>CM057477.1:40967446-45967446 GCA_030035585.1 Dugong dugon | reverse complement strand
AAACAATTACCATGAAATAAAACAGTTTTAGATTTTCACTATAGAGTAAGTGACAAAAATATTGCAGCAAGAATGCCTACTGCTCCCTTTAAATTCTGTAGCAGGACTGCTCAGCCTTTCCCCCTCTCATCACAGGTATATTCTACCTATTAATACATACATACTCACACACACACACATATATGCACACACACACAGACAAACACACTCACCATTTTTCATTACATCTGTCTATTGGCATTCTGGAGGCTTCATGCGTCTTGGAGGTTGCAGAACTATCAATATCACAATTGTCTAGAATAATAAGGATGCATCAGGAAAGTAGCTGTTAACATTTCTTTCACCACCACTCAACATTAGAAAAATTAGCAGTCCTGCATGGCTCAAACAGTTAAGTGCTCAGCTGCTAACTGAAAGGTTGGCAGTTTGAGTCCACCCAGAAGCTTCTTGGAAGAAATGCCTTATGATATACTTTTGAAACATTACCCAATGAAAATCTTATGGAACCAACATTCTGTATTAATTGAGCTAAACTGTTGCTTGGTTTAAATGATCATGGGATAGTTTCAGTTCAAAGTTTGAAGATTATTTGAAGACTATAGATTCGGGGGTTCCCCCAGTCTCAATGGATCCAGCAAATCTGGTTTCCATAAGAATTTGACATTCTGTTCTGTATTTTTCTCCTTTGATTCAGAATTCATCTGCTGGGTCCTTGTCTTAGTCATCTAGTCCTGCTATAACAGAACTACCACAAGTTGATTGCTTTAACAAAGAGAAATTTATTTCTTCGCAGTAAAGTAGGCTAAAAGTTCAAATTTGGGGTGTCAGCTCCAGGGAAAGGCTTTCTCTCTCTGTTGGCCTTCTCATCAATGTTCCCCCAGACTAGGAGCTACTCCATGCAGAGACCCCGGGTCCAAAGGACACACTCTGCTCCTGGCACTGCTTTCTTGGTGGTATGAGGTCTCCCTGTCTTTCTGCTCACTTCTTTCTTTTAAATCTCAAGAGATTGCCCCAGGACACAATCCAGTCTTGTAGACTGAGTCCTGCCTTACTAACATAACTGCCACCCATCCTCCCTCATTAACATCATAGAGATGAGATTTACAACATATAGGAAAATCACACAATACTAGGAATCATGGCCCAGCCAAATTGATACACACATTTTTGGGGGGATATAGTTCAATCCATGACAGTCCTCAATTAGAATGTTTAGTAATGTAGCCAGGCTAAGGAGGTAGTAGTTCATGGAGGCAATTAGACCTGCAATTATCTATATAAGATCAAATTTATAACAGTAAGTGTAAAGCACAGATAAGAACTTTAAGTGGCATAGACAGTAAAGTTAATGGTGGTGAAACACTATGGGTAGAGATAGTGAGAATGGTGACACACTGGGAAGAATGTAACCAATGGCATTGAGCTGTACATGTAGAAATTGTTGAATGGATGTATATTTTCTTGTGTATATTTTCACACACACACACACAAACTATGGTGCACAGTTCTACTCTGACACATATGGAGTCACTGTAAGTTGGAATCAATTTGACAGTAACTGGTTTGGTTTAGCTGTTCCCATCCAGACATACTTTCAATTATTGAGCTCATATCTGCTGTCCATAAAAACAAAGTCTTAGTTATGTTTTCTCTGGAAAGGGTCAAGGAAAGAAAGGGAGGTTATTATGGTTATCTTTCAGATTTAACTATTTATTATAGTGTGAACACTTTCCACAATATACACATATCATACATTATCAGAAAGGACGTTGGAGAAGACGGAAGTACAAAAGGACCTTTTGCCAATTTCATCCTGGTGTATTTTATACAAGTGAAGATTATTATTATTTTTTATGAAAAACAAAAATGTGGCACAAAACTATACCAGATTGTTACCAGGAAAACAAGTATCACATATGCCTTACATTATTTGGGTTATCGCAATATACTGTATTCACCATTTCTTAAAGCGAAGACCATTTGGAGCAGAGGTCAGCAGGCATTTATTGCTTACAAAATAAACAGGACAGGGTTGAGTAGAACAGCACACATCAGCATCAGCCAAGGTTCCCAAGGTTAGGCTTCTATGCCAGGTTGTGATGTCACATCACATCCGTGAACGTACCACTTCACACCATGAGAAATGAACACTGGAATCTCTCTTTGAGGTTCATATACTAGAAAGCTACTATGTCTACATGCCAAAAAACACAGACAGAAAGAAAGTAGGGGAAATGGGGTAATAAAAGGGAAAAAGAAAACTCCCCTGTGGGCAATGGACATTACTCATTGCCTCAAGCCCAGGATGTGTGACCATCTGATGGTCATTTGGATTTACTTGGGTCAGGAACATTCCTTCCCCCTTTACCTCACTAAGAGCTCTTAACAGAGTCCTGGGTTTTTTCAGAGGGCAATCATCTCCCAGTAATGCATATACTTTGTCTTTTAGTAGCTGTTACGTCCATTAATAGCTATGGAGATGGTGAGAGAGATTATAGCACACCTGTACACCCAGCATTTCATACCAGATATTTGTACTTGGTGAGCAGAACAGCACATAACAAACCTTCCTTATTTAGGGTCTATGTGATTTAAAGCAGTCTCTGGGTGGTATAGAGAGTTAACTTGTTTGGAGTCTAACCAAATAGGGTAAGGGAAGGATCAGCTATGGAGCACTGTCCTATTTTGACATACATGAGGGTCTCCATGAGTTGGAGTTGATTCAATGGCAACTGGTTTTATATGATTTCAAATAAGCAAATAAACAAACAAAAAACTTGTGAAAATGGCAGAAATATTTTTCCCTAATAATTTAACCTGAATTCTTCTCCAAATAAACTGATGCATTATTAGCAACTTGGTAGCTTCAAAGAGTTTTGTGAGCAAAAGAAATTTGTACGTCCAAATGAGATCAAAGTAAAGCCCCAATTCTGTGTAAATATTATAATGGAGTTATATAATGATTCTTACCAATAATAAAGAAACTTGAATTCATTGTCTTTCCATTGGCATCTTCCCACAAATTACACCACTTGTTATAATGAAGCAACCCTTACAGTTTGAGTCAATATAAGGGCAATAAAAATATCCAGTAGCTTTTGACAGACATTGTTCTTCAAATACTGGTTAGTGTTTGTATATTTATGGTCAGGGGACCTCAGAAGACAATACATAGCACTCTTATCACTATTATGGGCTTTATATTATAAAACTGTTTTGTATTTATCCTTTGTCTTCTCAAATAGAATGTACTTTATTTTAGAAAAATAATTCACTTACCTTTTTCACTGACGATTCCCCATCACCTAACATGCATGAGAGAAATATTTGTTGAAATAATGAAATTGGCTTCTGTCTTTCTGGCTCATTTCTGTCCTGTCTTAGGTATAGCTCCAATTGTCTATTACACAAGTTGTTTTCACTAGGAAAAGCTTCGAAAAGTTTTGACTGTGTAAAAATTACTTGACCTACAGAAAACTTTAATTTTCTCTTCTAAACTGAGCTTGATACACTGGATCCATCTACCCCCATCTTATTGAATCATGATGCAATGTTAATAATTTCCTAAGATTCTGCAAAAACATTTATAGATATCTGTTTATGTTTGAATATGTACACAATCTTATATTTATTTTTAAATAATCTCATTATTATAAATAAAATCCATACTTACAGTCAAAATTTCCAAAATGTAGAGAGGTATTGCATGAAAAAAAAAAACGCCTTATCTGCATCCATCATCCTTCTATCCTTATACTCGTTTTTTCCTAGAATTAAACACTGTTAAGTATTGATTTTGTAAATTTACTGGTATTGTTTTTTTCATCTGAAAATGAGGATAATCATAGTATCTAAATTACAAGGTTTTATATAAGTAGTGTTATTATGATTCCAATGATCATGAAAAGGCATGGGACGGGACAACATTTACTTCTGTTATACATAAGGTCAAGACTTGACAGCCACTAACAACATTGTGATTATTTTTATTTTCAAATAATAAATCATTGGATTTATAAATTCTACTTTTCTATGTTTTGTATTAGATTCTGCTTTATTTTTCTCTTCATTTTTCCTCAAACTTATAGTCATTTCTCTAAATTCTGCAATTAAATCCTTTATTTTTTAATTAAATCAGTGCAATGTTCTCTACCACAGCTTTCACGCTGAAGCTTTAAACACAGTTTCTTCATCAAGTAATTTTCACACCTTCCAGAGGGACTTTTGGGGAGCTATATTGTCTGAGCTTTTGAATTCTTAAGAATGAAGGACTTCATTCTTGAATAATATTTGGACTGGACAATATTTCTGGATCACACATTTCTCCCCCAAAGGGGTATAGGACCATTCTCTAGAATTAAGTCATTCTCTAATGAAGTGAAAAATCAGCCTAACATTTTTCCTTAGGGATGTCTTTTTTCTTTCTAGATTGAATGTGTGTAGATTTCTGACTCTGTGAGCACAATAAGTGCCAAGTAAAAGAAGAGCACAGCACAGCCTCACATTCTGAGGTGTGTGGTTACCCTCAAATAACATCTCTCAAGGCAGAGGCAGGGATTATTTGAGTCCTAAGAGAAATGCATAATGGTGATTTAATCTTTTATCTAATTCAATTCATAAGAAAGAACCACAAGGTCAACAAATATTCAATGGCTTCACAGGTCGCACTAAGCCCAGATGAACAAGTGCTAGACACTAGGAAATGTTTTAGAGTTTAGGCTTTTCTTGCTGCTCAATGAAGCCTGGTTTTAGAGAAAATATTTTTAGCACATAAATGAGTGATGTGTGGTGCTAACAACACTTCACACACATATCTGATATAGAGTTCTGGGAATAGAGGACAATTTATCTTATTTAAGGAAAATGAAAGAAGAAAAAAAGCTAAATCATGCAAAACACAATGCATTTTAGGACTTGGAGTGGGCTTTTGTGATAAAAAGAAAAAGATAAAATTCTAATGAAAATAGAGTCTGAGGCAAAGCTAGATATCAATGCATTATTAGAGGGGTACAATTTAAGGGAAGCCTAAATGAGAAAATGTGAAAGTAAGGCAGCGAAGCAGGGTGCATTACAGAACTGGCTTCACAAGAAATCACAGCTGGTGGTTTCATTGTTGCAGAAGTCTTCAAATAAGCTATAGAAAAACATTGTGTCTCAGAACAGAAAATTGAGAGGAAACTAGATGATCAATTTATCTGAGGCCTTCTTCCCTTCCCCTATTTCTCTTTGATCAGTGTTTGCCCAAGAGGCTTCAACTCCTTGCACTGCTGAACTTTGTTACCCATACTATCTGGACATCTTTTGGGAAATGGGGAACCTCCATGTATGAAGTCAGATTAGACTTAAGCACTGGATTTGCTTCAGCACCGCCACGGCAGGTGCAATAGAGAAGGGACTGGCAAACTCTTTCTGCATTGGGCCAAATAAATATTTTAGATTTTGTGTGCCATAAGGTATCTTGCTGTTGTAGCAAGAAAGCAGTCATAGACAATATATAGACAAATGGCATAGCTATGTTCCAATAAAACTTTATTTACAAACACAGATGGCAGAACTAATATGGCTCATGGGCTACAGTCTACTGGACCCTGCAATAGAGAATATATTAATGTTTATCTATTGTCTGCAGGAGACTGAGGCAACTGGTCAGGACTTTACAACAATGGAAACATATCACTATGCTAGATGTGTAAAAATAAAGTTACATCAAAGTAAATTGGATAAAAATTTAATAATATATTTGATCAGTCCTAACACAAAAGAATATAGATTATGGATTTAAAACAAGATATTAAAAGAAAAGTGATACATGTGTTAAATAATGAGGGGGAAGAAACCTGAATAAACTTGAAAAAAATAAATGAATTATAAAGTTAAAATAAAAGTAGAAATCCACATTAAAAAAAAAAAGTAAAAATTTTGGAGGTCTCTCTAAAATCCTTCGCATGGTAAAAAATACTGACAAACTCCAAAATGTAAGAGCAACAATGTGAGAAAAGAAAATAAATGTAGAAAAAGAGCTAGAGAAGATATAAAATAAAAATATTTGCTTTTCAGTGTAGAATAATAGTGTCCCTGAAGAATGAAACCCCAAAATGAATAAGAAGCAACCATCACACATAAAATTGATGATGAATTTGCAATAGAAGACCTGAGTCTTCAAATCTAACTAGATCAATGTGTTTCATAAAAAATTAATGGAAAACATTCATACCTGGTCTACTTTAAAAAATTCAGTGTTAAAGACATTTTTATAGCATCCAGCCAGAACAAAATTGTTACACACAATGCAATCTAAGTCAGACTTTCATATTCTTTATATGTAAAACTATATACAAGTTCATAAAGCAAGCTTTGCACTACCTTTTTTCATGTTGCTCTTAAAAAAAAAAAAAATAGCAAAGTAGGTTTACAAAAATACCTCCCGGATGAAGGGAGCTGTTGGTAAACAATCGTAGAGCATGCTTGTTATTTGCATAAAAATACGATAATAGTGAGATTGCGCTAATCGCTATAACATATAGACCCTAAAAGGAATGGCATCACACAATATAAAACAGTCATTCAAGGATTTAAACCTTGGCATGCAACCATCCTTTATGGTCTCCTTATCACCTAGGCAACAGATAGGGGACACCGAATTCCTAAAGCAGGCATGCCGAATTCTTACTAACCTTGAGCAAGAAGTGATACTCACAGTTTGTATTCACATTTCCAGAGCAGGAACATAGATATGTGGCCACGCATGAAAGGAAGGGGTTTGGAAAACTGTAGTCTATGTGCTCAGGAAGATGAGATTGATTTTAATGAATATCAGACAGCTTCTCTGTCGCATCTACATACTTGTGGTGAGTGAGGCCCACTTAAGGAAGGTGGCTGCTTTCCAGAATGAGAATTGCTTCCCACCATCTCCATGACTACCCATGACCACTTAATTGTACATAAAGTATGCACCTCTGGGAGGTAGTTTCTCCTGGTGAATTTTACCCACTGTATCATTAATCAGAAAATAAGGCTTACACATTAATCTTGTAGCTAGAAGAGGGGAAGAAATTTCCTTTCTAGTAATGCACCTATGGTCACAGGACTGTTGTTGTTACTGCAGTAGAGTTGGTTCCGACTCCTAGCAGACCCTGTGTACAACAAAACAAAACACTGTCTGCTCCTGCCCCACCCTCACAATCTTGCTATGTTTGAACCCATTGTTGCAGCCACTGTGTGAATCTATCTCGTTGAGGGTCTTCCTCTTTTCCCGGACTCTCTACCAAACATGAAGTCCTTCTCCAGGGACTGGTCTCTCCTGATAATATGGAGCCTTATGATTGCAGAAAAGATTTCCTGTGTCAGCTCACCCTGGGAGGACCGTCTGAGGGGACCACTCAGTGATGAACCTTATGCCATGCATCTGCATCCTAACCACTATGTAAGTAAATAAAAACTTGTTAAATGCCGCTGGACAGTGTTAATTACTGAGAGCTATAGCCCTCTACAAGCACATTTTTCATTGTGGATTATTCCTTTTTTTTTTTTTTTTTAAACCACAATGTAACCATAAATTTGCAGTATATTTTGAAGTTTACTACTGAGGCATCCTTCCTGGAAGGAAAAAAAAATTGCCAAAGAGATGTATTTTTTAATGAAATGAATTCACAGAAATTGTAATCAGAAAGTTATTTGATATGACTTGTGGTGAGAGTTAAAATCAATGCATATGTTAAGTTAAACACAAATAAATGTTGAAAATTGTCTTGCAAAAGAATAGCTCATAGTAATGTGTCTATCTGAAAACATATGTCTGATATAAATAATGAGAAGAATTTATATAATAATCTGAATCTATAAGGCATGGTTAAATGAACTAATATAGGGTTGAATAAAAGAAGTCTCCAAATTCAAATCTAAATTTGTTCCTCTATCTGAAGTCAAGAATTGCCTTACTTTTTATTTGTTTAATACAGGTTTAAGTTCCTAAATGCAAAAATAATTATTATTTTTTATTTTATTTTTTATTGTACTTCAGGTGAAGGTTTACAGAACAAATAGTTTCTTATTAAACAGTAGTACACATATTGTTTTATGACATTGGTTAACAACCCCACGACATGTCAACCCTCTCCCTTCTAAGGCCTGCAAAAATAATTTTTACCTTACAAACACCAAAAGCAAAACAAACAAAAGATAAAAATATAGAAGACATGAAAAAAGCATAATATAGAAAAATCAAAACCCAAAAAAAGCATTGCTGTCGAGTCGATTCCGACTCATAGCAACCCTGCAGGACAGAGTAGAACTGCCCCATAGAGTTTCCAAGGAGCACCTGGTGGATTCGAACTGCCGACCTTTTGGTTAGCAGCCGTAGCTCTTAACCACTACACCACCAGGGTTTCCATATATAGAAAAACAGGTGGTATAAATAATGTTAAAATTAGCATATGTTTCAATAGTATATTTCCAAGTGGCTAATCTCCCGTTAAGGAGCCTTGGTAGTGCCATGGTTAAGCATTTGGCTGCTAATGGAAAGGCCAGAGGTTTGAACCCACCAGCCACTCCACAACAGAAAGATGTGGTAGTCTATTTCCATAAAGATTACAGCCCTGGAAACCTATGAACAGTTTTACTCTGTCCTGTAGGGTCCCTATGAATCAGATTCAATGACAACTGCTTTGGTTTTCAGTTACTCTCCCTTTATATTTATAAAGCTTTATTTATTACCTAATCTGCAGTCTAATTTCGCTGTCAAGTTTTTTCAATTAACTTGCTCTTAAAATATATGAGTTTAATTATGGTTTAATATTATCAACAAAATAATCGAAGTAAAGTTTCTTGAGATTCCCTTTTTAATCTAATTTATTCAAATTCCACTTTCAGAGTATCAGTGGGATGGATGTCTAGTTTATAGCACCGGTTCTATTTTCCATCAGCCTGAGAGGCTTGGAAAGAGGTCTGGAGGAAAGGTCATCTCTAGTAAGAGATCTTCAACTGTTCTGTGTATGCTAAAATCCTTCCTTCCTAGGTTAATTTTCAATATGCCGCTGTTTTTAGACTCCACTTGATGTATTACTGCTTGTTACATCTTCCATTTATGTTGTACCTCAAGCTCAGATACTTATATGAATTATCATGACAAGTTATTATCTTTTATGGAAGACCCTCCATTCTGGTTTTGTTTTAGGTTTATTTATTCAACTTAATTTAATCAAAATATTTAATTACTTAATTTTAATTATTAACAAATATTTAGTTAATTATAGATTAATTCAATTAATATAATTTTTGATAAGTATTAATTTAACTAATAATTGAATTTATTTAATTCCACATGCTCTTTCATTCCCATCTCAAATAGAAAATCATTTGAATAATTGATATGTATCATTTGATCTGTATACATTATCATATTGTTGCATTTTTCATGTTTAACTTGCCTAAATAATATTGTACTACAGGCCTCATTTTGTTTCTTAATTTTTCACTCATCACTGTTTATTTACATCTAGCTTTTGGCTTTATTTGCTGCGTAGTTTTACATTTTTGTATTCTGTGGAGAAGTATATAAGGTGATTTTCTTTTTTTCTTCAATGCTTGTAGAGTCCTTCCATAAAGAATTTAGCAATCTGACGCTAGTTTTTCATTATGGGAAGGTTTTATATACGGTTTTAATTTATGAAGTTGTTGTATGACTACATGTTACTCTTGAGTCAGTTTTCGTAAGTTTATTGTTTGTTTTAGTTTTGTTGGAAACTATCTATTGATTATATCATATAGTTACCTTTTTAATTTCTGATACATCACAATAATGACTACTATTTCATTTCTAATATTTTTATTCTTTCAATTATTTTTTTCCTGATCAATCTCTTTTGGCATCTGACTATTCTAGTAATGTTTTTAAGAAAATTAATTTGAGTTATTTTATAGTCTCTGTAGAGTACTTGCTTTCTATTTCATCATTTTATACTCTTTATTCTTTTATTTTCTACTTTCTTTAGGTTTATTGAGCTGTACTTTTATTATTAAAAACATTTTTTTTTGTTATTTTGATGTATGTTATACTCACTTATTTTCAGCCTTTCCCAGTATAAACATGCAAGCCATGCTGTGATGGCATTTAAAAAGAAAATTAAAAAAACATTGTTTGAGAATTTTGACTACAGCTTTGTATATGCTCTCACTGTGGTCAAATTCAAGCTACCTATGGAATGTCAACGAGCTGGCACTCACAAGTGGATATAAGCTGTCTTTAACCTATCTCTTCATGTACATTTCTGTCTCAGGAGTGTTGCTGCATCCCATAAAACTAGAAATATATCATTTATGTTTTCATACATTATTAAATTATTTTTATAATTTTATTATAATTCATTTTTTGATTTGATAGTTATCTAGATTTTTTATAAAAATAGATGAGGTTTTTATAGTTATCTTGTCATGTAAATCTATATTTATTTGTAATTAATCAGAGAGTATGAGTTTTATATTATTAATTTATGAATATTTTTTGAGACTTGCTTTATGATCTAGCATGTGGTTACGTTCAGTTTTTTAATGTACTGAGAAGAATTCTTATTCCCCAGTTTGGGCATGCAAAATTCTATGTATGTTTCCAAGATTGATTTCTGTAAGGTTGCTTAAATGTTTTGATTAAACAATTATCTTAA
This sequence comes from Dugong dugon, assembly GCA_030035585.1. Taxonomy (NCBI): domain Eukaryota; kingdom Metazoa; phylum Chordata; class Mammalia; order Sirenia; family Dugongidae; genus Dugong; species Dugong dugon. The sequence continues at coordinate 45,956,788 of CM057477.1, read as the reverse complement.
TTTACCAGTTACTCAAAGAAGATTGTTCTAATGTCAGTGCTGCTTTGTAAATATTCAGGTAAAATTATTGGATACACAGAAGTTTAAAATTAACATAGCTTCCTGATGAAGGTATATTTCAATCATTATGTATTTCCCTTTTTGTCTCTGTTATTGCTGTTTTAGTCTTAAAGTCTATTGTGGTTGATATTTATAAAGTTATAAAACCAAACCAAACCTGTTGCTGTCAAATCCATTCTGACTCATAACGACCCTATAGGACAGAGTAGAATGGCCCCACAGGGTTTCCAAGAAGCCCCTGGTGGATATGAACTGCCAGTCTTTTGGTTAGCAGCCGTAGCTCTTAACCACTATGCCACCAGGGTTTCCTATAAAGTTATACATCCTTTATTTTGTTGTATTTTTGTTTGCTTGTGTTTTGTTTATCCTGTTACATATTTTTTGTACAACATAAATGATATCTTTATTCCCTAATTTTAAAAACTTTTAGTAATGTTTCTGTGGTGGTTGTCAGCTATTTTGCTATAGGATCCTGGTTTTATTTCTATCTCCTGTAATGCCATTGTTAAACATCTATTTTCTCAGCTTAATCATTCACTCATCATAAGTCAGTTTCATTTAACTGTCCCTTCTTATTAATATTAAGAATTCTCCCATTCAACACATTCTGTGTGGATTCATGAATGGACTTAAATTTTGGGATTATTATCCTAACCCTCTAATGACTTTATATTAAATATATTTCTAACCTCAAAAAGAAAACCAGCATGTTAGATATTGTTTCTAAAGACAATTCTGCACCACTTTAAAAATCCCCAAACTGAAATGAAGTAGTTTTATGAAGTAGATTAATGTTTCGTTCATCTTGTGAGCATTTAATATTCTATATCAGAAAGTATCATAAATAGAAGTTTTTCTTTTTTCCCCCCAGAATGAGTGTGTTCCAATAGTAGCTGACTTGCAATGTTGTGGCTCTGCTTTCATCTGCTATGGAGGATTATATCATGGTATCTCTCCTCAGTGAAGATGGTATTCAGAAGTTCAGCTTAGTTTCAGCCAGTGGAAGAAAAAAAGTCTAAATAAATTATCTAACATGTTCTGCATTAGCAAAATTGTATTCATTTCTGTGTAAATTTGCTTAATTGTATTAATACATGTAAGAAATGATCCATAAACAAGTCAGTCATATCTGATGCAGAAGACATAAAACACCATTTTCATATTCAGACTTCCTTTGAAAAGCAGATGTTTGATTCATGGTAATTAATTTACAATAATTGCATGTCATTAATAGGAGAGTATTTGTTAACCTGTGGAATGTAATTACAATGACTTGCTATTGATTCTCTGACAAATCAAGACAGATTGTGTAGCTGATCTTCAATGTCACTGACACAAAATTTAAAAGTTGAAAGTGGATTAATAAGCAAGCTAAATTTCCCAGAATTAGTAATCACAACCATAATCAATTTTTAAGGAACAAAGCCTTGCCAAATTCATAGCTTCCATTTTTTCTAAATATTTATATTTATGATATAATGTTAGATTTCTAAAAATATTTTAATCCAATAACTTAGTTGATCTGTATCATATGAAATGACTAATTTAACTGACCATGGCTATTTGTTTTATTATTTTTTGTATAAAAACAAGTTATGTTAAAAAAATTATTAAAATAGATACACTTTTATAAATATAATATGTTCTAATTACCACATTTTAGAAAACTAACAATATTCACATATGTTTAAATGATATAATATCATCATCACTTAAGGATTGTAGAGTGATTCTTTGAAATTCATTAGTTGATATACGCAACAGAAGAGTCAATACTTGTAGAATGAGTCAACCACATGGAGGGTTCCAATTTCATAGAGTTTGAGAGGATGTTTTTCTTGACTCAATATTTTTCTGAATTCTCACTCAATTCTAAGGTTGAAAATCAAGAAAAAAACCTATAATGGAAGAGCTGTTCTTCTAACAAGTAATTTTATGTCATAATATGTGGAACATACACAGGGCTTAATTTAGTCATTACTTTTATTATTATTAAAGGTCCAAATTCCTAGCTATCTATTTGCTACATCCTAATTCAGAAAAATACAGTCACCTAAATGGGACAAGATATTAACAAGAACAGAAAGGCCTAGCTTGCAGTAGAATACCTTCTATCTTAAATCCATTAAAGTTTAACTTTTTATTTACATAAAAAGCAATACAGCATGTAATAGAAGAAGGGCATTTTTTAAAAACCTGGAGGTAGTGTTTATATTCCTGACACAGATTCAGCTTCTTCAAAATTAATGTAGGAAGCATTAGACATGTAAAGCAAGGAGGATATAAGCCGGAAACCTCTTGAGGTGTTATGACCAACAGTAGCTTCTAGAGAGCACAAAGGCCAACACGTCAAAATTCATCAGCCAACATCATCCTAAATGAAAGACTTTGAAAGCATTCCCCTTGATAATGAGAATCAGACAAGTATGCCATTTATCACCACTCTTATTCAACATTGTACTGGAGGTCTTAGCCAGAGCAATTAGGGTAGAAAAAGAAATAAAGGGCATTCAGATTGGTAGAGAAGAAGTCAAAGTATCTCTATTTGCAGATGATATGATCTTATACACAGAAAATCCCAAAGAATCCACAAGAAAACTACTGGAACTAATAGAAGATTTCAGCAAAGTATCAGGATACAAGATAAATATACAAAAATCAGTTAGATCCCTCTACACCAACAAACAGAACTTCGAAGAGGAAATCACCAAATCAATACCATTTACAATCGCCCCCAAGAAGATAAAATACTTAGGAATAAACCTAACCAGAGACATAAAAGACCTATACAATGAAAACTACAAGCCACTACTGTAAGAAACCAAACGAGACCTGCATAAGTGGAAAAGTATACCTTGCTCATGGATAGGAAGACTCAACATTGTGAAAATGTCATTTCTACCCAAAGTGATCTACAGATACAGTGCAATCCTGATCCAAACTCCAGGGGCATTTTTTAATGAGAAGGAGAAAAAAATCACCAACTTCATATGGAAAATGAAGAGGCCCAGGAAAAGCAAGGCATTACTGAAGGAAAAAAACAAAGTGAGAGGCCTCACACTACCTGATTTTAGAACCTACTATACCACCGCGGTAGTCAAAACAGTCTGGTACTGTACTACAACAATGTATACATAGACCAATGGAACAGAATTGAGAATCCAAACATAAATTCATCTGTAAGCAGCTGATATTTGACAAAGACCCAAAGTCCATTAATTGGGGAAAAGACAGTCTCTTTAACAAATGGTGCTGGCATAACTGGTTATCGGTCTGCAAAAAACTGAAAAAAGACCCATACCTCACAACATGCACAAAAACTAACTCAAAATGGATCAAAGAACTAAATACAAAATTGAAAACAATAAAGATCATGGAAGAAAAAATAGGGACAATGCTAGGAGTCCTAATCTATAGCATAAACAGAATATGAACCATAAGTAAAAATGCAGAAACACCAGAAGAGAAACTAGATAACTGGGAGCCCCCCAAAAAATCAAACACATATAGTCATCAAAACACTGCAAATCCTCAACAACAAAAAGACAAAAAGTCCAATTAAAAAATGGGCAAGGGATATGAACAGGCAGTTCACCAAAGAAGACATACAGGCGGCTAACAGACATATGAAGAAATGCTCACATTCATTAACCATTAGAGAAATACAAATCAAAACTACAATGAGATAGCATCTCACCCCAACAAGGCTAGCATTAATCCAAAAATCACAAAATAATAAATGTTGGAGAGGTTGTGGAGAGACTGGAACACTTATACACTGTTGCCAGGAATGTAAAATGGTACAACAACTTTGGAAATTGATTTGATGATTCCTTAAAAAGCTAGAAATAGAAGTGCCATACGATCCAGCAATCCCGCTCCTTGGAATATATCCTAGAGAAATAAGAGCCATCACATGAATAGATATACCCACACCCATGTTCACTGCAGCACTGTTCACAACAGCAAAAATATGGTATCAACCTAGGTGCCCATCAAAGAAGGAATGGATTAGCAAAATATGGTATATTGGGTTCCAGCAAAATGGCACTCTAGGCAGAAGCACCACGCCATCCCTCCACAGCAAAGATCCAAGAAACTAAGCCAAACAGAGACTACGACAATCCTGAAACCCTAAAACATCAAATGAAGAGATAAAGAACTCAGCCAGGCACCAAATGGAGTGAGAAAACTGACAGAGAATGGAGAGCAAGGAGAGATTCATGCAGAGGTCCCCTACCAGCTAACGCAGCGTGGATCCACCATCTTGGACTCCTATCGGAGACCAGCAAACGGAGGTACAAGAAAGCAGCCTCACGGAGTGTCCAGTGGGAGACAAAACAACTGGTAATTTTCAGTGTGCGCTTTCCCACCCCCCACCCCTATTCGCCCTGGCTCGGCCTCCTCTGCTTCCTGCAGCCATGATCTCTTGACTGGGAAGCACCAGCTGCTTGGATTCCACACAACCAAGCGGGCGGCTCTCTGGGTACCATATGTTGGCTGCTAGTGTTGCTTTATTTTTCTGCTTCTTTCGATTTCTCACTTGCCTCTCACCACCTCCCCCTCCTTTCACTCAAGTGCCTGGCTCCATGTGCCATCTTTGCTTCTTCCTGAGGGGCTCCAGAGCGCTAGCAATTTGTGATATATATTTTCTCACTCTCTACCCTTCTTCACCCACACTCAGCCTCCTCTGCTTCCTGCAGACACAGTCTCTTGTCCAGAAACAACAGCCTGCACTAGCTAGCTGAGTGCCATTTGTTGGCTGTTGGTGTTGCTATTTTTTTTTTTCCTTTTTTCTGCTTCTTTGGATTTCTTGCTTGCCTCTAGCCGCCTCCCCGTCTTTTCACTCGAGTGCCTGGCTGCATGCACCATCTTTGCGTTTTCCTGAGGGGCTGCAGAGCCCCATTCGAGTGTGGAGCTTCTTCCTGGTCTGGGCTACCACGCTGGTAGGATCCCAGGACTTTTGTTTGTTTGTTCGTTTTGAATTGTTTGTTTGTTTTCTTTTCCTTTTCTTGAGTTGCGTGCCCTTTCTGGCCAGGCGGAGCTGCATGGCAAGGAACTCCCCTTCAGCTTCCACAGACATGCAGAGGGATCCCTGAGGACATTTCTTTTTTCATTTTTTTTTTTTTTTTGTTTGTTTGTTTCTGTTTTTTTGGGAGGCCTTTCTGGTTCATTTTTTTAAATTTGTTTTCTTTTCTTTTCTCTCATTTTCCCTTCTTGTCTTTCTTCATTGCTCAGTTTCTAGTCTCTCTATATCTTCCTTCCCTTTCTGATCCCTGAATAACAGGCGTTGTATACCTCTACGACTTCCAGCCAGGCTTTACTGCGACACCTGAGAGTGACAACCCCAGACCTCATAGCTGCGTCGGTGGGATCCCTGGGAACTTTGCGGTTCTTTAATCTTTCTGATTTTTATTTATTCATTCTTTTATTTGCTTGCTGTTCCCCTTCCTGTTTTTCTCCATTTCATAGTCTCTCATCTCTCCATTCCAAGGACAAGCACCCCTAGCATTCCTTTTTATTTGTTTGTATGTTTTTTGGCTCCTGTTCCTCTCTCCTCTCTCCCATATCCATCTTAGCTCCACACATTACAATCTCCCCGCTGCATCCTGCCTACCTGCACCATGCACTTGACATCACACTACCAAGCAGTACAGGCACAGCCTACTGGAACCTGCCCAGCACTGATTACCGACCCACCCTGGTGGCTTTAGTAAGTGCCACAAACAACCCATCCCAGTAACGCCTCTTCAGCTAGACATGCCCTGCTGTACCATATCTGAGTGACTGACCCTGCCAGTTGGAGAAGGAGGGCAAAAAGTATTGAGTGCACAGATGAGCAAACAACAAAGAACACACAGTGCGCCTGCTCAGACATAGTCAAAAAAATTTTTTTTGTTTAAAGGGACAAAACAAACAAATCTACAATCAATAAACGAGAAAAATAACTACTGAATGCTGTGAAGACAGCAGACTATATCAAAACATTTACAAAAACAGTAAAGGATGGTTCCAGTAGACGTCCAAATTAAACACCAGATGACACTCCTGCGGAAGAAAATGCACTAGAAGTAACTGATAGGGAATTCAAGACTATAATACTAGGAATTTTCCAAGAACTGAGGCAAAAAGCTGACAAACATGAGGAAAAATAGACAAATTCATGGAAAATACAGACAAAAAATTGGAAGAATTCAGGATGATGATGCAGGAACAAACTGCCAAAATAAATTCACAACTAGAAATTATACAAAAACAACAATTAGAAATCCAAAGATAAACAACAAGATTTCAGAAATGGATGATGTGTTAGAAGGGCTGAGAAGCAGATTTGAAACTGAGGAAGACAGAATCAGTGGAATTGAAGACAAACACTTGGATACAACTCTGTTTCAGGAAAACTCAGAAAAAAGAACAAACAAAAATGAAGATACCCTGAGAGTTATGTGGGACACAATAAAAAGCAAAAATTTTTGATTGATTGGCATTCCAGAACAGGGGGAGAAAACAGAAAACACAGAGAGGATCATTGAGGAACTGCTGACAGAAAACTTCCCCAATATCATGGAAGATGAAAAGCTGGCCATCCAAGAAGCTCAACAAACCCCATATAAAAGAGACCCCAAAAGAAAATCACCAAGGCATATCATATTCACCCTTGCCAAAACCAAAGACAAACAAAGAATCCTGAGAGCAGCTCGTGAAAAACAAGATGTCACATACAGAGGAGAAGCAATAAGACTAAGCTCAGATTATTCGGCAAAAACCATGCAGGCAAGAAGGCAATGGGATGACATATATAAAATCTTGAAAGAAAAAAATTGTCAGCCAAGAATAATATATCCTGCAAAACTCACGTTCAAATTTGATGGGCAAATTAGGTCATTTCCAGATAAACAGAAATTAAGGGAATATGTAAAAGTCAAACCAAAGTTACAAGAATTATTAAAGGGAGTCTTCAATCTGAGGACAAACAGCTTCAACTCACAGGCAGAACCTAGGATGCAGGATTGTACGAGCCAGATACCAATCCAGGAAAATAACTCTCGAGGACTACCCAAAACCAAAAGAAATACAAAAGGAAATCAGAGCAGTTAATCAATCAATGACAACAACATCCAAAGAATGAACGAGGGAATAAACAGCATAGGTATAGAACCTTCTAATGGAGAGGAAGGCAAGGCGACACCAAATAATGGTAGACTGCTTCAAACTTAGAAAGATAAGGGTAAAATTCACCGTAACCACAAAGAAAGTTAACAAACCAACTCATAAAAATAAAGATGAAAGACATAAAGTCTCGGCAAAAACAAAACCTACAAAAAGTAAAGAAATGGAAAAAAAAATCCACAAACAAAAGTAACTCAGCACAAGACAGTAAGAAGAACAAAGAAAACGTCAGAACCACAAAAAAAAAGCACTACAAAACGACAGCAACAAACTCACATCTATCAATAATTACACTGAATGTAAATGGACCCAATGCACCCATAAAGAGATGGAGAGTGGCAGAATGGATAAGAAAAAAGGATCCATCAATATGCTGTCTACAAGAGACACACCTTAGAAACAAAGATGTGAATTTATTAAAAGTCAAAGGTTGGAAAAAAATATATCAAGCTAACAACTACCAAAAAAGAGCAGGAGTGGCAATTCTAATCTCAGATAAAATAGACTTTAAAACAAAATCTACCATAAAAGACAAAGAAGGACACTATAGAATGATTAAGAGGAGGATCCATCATGAAGACATAACCAAAATAAACAGCTACACACCCAATGACAGGGCTCCAAAATACATAAAACCAACTCTAACAACACTGAAAAGAGAAACTGACAGTTCCACAATAATAGTAGGAGACTTCAACACACCACTCTCAGTAAAGGACAGAACAGCTAAGAAGAAACTCAGCAAAGATACAGAAGACCTAAAGGGCACAATCAGCCAACTTGACCTCATAGACATATATAGAACACTCCATCCAACCGCTGCAAAGTACACATTCTTTTCCAATGCACATGGAACATTCTCCAGAATAGACCACATCTTAGGCCACAGAGCTATCCTCAACAAGATCCAAAACGTTGAGATAATTCAAAGTATCTTCTCTGAACGCAATGCCATCAAGGTAGAAATTAAGAACAGAAAAAGCAAGGAAAAAAAAATCAACTACATGGAAACTGAATAATACCCTGCTTACACATCAGCGGATAATAGAAGCAATCAGAGATGGAATCAAAAAATTCCTAGAATCAAATGAGAATGAAAACACATCATACCAAATCCTTTGGGCCACAGCAAAGGCAGTCCTCATAGGACAATTTATAGCAATAGATGCACATATCAAAAAAGAAGAAAGGGACAAAATCAAAACATTAACTACAGAACTCAAACAAATAGAAAGAGAACAGCAAAAAAAGCCCACAACCACCAGAAGAAAGGAAATAGTAAAGATCAGAGCAGAAATCAATGAAATAGAGAACAGAAAAAACCATAGAAATAATCAACAAAACCGAAAGTTGGTTCTTTGAAAAAATCAACAAAATCGACAAACCACTGGCCAGACTGACAAAAGAAAAACAGGAGAGGACACAAATAACCCAAATAAGAAATGAAATGGGGGACATTACAACAGACCCAACTGGAATAAAAAGGATTATAATAGAATCTTATGAAAAACTATACTCCAACAAATTTGAAAACCTAGAAGAAATGGATAAATTTCTAGAAACACACGGCTTACCCAAACTACAACAAATTGATGTTGAAAATCTGAACAGACCCATAACAAGAGAAGAGATTGAAAAGGTAATAAAAAAAAAAACCCACCCAAAAAAAGCCATGGCCCAGATGGCTTCACTGGAGAATTCTACAAAACATTTACAGAAGAGCTTGTACCAGTACTACTCAAGCTATTTCAGAGCATAGAAGAGGAAGCAACACTTCCAAATTCATTCTATGAAGCCAGCATAACGCTGATACCAAAACCAGGCAAAGACATCACAAAAAAAGAAAATTACAGACCAATATCTCTCATGAATATAGATGCAAAAATTCTGAACAAAATTCTAGCCAGTAGAATTCAGCATCATATCAAAAAATAATACACTGCGACCAAGTAGGATTCATACCATGTATGCAACGATGGTTCAACATTAGAAAATCAATCAACGTAATCCACCACATAAATAAAAGGAAAGAAAAGAATCACATGATCATCTCAATTGATGCAGAAAAGGCATTTGACAAAGTCCAACACCCATTCCTGATAAAAACTCTCAATCAAATAGGTATAGAAAGGAAATTTCTCAACATAATAAAGGACATCTATGCAAACCCAATGGCCAACATCATTCTTAATGGAGAGAGGATGAAAACAATCCCCTTGAAAACAGGAAGAAGACAAGGATGCCATTTATCACCACTCCTATTTAACACTGTGCTGGAAGTTCTAGCTAGAGCAATAAGGCAAGAAGAAGAAATAAAGGGCATCCAGATTGGTAATGAAGAAGTTAAACTTCCCTGTTTGCAGATGATATGATAGTATACACAGAAAACCCTAAAGACTCCATGAGAAATCTCCTAGAACTAATAGAAAGATTCAGCAGAGTAGCAGGATACAAGATAAACATTCAAAAATCAGTTGGATTCCTATACACCAGTAAGGAGAACGATGAAAAGGAAATCAGGACAACAATAGCATTTTCAATAGCCCCGAAAAAGATAAAATACTTAGGAATAAATCTGACCAGGGATGTAAAAGACCTATACAAAGAAAACTACAAAACACTACTGCATGAAACCCAAAGGGATCTACATAAATGGAAAAACATACCATGCTCATGGATAGGCAGACTCAACATTGTGAAAATGACAATTCTACCCAAAGCAATTTACAAATACCATGCAATCCCGATGCAAATACCAACAACATTCTTCAAAAGATGGAAAAAGTAATCATTAACTTTATATGGAAAGGGAAGAAGCCCCGAATAAGTAAAGCACTACTGAAGAAGAATAAAGTTGGAGGACACACACTACCTGACATCAGAACCTACTATACAGCTACAGTAGTCAGAACAGCCTGGTACTGGTACAACAACAGATACGTTGACCAATGGATCAGAATTGAGAACTCAGATGTACATCCATCCACCTACGGTCACCTGATCTTCAACAAGGGTCCAAAGTCCATCAAATGTGGAATAGACGGTATTTTTAACAAATGGTTCTGGCAAAACTGGATATCCATTTGCAAAAAAATGAAACAGGACCCATACCTCACAGCGTATACAAAAGCTACTTCAAAATAGATCAAAGACCTGAATATAAAGCCTAAAACTATAAAGTTCATAGATGAAAAAATAGGAGCAACACTTCAGGCCTTAATACATTGCATTATCAGGATACAAACCATAACCATCAATGCACAAAACCCAACAGATAAGCTAGATAACTGGGATCTTCTAAAAATCAAACACCTATGCTCTTCAAAAGACTTCACCAAAAGAGTCAAAAGAGAACCTACAGACTGGGAAAAAATTTTTGGTCAGTACAAGTCAGACAAAGGTCTAATCTCCATAATCATAATCTACAAGAAAATCCACCACCTCTATGACAAAAAAGATAAATAATCCTATTAAAAAAATGGGCAAAGGAAATGAACAGACGCTTCAACAAAGAAGACATTTAAATGGCCAACAGACACATGAGGAAATGCTCGCCATCACTAGCTATTAGAGAAATGCAAATTAAAACCACAATGAGATACCATCTCACCCTGGCATTACTGGCACGAATCAAAAACACTGGAAATAACAAATGTTGGAGGGGCTGCGGGGAGATTGGAACTCTTTTGCACTGCTGGTGGGAATGCAAAATGATACAACCATTTTGGAAAATGTTATGGCGCTTCCTCAGAAACCTAGAAATAGACATACCGTTCGATCCAGTAATCCCACTCCTAGGAATATATCCTAGAGAAATAAGAGTCGTCACTTGAATAGACATATGCACACCTATGTTCATGGCAGCATTGTTCACAATAGCAAAACGATGGAAACAACCTAGATGCCCATCAACAGATGAATGGATAAACAAACTATGGTACATACACACAATGGAGTCCTATGCAACGAGAAAGAACAACAATGAATCTGTGAAGCATCTCATAACATGGATGAAACTGGAGGACATTCTGCTGAGTGAAATAAGTCAATCACAAAAGGACAAATATTGTATGAGACCTCTATTGTAAAAACCCATGAAAAAGTTCACACACACAATGTCACAATCTTTGTTGGTTACCAGGGATGGGAGGGGTGGGGGGGAAATACTAAATAGGCAATAGATAAGTGGTATCTTGGGTGAAGGGTGAGACAGTACACAGTACAAGGGAAACTAGCACAACCTGTACAAGGAAAGGTCATGGAAGCCCCATAGACACATCCAAACTCCCTGAGGGACTGAACTGCTGGGTGGAGGGCTGTGGGGACCATGGTCTCGGGGAACATCTAGCTCAAATGTCATGACACAGCTTATAAAGACAATGCTTTACATTCTACCTTGGTGAGTAGTGTCTGGGGTCTTAAAAGCCTGAGAGCGGCCATCTATGATACTCCACCGGTCTCATCCCTTCGGGAGCAAGGGAGAATGAACAGAGAAGGATACAATGAAAAGATTAGTCCAAAGGACTAATTGCCCACAGCTACCAAGACCTCCACCGGACTGAGTCCAGTACAGCTAGATGGTGCCTGGCTACCACCACTGAATGCTCTGACCAGGATCACAACAGAGGGTTCTGGACAGAGTTGGAGAAGGTTGTAGAACATAGTTCTAACTCACAAAAAAAAGACCAGATTTACTGGCCTAAAGCAGACTGGAGAAACCTCAAGAGCATGGCCCCCAGACACCCTTTTAGCTCAGTGGTGAAGTTACCTCTGAGGTTCACTGTTCAGCCTGGGAGTGGACAGCCCCGTAAAAGCAAATGAGACTAACGAGGTACACGAGTCCAGTGACAAGGGCCAGAAGGCAGAAGGGGACAAGGAAGCTAGTGATAGGGAACACAAGGTTGAGTAAGGATATTGTTGATGTGTTGTGAGATTGTTAACCATTGTCATAGGGCAACCTTTGTAGTAACTGTTAAATGAGAAACTATTGTGGTCTGTAAGCCTTCATCTTAAGTGAGAATAACAGCACAATTGGAAGAGCGTAGTCAATGTCCCTGAACTGTGTATGTAGAAATTTTTGAAACGGTGTATCTTTGGGTATGTGTATTTTCACCAAAAAAAAAAAAAAAAGGTTGAGAATTTAGAGGGTTAATATGTTGTGTGGTTGTTAACCAATGTCATAAAACAAAATGTGTACTACTGTTTCATGGGAAACTATTTGTTGTGTAAGCCTTCACCTGAAGTACAATAAAATTAAAAAAAAAATTATGTTATATTTACCCAATGGAATACTACACAATGATAAAGAATGATGAATCCATGATACATCCCATAACATGGAGGAATCTGGAAGGCATTATGCTGAGTGAATTCAGTCAGTCGCAAAAGGACAAACTGTGTAAGCTAGCCAGTGGCCATCTAAGACGCAGCAATTGGTCCCAGCCCACCTGGAGTAAAGGAGAATGAAGAACACCAAAGTCACAAGGAAAATATTAGTCCACAAGACAGAAAGGGCCACATAAACCAGATCTGCATCAGCCTGAGACAAGAAGAACTAGATGATGCCTGGCTGCCCCCAGTGAGCATCCTGACAGGGAACACAACAGGGAGTCCCTCATGGAGCAGGAGAAAAGTGGGGTGCAGAACTCAAATTCTAGTAAAAAGACCAGACTTAATGGCCTGACCGAGACTGGAGGAACCCCAGAAAGCGTGTCCCCCAGAGTCTCTGTCAACTCAGCACTAAAACCATTCCTGAGGCGAACTCTTCAGAAAAAGAGTAGACTGGACTATAGGACATAAAATGTTATTGGTAAAGAGTGTGCTTCTTAGCTCAAGTAGATACATGAGACTAAATGGGCAGCTCCTATCTGGAGGTGAGATGAGAAGGCAGAGAGGGTCAGAAGCTGGTTGAATGGACACGGGAAACCAGGGGTGGAAAAGAGGAATGTGCTGTCACAGTATAGGGATAGCAATTAAGATCACATAACTATGTATACATTGTTGCATGAGAGGCTAACTTGAATTGTAAACTTTCACTTAAAGCACAACAATAAATTTTTTATAAAAAGAAAAGAAAGAGATATTGAAAGAGAGAAAAACTGCTGTTTGGAAGTCCTATGGGGTAGTCCTAGTCTGTCCTACAGGGTCACTGTGAGTCAAAATCGACTTTACGGTAACTGGTTTTTTTTTTTTTAAACAAGTGATAAGGGCCCTGTATCCAAATGTGTGTATGCATATACATATACATATACATATATATACACACACACACACATACATATACATACATATTTATGTATATATATGCATATACTTATATTGTTTATATATTGTGTTTATATATATTGTGTTGTAATATAATATATTGTGTTGAATTGATAAAACAAAAAGTGTCTCATATTCATGCATCAGAAGACTTAATACTGCTAAGATGGCAATATTTCCCAAATTGATCTACAGATTCAACACAATCTTTATCAAAATCCCAGCTGCATTCTTTGCAAAAATTGACAGACATATTCTAAAATTCATATGAAGAAAACGCAACAGACCCAGAATAGCCAAAGCAATCTTGGAAAACAATAAAGCTCGAGAGCTTGTATTTCCCAATTTTAAAACTTACTACAAATCTCTACTAATCAAGACAGTGTGGTATCAAATATAAAGATAGATACATATGTTAACAAAACAGAACTGACTATTTTTTACAAGGGTGGCAAAATCTTTTAATTGGAATAGAATAGTCTTTTCAGGAAGTGATGAAGTGACAGCTAGATATACACATGCTAAAAAGTTAACTTTGACCCCTAAATCAAATCATTTATAAATATTAACTGAAAATGAATGTAGACCCAAAAGTAAGAAGTAGAACTATAAAATTTTAGAAGAAACAAAAGATATAAGTGTTCATGACCTTGGGGGCCTGGTGGTGTAGTGGTTAAGAGCTCTGCTGCTAACCAAAGGGTCGGCAGTTTGAATTCACTAGCTGCTCCTTGGAAACTCTATGGGACAGTTCTCCTCTGTCCTCTAGGGTTGCTATGAGTTGGAATCGACTCGAAGACAACGGGTTTGATTTGGTTTTTGTTCATGACCTTGCATTAGGCAAAGTTTTCTTAGATATGACATCAAAAACAGAAGTGGACACAAATCACCCTGTAAAATTGGACTTCCCTAAATTAAAAACTTCTGTGCTTCAAAGGACAGCTTCCAGAAAGTGATAAGACAGCCCACAAAATCAGAGAACATATTCTGTGAACTTAATATAACATTGTGGCATAGTGGTTAAACGTTTGGCTGCTAACCAAAAGCTCGGCAGTTGGAATCCACCAGCTGCTCCTTGCAAGTCCTATGGGGCAGTTCTACTCTGTCCTGTAGGGTCGCTATGATTCCAAATTGATTCTGTGGCAACCGGTTTGGTTTGTTATTTTTTAACAAGTGATAAGGGTCCTGTATCCAATTGTGTATACACACACACACACAAGTATGTATGTATATGTATGCATATACATGTATAATTTATATATTGTGTTTATATACATTGTGTTATATATATAATATATTGTGTTGAATTGTATTATATATATATATAAAACACAGTTCAATAGGCTAAAGATAAATGACCCAATTAAAATGGACAAAGGATTTGTATAGACATTTTTCCAAAGAAGATGAGCAAATGATGAATAAGCATATAAAAATATGCTGTTACATAAATTAGCTAAAGATGGCCTCAGATTGTTTGCTTCTTCACAGCAAGCTGAGGCCGTTAGCTTAAAAAGCCTATGGGTGACAATCTCAAATTTTTACACATCTGAATATTTTAAAAATAGCCAAATTAAGCAGATTCTTAGCCACTTAAAGCCTACCTACCTGCTTTACATACCCTGCCAAACTGCACCTAATATCTGTTAGCCATGGATAAAATAAAACCTTGTAGTTATAAGGATTCCAATCCACTGCTGCCCTGCCATTCATTAGAATGTATGTGAGGTGGGGTGGGGGTGGGGGTGGTGTTGGTGTTGGTTATTATCTTTCCTATATAGTTTTTTAGGTCTTATGTTCCTCTTATTAGCCCACAGAAACTCTCTAAATTCTGTTTATTCCTAAATATTTTTTTTTCTCTTATTTTGATGGAGGAATTTCAGTAAGACCATTTGGCAAACTTGGCTTTAATATCTTTCACAGGATATTTAAATATCAATATATGATATTTTTATTGCTTATCATTTATTTTACATATTTAGAGTTTGGGTAATCATGATTTGTTTAATTTGCATATAGGAGAAGGGAGTTACAATGCCAAAGAAAAATTATAGACAATTTTCTTGTATTTATTCAAACAGTATGTCATATTAGTTAGTTAGAGTTTGATAATCATTTTATTATTGCCTTACTATTTATGATGATATAAAAAATTCTAGTGAGTATATATTCCCCTAGAAAATCAAAGAAACATGCAAAGACAATAACAATAACATTTTTAGAGATTACAGTCATTTTATTTTATCATTACTAAAGAGAATGCTAATTAAATTGGAGAGCTTAAATGACTATGTTTTAAAAACTGAACAAAATACATTTGAACTGTTATTTATTTTACTAATAATGTTATAGTGCATTTATTTTGAAATAATAGATTAGTTGCAGTATTCAAATATTTTCTATTAGAAAGTCATTCGTATTCTTACATTTGCAAAAAAAAAAACTAATTACAAATACAATACACATCTAACAGTTGTAAAATACAATTTGTTTTATGAAGCACCTAAAAAAGAAACTGATTAAAGACTCACACAGCTATTCCCAAAGTTACAGTGTCACAATGCCTCAATTTCAACTGCTACCAATGCCAGATTGTGTCAAGTTGAGTGAGGGAGGTCCTTTCTGTGCATTTTTAAAGGTAATTTTACAAAAAAGTCCATACAAAAATCATCAAATTCATTTTGCCTCTACTAGTATGTGGGTCACTATTGAACCAAGGCCCCTTCAGACTGAAATAACACTTCAACAGGTACAGAATTTTTTTTCACGCTGCAAATGTAAGCTTTATATACACCAGAGAAAATGTTTTCATAAGCACTATCTCTTGATAAAGAGAAGATTATTTATCTGCGAACTGAAAACAGATTTTGTGAAACATAATATATTTAGCTGGTTAAAGCACATGGCATAAGGGCATATTGAGCTCAAACATGAAAATACAAATTTTGTGATACCTGTTGTTGTGCTATCTTCCCCCGATCTTATTGCACTTCTTGTCTATTTTATACTACCACCTCTATGGTGTGTATCCTTAATAGATTTGTATGCTGCTCATAAGTCCCATATACATATTTTTTATTTTTGTATACATAGTATCTATGTATTAAGGAGCCCTAGTCTTACAATGGTCAAGTGCTCAGCTGCTAATCGTAAGGTTAGAAATGTTAGAAAGACCTGGTGATCAGCTCCCATAAAGATTACAGTCCAGAAAAACCTATGGGAATGTAATCAGTGTCACTGAATTTTATCTGCAGAAATTGTTGAATTGGTGTATGTTTTGCTGGGTACATTCTTAAAAAATGACAAGAATAAAATAAATTATTTAAAAAGAAAAGAAAGACAACCCTATGGAGCAGTTCTACTCTGTTACATGGGGTTGCTATGAGTCTTAAATTAACTGGAAGACACCTAACAACAGCAACATCTATATATTGACCTATAATTGTTTTTCACACTTTAAACATATAATAGTCAGAAAGCAAAACTCTTTCATTGTAGTAGTCTTTATTGGGATATTACTTTTTTTTTTTTTTTTAAGACCACTGGGTATTCCTTTTCCTTTATATTGCATAATAAAATCATTTTTTATAAAATACACTCATTTCTTTATAATTTAATTTGCCTAGTGGTATGCCTAAAAACCCTGGTGGCATAGTGATTAAGAGCTGTGTCTACTAACCAAAAGGTTGGCAGTTCAAATCCACCAGGTGCTCCTTGGAAACTCTATGGGTTCTACTCTGCCCTATAGAGTCACTAAGAGTTGGAATCAGTCCAAAGGAAATTTTTTTTTTAAGTGATTTGCATGGAGGGCTACCAAAAGATTAACATACTGGGAGTTTTCCTCACTATAAAAGTAGCTCACTGGTTCTGAAGACAGATGTTAAACAGAAGACAAATACTAGAACAGGTATTTTATAGCTTCACTATTTTAGAATACAAGTATATATAACTAATCTCTCCCTAAAGCTATGCATTCATGTTTTTTGTTTTTTTTTCTTTTACATGTGTTTGGATGCCAAGCAATTTATAAAAAACAATTAGTTGGGACTTTTTATATATTGTCTGATTCAGAACCACTAGCCCTTTTTAATGTCTCAAGTTCACAATTTCTGAGTCAAGGCAAAAAAATAATCACACACTGAGTGATATTTACTGGGTAATAAAAGTACCATTTGAACAGAGAATTAGTGGTAGAACCTTTCAGGGCAGGCACTCCTAGGTGTGATATAAAGCCACAGGAGAAACAGCTGGTAATTGACTGTACAATTTCAAGTTGTGTCTTTTCATTGCTTGCTCTTTCCTTTTCAGGGAGATGGCTCCGTAATTACAGAATACGGTGAACAGAGTTATGTGTGACCAAGAAGATTCCAGAAAACTGAAAAATGTACTCTGCTTACTGATTGTCCATGTTTTGTCTTTCTTATGCTCCAAAGTCAGACTCTTTTTGCCCCTGAAGAATTCCTTATAGCATCATTCTTTCAGGATATCATGACTTGCAGGCCATGAGGTGAACCACTAGGTCTGAATATAGCCTAAGTCATTTTAATGCCTTCTGATTTATGTAGAAAAGTTACTGGGATTTCAATGAAAGAAAAAACATGTTTTACAAAATGTGACTTCAGATCATTTCTTACAAAATGTGAATGATTTTGAGCCTAAAAGGAAAATTTATGTTTGTTTAGAAATTCTATCATGAGAGGGATGAAATTTCTTTTTGGTTATTATAAAAATCCCAAATAATGTGTTATAATTTTAAACTGAGCTTACATACACACTTAAAGAATCTGAACTATTTGCATCAAGAACATACAACTATGGAAATTGTCTCAAAACAATACAGAAAAACAACAAAAACTGAACACTTTGGAAGTATATTTATAACTTATTTTTTAAGAAAATCAAGGTTGAGTGGAGATTGTTATGATCATTGATGTCTCTGTTAACCAACACAATAAACCAAGACTAACGTTTAGTTACTGTTATTCATGCTATTCAGATCGTGTTACATATGTCAGAGTTGTACTGGATAGAAAGCCGCTTGCCTGACTGAATATTATATAACCCAAAAACTATGTCATGTTGGATTAAAAAATAAAGATACTTAGCTGAATATTACAAAATGTGTAACCATTATTTCTAATAGTAATATTTCTGTCCAGATTCCATTTATATGTTGATTAATTTTCCCTTAATTACAGGTTCATGTTCCACTATGTTTTAATTATTTACTATAGATGTGTATTTATAGCTGATTTTTGTCTGCATAATAAAAAACCTTTTCAAAAATTACTATCAAACAATTGAAGAGAAAGAGTGGTTTTAAGTGTAATGTTCAGAACAAAAAGAATTAGCTGATCTTATCTAGTGAATAGACTGTGTCAACTTTGAAGGAGCAGACTGATAATATCATTTTAATAATAATAATAAAACCTGACAGGCTCATATTTAATAGTCCGCTGAAAACACTTTTTGCTATTTCTAATGAAGCCAGCTGATCAGATATGATTCAAATATATTTTACCACTTACCAAGAGAAGCAAAGAGTACACTATTTAAATGCATTTTGAAGTTTGGAGTCTTTGAATTGTTATATGATTCTATAATATATATTTTGATTTATATCTCATATAATTACAGAAAAAGACCTTAAGGTCATCAGGGCTGAAAATGTTATAATAATATAATATGATTTTTGTATTCTGTTTTATCTTAACTATTCTCTGCCTCCATTCTTGCTCTCCTCAAAACATTTCTTTTCACTAAAATCAGGAATCACATTTTATTATATCATCCCCTTGCTTAAAATCTTTTACTGTATTTCCATTTCCTACTGGATAAATCCACATATTAACATGATTGTGCTAAGTTCTCCATCAACCCTTCCCAGTATTAGCTCTTCCCACCCTACCTCCATTGATAGTCATTATCTAGTCTTACTGAACTAATGTAACTTCCCTATGTATGCTCTGCGCTTCTTCATCTCTACACCTTTTCAATTCTGCTTCCCTGCCTAGAATGCTCTTCCCTTCCTCCCATATTATGCATCTAGTCTAAAACCAGCTGCCATGATGTTGAATCTGACTCATGGCGATCACTTGTGTCAGAGTAGAACTGTGCACATTAAGGTTTTCAGTGGCTGTTTTTTTGGAAGTAGATCACCAGGCCTTTTTTTCCCCAAAGTGACTCTGAGTGGACCTTTCAATTAGCAGCGGAAGGTTTTAACTGTTTGTACCACCCAAGGACTCTGCATTTAGTCTAGTGACATGATATTTAACCTTCGTGACACAGACTAAGATTTACCTTCTCTAAAATAAATTTGAAATGCCTATTCAGCATTAAGTGAATATTTTGTGTCTTTGTTTCTCATTACATTACCCACTATTTTGGTATTATACTTATTACAATGGAGTTGAGCCATCTTTTCATTTACTCATCCGTCCCTTAATAGATTATATATTCCTGTAGAAGAGAGAACTTGTCATGTTTCAATTTTTCCTCAGTCTTTAGAATATTTCCTGCCATGTAGGAGACTTCAGAATAGTTTGATGAAGGGAGAAGACAGTATTTGGAAATATTTATAAATTTTTTTACTTACAGATTTACATTCATATAGCAAGTTATATTAATGAATGATGAAGTAGAGAAGTGCATATTCATACGAGGTTTAAAACATCATCAACTAATAGGTATTTATAGAGGAACAGAAGTCAGTTCTATATTTAATAAACCACATCTGTGAGTAAGTAAAGTATATTCAAACTAAAAGACTGATTATGAGAAATAGCTCTGATATATTGACGTGGTTTTAGGCTCTCTTTTTTAAAAAATTAAAAATTTTTATGTAATTTCCTGAAACTCTTAAGTGTAGAATTTTTAATAACCTATTTAACAGTGTTATAAATTTATTATTTGAATTTAGAAATTGCTTTCTGTGAGGATGACTTTTCTTAAAATCAGTTTAAATTAGGGGGATAGATAGGTAAACAAATCAATCCACTTATGGCAAAAAGTAAGTAGAAGTTAAAAAAGACAAGAAAATCCATCTTATGTATTTAGTTTAGATTGAGGTGATGTAAAATCAAATCGAAATCAAATAAAAAATTTTCAGAAGTGTGAAGAAACTGGTATCTGAGAAGATAAGTGAAACGGGAGGACCTGTGTTAGAGCCTTAGAATTCGAACAAGGAACTTTGCCAGAAGATACAACTTGTGGGGCCAAGATTAAACGTGAATGCTAGGGCAACTGAATGTTCCTTTGTTTTCAATTTAAGATAAAGCTTTGGCTAAAAGGGGCAGAATTCCTTGACTGAATATAGTATCTGATTATGAAAGTGAAGCAAATATGTTCTCTGGTAATCTGGGAAAATGTTACAAACGAGTCATCTAAAATGTGAGTCAAGTGGGATTATGAGGTTCTTAGTTTGAACTGCAAAAAAAATACAATTAACTTGTATTAATATTTCACTAGATCTAAATTAATATTGAATTTACATAAGAATAATTTATATGAGTTCATATTTTGTTGAATGAGCTTTTTTTCTTAAATATTTGACACGAGGCTAAAATTTACAGCATCTTTCAAGATTATTGAATTTTATAAAATGGAATATGATAATGCAGATCACTCTCAACTTCCACCACCAGCCAGAACTAGATTGACCCTTTTACCGGAAAAACTAATACTCTGGAAAAAACATTAAACAATGGTTTTCAAGATACTGTAAATCACTTGGGAAATAAACATTTCAGAGTTTCTACAGCAAAATAAGACATCTAGAGCAGAAGCTTCCAACTTCTATTTGATTTTCCAGCCCCAGCTAAGTCATTCCCCCTCAGAGGTATCAGAACTAGCTCTGTGAAGGCTCATCCTATGAGCTTTTAAGCTATAGTATCCCACCACTTCCCTTTAACACATCTAGATTTGGAATTAGCTGCTGCTTCCTATACTTACTATATGGATTACTTCAGCTCCAGAGGTGGTAGCTACTGCCTGCAGTTAACTGTGTCACTTCAGTGTCTCATTTTTGATCTTTCAGCCTTACACTTTTCTGAATTTTCTCAGTGAAGAATAAATTCAATTTAGATTTTTTCACTTGTTTTCTTCTTTGTGGAGGTGGAATTTAAATTCCAGGGACTTATTCTTGTTGTGAGACATCTACTTGATTAAACATTTCTAACTAACCTTGCTGATTTAACTATGATATATGTTTTCACACAAATGTCTTTGACATCAAACCTCCACAATTCCAACTGCTTGCTTCATCTCCTTGTCAGTTGAAAAGATCTTCCTTCAGGGGATTTTTGCCTGAGATAATTTCTTAGATTTTCTTGGGAGGATGGAACAAGTTGATACACTCCCATCAGCTCTAACAAAACCTGTGAACGTCTCTGTTTCTGAAACACTCCATTGTTCCAAACCATCCCGATGATATTGATAATATTTATGAAGAAGATCAGCTAGAATTCTTAATGGGAATTGTGACAGAGATAAAAATTAAAAGTTTGAAATATTTCACAGTTCAAATATATTTGAAATTCATTCTCTAAATTTCTTAATTCTCGTAAAATTCTATAATTAACATATCTATCTCTGAATTCACATGGATTTGTGATAATAACAAGCTTTTGGCACTTGTTAGCTTCCTTCCTTCAGATACATTACTCACTTTATCTATAGTGTGATTTATCTCTAAAATGGAGTAATGATAGTACCTAACCACAAGAAAATCTGCAAGACTGTTATTTATCTTATATATTCATTTTATATTTTCTTTCTTAAGTAAACTTTTTTATTAATTTTGTTAAATATTCAGATTTCTCTAATTCACTGTAGAATTCTTGAACAGTTAAAAATGAGACTCTCACCTGATTAAAAAAAGAGTATGTCTTATTAAAATTGGTATCATATTTAATTATAAGAATTTTAATCATGGTCTTTTAAATTGTACCTACGTAAAAAATTTCTACACTTTTTTTTTTATTGAAGTATTTTTTTAATTATACCTTAGGTGAAGGTTTACAGAACAAATATTTTCTCATTTAACAGTCAGTACACATATTGTTTCATGACATTGGTTAACAACCCCACGATATGTCAACACGCTCCCTTCTTGGCCTTGGAGGACCTTTTTTTTTTTTTTTTGGTGAAAATATACATAGCAAAAGATACACCATTTCAAAAATTTCTACATGTACAATTCAGTGACATCGATTACGTTCTTCCAGTTGTGCTGCTATTCTCACTTTAGATGAAGGTTTACAGAACAAAATAGTTTCTCATTAAACAGTTAGTACACATATTGCCCTATGACAATGGTTAAGAACCCCACTACATGTCAACACTGTCCTTATTCAAACTTGGATTCCCTATCACCAGCTTTCCTGTCCTCTTCTGCCTTCTAGTCCTTGTCCCTAGACTGCTGTTCCTCATTAGTACTGTTTTGTTTCATGGGACTGTCCAATCCCCCTCTGAATGGTGAACCTCAGGAGTGACTTCACCACTGAGCTAAAAGGGTGTCCGGGGGCCATAGTCTTGTAGTTTCTCCAGTCTCCTTTAGGCCAGTAAACCTGGTCTTTTTTGTGTGTGTTAGAATTTTGTTCTACATCCTTCTCCAGTTCTGCCCAGAGCCCTCTGTTGTGATCCTGGTCAGAGAGTCAGTGGTGGTAGCCGGGCACCATCTAGCTGTAATGGACTCAGTCTAGTGGAGGCCTTGGTAGCTGTGGCCCATTAGTCCTTTGGACTGATCTTTTCCTTGTATTCTGTTCTCTTCATTCTCCCTTGCTCTTGAATGGGTGAGATAAGTGGAAAATCTCAGATGGCTGCTCACAGGCTTTTAAGACCCCAGATGCTACTCAACCAAGGTAGAATGTAGAACCTTGTCTTTATAACCTCTCTTATGCCAAGTGAGCTGTATGTTATCTGAGACCATGGTACCCACAGCCCTCCGCCCAGCAATTCAGTCCCTCAGGGAGTTTGGAAGTATCTATGGAGCTTCCATGATCTTTCCTTGTACAAGTTGTGCTGGCTTCCCCAGTATTGTGTACTGTCTTACCCTTATTGAAGTATTTTACTACTGCAGAGGTATTTAGTTTATTTTCTCAGGATTTCTTTTGAACTATCACAAATATTATTGCAGTTAATGATGGAAAAATATTTAAATTTTTTTCATTATCTTTTACCATACTCTTTAAAGTGAGTACTTTAATTGGAATACATAATCTCTTTAATCCACCTGTAAACTCCGGGAAAAAATTGAGGATTAAGGGTTTAAGTAAATTTTTGAAAGTTAAACATGTATTAATATGTATTTGTAGAACATTTTCTTTATTAACTGCATCCTCTAAATTTATAATCAGTATTATAAAGCCTTTCTTTTGGATAATATTTGTAAGTAAAAATAAATAAATGATGCTTAAAAAGTTATTTTTAAATATAAAGCAAGACTATATATTCTTTGTTGTTGCTGTTAGCTGCCATAGAGTGGACCCCCATTCATGGGGTCCTATGCACAACGGAATGAAATGCTGCCTGGTCCTACATCATCTTCATGATATATTGCAGATCAGACCATTGTACTACGTAGGGTTTTCACTGGCTGATTTTCACAAGTAGATTACCAGGCCTTTCTTCCTCATTTATCTTAGTCTGGAAGCTCTGCTGAAACCTGTTCAGCATCCCAGCAACATGCAAGTCTCTGCTGACAGTCAGTGGTTTGCACATGAAGTGCATCAGTCAGGAATCAAACCTGGGTCTCCTGCACAGAAGACAATGATTCTGCCCCGAACCAATAATGCCTTCACATGTTCCGTAGGAGTCTGGAAGTGAAAGGAGGGGTTATTTACTTTTAAACAAGAGAAGTAATGTTCTTAGAAGCTGCACAGATTCCTCATGTCCCCTGCAATCAGTCACCCTGCAATTTTCAGTAGATAGCAAAGCCTTCCACCTAGTTCAACATCATATAATACGTATAGAAACAGGCTCTCTGAATTTTAATAGCAATATCAACCCCAGGGTTCTGCTCCAATTTTGAAACAATTATATATTTTGGAGTGTGAGGTAGTTAAATTGTCCAAGAATTGATCTCTTAATCTGGATCCTTTGAAACCAACATAATAAGTAGATTATTTATTTCCCAATTGCAAGAAGATTAATGAAGTCTTTTTTAACACTTTAATGCAATGGAGGCTTGGAAAATAAGGTAGGGCAAAACTTTGCGTTATTGTGGAATCTACTCTCTTCTATATGTTTTAGCTAAGATCTGCCATCATTTCTCCAAACAAAAGCACCACATTCCACCTACTTTATTTATTGCCTACTAAGCACTGTGTAAGAAAGACAGTCCTGCTAATGGAAATTGAGAATAGAGGTTTTGTCCATGTTTGGGCCTGAGCTGTAACAATAAAAACAACAATAACAAGTATCATGGTAAACTATGATTTCTCTAATGGGGCTATAAATACAGGTTTTTTGTTTTATTTTGCTTTGTTTTGTTTTTTGAAGTAGACCAAGACAGTCCATGTTTCAACAAATAAAATATGAAAACCCAGTCATGAAACATTGGCTTGGGGTTTTCCCTTAATTATTTCGTCTAACTCTCCTCTATGGCTGTTTTGTAGTTCAAAATCACACTTATAAAATAAGCATTTATGTATATTTTAACTTACAATGCATTTATATTCCAATGAAATAAACTTGCTTAAGTTTCTTACCACTTCTTCCCAAATGCATCTCTTCTAGTACTGAACAGTTATACTGATTTAAATCCAAAGTTACAAGAAGAGCTTATATTCTAACTATAAAACTAGAACAATCAGCTGTGCCTCTGGGTTGCTTAAAGCAGATGTCATTCCGACTGACTTGAAAGGGATAATGACCTTCTGGGACTTTGGCATTAATCGTACAACTTGAATGAAATATGCCTTTTTGAAAAACTCTGTATTTGTCCAGAATTGGAAGGTAACCTTCTTCTAAGAAAGTTAAAGCCCAGATCGCCAAATGTTTTGCCCCTCTCACCGTGGTGCAGAAGTAGAGTGCAAAGTGGTAATAGATAAAATGCTACCTTTGTTGTTTATAAAATACTCTGAAGTTTGAAACACACTCTTTCGTCAGCCCCCCAAGGAATTTTTGAAGTGAGAAAGCAGTTCGCTGAAAATATTCACTAATTTTTGTGGAAAATTCAGGAAAAAAGAATGAATTACAATAATATATTTAAAAACATGATTAAAATTATAGTAACAAGCTCTTGTTTCTCCTTTGCAAGACTCGAATAGGAATGATATTAATTTAATTGATTAATCTTTTACCTTTATCGCAAATGTAGAATGGAAACTTACTCCTCATAATCTTTGATAGAATGTGATTGTAGTTTATTAAGCATACTAGTGAAAATATTATTTCTGATCTCTTTTTCTGCCTTTTTGGGAATAATAACAGTAAAAATGTCTACTTTTTCATAGAGAGTAAATATGATAATTTATTTCAAAATATTTTTATCCATTATTCTTAAGTTAGAAATCATGCACAATAGAATCCAGCCAAGCACCCCATCCCAAGACTTTAACCCTTAATATTCCTTTTACTTGGAATATTTTTCCATGTGATATGTGTCTTTAAAAATAATAGCTGTCACTCAATACCAAACTTTTCACTAAGCATCCTCTGATCCAATCTTCTTGCACCAAAAGAATATCTTCCTTCTCTTAACCTTTTTGTGGACTGTCGGCATATATGTACCAGCTACATTTTCCACCTCTGAAGGTTTATTGGTAGGCATATGAGCCACTTTAGTACATTCTGACATAGTGGCATAGTGGTGGATACTGGTGCATCTGCCTGAAAGCAAGGAAGTTGGTCTACACTACCTTCGAGTGTTGAGACCTATTCGTAAGAGGGAATGCTTCCTGGAGGAGTTATTGTGTGAAACATTTGTGTCTTTTAGCTGCTATACAGTGAGATAAGGCTTGCAAGTAAGTTAACTAATTCCTTTTGTGTTGTTGGGAAGGTAGGGTCACTGGCATTCGGAAATATTCAAGTAAATGAGTTATTTTGGGGGTGAAAACAGTTTGTGATTCACTTCCTGGGTCATGGTACCAATATGAACAACATGTATAATAGGCTTCATGGAACGTGGGACCAATATTGCCCACTTGCATTTTTCACCTCCCTGATGACATCTTTCCTGATCTTTGGTAAGTTTGAGTCCGTTGTTGTGGCAATTGTTTCAATCCATCTCATCGAGAGAGAGTTGCCCTCGTTTTCCATGAGTCTCTAATTTACCAAACATGATATTCTTTTCTAGCGATTAATCTTTCCTGTTGATGTGTCCAAAGTTTGTGAACCGAAGTCTCACCATTCTCAGTTCTAAGGGGCATTCTGATTGTATTTCTCCTAAGACTGATTTGTTCATTCTTTTGTCAGTGGGTAGAACTTTTTTTTTTCCTTCCAAATTCTTCCTGCTTATTATGTATCATTAAGGAAATTATTTAACCTTTCTGAATTGCCCCTCTCTTATTAATTAATTGGTGATGTTAATGCCTGTCTTGAGGTATGTCTTTGATGATAAAAGACAATAGCATGCGTGGCACATAGAAGTGTCTTTAAATATTCATTTTTTCCCTTTAGAAGATGCTATTAAATATTTACTAAAGGAATGGATGAAAAATTATTATAAATACATTCAATCTCTCTGGTTCTTGCGGTGGTAAATAGGATGTAGTGGCAAGAGACATTTGAAATTTCTAAGATTCACCAAACATTTGGAACAGCAGGATGATTTGTACTGTAAATTGGAGACTGCTAAACTAAGGATGACAATCAGTTGTTTTCCATTGTCACTGAAAATAAGATGAAGATAAAATAATGGATTACCTATTATTTTGATAGTGTTACTAAAAATGTTAATGAATTTGAGAGAATTTCAAAACGAATTAGACATCAAAATTTTTGCATCATAGGTTTTGTTTTTTGTTTGTTTTTAATTCCCAACCCTGCACACAGTCAGTGAGATTTGTCAATCAAATTGCCTTGCACTCTCCTACAGAGTAGGCTGATAAGTAATCCAAGCTCAGGCATTAGGGGATAATTTTCTGGAATCTCAGTTTTAAGCAGACAGAAAAATGTTGCAGCTCATGCTTTCTCACAAAAGGACCCAGAAGAGGATGTCCACTTTGCCTATTAACTTCCCACTGCTTTTCCTAGAATCTTTCTTACAGTGTTTCCTTGATTTGAAGAAACACTCTGTATTATTTCAGTAAACTTTTTTTAGCCAAGTTAACCAACTTCCTTGTCTGTTCCTTGCAATTGAAGAACTCTAAGTAATACATCTTTAAGGTCAATTACCAGATTTGCAAATCAGTTACCAATTTTCTTTCTTCTTATTTCTACGAGTTATTTTTAAGATGTTAATAAACAGACTAATTTTTCCACTCTAAAAATTAGCCTTATCATTAAATTTGTCATCCACTCATAATATCAGCTGTCTCTTTTAACTATGCCTTGTATTAATAAGTATCTTAAAATACAGTATTGTATGGGCTGCCTTCATCTAAGTACCTTGGATTCATTCTTCAACTCATTAGGCTGTGTGAGAAATTCTAAAGCAACTGGCCCAAAGTTATCAGACTCAAACTTCACATAACCATGTATCATTTCTTACATAGCTTGATATTTTTTCTATCTTTAATCTAAAGATATTGTAACAGTTAATGCCTTAAACATACCCAATAAACCAAATTAAAACAGAAAGAATTTATTATTGTTCTTGTGCTTGTGGCCCAAGTTTGACAAAATATTGAAAACTTTTAAAAGATTATCATATAGTTTGTTTTATTTTCCATTAGTCATTCTTCAACTTATAATCTTTTATAATAAATCATTATATTCTTTGAAAGTTATCACACATAATATCTTCTTTGGGGTCTCAAGGACCACAGAAGATGTCACTAAGGACACATGTACACAATCTCAGACCCAGACTCCCATTTCAACTGGAATATTTAAAGATCTATCTGTTTGTATACTAGATTTCTGGATAAATACTCTTTTGAGAAGATTCCAAGTATTTAAAGATTAGATAGATAAATGGTAGATAGATAAGATAGATAGATAATCTCATGGATCATGGATTCATCGTATTACATGTAGATAATAAATATACATGAATAGTTTTTATGAGTAAACCTAAAGAAGCATGATTTTCCAAAATAAATTGATTTTAAATATAACTTGGAAGAATTTTAATTCGGCAAATAATTGTATCATCTTGGATTGTTTCATATATGTATTTATATACACAAGTACACATAAGGAGCCCTGGTGGTGCAGTAGCTAAAAACACTTGGCTGCTAACTGAAAGATCAGCAGTTCAAACCTACCAGCAGCTCCACAGGAGAAAGATGTGGAAGTGTGCTTCTGTAAAGATTACAGCCTTGGAAACCCTCTGGGGCAGTTCTAGTCTGTCCTATAGGGTCACTATGAGTGAGAATCAGCTCTATGGGAAGCGGTTTATATGTATATACAGTTTTATACACACACACAAACACACAAATATCGAGGTTTCTCAGAGCATCCTAAAATTATATTTCATCCCTTCTTTATTAGGCAACTATTATGTATTACTAGTCTTTGAGTAGCTAGTAGGCCTTGTCCTTCACGGTGTGGCTTATACTGTCTCAGACCAGACTTAGCCTCCTAA
This sequence comes from Dugong dugon, assembly GCA_030035585.1. Lineage (NCBI taxonomy): Eukaryota > Metazoa > Chordata > Mammalia > Sirenia > Dugongidae > Dugong > Dugong dugon. The sequence continues at coordinate 45,927,606 of CM057477.1, read as the reverse complement.
TACAGAAAAAAAAGTCTAGAGCATTTAAAGTAAATATGATAGTATGCATTTAGTGATGTAACATAAAATTACACATAAAGAACACGTATTATGGGCATTGTTTGATCATGTTTTAATGCAGTTCTGGTTTTCGGTTTTGAGGTGATTTTACCATTCTTTAATCTTTTTGCTATTTGAATTGTTGTGCAATGAACATATATTACTTTTATCTTCGGAAAATAATAAAATATTTTACTTTATGAAAAAACAAACAAGCAATATATCTTGCATAAAATAACTTCTCAGTAAGTGTTAGTTTCTCTTTCCTTTTATATTGGTGATATCACAGTTTGCATGAGGAGCGTTCCTCCTCCTCCTCTTTTTCTTCTCGTAAGCATGATGAATAATTATTAAAGAGTCAAAAGACAAGTCATTTTAAAGCAAAACTTGTGCTACAAATTATATATATGAATACACATATAGACACATATATTTATATATAATATGTGTATGTATACATGTGCATATACATAATTGGAGCCCCAGAGGAGCAGTGGTTGAGAGCTACAGCTGCTAACCAAAAGGTGGGCGGTTCAAATCCACCAGCCACTCCTTGGAAACCCTATGGGGCAGTTCTACTCTGTCCTAGAGGTTCATCATGAATCAGAATCGACTTGATGGTAACATTTTTTTTGCTATATATATAATTTTATATATATAATTATAAAATATAATATATATAATTGTATATATAATATGCACAATATTATATATAATAATATATAATTATATAATACAATTATAAATATGTATAATATATATATAATAGTATATGACCAAAAAAAACCAAGCCTGTTGCCGTCAAGTCAATTCTGACTCACAGCGACCCTGTAGGGCAGAGAAGAACTACCCCATACTGTTTCCAAGGAGCAGCTGGTGGATTCTAACTGCCCACCTTTTGGTTAGCAGCCAAGCTCTTAACCTCTGGAATCGACATGACAGCAATGGGTTTTGTTTTGGTTTTATATATCTATCTATCTCTATATGTGTGTGTGTATTTGTACGTATGTATATATACGTGTGTGTATACATATCCTCATCTCTGGGCGGTGCAAACAGTTAAGCACTTGACTACTAGCTGAAAGTTTGGCTGTTTGAGCCTACCCAGCAGTGCCTCTGCAGACAGGTCTGGCGATCTGCTTCTGAAAGATCACAGACTTTAACACTCTATGTAGTATTTCTGTACTCTATGCATATAAGGTTATTATGAGTAGGAACTGACTACAAATAAAAGCAGCATATATATATATATATATATATACACATATGTGGATACATACACACACACGTATATATGCTGTTGTTGTTGTTAGGTGCCGTTGAAACCATTCCAACTCATAGCAACCTTATGTACAACAGAACGAAACACTGGCAGGTCCTGTGCCATCCAACAGTCTTTACCCTCAGCCCATTGCTGCAGCCACTGTGTCAATCCATCTCATCAAGGGTCTTCCTATTTCTGCTGACCTTCTAATTTACCAAGCATGATGTCCTTCTCTAGGGACTGTCGCCTCCTGATAACATGTCCAAAGTACGTGAGACTAAGTCCCACCATCCTTGTTTCCAGGGAGCACTTTGGCTGTGTTTCTTCCAAGACAGGTTTGTTCATTCTTCTGGCAGTCCATGGTATATTCAGTATTCTTCGCCAACACCATAATTCAAAGGCATCAGTGCTTTTTCTGTCTTCCTTATTCCTTGTTCGGCTTTTAAATGCATATGAGGCAATTGAAAATATCATGGCTTGGGTCGAGCACACCTTAGTCCTCAAAGTAACATCTTTTCATTTTAACACTTTAAAGAGGTCTTTTGCAGCAGATTTGCCCAATGCAATGCATGGCTTGATTTCCTGACTGCTGCTTCCAAGAGCATTGATTTTGGATCTAAGTAAAATGAAATATATATGTATATATAAAATCTCATTTAATTCTCATAACACAAGTATTATTTAGATATTATTCTTGACTTATTCAGATGCAAAACTGAACATTAGAAAGAAAAAGTGACTTGTCAACAGCCAGATGATGGTATATAACACAATCAAGATTCCAGTACTAGTCAATGAGTTTGGAGAGAATATGTACCCCATGAAAAAAATGACATAGAAGTTTCTCCCTACTCACCTCTACGGTAGAAGGAATGATGCTATTACCTACCTTATAATATGACATATAGTTAATATCAGCTTCATTTTAAGGCCATGTAAACTTTCCTGAATCCTACCTGTAGATTGTGAAATAGATTTTTATGGCATAGACTATGTAATTGAAGAGTGTGAATCCTTGGTTTCGGTGATCAGAAGGTACAGTGCAAGACAAGTACTTTGGGATGGCAATTCTCATTTTGACACCAATAAAAACCTTAAACCACAAATTAAGGTGGTATATTAAGACTTCTTTCCACCCTACAAGTTTTATAATTTTAAATCTATCACATAAACCAACAAGATATTATATACTAAATTAGCTTGAAAAATTGACGTCTATAATCCCATATTAAACTAATGCATATTTACTTCACATAGTAATGTAATCTGAAGGTTTTCTCTCCTTTTGTATTAAACAAGTGTATAAGACCATTCCTTTACCTTTCTGCCAGTTTGTCATACTATAGTGGCCTGTGTATTGCTGTGATGCTGGAAGCTATACCACTGGTATTTCAAACACCAACAGGATCACCCATGGTGGATAGGCTTCCACAGAGATTCCAGAGTTAGACAGACTACAAAGGCCTGGCAATCTTGTTCTGAAAACTAGCCAATAAAAACCTTATGGGTCACAACAGAATATTGTCCAATATAATACTGGAAGATGAGCTCCCTATGTTGGAAGTGACTCAAAATACATAGTGGTCACACAATACACTCAAGCATTCCAACAATCATGAAGATGGAGCAAGGCTGGGCAATGTTTTATTCTGTTGTACATGGGGTTGTCATGAGCAGAGTAGACTTGACAGCAACTAAAAACAACATAAAATGATTGATTTTCTGTTACATTGTAAATCACCCATTTTAATAACCACAGTATTTAGGGAAACACTGAAACTTAGCAATTCCGAAAATTTTCTGACTGATCCCATTGTGGTAATTATATTATTTCCAATGCACTGACCGAAATATGACTGCTTTTATTAAAGTGGAATTCAAAATTTCACATTGATTTCAATAACTGATTTTCTGCCACTGGCCATAAATATCATTCATTTAAATATTGGCTCTTTTATGAAGCACATTATTATGCTATGTATATGTGCTCAGTGCTTACTGTTTATGCTCACAGAATGCAGATACTATCTGAGCTTATATAAAACACCAAAAATTGGATATATATATATGCTACGAGTGAAAATTCCTACGTAGAGTAGTGGGCTAGTCATTTAGTATTTCTCACATGATGATGCTTCTACTAGTAAAAAAAGACAGATCTAATATTAGAAAAGTCATCATCCTTCCCCAAATCCTAAAGACTTCCTAAATCACCATCTGGCAGGGCCCTTCCCTATGGTTAAAATTTTGAATAGGCAGAAACTTTAGTGCTTTAGAAAAAGTTTACTTTTTCATTTGCAAGAATATAGATAAAAAATAAAATGATGCTATCCAAATTTTATAAAGCCAAGCTGTATTTTAGATATTGAAAACAGATTCATATTTAATGTTGGTATTTAAGTGGCATGTTTTGATATATGACATGCTTTGCTTGAATATATGTGATTTTTTTGTTAAGGCAGTGATATAATTTATAAACAGTTCATAGAATACATAATGACATTAATTATTAGTCCAATTTTGTATCCTGTTTAATTAAATTGATTAAGGACTTTCAGTCATTTATCAATTATTTATTCATTTCTCTAATATTATCTACAAAAGATCTAGTATTTGGATACCAGCCATGACAGAGACCATCTATCTGATAGAAAACATTAAAGAGTTCCAGTTTGGGGTGGGGGGACTTATCTTTTATTTGTTTATTCTTATTTACTCTTGTATTGTTATCCCTTCTCCCCCTCTTGTTTCTGAAGAATCCAGAATCAAAAGGAGTGAGTGAAGCAGGAAGAAAGGCTTTATAGATAATGCCACCTGTCAGCCATGGATAAAAAAGATAAAACATTCTAGTTAGATTACACTGGGTCCTTCGGTGGTTCAAATGGTTAACATGCTTGGCTGAAAACTGAAAGACTGGAAGTTTGAGTCCACCCAGAATTGTCCTAGAAGAAAGGCCTGGTGACTTATTTAAAAAAAAAAAAAATCAGTCATTGAAAATCCTGTGGAGCCCAGTTCTACTCTGACACACACGAGGATGCCATGAGTCTGAATCAGTTTGATGGCATGTGGGTTTTTGTTTTGGGCTTTCTAATACCTAAATATGAGGTTGTGTTTGTTGCTATGATCGACTGGAAATATACGAGATTGAAAGGTTGAGAATTCTGATAAAATCTATTTGAAAGTAAAGGTAGAAAAAATAAATTTGTGTACTGATTAATTCAATTCTTTCCGTTACATGTATGTTTTTATAATTAACTCTATAGTACTTGATGCATAGCTGTCACTCAATAGTGCTTCTAGGATTTTACTAACATAGGAGGAATCTCTGAAGATGCAACTAGTCCCCGATTGCTAATTTTAGTTGAACAATTACTTCACAGTTACTATTTTAAATTTCAGATGAACATAGCTTTTTTTAAACCCTACAACGTTTTCTATCCCTGACTTGTCTTGCCCTAAATTTCACTCTCTCATACCTATGCATAATGAATAGTTTTATTTTAGACATAGCCAATCCCTCCACCACTTTTAGCCTAAATTTTGCTGTTTTCTGTTTTTTTGTTTCATTTAATCCTGAGTGTTGGAATTCTTTCTACTAACCTTGTTACAATTAGTCGGTATTTTAGAGAAGACACAGTGATCTGCTTCCATAATGATTACAGCCAAGAAAACCTATGGGGCAGTACTACTCTGTTACATGAGGATGCTATGAGTCATAAAGGACTAAGGGGCACCTAACAAAAACAACAAATACATATATATATATAAACTTTAAGTTTTATACAGCTGGCACAAAACAGCAGTAATAATATGGAATTAAAAGATGAAAGATTGGAATGATATCGTGACTTTGTGACTAACTGGCTTATTTAACCTTGCTTGAATATTTAGCATCATAATACTACTTAATACTTTAATAAATTGAAATTAATAAGAAATGTGAAAAAATCTGGAATTTAATAGAAATTAAATAAATGCTAAGTCTCACTTTGATTTAATATTATTACTATTTTTTGTATGTCAATGTGATGTGAAAAAGGAATGAGATTTTAGGCTTTCTCCTTTTAAAGGAAGGCATTGACTTGCTTTCCTTCACACTCATAATTTGCATTCAGAGAAATTTAGAATCAAATAAAAATACCAGCAAACTAATTAAACTTTGCAAGAATATGGAAGTTGGCATCAGTTCGGATAAATTTAGGAACAAGTAAAAGGAAATATAAACTCAAATTGACTTAAACTATAGGGAAATATTAGACATTAAAGTAGAACTATCTAAAATTAGTGTGGATTTCAGATATGTTTTTATATAAGATCTTGTTCAATTTTATGTAATTTTCTCAGGTTTTTTCTTTCATATAAATTAACTTCGTTTATAGCCTAACTTCCTTCATGCTTAAAGATATATTTTCCCCAAGTAGGGAGCAAACGTTTTTAGCTTCACTCTAATTGGATAAAATGTGCATTAATTATTGTGGGCCGGAGGAATGTCATACGCTAATTAGTTGAAGCCTTGGATACTTTTCACTACTGTACCAGATATTGTAACAAGATGGATGTGAATTAGTTGATTTGGTCCATTCAGAATCCTCGCCTAAACCTAGGTAACAGTTGAAGAGTTGAATAAATGTCATGGTGATTTCAAAATCTAATACAGGAGTGATTCTGTAAGACTTCTCAGAGTGACAATTAATCAAGAAAATGGATGTGGAAATGAAATGACTCTCGTTTACCTTTTAGGTTTGTCCCATCCATTGCAGATTTATGTTTTGCTTGCAAATATTGTGATTTATCAAAACGTTTATCTTAATCATATTTCTATTTTAAGTCATTTCCAATTCTATGCAATCTCTTCATTACCTAACGCAATCTACTCTCATCTTTATTTTTTTCTGGATCATTGCAATAATTTATTAACATTCTTCTAACAATGAGTAAGAAAGACCGAAGAAAAATTGATGCTTTCCAATTACAGTATTGGCGAAAAATATTGAATATACTGTGGCCTTCCAGAAGAACGAACAAATCTGTCTTGGAAGAAGTACAGCTGGAATGCTCCTTGGAAGTGAGGTTGGCTACTTTGGACATGTTATCAGGAGGGACCAGTCCCTGGAGGACATCATGCTTGGTAAAGTAGAGGATCAGGGTAAAAGAGGAAGATCCTAAATGAGATGGATTGACACAGTGGCTGCAACATTGGGCTCAAGCATAACAATAGTGAAGATGGCGCAAGACCAGGCAGAGATTTGTTCTGTTTTACATAGGGTCACTATGAGTTGGAACCTGCTTGATAGCACCTAACGACAACAACTAGCAGCATTTATTCTACTCTAGTGAAAAGATCTATGCCTATATTTATATACATGTATATCTACATTTATGTTTGTATCTGTATCCACGTCTATGTCTGTACACATAACCCTTGTTATAAGAAACAGGAAAATTTAAAGAAAACAAAGTATTGAAATTTGTGGGGATATATGCCATTTAAACATGGCTGCACTATTGACAACTGCAGCCCCCACAGGCCTCTATGCTGCACAGCATGTTGAGACTTGTCTCCAACATGTTGAGACTCGTCAGGATTTGTTTTCCCAAACCTATTGTCCCTTTACTGATTGGCTTGTTTACCTGAATTCCTTCTTCCTTGCCCACACCCAAAGCCCATTGTTTTGTTAATTGCTTTATTGCTTGCTGTATTGACTATAAAATAAACTCCTGGGACTGAAGTGGGTCGACTCCTCAGAGTGACCCTCCTGGCCCCACTTCTCTGTAAGAGTTGTGGCATGGTTACTGTCTCCGCCGCTCACTGTGACAGGTGGTGCCCCGTGTGAGGAGCTGCGAAAGAAATTAAATTAACTTTGTACATAATAAGAAAAATTTAAAAAAACTTATAAAACAGGGTTAAGAATTTGTGAAGATTCAATCTATAGAAAAACTTTTCATTACAGATTTATTTTTAATTTTTGAGTATTTATCAATAAATTTATAATTTTAGAGTTTAATTAACTTAACTACATATATATATTATTTTTTGTAATTTAAAGATAAAGAACGAAGAAATAATCTAGATCAAACCTGTGGAAAGAAACACCGCAAATGAAGAGACAGACAAAGTTATATCAAGTTTTTCAGGCAATTTCCTCTACCAACAACAACAACAAAAAAAGTAAAATAAAATACAAAAAGAAGAAAAAGGATCCTGGAATGTAATTTTCTTGCTAGTTTCAAACAGTGACTTGAAAGTGACTCATCTACTTCATTTTTTGATGAAGAGTAACTGAAAAAAAATACTTACCAAAAAGATTCTTAAAAATAACATAGTTCTTAATAATAAAATATAAAAATTTCTATGATCAAATAAAGAGATCTATTAAGTATTTTTCATCAAATGAGTGAATGGAAAGCAAAGAGTAGAATAAAAACCTAGCTACGATACCTATGAAAAAAGTCTCAAATTTTGAATTATTTAAAAAATGTCAGAGTATAGACTAGTTAATTCAATGTCATAATTTTTATATAGAAATAAATCATATGCCAAAATTTAAATATAATTTGTACCTCTTATGGGTAGTATATGAGCTAATATAAGAATTTGATCTCCTAACTTAAATGTTAATTATTTTTTACAGGTATAACAATATGGCAAATATACAAAATGCTCCACCTTCTAAGGCAGAGGTCAGCAAATTTTTGTTTGCAAAAAGCCAAGTAAACATTTTAGGCTTTTGAAAGCAAAAGGTGTCTCTTGCAATTAATCAATTCTGCCATAAAACTGTTAAAACACTCATAGACAATACTAAAAGAAAATGGCATAGCTGTGATTCAATAAAATTTTATTTACCAAAAAAGGTTACAGATGCAATTTAGTATCAGCTCATCTTGTTTTGAAAACTGTCACTTACTAGTTCTGTGAACTTGAGCCACTCAACTAAGTTTTCTAACCTTTAAAACACCTTAATAATAATAATTATTTAAAAATTGTCAACCATTGCTATCAAGTCAATTTATGATTCACTGTGACCCTATAAGACAGAGTAGTACTGCCCCATAGGCTTTCCAAAGCTTTAATTTTTACCAAAGTTGACTTGGGAGCAGCTAGTGAATTCAAACTGCTGACCTTTGCATTATCAGCAGAGTGCTTAACCACTGCGCCACCAGAGCTCCTTTCAAAGGTTGTGCTGTTTTGTTGTTGTTAGATGCTTTGAGTAGGTTCCAGCTCCTACTGACCCTATGTACAACAGAAGGAAACATTGCCAGGTCCTGTGCCATCCTCACAGTCTTTGCCATGCTTGAGCCCATGGTTGCAGCCACTGTGTCATTCCATCTCCTTGAGCGTTGCGGTTTTTAATCTGAATTGTCTTGATCGCCAATGAGGTTAAAGACCCCTTTGTATGTTTATTATCCATTTGAATTTCATCTTTTATGAACGGGCTCCTCATTTTTTGTCTTTTTTTTTCAGTTGCCTTGTTTTGACATTTTATGATTGACTTTTTGATTTGTCTTTGGCCCTTGGTGGTTGTATGTATTGAAAATATTTTTCCTAGATGGTAATTTGTAGTTTCATTCACTTTCTAGTGACTTTTGATAAAAATAAATTCTTAATTTTAGTGTAGTCAAATTTATAATTTTTATTTAAGATATTCTTTTTGTTCATTTAATAAATATTTTCCTAACAATTTCATGAAGATATTCTTCAAAACATACTTTTAAAATGCATATTGCTTTGCCTATCACATATCATTATTTCATTACCTGGAAATTATTGTGTATGTAGTTTGAATAAAGGAAAAAATAATTTTTCTTATTAAAAAAAACACAAACCTATTTTCCTGGCATCAATTTTTTAAAAGGACGTTGTTTGCATATGATTCTACAGTGAAACATCTATTACTCTGTACAAAAAAAGAACAGCTATTATAAACAAATGCTCAATATATCTGACTCTATTTTTGCACCATTCTTATTGGAATATTTGTTCAGAGACCAAAAGTGAGTCCCCATTTCTTAGAATTCAATATATAAAAAACTTTTGACTAACGATCAAGTTCTTAAATGGTTATGAAACTATTCAATTTCCTGTTTCTCCCTGAGCTTTAGTTAAGATACACATTTCAAGGAAATATTCATACTCTCTAAATTTTCTAACTACTTGTCACAAAGTTTTCTAACTATTTTATAACAGCTGACCACCATTTAGTGGTATTCAGAGATGATATTCTGTAGAATATTCATCGTTTGGTATACCTAATGATGCATTTTTTATGGCACAGCATAGGATCTATCTTGATAAATGTTAAATGAACACATAAAAACAATGTATATTTTATTGTTGGGTGGAGTCATCTATATATTCACTGAGCTCAGTGTGGTTGATAATGTTATTTATATATTCTAAATTGTTTTCTGAATTTTTGTCTAGTACTTACACAATCACTGAAACAAGAATGTAAAACGTATCCAACCGTGATTGTAAATTTGTCTATTTCTCTCTTTAGTTCCTTCAGTTTGTGCTTCATGCGTTTTGAAGCATTGTTCTCAGACATATGTAAATTTAAATTGTTACGTTTATATCTTCTTGATATAATTACCCTTTTATTGTTATTTTTCTGTTCTGTGTCTCTACTAATACTCCACGTTTTAAAGTTAATTTTATCTGCTATAATAGGGGCCTCCATTTTTTAAATATTATTGTTTATATGGTATATGTTTACCTTGCCCTTAACCTTCCACTTTTTTGCAGTTTTTATTTAATGTATTTGTCTTGTGGACAGCATATTGTCAATTCTTGCTTTATTATCCAGTCTGGCAATCTTTCCTTTTTGATTGAATGATTTAGTTCATTTCCATTTTATGTTACTATCAAAATGGTTGATTTGGGTCTGTAATTTTGCTAATTGTGTTTAGATTTGCTCTTCTATTACTTGATCCTCTATTCCTCATTTCCTGCCTTCTTTCATTGTAGTTTTTTTTTTAATATTTCATTTTAATTTCTCTATTTTTTTAGACACACACATTTGCATTATTTTAGTTGCTGGTTTAGGGGTTTAAACTCTAAATTTTTAATTATCCTAGTATAATGTGAGTTAGTAATGAATTATTTCAGGTAAAATATAGAGTACTTTCAACAGTTAATTTTAATTTGCTCTCCTTTACTGCCATATATACGTATATTTTCAATCTGTAAACATTGCAAATACAACACTTTCAAATATACTTCAAAATAAATTAAAAGACAAAATGTATATATATACAATCTCACACATTTTTACTATTTCTGGTTCTCTTTATTCCTTTTTGTATAATAGTATTCCATCTGGAATCATTTTCTTTATCTTGAATGGCAGCCTATCCAACACCATAGTGACACACAAGCCTCCACTGACAGATGGGTGTATTGGCTGGGAATTGAACTCAGATCTCCCACAGAGAAGGCATTCTACCACTAAACCACTACTGCCCTCACTAATAAACTCATTCTAAAACCGAACAGTTTCCTTTTGAGTCAATTTCAATTCATGGGAACCCCATGTTCTTCACAGCAGAGCTACTCTCCATAGGATTGTCAATGGCTATGATCTTTTGAAAGAAGATCATCAAACCTTTCCTCCAGGAGCCTTTGGATGGATTCAAAATGCCAACCTTTCACTTAGTTGCCAAGCTCTTAACTGTTTGTACCACCCAGGGACTAAAACATTGATATCAAGTTAAGTAATTTGAAAGTAACATCTTGAAAATATCTGCATCTCTCTAATAGTATGTTAGATTTTGCAAAAGAATATAGTGCTATAGGAAGTGAAAAACCATTGCATTTGTGTGTATCTACATACTGGACATTGTAGAATACAACAAGACATCTCCTGTGGGATTGTACCCATAAATCACTCTAATGGGAATCAAAAAGGATTCTACGTAAAAGAAATTGAGTCATTTGCAAATAGGATTATTAAATGTACTTGGAGGCATTAAAACTGAATCTTATTAAAAAAACAAAAAAAGAGTGATTTCCCATTTGAAGGATTAAGACTATTATAATATGACAACAGTGTGGAGGTGCAGGAGCAAGATAAGGCAAGCAGACTACCTACATGGGATAGTAAGAGTGCAGGCTTACCTGGGTTTAATTCCCAACTTTTCCACTTAGAGCTATACAACCAAAGACAAGTTTAAAATGTTGTACATCCATGTACTTATTGTTAAAATGGGAATTATAATAGTACTCACAATTTAGATATTGTGCTTTTAGAATTAAATGAAAAAAATTTAGGAAAAACATGCCACATATTAACTCCTGAAGCAAACTCTCTGCCTCAATTTCTCTTTTTTTTTTGGATCCGTGTTATCTTGAGTCTTCAAAATAAAATTGTCACAACATTGACTCAAACATCAGTTATCAAGACACAGGGAAATATATTTTATTTTCTATTGAAACACTAACAGGAGTTATAGCAAATAGGTTATCCTGAGACATTCTCTAATTTTTTACTCTTACAATGTGACTCTGAATATGAAGAAATAAAAGGATGTATTGGGGAATATGTAAATAAGGAGATAAGTTGGAGGGCAGAGTCAGAGTAATGCCTTCTTGAATTGCTTTTGACTTTGAGACATTCTGCTATTGTACTTCTTGACATGTAGTAAGCCACTGTATAGAAAATTCGGGTTGATAATGCTGTGCCATGTTTAACTTACTGCAGAATAAGAATAAGGTTCTTGAACCATTAAGGCTGAGATTTCTTTTAGCATGTTATTTCACCTTTTGCTCTTAAACTTTTCACACCAAATTTCTGCTCTTGTGAAGTTTAAGAGCAACATTTCAACATTTAAAAGACAGGATTACTCTTGAGGGATTCACTGGTAAAAGCCATTAGGGAATTTGCTTATATAAAACTTGCATGATACCATAAATCTTTTATAGAGAGTCTTCAGAAAATGTGTGTGTGTGAGTGTGTGTATGAGTGTGTGTATGTGTGAAGGAGAGAGAGTGACTAGATAGGAATGGTGAATTGCATTACACAAGCCTTCAGCATGAGCCATCAGCATTACATTTTTTGACATTTAATAAAATAGGTATCACAAAAAGCTCTATCCTCAGAGGCCTTGTTATGCCATCATAAAAATGAACTGAATATCCATGCCATAGATTCAAAGAAGCAAAAAAAGAAAAAAAAGCTATTTAGGAAAACTGATTTCACTTTCACTTTCTAGAAACACTAACATTAACTATCAGCTGTGAGAGCCAAAACCATAACACAGGTCAAACTAGTTTTGTATGTATCTTGGGTGTAAAAGACTAAAATCAAGTTTACATTCACCTGTGTATTTCTGGTCATTTTGATCATCTGGATGTTCAGAAATAAAACGGAGGGAGAGAGAAGTATACAGTTTGGAAAAAAAAATACTTGTTTCTAAATTCTAAAGTTAAACGCTTGATATTTTTAGCAGAAGAGTTCTGTCTGCAGTTAATTTTATGGACAAGTTAAAGAAGTCCGAATTGGACTTACGATTCTGGAGAAGTTGATGTATACTCACTTTCCTTCTCCTCTCCTCCAAATACAACTAAATAACCTGGAAAAAAAATGTAATAAAGACTCTGATGGTGCAAAAAAGAAGGCAGACCAACTAGAGACTTCAGGACTTGAGAAACAAAACAGCTCTGTGTTTTCTGTTTTTTTTTAATTATCTTCAGTGTATTCCAGACTGGGTGCCAGAGAGAGGCCTGCATCCAGAACTGCCAATCAGTGCAGACAGACAAACAAGCAAGCAAACAAACAAACACACAAAATAGGAAAATCTTGCTCTCTCTGGCCAAAGGTCAATGAAGGAGACAGCTCAGCATAGACACAGTGAGATGACTCAGACACCAATTTGCTAATAATGCTGGGGGCCTATCTGCTGAAGCAGTGGCAACAGGGTTGCTCCTAACTCACCTCTGCCCTCATCAACTGCAGCCAGCTTGATCCAGCCAGTGGGACCACCAAAATTTCCCTGTTGTTGAACCACACTGTGCAGCTCTCACTGGAAGTGATACCCCATAAAATGAGTTGGGAGGTGCTCCTCTCTTGCCAATTTTCTGGAAGATTGTGTGTAAAATTAGTGTTAATCTTCTTTTAAATCATTGGTAAAATTCTCCATTGAAAATAGACCTCTTTCTGTCTGGGGACCATGCTTTCAGGGGATAATCAGGTCAACTGGCATAGCAAAGTTGATTAAAATGTTCTGCATCCTACTTTGATGAGTGGCATCTGGGGTCTTAAAAGCTAGGGAGTGGCCATCTAAGATTCATTAATTGGTCCCAACTCACCTGGCGTAAGGGAAAATGAAGAACACCAAAGTTACAAGGAAAATATTAGCCCAAGAGACAAAAGAGTCATATAAACCAGGAACTCCATCAGCCTGAGAACAGAGGAACTGGATGGTGCCCAGCTACCACAAACGACAGCCCTGACAGGGAACACAACAGAGAGTCCCTGATGGAGCAGGGGAAGGGTGGGGTGCAGAACTCAAATTCTAGTAAAAAGACAAGACTTAATAGTCTGACTAAGACTAGAGGAACACCAGAGAGCATGGTGACCAGACTCTGTCAACCCAGAATTAAAACAATTCCCAAGGCCAACTCTTCAGACAAAGATTGGACTGGACTGTGGGATATAAGATGATATTCTTGAAGAGTGTGCTTCTTAGCTCAAGTAGATACATGAGACTAAACGGGCAGCTTCTGTCTGGAAGTGAGATGAGAAGGCAGAGAGAGTCAGGAGCTGGTTGAATGGACATGAGAAATCGGGTGGAAAGGAGGAATGTGATGTTACAGTACAGGGAAAGCGATTAGGGTCACAAAACAATGTATGTATAATTTTTTGTATGCGAGACTAACGTGAATTCTAAACTTACACTTAAACTACAACTATCTCTCTCTCTATATATATATATATATATGAAAATAGGCCTCTTACGGGAGATTATTAGTTACAATTTTACTCTATTTAATGGTGATAGGACTCTTCAGGAAATATATTTCATCCTGGCTGTGCTTTGTAGTTTGTGGTTTTAAAGAAATACTCCATTTCATCTCAGCTGTTGAATTGGTGAGCCATTTGTATTATGTCCTTATTTATGTCCTCCAAGAATCAGCTTTTGTTATTGATTGTAGATTTGTTTGTTTCGTCCTGCTTTTTTGTATTATTTGGCTATGTCTGAGCAGGTAGGCTGTGCGTTCTTTGTTGTTTGCTCATCTGTAGGCATGATATTTTTTGCCTCCTGTAATGGGCAGGGTCAGTCACTCAGGTATGGTACAGCAGGGTAGGTCCAGCTGAAGGGGAGTTTCTGGGATGGGTTGTTTGTGGCATGTACTAGGGCCGACAGAGTGGACTAGGAATCAGTGCAGTGCAGGTTCTGGTAGGCTATGCCTGTGCTGCTTGAGGGTGTAATGCTCAGCACACTGTGCAGATAGGCAGGAAGGAAGGGGAATATTGTGATGTGTGGAGCTAAGATGGGTATGGGAAAGCGGAGAGAGAGGAGAGAGGAACAGGAGCCAAAAACATATACATAAAACAAACAATTGAGAAAAAAGGGCTAAAGGAGCTTGCTGTTGGGGTGGAGAGATGAGAGACTGAGAAATGGAGAAAAACAAAAAGAAAAAGGGTAAAAGAAAAAAATGAATAAATAAAAATTAGAGGAAATAAAAAAAGAAAAGCACCCAGGGATCCCACTGGTGCGGCTGCTAAGACTGGGGAAATGGCCCCAAGGCCATGAAGTACAGCCTGGCTAGAAAGGGTAGAGGTGTCATACAGCACCAGGTATTCAGGAGACAGGAAGAGAAGGTAAGCATAGAGAGATGAGAAACTGGAAATGAAGAAAGGGAAAAAGAGAGAAAATAACAAAACAAAGAAACAAAAAAAAAAAACAAAAAAAGAGAAAAGAAATGCCCCCGGGGATGTCACTGTGCATCTGCACAGAGTAAGAGAGTAGCTCCAAAGCTGCACAGTACTGCCCAGCTAGAAGGGGCTCCCAAGCCTAGAAAAGCAAAAGAAAACAAACAAACAAACAAAAAAGCCCCAGGGGTCCCACCAGCATGGCGGCACTGGCTGGGAAGAAGTTTCACAGTGGTGCAGTGTTTCGCAGCCTTTCAGGAAGAAGCAAAGATGGCACACAGAGCCAGGTATTTGAGAGAAAGGAGGAGGCGGTGAAAGGTAAGGAAGAAATCTAAAGAAGTGGAAAAAAAGCAACACCAGCAGCCAACAAATGGCACTCAGGGAGCCAGCCAGTGTGGGCGGGTGGAATCCAAGCAACACTAGGGTGAAGCCAGTGCTTCCTGACCAAGAGACTGTGGCCACAGGAAGCAGAGGAGGCCAACTGGGGTGAAGAAGGGTGGGGGTTGGGAAAGCACATATTGCTGATTACTGGTTGTTCTGTCTCCTGCAGGAAACTCTGTGAAGCTGCTTCCTTGTACCCCCTGTTCATCGATCTCCGGTAGGAGCCCAAGATGGCAGATGCATGCTGCGGTAGCTGATGGGGACCTCTGCATGTATCTCTCTCACTCTCTGTCCTCGGTCAGTTTCTTATTCCATTCAGTACTTGGCTGAGTTCCTTATATCTTCATTTGATGCTTAGAGTTCCAGGATTGACGTGTGTTTCTGTTTGACTTAGTTTTTCAGATCTTTGCTGTGGAAGGATGGCATGGTGCTTCTGTCTATAGTACTGTGTTATCCGGAAGTCTCCTATCTTTTGGGTTTCTAATTGTTGTTTTTGTATGATTTCTAGTTGTGAATTTATTTTAGCATTTTGCTCCTTTATTATGTTCCTAAATTCTTCCATTTTTTTGTCTGTATTTTCCATGAATTTGTCTGCATTTTCCATTAATTTGTCTATTTTTTTCCTCATTTTTGTCTGCTTTTTGCTTCAACTAGTGAACAACTCTGCATATTAGAAATTTGAATACCCTATCAGGTAGTTCTAGTGCCTTTTCTTCTACTGGAAAGTTATCTGGTGTTTTATTTTGGATGCTTATTGGAACCATCCTATCCTGTTTCTGTAAATGTTTTGATATTGTCTGCTGTCTTGGGGACATTCAGTAGGTATTTTCCTCATTTACTGATTGTAGTTTTGTTTGTTTCCTCCTGCTTTTTTTTTTGTTTGTTTGTTTTATTTGGTTATGTCTGAGCAGGTGGGCTTTTCGTTCTTTGTTGTTTGCTCATCTGTGGGCACAATACTTTTTGCCTCCTTGTCCACTGGGCAGGGTCAGTTACTCAGGTATGGTACAGCAGGGCAGGTCCAGCTGAAGAGGAGTTGCTGGGAGGGGTTATTTGTGGCACGTACTAGGGCCGACAGGGTGGACCAGGAATCAGTGCAGGGCAGGTTCAAGTAGGCCATGCCTGTGCTGCTTGGGGGTGTGATGTTCAGCACACTGTGCAGGTAGGCAGGAAGGAAGGGGGATACTGTGATGTGTGGAGTTAAGATGGGTATGGGAAAGAGGAGAGAGGAACAGGAGCCAAAAACATACAAACAAAAAAACAAAAAAAAGTGCTAAGTGAGCTTGCATTTGTAGTGGAGAGATAAGAGAAAGTTGTTCTGTCTCCTGCTGGAAGCTCCCTGAAGCTGCTTTCTCATATCCCCTGTTCGCCAGTCTCCAATAGGAGTCCAAGATGGCAGATCCATGCTGTGTTAGCTGATGGAGGACCTCTGCATGTATCTGTCCTCACTCTCTGTTCTCTGTCAGTTTCTTATTCCATTCAGTGCTTGGCTGAGTTCTTTAACTCTTCATTTGATGCTTAGGGTTTCAGGATAGATGTTTCTCTTTTTTTGACTTAGTTTTTTGGATCTTTGCTGTGGAGGGACAGCATGGTCATTCTGTCTGTAGTGCCATGTTGCCCAGAAGTCCAACACTATGAATGTTTGATATCAAATTTCTAGATGGCACCTTGTCAGAAGTTAATAGGCTTCTCCAGTTAGCAAATTTTTAGCTAGATAGACATGAAGTATTAGAAAATGTCTTTTCCCAAATCATTAGATCTGCCTTCATCCACCATTCTGATAAAACACTCTTATTTTTGCTTTTTTTTTAACAGTTTTCTTCTAACAGCTATTTTCTCCTTCATCCTTCAAGATTTAAGTTCTGAGAAAACAGATGAGGGGGCCAAGGATAGTGTGAAATCTGAGAGAAGAGTGGGGTGGAAACTTAAGAAAAGTTTGGAGTATGACAAAAGAATGAACTAGAAGGTTAGCTGGGTCAAGGCCACATGTTGTAAGATCTCATTTATATGAAATACCCAGAATAGGAAATCCATAAAAACTAAAGTACATTAGTGGATGTCTAAGGTCTTAGAGTATGCTGAAAAATAATCCAAGAAACTGGACTATATGAAGAAGAATGTGACGTCAGTATTTGGGGAACACTCATTAACACAGCCTTGCTTGCTAAAAGTGAAGACGACCTGAAGCACTGATGAAGGTCAAAACTACAGCCTTCAGTATGGATTACACTTGAAAGTGAAGAAAACAAAAATTCTCACAACCGAAGCTATACACAACATCATGTTAAAAGGAGAAAATATTGAAGTTGTCAATGATTTAGTTCCATTTGAATCAAAACCCATGGTAACAGCAGGTGATATATCAAATGACATTGCATTGAGCAAATCTGTTCCAAAAGACATCTTTAAAGTTTTAAAAAGCAGACACTTCACTTTGATGACTAAGGTGCACCTGATCCAAGCCATGGTCCTTTTAATAACTTCATATTCATGTAAAAATTGGACAATGAAAACAGAAGATAGAAGAGGAATTAATGCATTTGAATTGTGGTGTTGGCTAAGAATATTGACTCTACCGTGGACTGCCGAAAGAAAGAACGTATCAGTCCCAGAAGAAATACAACCAGAATGCTCCATAGAAGTGAGGATGTGGAAACTTTGACTCACTTACTTTGGAAGTGTCATCAGGAAAGACTAATGCCTAGAAAAAGACACCACGTTTGGTAAAGTAGAGTGTCAGCAAGTGAGGGAAATCCTCAATGAAGTAGACTGACAAAATAGCTGTGACGATGGACTCAAATATACCAGCAATTATGAAGATGGTGCAGAACGAGGCAATATTTTGTTGTTATACATTTGCCTACCATAAGTCCAAACTAACTCGACAGCAACTAACACCAATTGAAAAATAGTTATTTGTGAAAAAATTTTTTTTCTCAAATTCTCTTCCTAAACACAACCGTATTTCCAGCTAAACCAAAACCAAACCCATTACCATCAGTTTCCGCCTATGTAATATTAAAGATAAATACATAGAGAGATAGGTAAAACTAGTTATATTGAAATACCAAAAAAAAAAATTCAGCAATTTTCTTATAGAAGTATACAACATTTTATAGCATTGTAATACTTTATGAACAGCTTTATTGAATAAAAATATTTTATCACAATATAAGCACTTAAATTACCAATTTACATAACAAAACCTTTTATAAATATTACTTTTTATTATTGTAGGGTCCTAGTCCCTTCAATGCCATGGAGAGTCAGTTACAGAGGATCAGCCAGCTTGTGTTTCATGAGTTATGGCTCTTAAACCAGCACATCAGCATTCTTTTTTGCAATATCTTACTAGTTGTCAGTTAGTAACCACTAAGTTAGATTACCTCGCCACATTTGTTTTCCGTGTTTGTTACTTTAAAAACTTGCTTTCCATATGTATTATAGGAAATATATGAAACATTCTTGTAAACTTTTCTTGCTTTAGTTTATGTAACATTCCTAATTTCTTTTCATCTAAACATATGAATTTTATAAGAAATGTTTACATGAATAGAACAGAATCTTGCACATATGTAGTCTTTGCAAATTTTTTTCTACCTAATTGTATGTTAGAAAGCAAAATATATTCTACCTACCTGAGCAGTGGGTTTGTTTTGCACTGATATACAGGATAATGTATGTGATTTATTTTACATGCAGTTATAAAAAGGACATGGATTTGTGCAGAAATTGTTTATCTTAAAATGGAAAATCACTTTGATCATGATTTTCGTATAAGTAATAAATAAAACTACGTTTTCCCACTACTAAGAGAATAAAAATGAAAAGTTACATCTGTACAGTTTTATATGCAAGTATTATTTTAAAGGTGTCCCTGAATGGTGCTCTGCGGCTAACAGAAAGATTGGAGCTTCGAGCCCTCCCAGAAGGACTTTGGAAGAAAGGCTTAGTGATCTACTTCTGAAAACTCAGTCTTTGAAAACCCTATGGAGCACAGTTCTACTCTAAATACATGGGTTCGCCATGAGTCACAATTGACTCAATGGCAACTGGTTTTTATTAATATTAGAAAATAAGTAATTTTTAAATTTAAAACTTTCTAAAATTCATTGGATTGTATACTAAAGTTGTAGTAAATGGTTTTATATATTCTCCTGTTAATCACAAACATTAAAAAAAAAAAGAAAAGACAAAGAATAAGGGCACTTGACTGGAGGAGGAAACATCAATTTAAAATTCCCAGAAGTTGTGACAAGCAGGAAAAAAAATAATATAATAGAAATTTTAGGAAAAAACTTATATCTGTGTTGCACAAAATCTATAGAAAAATGCTTACCATATCATAAAGAATTTCACATGTCTTTTAAACATCCTGCTTAATATAATTATCTCCTACAAGTATTTTCTTAGAGATATTTTAAAATTAAATCATTTATTGGCTACTTACGTCTATGTTGAAAACCTAATTATGTTTTCTTTTAATGATATTCCATACTTCTGGCAATATTATCAAACGTTTCAAATCAGGTCATTTTAAAATACTGCTTTTAATATGACATTTACATTTAATACTATTCAGTACTAGGCACTGTGTACGATAAAGGGCAAAAATATATAGAAGTTTGTGATCTTTGATGGCTAAAGGTTGTTAGGATATTGGTTCTATTGGTCTCACACTTCTCCCTATTTCACACAGAGTAAATGTTATCTCTTACTACTCTCTTGCACACTCACTCACTTCAAGCTATGATGGTCCTCTCTATGTTCCTCAAGCAAATCAGATACTTTCATGTTTTACAGCCTCAGACTGTCTGTACCTTCTTTCTGAATCGTCCTTCTCTGATATATTCATGGAAAAATCCCCCACACCTAGCCCACTTTTGCTCTAATACAACTTTATTAATGAGGCCCATCTGAGGACCTCACCATACACACACACACACACACACACACTCATATACACAAACGAATACACACATACACACAAACACGCAAAACATCCTGATTCTCTTTAGCATGTTCTTCTTTTTCCATTCCATGTTTCCCTTTCTATCATACAATATTTATTTTGCTTATTTTTTATTATTTTGCTCACAAGAATGAAAATTCTGCATGGGCATTGGTATTTGGTTATTTTGTTCTATTTTCTAATATAAGTATCTCGATAAATTTTTGTTGTTCACTGAAAATGGATGGATAAATCATTTCTATAGACATTTTTCTAGTCTAAAAAAAGAGCACTTCTATGAAGTTATTACTTTAAGAGATCAATCAAATTTGTGAAACAGCTTAGTTTTAGATTTAAACAGAATCTTTTTATGCTTTTCTCATATACTTCCCCCAGTAATTATTTATGTATTTATAATGGGTAATTTAATATACTTCCATATTTTGTCAAGGTATACTCTTCTAAATGAGGGTATTTTGTACATATTTAAAATTTAAAAAGATAATCTGATTAATATTGCCACAGTTTAATAACCAAACACTAGTTTTATACAAATTACTAGAATCTTTAAAAACAACAGTTATCTGAGGAAAAAGATCTGTCCTAATTACCTAGTATATAATCTCTAAAAAAAAAAAAAAAAAATCCAAACCCACTGACTTCGAGTTGATTCTGACTCAGTGACCCCATAGGGTTTCCAAGGCTGTAAATCTCTATGGAAGCAGACTGCCACATCTTTCTCCTGCAGAGCCACTGGTGGTTGTGACCCGCTGACCTTTTGGTTATCAGTGGATCACTTTAACCACTACAACACCAGGGCTCCTCATATGATCTCTAGTCCTTCTTCTCCTTTTTTTTTTTTTCTTATTTATTTGTACTTTAGATGGAAGATTTACAGAACAAACTAGCTTCTCATTAAACAATTAGTAAACATACTGTTTTGTAACGTTGGTTGCCAACCCCACAACATGTCAACACTCTCTCCTTCTAGACTTTGGGTTCTTCTTCATCAGCTTTCCTTTCCCCTCCTGCCTTTTGTCCTTGCCACGGGCTGGTATGCCCATTTAGTCTCATTTTGTTTTATGGGCCTGTCTAGTCTTTGGCTGAAGGGTAAACATAAGGAGTGACCTCATTACTGAGCTAAAAGGGTGTCCAGGGGCCATATTCTCAAGGTTTCTCCAGTGCCTGTCAGACCAGTAAGTCTGACCTTTTTTTTTTATGGGTTAGAATTTTGTTCTACATTTTTCTCCAGCTCTGTCCAGGACTGTCTATTGTGCTCTGACAAGAGCAGTTGGTGGTGGAAGGCAGGCATCATCTAGTTTGTGCTGGACTCGGTCTGGTTGAGGCTGTAGTACTTGTGGTCCATTAGTCGTTTAGACTAATCTTTCCCTTGTGTCTTTGGTTTTCTTCATTCTCCCTTGTTCCAGACGGGCTGACACCAGTGGAGTGTCTTGGATGGCTACTCACAGGCTTTTAAGACCCCAGACACTACTCACCAAAGTAGAATGTAGAACATTTTCTTTATAAACTATGTTACGCCAATTGAGCTAGATGTTCCCCAAGACCATGGTCCCCACAGCCCTTAGCCCAGTAGTCCAGGCCTTCAGGGAGTTTGGATGTCTATGGAGCTTCCATGACCTTGCCTTGGACAAGCTGTGCTGGCTTCCGCAGTATTGCTTACTGTCTTACCCTTCACTAAATTTACCACTTATCTATTGTCTATTTAGTGTT
Source organism: Dugong dugon (assembly GCA_030035585.1). NCBI lineage: Eukaryota > Metazoa > Chordata > Mammalia > Sirenia > Dugongidae > Dugong > Dugong dugon. The sequence goes on along the minus strand of CM057477.1, from coordinate 45,905,372 downwards.
TTTCCATCCCCACCCCTCCCCTCTCTCGTAACCATCAAAGTTTGTTTCTTTTTGGGTGTAAACCTTTTCATGAGTTTTTATAGTACTGGTCTCATACAATATTTGCCCTTTTGTGATTGACTTATTTCACTCAGCATAATGTCCTCCAGACTCATCCATGTTGTGAGATGCTTTGCAGATTCATTATTGTTCTTTATTGTTGAGTAGTATTCCTCTGTGTATATGTACCATAGTTGGTTTATCCATTCATCTGATGACGGGCATCTAGGTTGTTTCTATCTTTTTGCTATTGTGACCAATGCTGCAATGAACATGGGTGTGCATATGTCTACTCGTGTGACTGCTCTTATTTCTGTAGGTTATATGCCTAGGAGTGGGATTGCTGGATCATATGGTATTTATATTTCTAGCTTTCTAAGGAAGAGCCATATTGTTTTCCAAAATGGTTGTACTATTTTGTATCCCCACCAGCAGTGCCTAAGAGTTCCAACCTCCCCGCAGCCTCTCCAGCATTTGTTATTTTCTTCTTTTTTGATTCATGCCAGCAATGCTGGGGTGAGATGGTATCTCATTGTGGTTTTGATTTGTATTTCTCTAATGGCTAGTGATCAGGAACATTTCCTCATGTGTCAGTCGCTTCAATGTCATCTTTGGTGAAGTGTCTGTTCATATCCTTTACCCATTTTTTAATTTGATTATTTGTCTTTTTGTTGTAGAGGTGTTAGATTTTCCTGTAGATTTTAAAGGTTAGATCTTTGTTGGATATGTCGTAGTCAAACAATTTTTCCCAACTGTAAGCTCTCTTTTTACTCTTTCAGTGAAGTCTGTTGATGAGCATAATTGTTTAATTTTTAGAAGATCCTAGTTATTTAGTTTCTCTTCTGGAGTTTGTGTCCTGTTATTTACGGTTTGTATCTGGTTAATGCCATGTATTAGGGCCTCTAGCTTTTTTGTTCTTTTATGATCTTTATAGTTTTTGGTTTTATATTTAGGTCTTTGATCCATTTTGAATTAGTTTTTGTGTCTGATGTGAGGTATGGGTCCTGTTTCATTTTTTAGCAGATGGATATCCAGTTTTGCCAGCAGCACGTGTTAAAAAGACTGTCTTTTCCCCATCTGATGGACTTTGGGCCTTTGTTGAAGATCAGTCGAAAGTAGGTGGATGGATTTACATATGGGTTCTCAATACTGTTCCATTGGTCCACGTATCTGTTGTTGTACCAGTAGTAGGCTGTTTTGACTACCATAGCTGTATAGTAGGTTCTGAGGTCAGGTAGTGTGAATCCTCCTACTTTATTCTTCTTTTTCAGTAATGCTTTACTTATATCAGGCCTCTTCCCTTTCCATATAAAGCTAATGATTGGTTTTTCCATCTCTTTAAAGAATGCTGTTGGTATTTGGATCGAGATTGCATTGTATTTGCAGATGGCTTTGGGTAGAATTGACATTTTCGCAATGCTGAGTCTACCTATCAATAAGCATGGTATGTTTTTCAATGTATGTATTTCTCTTTTGGCTTTTTGCAGTAGTGTTTTGTAGTTTTCTTTGTATACATCTTTTACACCCCTGGTTAGATTTATTCCTAAGTATTTTTTTTTTTAGGGGCTATTATAAATGATATTCTTTTCCTGGTTTCCTTTTAGTCATTCTCTTTATTGGTGTATAGGTATCCAGCTGATCTTTGCATGTTTATCTTATAACCTGGTACTCTGCTGAATCTTTCTATTAGTTCCAGTAGTTTTCTTGTGGAATCTTTTGGGTTTTGTATGCATACTATCATAACATATGCAAATATGGACAATTTTACACCTTTATTAGCAATTTGGATGCCTTTTCTTTCTTTTTCTTGCCTTATTGCTCTGGCTAGGACTTCCAGCACAATGTTAAATAGGAGCGATGATATAGGGCACCCTTGTCTTGTTCCTGTTCTTAAGGGAAAAAGTTTTCAGCCTCTCTCCATTAAGAATGATGTTTTCTGTTGGTTTGGTATAGATGCTCTTTATTATATTGAGGAATTTCCTTTCTATATCTATTTTATTGAGAGATTGTTTTTTTTCTTTTTTTAATTCGGAATTGGTGTTGGACTTTGTTGAATGCCTTTTCAATTGAGATGATCATGTGAATCTTTTCTTTTCTTTATGTGGTGGATTACATTGATTGATTTTCTAATGTTGAACCATCCTTGTATAAGCTGGTATAAATCCTACTTGGTCATGGTGTATTTTTTTTTTTTTTTTTTTTTGATATGGTGCTGAATTCTATTGGCTAGAATTTTGTTGAAAATTTTTGCATCTGTATTCATAATAGATATTGATCTATAATTTTCTTTTCTTTGTGGTGTCTTTGCCTGATTTTGGTATCAGGGTTATGCTGGCTTCATAGAAGGAATTCAGAAGTATCCCTTCCTTTTCTATGTTGTGAACTAGTTTGAATAGTACTGAAGTAAGCCCTTCTCTGAATGTTTGGTAGAATTCTCCAGTGAAGCCATCTGAGCCAGAGCTTTTTTTTGTTGAGAATTTTTTTTATCTTTTCCATCATTCCTCTTGCTATGAGTATGCTCAGATTTTCAACTTCAGTTTGTGTTCTTTTGGGTAGCTGGTGTGTTTCTATAAATTAGTCCATTTCCTCTAGGTTTTCTTATTTGTTGGAGTATAGTTTTCCTTAGTACCCTGTTACGATCCTTTTTATTTCAGTTGAGTCTGTTGTAATGTCTCCCATTTCATTTCTTATTTGGGTTATTAGCATCCTTTCCTGTTTTTCTTTTGTCAGTTTGGCCAATGGTTTGTAGATTTTGTTGATATTTTCAAAGAACTAACTTTTGGTAATTTTGTAATTCTAGGTCAAATGAACAGCAGTCTAACTCGAATCACACAAGAATAGAGTCACAGTCTATCAATCAATTCCCAGACTTGAGCGAGTTTACAGACACAAAACCCCTTGATTGAAGGGGAGACCAGGTCCCCTTGAGGAAGGACTTCAATACACTGCCGAAAACTTATACTTCTCTCAGCCTGCCTCAAAAGGATCTACAGCCTTTTACAAGAGTGACTGGTCATTGGGGAAAATGAAATATTCAGAATTTTTGAGGATTACTGAATAATAGCTCTTAACTGACACTAATTTCAGGAGACCCAAAATGTCACTATGGCCCACAAGTCAGGGGGGTAGATGGAGGTCAGGGTATTAATGGACTCTTAGTCATGTCAGTCTTACAGTAGGTCCAGTGAGTCCCAGAACCCATCCTGTAGTGATTTCCACAGTTCCAGAATGCATAATTGGACAGATATACTCAACAACTGGCAGAACTCCCACGTTGGATTCCTGATAAATGGAGTAGGGGCTATCATGGCAGGAAAAGCCAAGTGGAAGCCATTAGAACTGCACCTACCTAGGAAAATAGTATACCAAAAGCAATACTGCATTCCTGAAAGGATTGCATAGATTACTGTCACCACTGAGGACTAGAAGGGTGCAGGGATGGTGATTCCCAATACATCCCAATTCAACTTGTCTATTTGGCCTGTGCAAAAAACAGATGGATCTTGGAGAATAACAGTGGATTATCAAAAATTTAACCAGATGGTGGCTCCAATTGCATCTCCTCTACCAGATGTAGTCTCATTACTTAAGCAAATGAATGCATCTCCAGGTAACTGGTATGCAGCTATTGATCAGGCTAATGCCTTTTTCTCCATAACTGTTTTGAAAGATCATCAGAAGCAGTTTTCCTTTAGCTGGCAAGGCCAGTAATACACCTTTGGTTGCCTACCACAAAGGCTACCTGAACTCTCCAACCCTATGGCATAATTTAGTCCACAGGGAATTGATCACCTTTCCTTTCCACAAGACATCACACTAGTCCATTACATTGATGACATTATGCTGATTGGACCTAGTAAGGAAGAAGTGTCAATGACTCTGGGCTTATTGGTAAAACATTTGCATGCTACAAGGTAAGAAATTAATCCCATAAAAATTCAGGCACCTTCTACCTCAGTGAAATTTCTAGCAGTCCAGTGGTGTGGGGCATGTCTAGATAGTCCTTCTAAAGTGAAGGAGAAATTATTGCATCTGGCTCCTCCCACAGCTAAACAGAAGACACAACACCTAGTGGGCCTCTTTGGATTTTGAAGGCAGTATATTCTTCACTTGGGTGTGTTACTCTGGCCTATTTATCAAGTGACTCGAAAAGCTGATAGTTTTGAGTGGGGTCCAGAACAAGCGAAGGCTCTGGAACAGGTTCAGGCTGATGTGCAAGCTGCTCTGCCCCTTGGGCCATATGATCTGGCTGATACAATGGTGTTAGAAGTGTCTGTGGCAGAAAGAGATGCTGTTTTGAGTCTTTGGCAGGCCCCTACTGGTGAATCACAGCACAGACCCTTAGGATTTTGGAGCAAAGCCCTGCCATCCTCTGCAGATAACTACTCTCCTTTTGAGAAACAACTTTTTGCTTGCCCCTGGGCCTTAGCAGAGACTGAAGGCTTAACCATGGGACACCAAGTCACCATACAGCCTGAGCTGCCAGTCATGAACTGGATATTGTCTCACCCACATAATCATAAATTTGGACGTGCACAGTAGCACTCTATCATTAAATGGAAGTGGTATATACGAGATTGGGCCCAAGCAGGACCTGAAGGCACAAGTAAGTTGCATGAAGAAGTGGCCCAAATGCCCATGATCTCCACTCCTGTCACATTAACTTCCATCTCCCAGTCTGCACCTATCACCTCATGGGAAGTTCTTATGATCACTTGACTGAAGAAGAGAAAATTCATGCCTGGTTTACGGATGGTTCTGCACAATATACAGGCACCACTCGAAAGTGGACAGTAACAGCACTGCCGCCCCTTTCTGGGACCTCTCTGAAGGACAGCGGTGAAAAGAAATCTTCCCAATGGCAGAACTTAGAGCAGAGCACCTGGTTGTTCACTTTGCTTGGAAGGAGACATGGTCAGATGTGCGATTGTATACTGGTTCGTGTTGCTGTGGTCAATTGTTTGGCTGGATGGTCAGGGACTTGGAAAGGACATGATTGGAAAATTGGAGATAAGGATTTACGGGGAAGAGGTATGTGGATTGACCTCTCTGAATGGGTCAAAGAAGTGAATATATTTGTGTCTCATGTGAATGCTCACCAAAGGGTGACCTCAGCACTAGATGATTTTAACAATCACATGGATAGGATGATGCGTTCTGTGGAAACCACTCATCCTCTTTCCCCAGCTACTCCTGTCATTGCTCAAAGTAGCTATGGTGGCAGGGAAGGAGGTTATGCATGGGCCCAGCAACATAGACTTCCGCACATTAAGGCCAACTTGGCTACAGCCAGTGCTGAGTGCCAAATCTGCCAACAGCAGAAATCAACACTAAGTTCCCGATATTGCACCATCCCTCAAGGTGATCAGCCAGCAACCTAGCTCCATGTTGATTCCATTGGACAACTTTCATCATGGAAAGGGCAGCAGTTTGTTCTTAGTGGAACAGACATTTACTCTGGGTATAGATTTGCCTTTCCTGCATGCAGTGCTTCTACCAAAACTACCATCTGAGGACCTATAGAATGCCTTATTCACCTTCATGATATCCCACACAGCATTGCCTCAGATCAAGGGACTCACTTTGCAGCAAATGAAGTGTGGGAGTGGAATTCTGCTTTTGGAATGCTCATAGAATTCACTGGTCTTATCATGTTCCCTTTCATCCTGAAGTAGCTGGTTTGATAGAATGATGGAATAGCCTTCTAAAGACACAATTATGGCATCAGCTAGGTGGCTTGCAGGGTTGGGGCAATGCTCTCCAAAAAAAGAAAAAAAAAAAAAAAACCCAAACCCATTGTCGTCAATTTGATTTCGACTCATAGTGACCCTATAAGACAGAGTAGAACTGCCTCCATAGCATTTGCAAGGAGTGCCTGGTCGATTCAAACTGCCGACCTTTTGTTTTGCAGCTGTAGCTCTTAACCACTACACTACCAGGGTTTCCAATGTTCTCCAGGAGGCTGTATATGCTCTAAACCAATGTCCAGTATATGGTGCTGTATCTCCCATAGCCAGGATTCATGGATCCAGGAATCAAGAGGTGGAAATGGAAGTGGCTTCACTCACTATAACCCCTAGTGACTCACTCCCAAGATTTTTGCTTCCTGTTCCTGTGACCTTATGCTCTCCAGGTCTAGAGTTCCAAAGGGAGGAATGCTCCCATCTGGAGACATATCACTGGTTCCATTGAACTGAAAGCTAAGAATGACACCTGACCACTTTGAGCTCCTTATACCTCTGGATCAACAGACAAAGAAGAGAATTACTGGACTGGCTGATGTGACTGATCCTGATTACCAAGAGGCAATGGAGTTGATATTACATAATGGAGGTAAAGAAGAGTATGTCTGGAATGCGAGTGGTCCCTTATGGCACCTCTTAGTACTACCACACCCTGTGATTAAAGTCAATGGAAAACTAAGGCAATCCAATTCCAACATGACTACTAATGGCCCAGACCCTTCAGGAATGAAGGTTTGAGTCATCCCACTAGGCAAAGAATCACGTCCAGCTGAGGTGCTTGTTGAGGGCAAAGGGAATACAGAATGGGTGGTGGAAGACGGTAGTTCTAAATACCGGTTATGGCAATGTGATCAGTTGTGAAAATGAGGATGTAATTGTTATGAGCATTTCTGCTTTGTATGTGTGCATCAGATATTTTTATTTTCTTCACTTATAAAATATAAGATGTAAACAGGGCTATTGCATTTTCTGTTGTATGTGTGTTCATTTTATCATGTTAGGCCCAAGTATGACTTTATAATTTTCTTTTTTCAGAGATTATGTATGGTTTAAGAGATGTGTACAGGTGCCAAGTTGACAAGGGGTAGACTGTGATAGTTAAAATAGTGTGTCAACTTGGCTGAGCCATGATTCTCAGTATTTTGGCAGAGGTATAATGTTGTGATCACTTACCTATTGAGATTTGATACTTGATCTCCCCCATGATGGATCTGCTGTGAGTTGGTACCAGCAGAGGCACAGCCTGTGGCAGCTCACCACCTCCCTCAGCCCTCATCTCTCTGCCTTCCACCACCTACCTCTTCCTTCTCTTCTTGCAGGGGCTTTTGCTTGTTCTGGATCCTGAAGCTGGTTCCTGTTCATCTAACCCCCGGTCCCTGAGACTTGAACTAGCTGCTTGCCTGTGGTCTTGCCTGCTGATCTTAGGACTCGTTGATCTTCACAGCCTGTGAGCAACAGCCCTGCTCTCCAACCTGCTAATTTTGGGTTCGAGGGCCCCTGAGGCTATGTGAATCAGGAGAAGCCTCTTTCCTGACCCATGGACTTGGGATGTTGTAGCCTCTACAACTGCTTGAGCCATTTCTTTGATATGAATCTTTCTCTCTATATATATATTTATATGCTTTATTGATTTTGCCTCTCTGGATAACCCAGCCTAAGACACTTGCACTTCCATCATATGCTATCTTATTTTTAGTTTGTTTTGTGTAAATTTTTTTCACATTCCTTCTGTGGTTAAGACTGTCTTCTCTTTGTCTATGCTTCTTTTAAAATTTTTGGCAGTTAATAAAAATCAAAATATGTGTAGTTTCTAATATTGCCTATAATAAGCAATATTGGCAAAGGACTGGGCAGTGTTTCTTTCTGTTGTACATAGGTTCACTATAAGTCCAAACTGACTTGATGGCATCTAACAGCAACAACATTGTTAATTTATAAGGTATTTTCATCCCAACTCTGAATAAGTAGAGTGTCTACTTCTGCAGCAGTTCTCTAAGCTGGAATTCCTTTTTATTATCTCCCTTCTCTACCACCCATTACAGATTTCCCTTGCACACATCTAGCACTTCATCTAATCTAAGACATTGACAAGGTGAGGTGATCTAGGACTTCATCCATATTTTCAATGGTACCTTCAATGGCCTAGTCACTCCTGGCACTCTAAATGAAAACACCAAGAGACACCCCAGTGAATAACTTAGGATTAATCAAACTATTCCCTGCCTGTATTGTGTATCATCCATCCTAGTTCCTCAAAAAGACTATACTTGAATCCTCCACTGATAATAATAACTTTTTTTTTTTAAATTTCTCGGTGCCCAGCATGAGGACTCTAGGTAGCACTCATTGCTTCACTGACCTTTTGCCCCATTTGGAGGTGCTACCTCCACCCCTGGAACAAGGCCCTCTAACACAGTAGATTCTAAAGCTGTGGGAATATCAGGGCCAGTACCCTTTCTTTTCTATCAGTTTACAGTAAGGAAATACCCATGAGGCCATAGATGTGAGCTAAGGGAGAAGGTCAGTGCAGAAATAAGTATATGGATCTATGCCACTATTACATGATATTTAATAACATGCTAGGGCAAGCTTGACCCTGATAGAAAATCATCATTTAAATAATTTGATGGATTGCTGTTATACCTATTTAAACTCAGCAGATCTAACAGTATTAATACCTATATTAATATTAATGGGTAGCTCTGTGGGACATCCTAACCACAATCTTTGCACATCTAGACTGTTGAGTCAGTCTGTAGCTTGAACCACCAAGATCCATGTGAGAAAGGTTGGCTTTGAAAGAGCTTTTAAAAAAAGTTTTCTGGCTTTTCCAGTAGTAAAACCAGGCTTGTCAAACTGGTTAGGACAGTTGCAAAACATCACTGAAGAAGTTAAAACTGTAGGTTGCCAGAAGAGTTTCAGACATTAAACAGCACAGCATAAAGGCCATTGCCATTATATTGACCAAGAGTAGGGGGAAAAGAATCCAGGAATCTCTCATGCCCAGAGATAAAGATAGAACTTTTCCAGTCTTAGGTTGAATCTACTCTATCTCTATTTCTATATATCTTGAAAAAATGTTGGTATTAAACAAGCTATTTGTTCCATTTCCAGAACCAGAATTTGATTCTCTCTTTCTCTTTTGCTTTTTGATTTTTTTTTTCTTATGACACTTCATTTGTCCTAATTAAGTGCAGTAGTTTGCTTGTGTGAGGACCCTGGTTACTCATTTAGAAAGTTTTACTTTTTAAAAAAAATGTTTGTGAAGATATGTATAACACAATATTTGCCAATTCAAGATTTTTCACAGGTACAATTTAGTGACATTAATTACATTAATCATACTATGCATCTATGAGTAATTCTATAATCTAGGAGTATTGAAAACCACAATTACATTTGGATATCAAAAATAAATGAGTAAATTGAAATGTTACTATTCTTATTAGTATATGGATAATCTCTGTCTGCTTTGTTATAAATCTTTTTTCTTTTGTTTTCTTATGTCCTTATTTTCTACCACAAAGACTGTCTGTTTTGGCATAATAGTGTAAACTAAATTCTTTTAGCAATTATAGTTATTTTCCGACTAGACTTGAAAATTATCAAGCATGTACAATACAATGCCTAACTCAGGAGAAAGGTCTTTTTTCTTTGTTTGTTTTAATCATTTCTAGTTTTCTATGGCAATGTCATATATACTATTTTTTTTTTTTACATATCTACACTGTTTTGAGTAAAATGAAGTTAATTTGACATGATAGAGCACATTTTTAGATAGTGTATGAAATTTACATTTTAGGACTTGTGTTTTTACTATTTTAAAATAATTAGTACCAAAGTAGCTTTCCCATAAAAAAAATAACAACAACTATAATAAGCAAAACCTGAATAAAATATATTAGATTATTATTTTAAGGTATTGGATCAGGCTTCACAGGATTGTCATCCATGAGAGAGGGAAAACACACAAAGTAAGTTCCGTCTTTTATCCAACTAGTTATCTGCCTGTAGATGAATGAATGAGGAAGTGAAGCTCATACACAGCATACCATTCTCTCTGAGCTTGGGAGGCAAAGATCAGAATTCAGTGGCCAAGTTGCTGAGCTTTGCAATGCAGGTTATTTAAGAGAAAGGAGTTGCACAGAAAAAGAGCTACCATGAATCTGCATAATAACCTCCATAAGTATTTGGCTGAATAGTCAGCAGGGCATGCACAGTGTGAGACTTCATATAAAGCCTTGCAGAAAACAGCTGATGAGTAGCTGTGAGCTCAATAGATATTTGAGATGTTGTATTGTACTAAAGGAAGTAGTACTTCCAATCAGCCAGAAGTAAGAGATCTTAAAGAACCCTTTGAACACACATGACACCCCAAAAACTCAACCTTAGAAGTTATTCTAAATATAACTGTCATAATTTTAAAAAAATGATTAAAATCATCAAGCTTATCCAGCTTCTCCATCAGTTGAATTAACTCTTTACCAGAACAAACTTCAACATACTCTAAAACAACAAAAGGCATATATTCTCAAAAAAGTGTCATCCAAAATGTTCTGTATACAAACAACAATCACAAGCCATGTGGAGAACAAATATGTGATCTTTAATTAAAAAACAAAAAGAATAGTCTACTGAAACCTATTATAAATTGGCTTATGTGTTGGAATTAACAGTAGACCAGAAATGTAAAAAAGAGATTATGATTATGTTTAAAGATATAAAGGAAAATATAAACTTAATAAATAAACACATTAGTAATCACAGCCTAGAAAAAAATAATAATAATTAAATCTCTGTAATTAAAAATAAATATTGGAGTTAAGAAAGAAAAAAAAAAAAGAAGAAGAAGAAGAAACCACAGCATAATGAAAATGACAAAAAGACGGCTCAGAATACTGGAAGATAAGAAACCAAACCTGTTGCCATTGAGTCGATTCTGATTCATAGTGACCCTATAGGAGAGAGTAGAACTGCCCCATAGGGCTTCCAAGGAGCTACTGGTGAATGTGAACTGCTGACCTTTTGATTAGTAGCTGAGCTAGATAGAAGAATAGAAATTACCCAACTTGAAACACGAAAAGAAAATTAAAGATACTAAAACAATGAATAGAGTATCAAAGTCTTATGGGATAATATCATATTATCTATGATACATATAACTGAAGCCCAAGAAGTAGGGGAGGAGCATAGTGGGAGAAGTACTTCTGAAGAAATAGTAGCTTGAAATTTCCAATATTTTTGAAAATATGAACTCGCAGACTGACATAAGCATGATGCACAATGGGTATAAAGAATACTCCATATGGCACATCATAGACAGATGGCTGAAAATCAAATGTAAAGAGCATCTTGAGAGCAAGAGAAATAAAAAATGACAGTTTACATGAAGGCTAAAAACAATACAAATGATAGTGGACTTCTAATTAAAAGCAATGAAGGCCAGAAGAAATTGAAATGAATTTTTTTTTTAATCTATAAAAAGGAATAAAAACTAATCAACATAGAATCCTATGTCCTGTTAAAATATTCTTCAAAAATGCAGAGGACATAATGCAAGCTTTTATCCATTAAAATTTGAAAACAATATTGACAGCAAATCTACAGTACAAGACAATAGAAAGGGAATGCTGGAGAGAATTGGGACAAATGAAAACTTGAAACAACCATGAAGAAAGAAAAGCACCATAAATAATAAATATGTGGGATACAGAAAATATACGCATTTCCTCTCACTTTTTGCTTTAAAAGACTTGTGACATTGTAAACCAAAACTTCAAAATCAGTATTTTGTCATCTATGCCAAACTTTATATATACATATATATTTACACACATGCATGTATATAAGTGCATAAATGTGTATATGTATCGATATATGTATATGTATGTGTGCATGTGTGTGTGTATACATATATATATACATATATCCACATCAATAACACAGATAAAGTGATACAATATTAAATTTAAGTGGACAGATAAGGATGCAAAATTTAACTACAACAACCACTAAAACTCAACACATCATTTAGAGTTTAAAAGTCAACGTATGAATTTAAAAATATTAGATTGAACCAAAAGAAGCCAGGAAATGGGAATGAGATGGTCAAAAAAATAGATGGAACAAGTGGAAACCGCTAATAAAATATTAGAACAAAATATAACAATATGAATTATTATGCTAATGCAAATGGTTAACCTCTACAATTATGAAGTAGAGATAGTTAAACTAGAAAAAAATAACAAGAGCCAAGTATATGCTGTCTATAGGAGATACACTTAAATTATAAAGACACAGAGGTTAAATGAAAAACAAAAAACAAATGAAAAACAAAAAAACATGCCATGAAAGAGTGTGCATAAGAAACCTGGAGTGGTTATAGTATTCCAAACAATACAGAAATCAAGAAGATGAGTATTACCAATAATAATGAGGGACATTTCACTGTAATGATAGTCTAATTATTCAAGATTTCAAGACGGCATAATAATTGCAAATGTGTCTGCAGTTAAGTAAAAAAATAAAAAAAAACTGCTGCTGTCGAGTAGATTCTGAATCACAGTGACCCCATAGGATAGAATAGAACTGCCCCACACAGTTTCCAAGGAGCAGCTGGTGGATTCAAACTGCTGACCTTTTGGTTAGCAGCCAAACTCTTAATCACTGTGCCACCAGGGCCACATGCAAAGCTTTGAAATATATGAGGCATACCTGACAGTACCATCGGGAGAAAAAGATAAATCCACAATTGTATTTGGAGGTTTTAATACTCTCCTTTCAGCAACTATAAAAAAAACAAGAAAAAAATCTGTAAAAATATTCATAACAAGGACACTCTCAAATATATTTAATTGATACTTCTGGACACTGAGAACTGCAGAGTAAATATTTTTTCAAGTCCATGTGATATGGTCACTAAGATAGACCACATACTGTTTAATATAATAAGTCACATCATCCCAAAAGATTGAAATCTACAGAGTATGTTCTCTATTCATAATAGAATTTTATTAGAAATTAATAACAATAAGACATTTAGAAAATTCCCACTTCATTGTAAATTATATAACACTTATAAAGAATACTTTGGTCAAAGAAAATAATCACATTAGAAATTAGAAAATATGTCAAACTGAATGATAATAAATTCATAACATAAAATGTGTGGTATGCTGCCAACACAATGCTTAGAAGGAAATTTATAGGTAGAAATATGTTTAATCATTGGATTAATTCAATTCTCTCATTTTAGTCTGCTAAACTTACACTTCATGATTCATTGCAAGTGCTCCTTTTGTTAAAATTCTTAAAAAATGCTTTTGAATGCATGCTCTTCATTAAAAATACCATGATGCATGCCTTTCATTATCAGACTTTTTTTTTTAATGAATTCTGATACTGTATGCCTTAAATTGCTTCTGTTAAGAAAAGATAAGGTAAAGGTCTGTTTAGAAAACAGAGAAGAAAGAATCAATGTTCCTCCTGGTTTTTGCTGACCATGGGCTCTCTGGTGCCTTCATAACATGTACTCCAGATCAGAGCTTCTGAGGCAAGGAATTTGTTCAGCACAGTTACATCTAGTAGACAGTGCTAGTTAACTGTGCTGGGCTGTAGTTCGTAATAAATAATAAATAATAAACAAAACCTCAATACAACTGAACAGCTGTCACCACAGCTAAGAGAGGAGGCAATCATGAGGTCAGAAAAGAAATATAACTGGGGAGCATACACAGACCCAGGTGCCAGGGCTAACGAAACAAAATCTCTTAACATCTGGGAGGCTGTAGCTTCCAAACATTTCCAACAAGTAGCTTTGTGTATTGACTTCAGCCTTGGTAGAAAGGTGGAGAAATAAAAATTTTGCACATTCAATACTGCTAGAAATAGAAAGGAGAATATGCCAAATTAATGTTGAAATTGTTACTGCATGGGTAATTATTTTATTTTTGTCAAAGAAAAAATATGCTTTTAATATATGATTGTACAGTATGTTTGGTGAAGGACTACATCTACTATTTTCTTTTGTTAGTCCTAACAATTGAGATTATCACTGAATTTAATTTAAATAGTAAAGCACGCACCGTGTTGAAATGTTCAATTCTGTTTTCACATTTAGACTCATTACTTCACGAATTGTTACTGTATTATTTTACTAAGGCTGTACAAAGTACCCCAAACTGGGTAGCTTCTAATGGCAGAAATTCATGCTCTCACTGTTCTGGAGGCTAGAAGTCTGAATTCAGGGTGGCAACAAAGCCATGATCCCTTTTGAAGGCTCTAGGTGTTTCTCTGGGTCTTTCATCTCTTTTCCTCTTTTTATAAGGACACCAAGTCATATTGAATTATGCTCCACTCTACTCCAGTATGACCTTACATTAACTTAACTAATGACATCTGCAAATACTCTGTTTTGAAACCATGGCACATTCACAGGTTCTGGGGATTAGAACTCAGCATACCTTTTTACCTTTTTTTGTGTATGTGTGTGTGTGGTGGTGGGCAAAACCCAGTCCATAGCACGTACATATTACTGAAATTTATGTACTGAATTGAGAGGCTTTGAATCCTTTTCTATTCTTTATAAAATCTATGGTTTAACTAAAAACACTAACATTATTTTTATTATTATCATACATATGTTAAATTACTAAGTAAAAGGATAACGTTTTCATGGATGGCATGCATGTAAATTTGTGCCATAGAAAGAAACTAATTAACACAAGTGAAAGTTCAGATTTCTTACATATACTTGATGTCCCATGTAACGTCAGGGCACCATGGCATAAACTCTGTAGCCAAGATGACAGTCCTATGAGGTCCTTCAAGGAGCTTCTACCCTCACATTTCAGGTGACTAATATAAAGTCTGACCATTCTGGATGCCTGTTACATGCCTGCCTGTTCCCATGTGCAAGTATACTAATTGGGAAAAATTGTGCACTTATAGGTGTTTACTAAGAATGTAGGTATATTGAAAATCAATTGACCAGGCCTCAGAGAGCTCTGAGAGTTCATCCTACAACACTCCTTCATAAGAAGATATGCTTAGTACAATACTAACCTAGTTATTGTTAGTTGCCACTGAGTCACCCTCCAACTCATGGCTGTACCCTATGTACAGTGAGAGAAGACCTTTATGATTCACAGGGTATTCGCTGGAGGATTTTTGGAAGTGCATCAGCAGACCTTCCTTCCCAGTCTTAGTCCAGAAGCTTTCCTGAAACCTGTCCATGATCAAACAATACACAAACCTCCACTGACAGATAGGTGGTGGCTGTGCATGAAATGCATTAGCCAGGAACGGAACCTGGATCACCGACAAAGAAGGCAAGAATTCTATCACTGAACCACTGCTGTCCTCTGCTATATTCATATAACTTAATACAAATATAGCTTTTGAAAATTACAGAATTGAAGCCATTTGAAGGTACTATCGACTGTTTTCAAAATGCATATCCCTATTATAGAGATAGGTGCTTTGTGGATTCATATCCCATTTTCAGTGAACAATTGAATCACACAACTCTTCTTTTCTTTCTGATTAAGTAACCTTCTGTTTAAGACATGGATCTTTATGTAAATTGCCCAAGGAAAAGAATGTTCTTCTCTTACCTGAATGTATTACTACATGTAAAAGTTGTATTTTTCATTGTAAATGAACATGTTAACATTTTGTTTAATATATCAGTTTCCTGTGAATTGTTTAGTATCCATTTTCTTTCTTGCGTCTCCTAAAATGAGTCACTGAAAGCACTGGGTGTATTTATGTGTGTGTTTGAATACCGGATGTTACCAATATAAAGTCACACTAAAACGTCTTTTTTC
This sequence comes from Dugong dugon, assembly GCA_030035585.1. Lineage (NCBI taxonomy): Eukaryota > Metazoa > Chordata > Mammalia > Sirenia > Dugongidae > Dugong > Dugong dugon. The sequence continues at coordinate 45,889,762 of CM057477.1, read as the reverse complement.
TTCTGTTCTCTTTCGTTCATATGAGGCCATCAATTGATAATTCCCTCATATTTTTGCATAAACCTTTCTCTGTGGGATGCTGAGCTTTATTGGACTAGTATACCTGAAAACTTTGACTAGATTATGTGGCAAAAAGAGAGTAGAATAGAGAATTTATCAGAATATAACATAAGGGAAATAATTACTGCATCTAAATATAAAAAAAGGAAGCTTATGGAGAAATATTTCTAAACAATGTAAGGAACTAGAAAATACATTTATTACAATGCAGTATGTATACACCTCTGGGAAAGACATTGATTTTCTCTTTGAAGGAGACTGTTGAAGTGTTCAATAAACTTTGTCTTTTTATTAATTTTAGCTATTCTGCTGTACATATACTGGTATTTTTGTGCTGTTTGAATTTGAAGAAATGTTTCTGTGAAATTCTTGATGAATTTCATTGCCCATTTTTCTACCGAGTTGTCTGTATTGTATGCATATATACACAATATGAGTTCTATGTCACATATATGTATTATGGTACAATTGCACATCTGGCCATTTCTCCTTCCAAGCAAAATGAACTACCAGGTGTGATGCTCAAAATTCTGTGCACTGGAAGGATTTCCCTTCACACTCCTTCAGGGAGTACCCGGAAAGGGGTTGTAGTGCTGTTGCAGTCCATTTTCAGATGGCACTTACATATTGTATAGGACCACCTAAACTAGGATCAAGTTTTCTCTTTATTAGTCAACTGATTATAGGGAACCTCTCTTGAGGCCATAGGTATAGGCTGAGAGAGAAAAGATAATATATCAGGAGTGAGAAGCATGAGCTTTGGGTCCACTTCCTTATGTAATCTGCTTGTACTTCAGTGTCTACTTGAGCCTGATTTTATATATCCCACTTCCATTTAATGATGGAGTGCCGCTGTGCACACACAAGTTTATTACTCTGTGGGGTAGACAACACCCAGTTCCTGATGGGTACTTCATTTCACATGGTAACTTGGTAGTCCATAGTTCAAGCAGTGAAACCACATCTGGAAGAGCAGCTGCAGTGTGGATTAAAACCAATTAAATTTATAATAATCCACTGTCAGTCTCCAATAAACATCTGTTTACTACACAAACTAAATAGGAAAGTTGAATGGGGACAGGGTGGGAATCACCACCCTGAGTCCCTCAAGTCCTTCATGATGGCGCTCATCTCTGCAATATCACAGGGAAGTTATATTGCTTTTTATTTACTATATTCCTAGGTAGAGGCAGTTCTACGGGCTTCCATTTGACCTTTCCTATCATAATAGCCCTCACTCTACATGTCAGGGAATCAGTGTCGGTATTTAGTCAGTTGCTGAGTATGTTTAATCCGATTACACGTTCTGGAATTAGGGAAATCACAAGATGGGTAACTGTGAGATAGGCCTGAGCTAACACTCCTTTGATCTCCTGACTTCCATATACCCCTGCTCTGACTGGTGGACCACAAGGACATTTTGAGTCTTTGGGTTGAGTGTCAATTAAGAGCCAGTGTCCAGTAATCCCCCAAAAGTCTGATTATTTCTTTTTCCTCCTTGCATAGTCGTTACGTGAAAAGGCTGTAGGTCCATTTTGGGAAGGCTAGGAAAAAGAGTAACAGGATAAATTTCTTGGCAATGTAGTTTGGTCCTTCCTCAAAAGGGCCTGGTCTCCCCTTCATCAAGAATTTGTGGGTCTGTAAACTGTCTCAAGTCTGAGAATTGATTGAGGCAATATGACCCTATGTTTGGTGTTTAAAGTTAGATTTACGTACACTTGACCTAGAACTCTTCTGCTTATACAGATAAAGCAAGAATTCAATACAATTCCCATCTATTTAACTCCTAGGGGCACCATTATCAATAACCATTATCAATTCTATCTCTGTGAGTTAGAATATTTTGATTACCGCTTTGAATATGCTGTTTATTGCAGTAAACACACCCACCTTGTCTTTGGCAACTAAGTGCTGCCATTTGGCTTCGTCACATCGGGATCCAATCATCCCCAGTGTAGTTAGGTTCCCTATTTAGTGACAGTAGTTCCCAGTGGAATATATGACCTTCAGATAATAGTTAACACAGCACACTTCAAGGATGCTGGGACTCCCTTCATGTGTTTATTCTTTACAGTGTTAGTGAAAGATGTTTCCTCTGGATACTCCTAGGGTGGGTGGGTGCTTCTTAAATAATAAATCTATTGTAACATTCCAATTACCCTAAGCCTTTGAACACCTTCTGCTATACTATACAATTTCAACTTCACTAATGCATGTTATTTTTTGATCAGTGTTTCAACCAACAACTGAATAATCTATTAGAGTTCTTTCTAACCCCTCAAGATGAAATATTGAATGCAGACTTTAAGTTCCTTTCACCATTATCTCATATCCTTAATATCCACTCCCACTCATATTTCCTGGATGTACGTCTGTATAAGAATAAATGTCATGTAGTTCTTTTGGGCTGTAGAGTACTTCTTCCTAGGTCACATATTTTAACTCACGTTTTGGGGTGTGCTGAGATTTGAGTCTAGTTATAGGTCTAAAATCTAGTTATAGGTTTAAGATGGGTGGTGAAGTTGTGTTCTCAGGAGAATCAGCAGGGCCTTGCAAGATGACTGTCTTCATTTTCTAGGGTTGTCATACAAAAATACAACAAGTGAGTGACTTTAAAGAACAGGAATTTATTGTCTCAAAGTTTGGAAGCCAGAAATCCAAATCGGGACATTAGCTGATAAAAAACAATAGCCAGTAAAGAATAGAAATCTCCGTTCTGTAGGATATATATCTAAGAGTGGAAACACTGGAACATATGATACTTCTATATTTAATTTTTTGAGGAACCACCAAACTGTTTTCTATAGAAGCTATACCATTTTACAATCCCACTAGCAGTGGATGAGTGTTTCTACTTATCCACATCCACACCAACACCTCTTGTTTTCTTTTTCTTTTTTATCATAGCCACCTTAGTGAGAGTGAAGTGCTATCTCATTGTAGTTGTGATTTTTGTTGTTGCTGTTGTCGTTAGCTGCTGTCAAGTCAACTCTAACTCATGGCAACCTTATGTACAATAGAATGAAGTGTTCCTAGGTCCTGCATCATCCTCAAAATCATCAACATGTTAGAGTTCATTGTTGCAGCTGTTAAGCCAACCCATCTCATGGTGGTCTCCCACACTCTGTTGGCTCTCTACCACACCAAACATGTTAACATCTTCTAGAAACTTATATTACTTGATGACATGACCAAAGTGAGTGAGTCAGATAATACTCTGTTATGATCCATAAGATTTTCATTGATTCATTTTTGGAAGTAGATTACCAGTTCTTTCCTTAATCTGTCTTAGTCTGGAAACTCCACTGAATGCTGGGCACCATGGGTGAACCAGCTTGTATTTGAAATACTGGTGGTATAGCTTCCAGCATAATAGCAACATGCAAGCCACCACAGTACGACAAACTGACAGGCTGGTGTTTCCTTAATGATGAATAATGCTGAGCATCTTTTCATGTGCTTGTGGAGCATTTGTATTTCTTTGGTGAAATATCTATTCAGATTTTTTGCCCCCCCCCCCTTTTTTTTGATTGGGTTGTTTGTCTTTTTGTTGTTCAGTTGTAGGAATTCTTCATATATTCTGAATATTAAACCCTTATCAGATATATGGTTCCCCCAAATTTTCTTCCAATCTGTATGTTATCTCTTGGCTTTATTGATAGCGTTCTTTGATAAACAATAGTTTTAACTGTGATTAAATTCCATTTGTCTATTTTGTCTTTTGTTGTTTTTGCTTTCAGTGTCATAACTAAGAATATTGTTAAAGTTAAGTCCCAAAACATTACCCTTATGTTTTCTTCTAAGAATTTTATGGTTTTAGTTATTACATTTAGATTCTTGATACACTTTGAATTAATTTTTTGTATATGGTGTGACTTATGGGCCTAATTTCATTTTTTTGCATGTGGAAATCCACTTAATACAATGATTTTTTTTTTATCATTATGAAGTAACATTTTCATCTTTGTTAATATTCTTTGCTCTGAAAGCTACTTTTTCTGATATTAATAAAGCTACTCTAATATTTTTCTAGAGATGAAGGAGGTTAATGTTAGCATGGTATTTTTTTCTATCCTTTGACTTTTAACCCAATTTGATTATATTTAATATGTGTTTTTTTTAAGCAACATAGAGCCAGCTATTTATTTATGTATTTAATATTCAATCCGAAAATCTCTGCCTTTTGATTGAGGCATTTAGACTAATTCCATTCAATGTGCTCATTGATATAATTAAATTTAAATCTATCATATTGCTGTTTGATATTTATTCAAAATTATTCTGCAATATACTTGTACATCATTCATTAATTTATAGTGATCTGTTGGGTGGATGTACCACAGTTTATTCACTTCACTGTTGACAGGCAGTTTTCAACAGTTTCATTTTTTAAGTTTTCTAAACAATGCTGCTATTGCCATTTTAGTATAATTTTTGTTAACCATATGTATTTCTGTGGGGTATACATCTAAGAATTGAATTGTTGAGTCATAGAATATGCCAAACATTTTCCTTAGGTAGTGATACTAACTATAATCTAGTCTTAGATCTGCTTGATTCCAGGGGCTGGAAAAACCTATACCTATCATATGTCTATGAATGCCAAAGCTGGCACTGTGATCTTAGCATGGCAACCCAAGCTCAGAGTAGGACTCAGGTGTGTTGTGGTCCTTATGTCCCTTTGTGGGGTTGAATTCATTCCTGTAACCTCTATTCCTTCATGTAAGATTAGTCATATGTCTGAAGTTCTCCAGAAACTTATATTATGGTGCTGTTACAGGGTCTCACATCCATGCTGCAGTTTCAGGAGTGGTCCTGGTGAGCAAATTTTTCCAACTGCATGGTGTGGTGTTCCACAAGATTGCATGAGTTTGAGGGGCCACAATAGTTCTGTCATACTGATTTGAGTGTCATTTGCTCATGTCAGACATAGGATGAGTTCAGATCTCTGGGCGACTGATGGTGCACCTCTCATCTTTGTGTTTGAGCTGCATTGGAGGACCAGTGTGTTAGCTGTCACTTACTCCTGTTGTGACGACAGTGCTGCCTCCAGTCTTCAGTACTCTGGAGTGGCAGTTGTTCTGTGCCACTAGTATCCAGAATTATCAGCCCATCCACTCCATAGGGTCTGCAGCACATGTCAACAATACTTCCAGGGATCACTCCATCAATATTTTCTAATGTCTTCTGAGGTATTTTTTCTGCAACACCAATAGGGTACTTCTGACTGATGCCCTCTCTTCCCTTCAATAAATGTAGTGACATTATGCTCTGTTGGGTCGGTGGTAGACAGCAACCATGGAGGGATGGACATTTCTTAATGAATGTATCCACTCTCCTTTCTCCATTCATAACCCCATACCTATTCCCTTCTCTAGTGATTGTCTGCGGAAATCAGGATATGGTCAGCTTTAAAGGACACCACATTTTCTGAATGCAAAGATTATGGCTTAATAACTCAAAAAGACATGGTTTGAAAATATACTATTCTAAAATTATGCTATAAAATTTTGTACAGTAAGTTCGAGATGACCAGAAAAAACAATTATCATTCACAGTTTATTCTATATTCTGAGCAAGACTAGAAATTGTGGTTATCATCACTGAAGTACAAAAACAACCTTTGAGAGAATCATCAGAAGCCAATATTCACTGCAGGATGAATGAAGTGTCATAATGGGCAATAATGTAACCAGAATTAAATAAATTGTGTGAGGGATCTGCAGAGAGAACACAATCTATATTATTTCAACATAAACTGGTTTGAAAAGCCATGGCATTATTAGTAACAGCAATATTGTTATCTTTTTTTCTCATGGTGGAAAATATGAAATTAGCCAGGAAAATCACATTTGACAATGCAAAAGACAAAGAGATATTTCCTAAATCTAAACAGGAACAAGTGGAGCATGGACACCAAGGAAAATCTTTATAATCACTGATTTGATAATAAACGAATGTGTAAGTATTTCTTCTCTACCCATTATGTGAAATTCCATTGATAAATCTCTATGTCTTACATGAGATTATGAATTTTGAAATGCCTTTTGACCAAATTGCTTATATAGATATGGGTTCTGCAAAGAATATTTACTTTGAGAGGCTTTGAACATGATTCTCAACTTGGGTTTGATCTGGACTATAATTTCAGTATCAATGTCCTGTTTGCCCCCATAACAAAAGCCCTACAGTGTATTATCAGAACAAAAGTTGGTTCATTCTTTCCTCAGTTATTAGCATAGTGGTTCACTGAGTCTGTTCCATTTTTCAGAATATTACTATGTTTTTTTTTTTCCTTGCTAGGTGGATTTAGACAAATAACTTAGTTGCCAGTAAAATTGATGTGTCACAGCGTATCCCTATTCTCTACTTAGATATTTTTAATCATTCTTCAAATAGATTTGAATCTGTACATTATCTCCAGAATGTTTCTATTACTCTACCAAATTTGGTAATTTCAGAATTAAAAATAAACCCAATCTGATAGGTAAGTTTACATATTTTTTTCTTAAAAATGGCATTTTTTTAAATTAGGTTGAGTGTATTTTTATATTTATGTACCATTTGGATTCTTCTTTTTTTAACGTATTTACACATTTAATTAGTCTACTTTTCTATTAGATTTTGTCTTTTTTTTGCTAGCATGTATGCTAATATTTTATAAGTATTATAAATATCATTTTTCAGTTTATGACTTGTATTACATTTTTTATGGAGTCTCATAAAAGTCAAACTGATTTTTTATGTGTTTGCAGTAATCAGCTTTGTTCTCTTCATATCTATTCTGTCCAAGGTCATGAAGATATTATGCCATTTTTTTTTTTTAGTATTTTATTGTACTTCAGGTGAAGGCTTACAAAACAAACAGTTTCCCATGTAATAGTAGTACACATGCTGTTTTATGACTTTGGTTAACAACCCCACAACATTTTAACCCTCTGAATTCTCAGCTTTTTTTTTTTTTTTTTGGTGAAAATACACATAGCCAAAGATACACCATTTCAAAACTTTTTACGTACACATTTAAGAGACATTGACTATGCTCTTCCAATTGTGCTGCCATTCTCACCCAAGATGAAGGTTTACATGACAAAATAGCCTCCCATTTAACAGTTACTACAAATGTTGCCCTATAACAATGGTTAACAATCTCACAACACATCAACAGTATCCTTACTTAACTTGTGTTCCTTATCATCAGCTTCCTACTCCCCCTCTGCTTTCTGGCCCTTGTCACTGGAATCCTGTACCTCATTAGTCTCATTTAGTTTTACTGGGCTGTCTACTCCCAGGCTGAACAGTGAACCTCGAAGGTAACTTCACCTCTGAGCTGAAAGGGTGTCTGGGAGCCATACTCTTGAGGTTTCTCCAGTCTCCTTTAGGCCAGTAAATACGGTCTTTTTTTTTTTTTTTTTTTTTTTTGTGAGTTAGAATTATGCTGTACATTCTTCTCCAGCTCTGTCCAGAACCCTATGTTGTGATCCTGGTCAGAGCAGTCAGCGGTGGTAGCCGGGCACCATCTAGCTGTACTGGACTCAGTCCGGTGGAGGTCTTGGTAGCTGTGGGCAATTAGTCCTTTGGACTAATCTTTTTGTTGTATCCTCTTCTCTTCATTCTCCCTTTCTCCCGAAGGGATGAGACCAGTGGAGTATCTTAGATGGCCTCTCACAGGCTTTTAAGACCCCAGACACTACTCACCAAGGTAGAATGTAGAGCATTATCTTTATAAGTAGTGTCATGCCAATTGAGCTAGATATACCCCGAGACCATGGTCCCCAGAGCCCTCCGTCCAACAGCTCAGTCCATCGGGAAGTTTGGATGTGTCCATGGGGCCTCCATGACCTTTCCTTGTGTAGGTTGTGTTAGTTTCCCTTCTACTGTGTACCGTCTCACCTCTCACACAAGATACCACTTATCTATTGCCTATTTAGTATTCCCCCCCCCCCAATCCCTGGTAACCAACAAGGATTGTTACATTTTGCATGTGAATTTTTTCATGGGTTTTTACAATAGAGGTCTCATACAATATTTGTCCTTTTGTGATTGACTTATTTCACTCAGCATAATGTCCGCCAGTTTCATCCATGTTATGAGATGTTTCACAGATTCATTGTTGTTCTTTCTCTTTGCATAGTACTCCATTGTGTGTATGTACCATAGTTTGTTTATCCATTCATCTGTTGATGGGCACCTACGTTGTTTCCATCGTTTTGCTATTGTGAACAATGCTGCCATGAACATAGGTGTGCATATGTCTATTCGAGTAACGACTCTTATTTCTCTAGGATATATTCCTAGGAATGGGATTGCTGGATCCAATGGTATGTCTATTTCTAGCTTTCTGAGGAAACGCCATATCATTTTCCAAAATGGTTGTATCATTTTGCATTCCCACCAGCAGTGTATAAGAGTTCCCAGCTCCCCGCAGCCCCTCCAACATTTGTTATTTCCAGTATTTTTGATTCGTGCCAGTAATGCCAAGGTGAGATGGTATCTCATTGTGGTTTTAATTTACATTTCTCTAATGGTTAGTGATGGCGAGCATTTCCTCATGTGTCTGTTGGCCATTTGAATGTCTTCTTTGGTGAAGTGTCTGTTCATTTCCTTTGCTCATTTTTTGATAGGATTGTTTGTCTTTTTGTTGTAGAGGTGTTGGATTTTCTTGTAGATTATGGAGATTAGATCTTTGTCTGAATTGTACTGTCCAAAATTTTTTTTCCAGTCTGTAGGTTCTCTTTTGACTCTTCTGGTGAAGTCTTTTGAAGAGCATAGGAGTTTGATTTTTAGAAGATCCCAGTTATCTAGTTTATCTGTTGGGTTTTGTGTGTTGATGTTTATGGTTTGTAGCCTGTTAATGCCATGCATTAAGTCCTGAAGTGTTGGTCCTATTTTTTCTTCTATGAACTTTATAGTTTTAGGCTTTATATTTAGGTCTTTGATCCATTTTGAAGTAGTTTTTGTATAAGGGGTGATGTATGGGTCCTGTTTAATTTTTCTGCAAATGGATATCCAGTTTTGCCAGCACCATTTGTTAGAAAGACTGTCTTTTCCCCATTTGATGGAATTTGGGCCCTTGTCAAAAATCAGGTTATCGTAGGTGGATGGATTTACATCTGGGTTCTCAATTCTGTTCCATTGGTCAATGTCTCTGTTGTTGTACCAGTACCAGGCTGTTTTGACTACTGTAGCTGTATAGTAGGTTCTGAAGTCAGGTAGTGTGAGTCCTCCAACTTTATTCTTCTTCTTCAGTAGTGCTTTACTTATTCGGGGTTTCTTCCCTTTCCATATAAAGTTAATAATTAGTTTTTCCATCTCTTTGAAGAATGTTGCTGGTATTTGGATCGGGATTGCATTGTATTTGTAAATTGCTTTAGGTAGAATTGCCATTTTCACAATGTTGAGTCTGCCTATCCCTGAGCATGGTATGTTTTTCCATTTATGTAGATCCTTTTGGGTTTCATGCAGCAGTGTTTTGTACTTTTCTTTCTATAGGTCTTTTACATTCCTGGTCAGATTTATTCCTAAGTATTTTATCTTTTTCGGGGCTGTTGAAAATGGTATTGTTTTCCTGATTTCCTTTTCATCATTCTCCTTACTGGTGTATAGGAATCCAACTGATTTTTGAATGTTTATCTTGTATCCTGCTGCTCTGCTGAATCTTTCTATTAGTTCCAGTAGATTTCTCGTGGAGTCTTTAGGGTTTTCTATGTATAGTATCATATCATCTGCAAACAGGGGGAGTTTAACTTCTTCATTACCAATTTGGATGCCCTTTATTTCTTTCTCTTGCCTTATTGCTCTCGCTAGAACTTCCAGCACAATGTTAAATAGGAGTGGTGATAAGGGGCATCCTTGTCTTGTTCCTGTTTCAAGGGGAATGTTTTCAGCCTCTCTCCATTAAGAATGATGTTGGCTGTTGGTTTTGCATAGATGCCCTTTATTACGTTGAGAAATTTCCCTTCTATACCTATTTTATTGAGAGCTTTTATCAAGAATGGGTGTTGGACTCTGTCAAATGCCTTTTCTGCATCAATTGAGATGATCATGTGATTTTTTCTTTCCTTTTATTTATGTGGTGAATTACATTGATGGATTTTCTAATGTTAAACCATCCTTGCATACCTGGTATGAATCCTACTTGGTCATGGTGTATTATTTTTTTGATATGATACTGAATTCTATTGGCTAGAATTTTGTTCAGAATTTTTGCATCTATATTCATGAGAGATATTGGTCTGTAATTTTCTTTTTTTGTGATGACTTTGCCTGGTTTTGGTATCAGCGTTATGCTGGCTTCATAGAATGAGTTTGGAAGTGTTGCTTCCTCTTCTATGCTCTGAAATAGCTTGAGTAGAACTGGTACAAGCTCTTCTGTAAATGTTTTGTAGACTTCTCCAGTGAAGCCATCTGGGCCAGGGCGTTTTTGGTTGGGAGTTTTTTTATTACCTTTTCAATCTCTTCTCCTGTTAAGGGTCTGTTCAGATTTTCAATATCACTTTGTTGTAGTTTGGGTAGGCCGTATGTTTCTAGAAATTTATCCATTTCCTCTAGGTTTTCAAATTTGTTGGAATATAGTTTTTCATAATATTCTGTTATAATCCTTTTTATTTCGGTTGGGTCTGTTGTAATGTCCCCCATTTCATTTCTTATTTGGGTTATTTGTGCCCGCTGCTGTTTTTCTTTTGTCAGTCTGGCCAGTGGTTTGCGATTTTGTTGATCCTTTCAAAGAACCAGCTTTTGGTTTTGTTGATTCTTTCTATTGTTTTTCTGTTCTCTATTTCATTTATTTCTGCTCTGATCTTTACTGTCTCCTGTCTTCCAGTGGTTTTAGGCTTTTTTTGCTATTCTCTTTCTATTTGTTTGAGTTCTGTAGTTAATGTTTTGATTTTTGTGCCTTTCTTCTTTTTTGATATGTGCATCTATTGCTATAAATTTCCTCTGAGGACTGCCTTTGCTGTGTCCCAAAGGTTTTAGTATGATGTATTTTCATTTTCATTTGATTCTAGGAATTTTTTAATTCCATCTCTGATTTCTTCTATTGCCCATTGATGTGTAAGCAGAGTATTATTCAGTTTCCATGTGTTTGATTTTTTTTCCCTTGCTCTTTCTAGTGTTAATTTCTACCTTGATGGCATTGTGGTCAGCGAAGATACTGTGAATTATCTCAGCGTTTTGGATCTTGTTGAGGATTGCTCTGTGGCCTAAGATGTGGTCTATTCTGGAGAACGTTCTATGTGCATTGGAAAAGAATGTGTACTTTGCAGTAGTTGGATGGATTGTTCTATATATGTCTATGAGGTCCAGTTGGCTGATTGTGTCCTTTAGGTCTTCTGTATCTTTGCTGAGTTTCTTTTTAGTTGTTCTGTCCTTTACTGAGAGTGGTGTGTTGAAGTCTCCTACTATTATTGTGGAACTGTCAATTTCTCTTTTCAGTGTTGTTAGAGTTGGTTTTATGTATTTTGGAGCCCTGTCATTGGGTGCGTAGATGTTTATTATGGTTATGTCTTCATGATGGATCATCCCCTTAATCATTATATAGTGTCCTTCTTTGTCTTTTATGGTAGATTTTGTTTTAAAGTCTATTTTATCTGAGATTAGAATTGCCACTCCTGCTCTTTTTTTGGTAGTTGTTACCTTGATATATTTTTTTCGAACCTTTGACTTTTAATAAATTCACATCTTTGTTTCTAAGGTGTGTCTCTTGTAGACAGCATATTGATGGATCCTGTTTTCTTATCCATTCTGCTACTCTCCGTCTCTTTATGGGTGCATTGAGTCCATTTACATTCAGTGTAATTACTGATAGATGGGAGTTTGTTGCTGTCATTTTGTAGTGCTTTTTTTTTTGTGGTGCTGAAGTTTTCTTTGTTCTTCTTACTCTCTTGTGCTGAGTTATTTTGTTTGTGGATTTTGTGTTCATTTCTTTTGTTTTTTAGGTTTTTTTTTTTGCTGAGACTTTATGTTTTTCGTCTTTATTTTTATGAGTTGGTTTGTTAACTTTCTTTGTGGTTACCATGAATTTTACCCTTATCTTTATAAGTTTGAAGCAGTCTACCCTTACTTGGTATCGCCTTGCCTTCCTCTCCGTTAGAAGGTTCTATACCTATGCCATTTGTTCCCTCTTTCATTGTTTTGATGTTGTTGTCATCCTTTGATTGATTGCTCTGATTCCCTGTTGTATTTCTTTTGGTTTTGGATAGTCCTCGATAGTTCATTTCCTAGAATGGTATCTGGTTCGTATGAACCTGCGTCCTAAGTCCTAGGTCCTGCCTGAGGGTTGAAGCTGTTTGTCCTCAGATCGAAGAACTCCCTTTAATAATTCTTGTAAGTTTGGTTTGAGTTTTGCATATTCCTTTAGTTTCTGTTTAACTGGAAATGACCTAATTTCACCATCAAATTTGAATGAGCGTTTTGCAGGATATATTATTCTTGGCTGACAATTTTTTTCTTTCAAGATTTTATATATGTCATCCCACTGCCTTCTTGCCTGCATGGTTTCTGCCGAATAATCTGAGCTTAGTCTTATTGTTTCTCCTCTGTATGTGACTTCTTGTTTTTCACGAGCTGCTCTCAGGATTCTTTGTTTGTCTTTAGTTTTAGCGAGTGTGAATATTATATGTCTTAGTGATTTTCTTTTGGGGTCTCTTCTATATGGGGTTCGTTGATCTTGTTGGATGGCCAGCTTTTCATTTTTCATGATATTGGGAAAGTTTTCTGTCAGCAGTTCCTCAATGATCCTCTCTGTGTTTTCTGTTTTCTCCCCCTGTTCTGGGATGCCAATCACTCGTAAGTTTTTGCTTTTAATTGTGTCCCACATAACTCTCAGGGTCTCTTCATTTTTCTTTGTTCTTTTTTCTGAGTTTTCCTGAAACAGACTTGTATCCAAGTGTTTGTCTTCATTTCCACTGATCCTGTCTTCCACGGTTTCAAATCTACTTCTCAGCCCTTCTATGACACTGTCCATTTCTGAAATCTTGTTGTTTATCTTTAGGATTTCTAATTGTTGTTTTTGTATAATTTCGAGTTGTGAATTTATTTTGGCATTTTGTTCCTGCATCATCTTCCTGAATTCTTCCAATTTTTTGTCTGTATTTTCCATAAATTTGTCTATTTTTCCTCATGTTTGTCAGCTTTTTGCGTCAGTTCTTGGAAAATTCCAAGTATTAGTGATTTGAGTTCTGTATCAGGTACTTCTAGTGCATTTTCTTCCACAGGAGAGTTATCTGGTGTTTTAATTTGGACGCCTATTGGAGCCACCTTGTCTTGTTTTTGTAAATGTTTTGATATTGTTTGCTGTTTTGGGGGCATTCAGTATATATTTCTCTCATTTATTGATTGTAGATTTTTTTTGTTTCATCCTGTGGTACAGCTGGGCAGGTCTAGCTGAAGAGGAGCCACTGGGAAGGGTTGTTTGTGGCACTCACCGACGCCACCAGGATGGTCGGTAGTCAGTGCTGGGCAGGTTCCAATAGGGCGCGCCTGCACAGCTTGGTGGTGTGATGTCAAGTGCACGGTGCAGGTAGGCAGGATGCAGCGGGGAGATGGTTATGTGTGAAGCTAAGTTGGATATGGGAGAGAGGAGAGAGGAGCAGGAGTAAAAAGCATACAAACATAAAAGAATGCTAGGGGAGCGTGTCCATGGAATGGACAGATGAGAGACTATGGGATGGAGAAAACCAGAAGGGGGAAGAGAAAGAAAAGGAAAGAATGAACAAATAAAAATCAGAAAAGTTAAAGAACTGGAAAGTTCCCAGGGATCCCACCAATGCAGCTATGAGGTCTGGGGTAGTCGGTCTCAGGTTTCACAGCACAGCCTGGCCAGAAGGTGTAGAGGCATACATCTCCTGGTATTCAGGGATCAGAAAGAGAAGGAAGAGATAGAAAGATGAGAAATTAAACAATGAAGAAAGACAAAATAGAAAAAGAGGGAAAAGAAACAAAACTAATCAAAAAAGAAGAAAAATAAAATTAAAAAAAAAAAAAGCAACAACAGCAGTCAATGAATGGCACTCAGAGAGCCAGCCAGTGTGGGCTGGTGTTTCTGGACAAGAGACTGTGTCCTTGGGAAACAGAGGAGGCTGAGTGTGAGTGAAGAAGGGTGGAGAGTGGAAAGCATATATCACAAATTGCCCATGCTCTGGGGACCCTCAGAAAGGAGCTAAGAGGGAGCTAGGAGCCAGGCACCCGAGTGAAAGGAGGGGGAGGCGGCGTGAGGCAAGCGAGAAACCAAAAGAAGCAGGAGGGAAAAAAAAGAAAAAAAAAAAAATGCAGCACAGCAGCCAACAAAAGGCAACCAGAGAGCTTCCCGCCCAGGCGTGCGGAATCCAAGCAGCCATCGGACCCCAGTGAAGAGACTGCGGCCACGGGAAGCAGAGGAGCAAACGAACAAAAGCCCCGGGATCTCACCAGCGCGGCAGCCCAGACCTGGAAACTGCCACACGCCCGAATGCAGCCCCACAGCCCCGCAGGAAAGAGCAAAGACGGTGCTCGGAGCCAGGCACCCGAGCAAAAGGACGGGGAGGCAGCAAGAGGCAAGCGAGAAACCAAAAGAAGCAGAAAAAGCAACATCATCAGCCAACAAATGGCACCCAGAGAACCTCCTGCACAGGTGCGTGGAATCCAAGCAGCCAGCGGTCCCAGGTCAAGAGACCATGGCCATGGGAAGCAGAGGGGCGAACGAACAAAGGTCCCGGGATCTCACCAGTGCGGCAGCCCAGACCTGGAAGCAGCCACTCACCCGAACGCAGCCCCACATCCCCGCAGGAAAGAGCAAAGACAGCGCACAGAGCCAGACACCCGAGCAAAAGGAGGGGGAGGCAGCGAGAGGCAAGCGAGAAACCAGAAGAAGCAGAAAAAGCCACACCAGCAGCCAACAAACAGCTCTAAGAGAGCCGCCGGCCCGGGCACGTGGAATCCAAGCACCGGCGCCCCCCAGCCCAGGGACCCTGGCCTTGGGAAGCAGGGGAGCCCCAGACGAGGCGGAGAGGGGTGGGGAGTGGGAAAGCGCACACTGCAAATTACCGGTCATTCCGTCTCCCACTGGATGCTCTGAGAGGCTGCTCTCCCGTTCTCCCGTTTGCTGGTCTCTGATAGGAATCCAAGATGGTGGATCCGCGCTGCGTTAGCTGGTAGGGGATCTCTGCATGAGTCTCTCCTCACTCTCCGTTCTCTTTCAGTATTCTCACTCCGTTTGGTGTTTGGCTGAGTTCTTTATCTCTTCATTTGATGTTTTAGGGTTTCAGGATTGTTGATTCTCTGTTTGGCTTAGTTTTTTGGATCTTTGCTGTGGAGGGACGGTCTGGTGCTTCTGCCTAGAGCGCCATCTTGCCGGGCTCTATGCCATTATTTTTGAAAGAGGAAAGAATATATCTGAGAGAGTAAGCAAAAGATTAAAGCTGAAGAAAGGAGGCAATGTTATAATTAAGAAAAAAATGAAATTTGGTAGTGTTAATTTTCCTTATTAAGAAGAAAATAAAAAGGCAGCAACTGCTGCTTCCTCAATTTAAGGATAAGTTTATAAAATCTTCCAGGCTGTTTTATTTATGTGTTAATGGCCATTTGCTTATGGAACTTTTCAGCTGATGGCTTGCCATACATAAAATATGCATGACTTTTATTTTATTTTCTGAGAGCTAAAATGCATGGGAAAGTTACTAAGGGTAAAATGGTAAGTGTTATGTTTGCTTTGATGTAACAAATATGAATTCTAAGTAACTATTATTATTTGAACTCTAGAAATTTTACTTCAGTTAATTTGTTCAAAGAGTTCTATTAGTATAATCATAAATGAGATCTTCCTTCTCATATTTTCTAGGTTCAATTCCTTTTTCCCACTAAATAAATATTCATTTTGTTTTGTCCTTGGCTACTTTATAGATACTAAATTCACATAGGAGAGATTTCTTATAAAACATTTTACAAAATTGTGCTTCCTTTAAACTACAAGCAACATTATAATGTGAATACTATGGATATTTTGAAATAAACATACAGCAGATTTACAAAATTCCTATCAATTTTATTAGTTTATTTACCAAATTCTTGCTTCCCTTCCCTTTCTTTTTAACTTCTAGAGCTATAAAATTATGTGAAATGAAAGAAAAAATAAACTTAAATACTAAGACTCTTCCTATAAATCTTCTACTATATTTATTTTGTTGCACCTACCTTTTTCAAAAAATTATAAAGGGAAGATAAAATAACATTTATTCTTAGATTCATGTGTGTCTGATATGGTTCAGAAAAAACTTTATAGACATAATACTTTCTAATTAAAAAGAAGAATATTTTGATTTATTAAAATCAAGAAGATAGTTTTAAATATTTTGAAAGAGTAAACTGTCTGTTTTTACTTTATTAAGGATGAGATAAAGTGAAGACAGAAGTCCTGAAACCCAGTGTTGTTACTTACTGCTTACAAAGTATTAAATCTTTTAAATCTCAATTTCTCAGCTGTCTTTTTAAATCTCTGTATTATGTATACACACACACACACACACACACACACACACACATAGTGTACATTATGGAAATGTTTACTTATAAATACATGATTAGACACATATAATCATATAAATACATAAATATACATATAGATTTAAGTACATATACACAAGTGTCATAACTTTATTGATCTCCCTTTTTATGTTAATATCAAAAGGTCATTGTAAAAAGATCAAATAATACTGAGGTGTATATTGAAAATATTGATGGTAACTTTTATATATTAATTCATAAAATATAGTGATAAAACCTGTATTATAATGTTATCTTCATTATCAGATGTAGCAATGACTTTGAAAGCACCTTCTAAAACTGGGATGTTATAAAAACGTGAACTTCTTTAATTAAATGAATTCTCATATGCAGGCATCATATATAAAATTCACTTTAAGTTCATGATGGATAGATAGATGGATAGATAAGATAGGTAGACAGATAAGATAGAAGGTGAAGGAAAAGAAGGGCAACACAGTGGGAAAAGAGAGAGTTTTAGGGGTAAAATATCTGAGTGAAAATCTAGACCAGCAGCCTGATTTTACTGGGTAGGTCTAACAGTCAACAAGTACATCAGTAATATGGCTATTAGTAATTGATGAGCCTACTAATTTACGTGTAGTGTGATCATTTAGAGAGCTGTCTAGTTATAATTTAAAATGAAGACCATCACTATAATAATACAAAGTAGACATCTCTTTACCAAAAAAAAGAGAAAATAAATAATAATATTAATTAACAGAACTAAAGCAAAAACTGTTTCAGACTGGAAACAATTTAACAAAGGAATTTCCATGATTTAAATGTTGCTTAACAAATTCAATATATATAAAAATAAAATCCCTAAATTTCTGGGTGATATTACTGACTTTCAATTTCTGTAGATGAATTTAGAGTCTCATGGGGGCCTTTGTCTTATTTTCTTCAAATATAAACATTATTTTAGATAAATGGTAAAGCCTATGGCAGATTTTTTACATTTTCTCCTATTCTTTAGTAGTGGTGATTAGTTTGAAGAATAAAGACTGATAGAAATATACACTGAGTGTCTTTGAAGGAAAAGGAAGATAGTTTTCCTAAATTTTTGTGGTTAATACTGCTTAACAGAAAGGATTATATCTAAGCACAGGGGCAGACTTGCATTTCTTTTATCCCCCCTTATAATAATGTGTTAACATGAATAATGCTGAGTGGAAAGTTAAGCATGTTAGTAAGATGTGATTTTTGAGGGCTTTGTTTCAACTCTAAGACATATGGTCCTTGTAAAGTCCAATTGTTTACAATAAAAGGAATGTTGAGTGTTTGTATAAAGAACTTGTGCAGGGCTTCAAGTGTGATTCCAAAAATTCTACAGCCTCTTAGCACTTTGGGTGTAGCACCTCGTCTCATGTGCATAAACTGAATTCCAACTGGTCCATTTCCCACAGCTTCCATCCAACCCACGGCTCCCAGGCATGCAAGAGTAACAGGAAGCAGTCGTAGTTTTACGGAGGAAAACCTCACGCTTCCTTTGTATTATACACCATTAGAAGACTACCAAAAACTATGTGTGTCACCAATGCCTTACAGTGGTTTAGTGAAATGTTCCTCATAATGTTGATTTATAGTCCCTCTGCTCTCAATTTTTCCAGACATTCATCTTCTGACATTGACTATGACATGCAATACATTTTAGTAATTAAGAGCCAAAAAAATCATCATAATGACCAGCAACTGTGGAAGCTGATACTATTCAAAAGGGACAAGGAGAAGGAGGCACAAAATACCCCAATCATTCCCTATAGTCTCCCCTTCCCCTTAACTCCTTCTGCTGGCTACTTTTTGTCAAACTTAACTACAAATCAGCTGGAAACTAAGCCTGGGAGATGCAATGTGCAGAGAATAGCATCTGGGGAGAGAAGGGTGGAGCATGTGTGTGTGAGGTCAGAGAAACTAAATTTTTTTACTTTATTTCACCTAACTTTATCCAGTTAGGATTTCTTCTCTGGAAAGCTATTTAGTTAAACATAGGAGTAGGCCTACTTGCCATATATAAACCAAAATATCCTAGCTACAACTTAGGCATAAGATGTGACACCCACGATAAAACAACTAACCAGTTGCTGTCAAGTTAATTCTGACTCATGGTAACCTCATGTGTGTCAGAGTAGAACTATGTTTCATAGGAGTTTCAACAGCTAATTTTTCAGTTATAGATTGCCAGATCTTTCTTCAGACTTGCCTCTGGGTAGACTAGAATTTCCAAACTTTTGGTTGGCAGTGGGGTGCATTAACAATCTGACCCATCCAGGGACTCCTCAAAACAACTATAATACCCAATTGAGAGCACTATAACAGAGTCCAGGATGTATAGAGAAAGAAAGATCTAATTCTACCTCAAGGAGGCAGGGTAAGCTCCATAAAGTACTAGAACCTTGAAGTACTAGTGGGAGTTAGATATAAGTGTCTTAGAAGTGTGAGAGTAAGAGAGAGTATGATGAGTCCAGAAGTTTGGAAGAGATTTTGATAGGATTTATATTTAGGCTACATGGAATAGACTACCAAGAAAATGGTAGCACACTTAAACAAAAGACAGATAGAACGTGAAGAACCATACACACTGAGGCAAGGAACTTAAATTTCATTCAACAGGCATTAAAAGAATTTGGTCAGATAAGTGACATGGTTAGCTTACTATGTTGGAAAGATTGTTCTGTCAGAAACATAGAGATTGTTTGGAAAATGTAAACTGTAAGTTGAGAGCAATTTGGAGAGTAACATGGTAGGAAAAGGGTAAATGTAATAATTAGGGTGTGGGTGTGGGCATGGGAAGGAGGAACACATTTTCTCTAGTACAATTTCAATCTATTGCTATCATTTATCAAGGTAACAAGTTTTACTTTTATTGACTAATATCCCCAGCATACTCTGTACTCAGATATGTTAATAAGTTTCTTTGTTGTTAGGTTGTTGTTGTTAGGTGCCATCGAGTTGCTTTCAACTCATAGAGACCCCATCTACAACAGAACAAAACGCTGCCTGGTCCGGCGCCATCCTCACAATGGTTATGTATGGTCCCATTATTGCAGTCACTGTGTCAATCCATCTCATTAAGGATCTTCCTCTTTCTCACTAACTCTCTACCAAGCATGATGTCCTTCTCCAGAAACTGGTCCCTCCTGCTAACATGTCCAAAGTATGTGAGACAGAGTCTCACCATCCTTGCTTCCAAGGAGCATTCTGGCCATACTTCCTCTAAGATAGATTTGTTCATTCTTCTGGCTGTTCATGTATATTCAATATATTTTGCCAACACTATAATTTGAAAGCATCAATTCATGTTTTGTCTTCCTTATTCATTGTCCAGCTTTTGATTTCATATGAGGTTATTGAAAACACCATGGCTTGGGTCAGGCTCAAGTCAGACAATGTTCCATTGCTATTCATAAGGTTTTCACTGGCTAATTTTTTCAAAAATAGACTGCCATGCCCTTTTTCCTAGCCTGTCTTAGTCTGGAAGCTCAGCTGAAACCTGTCCATCATGCATACCCCTGCTGGCATTTGAAATACCGGTGGCATAGCTTCCAGCATCACAGCAACACATAAGCCACCACAGTATGATAAACTGACAGACATTTGGGGTGAGTTTCTCTAGAGATCTATAAAAAATGTTTACGGTGAGTATTTGTTGGTGACATTATAGTTGTGAGAGTGCGTTTTGGTCACAATTTTACAATTTGTGTGTCTTTGCATACTGGTTCAAAAATAATTAAAACCATAAAAAAAGAGAGGTCAGCTAACAACTGTCGCAAAGTGTATGAAAAATGTGGAAGTCCCTATCCCTGAGATTAACTTAAAGTAGGCATTTGATAAATGTTAGTTTTCTCCTTCCTCTCTTCCCTTCCATTTATTACTCTGACTGAAATCTGCAGATGTCTAAGGCTGATGAATTGTATTAAAAGGAAATAATGCGAGAATTTAAAAAAAAGGGTCTGCATACACTAAAAACCATCGGTTTTCTAGTTGATTTGGAGTCATGGCAACCCCTTACGTGTCAGAATAGAACTGTGCTGCATAAGATTTTCAATGACTGATTTTTTGGAAGTAGATCACCAGGCCTTTCTTTTAGGCTCCTCTGGATCTCCATGGAGCACAGCACTGCTCTGACATACACGGGGTCACCATGAGTCGGAATTGACTCAAAGACAACTGATTTTATTCTATATACACTGGGAAGCTACTTTGTTTAGTTTTATGTATATATCAAACTTACAGAAGAACACAATAACAATCAAATCTTGTTAACGTCAAACATATTCTGTGGTGCATGGTAGATGATAGATTACAGACAGATGGAGGGAGAGAAAGAGAGACACATAGATAAACCAAAAAACCAAACCTGGTGCCGTCGAGTCGATTCCGACTGATAGCGACCCCATAGGACAGAGGAGAACGGCCCCGTAGGGTTTCCAAGGAGCGGCTGGTGGATTTAAACTGCAGACATTTTGGTTAGCAACCGAGTTCTTAACCACGGTGCCACCAGGGCTCTAGATAGATAGATAGACAGACAGACAGGTAGGTAGACAGTGAGAGATCAAGAGCAATGATACTCTCCACCTGTGTAAAGATTACATTTTAAAGATATTGTTACTTGTTTTAGTTAAAGAAACTAGGACACTTATACCTTCTTGTTCTTCAGAACAACTCTCCATTGCCATAATTTCCTAATATAACACATGAAAAAAATACAGCTGTGTTTTGCCAATCTATTTGACAGAAGATCATTTATTCATCTATTCATTCACAGTAGAAATGCTGAAAAGTTTATTCTAAACCTTTGAAGAAACTTCTCTGTAGATCATTTAATTTAAAACAATTGCTTAGTAAAGTTTCCATAAGCAGATAAAGCTGTAAATCCAACGTACTCACTAGAAATAAATTGGTTAAGGAGATAATAAAGATTGCATAATTTTTCAGGCTGTACATTCAAAAAATCCAAAGCTGCATCTGTTTAAGAAGGGGTAAATGGATTTTCTATTTATGAGACTTTTCAGCAAAAACATTAGAAATAAGGTCTTTCATTTATGATCAATAAAAGTCTACATAACAAACAACACTTCGTTCTCTCAGTAAGAAAGACTATTTTCTCCTCAGGAACCAATACCTAACAAACAAGGATAGAAGATAAAGACATGTTTTTCAGACCGGCTGCATTGAAGGGAAACATAAATAAAGGCTGTGGCTTTGTGTCAGTTTCAAACACTTCTCTTGGACTAGAGACCTGCAGCATGATAGTTATAAAGCCTCAACAAAGGAACTAAGGCATTAAAAAACAAAAAAAGTATGTTATTCTATTTTTCTTTTACATTTTTATCTTGAACTAAAAGATTGAGAATAAAGAAATCAAAGTGGTTTGATAAACTTAAAAATCATTATGCAATTTGGATGAAAGAGTTAAAAATTCTCTAAATGAAATAATCAGATAATACAAATTGGAAATTTTCTAATAATCATATTTTCTTCAATTACATAAAAAAGTTGACCATTAAATAGTTAAAATATGGATTAAGAAATGTTCCATTGAGTTGATTCAGACTCATGCTTAATCCATATGTGTCAGAGTAGAACTGTGCTCCATAGGGTTTTAATTGCCCGATTTTTTAGAAGAAGAATGCCAGGACTTTTTTCCCAGGCACCTCTAGATGGACTAAGATCTCTCACTTTTCAGTTAGCAGCTGAGCACCTTAACTGTTTGCACCACTCAGAGACTTTAAAAATAGATATGAAGTTATAATTTATCTCCCATATATATCCTTTTATTCTACTTTTTTCCCATTATTTTTCCACAACACATCTCTTGCTAACATCCTACAAGAGTTACTTGTTTCTTAATTCTGTTGCATATTATCTCTGTATCTCTCTCTCTCTGCCTCTGTCTCTCTCTTTCTCTATCCATCCATCCATCCCTCCTCCCTTCATCCCTCCATCCCTCCATCCTTCCATCCATCCATCTAATCTTTATTAAACCGGGAGGATTTTTGTCTTATTTTTTTCAATAATGATATCAGATGCTATATTAACAGGACTTGGTGAATGATTTGATTGATTCTATGTTAGGCATATAGAAGGGGAAGACATCAATGGTGATGTGTCAGCTCTTGGAGGTGTTGCCATTTAGTGAGACTGATAACATTAAAGAAGGAACCGTTTCTGTTGATAAAATAGTGGCTTCAGTTTTGGAAAACCTGGAGTTTGAGATTCTTGTGGCTCACCCAGTTATAAATCTCTTATATGCATCTTAGAAATCCATTTTTTTTAATTGTACTTTAGATGAAGGTTTACAGAACAAATAGTTTCTCATTAAACGTTAGTACACATATTGTTTTATGACGTTGGTTAACAACCTCACGACATGTCAACACTCTTCCTTCTCAACCTCGGGTTCCCTATTACCAGCTTTCCTGTCCCCTCCTGCCTTCTAGTCCTTGTCCTTGGGCTGTTGTGCCCCTTTAGCCTTGTTTTGTTTTATGGGGCTGTCTAATCTTTTGCTGAAAGGTGAACCTCAGCAATGACATCATTACTGAGCTAAAAGGGTGTCCGGGGGCCATACTCTCGGGTTTCTCCAGTCTCTGTCAGGCCAGTAAGTCTGATCTTGTTTTGTGAGTTAGAATTTTGTTCTACATTTTTCTCCAGCTCTGTCCAGGACCCTCTGTTGTGATCCGGGTCAGAGCACTCAGTGGTGGTAGCTGGGCACCATCTAGTTGTACTGAACTCAGTCTGGTGGAGGCCGTGGTAGTTGTGATCCATTAGTCCTGTGGACTAATCTTTCCCTTGTATCTTGTTTTCTTCCTTCTCCCTTACTCCTAAAGAGGTGAGACCAGTAGAGTATCTTCGATGGCTGCTCACTGGCTTTTAAGACCCCAGACGCTACTCAGCAAGGTAGAATGTAGAACATTTTCTTTATAAACTATGTTATGCCAATTGAGCTAGATGTTCCCCAAGACCATGGTCCCCACAGCCCTCAGCCCAGCAATTCAGTTCCTCAGGGAGTTTGGATGTTTTTATGGAGCTTCCATGACTTTTTCTTGTACAAGTTGTGCTGGCTTCCCCAGTATTGTGTACTGTCTTACCCTTCACCAAAGTTACCAGTTATCTATTGTCTATTTAGTAAGAAATCCATTTTTTAATATCAGGAAAAAAATCTGAATTAGGTATTATTTAGAGAAGGATATTGAGTGTAGATATAGGGCTTAATGTGAAAATTAATGAATACATTTTAAAACAAAAATTTAGCACTACATCAAAGTAACATTCAAATAGTCTTAATAAGTCTAAATATTTTACTTATACCATGGAAGAATTTACCATATCTGACTTGTTTACTATTGATTCTTTGTGCTTTTTTTTATATAGTAGGCAATTGATAAATATGCCCTGAAAAAAAAAAAATGGGTTAGGGATTGAATATCAATGTTGAAACAAGGAAACAGCTGATAACATAGGGAATTAAGTTGTCACCAGTCATCACTAAGTATTTGGGATTGCCTGAGACAAGCCACAGACATAATTCAGTATGAACATATTCCCCTGTTCATGAATCAAGCATTTTTATTTTAAAATCATCTTTTGTAGGCTCAGTTCTTCCCGTGGCTACTTAATGCCAGTCCAACCCAGAACCAGAATCCTCTTACTGTTAAGAAATCAAAACAAATTTGTTGCTGCAAGTCGATTCCAACTCATAGCAACCACATATGACAGAGTAGAACTTCCCCATAGGGTTTCCAAGGAGCAGCTGGTGGATTAGAAACGCTAACATTTTGGTTAATAGCACTTCCCCCCCTTTTTTTTCTCTTTTAAGCATTAGAGAAAAAAATTTTGACATATTAGTACACATTTGGGGTTTTTGTTTTGTTTTTTAATCTTGATTGTAATGAGAAAAAAATGAAATAAAAAGCATATGATAGTGATTGTCTCAGTCATCTAGTGCTGCTCCAACAGAAATACCACAAGTGGATGACTTTAACAAAGAGAAGTTTATTTCTTCACAGTCCAGTAGGCTACAAGTCCAAATTCAGGGTATCAGCTCCAGGGGAACGCTTTCTCTGTTGACTCTGCAGGAAGGTCCATGTCTTCAGTCTTCCTCTGGTCTGGGAGCTTCTCTGAGCAGGAACCTCAAGTCCAAAGGATGTGCTCTGCTCCCAGCACTGCTTTCTTGGTGGTATGAGGTTCCCATGTATCTCTGCTCGCTTCTCTCTTTTATATCTCAAAAGAGATTGCATTAAGACACTGATCTTGTCAACCTCATCAGTATAACCTCATCACAGTGATAGAATTTACAACACATGAGGAGATCACATATAATCTCATCATAGTGGTAGAGTTTACAACACATAAGGACATCACATCAGATAACACAGTCATACAATACTGGGAATCATGACCCAGCCAAGTTGCTACACACATTTTTTGGGGGACACAATTCAATCCATGACAGTGATAAATACAGAAATAAGTAAGAGCTATATGTTTCTTTCTTGCAGTAAGTCCTTCTGGAGGCCTCAAAAAAAAATGAAGTTTAGCCAAAGCATTGGTTTTAAGAGTTGGAGTTCCAGTCATGAAAACATTACCGTGCATACAAGTCATGAACTGACATGGTGAACACTTGCTTAGCTCTCCTATTCTGAAGAGAGCACCTACAGGGACAAAAGCATAGTTAATTTTATACCTGTAATCAGTCTTTGGCTTTTCAGCCAAGGCTGCCAGAAGGCAATCAGGCCAATTGTTGAGATTGGTTTTGTGTTCTGGCAATTTACACCTTGAGAATTAGACTTTTAGGATCAATTCTTTTCACATAGTCCTGTAAACATTCAGCAGTTTTAACCACACAATATTGCACATGCTAATTAGAATTTTCAAAGGTTTTCCAATGCAGTTGTTTTAAATCTAGTTGAAAAGAACCATTTCCTTTGATGCAATTATCACCTGGTATTTTTAGTAGTGTTTTTTTAGAATTTTATCACTCTCTTCCTGATGGGAGCAAGCAGGTTTATTTATTTGAGGTTTCATTTTGTAGAAGAATGTGTGAAGCCACTATCAAGATCAGAATTCAAATGGTTTCTTCAAATAGTTTACAAACAGACAAAATCAAATTCAATAATGATAAATGTACTACTTGGATCGAAATACACAACATATGAATAAAATTACCTAGATTGATAATATGTGAGTTCAAAATTGAAATCATGGCATCATGAGTGAGTAAAATATTTCTATGTTGAACAATAAGTATTATCATATGTAGGAGCTTTAACGTGCTAAATGGTGTAGTGTAAAACTGTGCTTACCTATCAATCCAGAATTCAGAGTTATACTATTAATTAACTATGTCCTTTGGCCTTGGAGATATTACTAAATTTTACAGAGACTTAATTTCTTTCTCTTGCAGGATTCTGTGAGATGAATAAAATGACTGCTGATTCACAGTAAAGACAAAAGTGAGATTAAGTATTTCATGTTACAGCAAAGTAGTATGTGCCGGAGGGTTCAAAGTCAAACACCTCTCACTCTCTGTCTGATCTTGAAGAGTTTATGATCCTGTATCTTGGGGTGGAGGAGCAGCTGGCAGAAGAGAAGGAATCTTATAAAATAAGTAATAAGTATATACAGTGTGAACTCAAAAAAGGAGCAGTTTAATCTGCTTGGTAGAATCGAGGGAGTTTTCACGAGTATTGTAGAGCTTAAACTGGATTTTGAAAGATTAAGAGAAATTCAGTTAACAAGACATGAGGAAGATGGTTGTAATTCAATGAAATACGGTGACTGAAATGTGTTTGGAGTTTTGGCATGCAACTGATATAGTAGAAGATAACAAGAATACCATACCAGCATAATGAAACTTTTTCTGGAGGCAATATACTATTCTATAAGGAAAGTTTGTTGGCTTCATCACACAGCACTAACTGGCTGGGATAGATGATGTAAAGCAAAACAAAACAAAAAGAGAGGACGGGGATAACATAAGATCTGAGAAAGCAGGTTAATAGTGGAGTCCAAGTTGAGATGGTAGGCAAGTGAAGGCAAAACAGAGCCAAATAAGGGAAATTCAGGAAAATTAAGAGTATGACAATAAATTGGAAGTCAAAGTTGATATTTATGGTTGTAAAATTCTCCTTGTAGCTGTGATTGTTTCTTTTTTACATACTTAAATGATTGCATGTCCCCTAAACTAAGACACATACTTTGCAGTGCAGCTGCTATGGAATGTATGCATTAGTAAAACATATGATTAATTGAGGTTTAACCTGTTCTATTTTTTAATTATTGCTTTAGTTCATAAACTAAACCTGTTGGCATTGAGTTGATTCTGACTCAGGAAATATAAAAGAAAGTAATATTTTATATTAAAGAGATCTGGGTAGGCATATTAGGAAGAGTAACTTAACACCGGAGCACATAGATTTTGGTTCAGACAAACCTAGGCACACCTGGGCCCAGCTTGGTTTTAATCCCAACTATGATTTCCACTTGCCATAGTATCTTGGGCAAATTGTTTATGTAATTTAAGTCATTTCTTTCTAAAATGTAAAATTATTTTAATAAAATATATCACTGAGGTTGGTTGAAAAAATTAGATGAGAAAATATTAGTATTTGGCATAAAAATACTTTTACTAAATTATTATTGTGATTCATGAGTTCATGAAAATATTTATTTTTCTTATGGAGTATAATATGATTCTCTCATTTAGTATTTTGTGTACAGTAATTATAGGCCTTGATGATAGAACTCCCATCTTCCATACAGGAGACCCGGGTTCAAATTCTTGGCCAATGCACCACATGTGTAGCTACCACCCATCTGTCAGTGGAGGTTTGAGTGTTGCTATGATGCTGAGGAGGGTTCAGTGGGACTTTTGGATTAAGATGGAGTGGGAAGAAAGGCCTAGCAATCTACATTCAAAAATCAGTCAATGAAAATTCTGTGAATCCTATGGTCAGATCTGCAACTTATCATGGAGATAGTGCAGGACCTGGTAGCATTTTGCTCCACTGTGCATGGGGTCACCATGAGTCAGATATCAACTAGACAGCAGCTAACAAACAAAAATAAACAATTATAAGCCAGTTATAAACCCCAGCTTCAAGATAAGAAAATACTAAAACAAACTAAAAATGATAAAATATATGGAATTACCGAAATTGAATTTGGCAACTTTCATCAGAATTTTCACTGTTATTTTTCATACTTGACTTAATTATTAAGTGGATAATCATATGTTACAGTAGATAATTTTAAAAAAATGCAACTGAAATCATGTTACTAAAACAAAGAAAAAGGTTAGAAAATATTGTCCATTAATATAATGATCAAAGAGCCTACACATATTGAGAGTGAGAGAATGCAAAATACACTTGACAAATATTTCAACTGCTGGAACATAAATTTATGCTTATAAGCACATATTTTGGTAGGTATTATTTTTTCAATCCCCCCACCCCACAACATTTATCTGTTTCCATATCTTCATAGATCTCAAGAAACAACCAGACTATTGATGCCTTGATTGGAACCACCTTACTGTATCTAAACAACATTAGCTCCCTTTAAAATATTTTCTAAATTAAAGGAATATTTTAGCAAATATAGTAGAAAGGGAAAGGTTGCCTGCTGAGAAGTAAAAAAAAAAAAAAAAAAAAAAAAAAAAACCCTACCTAAAATATTTACTCACAGAGATATATTCCAGAAATAAATTAAAACTATGTATCAATATATTAATAATTAAGAAGTACACATTTTTAGAGAAAGATATTTATAATGCATATGTAGGTAACTGAGGACCTTCATTCATGTTCCTCAAGAGCATGCATTCAATATATATACAGAATGTGTGTGTGAAGGTGGAGAGAGAAGTCTATGATACGGTTCAGTTGTAAGTGATATAGAAAACAAAAAGCTATGACAATTGCACTTCTTTCTTCCATTTTATTTCCCTTCTCTCCTCCTCAAAAAGAAACAAAAAAGAAGAAAGAAAAATTCTACTCATTGTAAGATCATGCAGTTCAGTGTTACCACATTCTTCCTTTCCTCAATGTTATCATCTTCTCAGTTCACAATCACTACCCCTTATATTTTTAAGACATTGGCAGCTGACCCACAGTTCTCCTCTCTACCCTAAGTTCTGTTGTCTTACCTGGTGACTTAACATCTAGTGGATGTATCCATACCATATATCAGTTGTTGAACTTCTCCTTTCCAATGACTACTGCCTTCCATAATTATCAAATATCCATGGGCACATCTTTTGATTACCTGTAAATGTTTCACCTAGAAAATCAGTCATTCCATTTCATATCTGCCCCCTCCTAACCTCTCAGCTCCTTGTTCAACTACTACAACTAAGAATTCTGTAATTTTATCAGAAGCCCTAATTCATTAACCGTAACTCTCTCTCGTTTCAAATCATCCTATTCTCTTAGTGTGTGCC
This sequence comes from Dugong dugon, assembly GCA_030035585.1. NCBI lineage: Eukaryota > Metazoa > Chordata > Mammalia > Sirenia > Dugongidae > Dugong > Dugong dugon. The sequence goes on along the minus strand of CM057477.1, from coordinate 45,860,742 downwards.
TCCTTCTCAGCTTGTTTTTTGATAAGATTCTTGTCAATATTCTAAAGTCCCATTTTTTTTGCCTTTCTTTCACACTAATCTGGAGAACGAAGTTATCTGATTTCTGTCTACATAAAGTATCAAGACAGATTACTTTCAATATGGTATGATCAACATAAAACTGAAATACTTCCTCATTGTTCCAATTTTATGCCAGGTATCTGGTTAATGAATCTCCATCTTTTTTTTAACTACTTTAAACATTGTTCATACATTTCAAACCTCTGTTTCTATCTTTACCACTAGACATGTGTTTATCATCTATGAATATCCAATGTATACACATAGTTTTACATTTGTATGAAATCTATCTTTTTATAATACAGTGAATGTTTTTTCTATTATCTAGTTTTTACATTGGATTACATGCTCAGTAATAATTTTTTCCCTTTTCTGTGTATCTCTCTCTCCCTCTCTCACACACACAAACACACAAAAACACCATTTAATTTTTTCTGAAGAAACTTCCTTAGTCAAATATTGCTATCTTACCTTGAATATCCCCAGTAAGTCATGAAGCTATAATTTATAGGTAGACATACACTATTTTAGTTAGGCATAGATATTTTATAAACAATTTCAAAGAAGTTATCACAATGATATAAACTAGAAAAGTTTAATTGTAGGTCAGTTTTAAGTGGCCAATGATCTTTTTCAAGAGACTTATGGTGTTGTTCATGAAGTAGTAGTAATTGCAAGTTTTACATAGAATTAATATTATTTAGGATTTTCTCTGACTTTTCAGCGACAAAACAGAAAAGAAATAGAATGGAAAAAAATTATCTTTTTTTTAATCTCATTCTATAACTCAATTGGTTGATATAATTACATGACTACTCATTAGGAGCCCTGGTGGTACAAAGGTTAAGTGCTTGGCTGTTAATATAAAGGTTGGTAGTTTCAACCCACCAGTGGCTCCTTGGGAGAAAGAAGTGAAAACTGCTTCCATAAAGAGTATAGCTTTGTAAACCCTCTGGGGCAATTCAACTCTGTCCTATAGGGTCACCGTAATCAGAGTTGAGGCACCCAACAAAAACAAATTATTAAAAATAAAATATACTGAAAGACATGTTGATTTTATATGAAACCAACAAACAAAACCATTTATTCAAATAATGAAAATATACAAATATTGGATCAGTTGCTGAAAGCAAGTTTCAAAATATGTTTTAGTCTTCTGGGAACATTGGCAGTTTATATGACCCCTTGCTTTGTACCTTGTTCTGTAAGACCTTATGTATTTGAGTGGAAACACTTATAATTTAATGTCCTTGCCAGGATCTCGACATTTTTAGTTCCTAAGTGGTCCTTAACAGACAGGCTAAATTTCATTGCTGTATCCCCATTTACTTTCACTCCATTGCTAAAGACTAAAATAGCTTTAAAATTTCTTCTGGGCCTTTATAGAGCACATTGAACTAGAATACAATGACACCAAGTTTACAAGTATCCTCTTTAGGAAATAAGAAGAGTTAAATAAAATGATGATGCAATAGAGCTGCTTTAAAAATTTAGTTGTTTTAAACTGAAGAATAAATAAAATGTATAGTTAAGATTTCTTTTGAATACTTTTGATTCTTTGAATCCAGGATAGAAAAATTCATTAAACTTTCAACTACCAAATATGGGGAAGAGGGATGGAAACTTTAGAAGTTTTAGATAATTAAAATAATTCAAGGTATTCAAATCCAGGAAACCCTGGTGGAGAAGTGGTTAAGAGGTATAGCTGCTAACCAAAAGGTTGGCAGTTTAAATCCACCAGGGGCTCCTTGGAAACCCTAGGGGGTAGTTCTACTCTGTCCTATAGGGTCGCTGTGAGTTGAAATCAACTCGACAGCAGTGGATTTGTTTTTTTGCTTTATTCAAATCCACCAAGCATGTTTAGACAGTCCAAAAAAAAAAGTCATGATGCTCCCAGATAGCTCATCAAAAGTGATAAAATATCAAAGAAGAATATGTGTCTTGGAGAGATTGGTTTGTTGTTGTGAATTAACTGTCAAGTCTAGTTTCAAACAAATTAAAAAGTCAAGACTAGTTTCTTCTTCTTATTCAGGGTTGCAACCATTTGTAAAAGTATTATAATAGCCAGTATTTTAATGAAATTGAAATGTGATTTGATTATAGCCAAAAATTGCTTTAAGCTTGAAAATATTTTGAAAAGAGCATAAGTTCTTTGTCAAATATTTATTTTGTTTATTGACATTTCATGTATTAAATTATCAATAATTTACATGTTTTGAATTGAAAAATTTAACTGCACTTTATCTTCATATTGCCTCTTTATTACATCAATAAAATGATGTAACTTTTAGTTTGCTTGTATAGATTACAGATGTCTTTATTCACAAATTGGTTATATAGAAAATAGTTATAGACCACTCTCCATATCACTGGTGAATATTATGTCTTCTTAAAAAGAAAATCAAAAACTTCGTAGCTAGAAAAAGATATACCTTGTAAGGTTGATGTCAATCCACATTTTCTAAGGTGCCAAGCAACCTCACCAGGTAGAACTGTCCACCTGGTGGTATGTGTGTAAATGTAGCCAACTTTCATTTGCTATTATAATACTGCCAGTCTCTGCAACTTGTTTTATAATAAATTGTTTGGCTTGTCCTTCTTGAAAATATTACAATCAGATTATTGACCCTAATTTTAACATTTTAGCTAATCTCAATAACTTTACAAATTAGTCTGCACCTTTTTATTCATCTAATCTAACCATTTCTCTTATTACCCATTTCATTGAAAATACCCCGGTGCATATTTTGACTAGAAACTTCATTAAAAATCTGACCTTAGCCGAGAAAAGCTGCATTGGGAACCACATACAATCCATCTTCAATAACAGATAGAAGGTGCTTTATAGTGACGACAGTCACAGGAGAATAATTAAGCAAAACCCATATTAGAGCCATGTCAAGACAATCCCTTATTACTGCTTAGAGAAAGTCAAAAGGAAGACGAATCCTGTTAATTACATGGAACCATATTGCTTAATAATTCAACACAAATAGAATGCTTTCATGTTCCCAGAAGAACTGAAATAGGTTTGAATATACACTCAGACAAACCTTCTAGATAAACATAAATTTATTTCATTATCAAAAAATTACCAATAAAGAGTTAATTCATTACATAACTCAATGAAATCCTTTTTAAAATAATGTTTTTTCTGTATCTGTGTGATTTTTATGTAAAATTAATATCCTTTCCAAGTTTTATTATTTTATAATACAAAAATTCCAATCACTAATAATAACAGTTATATTAATGACAATGATATTGGTGACTCTATGATCATAATCATGATAACATAGTTTTTGAGCAATGTAAGTTCTAGGTTCTATGCTACATGCTTTACAAATTTTCTTCTAGTCCTCACAAAAGCTTATAGGGTAGCTATTATTATGAATACATTTCAAGTATGAGAAGATAGCCTTAAAGTTGCTAAGTACACTTTTTTTAGATTGCAATGCTATTGAGTATTGGAGCAGAAATCCAAGCATCAGTCTGCGTCAAGAATTGGCATCATTATCCCAATAACAAAAATTTTAGGCCAGAATATTTTTCAAAATGCAAGTCGTAAGTTATTAACAGTTCATAAAATCAGTTAAGGGCTCATCAACAGCATTCTTTAAAAAATTAAATGTAATAAATTAAAAATATCAGACCACATTATATTATTTTATATTTTTATTTTCAGTTATATACTGTCATTGAATTAAATACACTGCCAGAGCTAAAAAGTTTTACAGAGTATTAACTGACAGAGAATGGAATACACACAAGTTTAAGAAAAAATTACCGAGCAGTTTGCTGAGGGGAAAAAGTCATTTTTTTTTAAATTATTATCTTTTTTATTGTACTTCAGGTGAAGGCTTACAGAACAAATAGTTTCTCATGAAACAGTAGAACACATATTGTTTTATGACATTGGTTAACAACCCCACAACATGTCAACCCTCTCCCTTCTCGACCTTTTTTTTGAAAATATACATATCCAAAGATACACAATTTCCAAAAATTTTTACACGCACAGTTCAGTGACATCGACTATGCTCTTCCAGTTGTGCTGCTATTCTTACTTTAGATGAAGGCTTACAGAACAAAATAGTTTTTCATCTAACAGTTAGTACACATGTTGCCCTATGACAATTGTTAACAACCTCACCACACATCAACACTATCCCGACTCAACCTTGGGTTCCCTATCACCAGCTTTCCTGTCCGCTTCTGCCTTCTGGCCCTTGTCCCTGGACTGCTGTGCCTCATTAGTTCCATTTGGTTTTATGCGGCTGTCCACTCCCTGGCTGAACTGTGAACCTCGGAAATGACTTCACCACTGAGCTAAAAGGGTGTCTGGGGGCCATGCTCTCGAGGTTTCTCCAGTCTCCTTTAGGCCAGTAAATCTGGTCTTTTTTTTTTTTTTTTGTGAGTTAGAATTTTGTTCTACATCCTTCTCCAGCTCTGTCCAGAACCCTGTGTTGTGATCCTGGTCAGAGCAGTCAGTGGTGGTAGCCGGGCACCATCTAGCAGTACTGGACTCAGTCTGGTGGAGGCCTTGGTAGCTATGGTCCATTAGTCCTTCAGACCAATCTGAAAAAGTCATTTTTTTAAATGCTACAAAGTGAGAGTTCATGAAGGTTGTGCTAATTAAGCATTAAAAATCAGTGCCCTGGTGAGGATGGACTAAGTCATTGATCTACACAGCTGGATTAAATGAGCCCCATTATTCATTAATCAAGAAAGTGTCTTCTCTTTAGGTCCAGTAAAGGTCTGGCATCTCAGGGTCACTCAATATTCATGGTCCTTTACTGGCTTAAACTGATTAATTCTAGTGGTGATAAAACACAGTCATCAGTTTTGATATTTTCTAGGCCAGCACGGCTGTTGGAGCAAAATTTTCCTTACAGCACCTGCCTTATAGTGATCCCCCTTGGCTCGAGACAATAGGGTGATGACACAAAGAAATGACAAATGATCAGGATGTTGGGTCAAAACCTCCACCTTGGCTACAGGTTATTAATGGATACTATTGTATTTGTCCAAGCAACTTCAGATTGCTTTTTTAATGCAAACTCATCTAACAAATAAATTGACAAGATGTTCACTACAGCGTGTGAGAGCAAGTGAATTTACTATACATTTGACAAGAGCAAGGATTACTAATTTCCTTTTGTTTGGCCATGCCTAACATATACAAAAAGATGTGGTACACAGATCTATCATACTTTGGAAAACAAATTCTTTCTTATTAGCTTTATACGGAGTTCTCTTAACTTACTCTGAAGATCTGTGAAGGGCCTGAGTTTCTGGCCTACTTAGAAGCTAACAAGTTAACCTTCCACAGTTTTATGGATAATGGGAGAAGACACTTTATACCTATATAGAGACAAAGGACTTTATTATTCACAGTACAGCAATCAGCATGTGCATAATTGTATTTTTGTCTTTTTTTTTTTTTTTTGAATCTAACTCTCACAGAGAAGACATTGATGAATTCAAATGGAAGCCAGCATACACAATACATCGCGTTACAGGAGAGAAACTCTGAGCTTAGGAAACCTAAAACTTTGTATAATGGGTAATAAGCTTGTTTGCTCTTTGCTCTGGAGGAAGACACTATCTTTCAAGGATTTTTGTCACTGACTTTGCTTGTAAGACAAGCAAAACCATGAAAAATCCATGGAGAATTGTCTCCAAACACTTATCCTGAAGCATTTATTTAACATAGTAGGGGGTTTTAGGACGTATATTACTGCTTTTTTGTTTGGTCAGGAAATATTGTGATAAGTAAACTCTATTTTGTGATTATGAATACATTAATTCAGTTTTCCAGCACTGTTGCAAGGGGAAAAAAAAAAAACTAAACATTTTTATAGAGTTTGTATAGCAGACAGAGTCTACATGGTTTCATTTTCTAGGTTTGCCATTGTAACAATCAGTTCTGATGCAATGTTCAAATGTAAGGGTCCCCAAGCCAAGGGAGAAAATTTTACAGGAATCAATGTAAATCATTATCTTTGATTCCCCTTGAGAGGTTTACACCTCAACAGTCACATAGATGAAATAAGATTATATCATTTGAAATACTATTTGTATAGAAGTATTAAAATTTCAACATGGCATATAAACACTTTCAAGATGGTAGACTCTTTTCTCTACAGTCATTTTCAGGATTGTGTGACAATATAACCTTAGCATGAATACTATAAATATATATATATATATATATATATATATATATATATATATATATATATATATACATATAGGGAGGGACATAGCCTATAATTACTATAATTTTCTAAGATATTTCTATAAATTTCTGAGCATATGAGAGCCATTTTAACCAAATATGTCAAAATTTACCAAAGGAAAATTTTAACTACCCCAATCAGGGCAAGGACATTTTTTCTTCTTCAACTGGTTGAGTAAAAATATGTTGCTACTGATTCTTTCATTTTAACTTATATGTCTATATAAAAAGAATATTATATGTTCTAACTAAAATATTAATGTCATATTTATTAGGAATAAAGCAACACCAGTCACATAGCCTAAAAAAAGAGAGGCCATTTTAACTAATTTTTTTTTTAACCAAAAAACTGGTTGCAGAAATGTATAAATATGAAAGAAATAATGAACCATGGTGTTATCCATGGACAAATCACAAATAGGAATTAATTTCAATGGATGAACCTTATCAAGACTGTAGGTATAATATTGTTAGTAGAACACTTCAATTATCGAACAAGGGTGACAAACTCAACGGTTTAACTTTCTGTACTAATTATGTCCTTATTGAATCTAGAAAGATATTTGCTTTTATAAAAAAATTGTTTTCAAATTAAGTTGGAAAGAAATATTAAAAAAAAAGTATCATGACTAAAATTAGTTACTAAATTAAATGTCATCCAACACCCCTTTCTGTTGGATTAAGAAATCTGTTTATGGACCAAAAAAGCCCTAGGAAGTCTAACTTCATAATTGTATTCTCTATATTATCAACTATCAAGAGTATCTGGTATAGTCTTTGAGTCTTATCGGTATTTCTTCAAAAAGATTTAATAGCGGGAGGTGGGGCAAGATGGCGCTCTAGGCAGAAGCACCACGCCGTCCCTCCACAGCAAAGATCTGAGAAACTAAGCGTAACAGAGAATCAACAATCCTGAAACCCTAGAACACCAAATGAAGAGATAAAGAACTCGGCCAAACACCAAACGGAGTGAGAATACTAAAAGAGAACGGAGAGCGAGGAGAGACTTATGCAGAGATTCCTTACCAGCTAACGCAGCGCGGATCCACCATCTTGGATTCCTATCGGAGACCAGCGAACGGGAGAGCAGCCTCGCAGAGCGTCCAGTGGGAGACCGAGCCACCGGTAAACTGCGGTGCGTGCTTTCCCACCCCCCACCCCTCTCCGCCTCAGCTGGGGCTCCCCTGCTTTCCGTGGCCAGGGTCCCTGGGCTGGGGGGCGCCGGTGCTTGGATTCCGTGCGCCCGGGCTGGCGGCTTTCTGAGAGCCATTTGCTGGCTGCTGGCGAAGCTTTTTCTGCCACCTCCCCCTCCTTTTGCCTGGGTACCTGGTTCCGAGCGCCGTCTTTGCTCTCTCCTGCGGGGCTGTGGGGTTGCGTTCAGGCGTGTGGCTGCTTCCAGGTATGGGCTGCCGTGCTGGTGAGATCCCGGGGCCTTTGTTCGTTCGCCCCTCTGCTTCCCGTGGCCACGGTCTCTTAACCCCAAGACTGCCGGCTGCTTGGAATTTGCTCCCCTGAGGGGGGCTCTCTGGGTCCCATTTGTTGGCACTGACTGCTGGTGTTGCTTTTTTTTTTTTAAATTTTATTTTTCTTCTTTTTTGATTAGTTTTGTCATCTTTTCCCTCTTTTTCCCTTTTCTCTTTCTTCATTGCTTAATTTCTTGTCTCTCTATCTCTTCCTTCTCTTTCTGATCCCTGAATACCAGGTGACGTATGCCTCTGTACAATCTGGCCAGGCTGTGCTGTGAAAACTGAGACCGACTCCCCCAGTCCTCATAGCTGCATCGGTGGGATCCCTGGGAAATTTGCAGTTCTTTAACTTTTCTGATTTTTATTTGTTCATTCTTTTCTTTTCTTTCTCTTCCCCCTTCTAGTTTCCTCCATCCCATAGTCTCTCATCTGTACATTACAATGACAAGCTCCCCTAGCATTCTTTTATGTTTGTATGCTTTTTGCTCCTGCTCCTCTCTCCTCTCTCCCATATCCAGCTTAGCTTCACACATAACCATCTTCCCGCTGCACCCTACCTACCTGCACTGTGCACTTGACATCACACCACCAAGCTGTGCAGGCACGCCCTATAGGAACCTGCCCAGCACTGACTACCGACCGTCCTAGTGGCTGCAGTGAGTGCCACAAACAACCCGTCCCAGTGGCTCCTCTTCAACTAGATCTGCCCAGCTGTACCAAAAGGACGAAACAAAAAAAAAAAAAATCTACAATCAATAAATGAGAGAAATATCTACTGAATGCCCCGAAAACAGCAAACAATATCAAAACATTTACAAAAACAAGACAAGATGGCTCCAATAGGAGTCCAAATTAAAACACCAGATAACTTTCCTGTGGAAGAAAATGCACTAGAAGTACCTGATAGGGAACACAAATCACTAATACTCGGAATTTTCCAAGAACTGAGGCAAAAAGCTGACAAACATGAGGAAAAAATAGACAAATTTATGGAAAATACAGACAAAAAATTGGAAGAATTCAGGAAGATGATGCAGGAACAAAATGCCAAAATAAATTCACAACTCAAAATAGTACAAAAACAACAATTAGAAATCGAAAAGATAAACAACAAGATTTCAGAAATGGACGGTGTCATAGAAGGGCTGAGAAGTAGATTTGAAACCATGGAAGACAGGATCTGTGGAACTGAAGACAAACACTTGGATACAACTCTGTTTCAGGAAAACTCAGAAAAAAGAACAAAGAAAAATGAAGAGACCCTGAGAGTTATGTGGGACACAATTAAAAGCAAAAACTTACGGGTGATTGGCATACCAGGACAGGGGGAGAAAACAGAAAACACAGAGAGGATCATTGACGAACTGCTGACAGAAAACTTTCCCAATATCATGAAAGATGAAAAGCTGGCCATCCAAGAAGCTCAACGAACCCCATATAGAAGAGACCCCAAAAGAAAATCACTAAGACATATAATATTCACACTCGCTAAAACTAAAGACAAACAAAGAATCCTGAGAGCAGCTCGTGAAAAACAAAAAGTCACATACAGAGGAGAAACAGTAAGACTAAGCTCAGATTATTCGGCAGAAACCATGCAGGCAAGAAGGCAATGCGATGACATATATAAAATCTTGAAAGAAAAAAATTGCCAGCCAAGAATAATATATCCTGCAAAACTCTAATTCAAATTTGATGCTGAAATTAAGTCATTTCCAGATAAACAGAAACTAAAGGAATATGCAAAAGTCAAACCAAACTTACAAGAATTATTAAAGGGAGTTCTTCGATCTGAGGACAAACGGCTTCAGCACTCAGGCAAGACCTAGGACCTAGGACGCAGGTTCATATGAACTAGATACCATTCTAGGAACTGAACTACAGAGGACTTTCCAAAACCAAAAGAAATACAACAGGGAATCAGAGCAATCAATCAAAGGATGACAACAATATCAAAACAATGAAAGAGGGAACAAACGACATAGGTATAGAACCTTCTAACAGAGAGGAAGGCAAGGCGATACCAAGTAAGGGTAGACTGCTTCAAACTTATAAAGATAAGGGTAAAATTCATGGTAACCACAAAGAAAGTTAACAAACCAACTCATAAAAATAAAGACGAAAAACATAAAGTCTCAGCAAAAAAAAAACCTACAAAAACAAAAGAAATGAACACAAAATCGCCAAACAAAAGTAACTCAGCACAAGAGAGTAAGAAGAACAAAGAAAACTTCAGCACCACAAAAAAAAGCACTACAAAATGACAACAACAATCATCCATCTATCAATAATTACACTGAACGTAAATGGACTCAATGCACCCATAAAGAGACAGAGAGTGGCAGAATGGATAAGAAAACAGGATCCATCAGTTTGCTGTCTACAAGAGACACGCCTTAGAAACAAAGATGTGAATTTAGTAAAAATCAAAGGTTGGAAAAAAATATATCAAGCTAACAACTATCAAAAAAGAGCAGGAGTGGCAATTCTAATCTTAGATAAAATAGACTTTAAAACAAAATCTACCATAAAAGACAAAGAAGGGCACTATATGATAATTAAGGGGACGATCCATCATGAAGACATAACCATAATAAATATCTATGAACCCAATGACAGGGCTCCAAAATACATAAAAAAAACTCTAACAGCACTGAAAAGAGAAACTGACAGTTCCACAATAGTAGGGGACTTCAACACACCACTCTCAGTAAAGGACAGAACAACTAAAAAGAAACTCAGCAAAGATACAGAAGACCTAAAGGACACAATCAGCCAACTGGACCCCATAGACATATATAGAACAATCCATCCAACCGCTGCAAAGTACACATTCTTTTCCAATGCACATGGAACATTCTCCACAATAGACCACATCCTAGGCCACAGAGCAATCCTCAACAGGATCCAAAATGATGAGATAATTCACAGTATCTTCTCTGACCACAATGCCATCAAGGTAGAAATTAACACTAGAAAGAGCAAGGAAAAAAAAATCAAACACATGGAAACTGAATAATACTCTGCTTACACATCAATGGGTAATAGAAGAAATTAGAGATGGAATTAAAAAATTCCTCGAATCAAATGAAAATGAAAACACATCATACCAAAACCTTTGGGACACAGCAAAGGCAGTCCTCAGAGGACAATTTACAGCAATAGATGCACATATCAAAAAAGAAGAAAGGGACAAAATCAAAACATTAACTACAGAACTCAAACAAATAGAAAGAGAACAACAAAAAAAGCCTACAACCACCGGAAGAAAGGAAATAGTAAAGATCAGAGCAGAAATCAATGAAATAGAGAACAGAAAAACAATAGAAAGAATCAACAAAACCAAAAGTTGGTTCTTTGAAAGAATCAACAAAATCGACAAACCACTGGCCAGACAGACAAAAGGAAAACAGCAGAGGGCACAAATAACCCAAATAAGAAATGAAATGGGGGACATTACAACAGACCCAACCGAAATAAAAAGGATTATAACAGAATATTATGAAAAACTATATTCCAACAAATTTGAAAACCTAGAGGAAATGGATAAATTTCTAGAAACATACGGCCTACCCAAACTACAACAAAGTGATATTAAAAATCTGAACAGACCATTAACAGGAGAAGAGATTGAAAAGGTAATAAAAAAACTCCCAACCAAAAAAAGCCCTGGCCCAGATGGCTTCACTGGAGAATTCTACAAAACATTTACAGAAGAGCTTGTACCAGTTCTACTCAAGCTATTTCAGAGCATAGAAGAGGAAGCAACACTTCCAAACTCATTCTATGAAGCCAGCATAACGCTGATACCAAAACCAGGCAAAGACATCACAAAAAAAGAAAATTACAGACCAGTATCTCTCATGAATATAGATGCAAAAATTCTGAACAAAGTTCTAGCCAATAGAATTCAGTATCATATCAAAAAAATAAGACACCATGACCAAGTAGGATTCATACCAGGTATGCAAGGATGGTTTAACATTAGAAAATCCATCAATGTAATTCACCACATAAATAAAAGGAAAGAAAAAATCACATGATCATCTCAATTGATGCAGAAAAGGCATTTGACAGAGTCCAACACCCATTCTTGATAAAAGCTCTCAATGAAATAGGTATAGAAGGGAAATTTCTCAACATAATAAAGGGCATCTATGCAAAACCAACAGCCAACATTATTCTTAATGGAGAGAGGCTGAAAACATTCCCCTTGAAAACAGGAACAAGACAAGGATGCCCTTTATCACCACTCCTATTTAACATTGTGCTGGAAGTTCTAGAGAGAGCAATAAGGCAAGAGAAAGAAATAAAGGGCATCCAAATTGGTAATGAAGAAGTTAAACTCCCCCTGTTTGCAGATGATATGATACTATACATAGAAAACCCTAAAGACTCCATTAGAAATCTACTGGAACTAATAGAAAGATTCAGCAGAGTAGCAGGATACAAGATAAACATTCAAAAATCAGTTGGATTCCTATACACCAGTAAGGAGAACGATGAAAAGAAAATCAGAAAATCAATACCATTTTCAATAGCCCCTAAAAAGATAAAATACTTAGGAATAAATCTGACCAGGAATGTAAAAGACCTATACAAAGAAAACTACAAAACACTGCTGCATGAAACCCAAAGGGATCTACATAAATGGAAAAACATACCATGCTCATGGATAGGCAGACTCAACATTGTGAAAATGGCAATTCTACCTAAAGCAATTTACAAACACAATGCAATCCCGATACAGGTACCAACAACATTCTTCAAAGAGATGGAAAAACTAATTATTAACTTTTTATGGAAAGGGAAGAAACCCTGAATAATTAAAGCACTACTGAAGAAAAAGAATAAAGTTGGAGGACTCACACTACCTGACTTCAGAACCTACTATACAGCTACAGTACTCAAAACAGCCTGGTACTGGTACAACAACAGAGACATTGACCAATGGAACAGAATTGAGAACCCAGATGTAAATCCATTCACCTACTGTCACCTGATCTTCGACAAGGGCCCAAAATCCATCAAATGGGGAAAAGACAGTCTTTTTAACAAACGGTGCTGGCAAAACTGGATATCCGTTTGTAGAAAAATGAAACAGGACCCATACCTCACACCATATACAAAAACTACTTCAAAATGGATCAAAGACCTGAATATAAAGCCTCAAACTATAAAATTCAAAGAAGAAAAAATAGGACCAACACTTCAGGCCTTAATACATGGCATTAATAGGATACAAACCATAAACATCAACACAAAAAACCCAACAGATAAACTATATAACTGGGATCTTCTAAAAATCAAACATCTATGCTCTTCAAAAGACTTCACCAAAAGAGTCAAAAGAGAACCTACAGACTGGGAAAAAATTTTTGGACAGTACAAGTCAGACAAAGGTCTAATCTCCATAATCTACAAGAAAATCCAACACATCTAAAACAAAAATGCAACCAATCCTATCAAAAAATGGGCGAAGGAAATGAACAGACACTTCACCAAAGAAGACATTCAAATGGCCAACAGACACATGAGGAAATGCTCACCATCACTAGCCATTAGAGAAATGCAAATTTAAACCACAATGAGATACCATCTCACCCCGGCATTACTGGCACGAATCAAAAATACTGGAAATAACGAGTGTTCAGGGGCTGCGGGGAGCTGGGAACTCTTATACACTGCTGGTGGGAATGCAAAATGATACAACCATTTTGGAAAATGATATGGCGTTTCCTCAGAAAGCTAGAAATAGACATACCATTTGATCCAGCAATCCCACTCCTAGGAATATATCCTAGAGAAATAAGAGTCATCACTCGAATAGACATATGCACACCTATGTTCATGGCAGCATTGTTCACAATAGCAAAACGATGGAAACAACCTCGATGTCCATCAACAGATGAATGGATACACAAACTATGGTACATACACACAATGGAGTACTATGCAACGAGAAAGAACAACAATGAATCTGTGAAGCATCTCATAACATGGATGAAACTGGCGGACATTATGCTGAGTGAAATAAGTCAATCACAAAAGGACAAATATTGTATGAGACCTCTATTGTAAAAACCCATGAAAAAATTCACATGCAAAATGTAACAGTCCTTGCTGGTTGCCAGGGATGGGTTGGGGGGGAATACTAAATAGGCAATAGATAAGTGGTACCTTGGGTGAGAGGTGAGATAGTACATAGTACAGGGGAAACTAACACAACCTGCACAAGGAAAGGTCATGGAGGCCCTATAGACACATCCAAACCCACCGAGGGACTGATTTGTTGGACGGAGGGCTCTGGGGACCATGGTCTCGGGGAACATCTAGCTCAATTGGCATGACACTACTTATAAATATAATGCTCTACATTCTACCTTGGTGAGTAGTGTCTAGGGTCTTAAAAGCCTATGAGCAGCCATCTAAGATACTCCACTGGTCTCATCCCTTTGGGAGCAAGGGAGAATGAAGAGAACAGGATACAACGAAAAGATTAGTCCAAAGGACTAATTGTCCACAGCTACCAAGGCCTCCACCGGACTGAGTCCAGTACAGCTAGATGGTGCCCGGCTACCACCACTGACTGCTCTGACCAGGATCACAACACAGGGTTCTGGACAGAGCTGGAGTAGGATGTAGAGCATAATTTTAACTCCCAAAAAAAAAAAAAAAAGAAGACCAGATATACTGGCCTAAAGAATACTAGAGAAACCTCGAGAGTGTGGCCCCCAGACACCCTTTCAGCTCAGAGGGGAAGTTACCTTCAAGGTTCGATCTTAAGCCTGGGAATGGACACCCCAGTAAAACTAAATGGGACTAACGATGTACAGGAGTCCGGTGACAAGGGCCAGAAGGCAGAGGGAGAGTAGGAAACTGATGATAAGGAACACAAATTGAATAAGGACACTGTCGATGTATTGTGAGATTGTTGACCACTGCTATAGGGCAACATTTGTAGTAACTATTAAATGGGAGGCTGTTTTGTCCTGTAAGCCTTCATCTTGGGCGAGAATGGCAGCACAATTGGAAGAGCATAGTCAATATCACTTAAATGTGTAAGTAAAAAGTTTTGAAATGGTGTTTAAATAAAATAAAAATAAATAAATAAATAAATAAACAAAGGAGACTAAAGAGGTACAATAGTCCACTGACAAGGTCCAGAAGACAGAAGGGGACAAGGAAGCCCCCTGGTGATAGGGAACACAAGGTGGAGTAAGGATATTCTTGATGTGCTGTGAGATTGTTAACCATTGTCATAGGGCAACATGTGTAGTAACTGTTAAATGAAAAACTATTTTGTTCTGTAAGCCTTCATCTTAAGTGAGAATAACAGCACAGTTGGAAGAGCGTAGTCAATGTCACTGAACTGTGAATGTAGAAAATTTTGAAACGGTGTATCTTTGGCCAGCTGTAATTTTCATCAAAAAAAAAGGTTGAGAATTTAGAGGCTTAATACGTTGTGGGGTTGTTAACCAATGTCAAAAAAAACAACATGTGTACTACTATTTCATGAGAAACTATTTGCTCTGTAAGCTTTCACCTGAAGTACAATAAAATATATATATAAAAAAAATAAAAAAATAAAAAAAAAGAAAAGGTTGAGAATTTAGAGGCTTCATATGTTGTGGGGTTGTTAACCAATGTCATAAAACAACATGTGTACTAATGTTTCATGAGAAACTATTTGTTCTGTAAGCCTTCATCTGAAGTACAATAAAATATATATATAAAAAAAAAAAAGATTTAATAGCTTGTAACAGAGGCCACCAGGCAAATTAAGTGAAAAATAAACACATAAAACAAATAAAAAAGAAACAAGCTATGATTTTTAAAACTAAAAAGGGCTGGTGAATTTATTATAGTAATCAATAATAACAGAATGGAGGAAAGTAGAATTGTCTATATAAAATAATTTACAAGGATTTGATTAATAATTATCTTAGAGTAATAACTGGATAATGCAAGCATTGGCAAATCTTTAATGTGTTTACTTCATACCATAAATTATTATATCCTCAATCAGCAAATGTGTTTAAGTATAGGGAAAAAAAAACAGTGTTAAAACAAATCAATTAGCAGGCAGTTATTCTATCAACATTTTTAGTTGAATATAGTACTATATATTCGCATATATATGCATACACACACACATGCACACAGATACAATTGAATGATGACTCAGTATATTTGTTTTCATTCTTTTAGGAATTCTGACTCCCTTAGAAATTTTCTTTCTTCTTTATCTTTTGGAAATCGGTGTGCTCTATTTTAAAATTACATGAGTGTTAGATTAGAGATATCATGAAATTGAAGAGATTTAATCAGTTTTTTTTTTTTCCTATTTAATGTTATGTGCACCTGGACTAGATGTTCTTAGAGTGCACATATATAACGGCAGATTTTAAAAATCAACAAAAAAATGCTGATCATTGTAGAATTGAACTAGTCTCCATGGAGTAGTCAGAAAGGTGATAACTGTATCAACTTAGCAGTCCCTATGTTCACACACAACTGACCCAGGAAGGATTCTACTATAGTCCAAAGACAGATTTTGGAAAGCCAAAGGAATGGCAGAAATTACTTCTGTTTTTCCAACAAATTACAGAAAAACAGAGAGCAAAATAAGACTGAAAGCTCAGTGGCAGGTAACTGGTGGCCAGAATTAAAAAATAAGTCATGAGTTACGGTTACGCAGACGAGGGTACCTTAGACAAACAAGTAAACAAAAATAAACTCAGGGAGGGCTCACGAAGGAATTAGATCTCAGTCCTCACAAGAGCCTTACCAAGGCACCAGTTCAGGAAAGATCAAATGTGAGCACCAAAAGGCTCATGAAAGCATGCTATTTCTATTTTGAAGCCAAGAACACTGGTACCATTAAGTGAAGTCAACAAAGCAATTTTGATGAAACTCATAGACTGCCTTAGAATGAAACAAACACCTAGGATAGTGTCATAATATCAATCATACTAATGATATTAATATTAATGGTAATACTAATCCAACTTAACTAATAATTGCAGGGAAGTGGTGGTGGTTCAGTGGTAGAATTCTCACTTTCCATGTGGGAGACCTGAATTTGATTCCCAGCGAATGCACCTTATCCACAGCCACCACCCATCTGTGTGTGGAGGCTTGCTCGTTGCTGTGATGCTGAAGAGGTTTCAGCAGAGCGTCCGTACTAAGACAGACTAAGAAGAAAGACCTGGTGATCTACTTCTGAAAATTTGGCAATGAAAACCCCATGGATCGCAATGATCCACACTGTAACGGGTATAGCGCAAGACCAGGCAGCATTTCATTCAGTTGTGTATGGGGTCTCCATGATTCAGGGGCCAACATGACAAAAGTAATTGCTGAGTTGAATCTATTAAGTTGTCAGGCAAGGGAACACATGCCAGTGAAGAAATTCACTCAGTTACTGATGGGGATAATTGGGTTTTTAAGAGAGAGAAAAGGGGAGTCCACGGTGATTTGCTAAATATGTGCTAAAAACTAGCACACTGAATAAAATGAAATGATTTCAGACCTCTGAATTTTTCATTGTAAGGAATGTACTTTTTGTTTCATCCAATAAGTGAATGGGCACTCAAAGACCCTGGTACTTTATTAGCTTTAGTTGTTTAGACCAGTTGTAATAAAACAGAACATTTAGTTTTGTTATATCTGAAGGAAGTGCTATTTTACCTGTATTTAGGCATGTACTGGATTGCTATTTAAAAACCATTTCTTAGTATGAGTCTCCATCAACAAAGTTTGAATGACACTTATTTAGATGTGCAAAATGATTTATTTGTTCTATATATGTTGACTCTGCTCTAGACCCTGAATGGCCAGAAATTTCACTATTTAAAAATCTCGACATGTTTAAAGATTAAAAGAGGAAAAACTGCTGAGGATTTTTGTGAAGAGTATTTTCTAAAATTAGTTTAGAATAAATTTCATGTTTTCCTTCCCTTGATGACCTATTTTTATTAGAGAGATAGAAGAAAATGAGCTTCACACAAATTATTTTATTAACAAAATAAAGAATGATCGGATATCAGCTATCAGCTTTTGCACATTGTTAAGAGACGCTCTACTAATCTTAAGACAAAAGAAGATATCCCAGGTGCTTATGCAAATTCAATTAGAAATGCAAAGCCAGGGAGACGTTTATAAACACGAAGCTAAAAATCAGGTTTAGTTCATACTGAGGCATCTGGGTTGCATTTTCATGGGTATAAACCTAAGCTTGATGAGAGAGGAGTAAAATGGAAATCATGTATTCATAGACTTTGGTACATACATTAAAAATAATCAAATTGGTCTCCATGGAGTAGCTTAGCTAGCAGACTATCACAGCATGCTCCCTCATTAGGATATTTCCTTGAAATTTAAGATTGCTAGCATAAGCAAGGCAGAAATATCGAGGTGATAGTGGCTAGACGTAGGCATTTATCTTCAAACTAAACTGTTCTTTGAAGAATGATGTGATCCACAGAAATTCTAATACTTATGTACACTCTAAATACCAGCCACAATAAATATTACTGCAAACTTTAAATGAGCACAGTTTGCTCCTGCTTGCTTGCAAAGAGAGTTTATAGGACTAATTGTTTTCCCTTATGTGCAGATTTTGAATAAGCACTATCTAAAGCAGATTTTACTTCTGAAAGTTGTTTTCACTTTAATTTGAGCTAATATCTGGCTTTATAGTCAAGGGATATTATGAGTGTTCATACCAATATTGAAAGTCCCACTTAACCACAGGTTTCAAAATTGTTTAAATTAAAAAAACCTTACATTAAAAAACGTATGTAATGAATCAAATAGTGTTTCATTTATATATTCATTTATTTATTATTTGTTTCTGTGTCAGGCACAGGTAAATTAAGTATGCTTTTCAAGGCCTTTAAAATGTAAGAAACAGACTGGTTTACCCATATCTGAGATCTGTCTCCCATCATATTGTATATTTTCCTATAAATTACATATAGTAATACATAAACGAGAAATGCATATATAAATTAGAATGTAAACTGTAATGTAAAATTGACGATATACTTCCATTTTTCCCTTCTGTGAGTTTGTGCTATTGTTGTCACGCATTTTATTTTCACAACATGTATACCATGTACATCATGTTGTTACTATTTTTGTTTAAACAATTATTTTAAAGGTATTTAAACAATATGAAAACCTATTACTTGTTTATTATATATTAACTATTTTTGATATTAGTCCTTCCTGTGAGTGGGTCTAGATTCGCATCTCATAGCATTTTACTTTTTCCTGAAGCACTTCCTTTAACATTTCTTGTGGTGATGGGTTCACAGGAGTATACATATGTCAAAATTTATGAAATTGTAGACTTTAAATTTAAATATGTGCAACTTATTTTATGTCAGGTATACCTTAAAAAGCTTTAAACGTTTAAAAAGTAAAGTGGTAAAGCACTATTTGCGTGTGTGTGTGTGCATTTGTGTGTGTGTGTTCTTTTCCTAAATCATTCTTTTATTGGTTTTCAAAAGACTAATTTTTTTTCTGGATTAGTCAGCAAAATATTAAAATGTAGCCCATCATCCAATTTCATATCTCTGAATAAATATACAAAAATCATATATGTATTTGTCACTGTTCTATCATTCATATGTTTCTTCATTCATACCATGTATATACAGTTTTTGCCACTATATTTTCAAGCTAATATTACTTTTGAGTTGCAATCCTAGCCAAAGAAATGCAAATATTTTAGGATTCTGAGCTCAGAGCAACAAAAGGAGGGTTACTTTCTCAAATTTTGAGAAAGGCTTCAAGATGTAATTAAGACTGGAATAATTTGGATTGATTAGTTGTATCATCTAAAAGGTTTTTTTTTTTTTTTAAATAGGGCTTTTTAATTTTAGTTATAAAATGGTCTTCAAGTTGTCCATGAAAATAATTCATATTTAAGCATGCATATATTCATTTTTCAGAAGCGTATTCGTGACTTTCATTAAATTCTTAAATAGTATAGCCTACTTCCCCAATTTTCAGAATCACTGCTATAGGGGAAAAGAACATACCACAGCTAGTAAGACTTAAGGATCAGAATCAATTGCTTGTGCTGCTGTCTTCTTTACCCCATAGTTAAATTCCTTTTAATTTAACTTAAAGTATATAAAGAAAACCAGCCTTGCACACTGCGGTCTGTATATTCACTTGATGGGGCTCCAAGTAATTGGAGATAAATTGTTTGGCACTTGTCTGAGGCCATGTACCAGGAAAAAAAAAAAAAAGTACAGATTCTAAAATAAACAAGGGGGGCATTCAGAGACATCTGCCTCTTCTCTGGCTCAGGAAAATATACTGAACTGCTTTTAAAAATGGTAGCAGGAAAAATGAGTTCGTATATATACATTAACATGCCTCACTGAAAACAAACAACAACAAAACAGTTGCCATTGAGTCAATTCCAACTCATTGTGACTCTGTGTGTCTCAGAGTAAAACAATGTTCCATAGGGTTTTCAGTGGCAGATTTTTAGAAGCAGATCACCAGTCCTTTCTTTCGAGGTGCCTCTGAGTGAACATGAACTTCCAATATTTTGGCTAGCAGGGTTTCTAAAAAGAAGAAGAGCAAAGAGAAAAGCCAAGAAAAGAGAAGCCAATCAAGCCTATCCTTTTAAGTAAATGGTTTCTCTAATTCCCTAAAGGCTCTTTCAAAAGCTTCTACTTATAAATGCAGAAAGGCTGAGAAACTTCATTCCTTCCTTTTTTTTTCTTTTGTAAGTCTGAGTTTATTGCCCAGAAAAAGCAGCTTTCTTGTAAAGAGAAGGAGAAAATAAATACTGGTTTTATAACTAACTGCTGCTGTTAAAACAGACCTTGTGGCTTATATTGGTCTTGATTTGTAGAAGGTTCAAGATATTAAAAAAATATTATCAAAAAAATCTTGTTTAATTACTATATGAATGGAGACACTGTTCTCTAGAACAGATAAATATATAAAAAGGAACACATATTTACCAATAATTATGAAAATATACTAAACCCCAGTAACAATTTGAAAAATATTATTAAACGTATGGATAACATCCAATACTGGAGTAAGTACTGGTCATAATGCACACTCTTGTGCGTGGCTATTTTGAGTGTAAATTGTTAATATCATTTTGGGGGTAATTTGTTACTATTTACCAAAAGTTCCTATGACTTACATTTTAATTTAATAGTATTAGTTCTATAAAAATCAGTAGTGTCACACATTTGAAAAGATATATGGATAAGTAAATTGTTTAGAGCATAATTTCTATTAACATTTTTAAAAAGAAATCAATCTAAATATATATTAATTGTTGCAGCGGCGACGGTTATCGGGGCGGCGAAGACAGTAGCCAAACACAACTCTTAAAGAGAAGTGGGGCCAGGAGGGTCGCTCTGAGGAGTCGACCCCAGCTTCGCTCCCAGAAGTTTATTTATAATCAATACAGCAAGCAGTGAAACAAATAACAGAACAATGGGCTTTGGGTGAGTAACAATAAGTTTCCTGCAAGGGAGAAGGAATTCAGGTAAACAAGCCAGTCAGTAACAGGACAATAGGTTTGGGAAAACAAGTCGTGCCTAATCGCTTTCTCATTGCTGACAAGTCTCCAACATGTCATATACAGCATAGAGGCCTGTGGGGGCTGCAGTTGTCAATAGTGCAGCCATGTTTAAATGGTATATATCCCCACAATTAATCATGACAATGTACATCTACCTGATAGACTGATATGAACTGTAAAAATGGAGGTCTATAAATTTATATATACTCTATTGCAAATACATACATAATACACAGTCATGTCTGGCTTTAGTTCTTCCTCTGTATAATTTACTTTCCCAAGCTTTTATTTAGCATATTACTTTGTAAATGTAATGATTTCAATATGTTTAGCAACCCCTCTTCTCTGAGATGAGATAATCTTTTAAATAATCTTAATAAATGATTTATTTGCATTTTATGTGTTCAAGCATCTACTGATGTTTTCAAAGATATATTTTAAATACTGTTAGTTGAATTAGGCTTTGTTATCAGGAGAATGTTTTCATCTTTGGAAAATTCTGTTGCAAAAAAAAATTCTTATAGCATTCTTCAATATCAGTACAATTTACTTTGATGAAAAGCTTGAACATAAATCTAAAGGGGGAGGGTTTCTAACAAACCACTAACTAGTTGCACTGTAAGAGAGAAGTTAACTTTAAAAAATTAAAAACTATACTGATAATTATCTGAATCCATATATGTCTAATTAATTAATAAAAACTAATGAATTTATTTCAATTTAGTTGATTGTGAGGGCTCATTATTTGTTGTTGATAAGGAAACTGAACTTTTAGTTTTATATTTTAGAAAACTTTACATGGTTATAAAATTAACCATAAAATAAAATGTATACTTTCCCCAGATTTCCACTTCTGAAAGAGACATTAAAGTGAATCAATGTGTATTACACACCTAAAATTAGTTAGGATTTAGGGTAAGATCATTTATCTTCCACGTAACAGTCCAGATATAAGCTTACAGTTTAGGGCCAGTAGGGTCATCTCTCCCATGTGGTATCTATTGAAGGAGGTGTTTCTATCTTTTTGCTATCCCATCTCTAAGAGTATTTTTCTTATCTACATGGTCAAAGTTGAATAGTCTATACTAGATTCCATAATATATTGTTATCTATGTGAAGATGTAAAGACAGAGAAGGAAAAAAAAACAAGCTGAAAAATATTATCTCTACCTATTTGTCCATGTTTCTCCTTAAAACTTGATAGAAATCTATTACTAAAAAAGTAAAAGCAGATATGGGAAATAACTGTCCGTCTTTGTGCACCCATTTTCCCCCTGCATTCAAGCAAAATACAATAGAAATTGGTTAAATAACAAAATTGAAGAAAAAACATGTACAAGATGAAACCAAGGAAAAAGAAACAGTACCTAGCAAAATTTCTTTTTAAAATCTTTGTTAAATGCATATACTCTCCTACCAAAATGACACTCTATTGGCTTATAGCTACCTCTTACAGGAAAAATCATTTAAATTCTAAAGAAGTAAGCATAAATGTCCAAAACACATTCAAAAATTAAACATGTACATTCAATGGTATGTTTAAAAAAAGCAAAAATAAAACACCAATTAGATATAGCATACTCTTCTATGCATTTTCACATTTTTTTAAAAAAAAGTCTAATGGAATTTTTCTACAAAATATATAAAATTAATTCTTATTAAAATCTATTGTCATAAGCAAATGAAAGTTCATATCACCCATGTAGATGTAATTGTTAGCTGACTATTGGGCTGATAATTTATTTATTGCTTCTCAGTGGGAAGTTTGCCTTGACTGATAAGCCTTCTCATCTTTCTCTTTCTTAAATATCACTAAAGGAAAGAACATGTAACATACCTTGTTGAAGAGAAACAGAGGCCAATTTCTAGGTTCTTAGCACAGCCAACATGAAGTAAGGCATTTGGGGACAAAACTAACAAAAAGAGGATGGAACAATCAAAGCTATTGAAAAGAAACAGAGTGAGGTTGACAGGATTCAGTCAAATCTGAAATTGACCCTCCATTTCAACTGACATTTAAGAAAGTCTGATTATTTCCTCATTGTTTAAGTCATTTCCAATATATTTTTCTATTATTTTAAGCTGAAAACATCCTGATTATTCAAAGACACGTTTAGTAAAATTCAAAATCAATCCCACACATCTGTCAGTTTCTGGTAATGTGGGAGCTTGCATGTTGCTGTGATGCTGGAAGCTATGCCACTGGTATTCAAATACCAGCAGGGTTACCCATGGCAGACAGTTTCCAGCTAAGCTTCCAGACTAGGACAGACTAGGAAGAAGGACTTTGCGGTCTACTTCTGAAAAGAATTAGCCAGTGAAAACCTTAGGGATAGCAGTGGAACATTGTTTGATATATGCCGGAAGATGAGCCCTGCCAGGTTGAAAGGCACTCAAAAGATGACTGGGGAAGAGCTACCTCCTCAAAGTAGAGTCAAGCTTAATGATGGTGGATGGAGCCAAGCTTCTGGGACCTTCATTTGCTAATGTGGCATGACTCAAAATGAGAAGAAACAGCTGCAAATATCCATTAATAACCAGAAAGTGGAATGTACGAATTATGAATCTAGGAAAATTGGAAAGCGTCAAAAATGAAATGGAGTGCATAAAGATCGATAACCTAGGCATTAGTGAGCTGAAAACAAACAAATATTAGCTAGTAAATTTTTGCGAGTAAAATGATGAGAATCTTTTGAATGCTACTAACTATTTAAAAAATATCTATATAAAGAAGTCAAAACTGTAAGAGCTGCTAAATCAATGGAATATAATATAAACCCAAGAGCCAAACTCAAGAATATGCAGGATTATGGTAATTTTTCAAAATGATGGGGGGATTATTTTTCTCAATGACTAATATCTGGAAAACTGATTAAATGTATGAAAACATAAATGTAGATATCTATCTTATAACACACATGCACACACACACACACACACACAGAAACACACACAATCATTACAGAAAGATGGTGTCCTTCATTTTTAATAATGAAATATTACTTTAATAAAAGCAAATAAAACATTCTGATCAGAAGATTAGTGTCATGTGTGTATCAGTTTGGCTGGGCCATGATTCCTGGTATTGTGTGATTTTCCTGTATGTTGTAAATCCTGCCTCAATGATGTTAATGAGGGAGGATAGGTGGCAGTTGTGTTAGAAGGCGGGACTCAATCTACAAGATTGGACTGTGTCCTGAGGCAATCTCATGAGCTATAAAACAGACGAGTGAGCAGAGAGACATGGGGACCTCATACCACCAAGAAAGCAGCGCCAGAAGCAGAGCACATCCTTTGGACCTGGGGTCCCTGCAGAGAAGTTCCTAGTGTAGGGGAACACTGAAGAGAAGAAGGCCGTCAGAGAGAGAAAGCCTTTCCCTGGAGGTGATGTCCTGAATTTGGACTTTCAGTCTACTTTACCGTGAGGAAATAAACTTCTCTTTGTTAAAGCCATCCACTTGTGATATTTCTGTTATAGCAGCACTAGATGACTAAGACAATTAGGAAGAACTTCCTAACATACGAGCAAAGCCACAAATTTTAAAATAGATTTTACATTTTTTTAAATGCATCCTTTGAAAATATCAGACATCACTACAAAGCAACATTACAACAAGGAACATATTTACACTATTTACAGAAGTGAAAATAAACTACTTTTATTAAAAAAACTGTAAAGGAATTAGCATAAATTCATCATTGTCACATGTAAAGAGCTTGGAATTTATCACTCTCATCCTCACAACAGGAAGAAAGCTAAACAAAATGAAAACAAACACCCTTCTTAGATCAGAGAATTGAGGTTACAGGTAAACTACTGCCCTGAAAAAGTGGACAGACAGGTGGATAGAGAGAATCATAGATTACCTGGAGCAGAAACCTAGGAATTTAAACCTGCAGATGGAATCAGTACCACACAAAAATTTAAACTGTAATTGATAAATTACTGGAGGCTCATTGTGAGCTAATTTGAGAGATGAAAACTCCAGGATGACTTCCCAGAGATAACAGCTTCCAGTTTGCTAGTCTTCTCTTCAACTGTTTAATCTGCTATTAAACCCAACCTCTGAGACCCATTATTAATGTTTGCTTGTTTCTGTTACTATATTTTTCATATTTTAGAGATTTTATTGTGTTCTTTGTCAAATCCCAAGGGCTTTTTGCACTGTTTTATTGTTTCCTTGGGGTTTAGAATTCATATTTTATAACTTTAATAAATTTAACATACTAAATTTTATATTCTCTACCAAATTGTTGTATAATCTGAACACTAGGGGCTCCCACACTTTCAGGAGTTCTTGGGCTGCATTTATGCACACCTCAGTTCTGTGGTTTTAATAGCTCAGATTTGCTGAATGTGGAGTTTACTTCTAATTTCAAAAGTTTTATTAAATTTGCATATTTATATCATGGATAGATTTGAAAACCTAGGACTAAAACTAAAAGGTTATCATCTTAAGAGAATGGCTGTGGATGTTTGCTAGAATATGACTACTTGGTGATATTGCTGTGCAGAAAAGAGGCAGACACTCAGAATTTACTTCACACTTCAGAAGACTGGGTTCTGATAATACTGACTCTGAAAATCTAGTTACTGTAGGCTGCTTTGAATTTTCTGTCAAGATACGGTACAAAAGGGAAGAAAGGAGAATACACTGTTTTAAAGTATTGATGAGCCCACATTTTTTAGTCCCAATAGAATATCTGCAAAAAGAGACACATTTCTAGTTATTAAAAGGATAAATTTCTATACTAACTGAGAATTTTAATGGGGAAGTAGCATCAGATCATCTCTAAAGGCAGAGCAACCACACCAGCCTGGAAAGCTGACATGCCTTAATCCTCATGTGGTTTGCACTTGACCCTGAACGACATACTATAAATACTTTATCTAGCTTTTTCAGAATGGTGACATCTCAGGATGACAACTTTTAGATTTTGAACATTTGTAGATGCTTTCCTTTGTTGATTTTTTTTCCATATGACATGAGTCTCAGTACCCTTATGGGATGAGTGACTAATAACTAGATTGCCATGATGATGACCCCAAACTGTTGACTTCAGTTTTTCATTAACAGAAGGGATCTGCGAATGGGTAGAAAATAGGAAAATTAGTTTAACCTCAATATTCTCCTTCTCTCCAAGCATACTTCTTGTTAGAGAGGAGATCACCAAGAAATACTTTTATTTCACTCTAAGAAAATTGCCTTACCTGTGATAGTGCTACATTTTATTACCTAGAACATATGTTATGTCTGGACAGCTTTCTTCAATACACAGCACAGAGTTCCACAAGATGGCTGTGTCTCACTGTTGGAACTGGTAGTAAATTAAATCCCCTTCTAAGTTTTCATTTGTTTGCATTATTTATTTCCCACAGGAGAATAAAGCCAATTTTTTTCAAATCAAGTTAGAAGATATAATTTGAAAACTATGTTGCTCTTCATATATCTGAACCTTAGCACCTGGAATTAAGAAAGATTGTCAATTAATGAATTAAACTGATAGTACCAAATAATAATAACTAACAATTTTATAGTGCTTATCATGTACTGTAGCCCTGGTGACGCAGTAGTTAAGAGCTTGGCTGCTAACCAAAAAAAGGTCAGCCATTTGAATCTACCAGCGAAACCCTACAGGGAAGTTCTAGGGTCACATGAGTCAGAAGCAACTCAACAGCAACCAATTTTGTTTTGTTTTTATGTACTATGCATGAATTAAGTCATTTATTATTATTAATAACTTTAAGGCAAATGTAATTATTACAGTTGTTTTGAAAATGTACTCTGAGGCATAATATGTTAAGTAGTTGACTAAGATCACACAGGTAGGCATTGACAGAACTGAGTTTTGATCCCAAATTGTGTGATTGAGTGTTTATAGTCAAAAGTTGATAGTCTGTCTGTATCTCCTAAATATAATTTCTAGTAAAACTATATATGAAGTTGCCTTGGGAACATGATTTACACTATTTTATTTGTTTTGTTTGTTTATTTGTTTTCATTATGCCCGAGGCCCTACTTCATGAGTAATAGTTCATATCAAACATGAAATATAGTCTGATACTATTCATCAACTTTATTTCCTCTTAGGTCACAGATGATGAAAAGACTATTAAACAGCAAATGTTGTATTTAATCATTTTCCCTTTAGCATGCTAATACCAAGTATAATGCTATTAATAGTAGTGTAAGCTTTATTTTAAATGCCAATTAAATCAAAAGTTTTAAGAAATCCACCTAACTGTTTTAACTTTACATGTTCTCTCACAGCTGATTTGAATTCTTGAGGTAAAATATTTGAAAAACAATAAAATAGAACTTACTGTCACTAGTGAAAATGAAACCCATGATATTTGAAAATATCAAAATTTTATTTTAAAAAACATACTGAGCCGAAGAGATAGACTGTGCTAAAAGACAGAGCAGTAGTTTTAGACACATACTAGAACTTAAAAATCAATAAGAAACCTGCATTTTAAAATGCCCATGATTTATAGTAATAGTTCTTCTGTTTTTTTATTATTATTAATGTTGGACTGAAAGACATATACCTCTTCAAAAATATACTTTTACACATTTTATTTATTTCTAAAAGTGATACATGATTTGCAGTTCATTTTAATAGTGATATTTTAGCTGATACACATTACTAGATGCTTCATTTGTTGGCATATCCTGTGTATATGTCTACATGTACAAAGGTGGCACATTGCTTCTTTAGACTTTCTAGATTAAAGGGACAACCAAGTAGACTTGAATTTAAGGGTCAGAGTTTTCTGGTGTCTCTCTTAACACTGCCTGGGGGATGCTTCCTACTGCGGCAAATTTATATTCAATCACAGAGTACTCTCGGGGCATTTGTCATGTTCTTGACAGGCTAGATAAATGGTGAGTTTAAAACCAGGGGTGAAGGTCAATAAGTACAAGACTGAGGTAGCTAAATTAGAAGAAAAATACCACTTATAACTCTACCTGTTATAAAAAGACTAGCTAAGTTCAAATACAGCAGAATAACTATCAGGCTATAGATTAACAAAAGTACTTTTTGACTCTACTGTAATAGGCAATTAAAACCAAAAATATTTTATACAGGGTTATTCTCAGAAATTATGAGAACCTGGTGTCATCTTTCCACTATATTTTTGATAGATGTAAAGAGCAATTGTAAAGAAAACGAATTTAAGAGAAAACACTAACCAAAGCATAAAAGAAAATTGAAAGAGTGCATGACAAATGGAAGCTATGCCTAAATTCAAAGGGATTTTTATTTGCTTATTAGTGCAGAAATGTTAGTTTCTTTATTTCTGACTAGGATTGGTGACATACTCATTAAGAGCTCGGCTGCTAACCAAAAGATCGGCTGTTCAAATCCACCAGCCGCTCCTTAGAAACCCTATGGGGCAGTTTTACTCTGTCCTGTAGGGTCATTATGAGTTGGAACCAACCCAATGGCACCTAACAACAACAAGATTTTTTAGCAATAAGAAGAATATAACCATTCACTTTGCATATAGTTATTAAATATTTAACAAGTAAGTATTAATCACTCTGCTAGGAGTACGTACTAACCTTTACTTTCAGAAAAATACTTGTAATCTACTGTGTGAGAGAGTAAGTCATTCATTTACCGGAAAAAAAAAAATCAGGTTTTTACAAAATATTTTGCTAGAGAAAATTGATGATGGCCTAGATATACCACGTCCTTTCTGAGGGAGACTGACTTAATAGGTATACAAATAAATAAGGTTATTTCATGTAGTAATAAATGTTTTCAAAAAAAATTAAAATGGAGGTATTTACAGTGACTAGTGGAATAGAGTATGGTTCTCAGAGGTCTTTCTGAGGATTTACTATTAGTGCTGATATCTAAATGGTGACAGAGAACAAGACATTTAAATAATTGGGAGATGAGAACTTCAGACAGAAAGATTATCCAGGGCAAAGCTCTAAATCAAAGATGAGTTAAGTATGATGGCAAATGTGAAGGAATAGTATGAAAATAGTATAATGTGTAAATTGTGAAGTGGTACAAAATGGGAGTCAGAAAAGCAGGCAAAAAGCAGTTTATGAAGAGCCAGATAGACAATGAGAAAGTGTTATGTCTGACACAATATTCCAAAAGCACACAAATCATAAATGATAAATGTGTTAAATGCTCTAAAAGTTCTCAGGTGCTGGGACCTGATTAGGAAGCCAGGTAAAACTTTCCCAATAAGGGATAACTGAATTCATAATTTGTGGAATATAATCAATAATGGGTGTAAGGTGCACAAGTTTTTTCTGTAAAAATACAGATAATAAAAGTATTTTACATTTGCGAGCCAAGACATAAAATCAAGAATATTACATAAGTACTTACAATAAGGAAGAAATTTTTTCACATATTTTTATTGAAATAAATCAAGTTATAATAACAATAATTGAGTTAAATTTCTACTATTGAGAAGAATGAAATTATTTTTGGGGGAATAATATTTTGCTTAAATGAGCTTCAAAGTTTGTTTCCCCTATCATCAAAATTGATTGCAAGAATTTATTTTTTAATAATTTTGTAATGACATTTAAATATATCAGCTTTTAAAATGTCTTTTAACATAGGTACTATGAAATATTGATATCAATTCAAAAGCATATACTTTTAAATGAGCATATGCAATACTTGGAAGACATTTACTGTATTCTCTTAGATTCTTTTGTTGATATTTTCCATACCATTATATTGCAGATTAATTATTTCCAATAGAAGCTTAGTTGGAAGCTCCTCAATTTTCTAGTCAAATTGATTTTAAAATACGGCAGTTCCCTTTGCACTTGCATCAAGCATAGAGTAACAGTTCTGCATATGTAATGTGAGCTTCTGGAAAATATATCTGCTGCAAATTTGTATATGAATGGAGAATATACTTCTTGTTTTAACTTATGACAGCACAGGAAGTATCTAAAGCAGTCTGACATTAGTTGTGATTAAAAGGTTAGTTGTTGCTGAAAAGACTTTACACCATTATACATTTTAAATACATACATTTTGCCTTGTAATATTTAGAGAAATTAATTATCAAATGTAATCAGGAAAAGTCTGCACCAAAGCTCATTTCAAACGTGGTTGGGAATTGCTCTCATTCAGAGTAATTTTAATCTTGGCCATGGATTCAAATAGTTATCATAAAATACTGCCACTGCCAAGTGATCTAACTGCTGTGTGGTAGGTTAAGATATTCAACTTCTACTTCTAAGAAAAATTCCTGTAATTGACAATGAGTAAATCCATGGGAGTAAATAAAATTCATGTTCACACGACCAGTTCAATAACACATGATAGATTAAAACGTTTTCAGCAAGTAACTGCTGATAAATAGTAAAATGAGGAATATTAAGCTTTGAACGTCTAGCATTTACACAAAATTTGTACATCTGTCCAACTAAGAGTTTTTCTACTACATACGTATTTTATAACCATCCATTGAAGCTCTTCTTAATAAATTCCATTTCAGGTTGTAATGAATTAGTGTTTTCTTTACTTCTTTGAAAATAGTCTCACCTGTAGTTTTTTTTTTATTGTACTTCAGGTGAAGGCTTACAGAACAAATAGTTTCTCATGAAACAGTAATACACATATAGTTTTATGACACTGATTAACAACCCCACAACATGTCAACCCTCTCCCTTCTCGACCTTTTTTTTTTGGTGAAAAGATACACCATTTCAAAAATATCTACATGCACAGTTCAGTGACATCGACTACGCTCTTCCAGTTGTGCTGCTATTCTCACTTTAGATGAAGGCTTACAGAACAAAATAGTTTCTCATTTAACAGTTAGTACACATGTTGCCCTATGACAATGGTTAACAACCTCACAACACATCAACACTATCCTTACTCAACCTTTGGTTCCCTATCACCAGCTTCCTTCTCCCCTTCTGCGTTCTGGCCCTTGTCCCTGGACTGCTATACTTCATTAGTCCCATTAGGTTTAATGGGGCTGTCCACTCCCAGGCTGAACGGTGAACCTCGGAGATGACCTCACCTCTGAGCTAAAAGGGTGTCTGGGGGCCATACTCTTGGGGTTTCTCCAGTCTCCTTTAGCCCAGTAAAATGGGTCTTTTTTTTGAAAGTTAGAATTTTGTTCTACCTCCTTTTCCAGCTCTGTACAGAAACCTCTGTTGTGATTCTAGTTGGAGCAATCAGTGGTGGTAGCCAGGCACCATCTAGCTGTACTGGACTCAGTCTGGTGGAGGCCTTGATAGCTGTGAACAATTAGTCCTTCGGACTAATCTTTTCCTTGTATCCTGTTCTCTTCATTCTCCCTTGCTCCCGAAGGCATGAGACCAGTGGAGTACCTTAGATGGCTGCTCAAAGTCTTTTAAGACCCCAGACGCTACTCACCAAGCTAGAATGTAGAACGTTGTCTTTATAAACTGTGTTGTGCCAATTGAGCCAGATGTTCCCCGAGATCATGGTCCCAACAGCCCTCCACCCAGAAATTCGGTCCCTCAGGGAGTTTGGATGTGTCTATGGAGCTTCCATGAGCTTTCCTTGAACAAGTTGTGCCAGTTTCCCCTGTATTGTGTACTGTCTCACCCTTCACATAAGATACCACTTATCTATTGCCTATTTAGTATTTCCCCTCCACCCCTCCCCTCCGTGGTAACCAACAAAGATTGTTACAGTTTGTGTGTGAAGTTTTTCACGGGTTTTTACAGTAGAGGTCTCATACAATATTTGTCCTTTTGTGATTGACTTATTTCACTCAGAATAATGTCCTCCAGTTTCATCCATGTTATGAGATGCTTCACAGATTCATCGTTGTTCTTTCTCATTGCATAGTACTCCATTGTGTGTATGTACCACAGTTGCAATCTAGGTTGTTTCCATCGTTTCACTATTGTGAATAATGCTGCCATAAACATGGGTGGGCATATTATGTCTATTCGAGTGATGAGTCTTATTTCTCTAGGATATATTCCTAGGAGTGGGATTGCTGGATGGAATGGTATGTCTGTCTATTTCTAGCTTTCTGAGGAAGCGCCATATCATTTTCCAAAATTGTTGCATCATTTTGCATTCCCACCAGCAGTGCATAAGAGTTACCATCTCCCAGCAGCCCCTCCAACATTTGTTATTTCCAGTGTTTTTGATTCATGCCAGTAATGCCGGGGTGAGATGGTATCTCACTGTGGTTTTAATTTGAATTTCTCTAAGGCTAGTGACGGCGAGCATTTCCTCATGTGTCTCTTGGCCATTTGAATGTCTTCTTTGGTGAAGTGTCTGTTCATTTCCTTTGCCCATTTTTTAATAGGATTATTTGTCTTTTTGATGTAGAGGTGTTGGACTTTCTTGTAGATTATGGAGATTAGAACTTTGTCTGAATTGTACTGTCCAAAATTTTTTTCCCAGTCTGTGGTTCTCTTTTTACTCTTTTGGTGAAGTCTTTTGAACAGCATAGGTGTTTGATTTTTAGAAGATCCCAGTTATCTAACTTATCTATTGGGGTTTGTGCATTGATGGTTATGCTTTGTATGTGGTTAATGCCGTGTATTAAGGCCTATAGTGTTGGTCTTATTTTTTTTTCTATGAACTTTATAGTTTTAGGCTTTATATTCAGATCTTTGACCTACTTTGAAGTAGTTTTTGTATATGGCGAGAGGTATGGGTCCTGTTTCATTTTTTTGCAGATGGATATCCAGTTTTGCCAGCACCATTTGTTAAAAAGACTGTCTTTTCCCCATATGATGGACTTTGGGCCCTTGTTGAAGATCAGGTGACCGTAGGTGGATGGATTTACCTCTGGGTTCTCAATTCTGTTCCATTGGTCAATGTATCTGTCATTGTACCAGTACCAGGCTGTTTTGACTATTGAAGCTGTATAGTAGGTTCTGAAGTCAGGTAGTGTGAGTTCTCCAACTTTATTCTTCTTCTTCAGTAGTGCTTTACTTATTCGGGGCTTCTTCCTTTTCCATATAAAGTTAATGATTACTTTTTCCATCTCTTTGAAGAATGTTGTTGGTATTTGGATCGGGATTGCATTGTATTTGTAAATTTCTTTGGGAAGAATTGTCATTTTCACAATGTTCAGTCTACCTATGCATGAGCATGGTATGTTTTTCCATTTATGTAAATCCCTTTGGGTTTCATGCAGCAGTGTTTTGTAGTTTTCTTTGTATAGATCTTTTACATCCCTGGTTAGATTTATTCATAAGTATTTTATCTTTTTAGGGGCTATTATAAATGGTATTGTTTTCCTGATTTCCTTTTCATCGTTCTCCTTATTGGTGTATAGGAATCCAACTGATTTTTGAATGTTTATCTTGTATCCTGCTACTCTGCTGAATCTTTCTATTAGTTCCAGTAGATTTCTCATGGGTTCTTTAGGGTTTTCTATGTATAGTATCATATCATCTGCAAACAGGGACAGTTTAATTTCTTCATTACCAATTTGGATGCCCTTTATTTCTTTTTCTTGTCTTATTGCTCTAGCTAGAACTTGAAGCACAATGTTAAATAGGAGTAGTGATAAAGGGCATCCTTGTCTTGTTCCTGTTTTCAAGGGGAATGTTTTCAGCCTCTCTCCATTAAGAATAATGTTGGCTGTTGGTTTTGCATAGATGCCCTTTATTATGTTGAGAAATTTCCCTTCTATACCTATTTGATTGAGAGTTTTTATCAGGAATGGGTGTTGGACTTTGTCAAATGCCTTTTCTGTGTCAATTGAGATTATCTTGTGATTATTTTCTTTCCTTTTATTTATGTGGTGGATTACGTTGATTGATTTTCTAATGTTGAACCATCCTTGCATACCTGGGATGAATCCTACTTGGTCGTGGTGTATTACTTTGTTGATATGATGCTGAATTCTATTGGCTAGAATGTTGTTCAGAATTTTTGCATCTATATTCATGAGAGATATTGGTGTGTAATTTTCTTTTTTTGTGATGTCTTTGCCTGGTTTTGGTATCAGCGTTATGCTGGCTTCATAGAATGAACTTGTAAGAGTTGCTTCCTCTTCTATGCTCTGAAATAGCTTAAGTAGTATTGGTACAAGCTCTTCTGTAAATGTTTTGTAGACTTCTCCAGTGAAGCCATCTGGGCCAGGGCTTTTTTTGGTTGGGAGGTTTTTCATTACCTTTTCAATCTATTCTCTTGTTATGGGTCTGTTCAGATTTTCAACATCACTTTGTTGTAGTTTGGATAGGCTTTGTGATTCTAGAAATTTATCCATTTCCTCTAGGTTTTCAAATTTGTTGGAGTATAGTTTTTCATAATATTCTGTTATAATCCTTTTTATTTCAGTTGGGTCTGTTGTAATGTCCCCCATTTCCTTTCTTATTTGGGTTATTTGTGTCCTCTCCTGTTTTTCTTTTGTCAGTCTGGCCAGTGGTTTGTTGATTTTGTTGATCTTTCAAAGAACCAGCGTTTGGTTTTGTTGATTCTATTGTTTTTCTGTTCTCTATTTCATTTATTTCTGCTCTGATCTCTACTATTTCCTTTCTTCCAGTGGCTGTGGGCTTTTATTGCTGTTCTCTTTCTATTTATTTGAGTTCTGTAGTTAATATTTTGATTTTGTCCCTTTCTTCTTTTTTGATATGTGCGTCTATTGCTATAAATTGTCCTCTGAGGACTGCCTTTGCTGTGTCCCAAGGTTTTGGTATGATGTGTTTTCATTTTCATTTGATTCTAGGAAGTTTTTGATTCCATCTCTGATTTCTTCTCTTACTCATTGATGTGTAAGCAGGGTATTTTTCAGTTTCCATGTAATTGATTTTTTTCCCTTGCTTTTTCTGTTCTTAGTTTTTACCTTGATGGCATTATGGTCAGAGAAGATACTTTGAATTATCTCAACGTTTTGGATCTTGTTGAGGATTGCTCTGTGGCCCAAGATGTGGTCTATTTTGGAGATCGTTCCATGTGCATTGGAAAAGAATGTGTACTTTGCAGCAGTTGGATGGAGTGTTCTATAGATGTCTATGAGGTCAGGTTGGTTGATTGTGCCCTTTAGGTCTTCTGCATCTTTGCTTAGTTTCTTCTTAGTTGTTCTGTCCTTTACTGAGAGTGGTCTGTTTAAGTCTCCTACTATAATTGTGGAACTGTCAATTTCTCTTTTCAGTGTTGTTAGCGATTGTTTTATGTATTTTGGAGTCCAGTCATTGGGTTCATAGATGTTTATTATGGCTATGTCTTCATGAAGTATCATCCTCTTAATCACTATATAGTTTCCTTCTTAGTCTTTTATGGTGGATTTCATTTTAAAGTCTTTTTTATCTGTGATTAGTATTGCCACTCCTACTCTTTTTTAGTAGTTGTTAGCTTGATATATTTTTTTTCCAACTTTTGACTTTTAATAAATTCACATCTTTAATTCTAAGTTGTGTCTCTTGTAGACAGCATATGTGATGGATCCTGTTTTCTTATCCATTCTGTTACTCTCCGTCTCTTTATGGGTGTATTGAGTCCATTTACACTCAGTATAATTATTGATAGATGTGAGTTTGTTGCTGTCATTTTGTAGTGCTTTTTTTTTTTTTGTGGTTCTGACGTTTTCTTTGTTCTTCTTACTCTCTTGTGCTGAGTTATTTTGTTTGTGGATTTTTTTTTCATTTCTTTTGTTTTTGTAGGTTTTTTTTTTTTTGCTGAGACTTTATGTTTTTCCTTTTTATTTTTATGAATGTGTTTGTTAACTTTCTTTGTGGTTATCATGATTTTTACCCTTATCTTTCTAAGTTTGAAGCAGTCTACCATTACTTGGTATCGCCTTGTCTTCCTCTCCATTAGAAGTTTCTATACCTATGCCGTTTATTCCCTCTTTCATTGTTTTGATGTTGTTGTCATCCATCAATTGACTGCTCTGATTTCCTGTTGTATATCTTTTGGTTTTGGATAGTCCTCGAGAGTTCATTTCTTAGATTGGTATCTGGCTCGTACGATCCTGCGTCCTAGGTTCTGCCTATGGGCTGAAGCTGTTTTTCCTCAGATCAGAGAACTCTCTTTATTAATTCTTGTAAGTTTGTTTTGACTTTTACATATTCCCTTAATTTCTGTTTATCTGGAAATGACCTAATATCACTATCAAATTTGAACAAGAGTTTTGCAGGATATATTATTCTTGGCTGGCAATTCTTTTCTTTCAAGATTTTATATGTGTCATCCCATTGTCTTCTTGCCTGCATAGTTTCTGCTAAATAATCTGAGCTTAGTCTTATTGTTTCTCCTCTGAATGTGACTTCTTGTTTTTCACAATCTGCTCTCAGGATTCTTTGTTTGTCTTTGGTTTTGATGAGTGTGATTATGATATGCCTTGGTGATTTTCTTTTGGTGTCTATCCTATATGGGGTTTGTTGAGCTTCTTGGATGGTCAGCTTTTCATCTTTCATGATATTGTGGAAGTTTTCTGTCAGAAGTTCTTCAATGATCTTCTCTGTGTTTTCTGTTTTCTCCCCCTGTTCTGGAAGTCCAATCACACGCAGATTTTTGCTTTTGATTTTATTCCACATAACTCTCAGGGTCTCTTCATGTTTCTTTGTTCTTTTTTCTGAGTTTTTCTCAAACAGACTTCTATCCAAGTGTTTGTCTTCAATTTCACTGATCCTGTCTTCCGCCATTTCAAATCTGCTTCTCAGCCCTTCTATCACACCGTCTGTTTCTGAAATCTTGTTGTTTATCTTTTGGATTTCTAATTGTTGCTGTCGTATAATTTCTAATTGTTAATTTATTTTGGCATTTTTTTCCTGCATTATTTTCCTGAATTTTTCCAATTTTTTGTCTGTATTTTCCATGAATTTGTCTATTTTTTCCTCATTTTTGTCTGGTTTTTGCTTCAGCTCCTGGAGAATTCTGAGTATTACAGATTTACATTCCCTATCAAGTAGTTCTAGTGCCTTTTCTTCCACTGGAAAGTCATCTGGTGTTTTATTTTGGATGCCTACTGGAACCATCCTTTACTGTTTTTGTAAATGTTTTGATATTGTCTGCTGTCTTCAGGGCATTCAGTAGTTATTTTTCTCATTTATTGATTGTAGATATGTTTGTTTTGTCCTTTTTTTTTTTTAATTTCGCTATGCCTGGGCAGGCGGGCTGTGTGTTCTTTGTTGTTTGCTTGTCTTTGGGCACAATTCTTTTTGCCTCCTTCTCCAATTGGCAGGTTCAGTCCCTCAGATATGGTATGGCAGAGCAGGTCTAGCTGAAAAGGAGTTACTGGGACGGGTCGTTTGTTGTACTTACTACAACCACCAGGGCTGTTCGGTAATCAGTGCAGGGAATCTTCCAGTAGGCTGTGCCTGTGCTGCTTGGTGGTGTGATGTTAAGCACATGGTGCAGGTAGGCAGGATGTAGCAGGGAGATTATTATATGTGGAGCTAATATGGATATGGGAGAGTGGAGAGAGGAACAGGAGCCAAAAACATACAAACAAACAAAAAAGAATGCTAGGGGAGCTTGCCGTTGGAGTGGAGAGATGAGAGAGTATGATATGGAGAAAAACAGAAAGGGGAAGAGGAAGAAAAAAGGAAAGAAAAGAATGAATAAATAAAAAAACAGAAAGGTTAAAGAACAGCAAATTTCCCAGGGATGGGTATGAGGTCTGGGGAAGTCGCTCTCAGGTGTAGCAGTACAGCCTGGCTGGAAGGTGTAGAGGTATACAGTGCCATGTATTCAGGGAATAGAAGGAGAAGGAAGATGTAGAGAGACAAGATACTGAGTAATGAAGAAAGACAAAAAGGGAAAAAGAGGGAAAAAAAAAACAAAACAAATTAAGAAAAAAATGAACAAGAAAAGCCCCCAACAAAGCAGAAAAAAAAGAAAAACCAATGAAAAACGAAATGCTCTCAGGGATCCCTCTGTATGTCTGTGCAAGCCGAGGGAGTAGTTTCCAAGCCACGCAGCACCACCTGGCCAGAACGGGCTCCCAACTCAAGAAAAGGAAAAGAAAACAAATAATTCAAAACAAACAAATGAACAAAAGCCCCAGGATTCCACCAGTGCAGCAGCCCAGACTGGGAAGCAGCTCCACACTCGAACGGAGCTCCGCAGCCCCTCAGGAAGAAGCAAAGATCGTGCACGGAGCCAGGTATTTGAGCAAAAGGAGCAGGAGATGGTAAGAGATAAGGAAGAATTCAAAAGAAGCTGAAAAAAACAACACCAGCAGCCAACAAATGTCACTTAGAGAGTCAGATAGTGCGGGCTGGTGGAATCCAAGCAGCCGGTGTTTCCCGGTCAAGAGACTGCATCCGTGGGAAGCAGAGGAGGCAAAGTGTGGGTGAAGAAGGGTAGGGGGTGGGAAAGCATATATCACAAATTACTGGAGCTCTGCAGCCCCTCAGAAAGAAGCAAAGATGGCTCACAGAGCCAGGTATTTGAGCAAAAGGAGGAGGAGGTGGTGAGAGGTAAGGAAGAAATCAAAAGAAGCAGAAAAAAGCAACACGATCAGCCAACAAATGGCACTCAGACAGCGGCCCGTTCGGGTGGGTGGAATCCAAGCAGCCAGTGCTTTCCGGACAAGAGATTGTGGCCGCGGGAAGCAGAGGAGGCGGAGTGCGGGTGAAGAAGGGTGGGGGGTGGGAAAGCGTACATCGCAAATTACTGGTTGTTTTATCTCCCGCTTGAAGCTCCATGAAGCTGCTTTCTCTTACCCCCATTTGCTGGTCTCTGATAGGAGTCCAAAATGGCAGATCCATGCTGTGTTAGCTGATAGGGGACCTCTGCATGAATGTCTCCTAGCTCTCCTTCTCTATCAGTTTTGTCACTCCATTTGGTGTTTGGCTGAGATTTTTATCTCTTCGTTTGATGTTTTCGGGTTTCAGGATTGTTGTTTTCTCTGTTCAGCTTAGTTTTCCAGATCTTTGCTGTGGAGGGACGGCATGGTGCTTCTGCCTAGAGTGCCATTTTGCAGGAAGTCCCTTCTCCTGTAGTTTTGCCATACACAGTATAAACTCCGTCTTGCTGGAGTAAGTTCCGACTCATAGCAACCCTATAGGACAGAGTAAAACTGTCCCATAAGGTTCCCAAGGCTATAATCCTTACAGAAGAAGACTGCCACCTCTTTCTGCCATGGAGCTGCTGCTGGGTTTGCCACTGACCTTTTGATTAGCAGCCCTGGCTTAATAACTATGCCACCACAGAGGCTAATTCCTCAGTCTCTTCAAACTTGGAATTGATTTCTTGAATGAAACAACAAAAGTCAGAAGTGTTGGTAGCATCCATCAACTCATCAATAGCCAAGGAATTAATTCATAGCTATTCTTCTGTAGAAGCCCTGGTGGAGTAGTAGTTATGGGCTCAGCTGCTAACCAAATGTTGGCAGTTCAAATCATTGGCTGCTCCTTGGAAATCTTATGGGATAGTTCTACACTGTCCTATAGGGTTGCTATGAGTCAGACTGAACTCGACGGCAACAGGTTATTCTGTAATGTGCATTTGTCACTCTTCTTGCTTCTCAGCATAGAAATTGCATCCTTATATCCGGGGAAACTACTATTGGGCAAGTCTGATTAGGTAGAGGGGTTATTCCTCAGACACTGGGAGTCAAGAAGGCCAAATTTTTTCATCCATTTCCTTAAAAACTAGTGCATCAATCTCTGACTTAAATTTGACAATTTGATCATTTCATGTGAGATAGTACGAATTTTTTTAGAGTGACTCTAGTCTACACACATAGGGTTTTTGAGATAAACATTATTCTCTATTGGACATAATTATTACCTTTTTGAGAAAAAAGCCTGGATGCTAATAGAAATATCATGGGATCCTATGTGACCAGGTTACTCAATGTACCGATGGTGGATACAGAGGAGTAACTAGGGTATAGCAGGTATGGCAGATATTGCCCTGGCCCAGGCCACGTGGTGCCACTGAGCAGTTTCTATTAATGAGGTATGACCAGCAGCATACCTACGAAAAATGGAGCTTATGGCAAGCGCTAAAATTGCACCCTAGTCCAACCATCTGACACCCCTCTTTTAGATAACTTTACCATAGTATCAGCTCAAGAGTACAAGTTAAGCTTGGTAATGTTTTAATTAACACATTACCATGCTTTAGGAAGGATGTTTGGCTGTACCAGGATAATAGAAACTGCTCAGTGGTGCCAGGCGCCCAGGGCCAGTGCAACACCCTAGATACACTGGCCATGAATAGTACATTATCTGACCCATAAAGTATAAAGTCAGGCATTCTTGTCACTCTTTATATTAAAGTACACTTGGAGAACTCTAAAATATTTCCACACAGTAAGTTCACTA
Organism: Dugong dugon; assembly: GCA_030035585.1. Lineage (NCBI taxonomy): Eukaryota > Metazoa > Chordata > Mammalia > Sirenia > Dugongidae > Dugong > Dugong dugon. The sequence continues at coordinate 45,820,173 of CM057477.1, read as the reverse complement.
GGACTACTTGAATGAAGCACCAAAAGTCTTAGCATGTTTTATATATTGCCCTGCAGGATATGTTGTCCCACAAATGGGTGGATCTGTAACATAATTAGGAAAGAATATTTTCCCAGTGGAGAGAATTTGAGTACAACATCTCATTGCTTATTTTCCTAAAAGGAGTGAAGACAAAAATGTAAGGATCTACATGGATATATACAGTGAAAGGTGAATGAACTGGATCTATATGGCATTCACAGATAATGGCCTAAAATGCATTTTCTCCTTCCCTGGAAAAGAACCCTGATTTTGCAAAAGTAAACAATATATCCAGTTGTAAAAACATATCTCCCAGCTCCTTTACAGCCAAGTGACAGTTGTGCAAATGAAATATAAATAGAACTCACTGGATGAGGCATTTGAGAATCTTCTCTTAAATATCTCATAATTAACTGGCATGTGCCATTTTGATCTTTCCTTTCCCCTTCTTAAGATCTGGAGCACACATGTGACGTTTGAAGTGGAACACCACTCCTAAGTCACAAACTGCAGTCAAAGGATGGCTTATGTAATTTTACAGAGTCTAGTTTCTTACTGTCATGGAGCTGCTGAAACTATTCTGGCCTATTTTCAGTTAAGAAAAATGAAATAACTAGTTTTTTAAATCATGATTTTCATTCAGGCTCAACTTTATTCATATATCTTTCATCATGGAGAGGGGAGGCTATGCCTGACTAAAAAGAACACATACTCTGGATTTGGATTTATTTACCTGCCTCCTATGCTTCTGCCAACATGACTAATATACTGTATCAAAATATATAGATTCTGGTCAAAAAAATTGATTTTAAGAATCAAAGCAATGGAACCATGGCCAGGAAGACCATAAGATTTTATTGTCTACACAAAAATTCTGAAGAAATTCTAACTGAAGAAAAGTGAAATTTCTTATTGTAGCCTCAATTACTGAAACACTTGTAAAACTGGAGGGTTGGATCAATTTGTGGGAATTTTCCTTTTTTTTCTTGTCTCATCCAAAAACTAAGGTAAATAATTGTATTCTGTGGTAAGTTACTAAAAATAGGCACAAGAGTGGTAACTTTTTCATTTCTTCAAATGTCAATATTTTAACCTAATTTGTTGTTAGGTGCCATCGAGTTTATTCTGACTCACAGCAACACCACGTACAACACAAGAAAACGTTGCCCAGTCTTGAGCAATCCTCAAAATCTTTGCTATTTTTCAGCCAATTGTTGCAGCCAATGTGCCAATCCATCACGTTGAGGGTCTCCCTTGTTTTTTTGATGACCCTCTGCTTTTCCTAGCACAATGTCCTTCTCCAGGGACTGGTTTTTCCTGATATCATGTCCAAATTAAATGAGACCAAGTCTCGCCATCCTCACTTCTAAGGAGCATTCTGGCTGTATTTCTTCCAAGATAGATTCGTTGATTCTTCTGGCAGTCCATGATATATTCAATATTCCTCTCCAACACAGTAATTCAGATGCACCAATTCTTCTTTGGTCTTTCTTATTCATTGTCCAGCTTTCAAATACATATGAGGCAATTGAAAATACCATGGCTTTCGTCAGGTACGTCTTATTCCTCAAAGTGACATCTTTGCTTTTTAACACAAGGGGCTACTATGTGGTTTAAAATTGGAAAAGGTGTGTGTCAGGGTTGTATCTTTTCACCATCAATTTATTCAATCTATATGCTGAGCAAGTAATCCGAGAAACTGGACTATGTGAAGAACGCAGTATCAGGAGTGGAGAAAGACTCAGTAACAACCTATGATAGGCAGATGACACAAACTTCCCTGCCAAAAGTGAAGAGGACTTGAAGCATTTACTGATGAAGATCAAAGACTACAGCCTTCAATATGGATTAGACTTCAACATAAAGAAAACAAAAATCCTCACAACTGAACCAATAAGAAACATCATGATACACAGAGAAAATAATGAAGTTGTCAACGATTTGGTTTTACTTGGATTTTACCCTGATAGATGAATTAAAATTTGACCGAGTTTAAAATTTTAGGTGGTAAATTATTTTTCCTCATAATTTTGAAGTTCTTCTAGGTTCCCATGTTACTGCAGAGAATTGTGTGGGAATTTTGACTTGGGGTGTTTTTTCTCTAGAAGTTTTACTGTTTTCTCCTCCTTAGTGCTCTGAATTTTCAGGATGATGTGCTGCTTGTGTTTTGTTTTGTTTTGCATATGTTATGATAGGCCCCCAGTGGTCCGATGTGTTTGGCAACTTTGTGAAATTCTCTTGAAACTCTTTTTAAAAATAATGTCTAACACTGTGTCCACTATTCTCCAAATGCGTAACTCTTATTATTAAAGTGCTAAATATCTATAACACAGTCAATAATTAACATATTTATTTGCTATAATTTAACTTTTAATCTTCTTTTCCTAATTTTAGGATTTTTTTTCATTTTTTTCAAATATATCAAATGGTCAATTCTTTTTACCACTCATTTTTAAATTCTAGTTTTTTTTTTAGACATAATTTTTGGTTTTCTTAATTTTACTTTTTATAGTATCCTATTCTTTTTTCATGGATATACTTTCCTCTCTGAGAATATCAATGATAAGACTTTTGAGTTATTTTTTCACATGCATTGTCACTTTTCTCCAAATCCCTTTTTTTAATGTTTGTATATTTTAGCTTCTGCTTTTCATCTTAGAGGATTTTTTTTCAAATGTCTAGCGATATTTAAGTGGGACAATTAAAAGCTATTAGGAAGATCTGCATGTATATGGTTTGTTAGACTATATTAAACTGTGTTACCAGAGGGTTGATCAAAGGATTATCTCTCTGGGTCATTTCATTTAGTTGGTTTGGTGAATTAATGGTAGCCATACATTTTCTGAAATTTCTTCCACTAATAGGTGTGTTCTATTTCCTTCCCCTTGGGCCTATTTAAATTAATCTCTGACCACTTTGACCAATAGAATACAGTGAAAGTGACATTGTGCCATTGTGAAGTCCCTGCTCTTGCACTAGCAGCTTCAACTCCCTAGTCCTGTTGGAATGCTCATTTTGGGGGGAAATCAACCACCCTGTATGAAGTCCAGGCCCTAGGCTTTGCTGAAACAACCTGCTTTGAATAAGACCAAGCTATTCACATGGAGAGAGATGCCTCCCCAGCCCCACTGGTCAAGATAATCCAGACCAAGAGCCAGACCTGTAAGTGAAGAAGCCATCAGATGTGTCCAACCTTGGTCACCATCTGACTGTAACTGTATGAGAGACTTCAGGCAGGACTCACTCATCAACACACAGAACTCTGAGAAGTAATAATACGTATAAATTTTTCAATAAATTATCTTATACCATCAAATTTTGAGATATTCTGTTAAGCAGCCATAGATAATCAGAATAGTATGGGAGAGAAGCTAAATGATAGTGTATTTATTGTTTTACTTTGTTTGAGTGAGATTCTCCAGACAATATAGTTTCACACTCCTGTCTGTTTGTTATAAATCTGACTGACAGAATTCTGGCAACCAAGTGGGTTAAGGTAGTCAGGAGTGTCAACATTCAATAAAAGTCTTTCATTTAGCCCTCCCTTTTTCAGTGTGATACTCTTTTTCCAAGTTGTCCTATGATCTCTACTCCATAACTCCCATATTTTAGTTTCTCCAGAGAAGAAACATCCAGTCTTATTCCTGGGTCTAGTAGCAGAGGATACTTGTGGAATCAAGGTGTTTCTTAAAAATATTTTCATCAACCCATTGGTTTTCTGTCTCCTTTAATACTCTTTTTTGGCAGAATTTGGTTCTGATGATTATGAAAAAATACAGAGTTTCTGAGTTAATGATTTTATCTTCAGCAAATCCCACTGTTCCTTTGGATTCATTTTTTTTTTTTTTAATTTAGCTAAATTTGATTCTATTGTCTTCCTATAATTATGGATTTTGCAAAATTAATTTATAAAATTTAAGTAGAGTTAGGAAAAGTGAGCATAAAATATTTGTTAAATTTTCTATTTATAATAAGAAACTGGAAAATTATTGAAATCTAAAACAAGTACTATCTACACTTTTAAGATAAAAAGCCTGATGCTTCCGTATGCTGATAATTGTAAAACCAGAAGCAAGCACATATCCAAAAATGATCTAAAAACATCTCTCCTGTGAATCATTTAGGAAAAAAAAAAGCGTCTCTGTTATCTGAAAAGCTCATAATTCAATACATTTACTTAACATATGTGGAGAGGCCCAAAATTATACACAATAGCAAAAAGTGCAGTTTAATTTAAAGGATTTTCAAATACGATGACAAGATTAACATCCTCAGATTAGATAATCATTTATCTCTTTTGCAACAGCACAGTTTAAATGAGCAAAGAAAATGGAATATTATTAAAATCTTATATTATACTTTGTGAAAATGTTGCTGCATAAAAATAATACCTAGATAATGAATAAAGAATCCAGATTATGGGTATAAAGCCATTATTTGCAATAATGGATTTGAGATTAACTGCAACAATCTTGTTCACCTACTTTATCATAACAGCATTATTTTGTGTGAAAAAGCTGTTTTTTCTTTCATGTTACTATTATAAATGACAACTAGCTATGTTTTCTAGTGTATTTTATCAAGGATTTAGTTTTTTATTTTATTTTATTTCTAGATAAACTAATTTCAGCTTTGTTTTGATTTTTATCACAGTACTATATATGAAAATATCATCTAATTTTGAACGAATGTATAGGAATAGGATTTAGTTAGCTTATTTTTAACTTCTGATTTTATTACTGTATTATTATTAAAATACATAGCTGGCCACATCTTCATTTTTTTATTAAATTGACTTAAGATTTCTTCATTGACATTAAAAACATCCTTGTTCTGTATGACAAAACATTTTCTATGTGTATACATGGATTTAATCTTAATAATAGCTTGATTCAGATCCTTCATATGATTGCTAATTGTTCTATTTTATCTTTACCAAATTAGGAATATTGTCACATACAAAAATAGATATGTTTAATATTTGAGCTTTAATTTAGTTATAAATTTTGCATATGATAAGAGTTTTAACTTTAGTTAATTCAATAAGGTATTCTTTGGTGTATAAAGTTTATTATTGTCATAACTTTATAATGAATTGTTCTGTTTATATTACATAATATCCACATCCTAATTTTGATAATGAATAATCTTTGCTATGAATGCCTCATATTAGTTACTTTTAATATCTCTTTTATATTAAATGTAATTAGTGAAAGAATATATGGGACACACATGTGAGCTTAGAATTAGAACACTAAGTAATGAATCAATCACCCAATCCAGCAACAAAAAGGCCACCACTATAAGCTTGCTATGAGTTGCAATCAACTCAATGGTACACAACAACAATTACTATATCCACCTTTTCTTTACACTCTATCATAACTTTTTTCTGCTTTCCTAGGGTTAACCAATAATTTGAATTTGTATATATACAGTGATTTTCTTTAGATTTCTATAAATGTTTAGTCACACATCTGTTTCATAAAATGCATATTATTATGCATACGCACACAAATGCATATATACATTTTCGGTATGTATATATGTATATGTATGTATGTTTATGGAGCCCTGGTGGCACAGTTTGGTTTTGGCTGCCAACCAAAAAGTCAGCTGTTCGAATTCACCAACTACTCCTTGGAAAACCTATGGAGCAGTTCTCCTCTGTCCTATAGGTTCCCTGTGAGTTGAATGCCGCCTGTTTTATAAAAATTTCAACCTACGATGTCCAGTCTTTTGCAACTTGCTTTTTTCATTATTGATGTTTCTGAGATGAACCTGGAGGTGTATTTTCTCTAATCAATGACATTGCATTGGCAGAAATATGTATATTTATATATGTATCTAGCCATTACGTGCCTTGAACAATTTTTTTGGTGTGGGTTGGAATTGACTTGATGGCAACGGGTTTGGTTTGGTATGTGCTTTCTTATTGTAGAATGTTGTTGGTGAGGCTAGGTATAAGTTTCTTAAGGTATGTGACTCTAAAAGTTGAATTACTGCTTATGGGTGTATATCGATGTTTAACTTTACATGGCAGTGTCACATTATAGATTAAACTACTTTTATCAATTTGTAAACCAACTAAGAATGATAAGATTACTGATCCACATTCTTACTATATTTCATATTTATATGTACCTTTCTTAATTGTCAATCTGGAATGAAATAATTTCTTATTTATTTTTACTTTGCATTCATAATTATTAATGAGGGATAGTATGTTTCATTATATCTGTGGTGAAAGAGTTTGTGTGTGTGTGGCCTTTTGCCTTGGTTCTTTGGGAAAAACAGCTTAAGAGATTTTTCCTCTAAACCCTGAGGACTGACCTTGCCCTGGTTTTCTACCCCAGAGTGTTTGTTACTTTTTTCCAGATTTACTGACATTTCCCAGGCAAGCTGTAAACAACTTGATGGTTTGGTACTTTTTGTCTGGCCCTGGGCTGGAGTCTGCTCTGTGATTGATATGCATTGTGCAGGGATTGGCCAATATACTATAGAAACGAGGTGTCTGTGCCCTACCGAGAGGGGATTGGTCAGTTTGTGGTGCTGATGGGAAAACCATGTCTTGAAATTGTTGAGGAATTTGCTTATATATACAGCCAACCCCACAGAAGTTGGCAGATAAAAGAAGAAGAAGAAACGCAAGAGATGCAAGAAGAGAGAAGAAGCAAAGAGAGGAAGCAAGGAACCTCCTAAAACAGCTGTAACACAGGTCAAGGGCTATAAAGCTCAAGACTGCTACAGGCCTGGAGGGGGCCTTGTGGCAGAGTCAGTGGTGGTGGCAGAAACCTGCTGCTAAGAATGCAGCTAACAGAGTTAAGCAAAACTGCCACAGTGGCTGGGTCAGTTAGCAGTGGAGAGGCCAAAGGCAGGGAGGCAAAAGGCAGAGAGGCCTATCCTTTGGGGGCTGAGAAAAGGCCTGTCCTGAGGAGGCCAAGGTAAATGTGTCCTGAGTGGACCAAGAGAAGGCCTGTCCTGAGTGGGCTAAGAAGAAGCCTGTCCTCAGGAGGCCAAGAGGAGGCTTGTCCTGAGGGGGCTGAGAGGAGGCCTTCACAGCAGAGAGGAGAGATGTATGCCAGACAGAAGGTCCTGCTTGCTTGTATGACCAAGAGGAGCTGAAAGAACTGTCCTGCACTGAAGAAGGTAGGGATATGCTCTCCTCTTTGAGGGAGTCTTCCAGACTTTGCCTACATGCTTCCTGATCCTGAACCTGAGTTAGCCTGTTGATTTTGATCCTGAGTTGTACCCTGTTACTTCCTTACATAAACCACTTAACTGTAAGAATGGTCTGTGAGTTCTGTGTGGCCATTGCAATGAATTATCAAACACAGCAAAGAAGGAGGGAGTGCTGTGGGGAGGGTGGTTGGTGTCAAAATTGGTAAAAAGTTTGGAGGGTGGAGGTGTGTCTAACCTCCACCTCATGGGAATCAGCCTTGGACTGATCTTGATTTGCATTATCTCCCCTGAAATTAGACAGGTTTTGAAGCTATTACTACAATTTTTCAGTCTTTGTAAGTCATTCCTGTAAAATGGTACTGCCTATAATTTTTGAGTTATCTATTTTTGCTGACCAATAATTAGCACTAATTAGCACTTATCCTTATATATAAGGAGCCCTGGTGGTGTAGTGTTAAGTGCTCAGCTGCAAGGTTGGTGGTTTGAACCCACCAGTGACTCCACAGGAGAAAGATGTGGCAGTCTGCTTCTGTAAGCATTACAGACTTGGAACTCTATGGAGAAATTTTACTCTGTCCTATAGAATCATGAGTCAGAATTAACTCGACTGCTATAGGTGCTTTTTTGCTTTTTGTTATCTATGTATGTGCGTTATTTCTTCTTTTTTGGATTCAAATAACTTCTCCAGGATTATAACTTCTTTTTCACTAAAAAAAAAAAAAAATTAACACTTTATTATGGAGATTTTTCATACACACACTGAATTGGAGAGAAAAGTTCACAAAAATCCTGTGTATCCTTTGTTAAGAATTGAACTGTGCCCCCCACCCCCAAAGATATGTTAAATCCTAACCACATTATCTGTGAATGTGACCTTGTTTGGAAATATTTTCCTTTTGTTATCTCTTAAATAAAAGAAGATCATACCAGAGAAGGATGGGTCCTCATCCCAATCTCTTCTTAGTGGTGTCATATAAAAAAGGAGTCACACGCGTACAGGGGAAGATAGCATGTGAGGATATATCTACATGCCGAAGAATGACTAAGGTTTCCAACATGAAAGCTGGGAGAGAGGCATGGAAGGTAGGAGAGAAGTATGAAAGACTTCCTCTCTCACAGCTGTCAGAGGAATCAGTATAACCATCACACTGATTTGCACTTCTAGCCTCCAGAAATATGAGAAAATAAATTTTTGTTCATTAAACCCAACCACTTTGTAATATTTTGTTGTAACAACAATAGTAAACTAATTTGGAAGGGTCAAGTTGTGTATGAGAAAAGTGAAAGCAAAAGAATATGATTAGATCAATAAAATTAAAATACTGGCATGACCAATAAAATAAGTGAAGAAAGGCTATCTAGCCCTTCAGACCCATGCCAGAAGTCTTGCTAGCCTCTAAACTGCTTCTAGGATGGTCTTTTCCTTTTCTTGAAGGGCAACAGCTGTACTTAGACAATAGCTTTATCGTCCTGTTTCCTGCTCATAGAATTTGACGAATCAAACATTGTTCCTTCATTTCCTCCCATATTTTTCTCCTCCTAGTCTAAATTAGGAGCATTAATGCTGAGATCGTTGATTGGATCACATGCATAATCTCTTTATAAATGGTTGTTCAGCCACACCCTTAGTGTCTTCCTTAGAACATGCTTTCTTAATTTTTAAGAATTTTCAAATTTTCAAGTTCTGGTTTCTTTTGAACTGTTCATTTCTTAATTTATCACGTTTCTCCTGCATTTTACTGAAAACAGTAAGGAGAAATCCTTCCAAGTTTTGCTTAAAAATCTCCTCAGCTAAATGTCTAAGTCTGTCACTTATAAATTCTACTTTCCACAAAACATTAAAACATAACCAGTCAAGTTCTTTGCCACTTTATAACAAGGATTAACTTTCCTTCAGTGTCTAATAACATGTTTATCATTTCCTTTGAAGGCCTCACCAATTGAACATTTAACATCTATATTTTTTTTATTGTGCTTTAAGTGAAAGTTTACAATTCAAGTTAGTCTGTCATACAAAAATTTATACATACATTGTTATGTGACACTAGTTGCTCTCCCTATACTGTGACAGTACACTCCTCCTCCACCCCAGATTTCCTATGCTCATTTAACCAGCTCCTGCACCTCTCTGTCTTCTCATCTTGACTCCAGAAGGGAGCTGCTCATTTAGTCTGTGTATCTACTTGAGCTAAGAAGTACTCTCTTCATGAGTATCATTTTATGTCTTATAGTCCAATCTAATCATTATCTGAAGAGTTAACCACAAGAATGGTTTTAGTTTTGGGCTAACAGAGAGTCCAGGGGCCATGTATTCCAGGGTCCCTCCAGTCTCAGTCAAAGCATTAAGTCTGGTATTTTTACTAGTATTTGACTTCTGCACCCCACTTTTGTCCTGCTCCATCAGAGACTCTCTGCTGTGTTCCCTGTCAGGGCAATCATTAGTGGTAGCCAGGTACCATCTAGTTCTTCTGGTCTCAGGCTGATGAAGTCTCTGGTTTATTTGGCCCTTTCTGTCATTTGGGCTAATGCTTTCCCTGTGTATTTGGTGTTCTTCATTCTCCTTTGCTTCAGGTGGGTTGGAGCCAGTTGTTGCATCTTAGGTGGCTGCTTGCAAGCTTTTAAGACCCCAGATGCCACTCATAAAAGGAAAATGAAGAACATTTTCTTAATAAACTTTGTTATGCCCTTTGACCTAGATGTCCTCTGAAACCATGGTCCCCAGAACCCTGCCCCTGCTACTCTGTCCCTCAAAGTGTTTGGTTGTATTCAAGAAACTTCTTAGCTTTAGTTTAGTCCAGTTGTGTGACTTGCCCCATAGTTTGTGTTGCCCTTCCCTTCACCTAAGATAATTCTTGTCTACTATCTAGTTAGTGAATATCCCTTCCCCTCCCTCTCCACCCTTGTAACCATAAAATATTTTCTTCTGTGTTTAAATCTTTTCTTGAGTTCTTATAATACTGTTCTTGTACACCATTTGTCCTTTTTGCAACTGAATAAATTCACTTAGCATAATTCCTCCATGTTATAAGATGTTTCACAGATTCATCATTATTCTTTATCTTTGCATAGTATTCCATTGTGTGACTATACCATCATTTGTTTATCCATTTGTCCATTGATGGGCACCTAGGTTGTTTCCATCTTTATGTTATTGTGAACAGTGCAGCAATGAACATGGGTGTGCATATATTTATTCATGTGATGGCTCTTATTTCCCTAGGATATATTCCAAGGAACAGGATTGCTGGATTCTATGGTACTTCTATTTCTAGCTTTTTAAGGAAGTGTCAAATCGATTTGCAAAGTGGTTGTACCATTTTACATTCCCACCAACAGTGTATAAGTGTTCTAGTAGCTCTACAACCTCTCCAACGTTTTTATTTTGTGTTTTTTGGATAACTAGCCTTGTTGGAGTGAGATGGTATCTCATTGTAATTTTGATTTGCATTTCTCTAATGGCTAATGATCAAGAGTATTTCCTCACGTGTCTGTTAGCCACCTGAATGTCTTTGGTTAAATGCCTGTTCATATCCTTTGCCAATTTTTAAATTTGGTTGTTTGTCTTTTTGTTGTTGAGTTTTTGCAGTATCTTGTAGACTTTAGAGATTAGATGCTAATCAGATTTGTCACAGCAAAAATTTTTTTCCCAGTCATATAGGTTGTCTTTTTATTATTTTGGTGAAGCCTTTTGATGAGCATAAATGTTTGATTTTTAGGATCTCCCAGTTATCTAGTTTCTCTTTCGGTATTTTTGCATTGTTACTTATGGTTCTTATTCCGTTTATGCCATGTATTAGTGATCCTAGTGTTGTCCCTATTTTTTCTTCCATGATCTTATCATTTTCCATATTAGATTTAGGTCTTTGATCTATTTTGAGTTAGTTTTTGTGCATGGTGTGAGGTATGGGTCTTGTTTCAGTTTTTTGAAGATGGATATTCAGTTATGCCAGCATCATTTGTTAAAGAGACTATGTTTTCCCTAATTAATGGACTTCGGGTCTTTGTCAAATATCAGCTGCTTGTAGGTGGATGAATTTATGTCCGGATTCTCAGTTCTATTCCACTGGTCTATGTATCTGCTGTTGTACCAGTACCAGGCTGTTTTGACTACTGTGGTGGTATAATAAGTTCTAAAATCAGGTAGTGTGAGGCCTCCCACTTTGTTCTTCTTCAGTAATACTTTACTTATCCGGAGCCTCTTCCATTTCCATATGAAGTTGGTGATTTGTTTCTCCATCTCATTAAAAAATGCTGTTGGAATTTGGATCAGGCCTGTATTGTATCTGCAGAACTTTCAGTAGAATTGACTTTTTCACAATGGTGAGTGTTCCTATCCGTGAGCAAGGTATGTTTTTCCACTTATGCAGGTCTCTTTTGGTTTCTTGCAGTAGTAGTGTCTTGTAGTTTTCATTGTATAGGTCTTCTATGTCTCTGGTTGGATTTATTCCTAAGTATTTTATCTTCTCGGGGGCTATTGTAAATGGTATTGGCTTGGTAATTTCCTCTTCGAAGTTTTCTTTGTTGATGTAGAGGAATTCAACCGATTTTGTATGTTTATCTTATATCCTGAAACTTTGCTGAGATCCTCTATTAGTTCCAGCAGTTTTCTTGTGAATTCTTTGTGGTTTTCTGTGTATAAGATTATATCATCTGCAAATAGAGATACTTTTACTTCTTCTCTACCAATCTGAATGCCCTTTATTTCTTTTTCTACCCTAATTGCTCTGACTAAGACCTCCAGTACAATGTTGAATAAGAGTGGTGATAAATGGCATACTTGTCTGATTCTCATTATCAAGGGGAATGCTTTCAAAGTCTTTCATTTAGGATGATGTTGGCTGATGAATTTTGATGCCCTTTATTTATTTTTCTAGCATAATTGCTCTGGTTAGGAAGAGTAGCACAATGCAGAATAAGAATGGTGATAAAGGGCATCCTTGTCTGGTTGCTGTTTTCAAGGAGAATGCTTTCAGACTCTCTCCATTTAGGATGATGTTGACTTTTGGCTTTGTATAAATGCCCTTAATTATGTTGAGGAATTTCCCTTCTATTCCTATTTTATTGAGAGGTTTTACCATGAATGGGTGTTGAAATTTGTTGCATGCTTTTTCTACATCGACTGATAAGATGATGTGGTTCTTGTCTTTTGTTTTATTGACGCGATGGATTACTTTGATTGTTTTTCTAATGTTGAACCATCCCTGCATACCTGGTATAAATCCCACTTGATCATGGTGAATTATTTTTTTGATATGTTGTTGAATTCTATTGGCTAAAATTTTGTTGAGGATTTTTGCGTCAAAGTTCATGAGGGATATTGGTCAGTAATTTTCTTTTTTGTGGTGTCTTTACCTGGTATCAGGGTTATTCTGGCTTCATAGAATGAGTTTGGGAGTATTCCGTCCTTTTCTGTGCTCTGAAATACCTTTAGTAGTAGTGGTGTTAACTCTTCTCTTATAGTTCGGTAGAATTTGCCAATGAAACCATCTGAGCCAGGGCTTTTTTTTGTTGGGAGTATTTTAATTACCTCTTCAACTTCTTATTTTGTTATAGGTTTATTTAGTTGTTCTACTCTGTTTGTGTTAGTTTAGGTAGGTAGTGATTTTCTAGAAATTTGTCCATTTCCTCTAGGTTTTCAAATTTATTAGAGTACAAATTTTCATAGTATTCTGTTATGATTCTTTTAATTTCAGTTGGGTCTGTTGTGATATCACCCGTCTCATTTCTTAGATGAGTTATTTGATTCCTTTCCTGTTTTTCCTCTGTCAGTTTTGACAGTGGTTTATCAATTTTGTTGATGTTTTCAAGGAATCAGCTTTTGTCTTGTTAATGCTTTCAATTATTTTTCTTACTTTATTTCATTCAATTCTGTTCTAATTCTTATTATTTCTTTTCTTCTGGTACCTGAGGACTTGTTTTGCTGCTCATTTTCTACTTGCTCGAATTTCAGGGTTAATGTTTTGATTTTCACTCTTCTTCTTTTTGGAAACATCCACATTTTTAGCAACATCCTGTTCATGGAGATAGAAATTTTCCCTACAGGGTACCTCATTTCTTTCATAACCCTCATCAGAATAGTCCTTAATATCCATAATTCTACAAGCAGTCTCTTCAAGGTACTTTTACTATCAAGTGCCTCAAAACTCTTCTAGGCGAGGGTTCCGGCAAAATGGCTCTCTAGGCAGAAGCACCACGCCATCCCTCCACAGCAAAGATCCAAAAAACTATGCTGAACAGAGAATAAAACAATCCTGAAACCCTAAAACATCAAATGAAGAGATAAAGAACTCAGCCAAGCACCAAATGGAGTGAGAAAACTGACAGAGAACAGAGAGCGAGGAAAGATTCATGCAGAGGTCCCCTACCAGGTAACGCAGCACGGATCCACCATCTTGGACTCCTATAGGAGACCAGCAAACAGGGGGTAGAAAAAAGCAGCCTCATAGAGCATCCAGCGGGAGACAAAACAACTAGTACTTTGCCGTATACACTTTCCCACCCCCTACCCTTCTTCACCCTGACTCAGCCTCCTCTGCTTCCTGAGGCCACAATCTCTTGATTGGGAAACACTGACTGCTTGGATTCCACACACCCGAACGGGCCAGCTCTCTGAGTGCCATTTGTTGGCTGCTGGTGTTGCTTTCTTCTACTTCTTTTGATTTCTTACCTCTCACCACTTCCCCCTCCTTTCGCTCAAATACCTGGCTCCGTACACCATCTTTGCTTCTTCCTGAGGGGCTGCAGAGCTCTGGTAATTTGTGATATATGCTTTCCCACTCCATACTCTTCTTCACCCTCACTCGGCCCCCTCTGCTTCCCGAGGACACAGTCTCTTGTCCGAGAAACACCAGCCTGCACTAGCGGGGTCTCTGAGTGCCATTTGTTAGCTGCTAGTGTTGCTCTTTTTTCTGCTCCTTTTGATTTCTTCCTTGCTTCACCCCACCTCCCCCTCCTTTCGCTCAAATACCTGGCTCTGTGCGCCATCTTTGCTTCTTCCTGAGGGGCTGTGGAGCTCCGTTCGAGTGTGGAGCTGCTTCCTGGTCTGGGCTGCCGCGCTGATAGGATCCCGGGGCTTTTGTTTGTTTGTTTGTTTTGAATTGTTTGTTTGTTTTCTTTTCCTTTTCTGGAGTTGGGAGCCCTTTCTGGCCAGGCGGTGCTGCGTGTCAAGGAGACTTCCCACTCGCCTTGCACAGACGTGCAGAGGTATCCCTAAGGGCATTTCTTTCTCAGTTCGTTTTTTTTTGTTTTGTTTTTTTGGGGGGCTTTGTTTTTTTTTTAATTTGTTTTCTTTTCTTTTCCCTCTTTTTCCCTTTTTGTCTTTCTTCATTACTCAGTTTCTCATCTCTCTATATCTTTCTTCTCTTTCTGTTTCCTGAATAACTGGCATTGTATACCTCTACGCCTTCTAGCCAGGCTGTACTGGAACACCTGAGAGCAACTTCCCCAGACCTCAGAGCTGCACCGGTGGGATCCCTGGGAACTTTGCAGTTATTCAACCTTTCCTATTTTCATTTATTCATTCTTTTCTTTCTTTCCTCTTCCCCTTTCTGTTTATCTCCATTTCATAGTCTCTCATCTCTTCACTCCAACAGCAAACTCCCCTAGCATTCTTTTCTGTTTGTTTGTATGTTTTTGGCTCCTGTTCCTCCCTCCTCTCTCCCATATCCATCTTAGCTCCACACATAACAATCTCCTCACTGCATCTTGCCTACCTGCACCATGCGCTTGACATCACACCAACAAGCAGCAAAGGCATGGTCTACTGGAACCTGCCTTGAACTGATTGCTGACCCACTCTGGTGGCAGTAGTAAGTGCCACAAACAACCCATCCCAGTAACTCCTCTTCAGCTAGACCTGCCCTGCCATAAGATATCTCAGTCACTGACCCTGCCAGTTGGAGAAGGAGGCAATAAGTATTGTGCCCACAGATGAGCAAACAACAAAGTACACATAGTCCTCCTGCTCATAGTCTGATTTAAAAAAAAAAAAAAGGGATGAAACAAACAAATCTACAATTAATAAACGAGAAAAATAACTTCTGAATGCCCCGAAGACTGCAGACAATATCAAAACATTTATAAAAACAAGACAGGATGGTTCCAGTAGGCATCCAAAATAAAACATCAGACGACTCTTCTGTGGAAGAAAATGCACTAGAACTACCTGATGAGGAATTCAAATCTCTAATACTCAGAATTCTCCAAGAGCTGAGGCAAAAAGCTGACAAACATGAGGAAAAAATAGACAAATTCATGGAAAATACAGACAAAAAAATTCGAAGAATTCAGGAAGTGGTGCAGGAACAAAATGCCAAAATAAATTCACAACTAGAAATTATATAAAAACAACAATTAAAAATCCAAAAGATAAACAACAAGCTTTCAGAAATGGACGGTGTCATAGAAGGGCTGAGAAGCAGATTTGAAACGGTGGAAGACACGATCAGTGAAATTGAAGACAAACACGTGGATACAACTCTGTTTCAGGAAAACTCAGAAAAAAGAATAAAGAAAAATGAAGAGACCCTGAAAGTTATGTGGGATACAATAAAAAATGTGTGAGTGATTGGAATTCGAGAACAAGGGGAGAAAACAGAAAACACAGAGAGGATCATTGAAGAACTTCTGACAGAAAACTTCCCCAATATCATGAAAGATGAAAAGCTGACCATCCAAGAAGCTCAACAAACCCCATATAGGAGAGACCCCAAAAGAAAATCACCAAGGCATATCATAGTTACACTCGCCAAAACCAAAGACAAAGAATCCTGAGAGCAGCTTGAAAAAACCTGGAAGTCACATACAGACTAGGAACAATAAGACTAAGCTCAGTTTATTTGTCAGAAACCATGCAGGCAAGAAGGCAATGGGATGACATATATAAAATCTTGAAAGAAAAAATTGCCAGCCAAGAATAATATATCCTGCAAAACACTCATTCAAATTTGATGGTGAAATTAGGTTATTTCCAGATAAACAGAAATTAAGGGAATATGTAAAAGTCAAACCAAACTTACAAGAATTATTAAAGGGAGTTCTTTGATCTGAGGACAAACAACTTCACTCACAGGCAGAATCTAGGATGTATGATTGTACCAGCCAGATACCAATCTAGGAAATGAACTCTCGAGGACTATCCAAAACCAAAAGAAATACAACAGGGAATCAGAGCAGTTAATCAGTAAATGGCAACATCAAAACAATAAAAGAGGGATTAAACGGCATAGGTGTAGAACCTAATGGAGAGGAAGGCAAAGTGATACCAAGTAATGGTACACTGCTTCAAACTTAGAAAGATAAGGGTAAAATTCATGGTAACCACAAAGAAAATTAACAAACATACTCATTAAAAAAAAGAGGAAAAACATAAAGTCTCAGCAGAAACAAAACCTACAAAAACAAAAGAAATGAAAAAAAATCCATAAACAAAAGTAACTCAGCACAAGAGAGTAAGAAGAACAAAGAAAAGGTCAGCACCACAAAAAAAAGCACCACAAAATGACAGCAACAAACTCACATCTATCAACAATTACACTGAATGTAAATGGACTCAATGCACCCATAAAGAGATGGAGAGTGACAGATTGGATAAAAAAACAGGATCCATCAGTATGCTGTCTACAAGAGACACACCTTAGAAACAAAGACGTGAATTTATTAAAAGTCAAATGTTGGAAGAAAATATATCAAGCTAACAACTACCAAAAAAGAGCAGGAGTGACAATTCTAATCTCAGATAAAATAGACTTTAAAGCAAAATCTACCATAAAAGACAGAGAAGAAAAATATATAATGATTAAGGGGATATTCCATCATGAAGACATAACCATAATAAACATCTACGCACCCAATGACAGGGCTCCAAAATACATAAAACCAACTCTAACAACACTGAAAAGAGAAATTGACAGTTCCAAAATTATAGTAGGAGACTTCAACACACCACTCTCAGTAAAGGACAGAACAACTAAGAAGAAACTCAGCAAAGATACAGAAGACCTAAAGGGCACAATCAGCCAACGTGACCTCATAGACATCTACAGAACACTCCATCCAACTGCTGCAAACTACACATTCTTTTCCAATGCACATGGGATGTTCTCCAGAATAGACCACATCTTAGGCCACAGAGCAATCCTCAACAAGATCCAAAACTTTGAGATAATTCAAAGTATCTTCGCTGACCGCAATGCCATCAAGGTAAAAATTAAGAATAGAAAGAACAAGGAAAAAAAATCAATTACATGTAAACTGAATAATACTCTGCTTACACAACACTGGGTAATAGAAGAAATCAGAGATGGAATAAAAAAATTCCTAGAATCAAATGAGAATGAAAACACATCATACCAAAACCTTTGGGACACAGCAAAGGCAGTCCTCAGAGGACAATTTATAGCAATAGATGCACATATCAAACAATAAGAATGGGACAAAATCAAAACATTAACTACAGAACTCAAACAAATAGAAAGAGAACAGCAAAAAAAAGCCCACAACCACTGGAAGAAAGGAAACAGTAAAGATCAGAGCAGAAATCAATGAAATAGAGAACAGAAAAAAGCATAGAAATAATCAACAAAACCCAAAGTTGGTTCTTTGAAAGAATCAACAAAATCGACAAACCACTGGCCAGACTGACAAAGGAAAAACAGGAGAGAACGCAAATAACACAAATAAGAAATGAAATGGGGGACATTACAACAGACCTAACTGAAATAAAAAGGATTATAACAGAATATTATGATAAACTACACTCCAAATAATTTGAAAACCTAGAATAAATGGATAAATTTCTAGAAGCACACTACCTACCCAAACTACAACAGAGTGATGCTGAAAATCTGAACAGACCCATAACAACAGAAGAGGTTGAAAAGGTAATAAAAAAACTCCCAAAGAAAAAAAATCCTAGACCAGATGGCTTCACTGGAGAATTCTACAAAACTTCTACAGAAGAGCTTGTACCAGTACTACTCAAGCTATTTCAGACCACAGAAAAGGAAGCAACACTTCCAAGTTCATTCTATGAAGCCAGCATAACACTGATACCAAAACCAGCAAAGACATTAAAAAAAAAAAATTACAGACCATTATCTCTCACGAATATAGATGCAAAAATTCTGAACAAAATTCTAGCCAATAGAATTCAGCATCATATCAAAAAACTAATACACCATGACCAAGTAGGATTCATACCAGGTATGCAAGGATGGTTCAACATTAGAAAATCAATCAATGTAATCCACCACATAAATAAAAGGAAAGTAAAGAATCACAGGATCATCTCATTTGACAGAGAAAAGGCATTTGACAAAGTCCAACACCCATTCCTTATAAAAACTCTCAATCAAATAGGTATAGAAGAGAAATTTCTCAACATAATAAAGGGCATCCATGCAAAACCAACAGCCAACATCATTCTTAATGGAGAGAGGCTGAAAACATTCCCCTTGAAAACAGGAACAAGACAAGGATGCCCTTTAACACCACTCCTATTTAACATTGTGCTGGAAGTTCTAGCTAGAGCAGTAAGGGAAGAAAAAGAAATCAAGGACATCCAAACTGGTAATGAAGAAGTTAAAATGTCCCTGTTTGCAGATGATATGATATTATACATAGAAAACTCTAAAGACTCCATGAGAAATCTACTGGAACTAATAGAAAGATTCAGCAGAGTAGCAGGATACAAGATAAACATTCAAAAATCAGTTGGATTCCTATATACCAATAAGGAGATCAACGAAAAGGAAATCAGGAAAACAATACCATTTTCAATAGCCCCTAAAAGGATAAAATACTTAGGAATAAATCTGACCAGGGATGTAAAAGACCTATACAAAGAAAACTACAAAACACTGCTGCATGAAACCCAAAGGGATCTACATAAATGGAAAAACATTCCATGCTCATGGATAGGCAGACTCAACATTGTGAAAATGATAATTCTACCCAAAGCAATTTACAAATACTATGCAATCCCGATCCAAATACCAACAACATTCTTCAAAGAGATGGAAAAACTAATCATTAACTTGATATGGAAAGGGAAGAAGCCCCGAGTAAGTAAAGCACTACTGAAGAAGAATAAAGTTGGAGGGCTCACACTACCTGACTTCAGAACCTACTATACAGCTCCAGTAGTCAAAACAGCCTGGTACTGATACAACGACAGATACATTGACCAATGGAACAGAATTGAGAACCCAGATGTAAATCCATCCACCTACGGTCACCTGATCTTCGACAAGGGCCCAAAGTACATCAAATGGGGAAAAGACAGTCTTTTGAACAAATGGTGCTGGCAAAACTGGATATCCATCTGCAAAAACATGAAACAGGACCCATACCTCACACCGTCTACAAAAACTACTTCAAAATGGATCAAAGACCTGAATATAAAGCCTAAAACTATAAAGTTCATAGAAGAAAGAATAGGACCAACACTTCCAGCCTTAATACACGGCATTAACAGGATACAAACCATAACCATCAATGCACAGACCCCAACAGATAAGCTAGATAACTGGGATCTTCAAAAGTCAAACTTCTATGCTCTTCAAAAGACTTCACCAAAAGAGTAAAAACGGAACCTAGAGACTGGGAAAAAATTTTTGGACAGTCCAAGTCAGACAAAGTTGTAATTTCCATAATCTACAAGAAAATCCAACACCTCTACAACAAAAAGATAAATAATCCTATGAAAAAATGGGCAAAGGAAATGAATAGACACTTCATCAAAGAAGACATGCAAATGGCCAACAGACACATGAGGAAATACTTGCGATCACTAGCCGTTAGAGAAATGCAAATTAAAACCACAATGAGATACCAACTCACCCCGGCATTACTGGAACGAATCAAAAACACTGGAAATAACAAATGTTGGAGGGGCTGCGGGGAGATTGGAACTCTTTTGCACTGCTGGTGGGAATGCAATATGTTACAACCATTTTGGAAAATGATAATGCGCTTCCTCAAAAAGCTAGAAATAGACATACCATTCAGTCCAGCAATTCTACTCCTAGAAATATATCCTAGAGAAATAAGAGTTGTCACTCAAATAGACATATGCACACCTATGTTCATGGAAGCATTGTTCACAATAGCAAAACGATGGAAACAACCTAGATGCCCATCAACAGATGAATGGATAAACAAACTATGGTTCATACACACAATGGAGTACTATGCAACGAGAAAGAACAGCAATGAATCTGTGAAGCATCTCATAACATGGATGAAACTGGAGGACATTATGCTGAGTGAAATAAGTCAAGCACAAAAGGACAAACATTGTATGAGACCTCTATTGTGAAAACCCATGAAAAAGTTCACACACAAAATGTAACAATCTTTGTTGGTTACCAGGGATGGGAGGGGTGGGGGGAAATACTAAATAGGCAATAGATAAGTGGTATCTTGGGTGAAGGGTGAGACAGTACACAATACAGGGGAAACTAGCACAACCTGTACAAGGAAAGGTCATGGAAGCCCCATGGACACATCCAAACTCCCTGAGGGACTGAATTGCTGGGCGGAGGGCTCTGGGGACCATGGTCTCGGGGAACATCTAGCTCAATTGGCATGACACAGCTTATAAAGACAATGCTCTACATTCTACCTTGGTGAGTAGTGTCTGGGGTCTTAAAAGCCTGTGAGCAACCATCTAAGTTACTCCACTGGTCTCATCCCTTCGGGAGCAAGGGAGAATGAAGAGAACAGGATACAACGAAAAGATTAGTCCGAAGGACTAGTTGTTCACAGCTACCAAGGCCTCCAGCAGACTGAGTCCAGTACAGCTAGATTGTGCCTGGCTACCACCACTGACTGCTCTGACCAGGATCACAACAGAGGGTTCTGGACAGAGTTCGAGAAGGATGTAGAACATAATTCTAACTCACAAAAAAAAAAGACCAGATTTACTGGCCTAAAGGAGACTGGAGAAACCCTGAGAGTATGGCCCCCAGACACCTCTTAGCTCAGTGGTGAAATTATCTCCGAGGTTCACGGTTCAGCCTGGGAGTGGACAGCCCCGTAAAAGCAAATGAGACTAATGAGGTACAGGAGTCCAGTGACAAGGGCCCGAAGGCAGAAGGGGACAAGGAACCTGGTGATAGGGATCCCAAGGTTGGGTAACGATATTGTTGATGTGTTGTGAGATTGTTAACCATTGTCATAGAGCAACCTTTGTAGTAACTGTTAAATGAGAAACTATTTTGTTCTGTAAGCCTTCATCTTAAGTGAGAATAAAAGCACCATTGGAAGAGCGTAGTCAATGTCACTGAACCTTGCATGTAGAAATTTTTGAAATGGTGTATCTTTGGTTACGTGTATTTTCACCAAAAACAAAGGTTGAGAAGTTAGAGGGTTGACATGTTGTGGGGTTGTTAACCAATGTCATAAAACAATATGTGTACTACTGTTTCATGAGAAACAATTTGTTCTGTAAGCCTTCACCTGAAGTACAATAAAATAAATAAATAAATAAAATAATTTTAAAAAAAAAACTCTTCTAGGCTTTACTCATTACCCAATTTCAAAGAAATGTTAACATTTTCTAGTATTTTATACAGCAGCATCCAACTGTCTGGTAACAAACAATGTTTAATTTCCTGGTGCTGCTATAAAAAAAAAAAATGCAAATTTGTTGCCTCTGAAAAAGAGAAATTTATTTTCTCACACTTTTGAAAGTTTGAAGGCCACATCAGGGTATCGCCAGGGTGGTTTTTCCTGAAGGCTTTGAGAGATGAACTTTTGCATCCCTTTCTCATACAGTCTTGGTGTTCTCCAGCACCTTGATGTTCCTTTTCTCCTTATAAATGGATCCTTACATGCTGTATTTCCTTATATGTGTGACTCTGTTTCCATATCTGTCTTTTTTTTTTTTCATTAAACACCACTCAGACGGGAATAGGATTAAGGCCCACCCTACTTCAGTATGACTTTATTAATTTAACTGATAACACCTGCAAAAACAAACAAACAAAAACCCTATTTCTCCAAACAAGGTTACATTTACCAGTGCAGGAGTGAAGACTTCAACGTATCTATTTAGGGAGGACACAATTAAATTCATATAGTAATTGCATTTAATCATCCCCTGAGATATTATTATATGTAGTTCATTTCTTAAGGGAGTCATTAGTTACACTGGGAATAAATTCCTGAGCCCCCAAATCACCTTTCAGTTGTATATATATCTCACTTCCCAGTTCCCTCATTACATACATATGTATAATTGGTAAATGTCTATTTAAATATGTGTCTATGACTGTACACTGTAAGATCTAGTTTACCAACATATTCCCTTTGCTTATTAGAATACATGTATACAGTAATTATTAAAATATATACATGAAATATGATAAATGAATAAATGAAGTAGAAGATTTTCTCCAAAATTATCTGTAACCATAGATACTATTTTAAAAGTTTTTTTATAATAACATAGTGTTGTTTTTTAACACTTACACAGTGCCAGGCACAGTTCTATGCTCTTTACATATCAGAACAAACATTCAGACTTTTCAACTATTCATCATATGCAATATAGGATAAATACTCTAACATCTTTAATGTTAAATATTTGTAGACCAAATTCAAGTATATTTCTCTTGTAGCATACAATCTATATTTACATTATCATTCAAATATTCTATTGGCCAATCACATCATCTAAAAAATATATATGCACACACATACACAAAACATTAGTAAAAGGAATTTATTTTAGTTTTGTTTAGCTTTTAAATTTAACGGCTATAACCCTTGTGAACATGATTGCTTGCTTAGAAACTGTGAACTATACAACAACATAATCTTTACTGCTCTCAAAGCTCTGAGTATATCAAAATGTTTCCTGGAAACTTTATAATGTTTTTTTCATTATGCCTCAGATTAATACCACTTATTTATATACATGTTTATACTATTTCATTTGTATTCACTCTGATAGGTAGTCACTACTGCACATTTTCAACTCTAAAGATTTTATTAACATGTAATCTTGCAATGATTTTGGCAACAGAAAAAAAGACAAGGGGTTACTAATCTAAATTATGTTTTTCATGAAAGCAAATGGAATGAATCATATTATTTTAAAAGTATGAAACATAAAAAAAGAGAAACACCATGAGGAAATGCCTAAATTGTATTGCACAAGTATAAGCAACTCATATAAATGACGGTATTTACCACTGGACCAAATTGACCCCTAGCTCAACACATTTAGCATTTTAATTGAAATAAAGGTAAAATAGTTATCTGAGGGCATACTATTCTGAGAATAAAAACAGATCAATAATAACAACTATTTTAGATCCAATAGTTTTGTTTTTGATAACTCTTGCCTAGTGTTGCTTATTTCTGTGTGTATTGTGATGTGTGTGCCTGTGTTTGTGTGTGTGTATGTGTGTGACTGTGAGAGAGACAGAACTAATGCTCAAAAATAAGGTCATTAAAAAGACAGGAAAGAAAGACAAGACCAAAATGGATGTCAGAAGAGACCCTGAATATCGCTCTTGAATGCAGAGTAACTAAAGTGAATGGAAGAAATGATGAAGAGCTGAACAGAAAATTTCAAAGGGCTGTTTGAGAAGACAAACTAAAGTACTATAGTGAAATATGCAAAAACCTGAAGTTAGAAAGCCAGAAAGGAAGAGCATGTTCGACATTTCTCAAGCTGAAAGAAATGAAATAACAAGTCAAGCCTTGAGTTGCAATATTGATGTATTCTATGGGCAAATTATTGAACAACCTAGGCAGCATCAAAAGAAGATGGAAGGAACACACAGAGTCATTGTACCAAAAAGAATTGGTCGATGTTCAAACATTTCAGGAGGTAGTATAGGATCAAGAACCGACGGTACTGAAGTAAGAAGTCCAAAATTCACTGAAGGCATGGGTGAAAAACAAGGCTCCAGGAATTAATGGAATACCAGTTGAGATGTTTCAACAAAGAGATGCAACACTACCAAGAAATTTGGAAGACAGTTTCCTAACCAAGTCAATGAAATAGATCCATATTTGTTCCCGTTCCAAAGAAAGGTGATCTAACAGAATGCAAAAATTATCAAACAATATCATGAATATCACACGCAAGTAAAATTCTGCTAAAGATATTCAAAGTAACTTGCAGCAGTACATCGACAGGGAACTACTAGAAATTCAAGCCAGACTCAGAAGAGGGTGTGGAACGAGGGTTATCATTGCTGATGTCAAATGGGCCTTGGCTGAAAGCAGAGAATACCAGAAAGATGTTTACCTGTGTTTTATTGACTATGCAAAGACATTCAACTGCGGAGATTTTAACAAATTATGCATAACATCAAGAAGAATGGGAATTCCAAATTCTTAACTGGCTCATTCAGAACCTGTACATAAACAAATAGATAGTCATTTGAACAGAACAAGGGGACACTGCGTGGTTAAAATCAAGAAAGGTGTGTGTCGGCATTGTATCCTTTCACTACAGTTATTCAATCTGTATGTTGAGAAAATAATCCAAGAAGCTGGAATCTATGAAGAAGAATGAGGCCTCAGAAGTGGTGGAAGACTCATCAACAACTTGTGATATGTAAATGACACAACCTTGCTTGCTGAAAATGAAGAGGACATGAAGCACTTACTGATGAATATCAAAGACTACAGCCTTCAGTATGGATTACACCTCAGCATAAAGAAAACAAAAATCCTAACAACTGGACCAATAAGCAGCGTCATGATAAATGGAGAAAAGGTTGAAGTCGTCAAGGATTTCATTTTACTTGGATCCACAATCAACATCCATAAAAGCAGAAGTCAAGAAATCAAACAACATATTACACTAGGTAAATCTGATGCAAAAACCTCTATAAAGTATTAAAAAAAAAATTACCAACAAGTTCATTCTGACTCATAGTGACCCTATAGGATGGAGTAGAAATGCCCCATAGGGTTTCCAAGAAGCAGCTGGTGGATTGGAACTCTCAACCTTTTGGTTAGCAGCTAAATGCTTAACCACTGTGCCACCAGAGTTCCTGGTGCAGAGCACAGCACCTCAAAAATCAGAGGATATATACATTGTTTTAAAACACTCATGTTGTATTTGTGACTATTGAACATGTGCCAGGTCATACCTTATTAAAAATTATTATCCTATAGTCATTAGCCTCTGATCATATTACAATCATTTTAGAAATCAATAACCACAAGCCTAAAATATTAAAAAAAAAAAAACCTACGCACATACAAATTTAACTGGTTAGAAGTATATTTGAAATTCCGTAAAACTAAATGATATTTAAAATACTGCTTATTGAAACCTGTGAGGTAGCTAAAATACTATACAAAAATTAGTGGAATGTATTTTTATTCAATTACAATTGATTTGGGAATAGAATAGATGTAATGGATACTGTTGTTGTTGGGTGCCGTCGACTCAGTTCCGACTCATAGTGACCCTACATGTGCCTGGTCCTGAACCATCCTCACAATCATTGCCGTGTTTGAGTTCACTGTTGATGCCTCTGTGTCAGTCTGTCTCTTGGAGAATCTTTCTCTTTTCCACTGACCTTCTTTTACCTTACCAAGAATGATGTCTTTCCGCAGGGACTGATCCCTCTTGATAACATGTCCAAAGTACTTAAGACAAAGTCTCGCCATCCTTGCTTCTAAGGAATATTCTGGCTGTTTTTCTTCCAAGATAGATTTGTTCATTCTTTGCCCACACCATAATTCAAAGGTATCAGTTCTTCTCAGTCTTCCTTATTCATTATCCAACTTTTGCATGCATATGGGGCAACTGAAAATATCATGGCTTGGGTCAGGCACACCTGAGTCCTCAAACTGATTTCTTTGTTTTTCAGCACTTTGAAGTGGTCTTTGCAGCAGACTTGCCCAATGCAATCCATTGTTTGATTTCTTTACTGCTGTTTCCATGGACGTTGATTGTGGATCCAAGTAATGGATCCTATTTCCCAAGATTATCTGGCAACTTTCACACCATTTAACATATACCATTATGTCATATGTCACTAAATGCCAAGAACTTTCAGCAAGATATGATTGTCTTATGAAATTTTTGAGTCATTAAAATCTCTTAATATTCTAGTTTTCATTACCTATAAAATCCTAGTATCCATGACCACTGAATGATTGTTTTATTACTATTAATGATCAGTCTGTTGTTTCTCTTGTGATGGCAGACATAGAGTAGCTGACAAAAATAAATAAATAAATGAAATATCTTTCGAAGTATCTATCAGGTTTATTTAACATTGTCTATAGCTGAGTTCAAAATGAGTCACTGATAAAACTTTGTACATAGATCTGTGATTGTGTTTTGAACATGTGTTAATGTGTGTTTGGAAGTGTCATGTCTAAACAATGTTATCAATAGCTTCTATTCTTATAGGTTTTTTTTTTTTTACTCTTAACTCTGAATTTCTACTAAGAAAACGTGGATATTTTCTAGATATATCTTCTGTTTCTTATGCTACATGATTCTCAAAAACACCTTTTTTTGTATCATCTTGAATGCCATGCCCAACTTTGATATAGCACAAAGTTTTCTTAGCTTCATGTTAGTATTTTATTGCTATATTTATGAACACATGCATTGGGAGAGGTTATTCAGGCTTTATGCCTGACAATAAATAGATGGGGCTGTAGGTACTTAGTTCCTCTTACTGCTGCTCTCATTGCTTTTAAAATCCTCAGTCAAGTGTCAACCTGTTAGGTTTGGTCTGGATAACAAGGCCTGAGTTAATGCGTTAGGCCTTGATGTAATGTCATGCTTATCTTCTCCCCAGAATTTACTTCGTTTCTGGGACATGATAGATATTCAGTGAAAATTTGTTGAATGAATATTTGAATAAAGGAATTAGTTGATTAATTAATTATTTATTTATTGGTATGTTTATGCTAGATTTAGCCAAGATTCTCTCTCTTTTACTTTACTATACTACTTGGAAATAAATTCCTTTTATGTGATTAGAAGCACCATTGAAGGATCTATAACTGACAGATCTCAGGGAAGAATAACTTTAAGATTTTAATGACAACTCTTCTTGCCTTTTTTCCTCCTTAATATTAACTTTACATTTTATGGTAAAAATACATCATGTATTTTTTTACCTGTTTTGCAATGAGCTGTTTGCACTTCTAATAATTATTTTCTCTGAATCGATGGAGCAGCAGAAAATAGCTCTTATGCAACATAAAGTATTCTTCAGGTCAAAATGGCTAGATGAAGTCTTGCTTTAGAGTCTTCTATGGTATTTTCAGCAACAACAAAAAAGTTCTCTATTTTGGGAAACATGGAAGGAATAAAATACAGTATCACTTGAATAAAAACTACCAATTTATGAATAAAAAATTATTGGACAGAAAGAGAAAGTGGTTTGTTACTTTATGGTCAAATTACTCAAAACCAAGTTTTCTAAGGCCACTATAGCAATATAATAAGGGTTCTTTTTGGAAGCTGTTTCTTAATGCACGTCATTCCATGCATACTAAACATCTGATGGTGTGAAAAAGGAGAATTAGCACAGAAAAGATTTCTTCTTTGTAACGCTCTCATAGGAGTTATCTCAAGGAATTGGAGACTGTGGTTAATGCCTTTTATTTCCGGAAGCCAAGAACCGAATAAAATGATAATGTTTAGAAGCTACAGAGGTTCTCAGACAAACTCCTTCCACTATCCCAGTAGTATCTCTTAAATTTTATAACTTTTGTTTGAAAATAAAGTCATTTTAATGATTCTAGCTTCAAAAGCACAAAACATAGAATTGACTTACATAATATTTAACTATTTAGTTTGTAAAGTATTCCATGTAGCTTAGAAAATTGTAAAATTGTCCCCATTGGTTAATTTGTTTAATGTTTATGTAAATATTTTCTGCTTTTGTATTAATCTATTCAAACTCCTGGAAAACACTTATAAATAAAATTTAAAGCAGTCCTTTCAAATTCTGTTATCCTAAATTGTAAATATATTACCATATCAAAATTCCCAACTTTGCCTAAAGTATAAGTTGAAGTGATATCCACTGTTGCAATTCATATCTACTTATCTATTTATCTTATCATACAAATAAGAATATAGACCT
This sequence comes from Dugong dugon, assembly GCA_030035585.1. Classification (NCBI taxonomy): domain Eukaryota; kingdom Metazoa; phylum Chordata; class Mammalia; order Sirenia; family Dugongidae; genus Dugong; species Dugong dugon. Next base: position 45,791,878 of record CM057477.1, on the reverse strand, counting down.
ATGATTCCTAACCATGTGACGGTGTTATGCTTTGGTTCTGTGCCATCAATCTAGATAGTATTTGCTAACTTCCTAGATGGATAGATAGATAGATGTAGATATACCCAATAATGTATCTAATATCCGCGGGGAAATCAATTCTTTTTAAAAATGATCATTTGTTTGCAAGACACAGAAATCCAATCATTAAAGCTATAATAAAACTAGGGGCTTAGAAGGATATAATTCCTTTGAGACAGTGGGAAAGAGAGTTGAATCCCTTTTAAACTTGAGAGTCATTGTGAAGCTTTTCTCACTTTTTCTCAATCTTTCTCTCTTTATTCTCTGTCTCTGAATTCTTGTGTACCAATATTTAATATCTCTTCCTATCAAGACTGCTTTACATGCTCATTTAATGGCTTAAACCTTTAATTACATTAAACCTTACATCCATTTTGTACCAAAGTGGTAAAGTTTATGGGATTTTGTTATCTTCTCACTCAGTGTCCCACAGGTAACTGTCTTTGTAAACACAGTGAAAATTTTTATGATATAGACTCAGATTGGTCTGATTTAGGTCAAATACCCAATCAGCATTTGGAGGTGATTGGGAGTCAAACGTGGTTCAAGTAATCTTTTCTAGGACTGTAAGGCTGATTTGCTAAGAAAAACAAGTGTATGAGTGAACACAATTTTTAATATCTCTAGTGTCTTAAATTACCTAAAAGTTGGCTAGAAGTTACATATTCTTTTTATTTCACAATAATAGTATACAAATTGCATTCCTCAATTTGTTAATCACCATGACAATAGCAAAAATAAATACTTAGAAAATGTCCATCAATATTTCTGGTAACATATATGATCAGTGTGTTTAATCATTTGAGGATCATCTACTATCAGTTGTTAAATGGTATCTTTATTTTAAATTCCTACCTATATTTTGCTTTTTCAGCTTCTCTAGTTCTATTTGAAAATCGTAGAATGGAATTAGCTCAGCTGTCTGTGGTGGCTCGGGTGTTGCTGTGATGCTGGAAGCTATGCCACTGGTATTTCAAATACAAGCAGGGTCACCCATGGTGGAGAGGTTTCAGAGGAGCTTCTAGACTAAGACAGACTAGGAAAGAACTGGAAGTGTTCTTCAGAAAAAATTATCCAGCGATAAACTACGAATAGTAGCAGAATATTGTCTGATATAGTGCCTGACGATGACTCCCTCAGGTTGGAAATCACTAAAAATACAACTGGGGAAGAGCTGCCTACTCAAAGTAGAGTTGACCTTCATGACATGGATGGAGTCAAGCTTTCAGGACTTTCATCTGCTGATGTTACAAGACTCAAAATGAGAAAAAACAGCTGCAAACATCCATGAACAATCAGAACATGGAATGTACGAAGTATGAATCTAGGAAAATTGGAAGTCATCAAAAATGAAATGGAACTCATAAACATTGATATCCGAGGCTTTAGTGAGCTGCAATGGACTAGTACTGGCCATTTTGAATCAGATAACCATATGGTCTACTATGTGAGGAATGACAAATTGAAGAAGAATGGTGTTTCATTCATTGTCAAAAAGAACATTGCAAAATCTGTCCTGAAGTACAATGCTGTTGGTGATAGGGTGATATCCATTCGCCTACAAGTACCATCAGTTACTATGAATATTATCCAAATTTACATACCAATAAATAATCAAAAGATGATGAAATTGAAGATTTTTACAAATACATGCAGTCTAAAATTGATTAAACATGCAATAAAGAAGTATTGATGATTACTGGTGATTGCAATGTGAAAGTTGGAAAAAAAAAGGTACAATAGTTGGAAAATATGGCCTTGATGATATAAATAATGCAGGAGATCACATTATATAATTTCGCAAACCCAACAACCTCTTCATTGCAAATACCTTTTTCAACAACATAAATACCAAATATACATGTGGACCTTGACGGATGGAATACCTGGATTCAAATCAACTATATCTTTGGAAAAAGACAATGGAAAATCTCAATATCCTCATTCAGAACAGGGCTAGGGGCCAACTGCAGAACAGACCATCAATTGCTCATATACAAGTTGAAGGTGAAGCTGAAAAAAAATTAGAACAAGTCCATGAGAGCCAAACTATGAGCTTGAGTATATACCACCTGAATTTGGAGACCATCTCAAGAATAGATTTGACTCATTAAACACTATTGATTGAAGACCAGACTAGTTGTGGAATGACATCAATGACATCATACATGAAGAAAGCAAAAGGTCAGTATAAAGACTGGAAAGAAAGAAAAGACCAAAATGGTTATCAGAAGAAACTCTGAAACTTGCCCTTTAATGTAGAATAGCTAAAGCTAAACAAAGAAATGATAAAGCAAAAGAGCTGAACAGAAGATTTCAAAGGACAACTCCAGAAGACAAAGTAAATTATTATAATGAAATGTGTGAACACCTGGAATTAGAAAACCAAACGAGAAGAGCACACTCAGTATTTCTCAAGCTGAAAGAACTGAAGAAAAAATTAAAGTCTGGAGTTGCAATGTTGAAGGATTCTATGGAGAAAATATTGAATGACACAGGAAGCATCAAAAGAAGATGGAAGGAATACACAGAGTTGCTGTACCAAAAATAATTGGTTGACATTCAGCCATTTTAGGAGGTAGCATATGATCAACAACTGATGGTACTGAAGGAAGAAGTTCAAGCTGCACTGAACTCATTGGTGAAAAACAAGACTCCAAGAATTGACGGAGTACCTATTGATATGTTCCAATAAACTGATGCAGCACTGGAAGTGCTCACTCATTTATTCCAAGAAATTTGGAAGACAGATACCTGGCCAACTAACTGGAAGAGATCTATATTTGTGCCCATTGCAAAGAAAGATGATCCAACAGAATGCAGAAATTATCAAGCAATATTATTACTATCACACACAAGTAAAATTTTGCTGAAGATCATTCAAACCTTGTTACAGCAGTACATCAGTAGGGGACTTCCAGAAATTCAGGCTGGATCCAGAAGAGGACATGGAATGAGGGACATCATTTCTGATGTCACCGGGATCCTGGCTAAAAGCAGAGAATATCAAAAAGGTGTTTACCTGTGTTTTATTGACTATGCAAAGGCATTGGACTGTGTGGATCATAACAAATTATGGATAACGTTGCAAAGAATAAGAATTCCAGAACACTTAACTGTGCTCATACGGAACCTGTAATAGACCAAGAGGCATTCTTTCTAACAAAACAAGGGGATACTGCCAGGTTTAAAATCAGGAAAAGTGTGTGTCATGGTTGTATCCTTTCACCATACTTATTCAGTCTGTATGCTGAGCAAATAATCTGAGAAGGTGGACTATATGAAGAAGAACGAGGCACAAAGATTGGAGGAAGACTCATTAATAACCTGCAATATGCCGATGATACAACCTTGCCTGCTGAAACTGGACTCGAAGCACTTATTGATGAAGAACAAAGATTACAGCCTTCCATATGGATTACAACTCAACAAAAAAAAAAAATCCTCACAACTGGACCAATAAACATCATGATATATGGAGAAAATGTTGACATTTTCAAGGATTTCATTTTTCTGGTATCCACAATGATCTCCCATGGAAGCAGCAGTCAAGAAATCAAAGGACACATTGCACTGGGCAAATCTGATGCAAAAGACCTCCTTAAAGTTTTAATACAAAGATGTCACTTTAAGGATTAAGGTGCACCTGACCCAAGCCATGGTGTTTTCTATCGCCTCATATGCACGTGAAACCTGGACAATGAATAAAAAAGACCAAAAACAACTGATGCCTTTGAATTATCATGTTGGCAAAGAATATTGAATTTACCACGGACTACCAGAAGAACGAATAAATCTGTCTTGGAAGAAGTACAGTCAGAATGCTCCTTAGAAGCGAGGATGGCAAGACTTTGTCTCATATACTTTGGACTTATTATCAGGAGAGACATTCCCTGGAGAAGGACATCATGCTTGGTAAAGCAGAGGGTCAGTGGAAACAGGAAGAACCCTCAAGGAGATGGATTGACACAGTGGCTGCAACAACGGGCTCAAGCAAAACAACGGTTGTGAGGATGGCTCAGGACCGGGCAGTGTTTCCTTCTGTTGCAGACAGTGTCGCTATGAGTCGGGGCAAACTGGATGACATCTAACATAAACAACATTACTCGAAATGTGATGTGGATTATTTAACAAAATTGACCTGAATTAATTTGTATGATATTATAAATTTTGGACTTCTTAAATGTATAAATGGAATTGGTAATCATATCAAGTGACTACAGATAAACACTTATTAACTATTTGATTTTGGAAAGAAGAGAATGTATTTAACAGTATAGTCTGCGTATTAGGATGCAAGCGTCCTATTTTCTCACACTACCAAGATACATAATTAAAACATACTCGTTATTGTTTACTACATGGTTTAAAAATTATCATGACTAAATCAGAAAATTGTTGCTTATACAAATAAGAGAAAAATAAATACATAATGTAATATCATTCAGTAACATGAAGTAAGTGGCATTTAACATTACTTCAGTTTTAGGTGTTTATTGTATACTGTTTAGCTTGGTGTTCAGGATGGTTATGCATTCAATTAAATACGTAGACTTTATGGTCTTATCATTCTTATTCATGTTAATAAAAACCACAAATGAAAATGTACAGAACAATAGTGCTTAGAAATAGGAAAGTGTCAATACAAGCAATTCACAATAACAGGTGAGTCTCCCCAGAGACTTAGTACTAATTCTCTTCTGAGAATGAATTAAACAGCTTTGGTTACGTTAATCAGGAAGCTATAAGCTCAAGGGAATAACTTTCATTACCAGCAAATGTTTAAAAATGTGTTATTCATTATTGAAAATTAAAGACTAAATAGATTCATTAAGGACATTAATTACCTAGACAATTAGCTGTTGTCTTGGAATTGCTTGAGATGGTTTCATTAATGTAATTTTAATAAGTATGTGGATGTTGTTGCTATTTTTAAGCATAACATGCTTACATGATGATTTACTGAATATTGGAGAAAATATATAAAGCTAGAAGAAATATCCAGTTTATACAGCAAGTACTTGTCTTAATAAATTACTTTTAATCGGAGTGTGGATGTTGCAGTTTTGAAACTCACCCTGCTAGCATAGTCATCAGTACTGGAGAAAGTTTCTGAAACTAAAATGAAATATTCATTGCACTCTTTGGAACTATATGGAATAATAGCTTTAAAATATTTGAATAATTATTGTATTCAATTTTTAATCTAAAATTTAAAATGTATTCATAAATGTGTTTGTTTGGCAAATGGATTATACCCCCAAAAGTATTAACATCAATTGTAAAAGGAATATTTCCCACTTACTGCACTTGAGTAGGAGATATCAGAACTGACTACTATGTTTTATCACAACTAATTCTATCTAACCAGCTGGAGCTGATAAAGAGCATTCCTGTTCAGTAAGCAATGGGAATGTATTAACAACCTTCTGCTTATTATAAACCTACAGACTCCCTGTGGTCTATCCAGAGTTCCAGTTGTAAAAGTTTAAAGAGCATAACCATCACAAACTCCACTTTAAAATCCTGACCTTTCCTCCTCAGTAGACAACTCATTGAATTTTTTCTCTGGTGTAATTTCTCTAGAAATTCATTAGACTCATTATTCCATATTTTAATCTCTATCAGATTTTGTCATTCTTTTCTCATTGTATTTTAGATAGTTTACAGTACAAACTAGTTTCTCATCAAACAGTTACTCCACATACTGTTTTATGACATTGCTTAACAACCCCATGACATATCAACACTCCCCCCTCTTGAACTTAGGCTTCCTATTACCAGCTTTTCTGTCCCCTCCTGCCTTCCAGTCCTTGTCCCCGGGCTGCTGTGCCCCTGTAGTCTTGTTTTATTTTATGGGCCTGTCTAATCCTTGGCTGAAAGGTGAACCTCAGGAGTGATTTCATTACTGAGCCAAAAGGGTGTCCAGGGGCCATACTCTTGGGGTTTCTCCAGTCTCTGTCAGGACTGTAAGTCTGCTCTTTTATTGAGAGTTAGAATTTTGTTCTACATTTTCCTCCAGGATTCTCTACTGTGATCCCTGTTAGAGCAGTCAGTGGTGGTAGCTGAGCACCATCTGGTTATACTTGACTCAGTCTGGTGGAAGCCATAGTAGATGTGGTCCATTAATCCTTCAGACTAATCTTTCCCTTGTATCTTTAGTTTTCTTCATTCTCTTTGCTCTCGATGGGGTTAGACCAGTGGAATATCTTAGATAGCTGCTCATAGACTTTTAAGACCGCAGACACTACTCACCAAGGTAGAATATAAACCATTTTCTTTATAAACTGTGTTATACCAACTGAGCTAGATGTTCCCTGAGACCATGGTCCCCACAGCTCTCCGCCCAGCAATTCAGTCCCTCAGGGAGTTTGGATGTGTCTATGGGGCTTCCATGACCTTTTCTTGTACAAGTTGTGCTAGTTTCCCCTGTATTGTGTACTGTCTTACACTTCACCAAAGTTACCACTTACCTATTGTTTATTTAGTTTTTTTTCCCATCTCCACCCCTCCCCTCCCTTGTAACCATCAAAGATTGTTTCTTTTTGTTAGTAAAACTTTTCATGAATTTTTACAGTAGAGGCCTCATACAATATTTGTCGCTTTGTGATTGCCTTATTTCACTTAGCAGAATGCACTCCAGAATCATCCATGTTATGGGATGCTTCACAGATTCATCATTGTTCTTTATCGTTGCATAATACTCCATTGTGTGTACATACCATATTATGTTTATCCATTCATCTCTTCATGGACATCTAGCTTGTATCCATCTTTTTGCTATTGTGAACAATGCTGCAATGAACATGGGTATGCATATGTCTATTCATGTGGTGACTCTTACTTCTCTAGGATATATTCCTAGAAGTGGGATTGCTGGATCATATGGTATTTCTACTTCTAGCTTTCTAAGGAAGTGTCGCATTGTTTTCCAAAATGGTTGTATCATTTTGCATTCCCACAAGCACTGGGATTTTGTTTTAAATTCTTTTTTATCTGAGATTAGTATTGCCACTCCTGCTCTTTTTTGGTAGCTGTTAGCTTGATGTACTTTTTTCCATCCTTTGATTTTTAATAAATTTACATCTTTGTTTCTAAGATGTGTGCCTTGTAGACAGCATATTGATGGATCTTGTTTTTTTATCCATTCTGTCACTCTCTGTCTCTTTATGGGTACATTTAGGCCATTTACTTTCAGTGTAATCATTGATAGGTGTGAGTTTATGGCTGTCATTTTGTAGTGCTTTTTTTTTTTTTTTTTTTTTGTGGAGCTGACATTTTCTTTGTTCCTCTTACTGTACTGTGCTAAATTCTTTTTGTTTGTGGATCTTTTTTTCATTTCTTTTGTTTTGGTAGATTTTGTTTTTACTAAGGCCTTATGTTTTTCTTCTTTGTTTTGATGAGTAGGTTTGTTAACTTTCCTTGTGGTTACCTTGAAATTTACCCTTATTTTCCTAGGTTTGAACCACTCTATTATTACTTGGTCTATCACCATTATAAAGTTCTATACCTGCACCATTTATTCCCTCTTTTATTGTTCTGATGTTGTTGTCATTTACAAATTAACCTCTCTGGTTCCCTGTTGTAATTCTTTCGGTTTTGGATAGTCCTTGAGAGTTCATTTCCTAGGTTGGTATCTGGGTGGAACAATCTTTTGTCCTAGATTCAGGCTGTGGTTTGAGGTTGTTTGTTCTCAGACTGAAGGACTCTCTTTAATAATTCTTGTAAGCTTTCATTTAGTTTTTACATATTCCCTTAATTTCTGTTTATCTGGAAATGTCCTAATTTCATAATCATATCTGAAGGAGAGTTTTGTAGGATATATTATTCTTTTCCAAATTGATCCTCTCTCATTAACATAAACTCACTATCCTTAAGTTTTTTATCTAATCTTTCCTATTGCTGTTGTCAATTTCATCTCATATAGTTAGTTATTAAAAGAACACAGTGTCCGAGTTCCGGCAAAATGGTGCTCTAGGCAGAAGCACCACACCGTCCCTCCACAGCAAAGATCCGAAAAACTAAGTCGAACAGAGAATACAACAATCCTGAAACCCTAAAACATCAAATGAAGAGATAAAGAACTCAGCCAAGCACCAAATGGAGTGAGAAAACGGACAGAGAACAGAGGCAAGGAGAGATTCATGCAGAGGTCCCCTACAAGCTAACACAGTGCAGATCCACCATTTTGGACTCCTATCAGAGACCAGCAAACGGGGGTATGAGAAAGCAGCCTCACGGAGCATCTAGCAGGAGACAAAACAGCCGATAATTTGCGGTGTGCTCTTTCCCAGCCCCCCACCCCTCTTCACCCTGGCTCGGCCTCCTCTGCTTACCACGGCCACGATCTCTTCACTGGGAAGCACCAGCTTCTTGGATACACACACCCAAGCGGGTGGCTCTCTGAGTGCCATCTGTTGGCTGCTAGTGTTGCTTTTTTTTCTGTTTCTTTTGATTTCTCACTTCCCTCTCACCACCTCCCCCTCCTTTCACTCGAGTGCCTGGCTCCATGCGTAACCTTTGCTTCTTCCTGAGGGGCTGCAGAGCACCGGCAATTTCTGATATATGCTTTTCCACTCTCTACCTTTCATCACCCGCACTTGGCCTCCTCTGCTTCCCACGGACACAGTCTCTTGTCCAGAAACACCAGCCAGCACTAGCTGGCTCTCTGAGTGCCATTTGTTGGCTGCTGGTGTTGCTTTTATTTATTTATGTTTCCTGCTTCTTTTGATTTCTTGCTTGCCTCTCACCACCTCCCCCTCCTTTCACTCGAGTGCCTGGCTCCGTGCGCCATCTTCACTTCTTCCTGAGAGGCTGCGGAGCTCCATTCGAGTGTGGAGCTGCTTCCTGATCTGGGCTACTGTGCTGGTGGGATCCTGAGGCTTTTGTTCATTTGCTCGTTTTGAATTGTTTGTCTGTTTTCTTTTCCTTTTCTTGAGTTGGGAGCCCTTTCTGGCCAGGCGGAGCTGCGTGGCAAGGAACTCCCCTTCAGCTTCCACAGAGGTGCAGAGGGCATTTCTTTTCTCATTTTTTTTTTCCTGTTTTTTTGGGGGGGCTTTCTTATTCTTATTTTTTTTTAAGTTGTTTTGTTTTCTTTTCCCTCTCTATCCCTTTTTGTCTTTCTTCATTGCTCAGTCTCTCATCTCTCTATATCTTCCTTCTCTTTCTGATCCCAGAATACCAGGTGTTGTATACCTCTACGCCTTCTAGCCAGGCTGTACTGCAACACCTGAGAGCGACTTCCCCAGACCTCATAGCTGCATCGGTGGGATCCCTGGGAACTTTGCGGTTCTTTAACCTTTCTGATTTCTATTTATTCATTCTTTTCTTTTCTTCCTCTTCCCATTTCTGTTTTTCTCCATTTCATCATCACTCATCTCTTCATTCCAATGGCAAGCTCCCCTAGCATTCTTTTTTGTTTGTTCGTATGTTTTTGGCTCCTGTTCCTCTCTCCTCTCTCCCATATTCATCTTAGCTCCACAGATAACAATCTCCCTGCTACATCCTGCTTACCTGTACCATGCGCGTGACATCACAGCACCAAGCAGCACAGGCATGGCCTAATGGAACCTGCCCTGCACTGATTACTGACCAGCCCTGCTGGCTGTAGTAAGTGCCACAAACAACCTGTCCCAGTAACTCCTCTTCAGCTAGACATGCCCTGCTGTACCATATCTGAGTGACTGACCCTGCCAGTTGGAGAAGGAGGCAAAAAGAATTGAGTGCACAGAAAACCAAATAACAAAGAACACACAGTCCGCCTGCTCAGAAATAGTCAATTTTCTTTTTAAAAAGGGATGAAACAAACAAATCTACAGTCAATAAACGAGAAAAATAACTACTGAATGCCCCGAACACAGCAGACAATATCAAAACATTTACAAAAACAGGACAGGATGGTTCCAGTAGGCATCAAAAACAAATCACCAGAAGACTCTCCTGTGGAAGAAAATACACTAGAACTACCTGATGGGGAATTCAAGTCTCTAATACTTGGAATTCTTCAAGAACTGAAGAAAAAGCTGACAAACATGAGGCAAAACTAGACAAACTCATGGAAAATACAGGAAAACAATTGGAAGATTTCAGGAAGACGGTGCAAGAACAAAATGCCAAAATAAATTCACAACTAGAAATTACACAAAAACAACAATTAGAAATCCAAAAGATAAACAAAAGGATTTCAGAAATGGGTGATGTTATAGAAGGGCTCAGAAGCAGATTTGAAACGGTGGAAGACAGGATCAGTGGAATTGAAGACAAACACTTGGATACAACTCTGTTTCAGGAAAACTCGGAAAAAAGAACAAAGAAAAATGAAGAGACCCTGAGAGTTATGTGGGACACATTTAAAAGCAAAAATTTATGAGTGATTGGCATTCCAGAACAAGGGGAGAAAACAGAAAACACAGAGGATCATTGAAGAACTGCTGACAGAAAACTTCCACAATATCATGAAAGATGAAAAGCAGACCATCCAAGAAGCTCAACGAACCCCATATAGAAGACATCCCAAAAGAAAATCATCAAGGCATATCATATTCACCCTTGCCAAAAAAAAGACAAACAAAGACTCCTGAGAGCAGCTCGTGAAAAACAAGAAGTCACATATAGAGGAGAAACAATAAGACTAAGCTCAGATTATTCGGCAGAAACCATGCAGGCAAGAAGGCAATGGGATGACATATATAAAATCTTGAAAGAAAAAAATTGCCAGCCAAGAATAATATATCCTGAAAAACTCTTGTTCAAATTTGATGGTGAAATTAGGTCATTTCCAGTTAAACAGAAATTAAGGAAATATGTAAAAATCAAACCAAACTTACAAGAATTATTAAAGGGAGTTCTTCGAACTGAAGACAAACAACTTCAGCTCACAGGCAGAACCTAGGATGCAGCATTGTATGAGCTAGATACCAATCAAGGAAATGAACTCTTGAGGACTATCCAAAACCAAAAGAAATACAACAGGAAATCAGAGCAGTTAATCAATAAATGACAACAACATCAAAACAACAAAAGAGGGAATAAATGGCGTAGGTATAGAAGCTTCTAATGGAGAGGAAGGCAAGGCGATGCCAACTAATGGTAGACTCCTACAAACTTAGCAAGATAAGGGTAAAATTCATGGTAACCACAAAGAAAGTTAACAAACCAACTCATAAAAACAAAGACAAAAAACATAAAGTCTTGGCAAAAACAAAACCTACAAAAACAAAAGAAAAGAAAAAAAAATCCACAAACAAAGGTAACTCAGCACAAGAGAGTAAGAAGAGCAAAGAAAACTTCAGCACCACAAAAAAAAGCACTACAAAATGACAGCAACAAACTCACATCTATCAATAATTACACTGAATGTAAATGGACTCAATGCACCCATAAAGAGACGGAGAGTGACAGAATGGATAAGAAAATAGGATCCATCAATATGCTGTCTAGAAGAGACACACCTTAGAAACAAAGATGTGAATTTATTAAAAGTCAAAGGTTGGAAAAAAATATATCAAGCTAACAACCACCAAAAAAGAGCAGGAGTGGCAATTCTAATCTCAGACAAAATAGACTTTAAAACAAAATCTACCATAAAGGACAAAGAAGGACACTATACAATGATTAAGGGGATGATCCATCATGAAGACATAACTATAATAAAAATCTACACACCCAATGACAGGGCTCCAAAATACATAAAACAAACTCTATCAACACTGAAAAGAGAAATTGACAGTTCCACAATAATAGTAGGAGACTTCAACACACCACCCTCAGTAAAGGACAGAACAACTAAGAAGAAACTCAGCAAAGATACAGAAGAACTAAAGGGCACAATCAGCCAACTTGACCTCATAGACATCTATAGAACACTCCATCCAACTGCTGCAAAGTACACATTCTTTTCCAATGCACATGGGATGTTCTCCAGAATAGACCACATCTTAGGCCACAGAGCAGTCCTCAACTAAATCCAAAACGTTGAGATAATTCACAGTATCTTCTCTGACCACAATGCCATCAAGGTAGAAATTAACAATAGATAGAGCAAGGAAAAAAAAATCAACTACATGGAAACTGAATAATACCCTGCTTACACATCATTGGGTAATAGAAGAAATCAGAGATGGAATCAAAAAATTCCTAGATTCAAATAAGAATGAAAACACATCTTACCAAAACCTTTGGGACACAGCAAAGGCAGTCCTCAGAGGACAATTTATAGCAATAGATGCACATATCAAAAAAGAAGAAAGGGACAAAATCAAAACATTAACTACAGAACTCAAACAAATAGAAAGAGAACAGCAAAAAAAAGGCCACAACCACTGGAAGAAAGAAATAGTAGAGATCAGAGCAGAAATAAATGAAACAGAGAACAGAAAAGCAATAGAAAGAATCAACAAAACCAAAAGTTTGTTCTTTGAAAGGTCAACAAAATCAACAAACCACTGGCCAGACTGACAAAAGAAAAACAGGAGAGGACACAAATAACCCAAACAAGAAATGAAATGGGGGACATTACAACAGACCCAACTGAAATAAAAAGGATTATAATAGAATATTATGAAAAACTATACTCCAACAAATTTGAAAACCTAGAGCAAATGGATAAATTTCTAGAATCACACAGCCTACCCAAACTACAGCAAAGTGATGCTGAAAATCTGAACAGACCCATAACAAGACAAGAGATTGAAAAGGTAATGAAAAACCTCCCAACCAAAAAATGCCCTGGCCCAGATGGCTTCACTGGACAATTATACAAAACATTTACAGAAGAGCTTGTGCCAGTCCTACTCAAGCTATTTCAGAGCATAGAAGAGGAAGCAACACTTCCAAATTCATTCTATGAAGCCAGCATAACGCTGATACCAAAACCAGGCAAAGAAGCCACAAAAAAAGAAAATTACATACCAGTATCTCTCATGAATATAGATGCAAAACTTCTGAACAAAATTCTAGCCAATAGAATTCAGCATCATATCAACAAAGTAATACACCATGACCAAGTAGGATTCATCCCAGGTATGCAAGGATGGTTCAACATTAAAAAAATCAATCAACGTGATTCACCACATAAATAAAAGGAAAGAAAAGAATCACATGATCATCTCAACGGACGCCGAAAAGGCATTTGACAAAGTCCAACACCCATTCCTGATAAAAACTCTCAATAAAATAAGTATAGAAGGGAAATTTCTCAACATAATAAAGGGCATCTATGCAAAACCTACGGCCAACATCATTCTTAATGGAGAGAGGCTGAAAACATTCCACTTGAAAACAGGAACGAGACAAAGATGACTTTTATCACCACTCTTATTTAACACTGTGCTGGAAGTTCTAGCTAGAGCAATAAGACAAGAAAAAGAAATAAAAGGCATCCAAATTGGTAATGAAGAAGTTAAACCACCCCTGTTCGCAGGTGATATGATACTATATGTAGAAAACCTTAAAGACTCCATAAGAAATCTACTGGAACTAATAGAAAGCTTCAGCAGAGTAGCAGGATACAAGATAAACATTCAATATTCAGTTGGATTCCTATACATCAGTAAAGAGAACGATGAAAAGGAGATCAGGAAATCAATACCATTTATAATAGCCCCTAAAAAGATAAAATATGTAGGAATAAATCTAACCAGGGATGTAAAAGACCTATAGAAAGGAAACTACAAAACACTGCTGCATGAAACCCAAAGGGATCTACATAAATGGAAAAACATACCATGCTCAGGGATAGGCAGATTCAGCATTGTGAAAATGTCAATTCTACCCAGAGCAATTTACAAATACAATGCAATCTTGATCCATATACCAACAACATTCTTCAAAGAGATGGAAAAACTAATCATTCACTATATATGGAAAGGGAAGAAGCCCTGAATAAGTAAAGCACTACTGAAGAAGAAGAATAAAGTTGGAGGACTCACACTACCCGACTTCAGAACCTACTATACAGCTACAGTAGTCAAAACAGCCTGGTACCGCTACAACGACAGATACATTGACCAATGGAACAGAATTGAGAAGCCAGATGTAAATCCATCCACCTACGGTCACCTGATCTTCGACAAGGGTCCATACTCCATCAAATGGGGAAAAGACAGTCTTTTTAACAAATGGTTCTGGCAAAACTGGATATCCATCTGCAAAAAAATGAAACAGGACCCATACCTCACACCGTATACAAAAACTACTTCAAAATGGATCAAAGACCTGAATATAAAGCCTAAAACTATAAAGTTCATAGAAGAAAAAGTAGGACTAACACTTCAGGCCTTAATACATGGCATTAACAGGATACAAACCATAACCATCAGCACACAAACTCCAGAAGATAAGCTAGATAACTGGGATCTTCTAAAAATCAAACACCTATTATCTTCAAAAGTCTTCACCAAAAGAGTAAAAAGAGAACCTACGGAATAGGAAAAAATTTTTGGACAGTGCAAGTCAGACAAAGGTGTTATCTCCATAATCTACAAGAAAATCCAACCCCTCTACAACAAAAAGACAAATAATCCTATGAAAAAATGGGCAAAGGAAATGAACAGACACTTCACTAAAGAAGACATTCAAATGGCCAACAGACACATGAGGAAATGCTCGGGATCACTAGCCTTTAGAGAAATGCAAATTAAAACCACAATGAGATACCATCTCACCCCGGCATTACTGGAATGAATCAAAAACACTGCAAATAACAAATGTTGGAAGAGCTGCGGGGAGATGGGAACTCTTATGCACTGCTGGTGGGAGTGCAAAATGATACAACCATTTTGGAAAATGATATGGCACTTCCTCAGAAATCTAGAAATAGATATCCATTCGATCCAGCAATCCCACTCCTAGGAATATATTCTAGAGAATTAAGAGTTGTCACTCAAATAGAGATACACACACCTATGTTCATGGCAGCATTGTTCACAATAGCAAAATGATAGAAACAACCTAGATGCCCATCAGTAGATGAATGGATAAAGAAACTATGGTACATACACACAATGGAGTACTATGCAATGAGAAAGAACAACAATGAATCTGTGAAGCATCTCATAACATGGATGAAACTGGAGGACATTCTGCTGAGTGAAATAAGTCAATCACAAAAGGACAAATATTGTATGAGACCTCGATTGTAAAAATCCATGAAAAAGTTCACACACAAAACGTAACAATCTTTGTTGGTTACCAGGGATGGGAGCGGTCGGGGGGAAATACTAAATAGGCAATAGATAAGTGGTATCTTGGGTGAAGGGTGAGACAGTACACAATACAGGAGAAACTAGCACAACCTGTACAAAGAAAGGTCATGGAAGCCCCATAGACACATCCAAACTCCCTGAGGGACTTAATTGCTGGGCGGAGGGCTGTGGGGACCATGGTCTTGGGGAACATCTAGCTCAATTGGTATGAAACAGCTTATAAAGACAATGCTCTACATTCTACCTTGGTGAGTATTGTCTGGGGTCTTAAAAGCCTGTGAGCAGCCATCTAAGATACGCCAGTGGTCACATCCCTTCGGGAGCAAGGGAGAATGAAGAGAACAGGATACAAGAAAGAGATTAGTCCGAAGGACTAATCATCCACAGCTACCAAGGCCTCCACCAGACTGAGTCCAATACAGCTGGATGGTGCCCGGCTACCACCACTGACTGCTCTGACCAGGATCACAGCAGAGGGTTCTGGACAGAGCTGGAGAAGGATGTGGAGCGTAATTCTAACTCACAGAAAAAAGACCAGGTTTACTGGACTGAAGGAGACTGGAGAAACCTTGAGAGTGTGGCCCCCAGACACCCTTTTAGCTCAGAGGTGAAGTTACCTCCGAGGTTCACTGTTCAGCCTGGGAGTGGACAGCCCCGTAAAACCAAATGAGACTAACGAGGTACAGGAGTCCAGTGACAGGGGCCAGAGGGCAGAAGGGGACAGGGAAGCTGGTGATAGGGAACCCAGGTTGAGTAAGGATATTGTTGATGTGTTGTGAGATTGTTAACCATTGTCATAGGGCAACATTTGTAGTAACTGTTAAATGAGAAACTATTTTGTTCTGTAAGCCTTCATCTTAGCTGAGAATAACAACACAATTGGAAGAGCGTAGTCAATTCCACTGAATTGTGTATGTAGAAATTTTTGAAATGGTGTTTCTTTGGCTATGTGTATTTTCACCAAAAAAAAAAAAAAAAAAGGTTGAGAAGTTAGAGGTTTTATATGTTGTGGGGTTGTTAACCAATGTCATAAAACAACGTGTGTACTACTGTTTAATGAGAAACTATTTGTTCTGTAAGCCTTCGCCTGTAGTACAATTAAAGAAAAAAAGAATAGAACACAATATTCAAGGCAGACATTATTTAGTAGTTAAGCTAAACTAGTGTTTGATTTTAAGAAGATTTCAGGGGATATTTTTGATTTAAGTTTTAAGGATTATCTTAGGGCAATAATTTTTGTGGTTAATCTATCTTCCATGGCTCCAGAAATTCTGGATTCCTTAAGAATTTGAAATTCTGTTCTGTATTTTGTCCCTTTTGATCAGGATTCTTCTATAGAATCTTTGATCAAAACTTTTAGTAATGATAGTTGGGCACCAACCAGTTCTTCTCTTCTCATGGCAAACAATACAGATGTTCATGGAGGCAATCCACCACCCATTCCATTTCTTGCTTCTATTCCTGACACTCCTTCTTCCTCTGTTGCTCCAGGCAAATTAGGATCAATTAGTGTACCTTGGGTGGAGGCTTGCAAGCTTTTAAGACCTCAGGCAGTATGTGACATTAGAACAGAGGCACTAAACATGATATTAGGCCAGTTAACTGGAATGTCCCATGAAACCATAACCCTAAACCTCCAAATCAAGAAACTAAAACCCATGAGGTGTTTGCTTGCACATAAGCAGCCTCAGCAGCTGCTCTGTTTTTGTTGCTGTTGTAAATGTATCTATCACATAACTTTTATGAATTGAACTTTTTACTGGTGTGCAACTTATTGACAGCAATTGCATCAATTGGCTTTGCAACTCTACCCTTAATCAATGCAATTTTTCCATCACTGTAAACTGAAATTCAGTGTTCCTAAGTCATAACCCACCCCTCCTTCCCTCTTCATCCTACCTCTGGTAACCAACCACTAATAAACTTTGGTCTCTATGTATTTGCCTGTTCTTGTCTTTTTATATAAGTCCTACAAAATTCAATCTTTTCTGATTGACTTTTTTCACTCAACATAATATCTTCAAGTTCCATCCTTGTTGTATTAAGATTCCATTTCTCTTTCTAGCTTAGTAGTATTCTATTGTATGTATGTATCCCACTAAAAAAAAAAAAACATGCATACACACGTTTATGTACTCTCAGAGACCTAGAACAATCTTTGCCTTGGTTTCTCCTTCTAGATCTGTGAAGGAAAGTATGATTTTGTAGCAAGAAATAGCTCAAGAAGTCACCATTCCAGATGCTAGGGAAAAAGATAACCAAAGACAAAAAACCAAACCCAATGCTGTCAAGTCAATGCCAACTCATAGTGACCCTAAAGGACAGGTAGAACTGTCCCATAGGGTTTCCAAAAGCAGTTGGTGGATTTGAACTGCCAATCTCTTGTTTAGCAGCCTTACCTCTTAACCACTGTGCCACCAGTGCTCCAAAATTCACTGCCATCGAGTAGATTCTGACTCATAGTGACCCCACAGGGTTTCCAAGGTTGTAAATCTCTATGGAAGCAGAGTGACACATTTTTCTCCTGCAGAGCAGATGGTGGTTTCAAACCACCAATCTTCTGGTTGGCAGTCGATCACTTTCACCACTGTTATGAAAGAAGCTGAACAGATTAATAATTAGGATTCTTTAACTATGCTTGGCCTTCATCTGTTATAACAACAGTCCTTCTGGCTGACAGTGAGAGGGCAGTAAAGAGAAGGGAGCAGAAAAAAAAATTTCACAAGACAACAATCATATGAATAAAAATTACAATAATTGGTGAAAGGTCTTCAGTGGTAAGTTGTAGCAAAACTTTAATGTGCATTTTAATCCATTTCAGTAGGTACGGAAATCAGAATCAGAATCTGAGCCAAAATTTGTGTTATTAATTTAGGCACTCCTTTCTTTTATTAATATTTACATGATACAACTCATTCTATTTTTCCTTATTCCTCAGTTAAATGGGAATAATTTTGTATTTTTACCATAATGTATCGTGTCATTTGCTATACATTAAGCAATATCCTTTATCCAGATAAGGTAATTCCTTTTTGTTCCTTTTTTTTTCTTTCCTAGGATCAATTATAGTGAATGATATAAATCTTTCATATCTATCTTTTGGAAGGATTGCATATTTATATTTCTCATTTTTTTACAATAATGTAGGAAATTACATTAAAATCTATTCAAAGTTATTGAGAACTAGATAGTATATTTACTGACACAAAGTAAAGTAGAGGGTCAGTGAAAAAGAGGAAGACTCTCAATGAGATGGATTGGCACAGTGACTGCAACAATGCACTCAAGTATAACAACGATTGTGAGGATGGTGCAAGACAGGGCAGTGTTTCATTCTGTTGTACATAGGGTCACTATGAGTCAGAACTGACTCGACAGCACCTAACAACAACAACATAGACAGAGACAAAGACAGAGACAGAGACAGAGATAGATACAGATCTATAAACTAGCTGATATATGTATATAGTATTACACTATCTAATATAGAAAATTGTAAATACAAAATTATAAATAGGAAATTTAATTATTGGTAGAATGCTGAATTTTAGGATCTTTATATACATTTTTTGAATACAGTCACTATATCATTGAGTTGTCATTTTAACCTGAGTACTCAATATTTTTTTAAGAAAAATAAAAGCAAAGCAGCATTTTCAAAGAGCTCAATTGTTAAGCTGTCACCTGATTTGCAGTAGTTGCAAACTTCCTGGACAGTTAGAAATCCTTTTCAGTAACGGTACCAACTTCAGAAAATGATGTGAAAGAAGTGCTTTTAACAGCTGAAAGCAGTGGCCACGTGGAACAAAAGAAAGAGTGGTGAGGATTCTGTATGATGTTCATATTGAAGTTCTATTCTTTTGTAGTTCAATAGATCAAATGTGATGAGACACTTGTTACTAAATAAAAGGATATGGGGCTTTAACTTGCACAAAGCCGAAGAATCCAATTGCTCTTTCTTTTGTAAGTACTATCCAGGATTAAAGATTCAGATTTTGAAACAGAAAGACAACATACCGACTTCTGCTATCTGTCATGGGGTGTGGGCTAGTAGTGCCCTGGATAGAACAGACTCCCTTTTAAATGCACCCAAAGGAGGTACATTATCGTAATATCCTACTTTGTCACCATTATAAGAGATGAAGTTTTCTTACATAAAATATAAATGAAGATAACTAATTTTTCTAGTATCTGCATCTGTCAACTGAACAAGACACACTGCTCCTTCCATTATTATCCCCATGAGACTAATTTTCCCAAACTTTAGTATTTCTTACAGTTTTAAAATATCAACTTTTAGAGCCTACAGGCTATATGTAATATCCTGTGAGATATATAATAAACACTACTAAATATGAAATACCTTCATAAACTATTATGTGAATAAGTACAATTTTGCCCAGCTCAGAACCTTTCATTTGTGCCCTCATTCTCCGAAGTATCCTGAAGAAGACTTACAGGAGCAAATTCACTGTCACATTCTCCAATAGTACCCTGCCTCACTTGTTGATGAGTCCAATAAACATATGTACGAAACTATGGCCATTCTGTCTTTTCAATTATTGAACTCTTCCAATAATGTTGCATTTCACTCTACCCTAGAGATTCATCTTTTTGGACATACACTAGCTTGCATGTCTTTGAATTACCTGTAACTTCAAGCACTCCAGTATTACAGTTTCATTCATCTCAATTTTCATCACAATCTTCTGTGTTTCTAACCCATTCTGGCAATTACTAGGAATCCAATCATTTTTTCCCAATTGTCTAACCCTTCAACCCATTGATTTTTTCTACTGTCCTTCTTCCCTTAACATTTTCTTTTCTTTACTCACCCAGCTAAATCATGGACCATCATGGCAATTACTCTCATGGGAACAATCTCAACTTCCTTACTCCTCTCTCACTTTGCATTGCTTGCCTAATAAAATAATTCTGGGTAAAAACAACTCTCAGTCTTCTTTGTGCCTATGTCAATGTAATAGACTGTGTCCCAAGAATAACATAACACTGGCAAAATGTGGTCATAAATTTAAAGTGAGGCCCACAGTAAGTTCTTAGTGTTTGGAGTAATCATTCCCTGTTTTTCTAGCCCATTCACTCTTCCACTTTCCAAGATGATAATTTTGTATCCTTTCCTTTTCCTGTAAGACTGGAAATCTTTTTTTTCCCCTCATTTATGAACAACTGCCATGCTTTCTATTTCACCTAGAATTCAAGTAATGATAAAAGAACATCCACAGATTCTGCTGATTAACTCATTACCAACTGCCATCATATTCCTTTGGGTCATTTCTTTGGAATAGACACAAATATGGATGTCTTCCAGTCTATTGGCCAGGCAGCTGTCTCCTAAATTTCTTGATGTAGATGAGTGAGCACTTCCAGTGCTGCATCAGTTTGTTGAAACATCTCAATGGGTATTCCGTTAATTCCTGGAGTCTTATTTTTTGCCAATGTCTTAAGTGCATCTTGGACTTCTTCCTTCAGTACCATTGGTTCTTGATCATATGTTACCTCCTGAAGTGGTTGAACGTTGACCAATGCTTTTTGGTACGGTGACTCTGTATACATATATATTAGCCTAATTTTGACTAGTAGGACTCCTCAGGGAGTCCGTGGGTAGCGTAAAGGGCTAAGCACTTAATTACTAGCTGAAAGGTTATTGGTTTGAACCCACCCAAAGACACCTTGGAAGACAGGCTTAGCAATATCCTTCCAAAAGATCACGCCTTTGAAAACCCTACGGAATAGTTCTACTCTGCACACATGGGATTGCCATGAGTAGGAATCAACTTGACAGCGACTAACAACAGCTATATATATGTGTGTGTGCACGTATGTTGTATGTATATACATACGTATGTATGTATTTACTTCAAGGAATTGGCTTACGAAATTGTGGGAGCTGACAATTCCAAAATCCTTAGGACAGGCTACTGGCTGGAGACTCCTGCAGGCTTGCTTCCCAAGATCCGTAGGTCAGGTGATGGAAAGAGTACAGAGTGGAGGGAGAGAGAAAGAGTTCTGTCAAAATACCTATTTATAGTCTGGAGGCAGAAAACACCCTAACAACACTCCCTTTTCAACTGATTAATATATTACTGTGGGACAATGAGGCCTGCTACACCAAGCCATAACTGTAAGACCATACTGCAAATATGGTTGGTGCTCACAGATTGTACCAGATTTCTAGATAGCCAGGAGGCCATTAGAAAAAGAGCACCAATGAATAATATGGCTTGCTCCATAAACATCATATCCTGTGCAGAGGGTGAACACACATGTGCACATTGAAAGTAGCTTTTATTACAAGAATCAGACAGCATACAACCAGAAATATTCCATAATGAGGAGTCCCCCTCAAAAGCTGTCTGGGCAGAGATGATGACCCTTCCTTATACATCCCATTTTTTGCCACAGGTGAGTGGCTTAAATGGGAGCTTACTACTGCCGGTCTTCCCCTGGACAAGTAGGTCCACTTAGGTGGACTGTAAACTAATGCTGTTTGCCCCACCTGAACCATAGCTAAGGAGACTAAGAAAACTTCCTCTACCAGCTGTTTCATACCTTTAGCCTAATTGACTAACTGTATCTTTTTAACCCTGCTAACAAACATCCTGAGGCCCTAGTGGCACAGGGGTTAAGCCCTTGGCTGCTAACCAAAATGTCAGAATCCACTTGATGGCAATGGGTTTGGCTTGGTTTACTGGTGAGTTTAATATATACATCAAATATGACACATTCAAAACCATACTCTTGAGTTTCTCTCACAAACCTGTGAGGGAAACCCACAGAAAACCCACAGTCTTCTCTAACTCATTGATACCAATTCTTTTCTTTGGGTTTTTTAGGCCAACAACCTAGAATTCCCCTTGAGTTTCTGCTGCTTTTTTTCTTTTTCTTTTTATCTCATTTCTCATATCCTATGCACTAAAGAGGCTTGTTAGTTTTATCTTCAATATATATCCAGAATTTGACAACATTTCACTACTTCTATTGCACACAGGTTTGTCCTAGTCAATATTTATTACCAGGATTATTTCAATAGCCTCCTAAGATTGGTGTGCCTGATTCCATCCTTTCCACTTTATACAGTGAAAACTCTACAATGGCTGCCCACTTCACTCAGAAGGAATCTGAGTTCTTGAAATGGCCTGCAATTTCCCACACAATCTGGCACCCATTCAATATTTTTGACTTCTTCACCTACTCCTCCAGCACTCTCCACTGTCCTACATCCTCAATGGCTTCCTTGCTAATCCTTGAACACACCAAATTTGCTTTTATCTTAGAAAATTTGGAAAGGTTTTTTTTTACCTTTGCTAAAAATGCACCTGGTCTTATCAGGTTGGCCATGAATAACCAAACCCTTTACCTACTTCAATATTTTTTTTTCAAATATCCCTTCATGGCTCTAATGCCACTCTATGCTTAACACCTTAGTAATAATTGCAAATTGCTCTTTTCTCCAGTATTCCTGAATGCTCTTCCCCTGCTCCTGCTTCCCTAAGGCGCTTAGCATCTGTAACACAACATTTTACTTCTCATATGTAATTGTCTTATTGTTTATTATCTGAGTCTAAGCTACTGTATGTTGTAAGTACATATATAGTGATATTTATTAATAACCTATTAAAATATCTTCATTGAAGATTCCATGGAAAAACAAAACATGATTGATCTACTTCATCCACAACATTAAACTGGGTATTTATGCATTTGAGAAGAAATAATTTAGTATGGATTCATTCAAAACTCAGCATATATGTATTGAGCACTTGCAAAGTGCCAAGAATTTGGCTAAGTTGTAGAGATTCAGAACAATACAAGACAAGCAAGATTGCTGCCCTCATGGAACTTTTATTTAGAAGGATTAAATTAACCTTAAAAATGAATGGAAATGTCATTACAATAAAATACAAAAAGAAATTAAACAATAATCAATTATTGTTATCAAAATCATTTTCTAAACTAGAAAATCACTGACATTCCATTTACATGTGTCTAAGAAGATACACTACCAATAGATGAATTTCTGAAGGGTTATATAAATGTAAACACACATTTTATTGGAGAAAAACAACACAATGAGGTTAAGTCTTCACAAGTATTCCAGTGGCTGTTCATTCACTTTAAAATTTCTCACAGATATTACAATATTGTGCTGCCTATTGCTCAATGTCTAAAATCTGTTGCCTTATATATTCTATCCAGTTTCATAGTTGTTTATGCCTGGAGGGTTAATCCAGTGCCAATACTCCATCATAGACAGAAGTAGAAGTGTTTGTACTTTTCTTTTTCATACATGAAAATGTTATGTAATATTGTCTTTGTGCAATAAATGTTTCAACAATTATAAAAACATTTTAAGAATACTGAGTAGACATGAGGAACCCATACGATCTTTAATTAGTGAAGTCCCATAAATTACGTATTTTTTTGTAGGAATGACACTTCTGTGACCATTTGAGAAGCTGCTAAAATTGCACAGACAAGCAATGATAAGGATGTGAGACAAGAATAGTTTTGTAAGAATGAGAAGAAATACACAAAATGCTTGATATTGTAATATTGAAATACAATTTGTCTTTTCCACTATATTTCAGTATATCTGATATACATAACTAAGGTGATTCTGAGATTCCCTGAGCAGGGACTGTATTGTCACAAGACTATTTATTTTAATATAGACCACTGAATTTGTAAACCCAACACATCACACAGACAGTTCTAAAATCTCCTTGGGTTCCAAAATTGTTAAAAATGTTTCCCCTGTCCTGATGCTGTTCCATGAATCTATACATTAGAAGCTCTCTTTACAGCCTAATTAGAGAAGTAAGATTTACAAAGGCCCAGAGGTCATATCAATGGAATAAGAACACTGTAATTTGTTTCGCTGGGTCATATGGGTGAGTCGTGATCAGAAGTCAGAAAATTGTGGTTGAAAACTGTTTCCAATGACAGATTAACACCCAGAGGAGTGGAACTTAATGTAGATGAGACACTCCACTGAAGTAAGCAAGTGAGCAGGTCATTGAACAGTACATAATTAAGGTTGTGGGCTATAAGTATTGACAAATTATAAGATATGAACCAACCAGTTTCTGAAAAATTAGAGATCAGGGCCCGTGGTTTTTCTTCCCAGATATTACCATGATGCTCAAGCCACAGCAGGCAGGTGATATGCTGTTGCAGAATATGAAATGAATAGCCTTCTTTCTTCTAAAAATAAAAATAAAAAGACTCAATGAGAGATGAAAGTTACATTGTTAGAAAAGGTCCAACCAATACCAAACCATTTAATTGTGGCACCACCAGGGCTCCTAGAAAAGGATCACATTTTCCTAACTGATCTTCCACACATCAGATATTCAGGAAAAAAATATTAAATCTGTTGGATTATATGTGGATTCACTCAAAACGTGTTTCTGTGGCTGACAGCCATTCATAATCATCCTTTTAGATGATAAAGATATGTGTTTATTGGAGTGAAAAACATTCCCTTGGAGCACTATCAAGCCTGGACCTTTTTGGGTGGTGGAGTATACTATGAGACAATGGAGCCCACTCTTATCTCTCTCTTTTCTGTAAAGTAGGTCATTTTCTCTGATGAAAGGTTAAGTAAACTGTGATGCCAATAGATTAAACAAGAAATACTGAGCTTGTGTAGGCAGTAAAAGTAAACCAGTATCCAGATTATCCAGATACATATCTATCCCCTTGAAAATAAACCACTGGTCCTGGCTACCAAGTTCCTGTTTGGTCTTCTCAAGAAGTGGTGCCATATCCTCACATTGGTCTCTGATGCTGGCTGTTTTAACATTGGACTCTAGCTGTAGCATTGGTAGTAAGATCAAATGATGTTGGGCCCCAGCATCTCTTGCATCTTTATGGCCACTTCATTTATGTGTCCATTATGCCAGTCCTACAATTGCCAATTATAAGGTCCATTTGCTGGGTCATTTTGGCTACCTGATGATTTGGCCCTTCTTCAGAGGTGAATGTATTCTAGTGCTTGATAATATGTGACACAAAAATCTTCACACATACTTCATTCTTTTCCTCAATATTTCAATTTTGTTTTTCTTTCCTGAATCCTGTCCAACTTCCCAGGCCATTTGTTGCTACCAGTGAGTCTATGTTTATTCTCTCCTCACGATGCTTCTGTGTCCATACAGAGTACATGACCAGGCACACTGTCTGAAGCTACACCTATTGGGAGGATCATCTCTTGTCACTGTATTTCAAGGCCAACAGTGTGTGACTGTGTATTGTAGTGGTCATTAATTTTGGCTTGCACCCTCATACCAAGTGAAATGATCAATAAATCAAATTAAAGATTTGTTCTCCTCTTTCAAATGATTATAAGGGAATCCCACAGATGTGAGCTGAGGAAGGAACACTGGTACAACAATGATAAGTATCATGGGCATGTAAGCTGCCTGCACATGTATCCTGTTTGTGCACCCTATCACTGACTGTGATACATCCCAGATGTACCACTTCACTCCTCTAATGTATCTTATCAGTGAGGATTTGCAGAATGTCCAAATGATCCAGATCCCTTCTGACTAAAGTATGACAGAGTTGGAAGATTTAACATAGCACTGGAACACAACTGTGACTGTGTATTTTTGTTTATTTTAATGTAATATGAACTGGTTATAACTCTCTTTTCAATAGGGATATAAAATATATGTCAAATCAGTGGTTGCATGCCCTGTAAGTGTAGCCATATAAACCTGCTTTAGCAAAGGTGCCACATCTCTCATGTTGGTTGAGATTATAGCCACAACTTGGTTGAGCCTGCAGTTGTCTACAGTCAACATCCAGCTTCCATCCTATTTTTTCAGGACAGAGACTGGTGAATTAAAGTAGATATGATGGGACCTTCTACCCCTGTGTCTTTAAGATTATTAAGGGTGGTATTATTTTTTTGAAGCTTCCAGGTATGCAATATTGTTTTCATGCACTTTCTTTTCCATGGCAAAGGTAGTTTCAGAAGACTTTCCCTAAACTTTCCTGCTATGATAGCTCTTACTTCATAGACTAAAAGCACACTGTGATAAAATGATCACCAGGTGACCACTGTAAGGTCTGTAAGCCTGACTGTGTCCAGGACTCTATTTATTACCTACCCCTACATACACACACATATGTACCCTGATATACCACAGCCCTAACATGTAAAGGGGCATGATGACATGCTGATGGTTTTGGACTCCAGGTATCAATGTCAACATAGATCTTGTATCTGCATTCCTCAACATATGTGAGAATCTCCTTCATCTCCACCCAGCATTACCATACAAAATGACCAAAGGTCTCTTTAGTGAAGGACTGTTGTATGCTATTGAGCTGATTTTGACTCATACCAGCCCTATATGACAGAGTAGAACTGCCCCATAAGGTTTCTTACACTGTAATCTTCAAGAGAGCAGATGGCCCGGACTTTTCTCCCACAGAGAGACTGAGTGGGTCAAACTGCTGATCTTTCAGTTAGCAGCAGAGTGTGTAACCATTCTACCACTAGAACTCCTTCATGAAGGAATTTTTTCCGTCTGAGTAGACTCTGACTCATAGTAACCCCATGGGGTTTCCAAGACTGTAAATCTCTACGGAGGCAGACTGCCACATCTTTCTTCCACGGAACCGATGGTGGTTTTGAACCTCTGATGTTTTGGTTAGCAGTCAATCACTTTAACCAATGCGCCACCAGGGCTCCTTGGTGAAGGACTAGAGAATACATTTTTGTGTATACTAACCATGTTTTTGCATAATCCTTCTTCCTGGGCACCATGCTACCTGTTCAGGTCATGGGTTCCTTGTCTGATAACTGACTCAGCTCCACAAACTGGGCAAGGGATCATGACTTTTTAACGGAGCAACTGTCTTCAGACCATTTTTCATCCATACTTTGATTTCTTCTGTTGGCACAAATTTAACAATAACTTTCTTGGATACCCATCTATGCTTTCCCAGGAATGCTGTGTTCTATCATCATATTCATAACCCTCTGAGGTTAGATTCCCTAGGCTGCCACTCAAACCTTGCCAGTCACTGCATTACGATGGTTTTGATCACATCCCTTGCACCATTGCCTGGCCTCTAATATCTTCCTGTTAGTGAGCTAAGTTCTTAACAGGCTCTCATACTATCAGCCCTAGTCTCAGGGAGAGTAACCTTCTAATAAGTTCATTGCATAGGGCAGTGCCCTTCCTGTGGAACACTATTCTCTTCTGATTACATGTAAAGTACCAATCCAGCATGCCCGAACCTTTACTTTCACCATCTTCCAGGAAATTCTGGCATTTCATCTTTATTCAGTATAAGCCACCATTTTTCCATGGTTCTAGAAGACATCCAACTAGTGAGTTTGGCCATCTTCTGGGATCTTTGTCAGAGAGTTATATCCTGTAACTTGGGAGAACACTGTCATGTCTAATTTTATATTCCAGCCCTCTTGATCAAGAACCCTCAGAATTTAATAGCATGCATAAGCCCTAGGCTCCTACCTATAACTCACAGCCACATCTCTCACTTCCTTTGGGGTATAGTCCTATTTCTGTCTTACAAGGACCATTCTGTCCCCAGACAGGTTATGCTATGAATTAATCCTAATAACGCCTACTGGCCAGGAAAGGAGGTAAGGAGAGATGCTAAGGTGGTTTTGCACTGTGCCAGTTTGACTAAGCTGAAACATCATCTCCTTATATTCCTTACTCTATATGATCCTGGGTTCATTTTAGTCACAAGAAAAAAATGTCTCAGATATGGCAAGTGGAAGTTAAGTAGCAGTTATTATAAGACTAAAGTGAAACAGTGGAAACTTCACAATCTAATGGTCCTCGTGCATTAGAGGTAGTAAAGGGCTGACACAGAGCTGTCATAGGTTCTACTTTGTCCTCACATTCATCAACACATTTGCAAATTTGCCATCCCACCTTTAGTTCTACAAACCAACTGCGATCTCTTATCCATCAACAGATACTTTGCTACTAATTCTTAGAGGTGTTACATACAAAAAATCGACAAACTGCTGTAGTTTTCTAACACTGCCTCATTCACAGTTCCACTTCAGCAGCTGGATATGCCTTTGTTGTTGTTGTTAGGTGCCATCTAGTTGGTTACGACTCATAGCAACCCTATGTGCAACAAAATGAAACACTGTTCCTTTGCCATCCACATAATTGTTGCTATTGTTTGAGTCCATTGTTGCAACCACTGTGTCAATCCATCTTGGCGAAGGTCTTCCTCTTTTTCCTTGACCCTCTACCTTACCAAGCAAGATGTCCTTCTCCAGGGACTGGTCTCTCCTGATATCATATCCAAAGGATGTGAGACGAGTTCTCATCATACTCTCTCCCAAAGAGCATTCTGGCTGTACTTCTTCCAGGACAGACTTGTTCATTCTCCTGGCAGTCCATGGTATGTTGAGTACTCTTAGCCAATACCATAATTCAAAGGCATCAATTCTTCTTAGGTCTTTTTTATTCATAGTCCAGCTTTTGCACACATATGAGGTGATTGAAAATATCATAGCTTGGGTCAGGTACACCTACCTTAGTCCTCAAAGTGACATCTTTACTTTTCAACTTTAAAGAGGTCTTTTGCAGCAGATTTACCTAATGCAATGTGTCCTTTGATTTCTTGACTGCTACTTCCATGGGTGTTGATTGTGGAGCCCAATAAAATGAAATCCTTGAAAACTTCAATCTTTTCTCCGTTTATCATTATGTAGCTTATTGATCCAGTTGTGAGGATTTTTGTTTTCTTTATGTTGAGATGTAATCTTTAATCTTCATCAGTAAGTGTTGCAAGTCCTCTTTACTTTCAGCAAGCAAGGTTGTGTCATCTGCATATTTCAGGTTGTTAATGAGTCTTCCACCAATCCTGATGCCATATTCTTCTTCATATAGTCCAGTTTCTCAGAGTAGCTGCTCAGCATACAGATAGAATAAGTATGGTGAAAGGATACAACCCTGACGTGCATCTTTCCTGATTTTAAATCACTCAACATCCCCTTGTTCTGTTAGAACTACTGCTTCTTGGTCTACGTACAGATTCCTCATGAGCACAGTTCAGTGTTCTGGAATTTCCATTCTTCTCAATGTTATCCATAATTTGTTATGTTCCACACAGTCAAATGCCCTTGCATGGTCAATAACACACAGGTAAACATATTTATGCTATTCTCTGCTTTCAGTCAAGATCTGTCTGACATCAGCAATGATAGCACTCATTCCATGTCCTCTTCTAGATATATCTATTTTTTCTATAATCTCCAACTCATTCAACAGCTTCAGGGCTGGTGCTTGATTATTCTCTGATGGTTTTTACAACTTTTCTTGTCAGCTCCACCCAGAGCTGTAATAAGGTTTAATGTCTATAATAAGTTGATTATTTCATACTACTTAAAATGACTCTGTTTACCTAATTGAATGCCATCGATATGTCTATCTGTCCACTAAATTAAAAACTGATGCAAGTGTTCCTGTAGCACAGCAATTGAGACTCTCTTACTACCAGCAACCTCTGTATTTAGCTAATATGCTAAATCTGGTCATGTACTTTAGGTCCTTCAGTACTTCACCTAATGTTCTGCTAGTTTTGATGTTTGCTGCAGGAGACCTCAGGTGAGCTTTACATAGGGCATTTCACGGTTTTTGTATCATCAGATCTCAATTTCCTGCCTGTGCACAGAACAGGCAAATGACTCCAGGGTCAAAAAAAGGTACTGACTCCAGTACACTTCTTTAAATTTCTTTGTTCTCTTGTGTTCAAGTTCTTCTGGCATCAGGATCAATCTGCTCCACTAAAGTAGATGATTGTTGTGTTTCATCTAGCTTTTCTACTTTTTGAAGCCATGAACAATGGCCTGCTACAGGCTATTACACTATAATCAAAACAAAAGTTTCATTTGATATACATTAACAAAACACTCTCATAAACTACCAGGTACCTAGTCTATAAAGAGACACTGCATGATGTACATATATTCACAAATTTGGAAGTATAATTCACACTAGTTAAAAAATATATTAAAGATTGGATATTAGTTTCCAGGCTGTGATTTTGCTAAGTGGAACCACGTCACCAATAGGAGGAATATTCTGTTATGTTGTCTTAAAATACATATTATTTTTAAGTGTTGAATTTTACATTTCTCTACCTTTAGGCTTGAAAAATGTATAGCTAAAGCAGAAATCATCATAAATAAAAATGGAGATTTTAAGTTGATTAGGTCAATGTACTGAGGATTACAGAACTATTGAGTTCAGTGCGAGTGGGCAAAATAATCATGATGGGGGTCACAGAAAAAACAGAAGAAAAAATACCAACTTGTCAAAGAAAGGATAAAACATTTCAATGAGGAAATTCATTATAATTCTATTACTATTTTGATTAGAAGGCATATCTATTTATCTTTTGTTTGGCATCTTACCCTGGCATTTAATTTATCATAAGTCATAAATAATAACACAAAACCCTAACCAAACTCATTCTTATCGAGTAGATTCCAACTCCTGGCGACTCCATGTGTTACAGAGTAGAACTGCTCCATAGGGTTTTCTTGGCTGTAATCTTTGCAAAAGCAGATCACTAGCCCTTTCTTCCATAGCACCATTGGGTGGGTTTGAACTGTCAAGCTTTAGGGTGGTAGTCAAGTGCACACTGTATGCAAAATGACAGATAATTTGCTGCCAATGCTAACAGAATCCAAAAAGTTCTGCTGTAAGACATCACATAACACCCCTTGGAAATTTCTTTCTTAAGACAGTTTATTTATGTCTGTGCATGCACGGAGTTACAAATGCTGAACACATACATTATGAATAAATACATCATCATGAAGAAACAAAAATATTCTTACTCAGTGGTAGACTTGATTGCTTCAACCAGACACTGCATAAACTTTTATAATCCATCCTATGATAATTTTGCAAACTTACTTCCTTGCACATAGTTCTGTATTCCACTATTATACTATATCTTTCTGAAGAATAAGACCTAACTTTCATTATCTTTGTTTTCTCAGTGTCGGCATATTGCCAAATCAATATGAGCTTACATAATGAATGAAAAATAAATAAATGAAATCTTAGCTGTGAAAACTTTGCCTTTTGTAATTTTCCTAAACTTTCTAACAATGCATAGATGTTTTAAACAGTTTTAACACTGGAGTGAAAATAGGTCAGCCTGGGCAAGGGAAACATATAAACTGTAATAAAAAAGATAGAAGGAAACTAAATATTCATTTCATAATTTCATCAGCAGTTGAGTTGTTGGATAGACTCATCTATGCTGGTTAAGTGGATAAAACAAAACATTTTCCTCAGGTATTATTCAAAATATGTATGCTTTCTTAACTTGTTTTCTACTATCTCTTTCTCTGATTTACAATCTTAGAGCAATTTATTGTTACTTGCTGAATTGTTATTTATTTTCTTGAATTATTTAGGAGACAAAGACATGGACTATATGACATTTTAAGATCATTTTGTATCATATTTGCAAGAATGAAGGGGAAAAACAAATTTAGGAAATGGCAAAGAGAAAGTAAAATTTTCCATGTGTATATAGAGTCATATAAACTAATAATTTTAAGAAAGAGGCATGAGTTCTGTGTTAAAATTTCAAGAGTTGAAATAAAACAACAGCACTATTTTAATTTTTAAAACATTCCAGATGCTTATTTTGTTGGTTTAATTTAAATTGATTATTCATGGACATTATCACTGGCTAATTTGGCTGTATATTCTATGAATAATAAAAATAATAAATGAACTGCAAAATTTCCACAGAGATTTTGCAAATTGCCAAAAGCCAACTCTTCTCTAGAGAGCTTGCCTTATGACAACCTATCAGCTGAAAACACAAACATTCTAATACACAAATCCCTCTACAATTGCACAGTCTGAGCAGTGCTTGCTACAGACCAGATTATTAGAGGAATGGAGCAAGAATTTAGAAAACTGGGAGAGGATATCGTCTGGTCTACAATCTATCACTCAATTCATTTGAAGATTTTTTTTTTTTTAATATATGTAACTATAAATGTAGTATAGGATTAATATTTTTGTGTTTAAAAATGCTTGGAAACTTAAAATTTCTCTAGTGAATAATATTTTTACATTGAAAGATGTTTCCTATTTAAATGATTTTAGGATTTATACATGACATATTGCAAACTTGATTATATACTTAGTAATTGTTTTTAAAAACCTACTATAAACTTACTCTATAATGTCTGCTGGAAATTTGAATGTGTATGCGAAGAATAAGAAACTTAGCAACATAACTTAGTTTATATCACCTTCTATACCTTCTGTGTATTTAAACTTGATTTATCAAGTTAGTGGTAAAGTTATCCTGATTTGACTTGGAGAGTACCTAGAAATGTTTGTTTGTTTAATCTTTGTTTTTCAAATATATATTAAACACAAAACAACACTTTGTATATACTTAAAATACTTTCAAGGTAATTGCTATAGATCCAAATAATTTTCTTTTCTTTTTTTCTGTTGCATAATTCACTTAAATTCCATGGAACTGGTATTTCCCAATATGTTTACTATTCTGCTAGTTATGGAAATCCAAATTGTTTCTACTTTTGCATTAAACATGTTTCATTATTTTCAGAATTCTTACTATCCATGAATTTTATATTTTTTTATACTTTGTTTATAGACGTAACATACACAGAAAAGAGGAGAGAGAGGAAGTCCTATCATTCAAAGACAACTCTTGCCAATAGTTTAGCTCAAATCTTTACAGGTTTTTTTTTTTTTTTTTCCTATTATTATTTGTTTAATTTGATTGTGAACAAATTATAACAAACTTTTTTTTAATCTTAAACTCTCGGTAAATATCACTGAAATTGTTCCAGCAAACCTTGTAAATATTTTCTGGCTTATGGATACAGAGATTCTTAGAAGTGG
This sequence comes from Dugong dugon, assembly GCA_030035585.1. NCBI lineage: Eukaryota > Metazoa > Chordata > Mammalia > Sirenia > Dugongidae > Dugong > Dugong dugon. The sequence continues at coordinate 45,758,670 of CM057477.1, read as the reverse complement.
ACTTTTTGGCTCAAAGAGTATGTTTATTTGTAATTGTAATTGATGCTGCCAGACATATTTCTAAGAATGCTATACCATACATTTCCATTATTGACTGTTAAAGGTGAAACCATTTGCCCCATTCCTGACGTAGCTTTTTGGCTGAAGGAAGGTCTAATAATATAAACATTTTAGGACTCTCTGCAATCTCTTGCTGAATTCCCCCAAAGGGAGGAATGACGTAATCTAATCGATGAGAAAGTAGAAAGACTAGGCACTTATATCACTTTTTGCTGAGTTATATAAACAAGATAAGTCCTTGTTTTGTTTTATAAGAAACTGTCAGACTGTTTCTCAGGAAGGTTGTATCATTTTGTATGTCCACCTGCAATTTCTGACAGTTTCATTTGCTTTGCATCTCACCAACACTTAGTATTGCTTTATCTTTTAAAAATATTATTACTTTGACCATTCACGTGTAGTGATATGTCCTTGTGGTTTCTATTTAGATTTTCCTAAGGGCTGATGATAGTGAGCATTCTTTTTATGTGTTTATTTGCCTTCAGTAGATCCTCTTTGGTGAAGTGTGTATGTTAAAGTTTTTTGCCCATTTTTTAAATGGGTTGCTGTTTACATGTTCTGGGTATTTGGGTGTGTAATTTCCAATGGAAACAGTTCACTACATCTAAGAAACCAGGATTTCCATACCTAACAGATGATATTGTTGCATTCCCCGGATGTCATTTACCAGGCTAGGGCACCCACTTCCCCACAGTGGTATTATTGACTGTTAATAGTTTACATCTGCACCCTTCTCTGAAGAATTGCTCTTGGCTGATGGGAGTCATCTTACTCAGAGATGCCTGGGAGATTATACTTTGCAGCAAAATTCCATGAGTAGTAGCTTAGATGCAATGAACAACTAAAAAGAGATTATAGCAGTCCCATGCACTATCCTCTGGATATAACGTCTTTGTGTTGGCAGTTTTCTCTGGATTAAGCTGAGGCCAGATTCCTTCTAAAACCACATTTACGTCTAATTTATGGATAAGTAAACTTTTTCTGTAAAGGGACAGATAGTAAGTATTTTTGCTCTGGAAGCCATGTGCTCTCTATTACAATTACCAATTGCTGCTGGTATAGGGAGTAAGCAGTCTTTGACAATACATACAAGAAAAAGTTTGGTTTTTCTTGGTTTCAATAAATATTTATAGACACTAAAATTAGAATTTAATGTAAGTTTCACATATTAGAAAATATTACTATACTTCTACTTTTTTTCCAACCTGTTAAAAATTGTAAAACTATTCTTAGCTTGCAGGACATAAAAAAGTGTGTTGGATACCAGGTGTAGTTTGCAGATCCTAGCCCAGTTTCTTCCCCTGTTGTAATTTGTTACATCACTCCTTTACCGATTTCTCTTCAGAGCTTTCTCAATGAATCACTTGGGAAAAAATTTCCATCTTAATCTCTGCTCTAGTACTCCTGACACAAAACACCACATTTGCAAAATACACTACGTGTAATTTTGCATTTTAGAAAGTGGAGATTTAAAAAATATATCTTAACAATTACCATTTAAGGCAAACCATAGACTGATCAGATGTTATTTGCTTTGCTATATATGATATAATTATATATTTGATTAATTCTTCATATTGTCTAGCTTTCCATCTCTCTACAGCTAGCACTAACTTCCTTTTTTGGATATATTTTTACTTGAAGGAAACTTTTTCAATAATCCTTTCATAAAATTGTTTTTAGGATTCATTATCCAACAGAGTCACATTTGAGACTAAAGTTTTCAAAAAAGAATGGGTTAATAAGATTGGTTCAAACTAATAATGCCTCCTATTCATTTAGAAGAAAAAGTTAATATGCTATTTTAAATATCAAATGTAAAAGTCATGGAATAGAGTAGAATTGAGAGGGACATTTTCTATTTAATAAATTGTAACCCAGAGACTCAGTCACTCTTTCCAAGCTCTCTACCAAGAAAAAGATTTTAATACTAGTAGCAGGTAAAAATAAACAGTTAAGTAGTGTCTTCGTTATCTAGTGCTGCTATAACAGAAATATGACAACTGAGTGGTATTAACAAAGAGAAATCTATTTTCTCCCAGGTTAGGAGCCTAGAAGTCTAGATTCAGGGTGCCATCTCTAGGGGAAAGCTTTCTCTCTCTGTTGGCTCTGGGGGAAGGTCCTTGTCTGTTTTCAGCTTCTGCTCCTGGGTAATCTTCATGTGACTTGGCATCTGTCTTCCCCCATCTCTGCTTGCTCACTTGCTTGTTTAATCTCTTTTATATCTCAAAAGAAATTGACTTAAAACACACCCTATACTAATACTGTCTCATTAACATCACAAAGAAAACTCATTTCCAAATAGGATTATAACTACAGGAGTAGAGGTTAGGATTTACAGCACATATTTTTTGGAGACACAATTCAAACCATAACAAGTAGACAAGGAAAACTTTCATGATATTTCTACTTAATATTACATTTTGTTAGGGTAACGTGATGGTACCACCATTCTAGTCCGAATTATTCTAAACACCAAACCAAAAACCAACCCTGCTGCCTTCGAGTCTATGCTGACTCACAGCAACCCTATAGGACAAAGTACAACTGCCCCATAGGGTCTCCAAGGAGCAGCTGGTGGATCGGAACTTCCAGCCTTTTGTTAGAAGCCAAGCTCTTAATTGTAAACACAGATGTTCTTAACTTGGTGTCCATTGCGTGTTTTCAAATAAATCTATTCATGTCATGAAATTGTAGACAAAATGTTTATATATTTACATGGTCATTTTTTGGGGGGTGATAAGAACCATGTATTTTATTAATGTGTTAGAGATATTAATGGTTAATTGAAGACATGTTTTTGAAGGCTATTCATCCAATTTGATACCTTTTCATAACTAATGGGATATACATTCACTCATGTATATTTTCTGCCTCTCAGCTTTCTTGGGAAGCTACTGTACCATGTGCTGCCAGGAGGCGGGGACCTGTATAACTGTATGAAATGGAAGAAACAGGTGTGTGCTGCAAATTATTGTTTTTACAAGGTGTTGTATGAAGTGGCGCATCCTGAGGTGTGATTTTGCAAAATGTTTGTCTCTTTTGGCTTTTGTAGAGCAAGATAGGCCTTGTAAGTATACTTCTGGGTTTCTGTGCTTTATTTGGAAGTTGCGTTTCTGGTGATGATTTGGTGTTTGCGTGAATACCGCATTTCCAGGTGCCCTACATTTTATGCACCTGTCAAGGTGGTGCAGGATCCAGAGGGACATATGTGTCCCATATAATATGTACCAAAATCTGTATTTCATAATAAAATTTCAGAAATGCTCCTTGATTCAGCACGCCTTCCATTAATGAAAACACAGGTATCATTTTTTTTTTTTAATTTAATTGGTTCATGAAAGGGTTATATGTAGTTTCATGGCTTAATCGCCTACTTAATGGGTCATAATCTTGGCAGATGAGGCCAGATTCTGTATCTTAACAAATTATTCTTTTATTCTTTATACACAATAAATTTTGAATAATGTATGAAAATAGAGTTTTCCAAAACTTTGCATCATCATCAATTTCAACCTTGTGACAATAGAACATTTTTTTTTTATTGGGACCTGAATTTAAACTAAGTGTGATAGTAAATTAGTGCTAACCTGTTTTTGTGAGACAATCTAATCTACACAAATATCATTAACAGTTTCTTCTGTATTGACGGTGTGAAAACAGAGTCAAGCCTATGTAAAGACCCATGAACTTGTTATTGATTGGTATGCATTGTGGGACTAAATGATGCTTTAAAAAACACCCAATCATTTAAGAAAGAAGTTCCACAATGCTTATCTATCTTTAGTTCATAGTATTAATACTGCTACTAGGGCAAGGGCAGATTACCAAATAGGCAAAGTAAGCACAGGTCAGCTTGTGCTTGCCTACTAATCTGTAGTGAACAATTTCACATTTTTCCACCTCATCAAAGATTCTGCTTCTAGGTATGGCTGGCATCTGTCTTTCTCCAAACCCCGAAACACCTTCCTACAGTTTCAAAACCTCTTTTCAAATTTATAACCCCTGACAGGGACCTATTACCCAGTAAGCAAAGTAAACATGGCCTTACCTGTGTGTATTTACTAATCTGTATGAAGAGTTTCCCATGTTTTTCACCATATCCTATTATAGAAAAACATAGAATCTCTATTATCCCATATTAGTGTATGCATACTTGTTTATACATTAATATTATATGCATGTATTTTATGTGCACTTGCTTTTAACTATATAAATTTAAGAATAGAAGAGTGTTCACCAACTAGTTACCATTACTTCTGGGAGAAGGGGAGGAAAGATATGTGAGTGATATGGGCATGAGTAGGAAGAAACATATAGGGAAAATTTTATCAAATAAATGTAAACATTGAGCAAGCGATTAAAACAAGACAAAACAGGACGTAATAGAATATAAACTCTAACAACTATAAAGAATCTTAAACATAGATGTACAAACTGGTATGTCTTTCCTAGAAGGTTTCCCTTAGTAAAATTAATTAAGGATTATAACTAGTTTTTAATTTTTCCCTTAGTAAAACTAGTGAGGAGTTCTGACCAGTTTGGCAGTTCCATAGTGAGCAAGAGTCAGATACTGATATCAGAACCTAACACACATTCTATATAAAAGGCCTATTTAATATTTATAGCAAATTTATATAGTTTTTATTCATGATAAGTGACATCTGTGTTTCATTTTATGCTATTTCATAGTGCGTATATACATCATCCTGATAAACCCTATCTCCAAGGTGAGTTGTTACATTATGGTTTATGTAAAACTGTAATAAAATTAAATTAAAAGTTAACTAATCTGTAGATCCATCATTTATCAGGAATAATGTAGTTAAAACACGTAGCTTATTTAATGTCTTAGTTTTTTAGTGCTGCTATAACAGAAACACCCTGAGCGGGTGGCTTTAACAAACACATCTATTTTCTCACACTTTAGAAAGCTGGAAGTCCGAATTCAGGGCCCGCTCCAGGGGAAGGTTATCCATCGAATCTGGGAGAAGGTCCTTGTCTCTTTGCAGCTTCTGTTGTTTGATTTCCTGACGATTTTCATGTGGCAAGGCATCTAACTTTCTCCCATTCCTGGTTGCTTATTTGTGCCTATTCTTCTCTTTTTATATCTCGAAGGTGATTGGCTACACTGGTGTGTTCTCATTTACATAACAATGTCCTGTTGGGATTATATCCACAGACACAGCGGTTTAGGATTTACAACACATATTTTTGGGGAACACAACTGATTCCATGGCATTTATGGATTAAGTATTATTTTCAAAATAGTTATTAAGTGGATTATAACTAGTGGTTCCAGCACAACTGACTAAGATTTTGCAAGCAGTTTTTGCAGACCAAGGAAATGCAAGGATCACGTATCAGCGTATATCACACTGAAATTCCAAAGTCCTAAACTGATCTTTAAGGGTACTATGGCTCTAAAAGCTACACAGTGGTTAATGAAAACTCTAACAACTGTGTAATAATCACTAAAATATAAAAAGAATATTTCTTTATATTGAAGTAATATAGGCAAATAAAATCAGTTGCAAAGCTACATTTTAGTCCCACTGGAACATTTTAGGAAACCCTGGTGGTGCAGTGGTTAAGTGCTACAGCAGCTGACCAAAAGGTCAGCAGTTCGAATCCAGCAGGCACTCCTCGGAAGCTCTATGGGGCAGTTCTACTCTGTCCTATAGGGTCGCTATGAGTTAGAATCGACTTGACTGCAATAGGTAAAGGGAACATATTAAAAGAGTTAGAAAAATTTGAAATTCTACTTAAAGTTAGGCATTTTTACCTTTTTATTATATTTATATTATTTTTTTCTGATGGTTAATCTTTCTTTCAAAAGCTGTAAATCACTTTTTAAACCCAGAGCTGATTTAAGCAGTATACCTGTTGAACATGAAGCTCTGTGGTGAGGAATAACCACACTGATTTCTGAATTCAAGAATCCATAAAAATCAGAAGTCATCCTCACTGGCATTACACCTTGATTGCTAATTTATTTGTGGCACTATTTCATGCAAGGTAGTTGCTCTGAAGTTTGTGCCAACTCGGTTGTTATCCATCTTAGTAACAGGTTCTGGTAAAATCATTTCCTTTTTAGGGTGAATTGCCGTGTTCACTGGAAGTGTCAGTCACAGATTTTTAAAATACATTTAAAAATTCAGTAGAACCACTAAAAGTAGGTAATGAATGCTGTGCACTTATAATAAACAATTTTTTTCTTAAAATTGAAATTCTTGACAAAATGTACATGATAAGGGAGGATAATGAAAGGATATTAAAATAAGTAATAAAAATTATCAGGTTTAAAGTCTAGGAAAGAGCTCATTAAATTTTCTGTCCCTTTAGAGTTAAAATTTGTTAATATTATATTCTTTAAATCCAGTTTAATTTTATCTAAGCTCAAAGAAGACAAAAACTATTATATGAATCTTCTTTTTTTCAGTGAAAACTGCTTTATACTCCTCTCTCTACTATTAAGTTATAAATACATTTAATTAGTATTAGAGATATCTTAAAATGTACAGTCTGGTACTATCTGTTGCCATTGAGTTGATTCTGACTCATGGGACCCCATGTGTTACAGAGTAGAACTTCTCCGTAGAGTTTTCTTGTCTGAAATCTTTACAGAAGAAGATTTCCAGGCCTTTCTTCCTCAGCATTGCTAGGTGGGTTCAAATCACCAACCTTTAGGTTAGTAGTTGACCAAAACAGTTTGTACCACTTAAGAACCTTGTCTGATAGTATCCTGAAATTTTTGAAGAGACCAACTATCATGCTATCCTGGATCTCTTTCCTCAGAACTGTAACAAGGGAGAGAAATAAACTTCTGTTTACCTTTACCTGCTATATTTTGGGGCCTCTTTGTTACATCAGCTTAGCTTTTAACTTAATTAATAAAATGTGTGTAGAAAACTTTTCAAAGAACAAAGAAAACACTTATAACTGCTTACTACTGGTGGCTTGTTTCCTCATCACATGTACATACACACAGAATTTCTCTTATTTCCATGGAGCTCGGTCATCACTTCTGAAAAAACCATTCACTCACTTCCAATTACTGTACCCACTGCAGTAGAGTCAATTCAGACTCATAGCATAGAACTGCCCTATAGGTTTCCAAGCCTATAAATCTTTACAGAAGCCAACTGCCACAACTTTCTTCCATGGAGGTGCTGGTGGGTTTGAACCACTTAGCTTTTAGTTAGCATCCCAGCGCTTGACCTTTGTGCCACCTGGGCTCCTTCCAATCACCATAGTGCAATTAAATTGTTCAGATTCTACTTCCCTAAGATGCTCTCACATCCCATTGAGAAGCATACGTAGTGAGTTCCATGAATGCTGTACCCCCATGAAATTCATTCGTGTCTTAAATTTGAGCATGATTGGTTCAAGGACTTCTATGAAAATGCCTTACATACCCAGTTTATCAGATCTTCTTTCTTTGCATTTAGTATACTAATCAGGGAGTATGTCACTTGAGGGGCAGCATAACATGGAACCTAAAAAAACTTTGGGATTTGACAGTCCTGAAGCCCCAGCCTCAGGATCCATACTCTAGTTCTTTGGGCAAGTCGTCTTACTTATCTCTAATTTCTTACCTGAAAATTAGGATATCAATAACACCTGACCCATAAAATGGCTTTGTATACATCATAGAATGATGTGTGTAAATTGTTTAGTACAACAGTAGACACATAAAAAATTAAAAGTTAATTATGATATTTGTGCACAGTTCCAAAAAAATAATAATACAGTTTCTTTATATTGTACTCTTAACCCAGTGAAAATGTAAGAATTCTTGAAAATTATCTGGTTAAAAAAATCTCAAAATAGTCTATCCCAAATTCTTCCTGGCTGTATTGATCTGTTGTGTTTCTGTCTTATGAGAGATTCTGACAGAACTGCTCAAAATTATTTTTTATTTCCTCCTGTCTCCTTTTGCCATCACACTTAATCAATCCGCACGTTATATTCACTCTACATTAGGATTTTCTACTGGACTTGTCAAGTTTGTTGTCAACACACAATGATTTAGTACATAAGAAATAATATGCATAGACTTGTTGCTGGGAACATAAAAGGCAACAAGAAAGACTCATTCTCTAACTCACAGAGGTAGCAAGATATAAATTTTAAACATCAACATAGGGTTTGGTATTCATGTCCACATGTACACTTATAGGCATAAATTTTGATGAATTTTGACAATTTTATACAGCTCACAACCAAACTCAAGATATAAAAAAAAAGTTCATAACCACAAAAGGATCCCTTATGCCCCTTTGAGTCAGTGACTACCAACTTCCAACTTACCGCTCCTTCCAACTGCCCTGCCCCCCCACCCCATCCCAGGAACTTGCAATCACTTAGCTATTTTCTTTCCCTATATTTTTGCCATCAGAAAGGCATATAAATGGAACCATACAGTAGTTTGTTTTGTGTGTCTGTCTTATTTCAACTAGAAAAATGCTTTGAGGTTCCCCCATGTCATTACATTGATTTTTGTTCTGCGTATTATTCCACTGAACTGACAGACTGCAATATATTCAATCATTTACCAGTTGATGGGTATTTGGGTTGTTTCAACGATTTGGGGCTATTTTGCAAGAAGTCAAAATAAGAAGTGATGTATAGGTCTTGCTGTAACCATGTGTGTTCATCTCTCTTGGATAAATATCTAAAAGTGGGATTGCTGTGTCATATAATAAGTGTATGCAAAATTTAAAAAGAAACAGCGAACTGTTTTCCAGAGTGGCTGTATCACTTTGTAGTTCTCATCCCAATATATGGAAGTTCTAATAACTAAATATTCTGGTCAACAATTCATATTTTCAGAGTTGATTTTTTTTGTGTATCTTTGTATTTGCTTTTATTTTTTTTTCCCAGTCTAAAAGCTGTGTGAGGGTATCCTAACATTTTAATTTGCGTTTTTCCAAATGACTGATAATTTAAGCATCTTTTCATATGTTTATTTGCTCTCCATGTCCATTCAATTCTTTTGGATTTTTTTTCTATCTTTTGCCCATATTTCAATTCTGTCATTATTCCTCTTGTTAGTGATTTGTAAGGCTTGTTTATATATTATGGATACGTATACTTTCCCAGATAAGTGTTTTGAAATTTTTCTCCAGTCTACAGGAGAAAAGGATTGTTTATACAGCTCCTTAATGATGTCTTTTTAAAAGCAGAAGTTTTTAAATTTTGATGAAGTCCAGTTTGTTGTTTTATTTTCTTTTATGGTTTGTGTGTTTGTGCCATCTAAGAAGTCTTTATGTAGCCCAGGTCACAAAGATTTTCTTTTATGTTTTCTTGAAGAATTGTATTGCTTTAGGTATGAAATTTAGGTCACTGAACCATCTAAAATTAAATTCGTGTGTGTATAAAATAGGGGTTGAGGTTTATGGTTTGTTCAGACTTATCCAGGTGGTCCAGGATAAATTATAAAAAACAAAAATTCTTTCCCATTGCATTATCTTGATACTTTTCCCGCCCATCTATTGTCAGTCTAAGTGTAGGTCTATTTCTAGACTTTGTATTTTGTTTTGTTGATCTGTATTTTTATTCTTATACTAAATTCACTCTCTTTAGTAGGGTAACTTTATAGAAAGTCTTGACATCAGGTACTGTGAGTGTTCTAAATTGTTCTCTTTCAAAATTGTTTTTGTTATTTATGTGCTTTAATTATCTCTTTAATTTTGGAATCACATTGTGAATTTCTTTCAGAAGTCCTGCGGACAGTTTGATTGGAAATGTGTGGAACATATAAATCAATTTGGGAATAAATATCAATAAAACAAATTATCTTTTGATCCACGAATATGGTATATCTAGCTATTTACGTCTTTTAAATTTTGTGGTTGATATTTTATAGTTTTGAGTATATATCTCATATTCTGTAAGATTGTTCACTAAGTGTTTTGTATGGTTGATGCTATTGTCAAAGGAATAGTTTTTAAATTTTAATTTTCCATTGCTCTTTGTGTTCTAGAAATAAAATTGCTCTTCTTGACTCTTTAATGCTTTTTTGAATATTTGAAAAGAACAGTTTATTATATTAAGTATACGAATATTTGTCATCTTTGAAAAATACTAATGGACAAAAATATGCATAAACTGGTTTGATGTCAGGTATAACTCCTAATTTTAAAACTATTACAATAAAAAATAAAATGTGAAAAAGTATTAGAAAATAAATGTAAAAGTTAATATCGATATTTTTTGAATTGGTAGAAAAATATAGTGAAAGCACTAATAGGTTACGTCTCAAATAGAAAGAATAGGTTATTTAAATTTTCACTTTATATTAGCTTTCTATTGCTGTTATAACAAATTACCAGAAACATAGTAAATTAAACAAAATGTATTTATTATCTTACACTTCTATAGGTCAGAAGTCAGTTGCATGTCTCACTGGGAAGAAATCAAAGCTGTCTGCAGCACTGAATTTCTTTATGGAGTTTCCAGGTGACAATCCATTTCCTTGCCTTATCTAGCTTGTAGAGGCCACCTGCTTTCTTGGCTTAGGGTCCCTTCTGTCCATCCTTCTTTGTGCCAGCAAAATCGAGCTCAGTCTTTCTCATGCTGCCATCTCACTCACTCTCTTCTGATTCTCTCTTCCACTTTCAGGGATCTTTGTCATTACATTGGGTCCATCCAGACAATTCAGGATAATTTTCTTACCTTAATGTCAGTTCATTAGCAGCCTCAAATCCATCTGCAACCTTAATTTCTCTTTGCCATCTAGCATATTCACACATTCCAGGGATTAGGAGAAAGATATTGAATGACACAGGAATAATCGAAGGAAGATGGGAGGAATACACAGAGTCACTGTACTGTAAAGAACTGGTCTAAGGTCAAACCTTTCAGGAGGCAGAATATGATCAAGAACTGACGGTACTGAAGGAAGAAGTTCAAGCTGCACTGAAGGCACTGGCGAAAAACAAGGCTCCAGGAAATGACGGAATATCAATTGAGATGTTTCAACAAACTGATGCAATGCTGGAAGTGATCACTTGTTTATACCAAGAAATTTGGAAGACAGCTACCTGGCCAACAGACTGGAAGAGATCCGTATTTGTGCCCATTCCAAAGAAAGGTGATCCAACAGAATGCAGAAATTACTAAACAATATCATTAAGATCACACGCAAGGAAAATTTTGCTTCAGATAATTCAAAAACAGTTGCAGCAGTACATCAGCAGGGAACTGCCAGAAATCCAAGCCAGATTCAGAAGAGGACATTTGCTGAAGTCAGATGGATCTTGGTTGAAAGCAGAGAATATCAGAAAGATGTTTATTTGTGTTTTATTGACTATACAAAGGCATTCAACTGTATGGATAACATTGCAAAGAATGGGAATTCCAGAACACTTATTTTTGCTTATGAGGAACCTGTACGTAGACCAGGAGGCAGTCATTTGAACAGAACAGGGGATACTGTGTGGTTTAAAATCAGGAAATGTGTGCATCAGGGTTGAATCCGTTCACCATCCTTATGCAATTTGTATGCTGAGCAAATAAACCTGGAAACCAGACTATATGAAGAATAATGCAGCATCCAGATTGGAGGAAGATTCATTAACAACCTGTGATGTGTCGATGACACAACCTTACTTGCTGAAACTGAAGAGGACTTGAGGCACTTACTGATGAAGATCAAAGACTACAGCCCTGAGTATGGATTACATCTCAACATAAAGAAAACAAAAATCCTCACAACTGGACCAGTTAGCAACATCATAAAAAATGGAGAAAATATTAACTTGTCAAGGATTTCATTTTACTTGAATCCACAATCAACACCCATGGAAGCAGCAATCAAGAAATCAAATGAAGTGTTGCATTGGGCAAATCTGCTGCAAAAGACCTGTTTAGGGTGTTAAAAAGCAAGGATGTCACTTTGAGGATTTCAGTCACCTCATCATGTACACGCAAAAGCTGAACAATGAATAAGAAAGACTGAAGAAGAATGGGTGGATTTAAATATGGTGTTGGTGATGTATATTGAATGTACGATGGAATGCCAGAAGGGCAAAAGTGTCTATCTTGGAAGAAGTACAGCCAGAATGCTCCTTAGAAGCAAGGATGGCAAGACTTTGTCTTACATACATACTTTGGACACATTATCAGGAGGGACCAGCCCCTAGAGAAGGACACAATGCTTGGTAAAGTAGAGAGTCAGTGAAAAAGAGGAAGACCTCATTGAGATGGGTTGACACAATGACTGCAACAATGTGCTCGAACATAGCAACAATCGTGAAGATGGTGCAGGACCAAACAGTGTTTCCTTCTGTTGTACATGGGGTCACTGTGGGTCAGAACTGACCAAGGGCACCTAACAACAACAATCTTTGTGGGATTATTCTTCCTACCACAAGTTTTCAACAGAAAATAAAAATAGTAAAAAATGAAGTAATCAAAGCTGACATAATAGAAAGGAACTATCTCAAAGCTCAAAAAGCTAAGCCAAGAATACTGAAAGGAATGAAATAAATAGAAGAGGAATAGAAAATATGAACCTGTGGAGAAGCATAACACACAGAAAAGGGAATCGCTTTTCTCTCTAAGTATTATGATAGACTGAAAAACACTTTCAATTATGTCAGTGTATATTCTGCAGATTGACTACGCATGGATACGCATATACTCTTACTTTTCTATGATGATTTAGGAGTGCTAACGTAAGAGTAGTGATGACCCAATTGACTTATTGACTTTTTTTAAGGTTACTTTCTTCTTTTTATTTTGTAATTGTTATGTTTTCTAAATTACACTTTGATACATAATATTTTTTTTCACATTTGCATGCTATTGGCAATCTGACTCTCATTTTCCATAATTTCTTTGTCTCTTTCTTCTCAGAATACACAAAGTCAGAGAAAAGGGACATAGTTTCCTAAGAATCCCATTTGTATCTTCAGACAGAAGAAACTGTACTATACAACATATCCTCAAAATTTACTCTCATCAAATTATAGAACTCAAACAAGTCATGTAGCTTTTTCATGTTCCTTAGATCATATCTTTAAGTAGAGAATTATCATATAAATTATCCCTGAACCAGGTCCCATCAAGAAACACAGAACATACAAAAATTGGGTAATTTTAGGAGAGTTTAATAAATCAAATAGTTGTAAATAGTGTATAGGTGAACCATTAGTGTCCCATGGTAATTAATTGTGGTGGAGGGATGAGGAGGTATTGGAATCTTCATTCTCATAGTATACCTAAAGAGACAAGATGACCAAATTAACCTAAACCTGGAAAGATCTATGGGTAGAGAGGGACACCTGACAGGAATTCATGAACTGTGACCTTCAGTCTAGAATTACAGCCAGCTCTCAACAGGGAGATCACTAAGGGAACATACAGCCCCACAACATTCTCCACCTTCCCTCAGACTGCCTGCAGGCAGTCACCAGCTTCAACACTTACTAGTTATGTGATCTTGGCAATGTACTTAAACTCTTTGTGTCTTAGATTCTTTGTAATAACTTTATTGTAAAGGTTAGATGAATTAGTGTCTGTAAAGTTCTTAGAATAGCTTTGGCCCAAAATAAAAGCTCAGGAAATGTCAATCATAATTTGTATTAGTAGTATTTTCATCACATTTTTGTTGGTTTCAGGGAATTGATTCAGAGTAAAATAATAATATTGGCATGTTTTAGACATCAGACTGAAAAAAGAGAGATAGAGAAACTTAAAAAAGATTAGTTTATTCAATACTGAGTAGTTACTGTGTATCAGAAAATCTAGGAGTTGCAAATTGTCAAGGCACTGGGTACACTGGCAAATTACAATTCAAGATGGCACATGGCAGAACTGAATTCTGAACAAAAGCATTTAAACTGGGATGTAAGATAATCAATTTCATATTTTTCTAAGAGAGCTGTAGAAGCAGCTTATGTGATGAATGTAATAAAGGCGGGAGTGACTTAGAAAAATCAGAGAGCAAAATACATGACAGTCAAATCACGTTCTTCTCTACAAAGGGACAAATCATTGCCCATCACCAATCTAAGAGCCAACATCTGAAAAGAAGGCATCAGAAGAAAAATGTTTAATCAAAGCACAAGCGTCATACATTCTTAAAGTACAGTTCTTCCTTCAGAATTATTAAAGCTGCTCAATTGCTCTGAGAATCCCACACAAAATGAATTCATGAGAAGAGTAAGATTTAATCCTTGGTTTCTTTTGTGAGCTATATTGATGGGGAGGATACAGTTATACTGGCATTGCATTATTTTACAAAATTCCCATCTGAACATTTCAAACAGAATGGAAAGTTTAAATTAAATACATTGTTACTTAAAATGAATTTATGTAATATATGCTATCCGTAGAGTTCTAAAGGAGCAGTACAGTTTTGTACTAGAAAGTCTCTCCTTGATAAAGTAGGAAAAAAGCATAACCAATTGGAGAACTGAAACTCTTCCTGCCTCATCCTTTACTTGTCTCTGGCATTTTGTGCATAAAAACCAGCCTACACACATGTATACAGCACAGGGCTTATAAAAGAGTACATACTGCGGGAAGCTGTATGTCTTGGAATGCTGTCTATGGTTTATGTCAAACGTGATGATGCCGTTAAAGAGCTTTACATGATGGAACAATACAAATAATTATCATGTAGTGTGGAATAGTGCAAAAAGAGGTCTCTTGGATGTAATCAACCTGGGTTTAGCCCATGTTGAGGCTTCAGGGGGTTGACACAGTGGTTTAAAGATGTGGATTTTAAAGCTAGACTGCCTGGTTTGAAACATGGCTCCACCACATGCAGCCTATGCATGAGCAACTGGAGCACATTATTTATCCTGACCATATCTCTGTTTCCTCATGACTAAAATTGGAGATGTGGTGAAGATTTAATAGAAAGTACTTAGAAGAGTGTTTTTCAATATTTAATAAGTGTTTGCCATTGTTATTATTACTAAAATTATGAATACAAACGTCTTACTAACCTACTTAGAGATTAGAGTTATGGAGGCCCCCTCCCCTTCACAGACAATCCCTGCCACTGCCACCCACCCCACCCGCTTTGTTTTCTTAGACCTGTCACATAACTCTTAAGGAATGTTTCTTCATCCGGAAAGTGAGGGCAAAGGAATAAATAATATTTAGTACCATTCAAACCATCAAATTCTTCGAGTGATTAAAAAAAATAAATAAAATCGAGATCTTGTTTTTTTTAACTCTCAGTATTAATGATATTTTGAGAGGAACTTGAGAAGAAGCTGTAAATCAAAGAAGATAGCTAAATGCTGATTGAAGCTGGCAAATACTTTGGGTCTTGACTTTCTACTCAAAGTAAATCCTGATGCTCTGGCTATTTGTGACATGTTACTAATCTGCTGAAGAACGCCCTAATGTTTAAAGGGTATGGCCATCACACACACACATGCACACACAGACACACACACAAACCACAACTGTCTTATCTTTGCTGAGTTGGGAGGTTTTGTAGAATTTTTTTTTATAATGAAGCTGAGGTATTAAAACTGAAAAGTTAAAGGTAAAATGTAACAGTTTGTCACAATTATGGTTCATATTGGCAGGTGTTCTGAACTTTCTGTTTGATAACTAGACATATAAATTTCAGTTCTTAAAGCTTTGCAGCCAATTTAAGGGCTCATTTATTTCACTGACAGCAAGATGTATGTGCAGCCTGGTATACTGGATGTCTGGGGCCAAAATCGGCATTTTGTTGCTTGCTTGTCTCACAGGGAGTAAATAGTAGCAATTTTTCAGCATAGGCATACTAGCACAAGGTGTTTAGCAAATAAATGAGCATAAGATGACCTGTGGTGTCCTGAAATTACTAAAATTCATGAATAATAAAATGATCTATAGATTGTTAGCAGAAGGCTACAGCACAGGCTAATTTGCAGCCAGTGAAGCTTTGCAGGATAATTTATAACTTTTGAAAATTTAATGACTTCATCAATTCTTACCTATTTTTTACCAATATAATCTCCTGAATACCACTTTCAGCTATGATTTCCTCCTAAGAAAATACCTACGTCACTTCCATGTTTAGGCTTTTAAAATTATGCTTTCTTCATTTAAATTTCTTGATAGTTTTATACAATTCTGGAAGTAATACAGATAAAAGAAAACATTGGTAGTTGTATGTATTTTCTTAAATGATAAAATTTGTACAGGAAAAAAATATGTACTGGATCAATGAAAAAATCTTTAATATTATATACTATTTATGTATTCTGAGATACTTCATATTATTAACATACACTATATAAATAGTATATACAATTAAATAATATATAAGTATTAATTTGTGGTCATATCATTTAAGTTTCTGACAAGAAGTTTTTCACTTTAAATTCGAGTATCAACACCAATTTTTTTTCCTTTGCAAACTTCATAGGAGAAAACCCCCACACATATATATACAAGACTTCTATTAATTTATTTAAGATGATTAATGTATTAGTTCTCAGGCTAGAAGATTTGTAAAACATTACACCAAAAGAAGAAGAAAAAAGCAAAAAAACAAACCAACAGTCAAACAGCCACTCTAACACACCCAGCCATGTCTGCCTGGCAAGAGCCAAGTTCAGGAGCAAGGCTCTCCATCCTTGGGTCATTGGTCCACCTGTAGCCAGATGGGATGGTCTAGGCACAGACAGTGAGGTCCACAGTAGATAAGGCACCAAGGGAGATAGGCAGGTGGGCCAACATACATACACACACACACACACACACACACACACACACACCCCTTCTTATACTCAGATTGCATAGAAAATGTTTTTAAAGAATTATTTCAAAACAATTAAAAATAATATTGTACCTTAGCTTTATGTTCTCATACTAAAAAGAAATAATTTCTTAAAAATTTCAGAATGTGTTTGCAAGTATGTTTTCTCTGCTTTCAATTACATTTGCATTGAATAGCCATTTTGCTTAGATTGATTCTTAAATTACAGTTTAACAATGATTTCTATGATACTGTCTTTTTCTTAATTTTTTAGAGCATAAAATTAAAAACATTTCACTTATATATGTATATTTATATGCATGTACATATGTAAATTATGCAATTTTTAGAGAAGGGTTCACATTCTTTGGATTTTTCTCAATAACGTAGACATTGACTATGGGTCTGGTTATGGCAAAACCAAGTATGTTTCCTGACAATGTCTAACCTTGATGAACAAGCTGGAAAGCATAGGTGCTGTCAGAATGGACATGATATAAAGCAATAAAACCATTTGCATCTGTAATACATAAAAAAAAGTGTAATTCAAGAGGCAGTTTTTGGGGGGAAAATTGTATTTAGAATAATATTATTGCATAAATGTGGTATACTTACTATAAGTACATTCTTTGGATTGCAGCGGATTATTCTTTATGAAATTTTGGGTGAATTTCTTTTTATATTTATTTTCATGTCTAATTTTTTATTTACCACAAATAACCAGAATATAAATTTTTCCACGGCATTTCCTCTTTGAAGACTTTTTTTGTTAATTTTCACAAATAAATATTTCTCTTGCTTTAAACATCAATGTAAATTTAATTGATTTGTAGCCGTTTAACAAATGTTTTATTTCTTTTACTGAATAGAGTCAATAGAGTTCTACATTGCACATTAAAGTGAATATCATGTGAAGAATATTTAATAAGTATATGAGGAATGGCACATGCACATTCTTCTATATTCATTAAATTGATGAAAGATGTTGTGTAAAATTATATTACAGTAGAATCATAAACACAAGAAATGTTATATGCGTATATGAATATATGGTAATGATCTCATTTAATGTCCAATTATCTTAGGCTATTTCTGCCTACTTTCTATTCTCTTTCTTTGTAAGGAGTAATGTAAAAATAAAATCTTTAGTTTCTCTTATTTTGAAGTGTCATTTGATTGATTTTTTTTCTTCTGCACTTTTTCACTTAACCAGACTTAGCACACACATATGAGGTTTCTTTGCCTTTATCTAGTTGTATTTGTTTGTTGTGGATATTCCTTCTTTTTCCCTTAATATTCTTCATTTATACAAAATTTAAATAATCAAATAAACATCTATTTCTCCTACTTTTTTAAAATTTTATGAAAGATAACTGAAAAAGATCAGGTATTACCAGATTTGATTAAAACACCATGTCTTGTATAACCCATAACTCTGTTTAATTTCATTTTGATATCTACATATTTAATCTTATTGTATAGTATTAATATTCATATAAATATTAACATCTGTTACTCAGAAGAAGAGGTCTGAATCTTACTGAGTTGA
This sequence comes from Dugong dugon, assembly GCA_030035585.1. Classification (NCBI taxonomy): domain Eukaryota; kingdom Metazoa; phylum Chordata; class Mammalia; order Sirenia; family Dugongidae; genus Dugong; species Dugong dugon. The sequence goes on along the minus strand of CM057477.1, from coordinate 45,740,341 downwards.
CACTATGGCCCATGAGCTATACTAGACATTTTACATATTACTTCATTTGTTCCTCATGAATTAATCCTGCAATTTATATACTAGCTAATTGAGGCAAATAATTAATAGCAAATGTTTCAAGGTATACTAAATGAAAAAAAACTACTATTGTAATTCAGTATGTGTAGCTCTAAGTTCTGTTTTTTGTATTTTGTTTATTTTTTCCAAAACACCAGAAGTTTTCCTATGATCCATCAGAATGGCATATGCACTTAGATTCAATGGCATTTTTGTTGTTTGAAAAAATATGTGATTTTTTTGGATTTTGAAGATATATATTATCACTTGTTCTGATGACTATTTTTTATACTTATTTTTCATGACTTATTTTTTAACTACCTCAGTCAAACAGACTATGTATTTTCCCAAATTTCTGAATTCCTGCTATTTATTATGGAGTCATTTGTTATAGTGGAAGGAAGATGAGGAATGAGAGTCTGAAAATCTTATGTTCTGCTCTTAAATTTCCTGGGCCTCTTCAGTTTGTTCGTCCGCAAACATGGCAGACTAATACCATTCATGATAGTAATCAGTGCATGTGTTAGCCCTAAAAACCACTGCGGTCGAGTCAATTCCAACTCAGAGCAACTCTATAGGACAGAGTAGAACTGCCCCACAGAGTTTTCAAAGAGCAGCTTATGGATTTGAACTGCCTTTAGGTTAGCAGTCAAACTCTTAACCACTGTGCCACCAAGGCTTCCGTGACTAGAGTATCAAAAATAATTATGCCGCCAAGAATGTTAACAGATTATTGAAACAAACAGAGACAGATACCTCTGTTTAGAGTTATCCTAGATTATTTTTTAATAATTTATTTGACTAATTTTGAAAAGTTATAAAATGAGTATGTGACTTGCCAGAAAAGGAATTTTACTGCCAAGAGAATCACAGTGAATTATCAGCCATCAACATCTTGGTTTGTATATTTATTGGCTTTTACCTCATTTTTTTTTCATGGGCATTGGAGTCATTTTAAAGTTCTGAAATGAGACGAATAAATTATGAATGTAACTGAACAAGTAATACATATCGAGATATGTATTCTCCAGAAGGAATGGTCATGTCAATACACCGTCGTGAAGATGTTTGGTGAAAAAGAAATATTATCACAATCAATTTGACCAATACATGATGAACTACCAAAAGTGCAAGGAGTCTTGGTAGTGCAGTGGTTAAGCACTTGGCTGCTAACCTAAAGGTCAGAGATTTTAACTCCCCAGCAGCTCGCAGTAGAAAGATGTGGTGATTTGTTTCTGCAAAGATTTTACCTTTGGAAGCCCTGTGAGTCAGTTCTATTCTGTCCTTTAGGATCCCTATGAGTCAGAATCTACTTCACAGCAATGGGTTTTGGTTTCTGGAACATCTGCAGTTTGGTGTGCAGGAACTCTTAGTTAAACCCCCAGTTGTTTTTTTTCTTTTTTTCTGTCAGCACTTTTTCATTTTCTCTGTTTTTATTGCCTCATTAGTAAAATCCTTTTTTAAGGATTTTCATCTATTATTTAAAGTTTTTTGATGAATAATAAAAAATGAACTTATATTAAAGTTTTCCTCAAATTAAGAGTCAGAAAGAGAAGAGTGGCGGCTCATTTTTTCTAAAAGAAAAACAGGCAGCAGGGAATTAAATCATATCAGAGTGCTATCATACAATCTCTCCCCTCTGAACTCTTCTGTTTTGTTTATTCTTTTATAATCCATAGCTGTACTGTTTCTTTATTCCAGTTCTTTAATCTCTGGGAATATTGTGATTGGTTTCACTTGAATGATATGTTGGGTAGTGTGGCCAGCAATCATTAATTAGTATCAGTAATAGAGAGGAGAGGGGAAGATTTATAGGTATTGATGTTTCGTGGGCACCCAATCTGTCCAATTCATGGTTTCTCTGATAGGATGAACCATTATCCAGTGTATTTTAGGCCATCCCTGTCATTTAATATGTTCTTCTTATAGAAATTGCATCTCTCACAGTCCATTTCTCCTTGGAATCCCTTTTGTCATTTGTAGTCTTTAAATAAACACATAACTATGGACTTCACTTAATGAGTTTTCATGATGGTTGTTGTTGTGAGGTGCTATTGAGTCAGCTCCAAGTCATATAGATCTATGTACAACAGAATGAAACACAGCCCGGTCTGTGCCATCCTCACAATTGTTGTTATGTTTGGGCCCATTGTTGTAGCCACTGTGTCAGTCTCTTTCCTTAAGGATCTTCCTCTTTTTCACTGACCCTCTACTTTACCAAGCCTGATGTCCATCTCCAGGGAATGGTCCATCCTGATAACATGTCCAAAGTACATGAGATGACCTCTCACCGTTCTCACTTCTAAGGAGCATTCTGGCTGTCCTGCTTCCAAGACAGAGTTGCTCATTCTTCTTGCAGTCCATGGATATTCAATATTCTTTGCCAATCCTATAATTCAAAGGCGTCAATTCTTCTTCAGTCTTCTTTATTCATAGTCCAGCTTTTGGATGCATATGAGGCAATTGAAAATACCATGGCTAATGTCAAGCTCACCTTAGAGTGAGCAAAGTGACATCTTTGCTTTTTAACACTTTAAAGTGGTCTTCTACAGCAGATTTGCTTAATGCAATATGTTGTTTGATTTCTTGGCTGTTGCTTCCATGAGCATTGGTTGTAGATCCAAGTAAAATGAAATCCTTGACAACTTCAATCTTTTCTCCATTTAATATGATCTTGCTTATTGGTCCAGTTGTGAGGATTTTTGTTTTCTTTGTGTTGAGGTATAATCCACAATAAATGTTATGTCTTTGATCTTCATCAGTAAGTGCTTCAAGTTCTTTTCACTTTCGGCCAGCAAGGTTGTGTCATTTGCATAATGCAGGTTGTTAATTAGTTTTCCTGCAATCCTGATGCTGCATTCTTCTTCATATAGTTCAGCTTCTCAGATTACTCACTCAGTGTACAGATTGAATAAGCATGGTGAAAGGATACAACCCTGACACACAACATTCATGATTTTAAACCACTGAATATACCCTTGTTCTGGTCCAATGACTGTCATTTGGTCTATGTACAGGTTTCTCGTGAGCAAAATTAAGTGTTCTGGTACTTCCATTCTCTGCAATGTTATCCATACCTGGTTATGATCCACACAGTCAAATGCCTTTGCATAGTCAGTAAAACACAGGTCAACATCTTTCTGGTATTCTCTGCTTTCATCCAAGACCCATCTGATATCAGCAATGAAATCCCTAGTTCCATGTCCTCTTCTGAATCTGGCATTGAAAATCTGTTAGTTCCTTTTCAGTGTTCTGCTGCAAGTGTCTTTGAATTATCTTCAGCAAAATCTTACTTGTGTGTTAATATTAATGATATTGTTCAATAATTTCTGCATTCTGTTGGATCACCTTTCTTTGGAATGGGCACAGATATGGACCTATCCAGTCAGTTGGCCAGATTATTATCTTCCAAATATCTTGACAAAGACGAGCAAGCACTTCCTGTGTTAAATCCTTTTGTTGAAACACCTCAGTCGGTATTCTATCAATCCTGGATTCTTGCTTTTCCCCAGTGTCTTAAATGCAGCTTGGGCTTCTTCCTTCAATACCATTGGTGCTTTGTCATATCCTACCTCCTGAAATGGTTGAACATCAACCAATTTTTTTTTTTTTACAGTGACTCTGTATATTCTTTCCATCTTGTTTTGATGCTTTTTGCATCATTCATCATTTTGCCCATACCAAAACCAAAAACCCATTGCTGCTGAGTCAATTCTGACTCATAGCAACCCTATAGGACAGAGTAAAACTGCCATAGGGTTTCCAAGGCTGTAAATCTTTACAGAAGCAGACTGCCACATTTTTCTTCCCTAGAGCAGTTGATGGGTTCAAACCACTGACCTTTGGATTAGCAGGTGAGTGCTTTAATCATTGTGCAACTAGGGCGTTTTCATTTTGCCCGCGGAATCCATCAATATTGTAACTCAAGTCTTGAATTTTTTCTTCATTTATTTCAGCTTGAGAAATGTCAAGCATGTTCTTCCCTTTTGGTTTTCTAACTCAAAGTTTGCACATTTCATTTCAATACTTATTTTGTCTTCTTAAGCCCCCTTTTGAAATCTTCTGTCCAGCTCTTTTACTTCATCATTTCTTCCATTTGCTTTAGCTACTCTATGTTCAAGAGCAAGTTTCAGAGTCTCTTTTGACATTCATTTTTGTATTTTCTTTCTTTCCTGTCTTTTTAATGACCTTTTGCTTTCTTCATTTATGATGTCCTTGGTGTAATTCCACAACTCATCTAGTCTTTGGTCATTAGTGTTCAATAGGCAAATCATTCTTGAGATGGTCTCTAAATACAGGTGTGATATACTCAAAGTCTTTCTTTGGATCTTGTGGACTTGTTTAATTTTCTTTGGCTTTAACCTTAACTTGCATATGAGAAATTGATGATCTGTTTCACAGTCGGCCCTTGGCCTTGTTCTGACTGATGATATTGAGCTTCTCCATTGTCTCTTTTCACAGATGCAGTCTATCTGATTCCTGTGTATTCCATCTGGTGATGCCCATTATAGAGTCTCCATTTATGTTGTTAAAAAAAGTTATTTGCAGTAAATAAGTCACTTGTCTTGCAAAATTCTATCATGTGATCTCCAGGGTCATTTCTACCATCAAGGCCATATTTTCCAACAACCAATGCTTGTTTTTTGTTTACAACTTTCAAATTCCAATCACCAGTAATTGTCAACGCATCCTGATTGCATGTTCCACCAATTTAAGACTGCAGAAGTTGCTAAAAATCTTCAATTTCTTCATCTTTGGCCTTATTGGTTCATGTGTAAATTTGAATAATAGTCATATTAACTGGTCTTCCTTGTAGGCGTATGGATATTATCCTATTACTGACAGCATTGTACTTCAGGATAGATCTTGAAATGTTCTTTTTGACAATGAATGTAACACCATTCCTCTTTAATTTGCCATTCCTGGCATAGTAGACCATATGATTGTCTGATTCAAAATTACCAACCTCAGTCCATTTCAGTTCATTAATGCCTAGGATATTGATCTTTATATGTTCCATTTCATTTTTGACAACTTCTAATTTTCCTCAATTCAGATTTCCTACATTCCATGTTTCAATTATTAAGGGATATTTGCACTTATTTCTTCTCATTTTGAGTTGTGACCCATCAGTAAATCAAACTCCTGAAAGCTTGATTTCATCCACATCACTTAAGTCGACTCTACTTTGAGGAGGCATCTTTTCCTCAGTCATATTTTGAGTACCTTCCAATCGGAGGGGCTTATCTTCTGGCAGTATATCAGACAATGTTCCACTACTACTCATAATCTTTTCACTGGCCAATTTTTTTCAGAATTAGACTGCCAGATCCTTCTTCCTAGTCTATCTTAGTGTGTAAGCTCCACTGAAACCTGTCCACCATGGGTGACTGTGCTGGCTTTCAAATACCAGTGGCATAGCTTCAAGAAGCACAGCAACATGAAAGCCACCACAGTGCAACAATCTGACAGACTCACGGTGGGGAGGAAAGAGTAGATAGGGGTAAAGATAAACATTACCCAGTTTCTATGATTTCTTCATGCTTCCTTGAGGCACTAATATCTCATGCAAACTGACAGATGACTGAAGGTATTCTATGCTAAAAATACTCCGGAGCCATTATCTACACAACGAAACTCTCCACTTGTAAAGCCTCTCATCCCTCAGTGCAGGGCAGAATGGTTCTAAACACCTATCCATTAAAAAGAAAGGTTACTGTCATGTTAATTCAACTCATGTCGACACCGTATGCGCAGATGACCTTTTGGAAGTATATTGCCAGGCCTTTCTTCTGAGGTACCTCTAAGTGGGGACCAAATACCAGTCTTTTAGTTAATAGGTAATGTCTTAACTGTCTGAGCCACCTAGGGTTTCCAAACACGCATCTAAGTCTAAGCCTAATGCTTTAGGCCTTGGCCTTGGCTTAAAGCAGCACGCAACTAATGGCAGGGTGTTAGCATGGATCAACTGCCTGGAAAGTCACCATTATCATCCATGCTGTGTCTCAGTTGAGTATTAAATGTTATCAAGGAAGAATGATTGGAGCTAGGAAAACCTGTTTACTGTAAAATATATTACATATTTGCATTCTAAATTCTGTTACTCTGAGTTTTTAACGTGTACACTAAATTTAAAGTAAAGGTGACTTAGCAAGAAAAACATTTTATATGCCCCTTAGCCATCTAGGATAGGTGATTGCGGGCACACTTAACAAGCTATCTGTCTTTGCTCTTATTGCCTCCCTCTCTTAATTCTCTTATTGTTAGGTGCCATTGAGTCAGTTCGAACTCATAGTGACCCTATGTACAACAGAACAAAAAGCTGCCCAGCCTTGCACCATCCTCACAACCGTTACTATGTTTGAACCCATTGTTGCAGCCATTGTGCCAATCCATCTCCATGAGGGTATTCCTCTTTTTTGCTGACCCTCTACTTTAACAAGCATGATGTCCTTTTCTAGGGACTGTTCCCTCCTGATAACAAGTCCAAAGTATGTGAGATGAAGTCTCACCATCTTCACTTCTAAGGAGCATTGAAAGTGATCGAAAATACCATGGTTTGGGTCAAGGACACCTTAGTCCTCAATGTGACATCTTTGCTTTCAAATACTTTAAGGAGGTTTTTTTGCAGCAGATTTGTCCAATGGCATACGTCATTTGGTTTCTTGACTGCTGCTTCCGTGGACATTGATTGTGTATCAAAATGAAATGAAATCCTAAACAACTTCAATATTTTTATCCATTTATTCTGATGTGTCTTATTGGTCCCATTGTGAGGATTTTTGTTTTCTTTGTGTTGAGGTTGTTTCTGACATCTTCTGCGTTCCCTAATTCTCCAGGCTTAGTGGGTATATATGGCCAAAAGACAAAAAACATGATCCAAGTCCCAAGATACAATGTGACTATTGTAATTTATCCAAACCTGCGGTTGACTGACCCTTATTGCCTTCATCTTACTTTGGCTCAAAGTTCTATATTTTAGGTCAATAATTATCACCATATGTTTTCAGTTATTAACTTCTGTTTTAGTCAAGATTATTTTGTTTTAAAAAGTAGAAACTAAATTCTATTTCAGTCAAGTTTATACTGTTCTAAAAAGTAGAAGCTAAATTCATATTAGCATAAGATAAAACAGAAAATGCCCTGTTTAACCCAAATGAAAAAAAGAAAAGTCACAGTGAGGCCTTGTTGAAAGCAAGGAACAGTAATTTGAGTGCTCCCAGACCTCACTGTATCTTTCTATGAAATATCGCAGGTTCACTTCCAGTTTTCCCACGGAAGACTGCCACTATTCTCTTCCCGAGGTATGTTGCAACCTGAGGCATGTCTGAGATAGGACCTTATTGGAACTGTCATTTCACTTCTCACACATTTATGCCCTTGTGGATTCCTGGCACCTTTATATTTCTTTTTTATGCAAAACTGCCTTTTGCAGTGTCCTGCAAACACCATGCCTTGGAATTAAATGATTTTATTGACTGGTAGGAATTTCTTCTATCTTCACATTTGTGCTAAATTGTTTTTGCAATTTGAAGATCCTCAAATTTACTACTTAAAAAAAAAATTATTGGTCTTATTTTCATAAGTTCTCTTACATTGCTCTTGAGACACATGTATTTTTTCAAGTTCTCTAATTCCCCACTGTCCATATCTCTTTTATTAACAAATATTTTAATAAAGAACAGATAAATATGGAATTTTTAATGAGCCCATATTCTAATTTTATGAATATTAAATATAGTAAGCTCCATCTTCAAATGTTATTAATATTTTCAGAAAATTCCTTTAAATTTGTATATACACATCAATCCAGGGCAATTTAATAAGATAAATTAATGTGCATACAAAATTACAAAAGTTGCAACGCAGCATTGACACAGCAGTGTCAGAGATGGGTATCTGTCCATTTTACAACTAAAATGTTTTTTGATTTTTTTTTTATCACCTGATAAAGGCCTGCATAAAAATATTGGTAGAATAAAGAGAATATTATGGTTCTATTTCAAGATAATCAAGTAACATGCATTTGGGAAGTGTTAAATATAAATTGCATCGGGATTAATAATTTTACTTTAGTTTCCTTTTTTTTTTTGCAGGGGAAGCTATTTTCGTCCCCCTCCCCCCCATTAATTGTTTCCTAGTCCAGAGATTTTCGTGTTGTTTTACTCATTGAATATGCTACTTGTGTACTCAAGATATTAATATCCTCAGCTCTCCCATATTCTCTGCAATTTCAGCCTGGTGCCTTGCAGCATATGAGCGACCATTTTTTCCACAGCCTGGTTTTTATCTCATTATTTATATGTCACAATTTTCTATGTGTGACCTTATACTCCCCACACTCTGCCCCAGACACAGATGGTAAGGATCAATTTCTTAAACTATGTCTAAATGATTGCAACTGAAAGGTAATTTTTCTAAATTCACTAGAACTGTTTCATGGGATTGGCAAAGGAGAAAAATTAATAAATCTGACTGGAGATTATAGTGCTTTATTCATATATATTTGCATTTATTTGTGGGAGAAGGAAGGAGTTTGTGATGATTAAGATTGTGTGTCAACTTGACTGGGCCATGATTCTCAGTGTTTTGGCAGCCATATAATGTTATGATCACTTCCATGTTGGGATTTGATATGTGATCACCCCCATGATGGGATCTCCTGTGAACTGCCAATCAGTTGAAAGGGAGTTTCTTTTGGTGTGTGGACTGCATCGAATATAAGGAGATATTTTAGCAAGACTTGAGGGCTTTTTGCTCTTGCTGGATCCTGGAGCTGGCTCTTGTTTTCTAACCTCTGGCTTTTGGGACTTGACCTAGTAACTTACCAGAGGTCTTTCCTGCCAGTCTTGAGATTCACTGATCTTCACAGCCTGTGAGCAAAAGCCTTTCTCTCTGTTTTTGGGTTCACCAGCCCCTGTGGCTACATGAATAAGAAGAAGTCTTTAATACGACCCATGGACTTGGGACGTTCCAGCCTCTACAACCATAGCCAGGATTCATGGGTCCAGGAATCAACAGGTAGAAATGGGAGTTGCACCACTCACCATTAACCCTAGTGACCCACTCACAAGATTTTTGCTTCCTGTCCCTGCAACTTTATGCTCTGCAGGTCTAGAGGTCTTACTTCCAAAGGGAGGAATGCTCCCACCTGGAGACACATCATTGATTCCATTGAACTGGAAGCTAAGAATGCCACCTGGTCTCTTTGGGCTCCTTATGCCTTTTTTATCAACAGGCAAAGAAGGGAGTCACTGTACTGGCTGGTGTGGTTGAACCTGATTACCAAAAGGCAATCGAGTTGATATTACATAATGGAGGTAAAGAAGAGTATGTCTGGAATGCAGGAGATCCCTTAGGATGTCTTTTAGTACTACCATGCCCTGTAATTAAAGTCAATGGAAAACTGCGGCAACCCAATTCTGACATGACTACTAATGGCCCAGACCCTTCAAGAGTGAAGGTTTGGGTCATCCCACCAGGCAAGGAACCATGACCAGCTGATGTGCTTGCTGTGGGCAAAGGGAATACTGAATGGGTGGTGGAAGAAGGTAGTTCTAAATAACTGTTATGGCCAAGTGACCAGTTATAGAAATAAGGACTCTAATGGTTATGAGTATTTCTGCTTTGTATATGTGCATCAAATATTTTTATTTTCTTCACTTATAAAATATAAGATGTAAACAGGGCTAATGTACTTTCAGTTGTATGTGTGTTCGTTGTATCATGTTAGGTGCAAGTATGACTATAAGTGTCTTTACTGAGAGATTATGTATAGTTTAAGGAGATGTGCACAGGTGCCAACTTGACAAGGGGTGGATTGTGATGGTTAGGATTGTATGTCAACTTGGCTGGGCCATGATTCTCAGTGCTTTGGCAGTTATATAACATTGTGATCACTTCCATGTTGAGATTTGATATGTGATCACTCCCATGATGGGATCTGCTGTGAGTAGCCAATCAGTTGAAAAGGAGTTTCTTTCAGTGTGTGGCCTGCATCAAATATAAGTAGATATTCTGGCAAGACTTGGGGTTTTTTTGCACTGGATCCTGGAGCTGTCGCCTGTCCATCTGACCTCCTGTTCTTGAGACTTAAGGTAGTAGCTTACTTGCAGTCTTGCCTGCCAAACTTGGGATATATCAATCTTCACAGCCTGTGAGCAAGTGTCCTGCTATCTGACCTGCCAATCTTGAGTTTGCCAGCCCCTGCAGCTACATGAATCAGGAGAAGCCTCTATCCTGATCCACAGACTTGGGACATTCCAGCCTCTAGAACCACATGAACCATTTTCTTGCTATAAATCTCTCTATACACGTATATTTATATGCTTTACTCTAAAGAACCCAGACTAAGACAGCGTTTAGTAGGAACTGCAGAGATAAAGCAGCTTTAGTTAAAGGACTTTTACAATGCTACTCATACACAGTATGTGCTCGACAATATTCTTATACTTAAGTGAAATACATTATTACTTAGTTTGATAGATTAGTAGATACCTTGGAGTTTGGGGGGATCTGTGTGCCACTGGAAGATGAATAGAGGCTTTCATATCTAAGTGTCATTTAAAGTCTATGTGTTACTAATTGCACTACTAAAGGGGCAAGTGGGCTAACTTCATAACAAGAATCAGCATGAGTCCAATTCCCACCTGGAAGTGGAACCAGTCTTCACCTTCCTCCATCTCCATTAATGTCTCCAGCTACTTCTGTGGCACTTCATCTCTGACACTAACCACCCAGAGTTATGTCAGACTTCATCCCCTTCCACCTGGGTCCTGGTCATCTGGTAACAACCACAGGCTCAGGAGTGCCCACTATTCCCAGCACTTCGGACCAGCCAGCCCTTCTCTCTTTTTAGCCCCATGGGGCTGGGTCACAAGCTAAAAGAATTATTCTGCCCTTCTTCATTGACTTGTCATGCAGTCTTTCTCTGTCCCCAGATACTCAGAGTTGGGGCTTCACAAACTGACTGTCTGAGCATCCCTCTTCTGTCCACCAGCCATTCAAAGCTAATTCCTCCTAAGTTAAGACTGTCCTTGCAGCTGCCTGCCCAGCTCTCCTCTGAATTAGCCACCCAAGCTAATTAAGAGCTTCACTTACCCTGAAAAATAAAGTTTTAATTCTCCTGAAATCCAGATTTCAGGCAAATTCTCTACGAGAATTCATGGCAGGAGGTTTCCATTGTCCCTAAGGATGTGCCACACTCTCTCTTGCATGAGTGTTCTTGCCAGTCCAGGAGCCCCAAAGAGAGATCTCCAATGTCCAGGGTCTCTTATGTGTAGTTATTTTGGAGAATACATGGCTATACTTTACTCAGGTTACACAGAAAAAAAAATGAATCATTAAAAAAAATAATCAAAATAAAGGTTGGCACAACACTATACAGGTAGTCCCTGACTTACAACAGGGTTCCCTTCCAACGACTTTGTCGTAAGTCTGTTCTGACAAGTGGAATACTTCATTGTTTTTCTAGCTTTCATTATTATTGCTTTTTATTATCAATATTTTAATAAATCTGATCTTTATTTGTTTTTGTGGGTTGGAAGCATTACACATACACTTACTTATATATTTTAATACATACATGAAAAAATACACAAATCATAAAAATTTACTCCGATGATGAAGAGTTGGATGAGGTTGGTATTTCATCAGTTGGGGTAATAACTGCATTTGTAGAAGATTCAGGATCATCTGGCTTGTCTCTGGGAATAGGGATTGCATTTCTAGTCAGAAAATTAGTGGGAGTTGTCTCTATGGTCCTTTTCTTTCTTTCTTCATATATTTTGCAGTAACATTTCACTGCTTCTCGAATATGCCTACTGACTTTAGCAAAGTGATCAGCATTTTGGTCCATGTTTTCAAGCAACTGAAGCCTCCGATTTAGTTTAGAAAAACTTCAGCTAATCATTTTACTGTAAATTTTTTTTATAACTTCTCTCCTCCCTCTTCCTCATTATTTCTTTCTTCTTCAGCACTTGTTTCCTCTTCAAAATTCATTAAGTCCTAGATCTGTCAATTCCCCTTCTTCATGATCTATGAGCTGTTCCACATCAGCAATATGAATTTCTAAATTCAGCGTTCTTGCCATATGGATGATTTCTCCTCCTATCTCTTCTATCATATTATCTTTATCAAATGCTTAGAGCATATTTACACAGCTCAGCTTTTTTTCCATATTCCTTACGTGCATTTTCCTGTAACTTTCTCCCAGGAAGATGCTATGTTCCAGAAACAATGAAGACTATTATAATTCTTCCAGAAATTGCATAATGTTACTGTACTTCCATCGGTTGCAGCTATTGCCTGAGCGAACATAGTTCATAGGTAGTATGCCCTGAAGGTGGCGATTACACCTTGATCCATAGATGAATCATAGCGGTCATATTGGGAGGTAGATACACTACTTTCACGGCGTGCTTTAGATCTACCTGAGGAGGATGCTCTGGGGCATTATCAAGTAGCATCACAATATTGAAAGAAATGCTCTTTTCAAGGCAGTAGACGCACAATTCTGGGATGAAACAATTTAAAAAACTGTTTGAATAACAAACAACCGTCATTCAGGCACTGGAGATACTCTCATAGTAGACCAGCAGCCTATTTTTGTCAATAGTTTTGAATGCTCAGGGGTTACAGAACGGTAAAAAACAAAAGGTTTTCATTTAAACCCAGCAGCATTTTCTCCAAGCAGCAGCATGTTTCTGTCTTTAGATGTCTCGAAACCAGGCGTAGCCTCCACATCTTTGTGAGAATGACAGCATCAGCAAAGTATGTGCTGCGACTCACTTCACACAGTCCTTATCTGTTCAGCTTCTATTCCTCGGCTCCTTAGTGATCTTCATGTAACATGGCATCTATCTTCCCCCATTTCTGCTTGCTCACTTGCTTGTTTAATCTCTTTTATATCTCAGAAGAGATTGATTTAAGACACACGTTACACTAATACTGTCTTATTAACATAATAAAGAAAACCCGTTCTCAAATGGGATTATAACTACAAGTATAGGGGTTAAAATTTGCAACACGTATTTTTGAGGGAGCACAATTCAATCCATAACGTTTCATCTTTTGGTCCTTCAAAGTTCATGTCGTTCCCACATGCAAAACACATTCACCCCATCACAACATCTCAAAAGTCTTAAATACTTTCTTCAGTGTACATATTTTTCTATGGTCCAGAATACCATATAGGTTCAGGTGTGTTTAATGAATATATAATTTCTGTAATAGTTAATGATTTTTGAAGAGTAGGTGCTCTTCCTGGAGCCCTGGTGGCATAGTGGTTAAGAGCTCAGCTGCTAATCAAAGAGTCAGCAGTTCAAATCCACCAGCCACTCCTTGGAAACCCTATGGGGCAGTTCTGCTCTGTCTTACAGGGTTGCTATGAGTCGGAACAGACTTGACGGCACCTAACAACAACAGGTACTCTTCATATTCTTGTATGCTTGCTGTCTTTATTTTTTTTCCTGAGAGAGGGCTGGGAGGTGCTTTATGGTATAAGCCCTGCTCCATATGCCTAATTTACTGTCATAGTATTTAGATTTGTAATTTTCCTTGTCGCTAAGTAATAGGATTATACAAAGTGATTTAAAAATGAACATCATTTGTATATTATAAAATGTAAGCAATCCATAATATATTAATTAAATTATTGGTTTACCATTATTATTGGTCCAAATAATGTATTACTGTCTTTGTTTTCATCCTTCCTGATTCAATGCAATTTAATGCAAAAGTATGATAAGAATATAAGGATGATGCTGTTTTCACTTATCATTTCTCCTCTGGTGTTCAGTAATAGCAACGCTAAGTTCTTACAGTTGTGATAGCTATAAAAGGATGTGTATAGCTTATCTTCAGCAACCTGGAAGGTAAAAATGCTAAAGTAATTTGCTACCACAGAATGGTTTTTAAGTCATTTACTTTTATAGGTAAAATTAATTAAACAAGTAAGATTGCAAGATGACACACTGACAATTTTATTCTTTTCACCTAATGTAGCACAATATTTCTATCTGAAATAAGAACACTCAGTTGTAGCTTGCCTTTTCTTTTCTTTTCTTAAAATACCTAAATATTTAGTTAACGATATCCAGCATTCTGTGGAAATTTTCTTTTCTTTTTTTTTCAGGAATGCGTTTGGTATACAGATCAGATACTTTCACAAATCGTGTAAAACTTGGTCTATCATAACTAAACTGGAAAGATTTTTCTAGGATAAAATCCACTGTCTATGTGCAGTTTGAATTTTTGCAGACGTTAAAGATACAATAAAAATGAACGTAGCTGTAAGACACAAATAGCTTTCATAAGAACCTCGGAGGTGGAATTGATGCAGAGGAAAAATGATAATTTTCTAAGACAGATATCCCACTGATATTTGCATAAGAAACAAAGAATATATTGACACATTATTCTTTTATCATACTTTCTGTTGATAAACACAATTACTGTGGCATATCATATCTAATTTTGCAACTTAAGTGAAACCTCAAATTTACTGTTTTTTTAATCATTGTAATAAAACTTTGTCAGTGTGAATGTGGTTTTGTAGAAAATAGAGGACTTTTGTTAGTAAATCGTTTGTTGTTGAGAACATTTAGGATTGTTGAAGTTCTGATATATTTCCTTCATATGTTTCATTAGTTCCTAGAAAAGATGAATCTCTATACAAGATCTATTATATTATCTTATAGATTTCTGTCTTTTTGTTTTTGATCTGTTATAAATAGCCCTATTGGATACTTATGCAGGTACTAGAGGCTGAATGAATGGTTTTTAATAGATATATGAAAGAAAATATATGCTTAATTTATAAGAAAAATTAAAGAAAAAAGTCTACAATTAACAGGAGATACTGTATCAATTAGCTCTCTATTGTTTAGATAGTTCTTCTAAAGTGAGAAAAGTTCTTTTACTTGAAAATAATTGTTTCAGAAATCCAAACTTCTTGCTATGAGTTAACATAATAACATGGTTTAATTTTAGTATTGAATACCCACCTTTATACAAAGATCGCATTAGTGAGCTTTCAAAAGCCTTTATAGCAATCCTTTCAATATCATTTTACTGATAATTTTTTAAAACTTGCTTCACATTGCCACTAGGTGGAACCAGTAAACCTTATCATTTTCATTAATGCATTTTTGTCCTATATGTATAAGTCAAACTCTTAATTTAAAAAGCTTGAAAATAGTTCAACACCCAAGATGTTTAAACCCCCACCTCACACAGTCTTGGCCACTTATTACTCCAGCTTTCTTGTTGAGCTGTTCAAATCCTGTACTAGATACAGGTGGAGACCTAGAGAAGAAGATCAAGGTCAAGGACTGGCCTGAGGACTGAGTCCAAGGTGGGCAGTGACCAGTGGCTGAGGGGGTTTATGTACAGTGGTGCAGGTGGCACTGTGTACAGAGCCGCTTCTAAAAGGCACCTTTCCATTTTTGTCATAGATATTGTCAAATTGCATTGAGACTTTTTTTGGGAAGTGTCTTGGGAAAGGGGTGCCTTTTTCTAGTTTGCACAAAGGCCCTGTATGGGCTACCAGCTGTTCTGACTCTGGCCATTAATAATCAGGTAGCTTCTTCCCCTAATAGCTGAGAAGAAACACACCACCTTCTGTGATTTAGAGAGGAAGGGAAATGTAAACTGGTCAGCTTTGTTCCTGTTGTCATTTATGATTTAACAGTTTAGCTAATATATTCATTAGGAATATATAGTAATAAGGATCAAAAAAAAAATCAGCTTAAAGAAAGGAAAATTTATTCTCTCACACAAAACACTGAAAGTGGGCAGTCCAGGGCTAGTAAGGTAACAGCACAAGATTATCTGGTACTGCACTCCTTCCATTGTCCTGTCCTACCACCCTCAGCACATGATTTACATCCTCAATGCCAGCCATCATATCCATATTCCGAAAAGGTGCAAAGAGAAGAAGCAAAACATTCATTGCTGCATCAACCTCCTCTAACCAACTTTTTCTCTCATTCCCTCAGGGCACTTCCACTTGCATCTCACTGGTCACATCCAGCTACAAAGGCAGCTGGGAAAAATAGTCTTTGATCTGTGTTCACTGCCAGGGTTGCCATTCTCACCTCACTGGTGCCTGCCAAGTACTAGTCTCCCATATCCCTCATGCCTTAGTTTATCTCCCTTTCGCAGTACCGACACAGACCATGGCCATCATTGAGGAGCAGATCCAATACACAATGCACAGCTAGAGACTCTGTTCCACTTGGAAAAGTTGGTAGTTCTTACCGATTTGCCAGGTAAATTTCTGAACCGAGTAATCAGCAAAGATAGAAACAAACAAAAAAAAAAGCAAGAAGAGATATTTATTGATCCAAATGCTTCCACTTGTGTTATTTCTTTAACTCCTCAATACTAATCTGCAAGAGAAGTAATTATGCCCATTTTACTTACAGAACATCAGAGGCTTGGTGAGGGAAGCAAACCTGCCAAGGGTCACCCAGATAAATACACTAGCAGAGTTGGGAGTAAAATCCAAAGTCTATATTGACTCCAAACCCTATGCTACAATTAGAGGTTAAAATAAATATTTTATTACAGTAACTAATAATAATTATGAGTGCCAATTTATAGTAGAACTGTCTCATAGAGTTTCCTGAGCAATAATATTTACAGGAGAAAATTTCCAGATCGTTTCTCTCAGGAAGCTGCTGGTGTGCCTGAACCTTCAACCTTTTGGTTAACAAACGAGTGCTTAACCATTGTGCCACCGAGGATCCTCTAGTGGTATGAGGCCTGTTTAATAAGACGCCAGGAGCTTCGAGAGGCTATATGCTCTTCCCCAGTTTCCACAACCAGCCTAGCCTGGTTCTCTGTACTCTAGGTTCATCTCCTTCACACCCCATAAAACTAAAGCAGCACCAATGGCAAATGCGTTTAGCCCTCAGGGAACAGTACAACTTTTACCCCTGAGCCCACCCTCCACAGCATCCAACTGTGGTCCATGCCTGCAGACCCAACATTTTGAAGCCCTTTGTGCATATGCTTCCAAGGGACTCAGATAGCATGTATCATAGACAAAAGAATTTGCCCTTTCCAAGGTCACAGGTCCAACTCAGGGACCTCTTCACTCACCATCTTCATGCTCCTGGGGCTTTCAACACACTCACGTTCTCCTTCCTTCTACACATACACCTTCTCTCCCCTGGCGTCCCTCCATTGCACCTACGTTACAGAGTATTTCCAAAGAGGAGATAAACCAAAAACCAAACCCATTACTGTCTATTTGATTCCGACTCATAGCCACCCTTTAGGACAGAGTAAAACTGCTCCATAGGGTTTCCAAGGAGCAGTTGGTGGATTCAAACTGCCAACATTTTAGTTAGCAGCCAAGCTGTTAACCGTTGCACAGCTAGGGCTACGAATATGAGATAACAGTTATAAAATGCTTAGGATAATGCCAGACCCACGGAAGTAGGAGTCAGCTGTTATTTTAAGGCTTGTTATTTAAAGCTGGGAAGAGTTTAGATTTGGACAGATTAGACTTGAGATGTCTGTAAGATTTCTATGTGGAAGAAACAAGTAGGGGGCAGGATTTCCCAAAAAGCCTTGAAGATGGGTCTGTGCTATAGAAACCCCTGGGAATGAAAGCATTGATAATTGTGTGCCTTACACACTCTCTCTGTTGCCTTCTATGTTTGCCAATTAGTAAACAGAATAATCACCCACCTAATTGCTCCAGCTAGAACCTAGGACTTGCCCTTGCATGCTCATTATCCTTCACTTCCTACATTCTCTCCATCAACACTTTTCTACAGACCCTGGCCACTATCACCTCTTACCAAGCTGATGAAACGGTATGTAACTCAGTACCACAACTCTATTTTTCTTTTTCTTTTTTTTTTTAAAGCTGCATGAAGATGTTAATTAGCTAAGTAGGATGATGCAATGTGCCTTTTAGAAATATCTGTCAGCAATTTGGATTAGAAGGGGCATGGTTGAACATGAACTGACCCGACCCTTCACCGTCGAGTCGATTCCGACTCATAGTGACCATATAGGACAGAGTAGAACTGCCTCATAAGGTTTCCAAGACTAAATCTTTATGGAAGCAGATTGCCACATCTTTCTCCCACAGAGCAGCTGATAGGTTTGAATCACCGACCTTTCGGTTAGCAGCTGAGTACTTAACCACTGTGCCACCACGGCTCCACAGTTGAGCATAGTAGTATAAAATCCATTAGAAAGCATCAAAATTGTTAGAAAACAATCTAAAACCAGTAACTAGAAGACAGTTGGTTGAGGGAAAATATACCTCTGACTGCACCTTCGCATTAATCTTTACTAACTTGATGAACTTAACCGCACACATCACAGAAGACAATTCATTTATGTTTTGAATTATGTGGCTTCTAACATCCAAATAGGTGTCCCCTTCTGGCACAAATGGTTAAGCACTCCACTACTAATCAAAAGTTCACAATTCAAACCCACCCAGAGCGCCGCGGACTTGGAAAGATCATAACCGGGAAACCCTATGGAGTGCAGTTCTATTTTGCAACACATGGGGTCGCCATGAACCATAATCACGGCAACATTTTTTTAAGGACCCAAACACACTGTCAAATATAGTGAATTTTAGTCTGTGGATTTACATTTGTGTTTCCTACTGAACATTATATGCTACACATATGCTCATGGTTGTTTTTCCATCTTCCTTGGAGATTTTGATGCTGAAATTGTAATCTTTAACATGACCTTTGGCATGATACGTATCCTCTGCCTCAGTCTCCTCAAATGTAAAACTGAAGATAATAAGAGTCCTATTATTATAGGGTTGTGTGAGAATTAAACATGCCAGAAAAGCAGAAACCCCTTGACTTCTTTACCAAAGCAAGCTTGGTTGACCTCCTACAGCACTGCTTAGCAAGCATGAGCCAATCATTTGTGATCAGACTCAAAACACAGTTTTCCCGGTTCCCTCTGCTTAATCCCAGGAGGAGCCAGCTCTTTTGGAGACGAAAAGCTGACTTTGGCTCTGTGCTTCCCCTTCATCTGTCACCATGACCTTGCTGTGGAGATGGTCTTGCAGACAAGCTGAACATAAAGTAAAAAAGATGTCTCCACTTTCACCTCTGAGGAGAAAACAAGCCTGTGTGCACAATCTGTGGCTTCCAACCTGGTGACAGCGAGAACTCCTGGCAATGAGCATCAGCAACCCCAGCCAAAGTACACGTTTCTTCTCATTATAAATAACAGGCAGTCTATATGTCGGAAGAATGAAGGACAAGCCAAGGAAATAAAAAGATGAAACCATAAAAGTAAATATGATAGTAAAAGCAAATACTTCATAACCTGACTTCAAGGAGTTTCTGAACGAGATGGCTTTCAAAGGCACTTACAAGTATCCTCATAAAACTCAGAATTGGGTAAATACGTTGTTGTTAGTTGCCATCGAGTTGATTCTGACTCATGGTGACCCAACATGTGCAGACTAGAACAGCTCCATAAGATTTTCAAGGCTGTGACCTTTTGGAAGCAGATCACCAGGTCTGTTTTCCGAGGCTCCTCTGGGTGGGTTCGAACCACCAACCTCTTGGCTTAACAGTTTTCACCACCCATAGGGACATGGCTTCTATTCATGAAAGGGTTGATAAGATTCCAACTCCTCCAAATGACTGACTAATCTGCATCTGAAATATAAATAAAAAATAAAATATTTACATGGTACCATCAGTGAACCTGACGAGATGTGTAGATAAAGGCAACAAGGTGGACTCATCTAATAAACATCAGTTTCATTCAGATCTCTGAACAAGCCAGAACAGTGCTATGAACCACAGGTAAATGGCACAAGGATGGCTGGAGTGTGAGATCTGTCCTTAGTTTTTGTTATAGATTAAATAGAGTCCCCCAATAAGATATCTGGATGTCCTAACGTGACCTTATTTGCGGAAACAGGATTTTTCTTGAAGGTGTTATTAGTTAAACTAAAGGAGATCCTACTGGAGTAAGGAGGGGGTCTTAATCCTAATCCCTTCTGAGTGGAGTTTTATAAAAGGAGAGTCACACAGAAGGAAGACAGATACCATGTGAGGATGGAGGCAGATGCATCTATAAACAGCAAAGGAATTCCAAGAAATGCCCAGGGATCTGGAAACTGCAAGAGACAAGGAAAGATCTTCTCCTAGAGCCCCAAGAAGGAGAAAAAGAGAGAATGACCCTGTCAACAACTTGAATTTGGATTTCTAGCCTCCAGAAGTATGAAGAAGTATATTTCTGTTCTTTAAATCCATACACTCTGTGGTATTATGGCAGTCCTAGGAAACTAAGACAGTCTTTAAACACACAAACGACAGTGCCACACCCATCCTCACCCTACTCAGGACAAGTTTTACAATCTTAGTTTGGAGGCTCACAACAAATCTGAACTGTGGATGTGGAGAGATTTCCTAAGGTAACTCAGGCACTGAAGTGTCCATTTCTTAATTTCCCATAAAAGATCAAAATCTTCCTAAAGGGATATGCACCTAAACTGAAACACTCAAATATATAAAGTAAACACTGAAATAATTGAAAGGAAAAAAGTTCTATGATAATAGTTGGAGATTTCAATATACTATTTTCAATAATGGGGAGACATTTAGAAAAAAGATCAATAAAGAAATAGAGGACCTGGATGACATTTTAAACCAGCTAGACCTAATAGACATATATAGAGCATTCCACACAACAAAGAGCACAATATACACTATTAAGGCTCATTCTCCAGGATAGGCCATGTATTTGGTCACAAAGCAAGTTTCAGTACATTTTTAGAAGACTGAAATTATACAAAGTGCCTTTCCAACCACAGTGGAGTAAAGTTAGAAATTAAAAGCAGAAAGAACTCTAGAAAATACACAAATTTATGTAAATTAAACAACATACTACTAAATAACCAGTTAGTCATGGGAGCAATCAAAAGAGAAATCAGAAAGTACTTAGAGTTGAATGAAAATGAAAGCACACCATATAAAAACTTATGGGGTTCAGTGAAAGCAGTAGTCAGTGGGGGAATTTATAGCAGTAAATACCTACATTAAAAAAAAAAAAAAGATATAAAATCAATAACCTAACTCTAGAACTTGAGGAACTAGAAGGAGAAGAGAAAATCTAACCCAAAGCAAACAGAAGAAAGTAAATAGCAAAGATCAGAGCAGAGATAAATGAAAAAGAGAAGAGAAAAACAATAAAAGAATTGATGAAACTAGGCTCTGTTTTTTTGAAAAGATCAATAAAATCAACAAAACTTTAGGTAAACTGACAAAGAAAAAAAGAGAGAATATATAAATTTTTAAGATCAGAAATGAAAGTGAGAACATTACGACTGACCTTATAGAAATAAAAATAATCATAAGAGAATACCACAAACGATTGTATGCCAATAAATTAGATAACCAAGATGAAATGAACAAATTCTTAGAAACACACAAACTTCCTACACTGACTCAAGAAGAAATAAACCGAAAAAACCAAACTCATTGCCATTGAGTGGATTCTGACTCATAGAGATCCTATATGACAGAGTAGAACTACCCTGTAGAGTTTCCAAGAAGCACCTGATGGATTCTAACAGCTGATCTTTTGGTTAGCAGCTGTAGCTCTTAACCGCTACACCACCAGGCTTTCCAAGAAGAAATAGAAGACCTCAATAAACATATAACAAGTGAAGAGATTGAATCAGTATTCAAAAACAACCCATAAAAGAAAAGTCCTGGACCAGATGACTTCACTGGGGAATTCTACCAAACATTTATAGAAGTGGTCCCAAACATTTTTAAACTTTTCCAAAAAAATAGAAGAGGAGGGAATACTTTCTAACTCATTTTATGAGGCTTAGCATTACTCTTATGCCAAAGTAAGACAAATACATCACAAGAAAAGAAACCTACAGACCAATATTTGTTATGAATATAGATGAAAAAATATTTTAAAGATACCAAAAAAAGAACAAAAAAATATTAAAAAGATGTATACCATGATCAAGTGAAATTTACTCTAGAAAGGAAAGGAGATTCGACATTGGAAAATCAATCACTGTAATACACTACAGTAATACAACATAGAAAAAGAACCACATGATCATCTCAATTGGTGCAGAGAAGGCATCTGACAAAATCTAATGTTTTTTCATGAAAAAAATCACTCAAAAAGCTGGGAATAGAAGGGAAATTCCACAACCTGATACAGAACACTTATGAAAAAGTTCATAACATCGTAATCAATTGGTCAAGATTGAGAATTTTCCACTAAAGATCAGGGTAAAGATAAGGATGCCTACTCTCACCACTGCCATTTCTTATTGTACTGGAAGTCCTAGACAGAACAATTAGGCAAGAAAAAGAAATAAAAGATATTTAAATCAAGATGGAAGAAGTAAAATTATTCCTTTTTACAGATGACATGATCCCATATATAGAGGATCCCAAAGAATCTCACAAGAAAGCTAGTAGGCTAATAAATGAAATCAGCAAAGTGACTGGATACAAGGCTAATGCACAAAAATTAGTCAGGTTTTTGTATGTCAGCAATGAGCAAACTGAAAGGAAATTAGAAAAACAATTCAATTTACAATAGCATCTAAAATAATAAAATACGAGGAATAAATTTAAACAAGGAAGGGAAAGACTTGTACATTGAAAACTATAAAATATTACTGAAAGGAATTAAAGAAAACCTAAATAAATGGCAGGACATTCAGTTCTCATGGTTCAGAAGACTTAATATTGTTAAGTCAACACTACCTAAAACAATCTGTAGATTCAATGCAATACCCATTAAAATTTCAGCTGACTTCTTTGCAGATATGTAAAAGCCAATTGCAAATTTATATGAAATTGCAAAGGCCCCACATAGCCAAAGAAATCTTGAAAAAGAAGAACAAAGTAAGAGGACTCACACTTCCCAGCCTCAAAACATACTATAAAGCTACTGTAATGAAAACAATCTGGTACTGGTATAATGACAGACATACAGGCCAATGGAATAGAATTTGGTGTCTGGAAATAAACCTGCACATCTATGGTCAGTTGATCTTCATCAAGGATGCTATATCCGTACAGTGGTGAAAGAATAGTTTCTTCAATAAATGTTGCTGGGACAAGCAGATTTCCACAAACAAAAGAAGAACCTGGATTTATATCATACAACATATATGAAAACTAACCCAAAATAGGTAAAAAATTTAAAAGTAAGATCTAAAACCATAAATCTCTTAGAAAAACACATGGGAGTAATGTTTCAGGATCTAGTTTTCAATCATGTATATTTCGATATGACACACAAAGCATGAGCAACGAAAGACAAAATAGATAAATGAGATGTCATCAAAATCACAAGCTCTTGTCCCTCATAGGACTTTATCAACAAAGTGAAGAGACAACCTACAAACTGGAAGAAAAACATTGGAAATTATATATTTGATAAAGATTTTTTATCCAGAATATACAAAGAACTCCTACAACTTAAAAAAAGATAAACCACCAATTTTTAAAAATGGGCAATGGACTTGAAGAGACATTTCACCAAGGAAGAAATGCAATAAGTACATGAAAAGATTAAGTAAATGTAAAATCAAAACCACAATGAGATATCACTTCATGCCCGCTAAGATGACTATGATTTAAACAAACAAATAAATAAAACAAAAAACAAAATACAGGTATTGGCAAAGATGTGGAGAAATAGGAACTCTCATTCATTGCTGGTGGGATTGTAAAATGGTACAGGCACTGTGGAAAACAGTCTGGTGGTTCCTCAAAATGTTAAACATAGAATTACTATATGATCCAGCAATTCCATTTCTAGCTATATACCCCAAAAAATTGAAAGCAGAAACACACACAAAGACATACATACACGCACACACAAAGACATATGTGTATATATATATATATATATATATATATACATTCACCATTGTTCATTGTAGAATTATTCACAACAGTCAAAAGGTAGAAACAGCCTAAGTATCTATGAACAGATAGATAACATATAGATTAAAAATAAAAATGTGTTACATACATACCACAGAAATATCTAGAATAGCCTGGTTTATATATACCTAAGTTTATTAGTAGTTATCAGGTGTGGGCAGGAGGGAGGGGGAAAGGGAGTCTCATTGCTTAGAGTACACTAAGTTTCTGTTAAGGATGATGGAAAATTCTGGAAATGGGTAATGGTGATGGTTGCGCAACATGACAAACGTAATTAATGCCATTGAATTGTACATGTGAAGAATGTTAAAATAACAAAGGTTTTGTTGCATATATATTTACTCCAATAAAAAAGGGGTGAAACTCACTGAGTGACAGCACTGAGATGGTATGAGGGGAAAGCCTGGTGGCATAGTGGTTAACCTAAAAGTCGGCAGTTCGAATCCACCAGGTGTTCCTTGGAAACCCTATGGGGCAGTTAGGTCTACTCTGTCCTGTTGGGTTGCTATGAGTCAGAATCGACTCAGTGGCAGTGAGATGAGGGGATCTGAGACAAAACACAACTGGATAGACTTTTATTTCATAGATTGTTGTAGGAAATATAAGAAGGATAGTTGGTCAAGCAAATGTTTTAAAGTTAAGGTGAGCTCCAGGATGATAAATAATAATCAAGTGAAAGATGAAATCAACTTTTGAATGGAAGTGGGTCTTGGTAAGTTGGTGATTTAGGAAAGGGTTGAAGGTTTGAATTAGCACTGTGCAGAATAAGAGAGATAGCTGGCTAGAGAAACACAGTATGATTGCTTTGAGTGCCCTGTGTAGGGTGTCCATTTATTTACAAAGGTTACAGTTGCACTCTGCAACACTAACATGGAATAAAAAAGTCATAAAGTGAGAACAATGGAGGTTGAGGATTAAAAGTAATTATGTAGCTAAAAAGAGAGTTGTGGGATAGACACAAAAGTAAATACTGATAGTGAGATAAAACTGTAAGTAAGAAAATGACAAGAACAGAAGACAGACTGTGATTTAATAAAATTAGTCCACTTTTCTTTTCTACAGGTTAGAAAATTAAATCGGAAGATACTATGTATGTTTTAAATTAAAGATTTTTATACAAAATTTGCACATATAGTTGAAAAGAACTTTTGATTTTGTCTTAAATTTCCCACATAATTAAATCAACTTTTGACTTATAGATGCAGGTCCATACAGATGGTATGTAATTCTGACTTAAATGAAGAAAAAATAAATGAGAATTCTGGACTTGCAGCTTTATTAAACATATGGAAGAAAATGGAATAACATTTGTACTTGAAAAAATATGAGGAATATATATAGAAACATTATTGAATATCTCTGTTTTGAATCAGTAGCTGCAGTCCTATGAACACAGTAGATATATGTAATAGTCTGGGAGGACTTTCAGAGTATAAAAAAAAAATGCATTCATCAATCATAGTCATAATAGTGAGTTGGTGCCTTGGGCTAAAACAGGAAAAGTTAATAGGCTCTTGATGCAGTATATTGTTGATGAGTCACTGTGTCTCCATTTAAGCTGAGAATTGTCTTTTTGTTTTTGTTTTTGTTTTCTATTTAATGAAAATGTCAGCAAGCTAGAAGTTGACCTTAGCATAGAAAAGCATATCACAGGAGGTGAAACCTCAACTCCTTTAGTTAAATTTTTAATTATGTCTAAGCATCTAGAGATAAGAACTCAAGTAGAATAAGAGGCAAACTCATCATTATTACTCATGACCTACTCCAGCAGTAAGGAAACTTGGAATTAATTACTAAATCAAGATATCCTTGTCAAAGTTGGTTAAGGAAAAAAATGCGGAGGAGATGGCTGTAAATATTCAAAATATATATAAAAATTAAAGGGAACAATAGAAGGAAAGTAACAGCTGAATAAGCTTCATGAACTGTATGAAAATGGAAAGAAGAAAAGCTAAGGCAAATCTTTGGGTTCATATGTCCTGCATCATCTTTAACATTTCAGAGGCAAGATATATTTTAAAGTACCAAGCCTGCAAATAAAGTATTTACAGTAAGATTTGCAGAACTCAAAGGAAAACAAGGCTTATTCTATAATTTTTAAATCTCTAATTCATGAAAAATATATCCCTCTGGATTAAATTCATTCATTTAAAAACACCCTCTGTGGAAATTTTTGGAAGTGGACAGTTGATTAAGGCACAATTATTTCTCTTTGAAGTAGTTACAGCTCTTAGTTTAATAAGAGAAAAGATAATACAACTCAGCTTAATTAATAAAGGTGTTATTAAAAACCAGACCCTTTGCCATCAAGTCGATTCTGACTCAGGTGACTCCAGAGGTTGCAGAGTAGAACTGCTCCATAGGGTGTTCTTGGCTGTAATGTTAACAGAAGCACATCACCAGGCTTGTTTTTCATGGCACTGCTGGGTGGGTTCTAACTGCCAACCTTTAGGTTAGCAGCTGAGTACAAACCACTTGCACCACCTAGAAACCTTAACAAAGAGTAAGAAGGGGTTTTAATAGAGGAAGGTGTTTAATTTGTAAAAAAGAAAAAAAATTAGTTGCTTCATATTCAACACCCTCTAATATTATATAAGGATTTCATTTGATCCATGTCCTTGATGACAGTTTTTATTGTCAACCTGTTCAAATTGTGTGTTTCTAATGGTGTGTATGGGTACTTTTTTTGCAGTTTAGATATTGGTTTGTCTAATAATTAATGATGCTTAGCTAAATTTGAATTGGGCATTTATTTGGATATTCTCTTTTATGTAAAGTTTTTTTTTAATGTAATAACAAATCAAACTCTACAATGGAGTTTTGCCTAGATTACCATGTTAAAAAAAAGAAAAAAATGTGGAAAAGAAAAAGAAATTAAAAAAAAAAGAATATCACTTCCCTTCTCAGTTGTTTCCCCTTTTCTGAATCTGGTTCCTCTGTTGTTCGTTGCCTGAGCAGCTATCTAAAATTGTTAATCAAATGTTTTAAATTTTAGTTTATTTGCTTATTTGTTAATTTTAGTTAGTCAGAGATGGGTTTAGGAGAGCATTTGTCTGTTATGATCTTCCCATTCTGAACTGTTTTCTCATTTTTATTAACTAATTTTTAATACCTAAAATTAGTTTTATTTTAACTCTGGGTTTTTTTTTTTTTTTTTTCTGTGCTTGGATCTATTTGATTTTTAAAATACGTATGTGTTTCTGTCCCTTTCAATAGTTCTATTTCACTATATACACTCATTTGCTTTAAGTCTGGACTCCAATATCGCATATCATAGATGCTTCCTTAACTATCCTTTTAAAAATAGCAAAATAGAATCATTTTTGTCCCCTTATAATGTTATAATCCTAACGCTTTCCACACCAGGTATATTGTTGTTGTTGCTAGGTGCTATTGAGCCAGTTCCAACTCATAGCAACCGTATAGTACAGAGTAGAACTACACCATAGGACTTCCAAGGAGCAGCTGGTGGATTCGAACTGCCAACCTTTTGGTTAGCAGCTGTAGATCTGAACCACTGTGCTACTAGGGCTGCACCTCAGATGTACTGTATGCTTATTTTTATGTTTTTTTTCTCTCTCTCTTTCTATTCTCTACCTACACTAACTTGCAAGGTTCATTAGATATGGAACTCCAATTTCTGCTTTGCTGGGCCTCCAGCCCATAGAGTAAGAACTCATACATATTTATTGAATGTAACAAATGCAATCATAATTGAATGCATCCTTGTTCAGTCATATTTTCCTCCCAAGTTGCCAGTAGAGTCCACACTCCATGGAACTATGCAGTGGTATTCTACAGACCCTGAGATTGTCTATGAGGCAAGAAAATCCACATAACACTTTAAGCTTTGTCGAGCCTATGCTATAGGTCCCAGCCTCTTTTCAACTCAGGAGAGTCAAAATGCTTGGAACTGTGAGTGGAGGAAAAGGAAACCATGTTCATTTTTATTGTTCCCAGAGTCCACTGTTTATTTTTTTATCTTTTATTAAAATCTTCCTGCTTACCAAAAATATTATTTTCTGGTTCCAAACCTGATACACTAGTCTGGAACTATACTATGGATGACTCATTCTTATAGAACAACGATCTATGATATTTTTATCAGAACACTTCAAACACTGTGAATCCTAGCAAGGACACTTCTCTGTAGAGAGCAGTATCTTGTATTCTGAGAATGACCCTCTCATCTACTATCATTCTATTCAAATCTTAGTTGTAGAAATTATATTCTGAATGGGTATTAGCTACTTACATAACCCTTCTGTTATTAATAGTTCATTTATTGCATATAGTGACAATATAACATCTCCCAATTTAATAGACAATATCTATTAAGTTATTCTATTAAAATCTGTATATGCATCTGTCCCTAATAATAATTCTATTTGCTACGTATGCTCATTCACTTTAAGTGTCTGTTTCAATAGGCAATGTTTATTAAATTGGCATTCAATACATATTAATTAAGTTATATGCAACCTGAGAGAAAAGATTCAGCTTAAGGGACTCCTGAGTGTTAAATTATCAAAAGTTCTTAATTTGAAAGCTTTGTTTCAAATCCTAGAAGTGCAATTAAAATATGTCATCTTGGAAATAATTTAATTGCTTAAATTAATCACAAAATTTATCTTATTTATATTTTTATATGCCAAGTATTAGCTCAGTGGTCAATAGATATTAGTTTAATGAAGGAGTAAATTATCATTTACAGGTTGATTTCAAAATGTAAAGGCCTCAGGACCACAACTTACCAGTGCCTTTAAGGTATGTATCAAAATACAGTCTTCAGTATTAATGAATTTGAATCTTTTTTCCTATTTCTCAAGCATATTATTACTGTAAAAAATTCAAGAATTGATATAGCAGTGTGCATTTGTTAGGAATATTTCAACTTCAACTTCCAAACTTTCACTGTGTGGAAGATGTGTTAAGGAAAAGAAAGGAAATGGTAAGAGAGGAAACAGAAGCGAAATAAAGAAGGAGAGGGGCATGGACCAAGATGACAAAGTGAGTGGATGCTCCCATATACTCTCCCAGCAACTAACACATTGGAAAATTAATAAAAATGAGCATAGACTGAGATCTCAGAACACCAGAAAGCAGCTGAGATGTTAGAGAATTGTAGTGAGTCCAGAAGGGGTGGAGAAGAGA
The DNA here is from genome assembly GCA_030035585.1 of Dugong dugon. Lineage (NCBI taxonomy): Eukaryota > Metazoa > Chordata > Mammalia > Sirenia > Dugongidae > Dugong > Dugong dugon. The sequence continues at coordinate 45,711,182 of CM057477.1, read as the reverse complement.
CATGTGGTCAGCACAGAAACTGAGTGATTCTACTCTCTAACATTGGGAGCAATGAGCTCATTGCAGCCATTTTGGAACAGAACTGGGTAACATCCCAAGCGGGGAACACAGAACCTGAGCTTACCTGAGGAAGCTCTAGCCACAGTTTTTTAAGGTAGCGCAAATTAGCGGTGGAAATTGCGGGCCTTGCAAGTGGGAGGGGGTGAAGGAAGAAATTAATGCTCCGTGAGAGTACTGTTGAACCTTACTGAGGCCAGAAACTAATGGGCAGTAGGACTGGGCAGAGCTGCAAAGGCAACAAGACAAGAGGAAAGGTCCAGACTGACAGGCAAGCAGGAGGTGCCCACCACGCCCCTCCCTCCCCACAGTACACTGTAGGTAGTGGGTGTTCCAGTGCAGGGCCGCCAGTGAGGGAAAGACTTAAAAAAAAAAACCCATCACTGTCACCAAATTAAAGTTGATTCCCATTGCACACACCAGCCAAAGTGTCCAGCTTCTTGTGCATGCCTGTCAAATCCCAGAGACCAAGCATACAGATTGCTTGAATTTTCCCACAATAAACATAATAAAAAAGTTAAAGAAAAGATTAAAAAACAACCTAAGATCAACAAAAGCTAGAAAAAACACAAAATCATGAGAGAAGAAGAAACTCTCAAAACCAAAACATGAAAAGGAGGAAATCTCTCCTATGGAGTCCAGAATAATGCAAAGAATTTATAATTTTCAGACTATGGTGCTCAGTATATTTAAAGAAAGCAAAAAACACACAGGAAACAAACTGACAGATTCAACAAGGAATTTGAAAACATAAAAAAAAAAAAAAGAGAGAGAGAGAGAGAAATGCTGGAACTGAAGAATAAAACATCTGAATTAGAAAAAGCAAGAGAAACAACACTAGAATCGAACAAGCAGAAAATAGAATATCTGATTTAGAAGACCAAATATTGGAACTTACCAAGTCTCAAGAATAATAAGAGAAAAGAACAAGAAAAGTGAACAAACCCAAAAAGAAATGTGGGATTTGAATAAGAAATCTAACATTAGAATTATTGGAATCCCAGAGCATTATGACAACAATAAAGCACAGGAACAATTTTCCAAAAGACAGTGAGAGAGAATTTCTCAGACCTGAGCAGAGAAACAAGCCAGCAAATACAGGAAGCTACGTGAATTCCAATCAGAAGAGACACAAAAAATCAACTCCACAACAGATCTTCATAAAATTCTTGAGAAAACCAAAGATGAGAGAATTTTGAAAGCAGCAAGAGAAAATCACAATTTAACATATCTAGTGTCTTTTATAAGAATCAGTGCAGATTTCTCCCCAGAAACTCTAGAGGCCTGAAGACAATGGGGTAAGATACACAAAATACTGAACCAAAACAATTACTGACCAAGAATACTTTACCCAGCAAAGTTGTCATATAAAAACCAGGAAATAATCAAGACCTTCTGAAAAAAACAGAAACTCTGGGAATTTGTCACTATGAAACCAGCTTTGCAAGTATTACTCAAGGGAGTACTCCAAATGGAAAGGCAAGAACATTAAGAAATAAGTACAAACTAAACCTACCCAAAATAAGCTGTATATTGATGTTAATGGTGACACATCAACAGAAATGAGGGAGGGAGGAGGATATCAGGAATAAATTTAATATGTTAACGTCGTATGTGAACACTTATTCTTATGCTAGACGCTGTAGTAATTTTAAGTCATGTAATGTAACATATGTGATAACTACTAAGAAGAAACACTCAGGAGAAAAGTAAGTTAACAAAAAGGCTCATCAGAAGAAAGCACCCAAACACAAACAAAAATAGACAAATCAGTATAATAAACAAACAAGATATAAAACACTCAAAAAAATTAATAAAATGAGTGAGATAGACACTCCATTTTCAGTAATAACCTTAAATGCAAATGGTCTAAACAGCCCATGCAAATGGCAGAGAGTGGCAGAATGGATTAAAAAAAAAAAAATTGCTCCATCTTTTTGCTGTCTACAAGAAACCCACCTTAGACACAAGGACACAAAAACACTGAAAAGGATAGAGAAAAATATTCCATTCAACCAGTAAACAAAAAAAAAGCACAGTTGGCCATACTGATATCAGATAAAATAGACTTTACATCAAAATCTGTTACAAGAGGTAAGGAAGGATATTGCATAATAATAAAAGGGTCAATTCAACCAGAAGACATAACAACTACAAATACACGTGCACCTAACAGCAATGCACCAAAATACATTAAACAAATTCTGACGATTATGAAAGGAGAAATAGACAACTTCAAAATAATAGTAGGGGACTTCAACACACCAATTTCAATAATAGACAGAACATCTAAAAAGAAAATAACTAAAGACACTGAGAACTTAAATAAAACCATAAGTCAACTGGACCTAATGGATATATATAAAACACTCCACTCAAGATCAGAACAATATATATTCTTCTCCGGCGCACATGGATCATTTTCAAAATAGATCATATGCTAGGTCACAAAGCAAGTCTTAACAAATTTAAAAACACTGAAATTATACAAAGAATCTTCTTGAACATAACAGTATAAAACTAGAAATCAACAGGATGTTGTTGTTAGATGCCATTGAGTGTGTTCCAACTCATAGCCACCCTATGTACAACAGAAAGAAATACTGCCCAGTCCTGCACCATCCTCACAATCATTGTTTTGTTTAAGTCAATTGTTGCATCCACTGTGTCAATCCATCTCCTTGAGAGCTGTGATGGTTAAGATTGTGTGTCAATTTGGCTAGGCCATGATTCTCAGTGTTTAAATGTGATCACTCCCATGACTGAATATACTGTGAGTAGCCAATCAGATGAAAGGGAGTTTCCTTGGAGGTGTGGCTTGAATCTGAATATAAGCAGACATTCTGGCTTTTTGCTTACTCTGGATCTTGCAGCTGCCTCCTGTCATCTCATCTCTGGTTCTCGGGACTTGAGCTGTCAGCTTATCTGCCGAACTTGGGATTTGTTCATCTTCACAGCCTATGAGCAGGAGCCCTGCTCTCTGACCTGCCGATCTTGGGCTCACCAGCTTGTGCGGCTGTGTGACTTGGGAGAGGCCTCTACCCTGATCCACGGACTTGGGACGTTCTAGCCTGTACAATCGCTTGAGCCGTTTCCTTGATATAAATCTCTCTCTATATATATTTATATGCTTAACTGGTTTTGCTTCCCTAGAGAACCCAGCCTAAGGCAAGGGTCATCCTCTTTTTCCCAGCCCTCCACTTTACCAAGCATGATGTCTTTCTCAGGGATTCATTCCTCCTGATAGCATGTCCAAAGTATGTGAGACATAGTCTCGCCACCCTTGCTTTTAAGTAGCATTCTGGCTGTACTTCTTCCAAGACAGATTTGTTGGGTCTTTTGGAAGTCCATGGTATATTCAGTATTCCTCACCAACACCATATTTTAAAGGCATCAGTTCTTTTTCAGTCTTCCTTATTCATTGTCCATCTTTCACATGCATATGAGGTGATTGAAAATACCATGGCTTAGATCAGGCTCACCTTAGTCTTCATGGTGACATCTTTGCTTTTAACATTTTAAAGAGGTCTTTTGCAGCAGATTTGCTCAATGCAATGTGTTGTTTGATTTCTTGACTGTTGCTTCCATGGGTGTTGATTGTGGATCCAAGTAAATTGAAATCTTTGACAACCTCAATCTTTTCTCCATTTATCATGATGCTGCTTATTGGTCCAGTTGTGAGGATTTTTGTTTTCTTTATATTGAGATGTAATCCATACTGAAGGGTGTGATCTTTGATCTTCATCAATAAGTGCTTCAAATCCTCTTTGCTTTCAGCAGGGAATGTTGTGTCATCTGCATAACATAGGTTTTTACTGAATGTTCCTCCAATCCTGATGCTTCATTGTTCTTCATACAGTCCAGCTTCTCAGATTATTTTTCTCGGCATACAGATCTAATATGTATGGTGAAAGGATACAACTCTGACACACATCTTTCTTGACTTTACACCACTCAGTATCCCTTTGTTCCGTTCAAATGACTGCCTCTTGATCTCTGTACAGGTTCCTCATGAGCACAATTAAGCATTCTGGAATTCCTATTCTTTGCAATGTTAGCCATAATTTGTTATGCTCCACACAGTAGAATGCCTTAGCATAGTCAATAAAACACAGGTAAACATCTTTCTGGTATTCTCTGTTTTCAGCCAGGATCCATCTGACATCAGCAATGACATCCCTGGTTGCATGTACTCTTCTGAATCTAGCTTGAATTTCTGACAGTTCCCTTGTCGATTCACTGCTGCCGCCACTTTGAATGATCTTCAGTAAAATTTAATTTGCATGTGATATTAATGATATTTTTTGATAATTCACCTTTCTTTGGAAGAAGTGAAAATACGGATTTCTTCCAGTTGGTTGGTCAGGCAGCTGTCCAGTAAATTTCTTGGCATAGACTAGTGAGCATTTCCAGAGCTGCATCCGTTTGTTGAAACATCTCAATTGGTATTCCATCAATTCCTGGAGGCTTTTTTTTCTCCAATGTCTTCAGTGCAGCTTGGACCTCTTCCTTCAGTACCATCGGTTCCTCCTGAAATGGTTTAATGTTGACCAATTTTTTTTTGGTATAGTGACTCTGTGTATTCCTTCCATCTTCTTTTGATGCTTCCTGTGTCATTCAATATTTTCGCAGTAGCATTCTTCAATACTGCTACTCAAGGCTTGAATTTTTTCTTCAGTTCTTTCAGCTTAGGAAATGCCAAGCATTTTCTTTCCTTTTGGTTCCTAACTCCAGGTCTTCGCACATGACATTATAATAATTTACTTTGTCTTCTTGAGCGGCCCTTTGAAATCTTCTGTTCAGCTCTTTTACTTCATCGTTTCTTCCTTTCAGTTTATCTACTCAACATTCAAGAGCAACTTTCAGAGTATCTTCTGACATCCATTTTGGTCTTTTCTTTCTTTCAACAGTAGGATAAATAAGGGAAAAAAATAATTACAAGGACTCTTAATAATACACTACTAAAAATTATTATGTCATAAAAGAAATAAAAAGTGAAATTGAAACATTCCTAGGATGAAATGAAAATGAAAACACGATATATCAAAACCTTTTGGACAGAGCAAAAGCAGTATTAAGAAGGATATTTATAACAATAAATGCCTACATTAAAAAAAAAAAAGATCCAAAATCACTAAGTTAAAGTGACAAATTTAACAATTAGAAAAAGAAGAGCAAAAGAAGACTAAAGCAACTATAAAAAAAGAAATAATAAAAATCAGGCAGAAATAAATGAATTAGAAAATAGAAAAAAAACAATGGAAAGTATTAACATAGCCAGAAGTTGACTCTTTGAAAGGATCAAAAAAAATAGGCAAGTCACTCTCTATATTGACAAAATAAAAACCAGAAGAGGCAAATAACCAAATTAAGAAATGAGATCAGTAGCATTACCACCATTCCATCGGAGATAAAGAAGATCATAGCCGATTACTATGAAAAATAATACTCCAACAAATTTGAAAACCTAGAAACACACTGCCTACGCAAATTATCACTACATAGGTGGAAATTTAAACATACCCATCACAAAAGAAGACATTAAAAATGTCATCCAAAAAATACATAGAAAAGAAAAAAAAAAAAAAAAAAAAACAGGACCACATGGCTACACTGGAGAATTCTACTAAACATTCACAGAAGAGTTGACACCAATCTTACTAAATCTTCTCAAAAACATAGAAGAGGAAGAAACATTACTGAACTCCTTCTATGAGGCCAACATAACGCTGACACCGAAACCAGAGACATCACAAAAAAATAAAACTACAGTCCAATGTCCCTTATGAACCTAGATGCAAAAATTTTCAACAAAATTCTATCTAACAAATTACAGCAACATAACCAAAAAAATCATACACTATGCTTAAGTGGGATTCATATCAGGATTACAAGGGTGGTACAACATCAGAAAATCAATGCAATCCACCACATGAATAAAACAGAGGAAAAGAACCACATGATCATATCAATTGATGCAGAAAAGGCATTTATAAAATTCAACATCATAAAAACTCTTAGCAAAATAGGAATAAAAAAGATATTCTTCTACATAATCAAGGGCATATATGAAAAAACAACAGCCAACATCATACTCAATGGAGAAAGACTGAGAACTTTCACTCTGAGAACAGGAATGAGAAAAGGATGCCCATTATCGCCACTTTTATTCAACATTGTACTGGAAGTCCTAGCCAGAACAATAAAACAAGAAAGAGAAATAAAAGGCATCCAAGTTGGAAAAGAAGAAATAAAATTGTCACTATTTGCAGGTGACATGATACTGTACACAGAAACACTAAAGATTCCACAAGAAAACTGCTTGGACTAATAGAAGAGTTTAACAATGTTGCAGAATACAAGATCAACATACAGAAATTACTTAGGTTTCTCTACACTAACAAACATTATTACAAAAAAGAAATCAAGAAACCAATTCTATTTAAAATATCCCCTAAATCAATGAAATACCTAGGGATTAACCTAACTAGGGACATAAAAGACTTATACAATGAGAATTATAAAACACTGCTACAAGAGACTAAAAGAGACCTACAAAAAATGGGAAGACATCCTGTGCTCATGGATAGGAAGGCTTAATATAGTGAAAATGTCAATATTACCTAAAGAGATCTACACATTCTATGCAATCCTGATAGAAATCCCAAGAACACTCTTTACTGAAATGGAAAAACTAATGACCAATTTCATATGGAAAGGAAAGAAACCCTAAACATCCAAAGCAATACTGTACAAAAAGAATAAAGTAGGAGGCTTTACACTACCTGATATCAAAACATACTGTACAGCCACTGTAATCAAAACAGCCTAGTACTGGTTCAACAACAGACACATAGACCAGTGGAATAGCATTGAGAACTCAGAACTAAACCCAAACATCTATGGACAACTGATTTTCAACAAGCGGTCAAAGTCCATCCACTGAGGCAGAGACAGTCTCTTTAACAAACAGTACTGGCAAAACTGGATATCCACCTGAAAAAAATTGATACAGAACCCATAACCCACACTAAGCACAAAAACTAACTGAAAATGTACCAAAGACCCAAACATCAATTCTAAAACCATAAAATTCCTGGAAGAAAACATAGGGAGAAAATAATGGGATCTAATCTGTAAAAGTAGTATAACAAGAATTACAACCAATTCAGGAGTAGAAGATGACAAAATATTTAAAAAATAACAATAATTATAACACTGTTGGGTCATGGTATATGATTTTATTTCTATTCTTATTATTTTAAATGCTTTTCTACTAACAGTATTTGTAGATTCACTTAGTACCTTATCGTCCGACTACAGATCCAGAAGGGAAAAAAAAGTACATGGAAGTTCTTCTAATGGTCTGAGTATTGCTTTTCTTTAATAAATAAACATTTTTGCAACATACCTACAAAACACTTCACTGGTTTGACTGCTAATTACAATCGTTGTTGAGATGTTGTTAACAAACAAATCATGGCATAAATAAGTGGAATTCTGGACTTCCGGAAAAATGGCGCTCTAGGCAGAAACACCACACCGTCCCTCCACAGCAAAGATCCGAAAAACTAAGCTGAACAGAGAAAACAACAATCTAAAACATAAAATGAAGAGATAAAGAACTCAGCCAAGCACCAAATGGAGTTAGAAAACTGACAGAGAACGGAGAGAGAGGAGACATTCATGCAGAGGTCCCCTACCAGCTAAAACAGCGTGGAGCTGCCATCTTGGACTCCTACCAGAGACCAGCATACGGGGGTACCAGAAAGAAGCTTCACAGAGCTTCCAGCAGGACAACAACCAGTAATTTGGGATATACGCATTCCCACCCCCACCCTTCTTCACCCCCACTCGGCCTCCTCTGCTTCCTGCGGCCACAATCACTCGTCTGGGAAACACCAGCTGCTTGGATTCCACACACCTGAACGGGCCAGCTCTCTGAGTGCCATTTGTTGGCTGCTGGTGTTGCTTTTTTCAGGTTCTTTCGATTTCTTCCTTACCTCTCACCACCTCCCCCTCCTTTTGCTCAAATACCTGGCACAGTTCGCCATCTTTGCTTCTTCCTGAGGGGCTGCAGAGCTCCGATAATTTGTGATATACGCTTTCCCACTCCCTACCATTTTTCACCCACACTCGGCCCCCTCAGCTTCCCGCGGACACAGTCTCTTGTCTGAGACACACCGGATGCTTGGATTCCACCAGCTCGCACTAGCTGGCTCTCTGAGTGCCATTTGTTGGCTGCTGGCGTTGCTTTTTTTTCCGCTTCTTTTGATTTCTTCCTTACTTCTCACCACCTCCCCCTCCTTTCGCTCAAACACCTTGCTCCATGTGCCATCTTTGCTTCTTCCTGAGGGGCTGTGGAGCTCCATTCAAGTGGGAGCTGCTTCCCGGTCTGGGCTGCGGCGCTGGTGGGATTCCAGTGCCTTTGTTCATTTGCTTGTTTGAATTGTTTGTTTCTTTTCTTTTCCTTTTCTTGAGTTTGGAGCCCTTTCTGGCCAGGCAGTGCTGCATGACAAGGAGACTACCCCCTCGGCTTGCACAGATCTCCAGAGGGATCCCTGACGGCATTTTTCTTTTGTTGGTTTTTTTTTTTTTCTGTTTTTTGGGGGGCGTTTCTTGTTATTTTTTTTTAATTTGTTTTGTTTTGTTTTCCCTCTTTTTCCCCTTCTTTCTTCATTACTCAGTTTCTTGTCTCTCTATATCTTCCTTCTTTTTCTGTTCCCCAAACACCTGGCATTGTATACCTCTATGCCTTCTAGCCAGGCTGTACTGCAACACCTGAGAGCGACTTCTCCAGACCTCATAGCAGCACCGGTGGGATCCCTGGGAACTTTGTGGTTCTTTAACCTTTCCAATTTTTATTTATTCATTATATTTTTCCTCTTTCCCTTTCTGTTTTTCTCCATTTCATACTCTCTCATCTCTCCACTCCAACGGCAAGCTCCCCTAGCATTCTTTTTTGTTTGTATATATGTTTTTGGCTCCTGTTCCTCTCTCTTCTCTCCCATATCCATCTTAGCTCCACACATAACAATCTCCCCACTACAACCTACCTACCTGCACCGTGTGCTTAACATCACACCACCAAGCAACAGAGGCATGGCCTGCTGGAACGTACTCTGCACTGATTGCCAACCCACCCTGGTGACTGTAGTAAGTACCACTAACAACCCATCCCAGGAACTCCTCTTCAGCTAGACCTGCCCTGCCGTACCATGTCTGAGTGACTGACCCTGCCAATTGGAGAAGGAGGTGAAAATTATTGTGCCCACAGATGAGCAAACAACAAAGAACACACAGTCCACCTGCTTAGACATAGTAAAAAAATTTTTAAAAAAGGGATGAAACAAACAAATCCACAATCAATAAACGAGAAAAATAACTACTGGATGCCCCGAACACAGCAGACAATAACAAAACATTTACAAAAACAAGACAGGATGGTTCCAGTAGGCATCCAAAATAAAACACCAGATGAATTTCCAGTGGAAGATAATGCACTAGAACTACCTGATAGGGAACTCAAATCTCTAATACTTAGAATTCTCCAACAGCTGAAGAAAAAGCTGACAAATATGAGGAAAAAATAGACAAATTCATGGAAAATAGAAAAAACTGGAAGAATTCAGGAAAATAATGCAGGAACAAAATGCCAAAATAAATTCACAACTAGAAATTATACAAAGACAGCAATTGAAATCCAAAAGATAAACAACAAGATTTCAGAAATGGACTGTGTCATAGAAGGGCTGAGAAGCAGATTTGAAATGGTGGGAGACAGGATAGGTGGAATTGAAGACAAACACTTGGACCCAAAGAAAAATGAAGAGACCCTGAGAGTTATGTGGGATACAATCAAAAGCAAAAATTTTCGAGTGATTGGAATTCCAGAACGGGGAGAACAGAAAACACAGAGAGGATCATTGAGGAACTACTGACAGAAAACTTCCCCAATATCATGAAAGATGAAAAGCTGGCCATCCAAGAAGCTCAACGAATCCCATATAGGATAGACCCCAAAAGGAAATCACCAAGACATATCATAATCACACTCGCCAAAACCAAAGACAAACAAAGAATCCTAACAGCAGCTCGTGAAAAACAAGAAGTCACATACAGAGGAAAAACAATTAGACTAAGCTCAGATTATTCAGCAGAAACCATGCAAGCAAGAAGTCAATGGGGTGACATATATAAAATCTGGAAAGAAAAAAAATGCCAGCCAAGAATAATATATTCTACAAAACACTCATTCAAATTTGATGGTGAAATTAGGTCATTACCAGATAAACAGAAATTAAGGGAATATGTAAAAGTCAAACCAAACTTGCAAGAATTATTAAAGGGAGATCTTCGATATCAGGACAAAAAACTTCAGCTCACAGGCAGAATCTAGGATGTAGGATCATACCAGCCAGATACCAATCTAGAAAATGAACTCATGAGGACTATCCAAAACCAAAAGAAATACATCAGGAAATCAGAGCAGTTAATCAGTAAATGACAACAACATCAAAACAATAAAAGAGGGAATAAACAGCATAGGTGCAGAACCTTCTAATTGAGAGGAAGGCAAGGCGATACCAAGTAATGGTAGACTGCTTCAAACTTAGAAAGATAAGGGTAAATTTCATGGTAACCACAAAGAAAGTTAACAAACATACTCATAAAAAAAAGAGGAAAAACATAAAGTCTCAGCAAAAACAATACCTACAAAAACAAAAGAAATTTTAAAAAATCCACAAACAAAAGTAACTCAGCACAAGAGAGTAAGAAGAACAAAGAAAACTTCAATACCACAAAAAAAAGCACTACAAAATGACAGCAACAAACTCACATCTAACAATAATTACACTGAATGTAAATGGACTCAATGCACCCATAAAGAGATGGAAAGTGACAGATTGGATAAGAAAACAGCATCCATCAATATGCTGTCTCCAAGAGACACACATTAGAAACAAAGATGTGAATTTATTAAAAGTCAAAACTGTAAAAAATTACATCAAGCTAACAATTACCAAAAAAGAACAGGAGTGGCAATTCTAATCTCAGATAAAATAGACTTTAAAAAGAAATCTACCGTAAAAGACAAAGAAGGACACTATATAATGACTAAGGGGATGATCCATCATGAAGACATAACCATAATAAACATCTACGCACCCAATGACAGGGCTCCAAAATACATAAAACAAATTCTAACAACACTGAAAAGAGAAATTGACAGTTCCACAATAATAGTAGGAGACTTCAACACACCACTCTCAGTAAATGGCAGAACAACTAAGAAGAAACTCAGCAAAGATACAGAAGACCTAAAGGGCACAATCAGCCAACTAGACCTCATAGACATATATAGAACACTCCATCCAACTGCTGCAAAGTACACATTCTTTTCCAATGCACATGGAACATTCTCCAGAATAGACCACATCTTAGGCCACAGAGCAATCCTCAACAAGATCCAAAATGCTGAGATAATTCAAAGTATCTTCTCTGACCACAATGCCATCAAGGTAGAAATTAACAACAGAAAAGGAAGGAGAAAAATCAATTACATGGAATCTGAATAATACCCTGCTTACACATCACTGGGTAATAGAAGAAATCAGAGATGGAATCAAAAAATTCCTAAAATCAAATGAGAATGAAAACATATCATAACACAACCTTGGGACACAGCAAAGGCAGTCCTCAGAGGACAATTTATAGCAAAAGATGCACATATCAAAAAAGAAAAAAGGGACAAAATCAAAACATTAACTACAGAACTCAAACAAATAGAAAGAGAACAACAAAAAAAGCCCACAACCACTGGAAGAAAGGAAATAGTAAAGATCAGAGCAGAAATAAATGAAATAGAGAACAGAAAAACAATAGAAAGAATCAACAAAACCAAAAGTTGGTTCTTTGAAAGAATCCACAAAATCAACAAACCACTGGCCAGACTGACAAAAGAAAAACAGAAGAGGACACAAATAACCCAAATAAGAAATGAAATGGGGGACATTACAACAGACCAAACTGAAATAAAAGGATCATAACAAAATATTATGAAAATCTGTACTCCAACAAATTTGAAAACCTAGAGGAAATGGACAAATTTCTAGAAACACACGGCCTACCAAAACTACAACAAAGTGATGTTGAAAATCTGAACAGACCCATAACAAGAGAAGAGATTGGAAAGGTAATAAAAAAACTTTCAACCATAAAAAGCCCTGACCCAGATGGCTTCACTGGAGAATTCTACAAAACATTTACAGAAGAGTTTGTACCAGTACTACTCAAGTTATTTCAGAGCATAGAAGAGTAAGCAACACTTCCAAATTCATTCTATGAAGTCAGCATAATGCCGATACCCAAACCAGGCAAAGATGTCACAAAAAAAGAAAATTACAGACCATTATCTCTCATGAATATAGATGCAAAAATTCTGAACAAAATTCTAGCCAATATAATTCTGCATCATATCAAAAAAAAAAAATACACCACGACCAAGTAGGAGTCATAGTAGGTGTTCAATGATGTTCAACATTAGAAAATGCTGGTGGGAATGCAAAATGATACAACCATTTTGCAAAATGATGTGGCACTTCCTCAGAAAGCTAGAAATAGACATACCATTCGATCCAGCAATTCCACTCCTAGGAATATATCCTAGAGAAATAAGAGTTGTCACTCGAATAGACATATGCACACCTATGTTCATGGCAACATTGTTCACAATAGCAAAACGATGGAAACAACCTAGATGCCCATCAACAGATGAATAGATAAACAAACTATGGTACATACACACAATGGAGTACTATGCAACGAGAAAGAACAACAGTGAATCTGTGAACCATCTCATAACATGGATGAAACTGGAGGACATTCTGCTGAGTGAAATAAGTGAATCACAAAAGGACAAATATTGTATGAGACCTCTATTGTAAAAACCCATGAAAAAGTTCACACACAAAATGTAACAATCTTTGTTGGTTACCAGGGATGGGACGGGTGGGGAGGAAATACCAAATAGGCAATAGATAAGTGGTATCTTGGGTGAAGGGTGAGACAATACACAATACAGGGGAAACTAGCACAACTTGTACAAGGAAAGGTCATGGAAGCCCCATAGACACATCCAAACTACTTGAGGGACTGAATTGCTGAGCAGAGGGTTGTGGGGACCATGGTCTCAGGGAACATCTAGCTCCATTGGCATAACACAGTTAATAAAGACAATGTTCTACATTCTACCTTGGTGGGTAGTGTCTGGGGTCTTAAAAGCCTGTGAGCAGCCATCTAACATACTCCATCGGTCTCATCCCTTCGGGAGCAAGGGAAACTGAAGAGAACAGGATACAAGGAAAAGATTAGTCCGAAGGACTAATTGTCCACAGCTACCAAGGCCTCCACCAGACTGAGTCCGGCACAGCTGGATGGTTCCCAGCTACCACCACTGACTGCTCTGTCCAGGATCACAACAGAGGGTTCTGGACAGAGCTGGAGAAGGATATAGAACATAATTCTAAGTCACGAAAAAAAAAGACCAGATTTACTGGCCTAAAGGAGAGTAGAGAAACCCTGAGAGTATGGCCCCGAGACACCCTTTTAGCTCGGTGGTGAAGTTATCTCCTAGGTTCACCGTTCAGCCTGGGAGTGGACAGATGCATAAAACCAAATGGGACTAATGAGGTACAGTAGTCCAGTGACAAGAGCCAGAAAGTAGAAGGTGACAAGAAAGCTACTGATAGGGAACCGAAGGTTGAGTAAGGATATTTTTGATGTGTTGTGAGATTGTTAACCATTGTCATAGGGAAACATGTGTAGTAACTGTTAAATGAGAAACTATTTTGTTCTGTAAGCCTTCATCTTAAGTAAGAATAGCAGCACAATTCGAAGAGCGTGGTCAGTGTCACTGAACTTTGCACGTAGAAGTTTTTGAAATCGTGTATCTTTGGCTATGTGTATTTTCACCGAAAAAAGTTTGAGAAGATAGAGGGTTGATATGTTGTGGGGTTGTTAACCAATATCATAAAACAATATGTGTACTACTGTTTAATGAGAAACTATTTGTTCTGTATGTCTTCACCTGAAGTTAAAAAAAAAAAAATTATAAAAAAAAGTGGAATTCATCTTTTCTTTTTTGTACTTTTTCTGACCTTGTTTGTCTTATATGTAATCTACTGTAGAGACACATTTTCAGAAAATATTCCAGTCTCTAATTTGCCATTTATCAAGTGCTTATTGAGTTATTTCTATGTTCCAGTCTTTGTGTTATAATAAAGCAAATAGATGTGTTAAAAAAAGAAAAAAACTAAAAAAAAAAGGGCAAAGGCAGGAAAGTGAGAAAGAAGAAAAATAAAGGAGGAAAGAAGGAAGCTATTTGAAAGGAAGAAGGGAGGTGAGAAGGAGTACCCTTAATAAGGCAAGCTAGTTTCTGATTTTTTGTGTTTTCTATTTTTATTTTTGTTGTTTGTTTATTTGCTTTTTTAAAATGTCTTCTTGCTTTATTGAGTTTAATATGAAGTTACCTGGGTAATTTTGTTAGCACATTAGAAAATAGTAATATCAACATACTTGGCAAGAAAAGACATGAAGAGAATTTTTTTTTTTTGTTTAAATCAGGAGAACTTTTAATTTATAGTTAATATGTTTTACAAACATAAGCTAATTGTTACACTTTTTATTGGTACACTCTAATTGCATCCTACTTGCAGTGTAATGCATTACAAGTTGAAAGGAACATTTTGATACTAATAAATTAAATTATTTTATTAGTTGAACAGTCATTTTCATTATTTCTCAATGAAAGTTTTTTATAGTCCATTTGCTTGATAACAGAATGGTAAATATGTTTGTTTATTTGAGGTTTTAAACTTAGGAATTAATTTTAAAACTATATTGTCTGAACAAGATAACAATAATATTGATATCTACTAATTATAATAACTAATTGTTTAATTCATTTAATGCCACTGGAGATTTTTAGGTATTCGTAAAAACTCACATTTCTGCTAATAAAACTCAGAGTTGTTTTGAAGTTCTGATGACTTAAAAACAATACATGGTTAATTATATATAGGCTAAATTACCATTATAAAGATTTTATGATAATGAGATATGAAAATATATTTCCCAAATGAAATCATCTCAATTTGAATCATATTGCATATTATTATTTTCAATATAAATGCATCTATTCTCCATCAGTTTCCGCTATGTAAAGGAATAATCAAAAACAATTTCAAGATATATTACATCATTATTCCTTTCTGATGCTCTTATAAGATCAGACTCAATTCTGAAAATTCAGAATAAATATAATTTATATTTTGAAGCCATTTTCTATCAATTTGTGTTGCAATCCTTGTTGCTTATCCTGGTAAAATTAAAAAACAAACAAAAAACTTCAAAAGCTTCTAAGCTGCTAAGGTTAAAATTAAACTGGAATTTTATAAAATTATCTTCAAAAGATAACTAAAAGATATTCTATAATTTTATCATATATTAGGATCTATTATGCTAAAATTATTTTTACTTTTGTTGTTGAACTTATGATAACCCTAAACAAATTTTTTTTATAAATTTAAATTATAGTATAAAATTAAATGTAACTGAACATATTAATAAATTTATTAATAATTATTATCAAGTACATTATAAGAATCTGGAGTCTGTGTTACCATGAAAAACACTAATAAAAAGTAAATGTAAACAACTACGTGTTGAACTCAAACACTAAGACAAGGAATCAAGGACTAGCAGAGATTTTAGTTTAACTTAATATTTCTATTTATGATGTAACTTATGATTTGACCTTCAAAAATCAATGATGTTAGCAAATTTGTATTAAATCAATGCCTATATTAAAATACAATATGTATGGAATAATGACCAAAAATCTTAATATAACACAACACTGTCTCATTTGCAAGGTTTATTATTATTCTAAGACAAAGGCAGCACAGAAGTAAATGGGTTAATTTTGCCCTTTTGAAGACTAATTGGCTTAACTATTATTGCAAAGAACCCAGTAGTATTAAACTGTATTTAGTCATCACAAAGTGTAGGACAGAACACTTTACAAATGTAATAGCTACTAATTAATTTGGATATTAAGAATTACTAAACATTTTAGCAAAGCATAGATTAAAATTCAATATAATTGTGTTTACATGAGAATGCACATATATACATATATAACCAAAACCAAAACAAAACCTGTAGTGGATTCTGACTCACGGTAACTCCATTTGTGAGAGTAGAAGGCTCCACAGGATTTTCTTGGCTGTAATCTTAAAGGAATCTGATTGCCAGGTCTTTCCCCCACGGTACCATGAAGTGAGTTCAAGCTACCAACCTTTTGATTAGTAGTCAAGTGCAAACAGTTTGAGCCACCTAGGGTCTTTTTAAAAATATTGGAATACATATTTAATTTTACAACAAAAGAAAATTTAATCTCAAATTAATTTCATGGCACATTCTTGAAATAATCTCTATTTATCTGAGTCTGAAATAGCATTATTTCATTTTATTTTTCCTTATAAAATACTTGACAGATGTGTTTTATTCATGATAAAATGCGTAAAAGATGTGGGACGGGGTACTATAACAGGAAGTGAGTGAGATGAACGAGTATTTTTAAATAACCTCTTTTTAAATTCCATCATTTGATATTAGACTCATCAGTTGTAAATAACCCTGGGTGATTATTTGTGTCATTTATTCAGGGATCTGGCTATAGCAATGAGCTGATATTTACCAGGCAACTTCCATATGCATATGAGTTAAGTACAGAGTAAAACTAGTCAAATTATAGTAAAATCTAACTGTGATCAAAACACATTTATGCTTGTCATTTTCAAATTTTCGTCTTCTTTTATCCTAACAACAATATTACTAGCCTAATTTCTCAGGTAATGCTTAGGGTTTTAAAAGAATGCCATAAATTATAAAATAAAAGTTAGGATTAACTTCAGGGCATTGAACTATGAAGTTCATGTTCTTACCAATGGCTATATTATGCTGGTTTTCTTGTAGCTTACCTTTAAGGCAGTTTTCTTTGAGAGCAAAGCATAAAGGGAAGTAAAAAAAATACAAATACAAATTTTCAAAATAATAATCCAAAATATATTAAGAACTCTTAAAAATTAATTTACAAACACATATACAACACAATTTAAAAATAGTTAAAAAAATACAAAAGTTTACTTTGTTGGAGACAACTCTCCAAGGTGTATCTGCATACCATGAACTAGCTTTTGTTCTAGACTATCATTTCAAACATATTTGTATTGTGAACAGCTTGAAGACAGAGATAATATCTCTGAGTAGAGGGTAGATTTGTTTCCTGATAAGTATAATAAAGATAATATTTTCCTACAAGATGAGATAGGGCAGACTTGTTAGCATCACCCTATGAAAGATGGGGTTTTCCTAAGCTGTGATACAAGCCCTTTGTGTGTACACTATCCATATAGGTATGCCTCTGTGTTCCCCCCAAGGGACCTGAGGGACATAAGCAACAAAAGCCAACATGAAGCTCCTGTTACCTGCTATTCCCTGAATAGTAAAATTATTTGTCTCTGAGCCAGAAGTTTTGTGTTTTCTGCACTGTCTGTTAAAATGTGTCAAGCTAACTTATAGAGCATAAAGCATAGTACAGTATTTAAAACTTCACAATTCTTTACACGCGTAAGCGAAAAATCAAATCTAAATGGCCAATATACATATGAAATGATAAACAACATTATCATTCAGTATAATTTATGTTAAATTCATGTTAGAAAACAATGAGATCCCATTAGGCATGAACCAAATTAGCAAAAACATTACTTTTTTTTAAGTCTGATACTATCAAGTTTTGGTAAGGTTGTAGAAAAATTGTAATTTTAAAACACCAGAAAGTTATAAAAAAATTAGTTCAATCACTTTGGGAAACAACTTGGTCTTACCTAGGAAAGGTGAATTTACAAATAACCTGTGAAAAAGCAATCCCAGTATTGGGTATGTAACCTAAAGAACTTCTACACACATACACTAGGGAAAATGCACTAGACTGTTCATAGAAGTGCACTTAGAATTAAAGAAAGCCTGGAAACAATGAAATGTCTGTCAGAGATAAAACAATATGCTCATACAATAGAATAAACAAATGAATAAACAACAGCTATGAATAAAATATGATGAATCATAAACTTAATGTTGAGTAGAGAAGCTAAACACAAAAGAATATTAAATAGTTAATTGCTCTACTCATTACAAGTTAAAACAGACAAAACTAAACAAAACATTGTGGATTGCATGAAGAGATGGTAAACTATCAAGAAGAGAAAGATTTGTGTCACCTAAAGGATATAGTTACCATCACATTATTTGGGGAAGAATTCAGGTGGAGAAGATTGTACAGAAAGTCAAGAGTCAGTTTTATAATGTTAAGTTGGAAATGTATACTAGCCATACAAATGGAAATATTTATTAAATAATTTGCAGTGTAGCATAGACAAAAATCTGGGCTGGAGATAGAAGTTTATATATATATATACACACATATATATATAAGCTTATACAAGTTTATGTATGTATATATATACATACACATAAATACACATATATTTGTATACATATATTTGTTGTTAGGTGCTGTTGAGTTGGTTCTGACTCATAGAGACCCTATGTGCAAAGGAAAAATAAAACACTGCCCAGTCTTGCACCATCTTCACAATCATTGCTATTGTTTGAGCCCATTGTTGCAGCCACTGTGTCACAATCCATCTCACTGAAGATCTTCCTCTCTTGATTTCTTGACTGCTGTTTCCATGGATGTTGATTGTGGATCTAAGTAAAACAAAATCCTTGACAACTTCAATATTTTCTCCGTTTATCATGATGTTGCTTATTGGTCCAGTTGTGAGGATTTTAGTTTTCTTTACTTAGAGATGTAATCCATACTGAATGCTGTAGTCTTTTATCTTCGTCAGTATGTGCTTCAAGTCTTCTTTGTTTTCAGCAAGCAAGGTTGTGTCATTTGTTTATCACAAGTTGTTAATGAGTCTTCCTCCAATCCTGATGCCTCATTCTTCTTCATATAGTCTGGATTCTTGGATTATTTGCTCAGCATACAGATTGAATAAATTTGATGAAAGGATACAACTCTGATGTACAGTTTTCCTGATTTTAAATAGCACCATCCCAGATTTTTATAAACTCATGCGACAGAATGTCAACAAATAATGCACATAGTTATGACCAAAGTTTCAGCCATGGGATTTTTCAACTCTAAGAATTCAGACCAAAGATGGAGAATCATCAAAAAACACTGACGTGGAGTGACCAGTGGGGTATAAGAAAAACCAGCAGAGTGACATGTCCCAGAATCCAAGTGATAAATTTTATCAGGTAGGGGAGAGTGATCATCATTATCAAATGTTGCTCAGTTGTCAAGATGAGAACTAATAATATCCCTTTGAATATTATATTACAGTCTTCATTTGACCATGACGAATGCCATTTTGATGAAGTACTGAGAGGGAATGTCTAATTCAGGAGAACACAGGAGAAGAGTTGACAACAGCAATAATGGAAAGAAATTTGGAGGAGTTAGAACAAAGAACTTAGAGAATAGCTGTCAGAAAAATGGGGCCAAGAAAATATCTCATACAATGGAAAAATCAGCAGGTATACTGAAGAAAGTGAGGCAGTAGAGAGCAAACAAAGTAATAAAAACTAATACTGGGAGGGATATCAGCAAAATGGTGTAGTAAAAAAAAAAAAAAAAAAAAAAAAGCCCTGAAAACTCTCCCATGAAAAAACTATATAAAGTTCCAAAATTTGTCAGAATGAACATTTTCAGAACTCTGGAAACTAATTAAAGCCTTGCAACAATCAGAGAGGAATTAACTCAAGAAAAACAGCTGAACCTTGGTATGAACGGTGAGCTTTGTGATGTTTTAACTTGTCTTGGTACCGTTTCCTGGTCTCCATCCTCACAGTAGCCTTGAAATTAATAACCTGAAGTTGCAGTGAAAACTAGCAGCCTATCATGCTACCAGACCTTGCAGACCAGGGCTGGAGATCCTTCAAAGCCTCGTTTCCAGAGAATTGCCATTTATGGCATTTTTTGTAGTGATTTAGAAGGCCTTACTTACAAAGCTGTGTATTTCGAATGACTTAGGGCTCCTTCAATGTGAAAAACATTTTCCTCAGAGGTATTTGTAAAAAAATAAAAATAAAAAAATGATAGGCAATTACTCAACTTCACAGATGCCTGAGGGTATAGATATGAGTTTGGGCCAATAATAGACTCTCCAAACATATATATATATTTTTAAATCTGGGAATGTTATGTACATTAAGGTCTTTGAGAAGCTCCAGCATATTCCAAAGAGTATAGAAAGCAGTGAATATATAGGAGTTTATACATATCCAGGGCAGTGCTCATGGCCAGAAAAGGTCTGAGAGGGACCTCAGTTCTGCACTGATCCTGAGGCTCTGGATAAATAAGAGGTAAAGATTAAGGCAGAGATTCAAATGTCTCACTGCTCTAACAACCACACAGAGTCTCTTAGCTAAATATAAGAGACTTATTTGTCCTAGGCAATTACATAAATCACCATCCAATCAGTAGCTGAACACTGAGCTAACTGAGAAGTGACTTCAGTGACCACAAAATACAAAAAAAAAAAAAAGTGTATGTTCAACAAAGCCTCTAAACAAACAAACAAACCTAGAACAAACAGCAATCATACACCCTGAGGAGAGAAGATAATCTACTTTCAGAGTTATCAAACTTTTTTTTAAGATGTCCAGATCAGATTATCACATAAAATTCGAGACAGCCAAAAAAACTAGAAAGTTATGGTCCATACATGGGGTGGGGGGGAAGCGATCTATAAAAATTGTCCCATAGAAAGCTCAACTATGGGGCTTACTAGACAAAGACTTTAAATATGTCTAAATAACTAAAGGAAACTATGAGAATGATGTAACATCATATAGAAAATATCAATGAAGGTACAAAAATTATTTAAAAAAATAAAATATCCAAACATAAATTCTTCAGTTGGTGAATAAAATATCCGAAATTAAAAAATATTTGTAGGGGATCTAAAACATATTTGAGAAGGAAGTACAAAGAATTAGCAAACTGAAAGATACTTTAACTGAGGTTAACCAGGTTAGGAAATAAATAGAATGATATGAGTATAAATGAACAGAACCCCATAAACCTGTAGAACCAACATATACATCAAGGGAGCTTCAAATGAAGAAGATCCAGAGAAAGGGGAAGAAAAAATATTTGAAAAAAATAATGGCTGAAAATATCCTAGATTTGGTAACCCATTGCCGTTGAGTCAATTCCTACTCTTAGTGACCCTATAGGACAGAGCAGAGCTGCCCCATAGGGTTTCCAAGGAGTGGCTGGTGGATTCAAACTGCTGACCTTCTGATTAATAGCCATAGCACTTAACTATTACTCCACCAAGGAAAAGTGCATAATAATATATGCAAGTTAAAAATTCAACAAACTCCAAGTAGAATAAACACAAAGAGATCTATACCTAGACAAACTACTGAATGCCAAAAGACAGAGATGTTCTAAGCAGCAATAGAGAAATGATTCTTCATATTCAAAGGATCCTCAATAAAAGTAAGAGTTGTTTTCTTACCAAATATTGAAACAAAAAATAAGACAAAATAAAACAACAACAAAACCTAAAACATCCTGTTAAACAACAATTCCATACCCAGCAAAATTTCTATAGTTTGATTCATAAATGAAGGAGAATTAAGATATTCCCAGAGAAACAAAAACTGAAAGAATTTGTTGGTAACAGAACTGACCTACAAGAAATACTAAAGGGGAATACTTCAAGCTAAAATTCATGAACATTAGACAGTAAATTTAATCCACAGGAACAAATAAAGAGCAATGTTAAGGTAACAAACTGCATAATTAATATAAAATAAAGTGCAAATATATTTTTGGTAATTCTCTTTCCCTCCTATCTTATTTAAAAAACAATGGCATACAATAATAATTATAAACCAGTGTAGTCAATATAGATAGGCACACGATGTACAAAATGTAATTTATATGCCAATAATAGCACAAAGGAGA
Source organism: Dugong dugon (assembly GCA_030035585.1). Taxonomy (NCBI): domain Eukaryota; kingdom Metazoa; phylum Chordata; class Mammalia; order Sirenia; family Dugongidae; genus Dugong; species Dugong dugon. The sequence continues at coordinate 45,689,005 of CM057477.1, read as the reverse complement.
AGGAGAGGAAATGGAGTTTTTGTGTAACAAACATATTGTATACTATTGAAATTAAGTTGGAGTTAATTTTAACTAGATTGTTATAAGTTATAGTATTAATTGAATCCTCAGGGCAACTTCTAAGAAAATAACTCAGTAGTAAAAGAATGGAGAAGACAGTTTAATAGTACATTAGAATATAACTACTTAACACAGAAGAAGACAGCAGTGGAGCAAGAGAGAAACAAAACATACATAAAGCAAAAACACACATAAATATAAAAAACAAATAGCAAATAACAGATGTAAATCCTACCTTATAAATAATTGCATTAAATATAAATGGATTAAACATTTCCGTTAAATGCAGACATTGCTAAAATAGATAAGAAAACATGATCCAAGAACGAGCTGTCTAAAAGAGACAAACTTGAGATTCAAAGACAAGTAAGTTGAAAGAAAAGGATGAAAAAAAGATATACCATGCAAACAGTAACCAAAAGAGCTAGAATGACTATATGAATATCTTTCTATTACTGGAGACAAAGAAGGGAATTTTATAAGATACAAAAATTGAAAACATATATTTACATAACAAAAGAGCTTCAAAATACATGATGCAAAAGCTGACAGAACTGAAGGGAAAATAGACAATTAAACAATAATTGCTGGATATTTCAAAATGGAACTTTCAAGGATTAATAGAACAACCGGCAAAAGAACACAAAATGAATAAAAGATATGAACAACACTATAGCACCACTAAACTGGATAGAATTGTATAGAAATCTACTTAAACCAATAGCAGAATAACATTCTTTTCAAGTTCATATGGAACATTTTTCAGATTAGACTATATCTTAGGTCATGAAAGAAATCTCAGTAAATTTGAAATGAGTGAAATCATACAAAGTATATTCTCCAACTGCAACTGAATAAAATTAGAAATCAAAAAATAAGGAAATCTGAGTAACTTGTAAATATGTAGAAATTTTTAAAAAACTAAATAAAAATGGGTCAAAGAAGAAATCACAAAGAAAATTTTAAAAAGTTTGAAATAAATGAAAACGAAACATGAAATAACAAAATTTATGGGACGCTGCAAAACAGTGCTTAGAGAAAAATTTACAGCTGCAAACATCTATATTAAAAATAAAAGAAATATCTAAAATCAACACCCTAAACTTTTACCTTAATACACTAAGAAAAACAAAAAAAGAGCAGTGGCATCACTAAGGAGGTGTGGGGGCTGCAGACCACACTGGGTGACGTTGTTAGACAGGGTGACACCAAATGATTGCCTATAAATTTTTATGCCTTTTTAGCAGAAATTTATTATTTTTATAAAAATCCCTGTAGTTAAACAACAGAAAATAGTTATAACAACAAAAACATTTTTCATAAACCCACTTTACATGTGTCAATATACCTACAAGGCTAAAACTATATGCTACTTGACAGCGATGGGTTTGTTTCTTGTTTTCCCTTTTTTTTTTTTTTTATTTTGCATTAGGTGAAAGTTTACAGCTCAAGTTAATTTCTCATACAAAAACTTATACACATATTGTTACATAACACTAGTCCCTATAATATAGGGATATATGCGATCTCTATAATGTGACAGCCCACTTCCCCTTTCCACCCCAGGTTTCCCGTGTCCATTTAACCAGCTCCTGTCCCTTCTGCCTTCTCATTCTGCCTCTGGACAGGAACTGCCCATTTAGTCTTGTGTATCTACTTGAACTAAGAAGCACACTCTTCCTGAGTATTTTATGTTTTATAGTCAAGTCTAATATTCGTAAGAAGAGTTAGCCTCGGGAATAGTTTTAGCTCTGGGTTAACAGTGAGTCTGGGGGCCATGTCTTTGAGGGTTCCTCCTGTCTCCGTCAGACCACTGAGTCTGGTCTTTTTACATGAATTTGAGTTCTGCACCACATTTTTCTCCCCTCTGTCAGGGATCCTTTGTTGTGTTCCCTGTCAGGGTGGTCAGTGGTGGTATCTAGGCACTATCTAGTTATTCTGGTCTCAGGCTGATGGAGTCTCTTGTTTATGTGGCCCTTTTGTCTCTTGGTCTAATATTTTCCTTGTGTCTTTGGTGTTCTTCATTCTCCTTTGCTCCAGTTGGGATGGGATCAATTGATGCATCTTAGATGGCTGCTCACAAGCTTTTAAGACCCAGGAGGCCACTAGCCAAAGTGGTATGCAGAACAGTTTCTTAATAAACTTTGTTATGCCAGTTAACATAGATGTTTTCTGAAACCATGGTCCCCAGACCACAGTCTCTATGGATTTGGATTTTTTTTGGTTTTAATGCACTCTAGTCAGACCTGTCATTATTACCCAATTACAATGAGGCTTTGAATCACATGGTTTCGTCTGCAAGTACTACAAGTATGCACTGTTGTTTTCATTGCAACTGGTGTTTTCATAGTTGCTGATTTTGTCAAATTCACTAGTGTTTAGGAGAAGTTGGTGGCTTTGAATTGCTCTTTTTGATTAGCAGTCAAGTTCTTAACCACTGTGCCATCAGGGTTCCATAATATTGCAGTAATTCATATTTGTAAACCTATATCAATAACTTTTTTGAATAAAGTAGTAATAATTAAAGGAAAAGAAGGAGAAAGTTCACAAAAAGCTTTGACTCAGTTACTAATACTGTTGAAACGAATAATGTTGTAATTCAATGTAGAAAGATTTTACAAAATAATATTGTTTTTAGTATTCATATAATTTGAGAAATATTACATTTAATAGTTATAAGCTATTTTCTGCAAGAAATATGAGTTTGAGAATCAAGAGACTGGAGGATGGCTATCTTGGGCCAAGCTGACGCTATGAGAAAGTGAAATTGATTAATATTATGAATTAATTTGTAAACCACTGGATTTATACATTTAGTAGGTAATCTAACATGTCATTGAATCCATGTCAAAAACAATCAGGAATAGTTTATTCACCATGACCTTTTTCATCCTTTGTACTATCTTTGCACACTTTGAATATTAAAAATGTTAGCAGGATATTTTAAGTTAGAAAAGCATTCATAAGCATGCTATATATAACAGTTAAAATAACGTGAGCATGTAGTAATCATTATGATTATATCATATTTCATAGATTTTATAAAAGTATCTTGGTTATTACACTTAGTTTGAATGTATTTCAGTTTTCTGTAACTATGAATTAGAATTTTTTATTGCCTTGTCTGTACCTTCTGATATACTCTCAAATATTTCTATGTAGTAAGTAACAAATTATCTTTTTGATACTAGTCATGAGCTTTTATTTCTTTTAGTGAGTAAATCCAGTCATATTATACTGTCATTAAATGCTACACCTGGTGTACCCATGTCAGTGTGTATTCTCAGTTACAAGCAAAACAAATAGAACATATTGTTCAAAATTTGTAAGCCCATTGACTGCTGAAGTAGTCACAGTGCACAGCTGACCTGATGCACTAGTTGTAAATTCCCTTTTATCATAGAGGTAATGAAGAAGAAAACTCCTTGTTATGGATTGAATTGTGTCCCCCCAAATGTGTGTCAACTTGGCTAGGCCATGATTCCCAGTACTGTGTGATTGTCCACCATTTTGTCATCTGATGTGATTTTTCTATGTGTTGTAATGACGCAGGATTAGAGGTAGTTATGTTAATGAGGCAGGACTCAATCTTCAAGATTAGGTTGCATCTTGACTCAATCTCTTTTGAGATATAAGAGAGAAGCTAGCAGAGAGACAGAGGGACCTCCTACCACCAAGAAAGCAGAGCCAGGAGTAGAGTATGTATTTTGGACCTGGGGTCCCTGTGCTGAGAAGCTTCTCAACCAGGGGAAGATTGATGAAAAGGACCTTCCCCCAGAGCTGACAGGGAGAAAAAGCCTTCCCCTGGAGCTGGCACTGTGAACTTGGACTTCTAGCCTCCTAAACTGTGAAAGAATAAATTTCTCTTTGTTAAAGCTATCCGCTTGTGGTATATCTATTATAGCAGCACTAGATAACTAAGACAGAAGTTGGTACCAGGAGTAGGGTGCTGCTCTAATAAATACCTAAAATGTGAAAGAAGTTTCAGAATTGAGTAATGAGTAGAGGCTGGAAGAGTTTTAAAGTGCCTAATAGTAAAAGCCTAGATTGCTTTGAAGAGATGATTGATAGAATCATGGACATCAAAGACAATTCTGGTGGGGACTCAAAAGGAAGTGAGGACAGCTGTAACACTGGAGACTGCAAAGATGGAGAGAAGCAGCAGTAGAGAAACGGCAGCAGCAGAACCAGGAGGCTAGTGCAAGATGGTACAAGAGCTGACCCACGGAGCAAGAGAGCAGAGAGCCTGTGGGCAGAACGCTTCCTGGTGGAAGGGGGTGCCTCCAGGAACTTATCGGTGGATCTAGGCTTGCTGACCCAAGGAGCAAGAAAGTTAAGAACCTTCCAGCTGAAGTCTACTGGTGGAGTGGGTTGCCTCCAGGCACTTATAGGTCAAACTAAAGAGCTTTGGAACACTTGCCCCAGTGGGGTAGACATGGACAGTAAGGTCCAAGGGGTCAAGAGGCCAAGAAACCAGGAAGCAAAACATGAAGAGACAAGGAACACAGGAAGCAGAGCTACCTCTGTCTCAAAAGGTAGGACCACAACTGCTGGGGTCTCAAAGAGTGGAGCCACGGCCTACTGGGTCTCAGAGGTTGAGTCCATGACCTCCTAGGTTTCAAAGAGTCAGATCTTCACCAACTCAGTTCCAGAGTGTGGGACACCATTCCTGAGAGCCAGAAGGGTGGGGCCAGATCCGTTGCCCAAAGCTGGGGGGGCAGGGCTGTCATGCTGTCTTAGGCTCAGTTCTCTAGAGAAGAAACCCAGTAAATGGTATAAATATACATATAGAGAGATTTATATCTAGGAAACAGCTCAAGTGATTGTATAAGCTAGAACATCCCAAGACGATGGATCGGGTTAGAGGCCTCTCCCAGTTCACGCAGCCACAGAAGCTGCCTAGCCCAAGATCAGCAGGCTGGAAAGCAGGGCTCCCACTCACAGGCTTGGAAGGTTGACGAATTCCAAGATCGGCAGGCAAGACTGCAAGGTTTCTCCTGATTCACGTAGCTTCTGGGGCTGGTGAACCCAAGATCGGCAGGTCGGAGAACAGGGCTCCACTCACAGGCTGTAAAGATCAACAAATCCCAAGATAGGCAGATAAACTGACAACTCAAGTCCCAAAAACTGGAGGTGAGATGACAGGAGGTAGCTGCAGGATCCAGATCCAGAATGAGCAAAAAGCCAAAACATCTGCTTATATTCAGATGCAGGCCACATCCCCAAGGAAACTCCCTTTCATCTGATTGGCTGCTCACAGCATAATTCAATCATGGGAGTGATCACATATAAACACTGAGAATCATGGCCCAGCCAAGTTGACACACACTCTTACCCACCACACATGCCCAAGGGACAGAAGAACATAGCCTGCCAAGGCCTAGGGGTTAGGGTCATCTCTCAGATGGACTAGGAGAATGTGGCTGCAAAAAGCCAAGGGAGCAGAGTTGCCATTCCAGTGGGCTGTAAGGCAGAGCTGAAGCACAGGGCTGAGAGACCTCCACCCATAATCCAGAGAATGTGGCCAATGCCCAGAGTCTGGAGAGGAGGGCCATGGCCTCAGAGAACAGAGGATTATTTTGAAGCCTCGAGAGCTAATGTAATGTGTTCTGCTGACTTGCTTGGTGCCTGTTACCCCTTCTTTCCCTCCAGTTTCTCCCATTGGTAATGGAAATGCCTATCTGTGCCTGTTCCACCATTATACTTTGGAAACAGATAACTTGTATTTTAGATTTCACAGATGAGGAGGAATTTTTGCATTTTAGACTTGGAGTTGAATTAAGACTTTTGCTATGATATGATGGGGTGGATGTGTTTTGCATGTAGCACTGTGTTTTACATGGAGCCAAAGGATGAAATGTTATGGATTGAATTGTGTCCCCCAAAAATGCATGTCAACTTGGCTAGGCCATGGTTCCCAGTATTGTGTGATTATCCACCATTTTTTCATCTCATGTGATTTTCCTATGTATTGTAAATCCTACCTCTGTGATGTTAATGAGACAAGATTAGAGATAGTTATGTTAATGAGGCAGGACTCAATCTACAAGATTAGGTTGTATCATGATTCAATCTCTTTCGAGATATAAAAGAGAGAAGCTAGCAGAGAGACAGAGGAACCTCCTACCACCAAGAAAGCATAGCTGTCAGTAGAGTGCGTCCTTTGAACCTGGGGTCACTGTGCTGAGAAGCTCCTCGACCAGGGGCAGATGGATGACAAGGACCTTCCTCCAGAGCTGACAGGGAGAGAAAGCCTTCCCCTGGAACCAGCACCCTGAACTTGGACTTCTAGCCCCTTAAACTGTGAGAGAATAAATTTCTCTTTGTTAAAGCCATATATTTGTGTTATTTCTGTTACAGCAGCACTATTTAACTAAGACTCCTTATGTTTTTTAAATCAGAAAGAGGGAATGCACATATGTAAATACACTTACATACAAACACACATACACACGTATAAACACACACCCACACAGGTACATGTATTTGCGTCGGAATTGCTGTTACTGTTATTTCTATATGAAGGACAGTTGAGACATTTGTATTTCCTGAGTAGTCGCTCATAGTAGTTGGAATTGTAATTTATTTTTCTCAGTCTATCTTGTACCCCTCTACTTTCTTAACACTCCTATTGGGAGAAAGAAGAAAAAAAGACTTTAAATTAAAAGGGATATTTGAAGCCATTTATATTGAAGCAATTGCGGCTCAAGGAAAAGAAATGACTAATTAATTACATGGATCAATGTAGTAGAAAAAATTTGGTAAAAGCAGGTAAAGTGAGCTCTACAGATAACCTGAATTCACAATAAATATGGTTTCACCATATTTAAGACATAACTTTGTGCCCATTAGTTATATTCCATAAGCCCAATTATCCTCTTCCGTATCACAAAGATGAAAGGAAAAGATACTGCACAGAATTATTATAAGAATTTAACGAGAAAGTAAATGTGAAGTTCATAGTATAAAGCTCACAACTTAATTAAGGACTAATACAATTAGCAGCTATAATTATTATAATTATTGCTATTTTACACCATTGTAAAAGTTCATCTATTATTTTCTGGGTACGGTTAATCATTAAATTTCTTTGCTTAACTATAAAACTTTTACATCCTTATTCAAGTCTAAAGCTGGCCACATTGCCAAGTTAACAAAACTGGCAAGAAAAGAGTGAGGAAATTGCAAACCAGCTAATGATGTGCCACATCAAAAGGACAAATCTGTTTTAGATCCTTGTAGAATTTCACCATTACTGAATGTAGGAATTCACAAGTTGGATACTAGCATGTATTGTGGAAGACATCTTAACAGTCTAATTAAGAAAGTATCAACATTTTCTAAAAGTGCTCCAGATGCTGGAGTTCATGGAAATCATAAATTTGATCGTGTCTCAATGACTTTTAATCATGTCAATGATGATGTACTAGATAAATAAACCAAAAACCAAACTTGTTGCCATCAAATCAATTCTGACACACAGCAACCCTGTAGGACAGAGTAGAATTGTCTCATACAGTTTCCAAGGAGTGGCTGGTAGATTCCAACTGCCAACCTTTTGGTTAGCAGACATAGCGCTTAACCATTGCACCACCAGAGATCCAGTAAATAAATAGTGACTCCAAATTAGAACATCCTTATGAAATAAAGAAAGGGTTATTGAACCAATTATGTTGTGGTTGACTCTAAAAACACAGGCATAAACATAAACGTAAAAATTAAAGCACTGATTGATCCCTTTTCTTCAAATTTCACTTTAACTCTTTAAGGCACTTTTAATCCCACTTTAATTCATTTTTTAAATTTCATTCAAGGAGATATTACATTAATAGAATAACAGCATAGACTTTAAAAATAAATTATGTGACTGTAAAAGACATGAACAGACACTTCACCAAAGAGGATATTCAAATGGCCAACAGACACATGAAAAGATGTTCAACATCATTAACTGTCAGAGAAATGCAAATCAAAATTATAATGGGATACCATTTCACTCCCACAAGGATGGCTAAGATTAAAAAAAAAAAAATTATTGGAGAGGATATGGAGAAATTGGAGCCCTCACCCATTGTTGGTGGGAATGCAAAATGGTACAGCCATTGTGAAAAACAGTCTGGTGGTTCCTCAAAAAACTAAAGGTGGAGTTGCCATAGGACCCAGCAATTCTATTCCTAGGTATATACACCAGGGATCTAATAGAAGTGACACCAACAGACGTGTGCACACTATGTTCATTGCAGCACTACTTACAATAGCAAAACAATGGAAACAATCTAAGTGCTAATAAACATATGAATGAATAAGTAAAATGTGGTGCATACATACAATGGAATACCACTTAGTGATAACAAAAAATGAGTTCCCAAAAGGCTTGGATCATGGATGAACCTGGAGGACATTATGATGAGTGAAATAAATCAACCACAAAAACAAACAAACAAAAAAAACAAATATTGAATGCTCTCACTTTTATGAAATAACATGAACTGGTAAATGTACAGAAACTACCATATTTTATGCAAATAACACATGCCTTGTGTGTTTGTTTGCTGGCCATGCCCCACCCCCCACAAGGCACCCTCATAAGCGCTGCTATGATAATCTTCTTCCACATGTTGCTGTAAAAATCAGTTACCATAGCACGCTTACAAAAATACATCTTGGGGGGGAGCATGGCCAACAAAAGCTGACAGTATGCATTATCTGTGTAAAAATACAGTAATGTTCATTAGTGGTTACCAGGGATGGAGGGGTGGGGGACTCACTCTCTAGATAGTAGATACTTGTTATTTTTGGTGATAGGAAAGTTAATACTGAATGAAAGTGAAGTGTGCACAGCTTAAAGAAGGTAAATAATGTCACTAAGATGTACACAAAAAAAAAGAAACTTATGGTAATTACCATGGCATATATAATCTTGAAACAACAACAACAATCAAAAAATATATGTGAGGGTATACATGTATGCATGCAGGCATATATGTGCACAGCATGTATATGTGAGTATATACATGTATATATATAGGTGTATGCATATGTTTATGTATATACATGTATATGTGCATATACGTGTGTGTATATGTATTATGTGCATACATATTTATATATAATGAAGCACATGGGGGCACAGTTATGTATACTTCTTAGACATAACCAAACAGCTTGCAGAATTGATTTTCTGGGTTTGAAGGCATAGGATCCTAGTCTCATGGGACATCTAGATCAATTGGCATAATATAGTTCATAAAGCTTACGTTCTACATCCTAGTTTGGTTAGTAGTGTCTGGGGCCTTCAAAGCTTGAGAGACACCATCTAAGCTACAGGTATTGGTCTCTACTTGTCTGAAGCAAAAGAGAAAGAAGGATACCAAAGACATAAAGAAGAAACTAGTCTACAGGACTAATAGTCTACACCACCCACAGACTCATTTACCCTGAGACTAAAACTCCAGAACTAGATGGTGCCCGGTTACCACTACTTATCATTCTCATCAGGCCATAATAGATGGATCTTGATAGAATGGGAGAAAAATGTGGAATAGAACCTCAATTTAAAAAAAAAAATACCAGACTTACTGGACCAGTTGAGACTGGAGGACTCCCCAAGACTATTGCCCTGAGATACACTTTAAACCTTGAACCAACACTAGCCCCTGAGGTCACCTTTACACTAAATAACAAATTGGCTCACAAAATAAAGAATATCACCCATGACTACTGTGCTCCTTTAAAAAATTATCTTTATGACACCAAATAGTCAATAATTACTTTTAAACAAAGATGAGAATGTAACACGGCAGGGAAACTAGATTAATGGAAACAGAACAACCAGAGTGGAAATACTGAGAACGTTCACAAATTGTAAAGAATGTAACTAATGTCACTTAATAATTTGTGTAGAAATCATTGAATGGGAATATAAACTGCTTGCATACCTTCTCCGAAAACACAATAAGATATTAGTAATAAATAAATAAAGAGAAAAGAAACGAGTTCCTGAAGATAAAAATGTATGGAAAATATAAAAATACATTGGTGTCAATCAATAGTCCACTGAAGAATACCAAATTAATGAGAGAGACTAGGTAGCACTATTCTCCTAAAACACATAAGTAAAAATAAAAGCGATCTTAGAATAACAACAAAGTTAAAAAGCATAGAGAATATATATAGGAGATCCCACAGTCATATAAAAGGAATTGCTTTTGGTGTGAAGATAGGAAGGAGCACAGAAGTAAATTATTTATCCATTCATTCATTCATCCATTGATTTATCAAAAATATTTATACCTTCTAGACACCTCTCTCAGAGTTGTAGAGAGGGTGATACTTTTGATTAAAGATTCTACTCTTGAAATGCTTCTACCTGGGATATAATGAGGAAAATGATTGGAGAATAAACACGTAACAAAAAATAAAATACATAATATGGCAGATACTTATCAGTGCTATAAAATTAAGAAAGGCAAGGGTATAAAGAGCATTGTGTCTGTGAGTTTCTGTATGACTGTGATTGAATGTTGATCTGCTATTTTGATAGAGTACCTGAGTTATCCGTGAAGGTGGCATTGAAGCAAAGACATAAAAAAGTAAGAGTGGACATATGAATGTCTGATGGAGCAATGAGTGATGTGGGCAAAAGGAAATGTAAATGCAGAAACTCTAAAGCAAAGAAGGGGAGTGTTTGAGGAACAACCAAATGGTCTGATAGAAGTAGAGAGGAAGGGAGAGGGTTAGAAGAGGTAGCTAAACAATGATCAGAGTAACAAAAGAAGACGGACAAATAAATGAAAAAAAATTCTCTAGCTGAGGAAAGATTTTAGCGCACAGATCGAATGAGTTAACATCAATGGCAACATTTATAAAAATAAATTTATAATTAGATATATGTTGGTGCTTAAAATAAAAGTGAAAAGAAGAAACCCTACAATCGAGCAGACAGAAACAGAGAGATAATGAGGTTGATATCAGCTTGCTCTGCAATGCTAAATGTCAGAAGACAAGGGCTCATTACCAGCATTACGCGGAAGAAAGATTGTGTGCCCTCTGTGACATGACCTGTCAGGTTGTCTTTCAAGTGGGAGCATAGTGAAGGGCATTAGTTGACATGTAAAGAATCAGAAAGTATGTCATTTCTGTAATCTCTTCAGGAAAAAATAATACAGGCCACAGGATATTAATGGGGAAGAAGATTTGTAAAATAGAGAATATCAATGATGATAGTAACATTTACAGAAAGTCTAAGTAATTGGTATTGACATGATTATAAAACTATAAAATTTTGAAAACTTTTAAGTATGAGATATTATTAAAATAGCAGTAAAATCTAAGAGAAAAAATACTACTTTATTTAGACAAAATTTTGGAGAAGAGAAAAAGTGTATGGAATGGCAAGGAAATGATATTTGCTTATAACAACAATAAATAATATCAATTAACTAGCTATATGCCAGGGTCTGCTTTAAAAACATTTTATTTCAGAATGTATTTAATCCTCCCAAACTTGTAATGTATATTCCAGTATTATATTCAATCACACTATATTTTTAACAATCAGTTACACCTAAGGACAGCACATGATTTTACAGGAAAAAAAAAAAGTCCTTAATTTCAGAGTAGCTATTTTATTCATCTGAATAACAATAATTTTGCATCTATAGCAGTGGTCCTGGGTCTTAGTTTGAGAAAAAAAGAACCGTAAAGAGAAGATGAAAGTAAGATAGAGAGATGGGAAATGATGAAAAAGGAAACTCTGAAATGGAAGTGAGACAGTGAAGCTCTGGAGGGAGTAGGGTGATCAGTCAGTGATCAGCTATCAGTGCAGAGTGTCCATAAAAGACTTCCAATGATAGGGATGACACATTCAATTTCTACTTTCCCTGTGCCAGGCAGTGAAATGATGTAGCTCCCTCTGATATCACCACAAAACTTTAAAGATCTGTGATACATAAGAGTCCTAGACTCCTGATTTCTCTAGGGTCCATGTGTAAATATGATAGAGGAACAGTTGAGAAGAGTATTACAGATGAATCCAGAGGAGGCAGGGACTTTGAGCCAGAAGTGAATGACACTGTGCAAGGGCACATAGAGATTGGAAGTTTAGGCCAATTTAATTCTGATATTAAGCTGGTAGAGAAAAGGCATCATGTGACAGTTAACTAATATTTTAAAATATTTAAAAGTAGAATTTCCAACAAATAACTATCTATAAAGATTATTACCATCAAACCAAACCAAACCTGTTGCCGTCAAGCTGATTCCAACTCATAGTGATCCTATAGGACAGAGTAGAATGGCCCCATAGAGTTTGCTTACTGTGTCCTAGCTTCCTGTTTTGTTTTGTTTTGATACGCTCAGATAGGCTGATTGTATGAGCTACTTCCATTATTGGCGTCTTTGAAGCTCTAACATCTTCTTACCAGATGGTTAGAGCTGTTGCTAGGTTTGTGAGCCTAGGAGTCCATTTACTTTTCTTGTGTGGATTCAGCTCAGATGTCCAGGTCATTGGTCCCTGAGTGTGTGATGCAGACTCAGTCCTAGATGGGCTACCTAGGGGGGATTGGAGTAGGCACAGGTAATCTGGCTGCAGTAGGGGTTTATGTGCTGAACTAGGTAGGGGGCTGATGGATGCCCCTGCATTCTTAGGTGGAAGGCATATCCCTCTTCCCTACAGAGCATAGGTGGGTGGGTTTTGCAGCCGGATTTTGGGTACCCAATGCTATTGGCTGTAAGGACTGGGAGGCACCACTTATTCTTGGACCCCTGCCACGGGTGGCTAGGTGGAGTGGATGGTGCCTCCAGTCCTCAGGCACCTGACGTGTGTAGGTGATGACCCTGCTTAATGGGCAGGGCAGTGCCAAATGTCATGAATCTGTCACTCCCCCTTAGTTGTTGCAGTTGAAAATAGGCTTCAGGCTGTTGTACTGTGCTAAGGAGGGCCTATGTTGTTGTAATGGGCCCACACAGGTCTAGGCAGGGGTGAATGGCATTCAAAGTCCTCGGACCTCTTACATCTATGCCTAGGCAAAGGGGCTGTTCCTGCCCTGAGTTTCCTGCTTAGGGGAGCCAGCTGATTATTTTTTCATGTTAATTTGTTCCCTCTCCAAAGCCAGGAGAATGGCTGGGGTGAGCAGTGTTCCGTTTCTGTCCCAGGGGGCACAGCAATCACTGAAGCCTGACAGACCAGAGCAGAGTAGGGAAGGGGCTGGTAAATGGGAGACAGGTACTTCCCAGAGGGAGGAATGGTTTTTTTGACCCCATATGGTAGGTTAGATGTTTGTCCTTAACTTTCACAGATTCAGCTTCACTTCTCCCAGGTTCCAGAGGCTTATGCAGACTCTCAGCCGCTCAGTTTCTCCTGGTGTGGAAAACGCATCTCGAGCGCCACTGCTTGATTCAGCCTATGCTCGTGGGCTGATCCAGCCTGCAGGGTGCCTTCCACGTCAGGTCTAGCAAATCCTCAGTGCCTCTGAACTGTCTCTCCCTCCCTCTGCTGTTCAGTCTGACTCTTTAATTTTGTCTTTGCTGTTCAGGGCACCTAGATTGTCATATATAATTGATTACCTTGTTTTTTCAGGTCTTTGTTGTAAGAGGGACCACAGGAAGCATCTGACTACACCATCATCTTGGCCCCACCTCCCTCTGAATTCTTTTTTTAAGAAAAAGTTCTCTAGAAGTTTTCTAAGAATGATCTTCATCATTCTCAAGCTTTTAAATTCTGTTAATATGCCAATTACTTATCAAATGAAATTCTATCTAGACATGTTTTCTGAGTTCAGTCACTAATATATTACTACTTATTTTAAATATAAATTTTGCCATCTTTAGATATCATAAACTCAACTTATTCAAAATCATGTGTTTGCCCTTCCCACTAATCTTCATCCTTGTCTCACCTGTTCCACTTAGGTCACCTACTGCTCACAACAGAATTCTTCAAGTTATTTTAAACATGATTTTGTTATCCTCCACACCCTCATCCAAAAACAAAATCTGTTGATTTTATTTACCAATATATTCTGATTCTACTTGTTTCCTTACTACCTCTCCATTATTGTCACTATCTTCTACTTGAGAAGATTAATGCAAAAAACTTCCTAACCTGTCTCCTCCCTTCAGCGCATTCCCTTCCATTTCCTCCATGCAGTAGCCTGGATATTTTCCTAAGAACCTGAATCCTTTGCCACTTCCTGACTGCAATCTTTCAAGGCTTCCCATAGCCCATAGGATAAAACACATTTTTTTTAAAGTGACCCACAAACCAATGTATGAGTTGAACGATGCCTAACCCTCCAATCTCATCTTGTTCAACTCCTTCCCTTTTCTCATTACCCTCCATACACATTGACTTTGAATTGATTACACTTGTTAACCTATGCCTGAAATGCTGTTTTTTTTTTTTCTGAGTGATTTCTTCTCATTGTCTTTGCCATTTAAATATCATCTCTTTAGAGAAATTTTTCTTACTCTTTTCATAAAATAAATTCTTTTTCTACAATATCTCACACACCCAATTATTTATTAACAAATTTATGTGTATTTGTTGCTTTATTCATTTAGTGTTCCCTTCAAGACAGCAGGAATCATGTCTATTTTATTCACAGATAAACCTATATTCACAAGTAAACCTAGTGTATGGTGTATAAAAATCCAAAAGAACCAAACCCATTGCTATCAAGTCGGCTCCAACTCATAGCAACCCTATAGAACAGAGTAGAACTGCCCCACAGGGTTTCCAAGGAGCGACCGGTGGATTACAAGTGCCAACCTTTGGTTAGTAGCCAAACTTTTAACCACTGCGCCACCAGGGCACCCATAGGGTGTACTGTTTTTAGGTGCCCTCAAGTCAGTTCCAACTCATAGCGACCCTATGTACAACAGAACGAAACACTGCCCAGTTCTGCCCATCCTCACAATCACTGTTATGCTTGAGTCCATTGTTGCAGCCACTGTGTCAATTCATCTCCATGAGGGTCTTCCTCTTTTTTGCTGACCCTCTACTTTACCAAGTATGATGTCCTTCTCCAGGGATTGATCCCTCCTGATAACATGTCCAAAGTATTTAAGAGGAGGTCTCGCCATCCTCACTTCTGAGGAGAATTCTGGCTGCACTTCTTCCAAGATAGAGTTGTTCATTCTTTTTGCAGTCCATGGTATATTCCACACTCTTTGTCAGCACCATAATTCAGGCGTCCATTGTTCTTTGGTCTTCCATATTTAATGCTCAGCCGTCACATGCATTTGAGGCAATTGAAAACACCATGCCTTGGATCAAGTGTACCTTACTCCCTAAAGTGATGTCTTTGCTTTTTAGCACTTCAAAGAGGTCCTTTGCAGCAGATTTGTCCAATGCAATAAATCGTTTGATTTTTTGACTGCTGCATCCATGGGTGTTGATTGTGAATCCAAGTAAAATGAAATCCTTGACAACTTCAGTCTTGTCTCCATTTATCATGATGTTGCTTATTGGTCCAGTTGTGAGGATTTTTGGTTTCTTTATGTTCAGGTGTAATTCATACTGAAGGCTGTGGTCTTTGATCTTCATCAGTAAGTGCTTCAAGTTCTCTTCACTTTCAGCAAGCAAAGTTGTGTCATCTGAATGTCCTAGGTTGTTAATGAGATTTCCTCCAATCCTGATGCAGCATTCTTCTTCATATAGTCCAGAGCTTGGATTATTTGCTCAGCATATGGATTGAATAAGTATGGTGAAATGATACAACCCTGATGTGCACCTTTCCCGACTTTAAACCACGCAGTATGCCCTTATTATGTTTGAACCACCGTCTCTTGCTCTATGTGTAGGTTCCTCTTAAGCACAATGAACTGTTCTAAAATTTTCATTCTTCACTACGTTATCCATAATTTGTTATGATCCACACAGTCGAATGCCCTTGCATAGTCAATAAAACACAGGTAAACATCTTTCTGGTAGTCTTTGCTTTCAGCCAGGATCCATCTGACATCAGCAATAATATTCGTCTTTCTACGTCCTCTTCTGAATCAGGCTTGAATTTCTGGCAGTTCACTGTCAATGTATTGCTGCAACTGCCTTTGAATGATCTTCAGTAAAATTTTACTTTCATGTGATATTTATGATGCATTTTGATAATTTCTGCATTTGGTTGGACCACCTTATTGTGGGAATAGGCATAAATATGGATCTCTTCGCTTGGCCAGGTAGCTGTATTCCAAATTTCTTGGCGTAGATGAATGAGCACATCCAGTACTGCATACATTTGTTGAAACATCTCTATTGGCATTCCATCAACTCCTGGAACCTTGGTTTTCACCAATGTCTTCCGTGAAGCTTGGAGTTCTTCCTTCAGTATCATCTGTTCTTGATCACATGCTACATCCTGAAATGATTGAAGATTGACCAATTCTTTTTGGTACAGTGACTCTGTGTATTCCTTCTATCTTCTATTCATGCTTCCTGCATCATTCAGTGTTTTGTATGGTGTATAATTGGTATTTCATTTATATTTGTTGAAAAAAAGGATGACTTATCTCCTCTTCTGCAGGAAACATCATCTTGCAGCATTTATGTACCATATACATTTTCTTTGTCTGAACTCCATAATTTATTTGTAAATAACACTTAATTGGCTTCAGAATCTGACTCATAGCTAAATCTATATATGATTCCCCTATTATAATGCATCTTACTCACTCCTTTACTTTTACTCAATTTGCTTTAACTTTGTTTCCTAATTTATGTAATTCTTTTGATATCACTTTCTTTTCTTTGTGTTTAGACTCTGTAAAGTACTAATTCAACACTGCTGTATTCTCAATTTTTTATAACCCAATTTCACACATTCATTAATACTTATCATATAATCAGCCCACTTCTGCTCCCAAGATTAGATAAACCTACTGAATTAAGTCATGGAAGTATTCTGGTTTGTGATTTCAGTGCTTGACTGCTAACTGAAAGGTCAGCCATTTGAACCCACCTTTCCCTCCCTCCATGGGGGAAAGATGAATTACAAATCATTTTTAACATTATCTTGTTATCATCCATACCTAGGAGCCCTATGGGGAAGTTCTACTCTGTCCTGTAAGGTCGCTATGAGTCAGAAGCCACTGGACAGCAATTGTCTTTTATTTATTTGTTTATTTTTAGTTAGAAATCAGACACCAAGACCACAAATGCAATTGCCGTGGGTTTTACATATATCATTTAAATATGCTGAAGCAATTAAAAAGACCTATTTTTTTTCCTGAGATTGTTCTCCAATTTCATTGGTCGTCCATTTCTGTTTTCCAAACAAGGTGTATATGATAATTGAGCTGCTCAGCACTCCACAATTTGTAGTGTTGTTTGGTGATTGTGCGTTTTGCAATTTTTTCTGCTCTTATTTGTAACTGAATAAAATAACATCTGTTCTCTTCCAAAAGTCATCACAATTGTATTCTGCTTTTGGTAACCTCTTTTGTTTTCAACATTATCAGTTTTTTTATTTATAATTTTCATTATCTGTTTTTAAGTTATATTTATTGAATTATGATTTCCATACAATAAATTGAAAATTTTAAAGTGTGCAGTTCATTGAGTTTTGACAGGTAAATTCAGTCATATAACCACAGCCACAATATAGGGTATGTCTATTATCCCTCAAAGCAACCTTATGCCCCATTGCTTTTAATGCTACTCCCAACACACCTCCAGCCAATAACAACTACTGATTTGTGAGTTTTTTTCCTGTAGCTTTGCTTTTTCAGCATGTCTTGTATATGTCTTTTTCAATTAGTATAATACTTTTGAGATTGATGCATGCTTTTGTATGCATCAGTAATTTGTTCTTTATTATTGGGTAATATTTTATTGTACAGATGTAGCACAATTTGTTCATTCATCAGTTGAGGTTTTGAGCTATTGTAAGTAAAGCTATTATAAACATTCACTTATGGGTTTTGTGTTATTATGTTAATTCATTTTCCTTGGGTAAATACCCAGAAGTAGGATTCCTGGGTCTTCTGTTAAATGCATGTATCCATAGTTATTTAGATTTAATTATATGTTTAATGGATAAAGTATGTTTTTTTTTTTTTACTTTTGTGAGAACTGTATTTTGATTTGTTATTTGGTTAGTTAAAGACAAATAAACTCTCAAATAATATTTGCAGATGAGTAGCATGCTTTTTAAGACCCTGAAAATAAAACAATATCTTATTGTTATTTTTATATGTGAAGAGCATCTAATTTAGAATATAATTTTTCCCCTGGCTAAAACTTTGAGGACTTCGCACAAATTTTCAGAAGGGAAAATTGCAACTAACAGAAAAATATCTGCCTGCTAGTAGATAATATCTTAAAACTTCTAGATACCTGATACATGTGGTTTTACTATGGTTGAAATTCTTTAAATTTGTTTGTCTTTTACATAACATATGGTGACTCATTTTCATCTACTACTCAGGAAGATTGCATTTTACTTTTGTTTCCTGAACTGTACTGTATTTTTACGAAAATACTGGGTCCTTTTACATTTGTTTGCCAACCATGCCCTTTCCCAGTGATGTATTATGTTAAGTCCACTATGCTAATTTTTAAATTTTAATATACAAAGCACAGTGTTTCAATATTAAAAAACTTGCATAGTGTGCTTATGAAAATACCTTACTAGGGGAGGGTGGAGTTGACAAACAAAAATAGAAGACATGCATTATTTGTGTAAAATCACAGTAATATTTAACATTGTTTTAGTTTCATTTTTCCCCCTGATCTTTACTAAAATAATTTCAAATATATAAATCCTAACTCCTTATGTTATATAATCTGCATCATAGTAGTCTCTGTTTACTAATAAATTTTTGCATCATATGTATGTTATTTTCAAATCATGCTGTATAATTAGTTGCTTACTTATATAATGTTTTTAATCTGCTTGTGTTCTTTATGTGTGGAGTTAAGAAGTTAGCATTGTGGCTCTGTGACACTGGAAAGGGTAAATTTGTTATGCCTAAATTTCTTTACATGAAAATTTTACTGTTATGTGACTTATCAAATATTACTACTGAGGTTATTTTAAAAAGATAACACAAAAACAAACAAGTCATAACCTAGCACAGAGTAGAAGTTTACTATATGTTATTTTTGCTGTCTTTCATATCTTATTTTATGTAATTTATTTTTTATTCATTTAAAGCATATCTTTAAGTAAGTTTTCATTAGCTATGTAATGGGTTTGATTTTCTTTGAGAGATGGCAATATTGCCATATCAACAAAGATGGTGTCCTCTCCACTTTTTTTTTTTTGTTTAATATTCCATGTCCTCCGTTTACCTAACACTGTTTTGTGTTGTGCGGGCCATTGACTAGATTCCAATGCATGGCGACCCTATATAACAGAGTAGAACTGTCCTATAAAGTTTCCTAGTCTGTAATCTTCCCACAGAGAAGCTGGTGGGCTTGAACTAGCAAGCTTTCAGCTAGCAGTTGAGCGTTTAACCATCGTACCACCATGGCTCCTTGTTGTTGTTGTTAGGTGCCATCAAGTCAGTTCCAACTCATAGTGACCCCATGTACAACAGAACGAAACACTGCCCAGTCCTGCCCCATCCAAACAATCGTTGTGATGCTTGAGCCCATTGTTGCAGCCACTGTGTCAATCCATCTTTTTGGGGGACCTTCCTCTTTTTCGATGGCCCTCACTTTACAAAGCATACTCAACCCTTCTCTAGGGACTGATCCCACCTGATAACATGTCTGAAATCTGTGAGACGAAGTCTCACCATTGATGCTTTTAAGGAGCATTCTGGCTGTACTTCTTCCAAGACAAATTTTTTAGTTCTT
Source organism: Dugong dugon (assembly GCA_030035585.1). NCBI lineage: Eukaryota > Metazoa > Chordata > Mammalia > Sirenia > Dugongidae > Dugong > Dugong dugon. The sequence goes on along the minus strand of CM057477.1, from coordinate 45,669,144 downwards.
TTGGCAATCCATGGTATATTCCATATTCTTTGCCAACACCATAATTCAAAGGCATCAATTCTTCTTCAGTCTTCCTTATTCATTGTCCAGCTTTCACATGCAAATGAGGCGATTAAAACATCGTGGCTTGGGTCAGGCACAACTTAGTCTTCAAGGTGACATCTTTACTTTTTAACAATTTAAAGAGGTCTTTTGCAGTAGATTTGCCCAATGCAATGTGTCATTAGGTTTCTTGACTATTGCTTCCACAGGCATTGATTATGGATCCAAGAAAAATGAAATCCTTGACAACGTCAATATTTTCTTCATTTATCATGAGGTTGCTTATTGGTCCGTATGTGAGGATTTTTGTTTTCTTTATGTTGAGGTGTAATCCGTACTGAAGGCTGTGATCTTTGATCTTCATCAGTAAGTGCTTCAAGTCCTTTTCACTTTCAGCAAGCAAAGTTGCGGCATCTACAGAACTCAGGTTGTTAATGGATTTTCCTCCAATCCTGACGCCACATTCTTCTTCATGTAGCCCAGCTTCTCAAATTATTTGCTCAGGATACAGACTGAATAAGTATGATGAAAGGGTACAACCCTGATGCACACCTTTCTTGACTTTAAACCACTCAATATATCCTTGCTCTGTTGGAACAACTGCCTCTTGATCTATGTACAATTTCTGCATGAGCACAGTTAAATGCTCTGGAATTCTCATTCTTCCCAATGTTATCCATAATTTGTTATGATCCACATAGTCTAATGCCTTTGGATAGTCAATAAAACACAGGTAAACATTTTTCTGGTATTCTTCCTCATTTCATGTCTTCTTCTGAATCTGGTTTGAATTTCTGGAATACACATTATTTTCTGGAATATACCTGAATCAAATTGCCTACATCTGTAGAAAGAGACAATGGAGAAGCTCAATATTATCAGTCAGAACAAGGACAGGGTCCAGCTGTGGAGCAGATTATCAATTTTTCATAGGCAAGTTTAAGTTGAAGCTGAAGAAAGTTAGAACAAGGCCACAAGAGCCAAAGTATGACCTTGAGTGTATCCCACCTGAATTTAGAGACCATCCCAAGAATAGATTTGACGCGTTAAACACTAATGATCGAAGACCCGAGGAGTTGTGGAATGACATCAAGGGCATCATGCATGAAGAAAGCAAGAGGTCATTAAAAAGACAGGAAAGAAAGAAAAGACCCAAATTAATGTCAGAAGAGACTCTGAAACTTGCTCTTGAATGTCAAGTAGCTAAAGCAAACAGAGAAAGCAATGAAGTAAAACAGCTGAACAAAAGGTTTTAAAGGATGGCTCTAGAAGACAAAGTAAAGTATTATAATGACATGTGCAAAGACCTGGAGTTAGAAAACCAAAAGGGAAAAATATGCTCAGTATTTCTAAAGCTGAAAGAACTGAAGAAAAAATTCAAGCCTTGAGTTGCAATATTGAAAGATTCTACAGGGAAAGTATTAAAATTTGCAGGAAGTATCAAAAGAAGACAGAAGGAATACACAGAGTCACTATACCAAAAAGAATTAGTCAACATTCAACCATTTCAGGAGGTAGAATATGATCAGGAACTGATGGTACTAAAGGAAGAGGTCCAAGCCTCACTGAAGGCATTGGCAAAAAACAAGTCTCCAGGAATTGACGGGATACCATTCCAGATGTTTCCACAAATGGATATAGTGATGGAAATGTTCACTCTTCCATGCCAAGAAATCTGGAAGACAGCTACCTGACAAACCAACTGGAAGTGATCCATATTTCTGCCTATTCCAAAAAAGGTGATCCGGGCTCCCTACCTAATACTAGAAAACCAAATCCATTGCTGTTGAGGTGATTCCAACTCATAGTGATACTATAGGACAGAGTAGAACTGCTGCGTTCAGTTTTCAAGCCTGTAATCTTTACAGAAGCAGATGGCTATATCTTTCTCCCATGAAGCAGCTGCTGGGTTCTAACTGCTGACCTTTTGGTTAACTTCTTAGCACTTAACCTCCGAGCCACCTAACACTATAAGGTAAGGTTAATAATGTCCTTCAGTATTATTCTTCAGTAATATTCTTCCCTGGGCTATATCATTCTTTCTTTTATGTTGACCTCCTAAGTGTGTGAGCGTATGTTCAAAAGCAAGAGGAGAGTTGATCGCATTCCAACATAACTCTATAAGGAAGATAGATATTATTTTTTTAAAAATAATGCAAAAGAAAGCTCTAAAGACTTATGAAAGCAAACAAAAATTTAACATTGAATTTACCGCCATCTCTGTCTCTATTTGGTTTTCTTTTTTTTCCCCCACTGAAATCTCCACTTCTGAGTGTCCTTTATACCTGGATCATCCATAACATTTCTGACTTATAGCAAAGGGAGAGTGTGGACAAAACCATTAACTGAGAAACAGAAAACAAAAATGTGGAAGTGAAGTAAAATACATAGTTCACTCATTGTGGATAAATAATATATCATTTAGTTCTTTAAATATACTTTTTTAGATAAATATTTGTACTAGAACAAGTTGGAAACTTTACATCTAAACACTTGTAAAATTAAAAAAGAATGAATATCTTTCAATATCAATGAAAGGTAAAAAGCAATAAAAGAAACTCATCCTCCACACTGGCCACCAAAGTGACAGTGATCCTCGCCTGCTCAATAACCCTCAATAGCTCCCTGCTGCTCTCAGGATAAAGTCCAACAAGGGCCTGAGTATGGAAATAAGGTACTTTGTGATGAGGCCTCTGTCAGCCTCTTGGCTTTCTTTCTTGCATTTCCTTAATTTACTCCCAGCTTAACTAAATATTTGTTACTCTCCCACCCACCACAAGGCTTTTTTATGTGCCTTTGCTCATCCATTTCCCCTGCCTAGACTGCCCTTCCCTTTTTCTCCCAACAAATCCCCTGATAGTGATGAAAAGCCCTGGCCAATAGATCCTATGTGGCCTGCCTACCTGCCAGCATTTCAAATGTGCCCAGATGGTATCATTTTGGAAATTAAAAACCAGTGCCAAATTTCTTACTGAATTTTTTTCCTGTCCTTTGAAGTAGGTAATCTGAATTGTTATATTACATTTTTCATAATGATTAATAAATTTATTTTGAATAACAAAAAAGAATCACATTTTAATAGAATGAATGATCTGTTCATATAGGAAAAAATTATAGGCAAATGGACAAAAATATTATCACTATTGATTTATTCTTTGTATTATCAATAATAATTTCTTCTTTAAATCAATTTCTTTGTTTTTGCTGGATTATCTGTAATAAACATGCATTAATTTTTAAACCTTAAAATTATACTTCATTGTGTTGCATATGTATTTCCAAAGTAATTTAAAAAATGATAGGCATTTTAAATATGTTCAGATTTGATCAAAGTATCGTCAGTGACTTCTGAGTATATATTTGAAAAGAAAAAGAGAAAACTAAATATAAACTTCTAATTTTGAAGGCAGCTGCAGTGCTTCTTACTGCCTTAAGTTTCTGACTTAACTAGAATTGACGTAGCATAGCTTTGGGAAATTGCAATCATTTAAGTTGAACTTGAACAGAAATTCTTACATTTTAATGTTCCGTCTTGACTATAGAAGTGATTGTTCAACTGTCTAAGGATTTCATAGTATTTGAAGTATTGTCAAAGGGGCCACAGCCAACAAGTAGTAAAAATTCTTCCCAAATATCTGTTTTCTCCAGGTGTTCTTTGCACAAATCTTGTTTTCTGCTCAGAAGTGATCCATCCCAGGAAATTTTTCAGCATAGAAAATACTCAGTATCAATTAGTAGATGATCAAAGATAGTACAGGTTTAATGTCCTCCACTGAAAGTACATGAAGAATATGGTGAGGAATTTCATGTAAGGCTTAAACCAATACTGAATCTTACGTTCTCTTCTTCTATATTTTAATTTCTTTTTTTTATTTTTTGGACAAGGGACTGTATAGTGTATCATTCATAAACTTGGAGTCAATAGGGAAGAATGTTCAATATTTTTATATTTAAACCATTACCAGAATATTTTATTTATCCAGATTCTTTCCTTAAAAAAAAAGTCTATTCTTAAAAGTTTTAATTGCAATACCAAAAGCTACAATAAAGAAACTCACGATTTTCATTTCAATATTAAAATACCACCTGATGTTGATCTATCTCAAAAAAAAAATACTGTAAGTATATATAAAGCTCAGCATCTGCCTCTGATGTATAACTGAAACTATTCTAATTTAACAGTTAAACATGTTCATTCTTAGAAAGAATAGGAAATATCCAAAAAAATCAAGAATCATAATATGGATAAATCTGAAATAATTGTATGATTGAAACTCAAGACTAAATGATCAATAGATCATTCATAATAATATTACTGAATATTCATTATTGTAACTACTATCTCAAATATTCAAATGTTGCATGTTTAAACTAATTTAGAGCTGAATACAATTATTTAGTTGACTACCTTTCCAGCCACCATAAGGAAAACTGTCGATCAAGCAAAGCTCAGTTTATTAAACATATTGTAGCAAGCGAGAATATTACCATAACAGAATTTTTGTGTTGTCTACAAAGGTTGTTTTGATGTGGGCTCAAGTGGTTTAAGGAAAGGTTTTTAAGGTAAGGAGCTGGTTGGGAGTGCGAACAATTCTTGAAGTTGTTTAGGGTTGATAGACACAGTGAGAGAGTGTTTAAGGGATGTCTTGATAGCAAATGTGGTCCTGCTAAGCAAGCTGTTTGTTCAGGTGAGCAAGCTGTTGCCTGATAAAAGAGTTCCCTGCCCAGATGAATAAACTGTTTGCAAGAAATTCCAGAAGCAAACAGTGAAGTTGCTTAATGGTTTACAGCCTCATCTTCTCTGTGGACAAGAAATTTTTGAGGCCAACAATCAATTTCTGTTGACAGAAGGGGTTTCTTTTCTCAGTCTCAATAATTATATTGACGTAGGTAGTCAGACTTGTCGTATTTCTCAGTGCTCATTTCTCCTGTCAGACATCAAGGATAAGCCACTATCCAGAGGCATGATCAATCCCTATCTGTACCATTTGAGATGGAGCAATTAGTATCTAGCTCCAGTGGTGCTTGTTTCAATCCTGTAAGAGTTAGCTTTCCTGTTCCTTTTTTTGGGTTATCTTTTGTGGGATTACATCAGGAAAATTGTTGCACAACATCATTTAAGACTACAAATATCACAGTATTTGAAAAATGCAACACAGATAAATACTAAAAGAAAGATAGCAATCAAAGTTTGTAGTTCACTTCTAATTCAAGGATCAAGTGTGACAAAATTATACTAAGGGAACAGATACCATCTTCAATCAGAAAAGCCCATAGAATCATATATGGTGGAATTAGTTAATTATCGAACTTTCTACTGATTTATTTGTTTCCAAAATATTTTAGTGGAATTAGAGATTTGAGAAAAATCTATACGGTTGTAATTACATTTATTATTTTTTTTCTTTTTGAGATGGCTAATACGGTACCTCAAAACACCACTGCTGGTCTATTTTGAAACATTACTGGTTTAACTTCATATATTTCTCGGGGAAAGAATTCTACGAAACTTAGTGCTGTGTCAGCCTATGATCTATAGCATGTATGATATTTATACTTTTTTTTCTCTTACAGAAAATAAAATAAAGAAAGCTGAGGACAGAAGAATGCAATCAGAAAACGATGTCAGTTTTTAAGGTTTTGGTCCCAAATCAAGGCCCACTCTTTTACTTTTTGAATGGCATTGTAAACAAATTTGTTTTGCAAGAGAGAAAATTGAGATGAGATCAAGGAATTACCTAAAAGTAGGCATCAGTTTACCAAATTAATAAAATCAGTATCTAGTTTGTAGGTAGTATCCAATAGGTTTTTGTACCATAAACCAGATATAGTTGTAACACAACCAAAAATCAAAATTTAGCCAAAAACACCTTTTATGGGTTGCCAAATAGTAGTGTACGATTTTAGCACCTATAGGTTGGCTATGAGTTGGAATCAACTTGACGGCAATGAGTCTGGTTTTTAGTTTTGAACATGACTTGGCTTGTGCCAGGTTCTATGATTTATAATAGAGAAATAGACAGGTATATTTAAAGAATAAGAGTGGATGGTTTCGTTAAAATGTGGGCTTTTCATGGAGGTCTAATAAAGTGTGGCAGCTTTCAGTCGTGCACCATCTATTTCATAGTCCCTGAGAAAGCATTATGTCTGTTACGTTCTATACCTACTATATAATATATAAAAATAGGGAAATAATTGTCGTTGATTCCAAGTGTTATTTATCGAGGAATACGTCAACATGGTTATATACACCAGATTAAATTTTCATAATATTATACTCTGGGCAATAAGTATATATTCTAATAAAGAAAGCTCCCTATAATAGGATTTTCTGGTATAGGTTGTTTCATGAGCCCTAACATACTAAGTAAAAATGTAGGTTAAATTTCTATATACATGGTTAAGTATCCTCTATACTCCAAGGGGGCCAAATAAAAAACATAAACTAATTTGGAAAAAATTAGTTATTTGGGTCTTTTTTTTTTTTTTTAATTGGAAACAAACTTTTTAATTTGAAAGGTTAAAAAAAAACTTTAAGTCAAGATATAGGTGAAAGTTTTTCTAGATTGCCTACAAATAAGTATAATTACCAATGTTTGCTGTCATTCAGTAAGCTAAGAAATTACTTATGAATTGTCCCTGGAACCCCACTCGTTATTCACCAGACTTCAATGAATTGAGGTGATATTAAGGGGCTTTTTTGAGTATTTTTTAAAACTGGAACCAGGGAATGTATTCATTCTTTCTACCGTATTTGCTCCTGAAATTCCAAAGGAGGATATATGCCCAGGGAACGAGGGAAATAGAATTGATACTTTGAGCAAACTGAAATTTTTGCATTCCAACTTCAATGGAGAATTCTGTCAACATATGGAACTCTGAAGAAATCCTTGCTGAGACAAATTAGGAAAAAAAGGGAAGAAAAAGTAAAAATGCATATATTATAATTTCAATATGATAAAAAATGATGCAACAGATGTGTTAGTTAGAAGGCCAAATAGGAGGAGGAGGATAAGGGATAAAGTCTCAAGAAATAATTTCCCTGGACCATGAATAGTGATGAAAGATATTCTCAGGTGGGAGCTGGGCATCCTACCAAGCTAAAATAGCGTCTCAGTAAGAAAATAGGCATGATATTTTGCCAGCCTAGAAACACTGAAAATAGAGACAGAATAACAGAAGACACACATCCAAATAATTCAAAATTGAACTGGAAAGATTTGGACATTTCTTTTGCTATGTAACCTGTCCTTGATAAATTTAGATTTAACTTATGGGCAGATTAAAAAAAATCCATATCTCTGACATTTATAAATTTTAGATTTTCTATTCAGCATTTTAATTACCCATCAAAAGCCATCTCCTTAATATTTAAGGAGCAGAACAGGTTCGATATGTCAAATTTGGAATTCATCTTTCCCATTTTTAGATTTTCCTTCTTCCTAAATTATCTAATTTTTTACTAGTATGGCCAGCACCTTTATGATATATGTATGTATATATGTATTATATATATATGTTAGTGCTTGTGGCACAGTGGTTAAATACTCAGCGGCTAACCAAAAAGTCTACAGTTCAAACCTACCAGTCGCTCCACAGGAGAAAGTTTGCTTCTGTAAAGATTTACAGCCTAGGAAACCCTATGGGACAGTTCTACTATGTCTTATAGCAGAACTATGAGTCGGAGTTGACTCACTGGCATTGGGTTAGGTTTATATATATATATATATATATATACACACACACATAAAACTCCAGCCAGTAAGATATTCTGTGTATTGGTACTCCATCATATCTCTCATGTGGTATTCATAGTCATTCCCATTGTTGCTTGCACAGTTGTTTTTATATTTTTATTTCAACTGATGAGATAATTAAAATGTAAGCAAAATAAAAAGAAGTATGAAACCTTTACGTCGTCTTCTAAAACTAAACAAATATTAACAATTTACAATGAGAATTTCGAATATTTTTAATGAAATAACATGTTTTCAGTTTCTGAGAAAAGGCAAAGTTATGTGGATTCTGACTGCCTTCTGTGAGCCACAAACTGAAGCTGAATTAGAAGTAAAAGAGTTGAGGATAAATCTGAGAAATGGCTGTGAAACTCAGAAGGATCCTTGAGAAAGACATGTCTGTTTTTCAGAGCTGAAAGGGCTTATATTTATGTATTTGTGTATTTATATATGTATAATTTTAGTTATGTTCTTTGCTCTTTCTCTCCACCCTAGTTGATTTTAGGTGGATCATTGCCTTAATAACACCAGGCATCCATCAGCAATGCTTGGTTGATGCTTAAGATTACTGAGGCGAGAATGGATATACACAGGGATGCTGGAAGACGTGAAGCCCATTAGAGTTTCCTCCTTTCTCCTCCTGCTCGAATAAGCAAAATTTTAACTGAGGAAGAAAATTTAGTGTAAGCAATATAGAAGAATAGAAAAATTTTCTGAAGAAGAGTTTTGTCCATTGGCTTATTGGAAGTCAGAATGCCGAGACTGAGAGTCCTTCTTCCATGAGATACTTCTGCTGCTTCACTCTCCAGGAGAGAGAAGCTAAGGCTAAGAAATTGGTCTTCTTCACTTACTATACATTGTCAACAAATTAGTTTCATGCCAGATGATTAGGAGTCACAGGAAAAATAATAATCATCAGAAGACTACACCTCCTTTTAAAGAAATAGCACAAACCGAACAATTGCTATCATGTAGAATGAGATCATTATTCTGAGCTGAACAAGAATTTAAATGAAGCATAATGAATATTACCAGGAAAATAAAAACCCAAAACCCATTGCCACTGAGTCAATTCCAACTCATAACAACCCTATAGGACAGAGTAGTGCTGCCCCATAGAGTCTCCAAGTAGTCCCTGTTGGATTCAAACTGCCAGCCTTTCTGGTTAGCTCTTAACCACTACGCCACCAGGGTTTCCCTATAGATCTAAAGAAAATATTAAACAAAAGAGAATATCAAGAAAGTAATATAAGATTACTGCTTATATCATTCAGGGTTCACTCAAAGAAGCCCAAGATGACACATTGCAACACCAAACATTTCTAAAATGGTTAAAAGAAGGATAGCAATTCCCATTAATTACCCTTTTTTTAATAGCTTCATCTGAAAAGTATACAAGGCAGTTGGTTTGTAAAAGCTGGCCATAGAATATTAGGACTTAGAAAACGCAATTTCCATTGTCTCTTTGCTACAAGATACTATAAAAATGTAAGAGAGGTACAACATGCCAAGGGTGGTGGTATGTTGTAATAGATTTAGCCAATGATTTCTTTTCCATATCTATATTGTCAGACAATTGTCTTCACACTGAATGACCAAAGTATTTTTCTGTAACTTCTACAGGATGTTTAAATTTACTGGAACTCTGTCATAATGTAGCACAGCATTCCTTTGCTATTAACAATAACTTTTACCATTAAGACTAAGTTTGTTCACAATATTGATGATATGGCAATTGCCTCCTCGCTAGAGGACAGCATAACCAAAAAAAGAAAAAATCTGTTGCCTTCGAGTTGATTCTGACTCCTAGCAACACTATAGTACAGAGTATAGATGACTCATATGGTTTCCAAGGAGCTCCTGGTGGATTCGAACTGTCGACCTTTTGGTTAGTAGCCGTAGCTTTTCATCACTATGCCACCAGGGTTTCCAAATGTAGTGACTAAATAAACACTGGCCAAATGTACCAAAAAAACCCGGAAAAACAGAACTTGGAGTTTCAAAAACTGGAACTGGATGGTAGACTTAAACCCAAAGATCTTCCTAGTGACTCCTAACTTCAAAGAAACGCACTTGCTATTCCAACTACTGCCACTAGAAGGAGTACTTTCAGAAGACTGGCAACACCTCGCCTTCTATTTTGGAAGATAATGAAATTATTCATTGGTACAATAAACACATTTCTGACTAGACGGAACATTTTGTCAATCAATAGTTGTGGGGATAATCTTACATTATTACCCAAGAAAAACTATCAGATATAATTATCAACATACAATATAAGGTTTTTAAAGGTGAGTAGTTTAAAGGATTAGAAGCCTCAGCTAGGGGCAGAGTATTTACAGGCATAATAAGACAGGCTTTAACTATGGAAGGTCATCTATATATATTGTGAACTTTATTTTTATAATATTGTGGCTTGAGTACCATAGACTAAAAACAGCAAATTTAATTTTCCTGTGGTAAAACTGGTAAGATTTGGACAAATAATTGATGAAGATCATCTCATTCCAATCAGAGATAATTGGAGATGTTACAAGCCTGTGTTTTATGAAATGGTAGTGTGATGTATATGATACAGCTTGTCTAAAGGTAACTTGGAATATATAATTTTCTAAGCAATGGCCTCTAGTGCATAACTCAGGAATTGGAAATATGCAATACATGGGGAGTGATGATTTTTGTTGGGAAGAAATGGAAAATGATACTTTAATTTTTAAACAGATTTATTGACATATAATTGACATACAATAAACTACACATATCTAAAAAGTACACTTGATAGTTCATAATAATATGTTATATGTGTCAAAACTTATCAAATTATATGTCATATGTGCCATATATATATATGCCAAAAGTTCTTAAATTCTGCTCCTGTGTACCTGAATCTCAACACAGTTATTTTGAGGTTCACTGATATTCTTGAATATTTCAATAGTCAATTTCTTTTTTATTGCTGAATAGTAGACCGTTGTATGGATAAACTACAATTTGTTTATTCATTAAGCTATTGATAGGTTGTTTCTATTTTTTGGCCATAAAAATTAAAGGTACTGTGAACATTTGTGTACAAGTCCTTGCATGTATATATGCTTTTAATTTGCTTTGGAAAATGCCAATGAGTGGAAGAGCTGAGTCATATAGTAGATGTACTTAAGCTTTTCAAGAAACTGCTAAACTTTTTTCCAAAGTGATTGTACCATTTTACCACGCAACAATACCTGAAAGTTCCATTTTCTCCATATCCTCACAAAACTTGGAACGGTCAATGTTTTTAAATATAACCCTTCAAATAATTGTAGTTTCACGTTGCATTTCCCTAATGACTAATAATGTTGAGGATCATTTCACATTTGTATTTGTCGTCTGTATATCTACTTTGTTCAAATGTCTGTTAAAATATGTTGCCCATTTTTATTGAGTTGTATGTTCTTGTTCTCGAGTATTAAGATTCTTTATGTATCCTACATAAAAGTCCTTTATCACTTATTAGAATGGGCATAGATTTTACCCTATTAGTAAGTCGATAAATTTAGCTTGGCTATTTCATGGATGCTGATAGAAGACATGAGACACTCGGGTCAGAGAATTGTATTCAGTTTATTACTTACAGCAGTAGCAGTAGTCAGAGTATTGGTAATTTTGTTCTGGTTCCCCAGCTTCTAATTTCCATGAAAAAAAGGACATCTGACCACTGTACATGGGGTGGATTATTATTACAACTGAGGAACAATGAGCTTTGGGAATTTGAATATTTTATAATGGACAATAAGCATGCTTGCCCTTTGCTCCAGAGGGAGACAAATTCTCTATTCTGTAGGACTCCTTACTATATAAAATTTCTTGAAATGATAAACTTAACAAGGGGGAAGTCAGTGGATTACTTATATGCAGACATGAGATATATCCACTGAGAATTGTCTCTTAACAATATCCACCTGCTTCTACACTGTCTTGATTTCCGGTGAATTTTCCTGTGAGAACAACACTTGGATTAACCTAACTGACAGAGGCTGGGACCATATTTAATTGATTTAGCTTGCATATCATTTAATTAATGCTGTTAACAACAAGATTCTCAGCAGAAGGATAATGTCAATTTGCAGTACTTATATCAAACATGCCCCAGGGTCCTAGACCTAATATGAGGGTCTAACTTAGAAAGTTATAGGGACTTCACCTTAGGTTCTATAATGTCCTTTCAACTTGCCCTGTGACATGGTAAATGAAGAGCAGACTGTATTAGCAATTCACTTCACAGACATTGCTTTTGCTGACAAGGATAAAGTCTAAGGCAATTCTACCATCTATAACAACCCTAAACAGTAAGCTGAAACAGGTAATCTCTTGCAATTTTCAATATACATCTTGGTAAGTTTAAGAGGAATGGTGATCTAACCATGGTCAGAGCATTCTTGTGGGTTGCAAACTGAGTAGTTAGTTAAATTTAAGACACTGTCAAAATCTAGGAAAAGTCACACCAGAGCACTTTCCTTCATGATGAAGGCTGCAGAGGTGATTGTGAAAGACAGATAACATGAATGCCCTTACCACCCCCACATCTGCTGAAGTCTAAGTTGTTTTCTCCCCTGGTGCTAAGGTCGTCGTTCTCCTTGCATCTCCACAAAATTGATGTATTCAATTCCACCAGCTATGACTTTGTTTTTTCCCCAATCTTTCCCTACTCATAACTAGAATTTGTACAGAAGTGTCAGGTATAAGAAAGATAGGGAATTTTTAAAAGTTACAGAGACCCATTATATCCTCCATGTTGTCCTGTGTAAATCACTATAAAGGGACTTACAAGCAGTGTACTCAGCCAACTATATATTATCCTTATGATGTAGGAACATGTTAATTAAAAAAACAAAAATAAAAAACAAACAAAATAAAGCAAATTAAGCAGCTAAACCAGAATTAATTCATGATCAAGTAGATACCCTTTGTTCTGGCAGCCACACAAACATGGACCAACTGTTGCCATTAGGAGAAAGAAAAATACTCTATGCAGGGAAATGAAAAGGATTATTAGAATATCAGATATCTAAAACAAACCTACATAAATCCCCACCTTTTTATGCCAATTATTACCTAGGAAGTGTCATGCATGCAAGAAGTTCCTAAGCATCTGGGTGGTGTCAGCTGCTAGTTTGGCTAGCCACACGTCCATACAGTAAGCCAATAAGGGACAATGAGCCCAAATGGATTTAGATAGTTTATTACTTACAGCAATGGTGACATTTTGGTCAGTTCCCTGAGCTCAAGTCCCACAGTGTGATGTGGTGAGGGTCAGGTATTGTCTGCCCAAGCAGTAAGGTCTGTTGCAGGAGAATAAGATTAGAATACTGATCTTATACAGGGGATATTGGCAAAGGTGTCCAATCTCCCTTTTGGATAGAGGCATTATCTTTATTATCCTGGTCAGGAAACAAGTCATGCCTATCCTTCATAGGATGCATGGCCTCTGTTTTTTTAAGGCTATTTGTCACACAAATACCATTGAAATGATTGTCAGGGGAAAAAAATAGCTGTCAAAAGATGCATAGAAACATTACAGAAAATCAACTCTAAAGATGATGTCCCAAAAAGGAGAGGATCTCTTTCTGGGTATAGGTGTATTCAGTGATCAAAGTGTCTTAATAAGGTTTGCATAATTGAGAGAGGCAGAATAATAAATCATTTTGTGTTTATTTTTGAAGAAGTTGTCTTGTCACCCAAAAATTTCTGATGCCTATGGATGACAGGGACGATGGAAGATCCACTGAATAATTTGACTGCCCTTCAATAGTTTTATGACTTTACAATAGAAGACACAACACTGTCAGACTGAAAATAGCTCAGAAAGCAAAATATATGACATCAGTTAGTTTCAAAGGTCCCGACTTACAACAATTAATTGATCAGACTTGAACACCGACAATGTTAACAGTGACGAAGTATCAAAAATATCTGATTTACTGAATCTGTCAGGTTTGAGTGAGGCAATGCTTCATGTAACATGGTCTCCCTCACTGCAAGCAAATAGGGTCAACTTTTTGCAAGAGTTAAGTCTGGAATACAGTAGTTAACTTCTGCATCAGAAGCCTATAGCTCTTTACTTTGTTCTAAGGTAGTTGATGTGTTGCTATGCCTGGTATGATTATAGAAACAAATATCAATAATAGCATTTTGGGCAGTGCAGACTCAATCTGCATATTGATTCTGTTCATTGTCATCAGAGAATGAACCCTAACCATGGGTATTTACAAGAGTAACTCAGATGATTTGATCTGCATCCATGACTTGTTTCCAGACTTCCTGGCCCCATACAGGGGTATCTTTATTCTGTAGTTTTCCAAGTGTTAGAACAAACAGCTAGGTAATTGGCGATAGCCCACCAAAGAGTATAAATATAACCAAGTTCAAGAAGAAGGATATTGACCAAAACTAAGATAGTAATGTTGATTTATGCCTATTGAGTGGAATCACAATGTTAACTTCCAATTCTGCATAGCTTCCACTAGGGTTAAAAATGAGCATCAGCCGTCAGTCTTCAGCTTATTTGAACCATCAGTTAACAAAGCCCAGTTAGTAAGAAGAACTTCCGTGAATATAAGGACCCACTGAACCAGTGTCTTTCCTCCAAGAGTTAAGGTGAAGGGTCACATTTCAAAAAAGGAATAGTGGCCACTTTTTCAAGTAAAGTTAAGATGCTGCTGGGACTAAGTTGGCTGCTTTGTTTTCCATTTGATATTTCCACTTTACAAGTGAAGCTTATTGGGTTCTTACCACCTTGCTAGGCATCGAGTCTGATCTGATCTATTTCAACATAGGACTATCAGACTGGAGAGTCATAAGGACCCCATAGGTCAGATAAGTAGTTTAGAAATGAATCAGGTATAAAACTAATCACTTCTTTTGCAAAGGGGTGTATATGTGGTAGTGGGGTCAGGGAAACAGTAGGTCCATAACTCTGTGGGGTAACTCCAAGTAGAGGGGTTCCTCCCTATGCCAGGCACTAAAATTTGGCTCTAAAGTAGAAAGTTAGCCACAGTTTGCTGAACAGTTTCTAACATATTCCGTTCTTTTGGGTCCCACTCAAAAAAATGCTGATTTGTGGACCAAGTATAATGTTCATATGTATCATTTAATGATGCAAAAGTATGTATTTTATACATCCAGTTGATGCCTTTCAAATATATTATTTAAAAATCATGAAAAATATGTTAAATGATATATAACTAATATATGAACCTAAAGATCACTCCTTTAAAAAGTGTAGAGGTGTTGGTATGATAGTATTAAAATATATCATTAGTCTATATCTACTGAATATTCGACTACCAATAATATTTAGTTCATTTGCTAGCACATCATGTTAGCACATAATAGTTGTACATAATTCTCTAGGCCTATAGTGAATTCTATTGGTTTTTTTTTCCTATATTTACACATATTTTTTCAATTTCACAAAGGAACCAAATGACAAAAGTACAGAAGAAAAATGCTTTAATCATTTTTTTTTTTTTAATTAGATAAATTTCCAAAGTATGAAGTGTCTTAACCATCCTTTTCATCCCTGGAACAACCAGTATTCTTTGCTTTGTACATAACAGGCTCTCAACAAATATTTACTGAGTTGAATAGTTATGAGAAGGGTATATAAAACAATTTGGCACCTCTTAGCAATATTTCTGTTCTTTTTTATTTATTTATGACAATTTTCATAGCAAATGTCAACAACAAATTAGCCTGTTTCCATCCCTCTAATAGATATGTGGCAAGCGGAAAGATGTAGCAGATGGGAATCCCAGTTTTGACATGAAAACTAAAGAGCTATGTAGTGTTTTCAAGACATCAGCTTCCTTTGGTGTTTTCATACAGTGAAGGGAATGAGTTGGGGCAGCAATACATTTGATTCAGTTCCAGAACAAGCAAACTTCACACAAGGAGAGATGTCAAAATGGACCAGACTCAATAACAACTGCCAAGCAGTCAAAGCCTGCTCTAGCACGTCAGTCACAGAGCCCGTTAGATAAAAAAAAAATCAAATCCATCAGACTATGGAGATACACTACAAAAAGCTAGTGGAGAAACTCTTATTTGTCCTTATCTTTCAATTATGCATTTTAAATTAAAAACAATGCAGTCATTTCTAAGATGTATCTCATTAAATGTCTCATTTTTTACTACTTAGTGTACTCTGTAAGTTTGACAACTATCTTTGTTAAGTGGTGACCCAGAATGCCTTTGTTCTTATGGCAGTCTATATAATCTATATGGAGGTATGCTCCTGCAGTGTATGATACTGAGCGTCAATATGCCTAAGTGGATTGTCACAGATCACACAGAAGACCACTGCCATTTGAAAGAGTAAGAAGAAAAGTTGATTGGTTATTAGATAGATGTAGGGAAAAGAGTAGATAGGGGTCACAGATAATCTCTACTCAATTTCTATATTTGTTTCATGCGTCTTTGAGGCAAGAATGTCTCATGAAAATGAACTCAACTTGATTTCTCTGTCTTTCGTATGTACGGTGTAAGTTTGTGATGTCTAAAGTAAATTTAAAATAAAAGCGTCTAGGCAATATCAAATAATATTTTGTGTAAATAACATAGCATAATATTTCCTAGGTGTCTTACATATATTATTTGTATTCCTGAAAACAATTCTACAAGGTAAGGATGATAAAGTGGAGACTAAATAACTAAAATAATATTACAGAGGTATCAAGTGTTGGTTCATGTAGTCAAACCTAAGTCTATCTTTAACTAACTCATGCAATTTCCTTTAAATGACATTCACTTTTAAAAAGCATACTCATAGTATATCCAAATAAGTATTATAGTTTGCATATCCTATATAATTTTTAATTTTATTATTTCATCATGGCCTAACAAAATCTATCAAAAATTATTTCCCACGGTTTCTCAGCATTTACCCTAAATTTAATGAATCTGCTGCATTATCTATCCAATAATCACATCTTTTTCATTCCTAATTTTCATCTCTTTCTGCATCGTTTCTTTCTCCTTGAACATTAGGACCTAGAAACCCAATAGGGCAGTTCTACTCTATCCTGTAGAGTCACTATGAGTTGGAATCAAATCAACAGCAGTAAGCTGTTTTATTTATTTATTTATTTTTAATACTTATCCTACTAGGAGCAATGTTTAAGCACTTGACTAGTAACCAAAAGCCCGCTGTTAGATCCCATGAGCCTCTGCACAGGAGAAAGATGTGGCAGTCTGTTTCCATAAAGATTACAGCCTTGGAAAACCTAAGGGGCAGTTCTACTGAGTCCTATAGGGTCACTGTCTTAGTTATCTAGTGCTGCTATAACAGAAATACCAGAAGTAAATGGCTTTAACAAACAGAATTTCATTTTCTCACAGTTCAGTAGGCTAGAAGTCTGAATTCAGGGCACCGGCTCTAGAAGAAAGCTTTATCTCTCTGTTGGCTCTGGGAGAAGGTCCTTGTCTCTTTAGCTTCTGCTTCCTGGTTTCTTGGAGATCTCTGCGTGTTTTGGCATCTATCTTACACCAGCTCTACTCTGCTTCCTTGTTTAATCTCTTTTATATCTCAAAAAGATTGATTTAAGATACATCCTACACTAATCTTGCCTCATTAATATAACAATGACAACCCATTCCCAAATGGAATTATAACAACAAGTATAGAGGTAGGATGTAGAACATGTATCCTGAAAGACATAATTCAATCCATAACAGTCCTTACGAGTCAGCATCGACTTGGTGGCAAAAGTTTGATTTATACTCATCCTAAAAGGTTGAGCACACATATCATTTTCTTCATAAAGATGAGATCATTGCAGCTTGTTGTTGTTGTTGTTGTTAGGTGCCATCAAGTTGGTTGTGACTCATAGAGACCCTATGTACAACGGAATGAAACATTGTCCCGTCCTGTGCCATCATCACAATCATTGTTATGCTTGAGCCCATGGTTGCAGCCACTGTGTCAATCCATCTTATTGAGGGTTTTTCTCTTTTTCACTGAACTTCTACTTAACTAAGCATGATGCCCTTCTCCAGGGACTGGTCTTTCTAATAACATGTCCAAAATATGTGAGACATAGTCTTACCATCCTTGCTTCTAAGGAGTATTCTGGTTGCATTTTTCCAAGACAGATTTGTTCTTTCTTTTGGGAGTCCATAGTATATTCAATATTCTTCACCAACACCACATTTTGAAGGCATCAATTATTCTTCCATCTTCCTTATTCATCATCCAGCTTTCACATGCATATGAGGCGATTGAAAACACCATGGCATGGGTGAAGAGCACTTTAGTCTTCAAGGTGATGTCTTTGCTTTTTAACACTGGAAAGAGGTCTTTTGCAGCAGATATGCCCAAAGCAATGCATCTTTTTTTTTTTTTTAATTGTACTTTAGGTGAAGGTTTACGGAACAAATATTTTCTCATTAAACAGTACACATATTGTTTTATGACATTGGTTAACAACCCCATGACATGTCAACATGCTCCTTTCTCAGCCTTGAAGGATCCTTCTTTTTTTTTTTTTTTTTTCCGGTGAAAACATGCATAGCCAAAGATACACCATTTCAAAAATTTCTACATGTACAATTCAGTTACATTGATTACATTTTTCCAGTTATATTGCTATTCTCACTTTAGATGAAGGTTTACAGAAGAAAATAGTTTGTCATTAAATAGTTAGCACACATATTGCCCTATGACAATGGTTAACAACCCCACTACATGTCAACACTGTCCTTACTCAACCTTGAGCTCCCTGTCACCAGCTTTCCTGTCCCTTTCTGCCTTCTGGTCCTTGTCCTTGGATTGCTGTGCCTCATTAGTCCAGTTTTGTTTTATGGGGCTGTCCAATCCCTGGCTGAAAGGTGAACCCCAGGAGTGACTTCACCACTGAGCTAAAAGGGTGTCTGGGGGCCATAATCTCAGGGTTTTTCTAGTCTCTGTCAGGCTAGTAAATCTCGTAGTTTTTTTGTGTGTGTTAGGATTTTGTTCTACATCCTTCTTCAGCTCTGTCCAGAACCCTCTGTTGTGATCCTGGTCAAAGCAGTCAGTGGTGGTAGCCGGGCACCATCTAGCTGTACTGGACTCAGTCTGGTGGAGGCCGTGGTAACTGTGGTTCATTAGGGGGAAATACTGAATAGACAATAGATAAGTGGTAACTTTGGTGAAAGGCAATGAATCTTTTGATTTCTTGAAGGCTGCTTCCATTGGTATTGACTGTAGATTCAGGTAAAATGAAATCCTTGACAACATCAATCTTTTCTTCATTTATCATGGTGTTGCATATTGACTCAGTTGTGAGAATTTTTATTTTCTTTAGGTCAAGGTGTAGTCCATACTGAAGGCTGTGGTATTTGATCTTAATCAGTAAGTACTTCAAGTCCTCTTCACTTTCAGCAAGCAAGGTTGTGTCACCTGCATAATTCAGGTTGTTGAGGGTCTTCCTCCAATCTTGATGCCCCGTTCTTCTTCATACAGTTCAGTTTCTCTGATTATTTGCTCAGCATACAAACTGAATAAGTTTGGGGAAAGGATACAACCCTGATGCACACATTTCCCAACTTTAAACCACACAATATCCCCTTGTTCTTTTGGAATGACTGCCTCTTGACCTATGTACAGGTTCCTCATGAGCACACTTAAGTGTTCTGGAATTCCCGTTCTTCACAATGTTATCCGTAATTTGTTATGATCCACATAGTCCAATGCCTTTGTATAGTCAATAAAACACAGGTAAACATCTTTCTGGTATCCTCTGCTTTCAGCCAGGATCCATCTGACATCAGCAATGATATCCTTTGTTCCATGTCCTCTTCTGAATTCTGGCATAAATTTCTGGCCGTTGCCTGTCAATGTACTGCTGCAGCCACTTTTAAAAGATTTTCAGCAAAATTTTACTTGCGTATGATATTAATGATATTGTTCAATAATTTCCAGATTCAGTTGGATCACCTTTCTTTGAATTAGGCATAAATATACATCTCTTCCAGTTGGTGGCCAAGTAGCTGTCTTCCAAATTTCTTCACATAGATGAGTGAGCACTTCCAGTGCTGCATCCATTTGTTGAAACATCTCACTTGGTATTCTGTCAATTCCTAGAGCCATGTTTTTCACCTTCAGTGCAGCTTGGACCTCTTCCTTCCGTATCATTGGTTCCTGATCATATGCTACCTCCTGAAATGATTGAACGTTGACCAAGTCTGTGTATTCCTTCTATCTTCTTTTGATGCTTCCTGTATCGTTTAATATTTCCCTATAGAATCCTTCAGTGTTGCAACTGGAGGCTTGAATTTTTTCTTTAGTTCTTTCAGCTTGAGAAATGCTGAGCATGTTCTTCCATTTTGGTTTTCTAATTGAAGGTCTTTGCACATGTCATTATAGTCTTTAACTTTGTCTTCTCGAACCACTCTTTGAAATCTGTTCAGCTCTTTTACTTCATCATTTCTTCCATTTGCTTTAGCTACTCTACTTTCAACAGCAAGTTTCAGAGTCTCTTCTGACATTACTTTTGGTCTTTTCTTTGTTCCCTACCTTTTTAATGACTCCTTGCTTTCTTCATATATGATGTCTTTGATGTCATTCCACAACTTGTCTGGTTTTCAGTGATTAGTGTTCAGTGAATTAAATCTATTCTTGAGATGGTCTCTAAGCTCATGTGAGATAACCTAAAGTTCTTAGTAAGGGTCTCATGGATTTTCTAATTTTCTTTCAGCTTCAGCTTGAACTTGCACATGAGCAATTGATGGTCTGTTCCACAGTCAGCCTTTGGCCTTGTTCTGACTGATGATATTGAGCTTTTCAATAGACTCTTTCCATAGATGTAGTCGATTTGCCTCCTGTGTATTCCATCTGTTGAGGTCCACGTGTATAGTTACCATTTATGTTGCTGAAAAAAGGTATTTGCTATGAAGAAGTCATTGGTCTTGCAAAATTCTATCATGCAATCTCCAGCATCCTTCCTATCACCAATGCTGTATTTTCCAACTATTGATCCTTATTCTTTGTTTTCAACTTTTGCATTCCAATTCACCAGTAATTATCAATGCATTCTGATCTAATGTTTGATCAATTTCAGACTGCAGAAGTTGGTAACAGTCTTCAGTTTCTTCATCTTTGAACTTAGTGGCTAGTGTGTAAATTTGAGTAATAGATATGTTAACTGTCCTTCTTTGTGGGCATATGGATATTATCTTATCACTGACAGCATTGTACTTCAGGATGGATCTTGAAGTGTTCTTTTTAATGATGAATGCAATGCCATTCCTCTTCAGTTTGTCATTCCCGGCATAGAGGACCATAAGATTGTCTGATTCAAAATGGCCAATACCAGTACATTTCAGCTCACTAATGCCTAGGATATCGATGATTACTTGTTCCATTTCATTTTTGACCATTTCCAATTTCCCTAGATTCATACTTCATACTTTCCATCTTCTAATTATTATGGATGTTTAAAGCTATTTCTTCTTCTTTTGAGTCCTGCCACATCAGCAAATGAAGGTCCTGAAAACTTGACTTCATCTATGTTGTTAAGGTTGACTCTACTTTGAGGGGGAAGCTTTTCCCCAGTTGTCTTTTGTGTGCCTTCCAACCTGAGGGGTTCATCTTCAGGCACAATATCAGACAACGTTTTGCTGCTATTCACAAGATTTTCACTGGCTAATTCTTTTCAGAAGTAGACCTCTAGGTCTGTTTTAGACTGGAAGCTCAGCTGAAACCTGACCATCATGAGTGACCCTGCTGGTATTTGAATACTGGTGGCATAGCTTCCAGCATCATAGCAACACACAAGCCCCACAGCAGGACAGACAGACATGTACTGGATCACAAACTAGGTCAGCTCTTTGATATTAAATTTAAGGTGCTGTATGAGGACAGTGCTGAAAGGAAAAAACTCTATTAACAATTTAAAAAATTACTAACAAAATGAGTATCACCCTGATTCTAAGAAAAAAAAACTTAAATTGAAATTATAAATAATTATAAACATGTACAAGATATATAAGCTTAAATTATGAAATCCAGTTCTGTAAGATTTAGGAGATAATATAGTGTATTTTATGAAAATGACATGTGCCTTCTATATTTGTTTGCCAATCGGTCCCTCTCCCCCGGGGAAGTATTTTCATAAATGTGTTATGCTAATTTTTTAAAGAAACATGTACAAAATACTTCCCAGGGGGAGGGAGCAGTTGGCAAACAAATGTAGAAAGCACACGTTATTTGCTTACAGATACAGTAAGTGTTAATTTAACGTTTGTATTTTGAAGGGTTAATGTATAGAGAGTGTGGTGTCCATTTAATACTGTTCTGTGCAAAGGCATAATCATGAATCAAATTTACCTGTAGCATAGAATTTAACTAATCATTCCATCTTTGCACATAATATTTCCATCTTCAAGTTAAGATTGGTTTGTATTAATTAAAATTTTAAAATGATAAGATATGTTATTATTTATTATTAAAGTTAGTATTAACAAGATAATATCAGTTGTTAACAAGAAAAATTTTTAAGTGTAAATAGATCCTTGAAATTTACTAAATTGAATTATGCTTCTTAATATTATGAGCTGTACATTGACATATATTATAATGCATATTTTTTTAGAAACTACAATTCATTTTATGTAAAGTTCTGTAGTAAGCCATATCCAAAATTATAAGTGACTTTTTAAGAAGACTACATAGAAAATATATTAATTTTAATATAAACATTGATACTAAATTTAATTGGAAAGTCCTTCAAAATTATAAATATGATATTTGAGCATATGTCTTCAGAAGAGAACACTATTTTATTTAAATTCTGATGATATTAGTAGTGGTTACTAAAAATAAAGCTTTGATGTTGACGTTTTATTTAATATAAACAAATTCTGTAATATAAAAGTTTAAAAAATTTTGTTTTCTCACATTACTCTATTTTTTAAATAGATAATTGTACTGTTATGTTAAAAAGCTCAACACATTATGCTCGCAAGCCTTGGGGGGAAAAAAATCCAATAAACTCACTTCAGTCTAAATCACCATCAAGGGAACAGAAGCAAGTGTGTGTCAGTATGTTCAGTATTGTAGCCCAGGAGGACAGAACACTTGCTGTGTGGGGGGAAGAAACAGCAGGACTTTTCAGTAGAAAGGAGACAGAGGGAACACTCGTGATCACAAAACAGAAAAGCATATGGCTGATAAGACATAAGTGTTAGAGGTTTTGTACAACCTCAAGCTGTGCTTCTCCCAACAAAAATCTCATACTAATTTACACAATTCAATTTTAGTGGCACAGCTAGAAGGAACTGCGAAAAATGAAATTAGTTGTTCTTTTACTAGGGATGATTCACAGCTAACTTCTAAAATGCTTTTCTCTTTAGAACTCTGGTGAAATAGCTGACTATAGAATTGATGTATAAAACTATTTTTTTTAAAAAAAGTTAGGAGAATAGTGCTTTATAAATACATTTGGATATGGTCTTTCTCTTCTCTATAATATATAATTTTCATGAAATTAGTATACATGGAAGAAAGAATGAATAAACCAGTCGTCTTACTGTGCCTTAGAACTTTGCCTTAATTAAAGATCCACCATCCCCCATAGACTATTCTCTATTGTTCAGTTGGGGGGGGGGGAACCCTTTTGCCATTGGGTCCATTGCAACTCTTAGTGACCCTATAGAACAGAGTAGAACTGCCCCATAGAGTTTCCAAGGAGCACCTGGTGGATTCAAACTGGGAACCTTTTGGTTAGCAGACATAGCTCTTAACCACCATGCCACCAGGATTTCCTCAGTTTGGAAGGGGAGTGTAAACAAGAGCAAATACATCCCATCCTAATCATTTCCTGGCTTCACTACTCATTTTTGTGTTGCTTCTTGGCCCTGAACATATAGATTTGTCACATTGAGTTATAAAGTGAAAGTAAGGGATCTCCATATCAAAATTTACAGCGTTTGTGACATCATGAATTTACATGATTAAAAAGACAAAAAAATAATAATAATAATAATGAAGCCGATTGTGTTGAAATAAATCCTATAGACTACAATATGCAGGTTCGATGTATTTCTTATCTTCCTGATGCATGATTGGCTACAGTAGCCTAGGCATGGGTTTGTTTGCGTTTCTAGCATAATTCCAGTTTGGCTCATTCTTTACCAGGGTCAGAAAAGCCAGAAGGAACTTCAGGGTCAGGGGAAGTGACAAAGAGAGATTTCTTAGAGATGAATCAGTTCTCAAAAGAAGTTGAGGGGAGTCTAACATTCATTTACTTATTAATTTCACTCAGGCTAAGTTGATGGATTGACACAGTGGCTGCAACAACGCTCTCAAGCATAACAATGATTGTGAGGATGGCACAGGACCGGGCAGTGTTTCTTTCTGTTGTACATGGGGTCTCTATGAGTCGGAACCTACTCGATGGCACCTAACAACAACAAAAAGTAGTATTCGTTATATTTTTTCACCAGAAGATTTTTAAAGTGAGGTTTTGGCTTTTCCAACTAGCCCACTCCCTTGTTCTGAAAACCAGTGAAGCATTATCCATGTTGAAACGGAAACACTGGTGATATAGTGGTTAAGAGCTACGGCTGCTATCCAAAAGGTCGGCAGTTCGAATCTACCAGTCACTCCTTGGAAACTCTATGGGGCAGTTCTATTCTGTTCTGTGGGGTCACTATGAGTCGGAATTGACTCCACGGCAACTTTTTTTTTTTTTTTATGTTGAATACGTGCTGGATGAGATTCCTACAGCTAATAATAGTAATATCTCACACTTCATTGTATACTATCAGCCAGGCACTATACGGTACCCCTCTTGTGGGATTGTAACATCACCTTTACCGACCCAATGTAAAAGGAGTTTCCCTGGGGTATGGCCTGCACCACCTCTCATTTCTCAAGAGATAAAAGGAAAAGGAAGCAAGCAGAGAGTTGGGGATCTCCTACCATCAAGAAGCAGTGCGGGGAGGAGAGCACTCCAAAGGTGGACCCGGGTCCCTGCGCAGAGAAGCTCCTAGTCTGGGGAAACACTGATGAGAAGGCGGAGAGAGAGAAAGACTTCCCCTGGAGCTGACACCCTGAATTTGGACTGTCAACCTACTTTACTGTAAGAAAATAAACTTCTCTTTGTTAAAACCACCCACTTGTGGTATTTCTGTTGTAGCAGCACTAAATGACTAAGACACCCCTGCACATCACATCATACCCCATTTAATTATCAAAAACTTCATAGTTTAGCTATTATTGTAATCATTGTATGAGAAAAATTTTAAGACTCAGACAGGTTAACAAAACCATACGAATATTTCAGAGATAGTTTTGGTTATTCCATGACACAGACACTGTTCTTACAGAATTTAAAATTCATTTCTTGAAACTTAACCTAAACCCACAGTTTCTCGTCCCCATAGTTGCTAACTGGATATGGTCTCTTTTATTTTTTTTCCTATTCTGATTGTTCCTATACTTTTCTCATTAAATTCTCAAGAGGCTAAGACTACCATACACAAATACAGCCTTCAGCTAAGCATTTAAGGATCAAACTTAAACATACTTTAAAATTCACACACCTTCTCCTTATTTCACTTTAGTCTCTGATGCAGATGTCTGTAAAGTGAGTCCAATGGACCTAATTTGTTTACTACCCCTCTGAAGCTCTATCGCTCCTTTAGCCAGCCTGCAGGAAATTTTAGATGCTTTATGCATCTTCTTTTCTGTGAAGTGTTCCAGGAACTACACAAAATCTACATCCACTTAAAACACCTGTAAATGGGGTAAGATGTAGTTTTTCCTTCATTCTCTGAACATACATTAACAATGCAATAATTATTCTGAGACACTTATTTACACCTAGTATCCTCTATCTCTGTTTGTAGAACTGCTTTCTTTGATGTCTGATATATCTTGAAAAGAAGGAAGGAAAGAAAGAAAAAAGCAAGGAAGGAAGGAGGGAAGGAAGAAGAAAAGGAGGGAAGAAAGAGGAAGGGAGGGAGAGAAGAAGCAAGAAAAGGAAGGAAGGAAGGAAGAAAGTGAGGGAACAAAAAGAAAAAAAAAGGGGTGGGAAGGAGAAACTAAGTGTCTTACTGGTTATTATTATAAATGTCTCTAGGCAAGTTAGTTATTCTCTTTATCTCATTGTCTCCCTTTATATTTATTGTCTCATTGTTAAATACTTTCATGCACATGCGTATTTTGAACTCTTGTATACTCAGGGAAGTATATTTTATTCACTACTACATTGAACACAAAGCCTGCTACTGAATAAATTTTCAGTATGTTTGCTGAGGGTGTAAGTGAATGACAGGATGTATCTATTCCTTAATACAGTCTGTTACTTGATATAAAAAAATCAACAGATTGTTACCTGGATCATAAAATAATAAAACTTCCTACTTTTCCAGAGGTAAGACATCCTTACTGTATATTTTAGACTTTCTAATATCATTACATCTTACAGTAATAACTGAAAAAAGGTAAACTTTCTAACTAAAATATGATCTTCATAGTAGTAATGTAATGAAAATGATTTTATAGTATTTTCAATGAATAGAGAACTTTTTCTTGTGCATTATAATTTGTAGCATTAAATATAAGTAGGGAATGTTGCATAATAGATTAGAACAGTTGCTCTGGAGATCAATTTTGCTTTAGTCCAGCCTTCTACACTTACTAACCATGAAACCTTAGAGATGACATCTCACTGCTCTACATTTCAATTTCTTCTTTGATAAAATATGTCTGATTTTAAATTATGCCTTATTGAGTTAGTATGACAAGTTAATGAGATAATGCGTGTAATGCACTAAGCACAGTGCTCGGATGTATCAAGCACTTAATACAATATAGTCATTATCATTAATATTATTAATGAACATTAATTATTATTTGTGTCCAAAGATACTTTAGAATATACTGGATCTCACTGTAGCAGCTGACACTGTTGACTTTTCACTCATTTTTAAAATATTTTGACATTATGACTCTACCATTTCCTGGATCCCCACACAGCTGATTTTCTGACTATTTGCACCAGTATGGGCATAAAAATTGCTAAAATATTAATGTTCTTTTGTGCCTTTGGGAGCCCTGGTGGCTCAGTGGTTAAAACCTCAGCTGCTAAACAAAAGGTCGGCAGTTCGAATCTACCAGCCGCTCTTTGGAAACCCTATGGGGCAGTTCTACTCTGTCTTATAGGGTCTCTAGTAATAATAATTATTGCATTGTTAGTATATGTTCAGAGAACGAAGGAAAAACTACATCTCACCCCATTTACAAGTGTTTTAAGTGGATGTAGATTTTGTGTAGTCCCTGGGACACTTCACAGAGTAGAACTGCCCGATAGGGTTTCCTAGGCTGTAATCTGTATGGGAGCAGATCACGTGGTCTTTTCTCCTGCAGAGTTCTTGGTGGGTTTGAATTGCTGACTTTTCAGTTAGCAGTTGAGCACTTAAGCATTGTGCCACCAGGGCTCCTAAACTATTGATAAATAGTACAAGGATATCTGAGATACTATGTGATGCAACACAAAGCTAAGTGATACGATACAACATTAAGTGATACATTTTATTAACAATTTTAATTCTAATATAAACTTATTAGTCCGAGCTAATTTTCCTAGAATTCTTTGACAACCACTGATAAATTGGTTCTTGTAGCAGCGTGATTTGGTTGATAATAGAGAAGTGAATATATAAAAATTTTAGCTTGTATCATAAGGGCTAGAAAAAACTTTAATTCAATTGTTATAAGATCAACAGAAGCCAAGAGGAGAATCAGTACAGTTACATCGGTGGTTCTCACTGAAAATCTTTATTTATGAAGATCAAAATCACTTAATAAAGTTGCCTAGTAGTGGCTTTGGGTACAGCACATAACAGAGGGACATGTGCAGCTCTGTCTCACTCTTCCTAAGATGTCCAGCATGGATGGGGGTTGTGGCGCAGGTGAAAGACACATTGATAGCATTATTGCTGGAGTAAAAGGTGCGTATGTTTTGGATCTAAGCCACTTGGGAGGGGCTGGCCCCATACGAATACCTGTCACCATCTGCACCTCTGCAGCCTCTAGGGATCTAAGGGCTATCAGTTTAATTGTTGGAACTATGTCAAGTCATATCTCAGATAACCCATTGCCACTGAGTCGATTCTGACTCATAGTAATCTTATATGGCAGAGTAGAACTGCCACATGGGGTTTCCAAGGCTGTAATCTTTGTGAAGTAGACTGCCACATCTTTCTCCCGAAGAGCAGCTGGTGGGTTTGAACCTCTGACCTTTTGGTTAGCAGCCAAGCTAATAACCACTGTGCCACCAGGACTCCTTGTATCTCAGGGCATTATTTAACTAGTGACAGTGCTAACAAATAAATCACATAAAATATTTCTAAAAATTAACAAGTTATTTGAACATTTTGGATTAATATGATGAAATATTTCTACTGTATATAAATGTAGCAGACTACATATAATGTATATATTATATTGCTTGGTAAGCAATTTAATGATGACTTTATGTGTAATGTATACACATACATATATAGTTTAGTTTCTTAGAGAATCAAAGGATTATATTTTTAAATTCATTAAGCATGTGTAGAACCAAATATTTATGTAATTCTAACAGTTATTGTTTGTTTTAATATCTGTGTAGTTTTTTTTATATATACAGTTATCTAAATAGTTCTTCTGAGGCTTCGATGTGATTTTTCTACCTCCTCTATTTCCTTTATTCCTTTTATATATTTTGCATATCTCTGTAACATATACATGGGCCATTCCACTGATAATCTTAGCTCTAGACCTAACTACCTGTTGGATAAACCTATATATGACTGTAAGACACCTTCAAGTAAACATTCCGAAAGGAAGGTAACTTTTCCTTTCTCCCTCCCTCCTTTTGTTCTTCCCTCCTTCCTCTCTCTTTCCCTCCTTCCCTCCTCCTTCCCCCTCCATCCCTCCTTCCTTCCTTCTCTTCTTTCTTTCTCTTTGTTCCTTTTTTTTTGAATTGTTGAGGCCGTACAACCATTATTTTTGTTGTAGTAGTTTAATGGCGTCGGTTAAATTTAAGAATGATCGCATAAGGCTGGGGCAACTATTATAAAAAGAGCCCCTTGCCTGTTGTAGGTGAGGTGAGGTGGATGGCATGAGTCAGGGGATCGTACCACTTCTCAGGGTCAAAATACAGGATGGCTTATGGCTTAAAACCTGGCACCCCTGATGTTAGACAATCTCAGGGACTTCTGGTTTCTACTCGGGCACATAAGGAACTTGTCAGTCTCCGTCTCATAAAAAGAAACTGAATGAAAAAACTGGAAGTTAATAACTCATCATCAGAGAATCGAGGTCACAGTTCAAAGCAGTTTCTCATGTTATTAGCATCTTGCATCGGTGTGCTACATTTGTGCTGTGTGCACAGACGTGCCGTACTGTCATTGCTCACAATAACTGCATAGCTACTCATGGACATAATGGCTACTAACAGGCACAAAGTACGTGCCTTCGCGGGGGATGATTGCCGTCTATGATACCTGAAACATTTATTATTTATCTTAGTGGGGTAAAGGAGGAAGGAATGTTCACTGATGACAGTAAGGCTAGAAAAGCCAATAGAAGATGGTTACACACTAATCAGATGGCAAAGAGTAATGCCCGTTGCCCTAAGGTGACCTTCCCCTTTTATTACACATCTTCTCTACTCTCTGTACATGTTATTTGGCACGTAATCATTGTAGCTTGTGTTATGTTAACCCCCGGAGAGAGAGGCTTCTGTGTCC
This sequence comes from Dugong dugon, assembly GCA_030035585.1. NCBI lineage: Eukaryota > Metazoa > Chordata > Mammalia > Sirenia > Dugongidae > Dugong > Dugong dugon. Next base: position 45,639,604 of record CM057477.1, on the reverse strand, counting down.
CTCACCCAGGGTGCGAAATGGGGCACGTGTGGATGCAATCACATCATTCCATCTTAGGACAGGAGCTTAACTGCAGGGAATGTTTTCTAATGATTATGTTTGCTGTTCTACTAATCCCTGTCCTGTTTATCCTATGAGGAATAAATGCCTGTTATTCACACCACTAAGGACAGTGTCTGGTCTATGCTGTGCTCCAAATGGTCCTTCACCCTAAGAACTTAGGAACTCGGTGCATTGCAATTTGTTACAATTGATCAAACAATACTGATACATTATTACTAAGTCCATAGTTTACATTCGGGTTCACTGAGTAGTACAACCCCTCACCAAAAACTTTTGTGTGCTCTTTCAAGACTGACTACAGGTAATTAGAAAGACTTTGCCTGGCGGGCCTCAGAGAGAAAGCTGCCATACTGACAGCATACTTGGTACCCAGTCAGTGCATCATAGTCTCTGAAGCAAGTCACCGTCAAAGTCTCAGCACCTCATCACTTCTTGCTCCTCAACCATGCTCTTTAGCATCTCTGCCTTCCTAATACAGGTGCCTCCATATAGAGTTCTCTTTATTAGGAACCTTTGGCAGAGATCTTCCTCAGGCACACCTGCTGAAGCATCCTTACCAAGAAAAAGGGGGAAATCCTTGAAGACACTTTTCTCTACTCTGACACATCGTTGAGTACATTTCCACCCCTAGCTCTTTCTCCTTGTCCTCCCAAGGCCACAGGGTCCATAAAACTGCAGGAGCCTTTAGTTTAGGGCTCCCTTGGCAGTGAGATGGTCCCCCATATCTGTGCTGATCCACTTGACCTTCGTCCAGAGTACCATATCTGGGAAAATGTGGAACAGTGGGCAGTCAGTACCTTCTCCATATTTCTCTTGCTTATATTATCACAGTAAGTGATTAAAGGCTTGATTGCTATTTTTAATTTTGTGTCGTTGTCTCAATGGCTACCTGAAGCTTAGCTCAGATATTGGTGTCTCTGCTTTGGTAATCTTTGTATCTCAACTTCCTATCACAGTGTTTTGCATGTAGTAGACACTTTGAATAAATATCTGTTAAATAAAAGTATGGAATACAATCTTGTCACATTAAATTTCTATTACTGGTCTTTGGTGAGGCTAGATGCAAATTCTAGGTTCATGGCAAAAAATAGGACAAATATGTTGAAACCCAGGACTAGAACTTGTATCTTACTGCTTATACCTTAATATGTTTGTTCTTTCTACTTTGCTGCTCTCTCTATGAACATTTAATCATGTCTCATTTCTATGGAAATACTCTGTTGCTGTCCATAAGGTTTCATTAACTAATTTTCAGAAGTAGATGTCAATCCTTTCTTCCTGGTGTGTCTTAGTCTGGAAGCTGTGCTAAAACATGTTCACCATGGGTAACCCTGCTGGTATTTGCAATACCGGTGCATAGCTTCCAGCATCATAGCAACATGCAGGCCATCGCAGTATGGCAAACTAATTGACAGCTAGTGGGGCAATGGTCTTTTCAATAATCTAATATGTATGTGACAGCTGAACAATGAAAAAGAAAGACAGGAGGATAATTGACACATTTGAAATGTGGTGTTGGTAAAGAATATCGAATATACCATGGACAGAAGAATAAACAAATCAGTCTTAGAGGAAGTAAAGCCAGAATGTTCCATAGACGAAAGGATGGCAAAACTTCATCTCATATACTTTGAACATGTCATCAAGTGGGACGAATCTCTGGAGAAGGACATCATGCCTGGTAAAGTACAAGGGCAGCAAAAAACAGGGAACCCCTCAATGAGATGATTTGACACAGTGGCTGCAATAATGGGCTCAAATACACCAATGATTGTGAGGATAGCGCGGATAAGGTCATACATATAAGATCAATATGAGTCATAATGGAATTGATGGCAAATAACAACGACAACAACATTATCTATAAATTGATGATGACATCCAGAAAGTGAATGATGGTGATATCATAAACACTATCTCTATTAAAATAGCCTTATATTTCTGAGCCATTAGTATTGGTTGTGATTTATACAGAGTAAAAAATGTAAGATGACTAGCCCTTAAATTCAAAAGTGTATATAAATACTTTTATTTATATAAAAATAGACATATACTGTTAAAAAGATACATACAATAGATATAATTAGAAAGGTAAAAAATTATTTTAAAAATACAACCTAATAGCATATGCAACATTAGGTATTAAAATATGACCCTAATTTTGACTACAGATAAATCTCTAATAAAACAAGATTTTTCCAAAGCCTTCATAATAGTTTAGCATCTTTCTTGCTATGTATATTTTCAAGTGTTTTCGTTAAAGAAAATTTAGAAACCAGAAAGAACGAAACTGAAATGCTTACACAATTGCATGTTTGAAGACTTCTAATTCTTGTTATTTTTAAGAATGTTAACTCATTCATTGCCACTGATTGCACACTGTTTTATGTCTTGAGAAACTGAGGAGAGTACATGCGTATCTCATTTTCCAGAATCTTACATAACAAAACAGTATTTACTATATTAAAAAAAATGAAATATCCATTTTGGAAATATTTACTTTATGGTATTTCCACTCTTCTTCAAGTTAGATGTATTAAACATGTCCTGTGGCATGTTTTTATATTTCCAAACTTAAGCCTTGTACATTTTTCGTTTAATTTTCTGATGAATTTGGATCACATTCTGCTTTTTCTTAAATCTAACAGCTTCCACAAAACATTAGGCAATATTGTGCAAATATTCAAGAATAGCTGAGTGTTATTTTTATATTATTTGACTGTGATAGGTTACAAGAAGAAAGAAATTTTGTTTAATAGAAAAAAAACATTGAGCTGGAAATCAAAGAGTATGTCCTAATCCTAGCACTCTAATTCAAATAACTTACTATTTCAGAATGCTTTCTCCTATATGTATATATATATATATACATATATACATATATATATATATATATATATATATATATATATAATTTTGAAGTTTGACCAGACATGCTTTTTGCCCTTCAATGTACACATGACTGAAAAAGAGTGTTATCTTGAAAGTGCAGATTCCGGTGTCTCATCCCAATGGATCTGATATAGATTTGAGGAGGAGTCTAGGCCCTCATAGTCTTTGAAAATATTCCAAATGATTCAGAAGTAGGTATCCATAGGCCACACTTTGAGACACTTTGTTTTATTAGTCATTATTCAGCTCCTAACAAAAAGATTGGCCGTTCAGACCCACCCAGCAGCTCTGTGGGAGAAAGAGCTAGTAATCTGTTCTTAGAAAGCTTATGTCTAAAAAGCCTTATTGGGCAATTCTACTCTGTCATATGCGGTCCCTATGAGTCAGAATCAACCTGAAGGCACCTAATAACAACAACATTTATTTAAATCTTTTAAATACAGTTTGTAGTGCTAAATGCAAACTATTTTATAATCACCATTGCTTTTCATTTAAGAATACATTTGACTTGTGTGCCCTGGAAATTATTTTCCATTACTTCTAAATCATGGCTTCTATGAATATTGAATTTTCTGTAATTTTGAACATTTCTTTCCTCAATGGATCCTTTTTTTCTCTTCGAGTTATGTTGATTTTTTTAAAATATTTTACATCCCTCCTTTCTCTTGCTAATTCTGTGTGACTTTTTTTTTTCTCACTACCCTGAGTTTTTGTCCATTCATTTCTATCATAAACCTCTGAAACCTGGATGCTATTGGAGTTATTTATAATGTACTCTTTTATTTAAAAGATGGTTACCCTATTAAATGTATATCATTTAACAGAGCTGATTACTTCCTGAAATTTTTTCATATTTTGATTCCTTTACGTTGTATTTTTCTTGATTTGCTTGCAACTAATTTGTTCTCTCTCTCTCTCTTTTTTTTCTTTTCTTTTTGGTGCCTCTTTCTCTTCCCCTCCCAGTCCTAGTTTAATCTCATTTCACACATTCTCTTGTATGGAAGTTATTAATTTATATCTTTCTCCCAGCTAGAAAGCAATATCTATAGTCAAATCCATAGTAGTCATGTAATAAAACCATATTGAATAAAATAACATATGAGTGGATGAATTAAATTAATTCCCTTAGAAAATGAATCCATTATTATGGCATCTGGAATAGCAGTTACAATCATGAACTGATCTCTAGCTTCATTTTTCACTTAGGGTATTTTTTCATGTTTTCCACTATTTACAGAATAATAACACTTAGATTTCCCTGCAGTATTTCAATTTCAAAATGTTTAATATTAACTTATTATGCCAGATTTATGTCCTTTAAAAATAACAGCAATTGAATGATAGTTTACTTACATTGATGATACCAGTGTTTGATCTGCAAAAGTTTTACTTTTTAAATTGTGGTAAATATATATTTTTAAAAAACATATGTCATTTCTACATTCTTTACATGTACAGTTCAGTGACATTAATTATGGTTACCACGTTGCTCAACCAAGAACATTGCTGTTGTTAGGTACCGTCGAGTCGGTTCCAATTCATAGCAATCCTATGTACAACAGAATGAAACACTATCTGGTCCTGCGCCATTCTCATAATTGTTTTATGCTTGAGCTCATTGTTGCAGTCACTGTGTCAATCCATCTCCTTGAGGATTTTCTTCTTTTTCACTGACTGTCTACGTTACCATGCATGATGTCCTTCTCCAGGGACTGGTCCCTCCTGGTAATATGTCCAAAGTATGTGAGACAAAGTCTCACCGTTCTTGCTTCTAATGAGCATTCTGGCTGTACTTCTTCAAAGAGATTTTTTCCTTCTCCTGGAAGTCCATGGTATTTTCAATACTCTTCTTCAGCACCTTAATTCAAAGATGTCTATTCTTCTTTGGTCTTCCTTATTTGTTGTCCAGCTTTCACATGCATATGAGGTGATTGAAAACACCATGGCTTGGATCAGATGAACCTTAGTCCTTAACTTTACATTTTTGATTTTTAATACTTCGAGGAGATCTTCTGCAGCAGATTTGCCCAATGCAATACGTTGTTCAATTTCTTGACTGCTACTTCCATGGGCATTGATAGTGGATCCAAGTAATATAAAATCCTTGACAATGTCAATCTTTTCTCCGTTTATCATGATGTTGCTTATTGGTCCAGTTGTGAGGATTTTTGTTTTCTTTATTTTGAAGTGTAATCCATACTGAGGCTGTAGGCTTTGATCTTCATCAGTAAGTGCTTTAAGTCCTCTTCACTTTCAGCAAGAAAGGTTGTATCATCTGCATGATGCAGGTTATTGAGTCTGCTTCCAATCCTGATACCCTGTTATACTTCATATACTCCAGCTTCTTGGATTATTTTCTCAGCATACAGATTGAATAGGTATGGTGAAAGGATACAACCTTGAGGCACCCCTTTCCTGACTTTAAACCAAGCAGTATCGCTTGTTCTGTTCAAACGACTGCCTCTTGGTCTATATACAGGTTCCACATGAGCACAATAAAGTGTAATGGAATTCCTGTTCTTTGCAATGTTATCCATAATTAGTTATGATCCATACAGTCAAATGCCTTTGCATAGTCAATAAAACACAGATAAACATCTTTCTGGTGTTCTCTGCTTTCAGCCAAGATCCATCCATATCTGACAAACAACAATTTCCTTAAATAAATTTTTGGCACAATACAGAATTATTACTGTTGTGAGAATGTTATATAAAAACAAACAAATAAGAACAATAATAACAACAGAAAGTGTTATTTACTTTGATTATAACTTTACTCAAGAGACTGTAAATAATAAAAGTTATATATTGTGGCCATAAATTTTTTTTATTGCTCATTTCATCAATTTGTAGAATCCATTTTCCCTTCCTTGGATCTGAGGCGTACTTCTGATTCACTTGACCAATAAAATGCATTAGAATAATGTGTGATTTCTTAGGCTGGGTCTCAAGAAGGCTTTCATCTTTCACTCCTGTTCTCTTTGGATTCTGGGACACTATGCTATAATGAAGCCCAGAATGAATGACCACATGGAGAAAGAGGCCCCACTACACTAGCTGAGTCTCCAAATATACACGTGAAGCCATTTTTTCTATCCAGCTCTATCCCATCAATAAGCTGATTGCAGACAGAAATGATCCCAGGCAAGATTATCAGAAGAACCATGCAGGCAACCCAGACAATTATGGGAAATAATTAATCATTGTCATTTTACGTCATTAAGTTTTGGATTCATTGGTAGCACTGCAATAGATATTTGATACAGGCATTTTATTTATATCTTACTACACAAATATAGGAAACCCTGGTGGCATAGTTGTTAAGAGCTATGGCTGCTGACCAAAAGGTCAGCAATTCGAATCCACCAGTCGCTCCTTGGAAACACTATAGGGCAGTTCTACTCTGTCCTATAGGGTTGCTATGAGTTGGAATCAACTCAACAGCAACAGATTTTTTTATACAAATGTACATAATTTACATAATTTAATTTAAAACAATGATTTGGGGAAAGACATAAAAGAAAACTTGATGAATCTTGCTCAAATGTTATTTCATATTAATGTGTTTTTGCAAGAAAAAGTTAATTTCCATAATTTGGTAACTTTTCCCCTATATGTTGAACAAATATTTTCTCTGTTTTATAAATTAAAATTACAAAATTCTTAAATACGGTCATAAGAGAGAAAAAAGGGAATATTTGATAGACTGTGTGTGAAAGTAAAGTGTTATTATTATTACATAGGTCACTTGTAACCAATAAATTTAACCTTTACCTGACATTAAGAATGTAAAACAAAAAGAAGGAGAAGAAGGGGAAGGAGAGGTAAAGAAGAGAGGGAAGGGGAGTCAAAAGAGAAGGGAGTGAAAGAGGAAGGGATGAAGGAGGAGAAGAGAAGGAGAAGGAAGAGTTGGAGGAAGAGGAGAAAAGCATCGTTTCTGAAACTCAACACAATTAGAGTTACAGAGAGTCTTAAAAAATCAGAGAAGAAAGGCTCAGTCATAAAATTCAGTTTCTTATAAAAATTTTGGCCCTTTTAAAGCTTCTTTGCTTAAACAGGTATTCTTTAAAAGTTCTTTTTGAAATTTCCTCCTTTGTATTGAATTTTACTTAGTTGTATTTTCCCCAATGTCAGTTGATCATGATTTTCGCTTTGTGACACCACACAGTGCACATTAAAATGTCTTGTGATTGGGGGGAAAAAAGTACTTCATATATCTATGCATATTGAAACTGGCAGGTGACATTCTATTGCTCATAGGAAATCTATGTTTCTTGATATTTATTTTTTTTAATTAATTATCTTAACTCTCTAAGTGATGCTAAGTATTCTCCCTTTTGAGTTCCTACACAGAATATGAAACTGAAGACATTTATAGCTGTGTCAAGAAAGAAAGTCCTGCCAATCTACTTCCAAAAATAAGGGAGCAAAAACCCTATGGATCACAATCCACAATTGATCATGGGGGTGGCGAGCATTTTGTTTCCTTTGGCATGGAGCAGTTTGATGGCAGAAAACTACATAGTTCTGTCAAAGAGATAGATCTTTTGACAAACTGTGATTTCTAAAATTTATGTTTAATCACACATTGGAAATATATGTTGATTAATAAAAAACTAAAATTTGACAAAAAATATTTTACATGTGATGAATATAACATTATTTTTACAATGCTTTTTAATTGAACAGCATGTATTATACTGTGTACAGATTATATTTTTAAATAATTTGCAAAGATTTTGACTTTTTTTGACTAATGAACAGATTTAGATTAGCTAATCTGGATATGGAATAATTAGGAACTGATTGTTTTGATGTTTCTTATACTAAGTGAATCAGAAATCATTATGATGAATGACAAAAAAGTTTGAAAAACTAGAGGCAGACTGGTACTCTAACAACTGAGTTTAATCTAAGTTGACACAACCAAGAGTACTATGCCTACAGAAACTATCAATTAAATTTAATAAAAATATTCTCACACAAAGACTCAATATATTTTTAGTTACTAGAGAAAGTGATTCAGTGAAACAAGGATATTGAGCATGAATGAGAAGAAAGTGGAAGTCATGGGATCTGGGAGACAAGTGACCCAGATAGAGAGCAATAAAGGGAAAACTTGGATGTCTGGTATGCATCAGTTCAAGAAAAAAATCAGTCCAGATTTCAGCTGAAGGAAGGAGGCTGTGGGATTTAGATCTCCAAAGAAAAAGAAAATCTGAAAAAAAAAAAATGCTTATCTATTTAAAGCTATGGATATGTATTCGGGCATATTAGAACAACAACTATATATAAAAATCCCCTGAAGTGCTCTTTAAAACAGTTTTCTTGGTCCCATTCCAAGAGCTTCTGACTCAGGAGGACTTAATTGGGCTAAAGAATTCACATTTGAAACACATTCCCTGGTGATGCTATGCTGCTGGTTCAGTTACCACACACAGAGAATTACTGTATTAGATAGTCATTTGGAATTGTTAGAATAAAACAGTTGAAGCCATATAAAATATATGGAAATAAAAATAATCATTGGCTATGAAACACAAACATATTGCATAATGAAGAAATCATAATAATGAATAGTTTTTACATAATCCATATAATGTAAATACTTATTCATTTAATTAAAAAATGTGATATTTGGAATTAAGGAGTGTAGAAAGTAAGAAGGTCATAGTGTAATAGAATCATAACCTCAGCTATTAAAAGATAGGTTTACAAGCATATTATTTAGAAAGGGGAGGTAAATAAAGAAATAATATTGTTCATACAACTTCTATCCAGGAAGCAGGGCAGAGTCTGGGGTTAGAGAGGTGCAAGGGTCTAACTTTTTGTCATTAAAAACAAACAAGCAAACAAACAAACAACAAAACCCACAAGAAAAAAAACATTTACATCTGTTTAATTGTCAGTCCCGTGCAAGTATTAAAAATTTAGTCATTAAAAAATCAAAATGGGGGATGAAGAGAGGGATACAGCTGTCATGCCATACACAAAACTAGGATTGCTTTAGTTTTATCGTCAGCAAACATAAGTAGGTAATTTACCATACTGTTTAAAAAAAATAGCAAACAGGGTTATCTCTGTAGGTATCTTAGTCTATGTTCTCTAGAAGAGAAACACCAGTGAGACCTATATATAGATTTACCTCAATAAAATTTCTCATGCAATTGTGGGGGACTGGCAAGTCCTAAATCTTTATGTTAGGCAGCAGGCAGGAGACCTTTGCTGGCTCATGGAATTGCAGGGGATGATGATCCAAAAACTGCAGGTCAGGTGGCAGGCCAGTGGCTTCTGCAGGAAAGGTAAGTCAGGTAAGGAGAAGAGTGCAGGGTTAAGAGAGAGGAGAAGCTTTGCCAAAATATTCATTTATATACCGGAGGCAGGCCACACAACCAAGGATACTCCTCTTTCAACTGATTGGCTAATCACATCATAGCACATCATGGAAAGTGATTACATTGTATTATATTATGGAAAAGTAACCAATTCAATATCTACCAAACTACTGAGAATCATAGCATAGCAATGTTGATACATAACATGAACTATCATAGTAGGTGCAGAAAAGTGTTTGGTAAAACTCAAGAATAATTCGGGGGAGAGGGGCAAGATGGCGCTCTAGGCAGAAACACCACGCCGTCCCTCCACAGCAAAGATCCGAAAAACTAAGCCTAACAGAGAATCAACAATCCTGAAACCCTAGAACACCAAATGAAGAGATAAAGAACTCAGCCAAACACCAAACGGAGTGAGAATACTAAAAGAGAACCGAGAGCGAGGAGAGACTCAGGCAGAGATTCCTTACCAGCTAACGCAGCGCGGATCCACCATCTTGGATTCCTATCGGAGACCAGCAAACGGGAGAGCAGCCTTGCAGAGCATCTGGTCGGAGACAGAATGACCGGTAAACTGCGGTGCGCGCTCTCCCACCACCCACCCCTCTCCGCCTCAGCTGGGGATCCCCTGCTTTCCGTGGCCAGGGTCTCTGGGCTGGGGGGTGCTGGTGCTTGGATTCCCCGCGCCTGGGCTGGCGGCTTTCTGGGAGCCGTTTGCTGGCAGCTAGCGAACCTTTCTCTGCCGCCTCCCCCTCCTTTTGCCTGGGTGCCTGGTTCCGAGTGCCGTCTCTGCTCTCTCCTGCGGGGCTGTAGGGCTGCGTGCAGGCGTGTGGCTGTTTCTGGGTCTGGGCTCCCGCGTGGGCGGGATCCCGGGGCCTTTGTTCGTTCGCCCCTCTGCTTTCCGTGGCCGGGGTCCCTGGGCAGGGGGGCGCCGGTGCTTGGGTTCCGCGCGCCCGGGCTGGGGGCTTTCTGGGAGCCGTTTGCTGGCACCTAGCGGACCTTTTTCTGCCACCTCCCCCTCCTTTTGCCTGGGTGCCTGGGTCCGGGTGCTGTCTCTGCTCTCTCCTGCGGGGCTGTGGAGCTGCGTGCGGGCGTGTGGCTGTTTCTGGGTCTGGGCTCCCGCGTGGGTGGGATCCCGGGGCCTTTGTTCGTTCACCCCTCTGCTTTCCGTGGCCGGGGTCCCTGGGCGGGGGGGCGCCGGTGCTTGGGTTCTGCGCGCCCGGGCTGGGGGCTTTCTGGGAGCCGTTTGCTGGCACCTAGCGGACCTTTTTCTGCCGCCTCCCCCTCCTTTTGCCTGGGTGCCTGGTTCCGAGGGCCGTCTCTGCTCTCTCCTGCGGGGCTGTAGGGCTGCGTTCGGGCGTGTGGCTGTTTCCAGGTCTGGACTCCCGCGCGGGTGGGATCCTGGGGCCTTTGTTCGTTGGCCCCTCTGCTTCCCGTGGCCACGGTCACTTAACCCCGAGACTATCGGCTTCTTGGAATTCGCGCCCCTGAGTGGGGGCTCTCTGGGTCCCATTTGTAGGCACTGACTGCTGGTGTTGCCCTTTTTTTTTTTTTTTCTCAATTTTATTTTTCTTCCTTTTTTGATTAGTTTTGTCATATTTTACCTCTTTTTCTCTTTTGTCTTTCTTCATTGCTTAATTTCTTGTCCCTCTATCTCTTCCTTCTCTTTCTGATCCCTGAATACCAGGCGATGTATGCCTCTGTACCTTCTGGCCAGGCTGAGCTGTGAAAATTGAGACCGACTCCCCCAGACCTCATAGCTGCATCGGTGCGATCCCTGGGAACTTTGCAGTTTTTAACTTTTCTGATTTTCATTTGGTCATTCTTTCCTTTTCTTTCTCTTCCCCCTTCTGGTTTCCTCCATCCCATAGTCTCTCATCTGTACATTCCAACGACAAACTCCTCTAGCATTCTTTTATGTTTGTATGCTTTTTGCTCCTCCTCCTCTCTCCTCTCTCCCATATCCAGCTTAGCTTCACACATAACCATCTTCCCGCTGCACCCTACCTACCTGCACCGTGCACTAGACATCACATCACCAAGCGGTGCAGGCACGCCCTATTGGAACCTGCCCAGCACTGACTACCGACCGTCCTGGTGGCTGCGGTGAGTGCCACAAGCAACCCATCCCAGTGGCTCCTCCTCAACTAGATCTGCCCAGCTGTACCACAAGAACGAAAAAAAAAAAAAAAAAATCTACAATCAATAAACGAGAGAAATATCTACTGAATGCCCCGAAAACAGCAAACAATATCAAAACATTTACAAAAACAAGACAAGATGGCTCCAATAGGCGTCCAAATTAAAACACCAGATAACTCTCCTGTGGAAGAAAATGCACTAGAAGTACCTGATACGGAACTCAAATCACTAATACTCGGAATTTTCCAAGAACTGAGGCAAAAAGCTGACAAACATGAGGAAAAAATAGACAAATTTATGGAAAATACAGACAAAAAATTGGAAGAATTCAGGAAGATGATGCAAGAACAAAATGCCAAAATAAATTCACAACTCGAAATTATACAAAAACAACAATTAGAAATCCAAAAGATAAACAACAAGATTTCAGAAATGGACGGTGTCATAGAAGGGCTGAGAAGTAGATTTGAAACCATGGAAGACAGGATCAATGGAACTGAAGACAAACACTTGGATACAACTCTGTTTCAGGAAAACTCAGAAAAAAGAACAAAGAAAAATGAAGAGACCCTGAGAGTTATGTGGGACACAATTAAAAGCAAAAACTTACGAGTGATTGGCATACCAGAACAGGGGAAGAAAACAGAAAACACAGAGAGGATCATTGAGGAACTGCTGACAGAAAACTTTCCCAATATCATGAAAGATGAAAAGCTGGTCATCCAAGAAGCTCAACGAACCCCATATAGAATAGACCCCAAAAGAAAATCACCAAGACATATCATATTCACACTCACTAAAACTAAAGACAAACAAAGAATCCTGAGAGCAGCTCGGGAAAAACAAGAAGTCACATACAGAGGAGAAACAATAAGACTAAGCTCAGATTATTCAGCAGAAACCATGCAGGCAAGAAGGCAATGGGATGACATATATAAAATCTTGAAAGAAAAAAATTGTCAGCCAAGAATAATATATCCTGCAAAACTCTCATTCAGATTTGATGGTGAAATTAGGTCATTTCCAGATAAACAGAAACTAAAGGAATATGCAAAAGTCAAACCAAACTTACAAGAATTATTAAAGGGAGTTCTTCGATCTGAGGACAAACAGCTTAAGCCCTCAGGCAGGACCTAGGACCTAGGATGCAGGTTAACATGAACCAGATACCATTCTAGGAACTGAACTACAGACAACTTTCCAAAAACAAAAGATATACAACAGGGAATCAGAGAAATCAATCAAAGGATGACAACAACATCAAAACAATGAAAGAGGGAACAAACGGCATAGGTATAGAACCTTCTAAAGGAGAAGAAGGCAAGGCGATACCAAGTAACGGTAGACTGCTTCAAAATTATAAAGATAAGGGTAAAATTCATGGTAACCACAAAAAAAGTTAACAAACCAACTCATAAAAATAAAGACGAAAAACATAATGTCTCAACAAAAACAAAACCTACAAAAACAAAAGAAATGAACACAAAATCCACAAACAAAAGGAACTCAGCACAAGAGAGTAAGAAGAACAAAGAAAACTTCAGCATCACAAAAAAAAGCACTACAAAATGACAGCAACAAACTCACATCTATCAATAATTACACTGAACGTAAATGGACTCAATGCACCCATAAAGCGACGGAGAGTGGCAGAATGGATAAGAAAACAGGATCCATCTATTTGCTGTCTACAAGAGACACATCTTAGAAACAAAGATGTGAATTTATTAAAAATCAAAGGTTGGAAAAAAATATATCAAGCTAACAACTATCAAAAAAGAGCAGGAGTGGCAATTCTAATCTCAGATAAAATAGACTTTAAAACAAAATCTACCATAAAAGACAAAGAAGGACACTATATAATGATTAAGGGGATGATCCATCATGAAGACATAACCATAATAAATATCTATGCACCCAATGACAGGGCTCCAAAATACATAAAAAAAACCTCTAACAGCACTGAAAAGAGAAATTGACAGTTCCACAATAATAGTAGGAGACTTCAACACACCACTCTCAGTAAAGGACAGAACAACTAAAAAGAAACTTAGCAAAGATACAGAAGACCTAAAGGACACAATCAGCCAACTGGACCTCATAGACATATATAGAACACTCCATCCAACCGCTGCAAAGTACACATTCTTTTCCAATGCACATGGAACGTTCTCCAGAATAGACCACATCTTAGGCCACAGAGCAATCCTCAACAAGATCCAAAATGCTGAGATAATTCACAGTATCTTCTCTGACCACAATGCCATCAAGGTAGAAATTAACACTAGAAAGAGCAAGGAAAAAAAATCAAACACATGGAAACTGAATAATAATCTGCTTACACATCAATGGGTAATAGAAGAAATCAGAGATGGAATTAAAAAATTCCTAGAATCAAATGAAAATGAAAACACATCATACCAAAACCTTTGGGACACAGCAAAGGCAGTCCTCAGAGGACAATTTATAGCAATAGATGCACATATCAAAAAAGAAGAAAGGGACAAAATCAAAACATTAACTACAGAACTCAAACAAATAGAAAGAGAACAACAAAAAAAGCCTACAACCACCGGAAGAAAGGAAATAGTAAAGATCAGAGCAGAAATCAATGAAATAGAGAACAGAAAAACAATAGAAAGAATCAACAAAACCAAAAGTTGGTTCTTTGAAAGAATCAACAAAATCGACAAACCACTGGCCAGACTGACAAAAGAAAAACAGCAGAGGGCACAAATAACCCAAATAAGAAATGAAATGGGGGACATTACAGCAGACCCAACTGAAATAAAAAGGATTATAACAGAATATTATGAAAAACTATACTCCAACAAATTTGAAAACCTAGAGGAAATGGATAAATTTCTAGAAACATATGGCCTACCCAAACTACAACAAAGTGATATTGAAAATCTGAACAGACCCATAACAAGAGAAGAGATTGAAAAGGTAATAAAAAAACTCCCAACCAAAAAAAGCCCTGGCCCAGATGGCTTCACTGGAGAATTCTACAAAACATTTACAGAAGAGCTCGTACCAGTTCTACTCAAGTTATTTCAGAGCATAGAAGAGGAAGCAACACTTCCAAATTCATTCTATGAAGCCAGCATAACGCTGATACCAAAACCAGGCAAAGACATCACAAAAAAAGAAAATTACAGACCAATATCTCTCATGAATATAGATGCAAAAATTCTGAACAAAATTTTAGCCAATAGAATTCAGTATCATATCAAAAAAATAATATACCACGACCAAGTAGGATTCATACCAGGTATGCAAGGATGGTTTAACATTAGAAAATCCATCAACGTAATCCACCACATAAATAAAAGGAAAGAAAAAAATCACATGATTATCTCAATTGATGCAGAAAAGGCATTTGACAAAGTCCAACACCCATTCCTGATAAAAGCTCTCAATAAAATAGGTATAGAAGGGAAATTTCTCAACATCATAAAGGGCATCTATGCAAAACCAACAGCCAACATCATTCTTAATGGAGAAAGGCTGAAAACATTCCCCCTGAAAACAGGAACAAGACAAGGATGCCCTTTATCACCACTCCTATTTAACATTGTGCTGGAAGTTCTCGCTAGAGCAGTAAGGCAAGAGAAAGAAATAAAGGGCATCCAAATTGGTAATGAAGAAGTTAAACTCTCCCTGTTTGCAGATGATATGATACTATACATAGAAAACCCTAAAGACTCCACGAGAAATTTACTGGAACTAATAGAAAGATTCAGCAGAGTAGCAGGATACAAGATAAACATTCAAAAATCAGTTGGATTCCTATACACCAGTAAAGAGAACGATGAAAAGGAGATCAGGAAATCAATACCATTTTCAATAGCCCCTAAAAAGATAAAATACTTGGGAATAAATCTGACCAGGAATATAAAAGACCTATACAAAGAAAACTACAAAACACTGCTGCATGAAACCCAAAGGGATCTACATAAATGGAAAAACATACCATGCTCATGGATAGGCAGACTCAACATTGTGAAAATGGCAATTCTACCTAAAGCAATCTACAAATACAATGCAATTCCGATACAAATACCAACAACATTCTTCAAAGAGATGGAAAAACTAATTATTAACTTTATATGGAAAGGGAAGAAACCTCGAATAAGTAAAGCACTACTGAAGAAGAAGAATAAAGTTGGAGGACTCACACTACCTGACTTGAGAACCTACTATACAGCTACAGTACTCAAAACAGCCTGGTACTGGTACAACAACAGAGACATTGACCAATGGAACAGAATTGAGAACTCAGATGTAAATCCATCCACCTACGGTCACCTGATTTTTGACAAGGGCCCAAAATACATCAAATGGGGAAAAGACAGTCTTTTTAACAAATGGTGCTGGCAAAACTGGATATCCATTTGTAGAAAAATGAAACAGGACCCATACCTCACACCATATACAAAAACTACTTCAAAATGGATCAAAGACCTGAATATAAAGCCTCAAACTATAAAATTCATAGAAGAAAAAATAGGACCAACACTTCAGGCCTTAATACATGGCATTAACAGGATACAAACCATAAACATCAACACAAAAAACCCAACAGATAAACTAGATAACTGGGATCTTCTAAAAATCAAACATCTATGCTCTTCAAAAGATTTCACCAAAAGAGTTAAAAGAGAACCTACAGACTGGGAAAAAATTTTTGGACAGTACAAGTCAGACAAAGTTCTAATCTCCATAATCTACAAGAAAATTCAACACCTCTACAACAAAAAGACAACAAATCCTATCAAAAAATGGGCAAAGGAAATGAACAGACACTTCACCAAGGAAGACATTCAAATGGCCAACAGACACATGAGGAAATGCTCGCGATCACTAGCCATTAGAGAAATGCAAATTAAAACCACAATGAGATACCATCTCACCCCGGCATTACTGGCACGAATCAAAAACACTGGAAATAACAAATGTTGGAGGGGCTGCGGGGAGACGGGATCTCTTATACACTGCTGGTGGGAATGCAAAATGATACAGCCATTTTGGAAAATGATATGGCGTTTCCTCAGAAAGCTAGAAATAGACGTACCATTCGATCCAGCAATCCCACTCCTAGGAATATATCCTAGAGAAATAAGAGTCATCACTCGAATAGACATATGCACACCTATGTTCATGGCAGCATTATTCACAATAGCAAAACGATGGAAACAACCTCGATGTCCATCAACAGACGAATGGATACACAAACTATGGTACATACACACAATGGAGTACTATGCAACGAGAAAGAACAATGAATCGGTGAACCATCTCATAACATGGAGGAAACTGGAGGACATCATGCTGAGTGAAATAAGTCAATCACAAAAGGACAAATATTGTATGAGACCTCTATTGTAAAAACCCATGAAAAAATTCACATGCAAAATGTAACAATCCTTGTTGGTTACCAGGGATGGGGGGGGGGGATACTAAATAGGTAATAGGTAAGTGGTAACTTGGGTGAGAGATGAGATAGTACATAGTACAGGGGAAACTAACACAACCTGCACAAGGAAAGGTCATGGAGGCCCTATAGACACATCCAAACCCCCCGAGGGACTGAGTTGTTGGACGGAGGGCTCTGGGGACCATGATCTCGGGGAACATCTAGCTCAATTGGCATGACACTACTTATAAAGATAATGCTCTACATTCTACCTTGGTGAGTAGTGTCTGGGGTCTTAAAAGCCTATGAGCGGCCATCTAAGATACTCCACTGATCTCATCCCTTCGGGAACAAGGGAGAATGAAGAGAACAGGATACAAGGAAAAGATTAGTCCGAAGGACTAATGGTCCACAGCTACCAAGGCCTCCACGGGACTGAGCCCAGTACAGCTGGATGGTGCCCGGCTACCACCAATGACTCCTTTGACCAGGATCACAACAGAGGGTTCTGGGCAGAGCTGGAGTAGGATGTAGAGCATAATTTTAACTCCCCAAAAAAAAAAAAAAAAAAAGAAGACCAGATATACTGGCCTAAAGAATACTAGAGAAACCTCGAGAGTGTGGCCCCCAGACACCCTTTCAGCTCAGAGGGGAAGTTACCTTCAAGGTTCGATGTTAAGCCTGGGAATGGACACCCCAGTAAAACTAAATGGGACTAACGATGTACAGGAGTCCGGTGACAAGGGCCAGAAGGCAGAGGGAGAGTAGGAAACTGATGATAAGGAACACAAATTGAATAAGGACACTGTCGATGTATTGTGAGATTGTTGACCACTGCTATAGGGCAACATTTGTAGTAACTATTAAATGGGAGGCTGTTTTGTCCTGTAAGCCTTCATCTTGGGCGAGAATGGCAGCACAATTGGAGGAGCATAGTCAATATCACTTAAATGTGTAAGTAAAAAGTTTTGAAATGGTGTTTAAATAAAATAAAAATAAATAAATAAACAAACAAAGGAGACTAAAGAGGTACAATAATCCACTGACAAGGTCCAGAAGACAGAAGGGGACAAGGAAGCCCCCTGGTGATAGGGAACACAAGGTGGAGTAAGGATATTCTTGATGTGCTGTGAGATTGTTAACCATTGTCATAGGGCAACATGTGTAGTAACTGTTAAATGAATAACTATTTTTTCTGTAAGCCTTCATCTTAAGTGAGAATAACAGCACAGTTGGAAGAGCGTAGTCAATGTCACTGAACTGTGAATGTAGAAATTTTTGAAACGGTGTATCTTTGGCCATCTGTAATTTTCATCAAAAAAAAAGGTTGAGAATTTAGAGGCTTAATACGTTGTGGGGTTGTTAACCAATGTCAAAAAACAACATGTGTACTACTATTTCATGAGAAACTATTTGCTCTGTAAGCTTTCACCTGAAGTACAATAAAATATATATTAAAAAAAAAAAAAAAAAAAGAATATATAAGAAAATTTCTGAAACTCCAAGAAATTAACAAACAAAGGGCATGAGTGAACATGTAACTCATTAATAAGGAATTATAATTGATAAATGTAATGAAAATGCCCAGCCTCGCTCATAATAATAATTAAAAAGCAAAGTAAACAATTCTGCAATTCATGGCAGCTTTATTCAGAAAAGCCAAAAACTGGACACAGCCCAGGTGTCCATCAACAGGAGAATCAATAAATAACTGTGGTATATTCATGCAATGGAATACTGAAAAACAAACCAATGAAAACTCAAACTAGTTGCTGTCAAGTTGATTTGACTCATGGTGACCACAAGTGTGTCAGAGCAGAACTGTGCTCCATAGGGTTTTCAATGGCTGCTTTTTTGGAATTAGATTTCCAGGGCTTTCTTCTGAGATGCCTCTGGGTGGACTCAGATCACTAACCTATTAGTTAGCAGCAACCTGTTGGTACCACCCAGGGACTCAGCAATGAAAAGGAAAATAAAAACAAACCTACCAGTACACAAAACATGAATGAATCTCAGAAGCATGCTGAGTGAAAGAAGCCTTATGCCAAGGAGTACTTACTGTATGATTCCATTTATACGAAATTCTGAAATGGGCTAAATAAAACTATGATTAAAAAGATTGAGAACAGTAGTTACCTCTGGGTGGCAGCAGGTATTGGGGGCAGAATTTTATGGAAAAGGGCATGAGGCAACTTTTGGTGAGAGGATAATGTCCTGTATCTTGATAAAAGTTTGTGTTTCATAGGTGTTTGTATTTGCTAAAACTGATTAAATGGTACACTTAAGATTTATGCATTTCATTGTACATAAATTTCACCTAAAGGGAACAGTAAACAAATTTTGAACTCAGTTTAATGATATGTATACTTAAGAGTTTAGGGGTAAAATGTATTATTGTTATATGCAACTTACTCTAAGACCTGTTAAAAATAATACACATTGATGGATGGACAGAGGAATGGAGAGATATCTACATCTTTGTTAAATATATGTGTGTTAAATATATATGTGTTAAAATGTAGAGTTCAGGTGGTGGGTCATGGGTATTCATTTTTAAATTCTTTCAACTTTTCTGTACGTTTAAATTTTTTATCAGTAAAATGTTGAACAAAAAAAAAAAAAAAAAAAACTCAAGAATAATTCAAGAACTTTTTAAAAATATGAACAAACCAGGAATAAAATGGAAATTTCTCAACTTGATAAGGTACATATTTAAAGGACTTAAGAATTTCAGTTGTTTAAGATGTAAATATGGAAAAAATTCTTTACGTTCAGGGAAATTATGAAAATCACTACTAAGACTGCATTTATTCAATATTCTACTGGAAGTTGTACCAAATTAAAAAAGTAAGATTAAAAAATATGAGAAAGAGAGTATGGCCCCCAGAGACCCTTTTAGCTCAGTGGTGAAGTCATTCCTGAGGTACACCGTTCAGCCGGGGATTGGACAATCCCATAAAACAAAACGGGACTAATCAGGCAGAGGAGTCCAGGAACAAGGACTAAAAGTCAGAAGGGGACAGGAAAGCTGGTGATATGGTAATATATGTACTAACTGTTTAATGAGAAACTATTCATTCTGTAAACCTTTATCTAAGATACAAAAAAAAAAAAAAGAAAAGAATTATCTATGTGAGATCAAATTAAGAATTATCTATGTGAGATCAAACTGACAACAGCAAGTCAAAAGTTTTGATGGGAAGCCTGGGGGCAGTTAGTTGAAGATAATGGTGATGGAATAATTTGGAAAAGGATAGTGAGAATAGTAGCACAACTGGAAGAATGTAATCAATGTCACTGAATTGTACATGTAAAAACTTTTGAAATGATGTAACTTTGGCTATGTATATTTTCACCAAAAAAAAAAAAAAAAAACAGTCCTCCAAGGTTGAGAAGGGAAAGTGTTGACATGTTGCAGGGTTGTTAACCAGTGTCATAAAATAATATGTGTATTGACTGTTTAATGAGAAAACTATTTGCTCTGTAAACCTTCATCTAAAGTACAATAAAAAAATTATTAAAAAAATATGAGAAAGAGGAAATGAAGGAGGAAATCTGTCATCCTTTATTGATTGTATGACAAATAAATAGCAAAGTAAGCTACTGAAAAAAATTATTGGACTTCAAAAAAATTCTCATGCGAGTAGATAACAAGTATATTTTAAAAAATAAACTCATACCTACAACAGCCACAACTATTTAGAAAATACAATTACAAAAAGATAAATCATAATAAAAATAAAAATGATTGATAATTGGAAATAAATCTCATAAAAAGTATACAATCCCTTTATGGAAAAAGAAAATGTAATTGTTTGTTGAAAGATATTTTTAAAACTAAGTAGAAAAGCATACTATATTAATATATCATTGCTGATGTCAGATGGATCCTGGCTGAAAGCAAAGAATAGCAGAAAGATATTTACCTGTATTTTATCGACTACACTAAGGCATTCCACTGTGTGGATCATAACAAATTATGGATAATATTTTGGAGAATGGGAATTGTGCTCATGAGGAATCTATACATGGATCAAAATGGCGCAGTTCGAACAGAACAAGGGGATACTGCATGGTTTAAAGTCAAGAAAGGCATGCGTCAGGGTTATATCCTTCCACCATACCTATTCAATCTGTATGCTAAGCAAATAATCCAAGAAGCTGAACTATATGAAGAAGAATGGGGCATCAGGATTGGAGGAAGACACATTAACAACCTGCGTTATGCAGATGACACAACCTTGCTTGTTAAAAAGTGAAGAGGACTTGAAGCACTTACTGATGAAGATCAAAGACCACAGCCTTCAGTACGGATTACACCTCAACATAAAGAAAACAAAAATCCTCACAACTGGACAGACGAGTAAGCAACATCACGATTAATGGAGAAAAGATTGAGGTTTTCAAAGATTTCATTTTACTTGGATCCACAATCAACGCCCATGGAAGCAGCATTCAAGAAATCAAATGACACATGGCATTGAGCAAATTGGCTGCCAGAGATCTTTTTAAAGTGTTAAAAAGCAAAGATGTCACCTTGAGGACTAAGGTGCGCCTGACCCAAACCATGGTGTTTTTAATCAACTCGTATGCAGGCAAAAGCTGGAGAGTGAATAAGGAAGATGGAAGAAGAATTGATGCCTTTGAATTGTGTTGTTGGTGAAGATTATTGAATATACCATGGACTGCCAAAAGAACAAACAAACCTGTCCTGGAAGAAATAAAAACAGAACTCTCCTTAGAACCAAGGATGGTGAGACTATGTCTCACATACTTTGGTCATGTTATCAGGAGGGATCAGTCCCTGGAAAAGGACATCATGCTTGGTGAAGTGGAAGGTCAGCAGAAAAGAGGAAGACCCTCAAGAAGATGGATTGACACAGTGGCTGCAGCAATGGGCTCAAGCATAGAAACAATTGTGAGGATGGCGCAGGACTGGGCAGTGTTTCGTTCTGTTGTGTAAAGGGTCCCTATGAGTTTGAAACGACTTGACAGCACCAAACAACAACAACAACAACATATTAATATAGGGGACCTTGATAACTTAAAGATTCCAAGTCATTACAATTTGATCTATAGATGTATTTTTATGCCAGTCAAATTTCTAATTATTTTGTGAAACTTGGCAAATTTATTCTAAGTGTTTGGAAGTGCAAAGGGTAAGAAATTCCAAGACACCCCTGAAAAAGACTGATGTTGTAATAAAATTTTACCAGAAATCAAAATTTATTATAAAGCTACAGTAACTGGAATTGCAAGACATTTTATAAAATTATACTTTTTAGAATAGCTTATGTTTTTGTAAAAGCTATTCATATTAACTGATAGAACAGATAAAAAATAGGAAGAGACTTATGTACATATCAATATTTAATTTCTAAACGTAGAATAGCAAATTAGATTGTGAAGTTTGTGCTATTCAACAAATGATGTTGGTTGGGATCATTGAATTGAAAAATATCACATATATCCCTCACAACCTACAGAAGAAAATCAGTTTCAGTAATGGAGACAAAATTTGAAAATTGTTAGAAGAAAATACTGGAGACTATATTTATCTAGGTCAAGGATGGAATGATTTCCATGAGTTGGAATCAACTCAACAGCAAGTGGTCTTACGCTAACCAAAATGAAGAGATACATTTGACTATACTGAAATTGAGGATTTTTTAATCAAAGGTCACCGTAAAGAAAATGAAAAGAAAAACTAGTAGAAGGGATTTGCAAAATACATAACTGACAAGTGAATGAGAAAGTCATCAAAACAGTGGTAAAAAAAATAAATAAAAGACATAAACAAAAGTCTCAGAAAAGAGAGCATACAAATAGCAACTATGCATATGAGAAGATGGTTTCTATTATTAGTAATTTTGAGGATAATTAAATTATATACAAACATAGACTATCACCGGCAAATTCTACCAAACATTAAGAAGAAATTATTCAAATATTATTCAAATTCTTCTAGAGAAAAATGTTTAACAGGAGACATTAAATGAGCTTTAGTGCATGGAATGATACAACAAAATTATCAATTAGAAGATGTAATATTATTAGGGTGACATTTTTCCCATAATTGATTTATGGTTTTATGTGACTCTCAGTCAAAATCTCAATATATTTTGAGTGAATGTAGACATGTAAATGCAAAATGTAGAACGCAGGATGTCATGAATAACTCCCAAATATATCTATATCTATATATATGGACACTTGATATACGACAGAGATGACAGCTTAGCATCAGTGATGAGCACATCAATAAAAGGTGCTAGCAGACTGGATAGCTGCATGAAAAAAATTAAATTAGACTCATACCTCACATCAGGAACACAGATAAGTTCTAAGTAGATTAAACACCTAAATGTGAAAGACAAATCTATAAAGCTTTTAGAGAAGTATGGACCTTGTTTGAATCCTAACTTAAACAAACGAAACATCAAGGTACATTTGAAAAGACTAGGGAAAATATAACTTGGTCTGAGTTACAGATGATACGAAGGGTTTCTTGCTAATTTTGTTATTTGTGTTAATGGAATTTTGGAACATATTTTTTAAACACATCTGCTGTATTTTCAAAATATTTTAGTCATGAGTAAAATGTTAATGTCTTGAATTTAATTTAAAATGCATAGTCAAAGGAAAAGACAATGAGCAAAACAAAAGGGGTAAATTTTAGAGGTTTTCTCTAAGCATGTGTGAACATTTGCATAAATATTAAAACTTTATTAAAATAATACATAAAATTAGCAAAATTCCAAACCACATATTGGGAGAAGAAATTTGTAAGCCATATAATTGACAAAGGATAAGTATTCATTTTATACATATACAAAATCCACTGCCATCAAGCAGATTCTGACTCATAGCAACCCGATAGGGTTTCCGAGGCTGTAAATCTCTACGGAAGCAGAGTGTCACATCTTTCTCCTATGAAGCCGCTGCTGGTTTGGAACCACCAACCTTCTGGTTAACAGTTGATCGCTTTAACCACTGTACCACCAGGGCTCCTTAATCCACTGCCAAGGAGTCATTTCCAACTCATAGTGAGTGATCCCGTAAGGTTTTTGAGGCTGTAAATCTCTAGGGAAGCTGTATATATATGTATAGAGAGATATACAGAGATATAGCAATGTAGAGATATATGTAGATACAGATGCATATTTTATGTATATTCTAATATTCAACAAGTAAAAGAAAGTTTAGTTGGAACATGGGGAAATTCTTAGTCTCTTCACAAAAATGGAAAATCAAATGCCAGATAAGCACTGGAAAATGTGCTTGATATTATAAACAATAAGTGAAACACATTGCACACCAACCAATATGCAAAAATTTAATCACCTGTCAAAAAGTTGTATTACTAATACTTAGGATCAGTGGGTGTTCTCATATACGTTAAAAGTCTAAATGCTAAAACAATTTAGAAAGTAGTTTGAATTATTTAGGCAAGTTGAACATATGCATTCTTGATGACTTAACAATTCTACCTTAATATATACTATATCAAAGAACAACAACAAATTCGTTGCCATTGAATCCATTCCAACTCATATCGACTCTGTAAGACAGAGAAGAACTGCCCCATACAGTTTCCAAGCTGTAGCTGATGGATTCGAGCTGCTAGTCTTTTGGTTAGCAGCTAAGCTCTTAACCACTGTACTGCCAATGCTCCTGATATATAATATAGACAAGAATATTCATTGCAAGATGGTTTGTTACAGCCCCAGACTGGGAACAGCCCAAATGTCCAGCAACAGTAAAATGTTCTTGTTGTTGTTAAATGCCATCAGTTTGGTTCAGACTCATAGCAACCCTATGTACAACAGAACAAAACACTGCCTGGTCCTGAGCCATCCCCATGATCATTGTTATGCTTGAGACCATTGTTGCAACCACTGTGTCAATCTATCTAGTTGAGAGTCTTTCTCTTTTTTGCTGACCCTCTACTTTACTAAGCATCACGTACTTCTCCAGGGACTGGTCCCTCCTGATAACATGTCCAAAGTACGTCAGAGAAGTCTCGCCATCTTCACTTCCAAGGAGTACTCTGACTGTATTTCTGGCAGTAAAATAGATAAATAAATTATATTAACACAATAGAATATTAATGTTTGAAAAGAATAAACTCTAAATTCATACAACAGTGTACATAAATGTGACAAATGTAATGTTGTGCACTCATACACACACAAAACTAGGCATAAAATAGCACATACAATATTATTCTAGTGAAATAAAAAAATTTAAATAGATAAAATTATATTGCATAGTGATGCAGGCATAAATGATGAACCAAAAATATCAGGACAGTAGTTATCTCTAGGCCACTACCTGTCAGTGAGTTTGTCATAGAGCAGTGCATTGGGTGGTGCTTTGATGTTGCAATCTATGCCACCGGTACTTCAAATACCAGCAGGGTCACTTACGGTGGACAGGTTTCAGAAGAACTTCCTGACAAAGACATAATAAAAAATTAGCCACTTCTGCTGATCCACTTGTGAAAATTAGGCAGTGAAAGCCCTATGAATCACAAGAGAATGTTATCCATACATAGTGCTGCAAGATGAGCCTCCTATACTGGACCCTAACTGAACCAAACCCACTGCCATAGAGTCGATTCCTACTCATAGCTACCCCATAGGGTATCCAAGGGTGTAAATCTCTAAGGAAGTGGACTGCCGCATCTTTCTCCTGAGGAGCCCCTGGTGATTTCAAATTGCTTATCTTTCAGTTAGCAGTTGACTGCTTTAAGCATTATATCACCAGTGCTCCTTTCCTATGTTGGAAGGGACTGAAAATATATGTTGTTATTGTCGTTAGGTGTTATCAAAATGATTCTGACTCATAGAGACCCTATGTGTAACTGAACAAAAACTTCCCAGTCCTGCACAATCCTCATAATCCTTGCTATGTCTGTGCTCATTGTTTGAGGCAGCCACTGGGTCAATCCATCTCACTGAGGGTCTTCCTTTTTTTTCCCCGACTCTCTACTTTACCAAGCAAGATGTCCTTTTCCAGGGACTGCATCTTCTGATAACATGTCCAAAGTACATAAGACGAAATCTTACCATCCTCACTTCTAAGAAGCATTCTGGCTGCACTTCTTAAAAGACAGAATTTTTCATTCTTCTGGCAGTCAATGGTATATTCAATATTCTTTGCCAACACTGCAATTCAAAGGCATCGTTTCTTCTTTGGTCTTCCTTATTCATTGTCCATCTTTCACATGCATATAAGACAATTAAAAATACTACAGCTTGGGTCAGGTGCCCCTTAGTCCTTCCTGCAAGTGACATCTTTGCTTTTTAACATTTTAAAGAAGTCTTTTGTAGCAGATTTGCCCAATGCAATATGTTGTTAGATTTCTTGACTGCTGTTTCCATGGGCCTTGTTTATGGATCCAAGTAAAACGAAATGCTTGACAAGTCCATCATTTCTCCATTTATCATGATGTTGCTTATTGGTCCAGTTGTGAGGATTTTCATTTTCTTTATGTTAACGTGTAACCCATACTGAAAGCTATGGGCTTTGATCTTCATCAGTAAGTGCTTCAAGTCCTCTTTACTTTTAGCAAGCGAGGTTATGTCATCTGTATATCTCAGGTTGTTAATGAGGGGCTCATCTTCTGGTAGTATATTAGACAATGTCCTGCTGCTTTCCATAAGGTTTTTACTGACCAGTTTTTTCAGAAGTATATTGCCAGGTCCTTCTTTCCAGTTTGTCTTAGTCTGGAAGCTACACTGAAACCTGTCCATCATGGGTGAACTGCTGGTATTTGAAATACGGGTGGCGTAGCTTCTAGCATCACAGCAACACGCAAGCCACCACAGTACAACAAACTGACAGACAAGTGGTGGAGTGTACTCGAACCCAGCAAATCTAATGCATAATATTAAAGGTTAAAACAAATAGCTATTAATCTTTTAGTTCCATTGTTAATGATTCTGCCTCCAATCCTGATGCCGTATTCTTCTTCATATAGTCCAGCTTTTCAGATTATTTGCTCAGCATTCAGATTGAATAAGTGTGGTGAAAGGATATAACCCTGATGCATACCTTGCCTGATATTAAACCACACAAAATCCCCATGATCTGTTCGAACAACTGCCACTTGTTCTATGTATAGCTTTCTCATGAGCATGATTAAGAGTTCTGAAATTCCCATTCTTTGCAATGTTATCCATAATTTGTTACGATCCACACAGTCAAATGTCTTTGCATAGGCAATAAAACACAGTTAAATATCATTCTGATATTCTCTGCTCTCAGCCAAGATCCATCTGACATCAGCAATGATATCCCTGGTTTCACGTCCGCTTCTGAATACGGTAGTTCCCTGTGGATGTACTGCTGTAAACGTTTTGAATTATCTTCAGCAAAATTTTACTTGTGTGTGATATTAATCATGTTGTTGTTGTTTGGTTCTGATGCATAATGATCCTATGTACAACAGAACGAAACACTGCCCAGTCCTGCACCATCCTCACAATCGTTACGCTTGAACCCATTGTTGTAGGCACTGTGTCAATCCATCTCGTTGAGGGTCTTCCTCTTTTTCACTCACCCTCCACTTCACCAAGCACGGTGTCCTTCTCCAGGGACTGATCCCTCCTGATAATATGTCCAAAGTATGCAAGACAAAGTTTCATCATTTTTGCTTCTAAGGAGTATTCTGGTTGTACTTCTTCCAAGACAGATTTGTTAGTTCTTTTGGCAGTCCATGGTATACTCACTATTCTTTGCTACAACCACAATTGAAAGGTGTCAATTCTTTGGTCTTCCTTATTCATTGTCCAGCTTTTGCTTGCACATGAAGCAGTTGAAAATACCATGGCTGTCTTAGTCATCTAGTGCTGCTATAACAGAAATACCACAAGTGGATGGTTTTAATGAAGAGAAGTTTATTTCCTCACAGTCAAAGTAGGCTAAAAGTCCAAATTCAGGGTATCAGCTCCAGGGGAGGCTTTTTCTCTCGGTCGGCCTTCTCTTTGGTGTTCCCCCAGACTAGGAGCTTCTCTGCACACAGGTCCAAAGGACACACTCTGCTCCCAGCACTGCTTTCTTCGTGGTATGAGGTCGCCAACTTTCTTCTTGTTTCCCTTTCCTTTTATCTCTTGAGAGATAAAAGGTGGTGCAGGCCACACCCCAGGGAAACTCCCTTTACATTGGATGTGACCTGGGTAAAGGTGGTGTTACAATCCCACCCTAATCCTCTTTAACATAAAATTATATAGTCACAAAATGGAGTCCAACCACTCAATTCTGGGAATCCTGGCCCAGCCAAACTGATACACACATTTTTGGGGGGACATAATTCAAACCATGACAATGGCTTAGGTCAGTCACACCTTAGTCTTTAACGTGACATCTTCACTTTTCAACACTTTAAAGAGGTCTTTTAAATATATTAAAGATATTGTTTGATAATTTTCTTGTTCGGTCGGACCACCTTTCTTTGGAGTGGACAGAAGCATGAATCTCTTTCAGTCTGTTATCCAGGTAGCTGTCTGCCAAATTTCTTGGCATAGAAGAGTCAGTGCTTCCAGAATTGCATCGATTTGTTGAAACTTCTCAATTGGTATTCCATCAATTGCTGTAGATTTGTTTTTTGCTAATACCTTCAGTGCAGCTTGAACCTCTTCCTTCCGATAACAGTAGTTCTTGATCATATGCTGCCTCCTGAAATGGTTGAATGTCTACCAAATCTTTTTGGTACAGTGAATCTGTGTATTCCTTCCATCTTCTTTTGATGCTTCCTGAGTCGTTTAATATTTTCCCCATAGAATCCTTCAATATTGCAACTTGAGGCTTGAAGTTTTTCTTCAGTTTTTTCAGCTTAGGAAATACTGAGCATGCTCTTCCCTTTTGGTTTTCTAACTCCAGGTCTTTGCACATTTCATCATAATACTTTACTTTAATCTTCACCAGCCACCCTTTGTAATCTTTTGTTCAGCTCTTTGACTTCATCATCTCTTCCATTCACTTTAACTACACGACATTCAAGAGCATTCAAGAGTATTCTGACATCCGTTTTGGTCTTTTCTTTCTTTTCTGTCTTTTTAATGATCTTTTGCTTTCTCCATGTATGATGTCCTTGATATAATCCCACAACTCATTTGGTCTTTGGTGATTAGTGTTCAATGTGTCAAATCATTCTTGAGATGGTCTCTAAATTCGGGTGGGTATACTCAAGGTCATTCTTTAGATATCGTGGACTTCTTTTAATTTTCTTAGGCTTCAACTTGAACTTGCATAAGAGCAATTGATGGTCTGTTGTTCATTCGACCCTTGGCCTTATTCTGACTGATGACATTGAGTTTTTCCATCGTCTCTTTGCACAAATGTAGTTGCCTTGATTCCTGCGTATTCCATCTGGTGAAGCCCATGTGTATAGTTGCCATTAATGGTGAAAGAAAGGTATTTGCAATGAATCAGTCTTTGGCCTTTCAAAATTCTATCATGCAATCTCTGGAGTCATTTCTATCAGCAAGACCATATTTTCCAGCTACCAATCTGTCTTCTTTGTTTCCAACTTTCTAATTCCAATTACCAGTGATTATCAATCCATCTTGATTCTATATTTGATCTATTTCAGACAAAAGTTGTAAAAATCTTCAATTTCTTTAACATTGACATTAGTGGTTGGTGCATTAATTTGAATAATAGTTATATTAACTGATCTTCCTTGTAGGTGTATGAATATTATCTTATCAGTGACAATGTTGTACTTCAGGATAGATCTTAAAATGTTATTTTGGACTATGAATATGATGCCATTCCTCTTCAATTTGTCATACCCAGCATAGTAGAATATGATTGTTTGATTCAAAATGGCCAATATCAATCAGTCCATTTCAGCTCATTAATGTCTAGGATATTGATCTTTATGTGCTGTATTTCATTTTTGATGACTTCCAATTTTCCTAGATTTATACTTTGTAAATTTCACATTCTGATTATTAACGGATGTTTGTAGTTTGTAGCTTTTTAATTTTTTTCTCATTTTGAGTTGTGCCACTTCAGCAAATGAAGATCCTGAAAGCTTTACTCCATTCACATCATTAAGGGCAATTCTACTTTGAGGAGGCAGCTCTTCCTCTTTTGTATTTTGAGTGCCTTCCAACCTGAGGGGCTAATCTTCTGGCAGTATATCAGACAATATTCTGTTGCTATTCATAATGTTTTCACTGGACAATTTTTATAGAAGTAGATCACCAAGTCCTTTTTCCTAGTCTATCTTAGTCTGGAAGCTCTGCTGAAACCTGTCCACCACAGGTGACCTGCTGGTATCTGAAATACCGATGGCATAGCTTCTAGCATCACGGTGACAAGCAAGCCACCACAGTACGACAAACCGGCTGCAAAAATGGACTCAAACATATTACAGATCATAAAGACCGCACAGTACTTGGCAATGTTTCGTTTTGGTATACATAAAGTCACCATAAGTCAGAGCCAACTCAAACACAACTAACAACAAACACAGTTATCTCTGGAAGGGATGAGTAGGATACTAATCATGAGGGAACACTCAACAGGTAGGGCACATCTTCAGGGTTATTATTGTTGTATGTCTTGAACTGAGTTCTATTCATCCAGGTGTTTTCTGTATAAATATTTGTGAAATTATACATGTGCTTTTTGTGTGTGTCTCTGAATATGTTTTATACTGCAATAAATTTCTGGACACATTTGTTTTACTGTGAGTGCAGGTTACTATTAAAATTGGATGATGCAAATCTCAGAATAATGTATAAACAAAAGAGAAAATTTCATGTATATCAATTTTAATATCAGATAAAATATAAACAATTGTTGGAAAAGAACCTATTCCATATATGAGAAATGTTACCAATTAAATTTCTGCAGTGTGCATCTCACAGCTGTGTCTGGCAGTTTGCAGCCTCAAGTGAGAAAAGGATATATCTTGGGTCTTTCTGTTGATGCCAGTAAGTTATAGGTTTTGAGTCTCATGTGTTTTGTTTTATTTTGTTTTTCCCCAGCCTGAATTGTCTAGAAAATACAGTAGCAGTTGCAATAATGTTTTCTTTAAAAGTACAACAAAGGAAAGCAATCACTTTGGACTGTGTGGGCTCCATAATCCTTCTGCTAAATTGTGATGTGAGAATAAATCTATGACTTCAGAAAATCCCAGTTATGAAGATGCCTTTCCTACAGACTGGTAGAATATCTTTAGATAAGACCTACTTGGAAATATAAAGTTGGTAAGTGGGATAAAAGTGACTTGCTTTATATAAAAGTACCACTTGAAAGGTAAAAGATCTATCTGGGAATGTATTTGAAAATACTGTCTACCCATAACCATAACAACATAAAAGATACCTAAGATTCTGACCAACTTTAGACCTACATGAAAGTCAGGTAATTCATCATAATGGATCTTGTAACAGTACAGTTGAAAGGGTTTGATTACAATAAACCCTCTTGCAGATAACGTTTTCTGTGAAAGTGACAAATGAAAAGAGTGGACTTCACACAATTGTGTGATAGAAAAGAAGAGAGTGAACTCTTTAAGACTAGGAGAATAAAGGTAATAGTGACATTTTAGTACTTCTAAAGAAAATTGCTGGCTAAGATAGGCTTTCTACATTGACTCTGCCAGTATACATTGCAATTTCACCGTGTGTTGGATAGACAAATTTAATACAACTTGTCCCACTCCTAGCCACTCAAAGTCAGACTGAGGAAGAAATGTTTGGAACATTTCCAAGTGCTTATTTCTTTTAGTTTTTGGTGTTTCATGGTACACTTAGCACAATAAAACAATTGACTATGATTTTCTCCAAACTTCATTAGAGCAGGCAATCTTGACGGCATAGCACTGCAGGATGCACGATCCGCTCCTCTTCGCACATGCTCGCATCGCAGCTAGTGACAAACCCTCCAAAATCATGATGAGACACTAGGGCAAGTGGCTCTGTGCCATCTCAGCAGAAGCATTGCTTGAGCCTCTTTAATAATGAATTCTAATCGGGTGGATTATTTGTTCTGCATATTTAGTTTTACGGAGACCGTGATGGGAGAACTGTTGAGCAATTTTCAAAAGTGGAATTGACTACTGCTGCTACAGAGTCTTCTCTGCATTTCTGACTCTGGTCTTAACGTGCCAGTGAAGTACCCACGAAAAGCACTAATGCTTAATAGAGTTGGTTAAAGGTTTTGAATCTAGAGGTAAGAACCCATGTTTTCTATTTGATAAGCCATTATTACTACCTGGGGTGAGGGAATCACAGTCAGCATAACTTTAATCCTGAAAATACTTAAATCTACTCTTCTCTCAGTGCCAGGAATATAATTATCCTCTCCTAAACTATGCAATCCACGTCTGGATTTTCGGCGGCACTCTTTTTTCGTTTTGGAGGGCACGTA
The DNA here is from genome assembly GCA_030035585.1 of Dugong dugon. Taxonomy (NCBI): domain Eukaryota; kingdom Metazoa; phylum Chordata; class Mammalia; order Sirenia; family Dugongidae; genus Dugong; species Dugong dugon. The sequence continues at coordinate 45,607,360 of CM057477.1, read as the reverse complement.
GTCCCAAGACAGTTTCACATTAGGAATGCTGCTTTTTGGCAAAGCTCCTTCTTAAATTGTTTCCTCTCTTAAAGAAGTGAGCTATGGAAATCTTAAGGTAGAAATCATAGTGCACCTGTCACGCAGGGTTGCTTTTAGTCAATAGGTTATAGAACTTCTTATGCCACTTAGGGTTTTTATTTTTTAAGAGTTGTACTGAGATATAACTCACATATCATATCATTAACGCATTTAAACTGTACAATTAAATCTTTTTTAGTGTGTTCTATGCTGCTTTTACACTAAAACTCTGTAATATTATCCCTCATTTCCATTTCACAGGTGGATAAATTGAGATGCAGAGCCAGTAAATCATTTCTCTAATGTCACAAATATATTAAGGGATATTCTTGGATTTAAATCTAGAGAATCTGGCACCAGAATCTGTGCATTTAGTTCTTTTGCTATAACACCTCCCTATGGTGGGCTGTTGGTTTTGTATTTTATTAATATTAATATAGTTAATGTATTAAGTCACTCATAACATAAAAATTTCAGATACATTCGATGGAAGTATATTAATGAAGAGATGGAGACAGATGTTTGATGTTAAACGGGTATCTGATATCAGTGCTTTAACAAAGTTAGATTTTACTTCACTGGGTTACTTTTTCTCGGACCATGCTAAAATAAAATAATATAGTGTGTCATTATAAATAATTTAAGCCCAAATTAGTACCATAAACACATTGATTTTAAAATAAATTAAAGTAAATTGAAGGAAGTGCTAAAGTGGGACATAGTAAAGATCATAAAAATGTTGTAAATAACTAAAGCTAAAATATTTATGCAAAATAAAATTATACCTCATCTTATGAAATGCAATGTTGCAATTAAATGTAATTGCATTTTAGTAACTTTTATTGAGACAAATACCATTTTTTCCAACCTTCAAATTATTAAGAACCTAATCAAGTGGGCGTAAACCCTTATCCAAATATATTGGAATAAACATTATAAAACACAATATCTCTTTTTAGTATAGTATTTATATTTTTAGTTTCAATAATTAATTAAAATCTGACTACCAGCTCTCCAAGCAATCTCACCTGATTTATTATTAAATACCACTTTAAATATAAAAATAAAGATTAAAATTCAAATATCCAATCCAAAATGGGTGATTACCTAATTGAAGGATATAAACAGAGGGTCTAGTTTTAAACACTGCCAACAATAACATCATTAACTCCTGCTGAGAATGCATAGTACAATATTTAAGAAAAAACACTTAGCAGCAGAGTGTCTGGTTTAAAATTCTTGCTTTACCATCTCTTAGATATTTGGGCAAAAATCTTAACTTCTCTGAGTCTCATTCTACACCTATGAAATGGGGATAATAATAGTATCTATTTCATACGGTTGTGAAAATGAACGAGTTAGTATTTGTAAATCACGTAAAAAGATGCCTCACACATAATGGTACCTTTACATTTTATTATTCTCTTTCTTCTCTTTTTTCCTTTTTTCCCTCATTATTAAGTGAATTAGTATTTTACTGTTATTTTTTAAACCATGGTATTAAAAAAAAAAGAAAAGAATATTTGATACCAATGCCTTAGATGTACCTCCATAAAGCATATTTTACCTTAAAATGGAACTCCATCACCATCTATGACCAGATTAACAGAAAAAGGACACGCATCAGTTAGATAACTTTGAAGATGTGTATTTCTAGAATTTGGTGGACAATATATTTTTTTCTTTTTTTTTCAGTAAAAGCTAGTTTGTTTTTTGGGTTTTTTTATGTCAAGAGTAAGATTTACTTCAGTAATTTCTAGTGATCTTGATTTATGTTTGGGGAAAACAGTCACACAACCAAAACTCAAGGAAATTAAAAAATATCTATTTTACAGTTTTATTGGTTACATACTATACTTTCTCATGTTGCGTAAAATTAAGCTAAAACCTTAAACAGTAGGAATATAAACAAACACTATTAACTCTTTACGGATTTCTTGTTTTTTTTTTCCCTGCAAAGCTAAGCTTGTATTTGGTATCTTTTTGCTTCAGTCTGAATACATTCCTTTAATAATTCTTATAGTGTAGGGCTTTTGAAGAAGAAGTGTTTGAGCATTTTTCTGTCCCAAAGTACCTGTATGCCATTCTCATTTCTGAAATTTAATTTTAATCTGGGTCGACCCTTTATTTAAGTAATTTAAAGAATTTCTGTCATTGCCTTTTAGACCTCATGTTTATGATGTGTGCAGTCACTCATTATTCTTATTTAATTCTCCAGAATGTAATGGGTCTTTTTTTCTCTTGGTGCTTTTAAGATTCTCTCTCTCTCTCTCTCTCTCTCTCTCGGTTTTCAGTAGTTTGAGTATGAGGTATCTATGTGTAATATCTTTAAGTTTCTCCTTCCGGGGCTCTGCTAAACTTCTTGGATAGGTAGATTTAAGTTTTCATAATTTTTGAAAATTTTTGGATCATTATTTTTTCAAACTTTTACTTTCTTCCCTGTCTACTCTCCTTTCTCCTTCTGGGACTGCAACTATTCTCTCAGTATACATTTTTTATTGTCCCATTGTTCTTGAGGCAATCTTTTAGATTTTTTTTCTTTTTCATTCCTTTTAATATTTGTGCTTCAACATATATAATTTATGGTTGGCTAGTCTTAGGTTCATATTCTTTCTTTTGGTGTCCAATTTGTTATATCCATCAAATAAATTTTGATTTCTGATACTGTATATATCCATTTTAAAATTTTCATGTATTTCAGGTATTTTAACTTCCTGTGTATCTGTCTTGGAAGAAGTACAGCCAGAATGCTCTTTAGAAGCAAGCATGGCAAGACTTCATCTCACGTAATTTGGACATGTTTTCAGGAGGGATCAGTCCCAGGAGAAGGACATCATGCTTGGTAAAGCAGAGGGTCAGTGAAAAAGAGAAAGACCCTCAACTAGATGGATTGACACAGTGGCTGCAACAATAGGCTTAAGCATAACAACAATCATGAGGATGGCACAGGACCGGACAGTGTTTCATTCTCTCTCTTTTTTTTTTTTATTGTACTTCAGGTGAAGGCTTACAGAACAAATAGTTTCTCATGAAACAGTAGTACACATATTGTTTTCTGACATTGGTTAACAACCCCACAACATGTCAACCCTCTAACTTCTCAACCTTTTTTTTTGGTGAAAATACACATAGCCAAAGATACACCATTTCAAAAATTTCTACATGCACAGTTCAGTGACACTGACTATGCTCTTCCAATTGTGATGTTATTCTCACTTAAGATGAAGGCTTACAGAACAAAATAGTTTCTCATTTAACAGTTACTACACATGTTGCCCTATGACAATGGTTAACAATCTCACAACACATCAACAATATCCTTACTCAACCTTGGGTTCCCTATCACCAGTTTCCCTGTCCCCTTCTGCCTTCTGGCCCTTGTCCTGGACTACTGTACCTCATTAGTCCCATTTGGTTTTACGGGGCTGTCCACTCCCCGGCTGAACGGTGAACCTCAGAGATAACGTCACCACTGAGCTAAAAGGGTGTCTGGGGGCCATACTCTCAGGGTTTTTCCAGTCTCCTTTAGGCCAGTAATTCTAGTCTATATTTTATGAGTTAGAATTTTGTTCTACATCCTTCTCCAGCTCTGTCCAGAACCCTCTGTTGTGATCCTGGTCAGAGCAGTCAGTGGTGGTAGCCGGGCACCATCTAGCTGTACTGGACTCAGTCCGGTGGAGGCCTTGGTAGCTGTGGACAATTAGTCCTTTGGACTAATCTTTTCCTTGTATCCTGTTCTCTTGAACATAAGGTCGCTGTGAGTTGGAACTGACTCGATGGCGCCTAACAACAACCACAACACGTATCTGTTGGAATTTCCTATACGTTCATTGACTCATATTGACTACCCTTTTCACTAATTCGTTTAACATATTTCACATGATTTTCTTAAAGTCCTGGTTTGCTAACTCTACATGTGAACATGTTTCCATTGATGATGATCCTCTTGATTTAAATTATCTTTTCCTAGATCTTTGTATGTCTTGTGATTTGTTTTATTGTTTTCTAGACATTGCATGAAATAAAATGCTAAGTAGTGATGCAGATAATATTTATGCAAGAAAAGGAGCACTTTTTCAACAGTTAGGACACTCCCATGAAGGCTGAATCAATCTAACATGTAGTTGAGAGGGTCTTTGTCTTTTTTTGAATATTTAATGAGACTAATTTTAACATCAATCTTGGCAGACACAATCAAGGCTTTAAGTAGAGCTTCCATACGAGTACTTTTGAAGCTTTGGAGAACTCATTGTGCTTTATGGCCCTACCTCAGTTTTTCTAAAGAATAGATTATATCTCTCTATTTAACGGTCAACCACCAGCTCTTTGGATCACTGGGAAACGCTCTTTGCCTTTTCAAATGGCTCCAGTTTTTCAAGGTTTGATCTCAATATACCTTTGTTTCCTTGCCTTGCAGCTTTCAGTAGGCTGCTGTCTGACTTCAGTTTTTGAAGGTCCTCGTGCACCTTAAATGGAATACCTCTAAACAATCCTGTTTTCAGCCTTTAGCACACCACTACTGTTGAATTATGGAGGATGGTTTGCCCATTGGGGTTTGCCTTTATACCTCGTGTCCTGTCCCTAACCTTTGTTGCATTATTGATGTGCACAACGTCAAGGATTCGTCAGAAAAATTGTCAGGGAGGTGTAAATATCAATAATAAAAAGGTAAAATAACTATATCACAATAACAACTTGGAGATGAAGGCAAGGACAGGAAAGTGGCAAAAATGCAACTGCATTAATTTTCTCACCTTTGTCGTTCTTAGTTGCCATCCAGTCAATTCTGACCTCTGGTGACCCCATCTGTGCAGAGTAGAACTGCTTCATAGGGTTTTCAAGGCTGTGACCTTTCAGAAGCAGATCACCAAGCCTGCCATCCGAGGCATTTCTGGGTGGGTTCGAGCTATCAACATTTTAGTTAGTAGATGGGTGCTTAACTGCCCCATCTAGCCATCTATTTTCTCACCTTTAGCAGTAAGAAAAATAAAAATTAAAAAAGACCAACTAAAATATATTGCTCAAAATGTGTTGCTAATATTATCCATGAATATCTCTTTAAAATAATAAAACATGGTCATCTCTGCACACTTGAAAAAATAATAATGAAGAAATAAAAAATCATGAATAAACATATTAAAATTTTGTTCAGTTTCGTTAATGATTCTTATGGTTTGAATAATGCCCCAAAATATGTATTGAAGTCCTGGCCCCTAGATCTGTGTCTGTGATCCTGTTTGGAAATAGAGCTTTCCTTTTTTTTTTTTTTTATGTTAGTGAGGCCACACCAGAGTAGGGTGGATCCTAAACTTAATTACTTCTGAGTTATAAAAAGAGTAGAACAGACAAAGAGATACACACAAGGGAAAGATAGATGCCAAGTGAGGAGGACTGTATACAAGCAAAAGAATTGTCATGACTGAGACCCTGAATTGGGCTTTTAATCTGTAGACCTATGAAAAGACAAATTTATATTATTTGAAACCACCCACTTGTGATATTTCTGTTACAGCAGCATGCGGTAACTAAGGCAATGATGAAATATATTTTGATTACCACACTGACAAAATTAACAAAGTCAATAATTCACAATGTCATATGATATAGAATTGGTGATTTTAAAAATAGCTTAAAATTTCTGGAAATAAATATAACAGTATTTTAAAGACCTGGTGTATAATTTATGGACCTGTGATTCCGTTTCAAGGGTATTAGTCTCAAGCAAATAATCAGACATATGTACAAAGATATTTATAAATTCTATAATTTATTAGGAGCACTGGTGATACAGTGGTTAAGAGCTATGGCTGCTAACCAAAAGGTTTGCAGTTTGAATCCACCAGCCACTGCTTGGAAACCCTATGGGACAGTTCTACTCTATTCTATAGGGTCTCTATGAGTTGTAATCAACTAGGCAGCAACTGATTTGGTTTTTTTGGTTTTATAATTTATTAAACAATACAGGTTAGCTTTTATGTTAAATTCTTTGTATTGTTTGACTTAGCTCATATCACAATTAATTAGTAAGTAATTGCTTCTTTTAAACAAACATGGAAAACTAGGATTAAAAAAAAAAAAAACAGCTCAAGAGAAGATATGGGAAACATCAAAAGAAGAAATTTCTTGATTTGACCTAGCGAGGAAAGAAATAACAGAGAGAGAAAGACTTCCCCTTGAGCCAGTGCCCTGAATTTGTACTTCTAGCCTACTGGACTGTGAAAGAATAAACCTCTTTTTTTTTAAAGCTATCTACTTGTGGTATTTACTTTATACCAGCACTAGATGACTAAGACAGAATTTGGTACTGAGAGTGGGGTGCCTCCAGGCACTTATTGGTGGAGTGACAGAGTTTTGGAACATTTGCCCCAGTAGGGCAGATGCGGGCATGAGGCCCAAGGGGCCAAGAGGCCAAGGGATCAGGAATCAGAAGCTGAAGAGACAAAGAATACAGGAAGCTGAGCTGCCTCAGTCTCAAAAGGTATGGCCAGGAATTCTGGAATTTCAAAGGGTGGAGCCATGGCCTCTGGTGTTTCTAAGGGTGGAGCTGCCACTCAGATGGACTAGGAGAATGGTGCGCCTAATGCTGAGGGAGCAGAGCTGCTATTCCAGTGGGCCTGGAAGGTGGAGCTGAAGCCCAGGGCTGAGGGGCCTCCACTAAGAATCCAGAGAGTATGGTCAACACCTAGAGTCTGGAGGGCAGGGCCATTGTGTAAATTCTCTCAGAGAACAGAGAAAGCCTTAGCCTGGAGTCGTCGCCCTGAGTTTGGAATTCTAGCCTACTGGACTGTGAGAGAATAAACTTCTTGTTAAAGCCATCCAGTTGTGGTATTTCTGTTATAGCAGCACCAGATAACTAAGACAGCAGTTAACTTATCTTCATGTATAAAGAAAATAGAAAATGCTGAACATGCTGACACTTAATAGATACAATTTATTTGAGTACTCCTTTAATAAAATTGTGGATGCTGCACTTCAGTCAAACAAGTAATGACCTGGGGGGAAAAAAACACTGAATTTTTTGTAGATCTGGCAGTTAACATTAATTCAATTTAACTACAGGGTTAAGACAAAAGCAAATGTGGGGATTCTGTGTAAAAAGGGAAAAAAAGTGTATAATAAAAACCATTAAAACATTTATTTTAAAAAAGTTTGTAAATCTGGATACATAATTAGCAGAAATTTAGAAAATGTAGTAGGTAGGACATATTTACATTCTTTCATATTGTTTATAACTAGAGTACAAGAAGAATCTACAAAACCAAGAAAAAAAGGCTTTAGCATATGCATTACTTTCCTAGGGCTGCCATAGCAAAGTACCCACAAACTGGGTGGCAAAAAACAACAGAAGTTTATTCCCTCACAGTTCTGGAGGTCAGACATCTAAAATCAAGCTGTTGGCCGCACCATACTCCCTTGGAAGGCTTTGGCGAAGAATCCTTCTTTGCCTCTTCTAGCTTCCAGTAGTTTCCAGAAATCCTTGGCATTCGTAGGCTTATAGATACACAACTCCAGTCTCTGCCTCCATCCTCACATAGCTGTCTCTACCCTGTGTCTGCATCTCTGTGTCTCTACTTTTCTTTTTATAAGGTTATACTGGAATATGATCTTATATAAACTTAACTAATCACATCTTCAAATATCTCATTCCCAAACAAGAGACATTCACAGGCACAGGTACTTTAACATATCATTCTAAATACAGTTCAGCTATAACAGCATGCTACTTATTGCCATCGAGTTGATTCCCACTCATGGTAACTCTATAGCAGTATAGTAGCACCCTGGTGGCTCAGTGGTTAAGAGTTTGGCTGCTAACCCAAAGGTCGGCAGTTTGAATCCACCAGCCACTCTTTGGAAACTCCATGGGGAAGCTCTACTCTTTCCTATAGGGTCTCTATGAGTCTATGAGTAACAACATACTATAAGGTTAAAAAGCAAAAACCAAGAAAAAAATTTAAATTGCTTAAATAGGATGGTGACACTAAAAGATGCAATGGGGCAGAAAGTAGAAATGCACTAATTTTATAATTGATTATTGTTCAGAGCTAATATATAACTTGTAAAGGTGAGTATTAATGTGGGATATAAAATAATTATCACTAAGAACAAAATAAAAATTATATAATTTGCCACGAAAAATATACACATAAAACTATGGGAAACATAGACCAAAGCCTGAAAGATGTAAGTAGCCAAAAAATTAACAACAACAAGAGTATTACTGCATCAAATATCACAACCAATGTAAGAATATATGGACAACTTAAATGTGTGTATATATGCCACATTTTCCTATTATTAAAAAAAACAATTTCAGATTGGATTAAAAGTAAAACAAAAACAATCTGTATGTTTTATGGAAGAGACAGCTGAAGCAAAGTGGCCCAGAAAGAGTAGAAAAAATTCAATGTTAAAATGCATATCTAGGGAAAGATAGACACATACAAAAACACACATAAACACACACATACACACATATGTATACGTATGTATAATATATATACCAACCAAATCAGTTACCATTAAGTCGATTAAGACTCGTAGCTACACTATATGACAGAGTAGAACTGCTCCATAGGGTTTCCAAGGAGCAGCTGGTGGATTTGAACTACTGGCCTTTAGGTTAGCCACTGAGCTCTTAACCACTGTGCCACCAGGGCTCCAATATATATATACACATATGTGTATATCTATGTATACATCAATATCGAATGCATACACAGAAAAAAATATGTAGTAATGTTTTTAATATCAGCTGAAAATGAAACAAGTAAACAATTAAAAAAAAGAGTACTGAAGACAAGGAATGACTCTGAGTAAGACTAACAATGGAAATATAACAATTAACAATATCTAGGGATAAGATAACAGCATCAGCATTTATATATATAAAATTCAAAAGAAACACAAGTGAAAAAATCAACATGTGTGTTGCAGTATAGGGAATTACCTAAATTCCTGAGGGATAAGAATCAGGATCAGCACAAAGATGGTTTCCATGAGGCAGAGGTCAGACATACCTCTGCTCTCCAACTTCTCCAATTCTGACACCAGCCACCCCCGTACATGGCACTCGCTACTTCTCAGTTGGAGTCTATAATTAGTTGGCCATGCAGAACTCACAGACCATATACACAATTACATGGCTTATTAGGAAGTAACAGACTACAGCTTGGGATCAGGATAAACTTTTAAGCAACAGGAACAACTCAGGATCAGGATCAAGAAGCACAAAGGCAATATCTGGAAGGTTCCCCCAAAGACAGCATATGTCTTCCTTCTTCGGTGCAAGACATCTTCCAACCAGGACATCTCTCTCAGACCCTCTAGGCCATGCAGCAAGCAGACCCTTCTCTTGGTCATGCAAATAGTAAGGCCCTTCTGTCAGTCATGCGCATCCCCTCTCAGCTGTGCATTCCTCCTCTCAGCCCCCTCAGTACAGGCCTCCTCCTGGCCTTCTGAGGGCAGGCCTCTTCCAGGCTGCCTCAGGACAAGCCTCCTCTCGGCCTTAGGGTTACCACCCTCAGCATAGCCAGGGCATCTTCTGCTGCCAAAGACAGGCCAGCTCAGCCTCCACACTTGTCTTTGGCCTCTCCACTGCTAACTGATCCATCTCATACCCAGTGTAGCAGTTTGCTCAGCTCTCTTAGGTTCTTTCCTATCTAAGAACAGCAGCTTTCTGCTGTCACCACCGACTGCTACAGGGCAGCTTGTGGGCTTGTCGCTGCCAGCTTTGCTGCAGAGCTCCTTCAGGGCCTGTTGCTCTCTTCAGTGTTATAGCCCTTGACCCATATTACAACTCTTTTAGGAGTTTTCTTGCCTCCTTTTTCTCTGCTTCTGGTCTACTCTCTCTTCTTGTCTCTAAAAACCTCTGTGGAGTTGGCTACTTATATAAGCAAATCAATTGTCCATTTCAAGGCATGGCCCTCCCAGCAGGACCATAAACTGACCAGTCCCCTAGGTGGACCACAAGTCACTCAATTTGCACAATAAACCGATTTATCCCTACAAGGTGCATAAAACAGACCAATCACAAGGCAGACTGCAGGCCAGGGCTAGACAAAAAGTATCAAATCATCAAGTTGTTTATGGCTTACCCAGGGTATGTCTATCAGCCTGGACAAATTAACAAACCTCTGGGGCAGAAGTAACCTGGAGCCCCCACTCCCACCCCCACCCCCACCCCCTAGTTGTTTTTCTATAAAACTGGGGCAAAATTGACTCCACAGGGCTTAGGGGAAAAAAATCTTCCAAGTTGTTCTTCTAAAGCACCAAGGCAAAGGTGACATTGCTGTTGTTGTTAGGTGCCATCAGGTTGGTTCTAACTCATAGTGAACCCATGTACAACAGAAGTAAATGTTGCCAGATCTTGCATCATCTTCACAATTATCTCTATGTATGAGCCCAGCCACCGTGTCAATCCATCTTGTTGAGGGTCTTCCTCTTTTTTACTGACCCTCAGCTTTACCTTGCATGATGTCCTTCTTCAGAGATTGGCCACTCCGGATAATATTTCAGAAGTAAGTGAGACAAAGTCTCACCATCCCTGGTTCTAAGGAGCATTAAAGGGACTCATTTAACCACAACATGTTAGTCATTAAAAATCTTAATTCAACTGTAATTATAATCCCATTTAGGAATGGGTTCTCTTTTTTAGGTCATTGACACAGGATTAGTGTCATTTGTGTCTGAAATCAATCTCTTTTAAAATATGTAAGAGATTAAACAAGCTAGCAATTAGCAGAGATGGGAGGAGAGAGATGCCAAGCCACATGCAGATTGTCCAGAAATGGAAGCTTAGAAAATACAATGACTTTCATCCAGAACCAAAAGAAAGAAAGCCTTTCCCTACAGCCTGCACTCTGAATTTGGCCTATGGTCTATGTACAGGTTCTGCATGAGCACAATTAAGTGTTCTGGAATTCTCATTCTTTGCAATGTTATCCATAGTTTGTTATGATCCACACAGCCGAATGCCTTTGCATAATCAATAAAACACAGGTAAACATATTTCTAGTATTCTCTGCTTTCAGCCAAGATCCACCTGACATCAGTAATGATATCTCTTGTTCTGTGTCCTCTTCTGAATCCAGCTTGAATCTCTGGCAGTTCCCTGTAGACGTACTGTTGCAACCATTTTTTGAATTATCTTCAGCAAAACTTTACTTGCATGAGATACTAATGATACTGTTTGATATTTTCCACATTCTGTTGGATAATCTTTCTTTGGACTGGGCACATATATGGATCTCTTCTAGTCAGTTGGCCAAGCAGCTATCTTCCAAATTTCTTGGCATAGACAAGTGAGCACTTCCAGCGTTGCACTTGTTTGTTGAAATATTGCAATTGGTTTTCTGTCAATTCCTATAGCCTTGCTTTTCTCAATGCCTTCAGTGCAGCATGGACTTCTTCCTTCAGTACCATCAGTTTTTGGTTATATTCTACCTCATGAACTACAAGCCAACTAGAGGAACTTAAAAACTCTGGTGCCTACTATTGTAGTTGTTGGGTGCCAATAAGTCAACCCAAAGTGGCAGAGTAGAAATGCCGTATAGGGTTTTCTAGGCTTTCATCTTTATAGAAGCAGACCGCCAGATCTTTTCTTCTGCAGAGCCACTGGCTGGGTGAGTTTGAAGTACCAACTTTTTGGTTAGCAGCTGGGTACTTAACCATTGCACTGCCAGGATTCCTGGTGCCTATAGCTAAAACAAACATTAAACAGAGTGCAACTCCTAGTCAGATTAACACAAACCATCATACAAATTGCTACTTATCTTAATACTTAGTATCCTGTACAACATGTCTGGCTTTCAACATAAAATTACAGGTTATAATAAAAGGCATAATAAATAAATAAACACAGTCTGAGAGAGAATACGATCATCTGAACCAGACTCAGACATGACATGGATTTTAGAAAAATCAGATATGACATTTAAAATAACTATAACTAATATGTTAAAAGCTCTAATGGAAAAATATGAATATTGTAAAGAAAACTACTAATTGTGTAGTAAGTTCTCATGCCAAACATTGCATGATAAAAACCATTTATATATAATCTCTGAAAGGATGTGCCAGACACTAGTAAAATTATTGCCTCTGTGAGGTGAACAGGGTATATGCATAAAACAAGATTAGGAAAGACTGACTTTTCTCTATCATTCTTTTCATAAATTGAATTGTGTCTCTGCAAAAGATATGTTAAAGTCCTAACACTTACGCTTGTGAATGTGACACTGTTTGGAAACTGGGTCTTTGAAAATGTTATCAGTTAGGCTAAAATGAGATCTTACTGGAGTAGAATGGGTCCTAATCTTATATGACTGGTCCTTGTAAAAGAAAAGAAGATACACAGAGTTAGAAACACAGCCATGTGACTAAGAAGGCAGATGCAGTTGCAAGCTAAGGAACACCAAGGATTGAAGGAAGCCACCAGAAGCTAGGAATGGAACAGGTTCTCTCTCAGAGCCCTCAGAAGTTATCAACACAGCTAATAACCCTGATTTGGATTTCTAGTCTCCAGAACAAGGAGACAATAAATTTCTGCTCTTGTAAGCTACCCAGTTTGTGGAATTTTGTTACAACAGTCCTAAAAAACTAATACAATTTTGTATTCTTAAAATGTTTACGGTGCTCATTTCATATGCAATTCATACATTCAAAAATAAAGGAAAAAACCTTTTAATACTAGGTGAAGGTATATTCATTAAGTGGTGTAGAGAAAGTCTAATCATAGAGTTAGAATTGTCCTAGAGTTTTAAACTTAAAATAAAACAAAGAGATTTATTGAAAGCATAAGAAACATCCCAATGTGGAGATGTTAGCTCAGACAGAGTGAAGACCAGTGAATCCAAGGAATGGCTGCTTCCTGGTGATAGATGTAGGGTGGAGAACAGGAATTAGGTTACAATATTCTGAAAGGAAGTTGCAACATCAGGAGGCAGGACAACTCAGGACAGAGCCTTTACAGTGATTGGTTGGAAACACAAATGTGTGCTATATGGATTGGTTGGTTTGAATACATGACTAAAGAGGTTTTACAGAGCAGTTACAAGGTACTTATCTTAAGCATTTCCTGAAGGCTACTGAGGGGACTTCTGATAAGGATCTTGTGTCAAGACCCTCCCTTAAGAACATTCAAAAATGTTTCTTTTGTTATGTACTTAAGTCAGCCTGCTGATTTGATGGTTGCAGGGGAAATCTTTTGTTGTATACTTCAGTCTACTGGTCTCAGGACCCTCCCTTAGCTCAAAGAAAAGTTTTTTAATGACAGGCTTTTAACTCTGTTTCAAGGTCACTAACTGTTAAAGTAGTTAGCATGAGTTAAGATGGAGTCTGAACTTGCTAGCTATTGTATTTTGGTGATATGCCTTGATTTTAGGCTCTGCATATAACTCCCTGGGCAATACAGAAGCAGGAGCTTGTAACGAAATGGGGTAGGGCCTACTTCTAGGCCAGCCACCCTAAATATGCCAGGTACTTCTGTTCTGAAGCTCTTATTCAGAATAAAAGCTTAAAGTATGGAACAAAGAAAGGAAACAATTTTTAAATGTTAGGCAATCATTGCCAATGTTAATATTTCAAAGAAATTAAATATTGAGGTGGGAAGTAGGACAGTTCTCTCTGGAAATTTAAAAAAATGTCATCAGTTAAGAATGGCGGCATGGAGAAGATTGAGATGGGATACTAGTGAGAGCGAGCACCTGAGTAGTAAGGTCCTGGGTAGACACTGAGGAAATGGAGAGTGGCATGCTTCTGGGAATTTTGAAAATTGGGCATTGTTGAACAAACAGAGACATTAAATAAAATTATATCCATTCTCAAAATAAATTAAGACTCTTTCATTTATAGGATAAGTTTCTGGAAATATAAAGCTCCCATGACAGGGTATTTTGATGCAAGTTTATCAAAAACCAAAATGCTGTAGACCCTGTAAAGTATAGTAAATGTTAGTGATTATTAGCGTCAACAGACAAAAGATTGCCAAGGAACTTAGATCATGTGAACTACCGAAAGGCAGAGTGTATGACTTAAATGAACTCAAATAATCACCCTTGTGTGATAAGTACTATTAGGGAAATATTCTAGATACCACAGGATCATTGTAACAGAGGAACTTTAAAAGTTCCATGTTTGCAATTTTAAAACACTGTAATTTTAATTGACAGGTTGAAAATATGTTAAGAGAAACCTCAGAAAAATAAAGGGAGGACTAATCCAGGCAGATATTGACTAAGACAGAGAAAGACAATTGAACAAATATATATCTCTATTTCTGTCTATGCTTATCTAGCAATTTGTCTATATCATAAAATTGTAGAAAGGCACAGATAAATAGATCCAGAAGAAGGCTAAAGTGGCAGATCAGGAATTAGATAATTCATGGATTTTAAAGTCATTTTAAAAACTTTGTCCTTTCAAAATTTTTAATCAAGGGAGAGCCATGATTGATCTGATTTGCATTTTAAAATGATTATAATGTCCACAATTAGCAAAATGGATTGGAGTGACAAAATTTGGATTTCAGATTAGTTGGGAGTCCGGTATTTGATTATTTCTTTTCAAATATAAAGTAGCTCTCAGTTGTAATCGTTAATTTATAAAATTCTATTCCCCTTTCGTCAGTTACTCCAGAAGTAATTTAAGCAAAGGGCGCCATATTTGAATAATTAAAAAGCCCTGTATATTGCTTTAATTTTAAGAAGCTATATCAAATAGGGAACCCTGGTGGTGCAGAGGTTAAGAGCTCGACTGCTAACCAAAAAGGTTGGCAGTTAGAATCTACCAGCCGCTCCTTGGGTAGTTCTACTCTGTCCTATAGGTTTGTTATGAGTCAGAATCGGCTCAACAGTAACGGGTTTGGTTTTCTGTTTTTTATAGCAAATAGTGATCATCTCCAGATTATTTAGAATGGTTATAAACCACCTAATTTAAAACATATGTTTGAATTTAAATACTGTGAATAATAATTATGTTAAACATATTTTAAATAAAATAATAATGAAGTGATAAATAATTTCAAACATCCGTTTTTTAAATTAGCTTTTCAGACAAGTATTCATCCTGTTAGGTTAAAAATCTTACTTGGTAACACATTAAGTAATAGAGTCAGATAAGTATTTAATTAAAATTTAAGAGGAAATTTATTGAATATTTTTAAAATAGTAATTAACTGTATCAATTTCCTATATGACACGTTGGATCCAGCAGATGCTAATTTTACTGTATTAGGAATTTTGTCTATTTGAAAAATTTGATTCTAGAATAAATGGAAATGAAATACTCATGAAAATATGTCATGCAGGTTAGGACAATATTATCTAGTTGCATTACATGTTCCTAAACAACAAAATATAAAAACTTCATGAAGAAAAACAGTAGGTAAAAATGCAGATATAAAAATTCTGGGCAAAAAATACTAAAAAATAACATCAAAATGAGTTTTCTTGATCGCGCAGGAGTGTCTTGCAAAAGAATTAATTAGAGTGGCATTCTGATTAAACAGATCTTCCCTTAACCACTTTGTTTTGTTTTGTTTTTTGTCTGTATTTATGTACTTTGAAAGTAGTGGATGTTTTAATATGTCTTATCTGACTAACAAATAACATCTTTTAATGAGACAAAATTGTGAACACGACCTCAAACAAAACAAAACAAATTCAAGAATTCTAAATATCTTAAATTCTGTGTTAAGGAAAATTATCTCAAAATTGGAAAAAAAGCGAGAGGATGATTTCATGACTTTTAATGCCTTGCAAGAGTAGTTTTTAATCAATTATTTGATTATCTAGGAGAATGCAGCTGTGTTTGCCTATGTTGCTATTGTTAGTTGCCCTTGAGTCCATACTGACTCATGGAGACCCGATGTGTGCGGAGTAGAACTGTTATATACTGTATTCAAGGCTGTGATCTTTCTGAAACTCATCATTAGGCTTGTCTTCTGAGGTACCTCTACCCTTTTGGCTGGTGGTCAAGAACTTAACTGTTTGTGTTGCCCTTTGTATTCATTATTTCATTAAAGCCCATTTCATTAGAGTTTTATATTCACATAAATTTTGGTATGGCAAAAGACATAAACAAAATTGTTAATTTTATCGTCCAGTAGGACATTATTAAGCATTGTATATACCAGAGAATAAATTTCTTCATTTCTTTGACTATGTAAATCTCCATTTCTCAGCTTTACCACCTTACTGATTCCATTATTAACAAAAGAGCTAATAAAATCTATGATATTTTCATTCTATGATCTATAAAATTCATATTTTCAACTACTTTTAAGCTTATGTTTTGGCACCTTTATGTCAGATAAGCTGGGGAGATCTTTTGAAAAAATTCTTTTTCTTTTATTATATATTCAAGATGTGATGAATAGATACATCTTTAACAGCCTTCCCTCCCAATGCCTGTTTATGTACTGTAAGTTTCTACAAGATTATTTGGTTGTTGGTGTTATTTTGTCAAAATGAATTTTTGACTATGGTAACAATTTATTCTGAGATTTTTGTCTTTCTAATTGCTAATGTTAAAATGTTTTTTGGCATAAAATTTTTAAAAAATAGTTTCCTTCTGCAAAATATGAAAGTCTGGGTAACACTATGCTTTTTCAGAAGTAGATATATTAAACGGATAAATATCTAGTTACACTTTGATGGACTTTTACAAACTACAGTGATGTGTGGCATAACCTCAATTCAGGCAAGTCTGAAGCATATACCTCCATGGTCCCATAAGGTTATAATAAAGTTCAGAAACCCTGATCAGAGAATAAGATGTAGTGGAATTAACCAGATTTAGGGAACGCAACAGCTTCCTGCACTCAAAACGTGTATCTCATATCTCTTGTAAATGAAGCAATTGAGCTGCCAGTCGTGTGATGGTAGAGTAAATTGTAGTCGGAGGTTATTTGCCTCCAGCAAATTATATGGTGTTCACACAACGTCCAAATCACATAACGTCCTATTTCACTGAACGTATCATGGACGTTGACGCATGACTGTGTCCAAACTGTATGTTTCCATGTAAATGCTAAGGAGCTCTGGTGGCACAATGGTTAAACTCTAGCTTAAACATTAGTGGTTCCAACCATTCAGCAGCTCTGAGGAAGAAAAGATCTGGCGATCTGATGTCATAAAGGTTACAGCCTAGGAAACCCTAGGGGCAGTTCTACTCTGTCACATGGGGCTGCTGTGAGTCAGAATCAACTTGAAGGCACACGACCACAATGCAAATGCTATTGAATTTGAGATGTTTGGGTACTTACCTCCATGAATACCTGTCTTCCACATAGGAGAGCTGAATCCTTTCCATGTGCAGACTGTTTTGACTGGAAACATTTGTTATAATTGTTGAAGTGTATTTTAATTTATTCGCTTACATTTTTGTCTCCTATTATTGTAGTCATATCTCATTTTAAATATATCATTTAGCAGTGACATATCATATTCACTAAATAAAAGGTTGTCATGTAAAATTGAATTACAAAGTTCACTTGGCAAATTCTATTCAGTCTACAGTAGTGTAAATATAAATCTAATGTAAGACTGAAAGTATTTAAAACAAGTAGTAAGATTGAAAGTGGAAGTTGTATAGCAATTGCCAGACTCCCAAAGGAATATCTGCTTTTAAGATATTCAGTCAATATTCAGTATTCAATTTTGTTTCTTGAATCACATCTATAGAAGATAGTAACATATAATTATAGAATTGAAGGATGTGTTTGAATTAGATAGGATTTATGATTTTATTCTATACTATAAATCTATGGAAATAGGGGCCAAGTCCTGAGAAAATATAAAGTGGTATACAAACACACATGTTGTTGTTGATTCAAACTCATAGTGACCCTATAGGACAGAGTACAACTGCCCCGTAGGGTTTCTTAGGTTGTATTCTTTACAGAAGCAGGATGACACATCTTTCTCCTGTGGAGTGGCTGGTTGGTTTGAACCACCAACATTTCAATGAGCAGCAAGCACTTAACCATAGTGCCACCAGGATAGATACAGTATAGATGATATAGATATAGATGTAGATGTAAATGTAGATATAGATATGGATATAGATATAAATATAGATATACATATAAATACAGATATCTTTAAGAATATCAACCAATGATAGAAATAAATGTTGCGCAGTATAAGATGTATGACATATTTTGGAAGTCATAAATGCCAGTCATTGGGGAAGATGGTAGTATCAACATAATGGATATTGAATAGAACATGAGAAGTAAGGATAAGGGAATGGTAGACATAGAAGATGAACACTAAACTGGGGCAAAAAATATATTCTATAAACTCTCAGAGACAATCCTAAATCTACAATAGATTACAGGGATTTTGTCAGTCCTTCACACCACTTAAATCTGGACAGATCCAATATTAATTGATTCACTACAAATACACTGAAACAGAGATATTTAATGCCAAGCAGGTTTACGAAAGACTGTAAAACTCTATCTATCATCTATCTATTTACTTATAAATATATACTGCAGCAATTGGAAAACTATTGCCCATGGGACAATTTGGCCTGTCACAGGTCAAATTTGCCCACACATACTTGTTTATATTTTGTCAACAGCTTCTTTCTCTCTACGATGACAGAGTGGAGTGGTTGTGACAGACAGCATAAGGCCTACAAAACCTAAAGTATTTATTATTTCGCTCTTTACAGAAAAAGTATGCTAGCCCCTCATATACAGGATTACACAATTAAATTCTTGTGCACATTAAACATAAAATACAAAGATAAATTATCAATTAATAATAGAACAAAGTTGATGAGAAGTAACACATTATTACTTTTAAATGTGTAATTTTGGAAGAGGAATGCCATGATGTGAGAACCTCACTAAGAATAAAATTTGCCCTCGGATATATGGGTAGTAATAAAAGTAAGCATAATAAGTGAATAATAATAATAACAGTGGTAGAATTCTAAGAATCCTTTTGTTAGACTTTGGCTTCGGCTCATTTTCTCATAAATTATATGGAATATGGACAAGAACATGACTAAATAAATTAGATATCTAGAAAGGAATATGGATTGGCTGGTCAACCCTATAAATGGTCTCACCATTTTGATTGAGTTAATTCATTAATTTTACACTAAATATAAATGTAATCAAATACGAAATTTGCTTTAAAATGTATTGTTAGGTTAAGTAAAACGTGATGAAAATTTAAGAAAACAAACAATTGAAAAATAGACAGGTTTTAATAATGTCATCAGGTATGTGGTTATTAATTTTAAAACTGGCTACAACATCATGTTACAGATACAGTAACAGATGGGGATTTCCCTACAGAGGAAGTCTAGCTTCACTACGCGACAAGATTTATTTCCCTCATCAAGAAAATATATGGTAGGTCAGAAAATGCAATCCTTTGGGGCTTCTTAGTCATTAAAAAAACATATGAAGTTTTCCACTAGTAAGAATTCCAAACAATTGTTTTCTGAATTCGTTACAGAAGAGTCTGTAGTTTGTAGAGTAAGAAAAAACAACATTCCTTAGAATATTAAAGAAGTTTCCATGGTATTTCTATAGTAAAAAATGTACAACAAAATTAACTATCATAAGGAGTGGTTTCTTTTTACTTCATTTCTGCTTTTGTGAATGTAAAAATACTATGTAAAACTCTAAATGGAAAACATTTTTGCTACTGGCTTAATTTCTAAGAGTGGAAATATTCCAAATTTTATCACATATGTTCTAGAATATGAATATAGTGTTCATTCTAGTTTCATTTATTATAAAAAATAAAAGCCACCTAAGTCAATTAAGCCCATACTTTTGAAATACCATGGAGAATACAATTTTAAATTTTTTATTTTAAAATTTGCATGGAGGAAATGCGAAACACACATAATAAATATGTTTGATACTAAAGGTCAAAATTACAATTCATATTGTGTCAGAGTGAGCTTAATTAAAATATCATAAAAATTCTCCTTTATTGATTTTAGTTCACATTAGTGGCTTTAACCTCAGGCTAGCCTCAGACAAATTCCAAGCTGCTTGCATTAACAGACTATGCATACCCAACTCAGTTCAGATTTGCATATGATTTATTTCAGAAAAGCTATTTTCTGTGGTATTGAAATACACTGTGTATAAATGTTGACATGTTTAGCTCCTGTCTGTGTACCTATCACAGCACTGGTATTTTACCTTACAGTTTGTAGAGTTCAAGTACCTAATGAAAGACAAGTCCATTGATTCAGTTAATCATCTAAGTCTGCTATTTTATCACCTGACTTTATATCTTAGAAAGCCATTTAGAGAACTATAGAGAATTATAGACTATAGTCAGTTGTGTGTGTGTGTTTGTTTGTTTTTCTATCTCTTCTTCTCTGTTATATACATGAAAATACACACCAAGAGTCAGTAAACTTTTCACTTAAAAGGCCAAATAGTAAATACTGTAAGCCTGTAGGCCATATGGAGCCCTGGTGGAGCAGTGGTTAAGCATTGGGCTGCTAACCAAAAGGTCAGCAGTTCAAATCCACCAGCCACTCCTTGGAAACCCTATGAGGCACTTTTACTCTGTCCTATATGGTCGCTACAGGGTCACTATGAGTTGGAATTGACTTAACAGCGACAGGTCAGGTAGGCTATATGGTCTCTGTTGCAACAACACAACTCTGCCATTATAATCCAAAAGCAGTATAGACAATAAGTAAATGAATGGCAAGGCTATGTCTGTTAGGTGAGACCCTGGGTGGTGCAAACAGTTAAACGCTCAGCTACTAACAGAAAGATTGGCAGTGGAGTACATCAAAAGGTGCCTCAGAAGAAAGTCCTGGTGATCAACTTCCCAAAAATCAGCCATTGAAAAACCTGTGGAGCACAATTCTACTCTGACATACATGGGGTAGCCATGAGTTAGAATTGACTCCATACAGGATGAATTCTAAAAGCAATTCACCAAGATATAACATAATCAAACTCTGGAGAAGCAAGGAGAAAGAGAAAATTTTGAAAGCAGCATGAAACAAGAGATGTATCACATACAAGGGATCCACTATAAGATTAAGTGCCAACTTCTCTTCAGAAACTATGCCACCAAGAAGGCAATGGGGTGACATATTTAAAGTGCTAAAAGAAAAGAACTGTCGGCCAAGAATAATACATCCAGCAAAATTATCATTCAAAAATAAGCATGAAATAAGACATTCCCAAATAAACAAAAATTAAGAGAATTTTTTTTTTTTTTTTTTACTTCCAGACCAATTATGCCGGAATTAATAAAGGAAGTCCTCCAGACAGAAAAGTAACGACAGTTAAAAGCCACCGGAAATTGTACATACATTGAGGGGGAGCAGGGCGGAGGGTTCCACGAAAGGGAAACCACTGACAATATGAAGATCAGACCTATGAAGCTTTTGATAGATAAATACAAAGGGCATGTCCTTCATGCTGTACAATGAGCAAATTATAGGAAAGGATTGTTAAAAAAAAAAAGGAAAAATAGGAAATAAATACAACTAACAATAAAATTAAATTAAGCTTAGATTACAGGGAAGTCAAGATACAAAGATATATGTGATGAGATAATAAAACTAAAAGGGGGGTGATTAGTGTAGATATAGAATTTTTCTATGTTAAGGAAGTTATGGTTTCAAGATATAAAAGGTTATTTTAAATGTAAGATGTTAAATGTATTCCTTATGACAACCACAAAGAAAGTGAATAAAACTACTCACAAAATAAAGGAGACAGGAAACAAAAAGACTCAACAAATCACAAAAACAACAATAATAAATAAAAGGAAAAGAAATTTATATTTAAAAAAGAACTCAGCACAGAAGGTAAAGAGGAACAAAGAAGCCGTTAATCTTTCACACACAAATATGTAATAAAATAGCTGGAGTAAATCTTCCCCTATCAATAATTACAGTGAATGTAAATGAGTTAAATTCTCCCATCAAGATGCAAAGAGTGGTAGAATGGATTTTTAAAAAAAAAAAAAGGCCCAGTCATATATTGTCTACAAGAGACCTAAATTAGGCACAAAGACAAAAATAGGCTAAAACTTAGAAAATGGGAAAAACAATAACCAAAAGAGAGCAGGAATGGCAAGATAATTATCTTTAAGTGAAAGTCTATTATAAAAAATAAAGGACACTATATGATGATAAAAGGGTCAATTCACCAAGAAGATATAACAATTATAAATATTTGTGCACCTAACATCAGAGCCCCAAAATTTATAAAGCAAACTCTAACAGATTTAAAGGGAGAAATAAACAGATCAATGTTAATAATGGAAGACTTTAATACTTCACTTTCGACAATGGATAGGACAACTATAAAGAAATTAATAAAGAAGCAGAATACATGAATAACACTACTAACCAATAGTACTTAACAGACATATATAGAACACTCCACATTCTTCCCAATGCATATGAATCATTCTCCAAAATAGACAATATTGTAGGACAGAAAGCAAATCTCAATAAAAGTAAAAAGATTGAAATCATACAAAAAATCTTCTCTGATCACAATGAAATAAAGCTAGAAATCAGTAACAGAAAGAATAAGGGGAAAAAAATAAATACGTGGAAACTAAACAACACATAAAAAATGGGTCATGGAAGAAATGAGTGAAATTTAAAAATACTTAGAATAAATGGAAAATGAAAACAAAATCTATGAGACGTAGTGTAAGCAGTGCTCTGGGAAATTCATAGCAATGAATGACTATATTAATGAAGAAGAAAGATCCCAAATCAATAGTTTAACTCTACAACTTGAGGAAATAAAAAAGAGAAAAAGAAGCCCAAAGCTAGAAGAAAGAAAATAATAAAGATAAGAGCAGAAATAAATGAAATAGATAATGAAAAAGCAATAGAAAGTATAGACAAGATCAGATGTTCGTTCTTTGAAAGGAACAATAAAATAGACAAAGGAAAAAACTGAGAGAATGCAAATAACAAACATAAGAAATGGCAGTGGAGACAATACAACAGATCCAAATGAGATTTAAAAAGAAGATCATAGCAGAATACTATGAAAAATTGTTCTCCATCAAACTTGAAAACTTAGATGAACTAGACAAATTCCTAGAAACACATAACCTACCTAAACTAACACAAATAGAGGGAGAAAATCTAAACAAACCCTTAACAAGAAAAGAGACTGGATCAGTCATTAAAAACCTCCCAACAAAAACAACAACAAAATGCCTGGAACAGATGACTTCACTGGGGAATTTTACCAAACATTCAGAGAAGAATTGATGCTAGTTCTACTCAAACTCTTCCAAAACTTACAAGATGAAGTAATACTCCCTAACTCATTCTATGAAGCCAAATTTACCCTGATACCAAAGCCAGATAAATACATCACAAGAATCAAAATTACAGACTAATATCCCTTATGAATGTAGATGCAAAAATTCTCCACAAAATTCTAGCTAAAAACTTCAGCAACATATTAAGAAAATTATATACTATAACCAAGTGGGATTTATTACAGGAATGCAAACATAGTTCAACATTAGAAAATTAATCAATGTAATACACATTAAAAAAACAAAGGAAAAAAAACCACATGATCATCTCAAAAGATGCAGAAAAGGCATTTGATACAACCAAAACCTTTCTTGATTTAAAAAAAAAAACTCAGAAAAATAAGTAGAGAAGGGAAATTCCTTAACACAGTTAAGGGCATCTATGAAAAATCAACTGCCAACATTATACCCAATGGAGAAATAAGAAAAGCCTCCCCCTTGAGAATGGGAAAGAGACAAGGATGCCCATTATCACTACTTTTGTTCAATATTGTACTGAAGTCCTAGTCAGAGTAATAGGAGGCCTCACACTTCCCAATTTCAAAACATACTATACAGCTACAGTAATTAAAACAACCTGGCATTGGTTCAATGATAGGAACATAGACCAATGGAATAGAATTGACATGCAAGAAACAAATCCATCCATCTATGGAAAATTGATTTTCAACAAGGGCTCTAAGTCGATTCGATGGGGAAGAAACAGTCTCTTCAACAAATAGTGCTGGAAAAATTGGATATCCACATGCAAAAAAATGAAACAGGACCCATACTTCACACCATACACAAAAATAACTCAAAATGGATCAAGATTCTAAATATTGAAGCTACAATAATAAAGTTTGGGGAAGAAAACATAAGGGCAAAACTATGGGGTCTAGTTTTTTGTTTTTTGGTTTTTTTTAATAATATATGATCAAACCCAACTATAAATGCAGAAAAAGCAGAACACAAATTAGATAACTGGGACCTCATAAAAATTAAATGCCTATGCTCATCAAAAGACTTTATCAAAGAGTAAAAAGACAACCTGCAGACTGGGAAAAAATCTTCAGGAATGGTGTATCTAATAAGGGTATAAGATCCAAAATATATGAAACTTCTACAACTTAATAACAAAAAGAAAATTAAATTAAAAATGAGCATAGGACATGAATAGACACCAAAGAAGATATTCAAGAGGCCAACAAACACGTGAAAAGATACTCATTGTCATTAAAGAGATGTAAATCAAAACTACAAGGAGATATGACCTCACCCCTGCTAAAATAACATTGATCAAAAAAATAGAAAACAACAAATGTTGGTGAGGATGTGGGGATATTGGAATCTTATCCATTGCTAATGGGAATGTAGAATGGTACAACCACTAAGGAAAACAGTATGGTAATTCCCCCAAAAATTAAAAGTGGAACTACCATATGACCCATGGTGGTGGATTAATTACTTTTATGTGTGGCCTTCCAAGCCATGGGCTTGTAATTCCCACCCAGGTGATTGTGTGATTGGGTAATTGTGGCCTACGAAGGGGATTGGTCAGTTTTGCCTTAAAAGAGAGCCAACTCCAGGACAGAGAAGAAGAGCCCACCACCAGCAAGGAAGGAGCCATCAGCCGGAAAGACTCAGAAGCAGAGACCAAGCAGCAGGAGACGGCATGGTGGGCTTCCCGGCCCATAGAGTGAGAAAACTGAGTGACTTTGGACAGAGACTGAGGGCCAAGGAGAGGCATACCTGCGAACACAGCTGGGAAGAGGCTATCCTGATGGAAGAACTGTATCCTGAGTGTTCTTGAGCCTGAATTGTAACTGTTATTTCTCTAATAAACCCCATAATTGTGAGCATGATCTGTGAGTTCTCTGTGGCCATTGCAATAAATTACCGAATGCAGTCCAGTAAAGAATGCTGTGGGAGGGACGTTGGTGTCAGAATTGGCAGAGATGGTAGAGAGAGAAGGCATGTCTAACCTCCACTTCAGCTGTGATCTTGCTTCTCTGTGGGCTGTTAATCTTGGTTCTCCTTCCCCCTTGTGGAGTTGGAGGAGGTCAGACTCCGCCCCCAAGCAGATTTTACACCCAGCAATCTCACTCCTAGGGATCTTATAGAAGTGACAGGATCAGACATACACATGCTGAAGTTCACTGCTGCACTATTCACAGTAGTAAAAAGATGGAAATAACCTAAGGGTTCATCAAAGGGACAACAGTTACTCTAAGGCATAGATGAGAAGTTTGGGGGATGGTGAGACTGAGTTAATGGGAATGAAGCAACTAGAACGGAAATAGTGCAAAAGTTGACACAATGTGAAGAAGGTAACCAATGTCACTGAACATATGTGTAGAAATTGTTCACTAGGAGTGTGTTTTGTTGTGTATATTTTCACCAAAAATAAAATAAAATACTAGATAGATAGATAGGTAAAATCTTGCTCCTCCTTTGCTTAAAGTGGTCTACTGGCTTCCCATTTCAGATTGCAAACCCTACATGATCCCAACTCTCCATTACTTCTCAGACCACAACTTTATACTCTGGCTGACTCTTTTATAGGCACATAAGTTTCTTAAAGTTCCTCAAACCTTCCAGTAATGATGTAGCTCCATACTTGCTCTCTAGTCTGCCCAGAATGGCTTTCCCTGGATATCTACATGGCTACCTTTCATGTTTATTCAGTTATTTTCTCAAACTCACCTTCTTAGTCTAGCATTTCTAGCCTACCCTATACGAAACTGCAACCCCCAAAACATGTTTATTATGTTTGTTGTCTGTTGCCCTGCTGGACTGTTTGTTCTATTAGTGAAGAAATGTTTATTTTTTCAGTTCCTTGCTTTACCCCCAGTACCTAGAGTTATAGCTGGAACACTATAGGTGCCTGATAAATATTTCTTGAATAAATGAAAAAAAATTAATAAACAACAGATTTGAAAACATAATGGATAATGACTTTTTAATACCAAGAATATGATTGAATGCCTAAAACTAATATTCACATGTGTGAAATATCTGTTTGAAAGAATCTTAAAATTTTCTTAAATGTCACAGAAGAAAACTTGAATTAGCAAAAGTTTGCTCTGTTCTAAAGCCTCAGTTTCAGAAAAACGATTTTCTCTAAGATGGTATAAAAAGTTTCCTATGATCTCAATAAAGCTATGTGAAGGATTTATATTTGGAGCTACTCTTTCTTATATTAGAAAGAATAAACAAGTTAGACTGGTCAGTGACATAAAAAAAACAAATGAGTAATAAATATGAAAAAAACCTTGATTATTATTAAATGAATTTCAATATTTGGGACAGTATAATAATAGAATATTAAGAGAAATACAAATCAATAGAACAAGGTATACTATCGTGAAATTGAATCAAATACATGCACACACATATGTACATATATTTAAATATGAATTTTAGTAGTGTATGATAAACAGGTTATTAGGTAGAAAATTTACTTTTCTTACATACTACCCAGTTTTCCCAAGCGTTACTCAAAATGTGGTCTTAAGACCACAACAGATCTGTGAATTTTTGCTGTTGTTCTGAAACAAGAAAGGTAGCATTTTTCTAAGCTATCTGTTTAGTTTTGTTAATACATTTCTATTCTAGCAAGACATTCTCAATAAAGAGAATAGGGCATTTGTATTATTTTCTGGTGTAAGCTCTTTAATTTGCATCCAGACACGCACAGATCCACTGCTTTGAATGATAGTGCTCTGAGGACATATTTCATTCTGCTTTGCATTAGAATATGTGTATGTGTGTGTATGTAAGTATATACACACATATATATGTCTTTATTATTGAGGTATACAATTGGCATACAAAATTTAAAAAACTGCACTCCCTTACAGCATTCGATATAAGATGTAACATGTGCTCACATTTGTCAAACCATCATTATAATCAACATTATGAACATATCCATCACCCCCCAAATTTCCTTTTGCCCCTTTGAAATACCTGCCTTTCACCCATGAATCTCCAGCCAACCACTAATATGCTTTCTGTCATTGTAGATTAGTTTTCATTTCCTAGAAATATATATAAGTGAAATCATACAATATGCAGTATATGCTGTTTTTTGTTTTTATTGGTTTTGTGTGTTTGTGTGTGTGTGTGTGTGTGCATCTGGTTTCTCTCACTCTGAGTAATTACTTTTGGATCCATCAACACAATTAGGGTGTAGCTAATACTTTGTTTATCTTGTTAATGAGTAGTATCTTATGGTTATATTACAGTTTGTTTATCCATTTCTCTTTGCAAACATTTTGTTTCCAGGTTTTTGTTATTACAAATAAAGCTTCTGATATGAATTCTCCTATACAAGTATTTGTATGAACATCTAGTGGATATATAAAATGGTACAAACACTTGTAAAAAGATTTGGCATTTTCTTAAAAAGTAAAGAAACTTTCTATGATCCAGCCATTTCTCTAGGTGTGTTCCCATGAAAAATGAGAGCATGAAAGCATGTCCAAGGGCAATACTTTGATTCAACTATAACAATTGCATTAGTTTTAACCTTATAAATGTACTCAAAAGCGTATGAAAAATGATATATGAAGAAGTATATTTATTACAGCATTATATTTAACAGTAGAAGATTAGAAACTATGTCTGTGTCTATCTGTTGAGAATTAACTAACTTGGTTCAATTCATACAAGGAAATATGATACATCCAAATAATAATTTAGAAATTTTTTTATGCACTGATATGAAATGATCTCCAAAATATGTGAAAGGTGAAGTACATAGTCTGTTAAAGAAGAGAAGTGAATAATATGATGAAACAATTTTTGTTTGTGATAAAAGTAGTTTTTTGTAATAGTAAAGTTACTCATTACTTTGGCAAACAACATTAATTTAGTATGTTCATTTTTATGGCTTTATTTTATGACTTTTTTATGGCTAAGTCCCATTATAAAGTAGTCATTTTGGCACTTTGTGATGGTTAATGTTTTGTGTCAGCTTGGCTGGGCATGATTCTCAGTGGTTTGGCAGTTGTATGATGTTGTGATCACTTCCATGATGAGATTTGATATAATGTGATCACCTCAGTGATGGGATCTGCTGTGAGTAGCCAATCAGTTGAAAGGGAGTTTCCTTTGGCATGAATTGAATACATTGAATGTAATTGGACATTCTGGCAAGGCTCGTGGGCTTTTGCTCACTCTGGTTCCTACAGCTGGCTCCTGTTCATCTGACCTCTGGTTCTCGGAACTTTAGCTAGCAGCTTACCTGTGATCTTGCCTGCCAGTCTTGGAATTCGTCAGTCTTCACAATCTGTGAGCAAGAGCTCTGCTGTCCGACCTGCTGATCTTGGGTTCACCAGCCCCTGCAGTTACGTGAATTAGGAGACTCCTCTATCCTGATTCACACAGACTTGGGATGTTCCAGCCTCTATAACCGCATGAGCCATTTCCTTCACATAAATCTCTCTGTGTATTTATACACTTTACTAGTTACGCTCCTCTAGAGAACCCAGCCTAAGATACACTTCAACAGCAAAACTATAAGACAGGATGAATAAAAAAATTTCCTCCATACAAATATATATATATATATATATATATATATATATATATATATATATGATAGATTAATAATGAGATGCCTCATCATTTATTTACAATGTCACAATACACTTTCTGTAGAAAATGGATGTTCACTAGTATTTCTATTTATTCTGTAGTAAAGAGAAACATTAATCAACAATCATTACTTCTTAATCACCCTGGAATGTATCTCAAAAAAATATTTCTTATTGCAACGATTTCCAGGAAGAAATGTTTTAAAAATATAGGGCCTTTTGAAAACTTTTATGTTAAACTACTTTTGGTATTTTCTAAGAAAGAATGTTATTTTTTAAAATTTAAATACTGTAATGCACATCTGTAACATAGTCTCAGTAGTTAATACATTAAATAAATTTTTTATTAAAATTCATTGAATGAACTAATTAAAAACTCTAAGCTTTTGTAATATAATTTAAAATTCTCATGATGGTTAAGATTGTGCGTCAACTTGGCTGGGCCATAATCCTTAGTGTTTATATGTGATCACTCCCATGATTGAATTTGCTGTGAGTAGCCAATCAGTTGAAAGGGAGTTTACTTGAGGGTGTGGCCTGCATCTGAATATAAGCAGACTTCTGGCTTTTTTGCTCACTCTGGATCTGGACCCTGTGGTTGCCTCCCGTTGTCTCACCTCTGGGTCTTGGGACTTGAGCTGTCAGCTTACCTGCCAAATTTGGGATTCACCATTCTTCACAGCCTGTGAGCAGAGACCTGCTCTCTGACCTGCCAGTCTGGGGTTCACCAGCCCCAGCAGCTATGTGAATCAGGAGAAACCTTGCAGTCTTGCCTGCCCATCTTGGCATTTGTCAACCTTCACAGCCTGTGAGCAGCAGCCCTGTTCTCGAACTGCCAATCTTGGGCTCACCAGCTCCTGCAGCTGCAAAACTTGGGAGAGGCCCCTACCCTGATCCATAGATTTGGGACATTCTAGCCTCTACAATCATGTGAGCTGTTTTCTTGATATAAATCTCTCTATATATATATTTATACACTTCACAGGTTTTGCTTCTCTAGAGAACCCAGCCTAAGACAATTCTATTTTACTTTGTATTAGAAACAATTTACAGGGGAAATTTGCCAATCTCACCAAGGCTAAGAAAACATTAATTTGAATGTTACATTTTCAATTAAAACTGAAAGCAGTGAGCTTTATTATTTGCTTAAGAGATTGAGAATAGTATCACAACTAATAGACAGTTTGTGTGAAAGATGGGGTAGCTAT
Organism: Dugong dugon; assembly: GCA_030035585.1. NCBI lineage: Eukaryota > Metazoa > Chordata > Mammalia > Sirenia > Dugongidae > Dugong > Dugong dugon. The sequence goes on along the minus strand of CM057477.1, from coordinate 45,577,201 downwards.
ATACAAAGACAGCATGAAATAGGAGCTTTATGATGGACTCTAAAAAATAGCAATTCAATGCCATACTTATGTACTGAGATGGAACTAACTGGGACCAGCTGAATTACAGCACCATTAACCATAGCACCTGTTTTATTTCCTGCAGGATTCCTTTTTAATAAATAACCCTCCATATTCTTCCCAACATTTAGAATGCTGAAATAAATAATTGACTGAGTTTTATACCTCTGAATGGGAAAATATTGGTGTTAGTTTTTAGCATTTTATAATATCAAGTAACATTCATTGATTAGCTGTTTCTTGCTAGGCAGTTATATAGCAGGTCAGTGTAATTAGCTGCACCTTATTAAAAATGTACTTTGGGTCTAAAATGGTAAAATGAGTTGGCTAAATCTATCAGTGAATTAGCCAAGCTCTCAGGTTTAAGAGTCAAATAACCAGTTCACAGCCTTAACTTGGCTAAGTCCATTAAACACTCACACTTGCTAGGTCAAGCAAATAATACTTTTACATCAGCAGAAATTAATTCTAATAGTAGGAAAAATAATCTCTGAAAATAGATTTGCTGGAATCATCCATTTTTACACATTATATACTTGCCAACTCAGATAAAACATTATTTTTGAAAATGCATGTACTTGGGAACATAAACTACCATCCATCCCCAATATTTATTAGATTCTTGTATTGACTGTGGTTTACTAATATTTTAACATACTAAATGTGGACACTTTTAAATTATGTTTGACATCAAGAGTAACCTACCTTTAGTAGTCAATAAAGATTTAAAGAGTGAACCTGCTGAAGTGGCATTTGGCTGATCTCTAAAGGTCTTTGAAGAATGTCTGTTTAAAGATGGGTTAAGGGGGATTAACTAAGAAATAAGAAGTAGTGCATAAGGAGGGAAACTCATTTCGTACAGATCTGGTATTCCCAGTAATATGCTATCTGGAAAACATCCTTTTTAACTCTTTTTATCTATAGGACGGACTTTCTGAGTGTTAATAAACAACCTTTCACTTGAAATGGAAAAAGAAAAATAGAAATCTGCATAACAAGGTAGTTATGATAGAAAAGCAACCAGTAGAATAGAATGCAAACAACCCAAGGCATGGAGACAACATTGAGCTCAAAAGAAAACCTATAAAAAAGAGAATCATGAAAGAGCTCGTATATGAAGGAGTTAGAATGCAGCAGAAAGAAATAAAGAAGAAAGGAAATGCAGCTCAAAAAATCTCACAGAAAATGCAGCCCAAGTCTAGTGATGATGATGATAACTACAGAAAACAGCAACTTTCAGAGAGATCTGCAACGTTCTTTTAAAATGCAGTACAATTGTTACAAGAAGGTGACAAATTAAGATAATGGAACTTAGATGTGTTCCATTAAAGTCACTTTATATTTGCCAATTACGATAAATCCCTTAATGTGAAGTGTTTGGTGTTTAAAATTAAGAAAACTTTAATATACTATTTTTTAATGATATATAGAATATTTTTTAATTACTCAGATGATATCTATTGTGTTTTTCAAATCTGGTTATAATTTTATACATGTGGTTATATGATCAAAGTCTTAGTGGCACAGTGGTTAAGTGCTATGGCTGCTAACCAAAAGGTCAGCAGTTTGAATCCACCAGCTGCTCCTTGGAAACCCTATGGAGCAGTTCTACTCTGTCCTATAGGGTCTCTATAAGTCAGAATTGATTCGATAGCCACAGGTTTGGCTTGGTGATATGATTATACTACACAGGAAATACCAATTCTGGAAACATAACAAGGCATTGATTATAACAGAAATACTGAAATTTGATGAACTAATAGTATTTCTTTGGTTACTACACTTAGGTTTAGTTCAAATTGAATTATGTGTACTTCCTGGGCAGAGAATGAATTTGTTGAATAGAACGAGTATCTAAATTGCAACACAAATAGTAGCATGTCTCAACATATATGTGAACACATAATGTCAGACAAACTTGTTTCATACATCTTGCTAAACTGTATTTATATATATATGTTGTATTTATACCACAAAAAGTCAATAAGAGGCATTCTGAGATGATGACTTCAGTGTTTCACCTACACTAATTTCTTTATTTAATAGAAACCCAAATGTATGATGTCATGCCTTAAAACCTGAACTTATGTTTTATTTGAAAACAGTAGTATTCACAACTTACACATTTATTCATATTAAGTGACTCATTACTAGTTTCATGTATTATAATATTTCATCAATTCTGAGACAAATAATTTATCTGCTTTTGAAATGTCTGATATCAAGATGTTTAAAGTAGATGACATTTTTGTATTGTATCCTAGCTTTATTGTTAGCTTTAAAATAAATCTGTAGTATATAAAATAAAGGTGTATTTTAAACAGATAGATCATATACTCAAAGATATGAATTATCTAAAAAAGGTTTGGTGAGTTATTATTTAATAAAATAAAATAAAGTTTTTATTTTAAAATTAAATTGAGATAAAATACAGATAAATTTAAGTATTAAAAAAACAAACCTGTTGCTGTGGAGTCAATTCCGACTCATAGTGACCCTCTAGCACAGAGTAGAAGTTCCCCCATAGGGTTTCCAAGGAGCAGCTGGTGGATTTGAACTGCCAACCTTTTGGTTAGCAGCCTGAGCTCTTAAACACTATACCACCAGGGCTCCAGATTTAAGTATAGATATATTTATTCCTACAGAGAAATGTGGAGTTTGTTCTTCAGAAATCCAATGCTTTGAACATTTTAGTTACTTCTTATACTTAATTCCATTGTCCTTTTCATTATATAATTCCAGCTCATAATCATAGCTTCAAGAGTTGTTTCAATTGTATTTTGAAAGAATACAAAGCCTCAGAGTTAATGATGAACTATGAAAACAGAAGGAAAAATGACATATTATTTTTCTTTAGCTTTTTTTGATAATTAGTAAATACACTGAAACTAAGTTAAATTTATCTAAATTTGATTTAAAAATATAAATTTAATTATAGATATATTTAAATCAAATTTTGAATATATTGAATATACTTAGCGTTATTGATTGCAGTACAGTTTTTAATGGGTAAAGGCTGGCACAGACAACATAAATTCATAGGGGACAGTTGGATAAACAATGGCACATTCACATAATGTAACATTATGCACCAGTAAAAAGAAATGTAGAAAAACATTGTTATGGTTGAACTGTGTCCACCAAAAAGATATGTTAAAGTCTTAACACCTGGTAACTGCCAATATAAATTTATTTGGAAACAGGTTCTTTGCAGATGTAATTAGCTAAGTTAACATGAGGTCATACTGGAGTAGGATGGGTCCCAATCCAATATGACTGGTGTTAATAAACAGAGGAGAAGAGACACACACAGACAGACACAGAGGGAAGACCACCATATAGACAAAGGCAGAGATTGGAGTTATGTTATCTGAAGCCAAGGAACACCTGGTACTACAAGAAGCTGCAAGAGAGAAGGAAGGATCTTTCCTTAGACTTTTAGAGAGCATGGACCTGCTGACACCCTGAATTCTGTCCTGCAGAAACGTTAGAGAATAAATTTCTGTTGTATTAAGCCACTGAATTTGTGGTACTATATTATGGCAGTCCTGGAAAACAAATACTGACTAATAATGATATCTTTGATCCCCACATCAAATACATGTATTTACTTATATTTTCAAAAATAGATGTGGAATGATAAACCAAAATATGATAAAAAATATCTTTTTTTTTTTTTCTTTATTTTTTTTTTTATTTTTATTTTTTTATTTTTTATTTTTTTTTTTAATATATATTTTATTGTACTTCAGGTGAAAGCTTACAGAGCAAATAGTTTCTCATGAAATAGTAGTACACATGTTGTTTTTTTTGACATTGGTTAACAACCCCACAACGTATTAAGCCTCTAAATTCTCAACCTTTTTTTTTGATGAAAATTACAGATGGCCAAAGATACACCGTTTCAAAATTTTCTACATTCACAGTTCAGTGACATTGACTACGCTCTTCCAACTGTGATGTTATTCTCACTTAAGATGAAGGCTTACAGAACAAAATAGTTTTTCATTTAACAGTTACTACACATGTTGCCCTATGACAATGGTTGACAATCTCACAGCACATCAAGAATATCCTTACTCCACCTTGTGTTCCCTATCACCAGGGGGCTTCCTTGTCCCCTTCTGTCTTCTGGACCTTGTCAGTGGACTATTGTACCTCTTTAGTCTCATTTGTTTATTTATTTATTTTTATTTTATTTAACCACCATTTCAAAACTTTTTACTTACACATTTAAGTGATATTGACTATGCTCTTCCAATTGTGCTGCCATTCTCGCCCAAGATGAAGGCTTACAGGACAAAACAGCCTCCCATTTAATAGTTACTACAAATGTTGCCCTATAGCAGTGGTCAACAATCTCACAATACATCGACAGTGTCCTTATTCAATTTGTGTTCCTTATCATCAGTTTCCTACTCTCCCTCTGCCTTCTGGCCCTTGTCACCGGACTCCTATACATCGTTAGTCCCATTTAGTTTTACTGGGGTGTCCGTTCCCAGGCTTAACATCGAACCTTGAAGGTAACTTCCCCTCTGAGCTGAAAGGGTGTCTGGGGGCCACACTCTCGAGGTTTCTCTAGTATTCTTTAGGCCAGTATATCTGGTCTTCTTTTTTTTTTGGGAGTTAAAATTATGCTCTACATCCTACTCCAGCTCTGCCCAGAACCCTCTGTTGTGATCCTGGTCAGAGGAGTCATTGGTGGTAGCCGGGCACCATCCAGCTGTACTGGGCTCAGTCCCGTGGAGGCCTTGGTAGCTGTGGACCATTAGTCCTTCGGACTAATCTTTTCCTTGTATCCTGTTCTCTTCATTCTCCCTTATTCCCGAAGGGATGAGATCAGTGGAGTATCTTAGATGGCCGCTCATAGGCTTTTAAGACCCCAGACACTACTCACCAAGGTAGAATGTAGAGCATTATCTTTATAAGTAGTGTCATGCCAATTGAGCTAGATGTTCCCCGAGATCATGGTCCCCAGAGCCCTCCGTCCAATAACTCAGTCCCTCGGGGGGTTTGGATGTGTCTATAGGGCCTCCATGACCTTTCCTTGTGCAGGTTGTGTTAGTTTCCCCTGTACTATGTACTATCTCATCTCTCACCCAAGTTACCACTTACCTATTACCTATTTAGTATCCCCCCCCCCCTCCCATCCCTGGTAACCAACAAGGATTGTTACATTTTGCATGTGAATTTTTTCATGGGTTTTTACAATAGAGGTCTCATACAATATTTGTCCTTTTGTGATTGACTTATTTCACTCAGCATGATGTCCTCCAGTTTCATCCATGTTATGAGATGGTTCACCGATTCATTGTTCTTTCTCGTTGCATAGTACTCCATTGTGTGTATGTACCATAGTTTGTGTATCCATTCGTCTGTTGATGGACATCGAGGTTGTTTCCATCGTTTTGCTATTGTGAATAATGCTGCCATGAACATAGGTGTGCATATGTCTATTCGAGTGATGACTCTTATTTCTCTAGGATATATTCCTAGGAGTGGGATTGCTGGATCGAATGGTACGTCTATTTCTAGCTTTCTGAGGAAACGCCATATCATTTTCCAAAATGGCTGTATCATTTTGCATTCCCACCAGCAGTGTATAAGAGTTCCCGTCTCCCCGCAGCCCCTCCAACATTTGTTATTTCCAGTGTTTTTGATTCGTGCCAGTAATGCCGGGGTGAGATGGTATCTCATTGTGGTTTTAATTTGCATTTCTCTAATGGCTAGTGATCGCGAGCATTTCCTCATGTGTCTGTTGGCCATTTGAATGTCTTCCTTGGTGAAGTGTCTGTTCATTTCCTTTGCCCATTTTTTGATAGGATTGTTTGTCTTTTTGTTGTAGAGGTGTTGGATTTTCTTGTAGATTATGGAGATTAGACCTTTGTCTGACTTGTACTGTCCAAAAATTTTTTCCCAGTCTGTAGGTTCTCTTTTAACTCTTTTGGTGAAATCTTTTGAAGAGCATAGATGTTTGATTTTTAGAAGATCCCAATTATCTAGTTTATCTGTTGGGTTTTTTGTGTTGATGTTTATGGTTTGTATCCTGTTAATGCCATGTATTAAGGTCTGAAGTGTTGGTCCTATTTTTTCTTCTATGAATTTTATAGTTTGAGGCTTTATATTCAGGTCTTTGATCCATTTTGAAGTAGTTTTTGTATATGGTGTGAGATATGGGTCCTGTTTCATTTTTCTACAAATGGATATCCAGTTTTGCCAGCACCATTTGTTAAAAAGACTGTCTTTTCCCCATTTGATGTATTTTGGGCCCTTGTCAAAAATCAGGTGACCGTAGGTGGATGGATTTACATCTGAGTTCTCAATTCTGTTCCATTGGTCAATGTCTCTGTTGTTGTACCAGTACCAGGCTGTTTTGAGTACTGTAGCTGTATAGTAGGTTCTCAAGTCAGGTAGTGTGAGTCCTCCAACTTTATTCTTCTTCTTCAGTAGTGCTTTACTTATTCGAGGTTTCTTCCCTTTCCATATAAAGTTAATAATTATTTTTTCCATCTCTTTGAAGAATGTTGTTGGTATTTGTATCGGAATTGCATTGTATTTGTAGATTGCTTTAGGTAGAATTGCCATTTTCACAATGTTGAGTCTGCCTATCCATGAGCATGGTATGTTTTTCCATTTATGTAGATCCCTTTGGGTTTCATGCAGCAGTGTTTTGTAGTTTTCTTTGTATAGGTCTTTTATATTCCTGGTCAGATTTATTCCTAAGTATTTTATCTTTTTAGGGGCTATTGAAAATGGTATTGATTTCCTGATCTCCTTTTCATCATTCTCTTTACTGGTGTATAGGAATCCAACTGATTTTTGAATGTTTATCTTGTATCCTGCTACTCTGCTGAATCTTTCTATTACTTCCAGTAAATTTCTCGTGGAGTCTTTAGGGTTTTCTATGTATAGTATCATATCATCTGCAAACAGGGAGAGTTTAACTTCTTCATTACCAATTTGGATGCCCTTTATTTCTTTTTCTTGCCTTACTGCTCTAGCTAGAACTTCCAGCACAATGTTAAATAGGAGTGGTGATAAAGGGCATCCTTGTCTTGTTCCTGTTTTCAGGGGGAATGTTTTCAGCCTTTCTCCATTAAGAATGATGTTGGCTGTTGGTTTTGCATAGATGCCCTTTATTATGTTGAGAAATTTCCCTTCTATACCTATTTTATTGAGAGCTTTTATCAGGAATGGGTGTTGGACTTTGTCAAATGCCTTTTCTGCATCAATTGAGATAATCATGTGATTTTTTTCTTTCCTTTTATTTATGTGGTGGATTACGTTGATGGATTTTCTAATGTTAAACCATCCTTGCATACCTGGTATGAATCCTACTTGGTCGTGGTGTATTATTTTTTTGATATGATACTGAATTCTATTGGCTAGAATTTTGTTCAGAATTTTTGCATCTATATTCATGAGAGATATTGGTCTGTAATTTTCTTTTTTTGTGATGTCTTTGCCTGGTTTTGGTATCAGCGTTATGCTGGCTTCATAGAATGAATTTGGAAGTGTTGCTTCCTCTTCTATGCTCTGAAATAACTTGAGTAGAACTGGTACGAGCTCTTCTGTAAATGTTTTGTAGAATTCTCCAGTGAAGCCATCTGGGCCAGGGCTTTTTTTGGTTGGGAGTTTTTTTATTACCTTTTCAAACTCTTCTCTTGTTATGGGTCTGTTCAGATTTTCAATATCACTTTGTTGTAGTTTGGGTAGGCCGTATGTTTCTAGAAATTTATCCATTTCCTCTAGGTTTTCAAATTTGTTGGAATATAGTTTTTCATAATATTCTGTTATAATCCTTTTTATATCAGTTGGGTCTGTTGTAATGTCCCCCATTTCATTTCTTATTTGGGTTATTTGTGCCGTCTGCTGTTTTTCTTTTGTCAGTCTGGCCAGTGGTTTGTCGATTTTGTTGATTCTTCCAAAGAACCAACTTTTGGTTTTGTTGATTCTTTCTATTGTTTTTCTGTTCTCTATTTCATTGATTTCTGCTCTGATCTTTACTATTTCCTTTCTTCCGGTGGTTGTAGGCTTTTTTTGTTGTTCTCTTTCTATTTGTTTGAGTTCTGTAGTTAATGTTTTGATTTTGTCCCTTTCTTCTTTTTTGATATGTGCATCTATTGCTATAAATTGTCCTCTGAGGACTGCCTTTGCTGTGTCCCAAAGGTTTTGGTATGATGTGTTTTCATTTTCATTTGATTCTAGGAATTTTTTAATTCCATCTCTGATTTCTTCTATTACCCATTGATGTGTAAGCAGATTATTATTCAGTTTCCATGTGTTTGATTTTTTTTCCTTGCTCTTTCTAGTGTTAATTTCTACCTTGATGGCATTGTGGTCAGAGAAGATACTGTGAATTATCTCAGCATTTTGGATCTTGTTGAGGATTGCCCTGTGGCCTAAGATGTGGTCTATTCTGAAGAACGTTCCATGTGCATTGGAAAAGAATGTGTACTTTGCAGCGGTTGGATGGATTGTTCTATATATGTCTATGAGGTCCAGTTGGCTGATTGTGTCCTTTAGGTCTTCTGTATCTTTGCTGAGTTTCTTTTTAGTTGTTCTGTCCTTTACTGAGAGTGGTGTGTTGAAGTCTCCTACTATTATTGTGGAACTGTCAATTTCTCTTTTCAGTGCTGTTAGAGTTTTTTTTATGTATTTTGGAGCCCTGTCATTGGGTGAATAGATATTTATTATGGTTATGTCTTCATGATGGATCATCCCCTTAATCATTATATAGTGTCCTTCTTTGTCTTTTATGGTAGATTTTGTTTTAAAGTCTATTTTATCTGAGAATAGAATTGCCACTCCTGCTCTTTTTTGATAGTTGTTAGCTTGATATATTTTTTTCCAACCTTTGATTTTTAATAAATTCACATCTTTGTTTCTAAGATGTGTCTCTTTTAGACAGCAAATAGATGGATCCTGTTTTCTTATCCATTCTGCCACTCTCCGTCGCTTTATGGGTGCATTGAGTCCATTTACGTTCAGTGTAATTATTGATAGATGTGAATTTGTTGCTGTCATTTTGTAGTGCTTTTTTTTGTGATGCTGAAGTTTTCTTTGTTCTTCTTACTCTCTTGTGCTGAGTTCCTTTTGTTTGTGGATTTTGTGTTCATTTCTTTTGTTTTTGTAGGTTTTGTTTTTTTGGAGACTTTATGTTTTTCGTCTTTATTTTTATGAGTTGGTTTGTTAACTTTTTTTGTGGTTACCATGAATTTTACCCTTATCTTTATAATTTTGAAGCAGTCTACCGTTACTTGGTATCGCCTTGCCTTCTTCTCCTTTAGAAGGTTCTATACCTATGCCGTTTGTTCCCTCTTTCATTGTTTTGATGTTGTTGTCATCCTTTGATTGATTTCTCTGATTCCCTGTTGTATATCTTTTGTTTTTGGAAAGTCGTCTGTAGTTCAGTTCCTAGAATGGTATCTGGTTCATGTTAACCTGCGTCCTAGGTCCTAGGTCCTGCCTGAGGGCTTAAGCTGTTTGTCCTCAGATCGAAGAACTCCCTTTAATAATTCTTGTAAGTTTGGTTTGACTTTTGCATATTCCTTTAGTTTCTGTTTATCTGGAAATGACCTAATTTCACCATCAAATCTGAATGAGAGTTTTGCAGGATATATTATTCTTGGCTGACAATTTTTTTCTTTCAAGATTTTATATATGTCATCCCATTGCCTTCTTGCCTGCATGGTTTCTGCTGAATAATCTGAGCTTAGTCTTATTGTTTCTCCTCTGTATGTGACTTCTTGTTTTTCACGAGCTGCTCTCAGGATTCTTTGTTTGTCTTTAGTTTTAGCGAGTGTGAATATGATATGTCTTGGTGATTTTCTTTTGGGGTCTCTTCTATATGGGGTTCGTTGAGCTTCTTGGATGACCAGCTTTTCATCTTTCATGATATTGGGAAAGTTTTCTGTCAGCAGTTCCTCAATGATCCTCTCTGTGTTTTCTGTTTTCTCCCCCTGTTCTGGTATGCCAATCACTCGTAAGTTTTTGCTTTTAATTGTTTCCCACATAACTCTCAGGGTCTCTTCATTTTTCTTTGTTCTTTTTTCTGAGTTTTCCTGAAACAGAGTTGTATCCAAGTGTTTGTCTTCAGTTCCACTGATCCTGTCTTCCATGGTTTCAAATCTACTTCTCAGCCCTTCTATGACACCGTCCATTTCTGAAATCTTGTTGTTTATCTTTTGGATTTCTAATTGTTGTTTTTGTATAATTTCGAGTTGTGAATTTATTTTGGCATTTTGTTCTTGTATCATCTTCCTGAATTCTTCCAATTTTTTGTCTGTATTTTCCATAAATTTGTCTATTTTTTCCTCATGTTTGTCAGCTTTTTGCCTCAGTTCTTGGAAAATTCCGAGTATTAGTGATTTGAGTTCCGTATCAGGTACTTCTAGTGCATTTTCTTCCACAGGAGAGTTATCTGGTGTTTTAATTTGGACGCCTATTGGAGCCATCTTGTCTTGTTTTTGTAAATGTTTTGATATTGTTTGCTGTTTTCGGGGCATTCAGTAGATATTTCTCTCGTTTATTGATTGTAGATTTTTTTTTTTTTTCGTTCTTGTGGTACAGCTGGGCAGATCTAGTTGAGGAGGAGCCACTGGGATGGGTTGCTTGTGGCACTCACTGCAGCCACCAGGACGGTCGGTAGTCAGTGCTGGGCAGGTTCCGATAGGGCGTGCCTGCACCGCTTGGTGATGTGATGTCTAGTGCACGGTGCAGGTAGGTAGGGTGCAGCGGGAAGATGGTTATGTGTGAAGCTAAGCTGGATATGGGAGAGAGGAGAGAGGAGGAGGAGCAAAAAGCGTACAAACATATAAGAATGCTAGGGGAGCTTGTCGTTGGAATGTACAGATGAGAGACTATGGGATGGAGGAAACCAGAAGGGGGAAGAGAAAGAAAAGGAAAGAATGACCAAAGAAAAATCAGAAAAGTTAAAGAACTGCAAAGTTCCCAGGGATCCCACCGATGCAGCTATGAGGTCTGGGGGAGTCGGTCTCAATTTTCACAGCTCAGCCTGGCCAGAAGGTACAGAGGCATACATCGCCTGGAATTCAGGGATCAGAAAGAGAAGGAAGAGATAGAGAGACAAGAAATTAAGCAATGAAGAAAGACAAAAGAGAAAAAGAGGTAAAAGATGACAAAACTAATCAAAAAAGGAAGAAAAATAAAATTGAGAGAAAAAAAAAAAAAAAAGGGCAACACCAGCAATCAGTGCCTACAAATGGGACCCAGAGAGCCCCCACTCAGGGGCGCGAATTCCAAGAAGCTGGTAGTCTTGGGGTTAAGTGACCGTGGCCACGGGAAGCAGAGGGGCCAACGAACAAAGGCCCCAGGATCCCACCCGCGCGGGAGCCCAGACCTGGAAACAGCCACACGCCCGAACGCAGCCCTACAGCCCCGCAGGAGAGAGCAGAGACAGCACTCGGAACCAGGCACCCAGGCAAAAGGAGGGGGAGGCGGCAGAAAAAGGCTCGCTAGCGGCCGGCAAACAGCTCCCAGAAAGCCTCCAGCCCGGGCGTGCGGAATCCAAGCACCGGCGCCCCCCAGCTCAGGGACTCCGGCCACGGAAAGCAGAGGGGCGAACAAACAAAGGCCCCGGGATCCCACCCACGCGGGAGCCCAGACCTAGAAACAGCCACACGCCCGCACGCAGCCCTACAGCCCCGCAGGAGAGAGCAGAGACAGCACTCGGAACCAGGCACCCAGGCAAAAGGAGGGGGAGGCGGCAGAGAAAGGTTCGCTAGCTGCCAGCAAACGGCTCCCAGAAAGCCGCCAGCCCAGGCGCGCGGAATCCAAGCACCAGCACCCCCCAGCCCAGGGACCCTGGCCACGGAAAGCAGGGGATCCCCAGCTGAAGCGGAGAGGGGTGGGTGGTGGGAGAGCGCGCACCGCAGTTTACCAGTCGTTCTGTCTCCGACCAGATGCTCTGCAAGGCTGCTCTCCCGTTTGCTGGTCTCCGATAGGAATCCAAGATGGTGGATCCGCGCTGCGTTAGCTGGTAAGGAATCTCTGCCTGAGTCTGTCCTCGCTCTCCGTTCTCTTTTAGTATTCTCACTCCGTTTGGTGTTTGGCTGAGTTCTTTATCTCTTCATTTGGTGTTCTAGGGTTTCAGGATTGTTGATTCTCTGTTAGGCTTAGTTTTTCGGATCTTTGCTGTGGAGGGACGGCATGGTGTTTCTGCCTAGAGCGCCATCTTGCCCCCAATCTCCTTCTTTATTATTTTATCTTCAGTATTTTTTCCATTCAATCATTAAAAACATTGAGTTGCTACCTCAAGCTCAGGTAGCCCTGAGAGTATAACACAGATAATTCCCTCAGAATCTGCATGTGGAAAAGACTGTAAGACAGTACATAAGTAAAGGCTGAATAAAGAAAAAAGATAAAAAATATCTTGATGGAAAATTAAAAAAACATACAGGAGTAGATAAAACAAAAAGTAAGATCTTTATTAATATATTAATATATTTATAAATAGTTTTGAGTTTGGAATATGAGCATGTCTACATTAGTAAATGACAAAATTAAACTCCCAAAATGCAATACTTAATTACTGATTTAAAAATGAAACAAATAAATTGAAATGTACATCAACTTAGTGGCATAACCATATAGTGAAGATGATTACTATGAATTGCTTTAAGAAACACGTTTTGATTTTACATCTCTGGTGGTATATTTTAGAAAGAAAAAGGAACAATAGGAAATATGAACTGGGTTTCAGCAGTATTATGATAGTTCTAATATTGGTATTTTCATTTTTAATATATTGTAGATATAATTTAAGTTATAATAAGCAAAATCATGATAAACCAAGAAAATATTGAAGTTGTCAGTGATTTCATTTTACTTGGATCCACAGTCAATGCCTATGGAAGCAGCAGTCAAGAAATCAAACGACATATTGCGTTGGGCAAATCTGCTATAAGAGACCTCTTTAAAGTGTTAAAAAGCAAAGATGTCACTTTGAGAACTAAGGTGCACCCGAACCAATCCATGGTATTTTCAATTACTTCATATGGACTGAAAGCTGGACAATGAATAAGGAAGACCAAAGAAGAATTGACGCCTCTGAATTATGGTGTTGGTGAAGAATATTGAATACATCATGGACTGTCTTGAAAGAAGTACAGCCAGAGTGCTTCTTGGAAGTGAGGCTGGAGAGACTTTGTCTCACATACTTTGGACATATTATCAAGAGGACCAGCCCCTGGAGAAGGATATCATGCTTGGAAAAGTAGAGGGTCAGCGAAAAAGAGGAAGACCCTTAAGGAGATGGATTGACACAGTGGTTGCAATAATGGGTTCAAGCACATCAACAATTGTGAGAATGGCACAGGACTGGGCTGCTATGAGTCAGAACAGACTTGATGGCACCTAACGGCAACAATATTGGTATTTTAATTTTTAATATATTGTAGATATAATTTAAGTTAAAGCAAATAGGTATTTATGCTAGCTATGTGAATGTTATTAGGAAAAAAGCTTTTCTACATAAAGGAAAATATACAATAACAAAACAGAAATTTAAGGAAAAACTATGTAGTCCTTAAATCTGAATTGGAAATATCAGTATGAATTCAATAATGTGTTTCCTATCTCTCTCCTCTGTAAAGCCCAGAAAGCAATGAACCTGAAAGCAGTGAACATCCCTATTGCACAGATTGGGATCTCTAAATATCATCTTGGATCAAAGGAACCTGAGAGCTTTGCAGAAATGTCTAATTTCATGTCTCAGGAAAGAAATATACAGGTTAACCTGGGACATCTTATTGTACCAGAAAATAGGGTTATCAAGGACCAAGGTGGTCCCAACAAAATACATTGGAGTCCACCTAAGAGGTTCTAAATTACCTAAAATGATGAACTTTGATCATCATAAAGAATAATATCACATAAATATATTAAAAAAAAAAAAAAACTCATTGCCATCTAGTTGATTCTGACTCACAGCAACCCTATTTGACAGAGTAGAACTGCCCCATGGGGCTTCCAAGGAGCAGCTGGTGGATTTGAACTGCTGACCTTATGGTTAACAGCTGAGCTCCTCACTGTGCCACCAGGGCTCCTCATAATATATTAGGTATAAAAAATACAAAAATAATTATTGGTCATTGTATTCGTTTCCAATTGCTGCTATAACAAATAACCACAAACTTAGTGGTTTAAATCAACAAAACATTTTCGTTTTATAGTTCTGGATGTTAGAAGTCCTAGACGAGTCTCAGTTGGCTAAAACCAAGGTGTTGGCCAGCTGTGTTCCTTCTGGAGACTCTAGGCAAGAATCTGTTCTTTGCCTGTTTCAGCTTCTAGAGGACATATGCATTCCTTGGCTTGTGGTCCTTTCCATCTTAAAAGTCAGCAATTACATCATTTTAAACTCTGCTTCCTCCTCACAGCTCCTCCTCTGACTCTGACTCCCTTGCTTTCCTCTTCATTTATAAGGACCCTCATGTTTATATTGGGCTCAGCTGATAATCCAGGATAATCTCCCCATCTCAAAGTCTTTAATCACATCTGAAAATTCACTTTTGCCATGTAATTAGCATATTCACAGTTTCCAGAGATTGGATTGTACTTGGAAATCCTGGGGGTAAGCATTATTCAGTCTGATAGTCACCAATGGAGGTTGCTAGGATAGCAAATTATTATCCTGAATAAAAGAAAAGTAATTTAAATGTTTATTCATCCATTATTTTCTGAGCTGTAGTTTAGAATAAACAAATACTTGAAGGGAGAAAATTCAGCTTTATAAAATAATTCTAGCTATGAAATAGAGAAGAAATGATAGTTGTTTTTTATTTTTTTTTTAAATTACCACTTTGAAAACCTAAGTAAAAAATAATGGATCTAGGCAACAATATAAATGGATGTTAAAAGTTTGATGGAAACGTTCATAATGAATGGTTGTCTGACACCACTTGAACCCACTTAGCAATTTTATCACCATTAAAGCGAACAAGATGAGATTTTATGTAACTCCTAACATAATGAGCTAAAAAATACATAGCATAATCTAAGAGGTATTTTTGTACAAATTAAATTAAATCTGAATCTAATTTAAAAAACTAGGAGGGATGTGAAATCCATTTAAATATGAAACTAAGAGAAAAAATGGAAATTACTGTTACAAACAGAACATACATGTTATAAACAATCACTGTAAAAATAATATAGTAAAAATGGAGAGTTGAAGAAAATGTGCAGAGTCCTTTTACCTAAGGAGGGAGTCAATAGATACTGACTAAATGTATGAAATGTTTAAAAACACAAGACCTCCAAACCTGAATTTTAAAAATAATCTGTTTTTTTGTGTCCTAAAACTACTACAGCCAAAGCCTTCGCCCCTCAGGACCACCTTGAGCCTCACTGACTTTGGGGTTCAAGAAGGATACCTCTGTGTATTTGTTCATCTTCTACTCCAGTAGGGGCAGCACTCTGGGGGATGATGGTAGGGGCTCAAATTCCTGGAAATCTCCCTCAGTTTCCAAACCACTCAGAAGGAATGCAATAAGAGAGTCAAGCACTTTAGTTAGAACCCAGGGCTCTCAACCACATATGAGGTCTCCACTCGGTACTCCCCAGAACCCTGGAGCTGCCATTCTTGAAAGGTTTCTGCACCTGGGGAGCTCAGGGCAGTCAGTCCTGTGAGGCTTCCTGGAGGAAGTGATAGTTGGGCATGTGAGGGTAATGACAGAACAGCAGGGCATGTTGGTAGGGCACAGTAGGATCAGGCCCAAGTCTTCCTGGAATCAGAGTCTGGCTCTCCAGCAGGTCAGGGCAGGCTGTCCCATCGTCCCTTTTCAGGCCAAAGGAAACAGGAAGTGGAAACCTCAGAGAACTCGACCTCAGGCCAGTGGCAATTTTTCCAGGCTGAGGGGACTTCAGAAGGTGTGAGATACTGGGAGGTTGGCAGTAAAAGCCCAGGAGAGCACATCTCAGTCTGAGAGACTGTCCAGAGCCAGGGAGCTCTGGTGAAAGGTTACGTGAGGACTGGATAGGTTTGGGGAGGATTCCCAGGTGTGATGGGATTGAAGCTGGGCATGAAAGGACAGAACTCTGGAATTTAAAATTGTTCATGATAAGATCTAGTGTACGGGTTTGTTTATGGCCTTTTTTATTTTTATTTTTCTGGCTTATGAAAGAACTTAAGCTTGATCTGGCAACAACAACAACAACAAAAAATCACACAATTTCATACCAGGGTTTTCATTACCATGTTACAAAACACACAGCATATAGTGGAACTGCTTGTAGGATACCAAGAAAAAATAAAAATCAGCCATATCAAGAAAATGAGATAGTCTAGAGACATATGACCCATTTCTTCACAAATCAATGATATTAATACTATGAAACGGATAAGTGGGAAGGTGGAACTATTATACAATAGATGAAATTTAGAAAAAGACATAATATCCATACACCAAGTGTGGCCCTGATTCAAACCACCCAACTGTAAAAAGACATAATAAGAGAAAATGAGGAAACCATGTATATGTACTGGGGTATTATTTGATAGTAAAGAATATTACTAATAATGCCAGGTGTGATAATGGTATTATAGTTACATAAAATAAAAAAATAAATTAAAAAAGTCATTATCAAGTAGAGCTATAGACCGAGATGTTTATGAGTGAAATGGCATGATGTCTGGAATTTGTTTGATAGTACTATGAGAACAACAATAAAAAAAAGTGTGTGTGTGTGTGTGTGTGTGTAGGGGGTAGTATCAAAAGGTGGTTTGATAATTTCTGTAATAAAACCTTTCTTAACATTTGATTTCTGCTAATTAATCTTTATATTGCAGTAGCTGTATTACATGTGTTATGCATTTTAGTTCCATTTGATTTAGACCATACATCAGTTCACTTTCATAAATAATTAATAATGGTATTTGAGAAAAATTCATGTAAAGTTATAAAGCATGTCATACACCATATTTGAGAATTACACATATTTTTAAAATTTATTCTCTTTCAGTGATTACTGGGGAGAATTCAGTTCTTCTGTATTGAGGAAAATCAATATTAACATTTATTTATTATACTTTATCATTTCAAATATAATATACTTCTAAATTAAATATTGTATTTTATAGAAATTGCTTTATTAATTGATCTATAGAGATTCTTTAAATTAAATTTGACTCTAAGTATATATTCAAACTACAACTTGCCCAATAGTCTATATTTCCCATTTGCTGTATATGTTTCTATTCATTCCACCCATGGAAGACTATTAGCATCAGGACTTTGAACAAAGAAAAATCAACAGATTTTCAGAACCTTTGTGTAATTGGGAAGATTAATCTAGTATTATGAAGCTTAAAGAATATAATGTTCTCCATTTTATCCCTCTGGAATATTACTTAATCAACCACCTTAGGGTACTCATTTTGAGAAAGGCCTAAATACTAGAGGAAGGTAAAACACTGCCATTAAAACATTGCCATTATGCTAATAATATGGTTAAAATGAAAAAATTTGAGGTAAATCATAACATCTTGCCCACAATACAAGTGCACAAAGCAAAAACTTTTTCAAATTTCACTAAATAATATTTCACTTTGATTTAAATAAGAGGTTCTGAAAATAGTATTATTTGATTGGAGCAATGATGAAATATATTGGTATATGTAATAAAAAGTGACTCCATTTTTCATGTTTAACTGTTGATACCTTTTAAGCCTCACCCTTGTCTCTTCTCCTTTTTCTTCACATCTGGGGAAGTTAATATGAAAGTCTGCATGATCCCCCTTTGGCACTGGTGGGCAATTCAAGCCATATGTGGGACCTCTCACCCTGTCCACATCTCCTCATCATTATAAAAACACAAGTAAGTCTCCTATTTTTGATTTCTGAAATCATTTTCAGGCCTGTTTGGGTGCCCCCTACTCTCCCAAGAAAGTCTCATTATTTGAGTAATAAAACTTTTTACAACTTTTTGTGTGTGTGTGTGTATGTATGTGTGTGTGTGTGTGTGTGTGTGTTTGTGATCATCAATATTGGCATCCAAACCAAATTTTGGGTGGGCATCCATCCTAGTTTTACGGGCTATCCGCAGAAATTGGCAGAGTGATCAAGGTATCTAGGTGATAACCACTACCACCTTGTCACCAGGGGTTTCTCTTATTTTGTTTTGACTTGCAAACTGGCTCTGCTGCTTGCCAATGAGCTTGCACTTTTAGCTGTGCTTCTTTGTGCTGCATTTGCTGAGTTCCACGAAGCCTCTGGTGACATATTGTTTTAGCACTTGGCTGCTAACCAAAAGGCTGGCAGTTTGAACCCACCCAGCAGCAACGTGGGGAAGATCTGATGATTAGCTTCTGTAAAGATTACAGCCTTGAAAACCCTGTGGGGCAGTTCTACTCTGTCACATGAGGTCACCATCAGTCAAAAACAACTCAATGGCACCTAACACAGTGAAGCCTCTGTTACAGATTTAACGGACCTAAGTTGAAAGACTTTCCGAGAAAAGGCAATTTAACTGAGATGGGAAGAAGTATTAGTTAACATTCCAAGGAAAGTAAAATTTTTCCTAGCAGAAGAAACAACTTGTGCAATGTCCCTGCTATTACACGGATTACAGAGTGTAAGAATGAACAGAAAAAAAGCCAGTATGCCTAATAAAGAAGCCCTGATGGCATAGTGGTTAAGCACTACACTGCTAACTGAAAAGTCAGTGGTTCAAACTACCAGACACTTCTTGGGAGAAAGATGGTGGCAGTCTGCTTCCATAAAAACTACAGCCTTGGAAACCCTATGGAACAGTTCTACTCTGTGCTATAGGGTTGCTATGAGTCAGAATTGACTCAATGGCCAACAGGTTTGGTTTGGTTTTTGATATGCCTAAAACAAACAGATTCTTGCATGGCTTGGTGTCACAGTGAGACTGGAATTTGGTTGGAGCCAGACCATACTAATTTTTTAGGCAGTGCTGCTCCATGGTGATCTGTTCCTGTGAAGATTACAGCCCAGAAAATCATATGGAGCAGTTCTACTCTGTCACATGTGGTTGCTATTGTCCAAAATCAACTGAAAGACAACAAACAACAACAAGGATTTTTGTACTTTTTCTAAGATCCATTGGGAGTTATGGGAGGACTTATTTAGAGGAATGGTATCTTTGCATTTTGAAAGGGCTACTCTGCAATGTGGAGAATACACTTAAACAAAGGAAAACTGAATACTTGCAAACCGGTTAGACTGTTTCCTGCAAAGAGGAGACAAAGATGGGCTGGGCTAGAGTGGGGATAGGGGAGAGATAGAATGACTCATATGAACATAGGTTTTATATAAAATACCACTTGGTGATATATTGGATGTGAATAATGTAGGAGAAGCAGGGACAAAGTTAAAATTTTAGGTTTCTGGCTTTCACAATTATAGAAGATGTAATACCAATCACAAATAGGAACACACTTAATCAGTTTGTGGGGGTGAAAGTGATCACATTTTCTCAAATTGTTATGTTTGACAGGAATTCCATTTCTTCTAAATCATGTAGTCAGGAAACACCATAAGGGATAGAAAGATTTGTTCTCTTGATTTGATTCTGCGTTAAAACATTTGGAGAAATGAATAAAATTACTCAATTTTTAGTATCTCTACAATCCTAGACTGTACCATCATCCATATTCTTTCTTAACCAATCGTGGTGTCTCTTTTATGGTGCCTATAATATACCTGCCAAATCTTTTATTCCGTTTAAATTTGACAATGAAATGGAAATACTCTCAAGAAGACAGATTTCCCCAGTAAGACTGAATATAGTAAAATCTGTACAAATATAAGAACTTGGGTTGGAAATCAAGATATATTTCTTCAATTTCAATTGAAAACTAAATATCATCAAATAAAAAAAAATATAGACAAAACACTGTTTGTTGATGTATTTATTTTTAATGTAGAAAACATTGGTGGTCACCTGACCAACAATTCCTTTCTCCCCTTTCTCTCTTGCTAGAATAATCTTCTTTTTTTTTTTTTTTATTTTATTGTGTTTTAGGTGAAAGTTTACAGTGCAAATTAGTTTCTCATTCAAAAATTTCTACACAAATTGTTTTGTGACATTGGCTGCAATCCCTGCAATGTGTCAGCAGTTTCTCCCTTTTCCTTTCCACCCCAGGTTCTGCATGTCCATTCATCCAGTTTTCCTGTCCCTTCTTGCCTTTTCATATTTTATTTTGGGCAGGTGTTGCCCATTGGGTCTCGTATACTTGATTGCACTAAGAAGCACAATCCTCACGTGTGTTATTGTTTGTTTTATAGAACTGTCTAATCTTTGGCTGAAATGTGGCCTTCAGGAGGGGCTTCAGTTTTGAGTCAACAGGGTGTCTGGAGGCCATAGCCTCAGGGGTTCCTTCAGTCTGTCAGAGCAGTAAGTCTGGATTTTTTTGTGTTTGCGAATGTGAATTTTGTTCTACATTTTTCTCCCACTGTATCTGGGACCCTCTATTGTGATCCCTGCCACAGCTGTCAGTGGTGGTAGCCAGGCACTGTCTAGTCCTTCTGGGTGCAGGATGGTGGAGGCTATGGTTCACATGGTCCATTAGTCCTTCAGACTAATATTTTCCTTGTGTCTTTGGTTTTCCTCATTCTCCTTCGCTCTATCATTATGGGTCCAATAGATGTATTTTAGATGGCTGTTCATAAGCTTTTAAGACCCCAGACACTACTTACCAAAGTCAGATGAAGAATATTTTCTTATTGAACTATGCTATGCCTGTTGGCCTAGTTGTCCCCCAAGACCATGGTCTCCAGCCCTCGGCCCCAGTAACATGGTTCCTAGAGTTGTTTGGATGTGTCCAGGATGCTTCTATGACTTTGCCTTGGTCAAGTTGTGCTGACTTCCTCTATGTTGTGCGTTGTCTTTCCCTTCACCAAAATTAACATTTGTCTACTATCTAGTTAAGTGATCTCCCCTCCTCACAACTTCCCTCCCTCATAACCATCAAAGATTGTTTTTTTCTCTGTGTAAACTTTTTCTTGGGTTTATAGCATAGTGGTGTCATACAGTATTTGTCCTTTTGTGATTGATTTATTTCACTCAGCATAATGCCTTCCCCATTCAACCATATTGCGAGATGTTTTGTTGATTCATCATTGTTCTTTATGATTGTATACTTCATTCTGTGTACGTACCAAAATTTGTTTATCCATTCATCTGCTGATGGGCACTTAGGTTGTCTCTATCTTTTTGCTATTGTGCATAATGCTGCAATGAACATGTGTGTGCATATGTCCATTCTTGTGACAGCTCTTATTCCTCTAGAATATATTCCTAGAAGTGGAATTGCTGGATCTATAGTATTTCTCTTTCTAGCTTTTTAAGGAGGAGCCATATCATTTTCCATAGCGATTGTACCATTTTACATTCCCACCAGCAGTGCATAAGGGTTCGATCCCCCTACAACATTTGTTATTTTCTGTTTTGTTTTTTTAAAATTAGTGCCAGTAATGTCAGGGTGAGATGGTATCTCATTGTAGTTTTGATTTGCATTTCTCTAATGTCAAATGTTTACAACCATTTTCTCATGTGTCTGTTAGCTGCTTGAATGCCTTCTTCGGTGAAGTGTGCTAGAAGAATCTTGATTTCCTTTAGTTCACCTGCCCTTCTCAATATGACTGAGAGGAAGGTGACTCCTTCCCCTGCTCCAAGCACAGATCTGTCCTTTGCTCTCCATGAACCCTGGCTCTGCTCTCTGAGAATTCTTCCTTATCCAGAGCTTCCTATGGTCATACATGTTTGCTCATTGTGACAGTATGCATTCTAGGGGCAGTGTATCTTTAATATTCCACTTATGCTTTGTAGGTGTCTAATGGCCTAGAAATAAGTTGAAAGGCTATTTCAGGACAGACTTGGGTATTTTTGCCGGTGTGGCATTCTTAAAGTTATTAGCTTTATGATGGACATGTTATATGAGACAATAATTTCTTTATACAAGCCTTTTTTGAGCCATGTTTCATCCTAAATGCTATATTTTCATTGCAAACAACATTTTACTGAACAACTTACATGTATTCCTAAATAATCCTCAAAATATCTGGATGAAGTACTATCCTATTAATGTTCACATTTAACAGATAAGCAAGTTGAAATTGGCAGAGGTTTAGAAAACTGCATAGGTCAAACACAAGAGTGATAATTCCAAGATATATTCCCAGGTGGTCTTAATCTAAAATTTGTAACTTTCCTACCTAGAATGTAAAGTATAAATTCATTTTTACTGTTATAGTTCACATATTAAAAGTGGATTTAATCTAAATTTTCCCTGAAGTTCAGAACAAAATACACTTGAATACAGAAATCTTGACATAAGAGGACAATCTCTTCTGTTAACACTTTTTTAAAAATAAAAGGAATACATATTTTTTTCATATGTTATCAAACAGCTGTAGCTAAATGTAAAGAGTCAATTCCTGCCATGCTTACTTTAATGTGAGGAAAAAATAAATGTAAGATAGACAAGTCATTCTTTCTCTTTGTTAAATATTTGGCCAGTGAGTCTGAATATCTGTGGTTCTACCCAAACTTTTCAATGAATAATAAAGAAATGATGCATTATTCATCTTACGAATCCATTGAAGCAGATTCTGAAGTATCTTTATAATCAGAATTCTTCTCCCTTAAAATTGAAATATGTCACAGAAAGCTTTATTATATGTGACAGTAACTCAAAATAAGAGATACACCAATAATAGCACCAGAGGAAGCAAGGAACCATGGGGATGTCATTCATTTAACAGATATACAGATTTCAGTAAGTGAGCTCAACTCAAGAGAAAAAAAGAAATCACTCTTCCTTGAAATAGATATCAAAATTTTATTATGCCTTTGGAAGTTTAGACATCTGCTTTACTCTACATTTTAAACAGTCTTGAATTTTTTAAGATGCAGTTTATTTGTGTAAAGCCTTTCTAGAATTAAAGATGTGTGCATGAAGTTAGTCTGTTAAACATTTGAACTTCTGTATGCATTTTTCAAATTAATGTATCACATACGAGATAGTGAGAAAGGGGTAAGAAAATTTCAAAGAATGCAAAACGTGTGTTTTGAAATCGAGATACAACTGGACCAAATTTCGATACTATTGAATCTAATTGTTCAATATAAAATAAATCACAGGCATAAAGCAGAAGACAGAACCCTAACTGATACAGTCTTATCAGTTGCCACTGTGTCAGCTTTGACTCATGGCAATCCCACATGACTCAGAGTAAAACTGGACTCCAGAAGGTTTTCAATGGCTGATTTTTTGGAAATAGATCACCAGGCCTTTCTTCTAAGGTGTTTCTGGGTGGACTCCAACCTTCAACCTTTTGGTTAGCAGCTGAGTGTGTTAGAATTTTGAACCACCCAGGGACTCCTGAAACATGATAAAACAAAAATATGAAGCAACCTTGGCAAGAACAATAAAAAAAATCAATGGGTAGAATATAACAACGTGAATAATAGTTGAATGAGATCAAGGAAGCAAGACGACAGAATCAGGGAACCTGTTACTATGAATTCTAGTTACAGTAATAAAGTTTTAAATGCAAGGCTTTAATTGAGAAAAAAAGGATTTCTGCATGAGTAATAATTACACAGTGCAAGGGTACTGGTTATGGTATTCAGCAAAAGGATCTGACGTGGCAGAGACTGATTTTTATTTTGTTTTTCAAGTACTAATGTAGAAATCTCTTAATTTCAGAAGGTCTTTTTCTTAGATCATTGCCAAAGGGAGAATTATTAATTCATAGCTGAATCACTTGAGTGCAGATATAAAGAATTTTTAAGAAAATCAGTTTTGGTGTTAGAGACTGGGATAGGATGGTCCTACCTATGTGCTGGTAATGAACAGAAGAATTTTCTAGCACTTACAACAACATTAATTTGGCACTACATTTTGCCTGACAGTTCGTTATGCAGTGTAAATTCTGGTCTCCTCCATTTGCAGGAGTTAGGATGAATTTTGAACATCTGTCCTTCTGATGGTTAACCAACATGTGTTCTTTCAAGACCTCTATAATATCTAATGTTGTCTTTACACTGAACTTTTTGGTTTTTAGAAAATAAAATGTGTTTTGATCTTGTGTTTTATTTTTAACTTGCTTACACGAGGTTCTTTAAAAATGCTTTGCCCTGTAGGAAGATTTATAAATTGTTTTACTCTATTTTAATTTTTTTCTAAGTTTCCTGATTCAGAAGTGAGTCCAAAACCCTTTGTTTTGCCTTCTGTCCATCAGCCGTACCATTTTTTGAACGTTTTTTGAATTACATTCTTAGGGTCTCTGTCTTAGTTTCATAGTGCTGCTATAACAGAAATACCACCTGCGCATAGCTTTAAAGAACAGACATTTATTTTCTCACAATTTAGGAAGCTAGAAGTCTGAAATCAGGGAACTAGCTACAGGGGAAGACTCTCCTGCAGGCTCTGGGAGTACATTTTGCCTCAGGTTTTATAGCCCCAGGATTTCTCAGTTCGCTGGCGATCCTCATGCGTGCTTCTGTCTTCTCCAGTTTATGTTTACTTGTCTCTGTGTCTGTGCTCCTCCTTATAACTCTAAAGTGATTAGGTTTAAGGCATACCCAACACTGGTATGGTCTATTAAAATAACAATGAAAATTCTATTCCTAAAAGCTATTACTTTCACAGGTATAGTGGTTGATTCCAACGCATACGCTGGGTAGACACAACTTAATCCATAACAATTTCCTATTAATTCCTTCTTGTTTAAAATTTTGGATCTTTGTTGATTCTGTCATTAGAGAAAAGGTTTCTAAAATAGAGTTTTGATGTTTCCTGTACTTCTTTCTTTCTCAAGGACATTTTTGAATTATGCGCAGCTGGGTTATTTAAAAAGTCCTGGGTGGTGCAAATGGTTAATGCAAATGGCTGCTAACCAAAAGGTTGGAGGTTTAAATTTACCAAAAAGTACCTTGGGACAAAGGCCAGCAATCTACTTCCAGAAAAATCAGCCACTGAAAATGTGGTCAATGGAGAACAGTTCTACTCTGACACGGGGGGTCACAATGAGTTAGAATTGACTCAGTGGAAACTAGTGGTGGTGATGGGTGATTTAAATTTCTTCTAGAGTTTATCCATCCTACTAAAAACAACTACTGTTAATTATCTTCTATTTTCAAGAAGACAAAAATTTAATGAATCAATCAGTTGTTCTCATCATTAGGTTCTGTTGAGTCGACTCCGGCTCACAGTGACCATGTGTACAACAGAATGAAACACTGCCAGGTCCTGCACTATCCTCACAATCGTTGCTCTGTTTGAGCCCATTGTTGCAGCTACTGTGTCAATCCATCTCATTGAGGATCTTCCTCTTCTTCGCTGACCCTCTACTTTTCCAAGCATGATGTCCTTCTCTAGGGACTGGTCCCTCCTAATAACGTGTCCAAAGTACATGAGACAAAATCTTGCCATCCTTGCTTCTAAGGAGCATTCTGGCTGTACTTCTTCCAAGAAAGATTTGTTTGTTCTTCTGGCAGTCCATGGTATCTTCAATATTTTTCACTAACACCATAATTCAAATGCATCAATTATTTGTTGGTCTTCCTTATTTGTCCAGCTTTCGCATACATATGAGGTGATTGAAAACACCGTGGCTTGGGTCAGATGCACCTTAGTCTTCAGGGTGATATCTTTGCTTTTTAACACTTGAAAGAGGTCTTTTGCAACAGATTTGCCCAAAGTAATGCATCGTTTGATTTCTTGACTGCTGCTTCCATGGGTGTTGACTATGGATCCAAGTAAAATGAAATCCTTCACAACTTCAATCTTTTCTCCGTTTATCATTATGTTGCTTATTGGTCCAGTTGTGAGGATTTTTTTCTTTATGTTGAGGTGTAATCCATTCTGAAGGCTGCAGTCTTCGATCTTCATCAGTAAGCACTTCAGGTTCTCTTCACTTTCAGCAAGGTTGTATCATCTGCATGTTGCAGGTTGTTAATGAGTCTTCCTCCAATCCTCTTCATATAGTCCAACTTCTCAGCATACAGATTGAATAAGCATGATGAAAGATTAAAACTCTGACCTATACCTTTCTTGATTTTAATCCATGCAGTATTCCCTTGTTCTTTTCAAATAACTTCCTCTTGGTCTGTGGACAGATTCCTCATGAGCACAATTAAGTGTTCTGGAATTCCCATTCTCCACAATGTTATGCATAACTTGTTATGATCCATGCCGTCAAATGCCTTTGTGTAGTCAATAAAACAGAGTAAACATCTTTTTGGTTTTCTCTGCTTTTAGCCAAGCTCCATCTAACATCAGCAATGATACCCCTTGTTCTAATTCCTCTTCTGAATCTGGCTTCAATTCCTGGAATTTCCCTGTCGATGTAATGCTGCAACAATTTTTGAATTGTCTTCAGCAAAATTTTGCTTGCATGTGACATTAATGATACTGTTCAATAATTCCACATTCTGTTGGATCAGCTTTCTTTGGAATGGGCACAAACATGAATCTCTTTCAGTCGGTTGGTCAGATAGCTCTCTTCCAGAATTTTTTTGCATAGATGAGTGAGCACTTCCAGCATTATATCTGTTTGTTGAAACATCTCATTTGAAAATTCAGTCAATTTCTGGAGCCGTGTTTTTCACTAATGCCTTTAGTGCAGCTTGGACTTCTTCCTTCAATACCATCGATTTTTGATTAGATGCTACCTCCTGAAATAGTTGAACATGAAATATTTTTCATTAGTAACTCTGTGTCTTCTTCCTTCTTTTTATGCTTCCTGCGTCATTCATTATTTTGCCCATAGAATCCTTTAGTACTGAAACCAGAGGCTTGAGTTTTTTCTTCAGTTTTTTCAGCTTGAGAAGTGTGAACATGTTCCTCCATTTTGGTCTTCTAACTCCAGGTCTTTGCACATTTCATTACAATACTTTACCTTGTCTTCTTGAGCTGTCTTTTAAAATCTTCTGTTCAGCTCTTTTACGTCACTATTTCTTTCATTTGCTTTACCTAGTCTATGTTCAAGAGCAAGTTTCAGAGTCTCTTCTGATCTGACATCCATTGTGGACTTTTCTTTCTTTCCTGTCTGTTTAATGACCTTTTGCTTTCTTCATGTATGATGTCCTTGATGTCATCCCACTACTCATCTGGTCTTCAGTCATCAGTGGTCAATGCTTCAAATCTATGCTTGAGATAGTCTCTAAATTCAGCTAAGATATACTCAAGATCAAACTTTGGCTCTCATGGACTTCCTCTAATTTTCTTCAACGTCACCTTGAACTTGCATATGAGCAACTGATGATCTGTTCTGCAGTCAGCCCCTAGCCTTTTTCTGACTGAGGATATTGTGCTTCTCCATCATCTCTTTTCATAGATGTAGTCAATTTGATTCTGTATATAGTTTCTGTTTATGTTGTTAAAAAAAGTATTTCCAGTGAATAGGTTATTGTTCTTGCAAAATGCGATCATACTATCTCTGGGGTCATTTCTATCACCAAGTCTATCTTGTTCAATTGCTGATCTTTCTTCTTTTTTCCAACTTTCACATTTCAATCACCAGTAATTATCAATGCATCTTGATTGCATGTTTGATCAGTTTCAGACTGCAGAAGTTGGTAAAAATCTACAACTTCTTCATGTTTGGCATTAGTGGTTGGTGGGTAAATTTGAATAATAGTCATATTAATTGGTCTTCCTTATAAGCATATGGATATTATCCTATCACTGACAGCGCTGTACTTCAGAATAGATCTTGAAATGTTCTTTTTGACAATGAAATGTGTTGAAGTTCCTCTTCAATTTGTCATCCCTAACATAGTAAACCTTATGATCTTCTGATTAAAAATGGCCTATACCAGTCCATTTCAGCTCACTAATGCCTAGAGTATCTATCTTTAAACGTTCCACTTCTAATGCATTTGTACTAATTCTAATGCATTTGTACTAATCAGTACAGATGCATTAATCTAAGACCACAGATGATCATAATTGTGTGTTTATGAATAGCAACTAGGAAGAACTATAACCACTGAACTGAGAATTTTAACCTAAGCAATGTGACTTTCTTTCAGAGTTTGATAAGAATCTCTGCAAAATTCGGTTTCTTTTCTAATGGGTCTATGACCACTAGTCCTTCAGGCTGATTGCATCAAAGGCTTCTTGTGCCTGTGCCTCATAACTTTTGTATAAAGTACTCTATTATAATATTAAATGGACAAAAGAAAGTAAATTGCTGTTGTTGGGAGAAGTTTTCTATAAGTGTTAATTAGGTCAAGGGGGTTAATGGAGTTGTTTGGATCTTCTATATTCTTGGAGAATTTCTGTCTAGTTGTTCTATTGATTACTAAGAGATTATTATATTGTGAATTTGTCTATTTCTTTCCAAGTTCTTTCAGTTTAGCTTCATTTATATTTTGAAATTCTGTTGCTAGTTGCATATACATTTGGTATTGTTATATCTTCTTGGTAAATTGACCCTTATATTGTTTTTTAATGTTATTTGTATCTCTGGTAATTTTCCTGTTCTAATGACTACATTGTGTCATATTAATAGAGCCACTTTCTTTGGATTATATTTGCTTGGATAGTATTTGTACATGATTTTTCATTTTCTTATTTTATTAATGATGTTTTCATACTTAAAGTATGTCTTATACTCACAGCATATAGCTGGGCCTTATTTGTTTTTATTCACTCTACCAATTTCAGTCTTTTATTTTGTGTGCTTAGACTATTTGCATGAGTATTATTATTAATGTTATTAGCTTAGATGTATCATTTTTTTGTTTGTTTGTTTATTTGTTTTGATTTGTGTTTGCATCCTCTGCTTTTATACCTGTTTCTCCTTTCCTGCCTGCCTTTAGGATTATTCGCATATTTGTACTGTTCTTTTCGGTTTAGATTTTGGTTTATTTGGCAATGTTTCTTTGTATTATTTGTATAAAATCAGTTGCTGTTGAGTCGATTCTGACTCATGGCGACCCCATGTGTTGAAGAGGAGTATTGCACTCCATAGGCTTTTTAAGCCGGTGACTTTTTGGAAGCAGATCTCAAGGCCTTTCTTCCAAGGTGCCCTGCGTAGAATCGAATCTCCAACCTTTGGGTTAGCAGCCAGCACAAGGACTCCAAGTGTATATATATATATACACATACAAATATAATTGCTTAAATTGTTAATTTTTAAAATTACATACAACAAAATTTACTCTTGTGTATAGCTCTATAAGTTTTGACAAGTGCAAAAAGTCTTGTAATCACTACCATTACCAATAATTACCACAACAATGATTCCTTCATGCTACCTAGTTTGTAGTCAAAACTCCCTTTCCTTCTTAACCTCTGGCAATCACTAATCATTTCTGCATCACTACAGTTTTGTGTTTTCCAGAATATCATATAATTTGAATCATAAAGAATGTAGGCTTTTGAGTCTTACTTCTTTCATTTAGCAAAATTCATTTGAGGTCATCCATATTGTTGTGCTTATCAATAATTTATTCTTTTTTTATTGCTGAAGTGAATATAATTGTATGGCTATGCCATAGTTTATTTATCTGTTCTCCAGTTAACGGACATTTCAGTGGTCTCCATCTTTTGGTAATTATGAGTAAAGCAGCTGTAAACGTTCATCAAAAATGTGTGTGTGTGAGTAGAACTTTTATTTCAACTTGAGCGCATACCAAGAAGTGGGATCGCTGGGTCATATGGTAAGTGCATGTTTATAAGAAACTTCCAAACTGTGTTTTTAAGAAAAAATTCTGTATCATTTTTCTTTACCACTAACAATATATGAGCTATCCACTTGCCCCGTATCTTCGTCAGTAATTAGTCTGATCTGTTCCCCACCACTCGCTCCTTTCTAAAAGCTGTGTAATGATACCTCATTGTGGTTTTACTTTTGTTTTCCTTAATAACTAATGATGTTGAGTATTTTTTCATGGAAATGTTTGCTATCTGTATGTCTTCTTTTGTGTAGTATCTGTTCAATATTTCCCTATGTTTGTATGGTTGTTTGTTTTCTTGTTGTTGTATTTTAGATTTCTTTTTATATTCTTGATATAAAAACTTTGTCATTTGGTCATATGAAAACTTTCTCCCACTGTTTAACTAACATGTTCATTCTCTCAGCATTGGCTTCTGCAGAATAAAAACTTTTAATATTAATGGATCATAGTTTTAGAGTTGTGTCTGAGAAATCTTTGATTAATTCAAACTCTCAAATGTATTTTCCTAAAAGTTTTTAATTTTTTTATTTGTTCCGTTTAGGGCTATGATCCAATCTTTTTGTACAAGGTTGAGATATAAATTGAGGTTCAATTTTTCACAAGTTTGAGTTATTAGTTGAGGTTTGTATTTCACATATGGATGTCTAACTGAAAATATTACTCTTTCTCCATTGAACTGTTTTTGCATATATTTAAAGAATGAATTATTCATATTTGTGTAATGTCGCTATTTATCTCTGGTTAATTTTCCTTATTATGAAGGAATTCTTCTGAAAAAAATCTTTTGATTAGTATGTGCATGGTATGTCATTTCCCATCTTTTAACTTTCAATCTACAGATACTTTTGTAATTAAATTTGGTTTCCTGTAGAAAGCATATAATTGGGTCTTGTATTTTTATCCAATTTGATAACCTTTGTTTTGTAATTGGTATGTTTTGGCAATTTACATTAATTTTTAATTCTATTTTAATTTATTCATTTGGTATATCTCTGTGCTTTTCAATTTTTATTTTTACTTTTGCTCTAGAGATTATAATCTACATACCTAATTTTTGTAGTCTATTTAGAGGCAATATTTTACCAATGTAATTAAAACTTGAATGCTTTACAACTATATAGATCCTTTTACTCTTTCCTTTTTATTTTATTGGTGTCACACATACTACATCTACATACATAGAAATCCTTCAGACAGTATAATTTGTGCTTTCTAATCTAGTTTGGAGCCCTGGTGGCACAATGGTTAAGAGATCAGCTGCTAACCAAAATGTCGGCAGTTCAAATCCACCAGCTGCTCCTTAGAAACCCTATAGGGCAATTCTACTCTGTCCTATAGGGTTGCTATGAGTTGGAATTGACTCTACAGCAATGGATTTGGTTTGGTAATCTGGCCTATTTTAGTTACCCAGATATTTAGCATTTTTGTTGTTCTTCCTTTATTCCTGAAGTCTTAAGTTTCTTTCTGTCATAATTTGCCTTCATCCTAAAAATCCTCCTTTAGCATTTCTTTTAAAGCAACTCTGTTGGCCACAAATTCTCATAGTTTTTCTTAATATGAGAAGGTCATTATTTCTCCTTTATTTCTTATGGATTTGATAACTTTCCATCAAGTTATGAACTGTCAGTTATTTTAGTGTTTGACTATGATGTTACTGAGCATTGCTTTCTTTGAGTTTATTTCTCTATTCCAGGGATTCTC
Organism: Dugong dugon; assembly: GCA_030035585.1. NCBI lineage: Eukaryota > Metazoa > Chordata > Mammalia > Sirenia > Dugongidae > Dugong > Dugong dugon. Next base: position 45,545,758 of record CM057477.1, on the reverse strand, counting down.
TAACATTCTCTGGCTTCCATGAGACCTTATCAAATTCACTTGACTAGAAAGTCGACGTTCTCTCATAGTTTTAACCTCCCCGGCTAAATGCTCCCCAGGCCACCACTGTCTTGCGGTTCCATGCAACTAGAGGTGATCTTGTGGTTAAGTGGCAAGAAAAAAGAAAGAGAAAAAAATTGGGATTTCCCCAACATTGTTTTAACCACAGGAGCCCCTTTTCTGAGTCTCCATGCCCAGAAAGATGGACTCTATCGGAATCTTAATTGAGGTTGTGCTAGAGAGACTTTGTCTGTGGCTTTGACACTGATTGAAAAGCAAGAGAGAAAAGATAATAGATTTCTTTCACACACTGTCCTGCATTTTTCCTGTTCCTCTGGGTAGAGATATTGGTTTCTCTCTGATTTTTTGTTGTGTACTCTCACTGCCCAGTTCCAGGTTTTGGCCCACCCTCAAGTGAAAGCCAGTAGATAAAGGAGGGGAAAAAAAAAACAAAAACAAAAACTCACCATCATGTAGTTCCTTCAATTTTTATTTTTCTCCTCAATCTGTCTGCTACTCTCACTTTTCAGATTCCTCAGATATTTGCTTTTTGTTCTATGAAGACTTTTATATGTAATCAGCAGAAGAGATAGGCTGATGTGGAGTTATTCCATGCTGGTTAGCCACAAAAGTAAAATCAGTATTTTTTAATTTTAAATTTGTAAGAGGGAGAAAAAGAAATATTCTTAAAAATGTTTTGAGTTGATTAAAATTTGAGAATGTTAAATAAATGTATTTATTTCTATTACCCTTTCTTTTATGAAGTGAAGGGACAAAATTCTGTGGCTATTCCAACAAACTCATAAAGAATTTGTGTGTAAAATACATCTTATTATATTTATTACTCTAAATTTGGGATCTTCATTTGGGACCTACATTTCTATTGCTAGGAATATCAATTTTTTACAAGTATTTGATAAATTCCAAGTGAATACACATATTTGTTACAAATAAAATTTAAATAATATTGTAAAAATGAGTTTTGTTAATATAATGTGTCTTTCAATTAACATAAAGCCGATTTTTTTTCAACTCAATTATATGCTAAGTAGATCTTAGTCCACAAGAGATTTAATTCCTTATTTAATAAAAGCATAATCATTTAATAAAATTAAATTACCTGGTATATTATTTTCAACATGTAATATGACTATTGTGTTTCAACAGCAAGGTAGTATAAAATGTTAATAGAGGTAATGAAATTAAAGAACAAATGATTTTATGCATTCTGTCTTCATTGGTATCCTCAGCATTGATAAACGGAATCTCTCTTCATTAATGAATCTGCATAGGAAGGGTTGAATGCAGTAATCTGAAGTATATTACTTTATGTTTATTATCATACATTTGCAATTTAATAGTATATCATTGGTAAGATATTAAAAATGGATGTAATTCACATTGAACCAGAGTAAAACAATTTATTAGGCACCACACTTCTCTATGGATCACATTTTAAGATTATTGTACTATTTCCTAAATTTATAAGCAGAAATTATAATTTAAAAAAAATTATAGAACTAATAAATATATAAAAGTGTAACAAGGGCCAGCTTGTAGGTCATAATTGTAGGTTACATTATTTATGATATTAAGTAGTGCTCATATTTGTTTTAATTAATTTTGTTGCTCTGAATTCATACTTATTTGAAAATAAGTTTACGATGCCTGATTTTGCAAATGATTTTGCTATTTATCTATTTTATCTTTGCCCATTCTATTTATTATTATTTTAATTTGTTCTACTTTATTTTAAAAACATCCTTTTGACTCATTTTAATTTTGACTCATTTAAATTTATTAACATGAAATTCATTAAATAACTGATAAAACATATTTAACATTATAATTTCTAAATTTGTTGTTTTTCTTTTTATCTTTTGATCCATATGTGATCTTCCAATTTTTTTAAAAAAAACTATGCTTTTATTCTAGTGTTTTCTTATATAAAATTTGTATGTATTTACACAAAGAATAAGTAAGTATTAAATACTGTCTCCACCATCTATCTATTAGTTTATCCTACTGTGTTGGCTGGTGGGTTGCTATAATACTAAAAACTATGCAACCAATATTTCAAATACCAGCAGGTTCATCCATGATGGACAGGTTTCAGGCTATATCAGACGAGGAACAATGACCTGGTGATCTCCTCCTAAAAATTAGCCAATGAAAACCCTGCGGATCACAACAGAATACTGTCAGATATAATGCTGGAAGATGAGCCCACTAGGTTGGTAGGCATGTAAAATACATGAAGGCTACAATGGACTCCAGCATACCAATGATCATGAAGATGTCACATGACAGGGCGACATTTTGTTCTGTTGTACATGGAGGTGTCATGAGCCTGTGTCAATAAAGACCAATATTTGTCCATCGAATGAGGCACAGAGAAGGTCAAAAGTGAAAAAAGAAAAAAAGATTTGTTAAAGTGCTCAGCTGCTAACCAAAAAGTTGGAGGTTAGAGATCACCCAGATGTGACTCAGAAGAAAGGCCTGGAGATCTACTTCCAAAAAATCAATCATTGAAAACCCTACAGAGCTCAGTTCTACTCGGACATACACGAGGGCTACATGAGTTGGAGACAATTCAGGGTAACTGGTAAAGTTGATTAAGCAGAAAAATGGGCGGGGTGGGGGAGAGCCAAGATGGTGCCTTAGTCAAACATACCATGCCATCCCTTTAGAGCAAATAACACAGAAACCAAGTGAAACAGATACAGACGACAATCCTGACACCCTGAGCATCAAATGAAAGGATAAGGAATTAGACCAAACATCAATTGGAAGAAGAAACTGACCAAAAACAACGAATGAGAAGAGTCAGGGAGCAGAGGTGCCCTGCCCACTTGCCTGGCACAGCATGGCCATCTTGAGACATAGCCAGCAGCGATCCTTTGTGAGGAGCACAGGAAAGCAATTTCACGGAATTCTCAACAGCAGAGAAACAGTGTAGACATACACAGAGTGAAGCAAGGTGAGCCAGACATGAACCGGAGTAAGGACGAAAAGTACAGGAAAGAAGGCAAGAACTCCAGGGATCCCGGCATCCACAGAGCAGAGTGGAAGCTAGGACCCAGAGAAAAGGCTACTCACTAGCAGTGGACCCCATCCACTGGGATGAGTGGCGCACATGGAGCAATAGATTCATGAAGTGTCAACAAGAGGCCCCACACACAACTGGACTAACGGCAGTCCCCCCTCCCTGCGCTTGGCTGGGGTCAGGTCCTGATTGCTGGCTGCAGCCAACAGAAGTGCTCAAGCACCCTCATCCGTTAACCAGAGGCTCATGTTACCACTCGTCCACCCTCCTGGTGATTAGCATGAACACCCCCATCCCTGAAGCCCTGACTGGTAGGGATCACAGAATGAATCCCTCGATCCCCCCACCAACATGCCAAGCCGCATGAGAGCACTCCAGTACACCCAGCCACCTGGTGGCCAACCCCTCTGAACTGCCAAGAGGTGCGAGAGTTCTCTGGTCCCTTACGTTAGGTTATGAATATTATCATGCGTGGGTATTAAATAATGACTTAAATAAAATTCTGGACTTCATAATCTATAGGGGGAAGAAAAACAGGAAAAAACATTGACTGGAATAAATTCCTTAAGACCCAGACTACTGTGGGTAATTTATAAAATTTATAGCAGTCTTTTTTGATGTGGAGGGGATTATTCAAAGTGGAAAGATGGAAGGCCACCCTCCCCTCTGCTGACACACTAAGCAGTGTGAGCTCTGGTGCTTCTGCCCACGCAACCACCTCCCCCAGTCCTCACTGACCCACCAAGTGGCATGACAGTGCTCCAGCATGCCCTACCACCTGTCTGCACCCCACCACTGACCAAGTGAGTGTTGGGAGAGCCTTTGGTGTTCCCAGCTGCCCACCACAGCCCCAGGCCACTGTCTTGTCCATGCAGCAGGTGGCTGTGAGTAGCCCCATGCTGCTGGACTGACAATAGGTAGCAATCAGCACCCACTCAGCCCATCCTCAGCTGTCTCAAACACCCAGTGAAATCTCATCCTGCCACTGCCCTACCCACACAGAGACATGTGGTGAGTGCTCCTGTGCCACCAGACGAGCTATCAGTGAACCATACCTGAACCACCTGCCCTGATACGTCAAAACAAAACAAAAAATCAGGATGAAACAAACAAATGTACAATCAACCAATAAATAAAATAACACCTTAATGCCTCAGAGACAATAAACAATAATAAATCATACAAAGAAACAGGACAAGATGGCTCAAATAAATGATCAAAATAAAGAGACAGAAAACCTTTCTGAAGAAGAAATGGTAATAGAACTACCTGATAAGAAAATCAAAAAGACCTATATACGGGATCCTCAAAACAAAATAAACAAAACATCACCTACAAAGGACACCAATAAGACAAACCACTGATTTCTTGGCAGACACCATGTAGGCAAGAAGGCTGTGGGATGCCATTTATAAAACCCTGAAAGAAAAGAATTGCCAGCCAAGAATCATATATCCAGGAAAATTATCTTTCAAATATGATGATGAAGCTAGGACATTTCCAGATAAACTAAAATTAAGGGAATTTGTGAAAACTAGACAAATATTGTATGATATCACTTATAAAAAGTCAAGCACAGGTATACGCACAGAGAGCAACGTTCTTGGATGGTTACTAAAGATGGGAGGGGAGGAAGGAGGAACCACTTTCTAGATAGTTGACACTTGTTATTTTTGGTAATAGGAAAGGCTGATATCCAATACAGGTGAAGTCTGCACAACTTGTCCAAGGTAAATGAAGACACTAAGAAATACAATTTTGGTAAAAAACTATAACAGACAATTTTGCAACAATAATAATAACAACCAATAAAATATATGTATGGTTATGGAGGTAGACATGTATATGGTATATGGGTATGGGAATGCACATATGAGTATAGGCGCATGCATGTACAGGTGTATCTACAAGCATATGTATATACGTGTTTATGTGTGCTGCATATACGTTCATATGTATAATAGAACACATAGAGGCCACAACTAAGGAAACATCCTAGACATATTCTAACACCTTGTGGGACTGAGTTACTGGGTTTGAAGGCTCAGGACCATAGCCTCGGGGGACATCTAGGTCAATTGGCATAATATTCCTCATAAAGATTATGTTCCACATTCTAGGTTGGTGAGTAGTGTCTGGGATCTTACAAGCTTGTAAGAGGCCATCTAAAATACAACTATGGGTCTCTTCCTGTACGGAGTAAACGAGAGTGAAGGACACCAAAGACCCAAGGAAAAAACTAGTCCACAGGACTAATGGCCCTCAAGAACCACAGCCTTTTCTAGCCTGAGATCAGAAGAACTAGATGGTGCTTGGCAACAACTACCAACAGTTATAACCAGGGATACAATAGAAGGCCCCAGTTAGAATGGGAGAAAAATGTAGAACATAACTCAAATTCCTGAAAAAAAAGCCAGACTTACTGGACCAGTAGAGACTAGAGGAACTTCCAAGACCATCGCCCTAAGGTACCCTTTGAATGTGGAACTGAAGCCACTCTTGGTGGTCACCTTTCATCAAAATAAGAGATTGGCTTATAAAATAAACAATATCACCCCATGAATATTGTATTCTCTTAAATTAATCAATCATATGAGGTCAAATGGTCAATATTTACCCTAAAACAAAGATGAGAAGCTAAGGGGAGGCAGTGAAGCTAGACTAATGGAAATAGAACAAAAACAATGGAAATATTGAGAATGTTAACACATTGCGAAAAATATAACAAATGTCATGGGACAAGTTGTATAATAATTGCTACATGGGAGCCTAACTTGCTATGTAAACTTTTACCTAAAACACAATTTAAAAAAAAGAAGAAGAAGAAGAGAATGAGGTGAGATTCAATAGGATCTGTGGGCAACAATTATGGTAAAGAAGAGAGGAGAATTTAACATAAACTAAGGGATGTTCCGGTGTCAAGTGTGTGCATGTGTGTGTGTGTACGTGTGTGTGTGTATGTGTGCATGTTTCATCTTATTGGAGCAATTGTCATGTTTTTAGAGCTCAAATTTATCTAATTAAAAATGAAATATTGCAATGATAGCAAGAAGCAGTCTGTGGACAGGCAAGAGGAGAAGTAATCAATGCACAAATAAAGGAAGCCGGGCACTTGATCTATTTTATTATGAAAGAGGGGATGGCAAGTGGTTACAGAGGCCAGAGACTGAAAAAGTCCTTGGTGGGAAAATGAGAAAATTATTTATGAATATATATTTTTTGGTTTTCCTACTCTTATCCAGATCCCAGCTTTTCTAACAATTATCAAATGATACAAATAAAATGCTACAGGAACAAAGCTCACCTCCATATCTGGGTGGCCCCAATGCCAGTAGATGCATGCTCCCAGGACCCTTTTTTTCACACTAGAAAGTGTTTCGGTTTCTGAGAAACTATAACTGAGTATAAGATGAGGTCACTCAGGAGAGGCTAGTAAGTTTTATTGTCTCTCAACTTATACACCTCATTAGTTATGTGTTTGTAGCCCATAAATTACAGGCTTACTTATAGTAAACAATCTCAAGGGACCAGGCATATTCTGTTAAAGCATTCCTAGCTCAGTAATCAGTACTTGTTAAACCCTGTGGTGCATTCATTTATCTTTCAGCTACTACGTTCCATCAGTCAATATTTACAAGGAGTTCTGGTTAAGAACAACTTTTATCTGCCTACTGCTTCCCCATTCCATCCCAGTGTGCACTCTGCCTCTGAGCAGTGTAACCTCACCTCATGTATCTCGGACATTGTTCCTTATTTTTTATTAAAAAAAATTTCTGCATTACCTTATTGAATGCAATAAACATCTTACCATGTCAATGATCCCTAGGACTTGAATCATCTAATGAAAATACTCAGGGAATTTATTCTAAAAAGTATATATACATATATTAACGGTGACATCATTTTATAGGTCTTACAATATCACTGTGATATTGCTTTTTCTCTCTTATTAATAGATACTTGCACAGTTTTATATCTGTTAATGGATGCATTCAATTGCAAGCTAATTTAACTAACAAACTGTCTCCTTTTTCCCGCTAATCTAGTTTCATAGGTATGACATAAGTTGGTGGCTTCAATTCAGTCTTTCCAAATACTTTTTCATCCTGGAGATTATCATCTCCATATGCTTGCTTTTCATTAATTTTATTAATGAACCTGCAAGACCTTGGTTACACTATATAGTTATAATGTTTTTTACACAATATAGTTATATAGTTATAATGTTTGACACACAAAAATCAGTTAAAATTACAGTATAATTTTTCTATCTGGCAGAAAAACCTTTACCCATGAATGACACAATAAAAATGTCAGGGTTAGTGACTAGGAGATTCATTCAGTACATTCCAATTATTATTTAGTTTGTGAGTATAAGTATGTTCTAGATACTATAGTGCAATATATAGTACAATATAATCTAATCTTCTAAATATTATGGAACATTGCCCATCAGTCTCACCTGGATACAACTATGTTGGTCCAATTTTACACAGTAAAAATGTGATTTTTTTTTTAAAACCAGAGTGTTCTGGCCAATAAAATCTATGACAAAAGCTACATTTATTATAGTTTTTTTTTGTTACTAAAGTATTCTCACGAGTACCCCCTCCCCCATGTCACCTTGGCTTGGGTCTCTATAATGCCTGGACACTGACTTTTAAAAACTTCAAATTCTATAGTGATACAGAAATATCTAACATAGGGTGAGGATACATACCTTCTCCTTGCTTTGTTGGCACAGATATATTCCATAAGTGAAGTAACGCATTAAGTCCTCACATGAATTCCTTAATTATCTTTCCACACTGTTTCCCAGCCATGGTGCTAGCCTTCTTGAATAGAACTCCTTCTAATGCCCCGGTTTCAATTTTCAAGCAATTTTCCTCATTACGTTGAGCCGTTTTGGCTTCGGCTCTATGCTCAAAGTCTAGTCCCTAAGGTCCCCAGTTCTTGCTTAGCCTGCTGAGACCAGAGCTGACTAAGGTTCCACATATGTTATTTTCATTAAATTCCTGTGGCATGAGTGGTCCCTCCACAAAAAGTTCTGAAAAACTAAGCCAAACAAAGAAAACGGCAATCCTGAAACCCTAGGCATTAAATGAAGAGATAAAGAACTCAGCCAAGCACCGGATGGAATAAGAAACTGAAGAGAACAGAGTGTGAGGAGAGATACATGCAGAGGTCTCCTATCAGCTAATGCAGTACAAATCCGCCATCTTGGACTCCTATCAGAGATCAGAAAACAGGGGGTACGAGAAAGCAGCTTCATGGAGCTTCCAGCAGGAGACAGAACAACCCATAACCAGTGTTGTATGCTTTCTCACCCCTCACACTTCTTCACCCCTACTCGGCCTCCTCTGCTTCCTGTGGCCAGCACCACCTTCCCCCCAGTGTTGCTTGGATTCCACCCACCTACACTGGCGGGCTCCCTAAGTGCCATCTGTTGGCTGCTGGTGTTGCTTTTTCCCACTCTTTAGATTTCTTCCTTACCTCCCACCACCTCCTCCTCCTTTCTTGCAACTACCTGCCTCCATGCACATCTTTGCTTCTTCCTGAAAGGCTGTGAAACGCCACTCAAATGTTAGCCTGCTTCCCAGCCCATGCTGCCACGCTGGTGGGATCCTGGGGCTTTTTTTGTTTGTTTGTTTGTATTGAATAGTTTGTTTGTTTTCTTTTCCTTTTCTCTAATTGGGAGCCCGTTCTAGCCCGGCAGTACTGTGCATCTTGGCAATTATCCCCTCAGTTTGTACAGAAGTGCAGAGAGATCCCTTAGGGTATTCCTTTTTTCTTGTTATATTTTTTTTTTTTTTTTTTTAAGGCAGTAAATATATTTATTTATTTATTTATTTATTTTATTTTTTTTATTTTTTTTAATATATATTTTATTGTACTTCAGGTGAAAGCTTACAGAGCAAATAGTTTCTCATGAAATAGTAGTACACATGTTGTTTTTTGACATTGGTTAACAACCCCACAACGTATTAAGCCTCTAAATTCTCAACCTTTTTTTTTGATGAAAATTACAGATGGCCAAAGATACACCGTTTCAAAAATTTCTACATTCACAGTTCAGTGACATTGACTACGCTCTTCCAACTGTGCTGTTATTCTCACTTAAGATGAAGGCTTACAGAACAAAATAGTTTTTCATTTAACAGTTACTACACATGTTGCCCTATGACAATGGTTAACAATCTCACAGCACATCAAGAATATCCTTACTCCACCTTGTGTTCCCTATCACCAGGGGGCTTCCTTGTCCCCTTCTGTCTTCTGGACCTTGTCAGTGGACTATTGTACCTCTTTAGTCTCATTTGTTTATTTATTTATTTATTTATTTTTAGTTTATTTAAACACCATTTCAAAACTTTTTACTTACACATTTAAGTGATATTGACTATGCTCTTCCAATTGTGCTGCCATTCTCGCCCAAGATGAAGGCTTACAGGACAAAACAGCCTCCCATTTAATAGTTACTACAAATGTTGCCCTATAGCAGTGGTCAACAATCTCACAATACATCGACAGTGTCCTTATTCAATTTGTGTTCCTTATCATCAGTTTCCTACTCTCCCTCTGCCTTCTGGCCCTTGTCACCGGACTCCTGTACATCGTTAGTCCCATTTAGTTTTACTGGGGTGTCCATTCCCAGGCTTAACATCGAACCTCGAAGGTAACTTCACCTCTGAGCTGAAAGGGTGTCTGGGGGCCACACTCTTGAGGTTTCTCTAGTATTCTTTAGGCCAGTATATCTGGTCTTCTTTTTTTTTTTTTTTGGGGGGGGAGTTAAAATTATACTCTACATCCTACTCCAGCTCTGCCCAGAACCCTCTGTTGTGATCCTGGTCAGAGGAGTCATTGGTGGTAGCCGGGCACCATCCAGCTGTACTGGGCTCAGTCCCGTGGAGGCCTTGGTAGCTGTGGACCATTAGTCCTTCGGACTAATCTTTTCCTTGTATCCTGTTCTCTTCGTTCTCCCTTGTTCCCGAAGGGATGAGATCAGTGGAGTATCTTAGATGGCCGCTCATAGGCTTTTAAGACCCCAGACACTACTCACCAAGGTAGAATGTAGAGCATTATCTTTATAAGTAGTGTCATGCCAATTGAGCTAGATGTTCCCCGAGATCATGGTCCCCAGAGCCCTCCGTCCAACAACTCAGTCCCTCGGGGGGTTTGGATGTGTCTATAGGGCCTCCATGACCTTTCCTTGTGCAGGTTGTGTTAGTTTCCCCTGTACTATGTACTATCTCATCTCTCACCCAAGTTACCACTTACCTATTACCTATTTAGTATTCCCCCCCCCCCCCATCCCTGGTAACCAACAAGGATTGTTACATTTTGCATGTGAATTTTTTCATGGGTTTTTACAATAGAGGTCTCATACAATATTTGTCCTTTTGTGATTGACTTATTTCACTCAGCATGATGTCCTCCAGTTTCATCCATGTTATGAGATGGTTCACCGATTCATTGTTCTTTCTCGTTGCATAGTACTCCATTGTGTGTATGTACCATAGTTTGTGTATCCATTCGTCTGTTGATGGACATCGAGGTTGTTTCCATCGTTTTGCTATTGTGAATAATGCTGCCATGAACATAGGTGTGCATATGTCTATTCGAGTGATGACTCTTATTTCTCTAGGATATATTCCTAGGAGTGGGATTGCTGGATCGAATGGTATGTCTATTTCTAGCTTTCTGAGGAAACGCCATATCATTTTCCAAAATGGCTGTATCATTTTGCATTCCCACCAGCAGTGTATAAGAGTTCCCGTCTCCCCGCAGCCCCTCCAACATTTGTTATTTCCAGTGTTTTTGATTCGTGCCAGTAATGCCGGGGTGAGATGGTATCTCATTGTGGTTTTAATTTGCATTTCTCTAATGGCTAGTGATCGCGAGCATTTCCTCATGTGTCTGTTGGCCATTTGAATGTCTTCCTTGGTGAAGTGTCTGTTCATTTCCTTTGCCCATTTTTTGATAGGATTGGTTGTCTTTTTGTTGTAGAGGTGTTGGATTTTCTTGTAGATTATGGAGATTAGACCTTTGTCTGACTTGTACTGTCCAAAAATTTTTTCCCAGTCTGTAGGTTCTCTTTTAACTCTTTTGGTGAAATCTTTTGAAGAGCATAGATGTTTGATTTTTAGAAGATCCCAATTATCTAGTTTATCTGTTGGGTTTTTTGTGTTGATGTTTATGGTTTGTATCCTGTTAATGCCATGTATTAAGGTCTGAAGTGTTGGTCCTATTTTTTCTTCTATGAATTTTATAGTTTGAGGCTTTATATTCAGGTCTTTGATCCATTTTGAAGTAGTTTTTGTATATGGTGTGAGGTATGGGTCCTGTTTCATTTTTCTACAAATGGATATCCAGTTTTGCCAACACCATTTGTTAAAAAGACTGTCTTTTCCCCATTTGATGTATTTTGGGCCCTTGTCAAAAATCAGGTGACCGTAGGTGGATGGATTTACATCTGAGTTCTCAATTCTGTTCCATTGGTCAATGTCTCTGTTGTTGTACCAGTACCAGGCTGTTTTGAGTACTGTAGCTGTATAGTAGGTTCTCAAGTCAGGTAGTGTGAGTCCTCCAACTTTATTCTTCTTCTTCAGTAGTGCTTTACTTATTCGGGGTTTCTTCCCTTTCCATATAAAGTTAATAATTAGTTTTACCATCTCTTTGAAGAATGTTGTTGGTATTTGTATCGGAATTGCATTGTATTTGTAAATTGCTTTAGGTAGAATTGCCATTTTCACAATGTTGAGTCTGCCTATCCATGAGCATGGTATGTTTTTCCATTTATGTAGATCCCTTTGGGTTTCATGCAGCAGTGTTTTGTAGTTTTCTTTGTATAGGTCTTTTATATTCCTGGTCAGATTTATTCCCAAGTATTTTATCTTTTTAGGGGCTATTGAAAATGGTATTGATTTCCTGATCTCCTTTTCATCGTTCTCTTTACTGGTGTATAGGAATCCAACTGATTTTTGAATGTTTATCTTGTATCCTGCTACTCTGCTGAATCTTTCTATTAGTTCCAGTAAATTTCTCGTGGAGTCTTTAGGGTTTTCTATGTATAGTATCATATCATCTGCAAACAGGGAGAGTTTAACTTCTTCATTACCAATTTGGATGCCCTTTATTTCTTTCTCTTGCCTTACTGCTCTAGCGAGAACTTCCAGCACAATGTTAAATAGGAGTGGTGATAAAGGGCATCCTTGTCTTGTTCCTGTTTTCAGGGGGAATGTTTTCAGCCTTTCTCCATTAAGAATGATGTTGGCTGTTGGTTTTGCATAGATGCCCTTTATGATGTTGAGAAATTTCCCTTCTATACCTATTTTATTGAGAGCTTTTATCAGGAATGGGTGTTGGACTTTGTCAAATGCCTTTTCTGCATCAATTGAGATAATCATGTGATTTTTTTCTTTCCTTTTATTTATGTGGTGGATTACGTTGATGGATTTTCTAATGTTAAACCATCCTTGCATACCTGGTATGAATCCTACTTGGTCGTGGTGTATTATTTTTTTGATATGATACTGAATTCTATTGGCTAAAATTTTGTTCAGAATTTTTGCATCTATATTCATGAGAGATATTGGTCTGTAATTTTCTTTTTTTGTGATGTCTTTGCCTGGTTTTGGTATCAGCGTTATGCTGGCTTCATAGAATGAATTTGGAAGTGTTGCTTCCTCTTCTATGCTCTGAAATAACTTGAGTAGAACTGGTACGAGCTCTTCTGTAAATGTTTTGTAGAATTCTCCAGTGAAGCCATCTGGGCCAGGGCTTTTTTTGGTTGGGAGTTTTTTTATTACCTTTTCAATCTCTTCTCTTGTTATGGGTCTGTTCAGATTTTCAATATCACTTTGTTGTAGTTTGGGTAGGCCGTATGTTTCTAGAAATTTATCCATTTCCTCTAGGTTTTCAAATTTGTTGGAATATAGTTTTTCATAATATTCTGTTATAATCCTTTTTATTTCAGTTGGGTCTGTTGTAATGTCCCCCATTTCATTTCTTATTTGGGTTATTTGTGCCCTCTGCTGTTTTTCTTTTGTCAGTCTGGCCAGTGGTTTGTCGATTTTGTGGATTCTTTCAAAGAACCAACTTTTGGTTTTGTTGATTCTTTCTATTGTTTTTCTGTTCTCTATTTCATTGATTTCTGCTCTGATCTTTACTATTTCCTTTCTTCCGGTGGTTGTAGGCTTTTTTTGTTGTTCTCTTTCTATTTGTTTGAGTTCTGTAGTTAATGTTTTGATTTTGTCCCTTTCTTCTTTTTTGATATGTGCATCTATTGCTATAAATTGTCCTCTGAGGACTGCCTTTGCTGTGTCCCAAAGGTTTTGGTATGATGTGTTTTCATTTTCATTTGATTCTAGGAATTTTTTAATTCCATCTCTGATTTCTTCTATTACCCATTGATGTGTAAGCAGATTATTATTCAGTTTCCATGTGTTTGATTTATTTTCCTTGCTCTTTCTAGTGTTAATTTCTACCTTGATGGCATTGTGGTCAGAGAAGATACTGTGAATTATCTCAGCATTTTGGATCTTGTTGAGGATTGCTCTGTGGCCTAAGATGTGGTCTATTCTGGAGAACGTTCCATGTGCATTGGAAAAGAATGTGTACTTTGCAGCGGTTGGATGGAGTGTTCTATATATGTCTATGAGGTCCAGTTGGCTGATTGTGTCCTTTAGGTCTTCTGTATCTTTGCTAAGTTTCTTTTTAGTTGTTCTGTCCTTTACTGAGAGTGGTGTGTTGAAGTCTCCTACTATTATTGTGGAACTGTCAATTTCTCTTTTCAGTGCTGTTAGAGTTTTTTTTATGTATTTTGGAGCCCTGTCATTGGGTGCATAGATATTTATTATGGTTATGTCTTCATGATGGATCATCCCCTTAATCATTATATAGTGTCCTTCTTTGTCTTTTATGGTAGATTTTGTTTTAAAGTCTATTTTATCTGAGATTAGAATTGCCACTCCTGCTCTTTTTTGATAGTTGTTAGCTTGATATATTTTTTTCCAACCTTTGATTTTTAATAAATTCACATCTTTGTTTCTAAGATGTGTCTCTTGTAGACAGCAAATAGATGGATCCTGTTTTCTTATCCATTCTGCCACTCTCCGTCGCTTTATGGGTGCATTGAGTCCATTTACGTTCAGTGTAATTATTGATAGATGTGAGTTTGTTGCTGTCATTTTGTAGTGCTTTTTTTTGTGATGCTGAAGTTTTCTTTGTTCTTCTTACTCTCTTGTGCTGAGTTCCTTTTATTTGTGGATTTTGTGTTCATTTCTTTTGTTTTTGTAGGTTTTGTTTTTGTTGAGACTTTATGTTTCTCGTCTTTATTTTTATGAGTTGGTTTGTTAACTTTTTTTGTGGTTACCATGAATTTTACTCTTATCTTTATAATTTTGAAGCAGTCTACCGTTACTTGGTATCGCCTTGCCTTCTTCTCCTTTAGAAGGTTCTATACCTATGCCGTTTGTTCCCTCTTTCATTGTTTTGATGTTGTTGTCATCCTTTGATTGATTTCTCTGATTCCCTGTTGTATATCTTTTGTTTTTGGAAAGTCGTCTGTAGTTCAGTTCCTAGAATGGTATCTGGTTCATGTTAACCTGCATCCTAGGTCCTAGGTCCTGCCTGAGGGCTTAAGCTGTTTGTCCTCAGATCGAAGAACTCCCTTTAATAATTCTTGTAAGTTTGGTTTGACTTTTGCATATTCCTTTAGTTTCTGTTTATCTGGAAATGACCTAATTTCACCATCAAATCTGAATGAGAGTTTTGCAGGATATATTATTCTTGGCTGACAATTTTTTTCTTTCAAGATTTTATATATGTCATCCCATTGCCTTCTTGCCTGCATGGTTTCTGCTGAATAATCTGAGCTTAGTCTTATTGTTTCTCCTCTGTATGTGACTTCTTGTTTTTCCCGAGCTGCTCTCAGGATTCTTTGTTTGTCTTTAGTTTTAGCGAGTGTGAATATGATATGTCTTGGTGATTTTCTTTTGGGGTCTATTCTATATGGGGTTCGTTGAGCTTCTTGGATGACCAGCTTTTCATCTTTCATGATATTGGGAAAGTTTTCTGTCAGCAGTTCCTCAATGATCCTCTCTGTGTTTTCTGTTTTCTTCCCCTGTTCTGGTATGCCAATCACTCGTAAGTTTTTGCTTTTAATTGTGTCCCACATAACTCTCAGGGTCTCTTCATTTTTCTTTGTTCTTTTTTCTGAGTTTTCCTGAAACAGAGTTGTATCCAAGTGTTTGTCTTCAGTTCCACTGATCCTGTCTTCCATGGTTTCAAATCTACTTCTCAGCCCTTCTATGACACCGTCCATTTCTGAAATCTTGTTGTTTATCTTTTGGATTTCTAATTGTTGTTTTTGTATAATTTCGAGTTGTGAATTTATTTTGGCATTTTGTTCTTGCATCATCTTCCTGAATTCTTCCAATTTTTTGTCTGTATTTTCCATAAATTTGTCTATTTTTTCCTCATGTTTGTCAGCTTTTTGCCTCAGTTCTTGGAAAATTCCGAGTATTAGTGATTTGAGTTCCGTATCAGGTACTTCTAGTGCATTTTCTTCCACAGGAGAGTTATCTGGTGTTTTAATTTGGACGCCTATTGGAGCCATCTTGTCTTGTTTTTGTAAATGTTTTGATATTGTTTGCTGTTTTCGGGGCATTCAGTAGATATTTCTCTCGTTTATTGATTGTAGATTTTTTTTTTTTTTTTCGTTCTTGTGGTACAGCTGGGCAGATCTAGTTGAGGAGGAGCCACTGGGATGGGTTGCTTGTGGCACTCACCGCAGCCACCAGGACGGTCGGTAGTCAGTGCTGGGCAGGTTCCAATAGGGCGTGCCTGCACCGCTTGGTGATGTGATGTCTAGTGCACGGTGCAGGTAGGTAGGGTGCAGCGGGAAGATGGTTATGTGTGAAGCTAAGCTGGATATGGGAGAGAGGAGAGAGGAGGAGGAGCAAAAAGCGTACAAACATAAAAGAATGCTAGGGGAGTTTGTCGTTGGAATGTACAGATGAGAGACTATGGGATGGAGGAAACCAGAAGGGGGAAGAGAAAGAAAAGGAAAGAATGACCAAATGAAAATCAGAAAAGTTAAAAAACTGCAAAGTTCTCAGGGATCACACCGATGCAGCTATGAGGTCTGGGGGAGTCGGTCTCAATTTTCACAGCTCAGCCTGGCCAGAAGGTACAGAGGCATACATCGCCTGGTATTCAGGGATCAGAAAGAGAAGGAAGAGATAGAGGGACAAGAAATTAAGCAATGAAGAAAGACAAAAGAGAAAAAGAGGTAAAATATGACAAAATTAATCAAAAAAGGAAGAAAAATAAAATTGAGAAAAAAAAAAAAAAAGGGCAACACCAGCAGTCAGTGCCTACAAATGGGACCCAGAGAGCCCCCACTCAGGGGCGCGAATTCCAAGAAGCCGATAGTCTCGGGGTTAAGTGACCGTGGCCACGGGAAGCAGAGGGGTGAACGAACAAAGGCCCCGGGATCCCACCCACGCGGGAGCCCAGACCCAGAAACAGCCACACGCCTGCACGCAGCTCCACAGCCCCGCAGGAGAGAGCAGAGACAGCACCCGGACCCAGGCACCCAGGCAAAAGGAGGGGGACGCGGCAGAAAAAGGTCCGCTAGGTGCCAGCAAACGGCTCCCAGAAAGCCCCCAGCCCGGGCGCGCGGAACCCAAGCACCGGCGCCCCCCCGCCCAGGGACCCCGGCCACGGAAAGCAGAGGGGCGAACGAACAAAGGCCCCGGGATCCCACCCACGCGGGAGCCCAGACCCAGAAACAGCCACACGCCCGCACGCAGCCCTACAGCCCCGCAGGAGAGAGCAGAGACGGCACTCGGAACCAGGCACCCAGGCAAAAGGAGGGGTAGGCGGCAGAGAAAGGTTCGCTAGCTGCCAGCAAACGGCTCCCAGAAAGCCGCCAGCCCAGGCGCGCGGAATCCAAGCACCAGCACCCCCCAGCCCAGGGACCCTGGCCACGGAAAGCAGGGGATCCCCAGCTGAGGCGGAGAGGGGTGGGTGGTGGGAGAGCGCGCACCGCAGTTTACCGGTCGTTCTGTCTCCGACCAGATGCTCTGCAAGGCTGCTCTCCCGTTTGCTGGTCTCCGATAGGAATCCAAGATGGTGGATCCGCGCTGCGTTAGCTGGTAAGGAATCTCTGCCTGAGTCTCTCCTCGCTCTCCGTTCTCTTTTAGTATTCTCACTCCGTTTGGTGTTTGGCTGAGTTCTTTATCGCTTCATTTGGTGTTCTAGGGTTTCAGGATTGTTGATTCTCTGTTAGGCTTAGTTTTTCGGATCTTTGCTGTGGAGGGACGGCGTGGTGTTTCTGCCTAGAGCGCCATCTTGCCCCCTAGGATCTTTTCTTGTTATATTTTGAGGTGTTTTTTTTTTTTTCTGTTTTTTTGGGGGGAGTTTCTTTTTTTTTTTTTAATTTGTTTGTTTTGTTTTGTTTTCCCTCTTTTCACCTTTTTGTCTTTCTTCATTACTCAGTCTATCATCTCTCTATACTTTCCTTCTCTTCTTGTCTCCTGAATAACTGGCACTCTTTGCCTTCTGGCCAGGCTGTAGTTCATGGCCTGGAAGCAACTTCCCCAGACCTCATAGTCACACCAGTGGGATCCCTGGGAGCTTTGCTTTTCTCTCTAATTTTTATTTATTCATTTTTCTTTTCTTTTTTTTTCTCTTTCTTCTGTGTTTTGTTTTTCTCCATTTCATAATCTTTCATCTCTCCACTCCAACGGTAAGCTCCCCTAGCACTCTTTTTTCTTTCTTTATATGTTTTTGGCTCCTAGTCTTCTTTCCTCTCTCACATACCCATCTTAGCTCCACACATCACAATCTCCCCCTCCATCCTGCCTACCTGCACGGTGCATTTAACATCACACCACCAAGCAGCCCAGGAACAACCTAATGAAACCTGCCCTGCACTGACACACAGCCCACCCTAGTGGCAGCAGTTGGTGCCACAAAAAACCAATCCCAGCAACTCCTCTTCAGCTAGACCTTCCCTGCTGTACCATATCTGAGGGACTGACCCTGCCAATTGGAGAAGGAGGCAAAAAGTATCGTGCCCACAGATGAGCAAACAACAAAGAACACAGAGCCTGACTGCTCAGAAATAGCCAAATAAAACAAAAAAAAAAGGACAAAACAAATAAATCTACAATTAATAAATGAGAAAAATAACTACTAAATGCCCTGAAGACAGCAGACAATATTAAAACATTTACAAAAACAGGACATGATGGTTTCAGTAGGAATCAAAAATAAAATGCCAGATGACTTTTCAATAGAAGAAAAGGAACTAGAACAACCTGACAGGGAATTCAAATCTCTAATATTCAGAGCTATCCAAGAGTTGAAGAAAAAGCAGACAAAAATGAGAAAAAATAGACAAATTCATGGAAAATGTAGACAAATTAATGGAAAATACAGATTTAAAAAATGGAAGAATTCAGGGAAATAATGCAGGAAGAAAATGCCAAAATAAATTCACAACTAGAAATTATACAAAAACAACAATTAGAAATCCAAAAGATAAACAACAAGATTTCAGAAATGTACAGTGTCATAGAAGGGCTGAGGAGCAGATTTGAAATGGTGGAAGACAGGATCAGCAAAACTGAAGACAAACACTTGGATACAACTCTTTTCAGGAAAAATCAGAAAAAAGAATAAAGAAAAATGAAGAGAACCTGAGAATTATGTGGGATGCAATCAAAAGCAAAAATTTTTGAGTGATCGGAGTTCCAAAACAGGGAGTGAAAACAGAAAACACAGAGAGGATCATTGAAGAACTGCTGACAGAAAACTTCCACAACATCATGAAAGATGAAAAACTGGCCATCCAAGAAGCTCAACAAATCCAATATACAATAGACCACAAAAGAAAATCACCAAAGCATACCATAATCACACTAGCCAAAACCAGACAAACAAAGAATACTGAGAGCAGTTTGAGAAAAACTAAAAGTCACATACAGAGGAGAAACAAGACTAAGCTCAGATTATTTGGCAGAAACCATGCAGGCAAGAAGGCAATGGGATGATGTACATAAAACTTTGAATGTAAAATATTGCCAGCCGAGAATAATATACCCTGCAAAACTCTGGTTCAAATATGATGGTGAAATTAGGACATTTCCAGATAAACAGAAATTAAGGGACTATATAAAACCAAACCAAACTTACAAGAATTATTAAAGGGAGTCCTTGGATCTGAGAACAAACAACTTCAGCTCACAGGCTAAATCTAGGATGAAGGATCATACCAGCCAGACATCAATCTAGGAAATGAACTCTCAAGGACTATCGAAAACCAAAGAAATATAACAGGGATTCAGAGCAGTTAATCTGTAATTGACAACAACATCAGAACAATAAAAGAGGGAATAAAGAGTGTAGGAATAGAACCTTCTAACAGAGAGGAAGGCAAGGTGATACCAAGTAATAATAGACTGCTTCAAACTTAGAAAGATAAGGGTAAATTTCATGGTAACCACAAAGAAAGTTAACAAACATACTCATAAAAATAAAGAGGAAAAACATAAAGTCTTAGTAAAAACATAACCCACAAATAATTACATTGAATGTAAAAGGCCTAAATGCACCCACAAAGACAAACCACTGGCCAGACTGACAAAACAAAAACAAGAGAGGATGCAAATAACCCAAATTAGAAATGAAATGGGGGACATTACAAAAGACCCAACTGAAATAAAAAAGATCATAACAGAGTAATATGAAACACTATACTCCAACAAATTTGAAAACCTAGAGGAAATAGATAATTTTTTAGAAAAATACTACCTACTCAAACTATCACAAAGTGATGTTGAAAATATGAACAGACTCATAAAAACAGAAGAGATTGAACAGGTAACTAAAAAAAAAAAAAAAAAAAAAACTCCTAACAAAAAAAGCCCTGGCCCAGATGGCTTCACTGGAGAATTCTTCCAAACATTCAAAGAAGAGCCTGACCAGTACTACTCAAACTATTTCAGAACATAGAAAAAGAAGCAACACTTCCGAATTGATTCTATGAAGACAGCATAACCCTGATAGCAAAACCAGGCAAAGATGCCAAAAAAAAAGAAAATTACAGACCAATATCTCTCATGAATATAGATGCAAAAATTCTTAACAAAATTCTAGCCAATAGAATTCAGCATCATATCAAAAAAATAATACAACACGACCAAGTAGGATTCATACCAGGTACGCAAGGATGGTTCAACATTAGAAAATCAATCAATGTAATCCGCCACATAAATAAAAGGAAAGAAAAGAATCACATCATCGTCTCAACTGACGCAGAAAAGGCATTTGACAAAGTCCAACACCCATTCCTGATAAAATCTCTCAATAACATAGGTATAGAAGGGAAATTTCTCAACATAATAAAGGACATCTATGCAAAACCATCAGCCAACCGCATTCTTAATGGAGAGAAGTTGAAAACATTCCCCTTCAGAACATGAACAAGGCAAGGATGCCCTTTATCACAATTCCTATTTAACATTGTGCTGGTAGTTCTAGCTAGAGCAGTAAATCAAGAAAAAGAAATAAAGGGCATCAAAATTGGTAATGAAGAAGTTAAACTGTCCCTGTTGGAGGAGGATATGCTATTAGACAGAGAAAACCCTAAAGACTCCACAAGAAAACTACTGGAACTAACAGGAAGATCCAGCAGAGTAACAGGATACAAGATAAACATACAAAAATCAGTTGGATTCCTATACACCAATAAAGAGAACAATGAAAAGGAGATCAGGAAAACAATAACATTTATAATAGCCCCTAAAAACATAAAATACTTAGGAATAAATCTAACCAAGGATGTAAAAGACCTAAACAAAGAAAACTACCAAACACTACTGCAAGAAACTTAAAGGGATCTACATAAACAGAAAAACATACTGTGCTCATGGATAGGTAGAGTCAACATAGGGAAAAAGACACTTCTACCAAAGCAATTTACAAATACAATGGAATCCCAATCCAGATACCAACAACATTCTTTAAAGAGATGGAAAAACTAATCATTAACTTTATATGAAAAGGGAAGAAGCCCCAAAGAAGTAAAGCTCTGTTGAAGTAGAAGAATAAAGTAGGAGGATATACACTACCTGACTTCAGAACCTACTATACAGCTACAGTGGTCAAAACAGCCTGGTACTGGTACAACAACAGATACATTGACCAATGGAACAAAATTGAGAACCCAGATGTAAATCCACCCACCTACGGTCCCCTGATCTTCGACAAGGGCCCAAAATCCATCAAATGGAGAAAAGACAGTCTTTTTAACAAACGGTGCTGGCAAAACTGGATATCCAGCTGCAAAAAAATGAAACAGGACCCATACCTCACACCATATACAAAAACTAATTCAAAATGGATCAAAGACCTAAATATAAAGCCAAGAACTATAAAGTTCATAGAAGAAAAAATAGGACCAATGCCTACAGGCCCTAATACACAGCATTAACAGGATATAAACCATAACCATCAGCACACAAACTCCAGAAGATAAGCTAGATAACTGGGATCTTCTAAAAATCAAACACCGATGTTCTTCAAAAGACTTCACCAAAAGAGTAAAAAGAACCTACAGACTGGGAACAAATTTTGAGGCATTATAAGTAAGACAAAGGTCTAATCTCTATAATCTACAAGAAAATCCAACACTTCTACAAATAATCCTATTAAAAAATGGGCAAAGGAAATGAACAGACACTTCACCAAAGAAGACATTCAAGTGGCCAACAGACACATGAGGAAATGCTCGTGATCACTAGTCATTAGAGAAATGCAAATTAAAACCACAATGAGATCCAATCTCACCCCAGCATTACTGGCACGAATCAAAAACACTGGAAATAACAAATGTTGGACAGGCTGCGGGGAGACTGGCACTCTTATGCACTGCTGGTGGGAATGCATAATGATAAACTCATTTTGGAAAATGGTATGGTGCTTCCTTAGAATGCTGGAAATAGAAACACCATACAATCCAGCATTGCCACTCCTAGGAATATATCCCAAAGAAATAAGGGCCAACACATGAAGAAACACATGCACACCCATGTTCGTTACCACATTGTTCATGATAGCAAACAGATGGAAACAACCTAGATGCACATCAACAGACGAACAGATAAACAAACTATGGTACGTGCACACAATGTAGTACTATGCAACGATAAAGAACAATGTTGAATCTGTGAAGCAACTAATAACATGGATGAAACTGGAGGACATTACGCTGACTGAAATAAGTCAATCACAAAATGACAAACATTGTATGAGACCTCTATTGTAAAAACTCATGAAAAAGTTTACACACAAAATGTAATAATCTTTGTTGGTTACGAGGGATGGAAGGGGTTGGGGGGAATACTAAATAGGCAATAGATAAGTAGTATCTTGGGTGAAGGGTGAGACCATATACAATACTGGGGAAACCTGAACAACTTGTATAAGGAAAGGTCATAGAAGCTCCATGGACACATCCAAACTCCCTGAGGGACTGAATTGCTGGGTGGAGGGCTCTGGGGACCATGGTCTCGGTGAATGTCTAGCTCAGTTGGCATAACACAGTTTATAAAGTTAATGTTCTACATTCTACCTTGGTGAGTAGCATCTGGGGTCTTAAAAGCCTGTGAGCAGCCATCTAAGATACTCCACTGGTCTCACCCCTTCAGGAGCAAAGGAGAATGAAGACAAGAGGATACAAGAAAAAGATTAGTCTGAAGGACTAACGGTCCACAGCTACCAAGGCCTCCACCAGACTGAGTCCAGTACAGCTACTTGGTGCCTAGCTACCACTGACTGCACTGACTGGGATAACAACAGAGGGTTCTAGACAGAGCTGGGGAAGGATGTAGAACAAAATTCTAACACACATAAAAAAGACCAGATTTACTGGCCGGAAAGAGTCTGGAGAAACCCTGAGAGTATGGCCTCCAGACTCCCTTTTAAATCAGTGGTGAAGTCACTTCTGAGGTTCACCAATCAGCCAGGGATTGGAGACCCCGTAAAACAAAATGGGACTAATGAGGCACAGCAGTCCAGGGATAAGGACTAGAAGGTAGAAGGGGACAGGAAAGCTGGTGATAGGGAACCCAAGGTTGAGTAAGGACAGTGTTGACATGTAGTGGGATTGTTAACCATTGTCATAGGGCAACATGTGTACTAACTGTTTAATGAGAAACTTTTTTGTTTTGTAAACCTTCATCTACAGTGAGAATAGCAGCACAACTGGAGGAACGTAATCGATGTCACTGAATTATACATGTAGAAATTTTTGAAATGATGTATCTTTGGCTATGTATATTTTCATCAAAAAAAAACAAAGGTCCTCCAAGGTCAAGAAGGGAGAGGGTTGACATGTCATGGGGTTGTTAACCAATGTCATAAAACAATGTCTACTGACTGTTTAAAGAGAAACTATTTGCTAGTAAACTTTCATCTAAAGTACAATTAAAAAAAAGAAGAAGAAAAAAAATTCCTGTGGCATGCATTTGGTTTGAGTAAACAAACAACAGCAAGAAAAAACTCATTCCCATTTTGTCAATCCCCACTCATAGTGACCCTATAGGGCAGAGGAGAACTGCCCATAAGGCTTCCAAAGGAGCGGCTTGTGGATTCCAACTGCTGACTTTTTAGTTAGCAGTCGAGCTATTAACCACTGGCCACTAGGGCTCCTTGAGTAAACAATATGCCCCAAAACATGTGAAGAAAGAGATGTCAAATAAAACTGTTAAATGACCATATTCTATCTTTAAACATTTCAGTCTGACTGTACAGTAAGATTTCTCATATACCGCTCTTTTGAAGATCCAAAGGATGATCATCAGTGATACAAAACCAAAATATCACCACTATGCCCACTGTCCTGAGGTAGTCCAATCCTGATGCTGCTTTCTTTACATTTTTGCTGTCCACATTCATGTCTGATATATTCAAAAGAGCAGAAGAGACTTGGTCCTACTACTCAGGTGGCAGCCATCTGCTTGCAATCATACCCCAGGCAGCTACCTCAGCGGTGGCATCTGATTCACAGACATGCAAGATGTTGGCCTCCTCAGAAGCCTCTACTCTGGGTAACATAAAGATACTACGTTTTTCAAGTTGCCTGAAAAATATCTATAATACCAAACACATTCCCCAAACTGTGGGATGACTCGTGTAAGAATTTTCAAGTTCCCATTTTACATCAGCCAGGAGGCTCCTCCTTTCTAGAGTGTACACTCAGGGCTAAGTCTTGTTGAGATACATGCAAACAATACTGCCTTTTTACACGTACCATCAGCCACTTTCTCAAGGATTCTACCTTCTTGTAGAACTCTAGCTTGTGTATTCAAATGATTATCTTTCTACATGGAAGAAGTCCCGCAAAAATAATTTGGGATAGCAGTGTTTACTTTGAGAAACTTCAGAAATATCAGATGGATCATTTTAAAGTTATATTAGTTTTCTATCACTGCTCTAACACATTACCACAAATTTAGTGGCTTATTACAACACAAATTTATTATCTTACAGTTCTGAAGTTCAGAGTTTTCAAATGGGTGTTAAGGGACTAAAATCAAGGTGTTGGCAGGGTTGTGCTCCTTCTGGAGTCTCTTGCCTTTCACAGCTTCTGAAGGCTGGTGACTTCATTGGCTCGTGGTCCCCTTCCAAATTCAAAGCAAGCAATCCTTTAACTCCAAACTCTTTCCATCATCATATATCCTTCTCTGTCTCTTACTTTTCTGCCTTCCCCCTTTCATTTATAAACACCCTTGCAATTACATTAGGCCCATTCAGATATTGCAAGATAATCTCCCCAGCTTGAGATTCTTAATTTAATCACATCTGCAAATTCATTTTTGCCATGGTAAGTAACATATCCACAGGTTCCAGGGATATAGGCCTTTGACATCTTTGACATTCTGCCTAACACAAAAGGCATATTAAAATAATAGGGAGTGAAATAAGTCAGTCACAAAAACAAAATATTGTATGATACTCTTAGTCATCTAGCACTGCTACAACAGAAATACCACAAGTGGATGGCTTTAACAAAGAGAAGTTTATTTCTTCACAGTAAAGTAGGCTAAAAGTCCAAATTCAGGGTGTCAGCTCCAGGGAAAGGCTTTCTCCGTCAGCCTTCTCATCAATGTTCCCCCAGACAGGAGCTTCTCAGCGCAGGGACCCCGATTCCAAAGGGCACGCTCTGCTCCTGGCACTGCTTTCTTGGTGGTATGAAGTCCCCATGTCTCTCTGCTCACTTCTCTCTTTTATATCTTAAGAGATTGCCTCCAGACACAGTGTCTTGTAAATTGAGTCCTGCCTCACTAACACAACTGCTGCCCATCTTCCCTCATTAACATCATAGAGGCAGGATTTACAACATATAGGAAAACCACACAATACCAGGAATCGTGGCCCAGCCAAACTGTTACACACATTTTTGGGGGGACATTATTCAATCCATGACAGATACCATTTGTATGCAATATCTAGAATAGACAAATGTATAGAGACCAAAGTTTACAAATGGTTATGAGTGATGGGAGGGAAGGAAAAGGAGGAGTCATTGCTTAGGAGGTACCGATGGAAAAGTTTGGAAATAGAAAGTGGTGATGATTCCACAACATACTCAATGGTACTAAATTATCAATGGAAAAATGTTGAATTGGCAAATGTTTTGTTTTATGTATATTTATCCTAATTAAAAATACGGCGGGGGAAACCTCATGAAGTGAATCTTTGTCTTATCTGTCTACAGGATAGATCCCTTTGTTAAATTTAGGATGCCTCCTGCCATTATTTCTAATCATATGGTCTCAAAGGAATTGTCCAGAACCTGAGTTATTGTTTACACTGGTTACTGTGACTTTCTCTCACTCTAATTCTGCTTTTTAAAATAAGTTTCCTAAGATAAGCCTTTTCCTCTCTATAAAAATAGAAGACAAAATGTGTCTATAGCTGTTTCTTTTTCATTTCTTTGTATTTTTTCTCTGTTCTTGTTTGTTTACTTGTTTTTCTTCCTCTATCTCTCTCTTTACTCATACTGTTGAGAAATTTTAAAGATAAACTGATTTTTTAAAAATATATGTAATTTTTCCAGAAATATCTATTCTGCTAAAAGTTAAGAATTAAAAAAAGAAAATAAAGATTTTTATGCTTTAAATATAAACAAATACAATTCTGTTTTGTTTTGGTAAACTGCAATTAAAAAAAATGAATTGAAATATGGCCTTATAACTAGACTATTAGGCAGGACAAAAAGACAGTGTTGACCTGTCACGGGGTTGTTAACCATTGTCATAAAGCACTATGTGTACTGTTTAATGAGAACATATTTGTTCTGCAAACCTTTATCTAAGGTACCAAAAAAAAGAATTATCTATGTGAGATCAAATTGACAACCGCAACTCAAAAGGTTTGATGGGAAGCCTAGGGAGCAGTGAGTTGAAGATAATGGTGATGGAATAATTTGGAAAAGGATAGTGAGAATAGCAGCACAACTGGAAAAATGTAATCAATGTTACTGAATTGTTCATGCAGAAACTTCTGAAATGGTGTAACTCTGGCTATGTATATTTTCACCAAAAAAAAAAAAAAAAAAGTGTCTTCCAAGGTCAAGA
Source organism: Dugong dugon (assembly GCA_030035585.1). NCBI lineage: Eukaryota > Metazoa > Chordata > Mammalia > Sirenia > Dugongidae > Dugong > Dugong dugon. The sequence continues at coordinate 45,519,019 of CM057477.1, read as the reverse complement.
AGGGAGAGTGTTGACATGTCGTGGGGTTGTTAACCAATGTCATAAAACAATGTGTGTACTGACTGTTTAATGAGAAACAATTTTTTCTGTAAACCTTCATCTAAAGTACAGTAAAAACATATATATAAAAGAAAATAAAATATTAATTTAAATCAGAGCAATCATTTTCATAATTAATATTGGAAATCAAATATAATGTGTAGTGTGAGATTATGAGTGCATTATACTAGGAGGTACCATACACATTACGGTCTGTATGAGTGGCTGTGTATTCCCCATAACCAGAGGGGAACATTGTATAGTCTACTATGCAAATACTGTTCTCTGTATTGTAAAACAAGAAGTTTCTGCTTCATAACTCTACAACAAAAATATTTAAAAATTCTACTTTTGTATCATGTAGCCATGATCATTTTTGTAACATAATTGGCCATTCTAATTTCAACCTAAAATTATTTCAGAAAAAAAATATCAAGAGCAAAATTTATGTGGATTGCATTTCATGTCAAAACTAAACTTAACAATAAAAATATTCAGTGTCATTTAAAGAACTGAGAAAAATCTTCAAAGTGGGAAATGGTTAGCGGGAAAAATATGTCTTTATCGTAAATAAATCAACAAGAAAAAGAAGAAAAAGCAATAGAAAATTCATAAAATACATAAGCAATTATCTTATTCCCAGATATTAAAAACAAACAAACATACAGCTTAAAAAAAAAAAATTGACGTTGAGTCTATTCTGACTCACGATGACCCCGTGTGTTACAGAGGAGAACTGCTCCATAGGGTTTTCTTGGCTGTAATCTTTACTAAAGCAAATCACCAGGCCTTTCTTTTGCAGTGCCACTGGTTGGATTCCAACTGTCAACCTTTAGGTTAGTAGTCGAGTGCAAACCAGTTGCCCTAGCCAAGAACCCTATAGATAACAAACATATGGAAATACGTTTTACCTAACTAGTAATTATAAATATAAAAACTAAAGTAATAAATAATTTTTTACCCAAAATTTTACATTTTAAAATTGTGAAAATACCATTTGTTGGTGAGATTAAAAAGATAGTTTTATGCACTGTAACTAATTTTTGTTGCTATTTTAATGACTTTTTTAGTTATTGCAATGCTAATTGATTATTATTGAGCTGGAAATATTTTTATTTATGTTACTATGTTTGAATTTTTTGTTTGTTTTGCTGTTTATCTTGTTTAAAGCCAACTTACTGATTCACTGACTTTTTACAGTACAGTAAATTATTGTCTTGGTTTTCCTAGATTATTTCTGTAAATGATGATTTTTTTACAACATTTATACTTCTTATTTACATATATATAAACATATATATGTATATATATATATATATATATATAGCTTTAATGAAGATACTCTCCTGTTTTACTAATAATTTTGGTGCTTCTTGTTTTCCTATAAAGGAAGTGTACTTTTTATTTTTATATTACTTATAGTTGGTCTTTAAAAAATATTAATATCAATTAAGTTTTTGATTTATTCTATCATAATACACTTTGTTATTTTTAGAACTTATTTTGTTTTGGTTTGTTTTCCGCTGGCTATGGAGATACTGTGTGTACCTACATTTTATCCAGCCTGTGTTCTCAGTTATTCTTAGTTGTAGGCTATGCCATCTTTCATTCCTTTGACAAACTTTCCTCTATATTGTTTGGACCATCATCAGCATGTACAGTAGTCACTTTTTAAGATGAATTCTCCCATCACTTAGAAAATGCTCCAACTATTCACATCTCATTCCAATCTGCAATGTATTTTCCTATGTATTTTCTCTCTCAAAAAATACTTTTTAAGATTTCAAAACAAATTTTTACTTGTCATAAAAATGCATATTTTTCTTTTGTTTTAGGATTTTTTGAATCGTATAGACCAAAAAATGTGGCAAAATGACATTTATATGAAAGAAAATTATACTATGTGTACCTTCAAGTTACCAGACACTCTTCTAGGCACTTGATATTCAAAATTTGTACCCTATACCTACATTCTGCCTTGGAGGACGTACAACCAGAATGCTCCTTAAAGGGAAAATGGCAAGACTTGGTCTCATGTACTTTGAACACGCTATCAGGAGAGACCAGTCCCTGGAGAAGCACACCAGGCTTGGTACAGTAGAGAGTCAGCAAAAAAGAGGAAGATCCTCAATGAGATGACTTGACACAGTGGCTGCAAAAATAGACTCAAATATAGCAATAATTGTAAGGATGGCACAGGACCAGGCAGTGTTTTGTTCTGTTTTACATAGGATTGCTAAGAGTTGGAACTGACTTGAAGAGTCCTAACAACAACCTACATGTTGAGATACTCTAACGTTATTTATTACCCAACAACAACAACCCATTGCCATCCAGTTGATTCCGATTCATAGCGACCCTATAGGATGGAGTAGAACTGCCCCGTAGAGTTTCCAAGGAGCGACCGATGGATTTGAACTGCCAACCTCTGTATTAGTAGCCATAGCTCTTAACCCATATGCCACCAGGGTTTCCACTTTATTTATTAGGTAGCACATATTTGGGGGGTGGGGTGGGAAAGTATAGCCAAAGGCTAAGCTAGAATTCAAACACAAATCTAATTGACATCACCAACATAGCCCTATATCACATATAATTTCCTTGAAGTAGAAATGTCATAGATTAAAGCGTTCTCTCTGTCTCCTGTGTGTGTGTGTGTAACCATAGACTTTTATTAAATAAAAAATTTAAAAAAATAAAAGGCAGTGAGGCCAAATTTGTGGATGGGGAGAGAAAATAATCTGCATTTTAGTAAATCAAGTTAAACCCCGCCCCAAAAAAACAACCTGTTGCCAACAATTCGATTCCGACTCATAGAGACCCTAAAGGACAGAGTAGAACTTCCCCACAGGGTTTCCAATGTTGTTAATCTTTAGGGAAGCAGACTGCCACATCTTTCTCCCAAGGGGTGGCTGGAGGCTTGGAACTGGTTAGCAGGATAGTTCTTAACCACTTTGCCAGTAATATTCAAAATAACTGCAAATGGACAATGGACACTTCTACATAATATTATCAGGGCAAATAGGTGGGTGGGGCAAACAGTAGAAATTGTATCTACTAAGAACTTGTGTATAGAGGGAACTATTAAAGTGTTAAAATATGTGTCATAGATGAATAACTGTCACTGGTTGTTGCTAAACTTTTTGACAGATGATTTCTCCGGTAATATTCTGCATTCTAGTTTATTGTTTGTAAGTAATTCATATAACTTTATAACTAAGATGAAGAAAACAAGACAAAACAAAACCTCCCAATGAAAAGAGCTTTGAGAAACCATATTGAAAAAAATATTAGTATCCTGAGATGTGTTTATTTACATATTTTTCTCCTGTTCTCAAATATGTGTTACTTAAAGAACAAGAAATTATTTATTTTTTATACCCTGTACTTTGTAGGATATCTGGCACAGAATTGACTCCTTCAACATGTTTATTAAACTTAAATAAAAAATCTGTGTGAAGATTTTAGCTTAGTTTAGTTATTTTCCATGTTGTTGGTAAATAAACTTTTAAGAGACTTAATCTCGTTTTCTTCTCAGGTTTCAAAGAGGCAATATGAAATAAAAGTATTTGTGTGTTCCATTTTAAGTTATAAAGAAACATTTAAAAAACAGAAGTATGATGTCGCGGCAATTTCCCTTTCTCTTTTGAACCTTTTACAATACACTAATAAAAAGGCTGGGATAGTGTCAAACATGAATCTTAAGAAGCTTTAACATCTATCCCCTAAATGTGTTGCACTGTTCTAATTGAAAACAATATTCAGCAATACCATTAAGGTAATTAGAAGCTCTATTGTAAATTAACAACTTTAAGAAAACTTATTTTCCAGATAGGACTGCATGGGTAATGCAAGCACATATATAGCTAACCACTGTGATTTTAAAAGCATGCTTACTCTAAAGGTATGTTTTAACAACATTTTTCTAAATGCTGCTAACTTTCATTTAGCTTTCCAATAGTTGAAGCTATCTGTTTCTTAAAATCAAAATGACTTTAGAGCACCTAGGTTACAGTCTGTCAATTGCTTATTTTCTTTTTGACTAAAATAACATTATAGTACTTTTAAATTATATATATTTTGTTCTGCAGTGGAGAACATCTTTAAATCAGGCTAGGAAAAGCAACAACAAGAACAAACAAAACTACTTAAACAGGTAAGATGGTTATGAAAGAAGTCATCCATCCACATAAAAATAAAGTCTAGAAACAGTATGTAACATAGTTTGCATTGATCATAAATCAGAAAAAAAAGTATATTGCAACAAATTACCATTTTTTTCATAATATTATATCCAAACATTTTGATCAATTTGATTGATCATCAAGAATAAATTTATTGATTTTCTAAAATACAAATATAGCAAAGGTACTACCATGAGAAGCAGTCATATTCATCAGCAGTTCCTTGGTATAAACTCACCTGTGTGTGTGTGTTTAGAATCAGCGTTGTGTCCCTGTGTTTTGTAAGAATCACAACTTCAGGACTTGTCTGATGAAGTCACCTAGCATAAGACACACTGAGGGAATTGATATAATATGAGCAATACAGAACAAAGTTGGGATTGTTCCAGTCTTTTGGCTGGAAGCTGTTCATGAATTCCCAAACTAAACTACGGATTACTGGCATCTTCTCCTTTGCGCCAAGTAATTCCCCAAATCAGTCTCTCACTAAACCAAAAACCCATTGTTGTGGAGTTGATTCCAATTCACAGTCACCATAGAACAGAGCAGAACTGCCCCATAGGGTTTACAAGGAGCAACTGGTGGATTCAAACTTCCAAACTTTTGGTTAGCAGGTGAGTTCTTAACCACTGTGTCACCAGGGCTCCAATCTCTCACTAGACACCATTATAATTAATTTTTCATTTCCTGTTTGCAATTGTATGCTCTTTATTTGCAGAAATTAACAATTTCTGTTTTATTGACTATTGCATCTAACATAGTACCTGGTATGTAGTATATCCTCAATAAATACTAGATGAATGGACAAGTAAATGGATGAATTTAACCAATTATCCATTCAGAGTTACCAAATTTCTTTACATTTTGAAAATATTTTATATAGATTTTTAAGGTGTGTTTATTAGAATGCTCTTAAATACAGAGTTGTTATAATTTAGTGTAATTATTTGCTCACAGGTTTCCCTCCTCTGGCTTATGAATTCTTCCAGGAAGGGGAATTTATCTACTTTTAATACTCCAAAACTTACCTCAGTACTATATAATAATAATTTCTCAGTATACTTTTAGTGAATTAATGTATAAACAATAAACCAGAAGCAGTTTAGTAAGAACTTGCTAGAATAACATTTTCTTTTTATTTCCCAAGTTATTGAAATATGATCTTGGAAGTCTTTGAAAAACTGAGAAGCTGAGGATTATATGATTTCTTCCTTTTTTACTTTCTTTTTTCTCTTTATTTTTTCTTTTCTTTCTTCCTTTCATTCGTTCATCTTTCTTTCCTACCTACTTATCTATCTATCTGTCTATCTGTCTGTTCATCTTATGTCTGCTCATCTGTCTATCTATTCATTCATCCTATTAATTTTATATACACTATTAAATATGCACACACACATACACACACATATCCAACTTATCATCGAAGCTAAATACCAAAGCCAGCTACTTAATTACAAACTTTTGCAAAGCCAGATATGTTGCTATTTCTTTATACAACAAAAGAATAATAGAGTATGTGCAGAATATAGGCACCCTGGTGGCATAAGACTTAAGCTCTGTGCTGCTAACCAAAAGATTGGCCGTTTGAACTCAGCCAGCTGTCTTAGGCTGGATTCTATAGAGAAGCAAAACCAGTAAAGCATATAAATATATAGCTAGATTTATAGTAAGGAAATGGCTCATGTGGTTGTAGAGATTGGAAAGTCCCAAGTCCGTGGGTCAGGCTGGTGGCTTCTCCAGATTGACATAGACACAAGGCCTGGCGAGCCCAAGATCAGCAGGTCAGAGAACAGGGCTGTTGTTTGAAACATACTTGTCACCCTCAGTGGGGCCTTGGAACATTATAGAGTTTAGTGATGTTTGTCAGTGATCCATCAATGTTGATGAGTATGAGAAACTCAGCTGTACCCTCTGCTGTTCCACTTATATTTGACTTTTTTTTCCTGCTTCCATGATGCCTTCGAAAGCTATAGAAAAATATCTAGTTGAGCAGTCACACTGTTTTAATTGGTTTAAGAAATCCAGTCATGGAATTACTGAGTTAGAAACCAAAAACATACTAAAAGAAACATTAAAGAAAATAATTTTAATAGAAGGAAAATAGTTTTATACCAGCTATAAATCACAATCCCTGATCTAGTCTTAAAAATAAGAAAAGACCCCACTCACACACACACACCCACACACACACACTCTAGCTACAATAATTCTTAAACTAGGTTAGTTCTCTACAATAAACAATATTTCAACATATTTGTCCAATATTATTTTAGTCCAGGTCCTCTGAGAAGGAGATGGTGGGGCGGGGGGTAGATATATAAGAAATGTATACCTGTGACAGAAAATGAGAAGAGAGCCAGAAGAGGCTGGGACAGTTGTTAGACTGCCATGAAGGTCTTACGTTGAGTGAAGGTGACAGGGGAAAAAGAAGGGCTAGGTGGAAAAAGACTTTGTGCAGTTCTAAGGAAAGTTTCAACAAAGCCAATAAGGAATCCTTGAGCCAATGCCTGACCAAAAGTGTTGCATATCTCCCAGGAAGTAGCCTGTGTTACTATCCCCGGCACTTTCTGCCATACTGTGAGCAGCCAGTGCAAAGCAGCCCCTAAGTGGGAACGTAGTGATGGATTTCAGAGTGGATCAGCTGGGGCTGTCAGTCATTTACACTCCCTGCAGTCAGAGATCTGAGAGACGCCTTCTAATGGCCACCACACTCACCCTCTGTCAAGACTTGGTCTAGATTCAGCCCAAGACCTTTTGTCTTTTCTGAAACAGGACTCCTAAAACCTACCTTCAGTTGGTACTTCATAGCAGGATACAAAATATAGATGTTGCCTTAAACATAGACACATGTGGGCATAAATCTTATTAAGTAGAAGCCTTTAAGAAAGAAGAGTTAGAACTACTGCATAGAGTTTTCTAGGCTGTGATCTTTTAGCTAGTAGTCTAGCACTTAACCTTTGTTCCACTGTCTTAGTTATCCAGTGCTGTTATGACAGTAATACCACAAGTGAATGGCTTTACAAAAAGAAGAAATTGATTTTCTAACAGGTTAGGAGGCTACAAATCTGACTTCAGGGTGCCAACTCTAGGGAAGGTTTTCTCTTTCTGTCAGCTCTGTAGGAAGGTCTTTGTCTCGTTTGAACTTTTGCTCCTGGGCTATCTTCATATGGTTTGGCATCTTTCTTAAACTCGCCTTTTATATTTTGTAAGAGATTGACTTAAGACACACCCTAGACTAATCCTGTCTTATTAACATAACAAAGACTACCCATTCCCAAATGGGATTATAACTATAGATATGAAACCAAAAACTCATTGCCATCAAGTCAATTCCAACTCATAGTGACCAAATAGGACAGAGTAGAACTGACCCATAAGGTCTCTAAGGAGCAGCTGGTGGATTCAAACTGCTGGCCTTTTGGTTAGCAGCCTGAACTCTTAACCACTGTGCTACCACAGAGGTTAGGATTTAAAACATATATTTTGGTGGGGCACAATTTAGTCCATAACAGCCCCTCAGGGACTCCTTTACATCACCAAAAATATTGTTTCATATTTGGCCCTCAAGTGAGAACAAATGTGATTTCTATATATATTTTTGCTTTTATATTTTCTCTTATACAGTTAAAATGTATCTTAAGTACAAGTTAATTTTTATAAGGTATCTTACATTTGTGGAATAAAGGCTTTTCTAAGTCATAAAATAGCAGTTAATTATTATCGACTTCTAATATATACATATACTTAATACATTATATACTTGTAAAATAAATACATTTTATTGTATTTTATACATAAGCAAATCTGGAATATAAAAATTTATACACTTAAGAAGACTAGAACTCAAATATACAAGGAAATACTTTTGGTGAGTATAAATATTTACATGTGTAAATCAATTTTTTCCACTGGTTTGGATAATTTTATTCCAAGATACGTTTAGGAATTTTTCCAATTAATATATAATTTAAGGTTAGTATGATAGAATCAATGAAAAAATGAAGACAAAATTACAGTTTTTCTATAGATCAAAAACTCCTTAATATAAGTAATAAATTTTTTTAAGTTACAGGTATTTTATTTCATAATACAGTATATTTCAACATTACAATGCACTATAATTAAAAAGAAATTCAACAGGTTTCACAGATGGCACAAATTTTGTATGTATATACTCTTATTTTTAATTATAAATCCCACAGGTGTCCAATGTACTTTGTGTAAGTAAAATCGCTGAGGCTTCATCTTCCATTAAATGTATCTGGTCTCACTCGCTCAATTCATTTAGAATCTTAGTGCCTTCTTCTATTGATATGTCAAATTTCTTTCTATTGTATATACGACTTTCAAACCTGTCCCTTTTTTGTTTGTTTGTTTTACTTCTCCTCACTTTATTCTATAATACTTTAAATGATTTAATAAGATACATACAACCTTACTTCTAAAAGCTTATTCTAGATAAGTCAATCAGGAACATATTATACTCATTTTTTTTTAGCTGAAATATGTCAGTGCAATACTATTAGCAGAAAAGTAGAATTAAGGTTATTTTAAACCAATATTTATTTTTATAAAATTCTAAATGAATAACTATTTCCTTGCACAATTTAAGAACTTAAGTGAAAAAAGGAAAATTGAATAATACATATTTCAACAATCCTAATTCATTATTTTTCTCTTGGAGCCTTCTTTGAACTCTAGAAAATAATTAATTTATTTTCAACCTAAGACTAATTTTTTAAAGAACATACTTTTTCAGTCTATGACTATCAGCTCATTAGCTGAGAAGCTAGAATAATGAAGGGAGAGCTAATATTTATTATGAATATGATAAATTATTACATATTCTTCTTGGTTGAATTTTATATGCAAAATATTCTTGATTGGCATACACTCAGCAATTTCTCTCATTAAATTCTAACATACTTTTCAGATTAAAAAAATATATATTTTAAGCCTTGGTTAGATTTTTTTAATATTTATACTCAACAATGAAAAGCAAAAAATAAATAAATAATCAAACAAAAAAAAATATGAATGATATCTTCAATAGGATAATTACTTCTGTCAATTTTTGATAAAATGTGGCATGAATTACAAGACACTTGTAGAAATAAAATTTTTCTGTTAAGAACCTGGTAATAAAAACTGACATTACTGTAACACAAGTAACAATTAGAGATCCTTAAACAGTTCTAAAATAAGAAAGTTAGAAATGTACCAAAATGTTGATATGAACTACTAATTTCTTTCCTAATGCATCTATATAAAATAACATATTTTGAAGAGAAGAAATAATTACACATTTCAACAAATACAATTTCATTATAATTTGATATTCTTTGTGGTTATATGAGAGATTAGATATCAGAATGATCTTTGGTAGAAATTGAAATCCTCATATATCATGATATATGAAGCAGATAATTTTAGTGAAGAAATCATTATTTTAACACTGTATTTGTTACATATTTTACATGCAGTAAAATTCATCCTTTCAATGTGTACAATTCTATGAATGTTGACCTACACATGACAGTTGCATAACCGTTATCAAAAATAAGATACAGAACAGCTAAAATCACTTTGTATTTGTTTGTAGTCAATCTTCTTTCTTTTGCCCCGTGCAACCAACCACTAATTTCTACTCTGTCTTTATGGTTTTGCCTTTCCAGAATATCAAATAAGTAATTTGTCTGACTTCTTTTACTGTACCAAAAAGAATTGGTTCATGTTCAATCATTTCAGGAAGTAGCATATGATCAAGAACTGATGGTACTGAAGGAAGAAGTCCAAGCTACATTGATGGCATTGGTTAAAAAAAACAAGGCTCAAGGAACTGACGGAATCCCAACTGAGATGTTTCAACAGAGGAATGCAGCACTGGAAGTGCTTACTCACCTATGCCAAGAAATTTGGAAGAGAGCTACCTGGACAATGGGCTGGAAAAGATACATATTTGTTCCCATTCCAAAGAAAGGTGATCCAACAGAACACAGAAATTATTGAACGATATCATTAATATCACACTCAAGTAAAATTTTGCTGAAGGTAATTGAAAAATGGTTGCAGCAGTACATCAACAGTAAACTTCCAGAAATTCAAGCTGGATTCAGAAAAGGAACTGGAACAAGGGGTATCATTGTAATATCAGATGGCTCATTGCTGAAAGCAGAGAATACCAGAAAGATGTTTACCTGTGTTTTATTGACTATGCAAAGGCATTTGACTGTGTAGATTATAACAAATTATTGATAACAATGGGAAGAATGAAAATTCTAGAACACTTAATTGTGCTCATATAGAACATGTATGTAGACCAAGAGCCAGTCATTCAGACAGAACAAGGGATTACTGCATGTTTTAAAATGAGGAAAGTGTGCGTCAGGGTTATATTTTTTCACCATACTTACTCAATCTGTATGCTGAGCAAATATTCCCAGAAGCAGAACTATATGAAGAAAACGTGGCATCAGGATAGGTGGAAGACTCATTCATAGCCTGTGATATGCAGATGACACAACTTTGCTTGCTGAAAGTGAAGAGGACTTGAAGCACTTACTGATGAAGATCAAAGACTACAGCCTTCAGTATGGATTACACCACAACATAAAGAAAACAAAAATCTTCACAACTGGACCAATGAGCAACATCATGATAAATGGAGAAAATATTGAAGGTGTAAAAGATTTCATTTTACGTGTATCCACAATCAATGCCTATGGAAGTAGCAGTCAAAAATCAAAAGATGTGCTGCATTGGGTAAATTTACTGCAAAAGACCTCTTTAAAGTGTTGAAAAGCAGAGATGTTACTTTGAGGACTAAGGTGAACCTGACCCAAGTCATGGTATTTTCAATTGCCTCATATGCATGTGAAAGCTGGACAATGACTACAGAAGACTGAAGAGGAATTGATGCCTTTGAATGATGGCATTGGCAAAGAATATTGAATATACCATGGACTGCCAGAAGAATTAACACATCTTTCTTGTAAGAAGTACAGCCAGAATGCTCCTTGGGACTGAAGATGGTGAGACTTCCTCTCAAGTATCTTGAAAGTGTTATCAGGAGGGACCAGTCCCTGGAGAAGGACATCATAATTGGTAAAGTAGAAGGTCAGTGAAAAAAAGGAAGACCCTCGATGAGACGGATTGAAACAATGGTGCAACAACAGGCTCAAACATAGCAATGATTGTAAGGATGGCTCAGGAATGGGCAGTGTTTCTTTCTGTTGTACATAGGGTCACTGTGAGTTGGAACTGACTCTTGGGCAGCTAACAACTGGCTTCTTTCATTCATACTTACTCTGAGATTCTTCTATGCTGTTCCATGTATAATTAGTCTACCCCATTCCTTTGTATTGTTGAGTACAATTTCATTGTATGGATGGACTGTAGATTCATTCACCAGTTGATAGATGTTTCCGGTTTTTTGTTAATTATGAATAAACTGATATAAACATTTACATACAGGTTTTTGCATAGACACTTATTTTCATTTCTCTTGGTTGAGTATGTTGGTGGAGAATTGATAGGTTGTATTTTAAGAGTTTGTTTATATTTTTAAGGAACAGCCAAAATGTTTTCTAAAATGGCTGTACCATTTTGCACTGCTACTAAAAACATTTGAGAGTTACAATCTTCAATGTTGAAAATGATGATAGCTATAGTTCTTTCATAGATTCCCTTTATCATCTTTTGAAAGGTTCCTTTTAGTTCTAATTTTCTGAGACATTTTGTTGTTTGTTTATTTTAAATCATAGATGCATGTTAAATTATCTTAACTACTTTTTCTGTATCTAGTGAGATTATCATTTTTTTTTTCTTCTTGGGACTCCATACCAATATGAGACATTTATGTGAGATAATACTTGAAAAATGATGGAAATTCATCTTTTCTCCAGTCAACAATGATTTATTTTTCTTGTTGAAGACAGCAAGTTCCTTTACTTTTTGGATACTTTTCATTACTGTACCACAATTGGGATTTTTTAATTTGACAAAGAAAATTTTACTTGTCCCTATGACATAATCTCACTAACTATATCACATTATTTATTTTCATCTAATGTCTTTTTAAGTTTTGTGACCTGCTTTTGAGAAGTTTTTCAATACTCTAGTATGCTCTAACCTAGAGAATCTTTCAGCTTTCTCCTACTATTCTGAAGATAGAAATATTCTTTCCTCCATAGAAATATTTAATAATATTTCTTCAATAAACTTAAATTTTAGCAAAAGTATAAGACATTTACAGGATTCTGATGATTTTATCTTTTTACAAGAATTCCTTAGCCAAACATAGACTAAGAATTATTACCAGAACAAGGGAAAAATATAATCGTATCAATTGTTGCCCAAAACTGTATTTGTCAAAATTCAATACACGTGCATTATAAATATGCTAAGTAAACTAAGAATCAAAGAGAATTTGCTTAGCTTAATGAAGATTATCCTTAGCCAGTATAATATGGTTTTGTAAAACAGGAGAATGTCAGCTTTCATCCCAATATAATCAATTTTTTCTTCTAGATATCTTAGGTGGGCAGTTCAATAAAACAAGGGAAAGAATGAATTAAAAATAATCAAAAGTGTTTTTATTTGCAGATTGTATATGTGTAAAAAATTTAAACAAACTACAGAAAAGACAATTAACATGGTAAAGAACATTTGAAAGGTTTCAGGATAAAAGTACAATATATAAAAATTATATTTATATATACTATCAAGAAACAATTAAAAAATAAATTAATGTATTATTAACAAAGCCTTCTCAAATAAAAAATCCTTAGGGATAAATGTAATAAAACTTGCATAAGATCAATACTCTGAAAACTACCTAAACTGCTGAAAAAATTAAAGACATAAATAAATGGAGGGAAATATCATGTTCATACATTAGAAGACCCAGTACTATTAAAATGTCAATCATTTCTCCAAATCGTCTATAGACAAATAACAATGTCAATTAAAATCCCAGAAAATGTTTTTCTTATATATATATAGATCAGAGTTGCAAACCAGAGATAACAGAGAAATACATCATACATCTACTGGACACCATCAGGGCACCTACAGAGTACTTTTGGTTATCCTCAGAATTTGGTTACTGTCTTAGGCTGGGTTCTCTAGAGAAGCAAACCCAGTAAAGTGTATAAATATACATAGAGAGAGATTTATATCAAGGAAACAGTTCACAGGATAGTAGAGGCTAGAATGTCCCAAATCTGTGAATCAGTGTAGAGGCCTCTTCCAATTCACACAGACACAAAACCTGGCAAGCCCAAGATTGGCAGGTCACAGAGCAGGGCTCCCACTCACAGGCTGTGAAGGTTGATGAATTCCAAGATCAGCAGGCAAGAACGCAATGTTTCTCCTGATTCACGTAGCTGCAGGGTCTGGTGAACCCACGATCAGCAGGTTGAAGAGCAGGACGCTTGCTCGCAGGCTGTGAAGATCAACGAATCCCATGACTGACAGGTAAGCTGCTAGCTCAAGTCCCAAAAACTGGAGGTGAGATGACAGGAGGCAGCCACAGGATCCAGAATGAGCAAAAAGCCAGAATGTCTGCCTTTATTAGGGTGCAGGCCACACCCCCAAGGAAACCCCCTTTCAACTAATTGGCTACTCATAGCAGATTCAATCATGGGAGTGATCACATATAAACACTGATAATCATGGCCCAACCAAGTTGACACACAATGTTAACCATCACAGTTACTTTATCAATAAGAGTTGTGCACTGAACATAGAAGAGAATGGCCAGGGAAAGTGCAATAGCCTATGAAGTCAAAACTGTTTGAAGCAGTTTTAATTCCCCTGGAATCCAGATTTCTGGCTTTTATGGAAGTTGGGGCAACCCACACAGGCCATTGTACTTAACTGTCCTTTGAAACCTTGAGCCTTGTCATGGATTGAATTGTGTCCCCCAAAAATATCTGTTAACTTGGCTAGGTAATGATTCCCAGTATTGTATGATTGTCTACCATTTTGTAATCTGAGGTGATTTCCCTATGTGCAGTAAATCCTATCACTATGATGTAATAAGATGGATTAGCAGCAGTTATTTTGATGAAATCTACAAGATTAGATAGTGTCTTAAGCCAACCTCTTTTGAGATATAAAAGAGAGAAGCAAGAAAAGAGATATGGGGACCTCATACCACCAAGAAGGCAGTGCGGGGAGCAGAGCGTGTCCTTTGGACCTCAGTTTCCTGCACTGAGATGCTTCCAGACCAAGGAAAGACTGATGAAAAGCACTTCCTCCAGAGGTGACACAGAGAGAAAGCCTTCCCCAGGAGCTGGCGCCCTGAATTTGGACCTCTAGCCTACTGGACTGTGAGAGAATAAACTTCTCTTTGTTAAAACCATCCACTTGTGGTATTTCTGTTACAGCAGCACTAGATAGTCAAGACAAGCCTTGAAAAAGCTTTTTCTTAAAAGCTAGTTTTGAGTCGAACAATGGTTGAGGTAAACTAGCAAAACTGTTTTGCCTCTGGGCATTGTGCTCTTTTGAAGAATTTAGTCAGTTTTAGACAACAGACTCCAAGGGTCAGACTTGGAACTATAGTTAGGGTAAATCGGTAATTATTTTAATTGTTCTTCAAAATAAGGGTGTATGAAAATCCTTTCTGACCACAAATTACTTATCAGTTCTGTTCTGACCCTTTTTTTTTTTTTTTCCCATGGCAATGCCAATAAGATTTGGTACAAGAGTGTTCCAAGTTCCTCTTATCTTCAGATGGTTTTTGAAACTGTAGTCAAAATTCTACACCAATTTGCAAATTGTATATTCAATAAACTTCAATCAATTTCTGTTACTGGCTTAATATGATTTTTATTTTAACAACTGTAGTACATTTACTTGGTATTCTTATTGTGACATTTTGTTCTTTTGTAAATCTCACTTTATTAAGTGGAAAGTTTATTTTTACTGTTGTGTTTAAGCAGATAAATCCCATCACATTTACTGAAAGAAAGGAAATATATCAAATGCTAAGACATAGTTGTCATGTCCTAGCAATAGAACAGAAATTAGGAAGACAACTTTTGTGAACACGGCTGACCCTGTGGGCCTGAGATATGTACAGATTCATTGAATTTCTAGCTTCTCTACGCTATTAACAGTCTTCTAAGAATTTACATGCTATAGTTAAACCTCTTCATTGAGAGAGACTGGAGATGTCAATATTGGCTATGGGTATATGTTATTGGCAATGTTAGCTAGTCATGGAAAGATAAAAGGATTATATAAGTCTATCTTTATGGGGAACATGACAGTCATTGAGTTGATACTGATGAACAGGACATTTCAAATATGTGTCTGCATCTTTGGGGAAATTCTATGTATATAGATGTAAAAGTTAATTAACAAGCCTAGGTCTGTCTCAAGTCTCTAGTACTTTCAAAAGATAATCTACAAATTCTAAAACATACTATATTGAAAAACATAGTAGGTGAACTGAAAAGATTTTTTCCACAGTATACAATAAATTCACCATTAACTTTAAACTATATTTATATCCAGATACAATATTGTCTTATAACAAATCACAAATAATTACAAACAATGTCATGCTTATAAAATTAAATGAAAAGAAGCTATTCTATATGTAAAAATAAATTTAATGGTGTGTGTAGCTTAGTTGTACAAGAGTGGTGAGAATAACTTCAAAGCTTTCCTTCTTTATTTACTGGAAAACTTTCACTTGGGGACTGTGATGATGAATGTTATGCATCAACTGGCTAGGCCATGATTCTGAGTAGTATGTATTATCCTCCATTTTGTGATATTATGTAATTATCCTCCATTTTATACATTTTAAATCCTAAGCCTCTATGAGGCAGGATTATTGTGGAGTGTATCTTAAGTCACACCCTTACTACAGGGTGTGACTCAAATCACAGCTCCTCTAGTTATAGTCTTACTCAAGTCACATCCTTAATCAAGTTGTGCCCTTACTCAGGTCACACCCTTGTCTGATGTAACAGGAGTTTCCTTGAGGAAATATATATGCATGCTTGGGAAAGTCTCCCTGTTGCTTTGGATCCTGCATTTGGCTTGTCATCATCCAGTTCTTGGGCCTTGAGCCAGCAGCCTGCCATCAGACTTGCCGATTTTGGACTCATCAATGGCTGCAACCCCATGAGTCAAGAGAAGTCTCCAGCCTGACATCTGACCCATGAATTTGGGAATTGCCAGCCTCCACAACCAAGTGAGCCATTTCCTTGAGATAAATCTGTCTGTCTCTATTTATATATATACACTTCACTGGTTTTGCTTCTCTAGAATTACAGCCTAAGACAGGGACCCAATTTTTCTAATTTCAAGAAAAGAGGTGTGACCCTGAACAAGAACAATAATGGTGGAGTTCAAAGAACTCAATAATGCTTTAGAGTCTCTTTGGAAAATTTTCCCTACTTGTCAAACTTTAAATATGAAAAGCCTATCTCCCCATGAAATACTCAGTACCTTGGATTTACATGTTGCCTGATCGGTTATACAGGATTTGTATGACAGATCAATGAAGTTAATAATTGTTTAGAAATTTAAAAGTGCTGAGAATATTCCAATATGGATATTGTTTATGTGTGTATTACATATATAAATTTAAAAATATACATGTGTGTATATATATGCATACATATATACATATATATTCAATATATATGTTTCATTATTATATATGCTCTGTTTCTTTTGGATAGTGAGGCTAGTATGGCAGAATTCAGCTTCACAAATTATTTGGATAGTACTATAAAGTCCATTCCTTCAACACGTCTTATAATTTGTGCTTGAGTCCTGAGAAATTTAATATTAGATAGTGGTGACTTTATTTACACAGTCTTAAGTGTATCTCTGCCTGTAATTTTTTGTAAAATAATAACCCTGTATCACTATATTCTTTATGTTTTTAAAACATAATTATGTATGTTTTATTTATTTATTTAATTGATTAATTACATAAAGATTTTATATTGATTATCCCCGTTAGGCATGACCCACGTATTTTGGAGACTAAGTATGCAATAACATTTTAAAAATTATCATGGAAAATGTTAATAAGAAAATAATTTAGAAGGGAAGGGTAAAGAAATAAATACTTACTGAATGCCTGCTATATGCCCATATTACATATGTAATTCTATGTTTACTTTGCAACCTACAAGAATGATATCTTATAAATGAAAAATCAAATGCTGTCTCCTGAGATTGTCATTTAGAAAATGATGCAACTAATAAGTCTCAGAGTAAGAATCTGAGCCCAGATCTAACTGATTCTAGTGCACATTACTTTCCACTAAATTAAAATGCACACTAGTAAGATACTAACTAAATTTTTCATGTTTCAAGAAAAATACAGTAAAAACAACCCAAGAATAGCATTATAATGGCAGTTGGTTCCTTTCTTATTCCTTGACTTTGGACAGAACTCTCAAACATAAACTATTATGCTAGTAATATTGCTAAAGTTTAAATAGATTATCTCAACTGGAACATTTTACTATTCATAAATGAAATTTTATCAACGCTTTCCCATGCATCTTCTGATTTAGTACACATAGCAATAGAGTGAGATAGCATCTATAAGTTTCAGCCATATGAAATTATTGTTTTTGTAGGCCAGAAATTGTCAAATATAGGCAATTTCATATACTTCAACAAAATTCCCCTGTTTTATATCGAAAGTAAAGGAGCTTCATAAGTCATCGAGGAATTGATGAATTTCCCCTGGATAGAGAGTAGTAGATCTATAACCCAAGTCTCTTGAATGTCAAGTCGAATACAATTTTCACTGCATTACGGCTGTCTTCAGTGATGACAGGTCTTTCCGAAGATGAAACAGAAAAGCAACTGAACAATATTTTCAGTGCGTTCCATGTCTTGTGTGTCATCTTTGATCTACTGTAAAATTTCTCTTCTCACTGATTCAGTATGCACTTGGTTTGAGTTGTTGCAAATAGGTAAGAATATGAAAATAACAATTTTGTTTGAGAGCTGAAGCCAAGAAAATTGAGGCAGACAGGTTATTGGCAAAAACAGAATCTGTGGAAGTAGTGAAGGTAATCTTTTTTGATGGAAGTGATTTATAGTGTCCAATATAAATTAAAAGTTATATTTTACCAGAGATATTTGGCATGTAAAATCGATATCCTAAAAAACTTTTCCAAACATGTTAATCCATACAAAAGTATGATCTTAGAAACTATTCAAAGTTGAGTCTGATTTCTCTCAAGCATTAGGAGTAAAACACCCTCTTCTAGGTTAAAACTTCTGTAGTTGTCTAGCTCCGTAAATGCCCTAGAAATTGTTTAATGATAATCCAGGAAGGGAAAAAGCACTCTCCCACAGTGTATCTTCTTATTCTTTAAATTATAAAATTAATTATTGACCCTAGAACAGATTTTGTATGTATATTCTTTATTTTGATATGGGTGAACAAATTAGAAAATAACCCCCACATACTCATATTATAAGCCAATTATTTATAAGCCAACAATCATAAATATTAAATAAGGATTAAAATATTGTACAAATTTTGGGTTTTTTAGGATTATAATTTAAATTTTCCTGGAATAGCAGACTTATTAAACATGAGAATTTGTTGTTGTTGTTAGAGATATATTTAGGAGTAATAGGTTTTAAAGTATGTTTTAAATTAATCCTACACAAAGGAAATTCATATATCTATGCCTATTTTCCTAAATGGAGCTATCAGACATTATTTGATTTAATCCTTTTATAACCTTCTTGAATAAATATTAAATATATATATATATATATATATTTTAAGATAAGAACTTTGAGGTTTTGATTTAGTATTCTACTTCTCTTGGGTGAGGAACAAGGAGATAAATCTATGCTTTCCACTAGTGATTACCACATTTCACTGACTAGTTTCAAAATCAAAAGTCTCAAGTTTTATACTAACATAAATCAGTTTCACTCAGCATTTGGAGGCATTTCTGCATTTTCCTCATTCTTTATTGACTGATGCCATTCATTGTTAATGTTTTTATATCCAATGTCTCGCCAACATCTCTTTTTTTGGTCCTTCCCTCATTTTTTCTCTGGAAGCTTTTAAAACTTTTTGGTCTTTAAAAGTACACATTAATGTGTCTCGGTGTGGATTTTGTCACATTTATTGGGCTGTGCACTCAGAGGACATTTGTAGAGTCATATCCTCCAATACTGTTCTCTTATATTCTGTTTTTAATAATTTTTTATTCATAGTTTGCCCTGTTCTCCCATTTTGGACAAATATTTTGTCAAATGTAGAGCCCTTGGGTTGATTTTTTTGTTTGTTTTTTGCTTTTTTTAAATAATTTTTCTATTTCTGTTTCTTTTTATATTTTCTTCTATTCTCTGGGGATTTCTTTAACTTTTCCTTTGTCTTTGATAGGTCTTCCATTAATTTTCATTTGTATAACTATATTCTTTGATTTTCTAGAACTCTTCTTTGTTCTCTTAATTTTTTTTAATTCTATTCTGAATCATGTATTCAGTATCATTTATTATATAGCTGAGAATAATAAACTATTTTCTGAAGTTATTTATGTTTTGTTTCCTGGATTTTGTCTGCATGCTCTGTATTCTTTGATTTTTTTTTTTTTTTTTCCTTATTGGTCTGTTAATTTTGCATTCTTACATGTTTAAAATTTAAAAATGGCTTCTCTGTGTGCACAAATGGAGACTATTAAGAATTATTTATAGGGAAATGGAATGGTGAGCCAGCTTTTGTGAAATGGACACCCAAATGTAATTTTAAGTAGCTCATGTTTCTAAGTTGTTTTACTTTGTGTAGAAGAGTTCTTTCAGTCTCTTAAAAGGATATTATAGACAGTTACCTGCATTGTGAGGTGAGTAGGGGAAAAAACCTTTCATTCCATTCAGAATGCAAAATTTAAGCCTGCTGTTGTTCTTGTTAAAGGAAATAAAAACGGAGTCAAGTGGTTGACAAAATGGCCTCAGCAGTCACGTGGACAAGGCCACTAAGCCGTGTATTTAAGTAAACTTAAGCCTAGCTTTCCTGTAAATCAGGCCACCCTTATTGACCAATGGAAACCTGACAGCCCTTCAACAGTAAATTGTATATGCCAATCAGATTAAACCTCTTTGCTTCCGTTCTTTGTCAATAAAAAGCCAATCAGTACAGATACTCGGTGGAGTACCTTCCCGCTTTTCGAAAGTGTTGCCACCCGATGTGTGAATCTTCTGCCTGAATAAATCTAATCCAATAATTTTATTATTGACTTAGTTTCTTTTGACAGTCTGCTTCATGACTCCAGCCCGGCTGACTTTACTGATGAATTCTATCAGATATTTAAAGAAGAAATGATATAAATTATTCACAAACTCATTCAGATATAGAAAAGGAAGAGATACTTCCCAACTCTTTTCATGAAAACCAGACAGCCATGATTCCTAAACCCAACAAATATGTGAAAATGCAAAAAACAACAATTACAGGCCAATCTTCCTCTTAATCTTAGATGGAGATATTTTAAACAAAATATTACTACCTGGAATAAAGCAATATATAAAAAGTGTAATAGCGTTCTTCACAACAAGGTAGGATTTAAGACGAAAGTGTAAGCTCACTGTAACTTAAAAAAATTAAATAATATAATTCAGTACATTTACATTAATTTACAGATTGCTGTTAAAAAATTATTATTATCTCATTAGATATAAATTTTAAAAAATATAGGTCATTCTAGGGTGGGAGGAGAGGTTCTAGAGCATAAACCATGCTCTTTCCTTGAGGAAAGGGAGCAGTCTTTTGTCATTCATATCAGAGAGTCCTTGACCACAGGCCCTACAGGGGATAAGGAGAAAGTAACTTCTCTTAAAAAGCCGCTCTCCTAAACCAAGGGCAATTCTCTAGAAGGAAGAAGTAGCTATGAGCCAATAGCTGCTAATACTCACAAGATCTAGAAGATGAGTGTCTTGGGCTAGTAAACGGGTCTGAGTGGGGGTCAACAGTATCCATCTCAATTCAAACCACAACCAAACACCTTACATTTACCAGAAAGCTAAAAAAAAAAAACTGATTTATTGATGAGAATGTGGAACGACTGGATCTCCCATATATTCTGGTTGGTTTGTAAATTGACTGAACCATTTTAGACTATGGTTTGGAAGTCATCACTTTATTAGTGAAACAGAAGTCTTCCTTGTAACCCAGTAATTCCACTCCAATATATATTCTCAAGAGAAATGAATGCATATCCACCAACAGACATGTTTAAATATTAAACAAAAACTGTTCGTAATAAACAAAACCTAGACAGCCTAAATATCCATCATTTCCTATTGACCAATTACTGCAAATTATTACAAAATAAGAATACAATGGAATACTGTAGCATGAAAAAATGAACTCCTGATTAATGCAAAAATATGGACCAATTTAAAAATCATTATATTCAGCTGGCAGAACCCAAAGAGTAGGTATTATGTGATTTAGTTTGTATGAAGCTTAAGAGAAGGTAAAGTTAACCTATGGTAACAGAACTCAGAATAGTTGTTTCACCTAGACAGGGGCGAGATAACGGAAATTTTGACTAAAAAGGGGCGTGTGGGAACAGTCTGAGTCAATGTGAATGTTCTATATCTTGAGCTGGGTGGAAGTTTGGGGTCTGTGCACACATGCAAGAAAATTATTGTGTTGTATATTTAAGGTTTGCACACATGACTGTTTGTAAATTGAACTTCTATAAATTTTTTAAATTGAAAATTGTTAAGAATTATTGTATTTAGCTGTTAAAAACAATTCAGATGATGTAATTTCAAACATTGGTATAGAATGCATTACTGTAGATAAACAGCCCAGGCACAGGGTAAGAGAAGGATGCTTAGCAGCACAAACGGAGTCTGAATTCGTGGCTTTCGTCCCACAGGCTGGGGAGAGAACACGTTGAAAGGAGATGAGGCTGCGAGGTTCTGGCAAGAAAAGGAGAGAAAAATGGAATCTAAGGCGGTCAATTAGTGTTCCACATTTGATTTCTCCCACATCCCCTGACTTCTGCACCAAATCACCTTACAGGTATTATGACTACCATAAAGCAGTTGGAAACCCTGGTGGCATAGTGGTTAAGAGCTACGGCTGCTAACCAAAAGGTCAGCAGTTTGAATCCACCAGGCACTCCTTGGAAACCCTATGCGACCGTTCCACTCTGTCCTATAGGGTCACTATAAGTCGGAATCGACCCGTCAGCAGCGGGTTGTTGCTGTTGTTGTATGAAGCAGTAATCTCTCGGAGAAAGAAAAAAAAAAGGAAATCCCTACTTAAACTAGAATCTATATCCTTAGCTAGTTCAAAGATTTAAAAAAAAAAAAAAACCCTGTGAATACCCCTAACTGCTTAAGCTTTGGAAAGACAAAAACTAGAAAGGGAAGTGTCCGGTAAGTAACTTTGCTCCCTGACCTGTCTTATCTCCTGCCTACGGAAATGAGAATAAAGCATCCCGGTTGGTATAAAAAGGAAAGAAAAAACAGAAACATTGCCATCTAGTCAATTCTGACTCATAGTGACCTTTTAGGACAAGGTAGAATTGCCCTATAGGGTTTCCAAAGAGCTGCTGGTGGATTCAAACTGCCAGTATTTTGGTTAGCAGCTGTAGCTCTTAACCACTATGCCATGGGTTGGTAGAGCATACTGAAATTGAGTAAGTTATTAATATCATAAAATGTTATGTTAACCACACAAAAATGTCTTCAGCCATAGCAATTTCAAAGCAGGAACTGATTTGTGCTATTTCGGTCATGTTGTGGTTGTATGTCATCCAGTCTATTCCTACTCATAGCCACCCCATGTGACATAGTATAACTGCCCCATAGGGTTTCCTAGGATGTAATCTTTTGGGAGCAGAAAACCAGGTCTCTTCTCCAGCAGAAGGGCTGGTGCGTTAGAATGGCTGACCTTTCAGTTAGCAGCTGAGCACTTAACCATTGTGCAACCAGGGCTCATTACTTCAGTCATACTTTCATGCAAATACATTAAGTATCTTCAAACAAAAAGAAAGAAGATATTTCAAAATATTATTAACTAAAAAAATTATTTTAAAATTAGTTAGGCTATGTGATCTAGATGTGAGGCTTGATGAATACTACATAATCTAGTCATAAATTTGATAACTGCTTCAAGATTGAAAACACAACAGTATACAGGTAGTTCTGGAATTATGACATATTCGATTTATGAGGAACCACCCTGGACTATCTATTTTTTTTTTTGGTACATCTTTTTATTAATAATAAATACTACATACAATGTTGCAGTGCGTAATGCTGATGTTATTCTTAGATGTTCACTCGAAGATATTCAATTTTATGATTTACTGTTCAAAACACTGCCTTATAGATTTAGTTTTCTAAACTAAACCAAGGGGTTCAATTTCTTGAAAGCATGCACTCAAACACTGATTGCTAAAGTTGATAGATTTGAGAAACAGTAAGATGTTACTGCAAAATATATAAAGAAAAACAGAAAAGGACTATAAAGACAACTCTTCATAATTTTCTGAGTATAAACGCCACCTTCATTCCCAGGAATAATCCAGATGATCTAGAACCTTCCACAAGTGGAGTTATTACCACATCTGACAAAATGACCAATGTCATCCAACTCTTCTTCATCATTGGGAGTAATTTTCATGATATGTGTATTTTTCATGTATGTATATGTTATGTATGTATGTATATGTAATGTATGTATATGTTAGTCACCTTGAGAACTAAGATGTGCTTGACCTAAACCATGGTATTTTCAATTGCCTCATATGCATGCGAAAGCTGGACAATGACTAAGGAAGACCAAAGAAGAATTGATGCCTTTGAATTATGGTATTGATGAAGAATATTGAATACACCATGGACTGCCAGAAAACAGAACAAATTTGTCCTGGAAGCAGTACAGTTAGAATACTCCTTAGAAGTGAGGATGACAAGACTTTGTCTCAGGTACTTTGGACATGTTAGCAGGAGGGAACAGTCCCTAGAGGAGGACGTCATGCTTGGTAAAGTAGAGGGTCACCAAAACAGAGGAAGGCCCTCAAAGAGATGGATTGACACAGTGCCTGCAACAGTAGGCTCAAATACAGCAAAGATTGTGAGGATGGCGCAGGACCAGACAGTGTTTTGTTCTGTTGTACATGGGGCCGCTATGAGTCAGAACAGGTACGAGGGCACCTAACAACAACAGGTATGTATTAACATATACCTGTAAGTTTATATGTAATGTTTCCAAACCCCAAAGACAAATAAATATTGGATTTTATAAAAATACTGATAATAAAAGGCAATAATAATGAAAACTAAAAAAAAAAAAAAAAAGAGGCATTTGACTTAAATCAGGACTGATTTTAGGAGGGAATTGTCGGAACAGAACTCTGTCGTAAGTAAGGGACTACCTGTGTTTCATGTCTTTCTAAGCTTTCCTCTTGCTCCCTGCTGATGTGAAATTAAGAAGGAAAATGAAAATCAATGAAAACATAGAATCATATGGTTGTCCTTTGTAATTTTTAAAATGCTTTATCTTTTGATGATTTTTATTTAACACAGCAACTTAAATACATTGTAATATTCTTATTGCCATTCTATATTTGTTTCAATAAGTCAATGTAAATAAATCTATTCAGGGGAAAAATAATGACCTGAGTCACCAATTTTGCAATCCGGGAATGTCTCCACAGGGACTTACCATCCTTTGATATGTAAATAAATACCTCTGGAGAGGTAACTCTTTGGAGTTCTCTCAGTATATGTTGTTATTAGGTGCCCTCCAGTCTATTTTCCACTCATAGCCACCCCAAGTAACAGAGTCTAACTGCCCCATAGGGTTTCCTAGGCTGCTATCCTTATGGGAGCACATTCCCAGATCTTCCGGGAAGCTTCTGGGAAGGTTTGAACCGCCAATCTTTTGGTTAGCAACCAAGCACTTAACGATTGTGCCATCAGGGCTACCTTTCAGAGTTTCTTTCTAAGCCCAGGTCCCAGATTTCACAGAGATTTGCTGAAAAAGCCATAACTGTAGCAACACAAAAATATTTTCTCTACAGTTCCTCGGATTTCTAAAGCTAACACATTTGCCAAGAGTAAAAAATTAGATAAATATTTCTGTAGAAAAATAAATCTAATTTTATGAATGTGTTGGTGGTGTTTACATTAGGTAAAATTATTAGGATGAGCAGAAAGTAGAAAATATATTACTACTATAACTGTTGGAGCCCTGTTGGCAAAGTGGTTAAGAGCTCAGGCTGTTAACCAAAAGGTCGGCAGTTCGAATCCACCAATTGCTCCTTGGAAACCCTATGGGGCAGTTCAACTCTGTCCTATATATACAGTCACTGTGAGTCAGAATTTACTCGACGGCACACAACAACAACAACAATATAATTGTTCATAATTAAATATTTTTAGATACTGGTTTATAATTACAAAATACTTTCTAAAAATATTATTTATTTTGCTCTTGAAAACCAATGTTGTAAACTAGGCAGGCATATATAATCATATCATTGAAATCTGGGTCATAGAAAAGTTAAACCAGTTGCCATAGAGTCTATTCTGAGTCTCTGGATGGTACAAGTGTTAACACGCTCAACTGCTAACCGAAAAGTTGAAAGTTTGAGTCTATGTAGAGGCCCCTAGAAGAAAACCTGGAGATCTACTTCTAAAACGTCAAGCCATTTAAAATCTTATGAAGCATAGGTCTACTGTTACCTGAAGCAGATCCTGCCCAGTGTGGCTTCTCGTCAATAAAGACACAACAAAGTGAAGAGGGAACAAGAGAGTTTATTGCAAGATCCCAGGCAAGGAGCAAGGAGGTGTATACCTCAAGTCAAGCTCCCTGAACAGAGGGAGGCAGAACCTTTTATATTGTCCTTCACAAGGAAGTACATACAAATATCACGGGCTACATAGGTTACCATGGCATCCAGGCACAGTAAAATAAATTGCTTTTTTTGTCCCTTAGTATATACACAAAATGGTGGATAAGTTTCACCCTGGGCAGAGACCATAATATTCAATTAGATCTTAATGAGGATTAGGTTACTTTAGGACACTTTTGAGGCTGGTAAACAGGGTTTGACTGGTTTAAGGCAAAAACTGAGCCGTACATATTGCTCAGGTCTTTGAGGACAATGGACAGGAGGAGCAGGTCTTGCCTGATATTGGCTGAGCCGCTGCTGGTTGCACTGGCTACGACTACTACGACACATATGGGGTAGCCATGAAGTTAATTTACTTCCATGCAAGCTGTGTTTGAATGGGGGATATGAAACTACATTTTGGATGCCTAATTCAGCGTATTTTTCCCTACATCATGTTGCTCTGAAGCTGTTTACTGTCAAAAATCTTCTAATTGGACCGTTAAAAACCAAAAACAAACCCTTTGCCATTGAGTAAGTTCCGACTCACTGTGAGCCAATTGAGCCGGCAAATTAAAATGATGATGATGATGACAGATTGACAGATACACAGATAACTATAGAGACAGCACATTCTTATATTTGAACCAACTGCCACAACTAGAATGTTCTCTATTCTCTAAATACAAAATGTAAATATTCACCATTGCATCAGCAGTATGATGAGTTACTACACGAGCTGCATGAATATTCCAGACTGAGTACATACAGATTGATCCAAATTCTCTAGACATTATCTCTAGTAAATGAAAAAGATATAGATGATTAATTCTGAGAAATGTTCTTTCCTAGCCAAATTTTTAAATAAACCCATTAAAAAATCTCTGAAAATTGCTTTTGTTAATATTAGTACAATGACAAGTGACATTTATCTTAATTTCATAGTTAATGTTTTTGAACATTAGAAAAATAGAAGCACTGTAACACAACATTGAATTAATAATCTCATTTAACTCAGAACCCAGAACTTTGTATGACAATCTGTGGGTATTTTCCCATATTTTTACAGACAATATTATATTATATTTCTATTTGCTCGTTTGGAGTTTTGATATTGATGTCTCTTGAGTATTTTTAATGAAGAGATGAAGGAGATAATAGTCTGATAGCTGTTTAATAAAAAGTTGTGAAAAATATCATACATAATAGAAAAATTTTTTTAAAGTGTCAAAATATTTTTTTTAAGTAATAGACAAAATGTGTTGTCATCAGGAATTTTTTTGTAGCTACTGTCTGTTTCGTGAGTATTTATGCTTAGGATGAAACATTTCCAGACATAGATTCCTTTAAAAAAGTACATTGTTAAATAGTTGTGAGAATCAATGTTAATAAAGTTGAAAAGAAGACACCAGAATATTGTTAGACATGCCATGTTCTTGAGATAAGGGTAGAAGTGAGAAATGAGAGAACCTGAAATAGCCCCCACTGATAGAAATTCTCATTCATTTTATAATTCATATTTAAATGGGAATAATTATCAGATTTTAGGTTGACAAATGTTTTACAGTGTAACCAGAATTCAAGATATAGCTATATGATTAGCTTAATAAAACACTTATTTTGATTTTATTTTGACACAGACACACTGTTCTGATATGTACACATGTGACACTGGCATATTCATCATATCCAGGAAGACCAAAATTCTGTCATTGTTTTATCACACATATTGTATTTATACATATCATGCTCAGCAGATATCATGTACATTAGCAGTCAGAGTATTATTGTGGTGAAAATACACAGACTAAAATATACAGCAGTTCAACAATTTCTGCATGTACAATTCAGTGTCAGTGGCATTGACTACATTCTTCAAGTTGTGCAAACGTTTTCGCTATCCTTTTCCAAATCATTCGACTACCATTAACATACGTTCAATACCGTCTAAGCAAACATCATCCCTTTCCTCCCCCCTCCCAACTCTGGTAACCACTAACAATCTTTGGTTTCTATGTATTTTTTTATTTCACGTAAGTGAGGTTGTACATTATTTGTCCCTTTGCAACTGACTTATTTCATTCAGCTAACATTTTTTAAGGTTCTTCCTTTCATGCAACTAATGTACAGAATTGAGGGCAGCCTTAGATAGACACATGGCTTAATACAAAGCAAGAAAACAAGTCCTGGGAAAGAAAGGATGAGACAATAAAGCCTGAGAAAGACACAAGCAAACAGTACATATAAGAGATTGTGCAGGGGTATTTGTCTGTGGGGTACATGTACATACTGATGATGTTTTCCTCATATCAGAATATGTGGTACCAGTGAGTTGGGCAGCCTGATATATCCTAAACAATGTGCAAAAACTTAATAATGAACTTATGTGTGACAGACCCAAGCATCCCTTCCTATGGGGAAGTATATTTTTCAGTTCTGCCAAACTCACACATCTAGTTGGATTGAGTCCAAAGAAGGAAAGGAAAAGAATGATCCATCTGAGCTGGAGGAAATTGTTACATTTGACTTAACTATTACTTTAGAAAGGGTAACTGATTTAATTGCAATTTGAGACAATGTGATTGTTTTAAAAAAGAAAACAGTATACAATAACTATGATTCTTTAATTTGATAAATAATTTTACATTATTTTATATTTACTAATAATTCTTGTATTTTTTATATCACAACTTTAAAAGAGGGCCTCAATGCTAATAGCAGCAAATAGCTCTTTTTTAATAGGAAAAGTATACTTCAACAAACTGTTTTCTCAAGGTGTTTTGACTGGGTTGTTCATAATAACATGGATGAAAACTAGCACTTGCAATTCAAAATATCATTTTGAAAAGCAAAGTTTCCAGATATTTCCCGATATTTAAGAAAAAGAGAATATGTCAATATTCTGGTGGTTTTCATTATGTGCAATATTATTCTTGATATAAATCTCAATCGAGGACTAAATTTGGAGAAAAATGAAAGCATAGTTCTACAATGGAGACTTACATTAATGTAATATAGATATCTTCACTTAAGTTCTCTTAAAGAATAAAAGAAGCAGACTCCTCTTTGGAAGCTACCTTTTTGGCTTTGTTGATGATCTACTTCAGGGTTTGGGAAACTTTTTCTACAAAGGACCAGAGAATAAATATTTTGGCTGTTGAGTGCTGAAACTTCTCTGTTGTAACTACTCAACTCTGTTGCACTGCCAAAGCATATGGACATGTAAATGAATGGGCTCTGCTGTAAATCAGTAGTTTTTTATTTAAAAAAATAGGATGTGGACTGCATTTATTCAGAGGGTAGTAGTTTGCTGACCTCTCAGTTATTTATTTAATTACCTCCAATAATTTGGATTATAGTTCTAATAGGAAAGATCATATTATCTGTTCAATATAAATTAGTATTGAACAAAGTTATGGGTAAGAAAAAGTACTTAACTTTTTAAAATTTGTTTAATTTTTTCCCATACAAAAATTTATACATACATTGTTATATGACTCTAATTGCTCTTCCCATACTGTGACAACACACTCCTCCTTTCCACCCCTGATTCCCCATGTCCATTCAACCAGCTCCTAACCCTCTCTGCCTTCCCATCTCACCGCCAGACAGAAGCTGCACATTTAGTCTTTTGTATCTAGTTGAGCTAAGACGCACACTCCTCACGACTATCACTTTATGTCCCACAGTCCACTCCAATCCCTGTCTGAAGAGTTGGCTTCGGAAATTGTTTTAGTGCTGGGCTGATAGAGAATCCAGGGGTCATTCTTTCCAGGGTTCCCCCAGTCTCAGTCAGACCATTAAGTCTGGTCTTCTTACTAGAATTTGAGTTCTGCACTCCACCTTTCTCCTGCTCCATCCAGGACTCTGTTTTGTTCCCTGTCAGGGTAGTCATTGGTGGTAGCCGGGCACCATCTAGTTCTTCTGGTCTCAGGCTGATGAAGTCTCTGTTATGTGGCCCTTTCTGTCTCTTGGGCTAATACTTTCCTTGGGTCTTTGGTTTTCTTCATTCTCCTTTACTCCAGGTGGTTGGGACTAATTGATGCATCTTAGATGGCCGCTTGCAAGCTTTTAACACCCCAGACGCCTCTCACCAAAGTAAGACGCAGAACATTTTCTTAATAAGCTTTGTTATGCCAATTGACCTAGATGTCCCCTGAAAGCATGGTCCCCAGATCCCTACCCCCGCTACTCTGTCCCTTAAAGTGTTTGAATTCAGGAAACTTCTTACCTTTGGTTTAGTCCAGTTGTGCTGACTTCTCCTAGCGTGTGAAAAAGCACTTTACTTTTAATTCATGGAATATATTGTGTGTGCCATATTTTTTTATTTTGTATCAGTTTTTAAGAACACACACTTAAAATATTCTTTATTATTTTTGGTATAAACTTTTAAAAAGTAGTTTAATATTGTTAATAATTTGAGCTGTGATTGTGGCATCATGGTTATAGCTTATTAAAAAATCCTTGTCTTTAGAGATACATAGTTTTTATTTATTTATTTATTTTAAATAAGAGAAAGATCTTCATTGAGATGAATTGACACAGTGGCTGCAACAATGGGCTCAAACATAGCAATGATTGTGAGGATGGTACAGGACCTAGAAGTATTTCATTCTGTTGTACGTAGGGTTGCTATGGACGGCACCCAGCAACAACAATTTTTTAAAATGGTGATTAAATAGTGTGATGTCTGAGATGAGCTCTAAATAATACAGGAAGGCTGGAAGAAGTTGGAGGAGGGTGAAGATGAAACATGACTGATCATGAATGATCATAGTTGATCTTTGATATGATAGGTACATGGGGATTTCATGGTTTTGTCTTATTTTGTTATATATATATTATTCATAAAAAACAATACATATGTTAATTAAAGGTAGTCTATCAAAATATTAGGGTATGAAAATATTAGAGATTGTATTGTACGTGGAGAAGATGTAAAAAAAGGTTAAAAACTACTTTCTAGAGAAATACTTTTCTGAGCCTTTTAGACAGAAAACGCTCAGGTGGCAGGGAAAATATCTTACTCACATCTGTATCTCCCATGCTACATATACCATCTTGTATTAACTTGGTGCTACATAATTTTAATAGAGTCTTGAATATTAATAATACTAATGTTCTCTTTCATTGCATGCTGTTATTCTGAAGTGCTTTTAATTCGTTTCTTGCTGAATATCACCAAGTTATTTTTTTATTGTTTGTTTGTTTAAATAATCTAGAAGATTTTAAGTAACCTAAAATACTCATTAAGTAGTAAATTAAATTTTTGTTATGTAGAAGATAAAAGTATTATCAAGTAGATCTTAATAATATCGTTGCATCTTGTCGATCGGTTTCTTGTGTGCTGATTTCTGAACTACTACACAATATTCTTTTTCAAAATGATGTGGCAAACTACTTGTAAACATGTATCGATCCACTAAATATTTTATCCTGGGTTTTCAGTAAATGTCACATTCTGGAACTCAAATAAATTGGAGTGAAAATGTTTACAAGCAAATCTCCTAACCCCTATAATCTCTGTAAAAAGAGAAGTAACATAAGGGACTAAATATCACTGAAAGGTATATTGTTTGCTCAAAGTATAACCATGTCAAGAAAATAGTCAGCAGAAGCAAGTTTTGTAACCTGTTTGAAAAGAGTCCTTCTTTTCTTTTTCAATATGAGAAGGACAGGAGTGTAAATAAATAAAGTAAATCTTATCAAGTTCAAGGTAGGTTTAAAAAACAGTCTTCATAATCACAGAGCCTAAATCTTTAGCACCATGCTGAATGTAGACAGTTCTGTATACTTTACATATGATTTCTGTAAAATTTAAGAGTGATAGTAAAACAGAAATGGTTGCTGCAATACATCAAAAGGGAACTGCCAGAAATTCAAGCTGGATTCAGAAGAGGACATGGAATGAAGGATAACATTGCCGATGTCAGACGGCTCTTGATGGAAAGCAGAGGACACCAGAAAGATTTTTACTTGTGTTTTATTGACTATGCAAAGGCATTACAGCCGTGTGAATCAGATTGTGGATAACATTGGGAAGGACACGAATTTCAGAATACTTAATTGTGCTCACGTGGAATATATATATAGACCAAGAGGCAGTCACTGGAACAGAACAAGGGAATATTGCGTGCTTTAAAATCAGGAAAGATGTGCATCAGGGTTGTATCCTTTTACCATACTTACACAGTCTGTATGCTGAGCAAATAATTCAAGAAACTGAACTATTTGAAGAAGAAAATGGCATCAGGATTGGAAGAAGACTCATTAACAACTGTGTTATGCAGATGACACAAACTTACTTGCTGAAAGCAAAGTAAACTTGAAGTATTTCCTGATGAACATCGAAGATTACAGCCTTCAGTGTGGATTACACCGCAACATAAAGAAAACAAAAATCCTCACAGCCTCACAACTGGACCAATAAGCAACATCATGATAAACGGAGAAAAAAATTGAAGTTGTCAAGGATTTCATTTTACTTGGATACACAATCAAAGCCCATGGAAGCAGCAATCAAGAAATCAAACAATGTACTGCATTTGGTGCAAATCTGCTGCAAAAGACCTCTTTAAAGTGTGAAAAAGCAAAGATGTCACTATGAGGACTCAGGTCCTCCTGACCCCAGCAATGGTATTTTCAGTCACCTCATATGCATGTGAAAGCTGGGCAGTGAATAAGGAAGACCAAAGAAGAACTGATGCTTTTTGAATTATGGTGTTGATGAAGAATACTGAATATGCTATGGACTGCCAGAAGAACGAACAAATCTGTCTTGGAAAAGATACAGCAAGAATGCTCCTTAGAAGCGAGGATGGCGAGACTTTGTTTCACATAGTTTGGAGATGTTATCAGGAGGGACTAATCCCTGGAGAAGGATATCATGTTTGATAAAGTTGACCAAAAACAAAACAAAACAAAAAAACAAAACAACCAAACCCGTTGCCATCAAGTCAATTCCAACTCACAGTGACCCTATGGGACAGAATGGAACTGACCCATAGGGTTTCCAAGGAGTGACTGGTGGATTCAAACTGCCAACCTTTTTGTTACCAGCTGAGCTCTTAACCACTGTGCCACCAGGGCTCTACAGTGAAATAGATTGGCACAGTGGCTGCAACAATGGCTCAAATATAGCAACAATTGTGAAGATGGCACAGGACAGGGCAGTGTTTTCTTCTGTTGTACATACGGTTGCTATGAGTCTGAACCAACTCGAAAGCACTTAACAACAACAACAGTGAAACAGAAATTAGTATTTTCATGAAGGTTGATTTTTTTTTAAGTATTTTTTTATTGCAGCATTGCAAACAAGCCTAAGTAAGTGTATTTATTAGGAGAAGGAATACATCTTTTAAAATGCATCTCTAAATTTCTAACTATAACGCTATATTGTATATAACCAGTTGCCATCCAGTGTCTGACTCATGATGACCCCTGTGTGTCAGTGTAGAACTGTGCTCTGCAGAGTTTTCAATGGCTGATTTTCAAGTAGTAGATTACCAGTCCTTTCTTCTGAGGCACCTCTGAGTGAACTCAAACTTCCAACCTTTCAGTTAGCAGCCTAGTGCATTAACTGTTTGCACCACCCACGCATGGGCTCCAGAGGGAAGTGTGGAAGTCCCCAGTAAAATCCTGGGAAATAAATTTTATGTTTTGTCCACAAAGTTTGTTGTTGTGGTTAGGTGCCGTCGAGTTGGTTCCAACTCGTAGTGACCCTATAGTCAAACAAAGTTTAGTCATTGTTATTTGTTAATTTGTAGTATTCCAAAGGATTATCTTAAGATGTCATATTAATGTAGTTCATTGTGAAAAATATATTATATATACTGACATTTTTACTTCTCAATGAAATCATAGTGATAAATTAAGAAACATGACAAATCAAGAAAGATGGCATCCAAAGATACATGGTCCAATTATACACATAGAGTCAAAAATCTGGGTTAAATTCTCACTGATTTGAACTATTAATTTGAAGATAAGAGTTTACCTTATTTCTCTTCATTATCTATGGTTGGGATAGTGAATCTTATTTAAGAAGCTGGCAGAGCAGATATTTGTATAAGGCTGAACAACATTGTCTTTCCTCCTGGCCTCTTCCTTTATTTTACCATTCACATCGGGAGGAAGGAGCCTCGTGAAGGACAATAACTTATGCACAAGACTTTTTCAGAAGACTCATTATTTTCAAGAAAATTTTGGTTGTACAGGTGATTCTTTCTAAGGAATCTCTCAGCATGCAGATATGTGTTGTAAACATGCGCGAATACATGTAGCGATGCAATCTGATTTTGTGTTTTCCAATGCACCTAAAATCTGAGAGGAAAAGCAGAACTAAGGATCATATTAAGAAGAATTGAAAGGGAGACTAGAGAAGGAAAGAACTTTCAAAAACCCTGTGCAAGTTGCTTGGAATGGACTGAGAAGCTATTTGTGACAAAACAATAACATGCACATATTTCTGGTTACCTAAAAGTAAAAGTAAGAATGACTTTTTTAACCTATTTAGGCATTGTTGGGAATGAGTGGAAAAATTACCTTTGGGGGCTCTATCTCCTAGGTGTTATTTAAAAATTGGTTTTGTGACACCCACGAGGTACTTGGAAAAAATGCCTGGCAATCTACATCTGAAAAAATCAGTTATTGAAAATGCTATGGAGCACAGTTGTATTGTGACACATACGGGGTTGCCATGTGTTGGAGTTGACTCAATGGCAGCTAGTTAAAGAAGTAGAAGGGGTGTGTGGTTTTAAAACAGATGCCAGAACAAAAAATATTGGGCTCCTCTTTGCAGAATTAAGAAAAATAAACAAAAACAATACAAAAAACTTCGTAGGAAATATCATAGATCACACAGCAAATTTCTTGCAGAGGAAGATTCCATAATAAAGTAATCTACGAAGGTGGTCTCTTCTCCCTTTTCATATTTAAATACATTTTCAAAAGAAAGTTGGATTAATTTTTCTTGGAGAATCCAGGGAAATCCCTGAGTAAATAAGAAGTTCTTAATGAAGTGCTGCTATACTGGGTCCAGACCCTGCACTAGCAGTGATGGAAAAGCAACACAATAATAGACTCAGCCTGCCCTACAGCAAAAAATTCAGAGGGCATAATATTAGAAAGGATATAGAAAGATGATACTTTAACTATATATTCAATTTACTAGATAAATGTTGTAGGAATGAAATAGATTACAGACATAAAGAAAAAGCATCAAAGAGCTTAGAAGGCATGGTCCTCAAGGTGGTAAGAATAGAAGAAATCATTTTCTCTAATCACATTATTTACTAGGGTGGAAACTGCCTTGGAATCATACGCTAAATTCTTGAGCATCCCAGACAGAAAAAATGGAAAGCATATATGCTTTAAGGAAAAGAAAAACAAATTTAACTCAAAGCAAATCCAGGGCAGTGCTGGAAAAGTTTAAGGTGAGCTTCCTAATCTAAGAGAAAACGGCAGGAGCAGAACGATGCAATGGCAGAATCGGGGCCATATATGTCTCTCCCTTACGGGAGCAGAGCGGAGACCCAAACAAGCTCACTTTTTCCCCTCAGAGAAAGAAAGAAGAACCACCATTGGTTGCAGATTTGTCTGTAGTGTTAAAAAACTGTAACAGTGACAAAGATGGTCGACAAAAGGGCTTCAGCACCAGTCTGTCATGCTGTGTAAGAAATCTGGTAAAAGCAGTTATTATGTGGATTACGAACAATGAACCAATTGACTGAGACTAATTAATGCACCCTCTGTTGAGTGTGGAATGCCTTAGTCTCAATTACAGAGAGCAGGTGTCTCTCAGTGGGACCTAAACAGTGTGTATTATCAGATATTTTTTGTGGAAAAGTAAGGAGCTCAAAACTATAGTTTTCCCAACAGTTTGTACCAACTAAAAGATTGTCGCCCATCTTCCCTGTAACCCTAGTCCCTTACTATAGCCAAAATTAGTACCTATTTTAAAGTACTTCCTTATTTGTACACTATAACTATGAGTTTGAGGATAAAAAGTGATTACTAAAAGTGCTAGAACACTGTTAGTTACATTGGTTGAAATCATCAATCAATAAGTGTTAATGTCCTTTCATAAAGTATGAGTTACATATCACTTTTCAAAATATGTATATATATATAAACACACATCCAAATATTACTTCTGTCCAGTCAAACAGATTTTATCACAGCAACTTAGGATACTTTTACTACCCATATTGCCAAACTATCGGGAAGAAGTACAGTCAGAATGCTCCTTAGAAGGGAGGATGGTGAGACTTGGTTTCACGCAATTTGGACATGTTATCAGGAAAGACCAGTCCCTGGAGAAAAACTTTGGTAAAGTAGAGGGTCAGCAAAAAAGGGGAAGACCCTCAGTAAGGTGGACTGACACACTGATTTCAACAGTAGGCTCAAACATAGCAATAATTGTGAGGATGACACAGGACCAGGCACTGTTTCGTTCTGTTGTACACAGGGTCACTATGAGTTGGAACCGACTCTACGGCAGCTAACAACAACAACAGCATTACCAAACCTTTACCCAGTTTGGCTAGAGATCATTTGGTATGTCCCGGGATTCTCCCAGAGCAGTGGGGCAGAAAATATCAGCCAATGGGCATAAAGTTACACCCTATTGAACTGAACAATATGGGGAAGATGAGGGGAAGAATATTAGCAGGCTTTAGAAAAACCAGACCAGGACTCTGTGGGTGAGATAACAATGGCCTTGGAAATTTGTAGGAGGAAGAAGATGTTAAAACTAATACAATTCTTTAGCTAGTATGTAACTAACATGAGGATTAATTTCCAAGCACCCAATCTGGTGGTGAATGTGGCTGCTAATTATAACACCAAATGACAGAAAAGACAATGTTCCACCCTGGTAAGGTGACAGGAATGAAGCTCAAATATGGAGGCTTGCTGCAAAAATTTGTGAGTTGAAAGTAAGTATTGGTAACTGACTATTAATAGTAGACTTTATCTCTGGATATAGACTAGGTAAGAACCATGCTTCCTTAGACGGTAATGCCTAGAATTCAAGCCTAAGTAGTTAAGACAATGCCAGAGAACAATCTATTACTTATTGGAGATTGGTGGGATGAGAGACTGGCACCTCGTCCAAGGCAAACACTGTAAAAACCATGTGTCATATAGGCTACAAATTCATCAAGCTCATTCAGGGAGAGACCTCAAAATGACAACCAACAGCTCTCCATCTATGAGGACATATTATGGAACAGAAGAAGGGAATAGGGCCTAGGACTTCTCAGGAACAACGTAAGTAGAATTTTCCCAGAAGAGAAGAGGGGAACTATCCAACCTGACAGAGCATGCACTGACTTTCCTACAGCCGTAATAGAATGGGGAAGATGTATCCTTTGCTCAGAGACTAGAGAACCATAAGGATGGAAGAGACAGAGGAAGAAGAGAAGATACAGGAAAACTAAAGCCAAAATGAACTCCATTATTAGTCAATTCTAGGCTATGTCTGTTGGAACCAAATGTGACTTGGTAGCAAAAAAATAATATTCCATGCATGCTTATACTCATTTATTAGTAAGATTGTGTCCTCATTAGTAATTGACTTTACCTGCATGCTTTGCCACATGTTACAGGGCATACCAAAGGCATTATATATAATAATGGCTTAGTTTTTATTATGTGCCAGGCACTCCTCTAAACACTTTATTTATATAACTCGTTAACTCCTCATAAATCCTATAAGGTAAATATTACTTTTAATATATCTTTTAACAAATTAGGGACTTGGGTCACAGATTGCTAAATAACTTCTTCAAAATTAAACAATTAATAATTGGCCAAGCCGGGTTTCAAATCCAGGCAATTGGCCTCTGTACTCATAAATCAACAATCAGGCTTTTCTCAGCCCCATCAGCTTTGGAGAAGGACACTTGACATCAGTGACTAGAGTTTAAGCTCTTTGCCAGATTCTTCCCTTAGGGCAACAGAGAGTATCCTCACCAGGCTTGTAGAATCCCTACGTGTACATAAAAATCACACCGTGCTATAGGGCATACGTTCCTAAAGGGTTTTATTTAACCTTTAGCTTCAGAGTTAGCTGCTTAAGTTATTGCTGAAAATAGTGCTGCCAGCATCACGGCCCAGACACAGAGGAGCACATTAGAATATTTTTCAAGCTATGATTCAATTATTTTATTCTGTTATCCAAGCTGAAAATAAAATCTCATATAAAATCAGGCTACATTTGAGGTGTTCACTGATGGTTTTGCCTTTCAAAATTCACTGACAATTAATGCTTTTCCCACTAATGATTATATTTTGATGAATTTAACATTCAGTTCCTTTCCTCTACTTGTACAAAAATAAGATTGGTATTAAGAGCCACAGAATAAATCATGTAACTTCCATAACACTACTCCAATTACTAACATGTGGCCACATCAATATAAAATTATGAAGATGCAGTATTATAAATTTCATTATAATTTTAAAATGGAAATCAGGAATTATACTTCAAGTGTAGATCAGCTATTTTGAGATAAGAATTGAACTGTTTCTATTAAAACACCAATATATTTTATGTTTCATTATGTTAAAAGGCAAATTATAACCTTAATAGCTGTAAATACTTTGTTCACTAACTTCAACATCTCTCAAAGCTACTGCTCATGTGCTCATATTATTTCACATTCTTTTATTCTCCTGTACTATGTCACACAATGCAAGAAGCTGTGCTACTATAATTTCAAATACCAAGAGGATCACCCATGGTGGACAGGTTTTAATGATGCTTCCAGACTAAGACAGAGTAGGGAAAAAGGCCTAGTGATCTATTTCTAAAAATTAACCTATGAAAACTGCATGGAACACAATAGAACATTGTACAATTTGCTTGTTTGTGGCACATCAACAGAAGGGATCACTTATTAGAGGAGGACATCATGTTTGTTGAAGCAGAGGGCCAAAAAGGACATGGAAGACCCTCCATGAGATTTATTAGTACAATAGCCACAGCGATGGACTTGAACCTGGATGTGATTGTGAGGATTACACAGGACGGGGCAACATTTCATTCTACTACACGTAAGGTCGTCATGAATTAAAGTTGATTCGGTGGCAGCTAACAACAAAATGATGTCACAATTAAGGAAAATAGAAAAAAATACAAAAATTTGTTTTATTGAACTGTTTTATAATTTTTATTAAGATG
Source organism: Dugong dugon (assembly GCA_030035585.1). Classification (NCBI taxonomy): domain Eukaryota; kingdom Metazoa; phylum Chordata; class Mammalia; order Sirenia; family Dugongidae; genus Dugong; species Dugong dugon. Next base: position 45,479,738 of record CM057477.1, on the reverse strand, counting down.
TACTATTTAAAATGAGGAATGATTGTGCATAATTTATAGGACCAAAGATAAAAGAGCAGTTTTCACAAAATCTAACATTTTTAAGGCAGTGAATTCAATTTTTCTATATGAAATTTACTAATGAACTAGTGCTCTTGCCTCAGAAGAGCAAACAGCTATTTTAAAAAGCACTCCTATTTCATTTACATAAAATATTTAATGGCAGCATTTTTAATATTTTTTAATTTAATTTCAAGCACATTTTTGTGTAATTTCTATTCATAAACCATAACAACATTTTTCCAAATTTTAGAAGCAGTTTTACCATCATATTAAAATAAGAGGAAGACAGACATTTCAACTTTTTTGTCTCTTCACATTTTCCACAATCAGTGATTAACAATTATTATCCAATCTATATGTCTGTTGGTTTTAGGTATACTATACTGTGCAATCACATTCTAAATGAGTTCTTAATTAAAATTAAAAATATCACCAAGATTTTTGGAAAAATGGAATAATGAGTAAACAAAGACTCATTTAATGCTTGACAATTGCATCGACATAAATTTATATTAAAGTGGGCTGATAAAAGTTTATATATATTTATATTCATATCGATTTTTATATCACTGATGCTTGATAGTCAAGTTTCCAATCTCCTTATTAAGGTCTATCTTGTTTAATAATCAGAGCTTGCAGACTGTTACACTGAAAAATACTTGATATGTTCAAAAATTTGTAATTTGCCTTTTTCTCTAATGTTATACCTGGATAACGGAATATTTTTATTACTTAGTTTCTGATTAGGTGTATTCCTTCATATAGTTTTTTTTTTTTTTTTTTTTTTTAACTCTGATGCCAGCTTGCATTTTTTTATCTGTTGTCCAAGTCTTTATTTCAGTTTTTTTCATTGTCTCAATTTATAATTACCGTGAGAAAATGGGTAATAGAACTACATAAGGGAGATCAACTCCAGAAATGACAGAGTAAAGACCTAGTTGAACTTACTATCCTCCAAAGCAATGAAAATACAATAAAATCAATAATTTGACAGCTCTGGAAATTAACCAAAGACACAAATTGAAGTGTATATAGTCACAAAAAAAAACCTCAAATCAACAAACAAAAACAATTCACCAGTGGGATCTCTGATATTTTAACATGGAGCTATTTCCATTCACCCTCAGTTCTCCAGCTCAATTGCATGATAGCAGCAAAAAATTGGCAGCCTTACAATCAACATAGAGAATTGACCTACTTCTGGTCTCTGTTAAAAGCCCTATCACCAGAGCCCACTGAATAGTTTGATCAAAGTGGCAGCTCCCTAGAAAATCTCCATTCCTGCATTCCTGCTATCTAATTTGATAGTGAGCTCAGCTCAACAACAACAAAAAGCCTATCCTCAGGGCAATGATTTCAGTTAGGGAAAGTAAGATTCTAACCAAAAAATTTAAAAGGATGATGTGGAGAATTAGTTGAACATAGGGAATTTTGTAAAGCTCTGACATATTGCTGGGAAACTAGAAGTCAGCTGTTTCTGCGGTGTTATGTGCATGACCAGGTAAAACCTGGGAAAATAAATGACCTCAGTCACTCACCTCTGGGTGATCATGGGCAGAAAGTGCAAGTTAAGGCTGATTTGGTAACTGACTCCTACTTGGAGACATTTCTTTCATACAGATAGAATTGTCAAAAAGTGGAAGTCTTACAGGCTCAAAGATTTTAGGGAAAACTTCTGACTAAACATTTTGGCTGACTCCTAAATTATACTGATCCAAGGGTGATTCCTAGGAGGCCAGGTAAAAATAAAAGTAAAAACTTAAAGAAAAAAAAAAAAGCTAAAGCTAGCATAGAACTCAGTTGCTGCATAGTACTGGGAATACAGAATGTGCATAATTAACTAGTACAGTGAGTACACAAACAAGAAGCTATAAAAAAAGAACAACTAAAACAACAAACCATAGGGCAGGGAAGAGGGATCTGAGTTATTACAACATATTATCTAAAAGTCCAGTTTTCAAACAACTAGTTAAGAGGCATGCAAATAAATGGAAAATTGTGGCCCACACACAGGAAAAAAAAAAAAAACCAATATAAAATGTCCCTGAGGAAGGTCAGGTGTTGAATTTAGCAAATAATTTAAATCAGTTATAAATCTTTTCAAAACCTAAAGAAAACTATGTAAATAGAATTGGAGAAGAGTATGAAAACCATGTTGCACCAAATAGGAAATATAAAGAATAAGGAATAATAAATGACAAAAAAATATAAATAATGGAAATATAGAAATTATAGAGGGGAAAACTGCAATCACTGAAATAATTTTTAAAAACTTATTAAAGGCACGTAACAACAGATTTTAGCTGGCATAAGAAAGAATCTCCAGACTTGAAGAACAGTAGAGATTACCAAATCTAAGGAAAGGATAAAAAAACCAATGAAGAAAAATGAACAAAGACTCAGAGGCCTTTGGGACTCCATCAAACGTACCAACATATGAATAACTGGAGTTTCAGAAGGACAGGAAAAGAGAAAGAAACAGAAAGACTGTTTGAAGAAATAATAGCCAAGTACTTCCCAAAATTAATTGGAAAAAAAAAAAAATTAGTCTACATACCCAAGAAGCTGAAAAAACTCCCAGTGAAATAAAATCAGAGATCTATACTTCACAATCAAAGTGATAAAAATAAAAAATGATGACAAAATCTTGAAAGTAGATAAATAAAAATTGCTTATCATGTATAAAAGATCCTTTGTAAGATTAACAGCTGACATTTCGTTAGAAAACATTGATGCTGTAGACGACAAGTTCAAAATGGAGAAGAAAAACATGCTCTCAATCAAGAATCTCATACCCAGCAGTACTATCCAAAGATAATGGAAAACAATACTAAATGCTGATGAGAATGTAGAGCAACAGAAACTTTCACTCATTGTTGACAAGAATGCAAAACGGAATGGCCATTTTGAAAGATAGCTTTGAAATTGCTTATGAAACTAAACGAAGTCTTACTATAGTATCCAGTAATCATCTCCTAGGTATTTTCCCAAATGAGGTAAAAACTTCTGTTCACACAATGGATAAATAAATTATGCTACATGTATATAACAAAATATTCATAAACAAAAAAGAATAAGTTATCAAGTCCCCAAAAGACATGGAAGAACTTTCAATGAATATTGCTATTTGAATGAAGCAAGTCTGGAATACTGAGTGATTCCGATTATATGACATTCTGGAAAAGAAAACTATAGAGGCAGTGAAAAGATAATTTGTTGCCAAGGGTGCAGGGTGGAAAGGAGGAATTAATAGGGAAAGCAGAGAGAAGTTTTGGGCAGTGAAACTTTTCTGTATGATACTGTAATGATGGATGCATTCATCAAAACCCATAGAACTGTATAACACAAAGAGTTGAATCCTAGCGTAAACTACAGACTTCTGTTAATAATATAAGGTTATCAATTATAACAAATATATAAAAATAATGCAAGATGTTAATAATAAAAATGCAAAAAATACTAAAGGGAGTCCTTTAGGATGAAATAAAAGGACACCAGAATAAATAATGAGCATCTGCAAAAGTGTTATAGTAAATATAAAATAATATATAAATATAAAATATCTATAAAAAATATATATATTCTTTTATCAACATTATATATACATAGATATATATACAGGTAGTCCCCAATTTACAACAGGGTTTTGTTCCTATGATGCTGTTTTAAGTTGGTTCTGATGTAAGTCGAATACCTTATTTTTTTTTTTAGTTTTCATCATCCATGCCTTTTATTATCAGTATCTTTATAAATACAATCCTTATTTGTCTTTAACCAAAACCAAACCAAACTCATTGCTGTCAAGTCAATCCCAACTCACAGTGACCCTACATTATATATAAGCATTACATATAAACATACACACACACTGCAAAATTGTATGTAGTATAGGTAGTCTTCAACTTACAACAGGGTTCCATTCGAATGTAACTGCAGTTCTTTGTAAATTGAATACATCATAAGGATATATAGATATAGATATGAGTCTGTTCTTCCATTAACTTATTTCAAAGACAACTGCATCAGCCAATAATTACCAAACCACCTAATAGGCTTATTATGTAAAATGTTGTAATTTGTAGGGCAGCACAACAACAGCATAAAGGAGGGGGTAGAGAAAGGAACATATTAAAGCAAAAATAATATTTACTATTGTAATTAAGTTTGTATTAATCTAAACTAGATTGTTTTTAAGTTAAGCTGCATATTGCAATCTGCACAGAAGACAAAAAGAAAATGATTCATAAGATACGATTAAAAAAAAACTTTAGTGATACAGTAGAAATACCTATTTAACATAGAGAAGGTACTAATGGAGAAACAGAAACAAACAAGACAATTCACATTGAAAATATAATAGTACATAAATAACAAATAGATGTAAACCATATTATATCATTAATTAAATCAAATGTAAATAAATCAAATGCTCTATTCAAAAGGAAGAGATTGTCAAGTGGGTTAAAAGCAATCAAACAAAAAACAGAATCCGATGGTATACTCTCACAAGAGACACACTTTAGATTTAAAGACACAAATAGGTTGAAAGTGAAAATAGATAACTGGAATTGCCTTACTAGCATCAGACAAAATGGTATTTAAGTAAAAAACTTTACTACAGATAAGGTAGGATATTTTATAATAATAAAAGAATCAATTTAGGAGTAATACATAACAATTATAAACATACATGCACTTAAAAACAAAACATCAACTATATAAACAAAAAGTAAGAGAACTGAAGGGACATATAAACAATTCAGCAATAATAATTGGAGACTTCAATACTCAACTTTCAGTAATTGATATAATAACAATATCAGAAAATCAGCAAGCATATAGAAATCTTGAACAGCACTACAACCCAACTTGATGTAACAAACACTTACAGCATACTGCCCCAACAGCAGTAGAATATACATTGTATTCAAGTTCACATAACTATTCTCCAGTACAGACTACATACCAGGCCATAAAACCCGGCTGCTATCAAGTCGATTCTGACTCATAACAACCCTATAGGAGACAGTAGAACTGCCCCATAGGCTTTCCAAGGAGCAGCTGGTGGATTAGAACTGCTGACTTTTTGGTTAGCATCTTGAGTTGTTAACCACCATGCCACTAGAGCTCCAGACCATAAAGAGTCTTATTCATTTAAAAGAATTGAAGGATTACAAAGTGTTTTCTCTGATCACAATAATATGAAATTAAATATCAGCAGCAGAAGGAAATTTGAGATATCAACAAACATTTGGAAATCTCAACATATTTCTAAATAATCCTGTGTCAGAGAAGACACTGTAAGAGATTAGAAAGTATTTTGAACTGAAAGAAAATAGAAGCATGGCATAAATATTCATGGCAGAAGAGCCCTGGTGGCACAATGGTTAAAGTGCTTAGCTGCTAACTCACCAGTCTGAACATTGTCTGTTATAATGCCAAAAGACGAGTCCTCCAGGTTGGAAGGCACTCAAAAAACAACTGGAGAAGAGCTGCCTCCTCAAAATAGAGTCTACTTTAATGACATGGATGGAGTCAAGCCTTCAGGACCTTCATTTGCTGATGTGGCATGACTCAAAATGAGAAGAAACTGCTACAATCATCCATTTAATAATTGGAATGTGGAATGTAGGAAGTATGAATTTAGGAAAATTGGAACTTGTCAAAAATGAAATGGAATGCATAAACATTGATATCCTAGGCATTAGTGAGCTGAAATGGACTGGTATTGGCCATTTTCAATTGGACAATCATATGGTCTACTATGCCGAGAATGACAACTTGAAGAGGAATGGGGTTGCATTCATCTTCAAAAAGAACATTTCAAAATCTATCCTGAAGTACAATGCTGTCAGTAATAGGACAATATCCATACACCTGCAAGGAAGACCAGTTAATATGACTATTATTTAAATTTACCTACAAACTACTAAAGCCACAGACGAAGAAAGTGAAGATTGTACTAGCTTCTGCAGTCTTAAACTGATGGAACATGAAATCAGGATGCACTGATAATTACAGGGATTGGAATGAAAAAGTCGGAAATGAAGAAGGATCAGTAGCTGGAAAATATGGCCTTGGTGATAGAAACGATGCCAGAGATCATATGATATAATTTTGCAAGACCAACGACTTCTTCATTGCAAATACCTTTTTTCACCAACATAAATGATGACTATACACGTGGACCTCACTAGATGGAATACACAGGAGTCAAATCAACTCTGTCTGTGGAAAGAGACAATGGAATAGTTCAATATCAGCAGTCAGAACAAGGCCAGGGGCTGACTGCGGAACAAACTATCAATTGTTCATATGCAAGTTCAAGCTGAAGCTGAAGAAAATTAGAACAAGTCCATGAGAGCCAAAGTAGGGCCTTGAGTATATCTCACCTCAATTTGGACACCATCTCAACAATAGATTTGATGTTTTGAACACTAATGACCGAAGACCAGATGAGTTGTGGAATGACATCAAGGACATCATACATGAAGAAAACAAGGGGTCATTAAAAAGAAAGGAAAGAAAGAAAAGACTAAAATGGATGTCAGAAGAAACTCTGAAACTTGCTCTTTATTAATTTATTTATTGTACTTTAGATGAAGTTTTACAGAACAAATAGTTTCTCATTAAACAGTTAATACACATATTGTTTTATGACATGTCAACACTGTCCCTTCTCAGCCTTGGGTTCCCTATTACCAGCTTTCCTGTCCCCTCCTGCCTTCTAGTCCTTGTCCCTAGATTATTGTGCCCCCTTAGTCTCATTTTGTTTTATGGGGCTGTCTAATATTTGGCTGTACAGTGAACCTCGGGAATGACTTCATTACTGAGCTAAAAGGGTGTCCAGGGACCATACTCTCGGGGTTTCTCCCGTCTCTGTCAGACCAGTAAATCTGGTCTTTTTTTATGAGTTGGAATTTTGTTCTACATTCTTCTCCAGCTCTGTTGGGGACCCTGTCTTGTGATCCCTGTTAGAGCAGTCAGTGGTGGTAGCCAGGCACCATCTAGTTGTACTGGACCCAGTCTGGTGGAGGCCATGGTAGTTGTGGGCCATTAGTACTTTGGATTAATTTTTCCCTTGTATCTTATTTTCTTCATTCTCCCTTGCTCCCGATGGGGTGAGACCAGTGGAGTATCTTAGATGGCTGCTCACAGGCTTTTAAACCCCAGATGCTACTCACCAAGGTAGAATGTAGAACATTGTCTTTATAAGCTGTGTTACGCCAATTGAGCTAGATGTTCCCCGAGACCATGGTCCCCACAGCCCTCCGCCCAGCAATTCTGTCCCTCAGGGAGTTTTGATGTGTCTATGGAGCTTCCATGACCTTTCCTTGCTCTTGAATGTTGAGTAGCTAAGGCAAAAGGAAGAAATAATGAAGTAAAAGAACTGAACAGAAGATTTCAAAGGGTGGCTTAAGAAGACAAAGTAAAGTATTGTAATGATATGTGCAAAGAGCTGGAGATAGAAAACCAAAAGGGAAGAACATGCTTGGCATTTCTCAAGCTGAAAGAACTGAAGGAAAAATTCAAGTCATGAATTGCAATAGTGAAGGATTCCATGCTGAAAATACTAAATGATGCAGAAGCATCAAAAAAAAAAAAAAAAAAAAGGAAGGCTTACACAGAGTCATTATACCGAAAGGAAGTAGTTGATGTTCAATCATTTCAAGAGGTAGCATATGATCAGGAACCGACGGTACTGAAGGAAGAAGTCTAAGCTGCACTGAAGGCACTGGCGAAAAACAAGACTCCAGGAATTGATGGAATATCAATTGAGATCTTTAACAAACTGATGCAGCACTGGAAGTGCTCACTTGTCTATGCCAAGAAATTTGGAAGACAGCTACCTGGCAAACCTACTAGAAGAAATCCATATTTATGCCTATTCCCAAGAAAGGTGATCCAACCGAATGTGGAAATTATCGAACAATATCATTAATATCACACTCAAGTAAAATATTACTGGAGATCATTCAAAAGAAGCTGCAGCAGTGTATCAACAAGGAAATGCCAGAAATTCAGGCTGGATTCAGAAGAGGACGTGGAACCAGGGATATCATTGCTGATGCCAGAGGGATCCTGGCTGAAAGTAGAGAATACTAGAAAGATGTTTACCTGTGTTTTATTGTGTGGATCATAACAAATTATGGGAATTCCAGAACACTTACTTTTGCTCATGAGGAACCTGTACATAGATCAAGAGGTAGTTATTCGAACAGAACAAGGGAATACTGCACAGTTTAAAGTCAGGAACGGTGTTCACCAGGGTTGCATCCTTTCACCATACTTAATCTGTATGCTGAGCAAATAATCCAAGAAGCTGGACTATATGAAAAAGTACAGAGCCTCAGGATTGAAGGAAGCGTCATTAACAACCTGCATTATGCAGATGACACAACCTTGCTTGCTGAAAACGAAGAGGACTTGAGGCACTTACTGATGAAGATCAAAGACCACAGCCTTCAGTATGGATTACACCTCAACATAAAGAAAACAAAAACCCTCACAACTGGACCAATAAGCAACATAAATGATAAATTATGTTTGAAGTTGTCAAGGATTTCACTTTACTTGGATCTACAACCAACACCCATGGAAGCAGCAGTCAATAAATCAAAAGACGCATTGCGTTGGCAAATCTGCTACAAAAGACCTCTTGAAACTGTTGAAAAGCAAAAATGTCACCTTGAAGACCAAGGTGTGCCTGACCCAAGTCATGGTATTTTCAATCGCATCATATGCATGGCAAAGCTGGACAATGAATAAGGAAGACCGAACAAGAATTGACACCTTTGAATGGTGGTGTTGGCAAAGAATATTGACTATACCATGTACTGCCAAAAGAAGGAACAAATCTGTCTTGGAAGTACAACCAGAATGCTCCTTAGAAGTAAGGATGGCGAGACTACGTCTTACATACTTTGGATATGTTATCAGGAGGGATCAAGTTCCTGGAGAAGGGACATGCTTGGTGAAGTACAGGGCCAGCGAAAAAGAGGAAGACACTCAACCAGATGGATTGACACAGTAGCTGCAACAATGGGCTCAAACATAGTAAGGATTGTGAGGATTGTGCAGGACAGGCAGTGTTTCATTCTGTTGTACACAGGGTCGCTATCACTTGGAACCAACTCGACAGCACCCAACAACAACAAAAACAAGACAGTGTAGAACTGCTCTATAGGGTTTCCAAGGAGTGCCTGGTGGATTTGAACTGTTGACCTTTTGGTTAACAGCCAAACCCTTAACCACCACACCACCAGGGTTTCCTCTTACTATGGTATACAGTATTATTTTCCTATTGTTGCTATAACTCATTACCACAAATTTAGTGGCTTAAAAGAACACAGATTTATTATCCCACAACTCTAGAGATTAGAAGTCTGAAATAGGTGTTATATAGCTTAGAAGCACAATTCCACAGTCATATACAATTTGATGCAGCATCCCACAGAAAGGACAGCATATATCTATCCATAAAAACATATCATTATAATTTTTAACATTATAGTTATAATAACTGAAAATTACAAATGGATTAAGTACCATTAAAATGTTGATGAGAACAATCAATTTTAAGGTAAATAAAAATATTAAAAACTAGTGTATTTCTCGTTTGAAGCATTTCATATGGCAAACACACTGGAGGACAGTCAGTGGATAGAACAGAGAGGAGATTTGCTGCATATTTTATTTATTTATTTTTTACCACATACCTTATATCACATCTTTCTAACTTCATTTTCAAGAGAAAAATGAACTCTTAACTAGCAACAACAAGCAACCTGAGACAAACATAGATGAGACAAATAGGTAGCCACCTTAAAATGCTATTTTTTGTGAATATGCCCCCCAAATTCCTAATTTCTCGAATTTCAGAATGTTCTGTGTTTTCTGTGTGACAAACAGCTAACACGCTGTGCACCTTACATTTCATTTTAATTGCTGACCAAATTTACTTGCAATTAATCAGTGTAAGTGTTTTGATTTCTCTGAGCCCTTAAATGATTGTACTTTTGTGTAATAAAGCAAGAGTGGGTTAATTGAGGTCATTGTTAATTGCATTAAAAAATATTTGTCAGAAAAGTTAATTAGAATTTTAAATGATTTCCAATGGGACAACAGTTTCTATATAATCACATTCACCAAGAGGTTATCTAGTGTGACATTGTAGGAAAATGTGGGAAACTGGTGCATAGATTTCAATCACTTCTGAAATGTAGTCAATACCACACTATTTGCAATTAGATAGTCAAGCAATTTTGGAAAAAGTAAGCATAAGGTCACATATCTAAGATTATCTTGATAGTAATATAATACACAAAATAATGTTGGGTACTCAGTAGAAAGACTTAAATATCATCTCTATCTCTAAGGATTGATACCTAGGTAGTCTATATCTTTCAGTGTCTCTCAGTTCCTTGACCTCTTAATCTCAATCACAACTCCTATACCTACTAGCAGAATAATTATGTTGTTCTCCTTCACAAATCCATGGAAATCCCTTTAAATGGGAACGCCATTTTTCCTGTTGCTCTGATTCAAATAATTGGAGTCATTCCTGCCTTCCCCTTATCTCTCACCCTATCTCCTTACTTACAAACACCTTACTTTCCTTAGAAAGTTGTCTTAGACAACATACTTCTTCTCCAGCATCTTTTTCTAGTCATCTTTTCCCTACCGTAGCTAAAATAGTCAATACTTTTCTGACAACACATCAAAAGTGTATGTGTCTAAAGTTTTGAATTCTGCCAGAACTCTGCTTCTCCCCATTATTTACATGACTTGTTCTCTCACATATTTAAAAACCTAAAGGTCACCACCGTAGAGAAGTCTTTCTTGATTATAATATCAAAAAAAGCACACCAGGAGGAGGGGGCAAGATGGCGCTCTAGGCAGAAGCACCACGCCGTCCCTCCACAGCAAAGATCCGAAAAACTAAGCCTAACAGAGAATCAACAATACTGAAACCCTAGAACACCAAATGAAGAGATAAAGAACTCAGCCAAACACCAAACGGGGTGAGAATACTAAAAGAGAACGGAGAGCGAGGAGAGACTCAGGCAGAGATTCCTTACCAGCTAACGCAGCGCAGATCCTCCATCTTGGATTCCTATCAGAGACCAGCGAACGGGAGAGCAGCCTTGCAGAGCATCTGGTCGGAGACAGAACGACAGGTAAACTGCGGTGCGCGCTCTCCCACCACCCACCCCTCTCCGCCTCAGCTGGGGATCCCCTGCTTTCCGTGGCCAGGGTACCTGGGCTGGGGGGTGCAGGTGCTTGGATTCCGCGCGCCCGGGCTGGCGGCTTTCTAGGAGCCGTTTGCTGGCAGCTAGCGAACCTTTTTCTGCCGCCTCCCCCTCCTTTTGCCTGGGTGCCTGGTTCCGAGTGCTGTCTCTACTCTCTCCTGCGGGGCTGTAGGGCTGCGTTCGGGCGTGTGGCTGTTTCCAGGTCTGGGCTCCCGTGCTGGAGGGATCCCGGGGCCTTTGCTCGTTCGCCTCTCTGCTTTCCGTGGCCAGAATCCCTGGGCTGGGGGGGGCCGGTGCTTGGATTACTCGCGCCCGGGCTGGCGGCTTTCTGGGAGCCGTTTGCTGGCAGCTAGCAAACCTTTTTCTGCCGCCTCCCCCTCCTTTTGCCTGGGTGCATGGTTCTGAGTGCCGTCTTTGCTCTCTTCTGCAGAGCTGTGGGGCTGCGTTCGGGCGTGTGGCTGTTTCCAGGTCTGGGCTGGTGGGATCCCGGGGCCTTTGTTCGTTGGCCCCTCTGCTTCCTGTGGCCACGGTCTCTTAACCCCGAGACTACCGGCTTCTTGGAATTCACGCCCCTGAGTGGGGGCTCTCTGGGTCCCATTTGTAGGCACTGACTGCTGGTGTTGCCCTTTTTTTTTTCAATTTTATTTTTCTTCCTTTTTTGATTAGTTTTGTCATCTTTTACCTCTTTTTCCCTTTTGTGTTTCTTCATTGCTTAATTTCTCGTTTCTCTATCTCTTCCTTCTCTTTCTGATCCCTGAATACCAGGCGATGTATGCCTCTGTACCTTCTGGCCAGGCTGAGCTGTGAAAATTGAGACCGACTCCCCCAGACCTCATAGCTGCATCGGTGGGATCCCTGGGAACTTTGCAGTTCTTTAACTTTTCTGATTTTTATTTGGTCATTCTTTCCTTTTCTTTCTCTTCCCCCTTCTGGTTTCCTCCATCCCATAGTCTCTCATCTGTACATTCCAACGACAAGCTCCCCTAGCATTCTTTTATGTTTGTATGCTTTTTGCTCCTCCTCCTCTCTCCTCTCTCCCATATCCAGCTTAGCTTCACACATAACCATCTTCCCGCTGCACCCTACCTACCTGCACCGTGCACTAGACATCACACCACCAAGCGGTGCAGGCACACCCTATTGGAACCTGCCCAGCATTGACTACCGACCGTCCTGGTGGCTGCGGTGAGTGCCACAAGCAACCCGTCCCAGTGGCTCCTCCTCAGCTAGATCTGCCCAGCTGTACCACAAGGACGAAACAAACAAAAAAAAAATCTACAATCAATAAATGAGAGAAATATCTACTGAATGCCCCGAAAACAGCAAACAATATCAAAACATTTACAAAAACAAGGCAAGATGGCTCCAATAGGCGTCCAAATTAAAACACCAGATAACTCTCCTGTGGAAGAAAATGCACTAGAAGTACCTGATACAGAACTCAAATCACTAATACTTGGAATTTTCCAAGAACTGACGCAAAAAGCTGACAAACATGAGGAAAAAATAGACAAATTTATGGAAAATACAGACAAAACATTGGAAGAATTCAGGAAGATGATGCAGGAACAAAATGCCAAAATAAATTCACAACTTGAAATTATACAAAAACAACAATTAGAAATCCAAAAGATAAACAACAAGATTTCAGAAATGGACGGTGTCATAGAAGGGCTGAGAAGTAGATTTGAAACCATGGAAGACAGGATCAGTGGAACTGAAGACAAACACTTGGATACAACTCTGTTTCAGGAAAACTCAGTAAAAAGAACAAAGAAACATGAAGAGACCCTGAGAGTTATGTGGGACACAATTAAAAGCTAAAACTTACGAGTGATTGGCATACCAGAACAGGGGGAGAAAACAGAAAACACAGAGAGGATCATTGACGAACTGCTGACAGAAAACTTTCCCAATATCATGAAAAATGAAAAGCTGGCCATCCAAGAAGCTCAACAAACCCCATATAGAAGAGACCCCAAAAGAAAATCACCAAGACATATCATATTCACACTCACTAAAACTAAAGACAAACAAAGAATCCTGAGAGCAGCTCATGAAAAACAAGAAGTCACATACAGAGGAGAAACAATAAGACTAAGCTCAGATTATTCGGCAGAAACCATGCAGGCAAGGAGGCAATGGGATGACATATACAAAATCTTGAAAGAAAAAAATTGTCAGCCAAGAATAATATATCCTGCAAAACTCTCATTCAGATTTGATGGTGAAATTAGGTCATTTCCAGATAAACAGAAACTAAAGGAATATGCAAAAGTCAAACGAAACTTACAAGAATTATTAAAGGGAGTTCTTCGATCTGAGGACAAACAGCTTCAGCCCTCAGGCAGGACCTAGGACCTAGGACGCAGGTTCACATGAACCAGATACCATTCTAGGAACTGAACTACAGAGGACTTTCCAAAAACAAAAGATATACAACAGGGAATCAGAGAAATCAATCAAAGGATGACAACAACATCAAAACAATGAAAGAGGGAACAAACGGCATAGGTATAGAACCTTCTAAAGGAGAGGAAGGCAAGGCGATACCAAGTAACGGTAGACTGCTTCAAAATTATAAAGATAAGGGTAAAATTCATGGTAACCACAAAAAAAGTTAACAAACATACTCATAAAAATAAAGACGAAAAACATAAAATCTCAACAAAAACAAAACCTACAAAAACAAAAGAAATGAACACAAAATCCACAAACAAAAGTAACTCAGCACAAGAGAGTAAGAAGAACAAAGAAAACTTCAGCATCACAAAAAAAAGCACTACAAAATGACAGCAACAAACTCACATCTATCGATAATTACACTGAACGTAAATGGACTCAATGCACCCATAAAGTGACGGAGAGTGGCAGAATGGATAAGAAAACAGGATCCATCAATTTACTGTCTACAAGAGACACACCTTAGAAACAAAGATGTGAATTTATTAAAAATCAAAGGTTGGAAAAAAATATATCAAGCTAACAACTATCAAAAAAGAGCAGGAGTGGCAATTCTAATCTCAGATAAAATAGACTTTAAAACAAAATCTACCATAAAAGACAAAGAAGGACACTATATAATGATTAAGGAGATGATCTATCATGAAGACATAACCATAATAAATATCTATGCACCCAATGATAGGGCTCCAAAATACATAAAAAAAAACTCTAACAGCACTGAAAAGAGAAATTGACAGTTCCACAATAATAGTAGAAGACTTCAACACACCACTCTCAGTAAAGGACAGAACAACTAAAAAGAAACTCAGCAAAGATACAGAAGACCTAAAGGACACAATCAGCCAACTGGACCTCATAGACATATATAGAACAATCCATCCAACCGCTGCAAAGTACACATTCTTTTCCAATGCACATGGAACGTTCTCCAGAATAGACCACATCTTAGGCCACAGAGCCATCCTCAACAAGATCCAAAATGCTGAGATAATTCACAGTATCTTCTCTGACCACAATGCCATCAAGGCAGAAATTAACACTAGAAAGAGCAAGGAAAAAAAATCAAACACATGGATACTGAATAATAATCTGCTTACACATCAATGGGTAATAGAAGAAATCAGAGATGGAATTAAAAAATTCCTAGAATCAAATGAAAATGAAAACACATCATACCAAAACCTTTGGGACACAGCAAAGGCAGTCCTCAGAGGACAATTTATAGCAATAGATGCACATATCAAAAAAGAAGAAAGGGACAAAATCAAAACATTAACTACAGAACTCAAACAAATAGAAAGAGAACAACAAAAAAAGCCTACAACCACCGGAAGAAAGGAAATAATAAAGATCAGAGCAGAAATAAATGAAATAGAGAACAGAAAATCAATAGAAAGAATCAAGAAAACCAAAAGTTGGTTCTTTGAAAGAATCCACAAAATCGAGAAACCACTGGCCAGACTGACAAAAGGAAAACAGCAGAGGGCACAAATAACCCAAATAAGAAATGAAATGGGGGACATTACAACAGACCCAACTGAAATAAAAAGGATTATAACAGAATATTATGAAAAACTATATTCCAACAAATTTGAAAACCTAGAGGAAATGGATAAATTTCTAGAAACATACGGCCTACCCAAACTACAACAAAGTGATATTGAAAATCTGAACAGACCCATAACAAGAGAAGAGATTGAAAACGTAATAAAAAAACTCCCAACCAAAAAAAGCCATGGCCCAGATGGCTTCACTAGAGAGTTCTACAAAACATTTACAGAAGAGCTCGTACCAGTTCTACTCAAGCTATTTCAGAGCATAGAAGAGGAAGCAACACTTCCAAATTCATTCTATGAAGCCAGCATAACGCTGATACCAAAACCAGGCAAAGACATCACAAAAAAAGAAAATTACAGACCAATATCTCTCATGAATATAGATGCAAAAATTCTGCACAAAATTCTAGCCAATAGAATTCAGTATCATATCAAAAAAATAATACACCACGACCAAGTAGGATTCATACCAGGTATGCAAGGATGGTTTAACATTAGAAAATCCATCAACGTAATCCACCACATAAATAAAAGGAAAGAAAAAAATCACATGATCATCTCAATTGATGCAGAAAAGGCATTTGACAAACTCCAATACCCATTCCTGATAAAAGCTCTCAATAAAATAGGTATAGAAGGGAAATTTCTCAACATAATAAAGGGCATCTATGCAAAACCAACAGCCAACATCATTCTTAATGGAGAATGGCTGAAAACATTCCCCTTGAAAACAGGAACAAGACAAGGATGCCCTTTATCACCACTCCTATTTAACATTGTGCTGGAAGTTCTAGCTAGAGCAGTAAGGCAAGAGAAAGAAATAAAGGGCATCCAAATTGGTAATGAAGAAGTTAAACTCCCCCTGTTTGCAGATGATATGATACTATACATAGAAAACCCTAAGGACTCCACGAGAAATCTACTGGAACTAATAGAAAGATTCAGCAGAGTAGCAGGATATAAGATAAACATTCAAAAATCAGTTGGATTCCTATACACCAGTAAAAAGAACAATGAAGAGGAGATCAGGAAATCAATACCATTTTCAATAGCCCCTAAAAAGATAAAATACTTAGGAATAAATCTGACCAGGAATATAAAAGACCTATACAAAGAAAACTACAAAACACTGCTGTATGAAACCCAAAGGGATCTACATAAATGGAAAAACATACCATGCTCATGGATAGGCAGACTCAACATTGTGAAAATGGCAATTCTACCTAAAGTAATCTACAAATACAATGCAATCCCGATACAAATACCAACAACATTCTTCAAAGAGATGGAAAAACTAATTATTAACTTTATATGGAAAGGGAAGAAACCCCGAATAAGTAAAGCACTACTGAAGAAGAAGAATAAAGTTGGAGGACTCACACTACCTGACTTGAGAACCTACTATACAGCTACAGTACTCAAAACAGCCTGGTACTGGTACAACAACAGAGACATTGACCAATGGAACAGAATTGAGAACTCAGATGTAAATCCATCCACCTACGGTCACCTGATTTTTGACAAGGGCCCAAAATACATCAAATGGGGAAAAGACAGTCTTTTTAACAAAAGGTGCTGGCAAAACTGGATATCCATTTGTAGAAAAATGAAACAGGACCCATACCTCACACCATATACAAAAACTACTTCAAACTGGATCAAAGACCTGAATATAAAGCCTCAAACTATAAAATTCATAGAAGAAAAAATAGGACCAACACTTCAGGCCTTAATACATGGCATTAACAGGATACAAACCATAAACATCAACACAAAAAACCCAACAGATAAACTAGATAATTGGGATCTTCTAAAAATCAAACATCTATGCTCTTCAAAAGACTTCACCAAAAGAGTTAAAAGAGAACCTACAGACTGGGAAAAAATTTTTGGACAGTACAAGTCAGACAAAGGTCTAATCTCCATAATCTACAAGAAAATCCAACACCTCTACAACAAAAAGACAACCAATCCTATCAAAAAATGAGCAAAGGAAATGAACAGACACTTCACCAAGGAAGACATTCAAATGGCCAACAGACACATGAGGAAATGCTCGCGATCACTAGCCATTAGAGAAATGCAAATTAAAACCACAATGAGATACCATCTCACCCCGGCATTACTGGCACGAATCAAAAATACTGGAAATAACAAATGTTGGAGGGGCTGCGGGGAGACGGGAACTCTTATACACTGCTGGTGGGAATGCAAAATGATACAACCATTTTGGAAAATGATATGGTGTTTCCTCAGAAAGCTAGAAATAGACATACCATTCGATCCAGCAATCCCACTCCTAGGAATATATCCTAGAGAAATATGAGTCATCACTCGAATAGATATATGCACACCTATGTTCATGGCAGCATTGTTCACAATAGCAAAACGATGGAAACAACCTCGATGTCCATCAACAGATGAATGGATACACAAACTATGGTACATACACACAATGGAGTACTATGCAACGAGAAAGAGCAACAATAAATCTGTGAACCATCTCATAACATGGATGAAACTGGAGGACATTATGCTGAGTGAAATAAGTCAATCACAAAAGGACAAATATTGTATGAGACCTCTATTGTAAAAACCCATGAAAAAATTCACATGCAAAATGTAACAATCCTTGTTGGTTACCAGGGATGGGGGGGGTGGGAATACTAAATAGGTAATAGGTAAGTGGTAACTTGGGTGAGAGGTGAGATAGTACATAGTACAGGGGAAACTAATACAACCTGCACAAGGAAAGGTCATGGAGGCCCTATAGACACATCCAAACCCCCGAGGGACTGAGTTGTTGGACGGAGGGCTCTGGGGACCATGATCTCGGGGAACATCTAGCTCAATTGGCATGACACTACTTATAAAGATAATGCTCTACATTCTACCTTGGTGAGTAGTGTCTGGGGTCTTAAAAGCCTATGAGCGGCCATCTAAGATACTTCACTGATCTCATCCCTTCGGGAACAATGGAGAATGAAGAGAACAGGATTCAACGAAAAGATTAGTCCAAACGACTAATTGTCCACAGCTACCAAGGCCTCCACTGGACTGAGTCCAGTACAGCTGGATGGTGCCCAGCTACCACCAATGACTCCTCTGACCAGGATCACAACAGAGGGTTCTGGGCAGAGCTGGAGAAGGATGTAGAGCATAATTTTAACTCCCCCCCCCCAAAAAAAAAAAAAAAGAAGACCAGATTTACTGGCCTAAAGAGTACTAGAGAAACCTCAAGAGTGTGGCCCCCAGACACCCTTTCAGCTCAGAGGTGAAGTTACCTTCGAGGTTCGATGTTAAGCCTGGGAATGGACAGCCCAGTAAAACTAAATGGGACTAACGAGGTACAGGAGTCCAGTGACAAGGGCCAGAAGGCAGAGGGAGAGTAGGAAATTGATGATAAGGAACACAAATTGAATAAGGACACTGTCAATGTATTGTGAGATTGTTGACCACTGCTATAGGGCAACATCTGTAGTAACTATTAAATGGGAGGCTGTTTTGTCCTGTAAGCCTTCATCTTGGGCGAGAATGGCAGCATAATTGGAAGAGTATAGTCAATATCACTTAAATGTGTAAGTAAAAAGTTTTGAAATGGTGTTTAAATAAAATAAAATAAAATAAAAAAAAACAAATGAGACTAAAGAGGTACAATAGTCCACTGACAAGGTCCAGAAGACAGAAGGGGACAAGGAAGTCCCCTGGTGATAGGGAACACAAGGTGGAGTAAGGATATTCTTGATGTGCTGTGAGATTGTTAACCATTGTCATAGGGCAACATGTGTAGTAACTGTTGAATGAAAAACTATTTTGTTCTGTAAGCCTTCATCTTAAGTGAGAATAACAGCAGAGTTGGAAGAGCGTAGTCAATGTCACTGAACTGTGAATGTAGAAATTCTTGGAAAGGTGTTTCTTTGGCCATCTGTAATTTTCATCAAAAAAAAAAAAAAAGTTGAGAATTTAGAGGCTTAATACGTTGTGGGGTTGTTAACCAATGTCATAGAACAACATGTGTACTACTATTTCATGAGAAACTATTTGCTCTGTAAGCTTTCACCTGAAGTACAACAAAATATAAAAAAATAAAAATAAAATAAAAATAAAAATAAAGCACACCAATTTCTGCCACTGTCTACATCAGGTATCAGCCAACTTTTTTTTTGTAAAACACAAGATAATAATGTAAACAGTATTCAGTTCTGATGGCCATAAGTTGTCTGGCACAAACTACTCAACTTCACCATTGTAACATGGAAGAAGCCGTAGACAATATGTAAATAGTTGGGCATGTCTATGTTCCAGTAAAACATTTTTATAAAAACAGGCAGCTAGCTAGTGGACAATAGTTTGCTGACACCAGCTCTAAGCCCTTGGCCTGCTTTATTGTTCCTTCTAGCATTTATCTACCTAGATTTGCATTATATGTTCACAACGTATTGGTTTATTGTCTGCCTTTCTGTTGAATGCAAGCCCCTGAGGGAAGGTAATTGCTTGGCTTAGTTCACTGCTCTATCACAAGCATGTAAAACAAAGACTAAAACATTATGAAGGTTCAGTAAAAATTGGCTGAATAAACAAATGCACACAGAAAAGAATCAATGAATACCTAATCCAAATGTGAAGAAATAACAAGAACTTATCCAAAGTTATGGTTGTCTTAGCATGGCAAATTCTCATTAGTTCTCAATTATTGTTATTAACAATAACTTCCCAGAAATATTAATGATTATAGCTGCTAGCATCTTAGAATTTTTTTATCTACATTTTGTGTATCCCAGATTCTATATCTGATGAATAATATTCCCTGTCTATTAATATTATATCAATATTCTTTATTTATTGGTACATACAACTTACTGAAAGTTCAGAAAAATGGTCAAGAAAAAGATTAATAACTTTCTGTACGTAAATCATTCTATCTCTTCAGTCCTATCTCCCACATTTAAAGCTGAAGCCATTTTTTGAAGCACTGTATAGTGAAGAGAAAGATGCACTGAATTTTCAAGTTATGTGTTTTAGATAATAGTATAGAAATATATCTATAGAGCTCATTTTAAAAGAATGTCATTATACATATATCTTGAGGTAAAATGTTCCTTCATTGTGCTTTGATGTTTTTACTCCAGTTGTTTTATGTTGCTTTCTCAATAAAGATTTTTGTTGTTATGTGATGCATGGGGAATTTACTAACTTCCCACAGAGTTTTGATTTTTTACTTTATGAGGTCACTCCTCTTGTGAAACAGAAAATATAATTCTGACCATGAAGAGGAAAAAAAAAAAGGAGACAGATACTGATGTATACTGACATCCTCAGTTGACATATAGTCTTCTTGGCAAAAGTTTACTGTTAAACTTGGCATTCATTTCTTTCTCTGTTGTTGGCTGAAACACATGTCACAGAAAATGTATTCCAGGGTTAGAAACAGCATGGTGTCAAGAGCAAGTCAGTACAACATTCGTTAACCCAGAAAAAGTGTCACCTTTAAAACTTCAATTGTCCAGTTCCCATAATATGAATTACCATCTTAAAATCTTCCATAATTTTCAAGTTAATTAACAGTAGGATAAAGATACTTAGAATATTACTGATGTTTGGTAGTTAGAGTTTCCTCGAAGGGACATGCTGGATTAAAGAATTTATTGATGGAATTGGGTCCCTAAAAAATTAGCCTTTTTTTCTTTCCCCTCCAGGGCCCTGGAAGAACCTGGGCTATAGTTTGGTTTAATTCAAGTACAGATGCATTTACTGGGTGCTAATTATGTGCTAGGTGTTCTAGGAGGTTCCCAGGGTGGCGCAAATAATTTGCCCTCAACTATAACCTAAAGGTTGACAGTTCGAGCATACCCAGTGGCATGATGGAAGAAAGGCCTGGCAACTGCTTCTGTAAAGTTTAAAACCAAAAAACCCTGTGGAGCGATTCTAGTAAGTAACACATGGGGTTGCTATGAGTTAGAATCAACTTGATGACAACAAGGAAAATAATTCTTCCAGACATTCTTAGCAAAAGATTTTTAAATGTCTCTGGTACTTATTTAAATACTGTAGAAACCCAATAATAATGCCTAAGATATTTCTAGCTAATATTTATTTATTTATAATAAATAATTTATTAATTATTTATTTAGCTGATAAATAATTATAGTTTCACTGCATATCCTTGCTATGTCAGAAACGTGCTGTTATAAGACACTACCTTTAATGTATTTGGGTATAAATGCGAACCAAATAAGGAAAATGTTTCCCAAGCCTATTTTAAGGAAAGACACGTCGGGCACGTTTCATATTAACAGCAACTTCTTAAGTTCAGCTCACTACAGGTGCACTATTTAACAAAGAATTAGCAACAGGAAGCACATTAGGTGAGACAAAAGGTCTGCAGTTTAAGGATACAAAATTTATCACATTAAACCAAGGAAATCTAAATTGGCTTTAAATATTGCTATTCTCTTGGGGGATGACTGGGCATTTTTTTTCTGAATTTTTCAAATATTTATCATTTGTAACTAACTCAATCAAGTACGTTTCCTAAAAATCAAATGAATTTTAAATCAACGTCAGGTTTTGATATAAGGCAACCTGGATCTTATATGAATTAGCATGTAATTACCTAAGTTGCGTAAAAATATCCATTACAAAATGTACCAGGTCAACCCGTGTCAGATAAAATGAGATATAATCATTGTATTTAACTATAATTGTGGATGTTCTTGTGTAAATTGGTATTCTGAACAGGAAAATACAATGGTGTTTATAGAAAGCTAAGAAACAAATTTAGAAATAACTAGTATATAAAAAGTAAAATATGTATGGAATTAAATAGATTGATATAGAACTGAACTGGCATTAACACATGTTAGGAATCATAAAGTACCACCTTTCCACATGAACAAATTTATCAAATTAATAAAATCTAGAAAATATTAATAATGTTAACAAGAGATAGATAACATTCTAGACTGTGTTTTTATTTCTCAAATTATCTGTATCTATCTCCACACCTAACTAAACAGACTGCTTTTACACCTTAAAATCTTATAAAACTTATTAGTATATATGTAAGTGTAATGCATTATTATTATTTTCGTCTTCTAATTGAATATAGCTAAAATCAGGGTTAAAATCTGTTACAGAAAATGAGTTTTATCTGATGTGAGTAAAAAAATATATATATATACATATATAGTACATTGAACCATTGAACAAAACAAAAAGTTTGACAAATATAAACTTGACCAATATGTATATGTTGTTGTTAAGTGCCCTCCAGTTGGTTCCAACTCACGGCGACTCTACAACAGAAGGAAAGACTGTCCAATCCTGCACCATCCTCGCAATCTTTTCTATATTTGAGCCCATTTTTGCAGCCACTGTGTCAGTCGATCCCACTGAGGATCTTCCTCTTTTTTGCTGGCCCTCTAATTTACCATGCATGATGTTCTTCTCCAGGAACTGGTCCCTTTTATAACATGTCTCATGTACGGGAAACAAAGTCTCGCCTTCCTCACTTCTAAGGATCATTCTGGCGGTACTTCTTATAAGACAGATTTGTTTGTTCTTCTGGCAGTCTATGGTATATGCAATATTGTTTGCCAACACCATAATTCAAAGGTATCAATTCTTCCATGGTTTTCCTTATTCATTGTCAAATTTTGCATGCATTTGGGGTGATTAAAAATACCATGACTTGGATCAGGCACACCATAGTTCTCAAAGTGAAATCTGTGCTTTTTAATACTTTAAGCGGAGTTTTGCAGCAGTTTTGCCTGAATTAATATGTCGTTTGATTTCTCCACTGCTGTTTCCATGGACGTTAACTGTGGATCAAAGTAAAATGGAATCCTTGAATACTTCAATACTTTCTCCATTTATCATGATGTTGTTTATTGGTCCATTTGCGAGGATGTTTGTTTTCTTTATGTTGAGGTGTAATCCATGCTGAAGGTTGTGGTCTTTGATCTTCATCAGTAAATGATTCAAGCAAGATTGTGTCATCTGTATATTGCAGGCTGTTAATGAGTCTTCTTCCAATCCTGATACTGTGTTCTTCTTCACATAGTCCAGCTTCTTGGACTATATGCTCAGCATGCAAATTGAATAAGTGTGATGAAAGGATATAATCCTGATGCACACCTTTCCTGATTTTAAACCACACAGTAGCCCCTTTTTCTGTTCAAATGATTGCCCCTTGGTCTACGTATAGGTTCTGCATGAGTACAATTAAGTGTTCTAGAATTCCCCTTCTTCACAATGTTATCCATAACTTGTTATCATCCACACAGTCAAATGCCTTTGTGTAGTCAATAAAACACAGGTAAACATCTTTCTGGTATTTTCTGATTTCAGCCAAGATCCATATGATATCAGCAGTGATTTCCATTGTTCCATGTCCTCTTCTCAATCTGGCTTAAATTTCTAGAGTTCCCTGTCAATGTACTGCTGCAACTGTTTTAGAATTATCTTCAGCAAAAATTTACTTGTATGTGATATTAATATTATTTGATAATATCTGCATTCTGTTGGATCACCTTTCTTTGGAATGGGCACAAATATGGATCTCTTCCAGTCCATTGGCCAGGTAGCTGTCTTCCAAATTTCTTGGCATAAACGAGTGAGCGCTTCCAGCACTGCATTCAGTTGTTGAAACATCTTAACTGGTATTTTGTCAATTCCTGGAGACTTATTTTTCACCAGTGCCTTAAGTGCAGCTTGGACTTCTTCCTTCAGTATCATCAGTTCTGGATCATATGCTACCTCCTGAAATGATTCAACATCGGCCATTTCTTTTTGAGACAGTGACTGTGTGTATTCCTTTCATCTTCTTTTGATGCTTCCTGTGTCGTTCAATATTTTGCACATAGCATCTTTCAGTATTGCAACTTGTGGCTTGAATTTTTTCTTCAGTTCTTTCAGCTTGAGATTTGCCTAGTATAGTATTCCCTTTTGGTTTTCTATCTGCAGGTCTTTACACATTTCGTTATAATATTTTATTTTGTCTTCTCAAAGCACTCTTTGAAATCTTTTGCTCAGCTCTTTTACTTCATTATTTCTTCCATTCAATTTAGGAATGCTACTTTCAAGAGCAATTTTTAGAGTCTCTTCTGACATCCATTTTTGTATTTCCTTTCTTTCATGTCTTTTTAATGAACTTTGGCTTTCTTCATGTTTGATGTCTTGATGTCATCCCACAACTCATCTGGTCTTCAGTCATTAGTGAAATGGTCATTAGTGAAATAGGTACATAGGAAACTTTTACTAGTACGTTGAATTTAATCAGAATTCTCGAACATATTGTTTTTTAATTGACTGTGATTTTGAACATATAGCAGCAGTATAACTCCTTTATGCGTAAATGTTTTCTTACCTTCTTCATCTCCATATTTCTAGTTCACAATTCATTTAGTAACCTTAATTCCAGTGACTTAATCTCTAAAATGGACAAGGAAAAAATACCTAGAATATTAAAGAAAACCATAAAATAATAACAAAAAACTCAAATGAAAAATGAACAGAAGATGAGAATAAAAATCACTAAAGAGAAATCAAAAAAGTATATAAAGCATATATATGAAGAGATGTTCAAAATAACTAGCTACCAGTGAAATGCAAATTAAAATATAACACTCTTTCTTGTTTTATTGACAAATATTAGGAAGATGGGAAGTCTAAGTTTTGCAGTGATATAAGGATAAGGTAACCCTTTTTCCTCTGTTTTCTGCGCAAAATGGCACAGCCATTCTGAAAGTCATTAGGTAATAATTAGGTAAATAATGTATATACATTGTTTCTGTGGCCCAGAAATCCTTATATTGGTTCTATACCAATAAAGTCAATAGAAGATCAAAAAGGATCATGTAATATGGTGTCCATTGCTGTGTTTGGGGAGGGGGTAATTGTAGGCAGTTTCACAGGCATCGATTAAAAAGACAGTAAAGTGGTGTGAATGCACACAACATACCAGTACACTACATTTAAAGGTGAAAGAATAGATGTGCACAAAGTAACATGTATGGATATTTAATAATTGTGAGTGAAAAATGCAAGAAACAATAAAACATAAATATTGTTCATATACATTAAAAATC
Organism: Dugong dugon; assembly: GCA_030035585.1. Classification (NCBI taxonomy): domain Eukaryota; kingdom Metazoa; phylum Chordata; class Mammalia; order Sirenia; family Dugongidae; genus Dugong; species Dugong dugon. The sequence continues at coordinate 45,454,334 of CM057477.1, read as the reverse complement.
ACAGCATAAAATGGATATTGGTAAACAGAACAGCAAAAAAAAAAAAAGTTAAAATCTTAGAATGTTTGCTAATTGATGCTGGAGAATTATTGTGAAGAATTGTAATTAAAGGAAATGAATATGCACCAAGAGGAAAAAAGTACAAGGAAGTAAGAAGACAGGCATCAGCAAAGACGGATACAGACATTAATGAACTGGGAACTCGAAAACAAGGAGAGATTTAATTAAAAAGACAAACTTTCGCTAAATATAAAACAAAAAAAAACATTAAAGAAAAAATAAAAGAAAATATAGTATTTGGAAAGTTGAGTAACAAAAAGGGCATGTCCAACAGAAATGACAAAGTTGACATTAAGTATAGATTAAAAAATCATAGTTACACTCAATGAGAAAACTTACACAACTTTTTTAGAATTACCTGAAATACAGGGGCATATCGAGGGTAATGAGCGCCCAGAGGAAATGTCTGAGTTACTTCCTCTCCTCCCCAGTTTGAGCACCCAGGGGTAATTTCTAAGTTTTACCCCTCTCAATTTCAAGATGAATAGATGTTAATAGCTGCAATGTGTCAGCAGAAACACCTACCCCTTCCCTGAACGCCCCCTCCACCTGCCCCCCCGCCCCCGACCTGGGCCCAGCTGCCTGAGTCACATGCCTTTCATATTTGTGGCATCATAGGATGTCATTCTGCACCTCGTCATGTGCCCCTTTGGACTTGCACCCATGCCTCTGCTGAAATAGAAATTATTTAGGAACATAAATGCTATCAAGGACCCAAGATAAAATCTCATTTCATGAAACAGCAACAACAAAAACAAAATAAATTGAAACCAGAGACAAAGATTTATTACTTTAAAAGGCTCTTTTTAAAAAAGCTTTTTTTACAGGCAATCTAACATACCAAGATAAGCTAAATTCTAACTGTGAGAGATTTTTTTCAGTAAATAAACTAAGGGACAATATCCAAGTCATTTTAGGAAGCTAGCATATAGGTTTTCAAAAGGAACCATATATAGCATAATAATGAGGCTGATTAAGACTGATACCAGAAATACAAGAAAGCATCTGCATTAGAAAATCTATCAATGATTCACTTCATTAATCTATTAAAATAGATAAAATACTTATTCATTTTAATACGCATGAAAAACCTTGTTAAATTTCAATATCTATTTAAAATTAAATCACTTAGTAAACTAGAGAAAAAGGAGTATTTATAAACTGTTAAAATTATTTGACAAAAAGTGAATGTAATATTTATGAATATTGATACATGCTTTTTATTTATTCATCTACTTTATATGAAATATTTTTGTATTTGTCTAACTTGAAAGCTCAAGTGAATAAAATTGCAAAATAGTAGAAACCTATGGGACAGTTGAGGAAAATTGCTTTATATAAGAACAATACATAGAAATTTAAAAGTTCTTCTATAAAGAAAAAAGCATAGAAAATCAGATAATAAAAATGACCCTATTCAAAATATCGACAAAAACTATGATATACTCACTCATGAACCTCAAAATAATGTGTAAAACTTTCATGTAGAGAACTATAAAATTTAAATGACTCACAGGATATAATACTGAGTCCATGAAGACATACACTGCTGTTACATGGAAACATTATATGGTAAGAATATCAATTCTCTCCTAAATTATTTCAAAAACTAAATTGCATTACAATACAAACTGTAATGAGATTTTTCATGAAACTTGATGAGCTCCAACATTAATATGTAACAATAAATTGTTATAGCTCTTGATACATAAAAAATGGTGCAAAGAGAGTTTGATAGAACAAAATATAAGCTGCAGAAACAAATGTATGTATCTGTGTGTATATGTTAGTGAGTATATGTACTATGCATTATATATCATATAACATAAAGATTATATATAAAGCAATTCAAACATGATTGTCTATTCAGTAAAAAAATGTTGCATCACTTGACTATCCATTGGGGGAAAAGTTTGATACTTAACTCACAACATTCACTATAATAAATTATGGATAGATTAATGTTCTATCAATTTAAATTGTAAAAATAAAATCTTAAAAGTGTATTCTTAAAGTATTATTATAATAAATTATAACATAATAGATTTCTAATCCTGGGATAGGAATGCCTTCCTTATCAAAACACATACTTATGAAAAAAATAACTAAAAGCAAGAAAAAAATTATTGCTATAATTCACTATATAAAATAAACATATACACAATGCCAAAGACATAAGAAAATAAAATTATGATGGTGCAAGTATATTAGACAATGTTTTATTTCTTAGACCGTATAAATAGCACCTACAAATGAGTAAGAAAAATACAAACAGCCTAATTGAAATGACAGATGAATATGAAAATGAAACTCAGCAAATAATACAACTAAAAAATACACAAGAGACGTTCACCATAACCAGTAATTTCTAGCAGAAGAATCAAGTTTTAGGCCATCAGATTGGCACAACAGGCATTAACAGGAGCAGCAACAACAACAAAAAAACTAGTTAGTAGACAAGTGTTAACTTCGTGAAGGGAAAGACAACAAACATTATAAGTCAGTACAATTTGACCAAGGCAAAGTCATAGAAGCTTCCTAGATAACATCCAAACACCTTGAGAGACTGAGTCACTGGGGCTTGGGGCTGGGGACCACGGTCTCAGGGACATCTAGGTCAATTAGCATAGTTCATAAAAAAAATATTCTACATCCTACTTTGGTGAATAGCATCTAGGGTCTTCAAAGCTTGCGAGCAGCCATGTAAGATATATCTATTGGTCCCATAATGTTCAGAGCAAAGGACAATGAAGAAAAACAAAAATGCAAGGAAAATATTAGTCCAAAGGATTAATGGACCACATGAACCATGGCCTCTGCCATCCTAAGACCAGAAGAACTAGATGGCGCCTGGCTACCGCCACCAACCACTCTGACAGGAATTACAATAGAGGCTCCCGGAAAGAGTGGGAGAAAAATGTAGAACAAAATTCAAAATCACAAAAAAAGATGAGAAGATTAGACTTACTGGTCTGAAGGTGACTGTAGTAACCTTCGAGCCTATGGCCCACAGACACCCTTTTAACCCAGAACTGAAGCCACTTCAGAAGTCCACCTTTCAACCAAAGATTAGACAGGCTTATAAAACAAACAATAACACCCATGAGGAGCATGCTTCTTAGTTCAATCAAGTATACGAGACCAAATGGGCAACACTTGCCCAAAAGCAAAGATGAAAAGGAAAAAAGGGACAGGAAAACTGGATGAGTGGACACGGAGACTCCACAGTGGAACGGGAACGGTGGAGAGTGCTGACACATTGCTGGGATTGCAATGAATGGCACATAACAATTTGTGTATAAAATTTTTCAATGAAAAACCAATTTGCATTGTAAACGTTCACCTAAAACATAATAAAATTAAAAGAAAAGAAATAAAAACTTCACAAACTTCTAAAGCAAAAAAAAGCATAAAGTGTGAAACTATAAAGTGTCATTAAGCTTGTTGGGTAACTGAATTCTTCAGACATTCTGGTAGAAGCAAAAAATGATACAGCTGATTTAGAGGAAATTTGAATATAAGTCTTAAATTTGAAGACTTGCAGAGGGAATGTTGGAGTCAGAGAAACAGGAAACTACCTCAGGTAACTAATTTAGATTTGCCAAGGATGAGAAAGAATCATTCACTGGGGGGGAGGGGGGAGGAAAATATATATATATATATATATATATATATATATATATGTATATACACTAAATATCCTAAAGGCAAACTCAGACTCACTCAGAAGCATATTTCCTGTTATCTTCCCTGAACAAACCTAGACAAGGTCATCTAGTTCAGGACCTTCAGTTACTATGTGGTATATGCACAGTCTTATTTCGGCAGAGGCTCACTTTCCTGATACCAATCCATTCTATATTCTAATCTAAAAATAGATACGACAACCTAGAACTGCTAAACATAGAAGGAAACCCAATAATATGAAAGCGCAATAGACTTTATAAAGGACAGAACATAGCCCTAAAGAAGCAAAGTACAAACATGAAGAAAATATAATGTGTATTAATTAAAGTTGATACCTTTACTTGTGTATCTGTAACTAAAATGACAAACTGAAATGGCAGATAACCAGAGTATGTGGATAGTAAAATACTGATGGCTACTTCAACAAACAAGACATTCTAGCGGCCAACAGACACATGAGGAAATGCTTGCGATCACTAGCCATTAGAGAAATGCAGATTAAAACCACAATGAGATACCATCTCACCCTAGCATTACTAGCACAAATCAAAAACACTGGAAATAACAAATGTTGGAGAGGCTGCAGGGAGATCAGAACTCTTATGCACTGCTGGTGGGAATGTATGATGATACAACCATTTTGGAAAATGATATGGTGCTTCCTTAGAAAGCTGGAAATAGAAATACCATATGATCCAGCAATCCCACTCCTAGGAATATATCGTAGAGAAATAAAAGCCGTCACACAACTAGACATATGCACACTCATGTTCATTGCAGCATTGTTCACAATAGCAATAGGATGGAAACAACCTAGATGCCCATCAACAGATGAATGGATAAACAAACATACAAACAATGGTGTATTATGCAACAATAAAGAACAATGTTGAATCTGTGAAGCATCTCATAACGAGGATGAAACTGGAGGACATTATGCTCAGTGAAATAAGTCAATCACAAAAGGACAAATACTGTACGAGATTTCTATTGTAAAATCTCATGGAAAGTTTACATACAAAAAGAAACAATCTTTGTTGGTTACGAGGGATGGGAGATGTGGCGGGGGGAACTAAATAGACAACATATAAGTGGTAACTTTCGTGAAGGGTAAGACATAACACAATACTGGGGAAGCCAGCACAGCTTGTACAAGGAAAGGTCATGGAAGCTCCATAGAAACATCCAAACTCCCTGAGGAATGAATTGCTGGATGGAGGGCTCTGGGGACCATGGTCTGAGGCAACATCTAGCTCAATTGGCATAACACAGTTTACAAAGACAATGTTCAACATTCTACCTTGGTGAGTAGTGTCTGGGGTCTTAAAAGCCTGTGAGCAGCCATCTAAGATACTCCCCTGGTCTCACCTCTTCAGGAGGAAGAGAGAATGAAGAAAACAAGATACAAGGAAAAGATTAGATCAAAAGACTAATGGACCACACCAACCAAGGCCTCCACCAGACAGTCCAGTACAGCTAGATGGTGCCCGGCTACCACCAGTGACTGCTCGGACTTGGATCACAACAGAGGGTCCTGGACAGAGCTGGAGAAGGATGTAGAACAAAATTCTAACTCACAAAAAAGACCAGATATACTGGTCTGACAGACTGGAGAAATCCCGAGAGTACGGCCCCCGGACACTCTTTTAGCTGAGTGGTGAAGTCACTTCTGAGGTTCACCTTCCAGCTGGGGATTGGGCAGCCCCATAAAAATAAAATGGGACTAATGAGGCACGTCTGTCCAGGGACAAGGAATAGAAGGCAGGAGGGGACAGCAAAGCTGTTGATAAGGAACAGTTGAGAAGGGACAGTGTTGACATGTCATGGGGTTATTAACCATTGTCATAGGGCAATATGTGTACTGTTTAGTGAGAAACTCTTCCTTCTGTAAACCTTCATCTAAAGTAGAAAAAAAAAAGAATTATCTATGTGAGATCAAATTGACAACAGCAACTCAAAAGGTTTGATGGGAAGCCTAGGGGACAGTGAGTTGAAGATAATGGTGACGGAATAATTTGGAAAAGGATAGTGAGAATAGCAGCTCAACTGGAAGAATATAATCGATGTCACTGAATTATACATGTAGAAATTTTTGAAATGGTGTATCTTTGGCTATGCATATTTTCACCAAAAAAAAAAAAAAAATGTCCTCCAAGGTCAAGAAGGGAGATTGTTGACATGTTACGGGGTTGTTAACCAATGTCATAAAACAATATGTGTACTGACTGTTTAATGAGAAACTATTTGTTCTGTAAACCTTCATTTAAAGTACAACTAAAAAAAATACTGATGGCTAAAGTTAAATAATCATGATGATGATAATGATGATGATTATAATAATAACAACAGAATGTAAATAAAGATGAAATTGATAAGCTGGGAATCATTGCTAAATGATTCTTCCAGAAGAAAGCATAAAATTTCTAAGAAGTGGAAAGTGTGAGATAAAACCTTGGAAACAGAAAGGACAAAAACAGAATTTTAAGCATCTGTGTAATTTTAGATGGAAAAGAATAAAAAAAAGATAACATAGAGAAAATATTTAAGAAAAATATTATAAATATCTTTTGTCTTGAAATAGTAAGAAAATCACCCTGTTAAACAGGTAAGAATGACATTAAGCAGAAATATGTTAAAAAACAAAAACAAGATCGAAACAGTGTTTGAGGAGACTTAGTGGTGCAGTGGTTAAGCACTCAGCTGCTAAACAAAACGTCCAAGGTTGGAACTCACCATCCGCTCCACAGGAGAAAGAGGTGGCAGTCTGCTTCCGTAAAGATTTACAGCCTTGGAAACCTTATGGGGCAGCTCTACTCTGTCTTATAGGGCCATATGAGTTGGAATTGACTCAATGGCAGTGAGTTTGGTTTTTGGGGTTTTTAAACAGCATTAGTTATGCTGGAATAGCTAAATACAAAATAATTTAAAATTTCTTAAAACATTTCAGAAAGAGGAGAAAAATAGCAGTTATGTATAAATGCAAATCACCTGAATAAAATGGACAGGCTGATGACAGTTTTGAGCGGAGCAGAGATCAGCAAACTCTTCTATAAAGGGCCAGAAAGTAAATATTCTTGCACTGAGGGCCATACCGGCTCTATCACAAATACTCAGCTCTACAGTTGTAGCACAAAAGCAACCATACACAGTAAATAAATGAAGGAGTGAGCATGTCTGTGTTCCAACACAACTTTATTTACTAAGATAAACAAACAAAAATAAAATAATAATTTGTTGTGGGTTGCAATTAGCCAGTAAGACGTGGTTTGCTAAACCCTGGAGTAGAGGAACAGTATGTCAGAATTTTATTTTGAATGGATCACTCTGACAGCAATGCTGAGCCAAGACTCCAGGAGGTGCGGGTGGAAGCAGGAAGAATGATGATGCTAAAATTTGTCCATGAAACTGTAAATTTAAAGATGTCAACGAGGTGGGAAGAAAACTGCGCTTGGAGTTTGTTGTTGTTAGTCGCCTTTGAATCAGTTCTGACTCATGGCTACCTCATAGGTCCAGAGTAGAAGTGCTCCAAAGGGTTTTCAAAGCTGTGATCTTTTGGAAGCAGATCACCAGGCCTATCTTCCACGAAGCCTCTGGGTGGGTTCAGACTTCCAACCTTCTGGCTAGTAATCTAGCATTTAATTATTTGTACCACCTAGGGACTTCTTTGCGGTGAGAGTAGGTATAGTGTAAAAACTGAAGTTCATTCTGCATCTGCTAAGTGGCAGATGTTAGTTATTAAACCAAGCCAAAACATACCCGTTGCCGTTGAGTTGATTCCAACTCATACTGACAGATTCCAACTATAGGACAGAGTAGAACTGCTCCATAGCGTTTTGGAGGCTGCAAATCCTTATGGAAGCAGACTGTCACATCCTGCAGGATGACTGGTGAGTTCCAACCACCGACCTTTCAGTTAGCAGCTGATCACTTAGCCACTGCACCACCAAGGCTCCTTGCAGATGGTATTAACATCAAATTATGGTGTTGAGTAGGGAGTTAGATATAAGAATCTGGAGTTCAGGGCAAAATCTGACCTGAAAACAGAGATTCGATTATCTTTGGCTGATGGGTTATTTTTAAAGTTATGAGACTTCACCTATAGTTCACTAAGACAAGGAAGATACATAGAGGAAAAGTAGACCAAGGATCGATGCTTGTGACATTCTAACAAAAAGGCGAAGGAGGACAGAGGAATCAACATAGAAGACTTCGCAGGAGAAGCTACTTATATAAGAAGACCACTAAGAAGATGCAAAGTGAAGAAAGTAATAGTCAAAATCTGATGGTACGTCAAATAATATGAGCACTAAAATTTCACTACTAGACTGAATAATGTGGTGATAACTGTTGACCTTAATATGAACAATTCCGAGAGTGCTGAGTGCAAATGGTAGTTTGGAGTGGATTTAAGAAATCGAGGGATAAATGAAATTAGAGATAGAGTACTCAAAACTCTCTGACGGTGTTTGCTGCAAGGGAGAGATAAGGATTAAGGCCTGAAACAGCAAACAAAGTTGGTTCAAGAGAGGGCATTGGTGTTATTTAAATGGGAGAAATAACAGCATATATTTACAGCAATGGTTATAGTCCTGGAAAGAGAGAAAATAATGTTCTGAGTGAAACAATAAAAATTGCTGGAACAATGTCTTTCAGTAGATACAGAGGAAGATAAGATCTATTGCACATGTGGAAGGATTGGCTTTAAGGAGGAACAAGGATTTTTCACTTACAGAAACAGGAAAGGAGGAAGAATAAACTGGGAAATACTAGAAGGGAAAGTCATATAAGTAATGAGACTTGAATGCGGGAAGAAAAAACAAGTTTTTCATAATGTAGTGTTTTAGAAAAGCGTAATGTACTCAGGTTGATACTTTGTAATTTCCACCATCAACAAAACAATGTGTCACAAATGAGTTTAGAAAGAATGTAGAACAGATGTCAAGAAACCTTTCATCATACAGGGACCCACCAAGCAAACTGTGGATATGGAATCATTGGAGCCCTCTAGGAAGTAATTAAAACACATCTTTAGCGATCAAAAGTTTCACAAATAAAAAAAGTTTGATGAATTGAGTGGTATTTCATTTTTTTTACAACAATTTCTCTGTTTTATGTTTTTCCCCATGGTTTTGTGGGAAGATGCATTTCTTCCATCTGTTATTTACCAATTCGGGTACTGTTTAGTAAACTGAAGAATTTAACTAGAAAATTCAAGGAATATCCTCACTGACTACCACTGAGAAGTTTAAATATTGTTTAAAAGCATGCAACTCTGCTCTGACTGGGATCACAGTAGAGGGTCCTGGACAGAGCTGGAGAAGGGTGTAGAACAAAATTCTAACTCACATAACAAGACCTGATTTACTGGCCTAACAGACTGGAGAAACCCTGAGAGTATGGCCCCTGGACACCTTTTTAGCTCAGTGGTGAAGTCATTCCCGGGGTTCACCGTTCAGCCTGAGATTGGGCTTTCAGCAGATATATAGAAATATTTTTAATTAAGTCTGATTCAGAAACTATGAGTCTCAATGTCTCACTTTTTTGTGTTCTTGTCTATTAATAATAGTGGGTATAGTTAGAAAAAAAGACAAAAAATAGAGATTGTTATTGGCAGTTATCTTTTTGAATATGTATTACTACCTTTCTGTCATTTTTTCTCAAAAGTGCTATTTTTATTGTGTTAAAAACTATTTAGGTTAAAAAAAACAAAAACAAAAAAACAAACCATTGCCCTTGCATTGATTCTGACTCTAAGCTATCCTATAGGTAGGTCATCATAAATAACGGAAATAATTTTTCTAAAATTGTGAAAATTATTAGGTTATTTAGAAAGCACCAAACTGATACAAAAACAGCTGTGTTTTGCATAATGATAACAATGAAAGATATTTTCATATATTTCTTTTGTGTGTATATTTAATTGCTAGTTATTTCCTACTTTCAAAATCAAAGATAGAAATGCATTTGAGATGACTATTATTAAAGTATAGGAAAAATATGTTGGAAGGATTCTTTTTTTTTTTTTTTTTTTTTTTTTTAATATATATTTTATTGTACTTCAGGTGAAAGCTTACAGAGCAAATAGTTTCTCATGAAATAGTAGTACACATGTTGTTTTTTGACATTGGTTAACAACCCCACAACGTATTAAGCCTTTAAATTCTCAACCTTTTTTTTTGATGAAAATTACAGATGGCCAAAGATACACCGTTTCAAAAATTTCTACATTCACAGTTCAGTGACATTGACTACGCTCTTCCAACTGTGCTGTTATTCTCACTTAAGATGAAGGCTTACAGAAAAAATAGTTATTCATTTAACAGTTACTACACATGTTGCCCTATGACAATGGTTAACAATCTCACAGCACATCAAGAATATCCTTACTCCACCTTGTGTTCCCTATCACCAGGGGGCTTCCTTGTCCCCTTCTGTCTTCTGGACCTTGTCAGTGGACTATTGTACCTCTTTAGTCTCATTTGTTTATTTATTTATTTATTTATTTATTTATTTTTATTTTATTTAAACACCATTTCAAAACTTTTTACTTACACATTTAAGTGATATTGACTATGCTCTTCCAATTGTGCTGCCATTCTCGCCCAAGATGAAGGCTTACAGGACAAAACAGCCTCCCATTTAATAGTCACTACAAATGTTGCCCTATAGCAGTGGTCAACAATCTCACAATACATCGACAGTGTCCTTATTCAATTTGTGTTCCTTATCATCAGTTTCCTACTCTCCCTCTGCCTTCTGGCCCTTGTCACCGGACTCCTGTACATCGTTAGTCCCATTTAGTTTTACTGGGGTGTCCATTCCCAGGCTTAACATCGAACCTTGAAGGTAACTTCCCCTCTGAGCTGAAAGGGTGTCTGGGGGCCACACTCTCGAGGTTTCTCTAGTATTCTTTAGGCCAGTATATCTGGTCTTCTTTTTTTTTTTTTTTTTTTTGGGAGTTAAAATTATACTCTACATCCTACTCCAGCTCTGCCCAGAACCCTCTGTTGTGATCCTGGTCAGAGGAGTCATTGGTGGTAGCCAGGCACCATCCAGCTGTACTGGGCTCAGTCCCGTGGAGGCCTTGGTAGCTGTGGACCATTAGTCCTTCGGACTAATCTTTTCCTTGTATCCTGTTCTCTTCGTTCTCCCTTGTTCCCGAAGGGATGAGATCAGTGGAGTATCTTAGATGGCCGCTCATAGGCTTTTAAGACCCCAGACACTACTCACCAAGGTAGAATGTAGAGCATTATCTTTATAAGTAGTGTCATGCCAATTGAGCTAGATGTTCCCCGAGATCATGGTCCCCAGAGCCCTCCGTCCAACAACTCAGTCCCTCGGGGGGTTTGGATGTGTCTATAGGGCCTCCATGACCTTTCCTTGTGCAGGTTGTGTTAGTTTCCCCTGTACTATGTACTATCTCATCTCTCACCCAAGTTACCACTTACCTATTACCTATTTAATATCCCCCCCCCCTCCCATCCCTGGTAACCAACAAGGATTGTTACATTTTGCATGTGAATTTTTTCATGGGTTTTTACAATAGAGGTCTCATACAATATTTGTCCTTTTGTGATTGACTTATTTCACTCAGCATGATGTCCTCCAGTTTCATCCATGTTATGAGATGGTTCACCGATTCATTGTTCTTTCTCGTTGCATAGTACTCCATTGTGTGTATGTACCATAGTTTGTGTATCCATTCGTCTGTTGATGGACATCGAGGTTGTTTCCATCGTTTTGCTATTGTGAATAATGCTGCCATGAACATAGGTGTGCATATGTCTATTCGAGTGATGACTCTTATTTCTCTAGGATATATTCCTAGGAGTGGGATTGCTGGATCGAATGGTACGTCTATTTCTAGCTTTCTGAGGAAACGCCATATCATTTTCCAAAATGGCTGTATCATTTTGCATTCCCACCAGCAGTGTATAAGAGTTCCCGTCTCCCCGCAGCCCCTCCAACATTTGTTATTTCCACTGTTTTTGATTCGTGCCAGTAATGCCGGGGTGAGATGGTATCTCATTGTGGTTTTAATTTGCATTTCTCTAATGGCTAGTGATCGCGAGCATTTCCTCATATGTCTGTTGGCCATTTGAATGTCTTCCTTGGTGAAGTGTCTGTTCATTTCCTTTGCCCATTTTTTGATAGGATTGGTTGTCTTTTTGTTGTAGAGGTGTTGGATTTTCTTGTAGATTATGGAGATTAGACCTTTGTCTGACTTGTACTGTCCAAAAATTTTTTCCCAGTCTGTAGGTTCTCTTTTAACTCTTTTGGTGAAATCTTTTGAAGAGCATAGATGTTTGATTTTTAGAAGATCCCAATTATCTAGTTTATCTGTTGGGTTTTTTGTGTTGATGTTTATGGTTTGTATCCTGTTAATGCCATGTATTAAGGTCTGAAGTGTTGGTCCTATTTTTTCTTCTATGAATTTTATAGTTTGAGGCTTTATATTCAGGTCTTTGATCCATTTTGAAGTAGTTTTTGTATATGGTGTGAGGTATGGGTCCTGTTTCATTTTTCTACAAATGGATATCCAGTTTTGCCAGCACCATTTGTTAAAAAGACTGTCTTTTCCCCATTTGATGTATTTTGGGCCCTTGTCAAAAATCAGGTGACCATAGGTGGATGGATTTACATCTGAGTTCTCAATTCTGTTCCATTGGTCAATGTCTCTGTTGTTGTACCAGTACCAGGCTGTTTTGAGTACTGTAGCTGTATAGTAGGTTCTCAAGTCAGGTAGTGTGAGTCCTCCAACTTTATTCTTCTTCTTCAGTAGTGCTTTACTTATTCGGGGTTTCTTCCCTTTCCATATAAAGTTAATAATTAGTTTTTCCATCTCTTTGAAGAATGTTGTTGGTATTTGTATCGGAATTGCATTGTATTTGTAAATTGCTTTAGGTAGAATTGCCATTTTCACAATGTTGAGTCTGCCTATCCATGAGCATGGTATGTTTTTCCATTTATGTAGATCCCTTTGGGTTTCATGCAGCAGTGTTTTGTAGTTTTCTTTGTATAGGTCTTTTATATTCCTGGTCAGATTTATTCCCAAGTATTTTATCTTTTTAGGGGCTATTGAAAATGGTATTGATTTCCTGATCTCCTTTTCATCGTTCTCTTTACTGGTGTATAGGAATCCAACTGATTTTTGAATGTTTATCTTGTATCCTGCTACTCTGCTGAATCTTTCTATTAGTTCCAGTAAACTTCTCATGGAGTCTTTAGGGTTTTCTATGTATAGTATCATATCATCTGCAAACAGGGAGAGTTTAACTTCTTCATTACCAATTTGGATGCCCTTTATTTCTTTCTCTTGCCTTACTGCTCTAGCGAGAACTTCCAGCACAATGTTAAATAGGAGTGGTGATAAAGGGCATCCTTGTCTTGTTCCTGTTTTCAGGGGGAATGTTTTCAGCCTTTCTCCATTAAGAATGATGTTGGCTGTTGGTTTTGCATAGATGCCCTTTATGATGTTGAGAAATTTCCCTTCTATACCTATTTTATTGAGAGCTTTTATCAGGAATGGGTGTTGGACTTTGTCAAATGCCTTTTCTGCATCAATTGAGATAATCATGTGATTTTTTTCTTTCCTTTTATTTATGTGGTGGATTACGTTGATGGATTTTCTAATGTTAAACCATCCTTGCATACCTGGTATGAATCCTACTTGGTCGTGGTGTATTATTTTTTTGATATGATACTGAATTCTATTGGCTAAAATTTTGTTCAGAATTTTTGCATCTATATTCATGAGAGATATTGGTCTGTAATTTTCTTTTTTTGTGATGTCTTTGCCTGGTTTTGGTATCAGCGTTATGCTGGCTTCATAGAATGAATTTGGAAGTGTTGCTTCCTCTTCTATGCTCTGAAATAACTTGAGTAGAACTGGTACGAGCTCTTCTGTAAATGTTTTGTAGAATTCTCCAGTGAAGCCATCTGGGCCAGGGCTTTTTTTGGTTGGGAGTTTTTTTATTACCTTTTCAATCTCTTCTCTTGTTATGGGTCTGTTCAGATTTTCAATATCACTTTGTTGTAGTTTGGGTAGGCCGTATGTTTCTAGTAATTTATCCATTTCCTCTAGGTTTTCAAATTTGTTGGAATATAGTTTTTCATAATATTCTGTTATAACCCTTTTTATTTCAGTTGGGTCTGTTGTAATGTCCCCCATTTCATTTCTTATTTGGGTTATTTGTGCCCTCTGCTGTTTTTCTTTTGTCAGTCTGGCCAGTGGTTTGTCGATTTTGTTGATTCTTTCAAAGAACCAACTTTTGGTTTTGTTGATTCTTTCTATTGTTTTTCTGTTCTCTATTTCATTGATTTCTGCTCTGATCTTTACTATTTCCTTTCTTCCGGTGGTTGTAGGCTTTTTTTGTTGTTCTCTTTCTATTTGTTTGAGTTCTGTAGTTAATGTTTTGATTTTGTCCCTTTCTTCTTTTTTGATATGTGCATCTATTGCTATAAATTGTCCTCTGAGGACTGCCTTTGCTGTGTCCCAAAGGTTTTGGTATGATGTGTTTTCATTTTCATTTGATTCTAGGAATTTTTTAATTCCATCTCTGATTTCTTCTATTACCCATTGATGTGTAAGCAGATTATTATTCAGTTTCCATGTGTTTGATTTTTTTTCCTTGCTCTTTCTAGTGTTAATTTCTACCTTGATGGCATTGTGGTCAGAGAAGATACTGTGAATTATCTCAGCATTTTGGATCTTGTTGAGGATTGCTCTGTGGCCTAAGATGTGGTCTATTCTGGAGAACGTTCCATGTGCATTGGAAAAGAATGTGTACTTTGCAGCGGTTGCATGGAGTGTTCTATATATGTCTATGAGGTCCAGTTGGCTGATTGTGTCCTTTAGGTCTTCTGTATCTTTGCTAAGTTTCTTTTTAGTTGTTCTGTCCTTTACTGAGAGTGGTGTGTTGAAGTCTCCTACTATTATTGTGGAACTGTCAATTTCTCTTTTCAGTGCTGTTAGAGTTTTTTTTATGTATTTTGGAGCCCTGTCATTGGGTGCGTAGATATTTATTATGGTTATGTCTTCATGATGGATCATCCCCTTAATCATTATATAGTGTCCTTCTTTGTCTTTTATGGTAGATTTTGTTTTAAAGTCTATTTTATCTGAGATTAGAATTGCCACTCCTGCTCTTTTTTGATAGTTGTTAGCTTGATATATTTTTTTCCAACCTTTGATTTTTAATAAATTCACATCTTTGTTTCTAAGATGTGTCTCTTGTAGACAGCAAATAGATGGATCCTGTTTTCTTATCCATTCTGCCACTCTTCGTCGCTTTATGGGTGCATTGAGTCCATTTACGTTCAGTGTAATTATTGATAGATGTGAGTTTGTTGCTGTCATTTTGTAGTGCATTTTTTTGTGATGCTGAAGTTTTCTTTGTTCTTCTTACTCTCTTGTGCTGAGTTCCTTTTGTTTGTGGATTTTGTGTTCATTTCTTTTGTTTTTGTAGGTTTTGTTTTTGTTGAGACTTTATGTTTTTCGTCTTTATTTTTATGAGTTGGTTTGTTATCTTTTTTTGTGGTTACCATGAATTTTACCCTTATCTTTATAATTTTGAAGCAGTCTACCGTTACTTGGTATCGCCTTGCCTTCTTCTCCTTTAGAAGGTTCTATACCTATGCCGTTTGTTCCCTCTTTCATTGTTTTGATGTTGTTGTCATCCTTTGATTGATTTCTCTGATTCCCTGTTGTATATCTTTTGTTTTTGGAAAGTCGTCTGTAGTTCAGTTCCTAGAATGGTATCTGGTTCATGTTAACCTGCATCCTAGGTCCTAGGTCCTGCCTGAGGGCTTAAGCTGTTTGTCCTCAGATCGAAGAACTCCCTTTAATAATTCTTGTAAGTTTGGTTTGACTTTTGCATATTCCTTTAGTTTCTGTTTATCTGGAAATGACCTAATTTCACCATCAAATCTGAATGAGAGTTTTGCAGGATATATTATTCTTGGCTGACAATTTTTTTCTTTCAAGATTTTATATATGTCATCCCATTGCCTTCTTGCCTGCATGGTTTCTGCTGAATAATCTGAGCTTAGTCTTATTGTTTCTCCTCTGTATGTGACTTCTTGTTTTTCCCGAGCTGCTCTCAGGATTCTTTGTTTGTCTTTAGTTTTAGCGAGTGTGAATATGATATGTCTTGGTGATTTTCTTTTGGGGTCTATTCTATATGGGGTTCGTTGAGCTTCTTGGATGACCAGCTTTTCATCTTTCATGATATTGGGAAAGTTTTCTGTCAGCAGTTCCTCAATGATCCTCTCTGTGTTTTCTGTTTTCTTCCCCTGTTCTGGTATGCCAATCACTCGTAAGTTTTTGCTTTTAATTGTGTCCCACATAACTCTCAGGGTCTCTTCATTTTTCTTTGTTCTTTTTTCTGAGTTTTCCTGAAACAGAGTTGTATCCAAGTGTTTGTCTTCAGTTCCACTGATCCTGTCTTCCATGGTTTCAAATCTACTTCTCAGCCCTTCTATGACACCGTCCATTTCTGAAATCTTGTTGTTTATCTTTTGGATTTCTAATTGTTGTTTTTGTATAATTTCGAGTTGTGAATTTATTTTGGCATTTTGTTCTTGCATCATCTTCCTGAATTCTTCCAATTTTTTGTCTGTATTTTCCATAAATTTGTCTATTTTTTCCTCATGTTTGTCAGCTTTTTGCCTCAGTTCTTGGAAAATTCCGAGTATTAGTGATTTGAGTTCCGTATCAGGTACTTCTAGTGCATTTTCTTCCACAGGAGAGTTATCTGGTGTTTTAATTTGGACGCCTATTGGAGCCATCTTGTCTTGTTTTTGTAAATGTTTTGATATTGTTTGCTGTTTTCGGGGCATTCAGTAGATATTTCTCTCGTTTATTGATTGTAGATTTTTTTTTTTTTTTTTTCGTTCTTGTGGTACAGCTGGGCAGATCTAGTTGAGGAGGAGCCACTGGGATGGGTTGCTTGTGGCACTCACCGCAGCCACCAGGACGGTCGGTAGTCAGTGCTGGGCAGGTTCCAATAGGGCGTGCCTGCACCGCTTGGTGATGTGATGTCTAGTGCACGGTGCAGGTAGGTAGGGTGCAGCGGGAAGATGGTTATGTGTGAAGCTAAGCTGGATATGGGAGAGAGGAGAGAGGAGGAGGAGCAAAAAGCGTACAAACATAAAAGAATGCTAGAGGAGTTTGTCGTTGGAATGTACAGATGAGAGACTATGGGATGGAGGAAACCAGAAGGGGGAAGAGAAAGAAAAGGAAAGAATGACCAAATGAAAATCAGAAAAGTTAAAAAACTGCAAAGTTCCGAGGGATCGCACCGATGCAGCTATGAGGTCTGGGGGAGTCGGTCTCAATTTTCACAGCTCAGCCTGGCCAGAAGGTACAGAGGCATACATCGCCTGGTATTCAGGGATCAGAAAGAGAAGGAAGAGATAGAGGGACAAGAAATTAAGCAATGAAGAAAGACAAAAGAGAAAAAGAGGTAAAATATGACAAAACTAATCAAAAAAGGAAGAAAAATAAAATTGAGGAAAAAAAAAAAAAAAAAAAAAAAAAAGGGGCAACACCAGCAGTCAGTGCCTACAAATGGGACCCAGAGAGCCCCCACTCAGGGGCGCGAATTCCAAGAAGCCGATAGTCTCGGGGTTAAGTGACCGTGGCCACGGGAAGCAGAGGGGCCAACGAACAAAGGCCCCAGGATCCCACCCGCGCGGGAGCCCAGACCTGGAAACAGCCACACGCCCGAACGCAGCCCTACAGCCCCGCAGGAGAGAGCAGAGACGGCCCTCGGAACCAGGCACCCAGGCAAAAGGAGGGGGAGGTGGCAGAAAAAGGTCCGCTAGGTGCCAGCAAACGGCTCCCAGAAAGCCCCCAGCCCGGGTGCGCGGAACCCAAGCACCGGCGCCCCCCCGCCCAGGGACCCCGGCCACGGAAAGCAGAGGGGTGAACGAACAAAGGCCCCGGGATCCCACCCACGCGGGAGCCCAGACCCAGAAACAGCCACACACCCGCACGCAGCTCCACAGCCCCGCAGGAGAGAGCAGAGACAGCACCCGGACCCAGGCACCCAGGCAAAAGGAGGGGGAGGCGGCAGAAAAAGGTCCGCTAGGTGCCAGCAAACGGCTCCCAGAAAGCCCCCAGCCCGGGCGCGCGGAACCCAAGCACCGGCGCCCCCCCGCCCAGGGACCCCGGCCACGGAAAGCAGAGGGGCGAACGAACAAAGGCCCCGGGATCCCACCCACGCGGGAGCCCAGACCCAGAAACAGCCACACGCCCGCACGCAGCTCCACAGCCCCGCAGGAGAGAGCAGAGACAGCACCCGGAACCAGGCACCCAGGCAAAAGGAGGGGGAGGCGGCAGAGAAAGGTTCGCTAGCTGCCAGCAAACGGCTCCCAGAAAGCCGCCAGCCCAGGCGCGCGGAATCCAAGCACCAGCACCCTCCAGCCCAGAGACCCTGGCCACGGAAAGCAGGGGATCCCCAGCTGAGGCGGAGAGGGGTGGGTGGTGGGAGAGCGCGCACCGCAGTTTACCGGTCGTTCTGTCTCCGACCAGATGCTCTGCAAGGCTGCTCTCCCGTTTGCTGGTCTCCGATAGGAATCCAAGATGGTGGATCTGCGCTGCGTTAGCTGGTAAGGAATCTCTGCCTGAGTCTCTCCTCGCTCTCCGTTCTCTTTTAGTATTCTCACTCCGTTTGGTGTTTGGCTGAGTTCTTTATCTCTTCATTTGGTGTTCTAGGGTTTCAGGATTGTTGATTCTCTGTTAGGCTTAGTTTTTCGGATCTTTGCTGTGGAGGGACGGCGTGGTGTTTCTGCCTAGAGCGCCATCTTCTTTTCGGAAGGATTCTTTATTATTATTTATAATTACATCAGGTATTCAATGTAAAGTAAAAGTTTACATCGATTTAACAATTATCAACCGTGCTGAGTTGCTAAATTCAAGTGCATTTTTATTCTTGACATTATAAGACCATAATCTGGCAGATTTAGTAAAGTTTATAACTACATCATTAGCTGATTAAAAAAAATCACATTGATGAACCAAATTTATTAATTCCGTGCTCCAGAAAATTACAGCACTTTCATTAGTGCCTATGTCTGATTCAGCTGAATAAAAATTTCACGTTGTTTTTCATGTTTTGCATTTGCCATTTTAAATACTGTGTATGTGGCTTAGTAACCTTGGATGACAACAAGATATTTGACACTTTTTGGCTTCTTGAAATGAGCTTTTATAGAGTGGTTTTTATGCAGCACATTCTTTTTTTATATTACTTAATTCTCACAAGTATGATGTACGTTACCTTTATTGCTTTTTTATGTTTGTGGAAAAGTTGCTAGAGAATTTCTGTAACTTGTGGAAGGTCACACAACTATCAATGTTAGAAAGAGTATTCTATTAAAAGTGAGTCCCTAGGTGATGCAAAAAGTTAACAAGCTTGGCTGCTAACCGAATGTTTGGAGTTTCAGTCAACCCAGAGGTCCCTCAGAAGAAAGGCCTGGTGATCTACTTCTAAAATATCAACCATTGAAAACCCTGTGGAGCACAGTTCTACTCTGTTATATGTGGAGTTGCCGTGAGTCAGAGTCTACTCAACAACAACTGGTAACTGGAAATTTATTAAAAGAGGCTTATGAAAATACTCCTTAAAATACTCACAGAAATATTAACTATGATTCTGTATATTTTACAAAATTATTGTTTCAAATTACTTAAAATCATTTCCTGTTCCTCCTATATTAGAGATTACTCTCCCTGGTGCACAGTACAAAAGTTTGCTTGTTTTAGTTCATCTTATGTTGACTGATCGTTTACTGTTCTTTATCTGGCCTGTGAGGATGGAAAAAGTACTCTTCTTCCTATCCAAGGCAAATCCTTTCAACAGGAAGATTGTATTTTCTCTCTGTCTTCTCAATGACCTGAATGCAATTCATTTTAATTTAAATATTCCTTCTTGGATTTTTTTTTTTTTTAACTTCTTTCTACTGAATCATTCTAAGATATGCTCAAGAATTTTCATTTCAAAAAAAGAACCAAACATGCAAGCAACCCTCACTGGATTTTTGCTGCCATTAAGTTCGATCTTTATTTATTCACCTAAATATAAAATCTGAAAACTAACTTCCTTCAAATGTTGTATCCATTTACATTTTCTCATCCACACTTCACTCCTGCGTCTGTCTTTGCGTCCCACTCCTCCATCAGAACAACTCATGCTAAGTCTGCGATGGCTAACCTGTTACTAATCAAACAAAGATTCCTCATTTCTCATCAGTATTGATCTGAGTCCTATTAACTCCAATTTATCACTCTGATATTATCCTTTTATATTGAGCTATAGTTGACATGAAATAAACTAAGCTTTTTTTAATTGTAAAATTTGAAAGAGCTCAGCGTATGTTATGCATACACATGTGAAATCACAGCAAAAAGAATGAGCAAATACATCACCCTCACAATTTCCCATCTATGCCTTTTATTCCATTTTTACTGTCTTTCCCACCACCAACACTCACATCCTTCCTCCAGTCCCCAGGCAAATGCTGATAGGCTTTCTGTCACTGTAGTTTAGTTTACATTGTCTACAATGTGAAATAAAAATTTTATACAATAGTTGATTATTTTGTATGACTTCTTTCATTCAGTATGATTATCTTGAGATTTTTCTATATTGTAGCATGCATCAATAATTCATTTGTTTTAATGGCTGAGTAGCATTCTTCTGTACAGGCAATACCCAGATTTGTTTATCTACTTGTATTTTGATGAGTATTTTGGTTAATCCTAGGTTTTAGTTTAGAGTAAATGAGCTGCTGTGAACATTCTTTTAAAGTCTTTATAGAAATATATGCTTTTATTGCTCTTGGGTAAATACACAGCAGTGGAATGGCTGACTCATGTGGTAGTTTATAAGAAACCACCAAACTATTTTCCAAAGTAGTTGTAATAATTTACATTCCCACGAACAGTGTGTAAGAGTTTCAGTCCCTTAAATTCTCACTTAATATGATTAATATTCTTAATTTTGGCCTTTTTACTACAGGTGTTAATAGCATCTCACTATGATTTTAATTTGCATTTTTCTAATTAGTAATAACACAATATATTTTCACATATGATTATTTCCATCTATTTAGCTTCTTTGAGGGGTTTTTGTTTAATTTGTTGGACCCTTTTTTGTCTTATTTATTTTCTTATTTCTGAGTTTTGAATATTCTTTATATATTTTTAATAAGATATATTATTTATGAAGATTTACTACCAGCCTGTGGCTTATCTTTTTAATGTCCTAACATTATCTTTTGAAAGGTAGCTATTCAAAATTCTTATGAAGTATAATTAATCAATTTGTTTCTTTTTTATGAATTTTTTTTTTTTGGTGTTGAATATAAGATATCTTTGTCTGTCCCCAATTCACTAAGTTTTTCTCCAAATATACGAAAGAAAAGATAGTAATAGAAACAACCTAAATTGAATCACAGAGTGAAAAAAATAGAATAAACGGAGCCTCCGTGATACTAGAGCAGTATCAGTTAGTCTAATATAAGCATAACTGGATTCCAAATTGGAGAGGAGATAGAGGAAAAAACAGAAAATACTATTTTGAACTTGCAGTTGTTTTTAATTTTTTGGAAACCATAGACTTACAGATTCGTGAAGTTCAATGAGTCACACGAACACACAAAATATGAATCCAAAGAAAACCAGACCAAAGCAAGTCACAAGGGGAAAAAAAAGAAAAGAAAATTCAGCTGGGGGTGGGGGACACCTTAGATATAACAAAACCCTTTGCCTTCCAGTCAAGTCTGATTCATAGTGACCCTATAGGACAGGTAGAACTACCTCATAGGGTATCCAAGGAGCAGCAGCTGATGGATTCAAACTGCTGAGCTTTTGGTTAGCAGCCGAGCTCTTAACCACTGTGCCATCAGGGCTCCACTTTAGGTACAGAGGAACAAATACAGGCATCATCATGGATTTCTTGTAAGAGACTAGATAAATCAGAATAAAATGGAATAGCATTCTTAAATAAAGAACAAAACCCTCAATCTTGAATTCCGTAACTAATAAAACAATTTTTCCAAAATAAAAGCACACCACTTTTTGAAACAAATAGTAGTGAAAATATAGTATATCAAAATTTGTGGGATGTTGCTAAAATACTGCTTAAGGGAAATTTAAAGTTTTTCGATTTGCATATTAAAAAAGAAAAGAAACAAAAAAACATAGCTGCTGTGGAGCTGATTTCGACTCATAGTGACCCTATAGGAAAGAATAGAACCGTCCCAGGAGGTTTCTAAGGCTGTAACTTCACTCAAGAAGACTGCCACATCTTTCTCCTGCAGAGCTCCTGTTGGGTTCCAGCTGCCTATGTTTTGATTAGCAGCTGAGCACTTAAACACCGTAACACCAGGGTTCCTTATTAGAAAAGAGAAACAGTCTAAAGTAAGTGAAGTAAGCTTTCACCTAAAAACCTTCTCAAAATTAAAGCAGCTTAATACAGTAATTAATTGCAAGGAAGAAAAAAAAAATAAAGAGTAGAAATCAATCAAATTAAAAAAAAAAACAGAATATAATAGGAAAATAAATGAAATCAAGAACTTTTTTTGAAATAGATTAATAAAATTGATAAATCTCTGGCTAGATTTCCTACTTTTTTAAATTTAGTTTTGGTATTTTATGTCTCAAATAATGTGATCATCTCACCTAATTTGTTAAAATTATTGGCATAGTTATTCATAATATATATCTTTACTATTTTATTACTGTTCACAAGACCTATAGTAATATTTTCTCTTTTATTTTTGTTATTCATTATTTGTTCCTTCTCTGAAACCAAAACTAGGCAAAGAAATCATAAGAAAATTAACTGCAGACAAATTCTGCTCATGAACATAGACTCAACAATTCTTGTCAAAATACTATCCATTCAAATCCTGCAGTATGTGTGTGTATACATCTGCATATATACCAGAAATGGAAGCTTGGCTCAGGACAAAAACTATCCATATAACTCACTACATTAACAGAATAATAAGAACACCCATCAATAAATGGAGAAATATATATTTTACAACATTTAACACCCTCAGGAAAATCCCATGGCAAATTCCATACCCGGTCAAATAGAAAAAATCAATTGTATTTCCATATATACTAGCTACAAACAGTTGAAAAATGACATAAAAATAATAATACATAAAATTGTATTAAGAAACGGAAATATATAGTTTATAAATTTAACAATATTTTTGCAAATTCTGAATACTGAAGATTAAGAAAAAAAATGCTGAATGAAATTAAAGGAGACCTAAATAAGAGAACTATACCAGGTTCACAGTCAAAAGACTCAATATTATGAAGATATCAGGTGTTCCCAAACTGATTCACAGATTCAAAATAAAAATCTCGGCAGGTTTTTGTATAGAAATTGACAAGTTGTTTGTACAACAATGCAAATAACGTGGAAGTGAAACAAACAGTTTTGAAAATAAAAATCAAGGTTAAAAAACTTAACACTGCTTAATTTCAAGATTTAATTTAAACAATGAAGATAATATAGTTTTGGACTAATATATACCTATGCCTCTATGAAACGCTATAGAGAGTCCAGAATTAGACTTACATATATGTATGTATATATATATGTAATTAATTTTTCACGAAGGTGAATGTGGGAAGAATAGTCTGCTAAACAAATGGTGCTGAACATTAGGGGTTTTGCAGACATGTAAGGGCTGTGCAGTGGTCCAAGATGGAAATAACTGAGATTAGCCTTAGAGGATAGTAACACTGCAGAGAGATAAAAATTCATTTCCAGTCTTTGAAAGTAGAAGATTAGGATTGGTGTCAGTGCATTGGGAGTCATAAAGCAACTACATGGCATTAAAAACTGTGGAATGGATTTTAAAAATATTTGGATAGCTTTGGATAGCGCACTGATCAACTCTTGCTTTTTGAGGTCTGAAAGAAAACTGAGGAGTTGCCAAAAAAAAAAAAAAAAAAACTGGGAATAAGACAATGAGAAAAACCAGAACAAAACAGGAACAGGTGGTTGCCTGTAGTTTAAGAAAAAAAGGAGAAAAAAAAAATTAATTGAGGCTTATAAAGAAATAGCATATATTTTTCTTAGAAATCCAAATTAGCATCTTCAGTTGCCTGAAATATTTATATATACTACATATAAAAATGCTTCATTTATACACATCTCTGAGATTTAGGGATAAACAATTTACCAGTTGATATTTCCTTGATATCAATGATTGAAATTATTTTGATATCTCTTCTTTTTCTCTACCTTGTCACTTTCATCCTTTTTCACATTGTTAACAGTCACCTCTATCAAGATAGCTTTTTCTTCCAGACTTTTTCCTGTCAAGTTGAAATTTTTCACTGCCGAATGGGTGTGTCTGAAACCTAAACACACGTGAACATAAAGTGATGAAAGTGAAATCTTACATCTGGAGGAGAATTTAGCTTGTCTAGTACATATGTCATAGAAGCTAAAAGTTTACTTAGATACTTAATTTTGCAAAATCGTTTTTGCTCTAATTATTAGTTCTTTAAAGTGTTTCTATAGATATTTTAGTTGGTTACCCTGCAGCAGTGATCAATTCACTTTTTCATCTTCACTTTGGATAATACATATGCATATTTTTAGCATCAAGTATTTCTAAAATTTCCCTTTCTCTGAGCTCCTTAGTACATGCTTTCTGCTGCTCTTATGTGAAGTATCCCTTGCACTCTTTCTTCTTCTGAATTTTCACATAAAATGACTGCTAGCTGTGTTTTGCTGGATACTTGGCTGTTTCTCATAAAGTACTATCTCTCTGAGCACAGAACAGCATGGAGTAATATCCATAACTCCTTCATATCTATAATCACTACTCAGTAACAACTCTTCTGATTGGATGTATTATCTTGCAAATATGAATTTTACTAAATATATCAAAAACATGCATTCTATATGCTTAAGTTGTAATCAGTTTTCTGCATAACACACATCACATTACCACTCTGAAATTATCTTTAATATAGAAATATCTATTTCAATGCAATTAACATTAGTTTATAAAATACCTGTATCCATTAATTTATCACATGATAATCAGAATATCTTTCTTATATTTCAGATGCAATATATACAAAATAGAGGACATCATCCCCTCTTTCCCTAGCCTCCCTATACACAAAAACACTCATCTCTGCATTTATCTACTCTTATTTCTTTTTTAAAATAAAACTCCTCTTGTATCAGATAAATGACTCTTGTTTCTCCCCCGACTTTCATTCAAGAGTCCAAGTCTTTCCACAGTGCTGTCAAATTAATCATTCTAAAAACCAATTCCCATCATGTCAGTCTCCTGCTTAGGAAAATAAAAATAAAAACAAAAATTGAACATAGAATTCAACTGACCATTCTGTATTAAGCTTGTCATTCAATTTTTGCAATCCTCACAGAAATTCAAGTGCTTTTTCCACAGCACTTTTCATTTCTGTAACTATTGATTGTCCCTTCATTGTACAGGCACGGGGAGGATGTCCTCGTTTGTCTTGCATGAAAAACAGACCAGAGGGTATCTTGTTTACAGGCTTGCCAGTGACCTATAAAGTCATGGTATCATCAGAAATAATGATAATGAACTCACCTACCTAATTTTTCTACCCACAACTGGAGAATATAAGAATGCTTAACAAGTATCCACCAGAACTTTCTTTTTTCTAAGAAATTTCGTTTTTAGTGTAAATATATAAAAGAGATATTTATGATTTCATCTTGTAGTTACCACATGTGATAAGTGGTTGAATTATAAATATTGGTTTTAGAGTGGAGATACAGAAAAAGTAGACAATCAGGGAAAGAGGAGAGCATAGATTAGCTGGTTAGATGAAAACAAAACAAAGACAAAGAAGGCTCTGGAGGAAAGAGATCACACGCAAGGATGAGTTCCCTTAAATTCTAGTGGGTTTATTTCCAGCTTTTCACAAATATATTTGAAAATAAGTCTCCATTTTATCAAGGAAACCTGTGAGAGTCATCTCCAAAGTCCCGTAACTATAAATCACCACCCCCCGCACACATACACAATCTACCTCATTGGTCATATCTTTTGAATCAAATGACATAATTTTTATATTCTTTAACATTTTTTTCACACACACATCATTGTTGTTGTTGTTAGGTGCCATCGAGATGGTTCCAACTCATAGTGACCCTCTGTACAATAGAATGAAACACCACCTAGTCCTGCGCCATCCTCACAATCGTTTCTGTATTTGAGCCCGTTGTTGCAGTCACTGGTTCAATCTTCTTGTTGAAGGTCTTCCTCTTTTTCTCTGACTCTCTACTTTACCAAGCATGATGTACTTCTTCAGGGACTTGTCCCTGCTAGTAACATTTCCAAAGTATATAAGATGAAGTCTCGCCATCCTCATCACCACCCTCACTTCTAAGCAGCATTCTGGTTGTGCTTCTTCCAAGACAGATTTGTTCGTTCTTCTGGCAGTCCATGGTATATTCAATATTCTTTGCCAACATCAAGATTCAAATGCATCAAATCTTCTTTGATCTTCCTTACTCATTATCCAGCTTTTGCATGTATACGAGGTCATTAAAAATACCATGGCTTGGGCCAGGAGCACCTTAGTCTTCAAAGTGACATCTTTGCTTTTCAACACTTTAAAGAGGTCTTTTGCAGCAGATTTGTCCAATGAAATGCATCGTTTGATTTCTTGACCGCTGCTTCTGTGGGCGTTGACTGTGGATCCAAGTACAATGAAATCCTTGACAATTTCAATATTTTCTCCATTTATAATGATGTTGTTTATTGGTCCACACTTCCAACATTCACTCATTCTTCAAGGCCAGTCTTAAACTTTGCTTCCTTCATGAACAGAGCCACAATATAATTTATCATCCAAACTAGGACATTTCGACAGTGAAAAGAGGCACTACTAATAACATCATTAGGACAAAAGCCACCCTAGTTATGATGTATACCTTGATACACTTAAATCCCATCAACTGCCATGCAAATGACATCGTTACAGCCTTTTAATCCTCAAAATACTTTCTGAGTTTGTCCTTACCATTGTAAGATAATTTGTTAAAATTATAATAAGATAGTGTGATTCTAAAAGAAAAATAATCCAGATCATGTTCACTACTTTTGGGGTATCTACATAATGGCTTGATATAGGTCCATATTTCATTTTAAGTCAATATTTTAACACTGACGGACAATAAATAGAGTTTTAAAGCATTAATTATGGAAATCATTTTTGCAACGCCAAAACTTATATTGATACGGAAAATACCAATAAATATAAATTTATATAAATAATATTTGCTAGAGTGCTTAATTAGAAAGTGAACTGAATTAAAAATATGGAATAGTAGCTACATTCAAAAATGGACAGAAACTCACTATTTTTAGTTAGTAAGATGATCACAATCCACACAAAACTGTGTTGTTGCTGTTAACTGTTGTCCTCAGCTCACGACAACCTCATGAGTTACAGGGTAGAAGTGCCCCATAGGGTTTTCTTGGCTATAATCTCTATTGAAGCAGAATGTCCTTGATTCTGCTA
The DNA here is from genome assembly GCA_030035585.1 of Dugong dugon. NCBI lineage: Eukaryota > Metazoa > Chordata > Mammalia > Sirenia > Dugongidae > Dugong > Dugong dugon. The sequence goes on along the minus strand of CM057477.1, from coordinate 45,427,015 downwards.
AGCTGCTGGGTGGATTCCAAATGCTTACCATTTGATTAGCAACAGATCGGAAACAGCCAATCATAAACCCATTTTCCTTCAAAAACTATAAAATTAAATATTCATCCATATGTTACTGAATATTTCAGTTTACTTAAGAAAGTAAAATCTGGATGCATATAAACAGTCTAGATTTAAAATTTGCATGTCAGAGAATTGAAAAAACATTTTCATAGTACAGTTTAAGAATGAAACCTTTGAACTTTCTAAGTTTGAATTTAGTAAGTTCAAATCATCGCTCTGCCTCTTTACCCATGTGACTTATCTATAAGTGTGAATGTCCATCCATTCATGGATTAACTAGTGGGATAATGTTTTGAACGTATGACCCAGTGCTACCTGATGCTGAGATGCAGAGTTACAAATACTTGGTAATCAGTTTTGTTCCAAACTGGTATGTTTCACATATAGAGTCAAACAGTATTTTGTCAATTTATTTTAAAAATCATATGCTAACAAATGACCTGAAAAATAAGTAGATCTTGCCCAAAACTTTTTTTAATATTTTAGGTTTAACAACTTTAAATGTTTCCTTTCTGAGAATAGTGGAAATGTTTGCACGTCACGATGAACCTGATCAACGTCACTGAAATTGTACGTGTAAAAACTGTTGAGTTAGCAAATGTTTTGTTATACACACTTTTACCACACTCACACACAAAAAGTTTTCTTTCCGTTAGTGTCCTCAGCTTCCTTAATTTCTAAGAAGGGTTTGTATCTTAATGGTTTTTTTTTTTTTTCTTAACTTACTTGACTAGAATACTTTTTTTTTACTGAAACATTGACTAATATCACATAGTAAACAATTTGAGAAATTTGAACATAAAAAAAAGTACTTCAAAAAGGTGAATTAAGATCATAACCAATATTAAAATTATAAAAGGAAGGAAATATTAAATAGTATTCTCGTAGTGGAAAGTTATAATGCGTGGTGAAATCACCTGCTAAAACTTTCAGATATTTGTAAAAGAAGGAGAGCAATCAGGATTTGCTCCGAAAACACCCGCTTTCTACATGCTAAATCAAATAATACATGATCAAGTCAGTTACCTAAATCAAATACTCAAAATGTGGTCTTTGCTATTGACGATAAAAAAAATCTTTTATGGGCAGAATATATGAGTGCAAAACACTGTCACATGCAGTTTTCAAAGATATGTTTGTAGTTTCCATATCTGTGAAACAGTGATGAGATTGCAGAATATCTTTAGGAATTTTGGGAGCATTCCCTATTCTTATCAGCAATGTAGTAGTGCTTAAGCTGCCTACAGAAACACTGTGCTCAGAAACACTGCACACCCTCTCTGTGGCCAATGCAAAACCCGTGTAACCATGGCTGTAAGAAAGTTTTCCGTAATCGCTTAGCCTCCTGCTCATTGTAAATCATTGACATAATACATGTGCATGTAATAGGCAGCTCTGATTTTTAAAAGGTTAGTAGATGACTTACATTAGTTCTTTTCTTTCATTGCGGTAAATATACACGCACAAATTGCCTTTTCAACTTTCTTCGTATATACAATTCAATGACATCAGTTACGTTTACCATGTTTTTTAAGCATTACCATTACCCATTTTCAAATTTTCCCATCACCCTTAACAGAAGCTCCGTGTCCCCTAAGGAGTGAGTCTCCCTTTCCCCTCCCTCAGTTCCTATTTAATTATATCTCTCTAAAAATCTCTCTTCTGAATATCTTTCTCAAATATCAGAAATTCAGTTCAATATCTGCATGTACGGCCACATGAAATTATCACTGGAATTGAGTTCAGAAAATATTTGAATGAATCATTGTCGTTAATATGCTGTCGGTTGGGAGAGGTAGTCTTTCTGAGCTCAGTTTCTAACTTACATGTGATGTGTAGTTATTTCCATTTTTTACAGAGTAAATATGATACTAATTTGAATTTAAATTTGTCTGAAAGTTCTCCGTACATATTTTGGAACCTACAGACTGTCCAAAAATTTTTTCTTCTCATATTTCCTCTTTTTCTCTATTCACAGCACCATTGGGTTTATTCTGTCAGCATAACTTGTTTTCCCCATCTTCCTTTAATCTGCTGCTTTCCTGTTTCCCACCTCTTCATTATACACCTGAAATTTAACTATCTTTATCCCCACTCACTCAACTGTCTTAGTCTAGGTATCAATTATCACTCCCTTTTTGTAACCTCAAATTTCCTATTTATCCTAATTGCAAAATTATTTCTTGTCACCCAAATCAGAAATTTTCCTATGACCTATTTTAAACTTTTTTTTCTTAATTCAGTGGCTCTCAACACTGTCTGTGCATTAATTTCACCAAGGAAATTCAAATCAATCAAACAAACTAACAGAAACCACAACAATAAAAACAACAACCACAAAACTCCACAAAACAACAAACAAACAAAAAACCAATGCCTAGAGATATTCATCCAAAACAATTAAATCAGGTCCTGAACATCAGCAATTTTTAAACATCTTCAGAAATTTATTATACAATCTAGATTGGTAGACACTGTTTGACATTTTTCACTTCTCTAGTTCCCCATGAGCACATTCATATAACAAGCGCTTTAAAGTGAGTGCATTCACCACTGCATTGAAAAATTCTAATGTAACAGTTTCACTGATCACTTTATCAGCCATTATAAACCAAAAATCCATACCTACTGCTATCAAGTCTATTCTGACTCATAGCGACCCTATAGTACAAAGTAGAACTGCCCCATAGGGTTTCCAAGGCTGTGTTCTTTATGGAAGTAGACTGCCACATCTTTCTCCCTCCCCCTGAGCAGCTGGTGGGTGTGAACTGCTAACCTTTCAATGAGTCCCAAACTGTTAACCACTGTGACATCAGGGCTCCTTCTCAGCCCTTATAGTGCCTGAAATATAGGTGATACTTAATTAATACTCATTGATTTTAATTAAATATGGAGAAAATGTCTACAGTTAGAAAGTAAAGAATACTATTGTAGGCAGGTGCACTATGTCTGTCAAGTATTTGAGCTACAGCTGGAAATTCAGATGTAAGATACAGGAAAATGGCAGTGGTCGATGACACAAATTTAGATAAAATCCATGTGGAAAAGATATTTTAATAAAGTTTGGACATTTATGATATTATAAAGAGACAATTTCAAGAAAGAGAACAAAGGGAATCAAACTTAAAACACAGGGATAACTTAAGGACTAGAAGAAGCACTGCCCTAATTTTTAAAGTATTGGAACTGAAATCAAAAGGTTTTGATATAAGTGTTATAATAACCCATGTAGAAACTTGAGGGAAAAAAAGTCTCTCTGAAACTGTTACTTCATGAGTTAATTGTGATTATTAATTTCTGTTAGTTTGTGAGAAATATACGAAAGATAAATGAATGTTGAAAAGTAAAACTATAAAGTTAGCATTAGTTTTGTAATTGTTTTTTCTTAAAGTGAGGCGGAGGCAGGGATAGAATCAGAGAAATACAATATTGAATAATCCAGAATATTCTATTTTTTCTGTATTACTCCCTACATTATTACTTTTGGGGATGTCATAAAGAGATGTACAGGAAGGGATACACTTTTCAAGAAAACATTACAGTAATCGATAGAAGTTTAATACATTTTCCAAAAAATTAAAGAAGAGAAAGAGAAGGCTGACTTTGTGGAATAGTCTCAGCAAGCCGGCAGAAAGAATAGAAGATAATATATTTCATTAAGCTTTATCTTTTTTTCCAATAATGGCAGTTTTAGAATCTTTGTCAGGTGAAAGGATAAGGAAAAATACAGTAAACCATTAAAGATGGGAAAATGAAATACTGTTTCTCAGTTATAAATTGGGCAAGATTTCAAGTGATAATGATGGCAACAGCGAGATGAAATGAAGATTATCACTGAGTGATTGTAAATTTTACGTTTGTGGAAAACAATTTGGTAAAATATATCCAGGAACTTGCACATCTTTATCTTTTGCCTATTTGTTTCACTTCTACAAATATTTCCATAAAACTTTTCTACAACATGGAAGAAAAGTGTATTTACATGAATGATTTCTTTGCTATTATTTAAATTAATGCATTAATTCAATAAATATTTATGAACAACTACTAAATGTCAGGTCCTGTTCTAGGCATTTTGTTTACATGGGTGAATAAAACAATATCCCAGCCCTGATAGAGCTTGCATTCTTGAAGACAGGATGAGAAACATCCAATTGGCATAATAAATAAGGAAATTCTATTTTAGGTTTGAGGTTTGATACATGTTGTATAAAAATAATAGAGCAAGAGAGATTAGCAGTGCTGGAGCATGGTGGCAAGTATTGGTTTTAAGTATTATGCAAGTATTATGGTTAGTTTAGGCCTCATTTAGAAGATGTTTCAGCATAGACTTGAAAGGGAGTTTGTCTTACAGAAATCGGGCTAGAACATTTGCATTAGGAATAACAGTGAACATAAAGGCAGTGAACATAAAGGCACACCAAGTGGTGTGCCTGGCACATTCAATAACACCAACAATTCCAGTGCAGCTGGTGCACAGTGGGTAGGAGACAAAGCAGGGGTAAATAAGACCAGAGAGACAATGGGATTGGGTGGCTGGGCAAAGAGGGGCACTTTATGTAGTGTCATGTAGGCCACTGGAAGATTGTTACACTGAATCCAAAAAGGAGGCATTTTGTGGTATGAAACTGAATCGTGACTTTTGATTTGAAAGGAATAATCTGATTCCCATTTCTACCAAAAAATATACACTTAAATAATGTTAAATTCATGTAACAGAAAACTTTATGGCTATTAAAAAATACGTCTTGAAAAAAAAGGTTGATGCTATAGAGATATGCTTGTTGTTATAAAAACCATAATAGATACACACATACATATACACTTATATATATGGATGTATACATATATGTATAGTATTTCTTTTCTACCTATCTATAGTAAATTGCCTATATGTATGCCTATTTGTCTAACTATAGAGACATGCAGAAACTATACAGAATGTAAACACTGCAAGTGATTGAATGATTATAATCTATATTGTCTTAGTTCATTCTCCTTCTTACATCGAGTCCTACATCCATTTGCAAAATTCATTTGACTCTTCTCTGTGACTTCTAGCACATATCTCATGTGTGCACAGGAAAAAGTGGTAAATGACACTTTGCCATATTTTCCCCCACCTCTCCTGCATTTTCTCTACTGCACTCCACATGTCTCCTGGACCTTGACCTGTCTGACAGACAACACAATGTGATGCCACTTTTAGCACCTTCTAGTAAATAGTGTATTTTGCAGGACACTCCAATCCTGACATGGTTTAAGTATTAAAGTAATTAATAAGGACAAGCAGTTTTATTTGTTAGCTGCATTGTCCAATATGGTAGCCACTAGCCCCATGTGACTACCCAGCACTTGAAATGTTGCTACAAATTAAAATGTACTGTACTAGTAAAATACATGCCCATCTTTGAAAACTTAGTATGAAAAAGTATGTAAGGTATCTTTTTAAAATTTTGATTCAATGTTGAAATGATAATATTTTAGATCTATATGGCTATAAAATGTATAATTCATTTTACTTTTTTTTTTTCAGATGTGGCTACTAAAAAAATTAAAATGACATATGTGAATCACATTGTATTCTTTTTGAATAGAGCTTTTCTAGAGTTCTCAGTAGTGAGAATACAATAACTCAGCTACTAATTTTCTCTTGGCAAATAAACATTGAAAGTAAGGATACGTCACCAAAATGACTAACAGAATTTTAATTACAGTTATTCCAAGTTTTACATATCTTCCACCTTCCCATCATCCCATTACAATGCAGTTGTAGATCAGAGGAAACACCACCATGTTTTGCTAAGTATGGCCTCTCCATTTTTAACACTATGTCTTAGTTTGAGTCTCAATGGATGTGTCTGCCTCTCCTCAGTTTACTCTCAGAAGACTCTCCATTCTGAATGCTATCATACCACTTTTTCACTTTGTTCAAGTGAAAATCCCTCATTTCTTTTCTGGAGATTCTATTTTTCCAAGTACGAATTTTGTAGTAAAAACTTACACACTGTAATTTCAAATTAACTAATAATCAAAAATAAATCGAAGTACTCATTTTTAAAATGTATATTCAGCTACATATATATATTTAACTCTCTCCAAAAATGTATAGGGCACATATGTATTATAATGTTTTCTGATATAGCAACAACCATATTCAAATACTTTGGTAGTCAGTCATTGTTTAGATACATTGCATGCAAAGGTCCCAGCACTTCACATAAAATAAAATGGTGAAGTACAGGTGGGAAATCGATCCTTGCCTAGTTGAAACTCCAAATGCAGCAGCAACCATGGAGGCACTTCTGCAGAATACTAAATCATGACAGCTCTGCTCTTTCCAGATTCTTATCTTACAGAAAAATATACTTGTAGAAAAACTGTGCAACTATACTATGTCCTTTGTTAAAAATTTTTAATATATTTATTTTATTATATATCAAATATAAGTTTTACTGTTTTATCAAATTTGAGTGCAACTGTATTCTCTCATTTATCAAATAATTTTCTACTTTACCATTTCAAACTCCATTAAACCAAGGCTTATCATCCTGTATTATTAGTTATGATTTTTATCACTAATTTTCTATGATAACTAATTACTACTACTAGTATTTCTACTGCTTTGCTGCTATTATTGCTACTACCGATAGCCAAACAGCCGAACTTACTGTCATCCAGTCATTTCCGACTCACAGTGACCCTGTAGGACAGAGTAGAACTGCCCCATAGGATTTCCAAGAGTGTAAATTTATGGAAGCAGACTGCCACATCTTTCTCCCACAGAGCGGCTGGTATGTTCCAATCGCTGACCTTTCGGTAAGCAGCCAAGTAGTTTAACCACTGCATCATTAGGGCACCTTACTACTGATACTATAATATTAATATGAATGAAATCAGACCCTAGATTTCCTTTCATTTATTTTTGTCTCATACGAAGAATTATTAATCAATATGCAACTGTTTGCTAGTATTCTTTAATGATTTTTTATCCCCACCCCAACTCTCAGTTTTCTAGTGTTGCTGTAATAAAAATAGCCCAAGTGGGTGACTTTAAAGAACAAAAACTTAGTTTCTCACAGTTGAGGGGGCTTGAAGTCTGAATTTAGACTGTGGCTCTGGGCGAAGTTCTTTTTTGGCCTATTTCTACTTCCGGTAGCTGGCAATCTTTGGAATTCCTGGGTCTGTAGATTCATCTGCTTCAGTCTTCATCAGATAGCCGTCTGTTTTTCCCTGCTTGTGTTTCCTTTTTCTGTATCTATGCTGTTCCCCATAATCTAGAAGAGACTAGGTTTAAGACATTGGCCACATGGATATTGCTCCATTAACATACCAAAGAAAACCCTATTTCCAAAAGAGACCACGCTCACAGGCATAGGAGATAGAATTCCAACACACCATTTTGGGGAGAATACAATTCAATCCATAACACCCTCAGAAGACATTTGGGTATAAACACAGTTCTATTGCTAATAGCATTCAGGACTTAAATTTTAAAAAACGTTAAATTATTTTACACTCAGTCTTAAGGAAGAAAAAAAACTTAGAAATAACTTTTAAGCTCGCTATAAAGATTAAAACTCGTTGCCAATCGAGTTGATTCTGACTCATAGCAACTCTATAGGACAGAGTAGAACTGCCTTATAGGGTTTCCAAGGGGCTCCTGGTGGATTCCAACCACTGACCTTTCGGTTAGCAGCCGTAGCTCTTAACTACCACGCCACCAGTGTTTCCACTATAAAGATTAGGAGTCCCATAATTCAGTCTACAACAAATAAACTGAATACAAACGAAAAACTTTAGCTACCCCTAAAAGTAAAACATGATAGAACATTCATCTACTAATTTTAGTTAAAATTAATTAAAAACTAAAATCAAACCCATTGCCGAAGGTGTTGTGTTGTTTCGGACTCATAGCAACCTTATAGAACAGAGTATAACTGTCCCATAAGGTTTCCAATGTTGTAAATCTTTAAGGAAGGCGACTGTCACATCTTTATCCTGTGGAGTGGCTGGTGGGTTCAAACCACTGACCTTTCAGTTAGCAGCCAAGAGCTGCACCACCAGGGCCCTTTAAAATTCATTGAGCTGAACATTAAACATTTTGATTGGGAATAGCACCACAATAAATAAACGGTAATGCCATAACGTATTTCATCAAAGGAGTCAACTTCACTATTTAGAGACATAAGGATCCTGTATAATTGCTCTGATTTAAGCCTTATTCCCTTTTTCTCTCTTTATATGGGCTTTAGTCATTCATTTCTTTGTCTTTTTACTTTAGTTATGAGTAATAAATATCTACATGATTTTCATCCTCCATTTTATTTTCAGAATCTGTGTTTTCATCTTTTAGTACTTTGTTGCCAAGTTTAAGTGAAAATGTTTAATTTTAGTATTAAATTTATTCTGAGGCAAATGCCATTATATGAGATAGTTTTGCACTGAATATGATTATGCCGGAGATCAGTGTATAATCTTCAATTCTATCTGTATTTCTCTGTAAATTAAAATTGCAATGGAGAATTCTGTTTTATATTATGCGGAAAGACACATGAATTCCTCATCACTAAAGTCTGTCACCAAGACATCTTAAAAAGGGCTTTTTATTGAATGTGCCATCTAAATCACCTTTCCCATCAATTCTGAAGCTATTTTGTAGTCAAAAGAAATGAGTGTCTCTGCTGCTACTTCTTAGGGTTCAAAGAAATACATTAGAAAATCAAAGTAAAAGTGCAATGAATAAAAACTCCATTGGATTTCAGATAGCAGTATTGCCAAGGCAAATTACATCGAATATCAATTACCTTTTGATGTTATTAGTGATTGTCAATTTAATTATGTTAAAGGTTGTCCCATATTGTTCAATAATGAATATTAATATATAGGTCAAAAACAAGCCTTTATCATGGAATGCAGTTCTATTGATTGGAAGATGTGAGATATAGAAGATTTTAAACTTGTTTTCATATAGAAGAATGCAATATTCATGACAGAGTCTGCAAAAGGAAGTAGGTCACAATGTCTTCTAGTCATTTATTTCAGCCTCATGTAAATTTTAAAAAAAACAGAGTAACTGTTTTCAGGAATATGTGAACTGTTTACCAGCCTTCTATAAAAGTAGTAGATTCTCCAGTTAATTACGCTTCCTAGGAAAGATGTTATTGTGTGCTGTGGAGTCAATTCCAACTCAGAGCGACCCTACAGGACAGAGTAGAACTGCCCCCCAGGTTTTCTAAGGCTATAAACTGTAGGGAAGCAGACTGCCACGTTTCACCCGGTGAAGCACCTGATAGGTTCGCGACCACTGACCTTTACGGTTAGCAGTCAAGCACTTAACCCCTGCGCCACCGGTGCTCCATCTAGTAAAGATAGGTAGATATCAGAATATCACAGAGATACAAAAATTAGAAATTTTTATCACTGAAACTATTAAGAAATGATGTAGAGGTAAACAACATTTCAGAAAGGTTGTCTGTAAATTTAGCTATATTTATGAAGTGTTTTGAGATTACTTTGTCACTTCCCCGTCCTCACACCCCCAGTATAGTTAAGACAGCTTTTTTTTCTCAAATTTCTATTCACATGTAAGTCAAAGATATCAAACGGTGTGAGAAGATGCTGATAGTTACTGTAGAATTGTGTTACATTATCATCTTGTTTCCTCCTCAAGGAAAGATAGCATATCAAGGTTTTATCACGATTATGTAAACTGTGTTTTCAGCAAATTTCCAGAGGTAGAATTTTGTTAGAGTAAACATTAAATATTTCAAACTGCACACACTAATAAAGACTAAGATCTTCCCTATTAATAATAATTATTCTTGACTGGTGGTGAATATGCTGCCTTCACTTACTCTTAATTACATTTCATACAGTTTATTTTTATTAGCTATATTTATGATCAAAGCTATTCAAGAAATTCTGCTAAAAGGATGACTTGAAACTTCTGACCAAGGTTATTCAAAATATGAACATAGGAAAAGATTTTTAATGTTGCATTCTTTTGAAACTTTTTTTTTTAATAATATTTTATTGTATTTTTGGTGAAGATTTACACAGTAGTTCAGATTCTCATTCAACAATTTCTACACAGGTTGTTCAGTGACATTGGTTACATTCTTCACAATGTGTGAACATTCTCATTATTTCCATTCTGTTTTTCTATTCCATTAATATAGTTTCCTGCCCCCCTACATTCTCATCTTTGTTTTAAAGTAATTGTTGACCACTTGGTCTCATATAGGTAGGTTTTAAAAGGAGCATGTTACTTACGGGTGATACTCATTATTTTGTGCGCCAAAATGTTATTTAGCTACAAGGTAGTCTCATCGGCTAGTTTCAGTTCGAGGTTTGAAGAGTATCTCAGGGCAATAGTCTCAGTCAGGGAGTCCTCCAGTCTCAACCAGTCTAGTAGGTCTGGTTTTTGTTTTTTTTTTTAATAAGAATTTGAGGTTCTGTTCCACAATTTTCTCCCATTCTACCACAGTCCATCTATTGTGGCCCTAATTAGAACAGTCAGTAGTGGTAGCTGGGCACCATTGAGTTCTTCTGGTTCCTTTGAAACTTTAAAAATTGTTGAAAAAGGATAATAAATAAGATTTATCATTCTGTCAAAGGGGAAGGGTATTTTATAATAAACCAAATAAAGTTACCGTAATGTTCTTTGACTTTTATCCAAGATCAAAACTTTTTATTTAAACTCCAATTTTAGGTAATATGAGTGTAGAGCTCTCTGATTTTAAAGGTATTTTTTATATGATACTGATTTTGTTAATTCAACATTGTCCAAATAAAGGCTTACACAAATAGCTGTAAAATTTAGTTAAAATATGACCCAGTTTGTGGTATAGAGATACTACAAAAATTATTTTATTGCAGTATAATACTAGAATAGAATTTGAAGTCAGTATGTTTAATTAAAATTAAATATAACTCTATTTGTCAACGCTAATCTAATGCTTACTTTTATTTACTTTATTTCTACCAGTTCATATCTTACAACCATCTTCAAGTCTTAAAAGACAGTCATAGGTATCAATAAACTATTAACTGTCATTCAATCAATCCAGTTAACTTATTTAAGGTATATAAGTAGACATCACTAAGGAGCACCTGATCCAAGCCACGGTCTTTTCAATAGACATGCATGTGAAAGCTAGACAGTGAAAACTGAAGACAGAAAAATTAATGCATTCACTTTGTAGTGTTGGGGGAAAATATTGAATATACGGTGGACTGCCACAAAAACAGCACGTCATTTGTAGGATAAACACAACCAGAATGCTGCTTGGTATGCTCTCTACAAGAATCTGGCAATCTGTTTCCTGTCTCTGTAGTTAGAGCTTTTCCAGAAAGTGATATAAATGGAGTCATCCACAACGTAGTCTTTTGAGTCTGTTTTCTTTCATTTTGCACCATGAGAGAGTTGAGATTCATGCATATGGTTGTGTGTAATTTGTTTATTTCATTACTGGAGTAGTATTCCCTTGCGTAGATGTACCAGAGATTGTATATTCCTTCACCAACTGAAGATATTCATTTGCAAATAGAAGAACATTTTTAATTTTGTTTCTTTTTTTTTTTAATTTTCAAAGCCACTATAAACATCCACACACAGTTTTTTGTTTTCATTTCACTTGTGTAAGTATCTAGGAAGAAAATCACTAGGCCAGTAGGCAAGTGTATTTTTCACCGTACATGAAACTGACCTGCTGTTTTCCAAAGGGCCTCTACCATTTTGCATTCCCAGCAACTACGCGTGAGAGTTTCAATGACTGTGCATCCTGACCAACACTAGGTATTGCAGGTTGTATTTTTAAACATTTTAATAGGTGGGTCATGATATATCATGGTGGTTTTAATTTTCATCTTTCTAATACCAAATAATGCTGAATAATATTTTATGTGCTATATACCAAAAACAGTGACTTTTACTTTAGATAACTTTAAAAAATAAGGAAAAGAAAAATAAAAGGAAATCATGTAAATAAACAAACAAACATATATATGTACATACAGGATAAGGACTAGGATTTTATAACTATATTTAGAAATTATTGTAAGTTCTGAATCAAGGTAACTATTCAGGATACTCATATGTAGAAGAAATTTTTAAGCAAAATTTATATTTTATATATATATATATATATATGTATATATATATATATATATATATACACACACACACACACACACACACACACATCTTTGTAAACGTTATTGGGGAAATTATAATCAAAAACAAAATCTGTTCCCAAGCCAGAAAACATCTCCACAAATTACAGGAGAAGGAGGATAATTTTATTATCGAGTAAGCAGTAAACCAGATTGTAGTGCATCACAGGCAATCCACTAAAGAGATTGCAAAAGCACAAAGAAATCTGACCCTTTTTGTAACAAAGTAGATTGCAAGGAGTCCAGCAGTCCAGGCAGACTCAGCTGCAGCTAACAACAACACTAACAGACGCAATTCATTTGATATATGTTTTAAGATAAATGATCATTTGTTTTCAAGTAAAAAGATTTAAAGGCACCATTTCTTCCATATCTTGCATCCTAAATTTGTCTACTAATTGGATTAGCCACTGAGTTTGTTAATTGTCTTTTATCTAAAAGGAAAAATAAGCTTTTCATACCATTAAGACAGATAATTTCATAACTTTGAGCAGGGCACCCTTAGATGTTAGGCTTCTACCTTTCCACAGAAACTGGGAGACAGAGGTAACATTTTCTTGACGATTCAGTTTCAAAGAGATTGCTCTCAGGTCCCTGAGGAAATATTTCTGGATTGTGAAATTGGCAAGAAGCTTGTTTAGGCTTTTAAAAGGATTTATATACACTTCAAAAGAGGCAGAGAAAGAATTTACAATTTTAAGTTTTCTAAAGTAAAAGATCCGAGGGGGAGAAAAAGTGTTCCTCCCGCTTGCATCAGGGAAGATTTTTTTTTTTTTCCTTTTCTTTTTCATTGTGCATTTACCCTTACACCATCAAAGCATCAACACAAAGAGAAATATAACCTGAAGCAGTCCCTAGTTCTACTGTTGTAGATATAAGCAGCAGTCAAAGTCAAAGAGCATAGCAGTTGATTGAGATGATGGACACAAAATACAGGGTGAAACAAACGGATGAATTTATGATAGGAAATATAACTAACAAAGAGGTATAAGAAGGTATTTACATTTAAATTAGAGCTTGAGAGAAAGAACGTTTCAAAGATAAGAAAGTGAATAAGCAAAAAAAAAAAAAAACCACACATACGAGAAAGTAAAATGTGTAATGAAACAGTGATTAGTGCCACTTGGAATGTGTGTGGAGGGTCAGAAGGAGTTTGGAATCAATTCTAAAGGTAAGGAGAGGAAACTGAGTCAGATGGGTTGAACTGGTGGATATAATGTTTGTTTATCTATTTGTTTGATACTGTCCTTTTAGATGTTGAATGATGTCTGCCAAACTATATATTTTAAGTATATTTGATGATGAAGGTATTCCTTCAGTTGGTAACTGACAACATTTATTTTTGAATATTAACATTCCAAGATTGTGATGTAAGGTCATATAGCATCAGTATAAACATGCCTGTTTCCTATGGCAGTAGAGCATACATCCAGATACACCTTGTTTTTTTTCAGTTTAAGTTAAAATTTGGAAGGACTATGACATGGTATTACATAAACTTGGTTTATACTATTTGGGACAGGAACTCATTTTCAAGAAAATGCTTCCTAATCACTCTGATTCTAAGGGCATAGAATCTGTAATTTATTATGCCAAGTACAGATTATTTAAGATGGTTAAGTCATTGGCTACTAGCCGAAAGATGCCTCAGAAGACAGGCCTAGCGCTCTGCTTCCCAAAGTAGCACAGTTCTACTCTGCAACATAAGGGTCACCATGAGTCACAATCAACTTGATGGCAACTGTTATAGATTGAATTATGTTTCCCAAAAATGTGTGTCAACTTGGCTAAGTCATGATTCCCAGTATTGTATGATTGTCCTCCATTTTGTGATCTGATGTAATTTTCTATGTGTTGTAAATCCTAATCTCTATGATGTTAAAAGGCAGGATTAGAGGTAGTTATGTTAATGGGGCAGGAAATGATCTACAGGATTAAGTTGTATCTTGAGTCAATCTCTTTTGAGTTACAAAAGAGAGACACGAGCAGAGAGGAGGGGGACCTTGCTACCACCAAACAACAAGAGCCAGGAGCAGAGCATGTCCTTTGGACTCCGGGGTCCCTGGGCTGAGAAGCTCCTAGATCAGAGGAAGATTGATGAGTAGAAACTTCCCCCAGAGCCAACAGAGAGAGAAAACTTTCCCCTGGAGGTGACGCCCTGAGTTCAGCCTTCTAGCCACCTAGACTGTGAGAGAATAAATTCCTGTTTGTTGAAGCCATCCACGTGTGGTATTTCTGTTACAACAGCACTAAATAACTAAGGCAATAACTAACAATAACAAATTATTTATCTTGAATTTCACCAGCAGCACTGCAGGAAAAAAGACCTGGCTATTTTCTTCCAAAAAGATTACAGCCTAATAAACTCTACAAGACAGTTCTACTCTGTCATATAGAGTCACTATGAGTTAAGGACACACTACAACAACAACAACCATCCATGTAATTTACAATATTAAACTTGTTTTATCCAAAGTATGGTTTTTGAGAAAGTTTTAACTCTGCTGCAAATGTTCTAGAATCTTTGATTTGAGGAAATTATTATTGTCTTCCTTGCATAGATTACACTTTAATCTGTACAAGGAAGTGATGTACATAAATAGCTTTGAAAGTATTGCTTATCAGTTGATTTCTCATGGTAGCATCATAGTTTATGGAAGTTGATATGTTAGACAGAGAAATGGGTTGTATATTTTATTTTTCTGGTATAGGTACTTGTGAAAGATTACTGTTTTAATGACATTTTGGGATAATTTTGGAATGCAAATGGACACATACGGCAGCTTCATTTACAATGAAATATTTTCAAACTGATAAAGATTGAGTAGTGAGGAATCATTTAGACAAATGTAGTTTAGATAGCATCTAAAATTTTTTTTAATGTAAGCCAATCAAAAAGTATGGGACATAAATTTTCTAAAAAGCCAGAAGATATGAGATAATTTAGCAATATGTTGATGAATCTGGATCATAAAAATCCAAGATTATTATTTATTATATATTTTAATTTGTGTCTGTATGTTTGTGTAACCTCAAATAATCAAGTTGATCAAAGAAGAGGCAACTAACTACAAATGGAGATTATTTTATGAGTTATTTTTATTTTAGTCCTTAGGGACATTGTGGTGACAACAAACTGACAGACGAGTGGTGATACGGTGACTTCATATTCCATACTGATTTCCTTCTTATTGCTGGCTAACTTTTGCTTGCTGCTTTTTCCTCTTTTTAGAGTTTTTATTTTATGTTACCATTTCTGCTGCTTACTGAGTGTTATCAGCCCACAGGTCAGTTAAATGTGTCCATAGAGCCCAAAATATTCTGCTGGAAAACATTTTGGAGAAATACCTACTTGGTATTTACATTGCCACTTGCAGTTTGCAGTATAATCAAAATGAATTAATGCAATGTTCTACTAAGTGAGCAGGTGACTTAATTTTGCCACAATTAGACAGTTGGTAACATAGGAAGTCTGAATTCTGTATTCGAGTCTGAAGTCTGAATTTGATAATGTTGTTGAATTTGGAAAGGACAGCAGGGATTTGTTTTCTGTCTTTTATCAGTGAGTGAATGAATAAAAGGTAATAGGATGAACAAGAACTTATTAAAAACATCTCCCAGTATTGGAAAAGCAAATCATCTCTTGGTGATTGAAGATCCAAAATCTATAAAATTTATTTTCTTCTGAAAAATGAAACAAATCGAAAATATAAATTGAAATATGTTTTAACTACATTCATGTATTTTATATATAATTATGTATCTAATAGAATATAAGTATATCTCAAAAGGTTAATTTTGCCTTATACATAAAAACATTAAACTTATGTGCTTACTATGCAAACAAATAAATAATATTTATCTTTGTGGAATACAAACACTCAGTATAGAATGAGGAAAGTACAAGATATTTAGGTGAAGAAATGTAGCCAAGGGCAACCAGTTAATACGTTACTGAGTCAGAATTTCAGTTCAGGCTTTCTGAAGTCAAGGCCCTTGTACTTGAATACTTCACACCTTCTAAGTGTAAGACCCACTTAAGCAAAGAGCTTGGAAGTGAGGGTGGGTTGCGGGCTGGAGTCAGAGTGTATAATTCTGTCTTGACCTGGAAGAATTATCAGATTTAATATTTGGATTTAAGAATGATGAGCATTATCTCTCTAAACTGAGGTAGGGAAGGGGCACTAAAGAATATTACGGTGGAGAAATTAGCATGAAGAAGAGAGAGATGCAAATTCGTAGTGTATTAGGAGAAAGGTATATAATCCAGATATACTTTGAAAGTAGTTTGGAGTCAGATGGTAAAGAGCTTTCACTGATTTTTTTTTTTTTTAACAGTACAACTAATTTTGCTGCAAGCTTATAGATTTAAAATAACCCAGATAATTGTTGATTTGCTATAATTAAAATATTTTTAATTGTTGTAAAAAAAAAAGTTCCCATTGAATCGACACCTGCTTATGGTGACCCCAACTCATGGAGACCCCATGTGTGTCAGAGTAGAACTGGGCTCCATAGGGTTTTCAATGGCTGATTTTGAAGAAGTATATTGTCAAGCCTTTCTTCAGAAGCACCTCTGGTGAGCTCAAACCTCCAAACTTTCTGTTAGAAGCTGAGTGCATTAACAATTTGTACCTCCTAGAGACTCGATGGTAAAAATATGACAAAATATTTGCCATTTCAACATTTTATATAGGTACAATTCAGTGATGTTAATTAGGTTCATCGTGTTGTGCAACAATCACCACTATCCTTTTCCAAATGTACAGGATAAAGCTTAGATTTTATCATATAAGAAATAACAAGGGACCTAGTAAATGAAGAGACTACCAAACATAATTTGAAAATGTTATGAATGAAGGATTACATTAATGCATCCATATCTGTAACTCAATCTATAATATATATGCTGACATGTTTGCCCCGTTAAATTTCGCTTACATTAGACGTGAGCGGTTGCATGAATTTGGATGCTGAGTTCTCAAGGGCAGTGTTAAGAGACTGGTTAGGAGACTTTGTATCACTTAGGTTCATTCGTGTATATATATATATTCATTCATGTATATGTGTGTGTGTGTGTGTATATATATATATATATATATTTATGTAAGGTGGGCCCACTGGGCAAGATGAGCAGGTCTTTAAGGGAGGCAGAAAGAGCCTGAGCCCCAGGGACAGCTCCCATGAATAAATGGCTGGGATGATAAGTAAGGGGGACAGGGGCAAGATCTCACTCTCACAGCCCATGGGGGACAGATCAGGCCCAGGGAGGTGGGGCAGGGCCAGGGAGGGGGGCCAGTCATACTTTAAACAATGATCAACAAATTTTGAGCTTTAGCTAGTACATGCTACCCCACATTTAGCAGTTTAATTTTGAGTTTGATCTAGGTAAGTAAGGCCATTCATGGGGTTGTGTTAGAGGAGGGTCATGACAGAATTTGAGTTATTGATTATCTTAATTCTCTACTATCATTAGTAATTTAGTTGTGGAATTTTGGAAGGCAGGGCAGTCTTCTAAGTACAATTTGCTAGTAATACAAAAAATGTAGGTGTTGCTTTCAATTGTCAATTTCTTATAAGTGGTTATGAAACAGATCTCTGAGGAAGATTCGGGCTTTGGGTTGAGGTCCCCAAACTTTAGTGAACACTGAAATCATCTAGAGAACTTTTAAAATTGTGTATGTCCGGGTCATACCCC
Organism: Dugong dugon; assembly: GCA_030035585.1. NCBI lineage: Eukaryota > Metazoa > Chordata > Mammalia > Sirenia > Dugongidae > Dugong > Dugong dugon. The sequence continues at coordinate 45,409,077 of CM057477.1, read as the reverse complement.
ATACCAATTAAATCTGTACGTCAGAAGATAGGAGTCCGGAATCAATATTTTTAAAGACCCTATCAAGTGATTCCACTGTGCAGCAAAACTGGGAACCACTGGGTCTGGGAAACGTTACCTTCCAATTTTTAGTGCAAACTAAGATTCTTATATGTAGGCCTCAAAAACAAACAAATTAAATTAAATTTAGTCAGTCAAGGTATAAAATAAATAAAATAATCTTAAGTTATTTATTTTTAAATACCAGCTACCAAAAAATATTATTAGTTAAGTTTTCAAATGTTTAAAAGTGTTATCAGTATTTATTTATTGTTTAATGTACAAAGTAACATGATAATGTTTAAAAGATTATAATTCACAAACAAAATTCCTGAGCTTTTAGTGTTTGAATGCAATTATTGGATGGGGCATAAGTGGCAGATGATTTAAATGTTGAGCAAGCTGTCTAAATGCAGACATCTAAGTATTGCTTCCCTATTTTCTCACTGGAAATGCTATATTTAAATGGCTTTTAACTACATTCAACAAGACTTCCTGTTAGAAGCTGTGTAAAAACTCTGTTATAAAGTAGACATTACGGGGAATTGTTACCACTAACTCAAGTTATATGCTATGGTACATTCTTCTAGCATACCTCATTTTATGATAGTTGATGCCACTTAATTAATTATCTTCCCCCCGATAACATTTCTTCACTAACACTACCATCACTTTCTTGTCATCTGTAACTGGCTCATTCACTACCCACATGATTGCAGTTTGTCATTATTTAGGTGAAAGTTACTACTGCTGAAGAATTGTAAGTTTTACACTTATTGCTAAGTTTGATAAATATATAGAGAGAAGTACTCTGCTGGTATGTCATATAGTTTCTTTTCATTCAGTGGTCTGTTGCTGTGATGTGAACTTTGTGTCAGAAGATAGATCTATGATACAAACTAGACAATTGCCTGGTTAATGTTAAACAAACTGAAAACAGTGAAAGTATAAATCAAGTAATCATGCCCAAACATGATCATTACATAGGAAATCTTTTTATAAGAGTGATTAGTGGTATTTTTTCTTCCTTGCTTCTTTTTCTCTTAACAGTATGCAGAAATAAAATAAGTATATTTTCTTTTATATATTTATAAAATATATAATACCAAAAAAAACCAAACTCGTTTCCATCAAGTCGATTTTGACTCATAGCGATCCTATAGGACAGAATAGAACTGCCCCATAGGGTTTCCAAGGAGCAGCTGATGGATTTGAACTTCTGACCTTTTGGTTAGCAGCCACATTTTTATCTGCTGCACCATCAGGGCTCCAAAATTTACAATAGTCAGTATATATTTACTATTCCAAAACCAAACCCATTGCTGACGAGTCGATTCTGACTTACAGTTACCCTATAGGACAGAGTAGAGCTGCCCCGTAGGGTTTCTAAGGCTGTAAATCTTTACAAAAGCAGACTACCACATCTGTTTCATGAGGAGCAGCTGGTGGATTAAAACCGTTGACCTTTCTATTAGCAGGTGAGCGCTTAACCATTGAGATACCAGAGATTCCTATAGTTGCTATTAGAGAGACAAAAATTACCATTTTTATTACTCAACTAATATGCTTTTATTAATTATTTCCAATAAGAGTCAAAAAATCATGTTAATATTATAATCAAGAGATAGCCTATATTGTATTTCATATATAATCTTTATAGGGATTATATTGTGTCTTAACACTTAAATTTAAATAAGAATCTAAGTCCAATTACAATGGTTGGCAAAATACAAGTGGCATAACACAGCTTTACTAAACATTTAAAATTTAATTTTTAAAAGCATAGTCATATCATGCTGGTTTTATGAACTGTTTGTACAGCAAGGGGAGAACTTTGTAAATCTATGTTCCTTCTAAAAAAATATATTCATGAGAATAGTGTGTGGTATGGCTGGTAAGATAGCATGCATACATTTATGTGCTATATAAATTGGACTTAGAGTTTTAAATATAAAATGAATATTTATTACTATTTACAAAATAATAGTGCTAATTTTAGTTTGCATACTTAGTGAAATTTAAGGTTCTTCTTTTTTTTTTTTAATTAACTACATGTAGGGGGATAAAAATGATGACACACGCCACACAATAATTTTGGGAAACACCTAACTTCTCAATATTTTTACAAGCAGAATTTATTTATATTCCTTCCTGGGGCTCACTGTAGTCCAGTAACTGTGTGAAACACATATGAAAATATTTAATTTGTTTTTGCTACATAGCCAAAAAAGTCTTATTTCCACACACCAAATCCCTACATTTTAAAATCATGTCTTTGACACTATCTGTAAAGTAAAATTTTCACAAAATTTATATTACATCTATTACACTAAAAGTTGTTCCAAACATTTCTACATTTGCAGACTTAATCTATATTGCACTTATTGCTCAGCAGAACCGAGCTTTTGATGATTCTCCAAATGCTTCATCTCCATTAGTCACATTTTCCTAAATGGACAACATATTTTGTAAATTCACATATTACATTTTAAACTTCTTTTTGATCCACATTTTTTTCACTTAGTACTATAACTAGTGGAATGAGATCTGCATTTTCTATCATTTTCTAAATTAGTACCCACCCTAATCAATCTGCATTCAATCACCAGAGTATGCCTGTGGTCTATACGCATTTTTAACCTTATACTAACAAAATCACCATCACCAATACTAATATTACTACTATTACTGAATATTTGTATAGTGCATTACAATTTCATAATAATCTTAGCATGTAAAGAAATTGAGCCCATATCCTTGATTTCATTATTATGAATTAAAATCAACTCAGATGATAAGGCATAGATTAAGAAATATACATTTCAATGAACATAGTACATCAATAATCAATACTGTCCACTTGTTTTCAAGAACTATTCAGAATTTCTAAATTTCTATGTAATTGAAACATGTCTCTCTTGATCCTTCTAATAATGTATATAAGCTGTTGTATTTCTGCTAAACAAGTACTAGAGTCAGCAACTAGAAATATGACCTTAATCACACAAAATGTTTGAATACATGGCCTTCTCTAAGGAAAAGTTATCTTTGAATTAACTACAATGATTGGAGCGAAGGATGATAGTAACATTTATTTGCAAAGTAAATTTTGTTGTTCTATTTTTGATGTGTTATTTCTGTTCTTTATCAAAAGCAATGCACAAAAATGGTTTTATGCATGGGTACATTTGTAGTATCATGAATTTATATTATTTTAGGTAATTAACAACACCAGATAATCACTCTTCCCTGAGCATCCTAGAACAATACGATGAAAAAAGACACCAATGTAGGTTCTAGGTTTTACAGTCTTCAGTACCCATTTGTAGAGTGAATATCTTAAAAGTACCAAATGCAGCCAAATCCAGCAACATATTAAAATACACACAAACACCCCTCTCGCACCCCCACCCCTCAAAAAAAACCTCTTTGCCCTGGAGTCAATTCCGACTCTTAGCCACCCTGCAGGAGAGATCAGAACTGCTTTATAGAGTTTCCAAGGAGCGGCTGGTGGATTTGAGGTGCCAACCTTTTGGTTAGCAGCTGAGCTCTTAACCACTGTGCCACCAAGGCTCTGCATATATATGTAGATATGCCATAACCAACTAGAATTATTCCCAGTGATACAAAGATGTTTCCATTTTAGAGCATTTTCCATAAGGCTCCTCACTCTTAAGGATGTATGAATTCTTAGTGTTTTCCAAGTACAGGGTAGGCATTTGCATGGCCCTGATAATGAGTGCTTCCTTAAATTTTGTGCTTTAGGCACCTGTCTTGTCTCACACTAGTGCTGGGGCCCAAGATTTGCATTTCTTAAGCTTGAGATTCCTCAACTGTGAAGCAAATCTTCAAGGGATTTAGGGAACAAGAGAAACTGAAAAGAACGTAAAACTCTTGCTGCCTACTGCAGTGAGAGTAATATAGTTCTTTGTCTCTGTCCCAGAATCTTGTGTCTTCTGCCAGCATGAATAAAACTGGCAGGCTAACTTGGCCTTTCATCTAAGCAAATCATCTGAAAAATTACCCGAAACTATAAGAGAATGAATAGAAACATTTAAAAACTCAGAAGTCAATAGCTTACGTTAAAAAAAAAAAAAAACAATTAAGGAGACAATATAATGAGAGAAGATGCTCCATTTATAATGTTAACTAAAAGATAAAATATGTAGTGAAAATTATAAAATAATTATTTAGGAGCTATACAAAGTTTTCTACCATTTCTGAAGGACATTAGAAAAAAGATATGAAAAACTGTTAAGTCATACCTGATTCTTAGATAAGATGATTTAACATCTTAAAAGCATCAATTTCCCAAATGTATTTTTATAAACTTAATGAAATCCAAACAAATAATTTCAAGATGATTTGTTATGGTTTATTTACTTTGGTTTTGAAACCACACGAAGTGATTCTAAAGTTCTTATGGAAAAATAACTCAATAATAATATTCAGAAAAATTCTGACCAAAGGAGCAATATTGGGAAATATGGTTTATATGTGTTTAAATATATTATGAAGCAACATGATTGAACCAATTGGTAGATAAGAAATAATTACTAATATGAAAGTAAATAAGGAAATAATTACTAATAGAAAAATCTGGAAACACTCATACATTGAAGGAAATTTTATATATAATCAAGATAGCTCATATCAATTAGGAAAATATGGACTGTTCAGTAAATGGTGTTATAAAACCTAGATAATTAAGTTGACTCTATATTCCATACTGTACATAGGTCAATAATAATTTCAAATGGATTGAGGATTTAGTGACCAAAAAGAAAAAAACAAAGAAACCAGGATTATTAGGAACAAATCTTTTATAACCTTAGAATTAGGAAGGGTTCTAAAATTGACAGAAAGCAGGCATAAAAAAATAAATTGAAACAGTGTGATATGTATGCATCACCAATCTGCATGGAAGCATTTCCATACATAAGCAAAACGACAAACACCAAATGAAAAATTCTTTTTTCCAGATCATATGACAAAGAATAAATTTCTCCAATATATACAAAAAGCAGGAGAGTCAGAGAAAAAGGAGATGTGATGAGGGAAGTGCTGCTGACGTTGAATGTGAAGGAAGGGGCCATAAGTCAAAAAAACGTAGGTGATTTCTAGAAGATGGAAAATATAAGGAAATTGAATCTCCCCTAGAACCTCCAGAAGGAACACAGCCCTTCTAACATGTTTGTTAGAGGACTTCTGAGCATCAAAAATGCAAGATATTAAATATGTGTTAATTTAAGACAGTAACTTGGTGGTAATTTGTTACATCAGAAATAAGAATATAACACACTGAAAAATCAGCCTTTGCCATTATTTATATGAGATAAGGAATACATTTGTTCTTGTCAGAATTGTTAGGACTAAAGTATAACTACAATGTTTAGATTTATTTTTATGTTTATTTCTTATTATTTAAATGCAGTATAAAGGTCTCTTTATTACAGACATGTTTAATTGTTGTAACTACTCTTAGACCCTAACTAGAGAACCTAACCTTAATTCTAACCCTAAATGTTCTTGATGGCATAACTCTTTCAAAGGTGATGGCACATATATGTTCCTCCTACATTTTCCACCTGTAGAGGTTGATTAGAAACCCTGGTGGCATAGTGGCTAAGAGCTATGGCTGTTAACCAAAAAGTCAGCAGTTCAAATCCACAAGGCGCTCCTTGGAAACCCTATGGGGCAGTTCTACTCTGTCCTATTGGGGCTGAGTCGGAATCGACTCAACTGCAATGGGTTTAGTTTGTGGGTTTTTTGGAGGTTTACTGGCAGGTATTTGATTCACTATAGTACTTTGTTGAGTCATGGCAGATACTGGTGCAACTGCCTAAGAAACAAGGAAGTTGGTCTCTGCCACATTTGAATGTTGAGAGCCATTCGTTTGAGAGGATGCTTCCCAGAGGAGTGATTGTGTGAGACTTTTGTGTCTTTTGACTTTTGTACAAAGAGATAAGGCTTGCAAGTATGTATACTATTTCTTTTGTGTTATTGGGAACTGTAGTTACCAGTATTTGGAGATATTCAAGTAAATGAGTTATTTTGGGCATGAAAATAGATTATGATGAACTCTTTGGGTCCTGGGACCAATATGTACCATATGTATGACATGCTTCATGGAACATGGGATCGATACGGCCCGCTTGCATTAGTCACCTCCCTGATGACATCTTTTAAAAAGTGCTCACCTCCCTGAAAACAATTTGTGATGCACTTCCTGGGCCATGGGACTGATATGTACCACCTTTGTGATGTATTTTATGGAACATGAGACTAACATGGCCCACTTGCAATTGATACACAATTTCTTTGAATTAAAAAAAAAACAAAACTACCAACAAACAATGATTCAACATCCATTAGTCAAAAAACATGGCATCACCAAAAAATTTCAGAAAAAAGTAATAATAACCCATCCTTTAAAGGGACAATATATTTTTATCAATTTGTTTTTAAAGTACACTGAATTTTTCTTTGGCCAGTGATTAAGAGCTCAGCAGCTAACCAAAAGGCCAGCAGTTCAAATCCACCAGCTACTCTTTGAAACCTCTATGGGGCAGTTCTACTCTGTCACTATGAGTCAGAATCAACTCGATGGCAATGGGTTTGGTTTTCTGGTTTTAGATGGATGAACAAAAATTTTATTTTCAGTCTCAGTTTAGAATGCGAAGATTTGATTTGAGAAACTGAGGAATTCATTAGTGTTCTTCAATTTCTAATTTCTGCTCCCTTGTTTCTGGACACATAATAAGATCGTACTTCTTCAGTTCTCGTGAGGATAAGCAAAGTCAGGTGACTTACACTGGCTAATGAAATGTGAGCTCAAGAGATAGATGTAAGTAGTGTCGCTATGAGTCAAAATTGACTTGACAGCAGTGGGTTGGTTTGTTTGTTTGTTTTTAATCCTACTGAAGCTTTAACTGTCAGTGCACATTTCCCTGCCTAGGCACAGGGGGATAATTGTGTTGATATGGGGCTGTCATAAGCCTCTGTCTTTTTTGGTCTACCCCTTATTGGTCATATGGTGTAGACAAGAAATAAGCTTTGTTGATTTTAGTCAATGAGATTTTAGGGTGAATTTTCTTAACCATCACATAACAATCTATCCTGACTAATATACTATCATGAACACTAAAATAATTTTAATGACAAAAAATTACAATGCAACTAAATCAATCGTTAATTCTTTATTTCACTCTCATTGCTATTTTTCCACTCATTATGAGATATAGAGTCAGTCTGGGAGTGGAGAGATACATATCTGTATTCTGATTATCTACAAATACAGATTCATTGTGGAGGAACACATTTTAATTAAGCAATAAAATAAACTGAATTTCTGATCATAAATTTAATTTCCTGCCTAAAATTATACCCCAAAGATATAACAGCTTAATAATAAATTTATCTCAGCCAGTGTGCCGGACAGATTTGCTGTCAGATTTGATATAAGAAACCAGTAATAGAGAGATCTTCAAATGGAAAAGTATGAATTATAAAAGTTATTTGAAATGAGTAAATTTGAATTAAGAATTTTATTGGGATATGAACCCTGATTTTTCTTCTTGTTTACAATCCCATTCTATTCTTAATTTTTTGTCAAGCTCCAGAGCCTCCACAATATTAAATTATTCTCTGTCATATTTGGAGATTTAATGTTTTACCTTTGAATGCTTCATTTCTATAGCAGGGAAGTCATGTGTGAGTAGAAGCCCAAGCTCTTTCTTTACTTTCCTACATACCATGCCAATTTCTAATCTCCCATATATACTTAAACACACACAAACACACATGTCTAAAAATTCATGATTATATATTTGCCATTAAAATTTTATATGATATCAAAAAAGAAGCTATCTAATTGAAATAACATATGGATAATAATGCTTAAATGAACTGATCCATTACATCCTCTTAGATTTTATATTATATGTACATATATTATGTGTATATATGTGTGTGTGTGTGTGTGTGTATGTACATATACAAAGAATAGGAGAAAATATTTGGAAATAAATCAGTACTTGGAAATCAATAATAAGAACAATTGTTGGTGAAGATGTGGAGAACTTAGAACTCTTACACATTGCTGGGGTTGATGTTCAGCATTGAAGACATTTAGAAGAACACATTGATGGATCCTCAAATGCCATGCATAGAGTTACCATATGCTTTTGGTTATTGTTTGTATTGAATATAGTTTTCATCCTTTTATATGCAACCTATTTGTGTCTTTTTAATTTTAAGTATCTCTCTGGTAAACAGCATGTAGTTATACTATGTGTTTTACCCATTTGCCGATCATTTTGCCACTCAGGTGAATCCATTTATATTTTATGAAACTACTGATAAACTAGGATCTACATCTCCCCATTTTGTTATTTGATTTCAATATGTCTTACGTCTTTTTTTCTCTATTCCTCCGTTATTACTTATTTTCTGTAAAAGAGATATTTTCTAGAGCAACTTTTAACTCCCTTCTCATTCTCTTACAGTATCTTTTGAGTTATTGTCTTTATCATCATCTTTAGGATTACAATTAACATCTTAGATTATAACAATCTAGTTCATATTTATACCAATTTTATTTCAGTAGTATACAAAACTTAACTCCCATTTAGTCCCATTCCCTCCCCGTCCTTTGTGTTGTTATAGTCACATAAATTACATGTTTATCCATTGTGTGACATTCAACATAGGTTTATAATTATTGTTTTATGCAATTGTATTTTAAATCAGATAGGAGGAAAAATATTTAAATTTTTTATGTTACTATGTATATATATATCTATATATACTCTTTTTTATATTTACCTATGTAGTTACTGGAAACCCTGGTGGAGTAGTTGTTAAGAGCTATGGCTACTCACCAAAAGCTGGTCAGCAGTTCGAATCCACTAGGTGCTCCTGAGAAACCCTATGGGGGCAGTTCTACTGTGTCCAATAGGGTCACTAAGAGTCAGAATCGACTTGATGGCAATGGGTTTCGGTTTTGTTTTGTTTTTTCTAATGTAGTTATGTTTACATTGTTCTGTAGTTCTTGTATTGGTCAAGTTACTGCCTAGTATCTTTTCATTTCACCTGAATTTATCTGTTTTGTTTTCTTGGAGGGCAAGTCTGCTAGCAACACTTTCTCTCTCTCTTTCTCTTTTTTAATCTTGGAATGTATTTCATTGCTATTTTTGAAGGACAATTTTTCTGGACATAAAATTCTTAGTTGACATTCTTTTTCTTTCAGCACTTTGAATACTAATCCCACTGCCTTCTGGCCTCCATGGTTTCTGGTAAGAAGTTATCCGTTAAGCTTGCTGAGGATCGCTTGTATGTGAAGTCTTTTTTTTTTCTCTTGATACTTGGAACAGTCTGTCTTTGGTATCTGGTGATTTTACTATGATATATCTAATGATGTATTTCTTTGATTTTAACCTGCTTTGAGTTTGTTGAGCTTCTTGGATATGTAGATTAATGTTGCTCATCAAATTGTCAGTCAACTTTCTTCAAAGTGTTTTCACCTTTCTCTTATTTCTCTTGTTATAGGACTCTAATGTATATGCTGGTATGCTTGGTGGTATCTCTCAAGTCTCCTGAGTTTCTGATCATTTTTATTCACCCTTTCTCCTTATACCCCTCAGACATGATAATCTCTAGTGATCTATCTTCAAGTTTACAGATTCTTCCTTTTGCCAACTAATACACTATAGTTTATGAAATTAACATGCACCCTCCATATTTGTTTGCCAAACTCTTGCTGCCCCTGCAAGGCCTTTTTAGAAGCGCCTCTCTGCCAGTTTTTTTACATGTTATTGTAAAAAAAAAAAAATTAGGATAACATGCTTACAAAAATACTTCACGGGGGAGGGAATGGTTGACAAACAATTGTAGAGAGGGCACATTATTTTCATAAAAATACGGTTGAGGTCTTCTAGTAAATGTTTGTATTTCAGCTGTTGTACTTTTCAACTCCAGATTTTTTATTTGATACATATATATATATATAGATGCAACATTGCAACATTGCTCTCATATTTTCCCTTAGTTATTTGAAAATATTTTTAAATTTAAAAGTCTTTGTATAGTAAGCTCAACATCTAGGTTTCTTCAGGGACAATTTCTATTGACTGCTTTCCCCAACCCCAGTGTATGAGCCATGCTTTCCTGTTTTCTTTATACCCATCTTAATTTTGGGTTGAAAACTGGATATTTTAAATGATAAAATATGGAAACTCTGGAAATCAGTCCCTCTCTCAAGATTTGTTGTCGTTGCTCTTTGCTTGTTGTTGTGGTTATTGTGTTGTTGTTTGTTGGTTTATTGACTTTACTGGACAAATTGTGTAAAATCTGTATTGTTTGTCATGTTCCACCACTGAAGTCTATGTTTAGTTGTTTAGCATTCAGCTAATGATTTAACAGAGATTTTCTTTGATGCTTTGAAACCAGTAAGTTTTTCACCCTTTTCCAAGGGGCTCTGTGTGTGTTTGTGTGTGTGTGTGTGTGTGTGTTGGAGCACATCTTTAACGCTTTGACAAGTTAAACTCTGACTTAGCCTTCTCTTTCTGATCTTATAGAACTTTTCGGTCAGCCACAGTTCTTTTCTGGGCATGCACACAATTCTGCATATTAGTTTGTCCTTCTAGACTCCTAGAGTTGAGTAAGAGTTATTCAAAGCCCCTTATGAAATTTAATTTCCCAGATTTCTCTTTTAAGTTTTAGGCAGACTGAAGTTTATCCCTCAGGTATCTCTCCATCACAAGGCTGTAATTTTAAACAATTGTCATTTATTATCTTAAAAAACCGTCTGCAGATATGGTTTTTCCCATGGCGTGAGCTTGGAATCAGATCTAATAAAGACAAATCCTGTGAATGGGGCTTTTTTAAGGAGCTTCTAGACAGGACAAATAATCACAATTCTCGGGAGATGAATGTTTTAGGGGAACTTCTTACCTATTCTGCCCCCTTCAGTGGTTTCTAGTAGGCTGGTTTTCAGTTAGGGTGGTTATGAGCTTGCTAGCTTTCAAGACTACCATGGAGCTAGGGAGATGGGAATGTGAATAAGACAAGTTAAAATGTGCAAAGTTCACTGATCTTACTAACAGTCTGCTATTTGTCTTGAATAAACTCTTCTCATAGCGTTGCATTTTTTTGTTTCCAGAGATCTTGAAACAGGTGATTTTGCCAATGTTTGCCAATGTTTATTGCTTTTCATGGTGGAGCAGATTTTCTGAGGTGCTTACTATGGCATACTTGAAGTGCTTCTACTCCAGGGTTTGATTTGTGTTTCCTTTTTTTTTTCCCACCACTATTTGTGACTCTCCAACATTACTTAAGATATACTTGATGGGTTCATCTCCAAACTCTGAAGCTCACTAATTTATTATATTAGTTTGTATAAATGAATTCATGAGTGTTAGTGGACTGTTATTTTTGTAAAGTCATCCTGAAGCGACAGGAAACCCATCATTTTGGAGTCAATGATTTTGGATGCAAATTTTTCACCTAATTATTAAACTTCCCTTAGACTCAGTTTCTTTAGATTAAAAATAAAAAAAGTATTTCCATTCCATTAAATAGTGAAGTAAAAATATTTTATAATCCACATATAACTGTGCATTATTATTGTTATCATACAATACTGGAAACATGAAAATATACACAGTTCATCTACAATTCAGCTTCAAGCTAATTTAGACACCAATTGCCACATATTTGAGAGCCCTGGTAACACAGTGGTTAAGAGCTTGGCTGTTAACCAAGAGGTTGACGGTTCAAATCCACCAGCCGCTCCTTGGAAGCCCTGTGGGACAGTTCTACTCTGCCCTGTAGGGTCGCTATGAGTTGGAATTGCTGAGATGGCAGTAGGTTTTGGTTTTTGTTTTTTGTTTTGGTTTTGCCACATATTAGTCTTACTTTTATGCTTACACTAACATCATCAAACCCTAGTAGCTTAGTGGTTAACAGCTATGGCTGCTAACCAAAAAGTCAACAGTTCAAATCCACCAGGCACTCCTTGGAAACTGTGTGGGACAGTTTTACTATGTCCTGTAGGGTCGTTATCAGTCGGAATCAACTTGATGGAAATGGGTTTGGTTTTTTTTTGGTTTTAATATCATCACTATTTACCTTAAAATGTCATAAATGAAATAAATAATAAAAATAATAATAAAATGTTGTTACAACTGGCTAAGGGTTTTATTTGCATTTTTGAGAAATTGCTGAGGATTATTAATTTATCTGTAGACTCCAAAAGAAAAAAGTATACAGTGATGGAGGAAGAATTTTTGGCAAATCTTATAAAAGTCACAATTTTCTATAACTGAGGGTATTTTAACTAGGTCAAAAAGTTTAAACAAGCCTAAGCTAAAAGCATTTTATTTAGAAAGATACAGGATTCCAAAAGAATCTAAGGGAGGTCTGAATAACCAACTATTATAAACAACAAAAAAAAAATGTTGCTGTCAAGTCAATTTCATCTCATAGCCACCTTATAAGACAGAGTAGAACTGCTCCTTAGAGTTTCCAAGGAGGGGCTGGAGATTTCGAACTGCCGACCTTTTGGTTATCAGCCATAGCTCACCATGGCTCTTAACCACTGTGCCAACAGGGCTCCAAGTATTATAAAAGTAGGAACACTTGCAAAGCTGAATATGAAGAAATTAATCAAAAACATAAATACTATCTGGACTCTACTTTCTGTTTCTCATCTTAGTATTGGTTTCATTCTTTTCTCTTGTAGACAGGCTTCAGAAATATGGCTGCCAGAATCGCTAAACTCACCTTCTCAAAGTTGTAAATCAGAAAAAAAAAGATTCTCTCAGACACAGCCCATCACTTGAAAATTCTCAGGAAGCATCACTACTGTGGATAGTCCTATCTGTAGACGATTTGGTATGGTCAGGGTAGGGTCAGATACTAAGCATGGTTGAATTTAGATTAGGCATTCTCTCCTCAGGTCTTTGTGGCACAAAGTTTGTTCTCTGCATATTTAAAATGAGTAGAAGTAGTTAGCAGTTCGAACCCATCCAGTGGTGCCACAGAAGAAGGGCCTGGCAATCTGCATCCATAAAGATTACAGACAAGAAAACCCTGTGGATTTCAGTTCTACTCTGTAGCACATGTAGTTACCAGGAATTAGAATCTACTCAAAGACCAAGGGTTTGGTTATTCTTTCTTCAGATGGCCATGTTATCTATGAGTTGGGGTCATGTAAAAAGATGGTGATGTCTATTTAAAGTATATTGAAACCAAGAAAAGAAAAAAATGGTATCCAAAATCTTGGAGGAGGAGGTGAATGGAGGGGAATAGCACTGATACAGTCACTACATTTCACAAAGCCATATTGTGAAAAAGATCTGTAATTAGGAATTATGTAATTCTTTTCCTGTTATGATCAGGTGAGGGCTGTTGATCTACAAAACTCAATTGCTATTAAAATAATAATAAAAATGTAGGTAGAGAATAATTTTGCATACATAAACTTCAATTTTGAGAAGAGTCAATAATATAGGTTTTATTATTCCCATATTTTGGTCCAAGATAAGTGATATGTTCAAATTCACATAAGTATATAGGAGAATGTTCTGAATATGAGACCAAATTCCCTCTGATATGAAAGTTTATGACTTTTCCACGAAATCACTTTTTCCATTAATATCATCCTTGTGTTAGGAAGCAAATAGCAAGTAGGCAAATAGGTAAATGCACAAGATATTAGCAAATACATTCATACTACAGTAACAAAAAACATTGTGTTTAATGACTTTCCCTTTTGCATGGTAGATTTTCTCCATAAAGAGTTGATTCCATTTGAATTTTTGATTTTGCAACCTAAAGTCTTTGCAATAATGAATAATTCTAGGTTCAAGAATCTGTCACTGAAAATAATAAATACTGTGTGAACAGGAGAGTACTCAGACTTTACTACATCCTTAAGTCTATTGCAGTGTTTACTTTATTAGTCATTGTGTTAAGACTCTAATATAACAATTTCAGAGCTAAATGCTTTCGTGGGACAGACAGTTATGGGAGATATTTCTCATGGCCTTCCTTATAACAACCAATACACAATATTCAAATACTATCGTGCAAATATTCCTAAGGCTAAATTATTGCCATTTAAGCTTAACAAAATCTCATTTTGTCCACACCAATTCATTCATATATACCAAATGAAAAGGAGATAACCTTTCCCAAAAAAAAGTCTGAAAGGAAAGATATTGAAATTGTAATTTAATGATCAATTTATATTTAAAATGAGTAGAAGTAGTTCTTTGGAAATCTAGCTACATAAAATAATTCTTTATACCACTATGCATACAAATGTAACATATCATAAAAATCCCATATAAAGTAAAATATTACATTACTTGGTTTACTGTTCTTTGCTATTCATCGTAACATTAGATTTGAATATTTTACAAGAAGAAAGAAACTCTCATAGAAGACTTTTAGTTTCACACAAAAACAATGTTGAGAGGAAAATATATGACTTTCTGATTGATTAGAGTAATATAAATAGTTATTTGCCCTTAAAGTAGCAGGAAGAATTAATTTTGAGTACCATGAAATTAAAAACTTTTAGCTTGCCTGATCTGAACAAAGTAAGATGAGTTTTTAATACAGTGAATTAATAAGGTATGTAATGAGGAATAGGCTATACAATATTTCTAATTCAGATAAATAGCAAAATAGCTCAGATCCTCAAGAAATAAATACCATCCATCATAGACACACCTTAAATTCTGTTTATTGGAAAATATTAATGGCAACAGAACTAACAAAACAATATTAGAGGAATTTTATTTGCTGATTTTGTTTCGTGAAATTATATTTCATTTTGACGCTCATCTGTAACTTTCTGTGGAGTTAATCTTAGGACATTACTCATTTCTGAAGGTGTTAATGTACCATAAAGGATTTGTATTATCGTTAGATCTATTGTCTATGCCAGGTGTTACATGATCTCTGCATCTGCCCTGAAGTTCATTTAACAGCTTATAAATCTTTATGCCCAGACAATGAGTTCCCATGATCCGTTGCTTCCTTAGCAAGCTTCCAAAACATGTTATAAAATTAAGTTTTTTAACTTTCTTATAGAATGTATTACTTATTGACTAATTTGAAATGTTTTACTCTTTATAATATCTAGTATCATTGTTAGAGTAACCTCCATTATATATACATAAATGGAGATTATAATATTTTAGCATTCAGTATTTTATGGTGGGCATAATGAGCTTGTGGTATAATTTCTAGAAAACAAATCACTTCCCATCTCCCAGACAGAGTTTCCTAATCTACAAACCATTGTCTTTGAACTGGATAATTTATAAGCAGTAATATTTTTATGATAATTACTAAATTACATAGTCTTACACAACTTAATATGATGAATGAAATTTTAATTTATATATTGACTCAGATAATTTCGAAGTCATATTTATAGTAGGCTTGGAAATCATAGGTAAAATATACAAAAATACATTTATTTTAAATTTTATATCCTAGCAACTATACATCTTTTTTTGCCAATCAAGTAGAATTTTTAGTAACTAATTAAATACATAAAGTAGAGTCAAAAGCAATTTTTGTATAATTTCAGCACTCCACTATATAAGCAAAAGGGCTACTGAAAACACTTAGTGAAAATACAATTTCTTTCATAATAAAAAGTATTTTAAGGATACTTTCGCTTCTAAAAATGTAAAGCCATTGGACAAATTCTATTTTAAAATGAAAGGCAGGCATTGAATTTTAGTTCATATAATTTATTAGTTTCTTAATGATTCTTTTGATTTTTGCTTTGCAATGGAGGCATTAGGGACACAAAAGTAGAAAATGCTATCAAGAGCCTGGCCCTCATATAGATCATCATTCAAGCTGGGCAGACAAGTGATACATACATAAACAGATAATTTCAGAATTTAATAAAGGTTAAAGAAAATTAACAGAGTGATGAGGCAGCAAAGGAATGATGATACCATTTTATATAAAGTAGTAGTCTTGCACCATTTTAGGAGGTGACATGACCTGAGGCCAGATGCATGGGAATGAACCAGCTATAGCAGAACAAGTACTAACGCCGTGATGGTGAAGGATGTGTTGCAATTAACCAAAGGAAGGAAGACTAATCACTGTAGCCATCCACCTTCTGTCAATTTGTTGTAATGTGGTGGCTTGCATTCTGCTAAGATGCTGGATACTATTGCACCAATATTTCAAGCACCAGCAGGGTCACTTGTGGTAGACAGGTTTAAGCAGAGCTTTCAGACTAAGACAGACTAGGAAGAAAAGGCCTGGCGATCTACTGAAAATTAGCCAGTGAAAACCTTATAGACCACAAGAGAATATTGTCTGATATAGTGCTGGAAGATGAGCTCCTTAGGTTGGAAGGCACTCAGAATACACTGTGGCCACAGCCATGCACTAGAGCATACCAATGTTTGTGAAGATGGCACAGGACCAGGCAGTGTTTTGTTCTGTTGTACATATGACTATCATGAGTTGGAGCTGACTTAATGGCAACTAACAACAACGAGTGCTATGATGGGGCAAAGGAAGTAGAAGCAAGATGTTAAAAATTGGAGATTTAGTCAAGGCTGAGGTTATACATTGCCTATAAGTTGAAGGTAAGGAGTTTATTCCAGGTCCATGAGGTGACATTGACATATTATAAGTGGGGAAATTATGTAACCTCCCTGGATATTGCATGAATACTGGATTGGAAATCCAAGGTAGGAGTGTAACTATTTAGCAGTCTATTGTACTCTCAGAAGAGGTTTTCACTTTTCTTTTTTGTGGTTTGAAAATCTGGATTGATTGTGGTCTCATTTACTAAGATGGGGAATCTGGAGGCAGGACAGTCTTGAAGCAGTGGCAGTGAGTGGAGAGAAAAGTAAGAGCTCTATTTTTGAACATATTAAATTTGAGAGGCTTATTTCATATCTAAGGAGTCCTGGTGGCAGAGCGGTTAAAGTGCTTGGCTGCTAACCAAAAGGTTGGCAGTTCAAATCCACCAGTCACTCAGCGAAGAAGATGTGGCAGTCTGCTTCTGTGAAGATTTACAGCCTTGGAAACCCTGTGGGGCAGTTCTACTCTATCCTACGGGTTGCTATGAGTCAGAATCCACTCAACAGCCATGGGTTTGGTTTTTGGTTTTATTTCATATTTAAATGGATAGGTCAATAGACATTTGAAAATACAGTTGTGGAACTTAGGACAGTTCCTAGATTTAGATATTAAAAAAAAAAAAAGTCACAAATCTATTTTAGTTAAAATATTATCTATTTTTAGTTAAAAATAAAAAAATATAGTTTTAATTAAAATCTTTAACCAAATTCATCAAGGAAATGTAGAGAGAATAGATGTGGTTCCAAATCAGGCTAGAAGTTAGAGGAGAATGGGAATGAAAGGAGCCAACAGGGAGGGAGGAAGAACATCAGAAGCCTGAGGAGTCAACACAGCTTCAGGACTCAAGAGTGGTTTTAGGTCTCATGACAAAGACACCCCCCTCCCACCTCTAGATTTGTAGCTTTCTTTAGCAATATCTTTCCTACAATGCTTACTTATTTTCTAATTTATTTGCTTTCGATGACTTTTATAGCCTTTAAACAAACTCAAGAGTTTTTAAAGACATAGTGTTCAACTCTATTATAGGTGTCTCGTACAAGGCGTCTCTCACAACCAAATAGTGTCTACCTAGAGGATAGCAAGAAAAAAATGGATGTGAAGCCTTCATCCATAGTTTATCTTATCCCTGATTCATTTTATTATTGTCTTGAAAGCTTTTGTTTTTCTCAATTTTACCTTTTTGAAGTCTAGGAGTAGTGGTTTTGTTTAGTCCTATAAAGCCCCTGTGTTTCTTCTTTTTATTTCTATTATTGAATCTGTTGATACTTTCCTAAGCTCATCCGTTTTTTGTAATGTCTTTTTCAATATCAGTAACAACCAACATATATTTTTTTTAACTTTCTTTTAAATCTCCTGGTTAAGTAAAGACACATTTTTCCCTACTTAGAACAGACTTCAGTCTGACTACTTTTTGCCACTGTATAATACAGATAATCATCTTCCCAGCCTTCAAAAATAATTTTGTCACCACTGTCATCCCAAATCCCAAGCCAGATATTACTGTTTTGAGAAACACACCCTGTATTTTGGTACTAATTTCTCTATCAGTCACAAGTCACATGGCTCCAACTTAATTTCACGTTGTTGTTAGGTGCTTTCGATGGGTTCCGAATCATAGCGACCCTGTGCACGAGAGAACAAAACACTACATAGTCCTGCGTCATCCTCACGATCGTCATTATCCTTGAGCCCACTGTTGCAGCCACCATGCCAATCCATCTCGTGGAGGGTCTTCCTCTTTTTTGCTGACCTTTTACTTTACTAAGCATGATGTCCCTCTCCAGGAACTGATCCCTTCTAATAGCATGTCCAAAATATGTGAGACAAAGTCTCGCCATCCTCGCTTCCAAGGAGCGCTCTGACTGTACTTCTTCCAAGACAGATTTGTACGTTCTTCTGGCAGTCCGTGGTATATTCAATATTCATCGCCAACACCATAATTCAAAGGTGTGAGTACTTCTTCGGTCTTCCTTATTTGTTGCCTAGCTTTCACATGTATATGAGGTCATTAAAAACACCAGGGCTTGGATCAGTCGCACTTTAGTCTTTAAGGTGACATCTTTGTTTTTGAACACTTTAAAGAGGTCTCTTGCAGCAGATTTGCCCATTGCAATGCGTCGTTTGATTTTCTGACTTCTTCTCTCATGGGTGTTGATTGTGGATCCAAGTAAAATGAAGTCCTTGATAATTTCAACATTTTCTCTGTTTATCATGATGTTGCTTATTGGTCCAGTTGTGAAGATTTTTGTTTTTATGATGAAGTGTAATCCGTACTGGAGGCTGTGGTCTTTGATCTTCGTCAGTAAATGCTTCAAGTCATCTTCAATTTCAGCAAGCAAGGTTGTGTCATTTGCATAACACAGGTAGTTAATGAGTCTTTCTCCAATCCTGATGCCACATTTATTTCATATAGTCCAGCTTCTCAGATTATTTGCTCAGCATATAGTTTGAATAAGTGTGGTGAAAGGATACATCCCTGAAACACTCCTTTCCTGATTTTAAACCATTCAGTATCCCCATGTTCTGTTAGAACAACTGCCTTTTGATCTATGTATAGGTTCCTCATGAGAACCAGTAAGAGTCTTGGAATTCCCATTTTTTGCAATAATGTCCACAATTTGTTATGATCCACACAGTCAGATGTCTTCGCATAATCAATAAAACACAAGCAAATATCTTTCTGGTATTCTCTGCTTTCAGCCAGGATCCATCTGACATCAGCAGTGTTATCCCTCTTTCCATGTCCTCTTCTGAATCAAGCTTGAATTTCTGACAGTTCCCTGTCAATGTACAGCTGCAACAACTTTTGAATGATCTTCAGCAAAATTTTACTTATCTGTGGTATAAATGATATTGTTTGATAACTTCTGCACTTGATTGGATCACCTTTCTTTGGAATAGGCATACATATGGATCTCTTCCAGTTGGTTGACCAGGTATGTCTCTTTCAAATATCTTGGCATAAATAAGTGAGCACTTCCAGTGCTGTATTCATTTGTTGAAACATCTCAATTGGTATTCCGACAATTCCTAAAGCCTTGTTTTTCACCAATGTCTTCAGTGCAGCTTGGACTTCTTCCTTCAGTACCTCATTTTTTGATCATATGCTACCTCCTGAAATGGTTGAGCATCAACCAACTCTTTTCTGTTCAGTGACTTTGTGTGTTCTTTCCATCTTCTTTTGATGCTTCTTTCATAGTTCAATATTTTGCCTGTAGAATCCTTCACTATTACAGCTTAAAGCTTGAATATTTTTCTTCAGTTTTTTAAGCCTGAGAAATGCCAAGCATGAAATTTTGATATTATAAAATGATTAAGAATCATGTATTTAATCAACTGAGATATATTAAATTTCAATTCTGGACATATGGCAACCTGAATTAACATAGACCAGATGTCACTGCCTGTTACAACCCCTGTGATATATTGGGACAAGGATGATATTATTAGATGTTTATTATGTATTATCAAGCTAAAAGGAAAGAAAGGAAGGGCGGACGGAAGGGAGGAAGGAAAGAAAAAAGGATAAAAAGAAGAAAGGAAAAAAGAGGAGTCTCCAGACGAATGATAAAAAGAGAACTCAAGGTCAATGATAAAAGCCCCAGCTCACAGTTTTGTGGTGTGTAATTGTTCAAGGAAAAAGAACGAAAGTTGGGCCTTTAAGTTAGGCCCTAGGGGCTAAGAGACTATAAACTTGGCCCCGTGCTCACATGAAGCAGGAATTTGAAACCAACACAATTCATAACCAATGCATAAAGCAAGCATTGTTCAAATGCTGAACAGTCTATGAAAAGGAAATTAAAACATTTTACACATCAGCCTGGAGAAGTAGCTCAAAAGCTTGTGTCCTATATTAGATTTTCTGTAGGAAAATAGTAAATATTCTCACTAAACCAAATTCAAAACCTTAATCTGATACCGTTTGCAGGGTTGGAGTCCAAATACATACTAACAGCATAATGCAGGAATCTAATAATGAAAAAACAGCATCAACATAGGTCTAAACCTAAAAAAAAAAAAAAAAACAAAAAACTACCCATTGCCGTGGAGTCGATCCCAACTTATAGCAACCCTATAGAAATCCAGAGTAGAACTGCCCCATAGGGTTTCCAAAGCTGAAATCTTTACAGAAGCAGACTGTCATATCTTCCTCCCACAGAGCAATTGGTAGGTTTCAGTCTCATAGAGATCTTTCATATGAACATTTTTTGCTTGAGCTTACTTAAAGAAAGTTATGAAGAAGTGATAGAATGTAAGCTCAAAATTGAAAGATACAAATATTTCCTTAGGATAGAAAGTTTGGGATTAGTTGTGATTTCCAAAATCAACTCATCAAAATCTTGAGATTCTGTTCTATAATATAAACACGAGGAGTCATTTTAGATCCAGAAAATGAGACTTGTCAACTATGTACCCTAAAATCTGTGTTTTATAAAACTCCATATATTATGAAAAGATTGGTTTGAGGACCAGAAGGAGAGCAACATTTCAATAGAAGGACTTGTAAGCACAAATGCACAGAGGTAAAGAATAATAATTAATAGTCAAGATAATATAAATATGACATTTTTAGCAAATTAGGAGTACCTGAAAAAAAGTGTTGCAGTAAAATATAAGCATATCTCATAAGTAACTGAGAATAATTAATAATTGTTTTAATTTAAGAATGAAATGTCCTCATACTCCCAAGAAAAACAAGGCTGCAGGAATTGACAGAATACCAATTGAGATGTTTTGACAAATGGATACAGCACTGGAAGTGCTCACTCATTTATGCAAAGAAATTTGGAAGACAGTTACTTGGCCAACCGACTGGAAGAGATCCATATTTGTACCCATTCCAAAGAAAGGTGATCCAATCAAGTGTATAAATTATCAAACAATATGATTAATATCACACACAAGTAAAATTTTGCTGAAGATAATTCAAAGTGGTTGCAGCAGTGCATTGAAAAGGAACTGCCAGAAATTCAAGCCAGATTCAGAGAGAATGAGGAACCAGGACTATCACTGCTGATGTCAGATGGATCCTGGCTGAAAGCAGAGAAAACCAGAAAGATGTTTACCAATGTTTTATTGAATATGCAAAGGAATTCGACTGTGCGGTTCATAACAAATTACGGATAATATTGCAAAGAATGGGAATTCCAGAACACTTAATTGTGCTCATGAGGAACCTGTACTTAGACCAAGAGGTAGTCACATGAACAGAACAAGGGGATACTGCGTGCTTTAAAGTAAGGAAAGGTGTGCATCAGGGTTGTACCCTTTGACCATACTTATTCAATCTGTATGCTGAGCAAATAATCTGAGAACCTGGACTATATGAAAAAGAACTTAGCATCAAGACTGGAGGAAGACTCATTAACAACCTGCGATATGGAGATGACACAAACTTGCTTGCTGAAAGTGGACTTGAAGCACTTACTGATGAAGATCAAGGACCATAGCCTTCAGTATGGATTACACCTCAACACAAAGAAAACAAAAATCCTCACAACAGAGCCAATAAGCACTATCATGATTAATGGAGAAAAGATTGAAGATGGCATGGATTTCATTTTACTGGAATCCACAATCAATGCCCATGGAAGCAGCAGTCAAGAAACCAAAAGACGCATTTCATTGAGCAAATATGCTGAAAAAGACTTGTTTGAAGTGTTAAAAAGCAAAGATGTCACTTTGAGGACTAAGGTACACCTGACCAACACATTGTATTTTCAATTGCCTCATATGCATGTGAAAGCAGGACAACAAATAAGTAAGACCAAAGAAGAATTAATGACTTTGAATTATGGTATTGGTGAAGAATTTTGAATATGTCGTCAACTGCCAGAAGAATGAACAAATTTGTCTTGGAAGAAGTACAGCCAGAATGTTCCTTAGAAGCAAGGATGATGAAACTTTGTCTCAAGTACTTTGGACATCTTATTAGGATGTACCGGTCCCTGGAGAAGGACATCATGTTTGGTAAGGTAGAGGATTAGTAAAAAAGAGGAAGACTCTCAACAAGATTAATTGACACAATGGCTGCAACAATGGGCTCAAACATAGTAAGGATTGTGCGGATTGCGCAGGACAGGCAGTGTTTCATTCTGTTGTACATAGGATCTCTATGAGTTGGAACTAACTCTACTGCACCTAATGACAACAACAACAACAGTTATTGATAGAAAGAATTGGAAACGAGAAAAACCGGAACAAAATTCGTTGCATCCTTAATATTGGAGAAAATGAGGATGTGCACTGAGAATATATTAAAGTGCATTGGGTATTTGTTTATGGGTGGTAGGGTCAGGGTGGATGGGGAGGGAAGGACTGCATTAAACATCTCTATCAGTAAAAGATCCTATGCAATGCAGCCCTTGACTACCTCTCTGACTATATTTCTTATAATTGCCTTCTTTCCTTGCAATATTCTGCCCACTATAGCCATGTTTCTGTTACTTTTATGTTGTTGTGTGCCCTCTGACTCACAGCAACCCTATAGGACAGATACCTCAGTTTCCCAGGCTGAAATCACTTTGGTAAAAGATGTCAAGTCTTTTCTCCCTTGTAGTGACTAGAGTTCAAACCACTGATCTTTCAGTTACAGCCCAGTGCTTAACCATTGCACCACCAAGGCTACTTGTTATTTGTATACCACAAATCTATTGCCAGTCTAGAACATTTCAACTTGATACTTCCTCAAAGTAGAATGTTATAATTTATTATCGTCTTTTTTTTTTTTGAAATTATAAATCAGCTAAAATATCAACTTCTCAGAGAAGCTTTCTTTGACCAACAAAACTAAATACTATTACCCCCACTCATTCTTAATTTATCCTCATATTTTATTTTCTTGAGAGTATTTACTGCTGTTCTGAAATTTTCTTACTCATCTGTTAATTTGCGTATAATCCCTCTGCATACTCTACCACCCTCTCCTTTAAAATGTAGATTACAGGAAATGGGAAATACCTTTTGTTTTGCTCGCCTCTATTTTCACAAGACTCAAAAATTAAATTGCACAGTAAACTAAATAAATATTAATTAAATTTAAAAAATCGAAGTATATTCTGGACAGATAATCAAGATAGGATGTGGAATATAAAAGACGTAGAATATAAAGGCAAAGATGACTTGAACTTTGAAATTGATGTGCAATTAAGAGAAATGGTTCAATGGTAGAATTATTGCCTTCCATGTGGGAGACCTCCAAAAGCGTAGACACCACTCATCTGTCAGTGGAAGCTTGCATGTCGTCAGTATGCCAAACAGATTTCAGTGAAGCTTGCAGACTAAGAGAGAGTAGGAAGAAAGGCCTTGTGACCTACTTATGAAAAATCAGCCATGAAAACCCTATGAATCACAGTGGTCCAATGCTGTTGTGCATGGGTTCACCATGAGTTGGGGGCCAACTGAACAGCAGCTAACAACAACAACAGGTGGATAATATAAGAGTAAATTCTTCTTCATCAGAGAGCTTACTGTGTGCTAATAAAGAGGATAATAAAGTATTTTGTTGTGTTGTTGTTAGTTGCCATCAAGTCAATTCGATCTCATGGCAATACTATGTGTGCAGAGTAGGACTGCTCCTTAGGGTTTTCAAGGCTGTGACTTTTCAGAAGCAGATCACCAGGCCTGTCCTCCAAGGATCCTCTGGATGAATTCAACTACCTTTTGGTTAGTAGTTGAGAGCATTTTAGAAGCCATACAATACCTTTAGTAAATGACAATTTTTAACTTTGAATCACAAGTTAAACCTAACAGCTGTTTAACTCATAACACTGAGATCACTAAGCAATCAAACCCCCTTGGGTTCTGAATTGAAATCTAGTGAGAGGGTCTAGTTCATTACCTGCAGTGAAATCTTAAACAAATTCTTAAATGATTTGATAGTTTATATTTTACAATCTACTTCTTTATTCACCAGGTCTGAATTTTTACCCTTTTATATAAAATTAAAATGCAATTACAAGGGAAAAAAAATAAACTCAGTATGGACTTTCAGATTTCAATGAAAATCTACACATAGCTTTGTAAGAAAATACTTGTTTCTTAAAAATAATTTATAGTATATGTGGATTAGACTAAAAGCATTCTCAAATGTCTCTTAATATTAAATATAATTAGTTTGATTACTGCAGTAGAATTCTAACTTGATGAATGTAAGCCATGAACTTTAATTGCTTTGTTGAAAATTGTGATATTTTAGGGTTCAGAATAAATTTTCAGTAGTAGAAAAGGTCAGCAAAGCTCATTAGAGAAATCTGACTCATACTTTGTGATTATTGAGATTAGTAATTATAAGCTGGCACCTAGATAATTTGTAGAAAATCAGTTTAAATCAATGTTTTAGTTATGCTTTAATTTGACTACATTAGTATCATATTACTAACATAACTTACATAAGTCTCCTCAAAAATCTAAAGTATCCGTTTTGCAAGTTAGTTAGATCTGTTTCATACAGGATACCAGCATGAAACAGATGGTATAGTCAAATTAGGATAATTCTGGGAATATTTAATAAAGAAAATATTTATAAAAGTGTGAGCAGAATGTAAGCAAACCAGAAAGAATGGTATTTTCTATGGAGAAACAAATAACAGCAAAGTTATTACCACTCCTAGACCGAAAATAAGGAAGCGGGGGAGTAACTACCAAAATCTGGAAGAAAAAGATAAACAAAGAAGACTTCCATGAAATAACTAGTGACCTTCAATCATGGAATCCAGACGAACACGGCAGGGAAGGAGCCAGAAGAACAAATGCCCTCACTTCATTCTTCTATTTCCACATCATCTCCTGCCGGGGCTCTCCATTGAACGAACTACGCCAGAAACCAGAAAACAATAAACCATGATAGTTATGGTTGATTGATTTTAAACAAGCTTGCCAAGACAATTTGATGGAGAGAGAATGGAGCTGAAACAATTAGAAATTTGCATTAAAAAAATAATATGAAGTTCGTCCCCTAGTTCACATCAAACACAAAAATTAATTCAAAATGGATCATAGACCTAAATGTAAGAGCTAAAAGTATAAAACCCTTCAGAGAAAATGGAGATGTAAATCTTTAAGACCTAGGGATAGTCAGTGGTTTCTTACATATGACAACAAAAGCACAACCGACAAAAGAAATGTCTATTAATTGAACTTCATCAAAATTAAAATCTTTTGTGCTTCCAAAGACATCATCAAGAAAGTGAAAAGATAACCCACAGAATCAGATGAAATATTTTCAAGTCAGATATCTCACCAGGGTTTAATATCCAGAATATATAAAGAACTATTAAGGTAAACAATAAAATGACAAAAGTCCCGTTTAAAAAATGGACAAATGAATAGACATTTTTCCAAAGGATACATACAAAGGGACATTAAAGATGCTTCAGGTCATAAGTCTTCAGAGAAATACAAAATCAAAACCACTATGACTTACCACTTCACACTCACTAGAACAGCTAGTATAGAAAAGACAAATAATAAGAAGTGTTAGCCAGGATGTGGATAAATTGAAACT
This sequence comes from Dugong dugon, assembly GCA_030035585.1. Lineage (NCBI taxonomy): Eukaryota > Metazoa > Chordata > Mammalia > Sirenia > Dugongidae > Dugong > Dugong dugon. The sequence continues at coordinate 45,382,898 of CM057477.1, read as the reverse complement.
ATCATGTATTTCTGATAATAATACGAAATGTTCAAGTCACATCAAAAGCACTGTGACTATCGCTCAAAATGTTAAATACAGAGTTACTATATGGCCGATCTACTTAACTCCTAGGTAAACACCTAATGGGAATAAAACATATGTCCATATAAAAACTTTAACCCGAATGTCTATAGGAGCAATATTCACAATAGCCCAAAGGTAATTATACCTCAACATAAAGAAAACAAAGATCCTCACAACAACAGAGAAAATAGTGAAGTTGCCAAGGATTTCATTTTTACTTGGACCCACAATCAACGACCATTGAAGCAACAGTCAAGAAATCAAATGACATATTGCATTGGGCAAATCTACTGCAAAAGACCTCTTGAAAGTGTTAAAAAACAAAGATGTCACTTTGAGGACTAAGATGCGCCCGACCCAAGCCATAGTCTTTGCAATTCCTCATATGCATATGAAAGCTGCACAATGAATATAAGGAAGACCAAAAACCTTTGAATTACGATGTTGATGAAGAATATTGAATATACCATGGAATGCCAAAAGAACGAACAAATCTGTCTTAGACAAAGTACAGGCAGAATGCTCCTTAGAAGCGAGGATGGACACGTTATCAGGAGCGACCAGTCCCTAGAGAAGGACATCATGCTTGGTAAAGTAGAGGGTCAGTGAAAAAGAGGAAGATCCTCAACTAGGTGGATTGACACAGTGGCTGCAACAATGGACTCAAACATAGCAATGATTGCGAGGATGGTGTAGTACTGGGCAGTGTTTCGTTCTGTTGTCCATAGGATCACTGTGAGTCAGAATTGCCTGGAAGGTAACTAACAAAAACAATTATTTGGCAATAAAAACAAATCAAGTCCTGATGAATACTACAGCATGGATGAAACTTGAAAACATTATGCCAAGTGAAAGAAGCCAAGTCACTCAAGACCACATATTGTATGAGTCTATTTATATAAAATGTCCAGAATATAAAATCTATAGCAACAAAAAGTAGATTGGTGTTTGCAAAGACTGGGTAGGGAGGAGTAGGGAGTGACTGCTAATGGGTAAGAGGCTTCTTTTGGTGGTGATGTAAATATTCTAAAATTATATAGAATATTCTAAAACTACTATACACTTAAATGGGTGAATTTATGGTATGTGAATTATATCTCAATAGAGCTTTTTTAAAATAATATTTAAATGTCTTAACATTCTACCTGTTTCTTGCTGATGGTATTATTAAATTATTCATGACTAGATTCTGTTTTGGAGGGGAAATTGGCAGTGGTTTATCCATTAATAAGAGCCTATTCAAGGATAAAATTCAAAGCAAACTATGTATTGTTAACTTTAAAAATGTGTAAAATTATATAACGAAAAGACCAGTTTAGGGAAGTGACAGCAGGAAAGACATTTCCTATTCAATTTCTTTCTAACATATAAAATGCTAAAAATTATATATGTTAGATTTCTAGACTCTGCACTACATATTGTAGACCTCATATTATTTCTTTAAAAAATTCATTGTAAATCTGTGTTAAATGTTTGGTCTCTGGGTCCATTCCCAATTTCATTACATGTTAACTGTGTGATCATGGGCAACTGAACCTCAGCTCTATTACTTGTAAAATAGGAATAAATGGATAGAAAGCACTCACTAAAACAAAACCCATGCCTGGCACATGGTAAGTACTATTTTCTCTAAGCCATCTACTAGCTCTTAGACTTTGTCTTAGTCTTAGTCTCACTTTTAATGTTTATTAGTAGTAGTACCTTTAGAATTTCGAGTATTAGTAGTGGAACTATTAAGTATGATTCTCTTTTATGATTCAATAATTAAGCAATTTAACAATAGCATAATAAATCCATAAAGTCATTTCCGGTTTTAAACACAGTCAGATCAGCCCACATGAGTTAACAATCTCCAAATTTAATAGTAAACTTACCAGAATAATATATATATATTGGCATAGGAAGAAGATAACTTTTATAAGCATACAGTGTAGTAAATTTGTGGAAAGCTGTTCTAATATAAACCAGGTAATTTCTTTTACTATGATATTCATCATTCTATAAATATTACCAGGTTGTCAAACTAAAAAAAAAAAAAAAAGAATTCACAAGTTACTTTTCAACAAAATTAAAAATTTCAGACATCAACCATTAATATGCCAAAGTCTAATAAGCTTACTGATACACAGGGATTAAAAGATTTATAAGTGCTTTCAAATAAAACTATAGGAAATGCAATATAACCTTTAAATAACTCTGGCTTAAGGTGATAATGCAATGGACAAGACTAAAATTTCGTCAAATTGTTTGTTGTAAGAAAGTTTAATGAGATGTTATCATAAGTGGTTTAGAAAATTTTTCCTAAAGGGGATATTAATATCATATCTGAATGATCTTCCAATGTATCTGTCATTCAAAAACAGTCATTAATCAATGAATGCTGCTTCCTTGGGGCATAAGTTCATTAAAGCATTTGGAATCATTACAAGCAAACCAAATTTTAACTGTTCAGTTTCTTACTGGACTAAAAATTATGAATGTTTTAGGAATTATAAACATATTTTCTTATTTTTTTTCAAAAAAAAACAAACGAACTCATAATTATAGTACAGTTCAAATGCCTCCTTATGATTAAAGCTTTCACAGAACACTCAAAAGTCATATTCCCACCTCCCCTTTCATACCCTCTAACACCTCCTTCCTCATTTCCATTTTTGTCATAGAACTTGTATCAGTCGTACTATGTATTTTACTTATTTATCTGTTTATTGTGTCTTTATCTCTACAGAATAATAAATTCTAGAGGGCAGGGATTTGGTTCTTTGCTAGATCCCTTATAATTGAAAAGTGACTATACATAGCGGAAACTCAATAAAAAATTTTTGGAAAGAGAGAAGGAAGAAGAAAAGTAGAAAAGGATGGAGGGAAGAAGGGAGGAAGGAAGGAAGAAAACGCTTTACTCCCTTAATACATATATACATATATAAGACAAAGTGAGTGTTCAATATCTTTTAATTTAGGCATAAAGTTCTCTTTGTATCTCCATTAATTTCCATTTGTCGTCCTTTCTCCAATGAGCAATAAGAATTTTGTATAAATCTTTTCTGTGTATACAAATACGTTTTAAAAGAAGTATGAGATAATTTGCATATACAAATTCTACAATTTATACTATATGAAATTGCCTCATGCAATTTACATTTTTACCTCCACATTTTTTAGAGATCTATCCATTTTTGATGCATATAGATCTACTTCACTAATTTACTTCTCAGAGTTCCATTATATGAGTACACCATACTGATGTATTAATTGCCCTACTGGTAAATATTTAAGTTAGTTCCAAGTTTGACTATTAGAGAAAAACAAAACTATGAATACTACTATAAAATCATCCAGTAAGTTTTTATATGTAGTGGTCTTATTCTCATCAGTACTGCCTATATTATAATTTTATTATTATTTCTTTTTTTTCCACCTACATCAACCAAAAAAAACAAACCTGTTGCCCTTGAGTCAATTCCAACTCACAGCGACCCTAAAGGACAGAGGAGAACTGTCCCATAGGGTTTCCAAGGAGCAGCTGGTGGATTCAAATTGTGGACATTTTGGTTAGCAGCCGAGCTCTTAACCACTGTGCCACCAGGGCTCCTTTCTCCCACGTATTACTTACAGTTTTCTTTTTAAATTTTAAATTCTCTCATCTTTTTATATTTGAAAACATGATTAAAGAACATAGTCCCCCCCTTTTTTTTGAAGTATATAGTTATTACATTTTTTAGGGCTTGAACCATCAGTCTATTAAAATTTTGTTTTTTGATTTGTTAATGTCTTCAAAATTTATTAGCAATATATGATTTCATGATTGGACAATTCTCAATAAAAATAGACCATTTATGTATTAAGTAATACTTCTCTATATTTTATAATGCTTTTCACTTAAATTTTATGTTGACGTATATTAATAATGTTTGATCAAGTCTGTTTTTCACCTTTACCTTGTACTTTTCTTCGTTTTAGTATTTACTATGTGTTTTGTGAATAATTTGTTATAATTTGCTATTTTTCTTAAACAAGTGGAATTTCTTATTTTTTTAATTATTAAACAAATGGTCAGTAACAATGGCCTATATGATACACAGTCACAGCTTCCAATTACCACAAGGGCTTTGGATTTTTATTTCTGGTAGATGAAACAATTCCACAATTTTGAGCATGGAAAATTATTAGAATTAATATTATAATTAGTTATACATTATTATTGTTTCATTGTTTTTTATATAGTTATAATTCAGCATTCCTTTGCAACTTAAAGTTGTATGTACGTATGAGATTATTTTGCCATCTTAACTAGCTCTCTATTTTCAAGACTTGATGTATTTTAAAAATGCTTACCATAACTGTTGTATGAATCTGAATCCCACCAACAATTAGTATCTTCATTATCGTCACCATTACTGTTTTCATTATTACTAGCACTCGTACAGCACCCACTTTGTACCAGACACTGTTCCTCACAATCGACCTAAGAATTTGATAATATAAATATCATTTGCATTTTGTAGACAAAGGGACCAAGGCCAGAGAAGTTCGTATCACATGGAAGTTAATATCACTATGAAGTGGAGCGGTGAAACACACGTACTCAGGCTTCAGAATTCATGATGTTAATGACTACTCAGTACTTCTGCTATTATTTTAAAGATAAAATTCTGAAGCCAATTTTGTATGCTATAGATAAGAAAAGGGATTTATTATCTGAGTAAGAGCTAAATTTCTAGTTTTGTTGATAGAATAGAAAAAGGCTCTGTCTCTTCTAAAACCCATTGTCACTGAGTCAAATTCCAACTGATAGTGACCCTCTATGACAGAGTAGAGCTAGCAGCAGCTGGTGGATTCAAACTACTGACCTTTTGATTAACAGCCAAGCTCTTAACCACTGTGCCACCACGTCTCCTGTCTCTTCTAAAGAGGTAGATATGTAATGATGGATAAAAACTCACTAACCAGTTGCTGTTGACTCTATTCCAACTCATGGTGACCCCGCGTGTTTCAAGTAGAACTTTACTCCATAGGGTTTTCATGGGTGTAGTCTTTATGGAAGCAGAACACCAGACCTTTCTTCTGACACACCTCTGAGTGGGTTTGAACCTCCAATCTTTCAGTTAGTAGCTGAGTGCTAACCATTTGTGCCACCGAGGCACTCCAAAGACTCACTAGGCATGAGTAAAACCAAAGCAAATTTTAATACTATTTTCATCCTCCAGAAACACATATACACACAAAAAAAGAGTAGAAACTTAGGCAAGGAGAAAAAGTAAAGTTTTCTGTTTTTAACCCTCCAGAAAGATTAAAATAAATACTCTCTGCCAAATAATCTGGTAACCTATAGGTATCCAAGGAAACTGCTGGGTCCTTCAACTTTAGATCATGGATGAAAAAGCTTTTCCATTTGCAAATGTCAGTAGATTCAGTAGCAGCAGAACAGACCAATTCCACGGCTGGAAGTTATCTCAGGCTTCTCTTTAGAGTTGGGCATTAAGCCGTAATACTTTGGGCTGAATCTATATAGTCATAGAAGATAAAGAAAGAGCACTGCATTTAGAGATTGGGATGTCTGGGAAGAAGTAACCCACAAGCTTTTATGAAGCCAAGTTATTCTTTAATTTTAAATATAGGCTGTAATCTTAAACTCAGACTGCTGTAAAGTAGACAATTTTCAACATCCAGCATTGTTATTTCAGACCTCAAAGAAAAGTATATTTGGAAAAAAGTTATAACTACTTGCTAGGGAGGAATTTAAATAAATAGAAAACTAAAACACTTTTTAAAATTCCTTATTTGGAATTATAGTAATTTATATTAATTGCCTCTCTGATCTAACTTATTTAGCCCTTAGAGTGTTTTTGCATATTTTATATTCTCAAGTTGTAGACAGTTTATTCTTTTACTGACTTTAACTACTGAATTTTCAATTCAGAAAGCACTTTATGACATTCTTTTAAAACATTCTTCTCTAAGTTATGTATTATCTTTAATTTCATTTTCCTTTATTATTTGACATGATCCCCTATCTACTCAGAGATTATATTTTATATAAAATGTTCAACATCATTTTGCTAGAATCACTAAATACTAATTCTGTGAAAAATTATAGAAATTACACGAGATCAAACAAGAAATATTTGACGAGAGCATAGACTCTTTATAAGCCATATAGACCTTTGGTTTTATGGACACAATTTCAGCTAAGATCAATGAATTCTGTCTATTGATGCCTTAATTAAGACCATCGAATCCTTACATTCTACCCTCTCATTTCCCAAAACTACCAATTCAGTAAGTGCTGTTAGCCTATAGGAATGCATTCAATAAATTTATTTTTCGTTTATGTAATCGGTAAGATCAATGTTGAAATTTATTGTCATGATAAAAAGACTATTTATCCACAAGTAACAATAATAAAAAAAATTACTGATTTTTATGAACAGATTGAGCTCTACTTTGAACTCTATTCAAAATTTAGATACTAAAGTCATATTATAGAAGAGACTGGATCTTCTTTTCCAGGTTGGTTATTGTTCGCAAATCTCCATCTTTAGTATAGAACTGTCTACAGGGGCCCATAAATCTCTTCCCTTTGCTGGGAAAACCCTCACCTTTATTTCCAGAGCTACATTAGTAAGATTAAAAGCAAAATAATCATATTTCCAAATGTTCTTCTCTTCTATTTTATAACATATCTCTACTATTTGCCCATTTTCCTAAGATATACACCAAATTTTACCCTACTTGCCTCCTGGTTGCACCCAACATTTTGACAGTTTATCATTTTTCATACTAAGTGTCACTTTAATCTCCCTTTTCTTCTTCATCACTTCAGCAACTCCAGCTGGAATGAAATATTTGCTATTCTTTTACAAAACCTTATATCACTTTTTTTACACTGTCTCCTTTCTCTCAACTCTACCACTCTTTCTGTATTCCTTTCAAGTCTTAATTACTTTTTTTTCAGTCCGTTCAAATGTCTCTTCTGCATATTTCTCCTTACATCAAAGAAAAGTTAGGCAATGCCTGACTAGTCCCATGAGATTCTATATATAGCCTCTTCCTGGCACATGTCTACAATACAGAGAATTTCTTGTATGTATTTCCAAATAGACTGTGAACTCCTTGAGGGCAGGTATGTCACACTTTCTTTTTTGTTTTCTAAGTACCAATCATTGTGCATGGTCAGTAGCCGACGCTCAGTACGTATTGACTGAAAAAATGAAGAAACTAAGATGGCTTAATTTTTCTCAGGACAGTTATGCCAAATAATTTGAGGTTAAGTTTTAATGTTTTCTCTTCTTGCTTAAAGTTGTACCACTTCATCTAAAACTATAATTGGTTGTAGGATATCTTGTGGCCATCTATTATGCTTCATGAGATCTGAATTGAAAAGTATTTTAAACACAATAATTTGTTACTATCTGAACTTTCTCATCAATCTCTGTCAAGTCAATTCCAACTCATAGTAACCCCCTTAGGACAGATTAGAACTGCCCCATAAGGTTTCCAAGGCTGTAAATCTTTACGGAAGCACACTGCCACATCTTTCTCCTGCGGAGCAGCTGTTTCAAACTGCCCGCCTTTCAGTTAGCAGCGAAGTGCTTAAACTCTGCGTCACCAAGGCTCCTTTCTCATCAATAAACAAATTTAATTTTATATGCCAATCTGCCTCAGAGTTGTTGTTCCAATGTCATCTTCATTTTTGCCTCATCAGGCGAGTACTTTAACATTTGTGGTACTTTTCACATCTATATCCTAAGAGAGGAATGTACATACCAATCCTTGGTATGTCCTAATGTCATTCCAGAACTTCAATTCATTTTAAGGCATTACATCCCTGGATACAGACAAAATACAACTCCAAAATTCAGTGATCATTTTTTAAATAAACAATGTCAATGAAACTCTTGGATATTATGATTACCTAGAGAATGTTTAATTATATTAAATAATATTGTATCTATTACTGTTGTTTGTGTGTTTGATATTAGTCCTCACATTACAGCTCAGTAAATGTTTATTACAATACTAATATCTTTATTGTAGAAAATTTGTAAAATACTGACAAGTCAAATTGAAAGTGTGTGAATATAGGGAGGGTTAGGAAAATGGAGCAGTTTTTTGTAATCTACCATTGACTATGGAGCCCTTGTGGTGCAGTGGTAAAGAGCTTGGCTGCTAACCAAAAGGTCAGCAGTTCAAATCTACCAATCGCTCCTTGGAAACCCTATAGGGCAGCTCTACTCTATCCTATAGGGTTGCTATGAGTCAGAATTGACTTGATGGCAACGGGTTTGTTTTCTGGGTTTTTTTTTACATTGAATACACACACATACACACCAGATTACGTTATATTAATAGACTTCTCAAATTATTATATTAAAAACATAGAGCTCAATAAATGGCATAATGACCAAGAGTGAAGACTCCTTAGTCATAACCTGACACTCTACTGTGGAACTTCAACAAGCTCCTTATCCTTTCCATGCCTCAGTATCTTCATTTGTAAATGAGGACAATGGTATTACCTACCTCATTATTTGCATGAGAATTTTATGTGATTGAATACGCATAGTACTTGTAACAGTGAGTGACCTATAGTAAGCACTCATATAACTGCTTTGCATTATTGTTGATATTATAGTATTTTTATTTAGCATATATGTGAAGATACAGTGGTTGTTTCCCTGCCGTTGGACTACAGGTAGTATTAAATATCTTAGAAAGTTTCCATGGTCAAAAATAAAGTATAAGGAATAAAAATGTAAAAGTAAAAGGTTATTTCAATATTGGTGGCTTGTTTAAGATTCGAAATCAAGCATTTAAATACAGTATATTAGTAACTTCTATGCAACCAAATGATTGCATACACATGCAAAAGAAGCTGACGTCAATGATAATTATTTTGCTCTGAATTGAATTACTTGATGATACTTTTAGTTTAATTTCTATTTCAAATATTGGCTGATCATGTTTTCACTAATCTTTCTCACACAAATAGTTCCTATAAATATGCTATTACATTGATAAATTCTTTTTTCATATTAAGTCACTGTTATGAGTTAAATAATACCCCTCAAAAATATGTGTTGTGAATTTTAACCTCTGTGTCTTTGGTTATAATCCCATTTCAGAATGAGATACCTTTGCTGTGTTAATGAGGCAGGATTAGTGTAAAGTGAATCTTGAGTTAATCTCTTTTGAGATATAAAAGAGATTAAACAAAGAAGCTAAGAAGCAGAGATGGGGTAAGATAGATACCAAGACACATGGAGATCTCCAGGGAACTATGAAGCAGAAGCTAAAGAGACAAGGACCTTCCCCTAGGCTGACACAGAGAGAAAGCCTTCCCCTGGACAAGGACCCTGAATTTAGACTTTTAGTCTCCTAAACTTCTGTTTGTTAAAGCTGCCCATTTGTGGTATTTCTATTACAGCAGAACTAGATAACTAAGACGGAATTTGGTGCCAAGAAGTGGGAATGCTGCTCTACAATGTGGAAATGGTTTTGAAATTGGGTAATGGGTAGAAACTGGAAGAGTTAAGGTGCGTAATAGTAAAAGCCCAGATTGCCTTGAAGAAGTAGAATTATGGAGATCAAAGGCAATTCTGGTGAGGGCTCAGAAGGAAGTGAGAAGAGTTATAGAGAAAGTCTCTATCATCTTAGAGAATACATATGGCACCAAACCAAAAAAACAAACAAACCTGTTACCTTCGAGTTGATTCCAGCTCATAGCGACCCTATAGGACAGAGTAGAACTGTACCATAGAGTTTCCAGGGAGCACGTGGTGGATTTGAACTGCCAGCCTTTTAGTTAGCAGCTGTAACACTTAACCAGTACACTACCAGGGCTTTCCATACGTCACTAGCAACAGAATACTGCTAGAAATGTGAACATTAAATAAGCTTCTGGTCAGGCTTTAAAAGAAAATGATGAACATGTGATTGTACAATGGAGAAAGGGTGATGTTTTTTAGGCAGTGGCAAAGAACTTGTCTGAATTATGTTCAATGTTATGTGGAAGGTAGAACTTGTAAGTGATGAACTTGTATATCTGTCTGATGAGATTTCTAAGCAAGATCTTAAAGGGGCCACATGATTTCTCCTTGCCACTTATAGTAAAATGCAAGAGGAAAGACACAGACTTAAAAATGAACTGTGCAAAATGAAAACAAAACTTAAATACTTGGAAAATTGTGTTGTACAAACTAAGGAGACATATCCTAGACTATTTATCAATGACATGGCTACACATATTTTGCTAAAAAGGTTGAGCCTGTGACTTATGGACACAACTATCTAACACAGCGAACAACCCATCATCTTAGAGAGAGAAAGAAGAAAAGGAAAAGAACACTGTCTGTCTTTTGGAATTCTACAGGCAGGAAGCAGTCCAAAGGACCTGCATCTACTAAGAATTTACTCTGTCACTCCATCCATATAACAAATACACATTAACAATCACTGTATACTCATAGGAGTTCCTGGGTTACGTAAATGCTTAATATGTTCAGCTGTTAACTGAAAGGATGGTCTATCTGAAGGTGACTAGAAATAAAGGCTTGGTGGTTTGCTTCTGAAATATCAGCTGTTGAAAATCCTGGGGGTCAAAGTTCTACTCTAACACGCATGGGGTCACCATGAGTTGGAATTGACTCAACAGCAACTTCTTTAACATACCCAATAACATGATGATGAACATTTCATGGCGGACCAGTGGGAAAACATTCAGACTTAGCAAGGAATTTAAAAATTCTTTTTAAGAAACAACTCAAAATATTTTTTTCCTATGCATAAAAAGATTCCATTATTTCCCCGTATATATCAGCCTACATCATATGAAAAATATATAGTATAAATCTGTTATTACAGAGCAAAAATTTCAAGCCAAAAATCAGAGCAAGAGATTTAGTACCCTTTTAAATCAGATAAATAGGAAATATAAGGTAAGTATACATATGTTTTACACTCAAGGATGCAGGTTTTGTTGTACTGATAAAGGGATCAAACTGCTTAGTGCTCACATTCCAATTTTAACTGTTAGAATATGTTTCAGAAGTAGAAATGTATGTTATTGTCCTGTGTTGGAAAAGTAAGAAATGGAAATAAACTGCTCCTCTCTACAGTGGATTAACTTTTCATTGTATAATAGGAGACAATAGAAATTGTATGCAAGAAAATATACTAGAATATTAAAAACAACAACAACAGAGAGTAAGTAAAATATTTAACAACAGGAAAATGGCTAATTTATTGTGCATTTGTATACTTCTGTATAATGAAACCATTAAATAAGCAGAAGAGGATTTATCGGAGATATTTATGTTCCATTCAAGCAATTGAAAAATAAATTAGAATCATAAATTAGCATAGTTTTGGTATTGTGAAATGTATGCATAAACATGGAAAAGCATCTTGAATAATACACATAAAAATAAGTAAATGTAAGATAGTAAGCAAGACTGTTTCACTTTTTTACTTTATAAATTTAAATATTGGTTGATATCGAGTAGTAGTTAAGAACACAGACTCCAGTGCCAGACTGCCTGGATTCAAATTATAATTCTGACATTTACTGTGCAAGCTGAAGAAATTACTTCATATTACTTTGCTTCATACTTGAAGCCACTTGGCAGAACCTAACAACAACAAAGTGAAACTAACATTTGTTGTAATTACAGGAGTGTATCCTGTTGCCGTTGAGTTGATTCCATTTCGTAGCAACCCTATAGGACAAAGTAGAACTGTCCCACAGGGTTTCCAAGGCTGTAAATCTTTATGGAAGCAGACTGCCATATCTTTCTCCTGTGGAGTGGCTCGTGGGTTAAAACCATCAACCATTTGGTTACCAGCTGAATACTTCAACCAATGTACCACCAGAGCTCCTTATACGAGTATGTAAGTATCTTAAATTAAATTATTTAAAGTCCAACTTTCATTGGGCAGAAAAAAATCAGTAACAAAACTGAAACCAAGAAGTTTAGAAGTTGACTATCCAAGGCAGATAAGAGCAAATTATATTACATTACTCTGTAGAAAAACTGAAAATTTGTGTAATAAAATAGTATAGTTAAGTTGTTGCTTGATTCACTAGATTTAATTTATGTTTGATTGTCTTATAAAATAATATTCTTAATGACTATCGTAAGTCCATTTATTTAAAAATAAGAATAGAATTACCCTTTTTTTTTTAACACTTTACTTTGTATAGCAGTTTTAGGTATAGGAATTTTTAATGAATGTAGAGTTCCTTTCTACTCTCTTTTCACTGGCATAGGGTTTCTCCTGTTATTAACATCTTATATTATTGTAGTATATTTGTCACAACTTATAAATCAATATTGATACATTATATTCACTAAAGTACATCATTTAGATGATGATTCACTTTTTGTGTTACACAGTTGTATGGGTTTTGAAAAATGTATGGTATCACATAACCACTATTCCAGTATCATGCAGAATAGCTTCACTGTCCTTAAAACATCCTTTACTTCACCTATTCATTCCTCTCCTCTTCCCCTTGAACTTCTGGCAACCACTGATCTGTTTACTGTCTCTATGGTTTTGCTTTTTCCAGTCTCATAGAATTGTTATCATATAATCTGTAGCATTCTCCTACTGGCTTCTTTCACTTAGCAATGTTCGTTTAAGTTTCGTCCATGTCTTTTCATGCCCTGATAGCTTACTTATTTTTATCACTAAATAATACTTCATTCTTTGGATGTACCACAGTTGGTTTATCCAGTTATCCATTGAAGGACATCTTAGGTGCTTCCAGTTTTTGATAATTATGAATAAATATAAATAAATATTCATGTGCAGTTTTTTGTGTGGACATAAGTTTTCAATTCCTTTGAGTAAATTCCTACAAGTGTGACTGCTGGATTGAATTGTAATCCTAGGATTAGTCATATAAGAAACTTCCAGGCTGTCTGTAAAAGTGGCTGTACCATTCAGCATTCTAACTAGCAATGAATGAAAATTTCTATCACTCCACATCTTCACCATCACGTGGAGTCAGTTTTCTTAAATTTGCAAATCCAAAGACTTGGCAATCTGCTCCCATAAAGATTACAGTCAAGAAGACCCTACGGGCATTTCTGATCTGTCACATGGGGCCACCATGTGCTGGAAATCATCTCAACAGTACCTAATAGCAATAACAACAAAGACATATGATGTTGAGCATCTTTGCTATGTTTATTTGCTATTTGTGTGTCTTCTTTGTTGAGGTCTCTGTTCAGATATTTTGCCCATTTTGTAACTGGGTTTTTTATTTTCTTACTGTTGAGTTTTAAGAAATTTTTATAGTTTATATACAAGTCCTTTATCTGATATACGTCTTGCAAATATTTTTCTCCCCATCTGTGTCTTGTTCTTTCATTCTGTTAAATATGTCTTTAACAAATGGAAGTTCTAATTTTAATGGAGTCAAACATCATTTTTTTTTTAATGGATTATGCTTTTGTGTTGTATCTAAAAACTCATTGCGAGACAGATTCTGGGAAGAGAGTGGAGTAAACCCACCACAGATCTGAACCTCTCCCACAAATACAACAAGAAATACAACAAGGAAACGGTGTTCAGCTTTGAGTAACTCTAAAGTGGGTAGCAAAGGAAAACAATGGGGGAACTGCAGACAGGCAAGAGTCAAGGAATCAACAAGTCGTGTACGGAAGGAAAATCACTTCTCCCACTGTCCCTGCCCCTCACCCCAGTCAAGTGGGCTGCTCGACACTGTGAACTTGGAAAGCAGACCCAGCAAAAGAGCCTGCTTTCCTAACCACCACATCCCCTGCCTGTACAAAGAGACAGAATACCAAGCTTTTGCTCTAAAATGAACAAGGCAGATTCCCCGGGGGTCTGTTCATAGCATACTCGCACCTCTCTAATCCAGACACTGTCAGCTGCAAGCCTACTGCAGATTTCTACAGAAGGACCCTGCAAAGGAGTCTGCTCCCACAGTCAATGCTCTACCTGCCTCCCAGTGCACCCGTAGCTCAGGCCTCTGAAATCAGTAGGACAGATCTACCTCTGGGGTCGCTTTTGATCTGTCTGCTTCCTCTTCTGGTCAGTGCTGAGGACTGTTGACTGAGGTTGCTGTATGTGCTAGGAAGCAGGCATCTTGAGTGGAGCCTATAGCCACAGCCAACATACTATAGAGGGGCTCTGATAACAATAAGGCAGACCTTCCTAAGGGTCTGTTTGGAGTGTGACAACCCCTCACTTACCTGGTAACTGTCAGTGCTGGACTTATACAAACTTGCGCAGAAGGTTCCCCAAAGTGGAGCCAGGAGACAGGTCACCTAAGTGGAGACTGCTCCCCCAACCACCGCAGGGCCACTGAGGCTCTGAAACCAACACGATAGATCTCCCGATGGTTTTTCTGTGAAGTGCCAGTATATCTGCCTCCTGAAACAGAGGAAATGCTGCCTATGTTTCCCCTGAATGCCAGCTCAAATATAAGCAGACTCCACAGAGCATGAAAGAAAGTCTTGGGTAAAACCAGACAGCAATATCCAGCCCTGAAGGGAATTCACTGGGTGTGGGTTTTCTGACTGAAAATGTAGTTGCAAAAAACAGAGAAGGGAAGGGAGTGATAACTAGTGAGAGAGAGAGAGCTGCACTCCCTGATGACAAACTGATTAGTGCACAAAGTAGGAGGACTCACACTTCCTGGTACTAGTATAACAAAAGACACATAGACAAATGGAATAGAGCTGACAGTCCAAAAATAAACCCACACATCGATGGTCAACTGATTTTTGACAAAGGTAATAAGTTCATTTGATGAGGAAAGAAGAATCTCTTCAATAAATTGTGTTGGAAAAATTGGATTTCCACAAGCAGAAAAATGAAACAGTGTGCATGACTCACAACATTTTACTCCTATTAGGATGACTAAGATTTAAAAAAAAAAAAAAAAAAAAACAGAAAATAACGGATGTGGGGAAATTGGAGCCCTTATCCATTGCTGGTGGGAATGCAAAATGGTGCAGCCATTGTGGAAAACAGTGTTGCAATTCCTCAGAAAACTTAACATACAGCTATCCTATGACCGAGCAGTTCCACTCCTAGGTATATACCAAACAGACTTGAAATCAGAGACTCAAACAGATACTGTACACCAATGTTCACTGCAGCACAAGTCACAATAGCCAAAAGGTGGAAACAAACTAAATGCCCATCAACAGATGAATGGATAAACAAAATGTGGTACATACATACAATCGAATACTACTCAGACACTACGAGAAATGAAATACTGATACATGCTACAATATGGTTGGAGCCTGAAGACATTATGAGTGAAAAAAGTCAATCAGAAAAGGATAACTATTGTATGATCTCACTTATGTAAAAAGACTAGAAAATACAAATGTATAGAGACCAAAATTTATTAGTGGTTAAAGGGGTGGAATGGAGGGGAAGGGGGGGCTATTGCTTAGGGAGTATTGAGTTTCAGTTATGGTAATGGAAAAACTGCATTGATTAAGGATAGGGTTGCACAGCTGATTATTGTAATTGCTATCAAGTAAAAAGTTGAATTAGCAAAAGTTGTGTGATAGACATATTTACAAAAAAGACAAAAAAAATGGAGTAGCTGCTGAAGCTGCTATGTACAGCCAAACAACTCATGGGGTTTGGTTCCTTGGTTGGAGGTTTAGAGTCCTGGTTTAAGGGAACATCCCAGTTAATTAGCCTAATAACGTGTTTCCTGCTTATGTTTAACCTCCTAGTTCATTGCATAGTGCCTGGGGTCTTAAAAGCTTGCAAGCGGTTTGCCTGGTGCAATCGAGGAAGAAGAAGAGATAGGAATAGGAGCAGGAAATTGATGTGTAGCTAATTGCCTCCATGAACAACTGTTTCCTCTGTCATAACCAGAACTGTATTGTGCCCAACTACCATTACTGAACATTTTGATCTAAGATTCGATAGACGAATCCTGATCAAAAAGGGGGAAATGCAGAAAGAGAATTTAAAATTCTCATAGATGCCAGGTTTTCTGGATCCATGGAGTGTAAGTAAACCCCTAAAATTATTACTCAAAGATAATTTTTAATCTTTAATCAAAAAATATCCCCTGAAGGCCTCTTAAATTCAAACAATAGTTTTGTTTAACTAGTAATGAATGTCTGCCTTGAGCATTATGCTCTTTTAAGGTCTATCTATATGGGAGCAAATTGACAACACAAACTAGCAAGATTAGATAGGAACCTTAGGGTGCAGTCTTAGTTATGTTAATTAGGGAGGATCAACTCAGAAAAAAAAAAAACTACTCATTGCTGTTGAGTCAATTCTGACTCATAGCGACCCTACAGAACATAGGGTTTCCAACGAGCGGCTCGTGAATTCAAACTGACAACCTTTTCAGTTGGCAGCTGAGCTTTCATCCACTGCACCACCAGGGCTCCCAACTCAGAAGAGTAGGGTAAAAATAATTGCACAACTTGAAGAATGTAATCAACATCACTGAACTGTATATATACAAACTGTTGAATTGGCGTGTGTTCCTGTGTATATTCTCAGCAACATGAACAACAAAAATAAAATAAATTATATATATACAAAAAAAAAAAAAAACCTGATTGCCAAACTAAAGGCCACCTAAATTTCCTCTTATGTTATCTTTTAAAATATGTATAATTTTACATTTAGCATTTATGCCTATGATACATTTTGAGTTAATTTTTTTCTGTATGGCTCTAAACTCTGTGTCTATATATATATATATATATATATATATATATATATATATATATATATTTTTTTTTTTTTTTTACAAATGGATGTCTTGTTGTTCTGGCATCATTTGTTGAAAAGATCACCCTTTCTCCATTAAATTTCCTTTGCTCCATTATCGAGGATCATTTTACTATATTTGTGTAGGTCTATTTCTATTCTTTTTCCTATATCACACTCTCTTGATCATTGTAGTTTTATAGTAAGTGTTGAAGTTGGGTAGTGTCAGTCATTCAACTCTATTCTTTTTCAGTATTGGCTATCCTGAGTCTTTTGCTTTTCCCATAAACCTTAGTATCAAATTGACAATATTCACAAAAGTAACTTTTTTGTAATTTGATTGGAATTGCTTTGAATCTACAGATCATGTTGGGAAGCATGACATCTGAGAATACGAAGTCTTCCTATCCATGGACGTGTAACATCACTGTTTATTTAGTTCTTTGTTTTTGTTTGGCTGTGTTTTCTTACAGTTTTGTAGTTTTTCTCCTATAGAAATTGTATCCATTTTATTATATTTATACCTAATTATTTAATATTCTTATTATAATGTAGATGGGGTTTTGTTTTAATTTCAAATTCTAATTTTCACTTGCTTGTATATAGGAAATCAGTTAGCTTCTGAATATTAACCTTGTATCTTGCAGTTTTGTTACAACTACTTATTAATTCCAGGATTTTTTTTTCATTAATGCTTTGATAATTTGCTACCTAGACAATCATATCATCTGTGACCAAAGGCAATTTTATTTCTTTTTCCCAATTTGTATACTTTTTTCCCCTTTATTTTCTTGTTTTACTGTATTAGCTAGGGCTTCTAGTACAATGTTGAATAGAAGTGGTAAGAGGAGGAATCTTTGCATTGTTCCCAATCTTAGAAAGAAAGTATCTAGTTTCTCACCATTATGATATTAACTTTGGGTTTTTTGTAGATGTTCTTTATCAAGTTAAGGAAGTTCTGTTCTATCTGCAGTTTAATGAGCATTTTCTTTTTAAACTTTTGATACAATGAATTACATTAATTGATTTTTGAATGTTGAAACAGCCTTTCAGACCTAGAACACATCCCACTTCGTTGCAGTGTGTAATTATTTTAACATTGTTGGATATGATTTGCTAATGTTTGGTTGAGGATTTTTTTTCATTTGTATTAATGAGAAATAGTGGTCTGTAATTTTTCTTCTTAATAATATCTTTATCTGGCTTTGGTATTAGGGTAATGCTGGCCTCATAGAATGAGTAAGGGGATTTTCTCTCTGCTTCTATTTTCTCAAGAAGATTTTAGAAAATTGGTAACATTTCTTTTTTAAATGTTTGGTAGAATTTACCAGTGAACACATCTGGGCCTAGTGCTTTCTATTTTGAAACTTATTAATTATTCCTTCAATTTCTTACATAAATATAAGCCTATTTACTTTTTCTTGTGTGATTTTTCAGTAGATTGTGTCTTTCAGGGAACTGATCTGTTAAATGTAATTAATCAAAATTTGGGGCATGATATTGTTCATAATTATCCTTTTAATGTCCATGGGACCAGTTGTGATGAACCCTCTTTCATTTCTGATATTAGTGATGTTTCTTTTCTCTTTATGTATTGGTTAGCATGGCTAGATATATATCATTTTTAAAAACTTTTTAAAGAACTAGCTTTTGATGTCATTGATTTTCTCTATTTCCTATTTTGTATTTATTGAATTCTGGTCTCATTTTTATTATTTCTTTTCTTCTGATAACTTTGGCTTTTGTTTGTTCTTATTTCTTGAGTTTTTTAAAGTAGAAACTTGAATTATTGATTTTATATTATTTTTCTCTTCTAATATATGCATCCAATGCTATGAATTTCCCTGCATGCACTGCTTTTGCTGCATCCCACAAATTTTGATAAATTTTGTTTTCATTTTCATTTAATTCAAAAAATCTTTTTTTTTTTTTAATTTTCTCTTGAGACTTCTTTGCCCTGTGTATTATTTGGAAGTGTCTTGTTAAATATCCAAATATTTTAGGGTTTTCTAGATTTTTGTTATAGACTTCTGGTTTAATCCTATTGCTGTCTGAGAGCATACTTTGCAGGATTTCATTTTTTGTTGTTTTTTAAATTTGTTAAGATGTGTTTTGTGGCCTATGTGGTCTATCTTGGTGAATATTCCATGTGAGTTTGAAAAGAGTGTGGATTCTGCTGTTGTTGAATGGAGTATTTAAAAAAAAAAAATTTTAAAAACCATTTGATTAATGGTTCTGTTCAGTTCAATTATATCTTTACTGATTTTCTGCATGCTAAATCTGTCGATTACTGTTGGAGGTGTGTTGACATCTCCAACAATAATAGTGGATTTGTCTATTTCTCCTTTCATTTCTGTTTACTTTTCCCTCACGTATTTTGATGCTCTGATTTTAGTTGCATACACTTTTGTGATTTGTATGTCTTCTTGGACAATTAATCCCTATATCATTTTGCAATGCCCCTCTTTATCTCTGATACCATTCCTTTCTCTGAAGTCTGCTTTACCTGAAATTCATATAGCTACTCCAATTTTCTTATTCTTAGATTTAGCATGCAATATCTTTCTCTACCCTCTTTCTCTTAATCTGTCTCTATCTTTACATTTAAAGTTTGTTTCTTGTACACAAATCTAGTTGGGTCTTTTTTGCTTGTTTAATCTGACAGTCTCTATCTTTTAACTGCCATATTTAGATAATTTATACTTAAAGTTATTATTGACATAGGTGGATTAATACCTACTGTACCTCTTATTCTTGTGTATTCATTGTCTATGTTTCTTTTTTTGGCTTCCACTCTTTTTTTTTTTTTTATCTTTTTTAGTTTACTTGAGAGCCCTGGTGGCTCAGTGGTTAAGCATTTAGCTGCTAACCAAATGGTTGGTGGTTCAAACTGACATAGTAGACCTTATAAATCATATAGATGCTTGGCCAGAAGTAGTGAGGCTGAAGCAGGGTCCAGGGGCTAGAATCCATTTTTATATAAAAGTTTGTTGAAAGGTTATAGTTAATTCTTGAATCAATTTTGTGTGAGTGTTTATTAAAAGTTATAGTTAATCATTATGAAAAGTTCCATGAAGAAATGAGAGTACAAGCTGAAACTCATTTTTTCCCCTACCTAGGGGAAGAATGTTCCACGAGGGGTACTTTATTTTAACCAACAAACAGGCTATGCTATATGGAAGTTATCCTCCCACAAAGGAGCCTACTACAACTTCCTTGTGACTGACCTGGGAACCCGTTTCAAGTCACTAAGTCAAGAACAGATACTGCTGGGTCATTCCCAAGGAAATCTTCCCACAGTAACTGAACGGTATCTAGCCAACAAAGACTCTTTAAACCAATCATGTATTTCCACATATTATGTTTATGTTTCTTGCCTTTGACAATGGTATACTAATGAATAACCGATCCGAATTGTTTGTAACTTCACTACCTTCTGTAAAAATAATGTATTAGAGACTCTCTGATTGTGATTCAGTGAATTCCATTGGTCTTTATGCTTAGTGCATACTGAGCATTTTCCTCATTCAAATGAATTTTTCCTTTGTCTTGGCTTAATAAAAGCTCTTTTGATTAAATTTAAGTCTGGAGTCTTTTTCCCCTATGACAGAACCCACCAGCCACTCCACAGGAGAAAGATGCGGCAGTGTGCTTCCATAAAGATTTACAGCCTTGGGAACCCTATGTGGCAGTTCTACTCTGTCCCATAGGGTGGCTATGAGTCCGAATCAACTCATCGGCAGTAAGTTTGGTTTTTGTTTGTTTTTTAGTGTAATTCAGCCTTTTATATGATTCCATTTTCTGTCTTCACTTAGCATACCAACTTAAAAAACCAAAAAACTAAACCTGTTGCCATTGAGTCAATTCCGACTCATAGTAACCCTTTCTAAAAAATATTTAGTGTTTTTCCTAGAGTTTTCAACATGTATTTACAACTATTTTACATCTACTTTCAAGTAATAATATATGACTTTATGGGTAGTGCAGGTACCTTATACTGAAGTATTCCTAATTACTACTTCCCATCCTTATAACACTGTTGTCATACATTTAACTTACACACAAGCTATAATTATCCACTATATAACTCTGGGTGGTACAAATAAATGGTCAATATGCTGGGCTGCCAGCCAGAAGGTTGGAGGTTCGAGTCTACACAGAGTGCTGTGAAAGGAAGGTCTGGCAATCTACTTCCAAAAATTACCCATTGAAACCATGTGGAGCACAGTTATACTCTGACACACATGGGGTCATCATGAGTTGGAATCAACATGACAGTAACTGGTTTTGGTATTTTGTGCTGCTGTTATTTGAACAAACTATTGTCTGTTAGATGGATTAAGAACAAGAAAAAGATATTTTGTTTTACCTTTATTTATTTAGTCTTGATCATTCTTACTTTCTTTATATAGATTCAGGTTTATGACCTATATATTATTTTTTCTTCTCCCTGAAGAACATCCTTTAAACTTTTCTGCAAGATAGGGCTACTGGCAACACATTCCTTCAACTTTGTCTGAAAATGCCTTTATCCTTCACTTTACAGGGATGCATCTTTTTGGATACAGAATTCAAGTCTGGTGTGTTTTGTTTTACTTCTTAAGAGTTTAAATATTACCCTTCCCTCTCCTTTTGTCTACAATTCTTATCCTTACTCTTCCATGTGTACGATATTTTTTTCCTCTCTGGCTTCTTCCAAGATTTTTTTTGTCTTTAGTTTTCTGCAGTTTGACTATGATATGACTGGGTGTTGTTTTTGGCATTTATCTGCTTGGTGTTCTCTGGGTTTCCCAGATCTATGGTTTGGTGTCTGTCAATAATTTTGAAATCATTGTTCCTTCAAGTATTCCTTCTGTGTCTTTGCCCATTTTATCTCCTTCTATTAATACCATTAGCATATGTTAGACTTTTTGTAATTGTTCCACAGTTCATAGATTTGGTGCTCTGTTTTGTTGTTGTTATTGTTTTTATGCTTTTTTTTTTTTTGTCTTTGCCTTTTTAGTTTGGGAAGTTTCTACCGATAAGTCTTCGAGCTCACTGATACTTTACTTGGCCATGTCCTGTTTACTTGTAAGCTCATCGAGACATTCTTAATTTTTGCTACAGTGTTTGATTTCCAGTATTTTCTTTCGATTCTTTTAGAGTTTCCATTTCTTTGCTTTCAATTCCAGAATGTTCTTTCATGTTGTCCAGTTTTTTTTCCACTAGAGCCATTATCATATTAATCATATTTATTTCAAACTTTCAGTCTGAATAATTCCAAAATCTTTGGCATATCTGAGTCTGATTCAGATGCTTCCCCTGCTTTTCAGACTATGCTTTTAATATGTCTTCAATTTTTTCTTGAAATCTAGACATGATGGATTGGATAAAAGGAATGGTGATAAACAGGCCTTTGTTGTGAGATTTTATGTTTCTCTGGCTAGGGATTAGGTCTCTGTTTACTGTTTGTAGCTGTAGGTGTCAGAAGTTAAAATTTTATCTGGAGTCCTTGCTTTTATATCCCTTACTGTCTTTAAGGTTCTCTATAGATTTCTTAAATAAAATCTGAGTTCTGTAATTCTTTTTTTCTTTAATTTCCCATTATTTTATAGAAAACCTACTAATGTGATCGTAAGATGTGGGAGAGAGTTAAGTATTCTAAGAGCCTATAACTAGGTCTCAGTGTTTTAGTGAACATAAGCACCTTGGCTGGGAATCTCTTTTTTTTTGACCCATTAGGTGAGACAGGAAGGCAAGCGGGAGCTGGCGTCATTTAGGTTCTGGTAAAACATACATCTCTGAATGTTGTTGTTAGTTGCTGGTGAGTTGACTCAGATTCATGGCGACCCCATGTATGCAGAGTAGAACTGCTCGATGGGGTTTTTAAGGTTGTGACCTTTTAGAATCTGATTGCCAGTCTGTCTTCTGAGGCACCTTTGGGTGGGCTCAAACCATTAACCTTTTGGTCAGTAGCTGAGCACTTAACCCTTTGCACCACTCAGGTACTCCACACATTGGCTAGACTCTGGCAAAACAGTTGCCCTTAAGGGCAGGCTGTTGTTAAGGAGAACTGAAAACTCTGGATACTTTTCAAAATGGCTACTTTTCCCCTCCATCTGCTAGATGCAGGAGAAGATTTTTTTTTTCTTCTTCACAAAGAGAGCCTGGTGAGGCTCTTGGAGTTAAAATTTATAAAAGTGCGAGGCCTCCTTAAGTCTGGGCCACCGAGAGCTTTATCTTTCAAGCTAGTCCACACTTAGTTTCCAGCAAATAGTCAATTACCCTTTAACATTCCTACCTGATGCTGAGTCGAGAGGCAGTTATTGTTCCAGGTAATCTGTGATTTTCTGTATCTGCCTGTATCTCCAGTTTTGGGGGAATAATTTGTTCTGAAACTTAAATCATCTGATGGATCCAAGAACAGTTGCTGATATTCAGTTTTTTTTTAATTTTTTTTTTGGTGGCTGTTGTGGATAGAAATGACATTTTTCAAACTCTTTACATATTGGACCAGAAACTAGAAGTCTTAGAATTACCTTTTTTTGTTGCAAATTTTTATGATGGATTAGTAATTTTTTTCTTTGAAAGTTTCTTTCATGCCTCTTTCAGATGAGATAAAGACTTTTAAAATCTGATTAAGATATAATAAGTATTAGGGTTATCTTGTGGGTAAGCATAGTGATTATAAAAATAAAACAATAAACTATAATTTAATTACGTACATGCATTCAGGAACCACAAAATATTGAAATAAGATTTAACATATATTCACAAATTACTGTGAAAGGTCTCTGGCCAATTTTTTAATTTTTCCTCAGCCGTGTGAGACTCTTGATGTTTCTCTAATGTACTTAATAAACCCCTTCCCATCATATACTAACAGCTATTAAAAATTTTGTCCTCAAATTTCTAGCTGTGTCTCTTAGAGAAGTAAATAAAATTAGTAGCTATTTATGATTTATAAAAAATATTGACATGAATTGAGAATACAGTCAACGTGTAGAATATGAGAAGTAGTTTTATAGTTTACTTCGTTCTCCTTAGCAAGGAAAATTTAAGCTTCATTTTACTTGTTTTGTCTACCTTCCTTTCTTTCTTTCTTCTCTGTTTTATTTGAAACAATAGCTTTAATGGTCTATCCTAACTAAATATCCTTTAAAATAATTTATAACTGCATTATAAGGTGTTTTATCTTATAATAAGATGTAAAATTAGACATAATAGGTAAATCAAGACTTGTTTATTTTTAAACCAGGAATGGCATTTCACTGTTAATATTATACTAACTCTTAATAATGAATTTGATTTCCCCAAATTGATGAGGAAATTGCTGATTATGTGAGGTTTCCATGTTTAGTAAAAATGAATATTAACATTGTAAAATGATGAATTGCTAATATGGGACATTGAGCTCACAATCACTCATAAAATATCCCTTCTATAAAAGACAAGAATTTATAACAATAATTTTAGAACTTAATTTTACTTCCAGCGATATGTGCAACAAAGAAATAGGGAATTCAATAACCTATCACAGGGAGAAGTGATGATTTTTCTTTGAAAATGCTTATTTCATTGAAGATATAATTTAACTTTGTGTTCATTGTCAGAATTTTAGTTTAAAATGTATTTCAGGAAGAAAGGAAAATAAAAAAAAATGTGCTTACTTTCTGATACAAGAAAAAGTGTCTCATCAAAAAGGTTATTTAATGATTAAACTTCTTACATAAATTATTCTTGATTTATAACCGTAAGTAGCTGTTTTAGTCATCTAATGCTGCTTTAACAGAAATACCACAAGGGGATGGCTTTAACAAAGAGAAATGTATTTTCTCACAGCCTAGTAGACTAGAAGTCCAAATTCAGGGAGTCTGCTCCAGGGGAAGCCTTTCTCTCTGTTAGCTCTGGAGGAAGGTCCTTCTCACCGATCATCTGCTAGACTGGGAGTTTCCACACAGGAATCTCAGGTCCAAAGGACACGCTCTGCTCCCTGCACTGCTTTCTTGGTGGTATGAAGTCCCCCCTCTCTGCTTGCTTCCCTTTCCTTTTTATCTCTTGAGAGGTAAAAGGTGATGCAGGCCACACCCAGGGAAACTCCCTTTACATGGGATCAGGGATGTGACCTTAGTAAGCATGTTACAATCCCACCCTAATCCTCTTTAACATAAAATTACAATCACAAAATGGAAGACAGCTACACAATACTGGGAATCATGGCCTAACCAAGTTGACCCATATTTTTGGAGGACACAATTCAGTCCATGACAGTAGCCAAGGAATATTAGGTCAAATTAGTGCCATTCAGTTAATACTAATAATTGTATTGTTGTTCCTTAATGGTAACATTGTATCACTGTTTAGATCTAAATCTGTTTGCATATAATAGAAATATAATCTTAACAGGCAAGGGGACCAATTCATTTTAATTGATGTTAAAGAAAAATTCTAAAATTTTGCTAACTACAAAGTTTGATGTATATAACTAGTTTTGGTATGAATTCAATAGAATACATACCTTCAAAACAGAGATATCAGACTATACAGTTTAACAATTTAAAAATATGGCACAGTGGTTAAAGCAATCAACTACTAACCAAAAGGTTGCCAGCTGAAAACCACCAGCAGCTCCACGGGAGAAAGATGTGGCAGTCTGCTTCCATAGAGATTTACAGCCTTTGGAAACCCTCTGAGGTTGCTATGAGTCGGAATCGACTTGACAGCAGTGGGTTTGTTTATTTTTTTCTTTTATACCCCCAAATTAAAAAACAAACAGAAAGTGTCACAAACAGAATGTCTCACAGTATTTATGACAAAAGATGATATACTTAATATCTGTATGAGGCACCTCTTATTGACCACTTCAGATCTTCCCTTTTGGTCATGTATTCTAGCTCAGTTATTCCTGTGGCAACTGGCACTTTGTTGCTGTTTCTTGATTTAATTTGAACAGGATCACACCAAGACCCAACCTACATACCTTTTAGCTGTAACCCTGGGGCTTCCCTGTTGACCCTGAGGCATGAGATGCCTCAACTTCCATGTATTAGCATCTGAAACTTTTTGGGTCAGTTAAAAGTTAGTAATGCAGATCTTTGACTAATGGATCTCAGGAGCTAGCAGGTAAATTCTTACCCCTTCCTCTCCAATATGAAATGTGCTGAGATGCATCTATTCTTACTGCTGCTCAGAAGAATGTCACATGATGTCAAGCAGTCGGTAAATTTTAATACCAAGTGATGTTCACCCTTATGTTGACTCTTCTTCCTTCCTTTTGATGATCCTTGTCCTTTACTTCTGCTTCCCTAGTGTTACACTCCATCATAAAATAGTATCACAAAAGCCTTTGTCATGCTGTCTGCTTTCTGGGAAACCATTAAAACAACATGTAAAAATATGTTATAAATTAAAAAGACAAGAGATAATTGTGTAACATAAAAATGAACAAACAATATGAATCACAATTCACACACCAAGAAATCCCATAAGAAAATGAAAAAGTCTATCTTCATTACTTAATAAATGCAAAGTAAAATATAATCTCACCAAATTTAACTATTTTTTTTAAATGAGTATGTTAAAGTTGCTAGTTTTCAGGACCCAATCATACATTGTTGAATAAAGTGTTGAAAAGTGTTTATTGAATGTTTACTAGGGAATAGGTATTTTTCTCATTGTTTTGCAAATATTTACTAATTTAATACTTAAACTAACTTTTCTTTGGCTATTATTGCCACCAAGTTGCAGACAGAGTGGAAAGTTAACGGTGAAGCCAAGATTGAATCTCAGTGCTCGGAATCCAGAAAACTGGAGTAAACTTGTTGATAGATGTACTTCTAGCACGATGGTCTCCTGGTGCTGATCCTAGGCCTTAGGCTTGAGATCACTGAGGCAATCACTACAAACTCAAAGTGCCCAAACACCTGGTCCAGAAACAGGGATGCTTAATATTTTCTGGGCCACGGACACTTTTGATAGTCTGGTAAAACCAATGGATCTCTTTTGAGAATAAGGCTTTTAATAAAATAACAAATATAAGTTTATAAAATAGAATAATATTATTCAAGTAGAATTTTCAAAATATGAAAACGAGTAAATTTGTGATATGGAAATGTATGTGTTTTTTTAACAAGATCTTCTAGTGGTTCTAATAACTAATTTCAAAATAAAGAGGACTAATGATGACTCTAAATAATATTTCAAGACTTTACAAGCTGCTTGCTGAATCTGAAGACCAGGTTGAAGCTAGACAAGGCGGTAGCTTCAACAACTGTATATTTCAGCTAAAAACATCATGCATCACTTGTTAAAACACAATCATTGTCAAAAATGGAAGAACCACTGATAGTCTATTCTTTCCCTTTTCCCCATCCTCATACTTCTCTACACTTTCTCTTTACAATTGAAATTTTGCGTAGTCCCTTCATTCAACTCATACAGTCTATGCTCTCTAGAACTTTCACACCTGCACCCTCTTCCATTTGCCTGTTTATCTTTGTTGAAAACTTCGATACCTCAGGTGAAGTGAACGGCTTCCTTGGTCACACTGCAACTTGTCCTCGTGTGTAAAGCTTTGACTTTTGCGGGTTTATGCCGTTGAAGTCTATCATCTCTACCTTTTTTTTTTTTTTTTTGGTAATTGCTGTCATAAACCAGCATCCATCTTTCCAATGAAAGTTTTCAGAATATCAAACTGGGTATGTGGATTCTCCTATTGATAACTTAGTCTCTTATGAGTAATTGATTTCTAATAAACTTAACTCAATCAATCCTCAAACATTCGCTTACATAATTGTACTCTGATAACCACCATCACCTAGAAGAACTCAACCTCTGAAAAAAATAAATTCAAATGGCCTACTCTGAGCACAAAGTTCCATCATTCTACTTTACTCAGTCTCTGTTACTTCAACTATTAATCAGACCTGCATTCCAGATCTTTCCCCCAGAAATGTTTTTCTCTAATAAAGCTTCTCTTACATCTTTCATCAAGAATCTTGAAAATATTCTTCATTATTGAAACTTCTATTGTTGCTGCCATCAGCCTCATTCTCATCAGATATGTTTTGCCTCTTCAAACAACTGACAAAGAAGCTGTCATAAGAAAATTTATCTTTTCTATGAAAATATTTTGAACCTGTCTTATTCCACATGCACCTTACTAATTCCCTTTTGTAAAAATATAAGAATTGCTCTTTCCCTTATCAATGACTATTTCCCCTTCTCTATGGATGTCATCCTCTTCCAAACTTTCAGCAGCATAACTCTGTAATTTTCTCTGTCTTCTCTATAATTTCAGTCTTTCCATCACACTGTCTTTCTCCTTAAACTTGCTTGAATTTATCTCATTTAAATATTATAATACAGAAAACATTTCTCTTCATATTAACTTCTTCAGAGATTGTCTTTTCTTGATCCTCTTCATCTCTCCTATATTTCATAAAAATTTCATAAGAATTCTCTTTCTCGCTTGCTATTCAATCCTAAAGCCACGTAGTTGGGCATCTGTATTACCACTATACTGAAATTCCAATTGTCAAGGTCATCAAGAACCTGCTCATTTTCACATGAAGTTTTTATTTCTCAGAATGTATCAGAATGCTTAGTGATGGAAAATAGCTTTTGGCACTGTTGAGCTGCTCTTCTCCTAAAACTCTTCTCTTTACTTACATGATTTCCTGAATCCTGTTTTTCTCCTATCTCTTCTATATTTTTTTTTCCATTGGTTTCTCTGCCTTTGCTCATCCCTCAAATGTAATTGACCTACATACAAGAAATCTCCATTGCAATGCCCAGGCATCCACACCTCAATTATCCATACTGAACAAATCAAATATTTACCCAAACACTGCTTGTTCACTATTTCTTATCTCAATGAATGGAACTATCATCTGAATATGGATGATCTAGTCATTATCCTTTGTCTTTTAAACTTTTCTTCTGCCACACATGTACAAAAAAAACCCTATTGATTATACTACATGCATAATTCTTTATTTGGTATTTGGGGAAAAAAAAGTTAATTTAGACTTGTTAAATTTGTGCAAGGTGTATTGATTTTTAAAACATAAAGTTAGACTTTTTGGTAAAAACTTTCAACACAATATTTACTTCATCAAAATGTGTTTTATGTGATCTTATGCAAACAGATAACTAGATAGTTCTTACAATTCTACAAGATCTTTTTTTCTATACCTTTTCAAAGATTCTGCATTTAAATGGCAAATTATAGGTGGTAAGTGGTTCTTAAAGTATATTTCATTCATTTCATTCAAATATGACCATGTTTTCCTCATGCTTAACTCTTTCTGTAACTTCATATTATGTATCAAAAGGGTCAGCAACTTTTCTTGTAAAGGATCAGGTAATAAATATTTTAGGTTTTGTGGACCATACAGTCTCCATCACTGCTACTCAGTGCTGCCATTGCAGCATAAACATGGTCACAGCCAATATATAAATCAAAGAATATGGCTGTATAACAACAAAATTTTATTTACAAAAAAATAAAAAACTGTGTTGGGGTAAATTTAGCCCACAAATCGTACTTTAACAACTTCAATGTAAAAGGAAAAAAAAAAAAAAACTGCAATCTTAAGAAGGCTTTACAAAACATTTCAATACCTGGGCAGTGTATGCATCCATTCATACTAACCAGTAGTTTCTGCCTCTCACTTTACAGTCTAGGCATTCAGAACAGTTTATCTTTCCCAAACTGTGTTTGGAAGTCCCCAAGACTATCCTCAGGTTCAGTAATTTCCTAGAAGATCTCAAATAAATCAGTAAAGCTGCTATACTCATAGTTACATTTTATACAGCAAAGGATACAGATTAAAATCAGCAATGGAAAAGGGTGCATAGGCAGAATCTAGGAGACACCAGGCACAAACTTCCAGTTACCTTCTCCCTGTAGGTTCATACCTGTTAAAACCAAAACCAATTGCTGTCAAGTCAATTCCAATGCATAACAATAGCAGCCCTATGTGTGTCAGAGTAGAACTGTGCCCCCAGACTCATACAGACAGCACTTAATCTCCCAGCAACAATGTGGGGTAACATGCACAAAGTATCGCCAAGCAGAGAAGCTCACCCAAGGCTTAGAATCCAGTGTTTTATTGAGGACCAGTCATGTAGGCGTGGTTAACCATTCAAGTGGCTAACCTTATGTATTCAGTCTTCAGCCCAGCTCCTCTAGGGATAAAACGAATGCCACATAACCCAAAACCCCCACCATAAATTACATGGTTAGCATAAACTATCTGGTATGGCCCAAGGCCTCAAGTAGGGGGGAAAAAAAAGTCACTCTTAACAAAAAGGACATTCCAAGCATTAGAAGTTATCTCCCAGAGCTGGGGAAGGGCCAAACCTTTCTTTTAAATGTGCAAGATTTAGACAACCCAGACCTGCTGAGTTAATCTTTTACTGAACAAGTACATAGTTATTTCTTACTGTTATGTCTTTGCTTATTCAAATATCTTTCTGCCTGTCTAAAACCCCAGAAATAAAGATATATTTCACTGTAAGCTCCATATGGCATGATGGACAGTCTCTTAATGACCTTTGTATCCCCAGGGAATATATAGTGCACAAAATGTAGTAGAGGCTCAATAAGTGTTAAAAAATCTGAACAGAAAATTCAGAAGTTTATCTTGGTTTTTTAAAAAAAATATGTTCTTAGGGACATATATATTGGAATGTATCACTAAACAACATAAAGACACCCTCTCATTATAATTAACAATTGTGCAACTTACTGAATTAGAATGTCTGCATATAGCTTTGACAAATTAGAAACAATAAATGTGCAAAATAAAACAACCTAACAATTAACAACAAAATATAAAGCAGGCAGTATAGTATTGAATATCATTAAAAAGAAGTGAGCTTAAATTTTAAGTAATTTTTTTAAGCATTGTTCTTATATGTTTCATACAGTTTTAATAAAATAGTTTACATGAGATTGGAGGTCAACAAACTAAGGCCCACAGTTTAAGCCTGATCCACTGCCTCTTTTTGTGAATAAAGTTTTATTGGAACACGCTGAAAAACAAACCTTTCGATTTGAGTTGATTCTAGCTCATAGCAATCCTATAGGCAGAGTAGAACTGTAAGGCTGTAATCTTTATGGAAACAGACTGCCAAATCCTTCTCCCATAGAGCTGCTAGTGGGTTCGAACTGCCAATCTTTCAATTAGCAGCTGATCTCTTAACCACTGCACCACCAGGGCTCCATTATTGGAACCAAGCCATGCAATTCATTTATGTATTGTCTAAGGCTGCTTTGCATTGCAATGACAAAGCTAAGTACAGTAACCCCCCCCCCCCACCCCCATTATTTGCAGTTTCACTTTTAGTGGTTTCAGTTACCCTTACCCGTGGTCACTCTCGGTTTGAAAATGTTGAAGGAGTAGCTTGAAGAAATTTCACGCAGTAACACTTCATCCTGCCCGGGGACCACATTCACATAACTTTTATTACAGTGCATTGTTATAATTGTTTGATTTTATTATTGTTGTTGTTAATCTCTTACTGTACCTAAATTATAAATTAACCTTTATCACATATATGTCTGTATAGGGCAAAACATAGTATGTATAGGGTTTGATACTATCTGCGGTTTCAGGCATCCACAGGGTTCTTGGAACGTATCCCCTGCAGATAAGGGGGGCTACTGTAGTTGAAAGGAGTCTGGTGACCAGATGGCCCATAAAGCATAGAATATTTTTTATCAGGTTCTTTACGGGAAAATTTTGCTGACCCATTCTCTAGATAGACCAAAAAAAAAAAAAAATTACACAACCATAAATTTAATGAAAAATACATAGTTTGAATCATCTAATTGGTTACAAAAATTGCCTTCAAGTCGATTCCAACTTATGGCGACCCCATGTTTTGCAGACTGGTGAAACTGCTCTCCATAGTGTTTTCATGGCTGTGACCTTTCAGAAGCAGATTGCTGGGCCTTTTAAGGCATCCCTGGGTGGATATGAACCACCAACCTTTTGGTGAATAGCCCAGCACTTAACCATTTTACCTGTTAATTAATATATGTATGAAGCAATTATGGTTAGTGTTGTTGGGTGTCACAAAATTAATCTCTTCTTAATCTATTAATTTTTTTAAAGGAATAATTATTATTATTAAAAATATTTCATATATATTTATATCTGGATTTTACATCCTCTCTCTTTCTTCTTCTCTCCCTCACTCCCTCCCTCTCTCTCTCTTTTCTTTATTTTAAAGAGGTTAATTTCTAAATATATTGTTTTATACATTTTTCTTTGTGTGGTACAAGTAGTTACTTTTCTCTAAAAGGTCTGAAATATGAAAATTAATATTATTTTCCATTAATGCATAATTTGTGGTGATAGAATGGCTCATTCCCTCCCCACACCCTCACCCCCAAATTATCGCTCTTCCTATCTATAAGCATTTCTCTGGGCCTGGTTTGCGAAGTGTTTTGAAACTGGTTCCATTCCAGCGCTAAAGAAGTTCTTCCCTGTAACATTCTTTCTTCAACTAGGGCTTGTCTGGCTTGGTCAAAGAGTTCATTTTATGCTCTGTGTGAAAAGTTCATACAACAGGGATTTAAAACATCAGGCAGCAGGATGAAGTCCTGGGTGCTTAGCTGTTGCTTTCAAAGAGATCTAGCAAGAAGCAAAATAGAAAGATCTCAATAGATACTTAGATCACTGCTTTACAAACACATCTGGCAACCAGTGTGAGGTACAGACACAGTTATAGGAAGGAGATGTTTGACCAAAAAAAAAAAAAGAATAGGTAGAATTTTACAGCAAGATTAAATCACAATTTTTTTTTGGAAAGTTGGGCTTTGAAGCAAAGCAGATACTTAGAAGCAGGGGATAAATTCAGAATCTAGATATGATAAATGAGTGACAGGAAAAGATTTAATCACAGAAGATTTGGAAATAGTTCCTGGTTCTATAGTACAAGGTCAGCTTTGGAGAAGCTGACAAAAGATTTAACGAAAAACTAACAATCTAGTCTTCCTTGTATTACCTCTTCTTTGTAACAGATTGGTCACTGAATCTGGGGAAAGATGAAATACAATGTGGGTTTAAATGCTCGAAAATCCAAGATTAGAATGACAGAGTCAGAGAGCCAAGCAAACCATTACAAAAATATGATTTATCCTCATTTCAAAGGTGTTATTTCACCTCTATCTTATTGAGGTCAAGAAGCACTCATACAATGTTATTTATTTTTATCCAACACATGTGATGTTGACCGATTTCTCCTTCAATTACAGTACAATTATTCTTCTCTCTTTTCTTTTCTCTAGAATCTAGAAATGATTTTTTTGTTTTTCTTCCTGGATTCGATTTCTCTTTTCTACCCACTATTTGCATTTACAGGATAAAAGAAAGTAAAATGCCATGACTTTATCCGAAAATAAATTAGAACTACATCAGTCAGAATTAATGAAGTGAATAAGACTATGACAACAAAAAAAGATTAGATGAAAAAGACTGTAGAGGAAACACTAAGTGTGTTCGGTCTTCATTTTATCACCACAATCTGGTGTTACTTGGTGAAACAGATGCTGAAATAAGCACCCATCGGGCTTATTAGGAAAATAGAGACTGTATTAGAGAAAGGATATTATCCATCATAGTATTATCATTCAAAAGACTTACTGGATGCTTTTTATGGAATCTTCTTGTAGATGGGTAGATAAGAAGAACACTTGGAGAATGTATGCTGAATTGAGAAAGCTGGCATTCAGTCCTTTCACTCTTTTCTTTGGATTTATCTCATCTGAAAAGGTTGCCTGATAACAGTGGTACCTCCTCCTGAAGTTGATGTGAAGATTAAACAGGTTAATTCGAGTAAGGTATTCACAGCTGTATTGACGTGAAGTAAGTGCTCAGTAAATTCTGGTCATTACCATTATACAACATGGACTGGAGAACAATGTGGACATGTACAAAATCCAAAATGTATTTTGATGGTAAAGTCATACAGAAATGTTATTATAAGTACAGTTTGGAAGCTAAGTTGATAATTTAGAGCTGAGATGTTAACTGTTGCATCTGGAGAGCCATTATGGCTCTAAGAATTAGAATGCTATTGGGTGCAAGTAAAAGAAATCCTACTTCAAACTTAAAAATAAATAATAAAATAGTATATGATTCTACATTGCCTTAGGTATAGAAGTGACTGGGTTTCTTTCTCTCTCTCTCTGGTCTTTTAACGACTGCATAGCTTTCCCCTAAGATGCTTCCCCTCATTGCCATAAGATGACAGGCAGAGATGTTCTTCTTGTTGTATATCATCAATTCCTTCTGACTTGTAGGAAACCTGTAAGGCAAAGTAGAACTGCCCCGTAAGATTTCTGAGGCTGTATTCTTTCTAGCAGCAAATTTCCAGGTCTTTTCTCCCCTGGAGCCTCTGGTGGACTCGAACTGACCTTTCAGTTAACAGTGAGTACATAACCATTACACCATGAGGATAGAGAAGCTGGATCAAAATTCTGGGTTACAGTTCACAACCAGAGAGAGTGAAAATCACTTTTTTTAAGCATGAAGTACAAGTCATTCTTTTCAGTCTTATTATGTCTTGTTCTGCTTGTCCATGTACCTAATGGTTTAATTAGCTGCATCTATCCCTGGAGGTCAGGAACAAGGGATTGAGGAAATTTCTTCAGATTTACGTATGTATGTGTTATACAATGGTTAAGCACTCGGCTGCTAACCGAAAGGTCAGCAGTTCAAGCCCACCAGCTGCACCAAGGGACAAAAATGGTAAAGATTACAGCCTTGGAAATCCAGTGGGAAAGTTCTACTCTGTCCCATAGGGTCACTCTAAGTCAGAATCGACTTGTCAGCAATGGGTTTGATCTGGTTTCGGTGGTGTCCAGCGAAACTGCAATAAAATCAGTATTCTTTAAAAAAGAGAACAGTAAATGCTAGGTAAGCAAAATAGTATCTACTACGATAATAAGACATGTTGATTATATCACACTGATTTCTTTCTATTTAGAACATAATTTTAGCCAGAATACTAGGCATTGATAGATTACTGCTAATATAAAGAAGTTTCCATGCAGAAGTGTATCTCCCACCTGCTTATTACTGGGTGTTATTTTGTGTTTGTTTGCTTTGTTTTCTTCTTTGTTTTGCTTTTTAACAGAATAAAATGTCATTTTTTGTAAACATGACAAAATGTTTTGGGCTGATAAAAGTGCAATTTTCCCTAAATATACTCTGAAAAAGTAGGCAAAGAGGGAGAGAGTATGAGGCTTAAAATATTTCTGAAAGTTGGTATGTTAAAAAAAGAGAGAGAAGAATGAATACATGGAATAGGAATAGCTAAATTTCCTTCATGGCAAATTCTTGCCAGGATTGACGTTCATAGGAAATATATCTATCTGAGTAGTTAAACGTTCTTTAGCTACTATCTTTCCTGCTTCTTCTCTAAAGGATTAAATCTTCTGTGGGAAAAGAGCAAGAAAGAGAAGTTAAAGTGGGCAAAGGTTACAAGAATGTACATAAATACAGCCAAGCAATTTAGGTATAATCAGATTACTATTTTATAACTTTACTATTATTTTTCCCTGTTTTGCACTTAAATTTGCATGCATATGTGATCTCAACTCAAATATATTTTACTGAGAAAAATGATATTTAATTATATGTTGCTGGTCTTCTTGAAAATAGATTTAATACATATCTACTAATTAATCAAGACATATTTAACTCGTTAGAATTTGTCTCCCATTTAAAGAAAATTTCTTAAAATAATATTTGTTCTTTGTTAGATTGAAAAATCTATAACTATAAAGTTAAAAGGGGGGAATCACATTGGAGCTATATAGATTGGATTTTTAGGAATTGTTCCTCATTTTAAAGCTAAATTGAGCACAAGGGGTAGAGATTTTCAAAGTGCTAAATTACTTGAAGTATTTATTGGTAAAATAGCATACATTGTAAAATAATAAAGACAATAAGAATTTAGAGAGTATTTTTCACCCATACACATTTTTTACAGGTGATTATATATTTAAAATTTTTACCAATAGTTTTCCTGTTAGACGGAGAGTCTTTGAATTTATATTCAATCAGTTCTAGATGTGTTTCTTTTCCAAATATGAGAGCAATTGATTGATTTTGTGTAGGGTTGTTGCTATGAATTGTTGTCTGCTTGCTAATCATGGGATTTTCTTATCCTTTATTTCATCCTGCTTTGAGTTTATTGATTACTCCATCGACTTTTCTATTTTCAGCCTGTCTGTTCTTTTAGACTAGTTTGCACCATTAGCAGAATATACGGTTTATATTTTATTCCTCCTCTCAATACTCACTTTTAAAATTAGGCTTTGAAATACAGAAAATTCTTGTCATTAAAACAACATTTTAAGCTTGCAATGAAATAAATGCCATTTTTCTAAATTGAATGGAGTATTAGTTGTTTTCAAAGTAAATGATGGTAGCCAGAGTAGAAAGTAACTTAGTGTTCATAGCAAATAAATATATGATAATATTTAAATAAGCAAACATATCTTTATAAAATTTAAAAATATATTCAAGACCTTTTAGCTATGAAAGAATTTTGTTTTAATTTTTTTTAGGTTAGAATTTAAACTTTATTAGCACTTACTATGATTTAAAATTTTAAAAAAGTCACTTATTTGTAATTTAGTATGTTGTTTGTATGCCTGTATAATACAGAAGTAAAAAATAATTTAATTTAAATTTTTCCATGATTACTTC
This sequence comes from Dugong dugon, assembly GCA_030035585.1. Classification (NCBI taxonomy): domain Eukaryota; kingdom Metazoa; phylum Chordata; class Mammalia; order Sirenia; family Dugongidae; genus Dugong; species Dugong dugon. Next base: position 45,346,383 of record CM057477.1, on the reverse strand, counting down.
ATAGACATGTACACTTTTGCATCAATTAGATGACATAATTCAATGAGTACTTTTTCTTTTATTGTAATATTTTATTTATGATTGAAAAACCTCAAAGTTTGTTCTAAATTATCAGAGCTTCTCCATTAAATTTGTGATACATTTTTGTTTCTATATTCTGGACTATATGTAGTTTCTGATATAAATATTTACGTATGTTTATTTATTTATATATATATATATATATATACATATATATAAAACAAAGGGTCTTGGTGGTGAACGGGTTAAACACTAGGCTGCTAGCTGAAAGGTCGGTGGTTCAAACCCTTCAGTGACTTAGCAAGAAAAAAGACCTGGAAATTTTCTCCCCTAAAAATTTCAGCCTATGAAACCCTATGGGGCAGTTCTACTCTGTCATATAGGGTCACTAAGATTTGCAATCAACTCGGGGGCACACAACAAAAACAAGATATATATAACACCATGGATTTCATGATGGCACATCACAATCTTTTCGAAGACATAAAACTAACAAAGCCTGATTCCCTATTTGAGATACGTATTTCCACACAGGAAAAAAAAAAATCATAAAACAGTATCTTTGAAATAGCTCCACCTCCTATAAGCATGTTCAAGAAAATTTTTCAAAGTGGCAATGAGAACCTTGGAAGTTAACAGTCATGATTGCCAAATGCCACAAACGCCCAACATTCTTTTATGCAGGTTTTGCTAGATTGTAAGCTGCATGTTGGCAAGGACTTTAAAATATATATATATAGTATTAATTTTTGTTTATTGTTACATTTCTAGTTTATAAAACCAGTCCTTGAACATAGTCAGTTCAAATCAATATGTAATAATAAATAATTTAATTAATAAATTAGTTGTTGCTTACTCTCTGCTTTTAAACCCAGGGTTGCCTCTTTATGCACTGCAACAAAATTTGAAAAGAGGTTTTAGGCAATTCACTATCTCTTACTTCCAAGAGGTATTAGGCATTTAATAATAATAAATCCCTGAACATGGAGATACATAAATATATTCATAGAGTTATATCTTAAAAGAGATAATACAATAATATTAGAGTAACAATGTATATTTATTGAGAGGTTATTGATACACATTCTACTGCAAATATGTGTTTCATTTATTTCTCATAACAACCTTACAAAGAAAGTACAAGTTTTTTTCCTTTCACCCAGAATTAAACTAACAGTAGTTCAGTAGTTCTTCAGTCATATACTAGTAAGTAGCAGATACAAGATTCAAACTCAGTTTTATCTAACATCAAGACTTACGCTGTTAAAAATAATGCTGTATTTCCTTTGTTGTCTGGAACCGTTTACTGTGTATCTTCTGAGATTCTAAAGTGAAAACGGGGCTGTTAGGAAAACAAGATAATATTAAATAAAGGCAAAGTTCAAAGAAACATTTGTTTTATTAGCACAACATGCTTCAACTTAAATAGAATTACTTATTTGGCCTGACATTGATTTCCTGATTACCAATTAATCAATGTTTATAATTTATATTAGACCTTTTTTTTACAGATCAAATTGTGGCTGTTGTAACTTGAAAAATGAGGGGTTTAGCTCTATATTATAGCTATTATATTGTCTTCTATGACTTTTATTTCAAGGTACAAGAATAATAAGGGACATTATCTGAGTAGCACATAACAGACTGCAATATTGTTCCTGAATGTCAGCTGCATTATATTTGAGAAGTCACCTGCTGTTATGGTGTTTCTTTTAACCAGAACCCTCTCTTATACTTTTCATATACTTATAACATTAAAGTAATAGTTGAGTAAGACAGAATCATTCAAACCACATTTCATTATGGTGGTCGTCAGCGAGAGCTGCTCTTAAAGGCTTGAAAAATCATTTCTACAAAATGATGTCAATCATCATCAAAAGTGAAAACATTAGAATAGCAAGTGAAAAGCTTGCTGTAAGTGTATAGAAGAAGAAAATGTCAGGTATGTTTCTTTGGTTAAAAAATGCTATACTTCACGGTTTGTCTTAAATTATTTGAAATAGTTTTATTCCAAAGCATATTGATATTGTCTACCCTGTTCGTATAAAATTATAATAGGAGGAAATGCAAACCAAAGTTATTTCTTTAATTATCAAGCAAACTCACTATTTCATAATCAAAGTCAGACACTCCAGGGCATGAATTACACGGCGTTAATTCATGCTTAGGTGCATTGATGGCTTAAAGCCTTCAGCTTCATGCTTAGCAACACACTAGGTGTGAAATATTACAACACAATTCACAACCTGTCATGTCTTATGGCTTAATTAGGGATGTTTATGATCTTGTTTTTCATACTCTATTGGTAACAGTTGACTAAAAAAAAGAGACAAGGGACCATTATATGCAGAATAGTTTCATCATCATCGCATAAACTGAGAGCTCAAACTGTGACTTAATTCAGTCTAGAATGGTAACTGAAAAAACGATGAAAATAAGTATCACAGGAGAATAGGACAGCACACACGTTGTGCCCTGGAAAAGAACTGTAGAAGCCACATATACCAGTGAGCAATTCTATGAGCCCATTATGGACCACATTAATATTTGGGAGTCTTTACTTAGAAGAGTCCCTGGGTGGTGCAAACTGTTAAGCACTTAACAGCCAGCTAAAGGTTGGCGGTTTGTATACACACAGAGGTGCTTGGAAGACAGAACTGGAGATCTCCTTCCAAAAGATCACAGCCTTGAAAACCCTGTAAAGCAGTTCTAATCAGACACATGGGGTCGCTATCAGTGAGAACTGACTCCAAGGAACTAATATCAACACTTAAGTTAGAAACATATTTGATCCAATCGTGCAAGAAATCTACGCATGTTGGAAAGGAGGAAACTGAACTAACCTATCAAAATGACAGTGTTTTTGTCTCTCAATACATTTATTTATAAAATATTTTGTTTTATTCTCTGCTGATAAAATCAATCTGAAAGGATATAACTTATTATTGAGGACCCTGGATGGTGAGAACAGTTAATGTGTTTGGCTGTTAACTGAGAGGTTGGAAGTTTGAGTCCACTCAGAGATGTTGCTGTTGTTAGGTGTCGTCAATGCACCACAGAATGAAACACAGCCTGGTCCTGTGCCATGCTCACGATTGTTATTATGCATGAGCCCATTGTTGCAGCCATTCTGTCAATCCACCTCATTGCTGGTTTTCCTCTTTTTTGCTGACCCTGTACTTTACCAAGCATGATGTCGTTCTCCAGGGACTGATTCCTCCTGACAACATGTCCAAAGTATGTAAGACGTAGTCTCACCATCCTTCCTTCTAAGGAGTATTCTGGTTGTATTTCTTCCAAGACAGATTTGTTTGTTCTTGTGGCAGTCCATGGTATATTCAATATTCTTCACCAACATCACAACTCTTCTTTGGTCTTCCTTATTCATTGTCCAGCTTTCGCATGCATATGATGCGATTGAAAACACCATGGCTTGGGTCAAGCACACTGTCTTAGTCATCTAGTGCTGCTATAACAGAAATACCACAAGTGGATGGCTTTAACAAAGAGAAATTTATTTCTTCACAGTAAAGTAGGCTAAAAGTCCAAACTTAGGGCAGCAGCTCCAGGGGAAGCCTTTCTCTCTCTGTCAGCCTTCTCATCAATGTTTCTCTGGACTAGGCGCTTCTCCACGCAGGGACCCCGAGTTCAAAGGACACACTCTACTCCTAGAGCTGCTTTCTAGGTGGTATGAGGTCCCCCTGTCTCTCTGCTCACTTCTCCCTTTTATATCTCAAGAGATTGCCTCAGGACACAATCCAATCTTGTAGACTGAGTCCTGCCTTACTAACACAACTGCCACCCTTCCCCACTCATTAACATCATAGAGGCAGGATTTACAACATATCGGAAAATCACACAATACCAGGAATCATGACCCAGCCAAACTGATACATACATTTTTGGGGGGACATAATTCAACCCATGACACACACCTTAGTCTTCAAGGTGACATCTTTATTTTCAACACTTTAAAGAGGTCTTTTGCAGAAGATTTTCCCAGTGCAATGTGTCTTTTGATTTCCTGATTGCCGCTTCCATGGGTGTTGATTTTGGATCCAAGTAAAATGAAATCCTTGACAATTTCAATCTTTTCTCTGTTTATCATGACGTTGCTTATTGATCCAGTTGTGAGGATTTTTGTTTTCTTTATATTGAGGTGTAATCCATACTGAAGGCTATGGTCTTTGATCTTCACCAATAAGTGCTTCGTCTTCACTTTCAGCAAGCAAGGTTGTGTCATCTGCATATTGCAGGTTGTTAATGAATCTTCCTCCAATCCTGATGCCCCTTTCTTCTTCATATAGTTCAGCTTCTTGGATTATTTGCTCAGCATACAGAATGAATAGGTATGCTGAAAGGATACAACCTTGAAGCACACCTTTCTAGACTTTAAACTATGCATTATCCCCTAGTTCTGTTCGAACAACTGCCTCTTGATCTGTGTACAGGTTTTTCATGAGCACAATTAAGTGTTCTGGAATTCCCATTCTTTGCAATGATGTCCATAATTTGTTATGATCCACACAATCGAATGTCTTTGCATGTCAATAAAACACAGGTAAACATCTTTGTAGTATTCTCTGCTTTCAGCCAGGATCCATTTGACATCAGCAATGATATCCTTGGTTCCATGTCCTCTTCTGAACCCGACCTGAATTTCTAGCAGTTCCGTTGTCGACATACTGCTGCAGCCACATTTGAATGATCTTCAGCAAAATTTTATTTGCATGTGATATTAATGATATTGTTTGATGATTTCCACATTTGGTTGGATCACGTTTCTTGGGAATAGGCATAAATATAGATCTCTTCCAGTTGGTTGGCCAGGTAGCTGTCTTCCAAATTTCTTGGCATAGATGAGTGAGCACTTCCAGGGCTGTATGTGATGATTGAAACATAATCCATCAATTCCTGGAGCCTTGTTTTTTGCCAGTGCCTTCATTGCAGCTTGGACTTCTTCCTTCAGTACCATTGGTTGCTGATCATATGCTACCTCCTGAAATGGTTGAACATCGGCCAACTCTTTTTAGTTCAGTGACTCTGTGTATTCCTTATATCTTCTTTTGATACTTCCTTCATCGTTTAATATTTTCTCCATAGAATCCTTTACTATTGCAACCCGAGGCTTGAATTTTTTCTTCAGTTCTTTCAGCTTGAGGAATGCTGAACATGTTCTTCCCTTTTGGTTTTGTATCTCCAGCTCTTTGCACATGTCATTATAATACTTTACTTTGTCTTCTCAAGCCAGCCTTTGAAATCTTCTGTTCAGTTCTTTTACTTCATCAGTTCTTCCTTTTGCTACTCAGCATTCTAGAGCAAGTTTCAGAGTCTCTTCTGACATCCATATTGGTCTTTTCTTTCTTTCCTATCTTTTTAATGACATTTTGCTTTCTTCATGTATGATGTCCTTGATGTCATTCCACAGCTCGTCTGGTCTTCGGTCATTGGTGTTCAATGTGTCAAATCTATTCTTGAGATGGTCTCTAAATTCAGGTGGGATATACTCAAGGTGGTACTTTGGCTCTTGTGGACTTGTTTTAATTTTCTTCAGTTTCAACTTGAACTTGCATATGAGCAATTGATGATCTGTTCCGCAGTCAGCCCCTGGCCTTGTTCTGACTGATGATACTGAGTTTTTCCATTGTCTCTTTCCACAGATGTAGTTGATTTGATTCCCGTGTATTCTTTTCTTGTGAGGTCCATGTGTACAGTTGCCATTTATGTTGGTGAAAAAAGGGAATTTGCAATGAAGAAGTCGTTGGTCTTTCAAAATTCTATCATTCGATCTCTGGCATCATTTCTATCACCAAGGACGTATTTTCCAACTACTAATCCTTCTTCTTTGTTTCTAGCTTTTGCATTCCCATCACCAGTAATTACCAACACATCCTGATTGATTCGATCAATTTCAGACGGAAGAAGTTGGGAAAAACTTCAATTTCTTCATCTTTGGCCTTAGTGGTTGGTGCATAAATTTGAATAATAGTCATATTAACTGGTCTTCCTTGTAGGAGTACGGATATTATTCTGTCACTGGCAATGCTGTACTTCAGGGTAGATCTTGAAATGTTCTTTTTGAGGATGAATGCCACGCCATACCTCTTCAAGTTCTCATTCCTGGCATAGTAGACCATATGGCTGTCGAATTCAAAATGGCCAATACCAGTCCATTTCAGCTCACTAATGCCTAGAATATCGATGTTTATGCATTTCATTTCATTTCAGATGATTTCTAATTTTCCTAGATTCATACTTCATACATTCCACTTTCCAATTATTAATGGATGTTTGCAGCTGTTTCTTCTCATTTTGAGTCATGCCATATCAGCAAATGAAGATCCTGAAAGCTTGACTCCATCCACATCATTAAGGTTGACTCTACTTTGAGGAGGCAGCTCTTCCCCAGTTGTCTTTTGAGTGCCTTCCAACCCGGGGTGGAGGGGGGCTCATCTTTTGGTACTATATTAGACAATGTTCTGCTGTTATTTATAACGTTTTCACTGGCTAATTCTTTTCAGAAGTAGACTGCTGGGTCCTTCTTCCTAGTCTGTCTTAGTCTGGAAGCTCAGCTGAAACCTGTTCACCATGGGTGACCCTGCTGGTGCCTGAACACTGGTGGTATAGCTTCTAACATCACAACCACATGCAAGCCCCCACAGTACAACAAACTGACAGACGTGTCAGCACTGACACAATGTAGGAGCACTCAGAGATACTTTAGAAAAAGACCTGGCGATCTACTTCTGCAAAAGAGCCTCAAAACATCTAGGTACTTGGCATAGGAGAAGCTTTTACCCAGGGTGCAAGATGAACTTTGTTTTGTTCAGACCTGGAAAATGAAGAGGCATTCAGGTTGAGCTCACAGTAATGGGTGAATCTGCAATGACTCAGAGAAGATAGGGAAGAGAGAAGAGTCAGAACTACAGCTGCTCTCAAAAACAAATGTTTTTGCACACGTTTTCCCATCCTTGAAAGATAAATAAAAGCATTTTTTAAAAATGCTTACCCAGGCTAGCTCCAGGACAGGGCATTTACAGATTAACTAATGTATGACTTATAATTACTGATGTCTGACTAATGATCACTATTTCCTTAAACTTGTCCTATTTAAAAAACCTTTCTCATTTTCCATAGTTTGGAACATGCTGCACTTTTGCTTCATGTTCCTCAGCTCGAGTTCCCCGCTCGAGTTGCTGTCCTTTAATAAAACTCCTTTCTTTAATTTTAACAGAGCTTCAGTTTTTTCACTCTACCTTCTATGACACTTCTGAAAAATCAGCCGTTGAAAACTCTATGGAGCACAGTTTACTCTGACACACTGGGGGTAACCATGAGTCGGTAGTCAACTGAATAGCAACAGGTAGTTTTTTATACTTAGTATTGGATGGGCAGAATTATCAGGTTCAGGCAATTCTAATAATTTATAAGCATGAATTTTCTTACTAATCATAATATTTATCATTTTGAGCACAACACATATTCAAATATATATTGTCTATATCCATTTTTTACGCTTCTTAACAAATAATCACAAACTCAGTGACTTAAGACAGCATGTACTTATTATCTCACCATTACTGTGAGTCAGAAGTCTAGGCACAACTTAGGTAGGTCCTATGCTCAGCATCTGACAAGGCTGAAATCAAGATGTCTGCCAGACTGCATTTTTGTCTGGATGCCCAACTTGTTACAAATCTACTTCCAGGTTCGTTTAGGTTGCTGGTAAAATTTATTTCCTTGTGGCTATATGCCTCAGGACCCTAACTTCTTCTTTGCTCTTTGTTGGAGGGCCCCTCAGTTCTAGGGGCCTTCCCCATGACCCTTTCCATAGGCAGCCTACAAAGTGGCTGTTAGCCACTTCAAGGCCAGCAGGAGAATTTCTTCACAACAGTCATATAAGATGCAATCTCACATAACCCAATCCAATGACACCCATCACTTCTGACATACAAAAAACCTGATCAAGGGAATGATAGTCTACCACCTCTGCCATATTCTATTGGTTAGAAGAAAATTGCAAATTTCATGAACCCTCAACCGTAGAGGATTATACAAAGACATGGTCATCAGGAGGCAGGAATTTTGGGGTTTGCTCTAGCTTCCATCCTTCACAATGTCTCGTTTTAGTTTTTCCAAAAACTTGCAAAATGAATATTATCTCAGTTTTACAGACAAGAATATTGAAGATTAGAGAGATGTAATTACTTTAGTCATAATCACACAGTTTGTAAATTGTGTCATTAGGATTTACATTCAGGTATATGTGGCTCAAGAACCAATGTTCATTTCATTATACTTCTGATTTGACAAGAGTAGTTCCCTACTTTCAGAAAAGCTGAAATGTATTTAAAAGATGATAAGCTAACATCTACTTAGATTAATTGTATTTTAATTATTTATTTTTGAAATTAGAGAGTGATGAATCGTGGTCAGTGGAGAATCTAAAAAAAATCAAAGTCCAGGTCATCGGCAGATTGCTCTGGAGTGTCCAGAGAAGAGGATGTTTTAAGTCTACTGACCAGAGCTCATTTCCTGAACACAGATGTCTGTAGGAAAAGACAATCAAAATCCTGGCGGATCTTTCCTAATGCATAGCATTTCTCTTTAGCATGATTTCCCAAAGTTCAAGTGAGCATGGTTTTTACAAGGAGATAGTGGTGATCATTTATTGGCTGTTTATTCTTTTTAAGAAACTGAACTAAGTGCTTTACAATGAAAAGCTCATTTATTCTTTAAAAAACAATTACCCACTTTTAAAAATAAGGACACAGAAACTTTGAGAGATTAAGTGACTTTTCAAAAGTCAAACAGCTAGTAAATATCAGCTCTCCGATCAGTCAATGGAATCCAGGCTGTCTGACTCGGGAGTCCTAGGTTCCTGAAAGCTGAACAGGATAAGCAATTAATATTCAAATGTTTGACAGAGTAGCTATCAGGAACCTTTAGAAGTTTGCAGGGCTGAATGAAAGGGAGAATGAAAGGAAAAAGGAGGCTAAATAAATGGTGAGATACTTGATGCTGTATTACTTAAGGTAAGTGAAAATTTGGCAGCTGTAGTTGCTGACTCCCTGCTGATCCCACCTGGTGACATTCTTATTTCCAGAAGCAGAGCTGGAGTCTGTCGATCTTTTCCTCTGAGGTGGCTAGGATGGCCCTCTTAAGAGATTTTGAGACTGCGGGAGCTCAAATCCTAGTAAATTCACCGAAAACCTTTTATCTGTACCTTCACCCAGCCATAACCATTTTCAGTATTCTAAGATGGTTGTAATCTATCATGAAAGGAAAACAAACAAACAAATTGCAAAAGACATAACTCTAGTCAATATCTGCGCAGAACAGATTGACCACTCTGGAACTCTAATGATGTGTACAGGCTGAACAATCTGGAAGAACTATTGGCCAACTCATACTGACCACTCAAAACACAGTAACTGCATACATTTAAATCCCACATTTCTGGCAATATTCTGTTTATGATGCTAGAAGCTTACCCTACAGCTTACCTCATTTCTTTCTGAGCCCTCACCAGAATCACTTTTAATGACCGTAATGCTACCAGCAGTCTCTTCGAGGCAATCTGGATTTTACTATTAAGCACATCAAAACTCAGACTTTACCCATTACCCAATTCCAAAGCCACTTCTACATTTCTAGATATTTGTTATAGCAGCATCCCACTTTCCATTACCAAAATACTGTCTCAGTTTCATAGGGCTACTGTAAAATATATCACAAGCTGGGAGGCTTATAACAACAGAAATTTATTTTTTCACAGTTCTGGAGTCTGGGAATCTGAAATCAGGATGTCAGCCTTGGTAATTCCTACTGAGGCTTTCAAGGAGAATCTGTTCCTTGCCTCTCTTCTAGTTTCTGGCTGTTGGTATTGTCCTTAGGTGCCCTCAAGACGATTCTGAATCATAGTGACCCTAGGTACAATAGAACAAAACACTACCCGGTAGTGCACCATGTTCACCACTGTTACATTTGAGCCCATTGTTGCAGCCACTGTATCAATCCATCTCATTGAGGGTCTTCCTCTTTTTCAATGACTCTCTATTTTACCAAGCATAATGTCCTTCTCCAGGGACTGGTCTCTTCTGATAACTTGTGCAAAGTATGTGAAACTAAGCCTCGCCATCCTCTCTTCAAAGGAGCACTCTGGCTGTGTTTCTTCCAAGACAGACTTCTTTGTTCTTCTGGCAGTCCATGGTATAGTCAACATTCTTTGCCAAAACCATAATTCAGAGACATCAATTCTTCTTCAGTCTTCCTTATTCATTGCCCAGCTTTAGAATGCATATGAAACGATTGAAAATATCATGGCTTGGCTCAGTTGCACCTTAGTCCTCAAAATAACATCTTTGCTCTTTAACGCTTTAAAGAGATCTTTTGCAGATTTGCCCAATGCAATATATCATTTGATTTCCTGACTGCTGCTTCCATGGCGTTGATTGCGGACTCAAATAAAATGAAATCCTTGACAATGTCAATGTTTTCTCCATTTATCATGATGTCTCTTATTGGTCCTGTTGTGAGGATTTTTGTTTTCTTTATGTTGAGCCTACATACTGAAGGCTGTAGTCTTTGATCTTCTTCATCAGTAAGTGCTTCAAGTCCTCTTCACTTTCATTAAGCAAGGTTATGTCATCTGCATATCACAGATTGTTAATGAGTCTTCCACCAATCGTGATGTTACATTCTTCTCCACGTAATCCAGCTTCTCTGATTATTTGCTCAGGATACAGACTGAATAAGTATGGTAAAAGTCTGCAACCCTGATGCACACTTTTTTTTATTTTAAATCTTGCAGTATCCCCTTGCTCTGTTCGAACGACCCCTGTTGATCTATGTACAGGTGCTGATGGGCACAATTAAGTTTTCTGGAATTCCCATTCTTCCCAATGTTATCCATAATTTGTTATGATCCACACAGTCAAATGCCTTCGCATAGTCAATAAAACACAGGTAAACATCTTTCTGGTATTCTCTGTTTTCAGCCAGGATCCATCTGACATCAGCAATGATATCCCTGGTTTCATGTACTCTTCTGAATCTGGCTTGAATTTCTGGCAGTTCCTTTTCAATGTGCTGGTGCAACGGCTTTTGAATTATACTCAGCAAAATTTTACTTGTGTGTGATATTAATGATATTGTTCGATAATTTCTGCATTCTGTCGGATCACCTTTCTTTGAATGGGCACAAATATGGATCTCTTCCAGTCAGTTGTCCAGGCAGCTGTCTTCCAAATTTCTTGGAATGGACGAGTGAGCACTTTCAGCACTGCACTTGTTTGTGGTAACATCTCAGTTGGTATTTTGTCAATTCCTGGAGCCTTGTTTTCACCAATGCCTTGAGTGCAGATTGGACTTCTTCCTTCAATACCACTGATTCTTGATCAGATGCTACCTTCTGAAATGGCTGAACATCAACCAAAGTTTTTTTGGTTCAGTGACACTGAATCCATCTTCTTTGATGCTTCCTGCTTCATTTTTAAATATTTTGCCCATAGAATCCTTCAAAATTGCAACTCAGGGCTTGAATTTTTTCTTCAATTCTTTCAGCTTGAGAGATGCCAAGCATGTTCTTCCCTGTTGGTTTTCTAACTGCATGTCTTTGCACATTTCATTATAATGTTTTAGTTTGTCTTCTCAAGCTGTCCTTTGAAATCTTCTGCTCATCTCTTTTACTTCATTATTTCTCACATTTACTTTAGCTACCCGACATTCAGGAGTAAGTTTCAAAGTTTCTTCTGACATCCATTTTGGTCTTTTCTTTCTTTCCTGTCTTTTTAATGACCTTTTGCTTTCTTCATGTATGATGTCCCCGATGTCTTCCCACAACTTGTCTGGTCTTCAGTCATTAGTGTTCAATGTGTCAAGTCTATTCTTGATATGGTCTCCAAATTCAAGTGGGATATACTCAAGTTTGTACTTTGGTTCTTGTGAACTTGTTCTAATTTTCTTCAACTTCAACTTGAACTTGCATATGAGCATTTAATAGTCTGTTCCACAGTTGGTCCTTGGCCTTGTTCTGACTGATAACATTGAGTTTTTCCATTGTCTCTTTCCACAGATGTAGTTGATTTGATTTCTGTGTATTCCATCTGGCGAGGTCTATGTGTATAGTCGCCATTTATGTTGGTGAAGAAAGGTATACGCAATGAAGAAGTAATTGATCTTGCAGAATTCTATCATGTGATCTTGTTTCTATCACCAAAACCATATATCCCAACTACCAATCCTTCTTCTTCATTTCCAACTTTCGCATTCCAATCACCGGTAATTATCAATGCATCATGATTGCATGTTTGATCAATTTTGGAGTAGTTTCTGGTAGCTTCAAGCATTTCTTGGCTTGAAGGTGAACCTCACATAGTAGCATTCCTGTGTCTCCCTGTCTCTGTGTATGTGTCCCTCTTTTATAAGGATATCAGTGATACAGCATTAGGACCCACCCTCCCCTAGGTTGACCTCATGTTAACATAACTGATAACACCTTCAAAGACATTATTTCCAGAGAGTGTCACATCCACAAGTACCAGGGTTAGTAAGTCAACATCTTTTCTTGAAGGCCAAAATTCAATCTATATCAATACTTAATACTTTACTTCATTTAAGAATAAAGTTGCATTGAGGGAAAGTTCATTTTTAGACTGTCAGTTCAAAAACCACCTACATGATGTGAACATTAAAATAAAAAAGCTTTATGCATGAGTCTAAGTAAAATAAATTATTTTCATGTAAAGGAGTCATACACAGTCAAATATAAATGTTCTATTTTTATATGTAATGGCTGCAGTAGATTTAGCTAAATGGTCTTTCAGGGAGTCAGGTAAAATTGATCTTTATGTGTATGTCTTGGTCAGAAAGTGAGTATCTACAGGAGTCTTTAAGTGGATAGAAGTTAATATTACTACAAATAAGTGTCTCTTCTGGTTTAGTATGAATCTCTGTTTAATCCATTGGCCCAAGAGTTCAATTAACTGTTTTTCTTGGACCTGAAGGGTTAAATTATTTATCATGGCAGTTTTATAAGGTTTCAAACAAAACTTCTCAGAAGTCATTTGTGAAATTAGGAAATTCACTAATGATAGGCCATCTCTACTCAATCTGCATTTAATTTCCTTAAACTGCTTTAAAAATGATTTCATAAATTGTAATAAAAATAACCTGTCGGTGAGATACCAATTTTCCTTTAAATAGGTTCAATTAAACTGTTGTTCACTTAAAAATTTATCAGCTGTAAGACAGAATGATTTGATTTAGTTCTTTTAGCCATTATTCATCCATTCAGACAGCAAATTTTAACAAACACCTCCTAGGAGCCAGCATTGTACTACATCCTGTGTAATATATTGGGCATATAATGACAAATAAAACTGTCATTGCCCTTTTGTTAAGCAAAAATTCTTTCTAGATCTTCTCACTTTTCCATTCTTTCTCTTTTTCAGTTTTTAATACACTTTTTTTTTTTTTAACATTTCTTACCATTTTAGAAAAGTTATTTTTTTTTCAGTTGAGTATAAGAAAACACTAACTGAGGGCCACCACACATTTTAACATTGGAACTACTTTCTATCATTTGTAGGATCAGGTGCACACACTTTGTATCCCAGTGAATTTGTTCTAATTGTGTTCCATCATAAGCTATGTAGGGTAATCAATTTTAAAATGGAAATAGTAGAATCATCAAGAAACCCAGTGGTGCAGTGGTTAAAGTTTCGGCTGCTAACAAAATGGTCAGTGGTTCAAACTCATCAGTCACTCCACAGGAGAAAGATATGGCAGTCTGCTTCCGTAAAGATTTGCAGCCTTGGAAACCCAATGAGGCAGTTCTGTTCTGTCCTACAGGGTTGCTATGAATCGAAATCAATTCTACGGCGGTGTTTTTGGCTTGGATTTAGTAGAATGATGAGCATGTTTGCTTTAAACTTTGTAATTATCAATAGTTTATTTTGCTGAGTTATTCAATAAGTTACAACAATTATCCAAGCAATACAGGCGAAAAAATAATAATCATTGCTACATATGTGTGAGTGTAGGAATTGGAAAAAATGAAGCATCTTCTTTGAATAAATCAATTAAAATATATTAAAATATCCCTGCAGTGCAATGAATTACTTAATATGGCCCTTCTAGACATAGTCTTTGTAACTTCCACCAGATGACTAGATGAGGACTATGCAAATGAGGTGCTTGTGGCCCACCAAAGGGATTAGTTAGTTGTTAATAATGTAAATAAGGTGCATGGCACACTTGTGGGCGTGGAACCACACAAATAAGGTGTATGGAACCCTAACGAGGGAATTAGTCAGTTTTGCCATCCTGCTAGGCTTAAAATAGCAGTCAGTCATGAGAGGGCTGAGTGTCTTCTGGTAAAAGGCTTGCTGGTGGAGTAGGGTGCCTTTGGAGACTTGTATGAACTAGGCCTGCTGACTCATAGAGCAAGAGAGCTGAGCGTCTCTGGGCAGGAGGCTTCCTTGAAGAGTAATATGCTTCTGGGCACTTGGCAGTAGAGCAAGGCTCACCAACCTACAGAGGGAGAGAGCTGAGTACCTTCAGGCCAAGGCTTACTGGTAGAGTGGGGTTGAGGGGCCAAAGAGAGGCATGCCCACAGGCATGGCTGAGAAAAAGCTGTCCTGACTGAAGAACTGTATCCTGAGCATTCCTGAACCTGAATTAAAGACAGCTAAAGATAAAGATTTTAATTACAAGTAACCTCTTGCATGGAGGAAGTAGAGCAATGTCAGAATTCTTCATTGCTTATCTGCAAGCAATCAAAAATTGATCTCTAAAATTAATAATATACAGGACATGTCTCAGAACAAGCTCTTGCCACATTTTAGATGCAATTGGTGAATTACAGTCCAATGTGATTTGATTATTGTCATGGATTGAATTATGTCCACCAAAAAATGTGTATATCAATTTGGCTGGGCCATGATTTCCAGTATTATCCACAATCTTGGTTATTTTACAACAAGTATTTTATGTTTCAGAGTTTAATTTGATAAATATTATCACTGAGACAAGATTGTTCCTGCTCATATTTAGAGGACAATTGAAAAAAGAGACACTGGGATTTTTAGCACAGTATGAAGAGAATTAGTTATGCATCTCCAGTTAAGAACAATTAAAGTTGTACTTCCATCCCCTTGCACACCATGTGAACACTCTACACAAACTATGTAATGAACATAGAAAGTTCATTAACATTAAGTTTGGCTTCCATGTCTATTATTATCTCCTGTGGTGGTCTGCAGATTAGTAAAACCTAATGGAAATTATCTATTAGACATGTAAAGTATCTAACACCATCTTTTATTTGGACTTTAAATATTAAAAAATACATTAACTGGGGAAGCCAGCACAACCTGTACAAGGAAAGGTCATGGAAGCTCCATAGACACATCCAAACTCACTGAGGGACTGAATTGCTGGGCAGAGGACTACGGGGACTATGGTCTCAGAAAACATCTAGCTCAATTGGCATAACACAGTTTATAAAGAAAATGCTCTACATTCTACCTTGGTGAGTAGCATCTGGGGTCTTAAAAACCTGTGAGCAGCCATCTAAGATACTCCACTGGTCTCACCCCTTCGGGAGCAAGGGAGAATGAAGAGAATACAGCATACAAGGAAAAGATTAGTCCAAAGGACTAATGGACCACAGCTACCACGGCTTCCACCAGATTGAGTCCAGTACAGCTAGATGGTGCCTGGCTACCGCCACTGACTGCTCTGACCAGGATCACAACAGAGGGTCCTGGACAGAGCTGGAGAAGGATGTAGAGCAAAATTCTAACTCACAAAAAAGACAGATTTACTGGCCTGACAGAGACTGGAGAAATCCTTTTAGTTCAGTGGTGAAGCCCCTCCTGAAGTTCACCATTCAGCTGTGGATTGGACAGCCTCATAAAACAAAACAGGACTAATGAGGCACAGCAGTCCAGGGACAAGGACTAGAAGGCAGGAGGGGACAGGAAAGCTGGTGATAAGGAACTCAAGGTTGAGAAGGGACAGTGTTGACATGTTGTGGGGTTGTTAACCATTGTCATAGGGCAATATGTGTACTGTTTAGTGAGAAACTCTTCCTTCTGTAAACCTTCATCTAAAGTAGAAAAAAAAGAATTATCTATGTGAGATCAAATTGACAACAGCAATTCAAAAGGATTGATGGGAAGCCTAGGGAACAGTGAGTTGAATATAATGGTGATGGAATAATTTGGAAAAGGATAGTGAGAATAGCAGCACAACTGGAAGCATGTAATTGATGTCACTGAATTGTACATGTAGAAATTTTTGACATGGTGTATCTTTGGCTATGTATATTTTCACCAAAAAAAAAAAGGTCCTCCAAGGTAGAGAAAGTAGAGTGTTGACATGTCGTGGGGTTGTTATCCAATGTCATAAAACAATATGTGTACTGACTATTTAATGAGAAACTATTTGTTCTGTAAACCTTCATTTAAAGTACATTAAAAAAATACATTAACATTAGTAACATTTCTAGAATTTTGTAAAACATTTCAGGAAATTTGGATGAAATGATTTTAAAATAGAGAATTAAATAAATACTTTAAAATAAACATTTCATTCAGGAACACATTAGTATGCTGTACCAAAATAAGTAACTCTATGTACGTCTAAGAAGAAATATAAATTGTGTCTATAGGTATATATTTGTTGTAGATATAACCACTTACCCTCAAGCTGATTCCCATTCATGGAGAAACCATGTGTGTAAGAGTAGAATTGTGCTCTATAGAGTTTTCAGTGGCTGGATTTTCAGAAGTACACTACCAGGTCTTTCTTCTGAGGCACTTCTGGGTGGACTGAAACCTCCTACTTTTCGGTTAACTGTAGAGCATGGATGGTAACCATTTTTTGCACCACCCAGGGACTCCCGTAGTGTATATGTAGAGATAAAAAATTTTATTACTTCACATTGTCAATGTTCTTTGTTCTGTAATATGTATGTACAAATAGTATGTTTTGTATTGAAAAACACTTCAAACCTAAGTAAATTTGGTCTAAAATAAGAGATACGGGAATTAACCAGTAAATATGAGCTCTAGTGTAAGTTTCTTATATAGAAATGCATTCTGTCCCATATAATATTCCATAAACATCTTTTTAAAACAGATAATATTATGCTTATGAAAATATTCTTAATATTTTTTATGCAAACCAGCCACAAATTAGAACAAAGTATTTTTATTTTATTTGGAAAATGTGCTCCATACAGAAATGACTTTAGGATTATTATATAGTAGTATACTCAAATACAGGTAAAATTTTAAATGAATTATTAACCAAAGTTAAAATACCAAATACATATAAACTTGCCTGAAAAATTATTACTGATTTTAAACTTTGGAATACTTCAGGGATGTATCTGTGGAGAGATATAAACATACATGGTCGATGTAATTGCACCAATGCAGTTCAATGGAGAAATCGAACTCTTTGACAAAGGTGTTAGAACAATTGGTTATCTGTAAAGAAACACCTTAAACCCCATCTCACACCCTAAATAAAATTTAGTTATGAATGTATTAAGCAGTACCCACAATGAACCTAGTAAAATGAAAAAAATTGTAAATAGGACTTCATCAAAATTAGAATTCCTTTATCAGAAGTCACTACTAAGAATATAAAAATGTTATATATTGACAGACAATATTAAATATGCATATATATGTACATATATGACACAAATATAAAAATGATTTCTAAAAATTGATAAGAAAAAGATAAACAGCACAGTTTTTAAAGATGAACAAAATTTGGAAAGGCACTTTACAAAGGAGTGCATACCAATCATCAATAAGCATATGATAAATTACTCAACATTGTTAATCATCAGGAAAATGTAAATTAAAATTACAATGAAATACTACCTGACATGCACTAGGATGACTATCATTAAAAGGCAAAATGTTGGAGGGGATAAGGATTATCTGGAACTCTCATACATTAAAGCTAGGAGTGTGAAATTATAGAATCATTTTGACAATCTGGTTAATAGTTTTTGTTTTTTTTTCCTAAAGATAAATATACATCTACTTTGTACTACCCTACATAACCCAGTCATTCCACTCCTAGGAATTTACACAAGAGATATAAAAACCTATTCACAAACAGACGTATATAAGAATATTTATTGAAGTGTTATTCTTTACAGCCAAGAAATGGAAACAATTCAAACCTCTATCAACAGAAGAATAGATAACAAATTTTAGCATATAAATTCAATGGAATCCTAATCAGCAACAAAAAAAAAAAATATGTAATCACACACATGCACGCAATCTGTCAGTTTGTCATACTGTAGGGACTTGCTTGTTGTGGTGATGGTGGAAGCTATGCCACCAGTATTCAAATACCAGCAGCATCACCCATGACAAATAGGTTTCAGCTGAGCTTCCAGACTAAGACAGACTAGGAAGAAGGACCCAGCGGTCTGCTTCAGAAAAGAATTAGCCAGTGAAAACCTTATGAATAGCAGTGGAACATTGCCTGATATAGGGCCAGAAATGATCCCCTCAGGTTGGAAGACACTCAAAAGATGACTGAGGAAGAGCTGCCTCCTCAAAATAGAGTCAATCATAATAGCTTGGATGGAGTCAAGCTTTCAGGACCTTCATTTGCTGATGGCACGATCCATAATAAGAACAGCTGCAAAAATCCATTAATAATAGGAATACGGAATGTACGAAGTATGAATCTAGGAAAATTGGAAGTCATCAAAAATGAAATGGAACTCATAAACATCGACATCCTAGGCATTAGTGAGATGAAATGGACTGGTATTGGCCATTTTGAATCAGACAAACATATGGTCTACTATGCCAGGAAAGATAACTTGAAGAGGAATGAAGTTGCATTCCTCTTCAAAAAGAACATTTCAAGATATAGCCTGAACTGCAATGCGATCAGTGATAGAATAATATCCATACACCTACAAGGAAGACCAGTTAATACGACTATTGTTCACATTTACACACCAACCACTAAGGCCAAAGATGAAGAAATTGAAAATTTTTACAAACTTCTTCAGTCTGAAATTGATCAAACATGCAATCAAAATGTATTGATAATTACTGATAATTGGAATGCAAAAGTTGGAAACGAAGAAGGATCAGTAGTTGGAAAATACGTCCTTGGTGATAGAAATGATGCCAGAGATCACATGATAGAATTTTGCAATACCGACTTCTTCATTGCAAATATCTTTTTTTCACCAACAGATGTGGTGATATACACATTGACCTCGCCAGATGGAATGCATAGGAATCAAATTGACTACATCTGTGGAAAGACGCAATGGAAAAGCTCAATATTACCAGTCAGAATAAGGCCTGGGCTGAGTGCAGAACAGTCCCTCAATTGCTCTTATGCAAGTTCAAGTTGAAACTGAAGAAAATTAGAACAAATACAAGGTAGCCAAAGTACAACCTTGAATATATAACCCACCTGAATTTAGAGACCATCTCAAGAATAGATTTGACGTGTTGAACCGCTAATGACCGAAGACCAGACGAGATGTGGAATGACATCAAGCACATCATACTTAAAGAAAGCAAGAGGTCATTAAAAAGACAGTAAAGAAAGAAAAGACCAAAATGGCTGTCAGAAGAGACTCTGAAACTTGCTCTTCGACGTCAAGTAGCTAAAGCAAAAGGAAGAATTGATGAAGTAAAAGAAATGAACAGAAGATTTCAAGAAGACAAAACAAATTATTACAATGATACGTGCAAAGATCTGGAGTTAGAAAACCAAAAAGGAAGAACATGCTCAGAATTTTCAAAATGAAAGAACTGAAGAAAAATTCAAGCCTTGAAGGATTCTACGGGGAGAATATTAAATAATGAGGAAGTATCAAAAGAGGATGGAAGGAATAAATACGTGGAGTCACTATACAAAAAAGAATTGGTTTATGTTCAACCATTTCAGGAAGTAGCATATGATCAGGAACTGACGGTACTGAAGGAAGAAGTCCAAGCTGCACTGAAGGCACTGGCAAAAAACAAGGCTTCAGGAAATGAAGGAATATCAATTAAGATGTTTCAACAAATGGATGCAGCACTGGAAGTTCTCACTGGAACTGCTGAAAGTGCTCACTCATCTACGCCAAGACATTTGGAAAACTGCTAGCTGGCCACCCAACTGAAAGAGATCCACATTTATGCCTATTATAAAGAAAGGTTATCCAACTGAATGCAGAAATTATTGGACAATACCATTAATATCACACACAAATAAAATTTTGCTGAAGACCATTCAAAAGTGGCTATAGCAGTCGACAGGGAACTGCCAGAAATTCAAGCCAGATTCAGAAGAAGATGTGAAATGAGAGATATCATAGCTGATGCCAGATGGATCATGGCTGAAAGCAGAGCATACCAAAAAGATGTTTACCTGTGTGTTATTGACTATGAAAAGGCATTTGACTGTGTGGATCCTGACAAATTATGGATAACATTGCAAAGAATGGGAATTCCAGAACACTTAATTATGCTCATGAGAAAACTGTACTTAGACTAAAAGATAGTTGTTCAAACAGAACGAGGGGATACTGCATGGTTTAGAGTCAGGAAAGGTGTGCATCATGGTTGTATCTTTTCACCATACCTATTCAATCTGTATGCTGAGCAAATAATCTGAGAAGCTGGACGATAGGAAGAAGAATGTGGCATCAGGATTGGAAGAATGTTCATTAACAACCTGCGTTATACAGATGACACAATCTTGGTTGCTGAAAGTGAAGAGGATTTGAAGTAGTTACTGATGGAGATCAAAGATGGCCCTCAGCATGGATTACACATCAACATAAAGAAAACAAAAATCCTCACAACTGGACCAGTAAGCAACATCACGATAAATGGAGAAAAGATTGAAGTTGTCAAGGATTTCATTTTACTTGGATCCACAGTCAACACCCATGGAAGCAGCAGTCAGGAAATCAAAAGATGCATTGCATTGGGCAAATCTGCTGCAAAAGACTTTTTTAAAGTATTGAAAAGCAAAGATGTCACCTTGAAGACTAAGGTGCGCCTAACCCAAGCCATGGTGTTTTCAATCACCTCATATGCATGTGAAAGCTGGACAATGAATAAGGAAGCCCAAAGAAGAATTGACACCTTTGAATTGTGGCGTTGGCAAAGAATATTGAATATACCATGGACTGCCAAAAGAACCAACACATCTATTTTGCAAGAAGTACAACCAGAACGATCCTTAGAAGCAGAGTGGCAAAACTACGTCTCACATACTTTGGACATGTTATCAGGAGCGACCAGTCCCTGGAGAAGGATATCAGGCCTAGTAAAGTAGAGGGTCAGTGAAAAAGAGGAAGACCTTCAACGAGATGCATTGACACAGTGGCTGCAACGACTGGCTCAAGCATAACAAAGATTGTGAGGATGGCTCAGGACCGGGCAGTGTTTTGTTCTGTCGTACATATGGTCGCTATGAGTCAGAAATGACTGGATGGCACCTAACAATAACAACAACAAAATCACACAACAACATTATACTGAGCAAAAGAAGTAGACATAAAAAAAGCCTATACGAAATGATTTAACTGAAATGAAATTCAAGAACATACAAAACTAATTTTTTGGAGATAGAAATTAGAACTGTGGTTGATTAGACAGGGTCAGAGGGGGATGGTTGAAAATGGATAGGCAAGAAGTAGCTAAAAGGATGAACCTGGTTTTGAGGTGTTGACAAAATTCATTATTGTCAAAAGTCATCAAACCATACATTTTTGAAATTTATGTTTTACTACATACAATTATATACCAGTAATCAAAAGATACATAAAGATATTTGTCACTGTATATTATTTGTCTGTGTAATTTTATATGCTGAAAAATGAAAATTCTGAGGATTAACCATATTTCCAACCTAACAAGTTTGTCTGTCACAGTTTTATGGATGTGGGAAAAGAATTAAGATTCCTGGGTCAGAGTCAAATAGTTATATTACTCATGGTACAAAAGGTAGCATGAACTTCATGTTTGCATCAGCTCCCCTTGTCCCTCAAGTCCCACAGGAGTGGCATGGCTTGGCACAGGTCTATGCTACAGAAGCATAGAACTGAGGAATGTTGAATTTAGGAAACCTTCAATTTTATAAGTGAGCTACCTGTCTAAGTGTTTACCAACAAGGAGACAGTATGTTTATTATTATATTTAGGAAACAAATCTACCCTCTACCCTCAAGGGAGACATTATATCAGTAATGCAAGGTTGTTTACTACACAGACATCCCGGAAAAGATATCTGCTATAAAGCTGATATTATACATGTCAAATTGTTCCCCACCACAAGGACATAGTCATTGAAAGAAAACTACATGGGAAAGTATGAAATCCATTATTTATTTATTTGTTACCATTTCTTATATCTAGTCTACTGATCCATTTATTTACATACATTTCTATAGGAAATAATGGAAAGGAATACCAGGATAGGCTGTTTTTAGGTATTAAAAAAGAATAAGCCAGCTTTGAGACTTCATAGACATGCAAAATTTTGAGGTGAAGACTAATACATTTTACTCTGGAAAAACAATTGCTAAAAATTGTTTGTTTTGGTTGTGGGTGTTTCATGATCTTCTTTTACCTTTCTTCTTTCTCACAAACTGAGATGAATCTAGAATTTTTATTACCTGGCTCAGAGAATAATATAAATTTCTTGTACTTCCTTGTATTATTTTCATGTTTACTTTAAGAGTGACTTAGTACACTGGTTTTATGGTTGTTGTTCTATCAAATGATAGAGTAAGTTCTTTGGAAAAGGAAAAGTTTTAGTCAAAACACATCACTTTTTTGAGGAATGAAGTAAAATGATTGTAGCAATGGATATCAAGTTCAACACTAAAAGAATACTTGCTTTTTCTCAGACTTATCTTTATCCTGTTATACTAACAGCAGCAACATACAGAGAGAAAGAGCAATCTTCTAAGCAAGAAGGAAAAAGCAAAATATTTTCATTCTCCATCATAGTTCATGAAAATATCTTTCTCTATTGGAAGGATAGCAGAATAACCAGGAAAAATTCTTAGATCCAAGAGTCATTAAAATTGATTTTTATTTTTATAATTTTACTTTCATTTTTGTCAGTAATATAATCTTTAGAGAATTCCATGTTTAAAAAATACAATTTGCTATTTCATACCTTGCTATTTAAAGGTGTATTGTGCTAAGCAATTGAGAACGTTTAAAAAGAGAGAAAACAACAACAACAAAAACCCTTACTTTGGTAAACAAGAGAAGTAGATTATAAAATAGATCCCTTTATTTCTAAATACATAATGCCTCTATAACTCACCAATAGTAAAATGGGAGCTCTAATTCTTGTAGAAATCAGATTTCTGGGTTCTGTGGAAGATGGGGTGACCCATGCAGGCTATCACCCTGAGATGATCGTTTTAACATTGAGTCTTAAGAAAACTGATCTCCTAAAAGTCACCTTTAAGTGAAACAGTAATCTAGCCAATGAGTAAAGACAGTTTTGCCTTAGGCATTACATGCTTTTGAAGAATTATCTATGCTTAGTCAGCTTTGAGAAACAGAAACTCCAAAAGTTAAACTTTTCTGAGAGTTCTAAAATTGAGGCCCTTGACTCATATCAGAATGACTGGCCCAAGTCAGAGCCCTGACTCCAACTTAGCTTTTGCTTATATCACCTGCAACCATCAAACCCTTAGTCAGAGTTAAGTACGTAACAAAGGAAACATTTTTCTATGTGGTTAAACTAAAGATACGGAAAGATGTTCCTAAGAGAGGGTCTTGACACAAGGCCTTTATCAGAAATCCCCTCAGCAGTCCCCAGGAAATGTTTTAAAATATCATCTTGTGACCACCCTGTCAAACCCCCCTTAGACATGTATTTAAACTAACCAGTCCAAATACCCCTCATTTGTGTTTCCAGCCAATTACTATAAAGCCTCTGCTTCGAGTTGTCCTGCCTCCTGCATACTTAATCTTGTAACTTCCAATCAGAATATTAGGTGTTTTACCTCCTAAGTATGCCTCTGTGACTCCATCATCTTGGAGCATTTGTTTCACTTTGCGAGATTAGATGTGTCCCTGGTATGAACTGTCTTGAACCTTCAATAAATCTCTTTGCTTTTATTTTTAACAGAGTTAGTGTTCTTACTCATAGACTAGAGCTATGTTTTAGGGTAAATCAGTAATTATTTTAATTGTTTTTTAAGACAGTGTATGGAATCCTATTCACCACATATTGTTTTACCAGTGATAAGCTGGGGTATAAGAATATTTGGAAGTTCTTTCCTCTTTGGAACATTTTTGACTCACTGGTAGAATATTATCATAATTTAAAAATTGTATATTAAATAAACTTCAGTCAATTTATATTATTGACTTAATATGATTTTTGTTTTATTAATATAAATAAGAAACAAATAAAAAAGTTATACATGCTCTGGTCTACATGTGTATAGAGTGGAAGAGCTCTCAGGTTTTGGGTAGATGAATATAAATATACATATATATCATATTTTCAGTATACAAAAGCCTCAGGAAAACTTTTTGAAGTTTTATATATCTAAAATATGGTTTTCTGATTAAGAACAAATTTACTTTTGTGGACTTTGCCTAAGACAAAACAATAACAACAACATTTTGGTATATATAATGAATTCCCCAACATTGTCCCCAAGTCTCCATTCTGATTCTATGCCAAACCAAACCAAACCCATTGCTCTCGAGTTGATTCCAACTCCTAGTGACCCTATGATTCTAGGCTGGAGTAGCTTTTTCTACCATTGACATAGTTATAGGCCTAGGTTTATTCAAATATTTATTGTTTAAATAACCTATTCAGCTCTGGTTTCTGGGCCTGGATATTAAGCTCTCTCCTCTGGTTGGGATCACCATCTTCTTCAGCACTTCCTAATCTTTTACTTCAGAAAATCTAGAAGGTTGAAAATTTGAAAAAGATACTGCCTTCCATTCTCCACTGACCCAATGTCCTTGGAGGCATTTAGGATGTGATTATGGAGGTGCATTTCATTGAGAAAAAAGATTATTTGGATCTTCTTTCCAAATAAACAACAACAAACAATCAAAACTATATTCAGGTAGAGGTTCCAGGAAGGATACTTGTCAGAAATAACTTTTCAGTAGCATTCTCTGAGAATAAAGAAAGTGCTTCTGGCTTTTCTGAGACTCAGGGGGGATGCTGTTCTCCAGTGTGACAATGGCAATGACTTCTGTAAAGGACACTGTAGTCTCACCCCAGAGTATGCCTTAGGCATTCATGGTCTACTGAGCTGTGAAAAGGAGCTGTTGGGAGGCAGTGCTCCGTGGAGATAATGCCTCTTCACACTTAAAAACCTTTCACTTGCACACCACTGCCCTCAAGAAAAATAAAATCCGAACTAGAGCTGACCTCTAGTTATCCCATCCCCCTTATTTCACATTCCTTTTCTTTTCCTCACTGCTTATGCTCCAGATATACTGAATACCTTGCAATTCTTGAATGATCTCTTTTCTGAAGCTCAGAGTTTTAGCCTACATATTCATGTCATTATACACTGTCTTGTCTGTCCCTTCCCTCAGCTGGTACGCTCTTTCAGAAAAGGGACTATTTCTTTTCTGCTTTTTTATCTTCAATGCTTGGCACATAGTAGCAGTAAAGAATAATAGTAGAATTAATGAATTAATTCCCATGTGAATACAAATAGTGATTTTAAATCAGAAATCCTTTTCATAGATTTGTACTCTCTGCTAAAAGGGCTGTCATAACTGACCAGATGATGTCAAGAATGCTGAGATCTTCCACGGAACATAAACCTGTGCATCCCTTATGACAATGGAGCCCTCCTTAGGACTATCGCATGTGCTTGGCATTGACCTTATGCTGAGTACTAACTTCCTTCTCAATTACTACAAAGCAGAAGCAAATATCAATCTTAAAAAGTAAATGAACAGTTACCAAATTATTTGTATAAAATGAACAATTGCCAAATGATTTCAATACATATTAATGATTTCCTCACCACTTAGTAATACTCTAGTGGGTGGTATGTTATCATAAAGGCTGTCTTGCATTAGATTATGCCATATATACAAATATTTAATATCAAGAAAGTAAGAAAAATAGTCATATAAGCCGTCTGTAAAAGCTATCAGAAGACACTGCCTCACCCACCCCAGTTGTAAGCCACTTTGTGAAACACATGAAGTATACCCTCCAGTCTTCTAATTAGATGAAGTGAAAGTTTTCCACTAAGTTCTTTGATACTGGGCATGTCAAGTTTTTATACACTGTTCATACAAGGGTAATTGTTGTTGTTGAGTGTCCTACATTTGTTTCTGACTCATAGCAATCCTATATGACAGAGTAGAACTGCTCTATAGAGTTTCCTAGGCTGAAATCTTTAAGGAAGAAGATCATCAGGTCTTTTCTCTCATGGAGCCGCTGGGGGGGTTCGAACCACCGACTTTCTGGTTAGCAGCCGAGTGCTCCACTTTTTTACCACGAGGGTGATGCCTATAAAATATTTCTTTCCAAACAAGTTTTTGAACACTACTCATTTCACCAGCGAAAAATTATTTCTAGTATCTTGTCTTAGTTGTCTAGTGCTGCTGTAACAGAAATACCACAAAGACTTTAACAAATGGAAGTTTATTCTCTCACAATCTAAGAGGCTGGAAGTCTAAATTCAGGGTGCCAGCTCCAGGGGAAGACTCTGTCTCTGTTGCCTCTGGAGGAAGGTCCTTGTCATCAATCTTGCTCTGGTCTAGGAGCGTCTCTGTTCAGGAATCCCGGGTCCAAAGGATATGCTCGGCTCCTGGCACTCCTTTCTTGGTTTTGGGGAGCACAATTCAATCCATAACATATCCCTAACATTAGAATAACAGTTCAAATATGAAATTTTCTAATAGAAAATTGTAAAATATAAATAATTTTTCAGTAATTAGTGGACAGCTTGAGTTTGATTCCAAACAGCATACTTAAAATGGTTAAAGAAAATTCCAGATCGAGAATTCTTAATGATGATCTTTTCAAACTCTTGAATCTTAACTGACTAGAAATTTTTTTCCATGAGTACTTGATCAAAAATTAAAACATTTTTACAACCATTCAAAATATAACAACATCAAAATTATATTATAAGTGATTATGACTCTTTTTTTTCTTTCATTAACATAACTAATGTTCACAATGCAAATGAGTTTTGTTTTCAGTTGCATTTGTCTTATCAAATTTTTTACAATTATTAAAAAGCTTTAAAAATTATGCAGACTGCTGGGATGTCACTAAAAGGGCACATCAGCCACAAACAGAGAAAAGTATACTATACATGAGAAGATAGCTCTGTCAACTATAGCTCTACTGAGCAGGAAGCACTGTCTACCTTCCTCCTGATTTAGGAAATAATATTGGAGTCATTATTTCCTGTCCTTGAGCATCGAGAATGTGATCTAGCTTGAGCTGGGCTCACAAGAACTCATAAGGACACATCAACTGGGCCTTGAGGTATAAAGGCAATAGCTAAGACGATCTTGGAAAATATCTTTCAGGGTACCTTGCACATATACCAATCAAACAGAGCACAAAAGACTTTCTACTCTTGTCGTTTTTTATTAGCATTTAGTGCATAGAAAATCTGTTGGACCAATGAAGACCTTCCTGACTGTCATGACTGAAATCTGTACCGATGATTATTAAGAAAGGTAATTCAAAATGTAAGATCACAGTTTCTAGCCAATCTGAAAACGTGAAGCTTTCAATGGTTTTGCCAATTTGTAACACTAATATATATTGAAGATTCCATAATATTTCCTTGGACTTGGGCAGACGTGGCTCTGGCAGCATACTTGTCCAATTTCCCACTTTTGCCTTTTTGAATATATGCTAAATAAAACTTTCTTTTTGTTTTACTAAACGTTGTGATGTTTTTACTCTACAACACTCTCTTCCCTCACTTTCATACCTTCGAGCTGTGTCCGTTGTTTCTTAGATCCTGAAACATCAACTCTAAGAAGATCTACAGGATGTTTATTTACCATATACTGTGGTGCTCCCTGCTGATGACTGTAGCAGTGGATATCTGTGAGAGGACCTGTCACTTGGCCATGCTCAGCACATCTTGGAAGAAAATTATGTGTTAAATGTCACTCTTGCTCCGCACCTATTATGATCACAAAGTGTGCCAACTGACTCTACTTCAATAGTGACATCCTACAGAGACCTTCAGATGATGCTGCTCATGCGTGAGATGATAAATCTAGGAGCTCCAGACAACCCCACTACAAGGGAAAGGTGATTTCTGGCTGCATCTGTGGCATGTATTCATTGGGAAGCTCTGATATAGAAAGCTATAACTATAGAAGAATGCTGTGAGAATCCATGTAGGATACTGTAGAAACTTCTAGATCGTATGAGAGATTCTGTTATACTGAAAAAACAACCTAAAAATTAGTAGGAATATGTCTTACTTATCTAGTGTTGTTATAACAGAGATATCACCAGTGGGTGACTTTAATGAACAGAAATTTATTTTCTCAACAGTTAGGAGGCTAGAAGTCCAGATTCAGGGTGTCAGCTCTAGCGGATGGCTTTCTCTCTCTGTCAGCTCTGGAAGAAGGACTTGCCTTTTTTAAGTGTTTGTTCCTCAGTGATCTTCATGTGGTTTGGTATCATCTTCCCCCACCTCTGCTTGCCTAATCTGCTCCTTTTATATCTCAAAAGAGATTGACTCAAGACCCTCTACACTAATACTGCCCTCATTAACATAACATTAACACGACCCGACCCCTGTGATGGCAACTCTGCTCCCTTGGCTTTGGGCAGCCCCATTTTACTAATCCATCTGAGTGGTGACCCCGCCCCCTCAGCCCAGACAGGCCTCATTTTTCTGTCCCTTGGGCATAGCAGCCCCACCACCTCAGTTTTGGTGGCCACCGCATCCTCTTGGGACACCCAAATGGCAGCCCCGCACTGCAGGGCCAAACTAGTGAAGATCTGACTCTTTCAAAATTAGGAGGCTGTGGCTCTACCCTTTGAAGCCTAGGAAACCATGAATTTACCCTTTGAAACCTTGGAGGCATTGGCTTCACCCTTTGAAACATAGCTGGCTGTGGCTCTACCCTTTAATTTAGGAGACTCAGGCGTCACCCTTTGAAATCAAGACAGCCCTGCTTACTGTGCTCCTTCAAACAGTATTACTGATCTCTTAAATTCTCCAGGGATGATCCTTTTCTTTCCTTGGATGACAATAGATGTAGCTCCTTTGACCCGTTTGTTGTTTGTAGAATTCCAAGAGGCAGATAATTTTCCTTCCTTTTATTCTATTTCCCCTTCAGTCTAAGCTGATGGGTTTCCTGCTGTAGTAGTTGGTTAGATCCATCAGTCACAGACTTAGTCTCATGAAGAAAAGATTGACTCACCAAATATTTGGTGAGAGTTTTAGAGCACACGTCCGTAATTTGTACAACAGAATTTCTAAATCTTTAAGTTCTGTTTTCGCTTTGTACAGTTCATTTTTAAGCCCATCTCTTTCCTCTTGCTTTTTACTCTAACCAGCAAGGAGAAACTGGTGGGGCCCCTTTAAGTCTTTGCTTAGAAATCCTCTCAGCCAAATACCCAAATTCATTACTTACAAGTTACCAAACGTTTGAACATAATTCAGACAAGTTCTTTGCCACTGCATAAAAAGCATTTCCCTTCCTTTGTCCAATCACATGTTCATCATTTTCTTTTAAAGCCTCACCAGAAGTACATTTAATATCCACATGTCTAGCAGCGTTCTGTTGATGGTGCCACGTGTATCCTATAAAATGATAGAGACTTTCTCTATGGCTCTCTTCACTTCCTTCTGAGCCCTCACCAGAATTGCCATTAACCAACAGTCTCTTCAATGCAATCTAGGCTTTTACTATCAGGCATATTAAAAGTGAGTCTCCACCCATTACCAATTCCAAAAACACTTCCACATTGTAGGTATTTGTTAGAGCAGCACTTTCTGGTACTAAATTCTATCTTAGTTATCTAGTGCTGCTATAACAGAAATAACACAAGTGAGTGGCTTTGACTAACAGAAATTTATTTTCTCTGTTAGGAGGCTAGAAATCTGAATTCAGGATGCCAGCTCTAGGGAAAGGTGTGGTGAAATAAGCTTCTTCATGTGGCCTTTTGCCTTGGTCATTTGTAAAAACAGCTTGACAGATTTTTCCCCTAAGCCCTGTTTGTTACATTTGTCTAGGTTGATTTCCTGAGTAAGCTCTAAGTAAGGATGGTTTGATACTTTGTGCTTGGCCCTGGGCTGCAGCCTGCCCTGTGGTTGGTATGTTCCTTGCAGGGATTGGTCAATAGACTATGCAAATGAAGTGACTATAGACTATGCAAATGAAGTGTTTATAGCCTACTCTATAAACAAAGTATCTTCAGCTTACTGAGAGAGGATTGGTCAGTTCATAGCCCTGGTGGGAGGACCATGCTTGGAAATTGACAATAAGTTATATACATAAGCAGCCAGTCCCACAGAGGTTTTTTTTAGATATGGAAAGAAGCAGGAAGAGAAGCAGAAGGAAGAAAGAAGAGAGAAGAACCAGAGAGAGAGGAGGCAAGGAACCTCTAAAAGAGTTATGACATGGGTCAAGGGCTATAACACTGAAGACAGCGAGAGGCCCAGAAGACGCCCAGCGGCAGAGTTGGTGGTGACCGTTGGCAGGGCCAAGAGGGGCCTGTTCTCAGGGGGCTGAGAGGAGGCCTTCATGGCCAAGAAGAGGTGAGAGAGGTGCCCTGCACTGAAGAAGAGAGACTTTGCCTACTTGCTTCCTTATCTGGATTCTGAGTTGTAGCCTGTTGATCTTGATCCCGAGTTGTACTTTTATTTCTCTAATAAACCACTTAACTGTAAGTATGGTCTGTGAGTTCTGTGTGGCCATTGGAACTAATTATGGAACCCAGAAGAGAAGTAGAATTCCACAGGAGGGACGGCTGGTGTCAGAATGGCTAACAAGTTTGGAGGGTGGAGGTATGTCTGACCTCCACCTCATGGGAATCAGCTTTGGGCTGATCCTGATCATTATCCCCCCTGAAATTAGACAGGTTCTGACATTAGTATTACTACCACCATTTCTCAGAAGGCTTTCTGTCTCTGTTGGCTCTTGTAGAAGGTCCTTGTCTTTTTTAAGCTTTTGTTCTTAGTGATCTTCATTTGGCTTGACATCTATCTGTCCCCATCTCTGCTTGCCTAATCTGTTCCTCAAAAGAGATTGATTCAAGACTTACCCTGCACTAATACTACCTCATTAACATAACACAGAAAACCCATTCCCAAAAGGAATTATAACCACAGGTATAGAGGTTAGGATTTATAACACATATTTTTGGGCGACACAATTCAATTCATAACAGAACATAAAAATCATTTGTTGAATAAAAGTTTAAAAAAAAATTCAAGGAATTAAAATTCAGCCAATCCAGATTTAAATCTTAGACATGAGAAATTCAGTGTTTAATCTTCACACTTCTCATCTGCTTAAAAGGAAAACAAAAATGCCTCCTTCACAGTAGAGGAGGTGACTTGAAATGCTCAATGAAAGAAAATAACTAAGTTCACAAAAAATGTGTATGGCAATCTAATGTATAGTAACAAATATGATTTGGATGCATGCTAAAGTTTGAGATCCACTGGTTAAGAAAACTATGGAACTTACATTTTTTGTGCTGCTAAAATAAACATTATGAAAACTAGGCAGAAGAAAGTTACGATATTCTCTTAAATATGAATGTAAATAAGTAATTTAATATCATAATCATATAAAATTTTGTGGATATGATCAATAAAATTGGTATGCAATTATAAAAGTAGGCATGATGTTAAATTAGAGGTCTAATGGAGGAATTAATATTTGTATAGTAGCCAGAACAGATCTTCAGAGTTACATATACATATATATATATATATATATATATATATGTGTATGTATATATAGCCAATCAAGTCTAACAATTTAAGCAGAGAACCCAATTATATAGATACAGATATAATATCAACAGACTAATGACTTAATTTGTGTTTTCATGAGAAAATGATATTTTTATGATTTAAATCAACAAATACGTTTCTATAATAACAAAACATTTTTGTTTGCTTTATTTTCATCCACTATCAATAAACATACAGGAAGATGGTAGCCATGACAATAAAGAAAGGGACAGGTATATTTGAATCATGAGTAAGACGGGTATCTAAAGATATGCTTTGTTTACAACAGTATTTTGATTACTAAAATTTAAAATTTCTCCAATCATCTTAGACTTATATTACATAGTTTTAATAAATCACTTGAATTCTAAAATATAAATAAAATGATAACATAATTTCTGTTACTATGAGACACCAAAGAAGCTTCAGAGTTATTTATTTAATTTGCTTACAAGGTTTATTTACATTGAACAAAATAAGGAATAAAATAATACAAATAAGTAATATGACATCACCCTCGTCCCTTTAGTTTGCTTACAATTTTGTATGGAACATGAGAAGTATATGTGTAAAATTTGTATATGTATATATATGTATATATACATATATATACACACACATATATATACCCTGGTGGTGTAGTGGTTAAGAAGTGGTTAAGAGTTCGGCTGCTAACCAAAAGGTCAACAGTTCAAATCCACCAGGCGCTCCTTGGAAACCCTGTGGGGCAGTTCTACAATGTCCTGTAGGGTCGATATCAGTAGGAAATGGCTCGATGGCAATGGGTATTTCACCAGTGTTTTCCGTAAGAGTGCTGTAAAGATAATGTTAGAGATGTTAAAAGTGAGAAAGATGGTTTACACTGGTTTGTTCAGGAAATTCTTCTTAGACTCTTAAGTCTGAAAATTAATGAGATAGATGCAAAATGTTAATACAATTCTGCTTCTGATGTTTGATTGAGTTGAGTTATAGACATATTTAACAATCAAAGAAATTAATGGTTAGATGCAGGCAAATAAAAATGAAATTGAATCATTACCAGGCTTAAAAATATAGTATTGTTCCTTTCTCCACACTCATCTCATGGCTATCTATCAATGACTGAAAAGTACACTTAAGATAAAAAGAATGGATTCTTTTACAATAGGACGATTTCCACTCTGAATTGAAAAAAACCTGGATCATTACCTGAAGATTATAGTTTGCTCTTTGTATAAATAGAATGCGATGGGCCTCTGCCATCCTTTGGATTTGGGGGAAACATCACACATTCGATAACTGTGGTAAGCAGCACAGAGGCTTTCTATTACAGCAGCTCAGTTTTACAAAGAACTTTTTAAAAATCACTAGCAGATAAAACTATTCATTTGTGAATAGGACATTATCCTCCACTGAATAACTGAACACAAGATCATTTATCATTGTCAGTCCCTGACATCTTTTTTTACAATGAAAAAAGATATGTGATTACTGAATAATTTGAAATAATTTAAAAATACAACTTCACAAACTGCTTTAAAATGCTCTTATATTTATGTTAATAATGCAATGCACTATTTGGATTTCTAACTGACTTTTGAAATGTTTTATACTATTTTCCCACTTTCAGACAAGGTGAAAAAGAACTGCAAAACTTAAACTATGAGAGAATATTAGTTTCTTATAGTGACTTAGCTTATACCTGCATATTAATATAATAGTTAAAGAAGCCCTGTATAAATTCTGTGAGAATAATTATTCTTTTACTGAAATACTGAGCACAATTCACAATAGAAAACAGTCGTGTTTGCTATAATGACATAAGACCATCTCTCATTATGGCAAATATCTTCCCTTTCAAGTTATATTTTGATCTTTCCCCTCAATTCTACCTTTTAATCCTCCAAATCATGCATGTTTTATCAGTTGATGTGGTAATCTACCAACTCATTGGTAAATTCAAGAGAAGTTACGTCATTTTTATAGGACATTATAGTAAGAGCTACGGCTACTAACCAGAAGGTCAGCAGTTCGAATCCACCAGAACCCCATAGGGCAGTTCTACTCTATCCTATAGGGCCACTATGAGTAGGAATCTACTCGAAAGCAATGGGTTTACAGTATATATATATATATATATATATATATGTGTGTGTGTGTGTGTGTATACACACACACACACACATATGTTGTCAGATGATGTCCAGTCAATTCCGGCTTGTAGTGACCCCATGTGACAAACTAGAATTACCACATAGAGTTTTCTTGGATGTAACATTTATGGGAGCAGATTGCCAGGTCTTTCTCCCACAGAGATATTGGGTGGGTTCAAACAGCTAACCTTTGGTTACAAGCCCAATGCTTAACCATTGTGCCACCAGGGTGCCTTCACTGTATAAATATATGTACATATATATACCTGGCAAACTGATTGGAAGAGATCCACATTTGTTCCCATTCCAAAGAAAGGTGATCCAACAGAAAGTAGAAATTACCAAACAATATCAGTAATATCACATGCAAGTGAAATTTTGCTCAAGATCATTTAAAAGCAGTTTTAGCAGTACATTGACGGGGAACTGCCAGAAATTTAAGCTAGATTCAAGAGGACGTGGAATGAGGGATGTCATTGCCAATATCAAGTGGATCTTGACTGAAAGCAGACAAAATCAGAAAGATGCTTACCTGTGTTTTATTGACTATGCAAAGGCATACTAGTGTGTGGATCCTAACAAATTATGGATAACATTGTGAAGCATGGGAATTCCAGGACACTTAATTGTGCTCATTTATAACCTGTACATAGACCAAGAGACAGTCATTCAAACAGAACAAAGGGATACTGCATGGTTTAAAGTCAGGAAACATGTGTGTCAGGGTTGCATCCTTTCACCATACTTATCCAGTCTGTATGCTGAGCAAATAATCTGAGAAGCTGGACTATATGAAGAAGAATGTGGCATCAGGATTAGTGGAAGTCTCATTAACAACCTGCAACATGCAGATGACACAACCATGCTTGCTGAAAGCGAAGAGAACTTGAAGCACTTAACTGATGAAGATCAAAGGCTACAACCTTCAGCATGGGTTTCAACTCAACATAAAGAAAACAAAAATCTTCACAACTGGACCAATAAGCAACATCATAATAAATGGAGAAAATATTGACGTCATCAAGGATTTCATTTTACTTGGATCCACAATCAACGCCCATGGAAGCAGCAGTCAAGAAATCAAACAACATATTGCATTGGGCAAATCTGTGGCAAAAGACCTCTTTAAAGTACTGAAAAGCAAAGATGTCACTTTGAGGACTAAATTGCACCTGACCCAAGCCATGATATTTTCAGTGGCCTCACATGAATGAAAAAGCTGGACAATGAATAAGGAAGACCAAAGAAGAATTGATACCTCTGAATTATGGTGTTGGTGAAGAATATTGACTATACCATGGACTGCCAGAAGAATGAACAAGTCTATCTTGGAACAAATACAGCCACAGTGCTTCTTGGGATGGAGAATGGGGAGACTTCGCCTCACGTATTTTGGGCGTGTTATCAGGAGAGACCACACTTTGAAACCAAATTCTGTTAATGTTCCTACACTCTTTATAGATACCTAGGCTTTAAACATCAAGCTTATTACATTCAACATTTATTGAGCATCTAATATGTTCCTTACAATTGTCTAAATGGTGTCATTATGTCTTTCTTTTTTAACCAAAAGCCTGTGAAATAGATGTTTCCATCTCATTAGCCACGAAAAGCTAAAATACATCTGAATAATTTTTGTATTCCCAATAGCATCTGCAATTGCGTGGTGGATAAATACGCATTTAATACTTTTAGACTGAGAGTCGTTGTTGTTATTTTCCATCAAATCAATTTCAACTGGTAAAGACCCAAGTGACAGAGTAGAGCTGACCCATAGAGTTTTCTTGGCTGTAATCTTTGCAGAAGCAGATCGTCAGGCCTTTCTCCCATGGAGCTGCTGGGTGGGTTCGAATCTCCAGTCTTACGGTTATTAGCCAAGTGCTTAACCTCATAGAATTCTTTTCATTCACTTGAGTTTCAAGGTCAATTTTTTTTTTTAGATATAAAATACCTACATAATTTGACAATTTTTTTACTTTTATAACTATAAATAAATGTATGTACATATATATATACACACAAATATATCTATATTCTTATATGTTAGTTATTTATTCCAAGGTACCAGTAGATATACTCCATGTATTCTGAACACATAGATTTATTTGTTTGAAAACACATTCAAAAGTTGAAGTCCTGGTAAGAAAATTACCTGATAAAATGTGTCCTAATATATTGTTTCTTTCAGGTAGCCATTAGGACTGTTTTGATCAGAGAAGGATCATAATTAAAACAAACGAACAAAAAACACTAATTTGTATAATCTGATTAAAAACATGAAAGATTATATTTATTAAAGTAAGTCTAAAATATAGAAATTAATTTCAAAGCCCATGTAGATGGCAAGCAGGACCTAAACTTAAAAAGCAGTCGTGAGAATGAAAGTAAAGGCTATATAAGAAATAAATTATGGGCAGTAGCATATATTAAGAGTGTGGACAAGAACAGAGTTAAATCAAACTCTAAAATTTGCAGCCTTTGTGACTAGGGCTGAGGGAACACTACATACAAAAACAAGGCAGTAAGGAGAGGCACAGAGTAGAAATGAAAATGATAAAATGTTTTGGACAAGTTGACAGGACATCAGGATAATATGTGGGGTGGAAGGAGAGAAGGAGAACACCAGATTGTAAAATAGCCACAGCGGAAAGAGATGATCAGAGCTTGAGCAATGACACCTAAAAAGACATAGAGAAAAGAAAAAAAAAAAAAGAATACGTAAAGAAAAAAAAAAAATGTCAGGGAGCCTTACTGCTTTTAATTTTCATTGTTTTTTTTCTCTCAAGCCCTTATTTTTCCTTTCATTCATACCTCATGCTCTTAATTATTTATTTTATTTTTTGAATAAATAATGCAACACAAGGTTTAGAATATCAACACATGTTTAAAAAGAAGAGCAAAAACCTTGTGATGAACAGACATTTATCCTGATTCTCTAAACCATCACCACAGGTAACTTGTTTTTATTTTATTTTTTATGAATTGTATATCCTGCCAGAGTTTCTTTAGGCAGATAAAAACAAATATGAATATATTTGTTATTCTTTCCCTTACTCTCTATACAAAATTACAATAGATACATAGTATTCTTCACCTCACATTGCCAGTAAAGAATATGGCTTGGAGCACCTATAGTGCTCAGCGTCCTTGCCCATTTCTGTTTAAGGATTTGTAGTAGTCCACTGTATGACTGCACCATAATTTATTTAACCCTTCTCTTGTTAATGGACAGCAAGGAGGACTTCTGTGCTTTCCTTTGTCAAACCCTTCTTCTAATCAGTTTTACTTCCTGTTTCTTGCCTCTCCTATCATTATCTTTCGTAATATAAGAGAAAAAGCATATGAAAATAATAAATAAAACACTATAAAAACAGTAAGAGGAGAAATGAAAACTAAATTCCTCCAGAATTTTAGAACAATTTAAATTAAAAAAAGTTACTATTCTTATCTTTAAAAAAATTGCTCTTTCCTATAAAATATTCACTGACATGCATTAGTAATTGCTTAATTTCATCGATATTTCATACTGATGATTAATCAAGTTCAGGTTTTAAAAGCAATTCATCTAATTATTTTGTTCACACAAATTATCTATTTAGCTTAGAATTCATTTAAGGAAATATCCCTGAATTTTTTAACATATACTCTTTTTTAGGCCAAAGAGATAGGATAACATGAGAGTCTGCATTGGATGTTAAAACTTGGTAAATTCTGAAATACCCAAAACACTTTATATCTCTGTCTCCTGCATTTCCACTCTTTATCCTTTTATAAATACAGGGAGAGGAAGATTACAGATACAAAGTAATTTTGTGTGGTTTTTGACATAGGAAAAGAAATATGCATTATTAGTTTTATGACAATATTCTGGTGATTTGCCTGAACTCTTGCTGTCCTGTTCAGAATAGCAGATGAAAAGAACAGGAAGTAGGCTCATAATCGTCCACCAAATTTGTGATGTATTCCCATAATGCAAACTGTCACTGAGAAATGTCTGACCAGCCTGGAGCTGCGTTTCTCTGCTCCCCTTAATCTAGGTGTGTTCGGGTGATTAGCTCTCACCCACCAATAGAATCTGATGTATTATAGAACTTGTTCGAAAAGCTTTTATGCAAAAGGGTTTTTTGATGTACCTTTTTTACCTTCTGCCAGCTGGATATAGATGAAGACCAGCCCCTAGTGGATGGTGGAGTCTCAAGATGGAAGAATCCTGTGTCCCTGAATCACCATGTAGAGGAAGCTGCCTGCTTACCTCAACACCCCTCCTGGGAGGGCTATATGAGCAAAACATAAATTTCTATTGTGTTAACCGATTGAAATTTGGAGATGCATTTTTTTTTTTTCAGCACCTAGTGTAACAGTAATTAATACAAGATAGCTCAGTGCAAGAGTTCATGCAAGATTTACAATGGGCCTTCTGAATTTTTGTTTCTCTTCCCTTCCTTCCTCTATCCCTTCCTCCCTCCCTCCCTCCTTCCTTCCTTCTTCCCTTCCCTCATCTCTCTCTCACTCTTTCTTTATTGTCCAGGTATTTATGCAATCAGTTTATGTAATGATTGAGGGATGTAAACTTGACGTATGTTACAAAAAAGACTTCGGTAATTTGTTCCCAAATCTTTTTGGTGGGACCCTTGAATTAGGCTGCAGCAGCCATTTACACATCTGTAGACATTCTGATAATGAGAACATCCAAAGAGAGTGGTAGAGAAACAAGGAGGCTCAACAGAGGGAAAGGATCTTAATAGTTTCACTTCAGCTTTACTAAGCAAGTTCTCAAAACTAGTTAGGTACATTCTCCCAAGATTATCCTAATATTTTCTAGGAAAACATACATGATACCAATAAATCCATGAAGGAATTATCAAGACTTGTTCTTATGTCATACAGGGATATACAATTTCCCTTTGACACAAAAGTCACATTTTTGCAAAAAAGCTAATTTAATGTTATGAATTATGTAACAGCAATCAGAGCTCTGAAAGACAAAGTGAACTTGGAAAAATATCAGTAACAATATTAAACAAACAAAATCTTATGTGTTGGTGTATATTCCAACCACCACACACACTTGCTCTTCCCTGTCTTATTTGTTCAATCCCCTTCCATCTCTCAAAGCAGTTGAAGGAGAAACCTTATTCTCAGCCGTTATTTAGTGTTCTCTGTAAATTTTCGAATTAGTCTCTGCTTACCTCTGAAGCCTTCATTCTCCAAATAATTATTTCAAGCTGCTTACTATGAGTTGTAATTGGGTTCACATGAACAATAATTTTCTTTTAATAAAAGACTTAATCTTTTTAAATATATATGCTTATCTGTAACTTCTCTCAAAAAACAATGATTGTGTGGAGAGAGAACACCACTCGGGGGGTTTTGAAGAGGAATGATAATTTAAATAATGAATCTCCCATCCCAAAATTCTAATATGTCTTGCTACGGGCATACCCTACAGTCAGGAGTGTTACTTTATGAATAAATGGAAATCCAGAGACATTTGGTAATCAAATAGTCCATAAACGAAATATTCCAAGTACATGTGAAGTTGTATAATAGGACTTCGGACCTATTAAAAAGCAAGCAGTGCTCATTTATATTCATAATCAGGGCATGACAGAAGAAAATGCATTCTTGGTGTGCCAACTTATCCTATACAGAAGCAAAAAAAGAACAAGAATTGTTTCCAAGTTTTAGTCATACATTTCAAAATTAGTAGTCATAAATTCCCTCGTCACATGTCTGACTTTTAACCTCCCAAGAAGACTTTCTTATAGAGGAAATACAGTTTCCTCTGGCAGCTCAGGCTTTCCTATATATGTATCAGCTGGAGCTTTGTTGCCTTGGTGTAAATAACAGAAAGCACGAGATCACTGTTTGTACAGAAGTTGCGCACCTAGAAAACATTCCCTTGTGGGCTATGTCTTATGACTTAATTGTGAATATGAATGAGCAGTTGCTTGCTTTTAAATGGATTTGATACTTTATTATAAATTGCACGTGCATTTGAAATGTAGCATCCGTGGACTATTCAATCATCATACTCTCTGGAACTCAGTTTACGAAGTTATACTTGAGAATGTGGAACATGCCATTAGCAAGGCATAGTAGAATTATGAGATTGAAGATTTATTCTTTAATATTGCATGTTCCCCTCCACACTCGCAAGATGGTGTTCTAACTCCACATAATCCTTTTCTCTTAGAAGTGTTACTGGCAGAAGTTTTCAGGTGTAAATTATGTAGAGACGTTAACATTTCTGGAATCCTGGACTAAAGTCCCTGACTCTAGCAAATGAAGTCTGTTAACAATAAATTCCTTCGTAGGGCTAGCACCACTGCAGAGTTTTACTCATGTGTTTCCATCTCTCCACTGCCCTGACCACCACTCCTAGCCTGGTTCTTTCCTGCTGGGTCAGGTTCTAAGAAAAAAAATTTCCATAGACCTCAAGACTTTCTGAAGTTCCTTTGTTAGATGTCTTCTCATGAGATCCATATCCTTTCCTTCGTGCCATTTATGATAGTGTCTTAATGTTCTTGTTTGTTTTTGTCTGTTTTCTCAAATTTATCGAAAATTCTAAAAGCCCTCGAGCAAATGACTGGGTCCATTTTGGGTCATGTAGTCCCTTGTAGAGCTCAGTACTTTTCTGGGAGCTCAGGACGTTAATGTATTTTACTTAACACAAAGATCAAACCTTATCATTGATTATATTCAAAGACAAGATTGCATACAGCGATAGAAGAGAAGGATCTATGACCAGAGGGTTTAAGGTATGCATCTCCAAGGGGCCACAGCAACAGAGATAATTTATAGCATGTGCTTTTCACTGGGACATTCTTAGTTTGTTTATTGCTGTGAAATGAATTTATATTTATCTGTTTGTGTCTTTATTTCCGTATACTTTTTGGAGAGTCCTGAAATACAAATTTGAAGTGAAAAAGGCAAACGTGCAGCTAGTAAAATATGGGGAAAGAGGGCAGTGCCACCAATTTAGCTTTGTTGATGGTCAGAAATGAGCTTGGGAGATTGTAGGGTAAGCTGATTGTCTAGTGTGTAAGCTAAAGGCCTTTTTCAGCAACTATTGTTTCTGAGAGGTCCTTTCTACTTTGTTACAGTAGGACCCCTGATTGCCTTCCACCAAGCATAAGCCCTGAGAAAAAAAATCATCCCAGTTTAAGACATTTAGTAACACATATTTCATTATAGACATGTTGTTCTATAATGCATCCTGGAATGCTGCTCTTGTATTATTTTTGCTACCGATAAAAGACTCTGCACAACTGAATTCAGCTGACCTTAAAAGAGAAAAGAAAAAGAAACAAAGTGCACAGAGAGAAAATGCTAGAATACCATTCAGTTACCATGCCTGTTCCATTGATGCATTTCAGGTTCACTATTAGTTCCTCAAAGTTCCAGTGCCTTAATTACATTTTACATGAGAAACAATAATGTGGGTCAGATTTTTTATTTTTTTTGGTATATTTAACAAATAACACGTCAGGCAAAGTAAATAGTTATCATATCACTGTAAGATGAGAACTTGACTATTTAAAACTCTACAGGTTTTTTGTTTTAGGTTGAAGGCTACATGCACAATATGTCCAAAAATATTTTATAACACTGTTAGGAAATCATCAGCAGTCATAGTATCACATCGTCTACTGGGATCTCATAAAAACGTAGACAATTGATCAGGCATTAAATGCTCAATTATTTTTCAGATAGATATACGTGAGCATACGTTTCATCTCATTCCCTTCAGACAGAATCAGCATTTTGAAAACCAAATCTTTACATATAGTGTAATAGGAGATAAAAAATGTAGAAATGACTTGGCTTCTGTTATAATTTTTGAAGCAAAATTTTAATTTTTTTATTGTATAGAAACTTTTTTTTTGGTATTACAGTCTCAAAATAATTCTGATCAAACCCTAATTGAAATGGAAGGCCATCTTCCAATTAATGGAGGCAGTAAAAAACAATCTGAATCAGGATAAATGAAAGTCTTAAAAATTTACTGGATTAGTGCTGAGTGAATGTGCCATAAATCTGTCAAGATTTTACATATTATGCATGCTAAAACAGTCAGCTGAGATGGAAAGCAGACATCAACAAAGAAGTGTATCATGTAGGTAAAGGATTCTGAGATTTAAACATTTTTTTGATTTCACCACTTTGATTACTCATAAATAGATACTTC
This sequence comes from Dugong dugon, assembly GCA_030035585.1. Taxonomy (NCBI): domain Eukaryota; kingdom Metazoa; phylum Chordata; class Mammalia; order Sirenia; family Dugongidae; genus Dugong; species Dugong dugon. The sequence goes on along the minus strand of CM057477.1, from coordinate 45,304,053 downwards.
ACCTGTGCATCTGGTGAGGTAGTTCTTATTTAAACATAGATTTGAACGTCAGCTAAACATTTTTTGCAATTATAATGCAGTAGTCTCTTGAATATCCATGTTAATAGAGGAGAGATTGGGCAGGGAAGAGGAAACCAGAGTTCATTTAAATCACAAATCAAATTTTGTTTCAGTCAGAGGGGTGGAGATTTATTAGCCACTCCAGAGAAAATACCTTAGTACAGTCTATTTGTATTGCACCAGGGAATGGATTTCTGTCATAGTCAACTTTATTTGGCTATCAGCTGTTTATGCTGCTTAAATACCTAACACTTGAAAGTACTCTTACAGCCAAGGCATGCACATGGTTTATTTCATTTTTTACATCTAGAATTATTAAGCAATTCCCTACTGTGTGCAAAATGAGTCTTGTTCTTGAACATACGATAAAAACAACTTGTAATAATATTTATAATTTGCCTGAAACATTAAAGAGGCTTTCAGATTTCTTAGGTTCAAATGTTTAATTATAACCAGTTTAGTCCATAAACAGTGCAATTTCTATATGGGTCTTTGCAATCATTAATTAAATGTCTGTTATGTAACATATAATACTATACACCAGATTTACAATGAAAATTATTTATGTAAATGTATGTATGGATAGATAGACAGGCATACAATAGGTTTTTGGTTATGCTAAATAAAAAGAGTGATAGACCTGAGAGTGTATAATAACAAAGATCCTAGACTTGTAGATGTTTGGATCTTGGGGATCCATTTGGAATGGAATTTGTATACTTGAGACAGGTTTGCCAGGAAAAGATCAGTGAACAGGCACTTGGGGAGAAAAGGTATCCACATGACTTCTCTTCCACATGGAAGAGTCTTCAGCCCCAGTGAGAAAGGGGTTTATAAAATGAAGAAGGAAAAAACAAAGAAAAAAAACTAAACTAATAGAGGATGTTTCTACAGGATTTTTTTTTTCTTACTATGGAAATAAGCCACAGGGACAAAAGGAAACATATTCAGCAGAACGACATTTCCACATTTTTTACACAGAAAATAAAGAGCAGAGTACACCATTTGGGCTCCTTTAGGGTCAGGAATGCAGTCTCCCATCCCAAGGGTACTGGCAATGGTGAAAATGGTAAGGCCAGGTTTTCAAATGCCTTTGTGGATGGGGGGGGGGGGGGGGGTGAACAGATAAGAAAAATGAAAATACTATTTGTGATTATAACTAAAACTCTTCAAAAGATTACCAGAAATGACTGGGGAGAGGTTGTTTGAATGGGGTGTTAAATTCATATGTTATGTAGGTAAAAGCCAAGAGCCAGTTAAATTGGAGATACTATAAATTTCACTTGATGTTCATTAATGTGCTTATGTGAAATATACACTTAGATGTACTGTTTAATTCATAATAATCAGTACAATGATGATAATAAAGAATATGAAAATCTATATAAGGGACAAAGAGATTATCCATTATATAATCCTAGAATATGTTACTTTATAGTGAATTATGTTTTATATATTCAAAAGAGAACATTGGACTCATTCTATTTTGAATCTTAATTCCTTTTGTCTGATGTTGAGCCTTTACTTCGGAATATATTGGCTTTCTTTATTTATTGGTGGGAGAAAGTTAAAGAAAATCACTTGTCAGTATGCTCCTTATTTCATCTACTTTTAAATAAAGTAGCTATTTTCTTCCTGTTTGCTGAATTTAAATCTATACGTTGATTCAGTTTTTTATAAGACGCTGAACAAATGTAACCTGTGAATGCCTTGTTAAGAAGATCATCCATATTTTTACTTTTTTTTTTTTTCTGTTTATGTTTAGAGAAGAATCACCCTCTACACACAGAACCTTAGAAAAATGGCTTTCAAAACAGTTAGCCAACTGACTGCTTTCGCTTGACTTGCTCAGAGTTCAATGCTGTTCACAGTAACAACTCTGGGTTTTGATGAGCAGTTTAAACATGAATCAAGAAGACTGTCAATGGCTCAGAGAGCATCAGGCTTGTTTTTAACTACAAACGAGATGTCCAAAAATAAAAAACAAAAACCTGCTGCCATCAAGTCAATTCCAACTCATAGTGACCCTATAGGACAAGGTAGAACTGGCCAATAGGGTTTCCAAAGAGCACCTGGTGGATTCGAATTGCCAACCTTTTGGTCAGCATCTGAACTCTTAACCACTACGCCGCCAGGATTTCCATGAGATGTCCAGAAAAGGTCTATTGATGCACTCAGGCTACCAGGTAAGGTTGCAGGTTCATGCCATTACTGCCAGAAGCTCTGCTCTGGAATTGGATCTCCAATAATATGAAGGAGAATGGTTTTAGGAAAGATTTGTTTTATGGGATAGGAATTCACTTCGGTATTTTAAGAATGAAAACTTGGAAGTAAAATGAGCAAACATCAGTGTGATTTTGATTAAGCTCTCATTATTTTCATACTTTTCTTTTTATCTGATGCTAGTTAAACCTGAGTTGAATGTTAAAAAGCCTTATATAAAATAACCAAATTTTGGGTTGAGTAAAAATGCTAAATTTATTATATAAATCTAGGCTCTGCCATTTACTCATTTTGTGAGCTTGAGTGGTTTACTTCTCTTTATATCTAAGCTTTTTTTTTTCCCCACAAAATGAAGATATGAAGATAAATGATTTGATGTTCCCTTGTATCTAATATGATATTCTTATTCGATATTTCTAATGGCTCTATTAGGGATGATACATTAACCAAGGACAACTATAAAAAATGGAAATAAACTGATTTGAGCTCCTAAATTGCTCTATTGATTCAATGACCCAAAGAGTTATGTCCTTTTTCTGTACAGGGTAGATAGAGAAGACTGCTAATACTAGGGGTTTTATAGAAAATTTGTACTCACCGAACATTTTTCAATGTCTGAAATGTAGCCAAGAATTAATATTCAAAAGGTTGCAGAAAACAAACAAACAAGCAGAAAACAAGAACCTCATTGGTACTTTTACCTTGTAGAAAAGGACACTATTACCATGTTCTTCTGAAATGGCTCAGCAAGACGGTATTGCTTCATTTCACCAAATCCTAGACACTGGGAATTTTGGGTCTTTCATTCTTCTGTTGAAATAAGAGAACAGTGAACATTTGAATACCTCTGGATGTCAAACCTTTTTCTAGAGCAAGGAAACAAAAAATCATGTTAAACTAACGTTTGCCTTTTCCTGTAGGGATAAATATTAGCCATGATGACAGAAGTATATTGAATTGCAAATGAATTCTGCCTGATTGAGCAAAACACTCCATACTGGGTGTTTATAGAAATTTAGTGATGTTTGGAATCACTAAATCATAAAGTTGATGTCTTACAGGATAATTATCATTTCCTCTCACAATATACTCTTCTTGTAACCATTAGAGATAATGTACTGAAGAAAAAATTGATTTGGCATAAGATAATTATGATTGAGATGATAAAAACAAAGTATAAACCTAAAAAAGTTGCCATATTAAAAAAGTCTAACCGTTAAAATTCTAATCTCATGACACATTTATATATCAATACTACTGTTGTTTGATCTAGAATTTGAGTAATAAAAAGTTCTTCATCCAAACTATCATATTTCTAGGCAGTGTGTTTAATATTTGAGAACAGATTCCCTTTTACCACCTGTAAGACCTTGACAAGTTTACAGCTTTAAAATGGGGCAAATTCTAGCACCTCTCTAATAGTATGGTTGGGATATATTAGTTATGCATATATATAATGCTTAAAATAGATCAAAGCACTTTTTTTATGCTCAATAATTAGTGATGATATAATGATGATTATGATGATAATTCATGTTACTCTTTTGGAGATAAAACTGATGGTTTATATTTACATAATATTTTTTGGTGTTCAGTTACTTTTATAGTTTTCTTTTCAGTGATAATGTGGCAGGTAAAAGGGAGTAAATCTCCCGTATAAAGCCATAAATAAGGCTCCCCTTGGAAGAACACAAACAGAATCTATCTCTTTTGATTGCGACACATCCCTTTTTCTTCCACATTAAAAAGTTGGTGGAGAGGTAGAATCATCCTATAACTTTGTAGCAAATAAGTAACAAGAGCTGATGTACTTGACATTATTGCTTCAGCATCTGAAATTATGAAAAATTTGAATGAGTTTTCTAGAGTTGCATTTGGCTGAAAAAAGACTCCATCTTCTGGTTATTCACTCTCAACATGCTCATTCCATCTATGCTGAACCAAAGCTATTGCCCCAAAATTCACCTCTATTGTTTTTCTTTACCAAATTCCATTAACTGTAAGAACCATAAGCATGTAGTTATTATTGTTAGGTGCCATCAGATTCGTTCCAACTCACAGTGACCCCATGTACAGCAGAGTGAAACACTGCCTAATGCTACATCATCCTCACAATCATTGTCCTGTGTGCGCTCATTGTGGCAGCCACTGTGTCAATCCATCCTGTAGAGGGTCTTCCTTTTTTTTTCTACCCTGTACCTTATCAAGCATGAAGACCTTCTCCAGGGAGTATTCACTCCTGATAACATGTCCAAAGTAAGTGAGAAGAAGCCTTGTCATCCTTCTGTCTAAGGAGCATTCTGGTCATACTTCTTCCAAGACAGACTTGTTCCTTCTACTGGCAGTCCACGGTATATTCAATATTCTTTACCAACACCATAAATCACAGGCATTAATTTTTCTTCCATCTTCCTTATTAATTGTTCAGTTTTTGTGTGCATATACAAGGCGATTGAAAATATCATGGCCTAGGAAAAGTGACATCTTTGTTTTTCAACACTTTAAAGAGGTCTTTTGTAGCAGGTTTGCCCAGTGCAATCAGTCTTTTGACTTCTTGACTGCTGCTTCCATGGGTGTTGTTTGTGGATCCAAGTAAAATGAAATCCGTGACAACTTCATTCTTTTCTCCATTTATCATGATGTTGCTTATTGCTCAAGTTGTGACGATTTTTGTTTTCTTTATGGTGAGAGGTAGTCCATACAGAAGGCTGTAATCTTTGATCTTCATTAATAAGTGCTTCAAGTCCTCTTTGCTTTCAGAAAGTAAGGTTGTGTCATCTGCATATCGCAAGTCATTAATGAGTCTTCATCCAATCCTGATGCTGCATTCTTCTTTATATAGTCCAGTTTCTCAGATTATTTGCTCAGTATACAGATTGAGTAAGTATGGTGAAAGGCACAAGCCTGACATACAATTTTTCCTGATTTTAAACCATGCAGCAGTGTCCCCTTGTTCTGTTCAAACAACTGCCTCTTGGTCTATGTACGGGTTCATCATGAGCACAGTTTAGTGTTCTGGAATTCTCCTTCTCTGCAACTTTGTCTGTAATTTCTTATGATCCACACAGTTGAATGTCTTTACATAGTCAATAAAACACTTTATGGTAAAAATCTTTATGGTATTTTCTGCTTTCAGTCAAGATCCATTTGACGTCAGCAATGATATCCCTCATTCCACATCCTCTTTGGAATCTAGCTTGAATTTCTGGCAGTTCCCTGTGAATGTACTGCTGCAAACATTTTTGAAAGATCTTCAGAAAAATTTTACATACGTGTGATGTTAATGATAGTGTTTGATATTTTCCACATTCTGTCTGATCACCTTTCTTTGGAATGGGCATAAATATGGATCTCTTCCAGTTGGTTGGCCAGATAGCTGTCTTCCTAATTTCTTGACATAGACGTGTGAGCACTTCCAGCCCTGCATCTGTTTTTTGAAACATCTTAATTGGTATTCCGTCAATTCCGGGAGCTTTGTTTTTTGTCAATACCTTCAGTGAAGCTTGAACTTCTTCCTTCAATATTACCTGTTTTTGATCATATGCTACCTTCTGAAATGGCTGAACGTCAACCAATTCTTTTTGGTACAGTGACTCTGTGTATTCCTTCCATCTTTTTTTGATGCTTCTACATTGTTTAATATTTTGCCTGTAGAATCCTTCAAAATTGCAGCTTGAGCTTTGAATTTTTTCTTCAGTTCTTTCAGCTTGAGAGATGCCGAGAATGTTATTCCTTTTTGGTTTTCTAACTCCAGATCTTTGCACACTTCATTGTAATACTTTACTTTTTTCTTCTTAAGCCACCTTTGAATCTTTTGTTCAGCTCTTTTACTTCTTCATTTCTTCCATTCATTTCAGCTGATCTACATTCAAGAGCAAGTTTCAGAGTCTCTTCTGACATCCATTTTAGTATTTTTTTCTTTCCTGTCTTTTTAGTGACCTTTTATTTTCTTTCTGTAAGATGTCCTCGATGTCATCCCACAACTCATCTGGTGTTCAGTGATTAGTGTCAAACATGTCAAATCTATTCTTGAGATCGTCTCTAAATTCAGGTGAGATATACTCAAGGTTGTACTTTGGCTCTTGTGGAATTGTTTTAATTTTCTTCAGCTTCTACTTGAACTTGCATAGGAGCAAGTGATTTTCTGTTCTGCAGTCGGCCCTTGGCCTTGTTCTGACTGATGATAGTGAGCTTTTCCATAGTGTCTTCCCACATATGTAGTTGATTTGACTCCTGTGTATTCCACCTGGCGAGATCCATGTGTATAGTCATCGTTTATGTTGGTGAAAAGAGATATTTGCAATAAAAAAGTCATTGTCTTGAAAAACTCTATCATTAAATCTCAGCCATCATTTTTATCACAAAGGCCATATTTTCCATCTACTGATTCTTCTTGTTTGTTTTGGACTCTCACATTCCAATCACCAGTAATTATCTTAATTGCATGGTTGATCGATTTCAGACTGCAAAAGTTGGTAAAAATCTTCAATTTCTTCATGTTTGGCATTAGTGATTGTTGTGTATATTTGAATAATAGTCATATTAACTGGTCTTTTCGTAGGTGTATGGATATTATCCTATCACTGACAGCATTGTATGCCGGGATAAATCTTGAAATGTTCTTTTTGACGATGAATGCAACGTCAGTCTTTTTCAATTTGTCATTCCCGGCATAATAGACCATATGTATGTCCAGTTCAAAATGGCCAATACCAGTCTATTTAAACTCTCTAATGCCCAGGATACCAATTTTTTATGAATTTCATTTTTTTTAAATTCTGAAATTGTTATATGTTGTTTTATAATGCTTCTAACAATCAACAGAAGACTATATTTGATATATTATTATTATTAGGTGCTGTCAACTCATTTCTGACTCACAACAACCCTATTTACAACAGAAAAAAACACAGCCCAGTCCTGCACCATCCTCACAATCATTGCTATGTTTGAGCCCGTTGTTGCAGCCACTGCGTCAATGCATCACATTGAGGGTCTTTCTCTCTTTCACTGACCCTCTACTTTACCAAGCATGATGTTCTTCTCCAGGGATTGGTCCCTCCTGATAACATGTCCAAAGTAAGAGATGAAGTCTCGTAATCTTCACTTCTAAGAAGCATTCTGGCTGTACTTCTTCCAAGACAGATTTATTTGTTCTTCTAGCAGTTCACGTTATATTCAATATTCTTTGCCAACCCCATAATTTAAAGACATCAATTCTCCTTCAGTCTTTCTTGTTCATTGTCCAGCTTTTGCATGCACATAAAGCAATGGAAAACACCACGGCTTGGATCAGGTGCACCTTACTCCTCAAAGTTACATCTTTTTTTTTTTAAACACTTTAAAGAGGTCTTTTGCAGCAGATTTGCCCAATGCAATAAGTTGTTTGATTTCTTGACTGCTGCTTCCATGGGCATTGATTGTGGATCTAAGTAAAATGAAATCTTTGACAATTTCAGTCTTTCCTCTGTTTATCATGATGCTGCTTATTGGTTCAGTTGTGAGGATTTTTGTTTTCTTTATGTTGAGGCATAATCCATACTAAAGGCTATGGTCTTTGATCCTTATCAGTAAGCGCTTCAAGTCCTCTTCACTTTCAGAAAGCAAGGTCATCTACATATCCCAGGTTGTTAATGAGTCTTCCTCCAATCCTGATGCTGCATTCTTCTTCATATAGTCTAGATTCTTGGATTATTTTCTCAGCATACAGATTGGATAAGTATGGTGAAAGGATACAATCCTGACAAACACTTTTCCTGATTTTAAACCACACAGTATTCCCTTGTTCTGTTCGAATGACTGCCGCTTGGCTTATGTACAGGTTCTACCTGAGCACAATTAAATGTTCTAAATTTCATTTCATTTTTGATAACTTTCAGTTTTTGTAGTTTCATACTGTGTACATTTCACATTCTGATAAGTAATGGATATTTGCAGTTGTGTCTTCCCATTTTGAGTCATGCTGCATCAGGAGATAAAGTTCCGGAAAGCTTTACTCCACCCACGTCATTAAGGTCAGCTCTGTTTTGAGGATGCAGCTCTTCACCAGACATATTTTAAGTGCCTTCTGAGCTGAGGTGCTCATCTTTCAGCACTATATCAAACAATGTTCAGCTGCTATTCATAAGATTTTCACTTCACTGGCCAATTTTTTTCAGAAGTAGGCCACCAGCTCCTTCTTCCTAGTTTGTCTTAGTCTGGAAGCTCAGCTGAAACCTGTCCACCATGGGTGACCCTGCTGGTGTTTAGAATACCGGTGGCATACCTTGAAGCATCACAGCAACAGGCAAGCATGCCAAAAGCATACCAGGGCTGAAAATGCTTAAAAAAAAAAAAAAAGTTACATAAGAAGTAGTCAAATAGATTACTTTTACAAACTAGTTAGTGTATGTTGTGAAGTTAAATATTCTGAAGCATAAATTAATATTTGAAAGTGACAGAAAATACCCATCATATGATATTTCTTTGTGTGTCTATTTCTACATGTATTCAAATAGAGGAAATTATTTAAACCCTGAGGACAATTACTATTTATTGTCTATGGTGTTATAACAATTAGATGTGTTAATATTTGTAAAGTGCTTTAAAAAAGTGTCTAGTGAATACTAGGGACTTGGCAATAATAAAGACCAAGTAAATGTTTATTTTCAAATAATTACTACTCTTACCGTCATTATTATTAAAATAATATTAAAATGTTATCTATTTTATAACTGGACTTAATTTTATATATCACCTGATTAAATGTCTGAATTAGCTTCAGCGAAACAACCAAAGATAGCATTTTGATTACATTTTACTAATTTTTATCACCTTCCATAAGGATCCACCAGAAATTGAAAATGTAGCAAGTAACATTATTTGAGCATTTCAATTGCTGAAGTAAAGTCATTGTATGTCTCTACTTCTATTTATATAACAGATATAACTTCATAAAAGATTACATTCTTACTAGTACAAAGATAGATAAGGGAGCTTAAAAAAAAATTAAGGGAGGATATTTGAGCAAAGCGTTCAATGTGTTTTATTCTTCTGAGTTCGTGTATTGAGTTCTGCGGTAATTTAAGGTGAGGCAGAGCAGAGAAGTTTTGCAGTAGAGAAGTGTCATCTTGTTTGTGTCCAGCTCATCACTCATCTGCTTTACAAAACAAGTGTACAACTTTCTGACTGCTTTGTTATAAATAGCTATCACTTACCATCGTGCGTCTTACAATTGCTGACCTGCCGGCTACGGTTTTACAAAAGCAGCTCTGGCATTGACTATTGCAATAGCCTTCTAATGACCACCTCATTTCCACTTTTGGCTTCTTCCATCCATTGTTCGTATAACTGCAAGCATCTTTTTAAACCTAACTCAGATTGTGTCATTCTGGTTAAAGCACTCCACTGACTTTCTATTGCACTTGGAATACAAATTCAAAACTCCTTACCGTGGCTTACAAGGATCTCATATCCTGGCTACTTATGTCTCTGACTTCATTCCTTAAACTATGTCGAAACTGACCATGTTCCAGCCATATCAGTCTTCCTTCTGTTCTTCCAACCTCCGTGGTTTGTTCCTTCCTCAGAGGCTTTGAACTACCTTCTATGTCTTCCTGTGACATGCTTTCACAAGATTTTCACATTTTTGGTCCCTCCTTATCATTTAGTACTCTGTTCAAATGCAACTTCCACAAAGATGTCTTACCGGCCTAGAAAATATCCCATAGTCCACACATCACTGTCATTCTCTGTTACAGTTCTCAATATTTCCTACAAAAGAGCATCATGCGAGAAACTTAAAACATAACACAACAAAACAAAAACCTGTGCCTGAACACACCTCAGAACAATTAAATTTTAAAAAAAAGAAGGTGAGATGGAATCAGGGCATCAGTATGTTTAAAAAAATCTCACTGAGTAACTTTAATATGCAGCAATAATAGATAACCACCAGTTATCTATTAACCAGTTGTACTATATCACTTGTTTAATTTCTTTTTTTTGTATCTGTAATTATCTTAGGGATTGATTGATTGCACATAGTCTCTGTCTTGCCACTTAAATATAAGAGCTATGAGAGGAGTGAGCACATGTGTGTCTGGTTATTTCTGTACCCTGACCATGTAGAGAAGGAGCCCTGACAGCAGAGCATTTAGGCACTCAGGGGCTAACCGAAAGGTCTGCAGCTCAAGCTCATCAGCTACTCTGCAGAAGAAAAGACCTGGTGATGTGCTCCCATAAAGATTACAGCCTAGGAAGACCAATGGGGGCAGTTCTGCTCGTCATATAGGGTCGCTATGAATCCAAATTGATTCAACACACACAACAACAACAATAAACATGCAGAGAAGTGGTTTTTAGATTAATATTTGTTGAATGAATGAATACAACCCAATATTTACTATTAAACTGTGAAAGTACAATTCATGACTAGATTTTCATTCATTTCAAAGTATGTTTATGAATATATCATCAAATTGAATGAAATCCAGAATAACTAATTATTCATTTTTCTACTTTTCACACATTTAAATATGATGAAAATTAAAATGGTTAAAAGCAGAGGAACCGATAAATTCTTAACTTGCTGATAATTTCTTTTCTTGGAAATTGATGCAAGGAAGTGAGAGTTTAGTCTTTGTTTTTTCCAAACAGAAAAATTGAAGTAGATGAGGATTTTGACAGAAAGCTATCATATCATTTTGGAAAGAAAAATCTCATGTTAAGCAGACATTTATCTTACACTTTTGGAAAACATGTATTAAAATCTTCAGGACGCTATCAATAAAATGCCCATAAAATACAAAAGGTATACAGAACAGATGAAATAAGAAGACATAAAAAATAAATTCACACTGCATTTTTACTTATACATTTAATGAAGAAATACAGAGGTAACTAAAAATACTTTAGTTTTTTATTTATTATATATATTCATATACAATAGGTGCAGCTCAACACGAGGCTTAGACTTTTTGGTTACTTCCAAAACATAGAAAAAAATACAAAAACATTTATTTCTTAGTATAACACTCAAATGTGAATTGAACAACAGAAAGAATAACTCGATAGTTGGAGAAAGCATTATTATGTTATGGCACGCACAATGCAACTTTTCATTTTATTCACGTTACTTTCATATTCTGTAACAAATAAACTAGAGGAAGGGTTATATAGACCTAAACATGTGAAAGATGCAGTAAAGTAGTATAAATGATTGTACAGTTTTAGTCCTGATGAATGAGAAAAGTTGATTAATACGCTGATGTATGCAAGGGACTCTTGATGATCAATGAGAAAGCATGACTAGGGATTAGCAATTTGATTTTTATTTTCTAAAATGTTTTATAAACTTGGTCTAATAATCCATTCCCAGTCAAATCCTAAAATGTACATATTGTCAAAAACCAAGTACTTTAAACAGATGTAAAAAAAAAAGGGTGTTATGCTAAACCTTATCCTCCTATCCCCAAATAACTTAATGAAGAAAATAATTTACTCACTGTGCTGCTTTGCACTTATATTTCATGTGATCTTTTCCAAAGTATCATATAATTGTACTCAGTTACTGTATTGGAAGATGTTATGGATTGAATTGTGCCTCCCCAAAGATAGGTTGAAATCCTAACCCCCAGTGTCTGTGAGGGCTACCATTTTGGAAAGAGAGTCTTTGAAGATGTTATTAGTTAACATGAGGTCATACTGGAGTAGAGTGGGTCCTGACCCACGTAACTGGTGTCCTTATAAAAACGGAAGAGACACAGACACATAGATAAAAAGAAGAAACAGCTATGTGAAGACAGAGACAGAGATTGGAGTTATGCTGCTACAAATGGAGGAATGCCTGGGGCTACTGGAAGATGGGAGAGACTAGAAAGTTTCTTCCAATAGAATCTTCAGAGAGAACGTGGTCCTGTTGACACCTTGAATTGAGACTTTCAGGCTCCAGAACTGTGAAACAATAAATTTCTTTTGTTTCAAGCAAACTGTTTTGTGGTATTTGTTATGGTACCTCTAGGAAACAAATACTGAAGGAAACACAATGAATCGTGCAGAAGTTAGCAGTAATTAAACAATACATGTAAAGGGTGAATTGTGTACGAATTTTAATAGAAGTGAAACTGCAGAAGTGCTTGGTCGATAGTTGTCATTGTTATTGTTAGGTGCTGTCAAGTCAGTTCCAACTCATAGTGACCCTTGTACAACAGAACAAAACACTGCCTGGTCCTGCGCCATCCTCATGATCGTTGTTATGCTTGAGCCCGTTGTTGCAACCACTGTGTCAATCCATCTGGTTGAGGGTCTTCCTCTTTTTCACTCACCCTCTACTTTATCAAGCATGATGTCCTTCTCCAGGGACTGATCTCTCCTGATAATATGTCCAAAGTATGTGAGACATAATCTCACCATCCTTGCTTCTAAGGAGCATTCTGGTTGTACTTCTAGAAATTTTGTAAGACAGTTGTCAATCTCTAAACATCTAATTGGTTTATGTTTAGGTTCGGGTTCTCTAGAAACATAGCCTAAGATGAGGATTTGTGTGAAAATGATCTATTAGCATCAGAAAGATAAACTAATAAGCAAAGTGAGACAAGGAAGGATGCTAGGTCAATAATGGTTCCACAGAGGGTAATTTTGTTTCAACTCCACAGGTAAATTCTAAAAATGATGTGATACAGCAGAGTTGTCCCAATTAGGAAGAAGACTACTAAAGTTTTGTACATCTGCACCTATTAGTGACATTTTAAAAATTGCACAATGTGCGCAAGATAAGGAGCTCTTACAACTAAAGTCAGCCTTCTAGACACAGGTGTCCTTTTGGGTAGGAAAACATACTCACAACCAGTGTGTAGGAAAATAGTAAAGGGAAGCTAGTGGACACAGGAGGAGTGCTGCGAGCATTTTCTGCTCTATGTTGTGTAGACAAAGCCAAAATTCATATGCGTGAGTTTTTCTAAACCATTATTACATTAATGATTAATATTTAGCGCTTTATTCTGTTAAATGATAATACATTTAAGTATAAAAATTGAAAAATACAGAAAATATACATTTAAGCAACATCACTACTTAAATGAAATATTATATACTAAAAAAAACCCAAAAAACAAAAAAAACCCTGCCGTCAAGTTAATTTCGACTCATAGAGACCATACAGGACAGAATAGAACTGCCCCATAGAGTTTCCAAGGAGCAGCTGGTGGATTTGAACCACCGACCTTTCGGTTAGCAGCCAAGCTCTTAACCACTGTGTCACCAGGGCTACGTTATATACTACTACTTTTTTAAATCACTACAGTTGATGGTGTTGCAGTATATAAGCATAGGCAGAGGGCTGTTTAAATACATATATTTAAGTAATTATGTGAATGCTTTAATGATCATGCCCCTTCAATCTTATTTAAGGATGATTTAAAATTTTCCTGACAAAGGTGCCGAATAGGTGATGGATGAATAAAGTACACAAATTCCAATTTTGTATCATGTAAAGAGCTAAATAATTTGAAGATGGTTTTCTCCCTAAATTCCAGTGCTAACTAAAAGCATTTTTTTCTGACCAACTCACAAAATAGAATTTAAATGCAAATTGTTGTGTTGACAGCATAACTGTCTAATCCAATGTGACATTGATGAAAGTTAGAAGAAATGAGCCAAAATGACACTTAAAATGTTTTAGGACATCTCCTTTGAAACTCAATGCTATTTTGAAAAATATTCCTCTTTGATCATGCAGTTATGAATCATCCTGGAAATGCACCAGCTTGATTCTCCTTGTAAGTAACCATGGCACATATTAGAGTAGCACAATTTTGTTTTAGTAAGTTTATTTCTCTTTGGTTCTTGAAGTATAACATTGAAATAAAATCATTTTTACTACCATTTTCTATATTGACTTAAATCATAACACTAATTCTTATCATTCTATCATGAGGTCCAAAAAGGAAAAGTCCTGCAACAGTTGGAAGTTCAGGGCTTACTGTTCTGAAAAACAGTCTGATAATATGTGTTTTAAGACAACTAAATTATCTTTAAAGGGATTCATTGTTCATTAAAATTTACAAACGATATTAAAAAAATGATAGCAATACCAGTTGACAATTCTAAGTTAGTTATTATTATATCGCATATATGGTTCACAATACAGACATCTTCACCTTTCTCAATTTTTAGTGTGTATATATGTGTATGTACTTGACTGACAGTTCTGAAATCAGATTAAGAACTGTGAATATATAATAATACCTATTATAAAACATTATATTGAAAATCTACTTAAAATTAGAATTAAAAAATGAGTACTTTAATAGCCAAAAAACTCTTAATGTTATAGGCATGAAAAACTAATGCAATCAACATAATCAATCTGGTTTTTCTGAACATTAAATAAGTTAATATATATAAAAAGTTTTGAATATCATCATGATGATATTTTTCTATAAAACAAGGCAATTCCATGATAATTAGAATTTTACAAAGTAAAGTCAATTTTTTCCCTTCCTTTGGGTCTCACGGCTACGTAACTTTAACTAATGTGATAAAATAACTCTGTGGCTTTTTGTCGTTTTACCACCTGGTGAGCACCTGGTGAGCAGAATATTGATTCTATAATTAACTGTGACCTACAAAGTGCAGCCACCAAAATTGCTTTTTTTTTTTTTAAAGTTTTTCCTTCTGAGAGTTTACATGAAAGATAAATTGAAAAACGTAGAAGATTTATAAGGGTGATAGTCACTAATGTTTAAATGATTGTTGTTTTTGTACCTTTCTACAACTCAGTTTAACTGATGATACATTCATGTAAGAAAACAGACTGGTAGAAAATAAAATAGATAAAGGAACCCCAGTAAAATATGTGTGACCTGAGATTGTAAGAACTGCAAAATTTTAACTCTGACATTTTAAGATTCATGAAGATCGTTAATACAGTTGAAAAACCCATAATCATAAATGCAGTGGTAAAAATGAACTGAAATACCAATTTTCAATTATGAAAGTATACTTATAAATAATAAAATTTCAAGTGATAAATCAACTAATTTCATTGTCAATATTAATAAAGGAAATGTTTGTTGTAGCTTTGCCAAATCACTCTTTGCCTTTAAAATTTGTTATTTATAAGATCATCTCCAATATATAAGGAGGTACATGTATTCATTATCTTATATACAAATGACCAATATTCACATGTAAATATATAAAGGTAGTACTAGCTAAAAAAAATTTTAAAGTCATATTAATTTTAATAAATAGCTCATGTTGCCATTTACATTAACTATATACAATTTAAAATACAATTGTATTTACATTAAAAAATCTAAATATTAAAAAATGGTTAAATGTTCACAGTGAAAATATTTATTTCCTCAGTCATTATTCCTATAACCTGTTGCTGTCAAGTCAATTCAGACTCATAGCCACCCTATAGGACAGAGTAGAACCACCCCATAGGGTTTCCAGGGAGTGGCTGATAGATTCAAACTGCTGACCTTTTGATTAGCAGCCACTTTTCACCACTGTGCCACCAGGGACCCACTATCCCTATCGGTAACCATTATACACAGTTTGTTATGAGATAGGTAGCCTCAGAGCCCAACGCTTCTGAGAAACACCTGCTCTGGCTTATCCTCTTACACCAAGCAGAATAAGTTGCACTTCCTTCTGGAATTGTCCTTGACAAGATAACCACAAAATGGGCCATAGATGGCCTCAACTCACGTCTGGGTGGATATTTAACATCCTAATGAAAGAAAATCCACTCCTTCCTCCATCCAAGAGAATCAAACCCTAGAAAAAATGCATAGTCATCCCCAAAGCCAGCATGAAGGTCAGTCCTGAATATTCATGAAGAATTTCCATTCCCTTGTCTGTTCTCTGTAAAAGCCCACCTCCCCAAGCTGTCTGTGAGCAGTCTTGGAGGCAGCAGCCCCAAATTGCTCCTTTCCTTATAAAATGAAATAAAAGCATCTTTCTGTTCTCCCACCTCGGCCTCTTGTTTATCGGCTACAGCAGGTCAAGCTGAGCAAAACCTGGGGTTTTCGGTATCTATACAAATAATGTATTCATATTTAGGCATACATATCTTTTTTCTAAAAATTTAGCCTATTCTGGAGCTTTCATTTTCATTTAACAATATTCTTAGTGATTGATTAATAATAATACATTCAGATATATATTTTTTCTTAATGGTAGACCCATACTTTACACTGTACATGAAAATTAACTCAAAATGGATCAATAACCTAGATGTAAGAATTGAGACCATAAAACTCTCAGAAGAAAACATAGGGATAATGCTTTCGGACTTAATCTTTAACAACAGATGCTTAGATATGACACCAAAAGCATTAGCAACAAAAGAAAAGATAGATAACTGAGACTTCATCAAAATTAAAAACTTTTGTTCACCAAAGAACTTGAACAACAAAATGAATGGACAACCTATAGATTGGGGGAAAATTTTTGGGAAGTATATATAGCTGATAAAGTTTTAATATCCAGAATATATAAAGAATTCTGATAATACAACAACAACAAAAAAATAGGCAAAAACTTGAACAGACATTTCACAAAAGAGAGATACCAAGGGCCAACAAGAACATGAAAAGATGCTCAATGTCATGTTATCAGGAAATGCAAATCAAAACCATAATTAGATATCATTTAATTCCAAATAAGGTGACTATGATTAAAAAAAGTGTTGGAGATGATGTGGATAAATTGGAACCCTCATCCAATGCTGATGGGAGTGTAAAATGGAATTGCTGGTATGAAAAACAGTTTTTGTAGCTATTCAAAAAGTAAAACATAGAATTAGCATACAATCTTTTAATTCCACTCCGAGGTATATACCACAGAGAATTTAAAGCTGGTATACAAACAGATGCGTTTACACCAATTTTCATTACAGCCCTATATCACCTTCAACCATTTCAAGAGTGAGCATATGATCAGGAACCGATGGTGCTGAAGGAAGAAGTCCAAGCTGCACTGAAAGTGTTGTCGAAAAACAAGTATCCAGGAATTGACGGAATATAAATTGAGATGTTTCAACAAACGCATGCGGTGCTGAAAGTACCCACTCGTCTGTCAAGAAATTTGGAAGACAGCTACCCGGCCAACTGACTGGAAGAGATCCATATTTATGCCTATTCCTAAGAAAGGTAATCCAATCAAATGTGAAAATAATCAAACAATATCATTAATATCACACGCAAGTAAAATTTTGCTGAAGATCATTCAAAAGCACCTGCAGCAGTATATTGACAGAGAGCTACCAGAAATTCAGGCTGGATTCAGAAGAGGACGTGGAACCAGGGATATCATTGCTGATGTCAGATGGATCCTGGCTGAAAGCAGAGAATACCAGAAAAATGTTTAGCTGTGTTTCATTAACTATGCAAAGGTATTAGACTGTGTGGATCATAACAAATTATGGATAACACTGTGAAGAATGGGAATTGCAGAACACTTAATTGTGCCCATGAAGAACCAGTAGATAGATCAAGAGGCAGTTGTTTGAACAGAACAAGGGGATACTGAATGGTTTAAAGTCAGGAAAGGTGTGCGTCAGGGTTGTATCCTTTCACCATACCTATTCAATCTGTATGCTGAGCAAATAAGCTGAGAAGCTGAACTATATGAAGAAGGGGCATCAGGATTGTAGGAAGATTCATTAACAACCTGCAGTATGCAGATGACACAACCTTGCTCGCTGAAAGTGAGGAGGACTTGAAGCACTTACTGGTGAAGATCAAAGGCCACAGCCTTCAGTGTGGGTTATACCTCAACATACGGAAAACAAAAGTCCTCACAAGTGGACAAATAAGCAACATCATGATAAATGGAGAAAAGATTGAAGTTGTCAAGGATTTCATTTTGCTTGGATCCACAGTCAACACACATGGAAGCAGCAGTCAAGAAATCAAAAAACCCACTGTGTTGGGCAAATCTTCTGCAAAAGACCTCTTTAAAGTGTTGAAAAGCAAAGATGTCACCTTGAAGATTAAGGTGCACCAGACCAAACCCATGGTATTTTCAGTTGCATCATATGCCTGGGAAAGCTGGACTATGAATAATGAAGACCGAAGAAGAATTGACGGACACCTTTGAATTGTGGTGTTGGCGAAGAATATTGAATATAGCACGGACTGCCAAAAGAATGAACAAATCTGTCTTGGACAAAGTACAACCAAAATGCTCCTTAGAGGCAAGGATGGTGAGACTACCTCTTACATACTTTGGACGTGTTATTGGGAGGGATGAGTCTCTGTAGAAGAACATCATGCTTGGTAAAGTAGAGGGTCAAGGAAAAAGACGAAAACCCTCAACAAGATGGATTGATACAGTGGCTGCAACAATGGGCTCAAGCTTAATAACAATTGTGAGGATGGCGCAGAACCGGGCAGTGTTTCGTTCTGCAGTACATAGGGTCGCTGTGAGTCGGAACCTATCGACAGCACCTAAAAACAACAGAAGACGGGAATAACTTAAATGTCCAGTATCAGATGAATGAATAAATGAATTAAACTCTTGATTTATCCTATCTATGTATTTTTCATTCCTCTTATGAAGGGAGAAGGAGCCCTGGTGGCACAGTGGTTAAGTGCTCTGCTAACCAAAAAGTCGTGGGTTAGAACCCACCAGCCCTTCCACGGTAGAAACGTGAGACAGTCTGCGTCTGTAAAGATTTACAGTCTTGGAAACACTATGGGGCAGTTCTGCTTTCTCCGAAAGGTCACTATGAGTTGGAATTGACTTGGTGGGAATGGGTTTTTTTTTTTTTTTTTTAATTTTAGGGAGGGAAAAATCATTATCCATACTTGGCTTGTCTAGGTACTACAGATGGGGATAAAGGAAAATAGATATCTGGATAGAACAGGAGTCACCAATTTTCTGAAAATTTTCTCGAAAGATACAGAATTTAACCACAGTTTCTGAATTTAGCTTATAAATATGTGCACGAAGAGTGGTTGTTGTACTTGTTAGGTGCTGTTGAGTCAGTTCCGACTTACGGCAACCCGATGCACAACCGAGCGAAATGCTGCTTGAGTACTGTGATTAAGTCATGCCAAACTTCAATCTGCTACTTCTTCTGGTAAATAAACATTTATTTATTTTCTTTAAGAGTTCAGTCTTTTATGGCATTTTTGTGAAATAAAAATCATAGTTATTTCTTGCTAAAAACTACCAGTAAAATAATTTTTCCATGTATTTTCTCATTAGCTAAAAAGAAAACGGTGTCTCTTTATTTCTCTCTATACAGTTTGGTGCTGTAGAGAGAAGAAATTTAATAGCAATTTTACTTATGCCTTCATTATTGGTATTCCATAGTCATTTTCTACTTTTCAATGACTTTGAAAATGATCTTGTACAGGAGCAGCTCCTTATTATCCAGAAAGGTCTTAGGAATAGGTGTAATCTCATTATACCCACAACCACTCAGTAGAAAAATATGTAATATTCATGTGAATATCTGTGAGGTAGTAGGGCGTAATTGAATAGCTTCATTTTCTCCACTATATGATAGTACAATTACATTTATTTTTTTAAATGACAAACTCATAAAATTATACAGTGACAATCAGCATAAATGCAGAGTTGCCATTTGTGTAGGAGAAATGGGTTATAGGATAAACCTCTAATTTAGCTAATGGAATTTTGAAATAGAGCTGATAACCAAAGTAAAATAAAACACAATGGTCTTAGTCTACTCTATTTTATAATCACTTACATTTTTATTGCTAATTCACCTAATTGAAGTCAGGAGTAAATACACCATTAGCTCCTGATAGCTTAGGTTAGGGTTGAATTCTAGTGTTACAAAAGATATGTAAATGTCTACAAGAAAGATGTGCAAATATGCTGAATATTGTTAGTAACACAAGAAAAACAAGTTCTGATTCCTGGGTCTAACTCTAATGCTTTTTGAGATCGTTTGTGACCTTAGTGATCCTATGTTTTAAACCATTTAGTTTCTATTGAAGTCATTAATTTGTCTCTCTCTCTCTATATATATAAAGAAAATAGCTACAGATAATACATTTTAAAATATCTTCTAAAACAAAGCAAATATATGGTATGTGGTATTCTAAATAAGGAATGTGCTTTAAAATATTAAAGTAAATATTCAAAACAAGTAATGATACATAATAATTTTTGACAAAAATAATTTTAATATTTTAAGCCTTAATTAAAATAAATAAAACTTTCTAATTATATTAAATATAAACTAAAATGATGAAACCTACCAATTATTACCAGCTCTCAGGACCTATCTCTATACCATACTTGTAAAATATTAATAATATCAATAATGTGTTAAGAATCTATAAATACCTTTATAAACCTAATTTAATCTGTACCCATTGCCATCAACTCAGTTCGGACTCATAGCAATCCTATGGGGCAGAGGAGAATTGCCCCATAGGATTTCCAAGTAGCACCTAGTGGATTCAAACTGGCGACCCTCTGGTTAGCATCCCAGTGCTCAATCATTGTGCAACCAGGGCTCCTTTTTTAACGTGGGTAAGGTCGGGTAAACCTGTGATGGAGGCTTGGTTCTGCAAGTAATCTAATGCAGGAAACAAGTAGATGAAAGAATTGCATATCCAATTGCTGTTATTATAACATTTCTAGATGAGTACAGGTACAGATGTAAACAAAGATAATGTGTTTCAAGTATCCTTTAATAATGAGGAGTAAAATAATTTCATCTTCAAACAAAAATCAATGGTCACCTGCCTAAATAATGACTTGCTGCATCTAAATTCCGTTTCACTTAATGCTGGTGTCATTTTATCATTTACCATATGTAATGCCTGCTTAAACAAACAAAAACACTAAATATAATAAAATTTTTCTTTAACAACAACTTGAATTTCCACAAATTTATTGTGTTTTCTTTTATTAGGCCAAGTTTCCATTGGTCAAAAATTTGAACACACACATATAGTTATATATTTAATTTACGATATAATTATATAAATACATATTACATAATTGGAGATAGTTAGGAAAAGTCCCTGGATGGTACAAACAGTTAATGTGCTTGGCTACTAACCAAAAGGTTGGCAGTTTGAATCCACCCAGAGATGCCTCCAAAGAAGGGTCTGGTGATTGACTTCCAAAAAATCAGGGGTTGAAAACAAACAAAACAGTTCTATCCTGACACACACGGGGTCTCCATGAGTTAGAATTGACTCCATAGCAACTGGTTACTGGTTTTATAGAAAAGGAAATAAAAAATATATAAACTGAACCGGTTCATTTGAAGTGTAACTAATTACTTTAACTGCATTATGTCAAGGGAATTTTTAAAGTCTATGTTTAAAAGAGGCAAACATGTTTACGTGGCCTATGTTAAAACAGAACGAAAAAATAATTACACAGCAGGGTTTCATGCAATAGATCTTACTGATCATTTATTCACTCAACTGTTATAAACCAAATTGCAAGACCAAAAAACAGAAAAATAATTGCAGAGTCTGGCAGATAACTAGCAACTTTATCTTAACCAAGAATCAAAAGAACTTGAATCACTTTCTAGGTAATATTTTCATAACAAAACACTGCTTCTGAGTGATCTAGTTTTTCTTTCAATAGCAAAACTAAATCAAATGTCCCATTACCTTGAAAACAATCACACAGGTGGCTGCAATTATTATGCCAAAACTGTTACAATGAAGACACGACCTTCATATAAGTGTCAAGCAAAATGACTTGATAATAAATTTTGTGAGAATAAGATAGTCTAATTAATGGAGAGAGAACAGATATCCCACAGATAAACTTTGACAAACTACTCTCACACGAAGGGGTAAAAACCATCTTAGAGTTTTACACATCATTATTTAAAGTATTTCCCATCTCATATTCAATAGGAAAGAAAATATGTTTTGTAAGAAAGATATAAATGTTTTAGTTAGAATCTCAGAATTTCTACTTTTGTGAGAAAAAAACAACTTTGGTAATTAAATATTTGGTAACTAGAATGTTGTTACCAGAAACTATCATTTCAATACACCACTACACCCACTTTTACTATGTTTTCAAAGATTAAAGCAAATAATTTCAACCAATATATAATTGTTTTGCAACATGAAAAAAGGGATTAGTAATTTATGTAAAATAATTCATTTATGAATCTAAGAAAATACTTTAAAAAAAACTGCAGGTTAAAAGATTAAAACCATTATCTAAAGCCTTTTTTTTTTTTTTTTTTTTTTTTAGTTTAAATAATTTAGGAACTTCATTCATTTTGAGTATTTCTTCTGCAGTTAATTACGTCTATATTTTTCGGCTTTATTATTTTCTTATTAAGCAGTCACAAACCAACAACCAAATTGCTTCCCTTTACTCATGAAAACTGTAGCCTTCTAATGCTACTCATGTTATACTTCTTGGTAATTCCAAAACTCTTTTAACTACTGGGTCTCCTGAATTTCTCTTCTCTGGTAACTATGTTATCCACCATTCAGGGTCTATTGATTGTTATACCCTATTCTTGTTATTTGCCTGCCAGTCAGCTCTGACTCATGGCAACTTTAGGTAAAACAGAAGGAAACATTGCCTCGTCCTGTGCCATCTTCCTTATTTTTTATATTTCTGAGCCCATCACTGTGGATTTTGTACCAATCCATCTCATTACGGGTTTTCCTCATTTTGGCTGTCCCTCCACTTTACCAAATATGATGCCCTTTTCTAGTGAATGGTCTTTCTTGATGACATATCCAAAGTAAAAAAAAAAAAAAAAAAAACACTTCTAAGGAGGATTCTTGCTGTATTTCTTCTAAGATTGTTATGTTTGTTCTTTGGCAGTCCATGTTGTATTCATTATTCTTTGCCATCATTACAATAACCTGAACTGGTTATTAATAATGTCAAACCTCCACAGTCTGTTTCAAGAATCCCACTCTCTGACTGCCATCTCCTATCTTTCTCTTTCCACCTAGTACCAACTACAAAAACCCTTTGGGTCCACTAGATTCTATACTCGGTAATCTGACCCTTGATCCTCACTCCTTTATTCTTATTTCTCCTTAAATTTCATGAAAGGTGATTATAATCTCTTTTTAGTTATATATCTTCTACTTGTTGGATGTGTTTCTGTTTATTTATAGTCATTTTCCAAGTTTTTTAGTTGATCTCCCCTTACAACTGCTTGGAATAAAGTACACGACCATCCTGACTGCCCTCTCTTTAAATTTAAGATTATTAACTTCATGTGGGCTCTCTGTGTTGCCAGACAACCATACTATGTGTTAATTATCCATTCACTCTCCCACACTTTTAAATTATTACTTTCTGCCTTCTTATCTTTCCTCAGTCTGGGAATACCACCTCCTTATCTGTGCACTCAAGATGATAACCTTGCTTCCCACTGCACAAAGAAAAATCGTTACAATCGTAAGAAAACTTCCAGAAGCTCACAACACAGCATTATACACCTACTAATGTCTAGCCACACATATTTTGCCTTACTTCCTAGTACTATGAAACCTATGAGAGGAAGAACTCATCAGGACTGCTTTGTTTTTCCTGATCTCGCTAGTTTTCTGCCTTTAACAAGGTGCAGACTTACCAATTTTCTATCCCTTCTTTGAATGGAAAATATTTGAGTTTTCCTTCTCTGACAGGTTTCCACGTTACACAGATTTCAACTTTTGCAGGTTTTACTGTTGTATAACCAATAAACTGTTGCAATTCCTATCTAAGGACAATCTCTCCATCTATGCAATAGGTGCTATCCTATCTTGCTTTCTCAAGGACATTATTGGAGCAATTTATTCTTTTTTTGCATCTTTAAAAGGGGCTCTGGTGGCACAGTGGTTAAGTTCTTGGCTGCTAACAGAAAGGTTGGTGGTTTGAATCCACCAGCTACTCTGCAGGAGAAAGATGCAGCAGTCTGCTTCATAAAGATTACAGCCTTGGAAACTCTATCGGGCAGTTATACTCCATCCTATAAAGTTGCTCTGAGTCGGAATCTACTCTACGGCACTGAAACTGCATAATTCCTACCAGCATGCAAGAATGCTGTTATTTCTCCCGTGCTAAAAAAAAAACAACCCTTTCTTTACCAGCTCTGGTTCCACATCCATTCTCTTCCAGTGGTATGTCTATAGTTGCTGTTTGAATTCCTCTTCTCCCATTCCATTTTTGAAGTCACCCCAAAGAATTTCTCCTGAACAATCCTACCAATGTTACTTTTGTCAAGGTCATCAAAGAATATAAATCCAGTTGTCAATTGGTGATCTAACTCTTACTCAACTTATTAACAATATATTTCATTATCACTTACTTCTTTTTGAAACATTTTCTTTATTTCATTTCCAATATTACACACTTTCCTTCTTACTTCTCTGGATTCTACCTTGCCAGCCTCTGCTAACCCAACATATTAACAATGAAATATTCAAATACTCCATCCTTGGACTTCTTCCTTTCTTTACCTATATTACTAGCATTTAGTTCCATGGCTTTAAGTAACATTTTTATGCTGGTAACTTCTAAGTCCCTATCTATATCCTAACCTTTGCCCTGAAGTCCAGATGTCTTTATTCCACTGCTTACTTAAAATCTCCACTTGGATATCTTTTAGACAGCTAAGAGTTAACATTTTCATAACTTTTAATTTTATCCTGCAAACTCACTCAAAATTCTGTCTTCTCCATTTATGTTATTGGCAATAACGTGCTTCCATTTGCTAGAACAAAGACCTTGGAGAAGATGTTAACTCCTGTCTTTCTGTTACACTTGATGTTCCATCCACCATAATATTATATTGGTTATAACATTAATTTGCAAGGAAATTTGTCAAATTTGAATTTTAGAACTCCACAAAAACGGATGGCCTCATAGGACAATGAGTGCTTTATGTTGGGATCCCAGGAACAATGATGAAATAAAAATATACTTGCTTTCCTTGGCTGAATTCTAAGTCGCTTGGATGACACAGGAAATATAAAAGCTGTGAAATCTGAATAATGTGAACCAGGAATGAAAGCATTTCTGGTATCTGACAGAAGCAAATGAAAATATGTTTACAAGGAAAAAACTATAGCCTACATTTAGGTTTTCTAATGTTCAGAGAATGATCCAAGATAATAAGGTACATGAGGAAACCACCAAGTACACACACACACACACACACACACACACACACACACTCAAATAGAAAAATTCCTAGTAGCACTTCAGATATTGGATAAATCAAACTTAGATTCAGACAGTCAAACTACTATGCTTACTATGATTAAGAACATAAATGTAAGGCTTAAGGATGTCAGGAGATAACTAGAAGATGTAAAAGGACCTAGGTTTTTAAAAGGAACAATTAAAAATTTTAGAATGAAAATTTAAAGCTGCTGATTATAAAAGCCAATTAGAATGAAGTACAGATAATAAAACAATAGAAAATAGAGAAATATATGGCAAGAGATAGAAAATACATTGTGAAAGTCTAACAATTGATTCGTTAGAGGGATAGAAAATGAAGCAAAGTAAATAAATAAAAAGAGATAATCTCCGGTGATTTAAAAAATAATTAAGGACATCAGTCCACAAAAGGAAAAATCCCAATGAGTCCCCAACAAGATAGATATAAAGGAATGCCAGTTCAAGTGTCACTGAGTTGGCTCCTACTCATAGTGACCCTACGTATAACAGAACAAAACGTTACCAGGTCTTCAGCTATCCTCACAATAATAGGTATTTTTGAGGTCATTGTTGCAGCTACTGTGTCAGTTCATCTTGTTGAAGATCTTCCTCTTTTTTGCTTACCCTCTACTTTACAAGCACGATGTCCTTGCTCAGGGACTGGGTGTACTGATAACGTGCAAAGTAAGCATGATAAAGTCTTGTCATCCTCTTTATTAGGAGCATTCCGTCTGTTCTTCCTCCAAAACAGACTCGTTTGTTCTTCTGCAATCCATGGTATAGTCAGTATTCTTTGCCAACATCATAATTCAAACACATCAATACTCCTTTGGTCTTCCTTTTTCATTGTTCAGCTTTGGTTAGATATGAAATTACTTTGAAAGTAGCAGATTGCTTTTGGATAAATGTTAGATTTTTTTTTTCCTTATCAGCAACAGTGCAAAACAGAAGACAATGGGAAAATGTTTTCCATAGGTATTGAAAACAATCTTCCAACTTAGAATTGTAATTCTAGTGAAACAAATTCTTTATGATTAAAAGCAAAATAAAGATATTTTCAGACAAACAAAAATGTTTAGAAATTTTCAACAGCAGTACCTCACTAAAGGATTAATAAAGGGCTTTCTTGAGGCAGGATAAATATTAGCTCAAGTGGTAGGTTAGTGTGGTAGTATAAAATGAAGAATTACAAAAAGGTAAATGTATGGTTAAATACAAATGTTACTTTGACTTTATTAAATAATTAAATTGGTATACAGTGTTAAATTTATACATACCTCCACGAGTATATAATCTAAATACAACACACACAATATCTCATAAACATCACATAATTTTGAAAGGAGATGATAGAATCAATATGTTCTATAGTCCTTACATTGTTTGCATAGAGGGTTAAAGTAGTAGTTAACTTTATCTTCAAGAAATCAAAGAGGAATGTCGTAACATATACAAAATAACTGAAATAAAAAGAAAAAAGATTAAATTCCAAACTAATGAGGGGAAACAATGGAATGACTAAAATTGTTTAGCATGAATGTGGAAAAATAGATAAGAGTATAAAGAAAAGCAGGGATTTAGTTGTTATGAAAATCAAGACAGGGGTTAGTTTTATGGAGGACAGAGATATTCTTCCTGGAAGCTGCTTTTGGGGTCATCTGGAGGACCGGCAAAGTTCTATTTTTGACCTAGGTGGTGTTGCACAGCTGTTATTTTATAATAATTTATTATACTGTACATATGCATTTTATGCAGTATTTTGAGTGTATTACACTTTATAATTAAAAAAAGAGGTTTAAAAGGAGACCTTTTGCATTTTATAGTAAAAGTATTTGTAGAGTTTTATATTTGTATTTTTACTGTAGATGGCTATTTTAAATTTTTGTTAATTTTCTTATTTGAATTTTCTGACCCATAAGACAGCTTTTAACAAGTTACCTATTGACCTTTCTCAAATTGTTTCAAATTATTTTCTCTGATGATGGTATTGTTCTGTGATACGACTTAAATAGTAGCAATGTTTAGTGAGTTACTCTATTGAAATTGACTTTCTGAATACAAATATATGTTTCTAATTAAATATTTTGCATGTAATCAAAATATCTGACATTTTAATTGCATTAATGAAACTAGATTTCCCAGAGTTTCAATCTTTCTTATATACGTACATAGGAAATCTAATTATCTTAAAACTTGAGAAAGTTTTCCTTCTATTGAAATAATTACAATTGCCTTCTTTCTTTGGTGTTATGACTTGAATCTATCCCTGAAGAACACATAAAATTAGTGTTATAATCAGCACCTTTTAAATAGCAAAATACACATTTAAAGTTTTAAACTTTGTTTTTCCTGGGCTGTAAATGAAATAACCAGATTACCAGGAAAACATTTTGTGACTACTGATACCTTATTTCGTTCCGATAACAAGAGCACTGAAAGTTAAGGGAGCATTTCTTGAAAATGAATAGGCTAATTAAAAAGTATTAAATTTTAGTTCCTCTGAAATATGAAACTGATATTGTTCCTTGCCTCTCTCTGTTTTCTAATGCAATATGATACTCTATTCATCTTTCTTTGCATAATGTTTGACAAATTGGAGATTTAATATTAATCTTACAAGTTAAGTAGTAAGAACCTATCTTTATTCTGTATGGCATTATTTGAAATAAGTCACCACTGTATTAAGATGACCATACAGGTACAAAATTGTGTTATCAGGTATGGCTTTATAAATAGGTAAAATGAATTGTCACTTAGGATGTGTGATATAAGGGGTAATTGAGGTGCCTGAAAATATCTCCTCAAATAGCCTACCTATACATCCCCTTGATAGAGTCATTCCTTTGATTTAGTACATAATGTCACTGAAAGAGGTCCTCTGATAAAATGACTATCTGAGGAGGTTAACAGGCCAGCTTTTACTATCTCCCTTTAAAACTTTTAAAATATTAGTTTACCACATCAGTTAATAGACACCTGTCAAGACTCTGTAGAAATGGGCATGGTAAAAGCTCGTGAAAAGTCCTATTCGGCTTTTGAAACAGCAAAGACATTGGATCCAAATATACT
This sequence comes from Dugong dugon, assembly GCA_030035585.1. NCBI lineage: Eukaryota > Metazoa > Chordata > Mammalia > Sirenia > Dugongidae > Dugong > Dugong dugon. The sequence goes on along the minus strand of CM057477.1, from coordinate 45,275,565 downwards.
TTTATTTAGATCCAAAAGAATCTGTAGAGAAACTATTAACATAAATAGGTGTATTTTGTAAAATAGCTAGATATAAAGTCAATACAAAATACTATTAATTTGTATATACTAAAATAAAAAATGAACATTTTAATATGTACCATTTTCTAGAGCAAGAATTATTAGGAACAAATCTAAGAAAAATATAGAAGACTACTACACAAAAAAAGTACAAAACAATATTTAAAAAAGAATATTTAAATAAATGAAGGGACATACTTCAATCTTGAATTGGAAGGGACAACAAAGAAATAATGTAAATTCTCCCCAATTTGATCTCTCACCTATGAATTTAATGAATTCCCAATCATAATCCCTCAAGTATTCTGTGTTTTTGTGTTTGTGTATGTGTGCTTGTCTAGCCAGATGTGTGTAACTTTACAAGATGATTCTGAAACTCATGTGGAAAGAAATATGAAGAACAAATTTGAAGAACTCATTACATCACACATCGAGGTTAAAGCTACAGTAGTTAAGAATGTATTATTGCTATAAAGAGAGACAAGTAAACCAGTAGAACATAATAGGAATTAAGAGACCTGATAAAGACAGAGACACTTCTTAGGTTGGGAGGAAAGAGGAGACAGAGGTTTTTTCCTTTAAGTGCTACTCATCAGTTGGGCATACATACGGAAAACAGTTGACGCTTGACCACAACTTCCAGCATTATGCATTGTAGGTGTAGGTGTAAAAGATAAATATTAAAGCTTCTAGAAGATTATATAGAGAAATATATTATCTTGGGTATGGAAATAATTTCCTAAAGAAAAAGAGAGATAAATTGAATATCATTAAAATTAAGAACTTGTGTTCATCAAAAGACAATTCTTTAAAGAGTAAAAAAACAAACCATAGTGTAGAAAAAGATACTTGCCTAATACTTATTTGACACAGGATTCGCATCTAGAATAAGTAAGAATTCTTCCAATTCAATAAGAAAGACAGACAAACCAATTAAAAAAAAACAAATAAACAAACAAATAAGCAGGGTACTTGAATAGTTGCTTACAAAAGAGAAAATAAAAATGTCAAATAAACATAAGAAAATGTGTTCAACATTACATGTCATCAGAAAGCCCACTCAGCTGTATGGCCACATTTTTTTAAAGCTCACGCTATGAAGTATTGGCAAGAATGTGGCACAATTGGAACTCTCTTACACTGCTGGTGGAAGTAAAAAAAAGTAGTTTGGAACACATTTAGTAATAAATATCAAAGCTGAACATACATGTGTAATCCATGATCCAGAAATTCCATTATTATACCCAACTGAAAAACGTGAATATGTGCATTTGGAGACATGCAAGAGAATGTTTATAGCTATAGCTACATTTTTCATAGTAGCCAAAAATTGGAAACAATCGAAATGTCATTCTGAATTAGAATGAATTATTAATTATGAAATAGTTTTACAATATTACACTACACAGCAATCAAAAAGAACTAATGCTACCCTCTATCATATAGATGAATACTGGCTGCTAACCAAAAGGTCGGTGGTTTGAATTCACCAGCTGCTCCACGAGAGAAGGATGTGGCAGTCTGTTTCCGTAAAGATTTCAGCTTTGGAAACCCCTTGAGCAGTTCTACTCTGTCCAGTAGGATTGCTATAAGTCAGAATCGACTTGATGGCAATAGGTTATGTTTTTGTTTTTTAATTGATTTACTTACAATGAAGCATAAGTAAATTGTTTAAATTTGAATAACTTTAAAGAGAAGAAAGAAACTCAGCTTTTGACATTCACATGAAATCCCAAATTATATTTCTAGGGCAAGAACTTTGACCTGTTTATGTTAATTATTAAAGCTTTATCAGTGAAAGATGGCAGGGTCATCATCAGATGATGCTCTGCAAGCTAGCAGAATTCCATCCCATAGAATTTTTTGTCTTTTATAATATTTGTGCATTTATTTTAGAAAATCTATCAGCTATTTGTTGTGTTATGTAGCCAGAATCACACTGGTTATAGATGACCACATGATCTGTGGTCTGACTCAGAACTCAATCATTTTGACCCTGATGAAGAGTTTCTGAAAGCAGGTTATTCAAGGTACAGCATGTATTAGAATGATTTACAAGAGGCTTACATTTCTGACTTGAACCCCTGATCTTCTGTGCTGTAGCCTAAGTGGGATTCTAAAGCTATTCTTATTTCCCTACTATAGATATTAAGTATAGTTATATAAAATGTTTTCATTTCTTGAAGATGCTCATTAGGAAAAAACAGAACAAAACAATGATTAATAAAACAGCTTCTCTTCCAAACTTCTGTGTGGATGCATGTGTGTGGGGGTGAGGGGTGAACAATACCGACGCTAGATTCTGTGTAGGTAGACTATTATTCGCAATGCTACTTTTAGTTTCACTTAAGAATTTTTTTATTACTCTGTGTGAGTTTGGTTCAGCTAATTAGAGTGTGTGCTACAAAGCTCCTTTATCTTCATTTTCCTTAAAATATGTCATGTCTAACTTGCAATATACATCCTGGATTGTATGGATGTATTATTTCTGGACATTTACCTGTTTTAGAACAAAAATGAAAAAAGAAAAATGAGAAAGGGAAAAATGTGTATGAAACTGTTCAATTTCCAATGCCACTTTAAAAATGTCACAGCACAATTTTAGAGCTATTCCAATTTCAAAGAATTTAACTAGTTACGTAACCTGTAAAAAGCCTGTTTTGAATACAGCTGATAGTGTGGCACAATTTAGACAACATTCTACAGGAATAATATGCTGTATGATGTTGTCTAATTTGAGTGCAATAGGACATCTCACTTGTTTGATGTGAAATCATAAATTTTCTCTGATGCTTACTATTCTAAAATATCTTTTAATCTCCTGAGCCATAGGGCAAAAAGAAGCAGTATACTCATTCCTTGGCTTCACTGTTAATTGGATTATGCAAACATCCTTTGCCCAAAGCTCACCTTTGTTTAATAATGACTTCAGCACCTTGAGCTACGTGGTTAGGCAACTACCATACTCTTTCCCTCTTCTTCCACTTTCTTTTTCTTGCTATCACTGGCTCTAGAACACTTAGTGCATTTCTAGCATTAGGAAAAAAATAACCCATACAATGCTTACTTTTTCATTCACAGTTTGGATAAGTATTACAAGAAGGCTATATTCTCATACAGTAAATATTTAACAGTTTTTTAATGTCTAGGTAGCAGAAACATTATTCATAGTTATAAACTTTAAGCTCGTTTAAATGTGGAGGTATAAAAACAGGAAGGGATGAAACTTCCTCCTACACACTCCTAAAAAGTTTTATATGGACAGTAGGGCATTTCTTCTCCAAGGATAAGAAGGGAGTGTCATTTGTATGAGAAGGTGGTCAGGGACTCTTTCAGGAAAGTGGAAGGATCATGAGTGAAAACAAAGCAAAAATCACTGAAGGTTTGAGGAAAAAAAAAAATAGCTACCTACCATTTATTCGATCCTATGTTGGATCACTTAACCTACTTTATAACAGGAAAATTTCAATCCTAGGTATTACTAGTAATGCCTATGATTTTTAATCCATAAAGAGGTGCTGCTGTCTACTAGGCTCGGAAAGTATTAAGGAAGAGCAGAAAATACCCATCCTTCAGAAGCTAGCATTTTAGTGCAAGAGATTACAAGGAAGCAATGACAATGCAGTATTTACATATGTATGCACAAGGCAATGGAAATTAAAAGAGATTTTAACTCACTTTGATAAGACCAGAGACAGGTTTCCCTAATTAAGTGATATTTGAAAAATATCTTGAATGATATCGAATTTCCGCAAAGCAGAAAAGTTGAGGAAAATTGTTTCTAAGCGAAGATAATATAGGTTAGTTGTTAAGAGCACAGGCTTTGAATTCACACTACCTAGATGCATGACCTCAGACAATGTCATGGTTTGAATTATGTCCCCCAAAAAATGTGTATATCTGTTTGGCTGGCCCATGATTCCTGGTACTGTGGTGATTTTCCTATATGTTGTAAGTCCTGCCTCTACGATGTTAATGAGGGAGGATGGGTGGCAGTTGTGTTAGTGAGGCAGGACTGGATCTACAAGACTGGACTGTATCCTGAGGCAATCTCTTGAGATATAAAAGACAGAAGTGAGCAGAGAGTTGGGGGACCTCATACCACCAAGAAAGCAGTGCTGGGAGCAGAGCGCGTCCTTTGGACCCGGGTCCCTGCGCAGAGAAGCTCCTAGTCTGGGGGAACACTGATGAGAAGGCCAAGAGAGAGAAAGCCTTCACCTGGAGCTGACACCCTGAATTTGGACTTTTAGCCTACTTCACTGTAAGGAAATAAACTTCTCTGTGCTAAAACGATCCACTTGTGGTATTTCTGTTATAGCAGCACTAGGTAACTAAGACAGGAGATTACCTAACCTTTCTATATCCCAATTTCCACTTAGCTATAAAACTTTGATAGTAAAATCTTCTTAAAAAACTTTGCAAGAACTAAGTGCTGCCTATAACATAATTCTCAATATTCCAAATTTATTACTATTAAAAACATATTGAACAGCTTGCAGATAAAGAGAGGTGGAAAGAATGTTACTCTTATCCTAAAAATAAGAAGAAAGCTGGAAAAATGGCAAATTAATGATGTACTGAAGCCAACAGAGAAATGTGATCACAGGAAAAAACAACTAATTTAAAATCGGCAGAGAGACAGTATTCTGCAGAGGGAAACTGGGCCTGAACATTTGCTTAGGTGAAACAGACAACATCAAATGCCATATAAGCATGTAAGAAGATCTAACTAGAAAGTTTTAATTAATTGCTAATGGCCAAGTGTGGACTAGCATGATAGTATAAAGCATCTGGGTGTTGCAGACATAGGAGGCTACCATCCTTTTGCATAATTTTCCTTCAAGTTTGCCACCAAACATACACAGGGAAGAGCAGAGAGAATTCTGAGAAACCTTACCCATAATTCTGACTGGCAGAGAATAGTCACTACTGCTGAAATTCTACCCAGAACAAAAGAGATTTGCAAATAGAATAACGGAAAATAGTAGTCTGAAGGCATTGGTGGAAGTTGACTGCAGCGGGGGACAAGTGGGTTAGGGAGAAAAAAAAAAAATTTACCCTTAGGAAAATCAGAAAACCAAACCACTGCTATCAAGTCGATTCCAACCTATAGTGACCCTTAGGAGAGGGACAGGAATACATGCTAGGCATAGTATTACAATTATAAGAGGGGCAGGAACTTGTGAAGGCCGTGCCTCTGAAAGTCAGTTTCACAGTGCCTAAAGCATAATCAAGAGGAGCCCTGGTGGTGCAGTGGTTAAGTGCTGCACTGCTAGCCAAAAGGTCATCGGTTCAAACCCACCAGCTGGTCTATGGGAGAAAGATGTGGCAGTCTGCTTCCATAAAGATTACAGCCTTGGAAACCTTATGGGGCAGTTCTACTCTGACTCATCAGATGGCTATGGGTCAGAATCAGCTTGAGAGCAACAGGTTTTGTTTTGTTTTTTTGGAAAGTATAATCAGAGAGCATTTGTCCTCCACTGCCTTTCATCATCATGCTGTTGTTATTAGCTGCTGTGGAGTTGATTTTGACTCACAGTGACTCTATGTGACAGAGTAGAACTACACCATAAGATTTTCTAGGATATAATCTGTATGGGAGCAGATCTGCAGACCTTTCTCCCACAGTGCAGCTGGGTGGGTTTGAACCACCAACCTTTCAGTTAATAGCCAAACTCTTAACCTTTGCACTACAAGGGCTCTCTCCTACAATCACAAATATCAATTAAGGAAAAAAAAAATACATATATATATATATATCAAACTAACAGAAAGACAGTGAAATGCAGCTAAAAGAGGTGAATGACAGATCATATCTAAAGAATACATCAAGGAGACCTAAAGTTAAGCTGGGGCACCCTGAGCTAAGTGCTGAGCAGACACTGAGAAAAATCCTCTGGTAAATTAGTCTGCACCATAAACACAAAAGATCAATACAGGAATTTGAAGACTCTTGTGCACTGAGGGTAACTATAGCAACAACTAAATTTAAACCAGGCCCAACTCTAGATTTTGTTAAAACAGACCCCTGCACTAAAGGCCTAGCAGAAGGAAAGGTGTAATTATATCCAAGAACAAATGTATTTAACGTGGTATCTACTATTTTATACAACAGATTTGGCTTCCAGCCAAATATATATGTATAACCAAAAACCAAACCAAATCCATTCCTGTCTAGTTGATTCCAACTCATAATGCTCATAATGACCTTATAAGACAGAGTAGAACTGCCCTATAGCCTTTCCAAGGAGCAGCTGGTGGATTCAAACTGCTGACCTTTCGGTTAGCAGCCAAAAGCTTAACCACGGCACCACCAGGGCTCCATATATATACATATATATATATATATATATATATATATATATATATACACACACACACACACACACATAGATATATACGTATATATGTATGTATGCACATATATGTATTTAGCATATATATATATATATATATATATATATATATATATATATATGCTAAAAACAAGATAAAATTAAATCTAAAGAGCGAGAGTAGTCATCAGAACTAGACTCAGATATCTCAGCTATAATGCTGATGTTGGAACTACCAGACATAGAATTTAATACAACTATGATTAATAAGTTAAAGACTCTAAAAAGAAAAGTAGACAACATGGAAGATCAGATGGGAAACTTCAGAAAGACTCGGAGGATATAATTAAAGGTCAAATGAAAAAAATGTTAGAAATGAAAACCACAGTAACAGAGATAAAGAATGTCTTTGATTATCTCAACAGCAGACTGGAAACAAGTGAGGAAAAAATCAGTAAGCTTGAAAAAGTGTCATTAGAAATTACCTAATTGAAACACAAAGAGAAAAAAATACAAAAAGAAAAACAAAAGTGAGTTTCAAAGAGCTCTGAAACAATATAAAAAGTCTAACATATAGACAGGAGCCCTGGTGGTGCAGTGGTTTAGAGTTATAGCTGCTAACCAAAATGTTGGCCGTTTGAATCCACCAGCTGCTCCTTGGAAATTCTATGGGACAATTCTGCTCTGTCCTATAGGGTTGCTATGAGTCAGAATTGACTCGTCTGTGGTATATATATATATATATATATTTTAAATATATTATATATATTTATATATATTTATAAATATATATATTTATATATATATATAAATTTATATATATATTAAATATATATATATTTTAACATACAGGCAATTTTCCAGAAGGAAAGGACAGAGGGAATAGAACAGAAGAAATATTTGACAAAACGATTACAAGCAGACATCAAATAACAGACACAAGATTAGAGATCAAGCAGGATAAATACGAAAACACACAAAGAATAAAACAAAGGAAACATACACACACAAACCCTAGGCAAACCATGTTCCAACTGCTGAAAACCAAAGAAAATGAGAGAATCTTAAAGGTGCTAGAAAAAATCACACATTATTAACAGAACAAGGAAAATAACTACAGCAACCTTTTTATTACCCACATGTCTGTCAGTTTGTTGTACTGTGGTGTCTTGTGTATTGCTATGATGTTGGAAGCTATATCACTGGTATTTCAAATACCAGCAGGTCATCCATGGTGGACAGGTTTCAGCTGAGCTTCCAGACTAAGACAGACTAGGAAGAAAGACCTGGCGGTGTACTTCTGAAAACATTAGCCAGTGAAAATCTTATGAATAGTAGCAGAGTATTGTCTGATATAGAGTCAGAAGATGATCTCCTCAGATTGGAAGGCACTCAAAATACTACTTAAAATTGATATGGCATGACTCAAAATGAGAAGAAACAGCTGCAGACATTAATTAATAACAGGAACTTAGAATGTAACATTCATTAATAACAGGAACTTGGAATGTAGGAAGTATGAATCTAGGAAAATTGGAAATCATCAAAAATGAAATGGAATGCATAAGCATTCATATCCTAGGCATTAGTGAACTGAAATGGACAGGTATTGGCCTTTTTGAATCAGACAATCATATGATCTACTATGCCAGAATGACAAATTGAAGAGATATGGCATCTCATTCAGAGTCAAAGGGAACATTTCAAGATCAATCCTGAAGTACAATGCTGTCAGTGGTAGGATAGTATCCATAAGTCTACAAGGAAGACCAGTTAATATGACTATTATTCAAATTGACACACTAATGACTAATTAGAAAGATGAAGAAATTGAAGATTTTTACCAACTTCTGCAGTCTGAAATTGATCAAACGTGCAGTCAAGATGCATCGATAATTACTGGTGATTGAAATGCGAAAGTAGGAAACAAGAAAAAGGAACAGTAGTTGGAAAATATGGCCTTGGTTATAGAAACAATGCCAGAGATCACATGATAGAATTTTGAAAGACCAACGAATTCTTCATTGCAAATACCTATTTTCACCAACATAAACAGCAACTATACACGTGGACCTTGCCAGATGGAATACACAGGAATAAAATTGACTACATCTGTGGAAAGAGATGATTGAAAAGCTCAGTATCACCAGTCAGAACAAGGTCAGGGGCCAGCTGTGGAACAGACCATCAATTACTCCTGTGGAAGATCAAGTTAAAGTTGAAGAAAATTAGAACAAGTCCACGAGAGCCACAACCTTGAGCATATCCCACCTGAATTTAGAGACCATCATAAGAAGAGACTCGACACACCGAACACTAACTGACAACAAGATAAGTTGTGGAATGACATCAAGGACATCATACACGAAGGAAGCAAGAGATTATAAAAAAGACAGGAAAGAAAGAAAAGAGCAAAATGGATGTCAGAAAAGACTCTGAAAGTTGCTCTTGAATGTAGAGTAGATAAAGCAAAAAGAAGAAATGATAAAGTAAAAGAGCTGAATAGAAGATTTCAAAGGACAGCAAAGACCTGGAGATGGAAAATCAAAAGGGAAGAACACATTCAGCATTTCTGAAGCTGAAAGAACTGAAGAAAAAAATCAAGCCTCTAGTTCAATATTGAAAGATTCTATGGGGAACATATAAATGGCACACGAAGCATCAAAAAAGATGGAAGGAACACACAGAGTCACTGTACCAAAAAGAATTGGTTGATGTTCAGGAGGTAGCATATGATCAAGAACAGATGGTACTGAAGAAAGAAGTTGAAGCTGCACTGAAGGCATTGATGAAAAACAAGTCTCCAGGAACTGACAGAATACGAACTGAGATGTTTCCACAAAACAATGCAGCCCTGGAAGCTCTCGCTGGTCTATGCGAAGAAATTTGGAAGAGAGTTACCTGGCCAACTGACTGGAAGAGATCCATATCTGTGCCCATTCCAAAGAAAGGTGATCCAATGAAAATTATCAAACCACATCATTAATATCTCACACAAGTAAAATTTTGGTAAAGATCATTCAAAAGCTGTTGTAGCAGTATATTGACAGGGAACTGCCAGAAATTCAAGACTGATTCAGAAGAGGGCATGGAACAAGGAATATCATAGCTTATGTCAGATAGAACTTGGCTGAAAGCAAAGAATACCAGAAAGATGTTTACCTGTATTTTTATTGACTATGCAAAGGCATTTTACTGTGTGGATCATAACAAAATATGGATAACACTGCAAAGAATGGGAATTCCAGAACACTGAAATGTGCTCATGAGGAACCTGTACATAGACCAAGAGAGAGTTGTTCAAACAGAACAAGGGGATACTGAGTAGTTCAAAATCAGTAAAGTTGTGTTTCAGGATTGTGTGCTTTCACCATACTTACTCAATCTGTACGAAGAGCAAATAATCCTAGCAGGTGGAGTATATGAAGAGGAATGCTGCATCAGGATTAGAGGAAGACTCATTAACTACCTGCCACATGCAGGTGACAAAACTTTGCTTGCTGAAGTGAAAAAGACTTGAAGCACTTATTGATGAAGATCAAAGAGACTATAGCCGTCAGTATGGATTACACTTCAAAATAAAGAAAACAAAAATCCTCACAATTGGACCAATAATTAACATCATGATAAATGGAGAAAATACTGAAGTTGTTAAAGATTTTATTTTACTTGGATCCACAATCAACGCCCATGGAAGCAACAGTCAAGAAATCAAATGACGCATATCATTGGGCAAATCTGCTGCAAAACACCTCTTTAAAGTGTTAAGAAGTAAAGATGTCACTTTAAGAACTAAGGTGTGCCTGACCCAAGCCATGGTGTTTTCAAGTGCCTTATATGCACGTGAAAGCTGGACAGTGAATAAAGACTATCACAGAAGAATTGATGCCTTTGAATTATGGTATTGGTGAAGAATATTGAGTATACCATGGACTGCAGAAGAATGAACAAATCTGTCTTGGAATAATACAGCCAGAATGCTCCTTAGAAGCAAGGATGGAAAGACTTCATCTCACATACTTTGGGCATGTCATCAGGAGGGACCAGTCCCTGCAGAAGGACAGCAAGCTTAGAAAAATAGAGAATCAGCAAAAAAGAGGAAGACCCTGGACAAGAAGGATTGACACAGTGGCTACAACAATGGGCTCAAGCATAACAACAATTGTGAGGATGACGCAGGACTGGGCAGTGTTCCCTTCTGTTGTACATAGGGTCGCGATGAGTCAGAACATACTCAAGGGAGCTCAACAACAACAACAACTTACTTATTGGAAACCATGCAAACAAGAAGACAATGGAGGCACATTGTAAAGGAACTGAAAGAAAACAAACTGCCCAGAATTCTAAAACCAGTGAAAATGTCTTTCCAAAATGAAGTAGTAATAAAGACATTCTCAGAGAAAATTTCTGAGGAGAATTCATTTCCAGCAGATCTACTCTACAAGAAATGCTAAAGGAAATATTTAAAGCTGAAGAGATATAAAGCAAGATATGTAGATCTAAACAAAGACTTCCATATTTGGAAATGGTATAAATGAAGCAAAAATAATGTTTTCTTATATTTAATTGTCCTAAAAGATAACTGTTTAAAGCAAAAATACTAACAATGTAGTATATGTTTAACACACACAAGAAAAATCGTGATAACAATGGTATAAAAGATAACAGGAGTAATTGAGAATACTGTTACAAGATCCTTACACTACAAATGCGTTGGTACAGCACTGTTTGAAGACAGACTCCGATACCAAACCAAACCCATTGCCATCAAGTTGATTCTGACTCATAGAGACCCTATAAGACAGAGTAGAACTGCCCCATAGGGTTTCTAAGGAACAACCGGTGGATTTGAACTGCTGACTTTTTGGTTAGCAGATGAACTCTTAACTATTTTTGCCACTAGGGCTCTGAAGATAGACTAGATTATTTAAAAGTGTATATTGTAAACATCAGTACGACCAGTATGAAAGTGAACAAGAAGGAAAAGAAAAAAGCAAGTATAAACAAAAAGTAAATAAAATTGAGTCATGAAAAAAATTGATGTTCAATTAAATTCAGAAAAAGAAAAAATGAAGGAAGTAAAACATAGAAAGCAATTTGGTAGATTCTAATCTAATCATATCAAAATCAGTTTAAAATGGGAGTTCTGTAAACAAATTTAAACTCCTTATGGTGAGTCCATGTGTATCAGAGTAGAACTGTGCTACATAGGGCTTTCAATGGCTGATTTTTCAGAAGTAGATCACCAGACCTTTCTTTGGAGGAGCCTCTGGGTGGACATGAACCTCCAGTCTTTTAGTTAGCAGTGAACGTGTTAATAGTGTTAATAGTTTGCACTACTCAGAGACTCCATATGTTAAGATTAGACAGAATGGCTAAAAATTTTTTTAAAAATTGGAAGTATTCTTTCTAATGTAACAATATATATGTTGAAATCTGACAGGAAGAAATACAGAGTCCAGGTAGGTGTATTTAGCACTTATTAAGTGCTAGGCACTTTATACTTATTTAGTTGTCACAAGGAACCTGTAAGATAAATATTATTCTTCTACTTTTTTGAAGATGAAATGTTAAGTAATGACCAGGTGTTCCCAATTCCCCATTTCTTACTCTCCTACTTTGCCGGTTTCTCTCCTCAGACTCCCCTTGATCTCTGCTTGTCCCCAAGCCTGAGCAGCACTAAAACGCAGAATTTACCCCTTTATCAGCTTATCCGGAGAATCGGCTGACCACAGTGAGATGCTCTCACCACTGGTCAGATCCCACTGGTCATTTTTTCTTACCTGCCCAACTTCTCCTTAAAAATTTGTTAAAGCTTTGACTACCTTTTTCTACCTATAAAAGAAAACCCTTTAGTGTGATACTGTGAGAATTGCAGATTTCTGAGACTGGAGTGTTCTCCCTCCTGTATTCCAACCCATTGCCTTCTAGTCAATTCCAAATCATAGCGACCCTATAGTCTTTCTAATTAACGTCTCTTCTTATTTAAGTCTGGATTTGTTTTTTATTTCACGGTAACTCCCTTAAGTAAATCCCTAGCGAAGTCATTAGGAATCCAGAACTTAAAACCATGTCTTTCTTATTCTGGAGACATAATTTTTAAATATTATTTTTACTGTCTCCCCGTATAGTATGCACTGTTTAAATTTATTATCTTGATGAGAAGTAAAGGATGCAGTTAAAGTATGGATGAAAATACAAATAATTTACTAATATGGTAGCAGTAAAGTGTGAGGAGTCTTACACAATGGACTAAACTTTCTCTATGCAATGAGAAGTAAGGTCACATTCTGCTGGAATTGGGTGCTTTGATAATATGGCGACGAATTGTAACAGTTTCTGAAAGAAGAGTAGTTTAAACATCTATTTTAAGATTATAAGGCAGAGTTAAAGATCAAAATGAATTTGGAGAATATTCATCAAACTCCTCACTAATTTGAGTTCTTGGGGAATTTCTTAAAATATGGCTTCTTTTTAAGCATGATATTCTAATAAGATTTTTTAAAGTGTTTATTTTCATGTGAGTTCAAGTTGTAGAATTACTCTTACAGTGGGCTTGCCATGAAAGCTGACATATGGCTTTGACCCCAAGTATTTTATGAAGAAATTAGACCATTTAGGATCTCAGGTTTTTGGAGAGCTAACAATTCTGGTAACAATTCTGTTTTTTTTTTTTTACAATGCTTATAAAGCTTCTTTCAAACATGACATTACAATTAATGTTTATGTGTGTATTTGAAATCGGTTTTAAGATCTTCAGGAAAAACAGTTGTTTTTTGCCATTTCATCACTATAACTGTAAAAAACCTTTTAAATTTACTAGATATTCAAGCGTATAGAGAAATAAATGGAAAAGTTTACGAGAATAAAGGCTTTTAAATTTTCTTGAACTGTCAATAAGAGAAACATACCTTATCTCCTTGTATAAGAATTTTCCTGTAGAGACGAGTGTCAGATCTCTTGTAGTTCTTCATTTTTAATGAAGATAACAACTTAACTTGATTGAGTAAACTGCAGGTCCACCAGATTATTATTCACTGGGGAATCAGCTGTAACATGAGAGAACAATCAAAAATGGTAGGAATGAATGTTTTGAATTGCATCCTAAAGTAAAAAAAAAATAAAAAGTATAGAATTTTTGCAGAAAAAAATTAACTGCTAGAGTTTTGGTGATGAGAGGGTAAATGTAAGGGAGAGATGTCACTTATTGCCTTCTAAAGGCTTAAAAATACTCTATACATATTGACTGTATATGGGTAGAGTACCTCTCCCTAGTAGGAATGTATTAAATTTAGGGAGACATAAGAGTTGTTATTTATAAATTGACTGAGAAGAACATGGAAATTTAAAGTAAGGAATAGGAAATGCCAGTGCATAGGGCTCAGTTCCAAAATGTGCACTGAAGGACCCTGAGGCCCGGCAGAAAACTCTTAGAAGTCCAACAGGATAATTTAAATTTTTAAGGGAAACATGGTAACACTCAAGATCTGTGGAAAAGTGTGTGAAGTACTAGCTCAAGGTAGTTCACAGTTTTCAGGTTAGATAATGGTATATGTCTTCCAATGATATCACATCTTTGCGAAGCTGAGTTTTCAGCAAGTTCTGTGATACAAGTATCAAGTGAAAATTAATGTAAAATGAGCAATGAGGGTATAAAAAATGGTGTGTGGGCGGCATCTGATCTCTAGATTGACAAGAGGGAAGGAGAATCAAGATCAACAGCCCAAGGCTGATTCCTATGAGGCAGAGGTTAGACATGCCTCCACGCTCCAATCTTTTTACCAATTCTCTTACCAACTGTCCCTCTCATGGCACTCTCTGCTTCTCTGCTGAGTTTGATCATTCCTTGCAATGGCCACACAGAACTCACAGACAATACTCACAATTATGGGGTTTATTAGGGAAGTAACAGGTTACAATTCAGGTTCAGGAATGCTCAGGGTACAGTTCTTCAGTCAGGACAACTTCTTCCAGGCCATGCCCACAGGCATGACTCTCTCTGACCCTTCGACCTCTGTCTTGCTGGGGCAAGTGTTACAAAGTTCTCTTAGCTCTGCTAAGTGCCCCGAGTCACCCCACTCCAACAGTAAGCCCTGGCCCAGAGGCACTGAGCTCTAACTCCTTAGGTCAGCAAACCTAACTCCACCAAGTGCCTAGAGGCCCCCTACTCCACCAGCAAGCCTTGCGCTCAAAGGCACTCAGCTTTTCTTGTTACAGCTCTCTCAGTCTTCTGGTTCCAGAAGCTTCTCAGCACAGGGATCCCAGGTCCAAAGGATGTGCTCCACTTCTGGCTCTTCTTTCTTAGTAGTGATGAGATCCTCTCCTCTCGCCTCTGGGATGGCTGATTTTAAGCCTAAGTAAGATGGCAAAACTGACCAATCCCTTGATTAGTGTTCTGTATACCTTATTTGCATAGTTCCACTCAATCATTGTGCATGAGTCAGAAAGGCTATGGCTAGAAGGGCCATATTAAGTAATTCATTGCACTGCGGATAGTGCGGTGTTGAATCTGATTCCCAACAGTGCACATTCCCAACAACACAACCTATACTAATAGGATGTTATAGATTGACTGTTATAGACTGAATTGTGCACCCCCAAAAAATATGCATTGTGAACCCTAACACCCATACCTGTGGTTATAATCCCATTTGGAAATGGATTTTCTTTGTTATATTAATGAGGCATTATTAGTATAGAGTGTGTTTTAAATCAATTCTTTTTGGGATACATAAGAGCAGATTAAGCAAGCAAGCACAAACGGAGGGGAAGATACACAACACATGATCCTCAAGGAACCTAGGAATAGAAGCTGAAAAGAGACAAAGATCTTCCCCCAGAGCGAACAAAGAGACAGCCTTCTCCTAGAGTCGGTGACCTGAATTTGGAAAGTCTAACCTCCTAAACTGAGAAAATGAATTTTTGCTAGCTCGTTAAAGCCACCCATTTGTGATATTTCTGTTATGGCAGCACTACATAACTGATACAGTAATTGTAGCTATGTAACAGGAAAATTACATTTTTTTAAAATCATGCACATTATTATTATTATTTTATAAACAACCATTAAGTTCTCAGAGTGGAATTCCTGGTTGGTAGAAAAGTTTGACATGCTCCACTGCTACCAAAAGGTTGGATGTTAGAGTCTACCCAGAGGCATCTCCGAAGAAAGTCCTAGTGATCTACTTCCAAGAGATATGCCATTGAAAATCTTTTGAAGCATAGTTTTAGTCTGAGACACACGGAACCACCATGCCAAAACAAACAAATCCCCATAGTGGAGTCCATTCCGACTCACAGCAGCCCTATAGGACAGAGTAGAACTGCCCCATAGAGTTTGCAAGGAGTGCCTGGTGAATTCAAACTGCCGACCTTTTGGTTAGCAGCCATAGCTCTTAACCACTATGCCACAATATAAGAGAGTAAAACTGCCCCATATGGTTTCCAAGGCTGTAAACATTTACAGAAGCAGGCTGCCACATTTTTCTCACACAGAGCAGCTGGTGGGTTTGAACCATAAACCTTTTGATTAACAGCCAAGAGCCTTAACCACTGTGCCACCAGGGCTTGCATGAGTCAGATAAAATTCAAAGGCAAATGGTTATGGGTTAAATTCTTGGAACACAAATACTTCTTAGTTTAAAGCAACTACATAATAAACAAGACTGTTAGGAATGTATTTCTTTTAGCCTAGGGGCATTTAAAAAAAAAAAGCCTGAAATTCTAAGGATAAACTGAGAAAGTCTGGGAAATTCTGCAATAGAAGAAAGTATGGTCATGAAACTCAGTGGATGATCTGCTCTCTGTAATGCTCTTTATCCTGGAATATAAAACTAAAGTAGTAGATTTAGACATCACCATTGGGTTTATAGATATTGGTGGGGTATTATTTCATGCTTTTTCTACTGTATAAAGTTTTCCCTGCTCTTAGTTATCAAATAACAGAGCAGATAGATTTTAACATATTTCCCACCTACTGAAAATAAAGACAACATTTAGCTACAGAATAAACTGTTACTTTGACTGATGTGACTGCAAGTTACATGCACATTTCTTGTACTATTTCGATTATTTTAATGATAGGCCACTTTTGGGGTCAGAAAAGATTTTTTTTTTTAACTTTTCCTCCATTTTCAGCCACTGGACATTGGACTGGTTAACTTTTTGTTTAGCTAAACTGTATTGGATTTCTGTCATTTTATTGGGTACCATGACTTTTTTTCTATCTAGACCTTAATGGAAATGTGTGTATAAAGAGGTATACACATTTGTAGGACACTACTGCCCATTTTTTAAGCCATAATTTACAATTTGAGATAAGCCTCTGAGAATTGGGTCATTCTAGGTGTGTGATACTGTTTTTACTATGTCTACAGCTGACTAAAGAGTCCCTGGTGGCACAAATGATTAAGGTCTCAACTACTAGATGAAAGATTGGCAGTTCAAACCCACTTAGTAGTACTGCAGAAGAAAATCCAGATGATCGGCTTCCAAAAGGTCACAGCTTTAAAAACCCAAGCATCAGTTCTTCTCTGCACGTATGGGGTAGCCATGAGGTAGTATCAACTCTAAGGCAACTAACAACAACATAACTGGCTAAAAACCAAAGTTCAGGGGTCTTTGAAGTGGAAGGCAGATATCTAAACATGGAAATCACCGGGGAAGGAAAATGGCAGCAGCAATTGTATTTATTCTCCTGCAGTAGCCTTGGATTCTCCCACTGACACTGTGTGTACTTTGATGAGTACTTGTCCCAGGAAAACAGGACCCTGATAGAAGATGGTAAGTCTGGAAATAGTCAAACTCATTTTGCTTCAGATATAAAATTTTTTATCCTGGTTGCCAATGAATTCCTTCCCTTCCGTTGCAAAACAGATGATGTGGTAATTAGACCATTCACGCGGGCATCTCTGGTTAACCATAGTATATTGGGAAGTGTGCTCTTTTGGTATGTGAACTTGGCTTTATTATACTTCCCAGTAATTCAAACAAACATCAATGTAGGTACTTCTGTGTAAATTTTCTGTATATGTCATTGAAGTCCCTAATCAGTTGACCTTAAGTAAGGTAGATTGTTGGTATTGTCTCTTGCTAACCATAGTGCAGGCTCATGAAACCATGTCTCCACCTGCAATTATCTACAGCATCTACCATTCTATTCTCCATCCTGTCACCATGAACTACAACATACATATCCTAGCTGATCCATGATGTTTAGGGCCAGTTCATACAGGAAAAATAGAAGAAACATAGTTTGCATACAAAAATTAAGTAAAGAGAGAAAGAAAGCAAATTAGAAGAACTGAAATTGTTCAATTTTATTATAAACATGACCTATACGTGCAGTCAGCACTGAAGTAATGAGAAAAAGTGTGTTTTACACAAAGTTAAGAGGAGGGAAATATAAAGCAGAAACACGAGCCAGGGACTGAGATGGCATTCTGATATTACTTCTTTTAAAACGTATTTCTTAAATAAGAAAGTGCAATTGATTTTTGTCATTTTAAATAAGACAACTCAGGCCTGGCTAACCTCCTTTAGGGAATGATTCTGAGCTGTAGAGCAGTGAGGTGTGTCCGGAAAGTTTCAGGCCCCTTAAGAAGTGAGTGATTTCTGTTTAAGTTGAATTTAGTCACCTCTACTCTGTGATGGTTCAGTAGCAGAGTTTTTCCTCCTTTTTTGTTTGTTGTTGTTATTGTTTCTACAGCGTTCAGAGACATGAAATTTGGGTTTTCAATCCCAGTCTTGACATATCTCAAATACATTTAATTAATTAACTAATGAACAAATGTCTTCATTCAATGAAACTGAGTTCAACAGAAATTCATTAATTTCCTCCCATTGGTACCTATATAGCATAAATTAGGTAATAAGATCAAATCCCTATTCTTTCTTTCATTTAATAAGATTGCGATTATTTTGTTTAATATTTTGGGCTCCAAAATATTTCTAGGACAAACTAGGGACAAAATTAAATATTATCAGAATTTTAAAGATTAAATTCATTTATTTTACTGCAAAGTGTTATGCTTTCACATTTTATGCAATGATATATTTTTATTAGATTGTTACTTTTCTCTACATATAATTCTGAAGAAAGGCTTTAAGAAAAAAGGATAAACATTCTGAGGACAAAGGGTTGTATTAAAAATGTCCCTAGGATAAAAATATATATATATTTTTAATATACAGGTTTGCATTTCCTGACATTAAATGATGCAGTAGAATGGAAAACCTTGAAGTCCAGCTGGGTTTGATCTAAAGCAACGACATTAGTTTTCACATATTTAAAAAAAAAGAAAACTATTTGATTCTTATTTAAACAAATGTTTTATTTTTTATCATCTTAAAGCTACTTGCATACTGTTGGAATTTAAGAAATAAAAAGACTGTTTTCTTTCATAATTACATGCATACACACACACAGAGATGAATACACAGAATCAAGAACATTCTCATTCTTACTTTACATTTTATTATTGACCTACACTGCTAGAAGTTTGCACATATAATTGGATAAACCAGAATTAGATTGTGTTTCTTCAAAGTCACATAATTGTGAAAGAGTGCAATATTAGACTAGAATAATATGTAAGAGTTATGGGAGCAGACTTCCGCATCTTACTCTCTTGGAGCAGCTGGTGGGTTCCAGTTGCCAACCTTTTTGTTAGCAGCCAAACTCTTAACCACTGTGCCACTGAGGCTCCTTATCAGAAAAGAAAGGGGACAAAAAAGTGCTGAGGTAACTGGGAAAGAGCAAGGTGTCCCAGGGGTTAGAGCAAGAAGGATGAACAGCATATGGCTATCTGATGGCCACCTTTGGTTGTTGGCAAATAATTTCTTAGATACTCAAAGAACCGCAACATGAGGTCAAGATATTCTGTCTCCATTCTAGTCAAGATATCTATTCCCATATATAATTCCGTTTCCCTCTCCTCACTTTTCCAAGCACTAAAATTATACACAGATACAAAGGAAAAGGAAAGAAAAGGGGAGGAATAGCTTTGAATTTAATGAGTTGAAACTTGAATTGACTGGGAACAAGTACTTAAAGTAATTAATTATAAAACTAGATATCCATTGCTGTCAAGATGATTCTAACTCATAGCGACCTAATGGGACAGAGTAGAACTGGCTCATAGCGTTTCCAAGGAGCAGCTGGTGGATTCGAGCTGTTCACCTTTTGGTTAGCAGCCAAACACTTAACCACTGAGCTACCATAAATAGGAAGATCATGTATTATTTTCTGTGACTTAGCAGGAGTGAGGGCTTATGAGCTAGGTAAAATGAGTTGCAGACTGTTATGGATTGAACTTTGTCCCCTCAAAATCAGTGTTTTAGTCCTGGCACCTGTACTTGTGGATATGATCATGTTTAGAAATAGGCCTTTCTTTGTTATGTTAAGTAGGTTACACCCTAGCAAACCTATTCACTGAGTTATAAAAAGAGCAGAAACAGCATAGAGACACACACAGGAGTAAAACAGACACCAAAAAAACAGTGAGGAATGCTAAGGATTGCCAGTAAACACCAGAAACCAGGACAGAGGCTTGCAGAAGGAAATGACATGGCCAAAACCTTGATTTGGACTTGTTGCCTCCAGAAATGTGAGAAAATATATTTCTCTTCTTTAAAGCCACCCACTTGTGGTATTTCTGTTATGTCAACATTTGGTAACTGAGCCACGGACAAATATATTTATATATTTATACCTGTTTTATAAATGAGGAGCCCTGGTGCACAGTGGTTAAGAGCTCATCTGTTAACTAAAAGGTTGGTGGTTCAAACTCACCAGCTGCTCCTTGAGAAAGATGTGGCTGTCTGCTTCCATAAACATTACAGCCTTGGAAACTCTGTGGGCAGTTCTACTCAGTCCTACAGGGTCTCTGTGAGTCAAAATCAACTCGATAGCAAGGGTTTGGGTTTTATAAATGGAATTTTCAGCCTGCTACAAAGGTGCATTTTTCATTAAAAAAAAAGAAGAAGAACTAAAGCATGATTGACAGCATCACTTAAAGTCTCTAGGAGTTATTATTGTACCAGATTTTACTAATATCTGAATCCACATAACATAACACTCAAGACTTTATTTGATTTAATTGAAAATATTTCCAACAAAATGTGCAGATAAATTTTTGTAGAAAGTTATTCTGTAATTTTACCCAATTATGTCTAATTTTATATTTTAGTTTTATTACAAATAAATGTTTCCAGTTGAAGGCATCAGAGAGGTATGTACTACACACATTAAAATGCATGTTTTTTTATGGGCAGCACCTTAAATATGAAGTTGCTCCACAGAGCTGAAAAAAAAACTTGTGATTTTCATCATATATGACTTTGAAGGAAGAAATGTTCTGCCTCCTCTTAAAAAGATAACCTGAGTTATTGATATTGTGCTCCCTTTTCTTTTTTTGATCTTTATTATCAGACATTTTCTCTCATTCTTTTGTATCTTTAGTTGCTGTCTCATTCTTTGGTGTTTCTTTCCCTCACCCTACAAACATGAGACAGTTTTCATTATATTAAAACCAAACATAAAAAACAATAAATTGCCTTTTCAAGTTAAAAACCCATATTTGCCTTTTTTATGTGCATTTGTTAGAGTAAGTCTAGCTCTGTAATAAATAAACTCTCAAATACATAATGGTTTTGACAAAATAGGGTTTCATTTCTCACTCACAAGATGTCTAATCTGGTTCTTTTAATTAGCAAGTGGCTCTCCTTTAGGCAGTGTTTCAAGGATCCAGATTCTTTCTTTTCTGTGTTGTCTCTATTTCGCTTGTGACTTCCAAAGTTGCCATGCTGGTCTGCATCAAGCCAGCAATAGTAAAAACAATAAAGAGAAGGCATACACATCTTCACTGCCTGAGGGGTATAGCATAGTGATAAAGAGCAGGGACTATGCAACTAGAATACATGGATTCTGAGTCCTGGCTCTTATTAATATCTGCATGACTTTTGGCAAGATATTTGTTCCTTTGTCTCAGTTTCCTTAACTATTGTTGTTATTGGCTGCCATCAAGTCAGCCCCTGACTCATGGAGACCCCATGCACAACTGGTAAAACACTGCCTGGTCCTGTACCATTGCCATGATTAGTTGTGGATTGGACCATTATAATCCATGGGATTTCCATTGACTAATTTTCAGAAATAGATCTCCAGGCCTTTCTAGTCAGTCTTAGCCTGGAAGTTCTGCTAAAACCTGTTCAGCATCATATCAACACATAAGCTTCCACTGATAGACAGGTGGTGGCTACACATGATAACCACAGTGCAGAACTGACAGAGTTGTTATAAAAACCAAAAAGGGAGAAAATGTAAAACAGAATTTCAAATTCTCATGGACTCCAGACTTTCTGGAGTCATGGAGGCTGGAAGAACCCCTGAAGCTATTGTCCTAAGATAATCTTTAAACCTTAAACCAAATACATCCCCTGAAGTCTTCTTAAAACCAAACAATACTTTAGCTAGTAAAGAATGTCTGCTGTGAGAATTGTGCTCTTTCAAGATCTTCTGCATGAGATTAACTTGACAACAGCAACTGGAAAAATTAGGTAGGAAACTCAGGGTGCAGTAAGCTTGTGTTAATGGGGAAGGAACAACTCAGTAAAGAGGGTGAGAATGGTTACACAACTTGAAGAATGTAACCAATGTCACAGAATTATACACGTAGAAAGTGTTGAATTGGTGTATGTTTTGCTATGTATATTCTCAACAACAAAATAAATAAAATTTAAAAAAAAGTTTAACAATTAAAAGTCATAGTAAAAGAGAAAAAGTAAAAAAGTTTATATTTCTAAAGCAAAATATGTGTTTCCTATTACCTCAGTATAGTCTCTCAAGGATTGATGTGTGGGAGGGAGAGCTCACAGTCTCTCCATCTTGCCATTGCTGTCCTAGGTCTGCTCAATATTGTGTCTTCAGTGAAGGCTCCACTGGCTACTATTAAACAGGAAATAAAACCTCTGAAACACAGTGAGCACGAAGGATAGTTTTACTGCCAAACAGGGAAGCCTTATCCAATGCAAAATATATTGTTTATGTAAATAAGGCTTCTGAGTTTGTATAGTGTTCTCAAAGCTGAAAACCACAAACAGCCTGAGAGAACAAAATAGGCTTAAAACTGTGGATGAATTACAGGGTTGTTTGAATACTGATGCTACAGTTCAGTCATAGATTCTAACCAGTTATATTTTCAACTCAGGCCATTTGTCTGCTGATGTTTGTCCATTTTCAGATAATTGATTGCAAGTTTTCCTTTTTCTAGTATGCTTCCTTTTATTATCTTGTAATTTCTTGTATTTTATAGTTAGTAAATCTCCCTTGTACTAGTAAGCCCATGGTTTGTCCCTACATTATCTAAAAAGTTACACCAATAACATATGTGTATATACACACACGTAAGTATGTATTTAAGTACTCGTTTATTGTCCATATTATTCACATAATGTAAGCTTCTTAAAGGCAGGGATGTGTCTTGATTACTGCTGTAACCTCTGTGCCTAGAATATCTTGAAACAGAGAAGGGTTAATTTCTTACAAATGAATAGGTAATCAGCTGAGGGGAATTAATTTGAACCCAAAGATTATGAAAGCATAGTCAGACGAAAATGTTAATTTTGCCACCTTATTTCTACCTACTCTTTCCTTCTATCCATCACATTTATTCAGTTGAAATCAGCAGAGAAAATTGAGTATCTCTTGTTGATCTTCTTTAATAGTTGATTCTATTCTGATTATAGTAAAATTTATTATTTTTTATAAAACCAAGACCTATATGGAAAAAAAAAACCTTGATGGCATAGTGGTTAAGTGCTATGGCTGCTAACCAGAAGATCGGCAGTTCGAATCCATCAGGTGCTCCTTGGAAACTCTATGGGGCAGTTCTACTCTGTCCTATAGGGTTGCTATGAGTTGGAAACGACTCAACAGCAGTGAGTTTTGTTTTGTTTTGTTTTTTTCACATGAGAAATCTCAGTATTTTCTGCACAATTTTCCTGTAAATCTAAACAAGATCCAAAAAAATTGTCTATTTAAAAAAAAGTAAAACCAAGACCAGCTCTGCATATTCTTTTATTCAATGACTCATTTGTATCTGTATACAGAGATCATTTGCTCTGGTAACTTCAAATGATTAAATTTCTGAAAGACAGTCAGAACCACACTTTTTTTTTGATGGGGAGAATTTATGGTAGGGTCAAGGATTTTGAAGAAATTTCTAAATTAACTAACATCTAGATACTTATGTAATTACTCTTTTAACACTACTTCTTTTATAATCACCAGGGATACAATCTCATGTTTAATTATCTCAGTGCTCAATCTGCTTTTTTCTTTCTGCAATATTCTATACTCTTTTGTCAGTTAAAACATGCTCTTCTGTAAAAGTCTTCTTTTTTAAATTCTGTGATATTTTATTTTTGAATCCTACCCTTAATTTTATTTTTTCTATATATCTTTTTTTTTAATTCCTCCTGACTGCTCTTCACTATCCATACACAAATACAAACATTCTTAAGGTTTTGAATGTGGTCCAATTTTTTTCTTACTTTATACTGCCTTCCCAGGACATCTCATCCAAGCTTTTTTTTATCCTTGACAAAATCAGTACTTTCTGTTTATCATGATGTTGCTTATTGGTCTTGTTGTGAGGACTTTTTTTTTTTTCTATGTTGAAGTGTAATCCATTCTGAAGGCTGTGGTCTTTGATTTTCATAAGTAAGTGCTTCAAGTATTCTTCATTTTTAGCAAGCAAAGTTGTGTCATCTGCATACTGCAGGTTGTTAATGATGCCCCGTTCTTCTTCATACAGTCCAGCTTCTCAGATTATTGGCTCAGCATACGGATAGAACTTTCAAACTAAAATATACAAGTGATGCATTTGGGTTTTCAAATGAATGTTCTGGACACAGTGTGTAGTAAATGAGGGCAGAGATGAATGTGGGATATCTGTTGCAGTAGTCCTGGTGAAAGATAGTAAGCTTGACTAAGATGATGACAGTGGGGATGAAATAGATCACGTAGAAAGAACACAAGTATTTAAGAAGTGAGAACAACAGGATTTAGTATTGAATTGGTAATGCAAGTGAGAAAAAAATCTGTCACGACTTTTATTTTGCACAATTTAATGAATAATGATAAATCTTATTTAAAAAGATAAAATAATGACTTTCATATAAATTTAAAATGGATAAATATGTTGTTGTTGTTAGGTACCATCGAGATGGCTCTGACTCATAGCAGCCCTGTGTATAGCAGAATGAAACACTGCCCAGTCCTGCGCCATCCTCACAATAGTTGTTGTGCTTTAGCCCACTGTTGCAGCCACTGTGTCAGTCCATCGCGTTAGGGTCTTCCTCTTTTTTGCTGACCCTGTACCAAGCATGATATCCTTCTCTAGGGACTGAGCCCTCCTGATAACATGTCTAAAATATGTGAGACTAAATTTCACCATCTTTTCTTCTAAGGAGTATTATGGGTGTACTTCTTCCAAGATAGATTTGTTGGTTCTTTTGGCAGTCCACGGTATACTGAATATTCTTCGCCAACACCACAATTCAAAGGAGTCAATTCTTCTTCAGTCTTCTTTATTCATAGTCCAGCTTTCATGTACATATGAGGCAATTGAGAACACCATGGCTTGGGGCAGGCACACTTTAGTCTTCAAGGTGACATCTTTGCTTTTTAACACTTTAAAGAGGTCTTTCACAGCAGACTTGCCCAATGCAATGCATCTTTTGATTTGTTGACTGCTGCTTCCACGGATGTTGATTGTGGATCCAAGTAAAATGAAATCCTTGACAACTTCAATCTTTTCTCCGCTTATCATGATGTTACTTTTTGGTCCAGTTGAGAGGATTTCTGTTTTCTTTATGTTGAGGTGTAATCCACACTGAAGGCTGTGGTCTTTGATCTCCTTCAGTAAGTGTTTCAAGTCCTCTTCACTTTAAGCAAGCAAGGTTGTGTCATCTGCATATCTCAGGCTGTTCATGAGTCTTCCTCCGACTCTGATGCCCTGTTCTTCATAGAGTCCAGCTTCTCGGATTATTTGTTCAGCATACATGTTGAATAAATATGGTGAAATGATATAACCCTGATGCACACCTTTTCTGACTTTAAACCATGTAGTATCCCCTTGTTCTATTCGTATGACTGCCTCTTGATCTATGTAAAGTTTTCTCATGACCATAATTAAGTGTTCTGGAATTCCTATTCTTTGCAATGTTATCCATAATTTATCATGATCCAAACTGCTGAATGCCTCTGCATAGTCAATAAAACACGGGTAAACATCTTTCTGATATTCTCTGCTTTCAGCCAGGATCCATCTGACATCAGCAATGATGTTCCTTGTTCCACATCTTCTTCTGAATCAGGCTCGAATTTTGGGCAGTCCCCTGTTAATGCACTGCTGCAGCCACTTTTGAATGATCTTCAGCAAAATTTTACTTGTGTGTGATATTAATGATATTGTTTGGTAATTTCCGCATTCTATTGGATTGCCGTTGTTTGGAATAGGCATAAATATGGATCTCTTTCCGTCAGCTGATCAGGTAGCTGTCTTCCAAATTTCTTGGTATAGACAAGTGAGCACTTCTAATGTTGCATCCATTTGTCGAAATATCTCAACTGGTATTCCATCAATTCCTGGAGTCTTGTTTTTCATCAATGCCTTCAGTGCAGCTTGAACTTCTTCTACAGTACCGTGGGTTCCTCATCATATGCTACCTCCTGAAATGGCTGAACATCTACCAATTCTTTTTCATATAGTGATTCTGTGTATGCCTTCCATCTGCTTTTTTTTTTTTTAAATTGTGCTTTAAGTGAAAGTTCAAAATTCAAGCCAGTCTCCCATACAAAAATTTATACACACATTATTATGTGACCTTAGTTGCTCTCCCTATACTGTGACATTTTACAGTCCTCCTCTCCACCCCAGATTTCCCGTGCTCATTCAACCAGCTCCTAACCTTCTCTGCATTCTCATCTCATCTCTGGACAGGAGCTGTCAATTTAGTCTCATGTATCTACTTCAGCCATGAAGCAAACTCTTCAAGTGTATCATTTTATGTCCCATAGGCCAGTATAATCTTTGTCTGAAGAGTTGGCCTCAGGAATGGTTTTTGTTTTGGGCTAACAGAGAGTCCAGGGGCCATGTCTTCTGGGGTCCTTCCAGTCTCAATCAAACCATTAAGTCTGGTCTTTTTACTGGAACTTGAGTTCTGCACCCCACTTTTCTCCTGCTCCCTCAGGGACTCTCTGTTGTGTTCCCTTTCATGGCGGTCATTGGTGGTAGCCGGGCATCATCTAGTTTTTCTGGTCTCAGGCTGATGAAGTCTCTGGTTTATGTGGCCCTTTCTGTTTCTTGTGCTAATACTTTCTTTGTGTCTTTGGTGTTCTTCATTCTCCTTTGCTCCAGGTGGATTGGGACCCATTGATGCATCTTAGATGGCCACTTGCTAGCTTTTAAGACCCCAGATGCCACTCACCAAAGTGGGATGCAGAACATTTTCTTAATAAACTTTTTTATGCTAATTGACCTAGATATCCCCGGAAACCATGGTCCCCTGACCACCTCCCCTGCTACACTGTCCCTCAAAGTGTTTGGTTGTATTCAGCAAACTTCTTAGCTTTGGTTTAGTCCAGTTGTGCTGACTTCCCCTGTAGTGTGTGTTGTCCTTCCCTTCACCTAAGATAATTCTTGTCTATTATCTAGCTAGTGAATAACCCTCTCCCTCCCTCCCCACCCTCGTAACCATCAACAAAGTTTTGTTCTGTGTTTAAACATTTTCTTGTTTTTAAAATAATGGTCTTATAGAATATTTGTCCTTTTGTTTCTTACTAAATTCACTCACCGTAATGCCTTTCAGATTCCTCCATGTTATGTTTCAAGGATTCATCTTTGTTCTTTATTGTTGTGTAGTATTCCATTGTGTGAATATACCATAATTTGTTTATCCTTTATCTGTTGATGGGCACCTAAGTTGTTTCCATCTTTTTGCTATTGTCAATAGTGCTGCAATCAACATGAGTGTGCATATATGTATTTGCCTTCCATTTTCTTTTGATGCTTCCTGCACTGTTTAATACTTACCCCTTAGTACCCTTCAATAATGCAATCTGAGGCTTGAATTTTTTCTTCAGTTCTTTTAGTTTGAGAAATGCCAAGCGTGTTCTTCCCTTTTGATTTTCTTACTCCAGGTGTTTCCACATTTCATTATAATATTTTACTTTGTCTTCTCAAGCTGCCCTTTGAAATTTTATGTTCAGCTCTTTGACTTCAGAATTACTTCCATTTGCTTTACCTATTTGACTTTTAAGAGCAAGTTTAAGAGTCTCTTCTGACAACCATTTTGGTCTTTTCTTTCTTTCCTGTCTTTTTTAATGACTCTTGCTTTCTTTGTGTATAATGTCCGTGATGTCATTCCACAGCTAGTCTGGTCTTCAGTCATTAGTGTTCAATGAGTCAAATGCATTCTCATGATAGTCTCTGAATTCAGATGGGATATAGTCAAGGTCGTACTTTGGCTCTCATGGACTTGTTCTAATTTTCTTCAGCTTCAACTTGAACTTGCAAATAAATAATTGATGATCTGTTCCACAGTCAACCCCTGGTCTTGTTCTGACTGATGATATTGAGCTTTTCCATTATCTCTTTCCACAGATGTAGTCGATTTAATTCCTGTGTATTCCATCCGGCAAGGTCCAGGTGTATAGCTGCCATATATGTTGATGAGAAAAGGTATTTTCGAGGAAGAAGTCGTTGTTCTTGTGAAATTCTACCATACAATCTCTGGCATAGTTTCTATCACCAGTGCCATATTTTCCAACTACCAATCCTTCTTTGTTTCCAGCTTTCACATTCCAATCACTAGTAATTATCAGTACATTCTGATTGCATGTTTGATCAATTTCAGACTGTAGAAGTTAGTAAAAATCTTCAGTTTCTTCAATTTGGCATTGGTGATTGGTGCATGTATTTCAATAATAGTTGTATTAATTGATCTTCATTGTAGGTGTATGGATATTATCCTATCACTGACAGCGTTGTACTTCAGGATAGATCTTGAAAAGTTCTTTTTGACTGTGAATGCAACGCCATTCCTCTTCAAGTTGTCATTTCTGGCATAGCAGACCATTTGATTGTCTGATTTGAAATGGTCAGTACCAGTCCATTTCAGCTCACTAATACCTAGGATATTGATGTTCCATTTCATTTTTGATGACTTCTAATTTTCCTAGATTCAAACTTTGTACATTCCATGTTCTGATTATGAATGGATATATGCAGCTGTTTCTTCTCAATTTCAGCTGTGTTGCATCAGCAAATGAAAATCCCGAAAGCTTGCCTCCATTTACGTCCTTAAGGTCAACTCTACTTTGACGAAGCAACTCTTCCCAATCCTGTTTTGAGTGCCTTCCAACCTGCTGGGCTCATATTCCAACACTATATCAGACAATGTTTCACTGCTATTCATAACGTTTTCACTGGCTAGTTCTTTTCAGAAGTAGACCACCAGGTCCTTCTTCCTAGTCTGTCTTAGACTGTAAGCTCAGTTGAAACCTGTCTGCCATGGGTGATGCTGCTGGTATTTAAATAACGGTGGCATAGCTTGCAGCATCACAGCAACACACAAGCCCCCACAGTTCAACAGAGTGACAGATGCGTGAGGGTGGATTTGTATAAAAGACTCTGTTTAACTCAATAAAAATGATTAATTTTATTTAACATATTAAAGGAACCAGTAAAAAGTTGTAATTTGTTTAAAAGAGAATCCAAAGAGCATACACAGATATGTCTAAAATGAATTTGTTTAATAGGTATAAAACTGTCTTCTTCCATAGAAAGGGATAGATCTTGAATCTGTACCATACAAAATTAATTTGCAGTTCCATGGACAAGAATAATTTTCATAGTTATCTGGTATTTAAAGAGTTGTAAATACCACAAAGTCAATGAAAGACTGTTTAAATCTGTTTTAAAGGAGACTCCATAAGATCAGAACATCCAGAAGAATATACTAGGTAATAGATACCTAATTTTTCATTCAAGCTACCCAGTGATCCTATAATCCATTTCAAAATCTTTTCAAGATTTGAGAATAACTCTTTTGGTGGAATGGCCATTGATCAACATTTCAATATTTCACATGGTAATTTGGAGTTGACTGTGAGAAATTGCAGGAAAGTTATGAAGTAATGAGTTGGATATATGATTTTGGAAATCAGATGAAACTAAATTTACACAGAGGTGGTAACTGAAGTCATAGCTTTGGGCGAGATCACCAGGGGCAAAAGAAATTAAGAATAGAGTGGTACCTCATCTGAGCTTTGAAGAACACTAAAATTTAATAACTTTGTAGAAGAATCTGCAAAGAAAAGAAGCAGAAATGAGACAGGAACAATATCATTGTTGTTTTATACTGAAGGCAAAGAAAAAGAAGAAGAAGGTCCAATTGAATACCAATGTTAAATAAAATGACAAGCAAATAATACTGTATTCATTAGGGTAGTTTAGACATCAGAAAATTTGACATAACAATGTATATTGGCCCAAATACAATGAAAGAATATTTCACACTTCTCCTGTATTCTAAGTAGGCTCCTGGTTGGTGGATATATCTCCCCCATATGTTGATCTTGTTTCTTTTTTTAGTTCCATCATACCCAATGTCTCATCTTTTTTTTTTCTATATTCATGTGGCAGAAAAAAAAATGGCAAAAACACCTTCATAAAATCTTTAGTTCATAGACAGTACGCTCCACTTCCACTTAAATCTCATTGTCTGTTGTTGTTGTTATATGCAGTAAATCTCATTGTCTGTTGTTGTTGTTATATGCAGTGTAGTCAATTCTGACTCATAGCAAACCTATGAGTCTCACTGTCTAGAACTCAGTTATTTGCCCACACCTCACTTCCAAGACAGAGTGGGAAACGTATCTTAGCTCTTAGCTGTGTGCCCAGGAAGAAAAGAATCAAGTGAATTCTGGTGAATAACTAGCAGTCTCTGTCATAAATAACCATTAAATTTAGAGATAGAAAGCTGCTTTAAAAGAATGACGGGGGCTAAGTGAGATTGGAGTGGACTGATGTGTAAGTAGAAGAAAAGAAAATCAAGGCAGTAGGTATAAACTACGCTTATACCTTATTAAGTCTCTATTTTAAGAAATCTGGGTATTGAGGAGAGTAGACTATGAATAGTATTTGGGAAAGGACTATGAAGCTGTGGGTTTTTTCAATTATCATCATAATAATTATTTTTATTATTAAATTTTAAGGAAAGTTGTTGGAGTATTTTTAAATGTTGTAAGAACATTCATTCAGGGAAAGATTGAGACTATAAGAAAGAAAAAAATATTGATTTTAGCAGAAGCTTGAAATAGAAGGGTGTAGAGGACACGTGTAAATAGAGAAATAATTTATTCATTTGGAAGTATGCATGTAAGTCAGTCACACTGTTTGAGGGAGAAGGTGCTACTTTTGCTATCTAACAGCACTACAACAAACTATACAAACAGCTTTTCAAAGGAAGGAGAAGATGTATGTAGCTTTATATTTTTGGTATTCAGTGAGCTTTTATTTTGTCTGTCATTAGTGGGTAAATTAATCTAAGAGTAAGGGGGTAGGAAGTAGATGAGATAGCATATGTGGGGAATGAATTAAAGGTTTGGAAATAGATAACATAAAAAATATAAAATAAAATATTTTATAAAATTTCGGGAAATGTGGTTGAATGGAAGAGCTAGAGGTTACCTTTGCAGTGCAGAAGTTCAGTTGTTTTAAGTTTGTATGAAACTGATGTCTTCTATTACAAGACTTTCTCCTAAGGTAGGTTAACAATGGGGTTAGGTACAGATAAGGAGATTATTTTGTTTACTAAGTGTTGAGTTTGCACTAGACTGACGTAGGAAATAGTAAAAAAGCAAAGGGAACCTAAGGGATTATTGAAAGTACTGACTGTGAAATTTGGTATGGGAAAAAAAAATTTAAAAAAGAGAGAGCTCACTAATTGGTGCTAATTAGTCATACAAATGGTTGGAAATCAAATGAGGTTGAGTTGTGGCTGTAATAGGAGTAGCTGAACTAGCAATCTAAAAGGAGAGAAAGGTGATGAATTATTCCTTTTGTGGTAGAGGAATTATGAGTAACGATGATAATAGATTACATAATTTGACCAAGAAGAGGAGTGGTAGAAGTGCAACAAAATAGAATATTATCAGAAAAGACTTGGTCAAGCAACTGCGAGTTCTGCATCCATGGATGCTGAAGTTATTTATTCTTAATGTTGGCAAGAACTGGATGGAAAGGAAAAATGGAATCAAGTTCTAAAATTTATAAATAATTTTTGAGAGATGAAAATTATTTAAAGGTGAAAAAAGCTTAGATGAGAAGCATGGCTGTCAAAAAGTTGTTGGTTTGTTTTGTGAATTTGATGAGGGGATAATGTTGAGGGAATAATGTTGGAAAAGAGGCAGTGGCCCACAGGAGGACACTGATCCAATCCTCCTCTACACAAAGTTAGCTGAAAAGAACCATTACTCCAGAAGATTGCAGAGAAAGTGGTGGCCTCAGAGAGGGAACAGATTTTAAGTTCAGTGAATAGAGGTATGGGGAAATGTAGAGGATATAATGAATTTGCTAATTGTGAAGTGGCAGTTCCCAAAGGCATGCTAGAAGGATTTGATAGGTAAGAGAATTTTAGTATCTTTATATACTTACACCTTATTAAGTATCACCTAAATCTCTATAGGGCAACTACATTGGATTTCAATCTTAAGTCTGGTTTACTCATGATTATGAAAAGCAATGATGCTTTCTTTGGAACCTGTGCTGTGTACCAGAAAGTCAGAGAACAAAAAATATCTTTCTTTTAAAATAACCTTTCTTGTCAGCAGGGCTTCTTTATGGTACAGATTTTGTTATCCAGTATGGATTGAAAATGGAGAGCTTAATCATGTATTCTGGTTCTCAAAGGAATACAAGTCCAGACATATGTAGACTACCAATGTTCAAGAAATTTGAACAGGATATTAGTGTATTGAATAAAAACAAAATTTCACAAAATTTTATCTCTGTTGATTCAAAAAAGCTGTGAAACCCCTATGGGTTCAAAATCATTACTATTTCTCGACACTGAGTGGATGAAGCATATCAGTACCATCTGTTGGTATTTCTCATCAATATTTTGGTGATTATTTAGTATATTATTTAGTATATTTAGTATATAAATGCTGATTGATTCCACTACTCTGAGCAAGGGAACCTTTTCTTATATGCTATAGATGCTTAGTAATACTTCCTAGAGAGATGACTCTGCATTACATTTTCAAAATAATTTAAGAAAATATAACAGAATAATAATCCTAGCAAAATTCATGTTCTCATAGATGATTATTGGAGTCTAGTTTAAATAAAAAGTAAGAAACTTTACTGAATATTTGATTTAGTAAAATAGATTCACAATGCTTCACTAGAAATTATCTTTTAATTTTATTTAAATTTTCTGGATTTGGAAACACGGATGGCTCTTTGGTTGATGAAGCCTTATTTGTTTAGAAATGAGCAATGGCACCCCCAACAGGGTCACAGAGAAGCTTTTATCAGTAACAGCCTTTAGGCCACGGTTTGCAATCAGTGAATATTTATATTAGTAGCAATTGAACCAGACAGTAATTATCTTATAACCGAGGAAAAGGTTAAAAAGATGCTTCTCCATTGGACACCCACTGTGCAGAATATTAAGTATCTCCATTCTTTCTTTCATTACTGTGTTCAATAATAGTTAAATACTAGGGACTCTAACTATAATCAGACATGATTTGATGAGACATAGAGAAAGACAGGAACAAACAATTTTTGTCTCTAGTTTTACTTGCTGAAGTCCTTAATTTGATACACAATGGTAAACATTTTTATAATATCCTCTAGTCACCCACTGTTGTCCAATGAACTAAGTTATTAAGTAGAAGCACTTAATTGCATCTTGTGACATTCTAGAAAATATATTAAGACACCTAAAGCAATTTTTATTTCTTTTTAAAAGTATGTTGAAAGTTATTTTCGAGAATAATTCTTGAAGGCAATTTATTTCTGAAACATTTAGGTGATATTAAGAATACTCTTTTGGTGAATTGGGATAATAGTCTATTCTGTATTAATTCATCCCTTGAAGCCAAAGAAGCTCTTTCAAGTAAGGTTACACAGTTTCTCTTTCAGATTATTAAAATCAAATTTCTTTAACAAAACAATAATACAGATTATTAAATGTCCCCTGAGAAACATAGAAAAATAATGCATTTAATTTTACTAAAGTTAATTTAGTAAAATTAAAGAAATGCCAATAGTATTTTTATATATTATCTTATTTAGATAAATAATGGCCTTGATGCTTCGATTCCTAGCAGAAGGTAGCATCTCAGTACATAGGTCATACAAGTTCCTCCCTTCTTACTTCTTTAACCTCTCACTTCAGAATCCATCTTTCTATAATCTGGAAACATGAATTAGGCACAGATAGTGCCTGCTCTTGCATTTATTTATTACTTTACCAAATCGTTGAGCGTCCTCCAACTCTAGACATTCTGCTGGGCACAAGGTATGCATTGGGAGATGAAAAGGGGTACAATTGTTTCACTGAGAGAAATTAGGGCATTATATTAAAAAGCAAAGATGTCATTTTGATGACTAAGGTATGCCTGACCCAAACCACGCACTTTTCAATTGCTTCATATGTATGCAAAATCTGGACAATGAAAAAGGAAGAGAGAAGAAGAATTGATGCATACAAACTACGGTGGTGGCAAAAAAAAAATATCAAATATACTGTGGACTTCCAGAAGAATGAACAAATCATTCATACAAGTAATTAAACCACAATCCTTCTTAGAAGAGTGGATTCCAAGACTTCAGCGGGCTTACTTGGACACATCGTCAGGAAAGATCAATATCACTAGAAAATGACATCATGGTTGTTAAAGTAGAGGGTCAGTAAACAACAGAAACCCTCAGTGAGATGGATTGACATGATAGCAGAAACAATGAGCTCAAACATAGCAATGATCATGAAGATGGCTCAAGATTGAGCATGTTTTCTTCTGCTATATATAAGGTTGCTACAAGTTAGAGATGATTCCACAGAAAGACAATATCACTGCAGCTAACAATAATATCAGTGACTGGAAATGACTTTAATTTTCACCCCACTTCATAATTTCAGCCCATCTTATACTAGTAGTTTAAAATACAGAATTTCTTAAGCCACAGCAACATATTTTAAGGAATAATATTTTCATAGATTAACATATTAGGTCTATATGCATTCATAAAATAACATTTTATAAAATAAATATTTATTTCCAGAATTTTGCCACTCACTGTTATTTATGTTACAGTGAACAATAAAGACACAAATTTCTACTTACAGTTTAGTGGTGTCTGGTAGAATATGATGAGAGGTCAACAAACAAACGAATAAAAACTGAGACGGAGCCAGCGAATTTGAGAGCGAGCCACCAGTGTGGTGAGAGATGAGATAAGAGCAGGTGGTATCAGGGAAGGATCAGTAGGAAAAATGTTTCAGCAATAGAATGATGAACTATGTAAAATGTTGCTGAAAAATTGAATGATATGAGAACAAAGAAGTTACAAGTACATTTGGCAAATTAAATTTGTTGCTAATCTTGACAAAAACCTTTCATGGGAAAGTCAGTTTAAATTCTAGATTGCAGTTGTAAAGTGGACAGAATAAATATTTTTAAGAAGTTTGGATGAAATGAGAAACAGAGAATTAGGGTATAGTAGAAATTGAGGTAGGGTTTTATTCTTAAGGTTGGAAAACATTTGACTGGTGTTTTAATATAGGTCCGTTAATGGATTATATAGGGTTTATGGAATTTAATGTACCACCTGACTTTCAGTTAATCATAATGTGGTAGCTTGGGAATTGTTGTGATGCTGGAAGCTTTGCCACTGGTATTTCAAATACCAGCAGGGTCACTCATGGTGGAGAGGTTTCAGCAGAACTTCCAGACTAAGACTAGGAAGAACGACCTCAGAATCTACTTCCAAAAACTGGCTAATGAAAACGTCATGGATTACAGAGTATTGTCTAAGACTTTTTGCTTACTTTGCATGCTTTATTAGGCGGGACGGATCGCTGAAGAACGATATTATGTTTGGTAAAGTGAAGGGCCAACTAAGGCTAGGGAAACCATCAACAAGATGGATTGATACAATGATCTCAACAATGGACGGGGAGCCTAGCAAGGGTAATGAGCACCCAAGGGCAATCTCTAAATTGCATCCCCCTCTCCAGTTTCAAGATGAGTAGACAATGATAGTGGCAACACATCAGCAGAAACATCTACCCCACTCTTGTCTGGCTGCCTCAGTCAGGTGCCTTTCATATTCGTAGCACCTTAGAATGTCATTCCATGCTTCATCTGGAAACTCCTTGGACTTGTGCCTAGGGACAAGCTCCCCATCTGCTCCCCCTCCCATGCCTCTGCAATGGACTCAGACATACCAATGATCATGAAAACTGTGCAAGACTGGGTAAAATCTTGTTCTGATATACATGAGATTGTCATGAGCTGGAGCCAACTGATGAGGTTAGCTAACAATAACAATGAAATTAAATAGGTAAAATATGCATTTTAGTTCCACTTACCTATAATCAAATTAACTATCTCCTATTATTAATGTAGATGAAAAATTCAAGTAATACTAACTGTACTTTATTGTCAGTAGGAATCACAAATACTTTTAAATAAGTTATTTAAGTATTATTTATACTCATAATTACTTGGAAATTATTGTGCTGATGACACCAGCTGCTAATTCTTGTTATTTAATAAAGAAGTGCATGTATTCCTTTATCAAAACTTTGATGTTTTTAATACTTTAATAATATTTTTTTATTTTAGAATAATTTAATATTTTATTGAAAGTTGCAAAACTAATAGTGAGTTCCTTTCAGTCAATTTCCTAGATGTAAATATTTTCTATTATAACTCTAAATTTGTCAAAACAAAGAAACAAAATAACATTAGTACATTACTATTAACTAAACTCCTAACTTTATATGGGTTTCAAAAACTTGTACACTGATGTTCCCTTTCTGTTCCCAGACCCATGCCAAAATACCACACTAGTCAGCATGTCACCTAAGCCTTATTTGATCTGTGACAGTTTCTCAGTCTTTCATTGTTTTCATTCATTTTTATGATCTTCACTGTTGGAAGAGAATTGGTCAGATATTTAGTGTAATGTTCCTCATTTTGGGTTTGCCTGATACTTTTTTGGCCCTGCACAATGCTCCAGACTCATTTTTTTCCTACTAAAGCCTAACATCAAGCTATTTCTCCCAGAAGCCCTGATTCTATCTATTGGAGAATAGTATTAAAAACTAAAATCAAGGTTTTGGATGTGCTCATTGCTATTAGGACGTTACTTCTAGTCTCTCTCAGCACAAGGAGCTAGGAAATATATGCATGTATACTAACACATGTGTATATGCGTATCCATTATTATTTCTATATCTTTCTATCTGTACATATTTATTAGTTGTAATGAGGTTTCCAGTTTCAGTCTGCACCTGTCTTAGTCATCTATTGGTGCTATAACAGAAATACCACAAGTGGATGGCTTTAACAAAGAGAAATTTCTTCTCTCATAGTTTAGGAGGCAAGAAGTCCAAATTAAGGGTGCCAGCTCTAGAGGAAGACATTCTCTCTGTGTCAGTCCTGGGGGAAGGTCCTTGTCATCAATCTTCTCCTGGTGTAGGAGCTTCTCAGTGCAGGAACCCTGGGTTCAAAAGATGTGCTCCACTCTCAGCACTGCTTTTTTGGTTGCATGAGGTCCTCTGTCTCTTTGCTTGAGTCCCTCTTTTATATCTCTAAAGAGATTGACTCAAGATACAGTCAAATCTTGTAGATTGAGTCCTGCCTCATTAACATAACTGCCTCTAATCCTGCCTCATTAACATCATAGAGGTAGGATTTACAACACATAGGAAAGTCATATCAGATGACAAAATGGTGGACATTCATACAATACTGGAAATCACAGTCTAGCCAAGTTGACACATATTTTGGGGGAGAACAATTCAATCCATGACATTCCACCCTTTGCCCCCACCCAAATTCATGTCTTTGACACATGTAGAACATATTCACCCCACTATATCATACGAAAGTCTTAATTCAACTCCAAGACTAAAACCAAAAATTCCTTTTAATCTGTGAAATATATAATACAAGTTACCTGCTTCCAAAGTACAATGGTGGAACAGGCACAAGGTAGACATTTCCATTAAAATGGGAGCAACTGAAGGAAAAGAAAGGGAAACAGGCACTAAGCAAGCCAGCAGAACACATTACATTAGCTCTTAAGGCTTGAAAATAATCCTCTGTTCTCTGAGACCATTTAGGCAATGGGCCTGCCCTCCACACTCTTTTGGCCACACTGTCTGGATTCTGAGTGGAGGTCCCTTGTCTCTTGGTTTCATCTCTGCCTTCCAGGCCCACTGGAATGTCAACTCTACTCTTTTGGATTTTGGTGTCCCATTCTCCTAGTCCATCTGAGTAGTGACTCTATCACCTCAGATCTGGCAGGCCCAGTTCTTTGGCCCTTTGGGCATGACAGCCCTGTTGCCTCGGCTTTGGACAGCAGAGCCAGCCCCATCCTGCTGGTGCTTGTGAATAGCAGCCCCAAACTCCAGAACCAAGTTGGTGAAGATGTGACTCTTTGAAACCTAGGAGGCTGGGCCCCACTCTTTGAAGACCCAGAGGCCATGACTCCACCTTTTTAGGTCCCTGAGGTCATGACCTTACCCTTTGAGACTGAGGCAGTTTTGCTTTCTGTGTTCCTTGTCTCTTCAGCTTCTGCTTCCTGGTTGGTTGGCCTCTTGGCTCCTCAGGCCTCTCCGTGTCTGCTTTGCTCAGGCAATTGTTGCTAAGCTCTTTAGCTCCATTGATAAGTGCCTGGAAGTATCCTACTCCACCAGGAAGCCTCCTGCACAAAGGCATTCATCTCTTTCGCTTCATGAGTCTCATGTCTCATGCTGGTCTCCTGGTTCTGCTGCTGCTATTTCTCTGCAGCTACTTCTCAGCCTCTGCAATGTATTCAGTGTAACAGCTCTCCTCACTTCCGAGTCCTCACCAAAATTGTCTCTGATGTCCGTAATTCCATCAACAGTCTCTTCCAGACAATCTAGGCTTTTTCTATTAGGCACTTTAAAACACTTCCATCCTCTGTCCATTCAGATTTTCAAAACTGCTTCCACCTCTGTTGGTTCTAAGGGAAAGTCCTTGTCATCAATCTTCCCCTGGTCTAGCAACATCTGAGTTCAGGCATCCAGGGTCCAAAGGAAGTGCTCCACTCCTGCCACTGCTTTCTTGGTGGTATGAGGTCCTCTGTCTCTCTGTTACCTTGTCTGTTTTATATCTCATAAGAGATTGACTCAAGATACAACCAAATCTAGTAGATTGAGTCCTGCCTTATTAACATAACTGCTTCTAATCCTGCCTTATTAACATCATGGAGGTAGGATTTACAACGCATAGGAAAATCACATTAGGTGACCAAATGGTAGACAATCACACAATACTGGGAATCACAGTCTAGCCAAGTTGACACATATTTTGGGGGGACACAATTCAATCCATGAAAGTACACCAGAGTTCATTCTATTCTTCCTCTTTTACTTTTCTGGTAACTTTATTTCAATATAATTGGTTTCCCTTGTAATCCTATGCTTATTTGTTTTTTATGCAATTATTGTTATTATTTTTTTTTCCTGAGAAAAGATCCACCAACTTCACCAGACTGTCAAAGAGACCCGTAGTACAAAAAGGTTAAGAACTCCTGGCTTTAGAATATTGTAAAAATGGCATGAGGGCAGTGTCTGACCTCCTCTAACTTAACAAGGAGGAAAGAGAATCAATATCAACAGCCCAAGGCTAATTTCTATGAGCTGGAGGTAGATATGCGTCCTCCCTCCGCCATCTTTACCAACTCCGACATCAGTTGTCCCTTCCACAGCACTCTCTACTTCTCTGTTGGGTTCAATAATTCATTGCAATGGCCACACAGAAATCCCAGACAATACTCATGATTATTGTGTTTATTAGGGAAGTAACAGGTTACAATTCAGGTTTAGAAATGCTCAGGAAATACTCCCAAACTCATTCTATGAAGTCAGCATAACCATGACACCAAAACCAAGTAAAGACACCACAAAAAAAGAAAATTAAAAAGAAATTACAGACCAATATCTCTCATGAACATTGACACAAAAATCCTCAACAAAATTCTAGCCATTAGATTCAGCAACATATCAAAAAATAATTCACCATGATCAAGTGGGATTTATACAAGTTATGTTCAATAAGAGAAAAACAATCGATGTAATCCATTGCTTAATAAAATAAAAGACAAGAACCACACGATATTATCAATCGATGCAGAAAGGGCATTTGACAATGTCCAACACCCATTCACGATAAAAACTCTCAACAAAATGGGAATAGATGAGAAATTTCTTAGTATAATAAAGGGCCTTTATACAAAGCCAACAGCCAACATCATTATAAATGGAGAGACTTTGAAAGCATTCCCCCTGAGAAAGGGAACAAGGCAAGGATGCCCTTTATCACCACTCTTATTCAATATTGTGCTGGAGGTCCTAGCCAGAGCAATAAGGCTAGAAGAAGAAATAAAGGGCATCCAGATTGGTAGGGAAGAATTCAAAGTATCTCTATTCGCAGATGATATGATCGTATTCACAGACACCCCCAAAGAATCCACAAGAAAACTATTGGAACTAACAGAAGATTTCAGCAAAGTTTCAGAATACAAGATAAACATACAAAAATCAGTTGGATTTCTTTACACCAACAACGAGAAACTCGAAGAGAAAATCACAAAATTAATACCATTTACAATGGCACCCAAGAAGATAAAATACTTAGGAATAAATCTAACCAGAGACATAAAAGTCCGGTACAATGAAAACTACAAGACACTACTGCAAGAATCCAAAAGAGACCTGCATAAGTGGAAAAACATACCTTGCTCATGGGTAGGTAGATTCAACATTGTGAAAATGTCAATTCTACCCAAAGCAATCTACAGATAAAATGCAATCTCGATCCAAATTCCACCAGGGTTTTTTAATGAGATGGAGAAACAAATCACCAACTTCATATGGAAAGGGAAGAGGCCCCAAATAAGTAAAGCATTACTCAAGAAGAACAAAGTGGGAGGCCTCACACTACCTGATTTTAGAACTTATTATACCACCATGGTAGTCAAAGCAGACTGGTACTTGTACAAAAACAGATACAGAGACCAATGGAACAGAATTGAGAATACAGGCATAAATTCATCCACCTATGAGCAGCTGATATTTGACAAAGGCCCAAAGTCCATTAACTGGGGGAAAAGACAGTCTCTTTAACAAACGGTGCTGGCATAACTGGCTATTCACCTGCAAAAAACTGAAACAAGACCCACACCTCACACCATGCACAAAAACTAACTCAAAATGGATCAAAGACTTAAATATAAAATCGAAAACGATAAAGATCATGAATGAAAAAATAGGGACAATGCTGGGAGCCCTAATACATGGTGTAAACACAATGCAAACCATAAGTAAAAATGCATAAGCACCAGAAAAGAGACCAGATAACTGGGAGCTCCTAACAAACACTTATGCTCATCAAAAGACTTCACCAAACGAGTGAAAAGACAGCCTACAGACTGGGAAAAAATGTTTGGCTACGACAAATCCGACCAAAGTCTAATCTCTAAAATCTACAAGATACTCCAAATCTCAACAACAAAAAGACAAAGAACCCAATTAAAAAATGGGCAAAGGATATGAACAGACACTTCACCAAAGAAGTTATTCTGGCAGCTAACAGACACATGAGGAAATGCTCACGATCATTAGCCATTAGAGAAATGCAGATCAAAACTACAATGAGATATCATCTCATCCCAACAAGGCTAGCACTAATAAAAAAAACACAAAATGATAAATGCTGGAGAGGTTGTGGAGAGAACGGAACACTTATACACTGTTGGTGGGAATGTAAAATGGTACAACCACTTTGGAAATCGATTTGGCGCTTCCTTAAAAAGCTAGAAATAGAAGTACCATACGATCCAGCTATCCTGCTCCTTGGAATATATCCTAGAGAAATAAGAGCTGTCACACAAATAGATATATGCAAGCCCATGTTCACTGCAGCACTGTTCACAATAGCAAAAAGATGGAAACAACCTAGGTGCCCATCAACAGAAAAATGGATAAGCAAATTATGGTATATCCACACAATGGAATTCTATGCAATAATAAAGAACAACGATGAAGCCGTGAAACATCTTATAACATGGAGGAATCTGGAGGACATTATGCTGAGTGAATTTAGTCAGTCACGGAAGGATAAATATTGTATAAGACCACTATTATAAGAACTCAAAAAAAGGTTTGAACACAGAATAAAACATTCTTTGATGGTTACGAGGGTAGGGAGGGAGGGTGAGGGTTATTTACTAACTAGATAGTAGATAAGAATTATATCAGGTGAAGGGAAGGACAACACACACTACAGGGGAAGTCAGCCCAACTGGACTAAACCAAAGCTAAGAAGTTTCCAGAATACAGTCAAATACTTTGAGGGACAGAGTACCAGGGATACGGTCTGGGGACCATGCTTTCAGGGGACATCTATGTCAATTGGCATAACAAAGCTTATAAAGAAAATGTTCTGCATCCTACTTTGGTGAGTGGCATCTGGGGTCTTAAAAGCTTGTGAGAGGCCATCTAAGATGCATCAGTTGGTCTCAACCACCTGTAATAAAGGAGAATGAAGAACACCAAAGACACAAAGAAGTATTAGCCCAAGAGACAGAAAGGGCCACATAAACCAGAGACTTCATCAGCCTGAGACCAGAAGAAATAGATGATGCCTGGCTACCACCAATGACTGCTCTGACAAGGAACACAACGGAGAGTCCCTGATGGAGCAGGGGAAAGGTAGGGTGCAGAAGTTCAATTCTAGTAAGAAGAGCAGACTTAATGGTCTGACTGAAACTGGAGGATCCCCAGAAAGTATGGTCCCTGGATTCTCTATCAGCCCAGAACTGAAACAATTTCCGAGGCCAACTCTTCAGACAGGGATTGGACTGGACTATGGGACATAAAGTGATACTTGTGAGGGGTGTGCCTCTTAGCTGAAGTAGATACAGGAGACGAAATGGGTGGCTTCTGTCCGGAGGTGAGATGGGAGGGCAGAGAGGGTTAGGAACTGCTTGAATGGACCTGGGGAATCGGATGGAGGGAAGGAGTGTGCTGTCGCAATATGGGGAGAGCAATTAGGGTCAGGTAACAATGAGTGTATAGATTTTTGCCTGGGAGACTAACTTGGAATGTAAACTTCATTTAAACTACAACAATAAAAACAAAAAAAAAGAAATGCTCAGGACACAGTTCTTCCATCAGGAAAGCCGCTTTTCAGCCCACAGACATGCCTCTCTAGCCCTTGGACTCTGTCCTGCTCAGGCAAGTGTTCACAAAGC
Organism: Dugong dugon; assembly: GCA_030035585.1. Classification (NCBI taxonomy): domain Eukaryota; kingdom Metazoa; phylum Chordata; class Mammalia; order Sirenia; family Dugongidae; genus Dugong; species Dugong dugon. The sequence goes on along the minus strand of CM057477.1, from coordinate 45,232,577 downwards.
TCTTTTAGCAATGCTGATAAGTGCCCAGAAGCACACTACTCAGACAGCAAACCTCCTGCCCAAAGGCACTGAAGTTTCTCACTCCATGGGCTGGAAAGCCCACCATGCCCTCATTTCTCTATGCCTGCTTCTCTCCCTCTGTCTGTCTTCTGGTTCCAGGTAGTTCTTAGTGCAAGGATCCCGGTTCCAAAGGATGCACTCTCCGCTCCCGGCTGTTCCTCCTTGGTGGTGGTGGTGGGATCCTCTTTCTGCACTGGAATTGTCTTTTACAGCAAAACTGATCAATCCCCTTGGTGGGCCACAATTACCCTATTTGTACAGGTCCACCCAAACACTTGGGTGGGATTTACAAGACCATGATAACAAAAGCCACACAAAAGTAATCCATTGCACTGCTAACATGTTTTCATGCTGATGAGAGCAATTTCATATGGAAAGAAAGTGATTTTTTAATGTGGTAAGGAAATATATGCCATGGGAAATATTTGGGGAAAACAATAGCTGATGTGATTCAAAGCATAAGTGGAAAGATTAGAGCAAGTTTCTTTTTACATTATAGCAAAAATAAAGACAAATTACCTGGATACAGATGTATATATTTTATGAAGAAAACTACAAAAAGTGAAGTTCTCAGTTGGGATTAAGATGGGGTAGCTGTATTTGGAGATCGAGGAGACACTAGGTGGTTTGATGTCATTTCCTCAGGAAAGTGATCTTAAAAGGGAAGTGAATCTAGATTGCCAAATAATGCTGAGAGCCCTTTATTTAAAGTGCCATCAGTCAAAAAATCATTCGTGTTGTAAAATCCAGCTGCTTATAGATAGTTAGACCAAGACAGATTAGCAATTTTTAGCTAAGTATGGTGGAAAGAAAGGCAAGATAGTTAAGTGTGTTTTCAACAAGAGGGAGTAATTCTTTTCTCAGAAGTACAGAGACCTTCGAGGTTAGCGGTGGTAAAAGAGAATAATTAGCTCCACTTATGTTACGGATTGAATTGTGTCCTTTAAAAAGATATGTTGAAAAAGGTTGAGAAGGGAGAGGGATGACATGTCGTGGGGTTGTTAACCAATGTCGTAAAACAATATGTGTAGTAACTGTTTAATGAGAAACTATTTGTTCTGTAAACCTTCACCTAAAGTACAATTAAAAAAAAAAAAAAAAAAAGATATGTTGAAGTCCTAAGCCCCTGTACCTGTGAATGTGATCTTGTTTAGAAATAAGGTATTAGAAGATGTTATCAGTTAACGTGAGATCGTAATGCAGTAGGGTGGGTCCGAATCTAATATGAATGGTGTCGTTATTAAAGAGAAGAGACACAGAAAGGCGCACAGAAGGAGGACAGTCATGTGAAGACAGAGGCAGAGGTCAAAGTGATGTATCTAAAAGCCAAGGGACATGGATCATCACTGAATGTTACCAGTAGCTGAGAGAAACATGGAATAGATTCTCTCTCAGAGACCTCAGAAGGAATTAAAATGGTTGATTTGGCTTACTATTGGACTTTAAACCTTCAGAACTGAGATAATAAATTTATATTCTTATAAGCCGTCCAACTTGTGGTACTCTTTTATACCAGCCGTAGGAAACTAATACACCATCCTCCTGACAGAAATAAAAATAACTCCAAATGTTTATTGCTATTAAGGATGGCAGTAAAGGCACCAAGATTTTTTTTAAATAAACAAAAATTGTTTCCATGTTTTATTTTTAGATACACCATGAATTTCAGTTTTATAAAAATACTGAATATGTGATCAAATATAAATTTATTTTTATCACATAGAGAAGACACTTGAAATATCACAAATGGTTACATTTACTATTTGACTTAAAGAGAATTAACTAAATATATAAAATATAAATTTATATATGCATTCTACCTTTAAAGCTTATATTGACATTGTTTCAAAAAACTATCCTTTTTCAATAAAAAATTTCTTTGATTTAAAGGTGTATTTTTATTTTATTATGATTTGTAAAAAAGTAGGTTCATATGTTTTTATAAGAAGTTTAAACATGTGGAATGTGTTTTTAGTTTTTTTTAATGCATATTGAGTAGCATTATAATATAGATAATTCAAGATAACATAAGGGGTTAATGAAAAATGTTATTAATCTATGAAAAATGTTATTACTCTATATGTTTAAGTAGCACTATAAATTAACATAATTTAGGTCAATACTGGGGTCAGTGAATCTCTTCAACATTTAAAATTGGTATTTAAAGTTGCAAGCTCTTCAAGAAATTTTAAATTTTATGCCAATTGTACAACACTTTGAAATATACGGTACAGTTCCGTAATTCATTTACCTCATTGTACCCCAGTACTATAACATACTTCTGGGCAATAGATTCACTTAATGACATAGTTCACACCTTGTAAAAGAAAGTTCAAAATATCATTATTTAGCAAGGTATTTAGGACTCCTTTACGTACATTGTTTGCTTGTTAACAGAAGGAAATGACTACACAACAAAGCATGTGGGATTTTTGTGAGTGAGAACTAGTGACGTAAGATATTTTTCACAAAAGAGACAGAAGCATTTTCTTAAAATATACCTTTTAATTATTTTTCATTTCTTTATTCAATAACTTGCACATAAGCCACTGAGTGCAGAATAAATTTAAATTCTATGTGGCATTTGACACATACTACACATTTTGGATTCAACATTATCATTCCTTATTTCACATTACAAATTTCTGCTACGGTTAGTCTAATATAAACAGCATCTCACCTCTCTGCCATTTTTTGTTTTAACTCCAAGTACATTCCCTTTTTGTGTTCATTTTCTGTAATATATCTCTTCTTCTTTGAGATACATATTCTACCAGTGCTTCAAGACAGTTTAAGATGCCCACCTTCTTCACAGTTTTTGTCACTGGCTCAAACACCTTTAATAAAATATTCTTTGTGTCTTTTTATTACTGATGTGATAATCATACCATGTATTTCCAAATGTACGTGTATTAGACATGAGAGTTGCTGCTGTTAGATGTCACTGAGTCGATTCAGACTTGAAAGTAGACGTATGAAAATTGAAGATAAATATTTTTTTAAAAGATGACATATTAAATTCTTAGCTTTCAAAAATAAGTCTAGTCTGGGAGAAGCAGTAAGCATCAAGGAAAATAAAGAGAACCAAGAGGCTGAAAGAGTGGAAGGATGTAAGGAAAACATATTATCATGGATCACAAATATTTTAGCTGTTAATTCTTTTCAAAATAATATACCTATAACATATCAGAAAGTTTCCAAAAAACAATGCATAGGAATTATCCTGTGCTATTTTTCAAAGGTATTCATTATTTGTATTATATTCTTGTAAACTGTTTAAAAGTATATGTAGATTTTGGTTCTCTTACCGAGAAAAAATTCTTTTAAGTAAAACTCAAATGAGTATAAGTTAACATTAAGAGGTAATAGGACTACTAAGTTTTCTCATTTACCTTACCATATAAAAGCTAAACCTGGCTTTTAATATAGAGTTTAATGTAAGTTTTTGCTATTTATAAGCTTCTGCCATTCAGTGGTAATTAGCATGAGGGTGTTATTCACTCTAGTCTTAATACAGGTTTCCTTTTAACCTTTCTAAGAGGTCCTGTTATTTTTTGCTTCATTGCTTTGCTTTATTGAACGTTATATGGCATGGCAAGCAATTAAGTATGATTGTGGAGGAAATTAAATCAGCAAAAGTGCATTAATGGTCAGGTTTAAATACATAAAAGCAATAAAATTGAAGTAAGGTTTGCAATTCTATATTTAACTTATCTTATTGTACCCAGGTACTGTAAAATGTAAAATGTGTCAAATCATTCATGCTTTGAAGAACATAAAAAATACTTATTAACAGTAGGTGTAGTTGATAACAAAATTTAAGTCCTGTCATGAAGGGGTCAAAATTATCTTTATTTAATAAGCTATTTAAGATTAGTTTTTGTTCATTTTCTCTTTCTTAGCAGGATAAGGTTAAACAGGCAAAGTACCTGAATGCTAACACAGTGTCCATGGAATTATCTATTTTCAGCATATAAAATAAATACATTTGAATGTTATATCACTATAAAATGTATTTGATTTTCTCAGCTTTTTTTCCACAGAAAATTTGGATTAATGAAAGTAATACTGTAGAATGAATCAGGAGTCGAGATAAAACAGAGTTTTTATTGCTTCTTTTTAATTAAAGGAAAAAGTATGTACTATGATAAAAATGAATGATTTTCCACAATACAAGTTATCAATATCTACTCGTGAAGGAGAAAACCTAAGGAGACTGTGAAATAAATTGAAAAAGTTGATAAAAATTTTATTTTCATAAATCTTCAAGCCAAGATGGCCCATTCAATATTTTCTTTCAAATTTTCTAATGAGAGAAAATTCCCATGCCTTAAAAATGCATCCAGAATGTACACCAAATGGAAAACTACCCAATTAATTTTTTATGCCGACACATAGAATTCTGATATCAGAACCAGGCCAAACAAAACACAAACACAGGAGAACTATAAGCTAATTAGAAGACATCTCTGGAATTTTTTACCTGATAGGTAAAGTTCTGGACAAAGATTGACAAAGCATAAAAGTAAACCACTTTTTTTCTTGGTTTATGCATTTTCGTAAAGTCTATTTCCTACTCCTTTAGATAATAATTGCATATTTTCTCTCCTCTCAAACACCTAACATTTCCCACACTTTCATTCTCAGCTGTTAACAATTATACCTAATTTACTAAGAAAACAGAAACAATTGGAAGTGAATTTCCACAGACTGATCTCTTCTTTGCCACCTTGATCTCTGGGTTTCTTAATCTGTACTTTCCCATAGTCTCTATGTTTCTGATGTTACGGAAGAAACGTGTGTGCTTCTTGCTAGGCTCAGCCCTCTCCTTTTACTCAAGGCTTCAACCTCTCTATCCTACTAGAAACAATTGCTTGTACACCAATATTCATTGCAACACTTCTAACATAGCCAAAAGGTGGAAACAACTGACATATCGTTCAATGATGAAAGGATACACAAAATGTGTTATATACACACAATAGACTACTATATTCACTATAAAGAGAAATGAAGTCCTGATACATGGCACAACGTGATAGATCTTGAAACCTTCATTCTGAGTGAAATTAGTCAATCACAAAATGACAAATATTGTGTGTTCTCATATGAATTAAGCAAACATATAGAAACCAAAGATTATTAGTGATTACCAGGGGTGAGAGGGAGGGGGAAAGTAGGAGCTTTCGCTTAGGGGGCATTGAGTTTACTTTAATGGTGGTGGGATGATTTGGAAAAGCATAGTGAGAATGGTTGCACTACTTAAAGAATGCACATAATCAGTGCCACTGAATTGTACATGTAGAAATTGTTGAGTCGGTGTATGCTTCATTATGTATATTTTCAGCACAATAAAATTAAGAAAAAAAAGCCTTTGCTCCAGCAGTACTTCCTTTTTGTTATCATTATTTTGGTTTACATCCCTCTAATTAAAACCCAGAAAACTCAGAAAATAAAATCCTTTCTATAGGATATAATCCACTGTCCCTGTTAGTTCTCTGACATCATTTTTTGACATTTTCTGCTACTATTTTCTCCCTCATGTACTCCATTCTAGCCACTTCGGTTTTGTTTTGTTGTTGTTGTTTTTGTTAGCTTGTTTGTTTGTATTGTTTTGCTTTTCTCAGATATTCTTGTCATTCTCCTCCTTTAATCTCACTTGGTATTTCCTCTGCCCGGAATGCTTTTCTCCAAATACCTGCATATCTTGATACTTCCTATCTGAAGCTTGTGTAATAATGAATTCTTTACAAATCAATATGTTTCACCTCCACAGAGTGATTTTAATGTCATTTAGGTGAAAAAATCTCCTGGAATAGATTAAAATTTTGGAAAAAAAAAAGAATTTTGGCCCAATAAATATTGAGATTTTTAAGCCTATTCAAAAATACCAACAGCTAAGTCCATTAGGAGCCCTGGTGGCGAAATAGTTACGTGCTCAGCTTCTCCTGAAAGGTCTGTTGTTTGAACCTACCTGCTGCTCTACAGGAGAAAAGACCTAGGGATCTACTCCCCTAAAGATTATAGTCTAGGAACCCTATGCAGTAGTTCTGTTCTACTCTGTCATACAGTGTCACTATGAGTTGGAAATACTAGACTGCAAGCAAGAAACAACAAAAAGTCAATGTAGCATACACCTCTAATAGTATGCAATATATGACACCTTAGCAAAGAAAAAATATCATCTCAGATCAATAGGAAAAGGATGTTAAAACAAGCTAAATCAATGACTAGAATGTTTGAAAACTGAAAAATATGAAAATCTACTTAGTCTCTTGCCTCAGCATGCCATGAAGATCATTATCAGATGAATAAATAAGTTAAATTTACACAAAAATTAGATTAGCAAAATGATTAAAAGTGAAATCATCATAGAGGATATGTTCCAGGAGTCTTAAACGAGGAGCTATTTCCATGCCTAAACAATGAAATAATTCACAAGATGAAAACTTGATATATTTGAATATGTATAAGATAATACTATATAGAATTGAGTTTCTCTATGTCAAAAAAATAGAAGTATCAAACTATTGGAAAAAGTAAGGCTTGATAATTAGGATGTATACTTAAAGCTAAGAAAAACACAAATATTCTATGATTACATGTATATATATTTCCAGAATAGGCAGAAGCATAGAGAGTTGGTAGATTAATATTTGCTTAAGGCTAGGAGTGTTGGGGTTAAAAGGAGTGACATTAATGAGTCCATGATTTCTATCTGAGGTGATAAAACTGTTCGAAAATTGATTGTGATGATGGCTGCACAATATTGTGAATATACTGAAAATCTTTAAACTATGCATTTGAAATAGGAGAATTATATCATATGTGAATTGTATCTCTAAAGCTGTATTGAAAAAGTGTTTACTACACAAATACTCATCTAGTTTTCTGTGAAGGAACTGTTTTAAAAATCAATAAAATATTTACAAATATTTTTATTACAGGGTAATATATGTTAATGAAAAATAACAAAAAATTCAGAAATAGCAAGATTAATGAGTAAATGTAAAACTATTAAATAATCTATTATGATTAAATAGTGATTATAAATGTTCTTTCCACTGAAGTTGTAGATATTGTATTGAGAAACACAAGATGTTATACACATTGTCATCCAGTCTGTGTGTGTGTGTGCATAAAACCATGTTATATGCAGGATATGTTAGAAAGGGAGCAGCATACTTGTGCAAACATTATCCATGGCTTTGAACTTCTACCATGATTCTCTGGACCTCAAAATAAACTTGCATAAAGAAGATACAAAATCCAGCTAACATTTTGAGATTCTACATGTTTGATCTCTTGTATTCTGAACTGGAGGAAGATATCTAAGAACAAATCCACAGATCTACTCTGAAAAAAATAACTAGTTCAGAGGAAACTTTTTTTTTTTTTAAATCAAGCTAGTTTGAAATTAAATATCAACCACAGTGCAAGTAAAATTCAACTTGATTAAGAAATAATAATATAAACATGTGGTTCATTCTTAGTATCCTGTTAAGGACATGAAACATGTATGTATAGTCTATGGCCTGTATTAATATGGTCTTAAATTACTCTCTTAATTTTCTCTTCATTTTATATTAAATAGAAAAGTTTATGCACTTTATAACCAGTTTATGTCTCTTTGGCACTATGACAAACATGACAATAAGGCATATTTTATAGAATTCTGTTTAATAGAAGTATATGAAATTGCAATGTTGCTAGATTGAAAGTAGTCAAATTGTAGTGTGATGTTCAATCAAATGCATAAAGGAAAAAATAGAGATTTTAGTCATTTTTCAAACTTTCTCAAAGTTATGAGGAAGCAAAAGTTGTATATCCTTTAGTAATTGACTAGAATAAATATATCAGCATTCCCCATTTTATAATAATACAAAGGAGCAGAGTTCAGATTGCAGAAGTTCCTCAAAGAATTCCCGAAAGTCAAGGAGACAAGAGCCCAAACAGCTCAGCGGGTAACGTGCCCAAGTTTAGATGCCCTGAGGATCATCAAAGACAATGCACTTTTGAAATCCTGCTTTTGACACCAAAAATGTCAAAGAAGAAAATCCCACACTCTATTAGGGGTTAAAGAAGAAGAGTTTTATTGAAGAATAATACAGCTCAAGCTGGGCAGTGCTAAGTAAAAATACAAAGCACTTCTCAGTTCAAGGGGAAAGAGTGGTCTATAGAGAGAGAGAACAAACGAAAGGTAGGGGGTTAATGATTGATTATATATAAGATCAACTTCAGTCCTGTGAAATGTAAAGGTCTGTCACTTGGCTAGTAAGGAGTAAGTTCCCACCTAGATGAGTGGTGGCAGCCACTTAGGCTGTACATGATTGCAGTCATGAACATATTTTTTGCAGGAACAAATTGTTTACACCTGCACACATTTTTTCCTTGAACAAATGGTTTACATCCTGACCTTTTGCTTCCTGGGAATGCATGTCGACCTCATCATTCTTACATCCGACATGAGTATCTCCAGTTTGAAACTTTTTCATTTATATAAGAAGAAAAAAAAGCTAATTGGAAATTCTGTAAAAATATTTTCTGGAATAGTGGGATTCACTTTAGCTTGGTGAACATATAATTTACTTTTAAAATCAAGAGACTTTTAAGAGTGAAAGGTGTGCTAAAAATAATTTAGGATTATATAAACTTGAGGTATTTACTGAGTAACAAGTTGGTTTGTTATATTAAGATAATTTTTTTATAAGTTATTTTCAAAACTATTATTCTACTAATAAAAAAATCTGTACCAAAGAAAATTAAATCTCTGCACTAATTAAATGAAGATTAAATATTATCATATGCTAATAATGTCTAAGTTTTATTCTTGTATTTTAATCTTTTTTCTAGATTTTTCTCTGTCATATATCATTTTTTGTGTGTCTGTATGTGTGGTAAATAATAAATCATTTCCAGTATGATGCTATATTTAAATATAGTTTTAATTAAAGTTATTGCCTTCTTATCAAATTTGAACATCTTGAAATCTTCATTTGATCCTGTTTTGAAACTACAAAATTCTTAATTGAGAAAATATTCTTCAAACCAATATAAAGGTCCTGGTAATCTCAGAAAAATTCTGTTAATTGGAATCTATTCTTAATTCTTATAGTTTTGTTATATAGAAATGCAAAAATATTATAAAAATTGCAGGGAACTGTCTTTTTTCCTTCATTTGGACTAGTTTTCTTCCACAAATAATTGTATATGATAAAATTCATCAAACAAACTGTCTGTTTCAGCTATTTTTAATGTTTTGTCAAATTTATGTCATAATATTGTAGAATGTCTGTTACATTACATTTTGATACAGAATATAAATCTCTATAAGTACAAATTGGAAGTCCATTTTAGAAGATTATTTCCACATTTTATGGTATTTAAAAGAAAAATTATAGCATTTTAATATTAAATCTTGAGCACGTTTTATCTTTTATTGTTTAATTTTTTTCAGTTTCCCCACCCTTGCTTTTGAAGGAATAAATTTCAATGTTTTCCTTTTCGCAAACGTTGTCTTCAATAATTTAATTCTCTAAAAGCTGGTGTTTCATTTGCTAAATATTTTAACTAAAGATTTCTAACTCTTTTAAAATAAAGCAACCACAATGAAAATAATTTTAAAAATTTTAATGAACTTAGGTGCTTAATAAAATAGTTCTGCAAATGCTAAAACATATCTCAAATCTGATTGATAATGAAATACAAAGAGAAAACAAGAAATTTCTCCCATGTTTAAATATTTGTAATTTTATATTCAACATCATCATTATCAGCTTTAGTAAAACATTATATTTTAGTTTCTCTGTGTAGATGAGTTTGTGTGTGTGTATATGCATTAAAAAAAATCGGTAGGTAGAGCTTTTATTACAACTGGTAAAATACCATTTTAAAAATAGCACTATGGGTTATCAAACTTTGTTATCAGTATACATAAAATAAATGTATTTTATCTTAAGTCTTGAACTTTCTGAGTTTGTACTAAAGGCTACAAGAATGCAATTGATTTGCTTTTGTTGTAATGAATTTCCAAATGTTTTACTTTGATTATCTGAATTGGATTTTTAAGCTGGAAATATTTACAATTAACTGATTATTGCAGTAACTGATTTTCTGTTTGACACATCAGGCAACAGTGGAGTGGAGGTTGAAATGAAAGAGAAGAACTCTAGGCCCAGGCCTCTGGACAATTCCTATCAGGTTAATAGTGAAGAATAACAATCTCCTGAGTCATTTGACTGCACTAGTGCAACAAGAAACACACACAATTAGGCCCTACACTGAAATATATTTATTAATAAATATACTTGGACTATTAACCCAAGAAGGCGTTCCTGAGGGGTGCAAAAGGTTAACATACTCAGCTGCTAACATAAAGGTTAGAAGTTCGTGCCTACTCAGAGGCACCTCAGAAGAACAGTTTGGTTATCTACTTCTGAAAAAAGCAGCCGTAGAAAACCTTATGGAGCATTGTTCTGTTCTAACACACGTGAGGTGTCCGTGAGTAAGAATTGACTTGATGGCAACAGATAATTGGTGGTGAATCCAAGAAGCCCTCTTCCATTTTGTGTTGTACATGACAAATACTTTGAAGGGTAGCAATGGTGCCTGCAAAATTAAGAAGACACATGATACAAATCATAGCACTTGACAATTAAAATTTCTGATTGTTTTATATAATGAATAGACTCACCATCTACAGAGAAAAGTTTTTTTAAAAAAAGGGGGAAGGGAGAGGGAATTCATTAAAAAGCCTCATGAAGCAATTTTTTTTTTTTTTATTATACTTTAGGTGAAGGTTTACAGAACAAATAATTTCTCATTAAACAGTCAGTACACATATTGTTTTATGACATTGGTTAACAACCCCACAACATGTCAACACTCTCCCTTCTTGACCTTGGAGGACCTTTTTTTTTTTTTTTTCTGGTGAAAATATACATAGCCAAAGATAACACCATTTCAAAAATTTCTACATGTATAATTCAGTGACATTGATTACTTCCTTCCAGTTGTGCTGCTATTCTCACTTTAGATGAAGGCTTACAGAACACAATAGTTTCTCATTAAACAGTTAGTACACATATTGCCCTATGACAATGGTTAACAACCCCACTACATGTCAACACTGTCCTTACTCAACCTTGAGTTCCCTATCACCAGCTTTCCTGCCCCCTTCTGCCTTCTAGTCGTCGTCCCTGGACAGTTGTGCCTCATTAGTCCCATTTTGTTTTATGGGGCTGTCCAAGCCACCGCTGAACGGTGAACCTCAGGAGTGACTTCACCACCGAGCTAAAAGGGTGTCTGGGGGCCATACTCTCTCAAGGTTTCTCCAGTCTCTGTCAGGCCAGTAAATCTGGTCTTTTTTTATGTGTTATAATTTTGTTCTACATCCTTCTCCAGCTCTGTCCAGAACCCTCTGTTACAATCCCGCTCAGAGAAGTCAGTGGTGGTACCTGGGCACCAAGTAGCTGTACTGGACTCAGTCTGGTGGAGGCCTTGGTAGCTGTGGTCCATTAGTCCTTTGCACTAATCTTTTCCTTGTATTCTGTTCTCTTCATTCTCCCTTGCTCCCAAAGGGGTGAGACCAGTGGATTATTTTAGATGGCTGCTCACAGGCTTTTAAGACCCCAGACACTACTCACCAAGGTAGAATATAGAACATTGTCTTTATAAACTGTGTTATGCCAATTGAGTTGACGTTCCCAGAAACCATGGTCCCCACAGCCCTCCGCCCAGCAATTCAGTCCCTCAGGTAGTTTGGATGTGTCTATGGAGCTTCCATGACCTTTCCTTGTACAAGTTGTGCTGGTTTCTCCAGTATTATGTACTGTCTTATCCTTCACCAAAGTTACCACTGATCTATTCTCTATTTAGTATTTCCCCCACACCCCTCCCATCCCTCGTAACCAACAAAGATTGTCACTTTTTGTGTGTAAACTCTTTCATGAGTATTTACAAGACAGGTCTCATACAATATTTGTCCTTTTGTGATTGACTGATTTCACTCAGTGTAATGTCCTCCAGTTTCATCCATGTTATGAGATACTTCACAGATTCATCATTGTTTTTTCTCATTGCATAATACTCCATTGTGTGTATGTACCATAGAATGTTTATCCATTCATCTGTTGATGGGCACCTAGGTTGTTTCCATCTTTTTGCTATTGTGAACAATGCTTTAATGAACATGGGTGTGCATATGTCTATTCGTGTGATGGCTCTTACTTCTCTAGAATATATTCCTTGGAGCGGGATTGCTGGATCGTATGATATTTCTATTTCTAGCTTTCTAAGAAGCACCATATCATTTTTCAAAATGGTTGTATCATTATGCATTCCCACAAGCAGTGCATAAGAGTTCCAATCTCCCTGCAGCCTCTCCAACAATTGTTATTTCCAAGTTTTTTGATTTGTGCCAGTGTCCCGTAATGCTGGGGTGAGATGGTATCTCATTGTGGTTTTGATTTGCATTTCTCTAATGGCTAGTGATCATGAGTATTTCCTCATATGTCTGTTGGCCGATTGAATGTCTTCTTTGGTGAAGTGTCTGTTCATTTCCTTTGCCCGTTTTTTAATTGGATTATTTGTCTTTTTGTTGTAGAGGTGTTGGATTTTCTTGTAGATTATAGAGATTAGATCTTTGTCTGACTTCTGATGCCCAAGTTTTTTTTCCCAGTCTGTAGGTTCTTTTTTTACTCTTTGGTGAAGTCTTTTGAAGAGCATGAGTGTTTGATTTTTAGAAAATTCCAGTTATCTAGCTTATCTTCTGGAGTTTGTGTGTTGTTGGTTATGGTTTGTATCCTGTTAATGCCATGTATTAGGCCCTCTAGTGTTGATCCTATTTTTTCTTCTATGAACTTTATAGTTTTGGGCTTTATACTTAGGTCTTTGATTCATTTTGAATTACTTTTTGTACATGTTGTGAGGTATGGGTCCTGTTTCTTTTTCTTTTTTTGTAGATGGATATCCAGTTTTGCCAGCATCATTTGTTAAAAAGACTGTCTTTTTCCCATTTGATAGAGTTTGGGCCCTTGTCGAAGATCAGGTGACCATAGGTGGATGGATTTACACCTGAGTTCTCCATTCTGTTCCATTGGTCAATGTCATGAAGTAATTTTTTTAGGTGCAATACTTAACGGCCAAAAAAAAAATGTCACATGGCTGGTGAGAATGTACTAATTACAGAGAATAAATGCTGAGACAAGATTCAAAATTATAAATTGAAAAGATTTCACTCTCAAATTATAAGATACATCAATGTTATGATGACAAGTCACCTGATATAGAAGAGGGTTTTTATAATAAACTGAAAACAGCTTCTCAATCTAGGCTGATGAATCAACAGATTTCACCTATAAATGGCATGGTGTAGCATTTGTAAATTTTATAAATGCTGGTGAAATTCAATACAACCCTTTCTGCCACAAATAACTGCCGAAATTAAGCAAACACCTAGATATATTCAATGCTTTGTCTTCCAATCTGGAAACAAAATGTTTGTCCTGAAATTACTATGTACCCTCTATAATGGTGTCTGTCTGGTCTCGGAAACGTTTTGCCTTACATAAGAAAGGAAACTCATAGCATTATTAAAGCACGCTGCTTCTTTCACGGTGAGGTGCTCATGTCATAAATTCTTATAATTATAAAGAAAATAGTTCTAGATAATGCTACAAATATGACTAATATTAAAAAAAAAACTAGTTCATTTAAAATGTTTAAAAAAATCATTGTGGAATCTTAGAAAAAGAACAACAATCTCCTATTGCATGTAGAAATCCAAAGACTCATCACAGGAAGAGTTCTTAACAAGGTATTTGAGTTGAAAGTTCAATTGTAGTAGTAGTTTCAAGAAAATGATTGGTTATATTTTCCTGAGTGCTTTAAAGATGGACAATGGTTGGGGAAACTAGTCCAATTAGCAGATAGCTTTTACCACTTCAACTATTTGTGTAAGTCTCCTTCAAACCCTAGAGAAAATCTGCTTATTTCAAGTGACAAGATTTGTGGATTTAAAAGGAAAAGCTATGTAAAAAAATTATTTTGAAGACTTAAATCTTGGAACATTTCCACTAATGTTTAAGTTTGAGTGCAGCAAGATAATATCAAATCTCAAATCATATTGATAATTATTTGGAAGAACTAAAGAACAAGATAGAACAACATTTTTCCTCAATTACAATCCAAGTATATATAACTAATTGAGAAACCCTTTCTCTGCATGTTCTGCTATTTTTGAGAACTTGCCTTGCAGAAAATTTTTAGCTGGTTGTACACTACAGATGAGATATACTGATTCTGCTGCAGTTCCCAGCTTATTATATTTGTGAACCACATTTTTCCTCTTCATCAAGTATCAAGAGCAGGCACAGAAATCAACTCATTTCAGTTGAAAATGAATTCTGTTTTTGATGCACAGAATCAAGTATTGTGCATCAAAAGCAAGCACGTTTCCCTTGAAGAGGTAAATTTTATTCTTAATTTTTAGTTCCAAAAATAATATAGTTTATGCATATATATAAACCCTTTGCCGTGGAGTCTATTCCAACTCATAATGGCCCTATAGGGCATAGTAGAACTGCCCCACAGGGTTTCCAAGGAGTAGCTGGTGTATTAGAACTGCCAGTATTTTGATTAGCAGCCAAGCTCTTAAGCATTATGCCACCAGAGCTCCTTTGTCTGGTAGATATACCAAGACAGACATTATTAGCTCCTTTGTCTGGTAGATATATCATTAATTTCTGTTTGGTGAAGCAGATAGTCCGTTTTAAATTTTCTTTTTTAAATTACCTATTTATCCCTTTTCAAATGTATTTTATGTTTACTGAAAACTATGGTTTTCCATTTATGAAAAAACACTCTTTAAATCCAGAAGTTTTCCTTACGAGTGTTCTTTAAGCAGCAATGCTTTTCTGTGGATAAGTAAGTACTAGTAACTTAGTACATTGTTTTAATGTAGTCATAGAGGCTGATGTCAGTGATTTACAGACTATGAACTATTGCATTGTATGACTATGTTATTTTCAGATGACTAGTGTTATTCTTTAAAAAAAAAAAACCATATATCTGTGAATTTAAGATAGATTTGAACTGCCCCATAGGGTTTCCAAGGAGCAGCTGGTGGATTCAAATCGCTGACCTTTTGATTAGCAGCCAGCCGCTTAACTACTGTGCCACCAGGGCTCAGTAATTGAATGTAGACACTAGTAATTTAGGACTTTATACCGGTCAAAATTATCTGCATTTTGCTTTTAGTTTAATTAAGTTCTTCAAAAGTTACTCAATGGCAATCATACCTAGAAGGTGTCCTGTTTCCTCTTTTAAAGCAGCTTTTCTTTCCCATCAGTACATACAACTGTACGTTTCTATAAGCTTTCCCCAAAGTTATTTAAAACTTCTGCATTTATAAATATAAAAGCTTTCTCTTTGGTCTGTTTCCCCTACATATTTTATGTCATAGAAAGCGGTGAGCATTTTTATTATTATTTTCCTTGGTTCATTATAATGATTTTGTTTTACTTTATTTTGTTTTGATAATGCCTATTGCTTGTTGCAGGGTTTGTCAACCTTGGCACTTTGACATTTTGGGTTCTCCTGTGCTTTAGAGGATGTTTAGAGCATCTCTGACCTCTACCTACTCGTTTCCAATTGCATCTCTGTCCAACTATGACAACTGAAAATGTCTTCAGACATTGCCAAATGTCCCCAGGCGAGGAGGAAAAAAATCACAAGAATATTCTAAAATATACCTGGATATAGTTAAATATATATGAAATAGTTAAAATATCTTGCAAAAAAAAGAATAAAGTTGGGGACTTAACACTATCAGTTTTCAAGATTCACTATAAAGCTATACTAATCAAAACTATGTGATATTTAAACAAGAATAGACACATACCCTGGAATGGAATAGATAGCCCAGAAATTGACCCATAAAAATACAGTAAATTGATTTTGCACCAAGGCTCTAAGATAATTCAAGAGGAAAAAGGTTGTTTTTTCAACAAATTGTTGAATAACAATTGATATTCATTTGGAGGAAAAAAAGAAACTTAGCCCTTATGGTATATACAAAAATTAACGTAAATTTGATTATAGATCTAAACTTCTGGGTGGCAGGGGAAGAGCAAGGGGAATGTTTATTACCCTGTGGAAGGCAAAGATTTCTTAGCCCATAAAAAGGATTAATCATTAAAGAAAAAAATGGTATACTGTTCATCTTTAAGAATTTAAAATAGCAACTGGGAGAAAATATTTACAATGCATATACCAAAAAAGTACCTATCTGGAACCAGAATATATAAGGAAATTTTACAACTCAGTAACAAGAGACAAATAAGCAAATTAAAACGTGCACAAAAAATTTGCAAAGATTTGAACTGACATGTCACAACGTAAATTTTCTAGTATGTTTATTTTGGCCAATCAAAAACCACAGCAATCAAAAAGCACATCAAAAAAGCTAGTTTCATTAGTTATTGGGTATATGCATATTTATTTTATCACTATGAAATATAACCACGTATTACCAAAAATCAAACCAAATGTCATCAAGTTGATTCCAACTCATGGTGACTCCATGTGTTTTAGAGTAGAACTGTGCATAGGGTTTTCAATGGCTGTGACTTCTCAGAAGTAGATCTCCAGGCCTTTCTTCTGAGGCATCTATGATGATTCGAATTGCCAGCCTTTCAGTTAGTAGCCAAGGCTGCAACCATTTGTGCCATCCAGGGACTTCTATGTATTCACTACCCAAGACCATCGTCATCGAGTTGAATCATAGCGACCCTGTAGAACAGAGTAGAATCACCCCATAGGGTTTCCAAGGCTGTAAATCTTTATGGAAGCAGAGTGCCACATCTTTCTCCCATGGAGTGGCTAGTGGGTTCTAACTGCCAACCTTTCAGTTACAAGCTGAGTGCTTTAACCACTCTGCCACGAGGGCTCCTTATGTACTTACTAGAACAGTTGAATTAGAAGATTGGCAATCTCAAGTATTGAGAAGGATGAGAGGTAACAAAAGTTCACACATTGCTACTATGAGTATAAACTCCTACATCCACTTAGGAAAACAATTTGACAGGTCCTTATGAAGTGGAACATATTCTTTTCATATAGCTCAACAACTGTTTCCCATATGAATTATGTGAGTGGTTGACTTGACAGGGACATGATTTTGGAGTGATATTTTCTGTATCTTGATTGTAATGAGTTCATGAGTATACATAAAGGTGTATAAATTTATCAAAGCTCATTGAAATTTATACTTAAAATAGGTGCATTTTGTTATATAAAATTACACATTAATAAAGATTATTTTGTAAAATGATGCTTTAAGAATCAACAGAAGCCTTTTTCACTTTTTTCCAATGATCAGTAAAAATTGAAATTGGGAGCTCTGAAGCAGAAATGTTCTGGTCTAAGCTAATCATTCTCAAGTTGATTGGCCTGATCTTTAGACACTTCCACCTTGGAACCAAGCATTAAATATTAAGAAGAGGAAACACTGATGTCATTTTTCCTAGGCTAACTTTTGGTTATTATAAAAGGCCTTGAATTACAGAATGCCGAGCATTGTCAAAACATACGGGCAGAGGGACAATTTTATTATGTTATCTGTAAATTGATAGCTCAAGAGATATTATGCAATATTTTGAAAGGAATCTTCTTTTAATGTCCAGAAACCTTTTGGTTACATCTGAATTAAATAATATCTATTAATTCTTTTTATTATTATTATTTATATATTCAGCACATATATTTCCAGCCCTTAGGCACTAGAGATTATAATGTTGAACAAGCAGACATGGATCCTGCTCTTACGAAGCAAGCTTTTGAATGGGGAGGCACATATTAAGTGAATGATTCTATAATTAAATTTTGAGATGAAAGTTGATAAAGACAAAACTAAAATGTTCTGAGAATATATTACAGGAAAATTTAACATAAATTGAGAAGGTCTGCTGAGGAAGAGACTTAAGCTGAGCCATGAATGACATGTACGGATGCATAAACTGCTTTTCAGTGCACAATATTCACTAACAGTGTGTCCATTTTGCCAAAAGATGACTTATTTAAAGACTAGTGTATGCTTAATGTTAAATGATTTTTATCTATTCTATTCTGAATAGGCATTTTTCACTTGTCATTGAATTTTAAGATGCCTTCAAATTGACTGTTTTGACAGAATTACATTTACTTGTGTGCACTGATATCACAGTTGTGCTATTTTGTGGAAGGGATGACATCATAATGCCATTCTGAAATCTTTCTAAAAAATTGAAGTTAAACTGGCATTTGATAATTTTATTATTTTATGTCAATGGCAATACTATATTATTCAACATATTTTAAAGCCTATTATATTTAATGAAAATCAAATAATAACACATCTTACTCAATGCATTCTATTATTTCTCTATATAACAATAACAATAAAAATATCTGTATTTTATGGAAGTTCTTTGTGATTATGCAAAACTGTTCACCTTGGTGTGACATGAGTCCAGCTTGCCTCAGTGTTGTTATCTTTGGGGAAATTCTGGGTGAAAGAAGCAATGGATTTAGTATTAATTACTTTGTCATCTTGCAAACATATGGTAATTTCACTGTATCATCACCCTCATGACCCATGTTATGTATGGAGGGTGCAGTCTGAGCTAATCATCTTTTCAGCAAAGACTAGGATTCTGATGAGAATGTAATCAAGATGAAGAGTGTCTTAAAATAATTTTCAAGTGGATTTCAGAAAAATGTATACCTACTTGTAAGTACTTTTCAAGCAAGTAAGTTCTGGACTAAAATGCTAATATTTCATTACGTTTACAAAGTAAATGTTGCCTTTCTACCAAATTATTAAAATAATGAAGTCTAAAATTATGTTTGCATTATCTTCAGGGCATAATGTGATATGATATGATGTCACAACAACAACAACAAAACCCATTGCCTTCGAGTCAATTCCAACTCATAGCGACCATACAGGACAGAGTAGAGCTGCCCCACAAGGTTTCCAAAGAGTGGCTGGTGGATTCGAACTGCTGACCATTTGGTTAGCTGCCAAGTTACCTTGTTTGTTGTTACCGTTGTTGTTGTTTGCTTTCCATTCAATGCTCACTCATAGAGACCCTATATGACAGAATACAACTGACTCATAAGGCTTCCTAGGCTGTAATCTTTACAGGAGTAGTTTGCCTGGCTTTTTCTCCTATAGAACCGCAGCTTTTTCTGAACCATGCCACCTTTTGGACATCAGCCAGGCACTTAACTATTGCACCACCAGAGCTCCTTTAATATAAGATATTATGATAGTATAGTACAATACAACGATACTATTAATAATTATTATTTTATAAACATCATAAACAATAATATTAATCAGATTATATTACCATTGCTCACTTTGTAATCTTCATGTAGAATCTGTGCTCTTAAGTGTGTGGTCTTTTTGTCTAGCAGAGTGTCTATCACATAATAGGTGTAACGTAAATGTTTTCTTCAATTGTCCAAGCAAATTTTTTGGAGACTCACACTGATCTGCAAATAATCTTCTAAAGAATTATATTTAAAATAGAGGAAAAAAGCAATGAAAATATAGAATTCAGTGATTAAATATTGGAATAAATTCTTCCCTGACTACTTCTGGACAAGAGAGGCAAAGATGAGAGAATCAGAATAGCAAGGCAGAAAGAAAAAAAAGAAAGATCAATTCAATAAAACAGTATTTGTACCCATAGTATACGCCCCATCAATCTCCAAACAATACCAAAGGTAACACATGCAAATATCTCCATATTTCAGGCTTTCTCCCATTTTTCCCCCCCTAAATGGTTCTAGGTATTGATTTAAATGAATTTCACTGAAATGAAAATATAGGGAAGTTAAGTGGAAGAAATCTGTGGTAGTTTCAAGCCTTTAACCACTATTAGAAATAAAGAATGGGAGAACTCAATATTTATATTAAAAAAATCAGTGTTGTCGATTAAATCATTATTCCTTAATTTTCTTTTTTATAAGTTTTTAAATTTCATAATTTGATATTCAAAAATTTTTAATTCCACAGGGCAGAATGAATCTATGATAAAAGAGATTTACAAATATTGTCTAATTTAATGAAGGTTGATAAAGAAACGATTCTGCCCTGTACCTCTAGTGGATATCGTGTGCAGGGGTGGGGACCTGGATGAAAAGATGGGTAAGGTCACTCAGAGACCTCCTTGGAGTATTTATTGTCTAGGGATAGTTGCAGTGATTGGGAGAGCGTGTACATTACCTCAGATACTGCTTCTCTAAATGTCAGGTACTGGAAGTCTCATAGTAACTGCCATCGTAAGTTTTTCCATAGGGGCTTATCTCCCTTTATATGTACCTGACACCAGAATAGTGTCCTCCAAAGTCTGCTCTTCTGTCTTACTTTTGAATCATGATATAGACATTTTGAAATATTCTGAGAACTACTACCTTTGAAAACACAGGGTTATACATAGGGAGAAAGATAGCAAAAAAGTAGAGACATAAGAAATTATATGTTTTAATCACCTCAGAAATAAAGAAATTGGAGCATAAATGGAATGTGATACCATCTCTATCAGTTCTATGGAGCCATCAGTTTTAACTCTTATTCATTCTCATCTTAAGGATCACGTTCAAACCAAAGTCTCACACAGCCATTTTATTCCTAGTGAGGGCTCCAAGGGAAAGTAAAATTGATTCATATCTATATGAACATTATAGACCATCTATTTCATTTTTTTTTTAACTTGACCTAGGAAAGCCATATATTGTGTAGCTTAACAGTAGAAACACGAATACAATAGATTTGAATGAGACATTTTGCATTGTTAAAATGAATAATTTCTAATTCAAATGCTTCCTCATTCTCTAATTTTTTATTCATTTTTGTTTCCACAAGAACAATCTTAAACCTTTATATTATTACCTTGTTTCTTTAATAAAAATTGGTATGGGTAAATAAAAAATTAAAAACCTTTAATGATTACTAATCTATTGTCATAATTTTATCTTCTGAAGTAAATGACTTTTGACTTACGTTAAGCTCTTAGAAAATAATGAGTAAATGCTAAATTTATGTCAGGATTTTTTTAATAAACCACTTGTTCTGGGTTAGCTAGAATGTGCACACCTAAGGGACAGGAGCAAGACTACCTTGTCCTACTTTGTAAGTATATAAATAATGAATCACAGTGACAAGCTTCTCACGGGGGACTTTGTCTGCAGTTCTTACTAATCATTCTTCTACAAAACCTTTGCTGCTTAATTTATTCATTTAATATAAAGAGAGATAGGTTAAGAGGTTGTTAGGTGTTAATCTTAAGCCTCATTTAACACATTAGTATAACTTGTTCATTTTATAAGAATCTGAGAAAATATATATTGCACAGAACAAAATTCTTCTTTGCCCTCAGGGTAAATGCTTTCTAATTACATACACAATATATGTGTTTCAACCAATAATATATATGTACATACACACAGACAGAAAGAAAGAGATAGCTTTATTTAGTTTAAGGAATTGGCTCATGTGAGTGTGGGGGCTGGCAGGTTGGAGATTCCAACAAGACATCTGTTTTGCAGTCTTGAAGCATAGTCTTTCTCTCTTAAGAAACCTTAATTTTTACTCTTAAGTCCTTCAACTGATTGGTTGAGGCCTGCCCACACAATAGAAGGAAATCTGCTTTCCCTAAGATAGACTAATATAAATGTTAATCACATTTAAACTCCTTCACAACAACGTCTAGACTAGTGTTGGAACAAATAACTGGGCACATAGTCTATCCACGATAACACATAAAATGATACCTCACAAGCAGCCTGCCCTCTGAAATTTTAATTATATTTTTCATATATGTCAGTGATAATCTTTATAATTTGTAAGACTGTAAAATACTTTAGTTAGACAAGAATTCACAACTGCACTGAAGGTTAGTCACTATATTTTAAAATGAAAGCAACTGCCTGTATGTGTGGAACAACGTAATTTTCATTCCAGTTGAAATAGAGATGTTTTAACTAGGCAAATACAATAACTGATATATATATATAGTTCTTCTCTTTTGTCAACGAAGTTGCTAAGGAGTTTAGCAGCTTTGAATCTATCAAAAGAATATCACTTCCATAATAGCTTATCTGTACATGCCTCAGTCAAACTGAACACTCTTCAGGAAAACCTCAGATAAAATGGTAAGTAGTAAGCAGTGGTAGTTATACAGTATGGGTTTTGGGGCAGATGATCCACACTGAAATGCCAGTTCATCACATAATAGTGATATGGCCTAGTGAAATTTACTTATCCTATATCTGACTTACTTTCTTTATTTGTAATTAGAAATAATGACAGTCTGCTTTGAGTATATTAAGAATGATATGCAGTTAGATTTTATTGAAGAACCACTCACCCACCCAACACCATCACCAGAAATTACCTGAATTAATTTAGCAAATTCATTTATTTAAAGGAGAATTACATTTTAATTTTAGTTATACCTATATCTATATCCATATCTGTATCTGTATATCTCTGTCTATGTATCTAAATGAAGAAGTACAGCCAGAATTCTCCTTAGAAGCAAGGACTTCGTCTCACATGCTTTGGCCGTGTTATCAGGAAGGCTCAGTCTCTGGAGAAGGACATCATGCTTGGTAAAGTAGAGGAAGATCCTCAAGGGATGGATTGACGAAGTGGCTGCAACAATGGACTCAAGGATAACAACGATTATGAAGACAGCGCATGACGAAGCTTGTTTCGTTCTGCTGCGTGTAGGGTCACTATGAGTCGGAACTGACTAGGCAGCACCTAACAACAACAATAACATGTATCTATATCTACCTGCCTACCTACTACCTACTTACCTACTACCTATCTACCTACCTATCTTATCCAAATATTAGGAGCCCTGGTGGAGCACTAGTTAAAGAGACAGACTGCTATTTGTTCACCTGAAAATCTCTTTGTTGATATATTGTCTTGTCTTTCATTGAATTCTTCCTCTTTCTTTTTTTTAACCAGAATTATTTTCAATGATGCTTTCATTGATAAAATGTTTTCAGTTTAAAATTTACTTTTCAATATAAGATTTATAAATACGGTACATATTTTGAGCAAATTTTATATGATAAGTTTCTTAGTAGATTCTCTGCATATAGTGAGAATAAGGTTGATGAGGTCTATGCTTTGACAACAGCATCATCCATATTCAATAGACACCTCTAAGTATGCAATACTTCATTCCAAACGAGATAGCATACAGAAAATAATTTACTATCCACTATTTGAACAGATTGTAGTCTTAATTATGTAATAACATATATATGATACAAAGTTTAATTCTTATGAATTAACTACAATTTAATTTTTTAAAATTTATTTTTCCTCACTTCACTGAGACTGTAAGAAGGTGAAAAGAGGAAAAGGTATTTGCAGATAAATAATGAACCCCTTTATCTCTCATGTGCAAGGTAAAAATGCTGATTAATGTTACTTTTAATATCTTCCAGGTTTTTAAACCATTCTTCAGTTTATTTCATTTTACTCATTACTGCAAGCATATTTCAAGAGTTACACCTTTCTGTTACCAACAGTGCATCTGAAATTTACCTCAACAGAACTTGAAACTTCAAGAACAAATACATTGTTACAGATTTTCTTTAGCCTTAAGAAATAATACAGCTGGACTTGAGTTTTTCTACCTTCATTATTTTGTATGTCTATATTGAAAAATAATTAGAATGGATGCGATAATATATATTTGATAGTTTGTTCTCATTGGCACAAGGGAGATAGTTTAAACAGTTCTGTCTTGAGTTGACTTGCTTTTAATTGGTTTACTTTGATAAGTTAAGTGCTTGGAAAAATAAATTTATAGATTAATATAAAAAAATTTGATGGTTTCTCTTAAATTTATGAATCATTCTATAGCTGTTTGAAGGTTTCAGGAGACAGGGAATAGGGTAGTTAAAGGTAATTAAGCAGACAGTAATTAGAGGCTGGGTGTTTAGATTTTAATTCAGGCTTACCATGTCTGACCAATGTGACCATACTGAAATTCTCAATTTTTTAATCTGAAAAATGTGTCACAAGCAACACCTAATTAACTCAAGTGTTATGCAAATAAAAGTAGGTAACATAAAAAACCTAACTAAATACCTAACATATAATAAATACTTAATAAATAAGAATGGATACTGAACAATAATGGTTATTTTATTAAATAATAATAATTATATGTTCTTATTGTGTCCTATTTAAAATAATTAAAATCATTTTGAATAAAATTGCTTTTTCAAAAACAGACCTCAATTATCCAAGAAACTTGATTTGTATATTCTTGCCATAATCTCTAGTACACCATATATTTACTTAAAATATACTATTTTCTCTGAGTGAATGTTTATCCATTCTTTGATAAACTTGAACTGTTCTTACTTAACCCATGATAATTAAAAAAATAAAATTATGCTGTCATATGCTTTATGAGGCTCCTTAAAATCTAATAAACCAAAACAACCAAACCCGCTGCCATTGAGTTGATTCTAACTCATAGCGACCCCATAGGGTTTCCAAGGTTGTAAATCTCTACAGAAACAGATTACCACATCTTTCTCCTACGGAGCAGCTGGTGGTTTTGAACCTCTGACCTTCTGGTTATCAGCTGATCCTTTAAAATATAATATTAAATGCTAAATACTGAAATCAGAATTTGCATTGGAAAGTCATAATATTATACACTATGCCTTTCATAAAAAATATTTTTCTGATTTCATATATTTTTTTGTAAGTATAAATATTTTTAAAATGATCTCTAATTGGATAAAAATATTAAATCAGCACGCTGTGCTCTGTTTTCCAACTATTGGTATTATTTACAATTTTTTACCATGTCAGGCCCATTTTAATTACTGATATTACTAAACTATACAAATTAAAGTAAAAATGAACAATTAGTGTTTTCCAGACCACTCAGCTCCATGTATCCTGCTTTGATGTGCCTCTTCTACTGGAAATATAGATATTAATGATAGATAAAATTTACAAATAAAAATTAACAAATACAGAGCTTGATTAAAAAGGAGAAATCAGCATAGCAGAAATCAATTCAAAACAAAAAATGGTAAAGGTGGTTAGAAGGCAGTCTGGGAATAGAGACCGAAAAGTTGGCTCCTACTTAGTAAAAGATACCTAAAAATTGTCCTTCATCAAGTTGAACACTAATGAGATGGAAGGATGTGGTATTGCCCATCATAAAAGCACTGAACAAAGATAGAGATATAGTAAGAAAGAGAAAAATAAAATACAAAAAAAAATCCTATCGGTCAAACTAAGAAAACAAAATTTCAAAATCTCATGAATAAATCTAGTTCTAAAAACTAAAGAAAAAGAAAAGGAAAAAGAAAACACACACACAAACTAAGTATAAATTAAATCCTAGTGAATCTAATTTTATTACAGAATCTGCCAAAAATTTACACGTATGTTTAGGAGACTACATGTAATTGGGAATGAAGGACTCCACAAGACAAGAGGAAAAATAATTTATGATAAAAACACAAATTTGGTATGAGGTATGTAGAATAGATTCTGGGTATGCAGAATATAAAGACAGACGCTTAACATTTTCACTCTGCTGAAAGAAATGTCTACCTAAAATTGTATCCCTGGTTGATTAATACATTTTAAAGAGGTTATGACAATTGAAACATGCTGTAAGGTTCTAATCACAGCAATAACATTTTTATTTCTAAAATGTCTTGGAAAGACACTTGAACATATTCCAAATGGAAATTGTTTACAGCTCATGAAAGTTCTCAGAATAAATTAGTTTATCTTTAATTTTACTCAAGGAAAGTCACTGAAAGGCTCGGCATTAAAAATACTTTAATATAATAATAATGATGATGGTGATAATAAAACATGATAAAAATAACCAAGTATGATTTTTGCCAGATTGCTCAAGTACAAGAAATATAACAATTAATTTGAATGCAATCAATTTCCATACTCATAGAAATAGATACAGTACATATTAAAAAGCTATTGTTCTTTGTTTCTTTATCCATTTTCTATTTTTGTAAGAAATAAAGTATATTTTGGCTTGAGATATTATAAAAAATATACTTCATTTATTGCCTACTGGCTGGAATATCCCTACGTATTGTCAGTAGAGATACAAATAAGAATTCTAAGAAAATCTGTAGAAATGAAAAATCATCACAGCTACTGATAAATTAAGAACATTATCATGTAAGAGTTTTATTACATCACAGAGAAGATCGTGACTCTGACATTTTAGAGAAGTTCCAAAGAAAATACTCTTTTCTAACTGGATCTGGAAAATAGGTTTAGTGTTAGCATAGATGGCAAAAATCAGCAAATCAGTCTAGGTTAATACACTGTAGGAATAGTAAACTATATGCAAAAGAAATAGATAAAGGTGAGTAGCCAGGGTCAATATAATCTAATTAATCCTAGACAGAGCCTCATATTTAAAATTACTGTCTTTCCAATTTTGGGGATATTGACATTTTAGTTTTAAAACTACAAGTGGTTAAATAAAATAAATTTTAAGTGACAAGATGGTAATTTAACTGGTTGTAGATAGCCTGGAAGGTGTCTATACTCATTTTTTCTACAAACTCCATGATAGCTGTATAATTACATTTATAAAAATAAGCATAGCATATTTAAACAGAAAAGTATATAAATAAGTAAATACATACATATATAATTGTCTTTTTTGCAAAGACATTTGGATTTTAGCAAAAAAATAAAGGGATATTTCTTTTTTTATTATTGTATTGTATTTTTGGTGAAAGTTTACACAGCAAATTAGGTTCCCATTTAACAATTTCTATATATATTGTTCAGTGACATTGGTTATATTTTTCACAATGTGTTAGCATTCTCATGATTTCTGTTCTGGTTGTTCTGTTTCCATTAATCTAGCTTCCCTGCCACACTTTACTATCTCACTTTTGCTTTAGGGTAAATATTGACCATTTGGTCTTATATAGATGATTATTTAAAGGAGTACAGTATGCACAAGTGACAGTGTTTATTTTATAAGATAATCTATTATTTGACTGAAAGGTGACCTCCAGGAGTGGATTAAGTTCCAAATTTAAAGGGTATCTCAGGACAATAGTCTTGGGGGATCCTCTAGAGATCCAGTAAGTCTGAAATTTTTTAGAAATTTGATGTTTGTTTTAATTTTTATCCCATTCTATCCTGGACTATCTATTGCGCACCTGGCCAGAACGGTTTTTAGTGGTAGCCTGCACCATCTAGTTCTTCAGTCACAGGAAAGATGAGGCTGTGTGGTTCATGTGAGTTATTAGTCTTGTAGACTAATTTCTTATTTTAGTCTTTGGTTTCCTGTTTTCTCTTTTGCTCTAGACAGATACAGACCACTAGTTGTATCCTAGATGGCCTCTTGCAAGCTTTTAAGACCCTAGGTGCTACTCACCAGACTAGGTGTAATGGATTGAATTGTATCCCCCAAAAACGTATGTCCACCTAGCTAGGGCGTGATTCCCAGCATTGTGTGACTGACCACCATTTTGTCATCTGATGTGATTTTCCTATGTGTTATAAATCCTATGTCTATGAAGTTAATGAGATGGGGATAGAGGCCGTTATGTTAATGAGACAAGACTCAATCTACAAGATTTGCTTGTGTTTTAAGTCAATTTCTTTGGAGATACAAAAGAGAGAAGACAGCAGAGAGACAGGAGACCTCATACCACCAAGAAAGCAGTACTGGAAGCAGAGCATGTCCTTTGGACCTGGGGATTCTACCTAAGAAGCTCCTAGAACAGGGGAAGATTGATGACAAGGACCTTCCACTAGAGATGACAGAGAGAGAAAGCCTTCCCCTGGAGCTAGCACCCTGAATTCAGACTTCTAGCCTCCTAGATTGTGAGAGAATAAATTTCTCTCGGTTAAAGCCATCCACTTGTGGTATTTCTGTTATGGCAACACTAGGTAACTAAGACACTAGGATTTAGAACAATATCTTTATGAACTATGTTATGCCAATTGACTGAGAGGTCTCCCAAGACTACGGTCCTAAGCCTTCAAACCCAGTAAACCAGACTCATGAGGTGTTTAGTTATGTCTAGGAAGTATTCAAAATTATGCCGCCATGTGCTTTCTAATATGTATGAATATATATTCAGTATACACAAACATCCCTACAGATACACTCATACAAGCACACCCATATACTCCCATGTGACTTCTTGTACTATGTAAGCAACCATATAATTTTTGTTTGTTATTACTGTTGGTGCAAAATTGTATACATTATAGCATTTATCAAAATTCTTGTGTACATTTTTTTTTTAAATTTACAGCTCAAGTTAATTTCTCATACAAAAATTTATACACATATTGTTATTGACATGAGTTATAATCCCCATAATGTGACAGCATACTCCCCCTTTTCACCTTGGGTTTCCCATGTCCATCCAACCAGCTCCTGTCCCTTCCTGCCTTCTCATCCTGCCCCTGGATGGGAGCCGCCAATTTGGTCTCATGTATCTACTTGAACTAGTAAGTACACTCCTCATGATTGTTATTTTATGTTTTATAGTCCAGTCTCATCTTTGTCTGAAGGGTGAGCTTTGGGAATAATTTTAGTTCTGGGTTAACAGAGCATCCAGGGGACATCGCTTCAAGGGTTCTTCCCGTCTCAGTCAGATCATTAAATCTGGTCTTTTTATATGAATATGAGTTCTGCTCCACACTTTTCTCCCACTCTGTTGGTGTCTTTCTGTTGTGTTCCCTGTCAGGGCAGTCACTGGTGGTAGCCAGGCACCACCTAGTTTTTCTGGTCTCAGGCTGATGGAGTCTCTGGTTTTTGTGGTCCTATTGTCTCTTGGGCTAATATTTTCCTTTCGACTTTGGTGTTCTTCATTCTCCTTTGCTCCGGGTGGGTTGGAACCAGTTAATGCATCTTAGATGACCACTTAAAACTTTTAAGACCCCAGATGCCACTCAGTAAAGTGGGATGCAGAGCATTTTCTTGATAAACTTTGTTATGCCAATTGACCTAGATGTCCCCTGAAACCATGTTCCCGAGTCTGCAGCCCCAGCTGTTCTGTCCCTCAAAGTGTTTGTTTTGTTCAGGAAACTTCTTAGTTTTTGGTTTAATCCATTTGTGTACTTCTTATTGTCATCATTTACCTTGGTCAAGTTGTTCAGACTTCATCTATATTAGGAAAAGGAGTATTTCTTGACAAAATACCAAATCACATGAATAAATATAGTTATAAATACATTTATAAATATACGTATATATATTCCTAGTGAAATTAATTTTATTAAAGAATCTGCCAAAACTTTACAAGTAAATTAGAAGATTAAATACAGTTAGGAGATTAAATGTAATTGGGGATGAAGCGTTAGCTGTTGGTCTGTAACCCATTTAACCTCTACTAGGTTCTCCTAGGGGAAAAAAAAATAGAAAGAAATGATTTAAAATCATTTTGTTAAATAAAAAACAAAAACTGCAAAACCATAATTATTTGGGAAAATGGAGTCAATTTTGAAATTTCTCTCACAGATGTAACACTTTTGCCAGGTTCTTAACTGTATATAAGAAGAGGTGTTTGAAATATTTAAATCTTTAACTTATCTTGAGCATAAAAAACTCTCAGGGATCCAAGTTTTAAGTTTTCCTCACACATTAAATACCAATAAGATGGATTAGATATCACTTACTAATTTCTATATGCATGAAGCATTGACACAAATGTAGTAAATAATTCTGAGTCCGTTGCAGCATGTATCAGGAGTGCATTTCTTTTTATGGCAGAATAATTCTTCATTGTATGTATGCACCACCATTTGTTTATCTATTCACCTGTTGATGGGCATTTAGGTTGTTTTCTTCTTTTGACAATTGTGAATAGTGCTGCAATGATCACTGATGTATGTTTGTATTCCTGTTTTCTATTCTTCTTTTTTTTTTTTTTTCCCCTATGGGTGGAATTGCAGGATTGTATGGTAAATCTATGTTTACCTTCTTAAGGACTCTCCAAACTATTTTCCACATAGGCTGTACCATTTTGCAGTCCCATCATCAGTAGGTGAGGGTTCCAATTTCTCCACATCCTTGTCAACATCTATTGTTTTCTGTTCTTTGATAATAGTTATCTCAGTGGGGTGATGTCACATCTCATTTTGGTTTTAATTTGCATTTGCCTAATGACCGATGACATGGAGCATCTTTTTATGGGCTTCTTGGCCATTTGTATTTCATCTTTGGTGAAATGTCTTTTCCAGTCCTTTGCCCATTTTTTAATCGAGTTGTTTGTCTTTTTGTTCTTAACTTGTTGTTGTTAGGTGCTGTTGAATTGATTTCTACTCATAGCGACCTCATGAGGCAGAATAGAACTGCCTCATAAGGTTTTCTTGGCTATAAATCTTTACGAAAGTAAGTCTTTCTCCTGCAGAGTTGCTAAGTAGGATTTGAAATGTCAACCTTTTCGTTAGCAGAGGAGTACTTAACTATTTTAGCCAATAGGGGTTCCTTATATATTCTAGATATAAAAACCTATATCAGATATATACTTTCCAATTTCTTTTCCTAATCTGTATATTTTATCTTTACTTTGTTGATAAAGTTCTTTGATGAAACAAAAATTTTTCATTTTAATGAAGTCCCATTTGTCTTTCTTGTGTTTTGTTGCTTTTGGTGTCATATCTAAGAATTCATTGTTAACTACTAAAGCCACAAGCATTACCCCTATATATTCTTTAAAATGTTTTATGGCTTTAGTTCTTAAGTTTAGGTCTTTGATCCATTTTGAATTAATTTTCACATATGAGGTATGGGTACAGCTTTAGTTTTTTATGTGTGGAAATCCAGTTGTCCCCGTATCATTTATTAAAGAGACTTTTTTTTTTCCATTGAATGGACTTAGCATCTTTGTGGAAAACCAATTGACGGTTGATTTGTGTTTATTTATGCATCCTTAATTCTATTTCATTGATCAGTATGTCTATCAATATACCAATACCACATAAATAGATAACCAGTTACTGTTGAGTCAATTCTGACCCATGATGACTCTAAGTTTGTCAGAGTAAAATTGCTTGATTGAGTTTTCAGTGGCTGATTTATTGGAAGTAGATTCCCAAGCCTTTCTTCCCAGGCACCTCTGGGTGGACTCAAATTGACAAACTGTTGGTTAGCAGGCTACTTCTTAACCATTTGTTCCAACCAGAGGCTCCACACCAGTATCAGACTGTTGCAATTCACTCTTGAGTGTTAGTCTCTATGATATAAATACCAACATAATGTACAAATGATCAGTGAATTTAATTTAAATCACATTCATCTTCCAAAAAAAAGTTTTCAGAGAGAACACTATACATTTGGTGTAGAATATAGGGTTATCAGTGGAAATTTATCACAGGGTGGATGTTCATATTAAAGCTAACAATGTTTGGAATTTAATATTTTATAAAATATTTGGTAGTACTGGGATTTACGTTAAAAAAGGCTAAGGAAAAAATGGTTTTGAATACCACACACAAAATGGCAAACTAACACTATTATGACATTATCTACATAAGCAGCGGAAAGAGAATGGGAGAACATATTGTGGAAGACAGAGCAGGAGAGTATTTTCTTCACAAGCCCAGTGAGAAGAAAGAATACTGATAGAAACTCTTTGAGATGAAACTAAAAGGTAATTTAAGAAGTGTTGTGATAATTATTCATGGAGTAGTAACTAAAGAATATAAATTAATGTTGAAATTTTAGATAGCGTCTTAGTTATCTAGCACTGCTATAACAAAAATGCCACAATGCGTGGCTTCAACGAACAGAAATTTATTCTCTCATAGTATGTTGTTGTTGTTAGGTGCCATTGAGTCGGTTCCAACTCGTAGTGACCTTATGTACAAGAGAACAAAACACTGCCTGGTCCTGCTTCATCCTCACAATTGTTGTTATGCTTGAGCCCATCATTGCAGTCACTGTGTCAATCCATCTCTTTGAGGGTCTTCCTCTTTTTCACTGACCCTCTATGTTACCAAGCATAGATTTACTTCGGACAATGACAAGATATGACATATTTTAAACAGATGGCCCTAGCTGCTATAAAGAGAATAGATTTAAGGGAGGCAAAAGTGGAAGCAGGAACTATTAATGCAAAGACTCCCAACACTCATCAATGTCCTCAGTTTTCCTCTCTTTTTTAAATATATTTTTAGACATGAAATACATACCAAAGACGTGAACAGTGTGAAAGGTAGCTCCTCCAGAGAGCAAAATTTACTTCTATGAAAGAACTCCTCTTGCTGCCAGAGCAGGGGGCTTCAAAATGTCAGTTCAGAGGGAGTTATTTTTGCTCTGGACTAGTAACTCCTGTGAGTCTCAATTCTTCCTTTTCCAGAACAATATTTATTGCCATTATCCTATCCTCGTTCCATCACTTTATATAAAATATAAATATTGCACGGGGGACATAACTCATCTTTATGATTCATAGATCACTGGAGCACAGGAACCTCACCAGGACCTGATAAAGTACACACTACACAATTTAGTAATGCTAGACATAGAGATTCCTTGAAGTGAGGGGAAGGATTTTAGGTTGTCTCCTTTAAGGAAAGGTTTAGTCTGTTCTTTTCAAAAGAGAAAGGAGCAAAAGATATGATATGATGGTTAATATCTTGTGTAAATGTGGCTAGGCTATGGTACCCAGTTGTTTGATTCAACACTAGTCTAGATGTTGCTATCAAGGTATTTACATGTGATTAACATTTAAATCTTTTGACCTTAAATAAGGCAGATGACCTTCTGTTGTGTGGGTAAGCCTTATCCAGTCAGTTGAAGGCCTTAAGGGCAAAAACTGAGGTTTCCCAGGGAGAAGGACTCTTCCTCAAGACTGCAAATACACTTCATGTCAGAGTTACCAACCTGTCCCCTGACATATGAATTTTGGACTTGTCAGTCCCCACAATAAAATGAACCAGTACCTTAGAATAAATTTCTCTCTCTGGATGTAGACATAGACATTTATTGTTGTTGTTGTTGTTGTTGTTGGGTGCTTTCAAATCATTTCCAATTCAGAGTGACCCCAGGTGACAGAGTAGAACTGCCCCATAGGGTTTTCTAGCTTATAAATTTTATGGGAGCAGATTGCTGTAGACATAGATATATCTTACTGATTCATCTTCTCTAGAGATCTTTGACTAAGAAAGGTGGTGATCCCATGGCTATAAAGCTGGATCCACTACCACACTCTCTGCCACTTCAGACCAAGGAGTCCCATGATCAACCCCAACTAAAAGGAAAGACCACTCACTATGCCTAAGCACTGGCTATACTGGATTGGCACTGATTCTCCAGTTAGGGGTTAAGTTACAAAACCAGCAGATGGAAAGTGCTCTGTGGGTGAACTTCAGTCAGTGAGAGGTAGGAGGAAGAAAAGAGTCAGCAGACAAACTGATTGGCCTTCCCCAATCCCAACCTACAGTGTTGGGGTTTCCAAAGTCCTCTCTGGAGACATGTTTCATGATTGAGAAATCAGCTGTTTTGTGATGCAGTGGACTGCACTCTTGCTGTCTTGTTTCTTTTTTCCCCTTATGTCTGCTTCCCTGAGATCCCACTCCCCTTTCCCAGCCACACACATACTAAAGTGTTAACAAGTAAGCATTTGCTCATGCTGTCATTTGCAGTGAACATGGGTTAAGGCAATTCTGCACAATACGTGATTTTAATACCAAACATTGCCTGAACAAGGAACTAATTTTAAATTTTAATACTTAATGCTTGAGTTCTCTTAAGTTTTTATTTAAGGTTTATTTTTTTCTTTGTGGAAATATGCAAACATCCCTTTTTGAAGCAATGACAGATACATGTGGACAAAAATGTGATTTTTATAGTCATATATTTCTATAAGCTATGCATTCTTCAATATAAATCAGCTTTATCTAAAATTGTCTCTGTTTGATTTGTGAAAGTCAATGATATGATAATAAAAATATCTCGCAAAGGGATAGGCTATCACTTTATAGTTACAATTTGTAATTCAGTTTAATCAGTAAAATTTTAAGTTGGCCTTTGAGTATTGTGAAATTGCCTAATATAACTTGGCAACCCTGTTAATTCATTGCCCAATTAACTGAATAATGCATTTTGTGCCCAGAAATCTCCAGTCAAAACTAAGTGTAACAAGTATTTTGGGGTTTCATAATTGTAAACTTAAATATGTGTGATTAACTCTCAATTTATAAATTAGAATTTGTATATTTATGTCATTAGTTGACTCTAGAGTATCAATTTCACTTCACATTCTATTTCATTGAGGAGTTAAGAATTTGAATTTTAACTATCTAGCCAATATTTTGGAAATACAATACCAAAAACAGTACAGGGTACTTACTGACCTTCCCATCTGTAAGTGTTATGTCTAAACATGAAACTTACTTTTCAGACTCTATGTTTACATTTACATTTTGTCCATCACACTTACAACCTCTAAATGGACTTTATCCATCAGTGTCAATATACCATATGAAATTATGTAAATAACCACCCAAAATTATGGTTTTCTTGCTGTTTTCCTTCCTTGTCTTCTTTATACACATGCATTTGAAATTTGTCCTTTAATTCTTGATTATTAACTTAGTATACCTTACCAAATAGCAATTTGGTCCTGTTTATTTGTTTTAAGTTTTAGTATTTTTCTTTAGCTTGTTTTAGGCATTAATTCTCAGCAGGCACATACTATAAAGAGACATTTTGAATTTCAACATCATGCTGTTGGGTCTGTTGAATTTATGGCCCACCACAAAGAGAACAGAATTAGACAAGTATGCTATTGACTTTCTGGGTTAATTGTATGGTTCTAAGAAAAGAAACTTGGGTTTTCTCTGCTAAGAAGCAGAATAAAAGCCCCTATCAAAACAACTGTTTTAAAAAAAATCTGTGTAGATTATTTTTGGTTTATAAATAAATATTCTACAAGTTAATATCTGAAACAATATTCCAAAATTTCTACTAGTCTTGTTATTTCTCAAGAATTCCTGGTACAATTGTCTCTCACAACCTTGACTATGCTGACCTGTTATTGTTTGTTTGTTTTTAATCTTAGATTCTAACAGATTTTATAAAGTAATAAAATAATTTTGAATCCTTCAATTTCAAAATTCTACCTCATATTTGAATGGAAGCAAGATTATAATCCGCATAAATAAAAGACTTTTATACACTTTTTATTCATCTATTGAAAATCAAAGTAAACATGCGAACAAATAACAGTAACATGAAAAAATCACTACAAAGACTTAAAATAGAAGACTAACTTGGTCACCTAAGTGGTTTTGTTTTTTCTAATTCTGGTATAATATGTGAGCAAACTCTATTCTTTTTTTGATATCTGGTAAATTTTAATATGATAAGGGAGCCACATACCTATAGACACAAACTTGACCCATGCTCTTTAATTCCTTTTCAATCTGTTCACCCATCAGATGTTGGTGTTACTCTTCCCCCCAATCTGTTCAATAATATCACAATAAATACCCAGAAGAATGGATACAAAATTACTGTGAAGCATATGGTGCTAGAGATCAGAGTGTTAATGGGCTTGGGGATGATTTCTCCTCTTCATCTACTCTGCATACAAGGAGAAATCACGGACATGAATAAACAACAATGTGACTTCCAAAATAGGAAAAGTGACACAAAATTCTTCACCATCTTACGAAAACTTTTCAAGGTTAGTGTGTAACCATCTTACAAAAAGTCATAAAACCACGGAAAGGAATTTATGTTTGGCGAGTTTATTTATATTTATGGAATAAAATTATAATAAAAGCTTCTTTTTATTGCTTATCATCATTTCAGGATAAAAAGACATTGATATTTAATCATGTGTTCAATTTAAATATTAAATCTCCACTTTGAACACTGTGATTGCAGGAGGTAGAAAGAAATCTGAAAAAAGGAATGCAATAACCTTATATCATCTTATTACTTAAAGGTCCATTTGTGCATAGGAAAAAAAGAAACTGTCTCCTTTTGGCAGGAGTCAATCCAAGTTTTCTTTCTTGGAACCACAGTGTTTAACTTCTGAGAGAAACAAGATTGCAAATGCCGTGAATTAAGAGAATTTTATCTTATTTTCTATATTTAGTTTCTAGTTTTTTATACTCAGT
The DNA here is from genome assembly GCA_030035585.1 of Dugong dugon. Taxonomy (NCBI): domain Eukaryota; kingdom Metazoa; phylum Chordata; class Mammalia; order Sirenia; family Dugongidae; genus Dugong; species Dugong dugon. The sequence continues at coordinate 45,196,321 of CM057477.1, read as the reverse complement.
ATTTACTTACATAGATATGCATAATTTGAATCTATGAAAGCCAATAAACAGTATTTCACACATTTACAGAACCATATGTATTGAGGGAAATGATAGTTACAGGACCATTTCCCCCTGGTACGAGCAAGGACTTGGAAGGAGTGAACTACATAAAATTTAACTGAATATTTTTTAAATCATGAATAAGCTAATAGTGCACATTGATATTTTATTTGTTTGAAACTATATGCATATTATTCTTAATATTTATTATTTTATACATGTATGCATGTGTTATTTGTGTAAAAATACGGTAGTCACGATTATCTTAATAAAATGTTATGATGATCAATATTTCTACACTATTTCTGAAAAATACAAGGAGTTTAGAATGTTTTAACTCTAAATGTCTACACCACCACACTTCCACTGACATCAAGTCAATGCTGACTCATAGTCACCCTATAGGACAGAGTAGAACTGCTCTATAGGGTTTCTGATGCTGTAAATTTTTTACGGGAGCAGACTGCCACATCTTTTTCCTATGAGGCAGCTGGTGGGTTCGAACTACTGACCTTTCAATTAACAGCTGAGCCCTTTAACCACTGCACCAGCAGGGTTTCTAACACTCTACCCCCACATGTATTCTATTATCATATTCAATTTTAGTTCTAAAAATACATAGTTTATTTGGAGAGTAATTACTTAGGGCAGTACAAATCTGCTAAAATGGAACCTCTTGCCAGCTGGAAGCTCTGTTACAAGGTTTTGTGTCCCCCATTGCATTCTCCTGCTTATTTTTTATTTGATAAAATGATCTCCTGAGGCATCTTGTATACTGTTATGTATTAAGTATTCTGTATATATATAAATTCCTCAGACTCGTGATGTTTCTACTTATTTTAAAGTAAGGTCATATCCTCTTGATTTTGTACTTTCAAGTCTCAGAAATGTTTTTAAACGCTCACCTTCCCATTAGATTAGTGCAAAACCTCAATCATTAATTACTCTATTTCACTCTTATTGAAAGGAAAGGTGTACATCAGGGTTGTATCCTTTCACCACACTTTATGCAATCTGTATGCTGAGCAAATAACCCAAGAAGCTGACTACAAGAAGAACAGGGCATCAGGATTGGAGGAAGACTCATTAACAACCTGTGTTATGCAGATGATGCAACCTTGCTTGCTGAAGTGAAGAGGACTTGAAGCACTTATTGATGAAGATCAAAGATTACTGCCTTCAGTATGGATTACACCTCAACATAAAGAAAACAAAAATCCTCACAACTGGACCAATAAGCACAATCATGATAAACCGAGAAAAGACTGAAGTTGTCCAGGATTTCATTTTACTTGGATCCGCAATCAACACCCATGGAAACATCTGTCAAGAAATCAAAAGACGCATTGCATTGGGCAAATCTGCTACAAAATACCTCTTTAAGATGTTAGAAAGCATAGATGTCACCTTGAAGACTAAAGTGCGCCTGACCCAAGCCGTGGTGTTTCCAATTGCCTCATAAGCGTGAGAAAACTGGACAATGAATAAGGAAGACTGAAGAAGAATTGACAGCTTTGGATTATGGTGTTGGTGAAAACACTTGAATATACCACGGACTGCCAAAAGAACGAACAAATCTGTCTTGGAAGAAATACAACTAGAATGCTCCTTAGAAGCAAGTATGGCAAGACTACGTCTCACATACTTTGGACATGTTATCAGGAGGGATCAGTCCCTGGAGAAGGACAATATGTTTGGTAAAGTAGAGGCTCAGCGAAAAAGAGGAAGATCCTCAACGAGATAGATTGACACAGTGGCTGCAGCAGTGGGCTCAAGCATAACGATATCGAGGTTGGCTTAGGAGTGGGCAGTGTTTTGTTCTGTTGTACATAGGGTTGCTATCAGTCGGGACCAACTTGAAGACACCTAACAACAACATATTATCTATTCAAATGTTTTCATCATACATTTTTATATATGTTCATGAGTGATACCAACCAGTGATGTATCTTCTTTTTGTTACTTTTGTATAATTTTGTTACCTACTAAAATGAGTTTTTCCTCCTTCTCTTTCCATTCTCTTTAAAAATTTACCTGTCATTAGAATTACTGTTCCGTGAATGTTTGGTAGAAGTCATATATAAACCAGATGAGCCCAATGTCTTCTTCATAGAGAGATTAAAAATTATAAATTAAACATTTTATTATTATAGGACTGTTCATATATTCCTCTTATTGATGACTGAAATTGGGAATTCACATTCACGCATTTTGTGTAAATTTTTAAATAATTGCTTTTAAATTAATTGCATGTTGCTTTAAAATAACATTCCTTTTTCATTAAAATTTCTATCTCACCTTAATTAGTTCCCCACTTGTCTGAATAATAATATTTGTTTTCTCTCTCTTATTATTTGATCAGTTTTGCCAATTTTTAAAATACTTTAGCCTTTGCAATAAACGAATTTTTAGTTTCTTTCATCCCTTCTATGTTCTGTTTCTTTTGTTTCTACTCTTATCTGTATTAATTTTTTCTTTATACTTTCTTGGGATAAAAAGCTTCCTTTTGGTTCCTTTTGGTTTAAGGTTTCCATTAACCTTTGCTGTAAACATCTTGTGTACTTACGTATATTTTATAAACAGTATATAACTTTCTTTTTTGTAACCCAGACTTATTATCCTGGTCAATTAACTGGAAAGTATAGTAAACTTTGTATCAGTACTGATATCTTTGAATTTATTTCTACCATTTTAATTTGTACTATATATCACCTCTACCTTTGTGTGTGTGTTTTTCATTTTTTTCTTAAATTATAAAGCTTGATTTGTTGTGTTTCTTTCTTGCTCTCATTACATTTTATTCCCTTTCGCTTTCATTTTGAAAGTTACATATTTTATTATTTTTAATTTTTTTTTACTTTTCTTTACTGTGGTTCATACAAATGTTAGTATCATATTTTTGCACAAATAACATATGCCTTCTGCATTTGTTTGCCAATCACGCCCTCCCTCCATGAGGCACCTCACAAGCACTACCAAGCCAATACTCTTCCACTTGTTGCTATAAAAATAAATTAGCATACGGGGCTGAGGAAAATACCTTGTGAAGGGAGGGTGTGGCTGGCAAATAAACACAGAAGGCAGGCATTTTTTGCACAAAAATATGGTAGTCACAATTATCAGACATTATTCTAGGTACAAGGGGTGCAGCTATGGATAAAGATGACAAAATTCCCTGCCCTTCTGGAGCTTACATTATCATTTGGAGAAAAAAATAAAACCTATTTTAGGGCATTTACCATGTGCTATACAATCTTATAGGTAACTCAAATATACTAAACCATTTAATCTCACTATAATCCTGTGAGGTTGGCACTCTATTTTTCTCATTTTACATACAGAAAGCTGAGGCATAGAGGCCTGAAATAACTTGCCAAGGGTCACATAGTTCGTAAGTGTCAGTGTCAGGATTTGAACCTAAGCATTCTGGCTCAAACATTTACATTCTAAACCTACATTTTATGCTGCCTCTACCATTGTATGTTGTCTCTGAGATGTCTATAATTTTTAACCGTAATAGACCTTAAAAATGAAGCATTCCTACTCATTGTATCACAGGGTGAAGAACTGGGACTTGTTGCAATTGTTGTTGCTGTTGTTTCTATTTGTCAAGTAGTTTTTTTTTTTTTGTATGTACAAAGAAAAAAAATGAAGAAAATAGAAAAAATATCAGAGTAGAAATTTCTCATTAGTAATCAAAATTTTTAAATGTTTATGGTTTAGGAAACTTTGTATTTCTAAGAATTTGGAATAAAACAACAGAAAGAGAATGTCACCTATTACCTGAGAAAGTAATTGGAACAAGGCAATTAGTGGAAAATAATAACATAAATTTCTTTTTTATTCAGAATTCAAGATCATTAAACATATATAAAAGTTCTCTCTGTCATGTAGTGCTGAAAGTATCAACTTTATGTTGAAAAGTCTAATTTTATTAAAACGTTTTATGCTAACTCACCTTATGAGGGGCATTATACAGATCAATCTATTCTTGTAAAACTGTTTGAGAGGAAAAACGAACTCTTCACTAATTAGTTTCTATTATGAACTCTATGTCTCAAGTTTACCATACAGATTTTTTTTTTTTTAAACTCAGGTCTTTATTTTGCTAATGCTCATTGGTATGTGCTGCGACCTTCAAATATAATTCTCTTCAGGAAACATATTGAACATCTTTAAAGTTCATGTTACTGGGTCTACTGCTCTTAGAATAAAACAATGATTTCTATCTCAAGGTCAATAACTTTAAATGAGTTTCATACACCAGAATCATGACAAAAGTGTTTTCTTTTTTGTTGGTTTTCATTTTTTTTTTTTTTGTGAGAAGATAACGATAATATCAAATATAATGCATAGCATTCTGTGATAAATGACTTGTTACGGAGATACAAATAATGGGCAATGGAAGATATTAATTGTCAAGGAAAGATCCTGGAAGAACTTTGCAGAAGAGAGAGGGTTTGCAACTAGACTCTAGTTTGGGAATAAATTCACATTTATTGGCCACTGATTATGAGCCAGTCACTTGGTTCATCTAATTACATTGAGTATTCATAATAATACCGTGAGGTTTACTGTTAGTATTTCTCATTTTATAGGCGATAAAACTGAAGCTCAGAAAAATAAATTGACTTGATAAGTTGAGCCAATTAGTAAGCAGTAGAGCCAGGGTTCAACATAGGACAACTGTATCCTGTACTCACATTTTCTACCCCATAGATCTAATATTCTATGGACTATTAGAGAAATAAATGAGAGAAAAGAATTCCAAGAAAAAGGGGCACAATTAGCAAACTATCTACATTAATTTCCTCTTTTAATAACTGAAGAGAAGCATAGAATCTCAGTATCTGAGGAAGCTAATCATCTTGTGGGTATCATCTCACATCCTCTCAGCCTCACGCATTTCAGCCACTGAGGCAGAGGGGAGATCAGGAAGCATTGATTATTTTGATTCAGGTACTACTAGGAGTCTGGAAGTGTTTGTCTTCCTGTCCTAGGCTCTGAAATTAAGGTGGGAAGGGCCTGAGGCCGGAGAAGCCAGCTAGGTATTTGGCAGCAGCAAAATGAAATTTCCTAGGAACTCATGCTGTTGGGCGCAATGGTTAATCAGAGCTGATGGGGTCTGGTGGATGAATGCTTCCCACTTTCTTTACTCATTTCATAACACGTATAAGACTGAAAGACTGGGCAAGCGACAGCACTCTTGACCCTTAGTCCCATATCCTGGGATTACAAAAAAAAAAAAATTCAAACTACTCAGGTCTAAGCTTTTTTATTGGTTCTACTTTCAAAGAAGAGCTCTTGTGGTAAAATGATTAAATGCTTGGCTGCTAACACAAAGGTCATGGTTTGAACTCAATGCCATTCTGAGGGGGAAAAGAAAAAAAGACCTAGAAAATCTCATGGAGCAGATCTACTCTGTCCTGTACGGTTGTTATGAGTCAGAATTAACTTCACAGCACACAACAGCAACAACTTTCAACGAGAACGGGATAACAATCAAGCCATCTCCTAGACAATGGTACCAACCTTCTGTCTGTACCATATTCTCTGTGACTATCTGGAGAGTGTGTAAACATTCACAAAGAAAGAATTATTATTCCTGTACAATGTATTATTTTTTTTCATCTGTCAATTAAATCTGTCTATCTCCCTTTAGATTCCACCAACTATTTCCACTTATCTCTTTGTACACATGCAGGATTAATTTTCCATTTTGTGATAGATAGCAAAATTCTTATTCTATTATATTTAATCATCTATCATTTCAACAAATACATCCTGAATATATTCTATTTAGTAAATAAAAGGATATCATGATACTAATATGACAAGATATGGAATTTCTCCTGTGAAGTCTCAGTATGAGGCAGGGGAGCGGATATAAATATATTTGTAATAGAACAAGAGAACGCAGTGGAAGTGCTGTGAGAACATGGTGGGAATTTAAACAATTGCATGAAGTCAGGAAAATACTGGAAAGGGAAGGAGAAAGAGAGAAAGAGAAGAAAGGAGCTAGAGAGAGAGAAATGAAAACATCAAAGGAAAAGAAAGAAATAAGCTTTGAGGGGTTAAAATGAAGTGGAAATAAAAGGTCAAGAGCATTAAGGAGAAAAAGGAGGAAAAGAAAGAAGAAGGAAAGTAATCGGAGGAAGACAGAATTTAAAAAGATGTGTATATGGTTTGCTTTTGTGGAATGTCATTAATAAGTATTCCAGGTGACATTTAAGTCATAAGTGTGCTAGCCCCACATGTGAGGGTTGCAGTTAAAATATTATTGAATTTTGGGAGAAGAAGGGATTTCTATAATGCAAATCTTGAGGATTAGGACCAGTAAAAATTTTCTACTTTTAAAAATGCCTGAGATAAAATCCATGATGCAATACAGTGAATATACAATGCAAATAACTGTTTGATTATTCTTGTGGTTTATTCTTAAACTGTTTTTTCAGTATGATTATTTTTTAATGTTAAATATATACCTATGCAGAGAATATCTCTGAAAGTACATACAAGAAAAAGGATACATTAGAAATGTTTGCTTGTGTGGAGTGCAACTGGGAGACTAAAGGACAATAATAGGAGGAAATGTCACTTTTCACTGTACAATTTTTTAAAAAATTCTTTGAATATTTACTTATTAAAAATAATAAACAGAAAATTTTGTAGAATAGTATTGATTTTTCAATGTTTTGGATAAAAATAGATAATGACTGATTTTTTTTCTTAACTTTTTTTTTAGTATACATTTGTTTTTGAATGAGCTTGTTTACTTTCTTATGTGCTGGGTCTTTGAAACCATTTTCTGTTGCTATGCATAAGTGACTTGATATGTCAGTGACAACAAATAACTTGATCTACTCTCCACGTCAGAACCGCAAGAAGCATCTTAACATTCAAGGTCGAATTAAAGCAGAATGTGTGTTTGAGTTCCATTGTTATCTTCCCAAAGCCCTTTCTTCTGCAAGCAGTTCTTTAGATCATTAAGGGGAATGCAGAATTTTACAAAATAGTTTAAGAAGTGTTTCTTCAGCCATCTGCGTTTCACAATTTTAACTGGAATTACTCCTAATTATTGCTAACTTATGTTCACGTAGTCTAAAACTGTTGGATACTATTTTGCTCCTACATGGAAGTTAATTAATCTTCTCTCTACAAAAATAAGCCAATAATTAGTAACATATATATATATATATATATATATATATTTTTTTTTTTTTTTTTTTTTCAAATATCCCTTTGGTTTTGGCAAGGCCTTGGAAAATTCCGCATACTCAATAACTTTCTTCTCACTTATCTAAAACCCAAGGCTGACTGACTTCGCTACAGAGACCACATTATAATTAACCCTGTGACCTCCCATAAATGGAGAACACAGAGTCCTACATCTTCCCTATGCTCCAACAGGGAATGGGACAGGTCCTTCCCAGGGATGTTTCCCATGTTGAAGTGCCTTCCCAGGAAAGATTGAACTAGTGTTTTAGTCTTGAAATAAACAATATATGTTGTTTAATTCTCAGTAACTCAATCACTTCCTAAATAAATGGAACAGGTAGACTATATCTACACAATCAGTGTCTACAAATCTGCTGCTCAACTAATAATTCTTAAAATTGATTTATATAACAATCTAAATTTGATGGCACTAAAACAATACAGGTGATGAAGTTTAAAGTTTATGAATTTCAATTTGTTTTAATTTTTTCATTATTATGAAGTTATGTATTTTGAAGATAGAGAGTTGACGTTCTTATCTTTATCTATAAAAAAAGTAAACTCTTTTGAAACGAGTCAAATATTTTAGTACTTGTATACAGTCCTTAGATGTATTATGCTTTCTTAAATCGGGTTAGTAAGACTTAGGGTCAGGTTTGTTAATGTATACACGGCCAAAACATTCAATCAAAGAATTTAAATTGTCTGACAATGATTTCTGATTAAAATGTAACCTAAACATTCTATCATAAAATTATACCTTGACAAAAGCTAAATAATAAGCAAAATATTTTAAATGACTATAGAAAGAATATTTTAGCAGTTTAACTAGCACTCTCCAAATTATCCTCCTTCTATTTTGTAAGAATTAGTATTGAGTTGTCAAATTTGAGTGCATTTAACATGAATCCTTTATGTAGTGAATATACCACACTTTATCCTTATATTACGAGCCCTGGTGGCACAGTGGTTACGAGTTTGTCTGTTAACAAATAGGTCAGCAGTTCGAATCCACCAGCTGCTCCTTGGAAACCGTATGGGGCAGTTTTACCCTTTCCTTACTGGGTCACTATGAGTTGGAATCGAGAATGTGTTTTTTTTTTTTTTTGGTATCTTTATAGTACATAAAATCTCCTCCAAAACATCTGTTAATGTAACACTATTATATATTGACAGATGTTTTTAGGCTAATGTACTTCCATGCATTTGATATTAGGGAGCTATTTAAAGCAGCGTATCACATTTAAAAATTAAGTCTCACAATATATACTTTGATGCTAAACACAAGAAGTAATACTGACCAACACTTGTGTTAATTCTATAGTCTCTTCCTCTGAGTAAAATAGTGCTATTATTTATATAGATTTGTTCAACTTTAATGTAGTTAATATATATTAGTCAAATTCATTTAAGATAATATCATTCAACAAAATTAAAAATATAGATATCAGGGATGATGGATATAAGTGGCTACAGATATTTAATTGTATTATGTTTCTATATTGAAGCATAATAGATATTTCAACCATCTGGCTAAAATATATTACCTGAATAGTTTATATTATTATTTTATTAATTTTCATGGGAAATAATAATCAAACAAGTTGTGGTAATAAAAAAAAATTGTGAGTTTATATGTCACAACTTTGACCTCCTCATTTAAATGATAAAAAGGATAACAAATCTCAAATAAAAAACTATTAAGTACTTTGAATTCATTTTCTTTATTCAAGATACAGGATTCTCATATTTCTATGTAGTAAATACATCAGAACACAAAAGATGTTACTGTGGGCTTATCTAGTATAATAAATTATTTATAAATTAGATAATTTATAATAAATAATTAGCAATTACTATTTGATGTTTACTAGTCTACAACTACAAAGAACTAGAAAAAAATAATTTTAAAGTTTCTTTTGTAAATTTTTTTATTGTTCTTTAGATGAAGGTTTACAGAACAAATAGCTTCTCATTAAACAGTCAGTACACATATTGTTTTATGACATTGGTTAACAACCTCATGACATGTCAACACTCTCCCTTCTTGACCTTGAGGACTTTTTTTTCGTGAAAATATACATAGCCAAAGTTACACCATTTTAAAAGTCTCTACATGTACAATTCAGTGACATTAACTGCATTCTTCTAGTTGTGCTGCTATTCTCACTATCCTTTTCCAAATTATTCCATCACCATTATCTTCAACTCATTTTCCCCTAGGCTTCCCATCAAATCTTTTGAGTTGTTGTTGTCAATTTGATCTCACATAGATGATTCTTTTTCTTTTCGTAGCTTAGATGAAGGTTTGCAGAACAAATAGTTTCTCATTAAACAGTACACATATTGCCCTATGACAATGGTTAACAACCCCATGACATGTCAGTGCTGTCCCTTGAGTTCAACCTTGAGTTCCCTATCACCAGCTTTCCTGTCCCCTCCTGCATTCTAGTCCTTGTCACTGGACTGCTGTGACTCATTAGTCCTGTTTTGTTTTATGAGGCTGTCCAATCCACAGCTGAATAGTGAACTTCAGGAGGGGCTTCACCACTGAGCTAAAAGGGTGTCTGGGGGCCATATTCTCAGGGTTTCTCCAGTCTCTGTCAGGCCAGTAAATCTGGTCATTTTTTTGTGAGTTAGAATTCTGTTCTACATCTTTTCCAGCTCTGTCCAGGACCCTCTAATGTGATCCCAGTCAGAGCAGTCAGAGGTGGTAGCCGGGCACCATCTAGCTGTACTGGACTCAGTCTAATGGAGGCTGTGGTAGCTGTGGTCTACTAGTCCTCTCTACTAATCTTTTCCTTCTATCTTGTTCTCTTCATTCTCCCTTGCTCCAGAAGGTGTGACACCAGGGGCTCATCTTCTACGGCTTCTCACGGGCTTTTAAGACCCCAGACACTATTCACCAAGGTAGAGCGTAGAGCATTGTCTTTATAAACTGTGTTATGCCAATTGAGCTAGATGTTCCCCGAGACCATGGTCCCCACAGCCCTCCACCCAGCAGTTCAGTCCCTCAGGGAGTTTGGAAGTGTCTGTGGAGCTTCCAGGACCTTTCCTTGTACAAGTTGTGCTGGCTTCCCAGTAATGTGCACTGTCTTGCCCTTCACCAAATTACCACTTACCTATTTAGTTCTCCCCACCCCTCCCATCCCTCGTAACCAACAAAAATTGTTTCTTTTTGTGTGTAAATTTTTACATGTGTTATACAGTAAAGGTCTCATACAATATTTGTCCTTTTGTGATTGACTTATTTCACCCAGCGTAATGTCTTCCAGTTTCTTCCATGTTATGAGATGCTTCACAGATTCATCATTGTTGTTTCTCTTTGTATAATACTCCATTGTGTGTATGTACCATCGTTTGTTTATTCATTCATCTGTTGATGGGAAGCTAGGTTGTTTCCATCTTTTGGCTATTGTGAACAGTGCTGCAACAAATATGGGTGTGCATATGTCTATTCGAGTGACGACTCTTATTTCTCTAGGATATATTCCTAGGAGTGGGATTGCATTTTGTAGAGCTTTTTTATTTTTATTTTATTGTACTTCAGGTGAAGACTTACAGAACAAATAGTTTCTCATAAAACAGTAGTACACATATTGTTTTATGACATTGGTTAACAACCTCACAACATATCAACCCTCTAACTTCTTAAACTTTTTTTTTTTTTTTTTGGTGAAAATACACATAGCAAAAGATACACCATTTCAAAAATTTCTACATGCACAGTTCAGTGACACTGACTACGCTCTTCCAATTGTGCTGCTATTCTCACTTACGATGAAGGCTTACATAACAAAACAGTTTCTCATTTAACAGTTACTACACGTTGCCCTATGACAATGGTTAACAATCTCACAACACATCAACAATATCCTTACTCAACCTTGGGTTCCCTATCACCAGCTTCCTTGTCCCCTTCTGCTTTCTGGCCCTTGTCCCTGGACTACTGTACCTCATTAGGCCCATTTGGTTTTATGGGGCTGTCCACACCCAGGCTGAACGGTGAACCTCGGAGATAACTTCACCACTGAGCTAAAAGGGTGTCTGGGGGCCATACTGTCAGGGTTTCTCCAGTCTCCTTTAGGCCAGTAAATCTGGTCTTTTTTTGTGGGTTAGAATTATGCTCTACATCCTTCTCCAGCTCTGTCCAGAACCCTCTGTTGTGATCCTGGTTAGAGCAGTCAGTGGTGGTAGCCGGGCACCATCTAGCTTTACTGGACTCAGTCCGGTGGAGGCCTTGGTAGCTGTGGTCCATTAGTCCTTTGGAGTACTCTTTTCCTTATATCTTGTTCCCTTCATTCTCCCTTGCTCCCGAAGGGATGAGACCAGTGGAGTATCTTAGATGGCTGCTCACAGGCTTTTAAGACTCCAGACACTATTCACCAAGGTAGAATGTAGAACATTGTCTTTATACACCGTGTTATGAAAATTGAGCTAGATTCCCAGAGACCATGGTCACCACAGCCCTCCGCCCAGCAATTCAGTCCCTCAGGGAGTTTCGATGTGTCTGTGGAGCTTCCGTGACGTTTCCTTATACAAGTTGTGCTGGTTCCCGCAGTATTGTGTACTGTCTCACTCTTCACCCAAGGTACCACTTATCTATTGCCTGTTTAGTATTTCCCCCGCAACCTGCCTATCCTTGGTAACCAACAAAGATTGTTACTTTTTGTCTGTGAACTTTTTCATGGGTTTTTACAATAGAGGTCTCATACAATATTTGTCCTTTTGTGATTGACTTATTTCACTCAGCATAATGTCTTCCAGTTTCATCCATGTTATGAGATGCTTCACAGATTCATTGTTGTTCTTTCTCAGTGCATAGTACTCCATTGTGTATACGTACCATAGTTTTTTTATCCATTCATCTGTTCATGGGCATCTAGGTTGTTTCCATCATTTTGCTATTGTCAACAATGCTGCCATGAACATAGGGGTGCATATGTCTATTCGAGCGACAACTCTTATTTCTCTAGGATATATTCCTAAGAATGGGATTGCTGGATCGAATGGTTGTCTATTTCTAGCTTTCTGAGGAAGCATCATAACATTTTCCAAACTGGTTGTATCATTCCCACCAGCAGTGCATACGAGTTCCCATGTCCCCGCAGCCTCTCCAACATTTGTTATTTCCAGTCTTTTTGATTCCTGCCAGTAATGCTGGGGTGAGATTGTATCTCATTGTGGTTTTAATTTGCATTTCTCTAATGGCTGGTGATTGCGAGCATTTCCTCATGTGTCTGTTGGTAATTTGAATGTCTTGTTTGGTGAAGTGTCTGTTCATTTCCTTTGCCCATTTTTTAATAGGATTATTTGTCTTTTTGTTGTAGAGGTGTTGGATTTTCTTGTAGATTATGGAGACTAGACCTTTGTCTGACTTGTACTGTCCAAAGATTTTTTCCGAGTCTGAAGGTTCTCTTTTAACTCTTTTGGTGAAGTCTTTTGACGAGCATAGGTGTTTGATTTTTAGAAGATCCCAGTTATCGAGCTTATCTTTTGGGGATTGTGCATTCATGGTTATGGTTTGTATCCTGTTAATGCCGTGTATTAAGGCCTGTAGTGTTGGCCCTATTTTTTCTTCTATGAACTTTATAGTTTTAGGCTTTATATTGAGGACTTTGATCCATTTTCGAGTTTTAGTACACGGTGTGAGGTATGGGTACTGTTTCATTTTTTTGCAGATGGATATCCAGTTTTGTCAGCACCATTTGTTAAAAAGACTGTCTTTTCCCCTTTTGATGGACTTTGGGCCCTTGTCGAAGATCAGGTGACTGTAGGTGGATAGATTTACATCTGGGTTCTCAATTCTGTTCCATTGGTCAATGTATCTGTCATAGTATCAGTACCAGGCTGTTTTGACTTCTGTAGTTGTATAGTAGGTTCTGAAGTCAGGTAGTGGGTGTCCTCCAACTTTATTCTTCTTCCTCAGTAGTGCCTTACTTATTTGGGGCTTCTTCCCTTTCCATATAAAGTTAATGATTAGTTTTCCCATCTCTTTGAAGAATGTTTTTGGTATTTGGATCGGGATTGCATTGTATTTGTAAATTGCTTTGGGTAGAATTGTCATTTTCATAATGTTGAGTCTGCCTATCCATGAGCATGGTATGTTTTTCCATTTATGTAGATCCCTTTGGGTTTCATGCAGTACTGTTTTGTAGTTTTCTTTGTATAGGTCTTTTACATCCCTGTTTGGATTTATTCCTAAGTATTTTATCTTTTTAGGGGCTATTATAAATGGTATTGTTTTCCTGACTTCCTTTTCACTGTTCTCCTTATTGGTGTATAGGAATCCAACTGATTTTTGAATGTTTATCTTGTATCCTGCGACTCTGCTGAATCTTTCTATTAGTTCCAGTAGATTTCTCGTGGAGTCTTTAGGGTTTTCTGTGTATAGTATCATATCATCTGCAAACAGGGACAGTTTAAGTTCTTCATTACCAACTTGGATGCCCTTTATTTCTTTTTCTTGCCTTATTGCTCTAGCTAGAACTTCCAGCACAATGTTAAATAGGAGTGGTGATAAAGGGCATCCTTGTCTTGTTCCTGTTTTCAAGGAGAATATTTTCAGCCTCTCTCCATTGAGAATGATGTTGGCCATTGGTTTTGCATAGATGCCCTTTATTATGTTGAGAAGTTTCCCTTCTATACTTATTTTATTGAGAGTTTTTATCAGGAATGGGTGTTGGACTTTGTCAAATGCCTTTTCTGTGTCAATTGAGATGATCATGTGATTCTTTACTTTTATTTATGTGGTGGATTACGTTGATTGATTCTCTAATATTGAACCATCCTTGCATACCTGGGGTGAATCCTACTTGGTCGTGGTGTATTATTTTTTTGATATGATGCTGAATTCTATTGGCTATAATTTTGTTCAGAATTTTTGCATCTATATTCGTGAGAGACATTGGTCTGTAATTTTCTTTTTTTGTGACATGTTTGCCTGGTTTTTGTATCAGCATTATGCTGGCTTCATAGAATGAATTTGGAAGTGTTGCTTCCTCTTCTATGCTCTGAAATAGCTTGATTAGTACTGGTACAAGCTTTTCTGTAAATGTTTTGTATAATTCTCCAGTGAAGCCATCTGGGCCAGGGCTTTTTTTGATCTGGAGTTTTTTTACTACTTTTTCAATCTCTTCTTTTGTTATGGGTCTGTTCAGATTTTCAACATCACTTTGTTGTAGTTTGTGTAGGCCATGTGTTTCTAGAAATTTATTCATTTCCTCTAGGTTTTCAAATTTGTTGGAATATAGTTTTTCATAATATTCTGTTACAATCCTTTTTATTTCAGTTGAGTCTGTTGTAATGTCCCCCATTTCATTTCTTATTTGGGTTATTTGTGTCCTCTCCTGTTTTTCTTTTGTCAGTCTGGCCAGTGCTTTCTAGATTTTGTTGATTCTTTCAAAGAACCAACTTTTGGTTTTGTTGATTCTTTCTACTGATTTTCTGTTCTCTATTTCATTTATTTCTACTCTGATCTTTACTATTTCCTTTCTTCCGGTGGTTGTGGGCTTTTTTTTTGCAGTTCTCTTTCTATTTGTTTGAGTTCCGTAGTTAATGTTTTGAATTTGTCCCTTTCTTCTTTTTTGATATGTGCATCTATTGCTATAAATTGTCCTTTGAGGACTGCCTTTGCTGTGTCCCAAAGGTTTTGGTATGATGTGTTTTCATTCTCATTTGATTCTAGGAATTTTTTGATCCCATCTCTGATTTCTTCTATTACCCACTGATGTGTAAGCAGGGTATTATTCAGATTCCATGTAATTGATTTTTTTTCCTTGCTCTTGCTATTGTTAATTTCTACCTTGATGGCACTGTGGTTAGAGAAGATACTTTGAATTATCTCAGCGTTTTGGATCTTGTTGAGGATTGCTCTGTAGCCTAAGATGTGGTCTATTCTGGAGAATGTTCCATGTGCATTGGAAAAGAATGTGTACTTTGCAGCTTTTGGATGGAGTGTTCTATACATGGTTATGAGGTCAAGATGGTTGATTGTGCCCTTAAGTCTTCTGTATCTTTGCTAAGTTCTTTGTTGGTTGTTCTGTCCTTTACTGAGAGTGGTCTGTTGAAGTCTCCTACTATTATTGTGGAACTGTCAATTTCTCTTTTCAGTGTTGTTAGAGTTTGTTTTATGTATTTTGGAGCCATGTCATTGGGTGCATTGATGTTTATTATGGTTATGTTTTCATGATAGATCATCCTCTTAATCATTATATAGTGTCTTTTTTTGTCTTTTATGGTGGATTTTGTTTTAAAGTCTATTTTATCTGAGATTAGAATTGCAACTCCTGCTCTTTTTTGGTAGTTGTTAGCTTGATATATTTTTTTCCAACCTTTTACTTTTAAGAAATTCACATCTTTGTTTCTAAGATGTGTCTCTTGTAGACAGCATATTGATGGATCCTGTTTTCTTATCCATTCTGTCACTCTCCGTCTCTTTATGGGTGCATTGGGTCCTTTTACATTCTGTGTAATTATTGATAGATGTGAGTTTGTTGCTGTCATTTTTTAGTGCTTTTTTTGTGGTGATGAAGTTTTCTTTGTTCTTCCTACTCTCTTGTGCTGAGTTACTTTGTTTGTGGATTTTTTTTTTCATTTCTTTTGTTTTTGTAGGTTTTGTTTTTGCTAAGACTTTATGTTTTTCCTCTCTTTTTTTTATGAGTATGTTTGTTAACTTTCTTTGTGGTTATCATGAATTTTATCCTTATCTTTCTAAGTATGAAGCAGTCTATCATTACTTCATACCGCCTTGCCTTCCTCTCCATTAGAAGGTTCTATACCTATGCCATTTATTCCCTCTTTTATTGTTTTGATGTTGTTGTCATTTACTTATTAACTGGTCTGATTCCCTGTTGTATTTCTTTTGGTTTTGGATAGTCCTTGAGAGTTCATTTCCTAGATTGGTATCTGGCTGGTACAATCCTGCATCCTAGATTCTGCCTGTGAGCTGAAGTGGTTTGTCCTCAGATCGAAGAACTCCCTTTAATAATTATTGTAAGTATGGTTTGGTTTTTACATATTCCCTTAATATCTTTTTATCTAGAAGTGACCTAATTTCAGCATCAAATTTGAACGAGAGTTTTGCAGGATGTATTATTCTTGGCTGGCAAGGTTTTTCTTTCAAGATTTTATATATGTCATTATATATGCCTTCTTGCCTGCATGGCTTCTGCTAAATAATCTGAGCTTAGTCTTATTGTTTGTCCTCTGTATGTGACTTCTTGTTTTTCACGAGCTGCTCTCAGGATTCTTTGTTTGTCTTTGGTTTTGGCAAGTGTGATTATGATATGCCTTGGTGATTTTCTTTTGGGGTATCTCCTATATGGTGTTCTTTGAGCTTCTTGGAGGGCCAGATTTTCATCTTTCATGATATTGGGGGAAGTTTTCTGTCAGCAGTTCTTCAGTGATCCTCTCTGTGTTTTTTGTTTTCTCCCCCTGCTCTGGAATTTCAATCACTCGAAAATTTTTTCTTTTAATTGTGTCCCACATAACTCTCAGGGTCTCTTCATTTTTCTTTGGTCTTTTTTCTGAGTTTTACTCAAACAGAGTTGTATCCAAGTGTTTGTCTTCAATTCCAGTGATCGTGTCTTCCACCATTTCAAATCTGCTTCTCTGCCCTTCTATGACATCGTCCATTTCTGAAATCTTGTTGTTTATCTTTCGGATTTCTAATTGTCATTTTTGTATAATTTCTAGTTGTGAATTTATTTTGGCATTTATTCCTGCATTATTTTCCTGAATTCTTCCAATTTTTTGTCTGTATTTTCCATGAATTTGTCTATTTTTTCCTCATGTTTGTCAGCTTTTTGCCTCAGCTCTTGGATAATTCTGAGTGTTAGAGATTTGAATTCCCTATCAGGTAGTTCTAGTGCCTTTTCTTCCACTGGAAAGTCATCTGGTGTTTTATTTTGGATGTCTACTGGAACCATCCTGTCCTGTTTTTGTAAATGTTTTGATATTGTCTGCTGTCTTCGGGGCATTCAGTAGTTATTTTTCTGGTTTATTGACTGTAGAATTGTTTGTTTTGTCCCTTTTTTTTTTTTTTAAATTTGACTGTGTGTGAGCAGGCTTACTGTGTGTTCTTTGTTGTTTGCTCATCTTTGGGCACAATACTTTTTGCCTCCTTCTCCAATTGGCAGGGTCAGTCACTCAGATATGGTATGGCAGGGCAGGTCTAGCTGAAGGGGAGTTACTCGGACGGATTGTGATACTTACTACAGCCACCAGGGCAGGTCGGTAATCAGTGCAGGACAGGTTCCAGTACGCTGTGCCTGTGCTGCTTGGTGGTGTGATGTTAATTGCACTGTGCAGGTAGGTAGGATGTAGCAGGGAGATTGTTGTTTGTGGAGCTGAGATGGATATGGGAGAGAGGAGAGAGGAACAGGAGCCAAAAACATACAAACAAACAAAAAACGAGTCCTAGGGGCGCTTGCTGTTGGAGTGGAAAGATGACAGACTATGAGATGGAGAAAAACAGAAAGGGGAAGAAGAAGAAAAGAAGAGAATGAATAAATAAAAATTGGGAAGGTTAAAGAACCGCAAAGTTCTCAGGGATCCCACCGATGCAGCTATGTGATCTGGGGAAGTCGCTTTCAGGTGTTGCAGTACAGCCTGGCTGGAAGGGGTAAAGGTATACAATGCCAGGTATTCAGGGAACAGAAAGAGAAGGAAGATATAGAGAGACAAGAAACTGAGTAATGAAGAAAGACAAAAAGGGAAAAGAGGGAAAAGAAAACAAAACAAATTAAAAAGAAAAAAGAAGAAGAAAAGCTCTCAAAAAAACAGAAAAAAAAAAAAACAAAGAAAAAGGAAATGCCCTCAGGGATCCCACCGTACATCTTTGCAAGCCGAGGCGACAGTCTCCCTGCCATGCAGCACCGCTCGGCCAGAAAGGGCTCCCAACTCAAGCAAAGGAAAAGAAAACAAACGATTCAAAGCAAACAAGCCAACAAAAGCCCCAGTACTCCACCAGCACAGCAGCCCAGACTGTTAACCAGCTCCACACTCGAACAGAGCCCCTCAGCCCCCCAGGAAGAAGGAAAGATGGTGCACAGATCCTGGTATTTGAGCAAAAGTAGGGGGAGGTGGTGAGACGTAAGGAAGAAATCAAAAGAAGCAGAAAATAACGCGACACCAGCCGCCAACAAATGGCACTCAGAGAGCCAGCTAGGGCGGGCTGGTGGAATCCAAGCAGCCGGTGTTTGCCTGAGAAGAGATTGTGGCCGCGGGAAGCAGAGGAGGCCGAGTGGGGGTGAAGAAAGGTTGGGGGTGGGAAAGCATATATTGCAAATTACTGGTTGTTTTGTCTCCCGCTGGAAGCTCTGTGATGCTGCTTTCTCGTACCCTGTTTGCTGGTCTCCAATAGGAGTCCAAGATGGCAGATCCGCACTGTGTTAGCTGGTAGGGGAGCTCTGCATGAATCTCTCCTCACTGTCTTGTTCTCTGTCAGTGTTCTCACTCCATTTGGTGCTTGGCTGAGTTCTTTAACTCTTCATTTGATGTTTTAGGGTTACAGGATTGTTGTTTACTCTGTTCGGCTTAGTTTTTCAGATCTTTGCTGTGGAGGGACGGCATGGTGCTTCTGCCTAGAGGGCCATTTTGCCAGAAGTCTTGTAGTGCTTTTTTTTTTTTTTTTTGGTGGTGCCCACGTTTTCTTTGTTCCTCTTACTCTCCTATGCAGAGTTCCTTTTGTTTGTGGATTTTTTTTTTAATTTCTTTTCTTTTTTTTTTGTAGGTTTTGTTTTTACTGAGACTTTGTTTTTCTTCTTTATTTTGATGAGTAGGTTTGTTAACTTACTTTGTGGTTACCTTGAAATTTACCCTCATCTTCCTATATTTGAACTAGTCTATTATTACTTGGTAACGCTTTACTTCCTCTCCATTAGAAGGTTCTATAACTACATCATTTATTCTGCATTTTATTGTTCTGATGCTGTTGTCATTTACAGATTAACCTCTCTGGTTCCCTTTTGTAATTCTTTTGGTTTTGCATAGTCCTTAAGAGTTCATTCCTAGGTTGGTATCTGGCTATTACAATCCTGTGTCCCATATTCAGCTTGTGGTCTGATATTGTTTGTTCTCAGATGGAAGGACTTCCTTTAATAAGTCTTGTAAGTTTTGTTTGGTTTTTACATAGTCCCTTAATTTCTGTTTATCTAGAAATGATCTAATTTCACCATCATATTTGAAAAAGAGTTTTGCAGGATACATTTTTCTTGGCGGGCAAGTGTTTTCTTTCAAGGTTTTATATATGTCATCCCATTGCCTTCTTGCCTGCATGGTTTCGTCCGAATAATCCGAGCTTAGTCTTATTGTTTCTCCTCTGTATATGACTTCTTGTTTTTCTTGATCTGCTCTCAGGATTCTTTGTTTGTTTTTGGTTTTGGCGAGTGTGATTATGACATGCCTTGGTGATTTTCTTTTGGGGTCTGTCCTATATAGGGTTCGCTGAGCTTCTTGGATGTTCAGCTTTTCATCTTTCATGATATTGGGGAAATTTTCTGTCAGCAATTCTTCAGTGATCTTCTGTGTGTTTTCTGTTTTCTCCCCCTGTTCTGAGACTCCGATCACTTGAAGATTTTTGCTTTTGATCGTATCCTACATAATTCTCAGGGTTTCTTCATTTTTCTTCTTTTTATTTTTCTGATTTTTCCTCAGAGTTGTATCCAAGTGTTTGTCTTCAATTTCGTTGATCCTATCTTCCATTGTTTCAAACCAGTTCCTCAGCCCTTCTATGACACTATCCATTTCTGAAATCTTGTTGTTTATCTTTTGGATTTCTAATTGTTGTTTTTGTATGATTTCTAGTTGTGAATTTATTTTAGCATTCTGTTCCTGTATTATTTTCTTGAATTATTCCATTGTTCTGTCCGTATTTTCCATGAATTTGTCTATGTTTTCCTCATTTTTGTCTGTTTTTTGCTTCAACTCTTGGATAGTTCTGAATATTAGAGATTTGAATTCCCTATCTGTCTGGTCTAGTGCCTTTTCTTCTACTGGAAGGTCATCTGTTGTTTTATTTTGGAAGCCTACTGGAACCATCCTGTCCTGTTTTTGTAAATGTTTTGATATTGTCTGCTGTCTTTGGGGCATTCAATGGTTATTTTCCTCATTTACCTCATTTATTGATTGTAGATTTGTTTGTTTCATCCTGCCTTTTTGTTTTATTTGGTTACGTCTGAACAGGCAGGCTGTGCGTTCTGTGTTGTTTGGTCATCTGTGGGCACAATACTATTCACCTCCTTCTCCAATGGGCAAGGTCAGTCTCTCAAGTATGGTAAAGCAGGGCAGCTCCAGCTGAAGGGGATTTACTGGAATAGGTTTTTCTGTGGCACTTACCAGGGCTGACGGTGTGGACCAGAGATCTGGGCAGGGCAAGTTCCAGTAGGCCATGCCTGTGCTGCTTGGGAGTGTGATGTTCAGCACACAGTGCAGTTAGGAAGGAAGGACGGGGTAGATGGTGATGTGTGGAGCTAAGAGGGGTATGGGAAAGATGAGAGAGAGGAGAGAGGAACAGGAACCAAAAACATACACACAAACAAAAAAGAGTGCTAAGTGAGCTTGCTATTGGAGTGGGGAGATAAGAGATTGAGAAATCGGGAAAAACAAAATTGAAAAAAGAAGAAAAAAATGAATAAATTGAGAAACTGAAAATGAAGAAAGACAAAAAGGGAATAAGAGAGGGAAAAAAAACTAAACAAAGTAATGAGAAAAAAAAAAAAAAGAAAGAAAGAAAAAAGAAATGCCCCAGGGATGTCTGTGAAGAGTAAGGGACTAGCTTCCAATCCATGTGGTACCACTCAGCTAGAAGGCTCCCAAGCTGAGAAAAGAAAAAGAAATCAAACAAACAAATCTAAACAGAACAAATCAGAGCAAACAAGCAAACCAACCAAAAAACAAGCCCCGGGGGTCTCACCAGCATGGCAGCACCAGCAGGAAGCATTTTCACAGTTGAGCAGTGTTTCACAGCCTTTCAGGAAGAAGCAAAGATGGTGTACGGAGCCAGGTATTTGAGAGAAAGGAGGGGGAGGTGGTGAGAGGTAAGGAAGAAATCTAAAGAAGCAGAAAAAAGCAACACCAGCAGCCAACAAATGGCACTCAGGGAGCTGGCTAGTGAAGGCGGGTGGAATCCAAGCAGCACTGTGGGGAAGCTCGTGCTTCCTGGCCTATAGACTGTGGCTGCAGGAAGCAGAGGAGGCTAAGTGAGGGTGAAGAAAGGTGGGAAAGCCTATATCGTGGGTTATCGGTTGTTCTGTCTTCTGCTGGAAGCTCCGTGAAGCTGCTTTCTCATATCTCCTGTTCACTGATCTCTGGTAGAAGTCCAAGATGGCAGGCCCATGCTGTGGTAGCTGATAGGGGACCTCTGCATATATCTCTCCTGGTGCTCTGTTCTCAGTCAGTTTCTTATTCCATTCGGTGCGTGGCTGAGTTCTTTATCTCTTCATTTGATGCTTAGGGTTTCAGGACTGACGTGTGACTCTGTTTAACTTAGTTTTTCTTATCTTTGCTGCGGAGGGACAGCTTGGTGCTTCTCACTATAGTGCCATGTTGCCCAGAAGCTCTTCTGTAAAATTTGATGTTTGATATTTTGTTAGTATATGTGAGCATTTTGGCTACAGAAGTCAATATTAAATTTTACTGTAGTCAATTAACAGGTTAAAATGAATGTTATCTCCATGAATAATTTTAACATTTATTTATATGTATGAGAAGTAATATCTCTATAAAAATTAGAATTAGATGGACAAAGACTATTGATGAGCAGTGTCTTAGTTATCTATTGCTGATATAATAGAAATGCCACAAGTGGGTGGCTTTAACAAACAAAATTTATTTTTTCATGGTGTAGGAGATAAGAAGTCTGAAATCAGGGCACCAGTTCCGGGTGAAGACTTTCTCTCTCTGTTTGCTCTGGGACAATGTCTTTGTCTCATCAGCTTCTATTTCTTGTCTCCTTGGTTATCTTCATGTTGCAGGACATGTATCTTCCCGTATCTCTGCTTGCTTGCTTGTTTAATCTCTTTTATATCTCCAAAGAGACTGAGTTAAGACACAACCTACCCTAAGGCTTTCTCATTAACATAACAAAGAAAACTCATTCCCAGATGGGATTATAACCACAGGTATAGGGGTTAGAATTCACAACACATATTTTGCAGGGACCCACTTCAGTTCATAACAAACACTAAAATAATTTATTCAAATGTTAGTAAATTATAATTTACTATTTGCATTCTACATTTGATATTTTCTCATAATAGCCATTAGGCATAGTACATTAATTTCTTGACATTAAAGTAATAAACTTTTGAAGAATAAATTGTAATATGCATTGAGGTAATATGGAAATTTAATCATTATAATTTTGTCATAGGAAAATTGTATTTCTCACTGGAATTTCTTATATTTAGTGAGGCTGGTTCCAACTTCCATTCCTCACTGTACATCCCATACAGATTGGCACAATCAATGTAAGCAATAGAGCACCCCAACAAGGGCACTCAGATCAAAATGGCTCTACTTATTTGTAATTACTAGCATCAACAGCTATTCATAGATGAAATAAATAGAAATCAAAGAGAATGCCACAACCTGTTATTGTTTGTACATATTGGAATCAAATAAATATGTAATGTAATTACTTATTTTATCTATCTGCTGGGGCCTGATCTATTTTATGATCTTTGGAAAAGATTCTTGTTTATTAGGAATGTAAACAACAGCTCTTTATGCTTCTGCCAAAAATTATGGCTTAACATCTGTTACAGTTATTTCCAAAGTTAGAACAGGTAATGTTAACCTTGAAATCATTGGAGCCATTTTACCTTTACTTATTTTATTAGGAAATCTGAGACTAGAACAAAGTATGCCACCTTCTTTGTCACTGTTCAATGCACCATTCTGCATGGTGAAAAATTTAGACTACTTTCAAGAGAGAAATTACAATTTGCATCTTTTCTAGTGTATAATTTATAAAATCTAACCCTAAGCATACATTTAAGTTACTAACTGGATATGTCTATATAATATAGAAATAGTCACATTAGTGAAATAAAATCATAGACACATCCAAACTCCCTGAGGGACTGAATTGCTAGGATGAGGGCTATGGGGATCATGGTCTCAGGGAACATCTAGCTCAATTGGCATAACACAGTTTATAAAGAAAATGTTCTACATTCTACCTTGGTGAGTAGAGTCTGGGGTCTTAAAAGCCTGTAAGCAGCCATCTAAGATACTCCACTGGTCTCACCCCTTCGGGAGCAAGGGAGAATGAAGAACTCAAGATACAAGGAAAAGATTAGTCCAAAGGACTAATGGACCACAACTACCACAGCCTCCACCAGACTGAGTCCAGTACAACTAGATGGTGCCCAGCTACCACCACTGACTGCTCTGACTGCGATCAAAACAGAGGGTCCCAGACAGAGCTGGAAGAAATTGTAGAACAAAATTATAACTCACAAAAAAAGACCAGATTTACTGGCCTGACAGAGACTGGAGAAACCACAAGAGTTTGACCCCCAGACACCCTTTTAGCTCAGTGGTGAAGTCACTCCCTAGGTTCACCGTTCAGCCAAAGATTAGACAGAGCCATAAAACAAAATGAGACTAACGGGGTACAACAGTCCAGGGACAAGGACTAGAAGGCAGGAGGGGCCAGAAAAAGTGGTAATAGGGGACCCAAGGTTGAGAAGGGAGAGTGTTGACATTTCGTGGGGTTGTTAACCCATTGTCATGGGGCAATATGTATGTGTAGTAACTGTTTAACCAGAAACTATTTGTTCTGTAAACCTTCATCTAAAGTACAATAAAAAAATAAAAAATCAAATGATGTGCAGGTAAAAGCAAATTCTACCTAAAGGTATTACTTCTTAATTTTTTATGTTTGTATATACTGTTGGGGCCCTGGTGGCACAGTGGTTAAGCATTTGGCTGCTAACCAGAGGTCAGCAGTTCAAATCCATCAGCTGCTCCTTGGAAACTCTGTGGGGCAGTTCTACTCTGTCCTATAGGGTCACTACGAGTTAGACTCAACTTGACTGCAATGAGGTTATCTACAGTATAATAATATTTTAAAAGAAAAGATTTTACTATAGCCTATATTTTTATACACCGTGCACTCATAAGTATCACCCCTTTTCGTAAGCACTTATATCTTTAATATTTTGCCTTGGGACTCTATATTTCTACAAATCAGGTTTTTAGTAGTAAATTATAAGGTCATATTACTATTAGATGAATGAAAGTGGGGTGTTACGGTAACTATTACTGTGTGATGACTACTATAAAACAGCAGCTTAAAACAATAATTTTATCTTGTTTACGGCCCTGTGGGTCAGAAATCTGGAAAGGGCTCAGCTGGGTAGTTCTTCCTTGGGATCTCTCATGAGATTACAGTTAAATCTTAGTGGAAACTAGATTAATCTGAAGGTTCAACTGAGCAAATTTCCAACATGGTTTATTCACATGGCTGGCAGTTGATGCTGGCTTTCAGCCATGAGGTAATCTGGGGCTTTTGGGAGGAGTGCCTACCTGAGGTTACACCATGTGGCTTGGGTTTCCTTACAGCGTGGTAACTTTTCTGTAGTGAAACATCCTAGAGGGCAGCTAAGGGCTCCAGCAAGTTTTTCAGTGAAGAGTAAAAATTCCATTGTCTTTTATGACCAAGCCTGTGAAGTTTCATAATGTAACTTCCAAAATAGCATATTAGTTAAATCAGTCACAATTCTACGTAGTTTCAAGAAAAGAGAGCATAGACTTTACCTCTCAATGGAAAAAGTGAAAAATGTTACATCAGGGTTATGTAAAAATAGACAATTTTCAGAATTTACATATAAAGTGGAACACCTGCCAAGATTTGAGCTTAGGTACTCACCTTCATAAAGGGACAGTGTTTAGCATTGGCAATAATCTCACAATGACTATGCCACATACATCCTAAAAAAGAGGTTCAAAAGTAAAAAAAAAAAAAAAAAAATCAGTCAATGTAGAAAGTAAGTAACATGATATTTAGAAACATCAAAATACCTGGGGATGAAAGATTCAGCTTTTAATTGTTATAATAAAATCACCAGCAGTATTCTTATAAAACAATATCGTTAATATCACACACAAGTAAAATTATGTTGAAAACCATTCAAAAGCATTTGCAGCGGTACATTGACAGGGAACTCCCAGAGATGCAAGATGGATTCAGAAGAGAACTTGAAACAAGGAATATCATTACTGATGTCAAATGGATCCTGGCTGAAAGAAGAGAATAACAAATAGATGTTTACCTGTGTTGTACTGAGTATGCAAAAGTATTCGGCTGTGTGGATCATAACAAATTACGGATAACATTGCCGAGAATGGTGTCTTAATTATCTAGTGCTGCTATAACAGAAATACCACAAATGGATGGCTTTAAAAAAGAGAAATGTTTTCTCTCATGGTCTAGGAGGCTAGAAGCCCGAATTCAGGGTGCCAGCTCCAGGGGAAGATTTTCTCTTTCTCTTGGCTATGAAAGAAGGTCCTTGTCATCAATCTTCCCTAGTCAAGCAGCTTCTCAGCACGGGAACTCCAGGTCCAAAGGGTGCACTATTCTCCTGGGTCTTGTTTCTTGGTGGTATGTGGTCCCCCATGTGTCTCTGCTCACTTCTCTCTTTTATATCTGAAAAGAGATTGACTTGAAACATAATCTTTTAGATTGAGTTCTACCTTATTAACATAACTGCCTCTAATCCTGTCTCATAAACAACAGAGATAGGATTTACAACACAGCAAAATCACATCAGATGTGACAAAATGGTGGACAATCACACAATACTGGGAGTCATGGCATAGCCAAGATGATATATTTTTGGGAGACATGATTCAATCCATGACAAATGGGAATTCCAGAACACTTAACTGTGCTCATGTGGAATCTGTACATAGACCAAGAGGCAGTGGTTCCAGCATAACAAAGGGGATACTGCATGGTTTGAAGTAAGGAAAGGTGTGCGTCAGAGTTGTACCCTTCACCATGCTTATTCGATCTGTGTGCTGAGCAAATAATCTGAGCAGCTGGACTATATGAAGAAGAATGCAGCATCAGGATTGGAGGAAGACTCATTAACAACCTATGATATGCAGGTGACACAGTCTTGCTAGTATACTGAAAGTGAAGAAGATTTGAAGTACTTACTGATGAAAATCAAAGACTACAGTGTTCAGTATGGATTGTACGTCAATGTAAAGAAAACAAAAATCCTCAAAACTGGACCAATACACAACACAATTATAGATGGAGAAAAAATTGAAGTAGTCAAGGACTTCATTTTACTTGGATCTACGGTTGATGTCCATGGAAGCGGCAGTCAAGAAATCAAATGATATATAGTACTGGGCAAATCTGCTGCAAAAGACCTCTTTTGAGTGTTAAAAAGCAGAGATGTCACCTTAAGGACTAGGGTGCACCTGACCCAAGTCATTGTATTTTCAATTTTCTCATATGAAGTGAAAGCTGGACAATGAATAAGGAAGACCAAAGAAGAATCAGTGCATTTGAATTATGGTGTTAGTGAAGAATATTGAATATACCATGGACTGTCAGAAGAATGAAAAAAATCTGTCTTGGAAGACATTTACAGCCAGAATGTTCGAGGATGGAGAGACTTTGTTTCATGTATGTTGGACATGTTAGCAGGAGGGATCAGTCCCTGGAGAAGGACATTATGCTTGGTAAAGTAGAGGGTCAGTGAAAAAGAGGAAGATCCTCAATGAGATGGATTGACACAGTTGCTGTAATGATGGGCTCAAGCATAACAATGATTATGAAGATGGCAGAAGACCAAGCAATGTTTCATTCTGTTGTACATAGGGGGTTGCTATGAGTTGGAACAACCTCCAAGGCACCTAATAACAACAATAGTGTTGTTATGATTAAGCAAGTTTACTAAAACCATAGGGAGCAACTTTGTCCTTGAAACTTTAACCTTCCATGAAAAAAATCACAGAGGTATTAACAAGATGAGAGAGATGAATTGGGGCAGGATGAAACTGCTGGGTAGAAATAAGAAAGATGGAAATTCCAAACTGAGTCAGTCTACTTCTTCTTCGGGAAGAGAAGACAAGAGGAGAAATGTGTGACCTTTTGGGGAAGTTCTTAATTAGAACCATTAGGTACTCTATAAAAAGCTATAAATAATTCTTCATTCATTGTTTCAGTCTGAGGAAGGATTATAAAATCTAAATATCTGTTTTATTGTTTTCTGGTTTCTCTCAAAGTTCACATCCTTATGGTGGGAATATATTAGATTAGCTCCATTAGATCTAAAGACGTGCTGTTGTCGTGTGCCGTAGGGTTGATTCTAATTCATAGTAACCCTAGATGACAGAGTAGAACTGCTTTATAGGATTTCCTAGGCTGTAATCTTTACGGAAGCAAATTACCAAGTCATGTCTCCCATGGAGTGGTTGTGGATTTGAACCACTGACCTTTCAGTTAGCAGCCAAGTGCTTAACCATTGCACCACCAGGGCTCCTTAGAAAGTCTTTATACATAAAACTGTTTTATGTATAAACATAAAACTGTTCCTGTTTGTTTACGATGAAAATTAAATGCTGTCAATCTGAATATTTTAGGACCATAGCTGTTATAGTCAATATGCAAATATTTATATCAATAAATCTGGAGAATATTTTATTCACAGAATTTTTAAATATGTCTACGCAAAACACTACTTCTAGATTTAGAGAGTGCTATTGGGCAAATACATATGTCTCATTCTGAGGAAAAATTTGATCATTTCTCTCCTCTTACTTAAAATTCTATTTGTGCCTCTCCTCTGTCCTTGAAAAGAAGTTCATAATCCTTAACAAACCATACTATAGGCCTTTATGTTTTTACTCCATGTAGCAGTTTTCAGGAAGCTTTATGATCTTGCTTAAAACTTTCTTTTACCTTTAAGGTAGGGTTAAGTGTCACTTCAAAGTGTTTCTATGACAACCTGTAAAAGTGACCTTGGTAACAACATTATTTTCTAAACTGTACCGGCTATGATAAAATAGGAAAACTCTAAGTTACTATCAGACCTATAGCAAATAATACAGTTAGTTATTTTGATTACTTTTTTTTTTTTTAACTATCTTCACAAGGTCATAAGTTGGAAAAGCTCTCCTGGTCATGTCATAGCCAAAATTCTAATTCCAAATGGTGCTCAGCCAGGTAAATAATATACTTAAGAAGTCTTCCACTTTATATTGATATATAATATGCATATAGAATTTATCATTCTCCATATTTGTTTCCGTTACAACATATACCATGTTCCATATTGCCATACACATGAATATGTGTGTCATCTCTTCTAGTGGAAGAAAGGACATATTTTATTCATCGTTGTACATGTTATTTATCAGAATCCTTCTAAAAATGACTAGTCTAGTGCATTACACTTAGAAAATACTCAATGAATATTTGTTGAACTGAATTAAATTGAATAGGGGTCAATTTTCAGGTTTTGTAATATCACTCATTCAGAGAACATGTTGTTATAGAGTCACAGATCCACTCAGCTAGTCCTCAAACTCGGATGAAAGAAGGAAGATGGTATGTTTGTCATGATGATATTTTTATGAAAATGCAGATTCTTTTTTCTTTGCCTTAGTCTAGTTGTTTTATAGTATGACAGTTTTCTACCCAGAAGAATGTAGAGAGCTCTTAATCTAAGTCAATTTTTTATTGCCTCCATCTTCTGCTGATGGACAACTTTCAAGCTATATAGTTCCTTGTCATACAATCAAAACTCCCGTTGCCATTACTACTTAGCGCGCAGCTCAGCACAGCAGAGTGATAGACCTACAGAAGGGTCAACTACATGGCAAGGCTTTCAACAAGAAGCTGGGAAAAAAAGTACCCTGAAAGAATGCACTTCCAAAAAGGCAATAGTCTAGAACTGCTTGTAAACATTAGCCTACGTACAGAGATTATCCCTCAGAATATAAATTCTACTCACTAGTAGAGATCTTCATTTTCTGTGATTTTAAGTTCCATTCTTAAATATGCCCATGTTATCACAATTTAATATTCCATAAAATTTTTCTACCTTTTCAATTTCAGTAAATGTATAAGATAGTCCAGTAAACACATTTCATTTTATTCATAAAACTCCTGATAGTGTACCCGCTGGTTGATCCAAATTGTCAGTGATTTTCTTCAATATTTGTTGACAAATCAATTGTATTATTCATTTCTTTCTCATTCTGTATTGGTAGCCTAAGACAGAAAAAAAAAAAATTTTGACTTGGACATATGTCCTCTTTGGAAACAAGTGCTTCAATATTAAATGCCATTTTGGCAGCTTAACACTTTTATTATTTATTATTTGTGGTATCATTATATTACATTATTGTCTGTATATTATTTGCTTCTGTAGGAAATACTTAAGATGTCATACTGTATGCACAGATCTCACTAGAAAAATTTAATTAATTAAAACTCAATAAAACAAAAATCTTCTTAATTTTAATATAAATTTCCCTAAAATTTCTTTAACTGCTTTAATAAATATACTTAAAATTTCTATTAAAAAGTATTTAGTGATTACAGAATCTGGTCATTAGCTAAGTGTATACATTTGTACATGTAACAAAAATTTTTCAGTGATACTTTTTGTAAATATATGTTCAATTAATTTTAAGAAATATTAAAAAGTAATTTGGGGCAGCCATAATTGAGATTGTATTATTTTTTTTATTATTTTATTTCAAAAGTAATCATAATAATAATAAAAAAAATGAGAATGGGATGAAAGTCAGGATGGTTACACCAGAACTAGAAAAATGTGAAAATAATAGACAGAAGGAACTACAGAAATGAAGCACTGAGGTTCAAGATTTGACTCCTAATACAAGCCCATGTATTGATATCATGGTTGGAATTGAAGAAGGTGATACTGATATAATAGGTATAATGCCAGATCTAATTCCATTCTTGAATGATTTTTTCTCAAAGTAGTCCTTGCTGATAGGAGCTCTGTAGCAAAACTTGGCTAGCCAAAGACATCTGGTAGATTCACTTTGGTGGTCTGAATTAATTCTATTTATCAGTTGCCAATGGCATGATAGTGTCTGGTATTGTGGAAAGTTAATAGAGATGAAGAATATACTTTCAGTGTAGGGGAAAGTATGTGTAGAAGTCTATGAAATTGTCTTTCTGAGTTGCATGATTAAGTTATCATGTTTGTAGTAGACATTGTATAGGAATTTCTCTTCAAAGACCTGATTATTCTTCTTTGTATCATGGTTAGTCTATGGGTGATGAGAGATAAAAATATTATTTGGAGGGTCACATTGGCCTTCCAAACCTGAGGTATGCCTTATCTGTTCTGACTTTATAAATTGTGACTTTGAAAATTTATAAATTTTGATTACAGAAATGTTGCTTCTGGAATTGAGTAGTAGCATCTAAATCTACATAAAGCAGAGCAGTGGATAAAATGAGGATATAATATAGGAATAGGAAAGAATAAATGTCTCTACAATTAAAGATATAATTTCTGGTTAAGCAAAGGTTAGTTTGAATGGAGAAAGTCTGTGATTAAATCCATAGTTTTGGTCATTCAGACCCATATATCTAGTGAGTAGCCCCGTAGTTCTTCCTGATTTGGCTTGTGTCCTGGTGTAATGTGCTCTCTTAAGATTGAAAAGGACTATGACTTCTGATTAACAATTAGCAATCTCACCACACACATTTAATTATTTTCCCTCTTGAAACTCCACTAGAGTGAGAATAAAGCATCAGTATACAAGGTGTAGTAGTGTTCTGTATGTTTCTATAATGATCTAAAATCTCATAAAGTATAAGTTATTATTATCCTTTCAAAATACCTATGTATAAGCTCTCATAACACGAACTTAGAAATATGTCTACCTTTGTGAGATTCTCTAACTTAACTATAAGTCATTAGTAACCAGTAAGTCATAAGAAAGTTGTTTACAAAATTTCTGAACTTTTAAGTTCACTTTGACCCAGCATGCTGTGACAGAGGAAAACGTAACGTAAATCTAAACAATCTCCCTAATTTCTAACCTTGAAGAAAAGATGTGTCATTTGGCTACTCTCTAACCTTGGAGAGAAGACTTAACATACTAATCTTTGATGTCATACTGGTCCTTGTCATGTGGAGCCAAGGTGACAAATTCACATATAAACCCTAGTTTTCTTCTCACTCACTCAGAGAAGGCAGGGGTGGAACAGGACTCTGTCCGCCGCATGGCCTTGGACCTTAGCTATGAGGGACCTCTGCTGAGTTTGACCTGTGGTTAAGCTTTCCTCCCTAGACTTCTTGGTAAAGGTGAAATCTTGAAGTCTAAACATTTGAACTCTAATCATTGAACTAACATTGTAACGGTTAATTCTGATTCTCTGGTTCTGAACGAACGTTATGAGGCCTTATTTGTGTGCCTTGCCATGACTAGTTTGCAATAAATTGAATGAGTTTATGCATGTTAAACCTAAGTATCTCTCCACTAATTTTCTAAGATAAAATCCTACATGACAAGTAGCAATATATAACTGAATGAACAAGTAATTGGATGACAGTCTGTAGATGGAAGAATGCCTTAACGTAGGCAGCCATCCAAGTGACTGAAACTAATCAATTAGCTTCAAAACCCTTAAGAGTTAAAGGCAAAAGTACTGATGATAACTAAAGAAAGGTACTAAACCAAAAAACAAACAAACAAACAAAAAAACCTGTTTCCATCGAGTTGATTTTGACTCATAGTGACCTTACAGGACAGAGTAGAACTGCCCCCACAGGGTTTCCAAGGAGCACCTGGTGGAACCGAACTGCTGACCACTTGGTTAGCATGCATAGCTCTTAACCACTATGCCACCAGGGTTTCTAGTGAAGTAAAACTCTACGTGAGGAACAGTAAGACTAACAAGACATTTTCCTTTTCTTATACTAAGAATAATAGCAGCCAAGATATTAAATTCCAACAGAAGATTGGAGACAACTAAAATCACAGAGAAAAGAACATGTGAGTATTTGGTTGTCACTTGACAAAGAACTTCCCCCACTCATCATCTTACACAGAAGTAATGGATTCTTCTTCTAAAAGAAAATTTTCAGTTAAATTTGAATTATTTACTTTCCAATATAAAATAAATTAATTTAAGCTAAATATCACTAGTGTTTCAATGGCTGAGTTTTCAGAAATGTATCACCAGACTTTTCTTCAGAGGCACCTTTGGGTAAACTAAAACATTCTTCCTTTTGGTTAGGCAAAAGCATGCATCTGTTATTGTCTTTCTCTGGAAATAAAGTATGGTTTAAGGGGTGTATATGGGTGCTCAACTGATATTCTGTAAGTTCCTTCAGCCTTGTTTTTTGGTAGTGCCATCAGTGCAGCTTGGTTTTCTTCCTTCAGTACCATCGATTCTTTATCCTATGCTAGCTCCTGAAATGGTTGAACATCTACCAATTCTTTTTGGTATAGTGACTCTGTGCATTCCTTCCATCTTATTTGGTGATCATAGCGTCGTTCAACATTTTTCCCATAGAATCCTTCACTATTGCAACTCCAGGCTTGAATTTTGTCTTCAGTTCTTTCAGCTTGAGAAATGCTGAGTGTGTTCTTCCTTTTTAGTTTTCTAACTCCAGGTGTTTGAACATTTCACTATAATGCTCATTATATTTTCAACCAATGGATGCAACGCTGGAAACAATTGCTCATCTATGCCAAGAAATTTGGAAGACAGTTACCTAGACAACTGACAGGAAGAGTTTAAAATATGTGCTCATTGCAAAGAAAAGTGATGCAACAGAATGCATCACACAAAAGTAAAATTTATGCCGAAGGTAATTAAAAAATACTTGCAGCAGTATGTCAGTAGAGAACGGCCAGAAGTTCAATCTGGATACAGAAGAAGACTTGGAACAAGGGATATCATTGCTGATGACAGATGGATCTTGGCTGAAAGCAGAGAATACCAGAAAGATATTCTCTTCTGCTTTATTGACTATGCAAAAAATTCAACTTCATGAAACAGAACAAATTATGGATAACATTGTGAGGAATGAGCATTTGAGAACACTTAACTGTGCTCATGCAGAAAGTATACATAGACCAAGAGGTGGTCATTGGAACAGAATAAGGGGATACTGCATGGTTTAAAATCAGGGAAGGTGTGTGTCAGGCTTGTATCCTTTCACCATATTTATTCAATCTGTATGTGAAGCAAATAATCTGAGACACTGGATGATATGAAAAAGAACATGGCATCAGGATTGGAGGAAGACTAATTAAAACCCTGCAATACACAGATGACACAACCCTGTTTGCTGCAAGTGAAGAGGACTAGAAGTAGTTACTGGTGAAAATCAAAGACTAGAGCCTTCAGTATGGATTACATCTCAACATAAAGGAAACAAAAAATCTCACCACTGGACCAATAAGCAACATCATGATAAATATTGGATAAAATATTGAAGTTGTCAAGGATTTCATTTTACTTGAATCCACAATCAATGCCCATGGAAACAGCAGTCAAGAAATCAAATAATGTATTACATTTGGCAAATCTGCTACAAACGTCCTCTTTAAAGTGTTAAAAAGCAAAGATGTCACTTCGAGGACTAAGATGTGCCTGACCCAAGCTATGGTATTTTCAAATGCCTCATATGCATGTGAAAGCTGGACAATGAGTAAGGAAGACCGAAGAAGAATTGATGCCTTTGAATTTTGGTGTTGAGAAGAATATTGAATATACCATGGACTGTCAGAAGGACAAATGAATCTGTCTTGAAAAAAGTACAGCCAGAATATTTCTTAGAAGTGAGGATGACGAGACTTCATCTCATATATTTTGAACATATTATCAGGAGGGACTAGTCCTGGAGAAGGACATCATGCTTGGGAAGGTAGAGGGTCAGCAAAAAAGAGGAATACCCTTGAAAAGATGGACTGACACAGCAGCTGCAATAATGGGCTCAAATAGAGCAATGATTATCAGGATGGCACAGGACAGGGCAATATTTCATTCTGTTGTCTAGAGGGTCATTATGAGTCAGAAATGATTGCAGGGCAACGAACAACAACAAGCACATGTAAATTCTAAGTTTACAGGGGTAGATTTTGATGGTTAGTCCACTTGGCTAGACTGTAGTATAGTATTCAATCAAATATTAGTCCAGGTTTTGCTGGTAATATATTTTGTGGATGTGCTTAACACGTACAACGATTTGCATTTAAGTAAATGACATTACCTCAATAATGTGGGCGGTCCTCATCCAAACAACTGAGAGGCCTTAAGAGCATAAACTGAAGCTTCCCTGAAGAAGAATAAATATTACCCCAAGACTGCAGCATTTGCTCCTGCTGAAGAGTTTCCAGCCTGCCAGCCTGGATGTATGCATATATGTTTATATACACACACACACACATATAATTGAGAGATATAATAATATCTGAATTATAAAAAGTTGCATTGATTTCCAATAGAAAATGTCAAAAGAGCAATGCCCTCAAAATTCTAAGGGAATTTTTTATCTAGCCAGTTTATCAATAAACTAAATTTTTAGATATTCAGAGATTAAAAAATTTTCATATTCTTTGTCATTTTTTAATTGGGTTATTTTTGTTTTTGTTGTAGAGGTGTTGGATTTTCCTACAGATTCTGGAGATTAGACCTTTGTTAGAGATGTCGTAGCCAAAAATTTTTTCCCAGTTTGTAGGTTCTCTCTTTTTACTTTTTCTGTGGAGTCTTTTGAGGAGCATATTTATTGACTTTTTAGGAGATCCCATTTATCTAGCTCATCTTTGCTGTTTGTGTACTGTTAACTATGGTGTGTATGCTGTTTATGTTGTATATTAGGGCCTCTATTGTTGACTTTATTTTTTCTTCCATGATCTTTATAGTTTTTGGTTTTATATTTAGGTCTTTGAACTATTTTGAATTAGTTTTTATGTATGGTGTGAAATATGGGCCCTGTTTCATTTTTTTTTTTTACAGATGAACATCCAGTTTTGCCAGCACCATTTGTTAAAAAGACTGTCTTTTCCCCTTTTATGAACTTTGGGCCTTTGTCAAAGATCAAGTGGCCATAGGTAGATGGATTTTCATCTGGGTTAGTGATTCCATTCCATTGGTCAATGTGTCTGTCATTGTACCAGTATCAGGCTGTTTTGACTACTGTAGCTGTATAGTACATATGAGGCTTCCTACTTTGTTCTTTTTCTTCAGTAATACTTTACTTATCCAGGGCTTCTTTCCTTTGAATATGAAAGTTAATGACTAGTTTTTCCATCTCATTAAAGCAATCTGTTGGTATTTGGATCAGGATTGCATTGTACTTGTAGATTGCTTTAGGTAGAATTAACATTTTCACAATGTTGAGTCTACCTATCCATAAGCATGGTATCTTTTTCCATTTATGTAGGTCTCTTTTGGTTTCTTGCACTAGTGTTTTGCAGTTTTCTTTGTAGTGATCTTTTATGTCCCTTAGTAGATTTATTCCTAAGTATTTTTTTTTAGGGACTATTATAAATGGTATTGCTTTCACCAGCTAACAGATACATTAGGAAATGCTCGCGGTCACTAGCCATTAGAGAAATACAAATCAAAACTACAATGAGATACCATCTTACCCTAACATTACTGGCATGAATCAAAAAAACAGAAAATAACAAATGTTGGAGAGTGTGGTTGTTAAGATTGTGTGTCAAGTTGGCTGGGCAATGATTCTCAGTGGTTTGGCTCTTACGATGTAGTTTGACAGTCATATGATGATGTAATCACTACTATGATGAGATATGAATTCATTGGCATCTGCAGCCTGTGAGCAACTGCTCTGACCGGGATCACAGCAGAGGGTTCTGGACAGAGCTGGAGAAGGATGTGGAGCATAATTCTAACCCACAAAAAAAGACCAGATTTACTGGCCTAAAGGAGACTGGAGAAGCCCCCAGAGTGTGGCCCCCAGACACCCTTTTAGCTCAGTGGTGAAGTTACCTCCCAGGTTCACTGTTCAGCCTGGGAGTGGACAGCCCTGTAAAACCAAATGAGACTAACGAGGTACAGGAGTCCAGTGACAAGGGCCAGAAAGCAGAAGGGGACAAGGAAGCTGGTGATAGGGAACCCAAGGTTGAGTAAGGATATTGTTGATGTGTTGTGAGATTGTTAACCATTGTCATAGGGCAACATTTGTAGTAACTGTTAAATGAGAAACTATTTTGTTCTGTAAGCCTTCATCTTAAGTGAGAATAACAGCACAATTCGAAGAGAGTAGTCAATGTCACTGAACTGTGCATGTAGAAATTTTTGGAAGGGTGTATCTTTGGCTGTGTGTATTTTCACCAAAAAAAATAAAAAGGTTGAGAAGTTAGAGGGTTGATATGTTGTGGGGTTGTTAACCAATGTCATAAAACAACATGTGTACTTCTGTTTCATGAGAAACTACTTGTTCTGTAAGCCTTCACCTGAAGTACAATAAAAAAAAGAGAAAAAAAAAAAAGAGCCTTGCTGTTTGACTTGCCGATCTTGGGTTCACCAGCCCCTGCAGCTACATGAATCAGGAGAAGCCTCCAGCCTAACTCACGTTCCAGCCTCAACAACTGTGTGAGCCATTTCCTTGATATAAATCTCTCTGAGTATATTTATACACTTTACTGGTTTCTTCTAGAGAACCCAGCCTAAGAAAGAGAGGTTGCAGGGAGATTAGAATTCTTATGCACGTCTGGTGGGAATGCAAAATGGTACAAGCATTTTAGAAAACAATATGATGCTTCCTTTAAAAGCTAGGAATAGAAATACCATATGATCCAGAAATCCCACTTCTAGAAATATACCCTAGAGAAATAAGAGCTGTCACGTGAATAGACATATGCGCAGCCATGTTCAGTGCAGCATTATTCACAACAGCAAAAAGATGGAAATAACCTAAACATCCAACAGATTAATGGATAAAAAAACTATGGTACATACACACAATGGAATACTACACAAAGATAAAGAACAATGATGAATCTGCAAAACATCTCACAACATGGATGAATCTGGAGGGCATTGTGCTGAGTGAAATAAGTTAATCAAAAAAGGACAAATACTGTATATTACTTTTATAAAAACTCATGAAAATGTTTCCACACAAAAAGAAACAATCTTTGATGGTTACAAGAGA
Organism: Dugong dugon; assembly: GCA_030035585.1. Lineage (NCBI taxonomy): Eukaryota > Metazoa > Chordata > Mammalia > Sirenia > Dugongidae > Dugong > Dugong dugon. The sequence continues at coordinate 45,158,906 of CM057477.1, read as the reverse complement.
GGAGAGGGGTAGGGAGGAAAAAACACTAACTAGATAGTAGATAAGTGGTAACTTTGGTCAAAGTTAAGACAGTACACAATACTGGGGAAGTCAGCACAACTTGACCAGGGCAAAGTTATAAAAGCTTCACAGACACATGCCAGTGCCCTGATAGACCGAGCTACTAGGCTGAGGGCAGGGGACCATTGTCTCAGGGGATACCTAACTCAATTAGCATAACATAGTCAATAAAGAAAATATTCTACATCTGACTGTGGTGAGTGGAACTTGGGGTTTTGAAAGTCTTTGAGTGACCATCTAAGCTACACCTACTGGTCCCATTCCAGCTGGAGCAAAGGGGAATGAAGAAGACCAAAGACACAAGGGAAAGATTAGTCCAAAGGACTGATGGACCACTTCTACCACAGCCTCCACCAGACTGAGCACAGAACAACTGGATGGTGCCTGTTTACCACCACAGCCTGCCCTGTCAGGGATCACAGTAGAGGGTCCTAGACAGAGTGGGAGAAAAATATAGAACAAAATTCAAATTCACATACACACATAAAAAAGATCAGGCTTGCTGGCCAGAGACTGGAGAAATCCCAAGAGTACGGCCCCTGGATACCCTTTTAACTCAGTACTGAGGTCAGTTGTGAGGTTCACCCTTCAGCCAAAGATTACATAGGTCTATAGGGCCAACAATAACATGAGGGACCTGCTTTATAGTTCAATCATGTATACAAGACTAATGGGCACACAAGCCAAAAAACAAAGACTAGACGGTGGGAAGGGATAGGAAAACTAGACGAATAGAAAAAGGGAAGCTGGGATGGAGAAGGAGAGAGTGTTGACCCATCACGGGGTTGGCAGCCAATGTCACAAAACAATTTGTGCATTAACTGTTTAATGAAAAACAAATTTGCTCTGTAAATTTTCACCTAAATCACAATTAAAGCAAAAATTAAAGATTTGCATTTATTTTCCTAGCAAGGAAATGGAAAATATTCTTCATCAAACACAGGGCAAAGGGAACTGAGGAAGACATGGGATACAGGTAACAGGGTTAGGGGACAATGGAAATCTAAGAATAAGGGATGTGCATTGATCTGGCAAAAGATCAGTAAATATTGAAAGAGAATAATATAATGAAGGACAATTAAGAACTATATAAAAATATATTTAGATAAAAACAAGCAAATTATTAATCCCAGTATAAAACAATAGGAAATACAGTACTTAGTTTTATACAATGTTAACATAGTCACATAATGTAAACATATACTAATTATTTAATTAAAATTCAATGTGATTTTCCAAGGAGCCTAAGAAAAAGGGAAATAGAGAGCTGAAACAGAGATGAATTCTCATATACCATAACATGGTTAATAAATTCTAAAATTCTAAATCTTAATTAAAAAAAACAAAAACAACAATATCTAGAAATACGGACACAGAGCCCATATAAAAACAGTTAAAATTTGAGTATTCTCTCTGACAGGATGACAAAGAGGTGGGGAACATGTTAGGACTGTAATGTTTATTATTAACTTTTTGGTAATAGTTTTTTTTTATTAAACTATGCTCATTCATTATAATGATGAAATGTGGTTGTCATTAGTTGCCATTAAATTGATTTTGACTCACGTAGAACTACTTCAAAGCGTGCTCAAGGCTGTGAATTTTTGGAAGCAGATGGCCAGGCCTGTTTTTTGAGGTGCCTCTGTGTGTTTTAAACCTACCACCTTTTAGCTAGTATTCACATGCTTCCCTGTTTGTGCCAGTCAGGGATCTTTGATGAAAATATAGACAAATTTTTTTCTAATACAAAATACACTAAATTGAGTTACTATAATGTGGCTTACATTATAATTAGAAAAAATACAAAATAAAAATTTTATTAGTGTTTATTGATAAAAACATTGTGAAAGTCACAGAGACTGTAATTGTTGTCAGGCATTTCTTAATTCCGGCAGCAAGCTGAGCACACTCCAGACTTTGCGTTTTGGTTGTGTTATGGGATGGGAGCGGGGGAGAGAGGGAAGAGAAAGTAATTTAATGCATAATGTAGCCTTTGTCAAAATAGAATAGCCCGTCCTATTAAAGAAAGGGTCATAAGTATTATTATTAACATAGATTTTTAAGGAATTTTCCCAAAAATATCTCATATAATTGATGACCTGTCATGGGTGGTATAATAAAGATGAAGAAGTCACAAACTGAAAACCCTTTTCCACTTAAATAAAATGTCAAAGATCAGAGAGGCTTTTAACCTCCTTCTGTCTTCCTAGTGTAGTTCAGGTTTTATCTTTAACAGTTTCTTGATTATCCCTAACTCGGCATTCTTTGTTTGGGTAGAGACATATAGGAGAGGAAAATAACTGTGTTAATACGCTCAAAGCATATCGAATAGTCAGGAATAGTAGTAAGTCTGAAAAATAAAAATATAATCCCTTAATTCTCTGAATTGTTTAATACTCCCCTCACACCACCACACCCCCTTTGTCATATTGAAACAAGTGTCTATGTAGAATAGGCAAGATAACTTGGGCAAAACAATGTTAATCTGTAGAAAATAGTCGGAAACATAAAATAATAGTCTATTAGCAATGAAGATATCTGTTTTCCTCTATTTCAATTTCAGTGCAGATTGTCATATTATTTTGTAATATCTATATAGTGCTTTTGCCCTGGAAATGCATCTACCCTTTGAGTAGACCCTCCAGGGTTAGATCCCAATACCTTATGCAGCCCCAATTCATTCACAAGTTAGCTTTAATGCTTAGACATTCTTTTTTTTTTTTTTTTTTTTTAGTTTATGCAGCCCCAATTCATTCGCAAGTTAGCTTTAATGCTTAGACATTCTTTTTTTTTTTTTTTTTTTAGGGATGAGTCTCCTTTTAGATTATGCCCTCTCTTCTTACTTTTGTCTCTGATGAAATACACATTAAGTGGATTCCATCTTTCAAATGACAGTTCCTCAAAAATCTGAAGAGTTATTTGGTCCCTCCTAAATATTCAATGTTTACTCAGTTCTTTCAATCGTTTTTCTGTGAAATGATTTTTAAAGTAGCTTGATATACTAGCTGCATTCTACAGCAAAAAATCTTAGCTTATTATTCATTTCAAAAAGTGATGTCCAAAACTGAATACACCCACTCCTCACTTATTGACTACCTCATTAGCTGATATTTTGCATTTACGACCATAGTAAAAAATCTACTATCTGACTATTTTGTGCATTAACATATATCTGGCAGTAACAAATGCCAAAGTGTGAGGTGAGAGTAACATTGACTGTGATGGTTAAGGTTATTTGCCAGCTTGGCTGGGCCATGATTCTCAGTGGTTTGTCAGTTACATAACGATGTAATTTGGCAGTTATATAATGAGGTAGTCATCCTGCATTTTGTGATCTGCTGCAGGCATCCTCCATTTTCACATAATGTCAATTTTTGCATGTTGACTTGGTCTTTGGAACCTAACCATGTTGATAACTAAGGAGTGAGTGTAATCATATTTCAAGTAATTTTGAACTACCAGAGAGTATACTAGAGATGTTCCATCTTTTGTCCCTTAGTTTTGCATCTATATTTCAATTATTAGAGGATATGATAGTGTTGCCTATTTATCAAAAATTATACTCTAGAATATTTAATATAGTATTTAAATTTAATTTCAAATTTTAAACATTTATTTTCTCCATCTAAATGTTTTACCAGATTATTTTAGCTTCTGTTTTATATGATTTTCAGTTTTAAGTTTATCCAAAAATCTTACAACTCTTTGAAAATTACATTTGTATCCCATGATAATTCTTTTCAGCCCTTGCTTCTGAATGCCTGCAAGAATTTTTACACTATATTATAATTGTAGGGTTAATTTGTATTGTTATTTTTTTTTGTATTGTTCTCTGTTATATTAGATTTTGAGCTACCAGATAAGGCTAGATTATGTTTGTCTATGTATCCCCAGACATTTATGATTTAGGAAAAAACAATAAATTTTTACTGAGTAAATGAAGGGATAAATAAACAAATGAGTGAATTTGTTACGTGTCAACTATGAACCAAACTGTATTAATCAATTATATATAAGCTTTTGTTTACTTCACTGTTTGAGTTAAAAATTATTTTCTTATTGAACATATGAAATGAATATGATGTTGATTAAGAAACATGGCCAAGACAAATTGTCCAATAGTCCATTTAAGCCTAAATAGATCCTTAACAGTATTGACTCAGAAATATGTGAAAATTTGTATTTTGGTTGGGACTATCTGTAAATCCAATGATGAAACTGGGAAAGACAAAGAAAAGGAAATGTAAGCAGGTTTAAATGTGTCATATGTTTTATATATACCTTTTTTTTTTTCAACTTCTTATTGAGAGGGATTAGTGCTGATAAGTTTAAATTTAACATTAAAAATTACATGTCGCTCATGAGCCATGCTAAACTCCTAGAGGTTCAAGACAACAGTGAAGTCAGAAGAGCAAATTTTTTTCAGGAAACAATGTTATATTCTGTATGGTAACTCTGTAAGCTGAAATGAAATTATCTGTTAATACAGGTGTTACTTTGTAAGGAATTTTTCAAAGTTGGTAAACTAGATTTTCTTTTATGGTTTATAGTGTTAAGCATTCTTATTTTGGCTTAATGCAACTTCAAATGAGTTAGAGATTAAGCCTTACTTATAAATTCATTTACTCTATAATAAAGTATGAATTTAAAATGATCTTCTAAATGTTATATATTTTCTTATGGTATCAGTATCTTTTAGTAATATGATTTGAATCAAATCAAATCTTTTATTGCCCTGTCTAGCCAATCTATTAGCATTTTTCCTATAAAAATGACACTAAAGTGAAGGAAGTATGGTATAAAGAAGATTTACTTCATTTATTTTTTCAATGACTTACTTAAATTTTCTCAATAATCATATATTAAATATAGTATACAATGGAATTTCTTGATTTAAAATTAGAGTTTTAACTGCAAATATGTAACCCTAAAACTCTATTTCACATTGTGTTTGTAGTTTTGCTGAGTCTCAAATTTCATTTGCACACGTTTAGAAAATCAGTTAACTGAAAAGTGAGTCTTTCATACTGTATTAGTTTTATTTTGCTGCTGTATTAAATTATCTCTAACTTAGTTGCTGAAAAGAGGATATATTTATTATCATACAATCCTATAAGTCAGAAATCCCACACAGGTCTCTCTGGACTAAAATCAAGGTGTTGCCAGAGCTGTGTTTCTTTTGGGAGGATCTATGAGAGAATCATTTTTCTTTTCTTTTCTAGCTTCTAAAGGCTACCGGTATTCCTTGGCTTGTTGTCCCTTTCTTCCAGAGAGGTAGCATCTCTCTGATCCTGCTTCATTCAGCTTTTACATCTCTTTCTCTGACCACAGCTGGAAAGGTTCTCTGCTTATGAGGAGTCATGTGATTAGATTGGGCCCACCTGGATAATCCTGGCTAATCTCTCCATCTCAAAATGCTTAACCTTAACCACATCTGCAAAATCCTTTCTATCATATAAGCTAACATAGTCACAGATTCCTGAGATCAGGCTATGAACATCTGTGGGAGGGTCATTATTTTGCTGACCATACATAATATCCTGAGTTAGTTTGTTCTTATAGACTGTTTTTTTACATACTTTTTAAAGCAATGCTTATGACAAAAAAAAAGCGTATTTCTTAAAATTGCCATTAAGTGGAAGATATAACCTGAATAAAGTTTAGAAGATGATTTATGAGAAAATGCCCAGGAAAGAGACATACGGAAAAAGTGAGATTTATTTCAAGGAAAACATCTTAATTTTGCACATGCAGGGATGTAAAAAAATTTGAGATCAATCTCTACAGACAATAGCAGAGGAGTAAGCATTAAAAAAAAAAAAAAAGAATGTAACAAAAGAAATAAAAGTTAAAATGTATTGAGAACCAATATATAACAAGCATTATGAAGGAAACTAAAATTCAGAGGACATAAATATTGATTTATCTCTTCATCCAGGGAACATTAGCATGGTTCTAACACACAGTAGGGGTTCAAAACGTGTGTTGTTAATGGAGATGATGGTTGAGGTTGTAGAGAAGAAATTAACTTTAATTAATTATTTTCTAGTTACTGAACACATCTAAGGTGACTTCTTTGTAATAACCATGTACAGGAAAGAAGAGTATGCTTGTTTTAGATAAGGATTAAGGGTATGGAGCACTGGTGGCACAGTGATTAAGAGCTAAGACTGCTAACCAAAAGGTCGGCAGTTCTAATCCACCAACCACTCTTTGGAAACCATATGGGACAGTTCTACTCTGACCACTATGAGTTGGAACTGACTTGATAGCATCTAACAACTACAATAACTAGGAGGTTTAGAGGTTAAGTGATTTTACCTCCTTCAAAGAAATTTAGTAATTCTAGGGCAGACGAAGGAGTTTTACAGCTGAGTGGCAGATAAATATTTACCTGATTCCAAACTCCATAAAAGTATCAACATTTTTCAAAGTAGCACCTCCTTATGATAAATTAAAATTTAACTCCCTCTGAAATCTCATATATTTCTCCTCCCCTCTGTGGGAAGAACACGTTTCAGGTGAAAAATCAATTCACAAATTAAAACTTGGTTATTTATCTTCAGAATATTCTCTTCAGCTAAGAGAAATTTGCCAACCATTACTTCCTTGAGCTTGCATTAAGGAAACATTTTTACTTTAAAAATACAAAATAAAATTTCTTTCCAGTGGTACAGGCGACCTAGAAATTTTGATTTGCTTTTCCTTGGAGTGTAATCTCCTAGAATTAGTAAATACTGCAGAATACTTACACACTCACTTGAATAAGTCTCTGAAAGTAATTTGCTGGCATGACTTAGGCACAGAATAAGATGTGGCGAGTATTCCAGAATGAATAAGGAAAAAAAAAAAAGTGAAGATCTCAGTATTATGACAATGGGCATAGTTTGACAATTACATATTAATGAACTTCAGGGTAGAAAAAAGAGATCAAGGGTGATGGTAATCAATAAGTATTTTTTGGCTCCTACTATATGCCAGGCTACCACCCATCTGTCAATTTGTCCTACTGTGGTGGCTTACATGTAACTGTGATGCTGAAAGCTAGGTCACTGGTATTTCAAATACCAACAGGGTCACCCATGGTGGCCAGATTTCAGCAGAACTTCCAGACTAATACAGACTAGGAAGAAAGGAGTGGTAATCTACTGAAAATTAGCCAATAAAAACCTTATGGATCACAACAGAATATTGTCTTGTACAGTGCTAGATGAAGAGCCCCTTAGGTCGGAAGGCAACTGTGGAGTCAAGCATGCTGATGATCTTGAAGATGGTGTGGGACAAGGCAGCATTTTGTTCAGCTGTACATGAGGTCACCATGAGTTGCAGCCACCTCCACAGCAATCACAATACAAGCCAGGCAGTTGTCTGAATACTGGAGATCCTGTCAGGTAATGATGACACTATATGCAAGACAGAAAAATATCAACTATACTCAGCAAATTGAATTCCATTTAGAAATCATTTAGAAATTTAGTATAAAATATTTCCTTGGAGCAAAGCAAAAAGAGTTGATCAATTCACGTGAGGAGATTCAGAAATGGTCCTATGGCAGTTGTGAATTTAGAGCTTGACTTGGTTGTTGTTGTAGTGATAAACTGGACAAGGAACACTGCACTGCAGTCAAGAACAGAAGTATGAGATAAGGTGTAAAAGTAAGGTAAAAATTATGAGAAACCTGGTCTAGCTAACTGTGTTACAAGATATGTGATGCACCTGGAAATATGAGTGGAACAAAAGCTTCACTTTACCCATTTATCTGTGTGATATTTTGAAACAAAAGATGATTGTAGTGTTTTTACTGAAAAGAACAAAATAATTCCAATAATGAGGAACTTATGTCATCGTAAATATGAGACGTTAGCCAGTGGTTTGTTTCTATTAAGAAAAACCATTATGTTACATAATATTAATGTTTATATTACATGCTACTAACTTTCACAGAAGGCTCTGTAAAGCCAGAGCAACAACTTGGTAATATAAATTTTCTACAATATAAATTCAAAAATTATACTATCCCTGCATGTACACTTGCATATATGATCTCTTTCAACATAGATACTTTACAAAAACTTGATGTTACATTTAAAAGAGCAAATAAAATAAATTGGCAATAACATTAATGAGAATATTATGTTTTCTCTTATTACAATTCTCTAAATATCTGCTTCTCTATTCCAATTCTCACTCTGATCTTAATAAATAGGGCTTTAGGTGGTTTCTGCTTTAGTTTTTATTATGTTAGTCACGCCTCAATCAATATGATGGTGACAAAATTAACATTCAGAAATGTTTAGCTTTCTGAAAGCATTCTTATGTGAGTAATTTCTGTCTTTCGCAGATTTAAAATTGTTGTCTTTGTTATAATTGTCCATAATTTAATTTTTATAATTGTGTAATTAATGCCTTACTTTGGAAAAAAAATTATTTATTTTTATGTCAGGAAAAATTACTTTAACAGTTAGGTACATAGTATCTGGATGTATTATAATAACCGGGGTTATGAAACGAAAATCAAAACAATGCCTTTTTACTTTCAATAGATTTCAAATAGTCAAAAGTATCTTCATAATTTTTAGGAAAATAAATACTATTCACAGCACATTTCTGTGTTGATGTATGGGATTCATTTTTTGTTCCATGCCATTGAAATTATTTCTTGGTTTACTTTATAATTTTAAAGTTTAAATGTTATTTCTGAGAGGAAGCTGAGCATAGAGCAATATCTATTCTAAAAAGTGTACTCATTCTCTTTGAGAGTTCAGATATAAACGTATTATAATTTTTGAATCTCACTGGGGAAATATAACACATACTACAAGAAATTTGAAATAATTTTCCCTTTTTTTAACTCAGAGCAATTATTTTGTTGAATAAATGAATGAATAATCATGTACTAAACCTATGTTATAACAAGCTTTAACTGATTCTCACACCTTAGCTGAGGGAACTAAGGAACATTTCTGTTCACAGTCCTTTGCGTTAGAAGTTAGGAGACAGGCAGCATTATGAGACATTCTCTGTGGGAGAATAATGATTTTCTGCAGGGCAAGTAACGTGATGGCAAAAACTATACTTAGATTTCAAGATCCCTGTTCTACAGACTAGCTATTTGACTTTGTGCAAAGCACTCAACCTTTGTGTGCCTGTGTTTCATAAACGAAATGATGAATGAAATCTGTGTGAAACTTAATAAACAATGCATGAATGTTATTTTCTTCTTTCCATAAAAAATATAAATAAGTTAGTGTTTTATTTCCTGACTCATTTCTATCACAGAAGGATAATAAAGTTCTGCAAGTTTTATGTAATGCTGAGATTCTGCATTTGCTGAAATTTAAATAATGTCAAGTCTACCCTAAACCACTAAAAAATCCTGAGTATGATGCTTTGTATGAAAAGTCTTATGTTCTCAAATAACAATGCACACAGTTACGGAGTTCTCAGTAAAGTGTTTTGTCATTGGCAAACAAAAACAAAAGCAAGCACAAACTAGACAGAGAAATTTAAATAATTAAATGTGTATAATTTTTAGAACTGTGATCTATTCCAAATTTATTTTGGTCTTGCTGTAGCACTATAATACACACTGATATACTAACACGTTTTTTCAAAATTATGGTGATATTGGATGGCATATTGTTATTTTTTAATATTCTCACATAAAAAAAGTTGATAATAAATAGATTTCTTCCTCATCTTCTTTCACTTCTTTCTTTCTCCCTCTCTTTCTTTACGCATTATTATGTTCATTCATTTAGAACCGATCACTGTTCTACATGCTGTGGATAAAGCAGCAAACAACACAAACACTTTCCTGAAGTTAACATTCTAATCTGGTGTGTTGTTCAAGTAATGCTAGCTGTTGTAACCAGTTGACCCCAAATACACAATGGGTTAAACAAATAAAAGCTGATTTCTTCTTTATGTCACATAATGAACTTATAAGTAGTTGGATGGTGTTTCATGTGCTTAATGTAGCAAACAGGTTCCTTTCATCCTGAGGCCTCATCTCCGTCAGAGTCATGGGGTTGCTTTTAGCTGGCAGATGGAGAAAGAGAACACGGTGAAAGCACAGCAATCTCTAAACCGCTTGAACTAGAAAAGGATAACTCACTTTCGTTCACATTCCATTGGTGAGAACAAGTACCAGAGCAACACGCAGAAAAAGGGGAGATACAAGGAGAAATGCTGACCCTGCTTGGGCACTGATTCCAAGAAAAATTACGTATTTTGGAAAGAGAGCAAGATGTACATGGTCAGCTAATAGTCGTTGCAACTGTCCACCATTCTGATGAACAAGTATCTGTTCACGCTTCTTTTCACACATAGAACACCTCATTCTTTCCCCACAAAAGACAGTCTATTCAGTGGCAAATAACTCTTGAGAAAGCACATGTTTGTTAACTTGAAAGAAACACACAATGCATATGCTTAATTGTCTACAAATAATAATGTAGCTCCACCTAGAAACAGTACATGTTTGGAAATGTAATCACTGACTGCCATCCACTTTTTGGTAACAACTTTTATCTATGAGAGAGGAGTCTAGGTCTTTGATCAATTAGTTGCTTTTGCCATGTGGGAAAGATGCTAAAATTTAAGAAAGTGATCAGGCAATATGTCAAGGCATGAAAAGTACCATGAAGCAGGAAAAAACAAAAAACAAAAAAAAGGTTAAATGCATAGTGAGTGTTGATAGGGGGTGTTATTGTATCTGAAAAGGTATAGACACTTAAAAAAGTGAAGGGAGGGAGTGAATTATTTGGGTACCTGGGAAAATGACTTCCAGACTGAGACAACAGCAGATTAAAAGGTCTTGAGGCAAGACATGCTTATAATTTTGTAGGAGAAACAAGCAGAAAGATGTACCTCAAATAGAGTCAGGTAATTATGGTGACGGATTTCTATGCTTATTATTCCTTATACATTAATTAATTGTAATTATAAGGAGCTCTCCTTTCTTGTTCAACTATTTATTTATATCATTATGGAGTCATAGGTATTTATTTTATCTGTGGGTTATACTCTATTAACAACACAGTTAATTTTATTGCTCACAAAGGCCCTAATTTGGCTATTGAAAAACTCCTGTTTTATTATTTTTATTATTATTATTATTTATGGCTGCCAACCAAAAGGTCAGCAGTTCGAGGAGCTCCTTGGAAACCGTATGGGGCAGTTCTACTCTGTCTTTTAGGGTCTCTATGAGTCGGAATCGACTTGATGGCAATGGGTTTTGGTTTTAGTTTTACCACGTTTTGAGCAATGTCTTACTTTCTGGAATCACCTTATCTTTTCCCTGCTACAGCCCTAGAATCAACAAGTTATTCAGGAGTCTTGTTTTCTTCTATTGGGGACTGGTTTTCAGAAACCAAAATCTTTGTGCTTACTGTGTCATTACAGCCAGTATGTCACTTTTTCTAAGCCATTTCAATGAATAGAAGTAAGAAATACAGACACACAACTGATCTATTGCTATATCCATTTGAGGAAGAAAAGACAAGTATAACCGATATATTGTCTGTGGAAACAAGAGTGAAATGAAAGGATATTAAATATATTCACAGAGTAGGCAATGCATGGTCTTGTATACCATGACAAATCTGGATTTTATAGTAAGAGTAATGAAAAAAAGTCATCAAAGTGGTTGAGGTAAGTGCAGACCATGACCTGATTCACGGTTACAGAAGATGACTCTAGCTATGAAAAGTGAATTGGAGCTGGGATCTATTGGGAGGTGAGATTTAAAATTAGTTCACAGCAAAAAAGAAAATAAGGCAAAACAGTCAGGGAATATGTGGAACTGGGGTGGAGGGCTGAGAGACAAGGGTCTTGCTCTATAATTTACATGAAACCTATGGCCAAAATTTGAAAGAATTTCTTCCCCTGGAAAGGAAATAAATGGAAACAACTTCAGAATAGACATAAGTGAACCTGCAGAAACAAATTTCCAAGGTTATTTTTCTCATTTTAAATGAAAGCTTCATGAGTGATCTTGTACTGGGGAAACAGTTCCAACATCTCACACTGGACAAATTAGAAATGAGCAGACAGAGTAAAGCCTAGCTTAGGAATGACAGAGAGCTTTTAATCAAATTACACACAAAAAAAGCTGAGACAAATCCTATGAATCATGGCCATGTACTATCGCAGCTGAGCTCTCCACTTGAGCTCTAAAAAATGAGAAATATACGGCACAAGTCAACAATGTCCAAGTGTCAAAATATAGCTTGGAAAAAATAATGAATAGTCTTGGATAAGTGGGCAGAGAGCACATAAATTGTATCCATACTATACTTGGACAAATTAAAATACTTTTAATAAATATATGTGAGACATATAGAATCAACACACTAATTCTGCAAAAAAAAAAAAACCAGAAGGCAAAAACATGAAAAAGAAAGGGATTTCCAATAAAAGTTTAGACAGAAAAGAATCCACTTAAGAAAAATCATCTAGTAATTATAATTTTTCACAACAAATTTATAGTGTCCTAGATGAAAAGAAAAAAAAGATTGTTAAATAAAATAGAAAAAAAATCAGATATATGACTATAAATGACATTATAAATTATAAATGTAGTATGATATGGTTGTGTTAAATAAATATAAGGAGAAAAGTATTTTGAAGAAATATTCTAACAACAAAGTATAAAAAAATCAACCTGATATCTAATTTTTATTTTTACATGTTATAGTTCTATATCAAAAGTTAGAAAATAAGATCCCGCAGATTATAGATAAGATTGTGGATTCATAGGATCACTTATGCACAATTCTCCTGGTAAAAAATCCAACAGAAATTCTTACATGAGCCATGTATAGAAATGTTCATCTTTGTTTTGGCTGTAGTTGACAGTGGTTTGAAGACAGGCAAAAATATATCAGTGTAGAATTTGACAGCTATAAATGATGCCAGCAAATGTGGAATGCTATACCACAAAAAAGCAATGAAATTTGTCTACATACAGCAACTTCAATAGAACTTTACAATTATTTGAATAAAGGCAGTATATATGTATATGTATATATATACATACATATACAACAAAAACATTCAAACAAATTAACTCAAACATACACTAAACAACAAATTTATCTATTTTTAAGAATACGTTCTGTACTATGGTCACTTTTTAAATATTTCAGAGTGGGCACTAGGTGTGGAGGAGTAGATTATGGGATGTAGGAATGGGAAATAAAGATAAAGCAATATTGAAATAATAGAAAGATATCCTTTAGATGGGTTAGTAGGGCTATTGTGTTATGAGCAAGGAGTGATTAAGTTAATAGTGTGCACTCAAAACAAAGAAGAAGAAAGAAACATATATGAAATGGTTATTTTCCCTTATACTTAAAGAAATAACTGAAGTTTTTCTTGTGTAATTGCAAATTTACTCTTTGTATTTGCCACAAACAGCAAAAGACTCCCAGCTCTGCCCCTATCTCACACACACATACACCAGTAACCACATATAATGTGCTTTTGGCATTATTTTTTAAATCATAACACAGTATTCATAATCATTCATAATCAATAGTTATTTACAGATGTAACTGTGAGCTATGCATTTATTTTATTTTTATTTTTGCAGGTGCTAAGCCATTCGTGAGATTGGTTGGAATGAAATAAAATATTTTGTTCAGTACATTTAAATTAATTTTGCAATGTAGTATATTATCTTGAAAAATATATTTCAATATTAAATTTTCTGGGAACTATTTCTATGTCTTGGTTATTTTAACTTCAATTTTTCCTAGTTCTATTTCTTCTGTTTTTAAATATTTGCTCACTAATCAAAGATGTGTTTCAGTCAAGTGAACAGTCGTAAGGAAAAGTCACAATAGACACAAACCAGGCACATTTCCCTCTCAGGGTTTTTGCACTTGCTGCTTTATCTGCTTAGCATTCTTCTCATGTTACCCACCTGACACACTCCCACTTCTCCTTCAAGTTCTCATTAAATGGCATGCTTTTAACAAGACTTTCCCTGACCAACTATCCTCCTTATTTATTTTTAACTATTTAACTATCTGGAGCCCTGGTGGCACAGTGGTTAAGAGCTTGGCTGCTAACCAAAATGTCTGCAGTTCAAATTCACCAGCTGCTCCTTGAAAATCCTACCTGGCAGTTCTACTCTGTCCTATAGTGTCACTATGAGTCGGAATTGACTCCACCGCGATGGGTGTGGCTTGGTTTTATTTATCATCCATCCGTCTGTCTATCTATCTATTGCCTATCTTTCTATTTTGTTCTATCTGCTTGTATCTATTTTCTGCCATATTGCACTGTAACGTAAGCTGCATGATGACAAAGGTTTTTCCCCTCAGCCTCCAAAACTTAGAAGAGTACCTGACTTATATGAAGTGCATAGAAAGCACTTGATTAACGAACAAATAAAAATCTTTTTGTAAAGAAAAATAATAATAATGAAAAGCATGTTCTGTAATAATATATACACATTGATAAAAATGTTGTAGGTTACTTTGTTCATGAAGATTTGCTTATTTATTTTTCTGCCATTTGGAAAAGTGTCTTTATTTTTATAATATAAAGCAATGAAACTATAATTCCACAGCCATTTTTGCTGGAGAGCATTAATAACAGATGAAATAACTATATTATACTGAGTTCTCTTCTGAGGGTTATATATTCCTTGAAATATTGGACTGTTTTGACCTAAGACAATCAGCAGTATACTGCTTCAAATAAATGAGAATTATGTTTGGCTTATTAAAATGTTTTAGAATATCTGTTATACCATTTCATTACAAATTCTCTACATCTTACAGAAAACAAACAAAAATAAGGTAAGCTCCAAAAAACATGATTAGCGTAATACCTGTCAAATCCTAGGTCTCTTACACAGACTTCCCCAAAGTTTAGCTCCACTAATTAACTTCACCTGATTTTATATACCAGTCCATAGCCCTTTCACATGGAAGAAATAAAAATATTAATCTGTTAAAGGCCAAGAAATGACATTATAGAAAAAGGTAATTTGCAACGTAAGCCTATGAAAGTTAAAGCTTCAGAAAGTGTGTCATCCAAACTTCCTACTCATTCACGTCATCTAATAAGCTTAGAAAGTTGAAAATTCATATGCAACCTATCATCCCTAATGTGTCCAGGGATTCTTTCAATCATTGAAGCAAGCGTGGAGTTTAAGTAGCTTGCACAACTATTTAAAGTATTTATTACCTACCCTAGATTCATACAGCCCAATATATAGGATATTTTAACAATAATTTGTATAAATTTACAAAGTGTATGTCACCTGCATTTTTAATGTGATTGATTGATGAAATAGGCTATTATAGTTGCAAAGGCATCAACCATGAAGAGGAAAATAATGCTAATTTACTATCATTATATACTCATACAGTCTTGAAATTGGCATTTGAAATGGCAATGGTGGCATTTCTGCAAATGTGCAGCACCAGTAACTGTTTTTATGAAAAGGGTAAGTAGTAGAGAATGTTATGGTGCCAGTTATGTTGGGAAAATATAACATATATAGTAGTTGCATTCTTTCAAATCAGTAGTAAATTAAAACAACAGTATACCCATGATATAATGTGAGGGCTTTTGCGTGTGTGTGTGTGTTTGTGGTTTGTATGCCATATACGTTAGATTGATTTATTTATTTTAAATAATAATGAATGTGGTTCTATAATTGACAATTTTGTGTCGAAACACTCTCACTTATACACCTGGCCCCTCAAAATACTTCCAGTGTAGTAATTCCACACATAGTTTCCAAAATAACCATAGAGTTTCTACAACACTGTCTTCTAAAAAGTAAACTTTAAGGTAATGTTTTAAAATTTTTCTTTTGGACAGAAATAAACTTGGTCTACCAAAGTGATTACTTATTTCTTATGATTGAACAGTTTATACTAAAAAATGTTCTTGGTTGTCCAAGTTTCCCACTAAACAGTTCATTGATTTAATTATCTTATTTTGAAATACATTTCAAAAGACGGATGGGAAACACATTTTTAAAGTGACACCTAAAAATAACAACAACAAAGCCTGTCAGAAGTCATTCTTCTCATTTTTCTCTTCCTAGTAAGTACATTCCAACCTCATCACCCGAATGGAGAGGCTTTTAACGTGGTGCCATTCAGATAGGTATTTATGATTTTAAAAGAGCCATTTAGTCGAGTAGTAACCATTAATCAAGGGCATGAATTTTATATGCCAGTGATGTCAAGGCAGACTCCTTAATATTATAGAAGCCTTGTTCAGACAGCAGCTAGGAGACAAGCAGTAACTGAACATATTTAAAATCCACCCCATGTACTGAACAGATTTCAATGTCTGCTGTGTTTAAGGTCCACTGAGTTGTGAAATGGCTGCTTCATTCACACAGATGTTACTATCTCCAGGCTCTTCTCTAGCTTTGTAGCTTCTCATTTACATATCTGCAGCAAGTTTTGTGCTCATGAAGTGAGATACAGCTTCTTGTCACTACTCTTTGTTATAGTTAAGCATGTTCAAGACAAAATACTGTAATTACACCTCATTAAGGCTTAAGAAGAAAAATAATAAGGAACATAGCAATAGATGTTCAGTCACCAGTGCTTCATTAGTTCTTTTGCTGTTTAAATACCTGGAGCTGATGAATATAAATTACTCATGAAAATACAGCTTAAAAAGTTTTATCCCTTATTTTTTTTCCTAACTGTGTAAACAGTATCAGATGACGATCATTTTAGAAAGTGCAATTTTACTTTCTACACGCTTAACTTATTTTTTTAATACTGATCTGCAGGCTGAACGATTTCCAAACTTTAAAAATTGTTTGGTCGAAAACAATAGAAAATACATAGGGGTTAAAGAGCCATAGCATAGCTAGTTTTGTTTCACATTCATAACCATATCGCCTGTTCTGATGAGATTGAACATCTCAATGTATAAATTGCATGACCTTCCACACAGCTGGCATTTTTCAATTAAATCTCTTGCTCTGTGTACACAGTCAGGTACAATGCCTCTATTCCAGTAAACTAAACACTCCTTGACAGTGAGCTGCTCAGTCCTGAAACTCATCAGCAAAAACTTGATTGTATTCTCTTCTTAGGTGCTAATAATGCTTTTGATTTTGGCTTTGCAGAAAAAAATGCTCTTGAACTATAAGCCCACATTGTATTCTAATTGGTCTTCTTCACTTTCCTTGACTGTAATTCTATCGCCAACTTGAAATATAACAATTTAAAGAGTAATCATTGCAAAAGTAGGTCATATGTTCCTGATTTTGGTATTGATACAGGTATCATATAGCTTATACTTCCAGTTTGGTATATTGTGTATATGCATCTAGATAAGTAGGTAGGTAGGTAGATAGATATATAAATGATCTTTAAGTAGATTTTGAAGAGAACATAGAGAAAACACTTTTTGTTGCGTTAAGAAGTTCACAGAATAATAGAAAATGGTAATATTGTAAAAGTTTCCCTAAAGATATATTAAATTTTAATTGGTCATCTGTGTCTTTATGTGTGCATACACACACATATATAGTATATATATTATATATAATATATATTCAATACATACATATACTTTTGAGAATAAGGCTATTAAATTTTCCTTTGGTAATAAGGTGACTAACTTTGGAAAAGCTATCATATTTAGCATTTTATTTTTTCGAGTGCATATTTCAAATTCATATGCTTAAAAGATAGACTTCCGAAAATAACTTATTTTGAAAAAAAAATCTATTTAATGTGGTGTTATGGATTTAATTGTGTCCCCCCCAAAAAATGTGTGTCAACTTAACTAGTCCATGATACCCAGTACTGTGTGAGTGTCCACCGTTTTGTCATCTGATGTGATTTTTCTATGTGTTGTAAATCCTACCTCTATGAAGTTAATGAGGTGTGTGATTAGTGGCAGTTATGTTAAAGAGGCAGGACTCAATCTACAAGAAAAGGTTGTGTTTTAAGTCAATCTCTTTTGAGATATAAAAGAGAGAAGTGAGCAGAGAGACTTGGGGACCTCATACCACCAAGAAACAAGAGCCAAGAGAGTAGCACATCTTTTGGACCTGGGGGAAACCCTGGTGGCGTAGTGGTTAAGAGTTATGGCTGCTAACCAAAAGGTTGGCAGTTCGAATCTACCAGGTGTGCCTCAGGAACTCTATGGGGCAGTTACTCCATCTTATAGGGGTGCTATGAGTCGGAATCGACTCAACAGCAGTATGTTTGTTTTGGTTTTGGACCTGGAGTCCCTGTGCTGCCAAGCTCCTTGACAGGGGAAGACTGATGACAAAGACCTTCCTCCAGAGCTGACAGAGACAGAAAGCCTCCCCTGGAGCTGGCACCATGAATTTGGACTTCTAGCCTCTTAAAGAGAAACCTGGTGGTGTAGTGATTAAGTGCTATGGCTGCTAACCAAAAGGTTGACAGTTTGAATCCACCAGGCACTCCTTGGAAACTCTATAGGGCCGTTCTACTCTGTCCTATAGGGTCGCTATGAAAAATGTGAGAGAATAAATTTCTCTTTGTTAAAGCCATCCACTTGTGGTATTTCTATTATGCCAGCACTAGATAACTAAGACATGTGATAATACAGGTTTTATGTCTAATATTGATGAGGTGTTCAGGCTAGTAATTTGCTATCATCACCTCTATAAAGGATAACATAGGAATAAAATGTATGTTACTGGATGTTCAGTAGACTAGTCAGCAAACTAACTTTCTAATTTTCCAGAATATTAAAAATTCTATTATTGAACAACAAATATAAATATTATATCATGAGTGCCCTGAGAATCCTCTCTACTGGATACGATAATTCAATACATGTAACAAGAATCAAACCTGAAAGACATTAGGCCAGAAAATGGAAGCAATTAAACAACTAAACTGAGGTAAGCCCATTATGAAGGTAGGCCTCAGTGTATACCTGAGACATAATTACTAGGCATAATCTAATTATGAGGTTTGATTTTATTCACTAGAACTGCACTTTGTGACTAAGCCCTTTCTTACAACTGTTTTGGTAACTAGGTCTCTGGCTCATTTCTCTAAGCTTCAATCCCATCTCACCCAATATCATGATTAAGGATCGCTCTTATAAATCCAGCCAAGAACCAAAATCAGAACACAGGTCCATGCTAACTAGACCCCTGCTATGCACCACTCAATGTACCTCGGTGGCAGTGCAATGTTAGGATGTCTGCCTGGATTGCCAACTCTTACCCATGTCTACCCTTTGTGTGGTTGTGCTCCATTTGCACTCAGCACACTATGAAAAGTCAAACTCCTCTTCTGACAATTCAAACGTATAGATAGATGGATAGATACAGAGATAGATATAGATAGGTAGATGGGCAGATATAGGTAAATAATCCCTTTCCATTTCAATTAAACCAAAAACAAAATATATTTAAAATCCCTGTAAATAAGGTGTTTATAATTAATTTTTTTGTATTCTTGTAATTATTTGATATGCTGCCACTTCCATCTTTGTATTATCTCACAGTATTAACGTTCTCTAACGATTTAGAATTTTTATTTTTATTTTAAATTGAATGACCAAAATGTGACAAACTAATTCATTACTCTTGTCTTACAGGCTTCTTTTTGTTATGGTGAGAACATCATATACCAAGTCTCCTTTTTTAATTGTTTGAGTCTTTATTGTTTTTACAACTAAAGATTTTGTCTGTGAATAACGTTTGGATTCACAAATGGACACAGGAAAATAAGTATTTGCAACATGCGTTACTTACGTTTACATGTCAGATGATTTTAAAATAAAACAACCGACTCATTAAATAAACCCTGTCAAAAACAGAATTGGTGTCTCACAGTTTCTCTGAGAATGTCACAGTTTTTACTAACGTTTGTTGTTGTTGTATGCATAGATTCTATTTACACGGAGCCTTAGATCCAGTAATTATATTCAGAGTAGTACTTCCCTGGCATTTAAAATAAAAGTTTGAAAACTGTTTTAGGTGCGGTGTCATGGAGATAATTTACTCTGGGAATTATGATTACATTGTTACTAAAATACAAAAGGATTTACAAACTAGGAAGCTCTGCTGTCAAGGACCATGAGCGAGTTGTCTCCCTGAAATGTTCCTTCTTAAAGAACTGTTTACTAAATTACCTCATTATTTTTTAAAATGTATTTTTATATAAATGTAGAAAAATGCAAGGATTTTGAAAAAATTTTGAGAAAAGTTTTAAGATTAAGGATATCAAATTTAAAGTTTGTAGTGCTTATATAGAGATTGAAAGCAACAGAGTAAGAGGTGTAGCCCTCTGGACTAACTTAGATGTGAGGACAAATACGGATATTTTAAACTAAGTGTGCATGTGAATAATATACCAGGTCTGATGGAACCAACAAGACTAAGTTTGCAAACATAGCCACCAATTTTACTAGTTTGTTTAGAGAAATAAAATACACTTGTGAAAATGTTAGTTTCAACTGTGGGTGACAAGTATGTATCAGGCATTTCACTATATATATATATATATATATATATATACATATATACATATGTATATATATATATATGTATACACACACACACACACACCATCACACACTATGCATATATATTGGTAGCTCTGGTCGTTAAGTGCTCAGCGAATAACCAAAAGTTGGCAGTTTGAACCCCCCAGCCCCTCCATGGGAGAAAGATGTGGCTGTCAGCTTCCATAAAGATTATAACCTTGGAAACCCTGTGGTGCAGTTCTACTCTGTCCTATCTATATTGTCACAAAGAGTCAGAATCGACTCAATGGCAATGAGTTTGTTTTTTTGGCATATATATGTATAAATATTCCATTTTAATTTTCACAAATACCACATGGTATAAATATTTTTACATATGTGTTTCATGATTAATTTTTCCAAAAGTTAACAATAGGGAGAAGAGTAACACTTGTAACAAAAACATGGCAAATATATTTGAAAATTCAGTTTTCTATTGAGAGTATAAAAAAATGGGAAAATTTTTAGTCAGGAAAACAAATTTTTAAACTAGGCTGAACTTCCAGAAATAGTATAGTGGCCAGTTTTGTATTTATTCAATTGCAAATTATTTCTAGTTAATAAAATAACCACATAGAATGATTGTAAGTCATTATAGTATCAAGTTAATACAGCAATTTTTAAAGGACTTTAAATAATTGACCAAAACTCATTATATTGTATTATTTCATCATTTTTGTAAATATATATTTGTTAGTGTATACAAATCTTCAAAAAGAGATGCATATTGACATTCTAAATGATATCTGTTGACTCTAATTTCAATTGTGGAAATAATAGTTTAATATTTTCATGATTTAAAAAAAAAAAAAAAGAAACAGCAAAATGAAATTTAAAGCCTCTATTCAGGACCAAGCAGTGTTTAGTTCTGTTGTACATAGGGCCATTGTGAGTCGGAACTGACTCGAGGGCACCTAACAACAACAACAATTCTTTGCCAGTTACATGTATATACTAGAATGTAAAATATATGAAACAATTTAAATTGTACTTAATTTTGTTCTAGAGAGGATATAAAGATGTGGGAAGAAAATAAAATTTTAAATGTCAAAATGCCTTATCTCTCTGTCTCTTCTCGCATTTCTGGGGAGGCATGGGTGAGAAGGCAGAGAAAACGTGGAAGTGTTTTTTTCTTCTCCTGGATAATGGATTGGATTCACCTCCCACCCACACTTCAATGGATACATGAGATCTGTGGAATGAGTGTCTTTATGTCAGACCTCCGTCCCCCACGTCCAGATCTTTTTTTCTTACAATTTCTAGAGATTTAGCGTAAGTCCTCATAGGAAAAAGAAACCCAAAGGAGAAAAACTGCCGCACTCAACATCACTTCTCTCTAATAATGAACATTTATCCTTGGTCATCCTTGTGGACCACATGTCTCCCTTTTTGAAGATAATGAACTTCCCTGGAGGCTGCTTTTTCATAAAGCAATGCAACTATACCAGGCCCACTTTGACAATTCTCTAGATTCACATAGACTTCCTTATAGACGGTGAGTGAATTCATAGTTATACAATTAGCTCATATATCTCAAATATCTCCAGGATGGTGATCAAAGAAAGTGAAATAAAATATTAACTATTCCAGCATAAAAAAATTAATATTTCTAATCTTCTTGGTTGCTTCTGGGCTTTCACATCTGATGCTCTGCCTGCAGAGAGATTAAATGCTGTATTCCTTGGGTAAGTTTAATGGGGTTGGTTTTGTATACCACAGATTTGTAGTATTTTTTTTTTTTTGGTGGGGGGGATACAATTATGTTCAGGGTGAATAATTAGGAACTCCACTGTCATTACATATTTGAGGCATGACTACTAATAACATCCTTTATCAGTAATAAAGCTATGTTCCATCTGTTTGGTCCAGCATCAGTTTCTCAGTTATTACTCAGAATTGTGATATGAGAAGATAAGTTATTTATAGGCCCCTCTAAAAGCCCACTGTATGCTCCTCTACATAAAATTCTAGGAATTGTCTATTAATATTTTCTGTCTACTATATTTTTTTATTTGCTTTTTTGAATTTTTTTTTCAAATTAGTCAGGATTAGCTTTAGGTTTTATGGTGAACACGTTTTGCTTTAAAAGATCTTACCACAAGTTTATGGCACGCTATAATTCATTATCCATTAATTTTAGACTTATTGTTTAGACTTAATCAAGTAAGTTTTTAATTTATTTGCCTTCTTGAACAGTGGCTGATTTATTTAAATTACCACCTTTTTTACAACAAATATCATAAATATGAAGTTTTTGTTCCATGAATCATTTTGTGTTTCTATATTGGTACCAGTCTATTTTAGTTACTGTATTGTATAATTTTACAGAGAATAGGTCAAAACATTTAACTATGTTTTTTTTTTCCCAAAAATTTCCTGGGTATTCTCTGTGTTATTTTCGTAGATGGAATTTATTAAAAATATGCAAAGCTCCTCTATCAAACTCTATTGGGGCACACATTAGAATAGTATTCAATGTGTATATTAATATGATGAACACCATCATGTTTCCTGTATTAACTCTTTCTTTCAGAGTGCTGCTGTGTTTAGTGGCATAGTGGTTAAGAGTTGGGCTACTAACCAAAAGGTTGGCAGTGTGAAACCACCAGCCACTCCTTGGAAACTCTATGGGGCAGTTCTATTCTGTCCTGTAGGGTCACTGTGAGTCAGAATCAGCTTGATGGCAACAAGTTTGTTTGTTTGTTGTTTTGGTTATTGTGCCTGTACAATTTTTCAGATTTTTTTTGTATTTGATCTCACTTACTGTATCTTTCATCTCATCTTCCACCAAGTTCCCTCTGAATACTCTGCTGCAAGAACAATGGTCTTCTTGCTTCCTTTATTGCTCACAGTGTGCTCCCTTCTGCCATAGGAACTTTGTGTAACATCTGCCTGAGATAAATGACCCACTTCTATTCGACATACACCTATTCTACTTTCAGACCTCAACTGCATCATTACTTCCAAGGGAAGTACTTCGATTTCCCAAACAGAACAGGAAACATCACCTCCAAAGTTAGAAAACGGTAACAGAATTGATCAAATTAAATTACTTGTAGCTAGATATGCAAATTAAAATAAAGACTGTCTTTTACATTTCTGTCATTAGCCTCACATTTGTATTTTTTATGATTTATTGAGTTATAATTGTATGTCAGATATTGTGCAGAATAACTTACATATACTGACTCCAATGCTTAAAATAAACTTGTTTGTGCTATTTTCACTATTATCACAGAGGAGGACAGGGTGTTATTTGACAACTGTCAATTAGCATTCGGAGGTAGAAATCAGGTTTCTCAGCGTCAAAATTCTCTTCCATGTACAATATGTATTTGAAGAAGCCAAAAAAAGCTCATTTCAGGACAAAGTAATTTGCTTGTTTTCTTAGTAAAAGCCAGAGGAAAATCATGAGATTTGTAACCATTCTGTCACTTGCTGAATAACACGTTGTTATTGTTAGGTGCCATACAGTTGATTCCAACTCATAGTGACTCCAAGTGACAGAATGGAGCTACCACATAGCATTTTGTTTGGTGTCATCTTTTCAGAAACAGATCACCAAGTCTTGCTCCTGTAGAGTTTCTAGGTGGATTCAAACCACCAACGGTTAGCTTAGCCACTGTTCTGTCAGGGCTCTTTGCTGAATTACATACATGTTAAAATTTTAATACTTATTTTGCTTGCTTGTTTGCTTTTTTTTTTTTTTTTTGACTCATTCATCTCTACTTTGATTGTTTTTTGTACTTTTCCTAATTCAGGTAGTAATTTGTGATGTTTGTTTTAGTCTAGTTGAAACTTAGACCAGATGGATCCCAAGTCTTTTAAATGAGGTATTTGTTACTAGCTGCCTACTGTGCCTTGACTTGTGTTCTACTGAGGATTTGTCTCCTTGCAAAACTTCCACTGGTTGCAGATATGTTGTAACTTTTCAAGTTGTATATCAGTGCAATTATAAAGAACTAGGACTCTACGAGAAGTTCCTGTATCACCTTTGCTTAGAATTCAGTCTTGACCACCTATTTTACCACCTATTTTACATAATTTTTAAAAAATAAAAGTAGGTCATTTATAACAATCACTCACCTGAAAATTTAGTTATGCTTTACTTGCCAGATCAACTAATGTAAAGTTGTCTTCCACACTGATATAAGTAGTTAATTGTCTGTTTATAGATCTTATTAATAATTCAAATGGTAACTTTTCTATGTTAATACTGAGAAGATACTGTTCCTTGTGTCATCAGACATGAGTATAAGATAGCTGGAGAAATGTGGGAAAATATGAATAGGCCCAAAGACTTATATTACTGGACATTAAAGAAAAAAAGCAGAGAAAATGTTTATTCTCTTATGGTCAAAGCTGTATTCTCCGTGAAGACAAGTGAGGAGTCTGGCTCCCAGTTAAAACCTAAGTGTGATCATCCAGTCCTGATCATAGCATTAAAAAGGATATACCTGGTAGGCCTCATGGGGGAAAGTACCTTCCCCACACCAGACTTGGTTCACAGTCTAGAAAATATTTCAGTCAAGGACTTATGCTTCTTTCCTGTTCATGCTCTTAAATACATAGGCATTCCTAACCCAGATGCTTCCATTTGGAAGCCTCCTTATTGTAGGTCCTCTGCCGAGGACTTCTCCAGATGCTAAGTAGGAAAGATGAGACATTGAAGACACCTTTCTGCACTGTGATCTAGTACTCAGTACTTTTTCACCCCTGGTCCTTACCACCACCACTTCACACACACACCAACCTGAGGTCCATAAAACGGTAAATCTTTGGTTTGAAGTCCCTCCACAGTGAGACAATTCTCCTAATCAGCGCTGACCCTAACCCAGTATGGAAAAATGGAATGGTTGGTAGAGGGCATCTTCTTTCTGGCTCTTGCTTATGCTATCTCAGTAAGTGATTAAGGTTTTGTCTCCTACTTACATTTTGGCTTATTGTTTTAGTCAACCAACTTGACACCAGCAGTTCAGCTCTCTCCAGCTCAGCACAACTCTTGACAACAGAAATTCTGTCTGTTTTAAAATGTCACCATTGCATACTTAGGGACTAGAATCATACCTAGAATATATACATATATATATGTACAGGTATATACATATGTATATGTATATTTATATATATATATATATATATATATATATATTCATGGTATATGGTTGGGTTAAGATATTGAGCCACAATGAAACGTATATATGAGAGTCATGGTTTTCCTTTTTTACTCCTCCTTAATCACTAAACACTTTACCAATTAAAATATGAAACAATTATCAAAGATAGAGTCAGATGATGGAATACATGCTAAATTATCATTTCATTTTAGACAATAAAGGCAAATATTAGCTTTGATTTAAGTATTAGAGAGGAAATAATTATTTTAATGGGGTTTTAAAGCAAAGTGAGGAGAACATTTATTGCTGCCTTGAATAGAAACACAAGCACAACAATTCCTTTCAGTGAGATTATATCTGCTTCCATCTTAAAGATTTACTATCAATACTTACTGCACAAGTTCTGATTATAGCCATTCTATACAGACATCCTGGGTTTCTATTCTGGGGGCAAAGATTAAGGAACCTAAACATATCCCAGGTATGGCTATATAAAATTTAGTATATGGTAACAAAGCACAAAATGTATGCATATAACATTTAAGACTACTGACATTGTGCAAATGTGTATTATCTGATATTAATTAAATTTGCATTAAAAATTCTTGTATTTCTATAAGATCACTGTGAAGTAAGCAAGTTGTTTTGCTTCTAAATGGTGACATATGTGATCTTATATGTGATCTTATATTGAGGTGATAGTTCAATATATTGGAAGAGAGCAATATGAAAAAAACTACCTTATGTTAATACTTAAGTATTACAGATACCTCTCTCTTTAAATGAGAAAATTAAAAAATATATATATATATATTTTTACTCAACATAATAGCTCTCCTTTCCATTTATAAAGAACTAAGACATGTTATGTTATTACTTTGGTAGCAACATAGTAAACCTGTATGACAGTTTAATTCACCCATCATTATGTATTCCAATGCATCACTTCCCTTTAATCACTTCATTATATGAATGCCTCTTTTTCTATCTCTGCGTGTAAACAGATGGAGACCACCACAGGAAACCCATCTTCACTTTCAAACAAAGCTGTTCATTTATATTTTAAAAATTTCAATATATTCTCCTTACAGTTAGATATTCGTGGTATTGTGCAAAGATTTTGATAAAAGAAAAATATTTCAAAACTAGTTATAAACATTTTTAGTGACATAGCAGAGACAACACCACCGGTAACCAATATTTCTATTGTATTATCTTCTTTTACTTTTTGTTAGATATTTTTGCTAGACAGATAAAAATTTGGCACAGCTTCTTGAAGAAAATGCACTCCCAATTTTATAGGCCATTGTTCCTAAATTAATTTACTCCTTCTACAAATATGTATTGAGATCACGCCATGTTAGTTGTGTTATATTTTGGTTTATGAATAATAAATGAATATAACAGCCATGGAGCATTGTAGTTGCCTGCCTAAAAGCAGTCCCTGAGACAAGAATGTAAGAGCATGTAGATTATTTTGGAGTTGCATGAAGCATAGTTAAGGGAACAAGAAAGTGGAAAATAATACTGGGCAAAGCAAAGAGTCAAAAAGTATGTTCTTAAGTCAGCACCCACTGTTGGCAATGGGATCTCAGTCTCATGGGGAAATTCTGGGAAACAAGGTAAAACATTCTTGAGCTGTGTGGGATCTGAGTGACGTATTTATGTCAATGCTACTTGAGTGTGGGGGATGTTGGAGGAACGAGGATGTGTGTATAGTTGGGTAATGAGGCGGGTGTCTGGTAGGTAATCACAGGCAGGTTTTACCTTTCTGTACTCTGGGAAGAGCAGTCATCTATAGTGCTAGAAAGAATATACAGAGATGAATGCAGGTACTGACTGTGGGTGTTTGGCTGGAATAATGTGGGTAAGGTATGACATCATCTCCTATAGGGCCACTGGTGTCTTGAACATGCATTTTTATAAGTGATCTTTTGAGCAGTGAGAAAAAAACCTAACGGATGTAGAACATTAAACTGGAGTTTAGACATTCGAAATCTGATTCTACATTGATGATTATAATAGTCCTTGGTCTTCTTTGTGCGTAAACTCTGTTTTTGAGATACTGTAAATTTTGATGGACAAACATATTCATAAATGGAAAACCTCAGCCTCCTTCATGTCCCTACCAAATCATTATTTAATGGTGTAAGTAACTTGGTGTACTCTACCTATTCTTTTCCTTTGCAGTTCCATTCCACTGTGGTGATCTGTTCTATTATCACCTGAGCCCCAAATGCCAAATGTAACACCAATGGCCACTGAAAAAGTGTTGGTGCTGCTGACACCCTTGCTAATTCCCGTGAATGACTTTTATAAAGTTGCTGAAGTTCTACATTAATGGTTCAACCATCTGCTCAAGAGGCACCTTCTTCCATTTCTGTTTCACTGTTGGCTTAAATACTAAAGAATCTGAGATTCTCAGTGTGCCAATATGTATTTTGTGTTTTTCAAACTCTTCTTGTGGGCCTCTTCCCTCACTGCATGAATACAAGGAGACTGAGTCAGAGACCAATCTATGTGAGATACAGTGTTTTATTAAATATCTCTTAACCTCTTTTCCTTTCTTAAGTATAGTGTTGCTTCTCTTGGAGAATAAAGGTTGACTTATTGTAGAGTCTCTTGCTTAGGTTTCTTGATTTACCCAAACATTCATTCAGTACTAAAAATGGTGCAACCCCAGGGTAAACAAAGTCCAATCAGATTGCCCTAGTTGTGCAATGACGCAAAGAGTCTATGAATCCTTAGGTATTTCATTGTGCCTTGAAGTGTGTGCTGACCTGTGTGTCAGAGAATCTTATCTTGTTGTTCTTACCCGGGAAGGGTGCATATGGGTTATTGAAGGAATTGTTCCTGCTTAGTGGCACAATGGTTAATCACTTGGATGCTAACTGAAAGGTCGGTGGTACAAACCCACCCAGTGGCTCTGCAGAAGGACCTGGTTATCTGCTTCTATAAAGATTATAATCTAAAAAACCCTATGGGGCAGTTCTACTCTGTCACATGGGGTCACTATGAGTCAGAATCAACTGGATGGCACACAAAGACAGCAACAACAGCCTAAAGATATTTATATGACATTTCTCTCATTTGTTAAAAATTAAATAAAGATGAATATACCAGAACAACAATATAGTGAATTAAATTTTATTAATCTGCAGTATAAAGATATTTTATGTTTTTCAAGTATCAAAGCCACAATGACGTGTGTGTCACTTTAATGTCTGTTCAGAAAGAACAAACTGGAAAATATCCTTCTGTGAGTTTTCTGCTGACAGTTTATCATGATTGAAACAGAATGTCTTCTGTTCATTAATTTTGAACATGGATAAATAGTGTGTCCTTATGTTCTCCTTCAACTAAGATGGGATTGCTGACCTCCCACATTTCATATCCATCATGGGATGAAACCCCATTAGCAAAGTTCACATCAGAATTTGTCCTCGTCACTGTAGGTTTGTCACAAATGATTCCGTATTCTCCCTTATAAGATCGTGAAGGAGTCATTTAGGAGAAATTTGTTGGATATGCTTAAAGCCACAGCACACTATTGCGATAAACTCCGTGACATTGACGCTAGTTTAAGAGTGTTTTTATGTGATCTGAATATAGGACATGCACATACACAATCTCATTAAAATCTCAATGGTTTTCCGATCATCAGCAGACTGTTCTCCTTTGTGCATAAGAAGACATCACACTTGCATTTATTTGTTTCTGACCAGAAGATTAATTGTTCTGAGCATTTATTTTCCCCAGATTTTTCTTATTCCCTGGCCATACTTATATGCTTATCTGAACTGGAGACCGTAGGTCCAGTTGTACTGAACCAGCAAGTCTTGCTTCAACAAGGGAAAGTTTATACTCTGTTGAGCACTGAGGTTTATTTATTTTCAATATCAGAACAGGCCAAAGTGCAGCTGACAGAAGGAAGCCGGAGCCTTGGAGGGTAAGGCACCAGTTCCATTTAATTTGATCCTATACAGAACCAAGCACAATGCCAAGTATAATGCTATATGTTGGATTTTGATTAGCTGTGCTTGGCCAGCTCCTCTTTACATTACTTCAGTTCAGACTCACTAAATACTGGATGGAATTTCTTCATAGTTGTGCCATGTCCATTTGGGGCAGGGGATAATTAGGCCCCGTCACTATTTCCCTTGCTTGCTCACATACACAATAACCTGCTTTTCCCCTGTTGCTTTGCCAGAATTATTGAAACATTTTCTCCTTATTGCCAGCTGGATTAGTCTCTGCACCTTCCTTCTTTTTTGATTCTAAATATTATTTTGAAAATAAATGCATTATCCTTTAGAACACAGAAACAGGACTAGGAGTCACCTTGGATTTCACTTAGTGTTTCTCTTGTTTTGAGTGTAAAACACATCTGAACCCTCCAGGAGAATGAGAACCATATTCCTAGTCACTTCAAGGAAAGAAGATTCCGTAACCTTTCAAAATCCTATCCTCTATTTAGCAAGCTGCAATATTGACATTTTTAACCTATTTCTGGAGATTAGGCTTATCTCATCCTTTTTTTCTTTTCCCCCGACTCAGTGGATATGGGAAAAATATATCTGTGCCTGGTACTTTCTTTTCGAACTGATGCATTTTGTTGTTTATATAGCTTCTAGAGACATGACATTTAGCCTACTTATTTTTTCTTTTTCTTATTCAATTATTGTTCTACCTCTCATGGCAACTAAAACAGCAATTGTTGATGAGGAAGAAAATAGATATATAATATTCAGCTTAATAAAGCTAGATAAAAATTACATTTCTGAAGTTAAGGTCATATCCAAACTTAAATAATATAAACTGTTAGTGCAAAGGTTGATACTTCAAGTTTTCCATATTTCATATGCATCTTTTCTCATCATTTTCTTACAGTAAAAGAAATGTGGATACATCATTTCTCTCATAAGAGTGACTCACCTTTCTCTTAATACATAAATCAATCTTATACTTCCATGTTTAGTTCAAATTTAACACATACAAAAGTCCATATGAGGAGTTGAACATAGTGCAGTATCTTCTCAGTTCTCTATGATGTGTTAGTTTCTCCTGTCCAGTTCTCAGTTTGCAGCCCTGGAGGTACCAATATGGCCACTCACCCCACAGCTGTAATGGAGATTTATTTCTAAATGGACCCCCTATCTCTTATGACCTTCTGAAATCATATCTTTTCTTCTTATTTCCTTTGTTTTCACTCCATGTTTTGTTATTCCCTGAGCTTTGGTGGCACAGCGGTGAAGAGTTCAGCTAACTAAAAGGTCAGCAGTTTGAATCCATCAGCTTCTCCTTGGAAACCCTATGAGGCAGTTCTACTCTGACTTACTGGGTCACTATATGTGGGAATTGAGTAGCTGGCAACAGGTTTGGTTTTTTTGTTTCAGTAATCTTCATACAATATAATTTGTTACATTGTAAACACGTATTTTCAGACATGAAATCAAAGTTGTACTAAGCAAGCTCCATCTTTAAAAATTTCAAGGTCTACCCAAAATATTATAAGAAAATCCAGACCAGGGGCTGTTTGACTGCCTTGTGGCATCATGGGGCACCCTCCGAGGGAGTCACATAAATTGGAAGTGTACAATAGTAAGACATGCCAACCACCCAATGTTTAAGATGGCTGTTGCAGGCACGGGAGCAGCATAGGAACTGGCAATTTAAGGGAAAATTAATAGTTGAATACGGCTGGTTTACATGTAGTTTGGGAGTGAATATGCTGTACAAATATAACATATTAAGAGT
Source organism: Dugong dugon (assembly GCA_030035585.1). NCBI lineage: Eukaryota > Metazoa > Chordata > Mammalia > Sirenia > Dugongidae > Dugong > Dugong dugon. The sequence goes on along the minus strand of CM057477.1, from coordinate 45,127,455 downwards.
TTTGTTTGTAGAGATAATTTTTATACTCTAAGTTTTCATGTGTTTGCCTTAGAGGCAATATTGAGTATCTTGGATTCACATGGAGTTATACGGAAAAACATAAGCAAGTAGTATGGGCACTTTATCCTTGTTTCAAATAGTACATCCCAGCATCAATTTATTACAGTGTGATTCTACTATTCTAATATGGATTCTGTGAAAGGTTTATTTTGAATAACAGGCTTCTTCTTCTGTATGGTTGTTATGAGTCAGAATCAATTCGACAGCAACTTTTTTTTAAAAGAAGAAAAGAATGGCAATTGTTGTAAAGCATAGATCTTTTGTAAAGGGAAGTAAAATGATCATTTATGCATTGTAGTAGGCTTTGAACAAAAGGTTTTGAATGAATCAGAAAGGTCAGAAAGTAAAATCAAGGTGCCTGGTAGCAAAAATTTAGGTAAGAAGATAATATGAGATGCCATAGAGACAGTAGGGATGTAGGAAAATGTTGTAAATTCAAGCAGTGTTTAGGAGGTAGAGTTGACAATACCTCATGACCGATTTTTAAATCCGAGGCTAAGGCAACTGGTTATGTAATGGCGCTATCATTCACAATACCTGAGTCAGAAACAGAAGAAGACTTTTTCTGGGGATAGAGAGCATTCTGATAGTTATTTTTGAGATATTTTGTGTTTAAGGGGTCTATGGATGGAAAAGCTTAATAGGGCTTGGGAATAAAAGTTTGGAACTGAAGATAGAAATCTGGCCTGGAAATGCAGATCTGGTACCTTTAGCATAGATGTGCGCCGTAGCTCTGTAGAATGGATAAATGATATTTTTCAGGAAGATAAACGTCTAACAACGTTTTGAGGTTAGTTGATGATGAAACATCCAAGGCCTTCTTTTAACTCACTTGATTACTCACTCACTCATTATTCACTCACTCTTTCTAACTCTCTCTCTCTCTCTCTCTCTCTCTCTCTCACACACACACACACACACACACACACATACACACAATTAACCTTTAAACCATCAAGGAATGGATTCACTTTAACTATAGCTTTTAAAGATCTTAGGTCAAATGGCTCAATTTTTCTTGCTGGTGCTTTTGTTTGCTTCCAGCAGAGTACTCTTGTTTTGCAGATAGTATGACCCTTTGTTCTCTGCACCTATTTCTTCAAGAATGGAAAAAGTATGCTTTTAGTTCCCTTTGCCTGAGAAGCCCTCAACTGATAAAGACCTAATCCTCTGGGTTTTATTACTGCTAATTATGCACTAAAACTTTTGCTATTTGCTCACTTAAATTCAGGTTTAATATTCTGCTTTTGAAGTCGTTCTTGCTTGCATAGCTAAAATTGATTATGCTTTTGTTGAACTCTGCTAAGAAAGACGGTGTTTGCTCACTATTGCAGTATATTTGCCTTTACATGCTTTTTTTCTCCATACAGAACTTCAGAATGCAAAACCTTTTACATTTTGTAGGCTTCCAGATAAAATCACTGTAATTTGATCAAGGGCCATTTTAAAAGGTACAAGGACAACCTACTGGCTATATAATTTATTATAAACTACATAAGTTTAGGAGTCACAATATTCAGTCTGAGTTCGAATACCAAGTTGGTGCCATTGGGACTTTATAGCTATTTTCTACTCTCTAAACCTCATTTTATTCATCTATGTAATAGGAAAAAGGAAACAACACGTTCGTTGATTGTCTGTGATATTTACAACAAATATACAGTCCCTGATATATGGGTGGTTGATAAATGTACATTATTTTCTATCTTGCTGTTTCTGTATTCAAAGCTCAGGCCCTCTTTCCTTCTTTTAATCTTTCTCACAAAAACTACACCTTATTAAGTAGAAGGTAAAATACAATATGCATACAAGTATAATTTCATATATATATTTGTTATAGAAATTCTGAAATTGTGTTCTATGCACGAAGTTATTTTATCTGTGGTTAAAGAGCTATATGAGTTCAAGAATATGTAGAAAGTATTTATTGCATCTTTTTTATTGCAATATGATAATTTTAAAAAATCTTCTATGATTTACCCAAAATTATTTTCTTCTTGAATTGATTAAATCACAAATCATTGTTAATGACGGATTACAACCTACTCTTTACTTATAAATAGCTCTCAACTTCTAAATCAAATCTGTATTAAACATTCCTTATGCTAAACAAATTTCAATGGATAAAATTAACTTATAGATGTCAAAACTTAGTTTAATATGTAATAAAAAAGTTTATTTAAAAAAATTTTATGACAATTCAAAAAAATATCACCTCAAACGATAGAATGAAACGGTAACATGGGTCTGCTATATTAATATTTTACAGAAACCACCAAATACAATCCATCTCCATAATGAGTAATATTTCATATTCAATGGAACAAATAAGAGATGAGCATAGTCTGGTTATAATGTCTGTTAAATTGTTTTCCCAGCATTGGAGACAACAGGCACTCACTATTATATATATATATATGTCTGTCTATTTAATATATTTGTTGCTCAGACCTAAAAATTTCTATGTTGACTTTGTCTCTGGTTATGTTGTCACTGCCACACACACATTAGTCTCTTCTTTACTGGCAATGATTAAAACTAGTATTTTTCATATACATTCTTAGAGGACAAGACTATACTGACATTTGCTTCTCATTCATGAAAGAATCCTTTTTGTTATTGCCATTGTTTTTAAATACTTAAAAAAAATCCTAGTGTACCTTACTCACATCTTTTTAATCTTTCCTCATTCTTAATGTTTAATATTTCAGTATGTTCATTGTCCTTACCTTATTATAAAGTAAATTTTATTTTTCTCAATTGATGTACCTGTGCAGTCACTTAGGATTGTTCCTCCCTGACTCCACTATTCAGCTTGACTAATCTCATCTGACGGCAGTGGTGGTACAGTGGTAGAATTCTTGCTTTCCACGTTGGAGACCTGATTTCAATTCCCAGCCAGTGCTCTTCAAGCACACCACCATTGTCTGTCACTGGAGACTTGAGTGTTGCTCTGATACTGAATAGGTTTCAAGCAGAACTTCCAGACTAAGATGGACTAGGATGAAAGGCCTGGTTACTTCTGAAAAAAAGAAATCGACCAATGAAAATCCTATTGATCACAACAGTCCTATCTCACTGAATGTGAGGTCACCACGAGTGGGTGGACTACTTGACAGCAGCTAACATCAACAACAATCTCATTAAACAAAAATTTGGCAGTGAGATGAATAAACAAACTATGGTACATGCACACAATGGACTCTTACGCAGCGATAAAGAACAGTGATGAATCTACGAAACATCTCACAACATGGATGAAACTGGAGGGCATTATGCTGAGTGAAATAAGTCAGTCAAGAAAGGACAAATATTATATGAGACTACTATTATAAAAGCTCATGAAAAGGTTTGCACACAAAAAGAAACAATCTTTGATGGTTACAAGGGAGGGGAGAGTTAGGGAGGGAAAAACACTAAATAGACGATAGATAAGTGGTAGCTTTGGTGAAGGGTAAGACAGTGCACAGTACTGGGAAAGGCAGCACAACTTGACCAAAGCAAGGTCATGGAAGCTCCATAGACACATCCAGACTCCCTGAGGGACGAAATTTCTGGGCTGAGGGCTGGGGACCATGGTCTCTGGGACCATCTAGCTCAACTGGCACAACATAGTTTATAAAGAAAATGTTCTACATCATACTTTGGTAAGTAGCGTCTGGAGTCTTAAAAGCTTGTTAGCAGCCATCTAAGATACTTCACTGTTCTCAGCTAGTCTGGAGCAAGAGAGAATGAAGAAAACCAAAGACACAAGTGAAAGATTAGTTCAAAGGACTAATGGACCACAACTACCACAGCCTCCACCAGACTGAGTTCAGCACAACTAGATGGTGCCCAGCTACCACCTACTGGCTGCTCTGACAGGGATCATAATACAGGGTCCTGGATAGAGCTGGGGGAAAATGTAGAACAAAACTGAAACTCATCAAAAAAAGAAAAAAAGAAAAAAAAAAAAAAAAAACAGATTTACTGGTCTAACAGAGACTGGAGAAACCCTGAGAGTATGGCCCCCGGACTCCCTTTTAATTCAGTACTGAAGTCACTCCTGAGATTCACCCTTCAGCCAAAGATTAGACAAGCCCAGAAAATAAATTGAGACTAAATGGGCACACCAGCCCCGGGCAAGAAGGAGAAGGTAGGAGGGGACATGAAAGCCGGTAATGGGGAACCCAAGAATGAGAAGGGGACAGTGTTGACATGTCATGGGGTTGGCAACAAATGTCACAAAACAATATTTGTATTAATTGTTTAATGAGAAATTAATTTGCTCTGTAAACCTTCATCTGAAGCACAATAACAAAAATAAATAAGAAATAAAATAACAGGAGGGCTTGCCTCTTATCTATCAGACAAGATTCTGATCCATCAGAATTATAAAAGTGACAATAAATACGGAAACCAGTTCTTAAGTGCATAGATGTAACTTGTCCAAGGTAACACCACAAGAAATTGGCCTGACAAGATTTTCAACTCAGATATATATGTAATTATGCTGCTGGTATCTGAAGGGAAAAAGTAGAAGTGATCTTGTGTCTACGTTTGTGAATAAACAAATTTATTGAAATGTTCCCAAAATTCTCTCCTTAAGCAAAATGGCAACACATTCTTCTTTATTAATAAATTAAGAAAAATATAATCACATTCCAATTCCAAATGACTTCCCATGCAGTAAATAAGGTAAAAATTCATGTACCTAGTGAGATATGAGTTATACCAAATCCCCTGTATCTCATCAAGATCTCCCTTTTGGACTCATATGTCCTACTTAAATTCCTTTTATAAATTTAAGGCATTGAAGCTCCCCATGAAATACAAATTCATTATCTAATAGGGAAAAGATTTCATTAACATTACCATTAGCTTTAACATTTTAGGCTGAGTACAGCAAATAAAATAATCTATTATCTCTGTGTGCTGATATCACAAAAACTGGATTTGTATATTTTTATATTTTAAGAAACATAAGGAGTAGAAGAAAAGGAGAAATATTGAGATATCAGTATATTCTTGTGATTTATGATATCATATCAGAGACAAAATATGGAGCCAGACCAAGAATGTGAAATACGGATGATGATGATAATGGTTGTATTCGTTGAGTGTTGGTTTTTACTACGGATTTTACAAGTAATATATCGTAGTTTAATTTTCACAGCATTCTTATGTATTATGTATATCAATTTCCCAATTTAAATCAGTCTCAGAAAGCTAAAAATAGCATACTAAAGGTCTTTAGCTTTACTTTTAGTTACATGTGATGCTTTCAGAGACATCAAAACTAAGGAGGGTCATCATCTGGCTTGTTTTTTGTCAAGGTCACTCTGGCTTCTAGGTTAATAATAGAGTGCGGAGGGCAAGGGCAGAAACTGGGGATCATTAGGAAAAGATTGTAATGAATAATCCAGGCAAGACTGATAACGATGATGGTAGCTAGAATAAGGATGATAGCAGTTGTGGTTGTGAAAATTGGTCAGATTCTGGATGTGTTTTGAATGTAAAGCCTATATGATATGTTGATAGAATGGATGTGGGGTCTGAGAAAAGTCCCAGATGTCTTTAGTTTTTTGTTTAAAGAAACTGGAAGGCTGGCCTTGCCAAAAACAGTGATAGGAAATATTGCAGGAAAAGCAGTTTTGATAGGGAGAAGAGAATGGAGCTGAATTTTGAATAAGTTAGGTTTGAAATATCTAACAGGTAATCAAGCAGGTATGCTAAATTGTTGTTAGCTGCTGTTGACTCAGTCCCCAACTCATGGCCACCCTATGTGTTACAGAGTAGAATTGCTCTATACGGTCTTCTTGGCCGTGATCTTTATGGAATCAGATCACCAGGACTTTTCTTCAGTTGAGCTGCTGGGTGGATTTGAACTGCCAACCTTTAGGTTAGCAGCTGATCACAAGTCACGTATGCCACTCAGGCTCCTTTGTATATTTAAGATTGAAATAGTTTAGGATAAAGTTTAATTCCAGTGATACCAAATTGTTATAACCATATAGATGTTATATAAAGGCATGAAAACAATATTTTTATTGTAGGAATGCTCATGCCGAGAGTTCTTGGAGGGATGAGGGAAATCCAAGAAGGAGACAAAGGAAAAATAGTCATTGAGGAAGAAGGAATACCAGAAAAACATGTGTCAGAAGGCACATGAAGTAATAATTTCAGCAGGATGTTGTGGTCAAATATTGCTGATAAATAAAACAGTAAAGACAGAGAAGTGTCCAATGGATTCAGTAGCTTCCATATCGCCAGAGACTTCAACAAGAGCAGGTTTCGCAGTGTTGTGTATGAGAGCTTGATTTACCTGTATTCAGAAGAAAATGGAAGAAAAGAAGTTAGAGCCAATATACCAAACAAAGCATTTGCAGTGAGTTTTGTTCTTTAAAAAAAAATTAATAAAATAAATGGTTTAGTAGCAAAGTTGGTAAACAAGATCAAAGTGACTATAAAAAAAAAGAAGAAAATAACAAAAGCAGATATGTTGTTGAGAAATATCTAGAAGAAGTTCCTGAGAATTCTTTGAGAAATATAGTTAAATTGCCCTAAGTACATGGAAAGTAAGGATCCCGGGTGGTACAGCAGTTAAGCTCTTGGCTGCCAACTGAAAAGTCAGCAGTTGGAACCCACCAGCTGCTCCATGGGAGAAAGACGTGGCAGTCTGCTTCCATAAAGATTACAACCTTGGAAACCCTATGGGACAGTTCTACTCTGTCCAGTAGGGTTGCTACGTGTTAAAATCAACTTGATGGCACACAACAACAATAATACACGGGAAGTTAAGTCTCAGTAATAAGAAAGCAGAGATTAACATGTGGTGGTGGAAGACTGTGGAATGTCTCTTCAGATTGTTTTGATTTTCTTAGTTAATTTGGAATGAAGATATCTTAGTTATCTAGTGCTGCTATAACAGAAATACCACAAGTGGGTGGCTTTAACAAACAGAAATTTGTTTTCTTACAGTTTGAAGTGTAAAAGTCTGAATTGAAGGTGATGGCTCTAGGAGAAGGCTTTCTTTCTCTTTTGGCTCTGGGGGAAGGTTCTTGGCCTCTTCTGCTTCTGTTCCTCAGAGATCTTCATGAAGGTTGGCATCTATCCTCCTTCCATCTCTGCTTCTTGCTTGCTTGCTTAATTTGCTCTTTCTATTTCAAAAGAGATTGATTTAAAACACACCGTACATTAATATGGCTTCATTAACATAACAAACAAAAATCCATTCCCAAATGGAATTATAACCACAGGTATAGGAGTTAGGATTTACAAGACATATTTTTGGTGAACACAATTCAATCCTTAAGAGAAGGTCATCCTTTAAGAATGAGAATGGGGAGGGAGAGTTGGAGGTTTGAAATACGAGGACAAATTTCATTAAGTCTTCCTAAACGTCGTTGTTGTTGCCTGCCATCTCCTGTCTCTGGAAGCCCCATGTACAATGGAAGGAAATATTTCCCTGTCCTGGGCCATTCTCACAGTCTGTTGCAGATTGGACCATTGTGATACATAGGGTTTTCATTGGCTGATTTTCACAAGTAGATTGCCAGGCCTAGAGATCATGAATTTCAAGTAAGACTAGTCAACATGGTTATATGTTTTTCTCCAGTTATATTCAATGGTGAAGATTTAGGAGCAGAATAGGCAGAGATTTCTGCTGAACTGGTGTTGGGATCAGGTCTAGAAAATATAATAAAAATAGAAGAGGGACATGGGAGTTGAAGGTGTCTTACTGAATTTAGAATTCAATCTGTTTTCAGAAAGAACTCAGGACATGATATGATTCAATGGATGTGAAAAGTTAGAAGGAGCAATTGAGTAGAATTCTGGGTGTGGTTAACATATTAACATATTGTCTGTACTTTAGCTGAACTTGTCTTAAGATGGAAATATGACGTATGTGTGACAATTAAATATTTGTTTATGTGTATAAAACCGAATTAAAAAGTTATTGTTAACATTATTTATTATTCTTTACCAATGGTTTATAGTGAAGTAAAGCTGCATCTGTATTTAATACAAACTTTGAATTGTTACAAGAATAACTGCTGTTTATCTGAAAATGAAACTAATAGCCACTCATATTATGGCATATTTGGCAACTAGCTACAGGTGTAAAGATGTGCTGGAATTTATTGTGCCTAATAGAAACATCTTACCTAATTGCAAATTGTGTCAGTTTATGTACGGCAAGTGACAAACTCCCTCACAAAGGTATACACCTATGCTCATTTAGAGTGACATCAATGTCAATACTTTATATTTGTGATGTCTTTTAAAATTTACCAAATGCTTCCATATTTGAAGCACAAGAATCCTATACAGTAAGCAATGCCAGTGATATTATCCCCTTTAAAAAATCTGTCATCTCAGAACCAGAGAGGTATTAATGCCTAAAACCACCTAGTTAGCATTATGGACAATTTAATTCTAGTATTTTGTAGGGAAATGTCTTTGCGCAATCTTTCTGAGTAGATTAATTACTGCCTTCCTGTCCAAAAGGAATCTAAATTTTCCAAGTTGTCCAATACTAGATACACACACACTACCACCACTTTGGATGAATATTTATTAGAATAAATCATAGAGTTTGGAAGGTTTTGCAGAGATTAATCAATAAGCTATTAATACACTATTTTACAAGCAGAGAAAATATGTCTTTGAAATTGTACCTTCTTCCCTGTCATGAGATATAAACAATTGTATGGATAGTAACTGTGTTGAAGAGAAAAAGGAACTGGCTGGTGCACACATATGTAAGTGAAAATCTACAAACCATTTGGGAATACAGAGAAATTGAACATGGCTGTACTCAGTAAACATCATTATATTAGTCAAATTATTTTGGTTGCTAGTAAAAGATTCAACACCCACGGAAGCAGCAGTCAAGAAATCAAAAGACTCATTGCATTGGGAAAATCTGCTGCAAAAGACCTCTTTGAAGTGTTGAACAGCGAAGATATCACCGTGAAGATTCAGGTGCTCCTGCCCCAAGCCATAGTATTTTCAGTTGCATGATATGTGTGTGAAAGCTGGACAATGAATAAGGAAGATCGAAGAAGAATTGAAGCCTTTGAATTGTGATGTTGGCAAAGAATACCAAATATACCATGGATTGTCAAAAGAACAAACAAATCTGTGTTGGAAGAAATACAACCAGAATGCTCCTTAGAAGTAAGGATGGCGAGATGACATCTTACATACTTTGGACATTTTGTCAGAAGGGATCAGTCCCTAGAGAAGGACATCATGCTTGGGAAAGTAGAGGGTCAGCGAAAAAGAGGAAGACTCTCAACAAGATGGACTGACACAGTGGCTGCAGCAATGGGCTCATGCATAACGACGATTGTGAGCATGGTGCAGGACCATAAAAAGAACAGTAAAAGATACCTATCCTATCTAATCCAAGCAATGCAGATGCATTTGAAAAATATGTGTGGACATAATGGGCATAAACTCTCATGGAAAGAACAGTAATAACAATAAATTTTGGCCCATGAAGTAAATAATATACCTTTGGATCTGCAAGTGTTTAATGCCACTTTATCTAATATTATCTCTTTATCATTAGAAATTTGCTAATTTCTATCATTGTTGTCATTCCTCTTCTCTTTATTCTTCTTTTCCTACATCTGCCACTGATACTCCACAGGGATTCTTGCCTTTGTGGTTGTTGCTTATTTTGGGTTTCAGCTTACTTGCAACTTAGGCTCATTTCTTGTCCATTATTACCTCTCTTGCCTCATGCCCTATGTCTATACATAGTTTTATCATCTGTTATGATTATCAATTGCCTGATTATTTTCATATTTTCTGGTTAAAATTTCCAAAAGAGAGGATCTCTATGTGTCCAACATTGTCTCTCTTTGAGCACATATTTCTTTTTTATGGCCAACCACATCACATGATGCTAGCCAGTCTGTGGATTGTGGTTTCTGGGTCAGCTGATCTTCCTAGTCTAAGATGTGGCAAATTATGGCCCCTTACAGTTTATCTCAAGAGGGAAACTTAGGGCAGGGCAGCATCTTTGCTAAGGGAATATGAACATGGCAGCTTCCATGACTGACATACGCATGATATTCAAGGTCCAAGAAACTTTAGTAAACAGTGATTTCATATATCACAATTCATTTATTACTGACCATATTTGAGCTGGGTCCCTACAATGTATGTGGCAGAAGAATTTCCAATCTTAAGATTTTACACGTGTATCACTTACTTTTGCTGACATACACAGAAAGTCTTTTTATGAGTCCCTTTAAAGAACTCATATAAAATAATAAAACTTAGATGTTAGGTACTGGATAGCAGGACAATTTGATTAAATGGCTTACCTAATTCCATTAGGGTATATTAATTAAAAGTAGTGAGTGATTGTGTTTTTTGAGTCTACGTTGCCATCTCTCTATAAACTACTTGCTTTATGAAAATGAAGATTTGTTTATAGAATTAATAAAATCATATATCATGGTTCAGAAAAAGAAGTGAACAAACTTAGGAAAAATGAATCAGAGTACAAATCCTAAATTCTGGTTTGAACTAACAGATATTTAATCATTTTTCCAGGTTTTATTTACATATAATACGGCAGGGCAAATAGAAAGTAACAGACGATCTGCTGCAAACATTAAGATAATTTGATCTTTTATTTTATAACTCATATGAACATGAGAAAGATTATGCGATATTAATAAAAATGAGTTGACATCACCTTATTCAAAATGAACTCTTATGTTGAAGAACAGAAATTTTAATTATGTACAATACATTAGTTATCTCTTGCAGCCCCATATATTGCCTTTAAAACAACAGACTTTGACTATGTCACATTTGCTTTGGTCAGGAACTTGTGAGCAGCTTAGCTGGTTTAACATCTTCTCTGTCTCTCACAGTGTTTCAGGGACTGTCACGAGGTTTAAGTCTATTTTTCAGATGGTGTTGCAATCAGCTGAAGGCTCTCCTGGCCTAAAGGATCCTCTTCCAAAATAATTCACTGACAAAGATCTTGACAGAAGGCCCGAGTTCCTTGCTGCATAGGACTCTTGCTACATGTGCCTCTCAGCATGGCAGCTGGTTTCCTCCAGAGTGGGTGATGCAAGAGGAAGAAAAAGCAGGAAGCTGTGGTTTCTTTTCTGATCTAGTCTCTAAAGTCAAACATCATCACTTCTACTTATTTTATATATATAACATAAATTGTATATATGAGCTCCTCATCTGTTTTAAGACCTTTCACTACATCAGATCAGTGGACATGTAACATAATCCCTGCTATACAAATAAGGAGCACTGGTTACACAGTGGTTGAGCATTCAGTTGCTAACCAAAAGGTCGGTGGTTCGAACCCACCAGCTGCTCTACAGGGAAAAAAGACCTGGCTATCAAATCCACTAAAGATTACAGCCTAGAAAACCCTATGGGGCATGTCTACTCTGTCATATAGGGTCATTTTGAGTCCCAATCAACTTGACAACACACAACAACATTCTGCCAGTTTGGGAAACTGTATACAAGGTTGGCAGTTCAAATCCACCAGCTGCTCCTTGGAAACCCTATGGGACAGTTATACTCTGTCTTATAGGGTGGCTATTAAGTCAGAAATGACTCCACAGCAACATTTTTCTTTTTTTTTTTCATTATGCAGAATACAATAACCAAACAAATTCTCTCTTTCTTCTCTTTCAGGAAATGGGTTATGAGGTTGTATTAGTTTTCTATTGCTGTCATAAAATATTACTATGAATTTAACAGCTGAAAAGAACACATATTGTCTCAGAGCTCGATAGGTCAGAGGTATCTATGGGCAAAGTTAGTTAGTTCTTTTTTTGAATCTCACAAGGTGGAGATCAAGGGGTGGGCCAGCCTGGGCTCGTATCTGGAAACTGAGGAAGAATTCCTTCCCAAGATCAGCTAGGTTGTCAGCAAAATACAGGTTCTTGAAGTTGTAGTACTGATGTGCTAATTCCCTTTCTGGTTGTTAGCTGGGGTCACCCTTAGCTCCTTGAGGACTTTCTGTTGTTCTTGCACATGGTCCCGTACATTTCAGAGACACAAACGGTGCCTCAAATCTCTCATGCTGAGAATCTCTTTGAATTTCCTTTTCCAAATCTCTCTGCCTCCAGCTGGAGAAAGTTCTCTGCTTTTGAGGGCTCATGGGATTAGATTGGGCCCACCTGGATACTCTAGGATAATGTCCCTATTTTAAGATCTGTAATCTATAGGGTTGCCATGAGCTGGAATTGACTCAATGGCAATTTTTTTTTTTAATCTTAATTGCTTCCATAAAGTCCCTTTTGTCATATAATGCAAAATATTTACAGTTTCAAAGATTAAGGTGTGGACAATTTTTGGGGAAAATTCTGCCTACTGCAGAGGCATAGAGGTTGCTCATAGCAGTGGACACATGAAGTGTGAGGAGCAAGTCCTTTGGACAAGCCGGGCGGCCATCGTTCCCTCCATTCTCCTCTTTGCTAGCATCTTCATGCCTCAGAATGAACTACCAGTACCACTAAGGCCTAATGTTTGTCAGCAAGGTTAAAAAGATACAATTCTGTGCTAACCACCCCTCCCCCACCCCCATAAGTCAGAGGGACATGATGTAGTAGGTTGTTAGAGGAATTAAAAAGATACAATGAGTCACTTAGGCTGGGGGCATAAAATAGCTGAGAGAGGAAGTCTTCTGAGTCTTCTCAGCTAGGTATATGTGGGGCACACATAGCATAAGCTTACAGCCCACCTAAGTGGACCAACCTGGCCAAGGAGAGACCGACAGTAGGTAGGGTCCCATTTAAGCCCCTAATCCATAGTACAAAGTGGGGTATACATGGAAGAGTTGTCATCTCTGCCTGGACAGCTTTTGAGGGGGGACTGCTCGTGATGGAACTTTTCCTTTTGTTTGCTGTCTGATTCTTGAAAGTAATAAAAGCTACTTTCCATATGCTAACGTGTGTTCAGGATGTGATGTTTATGTAGCAATCCGTATTTGTTATTGGTGTCCATTTTCTAATGGCCTTCTGGTTATCTGAAAATCAGGTACAACCTGTGAGCACCACACAGATTTGAAGTGTTGTCTTACACTTAAGGTGTGGTTGAGCAGGACACGTTGTCCCATGAAAAGTCAGATAGAATATGAAAAGCAGAAGTTCTGAGTCACTGAAAAGAATATATGAGATGCCAAGGAAGAGAGAACAAAGAAAGACAGTAAGAAACAGAAACAGTGCAGAGCTGATGGGTATTTGACTCTGTACACTGGAATTACCGTTGTATCTTAAAAAACCTTTAAATTTAAAATTAGGAAAGGCATGTGTCAGGATTGTATCCTTTCACCACACTAATTCAATCTGTATGCTGAACAAATAATCTGAGAAGCTGGACTATATGAAGAAGAACAAGGCATCAGGATTGGTGGAAGACTTATTAACAATCTGCAATATGCAGATGACACAACCTTGCTTGCCGAAAGCAAAGAGTACCTGAAGCACTTACTGATGAAGATTAGACATTACAGTGTGGTTTGCACCTCAACATAAAGAAAATAAAAACCCTGCAACTGCACCAATAAGCAACATCATGATAAACAGAGAAAGTATTGAGGTTGTCAAGGAGTTCATTTTACCTGGATCCACATTCAACGCCCATGGAAGCAGCAGTCAAGAAATCAAAGGACGTATCGCATTGGGCGAATCTGTTGGCAAAGACATCTTTAAAGTGTTAAAAAAAACAAAGATTTTACCTTGAGGACTAAGGTGCATCTGACTCAAGCTTTGCTGTTTCCAATTGCCTCCTATGCTTGCGAAAGTTGGACAGTGAATAAGGAAGACCGAAGAAGAATTGATGCCTTTGAATTATGGTGTTGGTGAATATTATTGACTATAACATGGACTGTCAGAAGAATGAAAAAATCTGTCTTGGAAGAAGTACAGCCAGAATGCTCCTTAGAAGAGAAGACTGAGACTTTGTCTCATATACTTTGGACATGTTACAGGAGGGAGCAGTCCCTGGAGAAGAACATTACGCTTGGTAAAGTAGAGGGTCAGGGAAGACGAGGAAGACCATCAAGGAGATGTACTGACACAGTGGCTGCAACAATGGGCTCAAACACAGCAACAATTGAGAGGATGCTCAGGACGGGAAGTGTTTCCTTTCGTTGTTCATAGGGTCACTATGAGAGGAGGTTTGTGGTGATGAGAGGAGGGAGTGCCATTTGTCCACGTTAGATCTTTCCCTTCAGTTTGTCTTTTGTCTCCTTTCGTCTTTGAAGAAAAAGCATTACCACATTTACAAGGATTTTTTTTTTCTTCCTCTTTTGATTTGTTTTGTTTTTAAACTAATTATCCAAAAACCATGGGAAACATAACAAACATGGAAAGGAGCATTGGTAAAAGGAATCCTAAAGGCCCATTAATAATTGTCACCCCTATATTCTCTGAAATGTAAATAGATTTAGATTCACCCTTACTTAGATGCCCTCTTAGTCCTTCGCTGATTTCCCTCCTCCTATTCTTGTCTTGAAATGTTGTCCTGCCCACACCTTTCCTCTCAACATACTATACTGTGCATATATCATTGACAGCATTTATCATTCTCTGTAATGATTCTGACTCCTTATCTCTCTCTCTCTCTGTTTTTTACTTCACAGTTTTAAAGAAAAAGAACTGTGTCAAATTCATTTGGAAGTCTCCAGCCTCTATCATAGTGGCAGGCATAACTAGGAATAGATGGATAGATGGTAACTAGATGGCTAGCTAGCTAGATGGATAGATTCATGTAGATATAAGCAAAACAACAACAATGACAACTTTGCTGTAGGGTTGACTCTGACTTGTGCTGACCCTGTGTGTTACAGAGTAGAATCGCTCTATACAGTTTTCTTGGCTGTGGCAGTCTGCTTCTGTAAAGATTTACAGACTTGGAAACCTTATGGGACAGTTCTACTCTGTCCTATAAGGTCGCTATGAGTCAGGATCTATGCAATGGCAGTAAGTTTAATTTTTATGGAAAGGAGCCCTGGTGGCACAGTGGTTAAGTGCTCAGCTGCTAACCAAAAGGTCAGCGGTTTGAACCCACTAGCTGCTCCGAGGGAGAAAGATAAGGCAGTCTGCTTCTGTAAAGATGAACAGCCTAGAAACCCTATGAGGCAGTTTTACCCTGTCCTACAGGGTCGCTATGAATTGGAATCAACTTGACAGCAACTGGTTTGGTTGTTTCATTATATCTTCATAGAAGCAGATTGCCGGGCTTCCTTCCATGGTGCTGCTGAGTGGGGTCGAGCCACCAACCAACTGTTGCCGTTGAGTCGACTCCGACTCCTAGCGATCCTACAGGACAGAGAAGAACTGCCCTATAGAGTTTCCAAGGATCTCCTGGTGGATTCGAACTGCCAACCTTTTGGTTAACAGCTGTAGCACTTAACCACTAAGCCACTAGGGTTTCCTTTAGGTTAGTAGTGGAATGCCAACTGTTTGTGCCACCCAGGGACCTACACACAGATAGAAAGATACATGGGTATATAGATATAGATATGGTGGGTGAGTTAATGAATGGATGAATGATGTACTTTGGATTTTCTCCCATTGGTCTAAGTCTCATTCTTAATACTCTGCTGCAGCCTGAGGAGGTCCAGTAGGTAATAGGTGTCAGAGGTTCACACAATAGACCCAGAGAGATCAAGTAAAAGTAATTTACATCTCATAACAATCACCCTATTATCTCAAAACTATATTATATAGTACAGCAAAGTTATCCTACGCATATCCTCATAAGCTGTCTGAAACTTTAACATATTATTATTTTTTTTTCTTCTGAAAACGCATTAGTGTTTAGAAGCACTAAAATGACCCTAGGCTTAAGCATAAATCAAAATTTTTATTTCACTTTCCTTTTTATTCTCAAAGTGGTCACTTTTTCCATTTTAACTCCTGGTAAGGTCATTCAGCTTTGACCTATCAAGCTTTCATTTCCTGCTGTCAGAAATGAAACATCTCTCCCACCTGTAACTGACAAGAGTCACATTTCTTGTGGGATTGATTTCTTTCTTCTCTTTCTTGTGCCCTTATCTCTCTTTTACTTTCTTCCTTTCCTTCCTGTGATAAGGTCTCTATATTTTCTTATTGTGTTCATCTGCTTTTTGTCATCCCTTTATCTATTTCCAGCCTGTTAATTTGTATATTCTGCCCCCCATATTCTCTTCACTTATTTATGATTTTATCTTGTCCTTTTCTACTAATATTCTGTATTTTAACCCATTTAGCATACCAACTGTTTTTCCCTTTATGTTACTATCACTGCATCTTAGATTACTGTTTCTGTTTATTATTATGCTTGGTTATTTATCTCCTTGCCAATTTTCATACCCTTTTGACTACTTACATCTTATTCTGCTATCTTCATTGTTTCCCCTCGCTATTTATTTTAGAGTATCCTGAGATTATCATATCATTTAAATCTAGTTATGTATTTTTCTTCTCCTTATTATGCTAACCACACACCTTCACTTTATCTCCCACATAGTAGCCATCAACATTTTTCCACTGCTTTGTAGCTGATTTTAGGATACCTTAAGTTTGACCATAGCTTAAAAAGTATAAAAGTATAATTATCATTAGATTTCCAGGAAAGCTTCTTTGGTACAGTATCATCAGTTACAGGAATGGGCTCTGAGTTCTCATGATAAATGGGAGGAAATGTAGAGACATAATAATAGAATTAGGAAACACATAAATATACTATGTATCTATCTGTGGACAAATATGCCAGAATTGATAGGGAAAAGTAGAAGGTGGACCACTTTCTCCTTCCTCATTCTTTCCTCATAGTTATTTTAAAATGTCTCTTCACTTTTTAAAATTACGTGATGTAATTAAAAATGTTACAGTGCTATCATGTATGTTCAAATATATTTGTTTTATTCCAAATATGCAAGAAGTTACTTCCGAAAGGAAATCATGTGGTAAATAAGTACCTTTGAATAATGCAAGACAATTGAATATTACTACTTTAAGATTTTTGTTTGTTTTCTTTTTTCCTTAAAGGAGAATTGTCTTTTGTCTAGTCTTACAGAACAATGTTCCACAAGGTCCTCTTGCTTACTGCCCATTCCCAATTTACCAATGAAAAGCAAGAGAATGCTCCTTCCCCATTCCCACTGATTTGCCTGTGAACCCCAGACTAGGCAGTTGAGCTAATTTATAAAACTCCCCGATTCTTCTGATTCTAGGAATGAATGAAAAATGTTTTCTGTGCAAAAAGGTAATCTTGATTATGGCAACTCATGCAATGTGGGAGGGAAGGATTAAGTGCATACTAAAACACTTACCAATGTCAGAGACATATTCTTTAAAAGCAGCTGACTCTCTGAAATGTGTCTCCTAAATAAGATCAAACACTAGAAGGTCAAGCTAAAGAATTTTATAATCTCTCATTTCTGAATATGTTATCTAATCTAAGACGCATCAATGGTAAGACAAACCATTATTTCGTTTCTCTAAAAAAGGAAAAAAATGCTGCCAATTTAACTATGGCAAAGCCATCGTTAGACATATCCCAATATTACAGATACTTAAATGTTAAAAAAGTGTATCTTAGAATTGATTAAATCCAACATGAATACACCAGATATATAGTTTCTAGAAAACAATTTATTTAATATTCAAAGTTTTTAACCAGTTGTGTTAGTTTTCAATATTAGATGCAATGAAAAATATTTTCCCATGACAATCTTACATTGACAATGCTGATTTAAAAAAATGGCACACACAAAACAATCTATACCGATAACCTTATAAGACTATTTAATGTCTAAATGGACTAATCTAAGAGAAGAGTTAGGCACAATGAATCTCAATCCACAAAATTAGTGAGAAAAAAACCGAAGTCGTATTCTTTAAATGAAAATAATACTAATTAAAAGCACTCATACATAATGTTGTTGTTGGTATGTGCTGTTGAGTTGGTTCTGACTCATAGTGACCCTATGTAAAACAGAACGAAACACTGCAAGTTCCTGTACCAACCTCACAATCATTGCTATGTTTGAGCCCCTTATTGCAGCCACTGCGTCAATCCACCTTGTTGAGGGTCTTCCTCTTTTTCATTGACCCTGTACTTTACCAAGCATGATGTCCTTCTCCAGGGAGTGGTCCCTCCAGATAGCATGTCCAAAGTATGTGAGATGAAGTCTTGCCATCCTCGCTTCTGAGGAGCATTCTGGCTGCCCTTTTTCCAAGACAGATTTGTTTGTTCTTCTGGAGGTCCATGGTATATGCAACATTCTTTGCCAACACCATAATTCAAATGCATCAATTCTTCTTCAGTCATCCTTATTCATTGTCCAACTTTTGGATGAATATGAGTAAGTAGAAAATACCATGGCTTGGGTCAGGTGCACCTTAGTCCTTAAAATGACATCTTTGCTTTTTAACACTTTAAAGAGGTCTTTTGCAGCAGATTTCCCCAATGCAATAAGTCATTTGGTTTCTTGACTGCTGCTTCCATGGGTGTTAAATGTGGATCAAAGTAAAATGAGCCCCTTGACAACATCAGTAATTTTTATGATTATCATGATGTTGCTTATTGGTCCAGTTACAAGGATTTTTGTTTTCTTTATGTTGAGGCATAATCCATACTGAAGGCTGTAGTCTTTGATCTTCATTAGTAACTGCTCTAAGTCCTCTTCATTTAGAGCAGGCCAGGTTGTGTCATCTGCATATTGCAGGTTGTTAATGAGTCTTCTTCCAATCCTGATGCCACGTTCTTCTTTGTGTGTGTGTGTGTGTGTGTGTGTGTGTGTGTGTGTATTTACATAATAGCTGGGAAAAATCCATATTACTGATTGTTAAGGCCATCCCATTTTCTTTTCTAGAATAAGGGGTTATTCCAAAACCTGTTGATATCTAGTTGATTCCGACTCATAGCAACACTATAGCACAGAATAGAACTGCCCCATAGAGTTTCCAAGGAGCTGCTGGTGGATGCAAACTGCCAGCCTTTTGCCTAGCAGCTAAACTCTTAACAACTAAAGTGGTGCTTAAAAAAAAAAAAAAAAAAAAAGGCCCGGTGGTGTATTGGTTAAGCACTCAACTGCTAATAAAAATGTTGGCAGTCTGAACCCATCTGCCTCTCCACAGGAGAAAGACGCAACAGTCTACTTTGTAAAGATTACAGCCTTGGAAAACCTATTGGGCAGTCCTACTCTGTCCTGTAGGGTCACTATGTGTCGGAAGGGACTTGATGGCACACAGCAACGACAAGTGGTGCTTAATTTGTGCAAACACTTTAATCTTCCATGTATTGTCACTAGTAAAATTCGTATCGTTCAAATACCCAGTGTTCCTTTGAGGTTAAGCAATTGTCTGCTCCTCTATGTACAATGGGAATTTCTCTGTGTAGGAACACCTGTGATTAGGTGTGCCAGGCAGCTATCTTGGTCTGAGGTCACTCTGTGCAGTGACATGGAGCAGCATCAAGGTCATTTTTTTACAAGACCCACTGAAATTTTCTGGCTTAGAATTTCTCCTTCCATTAGTTTCACAAAATCATTTTTGCTTTCTCCATCTCTTCCAAATCATATTCCATTCAGTGAGTTTAAGATGTCATAAAATAAAAAGATGCAAAGAGTCACATACTATAGGCAGTTATTTCTTATTAATCTTTTATAATTCTCTAAGCAAGAATAAAATACTGCTTGAAATGAGAGAGAAGGGATAATATAGTGAGAAATAATATTTCTTTTTGATATGATTATAAAAGTGGCGGCAACAATGGGCTCAAGCATAACGACTATTGTGGGCATGACAAAGGATCGGGCAGTGTTTTGTTCTGTTTTACATAGGGTCGCTATGAGTCGGAATCGACTCAACGGCACCTATCAACTTAACAACTTTATTCTTTGGCTTCCCCACAAAACAGACTCTGATAAAAGGACTTGGTTTTATGCCTTTTCTTTGAGAGGTAAAACAAGAAAGAAGGTGGATAGGGCAGCTAGGTTGATGCAGTGATGAAAAAAATACTGATAAATGATGTCTCATCAAGTTTCTGCTGTAGGACCTTGGAGAAGTGTGCTGAGTGCCTCCCAGATTTATTCTTCCAGTGGAATGAAAGCTGGAGCATTTATGCCTTGGCTGCCTTCCCTATTGTTTAAGATTTCCCATGAAGTTGTTAACATCCTAGTTTCTGAATTGTTGCTGCTCAAACTGAGCAGAATCATGGGCTTCAAAGAAAGGTCTTGAGATGTACAAACTGAGATCTATTCAATAAGTATTTGAGGTATCACTGTCAACACATACCTAATTCTCCTCCATATCTGTGGATTAAATCAGAGATGGTCCTAGAGAATATAAAGTGTGGACCAATGCATCTTGCATTCCGCAGATGGTCTCACGACTCACATTGAATCCACTCTGTCACTAGCCTTTCCAATTTGTGGGTAGTTGCAATCTCTTAAAAACAAAAACAAAAAACAAACAAACAAACAAAAAAACCAGAAAGCTAGTCAAATAAACTACAGTCCTCACTTCTATAACTGAACCTGTAACTATAACTGATATTCATCATTCTTTCCTCCACCATCTAATCTAGATTTCCCTCACCATGGGCTCCATATCCAGAAAGGGTAGTAGAAGAGGAAATGATAACTAAAATTACAGTCTCAAGGTCAGCTGTAACAGTGGAACTGTAGCTTATTCTAGCCTAGGTTGCTTGGCTAGACTGCTGTATGCATGAAACCATAGGAATGAGCACAGAAAAAGGTGTAAGTGTAACAAAGTCAAGTTACATATGGTTCTGAGTAGGTCAGTGATGTATTTGTTTCATCTTCTGATTGTGTTTGACTTCAATCCTAAATGCATAATTCCCATGGTAAAATGAATTTTCTCTAGGCTTGTCTGACAGTATTACTTAGTCGATATAATGCTCATCTAACACATTTTTGGCGGCTCCAATCCCATAATAACTTGAGGTCCCATGGGAAGGTGTTCAGTCTCTACTATGGACTCAATAGCTCTTTTCTAAGTATTAAGTTATTCTCTGCTGTAAAAGGAGCCTTGGTTGTGCCATTGCTGAATAGCTGGACTGCTAACTGAGAGGTCAGTAAATCAAAACCACCAGAGGCTCCATGGGAGAAAGATGTGGCAGTCTGTTTCTGCAGAAATTTATAGCGTTGGAAACCCTAGGGAGTTGCTGTGAGTTGGAATCAACTTGATGGCAGTGGGTTTTTGTTTTGTTTTGTTTTCTTATGAAAGACATGACGTTTCTCTACAAATTTAGTGGATTGTGTGCAACTCTTTTATTTGGATTTTCCACAGATTCCATCCTGTGTAGTCATGTACCCTTCCCTCCATTATTGAGAATTCCTCTATGGACATTAACTCTTCTCCCATCCTAGGGTTGTGGCTATGGATCCTGAACAAGCACCTATATAACTTTGGAGAAAAACCTTAAGGCATAAGAAGAGACTCCCTTTGGTGTACGTACTGGAAACCTGTCAGTGTGCTCTGAGTGATCCACTACAGCTGTACAAAACAAAATCAGAGGTAAGCCAGAGGTATGTTATAGAGGCACCAAAGCTTCCTAGAAATTGTAACAGAAATCTCTTGAACTGGATAGAAACATTCTCAGCATTTCTTTCAATGTTTAGCCTCTCCTCTTGATTGAAATGGCAACTTTTTTTTTTTTTTTTCTGTAAAAGACATGGCAGATGTATTTTACCCCAGGGACTCTTAATACTAAGATTGAAGAATTAACAGCTGCCACTGAAAAGTGACATTTTAAAAATTTCTTGTGGACAATCTTTCATATATATGGGTGTCAGTGGAATAAGATTCTCCACGAATTATATATAAGCAGTCACATGCCCTCCCACGGAGGGAGGTATGAGGCTAACCCCACCCAAACCATGTGGACTCAGAGTGAACGGAAGGTGAATTGTTTTACTAGGATATGGATGAAGGATTAGAATGTGGATTCAGGGTAGGAAAAAATAAGATGCTACTTTCAAGTCCAACATGCAATTAATATTCTAAGATCAGATGTAAATGAAAAAAAATTTCATATAATGCTGGATAAAAATTCACTTTCAACCATTCTTTCTTGAATTGAATATACACAGAGACTGAATTTAGTTTGATTGTAAGTTTTGTACTTAAATTTTCCCTTTCCATCTCCTAATCTCATCATCTGAAACACAACTGTCAAATGCTCTGGTTAGGAATTCTATATAAAGCAGGATATACATTTTCTGACTTACGTAAGTGACTGATAATATAATACTTGCTTGCCACAGTGACTGGTTCTGGTAAACATGAAACTGTCCTTGCTAAAGCTATCAGGGAAAACACGATCCCTTTCATACGCTTCGTTAGGCGATAGACTATACCACAGCAGATAGCAGTCACCTTTGTCACTCTGCATAGTTCCTATGACTGAAGAGCCTACCTGAAATTAAAGTCAATATATATAAAAGAAAACTAAAAAAATAAAATGGGACAGATAAAGATTCTGTAGCTGGATTCATCAATGCCTACTCTATATGGGTAACTTTTTCTTAGGCAAGTTAATAACCCCTGCCCCTCAACACCACTCCACCCTAGTTTTTTTTTTTTTTTTTTTTTTTTTGCTTTAAGGCAATTCAGGTTGAAGTCCTCTCCTTTTAACCTGAAAAATCCTCTCTGCTCCCTCTTATAAAGTAAAGCTTTGTAATACATGTCTCCCTACCCCCAGGAACTTGATCCAGTCTTATTTATGGCAAGTCAAAGGATGAGAGGTACTTGTCCTCTCAAATAAAGCAAAAATCAGATTTTAGCAGTACAGCTATCAGCAAGAATATTATGAGTAATAAGTGTAGCAATAAATGGATGTTTATTTCATCAAATTCACTTTGATGTAAGTATATCAAATTTAGTGCACTTAAGTATTAATTTACTAAATGGTACCTGAGTCACTTGAATTAATGGAGTATGAAAATGTACATTACTTATTCTGTCTTATGAAGTGGAAAGAATCTGGGTCATTAAGTGCCTAAACATTCATAATGGGATGATATTCATCATATGTACGTATGAAAATTTTTAAGTATGTAGATTTTTTCAGTTGTTCAAACACACATCTTTTCAGCAATTAAAATGTCTGCAGATACTTGTCCATCTATATCTTCTAGTGTTCTCCTATGGAAAGACGAAAGATTTTAATAGCATATTAACAGCCTTTTCTTAAAAGATCTTGAAAATCTGGCAAAAATAGAGAACTGTGTTAATTTCTTCAGGTAAAGACCTTATTAATATTCTAACTTTTTCATGGGTGAATTTTTTAAAAATTTTTTGGAGATGCCATGTGTTTTCACTAATGGAATGGGTGCTGAAGCATTGTTTGTTGGTAGTTACTTTTATTATTTGAAAAAATGAGGTGCTCATTGCAAGTGGGACATATCAGTCCATTGTTCCATGAAGCATATAACACATGCAGGACATATTGGTCCCATGGCGCATCATACTTCCTGGTTACACTTGAGCCATAAAATGTCTTACTTATCTTTCCAAAAACACATATCAAATACTAAATAAACATTGCACTTGCTGTGCATAATTTTTATCAGTTTGATTTTACCAAAAACAATTGCCATCCAGTCGATTTTGACTCATAAGTGGGCCATATTTGTACCATGTTCCATGAAGGACACCACATTCATGGTACATATTGGTCCCATGCCCCAGGAAGTGAATTACAAACTGTTTTCACCCAAAAGAAAACTCATTTACTAGAATATTTCTGAATGCCAGTAACCGTACCTTCCAATAACACAAAGGAAATAGTAAACATACTTGCAAGCCTTATCTCGCTATAAGGAAGCCAAAGGCCACAAACGTTTCACACAATCACTCCTCCAGGAAGCATCCCCTCGTAATACAAATGGCTCTCAACACTCAAACGTGGTGCAGACCACCTTCCTTGTTTTTTAGACAATCGCACCAGTATCCGCCATGACGCCAGAAAATGCTAAAGTAGCTCAAATGCCGGCCAATAAACCTCCAGGAGAAGAAAAATATACCACTGGCATATATATCCCCTGTTCCAAGAAAGAGTTAAAAGCAGAGCATCAAACATCTCTCTTACTAGCACAAAAGTTCTTTCAATGCAAAAAGGGGACATGATTCACAGAGCTAGACTCAGATAATGACATTCACTCAAGAAATCAAAGAACATATGTTTTATCAGTATGTACTATATGGAAGTCCTGGGTCTGTCTTACTTTGATAGTGTTTCCGTAACAAAAATATCATTAAGTGAGTGACTTTAAAGAGAAGATATTTTCTCACACTCCTGAAGGCTAGAAATCCAAATCAGGGTTTCAGATATGTTGATTCCTTCTGTGGGCCTCTGTCCTAGTTTCTGGTGGCTACCAGCTATCTTTGGTATTCTGCTGCTCCTTATAGATGTATCTATCTCTGTCCATGTCACTCCCTTTCTCTGAGACAACACAGAAGGAATGAAGTCTAGCACTCACCCTACTTCTACTCCATTATGACCTCATTTGACCCAACTGATACCAAGAGAAAAACTATTTTCCCACAAAATTATATTCACAGGTGCAGGAGTTAGGACTTCAGCATATCTTTTTGGTAGACAATATTCAGTCCATAACCTAGTCTCCTCTTAAGTATTATGTAGCTGCTATATGTTTTCTGGAAGAACCCCACATGATAGAGGTTCACTCTAGAAAATTCTTCCTCATTCATCAAGTCTCAACTCAGCATTAAATTCCTTTTTATCTTACTCTCTACCACTGTGGTCACTACAAAGCATCACCATGCCCAGGCATATTAAGGAGATATATTAAGGAGAAGTGTGAACATCTCTGATCCCAATTTTCTCATTTTGCATTTTATTTACATCTATTACAGAACCATTCCATTGCATTTCAATTGTTTATTTATGGGTGGCATCATTTTTTTTCCAGTCATTTATACCTGTGCCTAACACATTGCCCCATACAGAAAAGACATTCAATAATATTCAATTAACTAACTGTAGATCAAATTTAAAGTTTCTGATTTGCAGCAGGCAAAATCATACTTTCCATTCAAAGTACGAGATTTTGAGTTTTTTTTTTTTCATGCAGTTACAATTTTTTTGGGGGGGTACCAAATTATTTTGAAAGAATGGTACAAATGAAAGAACTGAAGTGGATGTTTTGGTACAATTTATAGAAAAGGTAAAGGTAAACCCAAAATGCATGCGCTGTCTTGGTTGCCACGGAAGTCACCCCTGTGGCTGTGGGGCAGCAGGCTAAAGCTTAGCTGTCTCCATCACTGTCTCCCAGGGTGTGCTTGTCAGAAAGATACTCTGCCAGGCCAGACGCTGGGGCTCCCATCTTCCGCCAAGTTGGGCACGTAGTCACCCAATTATTTGATGGATTTCACCTGCTCATGTAGGTAATGAGTCTCAATGAAGTCACACAAATGGGGGTCGTTCTTGTCAGTGACCAGCTTGTGCAGTTCCAGTAGTGACTGATTCACGCTTTTTTCCAAGTGTAATGCACACTCCATTGCATTCAGCCCGCTCTCCCAATCATCACAGTCTGGTTTCTTGATATCACGAACGACGATTCGGCCACCTCGTTGGTTCTGCAGCTTCATCAGTTTCTCAGCATGTCCCCTCTCCTCGTGAGATTGGTGAAGAAAATATTTGGTAAAATTCTTCAGAGCCACGTCATCGCGGTCGAAGTAGTAAGACACGGACAGGCAGACGTAGCAGGCGTGGAGCTCCAGGTTGATCTGGCGGTTGACGGCGGCCTCCGAGTCCTGACTAGTTCTGGCGCACCTGCGAGGGGGATGCGGTCGTCATGCCGGCGGTGGAGGAGAGACGGTGGTGGCTGCGAGACGCTGGAGCGGCGGCAGGGGCCTTGGAGCGTCTGAGGGTGCTGCTGGTTGGGGGAAGGCTGGCGAGCGCTGGGTTCCGTTCAAGCACTGTTGAAGCAGGAGACGGTGGCGACTGTCATGCAGTTACTATTGTTAACTAATCTTTCCTCAAGACAAGATACAAAAGAAATAACTAAATTAGATTTATTTTGATTAAACAAATATAAAGCGACCATGTTATAAAGCAGAAACTGCTGAGCTCTGAAGATTCAACTGTGAACAAGACAGACATAATATAAACCTTGCTTTCATAGCTTAAAGGCTAGTGGCAGTAAAAATAAGCATGAACATCACATTTTATGTGCAGAACTTGCAAAATGCTATGGAAAACAATTGTGTTTTGCCTCATAGCATACCTTTAAACCTCTCTGTTGAGTGTTTTTCTTCTCCTGACACTAGAATAAATTTTTGGCAGAAAATAGAAAATTTCTGGTCACTAGCATATAAAAAGTCATCCAGCCATTTTCAGTCATAAATATTTTTGGCACAGAAACGAATTTGTTTAACTCAGTTGTAATAATTAAAAGGAGTCCCTGAGTGGTGCAAATGTTAAGCACTCAGCTACTAACCAAAAGGTTGGAGGGTTGAGTCCACCCAGAGGCACCTCAGAAGAAAGGCCTGGTGATCTACTTCTGAAAAACCGGCCACTGAAAACTCTTGGGAGCTCATTCTGCTCTGACACATATGGCGCCATCATGAGTTGCAATCAACCAGATGGCAACCGGTAGTGGTAATGGTAAAGTTATACCCCCTAGCTCCAGCCTGTTTTCACTTGGCCATCTGCTGTAAGGATGTATGTAGAGGGACATTCAAGGGTTGATTCTTCTCTATTTTCTGTCTAGCTTCTACTTTGGTCTCTTTAGGAAGATAAAGGAAAAAGTATAGACAATAGACAGGACAAATTTTGGGTAAAACTGCCTGAAGTTCTTTCCAGCTTTTTGAAGGCCTGCATGTCCAGAAGGAGCCCTGGGTAAGTGCTCCACTACCACCTGGAAGGATAGCAGTTTAATCCCACCTAGTAGCTCCATGGGAAAAAGACTTGGCAATCTGCTTCCATAAAGATTACAGACCAGAAAACTCTATGAGGCAGTTCTACTCTCTCACATGGGGTGGTGATAAGTTGGAATCAACTCAATTGCAAATAATAACAACAACAACAATCATCTCCAGATCCCTTCATGCAGGTTAAAACCTTTTCCTACTGTCTACTATGTTTTCTAACATAGATCCTGGGAGTCCAGATCACCTTCCATCATGTAACCATATCCATTTAGACTTCCCTTTCAGCAAGAGAAAAGCACAACCCACAGCCTGGGTTCATATGGCACTTATATAGTACAATGGAAATTTTCATGCATCCTTTATCCTGACAAACTTGGGGAGTGGAGCCCAACAAACCTTCTTAACATTCCAGTTAGAACAGGTAGCCAGAACACAATATTTGTCTTTAAATTACCAAGAATGATTCAGACGCCAGCCAGTCCTCAAAATGTAAGGGGCACAAGCCAAGTTCTCTAAGTGGTTTCCCTTCTGAAGCCCGTTTCACAGGACTTGCAGTAAGAGAAAGGTTGGGACTCAAAACATACTAACATATCTCCAGTTTCCCTGGGAATATATTACAGTCAAACCTGTGAGATCCAGAACTCCACAAGACTGCCTTGTTTTTCTGGGTCTCCTAAATTTTTCACCTTTGACAGGGTGCAGCCTTACCACTTTTCTATCAGTCGTTTTACTGGAAAGTATTTGAGTTTTCCTTCTCTGACAGGTTCTGGCTTTTGCAGGTTTTACTGTATTTTCCACTAAAATGAGTGATAGAGTATTTGAGATATCACAAATCTGTAGAGGCAAATAATCTACAGAGGCCGTGAGAGGATCCTCTATAAGCCAAAGAACTGAGAAACTACCTGCAAGTAAGGAATCTTCCTTACCGAGGCCCTGATTTGGACTTTTAGCCTTCAGAACTTTGAGAAAAGAAATTTGTTTTTTAAAGCCCCCTACTTGTGGTATTTGTATTACAGCATTACAAGGAAACTATGAAAAATGACTAATACATATTTGTTTTAGAAATCTACCATTTTTTCAATGATAATGTTTTCATGATCCTTTAAAAAATCTCATAAATATCACATCAAAAAATTTCTATTTGTAATTTTAGCCTCAAAAACATTTTGTGTTGTTTCCACTTTTTTCTTTATTATAAGTAACACTCCCATAAACATTTATGTACAAGTTTTTTGTGTGGAGATATATTTTCATTTCTCTTAGGTATATACTTAAAAGGGGAATGGTAAGTTATTTGATATGTTTAACATTTAAGGAACTTCCAAACAGTTATCCAGTTGCCACCAGGAATATATGTTTGTTTGTCAGGTGCCATTGAGTCAATTCCAACTCACAGCAACCTTACATATAATAGAACAAAATGTTGCTTGGTCCTGTACCATCCTCACAATCATTGCTATATTTGAGCTCATTGTTGAAGCCACCGTGTCTATCCATCTCATTAAGGGGCTTCCTCTTTTTCGCTGACCCTCTACCAAGCATGAAGTCCTTCTACAGCCACTGGTCCCTCCTGATAAGATGCCCAAACTAAGAGAGACAAAGTTTTGCCATCCTTCTTCTAAGGAGCCTTCTGGCTGTACTTCTTCTAAGATAGATTTGTTCGTTCATCTGGCATTACATGCTATATTCAATATTCTTCACCAGCAACATAATTAAAATGCATCAATTTTTCTTCGATCTTCTTTATTGATTGTCCAGCTTTCACATTCATATATAATAATTACAATTTCTACACATCTTGACCAATACTCTTTATTATCTAATTTTTATTACAGTCATTATTGTGGAGATGAAGTGATATCTCCTTGTTGTTTTAATTTACATTTTCCTGATTTAAAATAATGTTGAGCGTATTTCCGTGTTCTAATTAGTCATTCATATATCTTCTTTGGAGAAATTCTGTTTAAATCATTTGCCTTTATTTTTTATTGCGTTGCCTTTATATTATTGAGTGTAAGAGTTACTTTTATACTCTGGGCACACAACATTTATCAGATGTGTGCTTTGCAAATATTTTCTAACATTTTGTGGGTTACTTTTTTATTTTCTTGATGGTGTTCTATGACACCCCAAAATTCTTAATTTCCATTAAATCCAATTTATTAATTATTTTACCTATCGCTTGTGCTTTTGGTGTTTTGTCTAAGATATCACTGTCTAACATGATCACAATCAATTTCAACTTTTTTTTTTTAAGATTTTTATGGATTAACAAAATATGGTATATGGATAAAATGGAATATTATTAGACAATAAGAAGGTGTGAAGTACTGATATATTTTATAACATGAATGAACACTGAAAACATTATGCTAAGTGAAAGAATTCAGTCAAAAAAGACCATATACTGCATGATTCCACTTACCTCAAATGTCCAGAATAGGCAAATCTAGAGAGGCAGAATATATACCGTTGTTGAGAGCGGTAGTCAAGTTGCCCCTCAACTCATGTTGACCCCATGCACAATAGTCCTGTTGTGATCCATGAGATTTTCATAGGCTGATTTTCAGAAATAGATTGCCAGGCCTTCTTCCTGGAGTTGCATCAGCCAGGAATCAGACCTGGGTCTCTTGTATGGAAAGTGAGAATTCTACCACTGAACCACCACTGCCCCCTCAGAAAGTTGATTAGTGATTGCTAACTAGTGGAGCCCTGGTGGTGTAGTGGTTAAGAATTCAGCTACTAACCAAGAGGCTGGCAGTTCGAATCCACCAGTCACTCCTTGGAAACCCTGTGGGGCAGTTCTACTCTGTCCTATAGGGTCACCATGAGTCAGAATTGACAGCAATGGATTTTGGGATTTTAATTAATGGAGGAGGTGAGAATGGGGAATGACTGCTAATGGGTATAAAATTTCTTTGAGGATGATAAAAATATTTAAAAATTAGATCATAGTGATGGTTGCACAGTTCTGTAAATATACTTAAAATCATTGAAATGTCCACTTTAAATGGGTAAACTTTATGTTACATAAATAATATCTCAAGCTGTTAGAAAACATTTTGATTGGAAAAACTGCATTCTTTTTCATAAAAATGAAATTTTTATAAAACACCAAATCAAAGTAAGGGAAACAGAATTTTCAAAACCAAACAGATTGGTATTTTATTGTCTCAGTTTATAAGCATAATGACAAAATTGTTGAATTTAAAATATTATTGTCCTTAAATTGAAAAACACCCTAATGCATATATACTCTTTTGATTAGATAAAATAAACTATTAAAGTCATGCATTTAAAAATGTCTATTTGTTTCCCTACTAAAGACAAATTTATAATTGCAACTCCTGGTCACACCTTTCCTCTGGTAGAAGAAATTTCATTCAGTGTAGGTAATTCATTTCTAAACTATAGTCTTTGCAAAGAGAAAATTTCCACACAATTTCAAAGAATATGTTTAGGAATGGGGAGGATTTGTTGGGAGCAGTTGGCAAATGAAAGATTCTTTCGAGTATAATTATGAGAAAACAGGAGAAAAGAAAAACATGCATGTTCAGAAGTGTAGCTGTGGATATGAATTAGATGTTTTTAATATTCTTTGACAGATGTGAGTAAAGAGTGGGATTCCTTTTTAATTATCTCTGAATGGTGAACTGTGTGTAATGCTCAGAGTCTGAGCTCTAATGTTGGTGGATGCATTTTCTTTAAATAGTTAGGTATCTAGCAGATTACCCATGATGTGAAGAATAAACATTGATATCTTGCATTTCATAAAGCTCTAACAATTCAAGCATGATCTCATGAGTTTGTCAACCCTTGTATAGGTTTTCAAATTTACCTGAAAAAAAACCAAGGGAAATTCATTCAACAACATTTGAATTCAACCTTACAAACTTTCTTCAAAGTTTTTTTGAAAATTAATCAACTGCAGTGGCTTCTGAATAAAATGATCACAATATAATATTTTAAGCCACAGCTAGCCGTTAACACTCTGAAAGATGAACTGCATGCATGTTTCCTGAAGATTTATATGCAGGATCGATCTGAAAAATAAGAGATGCTGATAGAGAACTCACCTGGCTTCTAAAAGAGGCAATACTCTCCTTGAATTTATTTATTACCAATGTATTTCAATTGTGAGAGATGGTACGAGAGCTTGGAACCCACAAGCATCTGGATAGAAATATAAAGATGGCCTGACCTTGCAGATGATGAGTTAACTTGCTGCTGCTCTTGGGTATTATTCCTTCTGCCTATGGGTAAACAGCATGATATTGTCAACAGGGGGAGCTGCAGACAGAAGACAAATGAAGCAGGTTTTGTTTAGGAGTGTAATTTAGCTGAACTGACAATATATTATACCTTAATGGCCCCTCAGAATGAATTTATTTGATGACTCAACTTAGATATTCTCTTGGAGTGTCTTTGTGCTGGATTGGATGCAAGCTGGGTGCTTAAGTTTGCTTCTCTTGTGTTAATAGAGTCACTGCCATATGGAGAAGATATCCGTTAATATGTTACTGGAATTTTTGCCATTGTTGCTGCTTCTTTGAAGAACTCAGAATAAGTCAAGAGGAAAAGACAAAACTAATGTTTGTTTCCGTAAGATCTAAGAAGGTTTTGTAGGTAAGGATCACTAATGTATTAAATGTATTTTCATTTTCAATCAGTTGAAGTAAAGATAAAGTCTGTATTAAGGCTGTTATAGCAAAATTAATGTTTTTTCATGTTGGGGCTGTTTAACACTCACATATAAAAAAAAAATAAAATACTAGTTGAAGAAAAACAACTACAATAAGACAATTACAACTGAATATTCTTGCCCGATAACATAACTTTAAAAGCTAATCATAGATAAAAAGAATTAGATTCTTGTAATTTAGAATGGATAGATACAGATAGATAGATATAGATAGATAGATAGATATTTTATTTCTGATACCTTAGAGAGTGAGAACAAAAGTTAGAAATGATCAGTTTTTTACCTACTTATGAATATCCTAAACATTTAATATTTGTGGGGCATTTAACGTTGTGACAATTTACAACCATACTGTAAAAATGTGGTGCAGTCCTCCAGGTGAAGTTTACTGTAGACATCTGACTTTTTTTTTCTCTTTTCAATGTAACATTCATCCATTCATCTATTCATTCATTCATTCATTAACCAATAGTTGATTATTAAGCATATTCTATGTATCAAGCATTAAGTTAGGTATAAGAAAAATAATGAATCAGAACTGTCCTCTGCCCTTGGAGTGGATATAGTTTAGCATGAAGAGATAGTTATTTAAATATATGACTGCAATATTACAGAATCTGAGAAATGCATAAGACAGGGAGGATATAAAGGAAGCAGATGTACTACTTTTTTGGGGAGAGAAAGAGTTTGGAATTAACGTGTTGATTTTTGTTGACTAGAAAGGGTCGTCTGTGATCCATTTGGAATCCAGTCAATTAAATGCATATTAGGCCCATGACACACGGAGGCTCTGTACATGCTAAGAATACAAAAAGTCATACCCTTGTGGAAGTCACACAAGCTTAACAGAACTCACAGAAGTTAATATGTCCAAAACTAGACTTGTCTTTCTTTCTTCCTAGTTTGAAGGCTTACAGCCATTGTTTCTCACTTGTAATTCCCATGCATCCACGCCATTCTCTTCTATTTCTATTATCACTGCACAGTTCAGGTCCTTTTACAATAATACCCAAACTAATCAACGCCTATAGCCTCCTTCCTTCCCACTCCAATTACTATTAAAACTACCACCAAATGAATTATTAGAAGCACAGCTCTGAACTTACTTTTATTTTCTAGTCTCAAACATTTTTAATGATTCCCCATCACTTATAACACATAGGAAAAACAAAAATCTGTTTTTTAAAGATATCCCAAGTGAAGACCTAGCCTACTTATCCAATCTGTGTCTCATTATTCCCTGATATCACTCAACATTCCATTCAGACAAAATTGCATAGTATTTTCCACACCTACCCTGTACTTTCCTTATTTTCTGCTCTGTTTTCTCTTTTCCTTCCATTTGTAATTTCTTCCTCCATAAAGAAATCCTGTTTGTCCTTGTTAGCTCAAAAATGGTATTGTATCTGTGAGGCTTTCCTCCAGTTCACTTCTCCGACATGTGTCTGTGTAAGTTTACAACATTTTCTGTGCATCTGTAACATCCATCTGTAACATAAGAGTGAACATTTGAGGCCTGCATGGTACAGTATCAAAAGCACTAGATGTAGAGTTTAACCGTTGAGGTTCAATTGTCACTGTCACTATAACTTGTGTGATTTTAACCAAATCCTATGTTGTGTGTCTTAGCCATCTGAGAAGTAAATAATTTGAAAATTAAATTAAATAATTGTTAACAAATTTTTTAAAATGGTACTACTGAGAAATGAGAGATAGACAGGCTTAAGTTTTAATCTTTAGCTCTCATCTTCTGCATAAACACAGGATTCTTTTTGGGTTCATTTTCTGTTACCATTTGTGGTGCGATGGATCACTTTTGTGTGGCCTTTCCCACCATGGTCTTGTAACTACCACCCAAGTGATTGGGTGGGGCTGTGCAAATGGAGTAATTGTGGCCTACCAAGAGGATTAGTCATTTTTCTATCCCACTAGACTTAAGAGAGAGCCAATTCCAGAGCAGAGGGAGGATCCCACCACCATCAGGGAAGAACAGCCAACAGTGGAGCACATCCTTTAGACCAGAGATCCCTGCCCTGAAAAGTTCCTGGAACCAAGAGGGAGAGAGAGAGAGAGAAGCAGTGGCAGAGAAATGGCGGCAGGAGATGATGATGCAGTGGGCTTCCCAGTCCATGCAGCAAGGAAGCAGAGTGCCTTTGGACCAAGGCTTACTGGTGGAGTGGGGTGCCTCTGGGCACTTACTGGCAGAGCTAAAAGGGCTTTCCAGCACTTCCTTAGGCCAGGCAGAGGCTGAGGGCCAGAGAAAGTGTGCCTGTGAGTGCAGCTGGGAAGAAGCTGTCCTGGTGGAAGAACTGTATCCTGAGCTTTTCTGAATCTGAATTGTGAACTGTTACTTCCCTAATAAACCCCATGATTACGAATATTGTCTGTGAGTTCTGTATGGCCATTGCTATGAATTATTGAACCCAGCAGAGAAGTAGAGACTGCAGTGGGAGGGACAATTGGTGTCAAAATTGATAAAGATTGCAGAGATAGGAGGCTTGTCTGACCTCCACCTCATAGGAAACAGCCTTGGGCTGTTGATCTTGATTCTACTTCTCCCTTGTGAAGTTAGAGGCGGTCAGATGCCATTTTTACATGATTAAGTCTACATAATAGTTACTTCAGGTTTAAAGCAAGCACTAAGGCAAATGCAAAGAACTAGACTTTTTATTTAATAAGCACTTGAAAGATATTTGTTTATTGAAGAAATAAATGACTGAATGAATAGATGAACTTCAGTATGAAATGCTGCATCACTCCTCTGTAGCTCTTAGATTGCATATAAATATTACTGTCAACATATGTTTTAAATTGTTTTAAGAAGAACCTATGATTTTGTCATTAACAGCATGTTTCTGATGCTCAAAATTAGCATTTATGAGTTTTAATTTATTCAAAAAGGGAAAAAAATCTTTAAGTTGAAAAGAGCAAAATTTGTCTTGTGATCCCAACTCCTCTCATACCAAAAATCAAATATGTTAATTAAGTTGTTCATGATTAAAAAGGAAAGTAGAAAAAAAAGTATAGAGTAATATGAGGCAATTTATAATGGGCCATAGATAATTGCTTCTATATACATTTATTGAGTTTCCTACTATGACCTAGACAATGTGGTTTAAGTTAACTTCACAATTGTGATTCATTATAAAAGGGTGGGTGCCTAATTATTCTCTGTTGATCTACTAGCACAAAGCTACATGTCACAAAACAGAAACACTATTCAAGTAGCTGCTATATCTTCATCACCATGTGTTCAACCTCCACCTCACCCTGCAGAAAGAATTGTAAAAAATCTAAAATATTACAGCATGCCAGAACATTGTATCACATTAGATGAGAACTGGCAGAATGTATCTTCATAGAGAAGGAATTTTAAGTGAGATGAAAATGGGAGACATAGTTCCTCTCTTTCAAAATAAAATAATAAACACACAGGGAGCATATCAATTTCTCAAATAATTTGCAGATGTATCCATCAATTGTGATTTTTGTTTATTCAGGTGGAGTCACTCTCCTTAGAAAGTTACTCCACAGCTAAAGCTGAAGAACTTTTAGTTTGAGTTCTTACCTTGAGTCTGTTTGATATCAGAGCAGCTCTGATAACTGAAGCATCCACGGCATGAATGCCAAAATGTGCTTTCACTGAACATGTTTCCCAGCACTCATGTAAGACACGTACTCACTCAACTAACTTCAGAGCAGTGGGAGTTTCATTGAGTCCTTCCTTACTCTATTAATCTTCAATACCTATTTCATAGAATTATACAATTTAGAGCCTAAAGGGACCTTCCTCTAGTTCAGCCCTGTCAATTTACGGATATATAAACTGAGGTTCACACGGGTTGAGAGACTTGCCGAAGGTTAAATAGCTTCCTATTAACAGTAGAGTGAAAACTAGGACTCTCTCTCTGTCTCTCTTTAATTCTCTAACTTTAGAATGAGTATATAGCCAGTTTTAGTTCTGTCTGCAGGCATTATGTAATTGATCTTCCCAGATTTTTGTACATAAAACTCATAAGACATAAAGTGTCCTCCATAAAATTATGAAAAAATTCCATAACTCTAAATGCATTCATATATTTTATTTCAAGTTCAATCATATACTACAGTATTGTGCATAAATATGGATTTTTTCTAGAATACACTGTACTTGCAAAAAAAAAGAAAAGGAGCCCTGCTGGTGTATTGGTTAAAAGCTCGGCTGCTAACCAAAATGTCAGCAGTTCAAATCCACCAGCTACTCCTTGGAAACCCTATGGGGCACTTCTACTCTGTTCTATAGGGTCGGTATGAGTCGGAACTGACTTGAAGGCACATAAAAACAACAAGAAGCAAAAAAAAGAGAGAGACATTTAAAGTAAGTCAAATTTTAATCTAGTTGGGGACATCTCCCTGTATTCTTTGGAGTTTCTCAGTTCTTTGAAAGCTAAAACACTTAACAATGTTAGGACCATTTTTCAATAATTGATGAAGATATGCATATGAGACGCAACTTGATTTTTTTTTAACCAACTGTTATATGTGAAATCCACACAGAAACAAAAACAGATTCATGCAAGAATATCAAACCAGTCCTCAGGGTGCTAGCAAGTTTCACATAGAAGCAACTGTTGTTTTACATAAAAATAAAATAAGTCTTTCCACAAGCTGATATGTATGAGATCTCCTTTTTGAGAAATTGTCTAAACATTGTTTTTTATTTTCACTTTTTTTTAATTTAAATAGTCTATGGCATTATTATATCAGATGTCTCAAGGAAAATAGCAGACTTTGAAAAGTTGAAATACTGATAAGAGGTAAGCTGGATTGCAGTATAAGTAAACTTTCTGCTTAATAAGTCATTTTATCTTTTTCCTTATAATCAAGCTACAGTTAATACACTTTTCTACAGAAAACACAAAAAATAAAAAACAAAATAAAAGCATGGTTGCTTTCTTTTAGCAAGATTAAATCTAAAGATAATTATGTTAAGAGTGAATAATTTTATCAGTGAACAAACACATTGAAAACGTTTACAATGCATCTGAAAGCCAGTTCCTAGATATCAAAAAAATAATATTTATAAAATGTAATAATGCATCATATCCACATATATTCAGATTCAATAAGTATATTTTGTTGTCTCTCTTTCTTTTGATATTTATAAAAAAATTTGTTTTTTTTAGTTGCCATCAAGTTTATTCCAACTCGTGTCAACCTCATGTGGTCAGAGTAGAGCTGCTCGGTAGGATTTTCAAGGCTCTGACCTTTCGGGAGCAGATCACCAGGCCTGTCTTCTGAGGTCAAACCACCAACCTTTGGCTAGCAATTGAGTGCTTAACCATTTCTGCCACCCAGTAACCCTAATTTATAAAAATACTCAAGGAAAATTATCAAGTAGTATTACTACATCAAATATGTAGAAATTCATATTTAATAGATATATAAGATATAGAAAAAGGAACTAAACTCATTGCCGTCAAAATGATTCCGACTCATAGCGACCCTGTAGGATACAGTAGAACTGCCCTATAGGGTTTCCAAGGAGCTGCTGGTGGATTTGAATTGCCGACCTTTTCGTTAGTAGCCCAATGTTAACAACTGCACCAACAGGACTCTATTGCTGTCAAATCAGCGCTAACTCTTGGTCGCCTTACATAAAATAGAACGAAACATTGCCCCGTCCTGAGCCATCTTCATGATCATTTAAGGTAGTTGTTGTGGCTGTTGTGTTAATTCATCTCAGTGAAATTTTCTCTCATTTTCACTGACCCTCTGCTTAACCAAACATGACGTCCTTTATACCAATGGTCTTTCTTGATGTCCAAAGTAGGCAAGCGGAAGTTTTGCCATCTTCGTTTCTAAGGAGCATTCTGGTTCAATTTCATTCAAGAAAGACTTTGTTCTTCTGGCTGTTGTTATTTGTCATTGAGTCAATTCTGACTCACGGACATCTGATACTCAGTCCATGGTATGGTATATTCAACATTCTTTGCCAACACCACAATATGAATGCATCAATCCTCCTTCCTGCTTCTTTTTTTCACTGCCCAGCTTTCCCACGCATATGAGGCAATTAAAAAGACCATGGCTTGGATCAGGTGTACCTAAGTCATCAAAATGGTGTCTTTGCTTTTAAAAACTTTAAAGTGGTCTTTTGCAGCAGGTATTCTTAATACATCGTTTGATTGCTTTACTGCTGCTTCCATTGAGCCTGCAATTGTTAGTTGCCATTGAGTAATGGGTCTTCATTTCCACCGTGGGCTGTGATATCACATTCTAGGGGTTTACCTAGCAGCCTATTTGGACCATATACAAGTCATGGTGGGCTTTGGTTCATTGGCTATGGAACTATTCTATTTTTTCCATCATTCTGTTTTTCATTAGAAATCGTTCCTTGTGTTTAAGGACCTTTTGCCATTGTATTTTGAATTGCTTTCTTAACTTGCTTCATTCTTTATTATTTTTATTTATTTTGTTGTAGTTGAGAATAAACACAGCAAAATATACACCAATTCAACAGTTTCTATATGCACAATTCAGTAACACTGACTGCACACTCTGAGTTGTGAAACCATTCTCACTCTCCTTTTCTGAGATCTTCCTTCCTCAATAACATAAACTCGCTGCCCCCTAAGTTGCATATCTGATATTTCAAGTTGCTTTGTCAATTTGATTCCATGTAGATAGGTCTTGAAAGAGCACAATATTCAAGGCAGATATTCTTTACTAGTTAAACTAAACTATTGTTTGGTTTTAAGAAGACTTCAGGGGATATTTTTGGTTTAAGGTTTAAAGATTATCTTGGGGAATAGCTTCAGGTGTTCATCTAACTTCCATGGCTCCAGAAAATCTGGAGTTTCCATGAGAACTTGAAATTCCATTATGCATTTTCTCCCTTTTGATCAGGATTCTTCTATAGAATCTTAAGATGTTCACTAATGATAGCTGAACACCATCCGGTTCTTCTGATCTCGTGGCAAAGGAGGCTGTTGTTCTTGGAGGCAATTAGTAACACATTCCATATCCTCTTTATATTCCTGGCTCTCCTTCCTCCTCTGTTGCACCAGGTTAATAGAGACCAATTGTTGTGCCTTGGATGGCTGCTTGCATAATGCTCCATTTTTAATTGAGTGGCTCAGCTCTGGAAAAGTCTTAAAATTCCACATGAAATAGCTACTATTAATGGAGTCTCCTTATTGAGGGAGTAATATTAAATGTTGAGAGAGCATCAGATTCAGAGTAATCTCTGAATTTTATTTCATAGATCTTGGACCCCTTTATTCAATATGTAAAAGAGATAAAGTCATATTTTTTTAAGTAGGTGAAGCACTTGGCATAGCATGGTTTGACAAAAATAGATTTAAGGTCAATCCTGTGGAACAGAGCTTCTCAAATTATCTTCAATAAAGCATTAAATTTATGTTTTTGCTTTAGTTTTTTGGTTGTCCAGTCAAATGTTTTACTAAAATACAATAACAATGAATAACACACAAAGTTCAACAAACAGAAGATATAAAATTTAAGGTCTCAGTTTTATAAGTATTAGATTTAATAAATCTTAAATAACATTTAAATAAATATAATCAGAAAAAAACATTGCAAAGTGAAAAAAGAAAATAATTTTAAAATTTGTGTGCATATATGCAAATAGACAAATAATTAAGAAAATTATTATTACAAACATAACATGCTACGGTTGGGATAAAATGGGTATTCTGTATAAAAACTGCTGTGTGCATCAATATTAAAGTTTTTGTTTTAAAAATGAACTTGTATTTTGCTTAATTTATCTACTTTAAGATGGAATAGTGCCAATGCTACTCACAAACGAAAACGTATATTGAGACTGTTTTTCTGTTTTGGTATAACAACTCATATAGTAAATAAACCAGTCTCACAGAGTTTTGTTTTTGGGACTGGAAGAAGAAATTTTAGAGGAACTGAAGCAAATTAAGACTATTCATATTTCGTTTTGTACGAAATGAAGCAAATATCATAATTTCAAAAATTTATGCAGTACTTAATCTGTGGTCAATTCTATCAGTTTATTCTGTTGTTATAACTAAATGTAAGTTATCTATGAGGGAAAGAAATGGATTGTAGTTTAAAAACTAACCTTAAAATATCGCATGCAGTGCTTGGGGTCTTAAAAGCTTGCAAGCGACCATCCAAGCACAACAATTAGACTCCATTCACAGGAGCCATAGAGGAAGAAAGAGAGTCAGGAATAGGAGGATATGGAATGTGTGGCTAATTGCCTCCATGAGCAGCCATCTCCTTTGCCATGAGACCAGAAGAAATGGATGATGCCCAGCTATCATTAGTGAACATTTTGATCAAAGATTCTATAGGAGAATTCTGATCAAAAGGGGGAAAATGCAGAATGGATTTAAATTCTTATAGATTCCAAAATTTCAGGAGCCATGGAGGCCGGATGAATCCCTGAAACTATTGCCCTGAGATAATCTTTAAACCTTAAACCAAAAATATACCCTGAAGTCATCTTAAAACTGAACAATAGTTTAGAATAGCTAGTAAAAAAGGTCTCCCATGAGAGTTATGCTTTTTTAAGAACTATTTATATAGGATCAAATTGAAAATGGCAACGACTGGAAAGAATAGATAGAAACAAGGGGCTGTGAGTTTATTTATTTACTTAATTTATTTATTTAAATTGACTTTAAGTGAAAGTTTGCAGTTCAAGTCAGTTTCTCATACAATAATTTATACACACATTGTTATGTGACCCTAGTTGCTCTTCCTATAATGTGACAGCATACTCTTCCCTTCCACCCTAGATTTCCCATGTCCATTCATCCAGCTCTTGACCCTTTTTGCTTTCTCATCTTGCATCCAGACAGGAGCTACCCATTTAGTCTCATATATCTACTGGAGCTAAGAAACACTGTCTTCACAAGTATCATTTTATGTCTTATAGTCCAGTCTAATCTTTGTCTGAAGTGTTGGCTTCAGGAATGATTTCAGTTCTGGGCTAACAGAGAGTCCAGGGGCTATGTCTTCCAGGGTCCCTCCAGTCTCAGTCAGACCACTAAGTTTGGTCTTTTTATGTGAATGTGAGTTCTGCACAACACTTCTCTCCTGCTCCATTAGGGACTGTCTGTCATGCTCCCTGTCAGGTCAATCATTGGTGGTAGCCAGGCACCATCTAGTTCTTCTGGGCTGAGACTGATTGAGTCTCTGGTTTGTGTGAACTTTTCTGTCATTTGGGCTAATATTGTTCTTGTATCTTTGGTGTTCTTCATTCTCTTTTGCTTCAGGTGAGTTGGGACCAATTGATGTACCTTAGACGGCCCCTTGCTAGCTTTTAAGACCCCAAATGCCACTCACCAAAATGGGAAGAAGAATATTTTCATAATAAACTTTGTTATGCCAATTAACCTAGATGTCCCCTGAAACCATGGTCCCCAGACCCCCACCCCTGCTACTCTGTCCCTCAGAGTGTTTAGTTGTATTAAGAAAACTTCTTAGCTTTTGGTTTAGTCCAGTTGTGCTGACTTCCTCTGTATTGTGTGTTGTCCTTCCCTTCACCTAAGATAATTCTTATCTACTATCTAGTTAGTGAATACCCCTCTATTCCCTCCCTACCCTTGTAACCATCAAAGAATATTTTCTTCTGTGTTTATATAATAGTGGTCTCGTACAATATTTGTCCTTTTGTGATTGACTGATTTCACTCAGGAGCCCTGGCGGTGCAGTGGATAAGAGCTCGGCTGCTAATCAAAAGGTCGGCAGTTCGAATCCACCAGCTGCTCTTTGGAAACTCTGTGGGGCAGTTCTACTCTATCCTATAGGGTCATTATGAGCTGGAATTGACTCGACGGCAACGGGTATGGGTAATTTCACTCAGCATAATGCCTTCCAGATTCATCCATGTTATGAGATGTTTCACAGATTCATCATTGTTCCTTATCGTTGAGTAGTAATCCATTGTGTGAATATACCATAATTTGTTTATCCATTCATCCATTGATGGGCACCTAGGTTGTTTCCATCTTTTTGATATTGTGAACAGTGCTGCAATGAACATGGGTGTGCATATATCTATTTGTGTGACGGCTCTTATTTCTCTAGGATATATTCCAAGGAGTGGGATTGCTGGAAAATATAGTACTTCTATTTCTAGCTTTTTAAGGAAGGGCCAAATCGATTTCCAAAGTAGTTGTACCATTTCACTTCCCCACCAACAGTGTGTAAGAGTTCCAGTCTCTCCACAGTCTCTCCAACATTTATTAATTTCTGTTTCTTGGATTAATGCTAGCTTCGTTGGAGTGAGATGGTATCTCATTGCAGTTTTGATTTGCATTTCTTTAATGGCTAATGATTGTGAGCATTTCCTCATGTATCTGTTGGCCGTCTGAACATCTTCTTTGGTGAAGTGCCTGCCCATATCCTTTGCACATTTTT
This sequence comes from Dugong dugon, assembly GCA_030035585.1. Taxonomy (NCBI): domain Eukaryota; kingdom Metazoa; phylum Chordata; class Mammalia; order Sirenia; family Dugongidae; genus Dugong; species Dugong dugon. Next base: position 45,085,392 of record CM057477.1, on the reverse strand, counting down.
TAATTGTGCTGTTTGTCTTTTTGTTGTTGAGGTTTTGCAGTATCTTGTAGATGTTAGAGATTAGACACTGATCGGATTTGGCATAGCCAAATTTTTTTTCCCAGTCTGTAGGTCATCTTTTGACTCTTTTAGTGAAGTCTTTTGATGAGCATAAATGTTTGATTTTTTGGAGCTCCCAGTTATATAGTTTCTCTTTTGGTGTTTGTGCATTGTTAGTAACGTTTTGTATTGTGTTTATGCCACATGTTAGGGCTCCGAGAGTTGTCCCTATTTTTTCTTCCATGATATTTATCATTTTAGATTTTGTTTAGGTCTTTGATCCATTTTGAGTTAGTTTTTGTGCATGGTGTGAGGTATGGGTCTTGTTTCAGTTTTTTGCAGGTTAATAGCCAGTTATGCCAGCACCGTTTGTTAAAGAGACTGTCTTTTCCCCAGTTAATGGACTTTGAGCCTTTGTCAAATATCAGCTGCTCATAGGTGGATGAATTTATGTCTGTATTCTCAATTCTGTTCCATTGGTCTCTGTATCTGTTTTTGTACCAGTACCAGGCTATTTTGACTACCATGGCTGTTTAGTAAGTTCTAAAATCAGGTAGTGTGAGGCCCCTCACTTTGTTCTTCTTCTTGAGTAATGCTTTACTTATTTGGGGCATCTTCCCTTTCCAAATGAAGTCAGTGATTTGTTTCCCCATCTCATTAAAAAATGCAGTTGGAATTTGGATTGGGATTGCATTGTATCTGTAGATCTCTTTGGGTAGAGTTGACATTTTCACCATGTTGAGTCTTCCTATCCATGAACAAGGTATGTTTTTCAACTTATGTAGGTCTCTTTTGGTTTCTTATGGTAGTGTCTTGTAGTTTTCATTGTATAGGTCTTTTACATCTCTGGTTAGATTTATTCCTAATTTTTTTTTTCTTCTTGGAGGCTATTGTAAATGGTATTGATTTGGTGATTTCCTCTTTAAAGTTCTCTTTGTTGGTGTAGAGGAATCCAGCTGATTGTTGTATGTTTATCCTGATACTTTGTTGAAATCTTCTATTAGTTCCAGTAGTTTTCTTGTAGATTCTTTGGAATTTTCTGTGTACAAGATCATATTATCTGCAAATAGGGGTACTTTTACTTCTTCCTTACCAATTTAGATGCCCCTTATTTCTTTTTCTAGCCTAATTGCTCTGGCTAGGACCTCCAGCACAATGTTGAATAAGAGTGGTGATAAAGGGCACCCTTGTCTGGTTCCTGTTCTTAAGGGGAATGCTTTCAGACTCTCTCCATTTGGGATGATGTTAGTGTCAAGTGCTTTATCTTCAGTCTCACTAATTCTGACTTCCATTGCCACATCTTCTCCTACAACTTTCTGTTTAGTTGTCTAGTTCTGAAATTTTATTGTTAGTCTTCTGAATTTCTGTTTGCTGTTTCTCTATGGATTCTTGTAGCCTGTTGAAGTTGTCATTGTGCTCTTCCATAATCTTCTTAAGTTTCTCTGTTGCTTTGTTTTTGTGTTCCTGGACTTGTTCTGCATTTTACATTATTTCCTTCCTGATTTCTTGAAGATTTAGGTATATTAATCTTCTGTATTCTGCCTCTGGTAATTCCAGGAAATTATCTTCTTCTGGAAAATTTCTTGATTCTTTACTTTGGGAGCTTGCTGAAGCCATCGTGGTCTGCCTCTTTATGTGATTTGATATTGACTATTGTCTCCTAGACATCAATAAGTTATTATATTTATTTATTTTATGTTTGCTTGCTGTGTCCTATCTACTTGTTTTGTTTTGTTTTGATATGCTCGAATAGGCAGGTTGTGTGAGCTAGTTTGATTATCAGTGCCTTTGAAGCTCTAATGTCCTGTCACCAGGTGGTTAGATCTGTTACTAGGTATGTGAGCCCAGGAGTCTGTTTTCTTGCATGGATTCAGCTCAGGTGTCTAGATAGTCAGTTACCAAGTATGTGGTGCAGGCTCTCACCTACAGTCCTAGACATGCAGGATTGGAGTAAGCACAGGTATCTGGCTGCAGTAGAGGATCATGCACTGAGCAGGGCAGGAGGCTGACAGCTGCCCCTGAGTGTCTTGGAGGATAGTGAGTCTCTGTTCCCTAGAGTGTGTAGCTGGGTGGGTTTTGCAGCTGGACTATGGGTGCCCAATGCTGTTGGTTGTAAGGACTGGGAGGCACCACTTCTTCTTGGAACCCTGTCACAGATGGCTAGGTGATGTGGGTGGGGCCACCAGTCCTTAAGTGTCTGATGTGGGTAAGTGAGGACCCTGCTTAATGAGCAGAGCAGTGTCAAATGTTACGAACCTGCCACTCCACCATACAGCTAATACAGTGAAGATACGCTTCAGGTATATACCCTATTGCACTGTGCTAAGGAGGGCCTATGCTGTTGAAATGGGCCCACCCAGGTCTATGCATGGGTGAAAGGCATTCAAAATCTGTGGACCCCTTATGCCTATGCCTAGGCAAAGGAGCTGTGCTTGCCCTGAGTTCCTGGCTTAGGGGAGCTGGAAGATTATTTTTCCTGTTTGTTAATTTGTTTCTTCTCCAAGGCTGGGAGAACGGCTCGGGGTGCATAATGGATCCTTATTCCAGCCCAGGGGAAGTGGCAATCACTGAAGCCAGGCTGAGACCCAGTACAGAGTGTGGAGGGAACAGGTAAATGGGAGACAGGATCTTCCCAAACCAGGTGTTTTTTGATCCGTGTGGTAGGTTAGATGCATGTACTTTCTTTTGCTGATTGAGTGTTATTTTTCAGTGGTTCTGGAGGCTTGAGTAGACTCTCCACTGCTTGGTCTCTCCCAGTGTAGAAAACGCATACCAAACGCCACTATTTGCCTCATCTTGCTCGCCAGGCGATCTGGCCTGCAGGGTGCCAGTTCCTGCTAGGTCAAGTCTGTCAACTCCTAACTGCTTCTGAACTGTATCTCCTTCCCCCTGACATTCAGTCCAATTCCTCAACTTTTCCTTTGATGTTCAGGGCTTCTAGATTGTCATATATATAATCAATTCACTTGTTTTTTCAGGTTTTTGTTGTAAGAAGGACTACAGGAAGCTTCTGACTACTCTGCCATCTTAGCCCTGCCTCCTTCAGTGAGTTTATTTTAACAAGGGAGGAACAACTCACAAAAGGAGGGTGAGAATGGTTGCACAATTTGACGAATGTAATTAATGTCACTAAATTGTCATGTAGAAAGTGATGAGTTGGTGCATGTTTTGCTGTGTATATTCTCAACAATTAAAGTAAAATAAATAAAATTTAGAAAAAAAATTGCAGGTTTTAACATGACTCTACTGCCCACAGCTGTATGCAATTCTCACCACTTGTGACTCACCAGGTAAAATAAAATATACTTGAGCTGATCTATTCCCTATTTAATTTGATGTATACACTGATCACAAGCTTGCATGCTCCAGCCATGTCATGCTCCAGCCACGTCAAATTGCTATTTAAATTTAAAAATTCTTATTGTCTCTCTCTTTTTTTTTTAATATGTCTCATCAAATTTCAGTAACAAACAAATACCGCTGCTGGTCTGCGGACCACACTTTGGGTAGCACAACTGTAAAATATGTTTGTTATTCTGTATCCATTCTTCACTTCTCCCATTTCAACCCATCCAAATTATCTCTGAAGAACAATCACCCTCTCTCATTAAAATAATTTTATAGCGTGTGTAGAATCAACTCATTTCCCAAACCTGTGTTTCTCCTAAGCCAGTCACTGAAATTTAATCTCTCATGCAGCAGCCTTGTTTCAAGGTTAGGTGCCGACTTAAGTTGTATTTTTCTCCAGAGATAACTTGCATTTGTTATTGTCAGAATCTCTGAAATACTAACTTAACTTACCGATTCCATTTTTTAACTAAATCAACATAGTGGAAATCCAGAATGCAAATCTATATTGATTGGTTTTGTCATGCACTTTTCAAACTTTATTAAGCATCAAGCCCCAGTCAGACAATTTTACTTGCTGTCTTCTAGTGATAAGTTTGTGTTTCTTTTTATATACCCTTATACTAAGAGTATAACTTTTGTCTTCCCAGCTTTATGAATGAGGGAGAGACCTCTCCTATTAGATTGTTCACTTGGGGTGAACCACCATGGCCTCACAAACTGACATTTTAGTTTATCTAACTCAAAAGATTCCCTCTGTGTGCAAACATTCACTTAGCTCTGGCCAAAGCATAATACATATTTTTGTGCTACTTAAGTGATACCTATATCTTTATTTGCAGATTTGCTTACTGTACAAGGTAACCATAATGCTAGAATTTAAAGTCCCTCTTTTTACTCAGGAGCCCTGGTGGCACAGTCGTTAAGAATTCAGGCTGCTAACCAAAGGTTGGCAGTTCAAATCGACCAGCTGCTCCTTGAAAACGCTATGGGGCAGTTTTACTCTGTCCTATAAGGTTGCTATAAGTAGGAATCAACTCGACAGCAATGGGTTTGTTTATTACTCATCTTTAAAATATTTAAATGATACTTGAATATTAAGATTTATATGTACACATCCTTGATGTTTCTACAAGAAATGTGACATATATCGTTCAAAAGTATATATTTTGTATTACAGTCTCTATGAGTATGACTAAGTCTCTTAGATAGTGCACGTGGCCAGCTAACTGCCTTTCGTTTGAATCTGGTTTTCTGTTATCTTCTCTTATATGTGTGTATGAGTGTGTGAGTATATATGCCTTAAGTGGGTATGTGTCTGTCTCTTAAAAAGGCTTAAAACTTTTATTTTTTTGTAAAAATTTTAGTGCTGCTGATAAGAACGAACATGCTAAGGAAATCTATGGCCCTTATCCATAAAATAAATGGGGAATCAATAAAATATTGGAATATAAATTGCAGCCATAGCTTAGATCCATGATATTAAAATATCTTAGAGATGGTAGAGTAAGTACAAAAGTCCAGGAAAAGAATTTTTAGTATGTAGGAAGGGGGCTATATTTGGAACCCTCTTAGAAGATTTTTTTTTTCATAGTGTGTATACTCTCTTACTACGTTTTAGTTTCTGAAACAACCTTGGGAATGTGGAGTGAAAGCAGAAAATGAGGGAGGGACATGGACATAAAAAATCTTGCTTATGACTTTTTTTGTAAACAGAAAGATAAAAATTACTAAGTATGTAGGCTTTTTAAAAATATCAAGTGAATTAATGCTATATGGCACTGTTTAGTTGCACTACAGTAGTAAACATCATGACCGCTCCCTAAATATGGTTCTGTTGTTGTGGAATAAGCTTTGACTCATAGCAACCTTATATATAACAAAACAAAATATTGTCCAGTCCTGCACCATCCTCACAATCATTGGTATGTTTGAGCCTATTGTTGAAGCCACTGTCTTAATTCATCTCATGGAAGGTTTCCCTCATTTTCATTGACCCTCCACTTTACCAAACATAATGTCCTTTTCCAGTGGTTGGTCTTTCCTGATGACACATGCAAAGTAAACAAGACAAGTCTCACCATCCTTGCTTCTAAGGATCGTTCTGGCTGTACTTCCTCCAAGACTGATTTGTTCATTTTTCTGGCAGTCCACAGTATATTCGATATTCTTCACCAGCACCACGATTCAAATATCAATTCTTCTTCACTCTTCCACATTCCAATAACTAGTGGATGTTTGAAGCTCTTAACTTCTTATTTTGTGTTGTGCCACATGAGCAAATGAAGGTCCTGAATGCATTATTCCATCCATATCATTAAGGTCAACTCTACTTTGAGGAGGCAGATCTTGTCCAGTCATATTTTAAGTGCCTTCCAAATCTAAGAAGCTTATCTTCCAGCACTATATCTAATAATGTTCTGTTGGTATCCATGTTTTCATTGGTTAATTTTCAGAAGTAGATCACCAGGCCCTTCTTTCTAGTTTTAGTCTGAAAACTCTGCTGAAACCTGTCTACCCAGGGTGACTCTGCTGACTTTTGAAATACCAGTGACATAGCTTCCAGCATCATAGAAACACACAAGCACCATGGTATGACAAACTGACAGATAGGAGGTGTCCCTAAATGTAGTGGGATGAATAATCTCCTATATTATTTGAATGTATGCATGTGTGTTTGTGCATTTTGTTTGTTTCTCTCTGTTGAAGACAATGCACATATACATGGACTTTGTGAACCTAGATAACTAGCCACCCTTATGTTGATTATAATAATCCTGAAGAGATGAGAATGTAAACTAAATCTAAAATTATTCCCACCTATCATAGTCAATACCAGATTTATTGATGTAAAAACACAATTCTCCTTGTCCATCATATTTCATATATTGTTTGAGGATTGAAGTTACCTTTCACTGAGTCCTTTTTCAAAAATGTATGACTTGAGCAAATTAAATCCATGAACCTATGCTGTCAATTTAACAGATAGCTGACATTGTCTCTCAGTGTGAAATTTGCTCATCCAAAGTAGAATGTGATATAGGGAATGATGAGTTTTTAGATTATTTGTTGACAGAAATGGGACATGCTGGAAATGAATCTGATCTATGCATCCAGTAGTATTCAACTGATGCTTAATCAAATCTAGGCCATCAAGAAATGACACTGAACTCATTATTAAACGAATCGAACTTGACAGTTCCATATACACACCACTCTAAGTGTATCTAGATAGAGATGGCAGTCAGAAACAAAAGCTATTCTTTTAAACCTTTACTATACCCTACTTTCTCAACTGTGTAAAACTAGAATAGAAATATTTGTACTATGATTAAAATATAAAATGAATATAGTAGGGCTATGCTAGGTCATAATCAAATTGTTCACAATGATAATACACTCTGTGGTTATATTAAACCCTTAGACATTAAGAACATTGTCTAATTTATATTTTATCTAAGTGCCAGGAAGTATGGTAGCTTGTTGATTTCTTCATCCATTGATTCATAAAGAACAATTAGTTGCAATTCATAAATGGGAATAATAAACCAGGTTGCATCATCCACGTGTTAATGAATTGACCTTCAATTCATTATTTCTTAGTTGAATTTTGCAGGACAAATTTTTTTTCCATCATACTATATAATTTCTTTATGTGTTAGAAGCTATAATTCAGATAATTGCCTTTGGTTATATAATATAATTAGCATTAAAATATTCTCCATTCTGTTATCTTTGTTGAAGACATCAACTGATAAGAAGTAAAATGGTCTTCATCAATGTGAAGCAGCACAGAAATTCTTAGAAATTGTTGGTTAGTGTTTATGCCATATTAAATATTTCAATTCAGTTATTCCACTGGGTTTAAGGCATAATTCATTAAGATGTAGATAGTATATCAATCCTGACAAAAATTACATTCCTCCCAAATTTTGTGGTTTAGAATGAATCATTGTAAATTCTAGGGAGATAATTAATTCCTTTTCCTTTATCTGAATTTGATTAAAATACTCTGTAATTAAACTGCTCGGCAATGAAAATGCGATTTAAAATAAATGTGATTTGGCAGACAAAAGACTAGCTGGTAGATAGCAGGTGTACTTTAGTGATGGGTCTCGGGCTCAGTTTTGAGATATTTACCTCCCTATACATAACTTAGGGCATCTGTCTTTTAGACCTATTACTATCCTTAAAAGGAGTCCTGGTGGCACAATGGTTAAGTACTTGGTTGCTAACCAAAAAGTTGGTGGTTCTAACCCGCTAACCAAAAGGTTGGTGGTTTTGAGCCCAACAGCCACTCCATATGAGAAAGATGTGGCAGTCTACTTCCATAAAGACTACAGTCTTGGAAACCTTATGGGACAGTTCTACTCCATCCTATAGGGTTGCTATGAGTTAGAATCGACTTGATGGCATCAGTTATTTTTGTTTGCTTGCTGTCCTCAATGGAAAATAACTAGTATGGAGAAGGAATACAATAAGAACAAGGAAAACTGACATATTATCTCTGAATAAGAGAAGAAACTATAGAATTTAGACAGGTGAACAAGTCTCAGCAGGAAAAAAATTTAATCAATCAATCACCAACAGGCTTTCCATTATAGTAAAGTTATTTGGGCACACTTAGAAAAGCAAAGAACAAAGTCCAACAAAAAGATTGGCCTAATAATGCAGATATTAGAAGAAGAAAGAAAATAGAGTCCTTGATATGCAGGAGAAACTGTATATAGAACAGGAAACTCAAATCTAGGCTGCCCCTGTTAAAGGAATATATTTAAATCCTTCAGGCTTGGCCCAGGTTAATTTAGAAATTCTAGAGTTACATGGCTATAAACCCTGCCTTCATCACAATGATTTTAGTAGCAAAATCTACATACCATATTACACAGCTCCAAGAGTAAACCATACTCATTCGATCAACATAAAATAATATGCCCATAAAGTTTCTTGGTTTGGGTGTTGGGGGTTTATAAAATTTTAGGAAGTGGTCTATGTACACTATTAATAGAAATCATGTAAAACACTTAAACACACACATACACATACACATTATCCTATTTTGTTTTAGATTTAATAGTTACTGTTTATAATTAGAAAAGATGGCTAGGCTAGGGCTGAACAAATGTCCTTTTCCCCCTCAGAAAGGTGAAATGAAACATTATGCAAATTCATTTTGTTGTGTCTTTTTTTTTTCTTCCTTGACCTTTTTTTTACTACTCTTTTCTTTGACATGTGACCCCTCATGCAGAAATATCTGGCATTTCTAAATTTTCAGAATATCTTGGACATAGGTGTAGCTTTGATTAATGATCTCATTGTTATTCAGTTTAGCTAGATCTTGCTGAACAAAAACATTCTTTCCTTGACTTCAGCGATGACTCCTTAGTCTTAAGGTTACCACTGACGCACTCAAATGTGACCTCATGTATGTTCTGAGGCAACTTTCTAAAAAACCTTCAGAGCTGGATACATTGGATTCCTAATCAGCAATTTTTTTTTTCCCTGTTCAATAAAAAGGAGCGCTGGTGGTGCAGTGGTTAAAGCGCTTGGCTGCTTCTAGTAGTAGGCCAGCGGTTCCAATGTATCAGCCATTTCATGAAAGAAAGATGTGGCAGTCTGCTTCCATAAAGATTTCAGCCATGGAAACCTTATGGGACAGTTCTACTCTGTCTTACAGGGTCACTATGAGTCGGAGTCAACTTGACAGCAGTGGGTTTGGTTTTTGGGTTCGGGTTGGATGAGAATGTTTTCTGTGTTGTCAAACTTACAAAGAATTATTATTTTTATTTAAATCAATATACCTAGTAAAGTCTTTTTCTCAATTTAATATTATATCATCACTACAATGAATAAATACACTTTTACCTCATAGTATCTCTAATTCATGTATCTTGTATTTATTTGCTTTGCTCACTGTTCCTCTAATGGCTTTCAATTTTTAATATTTAAAGAATAATACTTATTTCAATATTTAAGAAGAGGTATATACTCTAATTCCTTACTGTGTCACCTCTTATTTTGAGTGCATTAGCTACTGTATGCATTTTCCTGATGACTGAACTATGGCTAGACATTATTTGATGCCTCTTATTTGTATGAAAACCAGTGCAGATCGGAGAAAGCTAGTCTAACTTGTCCATGGATGGAATTTCTCTAGCTTAATTTAAAAGAGATAACATAGAACTGTGTTTCATTTAGATGTGCGGATCTACTTTCCTATAACTTGAATATAATTTTATGTTGGTAGGTCTAACAAAAGTAGTTTATTACTTACCTGTTCCTGTGTGTACTCCACATCATCAATTATTATTCACTGATAAAAAATGGTTTACTTAGTAACTGTTAAGACTCTGTCAGTGTTTGCACTAGACAGGGGCATATCAATTCATTTATTTTGTCTGTTGCATCATCTATATTTATTGCTGCAGTCAAATTGATCAAGAGACCATGGCATCAATTGTTAAGGTTGCCAAATGAACTGCAGTCTTTTCATATGGACATAGCCAATGCATTTTTCACAGAATTGTTATGATATAGTGACTTTGATCTAAAATCAATTTAAATACAAACAATGCCTTTCATATTAATTCAGCAGCAATCTGCCAATTATTTTCATATATGAATATGTGAATATATTTTCTAATAGTGGTAAAAGAGCTCGGCTGCTAACCAAAAGGTCAGCAGTTTGAATTCACCAGTCGCTGCTTGGAAACCCTATGGGGCAGTTCTACTCGTCCTATAGGGTCACTATGAATCAGAATCGACTCGTCAGCCAACAGGTATATGTGAAACAAACTACACTATTTATTTTCATACTTCGTTTCCAATGTAAAATATTCACTTTCTTGTAAGAATCACTGGTATAGAGAGAACATTGGGAAACATATTGGAAATTAACATAATTATATCAAGAGGTCCCTACTGGTCAAAAGCATTAGTACTCAAATTGCATTATGAATATGCAAATCAAGTATTTTTTATTTAGGTCATTTATCACTGGTATCAGAAACTGCAAGGCACTGCTGCTGTCTAGAATTTTGAAAGAGCTTCAGATGAATGATGGTTTAATTCATAAGAACTTCCTGCTTCATCTACATTCTATCCAAAGTTTATAAGCTCCAGTTGTAGGCATATTTCTTCTGTGTTCTAATTTTGGTTAAGCACTAACACATTCCCATTTTCCATTCACATTATTTTTTACAGTGATGGAAATGCATCAAATGAATAACAGGTCCTCTGAAATTGGTCTGATCAAAAGTAGTTATAGTCAGGTAACATATCAATTCAGAATTGAACTTATATTTTGTTTGCTCACCTAGCTAGTGCTTATCCCTCTATAGTGGAAGGGTCATTACTTTTTAACTGTGAGTTTAGATCATTAATTTTCAACTGGGACTTCATATATTCAACTTGGAGTTGAATTTATATGGCATACAAACACTTGCACAGGACATAAAATTCAGACAGACCATAAGAGCCAAAATAGTGTTGCTGGATACTTATCACATGCCAGACAAATAGGTGTATCTCAATGAATCAGGTATTAAAATGTTATTTACAGTATACTTTAGTCATTCCAGTAAAGATGAAGCCACTGTTAGCTGTATCCTAAATATTATTATGATGAGGACCATTCTATACAAATATACCATATAAAAGAAAGGAAATTAAATAAATGAATGATTAATAAAGGGCAATTAAAAGAAATAGCTATAAAAATAGACCCATTCAGACATTTTCTTGTTCAAAAAACTAGGCCAAATTATATGACCTCTCCAATGCTTGGTTTATAGGATGTTTATGATAATTAAATTATATTTCTGTTAAGCATTTAACAAAATAACTTGTAAAACGTGTATAAATATAAAATTGTAGTATTCTGGTACAAGAAGAAGCATTGCCTAATATTTTGAAATTACCCCTCTGTCTTAGTCATCTAGTGCTGCTATAACAGAAATACCATAAGTGGATGACTTCAACAAAGAGAAATTTATTTTGTCAGCCTCATAGGCTAGAAATCCAAATTTAAGACGTCAGCTCCAGGGGAAGCCTTTCTGTCTCTGTCAGCTCTGGAGGAAGGTCCTTCTCTTCAATCTTTCCCTTGACTAGGAGCTTCTCTGCACAGGAACCATGAGCCAAAGAAAGCAGCGGGAGGAGCATGATGTTGCTTAAAATGTATTAACGAAAGTTCAAAAATGCAGGGTGTTATTAAAAACAAAAGGTTCACTCATTATAAGCTCAAGTTCCATTTCCTTACTTTAAAAGATGAAGTATTTTTGACTAACAGAAAACACATTAATTTTCCTTGTCATGTAATTACCCCATCCCACTAGCAAAACTACGCACCACCCTGTGTGACTATCAGTTATCTGATAGTGTTAAAGTCATTTCACATGACAATAATTCCTTTAAAATCTGTTCAGTCCTATGAACATGGCTTTTAATTACTCACTGTTTATAAGGCAAACAATTTTATAGTATTTCTTTGAAGGCCTTTGCTAGAAGATGGGAATCAGAAGACGTATAAGATCTGTAAGTCCCCTCTCAATGATCACCAAGATCAATGGAGGAATCAGATCACACAGGTCTCTTCTCCTTTCCTTGAACAGGTGAAGATATTTCCTACCTCAGGATTTTTGCACTTGATATTCCTACTTCCAGAAATGCTCTTTGATCAGATCCCCTCACTTCTTCCACATTCTATCCTCTGATCTCAGGACATTTCCTCAACAAGATCTTTCTTAATCATTTTACTCAACTTAACTCTTCCAATCTGCCTGACCTAGTTACATATATTGTCATACACTATCCTATATCTCTTTCCTGGCACTTCTCACAGCCTGCAATTATCTTTTTTATTGACTTAAATCTTTACTCCCGTCTTCCCTCTGAAAGTGAGCTCCATTAGAGAAAGAACACATCTTTCTTAAATTTGCATTTTATTTCCTGCCTCAAAACCAGTGTCGGTCCTCAATAAAGGTTTTAAAATGAATAATTACATGCATTTGTTGAGTAAGATGAGGAAAAAAGACCCAGCTTGCTCTGAAGGGGAAAGCCAGATAAAAGTTTATAGATTTGATGACATTTAAGCAGGTTGTTACAGAGTGAATGGAACATTTCCATGGGAAGGAAAATCATTCACCGTTTTATAAAAGTGAAAAAAGAAAAAAAGGTGATGATTTAGTGGCAATTCATTTATTCTCTATTATTAACATATGATCTTTTTAGAGATTTGTTATCTAAAAAGAATAGATGTACGTCATTTGGATTAAAAGATTCAGTTCTTATACTTTGGGGAAAAATGACTTGAAACTACAATTTGAAAACTTTCTCATTTGTCACTTAAATTATTTAAAAATTTTTTGGTGTGCTATACCATTCACTGATAGTCATGGAATTATTATTATTATTATTTTCAAAGTGACATAAGTCTGGAGTAAGCAACTTCTTCACCAAAGATTTCTGCTGCGTCATAACTCTTTGCAGGGAAGGAAAAACTCCTTACAGAGCACTGTCTTCTACTCTGCTGCCATCAGATATATTGGGTGAGAAATGTCAATAGATTTTCCGCCCAAATCTAATTACTGGCAGAGAGTATATGTCAGACTGAATAGCAAACATACCGGTACAGATTGATACCAACCCAAAGTAGAGGCAGGCAGCTTTGGACAGCATCCTAGGTAATAGATTTGGCCTGGTAAAATCTGATGTCTTGTTCTATCCCACTACCATTGCCATTATAAATATTGGTAGGAACAACAGCAGACTTTGTAATCTGCTGCCTCATTCTGCTGGTGTTGAAATGGTTACACTACCTGGCGTTTTGTCATTTAAAAGAAAAAGGAAGAATAATGATTGAAGAGTAAATGTTTTAGCTTTTGGATTTCTGACATAATAGTGTGTGTATCTATATTTATATCTGTATCTATTTCTATATCTGTATCTGAATCTGAATCTCTATCAACTATCTATATTTAGTAGGTCCATATAACTTAAGAAAACAATTTTTATTGCACTTATAAAAACAATATTTGGTTTCATAAAGTATATGTTTGTAGTGATAATTTCTGAAGTTTAATGATTAATTTCCATGAACTTGTTCTCAGGCAGAGCTAAATTTAAATTAGATTAAAACTTAACATTAAGATACTAGATTAGGAAACTACTTTGGGAATATAAATGCTGAGAGCATGCATGATGTGACAGCCCAAAATGTGTCTTTAGTGGAAAGAAAATGACCTGATCTTTGAAAAATACAGGGCCAGTTGACATTTCCATTGATAGTATTTCTATTGACTCATGGAGCTATTGCAGTAAGGATGTGCCTTTGACTTCTTTCTTCTAAACAACTGTCATCTTTGCAAGTAGGTCAATACATTCAAGAGCAATGTCTAATGGGAACAAACATACCTCTGAATCCAATGACTGTATTTTGCCAAGCAGCTGTTTCTCTAAGGGAGAAAAGAATTGGGACACCAATATAAGCCGGCTATCTGATTCAGAGAAAATGGATTTGCGATAGAGAAGATTTGCATTCATGTTTATTATCAGAGGCAATCTAATAATATAATCTCACATGTCAAAGTCAGCATGTCCAGATTGGTGCTCTATTTTCCTCCCAAATATGATTCTCCTACAGGCTTTCATTTTATCAAAGGGCACTACTGACCATCTGTTTGTTCATATCAAAAGCACAAAAGTCATATCCATCAAGAAATCCTGTTGGCTCTTCCAAAAATAAATAGATCTTGAATCCTCTATCATCAATTTCTTTGTCCCAGTACACACTACTATCATGTCTCACATTGTTTCCTGCAAGAACCCCGTAACTGGTCTTCCTTATTTCGGTATTACCATCCCTGATTCTATCTCCCAGCCAGAATGAATTTTAAGTGTAAATCACTCCACAAAACCTTCCCTGGCTTTCTGTTTCTCTTAGAGTACAATCCAAACTCTTATTAAGCCTGGGAAGACCCTGAACAATTGACTCCAGCCTACCTCCAACATCAACTTCTCCTACTCTTTTCCTCACTCACTATCCTCTGCATAGGTAGCAACTGGGGATTTTCATGAATATTCAATTACCTTTGCATTTGCCATTCTTCCTGAAGAGCCCTCCCTTGACTTTTTGCAAGGCTGCCTCACTCAGAAAAGTAGCGTTTTCTAACCATTCCATAAATACTCGCAAAGCAGCTATTCTATATCATATTACCCTGTTTCTTTTATTTGAAAACGTATTTACTATTTAAACCTAACATTAAACTGTAAGTTCCCTGCAGAAGAGACCATGTCTATGTTGTACACCTCTGTATTTCCAGCATTAGCAGAGTCCTTTGCAAAAGCAGATACTCAGCTATTGGTTTAATGTATGAATCAGAGAATATCTTCCATCTTACTCTGGTTACATCTTATTTAATACTTTCTTCAGTACCTCTATATTGAGATTACTGTCATAGACAATTTATCACATGAACCTGTAATTATTCTTAGAATAGAACAACTGGGATTTAAAATTACCAGGTAAGTAAAGGCAACTTTTAAATCTTAATTGTTCTTTCTGATTCAATAAAGAGAGCAGAGGCTATGTCTCTAACAGTCAATTTATTTTCTGTGATGACATGAAAAGGGTCAGTCACTGTCTTATACGGTAGATCGGAGCCTTTTCAGGGACCCCAAGAGTCATTTGACTGAAGCACAAATCACTTCTGTCTTTAAGAAATCTGGGTTTTACAGTTCTGTTTTTCTCAGGGCCACCAGGTTTAATCTAATGCCAAGTCTCATGACTGTTTCACCTAGCCAAGAAATACGTTTCTTACACTATTACTATTCAGACAAATAATCCATCATGCCATTGTAAAATGTTCAGAGGCACTAAATCCTGGCCTAAATCAAGCCAGGTAAATTAAACATCACCCCTTTCAAATATTTTGTCCCACTGTTCGCATGTGTCCAGTTAGACCAGATACCTTAATTTTGGTTGGAAACAAGTGATTATTATATTTACGACGCCTTATCTTTCCGGCAAACACCATATTTGGCTAGAATGCTTGCTCGTTTACTTGATTACAAACGTTTACCCCTGGGTTATTCTCTAATTAAGCTATTGGGGAAAGCAAGATTAAACTTTACATGAATAAACACAAGGGCATCATCAAGATTTCCTTCTCTGTAAGAAGGCATGTAAGCATTCTTTTGAAGATCTTTCTAGGAGGATTTTATGTCAGCATGTTTGTGTGTGTTGTGCGTGTGTGCACTAGAGTACGATCATTTTTATAATAAAACCAAGAAAATACAAAAGGAGGATTTTAAAGCTGCAAAAACGATTTAAAGCTCATTTTTAATTATTAATCTTCATTGAAATATAAATGGATCTGGGTCTTACTCATCTTCTCAATATTAGCCTGACAAAAATACCAACCAAACCCTTTGAATTTGCTCTATTATCAAGGTTAAAAGTTTTAGATTTTACCTTCTTCCCACACCTGTCATAGCCAAATTTAGTAGACTGAAATGATACAAAGTATCATCTTATTTATACCTGTAAAGCCAAGGTTCAAGGTCACCAAGAATTATATGACTAACACGCAGGCATTAGATGGCACAATTTACTCACAGAAGAGACAGAGGAATGTAAGCTTCAACAGTGGACATTAATCCTCCATGGCCAGCAGGTCATTCCCCATTGCCAGCGCAGGGCTGGTGATCTGCACACACCTCTGTCAAGCTCCAGTTAAGAGACCCCATTCCTTCCTCTCTAGGAACAGATATAGTAGTGGGATTAGCCAGGTGCCGTATGACATGCACACATAAGCAAAGAACAATTCATTAGGCCCATAACAGGGAAAGAGTTTGCCAGATAAGAAACATAAAACTAGGACAGAGAAAGTCTTAGTTACCAGGGAATGTAATCAGGGAATTATCAGGGAATGTTCTGGACCCTGGGCTCCCATTTAGACAGCCCAGGTGGGGTTGCAGGGGCCATGGCAGACTGCCCTCCCAACTATATCCAACTAAAAATAAGTCATTGAATATTAAAACAATATTAAATTCAAAGGTAATGTATACCCTTAAAGCTTCAAATTGCATTCAGCTACTCCTCAGCATAAGTATACTACTATCCTTTGTGTGCATATACACGCACGTAGACATCTACCTCGTTTAATCTCATTCTTCATCCCTTGCAGAATGATTTTAGATTATTTGTAATAGCTCTAATGCTACTATAGTCTTATAAGCTAGTAGTTCACACACAAACACAGACACACACATACACACATACTATAGTTGTTGTTAGGTGCTGTCATGTTGGTTCCAAATAGTAGACTTATAAATCTTTGTAGTATCTTACAGAATTATCAAGCTTAAAAAAGTATGAAACTGGTATTTTTTTTTTCGGAATATATAATCCTAAAATTGATATTTATATGTGAAATATATTTTACATTTTTATCAGGGAAAGAAGGAGATACTGGACCAACATACACTATATATTGCTCATTAATTTACTTTCCAAGTAGATTTCCTGATAACCGGATTCCACACTGAATATTAGAAAGCTTAGTACTTTTAGTTATATTCTAGATCTGAAAAGTTATAAAGGGCAGAGGTGATAAAAATAATCTTCAACTACAAAATCATTGAATAGACTAAAATTGCTTAATTTTACTGATACTGACGGATGATACATACAAGAAATCAGATTATCTACAGTTTTTCACTGGGTAGTATTTATTTGTGACTTAGGAGAGCTATAGCAAACCAAACCAAACCTATTGCCATCGAGTCGATTAGACTCATAGCTACCCTATAAGACAGAGTAGGACTGTCCCATAGGGTTTCAAAGAATGGCTGGTGGATTTGAACTGCCAACATTTAGGTTAGCATCTGAGCTCTTAACCGCTGCACCACCAGGGCTCCAGAGAGATATTAGGATGGGTAGTAATTCTTTTAAGCTTCTAGGATACCATTGGCTGCAAAACAACAGTTAATTGTTTTTTATCCCTATCTGGAACAACTTTGAAACCAGTGAGAACATATTTAATGAATTCACACTAACTATCTTTTAATGTAAAACAATATGACAATAACATTGTGATTGTATTAACTTATTTTGGTTAATATTAATTTTTCACAATTAAATTCACTACTTTTTATTGAAACTTTAATGAGATAATCATAGACTTATATGAAATTGTTAGGAATATATAGATACATCCCATGTACTCTTTGCCCAGTTTCTTTTGATGGTAACATTCTGCAAAACTATGGTACAATATTACAATCAGGATAAAGATGTTGATACAATTCACTGATATTTTTCAGATTTCTTCAGTTATACTGGTGTGTGAGTGTGTATGCACATGCATGTACACATATGTGTTTTTAATTAGTTCTATGAACTTTTATTACCAATTTATTACACTGTTTGTGAATGCAGAGTGACTATGCCATCACCACAAGGAACTCATTTTATTGTCTCTTTATAACCACACCCACTTCCCTCCTGCCACCACATAAACCTAACTACTGTCAACCTTGCATGTGTTCTCCATTTGTAAAACTTTGTCGTTTCAAAAGTTATGTAAATGGAATCATACCGTAGGTAATCTTTTAGGATTGGCATTTTTCACTCAGCATAATTCCCTGGAGATTTATTTAAGTTGTTTTGTGTATCAAGTTGATTCCTTTTTTTCTTTCAATTTCTGAGTAGTATTCCATGATATATTTAATCATTCACTTTTTGAAAGACATCTGGGTTGTTTCCAGGTATCTTAGGCTGGGTTTTCTAGAGGGGCAAAACTAGTGTGAGCGTATATATAAATACATAGAGGCAGATTTATTACAAGGAAATGTATTACACAACTGTGGAGGCTGGCAAGTCCCAAATCCAAGGATCAGGCTGCAAACTGGAGGCTTCTACTGACTCACATGGTTGCAAGGACTGGCAAACTCAAAATCTTCATGTCAGGTGACAGGCTGCTGGCTCATGGGGTTGCAGGAGCTGATGAATCCAAAATCTGCAGGTCAGGCAGCAGGCTTCTTATGTCCCCATAACTGAAGGTTAGACAATGATAAGACAAATGCAGGATTGAGAAAGAGAGTGCTTTCCAGAACATCTGTTTATATCATGGATGTAGGCCTTACCCCTGAGTAAACTCCTCTTCCAACTGATTGGCTGCTCACATCAGATCACAAAGTGGGAGGTGATTACATAGTGTCTGCCAAACCACTGAGAATTATAGCCTAGCTAAGTTGACACATAACATGAACCATCATACCAGGTTTGGGCTATTACAGAAAAAGTTGCTGTAAACATTAATTTATTTTTCTCTTCTTTTTCTAGTTTCTTGAAGAAGAAACATGGTATATTGATTTGAGACCTTTTCTCATTTCTAATGTAAGCACTTAATGCTATAAATTTCCCTTTCAGTACTGCTTTATCAGCACCCTGCATATTTGATACATTGTATTTCCATTTTCATTTAGTTCTACGTATTTAAAAAAAATGTGTTGATATTTCCCCTTTTACCAATAGATTATTTCAAAGTATGATAAAGAGAGGAAAAAGAGTTTCTGCAGGCTGGGCCACTGGGTGTTTCTTGGTGGCAAAGGGAAGGGGGAGGTGGGTCTCAGGACTGCAGGGTCAAAGAAACTTCCAGAACTGACCACTTGTTGTCCCAACTGTCTTAGTGTCTCTTGGCAAGGGAATAGAGTCTCAGGCCTACTGGGAAGAATGCTCTGACAACAGACAGACGGTTGTGGTGGGATACTCTAATTTGTCCCCTTCTTCTGTATCTATATTTCCTGGGCATGAGTGGGGAGTCTCAGGCCCAGAAGAAAAAGGAGACCTACCACTCCTTGCAATGAGGTCTCAGGCCTGGCAGGGAAATATAGAGAGTTTTCTCACTGCTTATTTTAGTGGGACTCCTGATTGATCTCCCTTTCCAGTTCTGCCAGGTTTGTGGGGGACAGGAATGGGCCTGCCTGGGTAACCTTCTGTTGTTAGGTTAAATTACTGGGTCTGGGTTGCCTTCTTCTGCTGTATGTGGGGACATAAGTTTAATCAGTGCTGTGTTCTTTTTCCTGTCTCAGGGTCCCAAACCAGTTCTCTTTCTTTTTTCCACCTGTCTCAGTTATCCAGTGCCACTATAACAGAAATATCACAATTGAGTGGCTTTAACAAACAGAAAGTTATTTTCTCACAGTTTAGGAGGCTGAAAGTCCGAATTCAGGGTGCCGGCTCTAGCAGAAGGCTCTCTCTGTCTGTAAACTCTGGGGGAAGGTACTTGTTCCTTGGTTCCTTGGTGATCTGCATGTGCTGTGGCATCTATCCTCCCCCATCTTTGCTTGCTTACTTCCTTGCTTGCTCAATCTGCTCTTTTTATATCTCAGAAGAGATCGACTTAAAACACACCCTACACTAATCCTGCTTCATTAGTTTAACAAAGAAAACCCATTCCCAAATGAGATTATAACCACAGGTATAAGGGTTAGGATTTAAAATACATATTTTGGGGGGACACAATTCAATCCATAACACCACCTTTCATAGATATTCTTTGGTTACCTCTTGCATTAGTTCTAAAACTTCGTGGTTGTGCTTGGCAAGAAGGAGCAAAAAGTAATGAGTCTATGCTTGTTCAAACTGAAAGTCACCTTAAATATTCCTTTCATTACTAATTTGCCTACAGGTGCTAAAGAATTCAAGAGAATATAAGTGTATCAAAAACATTAATTTTCAATGCCTTAGCACAGATGGTCCCTCAAGTCTTATGCATGTGCCAGATATTCCTTTAATAAATAAACTGGTATTTGGTAAATTAACAAATAATTTAACAAGATACTTCTCTCCAAATTTGGCTCCTGGTAATATAAATTACACCCACATATTACAAAGTACATTAAGAGTCTCTTTTATTGTATGACTCTGATTTTACTTTTTAAATTTGACTTCATTTTAAGTAACTAAACTTGAACGATATTATACACACTGAAATTAATAATTTGAAATGTCCTGCTCTATGTGTGTGTTTGAATGAGAGAAAGTGTGTTTAGGTATCATACTATATTTTCACTTATTTTTATGTTTTGAAAACAGCATGTATTATAGCAGTTTCTGGGTGTTTATACTACCAGCAGACAACCCAGATCACAGCAGGATTGCACCACCAGACTCCTCATATTTGTATGAAGTGAAATTTTGAAATTCCACCATAAAATGTTTACAATTTCAACTTTATACTGATAGGGATTTAAGGAGCAAGAATTTCTATCGGTAATACTGTTTCTTTTGCTGACTTTTCTGCTTATAGAAAACTGTTTGATGGTTTTTATGGGGAGTGCTTCAGCATAAGGATCTTTATTCCACAAGTACAGGAGTGAATTCATCTTGGTACATTCAAAAACTTTAAATCCTACCTTACAGAGTTCAGGGGAAACAAGCTCACAGGTACCAGGTCCCTATTAACAAATCTGTCTTAAGTATGTGAGCTACCCTCAGATATCTGGTGTGCATTTTCGATCAATCCTCTAACTGGATGCATGCCTCTAAATACAGACATTAATGTGTTACTCTTTCTTTTTAAAGAATATTAATATATCTTCTTGTTTAAAGTGGAATTTTATTTAGACTCTGATAAACAACTTAGGACTATTTTAAAGCACATAACATTTATATTTATATCTATATCTCTGTCTTTATTTCTGTATCTATATTGAAAAATATACATATACACTTTTTTTTAATGTCAACATCATTCTCAGTACAAATGAAATAGTGTGAATAGGAATAATGCCTCAGCCTGTGTAAGTAATGAAGTACAAACATCGATAGAATGAACCTCTTGTCTTTAAAGATCTCACAATCTCAGCTGTTAGTCTAGTAGGACAAGTAAATGTGGAAACTACTAATTACACCACAACGTGATAAATTCCAACGTAAAAGAAAAAAAAGTCAGAGTTCTTCAAGTTCACAGAAACCGTGAAAAGGAAAGACTAAACATGGCAGATGTGTTTCCTCTTATCCACTGCCACTTCCACATATGTCTTAAATAACAATGGCATGAAGACAAGGAAGAAGGAGAGAGAAAATTCTTATTCTTAAATATGGACAGCTGACTCTCTTTCTGAGATTCTCATTGTGAGTGTCTTTGATGTGGGTGTGTGGTTAAAGGAATATTTGACTCTGAAAGATATTAAGGACTTTTGAATGCTTTTGATAAAGGGCAATTTTGGGAGGGAGACAATTTCTGTCTTCTTGAGAAGTAACTTTTAACTCTGGAGAGCTGGGTTAAACCAGTAGACTTGTAGAAGTTAATGCATATGTTTTGTATTAGGCTTATTCTGAGATCTATGTTTATAACAAAGTTAAAAGGGATTCTACAGAGTCTTCTAGAATCCTATCTAGTGCACAAGTATAGAAAAAGGTGAATAAACACTAAATCAAATCTCTTTGCTAGAATGCCTTTGTATACTTGGGGTAGTAGGCAGAACTCTCAGATGGCCCTCATGGTCTTCAACCTCTGGTGTTATTTCCTGTTAATCCCCTCTCCTAGAGTGTAGGTGGGCAATGACTTGCTTCTAACAAACAAAATATGGCAAAGATGATGATATTTGTCTTAGTTATCTAGAGCTGCTATAACAGAAATACCACAAGTGGATGGCTTTTAACAAAGAGAAATTTATTCTTTCAATGTCTAGTAGGCTACAAGTCGAAACCGAATACATCAGAACCAGGAGGAGACTTTATCTCTCTGTGGACTGTAGAGGAAGGTCCTTGTCATCAGCAGTCTTCCCCTGGTCCAGAAGTTTCTCTGAGCAGGAACCTCAGGTCCAAAGCACCTGCTCTACTCCCGGCACTGCTTTCCTCGCAGTATGAAGTCCCCATGTCTCTCTGCTCTCCTCTCTCTTTTACATCTCAAAATAAATCGGCTTAAGATACTATCTAATCTTGTAGACCTCATCAATATAACCGCCACTAATCCATCTTATTACATCATAGCGAAAGAGTTTACAACACATAAGAAAGTCATATCGGATAACAAAATGGTACACAATCATGCAATACTGTGAATCATGACCCAGCCAAGTTGATAGATATTTTGGGGGGACACAATTCAATCCATGACAGTATGCCACCCCATAATTAGGTTATAATATATAGCAAAGGTGACTGGATGTCACTCTGAGGGTTAGGTTAGGTTGAGTTGATTCCAATTCATAGCGACCCTATAGGACAGAGTAGAACTGCCCCAGAGAGTATCCAAGGAGAAGTTAGTGGATTCAAACTGCCAATCTTTTGGTTAGCAATCAAATGCTTAACTGCTGTGCCACCAGGGCCCCTAGGTTAGGTTAGATAGATATAATTCCAGTTTGCTAGCATCAGCTAGAAAGAATCTCCTCTTAGCATTGAAGAAGCAAACTATTATGTCTATGGAGAAGGACACATGACTGCAGGCAGCCTCTAGGGGCTGAGGCGTTTTATCTCAGTTCTACAACCCCAAGGAACTGAACTCTGAAAACAACCAGGTTTACGTGGAAGGGGACCCCAAGTTATAAAAAAGAGTGCAGCCCTGGCAACACCTTGATAGCAAACATGTAAGAACTTGAGTAAACTCCTGACACATGAAAACTATGAGATAACAAATAGGTGTAGTTTTACGCTGGTAATCTTGAGGTAATTTGTTATGCAACATATAAAATTAATATACTTAGTGAGCATTTTTTTTTTTAATTGTACTTCAGATTAAGGCTTACAGAACAAATAGTTTCTCATGAACCAGTAGTACACCTATTGTTTTATGACATTGGTTAACAACCCCACAACATGTCAACCCTCTCCCTTCTCAAACTTTTTTTTGTGAAAATATACATAGCCAAAGATACACCATTTCAAAAATTTCTACATGCACAGTTCAGTGACATCGACTATGCTCTTCCAATTGTGCTGCTATTCTCACTTTAGATGAAGGCACACAGAACAAAATAGTTTCTCATTAAACAGTACGTATGTTACCCTATGACAATGGTTAACAACCTCACAACACATCAACACTATCCTTACTCAACCTTGAGTTCCCTATCACCAGCTTTCCTGTCCCCTTCAGCCTTCTGGACCTTGTCACTGGACTGCTGTGCCTCATTAGTCCCATTTGGTTTTATCGGGTTGTCCACTCCCCGGCTAAACGGTGAACCTTGGAAATGACTTCACCACTGAGCTAAAAGGGAGTCTGGGGCCATATTCTCAGGGTTTCTCCTGTCTCCTTTAGGCCAGTAAATCTGGTCTTTTTTTGTGAGTTAGAATTTTGTTCTACATCCTTCTCCAGCTCTGTCCAGAACCCTCTGTTGTGATACTGGTCAGAGCAGTCAGTGGTGGTAGCCGGGCACCATCTAGCTGTACTGGACTCAGTCTGGTGGAGGCCTTGGTAGCTGTGGTCCATTAGTTCTTTGGACTAATCTTTCCCTTTTATCCTGTTCTCTTCATTCTCCCTTGCTCCTGAAGAGGTGAGACCAGTGGAGTATCTTAGATGGCTGCTCACAAGCTTTTAAGACCCCAGACGCTACTCACCAAAGTAGAATGTAGAACATTGCCTTTATAAACTGTGTTATGGCAATTGAGCTAGATGTTCCCTGAGACCATTGTCCCCACAGCCCTCCACCCAGCAATTCAGTCCCTCAGAGATTTTGGATGTGTCTATGGAGCTTCCATGACCTTTCCTTTTACAAGTTGTGCTGGTTTCCCCTGTATTGTGTACTGTCTCACTCTTCACCCAAGATACCACTTATCAATTGCCTATTTAGTAATTACCCCCACCCCTCCCATCCCTGGTAACCAACAAAGATTGTTACATTTTGTGTGTGAACTTTTTCATGGGTTTTTACAATAGGGGTCTCATACAATATTTGTCCTTTTGTGATTGACTTATTTCACTCAGCATAATGTCCTCCAGTTTCATCCATGTTATGAGATGCTTCACAAATTCATCATTGTTTTTCTCGTTGCATAGTACTCCATTGTGTGTATGTATCACAGGTTGTTTATCCATTAATCTGTTGATGGGCATCTAGGTTGTTTCCATCGTTTTGCTATTGTGAACAATGCTGCCATGAACATAGATGTGCATATGGCTATTCGAGTGACGACTCTTATTTCTCTAGGGTATATTCCTAGGAGTGGGATTGCTGGATCGAATGGTATGTCTATTTCTAGCTTTCTGAGGAAGCGCCATATCATTTTCCAAAATGGTGGTATCATTTTGCATTCCCACCAGCAGTGCATAAGAGTTCCCATCTCCCTGCAGCCCCTCCAACATTTGTTATTTCCAGGGTTTTTGATTCGTGCCAGTAATGCCAGGATGAGATGGTATCTCATTGTGGTTTTAATTTGCATTTCTCTAATGGCTAGTGATCGCGAGCATTTCCTCATGTGTCTGTTGGCCATTTGAATGCCTTCTTTGGTGAAGTGACTGTTCATTTCCTTTGCCCATTTTTTAATAGGATTATTTGTCTTTTTGTTGTAGAGGTGTTGGATTTTCTTGTAGATTATGGAGATTAGACCTTTGTCTGACTTGTACTGTCCAAAAATTTTTTCCCAGTCTGTAGGTTCTGTTTTTACTCTTTTGGTGATGTCTTTTGAAGAGCATAGGTGTTTGATTTTTAGAAGATCCCAGTTATCTAGCTTATCTTTTGGGGTTTGTGCATTCATGGTTATGGTTTTGTATCCTGTTAATGCTGTGTATTAAGGCCTGTAGTGTTGGTCCTATTTTTTCTTCTATCAACTGTATAGTTTTAGGCTTTATATTTCAGGTCTTTGATCCAGTTTGAAGTAGTTTTTGTATACGGAGTGAGGTATGGGTTCTGTTTCATTTTTTTGCAGATGGATATCCAGTTTTGCTAGCATCATTTGTTAAAAAGACTGTCTTTTCCCCATTTGATGGACTTTGGGCCCTTGTCGAAGATCAGGTGACTGTAGGTGGATGGATTTACATCTGGGTTCTCAATTCTCTTCCATTGGTCAATGTATCTATCATTGTACCAGTACCAGGCTGTTTTGACTACTGTAGCTGTATAGTAGGTTCTGTAGTCAGGTAGTGTGAGTCCTCCAACTTTATTCTTCTTCTTCGGTAATGCTTTACTTATTCGGGGCTTCTTCCCTTTCCATATAAAGTTATTGATTAGTTTTTCCATCTCTTTGAAGAATGGTTTTGGTATTTGAATCGGGGTTGCTTTGTATTCGTAAATTGCTTTCGGTAGAATTGTCATTATCACAATGTTGAGTCTATCCATGAGCATGGTATGTTTTTCCATTTATGTAGATCCCTTTGGGTTTCTTGCAGTAGTTTTTGTAGTTTTCTTCGTATAGGTCTTTTACATCCCAGGTTAGATTTATTCCTAAGTATTTTATCTTTTTAAGGGCTGTTATAAATGGTATTGTTTTCCTGACTTCCTTTTCACCATTCTCCTTATTGGTGTATAGGAATCCAACTGATTTTTGTATGTTTATCTTGTATCCTGCTAGTCTGCTGAATCTTTCTATTAGTTCCAGTAGATATCTTGTGGAGTCTTTAGGGTTTTCTATGTATAGTATCATATCATCTGCAAACAGGGACAGTTTAACTTCTTCATTACCAATTTGGATGCCCTTTATTTCTTTTTCTTGCCTTACTGCTCTAGCTAGAACTTCAAGCACAATGTTAAATAGGAGTGGTGATAAAGGGCATCCTTGTCTTGTTCCTGTTTTCAAGGGGAATGTTTTCAGTCTCTCTCCATTAAGAATGATGTTGGCCATTGCTTTTGTGTAGATGCCTTTTATTATGTTGAGAAATTTCCCTTCTATACCTATTTGATTGAGAGTTTTTATCAGGAATGGGTGTAGGACTTTGTCCAATGCCTTTTCTGCATCAGTTGAGATGATCATGTGATGCTTTTCTTTCCTTTTTTTTATGTGATGGATTATGTTGATTGATTTTCTAACGTTGAACCATGCTTGCATACGTGGTATGAATCCTACTTGGTCGTGGTGTAGTTTTTTTTGATATGATGCTGAATTCTATTGGCTACAATTTTGTTCAGAATTTTTGCGTCTATATTCATGAGAGATATTGGTCTGTAATTTTCTTCTTTCTTGACTTCTTTGCCTGGTTTTGGTAACAACATTATGCTGGCTTCATAGAATGAATTTGGAAGTGTTGCTTCCTTTTCTATTCTCTGAAATAGCGTTGGTAGTACTGGTACAAGCTCTTCTGTAACTGTTTTGTAGAATTCTCCAGTGAAGCAATCTGGGCAAGGGCTTTTTTGGTTGGGAGGTTTTTTTTTATTACCTTTTCAATCTCGTCTCTTGTTATGGGTCTGTTCAGATTTTCAACATCACTTTGTTGTAGGTTGGGTAGGCCGTGTGCTTTTAGAAATTTATCCATTTCCTGTAGGTTTTCTAATCTGTTGGAATATAGTTTTTCATAATATTCTGTTATAATCCTTTTTATTTCAGTTGAGTCTGTTGTAATGTCCCCCATTTCATTTCTAATTTGGTTATTTGTGTACTATCCTGTTTTTATTATGTCAGTCTGGCCATTGGTTTGTCGATTTTGTCGATTCTTTCAAAGAGCCAACTTATATTTTTGTTGACTCTTTCTATTGTTTTTCTGTTCTGTATTTCATTTATTTCTGCTCTGATCTTTACTATTGCATTTCTTCCAGTGGCTCTGGGCTTATTTTGCTGTTTTCTTTCTATTTGTTTGAGTTCTGTAGTTAATGTTTTGATTTTGTCCCTTCCTTCTTTTTTGATATGTGCATCAACTGCTATAAAGTGTCCTCTGAGGACTGCATTTGCTGTGTTCAAAGGTTTTGGTAGGATGTGTTTTCATTCTCATTTGATTCTAGGAATTTTTTGATTCCATCTCTGATTTCTTCTATTACCTAGTGGTGTGTAAGCAGGATATTATTCAGTTTCCGTTTAATTGATTTTTTTTCCTTGCTCTTTCTGTTGTTAATTTCTACCTTGATGGCATTGTGGTCAGAGAAGATGCTTTGAATTATCTTAACATTTTGGATCTTGTTGAGTATTGCCTTGTGGCCTAAGATGTGGTCTATTGTGGAGAATGTTCCATGTGCATTGGAAAAGAATGTGTACTTTGCAGCAGTTGGATGGAGTGTTCTGTATACGTCTATGAGGTCAATTTGGCTGATTGTGCCCTTTAGGTCTTCTGTATCTTTGCTGAGTTTCTTCTTAGTTGTTCTGTCCTTTACTGAGAGTGGTGTGTTGAAGTCCCCTACTCTTATTGTGGAACTGTCAATTTTTCTTTTCAGTGTTGTTAGAGTTTATGTATTTTGGAGCCCTTTCATTGGGTGTGTAGATGCTTATTATGGTTATGTCTTTATGATGGATCGTCCCCTTAATTGTTATATAATGTCCGTCTTTGTCTTTTATGGTGGATAGTGTTTTAAAGTTTATTTTATCTGAGAGTAGTGTTGCCATTCCTGATCTTTTTTGTTACTTGTTAGCTTGATATATTTTTTCCAACCTTTGACTTTTAATAAATTCACATCTTTGTTTCTAAGTTGTGTCTCTTGTAGACAGCATATTGATGGATCCTGTTTTCTTATCCATTCTGTCACTCTCTGTCTTTTTATGGGTGCATTGAGTCCATTTACATTCAGTGTAATTATTGCTAGATGTGAGTTTGTTGCTGTTATTTTGTAGTGTTTTTTTTTTGTGGTGCTGACGTTTTGTTTGTTCTTCTTACACTCCTTTACTGAGTTCCTTTTGTTAGTAGATTTTTTTTTCATTTCTTTTGTTTTTGTAGGTTTTGTTTTTGCTGAGACTTTATGTTCTTCCTGTTTATTTTTTTGAGTATGTTTGTTAGCTTTCTTTGTGGCTATGAGGAAATTTACCCTTATCTTTCTAAGTTTGAAACATTCTATTATTTGGTATTACCTTGCCTTCCTCTCCAGTACAAGGTTCTATACCTACATTGTTTATTCTCTCTTTTATTTTTCTGATGTTGTTGTCATTTACTGATTAACTGCTCTGATTCCCTATTGTATTTCTTTGGTTTTGGATAGTCCTTGAGAGTTCATTTCCTAGATTGGTATCTGGCTCGTATGATCCTGTGTCCTAGATTCTGCCTGTGAGCTGAAGTTGTTTGCTCTCAGATCGAAGAACTCCCTTTAATGATTCTTGTAAGTTTGGTTTAGTTTTTACAAATTCCCTTAATTTCTGTTTATCTGGAAATGACCTAATTTCACCATCATATTTGAATGAGAGTTTTGCAGGATATATTATTCTTGGCTGGCAATTTTTTCTTTCAAGATTTTATATATGTCATCCCATTGCCTTCTTGCCTGCATGGTTTCTGCCAAATAATCTGAGCTGAGTCTTATTGTTTCTCCTCTGTATATGACTTCTTGTTTTTCACGAGCTGCTCTCAGGATTCTTTGTTTGTCTTTGGTTTTGGTGAGTGTGATTATGATATGGCTCAGTGATTTTCTTTTGGGGTCTCTCCTATGTGGGGTTCGTTGAGCCTCTTGAATGGCCAGCTTTTCTTTTTTCGTGATACTTGGGAAGTTTCTGTCAGCAGTTCTTCGATGATCCTCTCTGTGTTTTCTGTTTTCTCCCCCTGTTCTAGATCTCCAATCACTCAAAAATTGTTGCCTTTGATTGTATCCCATATAACTCAGGGTCTCTTCATTTTTATTTGCTGTTTTTTCTGAGTTTCCCTTAAAAACAGTTGTATCCAAGTGTTTGTCTTCAGTTCCACTGATCCTGTCCTCCGCCGTTTCAAATCTGCTTCTCAGCTTTTCTATGACACTGTCCATGTCTGAAATCTTGTCGTCTATCTTTTGGATTTCTGATTGTTGTTTTTGTATAATTTCTAGGTGTGAATTTATTTTGGCATTTTGCTTCTGCATTATTTTCCTGAATTCTTCCAATTTTCTGTCTGTATTTTCCATTAATTTGTCTATTGTTTCCTCATTTTTGTCTGCTTTTTGCTTCAGCTCTTGGAGAATTCTGAGTATTAGAAATTTGAATTTCCTATTAGGTAGTTCTAGTGCCTTTTCTTCCACTGGAAAGTCATCTGTTTTTCTTTTTTTATTTTGGATGCCTACCGGAACCATGGTGTCCTTTTTTTGTAAATGTTTTGATATTGTCTGCTGTCTTCGGGGCATTCAGTATTTTATTTTTCTCATTTACTGATTGTAGATTTGTTTGTTTCATCCTTTTTTTTTTTTTAATTTGGCTATGTCTGAGCAGGTGGGCTGTGTGTTCTTTGTTGTTTGCTCATCTGTGGGCACAATACTTTTTGCCTCCTTCTGCAATTGTCAGGGTCAGTCACTCAGATATGGTACGGCAGGGCAGGTCTAGCTGAAGAGGAATTACTTGGATGGTTTGTTTGTGGCACTTACTACAGCCACCAGGGTGGGTCGGTATTCAGTGTAGGGCAGGTTCCAGTAGGACGAGCCTGTGCTGCTTGGTGGTGTGATGTTAAACGCATGGTGCAGGTAGGCAGGCTGTAGCAGGGAGATTTTTATGTGTGGAGCTAAGATATGGATATGGGAGAGAGGAGAGAGGAATAGGAGCCAAAAAAATACAAACAAATAAAAAAGAATGCTAGGGGAGCTTGCCACTGCAGTGGAGAGATGAGAGACTATGAAATGGAGAAAAACAAAAAGGGGAAAGGGAAGGAAAAAAAAAGAAAACAAAAGAATGAATAAATAAAAATCAGAAAGGGAAAAGAACAGCAAAGTTCCCAGGGATCCCACCGGTATGGCTATGAGGTCTGGGGAAGTTGTTCTCAGGTGTTGCAGTACAGCCTGGCTAGAAGGCATAGAGGTATACAATGCCAGGTATTCAGGGAACAGAAAGAGAAGGACAGTATAGAGAGATAAAAATCTGAGTAATGAAGAAAGACATAAAGGGAAAAGAAAACAAAACAAATTTAAAAAAAAAGAACAAGAAAAGCCCCCAAAAAACAGAAAAAAAAAAATGAAAAAGGAAATGCTCTCAGGGATCCCTCTGCACGTCTGTGCAAGCTGAGGGGGTAGGTTCCAAGCCACACTGCACTACCCGGACAGAATGGGCTCCCAACTCAAGAAAAGGAAAAGAAAACCAACAAATGATCCAAAACAAACAAATGAACAAAAGCTGCAGGATCCCACCAGCACAGCATCCCAGACAGGGAAGCAGCTCCACACTTGAACAGAGCTCCTGAGCCCCTCAGGAAGAAGCAAAGATGATGCACGGAGCCAGGTATTTGAGCAAAAGGAGGGGGAGGTGGTGAGAGGTAAGAAAGAAATCAAAAGAAGTGGAAAAAAACAACACCAGCAGCCAACAAATGGCACTCAGAGAGCCGGCCCATTCAGGTGGGTGGAACCCAAGCAGCTGGTGCTTCCCAGACAAGAGGTTGTGGCCGCGGGAAGCAGAGGAGGACGAGTTGGGGTGAAGAAGGGTGGGGGGTGAGAAAACGTATATCACAAATTACTGTTTGTTTTGTCTCCCGCTGGAAGCTCCGTGAAGCTGCTTTCTCGTACCCCTGTTTGCTGGTCTCTGATAGGAGTCCAAGATGGCGGGTCCGCGCTGTTTTAGCTGGTAGGGGACCTCTGCATGAATCTCTCCTCGCTGTCCGTTCTTTGTCAGTTTTGTCACTCCATTTGGTGCTTGGCTGAGTTCTTTATCTCTTCATTTGATGTTTTAGGGTTTCAGGATTGTTGTTTTCTCTGTTTGGCTTAGTTTTTCGGATCTTTGCTGTGGAGGGACGGCATGTTGCTTCTGCCTAGAGCACCATTTTGCCAGAAGTGACCCTACTTGGTGAGCATTTTTCTACATGTTTGGATTTTTTGAAAACATAAGCTTGATAAAAGAAATTATAGAATCTCCCTGCATTAAAAATTGATTTCAGTAACACGTTGAAGAAAACCAAAAAAATCATCATAAATAAATCACACATTTATTCTGCTTTCATGTCATGGAAAATTCTAGACATAAATACACGGGACTGCTCTGATGATGCCACAGAATTATTAGGAATCCAGGCTACTTCTATTCTCTTTTGCCTTCTTCTACAAGTTTACAAGTTGACTTCTAAAGCTCCAGGCTTGTTCATGGCCCAGGAATCAAAAAGGGCAAATGGTCAAGTGCAAAAGAAGGTATAAGGGGTCACCCCAATATTTAAGGAACTCTCATAGAAGCACCACCCAACAACTTGCACTTAGGTTCCTTTGACTGTATTTAACCAATTAGCCACCCATATTTGCAAGAGAGGCCAAAAAATACAGCTTTTTAGTCAGACATATTGCTTTTCTGACAAAACTGGTTTTCTATTGTTAAAGCAAGAACGGAATCACCAGAAATTATTCCACTTTAGATATATTTTTATTTCAATACCTATTTGGTATTCTCTGGTAAGATTTCAAAATAATGAGTATTTTTCCATGTGAAAGAAATATGAGGCCTGATTTCGTTTGGGTTTTCTTGTGTAAAAATGTAGGTTCATATCATATGGAAACTAACTGATTTTCAATTATAAATAAATTATAAATAAAATTATAAATAATATAATTGATTTAGAAGGCCGTAATTCATTTGTTCTTTGCAAATTGGCATGCATTTTTCTTTATTTTTCCTGCATACATATTGAATTCATTCATTTTTATTTATTATTAGAAAAAACTTCTTGTGATAATTACAAATCATTTATGATGATTCTATGAATATCATGTTCTGATAACTTTATCACTTATCTTTAGTATAGTCTATCTCATTTTCAATAAACAGGATTGTTGGATACTAGAATATATTTTATTTGTAATGTTCCTCAAAACTTAAGTACTTCTTAAAATAAAAAAAAAAAGTATATTTAAAAAATATAGATAGATTGGTTAAAAAAAATTGACTACCAGGCAAAAATCTACTTAATCCATATTTCATTTACTGCTGCATTCAAACTCCTCACACTGTTAAGATTCTTCAAAATTTAAGAGGGTAGAATTTGTATGTATTTCAATAATAGTTTGGCAAAAGTCATCAAAATATTTTCTTGAAGAATAATAATGTCCTATGATTATGGAGATAGATATTTGCAAAATATTTATTGTAACTTTTCTGAGTGTGACAAATATACCCACTCATGATTCACCCCTTCTGAAATTAAAATCATTGAAAAATAAGAGACAGGACTGTGAGGCATGAAGATTAAATGTATTTTAATTACTGATAAGTCTGATTAAGAACACAACGTTGTTGTTGTTGTTTTAGTTATAGTAAAAATATATGTAGATAGCATAGGTTTAAGATAAAGTGTGCTTCCTAGTACTTCCACCACCGAATTTAAATTTCCTATCTAGACACAGGTAAGGAGTTTTTACAACGGTAGATGCTACCCAAGTTGCAGATCTCTTACTCACACAGAGGCGAACACATGCATCCAGGAGAGGTCTATCCGAAGATAGAGAACTCAGAAGCCCCTAGCTAGTCACGTACATATTTCCTTCTTTTCAGTATGATGCTTCACTCATGCTTTTTATGAATAAGCTAGAGAGATCATAATTTTTTTTTTTTTTTATGAAGAAGCTAGATAGATTATTGGAGCCCTGATGCTCAGTGGTTAAGAGCTCTACTGCTAACCAAAAGGTAAGCAGTTCGAATCTACCAGCCACTCCTTGGAAACCCTATGGGGCAGTTCTACTCTGTCCTATAGAGTTGCTATGAGTTGGAATCAATTTGACGGCAATAGTTTTTGGTTCAGAGAGATTATTCAGTGTGAACTGGAGCTGTTCTCATCCTTTTTGATCTAGAGAAAATGGAGAGTGGAAGATCTATGTTTCTTTCTAAAAAAAATAAAATACATATGGTATTAATGATGTGACTTTTAGTACGTTCTTTGTAATGTTTAAGTATAAAATTCTTTTAAATAGTCACAGTTTGTGATTTGGTAATGATAGTTTTTTGTTAGCGAGGGTGTATTTTATTTATACACATTATTAGGTATTCTGCATTCTTTATTTTTCTTTTCTACTATCCTAAGGCATAAATATCATCATTAATATTACTTCAGATATGAAACTGAGACTCATTCAAATATTATAAGTAATTTGTTCAAAATAACACAACTACTATGTAAATGGTTAATCCAAACATTTGTTGTTCTTATTCCAAACTCTATGCTCTCAAACATTATAGCATTCACTGCATCCTATACAGGTCTAATATCACCGACAAAGCTTGGAAATGTCATCTTGGAAATTGTTTCAAGTGAGAAAATGAAGAAAAACGTATGTGTGCTAAGATTATTCACACTCTTCAAGAATCCCAATAAAAACAAAAATTATCAAGACAGCAGCTTATTGATAAAATATGAGATGATTGGGCAAACTTTTTGAAAGTTTTCAAAGCCCTCTGCCTTAATTAGCAAAGTAAATATTAAAGACATGAGAGTTAGAGCAAAACTATAAATATTAGGAAATGTGTGTGTGTACGTGCTTTTCTGCAGATAATTGAAAATTGAGGTAGGCTTTGCATGTTGTTGTTGTGTGCCATCAAGTTGATTCTGACTCGTAGTGGTCCCATGTGACAGAGTTATACTGACCCATAGGATTTCCTAGGTTGTAATCTTTACAGCCAGGTCTTTTTCCTGATGAGCTGCTGGGTGGGTTCAAACTACAACCTTTTGGTTAACAGCAGAACCCTTAACCTTTGTGCTACCAGGCTCCTTAGGCTTCGTATATTATGATACAAATTTTATTTTTAAAAACTTCTTGGTAATTTGAAGCTGTGGCATTCTTCTGGGGACTAGACTCTGAAAGCATTAGAAGACTGTTGTTCTTTTACCTTGAGGAGTGAAGGGAAGGACAATACACAATACATGGGAAGTCAGCACAACTGGACCAAATTAAAAGCTAAGAAGTTCCCTGTACACATCCAAACACTTTGAGGGACAGAGTTGCTGGGACTGAGGCCTGGAGACCATAGGTTTAGGAGACATCTAGGTCAATTGGCATAACAAAGTTTATTAAGAAAATGTTCTGCATCCCACTTTGGTGAGTGATGTCTGGGGTCTTAAAAGCTTGTGAGCAGTCATCTAAGATGCATCAATTGGTCCCATCCCACTTGGAGTAAAGGAGAATGAAGAACACCAACGACACAAGGAAAGTATTCGCCCAAGAGACAGAAAGGGCCACATAAACCAGAGACTCCACCCACCTGAGACCAGAAGAATTAGATGGTGCCCAGCTACCACCAATGACTGCCCTGACAGGGAACACAACAGAGAGTCCTGGATAGAATGGGAGAAAAGTGTGGAGCAGAACTCAAATTCATGTAAAAAGACCAGACTTAGTGGTCTGACAGAGACTGGAGGAACCCCCGAAGCCATGGCCCCCAGGCACTCTGTTATCTCAGAATTGAAACCATTCCCAAAACCCACTCTTCAGACAAAGATTAGACAGGAGTATTAAACAAAAAATAATACACGTGAGGAGTGTGCTTCTTAGTTCAATCAGATACACGAGACCAAATGGGCACCTCCTGTCCGGAGTTAGGATGAGAAGGCAGGAAGGGACAGGAACTGGTTGAATGGACACAGGGAACCTGGGGTGGAAAAGAGGAGTGTGCTGTCACATTGTGGGGATTGCAACTAACGTCACAAAACAATACGTGTATAAATGTATGCGAAATTAGCTTGAGCTGTAAACCTTCACCTAAAGCACAGTAAAAAAAAAAAAGAAAAGAAAAAAAATTACTCATACATAGTTTTCAAGAGGAACATCCTTTAGTATTTAAAGTATTGTTACCTTAAGAGATCTAGAATCACTAGATTCACACTCCCTGCACTTATTAATTTTATTTCTATTGCCACATAATATGGTATTTAGAAGACTGTAGAATAGTATATATTTTTAAAGATCAAACAGGACTATTAAAATGCAAGCAGATGGTAAACTCAAATCATAGTTAATTGGAAAACAGACATTATAAGAAATAAATGAGTAAGAAAATATTTGTGTTTGTATTTCTAAATGGAATTATGTCACTTTTCTAAATTTCAGCTTATGAACACATCTTTAATATAAAATTGTGTTCTGTTTTCATGTGAACTTTCTTAAAAGGGTAATGTCTCTTTATAAGGAGAGAGACTGATAACTAGTAAATTGAGTGGGTACAATGATATATAAAATGATCATGTAATAATACTTAACAATCCTCACAAATCTGAGCTGCCACTCTAATTCTTTTAATTCCTGTTTCCTAAATGTAATAATAAATTATTTCTTCTCTCTGACACTTGTGGAGTAGAAGATGATCAAATTTTATGGATACAAATTCTACTGTCTCATTTCCGCTAGCTCTGGAATTGTTTCACTGATAAGAACTAACAAAAGCGATATGGGAGTAAAATTTACAACCCTCTTCCAAAACTTCATGATTCCTGTGAGTGGCAGCAAATCACTCTTGCCTTGGCTGACACATACTGGCACCTTGATAAAAAGACTATAATAATGCTGTGTTAATGAAAAAGATAGCAGTCAGCAAAGGTGAGATCTCCAGAGGCAAGAAAATAAATGACATCAGGAGTAGCGTAGTGGAAGAAGATGGGATAAGGTACCATTTGGGCATTAACAGGGTAAGAATGATAGACAATATGTAAAGCTTGTATAAAGAGTCTGAATTGGATTTTTGTAAATATTAGTTGCTGACTGTAGTCTCCCAATAACTTTTAAATGGGAACCTTGGTGTTAAATAAACTGAAAAAAAACTGATTACTTCTACCACAACCACCTTAACTAAGACAGACCAAGAAGGGTAGGGTGTTATAAGGAGAGTGACTAAACAGAAAAATGTTCTTGAGCATGGCTTCAGGGTGGGGCCTGAAGGGTCCAGCTTTTGTGTCCCAATGCCTTCGCTTTGTTTTCAAACATTGCGCAAGTTTCCAAAAATCTACTATGTTAATAGTACTCTACAGATCTACTTTTGTATTATAGAGTGAATAACAACATAACCTAATCATACAGAATACCTGTGAGTTTGTTGTTTTAATATACAGTAGTGTCAACCAGACCTCCAGAATTCAACTCAGGCTTTACTACTAAAAATGCATAATATGATCTTGTTCGTTCAGTGGATCATTTAGTATTTTCTGCCAGAAGTTGAGATAGCCATTTTGACTATAGATGATGGTTACTGCCACCACACCTTTAGTCTCCCATATTATCTTGTGAGACATGTAGCACAATCAAAATCCATCAGTAAGTATAATACCCATCAGCACAAGGCAGAACCCACTTAGTTAATTGTCTACTTTAATTTAAATATTCTCAAGAATTTTACAGTCCTTAGAGATTATAGAAGGAAACCCTGGTGGCGTAGTGGTTAAGTGTTACGACTGCTAACCATAAAGGTCGGCAGTTCGAATCCACTAGGTGGCCCTTGGAAACTCTATGGGGCAGTTCTACCCTGTCCTATAGGGTTGCTATGAGTTGGAATTGACTCTACACCAACGGGTGTTTTTTGGTTTTGGAGATTATAGAAGAGTTATTTTACAAATGGAGAGTCTGGGTGGTGCAGACATTTAACATGTTTGGCTGCTAATCAAAAGGTTGGAGGTTCAATTCCATACAGCAGTGTCTCAGAAGAGAGGCCTGGAGATGTAATTCTAAAAAATCAGGCGGTGAAAACCTTATGGAACACTGTTCTACTTCGACACATATGTTGCCGTCTTGAGTTGGAGTTGACTTGATGGCAACTGTTTTTTGTTTTTTATTTTACAGATAAGAAAACTGAGGGTCATCCAATTTGGTGATGCTCAGCATCATGTAATTTGATGGTAGAATTAGAACTAGAAAAGAGATCACCTGATTTTTAGGCCATTGCCAGGCTACTCCCATCTTAAAATCCCTTATGAGATTAAGCACAAAGGTTTATTAGAATATAAGCACTGCAAGGCAAGAATTGTATATGTGTGTGTTTCTATGCTGTGCCTCACATGCTTAGACAGTATCTGACATATAGGGATTTTAATAAATATTGGTTCAATGACTGTACAAAGTTAGATATTCAAGACAAGACTTTTTTTCATCAAAAATGAGGATTGTCTACTTTAAAAAAAAGTGATATTAATTTTCTTTTTTGTTTTCATATGGTGGCAATTCCTATATAGGTGTTCTGAGAGAGATTTTAAAATAGAAATATTGAATTAAATTATGATCTTACAGATATTCTTAAGACTAAAACTCATTTGAATATTATTTTGATATATCTGCTAAAATATGTATTGCTGTAAAGTGAAGATTCTTGTGGAGCAAATATGAGTAAGGGCTAGAAATGTTCTCAACATGAGGAAAGTAACATAACTATCTAAACGAGCTCAGTATTGCAATTACGGTCCTGCAGCATGCATTTACATGCTGTGTGCATTAAAAGAACACTTATCATCAATATATTACCAGCAGGTCTTTTCCTTAAACAGCTGAATTTATAACACTGTGGGAAAATTCAGTTGTTTTACTTTATAAAATGTGTAAATGAGCAATTATGAGGTAGTCCTGGAGATGAGGCATTGTTTTCCACCAAACAAATTACTTAAGTCCAATCTTAGGCTTTTTCCCTCATTTATTTAACTATCATGTCATTTATTTTCTCCCTTAAAAAGCACTTGACCAATTCTCTCTGCTACGTTTTTTAAAAAATGATGTATCTGGAAAAGAATATTAACTAGTTGTTTGGCAAAATAACCAAGCAAATGACAAATATATAATTTTTCTAATGTTGGTATTGAGATGAATAAACTCTGAATAGGTTATTTTAAGCTAACTTTCAATATTATTTATTTGGTTACTAAAAAATTATAATTAGTATATGTTTGCTTATCTACCTTAAAAGCTTCAAATAATAGAAATTTAAGAGAAATACATTATCTAAAACTTGAAGATTTTCAAAGTGTAATTAAGATTTTAAATAAAACTCATAAGGAAATATAAGTTATATTAAAATATTCTATTAGGTACATAAACACAAAACACAATATGTGCTACAAAATAAACTCTGATGATAAATTTGTTTCAAAATCCTTTAAGTCATTTTTTAAGTGTGCAATACATTTCATATAACAGCAGAATATATGTAATGTCCCTATATTTTTCTTGGAGATAAATTTTAAGGAATTCAAACCATCAGCCTGTTTTACATGCTTTTCTGTGATTTACCAGGCAAGTCAACAACCATTTCAGTTTTGTTCAGGCTGTAAAATAGGAAATGTGTGTCCCGGGCACATAAATCCACTGTGACTTTTCTATCCAATTTCAATTGCTCTGCTGCCATCGATTCCAGTGTGTCACACTGTAAGAACAATGGAAATTAGCGCTGTGTAGGGACTGCCGAATTCATTTCACACAGCAATAATCAAAACAATATATAATCATCTATGAGAACAAGCACAATGCCATGAATCAGATTCTGAAAGAAATTGGTCCCAGTCTAAAGGAAATCGGACACATTTTTTTAAAGATAACTAATTATTCTATTCCTCCTCACGTTTTGTTTGTTTTCATGAGCATTTGTCATGTGGGAATGCATTTGGTTTTAAAGTTTGGACTTTTTTTTTTTTTTTTTTAAGCAGGCAGACGTCTGTATTTTTATCAGCCTAGTAATTGCGTGAGTAATTGGAGACAGTGAGGATGGTAACAGGGACGAAGATTTCCAAAATTCCTGTTTAGGCTGAATTTCCAAGAAACAACCTGTAAACTGCTTTTACTCTATTTATTCAAGCAGGATAATTTAGAAAACCTGCTTTTAGAACGCCTCACCCTGTAATCAATCTGTCTGCAAAGTCAGTGAAAAGCATTGTCAATTTTTGCAAAGTCGTAAGGTTGAGACAGGGACAATTTATGGAAATATGTGAAATTTCTTTTCAAAGTCTTTCCTTTGCATTTCTATTTGCTCTTCCTTCACTAATACACCATCTATAAATCCTCTTTTCTTGTTATCCTGACACAAACTCTCCAAGGCCTCACCTTCACTGGCTGTTGCTATACCAAATTGTGTTTCCATAACCAGGCTATCTAATGTCCCAGAATCTCCATTTGCTCTTCTCTTTACATGAAAAAATACATCCAGAAAGCCTATTTTGCAGAATATTATGAAATGCTGTGAATTAAACATAAAATAACTCAGAATAAAATACTGAGAAAATTGAAAAAAAAAAACTAGTAAAATATATTCTAATATTGACCAAAGGGACCAACTAACACATTTATGAGAGAAATAATTATAAACACTTGAAATTGTGAATAATACCCATTCAAGCTGAGGAAAGCTTTCTTCACAAAAAGAGTATTAAACATATAGAAAATAGGTACATATAATCAACTACATTAAAAATAAAACCTCTTTCGATGGTATGTAACATCATATTCAAAGTACAAATTCAAGTGTGAGACTGAAAAGATATATTTGAAAAGTACACAATAGATGAAATTAACATCAATACACATATAATAAATATGACTATTAGTAAATTAAATTATTGAATATATGTAAATTCCCACAAATCAACAAGTAAAATATATATGACCTAGAGGAAGAGGAAAGGTACATAAAAGTAAAAAAAAACAGGGATTTACAGAATAAGTAAATGAATAGCAAATAAGTAAGAACAGATGTTCAATACAACATTGGTCAGAAAAACTGACAATAAATTATTTGTTTTAACACTAAGGGACTTTAAAACAATTAAAACTTTAATTGAAATCTACTGTTAGCAAGGTTGTGAAAAAAACTCTTAAACACTGAGGGGTGTTAATGTAAATAATTCAATAATAACGAAAAGGATGTGGCAGTTTTACTTAAAGGAAAATGTATATACCTTACTATCGACCGATTCTAACTTCAGAATTTTGTACACAGATATACAAGAAAATGTGTACAATATATTTTTAATGTAAATTATAATATTAAAAATATGGCAACAATAAAAATTATGTTTTTTAATGGATAGAATGTTATGTAGTCATATGAATGTGCATTATATGATACTTGAAGAAATTATTTCTATAATTAAAGGCATGAATACCACTCAAAATATACATTTTAGTAAAAACAAGTTGCAAAATAAGCTGAAACATTGATGATATTTATATAATTTAAGATTAGTACACTTAAAGCATTACATTATATTTGTATGGTTGTGTGTGTGTGTGTGTGTGTATAAGTATAGGTAAAGAGAGTATACCATAAATATGTAATAGAGACCCCAATGGGTGGGAGAATGAGACTGGGAGTGGAAGGAAAAGGAGAATTAAAAAAAAAAATTGTAATAACATGCCACTAAATGAGTAACAAAAATATGTATTAGCATTAACATTAATACTGTTATTTAGGAGATGTTTTGTTTAAAATTATAAGTGGGTCTTCAAATTTACTTAAAGAACTCTACAAAACAATAGTTGGAAAACCATTCTTGAAAAACACAAAAAATGAATTAGTACCCAACCAGAGGAATCTTCTCTCCTTTTGCGAGGATAGGAAGAGTACACAGTGGGAAGTTTATGAAACACAGAAGAGGAAAAGTGTGTTTTGGTGGTTCAAACCATAGCAATCTCTTGGAGAGGTCTAAGAAGGATTTCACACATAAATCAGTACTCATGATAAATAAGATAAGCTAGATAGAATTTTAAAAGGAGTTAATGTTTCCCTCATTAAAAGAATAGCATTAAAAATGGAGGCATAGCATAAAGTACAAAGTATACTATAAATTAAATTTAGGAAGTTATGAGTCATTGCGTTCAGAACAAAAAAGTCTTCTTTTTACTTCTTTTGCCAGTCTAGTGGAACTTTTTTTTTGTTTTGTTTTTTCATCAACCAATATGGTAGTGACGTGGTTAAGAGCTACAGCTGCTAACCAGAAGACTGGCAGTTCAAATCCACCAGCTGCTCCTTGGAAGCCCTATGGGGCATTTCTACTTTGTGCTATAGGGTCACTATGAGTTGGAATCAACTCGACAGCAATGGGTTGGTTTGTTTGTTTTTAAACATTGGTAGTAGGATGAATACACTCTTAGTAGTTTATTTTGATCTAACCTTTGATACTATGTTTTGATTATCTAAATAATTGTAATAGGTATGTTTTTTCCCCAGGACTAAGAGAGGGAGAGCTTGACAAATAAATCTTACACAAAACTGTTTGTTTGTTTTTAATTGAAGCTAGCTCAGGGTAGAAATAAACCAGAAGAGAAGCCTAAACTTGGTCTCCGTATTAGTATTTTTCAAATTTAATCTTTCAATAGCAGTTGCAAAATAACCATAGACTGTTCCTAGGTGAGTTTAGAGAAGGATGAGAAGTGTGCGTCTCAAATGCCCTTGTCTTTAGTTTGTAAAGTGGTTAAGAATGTTCTAATTTTTTAAAGGTTATGCATAAAGATATCTCATTTACTTAATTTATATAATTTCGTCTTAGTTTTCTAGTGCTGCCATAACAAAAATACCACAAATAGGTGGCTTTAAAGAATAGGAATCTATTGTTTTGACTGTTTTGCAGGCTAGATGTCCAAATCAGGATATTGCCTCTAAGGGGCAATTCTATGGGGCAGTTCTACTCTGTCCTGTAGTGTCACTATGAGTTGGAATTGATTTGGCTGCAATGAGTTTGTTTTGGTTTTTTATTTACTCTTACAACTTTCAGTAATGCAAATGAGGCATCTCAGTTGATCCCAAATTGCCACAGAATTTTTTAGGTTACTTAAATCTGTGGGTAATATACCCGTAATTTTAGAGATAGGAGCGGGACAGGTGAAAAGGGCTTTGGATTGTTTAATCTCTCAGATATTATATACTACTTCAGCAATGGATAGAGAAATAAGAAAGATTATCCATTTCAATGGAAGGCCATCTCTTATTCAGAGGGATGTATACATTAAATTATGCTTGTTATTGCCAAGAGCGGTGTATCTGAATCTGAATTTTCCCAATTTCTCCAAAGTGACAGTTAAGTTATAATCTCAGCATGTTCAGCATGCCTAATGAACTCTTTGGGGAAACCCGAATATCTGTAACACAATTAACTTCCCATTCTTATGTAAATGAGGAATTTCAGAGTCCCTGATGGAAGCCTGCTTTTTGGCTACAGTTAGCAAACGTATACTATTAAATGACACATGGAGCCTTAAGCTGAAATTTAGACTTCACTAATTTGTGCTGTGACATGTGCAAAGTGCTTTGGAGAAAATGTGAAACTCAGTTGTTTAAAAGTAGTTGATGAAATAGGGATTATCACCCTTGGCTAAACTGTCTGATTGCTTTTACCATTTTCTGCACTTAATAGAAGGAGTATTCGACATGCCTTTCACAGGAAATATTTGCGTTAATATTACTGTTAATATTACTGTTTTCTCATTACACAATTGAAGTTATTTATCTCAGATAAAAAGAGGACAGTAGAAAAAAAAATTAGAGTTTTTGTTTTCTCAGTTCTCCTAATAAGTGAATATCCATGTATTCATTCAGCTAATACTTAGTGAGTGACTAAAGTTTGTTGTTTTCCACAAAAATGTTAAAATTATACTTAAAAATTAGAAAGTAATTATTTTAACATAAAGGATTTCAATTAGAAAACATGGATTACACAAAACTAAAATATATTACTTTGTGTGTTTTTTAACATGTATCTGGACAGGTTTCATGAAATCTACAGGTTAAATCAAAGTCAAATCTGAGAAAAAAAGTTTGTTTCTTTTATAGACCATACAATAATTATATTTAAAATAAAATCATCTAGTAGAGAATAAGGAAGACCGAAGAAGTATCGATGTCTTTGAATTGTTGTGTTGGTGAAGAAAATTGAATGTAACATGGACTGCCAAAAGAACAAACAAATCTGTTTTGGAGAAGTACAACCAGAATACTCCTTAGAAGCAAAAATGGCCAGACTACGTCTCACACACTTTGGAATGTTATCAGGAGGGATCAGTCCCTGGAGAAGGATATCATGCTTGGTAAAGTAGAGGGTCAGCGAAAAAGAGGAAGACCCTCAATGAGGTAGACTGATACAGTGGCTGCAACAATGGGCTAAAGCATGACAATGATTGTGAGAAAGGTGCAGGACTGGGCAGTGTATCCCTCATTGTACGTAGGGTCGCTATGAGTCAGAACAAACTCCATGGCATCTAACAACAGTGAAAACAGTAGAGAAAATAAATCTTAAAATAAGAAAGAGGATTAGCTACCAAGAAGCAAAATGACTACTTAATGGGTGCCCATCTCCTCCCAGGTATTTCATGTAAACTCTTAGACTGATTTTCTTCTCAAGGCACAGATTCTGCTCTTCAAATATTTCTTTAAAAAAAATTTAAGGCATTTGTCAATGGTTGTTGTTGTTAGTTGCATTCCAGTCTTTTCAGACTCATGGTGACTCCATGTGTGCAGAGTAGAACTGGGCCATAGGGTTTTCAAGACTGTGACCTGTGGGAAGCAGATCACCAATACCTTTCATCTGCAGTGCTGCTGGATGGGTTTGAACTGCCATCCTTTGGGCTAGTAGTCAAGTTCTTAACTATTTACACTACCCAGGGTGTAGACTGGTGCTAAAAATAAAATACTTGCTAAG
The DNA here is from genome assembly GCA_030035585.1 of Dugong dugon. Taxonomy (NCBI): domain Eukaryota; kingdom Metazoa; phylum Chordata; class Mammalia; order Sirenia; family Dugongidae; genus Dugong; species Dugong dugon. The sequence continues at coordinate 45,041,422 of CM057477.1, read as the reverse complement.
AATTTGAAAACACCATTGTCTTTGACTCTTAAAATGTAATTCTACGTAATAGATCAGAACTAAATAAAACATCATTGTAGAAAGGAAGAATAATTTTTAGATTCTTAATAACTTCTGTGGCCTGATGGGATAGATTGAATGTGTCCTGCATGATCAGAATTGTACAGGAATGGAAGCACAAAGAAAAGAAAAGACAAAAAAAAAAAAAAAAGGAGCATTAGAGAGGGGACTATTATTCACATCTCTTTTTGTACCTTTCAGGAGAAGGGAAGGCTTGTCCTAGGACTCTACATGTTCAGCCTAGGCAGTAGGTGTATGTATATCAAGGAGGTGAGCAGTCTCTCTTCCAGGGACGCTGTTTAGTCTGCACATCACATGATTATCTTCTTTTGATCTGATCCCTTGTTCTCAACCAAGCATGCTTTCTCGTTTAACTGGCTTCTCATTCAAATATTTTAGATTATTTTACTATTGTGACCCTGTCTAATGAAATGAATTCATTATCCTTGTCTTGATAATTTAAGTTTCTGAGAATGGAACACTGAAGGCCTCAACCCTGGAGAATGACAAATAATTAACTAATACAATGCCATTCTGTAGGAAGCTATTATTGAAGCCAACTGGATTTGGCCAGTCATGTCTTGTCTTATTTATCATTACTTTATAATTTCCACTTAGAATTTATATTCCCTTAGAGGGTTCTCTCCAAAGTCACTTTGTAACTTTGTATTTTGGAACGTGAAGATTAAAAGTAGATTTTTTTTCTTTAAATCCATGTTAGTAGAGTTCATGCAGGAAAAGCAAGATAAATGCATATTATTTCCCTTATTGGGAATAAGGGATTTTTTTTTTTTTTCAAGAGTTGGATTCCTAGTATCCTCCAAAGTAGGCTAATGAGGTTTCTAATTGACTATTATTGAGAGTTCCTTTATTTTCACATATTTTAGCAATTATCCTGCCTTTCTTACAGAAAGTTTTCCCCAGCTTGACCAAATAATTGATGAGGGTAATTTCCCTATATAGAATTCTTCTGATACACGGATTAAAAAAAATAGAATTTTGAAAACCATAATTTTGATATTCCTAATGAAATAATATATCTAGGCAATGATTGTTAATAGCTGCTAACATCACAAAAAATAAAATAAAAACAAGCAGCTATTATATACCCCAATGGAAATTTCCAACACCTGGTATGAAGTATTTTTATTTAAAAAAAAAAAGTCAGCATTGATTAAGGTCTTAAACGTACTACAAGTTTAAAGAAAATAAAAGAGACTGAGAAACATATCCATATGTCAAACAAAACACAAGAATACTTCAGCAAATCTCAGGACCCTTTCCAAAGGTCTCAAAATCAAAACTGTATTCATAATAATATTAAGCTGTTACCTTCTTTTTCACTCCTTTGTCATTTGCATTGATGTTGACAATATAATCCTGGGTAAAACTGCTGACACCTTACCACAAATTAAGACAGTGGCACTGAATTGTACTGGCAATTATTATATTTATCATTGCCACACACATTAAAATGAAAACAAGTTTCATTTACGAAGGTCTTTAAAAGAGCAATAAAATGTTAATTTTAATTAAACCCTGATCCTTAAATATTAAAATTATGTGTAACAAAATTAAAAGCATGCATAAAATACTTTTGCTACATGCTGAAATACAACGGTCGTCTCAAGAGAAAGCACTGCGTGTTTTGTTGTGAGCTAAACTAGCTGCTATTTTCATAGAACACGGCTTTCACTTGGAGGAACAACTGAAAGTCAGACTCTGGTTACTCAGACTTAGGAATTTGGCAGACATCTCTTATAAATAAAGTAAGCCAATGACTTCATGGAAAACAACTGATAAAATTTGTTACTAATAGTCAAGTTGAAATTTGAGCTTCAGGCAAAAAAAATAAATAAATAAAAGAAACTTTAGAGCCACCACAGTGGTCTGGACAGCTTCACAATATTTAATGACTTTTATGAAGAGAAAAGCAGTCATAATAATGAACATAATTTTTGGTATCATATAATGGTTTCAAAATGTGGACAGTCTGCACAACTCAGTGAAACAATATTTTCCAAATTGCAGTTTCTGATGTTTCAAAATGCATTAAAAAGTGCCAGATTGACCAATGGTTTTACTTGTAATAGACTACATAAAGTTCACCTATACGGCTTAAGTTTCCAGCTGAAACTGACCTTTGAAAAACCCCCAGCTGTTATGGTGGAGTGGTAACAAAGAAGAATATCCACAATTATCTGAAAAGGCAAGTAAAATTCTCCTGACTTTGAAATACATATCTGTCCTAAGCCTTACTTTTTTCACATAATTTAACCACAAATACATTACAACAAAATTGATGCAGGAGCAGATATGAGTAAACAGCCAGATACTAAACAGATTTGCCAAACTGTGAAATAATAATTTGTTTTTGCCAATTTTTTGTACAGTTGTTTTTCATAAAATATATTATTTTTCTTAACATGTATAATATCTATAAAACTTTTATGATATCTATATAAATTTATAAATAAATCTTCAAAAAATATTCAATTCCAACATCTAATATGCCAAATATTAATACATATAACCCACATGAACAAAAGCTCTTTGTGGTTTTCAATACTTTTAAACAGTGTTAAAGAGTCCTGAGACCAAAAGGTTTGAGAACCACTGCTGTCAAAGACTTATGACGTATAGGAACTATGGGAGCTTGCACACATGAGCCGATTCCTCACACCTGTTTTACGTTGCCATTTCACATGTAACTTTACAGTATTTTCTCACTGCAAGTGGACCTGAGTTCCCTTCTTGTTTCTGACTTTATCGGGTGACTTAACCTGGAGAATGAAAAGCTACCAGACCTGATGGAATCGGGGACTTCAAAAAAGCAATTGTTCAAGTCTGTCTCCTCTCTTTCAAGTCAGTCATTAAAGTAAGAATACCCTGGTCTAGCCTACTGGTTACTGGAAGAGGATGTGAGACTGGTGGACCAGAGCAGAAGCAAAGTAAATGAGTCTACCCTTGACGAGATAACCTTCAGCCAAATTCCAGAAGGGTGTGAAAAACTAGCTGAAATCAATCAAAATTATAGTCAGAGTGTTTTGAGGAGGTTTATTATAAAACAATATAACTAATACAGAGAAACGTTAAACGAAAACAATTGACACTGCTTAGATACCAAAAGGAAAAAAGAAAATAATAATAGTAATTTGAAAATTACAAGTGCTTTAGGGAAATTTGGAGCTCTGGTAGCACAGTGATTAAGAGCTTGGCTGCTCATCAAAAGGTGGACAGTTCAAATCCACCAGCCATTCCTTGGAAACCCTATGGAGCAGTTGTACTTTGTCCTATAGGGCCACTACGAGTCAGAATCGACCTGATGGCAACGGGTTTTGTTTTGTTTTTTAAGGAAATTTGAAAACTGACACTTATTTGTGTTAATAGTTACATTTCTTTCCTAGGTGTTGTAAAATATTTGTCATTAAGTTTTTTAAAGAAGATTTCTTCCTTATTACCTATAGAAACTCTAAGAAGTATAAATTAAATTGTGGGGAAGGGAAAACGGGATAAGTATATACTTTCGGCAAATGTACCCAGGAGTTGGTAACTAGTGAGCTTGATGACAAGTGTATGGAGATCCAATAAATAATTTTTTCTGCTGTTGAATATCCTTGCAAATTTTCATAGTATATATGTAAAACAAAAATTCCTAGCAGAATGACAGGAATTGTGAAGCGATATTTTTGCCATGGGCATAAATCACTTCACATAGATGGATTAGTTACATTAGTGACATAAAAAAGAGTGCACATAGGCAGAAAAATACAAACTTTATTATCACAGGCTTTCTGAGAAAGGTAGTATTTATGATTGGAAAAAACGGAGGCTCTGAAATCAGCCAAACAAATACATGTTTTTTTTTTCTAGTTTAGCCACTCACTAGCCCTGTAATCAAGTATTTAACCTTCTGAGTCACAGTTAACTATCTGTAAAATGGGAATAATAAGATGTACTTTGCAAAATTAACATGTGGGTAAAATAATACAACACGACCAGTATAGTACGTGACAGGCAGCATTTATGCAAAAGTTAAAGCAATTACTACTATTATTGGGCTTGACCTGTAATGTTTGTGGTATACACAGGGAAGTTTAGCTTCCTGCAATAAATGTCCCGAAAGAAACCATCATACATTATACCTCTTGGTATTATCTATACTATCTGATACAAAGCTAACCAAAATTAACATTTAACTTGGGATAAAAGATATAAAAGCATATCTCTATATTTTTCAGGTTATATTGCCAGCTAAAATCCTAATACAAATGTACTCATTGCATGCAGATGAATAATCTTAGAGAATGGCAATTCATTTATATCAAATTGTCTTCACTACTTTATCCTCAGTATTTCTAAATATCTGTTTTTGGCATCACGGATTTTTTTTCCCCCCAAGACAAAAATGTCGATTATCTTTTCCAACTTTCAAAATTCAGATAGCCAAACATCTATCTGTAAATAGCGACTGGTTAAAAAGCTATCCAAAATTTTTGTTTTGTGTTCATTGAAGTGTTTTTAAAAGACCTGCAAAACGCTTAATTGACATTTTCAATCCACAAGTGTTTACTTTAGATAAAAGTAGAGAAGTTCAACTTATAAATACTTAACTTTATATATTTTTGTACTTAAGAATGTAGGTCAGCTTAGGGTGAAGATTCTGTAAGTGTTGCAAAGGTGTTTTACCAACGTCCATGATTGAGGCAAGAGGTTGAGAAACAGAAATAGTGAAATATCTTCAAAGTGCCAGTTGAATCTCTTAGCTAATGGCTGTATAGTATTTTAATGTGTGTTTTCTAAAATATGTAACAGCATTCAATTATGCTATAGAGTATAAGATAAATAGCTAAGAAGAACAAATAAAGAGATGAAACTAAGTAGAGATAGTAAGTAAATAGCTTGTGAGACACAGGTGGACCTCAAAAGACATGTTAAGTTTAGATAAAGAAAGTTAGTAACCTGCAAGATATGATAGACAGAATAAGTAAATAGAACATATGGGAGTTGAGCTGAAAAGAAAGTAAGGAATAAATTAATATTAATATTATGTAGGAAAGGATGGCCAGAAACAAAACAAATCTTAAATATTCATGAGGCACAGATCATGTCACTTGCAAATTAACAGCTATGACATCCCTAAATTGGCCACTCAGTGGTGACAACTACTCTGTCCTCTGCCCAAGACACAACAATATAATCATAGCTGCTCATCAGGTTATACACAAATAACAGCTGTCACCATACCTACTCACCTTTCTATCCCTTCTATTGAGCAAGTGTGCTTTGGCTTAAGACATCTCCAGCCTCTAAGGCCTTTTACTATCAACTCAGGTCCTGAAAATCACACCAGCGGTGGGAAAGGCTGACGCAGCAGAGGTACAGAACATGTACACGTTGCACAACACAGAATTCAGGTAGTGTGCTTCTTCCATCTCTCTTGCACCCTATCTGAAATGCGTTCATCTACCCTACCCAATCTGTTTTCCCTTTGTTTCTTGCTCTGCTTGAAATTGATCCAATACGTCATGCAATTCAAATATTTTAATTTGATTTGTGATCCTTTCTTTTCTATGATCTCTGAAATAATCTGCATGATAGTGTAGTTGACACAAATGTATTAACGCTCTTTTTGTGTTTAGTTTGCAGATCGTGTGTATATATTCACATCTGCATATACTTATTTATATTTATAACAAGCCGCCTTTGGTAGTGCAGTGGTTAAAGGGCTTGGCTGAAAATTGAAAGGTCGGCTGTTTGAAATCATCAGCAGCTCCTCAGAAGAAAGGTGTGGCAGTCTGCTTCCATTAAGTGTACAGCCTTGGAAACTCTGCGGTGGGTCTACTTTGTTCTACAGGGTCACTATGAGTCGGAATCGACTCAAAGGCAGTGGGTATTTTTATCTGTAATAACATTTGTTATAATACGTTTAGGAAAGTATGTTTTATAAAATGTTGAAAGTCTAAATTTTATCACTTTATTTCTAGGAAGGAATGAAATAGATCTTTATTTCTATGAAAAATTTCAGATGGACTTTGGTTTTCAAACTAGTAATATTTACAGCACTGTTCAGTTGCATTCCTGTGTGTACGTTTCTATTTTAATTATTCTAATACTTATCTTAAGTAACACATGATGGGTCTTTATCAAATGCATTTAATAAAATGCTATAATGCTCTATTTACAATATTATCACTAATCTTATCTCTTCATTTGATTCAGAAGTCTGGGGTAAGCATGGCTACTTAGATGCCTTTGGTGCCGTTGGTTATATTGATCTTCGACCCCATGTGTCTGCTGCAGTGTGTTTGAAGCAGCTACATTACGTTTTGCATTGCATTTTAGATTATCCAGGAGCTGTGTGAACAGGCATAGAACACATTTTCATTTACCACTATGGTTGAGGGATAAAATAAACTCCATTTTAGCAAGTGAAAATCAACTTTTAATAAAAAGAGGTGGGAGGGAGGGTCAGCATTTAAAAAGCCAGGAGTATCAGGTCAACAGACTACAGAGGAGCTTCAGACAATAGTTTTGGCTACTCACTAAGCATTGAAAAATCTATACAAGAAAATTCCTTTAAACAAATATAATAAACATGATGAAACTCATTTCTTTAAATATTTAAGAACACGGGTTCAGATTGATATGAAATGAAATTCACTGTCTGATTGCTATGAAATTCATCAGATAATTTGATGCACCCAGGTTATAAAATACTTTCTTGTATTTTAATGCACTTATGCGCTCTTTTGAAAAATATTCTATTCTTCTCTTACATACCCTGCATTAAACCCAATAGATCTATAAAATGTCTTCACCCAGTGGGGATAAGGACCATAAAACTAACTTCATAATTGAACATTTCATTTCACTTCAGCATTAACTACTCCTATAAAGATCACTTAGGGAATGAGATTTTTATATTTTTTCCCAATACCAAATTTTTTTTCTGAAATCTTAATGCCCCTTCTGTGAAAGATTATTTTAAATCTCATTTAAAGCTATTAGATTTCTCTTATGAATATTTTAGAGATGTGTCCCATGGTACTCTTAAAATAAAAAAAAGTCTTAGGAAGAAATTCTTTTTGTGTCAAGAAACTGATTTGTGTATGTATCTCATACAAAGTCATTTTAATCAAAGAATATCTAAGGTACAATTTTAGATATCAATCAATGAAAATGTATAAAGCACTATACATAACAGTTGTTGTTGCATGCTGTTGAACCAGTTCCAACTCACAGCAACCCTATGTATAAATATATACCAGTAACTAATGTTTATTAACCATCACCTGTCTGTCAGTTTTTCAAACTGTAAAGGCTTATATGTTGCTATGATGCTGGAAGCTATGCTTGTGGTATTTCAAATACCAGCAGCTTCTAGAGTATGACAGACTGGGAAGAAAGCCCTAACAATCTACTTCCAAAAATGAGCCAATGAAAACCTTAAGATTCACAATAAAATACTGTCCAGTCAAGTGCTCGAAGATGAGCCTTCTAGGTTGGAAGGCACTCCAAAATACACAGTGGTCACAGCAATGGACTCAAGCATAGCAACAATCATGAAGACGGTACAGGACAGAGTAATGTTTTGTTCTGTTGGACATGGGGTTAGTTGGTGACTTAATGCAACAACAACAAAATGTTTATCAAAAGTTAAATAATTAGATAAATTTGAAAGCTACAAAAACAAGTTTCTTTTATGTAAAATATAAAATCATTGTTGCATATTGCTCCTATTCATTTCATTGAAAATATTGTAATTACAATTTTGACAAAGATTAGCATGCAACTTTCTGCCGTAAAATGCCAAGGATAGGAGTCAAAACAATGTGGAAAGTCTAAATTTTAGTTAATCATGTTGCCTGTAAAGAAGGCAGATTTGAATAGAAAACTTACTACTGTAGAATCAATTTACTTTTTTGAGCTGGAGAAGCACGCATCTCTAGGGTCTTTCTGGTGCACACACTCCTCATGAAGAAAATGGCCAAGACAGCATTTTATTCAAAGCACCAAGAAGCACTGATCCAACTCTATCCTTTAACACAATGGCAGGTGTAGGTTTTAAGAGTCTTGAAGGTTTTGCAATTTTGAGGGCCAACTTTCAGGAAAAAAATAAAAAGGTAGAATTACAAATAAAAATAGATACTGAAGGAATATGTATTTAAAAAGCAAAAAATCACACTAAATTTTAAAAATAGCAAGTAGCAGTGATGACCAGGAAGAGATGAATTTCACTCCTTCCTAGAAAGGAACTTCAGGGGGAAAAAAAAAATAGAGTCAATCCAGATCCAGATAATATCATATGCATAAAAGTAACACAAAGATTTAATAAGAAAATCATAAATAAAATTAATTACAGTTTTCATCAGAAGCAGATACATTAAACATGATGGACCAATAGTGTGATATATCTATATACATAAAATGTAAAGAGATATTTCTGCCAGTTAGGTCTTTGAGGGCTGTTACTGCCTTTAACAGGAATCCAGATAAATCCATAACTTGACAGGGCATGAGATAAAGAATAGGCCTTGTTGAGGAAACAGAAAACTTACAAGTCCAGGATCAACAGGACAAAATCCCCCTGAATACATATGCCAGGACATCTGCAATACTTGGCATGGATTTTATTTATCCTTATAGGGAACTTGTATTTGCATTTAGCATCTCTGTAAAATTTCATTAGCCCTCACGACAACCAGTGGGCCAGGGTAGCAATTAGTTTTGCAGTAAGTGAACATGTGTTAACTATTGCTACTATCTTCCATAGGGAACAGGGAGGTGCATTGTACTTCAGTCCACTGCTGCCCCACAGTCACTGGCTCTTTTAATTTGGCCAAAGGACCTCTCTACTGGCCAGTTCTCTTTATCACGACAAACTTGGGATTCCTAAGCAGCCTTTCTACTATAGAGAGATTCTGGTTTCCAAAAAGACAACACAGCTACCAGATTATCACCCTTTTTTAGGCAGAATAACGTGCCCCCTTGGGGGTTATGATGATTTTTGGGCAAAATAGCCTTCCTAGGGGATGACATTTTGTCCAGTGATGCCCGGTTGATCCTGATTATTGGACTCAGTCAATCATCACCACCTGCTGCTAGGTGTGTCCCAATTGCTAGGCTGTCCCAATCCTAGCAATAGCCCACTGATTCCTTTTCCTTTTCCCAGAAGGTCTTATCCTTAAAAGGGTGTAATTTACCCCTTCACTCATCATCATCAGACCAGGAGAGTCTCTTAGGGGCTACCATCAGCAGTATAAAGAATCAGGATGAATTCCTTAACATATGAAAACAAAACCAGCATAGTAGACGTGGAGTTGATTCCAACTCATGGCAACCACATGTGTGTCAGAGTAGAACTGTGCTCCATAGTATTTTCAATGGCTGATTTTTTGGAAATAGATTGCTAGGACTTTCTTCAGAGGCATGTCTGAGTGGACTCAAACCTCCAACCAACCTTTAAGTTAGCAGCTGAGGATGTTAACTTTTTGAAGTATGAAAAATAAAATTGGTGAAATGCAAAATAAAATACATAGGATAAAATGGAATGAATTCACCTGAAGAAAATAAAACGAAATTGAGAACATGCCTTAGTGATATGCTTAGTCAGGAGGTTTATACTATTTCTTTGTAGTCTGAGTAAATTCACTTTTAAGGTTAAATTCTATAATTCTTGAAATTTGTGTATTTGCTATAGTATATCATTAATATGACAGTAATATATATGACATGTAGAGATTTATAAAAGTCTTTAATTTGATGATAAACGTAATCTTCCTGACAGTACTTAGGATATTTAAAATGCTGGATAGAGCATTAACACAAATAATTGAAAATTATAAACAAAATACTTTTTAGCCAAGAGCTCATATAATTCTTTCACAGGAATGGTCATGATTTCTTTTCACTGCATTTATATATCATGTTCATACGGTGGAAACCTTGTTAATAAATGTTCAAAAGATCTAATATCAGGAAACTTGATGTAAAAAAAAAAGTGAACTACATATGTTTGAAAATGAATAAACAGTCTTTGTAAAAGCAACAGTTAACCATGTTAAACCAGCAACACAATTTCACAGGTGAAATCATATGTTTGCACAGCAAAGTATTATTTCTGTGATAAAGATAAAAGTTAATATATTATTTTTTTCTTTGGTTAAGATGGACTTCTTTAAAAACAGTTTTTTTTTTTCTTTTGGACAAGTTTGCTTCATGTAGTCTATGTTCTTTGTTTTAAGAATATGCAAGAATAACAAAGTTTGTAAAATCAGATTTTACTGTACATACTTAACCTAGTTTATTTCTAAATGTCTCACGAGGGAATTCATCTCCATTATTTTAAAATCCAAGTTTTTCACACATTAGTTGAAATGTGTTTTTTGTGCCCCTTTTAGATTAAGGTCTCCAATTCTGTGTGTGGTTGTAACATTATATGGGAAGCATGTAATAAGTATGTGAAAAAGATAACTTTTAACTAGATAAAATTATATTAACCCAGAAAAATTGATACCCAGAATGGATCAAGGACATAGATGTGGAAACAGAACTTTATCCAAGAATACTCAATAATAAAGGATAAAATGAAATAAATCTTGAAGATATTTTGTTATTTGAATATTGAAGAAAATCTGCACTACTGAATAAGTATTAAACAATAGATTCAAACATTTATTTTGAATAGATTCTACAAATACTTCTTGAGAATAGCTTGTTTTCCATGAATTATGTTGAGTGAATTTGCATATCTTATCCCAATTGGAGCTTTGGTGGAAATGTGGTTAAGAGCTCAGGCTGCTAAACAAATGGTCAGAAGTTCAAATCCACCAGCTGCTCCTTGGAAACCCTATGGGGCAGTGTGATGGTTAAGATTGTGTGTCAACTTGGCTGGGCCATGATTCTCAGTGTTTTGGCAGTCATACGATGTTGCGGTCACTTTCCTGTTGAGATTTGATATGTGATCACCCTGTTGGCATCTGCTGTGAGTGGTCAATCAGTTGAAGGGGAGTTTCCTTGGGCGTGTGGCCTGCATCAAGTGTCGGTGGATGCTCTAGCAGGGCTTGGGGGCTGTTGCTCTTTATGGATCCTGCAGCTAGTTCCTGTTCATCTGACCTCTAGTTCTTGGGACTTGTGCTAGCAGCTTACCTGCAGTCTTGCCTGCCTATCTTGGGATTCGTCGATCTTCAGAGCCTGTGAGCAAGAGCTCTGCTCTTCGGCCTGCCAATATTGGGTTTGCCAGGCCCTTTGGCTAAGTGAATCAGAAGAAGCCTGTATCCTGACCCATGGACTTGGAAAATTCCAGTCTCTACAACCACATGAGCCATTTCCTTGATATAAATCTCTGTCTGTATATAGATAGATAGATAGATAGATATGCTTTACTGATTTTGCTTCCCTAGAGAACCCAGACCAAGACAGGCAGTTCTACTCTGTCCTATAGGGTCACTATGAGTCGGAATTAACTCGATGGCACACAACAATGACAATAACGTCCCAATCAATATTCACAGCAGGACTGTGAAAATATTTTTAATGTATTAAGCAGACTAGTATTGTGTGTGAATTTGACTTTTTCTTTTTTGGATGGAGAGGGGTTGCCTGGCTTCATTTTACTCATAATTTTGTGCTGTTTCACTAGCCTCCTCAGTGATTTTTTTTTTTTTTTAATTGTACTTCAGGTGAAGGTTTACAGAACAAATAGTTTCTCATAAAACAGTGTTACACATATTGTTTTATGACATTGGTTAACAACCCCACGACATGTCAACCCTCTCCCTTCTCAACCTTTTTTTTTTTTTTTTGGTGAAATTATACATAGCCAAAGATACACCATTTCAAAAATTTCTACATGCACAGTTCAGTGAAATCAACTACACTCTTCCAATTGTGCTGCTATTCTCACTTTAGATGAAGGTTTACAGAACAAAATAGTTTATCATTAAACACTTAGTACACATGTTGCCCTACGACAATGGTTAACAACCTCACAACACATCAACACTATCCTTATTCAACTTTGGTTTCCTTTTCACCAGCTTTCCTGTCCCCTTCTGCCTTCAGCCCTTGTCCCTGGACTGCTGTGCCTCATTAGTCCCATTCAGTTTTGTGGGGCTGTCCATTCTTTGGCTGAATGGTGAACCTTGGAAGTGACTTCACCACTGAGCTAAAAGGGTGTCTGGGGGCCATAATCTCGGGGTTTCTCCAGTCTCCTTTAGGCCAGTAAATCTGGTCTTTTTTTTGTGAGTTAGAATTACGTTCTACATCCTTCTCCAGCTCTGTCCAGACCCCTCTGTTGTGATGCCGGTCAGAGCAGTCAGTGGTGGTAGCCGGGCACCATCTAGCTTTACTGGACTCAGTCTGGTGGAGGCCTTGGTAGCTGTGGACAATTAGTCCTTCAGACTAGTCTTGTCCTTGTATCCTATTCTCTTCATTCTCCCTTGCTCCTGAAGGGATGAGACCAGTGGAGTATCTGAGATGGCTGCTCACAGGCTTGCCTCTTCAATGACTTTATGAAACATTCACTTTCATGTCAATAATTCACTATCTGGTTAAATCTATAAAGCTTGAATCCTTCTTGATTATCAATAAAATTCTTACTGATAAACATTCAGACTCTGAGTGAAGCTGATTTTACTTAATCTTTCTTGCAACATCCTGTCATTTCTGTTTCAATATAAACTTTCATCATACGTTGATTGCTGGCCATGTGCAAAGCCTCCTAACTAATTTCCACGGCCTCAATGCCTCCCATTTACATCCATTAGTCACACTCATGCCAGAACAAACAGACATAGCACTTTGATTTTTGTGCTCAGAAAAATGCAATACTGATCAATTGCTTATCAAATACAATGAAAGATATATATATATATAGGCATTTAATACCCAGCAAGAGCTCTATTTTTTTGTAGAAAAATTTATTCTACACTGAACGTATTTTATGATTGCTAGCTCTGAACATTTTCCCCTGAATTTTCTCACCGCAATGATATCAGAATTGACACTCTCCCTTACTTCCTTACTTATGTAACATGTATTTACTAAAACTATATCTGATTACCTCATTCACAACAGAATTTGCATCAATTTATATTTTATGCCATTTCTATTCAAAGCGGGAACCATGATGTTTTTATTTGTCCACAATGAGAACTATCAATAATGAGAATATTTAAAACGTTTAAGAGCAATTTGATGTTACCATTGGATCCAATAATAGAATCTGGATTTTCTGATAGACAGGATGATGTCACATGTGGCATGAGCTGGGTTCTAGTCACATATAGAGGACCATCTTACAGCTTTTTAGATTATCTATTAAATTAAAATTGCATAAAAATCTGAGAAAAGTTATTTACTTTTGTAGATTTTAATTTTTACAAAACTTTCACTTTATCAATTTTTTTTTTAATTAATACTTTAACATTTTCAGCCAAATTAGGAAGCGAAATTGTGGTGATTTATTTTTAAAACCCCATGGTGAAAATGCTTCTGCATAATTTATATCAAGAAAAGGCAGTTTTAGTGAATTTCATAGAAGTAGACAAACAGAAAACAACGACTGTAATTCCAAGGAAATTAAAATTTAAGTCAATCATAATAGTTTTAATTGGAGGCATCATCTCTCATAAAAGTGAGCTTGGTTTTTGTAGCCATAATTAGACAGTGAAATGCTAAAACTTACTATCTTATTTGCGAACATGTACTGACATATGGAGCAATGGAATAATAAAATATGAAGTAGCATTTACATACAAAATGTAGAAATAGGTTTAAAACAAACAAAAAACACTGGAATGAATAAATGCTGATTTAAAAGCTGCCAGAAACAGATGTTCAATATTGAAATAATGACCATGTGAATGTATGTGTTCTGCAAATTGAACACACACACACACACACACACACACACACACACACACACACACACACACACACACACACACACACACACACACACACACACACACACACACACGGCAGGCAGTGATTGTTCAGCGGAGAATTCCCGCCGACCATGTGAAAGACCCAGGTTTCACCTGTCTGTCAGTGGAAGCTTGCACGTTGTCAGGATGCTGAAAAAATTTCAGTGGAGCTGCCACACTAAGGCAAACTACGAAGAAAGGCTTGACAATCTACTTCCAAAAATTAGACAATGAAAGCTCTGTGGAGCGTTTTGTTCTGTTGTGCATGGGGTTGTCATGAGTCAGGGGCCAACTGACAGCAGCTAACAACAAAATGCGTATGTACGAATATATGTACGTCCACAAACGCTGAGATATCAGTGAAAGACGATATCAAAGAAATTTTTCTGAAAACGCTGGGTGAAGATGCTGGGGCAAAGTGGTAGTTCAAGTTCCATTTTCCAGTGAGTCTATGACTGAAGGTATCAGGAGCTGCCTAATAATACGAGGAACCAAGACATACGACACATGAAGCTTAACCAAGTATTTTTACAAGCTTTTGATAAATAGTTATTGCAAATTTAGTAGTTGTATGATTTAAGTATGATTGTGTCTGTGAAGAAAACATGTTTTCTTTTCAAATTAAAAGCCAGTAAAAATGTTACTTTTGACCTATATAATGAAAACTTACATATCAACAAATATTCGGAGTGTCAGATTTGTGCTGGAAAATGTTCTGACGTTGTATCTGCAATGATAGGAAAATATCTGAGGTAGATAACTAATTTAAGATACTTGCAGGAAATATAAATCAACTCATCTTTATATTATGAAATATCAGTTCACTGAGAACTGGGGGGAAATGGTCCTTCATCACAGATAGTTTTAGAAATAATGTCATGACTTCTGTTTGTGGTGTGGAAATATGTGTATTTGTCTTATTTTTTGCTGTGGCACAGCCATTTTCACATACTCTGAGGTTCGAAACATCACACCATGCCTATCCCATGTGTTTTCTAAAAGAATAAATGAGTGAATAAACTTCAAAGGCATTTGCATTGAGTAAACAAAATTAGTTACACTTGGTGGTCTTGGTCTCCAGTGACTGCAGGTAGCAGGAAAGAAGCATACATTTGGGAGGTAGCCAGAATGAAGTATACTTGCTATTTCAAGGACAACTGAATAAACTGAGTGTACCTGACCCTTAAAGTTATTCAAAATTAAGCTTTTAAACAAATCATGACTTCAGACTGAATTCCACTAGTTGCCTTTTCAGGGTGTCTTTTTAGAACAAAGAGTTTTTTAACTAAATAGCCGGAGAAAAAATGATCTAGGGAAAATAACTTCCCTTTTTTTCTAAAATCTCCTTTAGCTATTCTAACTCATTCTTTAATTCTAGTTTATAGCTAGCTAGCTAGATGTACATATATAGTTATAGATATGTATCCTAAATCCGTATCTATATATCTATCTATATCCATATATACTTATCTATCCTAAATATATATCTGTAGCTACTACCAGTCTCTTGATTTATACCTCTGTATTTCCAATTTCCTACAAGACTTTTTCCACTTGGTACCCAGTCAGCATCTCAAACACCACAGACTAAAACTAAACTCATCATATTTTTCTACAAGTCAGTTCCTGAACATGAATGTTGTGTTTTTTATTAGTACCTTAATCTTTTCCTCATTCGGATCTCTAAACTTGTAGTCATCATCTGACTTTTATTACTATCTTTTTATACACCCTGTTGGCAATATCTCAACATGTGCAGCAATGTTTTCTTATTTTATGATCTGCTTGCATAATTTCTGACTCCTGTGTCCTCCAGCTATATCCATATGTGCAAATCATAACAAGATTTTAAAGCCCAGCTAAAATACCATAATCTTCCCAGTCTTCCCTGATTCTCTCAGCATGATGTAACCTCTCTCTCCTCTTTACTATTTTAACACTTCATTCTGGACATCTTTTTACACTTATTGCTATGAGGACAATTTCACTGTGTACTGCCATTTCCTTTTTGGAAGCAGAGGCGATCATTTATGTTTTTCTGCATCAACTATAATGAAACAGAACCCCCACAGTGCTGTATTCTTTACCTGGCTTCCTCCCCTACAGTGTTGTATCGTAAAATCATTTCCTCTGCTGGGCTCCACCACCACCCCTGTCAGCTTTGCCTTTGAATCCGGCTTTTGCTTGGAGGTTATATGTAAACCCCATTGTGCTTGCATAATATGATTAAGAATGTTGCGGACCTAACTTGTATGAATTCCCTACTTGCAAATCCCTTTAAAAGTAGCTTGCCTGCCTGCCCTGGAGGAGCAGTCTTGGCTGCAGCAGCTCTGACTGCTCCATTTCCTTGTACAACGAAATAAAGATGCCTTTCTTGTTCTCCCATCTCGGTCTCTCGTTTATTGGCCAATATGAGTCATGCGGAGTAAGAACCTGGAGTTTCCATCCAGTAACAATAACATCAGGAAAAAACTTTATCATTCATTGTGTCATGAAATCAAAGTTTCTTGAATTAAGTTTTTGAAATAATATAATAATATATATTATTTTAATCTCATGCAAAGAAAAATTCTAAAGAGGACAAGTATATATATATATGTATATGTATAAACATTTTTCCATGATCAGTAAATTAAACAAATATAACAGCTCAATTATTTTGAAAATGCTGACAACTTCATTGTGAACAATAAATCTTATTTGCTGCAAACAAAAGAAACTATTCTTAAATCACAGGGGAAGTACATTAAGTAAGCACATCTAATTTTAAAAAATCATTGTAGAGCAACAAATGGTAAAAACTTATAAATTAACAAATGAAATGTAAGAACTCTAGGGAATACCAAAACAAACAACACCATTGCCATCAAGTGAATTCCTACTCACAGCAACCTTATTAGACAAAGTGGAACTGCCCCACAGGATTTCCAAGGCTGTAAATCTTCATGGAAGCCTACTGCCACATTTTCTTCCCATGGAGCAGATGATGGGTTTGAACCGCCTACCTTTCAATTCGCAGCTGAGCACTTAACAACTGCACTACCAGGGCTCCCTTTTAGAAAGGACTTACTGAAAATAGTCTGAATCTATAAAATCTTAAGGTCAGTTTTCTACTTTATCTCATGTAAAACTCAATTATATCAGCAGGAGTTCCAGGTACATAGAGAGAAGGGGAAAATGCAGTTCCACCTTGAAACAGAAGTTTAGTTTAGTTTGTTTTTAAACAAAGCAACTAGATAAGGAGAAAGGCAAAATGATAGTGATGCTATCACCTTCTTTTCAAGAAGTATTGTGTCCATTAGGAATAGTTCTAATTGCCTGAAAAATAATTATAAGTCTCAATATAAACTATATAGCAGAAATATTAAATTCTACCATAAATTTACAGAAATTTATAGAGTCTCGGTAATAAAAAGGAGGATTGGCATCACATTATCACTCAATACACGAAGAAATGCATTACCTAAAGAAGTGAAGATCAGTCCAAATATTCATAGTATTTCTGATTTAAATGTTGGTTGATTAATTTATTGGTTGTTTGATTGATGTAATCAAGATTTATAAAGGAATGATTATGGGCATGACATTTTCTATAGTAAAAATTGCATATGATATGGCCCATGTCTTCAAGAATCTGTCTAATAAAGGAGATAGATATGTAAACAATTAGTTATAAGTAAGATAGGTTTTTTTTTAAATTTCTTAGAGTGCTATAGGAACATAAAAGACATCAAATAACTGAGAAAGAGAAAATCAAGAAACAGTTTTCTTTAGAGTTTAAGTGCTATTTGAACTAGATCTTGAAAAATGTGATGGTATTAATGTGTTCTGGTTGTCTATTAATTGCAATGAATCAACCAAAACTTAGTACTCTAAAACAATAACACTTATTATCTCTCACAGTTCTGGCATTTGACTGTTGTGGCTAGGCAGTTTTCTTTAAGGATCTTTCGTGAATTTGTAGTCAGGTGGTGGCTGGAAGTGAAGTCATAATTAAATCTTCCTCTCTCACGTGAATGCTGGTTGATGCTGTTGGCTGAGGCGATAGCCAGGGATGTCAGCTGAAAAAAATATCTAAGACATTTCCATGTTATCTGGTTTTCCTCATGGCATGGTGGCTTTGTTTTAGGAGTCAGCAACCCCAGAGAACAAGGCAGATGTGTTTGGCAATTTATAGCCTAGCCTCACAAGTTAGCCTCACTTACACTGTGTTCTTTTGATTAGGTAGTTCACAAAGGTCTGCCAAGGTCAAGGGGTGAACTTTGTAAGAAGAGCACTTGGCATTGAACATATAGTGGCAGGCATGTTTAGAAAATACTTTCTGCCATACTGAGGACCTGCTGGTGTAGTGGTTAAGACTCAGCTGCTAACCAAAAGGTCTGCAGTTCAACTCCACCAGGCACTCCTTGGAAACACTGTGGGGCAGTTCTGCTCTGCCCTACAGAGTCGCTATGAGTTGGAATCGACTCAATGGCAATGGATTTGGTTTTGGTTTGTTTTTGCCATACCATGCTTCATTCTCAATGTATGAATGAACAAATTTGAGAAGAGAAGCAAGACACTTCTGTCAATTGAGCGTGTGGTAAACTTTGTAGTTATTCCCTCATCATTCATCACATCCATCTTCTGTAAGTTAGCTGCCATTCATTTCCAGGAAGAGAGTATGGCTAACGTAAGCCAATCCACAAATCCCACTCCCTGACCAGAATGATTGCTTCAGAGATGGACACATGATCCAATCTGTCAAATCAGAAGGAAGCTCATGACATTTTTTAATGATTTAAAGAAACTTCCTTTTTCTTAAATAAGGATGAAAGCTTATATAGAAAAATAGCTATATGAAATCATCTTAAATTCATGAATAGAATAAGTATTAAAAAAATTATAAACTATGGTGCAGAAAGAATTGCTGTTGTTAGGTGCCATCAAATCGATTTTGACTCGTAACGACTGTCTTAGTTATCTAGTGCTGCTATAACAGAAAAACCACAAGTGGATGGCTTTAACAAATAGAAATTTATTTTCTCACAATGTAGGAGGCTAGAAGTCCAAATTCAGGAAGGTGAATCTAGGGGAAGTCTTTCTCATTTGCTCTGGAGGAATGTCTTTTTCTCTTTGGAGCTTCTGCTCCTGGGCCATCCTCAGGTAGCTTGGCATCTCTCATCCCCCATCTCTTCTAGCTTCCTTGCTTGTTTACTCTTTTTTATATCTCAAAAGATATTGACTCAAGACACAGCCTACACTAATCCTGCCTCATTAATTTAACAAAAACAACACATTTCCAAATGGGATTATAACCACAGTCATAGAGGTTAGGATTTACAACACATTTTTTGGGGAACACAGTTCAATCCATAACAGCTACCCTAAATGACAGAGCAGAATAGCCCCATTTGGTTTTCTAGGCTGTAATCTTTATGGGAGAAGATCATTAAGTCTTCCTCTGCAGAGCCTCTGGGTGGGTTTGAACCACCAACCTTTTGGTTAGCAGTCAAGTACTTAAACTTTGAGTCACCAGGACTCATTAAATTAAGGAATATTTTTCATGTTGTTGTTGTTATGTCCCATCAAATTGATCCCAATTCATAGCAACTCTATAAGACAGAGTACAACTGCCCCAAAGGGTTTCCCAGGCTATAATCTTTACTGATTTTAATCTTTAAAATCAGGAAAGGTGTGCAACAGGGTTCTATCCTTTCACCATACTTTTCCATCTGTATGCTGAGCAAATAATATGAGAAGCTGGACTATATGAGGAAGAAAGCAGCATGAGGATTGGAAGAAGACTCATTAAAAACCTGTGATATGCAGATGACATAATCTTGCTTGCTTAAGAGGACTTAAAGTAATTACTGATGAAGATAAAAGACTACAACTTTCATTATGGATTACCCCTCAACATAAAGAAAACAAAAATCCTCACAACTGCACCAGTAAGCAACATCATGATAAATGGAGAAAAGATTGAAGCTGTCAAGGATTTCATTTTACTTGAATCCAAAATCAACATCCATGGAAACAGCAGTCAAAAAAACAAATGACGTATTATATTGGGCAAATCTGCCGTAAAAGTTCTCTTTAAAGTATTGAAAAGCAAAGATGTCACTTTGAGGACTAAGGTTCACCTTACCCAAGCCTTGGTATTTTCAATCACCTCATATGCATGTGAAAGTTGAACAATGAATAAGGAGGACTGAAGAAGAATTAATTGCTTTGAATTATGGTGCTGGTGGAGAATACTGAATATACAATGGACTGCCAGAAGAATGAACAAATCTGTCTTGGAAGAAGTCCATGCAGAATGCTCCTTAGAAGCAAGGATGGTGAAATTTCGTCTCACATACTTTGGACATTTTATTAGGAGGGATCAGTCCCTGGAGAAGGATATCATGCTTCCTGAAGTAGAGGATCATCAAAAAAGAGGAAGATCTCCAACTAGATAGATTGACATGGAGGCTGCAACAATAGGCTCAAACATAGCAATGATTGGATGGCACAGGAGGTGGCAGTATTTCTTTCTTGTTGCACATAAGGTCACTCTGAGTTGGAACTGACTAACAGTACTTAACAACAACAATCTTCACCGGAGCAGATTGCCAGTTCTTTTCTCGTGCAAAGCCTCTGGGTAATTTCAAACCACCAACATTTTGGTTAAGCACTGAGTGCTTAACAATTGTGCCACAAGGGCTCCATATGCAGATAGGATAGATAAGCATAAAATATATGACTTCGTGACATTATTGAGTCACTTGATGGAGTAAACCCTAAAAATCTACTCTACTCTACTTTACACAGAAGTAAGTTAATAAATTCCCTACTTTTTAATGCATTTTGTGTTGAGATTTTTTCCTAGAATCCTGAAGACACCACAATACATGTTTTAGATTTTTATTGTAAATTAAAAAAAAAAGAAAAGATAGAGAGAGAGAGCTGCCCTTCAGTCGATTTCAACTCATGGTGAACCATGAATGTCAGAGGAGAATTGTGCTCCATAGGGTTTTCAGTGACTGTGATCTTTCAGAAGTAGATTGCTAAATCCTTCTTCGAAGTTGCCTCTGGGTGGATTCAAACCACCAAACTTTTGGTTAGCTGCCCACTCTGTTAACCTTTGCACCACCCAGGGACCCCAGTTATGGTATGGCTTTGGTTTTCCAAAGGAGTCTTGGTTACACAGTGATTAAAGAGCTGGGCTGCTAATTGAAAGATCGGTGGTTCAAGCGCATGAGCTGCTCCATGGGAGAAAGATGTGGCGGTCTGCTTTTGTAAAGATTTATAGCCTTGGAAACCCTATGGGGCAGTTCTACTCTGTCCTGTAGGGTCACCATGAGTTATAATCAACTGGATGGGCAGTGGGTTTGCTTTGGTTTTGGGTGCTACTCCAAGCAGTAATTGATGAGGGAGTGATTGACATAAAGGGAGAGGGCTTATCAAGCAGGAGAGACATCAAGGAGGTATATATGATTAAAAAAAAACCAAAAACTTATGATTATGTTCAAAGTGACTGGGTAAATAGTGGTATAATCCAAAGACATATATAACATAAAATGAGAATCTGGATTTTGGAGGAAAAATGCTATCAGCCTAGAACCTGTAATGCAGAGAAGAGTAATTTTTTTCTAGATTTTTTAGTATCTTTCTTTTGTTTATTTTTGTTATTTTTTATTTCTTATGACTTTTGGTGTGAAGGCTTGGAATTTAAAAAGTGTTTCTTTTAATAGCTGTCCTACTTGTGAATACATACAGATAATCTTATTGATCTCAGGAGAGGGCAGAACAATAGGAAAGAATAAAACACAGATCCCTGTCTTTGAAATGCATTTAGAAGATTCTTTTTAAACATTTTACTAATGGAACGATTGATTTCAATATGAGTTTCAAAATATTTTATAAAAATAATGACAGGATTTAGGGTAGATTAGTCATTGTTGCTTCGCACTTCATCTTCATACAGTACTTTAGCACCACTTAATAAGTATTTTTTATGCATTATTGGTGAACTAAGGTGGGCAAAATAATTAATACAAAATATTGTGTCGTCCCTCTTAGGAATAGGTACCATTTAGTTTAAAAAGAAAAAAAAAAAAAAAAAGGAGCCCTGGTAGCACAGTGGTTAAGAGCACGGCTGCTAACCAAAAGGTCACCAGTTCAAATACATCAGCCACTCCTTGGAAACCTTATGGGCAATTCTACTCTCTCCTATAGGGTCACTATGAATCAGAACTAGCATCCCTTAATTAATGAGTATTTATAAATATAAACAATTTTTCCAAAAGGCCCCCAATTACTGAGAAAAGGCCAGAGTTCTCAGGCGGCTCTATCCTGGGACATGCACTAAGAAAGATTATGTTGCCCTCACAGGAATTTAAACAATTTCCTGATTTATAAACTGTAATCCTAGATAAAGTGCTCCTGCAGATTAGCAGCATGAGTTTGCTATTACTGCTGCTGTTGTTTTCCCTGCTGGGTAGAAACTAAGTATCATCTTCCCAGGACACAAATAGGTGCCTGCCAGGCAGAGCACTCTAAGTCTCTGAGAAGTGAAATTTTACAGCTCAAGTTAGTTTCTCATACAAAAATTAATACACAGATTGTTATGTGAACCTAGTTGCTATCATTATAATGTGACCACACATTCCTCCTTTCCACCCTGGATTTCCCGTGTCCGTTCAACTAGATTGTATCCCTTTCTGACTTCTCATCTCACCTCCAGACAGGAGCTGCCCATTTGGTATCCTGTGTGTTTTGGAACTAAGAAGCACACTCTTCACAAGTATCATTTTACATCTTATAGCCCAGTCGAATCTTTGTCTGAAGAGTCGGCTTCAGAATGGTTTCAGTTCTGGGTTAACAAGAAGTCCAGGGGCCATGTCTTCTGGGGTTCCTCCAATTTCAGTTAAACCACTAACTCTGGTCTTTTTACTAGAATTTGAGCTCTGCCCCCCACTTTTCTTCTGCTCCATCAGGGACTGTCTATTGTGTTCCCTGTCAGGGCCATCACTGGTGGTAGCCGGGCATCAGCTAGTTCTTCTGGTCTCAGGCTCATGGAGTCTTTGGTTTATGTGGCCCTTTTTGCCTGTTTGGCTAGTGTTTTCCTTGTATCTTTGGTGTTCTTCATTCTCCTTTACTCCAGGTGAGTTGGGACCAATTGATTCATCTTAGATGGCCGCTAGCTAGCTGTTAAGACCCCAGACACCACTCACCAAAGTGGGATGCGGAACATTCTCTTAATAAACTTTTGTTATGCCAGTTGACTTAGATGTCCCCTGAAACCACGGTCCCCAGACCCCTACTTCTGCTAATCTGTTCCTCGAAGTCTTTGGTTGTGTTCAGGAAACTTATTAGCTTTTGGTTTAGTCCAGTTGTGGTGAGTTCCCCTGTATTGTGTGTTGTCCTTCCCTTCACCTAAGATAATTCTTGTCTACTATCTAGTTAGTGAATTCCCCTCTCCGTCCCTCCCCACCCTTGTAACCATAAAAGAATGTTTTCGTCTGTATTTAAATCTTTTCTTGAGTTTTATAATAGTGGTCTCTACAATATTTATCCTTTTGTGACTGACTAAATTCACTCAGCATGACTTCCAGATTCATCCATGTTATGAGATGTTTCATGGATTCATTGTTGTTCTTTATTGTTGTGTAATATTCCACTGTCTGAATATACAATAATTTGTTTATCCATTTGTCAACTGATGTGCACCTAGGTTGTTTCCATCATTTTGCTATTGTGAACAGTGCTGCAGTGAACACGGGGTGTGCATATATCTATTCGTGTGATGGCTTTTATTTCTCTAGGATGCATTCCAAGGAGTGGGATTGCTGGATCGTATGGTACTTCTATGTCTAGCTTTTTAAGGAAGTGCTAAATCGATTTCCAAAGTGACTGTACCATTTTACTTTCCCACCTGCAGTGTATGAGTGTTCCAGTCTTTCCACAACCTCTATAACATTTATTATTTTGTGTTTTTGGGATTAATGCTAGCCTTGTTGGGGTGAGATGGTATCTCATTGTAGTTTTGATTTGCATTTTTCTAATGGCTAATGATCGTGAGCATTTCCTCATGTATCCATCAGCCACCTGAATGTCTTCTTTGGTGAAGTGTCTATTCATATCCTTTGCCCATTTTTTAAATAGGTTGTTTGTCTTTTCATTATTGAAGTTTTTCAGTATCTTGTAGATTTTAGAGTTTAGACCCTAATTGGATATGTGGTAGCCAAAAATTTTTTCCTAGTCTGTAGGTTGTCTTTTAGTCTTTTGGTGAAGTTTTTTGATGAGCATAAGTGTGTGATTTTTCAGAGCTCCCAGTTATCGAGTTTCTTTTCTGGTGTTTGTGGATTGTTAGTTACGATTTGTATTCTATTTATACCATGTATTAGGGCTCCTCGCCTTATCCCTATTTTCTCTTCCATGATCTTCATTGTTTTAGATTTTATATTTAGGTCTTTGATCCATTTTAAGTTAGTTTTTGTACATGGTGTGAGGTATGAATCTTGTTTCATTTTTTTTGCAGATGGATATCCAGTTATGCCAGCATCACTTATTAAAGAGACTGTCTTTTCCCCAATTAATGGACTTTCGGCCTTAGTCAAATATCAGCTGCTCATAGGCAGATGAATTAATGTCTGGATTCTTAATTCTGTTCCATTGGTGTATGTATCTGTAGTACAAGTACCAGGCTGTTTTGACTAATGTGGTGGTATAATAGGTTCTAAAATCAAGTATTGTAAGACCTGTCATTTTGCTCTTCTTCTTCAGCAATGCTTTGCTTATCTGGGGCCTCTTCCCTTTCTATATGAAGTTGGTAATTTGTTTCTCCATCTCATTAAAAAAATGTCATTGGAATTTGGATGCAGATTGCATTGCATCTATAGATCACTTTGGGTAGTTCTGACATTTTCACAATGTTGAGTCTTAGTATCCATGAGCAAGGTATGTTTTTCCAGTTATGTAGGTCTCTTTTGGTTTCTTGCAGTAGTTTCTTACAGTTTTCTTTGTATAGGTCTTTTACATCTCTGGTTAGATTTATTCCTAAGTATTTTTTCTTCTTGGAGGCTATTGTAAATGGTATTGATTTGGTGATTTCCTCTTTAAAGTTCTCTTTGTTGGTGTAGAGGAATCCAGTTGATTGTTGTATGTTTATCTTGTATCCTGATACTTTGCTGAAATCTACTATTAGTCCCAGTAGTTTTCTTGTGAATTCTTAGGGGTTTTCTGTGTATATGGTCATATCATCTGTAAACAGGGATACTTTTACTTCTTCCTTATCAATTTAGAGAAACTTTGTTTTTCTTGCCTAATTGCTCTGGCTAGGACCTCCAGCACAATGTTGAATAAGAGTGATGATAAAGGGCATCCTTGTCTGGTTCTGGTTCTCAAGGGGAATGTTTTCAGAACTCTCTCCATTTAGGATGATGTTGTTTGTTGGCTTTGTATAAATGCCCTTTATGATGTTGGGGCATTTTATTATTATTTTGCTGAGAATTTTTAATAAATGGGTGTTGGACTTCGTCAAATGCCATTTCTGCATCAATTGATAAGGATCATGTGGTTCTTGTCTTTTGTTTTATTTATGTGATGGATTACATTGATTGTTTTTCTAATGTTGAACCATCCTTGCATACCTGGTATGAATCCCACTTGGTGATGGTTGATGAATTATTTTTTTGATATGTTGTTGAATTCTGTTGGCTAGAATTTTGTTGAGGATTTTTTTGTCTATGTTCATGAGGGATATTGGTCTGTATTTTCTTTTTCTGTGGTGTGTTTACCTGGTTTTGGTATCAGGGTTATGCTGACTTCACAGAATGAGTTTAGGAGTATTCCATTCTTTTCTATGCTCTGAAATACCTTCAGTAGTAGTGGTCTTAACTCTTCTATGAATGTTTGGTCGATTTCTCCAGTGAAGCTGTCAGGACAAGGGCTTTTTTTGTTGTTGTTGTTGGGAGATTTTAATTATCTTTTTAATCTCTTCTTTTGTTATACGTTTATTTAGTTTCTCTATCTCTGTTTCTGTTTAGGTCGGTAGTCTGTTTCTAGAAATTTGTCCATTTTCTCTCAGTTTTCAAATTTGTTGGAGTACAGTTTTTCATAGTGTTCTGTTATGATTCTTTTAATTTCAGTTGGGTCTGTTGTCATATCACCCACCTCATTTCTTATTTGGGTTATTTGCTTCCTCTCCTGTTTTTCTTTTGTCAGTTGGCCTATAGTTTATCTGTTTTGTTTATCTTTTCTAAGAACCTGCTTTTGAACCGTTTCTGCATACCTGGTACAAATCCCTCTTGGTCGTGGTTGGTGAATTATTGTTAACTGTTTCAATTGTTTTTCTATTCTCTATTTCATTTAATCCTGCTCTAATTTTTATTATTTGCTTTCTTCTGGTGCCTGAGGGGTTCTTTTGTTGCTCTCTATTTGTTTGAGTTGTAGGGTTAAATTTTGATTTTGACCCTTTCTTCTTTTTGGATGGGTGCATTTAGTGTTATAAATTGACTCTGAGTACTGCCTTTGCTGTATCCCAAAGGTTCTGGTAAGATGTATTTTCATTCCCGTTTGATTCTATGAATTTCTGTATTCCATCCTTAGCTTCTTCTATAACCCAGTAGTTTTTGAGCAAGGTGTTGTTCAGTTTCCATGTGTTTGATTTTTTTCCTTGCTTTTTCTGTTATTGATTTCTACTTTTATGGCTTTATGGTAGGAAAGATGCTTTGTAATATTTCGATGCTTTTGATTTTTTTAAGACTTGCCTTATTGCCTAATATGTGGTCTATTCTGGAGAATGTTCCATGTGCATTGGAAAAGAAAGTATACTTGGCTGCTGTTGGATGGAGTGTTTGGTATATATCCATGATATCAAGTTGGTTGATTGTGGCATTTACATCTTCCGTTTCTTTACTGAGCTTCTTTGTGGATGTTCTGGCCTTCACCAAAAGTGGTGTGTTAAAGTCTCCTACTATTATTGTGGAGCTGTTTATCTCTCTTTTAAGTGATGTTAGAGTTTGTTTTATGTATTTTGGAGCCCTGTCATTGGGTGTGTAAATATTTATCATGATTATGTCCTCCTGGTATATTGACCCTTTAATCATTATATAATGTCCTTCCTTCTCCTTTGTGGTGGCTTTTACTTTAAAGTCCATTCTGCCAGAGATTAATATTGCCACTTCTGCTCTTTTTAATTGCTGTTTGTTTGACGTATTTTTTTCCATCCTTTGAGTTTTAGTTTGTTTGTGTTTTTAAGTCTAAAGTGTGTCTTTTGTAAACAGCATATAGACGGATCGTGTTTTTTTATCCATTCTGCCACTCTCTGTCTCTTTATTGGTGCATTTAGTCCTTTTACATTCAGCTTATTTATTGATAGGTATGAGTTTAGTGCTGTCATTTTATTGTGTTTTTTGTGTGTTGTTGACAGTTTCTTTGTTCCACTTAACTTTCTGTGCTGTTTTTCTTTATATATTTCCTCTTCATCTTTTTCATTGTTACTGATTTCGTATTTACTGAGTCTTTGTTTTTCTTTTTTTAATTTTGATATGTAAGATTATTAGTTTCCTTTGTGGTTGTCTTAATGTTTACCTCTATTTTTCTAAGTTTAAACCAGTCTTTTATTTCTTTATATCACCTTGACTTCCTCTGCATATGAGAGATCTATGACTACATTATTTAATCCTTTTTTGTTTTAATGTTGTCATCTTTTACATATTGACCTCTTATTTCCCTATATTCAGTGTTTTAGCTTTGATTTATTTTTGGGATTTCCCTATCTGGGTTGATATCTGGTTGGTCTATCTTGTGTACTAGTCTTGCATTGTTATCTGATGTTATTGATTTTCTAACCAGAGGACTCCCTTTAGTACTTCTTGTAATTTTGATTTGTTTTTTACAAATTCCCTAAACCTCTGCTTAGCTATAAATACTCTAATTTTGCTGTCATATTTGAGAGAGAGTTTTGCTGGATATATAATTCTTGGCTTGCAATTTTTTTTTTTTTTCCTTCAAGGCTTTATATATATCATCCTATTGCCTTCTTGCCAGCATGGTTTCTGCTGAGTAGTCTAAGCTTATTCTTACTGATTATCCTTTGTAGATGACTTTTCATTTATCCCTAGCTGCTTTTAAAACTCTCAATTTATTTTTGGTTTTGGAAGTGTGATTACAAAACATCTTGTTGACTTTCTTTTGGGATCTGCCTTGTGTGGGATCTGATGAGCTACATGGATAGATATCTTCTCATCTTTCATGATATTAGGGAAGTTTTCTGCCAACAAATCCTCAACAACTCTGTCTGTATTTTCTGTTATCCCCCCTGTTCTGGTACTCCGGTTACTCGTAGGTCATTCCCCTTGATAGAGTCCCATATAATTCTTAGGGTTTCTTCATTTTAAAAAAAAAAAATTATCTGATATTTCCTCAAATAAGTTGGTGTCAAGTGCTTTATCTTCCATCTCACTAATTCTGACTTCCATTGCCTCAGTTCTGCTCCTATGACTTTCTATTGAGTTGTCTAATTCTGAAATTTTATTGTTAATCTTTTGGATTTCTGTTTGCTGTCTCTCTATGGATTCTTGCAGTCTGTTAAATTTGTCATTATGCTCTTGTACAACCTTCTTACGTTCCTCTATTGCTTTGTCTGTGTGTACCTTGGTTTGTTCTGTTTTGCCTGATCTCCTTTCTGATTTCTTGAAGAGCTCTATGTATTAATCTTTTGAATTCTACCTCCAGTATTTCCATGAAGTTCTCTTCCTCTGAAGGTTCCTTGATTCTTTGTTTTGGTCACTTGTTGAAGCCATCATGGTCTGCCTCTTTATGTGATTTGATATTGAGTGTTGTCTCCAGGCCATCAATAAGTTATTATATTTATTTATTTTATGTTTGCTTACTGTGTCATAGCTTTTTATTATGTTCAGTTTTGATATGCCCAAATAGGCTGTTCGTGTGCGCTAGTTTGATTATTGGTGTCTTTGAAGCTCTCACGTCCTGTCACCAGGTGTTTACAGCTGTTATGAGGTATGTGAGCCTAGAGTCAGTTTACTTTTCTTGTGTGGATTCAGCTCATGTGTCCAGGTTATCAGTCACTGAGTGTTTGGTGCAGGCTGCCATGTACAGTCCTAGATGGGCAGGGGTGATTGGAATAGGCACAGGTATCTGGTTAAAGTAGGAGGCCACATTCAGAGCAAGAGGGGGTGGGGATGACAGCTTCCCCTTAGTGTTTGGGTTAAAAGTGTGTCCCTGTTTCCTAGAGCATGTAGTTGTGGGTTTTGCAACAGGGATATGAGCACCCAATGATGTTGGCTGTAAGGACTAGGAGACACCACTTATTCATGGAACCTTGTTGAGGGTGGCTAGGTGGCATAGGTGGAACCATCAGTTTTTTGGCCCCTGACATGAGTAGGTGAGGACCCTGCTTAATGGGCAGGGCAGTGTCAAATGTAATGAATCTGCCACTCCCCCTTATAGCTGATACAGTTGAAAATAGGCTTCAGGTATATACCCTGTTGTACTGTGCTAATGAGGGCCTATGCCATTGAAATGGGCCCACACAGGTCTGTGAAGGGTTGAAAGGCATTCAAAGTCCCTGCACCCTTTATGCCTGTGTCTATGCAAAAGGTCTATGCCTGCCCTAAGTTCCTGGCTTAGGGGAGCTGGCAGATTATTTTTTCCTGTTTGTTAAGTTGTTTCTTCTCCAAAGCCAGGAGAATGGCTGAGGGTGCACAATCGGGTCCTACTTTCAGCCCAGGGGGTGTAACAATCTCTGAAGCTGTACTGGGACACAGAGCAGAGTGGGGAGGGACAGGTAAATGGGATAGAGTTACTTTCCAAAAAGGGGGGGTTGATCTGTGTGGTAGGTTAGACACATGTACTTTTATTTCACCAAATGAGGGTCGCTTCTCGCTGGTTCTGGAGGCTAGAGCAGACTCTCCGCTTTTCAGTCTCTCCCAATGTGGCAAACATGTCCTGAGCACCACTGTTTTCCTCACTGTGTGCAATAGCCAATCCAGCCTGCAGGGTGCCAGTGCCAGCCAGGTCAGGTCTGGTAACTCCTCACTACTTCTGTGCCACCTCTCCCTCCCCCGCTACTTATTCTGATTTCTCAACTTTGTCTGTGATGTTCAGGGCTCCTAGATTGTCATATATAATTGTTTTTTCTGGTCTTGTTGTAAGAGGGACCACAAGATTCATCTGACTAGTCCACCATCTTAGCCCTGACTGAACATAGACATTATCATTCTTTCTCTTAAGAAATATGGGGACACCAGAGCAAGAAGTTTTATAACCACCAGCAGGTTTTATCTGTGGCTACTTTCAGATTGCTACAAAAATTATAATAAACAATATAATTTACATCCAAAATGGTGGGTCTGGAAAAGAACTTTAAATTAATTTTTCCCACTGAAAACATTAGATATATCTACAACACCAACAGCAATAACAACAACAACAAAAAAAAAGAGCAGCTGCTGGGTCTGCTAATGTGCAACTAAACACCTTATGGGATTTGGTTTCTTAGTTTGGAGGTTTATGGTCACGGTTTCATGAGATAACTCAGTTAGTTGGCTTAATATCATGTTTAATGCTTCTGTTCTATCTCCCAGTTTGTTACATAATACCTGAAGTCTCAAAACTTGCAAGCGGCCATCTAAGTTACAACTGAGGAAGCACCAGAGGAAGAAGGACAGTCAGGAATAAAAGGAGGATATAGAATGTGTGAATAATTACCTCCATGAACAACTGCCTCCTTTGCCATGAGACCAGAAGTACTGAATGGTGCCCAGCTACTGTTACTGAACATCTTAATCAAAGATTCTATGGAAGAATCCTGATCAAAAAGGAGAAATTCAGAACAAAATTTCAAATTCTTATGGAATCCAGACTTTGTAGAACCATTGAGGCTGGATAAAGCCCTGCAACTATTGCTCTGAGGTAATCTTTAACCTTTAAACCTTAAACTAAAAATATCCCCTGAAGTCTTTCTTAAACCAGTGTCCCCCCGCGAAAGAAAAAATCTATTGCTATTGAATAAATTTGACTCTTAGCCACCCCATAGGATAGAGTAGAACTGCCACATAGGATTTCCAAGGAGTGGCTGGTAGATTTGAACTGCCCACCTTTTGGTTAGCACACGAGTACTTAAACACTGCACCACTAAGGCTCCTAAACCAAACAATGCTTTAGCTTAACCAGTAAAGGATATCTACCTTGAGAATTCTGCTCTTTTAAAAACTATCTTTATGAGATCAAATTGACAACAGCAACTCAAAAGATTGGATAGGAAACTTAGGGTGTAGTGAGTTTATGTTAATGTGGTAGGAACAATTCTGAAAAGAAGGGTAAGAATACTTGTACAACGTGAAGAATACAATCACTGTCATTGAATTGTACATGTAGAAATCGTTGAATTGTTGTATGTTCCGCTGTATATATTCTCAATAGCAACAAAAAATAAAATAAATAATTTTTAAAAAATGGAATTAGGAGTAAAAAATAAGAAACTGAAATTTTGTTATTCTAAGTTTTTAGACCTTATTGTTTTGATTAAGTTGATTTTAGGTATCTTAATTGACAATGCTGTACATTTTTTTTTTTTTTACAGTTTTTTTTGTTGTTAGTTGCTCACTCTGACTTATGGCTCCAAATGTTGTGATCCTTGCTATGTCTGAGTCCACTGTTGTGGCTAATTTAACAATCCATCTCACTGAGTGTTTCCCTCATTTTCATTGGCCCTCTATTTTGCCAAACATGATACCCTTACCTAGTGATTGGTCTTTCCTGGAAAAGTGTCCAAAGTAAGCGAGTAGAAGTCTTCCCTCCTTGCTTCTAAGGAACTTCCTGGTATTATTTCTTCTAAGACTGATTTATTTGTCTTTTTGGGAGTCCAAAGTATATTTGGTGTCATTCACCAACACCACAGTTTGAAGACATCAATTTTTCTGCTGTTTTTTACAGATATGCTTTAGCAAATGAATATTCTTTTATATTCAGTGACTCCTTGATCAATTTTCTCCTTCCCATCATGGCAAATGTATATAACTAAATTATATTCTTTTTAATTACTCTTTCGAAGATATTCTTTCCAGAGGATACTGGCTGGTATTACACATGGATGTATATGGAGATGATTTAGTCCCTTCTATGAATTTCTTTAGCAGTCCAACTCTAATTCCACTCATTTCTAGCTGTACTGCCATTGTTTTTAAGGGCATTACAGTAGGCCAAGATGTTTGCCTCTATAAATCAATTAAAAAAAAAGAAAAAACCCGTTGCCATCAAGTTGGTTCCAACTCGTAGCAACCCTATAGGACAGAGGAGAACTGTACCATAGGGTTTCTAAGGAGCACCTGGTGGATTTGAAACCCACCAGGGTTTCCTTGTCTCCATAGAGGGAGCTTTAAGCAAATATATTCTCAGGAGTCTATTTACCACCTTGAAAGAAAACTGTATTTTTTTTTTGAACCCTACTTTTGTCCCACAACTCAAGACTGCCCTATTGTTAAACTGGTTAAGATGGTATCGATGGTAGCAGAGGATAAGAAATCAATCAGAAAATGTCCACTGAAAATTTATTATAGTCTTGCATGTTGGTGATGCCCAGAGAGAATTTCTTCCAAAATTTAGAGGTTTGTCATTGAAAGGCCTATCTTTTTGGTCTCAGTCAAAAGATATTTTGAAATTGTTTTCTTCAGAAATTCTCATATTAAATAAAAGAACCTCTCCACAGAAAAGGAATAAATGAAAATAAACATAGTTTAATTACTCAGTGAAGTCACTGTAATGTAATATTGTAGCTTGTCTTGGTTGAATATTTAAAAAAATAATGAATTAATTTAGGGTTTCTTCATGGCCTTAGATAGGAAGGATATAGTTTATTATAATAGTCAGTTCAATTGCAATAAGCAAGTCTCTTTCTATGTTCCACATCATTTCTTTATGTCTCCCTTTGCCAGTCCTACCTACTTCTTTTCTCACCAGTGTCATAGAAATTCTTTTCTTTGTGTTTGTAAAAATGGCTTGGGGGCTGTGTCTGATCTCCTCTAACTCCACAAGAGAGACGGAGAACCAAGATCAACAGCCCAAGGCTGATTTCTATGAGGTGGAGTTCAGCTATGCCTTCTCTCTCTGACATTTTTACCAATCCTGACACAAACTGTCCCTCCCACAAGACTCTCTACAGAGTTCCATGATTCATTGAATGGCCACACAGGGCTTACAGACCATATTCAGAATTATGGGGTTTATCAAGGAAGTAACAGTTACAATTCAGGCTCAAAAACACTCAGGATACAGCTCTTCCATCAGGATAGCCTTTCCCAAGCTGTGGTCGCAGGTATACTTCTTCCTGGCTTTCAGTCTTTGCCCAAAGGCATTCAACTTTCTCTGCCCAAGGCGCCATCTCATGCTGCCAGGGCTCTGATCCTGGGTCTCTCCTACGGGTCTCTCCCTCCTTGGTGTTGGTGGGCTCCTCCTCTCCTCTCTGGAATTGCCTCTCTTTTAAGGCAAAACTGACCAATCCCCCTAGTAGGCCACAATTACCCTATCACATATTCACCTGGGTGCGAGTTACAAGATCATGGCTAGAAATGTCACACACAAAAGTAATTAATTCACCACAGTGCTGTTTTGTTAATATCTATTTTTGATTCACATCCATAGTATTACTCTATATAGCTCACATTTTCATTCAGTACTATGCTTTGTATGCATTCGGTGTACTGATTTTAAAAAAAGCATGATATTACATGATGGACATCCTGATTGCCACCTACTCTACAGCACCATAAAGCAACATCTTTGCACATGTACCATTATGAACTACTGGGATATAATTGAAAGGTGAAGGAGGAGTTACTAGAATATGAGTATATTTTTTTCAAATATAATTCATATTTGAATTTCATATTTCAAAGTTCGTACAAGAAAAATAATTTACATTTTTTTTAAATTACACTCAGTTGAAATGAACATATTTTATGCTAAAAATAAAATTGAAAGAAAAAATATTTCTTTAAATCTATTGGAACAATTATTAATAGCATTTATCAGAGTAATAAGACACTATGAGCAGCTATCTTTTGGAAATAGTTCAATTTCCAAAATAGTCCGACATACATGGAAAATCATATGGAGTCTTTTCACCAGGAATTATAAGCTTACACTATATGCAGTGGGAAACTGAGAGAAAAGAAGGGATATGTAGATGCTGAATTTTTGAAAATTAATCAAATCTTGAAAAATGAGACTAATATTCTAACAACAGTTGTCTTCTTTCCCTCAGTCCTTCTTTCAATGACTCAGATAAAAGTAAGTAAAATTTATTTCTGTTACAATTCTATTTTAAACTGGCAAGGGTAACATGAGAAACAGAAAATAACTCCTCCATTTATTAAGTCTTCGCTGGTAGTTTCTTTGGTAGTTTAACTTGCTAGCTTTGCAAATTGCTCAAGCTGACTGCTATATATCAAGTTAAGAGTGCTCCCTGGATTCCTCTCTAGTGCATTTACAGTGCCAAGGATAGATGGAGCAAATGCATAAACCGATAAAGTTACTTTAAAAGAAAAGCATTAATCCAGAAGTGTGACGCGATAAAGTTTCATATAGAAATAAAAAGAACTACTCTATTATTATATGTTTTTGAAAGATGATTAATGGGCTAATTCATGTGATAGAAAGCTGAGAAAAAATATTAAAATTAAAATAAGCATTTCCTAAAATCTCCCAACCTTAATTTTCTAAAGGCTTTTACATGTCAGAAAAAAAAAATTATATTTTCCGGTATAAAATATCACCACATGATATAAAATACAGAAATAATGAAACAAACAGGAAAAAAAAAAAAAATCCCTAACATGATCACTGCACTAACAAAATTTCTGTTGCAAGGTGAACAATTAATCCTTCAAAATTTTTCCATTTTATAGAATTGAAACACAGTATATAAAATTTTGGATACTTTTATTTTTATTTAGCATTAATCTATAAATATTGTCTAGGTCTCTATATAATCCGTACTAAATTCACTTTTAATTAATACAAACATGAGCTCAAGTAGGTATAGCATGAGTCATTCTCCCATTGTTGGACACTTGGCTTGTTTCTACATGTTTGTTACTACAGACAATATCATTTTAAACATCTTCTTTATTTAAATTATGCTATTTTCCATATCACATTGGTTACATTAATAAAATTTTGAATGATGGACAAAATAGGATAAGTAACTTAAGATTTTAAAACTATATTGCCAAAAATTTTCAGAAAAGTTATTCATATTTATAATGCCACCAGATATAAAGTATCTGTTTTAGTATATGTTCTTCATGTACAACTGAGCATTTCTATTTTACTTCCTTCTTACTTATTTACCAATGATGTTAAACTTATTTTATCATTTGTTTCTTTGTTTAGCAATGTTTTATCTCTATTGATTAATCTGTTTACATTCTTTGATTTTTTTAATTTCACAGTTATATATATAGCTATCATATGTTGTAATGAATTACCATCTAGTTATATGAAATAATTAATAATATAACAAGTGTTTTATATTTATAGCCCAGTTGTGTTCTTAATATTTTTAATATAATAAAGCCAGAGTTTTTTAATAATAAAAATGATTATAGTTTTGTTTATAAGACACATTTTATATAATAATATTCAGTCAATGTAAATGAATAGAGGAAAAGATATGCTATAATTTATAATTTCCTACCAATAACATCTTTTTTTAAATGTTTTTTTTGTTGTAGTTTAAGTGAAAGTTTACAATTCAAGTTAGTCTCTCTCCCAATAATATCTTTATCATCAATGTGATGGGTAGGCTAATAACATATATGGTTTGAAATTAAAACTTTTTTTTCATAGCTAGAAACAAAGGTTTAACAGTTTTTTTGTTCCCTGACAATATTAAATACTTTTTTTCTTAAGAATTTTAAAAATTATCTAAATGGTCATTTATTCAACAAGTATTTATCTCATGTCTACTCTATGCCACATACAGGGGAGACAGAAAGCAAAGTGTGGCCCTCATGAGGCTTCCGTTCTAATGAAAGAAATACAAAAGAAACTAATAGTATCAGGAGTAATAAATGATAGAAAGTGATGGTTTGGAGAGAGGGAGTGTAGAGAACAATTTCACATTGTTTATTAACAGAAGTCCTAGGTAAGTAGATGACATTTGACCAAGCTTCTGTGAAGGCCTATCATGTAAGATATTGTCATAGACTTCTAATAGTTTAAAAAAAATAACCTAAAAAAAAAAAAGGTTAATAAAGGGAAAACGAGTAGACAGGTATTGCTG
This sequence comes from Dugong dugon, assembly GCA_030035585.1. Lineage (NCBI taxonomy): Eukaryota > Metazoa > Chordata > Mammalia > Sirenia > Dugongidae > Dugong > Dugong dugon. Next base: position 45,005,155 of record CM057477.1, on the reverse strand, counting down.
AACGCAACAAAAGGATTTAAAATTGAAATCACTAAGCGATAGAGGAGAGAAGTAATATAAATAACTGAAAGTAGCATAAAGCATGTAGTTAACCATTGCCAGAGTTGGCACATACAGATGTGCAGGTGGTGTTGGTTAATTATGTCCTGCACAATGCTAAAGAGTGCCATCCATAATGTGTTGTCCAGAGCCTCATTTATGTATAATTTGTGCCAGAAGATTTTCAGAGAATCTGGGGAGGTGCAAGGCATATGTTGGTTATGAAGTTTTCCATGGAGAAGCTTTAAAGAGTAGGGAGAAAACAAGAGAAGACATGCAAACTAGGGACATGTTATTTCTATTTGCCACACAAAGACTATACTTCTTGTTGTTGTGTGTTGTAGAGTCAATCCCAACTCACAGCAATCTTATTTGACAGAGTAGAACTGCTCCATAGGGTTTCCTCGACTGTAGTCTTTATGGGAGGAAATCGCCAGGTCTTCTCTCTCATAGAGCCACTGGTGGGTTTGAACCACTAACCTTTAGGATAGTAGCTGAGTGCTTAACCATTGCACAATGTGGGCTTCTTTTAAGACTATACTCAAAATAAATAAATAAATAAAACCAAACCTATTGCTATGTAGTCAATTCCGAATCATAGTAACCCTATAGGATGGAGGAGTAGAACTGCCCCATAGGGTTTCCAAGGAGCAACTGGTGGATTTGAACTGCTGACCTTTTGGTTAGCAGTCGAACTTAACCACTGCACCACCAGGGATATAATTGAAAGTATTAAATTCCTCCATTTGCCATTCCAGACTCATAAATATATCTACATGCATCCATTCTGATGTATTTCTGAGACTCTGTTTCAATATTATAGGAAGAATTGTCTCTTTAGTGGTGTTTGGATGCGTACATGCTCTTTTGCTCCCAGATTTGTTTTCATGCCGTAATATCTCATTCTATATTGTCAGCTTCTTCCATTTCTCCCTTAAAAACAAACAAACAAACAAACAAAAAAAAAAATAGACATGTTTAAGTATTGTTCATTTTAAATATGTCCTAATCCTGTTCTAGTTAGTGCTGTTCATTCTGTCCCTTTACACACGACTCTCAGCTTCAGCTTCCTCACCATCTAATCTTTCTCTTATGCCTTGTTGTCTGCTTTCACTGCTTGCCAGAAGAAAAAATGCCATATTTAAGAATGGGACTGGCCATTATATTCTTTTAGCAAACTTTCCTTCTACCAATATTAAATTTTACTGTGTTAGATACCTATTTCCTTGTACTATTGACCATAATGTAATTTCGGAATGAGTCTTATTCAATTTACTATTCCTAGCCCTGAGTCAGTTTGTAGTCAGTAGTCAGCCGCTCTGGGGGAGACAGATGTGTCATTCTGCTCCTGTAAATATTACAGGCTTGGGAACCCTATGGGGCAATCCTACTCTGTCCTTTAGGGTCACTGTGAGTCAAAATCAACTCACAGCGATGGGTGTTTTTTTTTTTTTTTATAAGCCGTGATTCAGAATCAGCTAACAACAGCACAACAACTACTAAGCCTAAAATATGGACATAATGAGAGCTGTGTAAATATTTGTTAAATAACGGATCGCTCGAATGAATAATGAATCAATGAATGCTAATTTACTACATGTTAACATTAAAACCTAGGCACTATTTAATTCAGTTCAGCAATTGAGAACCTACTACATGTGAGGTACTCTGCTATGACCTGACAGTATACAGGTGAACAAAAGCCTTGTCATGGAAGATTATTAGTTTAGCTGAAGAATTAAAAATGGCAATATAAATAACAAATCCAATGCAAGTTGCTGTAAAGAGGCATGCAAAAAATTACATCCCAGGGGAAGGGTAATATCTTTAACAGAATATCTTTATAATAGTATAAAATAATATCTTTAACAAAAAAGGTCAAATAAGGTCATACACAGTAAGTGATGTTCAAAAAAGATCTTGTTGCTGTTAGGTGCCATCAAGTCAGTTCCGACTCCACAGCAATCCTATGTACAGCAGAAGCAAACACTGCCTGGTACTGCCATTCTGACAATCATTGCTATATTTGAGCCCATTATTGCTGCCACTGTGTCAATTCATCTCTTCGAGGGTCTTCCTTTTCTCCAAATAGATTACAATGAAAATCATCCATGGGCATGTAAGGAGACTGCTGAATTAAAAAAAACAAAAAAACAACAACTGCATAATGAAGAATGACAAGTAAAATACGTTGGCACAAGCAAAAAGTAAAGGAAAATTACAGTGAGATGATTTTAGAAATAAATTCTTAATATAGGTTATTATATGTTGTCTTGGGATAACAGTGCCTTACTGAGCAGTGACTTGGACACATACATATTAATATAATATTATTCTGAAAGCAAAATTGGGGATGGATTGGAAAGGAGAGAAACTGGAGACTAATTAGGTATAGTAATGAAATGACTGCATAACTATCAATTATTAAGAATTTACTATTTTCAGGCATTCTGCTAAGAATTTTCAGTTTATTATTTTATATTTAATCAACCTATGAGCCATATGAGTACAGTTATCTATATTATATTGAATGATAAAAAAATAAGAACCAAAAACATATAGGAAGTTATTAGTGGAGCTAGATTTGAACTCTATTATTGCCAAATCTAAACTATGTATTTTAAATAAGAATAGGCATGTAGAGAAAGTCTACCATGAAGTTAATTCTATGCTAAATTTTTAAACATATTCTCTTATTTAGCCTTGAAAACAAATCTATTGTTATTCTCATTTGTGTGTGATGAAACTGAAGATTTGAGAGTTGGACAACACATCCATCCAGGTTCATACAGATGATCAGTTAACGGAGCAAGGATGGTCTGACTCCAAATTACAAAGTTTATTCCACGCTAAAACATCATAGTAATTCATAAGAATTGCCTATATAGAAAGTAGTGGGTCTAGGAAAGGAATAAGAATTAGTAAAGAAAAAAAATGCATTTATGCAGCAAAATCAGACTTCTTTCTTTGAATGGATATTAGGAAAGAAGTGAGAAAGAAGAGCAAGAAGGGAATCAATGATATATCAGGGGAGTCTAGAAAAATAACTCAAACATGTCAAAATAAGTAAACGTCATTATATTTAAGCTGCATTGTTGAAAATGGTGGTTTAAAATATTGATGTAAAACATTAAACCAATTTGAGACAACTGTATTTTCAAGGAGCATAAAAGTTTCCGGCAGTTGCAGACCATTTCTCACTGATTTACAATTTTGCAAAATGATGGATACAAGCTTACACAGGTGATCAATCCATCTGAGTATTTAAACATCAATCATTCTGCATAACTAATTACATTTTGTGAAGACAAAATACTTGTAAAATGGCTAAGTTAGTGGCATTTCCCACAGCATCAATCAAAATTCAAATATTTTATATTCCTTTTAGCAAGAACAAGAATTTGGTACATTGTAGATATAATTTTTAATGGTACTATCATCTCATTTGTAATTAATATTCTTCTATCTGGATTATATCAGAGGCATCTTTGTTTTCCAAACTTATATACCACCACTTATCTGTCAATTTGTCATACGGTGGTGGCTTATGTGTTGCTATGATGCTGGAAGCTATGCCACCTGTATTTCAAATACAAACAGGATCACCCGTGGTGGACAGGTTTCAGCAGAGCCATTTTATGTATTTGAAATCTTGATTAACTGCAATCATTGGGAGCTATTTTAGTAATTATAACTTACTATTTATAAATATCATATTCCAAGTATAAAAAGAAACAATTATAATTATTGTAAAAGCAAGTTAAATATCTCTTTCATTTTCACATGAACAATCAATGTATTGAAGTAATATATATCTTCAATTTTGTCAGAACATTTACAAGTAATATTTATAAATAGTGCCTCAGAAATGAAATTAACCAGATTTCAGTAGCTGGGCATATGACAGTAAGAGTGGCAAAATGGGATAAGACAGAATATCAGGGCCTCATTTTGTTCTCTCTGTGTGTGTATGTGTGTGTTTGCTTGTGTGTGTGTGTACTAGACACGGTTCCACCAGAACTACTCAACAAGAATCTCAGGGGTAGGGGTTATGGAATTTTGTATTATAGAAACATTTCAAAGTGATTCAATAAGTTGAAGTTAGGTAGAAATCATTTCCACCGAGCACCAAGCATTAAGGTTAAAATGAGCTGAATACGAAATACATATATTCTTGAATGTAGAATTTAAAGAAAACTGAAAAAGTATATGATGGGCAACCTTAGCTTCATTACACTCCTTGCGCACACTAAGGTAGCCCAAACATACATCGGGTTCTTTTATATTTTAGTTTTGTGTTATCACAATTAAAAGAAATAATTCAAAGCAGTGTAACAAGAAGTATTTAACACTAATTAAAGGAGCCCTGGTGGTGCAGTGGTTAAGGCACTTGACTACTAACCAAAAGGTCAGTGCTTCAAAACCACTAACTGCTCTGAGGCAGAAAGATGTGGCAGTCTGTTTCCATAGCGATTTACAGCCTTGGAAACCCTGTGGGGTAGCTGTGAGTCAGAATCGACTCCTTGGCAGTGGGTTGCATTTGGTTTTTTGAACACTAATTAAGAAGAGTTTCGAACAATCATATGTGATAACATTTGAAAAAAATGACTGTATTTACCAAGAATACAAGAATACCAAGAGTAAATAAGTTGAAAGGAAATAGGAAAATAACTATGCATTTAGCATATTTTAATTATATCCATATAGAATGCAGTGTTATAGTAATTCATACTAAAACACATAAATAGGACTATGAGCATGTAATTCTATAGTAAAACAGGCCTGTAATATTTTATTAAAAATTTATGTACTTGAAAACTAACAAAGATTTATGATGTTTCATTAAGGAACTCAAGTGCACTTAATTATAGAAATAATAAACAGGGAGAAACATTTTCTGAATGGCCTTGTAGGAGCCTCCAAAAACCCACTGCTTCATAAAAGTAATGAGAACCCTGACAAAATTTGTCTAAATCAACTCTTTATTAAACCTGAATATTGACCAAAGGCTTGCAACAATCTATGGAGGGTTTATTCAGCAAAAATGGCTGGATCTTGGTAAAAACATTGTACTGTATAGGTATTTTTGTTGTTGTGTACAGTCGAGTTGATTCTGACTCATAGTGACCGTATAAGACAGAATAGAACTGCTCCACAGGGTTTCCTAGGCTGTAATCTTTACGGGAGAAGATCGCCAGGTCTTTTCTCCCATGGAGCAGTTAGTGGCTTCCAACTGCAGACCTCTCAGTTGGCAGCCCAGGGCTCCATTTCCATCCCTATCTCTAGAGCTCCATGGCAGCCTCAAAAAACAGCAACCTTGAGACTAGTGTTATCTGTGAAGACCAGCAGCCAAACAGCCAATGGAGGGAACAGAGCAGATTTGCCACTCTCCAAAAATCCCCAATTCCAGACATTTGTCAGTATTTGACCTGTCTGAAAGCTCCTTTTTCTATTCATAGGGCATATTTTTAATTGATCTGAATCAGAGCTCATTTAATGGGAAGAGTTTAATCTCCAGAGCATTTATTTAGAGGAAAAATAGCAGCAAATGTTTAACTTCAAAATAGCCTCAGTTGACAATATCAGTTGCAGCAAATAAGAGGCTGGTTAAAAAATGTAAACGGAAAATCTGGGGAATGAGATGTCCATAGAAGGCTTTGAAAAGCATCAGTATATTCCTGGGGACTTAGAAGGCTGTGCTCATGTGTACGACTGTGAGCATGCCCAGGAAAGATCAAGAAGACACTAGTCTCTCAAGTCTATCTGACCTTGAGGCTAGACAAGCAGAAGTAAAGGTTATAACAGAGATATAAACTGCTGGAGCATTGGAGACCTGCCCCCTACACACACACACAGAGAGAGAGAGAGAGAGCAAAGGCAGGAGGGGGACTTGGTGGATCAAGGAAACCAAAACCAAATCCATTGCCATCATGACTCATAGTGACCCTAAAGGAGAGAAGAGAATTGCACCATAGAGTTTCCAAGGAGCAGCTGGTGGATTCAATCTGCCGACCTTTTGGTTAACAGCCAAAACCTTAACCACTGTGCCGCCAAGGCCCCGTGGATCAAGGAACATAAGGAAATATCTGTTCAATCATTAGTCAACCAAACTGAGACTTTAGTGGACACATACATAAAGAATATAGACTTTATAGAATGAGTTCAAGGTAGGCATTGAGCAAATGAACAACAACAAAAACAACCACATAATTACGATGCACCTATCAATGGAAATATCCATGCTTGGATGAAATCCCCACTATTAGGAATTACAGAAAAGTACAATTACTAATGGATTAAAATGTGGTTTAATATCTTCAAAAGAATTTTGTAAATCTAAGAATTAAAATGATATTGGATGAGGTCATCATTGATAATTACTTTCCAAGTGTCTAGCATATTTTAATTGTATCCATGTAGATTGCAATGTTGTAATAATTTATATTAAAAACCATAAATAGGGCCTGGACCATGTGATTCTATTGTAAAACAGATGTGGAGTTTTTTTTTAAATTTTATATGGAAGAATAGCACATATACAGAAAAATGCAAAACATTCGTTCACATTGATGAATTATAAGGGAGCAAACATTCCAAAGTAGCCATCACCCGAATCAAAAAGAGAACATACTATCATACACATACTTTATCTCTACCTCCACCACCATGGTCTCTCAGTAACTACTAATCTTCTTGATATCAGCTTATTCTGCCCTTACAAAATGAGGTTGAAATTCTTTTTTTACTCTGTGAAAACATTTGTGTAAACTTGGTGCTGTTGCTTTCTTTTATGTTAGATAGAATTCACCAGAAGTGCCAACTAGGACTATGACTTTGTAGGAAAATGTTAAATTAGGATTCCTTTTTGCTTCAATAGATACAAGAATAATCAGATTTTTCCATTACTACTTGTAGCAGTTATTTGTAAATTTTGTTTTTGTTTTTAAGATTTTTTTTCTATTTTTTATTCTAGTCCTTGTCCCTGGGCTATTGTGCCCCTTTAGTCTCATTTTGTTTTATGGTGCTGTCTAATCTTTGACTAAATGGTGAACTTCGGGAGTGACTTCATTACTGAGTTAAAGGGTGTCAGGGGGCCTGACTCTCAGGGTTTCTCCAGTGTCTGTCAGGTCAGTAAGTCTGGACTTTTTTTGTGAGTTAGAATTTTGTTCTACATTTTTCTCCAGCTCTGTCTGGGAGCTTCTGTTGTGTTTCCTGTGAGTCCTCCTACTTTACTCTTCTTCTTCAATAGTGCTTTACTTATGCAGGACTTCTTCCCTTTCCATATAAAGTTAATGATTAGTTTTTCAATCTCTTTAAAGAATGTCATTGGTGTTTAGACTGCAATTGCATTGAATTTGTAAATTGCTTTGGGTAGAATTGTCTTTTTAAAAATGTCGACTCTACATATCCATAAGCATGGTATGTTTTTCCATTTATGTAGATCCCTTTGCATTTCTTGCAGTAGTGTTTTGTAGTGTTCTTGGTATAGGTCTTTTACATCCTTGGTTAGATTTATTCCTAAATATTTTATTTTTTAGGGGCTATTATAAATGGTATTGTTTTCCTGATATCCTTTTTATCATTCTCTTTATTGGTGTATAGGAATCCAACTGATTTTTGTATGTTTATCTTGTATCCTGCTACTCTGCTGAATCTTTCTATTAGTTCCAGCAGTTTTCTTGTGGAGTCTTTAGGGTTTTCTATATGTAGTATCATATCATCTGCAAACAGAGGCAGTTTTACTTCTTCCTTACCAATTTGGATGCCCTTGATTTATTTTTCTTGCCTTATTGCTCTAGCTAGGACTTCCAGCACAATGTTAAATGGGAGTAGTGATAAAGGGCATCCTTGTCTTGTTCCTGTTCTCAAAGGAAATATTTTCAGCCTCTCTCCATTAAGAACGATGTTGGCTGTTGGTTTTGCATAGACGCCCTTTATTATGTTGAGAAATTTCCCTTGTAAACTTATTTTATTGAGAGTTTTTATCAGGAATGGGTGTTGAACTTTGTCAAATGTCTTTTCTGCATCAATTGAGATGATTGTGTGATTCTTTTATTTCCTTTTATTTATGTGGTGGATTACATTGATTTTCTAATGTTGAACCATCATTGCATACCTGGTGTGAATCATACTTGGTCGTGGTGTATTTTTTTTTTTTTTTTTTGATATGATGCTGAATTTATTGGCTAGAATTTTGTTGAGAATTTTTGCATCTATATTAATGATAGACAATGGTCTGTAATTTTCTTTTTTGTGGCATCTTTGCCTGGTTTTGGTATCAGGGTTATGCTGGCTTCATAGAATGAATTTGGAAGTGTCGCTTCCTGTTCTATGTTCTGAAATAGTTTCAGTAGTACTGGCATCAGCTCTTCTCTGAATGTTTTGTAGAATTCTCCAGTGAAGCCATCTGGGCCAGGGCTTTTTTAAATTGGGAGTTTTTTTTTTTTTTTTTTTTTTTTTTTAAATCTGTTTTCCTGTTATGGGTCTGTTCAGATTTTCAACATCACTTTGTGTTAGTTTAGAGAGATAGTGTGTTTCTAGAAATTTATCCATTTCTTCTGGGTTTTCAAATTTGTTGGAGTATAGTTTTTCATAATACTCTGTTATAATCCTTTTTATTTCAGTTGGGTTTGTTGTAATATCCCCATTTCTTTTCTTAATTGGGTTATTTATGACATCTCCTGTTTTTGCTTTGTCAGTCTAGCCAGTGGTTTGTTGATTTCTTTTGGTTTTTGTTGATTCTTTCTATTCTTTTTCTATTCTCTATTTCATTTATTTTGGCTCTGATCTTTATTATTTCCTTTCTTCTGGTGGCTGTGGACCTTTTTTGCTGTTCTCTTTCTATTTGTTTGAGTTGTGTAGTTCATATTTTGATTTTGTCCCTGTCTTCTTTTTTGATGTGTGCATCTATTGCTATAAATTGAGGACTGTCTTTGCTGTGTCCCAAAGGTTTTCATATGATGTGTTTTCATTTTCATTTGATTCTATGAATTTTTGATTCCATCTCTGATTTCTGCTATTATCCAGTGTTTTGTAAACAGGGTGTTATTCAATTTCCATGTAATTGATTTTCTTTCCTTGCTCTTCCTGTTGTTAATTTCTACCTTGATGGCATTGTGGTCAAAGAAGACACTTTGTGTTAACTCAGTGTTTTGGATTTTGTTTAGGGTTGCTCTGTAGCCTAAGATGTGGTCTATTCTAGAGAATGTTCCATGTGCACTGGAAAAGAATGTGTACTTTGAAGCTGTTGGGTGGAGTGTTCTATATATGTCTATGAGGTCAAGTTGGCTGATTGTGCCCTTTAGGTCTTCTGAATCTTTGTTGAGTTTCTTTCTAGATATTCTGTCCTTTACCAGGAATAGTATGTTGAAGTATCCTACTATTATTGTGGAACTGTCAATTTCTCTTTTCAGTGCTGTTAGAGTTTGATCTATGCATTTTGGAGCCCTGTCATTGGGTGCGTAGATGTTTATTATGGTTATGTCTTCATGATAGATGGTCCCTTTAATCACCACATAGTGTCTTTCTTTGTCTTTTATGGTGGATTTTGTTTTAAAGTCTATTTTATCTGAGATTAGTATTGCCATGCCTGCTCTTTTTTGGTCGCTGTTTTCTTGATATATTTTTTTCTATCCTTTGATTTTTAAGGTGTGTCTCTTGTAGATAGCATATTGATGGATCCTGTTTTTTAATCCATTCTTTAATTCTCTGCCTCCTTATTGGTGCATTTAGTCCGTTTACTTTTCACCTGTTTCTCCAATGGGCAGGGTCAGTAGCTCAGCTATGGCATAGTAGGGCAGGTCCAGTTGAAGGGGAGTTGTTGGGATGGGTTGTATGTGCCAAGTACTAGGGCCCACACGGCAGGATGTGAATCAGTACAGTACAAGTTCTGGTAGGCCGTGTCTGTGCCACTCGTGTGTGTCATGTTCAGTGCACATTGCAGGTAGTCAGGAAGGACGAGGGAGATTGTGACATATGGAGCTAAACTGAGTATGGTAAAGAGGAGAGAGTAACAGGAGCCAAAAACAAACAAAAAAGAGTGATAAGGGAGCTTGTGGTTGCAGTGGAGAGATGAGAGACTAAGAAATGGAGAAAAAAGAAAAGAAAAAGGGCAAAAAGAAAAATAAATAAATAAACAAATAAAATTAGGAAAAAAAGAAAAAGAAAGCAAAGCCCCCAGTGATCCCACCAGTGTGGCTGTGAAGACTGGGGAAGTGGCTCCCAGGCTGCGAAGTACAGCCTGGCTAGAAGGGGTAGAGGTGTCACACAGCACCAAGTATTCAGGAGACAGGAAGAGAAGGTAAGTATAGAGAGATGAGAAACTTAGAAATCAGGAAAGACAAAAACAGAAAAAGAAAGGAAAAAAAAAGAAACCAAACCAAACAAAAAAAGCAAGAAATGCCCCCCAGGGATCCCACCACGTGCTTGTGCAGAGTGACGAAGTAGCTCCCAAGTCATGCAATACAGCCCAGCTAGAAGGGGCTCCCAAACCAAGAAAACATACAAACAAATCAAAACAGAACAAATAAAAGCAAACAAACAAACAAAAGCCCTGGGATCCTACCAGTGTGGCAGCACAGGCTAGGAAGCAGTTCCACAGTGGAGCAGCTTTTCAAAGGTTTTCAAGAAGAAGCAAAGGTGACACACAGAGCCAGGTATTTGAGAGAAAAGAGGGGGAGGTGGTGAGAGGTATGGAAGAAACCAAAAGAAGTGGAAAGAAGCCACATCAGCAACAAACAAATGGCACTCAGGGAGCCTGCCAGTGTGTGCAGGTGGAATCCAAGCAGCACAGGACTGAAGCTAGTGCCTCCCAGCCAAGAGACTGTGGCCACAGGAAGCAGAGGAGGCCAAGTAGGGGTGAAGAAGGGTAGGGGGTGGGAAAGCATATATCATTGGTAACTGGTTGTTCTGCCTCCTGCTGGAGCTCTATGAAGCTGCTTTCCTGTACTCCCTGTACACTGATCTCCAACAGGAGTCCAAGATGGTGAATCTGTGCTGTGTTAGCTGATAGGGGACCTCTGCACATCTCTCTCCTTGCTCTCTCTCCTCCGTCAGTTTCTTATTCCATTTGGTGCTTGTCTGAGTTCTTTTTTTTTTTTTGAGATTCTTTTTTCTTTATTGTACTTTAGATGAAGGTTTACAAAACAAATAGTTTCTCATTAAATGGTTAGTACACATATTGTTTTATGACAGTGGTTAATAACTGCATGACATGTTAACACTATCTCTTCTCAACCTTGAGTTCCCTATTACCAGCTTTCTTGTCCCCCCTGCCTTCTAGTCCTTGTCTCTAGACTGTTGCACCCCATTAGTCTTGTTTTGTTTTATGGGGCTATCTAATCTTTGGCTGAAGTGTGAACCTCAGGAGTGATTTCATTACTGAGCTAAAAGGTTGTGCAGGGGCCATATTCATTGGGGTTTCTTCAGTCTATGTCAGGCCAGTAAGTCTGATCTTTCTTTGTGAGTTAGAATTTTGTTGTACATTTTTCTCCAGCTCTGTCCGGGATCTTCTGTTGTGATCCCAGTCAGAGTAGTCAGTGGTGGTAGCCGGGCGCCATCTAGTTGTACTGAACTCAGTCTGGTGGAGGCCGTGGTAGTTGTGGTCCTTTGAACTAATATTTTCCTTGTATGTTGTTTTCTTTATTCTCCCTTGCTCCCGAAAGGGTGAGACCAGTGGAGTATCTTAGATGGCTGCTCACAGGCTTTTAAGACCCCAGACACTACATTTTCTTTATAAACTGTGTTATGCCAATTGAGCTAGATGTTCCCTGAGACCATGGTCCCCACAGCCCTCTACCCAGCAATTCACTCTCTCATGGAGTTTGGCTGAGTTCTTCATCTCTTCATTTGATGCTTAGGGTTTCACGATTGATGTTTGTCTCTGTTTGACTTAGCTTTTCGTGTCCTTGTTGTGAAGGGATGGTGTGGTGCTTCTGTCTATAGCGCCATGTTGCCCAGAAGTTGATGTTTCTTAGCATATATTCCACTTCTTCTGACATTTCTATAATATGTTTATATACCTACTCTAGCTTATTTGTTAGACTTTGTATAGTACACCTTCCTTTTGTTTTCAACCATTCCCTAACTTGTATTTAAAGTATTTTCTTATAAACTATGCATAGTTATATTCCTATTTTTAAATTTATTTTTAAAACCACAGTTTTTACTATTAGTTATTTAGTCTATTTACATGTAATAGAATTCAGGAATATTGAAATTTTAATCAACCACCATACTATTTGTCTTATATTTATAGAATATATTTTGTTACTGTCCTCTCCTTGAAATTTGTTAAATTTGCCAATTATCTTTTTATTCAATTTTTGACCTTATATTATTTTACTGTTTTTTTAGTTATTGTACAGAATACAAAAGGCTTTTTTTAAAATTAAAGACTAAATAATTTAGTAACTTTACCATTTCCAGTACTAAGCTATTAGAACATTACATTTACATTTTATAATTTTATATCTGTATTTTATCACCCCAAAGACAATTTTTCTTGTTTTATACAGGTAATACATAACCAGATTCATTTTTTGTTTATCTCTTTATTTCTTCCTTTATCTCCACATTTAAATCTGCTTTTGTTTGTTTCTTTTTTTTCTTTTTATATCTAAAGAAAACTGTTTAGTAGTTCCTTTAATGCAGTTCAATTGTTTAAAATATTTCTATTGTTATTTGTATAAAAATGTCCATAGTTTTTATTCATTTTTAAAGTACTTTCATTTGTGTATACAATTTGATATTAGTACTTTTTTTTTAATACTTCGAGGAGATGATCAATTTCTTCCAGTTTCAACTGAAAAGTAAACTGCCAGTCTTTTTACTTTATCAAACATAATATGCACTTTTTTTTCTTTGTATGTTTTTAATATTTGTCCTTTGTCTTTTTATTTCATTTATTTTATTTTTAGGTTAAACTATCTCAAATTACCAACTTTGTAATTTAACAATAATCTAATATTTGTAATTTTTATGTTTTACCCTATATTATATACTTAGGTGAAGGATTTTGTTTTGTTTTTTTTAATCCTGCTTGGGATGCACAGCGCTTTTGAATCTGTGGCTTTTTCAAATCTCTTAACACTTTTGAAAATTGTCAACCACTATTTGTTCAAATATTTCTTCTACTCTCGTTCCTTCTTTCTCTCCTTTTTCAATGACAGATATATATAAGTTAAGTCTGCAATCATTTACATTTGTATTTCATTTGTATCCTAGGGCTGGTATTCTTTTTCGATTTTTTGACTTTTTGTCAAAAAAATTTGTGTAAACTTTTGTAATTGAGTTGGCTAATTCTCTTCTTATTTAAATTTAATCCGCTATTAAACTCATCAGTGTAGTTCTTGGTTTTTATCTCTGTATTTTTCAATCAAAGGACTCTTTTCCAAGTTTTCATTGCTATGCCCAATTTCTCCACACTTATCTTTTATTTCCCTTGTTTATTAATTATAATTAATTTAAACTGTACATCTCATAACTTCATTAACTTTGTACTTTATGCATTATGTACAATTGTATTTTGTAGCAATTATTTTGCAGTTTTGGTTGATGCTGTTGTTCTTCAGATAAGATTTACTTTTGTCTCTAGCAGACTGCCAGATTAGGAGCAATAGAAAGCCTTTCACCCCTAAAGTAATCACTTTAATTCTATCAGGGACTAAGACAATTTGATACCGGACTTCTGTCAGTATAAAAAAGTTGATCTGTTTCTCATTTAATCTTACAATTATCTTGTAGCATTTTAGTGCCTTGATCAAAATCCTGCTGTGCTATTCAGAGTCCTTTTCTTTGGTAGGCCCAGAACTATCATTTTTACTCATCTATATTTGTATTCTGCAAAAAAGCTTTGCAATACTTTTCATCATCTCAGTAGCTATATTTGGGACTGGTCAGTGCTTTGAGTAGATAAAAGTATCCAAATATTGACTCATCATCAGTCTTTGTCTTTTCACTTAGGAATCAGGATAATAAACTTTCACTGGCTTCTTAGCTTTTTGATGTTTTCAAACAGGTTTAAAAAAATATAGTTCTCAGGGTCTTTAGTCATTCTTAACAGAAGAGTTAGTTTAATGCAACCTAGTCCAGTATTTCCAGAATCAGAATTTCAATATTGCCTGCTAAACTCAAACAACGTTATAAGATTTGCTTGTTTTAGTAAACAGAAATACTACCATCACTACTAAATGACATCAACTTGATTTCTACTCATGGCGACACCATGTGTGTCAGACTAGAACTTGCTTGATAAGAAGGTTTTCAAAAGCTGATTTTCTGAAAGTAGATTACCAAGCTTTTCTTCAGAGATACTTCTAGGTCACCTTGATCCTTCAACCTTTTAGTCTGCAGCTAAGCAGATTAACTGTTTGTATCACCCAGGAATAATACCTACCTAAATGATTTACAGTAGGGCCTAGTGATTTAAAAAAAAAAAAAAAAGTATTTTCATGTCACTCAAAAAGTAATTAATACATATTTTTTCTGTAAACTAAGATCTTAAGTCCAGACATTACTACTACTAAGCAATATGGATAAGAAAATATTCTATTTGAAGTTCTTGGCCCTAGAAAGATATATTTTCCCATTGCTCTTCAAGACAACCTCTGAGCAGGATTGTATTTCTACAGCCTAGATCAGTTTTACTTGTTCTGGGTCACTCTCAAATAGGACAGTCTAATGGATTGCTTATGAGATTTATCAGAGCAAGACACATCAATGCGACCCCCAAATGTTTAATTAAATCCAATGAGAATTTTCCTTTTTCTAAGTAATAAGGGGTACAATGCACAGCAATGTATCGTTCCTGTTAGAGTGGATATTTTAACATATTACAATTATTATTTCTGATCTGCCAGTGAACTAAGTTTTCATGAGTTTATCTCCCATAAACTTCACGTATCTCTGGCCTATAGGGTACTAACAACTTTCTACATCAAGTCATCAGCATGGATTCATCAATAGAGTATACCAACATGATGTCTTATGGATTGATGAGAAGAATAAAACTTGTGTAGACTGAATTATGACACAGGTACTTTTAATCCTGAGATAAGTCATTGAATGCATATTGTTGTCTCTTCTAGATGAGCAAATACAGATTATGGTTTTCTCTTCTCATTGAGATAGAGAAAAATAATTTGCTAAGTCATTCACCGTGAGTGTCAGGGGTTGGCTTGACTTGCTCCAGTGAGGAAGTTATACCTGTAAAAACAGTTGTAGTTGTAATTAACTACTAATCAAACTGACTATACATTACTGTTATTCTTTAAGAACCATCTTTCTTCTGCAAAGGTCAAACAGTGAGAAAGTAGAAGGATCCCTGAGACTAGAAGGAGCAGTATCTTGTGCTGCTGCACATCCCACTGGTCAGAATATCTTTCCCATCTACCACATGAACAGAGGCAGGATGCCATACATAGGTGCATTGGTCCAAGACAAGAAAACTTACTTTTCACGTCCTCCTATTCCAAAAATGATTGTATCTACCTCCAGGTGAATTTATTTGTATGGCAGTTACTGCACAGTGTACGCCCTGTTTTTTTTTTTTTTCCTTTTGTTCCTTATATTCCTAAATCTAATTGGTTTAGAATACGTTTACCATATACTCGTCCCTCTGATAGAAGGCCAGCTTTCCTAAAAATAGAAATTCAGGAAATTAAAGTTCATAAGGCACGCTGTTCAATGTGACACCTGAATTCAGTGATAGATTTAAAAGTAAGACTTTATGTGAGTTAGAAATAAGCATTTACTGTACTATGTCATGGAGATTTGGGGATTTATCTGTTATGGTTTCTAGCAGTAGCTTAACAAATAAACTTACTTCTATATTTTTCTATTTTTTCCTAGAATTCACAAGCAGTTGGTTTAAGTATAAAGCACTTCAGAGAACACACATTACCATTTTACCTATCCCAGTCCCTAAAGTTATTCTTTTCTCAGCTCTCTTATCCTCCACTCATTGCCACCAAACTTAACCTCTCAAGCCATCAATGCTTTATGACTTTATTTACTCCTTGCGGAGCTTGAATTCTAGCTGCATCCTCAAATGATTCAATCGTCAGACTTTTTGACATATTTGAGCTTCTTCTCTTCAAGTGTGCGTACCTCTAATGGTATAGTTCTAACCTTTGGTTATAGAATACTATTCACATATTTGCTGACAGAGTTCACTCAAGTATCATGAGAATTTATTCTTTCTATTGGAGATTTTTGAATTTTATTGCATGTAGAAGAATATCTTGCAGAAATGGATTTCATACCTCCTAACATTTGTGACAAACATTCTGTGGTCTTTTCAAATATTTATTCTCACCTCTCTGCCTGTGAACCAAAACCAAACTCACTGCTGTTGAGTCAGTTCTGACTCATAGCAACCCTATACTCAGTACTTTATTGACAAATCAAAGTAAATTCACTGCATCTCCCATGTAGTCTCCTGTCTATGTGAGACCATTACTATGTCTACATAACTCCTTCTCCTTATCTTCTTATTTATTGAATAGAGGTCTTTTGAAAGTTACATGATTGAAGAAAAGAAAGGCAAAATGTTCAAATATTAATTGTAATTAAAGCAACAATAACGATGAAATATTTCTTTACAAACCAATATTTAAAAAAAAAAATTTATCGTAGAGTTCTTTGGTCTTTAATGTATACTTGTTCCCTTGTACAATTTGCAATCATCATCACCATGGCTTCCCTTGGTCAAGAGCAAGATGGATATCCAGACCATATGCACCAGTGGGCACGAGGTTGATTTGGTGTGGCAGATGTCCATTTTTCTTGCCGGAGACCATACTCTACCAGTTTTTAAAGACATTCAAGCCCACTCTTGATCATGTGCTTGAAAGACAGTATTTGTAATGAGGCAATCATGTTTCTCAAACTGTGTTGTTCAGTCATTTTTATTTCAGAAAATTCTTCACTGAAATATTTATGTTTTTTTCCTTTGAGGTCAGCTTGTATGCACAAAGGAAAGCATTTGCCATCCTTCTCTTTTTATAGTTAACTCTTAGTAAGGTAAATTTAAAAACAAATATATGCCTGAAATCTCCAGCAGTCTGTAACCTACGAATGTAGTGTCTACTTAGTAAAACCTCAAGGCTATTTCTTAACTCAGCACTTTAAACTTCACTTGAACAATTTCCCTCAGTTCCATAAAATGAAAAACTGAACTATCCAAGATTTTAACCACAGTGGAAAATCCTTGAGCTGCAAGCAGACAATTTCGTTACAGCTCCAGACATTTAATGACACTTTGAATCAATAAAGATACATGAGAAGGTAAGCTGGAAAAATAGCAAGCCAATAACTCTAAACCAAAATTTTTAAATCACTCCTCAAGGATAGGATTGTTTCAAAACGTGGTACCTTTTGTCAAGGGCTTTTTAATAAGAGTGCAAGATCTTGAATCAACTTTAGAGTTTCATCATTCTGTTGCAAAGAGAAAGATCACCATTCCTGCTGAAATGCCTTGTACATGAACAGAAATAATGATTTTAAGATTAGAAGATTGGAATTACGAGCCCTAGAAGCAGACTTCAGCATGTATAGGAGCAAATCCTGGACAGCATGACTTGTGTGAACTGGTTATGTTCATTTCCTGCACACTTGCACATAAAAGAGATTTAATTCATGTTGATTGCTTTTACCCAAAGGGCTATGTCTCCTCTTTTCTCTGCCCTATTATTTAATAGTGCAGTATTTTAAACAACAACAACTCTCTATGTGTTTCTTCCTTCTTTGCTTCTATGTTAGTCTTGGCAGTAGAATACAGGAAGCCACAAAAGACAATAAGTTCAAGCTGAAAAGCAATGGTAATTTTCCCCTAATTAAAACAAGAAATAGCATTTTTGTCCTTGCATTAAATTTTCCATATTTGCATACTAGGTTGTTCACTTCTTTAGGGCAGAAGACCTATTAATTCCTCTCTGAATAAATCTGTTGAGCCAGAACAAGGATTTGAGTAACATCTCCCATGTCCAAATAGTAGAGTAATATAGTTCAGTTTGGGAGTTGGATTCAAGTCATAGCTCCCTCATTAACAAGTTATGTGATGTGTCCTTAAGTTCTTTGTGCCTCTGCTTCCTGATCTGTGTAACAGAGATGATAATGCCAAACTCACCAGCATGCCACAAGGGATTAATTAGGATAGTACATGACAAGTTCTGCCATAGAACTTGGTTCTCAAAAAGATTAATATTCTCTGTCAAACACAAAGATAGGCAAACAGACAGGCACAGAAACAAAACAGATTATGTCAGCCTCCCTGCCCTAAACTTTCTTCTTTAGTTAAGAGTAGCATGCTTCAGAAACTGAAGGATGCCCATCAACGAAGATAGGTACAAACAAGTTACAATGCTCACTGTCAAATGATGAGATGTTGGAACGCAATAAGAGCGTCTTAAACCCCTTGCCGTAGAGTTGATTCCAACTCATAGTGACCCTATGGGACAGAGTAGAATTGCCCCAGAGGGTAAAGGCTGTAAATCTTTGTGTAACCAGACAGTACATCTTTTTCCCGTGGAGTCGCTAATGGATTCGAACCACTGACCTTTTGATTAGCTGCTGAGGGCTTAACCACTGCATCACCAGGGCTTCTGAGTGCCTTACAAGTCATTAAATAATTATTCCCTGTGAAAATGTATTATTGTAGCAGACTATTCCTAGGGCGGCTACTGGGCTTATATATTTCCTCCTTCTCTGTGAATGGCCAAAGTAGCCTGGACAGAGTTCCTAAAATCATAGCCATAATACAATACGTGACTCTTGGTCAGTTACTTTATCTCTCACACTAATGTCAAGATGGGAATCTTTGATACTGAAGCACATTAATATCAATTATTCTGTACAGTTTTTCAAACTGCATTTCAAGATATATTAGTGTGTGATTATATCAGTATACTGAGTTGAAACCAGAATTTTTAAAAAATGGATTGAATAAA
Organism: Dugong dugon; assembly: GCA_030035585.1. Taxonomy (NCBI): domain Eukaryota; kingdom Metazoa; phylum Chordata; class Mammalia; order Sirenia; family Dugongidae; genus Dugong; species Dugong dugon. Next base: position 44,986,169 of record CM057477.1, on the reverse strand, counting down.
ATAAAAAATACAGCTAATACATATAAGAAGTGTAAGTGGCCTCGCCATGAGTCAGAATCAACTCGTTGACAACTTATTTTTAATTGTGTCATGAAGCTTTCATTTTAGTTATAAATATTGATATAGATATATAGGTACATGATAGATGGACAAGCAGGCAGGCAGATAGACAGACATACAGACAGATAGGTAGATACATACATGGTTAGATAGATAGATACTGGCCTACAATTGTAAATACATTTTTTTACTCTTTATTTTAGTCAAAAAACGTAACTCTCATGCATTGCTGGTTGACCTGCTATGGAAAAAAGTTTGGTACTTCTTCAAAAAGTTAAATCAGAATTACTGTTGTTGTTGTTAGGTGCCATCGAGTCAGTTCTGACTCACAGTCACCCTATGTACAACAGAGCAAAAATTGCTCAGTCCTCTGCCATTCTCACAACCGTTATTATGCTTGAGCTTATTGTTCCAGCAACGGTGTCAATCCATCTGATTGAGGGTCTTCCTCTTTTTTGCTGACCCTCTATTTTACCAAGCATGATGTCCATCTCCAGAGACTGGTCTCTCCTGATAACATCTCCAAAGTGTGTGAGACGTAGTCTCGCCATCCTTGCGTCTAAGGAGCATTTGGCTGTACTTCTTTCAAGATAGATTTGTTCCTTCTTTTGGCAGTCCATGGTATATTTTATATTCTTTGTCAACGCCACAATTCAAGTGCATCAATTCTTCTTTGGTCTTCCTGATTTATTTTCAAGCTTTAGCATGCACATAAGATGATTAAAAACATCATGGCTTGGGTCAGGCACATTTAGTCTTCAAGGTGACATCTTTGATTTTTAAGAATTACTGTACTTAATGAGATTGTAAATTACAGCAATTTCACTCCTTAGTGTACACCAAAGAGACTTGAAAGCAGGGTCTCAAACTTGTACATCAATGTTCACTACGGCATAATTCATAATAGTCAAAACGTGGATTCCTCATCAAGAACTGAATGGAAAAACAAAATGTAGTATATGCTTATAGTGAAATATTATTCAGCCATAAAGAGAAATAAAATTCTAATGTATGCTACTACATGGATGAACATTGAAGAAATTATACTGAGCACAAAGACACAAATGAACAAATATTGTATGATCCCACTTATATGAAATATCAAGAATAGGAAAATGTGTACAGACCAAAGTTTATTACTGGTTACCACGGGCTGCAAGGAAGGGAAGAACTGGGAGTAATTGCTTTTAAAGGGCACTGAACATCTGTCTGGTGTGATGAAAATTTTCTGGGAATAGCATGATAGTTGAACAATATGGCAAATGTAATAATGCACTGAATTGTACACTTAAAAATAGTTAAAATGGAAAAAATAATTCACCATGATCAAGTGGGATTTATACCAGGTATGCAGGGATGGTACAACATTAGAAAAACAATCAGTGTAATCTATCACATAAATAAAACAAAGGACAAGGACCACATGATCTTATCAATTGATGCAGAAAAGGCATTTGACAAAGTCCAACGCTCATTCATGATAAACACTCTCAACAGAATAGGAGGGAAATTCCTCAATATAATTAAGGGCATTTATACAAAGCCAACAGCCAACATCATCTAAATGGAGAGACTTTGAAAGCATGGCACCTGAGAATGGGAACCAGACAAGGATGCCCTTTATCACCACTCTTATTCAACATTGTGCTGGAGGTCCTAGCCAGAACAATTAGGCTGGAAAAAGAAATAAAGGGCATCCAAATTGGTAGGGAAGAAGTCAAAGTATCTCTTTTTGCAGATGATATGATCTTATACACAGAAAACCCCAAAGAATCCACAAGAAAACTACTGGAACTAATAGAAGATGTCAGCAAAGTTTCAGTATACAAGATAGACATACAAAAATCAGTTGCATTCCTTTACACCAACAAAGAGAACTTCGAAAAGAAAATTACCAAATCAATACCATTTACAATAGCCCCCAAGAAGATAAAATTCTTAAGAATAAATCTAACCAGAGACATAAAAGACCTATACAATGAAAACTACAAGACACTACTGCAAGAAACCAAAAGAGACCTGCATAAGTGGAAAAACGTACCTTGCTCATGGCTAGGAAGACTCAACATTGAGAAAATGTCAATTCTACCCAAAGTGATCTACAGATACAATGCAACCTCAATCGAAATTCTAATGGCGTTTTTTTAATAAGATGAAGAAACAAATCACCAACTTCATATGGAAAGGGAAGAGGCCCCAAATAAGTAAAGTATTACTCAAGAAGAAGAACAAAGTGAGAGGCATCACCCTACCTGATTTTAGAACCTATTATACCCCCATGGTAGTCATAACAGCCTGGTACTGGTAGAACAACAGATACACAGACCAATGGAACAGAATTGAGAATCCAGACACAAATTCATCCACCTATGTGCAGCTGATATTTGACAAAGGCCCAAAGTCCATTAATTGGGGGAAAAGACAGTCTCTTTAATAAATGGTGCAGGCATAACAGGATATCCATCTGGAAAAACTGAAACAAGACCCATATATCACACCATGCACAAAAACTAACTCAAAATGGATCAAAGACTTAAATATAAAATCAAAAACAGTAAAGATCATGGAAGAAAAAATAGGAACAAGTCTTGGAGCCCTAATACATGGCATAAACACAATACAACCCATAAGTAACAACACACAAGCACCAGAAGAGGGACTAGATAACTTGGAGCTCCTAAAAATCAAACACTTATGCTCATCAAAAGACTTCACCAAAAGAGTCAAAAGACAATCTACAGAGTAGGAAAAAGTTTTTGGCTATGACAAATCTGATCAGTGTCTCATCTCTAAAATCTACAAGACAGTGCAAAACCTCAACAACAAATAGACAAATAACCCAATTAAAAATGGGCAAAGGATATGAACAGGCACTTCACCAAAGAAGGTATTCAGGCGGCTAACAGACACATGAAGAAATGCTCACAATCATTAGCCATTAGAGAAATGCAGATCAAAAAACCTACAGTGAGATATCCTCTCACCCCAACAAGGCTAGTATTAATCCAAAAAACACAAAATTATAAATGCTGGAGAGGTTGTGGAAAGACTGGAACACTTATACACTGTTGGTGGGAATTTAAAATGGTACAACCACTTTAGAAATCGATTTGGAACTTCCTTAAAAATCTAGAAATAGAAGTACCATATGATCCAGCTATCCTGCTCCTTGGAATATATCCTAGAGAAATAAGAGCTGTCACACAAATATATATATGCATGCCCATGTTCATTGCGGCACTGTTCACAATAGCAAAAAGATGAAAACAACCTAGGTGCCCATCAATAGACGAATGGATAAACAAATTATGGTATATCCGGACAATGGAGTATTATGTAATGATAAAGAATAATGATGAAGCTGTGAAAAGTCTTATAACATGGAGGAATCTGGAGGACATCATGCTGAGTGAATTTAATCAGTCACAGAAGGACAAATATTGTATAAGACCACTATTATAAGAACTCAGTAAAAGAAAGATTTGAACACAGAAGAAAACATTCTTTGATGGTTACAGGGGTGGGGTGGGAGGGTTAATGTTATTTACTAACTAGATAGTAGATAAGAATTATCTTAGGTGAAGGGAAGGACAGCGCACACTACAGGGGAAGTCAGCACAATGGCACTAAATCGAAGCTAAGAAGTTTCCAGAATACAATCCAACACTTTGAGGGATAGAGTAGCAGGGGTAGGGGTTTGGGGACCATGCTTTCAGGGGACATGTAGGTCAATTGGCATAACAAAGCTTATTAAGAAAATGGTCTGCATCCTACTTTGGTGAGTGGTGTCTGGGGTCTTAAAAGCTTGCAAGCGGACATCTAAGATGCATCAATTGGTGCCAACCACCTGGAATAAAGGAGAATGAAGAACACCAATGACACAGGAAAGTAGTAGTCCAAGAGACAGAAAGGGCCACATAAACCAGAGACTTCATCAGCCTGAGACCAGAAGAACTAGATGGTGCCCAGCTACCACCAATGACTGCCCTGACAGGGAACACAACAGAGAGTCCCTGATGGAGTAGGAGAAAGGTGGGGTGCAGAACTCAAATTCTAGTAAGAAGACCAGACTTAATGGTCTGACTGAGACTGGAGGAACCCCGGAAAGCATGGCCCCTGGATTCTCTATCAGCCCAGAACTAAAACAATTTCCGAGGCCAACTCTTCAGACAGGGATTGGACTGGACTGTGGGACATAAAGTGATACTCATGAAGAGTGTGTCTCTTAGCTCAAGTATGTCCAAGAGACTAAACAGGCAGCTTCTCTCCAGAGGTGAGATGGGAAGGCAGAGAGGGTTAGGAGCTGGTTGAATGGACATGGGGAATCAAGGGTGGAATGGAGAAGACTGCGGTCACAGTATGGGGAGAGCAGTTAGCATCACATAACAATGCATGTATAAACTTTTGTATGGGAGACTAACTTGAAATGTAAACTTCATTTAAACTACCTGTCTTAGTCATCTAGTGCTGCTATAACAGAAATACCACAAGTGGATAATTTTAACGAAAAGAAGTTTATTTCCTCACAGTTTAAGTAGGCTAAAATTCCAAATTCACAGCGTCAGCTCCAGGGGAAGTCTTTTTCCCTCTGTCAACCTTCTACTCTTCGGTGTTCCCCCGGACTAGGAGCTTGTCTGCTCAGGGACCCCGGTCCAAAGGACACGCTCTGCTCTCAGCACTGCTTTCTTGATGGTATGAGGTCCCCCAACTCTCTGCTGGCTTCCCTTTCCTTTTATCACTTGAGAGATAAAAGGTGGTGCAGGCCACACCCCAGGGAAACTTCCTTTACATTGGATCAGGGATGTGACCTGGGTAAAGGTGGTGTTACACTCCCACCCTAATCCTCTTTAACATAAAATTACAATCACAAAATGCAGGTCAACCACACACTTCTGGGAATCATGGCCCAGCCAAATTGATACACAGAATTTGGGGGGCATAATTCAAACCATGACACTACCATAAAGAAAAAATAGTTAAAATAACAATTTTTTAATACATATTTAAACTCAATAAAAAAAATTTTAATGTAAAATGTATTTCTTTAGTAGAGTCATGAAAATCACCTGTTGAGGTCATAGAATAGTCCTTTGTTTCTCCCCATTCTAAGAATTGTTTAGTGGTGAAGTGGAAATTGTAGATGCCTTCTGCCTGTCTTGATAACTCTCATTTGGTCTACAAAGCTCCCCTCATGAATCACATGTGCTTTGGGAGAAATTGACCCATATCCTGTGCTATCTTATTCCACAGTCACAGTCAGAAATGTGTATGTAGCCCAGTTCAAGACAATTAGGGACCTAGAAGTCCCTGGATAAGAAATTTCTTACTTTTCTGGGAGAGCTTCCATGTATGATCATTTTATCTCTCCCTTAGAGATGGATGAGGATCTATATACATCCTGGATTTTGTCAGTCATCTCTTGAGACTATGAAGAGAAGCCAGTCATAAACTGATACTAACACAGAGGATGGTAACTTCACTGTCTGGCAAGTGACCCTCTTCTACCCAGAGAACAGTGCATGCTGCAACCCTTGTCACATTTCTAGGAAAATGTAATAAATTATACTCGCCAAAATTCCTCAGTAGAGGCAACACATTTTGTTTGCAAGTATTATGAGGTAATTCACCCCTAACTCTCCAGCTGAAAGGCACCTGCTTCCTGGGCCCCTTTTCCTCAGACAGGTGGCATGCAAACTCCTGAACATTGGTCTTTAAAACCTATGTCCTATAATCCTATAGTCTCAGAGAAATGTTGGCTTCAGCTACTCTTTTGACTTGGAATCCAATTTTTATTTATGGCACCTATGGTTTACCTCCCTGCTTTTTTGCACTAAATATGCATTAAGTATCCTAAAGTACATCAAAGGAGTCAATTTATACCCATAGAATAGCTTTATTATACAATGAATTCAGTACAGCAACAGCAGAAGAAGACCATGCATAGAAAGATGTCCTGAGATCTCAGGCACAGGATTAATTTTCCTTGAATTCTGGGTTACACCGATCTCCAGGTCTTGAACACCACCAGTACTCTGGGACCAGGAATTCATGCTAAGTGCCTCTTACAATGAGCTAATCGTGTAAGTACATTCCAGCAACATGACCAGCCCAATCTGTCAAAACCCTTCAGGCTTCACCAAATCCCGATGCAAATCATAAATCTAATTATATGACTAATGTCAACAGGCTGATATATTCTTCTCCCAAAACAACTCACAGACTTGTGGTTATACAGCATTATTTATTTATGCTTTATGTATTCCATCAAAAACAAAAAGCAAAAAGCAAACCAGTTACCTTCGAGTCGATTACAACTCATAGTGACTCTACAGGACACAGTAGAACAGCCCCTTAGGGTTTCCAAGGAGTACCTGGTGGATTCGAACTGCCAAGCTTTTGGTTAGCAGCCATAGCTCTTAACTAGTATGCCACCAGGGTTTCCATATATTCCACAACGTTGGTCAAAAGTCACTGTCATGCTCCGGGAAGCCTTGCCGATAAGCATGTGGTCAATCCAGACCTGCCGAGATTAATGCATGCTAGATAGTTTGTAGGTTAATATGCATCAAGGCAAGGTAAATATGCATCTTTCACATAAAATCCTTAACTTATCAAGTCAAACCAAAACCAAATCCATTACTGTCAATTTCAATTCCGACTCATAGCGACTCTACAGGACAGAGTAGAACTCTCCCACGGGGTTTTCAAGGAACAGCTGATGGATTAGAACTGCCAACCTTTCGGTTAGCAGCTGTAGCTCTTAACCTCTGTGCCACCAGGGCTCCCTTATCAAGCTATGGGGTTTAAAATGTGGATAGATTACTTTGAGGGTTATTTTCTATATTTCTTGGATCCAAGAGAAATATGTTATTATAATCACCTAACCTGTGCTATCATACCATGGATAACATGGTGAAATGGCTTCCTTAACAAAGGGTTACACAGTACCTAAAAGAGTGCCTTTTGTATATTGTGGGTTCAAAAATATGTCTTAAATCTAGTTTTCATTGGATTAAGCAAATAAGCTTGGAAGAGAAAAATCCATTTCAAGTTTAATAATTCTTTGAAAGATGGTTTATGAAAAATCCACATAAAACAACCTAGCAGATTTATATTTTACTTTTTTTCAAAATGGAGTATATTTGGTTCTTTATTGGAAAACACTTGCATTTATGTCTTGGATTTCCACTTGCACAAATGTATTCTAATTTTTAGTAATAGTGAAGCTCATCGAAGATTTCTAATGGTAATAATAGTAACAAATTCTTATGCAGAGCTGAATCAATGGTAGTTCTAGAAATATCAAATCATACATATAGTAAAGTAAATTTTAAATGAATAGAATCAAGTTGTAACCCAAGTTTTCTCACCAAAAACATGCTCAACATAGTAATAATAATAACACACTTGAAGGGAATCATGATAAACAGGGTGTGCAGAGAGGAATGACGCCAAGGTGCTGGCTATATTTTGTTTTGAAAAATTTAAGGAATCTTTAAAGGATAAACAGTGTAGTAGAAAAAGGTGTAAGTCGACATTGCGTGTGCAACTGTATCACTAAATGTTGGTAAAATCAAGTACTCTATTATATGTTTGCTACTTTATCACATGAAGATACTCAAAGAAATCATCTTAGGAGTTTAGAATTCTTCTAGTAACAGGATAAACTTTTAAACCATTTGTGTATATTCATGAAACAACCTCTCATACTACTCTATGCTATTTAAAATGTTTAACAATTTTCTATGAACAAATAGATCTATAATATAGGACATCCGTTTTGAGAGTGAAGTATAGTAAACCTCTATTTTGTTACTGATTTTACTTTTGGTCTTTAATTAACAAAAACTGAGAATATGCTAGCCAAAGGAAAAATATTGAAATAGGTAAAATATATCTTACACAATTTTTCCACAATTCCTGTTGCCTTCAACACACTCATCCTAACCTCTGGATTTACAACCCTTTTACACTTCATAAAACTTTCCTAACATCGAGTCCATACCTCTTACTGTAACTACCTTCTCCCTTGTATATTTTTTTTATAGTTTAGGTCATCAGTTTCTAGGTGGATAATAGCTTACTATTTTGGAAAACACGTTCCTAGTAATTTGTTAAATTGGTACCATTTTTCTTCTATTACATCAATCTTTTACAAAAAAATATGTATATTTTAAGAGAAGACTTTTGGATAATATACCTTAATCTTAAACTGTAGCTAAAATTTCAGAGACCATTGCAGGCTTGTGATGGAAAATAATTTTGAGCATCAATCTTCTTTGTGTCATTTTAATCACAAGAGACAAGACATGTTAAGAACAACCCAACATTATCTCAATAAATGGAAACTTCATTCTTCTAGTGTCTCAGGCTCAAACCTCGGAATTAGCCTCTATTGCTGTATGTACCCATATCAAGTTGGTCAGTTGACCCAGTCATATGTAAATCCAAATTATATCTACAATTCATCCACATCTCAATACCTCAGCTGCTCCTGATGTGGGTGAATCCCATGTAATGTCTTGCCTGGGTCACTGTAACTGTATCCGAAATTATCTCCCTGGCTTTTTGCCATCACCTTTCTTCAGTCTATTCTTAACACAGCGGTCAGAGTTATCCTACTCAAAAGTATGTGAGATCATGTCCTTCCTCTGTTTAACATCTCACAGTAAATGACAAACTGCTTGCAGGACTCTGGAATCTTGGGAGATGAATACACTTAACACACTTAGCTGCTAAACTGGAAGGTTGGTGGTTCCAGTCCATCCAGAGAAACCTTGGAAGAAGGTAATCTAAGTCCAAAAAATCAGCCATTGAAAACCCTATGAAGCATAGTTCTACTCTGACACACGTGAGGTCACCATGAGTTGAAACTGACTGGATGGCAACTATTTTGCAGAATTCAGAAGAAGCCCTGGCGGTGCAGTAGTTAAACTACTCACTGCTAACCAAGAGGTCTTAGTTCAAACACACCAGCCTCTCCTCAGGAGAAAGATGTGGCAGTCAAGTTCCGTAAAAATGTACAGCCATGGAAACTCTAGGGGGCACTTCTACTCTGTCCTACAGGATTCCTATGAATCAGAATCTACTCGATGGCAGTGGGTTTGGTTTTCTGGTGGGTACAGGATTCAATCCTTTTGTTTCCTGTCTGAGCTCCTAACTCAACTCCGACTCTGCCACTTGCTTACTCTGCTCAGTTACACTAGCCTCTTCAGTGTTTCTTAAACATGTCAGGCACAGTCTTGTCTCAGATCATTTGCATTTGTTCTCCCTGTTGTCTCAAAAGTTCCTTTCCCAGACATACACCTGGCTCACTCCTTTACCTCTTTCAGGTCTTTGCTCAGATTCTCCCTTCTCAATATGTTTATCCCTACGCACTTCCATTCTCCTTCCTTGTTTTACTTTTTCCTAGGATAATTACCTCTTAGCATGTTCTAACCTACTGCTTTTTTTTGCCTTGATTCGTCAAAATTCATTTCAGGGAAAAAATACATTTGACACTTAAAATATGACTTAAAATATAACCATGATCTACAAAAACTTTCCCTCTTATTGTAAAATGAATTCAGTTAAGTCTGGAGGTATAGAAATAACCATCCTCCATGGTTGATGAAACAGCTGGAAAGTCATTTGGTTGCATATATTAGATAAAAGTGTGTGTGTTTTCCATTAAAGTTATTAAAAATTAAAAAAAGAAAAGCATATGACAAGGAATATGTTCAAAATGCCTAATACAAGTCAAGACACCTCAGCTAAATTGAATCAAACTGTTTTAGCCAGAATAACATTTATTTGATTGTAAAATAAACAGGGAAACACAAAGTCTCTCGCTTTCAGGGTGTTTTTTTTTTTTTTTTTCTCCCTGATTGTGATTATATCACATTGACAGGAACTGTTATTCAATAGAGAAGTCCTTCAAATGTAATTGCAAAGTCAGGGCCCTACAGGGAAACGGAGATCAAAAGCTCTCATCACTCCAGATGCTACAAAGTCTTCCCTTCCAGATGCTACAAATTTTGCTCCCCAGGTACTTTAAAATTAGGAATCTGTCTTAGCTGGTACACGGAGACAAGAGGTCAAGTGAAATCTGATGATTCACCTAAACCTTCTGAAAAAGGAAAGTGTCCTAGGAGTCCTGTTGCTTTTGTAAATGATTGCTTAGTGAATCCTATTGCTGTTTCTAAACATTTCAGCAGTTTGACAAAACTTGGTATCTTGACTTCATCAGGCCAGAGCCTGAAAATAGTGAAGCCTTTATCAGAGAGTCTGAAATCACTGCCTCAGCTCAGAAATACTGATTACTACTTACTGTGGTGGGGGAGAGGGGACAGACGTACAGCTGCCCCAACTAAAACGCCACCATTACGTTTTCAGGATTTACTTCTCAACACAAGCTAAGTTTACATACTTAGATTCTTGCCTCTAAAGTACGCTGATAATTACTTGCAAAAATAACTTTAGAGAATAGATGTAAGTCTGTGTGGGTAGTACAAAAAAATGAGAAATACATGTGAGTGGTAAGGATATGTTAATAAACCTTTTCTTTTGTTTGTTCGTTTCTTCTTGGTATTGAATTAGTTTAAAAAGCAAGAATAATACATATGAAAAAAATGTACTAAATTGTATTGTATCTTTGAAATTCAGAAGGGGGTAGTAACTGACATGTATCAAGGGTGTTCATAGACATTTGTACCCAAAGAATATGAGCAGCACTCAGAAAGATATGTACTCATTGTCCCTGTTTTCTAAACACTCCCAAGTAATTGGTGTCATTAGAGCAATTCAGAGGAGCCCAGGGGGTGTTGTGGTTAAGCACTTGTCTGCTAACTGAAAGCTAGGTGGTTCAAACACACCAGCCACTCTGCAGGAGAAAAGACCTGGAGATCTGCACCCATAAAGATAGTTGTTGTATGCCTTCGAGTAGACTTCAACCCACAGCAACCCTATATGACAGATTTGAATTTCCCCATAAGGTTACCTAGACTCTAATATTTACAGGTTTTCTAGGCTGTAATCTTTATGGGGAGCCCTGGTGGCACACTGGTTAAGAGCTTGGCCTCTAACCAAAAGGCCAGCAATTCGAGTTCACCAGTCACTCCTGGTAAACCCAATGGGGCAGTTATACTCTGTCCTACAGGGTTGCCATGAGTCGGAATCAACAGCAACAGGTTTGTTTCTTTTTTTAAGTCTTTACAGAAGGAGCCCTGGTGGTTCAATGGTTAAGCGATTGGCTTTTAACTGAAAGGTCAGCAGTTAGAACCCACTAGCTGCTCCACAGGAGAAAGATGTGGCAGTTTGCTTGCATAAAGATTTATAGCCTTGGAAATTCTATGGGATTTCCCTTGGAAACTCTACCCTCCTATGAGGGTAGATTCCTATGAGTAGGAATCAACTCAGTGGCACACAACAGAGCAAGGCATACCAGTAAAACCAGTTGCTGTCAAGTTGATACTAACTCATGGTGACCTTATGTGTGTCAGAGTAGAACTTTGCTCCATAGGATTTTCAAGGACTGATTTTCTGAAGTAGATCATCAAATCTTTCTTTCAAGTTGCCTCCAGCTGGATTTGAGCCCCTAACCTTTTGGTTAGTAGCTGAGTGCTTAACAGTTTGCACCACCCAGGGACATCGAGAGCAACTCAGTAGTGCTAAAACCAAACTCAGGGTCTGGATAGATGTACCCATATGTAGCAATAAATTCTCACAGGAGGGAGAGGAGGAAGTAAGGAGCAAAAGAATCAAAGAGAGGGAAGAGATAGAGACAAATGTTTTTTTGAAGTTGTGCTAATTATTCAAGGGTCCAAGTGAAGAATACTACTGAGAAAATAATAATACCATCCCCAGCAGAGCTTCAAGTATATGCTGCCAGTAACTAGCTGTGTGACGTTAGGCAAATTACTTAACATCTGTGTTTCAGTGTTTGTATTTATGAAGTGAAGAAACTGGTATCAATCCTCTTATCAGGGTGTTTTGAGGATTAAATAAAATAGTAGTATTAACAGTAATGACAGTACTAAATATGACTTACACAGCTCTTACTACGAGGGCTAAAAATAATACTAATGTTTATACACAGGCTTATTGTGGTGGAAACTGTAAGCGCTCAGCTACTAACCAAAAAGTTGAAGGTTTGAATCTACACAGAGACACCTCATAAGAAAGTCCTGGTGATCTGCTTCTCAAAAATCAGCAACTGGAAACTCTGCGGAGCTGAGTTCTACTCTGGTACGCGTGGGGTTGCCATGAGTTGGAATCAACTCTGTGGTAACTGGTGGTTTAGCCTGTGGGTTGTGACAACACATTTAAGACTTACTGAAATCGCTCCAGAGTTTGTTTGTTGGTTTGTTTGTTTTTTAACCTCTAAAAGTTAGTTTTTATTATTTTAAAATTTAGATTTTTTTTAGTAAATTATGAGAATTTACAAGTTTCACTAATGATCTCACGATATTAAGATATTAATTTCCACCATTGTGAATTTGAATCAAAGGATGTTGCAGTGTTTCTTATGCTTTTTACAGCTTGGTATTTTTCTATCAATATTTCATGTGCTTAAGATTCTCCTGATAAAGTCATTCCTTCTAGGCTTATAAAAGGACAGATGCAGAAATTTTGGAAAAATATAATTTTTAAATGATTATTTTTAATTTTAACACATGAGAGGCTTTGCTATAGGAAAAACAGTCTTCATATTTTTTCTAGTGTACATTAAAATGGAGGGAAAAATAAAAACACAAACATTTAAAATTAAAATATAGAGCTACTATTAATGTGAAAATATTATAAATTACATTGTCTATATTTTACTGTTTTAACTAAAATTTATACTTCTAGAAACTTTATGTGAACCAAGTAATTTTTTGGTTCTGTAATACATATCTTCCCAAATAATTTTTGAGTTTCTGATATGAACACTATTTTGATATCTGAAAGATGTCTGTATATTGATCTTTCTATAACCCTAGGGCCTTACCACTTGTCAGAAAACTTCATAATATTAATAATTTATTCCTTTCTTTGCCACTGTATTTGTTCCTACATCTACAAACTTCACTAAGTTCAATATACCGTTAGTATTAACTTGTTTTATTAATACTGATTTGAATTTAAAGGCCAGAATTCAATTATCCCCTTAATTGCCTTTCTGTTATAACAGCATCGTTACTAGCAGATCACGTTTCTGATGTGAAGTACCCTCCCTTTCCTGTCTCATTGGGAAGGTTATGATGAAAATGACCTTCACCATATAGGAGAGAAAACGATCCTGTAAATTGACATTTGCGGTATTCCCATAATACTCGTTGTTTGAAAGGTGAACCTTATTTTCCAGTTACATATGGTTTTAAACAAAATAATATTTGTGGGTCTTTCTGAATTTAGAAAATGTCAAAGTTGATATTATGGAAGGGTTTGAAAAACTGGATATCTTTTGTTACAGAAACAAACGTTGTTCCAAAGTATCGAAACAACTTGAAAACCAGTATTGAAGTTGAAAAAGATTTTCATGCAAATATCTTTTTAAAAAAAGACAAGAACTTTTGTATTCGATAATGGATCAGTTATGTGTTGTAAGTTTCTGTAATTGAACTTAGTTGGCTAATTAACACAATACATTCAATATCGTATCAATATATTTTAATTTGAAATATTCATTAATATTTAGAAAGATTAAAGAATTTGTTTCTTTTTCAACCTAAGCATGGAACCAACATGTTTAGGTTTCAACAGGCAATTAAATTTGTTGCCATCCAGACTGACAACTGCTTGTAAATATTTTATTAAGTTATGTTATGATTGAAAGATCCTAAATTAATCTCATTTGAAGGATGTACATAGAAAGAGTAAAAGCCTTCTATATGAGCTACAGTAAAGATTTAGTAGTCTTCTATACCAAGAAAATATAACCAAAGATTTAATTTTAGATTCATATTGTAAAAACTTAGGTAACAGTAAAGTACATGTTAAAGTTTAAAATTTCAGTAGATTTCAGATGAATATAGTAAACAATATAATTAATTTATATTATTGTTAGCTGTCATGGAGTTGATTCCCACTCATGGTGACCCCATAGGTGCTAAGTAGAACTGCTTCATAGGGTTTTCAAGGCTGCAACCTTTAAGAAGCAGATTGCCAGGCCTGTCTTCCAAGGTACCTGTGGGTGGGCTTGAATTTCCAATCTTTCAGCTAGTAGATCATTCTTTTAACACCTGTAAGACAGATCGAACTGGTAAATTCATTTCCATAGTTACTTCTTTTTCCTTCTTTTGGCTTACGATTATTTCCTTTATCCTTCTCCCCTAATTAGAACAATTTTCATATTATTTCATTTAAACAATGAAAAAACATATAAAATACCATTTGACTGATTATTCTTGGAAAACTTGAGTTATTCAGAGTTTATAAGATTCTGAATTCATATTATCAAAAGATACTTCTAAAGTTACCTAAATTATCAATATTTTTCTTAAGTAGACACCTTGCAGCCTACAGTAACCTGGAAAATATTTATTAGATAAAGGTTCCAAAATACAATAAAAAGAGGATAATTGCAATGAAAATAATATAGAATTCAAAAAAATTCAGAATGCTAGAGGCTGTTTTTTTCCCCCTACTAAATAGTGGATGTTTTGCTACATTGAAAAAAAAAAAAGCAAAGGTTAATTTGACAATTAACTTTAATATATTCTTCATGCTTATCAGTGGACTTTGATACTAGACAGGTTCCTATAATGTGAAAATGTGACCATCATGCTTCCAATTACAAATTAATACAGGTTCAGGTAAGATTGTATTTTCTTTTCAAATTTAACTCAAGTACATAAGATAATATATAATGTCACAAAAAAATGATTTCTATTAATATGCAGTAATGATAACTTATTTATCCAATTGTAGATTTTTAAGGAGCAATTTCAAATGTTCCTCTTATCGCTTAATTAAATCAGGACATTATGCAATAGGTTGGTGACTGTAATAATATTAAGTTATTTGAATTAAACTTTTGATTGACTATTTCTAAAAATAAAATGTTCTTAAAGTGCTTTCTTAACTTTTATTGCAATTACGTTTTCCTAAGAGAATTTTGGAAAACGCTTACTCTGTCATAACCACAATTTATAAATCTGATTTTTGAAAATGTCATAGATTTATTTTAATTGTAAAGAAGAAAAAAGATTTATCTTTTGAATGTCAAGGATTATTAATGGTCAATTTCAAGAGCTAAATGGCAAATTGATAACTTCATAAATCAATATGGAATCTGCTGAAAAAAACAACTTTCTTACAAACTTTTCTTACTCAGCTTTAGGCTCTGTGTTTTGAAATCATGAAGCTTTCAAGAGATGGGCACTTTGAATAAATCATGCAATATTGTACATAATGAACCATTTTAGTTACCTTGGGGCCAAAAATTTAACTTAAAAAATATGGTATTATTCAAATAAGTAGCCTCTTTCTAACAAACTGAAGCACGTAACTATAATGCCAAAAATATGTTGTGTTAAATATTAACTGCAGTTCATCCATGTATCTGGTTCTTTTCCCCTTCCTGCCACATGGAGGTACTGTGTTTGCCTGTGCCCCTTAAATTAGTCCATAGCCAAATTATTTGTTTTTGCCAATGAATCTCAACAAAAATAATAGGTCTCACTTCTGGGATGTTGTTGTTGTTGTGTGCTGTTGAGTCAATTCCAGTTCATAGCAACCCAACGTGACAGAGTAAAACTGCCGCATAGGTTTCCTAGGCTATAATCTGTTAAGCACTGGGCTGCTAACCAAAAGATCAGCAGTTCAAATTCACCAGCCTTGGAAACTCTGTGGGGCACTTCTACTCTGTCCTGTAGGGTCACTATGAGTCAGAATCGACTTGATGGCAATGAGTTTGTTTTCTTAATTTAACTTAAATTTTTAGGTATTTAATTTAAATTTTGTTATACTTGAGAACATTAGTATTGTTATTGCCAGTTGCCATTGACTCATGGCAACCGCATGTCCGCAAAGTAGGACTACTCCATTTGGTTTTCAAGGCTGCGACCTTTCAGAAGCAGATCAATAAGCCTGTTTTCCAAGGAGCCTCTGGGTGAATTCAAACCACCAGTCTTTGGGTTAACTGTTTATGCCATTGAGCTTCAGAAGTTTGGTGTATGTATATTTATGTTTATGTTTATACCTATGTCTATGTTTATGTCTATGTCTATATGTTTATGTTTATATGTGTATATTATATATATAGATTATATATATTCAAGATAAGTCAATATAGATTTATTTTTCAAAGGGTTTTTTTTTAAATAAACACAAAACATCATATATTCTTTTTAAAAGTTATAAACGGCTTGTTTTTCCATTTTCAAACATACCTGTAATATATAACACTTATAGCATTCAAAAAAGGAATTTGACAGTTATGATTATAGGTAAGGGAAAATTATTTTAAAAATTTAAGGTGGGCGATTTTTAACTAAATGATGTTTTATCTTCTATTAAAGCATGATTTTCTTTAATATTTCATTGTATTTTTGGTGAAAGTTTACACAGCAAATTAGGTTCTCATTTACCAATTTCTATACTTATTGTATACATATGGTTACATTTGTCACAATATATCAGCATTCTCACTTCCGTTTAGTTCTTCTGTTTTCCTTAATCTAGCTTCCCTGCCCCACCTTACCTTCTCGTGTATGGTCTAGGGAAAATGTTTACCAGTAGTTTAATTTAGATGATTATTTCGAGGAGAACAGTACTTACGGGTGATATTATTTATTTTATGGGCCAATCTGTCTTTTGGCTGAAAGGTGAACTCTGGGAGTGGTTTGAGTTCCAATTTTAAAGGCTATCCCAGGGTGATAATCTCGGGGTTCATGCAGTTTCTAATGACCCAGTAAGTCTGGCCTTCTTTTTAAGAATTTGAGTTTTGTTTTCATTTTTCTCTCATTTTATCTGGGACCATTTATGGAGTCTCTGACCAGAATGTTGATAATGGAAGCTGGGTACCATTTAGTTCTTCTGGTCTGAAGATAGGTGAGGTTATTGCTTTTGTAGACTATTAATTCTGTAGACTAGTTTCTTCTTTGAGTCTTTGGTTTCCTTCTTTCTCTTTCATTTGAGACAAGTAGAGACCAATAGTTCTATCTTAGATGGGTGCTTGCAAGCTTTTAAGATGTCATGCTACTCACTGAACTAGGATATAGAACACTGTCTTCATGTACTATATTGTACCAATTGACCCAGTTGCCCCAAGAGACTGTGGTCCTAAACCCTCAAATCCAGTAAACCAATCCCCTGAGGTGTCTAGTTTTGTCTAGTGAGTGTTCATAACTATGCCCCCATGTGTTTTATTTTATATTTGAGACTACAAGCAGCATATATAAACAAGTATTATACATATGCCTACAGTTACACCCATACATGCACTTCTGTATATTCATATATGCCTTCCTGTACATATATATGGTGGTACAGTAGTTAAGAGCTTGGCTGCTAACCAAAAGGTTGGCAGTTCAAATCCACCAGCCACTCCTTGGAAAAACTATGAAGCAGTTTTGCTCTGTCGAATACAGCTACTATGAGTTGGAATTGACTCCACGGCAACAGGTATGTATATATGCATACATGTCTATCAGTGTAATCATATGCATATGTTTTGGTTGTTATTACTGTTGTTGCAAAATTGTACATCCCCTAATGAATTTTTTTCCCCTTTATTTGTGACATTTTCCGTACATATTGTTCATTGACATTAATTACATTTTTCACAATTTATCAGCGTTTTCTTTAATTGTGCCTATACCCTTCTATTTCTGCTCAGATGTTCGTCTATACTAGGGTTGTGCTATGCTCAGTACTTCCACACTCAGTGTCATTTTTCCCATCCCCAAAAGTAACAAGTCTTTACGTTCTTAAGTGTACACACCCCTCCCCTCCTTCTCCCTGGTAACCACCATTGAACATCGATTTCTCTGTATTTATCTGTTCCTGACTTCTTATAAAAGAGAGATCATACAATATTTGTGCTTATAGGCTTGACCTATTTCACTTAGCATTGTGCTCTTTAGGTCCATCCATGTTATAATATGTTTCCCAAACTCATCATTGTTCTTTGTAGTTGCACAGTATTCCACTGTATGTATGCAGCAAAATTTGCTTATTCACTCATTCCTTGAAGAGCGTTTGTATGGTTTCCATTGATTTGCTATTGTTAGTAAAGCTGCAATGAACATGTTGTTGTTTCTAAGTGCCATCCAGTTGGTTCTGACTCATAGCAACCCTATCGACCACAGAAAGAAACACTGCCTAGTCCTGAGCCATCCTCAAAACCATTGTTATGTTTGAGCCCATTGTTGCAGCCACTGTGTCAATCCATCTCCTTGACGGTCTTCCTCTTTTTCACTGACCCTCTACTGTACCAAGCATGATGTCCTTCTCTAGGGACTGGTCCCTTATGATAACATCTCCAAAGTATGTGAGATGAAGTCTTGTCACCCTTGCTTCTAAAGAGCATTCAGGCTGTACTTCTTCCAAGACAGATTTGTTTATTCTTCTGACAGTCCATAGTATATTCAATATCCAATATTCCATAATTCAAAGGCTTCAGTTCTTCTTTGGTCTTTTTTAATCATTGTCCAGCTTTCACATGTGTATGAGGTGATTGAAAACATCACAGCTTTGCTTTTTAACACTTTAAAGAGTTCTTTTGCAGCAGATTTGCCAAGCGCAATGCATCGTTTGATTTCTTGATTGCTGCTTCCGTGGGCATTGATTGTTGATTCAAGTAAAATGAAATCCTTGACAACTTCAATCTTTTCTCCGTTTATCATGTTGCTTATTGGTCCAGTTGTGAGGATTTTTGTTATCTTTATGTTGAGGTGTTATCCATATTGAAGGCTGTAGTCTTTGATCTTCACCAGTAAGTGTTTCAAGTCTTCTTCACTTTCAACAAGCAAGGTCGTGACATCTGCATGTCGCAGGTTGTTAATGAGTCTTCTTCCAATCCTGATACCCCATTCTTCTTCACATAGTCCAGCTTCTCAGATTATTTGTTCAGTATACCAATTGAATAAGTATTGTGAAAGGATACAATTCTGATGCTCATGTTTCCTGACTTTAAACCAGTCAGTATCCCCTTGTTCTGTCTGAACAACTGCCTCTTGATCTATGTAGAGGTTCCACACGAGCACAATTAAGTGTTCTGCAATTCCTATACTTCCAAATGTTACCCATAATTTGTTATGATTCACACAGCTGGATGCCTTTAAATAGTCAATAAAAATACAGATTTCTGGTATTCTTTGCTTTCAGCCAAGATACATCTGATATCAGCAATGATATCCCTGGTTTCATGTCCTCTTCTGAATCCAGCTTGAACTTCTGGTGATTGCCTGTCAATGTATTGCTGCTACCACTTTTGAATGATCTTCGGCAAAATTTTACTTGTGTGTGATATTGTTCAATAATTTCCACTTTCGGTTGGATCACCTTTCTTGGGAATAGGCATAAATATGGATATTTTTCAGTTAGCTTGCCAGATAGCTGTCTTCCAAATTTCTTGGTATAGACCAGTGAGCACTTCCAGAGTTGCATCTGTTTGTTGAAACATCTCAATTGGTATTCCATCAATACCTGGAGTCTTGTTTTTCGCCAATGCCTTCAGTGCAGCTTGGACTTCTTCCTTCAGTACCATCAGTTCTTGATCATATGCTACCTCTTGAAATGGTTTAAAGTCAACCAGTTCTTTCTGGTACAGTGACTCTGTGTATTCCCTCCATGTTCTTTTGATGCTTCCTGTGTCATTTAATATTTTCCCCTTAGAATCCTTCAATATTGCAACTTGAGGCTTGAATTTTCTCTTCAGTTCTTTCAGCTTGAGAAATGTAGAGCATATTCTTCCGTTTTGGTTTTCAAACTCCAAGTATTTGCACATTTTATCATAAAATTTTACTTTGTCTTCTTGAGTCACCCTTTGAAATCATTTGTTCAGCTCTCTTCATCATTTCTTCCTGTCATGTTAGCTACTCTAGGTTCAAGAGCAAGTTTCAGAATCTCTTCTGACATCTCTTTTGGTCTTTTCTTTCTTGCCTGTCTTTTTAATATCGTTTTGCTTCATATGATGTCCTTAATGCCATTCCAAAACTGTTTTAGTGTTTGGTCATCAGCGTTAGTGAGTCAAATCTATCCTTGAGATGGTCTCTAAATTCAGGTGGAATACACTCAAGGTCATACTTTGGCTCTCGTGGACTTGTTCTAATTTTCTTCAGCTTCAACTACCAGTCCTTCTTCTTCATTTCCAACTGTCACATTCCAATCACCAGTAATTTTCAATGCATCTTGATTGCACGCTTGATCAATTTCAGACTACAGAAGTTGGTAAAAACGTTCAATTTCCTCAACGTTGGCATTAGTGCTTGGTGTGTAAATTTCAATAATAGTCATGTTAACTGCTCTTCTTTGTAGGCATATGGACATTATCCTATGGACATTATCACTGACAGCACCGGACTTCTGGATGGATCTTGAAATGCGCTTTTTGACAATGAATGTAATGCCATTCCTCTTCAATTTGTCATTCCCAGCAAAGTATACTGATTCAGAATGGCCAATATCAGTCTATTTCAGCTCACTAATGCCTAGGATATTGATGTTTATGCAGTCCATTTCATTTTTGATGACTTCCAATTTTCCTAGATCCATACTTCCTACGTTCCACATTCCTAATATTAGTGGATGTTTGCAGCTGTTTTTTCCCATTTTGAGTCGTGCCACATCAGCAAATGAAGGTCCTGAAAGCTTGACTCCATCCAAGTCATTAAGGTTGACTCTAATTTGAGGAGGCAGTTCTTTCCTAGTCGTATTTTGAGTGCCTTCTGACCTGAGGGACTCATCTTCCAGCAGTGTATCAGATAATGTTCTGCTGTTATTCATAAGGTTTTCATTGGCTGATTTTTTTTCAGATGTAGACCACCATGTCCTTCTTCTTAGTTTTTCTTAGTCTGGAAACTCAGCTGAAACCTCTTCACCATGGGTGACCCTGTTGGTATTTGAAATACTAGCAGCATAGCTTCCAGCATCACAGCACCATGCAATCCACCACGGTACGACAAACTGACAGAAGTGTGGGGCAATGAAGATAGCAGTGTATATATTTGTTTGTGTCAGCACTTTTAGGTCTCTAGGGTATATTCCTAGGAGTGAGATTACTAGATTGTAAGGTAGCTCTTTTTCTAGTTTTTTGAGGAAACACCATACTGCTTTTCATAGTGGTTGTACTATTTTACATTCCCTATAAGCCATGAATAAGTGTTCCAATTTCCCCACATCCTGGCCAACATTTGTTGTTTTCTGTTTGTTTAATTTTAATTTTATTATACTTTATGTAAAAGTTTACAGTGCAAATTAGTTTCTCATTCAAAAATTCATACACAAATTGTTTTCTGACACTGGTTACAATTCCCACATTGTGTCAGGACTGTTCCTTTTTCCTTTCCACCCGGGGTTCCCCATGTCCATTTGTCTGGTTTTCCTGTCCCTTTATGCCTTCTCATCTTTACTTTTGGGCAGGTGTTGCCCATTTGGTCTCATATATTTGATTGAACTAAGAAGCACGTTCCTCACTTGTGTTACTGTTTGATTTATAAGCCTGTCTGGTCTAGTCTTTGGCTGAACACCAAGTGTCTGTCAGTTTGTCTTACTGTGGTTTGTTTGTGTGTTGCTGTGATACTGGAAGCTTTGCCACTGGTATTTCAAATACCATCAGGGTCACCCTTGATGGACAGATTTCAGTGGAGCTTCCAGACTAAGAAGAAGGACCTGGTGGTCTACTTCTGAAAAAAACTGGCTGGCGAAAATCTTATGAATAGTAGTGGAACATTATCTGATATACTGTTGGAAGATGATACCCTCTGTTTGGAAGGGACTCAAAATACGACTGTGGAAGAGCTGTCTCCTCAAAATAGAGTTGACCTTAATGACGTGGATGGAATCAAGCTTTTAGGACCTTCATTTGCTGACATGGCATGACTCAAAATGAGAAGAAACAGCTGCAACCATCCATTCATAATCTGAACATGGAATGTACAAAGTATGAATCTAGGACATGTTAACAGGAGGGACCAGTTCCTGGAGAAGGACATCATGCTTGGTAAAGTAGAGGGTCAGTGAAAAAGAGGAAGACCGTCAAGGAGATGGATTGACACAGTGGCTGCAACACTGGACTCAAGCATAACAATTATTGTAAGGCTGGCGCAGGACCGGGCAGTGTTTTGTTCTGTTGTACATAGGGTCACTATGAGATGGAACCAACCTGAGGGCACCTAACAACAACAGTCTTTGGCTGAAAGGTAGACTTTGGGAGTGGCTTCAGTTCTGAGTTTAAAAGGTGTCTGGGGGCTATAATCGCAGGGGTTCCTTCAGTCTCTGTCAGACCATCAGTTCTGTTACTTTTTTGTGTGTGTGTGAATTTGAATTTTGTTCTACATTTTTATCTCACTCAGTCTGGGACCCTCTATTGTGATCTCTGTCAGAGTGGTCAGTGGCGTTAGCCAGACACCATCTAGTTCTTCTGGGCTCAGGCTGGTGGAGGCTGTGGTTTATGTGGTACATTACTCCTCTAGACTAATATTTTCCTTGTGCCTTTGGTTTTCTTCATTCTCCTTGGTTCCAGACTGGATGGGATCAATAGATGTATCTTAGATAGCCGCTCAAAAGCTTTTAAAATCTCACATGCTACTCATCAAAGTAGGATGTAGAACATTTTCTTTATGAACTATGTTATACCATTTGACCTAGATGTCCCCTGAGACCATTATCCTTACCCCTCAGCCCCAGTAACTCAGTGTGTTTAGGAAGCTTCTATGACTTTAACTTGGTCAAATTGTGCTGAATTCCCCTATATTGTGTGTTGTGTTTCCCTTCACCAAAGTTAACATTTGTCTACTATCTAGTTAGTGATTTCCCCTCCCCATCCCTTCTCTCACTAGCAACTATCAAAGATTTATTTTTCTTTTTGTAAACCTTTTTTTGAGTTTTTATAATAGTGGTCTCATACAGTATTTGTCCTTTTGTGATTGACTTATTACACTCAGCAAAATACCCTCCAGATTTATCCATGTTGTGAGATGTTTTGCAGATTCATCATTGTTCTTTATATTTGCATAATATTCCATTATTTGTATGTACCATAGTTTGTTTATCCATTCATCTGTTGATGGGCACTTAAGCTATTTCCATATTTTTCCTATTATGAATAATGTTGCAATGAACATGGGTGTGTATATGTCTATTCATGTGAATGCCCTTATTTCTCTAGGATATATTCCTAGGAGGGGATTGCTGGATCTTATGGTATTTCTATTTCTAGCTTTTTAAGGAAGTGCCGAAGTATTTTCCATAGTGGTTGTACCATTTTACATTCCCATCAACAGTACATAAGAGTTCCCAGCAACCTCTCCAACATTTGTTATGTTCTGTGTTTTTGATGAGTGCCGGTAATGTCAGGGTGAGAAGATATCTCATTGTAGTTTTGATTTGCCTTTCTCTAATGACTAATGATGGTGAGCATTTCCTCATGTGTCTGTTAGCTTCCTGAATGTCTTCTTTGGTGAGGTATTTGTTCCTATACTTTGCCTGTTTTTTATCCTATTTTACTGAGAGTTTTTAATCAGGAAAGGGTGTTGGACTTTATCAAATGCCTTTTCTCCACTGATTGAAATGATCATGTAATTCTTTTCTTTTTTTCTATTTATGTGGTCAACTATGTTGATTCATTTTCTAATTCTGAACCATCCTTGCATACCCAGTATGAATCCCACTTGGTCATGGTATTTTTTTTTTTTTTTTAATATATGATGCTGAATTCTGATGGCTAGAATTTTGTTGAGAATTTTTGCATAGTATATTCTGATACTTGGCATACATTTTTCCCTAGCACACACACAAACAGGAATATGTTATTCTAACTCACTGAACATTGGATTATAAGGAAGTTACCATTCATACCATATGTAACTACTAAGTTCAAATGATAAAAGGGAAGGAAGAACCTATTTTAAATGTAATAGTTCACATGCATGGATAATTTATGATTATATTGTTCCTAGCTCGGAGATATGAAGAACATATGCTAGATTTTGACTTTTAAGATCTCTGAAACCATTCTATGAGTTAAAATTTGAGTATCATTTTATTTGAATGGTTCTGTAGAATAGAAACAGGGCCCTGGTGGCACAGTGGTTAAGAGCTCAGCTGCTAACCAAAAAGTCAGCAGTTCAAATCCACCAGCCACTCTTTGGAAACCCTATCGGGCAGTTCTCCTCCGTCCTGTAGGGTCACTGTGAGTCAGAATTGACTTGATGGCAATGGATTTGGTTTTTGTTTTTTTATAGAATAGAAATTTTCTGGGTAATGTTAGACGAATCTGGGCTTAAATAGTAGCATCACTGAAATTTGAATGTCTTTTTTCATCTATATAAAGTAAAAAAGAAAAAAAAAACAGCCATTTTTACAAAGTTGTTAAAATTTAAGTGACATTTGGTTTGTAAGGAACCCAGAAATTATTAATGTTTCAGCATTTTAAAATTAAGTATTAAAACAACAACAATAAAAAAAAAAGTATTTATAGGTCTCCTTTCAGGTCGCAAGCACCGTGCTATGCAAGAAGGATAAATACTAGCAATGTATAAAAGAAAAAGAATAAGAGCATTTTGAAAATTAACTAGTGTTGACAATGAAGACCATCACTTTTATTTGTTGTTTCGCCTATATTTGTGATACAAAGCACTTAGTAAGCATTTTTCAATTTATATTTATTTTGGCTTTCAAGTATAATAGTTCATTTACGTAAAATATTTATTGTACATAAACATGTTCCAATCACTATTTTAGTTTTTGAAAATATCAATGTAAGCAAAATCAAACATGGTTCTTCGAATAATGGAGCATACTATTTATCTGGTAACAACCATTGCTACAAAGCGAACTACCCAAAACACTTTGTAACTTAAAATAACCTACATAAATTTGGCTGACCAATCTGTATGTCAGTATGGCAACTGGGAGATGATTGATCTAAAATCATTTTACTCAGTTTTTAGAATGTCAGCTTCAGATTGCTTTGCTGATCTTGCCTGGCCCTTTTCACACGTCCGGGACCTTTAAGGGTAAATCATTTGACGAGCTCTGCTCCCCACAGTCTCTTCATCAGGCTAACTTGAGTTTGTTCACACGACAGTCTTGGGGGAGTCCAAGAAAAAAGAGCAGAGATTCACAGGGTATCCTAAGGGATTGGCTTAGAATTGGCACAATGTCATTTCTACCACATTCTGCTGACCAAAGCATGTCACAAAGCCAGCCTATATGTAAGAATGGGGAATTAGATTGCATTGCGAGCATCTGCAAAGTCACATTGTAAGAGTCTTGCATATAGGGAAGAAAAGAATTGTAGCCATTTTGTTTTTAAAATATCAACAATAACAACATGAAACTAACATTAATTAATTGTGGAAATAAATGTAGATTTTGAACAAACATAACAATGGTTTCCATTTTATCACTTGAAATCTCAGGCTTTATCATGAGCTTGTAAATTGAGTGAGTTGAAATTAACAGATGTATAGCATCTTATTTAATCCATTTCTCAATATAGTAAATATAGTAAATGTCTAAGAGTACTACAAACATCAGAGGCATATCTTCACGCTTGCTTCCCAGTTTCCACAACTGTAATCATTAAACTTGAGTACCTATTTTCTTCCAAAGGGCCTTGTTATTTCCACATTATTACCTGACTTATGTTCTTCCCTCGGCCCATAACGCATAGTGCTTCATTGGCATAGCCACATCTTCCCCATCCATCAAATTTTTTTTCAAATTCTATTTTCTCCATGACACAGTCCAAATCTCAAACCAACTTCCATATAATTTTAATAGTTCTTTATTTTACGTAACATATGGTTTGAACTCAAATGTAATTGAAATGTAATTCTTTATGTGTGTATCTGTTTGCAACTCAATAGTGAGGTCCTAGGGAGTGGAGACAGGAGATAATTGAGAATTAAAGGGTGATATAAGTCTCCCTGGTGGCACAATGGTTAAAGTGCTTGGCTACTAACCAAAAAGCCAGCAGTTCAAACTCACCAGCAGCTCAGTGGGAGAAAGATGTGGCAATCTGCTTCCATAAAGAGTACAGCTTTGGAAACCCTATGGGGCAATTCTATTCTGTCCTGTACAGTCACTATGAGTCAGAATCCACTTGACAGCAATGGGTTTGGTTTTGGATAAATTTCATTATCTCAATTTAGCAGATGATGATAATGACATTTAGACAAGTTAAATGATTGCCTAAAGTTTCACACACTATAAATTCTTGACTCTTGTATTAGATCCCAAAACTCAGCATCATGAGTCTAAGAAAATATTTATTTTTCCTTGAAACACACATTTCATAAATAGCCAAATCCTATTAACTTTCCTCAAGCAGCATGTTTATATCCAATTCTCTACTATCCTGTATTTTTAGTTTTAGTTTCTAGTACTTGATCAATTAAAACATTATTTTAAAAGATTTTAAGTGTATAGCAACAACAACAACAGAAAAGAAAAAAAAAAAGGTGAAGGGGATTTAAAATAAGTGTACAATCAGTATGATCCTGGAAAATTAATGAACCATTAACTTGAAAATCTACATACTCATCTGCAAAATGGAAAAAATGAAGCTTAACTTATAAATTGGTTTTAAGGATTAACTGAGATATTTCACGGAAAGCATTTTAACAAATGTGCACTAATACATTTTGTTTCTTTTACCATAGATTACCTTCATGTTAAACTTACTGAGATAGTGTGCCATAACATCTGTCCCCTGCTCAGATTTCTTCAGTTTCAGAACAACACCTAAAAGAGAGTCCAATTTTAATTGGCTAGTGAGACACACACAGTGAATTCATAGTAGATCAGCTATCAAACAGGGGTCTATTGTAGTCTGTGAGGCTGTTTCTTGCATAAAATAATCAATTATAGATTCAGTGATTTCTACACAGTGGAAGAGTTTTTAATTTAATACAAACACTGGATTGTTTTCTTTCTCTAAATATATCAGGTTAAGCTACAGCATCTAACCTACTGCCAGTTGAAAGGGAAGATAAAAGACCTTCCTGGATTATTAAAATTGTGAGCACCTCCAGTAATATAACCACTCCCAAACTATTTCTGATTAAGTTTAATCTGTTTTACCTATTAAAAAGTTGTTTAAGGTACATATAAAATAAGGTTCATCTATATTTAAAATGAATAAGTATTTAAATTTTATGAAAATAATATGGAAAAATTAACATACATTATTGAATATATAATTTAATTATGTAAATATGTTTATTATAATTGGAATATTTTTAATATGTATATATAAGAAAACTTATCAAAATTATTAGGAAATAAAACAGTTTCTTGATAGATTATTTATTCATTTAATATTACATTTTTCTTCATTCCTTTGTGTATGTATTCTATCTACCAGCAATCTATATATATTCGTTAATTTAATTTTTCATAGAAATTTTTTTTCTTGTGTATTTTCATACGGGAACTTGAAAAATTATTTTTTTGGAAGCTTTATTTTGGAACACATGAGGAGATATCCTCAAGAGGGAACTTTATTCAGTAAAGCCTAACCACTAAGCATGCAGGTCTCAAAGTTCTACTATTAATATAATTATAAGTAATTATGTAATCATAGTTATGGGTAATTTACATAACCTATTTCAACATTCACTTCTTATGCATAAAATGTGAGCAATAATAGTATTTATTATTTAAAATTTTTGCATGAGGATCAATGATACTCCATATGTAAAGCACTTTGGATCATACATACATGTGGCAAACAATCAGAATGTTTACACAGTAAAAAGACATGTCATTGGGAGAGGCCAATCCCTAGAAAAGAACATCATATTTGATAAAGTAGAGGGTCAGTGAAAACTAGGGAAACCCACAATGAGGATTTAGGCAATAACCGCAACAATGGGTTCAAACATAAAAAAGATCATGAAGGTGGTGCAGATCAGGCAATATATTTTGTTCTGTTGTAAATAAGGTTGTCAAGAGTAGGAGCCCACACTATGATAACTAACAATAACAGTAAGTAAAAAAAGAATGGAGCAACTTAATGGCAATGGTGTCTTTCCTAACGTTAGTTAAATGTAAAAAAGTGTATGTACTAAGAACATTACTTGTGAAAAATATAGAAAATATTGAGAATCTTCCAAAAAAAAAAAAAAAAAACTAAAATCAGGAACAATACCAAGTAGAGGTGTAAAAATAGTTCCACTTACTTAAAGGCATTCTTATGAGCACATGTGTTAACCTTAGCCTCACGCTTATGAAATCATTATTTTCTTCTTGTTAAACTTCAAAGTCCAATTCTGCAGGTATTTTAAGCTTGGGAAACACCCCCTTTGTGATCTATGGAGATAACCT
Organism: Dugong dugon; assembly: GCA_030035585.1. NCBI lineage: Eukaryota > Metazoa > Chordata > Mammalia > Sirenia > Dugongidae > Dugong > Dugong dugon. The sequence continues at coordinate 44,957,648 of CM057477.1, read as the reverse complement.
AACTATTAGAAGAAAGAATGTTGCATCATCAAGCCCTGCATGCCAGTGGAAAAACCAGGGCACTTATTTGAGAATATCAAGCTTCAGTAAATGTACTAATTACAGTGTGTACCTGTCCTCCAGACATCAGTGCATTGAGGAAAGAGATAAACGAGTAACAGAAAAGGAGAATACAATCAATGTAAGATGGAGACCAGGAAGAGTATGTAGAAACTGAACTGAAAGAGAAAACAAAACTTCTGCTTTAGAATTTGTCCTTGGACTGACTCCACCTCTTTCACCTCTTTTCTGTCAATGAATAAAGAGGGCATTGGATAATTAAATGACTATGGCCTAATGACTTAAATTAAAACTCATTGAAAGTTTAATATTTACTTTCAATTATGATTTACATAATTCTTTATTAAACAAATATTTGTAGAACAACTACACTGTGCCAAGTATTAAACATCCACTATTAGCAAAATATAATCCCCTTAACCATGCATTAGCTTCAAGGAGTTAAAATATATACTTTTAACATAAAATATTTGACTGTTACTAAAACTGCCACAAAAAGTGTTTTGTCTTTTCTGGTAGGTATTGAGAAAGAAAAGAATGACCTCTCCTCATTCTAAAGTTGTTAAATGAGTATTGTATTTTGTTCAGAAGTTAAAATATAATACAAAGCCCTTGGATTAGGAGTGTTTACCATCATTCATTATTCCATAATTGAGGTCACTGGACTTAGAAAATGTATTATGTTAAAATTAATTCACCTGTAAAATATCTAAAATCCTTTAGCTATACACTAGGAAGTTTGAATTAAAGTCTATGAATTAACAAAAAAATTTATTTTCTTTCTTTTTCCTCTGCATAGTGTTAACATTCTTGAAATCTTCCACTGAACTTCAACAGGAAGCTGTCCCCCCAGGGGACAATAATTTGTTGCAGTGGCCACACAGAACTCACAAACCATACTCATGATTATGTGGTTTATTAGAGAAGTAACAGGCGGCAACTCAGGATTTGGATCAACTTGGAAATAATCGGATACAACTCAGGAGAAAGGATACAGACTCCAATCAAGACAGCTCTCAGCTTCTTCTCAGCCATGCCTACAGGCAGGCAGCCCTTCTCTTGGCCATGCCAGCTGAATAGGCCCTTCTCTGACCTACTGGGGCAGGGATTACAGTTCTTTAGCGCCTTGAACAAGTGCCCAGAGGCACTCGACTCTGCAAGCAAGCATCCTACCCAAAAGTGCTCAGCTATCTCTTGCTCCATGGGTCTGCAAGCCCACTACGGCCACCTCTTGCCAGTCTCCTGGTTTGCATTGCTTGAACTGCTGCCACTATTTATCTGCTGCTGGGTTCTTCTGTGGTTGTTGCCATTTCTCGATGTTTCATGCCATCTTCAGTGTTATAGCTGTCTCTGTCCTGTGTCTAGAAGCTTCTCACTGCAGGGACCCTGGGTCCAAAGGATGTGCTCCACTCTTGATGGTAGTGAGATCGCACTCACCTCTGTGGGATTGACCCTTATATTTAATATTAACGCATGGCCCTCACAGACAGACCACAAACTGACAAGCACTCAATTTGTATAGTAATCAACCAATTCCTCCAAGGTTACTTTATCCTATTGGGTGGTTTTACACACCTTATTTGCATTGCAAGCTAACCAATCCTTTTGTAAGATTGCAGCCTAGCCAATCATTTTGTCAGAATTACAAAACCAAGGTCAGAAAGGTCATATATAAGAGAAACACATTGCACCATATACATCTTTTAAAATGTGCATTCCTACTTCTTGAAGGCCTTTTAGTATTATGTCTGTATGTGTAAATGCAGATAATATACACTTTAGAGTTTGAATCTAAAAATTCACTAATATTTGAAGCAAATGATAATATTAAACTTTTATTATAGCTAGCTAAGATAATTTTAATCTTCAAACTATTACAATGGTAGAGAATATTTAGTTTGGTGTAATACCACAGTTAATTTGCATCATTTACGTGTGTTTATAAAGAAAGATTAGAGAATTTTGTATGCCTTTTACCTTATTCTTCATAATATCATGTATAATGTTCTTGAAAAATGTACAGTAATGTTAAATTAATATATTAATTAATAGGCCATTTGATAAAAACCTTATTATTATTATAGTTTTATATTGGTGCCAATTCAAATATTCTTGCTCAGTTTCCTTTAATATAGCCTTTTACACAGGAGTGAATATTCATATCACTGTGCTATTTAAACTTTAGTAAATTCAGAAAATTTAAAGTAAAGGCTAATATGTCAATTTGATGGGGAAAATGGTTCCAATTCTCTAACCTTCCCTATCTATGTCATTAACAGTGTGACTTTGCAAATCCTCCCTGTCAAGTGTTGGAATATATTTCTCCACTCCTGAGTCTCAGCTGGTCTTGTGCTTTATTTGGCCAATGGAAAGCTGAGATAGTATGATAGTGTCAGTTACAATCATAGGCCTCAGGAATGTTTACATACTTTCACTCTCTATCGAACCACTGAAACTACCATGAGAACAATCCCAGAATAGCCTATTAGAGGCTGATATTCCAGATGGATCAGAGATGAATTGCCCTAACTGCAGCCATCCTAGAGCAATCAGTCACAACCAAAATATTAGCTCTTGGCAGTCACAAGAGTGAAGGCAGCTGAGATGAACTGAGTCTGCTATAGAAATTCTCACAAGCCTAATTGACCTGAGGACTAGTGAGAAATAATAAATGCCCATGTTTAAGTCATTGAGTATTGTGGTAGTTTGTTATAGTCTAATTGTTTATTGATATCTCTAGGAAACATAACTTCATTATAAATATTATATTGAAAATGATGTTTTGAAAAATATTTGGAAAATAAACTTATTTAAGTACTAGTGTGATACCTCGATCACACTTCTTTTATTTTAAAAGTCATAATTCCACTTAAACTTGGAGTTGGAATGGATCTAGGTAGGAAATTTTCTCAGAGGACTGGAATTCATAAAAAGAAGTTTAGAACTTAAAAATTCAGTAAATGAAACCAAAAACTCAAAAGATAGATTTAAAAGCACATTCACAAAGTTGAAGAGTTAATTCATAAACTGTAAAAAAAACAAGAAAGGAAATATCCAGAATGAAGACTAGATGGTTATGAGTCATAGAGGACAGAATCTAAATGTCAACACACTGATAATTGGAGTACCAGAAGGAGAGGAGAAAAGGAATAAGTCAGAACCAAAATTTTTAGATCTAAATGCCTGGAATTTTTTTTTTTTCAAATTGATAAAAGACATCAAAATACACACTAAAAATTTTCTACAAATTCTAAGCAGGATAAATAGCTAAAAGAAAAAATCTATTCCAAGCAGACTGTTAAAATTAAAAAGGGTAAAAACTAAATACAAGGGAATAAACATTATAAAATTCATAATCAAAAAAATTTAAAAAGACTGATTATTTCAAAGACAATTGACATTAAAATTAAAAAAAAAACTTCCAAGTGTGTATCTAATGTGATAAATAAAATAATATAAATAGTAGAGTGTGTATTAAAACATGTCTGCACCTGATTCAAAATTTCATTTGTTTCCCACTACACTATATTCCTCACAACTGGACGAATAAGAAAGATCATAATAAATGGAGAAAATATTGAAATTGTCAAGATTTTCATTTTACTTGGATCCATAATCAACGCCCATGGTAGCAGCAGTCAAGAAATCAAAGGATGCATTACATTGGGCAAATCTGCTGCAAAAGACCTCCTTAAAGTGTTGAAAAGCAAAGATGTCACCTTTAGGACTAAGGTACATCTGACCCAAGCCGGGGTGTTTTCAATCACCTCATATGCACACGAAAGCTGGACAATGAATAAGGAAGACCAAAGAAAAATTGATGCCTTCAGATTACGGTGTTGGCAAAGAATATTAAATATAACATGGACTGCCAGATGAATGGACAAATCTGTCTTGGAAGAAGTACAGCCAGAGTGTTCCTTAGAAGTAAGGATGGCAAGACTACATCTCACATACTTTGGACATATTATCAAGAGGGACCAGTCCGTGGAGAAGGACATCATGTTTGGTAGGGGGTCGGTGAAAAAGACGAAGACTCTCAAGGAGATGGATTGACCTAGCAGCTGTAACAATGGGCTCAAGCATAACAATAATTTGAGGATGGCACAGGACTGGGCAGTGTTTCGTTTTGTTGTGCTTAGGGTTGTTATGAGTCAGAACTAATGCAATGACACTTAACAACAACAAAAATACACTATATTCACCCATATTATATATTTCAAACTTCCCTAGATGCATTAGCCTTACTTGGTTTCTTAAATTGCACTTAAGCTAAATACATGACAAGTTTACCTGTAGTATTTCTGTGCTTTATTATTGTTTTCTATCTTGCATGTTTATCTTCTAATGATAATGAACATAGCAACAAAAAATAGTGTACAAATAGACATCTCTTAAGTGTTGTAGAGGATATTTGAATCTAAAATAATTTAGTAAGACATAATATCATCATCAACATCATGAAGTAGACGCTTAATGCCAGAATCAACATTATGTATATTGTTAGGATTATGGTATGCAGAATTAGATTGACCTGATTTAGAATCCAACTTCTCTTCTTAACAGCTATGGTATTTTGGTGTGTCACACAACTCCTCAATTTTCTCTTTAAAATAGAGGAGAATGGGAAATACACAATGAAAAGGGCTTCTTCATTATATATTTTGTTGAATAAATGAGATATGTTATATGAACCAATTCATAAGTATCTGTCGGGGTAAAACTACTAAATAATGGTTAATAAAATTCATTATTATTATTTAAATTTAAATGAGTTTATAACCATTAAAAATTTATAAACTAATATAGAAAATTCTGATAACATATAGAGATCTTTTCAAAAATTGAAAAAATATGAGAAAAAATTTTTTAAGTGTCAATTGCATTTGTATAGACATTACATTTTGGAGAATGAAGAGATATTAAGGCAAACAATCTGGAAAAAAATATTTTAATGCCATTTTTATACAGTGAAAACTGAGATTCGGAACTTGATGTGACTGCCTTGTTTTTCCAAATCTTGCAAGTCTCCTGCCTTTGAGAGGGTGCAGCTTACCATTTTTCTATCGCTCTACATTAGTGGGAAATACTTGAGTTTTCCTCTTCTAACAGGTTTCACCTCACACAGGTTCTGGCTTTCACAGGTTATATAGTCGTGGAATTATGGTGTCGGTGAAGAGTATTGAACGTACCATGGACTGCCAGAAGAATGAACAAATCTGTCTTGGAAGAAGTACAGCCAGCATGCTTCTTAGAAACAAGGTTGGCAAGAGTTCATCCCACATACTTCGGACATGTTACCAGGAAGGACCAGTCCCTGGAAAAGACGTCATGCTTGGTAAAGTAGAGGGTCAGCCAGAAAGAGGAAGACACTCCATGAGATAGATTGACACAGTGTCTACAACAATGAACTCAAGCGTAACAATGATTGTGATGATGGCTCAGGACTGGGCAGTGTTTTGTTTGGTTGTACATAGGGTTGCTATTAGTGGGAACTGATTTGACAGCACTAACAACAATAACAGAACAGTACTGGAAAAAAAGTTTGACTTCAGTAATGGCAATCCAAAGTGGTTCATCAATTTCTAGTTTAATTTAGAGAATTTCTACCACAACATATTTGTGAAGAAAATGAAATGGATGATATTACCTTTACCATTTTTATATAGTATTCAGTACACACCTACTCTTCACTTACTGACTGTCTAGTTATCTGATATTTCCCATTTAGGACAACATTTAAAAAATTCTCAGGGACATCTCCAGTGGTCTGGGCTCCATGTAGGGCTGTGGCCAGGCCCAGGGCACCCTTTGTGAGCTACCCTGAACAATACGCCAGAGGCCCCAGCAATGACTGGTCCACTGAGGGCCTGCAGCCAACTGGTTTTGGTGGCTTTGGGATGCTTTATCTATCCTCAATGCATTGGTCCCTCCAAGGAGGACACAGGGCAATGGCAGGATGATATGAGGTCGTGTAGAGGTAGGGAGTGGTCAGGCAGTGGCCCAAAGGTGCCCAGAAGATTGGTTGGGGGAGGTTATGAGGAGGCAGAGGGAAGGGAACCATGCAGGGCTGGGAAGCAGAGGCAGATGGAGGATGAGCAAGGTTGCTGATCAAGATGGGTGGCTGGAGGAGGGCAACACCCAACCACCACTATTCTCCCAACCTTCATGGGCTCCTTGGTAGTGGGGAAGGCATAATTGGGAAGGGACCTGCCACACCACACACATTTCCAGATGTGATGGGGGTGTCCAGTGGGCAGTGAACAACTGGAGGGGACACTGGCTCCGAAAACAGGCCACGGCCCTGACTTGAGCATAATGCTGATTTCACATAATGACCTGGTCTTTGGAATGTTATCATGTAGATAAGTGAGGAGTGAGTGTATATTAAATGTAGTAAATGCTCCAGAAAGTGTGTGTATCTACGTATCTGAACAAAAATGAATATCAATATCAAAGCCATCCCACTCATACCTGAAAAGCTATCAAAATATCTTAACATATTTTAGAAATACTTAAAGTTATGACAGTTAAAAATAAACTTAAGAGAGCAAGTAAATAAATTGGGTAGACTTAAATTTACTCTAGCAATAACTTTATTATTTAATGGAAAGTGATGCTACTTTAAGATATCAGCACATCATCTTCTCAAAGCTTTATTATTGATTTGAAATAAGTGATTTTATTTCATTGAATTTTGTCCCTAAGACATAATTGCTTCCACACATCCTTAGACTTAGCAGTCACTATTAGCAAACTCAGAGCCCTAGTGATGTAGTGGTTAAGACATCAGCTGCAAACCAAAAGTTTGGTGGTTTGAGTTCACCAGCCATTCCCTAGAAATCCTATGGGGCAGTTCTACTATGTCCTATACGGTTGCTATGAGTCAGGATTGACTCAGCGTAACAGATTTGGTTTGGTTTTTGATATTATCAAACTCAGGAAAATGATGATAGCTTTTGTGAATCTCTCTTGAGAAAGTTTTTAACTCAGGAAGAATTATGAGTCAAAATTGAATCAACAGCAATGGTTTTTTGTTTTATATATTCTAGAGAATAGAAAGGAAAAATATTTCTCAGACAGATTTCAGCGTATTTTCTCATTGCTTGATATAAATAAAATACAATCTCTCTGTAAAGGCATCCTTTTTGATTACCCCAGGAAGCAGAGAAGTCATACTCAAAAGAAGTCTTCTCTTGTGATTGCATCCAAGAATACCAGATAAATCTTTTACACTAGTAACAATTTCAAAGAGTTAGTGCTTGTACACATGCTTAATAAATCCTGTTTTCACAACCAAAAAAACCCATTGTCATCAAGTTGATTGTCACTCATACCTACCCTATAGGACTGAGTAAAACTGCCCCATAGGGTGTCCAAGGCTGAAATCTTTACGAAAACAACCATCTTTCTCCCACAGCACAGCTGGTGGGTTCGAACGGCCAGCCTTTCGGTTAGCTGCTGGGCGCTTTAACAACTTTCACTACCAGGGCTCCTACTATGTCAGCAATATTCCTATTAAAATAAGAACAAATCCCCTGAAGCTTTTACTCCTCACGCTCTCCACTGTTCTATCTCTTTGTTTTAGCCATTTAGAGTTTTGGATAAAGTTCAGCTTTAGCTAATTTAGTGTTCAGTGTTTACAAAAAAAGAAAAAAAAAGTTTTTTTCCAATACGTTAACTCAATGTATTTACAAACATTCAGTATACTCCAATTGTTTTATCTAGCCCCAGGCATAGATTCTAGCTGCATTTTTTTCCCCAAAAAGCTATTGCAGGGTAAATCTTCCTATTATCACAACGGAAACTTATTTTCTTCCTAATCTATAACCAACAATCATCTGTTATTTTGAATAAAACCTCCTTTCATTAAACAAGCAAGAAGGATAAATGTATACACTTGCATTGAGAAAAAAAAAAAAAACATGGTAAACTGTTTTATTCATTCAGTAAACTGATATATATTGGGTGCCTACTATGTACCAGGATTGTTTAGATGCTTGTGATACAAAACAATCATAACCATTGCTCACGTGGGGACATATAAAACATGACTAAGATTAAAAAAAAAAAGAGCTCCACGGGGACATGCAGAATACTGAAGGAGTTGGCAATTTTTTCAAATGTAATGGAAAGCTCTGAAAGTGTTTTAAACCCAATGAGATGATTTATGTTTTCCAAGCATCATTTCAGCTCCAGTGAGGCAGTAGTGGAACCAAAGAGAGCAGCAAGAAGACTATTATGAAGGTCCAGGTAATAGATGATCGTGGTCGTTAGATAGTGGACCAAAAGACAGTGGAGTGACCATTTGAAGTGGTCAAATTTACTTAGCAAAACATTATAGAGGAGAATCTCTTAAAATGTTAAATTACTGCCTTTTTTATTTTGGTTATCTATAGATGTGCATATGCAGAGGTTCAGCAAAAGAGAGGAAGACCATCAACGAGATGGACTGACACAATGGCTGTAATGATGGGCTCAAACACAGCAATTATTGCAAGGATGGCATAGGATCGGACAGTGTTCCATTCTGTTGTACATAGTGTTTCTGTGAGTTGGAACTGACTCGAAGGCACCTAATACATAATATGCTAAGCAATGTTATGATATAGTATAATACTTGCCATTGTAACCATTTTTATGTGTTCAATTCTGTGGCATTAATTACAATCACAATGTTTTGTAGCTATCACCACTATTTCCCAAATGTTTTTCATCACCCCAAACAGAAACTTTATACCGATTAAGCAATAACTACCCATCCACCCTTGCCGCAGACCCTCCTAACCTCTAATTTATTTTCTAATTCTATGAATCTGTCTATTCTAGATATGTCATAAACATAGAAAAATGCAATATTTGCACTCTTGTGTCTGGCTTATTTCAATTAGCTTAATGTTTTCAAGGTTCAACCATGTTGTAGCATGTATCAGAATTTTGTTCCTTCTTACGGTTGAATAATATCCATTGTATGTATGTATCACATGTTTTTATCCATTCATCTTTTGCTGGATACTTGAGCTATTTCCATCTTTGAGCTATTATAAATAATGCTGCTATGAACATCAATGTCAGATTATCTTTTAGAGTCCCTGTTTTCAATTATTTTGGATATATACCTATAAACGGAATTTTTGGGTCATAGAGGAATCTGTGTTTAACTTTTTGAGAAACCACTAAGTTTTGCCCACAGAGGCTGTACCACTTTACATTCCCACCAAAAATAAACAAGGTTTCCACTTTCTCCATGTCCTCGCTAATGCTTACTTTTTTTTTCTTTCCTTTTCTTTGTTTTTAAATTATAGTCATCCTACAACAACAACCGGTTGCCATCAAGTAGATTGCAACTCATAGAAACCCTAGAGGACAGAGCAGAACTGCCTGATAGAGTTTCCAAGGAGCAGCTGGTGGATTCAAACTGCTGACCTTTTAGTTAGCAGCTGAGCTCTTAACCACTGTGCCACCAGGGCTCTACAGTCATCCAGTAGGTGTGAAATGGTATTTTATTGTGGTTTTGATTTGCATTTCCATAATGACTAATGATGTTGAACATTTTTTCATGTGCTTATTGACCATTTTTGTATCTTCTTTTAGAAATATTTAGTCAAGTTCGTTGTCCAGTTTTTAATCAGGTTGCTTGTCTTTTTGTTGTTGAGTTTATTAGTTCTTTGTGTATTCTGGATATCAAACCATTATAAATATATAATTTCTAAATATCTTTTTGCTTCTGCTGGCTTTCTTGTCACTCCCAATAATGCCTTCAATACAAAAAAAAAAAACAGTTTTAATTTTTATAAAGTATAATTTGTCTTTTTTTAATTGATTATGTTTTTGGTGTCATGTTTAAGAAACTATTGCCAAACCCAAGGTCCTAAGTGAAAATATGTCCCTATACTTTGTTCTAAGACTTTTATAGTTTTATCCTTTATGTTTAGGTTTTTGCTCAATTTTGAGCTAGTTTTTTATATATGGTATACATTCAACTTCATCCTCTTGCATGTGGATATCCAGTTTTCCCAGCATCATTTATTGAAAGGACTGTTATTTTCCCATTGAGTGGTCTCGGTACCCTTGTAAAAAAACCAATTGACTATTTCTGTGAGGCTTTATGTCTAGGTCCTCAATTCTATTCCATTGGTTTATATACTTATCCTTATGCCAGCATAACATTGTTGTGATTACTGTGGCTTTGTAGTAAGTTTTGAAATTAGATGTTATGAGTCTTCTAACTTAACTCCTTTTTTCAGGATTATTTTGGCAATTTTGGTCTCTGAAAATTCCATATAAATTTTAAGAGGGATTTTTTCCATTTCTGAAAAATATGTATTTGGAATTTAACAAGGATTGCATTGAGTATGTGTACTACTTTGGGTAGTATTTTCACCTGGGCAACATGAAGTCTTCCTATCCCATAGATATGGGAAGTCTTTTCCTCTATATAGGTAAAATTACTGTTTTTAAAATATATTTGCCTCTCTAAAAAAATGTTTCAAAATTTGGCTAGTACCAAAATTAGCCAATATAGGAACACTTTAAGTTACAAAGAAGCTTTCAAAATATTAATTTGAGACTTAAATCATTTAATGATATTCAAGCTATATGAAAAATGTTGAAAGTCACTCTCCATTCTGAGTATAAAAAGAATAACTAACAATAGGTTATCTCTGAAAATATGTATTGGCATTGAAGTATTAGTAGAATCATGTTAAAAATGCCCAAAATACGATTTATCAAATGGATATATTTGGTTTATGAAGTACGTTTGCTTACACATCAAATAATATTTGAAGAATAAACCTTTTAAAAAATCCATAATTAATTTCAAAGTGCACAACTCTTAGCCTACTATTATTTTTATTTCATAGCTATGAGTAATAAAGTTATTGGGAATATCTGTGTAACCACATCAGCACAAGAGTCAAAGGTATTCCTTATCCTATAATTTGAGAGACTGCACTCTAATGAAACAATAAAGATTAAAACACAAATGAGTTTACTGTTTTCTATTCTTGAGAGTCTAAATCGGATTGTGAGCAATTACTTGATATATAAGAAGCTTGCATACATCTTCATTCATTAAAAATGGCAGTTCCTTAAAACGTTAAACATATAGCTTCCATATGTTCCAGACATTCCATTTATGGTGTTTATGTCCACACAAAGATTTATACAAACATTTTCATAGCAGCTTTACTTGGAACCTGGAATCAACCCAATTGTCTGTCAACAACTGAATAGATAAATAGTGGTATATCCATACAATAGAATAAGCTTTAGCAATAAAAAAAAAGAATGAACAATTGATCAACACTAAATTTGAATAAATCTGAAAAAAAACAAGCTTTATGAAAGAAACAAACAAAAAGTTATGTAATGTAAGATTCCATATATAAAATTCTAGAAAATGCAAACTAATTGATATCAACAAAAAGGAGACCAGTGATTGTGAGGAGGAGGGGTGAGAGTAGTATGTGTTACAAAAGTGCTCGAGGAAACTCTCAGGGCAGGTGCATGTACTTATTATTTTAACTGTGGTATTTCTTTCAGGAGTTTATGAATATATCTAAACCTACAAAATTATACAATTTAAATATGCACAGTTTATAGTACAGTAATTAAACCTTAATAAAGCTATAAAATGTATCATTAATCAATAGGTAAAATATTACTAAGTGGAGGTAATAATAAATGGAGTAATAGAAAGGGTTATAAAAATGAACAGATTAATTATAAATTAATATGTAAATAACAGCTATAGTAAATTATAACAATAAATAGCAATCTTTATTATCATACTGTATATATGAATTTTATTTCTGATCATTTGTTGTTTGGGTTTTGCTTTTTTTTTTAATCTGCTTTATAAAATCAGATATGGGCAAATTGTTGAAACATTTTTGGAACAGCTTCATAATTTAAAATCTGTAAATAAATGAGGTGTGAATAAAAACAGTTTGGGGTTAAAAAATATTGCCAACTCACCTTTCTTTTATTATTTAAATATGAGACACAAACAGTATACATGCTATACAAATACCCATACTTTAGCCTAGCGTGCTTTATTAGTAGTAAAATATTTTATTAAAAATTACTTGCCATTAATGGAACATCTACACTAAAAAGTAAAAACATCATTAGAAAGGGGAAATCAGAGAAAAGTAAATTATGATTACTAGGAAAATGGAATAACCTTTGCATCTTAATAATGGGTGTGATTAATCTCACACCTTAACTTCAATGAATAGCTATATTCTTAGATATTTTTAGTCTATCTGACTAGATTAAAAAAAAAAAAAACAACTTAATGAAACATCTAATAGGGAGAAGGGAGGCAATCTTTAGCCAGAATTGCATTATTCCCTGATATAATTCAACACACAGATTCTTAGAATAATGCATTTGTCATGGTTAAGGTTGTGTGTCAACGCGGCTGGGCCATGATTCTCAGTGATTTGGCAGCTATGTAATGATGCAGTTTGACAGTTATGTAATGATGTAATTTGGAAGTTATGTAATGATGTACTCATCCTCCTTTTTGTGATCTCATGTAATCATCCTCTGTTTAGTGATCTGATACGGTTGGCCAATCAGTTGTTAGAGGAGTTTCCTTGGGGGTGAAGACTGCATCCAATATATATGGATATTCTGGAAAACTTGCTGGTTCACGCTGTCATCTGATGTTCTTTGTTCTCAAACTGAAGGCCTCCCTATAATAATTCTTGCAAACTTAGTTTGGTTTTTACATATTCCCTTAATTTCTGTTTGTGTGTAAATGTCCTAATTTCACCATCATATTTGAAGGAGAGTTTTGCAGGATACATTATTCTTGGTTGGCAAGTTTTTCTTTCAAGATTTTATATATGTCATCCCATTGCCTTTTGCCTGCATGGTTTCTGCCAAATAATCAGAACTTAGTCTTATTGTTTCCCCTCTGTATAGGACTTTTTGTTTTTCTTGGGTTGCTCTCAGGATTCTTTCTTTGCTTTGGTTTTAGCGAGTGTGATTATGATATGCCTTGGTGATTGTCTTTTGGGGTCTGTCCTATATGGGGTTCTTTGAGCTTCTTTGATGGTCAGCTTTTTATCTTTCATGATGTCAGAGAAGTTTTTTGTCAACAATTCTTCAATGATCTTCTCTGTGTTTTCTGTTTTCTCCACCTGTTCTAGAACTCCAATCACTCACACATTTTTGCTTTTGATCGTATTCCAAATAATTGTCAGGGTTTCTTCATTTTTCTTTGTTCTTTTTTCTGGTTTTTCCTCAAAGTTTTATCCAAGTGTTTGTCTTCTATTTTGCTGATCCTGTCTTCCATTGTTTCAAACCTGCTCCTCAGCCCTTCTATGATACTGTTCATTTCTGAAATCTTGTTTATCTTTTGGATTTCTAATTGTTGTTTTTGTATGATTTCTAGCTGTGAATTTATCTTGGCATTTTGATCCTGTATTATTTTCTTGAATCCTTCCATCTTTTTGTCTGTGTTTTTCATGAATTTGTCTGCCTTTTCCATGAATTTGTCTGCCTATTTTTCCTCATTTTTGTCTGCTATTTGCTTCAACTCTTGGATAGCTCTGCATATTAGATATTTGAGTTCCCTATCAGTTAGGTATAGTGCCTTTTCTTCTACTGGAAGGTCATCTGGTGTGTTCTTTTGGATGCCTACTGGAATCATCCTGTCCTCTTTTTCATTATATGTTTTGATATTGTCTGCTATCTTCAGGACATTCTGTAGTTACTTTCTTCATTTATTGATTGTAGATTTGTTTGTTTTGTTCTGTTTTTTTGATTTATTTGGTTATGTCTGAGCAGGTGGGCTGTGTGTTTTTTGTTGCTTTCTTGTCTGTGGACAGGATATTTTTCATCTATGTGTCCAATGGGCAGGACCAGTCACTCAGCTACGGAGCAACAAGGCAGGTCCAGCTGAAAGGGAGGGGTTGGGACAGGTTGTTTGTGGCACATACTGGTACTACAAGGTGAGCTGGGAGTCAGTGCTGGGCAGGTTCAGTAGGTCGTGCCTGTGCTGCTGAGGAGTATAATGTTCAGCACATGGTGCAGATAGGCAGGAGGTAGGGGTAGTTGGAGGTTTTGATGTGTGATTCTCAAACATTTTCTCACATTCTGTAGTTGGTGTCTTCACTTTGTTATTAAAGTCCTTTCTTGAACTTCTTTTTTTCTTATAACTTTGATGAAGTCCAATGTATCTATTTTGTCTTTTGTTGCTAGGGCTTCTGGAATTGAATCTAGGAATCTATTGTTTAAAAACTAGTTCCAAGAGCCATACTTCTATGTTTTCTTCTAAGAATTAATTAGTTTATTTCCTTCATTTAGGTCTTTGGTCTATTTTGAGTTAATTTTTGATTATGATGTAAGGTATGAGTTCAGCTTCATTCTTTTGCATGTGGATACACTGTTGTTCCAAAACAATTTATTAAAGAGATTATTTCCCTATTACATGGAGTTAACACTCTTGTCAAAGATCTTCTGATTATAGATGCATGAGTTTATTTCTAGACTCTCAATTCTATTTCATTGGCCTATGTGTCTATTATTATATTGGTACCAGATTCTTTTGATTACTGTGACTGTGTAGTATGTTTTGAAATCAAGAAGTGTGAGCCCTCCTACTTTGTTCTTCTTCAAAATTGCTTCAACTACATGGGGCCTCTTGACATTACATGTAAATATGAGATTTGATTTCTCTATTTCTGTAAAGAAGGATGTGGAAATTTTTATTGGATTGCCCGGAATCTATAGATTGCTTTGGGTAGTACTGACATCTTAACAATGTCTTTTCATTTATTTAAGTATCCTTAAATCTATGTGAGCAGTATTTTACAATTTTCATTGTATAAGTCTTTCACATCTCTGGTTAAACCTATTCCTAGGCATTTTATTTTTTTAGATGCTATTTATTGTAAATAGAATTGTTTTCTGAGTTTCTTTTTCAGATTCCTCCCTGCTGGCGCGTAGAAACCCAAATAATATTTTGGTGTGTGTTAATATTGTACCCTCGGACTTTGCTGGATTCCCCCATTAGTTCTAGAAGCTTTTTTTTGTGGAGTCTTTGGGCTGTGGCTGAGTAATTTTAACCTACTCTTCCTTACATGATACCCTGATAGATTTGAAAAGATTCCTTGCATTGTCCTTCTATATGGGCAGACTTTGCAACATCTCGTGTTCAACTCAGGAGTAGTATGTGACCATTGTTGGCAATGAACTGTAGACAGAGATCATGGGAGTCACTCGTGGTCAGAAGATTTAGTGTGCAGATGTCTCCTGCCCTCTGTCGTGATGACTAGCATTGTTCTAGATAGAGGCTGAATGTCAATGGGCACTGAAAATTAGATGGCAATGAGCAGAGCAACCACTGACCTGTAATGAAATAATGTGGGAAAAGGAAACAAACTTCTGTTTTTATAAGCTATTATGATGTTTAGAATGTTTGCTAAAGCAGCATAATGAATTCTAATCTGACAGATATGATGACCTTTTCCTTATTTAATTAGAGGCATTCAAATTTCAGTGGCAAGATTGTATAACAGAATAATTAATAATAAGTATGAAGTCCCAAAATATGCTCTACAGACATATTAGAAGGGCAGTCTTGAGAGTCAATAATTTAAATGTTCAAAGCAGCTTTTTTTAAAGCAAAAACCCCATTTGAGTTTCAAAAAGTTAAGCCCTACAGGAATCATATCGTGAAGTTTATGCTGCAAACAATTGATGGAAAAGAAAGTAGACAAGAGCCATGTTAACGTGGGAGTGGAGGGGCCTGGAAGACGTGAAGGCAATGTTGAGATGCTAGTGAGTGGTGAGAGTGGTCCATAGAAACACTCTGCTCTGATGATAAATTCAGTGATCTAGGATCAGGGAAACTGTGTCCTCTACATTTAAGGTGAGGTACCGCTCATAGAAAATTCTCCATACCTGTGTGAGAGAACATTGAGGATCAGGCATATTGTGAAGCCTGTAAAAACAATGTGGGTGCAGTGTCTGACCTCCTCCTATCCAACAAGGGAGAAGGAGAATCAAGATGAGCAATGCAAGGCTGATTCCCATGAGGCAGAGGCCACACAAGCCTCCGCTCTCCACCATCTTTACTAATTCTGATACCAACCATTCTTCACACAGCATTCTCTACTGGAGGGAATGAAAAACAGTACAACTATTTTGGAAAATGATATGGCTCTTCCTTAGAAAGCTAGAAATAGAAATACTATATGATCCAGCAATCCCAGTCCTAGGAATATATACTAGAGAAATAAAAGCTGACACACAAATAGATATATGCACACCCATGTTTATTGTAACATTTTTCACAGTAGCGTTCCATGTCTTCTTCTGAACCTGGCTTGAATTTCTGGCAGTTTCCTGTAGAAGAACTGCTGCAACTGTCTTTGAATGATCTTCAGTAACATTTTACTTGTGTATGATGTTAATAATACTGTTTGATAATTTCCACATTCTGTTCAATAACCTTTCTATGGAATGGGCACAAATATGGATCTCTTCTAGTCGGTTGGCCACGTAGCTGTCTTCCAAATTTCTTGGCATAGAGAAGTGAGCACCGCCAGAGCTGCATACCTTTGCTGAAACATCTCAATTGGTATTCCATCAATTCCTGGAGCCTTGTTTTTCCCCATTCTTCCTTCAATAACCATTGGTTTTTTATTATACGCATGATAACTTCAGGCCAAACAAAAAGCAAACCATTGCCTTCGAATGAAACTCAGACTCACAGTGACCCTATAGGGCAAAGTAGAAATTCCCCATAGGGTTTCCAAGGCTGTATGGAAGGAGACTGCTACATCTTTCTCCCATGGAGCCGCTGGTGGATTCAAACCACTCACCTTTCAGTTAGCAGCAGAGCACTTAACTATTGTGCCACCAGGACCCCTTAACTTTAGGCCAAAAAAAAAAAAAAAAACCCTTTTAATTCCTTTTTATAAGTATAGATATTAGGATCAAAGAGGTAGACTATCTTGGCCAGTGTTAATCTGCTATTAATATAGACAGAGCCAGACTTAAACTTTATTCTATTTACATCTTCTCCCTATACATGGATTTATTTCTATTGGACTTTGCACACTCTCATTTCTGCAATTACTTCTTTTTAAGAAGTAAGGAAGGAAAAAGCGGAAGGGAGGAAATTGATAAAACAAAAACATAGCTCTCTTCTATTATCATACAATCATATTTTCCTTTGTCAAATGAACTTATTTATAGAGAGGCATATCATAGGTTTTATAATTTAAAAGGCATATGAATCAGGTAGGGATGTTAATAGTGAAACTGCTTCATTATTAATAGTGAAATAGAGATTGCATATTGATAGTGAAGTAGGGATTGCATGTTCTGAATCATCTCAAGGAGGGGGCTGCAACTATCAAACGTTGCTTCAAGCAAATATAGACTGAAGGTTGATAAATCTTGTAATTTTTCAAAGGGAGCCATAAATTCAGATTTTTATACAAAATCTCCTGATTTTCAATTCAACAGAGCCAGCCAAAAACTACAACCAACTTGGAATTCCCATCTATGGTCCCTGACTGCACTTATCCTAAATTGTTCACTATTCAGTCTCTGAAAGATGGATACTGCCACCAACATTCCACAAAAAATGAAATTTGCCAATGACTTACACTTTGAGTATCTTTCAGCTTGCATCATACTTCATCTGTCAGCAATGGAAAACTGGCCTTTGGTATGCAGTGCTAAAAGCTGCATTCCCTGGGCATTCTTTCATTCTCTACTCTCTCCCTTGTGAATCTCATCCATTACCACCTTCAGTTACTGTCCTTCGTGTCAATAACTCCCAAGCTTAACCATTTAGCACAGATTCCTATTTAGACCTTATACACCAAAAAAAAAGAAAAAAGAAAAAACCTTTACTGTTGAGTAAATTCTGACTCATAGTGACTCTGAAGGACAAAGTAGAACTGCCACATAGGATTTCCAAGGAGCAGCTGGTGGATTAGAACCACTAACCTTTTTGTTAACAGCTGAACTCTTAACCACTTTGCCACAAGAGCTCCTTTCAGACCTTATAGCCCCGCATATTCAAATGTCCAGGTGACATTTAAGTGTTAATTTATTCTTTTAATCCTAAATCTACCGGTGTCCTTCAGTTTTTTTTTTTTTAATTCAGTAAATGTCACTAAACTTTTATAGCACTACATTTTAGTTTCATAAACATTTATCATTTTGTTGGAATTTAATTATATGAAATAATAAATTATTTGGCTGTATTTTGGGTGGCCATGTGACTTATATCCTTGGTAATGAGACTTGAAGAGAGGTCTGCTGGGAGGCTTCTGAGAAAAATATTTGTCTCCTTTAAAAAGAAAGGTAAAAGGCAGCTGAAATGTTTTTCACCACTTGCCTGCTTCTTGCTTAAGAAAGAGAGCATGGTGCAGTGAAATGCAGCAACTTCTTTCTATTTATGAGGCTATGCGTCTAAGGATAAAAGTCAAAGATTACTGATGGAAGAGGTGAGCCAGGCTTCATTATGACATTATTTAGCATCTAACTCTCTATCTCCAAATTCTTCTGATTTGAGAAAATAACTCCAGTATTTAAATGGATCATTATGGGGATTTCTATTAAGTGCAACTGAATGTATCCATAATTTATTCAATATTTATTTGGTAGAATATTAAACAGCACCTAAAAAGGATAGACCAAATCCAAATGCATCTAATGTAAATAAATCTTAAAATTAAATCATTGAGTAAGAAAATACATTGTTTAGTGATAAGTATAGCAAGATGGACTTCACTAATTGATTAAAATTAAAGAAAAAAACTAGTACATATTGTTCATGGATACATACGTAATGACTACTTAAAAACATAATTAAAAAATAAGAGTAAGAAAGAGCAGCTCTGGAGAGGGAAAGAAGGAAATAGGAATGATTCAGGAGGGGAGGAATTCGACTCTTTCTTTAAGATCTTATTTAGAAATGATCTGAAAGAAACATCGAAGTGCTGAAATTTGTTGAATGTGGGTAGTGGGTACATGGGGAGGGATCTGTTATATTATCCTATTTTCTTCTACATGTTTGATATATATCAAACTTATTTTTTTTTTACCTTAAAGTACTTTGAAAAACAATATGCAATTTAATCCTTGGATTAACACTGTAAAGATAATATTATTATCTCCAAATTATAGGATAAATGATTAAGTTCCATTGAAATTAAGTAATTTGTCTAATTTTCTCTCTGTATTCAAAATGTTTTCACAAACCGTTTATATTATCTGCATAAATTTATATTTTCGCATTACTATATGTGTCCTGGTAGTTAAGAGCTATGACTACTAACCTAAATGTCGACAGTTAGAATCCATCAGCCGCTCCTCGGAAACCCTATGAGGCAGTTCTACTCTGTCCTATAGAGTCACTATGAGTCGGAGTGAACTCGATGGTAACGGGATTGGTTTGTTTTTATATAGTGTATTAACAAAAAATATCTACCCATTAATTCATAGAATTTTGTTAAAAATATATTCACCAAAAAGACACAAAGCTTTCATAGCCTTCATTCTTCTAAAAAACATCTGTGATTTGGATCTCAATGATTTTTTTTTTTTTTATAAAATACCCTAGTTTAATGTGATATTTTAAGTTTCACTCCAGACGTGATCTATTCCACGGGTCAATGAAATTACATAAACTTTTTAAGAACCAGAAAATTTCTTACTGGTTTACTAGTAGAAAAGTGGTGTTTAATATGAAAAATGTACCAAAAACGATGTCTTTGAAGGCATACAAGGATCTGAAGTAATAAATTAAGTGGTAAAAATGAGAGTGTGGTGGGGATATTTTTGATCTCTTTACATATTGCTTTCATAGATATTGTATTACATAACCTCATACTTTTATATATTGCAAATCAAACATATATTAAGATTTAAACAAAGTGAAATACCAGAACCTAAATATCCACACAAATTAAGAGAAGATAGAGAAAACTCATTATACCGTTTAAGAGAAAAAATTGTATATAAATGAAAGCTGATAGAAGAATTAAAAGAAATGTTTGTCACTAAAGAAAAAAATAACAAGTAGCAAAACAAGCAAATCAATGTGTTACTCTGCCTAAGCTAGTGTTGTGCCTGTCAGGAAAATTAAATGATATTGCCAAGGAATTGCTTCTATAATATTTAGGAAAGGCTATGGAGATGCTTTCAGCTCACTTAAGATGGAGTTAGCGTAGATGATATGCAAGACATTAAAAGGATATAATTGTTCTGTATAATATTTTGCCTGTTCTATGTCAGACTCTAATCATTACAAAAATAGAAAAATGGGAAAAGTGTGAATCATAATACCTTTTGTTATTAATTAATAAATGGTTTATTAAAGTTATTGCTATAGGGTGAAAGTTGGTTATTGTTAATTTTATCAAAAAGAAGTAACATCTGTCAAATAGTCATCAGAAAGAAGTACTGCATGTATTTACTATGCAATTACATAAGGAACTCTATCTCACATTCCAATTCTTTGTAAGAATCAATGTGTGTGTGTGTGTGTGTGTGTGTGTGTGTGTGTGTGTACAGTATACACACATGCGCACACACACGTATAACATACGTATATACCCTGGAAGAAGAGGACTTGAAAGGGAAGTGAAACTAAGATTTACAGAGTTTACCAGACAAGATTTAGTTTACTGGCTAAATGCCAGGCAACATGCTAAACACTATATGCTATTTCAAATATCTTTTTTCATAATATCGGTGAGATAGGTTACTATTGTTATTCTAATTTTACACGTAAAAAACAAAACTAAGTCATAGATTGCAGACTGTGTTATTAAGTTGCTAAGGAAGCACAACCAATAAGTGGCATAGGTTTATTTAAAACAAGACTCATGCTTCTTCTAAAGCCCATACATTTTCTGACATGTCATAATTGTTAAGCTGGTGTAAAACAAGCAGTATAAGGAGGTAAAGACAGCTGTTGGTTCAAATTACATCCTCATAGCTTACGAAAGTGTTACTTGAAAAGGTTGCCTATACTTTCTGAGTCTGTTTCGCATCTGAAAAATGAGAATGTTATTATCAGTCTTGCAACAGTCTTTCCCCATAAAATTATAGGATAGATAAAAAACCGTGTGTTTGAATGTGTGTGTGTCTACTGTGTGTGTATGTATATAAATACATACACACATACATATTGCATATACATATTAAATGATAACCATTTTATAATTATACTATTTAGGTACGTATCTTCTTTAAACTTCAAGGTTTTTTTCTCCCACAGGAAAAAAAAATAACGTAGGTTAACATGAAGATTTTTGTTTAATCAATGTCCTTTAGGCTTATTTTATGAATATATGGTTGGTAATTTTATTTTATATTTGATTTCAAATTACTTAAAAGCATGAAATATGGATTGAGTGATTGTCTTTCTTTTTGATGATGTGAATGACACAAAAAGTGAAGATAGTATGTTATGAAGGAACACAATGCAGATGGTGTTTTTATTTTATTTTTGCTGGAAGTACTCGAAATTTTACATTTTTCACTGTATAAAGACACTTTCCATTTCTGGCATGAATTTTAAAGTAACTATTACATTCAATTTAATTATAAAAATGTAAAACTTCAAAAACGCTAACATATCCCTACAGCCTACATAGCCACACAAACTAAGATACAGAAAACTCATTAAACTATTTAAGAGAGAAAATTGTATATAAATGAAAGCTGGGAGAAGAATTAAAAGAAATGTTTGCTCACCAAATAAAAAATAAAAAGTAGCAAAACAAGCAAATTAATGTATTTTCGTGCCTAAGCTAGTGTTGTGCCTCCAGGAAAATTCAAGGATTTGCCAAGGAATTGCTTCTGTAATAGTTAGATATTACAGAAATACTTCTGTAATTCTGTAATACTTGACATGATGGTCACAAAAACAAGTCTTTTCAAGTGCATACTGATGCGAACTGGACCTGATACATGTAACTAATTTACTTTCCTTGAAATAAAAGTATCAACAAACTAAATGGCATAAAGATGAAAGACCGTCTGTGGATGACTTTGTTTGATCGAAGTCACTAGAGCCCATTCTGTACAGTAGGTCAAAATAATGCAAGGCAGAAGCTCAAAAAGGTTTGTATAATTTACTATCATTTGCTTGTATAAACTTATGAGAGGCACAATGGGTGAAACTTAGTTGCACTTTGTCTATATGAAAGAATGATCAAATCAGAGAAGAGTCAACTAAAAATTCCTTTTCTCTGCCAACTGAATGTAAATAATTTTATATTCCATATCTTTGATTATGTGTTCCAATTTCAGTAAAAGCCAACTTGACCAAATTATCTTACATGCAGTCATGAATAGGCCAGGCTTTAATCAACGTTAGAATGGTTAGAATCAACTTCTGAAAAAGATATGAAGAAAATAAATTCCTATTTAATAGTCCATCCTTTACCAGTAAATAAAATGTTCTTCTTTTCTGTAAAAGAATAAGAAAATTCCACTATAATTGCAATATTAATTAACACATAAGAAGAATCTATTACTAGAGGCAAGTTGAAGACTAGAGAGTAAAGATATAATTGAATGAAACAAATTAATGTGCTAGAATAAAAAAAAACACATCTCAAAGATTTAAATAAGAATATCCTAATTATGTTGCAGAAGAAGGGGTATATTTGAATGAGTTATGTCATAGATGAAACTGAATTTGGAAAATAACCTCATATGAAGGTCGAAGTAGATTTCAGAATTGAGTACAATTTGAAGATTTCTAAGATCCATTCCCGGAGACAGTGACAAATAAACCCAACAGGTAGCTTTAAAAAATCCTGCACTTGATTCATTTTCATGAATTCATAGTTTTTTCATGTTTCTTTATAGAATATGTCTCACTTTTTGTTGTTGTTGTTATTTGATTCTTAACTTTCCCTTTGCCCTTTAGAACTTAACCCAGATGTCACCTCTATTGTAACATATTCCCTAGGTGAAGTTAGTTGTTCACTTTCCTGATGGAGTAACACTTTTTTATACCCCTTGGAAAATCTATGGGGAAGTTCTACTCTGTCCTATAGGGTCACTATGAGTCGGAATCGACTCGACGGCAATGTGATTACTAAATTTAAGGAGCTTTGGTGGCACAGCGGGTTAAAGCTCTGGGCTGCTAACTGAAAGGTCAGTGGTTTGAACCCACCAGCTGCTCCATGGAAGAAAGACGTGGCAGTCTGCTTCCATAAAGATTACAACATTAGAAACCCTATAGGACAGTTCTACTCTGTCCTATAGGGTCACTATTAGTCAGGATCGACTCTATGACAGTGAGTTTAGTTTTGGTTATTACTAAATTTATATTATGTATCTTTATAAAAGTTCAGTACTGGCATTTTATTAATTTTTTTAGATAGAGAATTTTTTTGCTATGGTGTCCCATATCTGAAAGTTATTTTAAAAAAAAATACTAGTTGAATATGTAATTAAATTAATAAATAAAAGTTAATTGATTAACTTTGGCAAATTTTGGTCTGTGCTGTCAGAATTACTATCATGGGTTTGCAGCTGGTGGCATTTTGACAGAAAGTTGAAATGAAAACCCACTGTGATTGAGTAACATAAGACATCTTAAATCTATTTTATTCATTTTTCTTCTGATTGCTTTTTAATTTTTTTTAAATATTTCAATACAGTAACATTAATTGTTGGTATAAATTTTTATGAATTTTAAGGTATATACATATATAGGTTTGTGTGAAACCAGCACAATTTGACCTCAGAACAGTTACATCACTCCCGCCTGGAGGCTCTGGGCAGGCGAAAGCGGGCTCTGCACTCTGGCCGCAACTAGGGGTCCCAGATGTGCCCCATGCTGTGGCTCCCCCGCGCACCAGCACACTCTGCCCTGCACCTCCCCCCCTTCCCTTCTCGGAACTGCTGCCACCACCTCTGCTGCTGCTGCCAGAGCCGCCATCCGATCTGACTCCAGAGCCGGTACTGGCACCGGCACCCCTTCCCCTGGGGATGAACACTGAAGGGCCACCATCTGACCCGAAATCACCCCTTCCCCCGGGGAGGGACACTGAACAATGAAGATCTGCACTACCGGTAATATGGGGAGGTCTGAAAGCCCTCTCCTCCAAAGCTGAGCATATCCTGTCAACTACAGGTACCCCACTTACACCTGAAACCCTGTTTCTAGCTATGGTTTCCCTCGTGATAATCAATCCTCAACAGTCATCCTATATTATCTTGTTAATCAGTAATTTGTTAATCAGTAAGTTCCCAATGAAAATTTGAAATTTGTTATGTGTAAACTCCTCTATATTTTCTGCTTCTCCTAGTTAGATGCTTCTGTATAGATAGATTCCTAAGTTAGATGATTCCTTTCCAATTGATAGTAAATTTGTGTAAATCAGTGTTTGATTGTTAAATCTGTTATGATGTGTAAATTACCCTTCCTGGTGATTCCCTTCCAAGTGATGACAAAGCTGTGTAAATCATTGCTTGTTTGATTGTTAATGAATCTTTGAGCCTTTATAAATCTTTAAGCCTTTAAGAATAATAATTTCAGAGGATGTTAAAAGTTAGTGTTTACCTGACAAAATGAGAGTCAGAGGAAACCCATGGGTCCAACAATCAGGATATTACTGGTGCAGAGGATTATATTATCCTCATAAGATCATCCTCTATTGTCTTACACACCTGAAAGGCACATTGAGCCTGCTCACCAGCACCGTGAGTTTAAAGAGCCTGCTATGGCCGCCATCTAAGCGACTAAGTCCAGGTGTTACTCATAGCTATGCTACTTCTCCTCCTTAAACATATGGAGTGTGCCCCAGCCATAGCTGGGCTCACAAGGACTCACTAAGTCGCCACGCCCTGAGGTGTAGAGACAGTAGCTGAGACAATTTTAGACTTTATCTTGTAGAGAAAATTTTACTTTGTCCTAACGGACACTTGTTGAACCAGTAAAAACCCTCTTGATTCTTATTCCATTAACTAAACAAAAGGGGGGAAATGTGGGGATATATGCCATTTAAACATGGCTGCACTATTGACAACTGCAGCCCCCACAGGCCTCTATGCTGTATACGACATGTTGGAGACTTGTCAGTGATAAGAAAGAGATTAGGCACGACTTGTTTTCCCAAACCTATTGTCCTGTTATTGATTGGCTTGTTTACCTGAATTCCTTCTCCCTTGCCCGAAACTTATTGTTACTCACCCAAAGCCCATTGTTCTGTTATTTGCTTCACTGCTTGCTGTATTGACTATAAATAAACTCCTGGGATCGGAGACAGGGGTCGACTCCTCAGAGTGACCCTCCTGGCCCCACTTCTCTGTAAGAGTTGTGTTTGGCTACTGTCTTCTCCGCCCCCAAAACCGTCAATGCTGCTACATGTTTTGATAAATCAAAGCAGAAAAACATTTCAGGAGTTCATCAGTCATGGATAGTTGATAAGAACTTTGTTTTAATTTTTGAAAATAATTGCTGTTTGTTAAATTTTAAAGTATCTGGTGAATGGCTTTAATTATATTAGTGTTAAGAAATCAGAATTTAAAAAAAATATGTTCTTTAATATTACCAAGATCTAGGTTTATTTTCTTATTTAGATAAAAGAATGTGTTACTAAGAAAAAAGATTTTCTCCCAGAAACTGCATTTTAAAAGTAGATGTCTATCTCATATGGCCCATTTTCCAAATATCAGGATTTAAAGTAGTGGATACTCTTAATATTTTGACTCTTTCAATTCCCTTATTGGTGGAGAGTTCTTTTAGAACCATCTTTATGATTTCTTAGGACATTTATTAAAAATTTAGTGTATTATTTCAGGCTGCAAATATATCAGCAGAAATGTAATTGCAATCTCCATAGCCTCAAGGTAGGAAAACCCCACAGTTAATGATTGGTCATTCTTATCTATAAATATATCATAATGTGTTGATATGCTGCCTTTTACAGAAACTAATTTTCTTTTTGACATGGTCCTTGTGATTACCTAATATCTTCTCACAAGGAATGACACTAGTAATGGAAATTTCAGACTTTGGACATTTTGTCACTGACATCACCTAATACCTCTGAAACATTATAAGGAGGAAAAAAAGCTTGTGAATAGCTCACTAATCGATCAATAAGCATTTATAGCTATTACCATTTGTGGTGCTGTAATAGAGGAAGAATCTGAGTTGTCCTTTGAATCCTGAAGCCAATTTCAATTTAGTGATACCTGCTATGTCAAGCAAACGAGAAAAATTATCCAACTGAATTCTTACTTTTGAATATTCACAAAAAATGCCCTTGGACACCCATTGTTTTCTTTATACTAGTTTCCTAAAAAGTGTCAGTCAATCCATTATTTCAATTATCATCTTTACTCAGATCATTTCTAAATTATATCTATATATCTGATATTTCTGTAATAACCCACAATAGTATTTCCTTATTTAATATATATCACTTATTCAATTGATGCATTTATTTATTACCTATTTGCATATATCACTTTAAGCTCTGTGGTAATATCTTTCCCAGTTTTTACAGCTCAGTATCTCTGAGTAATCCTTCACACTTGATCATTGAAATATACAATAACTTGAACATCCAGTTGGATAATTGTAGACACTTACATTTAAATTACTTATACAAGCCCCTAAGAAAAACAATTTTCTTTTACCAATTCATGTTCAATAAAATTTTGTTAGGATTTACACTCTCTAAAGTTCTATATGTAGGAAAGAGATGAAGGAAAATTCAGTATCATCAGTCAGAACAAGGACAGGCTGACTGCAGAACAGACCATCAGTTGCTCATATGCAAGTTTAAGTTGAAGCTGAGGAAAATAAAACAAGTCCACAAGAACCAAAATACGACCTTGAGTATATCCTACCTAAATAAGGAGACCATCTCAAGAATACATTTGACTCATTAAACACTAATGATTGAAGAAAACGATTTGTGGGATGACATAAAGGACTTGTTATGTTAAAATGTGTGTTAAAACCAAACACTTCAAGGGACAGAGTAGCAGGGAAATAGGTCTGGGGACCATGCTTCAAGGGACATCTAGGTCAATTGGCATAACAAAGTTTTAAGAAAATGTTCTGCATCCCACTTTGGTGAGTGGCATCTGGGGTCTTAAAAGCCAGTGAGTGGTCATCTAAGATGCATCAATTGGTCCCAACCCATCTGGAGCAAAGGAGAATGAAGAACACCAAAGATACAAGGAAAGTATGAACCCAAGAGGCAGAAAGGGTCACATAAACCAGAGACTCCATCAGCCTGAGACCAGAAGAACTAGATGGTACCCAGCTACCACCAATGACTGCCCTGACAGGGAACACAACAGAGAATCCCTGACGGAGCAGGAGAAAAGTGGGGTGTAGAACTCAAATTCTAGTAAAAAGATCAGACTTAATGGTTTCATTGAGACTAGAGGGACCCCAGAAGACATGGCCCCCAGACCCTCTGTTAGCCCAAAACTAAAACCATTCCCAAGACCAACTCTGCAGACAAAGATTAGACTGGACGATGGGACATAAAATGATACTCATGAAGAGTGCGCTTCTTAGCTCAAATAGATACATGAGACTAAATGGGCAGCTCCTGTTCAGAGGTGAGATGAGAAGGCAGAGAGGGTCAGGAGCTGGTTGAAAGGACATGGGAAATCCAGGGTGGAAAAGAAGAGTGTGCTGTCACAGTCTAGGGATAGCAACTAGGGTCACATAACAATGTGTGTGTAAATTTTTGTATGAGAGACTAACTTGAATTGTAAACTTTCACTTAAAGCACAATTTTTAAAACAGTGTGTTAAGTTGGCTAGTGTATGATTCCCAGTATTGTGTGATTGTCCACGATTTTGTCATCTGATGTGATTTTCCTATACGTTGTAAATCCTGCATCTGTAATGTAAATGAGGTCGAATAGAGGCAGTTATGTTAATGAGTCAGGACTCAATCTGCAAGATTAGATTGTGTTTTAAGTCAATCTCTTTTGAGATGTGAAAGAGAGAAGTGAGTAGACAGACTGGGGGACCTCATACCACCAAGAAAGCAGTGTCGGGAGCAGAGCATATCCTTTGGACTTGGGTTTCCTGTGCTGAGAAGCTGCTAGGCCAGAGAATGTTAAAGACAAAGACCTTCCTACAGAACCAACAGAAAGAGAAAGCCTTCCCCTAGAATTAGCACCCTGAATTCAGACTTCTAGCTTCCTAAACTGTGAGAGAATAAATTTCCCTTTGTTAAAGCCATATACTTGTGGTATTTCTGTTCTAGCAGCACTAGATAGCTAAGACAGACATCATACATAAAGAAAGCAAAGGGTCACTAAAAAGACAAGAAAGAAAGAAAAGTCCAAAATGAAAGTTAGAAGAGACTCTGAAATTTTCTCTTGAACATACAGTAGCTAAAGTGAATGGAACAAATGATGACATAAAAGAGCTAAACAGAGATTTCAAAGGGTGACTCGAGAAGAAAAATTAATGTATTGTAATGAAATGTGCAAAGACTTGGAGTTAGAAAACCAAAAGGGAAGAATGCAATAGGCATTTCTCAAGCTGAAAGAACTAAAAAAAAAAAAAAAAAAATTCAAGCCTCGAGTTGCAATCCTGATGAATTCTAGGGGTAAAATATTGAATGAGGCAGGAAGCATGAAAAGAAGATGGAAGGAATACACAGAGTCATTATACCAAAAATAATTGGTCAACGTTCAATCATTTCAGGAGCTAGCACATGATCAAGAAATGATGGTACTGACACTGAAGACACTGACGAAAAACAAGGCTCCAGGAATTTCCAGAATACTAATTGAGGTGTATCAACAAAAGATGCAGCTGTGTAAGTGCTCAGTCATCTATGCCAAGAAATTTGGAAAACAGCTACCTGGCCAACCAACTGGAAGAGATCCATATTTATGCCTATTCCAAAGAAAGGTGATCCAACAGAATGTGGAAGTTATCAAACAATATCATTAATATTACACACAAATAAAATTTGCTGAAGATCATTCAAAAGCGATTGTGACTATAAATCCACAGGGAACTTCCAGAAATTCAAGCTGAATTTAGAAGAGGCCGTGGAACAAGTGATATCATTGCTGATGTCAGATGGATCTTGGCTGAAAGCAAAGAATACCAGAAAGAAGTTTACCTGTGTTTCATTGACTATGCAAAGGCATTTGACTGTGTTGATCTTAATAAATTATGGATAACATTGTGAAAAACGGGAATTCCAGAACACTTAACAGTGCCCATGAGGAACCTGTGCATAGACGAACAGGCAGTCATTCGGACAAAACAAAGGGATGCTGCGTGGTTTAAAGTCCGGAAAGGTGTGCATCAGGGTTGTATCCTTTCACCATATTTATTCAATCTGTATGCTGAGCAAATAATCCTGGAAACTGGACTATATGAAGAAGAACAGGGCATCAGGATTGGAGGAAGACTCATTAATAACCTGCATTAGGCAGATGATACAATCTTGCTTGCTGAAAGTAAAGAGGACTTGAAGCACTTACTGATGGAGATCGAAAACTACA
Source organism: Dugong dugon (assembly GCA_030035585.1). NCBI lineage: Eukaryota > Metazoa > Chordata > Mammalia > Sirenia > Dugongidae > Dugong > Dugong dugon. Next base: position 44,928,072 of record CM057477.1, on the reverse strand, counting down.
GTCTTCAGTATGGATTATACCTCAACATAAAGAAAACAAAAATCCTCACAAATGGACCAATAAGCTGCATCATGATAAACAGAGAAAAGATTGAAGTCATCAAGGATTTCATGTTACTTGGATCAACCATCAACACCTCTGGAAGCAGCCCTCAAGAAATCAAATGACACAGTGCATTTGGCAAATCTGCTGCAAAAGATCTCTCTAAAGTGTTAAAAAGCAAAGATGTCAGTTTAAAGACTAAGGTATGCCTGACCCAAGCCATGGTATTTTCCACTTACTCATATACATGAGAAAGCTGGACAATGAATAAGAAGACCAAAGAAGTATTGGTTCATTTGAGTTGTGAGGTTGACGAAGTATATTGAATATACACCATTGACTGCCAGTAGAACAAACAAGATTATCTTGGAAGAAGTACAGCCAGAGTGCTCCTTGGAAGCAAGGATGATGAGATTTTGTCTCAAGTACTTTGGACATGTTATCAGGAGGGACCAGTCCCTGGAGAAATACATCATGCTCAGCAAGGTAAAAGGTCAACAAAAAAGAGGAAGGCACTGGAGGAGATGGATTGACACAGTATCTGCAATAATGGGCTCAAACATGGCAATGATTGTGAAGACGGCTCAGGACTGGGCACTGTTTCCTTCTGTTGTACATAGGACCACTATGAGTTGGAACTGACTGGAGGGCACCTAACAACAACAACAAAGTTTTCATATACTTCTTAGAAATTGAACTCCTCTTTATTTCTGTTATTTAGTAAATATACTTGCAAAGTGGCCTTTGCTTGTTTATTATCTGAGTTTTATTTGGACTGTCAATTTTCCTTTTAATTTCTACTTCATGCTTTCTATACCTACATATTACCAAATTTTTTTTTTTTTACTAGAGTAGGCAAATTCTTTCACCCATAAATTTGTATTCAGCTCTACCGTTGATAATTTCACAGCTGCCATAATCTCCTATTTTCATTGCAGTTTCCTTTTCTCACAGATGCTGGCCAGTAACCAGTAGCTACTTTACTGTTCTGCTTCATTTAGGTATCTCAAGAATCACTGCAAAAACCTAGACATCAATTTGCCTTTTCCGTTGCTTCTCCTTTAAGTACCAACTCCCTTTTCCTTCTTTTTCTAATTACTCTTACTGTGCATATCTTTTCTCAGCTGTGGCTTGGCTTTTCATTATCTTAAAGGTTTCTTCTGATGAGCAGAAATATCTCATTTGCATTAAAACCTAATATTTCAATATTCCATTTTAAGTTTAATGTTTGTTAGTGTTTATTTACGAAATCATTGCCTATCCCAAAGACATGAAGGTAATCTGTGTTTTCTTCCAGAAACTTTATAATTTCCCTTCCACATTAGGTCTAGACTATATCTCAGATAAATATTTAATTGTATATGACATGAGGATCAATTTTTGAGGTCTATTTTGTTGTTTAATATAAATGTGTTGCTCAAATACCACTTATTTAAAAATAAATTGTCCCATTGAACTTCAGTGACACTTTTCCTCGCCCCCATACATTAAGTGAGCATATAGATGTGAGTTTGTTTCTAGCCTCTCTTTTGTTCCAGTGATATTATTGCTCTTGTTGTTGTTGTTAGTTGCCTTTGACTTGATTCCGACTCATAGCAACCTCGTGTGTACAAAGTAGAGCTGCTCCATACATATTCTATTTTTGTGCTACTACTAAAGCAAACCAAAGACCAAACATGTTGCCATTGAATCGACTCCCACTTACAGGGAACCTATAGGATAGAGTAGAAGTGCCCCATAGGGTTTCCAAGGAGAGACTGGTGGATTCAAACTTCAGACCCTTTGGTTAACAGCTAAATATAATCTTAAAAGTTAATTAAAAATAATCAAACTTCCAATAAGATAAGGATATTAATTGTACAAAGCTACTCACGGTATGTAATGGAATTCCTAGTATATGAATTCCATGTATGTTTAAAAATATTATTTCCTTCTGTGTGATTAAAGTGGCAGGAACAAAAAAGGTCATATGGCAAGAGTAATAGGAATAGGGCAAACAAGCAAAGAAAGAAGGAAGGTAGAAAAAAATTGTTATATACTAGAAAGCTGTGAGAATTGCCACATAATATGATCAAGATACGAGAATTAGTACTTTACTAGGCTATAAAAATAAAATTTAATTCAAATACTGTTGTCAAAAGCACTTGTTTTCTTTATCAGAATTGTGTATAAATAATTAAAATTATGGTATTTTCCTATGTGAATAATAACCATTAATTTGAGAGCCAAAAGATTAAAATTCAGATATTTCTCATAAGACTGATGAACTATTAAGCATTATGGAGAAACAAAATTCTCCACCACTCTATCGAACATGATTTAGAGTAAAAGTTTGTAACATTTACAGTAGGATTAATAATTTGAATATAGATGTATTTTAAGTGGAAGTTAGGTATTAAAGGTTTTTTTTTAAATGTATTTGAAGGGTACATGGGAATATATGTTTGTACAAGTAGTAAAATAATATAAAATATTCATTAACAGAAAGTGTTTGAGACAGCATTCTGTACTTCCGTTATGCTTACTCACTTTTACCTTGCTTCTAATTATTCTTCATTTAACCGCTTGTGTCTCAGAGGTTTTCTGATATGAAAGGAAAATGCACCTTGAAGCAAAATCTGAATGCCTGAATACTTTGAAAATCATACACCTGGATATACTTTCACAATTCATAGAAGCACTGTTGTGAATTTCCACAGCATCAGTGTAATGAGGCGGAAAACTAACATTGCTTTTTACCGTAGGCATCCTCTTGAAGGGAACATTACAACTCAAAAATGAGATTATTCAATTCTTCATTTATCATATTCATCCATTTCTTAAACGAAAAAAGCACTGTATCTGTGAAATCACCATTATTTCTAACTGTAGATCAGAAAATCTCGTAGCATCAATTTATTTTGTTTACTCAAATATCTAATAATACAAACTTCAATTATCCAAAAACATTTTTGTTTTTAAAAGAGCTCATGTCTCCAATCCTTTTTTTTTTTCAAACTAATTATGATGGAACAAAGTAATGCTTCGTGTATTAAAAAAAGAGAGAGAGAGAAAGCTTGTTGTTTTTAGGTGCTCTCAAGCCAGCTCTGACTCATAGCACCCTTATGTATAACAGAATGAAACATTGCCAAGTCTGTGCCATCCTCACAATCACTGCTATGTTTGAGTTCATTGCTGCAGTCACTGTGTCATGTCAATCTATCTCACTGAGGGGCTTCCTCTTTTCCAATGACCCTCTACTTTACCAAGTATGTTCTTCTCCAGTGATTGGTCTCCTGATGACTTGTCTCTCTTGATGACGTGTCCAAAGTAAGTGAGACAAAGTCTCTGATCCTTGCTTCTAGAGATCAGCCATGCATCAGCAAGGGATGCCAGGATGTGGCCTGGGAGATATCATTGCTAATATCAGATGGATCTTTATGGAAAACACAGAATAATAGAAAGATGTTTACTTGTGTTTTATCAACTACAAGAAGGCGTTCAACTTTGTGGATCATAACAAATTATTTATAAAACTGAGAAGAATGGGAATTCCAGAACGTTTAATTGTGTTAATGAAAAATCTACACATGGATCAAGAGGCAATCATTTGAACAGAACAAGGGGGTTCTGCATGGTTTAAAATTTGAAAACTGAAAAAGAGAAACCTAAGAATGTATCAAACATATAATCTTAGAAGCTTTTAACAACACATATATGTGTGTGTACACATATGTATACATATTTACATACACACACACACACACACACACACATATATATCTCTACCTTGACTATTGACCTATTTTGTCCTGCTTTTCACTTCTTCAGGATTTTCCCTTAACTTTTCTTATCCTGTTTTTCCTTTCCTCTCACATAATACTGCCATCCCCCAAATTTTTATGTCATTAAAAAATAGATTTAAGGAAATGTTTCTATTTTTTTTCCTGTTGATACCCATGATATTATAGGTATTGTTTTAGGTTGATGACATTTGTAATATTCCTAGAAGAAAATGATTCCTAAAAGTTGGGACGATTTGCTCATAAACTGAATATTTTTGCTTAGTGACTATATCTATCTATCTATCTACATATATATATATAAATGTTGGACCCATAGAAAATATTGCTTTACTCATTCATTTCTAGGTACATATTGGTTATTCAGAAAGGAATTTCTCTACATAAGATACTAGAGTTTATCTGATTGCAGATTTCAAAACGGAGTGCATTTTTCCAAAAATAAGATGGGAAAATTACTGGGAGTGTTAAATATGTAAGTGAAGTTTGTATATATCATCATGCCTAGAGTTATTCCATAAATATTTTAAAGAATACTAAGAAAAAAGGCAAAAGAAGTTTCAGTAATTGAGATATATTTTGGACTTAGACTATGATAAGTTTGTTTTGAGAGTGCTCAGGTGACAGAGAAAAGATTTCATTAAAATATAGAAGACACACTCATTACGATCACTGTCTTACAAATCTCATGGATTTTCAGTTGCCTGGTAGAATAAGTAAGGAGGAAAAAAAATGTTGTTACTAGAGCTTGATGAGGTTTTTTTTGTTTCTTATTTTAATACTTGCTTTAAAAGAGTGCCTGATACAAGCTATTCGGTAGTTTTGCTTAGTTTCTAATTTTTGAACTCTCATTTGACTTAAACAGTCTGCCTGCTTCTGGCTCTTTGCATGAGAAGATAGATTACAGGAACTGAATGAAGAGATAGACTATACATTTTAACTAAACAGATTTCTATGATTAGTTTAATAAAGAGGAAGGCAAATTTCCAGCAACTAAAAAATCTACCCTAATATCTAATTAGAAAGAAATAGTTAATAACTAACCTTACTAAGTTATAGCTATGTTCACTTATTCTGAATTTTTATTTATTTTAATCTTATGCAATTATTTATGGCAAGCACTAAGTGGTTACAATCTAAGATACAGTGTTTATGGAATTACTATCGTAATGACACTTGTCTAGTTTCTTCATTGAAGAAATGATGAGAGGACACAATGCTTTTCTCTTTAGACTCTAAATAAAGGAAATATCCTTTCAGTGTTCACCCTCATTCTTACTTGTGCTCCCCAAATCTGCTCTAAAAAGTCAGACAAATGTTCTAGCATCATCAGTGCATTTTCCATTCACCTAACTTATGTTTCTCTCCGTTCCATACTTTTTTACTCAAGCCACACACTTGATCATGACACTTTTCTGCATAAATACGCATTAACAAACAAATTCTGTATTTTCTAACGTAAGTAATTCTCTAGAGACCACCATATATTGTACCAGAATTCTCAGTATTTGATGTACTTATAACAGTCCAAGTTTTAAGTTAGTTTAAAACAGTCATAACAAGCACGAAAAGATGCTGCAGGCATGAGAAAGCACATTTCACAGAGAATTAATTAAATCAATCGGGCTAAACTTGAAAAATGCCAGTAAAGTGAATAGCAGATCCAAAGGCAAATATTATTCTGAATAAAAGCAAATATTTTAGTGTCTAAACTGAAAATTGATTTTTATGATTAAAGAAGTTGGAAACTTGTCCTTATATTTGCATAGACGTACTATGGTAATGAACAAAGGGAGACAAACTTTGCAAACAGAAAGATTTGGAAAGACTATAAAATATTTATGCTTTTTGTGTAGTATTCTCTCTTACATACTGACAATTTTGTAAAACAGGAATAAATCCAAGAATACTGTACCCTGAAGGCAAAAATGATTTTATGATTCAAGTAAAACGTTAAAAAAAAAAATTAAGTCAATACCCCACTGGTAAAGGAATGAACACTGAAAAGCAGTTAAGAAACATGCATTCTAGAATTAGCCCAGACACTCAAGGACACGGTATTCTTTTTGATTCAGTTTTAAATACCCTAGATACATTCTGGTAAGAACCAGATGTGTCCCCCTTAAAGTTATATTGAAGTTCTAACCTAAGTACCCATATATATTACACTCTTTGGAAATAGGGATTTTCTTTGGTTATTCTAATGTTCTAATGAGATCATATGGGAATAGGGTGGGTCCTAAACCTAATCTACTCCTAGTGGTGTCTTCTAAAAAGAGCAGAATAAACACAGACATAAATGCAGGGGAAGACAGATAGCATGTGAAGATCTCTCTACAAGCCAAGTAATGTCAAGGAACACTTGGGACTACCAACAAGGAAGATCCCTTCTCTAGACCTAATGCCCTTATTTGGACTTCTACATCCAAAACTGAGACAATACATTCTTGTTCTTTAAAGCCAACCACTTCGATATTTGTGTTACAGCAGTACTATGAAATTAAGACACTCCAAGGCTTATATATCCGGGTATCACAAAACATACTCAGTAAATTAAATCTAACTTAATATAAAGATGAATTAACTGTTTACATAATAATAAGACCTTGATAAGTAACTTCAGAGGAACTTTTTATATGTCAGACTCCATTCTAAACTATTTGTCATACATTAAGATCTTTAATCCTCACAATTCATTCAAAAAGTTTCTACAATTATTATTTTCTTTCAAATTTACAAATGAAGAAAGGGAAGCTTAAGAAGGTTTAATAAATCTCCCATTTCATACAATTACTAATTTGAAACCAGTTCAAAGCCAAAATTAAAACTCTTTATTTAAAAAATGTATTTTAAAAATCCATGTAAGGAATAATATATTGTGTGCAATATATATGTCTCCCTATCAACCTCATTTTTTTACAGGATCAAAATTTCAAATATCCTGACATTGCCAAGTCATTCAACCCATTTTCAAAATTAAAAAGAGATTTAATATTTCTGAGTGCCATATTCCCTGTAAATGGAATGTTTTATGACTGATATTCAAGCTTAATGGCATCAATCTTCTGACAAGTGCCATTTTTGAAAAGAAAAATAATGCATTTAAAAATAAATTTGGATTAAAAAGAAGGGCGTCATGATAAGGATTCGTCCTAAGATTATAAGTCAAATTTTTGGCTCTGGTTCTGCCACTAACAGTCTCAATGACTCTATGCATAAAAGTATTCTGATATTTGGGTCTGACTCATCTCTAGAGTCACTCAACAAATATTTAATCAGAATTTATGACTGACCAGGAACAGAGAAAGAAATGGGAAGAGTGTGAATACGAAAGAGCCATCAACATACAGATGACATTTATGGGCATGGGACTTCCTGAGACAATTTAGAAACTGAGTGTAGAAAGAACAGACAAGAGATGTGAAGTCTGAATTTATAGACACTCCAGAAATTTAAGGTCCATGAAATAAGCAGGAATAAGCAAAGGAGCCACCATTTGTCTGTCTGTTATACTATAGTGACTTGTGTTTTGCTATGATACTGGAAGCTATGCCACTGGTATTTTGCATACCTGCAGGGTCACCAATGGTGGACAGGTTTCAGAGTAAAACTAAGACAAGAAAGTAAGGTCTGACAATTCTGCAAATTAGCCAAAGAAAACCTTATGAATCACAATAGAATATTGTCTGATATAGTTCTGGAAGATGAGCCTGCTGGGTTGCAAAAAAGTACATAATAGTTGCAACAATGGACTCAAACATGCCAAAAATCATGAAAAAGGTGCAGGACTTTTTGCTCTGTTATACACAAAGTCACCACGAGTCAGAGCTGACTTGGTGGCAACTGACAACAACAAAGCAAAGAAGATTGAGAAGCAAATGAAACTATGTTTGAAGGAAAGTCAGGATAGAATGTTGTCATGGTTTATAGAAATTACTGTTTCTAGAAGATGTAGAGTGGCAACAGTGTGTGAAATAATTCTGCTAAGTCAACTTAGATATGAACTGGTAATTAACCACTGGATTTGGGCCAGTGAAGGCGACTATCGCATGTGATCTTTCTTTAGAGTGGGAGAAGCAAAGCCTGACTTCAGTATTTTGGGGAGAGAGTGGCAGACACCTAGTGGAGATAGTGAGTACAGATGTACTTTCAAGGAGCTTTGCTGAAAGTAAGAGCAGACAAATCAAGCAATAAATAAAGGGAGAGGCGGGGCCAAAGGAGTTTTATTTTGCTGTTGTTTGTTTTGTTTGTAAGCTAGGGGAAACCACAGTATGTTTCTATGAAAATGGGAATGACTAAGGAAAATATTGTTGTTGCAGGAGTGAGATGGGGAAGTTACAAAAGTAGTGTACTTCATGTTGTTGGTGTTGTTGGATGCTGTTGAACTGATTCTGACTCATAGTGACAGCATGTAGACAGGGTAGAACTACACCACAAGGTTTTCTAGGCTGTAATCTTTACTGGAGCAGATTGTCAGGTCTTTCTCCTGCAAAGCGGCTGGGTGGGTTCAAACTGCCAACCTTTCAGTTAGCAGCTGAGTACTCAACCTTTGCACCACCATGGCTTTTCATAGACAAGAGGAAATGGGGCCCAGTGCACAAGCAAAAGGCTGAGCCGTAGACAGGAGTTCATGGCTCATATGTTGTAAAAAGAGGACAAGAGTGTGTAGGTTGATAGATTTAATGATGAGTACATGCAGTGGTTTTCTTCAGATTTCTTCTACTTTGACAGTGAAATAAGAAATAGCCAGGGATGTGCATATGGAAGGAAATGTTGCAGTTTAATAGAGAGAAGAATGATTGGAATAGTTATCCAGAGCAGTGGGAGAGTGAATGGAGCAGGGAAATAAAGTGGGGTTGGCAGACAGCTCTAAGGGCTCCCCTGAGTTCAGTGGTCAGGAAGATAAAGTGCTATCATTCAGCATGGTTATAAGTTTTTCTCCTTTAAATTCACTTATCTGATGAAGGCACAAAGTAGGCAGATGGCTGGTCTTAACAGTAGACTTTTTTTCATACAATTAAAACAGAAAAGGAGTAATCATGTTGTGGCTTTATGCATAAGGAAGAGAGATTATAACGAATGGCCATTGAATTTAAGACAGATAAGCAGGCAGGCAAATATGAGGGTGTGGGAACAATGAATATATGATAATATCAGTGGATTGATTGGATGATGGAATGCATATAGTAATCACTGAGGAGGTGAGGTTAAGTGCTGGTGATTTTCAAAGTCTAAGAGGCTGGGCCCAGATGGACCAGAAGGACATTGAAGGAGAATTGGTCAAGGAACTGTGAGTCCAGGTAGATATTGAAAGCATAGCTCATGCGGATGTGGAAATCACTGAAACTGTGGCAGAGGTAGTGTGTGTGTTAAGGGGAGGTGGGGCAAAATGAGTGAACTGGATGACCAGATCTTCACAGAATGAGGGGGATTGAACTGGGGGTCTATAAATGATTATGGCAGATAGGATGTGTAACATAGACTGTTGGCATGAACTTCAAAGCAGCTGAGGGTTTGAGGGAAGGAGAGGGGACATCAGTCTATATATAGTGATAGAAAGAAAGGAGAATATTTACCCAACCTCCAGACCCTATGGCAGGGGCATGCAAGAGCAACAACAGTTACCAGTTTAGAAGACCACAGTGAAAGCATGAACTATAACTACAATTAATATTATGTGCATAGCACTGTGCTAGGCATTCTGAGGATATTGTAGGAATATATGGTGTCGGTCTTCCATGATTTTACAATCCACCTGGCAAAAAATTGTTTTAAAATTATATGAAAAGTTTAATACGAGTATTAATAAAGTAAATGAATATCACCAAAAGATCACTCTGGTCTGATGCATGGATTTTAAAAGACCGGGAGACTAAGATCATGGGGGTGCAAAATGTGTTTAGTGATCCCAGATCAGAGGGTCTTGGTAAGCGAGTGAACTGACTTGCCATTGGTGACTCCCAAGAGTCTTTGCCTGTCACTGGGTGTGCCATCCTCAGGGTAGTGTCTCCCTAAAAGATGTATTGAAGTCCTCATCCTTGTTATTTATTAATGTGACTTTATTGGAGATACAGTCTTTGCAGATGTAAATAGTTAACATGAGATGACATTGGAGTAGGGTGGACTCTCATGCAGTATGATTGGTGTACTTATAAGAAGAGGAGAAGAGACACAGAGACACAGGAAAGAAGGTAATATGAAGACTGAGACAGAGATGGCAGTTATGCTGCCACAAACCAAGAAATGCCAAGGACCACCAGAACTTGAAGAGACAAGACAAATTCTTCCCCTAGAGACTTCAGAGACAGCATTACCCTTTGGATGCCTCAATTCTGACTTCTGGCCTCTCAAACTGAGAGAAGTAAATTTCTGCTGTTACAAGTCACTGTTTTTTTGGCAATTTGGTCCAGCAACCCTAGGAAAAGAAGGTTCTTTGGTAATCACACCCTCATTATGAATGCCCCAGGGGTTTTCTGTTTATTGGAATCACACTGCTCCCTTCGAGGTCAACATAAGCTTGAGTATTTAAGAAATTATCATTCCTCTGCAATGAGAGAGCAAGCCCTGTCCCATGCTTTTGTGTCCTTACTGGCTCAGTGTAGCATTTCCATTTTGATGCTGCAAAACAGGGGTCACAAACTTAACCTCCTACAAGTACTTTAAATAATAAGGGTAAGGAAAATCAATAACCAGAAATAAAAACAAACAAAAAACTTTCTCTATGTTTACTGAACTATGTCATAGGCCCCAAATAAGATAGGCATGGTTAATACTTGAGATTATACTTTAAATTAAGAAAATAAAATGATGCAAGTTGTAATAAAAATCAGAACTATATAATCACCTTTTCATTAATTTTTCAATTGATTTCACACCACTATAAAACTAACTTTTTTTTATCATCAATAATCAATATATTAGTGTTATATCTTTATGTTTGGGAGGTTGTTATATGCAACGTAGTAATTTGGAAGCTATTTTAATTTTATTAAGTTCATTATAAATTGGGAACTATAGTAAGGTTATTTTTAAATCAGCTCCATTCTAGCTGTAACTTATAAAGCACAATTTATACATTTATTGCATTTTATAGTAATTTAAAAGAAATACATTAAATAAATCATTGTTTATGTTTAAAGGTTAGTGTCTGCAACTGTCAGTTATGTCAGCGGTATGAAAATTTTCATGCAGATGTGGAGGTAAAATTATAATGACTCCATTAAGAAGAATTCTATATGCAGGAGTTTCTGAAAAGATAGCAACTAGAAGATCAGAAGACTGTAAGATTCATGAGGACATGAAATGTGTCTGCGTTGTTCACTGCTGTATCCTTGAAAGAAAGATTGCAGTTGAGTCATTTCGACTCATGGTCAACCGGTGTATGGCTGTATGCAGAGTAGAACTACTCCACATTGTTTTCAAGGCTGTCACCTTTTGGAAGTAGATTGTCATGCCTTTCTTCCAAAACACTGCTGGGTGGATTTGAACAACCAATATTTTGGTTAGTAGTTGGGCACTGTTTGTACCACCCAGGGACCATAGAGTTTAGAATATTAAAGCAACTCAGCAAATATTTTTGAGTAAATGAATAAACATATGTCTTACATCTGTGAAAGAACACTCCTTTCAATTAATGCTACCCAAAGGGACTTTGCTAAATAAATTTAAATAAACATTTTAAGGCTGGATGGATGAACACGTGATGTTAAAAAATAACATATATAACTCCATATTTTAATATATGAAATTAATTTGATAAATTATTGTGAAACCCATGTTCATTTGATCTTTTCTGTTTCTGTAAATGTAAAACGCTGTGCATTCATCCTTAAAAGAAAGAAGTGCTTTAAAAGATCAAATCGAAACCCATTATGTAAAGATGTAAGTGTTATCACTCTTTAACATTTACACTTGGGGATATAGATTGCTGAAAGCAACTTTACTTATTTTTAGATGCAAATATCTGATCATATAATCTTAAACTATATAGTGTTCATCTTTACAATGCTACACTAAAGCAGTCCAAATAGATGAAGATGTTGTTGTTAGGTGCCCTCGAGTAGGTTCTGACTCATAGAGACTACGTACAACAGAATGAAACACTGCCCGGTCACGTGCCATCCTCACAATCGTTGTACTCTAGCCCATTGTTGCAGCCACTATCTCAATCTATCTCCTTGAAGGTCTTTCTCTTTTTCACTCAACCTCTACTTTACCTAGCATGATGTCCTCCAGGCACTGGTCCCTCGTGATAACATGTCAAAATATGTGAGATGAAGTCTCACCATCCTCTCTTCTAAGGAGCATTCTGGCTGTACTTCTTCCAAGACAGTCCAAGGTATATTCAGTATTCTTTGGCAGTCCAAGGTATATTCAGTATTCTTCACCAACACCATAATTCAAAGACATCAATTCTTCTTTGGTTTCCCTTATTCATTGTCCAGCTTTTGCATGCATATGAGACTATTGAAAACACCATGGTTTGGGTCAGGCACAACTTAGTCCTTAAAGTGACATCTTTACTGTTTAACACTGTAAAGAGATCTTTTGCAGAATATTTGCCCAATGCATGTGCCTTTTGATTTCGTGACTGCTGCTTCCATAGGTGCTGATTATGGATCCAAGTAAAATTAAATCCTTGACAGCTTCAATCTTTTCTCCATTTATCATGATGTTGCTTATTGGTCCAGTTGTGAGGATTTTTGTTTTCTTTATGTTGAGGTGTAATCCATACTGAAGGCTGTGATCTTTGATCTTCATCAGTAACTGCTTCAAGTCCTTTGCTTTCAGCAATCAGGGTTGTGTCATCTGCATATCACAGATTGTTAATGGGTCTTCCTCCAATCTTGATGCCCTGTTCTTCATATAGTCCAGTTTCTTGGATTATTTGTTCATCCTAAAAATCCCTAGAGAAGCACACTCCTGGTCTTCTACTCCTCAATCAAAAACCTATGAAAATAAGAAGAAATATTCCCCTTTATCTCATGCTGATCCGCAGTTGCTCTGGCTAAGGCTACAGGGTTGAGAACATTAACCCTAACAACCATTTTAATGAATGCCTGAGCCTTTTTTAGCTGCCTTTCATAGACGATACTACTCCTTTCACTTTTCTTTACATCTAGTTTTTCTATTTGTAACTCATTATATTGTCTGTAACAAGGTTTTCTTCTGTTTCATTTGTTTTTGGTGGATTCTCTGTTACAATTACTTCTCTTTCTTTGTGTTGTGTGTGTGTGTGTATGGATGTGTAGGGAATATTTTTTCAACAGGTTCAGACCTCAGAATCTCGTAAGACATCTGTTGGAACAGTGGGAATATCCAGAGTTGACCTAATCCTAAATCAGTGTGGGTAATTTACATGACGTAAATTAAAACTCATTAAGTAAATAAGAATAGAAACAAGTTAGCACAGTTTCTAATAATCCCACAAGGTGTTACAGTTCATCTGGCAAGATTATAAGGCTATTTCATTACTGTGAATCATTATGCTCTGTCTTAACACTCTTCAAAGTAAGACTGTTTACTTTAGCTGCTAGGAAGCAGTCACATTGCCATCAGTGGTAATTGGAATCATTAAAACAATACCTTAGTAGCACGCTAATTTGGGGCTCTTTGATTCTTTCACGGGAAGTGTTACATAATGAGCGGATGTTACACTTACTTTAACAGAAGCACCTAATAGTAATGAACCGTGAGAGAGCCTCCCATTGGGAAATGCCTCACCAAACACTCTACAGTATTCCTCGCGAAGTAGTTTTAATGCACACATAAGTGTAGTCACAAAATTGCAATTTGTGTAATTATTTTTATTTTTAAAAAGAGCAAATGACTACACCATAATTATGTTTTGAGTTTAGAGAAAGAGACATTATCAAACTATTTTGTTTTAAATTATACTCCTTGATTAGGGAGAAAATGTGTTAAATATATAGATCTAGTTCACCTGGTGGACTTACCGGTTAGTGGCTAATTGGTTTTAAATATTGGTAGAGCAGTGGTGGGAACAATGGAGTGACATGCAATAAGTTTATGGTTCTAAATATCTTGAGTTATGTCAAATATTTATACAAAATAATTCTCTAGATCAACGGTTTTCACTATTTGTCTGCCTTTAATAATATGTGGGAGCTTCTGGAATCCCTGATGCACAGAATGCACCCTAGTCCAATTAAATCACAATTTCTAGGTGTGGAATCTGGGCATCTGTATTTCACAAAGCTTACCAGGTGATTGTAAGCAAATCTGCTGTGAAAGACCTCTTTAAAGTGTTGAAAAGTAAAGATGTCTCCTTGAAGACTAAGGTGTGCCTGACCCAAGCCATGGTATTTTCAATCGCCTCATATGCATGTGAAAGCTGCACAATGAATAAGGAAGACTGAAGAAAAATTGACCCCTTTGAAACGTGGTGTTGGTGAAGAATGTTGAGTATACCTTGGACTGCCAAAAGAAAGAACAAATCTGTCTTGGAAGAAGTACAACCAGAATGGTCCTTAGAAGCAAGGATGGTGAGACTACATCTCACATACTTTGGACATGTTGTCAGGAGGGATCAGTCCCTGGAGAAGGACATCATGCTTGGTAAAGTACAGGGTGAGTGAAAAAGAGGAAAACCCTCAACGAGATGGACTGACACAGTGGCTGCAACGATTGACTCAAGCATAACAGCGATTGTGGGCATGGAGCAGGGCCGGGCATTGTTCCATTCTGTGGTACATGGGGTCACTATGAGTCAGAACCAACTCGACGGCACCTAACAACAACAACCGGGTGATGGTACTATACAGACACAGATGAGAACCACTGCAGATGATCTGAATACATGACTAGACATTAAGCAAACTTGGAAAGTTTCCCAGCAATAATGATGAACATGTGAATTAAACCAAACCACAGATTTGATTATTGAGATATTAATAAAATATATTTTTATTCAAGAAGATGTGCTGTGCTTTGAATTGTTATCTCAATTAGCTATTGATTTGGAAGGGATGTAACTATTCTTTTCTCACTCTCCCTTGTGCTTTTCTGTAAGATAAATTTTAGTACCCTGGAAGGTTGTTATACTGAGGTCTCTCTTAATTCAGATAAGCAGTTTATTAGAGTGCAGTTATACTTGCTTTATTTTCCCCCAACATGTAGGAAGCTCTGGAGACAGTGGGAGAAACACTCCTGCTGTTGCTTTTCAGAAGAAGTTAAAAAAAAGCAAACTCATAGTTTTATTTTATTGTATGAAATAGAAGTTTAGAATTTTGACTGTATAGCTCTTGGTGATATGTTCATTTCATGAGGAAATATACCTATATATGAAGAGGAGACTAATCCTTGTTCAGGATGTACATTGCCCCAGTACATCTTTGATTTAACATCACTTAAAAAGTATTGTCATTCCCATTTTACATATGAGGTAAGTGAGGCTAAATATTAAATATTTTGTCTAATATTCCGTATGTGTTAAATGTCCAAGTCAGTATTTGACCTAAGTTTTTTCTAGACTCAAATCCTAGGCTCATTTTTCTGCTAGATTATTTTGGTTGAAAGGTTTTCAGATAACTTCAATTATTCATCAATATCCATTCGTTTTTGAGAAATTTCTTAAGGCATAAGAATTAAAAATGTTTAAGTTCATTTAAATATATTCCACTCTAATATAAATCTTATAAATGTCCTATTAAAAGCATTGCATTTTATTTAAACTTTTTTTTCACTTCTACTCTGGCAATCTGTAATTCAGAAGACATGCTGGTTTTGCTAAAATTTCACTACATCCCTTGGACACTAAATGAATCATAGATGTTTTTTATGCAAGAATTAGAGCCAATTTTCCATATGTGAACACTTTTAGCAACGAAAATAACTACTTTCGTTAGTATACTGGTGTCTTTGGAATGCTTAAAAAATGGCCTTCTGCTAATTTTGTTTTAAACCAAAGCATTACTCTGATCAAGAGAATACCAGTATAAATTTTATTTCAAAAGATCAATAAAACCATTATCAATGTAATTACAATTTATAATTGCATGGTAATAAGAGTCTCATTATTGTTCTATATCTTTAGTTGAACATATTTATTTTCTCACACACCAATTTGCATACAAAATTAGATAATACGTTGTGCATAGTGAATACAAATAAACACAATTAACCTCTATATGCTCAATGTCTTTGCAGCTGTCTAATGAAATCATGTTTTAGAGATGTATGATTAAATAAAATCATAAAATCATTAAATAGCTGTATATCTCTTCTATTGATTACAGCGGAAGTCTGTTGTAATGCATCTATTTGTAAATAAGTTTTTTGATACCTGTTGATCTTTGAAATAACAATTACTACTGTTTTGAACTGAATATAATTTGTCACTCAGACTGTATCAAAATGTGTTGTCAAAATTGAATGATGCTACTTTTTTTCAAACATAAATCCTTTCCATGTTTTTCAGCAAAATATAAAAAATAACAAAATATTAAAATAAAACAGATTTTTAATTTTTATTTAACTAGATAAAATATGTACAACATAAGGTTTGCCACTTCAACAATTTTTAAGTGTAAATTTCAGTGGTATTAATTACATTGGCAATGTTATGCAACCATCACAATCATCTATTTCCAAAACTTTGCATCAGTCCCAACAGGAACTCTGTACCTACTAAGCAATAATTCTCTCCTCTCCACATCCCGAGCCTCTTATAACCTCTAATCTACTATCTGTCTCTATGAATTTGTCTGTTTGAGATATTTTGTATAAGTGGAATCATACACTATTTGTCTTTTGATTCTGGTTTATTTTATTTAGCATAATGTTTTCAAAGTTCATCTGTGTTGTACCATATATCAGAATTTCACTTTTTATGACTGAGTAATATCTCGTTGTATGTGTACACAACCTTTTGTTTATCCATTCATCTCTCGATGGACATTTAGGTTGTTTCCATCTTTTGGTTATAGTGAATAGTGTATAATGAACGTTGGTGTACATGTATATCTTTGTATTTCTGCTTTCAAGTCCTTTGGTTATATCCCCAGGAGTGGAATTGCTGGATCATATGATAATTCTATCATTAGCTTTTTGAGAAACTTCCTGTTTTCCACAGAAGCTGTACCATTTTGTATTCCCACCAGCAATGAATGAGGGTTCCAATTTCTCCACATTCTAGTCAATATTTGTTATTTTCTGTTCATTTAAACATTACCATCTTAATAATTACATCTCAGTGAAGTTTTGATCTGCATTTTCCTAATTACTAATAACATTGAGTATCCTTTCATGTGTTTATTGTTAATCTGTATAGCTTCTTTGGGGAAATATCTGTTCAAGTCTTTTGCCCATTTTGTAATTGCATTGTTTGACTTTTTGTTGTCCAGTGGTAGGAGTTCTTTATATATTCTAGATATTAAGCCCTTATAAGATATATTATTTTGACATATTTTCTCCCATTCTCAAACTTGTCTTTCCACTTTCTTGATAATGCCCTTTTAATACTCAAACGTTTTTAATTTTTATGAAGCCTCATTTACCCATATTTTATTGTTTTTACTTGTGCTTTGATGTCCTATCTAATAATCCATTACTAAATATAAGGTCTTGAAGATTTACTCGTATATTTTTTCTAGAGGCATCCCTGGGTAGTAATATTAACATACTCAACTGCTATCTGAAAGACTGGAGGTTCAGCCCACCAGAGCTGCCTCAGAAAAAAGCTTGGTGATCTATTTCCAAACAATCAGCCATTAAAAAACCCTATGGATTGTAGTTCTACTCAGGCACAAATAGGGTTGCCATGAGTCATAATCAACTTGATGGCAAATGGTTTGGCTTTTCTTCTAGAAGTTTTATGACCTTGGCTCCTCTATTTAGGTCATTGAGCCATTTTAAGTTCATATGTGTACATAGTGAGAGGTAAGGGTCCAATTTCATTTGGCATGTGGAAATCCAGTTGTCTCCACATTTTTTGTGGAAGAGATTATTCTTTCCCCCATTGATTGGACTTGGTGCCCTTGTCAAAAATCAACTGGCTATAGAAATATGGGTTGACTTCATATGGAGATCCTGGTGGTGTAGTGATGAAGAGCTAGGACAGCTAACCAAAATGTTGGCAGTTTGAATCCACCAGGTGCTCCTTGGAAACCCAATGGGGCAGTTCTACTCTGTCCAATAGAGTTGCTATGAGTTGGACTGATAGCAACGTGTTAGATTTTTTTTTTTTTTATATACCTGTACTACACTGTTTTGATTAGTATAGCTTTGTAGGAAGTTTTCAGATCAGGTAGTATAAGCCTTCCAATTCTGTTCTTCTTTTTAAGGACTGATTTGACTATTGGGCCCCTTGAAATTTCATATGATTTAGAGGTCTGGCTTTTCCTTTTCTGGGAAAAAAAAAAGGCTATTGGGATTTTGCCTCTTTAGCTGGATTCCACAGACTCTTTAGATCACTTTGGGTAATACTGACGTCTTAACAATATTAAGTCTTTGAATACATTAACACAGAATGTCTTTCCATTATTTAGTCTTTATTTAAATCAGTGAACTTTTTAGTTTTTAGTATATAAGTCATTCACCTTCTTAGTTAAATTTATTCCTAGAGTTATTATTATTATTGTTATATTAGATGCTATTGTAAATAAAATTGTTTTCTTAAATTCCTTTTAGGACTGTTAATTCCTGATGTTTAGGAACACAAGTGCTTTTTTGTGTCTTTATCTTATATTCTGCAGTTTTACTGAAATCAATTATCAACTCAAGTAGCTTTTTATGGATTCTTTAAGAATTTCCTCTATATGAAATTAAGTCATCTGTGAATACAGTTAGTTTTATTTCTTCCTTCCCAGTCTGGATGACTTGAATTTATTTTTCTTACTTAATTTCTTTAGCTAGAACACACAGAACACTGTTGAACAGCAGCAATGAGAGCAGGATTCCTTGCCTTGTTCCTGATATTACGGGGAAAGTTTTCAGGCTTTCTCTATTGAGTATAGTGTTAGTTGTTGGTTTTCCACAAATGCCTTTTATACTGTTGGGTAAGTTTTCCTCTATTCCTAGTGTATTGAGTGTTTTTATCATTAAAGTGTGTTGATTTTTGTCAAATACCTTATACGCATCAATTAAGATGATCATGGTTTGTTTGATTGTTTTATTTTCCCTTGCTCTATTAATGTGATGTATTATGTATTATAACACTTCTTATGTTGAGCCACCTATGCATTCGTAGGATAAATTCCACTTAGTCATGGTATATAATCTTTTATTGTGCAGTTAAATTCAGTTTTCCGGTATTGTGTTGAATATTTTTTGAGTCTGTATTCGTAAGGAATATTGGTCTGTCACTTTTTTTTTTTCTTCCTTATGGTGTCTTTATCTGTCTTTGTAATCAGAGTAATTCTGGCCTCATAGTTAGGAAGTTTTACCTCCTCTTCCATTTTTTAGAAAGATTTAAAAAGTATCGGTGTCAATTCTTCTTTAAATATTTGGTAGAATTCCCAAGTTAAGCCATTTGGTCCAGGACTTTTCTTTTGGGGGGAGGTTTTTTTAAATTACTGGTTCAATATTTTCACTTGTTATGGGTCTGATGAGATTTTCTATTTCTCCTTAAGTAGCTGATATATTTGTTTGAAATAGTTTATTTTATCTAAGTTGTTTAATTTGTTGGCATGTAAATGTTCATTATATTCTCTTATGATCTTTATTTCTGTAGGGCTGGTAGTAATGTGTCTACTTTCATTTTTGATTATAGTTATTTGCAACTTCTCTCATTTTGTTTGTCAGTCTAGCCAAAAGTGTTTCAATTTTATTGATCTTTTCAGAGAACCAATCTTCTGGTTTCATTGATTCTCTTTATCAGTTATTTTTTTTTTTCCATATCATTTATTTCTCCTCTGATGTCTGTTATTTATTCCTGGTAACTTTGGCTTAGTTTGCTTTTCTTTTCTAATTCCTCAAGTTGTAGAGTTGAGTTATTGCTTAGAAATCTTTCTTTTTTTTAAGGTAGGCATTTTATGCTATAATTTTCTCTCTGAGCACTACCTTCACTACAGCCCATAAGATTTCGTATGTTGTACTTTCCTTTTCACTTGACTCTAAATATTTTCTGATCTCTCTCTTGATTTCTTTCATTATACAGTAATCGTTAAATACTGTGCTTTTAATTTCCACATACTTGTAAATTTCCAGCTTTCCTTCTGTTATTAATTTCTAGTTTCATTCTACTGTTGTTGGAAAAGATACTTGTATAATTTCAATCTCTTTAAAATCTATTGAGACTTAAATCTAATTGTTCATGTGCACTGGAGAAGAATATGTGTTCTGCAGTTATTTGTAGGAGTGTTCAATACATATATTTTAGATCTAGTTGGTTTATGGTGGGTTGTTTACGTTCTCTATTTCCTTATTGATCTTTTGTCTGGGTGCTCTATCCTTTATTGAAAGTGGTGTATAGAAGTCTCCCACTATTATTGTAAAACCGTCTGTTACTCCTTTCAATTCTGTTAACGTTTGCTTCATATATTTGGTGACTCTCTTGTTAGGTGTATACCAAAAAATAAAAAAATAAGAAAACCCATTGCCATTGAGTCAATTCTGACTCATGGGAACTCCTTGTGTTACAGGGAGAGTAGATCTGCTTCATAAAATTTTTTCCATTGTAATCTTTACGGGAGTATATAACCAGGCCTTTTTTCTGCAGTGCCACTGAGTATGTTTGAGCCACCAACTTTTCAGTTAGTAGTCAAGAACAAATTATTTGTGCTACTCAGGGACCATTTTGTTAGGTGAACATACATTTAAAACTGTGATCTTTTCTTGATGAATTGGCCCTTTTATTATTATCTAATTTCTTCCTTTGTCTCTTATAACAGTTTTTGAATGTCTTTAATATAAAATATAATTTATCTGATATTAATACAGTCACCCTAGCTCTTGTTTAGGAGTCCTGGTGGTGCAGTGTTAAGCATTTCACTGCTAACCAAAAAGTCAGCAGTTCAAATCCACCAGGTGCTCCTTGGAAATCATATGGGGCAGTTCTACTCCATCCTATAGGGTCACTATGAGTAGGAAATGACTCAACGGAAATAAGTCTTTATAGTTAGCTCTTGTTTGATTACTACTTGCATGGAATATACGTATATTTTTTCCATTCTTTCACCTTCTACCTACCGTTGACTTTGGATCTCAAGTGGGTCTCTTGTAGACTGAATATAATTGGATCATTTTTGTTAATGTAATCTCTGCCTTTTAAGGGGAAGCTTTAATTCACTTACTTTTACACATGATTACACATAAGAAAGGACTTCTTCCATTTTCCTATTAATTTTATCTGTGTAATATACCTTTTTTTGTTCTTCAGTTCCTCCAATAAAGCTTTTTTTGTGCTTAGTTGACATTTTGTAGTGAACCACACTGAGTCCCTTCTCATTTCATTTATGTATATATATATACATGCTGTTGTTGTTGTTAGGTGCCATCAAGTCCATTCTGACTCATAACGACCTTGTGTACAACGGAATGAAATGTCACTAGGCCCTGCTGCATCCTCACAATCGTTGTTATACTTGAGCCCATTGTTGCAACCACTGTGTCAATCCATCTCCTTGGGGGTCTTCCTCTTTTTCTCTAACTGTCTACTTTACTGAACATGATGGCCTTCTCCAGGGACTGATTCCTCCTGATAACATGTCCAAAGTATGTGAGACAAAGTCTCGCCATCTTTGCTTCTAAGGAGCATTCTAGTTGTACTTCTTCCAAGGCAGATTTGTTTGTTCTTTTGGTAGTCCCTGGTATATTCAATAGTCTTAAGCAACACCACAATTCAAAGGCGTCAATTCTTCTTTGGTCCAGTTTTCACATATATAAGAGGCGATTGAAAACACCATGGCTTGTGTTGGCCACACCTTAGTTTTCATGGTGACATCTTTGATTTTTAACACTTTGAAGAAGACTTTTGCAGCAGATTTGCCCAATTGCGATATGTCTTTTGATTGCTTGACCTCTGTTTCCATGGATGTTGATTGTGGATCCAAATAAAATGAAATCCTTGACAACTTCAATCTTTTCTCCGTTTATCATGATGTTGCTTGTTGGTCTAGTTGTGAGGATTTTTGTTTTCTTTATGTTGATGTGTAAGCCATACTGAGATCTTTCATATTCATCACTAAGTGCTTTAAGTCTTCTTCACTTTCAGCAAGCAAGGTTGTTTAATCTGCATAATGCAGGTTGTCAATGAGTCTTCCTCCAATCCTGATGCCATGTTCTTCTTCACAGAGTCCAGCTTCTTGGATTATTTGCTTAGTATACAGATTGAATAGGTATGGTGAAATGATACAACCCTGACGCATACCTTTGCTGATTTTAAACCACACAGTATCCCCTTGTTCTGTCCAAACGACTGCCTCTTGATCTATGTACAGGTTCTTCATGAGCACAATTAAGTGTACTGGAATTCTCATTCTTCACAGTGTTATCCACAATTTGCTATGAGCCTCACAGTCAAATGCCTTTGCATAGTCAATAAAACACAGGTAAACGTCTTTCTGGTATTCTCTACTTTCAGCCAGGATCCATCTGACATCAGCAATGATATCCCTGGTTCCACATCCTCTTCTGAATTCTGCTTGAATTTCTGGCAGTTCCCTGCTGATGTACTACTGCAGCTGCTTTTGAATGCGCTTCATCAAAATTTTACTTGTTTGTGATGTTAATGATATCGTTCAATAATTTCTGCATTCAGTTAGGTCACCTTTCTTTGGAATAGGAATACATATGGATCTTTTCCAGTTGGTTGGCCAGTTAGCTGTCTTCCAAATTTCTTGGCATAGATGAGTGTGCACTTCCTGTACTGCATTCATTTATTGACATATCTCAATTGGTATTCTGTCAGTTCCTGGAGCCTTGTTTTTCACCAGTGCCTTCAGTGCAGTTTGGACATCTTTATTTCCATTGGTTCCTGATCACCTGCTACCTTCTGAAATGGTTGAACATTGACCAATTCTTTTTAGTATAGTGACTCTGTGTATTCCCTCAATCTTCTTTTGATTTTTCCTGCATAATTTAATATTTTCCCCATAGGATCCTTCAGTATTGTAACTCAAGGCTTGAATTTTTTCTTCAGTTCTTTCAGCTTGTGAAATGCCAAGCATGTCCTTCCTTTTTGGTTTTCTAACTCCAGGTCTTTGCAAATGTCATTATAATACTTTGTCTTCTCAAGCTGCCCTTCTAAGTCTTCTGTTCAGCTCTTTTACTTCTTCTTTTCTTCCATTTGCTTTAGCTACTAGACATTTAAAAGCAAGTTTCAGAGTCTCTACTGACATCCATTTTGGTCTTTTCTTTCTGTCCTGTCTTTTTAATTACCTCTTGCTTTCTTCATTTATGGTATCCTTCCACAACTTGTCTGGCCTTTGGTCATTAGTATTCAATGTGTCAAATCTATTCTTGAGATTGTCTGTAAATTCAGGTGGGATATACTCTAAGTTGTACTTTGGCTCTCATGGACGTACTCTGATTTTCTTATATATATATATATTCTTATATATATATATTTGGTGATGCAATGGAATCCTAAATTTATAACAAGCTATCTTGAATTGATGGTTGCTAATCAAAAGGTCAGCTGTTTGAATCCTAACACCAACTTTACTTCAATAACACACAAAATTTTATTCCTATACAGCTCTGACCCACCCCTTTTATATTGTTCTCACCACAAATTAAATTTTTATACATTGCATGCCCAATAACATGAATTTATAATTAGTTTTTGTTCATTTGTCTTTTATATCATCTAGGACATAAGAAGTAGAGTTATACAGAAAAAAATACAATAAAACTGACCTTTATATTTGCCCATGAATTTACAGTTACTCTAATATTTATTTCTTCTCACAATTTTGAGTTATTTTCTAGTCTTCTTGTATTATAGGGCGTCTTGTGGTAATGAATTTCCTCAGCATTGTTTATATGGAAATGTCTTAATATCACCCTTATTTTAAAGAACAGTGTTAAGAAATTTAGAAGGTTTTGCTGACGGTTTTCCTTTTTTTCCTATTAAAACATAAATATGTCATTCCACTGTCTTGTGGCCTCTATGGGCTCTAATAAGAAATCAGTATACAATCTTACTGAAGATTATTTACATTTGCTTCTCTCTTGTTGCTTTCAAGATTCTCCTTTTGTTTTTGTATTATTACAGTTTGATTATAATGTGTTTTGGTGTGGATCTCTTTGAATTTATCCTACCTGGATTTCCTTGAGCTTCTTAGATATGCATATTAATGTCTCTTATTAAATGAAAGTTTTAGGAATTTTTTGCCATTGTTTCTTAAAAAAAAATTTTGCCTCTTTATCTTATCCTTCTGGTACTTTCATAATGTGTATGTTGGTCTGTTTGATGTTGTTTCACAGACACCTGAGGCTTTGCTAGCTTTCTTTATTATTTTTTCTTTGTTTCTCAGACTGGATTATTTCAATTTTCTTACCTTCAAGGTCACAGATTCTTTCTTCTCCTTGCTCAGATCTGTTGCTGAACAACTTTACTAAATTTTTCATGTCAATTTTTTGTACTTTTCAGCTCCAGAATTTCTGTTTGGTTACTTTTTATAAATTTTATCACTTTGTTTATATTCTCATTTAGCTCATATATTACTTTCATGTTATCATTTAGTTCTTTGTACATGTTTCCTTTAGCTCTTTGAGCTAAAGCACTTGCCTAAGAGTCTGTATCAAGTAATGTTTGGGTTTCTTCAGGGATGGTTTCTGTCACTTTATTTTGTTCCTTTGAATGGCCTTCCTTTCTTATTTTTCTATATGCTTTGTTATTTTTTGTTGAAATTATGACATTAAATAAGAAAATGTGTTAACTTTAAAATCAGATTCTCTTCTGTCCTCAGGGTTTGATTTTTTTTTTATTTTTTTATTTTTTTAAATCTGTAATAGTTTGTTGTTGTAGTGAGTTTTCCAAATTATTTTTGCAGTACTGGACTCTTGATGTGTGTATTCACTGAATTCTGTTTTACTTTATCTTGTGTTCAGATATTATTCTGACAGATACTTCATTGAACATCATGAGTTAAAGAGGAAAAAGAAAAGGAAAAGAAAGACAAACGAATATAAAACAATAGAAAAAGGAAAAGAAAACAAAAAAACACCTCTTGCAGTATTGGCAGGTTGGTTCTGTGCTGGGGACTTCTTCAATATTTATCCAGGCTTATAATGAGGCTAGAGGTCAGCCAAGATGGAAGCTTAAGGTTTTCTTAGGACTTTTCTGAGAATACATCTTGTCCTGGGTATGTGTGTGACTTTCTAAATAATCTTTTACACATGGATGTTTTAGAATGTCCTAATTTTCCAAAGAAAACCTCTCCTCAGATTTTCATTCTTTTTCTTAAGTATTCTACAGTATATGTCTATTTTACTTTTTTTTTTTTCCTGGAGAAAGAGGAAAGCTACAGGCTTTTCCTATGCTTTGCAGTATTTTGGGTAATGCTTGCTGCTTTTTTGTGCTACGTGATTTCTGAGATGTAAGAAACAGACATGAACATTTTTTCTTCAGCATTTAAGGTAGCCACTTGACAGGCTAGACAGACAAGCATAATAATTTGTGCATAACTTTTGCTCTGCATGAAGACCATGCCACAGGTAAAGATATAGTAGTAGCAGAATTAAAAAGTAGTTTAAAGTTTAGAAGGTAAAGTGAAAATAAAGTCTTTCTAGAAAACATTTTGTCAAACTTTCTTGGGAGAATCAAGACTAGTTTTTGCTGGTCTCATGCTAGCATGTAACACTGGGAGTGTTAAGGCTCAATTTCTACAGAGAGTCACTGGGTGATGTCAGGGAAAGTGGCACCCTTCTTTTGAAATGTAGACATAGTCAGTATTATGTTGTATATAATTGTGTTCCAGAATTCAACTTCAAATATTTTGGCACAAAGTGTTGAATAACATTTTGTCAAAATGGCCATCCACCAGAAGAATTTAGAAGCTTAGTGAAAACATATATCGCAAATAGAACAATATATCAAATGTAGTCAATTTAAAATAAAGCAAAACCTTCTTCTAACTGAAAAATATCACTGCTCAACATTGTGCATTATGATGAAAACTAAATATTATACTTATTCAACAAATATTTATAAGGAAGTACTATAAACAGAAACTGAAGTAGTGCTTTGGGATATATCAAAGGAAGAAGGCAAAGCCTTCTCCCAACAAAATCTGGGATCCCAAAGGGCTATATCCTCAGTAAGACGACAAACTACAAAGATTCCACCACCATTTCTACCTGCCTCTATCAGGAAACTGCAAGAGGCTTGGCTTGAGCCATTCTTTGTGCTGAATTTCAGGGAAAAATCTCTTCCAACAAAATGTAATCATAAACTAGTTCCAACATGCAATTGTAGCTTGAAGCCTCTCTATTTCTGGCATTAAAATAAAAAAGTTAGAATTGAGTTTAAATTGGTTCCAGATTGGAAGTGGCCCAAGTTAGCTCACAGAAACAAACACAAAGTATTTCTTGAGGAAACTACCTACATCTCAAGCATTAAAAAATGTCCCAAAAAGAAAAAAAAGACTCAAATGAAGTGACAATTCACAGTCAAAATAAATCAACGTACAAGGAAACAATTTACTATGAGAACCAGGAGAAAAATAGATAAATAACAGACAACAGAAGTAGATGAAAAAGCATGCAAATACTTCATGTTTATTTTATTTAAAGAAATTATTTGACAGAGAAACTGGACAGTGCAAGTGGAGAGCAACATGATGTGAAAAAGCAGCATAACTCCTATGAATTCAAAATAATAATTGATATAAAACAAGCTTATTAATGGAGAAGACTGAGTAGCAATAAATGAACTTGAAGATAGAACTGAAAAAACAATTCTGAGAAGACAACCAGAAGTAATAAGTATAAATTAAAATTATGAAAGGGATTAAAATACATGGTGGACAGAACAAGATAGTGTAAACGGCATCTCTTTGGAGTTCTGGAAAGAAAAATACAAAGAATGTGGTAATATGCAATATTTGAAGAGGTAATGGCAAAACTTACGACAAGCAATGGTGCATAGATTCATGAAGCCCAAAGAATGCCAATCAAAACACATAAAATAAGAATTACACTTCAGTACGTCATAATGAAACTAGAGTTAAAAAACAAAAATACCTTGAAAACATACAGAGAGGAAAGGGATGTTTTCTGGAAGCCAGAAAATAGATGAATATCTTCAATTTTCTGAGAGAAAACTATTAACTTAGGATTCTATACACAGTCTTTAATACCGTGTGTGGGCCTTAATGGATGAAACCTCAACATTAAGTTTGTAGTAAACCACTGCAAGATGCCACTCATTATATTGAGGTTTAGAAACAGACGAAATTGGGGAGTTAAATGGAGAAACAGTAGAAATAATCACTTCTCTAAATAGTACTTTAAAATGGATTACAAATAGTGAAGCCCCAATTTTAATTTGAGGTGTAATCAATCTTTACATTGAGGTGTAATCCATACTGAAGTTTGTAGTCTTTGATCTTCATCAGTAAGTACTTCAAGTCTTTATATAATTGTACTCATGTGGAACTTGTACACAGACCAAGAGGCAGTCATTCAAACAAACGAGGGGACACTGCATGGTTTAACATCAAGAAAGATGTATGTCAGTGTTGTTTCCTTTGACCATACTTATTCAGTCTGTATTCTGAGCAAATAATCTGAGAAACTGGGCTTCCTACTGTTTTTCTCTTCTAACAGCTTTGGTCTAGGAACTTAGATGCTTTATCAAATTCAGATAAGTGTTCCGGAATATGGCCCAAAGACACACTTTTAACTCTGTACTGAAGTCACTCCTGAGGTTCACCCCTCACCCAAAGATTAGACAGGCCAATAAAACAAAATGAGATTAAATGGGCACACCAGCCCAGGGGCAAGGATGAGAAGGCACAAGTGGACCGGAGAGCTGGTAATGGTGAACCCAAGGTCAAGAAAGGGAGTATTGACAATTCATGTGACAAAACAAAATATATATTAGCAGTTTAATGAGAAACTAATGTGCTCTGTAAACCTTCATCTACAGAACAATAAATTTTTTTAAGAAAAAATTTAGATAATTGTGCTTAAACCTTTGTTGTTCTCTCATTTCTTGTTACTTATACACTGGGTTTTAGCTTTCCCATGTGATCTTCATTCATCATTACACAACCCCAAGAGCTTGTAAACTCCATAGAAGTAACAAATTTTGTGTTATTCAAACATACTGGGAATATGAATACTGCTACCTAATTTTATTGGGGGTTTATTTTTATTATGTGCTAGACAATGTGATAAGCTCTTTATATTTATTATTTTGGTCAATTCCCATAGCTATACTTTAAATAATTAATTAAAATTATTACAATCCTCAGTTTACAGAGGAGTAGACAGAAGCCAAGTAAAGAGGGTTTAATTAACTTGCTCCAAATCACACAGCTAGTAAGTGGTTCAGTGCTGGAATTGTCACGTCCCATGCAGGAGAACTGATTTGATTCCTAGTTCAATGCACCTCATATGCAGCCACCACCTGTCTGTCAGTAAAGGATTGTGTGTTGCTAGGATGCTGAACAGTTTTCAATGGAGCTTCCAGACAAAGACAAATGAGGAAGAGAGAGCTGGAAATCTACTACCAAAAATCAGCCAATGAAAACCCTGTGGATTACAAATATCCACAACAGATCATGAGGATGTCATGGGGATGACAAAGGACTGGACAGTGTTGTGTTCCATTGTACATAGGATTGTCATGAGTCAGGGGTGACTCAATGGAAACTAACAACAACAGGGGGAGATTTTACATCCAGGCAATCTGACTCTGGAGCGCATACATTTGCCCACTGAACTATAATTTCACTCCTTGAATAAATGACTAAGTCCATGCATGACTAAAGAAATTCATGAAGAAATTCATGGGAATTGCTCCTCTATTCTATATTTGACACAACTCTCTGGCTTTTCCAGGTATGCTGGCCCTTCTCAATTAGTTATGTATCTCAATGGGGCCCTGGGTAACTGCCTAAGAGAGTCTCAGCCTAGTCGGGCTTTGTGGTGGATTAATTACTTTTGTGTGTGGCCTTTCTAGCCATGATCTTGTAACTCCCACCCAGGTGATTGGATGGGACTGTGTGATAGGGTAATTGTGGCCTACCAATGGGATTGGTCAGTTTTACATTAAAAGAGAGTCAATTTCAGAACAGAGAGAAGGATCTTACCACCACCAAGGAAGAACAGCCAGGAGTGGAGAGCGTGTCCTTTGGACTTGGGATCCCTGCACTGTGAAGCTCCTGGAAGCAGGAGACCGAGAGACAGAGCAAGCTGTAACCCTGAAGACAGTGAGAAGCAGTGGTGGGAGGGAACTGACAGCAGAGACCCCTCAGCAGCAGATGGCACAGTGAGCTTCAGGGCCCATGGAGAGAGAAAGTTGAATGCCTTTGGGCAGAGGTCAAGAGCCTGGGAGAGGCGTGCCTGCGATCACAGTTGGGAAGAGGCTGTCTTAATGGAAGAACTGTTTCTGAGCATTCCTGAGCCTGAATAGTAACTGTTACTTCCCTAATCAACCCTGTAACTGTATGATCTGTCAGTTCTGTGTGGCCATTGCAATGAATTATCAAACCCAGTACATAAGAGTTACAGTCTTCCCAAGCCTCTCCAACATTTGTTACTTTCTGTTTTTTTAATTCGTGTCAGTAATGCTGGGGTGAGATGGTATCTCATTGTGGTTTTAATTTGCATTTATCTAATAGCTAGTGATCACGAACATTTCCTCATGTATCTGTCTGTATGTCTTCTTTGGTGAAGTTTCTGTTCATATCCTTTGCCCATTTTTTAATTGGATTATTTGTCTTTTTGTTGTAGAGGTGCTAGATTTAGAGATTAGGACTTGGTCAGATTTGTCATAGCCAAAATTTTTTTCCGAGTCTGTAGGTTCTCTTTTTACTGTTTTGGTGAATTCTTTTGATGAGCATAAGTTTGTAATTTTTAGAAGATACCAGTTATCTAGCTTATCTTCTGATGTTTGTGCATTGTTAATTATGGTTTGTATCCTGTTAATGCGGTGTATTAGGGCCTCTAATGTTGACTCTATTTTTTCATTTATGACCTTTATAGTTTTTGGTTTTCTATTTAGATCTTTGATACATTTTAAATTAGTTTTTGTGTAAGGTGTGAGATATGGGTCCTGTTTCATTTTTTTTTTTCAGCTGGACATCCAGTTTTGCCAGTACCATTTGTTAAAAAGACTCTTTCCCCATTTGTCAGGCCTTTGTCAAAATTAGTTGACCATAGGTGGATAGATTTACATCTGGGTTCTTAATTCTGTTCCATTGGTCGATATATCTGTCATTATACCAGTACAGGCTGTTTTGACTGCCATAGCTGTATAGTAGGCTCTGAGGTCAGGTAGTACAAGGCCTCCTACTTTATTCTTCTTCTTCAATAGTATGCTACTTATCCGGGGCCTCTTCATTTTCCATATAAAATTACTGATTAGTTTTTCCATCTCTTTAAAGAATGCTGTTGGTATTTGGGTTGAGATTGCATTGTATTTGTACATTGCTTGGGGTAGAATTGACATTTTCACAATGTGGAGTCTACCTATCCAAGAGCATGGTATATTTTTCCACTTATGTAGGCCTCTTCTATTTCTTGGTGTACTGTTTTGCAGTTTTCTTTGTGTAGGTCTTTTACATCCCTGGTTAGATTTATTCCTCAATATTTTATTTTTTTAGGGGCTATTATAAATGATATTGTTTTCCTGATTTCCTTTTCATAGTTCTCTTTATTGGTGTATAGGAATCCAACTGATTTTTGTAAGTTTATTTGTATCCTGACACTCTGCTGAATCTTTCTATTAGTTTCAGTAGTTTTCTAGTGAAGTCTTTTGGGTTTTTTATGTATAGGATCATCTTATCCACAAATGGGGGCAGTTTACTTTTTTCTTATCAATTTGGATGCCCTTTATTTCATTTTCTAGCCTAATTGCTCTAGCTAGGACTTCCAGCACAATGTTAAATAGGAGTGGTGATAAAGGGCATCCTTGTCTTGTTCTTGTTCTCAAGGGGAAAGTTTTCAGCCTCTCTCCATTAAGAACGATGTTGGCTGTTGGTTTTGTATAGATGTCCTTTATAATGTTGAGGAATTTCCCTTCTCTACCTATTTTATTGAGAGTTTTTATCAGGAATGAGTGTTGGACTTTGTCGAACACCTTTTCTGCATCCATTGAGATGATCATGTGATTCTTTTATTTTGTTTATGCAGAGGATTATGTTGATTGATTTTCTAATGTTGAACCATCCTTGCATACCTGGTATGAATCCTACTTGGTTGTGGTGTACTATTTTTTTTTTTTTTTATATGATGCTGAATTATACTGGTTAGTATTTTGTTGAGAATTTTTGCATCTATATTCATGAGAGATATTGGTTTCTAATTTTGTTTTTTGTAGTGTCTTTGGTTTTGTTATCAGTGTTATGCTGGCTTCATAGAATGAATTTGGAAGTACCTTTCCGTTTACTTGTTTTGAAATAGTTTGAGGAGTACTGGTGTAAGCTCTTCTCTGAATGTTTGGTAGAATTCTCCAGTGAAGCCATCTGGACCAGGGTTTTTTTTTGTTGTTGTTGGGAGTTTTTTAATTATCTTTTCAATCTCTTCTCTTTTTATGGGTCTGTTCAGATTTTCCACATCACTTTGTGTTAGTTTGTGTAGGTAGGGTGTTTCTAGAAATTTGTGCATTTCCTCTAGGTTTTCAAATATGTTGGAGTATAGTTTTTCATAATACTCTGTTAGGATCCTTTTTATTTCAGTTGGGTCTGTTACAAAGTGCCCCATTTCATTTCTTATTTGGGTTAGTTTGCATCCTGTTCTGTTTTTCTTTTGTCAGTTTGGACAATGGTCTGTCGATTTTGTTGATACTTTCAAAGAACTGACTTTTGGTTTTGTTGATTCTTTCTACTGTTTTTGTACTATTTCATTTCTGCTCTGATCTTTTTTATTTCCTTTCTTCTGGTGGCTGTGGGCTTCTTTTGCTGTTCTCTTTGTATTTGTTAGAATGTGTAGCTAATATTTTGATTTCAACCCTTTCTTCTTTTCTGATGTGTACATCTATTGCAATAAATTGACCTCTGAGCACTGCCTTTGTTGTGTCCCAAAGGTTTTCATATGATGTGTTTTCATTTTCATTTGATTCTAGGAATTTTTTTATTCCATCTTTGATTTCTTCTATTACCCAGTGGTTTTTAAGGAGGGTGTAATTCAGTTTCCATGTATTTAATTTTTTTCTCTTGGTCTTCCTGTTATTAATTTCTACGTTTATGGTGTTGTGATAAAATAAGATAATTTGTATTATCTCAGTATTTTGGATTTTGTTGAAGGTTGCTTTGTGATCTAAGATGTGGGCTGTTTTGGAGAACGCTCCATGTACGTTAGTAAAGAATGTGTACTTTGCTACTACTAGGTAGAGTGTTCTATATATGGCTATAAGGTCAAGTTGTTCTCTTGTGGCCTTTATATGTTCTGTATCTTTGTTAATTTTCTTTCTAGATGTTCTGTCCTTTACCGAGTGCGATGTGTTTAAGTCTACTACTATTATTGTGCAACTAGCAATTTCTCTTTTCAGTGCTGTTAGAGTGTGTTTTATGAGTTTTAGAGCCCTGTCATTGGGTGTGTAGATATTTCTTATGGTTATGTCTTCATGGTGGACTATCCCTTTAATCATTATATAATGCCCTTCTTTGTTTTTTATGGTGGATTTTGTTTTAAAGTTTATTTTATCTGAAATTTGTATTGCTACTCTTGTTCTTTTTTGGTAGCTACTTGGTATATTTTTTTCTATCCTTTAATTTTTAATAAATTTATGTCTTTGTTTCTGAGGTGTGTCTCTTGTAGACAGCATATTGATGTATTCTGGTTTTTTTTTTTTTTTTTGATCCATTTTGTCACTCTCTGTCTCTTTATGGGTGCATTTAAGCCATTTACGTTCAGTGTGATTATTGATAGGTGTGAGTTCATTGCTGTCATTTTGTAGTGCTTTTTTTGTGTGATGCTGACGTTTTCTTTGTTCCTCTTACTCCTCTGTGAATTCCTTTTGTTTGTGTATTTTTGTTTGTTTCTTTTTGTGGATTTTTGTGTTTACTGAGACTTTATGTTTTTCTTCTTTATTTTGATAAGTAAGTTTTTTAGGTTACTTTGTGGTTACCTTGAAATTTACCCCTATCTTCCTAAGGTTTAACCAGTCTTTTATTAGTTGATAATGCCTTGACTTCCTGTCCATTTGTAAGTTCTATATCTACACCGTTTATTCCCTCTTTTATTGTTCTGACTTTGTTGTCATTGACAGATTGATGTCTCTGGTTCCCCATTATAAATTTTTTAGTTTTGTTTTATCCTTGAGAGTTCATTATCTAGGTTGGTATCTAGCTGATGCTGTCTTATGTGCTAAATTCAGTTTGTTGTCTAATGTTTTTAGTTGCCTAACCAAAAGACTCCCTTTAATAATTCTTGCAAGTTTGGTTTGGTTTTTACGTATTCCCCTAATTTCTGTTTATCTGGAAATGTCTTAATTTTGCCATTGTATTTGAGATACTGTTTTCCTGGCTATATTATTCTTGGTTGGAAGTTTTTGGTTTTTTTTTTTTTCCCCCCAAGATTCTATGTATGTCATCCCATTGCCTTCTTGCCTGCATGGTTTCTGCAGAGTAACCAGAGCTTAGTCTTATTTTTTCCCCTTTGTATACGACTGTTCATTTTTCTTGAGCTCCTCTTGGGATTCTTTCTTTGTTTTTGGTTTTAGGGAGTGTGATTATGATATGTCTTGGTGTTTTTATTTTGTGACCTATCCTATATGTGTTTCATTGAGTTTCTTAGATAGTCAGCTTTTCATCTTTCATGATATTTGCCAAGTTATCTGTCAGCAAATTTTCAATGATCTTCTCTGTGTTTTCTGTTTTCTCCTCCTGTTCTGGAATTCTGACCACACATAAATTTTTGCTTTTGGTGGTATCCCACATCGTACTCAGGGTTTTTTCATTCTTTTCTCTGATTTTTCCTCAAACAAAGTGGTATTCAAAGATTTATCTTCTATTTGGCTGATCCTGTCTTCCATTTTTTCAAATTTGCTCCTAAAACCTTCTATTGCACTATCCATTTCTGAAATCTTGTTGTTTATCTTTTGGATTTCTAATTGCTATTTTTGAATGATTTCTAGTTGTTTATTTATTTTGTAATTCTGTTCCTGTATTATTTTCCTGATTTCTTCCATTGTTTTGTCTGTCCTGTCCATGATTTTGTCTATTTTTTCCTTATCTTTGTCTCCATTTTCCTTCATCTGTTGGAGAACCATCAATATTAAAGTTCTGAATTCCCTACCAAGTAGTTCCAGTGCCTTTTCTTCTAGCAAAAGGTCATCTGGTGCTTTACTTTGATCAATTTCTGGAGCAATGCTCTCCTGTTTTTTAATACGTTTTGATATTTTCTGCTGTCTCCGGGACATTCGGGAATTATTTTCTTCATTTACTGATTGTAGATTTGATTGTTTTGTCCTGTTTTTTTGTTTTATTTTGTTATATCTACGCAGGTGGTCTTGGAGTGTTTTGTTGTTTTTGCCTGAGGGCACGATTCTTCTCACCACCTTGTCCAAGTGGATAAGGCTGGTCACTCAGCTACGGTGCAGCAGGGTGGGCCCAGGGAGGGTGGAGGGGTGGGTATGGGTAGTTTGCTGGGGAGCAGTGCAGGGCAGGGTATGGGGAACCGTGTTGGTACCCCTTGGGGACGTGGCACTTGGCACACTGTGCAGATCAGCAGCAGGGAAAGGAGAGGATGTGATGTGCAGAGCTAAGTGGGTGGGTGAAAGATGTGAGAGAGAGAAACAAAGGCAAAAATGAAAAAAGACAAAAATGAAGTAAAAAATAATAATAAAAAGAAAAAAGTAAGTAAAATGGCAGTGCGGTAGGATTTGGCAGGAGGGTGTAGGGTCATCCTGGTGAGGCCATGAGTCATTTACTATTCTATTATTGATACAACTTATTTTACACATAATTAAAAAATTAAAGCTTCATCTTGATTGTTGAAGTTGGTATCTTACGTCTAAGGCATTATTAAGTTCAGACCTATTTTCACAATGTCAAATTATATTCAAAAGATTTCTTACATTAAAAATTTACTAGAGAAGAATTTAATTAGATTTTATGTAATGCTTTCAACATTTTATACATTTTATTACTTCAATAACACCAAATGCATCATTATTATAATAAATCAGATGCTCTATAAATAACCTTCTAAAAATTTACTAACCAAAAAAAGAAAGAAAGAAAACACAAGTACTTAGGCTGAAGATACCAGTGATGAAAATGTTGTGTAGGGTTTTTTTTTTTTTTTCCTTTTTCTTTCATAACTGTAATAGAAATGAGTGGAACTTTAGCTCATTCAGGATATAGGAAAGCAAAAATCTTAGAATTTATTTTTAAATAAAAATATATTCTAAAAAATATACTTGTATGAAATAAACAATGCAAACATGGTTGTGCTCTGTATAATTAATTTTTTGCCATAAATCTGTAGATTAAAAAACATGAAGAATTTTTTTTTAATTTCTTTTATTAATTTTACCTTGACATGTAAATTTGAGCTGTAAAGTAGGGATTTAAGTATAAGGAACCTGAGCAATGCTTTTGCTGATTAGAGAATTAGTGTGAGAATCATGGTGGATGAATGAAAGAACAAACAGAAATCAAGGGGGAAAAGTTAATTTCATTTGATTATAGTAGAGTGAAATGATATAAGCAAGATCCAAAGATAATACAACAGTTTTAGTAATTTTAGCATTTTCACCTGTTCACTAAGCCTCGAAAACCTGCTTTTACACATTCAAGCTTAGTACCTCTTGACACTTTCAAATCACAACATATATGTAAATTGCATATTTTACAGACTGTGAACATTCAAGGAAGAGGCTTTCATGACAGATTAGCAGAAGAAGTACATGTCTGTGTTTGTGTGTATTTTTGCATATGTACATGCATAAATGTGTGTACCCACATCTTCTTTCTCTTTAATATCTAGGACATTGTGAACATGAACTTGATTGCCAATTGGTAGGTCTGCTTAGTTCTCTTAATGAGGGTTCTAGTTACTAGGCATCTGAGGAGAATTGCCTGGCAATCTACTTCAAAAAATTGGCCATTGAAAACCCTACGGAGCAGTTTTACTCTGACACACATGGGGTCACCATGAGGAGGAGTTGACTCCATGGCAACTAGTTTATTTAGTTATTTATTTGCCTTCACAAGAACACAACCATACACTTTGTACTGACCTTACACTCTTCTCTCATGTTACCAACTTTATAAAAGTAACAGTATACTGAATAAGTAAAACAATGGATATTTTAATGCTTGATTAATTTATCTCTTACAGTTTAATTATAACCAAAATTTAAGAAAGGCCAAATCTTTTTTAAAAAGAGAGATAGAGAAAAGAAAGTAAATGGCTCTTTAATTTGCTATTGAGCACAGCAGGAGGAAGACCTGGAGATTTGTTTCCATAAAGATTATAGACTAGAGGCATTAAGATTGCCCAGGAGGACTTCCAGCAGCATGGCGCCCTAGGCAGAAGCACCACGCCATCCCTCCACAGAAAAGATCTGAAAAACTAAGCCAAACACAGAAAACAGCAATTCTGAAACCCTAAACATCAAATGAAGAGATAAAGAACTCAGCCAAGCACCAAATGGAATAAGAAACTGACAGAGAACAGAGAACAAGGAGACATACATGGAGAGGTGTCCTATCAGCTAATACAGCAAGGATCCGCCATCTTGGACTCCTATCAGAGACCAGCAAATAGAGGGTACGAGAAAGCACCTTCATGGAACTTTCAGCAGAAGACAGAACAAATGGTAACTGGCGATATATGCTTTCACACCCTCCACACTTCTTCACCCCCACTTGGCCTCCTCTGCTTCCCGCAGCCACAATCTCTTGGCCGGGAAACACCAGCTGCTTGGATTCAATCTGCCTTCACTGGCCGACTCCCTGAGTGTCATTTATTGGCTGCTGGTGTTGCTTTTTTATGCTTCTTTTGATTTCTTCCTTACCTCTCACCACCTCCCCCTCCTTTTGCTCACATACTTGGCTCCGTACGCCATGTTTGCTTCTTCCTGAGGGGCTGTGGAGCTCCGTTCAAGTGTGGATCTGCTTCCCGGTCTGTGCTGCCATGCTGGTGGGATCCTGGGGTTTTGTTTGTTTGTTTTCTTTTTCTTTTCTCGAGCTGGGTCCCCATTCTGGCTGGGTGGTGCTGTGCAGCTTGGGATCTACCCCCTCAGCTTGTGCAGATGCTTAGAGGGATCCCTGAGGGCATTTCTTTTTGCAGTTTTTTTTCTTCTTTTTTTCTGTTGTTTTGGGGGTTTTTCTTGTTCTTTCTTTTTTAATTTGTTTTGTTTTCATTTCTCTCTTTTTCACTTTTTGTCTTTCTTCACTACTCAGTTTCCCATCGCTCTATACCTTCCTTCTCTTCCCGACCCCTGGATACCTGGCACTGAATACCTCTATGCTTCCTAGCCAAGCTGTACTTCAACACCTGGGAACAACTTCCCCAGACCTCGTAGCCATAACTGTGGGATCTCTAGGAGCTTTGCTGTTATTTTTTCTTTCTAATTTTTATTTATTCATTTTTTTATTTTTCTTCTTCTTTGCCTTTTTTTCTTTCCATTTCATAATCTCTCATCTCTACACTCCAATGGCAAGCTCCCCTAGTATTCTTTTTTGTTTGTTTCTATGTTTTCAGCTCCTGTTACTCTCTTCTCTCTCCCATACCCATCTTAGCTACAAACATCACAATCTCCCCTCACCATCCTGCCTACCTGCACCAAGGTACTTAACATCACACCACCAAACAGCACAGGCATGGCCTACTGGAACCTGCCCTGCACTGGTTACTGACCCGCCCTGGTGGTTGTAGTAAGTGCCACAAACAACTCATTCCAGCTATTCCTCTTCAGCTAGACCTGCCCTATTGTACCATAGCTGAGCCACTGACCCTTCCAATTGGAGGAGGAGGTGAAAAGTATCATGCCCATAGATGAGCAAACAACAAAGAACACACAGCCTGCCTGCTCAGACATAGCCAAATTTAAAAAAAAAGAAAAGGATGAAACAAACAAATCTACAATCAATAAATGAAGAAAATAACTACTGAATGCCCCGAAGACAGCAGACAGTATCAAAACATTTACAAAAACAGGACAGGATGGTTCCAGTAGGCTTCCAAAATAAAACACCAGATGACTTTCCAGTAGAAGAAAAGGCATGAGAACTACCTGATAGGGAATTCAAATCTCTAATACTTAGAATTATCCAAGAGTTGAAGTAAAGAACAGACAAAGAAGAAAAAATAGACAAATTCATGGAAAATAAAGACAAAAAAATGGAAGAATTCAGGAAAATAATGCAGGAACAAAATGCCAAAATAAATTCACAACTAGAAATTATACAAAAACAACAAACAGAAATCCAAAAGATAAACAACAAGATTTCAGAAATGTACAGTGTCATAGAAGGGCTGAGGAGGAGATTCGAAATGGTGGAAGAGAGGATCAGTGGAATTGAAGACAAACACTTGGATACAACTCAGTTTGAGGAAAAATCAGAAAAAAGAACGAAGAAAAATGAAGCGACCTGGAGAATAATGTTGGATACAATCAAAAGCAAAAATCTGCGAGTCATCTGAGTTCCAGAACAGGGGGAGAAAACAGAAGGCACAGAGAGGAGCACCAAAGAACTGCTGACAGAAAACTTCCCCAATATCATGAAAGATGAAAAGCTGACCATCCAAGAAGCTCAACAAACACCATATAGGCTAGACCCCAAAGGAAAATCACCAAGGCATAGCATAATCACACTCGCTAAAACCAAAGACAAAGACCCTGAGAGCAGCTCAAGAGAAACAAAAAGTCACATACAGAGGAGAAACAAGACTAAGCTCGGATTACTTGGCAGAAACCATGCAGGCAAGAAGACGTATACAAAACCTTGAAAGAAAAAAATTGCTAGCCAAGAATAATATATCCAGCAAAACTTTCACTCAGATATGATGGTGAAATTAGGTCATTTCCAGATAAACAGAAATTAAGGGACTATATAAAAACCAAACCAAACTTATGAGACTTATTAAAGGAAGTGCTTCAGTCTGAGAACAGACAATATCAGACCACAGGCTGAATATAGGACACAGGATTGTACTAGCCAGATACCAACCTAGTAAATAAACTCTTAAGGACTATGCAAAACCAAAAGAATTACAACAGGGAACCAGAGAGGGTAATCTGTAAATGACAACAGAATGAGAACAATAAAAGAGGGAATAAACGGTGTAGATATAGAACCTTCTAATGGAGAGGAAGTCAAGTGATACCAAGTAATAATAGACTGGCTCAAATCTAGGAAGATAAGGGTAAATTTCAAAGTAACCACAAAGAAAGTTAACAAACCTACTCATGAAAATAAAGTAGAAAAACATAAAGTCTCAGTAAAAACAAAACCTACAAAAACAAAAGAAATGAAAAAAAAAATCCACAAACAAAAGGAGCTCAGCACAGGAGAGTAAGAGGAACAAAACTGGAGGACATTATGCTGAGTGAAATAAGTGAATCACAAAAGGACAAATATTATATGAGACCTCTACTGTGTAACTCACGTAAAAGTCTACACACACACACAAAAAGCAATCTTTGTTGGTTACAAGGGTTGGGAGGTGTTGGGAGGAACTAAATAGATAAGTGGTAACTTTGGTGAAGGGTAAGAGAGTACACATCACTGGGGAAGCCAGCGCAACTTGTACAAGGAAAGGTCATGGAAGCTCCATAGACACTTTCAAACTCGCTGAGGGACTAAATTGCTGGGCGGAGGGCTGTGGGGACCATGGTTTCGGGGAATATCTAGCTCAATTGGCATAACACAGTTTATAAAGACAATGTTTTACATTCTATCTTGGTGAGTAGCATCTGGGGTCTTAAAATCCTGTGAGCAGGCATCTAAGATACTCCACTGGTCTCACCTCTTTGGGAGCAAGCGAGAATGAAGAGAACAAGATACAAAGAAAAGATTAGTCCAAAGGACTAATGGACCACAGCTACCAAGGCCTCCACCAGAGTGAGTGCAGTACAGCTAGATGGTGCCCGGCTACCACCACTGACTGCTCTGACCGGGATCACAATAGAGGGTCCTGGAGACATCCAGAAAAGGATGTAGAACAGAATTCTAATTCACAAAAAAAGACCAGATTTACCGGCCTGACAGACTGGAGAAACCCTGAGAGTATGGCCCCTGGACACCCTTTTAGCTCAGTGGTGAAGCCACTCCTGAAGTTCACCATTCAGCCTGGGATTGGACAGCCTCATAAAACAAAACAGGACTAATGAGGCACAGCAGTCCAGGGACAAGGACTAGAAGGCAGGAGGGGACAGGAAAGCCAGTGATAGGGAACCCAAAGTTGAGAAGGGACAGTGTTGACATGTCATGGGGTTGTTAATCATTGTCATAGGGCAATATATGTACTAACTGTTTAATAAGAAACTATTTGTTCTGCAAAACTTCATCTAAGGTACAAAAAAAAAGAATTAGCTATGTGAGATCAAATTGACAACAACAACTCAAAAGGTTTGATGGGAAGCCTATGGGACAGTGAGTTGAAGATAACAGTGATGGAATAATTTGGAAAAGGATAGTGAGAATAGCAGCACAACTGGAAGAATGTAATCGATGTCACTGAATTGTACTTGTAGAAATTTTTGAAATAGTGTAACTTTGGCTATGTATGTCTTCACCAAAAAATAAGTTCCTCAAGGTCGAGAAGGGAGAGTGTTGACATGTCGTGGGATTGTTAACCAATGTCATAAAACAATATGTGTACTGTCTGTTTAATGAGAAACTATTTGTTATGTAAACCTTCATCTAAAGTACAATAAAAAAAATTAAAAAATAAAGATTTACAGACTAGAAAACCCTACGGTGCTGTTCTGCTCTCTCACATTGGGTCTTTATGAGTGGAAATGGACTTGAGAACGCACAACAACAACATATTCAATGTAAGAATCAATGTGCTAAATGGTACTAAACAACAGCCATGTAACAAAAGGCTCCTTTATGGATTTTTTTGGTTTTTCTCTCTATTTTACAAATGGAAAAAAAACCTGAGCCTTAGTGAAGTTAGTAACTGGTCCTGACATCCCTCAGCTGGTTGAGAAGTCTGCTGAGAGGAAAATAAGTTTTTTTCTTTTCTCTAGTCTGTACTGTTCCTATTATGCAAAGCTGTCTTTTAAAACATAAAATTGCCCAGAATTAATTAGTGATGCATAGGACATCTATTCTAAATACCTTGAAAGTTATTTTCACTGACCTTGTCAAAATTTTATGCTGTTCTGGTTAAAACATAGTTGACAGTTAATACTCTAGAAAGATTTCCTTTGAGTATTTCAGTCACTGATATGTCCACATATTCCTATAAGATTTTTCTAACAAAACCAAGGTAAATTTTAGATTATTTATCTTTAAAGCAAAAAAATATTTTTGATAGTTTTAAGAAAGTTAATCTAGATATCAGTTCATATAAAAAAACTATTGAAAGTATTTATCAATTATAACCCATCACTGTAAATTAACTGCTAACTTTGTACAGCCACATGTAAATCTGTTTGCATAACACTTTCAAATAGTTGCATCTTACACTAAGTACATTTACATCTCAGCACAGTGGGATAGTGTAAACTTCATCTGTCAAAGTTAATATTATTCAGATTGTATTTCCTACTCCATGTTGCCTATCAGTGCATGTGAAACTTAAAATATTCTGTACTGGTGTGTAATCATTAAGAAAACCACTAACACATCTTTTGATTTTTAAGAAAATACAGATAATTTAGAATATCTTCATATACACAAAAATGTGAAAGACATGTACATTAACATAGCTTCCTCAGCTACTTTATAACATTTCTAATAAGAAAGCAGGGTATAAGTAAATGAAAACATAAATATTAAGCCATATTTATATATTTATTTCCCTATGGAGGGAGGCCATTAATTAATGTACAGTAGAATACAACATCTATAATACTGGTTTTTGTTTTTGTTTGTTTTTTTTTTTTACTTAATGTAGATATGAGTTCAAGGGTAATTTTAGTTGGATTTCTTTCTTTTTATTATTATGCTTCAAGGTTGGCTTTACTCATTGCCTTTGAATTGATTCCTACTCACAGCCACCCTAGGGACAGAGTAGAATGGCCCCACAGGGTTTCCAAGGTGATAAAATCTTTACGGAAGCAGACTGTCATATCTTTCTCCCAAGGAGGGACTAGTGGGTTTAAACCACTGACCTTTTGGTTAGCATTCCACTGCTTAACGGATGTGCCACCAGGGACCTCCAGGTTGGCATTATTATGCCAAAACAAAGAATAACAAATTCTATCAAGCGCTTAAATTTTTCTAAGTAAACTCTTGTATTAAATTATATTGTTACTGAATCACATGAGCCAAATGATTTTATTCAAGATATTTTCACAACTTCATTTTTTGCTCCTCCTTATTCAATTCTGTTTTAATTAACCTAATCATCAGTTTTCATAAGAAAATCTATTTGCTAAACATAGAATAAGGTTTCATATCCTAATCATCTGAGTGTAAATCAGAAGAGGAAAATAAAAAAACACTAATTAATTGTGATGCCTTTATATCCCACTGGAGATATATATATATATATATATGTGTGTGTGTGTGTGTGTGTGTGTGTGTGTGTATGTACATATTTTAATCAGAGATTTAAGCTGTTCATCTTCACATTTTATCAGTTCATTAGGAAAAGCAGCCTATATTACCCAAGTTCAAAAGCAACATCCAACAGGAACCATAAACTCTGATCTTGCAGATTGAGCACTGCCCTTTATCTTCTTCCTCATAAATATACAATAAAATAGAGGCTCAGCTGGATGTACGCTTTAGCAATTATTTCCCCTGTGATCTTCACACTAGGCTAACAGGTCGCATGTGAAAAGACATATGCACTCTGATAAAGAGTCTCAGTCTGAAGTCAGTTTAGGTATTTCATTCTGACAATTCTTACAAGACGTTTTTGGTGTCTTGCTAATTTAAAAGGTGCTACTCCTTATAAATGGTTAACTATTAAACCTTTTGAAGCTTTGGCTCTATTCGACTTTTGTCATTGACACAATCAAAGAAAAATAAAAGGTGTCTGGCTGAGGTGATAATTGCATCATTTACATACCATGAAAATTCAGCAAAGAGACAGTCTATTCTGCTGTCAAATTAAAGTGCATTACAGTGAAAAGAATGGGCAGGAGAATGTTATTTATGAAGATATTTATAAATAAATGCTTTGAGTTCAAGTCTCATATGTCATGTCAGTATTTATTATTGAAATTTAGGATATAAATATTTACTCTTCAATATGGAGATAATTCAATACAAGGAAAAGAGTGCACTATAGTTTTGTTTCATTCGAGAGATTTAATGTAACTTTAAAACCCTAGCAAACCTGAGGTTTTATATTTCTACATTTCCATGTTGATTATATTATTTCTAACTAATCATTTTAATTTTACATTTATATCAAGCTATGTCTAAGAGTTCATGTCTACATCACAACATCATTTTGCTAACAAAGAAACTTAAATTCAAAGAATTTTACCTTTTTTTTATATAAATTGGTTCATGAAGTATTATCTTCCCACCAATAACATCTTGTCCTATGTATTGATACTGGTATTTATTAGTTTTCTGTAACTAATTCAAGATATCTAAAAAAAAACAAAACAATCCTCTTCCCTAATAAGGAGACCTGGTGGCACAACAGTTAAGCACTGGGCTGCTAACCAAAAAGTCAGCACTTCAAACCCATCCAGTCTGACCTGGCAATTTGCTCCCATAGTGATTGTTGTTGTGTTCTTGTTGCAAGGTGCCATCAAGTCAATTCAGACTCATAGTAACCCTATGCACAATAGAATTAAACATTGCCTAGTCCTGTGCCATCCTCACAATCGTTGCTATGTTTGAGCCTATTGTTGTATTCACTGGGTCAATTCCTATTATTGAGGGTCTTTCACTTTTTTGCTGACCCTCTACTCAGCAAGCATGATGTCCTCCAGGAACTGGTTCCTCTTGATAACATGTCCAAAGCATGTGAAATGAAGTCTCACCAGCCTGTCTTCCAAAGAGCACTCTGGCTGTACTTGTTCCAAGACAGACTTGTTCGTTCTTCTGACAGTCCATGGTAAATTCAATATTCTTTGAAAACATCACAATTCAGAGACATACATTCTTTTTCGGTCATCCTTATTCATCATCCAACTTTTGCATGCATATGAGGCAATTGAAAATACCATGGCTTGGGTGAGGAATACCTTAGTCCTCAAAGTGAAATCTTTGCTTTTCAACACTTTAAAGAGGTCTTCTACAGCAGATTTACCCAACGCAATACGTCTTTTGATTTCTTGACTGCTGCTTCCATGGGCGTTGATTGTGGATCCAAGTAGAATGAAATCCTTGACAACTTCAACCTTTTCTCCATTTTTCATGATGTTGCTTATTGGTTCACTTGTAAGGATTTTTGTTTTC
Organism: Dugong dugon; assembly: GCA_030035585.1. NCBI lineage: Eukaryota > Metazoa > Chordata > Mammalia > Sirenia > Dugongidae > Dugong > Dugong dugon. The sequence goes on along the minus strand of CM057477.1, from coordinate 44,883,620 downwards.
TTTAGGTTCAGGTGTAATCCATACTGAAGGCTGTAGTCTTTGATCTTCATCAGCAAATGTTTCAAATCCTCTTCACTTTCAGCAAGCAAGGTTGTGTCATCTGCATATGACAGGTTGTTCATAAATCTCCCTCCAATCCTAATGTCACATTCTTCTTTATATGGCCCTGCTTATTTGCCCAGCATACAGATTGAATAAGTATGGTAAAAGGATAAAACCCTGACATCTTTCCCGGTTTTAAACCACACAGTATCCTCTTGTTCCAATTGAACAACTGTCTCTTGGTCTATATACAGATTCCACATCAACACAATTAAGTGTTCTGGAATTCCAATTTTTCCCAGCATTATTCATAATTTGTTATGATCCACACAATTGAATGCATTTGCATAGTCAATAAAAAGCAGGTAAACATCTTTCTGGTATTGTCTGCTTTGAGCCAAGATCCATCTGACATCAGTAGTGATATCCCTTGTTCAATGTTCTTGTCTGAATTTGATAATTCCCTGCAGATGAACTGCTGCGACTCTCTTTGAATTATCTTCAGCAAAATTTATTTGTGTGTGATATTAATGATATTGTTTAATAATTTACATATTCTTTTGGATCATTTTTCTTTGTAATGAGCCCAAATATGGATCGCTTTCAGTCAGTTGACCAGGTAGCTGTCTTCCAAATTTCTTGGCATAGACGAGTGAGCACCTCCAGTGCTGCATCTGTTTGTTGAAACATCTCAGTTGGTATTCCATCAGTTTATGGAAACTTGTTTTTCACCAGTGCCTTCAGTGAAGCTTGGACTTCTTCCTTCAATATCTTTGGTTCTTGATCATATGGTACCTCTTCAAATGGTTGAACGTTGACCAATTCTTTTTGGTGCAGTGACTCAGTGTTTTCCTTCCATTGCTTTTGATGCTTCCTGCATCATCCAGTATTCTTGCCCATAGAATTCTTCAAAATATCAACTCAAGGCTTGAATTGTTTCTTAAGTTCTTTCAGCTTGAGAAATGCCAGGCAAGTTCTTCCCTTTTGGTTTTCTAACTCCAAGTCTTTGCACATTTCATTATAATACTTTACTTTGTCTTCTCAAGCCGCCTTTTGAAATCTGTATTCAATTCTTTAATCATTTCTTCCATTCACTGTAGCTACTCTACATTCAACAGCAGATTTCAGTTTCTTCTGGCATCCATTTTGATCTTTTTTTTTGCCCTGTCCTGTTAATGACCTTTTGCTTTCTTCATGTGTGATGTCCTTCATGTCATCCCACAACTCCTCTGGTCTTTGGTCAATAGTGTTCAGTGTGTCAAATGTAGTCTTGATATGGTCTCCAATTTCAGGTGGCATATTCTCAAGGTCATATTTTGGCTCTCATGGACTTATTTTAATTTTCTTCAGCTTCAACTCGAACTTGCATATGAGCAATTGATGGTCTGTTCCACAGTTGGTCCTGGCCTTGTTCTGACTGATGATATTGAGCTTTTCCATCATCTCTTTCCATAGGTGTAATCAATTTGATTCCTGTGTATTCTATCCAGTGAGGTCCATGTGCATAGTGGCCATGTATAGTGTTGTTTAAAAAAGGTATTTACAATGAATAAGTCCTTGGGCTTGCAAAATTCTCTTATGAGTTCTCCAGCATTCTTTCTATCACCAGCGCCCTATTTCCCAACTACTGATCCTTATTTTTTGTTTCCAACTTTCGCATTCCAACAGCCTAGCAAATCCTATGTGTCAGTTCTGCCACATGGGGTCACTGAAAGTTGAAAATTGGTGTGAGGGCAAACAAACAACCACCACCACCACAACAAGAAATACATAAAAGATCATATGAAAGGAACATCTTGAAATACAGTTCAAACAAACTATAAAACAGACACTAATTTCCAGCATTTCAATAGTTCATTGGCAGTTGCTTCCCTGCTCATTCCTGATTTGTATTATCCAGATTACCACCCCACATTTGAGAAGGTTTTTCATAACTTTTTTCCTACCAGATGGCTATTCAGACTCATCAGTATTTTCTTCTGAGCACAACAAGGGGGATAATTTTGATTTTTACCATAATATAATGATATCCACCAACCTAAACATATCAGAAATATTTATGAAGAGTTCACTTCTATGTCATACTTTAACTGGTGTTTGCAATAGTGTAAAGACTATCATTCCCAATTTTACACAGGTTTATAATATGAAGTAACAGATAACAAGAGAAATTAAAAAAAAAAAAACCTGGAGAAGCATCATTTTTTTTTAAAATTTTTTTATTGTACATTAGATGAAGGTTTACAGAACACATAGTTTCTCATTAAACAGTCAGTACATATATTGTTTTATGACATTGGTTAACAACCCCATGACATGTCAGCACTCTCCCTTCTTGACCTTGAGGAACTTTATTTGGTGAAAATATACATAGCCAAATTTACACCATTTTGAAAGTTTCTGCATGTACAATTCAGTGACATTGATTACATTCTTCCAGTTGTGCTGCTATTCTCACTATCCTTTTCCAAATTATTCCATCACCATTATCTTCAACTCACTGCCCCCTAGGCTTCCCATCAAACCTTTTGAGTTGCTGTTGTCAATTTGATCTCACATAGATAATTCTTTTTTTTTTTTGTACCTTATATGAAGGTTTGTAGAACAAATAGTTTCTCATTAAACAGTATACACATATTGCCCTATGACAATGGCTAACAACCCCATGACATGTCAACACTGTCCCTTCTCAACCTTGGTTTCCCTATCACCAGCTTTCCTGTCCCCTCCTGCCTTCTAGTCCTTGTCCCTGGACTGCTGTGCCTCATTAGTCCTGTTTTGTTTTATGAGGCTGTCCAATCCCGGGCTGAAAAGTAAACTTCAGGAGTGGCTTCACCAAAAGGGTGTCTGGGGGCCATACTCTCAGGGTTTCTCCAGTCTGTCAAGCCAGTAAATCTGGTCTTTTTTTGTGAGTTAGAATTCTGTTCTACATCTTTTTCCAGCTCTCTCCAGGACCCTCTATTGTGATCCCGGTCAGAGTAGTCAGTGGTGGTAGCCGGGAACCATCTAGCTGTACTGGATTCAGTCTGGTAGAGGCCGTGGTAGCTGTGGTCCATTAGTCCTTTGGAAAAATCTTTTCCTTGTATTTTGTTCTCTTCATTCTCCCTTGCTCCCGAAGGGGTGAGACCAGTGGAGTATCTTAGATGGCTGTTCACAGGCTTTTAAGACTCCAGACGCTACTCACCAAGGTAGAATGTAGAACATTGTCTTTATAGACTGTATTATGCCAGTTGAGCTAGATGTTCCCCGAGACCATGTCCCCACAGCCCTCCGCCCAGCAATTCAGTCCCTCAGGGAGTTTGGAAGGGTATATGGAGCTTCCACGACCTTTCCTTGTACAAGTTGCACTGGCTTCCCCAGTAATGTGTACTGCCTTATCCTTCACCAAAGTTACCCCTTATCTATTTAGTCCCCACCCACCCCCCATCCCTGGTAATCAGCAAAGATTGTTTCTTTTTGTGTGTAAACTTCTTCATGAGTTTCTATAGTAGTGGTCTCATACAATATTTATCCTTTTGTTATTGACTTATTTCACTCAGCATAATGTCTTCTGGTTTTGTTCCTCTGACTCTCTTGTGCTGAGTTCCTTTTGTTTGTGGATTCTTTCATTTCTTTTGTTTTCGTAAATTTTGTTTTTACTGGGACTTTATGTTTTTCCTCTTTATTTTGATGAGTAGGTTTGTTAACATTCTTTGTGGTTACGGTGAAATTTACCATATCTTCCTAGATTTGAACCAGTCTATTACTACTTGGTATCGCTTGACTTCCTTTCCATTAGAAGGTTCTATATCTACTCTGTTTATTCCCTCTTTTATTGTTCTCATGCTGTTGTCATTTACAGATTAACCTCTCTGGTTCCCTTTTGTAATTCTTTTGGTTTTGCAAGTCCTTAAGAGTTCATTTCCTAGGTTGGTATCTGGTTAGTACTATCCTGTGTCCTACATTCAGCCTGTGGTTTGATATTGTTTGTTCTCAGATCAAAGGACTTCCTTAAATAAGTTTCGTAAGTTTGGTTTGGGTTTTACATAGTCCCTAAATTTCTGTTTATCTGGAAATGACCTAATTTCACCATCATATTTGAGTGAGAGTTTTACAGGATATATTATTCTTGGCTGGCAATTTTTTTCCTTCAATGTTTTATATACGTCATCCCATTGCCTTCTTGCCTGCATGGTTTCTGCCGAATAATCTGAGCTTAGTCTTATCGTTTCTCCTCTGTATGTGACTTTTTGTTTTTCTTGAGCTGCTCTCAGGATTCTTTGTTTGTCTTTGGTTTTAGCAAGTGTGATTATAATATTCCTTGGTGATTTTCTTTTGGGGTCTATCCTATATGGTGTTCGTTGAGCTTCTTGGATGGTCAGCTTTTCATCTTTCATGATACTGGGGAAGTTTTCTGTCAGCAATTCTTCAATGATCCTCTCTGTGTTTTCTGTTTTTCTTCCCCTGTTCTGGAACTCCGATCACTCACAGATTTTTGCTTTTGATTGTATCCCACATAATTCTCAGTGTATCTTCATTTTTCTTCGTTCTTTTTTCTGATTTTTCCTCAAACTGAGTTGTATCCAAGTGTTTGTCTTCAATTCCACTGATCCTGTCTTCTACCGTTTCAAATCTGCTCCTCAGCCCTTCTATGACACTGTCCATTTCTGAAATCTTGTTGTTTAACTTTTGGATTTCTAATTGTTGTTTTTGTCTAATTTTTAGTCATGAATTTATTTTGGCCCTGCATTATTTTCCTGAATTCTTGCATTTTTTGTATGTATTTTTCCATGAATTTGTCTGCCTTTTCCATGAATTTGTCTATTTTTTCCTCATTTTTGTCTGCTTTTTGCTTCAACTCTTGGATAATTCTGAGTATTGGATATTTGAATTCCCTGTCCAGTAGTTCTCACGCCTTTTCTTCTACTAGAAAGTCATCTGGTGTTTTATTTTGGAAACCTACTGGAACCATCCTGTCCTGTGTTTGTAATAGTTTTGTTATTGTCTGCTGTCTTCGGGGCATTCAGTAGTTATTTTTCTAGTTTATTAATTGTAGATTTGTTTGTTTCATCCAGTTTTTTTTTTTTTTTTTTTTAATTTGGCTATGTCTGAGCAGGTGGGCTGTGTGTTCTTTGTTGTTTGCTCATCTGTGGGCCCAATACTTTTTGCCTCCTTCTCCAATTGGTAGAGTCAGTGGCTCAGATATGGTACAGCCGGGTAGGTCTAGCTGAAGAGAAGTTGCTGGAATGGGTTGTTTGTGGTACTTACTATAGCCACCGGGGGGCTTGGTAATCAGTTCAGGGCAGGTTCCAGTAGGCCGTGCCTGTGCTGCCTGTTGGTATGATGTTAAGTGCAAGGTGCAGGTAGGCAGGATGGAGAGGGGAGATTGTGATGTGTGGAGTGGTTGTTCGGTCTCATGCTGGAAGCTCTGTGAAGCTGCTTTCTTGTACCCCTTATTTGCTGGTCTCTGTTAGGAGTCCAAGATGGTGGATCTGGGCTACATTAGCTGACAGGGATCTCTCCATGTATGTCTCCTCACTCTCTGTTCTCTGTCACTTTCTTATTCTATTTGGTGCTTGGCTTAGTTTTTTATCTCTTCATTTGATGTTTAGGATTTCAGGATTGCTGTTTTCTCTCTCTGGCTTAGTTTTTTAGATCTTTGCTGTAGAGAGATGGTGTGGTGCTTCTGCCTAGAGCGTCATGTTGCTAGAAGTCCCTGAAGAAGAGTTGTTCTTAATGACATTTAAGCATAAGCTAGCAGATAGAGTGGGACAAACAGAAACTTTGTAAGTCCATGTAATATTAAATTTGGCCAATATTTTGCCTTCTCATTTAATTTTTTATTGAAACTAACTCATTTAATATTTTACAAATTTTTTGTCTGCAATAATTTGCATAGACAGGATATAAAGCAAATACATCATTTGTCTTATGGAACTATTTAATAAACAAAGAGAAAGAAATTAGAAAGATATATACCAATTCAGTCAAGATACAGTGGATTGCCCAATCATATTTCACAGATTCTCCATCCTACATATGATCAGAGAAGGAAGAAATTCAGATGGTCATACCTAGATGAGGAATTTTTCAGTTATGAGATGAATAGGTATCTGGATTTGGAAATAGGACAAAAAATGAGAGAGGAAAATATTCCAGTTTGTGAAAAAGTTAGAGTAAAATTTTAAAATGAGAAATGAAAATGGGCAATAAGCCCTTCCTTGAAAGATGGTTTGTGTTGGGGATTTGTAAAGACAAATTGGTAGAATAATAACAGTGACTTATTTTGCATGATTGCAAATGTCAAGATGAGGTGTTTGAGTTTTTTCTTAAGAGAATTATGTAAGATTTTGGAAACTGTACATAAGAGCAAAATTAATGCTCTTTTAAAATATTCTTATTATCCTGGATATTTCTTAGTGAAAACCTTAATGTATTTCACTTGGCAGAAAATACAAAGAGAAGTTAAATATTATGATGATCAATAGGAATGTAAATATATGGAAGAGATTGCTGATAGGACAATATTCATAAAGATATTCTAAAAAATCCAGTATGAATTTAGAAGATAATAACTTATTAAGAATAGAAACTATGGAATAAATGAGAAGGTGTTTTAAAGGATAAAAATTTACTGACTGGCTTATATTGAGTTATTTAAACATTTGTGATTACCTCATATAGGTTATTGAGAGGGAAATTAAAAAAAAGCAAAATTCAAGTTTGTTCATAAATTATGTTTACTAGGAGAGCACCATACTAATCTTTGTGCAAGACGTTGTCATTTTTCCAACATGATTTTCTAAACTCCAGTAATGCAAACTTTATCTCTCTAAGTAATACGAAGAAGCTGAGTCAATCATATGTAGATCTCAGTTTCTGATGTTTCTAATGTAATGTCATCCAAATTTGATGTTGATGTCAAAGTGAAGGATGGTATGCATATCTGATAACAATTGGAATGGGAGACCCTATAAGAGGCATGAAGTCTACTCAGGAGTTGTAGTTGTAATAAGATATGATTTTCAAGTGACATAGTTTCATTCCTGGCTTTCCCACAAAAGAAAAGAAAACACAACTTTCAATAGTACTCAAATTATTTAAATACAGGCTAATATGCATCACAGGGGATACTAAACTATACAATAAAACCCATTGTCATCAAGTTGATTCCAACTCATAGCGACCCTATAGGATAGGGTAGAATTGCCTCATAGGGTTTCCAAGTAGAAGCTGGTACATTCAAACTACTGACGTTTTGGTTAGCAGCCAAGCTCTTAACCACCGCACCAGGGCTCCAAGTATCCAATAGAGAGACCAAAAGCCTGGCATTGAGAGAAATGGGTGAGGGATGATAATATGTTCTTGTTTAATGAACGAAATGACCACTTTTATAAAATTCTGTTATTAACAGTACTTAATTAAACAGACATAAGTGAATTAATGGGAAGTCTCTGGGTGGCACAAATGGTTAACCTCTTGACTACTTACTAGCTGAAAAGTTGGTGATTTGAACCCCCTCAGAGGCACCTCAGAAGAGGTGTTCTGAAAGGTCACAGCTTTGGAAAGCCTATAGAGCAGTTCTACTCTGCACACATAGGGTCACTATGAGTTGGAATGGAATCCACAGCAGCTAACAACAACAAAACCAAGTGGATGGGTAATAGGGTGACAATAAAATTTACTGTTTAAACCAGGACACTCTTGAAAGAGAGAGTTCTTATTAACATTTATACACCAAGTATAAACTAGGACTGTCCTAGGGAAATCTGCACATATGATCAACCTAGTCATCAAAATTAGGGATATGTTTTTTCTTCTGTCACTGGTTTGTTCTGAATAATTCAAAGGTTCCTGTAAAAAAATAAATTGCAGTGAAAAGTTTGGGAGTGAAGATAGAAATTATTTGGGGAGAAAATGACATCACAGGAGATAAAAAAAATCTAGAATATATACTGGAGAAGAAAAGTTTTTAAGACCTAGAGTATATTTACTCTTAGAGTTTCAAACAAGCAAGAAATGTTCACCCACCATTCTTTTTCAGAACCCTGGTGGCACCATGGTTAAGAGCTTGGCTTCTAAACAAAAGGTTGACAGTTTGAATCCACCAGCTGCTCCTTGGAAACGTTATGGAGCGGTTCTACTCTGTGCTATAGGGTTGCTATGAGTCAGAATCAACTGGACGGCAATTTTTTTTTTTTTTAATTATTGAAGTAGGAGTGCTGGTGGTGAAGTGGTTAAGTGCTAGGCTAATAACCCAAAGGTCAGCGGGTCAAACCTACCAGCTGTTCTTAGGGAGAAAGGTATGGCAGTCGGCTTCAGTATAGATTTACAGCCTTGGAAACCCTACAAGGCAATTCTACTCTGTCTCATAGGGTAGCTATGAGTCAGAATCCACTTGACCGCAATGGGTTTTTGTACTATTATAAATGATATTGTTTTCCTGATTTCGTTTTCATAGTTCTCTTCATTGATGTATAGGAATCCAACTGATTTTTGTATGTTTATCTTGTACCCTGCTACTCTGCTGAATCTATTGGTTCCATTAGTTTTCTCATGGAGTCTTTAGGGTTTTCTATGTATAGTGTCATATTATCCACAAGCATGGACAGTTTAACTTCTTCATTACCAATTTGGATGCCATTTATTTCTTTTTCTTGCCTTATTGCTCTAGATAGAACTTCCAGCATGGTGTTAAATAAGAGTGGTGATAAAGGGCATCTTTGTCTTGTTCCTGTTCTAAAGGGGGAATGTTTTCAGCCTCTCTCCATTAAGATTGGTGTTGGCTGTTGGTTTTGCATAGACATCCTTTATTATGTTGAGAAATTCGCCTTCTATACCTATTTTATTGAATCTAATTGTTGTATTTGTAAGATTTCTAGTTGTGAAGTTATTTTAGCATTTTGTTCCTGTATTATTTTCCTGAATTCTTCCATTTTTTTGTCTGTATTTTCCATGTATTTGTCTGCCTTTTCCTTGAATTTGTCTTTGTTTTCTTCATTTTTGTCTGCTTTTTGATTCAACTCTTCGATAATTCTAAATCTTAGAGATTTGAATTCCCTATCAGGTAGTTCTAGTGCCTCTTCTTCTACTGGAATGTCATCTGGTGTTTTATTTTGGACACCTACTAGAATCATCTTATCTTGTTTTTGTATATGTTTTGGTATTATCTGTTGTCTTCAGGACATTCAGTAGTTATTTTCCTCATTTATTGATTGTAGATTTGTTTGTTTCATCCTGCTTTTTTGCTTTATTTAGTTACGTCTGAGCAGGCGGGCTGTGGGTTGTTTGATGTTTGCTCGTCTGTGGGCAGAATACTTTTCACCTCCTTCTCCAATGGGCAGAGTTAGTCACTCAGGTATTGTACAGCAGTTCAGGTCCAGCTGAAGGGGAATTGCTGGGATGTTTTTTTTTTTTTTTGTGGCATGTACTAGGGCCAACAGTGCATGACAGGAATCATTTCAGGGAAGGTTCCTGTAGGCCATACCTGTGCTGCTTTGGGTTGTGATGTTCATCACATGGTGCAGGTAGGCAGGAGGGAGGCTGGAGATTGTGATATGTGGAGCTAAGATAGGTATTGGAAAGAGGAGAGAGAGGAGAGAAACAGGAGCCAAAAACGTACATACAAACAAACAAAAAAGGTAGCTTGCTGTTGGATTGGGGAGATGAGAGACTGAGAAATGGAGAAAAAACAGAAAAAAAAAAAAGAGAAAGGGTATTAGAAAAAAATGAATAAATAAAAATTAGAGGAAAAAAAAGGAAAGAATAAAAAAAGAAAAGCCCCCAGGGATCACACCTGTACGACTGGTAGGACTGGGGAAGATGCTCCCAGGCTGTGAAGTACAGCCTGGCTAGAAGGGGTAGAGATGTCACACAGTGCCAGGTATTCAGCAAACAGGAAGAGAAGGTAAGTATAGAGAGACGAGAAACTGAAAATGAACAAACACAAAAAGGAAAAAAGAGAGAGAAGAAAACAAAACAAAGAAGTAAAAACAAAACAAACCAAGAAAAAATAAATGCTCCCAGGGATGTCACTGTGCATCCACGCAGAGTAAGGGAGTAGCTCCTCAGCCACAGAGTACTGCCCAGGTAGAAGGGGTTCCCAAGCAGAGAAAAGAAAAGAAAACAAACAAACAGAACAAATCAGAACAAACAAACAAGCCCTGGGGGTCCCACCTGCATGGTGGCACTGGCCGGGGAGCAGTTTCATAGTCGAGAGCTGTTTCCCAGCCTTTGAGGTAGAAGCAAAGACAGCTCATGGAGCCAGGTATTTGAGAGAAGGGAGTGGGTGGTGAGAGGTAAGGAAGAAATCTAAAGAAATGGAAGAAAGCAACACCAGCAGCCAACGAATAGCACTCAGGGAGCCAGCTAGTGCCGGCTGGTGGAATCCAAGCAACACCCGGGTGAAGCCAGTGCTTCCTGGCCAAGAGACTGTGGCCTCACAAAGCAGAGGAGGCCGAGTGAAGGTGAAGAAGGGTGGGGGGTGGGAAAGCGTATATTGCTGGTTACTGGTTGTTCTGTCTCCTGTTGGAAACTCTGTGAAGCTGCTTTCTCGTACCCCCTGTTCACCAAGCTCTGATAAGAGTCCAAGATGGCAGATCTGTGCTGCATTAGCTGATAGTTGAGCTCTGCATGTATCTCTCCTAGCTTTCTGTTCTCAGTCAGTTTCTGATTCCATTAAGTGCTTGGTTGAGTTCTTTATCTCTTCATTTGATGCATAGGGTTTCAGGATTCACGAGTGTCTCTGTTTGACTTTGTTTTTCGGATCTTTGCTGTGGAGGGATGATGAGGTACTTCTGTCTATAGCACCATGTTGCCCAGAAGTCCTCAGGTACTATCTGTCTGTGCATTTTCTTGACTAAGACCTTAGTATTCAGCCTATTTACACACATTTTAGTTCATACTTGCCTTGGTAATTAAAAGTATTGAGTAATGATTTCTTTGTCTTATTTAATGTTAAAATTCCAATTTAAAAAAAAAATCATATTCATATGCTATTGTTTCTCTTCTAAACATTCTTGTGTCTTAGTATCTAATGTTGAAGATAAGCATGGCAAAATCTGGCCTGCAGCATTTTTTGTTGTTTTTTTTTTTTTGGTGAATAAAGTTTAGTTGGAACACAGTCACACTCATTTGTTTACATATTGCCTATGGCTATATTTGTGTGACAATGGTGAAATGGAGTAATTATGACTGAGATCATATGGCCCACAAGCCAAAAATGTTTACTAACTGACCTTTTACAGAAAAAGTTTGTCAATTGCTATCTTAGTTTTCTAGTGCTGTTATAATAGAAATACCACAAGTGGATGGCTTTAGCAAAGAGAAATTTATTCTCTCACAGTCTGGTAGGCTAGAAGTCCGAATTCAGGGTGCCAGCTCCAGGGGAAGGCTTTCTCTCTCTATTGGCTCTGGAGGAAGGTCCTTGTCATCAATCTTCCCCGGGTCTAGGAGCTTCTCCACTCAGGGACCCTTGGTCCAGAGGAAGTCCTCTGTTCCTGGGGCATCTTCCTGGGCAGTTTGAGTTCCCCTGTTTCTCTGCTTGCTTCTGTCTTTAATATCTCAAAAGAGATTGGCTCAGGATGTAGCCTGATCTTGTAGATTGAGTCCTGCTTCATTAACATAACTGCCACTAATCCTGCCTCATTAACATCATATAGGTAGGATTTATAACACGTAGGAAAATCACATCAAGTGACAAAATGGTAATATAATCACATAATATTGGGAATCATGGTCTAGCCAAGCTGACGTACAATTTTGGGGACACAGTTCAATCAGTAACAACCCCTAATCTAAAGGGTACAATATAAATCTTACCTCTTTTTAAATGTCAACTCTTTCATTGATATGTGAATAAAATCATTTCATAGTGAATCTGGAGCTAATGGAACTAACTTTTATCAAATATTTCATTTACCTTTCAGAGAATGATATGAAGTAGATTTTATTTTCCTCCTTTTGTAGTTAAAAAGGAGGATTAGTTCTGTTTAAAAAACTTGCCAATCAATAGATACACAGTTGGTAAGGGGTAGAATTGAGATTCAAGCCTGGGTTTATTTTATTTTTTAATTTTATATTTTTATTTGTTTTCAGGTGAGCTTATTCAACTATATCATTCATTTTATTAGCTGTTACAAAAAAAAAAAAACAGGTTTAAAATGGATTTTTTTTCCTCTTTCATCTAGCTTTTGTTATTCTTCAAGTTACTGATTTAACTAGAAATGTCCTATGGAATGGAGATAATAAAATTCCATTAGGAATAAACATATTTACACAACCTTCTAGTAGTTCTTGCCTTATAACTACTACCAAGATAAATTTTTAATTTAATTTACATTATTCATGTAAGTATTCTGGTAGATGTTCTTATTCTTTCTGACCTTAGTTCCCTTCTCTTTTCTTGTATACTCCCTTGGGAGTTCTGAACCACTGCAACATTTTAAACCATTATTTAAATGCTGATAAATGACCCTCACAACCCTGTTTTCCACCCTGCTTTATTTTCGGAACTATAAACAGATATATCAAAATTCTTACTGGTAGGTTCAACTAGAAGTCCTGCAGGCAACTGAAATCTAATATATTCACAATGTAACACATTATCTCCTATCATCCTCCAAAATGTTCAGTTCTATGGATCAAATGAAGAGAATGCAGATGGAAGTTCGATGAGCTTCTGGAAAGGTTGGGCTGTAAACTCTGACTGAGCAGCTTCTGCCTTGCATGTTGGTCCAGTCATAAAGGAGATGTCTTCTGAAATATGGGTTTGGAAGCCTAGAATTTGAATTGTGCAACCATAGTTGGTGTATTTTGAATGGATATCAAGACAAACAAACAAAAAGTTAGAATGTCAGAACAAAGTAACTATAAACAATTAAAGTGAATGATTTGCACTTACAATTTTTACAAGACTGCTAGTATTAGTTCAGTGCTTGAAAAGTCATTAGATGCAATAAGGCTAAGAAATGAACAATGTTATATAAGATGAGATTGATATGATATTCTATAAAGAAAACTTATATTTTTAAACTCACCATTTTATTTTGTAAAATAGTCTAATGCTGGTCAATTTAAACCAAAATTAAGACTTCTTCACAACCTCTTTTTTTAATTATCTTCTGTCTTCACATTTTTTTATTGCTTCCCTTTGTTTGTTCTTGCATTTTCTCTTCCCTTCCTTTCACTCAATTAATGCAAGAACTTCTCGTTCTTGTTGTTTTGTCATCAATCTCAAAAAAAACACATTGAAAAATCATCTTTCCTGTAATGTTTTCCTCTTATTTTATGCTATAAATTCTAGTTATGTATCTCCTTACTTCTTTATTTATATTCTGTCATACTTCCCACTACCCACTATTTTTTCCCTTTACTTTACAGTTAAAGGAAAAAGATGACTCTTCTTTCTAGGGTGACCAGATGGTCTGGTTTGCCCAAGGTTGAGGCAGATTCTGGGATGTGGGACTTTCAGTTTTAAAACCAGTTCTGTCCCAAACAACACATCTCAATTATCTCGGGCTGAGGTACCCACTAGGACACATAAATTTCAATGCTAAAACCAAGAAAGTCTTGGGCAAATCAGGACAAGTTGGTCACTTGACTTACTCCACATGGATGTCAAATCAACTTACTTTTTGTTCTCTGATTCTTTTACATCCTATTTTATTTTGCAAAGGCCAATAAAAAGTATTTCTGTTTTTGTCTGAATCACTGCGTCTATATAAATTTTAACCAATCATCTATTTTGTATTACATATGCTATTTATTTATATCCTGTCTACCCTTAAAATGTTGTGACCTACAATATTGAAAGTGAAACATATTAAACAATTTTCTAATTAAGGGTTAAAAACCCAAGATTACTAATGCTACATGATCCTTCATCTGTGTGAACTAACTTTCTACCACTATAAGGTGAGCACAAAAATTCTTGCATAATTTGACTTATTGGGTTGTTTTAGTGTCAAATAATATAAGTACATTAAAGGGTTATGGAAATACAAAGTATTTAACAAAAGCAATGTTGTAAATAAACTTGGCACCTGATATTTTATCTTCTATTATTTACTTTTTTCCCTGCATAGATGGACTATTTTGCCAACTGTAAGTCTCTCAATGGTGAAGGCAATGCTTTCAGCATGAATGCTTAAACATAGTACAGGGTATACCTCTGATACTTAATTTAATGTAAAATAGTAGTAAAACAATCTAAGTTTAAGCATGCCCATGATTCATTTTAATAACAATTATGTGACTGCCCAACATATTTGTAATTTTTTTTGTCCCAAGGAAGGGAATGAATGTTAGATAGATTATGCTAGTCCTACATTGTTAAATTTCATTTACTTTTCACCTACATTTTTCAATATAAGATTCAAATATACTAAGTGTGCTTTTAAGATGGTTAAGTATGTCTTAATATTGTAATTTCATATAGAGACACTCTAATTAATAAAATATGTAAGGCATTTATCGTCCTGAGTGTACTGAGATGTGTGGCTATGAAATTCAGCCAATATATTTTTAAAAATTTTCTCCATATCTTTGTTTTTTTTCACCCATAGAATGTATTTTATTGTAAATGTGCTCCCTCATACTATTAGGATGAATTCATTATCAGCGTACTAAAATGTAATTATTATGTAAGTCTAATTTTTTTTGAGCTCTTTCTTAATATAAGTTAACTTTTAAGTTGGGATACAATTAATCTTTTTTCTTAATTATTAATAACTCTTAATTATTCTTAAATAGTCTTAATCTGAAACATTCTTAACCATCCTTAAATAATTTTAAGAAAATATAATACTTCTTAAACATTCTTAATCATTCTTTGGGATCTATGGATTGTTAGAAATAATAAGAAACACAGTATCTACATCTATTCTTGTTCTTATAATGTGTGATGATTTCATGACTATAGTTCTTCTGCTATTCCCTTTGTGTGCAAAATAACCACTGGTATATTCCATATACATAGAAGTCAACGTTCAAAGAGTAGATTTTACAGCTACCAGGATATATTTCCAAAATATACATTGCCAAAATACTATGGGAAACATTTGTGTTTTTCTTTATCTTGGTGTTGTGTTAATTTCACTGGCAAGAATTTTTTGCCTTTCTTTATCTTCCCAATGCTAGTATGAGAAGTTAATTATTGTAAAATAGATTCAAGGCAGTGTGTGTGTGTGTGTGTGTGTGTGTCTGTGTGTGGGGGTGGAGGTGGGGGTGGTTTGGAAAGAAGTCCAGGAAGAAGTTAATTTTATCTCTTTATTGCCTTTTTTAAGGTGAATATAATCTATGGCTTTTCTGAGGCCAGAATTTGTTGCAGATTTGAAATTATGATTACAGTCAACAAACCAGAAGTTTGCTATTGTAATAATAATTATGAAATTGTTTTTTGAATGCTTTTAGATTCTCCTCATTCTTCTTGTACCATTTGTCACAAATGTTATTATTAGTTACTCAGTTTTGAACTATAAATATAATTACTGAAATTCCTAAAGCATTAGATAACTTGTACATATTTTGCATCTAGTTCTTAAATAAAATTTAAGTGGTGAAAAACAAATTGTTTATATATCCTCCTATAAATAGTAATTGACTGATTCATAGAATTACCACTGATAATAGAATGAGGTGACATTTGATTGTTTTTAATTTATTTTAGTTTTGTTGTTCTTGTTAAGAATATACACAGCAACACACACAAATTCAACAATGTCTACATGTACAATTCAGTGACATTGATTATGGTCCTAGAGTAGTGTAACCATTTTCATCTTCCTTTCCCATATTGTTTCTCCCACATTAACATAAACTCACTGCCCCTTAAATTTCCTGTCTAATCTTTTGATTTGCTATTGTCAATCTGATTTCATATAGATAGATCTTAAAAGAGCACAATGCTCAAGTAGACATTTTTTAGTAGTTAAGCTAAATGATTGTTTGGCTTTAAGAAGACTTCAGGGGATATTTTTGCTTTAAAGTTTAAAGATTATGTTAGGGCAATACTTTCAGGGGTTTGTCCAGCCTCCATGGCTCCAGAAAGTCTGAAGTCCATGAGAATTTTAAATTTTTTTCTGCACTTCTCCCCCTTTTGATCCAGATTTTTATATAGAATCTTTGACCGAAATGTTTAGTAATGGCAGCTGGGCACAATCCAATTCTGGTCTCAATGCAAAGGGGGCAGTTGTCATAGAAGCAATTAACCTCACACTCCGTTTCTTCCTCCCATTCATGACTCTCCTTCTTCCTTTGTTGCTCTAGGAGAATAGAGACCAATTGTATCTTAGATGGCCGCTTGCAAGCTTTTAAGTTCCTAGGCACTACAAATGAAGTAGGAGGTGGAACAGAAACACAAAACACCATATTAGACCAATTAACTGGGATGTCTCATGAAACCTCCAAACCAAGGAACCAACGAACCAAATCCCATGAGGTGTTTGGTTGTACATAATAGCCTCAGCAGCAACTATTTTTTTGTTGTTGTTGTAAATGACGTTTGATTTTTGATTCACAAAGAAAATAATTTGCAAATACCCAATTTATATTCTAATATAAGAAACTTACATAAAGTCAATGAGGAAAATGTCACAAAATTTAATAGAGTAGATTTATGATAATCTAATTTTTAAACTCACTGACAGTCTTTTAGGTGGTTAATGGAATTTGAGCAATAGTATACAAATAACTACCACTGTATGTACTGTAATTATATGATATATGGAAACAAAATAATAGTGCTTTGATAAGTAAATCTTATACTACTCATAGCAAGTGTTATTTTATCTACATTGATTTTAAAAGTTTATGATTCCAAATTAAAATTGAAACACTTATGGCTGAGTATTTACAAATTAATTTTTATGCTATCAGTTTCTATTTTAAACACCAAAATGAACTGAAATCATTAATAAAAATAGCAATAATTATCATTATCTTGTAAATGAAAATATAAGCAGTTTCTAATATGCACTGTAGAGAATTACTGGAATATTAATAATTCATACATTTGGGGAAATTCCAAGAGTATACTTTGAAAATCTACCAGCCTTTTCTCTAAGCAATCTTTATAATGACAGAAATAGTCATTCCTTGATTTCTAAGGACCTAAGGACGATCTGATGTGAAGTCTTATACTGGTAAATTATAGGTAGTATATAATCCACCAGTAATTTGTAAGTCCAAATGAATGATTTAAAATGTGCAGTTGATTTCGTGTTCCATGTGATTTCTGCCTTGCATCAGACTCAATTTATGTACCTCTATCTAAACGTTCACCTTCCAATCAAAATTTTGGCCATTCAAATCCACCCAGACGTATCTCAGAATAAAGTTGTAGAGGTCTGCTTCTGAGAGATCATAGCCATTGAAAACCCTATGCAGAGCAGTTGTGCTCTGATACTCATGGGGTTGCCATAATGGAATCTATTTGACTGCATCTGGTCTAGTTTTTTTGTTTGCTTATTTCTTTATCAAAGAAGAAAGAGAAGATATGCTGTGGGGTTGTTAACCAATGTCATAAAACAATATGTGTACTACTGTTCATGAGAAACTGTTTTGTAAGCCTTCACCTGAAGCAGAATAAAAGAAAAAAATAAAAAGAAGAAGAAAGAGAAGGAGAAGAAAAAGGAGTGAAGAAAGAGTAAAGAGAAAGAGATAAAAAACAAGAAAGGAAGAAGAATAAGAAAAGGAAGGACAAGTAAAATAAATTTAATTTGGAGAATTTGAAGCACTATATATTCAGTGATATTAATATACCATCTGACTCCCAAAAGTAAACAAACAAAAACCCAAAACAACAACAATAAGAACTTTTTGAGAAAAATTGTTTTGTAGTATAAATCTGCCAACTATTTAGGAATCACAATTAATTATATTGAGAACAAAATATCACTAGAGATATCACTATCCAGGTAGTGTGTTCATAGCGAAACAAACAACCATTAATATAAGTTTCCATATAAAGACTTTTCTAGAACTTTTTAATGTGAATATAGCAATTAAATTATAACTTACTCTGATGTGTGAATA
This sequence comes from Dugong dugon, assembly GCA_030035585.1. Taxonomy (NCBI): domain Eukaryota; kingdom Metazoa; phylum Chordata; class Mammalia; order Sirenia; family Dugongidae; genus Dugong; species Dugong dugon. The sequence goes on along the minus strand of CM057477.1, from coordinate 44,865,566 downwards.
TAATCAATAAGCATGGAGCATATATCACAATTTAGTATTTTAATATTGTGCCTCCACCAGTATGTCAAGAGAAAATGCTTGAGCTACAGGAAATAATGAAAAGTAAAGAAATAATTTGGAAAAAAAAAGAAGAGAAAGGGAAAAATGCTATAGCCTAACATGCAAATATAACATGGATGCTTAATATAGTTGTACAGAAGCTTTTTCCAATCTTGAAGTCTCTTTTAGGAATAGCAGGGAAGAGAGAACAATGGACCAGTACAGGTGAAATGGCACCTTCCTTGGGTTGGATGAGATGCCCTCTTAAATATCTGGCAGGTGAATATTTCCCTTCTCAGGAAGATTCTGTGAAGATGGTGTCCAGCTTCATTTTCTTTTACATTTATAATTGGCTGTCTTAGTTACCTAATGCTGCTATAACAGAAATACCACAAGTAGATGGCTTTAAAAAGTAGAAATTTATTCTCTCACAGTCTAGGAGTTTAGAAATCCGAATTCAAGGTGCTAGCTCCAGGGGAAGGCTTTCTCTCTCTGTCAGTTCTGGAGGAAGATCCTTGTCATTAATCTTCCTTAATCGAGGAGTTCTCAGCACAGGGACCCTGGGTCGAAAGGACATACTATTCTCCTGGCTTTTTTCTTGGTGATATGATGTCCCCTTGTCTCTCTGCCTGCTTCTCTCTTTTATATCTCAAAAGAGATTGATGTAAAACACAATCTAATCTTGTAGATTGAGTCCTGCCTCATTAACATAACTGCCTCTAAACCTGCCTTATTAACATCATAGAGGTAGGATTTACAACACATAGGAAAATCACATCAGGTGACAAAATGGTGGACAGTCACACAATATGGGGAATCATGGCCTAGCCAAGTTGACACACATTTTGGGGGACACAATTTAATCCATAACACTGGCTTGTCATGGGGTGAGAAAATAATTATTTTGAAGAGGGCTAACATCTTTGTTCTTATTTGTAGCATGCAATCTTTTAATTTCTTTGAGAAAATTTACTACACGTATGAGTAGAATTTTTTTTTTAATTTCCTATTTCTTTGAATCATTTAGTTACATTTTAATTATTATGTTAGCTATTATTTATTAATGAATGTTGTGGCTTCCAGAAAAAAAAAATAATGCACTCTATTATAAAAAGTCTGTGTTTATCTGGGATATTTTAAAATAATTCATGTAGAGATCTAAATAATGAGCATAAGACTCAACTCCTTCACATTTTCACTGATTTTGATTTATTTATTGTCTTAGTCATCTACTGCTGCTGTAACATAAATATCACAAATGGATGGCTATAACAAAAAGAAATTTATTTTCTCATAGTCCAGTAGGCTACAAGTCCAACTTGAGGGAGTCAGCTCCAGGAGAAGGATTTCTCTGTTGGCTCTGGAGGAAGGTCCTTGTCAATCTTCCTTTTGACTAGGAGCTTCTCTGGGCAGGAACCCCTTCTACTCCCGGTACTGCTTTCTTGGTGATTTGAGTTTCCCATGTCTCTCTGCTTGCTTCTCTCTTTTATAACTCAAAAGAGACTGGCTTAAGACACTATCTAATCTTGTAGATTTCATCGGTATAACTGCCCCTAATCCATCTTATTACATCATAGTGATAGGATTTACAACACATAGGGAAATCACCTCAGATTACAAAATGGTAGACAATCATACAATACTGGAAATCATGACCTAGCTGAGTTGGCAGATATTTTTGGGGGACACAATTCAATCCATGACATTTATTATCATTAAGTTGCAGCATATATTTTAAAGCATCTCACTGAAAGCTGGGTGCACAGGTGTGCTGTATTTTAATTGCCCCGTCAATGTCTCCCTAGCTGCTAACTGACATAATAGCTGCTAATGGACATAGAGTATGTTCTTTAGGGGGAGACGTTTGTCCTCTGAAGAAACCTAGAAGTTTGTTAAGCTATCTCAGTGGGGTAACACCAAATACCCATTGCCTTTGAGTCAATTCTGACTCACAGTGACCCTATAGGACACAGTAGAACTGTCCAATAGGGTTTCCAAGGAGTGACTGGTGGATTCCAACTGCTAACCTTTTTGTTAGCAGCCAAGCTCTTAACCACTGTGCCACCAGGGCTCTGTGAGTAAAGGGGGTAGGAATTCTCCTGATGCCAGTAGATCTAGAATAGCCATCAGGATATGGTCACTCACCCTAAACAGGGGCAATAAATGCTGTCAACTGCCTCCAGGGGGGCTTCCACTTTTATTACCACCTTTTACTTTTTATTACCAATTTCCCCCACCTGTTCTCTGTGTATGCTATTTGGCACATAGACATGGCTATCTTGTATTTAATCCCAGGAGAGAGGGACTTAAGCACTCGTCTTTAAGGCGAGAAGGAGGTTTACGTGGATGTTATATGACATCGCATTCTCGGGACCAGAGCTAACTTCAGGGAACCTTGATTAATGATGATACATGTTCTGCTCATCCCTGTTCTATTTATTCTGTGAGTAGTAAACGCCTGTTGAGCACACCATTAGAATAATGTCTGGTCTGTGCTCTGCTCCGAAAGGTCTTCACTAAGAACTTGTGAATATATGGTACATTGCACTGAACTTCAATTTATTTGATTTGATTTGATTTTTTTTTGTGGAACAAGTCTCCCTATTGTGAATTAGTTACTGGCTTTATGAGCTCTTTCTGGAGAAAAGGGTGAAAAAAAAAAAAAAAAAGACTTCAAATATAAGATCCTCAACAGCATATAGAAAGGAAATTTTATACATTTCATTTTACTCACCATACCTAATATTCAATTTTAATGTTTTAGAAAAATGAAAGAAGCAAGCTATTTCCTTGGAAAGTCAATGAACTACTCCAAGAATACGGGAAGGGTGTTTGTGTTTGTGTGTGTGTGTTTCTGTGTGGATGTGTCTGTGCAAGTGTGCAATGTATTTTCTCCAAAATAAATTTAATAGATCTAGATTCTATTTTTCCAGTGTAGAGAAGTGTCATGAACATATATCTTGAAGATATTAATCATTGATGCTGCCAAAGACGTACACACTGACTATGTCATAAAGATCCACTCTGGCTTGCATGTCTTTCCAACTGTGCTGGAAAACTTAGAAAACTTCATGGAGATGAATGCTTACATAGCTGTGCTAAATCACTTAGCTACATTGCTAAGAGGAACAGACAGTGATATAAATAGCCTTTACAAATACAGCATAACCTCAGGGCTTTTTTCCCCAATAAATAAGATTTAAGTACGTATTTTTACAACATAAAATTTTGATTTTTCACTCAAAATCATATTTTCAGGTTTCCTCTATTCTGGGGACCCTGTGAAGAAAAAGAAATTAGTCTCTTACTTTACATGGAACATTTTGCCTAAACTGCTGCTTTAAGCTAGTATCTAGTTAATCTAGCAGCCACATGTCAATGCCGTAACAATTTATAATGAGAGAAAAATCTGTCCAGGCACTGTAGACTTTATTAAAAACTATCTAAACCCTAAAATGAAGAACTTGAACCAATTATTGTAACACAGCATGAAAGTAAAATATACTTGGTGCAGAGCAATTCAGGGTGTTTTATTTATATCCTTATATTACATATCATAACTCTTGGTGGTAAATAATTACTCTGTAGCCTGAAGCAGTACACACAGGATTCAATTATTATGTGGACAGAGTAAGGGGTCTGCCATTGTAGTAAAATTAAAGGCAGTATTATTTTTATAAACATATGAGGTATGTTTGCAATATTCCCCTTTGGAACACAGCAAATTGTTACACTTCTTAGAAAATAAAACCTGAGGTTATAACTGAGAAATACTAAAACTTTGTTTGTAAAAATGTGTTCTTCATATACTCAAAGTTGCCACAAGGAGGTTAGAAAATACATTTTTGATAGTTGTTGAAAGGTATAAAAGTGTTTACATGAGTGAAATATGAAAAAAATGGTTTACTGTACAAGAGGAACTATTGAAAACAAGTTGAATATCAAATCATAGAATAGATACACATGAAAATGCACACACACACACATAAATGCAAACAAGAGCATGGGAAGTGTCTAGAGATTAGGGGAAAAAAAGAAATCTTACTTAAAAAAGAAGAAGCACACCAAAACACACAATGCTGCAGAAAACTATAGTTAATCCATCCATAAGAGAGTAGAGGAACAGAGCTGAGCTATAAGGCACAGACAGTGAGACCTGGATCTTACTTCCTGACTATGCCTATAGTTGAAAATACCATTCCTGTGATATTGGCATGTAGGATAGCTCTGTCCACCCACAGCCTGGACTGAGATGCTTGTCCACAGCATGGAAGTTGTGTCAATACCATGTCACATAACTATAATAGGGAGCCTGTTTCCCTGAAGCAATGAACAGAACTAATCAGGAGATATATCCTCCACAGGATGAGGTCCAAGCCAAGGAGATAAATGTGGAAATTTGAAAAATCAAGCAAAAGAGACTTTCTACATAAGACGGCTTTAAAATCAAGTGTTACAGAGCACTTGAGGAAGTCAACATAATTAGAGAGAAATAAAACACTCAACAAAACAAAAAAACTTACGTTAGAATGAATAAAGATAATAGGGCAATGAAAAGATTATAACTTAAGTAATTTTATTTTCTTCAGCTAAACACGAGTGTTGATTGCAGTCATGAAGCAACAGGTTCTTTAGAAATAAGAACAAGAATCTATATCAACAATTTGAAATCCCGGAGATAAACGTTGCCTTTATTTAATTAATGACAGACTAGACACAGATGAAGAGTGAATTAGTGAATTAAGAAGATTAAAGAAATATCACAAGACAATATTAATATATAAAAGGGATGGAAAATTAAGAGAATTGACACTTAGATGCTGAAAATTTAACATAGTTCAAAGAGCTTACCCTGAAGAAGAGAAGAGTGAGAATAGTTTGGAGGCTCTGTAAGAAGAACAAATTGCTGAACATTTCCCAGTATTGGACAAATCAGAACTTTTCTGATGGAAAAATAAAAAAAAAACTAATAAAATTAAAAGTACTTGGAGATAACATAGTACAACTTCTGGACATCACAAATATGTCTGAGAAACAAAGAAATCAGCTTTTATACAGGAAAATCATGTCTTTTATTTTATTTCCTGAGAAGAAATTTTCTATCTTTATATATTTATGTGTGTATATACACATATATATTATTAATATCCATCTACATCTATCTATATCATCTATTGATATGTCTATATTTACCTTTGTATTACCATTTTATAGCATACTGATATAATACATAGAAAAGGATGAGTATAAAGTTATTCTAAAAATTAAAAAAAAAATTTAAAATTATTGTACAGGAGCAGCTGGTGGATTTGAACTTCTGACCTTTTGGTTAGCAGCTCTTAACCACTGTGACACCAAGGCTCCTTTGTTATTAGAATAATATATTTATATGATGATGAGGACCATATGATAGATTCTTTTCTCATTTTCATCAACAGGATTGGATAAGCTAGATATGGACAACACCATGAAGAATATTCCTATCTATTGATTTCTAGTGTCTTCCTTTTTCTCTTTCCATTATTTGCCTTCCAATTTTTTTCAAAATTATCAGTTATTTATTAGTCATTTTAGGGTCACTGAGTCTGTGCTGGGCATTTAACAAATGCCTATGCAATAATCCATATTTCTTTCTAACATACACTTACTTCGATTAAAACATCACATTCATGAATTTTGAGACTCAAGAAGATAGATAACCCTTTTTAAATAACAGAAATTTTAAAAACAGTAAGGAATAGCCTCCTCATTTATCTCATTCCTTTATTCATACATACCTCTTGAAGTTTTCAATTTGTCTGTTTACAAAGGCAATACATTTCTTAATTCCATGTTGACTTCAAGAGACATTGGCCATGGTATACAGTATCTCAAGATCCTGGTAGAGTTTTGTGTTACTTGTGGAAAAGACTAAGTGCCTTACCAAGGACTCACTAAAATGCAGTGTGTTTTGTTTTTAAAAGAAACTTTATTCTTCTGCAGTTAAAAGGTCTGCTAGTCTAGCCTGGAAGTCCACTGTACTTCACAAGTTTCAGGAATGCTGGTCTCTTCCTTGTTGTTACTCCACTACTCTTCTGACACTGTTCTTATCTAAATTGTCAAAAAAAAAAAAAAAAAAGAAAAAAGATTGCAGACAATTCTATATTCCAACTAATGTGAAAGAGGAAAAAAGACAGACACGTTAACCAAATTGCTTTTAAGCAAGTTAGGGAGATGTTGAACCCATCACATCTGCTCACTCTTCATTGCAGCAAATTTAGACACGCAATTAGTAATTGCAAGGGAGGATAAGAAATGTATTGCTTAGTCAAGTCATTCATAGGCCCAGGAAGAAAGGTGAAGTGGGTGATAATGGAACAACTGTTACTGTTGGCGCAGATTTCTATGGGAGTATAAAGAAAGGTCAATGTTCTCAAGGTTCTACCACTGCAGTGAGAATGATATTTGCTCCTCCTCATATAAACGTTTGTTGTTGTTAGCTGTAGTAGAGTTGCCCTGACTCATAGTGATCCCATGCACAGTGGAGCAAAACACTGTCTCATCTGGCTCCATCCCCATGATTGGTTATGGATTAGACTGTTGTGATTCATAAGGTTTTCATCAAGTAATTATTGGAAGTAGATCACCAGACCTTTCTTCTCAGTCCATCTTAGTCTGGAAGCTCCACTAAAACTTGTTCAACATCATAACAACAAGCAAGCCTCCATTGACAAATGGGAGGTGGCTGTGCATGAGGTGCATTGGCTGGGAATCCAACCCAGGTCTCATGTATGAAAGTGAAAATTCTACCACTGAACACCAATGCCCTCCACAAAGGGTTTCATAATCACAGTTGCAAAGATCTACTCTTCTTTGCAGTGGAGAGAAAATCCATAGACATTGTTTAATCAATGTTGGGACTACATCAGTACTCAAAGCCTCTAAATCTGTCTGTCTCAGTCATCTAGTGCTGCTCTAATAGGAATACCACAAGTGGATGGCTTTAACAAAGAGAAGTTTATTTCTTCACAGTCCAGTAGACTACAAGCCCAAATTCAGGGTGTCAGCTCCAGGGGAACACTTTCTCTGTTGGCTCTGCAGAAAGATCCATGTCATCAGTCTTCCTCTGGTCTGGGAGCTTCTCTGTGCAGGAACCTCAGGTCCAAAGGATGTGCTGTGCTCCCAGCACTGCTTTCTTGGTGGTATGAGGTTCCCATGTGTCTCTGTTCGCTTATCTCTTTTATATCTCAAAAGAGATTGCATTAAGACACTGATCTTGTCAACCTCATCAGTATAACCTCATCACAGTGATAGAATTTACAACACATGAGATCACATATAATCACATCATAGTAGTAGAGTTTACAACACATGAGGACATCACATCAGATAACACAATCATACAGAACTGGGAATCATGACCTAGCCAAGTTGCTACACACATTTTTTGGGGGACAAAATTCAATCCATGACATTCCACCCTTTGGCCCACAAAAAATCACTTCCTTGCAACATGCAAAACATATTCATCTCGTCATATCACAGCAAAAGTCTTAACTCCAAGCCCAAAATCCAAAAATTCCTCTTCATCTGTGAAATCTAGAACACAAGTTATCTGCTTCCAAAAGTATAATGGCAGAACAGCCGAAGCTAGACATTTCCATTACAAATGGGAGAAACTGGAGGAGAAGAAGGGATAACAGGCACCAAGCAAGTTAGCAGAACACATTACATTAGCCCTCAAGGCTTGAAAATAATCCTCTGTTCTCTGAGACAATTTACACAATAGCCCTGCCCTCCAGACTCCAGGTATTGGCCACAGTCTCCGGATTCTGAGTGGAGGCCCCTCGGCCCTGGGCTTCAGCTCCGCCTTCCAGGCCCACTGGGTTGGCAACTCTGCTCCCTTGGCTTTAGGCGTACCATTCTCCTAGTCCTTCGGAGTTACAACTCCACTCTTAGAAACACCAGGGGCCATGGCTCCACCCTTTGAAACCCCAGAGGTCTCGGCTATAACTTTTGAGACTGAGGCAGCTCTGCTTCTTGTGTTCCTTGTCTCTTCAGCTTCTGCTTTCTGTGGCCTCTTGGCCCGTGGGCCTCATGCCCGCATCTGCCCTGCTGGGGTAATTGTTCCAAAGCTCAGTAGCTCCACTGATTAAGTGCCTGGAGGCACCCCACTCTGCCAGGAAGCCTCCTGCACACAGGCACTCAGCTCCCTCACTCTGTGGGTCAGCAAGCCTAACTCCACCAATAAGTACCCAAAGGCACTCCACTCCACCAGAAAGCCTCCGGTGCACAGGCCCTCAGCTCTATCTCTCCGTGGGTCGGCTCCAGCGCTGTCTCGCCTGGTCCCCTGGTTCTGCTGCTGCTGGTCCTCTGCTACTGCCACACCTCTATCCATTCACAGTTTCAAAACCACTTCCACATTTTAGGTATCTGTTAGAGTAGCACCCCACTCCCGGTACCAAATGTCTTAGGCTGGGTTCTCTAGAGAAGCAAAACCAGTAAAGTGTATAAATATATATATAGAGAGAGATTATATCAAGGAAGCAGCTCACGTGATTGTAGAGGCTAGAATGTCCCAAGTCCATGGATCAGGGTAGAGGCCTCTCCCAAGTCACACAGCTGCAGAAGCTGGCAAGCCCAAGATCAGAAGGTCAGAGAGCAGGGCTCCCACTCACAGGCTGTGCAGATCAATGAATCCCAGGTTCGGCAGATAAGCTGACAGCTCAAGTCCCAAGAACAGGAGATGAGACGACAGGAAGCAGCCACAGGATCCAGAGAGAGCAAAAAGCCAGAACGTCTGCTTATATACAGATGCGGGCCACACCCCCAAGAAGACTCCCTTTCATCTGATTGGCTACTCACAGTATATTCAATCATGGGAGTGATTACATTAAAACACAGAGAATCATGGCCCAGCCAAGCTGACACACAATCTTAACCATCACACCGTCCTTGCTTGGATTTTATTATTTTCAAGTTATATTTGAATGTAAATCTAACAAGGTATATATGGTAGATAGCCTCCAAAAATGGCATTCCCCCAAAAGAACATTCTCTGCCTGTGTGGGTAAATTAATTCTCATTCTTTTAATCAATATAATGTTGTTCAATTGACATTCTGACATTTCAGAGTTCTGAATGAGGAGCAGGAACCTCCACTTCCGGTCTCTTTGAACTAGCATGTTAAGAACTCCAGACTACCTGTTGGAGAGATACAGGCCTTGCTGAAGAGGAGCAAGCACCAGATTTGTGAGAAGAGAAGCCATTTTTGATATTTCAGCCCATCCACTATAAGACTGAAATTGCTTGAGAGACCTCAAGTGAGGAGGCCAGTAGGATACTCATCTAGGTACAACACAGCCAACCTAAAGAATAAAGAGAAATAATAAAATTGTTGTTTCTTTAAGCAACTAAATATTCAGAGGTTCTGCTATGTGTCAATATATAACAGTAGATAGTTGAAACAACACATTTATGTCTTGGCATGAAAGAAAAATAAGGCACAACCAGATGTTTCTAGAACTAAGCTTCCATCCTAAAGATACTGGATTTCTGAAATCATGATGACAGCACATCAATGTGGAGTTAGCAGTGTATTCTCGCAGTCGCAAATAAAGCTGCTGTGGTTTGTCATTTCATAGACACAGGTGTCACATCAAAAAAAAAAAAAAAGAGATAATAGTCCCGTTCTACAATTCTGCTGAGATCATTGGTATTCTCTTATCAGTTAGGGTTAGCTCATCACTGTAGAGATAAAGATTAAGTGGAAGAATTTAGAAAACCAACTTCGAGGCAAGAAGCAATGGATTATAAAGACAGAGTAGAAGAGCAACTTTCTTAAGTTGTTTTCACAAAACTCTAGGTGCCTGTGGTGTAAGCCTAGCTTATTAATTTTTAGACATTGAAAACGATAGTTATTTTAAGAAGAACTTACCAGAAATTTTGCTGCCACTCCCAAAATAATGAATGTGTATTCTCAGTGATTCTCAGTGTGATTTCAGAAGCACGGTGTACAGGGAAATGAATCTATAACCAAATTAAATGACTACTCTAATGAGGATACATTGCTGTCCTTCCATGCAAGAAGTTATAATCAACTACTGGCTAGCTAGTTCCCCTTAGAAAAGGTTGTATTAGAGCCACATTATTAACTTCTGTATTACAAGTAAGTAGGAACTCATAAGATTTCCTTTTTAAATTCAGACCTTTGATTTTTGTTTCTCTCAAAATTGATTAACAAATGCTCTGGTACAGAGTATGTATACTGTGCTATATACAGTTACTGGACCATATTTAGGAATGTTGGCTTTGTGAGTGCTCTTATCCACACAAAACAATAAGGGCTTCTTTTAAGTTGGGAGTATTGGGAGTAGGTTTTTTTTTTTTTTTGGATGCTTGTATTTATGAGAAGAATTTTGAATTGTGTTTATATTAGTAGTAATTAAACTTTAAAACAAAAAATATTTTTCCCATAATTCTCAAGAAAAAACAGAGGTTACAAAAACTATTGCCATTGGCATTTAGCTCTATGAATGAAGATGTCATAAAGCATAGTCATGAAAAAATGTGAAAATAAATTTGAACTTGAAGCTGGCTAAAGAATCAAAATTTCATGTCTGATTCATAATTCCATGCCTATCATAGAGGATCATTGTTTTAATACAATGCAAAAATTACAATCTTGAATTTCTTAAATAGACAAATAAAATGCTGTATCTAATTTGGAGACAATTCTCAATGAATATGTCATATTTCTGCATTGTCCTCTGAGCAAAAGTATTTACAGCCAAGTTAAGAATGTTTACATAAGGAGACATTTTAGGACAGTAAGTCATGAAGATATCTTTTCATCTCCCTCCCCGAAGAGGTCCTAGAGTAGTAAAAGTAACATCTTTCTTTTCCTTAATGGTTGAAGATTTTCCTTTAGTTCAGAGTAAAGATAAGGTCTCTTTCTCTTTTTGTCTTTCACTGTCTTCCCAGAGGGGAAGATGCACAGATTATCATTGGCCTTATATAATTTTAAAGTATGTAATTTTGTGGTTACTCTTCTATGATTCACCCACTGAATGCACAGGTAACATCCAGCCCTCACCACAATACCCTATGAGTATTGGTGTCAGGGAACTGACACTAGATGCTACTCTGTTGTTTTCGCTATGAATAATAAATCATTTTTACTTGATCCACGGGTGTCATGATTAATCTATCTATAGATGTAGATATGGATATAGATATGAGTATGGTTGCAGATATGGTATATACAGTATGTAAGTATGACAGAAAAACAGCAAGACCATAGGTAAGCTGTGAGCTCAAGTCCCAAGAAACAGGTCAGATGAAAAGAAGCCAGCTGCAGGACCCAGCATGAGCAAAAAGCCCTCAAGCCCTGCCGGAATGTCTGCTTATATTTGATGCAGGCCACACACCCAGGGAAACTCCCTTTCAACTGATTGGCTACTCAGAGCAGATCTCATCAGCAAAGAAGTGATCACAACATTATACGACTGCCAAAATACTGAGAATCTGGGCCCAGCCAAGTTGACCCAAAATCTTAACCATCACAGCATGTTTCTCTCATGTTTTCTGTTGAAACTTCCCTATTTTAAAATATTTTTGTGTCCGTGGTTTATTAATGTACATTAACCAGTTAACTAGTTACCATCCAGTTGATTCTGACTTATGATGACCTATGTGTTTCAGAGTAGAACTATTCCATATGGTTTTTGTGTTCATTTGCTTTGTTTGTGTTTAATTTATTTTGTTCTTGTTGAGAATATACACAGCAAAACATACACCAATTAACTGTTTCTACAGGTACAATTCAGTGACAATGATTGTATTATTTGAGTTTTGCAATCATTCTCACCCTTCTTTTCTGAGTTGCTCTTCCGTGAAGATTCTGGATTCCATGAGAATTTGAAATTCTGTTGTGCATATCCCTCTTTTGATCAGGATACTTCTCTAGAATGTTTGATCAAAAGGTTCAGTAATGGTAGCTAGGCACCATGCAGTTATCCTGGTCTCATGGCAAGGAAGGTGATAGCTGATTTTTTGGAAGTAGACTGACAGACCTTTCTTCCAAGGCGCCTCTGCATTGACTTAAATCTCTAACTTTTCATTTAGCAGTTAAGCACTTGCACTGCTCAGGGACATTAAGGTACATTTGACATACAATAAAATTCACCTATTATAAGAATATAGTTTGATAATTTATTAGTAATTCTATATAGGTGTGTAGCCATCACCATAATCAAGATATGGAATATTTTATCACTCTGTTACTTCCAAAGGAGGCTTGGTGGTGCAATGTTTAAGCATTCAGCTGTTAACTAAAAGTTTGACCATTTGAATCTACTCAGCAGCTCCATGGGAGTAGAAACCTGGCAATCTGCTCCTGTGGAGATTATAGCCTAGGAAACCCTGTGGGGCAGTTCTACTCTGTCACATTGGGTGGCTATGAGTTGAAATTGACTTGAAGTCACCTAACAATGGCAACGCGTACTTACATGGTCCCTTGTAGTCAATCTATTCCACTGATCTTTGGCCTAAGAAAATCACTGATCTGAAAATCACTGTATAGTTTGTGGTTTCTGGATTCCATGAAAATTAAATCATATTATAGTGTCCTTTGTGCTTGACATTTTCACTTAGCACGGTGATTTTGAAATCTGTTTTCAGTGTTTTTCTGTGTTAGTATTTCATCTATATGTATTTACTTTGTAGTGTTTCATGATATATTTCTACCAAAATTTTAGGTGTTATGACTAATAGTCCTATGAGCATTAATGTGGAAGTCTTTATCTGACATATGTTCTCTCTCTTTCTTGTAGTTAAATATAAAGGAGTTGGTTTGCTACGTTAAATGGTAGGTGTGTGTTTACCTTTAAATATACTATCGTGCTGTGTTCCAAAGTAGCAATATTATTCTGCATTCCCACCAGCAATGTCTGAGTTCCAGTTCCTCATCCTTATCACCACTTAGTATTATTACCTTTGTTCATTTTGGTGGGTTTAGTGGTACTTCAGAGTTATTTTAATTCCCATTTGTCACTCCCAAAGAGTGACATTGAGAATTTTTTAATGCTTTTTGTTCATTCTTTGGTAATTTATCTGTTAAAATATTTTGATCTTTTTTATTGTTTATTATTGTTACTATTATTATTAATTATAAGTTATGATAGTGTTTCAGAGATTCTTGATAGAAACACTTGGTCAAATGTTTTTAAAATACTTTCATTTAGTCTGTTGCATGATCTTTTATTTCTCTTAGCTGTTATTTGAAGGGCAAAAATTTTAATTTCAATTAAATATACTTATCTTTTACTCTGTCCTATTTGTTCCTTCTTTGTTGTACTGTAGTGGCTTGCATTTGCTGTGACGCTGGAAGCTATGCTACTGGTATTCAAATACCAGCAGGGTCACCCATAGTGAACAGGTTTTAGCTGATCTTCCAGACTAAGACAGACTAGAAAGAAGGACCAGGCGGTCTAATTCTGAAAAAAAGTAGCCAGTGGAAACCTTATGAATATCAGTACATTGTCTGATATAGTGCTGGGAGATGAGCCCCTCAGATTGGAAGGCCCTCAAGATATGACTGGGGAAGTGCTGTCTCCTCAAAGTAAAGTTGACCTTAATGATGTGGATAGAGTCAAACTTTTGAGACCTTCAATTGCTCATGTGATCTGACTCAAAATGATAAGAAACAGCTACAAACATCCATTAAAAATAAGAATGTGGAATGCATGAAGTATGAATCTAGGAAAATTGGAAATCTTCAAACATGAAATGGATTTGATTTTTCCATTTTAATTTTTGTGTTATATGTATTTCCTTTGTCTTTTATTCCTCTGTGCCTATTTTATGTTTTATTAAAAAATATTTTAATAGATTTGATAAACTTTATTTTTAGATCAATTTTAGAGTTACAGAACAATTGTGAAGATAATGAGAGTTCTTTTATTAACTATATTTGTTTAGAATTTTCTTTTATTTTTCTATTGTATTTTTTTAAAATTTGTCTTATATAATTTATGTAATTATAATTTAATTTTAAAGGATTATAATTTAAAGCTTAAGTTGTGCAATCCATTTATAACTACTATTATATTATTTCACATAAAATGTAGAAGTCTTGCAATTATATAAGTTAATACCACCCTCATGCTATCATGCTTTATATATATGTGTGTGTGTGTATACATATATATATATATATATATATATATATAATATAGCTATAGATATGAATATAGTTATAGTTATGGTTATATATACCCATATGTCACATATAAGTCATAGATATATATAATAAAATCTACAAGACAATATTATGACTTTTGCATTTAATAGTTAATATAGTATAAACAGCACAAGAGGGAAAAAATAAAATATAGACTTCAGCATGGATACGGATATTAACCTTTTCTGGTGCACATCATTCCTTTCTAATGTTCCAAGTTTCTGTCTAGTATAATTTCCCCTCAGGCTGAAAGATATATATTAGCTTTTCTTGCAGTAAACATCTTCTGGTGAAAAATTCTCTCAATTATTATTTTTAAATATTAAAATATCTTTATCTTACTTTTATTCTTAAAAAGATTTTCACATGATATAGAATTTTAGATGGCAGTATTTTTCTTTAAAGATGTTATTCTGTTCTATTCCAAACTCTTTATTTTCTGATGATAAGTTAGCTCTGAATCAATTGTTGCCCCAGTCCAAGCAATGTCTCATTTAGGTCTTAATGCTTTCAAGATTTCCTCTTTATCTTTGGCTTTCAATGCTGTGTAAGTGTTGCTTTTTTTGTGTTTTTTCTTCTTGATATTCTTTGAATGTTTCCTATCTGTCAATTTTTGTCTTTTTCAATATTTGGAAAACTTTTTTCACCATTATTTATTCAAATAGTTCTTCCTTATTCCCTCTTATCTTTTTTTGTTTACTATGACTATACCATTGAATATTATCTACCAGTATCCTAAGGCCATCCCCCTATAGCAAAGATCCCCAAAACTAAGCCAAACAGAGAAAACGACAATCCTGAAACCCTAAGCATCAAATGAAGAGATAAAGAACTCAGCCAAGCACCAAATGGAATAAGAAACTGACGGAGAACAGAGAGCCAAGAGAGATACATGCGGAGGTCCCCCATCAGCTAACACAGCGTGGATCCACCATCTAGGACTCCTATCAGAGATCAGCGAACAGGGGGTACAAGAAAGAAGCTTCATGGAGCTTCCAGCAGGAGAGAGAACAAACAGTAACCAGCAATATATGCTTTCCCACTCCCCACGCTACTTCACCCCCATTCAGTCTGCTCTGCTTCCTGCGCCCAGTCTCTTGGCTAAGAAACACTACCTTCACTCCAATGTCGCTTGGATTCCACCTGCCTGCACTGGCCGGCTCCCTAACTGCCATTTGTTGGCTGCTGCTGTTGCTTTTTTCTGCTTCTTTAGATTTCTTCCTTACTTCTCACCACCTTCCCCTCCTTTCTCTCAAATACCTGGCTCTGTGTACCATCTTTGCTTCTTCAAGAAAGGATGTGAAATGCAGCTTGAATGTGAAACTCCTTCCTGGACTGTGCTGCCACACTGGTGGGATCCTGGGGCTTTTTTATTTATTTATTTAGAATTGTTTGTTTCTTTCTCTTTTCTCAAATTGGGAGCCTGTTCTAGCTGGGCAGTACTGCAAGGCTTGGGACCTGCCACCTCAGTTTTTGCAGATGCACAGAGGGATCCCTGAGAGCATTTCTTTTTTCTTGTTTGTTTTCTTTTGGGGGGGGTCTTCTCTTTTCTTTTTTCTGTTTTTCTTTGGGGGTTTTTCTTGTTCTTTTTGTTTATTTGTTTGTTTTGTTCTCTTTTCCCTTTTTGTCTTTCTTCATTACTCAGTTTCTCATCTCTCTATACTTTCCTTCACTTCCTGTCCCCTGAATACTTGGGGCTGAGTGACACCTCTATCCCTTCTAGCCAGGGTGTACTCCATGGCCTGGAAGCAACTTCCCTAGACCTCAGAGCCAAACTGGAGGAATCCCTGGGAGCTTTTCTTTTCTTCTTTCTTTCTAATTTTTATTTATTCATTTTTTCTTTTCTTTTTTTTCTTCTCCTTTTCATAGTCTCTCATCTCTCCACTACAATGGCAAGTTCCCCTAGCACTCTTTTTTTGTTTGTTTGTATGTTTTTGGTTCCTGTTCTTCTCTGTTCTCTCCCATACCCATCTTAGCCCCACACATCACAGTCTCCCATCCCCGTCCTGCTTACCTTCACCATGCCCTGAATATCACACCACCAAGCAGCCCAGGCATGGCCTACCAGAACCTGCCCTGCACTGATTACCAGACAACCCTGGTGGCCATAGTAAGTGCCGCAAACAACCTATCCCAGCAACTCCTCTTCAGCTAGATTTGCCCTGCTGTACAATATCTTAGCAACTGACCCTTCCAATTGGAGAAGGAGGTGAAAACTATTGTGCCAAAAGACAAGCAAACAACAGAGAACACACAGCCTGCCTGCTCAGACATAACCAAATAAAACAAAAAGGCAGGACAAAACAAACAAATCTACAATCAATAAATGAGGAAAATAACTACTGAATGCCCTGAAGAGAGCAAACAATATTGAAACATTTACGAAAACAGGACAGGATGGTTCAAGTAAGTGTCCAAAATAAAACACCACACGACTTTCCAGTAGAAGAAAATGCACGAGATCAACCTGATAATGAATTCAAATCTCTAATATTCAGAGCTATCCAAGAGATGAAGCAAAAAGCAAACAAAAATAAGGAAAAACTAGACAAATTCATGGAAAAGGCAGACAAATTCATGAAAAATACAGACAAAAAATGGAAGAATGTAGGAAAATAATTCAGGAACAAAATTCCAAAATAAATTCACAACTAGAAATCACACAAAAACAACAATTAGAAATCCAAAAGATAAACAACAAGATTTCAGAAATGGACAGTGTCATAGAAGGGCTGAGGAACAGGTTTGAAACAGTGGAAGACAGGATCAGTGAAATTGAAGACAAACACTTGGATACAACTCTGTTTGAGGAAAAATCAGAAAAAAGAATGAAGAAAAATGAAGAGACCCCGAGAATTACATGCAATACAATCAAAAGCAAAAATTTATGAATGATTGGAGGTCCAGAACAGGGGGAGAAAACAGAGAAGATCATTGAAGAATTGCTGACAGAAAAATCCACAATATCATGAAAGATGAAAAGCTGGCCATCCAAGAAGCTCAACGAACACCATATACGATAAATCCCAAAAGAAAATTACCAAGACATATCATAATCACACTCCTCAAAATGAAGGACAAACAAGAATTCTGAGGGCAGCTTGAGAAAAACAAAAAGTCACATACAGAGGAGAAACAATAAGACTAAGCTCAGATTATTTGGCAGAAACTATGCAGGCAAGAAGGCAATGGGATGACATACATAAAACCTTGATAGAAAAAAAATGACAGCCAAGAATAATATACCCTGCAAAACTCTTGCTCAAATATGATGGTGAAATTAGGTCATTTCCAGATAAACAAAAATTAAGGGATTATGCAAAAACCACACCAAACTTACATGAATTATTAAAGGGAGTCCTTGGATCTGAGAACAAACAACATCACACAGGCTGAATCAAGGACGCAGGATCATACCAGCCAGATACTAATCTAGGAAATGAACTCTCAAGGACTATCCAAAACCAAAAGAAACACAATAGGGAATCAGAGAAATTAATCTGTAAATGACAACAACATAAGAACAATAAAAGAGGGAATAAACAGTGTAGGTATAGAACTTTCTAATAGACAGTAAGGCAAGGCAATACCATGTAATAATAGACTACTTCAAACTTAGAAAGATAAGGGTAAATTTCACGATAACCATGAAGAAAGTGAACAAAACTAGTCATCAAAATAAAGAGGAAAAATATAAAGTCTCAGTAAAACAAAACCTACAAAAACAAAAGAAATGAAAAAAGAAAATTCACAAAAACAAAAGAAATGAAAAAATCCACAAACAAAAGGAATTCAGCACAGGAGAGTAAGAGAAACAAAGGAAAAGTCAGAACCACAAAAAAAAAAAAAAAAAAAAAAAAAGAACTACAAAATGACAGCAATAAACTCACACCTATCACTAATTACATTGAATGTAGATGGCCTCAATAAACCCATAAAGAGATGGAGAGTGACAGAATGGATTAAAAAAAAAACAAAAAAAACAGGATCCATTAATATGTTGTCTACAAGAGACACAACTTAGAAACAAAGATGTGAATTTACTAAAAGTCAAAGGTTGGAAAAAAATATATCAAGCTAACAACTACCAAAAAAGAGCAGGAGTGGCAATTCTAATCTCAGATAAAATAGACTTTAAAACAAAATCTACCATAAAAGACAAAGCAGGACACTATATAATGATTAAGCCGACAATCCGTCATGAAGACATAACCATAATAAACATCTACGCACCCAATGGCAGGGCCCAAAATACATAAAACAAACTTTAACAACACTGAAAAGAGAAATTGACAGTTCCACAAGAATAGTAGGAGACTTCAACACACCACTCTAAGTAAAGGACAGAACAACTAAGAAGAAACTCAGCAAAGATACAGAAGACCTAAAGGGCACAATCAGCCAACTTGACCTCGTAGACATATAGAGAACACTCCATCCAACCACTGCAAAGTACACATTCTTTTCCAATGCACATGGAATGTTCTCCAGAATAGACCATATCTTAGGCCACAGAGCAATCCTCAACAAGATCAAAAATGTTGAGATAATACAAAGTATCTTCTCTCACCACAACCCTAACAAGATAGAAATTAACAACAGAAAGAGCAAGAGAAAAAAATCAATTACATGGAAACTGCATAACAAACCACTAGGTAATAGAAGAAATCAGAGGGAATAAAAAAATTCCTAGAATCAAATGAGAATGAAAACACATCATACCAAAGGCAGTCCTCAGAAGACAATTTATAGTAATAGATGCACACATCAAAAAAGAAGAAAGGGACAAAATCGAAACATGAACTACACAACTCAAACAAATAGAAGAAGAATAGCAAAAAAAGCCCACAGCCACCAGAAGAAAGGAAATAATAAAGATCAGAAGACAAATAAATGAAACAGAGAATAGAAAAACAATAGAAAGAATCAACAAAACCAAAAGTTGTTTCTTTGAAAAGATCAACAAAATCAACAAACCACTGGCCAGACTGACAAAAGATAAGCAGGAGAGGACGCAAATAACTCAAATAAGAAATGATATGGGGGACTTTAAAACAGACCCAAGTGAAATAAAAAGGATTATAACAGAGTATTATGAAAAAGTATACTGCAACAAATTTGAAAACCTAGAGGAAATGGACAAATTTCTAGAAACACAATACCTACCCAAACTATCACAAAGTGATGTTGAAAATCTGAACCGATGCATAACAAGAAAAGAGATTGAAAAGTTGATAAAAAAACTCCCAACATAAAAAAGCCCTGGCCAAGATGACTTCATTGGAGAATTCTATCAAACATTCAGAGAAGAGCTTGTACCAGTACTACTCAAAACATTTCAGTACATAGAAAAGGAAGCAACACTTCCAAATTCATTCCATGAAGCCAGCGTAACCCTGATACTAAAACCAGGCATAGACGCCACAAAAAAAGAAAATTACAGACCAGTATTTCTGATGAATATAGATTCAAAAATTCTTAACAAAATTCTAGCCAATAGAATTCAGCATCATATCAAAAAAATAATACACCATAACCAAGTAGGATTCATACCAGGTATGCAAGGATGGTTCAACATTAGAAGATCAATCAACGTAATCTATCACATAAATAAAAGGAGAGAAGAGAATCACATGATTATTTCAACTGATGCAGAAAAGGCATTCGACAAAGTCCAACACCCATTCCTGATAAAAACTCTCAATAAAATAGGTATAGAAGGGAAATTTCTCAACATAATAAATGGCATCTATGCAAAACCAACAGCTAACATCATTCTTAATGGAGAGAGGCTTAAAACATTCCCCTTGAGAACAGGAACAAGACAAGGATGCCCTTTATCACCACTCCTATTTAACATTGTGCTGGAAGTTCTAGCTAGAGCAATAAGGCAAGAAAAACAAATCAAGGGCATCCAAATTGGTAATGAAGAAGTTAAACTGACCCTGTTTGCAGATGATATGATACTATACAAGAGAAAACCCTAAAGACTCCATGAGAAAACTACTGGAACTAATAGATTCAGCAGAGTAGCAGGAGAGAAGATAAACATACAAAAATCAATTGGATTCCTATACACCAATAAAGAAGACATTAGGAAAACAATACCATTTATAATAACTCCTAAAAAAATAAAACACTTAGGAATAAATCTAACCAGGGATGTAAAAGACCTAGACAAAGAAAACTACAAAACACTACTGCAAGAAACCCAAAGAGATCTACATAAATGGAAAAACTTACCATGCTCATGGATAGGTAGACTCAACACATTGAAAATGACAACTCTACCCAAAGCAATTTACAAATTCAATGCAATCCCGATCTGAATATAAACAACATTTGGAAAAACTAATCATTAACTTTATATGGAAAGGGAAGAAGTCCTGAATAAGTAAAACACTATTGAAGAAGAAGAATAAAGTAAGGGGACTCACACTACCTCACCTCAGAATCTACTATACAGCTATGGTAGTCAAAACAGCCTGGTACTGGTACAACAACAGATATACTGACCAATGGAACAGAACTGAGAACCCGGATGTAAATCCATCCACTTACGGTCACCTGATCTTCGACAAGGGCCCAAAGTCCATCAAATGGGGAAAAGACAGTCATTTTAACAAATGGTGCTGGCAAAACTGGATGTCCGTCTGCAAAAAATGAAACAGGACCCATATCTCACACCATATACAAAAACTAATTCAAAATGGATCAAAGACCTAAATATAAAGCCAAAAACTATAAAGTTCATAGAATAAAAAATAGCATCAATGCTAGAGGGCCTAATACATGGCATTAACAGTATACAAACCATAACCAACAACTTGCAAACCCCAGACGATAAGCTAGATGACTGGGATCTTCTAAAAATCAAACACCTATGCTCTTCAAAAGACTTCACCAAAAGAGTAGAAAGAGAACCTATAGACCGGGAAAAAGTTTTG
The DNA here is from genome assembly GCA_030035585.1 of Dugong dugon. NCBI lineage: Eukaryota > Metazoa > Chordata > Mammalia > Sirenia > Dugongidae > Dugong > Dugong dugon. The sequence goes on along the minus strand of CM057477.1, from coordinate 44,844,359 downwards.
GACATTACAAGTCAGACAAAGCTCTAATCTCTATAACCTACAAGAAAATCCAACACCTCTACAACAAAAAGACAAATAATCCAATGACAAAATGAGCAAAGGAAAGGAACAGACACTTCACCAAAGAAGACATTCAAGAGGCCAACAGACACATGAGGAAATGCTTGCGATCACTTAGCCGTTAGAGAAATGCAAATTAAAACCACAACGAGATACCATCTCACCCCAGCATTACTGGCACAAATCAAAAACACTTGAAATAACAAATGTTGGAGGGGCTGTGGGGAGATCGGAACTCTTATGTACTGCTGATGGGAATGCATAATGATACAACCATTTTGAAAAATGATACAGCAATGCCTTAAAAAGCTAGAAATAGAAATACCATATGATCCAGCAATCCCACTCCTAGGAGTATATCCTAGAGAAATAATAGACGTCACACAAATAGACATATGCACACCCATGTTCATTGCAGCATTGTTCACAATAGCAAAAAATGGAAACAACCTAGATGCCCATCAAAAGATGAATGGCTAAACAAACTGTGGTAACACAATGGAGTATTATGCAACAATAAAGAACAATGATGAATCTGTGATGCATCTCATAACACGGATGAAATGGGAGGGTGAAATAAGTCAATTACAAAAGGACAAATATTGTATAAGACCTCTACTGTAAAAACTCATGAAAAAGTTCACACACAAAATGTAACAATCTTTGTTTGTTACAAGGGATGGGAAGGGTGAGGGGTGGAATACTAAATAGACAATAGATAAGTGGTAGCTTTGGTGAAGGGTAAGACAATACACAATACCTGGGAAACCAGCACATCTTGCACAAAGAAAAGTCATGGAAGCCCCATAGACACATCCAAACTCCCTGACAGACTGAATTGCTGGGCGGAGGACTGCGGGGACCATGCTCTCGGGGAACGTCTAACTCAATTGCCATAACACAGTTAATAAAGACAATGTTCTGCATTCTACCATGGTAAGTAGTGTCTGGGGTCTTAAAAGCCTGTGAACAGCTATCTAAGATACTTCACTAATCTCACCCCTTCGGGAGCAAGGGAGAATGAAGAGAACAGGATACAAGGAAAAGAGTAGTCCAAAGGACTAATGGAGCACAGCTACCACGGCCTCCACCAGACTGAGTCCAGTACAGCTAGATGGTGCCCAGCTACCACCACTGACTGTTCTGACCAGGGTCACAACAGAGGGTCTTGGACAGAGCTGGAGAAGGATGCAGAACAAAATTCTAACGCACAGAAAAAGACCAGATTTACTGGCCTGACAGATACTGGAGAAACCATGAAAGTATGGCCCCCAGGCACCCTTTTAGCTCAGTGGTGAAATCACTCCAGAGGTTCACCATTCAACTGGGGATTGGACTGCCCTGTAAAACAAAATGGGACTAGTGAGGCACAGCAGTCCAGGGACAAGGACTAGAAGGCAGGAGGGGACAGGAAAGCTGGTGATAGGAAACCCAAGGTTGAGAAAGGACAGTGTTGACATGTCTTGAGGTTGTTAACCATTTTCATAGGGCAACATGTGTACTAAGTGTTTAATGAGAAACTATTCTGTTCTGTAAACTTTCATTAAGCACAAAAAAAAAAAAGGAAAAAAAAATAACAAAAAAAAAGAATCTGCTACATTATCTTGGTGGTTTGTATGCTGGGTAATTTTTTATTGTACCTTACATTTTATGAATGTTAACTAGTAGAGATTCTGGATGCTGTTGTTTTTCTAAAATAAATATTACTTATTTTGCTTTAGTAGACAATTATCGTGGCTGGGATTTAACTGTGAAACTTCTTTCTGTGTGGCATTTCTGGTCTCAGTTCAGCTCTTTTTTTTTGTCTGAGGTGCTTTGGGTCTTCTCTGCACATGAATAACTCAGGGTCACTCAGAGTTGTAGATAGTTAAATTTTGAAATTTTGTTTCTAGCTCTTTCCCTTCTAGAATTTCAGCAGTGTATTCAGTAGCCAAAATTTCCCTGGCTTCACTGCTCTGACTCCCCAGCACAGGAAGGCTGTGTGCTTTCCACTAGGTCCTCTTGGCACTTCACACACTGGGCCAACTGCTCTCAGCCCAGCCTAAAAGTCTCAAAAATAGAAACTCATTTCATACAATTTCCTTGCTCTAGGTATATACTACCCATGAGAGAACACCTCTTTTACTCAAGTGCTTTTTCAGAAGCAGCGTTTATTTATATGTCTATATTTTAGAGTTATTTTCTTCAAAGGAGTCCATCAGATGGGAATTGTTTTTATTATTACCAGTATACGTCCTCATTTTGTTTATCATTTTTGTATCCATATTTTTTTCCATTTTATTCGTATCTCTTTTTTAAAATGGGCACCACAATTAGACATGGTAGTCTTTGAAAAATCTAATTACTTGAAAAGTAGAGCAAAATATTTAATGTATTTATTGATACATTAAATTCTGCATGATATTGTGACTAGATCCCAGAGCTTGTGTATCAAAATTAAATGCATTTTCTAGTAGATATTGATCACCTAAAACATAGTTGTTTTTGACTGTCCACATTGTTTTTGTTGCTGTCATTGCATCAACTCTGACTTATGGTGACTTTATACATAACAGAACAAATCGTTGCTCAGTCCTGCACCGTCTTCATTATTGTTGGTATGTTTGAGTCCATTGTTGTGGCTCTTGTGCAAAGCTACCTCACTGAGTCAAGCTAAGAATTAAATTCAAATTTTCATAATACATACTTCCTTTACAATTTTACTTTATTTATAAATATTATTAGAGATACTATCTTCGTAGTGTTAATATTTCATATTGGTAAAATGGAAAAGAGCTGTTGAAAAGTGGATAGGTATGTACTTTCATCAGACTGGATAAAGACAAAAAAATACTGATTCCTTATGAAAATAAATGTAACATTTTCACTTCTAATTGATTGTACCAAATTGTTCTATTTCACAATGTCCCAGGAATAACCAGTATTTAGGGCTACAGTGGTACAAATTTAGTTTATATCTGTGTGCAAATGATATGGTTATCAAATTTAATCCTAATACTGTTTTTAAAATATATCAGCTTCATATCTGGGCTGTTTTATGCTGACAAGAATTACAGATTGTGATAATCCAGACAATGGCGAAACCAAATCAAATGTCAGAGAAACATCAATAATGATTAGACATATTATTCTCTAGGGTACCAACGTAACTTCTTTCTGTGGCAGTTGTAACAAAGAATAGAAAAGATAGGGAGACTACATGTAATAATTTAAGCATGAACTAAGTGATTTAACAGGTTTAATATTCATTTTTAAGGTGCTAATGACTTACTGCAATTACCAAAGTCATAATTATGGATGACGTGTAATAATAATATTTATTCGGTATTATCAAATGTAAAAGAAAAATAAAAGTGTTTTGCTATTTTAGTATTAATCTCAACCTATATTCTTTTCTTAGCTATGTACTATTTTAAAGCATATTAAAGCAATACGGCAGGGTACAAAAATATAGCTCATGTCACTGCCGTATTAGAAGTTTCTTAGTGTCACTAGAATTGTGAAATTTTTTGGTGCTTTTTAAGCTGCAGAAAGGACATTTTAAAGTTTCTTTTTTGATATATTTTCACAAACAAAAAGATTTCCTAAATCAATCATAATAAGAACAATTATCAAGCTTACTTTCAGCCTCCATGACCTTGCCTGTGAGTGAGAATGTGTTGCCAAACATCAAGTCTCCTTACTGAACAAATGTTGCTCTGTAATGTCTCTTGTGGCTATGATGATAAATCTGCAAGCCCGACCTCATCTATTTCTGTGGCAGAAATTACCAGATGTATAAACCAAATAGATTATCTTTCAAATTTAAAGGCAAATAATGATGTAATTATCAGTTCGTTGGAGAAAAGAGTAGGATTTGACATTGATGAAGAGAAATATGCCCATTATGCAAAAAGGTTTGATCTTTTTTTGACTTCCTATCTATCTACATCATTTGGCTCTGCGTGTATCAGCAACACTTGATCAAATAAGATCAGATGACAAGACTCATGAAATGTAGGATAATTTTATAGATTTCATTCTCTTAAGAGATCAAACTACTGCTTTAGCTTGTGCACATAAACCATTCCCAATTTGGTTTCAGTTTATTACTAGTTTTTTTGTTTGTTTTTTGGTAAAATGATACTTTTTAAGTTAGGTTATAAGGTATTAAATGTTGATATTATTTATAAGAATTAACACAATTAATAGAAATATAAATTTGTTCAGGAAAATCTCACACTGAATGCTGGTTCAATTTCTAATCCCTGTAAAATATCTTTCTGAAATAGTACTGTGATATTGACCAGGAAAACAAGAACCTTGGTAAAGCTCTAAAAATAAAAGGATGTTTCAAGGAAAAGAAGAAGGAAAAAAAATTGTATATTCTGGGTCAAAAAGTCTCCCTGCATTCTCAATACAATTCTGTAATATAAAAATATTGTCATTTCTATTTTTTAGCTACAATGACTGAGGCACAGCAGTATTAAACAACAAGTTGTATGTCATATAATTACTAATAGTAGAATTGAGCTAGATTCACCTGGCTGCAAAACCTGAATTCTACCCTTGAAAATAGTGGGTTTTTTTGTTTGTTTGTTTGTTTTTTACCTTTTCCTTAAAAAAAAAAAAAAAATACGTGCTGAGTTGCAAGAAATTTTTAAAGATCCTTAACTTATTTCTTCCTTTAGGTGTTTGAGTATGCACCAACAAAGGAGAGTTTTCTAACTATTTTTTTAAATGTTATTTATTTACTTTACTTTTTATTTTAACTTTCTGTTTTTCTTGAAGATGTGCCAAATGGTGGCACAGGTAGGGAAGGTCATCATTCTTCTTGATAACCCATTCTGTTTAAGTATTATTTACATTTATGTCCATACCTAAGCTAAGTGATTTTATTAACAGGATATATAAAATGATAAAATACTAACAGCAAAATGTTAGCCACACTTACTGTTATTGAGTGTTGTATATCTTCATGTAGCTAAATATATAGTCACATACAAGAGTCTGTCATCTTAATTTTATTATTTCTTCTTTTTTTTTATTTTGCTTAAAGTATTCCAGAACAGGTGCTAACTCCATTAAAATTAAAATTAAAATTCTTCATAGTTGTAATGGTTAATGTGTCAACTTGATTAGACAATGGTATCCAATTGTATGGTTAAACATTAGTCTAGATGTCGCTATAAAGGTATTTACATACATATGATTAACATTTAAATCAATCGACCTTATGTAAAGCTCATTGCACTCTATAATGTTAGTGGTCCTCATACAATCAGTTGAAGGCCTTAAGAAGAAATATTAAGGTTTCCCAGGGGAGAAGGATTCTGCCTCAAGACTGTAAGTAGACCTGCTGGTGGAAATTCCAGCCCATTACCTGGTTTACCAATTTCGGACACAAGACAGCCGAAGTGTCCAGCGTTTCCCTGATCCTTAGAAGCCCTAGTGGCACAGTGGTTAAGAGATAAGCTACTAACCAAAAGGTCAGCAGTTTGAATCCACCAGCAGCTCCTTGGAGGCTCTATGGGGCAGTTCTACTCAGTCCTATAGGTTAGCTATGAGTCAGAATCGACTTGATGGCAATGAGTTTTGGTGTTAAGATTTTGGAATAAAGACCTGATACTTCTGCTGATAATTACTCTTCTTTAAAGAATCAGCTTTTGGTTTGCAACTGGGCCTTATTAAAGATTGAATGCCCAACCACATTTCATCATGTGACATTTAGTTATTTAAAAGCTTTAGGAAGGGTACGAACACAGAGAGACAGACGCTATAATTTTTTTATATAAAAATTCCATTATTTATATTTGCTTGAGGCAAGTCATGTTCAAAGAAATAATAATTTTCATTGAATATAAATCTTCAGCTATAAGATAGCAAAACTAATTCTTGAGTTATTCCTAGATGTTTTTTTCCAACTTTCCTCTCCATTTACTTGTGGTTTGGATTTGAGCTTTAAAAAGAAAGTATGACAATGAAATTTATATACCTGGTATTTTTTCTCTGAAAATGTATATTATTATTGATTAGTTGCCTATAATAATATCTATGTTAATATGAATCAGTTGTCTATAATATCATTTATGCTATTTTTGATCAATCGCATTGTATAAAAATTGTTGGATTATTTGATTATCAACATGTCATTTATTAAAAATATGTGTTTCACGTCATGTAGTGAAAAGAATGTGTTTGTTTGTGTGTGTTATACATCACTTCAGGCAAAACACAGAAGAATCAAGGTTTTCTTGCAGTGCCCTAGAGTTCAGTGAGTGATTGGCAAACAATGTAAAATCTACCATTCTCCTCCTAATCCCTTTATAATTTGTCCTTTATGACTTGAGACTGAAAAGGCTATCAACCTCTGTTCTGTGATACTACTCCCTTACACTGAACGAAATTAAACCAAGCCCATTTAATTGATTAGTTGTCAAATTATGTCTAAAACTCTTGCTGGATCAGAAGTGCCAAAATTCGTATTTAATGAGACTTGACAAAGAAAAACAATGTTCAGCAAAAAATAGTTTTAACCATTTTCTCCTATTATGGTTCTCAAATAGCTCATTATTTCTTCCTCTTCCTAATTTCTAGAATCATATTGGTAGAAGAATGGCTAATAAATATATTACGTTTAAAGCAGAATTTCTCTCCTAATACAGCTTAAAGAAAAATTTTGCTTAAAAAAAAGTTTACATTGTGTCTTAGTTATCTAGTGCTGTTATAACAGAAATGCCACAAGTGGGTGGCTTTAACAAACAAATTTATTTTCTTACAGTTTAGAAGGCTAGAAGTCTGAATTCTGGGTGCCAGCTCTAGAGGAAGGATTTCTCTCTCTGTTTGCTCTGGAGGAAGGTCCTTGTCTCTCCTCAGCTTCTGCTTGCAGGCAATCTTCATATGGCTCAGCGTCTGTCTTCCCCCTTCTCTGCTTCTGCTTGCTTGTTTAATCTCCTTTATCTCAGAAGAGATTGACTCAGGATACATGCCACACTAATCCTGTCCCATTAACATACCAAAGACAATCCATTTCCAGATGGGATTATAACCATAGACATAGAGGTTAGGATTTATAACACACATTTTTGGAGAACACAATTCAACCCATAGCACTTTGTTTGGAGAAGGCCATTATGAAATGATGAATTTTATTTGTCTGTTTTTTTTAGCATTAAAAATATTTTATCTTGGCCAAAGAGAGTGTTCAAGAATCCACAAAATAGCTGTATTTGGTAAATAAATGCATTATCAACAAAACACTTTGAGGACAGAGTAGCTGGGGCTGGAGGCTGGGGACCTTGGTTTTGGGGGATATCTAGGACAACTGGCATGATAAAGTTTATTAAGAAAATGTTCTGCATCCCACTTTGGTAAGTGGTGTCTATGGTCTTAAAAGCTTGGGAATGGCCAGCTAAGGTGCATCAATTGGTCCCAAGTCACTTGGAGCAAAGGAGAATGAAGAACACCAAAGACACAAGGAAAATATTAGCCCAAGAGAAAAAAAGGCCACATAAACTAGAGAGTCCATCAACCTGAGATCAGAAGAATTAGAAGGTGTCCGGCTACCACCAATGACCACCCTGACAGGGAACACAACAAGAGTCCCTTAGGGAGCGGGAGAAAAGTGTGGAGCAGAACTCACATTCACGTAAAAAGACCAGATTTCATGGTCTGACTGAGACTGGAGGAACCCCCGAGGCCATTTTCCCTGGACACTCTGTTAACCCAGAACTAAAATCATCCCCAAAGCTCACTCTTCAGACCAAGATTAGACTGGGCTATAAAACATAAAATAATACTCGTGAGGAGTGTGCTTCTTAGTTCAAGCAGATACACGAGACCAAATGGGTGGCTCCTGTCCAGAGGCAGGCTGAGAATGCAGGAAGGGACAGAAACTGGTTGAATGGACATGGGAAACCCAGGTGGAAAGGGGAGAGTGTTGTCACATTATAGGGATTACAACTAATGTCACATAACTATATGTGTATAAATTTCTGTATGAGAAATTAACTTGAGCTGCAAACTTTCGCCTAAAGCATAATAGAAATAAATAAATAAATGTGTTATTATTTTGTAGGCTGGTGGAATAGTGGTTAAGTGCCATAGTTGTGAACCAAAATGTCCACAGTTCAAATCCACCAGGAGCTCCTTGGAAACTCTATGGGTTAGTTCTACTCTGTCCCATAGGGTCACTACGAATAGGAATTGACTAGACAACAATGGGTTACTTACAAAAGTGTTCAATTCTTTCATCCTGTCTGCTATTTCATAGAGATTAGAAATAATCATGCCCATTTATATATTTTCAAATTGCCAGAAAAGTCAAAATTACCTTGGTTTCTTCCTGTATTCACCATACCCTGATGTCTTGATATTAAAAAAAAAAAAAAAATCTCCATTTATTTGTATGGTGTAGTTAATTACTTTTGTGTGTGACCTTTCTAGCCATGATCTTGTAACTCCCACCAGGTGATTGTGTGATTGGGTAATTGTAGCCTACCAAGGAGATTGGTCAGTTTTGCCTTAAAAGAGAGCCAATTCCAGAGAGGAGGAGTCCGCTACCATCAAGAAAGGAAAGACCACCAAAGAAACCCAGCAACAGAGACTCAGCAGCAGGATACAGTGGGATAAGCTTCCCGGCCCATGAAGAGAGAAAGCTGTATGATTTTGGGCAGAGACTGAGAGCCAGGGGGAGGCATGCCTTAGAACACATCTGGGGAGAGGCTATCCTGATGGAAGATCTGTATCCTGACTCTTCTTGAGCCTGAATTGCAACTGTTAAACTTCCTTAATAAACCCCATAAGCATAAGTATGTTCTGTGAGTTCTGTGTGGCCATTGCAATGAATTATCGAACACAGTAGAGAGTGCTGTGGGAGGGGTAGTTGATGTCAGACTTGGTAGAGATGGCAGAGAGAGGAGACGTGCCTGACCTCCGCCTCACAGAAGTCAGCCTTGTGCTGTTGATCTTGGTTCTCCTTTCTCCTTGTGATATTAGAGGAGGTCAGACACCACCCCATGCTGTTTTTACAATCTGTAGCTAAGAAGGAATTTAAAAGACTTGATTATTGTTTCTATGGTAGTCTGACTTTGATGCCATCTGACTCCTTTGTATGAGTGGCTGCTCTAGGACCCCAGGGACCTGTAAAATTGTATTTCCTTGGAAAAAGTGGTGCACTGTCTGGATAATATATTATCATTTGCCCCTTGGCTTATGTTAGTGTAGAAACCACCACATGATCTCTTCCTGCAGGAGAAAACTCACCATGACAGATAGCCCTCTTGGGTGAGACACTTTCTATTAAAATTAATGTCTACAGTGTCCACTTAACATATGGCAAATTGCATTACCTTTGCCCTGCTGTATTCTGGAAGTTTAATTTTCAACTATTGAGTCCTTTGACTTTATTCAGAAACTGCAGTTAGTTCCAGCCAGTCTCTTCTCTTGCTTCCCAAATACGAGGGTACACAGGTCAAGTTGCCACCAGAAGCATGTTACCTTCTTCTATCCTGATACATCACGACACCAGAAGGCTCGAAGCTACCCCTAATTACCACGTTTTTGAAATAATGTAATGAAGGTCAACATCTATGTACTCTATTGAGCTGACAATACTCACAAATAAACCTTTTCTTTTTAGTAACTCTTTCACTTCTGCTTATATTTTGGATGGAGATAGTCGACTGCCCTATGTCACCAGGATTAGTGTTGGCCATATCTTGCGTGGCAAAACTAGAAGATTCCATAAGCTTTATTTAACATATGTGGATAGAGGCCATAATTTTCTCATAATGTGAAAGTAAGAAATTGGGCCAGCTGTTTTACACAGAAGTCAATGATGCAAAAATGAACATTCTGGTAGAAGTTCTATAGCACAGTGTACATGTTACACCAACCAAATTATAAACTGGAGTAAGGATATAATATTCAAACATTTTATTTTGAGACAGAAGGATTATATAGCATTATAAGTAACTTTATTTGAGTCAATCTATATACTGAGAAAAATATTTTTCTAAATTTTCTTATTTCTAGATGTTAGAGTAATATATTTTTACTTACCACAGCAGTCTTGACCTACTGTTAGACCATATTGATTGACTTTTACTCTGCCATGTTCAAATATTTTGGCATGGCAGTGGTATAGCCTTAGCTATGTTGAGAGGAAACTTAAAATGACTAAGAATAGAAACAGAATATATTAAAAAAACAAACAAGAAGAAGTCTTTAGGTAATAATGTCTAAATTTTTCATTTTATTTCTTAAGTAAGTTGAAGTAAATGTCCATTATTATTTTGTAGAAGGCATACATTGTCAACATTTATATTTCATATCATTTTTTCCTGAAGTCTACTTTGCAGAGGAATTGTCAATATTTTATATCTTGATCTTATTGGACAGTACTCCAGAGTCTACATATCCAAAAATTCATTGAGCTAATCCCTTAAGATTTCTGCAGTGTACTTTATTGTATCATAATGGAAAAGAAATTAAAAATCAAGTTAAGAATAAGACTATTATTTCTTTCTTTCTCTTGAAGGTCTTATTTGGTATACAGCAATGAAGATGAGTACATTGTGCCACTGCCATTACCCAACTCTTGCTTCTTCAATGTGACATTAGAATTTACAAAGGCTTTCCTGCCTGGTCCTTCACTTTCCTTGATTCATTTGCTATAAATACTTTTTCTTATGTAACAAATACATTTTGTAATTACTCAGAATGCAGTCATAAAATGTATTAATTTTTCATAAACTTTCAACTTAGACTTATGTCATTATGAAATTATGAGATTTACTAGTTATTTGAGAGAATTAAGGGCAAGATTATAATCTACTAGAATGACTTTCTGTTTTCTGAACATTCCGTCTCCTCTTATCGTTTTAGAATAGTTCTGTGATGTCTTCCAGCTTAAGACATCAAGTTCTCATAATGTAATCCTCCTTTGTACATATAGCCAGCCCTATGGGGATTATATTCCAGACTTACACTTCACTATTGCTCATATTTAAAGTCAAAATAGAAAGAGACGGGAGCACACTTTGCTCAGCTCACCTGATTTTGTACATTAAATTATATACATATATAGTATCGCGTGTGTGTGAACAAATGTATGTTTGTTTTTGTCTATCTTTACTTATTTATTTAAATTTATCTCATATTTTTAGTTACTAGGTTTTCCAGAAAGTGTAGGGAGAGGACAGGGGTGAGGATAAGACCAAATGTAGGTTTACAGGATTTCACACAAAGTCTGAAGGAATTTTTCTCTCAATCCCCAGTTGATTTTTTTAAAATCTAATATGATAGTATGATTTGATAATTGAATATTGTCTTTCTGTCCATCTAAGGAGGAGTCAGCAAGCTACTGTCTGGCCCCTAGCCTATTTTTTAAGCTGCATTCTGGTTATATTTTTCAAATTTTTAAAGGGATTTCCACCACATGTCTATCAGTTGTTTCATAATACTGTGGCTTGCATGTTGCTGCGATACAGGAAGGTTTGCAACTGGTAATACCAGCAAGGTTACCCTTGGTGGATAGGTTTCAGTGCAGCTTCCAGACTAAGACAGACTAGGAAGGACCTGGCAGTCAACTTCTAAAAAAATTGGCCAGTGAAAACTTTATCAATAATAGCAGAACATTGGCTGCTATAGTGCTGGAAGATGAGTTCCTCAGGTCAGAAGGCACTCAAAATACGACTAGGGAAGAGTTGCCTCCTCAAAGTAGAGTTGACTTAAATGATGAAGATGGAGTCAAACTTCCAGGACTTTCATTTACTTAAGTGGCACAACTCAAAATGAGAAGAAATAGCTACAAAAATCCACTAATATTTGGAACGTGGAACGTGAGAAGTATGAATCTAGGAAAATTGGAAGTAGTTGAAAATGAAATGGAATGCATAAAGATGGATATCCTAGGTATTATTGTGCTGAAATGGACTGGTATTGGCCATTTTGAACAAGACAATCATATGGTCTACTATGCTGGGAATAATAAATAGAAGAGGAATGAGGTCCCATTCATTGTTAAAAAGAACATTTTAAGATCTATCCTGAACTACAATGCTGTCAGTGATAGTATAATATTCACACACCTACAAGAAAGACCAGTTAATTACCACTATTATTCAAATTTGTGCACCAATCACTAATGCCAAAGATGAGAAAATTGAAGATTTTTGTTAACGTCTGCCATCTGAAATTAATAGAACATGCCATCAAGATGCATTGATAATTACTAGCGTTAGGAATGTGAAAGTTAGAAACAAAGAAGAAGGATCGATAGTTGGAAAATATGGCCTTGGTGATAGAAAAAATGCCGGCGATCACACGATAGAATTTTGCAAGACCAACGACTTCTTCATTGCAAATACATTTTTCCAACAACATGAACGGTGACTATACACGTAGACCTCACCGGATGGAAAACACAGGAAACAAATATACTACATCTGTGGAAAGAGATGATGGAAAAAGCTCAATATTATCTGTCAGAACAAGGCCAGGGGCTGACTGAGGAACAGATCATCAATTGCTCATATGCAAGTTCAAGTTGAAGCTGAAGAAAATTAAAACAACTCCACAAAAGCCAAAATACAGTCTTGATTATATCCTGCTTGAATTTGGAGACCATCTCAAGAATAGGTTTGATGCATTGAACGCTAATGAATGAAGAGCAGATGAATTGTGGAATGACATCAAGGACATCATACATGAGGAAAGCAAAAGGTCATTAAAAAGACAGGAAAGAAAGAAAATACCAAAATGGATGTCAGAAGAGACTTTGAAACTTGCTCTTGAATGTAGAGTAGCTAAAGGAAATGGAAGAAATGATGAAGTAAACAAAATGAACAGAAGATTTCAAAGGGCAGCTCGAGAAGACAAAGTAAAATACTAAAATGAAATGTACAAAGTCTCGGAGTTAGAAAACCAAAAGGGAATAACATGCTTGACATTTCTCAAGCTGAACGAACTTAAGAAAATATTCAAGTCTCAAACCGCAATTTTCAAAGATTCTCAGGAAAAGTAGTGAATGACACAGGAAGCATCAAAAGAAGATGACAATTTCAGGAGGTAGCATATGATCAAGATCCAATGGTAATGAAGGAAGAGGTCCAAGCTGCGCTGAAGTTACTAGTGAAAAACAAGGTTCCACGGATTAACAGAATACCAACTGAGATGTTTCAACAATGGGATGCAGTACCAGAAGTGCTCACTTGTCTATGTCAAGAAATTTGGAAGATAGCTACCTGGACAGCCAGCTGGAAGAGATGTACATTTGTGACCATTCTGAAGAAAGGTGATCCAACAGAATGTGGAAATTATCGAACAACATTATTAATATCACATGCAAGTGAAATTTTACTGAAGATCATCCAAACTTTCAAAATTTGAAATTCAAGCTGGATTCTGAAGAGAACGTGGAATGAGGGCTATCGTTGCTGATGTCCGATGGATCTTGGCTGAAAGTAGAGAATACCAGAAAGTTTACTTGGGTTTCATTGACTATGCAAAGGCATTCGAGTGTGCAGATCATGACAAATTATGGATAACACTACGGAGAATGAGAATTCCAGAATCCTTAACTGTGCTCATGAGGAACCTGTACCAAGAGGTAGTTGTTTGATTAAAGCAAGGGTTTACTGATTGTTTTAAAATCAAGAAAGACGTGTGTTAGGGTTGTATCCTTTCACCATACGTATTCAGTCTGTATGCTGAGCAAATAATCTGTATGCTGGACTATATAAAGAAGAATGTGGCATCAGGATTGGCGGAAGACTCATTAACTGCAATATGCAGATGACACAACATTTGTTGCTGAAAAGTCCCCAGTTTTTTTTTTTTTTTCTGGTTTTGTTTTAATCTAATTTGATAGCATGACTTGATAATGGAGTACTGTCTTCCCTTCCATCTAAGGTTGGAGTCAGTAAACTACTGTCTGACTCCTGGACAGTTTTTGTGCTGTCTGCTAGCTAAAATATGTTTTACATTTTTAAAGGGATTTACAAAAGAATGTAGGGTAGAGGGGAGAAAAAGAAAGAAGAGAAGAAGTAATAGTGTATATAGCCTGCAGAACCTAATATATCTCCTACCAGCACTTTTTACAGAAAATTTTCTCCCCACACAAACTCGAGGATATGAATAATCCCGTGTCTTCAGAAGATTCTAGGGATGGTATGAAAGTTTATGTAAGTATTATTAAGCAAGGGAGCATTGAGGTTAATTTTTTCCTGAATAAATGTTTAAAAATTTCATCCTAATGGTTTCTATCCCATTTTCCTCACCCTTGATTTCAGGACTTGCTGGGGTGTCTGACTAACCTTTCTCAGACCCCAGTAAGAAACATAATCTCCTAAACTGTAATTTCTTAGTCTTGCTGTCTTGTTTCCTTCCCTGGGTTTCTTCCTGTTATAATGAAAGTGATCTGATGTTTTGTGTAGTCCAGGTACGCCAAGGAAATGATACGATTAGATCTGCACTAAAATTACCAGGAGAAACAACTGAAAGGGACACTGAGGAAACAGTCAAGGGAGACCTGCGTGGCCATGAGACCATGAAGTAGATCTGATCTTTAGGAAAGGGCGATGGATTTTAGAGTTTCTTAGCAGAGGCCATTGGTCCTGTATGATGCCCACATACTGAGAGCTGTATTTCCATGGCTGCTGTATGTCTCTACCAGGGTCTTAGACTTATGGTCAGGAATGCCTGTTTACTTTAGTCCTGCTCTCATTTCTTGACCTTGTTTCTCTCAGAAAGCAGGTTTTGTTTCCAGAACTATAAGTCACTTTAATACACAGCTAACCTGCTCCCTAATTATGGGCAGAAAAATGGGTTACAAAGCAACTTGTTTTAAAACAAAGCTCACCATGAAAGGGATTTGTCTCATAAAATTTAGTTGACTAAGATTAATTCTAATATTTTAAGGAGGTGGCAGATTGCAATTTATGAGCTCATCTACTTCTACATAACCACTGCTAGTTTTTTTTTTTTTTTTAAACACAATGATATGGTGATGGTGAGAGGGTAAAAAGGATTATTAAAGGCCTTTATTTTCTGGAATCTTCATGAAGCATACTGGACCTTAGTTAACTTGGGTTAAGTGTTTTATTTGTCAGATATGCTTTATTTGTAACAAAGTTTCCCATAGCTAATGCATGTTAGTGGGCATAGTGTCCAACTAACATTTCTCTCCAGATGTGAGGCCAGTTATCCCACTCCAGATAATTTTTTTTTTTGTAAAGTAATTGAATTATACATGCACTTATTTTGTTTTCTCCTTCTGAAATTTCTTCCTCAATTTTGAATACAGTCATAAAAAAAACAAACAAAAACAAATCCTTTGCCTTTGAGTCGATTCCAACTCATAGCAACCCTATAGGACAAAGTAGAACTGCCCCATGGGGTTTCCAAGGAGTGCCTAGTGGATTCGAACTGCCAATGTTTCGGTTAGCAGCTGTAGTTCTTAACCACTACATTACCAGGGTTTCCAAATATAATCATAGTAATCTTTCTTTCTCTCCTAGCACTGAATACCAAATGAACAAATATTTGAAGGCCAACAGGTGACCATGTTTGAGCTTTTTCAATATGGGTTCACTGTAAATTTCTTCTCTAGTGGCTTGATCCAACTAACCTTGAATTTTTCAACTAGTGCTCTATAGTTACATCTTAGTTTTAAATGTTTCTAACCTAAACACATGTACTGGTATTTTCTCCATTTAGAGGGTAACAAGAACTTAAAGTACAAGTTTAACTAGTACTTCAAATTATCCAGTAACTCTCTGAATATTGTTAGACATTCTTCTCCAAAACTGATAAATTTATAAGTACAATAGCATGTATGTTTCTTAATTCTGGTGTCTGAAAAAGTTGTTTTCATATTCATAAATTCTCTGCATATGAGATGTCATCTCTATAATACGTCAAAGTCACGCCCTAATCACAATGGAACACCTTTCTCTTCACTCCTTGGAATCTCACATTCTGTAAGTGTCTCTAGCATCTGAGGGCATTTAGTAAGCCTAGTCTTTATTAATAGCCAGCCACACAGCGTCTGTTACGGCAGACATAGCTGAGTAGGAACTCTTAACCAGAATAATAAAAATACCTTTGAGCTAGGCTAAACCTTGATCTCAATCCTTTTACTACATGACGTATTCCTTACACTCACTATGTAAATTCTCATAATGCTGTATATTCTGGCTGTCTATCTAAAACATCCTTCAATATGAAGTTTATAAAGCAAATCTCATAGCAATTAACACAGCTTTCCCCTGACTTTGAGGTCAGATACAGAGGACTCACACTGATCCTACAGTCATTCTGAGTAGCTCCACAGAGTGGTAGTTTACCTGAAGTTGCTTCCAAAGTGAATCCAATCTAGAGTTATACTCAAATTCAGCATTCATCTGAGAATTACAACTGATTTCATCCATGATGAGCCACCAAAATGTAACCCAAAGTTTTGCTGAGCCTCTTCCTTTCACTTTTTAGTACAGAATGTAAGTTAGATGGTACTGTGTCTTTTGGACGGTATTCTTTAGAGTGCTGCCTTAGTATTATTTCTGCATCCCTAATTTGGCCAAGAATTAAATTGGAATAAAGCTCCACACCCAAAATCCTTTTTAGTTTTCAAAAGAATCATGAGGACACATATAGTTCACCAAATTATAATCTTTTTTTTGTTTTTTATTGTACTTCAGGTGAAGGCTTACAAAACAAATAGTTTCTCATGAAACAGTAGTACACATATTGTTTTATGACATTGGTTAACAACCCCACAACATGTCAACCCTCTCCCTTCTCACCCTTTTTTTTTTTTTGGTCAAAATATACATAGCCAAAGATACACCATTTCAAAAATTTCTACATGCACAAGTCAGTGACATCGACTACGCTTTTCCAATTGTGCTGCTATTCTCACTTTAGATGAAGGTTTACAGAACAAAATAGTTTCTCATTTAACAGTTAGTACACATGTTGCCCTATGACAATGGTTAACAACTTCACAACACATCAACACTATCCTTACTCAACCTTGGGTTCCCTATCACCAGCTTCCCTGTCCCCTTCTGCCTTCTGGCCCTTGTCCCTGGACTGCTGTACCTCATTAGTCCCATTTGGTTTTATGGGGCTGTCCACTCCCGGGCTGAATGGTGAACCTTGGAGATGACTTCACCACTGAGCTAAAAGGGTGTCTGGGGGCCATACTCTCAGGGTTTCTCCAGTCTCCTTTAGGCCAGTAAATCTGGTATTTTTTTAGTGAGTTAGAATTTTGTTCTACATCCTTCTCCAGCTCTGTCCAGAACCCTCTGTTGTGATCCTGGTCAGAGCAGTCAGTGGTGGTAGCCGGGCACCATCTAGCTGTACTGGACTCAGTCCAGTGGAGGCCTTGGTAGTTGTGGTCCATTAGTCCTTCAGACTAATCTTTTCCTTGTATCCTGTTCTCTGCATACTCCCTTGCTCCCGAAGGGATGAGACCAGTGAAGTATCTTAAATGGCTGTTCACAGGCTTTTAAGACCCCAGACGCTACTCACCAAGGTAGAATGTAGAACATTGTCTTTATAAACTGTGTTATGCCAATTAAGCTAGATGTTCCCCAAGACCATGGTCCCCAGAGCCCTCCACCCAGCAATTCAGTCCCTCAGGGAGTTTGGATGTGTCTATGGCGCTTCCATGAACTTTCCTTGTACAAGTTGGGCTGGTTTCCCCTGTATTGTGTACTTTCTCAACCTTCACCCAAGATACCACTTATCTATTGCCTATTTAGTATTTCCCACCACCCCCCATCCCTGGTAATCAACAAAGATTGTTACATTTTGTGTGTGAACTTTTTCATGGTTTTTTACAATAGAGGTCTCATACAATATTTGTCCTTTTGTGATTGACTTATTTCACTCAGCATAATGTCCTCCAGTTTCATCCATGTTATGAGATGCTTTACCGATTCATCATTGTTCTTTCTCGTTGCATAGTACTTCATTGTGTGTATGTACCATAGTTTGTTCATCCATTCGTCTGGTGATGGGCATCTAGGTGGTTTCCATCGTTTTGCTATTTTGAACAATGCTGCTATGAACATAGGTGTGCATATGTCTATCCGAGTGATGACTCTTATTTCTCTAAGATATGTTCCTAGGAGTGCGATTGCGGGATCAAATGGTATGTCTATTTCTAGCTTTCTGAGGAAGCGCCATATCATTTTCCAAAATGGTTGTATCATTTTTGCATTCCCACCAGTAGTGCATAAGAGTTCGATCTCCCCGCAGCCCCTCCAACATTTGTTATTTCCAGTGTTTTTGATTCTTGCCAGTAATGCTGGGGTGAGATGGTATCTTGTTGTAGTTTTAATTTGCATTTCTCTAATGGCTAATGATCACGAGCATTTCCTCATGTGTCTGTTGGCTATTTGAATGTCTTCTTTGATGAAGTGTCTGTTTATTTCCTTTGCCCATTTTTTAATAGGATTATTTGTCTTTTGGTTGTAGAGGTGTTAGATTTTCTTGTAGATTATGGAGATTAGACCTTTGTCTGATTTGTACTGTCCAAAAATTTTTCCCCAGTATATAGGTTCTCTTTTTACTCTTTTGGTAAAGTCATTTGAAGAGCATAGGTATTTGATTTATAGAATATCCCAGTTATCTAGCTTATCTTTTGGGGTTTGTGCACTGATGGTTATGGTTTGTATCTTGTTAATGCTGTGTATTAAGGCCTGTAGTGTTGGTCCTATTTTTTCTTCTACAAACTTCAGAGCTGTGGGCTTTATATTCAGGTCTTTGATCCATTTTGAAGTAGTTTTTGTGTACTGTGAGAAGTATGGGTCCTGTTTCATTTTTTTTTGCAGATGGATATCCAGTTTTGCCAGCACCATTTGCTAAAAAGACTGTCTTTTCCCCATTTGATGGACTTTGGGCCCTTCTTGAAAATTCAGGTGACCGTAGGTGGATGGATTTACATCTGAGTTCTCAATTCTGTTTCTTTGGTCAATGTATCTGTCGTTGTACCCAAATTATAATCTTAAAGCAGTTTCTACATGACATGTAAGTACTCATGTGTTATACAAATGCTGTAACTTTATAGGAAATGTGAATGGTTATAGAGGGTTAACCTAGCAGGCCTGAGATTGTTATCTTTAGAAAAGTCAGTTTGCAAGTTTGATCCTTGGCTAGCATCTGGGAAAATGGCTCTTTTAAGTGTACCCTGTTAACAGCTAACTGTGAAAGGAGACTCACTATGCTGAGACTGTGCAAAGAATCAGCTTCAAGCTGAACTCTGCCTTTCTTCGGGGACTCTGGAATTTTGGTAGGTGTTTACTGTTGAAGGTCAAAGATGACAGCTTTCAGTACAGATTATGTCTGATATGAAGAAAATCGTCATGACTGGACCGATAACATCATGATAAATGGATAAAATTAAATTTGTCAATGATTTCATTCCATTTGGTCAATATTCCCTGCCCCTGGATCGGCTGTCAATAAATCTAAATCAAACGATGTATTGCATTGTGTAAATCTGCTGCGAAAGACTTCTTGAAAGTTTTAAAAAGCAAAGATGTCACTTTTATTACTGAAGTGCACTTGACTCAAGCCGTGCATGAGGTTTTAAATCATCCCATACGCATGTGAAAGCTGGACAATGAAAAAAGAAGACAGATGAACTGATGCATTTGAATTGTGGTGTTGGAGAAGAATATTGAATGTACTGTGGACTGCCAGAAAAACGAACAAATCCATCTTGGAAGAAATGTTACAAAAAGTTTCCCTAGAAGCAAGGATGGAAGAGACTTTATCTTGCTTGCTGTGGACATGTCATCAGAAAATACCAGTCACTAGAAAAAGACATCATGTTTGGTAAAGCAGAGGGTCAGTAAAAACAAGGGAAAGCTTCAGTGAGATGGATTGATTGACACAACAGCTACAATAACGGACTTAAATATCCCAAGGTTTATGGTGATGATACAGGACTGGGTAACATTTCTTTCTTTTATACATAAGGTATCTAAGAGTAGGAGCCAGGTTGATGGCAGCTAACCACAGCAACAAGGCAGAGGGTGCCTATGTCACCAGCTCCCTTAACAACCCTAAGCATTAAGTCTCTAATGGGCTTTCCTGAGCAGAAAACATAGCACACTTGATGCATTTTTGGTGCTGCAATAAGTGTGTGCCTTGTGTGACCCCTCATGGGAGGAAGAGAACAGAGGAAGTTTTCATACGGATTCCATCACAATCCACCTGTGTATTTTTCCCTTATGACCAGTCAATGAATTCTTACTACATTGCTGCAATTAATCTTAGATGTGAGAACAATTACATGTTGAATCCAATGAGTCCTTCTAGTGAATCCCCCAAACATCCAGGGAGAGGGGGAGCAGGTGTACCTCAGACAAAGAGAGAGTTCACCTAATATAGTAAAACACTTGTCTGAATCTTTGTCTTCATGCCCGTTGTCAAATTTGCTGCCTTCTGCTAAATGCTAGTCCTATCATGTCATGCTTCTTTCAAAGCCTACACTCCAGCCATGTACTACCCAGTGGAGAGGGAGTGTGATACAGGACCTTACCACAGCTGCATCTCTCTTGGAGGACATTTCTATTACATTGCTCTGCCTTCTCCAGCTGACCCAATTCTTCTTAGTCTCTCAATCTCATTGAATAAAAAAGGGCAATTTTGTAAAAAATTAAATAAACTTCTAGGCAATTGAGCAGATAAAGTGCAAATAATACTTAAAATTATTCTAAAGATGGTATTTTTGCCAAGTAAAGGTACTCTGAGAGATTAAAATTTTTTCACTATGTATAAATCCAGTTATTTAGTCTGTTTGTATAGTATAGCTAGAGTCCCTTGATGGCACAAATGATTAAGTGCTTTGCACTAACTGAAAGGTTGTTGGTCCAAATCCACCCAGAGGCGCCTTGGAAGAAAGCCTGCCGATCTACTTCTGAAAGAACAGTCATTGAAAATTCAGTGGATTACAGTTTTACTCTGAAACACATGAAGTCTCCATGAGTTGGGATTAACTCAATGGCAACAGGTTATTGGTGATCTATATCAAGGCATACAGGTTGCTATTACATATTGGGAGCGTTTATCTAATCATTACAAAGCTGAAAAGTAATTCATTTGTGATACTATTCTTTTCTTGGCTTTAAATTAATATATAAAAATAGGATAATTAAAATGTATTATCGGTGTAAAGAAATAAAAATTACTGTGCATTAAAAATGCACATGAATTTAAAATACGTTGAAACCAAATAAAGCAGAAATATGAAACATATTTTAAACGATCACTGTGCCACTTCTCCATATTCTATTGAGAACCTAGGATGTGTAATTGCATAGTTGCCTAGTATAAGTTATTAGAGCATTTTACAGAGATTGTCTTATTTAGCTTAAATGGCATTTATAAAGACGCTAATAGCTGGGAGCTATTTCTCGGTTGAATCCTGGTGAGCAATGCTTAGGGTGAGATTGGGAAAGTGGTAATGAAATGTACATTTTTTGTCAATTATCTTGAGGTACTTGAATGAGCTCAACATCCTATTTATTAGTAGTAGTAACCCATGTATCATTTAGATGCTCATTTGTATTCAATGCCCTTATTAAATAATTATAGAAACATTTCTACCTTTATTAAATTATTTTTTCCAATATAAATGGTTTATCTTGAAATTTGAAAATAATAACCTTGACAATGTCTTAATCACAAATGATGTTAACCAGCTAGAGAAAATGTAAAGCTATGGTTTCCCATCATTCCAATCAACAAGAATCTCAGATTTCATTGCGGCATTTTCCTATTAACTCATAAATGTATTGTTACTGCTTTCTTCAGCAAATATTTGTTGAATATTGTGTGTCAGTCAGTTTTAAGACATTCGTAACCTATACTTGAATAAAACAATTTACCAAGCAAACAGCTGGAAAAGTAATAAGGTAGAAGAAAAAAAAAAGTTATATGAAAGTCTAGTAAAGATCTTACGTTGAGGGAGAGAGAACAATCAATGGATAAAAATTATATTAAGTCCAGGAAGTTGAAGTGTGAGAAATGACCATTGGATTTAGCAATGTAGGGTTTGTTGCTAAATTTGAAAAAAGTTTAATGGAACCATGGTTGTAAAAACCTGATTGAGGTTTGTTAAAAAAAACAAAAATTATATCTATATATGTATCGTGAGTAAGAATATGTAGACAGTATGCACTGCCACTTTTTTGAAGGATAATAATTTATGGTAACTGGATAAATAAAAATTTAACTACTAAATTTTAGGACACCTAAGATCAACTAGACAACAATTGTTTCAATTTATTTTATTCTCATCAGTCTGCATAAACTTCGGAAAATACTTTTTTTAAAAAATCTCTTCTTGTACTCTTTGTCCTCATGAGTTTATACACTTTTCCTTTACTACTATTAGTAAAAATTTAGATGTTAATGGGAAAAATAATGTAGTGAGTTGAAACAGTTTAATCTGATATACTCAAATGACTTTTAATTAAACACAGAAAGTTAAGAAACGGAATATTTTATTCATTTAACTGACATTTATGTTTTACTTGCACAGTCCTAGATGATCAGCATACATCAGTGAAGTGATAATCCCTTTTCTCATGGAGACTACATTCTAATAAGGGAGATACAGACAATGCAAAACAAGCCTGATTAGATTAATAGTATACTGCAATGTTATGATTGTAAGAGAAAGAAAAGAGGAACAGGACAAAGGAACTCAAGAGTGCTTCAAGCGGGGAGGGGTCATTATAATTTTAAAAGATGCAATTTGATTAGGATGATGAGAACAGGCCTTCATGAGAAAGTGAATTTTGAACGAAGACTTCAAGAAAGTGAGAGATGAGGTCGTGGAGAAAAATAGAGGATATCACTTACCCTCTGGACTAGGTAATGCTAGTTATTGTCTTAATAAAAAGAACAAAAGAACCAAAAAATAAATTAAAAAAAATAGGACTAAGGAAAGTGTCAAAAAAAAAGGTGAAGAGAAAATTAATGAAATTAAGAAAAAAATTCAAAGAAAATAAGGAATCAAAAACATGCAAAATTTAATTGGAAAATAAAATACACTGAAATACATTGGGAGGATTAAATACACTATGTGTGGGTCTATGACAACTAATTAAACATGAAGTGCAAATCTCTTAGAAAAATATATACTACTGAAATTTACTCTAAGAAGGCAAAAATTCATTTAATCTCATTCTGCAGAAGAGTCTGGAAAATGAATTTAAATCAATCATTGAAAAAAAACTCAGACCTTTACTTCTTTTTTGGTTGAATGTTGTCTAACTTAAAACACACACACACACAGAAAAGAATCAGTCCAGTGATATTTACATGATGTTGGAACACGAAATGAGATGAAAAATCTCCAAATTTATCTCAAAATTAGGGCATTTCTTTACCAAAACCAAAACAAAAATTAACTCAATATCTTAAAACAACATAGACGGATTTCTTGCCCACAACGCATGTCCAATGCAATGATAGAATTTTGATTAGTAGAAGATTGGTGTTTTCCATATTCATTCATGAAACCAAGCAGATGAATTCCTGCATGTTACGACACCACTATCACTACATAAAACTTTACAGTCCTTCCAGGAAGGATAAAAATGTTTGGAGACCAGTTTTTAAATGCCTCTGCCCAGAGAAGATGTACAATATCTCTTCCATTCTCAGTAACCTGGAAAAAGTAACTCACATTTAAAAAACCAAGAAACCAAACCCATTGCCATCAAGTCAGTTTCGACTTACAGGGACTCTATAGGACAGAATAGAACTGCCCCATAGGGTTTCCAAGACTGTAATCTTTGTGCAGGCAGATTGCCACGTCTTTCTCCCATGGAGCAGCTGGTAGTTATGAGCCACTGACCTTTGGTTAGCAGCCCAGCGCTTAACCAACTGCACCACCAGGGCTCCTTGTAACTCACACAGACACACCTAAATTCAAGAAGTGGGGAAGTTTAATATTTTCAGGTGACCACAACAGGGAAAAAATTGGAACCTATTAGTGAATGTTAATATTGTATGATCACCATATGTTCTATTTATTCTTTTTTCCTGTGTGCAAAATACACTCAATCATAAAGAGAGATACCCAAAAGTACCATCTGATTACAGATTTAAGTTCAAAGTCCATTTCTCATGAATGAGCTGCAATCTCACTAACAAATATCTCTTAATCTGTGAAAGAAAATGTTAATTTACCTGTCACTCGTGCACTTAAGATACAGTGTAGGAACTGGAAGACACACAAAATAAACACTCGCGTATGAAAATCAGAAGAGAGATAGAAGTTATGAGTCCATAGCAACCACGAAATCCCTTAGGGCACATCTTTTAAAGAATCTATACCTTGGCCATGGGATGTGTTCCTTGATTAGGTTTTGATTCTTCTATATGGGAGGAACTACCTTGTCTATTAGATCCATGGCTCCTGGCTCCACCCTTTGGTAGGTTCATCCTTTTCAATTATCCTATTTAACTGCATCACTTTTAGGTGTTGAGGAGTATGTCTTTCTTGAATACGTTAAAAAAAAATACACTATTTCTTACTCTGATATTTGGGTGGCAAATATACTTGAAGAATGAGTCTGTTTCCATTCAGGTTTATAGTTATTTTGGCAGGATAACTTTCTCAAAGCTTAGTAATCTTCATATCTCATTAATTTTATTCATCTCCATATACTAGTAATTATAATAATGATTTCTTTTTAGTGTAGTTGCATACAGTTACATTTACTTGCTTGCTTGCCAAAACTATCTTTCTAGAATTAATGGTGGGTGCCATAGATATGAATGTTGGCAGGAGAGCCACAATCTGTGTTCTTTACTCACAGTTACTTTATCAAATCGAAGGTATCTACAACATGGTAAACTTTTAGGTTGGATTTTGCCCTGAAATCGTCAATTTATTGTTAAATTTCAGCAATAGGTATGAGAGCCATAATCTTTACTTGTTGTCAGCAATAAAACTGCAATTTAATATGCATTATTAGATCAACAGTAGTGAATTAAATTTGCTGATGTCTGATGTCTAGAAAGAGTTGCCTTACTTAGCACTGAAAGGCACTGAAATTTATACTCTATTCTCTGTTAATTTTGCTTTGTAAACTACTGACACTTTTTTCTTTTATATCCTTGCCAAGATCATTCAAAAACAACTGACACATATTACTAACGTCTTCTTTCCTACCTCTTTCCCTTGAGCCACAAGTTCAGAAGGGGGAGCTGATTCATCTCAAATTATTATAGGAGGTAGCTGTACTAAATATGTTCCACTGTTACCTAAATACTTAGCAAAAGTCATATATTTAGATTTTTGTTATAACAACAAACCATACCTGTTATCAATCTCTGAATCATTAAGGAGAGACAAAGTTATGTGGTTGTAACAAATAAGGTCCAGTCTCTATCAAAAAATCAAAAATATATTACATTTCATACTATTTCTCGAATGTGTACTGGCAGATGACATTTGTTAATCTTAGTCAAAAATGAACCCAAAGTAATGGACACTTCTCCATTTTATGAGACCAGCATCACAACAAGAGCCTTTAGGGTTTGTCACTTCAAGGAAAGAGAGCCTGGAAAATTTACAAAACCTTAACATCATTCCCATGAAAGTGATACATGATACTTCCATTCACATTTTGTTGGCCAAAACAAGAAATTTGGCCACATTAAATTTCAAGAATCTAGAAAATTAAAATTTCAAGGAATGAAAGATGAACTGGAAATGAATTAGTAACAATGAAATATCTAACACAGGAAGTCTCTTGAATAAAACGTATATATAAGATGTCACTGTTTTTCTTTATAGTGCAATAACAAGCTAGAACAATAAATGGAAAATAATTCATATTAATAAACCAAAAAATAAAAATCAATTTAAAAAAACAAGTGATAAATCTAAATTAAAGACTTAAAATAGCACGTAAGCAAATGAAAAGAAATATCATCCTCTTAGATGCAAATGTTTATGACAAAAAGGATTCCAAGACTGTTATCTACATTTAGTGCAATTTCAATTAGATTTCCTAATGGACCTTTTTTTTCAGTAAGTTATTCCAGTGCTGTAATAAAAATCTTAAGTCTCCCTAGAAAAAAAAAATGTATTACTGCCAATGAATACAGTAAAAGAAGTTTGGTAAGGGAGACTATGCCTTATCATGTATGAAAACTTAAAACAAAATACTATAATTTTATAGGAGAGCACAGAAAAAATCAATTGTAATGAAATACAATTTAGTCTATGATAATTCCTATTGAAATTTAGTGTATAATAGAAAGCTTATTTAATAAACTCTGCTGACACAATTGGCTATCTATCGAAAAGAAAACAAATATGGACTACAACAGCAAATTATAAACAAACAAACCCAGATGGCATGAATTCTGAAATGTTTATTAAAATTAGTAAACATTTCAGAAGTTATTTAAAAAATACATTTAACACTGAAATCAGAAATACCATATGAAGGGAAATAGAAACAACAGATGTTTCAAAGAAACAAGAACCTTTGATGAAAGCAAAAAATTGATATTTTGTTTATAACTATACTAAAAACATAAAATACAATAATATACTAGAAAAATATGTAAATCAAGTGACAAATTGATGGTTAGTTTCCAAAATATTCAAAGGGCTCAAAAATTTGATTGCAAAATGATAACAATCTAATAGACATATGCACAGAATTAGAAATTCAAATATGCAGAATATATAAAAATGAACTGTTAATGTATTGAAACGTGTTATACAAAAAGATATGCTGAATTCTTAACCCTTGGTATCTGTGAAAGTGATCTTGTCTGGAAACAAGTTCTTTGAAGATGTAATTGATTAAATTAACCTGAGGTCATACTGGAGTAAGGTGGGTTCTAACCCAATCTGAGTGGTGTCTTTATAAAGAAGAGAAAAGACACAGAGAGAGACAGAGATAAGATTGACATGTGAAAATACAATGTGAAGATACAACTATAAGCCAAGGAATGCCTGGGACCGTCAGAAGCTGTGTGAAACAAGAAAGTATCTCCCACTAGAAACACTAGAGGGACCGATGGCTTGGCCAACACATTGATTTGGACTTCTAGCCTCCAGAATTCTGATATAGTGTGTTTTTATTCATATAAACTCCCCAACTCTTGGAAAATAATACATTCACTCAATTTTTTTTAGTTTTTAGGAAGACGCAAATTAAAGTAACTAAACTATTATTACTCAACTTTCAAATTATCATTATACAATAATGAAAATTCTAAGTGCTAGCATGAATATAACCAAAATGAAGAAATTTATATTTTCTTGGCATAGAGCACTCACCTGTCTATGCCAAGAAATTTGGAAGACAGCTCCCTGGACAACTGACTAGAAGAGATCCATGTTTGTGCCCATTCTGAAGAGGTCATCCAAGAGAATGAGGAAATTATTGAGCAATGTCATTAATATCACACACAACTAAAATTTTGCGAAGATAATTTAAAAACAGTAGCAGCAATACATCAACAAGAAACTGCCAGAAATTCAAGCAGGATTCTGAAGAGGACATGGAACGAAGGATATTATTGCTGATGTCAGATGGATCCTGGCTGAAAGCAAAGAATACCAGAAAGATGTCTACCTGTGTTTTATTGATTATGCAAAGGGATTCAACTGTGTGGATCATAACAAATTATGGATAGCATTGTGAAGAGTGGGAATTCCAGAACACTTAATTGTACTCATGAGGAACCTGAACATAGACCAAGAGGCAGTCATTCAAACAGAACAAGGGGATACTGCGTGGTTTAAAATCTGAAAAGGTGTGCACCAGGGTTATATCCTCTCACTATACTTATTAAATCTGTATGCTGAGAAAATAATCCAAGGAGCTGTACTGTATGAAGAAGAATGCAGCATCGGGATTGGAGGAAGACTTATTAACAACCCGTGATATGCAAATGACACAACCTTCCTTGCTGAAAGTGAAGAGGACATGAAGCACTTACTGATGAAGATCAAACACTACAGCATTCAGTATAGATTACACCTCAATATAAAGGAAACAAAAATCCTCACAACTGGACCAATAAGCGACATCGTGATAAATGGAGAAAAGATTGAAGCTGTCACGGATTTCATTTTACTTGGATCCACAATCAATGCCTATGGAAGCAGCAGTCAAGAAGTCAAACAATGTATTGCATTGGGCAAATCTGCTGCAAAAGACCCCTTCGATGTGTTGAAAAGCAAAGATGTCACTTTGAGGAGTAAAGTGTGCCTGACCCAAGTCATGGTATTTTCAGCCTCCTCATATGCATGCGAAAGCTGGCCAATGAATAAGAGAGACTGAAGAAGAATTGATGCCTCTGAACTATGGTGTTGGTGAAGCGTATTGAATATACTATGAACTGCCAGAAGAAAGAACAAATCTGTTTTGGAAGAAGTGCAGCCAGAATGCTCCTTAGAAGCCAGGACGGTGAGACTTCCTTTAATGTACTTTGGACATGTTATCCGAAGAGACCATTCCCTGGAGTAGGACGTCATGCTTGGTAAAGTAGAGGCTCAGTGAAAAGAGGAAGACCCTCAACGAGATGGATTGACACAGTGGCTGCAACAGTGAGCTCATACATAGCAATAATTATGAAGATGGCGCAGCACCAGGCAGTGTTTAGTTCTGTTGTACACAGGGTCGCTCTGAGTCAGAACAGACCTGATGCACCTAACAGCAACAATATATTTTGTGTAACTATTGAGACATCTTATTAGATTATATCAATCATTTTTATAACATACACTCACACTACTTTATTAGCAAGGCAAATATAGGAATAAGTAAGACAGAAGAGGAATATGATGAACATTAGGGAAAATAAACCACAACAAAATGTAAAATACAACTGATATGGTGTCAATTAAAAATATAGAATGCAAAATTGTGTCAATGTAAGAAATTATTAAGACTGTATGTAAATATGACATATTTATTATTTTATCTTAAGAAAGAACAAAACAAATCTTTACATTGAAGTTGGCATAGATAAAAAATGACAAAATTTATTTAATTATAGAGTGCCATTATGGGAAAATTGAAAAATAGTGTTTCTAATAATTAATCTTAATCACAAAAGTAACATATGCTCCCAATATACTATTTTGCATATTTTCATTGTTCCAATGTCAACTCACTCCATCTCCAAAAACCTTAACAGGAACAAATATTCTTGTACACAGCAACCTCTTACATTCTTTCTTTACACAGATCAATAAACAAATATCTCTGCCAGCCCACCCACTCTGGATTCTACCAGAGCTCCCATCACATAATCCTTTTGTCTATTTAAAATGACCCTACTTCTGTTATGCTTCTTCAAGCAGTATATAGTTATTTTAACTTATTTACCATTTTGTAGTGAACTTAATGTTCTTTTAACTTGGCAGAATGTGTATCCTATTGTATTTTCTAATGATATGTTTCACAGTTAGGAATGTTTTGATCTTTCATAGGTTATCATCGAGGGTATAAGACACATTCCATCTTTAATTTTTTTTTCTTTTTTAATATATATTTTATTGTACTTCAGGTGAAAGCTTACAGAGCAAATAGTTTCTCATGAAATAGTAGTACACATGTTGTTTTTTGACATTGGTTAACAACCCCACAACGTATTAAGCCTCTAAATTCTCAACCTTTTTTTTTGATGAAAATTACAGATGGCCAAAGATACACCGTTTCAAAAATTTCTACATTCACAGTTCAGTGACATTGACTACGCTCTTCCAACTGTGCTGTTATTCTCACTTAAGATGAAGACTTACAGAACAAAATAGTTTTTCATTTAACAGTTACTACACATGTTGCCCTATGACAATGGTTAACAATCTCACAGCACATCAAGAATATCCTTACTCCACCTTGTGTTCCCTATCACCAGGGGGCTTCCTTGTCCCCTTCTGTCTTCTGGAACTTGTCAGTGGACTATTGTACCTCTTTAGTCTCATTTGTTTATTTATTTATTTATTTATTTTTATTTTATTTAAACACCATTTCAAAACTTTTTACTTACACATTTAAGTGATATTGACTATGCTCTTCCAATTGTGCTGCCATTCTCGCCCAAGATGAAGGCTTACAGGACAAAACAGCCTCCCATTTAATAGTTACTACAAATGTTTCCCTATAGCAGTGGTCAACAATCTCACAATACATTGACAGTGTCCTTATTCAATTTGTGTTCCTTATCATCAGTTTCCTACTCTCCCTCTGCCTTCTGGCCCTTGTCACCGGACTCCTGTACATCGTTAGTCCCATTTAGTTTTACTGGGGTGTCCATTCCCAGGCTTAACATCGAACCTTGAAGGTAACTTCCCCTCTGAGCTGAAAGGGTGTCTGGGGGCCACACTCTCGAGATTTCTCTAGTATTCTTTAGGCCAGTATATCAGGTCTTCTTTTTTTTTTTTTTTTTGGGAGTTAAAATTATGCTCTACATCCTACTCCAGCTCTGCCCAGAACCCTCTGTTGTGATCCTGGTCAGAGGAGTCATTGGTGGTAGCCGGGCACCATCCAGCTGTACTGGGCTCAGTCCCGTGGAGGCCTTGGTAGCTGTGGACCATTAGTCCTTCGGACTAATCTTTTCCTTGTATCCTGTTCTCTTTGTTCTCCCTTGTTCCCGAAGGGATGAGATCAGTGGAGTATCTGAGATGGCCGCTCATAGGCTTTTAAGACCCCAGACACTACTCACCAAGGTAGAATGTAGAGCATTATCTTTATAATTAGTGTCATGCCAATTGAGCTAGATGTTCCCCGAGATCATGGTCCCCAGAGCCCTCCATCCAACAACTCAGTCCCTCGGGGGGTTTGGATGTGTCTATAGGGCCTCCATGACCTTTCCTTGTGCAGGTTGTGTTAGTTTCCCCTGTACTATGTACTATCTCATCTCTCACCCAAGTTACCACTTACCTATTACCTATTTAGTATTCCCCCCCGCTCCCATCCCTGGTAACCAACAAGGATTGTTACATTTTGCATGTGAATTTTTTCATGGGTTTTTACAATAGAGGTCTCATACAATATTTGTCCTTTTGTGATTGACTTATTTCACTCAGCATGATGTCCTCCAGTTTCATCCATGTTATGAGATGGTTCACCGATTCATTGTTCTTTCTCGTTGCATAGTACTCCATTGTGTGTATGTACCATAGTTTGTGTATCCATTCGTCTGTTGATGGACATCGAGGTTGTTTCCATCGTTTTGCTATTGTGAATAATGCTGCCATGAACATAGGTGTACATATGTCTATTCGAGTGATGACTCTTATTTCTCTAGGATATATTCCTAGGAGTGGGATTGCTGGATCGAATGGTACGTCTATTTCTAGCTTTCTGAGGAAACGCCATATCATTTTCCAAAATGGCTGTATCATTTTGCATTCCCACCAGCAGTGTATAAGAGTTCCCGTCTCCCCGCAGCCCCTCCAACATTTGTTATTTCCAGTGTTTTTGATTCGTGCCAGTAATGCCGGGGTGAGATGGTATCTCATTGTGGTTTTAATTTGCATTTCTCTAATGGCTAGTGATCGCGAGCATTTCCTCATGTGTCTGTTGGCCATTTGAATATCTTCCTTGGTGAAGTGTCTGTTCATTTCCTTTGCCCATTTTTTGATAGGATTGGTTGTCTTTTTGTTGTAGAGGTGTTGGATTTTCTTGTAGATTATGGAGATTAGACCTTTGTCTGACTTGTACTGTCCAAAAATTTTTTCCCAGTCTGTAGGTTCTCTTTTAACTCTTTTGGTGAAATCTTTTGAAGAGCATAGATGTTTGATTTTTAGAGGATCCCAATTATCTAGTTTATCTGTTGGGTTTTTTGTGTTGATGTTTATGGTTTGTATCCTGTTAATGCCATGTATTAAGGTCTGAAGTGTTGGTCCTATTTTTTCTTCTATGAATTTTATAGTTTGAGGCTTTATATTCAGGTCTTTGATCCATTTTGAAGTAGTTTTTGTATATGGTGTGAGGTATGGGTCCTGTTTCATTTTTCTACAAATGGATATCCAGTTTTGCCAGCACCATTTGTTAAAAAGACTCTCTTTTCCCCATTTGATGTATTTTGGGCCCTTGTCAAAAATCAGGTGACCGTAGGTGGATGGATTTACATCTGAGTTCTCAATTCTGTTCCATTGGTCAATGTCTCTGTTGTTGTACCAGTACCAGGCTGTTTTGAGTACTGTAGCTGTATAGTAGGTTCTCAAGTCAGGTAGTGTGAGTCCTCCAACTTTATTCTTCTTCTTCAGTAGTGCTTTAATTATTCGGGGTTTCTTCCCTTTCCATATAAAGTTAATAATTAGTTTTTCCATCTCTTTGAAGAATGTTGTTGGTATTTGTATCGGAATTGCATTGTATTTGTAGATTGCTTTAGGTAGAATTGCCATTTTCACAATGTTGAGTAGGCCTATCCATGAGCATGGTATGTTTTTCCATTTATGTAGATCCCTTTGGGTTTCATGCAGCAGTGTTTTGTAGTTTTCTTTGTATAGGTCTTTTATATTCCTGGTCAGATTTATTCCTAAGTATTTTATCTTTTTAGGGGCTATTGAAAATGGTATTGATTTCCTGATCTCCTTTTCATCGTTCTCTTTACTGGTGTATAGGAATCCAACTGATTTTTGAATGTTTATCTTGTATCCTGCTACTCTGCTGAATCTTTCTATTAGTTCCAGTAAATTTCTCGTGGAGTCTTTAGGGTTTTCTATGTATAGTATCATATCATCTGCAAACAGGGAGAGTTTAACTTCTTCATTACCAATTTGGATGCCCTTTATTTCTTTCTCTTGCCTTACTGCTCTAGCTAGAACTTCCAGCATAATGTTAAATAGGAGTGGTGATAAAGGGCATCCTTGTCTTGTTCCTGTTTTCAGGGGGAATGTTTTCAGCCTTTCTCCATTAAGAATGATGTTGGCTGTTGGTTTTGCATAGATGCCCTTTATGATGTTGAGAAATTTCCCTTCTATACCTATTTTATTGAGAGCTTTTATCAGGAATGGGTGTTGGACTTTGTCAAATGTCTTTTCTGCATCAATTGAGATAATCATGTGATTTTTTTCTTTCCTTTTATTTATGTGGTGGATTACGTTGATGGATTTTCTAATGTTAAACCATCCTTGCATACCTGGTATGAATCCTACTTGGTCATGGTGTATTATTTTTTTGATATGATACTGAATTCTATTGGCTAGAATTTTGTTCAGAATTTTTGCATCTATATTCATGAGAGATATTGGTCTGTAATTTTCTTTTTTTGTGATGTCTTTGCCTGGTTTTGGTATCAGCGTTATGCTGGCTTCATAGAATGAATTTGGAAGTGTTGCTTCCTCTTCTATGCTCTGAAATAACTTGAGTAGAACTGGTACGAGCTCTTCTGTAAATGTTTTGTAGAATTCTCCAGTGAAGCCATCTGGGCCAGGGCTTTTTTGGTTGGGATTTTTTTTATTACCTTTTCAATCTCTTCTCTTGTTATGGGTCTGTTCAGATTTTCAATATCACTTTGTTGTAGTTTGGGTAGGCCGTATGTTTCTAGAAATTTATCCATTTCCTCTAGGTTTTCAAATTTGTTGGAATATAGTTTTTCATAATATTCTGTTATAATCCTTTTTATTTCAGTTGGGTCTGTTGTAATGTCCCCCATTTCATTTCTTATTTGGGTTATTTGTGCCCTCTGCTGTTTTTCTTTTGTCAGTCTGGCCAGTGGTTTGTCGATTTTGTTGATTCTTTCAAAGAACCAACTTTTGGTTTTGTTGATTCTTTCTATTGTTTTTCTGTTCTCTATTTCATTGATTTCTGCTCTGATCTTTACTATTTCCTTTCTTCTGGTGGTTGTAGGCTTTTTTTGTTGTTCTCTTTCTATTTGTTTGAGTTCTGTAGTTAATGTTTTGATTTTGTCCCTTTCTTCTTTTTTGATATGTGCATCTATTGCTATAAATTGTCCTCTGAGGACTGCCTTTGCTGTGTCCCAAAGGTTTTGGTATGATGTGTTTTCATTTTCATTTGATTCTAGGAATTTTTTAATTCCATCTCTGATTTCTTCTATTACCCATTGATGTGTAAGCAGATTATTATTCAGTTTCCATGTGTTTGATTTTTTTTCCTTGCTCTTTCTAGTGTTAATTTCTACCTTGATGGCATTGTGGTCAGAGAAGATACTGTGAATTATCTCAGCATTTTGGATCTTGTTGAGGATTGCTCTGTGGCCTAAGATGTGGTCTATTGTGGAGAACGTTCCATGTGCATTGGAAAAGAATGTGTACTTTGCAGTGGTTGGATGGATTGTTCTATATATGTCTATGAGGTCCAGTTGGCTGATTGTGTCCTTTAGGTCTTCTGTATCTTTGCTGAGTTTCTTTTTAGTTGTTCTGTCCTTTACTGAGAGTGGTGTGTTGAAGTCTCCTACTATTATTGTGGAACTGTCAATTTCTCTTTTCAGTGCTGTTAGAGTTTTTTTTATGTATTTTGGAGCCCTGTCATTGGGTGCATAGATATTTATTATGGTTATGTCTTCATGATGGATCATCCCCTTAATCATTATATAGTGTCCTTCTTTGTCTTTTATGGTAGATTTTGTTTTAAAGTCTATTTTATCTGAGATTAGAATTGCTACTCCTGCTCTTTTTTGATAGTTGTTAGCTTGATATATTTTTTTCCAACCTTTGATTTTTAATAAATTCACATCTTTGTTTCTAAGATGTGTCTCTTGTAGACAGCAAATAGATGGATCCTGTTTTCTTATCCATTCTGCCACTCTCCGTCGCTTTATGGGTGCATTGAGTCCATTTACGTTCAGTGTAATTATTGATAGATGGAAGTTTGTTGCTGTCATTTTGTAGTGCTTTTTTTTGTGATGCTGAAGTTTTCTTTGTTCTTCTTACTCTCTTGTGCTGAGTTACTTTTGTTTGTGGATTTTGTGTTCATTTCTTTTGTTTTTGTAGGTTTTTTTTTTGTTGAGACTTTATGTTTTACGTCTTTATTTTTATGAGTTGGTTTGTTAACTTTTTTTGTGGTTACCATGAATTTTACCCTAATCTTTATAATTTTGAAGCAGTCTACCGTTACTTGGTATCGCCTTGCCTTCTTCTCCTTTAGAAGGTTCTATACCTATGCCGTTTGTTCCCTCCTTCATTGTTTTGATGTTGTTGTCATCCTTTGATTGATTTCTCTGATTCCCTGTTGTATATCTTTTGTTTTTGGAAAGTCGTCTGTAGTTCAGTTCCTAGAATGGTATCTGGTTCATGTTAACCTGCATCCTAGGTCCTAGGTCCTGCCTGAGGGCTTAAGCTGTTTGTCCTCAGATCGAAGAACTCCCTTTAATAATTCTTGTAAGTTTGGTTTGACTTTTGCATATTCCTTTAGTTTCTGTTTATCTGGAAATGACCTAATTTCACCATCAAATCTGAATGAGAGTTTTGCAGGATATATTATTCTTGGCTGACAATTTTTTTCTTTCAAGATTTTATATATGTCATCCCATTGCCTTCTTGCCTGCATGGTTTCTGCTGAATAATCTGAGCTTAGTCTTATTGTTTCTCCTCTGTATGTGACTTCTTGTTTTTCACGAGCTGCTCTCAGGATTCTTTGTTTGTCTTTAGTTTTAGCGAGTGTGAATATGATATGTCTTGGTGATTTTCTTTTGGGGTCTCTTCTATATGGGGTTCGTTGAGCTTCTTGGATGACCAGCTTTTCATCTTTCATGATATTGGGAAAGTTTTCTGTCAGCAGTTCCTCAATGATCCTCTCTGTGTTTTCTGTTTTCTTCCCCTGTTCTGGTATGCCAATCACTCGTAAGTTTTTGCTTTTAATTGTGTCCCACATAACTCTCAGGATCTCTTCATTTTTCTTTGTTCTTTTTTCTGAGTTTTCCTGAAACAGAGTTGTATCCAAGTGTTTGTCTTCAGTTCCACTGATCCTGTCTTCCATGGTTTCAAATCTACTTCTCAGCCCTTCTATGACACCGTCCATTTCTGAAATCTTGTTGTTTATCTTTTGGATTTCTAATTGTTGTTTTTGTATAATTTCGAGTTGTGAATTTATTTTGGCATTTTGTTCTTGCATCATCTTCCTGAATTCTTCCAATTTTTTGTCTGTATTTTCCATAAATTTGTCTATTTTTTCCTCATGTATGTCAGCTTTTCGCCTCAGTTCTTGGAAAATTCCGAGTAGTAGTGATTTGAGTTCCGTATCAGGTACTTCTAGTGCATTTTCTTCCACAGGAGAGTTATCTGGTGTTTTAATTTGGACGCCTATTGGAGCCATCTTGTCTTGTTTTTGTAAATGTTTTGATATTGTTTGCTGTTTTCGGGGCATTCAGTAGATATTTCTCTCGTTTATTGATTGTAGATTTTTTTTTTTTTTCGTTCTTGTGGTACAGCTGGGCAGATCTAGTTGAGGAGGAGCCACTGGGATGGGTTGCTTGTGGCACTCACCGCAGCCACCAGGACGGTCGGTAGTCAGTGCTGGGCAGGTTCCAATAGGGCGTGCCTGCACCGCTTGGTGATGTGATGTCTAGTGCACGGTGCAGGTTGGTAGGGTGCAGCGGGAAGATGGTTATGTGTGAAGCTAAGCGGTTGTTCTGTCTCCGACCAGATGCTCTGCAAGGCTGCTCTCCCGTTTGCTGGTCTCCGATAGGAATCCAAGATGGTGGATCCGCGCTGCGTTAGCTGGTAAGGAATCTCTGCCTGAGTCTCTCCTCGCTCTCCGTTCTCTTTTAGTATTCTCACTCCGTTTGGTGTTTGGCTGAGTTCTTTATCTCTTCATTTGGTGTTCTAGGGTTTCAGGATTGTTGATTCTCTGTTAGGCTTAGTTTTTCGGATCTTTGCTGTGGAGGGACGGCGTGGTGTTTCTGCCTAGAGCACCATCTTGCCCCGGGGTCCTCCATCTTTAATTTGATTGATTGTTTTAACTTTATGTTTGTGCTTTCTACTCAGCTGAAACTACTAGAGTACAAAAAATTACCTAAATATATATATGTA
Organism: Dugong dugon; assembly: GCA_030035585.1. Lineage (NCBI taxonomy): Eukaryota > Metazoa > Chordata > Mammalia > Sirenia > Dugongidae > Dugong > Dugong dugon. The sequence goes on along the minus strand of CM057477.1, from coordinate 44,807,311 downwards.
TGTATATATATATAAACACACCCATATATAAACATATATATGAAAATAAGTCTTCTGTCCTCAGCTTAAATGTACTTCATCACCGTATATTTCTATACGTATTTAATCTAAAGACATTTTAAGAGTAAGTAAAAATGTATATTTGATATGTGGTTTGGGAATATCGATGTTCAAATTCTATGAGTAGTAAAAGCAACAGTTTTCTCCCTTCTAATATAAAATAAATAAAGTATCACTCTTTGCTATCTTTTTCTTATAGCAGAAAATTTATTCTTAGTGAGAAAATCAGGTCATTTCTGCTTGAACAATTCCTTCTGAGAATTGACTTCCCATTCAACTTATTTTTCTTTCTGTGGGAAGTAATTTTTAGCCAAAGAGAATATTTTTTTTTTTTTATTGTACTTCAGCTGAAGGCTTACAGAACAAATACTTTCTCGTGAAACAGTAGTACACATATTATTTTATGACATTGGTAAACAACCCCAAAACATGTCAACCCTCTAACTTCTCAACCTTTTTTTCTTTTGGTGAAAATACACATAGCCAAAGATACACCATTTCAAAAACTTCTACATGCAAGTTTCAGTGACATTGACTACGCTCTTCCAATTGTGCTGCTATTCTCACTTAAGATGAAGGTCTACAGAACAGAATAGTTTCTCATTTAACAGTTACTACACATGTTGCCCTATGACAATGGTTAACAATCTCAAAACACATCAACAATATCCTTACTCAATCTTGGGTTCCCTATCACCAGCTTCCCTGTCCCCTTCTGCCTTCTGGCCCTTGTCCTGGACTACTGTACCTCATTAGTCCCATTTCGTTTTATGGGGCTGTCCACTCCCCGGCTGAACGGTGAACCTCGGAGATAACTTCACCACTGAGCTAAAAGGGTGTCAGGGGGCCATACTCTCAGGGTTTTTCCAGTCTCCTTTAGGCCAGTAATTCTAGTATATATTTTATGAGTTAGAATTTTGTTCTACATCCTTCTCCAGCTCTGTCCAGAACCCTCTGTTGTGATCCTGGTCAGAGCAGTCAGTGGTGGTATCCAGGCACCATCTAGCTGTACTGGACTCAGTCCGGTGGAGGCCTTGGTAGCTGTGGACCATTAGTCCTTCAGACTAATCTTTTCCTTGCATCCTATTCTCTTCATTCTCCCTTGCTCCTGAAGGGATGAGACCAGTGAAGTATCTTAGATGGGCCGCTCACAGGCTTTTAAGACCCCAGACGCTACTCACCAAAGTAGAATGTAGAACATTGTCTTTATAAACTGTGTTATGCCAACTGAGCTAGATGCTCCCCAAGACCACGGTCCCCAGAGAACTCCTCCCAGCAATTCAGTCCCTCAGGGAGTTTGGATGTGTCTATGGGGCTTCCATGACCTTTCCTTGTACAGGTTGTGCTAGTTTCTCCTGTATTGTGTACTGTCTCACCCTTCACCCAAGATACCACTTATCTATTCCCTATTTAGTATTTCCCCCCGACCCCTCCCATCCCTGGTAACCAACATAGATTGTTACATTTTGTTACATGTGAACTTTTTCATGGATTTTTACAATAGAGCTCTCATACAATATTTGTCCTTTTGTGATTGACTTATTTCACTCAGCATAATGTCCTCCAGTTTCATCCAATTTATGAGATGCTTCACAGATGCATTGTTGTTCTTTCTCGTTGCACAGTACTCCATTGTGTGTAAGTACCATAGTTTGTTTATCCATTAGTTTGTTGCTGTCATTTTGTAGTACCTTTTTTTGTGGTGCCAAAGTTTTCTTTGTTCTTCTTACTCTCTTGTGCTGAGTTACTTTTGTTTGTGGATTTTTTTTTCATTTCTTTTGTTTTGGTAGGTTTTGTTTTTGTTGAGACTTTATGTTTTTCCTCTTTTTTATTATGAGTTTGTTTGTTAACTTTCTTTGTGGTTACCATGAATTTTACCCTTATCTTTCTAAGTTTGAAGCAGTCTACCATTACTTGGTATTGCCTTGCCTTCCTCTCCATTAGAAGGTTCTATACCTATGCCGTTTATTCCCTCTTTTATTGTTTTGATGTTGTTGTCATTTACTGATTAACTGCTCTGATTCCCTGTTGCATTTCTTTTGGTTTTGGATAGTCCTCAAAAGTTGATTTCCTAGATTAGTATCTGGCTGGTACAATCTTGCATCCTAGATTCTGCCTATGAGCTGAAGTTGTTCGTCCTCAGATCAAAGAAATCCCTTTAATAATTTTTCTTTTTTTTATTCTACTTCAGGTGAAGGCTAACAGAACAAATACTTTCTCATGAAACAGTAGTACACATATTGTTTTATGACATTGGTTAACAGCCCCACAACATGTCAACCCTCTAACTTCTCAACATTTGTTTTTGGTGAAAATACACGTAACCAAAGATACACCATTTCAAAAATTTCTACATGCAAGGTTCAGTGACATTGACTACGCTCTTCCAATTGTGCTGCTATTCTCACTTAAGATGAAGGCTTACAGAACAAAATAGTTTCTCATTTAACAGTTACTACACATGTTGCCCTATGACAATGGTTAACAATCTCACAACACATCAGCAATATCCTTACTCAACCTTGGGTTCCCTATCACCAGCTTCCTTGTCTCCTTCTGCCTTCTGGTCCTTGTCACTGGACTACTGTACCTCGTTAGTCTCACTTGGTTTTGTGAAGCTGTCTACTCCCAGGCTGAATGGTGAACCTCGGAGATAACTTCACCACTGAGCTAAAAGGGTGTCAGGGGGCCATACTCTTGTGGTTTCTCTAGTCTCCTTTAGGCCAATAAATCAGGTCACTTTTGTGAGTTAGAATTATGTTCTACATCCTTCTCCAGCTCTGTCCAGAACCCTCTGTTGTGATCCTGGTCAGAGCAGTCAGTGGTGGTATCCGGGCACCATCTAGCTGTACTGGACTCAGTCTGGTGGAGGCCTTGGTAGCTGTGGACCATTAGTCCTTCAGACTAATCTTTTCCTTGCATCCTATTCTCTTCATTCTCCCTTGCTCCCAAAGGGATGAGACCAATGAAGTATCTTAGATGGGCCGCTCACAGGCTTTTAAGACCCCAGACGCTACTCACCAAAGTAGAATGTAGAACATTGTCTTTATAAACTGTGTTATGCCAACTGAGCTAGATGCTCCCCAAGACCACGGTCCCCAGAGACCTCCGCCCAGCAATTCAGTCCCTCAGGGAGTTTGGATGTGTCTATGGGGCTTCCATGACCTTTCCTTGTACAAGTTGTGCTAGTTTCCCCTGTATTGTGTACTGTCTCACCCTTCACCCAAGATACCACTTATCTATTGCCTATTTAGTATTTCCCCACCACCCCTCCCATCCCTGGTAACCAACAAAGATTGTTACATGTTGTGTGTGAACTTTTTCATGGGTTTTACAATAGAGGTCTCATACAATATTTGTCCTTTTGTGATTGACTTATTTCACTCCGCATTGTCCTCCAGTTTCATGCACGTTATGAGATGCTTCACAGATTCACTGATGTTCTTTATCATCACATAGTACTCCATTGTGTGTATGTACCATAGTTTGTTTATCCATTCATCTGTTGATGGGCATCCAGGTTGTTTCCATTGTTTTGCTATTGTGAACAATGCTGCCATGAACATAGGTGTGCATATGTGTATTCGAGTGATGACTCTTATTTCTCTAGGATCTATTCCTAGCAGTGGAATTGCTGGATCGAATGGTATGTCTATTTCTAGCTTTCTGAGGAAATGCCATATCATTTTCCAGAATGGTTGTATCATTTCGCATTCCCACCAGCAGTGTATAAGAGTTCCAATCTCCCTCTAGCCCCTCCAACATTTGTTATTTCCAGTGCTTTTGATTCGTGCCAGTAATGCCGGGGTGAGATGGTATCTCATTGTGGTTTTAATGTGCATTTCTCTAATGGCTAGTGATCATGAGCATTTCCTCATGTGTCTGTTGGCCATTTGAATGTCTTCTTTGGTGAAGTGTCTGTTCATTCCTTTTGCCCATTTTTTAATAGGATTATTTGTCTTTTTGTTGTAGAGGTGTTGGAATTTCTTGTAGATTGTGGAGATTAGACCTTTGTCTGACTTGTACTGTCCATAAATTTTTTCCCAGTCTATAGCTTCTCTCCTTACTCTTTTGGTGATGTCTTTTGAAGAGCATAGGTGCTTGATTTTTAGAAGATCCCAGTTATCTAGCTTATCTATTGGGGTTTATGTGTTGATGGTTATGGTTTGTATCCTGTTAATGCCTTGTATTAAGGCCTGAAGTTTTGGTCCTATTTTTTCTTCTATGAACTTTATAGTTTTATGCTTTATATTCAGGTCTTTGATCCATTGTGAAGTAGTTTTTGTATACTGCGTGAGGTATGGGTCCTGTTTCATTTTTTTGCAGATGGATATCCAGTTTTGCCAGCACCATTTGTTAAAAAGACTGTCTTTTCCCCATTTGGTGGACTTTCGGCCCTTGTCGAAGATCAGGTGACTGTAGCTGGATGGATTTACATCTGGGTTCTCAATTCTGTTCCATTGGTCAATGTATCCATCATTGTACCAATACCAGGCTGTTTTGACTACTGTATCTGTATAGTAGTTTCTGAAGTCAGGTAGTGTGAATCCTCCAACTTTATCCTTTTTCTTCAGTAGTGCTTTACTTATTTGGGGCTTGTTCCCTTTCCATATAAAGTTAATGATTTGTTTTTCCATCTCTTTGAAGAATGTTGTTGGTATTTGGATGGGGATTGCATTGTCATTTTCACAATTTTGAGTCTGCCTATCCATGAGCATGGTATGTTTTTCCATTTATGTAGATCCCTTTGGGTTTCATGCAGTAGTGTTTTGTAGTTTTATTTGTATAGGTCTTTTACATCTCTGGTTGGATTTATTCCTAAGTATTTTATCTTTTTAGGGGCTATTGAAAATGGTATTGTTTTCCTGATTTCCTATTCATCATTCTCCTTATTGGTGTATAGGAATACAGCTGATTTTTGAATGTTTATTTTGTATCCTGCCACTCTGCTGAAACTTTCTATTAGTTCCAGTGGATTTCTTGTGGAGTCTTTAGGGTTTTCTATGTATAGTATCATATCATCTGCAAACAGGGAGAGTTTAACTTCTTCATTACCAATTTGGATGCCCTTTATTTCTTTCTCTTGCCTTACTGCTCTAGCTAGAACTTCCAGCACAACGTTAAATAGGAGTGGTGATAAAGGGCATCCTTGTCTTGTTCCTGTTTTCAGGGGGAATGTTTTCAGCCTCTCTCCATTATGAATGATGTTGGCTGTTGGTTTTGCATAGTTGCTCTTTATTATGTTGAGAATTTTCCCTTCTATACCTATCTTATTGGGAGTTTTTATCAGGAATCAGTGTTGGACGTTGTCAAATGCCTTTTCTGCGTCAATTGAGATGATCATGTGATTCTTTTCTTTCCTTTTATTTATGTGGTGGATTACTTTGATTGATTTTCTAATGTTGAATCATCCTTGCATACCTGGTATGAATCCTACTTGGTCGTAGTGTATTATTTTTTTTGATGTGATGCTGAATTCTACTGGCTGGAATTTTGTTCAGAATTTTTGCATCTATATTCATGAGAGATATTGGTCTGCAATTTTCTTTTTTTGTGGCGTCTATGCCAGGTTTTGGTATCAGCATTATGCTGACTTCATAGAATGAATTTGTAAGTGTTGCTTCCTCTTCTTTGCTCTGAAATACCTTGAATAGTACCGGTACAAGCTCTTCTGTAAATGTTTTGTAGAATTCTCCAGTGAAGCCATCTGGGCCAGGACTTTTTTTAGTTGGGAGGTTTTTATTACCTTTTCAATCTCTTCTCTTGTTATGGGTCTGTTCAGATTTTCAACATCACTTTGTTGTAGTTTGGGTAGGCCGTGTGTTTCTAGAAATTTATGCATTTCCTCTAGGTTTTCATATTTGTTGGAATATAGTTTTGCATAATATTCTGTTACAATCCTTTTTATTTCAGTTGGGTCTGCTGTAATGTCCCCCATTTTGTTTCTTATTTGGGTTATTTATGACATCTCCTGTTTTTGTTTTTTCAGTCTGGCCAGTGGCTTGTCAATTTTGTTAATTCTTTCAAAGAACCAACTTTTGGTTTTGTTGATTCTTTCTATTGTTTTTCTGTTCCTTATTTCATTTACTTCTGCTGTGATCTTTACTATTTCATTTCTTCTGATAGCTGTGGGCTTCTTTTGCTGTTCTGTTTCTAATTGTTTGAGTTCTCTAGTTAATGTTTTGATTTTGTCCCTTTCTTCTTTTTTGATACGTGCATCTATTGCTATAAATTGTCCTCTGAGGACTGCTTTGCTGTGTCCCAAAGGTTTTGGTATGATGTGTTTTCATTCTCATTTGATTCTAGGAATTTTTCGATTCCATCTCTGATTTCTTCTATTACGCAGTGATGTGTAAACAAGGTATTATTCAGTTTCCATGTAATTGATTTTTTTCTTTTCATTCTACTGTTAATTTCTACCTTGATGGCATTGTGGTCAGAGAAGATACTTTGAACTATCTCAACGTTTTGGATCTTGTTGAGGATTGCTCTGTGGCCTAAGATGTGGTCTATTCTGGAGAACATTCCATGTGCATTGGAAAAGAATGGGTACTTTGCAGCGGTTGGATGGAGTGTTCTATATATGTCTATGAGGTCAAGCTGGTTGATTGTGCCCTTTAGGTCTTCTGTATCTTTGCTGAGTTTCTTCTTAGTTGTTCTGTCCTTTACTAAGAGTGGTGTGTTGAAGTCTCCTACTATTATTGTGGAACTGTCAATTTCTCTTTTAAGTGTTGTTAAAGTTTGTTTTATGTATTTTGGGCCCTGCCATTGGGTGCGTAGATGTTTATTACGGTTATGTCTTCATGACGGATTGTCGGCTTAATCATTATATAGTGTCCTGCTTTGTCTTTTATGGTAGATTTTGTTTTAAAGTTTATTTTATGTGAGATTAGAATTGCCACTCCTGCTCTTTTTTGGTAGTTGTTAGCTTGATATATTTTTTTCCAACCTTTGACTTTTAATAAACTCACATCTTTGTTTCTAAGGTGTGTCTCTTGTAGACAGCATATCGATGGATCCTGTTTTCTTATCCATTCTGTCACTCTCCGTCTCTTTATGGGTGGATTGAGTCCATTTACATTCAGTTAATTATTGGTAGATGTGAGTTTGTTGCTGTCATTTTGCAGTGCTTTTGTTTGTGGTGCTGAAGTTTTCTTTGTTCTTCTTACTCTCTTGTGCTGAGCTACTTTTGTTTGTGGATTTTTTTTTCTTTTCTTTTCTTTTGGTAGGTTTTGTTTTTGCTGAGACTTTATGTTTTTCCTCTTTTTTATTATGAGTTTGTTTGTTAACTTTCTTTGTGGTTACCATGAATTTTACACTTATCTTTCTAAGTTTGAAGCAGTCTACCATTACTTTGTATTGCCTTGCCTTCCTCTCCATTAGAAGGTTCTATACCTATACCATTTATTCTCTCTTCTATTGTTTTGATGTTGTTGTCATTTACTGATTATCTGATCTGATTCCCTGTTGTATTTCTTTTGGTTTTGGATAGTCCTTGAGAGTTCATTTCCTAGATTGGTATCTGGCTGGTATGTCCTAGATTCTACCTGTGAGCTGAAGCTGTTTGTCCTCAGATAGAAGAACTCCTTTTAATAATTCTTGTTAGTTTGGTTTGACTTTAACATAATCCATTAATTTGTGTTCATCTGGAAATGACCTAATTTCACCATAAAATTTGAACAAGAGTTTTGCAGGATATATTATTCTTGACTGGCAATTTTTTTCTTTCAAGATTTGATATATGTCATCCCGTTGCCTTCTTGCCTGCATGGTTTCTGCCGAATAATCTGAGCTTAGTCTTATTGTTTCTTCTCTCTATGTGACTTGTTTTTCATGAGCTGCTCTCAGGATTCTTTGTCTTTGGTTTTGGGGAGTGTGATTATGATATGCCTTGGTGATTTTCTTTTGGGGTTTCTCCAATATGGGGTTCGTTGAGCTTCTTGGATGGCCAGAATTTCATCTTTCATGATATTGGGGAAGTTTTCTGTCAGCAGTTCTTCAGTGATCCTCTCTGTGTTTTCTGTTTTCTCCCCCTTTTCTGGAATTCCAATCACTCACAAATGTTTGCTTTTGATTGTGTCGAACATAACTCTCAGGGTTTCTTCATTTTTCTTTGTTCTTTTTTCTGAGTTTTCCTAAAACAGAGTTGTATCCAAGTGCTTGTCTTCAATTCCACTGATCCTGTCTTCCACCATTTCAAATCTGCTTCTCAGCCCTTCTATGACACCATCCATTTCTGAAATCTTGTTGTTTATCCTTTGGATTTCTAATTGTTGTCTTTACATAATTTCTAGTTGTGAATTTATTTTGCATTTTATTCCTGCATTATTTTCCTGAATTCTTCCAATTTTTTTGTCTGTATTTTCCATGAATTTGTCTATTTTTTCCTCATGTTTTTCAGCTTTTTGCCTCAGCTGTTGGAGAATTCTGAGTAATAGAGATTTGAATTCCCTATCAGGTAGTTATCGTGCGTTTTCTTCCACTGGAGGGTCATCTGGTGTTTTATTTTGGACACCTACTGGAACCATCCTGTCCTGTTTTTGTAAATGTTTTGATATATGTCTGCTGTCTTAGGGGCATTCAGTAGTTATTTTTCTTGTTTATTTATTGTAGATTTGTTTGTTTTGTCCCCTTTAAAAAAAAAAAAATTGACTATGTGTGAGCAGGCGGACTGTGTATTCTTTGTTGTTTGCTCATCTGTGTGTGGAAACAATACTTTTCACTACCTGCTCCAATTGGCAGGGTCAGTCACTCAGATATGGTATGGCAGGGCAGGTCTAGCTGAAGAGGATTTACTGGGATAGTTTGTTTGTGGCACTTACTACAGCCACCAGAGTGGGTCGGTAATCATTGCAGGGCAGGTTCCAGTAGGCCTTGCCTGTGCTGCTTGGTGGTGTGATGTCAAGCACACAGTCCAGTTAGGCACGATGTAATGGGGAGATTGTTATGTGTGGAGCTAAGATTGATATGGGATAGAGGAGAGGAACAGGAGCCAAAAACATACAAACAACCAAAAAAGAATGCTAGGGGAGATTGCCGTTGGAGTGGAGAAATGAGAGACTATGAAATGGAGGAAAACAGAAACGGGAAGAGGAAGAAAAGAAAAGAATGAATAAATTAAAATTTTAAATGTTAAAGAACCGCCAAGTTCCCAGGAATCCCACTGGTGCAGCTATGAGCTCTGGGGAACTTGCTCCCAGGTGTTGTAGTACAGCCCAGCTAGAAGGCATAGAGGCATACAATGCCAGGCATTCAGGGAACAGAAAGAGAAGGAAGATATAGTAAGATGAGAAACCGAGCAATGAAGAAAGACAAAAAGAGAAAAAGAAGGAAAAGAAAACAAACCAAATAAAAAACAACAACAACAACAACAAGAAAAGCTCCCAAAAAAACAGAAAAAAAAAAACCCAACTGAAAAAAGAAACATCCTCAGGGATCCCTCTGCACGTCCCTGCAAGCCAAGCGGGTATTCTCCTTGCCATGCAGCACTGCCTGGCCAGAAAGGGCTCCCAACTCAAGAAAAGGAAAGGAAAACAAACAAACAATTCAAAACAAACAAATGAACAAAAGCCCCGGGATCCCATCAGAGCGGCAGCCCAGACCAGGAATCAGCTCCACACTCGAATGGAGCTCCACAGCCCCTCAGGAAGAAGCAAAGATGGCACATGGAGCCAAGTATTTGAGGGAAAGAAAGGGGAAGTGGTGAGAGATAAGGAAGAAATCAAAAGAAGCAGAAAAAAAAGCAACACCAGCAGCCAGCAAATGGCACTCAGAGAGCCAGCTAGTGCGGTCTGGTTGAATCCAAGCAGCCGGTGTTTCTCAGACAAGAGACTGTGTCCTCAGAAAGCAGAGGGGGCCAAGTGTGGGTGAAGAAGGGTAGGGAGTGGGAAGGCATATATCACAAATTACTGGAGCTCTGCATCCTCTCAGGAAGAAGCAAAGATGGCGCACAGAGCGAGGTACTCAAGTGAAAGGAGCAGGAGGTGGTGAGAGGTAAGGAAGAAATCAAAAGAAGTGGAAAAAAGCAACACCAGCAGCCAACAAATGGCACTCAGAGAGCCGGCCCATTTGGGTGTGTGGACTCCAAGCTGCCAGTGTTTGCTGGACAAGAGATTGTGTCCGCGGGAAGCAGAGGAGGCTGAGTGGGGGTGACGAAGGGTGGGGGGTGGGAAAGCATATATCACAAATTACCGGTTGTTTTGTCTCCTGCTGGAAGCTCCATGAAGCTGCTTTCTCGTACCCCCTGTTTGCTGGTCTCCGATAGGAGTCCAAGATGGTGGATCCACGCTGTGTTAGCTGGTAGGGGACCTCTGCATGAATCTCTCCTCACTCTCCATTCTCTGTCAGTTTTCTCACTCCATTTGGTGCTTGACTGAGTTCTTTATCTCTTCATTTGATGTTTTAGGGTTTTAGGATTGTTGTATTTTCTGCTCAGCTTAGTTTTTTGGATCTTTGCTCTTTGCTGCGGAGGGACGGTGTGGTGCTTCTGCCTAGAGCGCCATTTTGCCGGAAGTCCGAGAATAATTTTTCAACAAGTGAAGAATTTAAAAGATAAATGTTACTCTGCTTGTGAAGTTTGTCTGTATACTCCTTTTAAGTTGATAACATTATATTTGCTAAAACTGTGGGTGCAAGAAAATTCATCTGAGTGTCATGAAGCTTTGTTGAAGAATATGATCAAAGAAGATGTGTTTATTTTTAGCTGGAAGGTGAGAGATAGACAGATGAATAGACAGAGTCAGAGAGAGAGAGACTGTGATTTTCAGTGAGAAAAAGGACAAAGAAGCAAAGAATGTGAGGAACAGTAGCATAAAAGAGAATCTGTCATCTTTAGATATCAGACTTTTTTACAAAAAAATCAAAAAAATACTTTTATTACATTATTTATATTACAGCTTTCTGCATAGTCATAGATGTACTAATTCTAATAAAATTTACACTCTTTCTACACATAAAATTAACAGAAAATACTATCTTTTGAAAATCGTGTTCTATTAATCATTGTAAGATATGATTTTTCAGAGATATGTGGTCAATAATATTAAACAAAAACCTAAATTAATTTCATCTAGACATTTGCATGCCACATTGAAAGTACATATTTGTAGAAAATTTCTTATTTTTTTCAAATGATTTAAATGACTAGATTTATTTTTATAGTTTTTTTTTTTACATGTGTTGAGTCATATATGCTTTCAATAACACAGAGACATTTATTAGTTATAATTTTACATTGCCAGGATTATGAAATGAAGTTTAACATTTACTTTCTTAACAACTTCTGCCAGAATTTTCCTTATGGAGGAAAGTATCTTTCTTTGAGAAAGTGCCTTGATGAGTACAGTAGCAGTGGGTAAGACTGTACCAGGATAATGTTGACCCATGCTAACAGTTACGGAGGTAAATATGTGGGAGAATGCAATGAAAGGATATGGTAGAGAAGTACTAACTAAACGAATGCAACTAGCAATAGATGGTGTAAACAGCTAGTGAATCTCTTTGTTAGCGGTGTGAGCAAAGGATATTTTAGGGGTGATGGACCCTACTGTTTTTCTTGAAATAGTTTAGAGAGTTGCAATTTAAAACACTCCTCAGTCTTTCCTGTGAAGCTTAAAAGTCTACCACATTCATATGTAGATAGGTTTGTATTTGGAAATTCAAGGAGGGTTTGAATTTAGTATATAACCTGATTTAGTACTCAACAATATTGGTATTCAGAGATATTACCGTTAGAAACAATATTTTCAGTGAAGTTTTATAAAATTTGGTTTCACACTGACAGAGTTTATCATACTTTCTCTCTCAATGAATACAAGTTATGGATTAAGTCAATACAAATTGAGAAAGCAGGGCTGGAATCAAGACTATAGTCCTCAATATTGGGACAGAATATTAAGTGCAGAAAAAAAAACTCTGGTGTGTTGAATGTCGTATTTCACCATTAGAATCAACTTTAAATCTTCATAAAATATTCTGAGCTAAGATGATACAATGTGTTTAAAGATTTTTGCCCTATGTTTGTACGGCCTGAAAGTTACTGAAACAGTTTTCAGATGAAATGATAATGACATTGTAAGAAAGGTAAAAAGCATTTGCATTTTAACAATTTTATGAAATGCTTTTAATTTTTATAAGTAAACAATTACATATGTCATATGCATTCAAATATGAGTAGAGACAATATTCATAAGCTTGATTTATCATATCTCATGGTGTAAAATTTTGATCTTGTCTGAATATTTTTCTTTGCATGGAAGTTGCTAAAGGGTATGTGAAATAAAACAAAATTTTTCTTTATTTATATTTCTCTCAGCAGAGGCACTACAATACTCATTAGTAGGATAAATCTGAAGTCAGATAGCTGAGTTCAAATCTCTCTTCTGCCATTGAAAAACACTATGACCTGATGCAAATGTTTTACTTTCTTTGCTGTAGCCATCAATTCATGATCTTAAAAAGAGTAGCATCTTTATAAATACATACAAATAAAATATCATTCTAAAACATACAATACAGACTCTACAATGCCTAACATATAAGGGCTTATGAGCTTTTTATTAAATATATGTCTATGTGTATATATATATATACATTTACGGAGCCCTCATGGCATAGTGGTTACCAAAAGGTTAGCAGTTTGAACCCACCAGTTGCTCCTTGGAAACCCTATGGGGCAGTTCTACTCCATCTTATAGGGTTGCTATGAGTCTGAATTGACTTGAAGGCAATTAGTTTATACATATATATAATACATATTATAATATATACAATATAATAAATATACATAATATACTATATATATGAAATATATATGACATATATATATGACACACACACACACAGTCCTAAATGTAGTCATCATTAGCTTATGACTGCTATTTTTTTCATCAATTCATGCACTGATGGCAGTTTATCTGGTAACATCAGACAAGAGTCCTGGTAAAACTACGTATTCTCTTCAAGAGTTTGTACTCCATGGAGTGTAGGTGAGGTAGGGAAAATTCCTCACCGAATGATGCTTGAAAAGAGTCTGCCTCTAATCTGTTTTGTTCCTCAAAATGAAATGATAACCTCTTTGTTAGTTTGCAGTGTCTAAGAAGAAGCTGTCAAGGGAGGATTAAGTGTGTCAGAGATTTATGGGAGGGAAGTCCTGTAAATGTTGAAAACAGAGAAGAAGAATAGGCAAGGATAGCCTTCAGAACATCATGCAAGCCTGACATCTGTGAGAGGAGAAGGAGAAAGAAGGAAGTTTTGGTAGGAAGAACCTCAGATGGCAGTGCAGGACAAGCAGGCTAATGAGGTGTCCTCACACCAAACTCACCCATTTGAGGAGCTCCAGACTGGACAGAAACGGACCTTGACTTATATTCTTACTGTGCTCAGTGTTTTTTGTTTTTGTTTTTCCTGGGAGCACTGCAGGGAGGTGAACTCTTGGTGTGTACATGGTGGAGGATCCAGAGGGAAAGTAGATAGTATTATTGGTCGATAATATTAAAAATGCTTCATTAAAAACTCAAATAAAACCAGTATTAGCAAAAACAACAAAGAATAAGATTTTTTAAAGTTAGAAAATCGAGTCATATTAACTCACTGTATTAAGAGTTTAAAAGAAAAAAAAGCTATCTCAACAAAACAAAAAAATTGATAAAATTCAGCATCACTTCATGATAAAACATCATAAACCAGATATGAGATCAAATTCCTTTAAACCTGCTGAAGGATAGCTACAAAAAGCCCTGTATCAAACAACTAACTTATTGAGGAAAGTTTAAAAAAAAAAAAACCCTTGCCGTGGAGTTGATTCCGACTCAAAGCAACCATTAGGACAGAGTAGAACTGCCCCATAGGGTTTCCAAGGAGCACCTGGTGGATTCAAACTGTGAGCCTTTTGGTTAGCAGTCGAATTCTTAACCACTACACCACCAGGGTTTCCGAAGAAAGTTAAGTTTATTCATTTTAAGATCAGCAACACAAAAATAATGCGTATTATTATCACTTCTACTCAATGATACACAAGGAAATAGAAATGGTAATAAAGTTTAAAAAACAATAGAAAACGTTGTCATTATTCAACAATTATATGATTTTCTGTGTTGCAAAACATAAGAGAATCTTCAGATAAACTAAGGGAAACAAGATAGGCTAGCAATTTTATATCCATTTTGATGGATATAAAATCTATATGAAAAGATTATTCTATTTCTATAAACTGACATACACACAATAGCTAAATTTTTAAAATACTGTATAGAATAGCTGCAAAATTGTAAACTATGACTAATCTAACAAACATGCAAATTTTTCCAGAGAATAATATAATTGAAGGACATTATTGTTGTTTTTGTTATTGCACTCAAGTAGATTCCAGTTGCTCCATGGAGTTTTCAAGGCAGTGACCTTTTGAAAGCAGATAGACCTGTCTTCCGAGATGCCTTTGAGTGGGTTTGAACTGCCAACCTTTCAGCTAGTGAAGGACGTTATACAATCCTAAGTGGGGAGAGAGATCAAGTTCAGTGAAAGACTCAGTATCATAAATGTTTTTTTTCCCCCATATTGCTGTGAGTGTGTGTAAACTGATAAGTTAATTGTAAAATAATATATGAAAAAATCAGTACCAAGAAAAGCCAAATATTCCTGAGTAAGAATTTGGTGGAGAAATCTGCCCTATCAGATATCAAGAATTGTTCTGATGAATCTGTAATACTTAAGCCTCTTTGCCACTGTCACCAGAATAGACAGATAATCCAATTGAACAAAACCAATTCACATATTAACAGATTTACATGCATAAGCAAACTCTTAATATATAACAGTGGTGCCACTGCATGGCATTGTAGAAAAGGCAGAAATCTTAATAATGGTGCTGCTAAATTTATTATCCTATAGAGAAAAAGATAATTGCATCTATACTTCATACCATCACAGTAAAATTAGTTTCAGGTAAATGAAAAACTTAAATGAGAATGATAAAAGAAGCATAACATTTTCAGTTAAGTGTAACACAGTGTTTAAGACAATTATCCAAGATAACAGACTCAAGGAAATAGTTGCAGTGCTATAATATGATATTAGCAAATATTAGCAAAATGAATCCAGTGCTAAGTAAAAAGCATACTATGTTACGGCTAGGTGGCATTTGCGTATCAGAGGACTCAGTATTGTGTAGATGTCAATTCTTCCCAAATTTATCTCTATATTAATGTTATCCCAGTCAAAAATCTCAGCAAGTTATTGTTTATATAATATAATAATAAATAATACAGCAAGTTAAAATGAGGAATATGATATTTGAAATGCAAAAGGATTTTATTTAGAATATAAAAAAGAACTAAAAACAATAAGGAAAGAAAAAAGACAGAAAATTCAATACAAAATAGATGAAAGACTCAAGCACTTCCGTAAAGAGGAAGTCAAAATATCAAAAATGCATGGCAAAAGCTGTACATGTTAATGGAGATGCAATTTAAAACTACAAAGAAATTCCCCAACGTATCCACCTGAGTAATATTAAAAAGACTGCAGTACATGGTGTTGATAAGGATTTGGAGCAGTTGAATCCCTCACTCTTTTCTCATGAGAGTATAAATCGGTATAAACGCTTTGTAAAATGTCCAGTATCTGCTAAATCTTAACACGTGCATATACTATGTTCCAGCAATTCCATAACTAGGTACAGTTTTACTCCCAACAGATTTGCTTACACATATATATCAAACAACATGTACAAGATGTTCATTACAAGATTTTTTGCAATTGTTAAGAATATGAAATAACCAAAATATCAATCAACAGAAATTTAAAAAAAATTGCAGCACATTCATACTGTTTTATACAGCAATAAAAAGTTAACAATTAATAACGCATGTAAAAGATTTAAAACCAGGAGAGAATTGCCTATGGAGATAGAAGTAACATGTTTCACCTTTCTTGTATATGGTTGCAAAAGGACACAGAACCACACTCATTGCTTTCAACTTGATTCCGGCTCATAGAGATACGGGGAAGTTTTTAAGGCTCTGGAAACATTCCAAGTCACGATCATTCTGGGGATTAAACTGGTTTTTTCATTTTTTACAAAATCATCATGCTGTAGACTTATGATTTGTGTTCCTTTCAATATCTTCATTTTATGTCAGTGAATATTTTTCTTTAAAAATTTGAGAGAATGAAATGCGAAGAAAGGATGAGAATGGGAATAGAAATATACAAGGGTATACCCTTAACGTTTGAAGAGTTTTTGTTTTTTTGAAGAGGAGTGTGCAAAATGAGATGCTGCTAGAAGGGATACGGAGTCACTGAAGTGTTTTTTTAACATGTGATAGAGATATTACAGCATGTTTTTTATGTTTATGGAATGATCTAGCATGGAGAGGAAATTAATCTTGCAAGAGATAGAGCAGTCAAGTAATAGATAAATGCCCTTACAGCTTTGTTCTCTTCTGTCAATCTTTTTCATAGACCCTGAACAATATATAACACAAATTTGATCATGCCATTTTCCCTGCTTGAGTCTCATTTAATGACTCCCCACTAGTTTCAGGAAGCAGTTTAGATTTCTGGTACTGATACATGTGCTCGGCGTACATAGTTGAACACATAGTCCTTGCCCTAGAGGAATTTATAATCTAGTTAGAAAAAAAAGTAATCAGCAACTAAACAAACAAGCTGAAGGGGTGCTGCAGGACAGAGCACACTAAGTACTCCTTATATGCAATTGGGAATGATTCAGTAAAAACAGTCGGAGTAGTAAAGAGACTGGTAAGTCCTTCAGAAGGTGAGAGGAGATGTGAGCCAAGGCATCTATGGAATAATTAGTTTATGACAAAAAGAATCAAGTTCTACTGTAAGAAGAAGGAGGAGGGTGAAAAAATGTTTGCTCTCCTGAGCTACATGTACCGAGCCTTCTCCTTCTGTCTCTTCACATACGTGACTCTAACATCCTCAAGCTTTGTGGCTGTCTCTGCTGTTGAAGGGTCCCGCTGATTTGCGGGGTAGGACTTCCAATGGCTGTAGTTTGAGTCCTCTCATTAGTCTGTCTTGATCCTAAATGAATCCATATCCTGGCTAATACTAAGTTTCAAGTCAGCAATATCACTATTACATTCTAAACTAAAACATCCATTGCCATAAATGTAACTTAAACCTGTGTCCAAAACCCACATAAGAGTTGTGATTCTGCAATAAGGTGTTTTTATTTTATTTAGTTGTAATTTTTTCCAGTGCAAATCATTAGAAATAATAACTAAATCCACTTGGGTTGTCATTATTTTAAAGTTTTAAGTGCAACCCTTTGCTGAAATCCACCACCAAAATGAGAGTTGGATTGGAACAAAGATCAGCAAATTATCCTTGCTTTGGAGTGTAGGTGGTTGACAGAAACAAGGAGGCAAAATCATCAAGGGCAAAAATGTGTGAAAAGGGGAAGTAGTATGTGTCACCATACCAAGAATTTTTTTTGTTTTTTTGTTTTTTTAGCACCATGATAAATACTTTATTTATGCAACTAGGAGTAATGGAGTAATGTTTCTAAAACACAAGCACGACTTTGCCATTTCTTTTCTCAAAGATCATGGGATGGAGATATATATATATATATACATAAATAGTTGCCATTAATTTTAATTCATGGCAACCCCATGCGTGTCAGAGTAGAACTGTGCTCCAAAAGGTTTTTAATGACTGATTTTTTCTAAGTAGATTGCCTTTCTTCCAAGGACTTTGGGTGCACTCGAACCTCCAACATTTCAGTTAACATCCAAGCACGTTAACTATTCTTACTACCCAGGAATTCCTATATGTGACTGTGAAATGAATAAAGAAGGCACAGCAAAAACTTTCGAGGGATATAGTATTCAGAATGGAATTTTTATTCAACAATGGGGAAACAATAGTGGTTTAATAAAGGAAATATTTGGATAGAGGACGTATCTTGATGATGCATTAATAGAAACTATATCGTTGGAGCAATGTTACCTAATACCTTATGTAGAGCTTCTTTGATTTTATAGACATATTTCTCAACTCAGTGTTAGGCAAGTACAGCACAGAAACCAGAATAATTTCATTTAGCTCAGTAAATGTTAATTTCCATTGCACTGCTGTAGCTCTAAAAGTGTACCTAGTACTTGGTAAAATACTGCACATGAAAATATTTCTAGTTGTAGTAATTATTATTTATACTAAAAGTATCTTCAAATAAATAAAACACTAGGGATTTTTTTATTAATAATAATTTTTTAAAAACTAACAAATTTAAATGTACTATATTAGTTCTTTATGTTTGAATTACTTTTAGAAATCATAAAGTGTGTTTTTAATGATATTTATGAAAATGTAGCTTATTAAATTTTATAAAGAACTATTAAGGAATTCATATGTTTCTAAGTTGATTAAAGGTCATTATGGCTAATCAGGTTCATATCAATGATATGTAAGTTGCTTCTTAGTGTCAGGCATTTAGAAAACAGATCTGTGCAATATAGGTGTGGTAGTATATTGCTGCATTTCTTAAATTACCCAAATTATTAATTATGTTTTAGTTTGCTTAACTGCGGAGATGATTTTTAGTACAATGCCAGCAACAAGAAGTCATATGGCTATTTCTTTGTTTCCCATGATATCTGGCTGAAATATACCATATTACTGGGTGGAAATCTGTTAAACAATTCAAAGAAAAATTATGATGAATATATAGGGCATGTAATTAATGGGCAAAATATGAAAATAAAAAAAAAGTTGTCATCATTTCCTACTCATGGTGACCCCATGTATATTAGAGTGGATCTGTGCTCCAAAGAGTTTTTAATGGTTAAATTTTCAGAAGTCGATCACCAGGCCTCTCTTCTGAAGTGCTTCTAAGTGGACTCAAACTGCCAAACTTGTGGTTACCAGTTGAGTGTATTAACCACTTGTTTTTATCATCTAGGATTCCATAACAATGACAGTGGTAGTTAAAAATAGTCATCAAAGTCTATTTCTTTCAGAGAGTATTGTATTCATGTTTAATGTACCCTTGGTTACACGGTAAAAGTGATTAACTTCCCTGACCTTATATGTAAATAGTATGCTAAGAAATTAATCTACTCTGAAAACCACACATATTGTGGATTCCATGTATTTTATGTGGCTGCATTTAAGTATTCTTATGAAAGTCTATCTTCATATATTAAGAAATTTTGCAGTGAAGAAAGTCATTCATGTTTGCAAATTTCAGTATAAATTTATGCTGGCTCTATTTCTCTATCTACTTGTCTTTCTATCTGAATATAATAGACATTTTCTCTAATCTTATTCAACGATAGGCGGATATAAATGAATGGGAAGGAAAAAATTCCTTGACACAGATGACTTCAACGCTTCATTTAAATTATATATGTGAAGACCCTCATTTTTATTTTACACGTTTTTAAACACAATACACTCTCTTGCTTTAGTCCAAGAAGTTTCAGACAAGTCAAATATTATATTTAATTGTATTTTCAAAATTTACTTTTGAACTTCCATAATTTTTAAGGGGAAAAGTGAGACTAAAACATTTATAAAGTATTGCATTTCTTTAAAACAGGATGATACTGCTCTAGCAGAACACAGAACTGACCCTGAGTTTTCAAGTCTAAGTCACAGGGTTCCTTTTCAGAGCCTTTCATTAGAACCTCTTTGTCTACATCTCATATTTGCTTCTCCTTTTAAAATAACCTAAGGTGCCCTCAAGCATAATTTAAGTACTATTTCATTTAGAAGTTTAAGTCCTTAAATTAATCTTAACTAGTGTGTACGTAAACTGTTGCAGCTTTTGGTTATACAGCTTTTTGCTGTTATTAGCTTTCTCCAATAGAATACTAATATTGTAAAGCTTTGTACAAGTGGGTTGTCTGTACTACTTCAGAATCTGTTTTGAAAGGGTAAGTCTGTGCTCTACTCTGATCATTTCTCAATGGAACCGTTCCTAGTTTCAACTTGTAAAACATGAAAATTCTAATAAGAAAGAAATTAATTGCCATGGTACACCATGAATTATTAAGTTATATTAAACATTCATACCTGTAAGAGAAAGAAAGACAATTTAAATGTCAATGCATAGATTTTCATTGTGTGGAAGCACAATGCTAGCATTTTTTCAGGAGTGACAACAGCAGCTCTGACTATCCCTATTATATATTCTTAATTAGTATTTAAAAAATGATCTGCATGTATTCATTACTATCTAAAAGGAATATTTAGATATTCTTTACAGTTACATTATTAGTGACACCTGTGAAATGAAAAATGTGAACCGAAGGAACACTTTAAAATAAATCAGAATCTGGAATGTCAGGTCTATTTTTAAAATGTCAAAGAGTACAGTTAAAATTTAATAATTCAATACTAATTGGGCATTCATGGCTTGCTGCACAATAGAATAGATTCAAAGATAAATAAAATCTTCACCAGAAGAGCTCAATTCAATGGAGAAGATTGGCACAAACAAGTTATTATTTTTGTAAGTTTGTACAAATTTTTAATTTCTGTAAACCTCAATGGCTCCATCTACAAAATAGGAGCTATACTACTTTTTTTTACAAGATTATTTTGAGTCATAGGTATAATTTATTTAGAGCATCTTGCACATTTTTTATATTACTGTGGCAGGGTTTCATGTCAAACAACGTGTGTGTGTGTGTATTTCTCTTCTTCTTACTTAGAGCTACTTATGTTCATATAGTTTGAGAAATGTACAAAGACACCATCCTTTGCTTACTATATCTTGCATTGCAATGCTGTGTTAAATTTGCCCAGGGTAAACAGCACCTTTTTCTTTGCCTAAAGACTGTATCAGGTTACTTATCTGAGCATATGTGGGTCCCAAAAGGTAGCAAGGCACCTAAATGTACTTCTGGGATTAGTACCTCCACCTCTGCACACCAGAGTTGATTTAAAGTATCCTTAACCTAGGAAAGAGCCCCTTGGTGGTGCAAATAGTTAAAACACTCAACTGCTAGCCAAAAGTTTGGAGTTTTGAGTCAATCCAGAGGGTCCTAAGAAGATAAACCTGCTGGTCTACTCCTGAAAAATCAACCATTTACTTCTAGAGAAGTAAAACCAGTGAAGCATATGTATATATATATATATATATATATATATATATATATATATATATATACACACATATATATACACATACACATATATATACACATATATATATATATATGCAGAGAGAGGGATTTATATCCAAGAAAATGACTCATGTGGTTGTAGAGGCTGGAAAATCCCAAGTCTGTTGGAGGGACAAGTGTCAGGCTGGAGGCTTCTCCTGACTCACATAGCTGCAGGGGCTGAAGATCCCAAGATCAGCAGGTTAGAAGGCAGGCTGCTGGTTCACAGGCTGCGGAGGCTAACAAATACAAGATCAGTAGGTAAGATGCCAAGTTGCTTGCTCAAGTCCCAAGAACTGGAGTTTAGATGATGATGAACAGAATGCAAGATCCAGAGTAGAGCAAAAGACAGCAAGCTTTGCCAGAAAGTCCATATATATTGGATGCAGGCCATACCCCCAATGCAACTTCCACTCAACTGACTTGCTGATCATAGTAGATCTCATCATGGAAGAGATTACATTATATCAGATCTCATCATGGACGTGATTACATCATTACATAATGCCAAACAACATCATAACTGCCAAACCTCTGAGAATTACAGCCCAGCCAAGATGACACACAACCTTAACCATCACAAAAAGCCTATGGAGCACAGTTCTACTCTGACACACATGGGGTTGTCATGCATCATATTTGACTCAGTAACTGGTATGTAAGTATGGTATAATTTAAGAAAGATCCAGACACATGCTTGCCAATGCAGTTTTGTTTTGTTTTTTCACCCAAAGACTAAAGAAGATTGCTTTCAGAGGACCAGGGAACAAGAGTCAAAGGGACAACTCTGACTGTTGTGAACAAAGAGAGGTACCAGAGACTCTGAAGGGGCAAGAGGGGAGAGAAAGAAGAGCTTCAAACTGAAAGAATAGGAAATGTTCTGGAATCAGGATCAAATAGCCCTTGAATATAAATACTATCTGAGATAAAAATCATGATATCCTTGTAAATGCTTCTTAAAGAGAAGTTGGTAAAAGAACAATAAAAGACAAGTATGCCTTGATCAAGGAAGAACTAATCAGAATTAATTGGAATTTTCTTCTGAAACAGAGAAATGGCAAACACAATACTACTTCACTAACATGGTAAAACAACTTCTTTCAGTTATTCTCCAGGAAATAAAACAGTCTCCCTTGCTTCTCCCCATTTTTGATACCTGTCACTCAAGTTTTAGAGAAAGGAAATATGACTTTAGCATATTAAAATCCTCCTCTTCTTTAGCATCCATGACATAAAAGTAATGAAGTTCAAACAGAAGCAGTTTTGATTGAAAGCGTATTGCTTCATGTTAGTAAGTTTAATGGATAGCTCTGACCTTTAAATTATAGAACACATGCATGGATCAGCTAAATAATAGGTCATTTGGCAAACATAAGTTCCACTCCAGCTTATAAAGTCAAAACAGCTAACAAACATGCTCTTGATGGATAGTGAAATACTTCACACTATAGAAATAAAACCTTTTTTCATTCTACTAAAATGTCAGCCTTTACTTACTTGATGAGTTCACAAGTAGAAGTGTCTTACATATGCATTGCAACTGTAAAGTGTAAAGATAGATATATTTTTCTAGTATTTGGTATAAATTTTTATTTTCTTGAAAGTGTTTGTAATTTAAGGCATGGTCAAGAATAATACTACTTCTATTTGATTGTGTTCTTACTTCTATTGGAAATTTAAATTAGTTAAAAGAACTTCTAGGAATAGGCTATGCACTGGCCTTACTGAGGAAAATAAATAGGTGATTTTTTTTATGTTCATCAAGAAAATGCTCCTTTTATATAAAATCTAGTTCTTAATTTTCTAAAAATGTTTATGTAAATTGACTAGATGCAGATGAACAAATCAACTTGATGGCTTTTCCTATATAATTTTATGTGCCAATTTTCCAAATACTGATTTTCAATGAAAAGAAAAATCTTCTTAAATATACACAAATAACTTCTACTACTTCTTCCTAGAAGTATATAATTACTGAATAATTTCCATTCCACTCCATTGATTCTGTATCTTCCAAAAGTACAGAATTTGATCTACTGGTGATTCATAACAAAATTGGGAACTAATGAATTTACCTGAGCATACATCTATGATGGGTTTTCCTCAATATTTTTCTGTTTATTTGTTTATTTTATGTAGAAATGCATGAATTGTGACTACAGAGCAATAGCAGTTTTAGAAAATTAATTTGGTAAATAGAATTAAAAAATGAAAGTCATTAATTTTCAAATTTAAATCAAGTCAGATAAACTTAAAATATATACATATTTATAAGAAATAAATGTTACAGTCATAACTTAATGATCACCTTTTGAAAACATAAAATTGAATTAGTGACATGGAGAATAGACAATGATCTTACTCATACAGTTTTACACTCTTCTTCAGAGTAAGAATTTGCTATGAGCATCTGGTCTACAGGCTTGCTGTTTGACTTTGCTGTGAAATCAGATGGTTAAAAACCTAACACTAGTCTAATCAGTTATCTCTATTGCCATTGCCAGACTCCATTTGAAGTAAAGCACCCTAGCTGGGCATCAGCCAGGAGTTCACTGAAGGCAGTAATAATGTGACTGACAGGAAGCAGGCAGTTATTTCTCCAGAGGATGAAGTGTTACAAACTAGTGACCATGAAGAAGTTAAAGGAAAAGACAAATGGGACTGTTCCATTTCTGGCTGAGAGAGTAACTTATTGAGAACAACTCCGTCAGAGAAGTCAGAGTTCTGCTTTGATAAATACTGCCCAGGAAGGCCTCACTTTAATCTCTTGCCTTATTCCAAGGGTAGACATCAAAAATACACTTAATGAGTTTTAGTCTCCTCTTCAGGTGTAGATGGGCAGAGGAAATTAAGAATTTTGAAGCCAGGTGTTTTCATATCATTTTTCTAACTTTCATGTCTACCTCATATTTCACAACTGAAGAGCTTGAGGCCACAGAAGTTACATAACTTGCTCAAATGGCATCTAAATTTAGAAGCAGAGACAGGTCAGAATTTATTCCATTTAAGTTCCAGTCCAAAGCTCTTTCTCCTCTACTTTCATTCCCTATGATCCCCACGTCATCTGTGCCAAGTATCTCGTCATATTGACCAAGACAGAGACTTTTGTAAGACTGCTGAATGTGAAGGGCTCCAGGATATAGGCCCGTTCTTGACACTGAGACTACTTTCAATAGCTAGTTTTTATTAAATTTATACTGAGAACATTGCATGCCTTCTTTTTAACAATTCCCACTTTCTCATCATACAGATGAAAAAATGGGAGTCAGAAATCATTCTGTTCTTTCTCAGTCTAGAGGCCACATTCTTAATCCCAATTGCAATTTGATAATAAGTAAAAATGAATACAAAACCTTAATTCTCCATGGTCCTGTCTTTTCATATGTCATCAATACTAATAATTTGTTTAATACAATCATTTTTATTTTTTGTAGTAAGCACACTGACTAGCAATAAATAATACTGTCTTACTATGTCATTGCTGTTAGTCGCCCTTGAGTTGGCTCTGACTTATGGGAACTTTATGAATAAAAGGCAAATATTGCCAGATTCTGTTCCATCTTCATGACCATTGGTTTGATTGAGTCCATTGTTGTGGCTATTGGGTCAACCCATCTAATTGAGAGTTTCTTACATTTTTGCTGACTTTGTATTTTACCAAACATGATGTCACTGATAGCAACTGGTCTTCACTAATATTGCGTCCAAAGTAAATGAGACAAAGTCTTGTCATCTCACTTTTAAGTAGCATCCTGGTTGTTTTTCTTCTAAGTCTGATTTGTTAGTTCTCTAGCAGTCCGCTCAATATTCATCACCAACACCACAATTCAAACACATCAGTTCTTTCTGTGGCTTTTTTTTCCCCACAGTTACAAGGAAATTGAAAAGACCATGGCTTGAAGAAGGCACACCTTCATCATCGAAGTGACATTTTTGTTTTTAAAACTTTACAGGAGCCTTTTGCAGCAGATTTGCCCAATGTAATGCATTGTTTGATTTCTTGACTGCTGCTTCCATAGACTTTGGATGTTGATACAAGTAGAATGAAATCACTGACAACTTTAATTTTTTTTTTTTTATTTATCATGATGTTGTTTATTGGTCCAGATATGAGGATTTTAGTTTTCTTCACATTCAGACATAATCCATACTGAAGGCTGTAGTCTCTGACCTTCATTATTAACTACTTAAAATGTCTTTATTTTTGGCAAGCAAGGTTGTGTTATCTGCATATCATAGAATTATTTATGAGTCTACCTCCAATTCTGATGCTGTGATCTTCATATAGTCTAGTTCCTTGGACTATCTGTTCAGCATACATATTGAATAAATAAAGTGAAAAGATACAACCCTGTCACACACCTTTTCCAAATTTAAATCACATAGTATCCTCTTGTTCTGTTTGAACAACTCCTTCTTGATTTAGTACAAGCTCTGTATGAGCCAAATTAAGTGTTCTGGAATTCCTATTCTTCCTAATGTTATCCATAATTTGTTATGATTCACAGGGTTGAATGCCTTCATGTAGTCGATAAAATACAGGTAAACATATTTTTGGTAATCTCTGCTTTTGACGAAGATCCATCTGACATTCCTCTTCTGAATCTGGCTTGAACTTCTGGAAGTTTCCAAAGATGTATGATTGCAGCCATTTAAAAAAAAAAAATCATTAGCAAAATTTCATTAGCATGTGATATTATAAAATGGTTTCCTTCTCCCACACCTTGTTCTTGTTGTGTGCCATTGAGTTGATTCCAACTCATAGTGACCCTATGGGATAGAGTATAACTTTTCAATAGGGTTTCATAGGCTGTCATCTTTACAGGGGCAAGCTGTCAAGTGTTTTCTCCTGCAGAGCTGCTGGTGGGTTTGAACCACTGACCTTTCAGTTAGCAGCCAAGTGCTTAACCTTTGCCCCGTCAGGGCCCCTTTCCCTCACACCTTACTACCACATTAATCAATTTTGTTTTGTTTTCATATAATAATAGGAGATTATAGCGTAAGGAACTACAAAGCTCAAGCTCTATTTCAAAAGTCTCTAAGGAAATCCAAAGACAACAGAGGAGAGAAATATAAAGGCCCTAGAGGAAATTTTAGCTTCTGACACAAACAGCTACAGTAAACAGTAAAATCAGCTTAACTCAGAGCCAGATAAACATCAAACCTAACACTAAAGACCTATTAACATCAGTTCCTTTTATGTAATACATTATGTTTGACTTTCAACAAACTACAAAGATACTATTATACAAAAAAACAGACTGAAGGGGTAAAGCAAGCATAAGAACCAGATCGAAAGATTTTGGAATTGTCAGACTGGGAATTTAAAATAACTATGATTAATATGCTAAGGCCTCTAACAACAGTATATTGGATTATGATAGCTTATGGATAAATGAAATGAATGACAGCAACATTATGAGAGGCGAGAGGGAGGAATTGAGAATACTATGTTTTAAGTTTACCTGCACTACCTATGAATTGGTACAGTGTTTTTTGAAAGTTACCTTAGAATAGTTATATAATACAATCAACTCAACAGCAATTCTTTTTTTTTTTTTTTTTTTAAATAGAGCAACAGAGGAGCCCGGTGGTACAGTGGTTAAAATGCTTGGCTACTAACCAAAATGTCAGTGGTTGGAACCTGCTAGCTGCTCTTTAGGATAAAGATGCAGCAGTCTACTTCTGTAAAAATTTTCAACCTTGAAATCCCTATGGGGAAGTTCTGCTTTGTCCCATAAGGTCAATATGAGTTGGAATGGACTCCAGAGCAATGGGTTTTTTGATATAGAGTAAAAACTAATAAATAAATAAAAAGAAGTAAAATTGACGTGCTAAGAGAGGAGAGATTCTTGAATCATGTAAAATGCTCAATAAAAACCAGAGAAGGCAGACCAAATGTAGAAGACAGAAAAAGAAATATAGACCAAGGTCACTGCATAGAAAGTAGTTACAAGTATGGTAGATGTTAAACCAATTTTATCCATAATTATTTTAAACGAGAATGGTTTAATAAATCAATTTAAAACACAGACTTTCAGAGTGCATAAAAGATAAGGCTCAAGTATGTGTTGTTTACAAGAAACTCGCTTTATATATAAAAACACGGAAAAATGTAATATAAAGGGATGAAGAAAGATATACCATGCTAACACTAATCAAAAGAAAGCAGGAGTAACTATACTCATTTCAGACAAATAAAATTTCAGAGCAAGGAAAATTTTCTGAGGTAAAGAGGGCATTACATAATGATAAAGGGGAAATTCTCCAAAGACATAACAATCATCTGACATCAGCAATGATATCCGTTGTTCCATGCCCTCTTCTGAATCCAGCTTGAATTTCTGGCAGTTCTCTGTTGATGTACTGCTGCAACCATTTTAAATGATCTTCAGCACAATTTTCCTTGCGTGTAATATTAACGATATTGTTCAATAATTTCTGCATCTGGTTGGATCGCCTTTCTTTGGAATAGGCATAAATATGGATCTCTTCCAGTTGGTTAGTCAGGTAGCTGTCTTCCAAATTTCTTGGCATCCATGAATGAGCACTTCCAGCACTGCATCCACTTGTTGAAACCTCTCAGTTGGTATTCACCCATTAACCTGTTGCAGTTATCTCACTCATATGGACCCTATAGGATAGAGTAGAACTGCCCCATAGGGTTTCCAAGAAGCAGCTGGTGGATTCAAACTGCTGACATTTTTGTTAGCAGCAGTAGCTTGCCATAGCTCTTACCCACTGTGCCATCAGGTCTCCGTGCACCTATTAGAATGGCTTAAATCCCAAACAGTGACAACACCCATTACTGATGAGAATCTGGAGCAAAGCGAACTCATTCATTGCTTGTGATTGCTGAACGATACATCCGCCTTGAAGACATTCGGGTAATTTCTTACATAGTTAATCATAAGCTAATATACTATCCAGTACTTGTGCTCTTATATATTTACTCAAATGAGCTGAAAACATAGCAACACACACACACACAAAAGCTGCACACGAATGTTTATAGCAGCTTTATTCATAATTGCCACAACTTAAAAGCAGCCAAGCTGTTCTTCAATAGTGGATTGACCAATAAACTATGATAAATCCATACAATGGAATATTATTCAGCAATAAAGGGAAATGACATACAAACAATGAAAAAATATGGAGGAACCTTAAATGTGTATTGCTAAGTGAAGGAATCCTGTCTGAAAAGGCCATATATTGCATGATTCCAAATATATGACATTCTGGAAAAGGCACAACTATAGAGACAGTAAAGAGATCAGTGGTTGTCAGAGATTTAGGGCGAGGGAGGAAGGGATGAATACGGAGAGCACAGGAGACTTTCAGGGCAGTGAAAGTATTCTGTGTGATAATCTAATGGTTGGTACAAGATGGTATGCATTTGTAAAAACCCGTAGAACTGCACAACAAAGATTGTGAATCCTAACATAATCTATAGACTTTAGTTAATGCTAATGTATCAGTATTGGTTCATCAGTTGTAACCAACATATTGTACTAGTGCAAGGTGTTAATAAATGAGGAAACTGTGAGTGTGGAGTGGGAATATATGGGAATTCACTGTACCTTTTGTTCAATTTTTCTGCAAACCTAAAGCTCTTTTACGAAAGAAAAAAAAAGTCCTTTAATCAAATATTAAAAAGGACCGATCTATTTATAATTTACATTTACTCTTGAGGAGTAGTCTTTTGGGGATCAGACTGATGTATTTATCAGAGCCCTTTACCTTGAGGAATCCAGAGCTTCAGTTTTAATCTCTGCCATACTACAAGACTGCCAATAGGACTGCACAGAATCTCAGCTTCTAAGTTTGCTTCATTTTTCTCTCTGTTTGGGTCTCTTAGGATCAAGAAAATCATCAAGACAATAAAGCGCATCAGATATGGAACCTCCGTTCTCTCTGCTTCTGATCTCTCTTGGATCTTTGATCCCTAACTCGTTTGATATACCTAAACTATTCTTGTCACCCCAACACCATGAAATTTCTGGAACATTGGCCAGGTTTTTTTTGTGTGTGTGTGTCTTTTGTTTCTGTTTAACTTCGCAGCCTCTCCTCCATGATATATAAAAAAATCAGAAAATGCCTCTTAAGGAAAAAAGGGTTTAAAACATCTGGCTCAAATCAACAAATTATTCTTTTTTTCTGGGATCTTAACTACTCAAGCCCTGGTTTGTTGAATAATTATCTGATTCTTTCAAATAATTATTTTATAAACTGTTATTGGTAGGATTTTCTGCCACGATCTTGTCGTCATAGCCAGAAGTCATGTTTACCTTTTTGATTGACATTTGCTCCATTTGTTCTTCATTAATGATATCTATTAAGGCTAGCATTAGAGTCCTGACTTCAGAATCTATCTGCTTTGATAGAGTCCTCGCAGATGATTATCATATGACATGCTGTTTCTAGGAATTGAAACTCCAGCATAAATGTAGGTGCTGACTTGAATCTTTCTTGTAAACATTTATATTTATTTCCCATTTATATACAATACTTTCATTTTCTGGAAATCATATACTAGTGCCTTGCACAATGGATTCAATCCTTTTGTGTAGTATAATTTTTAATCACCCCCAAATCATATTTAGTCAGAATTGACTTGATGGCAGTGATTTTTTTCTATTTTGGACTCTGTTATGTCACTCAACTAAATGTGATCTGTCCACGATATAAAGGGAGCCTTTGTTTCTCTGTAATTTCATGTTTCTTATTTGGGGAGACATTTATAGAAGTAAAACCATTGACATCTCACTGCTTCCTCACTTTTTCTGAGGAAAACAGAGGTGCTTTGTCTGATCGGTGAATTTTGAAATAGTACTGCAAAAAATTTGTCATAATTGTTGTTGGTGGTGTTATTTATTACTTTTGGTCAGCTCTTTCTAAGTGAGAAATAACCAGTTCTCTGTGATAGCCCTATAATTATACAACTGCTTGTGTTATCCTGCATGGAAATCTCTTTATTCTCAGAGATGAAGTGTTAGCAAATTTATTTGGCCACAGGTCTAAAACCACATTTTCAATCACATTTATCAAATCTCTATTGTGCTATTTAAATTATGAATGACAAAGGAGAAGAAAAGTTTTGTTTTTGAATGCATTAACTCCCCATAATTCAACATGGTGCACAATGTTTCTATTTCTTTTATTACATTTACCTTAATCTATTTTATATGTTCCTTTTAGGTTTTTTTTTTTTTTTCCTCTTTTCATCCTTTTCTTCAAAAAATATTTACTGAGTAGCCAGAAAAATATACATATATCTTCTATCATAGAGCTTTTGACTTATGGGTGAGAAAGTGACACCATAATGTTTATTCAAAATCATGATAATTGCTATTTAAAAAAAAAAAAACGTACTCTGATACCTTACACAAGAGGAGTCTTACTTAGGTTGGGTAAGTGTGAGATCAGAAACACTTCCCTGAAGAAATAAATTTTGACCTGAAACCTTGGCTGAAAGTTTATTATTATTTTTGGAGCAACATAAAGAATATGGATATTATTGCTTCATTTGACCCAAACAACATTCTTGATTGGCAAATTTCTTCTGTAAAAATTCAGATAAGAAATATTTTTAGTTTTGTCATATCTGTCGCACCTATACAATTCTGCCATTGTAGCATGAAAGCCTCCACAGACAACAGACAAATGAATGGGCATGGTTGCTTCAAACAAGTATATTTATAAGAAAGAGGTGGTGAGCTGATCCCTGGTGTTCCCCAATATTTTCTTACATTGTTTATTTCCTGGTGTGCCCAGTATTGTCACACAGTTTATTTCTACTGCACTTCTTATAGTCAAATTTTTTACATGAAAATATTTAAATCAAGAATTAGCATCACATTTGTAATTTTCTTAACTAATTGAAGGACTATACATTTGTAACTTTTGAATTACATTTGTTCTTTTCTCTCCATCCTACCACGCGTGTTTAAAAGAAACAAATTGTCTTTTATGCTGAGAATCATTTTTTTCCAGCTATGTGTTATTCCCAAGAGCAAAAATTTTGTTTTCAGCTTCTTCATAATTGTTATTTATCACAAATTTCAATGAGAAATTGCCAAGTGTTTTCCAAAGTGTGTTCCATAGAATACAGATCCCTTGAGATACTACACTAAGCAGCATCTCAAATAAGTTTGCAAATCACTGTATGTCACTGGTTCCCAAATGCCAAATTGCAATATTTTCTTTTGTCCAGAAAAAAAATGAGAAAAGCCTTATTTTGATTTTGTAGGTTTCCTATATTTCAGAGTTAAAAAAAAAAAAAAAAAAGAAAAAAAACTTCCTTTAAGGAAATAAGGGTAATGAAATACTGATAATGATATGTTATCTAATTAAATTATATTAAGAAGTAGGTGTATTATAACTCACAAACTTTAACTTCTATTTACAGTACACCACTCCCATTACCTATGATAAAGTACATGGAGTAGGAACCTGGAAACTGCATTATTGTTTGCCAGTTCTTTTAGTATACTGACATTTTACAAATCTAGGCCTAAATTGTGAAATATTTTAACTCAGATAGGTGGTCTTTTAATAACTACTCAATCTTTTCTGCTTCAGTCTTCTTTAATGTCCTTCTAGTTTAAAGTTAATCCAACTTATTATATAAGACTACTGATAGATTTTCTTTAGAACAGATTTTGGAATGAGGAGCATATAACTCATTGCCGGTAAGTCCATTCCAACACATAGCCACCCTATAGGACAGAGTAGAATTGCCCCGTAGGGTTTCCAAGGAGCAGCTGGTGGGTTCGAACTGCCGCCCTTTTGGTTAGCAGCTGAGCTCTTTACCACCGTGCATCCAGGGACCAAGGAACATATACATGTCCCAAATAAACCTGTTTGATTTAAAAAAAATAAGATAAAAGCTTGTAGACAGTCTATTTACTTTGTCACTTAACAAGAAAAAAGACATGCTGAAATACTTTTTGAGTGTTTTCTGACGTGCTGTGCTGTCATGCTAATGTGTTTTGTTCTAAGAGTCTTTTATACTTCATTATTTAAATGATTATCAGGATGCTTCTTTCTTTGTGGCATATTAATGAAATTGGTTGAAACTGAACCAAAAAATAAATAAGGAAAAAAAAAAAAGAAAACCTGTACTGACTCAAAAGCATTGCTCTATTATCTTTAATGAGTTATGCACAGTAGCATCATGGATTTAAGCAATAAATAAAATAATAATCCAAATTCTGCTAGCTAAGCAACCCGTTTGACTTACTGTATCATCTGATCATCTATCTATCTTCTCTCCTTTGTCAATATTAATAAAGATTTCTTTTTGGTACTACCCCCAAGGTATTTTTTTAAAGCAATTTCCATTTAGAAGGTGGAGGGCAGAATGATTTGAAGACAAATTTTCAGACACCCGTAAGCATTTTTTCCAGGTTTAGTCAATTATCTTGACTCTTACAGTGACGAAGTGTGAGGAATGAATAGATTTATTACTTAATGGGCTGTTAACTTCCAAATATTTTATTTAGATAAGTAGTCTCCAACTTTTAATTTTCTGATGCAGGCCAATCTCTTAATAGTGAAATTCATTTATTTATAAATGGATTGTATTCCTTCCACAAAGGAAATGTTTAGGCCTAGGTAAAAATTTGTCCTTGCTGCTTTTTGCCAGCAAAGTTACTACAAGCTGAATCATGGATAACGTAGATGAGCATAAGATCAGCGAGGGCAGAAGCAATCTTCATAATGGGCTGGAAGTTATAGCCCAAGGGAGATGAGATGGTCAGAAAATGAACTCAGATTTAAAGCTGATACAAAGGTAGCCAGTGTGAGCCTAAAGGGTTTACTGGATAATGTTCTTCTTAAATGATTGCCTCCAAATTTCTGGTTGACAGGAAGTAAAAGGAAAAGAAAGCATAAGCATTTCAATGTTTAGCAAGTTGTTTAAACTCAAAAAATTTCACTTTGTAGCTAGGTAAAAATAACATAACTTCTTATTTACTTTATTTAAGTTAAAACAATGTAATGATATCTGAAAAAAAATTAACTCTTTTTCAATAGAAATATTAAGAATGACTTAGAAAATTTTACTTTTAGAAAATATTTCCTAGGGAAATTCATTTTGAATGTATTTTTATTTTTATTAATTGATATAAATATTGTTTTCTTCAATTAAATAGAAATGTTCTAATTTATTTATTTATGTTATATATAGCCACCGCTTTGATTTTTTTTCATCCTGTAAATGATGTTTTCTAACATCTTAAAATATTCAGGAATATAGAGTAGCCATTGTCACTAGCGGCCATTGAGTCAGTCCCCAATTCATGGTGACCCCATGTACCATGGAATGAAATGCTGCCCAGTCTTACACTATCGCCATGATCAGTCACAGCTTCGATCATTGCGATCCAGAGGGTTTTCATAGGCTGATTTTTAGAAATAGATCACCAGGGGTTTCTTCTCAGCCTGTCTTAGTCTGGAAGATTTACTAAAGCCTATTTAGCATCATAGCAGCATGCAAACCTCCACATAGTAGTTGCACATGAGGTGGATTGGCCAGGAATTAAATCTCGGTCTCCCACATGGAAGGAGAGAATTCTACTACAGAACAACAAATGTCCCCACAGAATCACTAATAAGTCACACACACACACATATATATATATACATATATATTAATAATTACAACCTATTTTATTAATTCAAGAAAAAAATGGGGGATGTAATTTGAAACTTTCATACACACGTCAGTCAGTTGAGTTATCCATGGCATCTTCTCTCATGGCTTTAAGGCGGTAAAGTGTTGAGATGGAGGTTGTTGCTGTAGTGTGTGTCGTTGAGTGGATTTCGACTCATAGCAACCCTTATAGGACAGAGTAGAACTGCCCTATAGGGTTTCCTAGGCTAAAATCTTGACTGTAGCATATAGACAGTCTTTTCTGTCAAGGAGTCACTGGTGAGTTCAAACCGACAACCTTTTGGTTAGCAGCCAAGTGCTTAACTAGTGTGCCCCAAGTGCTCCTTCTGAGACGGAGATATCACTAATGTAAACCACCTACTGAGCTGAGCTCCATATGATGGGTAAATTTTCAGGCAGGTATTCTAGAACCCCAACAATTTCTGTGTTAATGAGAAATAAACTTTCATTTTGTTCAGCTACTTATATTTTGGAATTGTTATTACTTATCAACTATTGTAGTGCATTGTTATGCTGAGTCTTATCCATTGGAAATGTTCCTGATTCTGTTTAGATTTGTTACATAAACTGATTAATCTCACAGGGAAGTAAAATCCTAACCCCCCTCCCCTCCCTTTAATCCATTGGGACATAGAGGAAATGACTAATAGAGAAATCATTTAAAGAATTTTTTTGGGCTGTGGGGACCATGGTCTGGGAGAACATCTAGCTCAATCAGCATAATACAGTTTATAAAGAAAATGTTCTACATTCACCTTGGTGAGTAGAGTCTGGGGTCTTAGAAGTCTGGAAGCAGCCATCTAAGATACTCCTCTGGTCTCACCCCTTCAAGAGCAAAGAGAATGAAGTAAACAAGACACAAGGAAAAGATTAGTCCAAAGGACTAATGGACTGCAGCTATCACGGCCTCCACCAGACTGAGTCCAGTACAACTAGATGGCTCCTGGCTACCACCACTCACTGCTCTGACCGAGATCACAACAGAGGGTCCCAAACAGAGCTGGAGAAAAATGTAGAATGAAATTCTAACTCACACAAAAAGATCAGACTTACTGCCTGACAGAGACTGGAGAAACCCCGAGAGTATGGCCCCCGGACACCCCTTTAGCTCAGTAATGAAGTCAGTCCTGAGGTTCACCGTTCAGCCAAAGATTAGACAGGCCCATAAAACAAAACAAGACTAATGGGGCACAACAGTCCAGGGACAAGGACTTGAGGCAGGAGGGGACAGGCAAGCTGGTAATAGGAAACCTGAGGTTGAGAAGGGACAATGTTGACATGTGGTGGGATTGTTAACCACTGTCATAAAACATGATGTGTACTAACTGTTTAATAAGAAATTATTTGTTCTGTAAACCTTCATCTAAAGTACAAAAAAAGAGAAAAAAAGAATGTTTTTTCTTTTACAAGAAAACAATAAGACTAATTGCTCTGCTTATGTACAGACATTTGTGAACGTGTCTTATCTGTTCTACTGTATTGAAAACCCTCTTCAGAAAAAACAAAGAAAAAAAAAAGCTTTAATATACTCATAATGATATCCCCTATATTATTTACAAATGCTATGTGATTAAAATATTGCATGATGGAGTTGAAGAACTGGTTCTTTTGTGACATAGTTTCAGAACTCAGTATCTTATTGGTTCTGCTTTGGAAGAAATAAAGTTTATAAAGCTTCATTTTGAAATATGTTTTCCAGAAATGAATGTACTATTTTAGTGCAATCTTATCAATTTCATATCTATGATTTCCTTGAGTCATTCAATTTACCTGTATATTTATACTATGCAACCTTAGAATACATTAGATCTGGCAATAGTCATAATGTTAATGGTTCCTATTGAGTTTTCTGTTATCTAAGAGACATACTTTTTGTTGGAAATCACTATGCTATTCTAGAAGTGGTCATGAAATCATCCTGCACAGATTATATGTAAAGAATATGGGGTATGTGTAAATCATCAGACATCAAAACTTTGGTTAGAAACGATGTCTAGTAGTTTAAATTTAGATTCAATGTATTTTTTTCTATTGTACTTTAGGTGAAGGTTTACAGAACAAATAGTTTCTCCTTAAATAGTCAGTACACATATTGTTTTATGACATTGGTTAACAACCCCATGACACGTCAACCTTCTCCCTTTTTTTTTTTTTTTGGTGAAAATATACATAACCAAAGATACACCATGTCAAAAATTTCTACATGCACAGTTCAGTGACATTGATTACATTTTTCCAGTTGTGCTGCTATTCTCACTAGAGATGAAGGTTTACAGAACAAAATATTTTCTCATTAAACAGTTAGTACACATGTTGCTCTATGACAATGGTTAACAACCCCACTACATCTCAACACTGTCCTTACTCAAACTTGGGTTCCCTATCACCAGCTTTCCTGTCCCCTTCTGCCTTCTAGTCCTTGTCCCTGGGCTGCTGTACCTCATTAGTCCCATTTTGTTTTATGGGGCTGTCCAATCCCCAGTTGAACGGTGAACCTCAGAAGTGAGTTCACCACTGAGCTAAAAGGGTGTCTGGGGCAGTACTCTCGGGATTTCTCCAGTCTCTTTCAGGCCAGTAAATCTGGTCTTTTTGTGTGTGTGTTAGAATTTTGTTCTACATGCTTCTCCAGCTTTGTCCAGAACCCTCTGTTGTGATCCTGGTCAGAGCAGTCAGTGGTGGTAGCCGGGCACCATCTAGCTGTACTGGACTCAGTCTGGTGGAGGCCTTGGAAGCTGTGGTCCATTAGTCCTTTGGACTAATCTTTTCTTTGTATCCTGTTCTCTTCATTCTCCCTTGCTCCCAAAGTGGTGAGACCAGTGGAGTACCTTAGATGGCTGCGTACAGGCTTTTAAGACCTCAGACGCTACTCACCAAGGTAGAATGTAGAACATTGTCTTTATAAATTGTGTTATGCTAATTGAGTAGTAGTCTAAATTTAATTGACAAAATTGTAATGTTAGTAAGAATAACCTGCCAAAGAAAGCAAAATGCCTATTTTGGCATGTGGCCATAGATCAAAATTCTACATTGATTCCAGCAGACCATTTCAAAAAAGAAAAAGAAAAAAACTCTTAAAAAATTGCTAAAGACCTTATAGGACAAACTGAAAACTTTAGTATAGCAGTTCTATAAGCGCTATTTCTGATAAATACATTTCCAGATTAAGATCAAGTCCCCAGGCTGTGAAAAATACTACTGCCTTAAACAGCTTTCTTGGAATGCCCCATAACTTTACATTAAAATCCTGGCACCCTTCTCCTTAACTACTGCCCAAAACTAGAGGAAATTGGCAGAATCTCGTTTACGCACCATGTTGACATTCAGGATAACCTTTTAGACCTCATACATGATAACCTCCCCACCTCTAGGTGAAGTTTAACGACCATTTTCTGAACACGTGATGCATGAAGTTATATGTAAACCCCACTGTGACCTCGTAGCATGATTAAGAATGTTGCTGATGTAACTTCTATGAACTTCCTACCTGTATACCCCTTGAAAGTAACCTTCCCCCTCACCCTCACTGAACACAATGAAATAAAGATATCTTTCCACTCTCCCACCTCAGTCTCTCGTTTATTGACTAAGATGAGTCACACAGAGCAGAACCTGGGGTTTCCACCTGGCAACAAGATGGTACTGTGCCTATCTAATGTTAAGGAAATTGTGTTAACATATTTGTCAACATTCATCCCTTTATGCCTCTTGATTCTTGAGCAAATCATTAGAAAAAAAGACTAAGATGTTTAAGAATGACCTAAATTAAGTGTTGAAAGAGACTACCCAAATGTGCCAGGTTTTCCCTCTCCCTGCCTACAACTTTGTTCAAAAACAAATTTCACTGAATTACTAATAAAAAAGCAAAACCAAGCCCGTTGCCATCGAGTTGATTCCAACTCATAGCGACCCTATAGAACAGAGTATAACTGTCTCATAGGGTTTCCAAGGAGCAGCTGGTGGATTTGAACAGCCAATCTTTTGGTTAACAGCCGAGCACTTAACCACTGTGCCACCGGGGCTCCAAATTACTAACAGATCATTTATTTTTATTTTTATTTAGAATAAATAAATACTTAGTATATATTTATATGTGTATATGCACGTTGTTGTTTTGTGCCCTTGAGTCAATACATACATATATATAAAATACTCAGATTTTTCTCTAATAGTCTTACTTAACTTTCCCACACAGTTTTTAGTACAGAGAGATTATATTCTAGGACACAAATAAATTTTTTTCTACTATAATTAAATACATAGGAATTGTGTCATTCCGGCTTTAGTGGAGAGATGGAACTAAAGCAAAGGAAACAACAATCTATTAACCTGACGATATCTCTCCAAAGATTATTTCCAGAAAGATTAACAATTATCCTAGTTGAGTGATGGAAGCTTAGGTATTTTGGAGTATGCCATAATTCAGTATCAGTTGCCTTAAGCATGGTTTCATTTCTGAAATTATATCATACAATGTTATAAGTTGAGGCATTACATTAGAATGACTTTCCATATAAATTCTGTGAAGGGTTATTTTATTGAAAACATAAGTCTTTATAAAGTACATTGTAAAAAATCAAGCTACAAGTTTTAATCACCCTGAGGTGTGTCTGTCAAATGCCATTGTGTCCAGTGACATGTTTGCCTCTTTCAAAGCAAACTGTGATTTCTAGTCATAGAGGGTCTGGTGGCCCTGTCAGATGTTTTCGTCACTGTCAAAATCCTTTCTATTCATGCTAGAAGTGTGTTGATGTGCTCAAAATGAACACCATCTAACAAGTCTTTTCTTCCTTGTTTTAAAAATCTGTTTCCAGAACTAGTCAGCACTTTTATTGGTTGGTGCAGTGGTTAAGAGATCAGGCTGCTAACCAAAAGATAGGCAGTTCGAATCCACCTTGGAAACTCTGTGGGGCAGTTCTACCCTGTCCTATAGGGTCCCTATGAATCTGAATCAACTCAATGGTACTGGATTTTTTTTTAATTCATCTAAAGAAATATTAAATAATTAATAGGACAAATTATAATATTTATGGTCCGTATTAGTAATACAATATCTATAGTCTGAGAGGTTTGGAGCATCTGTAGTTCTCTTTCTAACAATTTTAAAACTTAGTGCTATAAAATGCACGGGTAATTTGAAGATGAAGTGCTGAATTTTCACCTCATTAAAAACAATAAAGGAAAGCCAAGGGAAAGATTAACAAGAATATGTAATATTTCTACAGTTGCAGGGTGATTCTCGCTGACAAAAAGATTCATCAAGGGATTTTCACTACTTGACTGACCTGTGTGAATGAACTGAAAACCATTTTTAGGCCTCTCTGAGGTTGTCTTAAGTAAAAACACAGGGATGTAATGAGCCTTTCCAAATAGCTGAGCAGTATCTCCCCTTCTGACTATCAAGCAAGAAACAAAGTCAGTGTTTGAATAAACAATTACAACTAAATGACAGTTCCTGGTATTTCAAACACAATAAATAGAGAATCAATGAATAAATTAAAAAATGCCTAAGCTATTAAATATTACCAATTTCAAAAATCTACTACAGTGAAATTACGTTATTTAAAATATAGCTTAATTTGCTGCCATTATTTAGCACAGCAGTGATTCATTGAACTTTTATCCCCTTTGTTTTTGATTCTTTTAAGTAGGTGGATCACTTCCCAGGACACTACCTGTTTTCATAGAGGTAGATCAGAATGAGACAAGGGAATATTTCTTTTTCTCTGTTTTATTTCCAAACTTGTTGTTTTAATTACTTATGATTGGT
Organism: Dugong dugon; assembly: GCA_030035585.1. Classification (NCBI taxonomy): domain Eukaryota; kingdom Metazoa; phylum Chordata; class Mammalia; order Sirenia; family Dugongidae; genus Dugong; species Dugong dugon. The sequence goes on along the minus strand of CM057477.1, from coordinate 44,767,671 downwards.
TGGTAGTGTTTTTTTACATGACTGTTGTCATTATTCTGGAATCTAAGTCACAGATTTTTCACACACATCAAACTTCTATATGTTAACCTATCAGAAAAACCCACTCATGAGTTTTTGTGACTCTTAATTTGATTTTCTTCTCTTCTGTGTCTAGTTGTTACTTTCATTTTCAGTGGTTTACCAAATCTGTACCTTTATCAATACTCATTTGAATGATAACAATCCCTTTATTTACCATTTATAAGTCAAGTAAATAGAAATGAAGACTGGCAGTACATAACAGAGCTGATCAATATAACACACAATAGACACCAGGCAGAGTCCCCAGATGCTGCAAAAAGTTAAAGCTCTTGGCTGTTAAACCAGTAGTTGAAGTTTCGAGTCCAACCATCTCTATGACTATTCCAACATTTTCACAAATAAAAATTTGAAATATCTACAATTCTATATATTGTTTATACATTTTTTTCTTTTTTTAATTTTATTTTAGGGGGAAGATAGGCACAATATGATCTGAAATAGTATTTTCATGCAGCTGTGTCTAAATTTTCACAGCGACACTGATTTAGAAAAGTATTAGATATATTGAAATGTGTTTATTAAAGGTATCTTCATTGTTTGAAAATGACTGCATACACAAACAACTTATACAGGACATATTTAATTTGTCCATTAATGCAAATTATTTATTAAGCAACTTCTACATGCTAAGCAATTTTCTGGGCATTTGGAATACATACATAAATAAAACTGACGAAGACGCATGACTTGTGTAGATAACATGGAAATCACTGTTGTGAAACTGCCTTTGCTCTGTAGATCACTCTAGATACCCATAGGTGTCACATCAATCAAGTTCTAAACTCAGGAATATTATTTGTGTGATGTAGTAATCAAGGCTCAAGAAGAGAGTAAGATTTTAAGGAATTCTCTTATGCAATTGTCAGGAGCTGGTAAGTCCAAAACCCATAGGTCAGACAGCAGGCTAGAAACTCCGGCACGCTATCTATGTTACAGTCTTGAAGCACAATTCCTTCTCTCTGGAAAAGCTCAGTTTTTGCCCTTAAGGTCTACAACTGATTAGATGAGATCCATCTGCATAATAGAGGGTAATCGCCTTTAGTCCAAGTCAACTGACTGTAAATGTTAATTATATCTGTAAAATACCTTCACAGTTACATCTAGACTAGTGTTTGACAATAAAACTGGGCACCATAGCCTAGCCAAGTTGACACATAAAGTTAACCATCACTTGTGATTTGACAGAGAGTCTGTGTATATATTAATGTATTATAACTGAATTGATAATCTGCTATTTGGTTTAGGGCATTACCGTATTCAAGAAGGTATTGGTAACGCTAAAGGATGTAAAGAGACACAATGGTACACAGAATCACATTTATGTTTATTTATATATTTATGTTGTGAATAAAGTTTTTTTTGTCAGCTGCTTCAAAGCGAGGACTGTTTAATTTATAGTATGTCATATACTTTTATTTTTAATTCACTTGACTAAATATTTGCTGAGCATACAGTATGTGCTAGTGGTGTGTTTGTGAGTGGGATAAAGTCATTTCTTTAAAGGAACATACAGTCTAGTTAGGGAGATGTTATAAAACTTAAAACAGATTATTTTTTTCAAATTGTCTAAATTTTGAGAAAGTTACAGTTCATACAGACATAATACAAAATAACCAAAAAACCATAACTGTTGCCATTTAGTCAGTTCTGACCCATAGTGACCCTGTAGAAATAATACGAAATAATAAAGTTAAAATGATGGTTAGGAGTAGATGCCTATTTTGATAGAGTTATATAGTAATCACACAATATATTATCTAGCTGCCACTATGTGTTCTCAAGAACCTTTTGTTCTTCCATTTATCAAACAGAAATTTTAAGTGTGATCATCTGAATAGACCAAGAGTACCATAAAATCTAAATTTAAGCAATCACAAAGACAGATTACTCCCCAATATTTCAATAATATTATAGTCTAGTCGGCTTTTTAAAAGCCTGAAGAAAAGTAAAAAAAGAAAAAAGTAAACTTAAAAAAAAAGAACAAGGATTTTTTTTCCTCTAAATAGCGATGTTAGGCTAACCAAACTATTTGTGCTATTGCATATGACCCTAAAATTGCTTTGAGTACCAATGATGAAACCGTGACTCAAATGTTTAAGTAAATTTTGCAAGGTTTTGCAGAGTAAAAGGAGCAAAAATTCACCCTGGATTGCAAATCAAAGTCCTACATACTTTAGCAAGCTATATCAACAGGTGAATATAAAATTCAAGTACATATTTTTTAAAAATAGTTTATGTACAATATTGTTGTTTAGTATACTTTTGTTTATTTTCTATTTTTCAAACAAATGTATACTGTAAACAATTTGGACTAAAAGAACTACTACTCATTTCTCTTCCTTTGTTTCCCAATGTGAAAGTAAAGTTACTGGTCGATGTTTAAATTCAGCATTCTGATCAAGCTCTTCAAGAAAATCAGTTAAGATTGTTGAAGGTTGTCAGAAAATAAAAATGATGTGTACTTAGAAAAGGCAAATTGGAAAATTATATAATAATGTGACTTAAAGATAGATTTAATTTACCTTTGTCTGCTTACCAGGGACTTAACCTTGTAACGCTCTAATAACTGTTGAGGAGAGATATTTGAGAAAGTATAGATTCTCTATTAAGACTTGAATAGGCCCCCATATCCCTAGGTATCAAATTACTGTTTCCTTTTTTACAAAAAATTAATATTAAGACCTTCTGTCCTACTCTTACATCTAATTTACACCTAATTTTCTATTAGATTTTGCCTCATCATAGTTTTCCATGGTCTATAAGACCCTGTAAGATCTAATCACCTCCCTAGCTCTGTAGACCCAATTGTCTCCCTTCCTTTTCTTCCAATCTTTCTCCTTTTTTACTAGGCTTCAGGTATGCGTGCTGAACATATTTCAGATACTTACATTTCTGGCAGCTTCTCAACTTTCAAATCTCTGCTTAAGTACCACCTACTCAGGGCTGCTGTGTCTGACTACATCTGTAAGATACCTCCCCACATTCAAGTTCTATCTTTTTTCCTCATTTATTTGTTTATTTTTTCATAATACTGATGACTTTTTGAACATTGTTATTTTGGTTGTTGTTTACCTTTTTATGGTATGCTTCTCGACAAGATCCTTGGCTTCACGAGAGCAGAGACCTTGTCTATTTCATTTATCCCAAGGTCAACTCATGACACATAGAAGGTGCTCAGTGAACAGTTGTTGAATGATTGAATGAGTGACTTCTCCTATGCTAATCACAAGCTTACATGTGACTTTATTCCAGGAATGGATACTCATGTATAAGGGAAACCTCAGACTCCATTTCCTAAATAACCATATATAATTTCAGGGTAATATACTATGAAACCTGTGAGAGCTAGAACTTAATAGGACTGCCTTGTTTTTCCGGGTCTTGGAAGATTTTTTTTTTCTTTCTTTTTATTGTACTTTAAATGAAGGTTTACAGAACAAACAGGTTCTCATTAAACAGTTAGTACACATATTGTTTTATGGCAATGGTTAACAACCCCACGACATGTCAACACTGTCCCTTCTCAACCTTGGGTTCCTTATTACCAGCTTGCCTGTCCACTCCTGCCTTCTAGTCCTTGTCCCTGGACTGTTGTGACCCATTAGTCTCGTTTTGTTTTATGGGCCTGTCTAATCTTTGGCTGAACGGTGAACCTCAGGACTGACTTGATTACTGAGCTAAAGAGGTGTCCAGGGGCCGTACTGTCAGGGTTTCTCCAGTCTCTTTCAGGCCAGTAAGTCTGATCTTTTTTTGTGAGTTAGAATTTTGTTCTACATTTTCTTCAGCCATGTCCGGGACCCTCTGTTGTGATCTCCATCAGAGCAAGCAGTGGCAGTAGCCGGGCACCATCTAGTTGTACTGGACTCAGTCGGTGGAGGCCGTGATAGTTGTGGTCCATTAGTCCTTCGGATCTTGCAAGTTTTCTGCCTTCAACAGGATGCATCCAGTTTTACCACTTTTCTGTCACTCATTTTAGTGGAAAATATTTGACTTTTCCTTCTCTTACAGGTTTCTGCCTTACACAGGTTCTGACTTTCACAGGTTTTACTGTAATATTTTTTTCCTTTCCTAACTTGAGTACAAGAGGCCCTGGTTGCTCAATGGTTAAGCACTTGGTTGCTAACCAAAAAGTAGAACCTACCAGCTGCTCCATGGGAGAAAGATGTGGTTAGTTAGCTCCTATAAAGGTTACAGCCTTGGAAACTCTATGGGGCAGTTCTACTCTGTCCTACAGTGTCGCTATGAATTCAGAATCTACTAGATGGCAATAAGTTTGCTTTTTTTTTTTTTTTTTTGAACTTGACTACATGAGTTAATGATGCAGTTCCTATTTGCTGAGGAAGATAGGTGGCAAGAGCTCTAACATCTTTTTATAAGTAGTCTATTTTCCCTGCGGCTACCAAAGAAGACATGTCTCACCTAAAAAAAAAAAAAAAAAAGACATCAAACAAACAAAATCACCAAATAAAAACTTATGTGGTTTAATAGGGGATTAGATTTAAGAGATGAAATTATATTGCTACTTTTAGGCCCAAGATTATCTGTATAATTATTATCCTGATGACAAATTTATTACATTAGAATATTATATCCTTGTAATAGTTATCTATTGCTGTATAACAAATTACTCTGAAACTTAAGAGCTTAAAATAACAATCATTTATTATTTTTCAGTCTCTGTAGGGTAGGAATCCACACATAACTTTGCTTGATGCTTCTGCCTCATGGTCTCTCACAAAGTGGCAATCAAGATGTAATCTAAGACTGCAAGTTGTCTTAGATTCAGCTGAGGAAAGATCCTTTCCAAATTAACTCTTGTGGTTATTGGCAGGATTTTCCATTCTTCCTGGACTTTGGATTGAGAGTCTGACTTCCTTGCTGGCTGTTGGCCAGAGACCACTTCTGTTGTTTGCTTTGTAGGCCTTTCCATAAGGCAGCTCACAACACAGCCGCAGCTTTCAACAAATGGAACAGGCAAGAGAGCAAGCAAGGAGTGAGCAAGGCATAAGTCACTCACTAACTCCAGGACAGATTCAAGGGAAAGGAGTTATAAAATGAAATGAATACAAGGATTTGGGGATCATTGGGGGCCGTTTTAGAGGCTGCCTCCCAGAATTACATATTTTGATAAATGTGTCAGTTTATAAAACTATGTAGAATAAATACTTAAAGTAAAAAGAGAGAAATTTGGAAAATCAATTGGTATGTGTAAGTGTAACTTTAGTGCTTATGTTTTTAACTATATATCGTTAATTTTAGGAAACTAAATAGCCTTAAATGTAAAGATTTTTTCCAGAAAAGTATTTTACTGATAAAAATATTTACTATTTGAAACTGATCCATTCATAGATTTGTTAAGCTTTTCTTACATGAGAATCATTAAACAGTTGACACAAAGAATAGGTTTATAAAAGCATACTAGATATCACACCTACCTATGGGAAGTTCATATACCTAGTGGAAACATTTTAAAGGAGTATTGAATTACACTTTCTATTCAAGATAGATATTCATATAAATATGTGGGAACTGATATGACAAATAAAACCTAAGGCAATATAAACAATTTATAGACATGGACCACTTGTGAAAACCCAACCAGAGTTCATGAAATATATCATATGAGTTTGCATGAAATAAAACAGAAAATACTACAAAGCATATTTAAATTCTCATTAGGTTTACAACATAGCTCTTATCAAATGCATATTGATTTCTTTCAAACTTAGAATTTGAAATGATCTTTTCATACACTATAAATGTCTTACCACTAGTTAGAACTGACATGTATTTCACACTGTGAATGAATTAAATCTGAGAGGAAAAAGTATGGTGTTTAAGGTTGAACCTTCCTCTACAGTATGAATAAAATTAATAAAAAAAAATGACTTTTTATCTAATGAACTGTGAATAATGAAGTTTTATTAAAATGCCTAATTTGTTTAGGTACATGCATTGCCTAGTTATCTGATTATTCTGGCAAAATTACAAACAGATAATGTTGAATCTGTTAAATTAAGAAAGTCATTGAAGTAATTAAGGCTGGTGAAGCATATTATTAATACTTTAAATGGGAAGGTAGTAATGTAAAATGTACCTGTTCCCTTATGTTCAGGGTTATGTTCCCATTGGCATTTAATTGTACAAGACCTCAGAAAAATGTTTAAAAATGAAAAAAATAGGTCATTATTAAGAAGATGCATAAGGCATATTTTAATAAATAAATTATCTAGGTTTTACCCTAATTCATTCTGTCTTCCTTGATTTTATGAGGAAAAACAATTCCACAGATTAACACAAAATGGGGATATGCATTTGTAATAGCTATAGGGTCGCTTTGTGTCAGAATCGACTCGAGGGCAATGGGTTTGGGTTTGGTTTTATGAGCTTAAACTAAAAACATCGTCAAGAATAATTCATTTAAGAATATTATCATTAATTGCCTGGATTTTTAAAACTTAACTGGTACATTGGAGAGAAAATGAAAGAACCATCAAAGGATACGATAAGTTAGTCCATGAGAGAAAATGAAGAGTAAGAGACAAGAGAAATGAAAACCAATACAATGAGTAGTTTAGTTATAGATCACGGAATTGACTTAATTTAGCATCACTAGAATTCACATAAACATTTTTAGAGGACTTACTATCAAACTTATAAAGATAATATTATAATATCAGTTTCTCAATTCCTACACATGCTGAATTTATTTCTAGGTCAACTGAACTCGACACCTCCAATATCTACAACAAATGATGGAGGAGTGTCAGAGTCATGGAAATAATGTGCCCTTAATTCCCAAAGATATACTCTCAAGTCACCTGACGTTTCATAGAGGGTTTTCTCATACTCTGAAAATATGTGAAACTGATACCCCTGCCTGTTAAACACAATCATATAGCGAAAATAATGAAGTCACCGACACAATTTCCTTGTTATCTCCAACTTTAAGCTGAATTTTTAATACACTTAAACTTATCTCTCAAAATCAGCCATGCTAACATAAGCATTTTCTCATTCTACCTTTAACAACCTTTTCCCCCCTAAAATAATTTTTTCTCTCTTTCTCTTATTTCCAGTTTTTTACAGAATTTTATCATGAAATCAATGACATAATTTGTAAGAGGTCCTTTATTGACTGTCTGGTAGATATAAGACAGTGATAGTTACTAAAGGAAAAAAAACATGCGTAAGACAAGTCCTTCTCCTTGAAAAACTCTTAGACTAGAAAGGCAGGTAGGTGAGGATTAAGCATATATCCAGATTTGGAGGCTTATACAATATGGGAAGCCCTATTTAATAAAAGTATTACAGAATACCAAAAAAAATATATGTGAAGGTACTTCAGAAGGGTCCATGCAAGTGAGAAGCTCTGAATGGTAAGCTTCAATTGGTTCATGGTAAATCTGTCGCTGTTGAGGAGCATTATAGTGGTGATGTATACAAAGTAATACGGGACTAATATCGGTCAGAACAGTTGTTCATATCCAGTCATGGTCTCATTAAATGTTAGAGAAAGGAGACTATTAATTCTGCCACCTGTGGGAGTCAGTATAGATTTTATTAGAGTAAAATTTGAATTAGACTTGGAGAAAAAGAAACCATTTGCAAGTTAGAATAGGCAAAAGGGAAAATCTTTCAGGTAGAGGGAGATGCACAAACAAATGTAGAAAGATATGACAATGTGTAGCCTTTGAAAGAAAGCTCAATTACATAGCATGGCCACATCATGAATGAACAAGGAAAATGGGTAAAAATATATTTAGTCTGGACATTAAAACTGTTATTAGTTAGTGAAGGTGGTTGCTTGTTTGCCAAGCTAAGTAGAGCCAATGCAAATTTTAAAATACTAAAATGCTTAATTAGGAAATTGCAGCTCTTTTTTTCAACATCTCTAATTAAAATTATGTGTCTTTAACCATGGTTTTGGGAGTAAAAAATACATTTTATTCTAGTGCACCACACAAATAATTTACTGTTAATATCTTTATGATGAGATATAGGGAAAACAAAAACTACCATTTAACATTAATATTAATTTATATATTAAATATAGACCACATACAGAATATAATTTGTTAAGTCACTAGGTATTATTAAATCAGTATAAAAATATTTATATTACCATCCAGTTCTCCCCCGTTTATACATGTACTTTTTCTTGCTCTGGAGAAAACAACCAGGCTAATGACATTCAGAGTGATGAGAGCCTCATCCGTCAGCTTTCTCTGTAATTCTCTCTAGGCCTTCGTAGACAAATACATTTTCACATACTATAAAAAATTAACTACCCAAACATTATAAAAATAACTTTAAGGGTCTGATAAAATAGGCTAAAGCAAGGACATTGAAAGTTAATTCTTTCCTTTCAGCCTAAACTTGCCTTATTCAATTTCACAGACTTCATAAAATGTAATAATTCTTATAAACCTACAAAGGGCAAAGAGAGACAAGAGCCTCCAAAAAAAGATATAAACAATGGTCTAAAAGTGATAATGAATCATCCAGCTTCTGGAAATAGTTGACTCCTAATATATTGGTTTTATCATTTAGAATGGCTTCTGCTCTAAGTAACCAAAACCCAATACAAAGAGGCTTAAATTACAAGTAGAACGATGACAAATCATGGTTCAGCTGTGGCTTTACTCTATTTGTCTGTGATTCTTTGACTATGCCTGCTAGTTTTTTCAGTATATTAATATAATTGCTTTCTCAGCTCAGGGATGCACACTTGCCCAGAGGAAAAAAGAGCCCATTATTTCTAGCATTCCCAGCAAGAATGATAAAAATAATTTTGAGTTTACCCAGTACTTAATCAATGCCTGCCCAATGGAATACAAATTCTGATTAATTTCAATCAACCTTACCTTCTCTTCCCAGCTGAGGAATGATCAACCTTCCCCAAGGTATATGGGGTATGTGGGAAGGGAGATGCCTGAACAAAAAGTTGGAAGCTATTAGGATACTGAAAAAGGGGAGTGGATCCTGGTAGACAACCAATGATGTTAATTGCAACTGCACTAAATAGAAAGCCACTGCTTTATTTTAAAACAAACAAACCAACAAAAAGACTCAGAGTGACCCTATAGAACAGAGTATAACTGCCCCATAGGGTTTCCAAGGAGCAGCTGGTGGATTCGAGCTGCTGACCTTTTGGTTAGCGGCTGAGTTCTTAACCACTGTGCCACCAGGGCTCCTGCTTTATTTTAAATACTTGTATTTTATCTCCTGAAATTTTGTGATGATACTTAATTGTTCTTTTTTTTCTTTTCTTGCCTCCCATCTAGAAACCACAATTATAACATATTCTTTATACTGCAAATACGACTTGCCTTAAGGAACCTCAGTTTAAAGCATAAGTTCCATGAAAGGGAACCCCAAATTTTTCATGATTTTTTCATGACTTGCTCATATGCTTCATGTTCTGTTACACTATACCTCAGACCTAACACTCCAGAACTATGAACTGTATGCACTTTTTATACATCTTCTGTTTCATTACACTTGGGTGCCCTTGCTATAACCCTGACCATGATCATTGCTTCATCTTTCCCTGAACAGTTAACTCTTTCCTAATAACTATGCCTAGCTTGGCTACCTCCTCCTTCAGGAAGCCTTCCAAATGACAAAGGTTAGATTGCTTTGCAGATATCTATACACCTGCAGCTTGGAGCTGTGGTGGAACAGTGGTTATGAGTTATGGCTGCTAACCAAAAGGTCTGCAGTTTGAATCTACCAGCCTCTCTTTGGAAACCCTATGGGGCAGTTCTACTCTGTCCTATAGGGTCGCTATGAGTCGGAATTGACTTGCTGGCAGTGTGTTTTGTTTTGTTTTTATATATGCCTGCAGTACTCATAACTCTTACAAAATTATTATAAAATGATCTATTTATGTTTTCATGTGAGTGGCTCTATGGAATCACTTGTTTATTGCTGAGAACACAGCTCCTGATAGATAGCTGCAATTAATGAAAACTCAAAAAATAAAACTACAGTATACTATACTGTGTAATAATGACCTCATGTGATGCCATGTTGGTCCTTATTTCCTGGGTTCCAGTTATGTCTGATTTATTTTATGTCTTCAAAATCTGCCATTTCTTTTTCTTCACATATTTCTTCTGGAATAATCATCTCATTTTACCTAGCTAAGTAGAATTCACACTTAAAGTGCTAGTTTAATGTGTCACTCTTTGCCAAGGAGCTCATTGTAACTCATGTGTCCGTGTAAAGTTACCTGCAATATTTCCATATGTTAGCCTGATCTTTCCCTTCATAACACTAAGGTTGAATACATAAATATTCATTTAGTGTTTTTTGTTCTTCATACACTGAGATCCATGAAATCACAGAGCCTGTAAGTCTATTCACCACTATATTCTATAACCTAGCACAGTCCCTGGGACATAATATGCATTTCATAAATATGTGCTTCAAAGATGGATGATGGTGTTAACTATTAGACTTTTAATTGTAGACCAGTTCCCTGCTAAACCTCATACAAGCACAACTCTACTAATGTTAAATATATAGTCTTGAAAACTCAAAATAACTCATTTATGGTTAATGACTTCTATTTGGGATATAGTTAGTGATTTCAAGCATTCAAAGATTTCTGATTCTCCTTCTCTATTTGCCATGGGAAGCTTAGAAAGTGGAGCCAACTCATTTATTATTTATAACTCCCTGTTCTGCTACCATTTCTACACAGATTCAGGTCCGCCTTGAAGATTCAGGATACTCTTAGAAGCTGCCTTCTCCTAGAATTTTAGAACAGAAGTATGAGGAAGTCTTGTCTGCTATCAGATCCCTAAACCTAACTTAGGGTTTCCATTACTACCTCCCAACATTTTCAACACATTGACAACCTTTGTTAGGTATGCATTGTTGTTGCTCTTGTTAGGTGTCTTCAAGTCGATTCTGACTCATAGTGACCTCATGTGACAGAGTACACCATTGTGTTTTCTAGGGTGTAATCTTTATGGGAGTAGATAGCCAAGTCTTTATCCAATGGAGCTGCTGGGTAGGTTCGAATGAACAACCTTTCAATTAGCATCCTAGAGTTTAACTGTTGCACCACCGGAGCCCCTTGATAGGTACCTAGTAGCATCTCATTATCAATTCATTTCATTCTTCTACTTGCTGTGGGGACTCTTCTAATGTCACCAAAATTCTTTCACATGCTAAATCCAGGCTCTGAATCCTCAGGTATTTTGGTTCTTGATATTCAAAGCCAGAGCTGGACCCTAAAATATCCCCCACATCACGGTTTTTAAAAATTAAGTACTTTTGTCTTCATTATGTGTTTAAAACATCCATTCATACACTCAGCTTCTCCATTTATGCTGTGTCCCCAAACTTTTGATTGACACATGCTTCAGAAGGTGTCCTGTCTGCTTCAATAATCAGGGAAAGATATAGAAAAGTCTCCTCAGGTAATAACTCATTAAAATAATTTGCTTCACAATACAATTTTTTCACCATCCAGACCAATAAAACACACACACACACACACACACACACACACACACACAGAGAAAAGTAATATGGAATAAATATTATTCAAACAAGAGATTTGTTGCAGTGAGAGGGAATAAAATCCAAATCTCAGTTGCAGAAATTATCCTTAGATAGATGGGAAAACACCCTTTACATAGAAAATGAGGGGTACACACAGTGTTGATATCTATTTCTATACTAATGATACCAAGAACTCCCTTCTGCACTGAATATTTATATATTTACCAAAAAAAAAAAAATGCTGGATATTTCCAACATATGTATCACAGATATCTCAAGTCAACACTTTGAAAATGGAACAAATGAACTTCCTCAGCTTATGAATTGACTCTCCTCTTGTGATGGCATTCTCAGCAAATCAGATCATTGTTATTTCTAAATCAAAAATGTTTTCACGTATTTCTTATCTTAAAACAAGCAAACAAAACAAAATGCAGTGCAAACAATAACCACTCTTCAATCAACAATAAATAAAACTTTAATTTTTTGCCTTTTACAACCAAACTCCTTGAGTTTTCTCTTCTTGCTGCCAACTCATGTACTCATTCATCAATCTATAACATTCTCACTTCTTCCCTCACTTCTTCAAGGAAACTGCAATTTACTTTTCTAATTCCAATATGTACTTCTCAAATGTATTTTTCTTAAACTTTCTATAGCATTTCACTCTATTGAAGCCTCCATTTTCAATTATAACTCTTTCTTGGATTTGAAAATTATTCCTTTATTATTTTATTTTTTTTCCTATAGGATGCTTCATGAACTTTTACAGGTACTGTAATTAACTGAGGGTGAAGGGGTTAATCATATGGCTTTCATATATTACCGGGCAAAGGACATGTTTATGTCTTTATCTTGTAAATGGCAGAGAACTATTGAATTTTTTTTAAATAGGTAGTATCATTATCAATTCTATGTTTAAAAAAATATCACTTTGATATAACTAAGACTAATTAATTACAATTATCCCAAGATGGAATTATCATGATGAGTTGGGAGACAATTGAAATAATCTAATAAGAGATTATACTAGTCTTAACCAATTTAGTGGCAGTGGAGACAAAAGCAATTGTTGAATAAGTGAACTGTTAAGTACTTAAAATGATGACGATGACACAAAAAAATGGACTCTAAAATGTTTTTTATTTTCTGAGCAATTTAATAAAGCGGTTATCAACTGGGAGGATTTTGCCTCCAGGGTACGTGTGGCAATGCCTTTGCTTGTCATGACTGAGGTAGATGCTACTGGTATCCATCAAGGAAGCTGTCCTGTGTATCCTACAATGCTCAGGAAAGCCCCTCACGACAAAGAATTATGATGGAAATGCAAAATGGTATAGCCATTTTGAAAAACACCGTGGTGGTTTCTCAAAGAGCTAAAACTAGAACTACCATTTGACTCAGCAATTCCACTCCTAGGTATATACCCAAAAGACTTGAAAGCAGAAACTCAAACAGATAATTGTACACCAATGTTTATTGCAGCAATATTTCACAGTCACTAAAACACCACTTAAACGCCCATCAACAGATAAATGGATAAATAAAATATGGTACATACAGACAATGGAATACTACTCAGCCATTAAGAGAAATGAAGTCTTGGTACTTGTTACACTATAGATGGAGCTTCAAGATGCTGAGTGAAACAAGTCAATCACAAAAGGACAAATATTGTATTACTTCACTTATAGAAAAAGACAGGAAGAGGAAATTTATAGAGACCAAAGTTTATTAGTGATTACCAGGGGCAAGAGGGAGGGGAAGATGAGGGGTTATTGCTTATGGAGTACTGAGTTTCAGTGATTTATGGTGATTAAAAAACTGCATTGATTAATGGTAGGGTTGCATAGTCAATTGATATAATTGTTGTACAACAGTATAACGTTGAATTGGCAAAAGTTGTGTGACAGATATATTTAGAACAATGACCAAAAAAAAAGAGTAGCTGCTGAGACTGGTTACAACCAATCAACTCATGGGATTTAGTTCCTTGGTTTGGAGGTTTAGGGTCATAATTTCATAGGACATCCCAGTTAATTGGCCTAATATTGTGTTTAGTGCTTCTATTCTACCTCCTAGTTCATCGCATAGTGCATGGGGTCTTAAAAGCTTGCAGGCGACCAACCAAGATATACCAATTTGTCTCAATTTGCCTGGAGTAACAGAGAATGAAGGAAAGTCAGGAATAGGAGGAGGAAATGGAATGTGAGGCTAGTTGCCTCCATGAACAACTGCCTCCTTTGCCATGAGACCAGAAGAGCTGGATGGTGCCTGGCTACTGTTACTTAACTTTTTGATCAAAGATTCTATAGAAGAATTCTAACAAAAATGGAGAAAATGCATAACTGAATTTCAAATTCTTGTAGAATCCAGAATTTCTGGAGCCATGGAGGCTGAATGAATCCCCGAAACTATTGCCCTGAGATAATCTTTAAACCTTAAACCCAAACTATCCCCTGAAGTCTTCTCAAAACCAAACAATAGTTCAGCTTAACTATTAAGGAATCTCTTCCTTGAGTGTTGAGCTCTTTTAAGATCTATTTATATGGGTTCAAACTGACAATAGCAACCCGAAAGATAAGATAAGAAACTTAGGGGGAAGTGAGTTTATATTAATGAGGGAGGAACTGTTCTGAAAAGGAGGATGAGAATGGTTACACAACTCAAAGAATGTAATCAATGTCACTGAATTGTACATGTTGAAATTATGGAATTGGTGTATATTCTGCTGTGTCTATTCTCAACAACAACAACAAAATAAATTGTTAAAAAAGAATTATCTGGACCAAAATGCCCATAGTGCCAAGGTTAAGAAAGCCTGACTTATTCAAAGTAGATAAAGTAGGTTTTTTTTGAGGGGGGAGAAGAAAAAAGAAAAAAAAAAAAAACAGTTACGCTAAATTTAAGATTCTCATGGATATCCAACTGGATGTATTTGGTATTGATTGAATAAACAGATCTGAAACTCAAAAGGGAATTCATGTCTGGAGATATACATTTGACACGTTGGGAAGCTGATAGCAAATGGCTGGTTTATGAAGATTTCAAAGAAATTAATCAGAGATAATGTGTGAACAACTCACTAACTTGTTTGTCACTGCACACAGGTATGCCAAGAGTGTGTTGGAGGGTTGCAAAGATATTGACAGTCTGTTGTCCACTGCTGATTGTGTTGTTGTTGGCTTCTGTCTGAACAGTCTGAAGCCCTGCCAAATTTGCTGGAGATAGGCACTGTTTGTATTAACTGGCTCATAGATGAGAGTTCGTTCTTCAGCAGTCTGTGTCACTTGCTGTCCCTGGACTGTAATCTGCTACTGCATGTGGGTTGGCCAGCGGGGATGACTGCCTGGGACTGCTACATGAAGATCTGCTGGGTCTGGCCTTGCTGGCCTTACATCTGCACATTCTGCCACCCCTGGATCCAAATTGTCTGGGCAGGACCAATGGTTTATGCTATAACCCCTGTGTCCCAGATACAGATACTTACATGATGGCTTGACCTTATGCACAAGAGACACTTTAAACAATGATAGTTGGCCAGTCAACATAACTAATTGGCCTCTTCTGACTGCACCATTAAAGGTTGCCCCTGAACCTACTGCTGAATCTGTCCAGCTGCACAATGATCTGCTCTGTTGAGCTATTTCTGTTTACTGTATACTGTTCTATGGTCCCTCCAAGTTAGAATCCTATCCACAGTGAGCTTCACTGTGGAGATCCTAGATGAAGAAGTGCACTCCTTAGTGTAGGGGCATTCATGACATGGAAGCGTACTCCCAGGTCTGTGTCCTGATAACCCAGGCATATGGGTTGTGGAGAGGAGGGCACAGGCCTCCCTGGCACTAGCACACTGCTAAGTGTTCGACCCTTGCAGGTCTTCAGCAGGAGTGTCTCAGGTGGTTTCAGGCCCCGGGCCATTGTCTCTGACCACCTGCTCAGTAAGCTCAGGCTGACTATAAAACTTATTTTCATTGAATATATATTTATGAACATACCCACATGCACACTGGACTTCATTACATTCTGACTGAGATACAAAGATGTTCAGTAATGATCATGCACAAAAAACATCTACAATGAAGTAGGAGAGATGTGAAAAGTATAAAAACTGTTTTAAGGCAAATTACAAGCAATGAAAGAGAGGCAGAAAGAAAGTTCTAGGCATATTAGCAAAGTTAATAAATCTTCCTGAAAATCAAGAAATGTAGCACAGAAAAAGTGGTATTCGAGCATTATTTTTAACATAAATAACATTTTAACAAGAAAAGTGGGGAATTTATGGAAAACGGGGTGTCTTTTAAAAAATGGAGAACAGTCCAATTTGATGAGAGCAAAAGGCACATATGAAGGAATTGAAATCTACTAAATCTTGTTGTTATATTTTCTCTCAAGTTTTTATTTTATTTTATTTAAATTTCTTTATACCTCTTTCTTATAGCACTGCTATAAATAGCAGTTTTTCTCAGATATCTGGACTTTAAGTTTTTAATTTGCACACTGGTCCTTAATAGTATTATCCATTATAATGGATTCAAGAAAATTATAAATGCTGATTTGAAATTATATAATTCCCATTCTATATCAAGTTCCTAAACTTCAGACCATTTCACCAAATACCTCTTGAATATCTCCAATGAATGTCCAAAGTAATTCTGAAGATACCATATCTATCCTTTCTTTACAAAACTATGTTGCCACTGAGTTTTCTAACTTAATCTGTAGTGATACAACACTTGAGTAAAACAAGAAGAACTCTTTAGGCAGCAATAATAATCATACTAAATCACATCTCTAGACAATTGAGAACATCCTTTAGAAATTTTATACCCAAAGGAGATGAGAAAGAATGATAAGGATCCATCCTAAAGATACTTATACTGGCAATAAAATTTTCCTAGAGGTCCCTCTTTGGAAAAGGGGAAGAAAAGAGCAGAAGAGAGTCTCAACCTTGAAGGAAGTCATGAGGGTGGGACAAGCTACATAATTTTTAGTACTCAGTGCAAAATGAAAATGGAGTCTCTTTTTCAAATATTATTAAGAATTTCAAGTCAGCAACAGCAGAGCATTAAACCAAGCTTGAGGTCCATCTGAGAGCAGGCCTTGTGTGACTCCCCAGCTCACAAGCCCATGAAGCGGTCCCTAGACACATCCTCTATAACATCCTGGAACTGGCGAGGTATGCTACTTGGGAATTATGTTAAAGGACCACAGAGTATATTAAAAAATAGGAAAATATTCAATAAATTTATTTTAAAAGAAGGAAATAAGCTCTAAGGAAAGAAAAATGTGACATAGAAATATTCAGTATTCCGTGCATTTTCCTTTCAGCTCTACTGTGTAATTACTACAAGGACGATAGAAAATGTTTTGTAAGTATTCACACCAATTAAGGACTTGGTTTTTATTTTATTGATTTATAATTGTCTTCGTTCATAACTTTTCTTAAAATGTTTGACTTTGATTCATTTCTCTATGATCTAGAAGTGTTTGCTGTGTTCATCAGTATTTGTCTTAAACTATACCAGTCTATTTTGAAGAAAATATTTATGTGGTTCCTATGAAGACTTGTTTTCATTTTTGACATCTTGCCTGAAACTTCATTCATGATAACTGCAGAAAAAAAAAAAAACTCATTATTTCTATTCATATTCTATGCTGGTATTATTTAATTCCTTCCATTATCCCTTAGTGGTCTAAAGTCCTCTATTATTGATCATATGACTATAAAGAAATACTGAAAGAAGCTTCTGTTGTTTTATTCACTTTCAGTACAGCACATCTTTATATCATCAGCTGTGCTTTCTCAGTGGATGCATTTTACCTTTTCATTTTACTTCATTATTTATTCCTTTAAGCATACGAAATATTTTTCCAGATTTAAGCAAATTAGGCATCCACGCAAAATCTATGCCTAGTAAGACATATATAAAAGAATTCTATGAATATTTCGGGTACATTTGTTCCTCATTGTTGACATGTATGGCCCTTGCTGGTCCAGTTTTGATGCCTCCTCATTGGAGCCTGTCAATCATTCTAAATTGTATGTAGGTTTTATAATGTGAGGATATTTCCCAGAGGCTAAAGCCAAAAGAAAGCCTTGGGCAAATCGGCAAACAAACTACTAAATAAATAAATAAATAAATAAATAAATAAATAAATAAATGCCACAAAAAGTACGACAGAATATGAAATTCTATGTATTCTTACTATTTGGCTTTTCAATGCTCTGCCACACAGAAAAGATGAAAAGTTCTATTACTAAAATTCTTATGTGAAAATCGTTTGTAAGTTCATCGTGCTTTTAAGAAATAAGCAAGGAAAATTGAATTGAATTCCAAAAATGTGGATAACATCATGAATGCTATCAGGGAAAGCTATCTGATAGAATACGTCTTGTTTGAGTGGTTTTATGTTTTAAATAAAAAATGCATATGCATATTGAAAACTCTATGGGGCAGTTCTCCTCGTCTTATAGGGTTGCTGTGTGATGGAATTAACTCGACAGCAATGGATTTGGTTTTGGTTTGTCCTTTTTGTTTTTTAATAGCAAATAAATGTTTTTGTAATTTCTAACCTTTTTTGCGTTGTCTAATATTCTGGCCATATGCCATTTTTCAATGTGGTTATACCCAGTTTCTCTTCTCTATTTCCTAGTTACAAAGGAGGAACAATTTATTAAAGAACATGCTTTTCTTTTTTTAATTTAAAAGAACAAAAGACAAAAAATATTCATATATAATTTGCAATTTGGACAAATTAATTTTTGTTAAGTATCTGGTGTCTATTATTCCATTGTGAATTTCATAATGGGTTAAAGTATTCAGTTCTGAATCCTCTGCATGTGTACTGTGGTCAAAATTTCTAATATTTTACAAGTTCACCACCCAAGTTAAAAATTCATACTTGGTAAAAAGATAAACCTGTAGAATTTTGTAATAACTATGAAAGCACCATCCAAAGTATTAAATATACAGGTTTATAGATGAGTTGTTGTGATTATCCCTTTGTTTTGTTTTGTTTTTTGTTGTTGTTCATTTATTTTTGCTTTGTTGTTGTCATTTTTATTTTACTTTGTGAGAGTATACGGACCTCTTAAGTCTTCTTTAATAGTCTGTGAATCGTGGTCCCCTGGAAAACTACCAAGGTCAGGGATGTGATGTGCCAAGCACATTAACCACACAACAAGATGTTTAGCACCATGCTGGTCTCCTAAGGGCTTGTTTGTCGTCCTCCCATACATTAAAGCATATGTGTGTCTACGCTGCTCTTTTGGGGCATTGATGATGGATATGGTATAGGTTTCTCAGTGAATAACAGTCTTAACCTACAGCTAGTTTCTAAGATACAATCTCAGAAGATGATTCATTAAAAAGCAGTATGGTTCTCTCATTCTTTTACTTTGCTATGACCTTCTACATGGGAGGATAACTTCTTAATTGTCAAAATAAAAACAGAAAAATAGATAAGGAAATTCAAAAACATAATAGTGATCTTACTCAGAGAAGAGGTTGTATGTGTAGTAAGGGGAAGATGATCAGTAAAAGAAAGTTTAAATTTCAAGGTATACAATAAAATTATAACTACTTTATAAGCATGATCCAAATTAAATAATTTTATTATTCCAGAATGGTAGAGTGGCTTTAAGGACTACATTTTAACAGTATGATACTGAATTATATTTACTTACAACTTCATTAAAATCAAGGGCTATGAGCTCATGGAAGTAAGTTACAAATCAAATTACCATCTGCCTGTATCTTGAGATCCAAATTATGGCATACCTCTGTAAATGACTATCAAACAAGAGAACAAGATTGCAGGGGAATGCCATGGGCAGGAATGGACTCTAGTTCAGGACTAACAGAGCAAAGATCATCAGCTCTGGAATGCAAACTAATACTAGATCCACCACAGTCCATAAAGACTGAAGAGCTAGAGGAGAATTTTTGAAAAAATATTTAAAGTTGCATTTGTTTGTGTTTCCTCTTTTCCTGCTAATGTTCGGTAATTCTATGTGGTTCAACCTCTGATAATTGGTAACCTTGTTTTGTGACTTACTCTGGAGCAACAGGGAATTGTCTAGGCTTGCACAAATAATATGTACTAATAGATGTATTGGTAGAATTTTCTACATTGCAAGTAGAGAATACACTTAGTACATTAAATTTAGGCAACAGACTAGGTAAAAGAAAGTCTCAAAAAATTTTAAAAAAGTAAAAAAAAAAACAAAAAACATAAAATCATGTTGTCTAGCCATAATGCAATAAAATTAGAAATCAGTAGCAAGATGACTAAAATTCCTCATATCTGATAGTAAACAACTAAGCAAACTTTAGGTTAAAGAGAATGTAAGGTAATTTGCCAAGCACTTAGTACATAATGCCTATTAAATCATCATATATCAAAATATGTGAGCCCCAACTAAACCAGTCTTTGTAAGAAAATATATAGCTTTAAATGCAGTTCAAAAAGTACTTCAAAAAGTAAAAAGTGACTGTTACACAGACACCAGAATAGCAAAAGTTAAAATGATAGACAATAACAAGTGTTTGTAATACTGTGAAAGAGTAAATATTGATATCTTGCTGATGGAAGAGCAAATTGGTACAACTACTTTAGAAATTTGCAGACCTTTGCAGTATCTTTTAAAGCTAAACACTTGAATATCTTTTGACCCGTCAATTACACTCTTAAGTACTTACCCAATAAAAATATTTACAACATATATTTATCATAAGACATGTACTAAAATGTTAGTAACTGTCATAGTCATCTAGTGCTGCTCCAACAGAAATACCACAAGTGGATGACTTTAACAAAGACAGGTTTATTCTCTCACAGTTCAGTAGGCTACAAGCCCAAATTCAGGGCGTCAGCTCCAGGAAAAAGCTTTCTCTCTCTGTCATCTCTGGAGGAAGGTCCTTGTGATGCATCAGTCTTCCTTTGGTATGGGAGAATCCTCAGCACAGGAACCTCAGGTCCAAAGGACACGCTCCACTCCCAGCACTGCTTTCTTGGTGGTATGAGGTTCCCATGTGTCTCTGCTAGCTTCTCTCTTTTATATCTCAAAAGAGGTTGCATTAAGACACTAATCTTGTCAACCTCATCAGTATAACCTCATCACAGTGATAGAGTTTACAGCACATAAGGAAATCACATCAGATTACACAATCATACAACACTGGGAATCATGACCCAGCCAAGCTGACAGATATTTTTGGAGGACACAACTCAATCCATGACAGTAACAGAACTATTTTAAATGACACAAAACTTGAAAATACCAAAATGTCCAACGTTTTTATAATGGAAAATAAATTGTAGTATAGCCATACAATACCATTCAACAATATAATGAATAATCTGGACTACATGCAATATGGATGGATCTCACAAGCCTTATGTTGAGTAAAAGAAGCAAGACACAAATGAATATATACTATTTGAAATACATACTGTAGGATTCACTACAGAAAGATGCCTTGGGATAGGGTAGAAAGTGAAAGGGAACGAGAGAGCGCTTTTGAGATTCTATGGCTTTCGATCTAGGGTGCTGCTTACACAATGCATTTTTTTAAGATTATTTGAACTATACACTTCTGTACACTCCAGTATTTATATTATACTTCAATAAACAGTTTATAAAGACAAACACAAATGTTAAATATACATTATCTAAGCATTCATTCAATCTTTTTCTTTTTTTTTTAAAAGGAAGCAAATCCAACATATCAAGAAGGAAGGAAGTTGTTTTTGAAAAGGAGAGTCTAGAGGAATGAGCAAGAGCAAATTACAAAGGCTGGTTCAGGCTTGAGGACTGGAGAGGAAAATGGCTTGGATTAACTTAAGGTTACTATCACTTCCATTTCTTACTGAATCATCAATAAGTAAAAACTGTATTTGTTGTCACAAATACATGTGAATACATTTTCCTCCCTTCCAATAAAAGAACAAGCAAAGAATTCCTAGGTCAAAGGATCTAAAACTACTCTCCATATTTCTAATATTTTGAGTAGCAGTAGGGGCTGTGGGTTGGAAGGAATGTAAGCATAAAAGTTGCAATTTATCTTTCCACATTCTATTTATTATTGTATTATTGGGTCTATTTTGGTTACATTATAGTAAGTATGGCCATGTCCTACTACAATCAACTCATTAATGTGTCCTTAACCAGTATTTAAAAATCCTTGATAATGAAGCATGTTTTTATTGCACATCTAAAAGCCATAGGACCAATTTAATTTGACAGGATATCAATTTCAGTAAAACCCACTTTATCACAAATCTAACACAAATAGTTTACAACTATGAAAACTCTATGTGATTCAGCCTTAGAGGTTCTTGGTGTGTAGGTGTGTTTTACCAGCCATGCTTGGTTTATGAAATTGCAATTATATGTCTTACTTCTATAAGAGAGTTCAACTGCTTTTTCTTGTTACTCATAACTCAATGGCTCACTGCTAAGAATGATTCCTAGAGATCCCTAGTTACAGGTAGAGGGCATTCTGGTATCAGGATAATGTGTTGTTGTTGCGTGCCACTGAGTTGATTCCAAGTAATAGTAACCCAACACGACAGAGTAGAATTGCTCATTAGAGTTTCTTGGGTTGTAATCTTTATGGGAGCAAATCACCATGTTTCTCCCCCAGAGCTGCTGCTGGTAGGTTTGAACCGTGGATCTTTCAGTTAGCAGCCAAGCATTTAACAACTGTGCTACCAGGGCTCTTTATAAGAGTATGAAATATATCCACAAGCAACAATTGCAGGCTCAGGATCTGTATAACCCAGGCTCCTTTTAGTTTCGTAGTATCTGACCATTTGGGGATATGACTTTTATAATTTGCATAAGGATTACTCTTCTCTAGCAAGTTTTCCATCAGCATGAAACTTACATAACCATTGCCTTCTCTTTGTTCCCAGACCATTTTTCCTGAACCCACTGTGATTATCTCATCTACCTGATCTACTCTGTCTTGGGCTGCCAATTTATAATGTCAACCTCAATCTTATAGAACAGGGCATCTAGGAATCTCATCCCTTAACTTTGATTCTGGCCTTAGCTAAAATAAATGACTGAATTAATTTTTCTCAGTTTAATTTGTACCCCCAAATTTTAGAGGAGTAATGGTTAAGGCCTCAGCTGCTAACTAAAAGATAGGCGCTTCCAACCCACCAGTCACTGTTCAGGAAAAAGATGTGACAGTTTGCTTCTGTAAAGATTTACAGCTTTGCAAACACTATGGAGCAGTTCTACTCTAACCTATAGGGTCACTATGAGTTGGAATAGACTCGATATCAATGAGTTTTGTTCGGTGTAAATTTTAGTAATATCACCATTACTCCTTCTAATATTCAGCTTGATAAAACTATCACCACAATTACTACACAAATAATTGAAAACAAACAAACAAACAAAAATACATGGAGTGCAAATACATTCTACTATCCCATTCACTGATGAAGTTTGAATATGAGAGACTATGCCTGAAAAGTCTCAGAGAAAGAGGATTTTTCTGAGTTCTGCGAAATACATTTAATGGGAGTCTACTAACCCTCTGATGCATCACTGAGATTACCTTTGTGGATTGCATTGTGGTGGCCTCTAGAAAATAAAAAATCCAGTGTATGTATTTTCTCTTGTCAAACACTGTAATGGAATGGTTGCCGTCATTGAAGGAGCACCTGGTGGTGTAAATATTTAAGTATTTGGCTGCTAACCAAAAAGCTGATAGCTCCTCCTCGGCACCTCAGAAGGAAGACCTGGTGATCTGCTTCAAAAAGACAGAGCCATGAAAACTGAATGGAGCACAGTTCCTCTCTGCAACACATGGCAACACCATGAGTTGGAATAGATTCAACAGTAACTGTTTATTTATTAATTTATTTTGGTTTGGTCATTATTGAACTGAGGAGCTTCCCACTTTACTTAGTTATAATCTAAGTGCTCGTAAAAAAACAACAACAACAACAAAAAAAAAAACTGATGCCATCAAGTCGATTCTGACTCATAGTGACCCTATAGGACAGAGTAGAACTGCCCGATAGGGTTTCTAAGGAGCTACTTGTGGATTCAAACTGCCAACATTTTGGTTAGCATTGAGCTCTTAACCACTGTGCCACCTGAAATCAGAGATTGGAGATGTCTTTAAATTCTCTTAGACATGGGAAAAATGAATGTACCACAAGGAATTGACCATATGGCTCTCTGCACTCCATAGGGCTTTCTTTTTGTAGTATTCTCCCCAGTTTGCCTAATCCTTTATTGTTAGCCTTATCACAATAGTGAAGTCCTATGTGGCGTGGACCTATATGGACACTTCCATGTGGAACAAAAGAAATAAACATACCAAGTCAATCACTCCATTGTATTCTTCTGTTGACAGGACAACAGCTCTCATGGCCTATGTTAGTACTGCTGTTACCAAGAGCGCCACAATTTATTTAATCCACTACAGCTCCACTGTGAGGTGTTATGACTTATCTGCAAAGAGGGATCTCTTATTAATGTGGATTTGGATGAAATGGAATGAAATAGAATAAGTTAGGATAGGTGAAGTAGAATAGAATAGAAATAAAAAAAAAAAGGATTAAAAATCTTATTCTTTTATGTCTTTGAATATCCATCTAACCAGAATGTGGTATTTAATCTTATTAACAACTGGGATAAACTATTCAAATTGAAGGGTTTTCAGTGGACCCTCCCCATTATCCTGGAACTTGATTCCATGTTGAGTGCATGAAATAGCCTGCTGAAATCTGGGTTGTCGTTTCCCACAATAGTTTCTGCCTTGCCTACCATCATGTCTTCCCAAGGTCAGGAAAGGTGTTCGGCCCACTCACAGTGTCTCCACTAATTTCAATATTGTCCTGAAAAGTTTTCCACGCAACTTTTGCCTCCACCCTAATCTGACACTAACGCTAACACACTTTCACAATCTGTACTGGGTTTTTTTTTTTTGGTATTTCCATCTACAGTGATGAGTAGTACTTCATTTAAAACGCAAAGGGCTTGCGTGTTCTTTTGCAGAGATGAAAGAACAGAGCTAACTAGTGTGATTCATGACTGTTTCAAGAGAACCACAAGGGGAAAAGTGGGTGGAGAAAGCAGGCAGAGTCCCTGGGACTTATGACTATGGTTTCTACTCCCTATGGACTCTACCTTTCTGGTTTGCAGTAAAATGCAAGGATTTTAATTCATGAGGTAGTCTTCTTCAATTGCTAGTAGCGCATTCTTATTAGGAAAGCTGTAGTGGAGTGAGTTCTGTTTTCCTTAGCAAAAGAATTGCTTCACTTGTTTATGGAGCTAAGCATGGTAGTGAGCCTGGTTAAATTAATAAAATTCAGTTTAATTAAGCTGATTATGGCCATACCTGTGGAAGTAAGGTCAGGCAGCTATGAAAATCAAGACTCTTTCAAGCAAGAAATCTTGCTGTAATTCTATTTTGTCCCAACACAAATCCTCCAATATTTTAATCTACTCCTTATCTGCTCCAGAGACTCCGATCTGCTTCTTCAAGCTCTGTTATTGTAAAATGTCAAAACTGTGCAATCTATTCTTTATTAATCCTGCATTTTCATGTGCTGCTGAAGGAGTTGTTATGTGTGCTAAATGAGATATGACAAGTTTTTGCATACATGAGTATACCTGTATAGGCTACAATTTTCAAACAGGCTTTATATAATAAAATATCAAACCATTCAGTCAATGAAAAAATGTTTTAAGCTATACTAGCAGAGCAGCATAATGGATACTTTTTTTTATTATTATTGCTTCACCATGTTTTCAATGAGAACCATTCTCTGCTAATAATGACCAATAGACCACCTACAATTCAGTGGTTGAGAACTGATGACCTGTGCAACTGTGTTGGTAAATAATCAACTTTGAAGGCAACAAGCAAGAGAACAAGTTGCATTTATGTGGAGTTTTTATGGGTTTGGTCTCACGTTTTACTCCTTAACGTTTATCCTGGATATTTGGAACTTGATATTTTTATATCGTTTCTATTCATCACTTTATTCTCAATATGCCATTTATGGTGCCTTCTCACATATACATTTTGTGACATCAGAGAGAGAAAGGTTGCAAATAACATAGCTGAGCAGGGTAAGTGAGAATAGGATAGGTCAGACTCACTCTGGCAAGAAATTGGATGTTACAATGGACCGAAATTTATTTTGGGAATTTGTTATAAACCACTAGATCAAAAACAACATGAAGTTGAGGAAATGGTCTGTGAAATAAAAAGAGCCTGTGATAAAAAGGAAGAGAACCGATGAAGGATTTTAATCACCCAGTGTAAAACATAAAAATCTAAAAACATTATCTTGTTTAGAACTGCCTAATATTGCCTGAGTCAGTCATATCTCCCATTACCTTTCTTTTACTCAAACTAAGACAAATCTCTATATATTCTAAAACTACATATTTCAAATTATCTGTTTAGTTTTGCATTAGTAAATGATGTGACTTCTATTTATTGGCATAAATACCCGAAAATATTATTAATTGGGTGCTCACTAATCACAAAAAAAAATGGAAAGATGATTAATAGTAATTACACATCCATAAGATCAATTTGTCACATTTACAAAGTTTTTCAGTACATATAATTCAGATTAAAGTTAATTTGTAGTTTTTAAAACTAATTTCAAAATAACCCTTTAATTATGATTAAAGAGCAGATCCGACAGGTCAAGTTTTATGAATTGGTTATTAGAAAATCAAATTGAAAATTAATTATATTAATATCTGTATTTCAAAAAAGATATATGACAATTTTGCACATTTCAAGAAAAAAAAGCATCACTGGAAATTTATCTATACATATTTTGGGTTACCTATATTTTTGAGTTTTGTAATGGAAAATCAAGGTAACTAAATGTCAAAATCCTAAAGTTCAATTCAAATAAAAGCTCTTCACTGAAAATGACCAAATCAACTGAAGCTGAATATAAAATTATTGCCAGCATGAACTTTGCCTGCATTTACTGCTAGAACACTTTGTGTTTAGAAAAAAATAATAAAAAAGAAGAGTCAAAGACTGTGTAACCAACTGAAATTCCCTAAGTCTGGATTATAATTGCTAATTGGTATAACTCCCTAAATAAAACACAAAAACCCCAAACCCATTGCTGTTGTGTTGATTCGACTCATAACAATCCTATAGGATAGAGTAGAACTGCCCCATAAGGTCCCCAAGGCTGTAAATATTTACAGAAGCAGACTGACATATCTTTCTCCCGCAGAGCAGCTGGTGGGTGCAATCTCCGACCTTTTGGTTAGCAGCCAAGCACTTAACCACTGTGTCACCAGGGCTCCTTAACTCTCTAATTAGGCATCTCTTGTTATTACGTGCTTATACCAACTATTTTGTAGCTAGCTTTTCCTCAGGTCACTGGAGCCTGGATGTCTAACAGGAAAAGTCCTTATCAGAATGTTAAGAAACACTATTTTTCACTAATCACTGCTTCAATAGTAATTTAATATATAGTATTTTTTATAAGTGTAATCTGTTTGGCAAGGAATAATTTTATCTTGCCATGTTAAGTTATACAATAAATACTTTTAAGTGAAGTCTAACATGATTGCTTTCTCAACTTCTACAAGGGAGACAATATAGGTTCTAGAATATAGTTATTTTACTTTACCATAAAGTACAGTGAAAGGGCTACATTGTTATAATTATCATTTTGTTTTTACTACTGGTCTCTGAACTTCAGTTTTGCAACAACAAGGCAGGAGTTGATTCTTGAACAACTTGCTTCAGAAATGGTCTTTCCTGTGATAAAATTTCCTATAGTACATTGGTTAAAACTCATGCCTCTGTAAGTGGAGTGCCTGGGTTCATAGTCCACCTCTGCCACTTATTAGCTCTGATACTTTGAGTAGATTCCTTACCCTCCTGATGTCTCAAAATTCTCATGTAGTAAAGTAGAAAAATAATGATACCAACCTATCACATAGGATTATCAATGAGTTAAACAAAGTAATAATAAAAAATGCTTAGATCTGTGTCTAATAGTCATTGCTAAATAAAAGTAAGCTTTCATTATCTTTATGCTGTTATTTTACTTTGAAAGTCAGAGATAAGTGGTCCCTTCAAAGAATGCATATTCTGTTTCACTGACATAGTTGAAATGGTCTTGGGGCAAGATAGGAAATTCTATCATTGGTTTTCTCCAGGGTCATTATCCATATAAGAGGTGGAGAGGCTGTGTCTTGCGTTTCTAAGTATATATATTCACATCTAGGATTTATTAGGATATCCCGTATAACTCAATCATTATTTTAACATTTTGAGATGATTCAGACAGCCATCTTTTCAATCTGACTGGCAGTATGTAGGACAAGTTTCACCTTGATACAAAACTGGGTACAAGAACTGCTAACTTTCATGCTGTATTCTAAGTAATAATCTTCTATCTTTAATATACAGACTTTCTTTTCTTTGGAAAAGTAACCAGCAATAACAGTTGTCTTAGTTATCTAGTGCTGCTGTAACAGAATACCACAAGTGGATGGTTTTAACAAAGAGAAAATTATTCTTTCACAATCTAGTAGTCTAGAAGTCCAAACTCAGGTCACCAGCTCCAGGGGAAAGCTTTCTCTGTCAGCTTTGGAGGAAGGTCCTTATCATCAATCTTCCTGTGGTCTAGGAGCTTCTCTGTACAGGAACCTCAGATCCAAAGGATGTTCTCTGCTTCCGGAGTTGCTTTCTTGGTGGTATGAGGTCCTTCTCTCTCTGCTCACTTCCCTTTCCTTTTATCCTTTGTAAGATAAAAGTGGTGCAGGCCACACCCAGGGACACTCCTTTTACATTGGATCAGGGATGTGACTTGAGCAAGGGTGTTATATCCCACTCTAACCCTCTTTAACATAATCCAATCTTGCCTCATTAACCACAGGCAGAGATTAGGATTTACAACACAGAGGAAAATCAATCATGAAATGGAGGACAACCACACAATACTGGGAATCATGGACTAACCAAGTTGACACATATTTTGGGGGGACACAATTCAATCTGAGTCACTTTTAGTTGTCTTAGGCAAATATCATGAAAAAGTGAGTGATTTTTTCCAAGCAGTTTTCATTTATTACCATCCAGATAAGCATATTGCAGCCAGCCTGATCCTGTGTGTTCATTATAATTCTGGAGTAATATACAAGTTAAGGCAGAGACCAATGACCAAAGAATTATACTTTCTTTCTGAACAGTCCCTGTACCATAAACATCCAGAAATCTTTATCAAGCCTTATTTAAATTCCTTTAATTATAATAAATTGCAAAGTTGGGTCTATAAATTTCACCTCACCGAAAACAGAACACTGTTTGGGAGGGTGGGATTTGAAGGCAAACATAAAACACGCTGCTGCTGACAACTTAGTCTTTTTATATTGGCGTACCTCTGATCTGAGCCACTCCTGTGAGCCTTGGCACTAAAAACTAATCTTTCTCCATCTACAAGCCTTGAAAAATTTGAGTTTACTAGGCACATCAGGGTCTGCATCAATTCCAAAATTACTAAATATACATGTCAGATTTATTTGAGGGTAAGAATGGGTGAGATATAAATGAGTCAGCAGTCTCAAGTCTCAATTCCTTAGTAGAAGTATGTTAATTTACTGGAAAAGTACAGAAAAGCAAATGAAGAAAATATACATTTAAAGTCACCCTATTTTAAGTGATTGCAAGATTTTTTTTGTCTCAATACTTTGATCTTCTTTTAGTCAACATTATGGCAAAACCCAATAATTACCCCCAATTCAGAAAATATTATATACAACCTATATATGTTTTCTCCCTTCTATATATAAAAAAATGAACACATTTCTTAATTAGCCTGAAATATTGGCTAAATTTTTCTGCTGGATAGTACACATGGGAATTACAAAAATCTCTGCTTACAGAGGGTCTCTTATGACTTTCGTGAGCTAAGAGCAGAACTGGTTATGTCACTATGGACAAGTTAAAAATCATCAGTGTGTTTCCTCTCTTAGGGTATAGACACTCCAAGTAATTCAAGAACAGTTTGGGATCTGTCTTTTTAAAACATTTTAAGTCAGGGAGTAGTGAAGTTTTGAAAATGGCAACTAAAAAGTGAAAAACTTATAATATCTACAATAATTGCATATAATGAGCACACAATTGCATCAGAGAATAAAGATAATTAACTTGATTCTCCATAGCAATTCTCCAAAAATAATTTTCATCAGGCTTGTAAACATATTTGATGCAATAGTTTATTTCTGAAAAATAATGCCTTTATTTTTGCATTTCACTTAAACATTATTAAAATACTTACTATACATGACAGTATCCTCCACAAGTAAAAGCAGTTCATGTAATATGAAATTGATTTATATATAGTCATATCAAATGCTTAAGGGAATGTTTAAAGAAAATTTTGAAAAATGACTACATTTTGGGAGATGGAATTTAATTCTTTAGTATTTGAAAACATCTCTTTAAATTCATCTAAATGTCTTTCAGACATTTCTTTACAAAAATGGTTAATTTAGTACGAAACTTGTGTATGTATATGTTGTGATAATAGTAAGTAATAAAACCAAAAAAAAAAAAACTCACTGCCATCGAGTCAATTCCAACTCACAGCAACCCTATAGGACAGAGTAGAACTTCCCCATAGGGTTCCAAGGAGTGGCTGATGGATTCAAACTGCCGACCTTTTGGTTAGCAGCCATAGCTCTTAACCACTACACCACCAGAGTTTCCACAATAAGTAACAGAAGGGAGGAAACAAAAAAGTGTTTTAAGAATCTGATTTTCTTTGCCTATATAGAAGTATCTTCACAAAAAAGAAAAAAAAATTAGAAAGTGTAATAATTATTTTCTTAACAGGATAATCTGTATTAAGAGTATTTCATCCCAGTCACAGAGAAAAGATAAAACCGTAGAAAAGCATTCATACATTTTCCTGATGTTAAGACTGCAATTTGTGACATTAGTTTTTAGGCAATTGTAGTTCTTATCACACACTGTAGTAGTTTTCTTCTCCTGCTGGGCTCATAATCTTAACTAAGTTTACAGGAGATATGGAATAATAAAAAAGTTAGAACAAAGGAAACATTGGAATAGGAACAACTGTCTATCTTCAAAAGAGCCTGGGGCAGCGTTTTTATTGAGTGCCATAGTCTTAAAATGTAATTTGAAATATTATATGCATATTTCTGTTAGGAATTATTTTACATTCATGGTTATTCTTAAAAAAAAAAAAAAGATGAAAAAATAAATAACCCATTGCTGTCGAGTTGATTCAGACTCATACTCTGTTTTATAGGGTCACTATAAATCGGTTATTCTATACCTAAATTTACTCTTGATTTTTAACATGAACAAAGAATTTTATCCTTGGCAAATATCTCATGAGCATATGGGCTAAAATATTTTGGCTAAATATGATTTTTTCATTCATTACATGATAAAAATTGAAAAATTAGAAAATGAATTTCAAAAGAATGAAGATTGTTGTTACCACTATATCCATCGTTCTGCCAAAGTATATTTTAACTTCCTAATAAGACCCTTATGAACAACGCATTACTATTTCTTAAGTAGAAATCTCAGCTAGTCTATTTAATATTAAACCGTATTTTCTCTTCTCAATTACCTAAAAAGTTGGCATTATTTAATACTCATTTTTAGATGAAAACAATTTTACTTACTGAAATTGTCTTAGTCATCCAGTGCTGCTATAATAACAGAAATACCACAAGTGGATGACTTCAACAAAGAGAAGTTTATTCTCTTACAGTCTAGTAGGCTACAAGTCCAAGTTCAGGGTGTCAGCTCCAGGGAAAGGCGTTCTCTGTTGACTCTGGAGGAAGGCCCTTGTCATCAGCCTTCCTGCGGTCTGGGAGCATCACAGCGCAGGAACCTCAGGTCCTGCTTTCTTGGCGGTAAGAGGTCCCCCTGTCTCTCTGCTCGCTTCTCTCTTTTACATCTCAAAAGAGATTGGCTTGAGACACTATTTACTCTTGTAGATCTCACCAATAAACTGGCGCTAATCCATCTTATTACTTCATAGTGATAGGATTTACAACACATAGGGAAATCAATCATACAATACTGGGAATCATGACCTAGCCAAGTTGACGGATATCTTTGGGGGACACAATTCAATCCATGACAGAAATCAAAAAAATATTTTGCCAAAGATCATGAAGAGTAAGTGACAAAGTGTAATTTTGAATGCAGGTCTAGTCTCTGATCCCAGCACTTACTGTATTATATAAGATCATGTATATAAAGCACCCCACATCATTGTTCTCAATAAGAACACTATTATTCTATTATTTTTAAATTTTATTATGAAATATTTCATCCATAGAAAGAAAAGTAACACATATTTATAAGAAAATACACACATATTCACCCCTCAAATTCAAAACAAAGCTTACAGATTGTACTACCTTGTAAGCATATGAAAGAAACCATTATCCTGAGTCTTATATAGACCATTCCCTAAAAATAGTAAATAATGAAGTAAAACTGAAAGGGTAAAATATATCAACTGAAAAAGCACGGTTGATGATATGAGGATGTGCTACACTGAAAGTAAATAAAACACACACTCACATACCACCAGCCACATACACACACATATGAGTCACACCTATAGGAATTCTTAAAAAAAGAAGCTGTTTAATTTTAGTTGACTTTATAAAGAGGCTATCATGCTGTATATAATATTCAAAATTTACTTCTTTGAGTATTATAATTCTAGGATTAACTCATTTCTTTTGAATGTTGTGTAATATTCAATTGTACAACATGTAAACCATGGGAATAACACATCTGCTCATTACATTTTTTTTCCTTAAACATTTTATCATTTTTGTTTACTAGGTATAATTTACATACAATAATATTTAGCATTTAGTGAACAGTTCTGCAAGTTTTGAAAAACACTCAGTTGTGTAATCACCAACACAATCAAGATATAAAACAGTTCTGTCACTCCAAAGCTTCCCCTATGCTGCTTGTGGTCAAACTCTTCCACAAGTCCCAGTGCCTGACCATCCTGATATGTTTCGTCTCCCTATATGTTTGCCTTTTCAAAATGTCATAATAATGGAATAATATTATACAGAAACTTTGGAGTCTGGCTTCTGTCACGTTGTTATTTGCCATGGAGGGAATTCACAATCATGGCGACCTCATATATTACAGAATAAAACTACTCCATAGGGTTTTCAAGGCTATGTCCTTTCATAAGCAGATCACCAGGTCTGTCTTGTCAGGTGCCTTTGAGTGGATATGAGCTGCCAATCTTTTAGTTAGCAGTCCAGCACTTAACCACTTGCACCACCCAGGGACTCCTTCTGTGGTAAGTATATGTTTGAGATTATAAAAAAACAGCCAAGATATTTTCCAAAATGGCTGTATCATTTTGCATTGTCACCAGCCATATATCACAATTTAAGTTCTTCTGCATCCTAGTCAACACTTGATACTGTTTCTTTGATTTATTTTTTTTTTTAATAGTGGTGGTGGATTGTTTTCTTCTTTTTTTCTCATTTCAATAGGCATGGGCTATTATCTGATTTTTATTTTAATATGTATTTCCCTTTTGATTAATGAAGTTGAAAATCATTTTATGTGCCTACTTGTTACCTGCATATCACTTTGGCAAAGTATCTTTTTAAATCTGTGGCCCTTTTTTTTTTTTTAATTGGGCTGTTTTTCTTTCTTTCTTTTTAAAGTTGAACTCTTTATTTGTGAATGGTTTCTTTTCCTTTTTTGCTCTTTTTTATTGTAGTAAACACATATAGTACACATATAACAAAACATTAGCCATTTCAACGTTTTTTACATTGAGTTTTGAAAGTTCTTTATACTGGATAAAGGTCCTTTATATGATTATATGATGTGCAAATATTACCTTAAAAGAGTGAATTTTGGTTCTTAACAGTTATTTTCAAATAGCAACTTTCTTAATTTTGATTAATTACGATTCGACCATTTCTTTTTTATGGATTATACTTTTGGTGTCATATCAAAAAAAAAATTTATCTACCACATGGTCACAAAGGTTTTCTCTTCTGTTTATTTCAATTTTTACGTCTTTGTCTAATTTTGTTAACTCCAAACTCTGTGTCCTGAACTCAAGAGATTCTGCAAGATTCTCCTTCGTTCACTGCCCCTGCCCTGAGACTTAGAAACTTTCTCCAGTCAGTGATCTGGGGCAGCCTTAGAGCTCAATACACTTGCTTTTCCCTTCTCTGATTTCACTGCTTAGTGCTGTCTCTTTTCTAATGTATGAACACTATTGTTTTCTAGATTTTTTCATTCTGTTCATTTAGTTGTTTCAAAAGGTAAGGTAAAACCTTGTCTCTCTCAGTCCATCCAAAGCAGAGTGACTTCTTCAATCATAAACGAAAATGATGTAACCGTAAACGTATATATCACTAAAATACACACTTTTAGTTTTGCTTATTTTGCAAATATTTATTCAGTAGCCTTCTGTGACATAAACTGTTCCCTTAATTGTGTTTTTCTAGGGTTTATATAATTTACAAAATTTTTATTCCTCTGGATATATTTTTAATGCTCTATTATATTACATTATGTGAACACAACAATGAGTAATCATTTTACAGTTGATACAGATTTGGGTAATGTCCAGTGTTTCAAACACTGCTCTCTGAAAATACTTGAACATGCCTACTGGTGCATATAAACAAGAGTTGCTCCAGAAAGTGTACTTCCCTTTTCTTTAGTATCTTTGACTTTTGCTTGATTTGCTGTTGTCTGATCAGTATCACGAGGATACTTACTGTAATTTATCCAAGATTAAGTTAAATTATAGTGGGAAGGTCTTTAGATTCAGTCCTATATGCTTAAATGTCATTTTAATAACATTGCATTATACTCTGGCAATGTCTATTTCCAATAAGGAGAGAACAGCAAGAGAGAGAAAGGAAACATTTGAAACATTGCATTAAAATTTCAATTTCTGTGATACATGGCTAGATGGCTGCACAGCTTTTTTAATTCATACCTAGTGCATTGTATACACTCAGAAAAAACATTAGGTAAAAATCAGTAATCCAATACTTATTATTCAGGAAACTTTTTAAATCAACTTTCTTTCTCATATAAAAGTAATTTGGTTCCCTTCTTCCCATAAATTATCAAGTTTTTTTTATAGCTTTGTACCAAAATTAATACTAAAAAGAAAATTAATACTCAACTGTAGTGAATGCTTTCATACTAGATTTCACCTTAGGACTTATTCTAATGATGTGCTATTTGATATATTACTGTTGAATTGATATTAGTAAAAAATTTCAAGCCACAAAATAAATATTTATGGAAAATAATCCATTCATGTATTAGAGAAAAATACCCCAGATAATCAAGAAATGTAAATATCTCTAAAAATATTCTTGAAACTTAGACTATTTTCTCAAAATCAACATATATTCCCATAACAGGTTATACTTGTTGAACTGTGTTGAGTTTGGGAACTTCAGTAAGTATGAAACTTGTTTGTTTGAATCATGTTGCTGTGGAAACTTTAATACCTATCATTAATCATGAGTTCGTAACCATGGCTACATCTGATAATTTCAGGTTATTCATGCTCTGGAACATAAAATAATACCCTCTTGACTAATTGCATTAGAATCACAGTTAGATGCTAAAAGCTCTGCTATTTCAAGTTTGACCTACATTAAACCCCACAAAGCTAATCAATTAGAGATACCTAATCAGTGAATCTAATCAGCAAAGAACTAGGACTTTGCTTCTAGACACTAGACTCTTCTACCAGAAAAAATAAGTAGTATTTTTAAGTGATTTACATTAAAAAAACAAAATCTTTTAATCTATTTTTAATCTAGTATCAACCCCATTCTCTGGGATTCTTATCATTCATAAGATTGGATTCTGCAAGTATTCAAAAGCTTAAAAAGCAAATACGGAGCTCTTTTTCTTCCATTAGATATGCCATGTATACATTAGGTTTGGTTGGGGGTATAAGCATAGAACTAAAGTAGTATTTAAAGTGATCTTTTTCCTTGAAATACATACGTCTTCAGCCACAATTCATCTCGTAAATTAATGGATGTAATTTTACCACAAAAGAACACTTTTGCTTCATTTCCTCTCATTTCAGTTCAGCTCTAGTCAAAAAACTCTCTTGATAATAAATGATAAATGCTTTGAGAGTATATAGATAGTGTTTAACAATGTGAAAAAAACTGATACTTTTAAAATAAAAGAGCACCATTGTTTCAGTCTCTACGTAGGTTGAAGAAATATGTGTAAATGTGTTTAAGCACGTCTTCATAAATGCAAGATGATCATGTTTTGTTCGTGCCTTCTCATGGATATGAAAAATTATATTCAGCCCCACTGATTGTTAATTTACAAGACAATGAATTTCCAGATAGCAATGAATACAGTGTAGAAAAGAAAAAAAAAATAGGTAGAATGATAGAGTGATATATGTGGTAATCCCACACTAGAAAATCTTTTCATAGAACTACTATTTAGTTCATTTTGCCTCATTATCTTCAAAGGGCAGATCCTACATCAAAACAAGGAGATGTAAAAGTGGAATTTTATTATCACTGTACAGTTTGAAACATGGCTGGTATAATAATTTGTAAGTTATTTCTTGAAATCAGTGGTAAGGACCATTGTCCAAGAAAATACAAGAATGAAGAGGAATTGTTGAAAGCCTTTAAGAGGAAGAATTAAAGTGGATACATAATCTACCTAATTTATGTAAAGAGACCCACAATGAAGCCCAATTCTTGTCAACACTGAATCTTTAAATCAGAAATCTACAAATACGTCTTGTCAATAGGGCCTATATATAGGGAGCTAGGTCAATAAATACTACATCCCTAGGAATGTATTGTCACATTGCATGTGATATATAACTGCAGACCTCAGAAGAATCTTAAGAGAAAGGATTTTTTTCCCACTTTGCAATTAAATAAACTGTAGTTATTTACTTATCTTCACATAATACAGAGTGACAAATCTAGGAGTTGCTTCCAGGTACATGTGATATCAAAATCTGCAATTTTTATACTTTTGTGCTATGCACTTTAGCCTTCTATTTTCAAATATCTTGATGGCAGAGGAACATTTTTGTAAAACCTGAAACACGAGGTGGCATAGTAGGGTGGTTCCTATCACAAATTCTGGAGCCACAGCTCCTGGGTTAAAAATCTGGTCCTGTTAACTTTTATTTGTGCACCTTAGGTAAATGAAGATTGTGAGAAAAAGAATTTCTCAACCACTTTGCACCTTACTTTCTTCATGTAGATGATAATAGTAACCTACCATATAGTGCTGTCGTGAAGATAAACATTTAAATGATTAGAACTACTTGGCCAGATAGAAAGACAGCACAATAGCATAGGAGCTCTGTAAACATGCTTCCCGGTGAAACTGGTGATATTTGTTTTAAAAATACACAACAATTTAAATTCTTCGGAAATAGTACTAAGGACATATAGCCAATGAATAAGCATTTATTCAAAATAAACAAACAAACAAACAAAAACTACAGTTCAGTAAGAAGAGGGGGAGACTACATTATTTGAACCTAGATCTTCTCTTCCCTCTCTCATCTCATTCAGTGAGACAGAAACTCCAGTCTAGACTGTGGCACAGGGATCCCTCTCCCCCTGCTTGCAGAGGGCTATCTTAATAGAAGGGACAGAACATTAGCAATTCTCATCCTGCCCAATGCTACCTGTTGCTGAGACTAAGTTCTGGGCAGGTGAGAGGCTCACTTTTTTAAATCAGATCTCACTTGTCGGATGGAGGCGCTTCTTTGTGTACAGTACCATTGAGAATACTGGGTCCTTGATCTACCTAGCCCCTGCTCATGAAGTGGTGATTCAATGCAAGGAGAGGCAAACCAAGAACACTTGAGGCTATGCACTTCCTTCACCAATGGCTCAATTCCCAAAGTTGGGATGTCATTGAGAGAGAAGAGTTCCATTGTCCCAGCCTCTAGCACCAGAACTCTGACTCAGACGTTTTTCGTGGGCGGAGAAGCAGGCCATAAAACAGATAGCTCTTAATCTCTTCTCAAAGAAATTGACTCAATTTGCAATAGAGTATGGGGAAGTTCATGCTTAAAGGTGCTGTCAAAAACAATTCAGTTGTGGTGAAAAATAATTAGAAGGAGATTTGAAAATTCACTGGACATATAGGCTAGACTGTAGGCTGGGTAGTTTACTGGAGAAACCAGGAAATGAGACATCTGGAACAAGCCACACTAGGGTCTGAGTAAACCTTCAATGCAGACATTAGGAAGTGTCCCCTCAAAAAAGACCAAAATTGATTGCTTTAGTCTATGTAAAAATTTACCATCCAGGGCATTGTTGGAAATAATAGAGCAGTTAGCTATAAATAAGTGGAGCCTAAATGTTCACAGCAGAGTGTGATGAGGGATAAGACAGTCTAAGAGAACCCTGCCAAAACCATGGTCATTGTAGGTTGATGGTAGGTATACCCAAGGTTGCATCTCCTGAGATAAAACTTCAAGACAAAAATATATTCCACTAAACAAATAACTAAGCAAATAACAATAAGAATATCTGGGGTGGGGTACCAGTACCAATTTTTCAGCAATATATTACCTAAAACTTCTAATTTCAAAATAAAAAGATATGCAAAGAAACAGGAACATGTGACATACACTGGCAAAAAGCAGGCAACAGAGGCTGCATCTGAAAGCAGCCAAATGTCAGATTCAAAAAGAATACCTAATAGCCAATTTAAATATGTTAAAATAAGAAAAGTAAGCAACGAATAAAGAAGAAAAGGAAGATATGGTGACAAAGTCACATTAGATAGAGAATATCAATAAATAGGAATAATGGAGTGGAAAAATATAATAACTATAATGAAAATATTCACTACAGGATCTCAGCAATAGATTTGAAGAGGCAGAAGAAAGTATTAATGAATTTGAAATTGACTGACAGAGTATGCAACCTAAAGAACAATGGGGAAAATAAAGTAAAATGCACAGGTCCTCAGAGAAATGTGGGACAACATTAAGTACACTAACATGTACATAATGAGAGTACCAGAAGGAGAGGAGAGAGAAAGGTTTAGAAAAAATATTCAGAGAAATAATGCCTAAAATTTTCCCAAAATTTACTAAAACACAATAATCTACACATCCAGGAAGGTCAACAAATTCCATGTAGGATAATCATAAAGAGGTACACGGAAAGCCACTTCATAGTAAAAATTCTGAAAGACAAAGACAAAGGAAAATCTTGAAAACAGTAAGAGGAAAATGACTCATCAATTACCAGGGAACCAAAACAGAATTAACAGATGATTTCTCATCAGAAAAAATGTAGGCTGGAAGAGAGTTAAACAACATGTTCAAAATGTTCAAAGAAAGTTAATGTCAGTTAAGAATCCTACACCAAGAAAAGCCATTTTTCAAAAATGAAGACGGAATAAAAATATTCCAAAATAAACAAAAATTCTGAGAATGTGTTGATAACAGAGTCAACTTAAAAGAAATACTATAAGAAGTTCTTTAGTTGAAAAACAAGTGAATCCAGATGGTAATCTGAATATATACCAACACACATACACACACTGATAAAGTATATAATTATAAAAGGCAGTGTGTCTACATATATGTATGCATATATAGGTGTGTGTGTATATATATGCATATATATTTGTATATATAAATATACATGTATTTTGAAATGTAGTCTTGAACCAGTTTTGAGTCCCTGGCTTGAGACTGCTCAATTTCCCTTCTTAAGCAGCTGAACAAATCCACACCGTAACCACTTCCCTTACTGGGCTCTGACACTCTATGGCCATTATGCACCCATCCTTATCACACTTACTACAGGTACCAAATAGCTAGGGACAGTATTTAAGCCTAAGAGCTAGAAAATTAAAGCACCCAATCCCCAGGAAACACATGAAACCTAGCTAATCCAACCCTGCTTGCCATACATAAGCTATCTTCTACAATTTCAGCTTGCTGAAACCCTAGGTGTGTGGCCCTGCATGATAGCCTTTGCTTGTTTGGAGATGTAGGTAACAAAGCATTTTTCAAGCTGAAAGAGCTGAAGAAAAAATGAAAGCCTCAAGGAGCAGTATTGAAGGATTCTACAGGAAAATATTAAATGACCCAGGCAGCGTCAAAGGAAGATGGAAGGAATACACAGTCACAGTACCAAAAAAAAAAAAAAAAAAACTTCATCAATGTTCAACAGTTTCAGGAGGCAGCATATGACCAAGAACTGATGGTACTGAAGGAAGAGGTCCAAGCTGCACTGAAGGCAATGGTGAAAAATAAGGCTCCAGGAATTGATGGAATTCTAACGGAGATGTTTCAACAAACGGATGCAGTGCCGGAAATGCTCACTCGTCTATACCAAGAAATTTGAAAGACAGCTACCTGGCCAACCAATTGGAAGAGATCGGTATTTGTACCCATTCCAAAGAAAGGTGATCCAACCAAATGTGGAAATTCCCAAACAATATCATTAATGTCACACGCAAGTAAAATGTTGCTGAAGATCATTCAAAACCGGTTGCAGCAGTACCTTGACAGGGAACTGCCAGAGATTCAAGACGGGTTTAGCCAGAAATTCAAGCCAGATTCAGAAGAGGAAGTGGTGAAATGAGGGATATCGTTGCTGATATCAGATGGATCTTGGCTGAAAGCAGGGAATACAAGAAAGATGTTTACCTGTGTTTTATTGAATATGCAAAAGCATTCAATCGTGTGGATTGTAACAAATTATGTATAGCATTGGGAAGAATGGGAATTCCAAAACACTTAATTGTGCCCATGAGAAACCTGAACAAAGACCAACAGGCAGTTGTTGGAACAGAACAAGGGGATACTGCACAGTTTAAAGTCAGGAAATGTGTGTGTCATGGCTGCATCCTTTCACCATACTTACTCAAACTGTATGCTGAGCAAATAATCTGAGAAGCTAGACTATATGAAGAAGAATGGGACATCAGGATTGAAGGAAGACTCATGGAAAGCCTGTGTTATGCAGATGACACAACCTTGCTTGCTGAAAGTGAAGAGACTTGAAGCATTTACTGATGAAGATCAAAGACCACAGCCTTCAGCATGGATTACACCTCAACATAAAGAAAACAAAAATCCTCACAACTGGACCAATAAGCAACATCATGATAAATAGAGAAAATACTCAAGTTGACAAGGATTTCATTTTATTTGCGTCCACAGTCAATGCCCATGGAAGCAGCAGTCAAGAAATCAAATGACACATTGCATTCGGCAAATCTGCTGCAAAAAATCTCTTTAAAGTTTTTAAAAGCAAAGATGTCATCTTGAAGACTAAGATCCAAGACTATGATCCAAGTCATAGTGTTTTCAATCCCCTCATATGCATGCAAAAGCTTAACAATGAGTAAGACCAAAAAAGAATTTATTCCTTTGAATTATGGTGTTGACAAAGAATATTGAATATACCATGGACTACCAATAGAACGAACAAATGTCTTGGAAGAAGTACTCCAGAATACTCCTTAGAAGCAAGGATGATGAGACTATATCTCACATACTTTGGGCATGTTATCAGGAGGTATCAATCCCTGGAGAAGGACATCATGCTCAGTAAATAAAGGGTCAAAGAAAAAAAGGAAGACCCTCAAAGAGATGAACTGACACGGTGGCTACAAGGATAAGCTCAAGCATAGCAACACCTGGGGGATGGT
Source organism: Dugong dugon (assembly GCA_030035585.1). NCBI lineage: Eukaryota > Metazoa > Chordata > Mammalia > Sirenia > Dugongidae > Dugong > Dugong dugon. The sequence continues at coordinate 44,726,323 of CM057477.1, read as the reverse complement.
ACAGGATCCGGCCGTGTTTTTCTTCTGTTGTACGTAGGGTTGCTATGAGTCGGAACCAACTGGAAGGCACCTAACAACAACAACGTGGCCAGACTATTTGTTCTCATTTTTACTTGTTTATTCAGTTTTGTTTATCTCAGAATGCAAAGTAATATGTGGTATGCTTATTCATAATGAGGCAAGGTGTCGATTTGCTTCTCAGCCACTCCTTGCGGTCAATTCTGATCCCTAAACTGCGGAAATGACAAAATAAGATTGTTTAGGTATTTTTATGTTCCATACAACCAATTTGATGCTTCTTTACTTGGTCAGTTGTAGTTTGGTAAGTCAAGGGTGTTTAGTGACACACAAAAAAACCACCTTTCTGTATGGTGTAAAGCACTATAGCTATATCATACTACAAATTTGAAAATAAAGTACTTGCAGAATTTGCAAAGTAATTGGAGTACTTGGAGTTATTATTTTTATTACCTTTATATGTTAACTAATTATTTTCTTGAGCTGATAAGTGCATTTATTTCAGTTATTTATCCATCAACTCTAAACAATTTCTATAACATTTGTAAATATAAGGATATCTGTTGTTCTCTGAGATTACCTAGTTTTAAAATGTTCTTGGCCTATCAGTTAATGACATAATAAACATGGATTCCATAAGTCATTGAGCACATAAAACTCTATAATGTTGGAAGGCATTTGTTAAGCATAATTTTCGCATATGAAGTGCTGCCCTTGTTTTATAATAGGCTTCTATACCTAATTTCTTCACCAACATTAATGACGACTATACATGTGGACTTCGCCAGATGAAATACATAGAAATCAAATTGACTACATCTGTGGAAAGAGATGCTGGAAAACCTTAATATCATCAGTCAGAATAAGGCCAGGGGCCAACTGAGGGACACACGATCAATTGCTCATATGCAATTTCAAGTTGAAACTGAAGAAAATTAAAACAAGTCCAAAAGAGCCAAAGTACGACCTTGAGTATATCCCACCTGAATTTAGAGACCATCTCAAGAATAGATTTGACGAGTTGAACACTAATGACTGAAGACCAGACGAGCTGTGGAATGACATCAAGGACATCATACATGAAGAAAGCAAGAGGTCATTAAAAAGATAGGAAAGAAAGAAAAGACCAAAATGGATGTCAGAAGAGACTCTGAAACTTCCTCTTGAATGTTGAGAAGCTAGAGCAAAAAAAAAGAAATGATGAAGTAAAAGAACTGAACAGAAGATTTCAAAGGTTGGCCCAAGAAGACAAAGTATTATAATGACATGTGCAAAGACCTGGATTTACGAAACCAAAAGTGACGAACACACTATGCATTTCTCAAGCTGAAAGAACTCAAGAAAAAAATTCAAGCTTTTAGTTGCAATAGTGAAGGATTCTATGGGGAAAATATTAAACGATAAAGGAAGTATCAAAAGAAGATGGAATGAATACACAGTCATTATACCAAAAATAATTGGTCATTGTTCAACCATTTCAAGAGGTAGCATATGTTCAGGAACTGAAGGTACTGAAGGAAGAAGTTCAAGATACACCAAAGGCACTGGTGAAAAACAAGGCTCCAGGAATTGACAGAATATCACCTGAGATGCTTCAACAAAAGGATGCAGCCCTAGAAGTACTCACTCATCTATGCCAAAAAATTTGGAAGATAGCTACCTGGCCAACAGACTAGAAGAAATCCATATTTATGCCTATTCCCAAAAAAGGCGATCCAACCGAATTCGGAAATTATCAAACAATATCATTAATATCACAGACAAGTAAAATTTTGCTGAAGATCATTCAAAAGAGGCTGCAGCAGTATATCCACAGGGAACTGCCAGAAATTCAAGATGGATTCAGAAGAGAATGTGGAACCAGGGATATTACTGCTGATGTCAGATGGATCCTGGCTGAAAGCAGAGAATACCAGAAAAATGTTTACCTGTGTTTTATTGAAAGGCATTTGACTGTGTGGATCATAACAAATTATGGATAACATTGCAAAGAATGGGAATTCCAGAACACTTAAATGCACTCATGGGCAACCTGTACATAGACCAAGAGGCAGACATTCTAAGAGAACAATGGTTTAAAGTCAGCAAAGATGTGAGTCAGGGTTATATCCTTTCACCATACATATTCAGTCTGTATGCTGAGCAAATAAGCCGAGAACCTGGACTATATGAAGAAGAACGGGACATCAGGATTGGAGGAAGACTCATTAACAACCTGTGCTATGCAGATGACACAACATTGCTTGCTGTAAGCGAAGAGGACTTGAAGCACTTACTGATGAAGATCAAAGACCACAGCCTTCAGCATGGATTACACCTCAACATAAAGAAGACAAAAATCCTCACAAGTGGACCAATAAGCAACATCATGATAAATGGAGAAAAGATTGACGTTTTAAAGGATTTCATTTTACTTGGACCCACAATCAACACCCATGGAAGCAGCAGTCAAGAAATCAAAAGACGCATTGCATTGGGCAAATCTGCTGTGAAAGACCTCTTTAAAGTGTTGAAAAATCAAAGATGTCACCTTGAAGACTATGGTGCATCTGACACAAGCCATAGTATTTTCAATTGCATCATATGCATGCAAAACCTGGACAATGAATAAGGAAGACCGAAGAAGAATTGATGACTTTGAATTGTGTTGTTGGCAAAGAATATTGAATATACCACGGACTGCCAAAAGAATGAACAAATCTATCTTGGAAGAAGCACTGCCAGAATGCTCCTTAGAAGCAAGGATGGCAAGACTATGTCTTACCTACTTTGGACATGTTATCAGGAGGGATAATTCCCTGGAAAAGGACGTCACGCCTGGTAAAGTACAGAGTCAGTGAAAAAGAGGAAGAACCTCAACAAGATGGATCGACACAGTGGCTGCAACAATGGGCTTAAGCATAACAACCATTATGAGGATGGCACAGGACCGGGCAGTGTTTTGTTCTGTAGTCCATTGGGTCACTGTGAGTCGGAACTGACTCGACAGCACCTAACAACAACAACAACATAGCTAATTAAATAAGATTATATTTCAATGTAATATTTCTAGTGTGGTCTTAGTTACAAATTTAAGTTCACCTATCATATCCTAACACAAAAGAGAATACATTCTTATTATATATACACACATATATATGCATACATATATATATATACACAAAAAATAGTCATCTTGAATTATATTTAATCGTTTTTAGTGGTTATTTAAACAAAGTAAATTAAACGATGACATTTTTCATATAGAAACATTGATCTTAAGTATTTTTTGACAACTTATTACATTATAACATATATTTAAATGTTTCTAGTTGGTTTTTTTTTTCCAAAAATTTAAGGGTCCCATAGGAAAAAAATATACTAATAACAGGTGTTATGTTTTTTGTTTCAATGTGTTGGAATCCACTTGATGGCAGTGGGTTTTTTTGATTTATGTTTGTTGTACATATGTTATTGTTAGCTGCCATAGAGTTGTCCCCTGATTAATGGCAACCCCATGAAAAATGGAAGGAAATATTGCCAGTTTTGGGCCATACCGATGATCAGTTACAGATCAGACCACTGTAATCCAAAGGGTTTTCATTGACTGAAGGTGGAAAATATACTGCAAAGCCTCTCTTCCTAATACATTTTAGTTGGGAAGTTCTGCTAAAATGTGTTCAGCATCACAAGCCTGCACTGAGATGGGTGGTGGCTGCACTTGGGGTTCATTAGCCGGAAATCAAACAAAGGAGAATTCTACCACTGAGTCACCAATGCCCCCATGGTAACACATGCACATGCTGTTAAAATGAAGGCTAAAATTAGATCAAGGAAACGAAAAAGAGAGAGAATGGTGTTTTTATATGTTCTCATTTGAATGTAGAAGATTAATCAATTTTTTTTCCCATAAGGTTTTTGTTTTTGTTTTCAATCCTAAGTAATTAATCCTTGTCCTTCTGATGATTATGTGTCTGTTAGCAGTTTGCTTTGGTGAAATCACCTACTTCTGGACTAAAATTATTTTGGAAATCCTATCAACATACCTGCTTGGAAATTCTAGAACCCATGAATCTATGTCTTGTATCATATACATTCCTGGTAGAATTCCTTACTGATGCTTTGTTTTTGATATTTTTCCAGGACTCCTTTGATTCTAGGATGTATTACTGAATTCATGTCTTTATTGTTACTACAGTGTGGGGGGAAGAGGAATGACTGCAAAGTAAGTATATGACATAATAGTAGGTTTCTAAACAATATGGCAAAATTGACATGCTATCTTTAGTTGCATTAAGACAAAGTACTTGGAGTTTTCTTTTACTTTTCTATCCTCAGCTGCAAAACCCAAAGAAAGGAGACTTTTTTCAAAATATATATTATTTATTGCTTAATGAACAATTGCTTTTCCCTGGGAATTGCCTTATTACTCAGATTTCTGTTCTCGCTTTCAATTCTATGCCCATGGGTTTGACTGGATGAGATCCATTAGAGCTTCCCTACTGGGTTCCCTGGCCTACAAAAAGTCTACAGATGCAGCATATTTACCCACCAACCAGACTAAAACCGGCATTTGAAACAAGTTTCTAGATTGGTGCACTGGAGGATTCTGGAAGTTCCTTAGCTTACACTTCGGCTAAGATTCTCCCATTTTGTCTAAACAGTTGAGATTTTTATATAGACTGATGACTCCAGACAACTCCATCAAGAACCAAGTTAAGACTACACAGCATGGCAGTCAGTCTGGTGGTGTGGTGATTTGAGTAGGTTAATATGTACCTTGATTTTTTTTTTTTAGTTTTGCTGTTGTTAGGTAAGAAATAGCCTGATAAGTAAATCTACAATTAATAATAATAGTGATAATAATAACAAGATTGAGGACTTAAAAACATTTAGCACTTAAACAGACAAATCTTATCAACTACATAGGCAAGATACAAGAATTTTGAGGATGAACATTCTTTGCAGTTTATCGTATCTACGAATGAGCTGTGAGTAGGAATATTACTCTAAGTACACAGTTTAAATTCCAGAATATTTCAGGAAAAGAATATTAGTGTCAGAGGATACAACTCCCTGTTTCAAATGTGTTGTTTTCTAAACCATTAGCCTAGTGAAATTATGGGCCAAGATAACGTTTAATATCTTTTGAGGCACAGATACTTATTTCAAATATCTTGCCTAGGCTAATATGTGTATTTCTATGGGACTATTTTTTCCCCCAAGAGAAAAGGAAAAAAAAAAAAAGCAGCAATTAGAACACTTCTGATTTCCAAAAAAGAGAAAGATCACTTCACCAGCCAGAAGTAATCTTTCTCAGTCCATGTGCATTTGACTCCAATACAAATTCAAGGAAAGCCCCCCATATATATATATATGTATATATATATTTTAGTCAGAACTCTTTTCTCTCTAAACTGTCCAAAGAATACAATTTTAATCTTTAAAACTTTGCATACATTTCACTCCTTTTATGATAGATCTGTTTTAATTAGATAACTATCTAGTGCACATGAATGAGAAGATTTATATTATCAATTAATCTTCAACAGTTTTAAAAACGGTACAAGGTACAAAGGCCATAGGTACAAAAGGGTACAAGGCTACAATTAAATGCACATTATTGTAAAAGGCTACTTATCTTTTTTTTTGAGGAAGAGAAAGGCTTTTAGAAAAGTTAGTTCACACACACACACACACACACACACATCAGATCACAGAAACACAGAGAACAAGCAACCTTAGTTTTTCGTCTTCAGTGACTGATCAAAGGCCAATACAGAGCACAGTTTGTTGAATCTCGAACAAAATTCACTAGTCAGTGGCAGCAGTTTCAGGTTGGGTAGGTGTGAATAATTTCCTTGATATATTCCTTGAACAAATAATTAATATTAACACTGAAGTCAAATTAATTTTTTTTTATTTACACGGTTTTTAGTGGTTTGAGTTGACAGAGTTGTGCAAACAACATAAAAATGCAGTTTTATCCAATGTTCAGAATATACACCTAATCGATAGTTTAATAAGTAACGAGCAATTTGCCATCTTTGCATTAGATAGAGATCAGCCGACTCACCGATCAAATCATATTCTTATGATATAGTGGCAAAGAAAAGGGTTTCTAAAATAACAGGAGATATCACAATCCTCAAGATGAGCGAACACAAAAGACAAACCTAAAGATACAGCCAGTGTTGTCAGTCACTTGAAAAGGAACATATGATCAGATCGTATCATCAAAACCAGCCTCTTAACATTATTGCTAAAGGAGGAAACAAAAATGATGCTCGTTTGTGAAATGGAAACAAACTGGGCCAAGAAACAAAACCGAATCAGCAAAAGTCAACAAGCTTAAATGATTCTTACTACCTGGTAGATTTAACGCAGGAGCCAAGAAATGGAAGTCAGGTGCAAGACACAAAGGAGTACATTTTGAAGCAGCACAATTTGTTTAATTATTCTAGGTGAGTCTGCCTTGGAATCTTCATTGTATCTTTATCAACGAAGGAAAAACTTATAGGGAAAGTATATTTTTCTTTTCAAACTTTTGCAAGGGTGTTCAGACTTCTAAACAATTTTAGATCTATAGAAGAATAAAGAACTCTTGAATGAGTAAGCATGTAAATATTCTTTCAATATTCATAAGTTAAGGAAAGTTGATACAGAAAATAATAACAGTGCATTGTGAGATTTATAACATTATAAATAAAATATATGACAACAATAACACAAATGATGAAGATGAGGTAAAAGGAATTGTGCTGTTGTAACTTATTAAATGAAGAACAACTGTGAAAATTTAAGGATACATATTATAATATCTAAAGCTACCAATGGTTATAGTTTAAAGACTCAAAAGAGATACAGAAGGGATCCCAAGTATATTCAGTCAATCCAAAAGAAAATAAGAAAGGAGAAACAAAATAAAGAAGAAACAAATAGGAAATAAATTTTAAGATGGTAGACAAATATTCTCTTACGATCATTTCTGAATGCAAAGTGCCCTTTTTTTTTTCTTCTGTCTGACTAAGGTATACGATTGTCCTCGTTATCTGGTGCTGCTATAACAGAAATACCACAAGAGGATGACTTTAACAAACAGAAATTTATTTTCTCACAGTTTAGGAGGCTAGAAGTACAAGTTCAGAGTGCCACCTCCAGGGGAAGGCTTTTTCTTTCTTTCGGCTCTGAGGGTAGATCCTTGTCTCCTTTCAACATCTGTGGGCCCAGTATTCCTTGGAGATGTCCATATATCTTGGCATCAATCTTTCCATGGGTCTAGGAGTTTCTCAGCACAGGGACTTTAAGTCCAAAGCATGTGTTCTGCTCCTGGTTCTTCTTTCTTAGTGGTACTGAGGTCCTTTTCCATCCTTTTATCTCTTGTAAGATAAAAGGTGATGCGGGCCACACTCCAGGGAAACTCCCCTTTACATAGGACCAGGGCTGTGACCTGAGTAAGAGTGTTGCATCCCACCCTAATCCTGCCTCATTAATGTAATAATCATAGCCTGATCGTCTTTGACATAACATAATCCTGCCTCATGAACCATAGGCAGAGATTAGGATTTACAACATGTCATGGATTGAATTGTGTCCCCCCAAAATATCTGTCAACTTGGCTGGGTCATGATTCCCAGTATTGTATAATTGTGTACCATTTTGTAATCTGATGTGATTTCCTTATGTGTTGTCAATTCAATCACTATGATATAATAAGATGGATTAGCAGCAGTTACACTAATGAGGTATATAAGATTGGTTAGTATCCTAAGCCAATCTCTTTTGAGATATAAAAGAGAGAAGGAAGCAGAGACACCTGGGAACCTTGTACCACCAAGAAAGCAGTGCTGGGAGCAGAGCGCATCCTTTGGACCTGAGGTTCCTGCGCTGAGATGCTCCCAGACCAAAGGAAGACTGATGCATCACAAGCACCTTCCTCCAGAGCCAACAGAGAGAGAAAGCCTTCTCCTGGAGCTGACACCCTATAATTTGGACTTGTAGCCTATTGGACTGTGAGAGAATAAACTTCTCTTTTAAAGCCATCCACTTGTGGTATTTCTGTTATAGCAGCACTGGATGACTAAGACACAACACATAAGACAATTTCATCAGATCACAAAATGGGCAAACATACAATACTGGGAATCATGGCCTAGTCAATTTGACATATTTTTGGAAGACACAATTTAATCCATGACATTCCACACTTTTACCTCCCTAAATTCATTTTTCTTTGGCACATGTAAAACACTTTCACCCCATCATATCATTCCAAGAGTTTTAAATCAACTCCAACTCCTATTTCCATCCTGGGACAAAATTCCTCTTCCTCCGTAAAGCTGTAAAATCTAGAACACAAGTTATTCACTTCCAAGTGCAATGATGGAACAGGCACAAGGTAAACATTTCTGTTACAAATGGGAGAAATTGGAGGTAAAGAAGGAATAATGGGCACCAAGCAAGTAGAAAACTCAGAAGAATTTACATTAGCTTTCAAGGCTTGAAAATAACTTCTGTTCTCTGAGACCATCTCTGAATTCTGGATGGAAGCCCCTCAGCCCTGGGCTTGAGCTCCACCTTCCAGGCCCACTGGGATGGCAACTCTGCTCCCTTGGCTTAGGGCGCCCACATTCTCCTAGTCCAACTGAGCGGAGACCCCACCCCTTTGACCTCTTGGGCCCTGTTCTTCTGCCTCTTGGCATGGCAGCCCCACCCTCTTATCTTTGGCAAGCAGATCTGGCCCCATTCTCCTGTCACTCATGAAAGGCAGTCTCACATACTGGACCTGAGTTGGTGAAGATCTGACTCTTTGCCATTTAGGAGGCTGTGGCACCACCCTTTGAGACCTCTTAGTTCGTAGCCCTACCCTTTGAGAATGAGGCAACTATGCTTCCCATGCTCCTTGTCTCTTTAGCTTCTGATTGGTTCCTTGGCCTCTTGACTCCTTGGCCACTCTAGCATCTTGGGCCAGCCTGGCAGCTGCCCTGGTCAGACAATTCTTACAAAGCTCTTTAGTTTTACTGATAAGTGCCCAGAGGTACCCCACTCTGCCAGGAAGCCTCCTGCCTGAAGACACTCAGCTCTCTTACTCTGTGGGCCAGCTCTTGCACCATCTCATGCTGATCTTCTGGTTCTGCTGCTGCCATTTATCTGCTGCTATGTCTTGCTATCTGCACCATCTCTGGTGTTACAGCTTACCTCACTTCCTTCTGAGCCCTCACCAGAATTGCTTTGACATCCATAATTCCACCAACAATCTTTTCAAGGCAATCTAAGCTTTTACTCTTAAGCACCTTAAAATTCTTCCAAAACCACTTCCACATTTTAGTTATGTGTTAGAGCAGCACTGTACTCCCAGTACCAAATTTATGTCTCAGTTATCTAGTGCTGTTATAACAGAAATGCCGCAAGTGGATGACTTTAAGAAACATAATTTTTTTCTCTCACAGTTGAGGAGGCTAGAAGTCCACATTCAGTGTGCCAGCTCTAGGGGAGGGCTTTTTCTTTCTGTCAGCTCTGGGAGTACGTCCCTGTCTCAACACCTGTAGGCCTGGTATTCCTTGGAGATCTCTGTGTTTCTTGGCAAGAGTCTTACCCTGGGTCTAGAAGGTTCTCAGTGCAGGTACTCCAGGTTCAAAGAATGCACTCCATTCCTGGCTCTTCCTTCCTGGTGGTAGTGAGGTCCGTCCTCTCTGCTTGTTTCTCTCTCTTCTATCTCTTGTAAACTAGAAAGTGACACAGACCACACACCAGGGAAACTCCTCTTACATTGGATCAGGGCTGTGACCTGAGTAAGAGTGTTGCATCCCACCCTAATCCTGCCTTACTATTGTAACAAATATAACCTGATCCTCTTTAACAAAACATAATCCTGCCTCATTAACTTTAGGCAGAGATTAGGATTAACAAAACATAGGAACATTACATCAGATCACAAAATGGAGAACAACCACACATTACTGGGAATCAGGGCCTAGCCAAGTTGACGTATGTTTTTGGGGCACACAATTCAATCCATGACAATAGTGGTGAAACGAAAGTTCCAGTTTTGGTTTCTCAGGAGGAAAATGTCTGAATCATTGAGTGTCTGGAAAAAAAAAACACTTTTCTCACACCAGTATTTAGTCTGGTTGACTATAAAATTTAGGATCTCATCTGATTTTCTTTTAGGCATTTAAAGGCAAAACTTAATTGTCTTCTAGCATCCAAACATGCTAATATCACTCTAATGGCCATCTGATTTTTATTCGTTTGTGGGTAAACCACTTTTTCTCTCTGGGTGATTTTACAATTTCCTCTTTATGTTTAGAATTCTGATATTTCACAAAGACATATTCACATCTAGATTTCTTTGTTTTTAACTGGCATGGCAGTCCGTCAATTCTTACATCTATAAGACTCATAACTATCATCAGATTAGGAAAATTTTTCTTTACCGTTTTTTGATAATTTTTTTCCTTCCATTTTTTCTATTCTTTACCACTGAAATTTTTATTATAAAATGTGGAACCACTGAATTGATATTATATGACTCCTTTATATTCTTTTTGTACATTATGCTTTACGTTCTAGAAGATTTCCTCAACTTCACATGCTAAATCCCTAAGTATGTCTTTAGTTGGGAAGACAATTATGATTAGAAAGGCCAAGTGCAAATTTTTGCAAGTATACTTCTCTATCAAAACAGTAAACCAAAAACCTGTAGGAAGAGCAGTGTTTAGCGCCACCTAAAATATTTGAAAGAAGTCAGGGTAAGATATTTATTTTACTTCCCCCAATTATTCTTTGTGGATTTTGCTGAAGATAGATGCATTTTGAAGAATTACAGTGGATTATTGTAAACTGAATTAGGCTGTGACTCCAGTTGCAACTTTTATTTTAAATACAGTCTCTTTGATGGGGAAATTAATTAAAACCCTTGGTGAGTAACCAACGATTTTGTTAATGATATATGATAATAAATAGAGGAAAAAATGAAGCAGTTTGCCTTCTCTTGACCAGAACAGCAAGGGCTCTTCACTGAATGCTACAACAATTTCACACAAGGCTACATCACTCTCCAGCTCTGCTCCGTAATTTATATGTAAGTACCTTCATCACACAAACCCACATCACTGACAACCTAAACAAGATGGTACTATGCATAAGTAATCTATGAAATTTTGAAGACTGACCACTCTATTGGAATTTCTGGATTGCAGGGCTCTGGGACATGTTACTATAGCCCCACTCAGAGTGAACATATTGCTTTCCCATGCACCCTAACTCATAAGAAAGTTGTACGAGAATTGATGAGTCTCTTGAGATTTTGGAAACAACATATACTACATTTTAGTATATTACTCCAGCCTATTCATATAATGACCTATAATACACTAACCACAAATAGGATCCTAGAGCAAGAAAATACTTTCCAGCTGTTCTAGGAAGCAGTACAAACAGACTTTTCGTTTTGTCTGAGAACCAGTATGTTTCAAGTATCTGTTGCAGATATGTGCTATATATCCTGTGGCAGGCACTAATAGGAGAAACATGGAATAGTCCCTGAGGGTTTGGGAGAAAACACTACTTTCTTAGAAAATAAATTTCTTTCAGTCAGAGGAGTAACCTAGTAATTCCGGGAATTCAGAATTATTTCTAGAAGTTCAGCCTAGAGCCTGTACTTCCAGGCATTCCAACAATTTGTGTGTCATCTAATACCTTGCTATATAACCCTGTCTTTCTAAATTATCAATTTCTGTTATATGCCATAAAATATGAACCAATAAACTATCCCTTCATGACTCAACTCAGTTTCCAACTCCTTTACAAGACATAGCTGAAGTATTCCAGCTGGGTATATCTCCCTTTTGTCAGCTCTCCTATAAAAACACCCATTGCCATTGAGTTGATTCCAACTCCTAGTGACCCTATAAGACAGAGTAGAACTGCCCCATAGGGTTTCCAAGGAGCGGCTGGTGAATTCAAACTGCTGACCTTTTGGTTAGCAGCCAAACACTTAACCTCTGTGCCACTGGGCCCCTAGTTCTCTTACAATACTATAAAAATATTTTTCACAGTTTCCTTACATGTGTTAACATTTTTATTATTTTGGTGAACACTGCTTCTAATTGAATCTCTTCAACAGTCATAATCATATTTTATTTCAAAATGATATTTAATATCAAAACAGTTCTAATTTCATTTATTCAGATTACAATTTTGAGTAAATAATGTTAATAAGCTTTCTTTAACTATCATGAAATTTCTCAGCACCAACTAGTTGATTAAAAATTATTTATCAAATAAATATCTATTTTTAGGAAGAAGAGAAAAAAAAACTTCAAATGTTCTCCCCTCAAATGTCTATCTCATCAAAGGAATTGGAGATAGTGAGTCAATTTTTCCTGCTAAGCATTATAAATAATAATTTTTAAATGTTAGTAAAGATAAAAAACATAATGAACATTAAATAATATTTATTTCTCTAAAAAGTCAGTTTGTTGATGTGAATGTTGATAATGTGGTATATGTTGAAAAACTCATATTTTTGGATAAGCAGTTTATGTTTGTGCATGAGATATATTTGCTAGTAAATTTCAGAAATAACAAGAGGAATTTGTGAGGTATTTGATCCTGAATTCTTGAAATGAATTATTTGTTCACATATTTTACACATTCTTTCTAACTCTACTAGTCTGGATCACACAAAAAATATTTTCTTTGAAGATATTATTAGCTAAACTGTACCAGAGTAGGGTGGGTCCTATTCCTAATCTCTTTTGAGTGATACGTATTGTATACACATGTAGGGGACAATACCACAAATATTGTAGGGTTTAGAATTTGATTTTTGCCCTTATTTCCTTAGAGATAATCCCTAAAACCTTGTATTTTCCCTATGTTTTAAGTGTCCTTGATAAGGACTTCAGATCTGACAGGATTTGCAGGAGGGGCAACTCTGGAATGGGAGCTGGCCAAACCTAAGGGATTTACCTCATGATGATCACTTCAAGGTGGCTAGAACAGAGAGCCGTACCTTGCGGATCTCCTCATGTTGACATGGCCAGAAAGACCTACCTCATAATCACCTCATGATGTTGGATGAACTCAGGGGAGAGGGGCTGAAGTTTGTGTTATGTAAAGAGAACCTCAACAAAAGCTCTGGATACTGAACCTGTATGAGCTTCCCATTGAGAAAAATCATCTGCTGTCGTGTGAGTGATGCTCCCTCTTTAGGATATGGGAGCTTCATGTTGGAAACCTTCCCAGACCTCATCTTATGTCTTTTCTTTATGCTGATCCTGCTGTGAATTCTTTAAAATAAAGTTGTAATCATAAGTATAGAGCTTTCTGTGAGTCTTTCTATCAAATTATTATGCCTAATGGAGTAATGGGAGCCAGTAGGGCAGAGGTGAGGAGATTGGAGACCCCTGATCTACCCTGCCTGGTATCCTGACGGGGTAGAAGTAAACCCTACATCTGTAGCCAACAGGTCAGAAGAGAGGCAGTGCTAGGGACTCCCAAACTTGCAGCTGGCATCTGAAGATGGAGAACTGTGTCCTTTAACTTGTGAGGTCAGACCTAGCTCTGGCTGTTTAGGGTCAGAGGCAGAAGTGCTGCAAGTTGCAGCTGGTGTCAGAAATGAACCGAGAAATGAATAGTGTGGGGATATTGATTTATGTGGGTTTGATTACTATCCTCACAGTAGGTGTCAGAAAAAGTGGATTGATATACATAGAGGCAAAGTGTCATTCCCATCACAATCATAGCAAGGGCACATACTATCAACATGACTTATGGCTGTTGATGTTAACCTTGATCACCTAGCAGAGTTAGTGTTTGTCAAGTTTCTCCACTTTGAGGTTGTACATTTTTCGCCCTTTCTTTCCTATACTCTCTAAAAGAGTCACTATGCACAGCCCACACTTAAGGAGTGGGGACCTTTGTTCTGCCGTCTTGAAGACTGAATATTTACATAAGTTATTTGGAATTATGCATGGGTGATTCGTATATTGTACTCCATTTATTTATTCAATAATTTATACATAATTGTATGAACTCATGGCTGTGTATTTGATACTTTGGGTTATATTCCAATGCTATTTATTTTGTTGCTCAAGTTCTTCCAGATTTGGCCATTAGGAACACTTTTAAATATCTTCTGTGTCTTTTTGATATACCTCCATCATTGTGTTTTATTGTCATTTTTGAGCGCTTCCTTACTTTATGTTACTAGAATATGCTCCAGTTTCATCTTGTATACCTTTTACCCCAGTCCTACAATCAGTCATTTTTCCAAGGATCCTTGATTCCCTTTTTTGGAGAATGATACTAAAAACCAAGGTCTGGGCACTAAGTTCACTCATTGCTACTGGGTTATCATTCTTTCTAGGTCTCTTAACTGAAACAGAAAGGAATATATAGATATGAGTATATACATACATCTGTAAGTAGTTCAGTATCTTCATTAAGCTAAACATGACTTCATACTGATGTCTCCAACTCTAATCTATTTTCATATGAGTCATTCTAGACTTATCCCCTTGCTTATCTGTAACCTCCCATTCCAGCACTGAGAAACCTGGCTCAGATCATTTTCCATCCATTTACTTAATTGTTCAATTACAGTATACATGTATAGTGGTTTCAGAGTTGTTAACCCATATCCCCATGGGAAAAAAACTTTACCAATCAGAGTAAAGTGCTTAGTACAACCCTTTTTTTACTTTAGTCCTACAGACTCCACTCATTTCCAAAATTATTTAGGTCAGCATTTTATTCTCTTAGCCCATTCAGTGAGATTGTTTCACGTATCTGTAATACAGTTAGATTGTTTTATCACATCCTGCATTCCATTCTGAAATCCTCTGATGCCTTGAATAATTTTGTTTTAATTTGCATGCTTCAAGGTTCATGCCATGTGCTCTAAAGTTCCATGGGTTTGGGCATATGTCATGTATCCACCGCTGCTATGTCATTATTGTTAGGTGCCATTGAGGGGATTCCGACTCGTAGCAACCCTGCATACAACAGAATGAAACACTGTCTGATCCTGCACCATCCTCAAAATTGTTGCTATGTTCAAGTCCATTGCTGCAGCCACTGTGTCAGTCCATCTTGTTGAGGGTCTTGCTCCTTTCCTTTGACCCTCTGCTTTAGAAGCATGATGTTCTTTACCATTACTATAGCACACAGCGCTTACCACCCTTAACAATCCTCTGTGCTTCAGCTATTTAGACTTTCCTATCTCGAACCTCTTTCAGCTGCTGATTTGTTTACAATGTTTATAGTTTACACATTCTTTTAAAAAATAATTTGAGGTGAAATTCATATAACATAAAAATTAGCCGTTTTAAAGTGAAAAATTCAGTGGCATTTAGTATACTCACAAGGCTATGCAACTACCATCCCAAAGCATTTTTATCACTCCAAAGTAAAACTCCTTACCCTTTAAGCAGTCCTCCCCACGTCCCATTTCTCCCTGTACCTAGCCCCTGGCAAACACCTACCTGAAATCTGTCTCTATGGATTTATCTATTCCGTATACAGGTAGTCCCCTAATCGCTCTTATGACCATCCTTTTTTAAAATGGTTTATACATTTTTATGTATGTATGTATGTATGTATTAATAATAGCGAAAACTAAAAAAGAAAAGAAAAGAAAGTGTTCGACTTCACTCAGAACCATCCTATGACAGAGTCCTCGGAACGGAACCCTGAGTCAGTTGGAATTCCCTTGGTGATTCTCCAGGTAATAAAAAATCTTTGATAAACACGAGCGGAGAGGGAAGAGTACCAAATGTGCATATACAAAAACAAAAAAGAAAGAAATTGTTGAGTATCAGAAAGGTGCCATAAATTTTGCTAGCCACAATAAAGATTTAAAAGACATTTCTACCCTTAAAAAAAAAAAAAACCCGCATATTAATTGTTATGATAGAAACATAAATAAGCAATTACAAATAATATAATACAATAAATTCTACAGTAAAAACACCATGAGATCACTACTTTCAGAAGAAGGATGTTCTAGGAAGGCTAGATACCTTTTAATCTAAATGCGATATCTTTCATACTAGAGGATACCTGTGTTGGAAATGCACATACTCCAACCAATTTCCCAGGGCAGCACCAGAGCTACCTCAGCCAGAATTCATGATAACAGAATAAACTGAGGCTGTTTTCAGTTCCATCCAGTCAGTTCCAACTCATAGCTATCTTATTTACAATAGAACGAAACACTGTACCATCCTCACAATTGTTGCTATGTTTGAGCTCACTGTTGCAGCCACTGTAATCCATCTCCATGAGGGTCTTCCTCTTTTTCATTGACTCTCTACATTACCAAGCATAATATCCTTCTCCAGGGACTGGCGTCTCCTGATAACACAACCAACATATGTGAGATGAAGTCTTGCCACCCTCACTTCTAAGGAGCATTCGGCTGTACTTTTTCCAAGACAGATTTGTTCGTTCTTCTAGCAGCAGATGATATATTTACTATTTTCCACCAACACTGTAGTTCAAAAGCATCAATTTTTCTGTGGTCTTCATATGCATATGAAGTGGTTGGAAATACCATGGCTTGGGGTAGGCACATTTTAGTCTTACAAGTGATGTCTTTGTTTTTTAAAACTTTAAAGAGCTCTTTTGCAGCAGATTTGCCCAATGTACCACATCCTTTGATTTCTTGACTGCTGCTTCCATAGGCATTGATTGTGGATCCAAGTAAAATGAAATCCTTGACAACTTCAATCTTTCTTCATTTATCATGATGTTACTTACTGGTCCAGTTGTGAGGATTTTTGTTTTCTTTATGTTGAGGTGCAATCCATACTGAAGGCTATAGTCTTTGATCTTCATCAGTAAGTTCTTCAAGTCCTTTTCACTTTCAGCAAACAGAGTGTCATCTGCATATCACACATTGTTAATGAGTCTTCCTCCAATCTTGATGCTCTGTTCTTCTGCATATAGTCCAACTTCTCTGATTATTTGCTCAGCATACAGATTGAATAAGTATGGTGAGTGGATACAACCCTGATGCATACCATTCTTGACTTTAAAATACGCAGTATCTCTTTGTTCTGTTCGAACAACTGCCTCTTTTTATGTACAGGTGCCTATGAGCCTAATTAAATGTTCTGGAATCCTCATTCTTTGCAATATTGTCCATAATTTGTTACAATTCACACTGTCAAATGCCTTTGCATAGTCAATAAAATGAAGATAAATATCTTTCTGGTATTCTGTTTTCATCCAAAATCCATCTGACATCAACAATGATATCCTTGGTTCCACCTCCTCTTCTGAATCTGGCTTGAATTTCTGGCAGTTCCCTGCAGATGTATTGCTGCAAATATTTATTAATTATCTTCTGCAAAATTTTACTTGGTGTGATATTAATGATATTGTTCAATAATTTCCACATTTTGTTGGATCACCTTTTTTTGGAATGGTCATAAACACGGATCTCTTCAGTTGGTTGCCGAGGTAGCCATCTTCCAAATTTCTTGGCACAGATGAGTGAGCTCTCAGAGCATTGCATACATTTGTTGAAACATCTCAATTGTTATTCTGTCAATTCTTTGAGCCTTGTTTTTGCCTATTTCCAGTGCAGCTTGGACTTCTTCCTTTATTACTTTTGGTTCTTGATCATATGCTACTTCCTGAAATGGTTGAACATTGACCAATTATTTTTGATACATTGGCTCTGTGTATTCATTCCATCTTCTTTTGACGTTTCTTGTGTCATTCAATATTTTGCCCATAGACTCTTTCAATATTGCAACTCAAGGCTTGAATTTGTGTTTTAGTTCTTTCAGCTTGAAAAATGCTGAGCATGTTTTTCCTTTTTTGTTTTCTAATTCCAGCTCTTTGTACATTTCATTGTAATACTTTATTTTGTCTTCTCAAGCTGCCCTTTGAAATCTGCTTTATCATTTTTGTTATTCGCTTCAGCTACTCTACATTCAAGACATCCATTTTGGTCTTTTATTTCTTTACTGTCTTTTTAATGACCTTTTGCTTTCTTCATGTATGATGTCCTTGATGTCATACTAACTCATCTGGTCTTCAGTCATTGGTGTTCAATGGGTCAAAACTATTCTTGAAATGATCTGTAAATTCAGGTATGATATATTAAAGTTTGTATTTTAGTTCTTGTGGACTTGTTTTAATTTTCTTCAGTTTCAACTTCAAATTGAATATGAGGAATTGATATTCTGTTCTGCAGCTGGCCCTTGCTCTTGTTCTGACTGATGATGTTGAGCTTCTCCATGGTCTTTCACTTTAAATCAAAAGCTAGAAATGATTGTACTTAGTGAGGAAGGCATGTCAAAAGCTGAGATAGGTTGATAGTGAGGCTTTTTGTGCTGAACAGTTAGCCAAATTGTGAATGCAAATGAAAAGTTCTTGAAGGAAATTAAAAGTGCTACTCCAGTGAGCACAAGAATGATAAGAAAGCAAAACAGCCTTAGTGTTGATATGGAGAAAGTTTTAGTGATATGGATAGAAGATCAAACCAGCCCCAACATTCCCTTAAACTAAAGCCTAATACAGAGCAAGGCCCTAACTCTCTTCAATTCTATGAAAGCTGAGAGAGCTGAGGAAGCTGCAGAAGAAAAGTCTGAAGCTAGCAGAAGTTGGTTCTGAGGTTTAAGGAAAGAAGCTGTCTCTATAACACAAAAGTGCAAGGTGAAGCAGCAGTGCTGATGTAGAAGTTGCAGCAAGTTATCCAGATCTAACTAAGATAATTGATGAAGGTGGCTACATTAAATAACATATTGTCATTGCAGATGAAACAGCCTTATACTGGATGAAGGTGCCATCTAGGACTTTCATAGCTAGATAGAAGTCAATGCCTAGCTTCAAAGCTTCAAAGGACAGGCTGACTCTCTTGTTAGGGGTTAATGCAGTTTATGTCTTTAAGTTGAAGCCAATGCTCATTTACCATCCAGAAAATCCTAGGACCCTTAAGAATTGTGCTAAATCTACTCTGCCTTTGCTCTATAAGGAAATAACAAAGCCTGGACTGACAGTACATTTGTTTACAACATGGAATACTGAATATTTTAAGCCCACTGTTGAGACCTACTGCTCAGGAAAAAAGATTCTTTCAAAATATTCCTGATCATTGACAACACACCTGGTCACCCAAGAGCTGTGATGGAGATATATGAGGAGATTAATGTTTTCATGCCTGCTAACACAACATCCATTCTGTAGCCCATGGATCAAGGAGTAATTTTGACTTTCAAGTCTTAGGATTTAAGAAATATATTTTGTAAGGCTATAGCTACCATAGATAGTGATTCCTCTGATGGATCTGGGTGAAGTAAATTGAAAACCTTCTGGAAAGGATTCACTAGTTTAGATTGCATTAAGAACATTTCTGATTCATGGGAGGAGGTCAAAATATCAACATTAACAGGAGTTTGGAAGAAGTTGATTCCAACCCTCATGGAAGACTTTGAGGGCTTCAAGTCTTCAGGAGAGGAATTAACTGCAGATGTGGTGGAAATAGCAAGAGGACTAGAATTAGAAGAGACTGAAGATGTGACTGAATTGGTACAATTTAATGATAAAATTTTAATGGATGGGGAGTTGCTTCTCATGAATGAGCAAAGAAAGTGGTTTCTTGAGATGGAATCTACTCCTGGTGAAGATGTTGTCATCATTGTTGAAATGACAACAAAGAATCTAGAATATTACCTAAACTTAGTTGATAAAGCAGCAGCAGGGTTTGAGAGGATTGACTCCACTTTCTAAAGAAGTTCTACTGTGGATAAAATGCTATCAAACAGCATCACATACTACAAGGAAATCTTTCATGAAAGGAAGAATCAACTGATGCAGCAAACTTCATTGTTGTCTTACTTTACGATATTGCCACAGCAACCTCAATCCACAGCAACCACCACCCTGAGCAGTCAGCAGCAATCAACATTGAAGCAAGACCCTCCAGTAGCAAAAAGATGACTCGCTGAAGGCTCAGATGATGGTAAGCATTTTTTAGCAATAAAATATTTTTTAATTAAGGTATGTACTTTTTTTTTTTAGGCATAATGTTATTACACACTTAATAGACTACAGTATAGTGTAAATATAACTTTTATATGCACTGGGGAACCAAAAAATTTGTGTGACTCTCTTTATCGCTATGGCGTGGAACCGAACCCACAGTATCTCCAAGGTATGTCTGTAATCACCTGGTGATTAACCATGTGGATCTTATACAGGGGTTAGAGAGAGAATTAAAGCATGTAAATATTAGTGCATAGCTATTCTAAGGATGAAATGAAGGAATATGTCTGAAAGCTATTGGAAATCCAATAAAATATAAAGTACAATTTTTAAAAAGCTTACTTTAGGCAGACCATAACATTTCTGTTATCCAACACTTCAAGGAAGTGGAGGTGAGTGTTAGTAAAGAATTTACTATTTCAACAATTAGTTAATGTGACTCATGTATTCTACTTGGTATTTTTTCCCTAGTTCTCCTTCTTAATACCTACAGAAGAATTAGAGAGTAACAAATTGCACAGGTATATTCTCACTATCTGCAAAATTATGACCAAAAAGAAAACTCCTTGTAAGGAAACCTGTAAGAACAAAACAAATACCTTATGATTTGCATCACCCTGATTAACTCTACCTTGAATATTTGAATTAAAGATTTTAACATTATTGAGTTTCAGTACTCTACACTGTTTTTACCCAATATATTTGCAAAGGAGCATTAACATATTTCGGCATATATTCTTATTTTTCCTCACTTTCAATTGGTAATTCTTTCTTTGTTCTGTTCTATAAGTGAACCAAAAATAGTATGATAACCCTGAATGTAAAACTGTTAGTAACCTTGACAGTTATAAAATATCTCTGTGCTCCAGTGTTAAGTGGAAGTCTAAGTTTTCTGGAGTTTTATGCATTTCAACGAGAAACAGCACTAGAGTAAAATTGCAGAGAAAAGGTGTAAATTATTCTGCTCCTGCTGGACATTAATGATCTGAAAGCAAGTAATAGCACTTTTACTCATGGCAGATGAAGATACTAGTCTAAGATTATGGGTGGGAAGAAAACATGACAAAAAGTCCTATTTCAAATTAAAATATCCAAATTAGAAATCCTTTGAATGATATATAAGGCTAGTAGTATAATGGCAGAATCTTTGATTATTATTATTTTTCTTGGCAGTTATGAGATTCAGTTACTGAAGGAGCTTTGATAAGATTTTGAAATTTTAGAGAGTTGTTGACTTATCAGGGAAACACATCTTATCATGTAAATGTAATGCATGCAAATTTACAAAGATAAGAGTAAGGCACTTATGTAATCTTACTGAAAGACACTTGCTAGGTGAGGATGAGAGTACCCTGAAACATGATTCTACTTACCAACTCATAGTAGATATAATGAATACAAATAAACTTCACTTGGAAATATAGCAAATAAATAGAAGCTGATGATTTTTCAATGGTACAGGAAGGAAAAATCTCTTCAGGTATAACAGGAAATGTCCTGAAAAGGCAGGAAAAAGGGAAAAAAAATTTGGTGTCATAGTGATTTGAGGCTCTTTTCTGCCAGAGGAAGAGTTTTAAATGAATTAGTCATACGGAACTGAAGCTGTGCCGCATGTTTGTCTTTGAATGTTGCCCTTGCAAGGGATTCTTAGAGAAATTATATGAACTGAGTGAGCTTCCTCCATTTCAGCAACTTGATCTTCATTTCAACAATGGAATCACTTTGATACACTCTAGATACGTATTGTTATCAATCTGAACAGTGTCACTTCCGAAATATGTTATTGGTGTTGTTAGCTGGCGATCGAGTCGGTTCCTATTCGTAGCTACCCTATGTACAATGAATGGAACACTTTCCAGTCCTGCACCATCCTCACAACTGTTGCTGTGTTTGAGCCCATTGTTGCAGCCCCTCTGTCAATCTATCTGGTTGAGGGTCTTCTTCTCTTTTGCTGATCCTCTACTTTACCAAGCATGATGTCCTTTTCCAGGGACTGATGCCTCCTGTTAACACATCGAAAGTATGTGAGATGAAGTTTCACCATCCTACCTTCCAAGGATCATTCTGGCCGCACTTCTTCCAAGACAGATTTGTTGGTTCTTCTTGCAGTCCATGGTATATTTGATATTCTTCACCAACACCATAATGCTTATTTTCTGATTTTGATCACTGAAATATAAAGCCCCATATTTCTCTCTGAACATAGCCTTGTACATCCCTGCATATCTCTCAGTTTCCCCCTTTTTATTCTTGTATATTTTTGCACCTTTTGAGTTTCTTAAACTTTTTTTTTTCTCTTTCTCTTCCATGTTTTCATTTTCTTTTATACCTTCCTTTCTTTTCTACCAGAGCACTGGTGGTGCAGTGGTTAAGAGCCACAGCTGCTAACCAAAAGGATGGCAGTTCAAATCCAGCAGCTGCTCCTTGAAAACCATATGGAGCAGTTCTACTCCGTCCTATAGGGTCACTATGAGCAGAAATCTGAAGCCCTGGTGGCTCAATGATTAAGAACTACAGCTGCTAACCAAAAGGTTGACAGTTAGATTCCACCATCAGCAACTTGGAAACACTACAGGGCAGTTCTACTCTGTCCTATAGGGTCACTGTGAGTCAGAACTGACTCAATGGCAATGGGTTTACTTTTTTTTTTTTTTCCTTTCCTACTTAGCCTTGGTCCATCACTTAAGTCAAGATCTTCAGTTGTTATTGTTCATCCTTATCCTGTGTTCTTTTCTGGTACATTTTTTAAAGATTAGCGTTCTCCACATTTTATTTCTTTTGCTATACTTTTATCACATACTCCAGATGGTTAAAACTCTTCTTTGACCCCTGAACCTACTTCTAAAAATTTATTCTCAGTAATGATTGCAGTGAGAAAATAGAGATCATCTGTCATGAAACTAATCAACTAGCTGTCTCTCAAATATTAAATGTTTTCACATCTTAAATAATTATCTGACATTTTCTCTAGACAGGAAAGCATTTCTTTCTAAGGTTAGTTTTCCAGGTATCTCTCAGGAACGGCAGACATATACATCCAACTACCTACACGGTATCTCCAGTTGAAGGTTAAGAGACATCTTACACTTAACCTGTTCAACTCTGCACTCCTGATTTCCTCCTACTTCACCCATAGCTTTCCCATTCTCAGTTAATGCCAACTCCATCTTTCCCATTGTTTACATCAAAAATGTTGGAGTCATCCTTGAGTTCTCTCCTTTACTCATAACCAGCTTTAAGGTGGTAAGAAATCCTGTTGACTATAACCTCCAGATATATGCATAGGTGAAAACAGTGCAGTATCAATGCTTATTTCCTGATTTTGACCACTGAATTCATTTTATGTAAGAAAATGACCTTTCTTATTTAAAAAAACAAAACACTTGTATGTTCTTCCAAGTGGTTGAGAAAAAAAAATGTGCATGTGTGAGTGTGTGTACATGTATAGGTATGCATAGATAGATAGTTAGATGTCAATATATCCAGAGAGAGACAGAGAAAAATGTGGTAAAATATTAACATTTGGGAAATGTGGGTAAATGTATATGAAAGTATTTGGAATTACTTTTGAAACTTCTCTGAAAGTCTAAAATATTTCAAAATAAAAATTTGAAATATAAAACAGAATAAAATATATTACTCTAAAGGAAAAACTGTCCAGAATCCACATTTGTTTCTCATTCTATACTCCACTTTCTACAATGTCTTAGAGCAGGTCAGTGTCAGCTTGCTTATTTCAGCTTGTTGAAATTATATTAAATTACATTTCTATTGCTTTCTGTTTTTTCTCACTGTTTAATTTTTAGATCTAGCCTACCCCTTGTGAGTTTAACTCCACCACCCATGTTTTGATCAGGACAGAGCCCTGTAACACACTGCCAGAAGTTCTAATTTGCTATTAACTGACTCAAAACTCCAAAAACACATTGCCATCGAGTCAATTCAGACTCATAGCAACACTGAAAGTCAGACTACGACTGCCCCATAGGGTTTTCAATGCTGTAAATCCTTATGGAAGCAGACTGTCACATCGTTCTCCAATGGGTTCAAACTGCTGACCTTTCGGTTAGAAGCCAAGTGCTTTAACCCCTGCACCACCAAGGCTCCTTTAACTGACTCAGGGAACTGTTAATTCAATAGCTCCCTCTGAATGCTGGGCATGTACTATGCCAAGGGCTTTATGGATGCCATCTTTATGTATACCACCTCACTAAGATGTATGCATATTTTACTGGTTCTTATTTCTCTAGAGAATCTTGACTAAGACAGGAGGAGGGCAGGCTATAACTTTTCCTCAGACAGCAGTAATACGAGCTTATAGACTTAGATAACTGACAAATCAAAACCCAAGAAGAGCCTCTAAAGTAGTTATTAATCCAAAGGAGTACTATAGTCAATATATTAGATTTTGGGGTTCTAACACATACAGGACATCGGAAATGATGAGAGCAAATGAGATGTCTTGGAGATAAGTGTAAATTGGAGTTTATAAAGTCAAATGCCTACCCAAGTTGTTCAGATAACAAAACCGAGTAAAGAATTTGAGATCTAAGAAGAATAGAGATGGTTTTGAACTGGAGACCATGAGCCCCATTTAATGGATCTAGCTGGTTTTCAACACTAAGAATTTCCAGATCATCTAATTCTTGAAGAGAAGCCAAAAATTTAAGTTTTTATGTGAAACGTCCTGTGTAAACTTTGGTAGTACTTTTAGCAAGAAACAGAAATGGTTTTTGAATGTCTTAAGTAAAAGAGGGGATTTTTGTAATGGTATTTATCTGAAAAGGGTTTCAGGCTTAGAAATGGGAATCAAAGGAACTTAGAAAGTTACTATGAACAATCTGTCCAGAATGTCTCCAACATAACCACTCAACAACAGCTCAGACCCGTGTCTACTTCTCTTAATTCTAGATTCAAAGTTCCTGATGGGTGTGTCTTAAGGACAGGCTAAAGGCAAAAACGGCCTTCCTCAGATACTAATGAGCAAGGCCAGAGTGCATTTCCCCACTTTGCCTTCCTGCAGGGTAGAAATATCATTGCATCCTGTCATCATTACTTAGTAGATGGTCTCCCAGCAAGAGGAGTGGATAATTAATGCCGGACAGGTAAATATCTTCTCTACGTAACTAATCAAAGCTTTATTCTAACACACTGTGTGATAAACACTTATCTGCAATCTAGTTCTTGCTCATAAGCAGCATTTTGCAACATCATGTAATGATAGAGACAGAGAAAAAAGTCAGCCTTGGGCTGATGAATAACGAAATTTAAAGAATGAGTATAGTATCAACAGCCTTCAAATAAGACTAATAGTACCTGCAAAGTTTGAAGAAAAAAAATCACTGGGTGACATTATTGAAATGAAGAGAATGGTTTTTCAATTGGAAGGGATGAGCAGCAATACAGAGAGAAGAATTAATATATTCGAAGTAAAATATGTCCTCTGGAATTAGTGACATGAGGATTATGATCATATTGTAGAGATAGAAATCAGATGAAAGAAAGAAAAAAAATAACAATCGAGTGAAAATGTTACGAGAATGAATATAGATATCTTTTGAAAATGTTTGTGGAGTAAAAGAAAAAGATAAGGCAAAGGCTGAAGCTTTTTGTTTTGTTTTGTTTTTCTCCTGGTGAGAGAGATTTGAATATGCTTAAATGATGAGACAGCATAGTTAGAAAGGTAAAGACTGATGATGTAAGAGGAAGTCAACAATCATTAAACTTAGAGGTAAGTGGAGAGTGTAGATAGAAGGATTAACTAGATAGCAGGATTGATGACTCTTCTTGGACAATAAGTGTGGTTGAGGAGAACATTGCAGAAAATAGGCGTGGCATCTGATGGTAGAAAACTGTGGATGTTCTCTTCAACAAATTGACCCTCTGAAATAGGAAGTAATATCACCTGTTGAGAGTTGAATGATGGTGATAAATTCGAGCTCTAAGGGGATTAAAGACTATCTGAAATAGAAGTAAGAATGGGAAAATGTCTTTTTTTTATGTAGCTCAATAGTGTCTTCTCTGTCAACAAAAGTGAGGGATCTTGTCCATGATTATGATTTTACCCGTTACTTTCCTGAAATTTATATGTCTCCTTAGTTTCCAAATCCTGTCAACACCACCAATCAAATATCTCTCAAAGCTATCCCCTCTTCTCCATAGTATGTACCATAATTTTATTTTACGGTAGTTTTGTGTTTGGACTCATTCTTCTAACTGGAATCATTCTCTACTCTCTCACTTCTGTGATGAGTTTTTCATAATACTTTCAGTTACGTGCTGAAAATTAATAAAAACTTTTCTGATTGGCCTTATGAAAAAGTATAAACTATTAGTATGAGAAAGCCATCGCAGTATGGTGCCAAATGAGATTTCTATTCTCATCTTTTCCTTGTTCGCCAAACAAGCACAAACTGAAATTTCAATATTTCCATAATTGAAATCCAGATGCTTATTTATTTGTTTACTTACTTATTTATATTTTTTATTTTATAATACATTTCTATTCTGTCATCATTAAGGAAACCCCTATCCTTTACGGTCTTGATCAAATGTCCTCTTTTCCATTAAGCATCATCTTTTCTTACTTTATTCCCTACATTCCGATCATTTTTCCCTTACATCTTCTAAACAATTTGCACGTGTCCTTCATAGACTGTTCATTTTACTTAATCATAGTATTAATGAATATGGAATTTTATTTTCCAGTAAATATTCTGGATTTTTTATGTTATAAAATATGTAATTCTAACATTTCTACTGGATTTTTTAAAAAATGTAATATGTTTTAAGAAGCAGTATAGGCTCAGTTCTACTTTATCCCTTGTCTATAGGGAAAAGAAAGTTTCTTTTAAATTAACATTGGTTTTTCGTTATGGAAATGTGATGTCAAGGTAGAAGAAGACTCATATCCTTTGCAGGTCAGCATACAGATCGTGCACATACAGTTTTTCTACAAACATTTGCCCAAAATATTAGGTATTGGAGAAGTCATAGAGTATATTTATTCAGATGGAATAATTATTCCTAAAATTCTGTTCAGAGATATATTTACAGACTCTAAGAAACATACAGAGATGTGTCAATGTCAGCAGTGGGATTAGCTGCCAGGTACAGTTTGGAAATTCTTTAAACGGGGCTAAAGTTACTGAGTGCAGAAAAAAAACTTTTTCCATTTGCATTTCCTCAGAGTTAGTTTTCTTTTTTCTTAGGGAAAATATTAGTTAAGACATGGTCAGAGAAATTTAAAAAAATAATCTGGATAAATAATAAGTAGATTATGTTATACAGATACATGGATTTTTTTAAATCAGTGTGTAATATTTACTGTTGCCAAATGTTTCAGAAATTTTAATATAGCAATTATATATTAATATATATTATATCAAAGTTAAAAATTGTGTTTATGTGCATGAATTCACATACTTTTAATTACTGTGTATGTGGCATTTTGAGTCGACTTGAAATAATCTCATCTGTATTAGGAAGAGGTAAACAATAGACATTTTATTAATAGTCATTATTTAACCAAATTTACATATCTTCAACAAAGTTTTTGCTTTGAGATATAGTAACTAATTAAAGAGTCCATATAAGTATGTTTTAGACTGCAGCTTTGTCTTTTTTTAATTATGTAATTTACTTATTTATGTATTTTTTTGGTGAAAATATACACAGCAAAACATATACTAGTTCAACAATTTCTACATGTACAATTCAGTGACATTGATTATATTCTTCAACTTGTGCGACCATTCTTGCTATTCATTACCAAATTATTCTTCCATCATTACCATAAACTCGCTGCCCTCTAAGCTTCTTATCTAACCTTTTGAGTTGCTGTTGTCAATTTGATTTCATACAAATAATTCTTTAAAAGAGCACAATGCTTAAGGCAATCACTCTTTACTAATTAAGCTAAACTACTATTTGGTTTCAAGAAGACTTCAGGGGATTTTTTTGTTTGTTTGTTTAAGATTTGAAGACTATTTCAGAGCAATGGTTTTGGGGGCTTATGCAGCCTCAGTGAATCCAGAGATTTGGGATCCCAGTAGAATTTGAAATTTTGTTTTGCATTTTCCCCTGCTTTTGATGGAGATTCTTCCATTGAATGAGCCTGCTATCATGACTTCTTGCTCCTGTGATGCAATGTCAGCCAAATTTAACAACTCTTTCAATTCCTTTCAGGTAATAAAAAGTTTCCTGGTCATTTTCAGCCACAAAACATTGTCATGTGATAATATGTCCAGTCCAATGTAATAACTAAAAAGTCAAGCTTCATTCCAAGTTAAATCTTCTATCCTTATCCAGCTAAAGCCTGGTGCAAGAAAGCTTTTGGAAGGAAAGATAGCTTCTCTATTTATCCCTCTAGTTCTATTACTAGCTCCTCATTAACTAGGTAGTGTCTGATGACTTCAGAGTTGAAGAAGAGAAAAGTAGAAAAAGTAAAAGGCAAATAAGTCCTCCTTTCTTGGCATCAATGTAATTAGGTTTTGTTACCTTTGGTCTTGACAGTCACCAAGCTGGCATATCCTTGGCTTGCCAGCAGATAAAAGTTCCTTTTCTGGGAGTGAGTTCTACTGAGGATATGTGAGTAGACTTCCTCTGACGTGGGCAATATAGTTTCTTCCTGCTGATCACTTACATTTCTTCTCTCAACCCTGAGATATTTGACATTTTCTCTACATTATTATTATTTTTAAGTGAGGAACATCCCTTCTCTAAGCACCTCATGTGAATAATTTAAAATTCTATAGTACCCACTCTCTGTTACATGATCTATATTTAGTAAGACAAACAAACAATCAAAAAATCTCATGCATCCTTTCCCCTGAAGTTATTGCTGATATAGTAAGCTCCAGTAAAAGCTGACTACGTAATTTGTTGGCCCCTTGCACAATGAAACTATAGGAACTCTTGCTGTAAAAAAAGGAAAATAAAATTCGTTTAAGTTACTAAACTACATACATTTTTTTCTTCCTCAGTTTGTCTCTTCACCTGTCATAGTGTTTTCTATTTGGCACTTTACATTACAGTTACTTACGTAGAGAAATACACAGGGCCTGCAGACAGATCCTCACAGGCTTCTGGAAACTTGCCCCCCACACATCTCAATGGACAGCCCACTGGTTGTTGGATTCTTTCTTCTGTCAGTTGCAGCAGATGCACTGTGCCCTTACCTGGAGTTGAAAAGTCAATCCCCTTTTCCATGAATGTGAGCTACCCCTGCTAATGCAACCTAGTGGCCACTCTGTGGAGACAGGAGCAGTGGGAGCTGGGAAGGGTCGGGGGCTGTGGAGGGTTGAAGGGTTCTAAGCAGGACTGTGGGGTTTGCAGGGCACTAAGAGTAAGGAAGTTGGCTGCCAAGAACCCATTTCAGGAGGTGTTGGGAGGCCACACCACATGTGAGACTCCAAGCCCTAAAGACATGCTCCACTGTGACACTGGATTTCACTTTCAAAACACAAGGTCAGTGATAAAATTACTAACCATTTCAAGATGACAACCCAGAGCATTAAACCCCAAGTGTGGGGCCCTTCTGAAGAACCACTTAATTACTTCCAATTCATTAGTGGAAGTGCTAACTGAGTTTGTGTTCCTTCATAAAATACTAGCATATCTATCCTTTGCTCTTTGGTGCTAATGATTGAATGAAGATACAATAGCTTGCAGTAAAAAAAAAAAAAAAAAAAAAAGCAAATATGCTAGAAGTTATCTAAGCAAGGGCTAATCTGTATTTATCCTATGTTTTTACTTATAAACATACAAATAAATAATACAATATTACTGTAGTTATCTATTACAAAACTGATCAGGCACAACTATCCTGAATAGTCAATGACCTAGCAACACACATGAAAAATTATATTCAAAGCATTCATATTTACATATCTGCATGCACATGTTTTTCTCTACCTAAGTGCAAATATCATAACATGAAAGTTGGAGCACTTCATATTTTATTAGAAAATACACACGCGTTATATACAAACTACTAACAAGTGCATAAGATTAGACACTTAATAAAAGTATGTGTGCATGAAACATCAAAATGTCTACCTTAATAGTACCATGAAATATTTAAACTATTGCATTAAAGTATGCTGACTACTGCAATCTTATTCTGAAATAATCCATATCTACCAGTAAAATCTTTACCTCCTTTATGAAAATTTATGACAAGATCGAACTCAGTAACTCAAAATGTTTTTCAAAATTTTCTTTATTTTAGCTTTATTTCCTCCATCCATAATGTGTGCTGGGGTGTCATTGTTGTTAGGTGCCATCAAGTCAATTTTGACTCATAGCAACACCATGTGACAAAGAACAACTGTCCCATAGGGTTTTCTAGGCTGAAATCTTTACAGAAACAGATTTTTAAGTCTTTCTCCTTTGGAGATGCTTGGTGGATTTCAACAGTTTACCTTTCCGTTAGCAGAGGAGCACTTAACCTTTGCACCTCCAGTGCCATTATTCCTAATTATTCTTTTTGTTTGTTTGTCTTCTTGATGAACTCCAATTTTCAAATATTCCCTCAGATCCACCGGACAATTGCATTCCAGATTTGGGTGCTTCTATTTAAGCAGACCAATAAGCAGAACCCTATTACAAAGTGGTGTTCCTATATCACCTTTTGCACTCTGAAAGCCCTCCACGTGGAGTTCCCCAGAAGCAGACTCTGAACTAGAATTTATGGGCAAGTGGTTTATGAAAGCAGTGCTCCCACAGGAGAAACAAAGCAGGATTAAGAGGAGCAGGACAGGGCAGGGGAAGAGCCAGGATGCACTTTCAGGAGACTACCCTCAGCATGATCCTGTAGGGAGGGTGTGCTAGAGTAAAAATTACACCTAAGAGTTTGTTAAAGGCCTATAGTTAAAAATCAAGCTTATCTGGATAGAAATGTTTATGAGCTTAGTAATTCAGTTCCTAGCTAAATAAGTAGTCTATAGGGGAAGTAATCACCACCCGTCTGTCAGTTTATTGTGCTATAGTGGCTTGGGTGTTGTTGTGATGCTGGAAGCTATGCCATAAGGATTTCAGATATTAGCAGGGTATCCCATGATGGGCAGGTTTCAGCAGAGTTTCCAGACTACGATGGACTAGAAGAAAGGCCTCGTGATCTAATTCTGAAAATTAGCCAATGAAAAATATATAGACCACCACAGGATATTGTCCAATGTAGTGCTAAAAGATGCACTTCCTAGGTTGGAAGGCACTACGCAATAGCTGCAACAATGGACTCAAACATACCAAGGATCATGAAGATGGCACAGGACTGGACAACATTTCATTCTGGTATACATTAAGATTGGCAAGAGTCAGTGCTGACTCGATGGCAACCGACAGCAACGGCGAAAGAAATTTGAACATTTATCGGTGATACAAATATATGACTACTGTAAATAACTGCAACGTACTCAGAGATCACTGAGACAGGTGATGCTATCTATCTACAGAAAATCAGTGTGTTTTTCAAATTTTTGTTGATACAAAAGAAAAAAGAAAGGAGTTTTTTAGGGTGCTTAAGAGTTTGGCCTCTAACCAAAAGGTCAGCAGTTTGAATCTACCAGTCACTCCTTGGAAAAACTATGGGGTAGTTCTACTCTGTTCTAGAGGGTTGCTATGAGTGGGAGTCAACTCCGCAGCATTGGGTTTGGTTTTGTTTCTTTCATATAAAAACTGTCCTGTCGCATCTTACTCTTTTCAGAGCATGGCCTCTTTTGTTCCTTAGTGTTCTCTCCCATCCTGCCCCTTTAACCACAAAAATTTTCTGATTTTCTTTGCTATTGTCAACTGGCATGTTAGTGTTTTTCCTTTTTCTTTCTTTTTTTGTAACTACCTTCATATAATAAGGAAAGTAATATGTTAAGTCTGTGTCTGTCATATTTATTACACATATATTTTTACAAATAATCTATACTGTGACATCTTATAATAATGTCACTCTTGCCAAATTTTTAGGTGTTAGTCAAAAATTATAAAACATCTACTAACTCCTGAATTTTGCTGTGACTTCTAGCAGTCACATATGATTCATATTCACTTGAACTCTAAACATTTTGAATATATATTTACCAGGGTCACTTTAGTTGCTGATCCCAGGCCCACTTAATTTCATTCCACATGTATCTGCCTACTTTGTTCCTTGAAAAGACGGAAGGATACTCAGGGTCAGGCCAACTAAAATAAATGTTATCAGGGAACTAGCAAGAGGTTAGAAAGTTTGTTTGGTTTGTTGATGACAAAATAGATTGTTTCTTCTCCTAATGAATACAAGAGATGGCAAGTACTTTAATGAATCTATAGTGTACCAAGAAAAGCCGAGAGAATAGCCTTAGGGAGGTCAATTATTTTTTATGTCTTTTTAGTGTTCATTTTATGGCTTGGTATGGCCAGATTAATTAGCACCCAGACTATGTAGGGAAATGGTGTGAAAACAGACTGCTTTACCTAATGTGAGTAAATATGACATTAAACAACTAAAATCTAGTCATTTCGAGAATGTTTTCAAATGTTATTTTATCTGTTCTTAAAGAAACTACAGCTGCAAAGTACAGAATACCATGAACACACATTACTGAACCTTTGATTGTCACATTTAGTTGTCAAAACTCAAAATTAAGCTTTATTTTGTCATTCTGCCTCTTTCTTTTTTTGTAGATATACAAGGATATTTTATGCTTTACTTTTCCCTTAGAACAGATATAATAAAGTGAATGAGGAAAGTTGCAAGTTTCCCACTTCTTGATATAATTAGAACCTAAAAGGACAATATATTCCTGTCTTCACTAATGTATATAGAAGTCCCTGCATGAGTGCCAAAAATGGTTAAGCACTCAACTGCTTGCTGAAATACTGGAGATTTGGACCTACCCAGAGGTGCCTCAGAAGACAGGCTTGGCAATCTGCTTTTGAAAGGCCATAGCATAGAAAACCCTATGGAGCACAGTTCTACTCTGCAACACAAGGGACTGTTTTGAGTCAGAACCGACCTGATGACAGCTAATAATAACAGCTAGGTGTAAAGCTCGGCCCACCCAGTGCACCTCACTTTGTAAAAATGGAAGATTTCATATGTCCGTTGGGTAAATGCTATGTACCCAATAGCTGAAGTAACTATCTGCTCCACTTTATAAGAAAACAGTAATTAACATTCAGTGACCACATTCTGCATCAGAGGATATTCTTGTTTGCAAACATTTGATGCAGTTCTTGCTGGGTTAAGCAGAAAGGGAATTTATTAAGAGTATATGGGGAAGCTCACAGAATCATTAGGAAGGCTGGGAACTAGACCAGATGCTAAGCAGTGAGAAAAGTACCCCTATCCTTATTTTAATGACCAGTACAAACATACTGATATATACTGGCATACACAAACCTTTCCCAGAATAATCCTTCCAAACCGTTTCTGGTAATGGATCTGCTCCTTTGTTCCTGCTATTCATACCTGAAAAGTGGTGTTTTGCAATATTTCTTATCTTCATCTGCCTGCAGCTCCTTTGCCCTGGTTGCCATGGTGTATCTAGTGACAGAGCCTGGGTCATGTACTTGTGTCCCATTTGGAATTGAGGCTGGAGAAGCAAGCAATTAGCACTGTCAACCCCCATGGTGGGAGGCAGTTTGCTGCCAGTCAACAGTTATAACACAGAAAATGCCCCCAAATCATAAGTCTGGTTGATCACAAAAAATGAGAGCCAAACATCCATTAAAATGTCCATGTGCCAGGCTTGGTGCTCAGAGCCTTGTACTATAGATCCAATTTTCTCTTCGGTATGCAAGGAAATGGAGAAAGAGAGAAGGTAAATAACTTACCCAAGGTGAGATGGCTAATAAATAACAATGACAAGATTCAAACCAAGATTTCCTAAAAGGTGGGTTATGAAATCTTGTCTTACCTGTGTCCTCAAAAAACGACTTATAAATTAACATGTAATTTTTGTTAATAGCAATGTTTATTTATGCCAAAATTATTCAGATTTGTATTGAATTTTCAATCATTTTCACATGCATTTTGAGCATTAAAATATCTGTACAGTGGTTTTGAGAGTAACAGAGGGCACCACATAACTCAGGTGATTAAGGTGATGCTTTTCTCTTAACCTCTTAGTTATTATTATTATTATTGTAAAATCAAACACTTGTTTCACTACAAACAAGAAAGCTTCCCATGTGTAAAAGTGTGTTTTTATATGCAAACTGTCCTGAGTTAAAGATATTAAAAGGTTCCTTTAATAACTTACTGTTCACTTCTAAAAGGCAGCTAAACAAATGTGCATATATATTTGCCCCTCCTCGAAAATTATTAGAAAATTATGAAGTGCTCCAGAAGCTATTGAAACAGTGTAATTAGATCCCATTAATGTTTTAATGAGAATGCATTAGATCTGAGAATATAAAATTAAGGTTAAACGTGATGCAGTATTGACCCTTAGTAAAATACAGTGTTTTTCATGGTAAACAAGCTATTGGTCCGTATTTTATTGGAACCATTCTATGTAACTACATAATCTCCCCTGTGCTTATTATGAGAAGCATTACAACTGAGTATGCAGAAGATGAAAAGCGAAAATCTATGGTAAAGGTAATGATCTTTGAAAATTTTTCTCTGAGTAATTTGTGGTTCAGTGGATTTCAAGAGACTATTGGTTTTGGAAATGGATTCTATCAATGAAGGAGATAATGAAAATCATTAGGGCTGAATAAAATAAAACAGCAAATTTGTAATGCACACTAGAATTCTGCAAGTCTCTAGTTTATCCACAAGTAGAAAACCTTGTTTAAAGCTACAATTATGACAAATTTTCTATGTAGGTCAATGCATTGCTGTATAGTACAGAATGTTTGCATTTATAGCAAGTAATATTGCTTTTAATACCATTTTTGAATAACAAATTTAAAAAATAAATTAAAATATATGGTGGCATTATATGATACAAACAACAAAATTTCTCAGTCTATTCGATAGCAAGTAATCAACTAATTAAGGGGCCCTGATGGCGATATGGTTAAGTGCTGGGCCGCTAATGGAAAGGTTGGTGGTTTGAATCCACTCAGCAGTTCCAGGAGAGAAAAGACCTGACGATCTGCTCTCATACAGATTACATCCTAGGAAACACAATGGAGTAGATCTACTCTGTCACAATGGGTTGCTAGGAATTGAAATCAACTCAATGGCACCTAATAAAAATAACAAAATCAACTAATTTACATATATATTGCATTAAAATAGTTTGACCCAGTGCATTTTTGTACCATAGAGTCAATATATTAATAGATTTTATAATAGTGCTGGACAATACTCTTGACATTCTAGACCAAGCATCCCTTAACCTTTTGTTTTTTTTCATACTGGTTGTCTGTTTTGGTCCGTGTTATATCCCCAGTCCTTAGATTAGTATCTTGTATACAGAAAGAAGGAACCCTGGTGGTGCAGTGGTTAAAGCGCTCAGTTGCTAACCAAAAGGTCAGCGGTTGGAACCCACCGGCCACTCCATTGGAGAAAGACATGTTAGTCTGCTTTCGTAAAGATTGACAGCCTTGAAAACCCTATGGGGAAGTTCTACCCCTATGGGGTTGCTATGATTAGGGATGAACCTGACAGTAGTGGCTTTGGTTTTTGGATACAGGAGGAAATCAATTAAAATTTCTTGATTAACCATGTGAAAGAATGATATATGCTCATACTTAAATTATAAAGACGTGAATAATATGAAATTTAAATGTTTAGCACCACAAACTCCTTAAAACAGGTTATGTATATTTGCTAAAATGTATGAGATAATAAATGAATTATATTAATTGTTGGACAATACGTCCTGCTCCATTAAGCCATAAATGTAAGACAACTCTCGAAATTTGCTTAGTGCTCGCAGGTTGTACCCGATTTCTACATAGCCAAGAGGCCAGTAGAAAAAGGGCACCAATAACTAACAAGGATTGCTCCCTAAACATCATGTCCTTCTGATCAGAGCCTGAACACATGTCCATACATACAAAGTAGCTTTTGTTACATAAAAGAATCACACAGCACACAAGAGGAAACAGGAAAAGTTCTATCACCAGCAGTCCCGTTCACTAGCTGTCCGAGCAGAGTAGACGACTCTTCCACTTACACCCCACTTTGTCCTATGTACGAGTGGCTTAAATGGGACCCTACTGACCTCCAGTTTCCCCCTGGCCGGGTATGTCCACCTAGGTGAACTGTAAGCTTATGCTGTGTGTGCCCCACCCTGCACTGTCCTTGAGAAGACTCAGAAAACTTCCTCTCCCAGCCTTTTATACACCCAGGCTAAGTGACTCATTGTATCTTTTTCACTCTGCTAACAAACATCCTACTGCATCATGCCCCTGCAGACTTCCTGAGGAGGAGGAATAGTTAGCCCAGAATTGTATCGTTTTAACCCTGCTAACAAATATCAGGCCTCAGTGGGAGGTGGTGGTTTGTTCTGAGTCCTAAAGATGCCAGCAGGGAGAGGGACAGAAAAAACCATGGACGCCTTGCTTGGCTGAAGGACTTCTTCCTCACACTAATTAAGGTAATACCTTTTTTAAAAATGTAGGGTAATAATCTTTAACAATTAAGTGGTAACAAACAAAAAATCACTGCTGTCGAGTCAATTCCAACTCATAGTGACCCTACAGGACAGAGCAGAATTGCCCCATAGGGTTTCCAAGGAGTGACTGGTGGATTCGAACTGCAAAACTTTTGACTAGCAGCCTTAGCACTTAACCACGGCACCAACAAGGCTCCAATTAAGTGAAAACAATTATTAATGATATTCTTGATAAAACTTTACACAGTATTTTCTTTTGAGAATGTAAAATATATAATAACAAATCTAATTAGATGTGCCAGTCTGCTTCCATATTTGTTTAAAAAAAAATGAACAAGTGTCTACTTGTAATAGTTCACCTGATAATAATTATTTTTTTTCTCCTGCTTTTCTCATTGATGATCACAATGTTAAAATTAATTACAATAGGGTCATTCAATTTTATTTTACAATGCCAATTGTTGGTTATAGATGCTAATACTATATGGCATTAACAAATAAATAGGCAAACTGTACATTTTGAAATGCTGATATGATGTATTTCTAGAGTTTTAATTATTTTAAAATAAAAAAATTGAACTACTGGAATGTGAAAAAAAATGAAGAATTCACAAAATTAAATACATTACTTAAAATAATACCTTATGTATCTAAAAGGGCACATAAAAATATAAGTATACATATACTCTTACTCATATTCATCTATGTATGTAAGAAAAGAATATCAAATAACTTCAAATATTCAATCATTTGTGATTTTTTTAATGCAGTAGATTTGTGATAAACAAGTACACAATTAAAAACAAAATGGCCCACACATGTCAGAGTAGAACTTTACTCCTTGGTTTTTTCAATGACTGTTTTAGATTTTAAGGCCTTTCTTCTGAGACACCTATGGGTGGACTTAAACCTCCAACCTTTTACTTAGCAACCAAGTGTGTTAATCATTTGTACCATACAAGGATTTCAAGAAACTGCTAGAACTACTCATTCATGCGACCAACCCCAAAACCGATGACTCAAAATTCCTAGAGGCAGGGCCATATATTTCCATGTTGGTTTGATGATCACTAGGATTTAGATTACTTAAAAAAATTTGCAATACTTAAATGCAGAATACATCTTTAAGGAGAAAACCATTGCAAGTCCTTATCTCCAAAAACTAAACCAGAGATTATTAAGACTGAATTTCAAATATCACATAGATGTATAGCATGCCAGATTTTGTTGGCATGGTTATTGTTTCATTGTTAAAAAAAAATAACAGTATCGTATCTCAAATTGTGTAACATTCCTGATAATCCATTTAAAATATGAGCATTAATTTTGTATAACACAGTTATTCTGCATTGCCCATGGTGACTGTCATGGATTGAATTGTGTCCCCCAAAAATATCCGTCAACTTGGCTGGGTCAGGATTCCCAGTATTGTATGACTGTGTACCATATTGTAATCTGATGTGATTTGCTTATGTGTTTTAAACTCTATCACTATGATGTAATAAGATGGATTAGCGGCAGTTATACTGATGAGGTCTACAAGATTAGATAGTGTCTTAAGCCAATCTCTTTTGAGATATAAAAGAGAGAAGCGAGCAGAGATACATGGGATCTCCTACCACCAAGAAAGCAGTGCTGGGAGCAGAGTGCATCCTTTGGACCTGTGGTTCCTGTGCAGAGAAGCTCATAGACCAAGGGAAGATTGATGACTTGGACCTTCCTCCAGAGCCGACAGAGAAAGCCTTCTCCTGGACCTGACACCCTGAATTTGGACTTGTAGCATACTAGACTATGAGGAGAATAAATTTATCTTTGTTAAAGCCATCTAGTTGTGGTATTTCTGTTATAGCAGCACTAGATAACTAAGACAGTGACCTTAATAACTAGCAGAAGCAGGAGAGATAGGTATAACCTCTGAATATATTACTATTATTATTATTATATAGCTGGATCATTTGAATTTCTGGAAAAAATGTTCCGAAAGTTGTTTTAAAAAAACTTATACATAATGAGTTGAGGTATAAAGGGAATAAAATTCTACATTTTAATTGTGTAGTTTTTAAAAAATGAAAAGTTTAATACAAGTTTTTTTTCCCCATTCTCTTCTCGTATTTGAAATTATGTTGTCAGTGAAATCTATCAGCGACAACTTCATGAGGATACAAAGAAGACCAAAATAGTAAGGTTGACATATTCATCAAAATCTTACATTCACAGATATATCTTCATTAACTCATTATTGTAAACTGAATTTATACATGTAAATTCCTACGAATCATTTTACAATTAAAGCCTTATTAAATTTGCTAGTTAAACTTCAAAGTTAATGGTAATAAAAGTAAGAGAGAATGAAATAGGGAGTGATATAAAAACACAATAGAAAATTCATAATTCAGATTGTTTAACTAAAAAACATAATCCATTAAAGATAAAAACTTAGTCATCGAAGATGATGCCTGGTACTAGTTTCAAATATCTGATCAAGTTAAACTTATCATTATAAACTATATTATTCAAACACCTAATCATACAGTACTTGTACTAACCCACCCCAAATATGTTTAAAATCTTGATTAATTAACACATTGATTAGTTAAGAAGAATCTTTTCCAGAAAAATAAATAAAACTTCCATCTGTATAAAAATATTCCATCAAAAATCTGAAAATTGCTGCATGGCACATACTGAATCATTCACATAAGTAAAATAGAAATCTTCCTTAACTTTATTGTAACATGAGAAATAGAAGTCTATGACCTTGGTTTAGTTAGTATAGACAT
Organism: Dugong dugon; assembly: GCA_030035585.1. NCBI lineage: Eukaryota > Metazoa > Chordata > Mammalia > Sirenia > Dugongidae > Dugong > Dugong dugon. The sequence goes on along the minus strand of CM057477.1, from coordinate 44,686,989 downwards.
ACTTTGCAACATTTTGGAGAATTTATCTTAGTGTGTTATACAAGAGCTTTTTGTGTCTTGATTAATCATCAACAGCATTTCATTAGTTTGGGATTTTACTTAGCTATTCTTAGTAACAGCATCCTTTTTAATTTATCCCTCATTATATGTATGTCCCGGTAATTTGTCTGGACTTCGATTCCAGTCTCTGTGTTCACTACCAATCCATCTAACGTGAAAGCTCAAAATAAATAAAACTAACCTAATACAGCTGTATCTAAGCTATTTCCTAGGGAACCACCATTTTAATTTCAGAAAAGAAAGTATCAGACAAGAGAAGAACTTAAACTCTGTATAAACTCTGCCTAATTATCTGACTAAGGAGCCCTTGTGGCACACTGCTTAAAAAGCTCTCAGCTGTTAACCTAAAGGTCAGCGGTTCAAAACTACCAGCCACTCTGTGGGAGAAAGATGTGGCAGTCTGCTTCCATAAAGATTTAAAACCTTGGGATCCCTATGGGGCAGTTCTACTCTGTCCCATAAGATCACTAATAGAATTGACTAGATGGCAGTGGGTATGGTTTGGTTTGGAATTTTCTGAGTGACCTCTGACCCATGCATGTGCAGGGCAGAATCCAAGTATCACAGTTAAACAGACCTGATGTTTGGCTCATGCCTAAAAGGCACAGTCTTTAATTTGAGTTGAAGAAAGTAAATAGACTAGTAATACAAAACCACAAAAAGCAACACTCATAGATGGACTTTAACAAATCTAGTGTAGTGACAACATATTAATTAGTGTCTAGAATACAAATTCAAAATTAGCTTAAATATAAAGAACTAGGAATGTGATCCTTTCTCAGGAGAAAAGATAATTAATAGTTAACCATTCTAAGCTGACAGAGATAAATTTACAAACAACCATTTTAAATCTTTCATCGTAACTATGCTCAGGTATGTAGAGGAAACTATGTTTGTAATGAATGAAGAGGAGAAAATATCACGTGAGAAATGCTTTTTCTTTCAAAATGGAAATTCTTGAACCAGAAAGATAATATCTCAAGAATCATAAATGCATTTAGTTGTCTTGAAATGAGAAAGGGAAGAATCGGAAAATTGAAGATAGATCATGAAAAAATGACTTAGTCTGTATAACAGAGAGAAACACACAAACACACACACTAATCAGAAAACTGGGTTCTTGTGAGATACCATCAAAAGGTCTAATATGCATGTTATTAAAGTCCCGCAAGAAGAGGGAGAAAAAATTTGAGGACGAAAAATTATATGAAAAATAGTGGCTGATAATTTTCCAAATTTGGTAGAAAATATACATTTACAGATTGGAGAATTTCAACAAAACTCATAAAGGGTAGCTATGAACAAAATAATGCCTGAGTATATTGTTGCTAAACTGGAGAAAAGCAAAGAGAAAGAAAAATGTTGAAAGCAGCCAGAGAAAAATGACACCTTAAATATAAGAGAACATGTATTTTAATGACTCTTGAAATCTAATTAGAAACATTGGAGGTTAAAAGATAGAGCAATGACATATTTAAAGAGCTAAAATAAAAATAAAAATCAACCCAAGATTCTATATCAACAAAAATGTCCTTCAAGAACGAAAGTCAAATACAGACATCTTTAGAAAAACAAGTCATAAAATTCATTATCAGCCGATCTACATTATATGCAATGTTAAAGGAAAGGATTTTGGGTGAGAAGAGATAAATACATTTGGCATTTATGCAAAAATTATAACACTGTCTTACAAAGTTTATAATATTTGTGAATCTGTTGTTATTATTAGTTGCCATCAAGTCAGTTCCAGCTCATGGCCACCCCATGTGTACAGAGTAGAAAAGTTCCATAAGATTTTCAAGGTGGTGACCTTTCAGAAGCTGATCACTAGGCCTGTCTTCTGAGACACCTCTGGGTGGTTTATAACCACCAACCTTTCCGCTAACAGTGGAGGGATTAACCTTTGTGCCATGAAAACTATAGTATGAGGTATGGGAGAGAGTAAATCGATCCATATGGTTGCAAAAATTCTATATTTATGTATGTAAAGTGGTATAATATTGAATTTAAGTTAATTTTAAAAAGTTATATACACATTGTAATTCCTAGAGCACACAGCAAACAATACCACAATGAGGTATAGCAAAAAAGGTTATATACAAATTAAAATGAAGTTCTAAAAAATATTTAAATATTGCAAAGTGTGAGACGCAACGATGACAAGAATAACAAAAAATAGATGGAAAAATAAATATTGAACTAATAAACACAAATCCAACCATAGCAAATATTTTATTAATAGCTAATGAATAAAACATCTATCAAAAAGCAGAAATTTTTAGAATATATTTAAAAAAGTAGAAGTCAACTGTATGTCTACAAGATATACCCTTTAGTAGAGATAGATTGACATGGCTATATACAGATACAGATAGGCAGAGATTGACTGAAAATATAGACGTAGATGTATTGACAATTGTTGCTCGGTGCCATCCGGTCTGTTTTCGACTCATATCTACCCAATGTGACAGTGTAGAACTGCTCCCATAGGGTTCTTGAGACTGTAATCTTTATAGAGGCAGATTGCAATGTATTTTCTCCCCCAGAGCTGCTCGATGTGTTCGAACTGCCAACATTTTTGTTCGCAGAAGAGCGCTTAACCATTACACTGCCAGGATGCCTCATATTGACAGTAAATAAACAAAACAAACATAAAAATCCATTGCCATCAAGTCAATTCTGACTCAAAGTGACCATAAAGGACCAAGCAGAATTACCCCATAGGGTTTCCAAGGCTGTAATCTTTACATAAGTCGACTGGGACATCTTTCTCCTGAGGAGAAGCTGGTGGATTCAGACTGCTGACCTTTCAGTTAGCAGCCCAGCACTTAAACATTGCAACACCAGAGCTCCTTACTGATATAAATAGATGGAAACAATATAGACCATACAAAAAGTAAGCATAACATGACTTCAAGACATTATCTCCAATGATAATGTGAGACATTTCAAAATGATAAAAAGGTAAATTGATAAAGAATGTATGTTGGCGTTGTGAGGTGCCATCCATTCATTTCCCTCTCATAATGACCCTATGTGCAACATCCCTGTTGATGTACTGCTGCAACCACTTTTGAATGATCTTCAGCATAATTTCACTTGTGTGTGATATTAACGATATTGTTTGATAATTTCTGCTTTCCTTTGGATCACCTGTCTTTGGAATGGGCACGAATGTGGATCTCTTCCTGTTGGTCGGTCAGGTAGCTGTCTTTCAAATTTCTTGGCATAGAGAGGTGAGTGTTCGCAGCATTGCATCCATTTGTTGAAACATCTCATTGTAATTCCACAAGCCTTATTTTTTTTGCTAATTCCTTCAGTGCAGCTTGGATGTCTTCCTTCAGTACCATCATTTCTTGGTCATATGCTTGATCATATATAGCAATCAAAAATGTATATATACCTAATAAGAGAAGTATAAAACACATAAATCAATGTTTCAGAGGATTGTTGTTGTTAGGTGTCGTGGAATCGGTTCCAACTCATAGTGACCCTACGTACAACAGAACGAAACACTGCCCAGTCCCACACCATCCTCACACTCGCTGTTATGCTTGAGGCCATTGTTGCAGCCACTGTGTAAATCCATCTCATTGAGGGTCATCCTGTTTTTCACTGATCCTCTACTTTACCAAGCATTATGTCCTTCAGAGACTGGTCCCTCCTGATAACATGTCCAAAGTAGGTGAGTTGAAGTCTAACCATCCTTGCTTCTAATGAGCATTCTGGCTGGCTGTACTTCTTCCAAGACAGATTTTTTAATTCTTCTGGGAGTTTACGGTTTGAAGCTCTGAATAAAACTCACCAAACTGATACATTATGAAACAAGATAGTTCTATTAAAAAATAAAATTTGTTATTAAAAACATCCCCACCAAAACCCACCAAAAATATTCCAACTTCTGTTAATTTCACTATTGAAGTCTATCAAACATTTAAGAAAAAAAATAACATCAATCTTATGCATTTTCATTTTTTATGAGGCCTGTAAAAATACAATCCTAAACTATAAAATACAATCCCTTTCTGCACAAAAAAGAAATGAAAAGTCAATAACCCAGAAGAAGACGGATGCTAAAATCCTTAATATCAAATTAACGAATCAAATCCAAAAAACACATGCAACTATATTCTATGCATCATGGCAAAGGCTGGCTCATCCCAAGAAGACAAATTTGGCTTTCAATTCAAAAAAGTATTTCAGCATACTAACAGAACAAAGGAGAAAAGTCTTATTATCATTTTAACAGATACAGAAAAAAACATTTGATAAAATTAAATTCCCATTCATGATAAAACTGTCAGCTGTATAAGAATAAAAGTGAACTAATTTAATATGATAATCTCTATGAAATACCTATGTCTCATATTGTACTTAATGGTGAAATGTTGAACATATACCCGTAAGATCAGGAACAGGGGATGTCCAATTTCATCATCCTCTTCAGCATTTTACTGGAAGGTCTAGCCATTGCAATAAATTAAAACAAAGAAGTAAAAGGCAATAAGACTAAAAAGAAAGAATAAGTGAATTTAGCAAAGTAACAGGATAAATGGTTAAAATGCTAAACCCATTGTTTTATATTTATATGCTACCAGCAAACAACTATAAAATTAAATTTTTAAAATACTGTTTAAAAGAGTGTCAAAAATACAAAATAATTCAACAAAGCACATTACACATTGCTAGGATAGTTTAATACTATGTGATGAATGCACACATTCAATATAATTAATATATTACCTCTTCCTAAGTTTATCAGTAAGTGCAATGCAATTTGTCACAGTGGAAGCATACTTTTTTTATAGAAATTGAAGATCTGAATCTAAAAAGTACATGTAAACGCAAGTAACTTAGAATATTCAGATTGATATTGTAAAATGAGAACTAAGTTGGATGATTACACTACCTAATGTGAATTATTATAAATTTATAATAATCAAGATAATGTTATATACTGGCAAAAAGATTTACAAAGAGATTATCAGGACAGACTATAGAGTCGAGATGTTGACCCACAGTAATACGGTAACTTTTATTTTCTACAAAATTGCCAAAGCAAGGATGAAAGGAAAATCTTTTCAACAAATGGTGCCACAATAACTATATGTTAAAAAACTAAACCCCCTCACATACCACACACACACACACACACACACACACACACAAAAGGGGGATGGAAATTTATCATAGATCTAAATGTAAAAGCTAAGCAATGACAGTTTTAGAAAAAAATACATAGGAGAATAGCTTGTGACTCAAGGATAAGCAAATATTTCTTAGACAAGTCACAGAAAGCATTACTGAAATTAAAAAAAGTCAGAGTTCAACAAAATTAAAATGTATGCTTATTAAAACACATCACTAAGGAAATGACTAAACTAAACTCTAATTAATAGAAAATGTTACTAAATATGTATATGACAAAGACTGATATTCAATATTAAAGACTCATATGAACAAATAATTAAAAAACATGAAGAGCAATTTTGAAAAATTGGAATAGATACTTCACAAGAGAAGACACAGGAATGTGAACAATGCTCAATATTTTAAATTATCAGTGGAATGCATGCTAAAACCATAATAAAATGTAACTATATGTCTATTATAATGCTAAAAAGGGAAAAAAATGACAACTCAAATGTGGGGTACAATTGTTCAAGGGAATATAAAATAGTAATAGCAAGTTGGGAATACTTCTGTCAGTTTCTAAATAAAAGTAAACATACCCCTACCTGCAATTTGATTCCTAATGATTTACCCAAAAGAAATTAAAACATACGTCAACAAAATCCTTGAACACAAAGGTTTATAGCACCTTTATTCATAATAACCCAAAACTAAATATGGCTCATTATTAAGTGAATGGATAAACACACTGTGGTATATTTATACTTTGACATAAAACCAAAATATCCATCACATTGAGTCGATTCTGACTTATAGCAACCCTATAGGACAGAATAGAACTGTCCCCTAGGGTTTCAAAGGTAGATTCGACCTGCTGAAATTTTAGTTAGCAGCCATAGCTTTTAACCAGTACACCCCCAGGGTTTCCATGTTATACTACTCAGCATTAAAAAGAAGAGAAAAATTTTGATAAGGCAATAGCATGGACAGATTGCTAAAATATTATGCTGAGAGAAAAGCGTAGGGTAACAAGTATGCACTATATGATTGAGTTTAATATTATATATCTTGATAAGATACTGGGTTAAAGGAGTGAATGCATTTATCAAAGCTCATCTAACATATAGTTTACATATATGCATTTCATTGTAAATTTTACATAGAAAGAAGAAAATAAGTAAATATTAACCTCTAGTCAGTGATAAGCATGCTGGAGTATATGGAAAGGTGTCCTAATGTATGTAATTTACTTTTAAACACATTTAAAAAAGATGAATGGATGGATGGCTAGGGAGTTGGATAGCTGCATAGTTATGCTGTAAAATATGTACAGAGTGTATGGTAATATTTTAATGATATAATCTTGGATGTGAGTCTATAAGTGTTCACTGTAAATTTTTTAAATTTTTTCTGAGTGCATAAAAATTTTCATACTAAAATCTTGGAGAAAAAAATGGCATTGAGGTACAATTTATCACCCTCTCAAATTCGTTAAAATTTCAAAAGCTTAACAAGATACTCAGTTGTTAAGACTGTGGGAAAATTGGCTTTCCCATACAATGCCAACCCAAATGCCCATCAACAGATGAATGGATAAACAAAACGTGGTATACAAGCATAATAAAATATTACTCTGCCATAAAGAGAAATGAAGTCCTGTTACATGTCATATCATGGATGAAACTTGAAAACGTTATGAGTGAAATAAGCCAGTTACAAAAAGAGAAATATTGTATGATCTTACTAATATTAGACACATTGAATAGGCAAATGTATAGAAATCAGAGTTCAACAGTGGTTACCAGGGATGGGAAGGAAGAAGGCTTTGTTTAGCTAGCATTGAGTTTCTGTTTATGGGGATGGAAAATATGGCAATGGATGTTGGTGATGGTTGCACAACTTGATTGATGTAGTTGGTTTCATTGAACAGCACAAGTGAAAAATATTAAACTGAGAAATATTTTGATATTTTTTATAACAATAAAAAGTTCCTATACAGTTAAATTTGACAATATCTAAAAAAATTAAATATGCATTTGTCCTTTGACCTAGAAATCCCATTCATTGATAATTACTGCTCCACACACATGCGTCTCCATGAGTTGGATACCCTAAGATACACCTCTCACAATAAATAAAATACAAAAACAAGATTTATACACAGGTTATTCATAATGAAAGTATATACAATGCAAATTATTGGAAATGCTTAATAATTTTGCTTAAATAATTTAGAATATTGATTGAATAAGCTATGACACATTCCCACAGTGGATTTCCATGTAGTTGAGTAGTATAACACTTTCCATTTTCTTAACTTTCTTACTTTTAATTGGCCATGAACATTTTGGAAAATGCTAAAGAAGAAACCTCAGGTAACACTTTACTATTAATATAGGAAGCCTGAGAGGATTTTTAAGTAAACGACACTAGCCTAAATTGCTGCTTAGGACTGAGTTAACGGAATATCTCATAACTTAAAAGAATCTTAGTGCTAAATGCATTTATGTCTCACAAAAGCCATTGCTTACACAGAATTATTTTCTAAAACAAAATGCAATGAGATTATGTCTCCCAGATATTTGAGATTTAATAAAGTAAAAAAGCAAAGGAAACAGTATTTCTAATATTGCTATGCCTTTTTAAGAGATACTATTTTCCATCTCATTTTTATACAAATACCCATTATAGTTCACAATTCTTACCTTTTTTTGTGAGATGATAGGCCCTCCACTATTCTCTCTAACAGAAAATAGCATCTCTTAGAAGCACTGCACAAATATAAAGAAATAATCATAATTTCATAACTGTTTCAACAAAAGAAACATTATAGTAGCTCTCTGTTATGGATTGAATTGTGTCTCCCAAAAATATGTGCTGTAAATTCTAACCTCTATGTCTGTGGTTATAATCCCACTTGGGAATGGGTTGTCCTGTTAATGAGACAGGATTAGTGTAGGGTGTATATTGATTTAATCTCCTTTGAGACATAAAAGAGATTAAGTATGCATGTGAGAAGCAGAGACTGGGGAAAAGAGATGCCAAGCCACATGAAGACTGCCTAGGAGCAGAAGCCCAGAAGAGACAAGGACATTCCTCCAGAGTCCACAGAGAAAAAAAGCCTTCCTCTAGAGCCAGAACCCTGAATTAGAACTTCTAGCCTCCTAAACTGTGAGAACGCCATATTTTCCAAATACCAATCCCTCTTCTTTGTTTCCAACTTTCTCGTTCCAATCAACAGTAATTATCAATGCAACCTGATTGCATGTTCAATCAATTTCAGACTGCAGAAATTGGTAAAAATCTTCAATTTCTTCATCTTTGGCCTTAGTGGTTGGTGCGTAAATTTGAAAACTGGTCTTCTTTGTAGCTGTATGGATATTATCCTATCACTGACAGTGCTGTACTTCAGGATAGATCTTGAAATGATCTTTTTGATTATGAATGCAACACCATTCCTCTTACAGTTGTCATTCCTGGCATAGTAGACCACATGATTATCTGATTCAAAATGGCGAATACCGGTCCATCTCAGCTCACTAATGCCTAAGCTACTGATGTTTATGCATTCCATTTCATTTTTGACAACTTCCAATTTTCCTAGATTCATACTTTGTATACTCCACATTCCAATAATTAGTGGATGTTTGCAGCTGTTTCTTCACATTTTGACTCATGCCACATCAGCAAATGAAGGTCCTGAAAGCTTGATTCCATCCATGTCATTAAGGTTGACTCTACTTTGAGGAGACAGTTCTTCTCCAGTTATCTTTTGAGTGTCTTCCGACCTGAGGGACTCATTTTCTGGCACTATAGCAGACAATGGTCCACCGCAATTCATAAGGTTTTCACTGGCAAATTCTTTTCAGAAGTAGACTACCAGGTTCTTCCTAGTCTGTCTTACTCTGGAAGCTCAGCTGAAACCTGTCCACCATGGGTAAATCTGCTGGTATTTGAATACTAGGTGGCATAGTTTCCAGCAATACAGCAACATGCAAGCCACCACAGTACAACAAACTGACAGAGGCAATTGTGGAGATCACGTGATAGAATTTTGCAAGACCAACAACTTCTTCATTGCAAACACTTTTTTTCAACAACATAGATGGTGACTATACACCTGGACCTCACCAGCTGGAATACACAGGAATCAAATCAACTACATCTGTGGAAAGAGATGATGGAAAAGCTCAATATCATCAGTCAGTAAAAGGTCAGGGGCCAACTGTGGAACAGACCATCAATTACTCATATGCAAGTTCAAGTTGAAGCTGAAGAAAATTAGAACAAGTCCATGAGAGCCAAAGTATGACCTTGAGTATATTGCACCTGAAATCAGAAACCGTCTCAAGAATAGATTTGACATGTTGAATACTAATGATCTAAGATGAGATGAATTGTGGAAGGACATCATACATGAAGAAAGCAAGAGGTTATTAAACAGACTGGAAAGAAAGAAAAGACTAAAGTAGATGTCAGAAGAAACTCTGAAACTTGCTCTTGAATGTCAAGTAGCTAAAGCAAATGGAAGAAATGATGAAGTAGAAGAGCAGAAAAGAATATTGCAAAGGTTGGCCCAAGAAGTATTTTAATGACATGTGCAAAGACCTGGATTTACAAAACCAAAAGGGAAAAACACACTCTGCATTTCTCAAGCTGAAAGAATTGAAGAAAACATTCAAGCCTTGAGTTACAATATTGTAGGATTCTATGGAGAAAATATTAAATGACACAGCAAGGTTCACTGTACCAAAAAGTACTGGATGACGTTCAAACATTTCAGAAGGTAGCATAGGATCAGGAACTGATGATACTAAAGAAAGAGGTCGAAGCTGCACTGAAGGCATTGGCAAAAAATAAGGCTCCAGGAATTGGTGGTACACCAACTGAAATGTTTCAGCAAACAGATGCAGTGCTGGAATCACTCATTCGCCTATGCCAAGAAATTTGGAAGACAGTTACCAGGCCAACGACTGGAAGAGGACCGTATTTATGCCTATTTCAAAGAAAGGTGATCCAACCGAATTTATCAAACAATATCATTAATATCACTGCAAGCAAAATTTTGCTGAAGATCATTCAAAAGTGGCTGCCGCACTACATCGACAGGGAATTGCCAGAAATTCAAGCCGGATTCAGAAGAGGACATGAACGAGGGATAACACTGCTGATGTCAGATGGATCCCGGATGAAAGCAGAGACTACAAGAAAAATGTTTATCTGTGTTTTATTGACTACGTAAAGTCATTCAACTGTGTGGATCATAATAAATTATGGGTCACGTTGCAAAGAATGGGAATTCCAGAACACTTCACTGTGCTCTTGAGAAACCTGTAGATAGATCAAGAGGCAGTCATTCGAACAGAACAAGGGTATACTGCATGGTTTAAAGTCAGGGAAGGTGTGCGTCAGGGTCATATCTTTTCACCAAATTTATTCAATCTGCATGCTAAGAAAATAATCTGAGAAGCTGGACTATATGAAGAAGAACAAGGCATCAGGATTGGAGGAAGACTCATTAACAACCTGCATTATGCTGCTGACACAACCTTGACTTGCTAAAAGTGAAGAGGACTTGAAGCACTTACTGATGAAGATCAAAGACCACAGCCTTCTGTATGGATTATACCTCAACACAAAACACTAATCTTCACAACTGGACCAATAAGCAACATCGTGATAAATGGAGAAAAGATTCAACTTGTCAAGGATTTCATTTTACTTGAACCCACAATCAATGCCAATGGAGGCAGTCAAAAAAAATCAAACGACACATTGCATTGGGCAAATCTGCTGCAAAAGACCCCTTTAAAATGTTAAAACACAAAGATGTCATCTTGAAGACTAAGGTGTGCCTGTCCCAAGCCATGATGTTTTCAATCACCCCATATGCACATGATAGCTGGACAGTGAATAAGGAAAACCAAAGAGAAATTGACGCCTTTGAATTGTGGTGCTGGCAAAGAATATTGACTATACCACGGGCAACCAAAAGAAAGAACAGATCTTTCTTGGAAGTAGTACAATCAGAATGCTCCTTAAAAGCAAGGATGGAGAGACAATGTCTCACATACTTTGGACATGTTATCTGGAGGACCAGTCCCTGAAAAAAGACATCTTGCTTGATAAAGTAGAGGGTTAGCAAAATAGAGGAAGATCCTCACAGAGATGGACTGACACAGTGGCTTCAGCAATGGACTCAAGCATAAAAACGATTATGAGGATGGCACAGGACCAGGCAGTGTTTCATTCTGTTGTACATGGGGTTGCTCTGAGCTGGAACTGACTCAATGGCATTTAACAACAACCACCACAAAGTGTGAGAAAATAAATTTCGGTTTGTTAAAGCCATCCATTTATGGTATTTCTGTTATAGCTGCACTAGATAACTAAGACACTTTCCAATCAGGTAACTACATAATTGACAGGATTTCTGTAAAGTATTGACATGTTACTTCTGGTTAAAACATACTCACTCATATGCCTTGTGCATGCCAGTGTTATTATCTGGAGAGCATAAAGTAAGGATAAGGATCTGGGTTCATTTATATTGACAGTAATTTAGAATTATTCTCTTTGTAATCTCAAATATCAGTACTTTGTGTTTTAGGGTTGTATAGCGTGCATAAACTTTCTGCTTTTTTTATCTTACTGTCTTCTTCATTCTAATCTCTGCCTTTGAACTGTAGAATTATGTTAATAGTTATCTCCCTGGACCTTCCAAAAGATGGAGAAATTTCCATGTAATGGTATAACACATTTATTTAATAAAAGTAAAAACCTTAATTTTTGTGACCTTTTAGTGCTTGTCATTGTAACACACATTTTTAGTAGAAAAATATGTTGCATGTACTCTCTTGTTTAGTTAGAGATTAAGGTTGAAGTCTCACAGTTTTGTCCCTTCAGTGAGTTCTTTATGTCAATGTGGATTATGCTGGATATTTTTGTAACTGAAATGAGTTCAAATAAGTATTTTATTCGCATGTAGGCATTAGCATGTTGGACTAATAAAGTTGCCTGTCTGTCCTCACCCTTTCACCTCTTGAGATCATAGTGCTTTCATTGCCAGCAAGGATCCCAAGAAGTTCTGTGCATCCACAGACACTGACAGCTCTGTAATGAAGATATGTTAATAGTAAAATGGCAATTCTTTCTGGGCAGCATCTATTATGAAAAGGTTAATAAGTAGTGCTTCCCACATAGCACTGTTTAGCTGACTTTTAAATTTTATTGATGAGGAAAATTTGAATCTCTTTTCTGAAGAATATGTTGGCTGATGATTCTTATTAGCTTCAAAAGAAAGTATGAATGTGTGTGTTTTTTTTTTCACTCTGAACTTTTAAGCTTTAGAAATAAGGACTATCATTTCAAAGTATTTATATTTCTGAGAGGCTAACCTATTGGTTGTTGGATTTACAAGTAGAGAAGAGTTGCTGTTTTGCTTATTATGTTGCATTTCTTGCCTCTCATATACAGACCAACAAATAAAAATAAAACAATAATAGTAATTACATTAGGGTTCTTGGTTGCAAGCAACAGAAATTGATACTGGCTTTTTGAAGTAGAGGTGTAATGTATTGGATGTGTAGACAGGGTTTGCGAAATTGATTGCAAGCTAGAGAACCAGACTAGGGAAATGGGCAAAGCTGAGACTCTTAGACACATTGGTAGCAAGAAAATCTGGCCAGAAAATAACTGAAGTCTCCCTCATCACCGAACATTGCTGTCATCACCAGCATCAGCAAATTGAAATCTTCTTTTCATTTTTGCATCAGAACCTCTAGATTCAACCTCCTGGACCTGAGAGTATGATTAACTGAGATTTCTCATTTTAGGTTTTTGATTTGGGAGCTAAGGTATCATCTCCCACAATGTAGGATTGGCCCTATTGAGGAAGGGGCCATTTAAAGTCGGACAGCAATAAAGACAAATTGTCATTCTATTTCACCACTTTGGTGGCCTCAAATCCAAAAGGAAATATATACACTCTTCCTTAAAAGTAAAGTATTCCAAATATTATCAGTTACTCATCTAGCTCTAAGTACAGGGTCTTTGGAGCATTCTTAAGATTCACTTTTTGCATTTCACGCTTGAGACAATTGTGCTAATCTGCAAATGAAGATGTCAGTGGCAAAGCTTTCCATGAGGAACACACTGTAGATAGAATGGTTGAAGAAAAGGTGGAAATATTATAAATCTGGAAATATAGATAACTACTACATTTTTCTTTCAGCAATTACTCATGTGCCATGATTTATTAACACCCTTTTTCATGAGCCATTACTGTCTTTAAGCGGATTCTCCAGAGAATTGCAATGCTTTACCCAGTGGGTAACTCAAACTCTTTTTCTAGGAGTTCAGGTTTTGGCTGTTCTGCTTGTGTAGGGGAATAATATATTAGCTACTGTGACTTTTAGAAATAAAAAGAGGATAAGAGGAAAAAACATAGGATTCACAGTTAATTTTTTCTCTTTAATTCAGTAATTTCCAATATATAACAAGAGCCTTATTTCTTAATTATAACCAGGATCTATCACCTAGTCAGTACCATAAACTCATTTTTACGTATTCATACTGTAAATAAGAAATTCAAAATTGGCATGAATTAAAAACCATGTGGCAGTTTTATTTTGGAACTATTGCTCTGATTCTATTAAAACAGTCCTCCTTTGCATTATAGATTTTGAGTTTAGAGATCCTGAAGATTCCAAAGTTCTGGGTGCAGGAGACCAACATTCTTTAGCAAATCGTTGGGCATAACTCTTAGAAACCCCGCTTCATAGACACACATGCACTCAGTTCTCTGTGGTTCCAATAAGCATGCTACTTGCTATTTCATAGGATGCACAAAATCTTTGAGGCAGTGTTCCAAATGGGACCATATTGTATGGTGATAATGAACTTTTGTAAGAAAGGCAATAGACAATCTAGTGTATATTCCCAAGAAAACAAATACGTTCAAAGTGAACGTTACTCAAAATTGTCCTAAAATTGTCTTAAGCTATCTCATAATCCCGTGCCTTCCTCCTCCCATAAGATGTTTCACCCTCAGAGTCTTATGTCACTTACAATCTTCTTTCATTTTAGCTTCACTATATTTTTGCCTGTCACCTATATCCTCTCTTCAGCTACCTGTTATTCCCAGCTCAAAATAATTACCTAACGCTTATACAAATTCAATCAGCTCTGTCAAAATCTAATTGTCAAATATTGCTGCGGCCAAAAACATTAAAATAGTTTAAAAAAAAAAAAGACCTACAATTTAATAAGTTACTTGGGAGGTACTGAATTATTTAGATATGAGTTTTACTCTCTGAAATTAAGAGGAAAGAAAGAAGATGAGGGCGAGACAGACAGACAGAGCAACAGAGACAAAGACTTGGGCAAAAGAAACAGACTGATAGGAGGCTCGGAGAGTACTAAAAGAAAACTAACAATTTTAAAATGTTTTCTTTACTCAAAGCAGATGAGGTTAAAGCAACATGTTGCTAAGTGTATTTGTTCTCTTGATGTTTCAAGAAGGAAATGTAATTTACTTACATAACTTATTCCTTTCACGGCCTCTGTTACTTTAAAAATGATTTAAACCATTTAGAGTAACAGAACGAAGGCCCTTTATGATGAAGTCCCAGCCAACAGATCCATCCCTGAATTTACCTTAACCTTATCTTAACTCCTACACTTCACTTCTACCCGAACTGTCCTCATTTTTTTTCAAATATTCTAAGTACTCTATGCTCCAGAAAGTCTAAATCACAATTACTTGATTATCACATTCACTTCTCCATCTCTGTTAAGTCCTTTCTTCTCTCTGGAAAACTCTGGGTTACACCCTCTTGACTTCCAGTTGACTGGATATTCACACTTCAAAACATGTCTCAAATGTCACTTCCTCTGCAAATTCCTCCTTAACTTTCTCTGGTAGAATTAATCCTTCCCTTTAGTGTACTCTTAGACCATTTTGTACATAAAACTGTTGCTATATTGCATTGAAATTATTTCTTTAACCATCCTCTTTACCCACTAAATGATGAAATAGAGATTATGTCATACTTATCCTTGTATCTCACTTGATAAGAAGAACAGATACTCATTTACTGAGTGTTGAACAATTGCTATTTTCAGCCACTTTTCAAAGTAGTTATTTATGTGAACAGTAACTCATAATGGCACTTTGATCTGCGACAAATCCATACTAAATATGCTTTTCTTTCCCATACACTTATTCAGGATTTTTAACTTTATCATCTGATAAAGACATAGACACAAGAATAGATAAATCAAAATAAATGGATTCTTTTCAATCAAATTATTCAAATATAGGTCTAGAGGCTTTTTATATTGATAAGAAGAAGGTAGAAATTTCCCATTAAAACTATTGGTGCTTTTTTTTAATTATGAAAAAATACCAAGAACTTTGTTTATTTGCTAAATAATTAAATAGGTAAATAAATAATGAAAAAAATATAATTAAGCTTCAACATGTGATCACTGATCTGTTTAATATTATCAGAATTAATTCCTTAACAAAACATGGAACTTATTTGGATGGTGGCATTGATAAGAGCAAAATTTAGATTTTACCTGTAAGGATTGGGATTGAAATTAATAAAAATTTAAAATGATCATTTTTAGATTTCACAGTTGGGAGGTATGTGAATACACTAAACCAAAAAAAGAGAAAAAAACATTGCCACTGAGCTGACTCCAACTCATACTGACCCTGTAGGACAGAGTAGACCTGCCCCATAAAGTTTCCAAGGCTGTAATCCTTATGGAAACAGACTTCCACATCTTTCTCCTGATGAGGTTGAACCACCAACCTTTCATTTAGCAGCTGAGCTCTTAACCACCGGACAGCGAAAACATAGCCCAAGCCTAAGGTAGTTATAATCATAAGAAGTCTTTGGTTTAACAACGCAATTTTTAAATTCTATTCCCAGTTAGCCTCAGGGAAACATATCTATATCTATAAATGGTGGCAAATGTCAAAATCTCCAATACACTAAATAGACAATATTTCTTAGTTACACCAAGACTGTATAAAGCAGATGTGGTGCGATTGAGTACTTCTGTGTGGCCTCTCTAGCCATGGTCTTGTAACACTCACCCAGGTGACTTGGCAAAGGGTAACTGCGGTCCACCAGGAGGACTGGTCAGTTTTGCCTTAAAAGAGAACCAATTCCAGAGGAGAGAGGAGGATCCTATCACCACTAAGGAAGAACAGCCAGGAGCAGAGAACATGTCCTTTGGACCTGTTATCCCTGTGCTTAGAATCTCTTGGAAGCAGGAGACTGAGAAAGAGAGAGCTGTAACCCTGAAGACAATGAGAAGCTCCGGCAGGAAAGACGCGGCAGCAGATACCCAGCAGCAGGAGATGGTACAGTGGGCTTCCCGGCCCATGGAGAGAAAAAGCTGAGTGCTTTCACGGGGAAGGCCTAGGGCCAGGGAGAGGCGTATCTGAGAGCACAATTGGAAAGAGGCTGTCCCGACGGAAGAACTGTATCTTCAGTGTTCCTGAGCCTAAATTGTAACTGTTACTTCCCTAATAAATGTCATAATCGTGAGTACGGTCAGTGAGTTCAGCGTGGCCACTGCAGTGAATTATCAAACCCACCAGAGAAGTAGAGAGTGCTCTGAGAGGGATGGTAAGTGTCAGAATTAGTAAAGATGGTTGAGAGAGGAGGCTTGTCTGGCCTCCACCTCATGGGAGTCAGCCTTGCACTGTTGATCTTTGTTTTCCTTCCCCTCTGTGAGGTTGAAGGAGGTCAGACACTGCCTCCACACCATTTTTACAGTGGGTTTCAGTCAACCACAATTTGATATGTGCCTACTGTGTTGTGTATGTTCTGAAAAAGAAATTAGGAAATTAAGCATCAAGGCAACTTGCTACTTTACAGATATTTTACCATCACTCTCAGAAGGCCAGGCCAAGGATGAGTAAATATGGTGTTTGTGGTTTTTTTGGCCTTGGAGATCAGCAGCAAATAGTGAACTATTATTGACATATAACCATTTTGTACACGTTTCCTCCCCATAATAATAAAAACTGATAACAGTAAAGAAAATGTTAAAATAGCAAGTTATTGAGAATTATCACTGTATCAGTCAGGGTTCTCCAGATAAATAAAGCCACTAGGATATTTCTCCCTTCCTCCCTTCCTCCTTTGCTCCTTTCCTCCCTTCCTCCCTTCCTCCCTTCCCCCCTCCCTATCCTCTTCCCCCTTTCTACCTTCCTCCTTCCCTCTTTCCCTCTCTCCCTTCCACCTTTCCTTTTTTGGAATTGGCTTAAGTGATTGTGGGTACTAGCAAGTCAGAAATCTATAGGACAGGCTGGCATGCTGGAAATTCAGGCAGGATTTCTGTTACAGTCTTGAGACAGAATTTCTTCTTTTCTAGTATCTCTAAGTTTTTGTTCTTAAGGCACTCAGCACACTGAAAGAGGCCCACACACATTTTGAAGGCAATCATCTACACATAAAGTCAATTGATTGTAGCTGGTAACTACATCCACATCTACAAATTACCTTCACAGCAACATGTAGATTACTGTTTGATTAAATAACTGGATACTACAACCTAGTTAAGTTGACACATAAGACTAGCCATCACAATCATTGTGATAAATAATTTACAAAAATTATTTAATTCTTACGGGGGTGGGGAGTGGGTGGTAGTTGAAGGTCAGCAAGGGCCAAGAGTACAGTCAATCTGAGGACCTGAATGAAGCTGGGTGGTGTTATACACTCTCCCAACCTCAGGCCCCACACGGATTACAGCCCTTTGCCTTTGTAAAAATCAACAAGGGTAGGTACAATACTCAGTGTGCAAATAACTGTAATGAGAGGGTGGTCAGCATTATAACCCTAAGTCTAAAGAAACTAAGAAGTAATTACTACAAACTTAAGAGAAGACTTCAATGGATAGGGCAGCCAGAAAAGGGTTATGTTCTTCAGTAAAGTGATGCAGCCAACACATGGTGATCTTGGTGGAAGGGATCCAGGGAAGTAGGTATCCCAATCTTATTCTCCTCTTTCTCTCTAGATCTCCTGCCAATGCATCTCATTATGCAAATCCAACTACAAGTAAGAGGGAAGGGGGATTGTTAATTGAGTTCCTATGGATTAGCCTGCTATGGTACAAAGTAAAGTGAGAAAAGATGGATAGTGAATCCAAAGGAACAAAAGAAGATATACAACACAGATGGAATACCAAAAAATTACTATTAGAGAAGTAAAAATGCCCATAGTCTCAAGTTCAAAATTGGCTAGGACAAGCAATATAAATTTGAGAATGGTCAGCATGCATATGACCTTTAAAACCATGTGAATAGGTGCATAGTTTCTAATAAAATATACATCAAAAGACTGATATGGAGGTCAATATAGAATTATACAGAGAAATAGGAAAAAATTTAATCATACTGAAGGGTGTTTAGTGAGGTATGAAGAGAACCAAGAGAGAGTTCTGCCTCATGAGCCAAGTGAAGAAGATGATTAAAGAACAGGGGGTGGATCAAATGTTTCCATACTGTTGATAGGTTTAACAGAATGAAACCTGGGTGATGCAAATGATTTTCACTTGACTACTAACTGAAAGGCTGGTGGTTTAAATCCACCTAACAGCACCATACAGGAAAGCCTGACAATCTGCTTCCATAAAGATTACACCCAAGAAAACTCAATGAAGCAGTTATACTCATTAACAGAAGTAGTTGCCATGAGTAGGAATAAACTTGAGGGCAAGGTTTTTGTTTGTTTGCTGGTATTATTGCTGTTTTTTGAGATGAGACCTAAGAAATGACCGCTAGGTTTGGAATCATGGCAGTGATTTTACTGAATAGGACCCAGGCCCTGATCTCATAAAGCATCAAAATATTTGTGGACCTGGAGTTCCATTGGCTTTAGTGCTCCCTCCATTTTGAAGATTCCTAATGTTGACTTGTTAATCCTGAATTGTCATTCATTAAGTGAATTAGATATCTTAAAATGAAACTTCCCAGATATTCTATAGTACCAACTTAAATATAGCAAGTTCTTTGTATCCCTTTAATTATTGATGTAAGGTCAAGTGAATAGATACACTGTAATTTGTTAGATTGGCATCATTCTCATACTTATTCTATTTTTAATGAGTTCAGTGGAGGACACTGTACCACGTGCTGTGGTAGCAGGTGACTCTATCAGGCCTCTCTTTTATTGGGTGTCTGCACACAGGACATTCAAGTATATAGTGGGTCCACATGCTGCCTGCAGTACTGAAGGTAACTCAAACAAATCTCAATGCATAGTCATCTCATCTACCCAACCACCTACCTCCCTGGAAAACTATTACCTTTGTTAATTTAAAAGAAAAAAATAGGAACAAATATTTATTCTCTAGCAGTCTGAGAAGTACCTGTGATATTATTTTGACCACCCAATTACATACTCATACTCTGTTCTAGCTATTATTTTGTGTTTCATGGTATATAAAGATCAGTTACAAATATTACATGTGATATTGAACTATGATTATTTATAACAAGATCTCTCACAAGTTTATTTAATTCCTCAATTATTTTACTTATTTTGTATTCCTGAATACCCACCATATGTTTAGTAAAAACTCCACAATTCTGAAAAATTCTTTCAGGGACATTTTCATTCGTGCCTTTTCTTCCATAAAATTTTCAGAGATCTGAAATTTTTAATAATGTTTCAAGCACTTTCTTAAACATACATACACGTGATGAAATAAACAAATGCAGTGTTCCTCCTATTTGGTTATTTGGTTTCGTTTCCTCATGAGAAACTTAACAATTAAAATTGATTTCTTCTTAGTCATTTGGCCAGTAAAAATTTTCCTTGCAACTGGTATAATTTGAAAACTCTTTAAAATTCTGTATTGCTTCTTCAAAAATCTTGAATCAATGCTCATGAACAATTCCATGAGAACAATATTACTTCTCGTTTTCTTTCTTACTCCTAATTGCTCTCCTATTGACTCGGATATGGAGATCCTTGCAGCATATTGTGAATCCCGCTGGAAAAACAGCAAAGTTTTCACATTTCTGTGCATACATTACAGTGCATGGTTCAACATCTGTGAGATTCTTCACTCATATGTTTGCCAACAAATTTTCTCTACTTAAGAAATAGGCCTTTTCTCAATATTATTATCTTAGTTTAATTGTCCACATACATATAATTAAAATCTATTTGGATGTTTGATTTCTTTGACAACAGCCAATTTGAAGAAAACTCTATTTCCATATTCTAGAAGAAAATGTGATTTTATTATTATATACTAAACAGAGAATTTTTTTATCATGAAAATATTATTTAAAATAGTTTGGAGACTATTTAGAGCCCTATTAATTTTAAATTTTTCTATGATTAAAGAAATCTTTTTCATCCATGTGAGAATGCCGATGGCAAGTCACTTCTTTGACCACAACAAAATCGAGGAATATATTGGCATGTTCTAGAAAAGGGCGTTTTTTTTTTTTCCTTTGCAATATTATACTGCATAAAGATTGTCTATTTTAATTTAAAATATTGTTTGAAGGAATTAATAATGTCTCATAAAAGATGGCTGTGTTTGAATAATACATGGAGCTCTGTTATTATAGACTTTCTAAAACTTATGAAATCCTTTTTATCTATGCAAGCACACAGTCGGCAAATTCTCTGTAAATGACCAGATTGTGTGCGATATTTAATAATGCATTGTATTACAAAAAAGGGTTTTAATTCATGTTCACGTTAAGATCTAATTTAAAAAATTAGAAGTTTTTCATCATTTTGACAATTTTCTTGCATGTCATTCAAGAAAATATGGCAAGTTGATTTAAAAAAGTAGTAAGAAGTGAAATCTTCAGTGTAAACTTAAGGTGCCTTTAAATGACCCAGTGATGTTTGTGAGCCATTCTGTTCATTCCTATTTGGCTGCACAGTTTCCATCTTAGTGCTTATTTCTATCTTTTTTTCTCTATCCCTGAAGGCCCAATCAAAGCCTTTAATTTTAGCATAAGATCTTAGTCATTAGTTTACTTACGGCTCAAAGAATGTGATTCATAATTATTTTTCTGATATTACACCTCAGAATTTTGATATTTTGCTTTTCCTTTGCTCCCTTTCTCTTTTCTTTCTCGCCTTTTCTTGGTTAATTCTTCCACCACTGTTTTTGATTATTTCTTAGATAATTTCACCCCAGTAGGATCCATGTGAGAAAGACCTTTGGATGTGTTTCCTTAAAGATTACAGCCAAAACCATCAACTCACAAACCCCAATAGATAAGCTAGATAACTGGGATCTTCTAAAAATCAAACACCTATGCTCTTCAAAAGACTTCACCAAAAGAGTCAAAGGAGAACCTACAGACTGGGAAAAAATTTTTGGACAGTACAAGTCAGACAAAGTTCTAATCTCCATAATCTGCAAGAAAATCCAACACCTCTACAACAAAAAGACAAATAATCCTATTAAAAAATGGGCAAAGGAAATGAACAGACACTTCACCAAAGAAGACATTCAAATGGCCAACAGACACATGAGGAAATGTTCGCGATCACTAGCCATTAGAGAAATGCAAATTAAAACCACAATGAGATACCATCTCACCCCGGCATTACTGGCACAAAGCAAAAACACTGGAAATAACAAATGCTGGAGGGGCTGCGGGGAGATGGGAACTCTTATGCACTGCTGGTGGGAATGCAAAATGATACAACCATTTTGGAAAATGATATGGCACTTCCTCAGAAAGCTAGAAATAGACATACCATTCGATCCAGCAATTCCACTCCTAGAAATATTCCTAGGGTAATAAGAGTCATCACTCAAATAGACATATGCACACCTATGTTCATGGCACCATTGTTCACAATAGCAAAATGATGGAAACAACCTAGATGCCCATCAACAGATGAATGGATACAAAAACTATGGTACATACACACAATGGAGTACTATGCAATGAGAAAGAACAACAATGAATCTGTGAACCACCTCATAACATGGATGAAACTGGAGTACATTATGCTGAGTGAAATAAGTCAATCACAAAAGGACAAATATTGTATGAGACCTCTATTGTAAAAACCCATGAAAAAGTTCACACACAAAATGTAACAATATTTGTTGGTTAACAGGGATGGGAGGAGTAGGGGGGAACTACTAAACAGGCAATAGATAAGTGGTATCTTGGGTGAAGGGTGAGACAGTACACACAGGGGAAACTAGCACAACTTGTACAAGGAAAGGTCATGGAAGCCCCATAGACACATCCAAACTCCCTAAGGGACTGCATTGCTGGGTGGAGGGCTGTGGGGACCATGGTCTCGGGGAACATCTAGCTCAACTGGCATAAGACAGCTTATAAAGACAATGTTCTACATTCTACCTTGGTGAGTAGTGTCTGGGGTCTTAAAAGCCGGTGAGCGGCCATCTAAGATACTCCACTGGTCTCATCTCTTCAAGAGCAAGGGAGAATGAAGAGAACAGGATACGAGGAAAAAATTAGTCCAAAGGACTAATGGACCACAGCTACCAAGGCCTCCACCGGATTGAGTCCAGTACAGCTACATGGTGCCTGGCTACCACCACTGACTGCTCCGACCAGGATCACAACAGAGGGTTCTGGACAGAACTGGAGAAGGATGTAGAACATAATTCTAACTCACAAAAAAAAAAGACCAGATTTACTGGCCTAAAGGAGACTGGAGAAACCCCGAGAGTATGGGCCCCAGACACACTTTTAGCTCAGTGGTAAAGTTATCTCCACGGTTCACTGTTCAGCCTGGGAGTAGACAGCCCCGTAAAACCAAATGGGACTAATGAGGTACAGGAGTCCAGTGACAAGGGCCAGAAGGCAGAAGGGTACAAGCAAGCTGATGATAGGGGGAACCCAAGGTTGAGTAAGGATATTGTTCATGTGTTGTGAGATTGTTAACCATTGTCATAGGGCAACATTTGTAGTAACTTTTAAATAAGAAACTATTTTGTTCTGTAAGCCTTCTTCTTAAGTGAGAATAACAGCACAATTGGAAGAGCATAGTCAATGTCAGTGAACTGTGCATGTAGAAATTTTTGAAATGGTGTATCTTTGGCTATGTGTATTTTCACCAAAAAAAAATGGTTGAGAAGTTAGAGGGTTGACATGTTGTGGGGTTGTTAACCAATGTCATAAAACAACATATGTACTACTGTTTCATGAGAAACTATTTGTTCCATAAGCCTTCACCTGAAGTACAACAAAAAAAAAAAAAAAAAAAGATTACAGCCAAGGAAACCATATAGGGCAGTTATTATCAATGCATCCTGATTGCATATTTGATCACTTTCAGACTGCAGAAGTTGGTAAAAATCTTTAATTTCTTCATCTTGGTCCTTAGTGGTCGGTGCGTAAATTTGAATAATAGGTGTATGGGTATTATCACTGACAGCATTGTACTTCAGGATAAACCTTGAAATCTTCTTTCTAACAATGAATGCAATGCCATTCCTCTTCAAGTTATCATTCCCTACATAGTAGACTATATGATTGTCCAATTCAAAATAGTCAATATCAGATCATTTCAGCTCACTAATGCGTAGGATGTTTATGCATTTCATTTTCCAGTTTTCCAAGATTCATACTTTGTACATTCCACTTTCTGAGTATTGATGAATGTTTGAAGCTGTTTCTTCTCATTTGGAGTCACGCCACATCAGCAAATGATGGTCTTGAAAGCTTGACTCCATCCATATCATTAAAGATGGCTCTACTTTGAGGAGGTAGCCCTTCCTGAGTTGTCTTTTGAGTGAATTCCAACCTGAGGGGCTCATCATCCAGCACTATATCAGATAACGTTCCACTGCTATTCATAAGGTTTTCACTGTCTAATTATTTTCAGAAGTGGATTGCCAGGTCCTTCTTCCTAGTCTGTTGTAGTCTGGAAGCTGAGCTGAAACCTGTCCACCGTGGATAACCCAGCTGGTATCTGAATACCTGTAGCACAGCTTCCAGCATCACAGCAACATGCAAGCCCCCACAGTACAACAAACTGACAGATTGTACCTAGATATAGTACCTAGATAATGCTACATGTACAAACTGCCTCTGCAAGCACACCTCTCCTTCCTTCCTTAAACCCTTGCAAAATATTTTTTCATCCCAAACTTCTTGTGAAAATTGGTTTTTCAGTATAGGATGTGTATGAAGTGTATGAAGTATATGAAACGAAGAAAATAAAAGGAGGATGTATGAATTGTTAAATGAAGAATCTTAAGCAAAAAAGACATTTGAATATATATATATATATGTATATATATATATATATATATATACATCTACACATGTATATATAATAAAACCCAAACCAGACCCACTGCCGTCAAGTCGAATTGCCCCATAGGGTTTCCAAGGAGCAGCTGGTGGAGTCGAATTGCTCAATTTTTGGTTATCAGCCAAGCTCTTAACCACTACTCCATGAGTGCTCCAAATACATATATATATATATATATATACACATACATATATATATATGCATATGTATATATATATATGTATATACAATAAAATCATCCAATGATTCTTTAATATTTTAACAATCATCAAAATATTTGTGTTCCTCATAAAAGCTATGGATCATCTTAAATAAAACTTGAAGTATTACAAAGAAAGACACGTTTCACCAGGCCCTAGACCTACATAAGCAAGAGTGAAGAGAGCAACCCAAAACTTCATGAGATCCTAATCTCCTGTCACCACACACACACACAATACAACACCAGCCTCCCAGAGCTAAACACACCATGTTCCTAACCCTGGTCGTATCAGTCAGCACAAAAACTCAAGAGTCGTTGTCCATGAGAGTTTATCCCTATAAATTTTTCAATTAAATCTTTGCTGTCTCCTGTTCCAGAAGTGTCCAAACCTCCTTCCCCATATAAGATATAAATTATGAGAGATGACCCCTGCCCTCAAGATCTTGTTCTTTTTGCATAATGCATTACTTTAACATTCTTAGTAATTCTTCTAGGCAGTGATGAATGAGTAACAGTCTTCCAGAAAACTGAGGATTGGCTAGTTAATTTCTTAATTAATTGACCTTATTGCCAGTACATCCAAGTGAATTCATTCTGAGAATTATGCCTTGCTGAAATTGAATGCTATTAAGCCAAAGGTTAGACTTTGTAATTGTTTTCATTGACGATTTCCTGTTTTCCAAATATTCCCCAAGGACCTTACCAGCATTGCTAAGATTAGTTTGTATGTTTGTTTGTTTTTCCTTTCTAAAACCCTCATTTTAATGACCTGATGTCCCTTAGTAAGCAAAGAAATACAATCTCATCTTTGGGGAAGATTTTATGGATGAAGGTGGAGGCTTTTCATGCAAATGCATTAGAAGGTAAGCTACATATATTTGAATTACAAATTTGAATTTCATTTTGTACTGCAGCAGAAACCAATCAATCTTCATGGGAAACAGAGTGTGAAGCGTATGTGATGGAATCAGCATTAAAATCTAATGCAGTTTTATAGAAGCACGTGTTTTCAGATCTCCAAAAGAGTGATTAATAAAACTGCTTTATGTGAATGTATTTTCATTTTAATGATTTTTACACGGGCTGAACTCTAAGTAATATATGTATTTAAGAAATCATATATGACATACGTATAAAAAAAGATATTGTAGAATACATATTTCTTGGATTGTAATCTAATGTGGGATATTCAGAAATCAGTTTATTATTGCTAAGTAAAGTGTAACTTTCCAAATATTTTCCAGACTACAATGTAGAAAAAACTGATATTTCTGTATATAAAATACATAGAATGCATATATATACACATATGTACAAGTGTGTGCGTGTGTGTGTGTGTGTGTGTGTAGTCATGCACCCCTTAACATCCACTAAACGTTCTGTGAAATAGGATGTTATATGATTTGGACACTGTAGTGTTGTTAGGTGCCTTCAAGTTGGTTCCGACTCATAGCGACCCTGTATACTACAGAACGAAACACTGCCCGGTCCTGCACCACCCTCACAATCTTTATTATGCTTGAGCCCATTGTTGTAGCCACTGTGTCAATCCATCTCATTGAGGGTCTTCCACTTTTTCGCTGACACTGTACTTTACCAAGCATGATGGCCTTCTCCATGGACTGATCCCTCCTGATAACATGTCCAGAGTATGTAAGATGTAGTCTTGCCATCCTTGCTTCTAAGAAGCATTCTGATTGTAATTCTTCCAGGACAGATTTGTTTGTTCTTTTGGCACTCTATGGTATATTCAATATTCTTCACCAGCGCCACAATTCAAAGGCATCAATTCTCGTTCGGTCTTCCTTATTCATTGTCCAGCTTTCGCATGCATATGATGCCACTGAAAATATCATGGCTTGGCTGAGGTGAACCTTAGTCTCCAATGTGACATCTTTGCTTTTAACACTTTAAAGAGATCTTTTGCAGCAGATTTGCCCAACACAATGTGTCTTTTGATTTCTTGACTGCTGCATCCATGGATATTGATTGTGGATCCAAGTAAAATGAAATCCTCGACAAGACAACTTCAATCTTTTTTCCGTTTATTGTGATGTTGTTTATTGGTCCAGTTGTGAGGATTTTTGTTTTCTTTATGTTGAGGTGTAATCCATACTGAAGGTTGTGGTCTTTGATCTTCATCAGCATGTGCTCCAAGTCCTCTTCACTTTCAGCAAGCTAGGTTGTATCATCTGCATAATGCAGGTTGTTAATGAGTCTTCTTCCAACCCTGATGCCACGTTCTTCTTCATATAGTCCAGTTTTTCGGACTATTTGCTCAGCATACAGACTCAATAGGTATGGTGAAAGATACAACCCTGACACACACCATTCCTGACTTTAAACCACACAGTATCCCCTTGTTCTGTTTGAACGACTGCCTCTTGATCTATGTACAGTTTCCTCATGAGCACAATTAAGTGTTCTGGAACTGCCATTCTCTGCAATGTCATCCATAATTTGTTATGAGCCACAGACAGAATGCCTTTGCATAGCCAATAAAACTCAGGTAAACATTTTTCTGGTATTCTCTGCCTTCAGCCAGGATCCATCTGCCATCAGCAATAATATCCCTCATTCCACATCCACTTCTGAATCTAGCCTGAATTTCTGGCAGTTCCCTGTTGATATACAGGTGCAGCCTCTTTTGAATGACCATCAGCAAAATTTTACTTGTGTGTAATATTAATGATATTGTTTTATAATTTCCACATTCAGTTGGATCACCTTTCTTGGGAATAGGCATAAATATGGATCTCTTCCAGTCAGTTGGCCACGTAGCTGTCTTCCAAATTTCTTGGCATAGATGAGTGAGCGCTTCCAACGCTGCGTCCCTTTGTTGAAACATCTCAATTGATATTCTAATTCCTGAAGCCTTGTTTTTCACCAATATCTTCAGCGCAGCTTGGACTTCTTCCTTCAGGACCATTAATTTCTGATTATATGCCACCTCCTGATGTTGGTCAGGAATCTTAATTCCATCTGCAACCTTAAACTCCTTTGTCATTTTGGATAACATATTCATAGGTTCCAGTGATTAGGACAAGTTTATCTCTGAGGTGCCGTTATTATGAGTACCACAAATAGTATTGCAATAAAAGTTGTTTGCTTGTTTGTTTCTTTTATTCTGTGAGTGTTAGAAACTTCATGAATAGACACAGAGGGAGTGAATACAGATTTAAGGCATATTACAATATCAAATATTTACTTAATCCATATAAAATAATTTTAGCCAATTCCAAATATATTATTTATGGGATGTGTACATACATTTTTAGTAAATTTTAATTTGAAGATTTACAATTAATTTAAAAAAATAATTGAAAAGGCAATGAGTCAATTTGTAGCAACTGCAATCAAAATAATAGTGAAAGGACTTGTAGAAAAGATGAGGATTTAGGAATTATGTGCCAAAGATAATTCCTTCATCTATTTAATAACAATAAATAATTTCTTTTCAGTAGAAATAGGGAAATCCAGTGGGATAGGAAAGTGTTTTCTACAAACTGATAAATAGTGAACAGCCATTGTAGGGCCAAAAAAGTTGAAGTCTACTGAAATCAACATATATGAGATGAATGAAGCTCTAACTATCCAGTGTATTTTCCATTACACAGAGGAAGCATATTGTGAAGTACAGAAGTAAACACAAAGTTGAAACTATGGAACATGCATTACATTATTAAATAGGAAACTCTAAATATAATTATTTATTCTAAAAAGCAGCGAAACAACTTTACAATAGTCACTGAATTATGTGTAATTTAATAATGTCCTTTTTAACAATTCCCGTTGAAGCTTTTTTTAATCCTAAACATTTTAAAATCACGTTTCATGTTTTCCTGTCTCTTTTAGCTCTTATTTAAATCCTATCAGAAAAATTTCTTCTTCCTTTTTTATTTCTGTTTGTGAGCCAAAATGTTTTTGATAATGGCTGCTAAAGATTACAGATTATACCCATACCACGGAAAAGAAAATAAGTTGAAATGAAGCAAAACTACTCCTAATAACTAATCGATGGTATCCATGTCTAAAATTCACAGACGTAGATAGTACCTAACAATAACAACATGTCTAGAATACCTGAAAGGATGCCAAATTCTCTCTGTTATTCCCGGAACAACCTCCTTTCACCTCTTTCCAAATGCTTTTCATCAAACGGTGACAATGAGATAAATTGGAAAAAGAATCTTGTTTACTTTGTGTTTTTATGTTTGAAAGGTTCCCAATCATCATATCTTAATATTATCATTGATATAAGAAAACGTTATGGTTACACTGGCGGAGTCCTAATTTTGCAATGGTTAAGCAGTCGGTGCTAACCAAAATGTCGGTAGTTCAAACTCACCAGCTGCTCTGAGGGAGAAGGAAGGTGAAGAATGTGGCAGTCTGCTTCCGGGAAGATTACAGCCATGGAAATCCCATGGGGCAGTCCTACCCTGTCCTATAGGGTCGCAATGGGTCGGCATCAACACAATGGCAATGGGTTTGGGTTTTTTTTTTTTTTATGGCTACATTAGGATTAAAATGACTCATGTTAATGGCGTAAGGTCGCTGGGTGGTGCAAGTTGTTTGTGATGGGCTGCTAACTGAAAGGTTGGATGTGGAACCCACCAAGTGGCACCATGGAAGAAAGGTTGATCATCTGCTTCCGTAAAGATTAAAGCCAAGAAAGCCCTATGGAGCAGTTTTACTCTGTAACACATGGGGTCGCCATGTATTGGAAATGACTGGATGGAATGGGTTTGGTTTTTTTGTTTTGGAATGGTCCAGGAATATAACATTCTTAACATCTTCGATGCACCGTTCTTAACATAGTTTGAAATAGTGCTTTTACATTACAAACAGCAGCTATATTGTTAACTATTAAAATACAACTCATTTGTTACTTAGTAGTGATTGTGGTTCTTTCTATTTTTTCAATTTATGTTTGAAATACCTTATGTTTAAGTATAGCACTTTTCAGATTACCATAATTTAGCGCCACTTCGCATTTGGAATATTTCTTTATATTTGAAAACATAGAATACCAAAGCAGCGATTTATGCAAACAAATATTATACACAGAAAAAAAAATACAATTCAAATGAGACCAATCTCTTAGAAATTATAATGAAATGGAAGTCTTGGGATGAGATTATGTGACTTGCGGGCTCAATCACTATGAATGTGCATACAGGTTTTCACTGGAGGGTTTTCCCTTTCCCAGAACTCCAGAGTCTACGTACTAGGTTAAATTTGCTGACCCTCCCCCCACCTCGCCGCATCCTAATTTCCTCTAGGCTATTTCGTTTTCTGCACTGTTCTATTTAACCTCAGATGTATTTTTCAGGAACTCTTTAACCTTATCCAATAAATGCACAAGGCTTTAGGGGTGTTTGGAGTTTGTTATATTTGTCTTCAACTGATTGGAGTTTTCTTTAAAAAAATAAAGGAAGAAAACAAATTTTGCGGGTGCAGTCTTTATACAGTACATTGAGTGGCCAGCTAGATTAATTGTACAATTTTGTGCACTAACTAGATTGTTTTAAACTAAATTACCAATAAAAATCTATTGATAGAGTTTTAACCCATATGACCAACTGAAAAAAACATCAGGATATTAGATTGGGGTAATAGTAAACAATAAATGAAGAGAAATATAGAATTTATAGTTGCAATTTTAAGTAGAAGAGATGGGATGTATAAAATTTAGAGTTTATGCAAAGTAAAGTTGCTAAATTGGAGAATTACATATTTACTTTTTCTTCAAAATGCACATATTATAACTATGATCATGTGTCTTTCCTTTCTAACATATAGAACATAGTGTTTATCAATTTTCAAATTTTTCTTGGAATTATGATAATCTAATAGGTAATATTTTTTGTTTGTTTTTAATAGGTAATATGGCCTAATGACAAACAGAGAAAATATTGAAATTGTCAAGGATTTTAATTACTAAGTTATGCCTGACCTAAGCCATGGTACTTTCAGTCACCTCATATGCATGCGAAAGCTGGTCAATGAATAACAAAGACTGAAGAAGAATTGATGCCTTTGCATTATGATGCTGGCAAAGAATATTGAATATTCTATTTGCTACTAAGTAGACAAATTCACTGGTGAAGTGTATTCCAAAATTAAATTTCATCAAGTAGGTTCTGCCTTTAGTGACCTTATGTATAACAGAATGAAACACTGCCCAGTCCTGCGCTATCTCACTGAGGGTCCTCCTCTATTTCACTCACCCTCTACCAAGCATGGTGTCCTTCTCCAGGGACTGGTCCCTCCTAATAACATGTCCAAAGTATGTGAGACAAGTTTTGCCATCGTCGCTTCTAAGGAGAATTGTGGCTGAACATTTTCAAAAATTTATCGTGGGCTCTAAATAAATGGTGTTAAATGAGTTCACTTCATAACTTTTATCTCCATAATAGTGAAAAGGAATGGCTTAAAATAGTAGTATGAGCTTAGGGTTTTGTTTTCAGTTTTATTAATTTTTTTTCTATAGTACTTTACAAGAAGTTAAATAGATGTAAGAAATCAAGCTTTTTTGAAAATAATTATTTAAGGTAAAATGAAATTTAATGGAAATATATGTGTTACAACACTATGTAATTAGTTTAAAATAAATACAGTGACACCTGTGAGGGCCGGAAGTCTACAGGGTGGCCCTGATTTTCTGGGTCTCTCAAGTTTTCTGCCTTTGACAGATACAGTCTTTCCACTTTTCTATCACTTTCTTCTAGCGGAAAATATTTGAGTTTTCCATCTCTTATAGTTTTCTGCCTTATACAGGCTCCAACTTAAGTGGGTTTTGCTGTATCTTGATATTTGTTGTGAGTGTAGGAATATGCACTCGTATATACATACAGATATGGATATATTAATTAACATGGACATTTCAAATTATGCTTTAGAAAATTGCTATTTCCAAAAGGAATATTTTTTCAACATTAAAATTCATTTTTTTGGTAAATTCTATAACTATGAACTATCTGGGAAAGAGGAGATATATGTTTGGTCCTGGATCAGATAGTTATATATATTTAAAGCACATTAAGCTGTGCCTACTTTACATAAAATACACAATGATTGTTAGATTCATGTCCCCACTTGTCTCTCAAATTTTGAGTTTAAACTCAAAGTGTGCACTTATAATTTTTTTCATTTTTATTTAACTATACACTTAAGAAGAGTATATTAAACTTAATATTTAATCATTAAATTTTTTGCTTCATCTTTCTTAGTCATTTTCTTTTAAAAATCAGGATCCTTTAGGTGTCAATGTGGTGACATTATGAAAAATTCTTATGCTAAAAGCTAGACCTTATTCTCAGTTTAAAAAATAATAGATTGAATGTTACATTTGTTTAAATTCCTTCCCCATCCCCTAGTAAAACCACAGTGAAATTTTTTTTAAAAAGAGACACAATACCCAATCATAAGCAAAATCAAAGACCCGGAGGAACCAAATTTTGGAACACAGTTTTAAAACAAATGGAGTAGTACTAACCATGACATAAAGGTGAAAAAGCTATATTTGAGAAGTCAAAAATCTATACAATATAAACCATGAAATCTCCCAAAACGGTAGGAATTATCAGCACCAGAAAACTGTTGAAATGGCAGAGAAGATGAAGTTAAAAACATGAGAGTTGGTTAAAAGTCTTTATAAGTAGTAGCAGTTCACCTCCATCTTCTCTTTCTCTGTTAAGCAATATGATCAGTAGGAAACTAAATTGGTTCTCTCTCTGAGGGAAAAAACATATAAGTACACATACACATACGTATATATACACACATATGTACGTATAAACATATACTGTACACACATGCACATACATATATAATATTGTATGTGTATGTGTATGTGTCATGAATGTGTATAAAATATTCACGTATAGTGAATTTTATATATTGAATGTTTTAAAGCATCATCTCTCTTTCTACTGCAGTCCAGTCTTCTATGACTTAGCTTCCAGCTGTTGTTTTACTCTCTGGTCGGGAGACTGAAGCATCAAGTCTAATGTATTTTATTTCGGTGGCTCTGTCTAGGCCAAGAGTAAAGCACTACTGATACTGACCTGGGAGTTCCATAGAACCAGCTAGCTACACAACCTTTGGATGAAGTGAACAGTCAACCCTCTGTATACTTAGAGCTTCCAATCAATTTTTAATTACACAATTTTTTATATATATAGACATATAATTCAATTTTTTAAAATTATCTATTATTTGTGAGAGGAGACCAAACAAAACAAATGGACAACAGAAAAAAGAAGCTTGAGACAGAGGTCATTCAAAAAGAGAAGAGTCTCCAAAATGCTTATGTGTCTTGATTTATCAGGTCTGTCATAACAAAATATCAGAAGTGAGTGGCTTTAAAGAAACAGGAAATAAGTTTTCTCACACTTTGGGAGGATGAAATTCCAAATCAGGTTATCAACTGTTGGTAGTCCTAGACTTTTCTTGGCATACCTTGTCTCGTAGGTGCTTCCTCACAAGGTCTCTTCCTCCTGTCTGTTTCTCTGTGTCTGTGCTGCCCTTTATAAGATACCACTCACAGTAATTAGTTTTAAGCCCAACCCTATTCTGGTATGACTGCTTTAACATACCAAAAGAAAAAAAACCCTATTCACAAACAGGGTTACATTTATAAGTACAAATGTTAGAATTTCAACAAATTTTTGGAGGACACAACACAATACATAACAGTATGATTAATATATTCAGAGATACAAGAAAAATTACTTCAATCTGACTAGACCCAGAATCCTCTACAAACTAGGATCACTCAGAGGACACAAACAATTCCTTAAATTAAAAAATATGCAATTAGTAATGATAACCTCTATAGGACATTTGATGATCAAGATGAGGGCGTCTCCCCTAAAGGCAAGCAAAACACAAATAAATGAAACACAAGAAATAAGAAATAAGAAAACTGGTGGACAAGTCTGAGAGCTACATCAACTAAATAACAAGAGTTCTAGAAAGAAAGAAGAAAGAAAACAAATAGGAAAAAATACATTAAGAAATATTTTTAAACAACTTTACAGAATTAAAGAATGAGGACCAAAAAAAAAGAAAATCCTAAATGCTTTTGGGAACAATGAGAGAGATGAGAGAGACAGAAAGAGAGAATTTCATATGAAATATCAAGTAATCCTGGAAGTCAGAAGGCTGAGGAGCAATTTTTCAAAAATCTGAGGAAAAAGTATTATCCACTGTAAATTTTATATACTGTCAAACAAATATTTAAGTGTAAGGATAACATATAGATAATTTCAGATATTCAATGTCTTAAAGACTTTAACTCTGTTTACCCTTTTTTAGAAAATTACTAGAGTAGCTGTTCAACAATGTTATTAACAACCAAGAAAGCAGGAGAGACAAGAGGTTATACAAAAAGAAATGAGAGTAGAATCATTAATGTTATGGATGTGGGTGGTCTCTGGAACCCAGGCATGCAGCAGGTCTAGTGACCAACCATCCTTTTTGATAAGTTTTGAAGTCTTTGGGAAAGACTTCGTCATAATGGTGACATACACACAAAACATAACACACATGCACATACATATACACCATGCACATACATACCTTTGTACATACAGTTTTGGTAGTGTCTAGTGATAAACAGAAAGCAAATGCATGAGAAGCTATGTAAATGAGACAACAAGGCAATTCTTTTCTCCAGAAAAAAATATTTCTCAGAAAAAGACAATCATACTACTACTCTCTGGAAGATAAGAGAGCTAGGTCTCATTTTTTTATAATGAGGAGTCACTAAACTAATGCTCCTTCTTGAAAATCAGAACAAGCAATATGTGTATGTTATTTGAAGATATGGAGGCAAATAACTCAGGAATAACTTAAAAGAAATGAAAATGATTATGAAACATTGACGGACTTCCATTTCCTGGCAAAAAGTTTTGTAGACTCTTTTAACTTTTCATTTATGAATATACATCAATTTGAAAAAAACTAAAAAAAATAAATAAATACTTAAACATAAGAAACTCCAGGACTTCCCAGATCAGCTTCTTCATTTTGCAGAGGAGAAAGATGATGCCCAAAGTTGTTGGTGATTTGCTCTTTCTTTTTTTTTTTTTTTTTTGTAGAACAGTGTGTTTGTTAAGCCAGGATAAACATCAAAGCCTTTAGACTACCAGGTATGTGCTCTTTTCCTAAGGTAAGGGGTCTCTTTCCTAAGTAAAACACATGGCAATATATTTCCAGATATGTATGTAATTATGAGTCATCCAGTTTTACTACAAATATGTGATAAATTTATTTTGCTTATACCTTAAAAATAACAGCATTAAAAACCACAAAGAAAAATCCATCCCATTCAGGGAACTGTACCTTGTAGAATTTATGAGGATGGAAAATGTATGACTCAAGTTGACTCTTTAACCATTTTGGGATAGATGGTTGCCCACCCATATTTTCTGCCACTCAGATTTCCTGGGAGCCTGCTTTCCCACTAAATGCATTTGCAGCCCTCCAGTGGAGACTTGTGTAACAGTGAAAACAGAAAGGAATGTTTATTTTCACAAAATAGCTGAGGTAGAAGGCTTATGTATGAAGCTGTGCATCTAGGAAGTATGATTGGGTCAAACTTTTGTCTCTTTTGGCTTTTGTACAACTAAATAAACCTTGTAATCATATTTATGGTTTCCTGTGTGAAAGTTAGGGAGCTTTGGTCGGTTTGGTTTTTGTTTTTTTGTATCATGTTTGGAAAACCAGAGGTGCCCAATGTAACAAAATGGAAGGTGCCCGCAATAGTTCATGCCTCCCAGGATCATTGGGATGCATTCGGTCCCACAAATCATGGCACCGAAATGCCCCCAGTGACCTATGGGAATGTATTCTCACATAATATTTCTCAAAATCCATATTACCAACCAAAACATTAAGCACAGTAAATTAATCTGCATGCATTCCACTACTAAAAACATACTATCAACCAAAATTCACAACACAAAGAAATTCAGTTATTAAAGGGTTAATGGACGCTTCTACAGCTTTCTAATTTCTAGTTAATTTTGCCAAATAAATAAGGAGACAGTTGTAGGCATATGCAAAATAACATGATGTAGATGTATATTAAAAAACAAAAATCCACTTGAATTACATTTAACATATATGCATGCAGAAAGAACTGTTATTATATTCTATCTTGGAATTTTATTTTCATCTTTCATCTGACACCTGTTGCTGCCAAGGTGATAAAACCAAAAATAAAAATAAAAATGCAATTTCTGCTTTCCTAGAAAGGTAAATCCTTCAGGGGATTCTGCTTAAACTTATTCTTGTAGCACCACCTTCACTTGGCTTACTCAGTTACGGATTGGCAAACCTGGAACCGGTGGGTATGTGTGGATTCACTGAAGATAAACACTGGAATTAAACCTTGTTTCTTTTACACATTTTTACCCTCAATAGCATATCCCCCAATGTTATGAGTGGAACAGATGCAACCATGATTTAACATTTTGAAAGCGGCTTTCTGGGGCAGCCCAAGGGATGTAGTGTTTTGTTTAAATTTGGCTTATGTTAAGAAAGGAGAGATTCTGATTTTGTCCTTGCAAAATATTCTTGGCTATTAGCTAGGAACATGTTTGCATTTCTAACTATGAACAATATTCCATTTCTTTCTTACAAACCATGACACTCAAATGTCATAACCTGCCAGTGAATGAAGAGTGTGTTGCTGTTACATATATTTGTGAAGCTAATAACAAGTGATAGTACCTTACCTTGAGTGTCACAAATAGTAATACATTCACCAATTATAGCTCATAAGGAAGAGAAAATTACACTCCTGAACCCTGAGACTAGAAATTCTTTATTGGTGCTATGGTTCTTTCAGGATGAGCAAAAATAAGTTTTCCTCTAATAAATTCTACAGGCCAATTCTTCAAGAGTTTCAAGCTTTCTGGGTATTACATTTCTTCTTATCTATATACTCTATTCTCAGTAGGAACCCAGGTCAGTAAATAAGTGAAAATCATCCATAAAATAGATTGTGATTTTTTTTAAAAAGCAGGTCACTTCAATATTGGTGATGTTTGGGCTACCATTTCCTAGGAACTGAAAATATACTCTACTTTTTAGAGTTATCATGTTTGTCAACATAGAAAATTAAAGACTGTAACAGTTCCTGCTTCTGTTGTTATTCTTCTGCATTCTCTCTCTCTTTTACTTGCTGTTCAAACCATACTGTAAAATTTCTTATACTTATTCAAAGCAAATATATATGCTACCTGGAAATGGGCATATTATTCATGTACTAAATTAACCTCTATCTGAGAGATGTTTTGAAATAGAATTTGTTATAGTTGAATCTATTTTGATAGCATGTAAATAAACCTGCTTGGCCATCTTTAAACAATAAAGATAAGGTAATTGTTCCTCAAGGCAATATTACATTCACCAATATTAGACAGATACTAGACAAAGTCATTGGACAAAGAAACCAGAAATTTTAAAGTAATTTCTGTGTCTCTGTATATCAGCTTAATCTCTGTCTCCTTTTTGACTCATTTTCTGAGTAACTTGACCAACACAGCAGAATATGTATAACTCAGCATTTCAGACTTATATGTCAAAGCTATAAAGTTCCAACTATAAAAGAAAACAAAGTCAAGATAAAAAATGTAAAACCAAATATAAGTTCATGAAACTCATTTCCAGAAGTCAGATTCTGATGGGCTTAACTTATGTCAGCTTCCAAGTTAAATGTAGTTGAAGGACAAAGTCATAAAAGGAAATGTAAATACTAAGATTAAATCTTCTGAGTAAGAGTCATTTTTCCAGAGAAATTGGTGCACTGTAAGCTAGGTAGATATTCATATTGGTGTGTAGTACTGAACTATTTTCCATGATTTTGTTATTTTACAACTACAAATTATATTATTTATTATAACAAATGATCAAATGCTATATAAAGTCCAAAATATATTTAGTTAGTTCTAAATAGCAATCTTATATTGATAAAAATCTGCTTTTTGCCAAGAGTGTATTTTCATTAGGAGACTGTTTAGAGATAGGAAATAATTGCTACTATTCATTTGGTGAATGTACTGGTGGTGTACTGGTTAAGTGCTAGAGCTGCTAACCAAAAGGTTGGCAGTTTGAATCCACCAGGCGCTCCTTGGAAACTCTACGGTGTACTTCTACTCTGTCCTATACGGTCGCTATGAGTCGAAATCAACTGGAGGGCAATGAGTTTGTTTGTTTGTTTTAATTCATTTGGCGAATTCTACTTAGGTGAACAGATAGCCCGACCACATTCTGTTTTATAAATGTTGGAATCCATACAGAGATTAGTTATGGCATTCAAGAAAATAAAAAAAGAGGCAAATTCTCTTTCTCATCTCAAATAATAATCATATCTATATTTAGGGAAAGGAGCCTTGGTGGCACAGTGATTAAGAATCCAGCTGCTAACCTAATGGCCATTGGTTCCAACCCACCAGCCACTCCATGGAAGAAAGATGTGACAGTCTGTTTCAGTAACCCTATGGGGTAGTTCTACTGTGTTCTATAGAGTCACTATGAGCCAGAATTTTATTCAATGGGAATTTTTTTCTTTTTAGTAAAGTATACCAAGTGTCCTCATTGATGCAACCCAGATGTCAAATAAACCCAAACCAAATCCATTGCCTTTGAGTCCATTCCAACTCATAGTGACCCTATAGAACTGCCTCATAGGGTTTCCAAGGAGCAGCTGGTGGATTTGAACTGCCAACCTTTTGGTTAGCAGCTGGGCTCTTAACCACAGTGTCACCAGGGGTCCAGATGTCACATATTGAGTTCATATTATGGATGTCAGGCCCTGACCTGCCTGAGAAGAGTCACATGGGTAGGTGTATCTGAGTAAATGTACATGAATATACCAAAAAAAAACTATTATGTGCCTGGATAAGTTATATTTTACATGCTTTTAAATTTCTCATTTTCCTAGAAGCCATGATTTCATCCAAATTTCTTGGCTCCTTTTGATACATAGAACACATAGCCCTTAATTACCAGAGCATTACTTCGATCTGAAGTAGACCACAATCGAACATTAGAACTTAATTTGAGACAGATACTGCCAAGATGTTTAGCAATTTCATTTCTTTATCCTATAAACAAAAAAGATAATATTTCTGTCTTCATTGTGGTTATGTTAGTATCAAGTAACTGGATTCTGGTCAAATGTAATCTGGTTAGAAATGATGTACATCAATCCAAGCCCCTTCAGAAAACAATTTTCAAGATCCAGGAATATGTACTTGTACACTGACTGGATGACTGCAGAAGACCCAGAAGAAGACACTTAGAATTTGCTAGGACAGGGTGGAGCTACAGAATGAAAGGAGATTCACCCCTCATTTTGTCATTAAGAGATCTTCTTATGGAATTATCCTACTGTCATCTATTTGCGAACTGAATGAAAAATAAAGATTTATTGCACCAAGTCCCTAAGATTTTAGGTAGTTTACTCACCAGGTAACACTCATAGCTCTGACTCAAATGATAATGCAACTATTTTTCTTATTTATACTACAAGAAAGCAACCACATCTTACAGTTCTTCAATTTTTAGGAAAGTCACTGCTCACACTTACTGCTTCTGATGTCAAGCTTGTTAGTGAGTCACTTCTTGAAAAGTAATAAAAACCAAAACAAAAAACTATTTAGTGCCTTCAAGTTTTGAGGCATCCTTCTTATACAATTTTAGATTGATGTGGTTTCACCATTGTAGAATTGTCATTATGTGAACGGAAAGAAGTGCATTGTCAGGGGAACAGATCTTTTAGAAGACATGCTTTTATTTGTAGTTCTACCATCTACTAGCTGTAGGGCCTAAGGCAAGTAATTTTAAGTATTTGGGTTTCAATTTCTTCATATGTAACATGAAAGAACTAGAGCAGACCCCAAGGTCCCATCCAATTCCAAGGTTTAATGATCTAAGAATAGCCAAGATGTGAAATTGAAGACATAATGGAAAGAAGATGTGTAAAGCTTATGGGTGAAGAAAATTGAAGTGTGGAAATTAAGTTGTGGTAGAGATTATAGATAGAAAACAGAACTAAATAATGATGCTATTTATTGTATTGGAAGAATTTTGATGTACAGACTCTTTATGTTGAAGTGTTTAGGATGCAAAATCAAATAGAACTGATTTTAAAGCCTGACTCTACCAGGTGAATATGAACATGTATCTAAATCTCTCTGCACTTCAGTTTCTTAGTTGATAAATTAATGCCATTTTCTTAAATTCGGTGTTACAATTCATTGGGTGAGTGCATGTAAAGCACATAGAATGGCATAAAATGCAAAAGAGGTATTGCAAAAATAAAATGCATTTATTAAAATATTTATTATTCAAATTCTTGAATCCCTTAGTCAAAGTAATTATCAACTTTCCAAAAATTTACTGTATGAACTAGTCCAGTGACTTTATGCCTCTGGGTCTCAATTTCTTAATCTGTGTGAAAGACAGACTAAAAGATTTTGAACTCTTGTCAAACTCTAAAAATGCATTACACCAAATTCTTCTGCATTGGTGAAGGCATTTAGAATTGGGCAAGGCAACACAAAAGTGAAAAACCCTATAAAGTCACTACTATAAATTTTCACTTTATTTCTGCTGAAAGCACTTGAGAAAAATACATATGAAATAATCTTATAGTAAATATTATAGTTTTCCAACATATTCTAAATGATTTAACAGTGTTTCATATTAATAGATTTTGAAATTAAGAAATAATTAGCAACTGACTTAAACAGCAATTCAAACAAAAGTATTTTGTGACTATTATAAATTTATTGAATTTTCACAAATTTCCTACCCTTTATATTACTAAGAGTAGCATTTACAGAAAAAACAACACATTAAATTAACCTTAAGTAAACATATTTCTTAACATTTAACTCAACTTGTACATTAGCTATTTTGATAGTTAATTTGATTTTCATTCATAGAAAACAAAAAGGAATGGAACTACTTCCAAGTGACAGGTTAATACAAATAATTAAAAGAAATTTTTTTTTTTAATATTATGTTCGAACTGTTTAAGAGCAGTTTTAATTGAATCATCATTTCTCCCTTTTTTATTTTCTGTGGCTAGGAGAAGGGGAGCTTCAGTAATTTCTGGGTTATATTTTGTTTGTTTATAAATATTTAAAATAAAAAGTTCATACACTAAATCAGTGTTTTAATATTTTGTTCTTGAGGATTACAAGAGTCATTTGGGTTTGACTAGAGATATCTGAAATCTCAAAATGACATGATGCATAAATTAATCATCGGTGATAATAGATATGATAAATTTGATGGATTACTGATAGCAGAATTCTAACAACCAGCATAGTATCATATTTAAGGGAGGTGGTTTGGGGATTAATACCTACATTCTGACTCACAGTGCCCCTATGCTACTTGGCTTGTATTTCACTTTAATTTTCACTGTATACAACTATATAACTTCATGTCTATTAACCACAAAGAGAAAAAAAATATGAAATTTTAATTTAATGTTTTGTCTCAAAAATTACATAGTAAATTGTCCAGTTCTCCATATGTCTTTCAATTAATGACATTATTGTAATTCTCTTATGTAGTTTATCTTCTATTTATTATTTATATACATCAAAAGGGAATGATAAACATCAATATTAAAATATCAAAGACCACACAAATTAAAACTGGGTAAGCTTACCCAGAAGTAGACTCTTTAATTTATTTCTCTATATAATTGTGGGAACTTTCATTTCCTGCATAATGTTCAGGTAGTGAAACTTGATTGTTTTTTATATCAGAGCTCCTCAAGGGCTATATACAGTGCTGAATCAATAAGCAAAGATTAGATCAGGTAAGTTCAAACCACAATCTGGTATTGAAAATTAAAGTGGAATACAAGTCAAGTAGCATAAACCTGTCAGAATGGCAGAAAATTAAAACCAAAGTGAACCTGTTCATCTTATATATTTATAGCTGTAATAGGGTCCTATATGTTTATTTACATTTCTTTTGGAAAATCATAAGCAAATGGCTATGCAAAATGTAATGTGAAAGAGCATTTTTTTCAAAAATAATAAGAAAAAATAACTAACAAATTCTAAATTATCTAAATAAATGGGAGAAAGCTGAATATTTATGTGCATGGAACAGTTATGACAACCAGTTATTCAACAGTCATTCTTTTAACTTGCTCTTAATTTTATCTAGTGATTTAAAAAAACTAAACAAGAAAAGTTACATGCCTCCTTATTATTTCTAAGAATTGTACGTTTTCTGCTACCTTAATAATTCCATATGAACAGGCACTTCTACATAAGCAGAAAAAGCCTGCCATCTCCAGCAGTACATTTCTCAAAGCATGGGTCAAACTGGCTGGAATATCAGAGGTGAGAGAATTGACAAAGAGGGTGGATCAGCAGGGTAATTAGAGATCAGATTTGTCTTGGGTATATCAAATTCAGTTACAGAGAATGGCTTGGACTTGCAAAGCCCTATTCTCTTTTAAATCTCCTGGCCATGATGGGCTGCAGTATGTTTCTTATTTCTGGATCATTCAGTAGTTGACCTTCAACCAAAAACTTAGAGATTCACTAATAAAACAAATATTCATTATGTGCCCACTTGTGTCCATATTTTTATGTATATTGCATATTTTAGAAACTAGGTTGATATAGTTTAGAAACTTAGTTGATATAGCAATGAAAAAAATTGGCAAGAACTCTGCCCTTGCAAAGCTTATATTCTTTTGGGGAAAGAGAAAAAACAGATAATAAAAAATATATATATAAAGTATAACAGAAGTTAATATGTACTAAGTAAAAAAACTGGGAAGGGAGAGGACTGTGTTTCTAAACAATAGTCTGGGAAACCACCCAGAAAATGTGACATTTAAGAATAAAGGGTAAGACTTGAGTGAATGACTGATTTGGATACGTGAAGACAATAAATGTGCAAGCACAAAAATCATTTGTATCACACTTGAGGCACAGGAAAGAGGCCAGTGAGGCTACAACAGAGTATGAGAGCATGATAATTTAGTCCCTGGTAAATGTAGAGCATGTTACATACTTTGACTTTCATAGTATGTGTGATAGTTAAGATTGTGTGTCACCTTGGCTGGACCATGATTTTCAGTGTTTATACATGATCACCCGACGATGGGATCTGTTATGAGTAGCCAATCTGTTGCAAAGGGGATCTATTATGAGTAACCAATCAGTTGCAACGGAGTTTTCTTGGGCATGTTGCTTGCATCTGAACATAAGCAGAAGTTCTGGCTTTTTCCAGCTCTGGATCCTGCAGCTGGCTCCTGCTCTCTAACATGCCAGTCTTGGGTTCACCAGCCCCTGCAGCTACATGAATCAGGAGAAGTCTCTATTCTGATCCATGGACTTGGGACATTCCAGCCTCTGCAATTGAGTGAGCCATTTCCTTAATATAAATCTCTCTCTCTCTCTCTCTATATATATATATATATTTGTATGCTTTACTGGTTTTGCTTCTCTAGACAACCCAGCCTAAGACATTTGGTACCAAGAGTGGTTCTAGTGAAACAAAATTGTAAGGACTAGTGTTCTAAATTGGTTCTCAGATCTGGTTAGTCTTAAAGATGTTGGTAAATTACTCTGCTTCCAGTAGTAAAGAGGGTACTGCTAATCCATAGCGTGAGGTGACAATACAAATATGCAAAACATTACCACTGATAGATTAGGTGTTGGTGAAAGACGAGGCTCTGAATGAATACGTGTGATATCTTTCTACAGTTTTATCATAATGAGAAGTATAAGGAAGCTAGTTGGTTGGTCCTACTTTTGCTAGACAAACTGGTGAAAGAAAGAGATGTGCTCAGGGCTTCAGAGTCAAAGCTTAAGTGCCACATAAACAACCTCAAAGTTTCCATTTGTGCTGACTGCCTAGTCTGCCAGCAGCAGGGACCGACACTGATTCCCCGATATGGCACCATCGCTCTAGGTGATCAGCCAGGAACCTAGTGGCAAGTTGATTACATTGGACCACTTCCATCATGGAAAGGACAGTGTTTTGTCCTTACTGGAAAAGACACTTACTCTGGATAAGGATTTTCCTTCCCTTCATGCAATGCCTCTGCAAAAAGTGTCATCCATGGACTTACAGGATGCTTTATCCACCATCATGGTATCCCACACAGTATTGCCTCTGATCAAGGGACTCATTTCACAGCAAATGACGTGGGACCATGCTCATGGAATTCAGTGGTTTTACCATGTTCCTCATCATCCTGAAGCAGCTGGCTTGATACAAAGATGGAATGCCCTCCTAAAGACACAATTACAGCACCAGCTGGATGGCAATACCTTGCAGGGTTGGGGCAGTGTTCTCCAGGAGTTTGTATATGCTGTAAACCAGCATCCAATATATGCTACTGTTTCTCCCATAGCCAGGATTCATGGGTCCAGGAATCAAGAGGTGGAAATAGGAGTGGCACCACTCACGATTATACCTAGTGACCCACTTGCAAGATTTTTGCTTCCTATCTCCAAGACCTTATGCTCTGCAGTCTAGAGGTCTTAGTTCCAAAGGGAGGAATGCTCCCACCTGGAGACACGTCACTGATTCCATTGAACTGGAAGCTAAGAATGCCACCTGGCCCCTTTGGGCTCATTATGCCTCTGGATCAACAGGCAAAGAAGGGAGTCACCA
Source organism: Dugong dugon (assembly GCA_030035585.1). Classification (NCBI taxonomy): domain Eukaryota; kingdom Metazoa; phylum Chordata; class Mammalia; order Sirenia; family Dugongidae; genus Dugong; species Dugong dugon. The sequence goes on along the minus strand of CM057477.1, from coordinate 44,642,601 downwards.
TACTGGCTGGTGTGATTGATCCTGATTACCAAGAGGATAGTGTATTGATATTACATAATGGAGTAAAGAAGGTACGTCAGGAATGTAAGAGATCCCTTGGGGAGTCTTTTAGTACTACCATGCTCTGTGATGAAAGTCAAAGGAAAACTACAGCAACCCAATTCCGACATGACTGCTAACAGCCCAGACTTTTCAAGAATGAAGGTTTGGGTCACCCCACCAGACAAAGAACCACGACCAGCTGAGGTGCTTGCTGAGGGCAAAGGGAATACAGAATGGATGGTGGAAGAAGGTAGTTCTAAATACCAGTTATGGCCACGTGACCAGTTCCAGAAATGAGGACTGTAATTGTTATCAGTATTTCTGCTTTGTATGTATGTATCAGATATTTTTGTCTTCTTCACTTATAAAATATAAGATGTAAACAGGGCTGGTGCATTTTTAGTTGTATGTGTGTTTTTTGTATCATGTGAGGTGCAAGTATGACTTTATACTTGTCTTAATCTGAGGTTATGTATGGTTTAAGGAGATGTGTACAGGTGCTAAAATGACAAGAGGTAGATTGTGATGGTTAACATTGTGTGCCAACTTGGCTGGGCCGTGATTCTCATAGTTTATATGCGATCACCCCCATAATGGGATCTCCTGTGAGTCGTCAATCAGTTGAAAGGGAACTTCCTTGGGCGCGTGACCTGCATCTTAATATAAGCAGACATTCTTAAAAAGTTATGAAACTGCACTGCTTAAAATCTTTAATTACTTCCTACTACCCTAATTATATAAAAATAATAAAAAGAAGAAGCTGAATCCTACGCACAGCTACCACCCACCTTCAGAGGAAGTTTGAGTGATGTTATGATGCTGAACAAGGTTCAAAGGAGCAGCCAGACTAAGATGGACTAGGAAGAAAGGCCCGGGGATCTACTTTTGAAAATCAGCTAATGAAAAATCTATGAACCACAACACTCTGATCCACAACTGATCATGGGGATGGTACAGGACCAGGCAGGCTTTCATTCTGTTAAGCATGGGGTGACCATGAGTTGAGGCAGGGACAGAGTACCCAATAAGCAAGGAAAGCTCATGCTTAGGGCTTCAGCAAAACAGAGGCACCAGTTTTCCAAAGCAAAGACCCATAGATGCCAAGCAGACAGGACACATGGAGAAGCAAGCTCCTCAGTGGAAGGGAACGGGCAGGCACTAAACTGACAACAGCTCCAGTGCGTGAGAATGTGCCAGTCAGAAATAAAGCTCATGCGGGGGTCACAAGGGCACCAACTCTCAAGGTTGTTTAAGCTATGAGGCACCATTGCTTCAACACCTTTGCTGACATCTATTTCCCCTCTGTGTAATTAAAACTCCTTATTTTGCTGGGTCTCTTGGATGTATACTATTTACTTCTAATAAACGAGAGGTAGGGGTGGGCTATGGAATCTAACTCTTTCTACATTCACCCAATTTGCAACTGGAACCAACATGAGTTGTTACTGGGTAACGATGGATTGTATTAATAGATAATAGATCTTAGATCAATTTTGAGCAAACCATCTTGTATGTCCACAATAGATGATCCAGCAACTCCAGCCAGGAGGGACAGCGTTGCTCTTTGCCATAATACAAACTCAAGGGTATGCTCTTGCACACGTCCTGATAAACACCCAGTGGGTACTCCAATCTCAGATGACACAAAAAGCGAGGGAACTCTAATAATTCCACCATTACAATGAATTCAATCAAGTTACTTTTTAACTGTACATCATTTACATAGTGAGTTATGTCCTAAGTTTTGTAAATAATAGTATTTTTAATTTTAACTTTAAAATATGTTCGGCATACACATGGATGCAATCTAGCATTCATTTACTATAATACTAACATGGGTAATAATTCAATATAATGCTAACATAGCCAAAAAACCCATTGCTGTCAAGTCGATTCCGACTCATAGCGACCCTATAGGACAGAGTAGAACTGCCCCATAGGGTTTCTAAGGAGTGGCTGGTGGATTTGAACTGCTGATCTTTTGGGTAACAGTCACAGTTCTTAACCACTATGCCACCAGGGTTCCGCTAACATAACAAATGTCCAAAAACAACTGTAAATGTATCTGTCTAATATGAAAAGTTTTAATTTATATATCAAGTGAGTTTCGTTTTTTTATTGTCTGTTGTGCCAGACACAGTGCTCGATATTATTCTATACATGCTAATAAATGAGATATTAGGCACAATCAGAGGATGCAAAATTAATATTTATTTATCATACAAAATATGTTTCTGTTCTGCAACAATAAGTGTGTTTTTAAATTCATTTTGCAAGAAAGCAACAAAGCACATTTATCAAAACATTACATTTATATTTTATCAGAATGTTTACGTATCTTCATGTAAGGAAATTGAACAATTCCTTAAAGAAATAAATGAATATTTAGATAACAAAAATTATATAAATATATTCTATTTTCCATTTCCCTTCATACTGACTTTCTTTTAAGAAACTGATATTGTTATGAGTTGCAAACCAAACTTCCTCATTGAGAAATGGTTTTATTATTATATCAGTTATATACATATATTTGAATATGGGAGTTGAACAATTCCACAAAGAAATAAAATGTACATTTTATAAATTTTGTATAACAATTATATTTTCCTTTTCATTTTGGACCAGTTGGATAGAACCTCACATTCAGTTCTCTCTGCTATGTGTTCTCACAGAAGAATACATCAGCAGCACTATAATCGTGTGAGTCTTGACATATCTGGTCCTGTCCTGTGCAACGTGAATCAAAACTCATCTTCAAGTTGAGGATATCCTTGTATTTGTATCATACTTTTTGCAATCGCTGTCACCCCTGTCAGGTATCAGCAGTAGTCCCATGAACTGTGAAGACACAGCGTCGAAGGACAGAAAGTGAGTGCACAAGTTTTTAAGTATTATTTCAAGATGAAAAACACTCATGGAAATCTTTGAAGGGCCCGCCAATAAACACCATGTGATGAATGAAATTTTTTCTGTCTTGTAAGCACTATTTCTTTTGACTATCTGAAACCTGAAGAACAAAATTACATTTTCCAAATCGATGTTTTTACTTACTAATTTTCAAGTATAAATTTTTGTGTAAATGTCCAAATTTGAATGTAATTTTTATTTTATAAATTCTACTTGTTTTATAAATTTTATTTATTTTCTATTATTCAAATCTATTTGCTACAGGGGAACCAAGCTTAAAAAGTGATATAATTTTATATCCAGGTAAAATGAAACAGCAAAAACTAAGTGGAGCACAAAAACGAAAGCTCACAGAAGATAAAAAGAAAAGGATTTGTGAATCCCTAAAGACAATTTCAAAATTAACTTCCTTTTTAAAAGGGAATGAATCAGAAGAGGCTTCCTCCATTGAACACTCAAGTTTAATGGGTGCAAACCATTGTACTAGTACCACTAGGGCTGAAATTACTAACAGCAATACAAATATCACAGAACGTTTCAAATTCTGCATCCATTCCTTGCTGTAGTAACAAAATTAACAATGGTGTAGAAAGCGTAATTATTTAGAATCTGAAATTATCTAATTTGCAGACCCCATAAGTAACAAAAATACATATCCTGTTTTGTGGGCTAAATTTTCTTCTGATGATGTCAATTATTGGATCAAAAGAGGGCCAAGTAATTGCCAATATCACAGTGAACCAATTTAAAATTTGCGTTGAAGATTTCTGGATGGTGAAAAAAGAAAAAAGTTATGTAGCCGGTATATATTTCTAGGGTGCAAAGCTAACGGTGAAAATTGTAAGAGGGAATGGCTACTGTTTTCTCCATTATTTGGCTCTGTATATTGTTTTGTTTGCAAACTCTTCAGTCCTAAATCATTTAATTCTCAATTTGTTACAGATGGATTTAGCGATCTGTGCAACTCAAAAATGATTGATAAACATGAAAACAGTTCAATTTACAGAGATTTTATGTTGTCATATATAAACTGAAGACATGGTTTCAGCTTAACTCATGAACTGGAAACACAAATTAATGAAGAACATCAATAATGGAAAGTTGTTTTGCAATGCATTATTGCTGCCATTATAATAATCACTGAACAAGGATTATCTTTTCAAGGAGGAGAGGAAGCGTTTGGGTCCCCACAAAATGGAAATGTTTTGGGTTTGCTGGAACTTATTGCTCAATTTGATCCATTTTTAGTTGGTCACATTTCAAAATATAGTAACGCAGGAAAGGGAAACCATCGTATATATCTAAAACAGCATATGAAGAATTAATACACTTAATAAGTGATAAAGTTTGATCAACTATTTTCATCAAAATAAGTATAGCTCAATATTTCCCTTTGTCTGTAGATTCTACTCCTGGTCTGATACAGATCAGCTAAGTATTGTTTTAGGATAAATATACCCAACAGATGGAAAACCTGTTGAGCGATTTAGCACATTTACTAGCTTAAAAGGTCATAGTGGTGAAAAAATTGCAAATCCAGTACTGCACTGTTTATGTGAAATTTGCAAAATTGATTTTTCTAAGTGCAGAAGCCAGTCCTATTACAATGCTGCCAGTTTGGCAATGCATTATAAAGGCATGCAGCAGAACATTTTAGAACATAATGTATATGCCATTTTCATACCATGTGCTGAGCATTCATTTAATCTTGTAAGATGTAGTGTAGTAGATTGTTGTTCGGAAGCAGTTGATTTGTTTTCTACTGTTCAGCTGCTCTACACACTTTTTGCCACCTCCACTCGGTGATGAGCAGTTCTTAAAAAAATATTTAGGCAATGATCGAGTATTAAAATGTCTTTCTAATACACTTTGGCAAGTGCATGCTGTAGCAATGAGTGCCATCCTTGAATTGTACATTCAGATTCTAGAAGCCTTAGAAAATATTACTGAAGCCCAGACATAAAAAGGAGAAACCAAAAGAGAAGCTGAAAATATTGTTAACAAAATGCAAGCACTAAACCAAAATGAAAACCAAACTCATTGCTATCAAGTTGATTCTGACTCATAGCAACCATACAGAACACAGTAGAACTGCCCCACAGGGTTTCCTAGGAGCAGCTAGTGGATTCAAACTGCCGGCATTTTGGTTAGCAGCCTAGCTCTTAATCACTGGTGGTTATGTGGAATGATATATTGCAGCATTTTCTTCGGGCAAGTCAAGCTCTCTAAGATTCAAAAGTAAAGTTAAAGATGTGCACAGATCTCTATCAGTCATTAATAGGGTATTTACATAATTTAAGAGAAGATTTTGAAAACACAACAAAATAAATACTGCCAAATAATGATTATCAAACTGTTCACTGTCACAGAATCATTAGAAAGAAACAAGTAAATGATGGAAGTGCTCCAGAAATATTGAGTGCCAGAGATCAATTTCACATAACACATACTACACCATCATTGACACACTTGAATCTTGCATGAAAAGAAGAGTGAAAGTGTATGAAGTTGTTTCAAATAGACTTACTTTATTAAACAATGTGGATATACCTGATGAAGATTGCATGAAGGCATCCAAGAAATTAGTGCAGACTTACCCTGATGACTTAAATTCAAATCTTTACACAGAAGGGCTACAATTTCATTCTTACATGACAGCTTAATTTACAAATTCCAGAAAGACAAACTTCACTCATGTAGGCATGTACGATTCCATAATAGAAGATAAAATAGAATGCATATTTCCCAATGTGGAAATTGCTTTACATATACTTCTAATTTTCATGATCACAAACTGCACAGAAGAACACTCATTTCTCCCCAGAAGAGACTCAAAAACTCTCAGGGACAACAATGATTCATGAAAGACTCAATTCATTATTCTTATTATATGTGGAAGTAGCAGCTTAATTGTGAAGAATTCACTGAAAGATTTGTAAAAGCAAAGAATGAAAAGAAATATTTTTAATTACAACATGTTAGAGATGAAAGACCTGTCTAAAAATAAAATGCAGTAATTTGTTGTAATATTTTTTCTGATCATTAAATTTGCTTTTATAACATATTTTTATTTATCATTTATAATTATAACATTTATTATTAAACAAGCATCAAAATTGAATTATGAGCCGTTTAAAGATCAACAGAATTTTAGTTGAAACAGCTAAGTTCACTGACTCATTTTCTTTGTTGTAGAATATGTGGAATATTCTTTTTGTAGAAAATGTGGCATATAGTAAAAATCTGAGTACTCTGCATCCACTAAAAATTTTATAATCCAATTTATCTCATTCCACTAAAATGGCATACACCACTTTTGCGTTCAATAGCTAATGTTATTGTCACATTTAAAAAGAAGTTACATCATGGATAGCTAAGACACAAACACACACACATGTATGTATGTATATAAACTCATATATCCCATTCCGTTGCTTGAGTAAGCAGAGGAGGGGCCCTCACATTCCTTAATCCAGCCCCGAGTCAAGGGCGGAATTGATGGCAGCTAACAACAACGCGACAGACACCACTAACGTTTACACTGAACGCAAAAAATATTTATTTATCAGTTTTATTGTTATTAGTTGCTGTACAGTTAATTCCAATTTCTGGCTATCCCATTTGTTACAGAGTAGAGCTACTCCATAGAGTTTTCTAGACTGTAATCTTAAGGAAGCAGATAGCCAGCCCTTTTCTTTCATGGTGGGGTCAAACCACCAACCTTTAGGTTAGCAATCAAGAGCCAAACATTTGTGACACTTAGGAACCTAGTTTTATCATTACCTAAATCAAATAGTGAGGTATTATAGGAAAATTAGATGTTGTTTTTATCTGTATAAGTGATTTGTAGAATCATTTTATATTAATTATTTGAGCTCTAATAATTATGAACTAATTTATGTACAGTGAAGTTAAAACAATAGTCCTTTGATTTTTGTTTTTAAGCTTATCATTCTCTTTTACATACAGATAAGGTCCATATTTATTTACCAATGTATATTCTTTAGACTATAAAGCAAAATCCAGTATTTTAATTCAAAATGTGGGAATAATGAAAGGTTCTGCCTTGGGCCCTTTTATGGAGTCACACTGTTCGTTAGCTTAACTCCATAGTGAAAGTAAGACCTTTTTTTTTTTTTTTATTAAATCCAAAAGTACAGGATAATACCTGTGACATAAACAACTTTTTCTTAAAATGTTAATATTCAAAACTAGTACAAAAAGTTGCCTATGGAACTGGTAGCCTGCTGTATTACGATTTTGTTTAAAATGTTAACTGAGGTTAGGTCTTCATCAGGATATTTAAGGCAAGGAAATTAATTGTTCATTTGCTGAGAAATCATAAAACTATATTAATAATGCTGTTATTGTATCTACAAGCATGCTACCATGTGTTACTTTTCTAGTCTTTAAAGAAAAGTGATTATTTCACCATTCCTAAAAAAAATACTGTGACTATAGTACCATGAAATTGTATCCTAACATACTATTTCACACCAAAATAATTTAGCATCGCAAAATAGTCACTTTTGACAGAACGATTTCACAACATTTACTATAGGAAAATAGCAGTTTAGATGTTTCAGAATTGGACTATTTTCTTCAATTGAACAGAAATGACAGTTTTCTCTGGAGATTGTTGATTTTTAGGGTTACTCCACTGAAGATTTCTCTGTTGAGCTTAATTAATCTTTTCATACTTATTTATATTCAAATGCCAAGACGATAAATTGACTGTTTCTCCATATTTAGGTGTTGGGCTTCATTGAGATGAAATAACTATTTACATGAGAAAATTATTCACTATTTATTCCAAAATTTTTTTGCCAAGAACACTATTTCAAACAAAAGAGGTTAATGTCGGTTATTCATCTTCAGCTTGAAAAAAAATAGCATGTATAATTTAGATTTCATTTATATACTAAACATTTAAAGTATTGGACTGCAAGAAATTATAGACTCTTTTCAATAAAATTGTATAGAGTAAGACAATATCTTTGCTGAGATAATGGAATGAAATCAGGAAAAACCATATTTAAGAATATGGGAACTGCTTTAGATTATTTTCAAGATTTAAAAAAGAACTAGGAAGATTTTACATTTCAGTATAATAGGCCAATATTTTATTCAGTAAAAGAAACGATAGACTTTGTCTAAGTTTTAAGACATATGTTGTTTCTATCACATTAATTTAGATGTATATTATATAGCACTGCAGTCATAAAACACTTTGATGAGACACAGAAGTGATTTGTGAAAATTGTGAAAAGGATTGGCTTAAATGGTCACTAAATGCTAGGTGCTTTGCTAGCCTTGTTTGAGATTATGATCAAAACCTAGAAAAATTAGTGACATCCCTGGCAAATCTTTGGAGCAAAAAGACAGAACCTATTACTTTTTGGTAAGATCTGGCAATCTTCGTAACCCACAAACCTGATAATGAAGCCATTATGCTGGAGTGACATGTGAAAAAGCTTTTATTCTGGAGTGACATTTGAAAAAGCTTTTATGCTGGAGTGACATGTGAAAATGCTCTCAAACTTTTCAAAATTACCAAACCATAAGTAATATCCAACTAATGGATGTTTTCAGTATCACTAAAACAGATAGTAGTTAACCAAAAGCAAATAAATTTCTATAAACCAGACTCTTTTGAGGGGGGAAATGTTGATTCACCTATAGTTCAAGATTTCATTCAAGGATTTGTGCTTCCATTCAAAGGATCAGAGGGTAAACAAGAAGTATGAATGCCCACTGAGAGAACTGGAAAATATTTAAAATGCTCAGAAGCATAATAGCATTTCTAAATCTATGCTTATGAGATGGCTGTGTGGCCAGTTGTTACACATCCGAGAAAGGAAGAACTTAGATGAAAGCTTGAAATTTCACACAAACACGCTGATCAATTAGGCCAGCAAGATAATATATAATATTATTATATATATATTATATAATATATATAATAACTCTTGATGTTTTCATTTTGAAAAAACCATTTTTTCACTTGGATACCTTCACAATTAGAGTATTTGTTTTCCCCAGTCATTTGAAATTTTAATTGGTGGGCTAAATATGGAGTGTCTACTTTCAATATGTAAACTCAGGTGTTCAGTACTGGGACATTTTCTATTATCATTTCTTCAGTGATTTCTTCACTTTAATTTGCTCTCATCTCTCTTACTAGCATGGCTTAATTCAGATTTTGACTACTTGAATGAAATTTAATTTTCTTATTTTTCCCATGTTTTCCTTCTCCTCCTATTTTAATTCTGTATCCTATCCTAAGAGATAGTCTTGACACTATCTTCTAATATTACTTTTGGAAACTGGGAGGTCTTATCAGACATTTGAGGGGTTGGGAGCAGTTTTGAGAGGCTGTCCCATGGACTAAATTGCACCATATCCTTCATCTACACCTTGTACATATATATTTCACCTGGAGAAAAAGATGTGAATGTTGCAAGTAGTACTGTGCATAGTGTACAATTTTATCTAAGATTTCATGTAGAGATAAACTTTCTTGATTTCCCTTTCTTTATTCCACCTTATACAGGTCCCTTATTGATTAATGGGAAATGGAAGGGTACAATCAGCATTTTTCCATTCAAGTTTGCTTAAAAATGAAAATATCTTAATGTATGTCATCAGGGGCAGTGACAACATTGGTTACAATGGCCAAGATTGTTATTTTTATTATTATTTAATAGACGGAGTTTGTTGTTCAACTCTTATTCTCTCTCTCCCCTTTTTGTTACTCCATGAGATGTAAATTTCATGAGCATGCAGGATCGTGACTTTTGCCTTTTTTTGTTCTTTAATTGTTTGGTTTGTTCTCTGATGTCTCGCATACAACTATAATAGTCCTTAACTTGTAGAAAGACACCTTTAATATTTTAAAATTAATTGCTAATATTTTATGTGGAAATATTTATACTTTTTAATTAACAAATGTTTATGTACTAGGCAAAAGAAAACATTTGCAATTCTTTCATTATTGAAAATGAAAGTAAAAGATCTTATAGTTATGTTATTCACAATATTTCTTTGACATGAAAAATTTAAACATTATAATTTTTTTTTTAACTTCAGAAATTTTAGATTCCTTTTGTCTCATGTCTTTTCCTCCATAATAGCTGTGAATCTTTCTTGCCTAAGCAACAGATGTTTAAATATGTGTTCTAATTTTCCACTGCTTTGTAATAAGTTACATTAAAAGTAGCAGCTTAAAAAAGCACATTTTTACTCTAAGGGGAGGGTATCTTTGAGTCTGTCTGCCTCTGTGGCAGCACCATAAAACAGCAATACTTGAAATGAATCTTACTACTCGTTTAGTATGTAGAAGTAAAACCAAAAATCCGTTGCTGTCGAGTTGATTCCTGCTCATAGCCACTGTATAAGACAGAGTAGAACTGCCCTATAGTGTTTCCAAGGAACGGCTGGTGGAGTCGAACTTCCCTCCTTTTGGTTAGCAGCTGAGCTCTTAACCACTGCACCACCAGGGCGCCAATGTGGAATTAGATGTAGTAAAATTATTTTCCTTTGATAGTAATGATATTTACTATTAATATATATTTACAGAAGTATGTTTAATGGAACTACACTCTAAATAATGTTTTGTATCATTTTATTTCATTTAACTGTTTTTTTAAATGTATTTCCATATCAAAGATTATGTTGTTGTTGTTGTGTACAGTCTAGTAAATTCTGAATCATAGTGACCCTATAAGACAGAGTAGAACTACCTGATAGGATTTCCTAAGCTGTAATCTTTACAGGAGCGGATTCGCCGGTCTTTTCTTCCGTAGAGCCTCCAGCGGGTTCGAACCAGTGATCTTTATGGTTAGTAGCCAAGCACTTAACTATTGTGCCACCAGACCTCCTTATCAAAGATTATAAATACACATTATTGTTTTTAATGGTTACAAAGTATTACTATGTATAGATGTACGTAATGCATTTAAATATCCCTTATTGGTGAACAAAGATATTTCTAATTTTTCACTCCTAATTATTGTGATGAACACTATTTTACATATTTCATTGAAAAATTGTCAAATTATTTCCTCATATGTCTATATATGAATTTTTGAGTTATCTAAAACATGTGCATTTAACTTCTGATACTGATTACCCTTCAAAAATTTACATTTACTTTTTTATTAACAGAGTACAAGAGGGCTCATTAACTGGATTAAAAAGAAGTCATCTATTAAAACTCTCAAAGAAATAGGCTTTAATTCTTTAACCAAAATGCCTAACAGATTTCCTAATGATTAATTTGAAAATAGATATTCTCATTTTTCCAACGCATTTCTCAAAATCTGTGATTCCCGAAGTGCTTGGAGACCTGTAAGCTATTTCCCATATGCTCTTTAGTATACCTATAAGAATAATATAATGTATAACCTTTGACTATTGATGATGTCTGACCTGTGGTGGAATTATTCATTAACGTGCACTTACTTGACAGTGTTTGCATTACTGCTGCTTTCTTCTTTCTAAAAATAAATAAATAGCCATTATAAACCTTTCACTGAATATAAATTTCCATGTAACACTCTTTAATGACCTGCGAACAAAAAGGAATACTTTCATGTTGAAGTAAAATCTTCATAAAGTATAGTAAAAATTTTTTTTTAAATTAAATATTCAAAAAAATTTTTATGATGGAGATGGATATTTTAATGATATAATGAACTTAAACTTCTGCATATGAAGTAGAGTCCCATAGTTCAGATAACTAAACTCGTTTTTGAACACTTACTATTTTAAAAACCTATGAGACTGATAATACAAATATGGATAAAATAAAATACATGGAGAGTCAAAGACTAATCATCATTTTAAAGGTAATGACATAAATTCTATTATAAACAATAGGACAACAACATAGAGAATTTTTTTTTTTTTTAATAATGGGGCCATAACCCAGGTAGTACTTTCTCTAATTACTCCTTTCTCCACACAAAATAAGAACAAACACTCTGTAAACATTCTTACTTCTTTAGAGAAATTATAAGAAAAATATGAAGGCTCAGAAATCAAAAGAGATAGCAACTGTAAGAGTGAGGTCAATATGTTAAAGGCACTGACTGGCCCATATGACAATCCGTAACATTTAGCAAAATAATACAGGATGGTAAATCATCGGCATTAAATCATTAGCATTAAAGAGAGAAAGAACAAACTACTGATATTCAAACAATCTGTCATTAGGTATCAGGTACTTTCTGGAAGTCAGCTCATTTTATTCTCACAGTGGTCCTCTGAAATTGCTGTAATTGCTCTTGAGTTATGTATGAGAAAACTTAGGCTTAAACTAATTCAACAAACAAATAAACAAAACAAAATACATTGCTCAATATTTTAGTTAATAACTGCACAAGGATTTGAAATCTGTTATGTCCCACTATAACAGAACTAATTAATCAAATATCTTTTTGTGAACAATGTTTAAAAATTATATTGTGGTTATGGATGTACAACTGTGAATATACTAAAAACCATGAAATTAAATACTTTCAGTGGATAAACTATGATATGTCAGTTACATTTCAATAAAGCTTAGAGGAAGGAGGAGGAGGAAGAGAATATATGTCAGTCAAATGTAAGATAATAATTAATGAGATGTAAAATTTAGGACAACATATGTAGAATTAATACGGTAAAAGTGGATGCATCGCAAGTGAATCAAACCAGAAAAAAAAAATAAGAAAAAGGAAAAGAAGGAAGGATTATTACAATAAATAATGTGGAAGGAATAAACTCAATCATTAAACTTCAATGGAAAAAAAAAAGACCGACTCTCACGCTAAATTAAAATGGTAATATATGATTAATAAAAAATACAGTATACATAGTTTATAGTAAATCTATACATAAAATTATATCATTTTAATCAACTCCTTTGTCCACAAATTTGATCATTCAGCTTATTCTACAAAAAAAAAAAAGTCTTGATTGCATGGCATGATCATTTAAAGTAGTTATTCAAATTCTGTTGTGAATATAAGCACCTTTTCTTCGAAAGCTAGAAAATATATCGCCATTATTTACAGCCTCCAAAATACTCTAATATATGTTTAATAAATTCTATATTGCTTTATTGTTTTGTTTATGAAGATTATGTTTATATTCAATTTTTGGACGTATGCCTAGACAATATAGGTACGTTATCATCACACAAGTTAGATTTGTTGACATTTTATTCATTAATAGTTTTACCAAATATTGAACTGATGTTATGCAGGGAGTCAATGATGTTTGTGCTGGCTACAGGCAATTTCTACATGCATTTGTAATTTGTCTTTATTATTTTGCTACAGTCATGTTTAATTAATAGGCATATTTGATCAAATTTCTACACACCCTGGAAAAATGCATTCTGTTGAAAAGTTCTTAGCTTTTTAGTAAAAACTGTAATAATTTTCATTTTTCACCAAATTCTGTGATGGATTCTATGGTAGTATATGAAGTTAAGACTAACAATGATGTTCTCAAGCGGGACAGTGAGAAAGAGTAGACACTGGGGAAGTTTCGAGACAGAAGAAACCAGCATGGAGATTTATTAGAAATATTAATTCATCCCTTGGGGGTAGGGGGGATGTTTATAGTTAAGCACATAGAGATCCAAAATGGCCCCAAAGAACCCCATAATATTTTATTCCTTAAAAATCATTTACCTATGTTATATTCAATATGCTTTTTTTTAAATAAGAGGAAAATTGATTTAATGCCTTTTCTTATATTAAATATTGATCCATTCAGAATATTCTCAAACAGCAAAGAGAAAGTTACTGTGTCTGAATTGCTTGGATTTTCTGTCACTTGGTCCTCTGTAAATATATAAAGGCAGGCTTTATAAAAAATCATCCAGCTGTTTACACTGAAAAGTCTTTCGACAAATAGATGTTTCACCGACAATATAGATTTACAATATAAATGTGTTACCGAATGCAATGGGTTCGCTGCTTATACTCTCATTAAGAATAACTAAGAGTCAAGCGGATTTAAAGCAAGGCATAGTTTATTACTTGCAGCGAGTAAGGAGACAAAGCACTCTCACCCCAAACAAAGGGCTGGAGGAAGTTTTGTACCACATGGGAAAGGGGAAGTCATATATATTCATTAACTTCATACATATTCAGAAGGGGGTCAGGGTAGGATTTGGCATGGACGTCTCAGATGGACTTCTCGCTTCTGAAATGGGTTTGGTCACAGCTCTATGACGTATATCCAGTGATTTTGGTTCCTTGCCATGGGCCTTTTGGTTCCTAGGCAATACTTATTATGGGATGGGGCCATCTGGCGGTCAACCTGGTCTCTTACCGCGCATGCCTGGGGTTCTAGTTCTAACTGGCTGATGTAAATAAGCAGCTTAAACTTTAACCGCGAGTGGGGTAAACGATGTTTTGTGGTTGACACCATTCTACTTCTAGAAAAATTTTTAACTGACATAACTTGTTGTTTAAGGGCTTTTCTGTCCTTAGCTGGTCTCAAATATGCACTTACTATATATATAGTTCATGAACATATACTGCTACTCCTTACGTATTGCTGCATTTAATTCAGAGGCCTTCAACTTTTATTTCTCAAATAAAAGTCAGTCATGTTCAAAGAACTTTGGGAACTCCAGCACAATTAAAGTAGACGATTTTTGTTTCACAAGTGTAATATCTTAAGGAATACTGTAAATTCCAACCAACTTTGTGGCCCTGGTGACACAGTGGTTAAGAGCTTGGCTGCTAATCAAAAGATCAGCAGTCTGAATTCACCAGCCACTCCTTGGACACCCTATGGGGCAGTTCTAGCCTGTCCTCTAGGGTTGCTATGAGTCAGAATCGACTTTTCAGCAACGTGTTTGGTTTTTGGTAGTGGATTACACACAAAAGCCATCGTTTAAGATTTGAGTAGTGTTTTAAGCTTTCTAACATCATTGCCATGTTTGATAAATTAATGAGATATCTTTTTCATTTTTGCTGTGAAAACAATACACTGAGGCCCAATGTAGAAAGGACAATTCTATACTAATTATTATATTAGATCTTTGCATAAGGAGACTTTATCTTTTATTTGATGATTGGTATTAAATATGATATTTCCCCAATCTGATTTCCTTAATAGATTTATCAGAAGTTAAATCTAACTTTGGTCTTCCATTAGCAGCAAGACTTTGCTGACTAGAGTGTTGTGCTTTTTTAATTATTTAGTGGCTCAGTAGCACAGGCTGCCTCCACAAAGCCAAATGTTCACACGTGGCAACACATGAAACACTATAATCTTAACAAGATTATCATAATGAAGAGTCATCAGAGAAATTAAAATTATCTGCTTTAATTATGAGATTATAACCCCATTAACTCCTCTGAATGAAAAGTGGGAATTAGGGAATAGGAAAGGAGAATCCATAGATGGCAATTAAAACTCCAGAGCCAATTAAAGGGAGGGCGAGGAGAAACATCCTAGGTAGATTCATATATTTCAGGTAATTTATTTAGTGGCACATGTTTATTACAGATTGTAAATTCCAAACTATAACCACAGGAAGCATACTATTTTGGTTTTGAATTTTGTTATTTTATAGATTGCATAAATAAGCAGCACCAAAAGCTACAAGCTTAAAAGGAGACCCTTATTTAAAAATGCCTAGAGCTGTGAATTAATTATGCCCTAAATAAGTTATTAGAACAATATTGTCACTGATGCATTATTTATGGTAGTTGTTGAAAAGTTTGTAACAGCAAAAGTACTGAAGTGACATTTCCAAAGACATTAATATGAAAATGAGGAGAATTTGAAGAGAAAAAAATTGTTCAATGTGCAACCACTTACTAAGATAGTCTTCAATAATGTATACAGCAACTACACTTTTTTTTTACTTCTAATATACACATGTAATATTCATAGTCCTGCTCTAAGCTTTCTTCAAATTAAGTTTGCATGTATAAATGAAAAAATAGACACCCAGTGACAGTAAAATTTATACAATAACAACAAAATCATATTCAGGCATTTTTACCACAAGCACAATAAATACACTAAGAACAAAATATCCTTTGAAGTTGTTACAAACCATGTAACTTTTAAAGTAAATACTTATTCACCTTCTCACTGTGATATTAATATTTCATATTTTAGATACTTGAATATAATTATATTAAATTTTAGGTGATCTGTACCTTCTGAAGATTAAATAAAACAGAAAACTAGTGAACGCATTATATTCAGTGAAGCATGCTATTAAATTTCAATATAGCGGCAGTCTCAGTTTTTTATATTGTAAAAAAAAAGATAACATTATGCTATTGTGTGGAAAGATCTTACTGAAATTAGCTTCTGACAAGAGATTTTAGAGAAAAAAATCCTTGAAACAATTCAGAAAACGCAGTAGCTACTGCTACAATCATTAAAAGATAAGGCATACAAAAAGTAAAGATGAGATATGAAATTATGTATTGTATACTCACTTTTGAATCTTGGATAATTATGTCAGAAGCTTTGGATGGTCCATTATGCATGTTGTGGATATTAGAAAATCAAATACAACCAGATTTCTATCGGGTCATGCATAACTTAAGCAGTCCTGACGGAAAGTGGTACCTTTTGTTAATGCACATTGTACTATTTATATGCTATTGCATTGGGCAAATCTTATGTAAAACATCTCTTTAAAGTATTAAAAGGCAAAGATACCGCTTTGAAAACTAAGATGTGCCTGACCCAAGCCACAGTATTTCTGACTGCCTCATATATATGCAAAAGACTGAAGAGGAATTCATGCATTTGAATTATGATGTTGGCGAAGAATACTGAATATACCATGGACTGCCAGAAGAATAAACAAATTTACCTTGGAAGAAGTATAGCCAGAGTGCTCCTTAGAAGCAAGGATGGAGAGACTTCATCTAATGTACTTTGGACACGTCATCAGAAGGGACTGGTCTCTGGAGAAGGGTATCATGCTTGGTAAAGTAAAAGGTCAGCAAAAAAGAGGAAGACCCTCAACAAAATGGATTGACACAGTGGCTGCAACAATAGGTTCAGACACAGCAATGATTGTGAGGATGGTGCAGGACTGGGCAGTGTTTCGTTCTGTTGTACATAAGGTCAATATGAGTCAGAACTGACTCAATGGTACCTAACTACAACAACATTCACGTGGTGTCTCTGAGTAGTGCCAACAATTAACACACTCAGCTGTTAACCGAAAGGTTGGCAGTTCAAGTCCAACCAGAGGCACCTCAGAAGAAAGGCCTGGTGGTCTACTTTCTAAAAGTCAATCATTGAAACCCTGTGGAGCACTATTCTACTCTGACATATACATGGTCACCATGAGTTGACATTGACTTGACTGCAACTGTTTACTGATTGATTGATTGATTGATTATTTACTTCAAAATTTCACATGCTTTTCCCATATATCAACAAATTAGTATATTAAAATAAAAAAAATCACCAGTATTTAATTTCTATTCTTGGACTTCATCAATTGATTAACATTTTCATAAAAACCAAGGTATATTTATCTTAGTTCCTTTCTTGTTATTTCCATTTTTCCATTTGATTTGTCAACTTTTGGAAATATCCTTGAGGAACTGGGAATATTTCTTTATTTCTGAATTTATATTGAGTTATATTTTTGAAATTGCTCTTAAAATGTGGCACTCTGTTGTGTTTTTAGGAATATGATAATTACCTTAGCAATCACTTCTGATTTCCCATTCAATAGTCACCCTTCCTTTCAACTTTGCTGAGAGAAGCACAGTATTATTCAGTTATGCTTTATTTCTACTCTGTATTCAGAAGCAAAGTGAATGACTCCAGCATAGCAGTTGTAATTCCTGATTCACCTAAACCAGTTTTATGGTTGCATTCTCATGGCCAATGATTGGTTTAGTGACCAGATTTGGCCAAAGAGATATAAAGTTAGCAGTTGTGGCAGAAACCTGGAAACGTCCTCACTCTTAAAACAATGAAGGTGATAATGCTGGAAGATATGATCACTTTGAAACAAAACGTGTGCACTAAGGTGGTAGAGAGAAAGCATTAAAAGAGCTTGTGTCCTTGATAGCAAATTTGTACCACTGATCTCCACCTGTGACTTCTTGGAATGTAAGGTCTTTATCATTTAGCAAAATTTAAATCTCATCATTCAATAAAGGTCTATGACCTTCTAACTGCTACAGGTGTTAATAAAATAGAGCACTCCAGAGGTAACGGCCATCGACTATAAACTAATATCTCTAAACTAAACAGATTACAAAAACAATCATGTCTTAGATGAACAAGTAGCATTTTATTTGAGGTATTTCTTAGGTGTGATTCAATTGCTTTCTAGGAGACATAATAGAGATGCAGAAATATGATTATACAGAATTGCTTATTTTTAATATTTTATAAGATTATCAGATCATGTTGAGTTTCATAAAAAAAAAAAATAACCACTGTAACACTGTTTCTGTTTTATGTTAACCAAGTGCACGTACAAGGGCAAAGTCACTGAAATCAGTTTCATTCCTGTTTGCCACTATAGATAATTGTTGGAGAATGAACAATTTTTGCAAGTGAAATAATTAGTCCATGTGGCAATTGTAAAGCAATCATTTATAAAATAGACCTATAAATCTTTGAAAGATGTATCTGGATAAGAGAAACTATAGCAAATAGAACTTTAATATGCTTTATTTGAAAAGAAATAGAATAAATGCACATTATTTCCATTTATGAAGGTATTTATCCAACCAAAATGCGTTGCCATCCAGTCAATTCCAACTCAGAGCAGCCCTATAGGACAGAGGAGAACTGCCCCATAGAGTTTCAAGGAGTGCCTGGTGGATTCCTTGGAAAACTGCGGACCGTTTGGTTAGCAGCCATAGCAGTTAACCACTACGCCACCAGGGTTTCCGAAGAGATATATATATATATATATATATATATATATATGATTTATTTGAAGTTTGATTATGAAAAAGTCTCTTTCCAGTAGTCTCTCTTAAAAATGATTTACTAGTAATCCAAGTTCACATTTAAAGTGATAGAAAAGATGCTATTCAAGTCTTTTTCACTCAATTCACATAGTTAATTTTAGCAGCAAGAGTCTTAAAGCTGTATATGTAATTAGCTTGTGAAGTTAAGATTTGGCCCCTAAATGTGGAGGGTCACTTTGAGGTAAATGCTTACATGCTGTACATTAGTCCTGACCTAGGCAAGCCTGACAAATTTACAGCAATTCCCTTAGCAGCCACTCAGTGGGGGTTTGGGGGACAGGGTGGGGAGGGCAAACACTTCTAGTCTGTGTCTTTCCCTTCATGTTACTAGAATGTTGATCCTAATAATAACCATTAATTTTTGTTCCATGACCATTTATTGAGTTCCTATGTGTCACAGACTGATTTAAATACAGTTCTCAATGATAAAAGACCAGATCTTGTTATCTCTAGAGGACGACACATTATCATTCAGTGTGACATTATAGCACAAGAAACAAGGGCACAACATAACCAAAAAAAAAAAAAAACCATTGCCGTGGAGTCCATTCTGACTCATAGCAGCTCTAGAGGACAGAGCAGAACTGCCCCATGGGGCAGTTAGCAGTCAAATGCTTAACCACTGCACCACCAGGACTCCTTGGCTATAACACTACCTAATAAATACTTTAAACTATTGTCCCTATATTAATATTTTTCCTTTTTTCAGACATTTATGTGTTTTACAGCTTCAGAGAAATATTTGTAAATTGCATTATCATACCTACTTAATTGGGAGCTTCTTGCACAGAAGGATTGCTCGTGTTTATGACCTCTGCAAGAAATTATCACCCTACTTCATATGACATTGGTGTTCAACAAATGTTTATTCAACTGAATTCCTTGCTTTTCTAATACATTGTCTGCTCTTGTGTCTAGACAGAAAACTGTTAAATCAATACATATCGTAATTGCATTATATTTTAAAGCTCTAGAGTACAATACAATAGCATTTCCATAAAAGAAGTATTTAATAGCTTTAGTACTGTATCTTGGGTGCATAAAAGTGTGCAATGAATGAGCTTTAAAATGTACCTCTTTAAAATGAGCAAGGAAAAGAACAGATTTCCACTCAAGTTAAAAGAATAGCATATAAGATTGACAGCATTTAATTTCTTAATTAAAATTAATGGACAGTAATTTAAGAATTGTATTTCATTATAAAATATTTGATACATAATTTTAGTTCTTTGTAGTGTCAGTTTATTTTCATTCTATACACTAATATCATTGAACTAATAATAAATCATGTTGTTTTAGGTGGCTATTTATATTTTTATTTATTTTGTTCCTTTTGCCAACAGAAATATCAGTCATCAATGAGGACATCACTTTAACTGCTTACCCCAATATTACCCTATATACTCAGGCAGGGAATAATTCAACTCTCCCTATTCCATTATATTTCTCATATTAAAAAAATGCAAGAAGATTTTCATTTACTTGCTTAAAAAAAAATTGCATAAAGTCAATTATTTTCCCTTAAAGAATTTAAGACCATTAGGGGAAAAATCTTAACTATAACTCTCTTATAAAAGTATTTGAGTACCAAAATATATTAGAATATATCATCTCTCACCTACTTTTTCTTTCACTCCACTTGATATTAGATCTATCATCAGACTCACATATCTGTTTGAATCTAGGTTTATTCTTCTGCAGCTCAGGGTTATTATCCACCTGAGCTGGTGATGTTCCTTCAGCTCCTTCAAAGTCTCAAAAATATCAAATTTGTTAAATGTAACATCATCTCAAAGTTCCAGGGAATGGTAAAAACTTGTCAGGTTATCATAGCATTAAACTGATGTGAAGCATATTTGAAAACTACAGAAATATCTAAAAACTAAATGTAACCTCTGCTGTAACTTATAAATATCATATGAAATAGTATGCCCCACAAAAATGTTACAATATTGACTCACACTGCTCTTACAAACCATAGATCTTGACTGAAAATTACTGTTGCCAATAAATGAAAATTAGATTGAGAAAACAAAAAAGGAATGAATTCCTTAGGATTCAATTAACTCATGCCAGTTATCAAGACACTACCACAAGTGAAGTTAATTGTTTGGGAGAACTATACCATCACAGTATGATTTGTAAATACAACACTCGCACATCTTAGGATGAAAACCAATTTTACAACACATACAGTTGACCTGTTATCAGAGTATATGGATTCAGAAACACTTCTTCATTCAAGTTCAGATTGGAAATTGTAATGATGACATATCTGATCCACTGGATTTCCTAAGGCATCACATACATTTTAAATTGTTTGACTTACTTTGGCCCTCTTTAAACCCTCCTTTCTTCCTACACCAATGCCATTTTGAGGACATGGAGTATCGAGAAATGAGAGAAGCAAGGAAGCTTGGGCTTTCTTTATGGATATATATTCCACTCGCTTTTATACCTATACAAACCAATTTCCATGAAGAATGTAAGATATTTATTTCTCACTATGTCATTCTGTCAACTCTGATTGAAGAACTAATAGAAGAAGGATATGCAAACCGAAATTATACACTTACGCAAGCTACTCTCACGGAAGTTTTGCATATTTTGAGGCAATCAATTTCTAAATGGAGAAATAAACTTCTCTTCCTCCAAAATCAGTTTTACTCAAGATGCTTTCTTTGAAGAGGATGATCTTTCCCCGGATCATTAGATTTCTTCTCTTGTTCATCCTAGATTACTGCTACCCAAAAATAATTAAAACCCTGTTGGTTTAATTTGGACTTTAACATGAAAAGAAAAGCTGTGCTTAGAGTCTGAAGACCCTAAAAATGTCTTTATTGTTCCTTGAATTTAAATCCTGTTTAAGCGAATGTCTGCTAACAAACTTTCTTCCATTGCAAGGATTGTATCCCCCACCTCTACAGGGAATCATGTATTAAAAAAAAAAAAAAAATGCAGTGACTCTTATATTTTGAATTGCAAACCTATATTCCAAAATCAGCACTTGCAGGCACACTATCTGCACGATTGTCTGCTAAACTGTGATGACATTGGGTGTGTTCCATTCCAAAGATGTGTATTTGTGGTATTACTGTCAAACCAGGGTTCAAGCTCACCAACAAAAAACACAAAGCACCAGCTCTACTAACGCATGGTATAACACTTTACTCACAAGAAAAGAGACAGAATGAGATTAACTTCAATCGTAGGCACAGGTCTCTCATGGCCAGAGATGGAGTCTCTCCTCACAGCTAGTGCAGGACATTGCTTTGTACACACCCCTCCTGTACCACAGACTGAGAGATCCCATTTTCTCCCCTTGTGGAACAGATGTAGAAGTGGAGTTGGCCAGGTGCCATATGGTGTCTTTAAATGTGCAAGAGACAGAGAAAGTTACAGTTTGCTCAGAACAGGGAGAAAGGCTTCTGTGATAAGCAGAAGGGACTGGGAGAGGGAGAGAGCCAATTCCCACCTTCCTTATCAGAATATTCTGGGCCCAAGGCCTCTGCGTAGAGTTGCATAGGTGGTCCTCAGGAGAGGTACAGAAGACTGTCCTCCCAATAATATTGATATGGTTGAAATCACATATCCCTGATCATCTGCTTCTAGTGGGATGTAGAAGTGGTCATCTCAGCTTCAACATCGTCTTCAAGAAGTACACATCTTAAGCAGAGAGGAGTTGCAGGCATACCAATGAACCTAGAGTATACAATAATGAGATTTGTCGCCCAATCCCATGAAGCTATGGAATCCTCCTTTGAATCCAAATCACCCAGGGAGACAGAAAGTGAGCTGAAAAATCTTGACTGTGACTGATACTAAACCTGAAATGACTGAGGGTATTGCTAAAATGTTAAAATTAATATGGAAGCAAAGTAATTTATCATAATAACAATAGGGGTTCACAGTAGAAAAAATAGAAAATAGTTCTATTTTAAAATTATTTCATTACTCACCTGAGCTTGTAACTATAAAATTCATATCTCCTACATGATGGTTTATTTATTTTTCCTTTTTTTTTTTTTTTTAATTTGTCTTCTCCCATTTAGGCTAAATAGTTCATTGTAGAAGGGATCATGCCTCTGTAACTATTTGTTGAATGAAGGACTAAATAAATGAAAAAAGCAATATATATTGATTAAACATAAAGAGAAAATGAATGTGTTTCTGGGGGGAAACTACAAATTGTTTGGAGTTAGAAAAATTTCCTCTTAGAGCTTTGATATCAGATACTGTCTAAAAATCAATGAAAGAAGTTTGGCTCTATAATTCATGACAGCTCATACATCTCTGCTCATATAAAATAGCCACATGAGTGGCAAAAGGATGGCATTAAATTCTTCAGAATTTTTAATATAAAAAAAGTGCTCCCATGAACCAAAAAATGTTTATTTACTTTCAGGAGAGAAACTAAAATTGCCCCTATGTATTTTCATTCCCAAGTTACCACTAGAGTTTGGAGCAGCGGATGAAACAAACATAAACATCCTACCTCCCACCCACACATTCTGTCTCTATGTACGTATGATATGAATTCAGAATAAAAGAAAAAAATCTGAATGTATTTAAATGTGTGTCTCAATCTGACTTTTGTGTATATTACTATATTTTATTTTCTTATCTTTTTCTGAGTTTTCCCATGTCTCTTGGGACTTCTTTCTGAGTAAGTTTGTGTTTCTTGCTCAAAATCTATCTGTCTGTAGTAGAGAGATAGAAACATAAATTAAAAAAAAAACAAAAACAAGACATAAGTATAGCAAAGGCAATGACACATCATGTTGTTTACATTTGCTCAGAATGCGAGCTCTTAACCCGTGCACTACCAGGGCTCCACTTACATGTCAGAACCCCCATTATGGCTGGAGAATAGAGGGATAAAAATGATAGCCTCTATGGGGTTAAGAGTTGTGGCTGCTAACGAAAACGTCAGCAGTTCGAATCCACCAGGTACTCCTTGGAAACCCTATGGGGCAGTTCTATTCTGTCCTGTAGAGTCGCTGTGAGTCGGAACTGACTCAACAGCAAGGGGTTTGGTTTTGTTTTGGTTATGTTCAAAACGTTCCCATGGCCAAAAATAACAGAAACATGGAATTTTAAAACACAAGTTGCTAAGTGCATTTGCACATTACGCATTTAGCATATTAATTATTAGATTATATAATGTTCGTGGTGAGTGAAAGATAGCAAGCACAGATGAGACAGAATATATAAAAGACTAAATCTGCAAGATTTAAAACCAAATCATATTAATGCAGTTGTTTTGATCCAGACTCAAAAAACATATAAAGTGAAATAAAACAATGACTAAGTACTATTTATTTTCACGTTATGCCAAGACAATCATCATTAAAATTTGCACAAAACTTGATATAAAAGACAATGAGACTTGGCATATGTGATCATTTCAAATTTAAGCAAATACCATGCATGAGAGGAACAAATGAACAAAAGTATAAAGTAATAAAATAGTGGTTCAAGAATAATGAAATATAACAACCTTAAAATATTACATTTTAAATGAGAGAACATAGTTTTAATTTGTTATATATCCCAAAGTCAATCTTCTATAGGAAAGAAGTCAATAATATTTTTTATTAATTGAATTTGCACAAGCTTACCTCTTCCTAGCTGCAAACTAAAGTTTAATATGAGAAGATTTAAACCCAGTGTAACTTGCATTTTTTTCTAATGTTTTATATATGAAATATGTGATAAACCCATAAAGCCATGCTAACTCAACATTAACAGTGATTATTCAGAGAGAAAATAAAGCCACAAAACCATCTCAGCATTGTTTATCTCAATTAGAATCTGATGTCACTTTGCACAGTACCCATTTCAACAAAGATCAAAAACCACAAGAACCGTAATTTTCTTAGTAAAGCACTTGGTTCATCCATAGGAAGATCTTTCAGCAACTTGTCTGGACAAGCTTTGATAAGAGGAGATATATCACAGAACCGAGCAAAAGAGTAAAGACTGAAGCCCACGACCTCAACTTGCCAGTGCTACAGCTACTGAAGATGAAGCAGTTTTTACAAATGTAGGGAAATTCTTCAAACTCTATCACTTAAGTCTTGTGCAAAATAGCCACCTACCTCTTCAGTAACAAAAAGTTTCAACAATCTTCTATTTACAAATTAAGTCAGCAAATACATGATTTTCGTTACCCACTTATGCAGTGACAGGAAAACCTACAAGAAAAAAGCACTGAGAAGTCCTGCATTGAAATTCACTATCTAGATAATATCGTTTGGCATGCTCTGTCAGCAAGAACATGTACAGATGATGCGCAGAACGAGTTACCCCAAAAATAGTACAATAATCTGAAAATATAAACCGATTTCAAAAGGGTGGGATAATTTCATGGATCATTGATCCACAACAGACCACCTGAAGGCCTAGAAATGTTTTGTGTGCGTATTCAGCCTTTTGAGGCTAATGACATAGAAAATATTAGTGCCATAAATAGAATCAGAGTTACTGAAAGTCATGAACCAGTGTGCTTATCTGAACATGATGTTTAAAGTTAAATAGGCTACCAAGTGTGAAGTGTGTGTGTGTGCAGCTACTGTCAGTGTAGCACTTTGGAGGCTGGACGATACTTTGACAAAAAAATCTTACAGACATATAGAAAAACAAATAATTCATCATGTTTAAGGAAATTGCTTCCTCAAGTATACACAGTATTATTGATGGCCAATTGCACGGTACAAAAGAATGAAGTATTGTACAAATATATACATATATGATACCAAACGACTGGTTCCTTTGCATTTTGACATCTCTGTCTCTGTCTCTCTGTCTCGCTTTCTTTCTCTCTATGTCTCCCTGTGTGGTGTGTATCTTTGCAGGTGTGTTTGTGTTTAAAATGTTTTTTTAGGGAAAAAAAATTAAAATTAAGTGTGCCAGATGTCCAAAACAGCATTTCTCTATCTACACGCTCTTCTGCAGGGTGAACTTATGACAATTAATTATTGGGGTTTATTTCTGTACTCTTGTGAATCTGAAAAGGCCCTGTGTCTGCTTTGACCAACAGTCTGTGGTAGAAGCGAAACTACACCAGACCCAGATATGGATTTTACCTGGGCTTGTGTCTTCTTCCTTTTGCCTCTGGGAACACTCATCCTTAGGACACACCATCTTAGAAGCCAGCAATTTTACTGCAAGAAGCACAGTCACACGGAGGTACCAAATGTAGATGCTATAGTCATTATCCCTAGAGGAGCCCCAGGTGACAGCTAGCACCAGTTGCAAGCTATGTGAATCAATTATCTAGCCAGCCAGCATACCTGAGCCTTCAGATCATTGAAGTCTCAGCAGATACCTGATTGAAACTATATTCGAGACTCCGTGGATTGCTCCATGAGTTCAGTTAACTCATGTATTTGTGAGAGATAATAGTTAATTGTTGTTTTAATCCACTAATTTTTGTAGTTATTACACAATAATTGATAATAGAAGAAAGAAAAAGTAGTCACAGTGCAGATAGCTGGGGGAAATTTAGGTATTAGAAAAGGGAAAAAATAAGTGGAGAGAGATGTTTTTGTGATGCAGATAATATGAAGTAGAAATGTTGGCAGTATCTGAAATTATTGATTAGGATGAGTAGAATGTTGTGAAAGAATGAAATAAAGGCCACTGTGACGGGGGAGTGGGGCACTGAGATTATTTACATGGTAAGAAAGGCAAAAGAAACTAGCACCAGAGGAAAAAAAGAAAATTAGTTCACTGAATCACTGAAGGGGAAAATGGTGGTGAGGTAAGGGTATAGTCTAGAAAGTCAGGGCAGTTCATATGGTTATACTTCTTGAGAACTGAAAACTTGGACTTCAAATAAGACAGAAAAAATACATATGAATGTATACGGTTAAACAAGTGAAATTATTAACTGGCCAGGAAAAAGCCTCCTGGTTAGATCTATTAAGGGTATAAGGGTCTGGCGTACCAGAGTTCTTCAATGTTCTTAGTCATGTTTTTTTGGCTTTCAGTACAGCTTTGCTCAAAGATTTTTTGTTGTTGTTTTATTCATTTATTTTCTACACCTTTAGTTGGTGTGATGGTTAATGTTATGTGTCAACTTGGCTAGGTTATGATTCTCAGGAGTTTGGCAGATATTATGTAATCATCCTCCATTTTGTGATCTGATAAGAGCAGCCAATCAATTGAAAGGTGAGTTTCCTTGGGGATGTTCCCTGCATCCAATATATATGGATATTCTGGCTAAGCTCTCTCTCTGTCTGGATCCTGCACTCTTCTTATGGTCTACCTCCAGTTCTTGGAGAACCATTCAGACAGCAGCCTGATCTATAGCTTTTGGATTCACCAGCTTCCACAACCCCGTGAACAAAAAGCTTACTGCCTGACCTGCAGATTTCAGGTTCATCAGCCCCTACAACCACGTGAGTTAGCAGAAGCCTCCAGCCTGATGCCTGACCTACAGATTTAGGACTTGCCAGTCTCCAAAATTGCATGACCCATTTCCTTGAAATAAATCTCTCTCTATACTTGATTGGTTTTGCTTCTCTAGAGAACCCAGCCTAAGATAGTTAGTTAGCCCCAGTCACAAAGAAACCCACAATGTGGTTTTCACATCTCCAAGCTAGCACTACTGTAAGTGGGAAAATTTCCTTTACACAAATAAAAAAATCAGGGAGCAAGACAAGGATGCTCTTTTCACTGCTCCTATTTAACACTGTGCTGGAAATCCTAGCTAGAACAAAGAGACAAGAAAAATTGTTGGCTATGACATATCCAACAAAGGTCTAATCTCTAAAATCTATAGAATACTTCAACACCTCAACAACAAAAGACAAATAATCCAATTAAAAAATGGGTAAAGGATATGAACAGACACCAGAAAAGACATTCAGGTGGCCAACAGACAGATGAGGGAATGCTTATGATCATTAGCCATTAGAGATATACAAATCAAAACTACAATGAGATATTATCTCACCCGGACATTACTGGAAATAATAAAAAAGACAAGAAAGAAAATGGCAAATGTTGGAGAGGTTGCCTGAAGATTGGAACTCTCATGTACTGATGGTGGGAATGTAAAATGGTACAACCACTATGGAAAATGATATGGCGCCTCCTTAAAAAGATAGAAATAGAAATACTATACTACCTAGCAATTCCACTCCTAGGAATATATTCTAGAGAAATAAGAGCCCTCACATGAATAGATATATGCACACCCATGTTCATTGCAGCATTATTCGCTATAGCAAAAAGATAGAAACAACCTAAGTGCCCATCAACACATGAATGGATAAGCAAACTATGGTACATATACAAAATAAAATACTATGCAAGGATAAGAACAACGATGAATCTGCAAAACATCCCACAACATGGGTGAATCTGGACAGCATTATGCTGAGTAAAATAGGTCAATCACAAGAGGACAAATATATACTTCTGGGCAACATGGTGCTATAGACAGAAACACCATGCCATCCCTCCACAGCAAAGATCCGAAAAACTAAGTCAAACAGTCACACATCAATCCAGAAAACTTAAGCATCAAATGAAGAGATAAAGAACTCAGCCAAGCACTGAATGGAATAAGAAACTGACTGAAAACTGAGAGCAAGGAGAGATACATGTAGAGGTCTGCTATCAGCTACCACAGCACGGATCTGCCATCTTCGACTCCTATCAAAGATCAGCGTATAGGGAATATGAGAAAGCAGCTTCATGGAGGAGACAGAACAACCGGTAACCAATGATATACACTTTCCCACCCCCCACTCATCTTCACCCCTGCTTGACCTCCTCTGCTTCCTGTGACCACAGTTTCTTGGCTGGGAAGAAATGGTTTCACTCTGGTGTCGCTTGGATTCCACCCGTGCACACTGGCTGGCTCCCTGAGTGCCATTTGTTGGCTGCTGGTGTTGCTTTTTCCCGCTTCTTTAGATTTCTTCCTTACCTCTCACCACCTCTCCCTCCTTTCTCTCAAATACCTGGCTCCATGCACCACCTTTGCTTCTTCCTGAAAGGCTACAAAACGCGCCTTGACTGTGAAATTGCTACCCGGACCCTGCCGCTACGCTGGTGGGACACCCCGGACTTTTTCAGTTTGTCTGTTCTGATTTGTTCGTTCTGATTTGTTCTGTTTTGATTTGTTTGTTAGTTGGCTTTCTTTTTCTTTTCTTGACATGGGAGCCACTTCTAGCCAGGAAGTACTGTGCAGCCTGAGAGTTACTCCTCTACTCTGTGCAGGCACACAGTGACATCCCTGGAGGCATTTATTTTTTTTTGTTTTTCGTTTGTTTCTGTTTTTCATTTTGTTTTCTTCTCTCTGTTTTTCCATTTTTGTCTTTCTTCATTTCCAGTTTCTTGTCTCTATACTTACCTTCTCTTCCTGTCTCCTGAATACCTGGTACTGTGTGACACCTCTACTCTTTCTAGCCAGGCTGTACTTCACAACCTGGGGGCAACTTCCCCAGTCCTAGCAGCCATACCAGTGGGATCCCTGGGGACTTTTATTTCTTTTTTTTTTTCCAGCTAATTTTTGTTTACTCATTTTTCATACCCTTTTTCTTTCTTTTTCCTTTTTGATTTTCTCCATTTCTCAGTCTCTCATCTTTGTACTCCAGTAGCAATCTCCCTTAGCACTCTTTTTTTGGTTGCTTGATTGTGTGTACGTTTTTGGCTCCTGTTCCTCTCTCCTCTCTCTCCTCTTTCCCATACCCAACTTACCTCCACACATCACAATCTCCCTCCTCCTTCCTGCCTACCTGCACCATGTGCTGAACATCACACTCCCAATCAGCACAGTCATGGTCTACTGGAACCTACCTTGCACTTATTCTGGTCCTGCTCTGTGGTCCCTAGTATGTGCCACAAACAACGCATGCCAGCAACTCCATTTCAGGTGGACCTTCCCTGCTATATGATACCTGAGCAACTGACTTTGCCCATTGAAAAGGAGATGAAAAGTATTGTGCCTAAAGATGAGCAAACAACAAAGAACTTACAGCCCACCTGCTCAGACATACCCAAATAAAACAAAAAAGAAGGATGAAACAAACAAATCTACAATCAATAAACAAGGAAAATAACTACTGAATGCCCCAAAGACAGCAGATAATATCAAAACATACAAAAACAGGATAGGATGGTTCCAGTAGGTGTCCAAAATAAAACACCAGATGACTTTCCAGTAAGAGAAGAGGCACTAGAACTACCTGATAAGGAATTCAAATCTCTAATACTCAGAATTATCCAAGAGTTGAAGCAAAAACAGACAAAAATAAAGAAAAAATAGACACATTCATGGAAAAAACAGACCAAAAAAGGGAAGAATTCAAGAAAATAATACAGGAACAAAATGCTAAAATAAATTTGCAACTGGAAATCATACAAACACAACAATTAGAATTCCAAAAGATAAACAAGACTTCAGAAATGGACTGTGTCATAGAAGGGCTGAGGAGCAGGTTTGAAACGGTGGAAGACAGGATCAGTGAAATTGAAGACAAACACTTGGATACAACTCTGAGGAAAAATCAGAAAAAAGAATGAGGAAACATGAAGAAAGCCTGAGAATTCTGTCGGATACAATCAAAAGCAAAAATCTTTGAGTGATCAGAGTTCCAGAACAGCGGAAGAAAATAGAAAACACAGAGAGGATCACTGAAGAATTGCTGATAGACTATTTCCCCAGTATCATGAAAGATGAAAGCTGACCATCCAAGAAGCTCAATGAATCCCATATAGGATACGCCCAAAAAGAAACTCACCAAAGCACGTCATAATCACACTCGCTAAAACCAAAGACAAACAAAGAATCCTGATAGCAGCTCAAGAAAAACAAAAAGTCACATACAGAGGGTAAACAATAAGACTAAGCTCCGATTACTTGGCAGAAACCATACAGGCAAGAAGACAATGGGATGACATATATAAAACCTTGAAAGAAAAAGATTGCCAGCCAAGGATAATACATCCTGCCAAACCTTCATTCAAATATGATGGTGAAATTAGTTCATTTCCAGATAAACAGAAATTAAGGGACTATGTAAAAAACAAACCGAACTTACAAGACTTATTAAAGGGAGTCCTTTGATCTGAGAACAAACAACATCAGACCACAGGCTGAATCTAGGATTCAGGATCCTACCGGCCAGATACCCATCTAGGAAATGAATTTCTAAGGACTATCCAAAACCAAAAGAATTACAAAAGGAAACCAGAGAGGTTATTCTGTGACAATGGCATCAGAACAATAAAAGAGGGAATAAACAGTGTAGGTATAGAAACTTCCAATGGAAAGGAAGGCAAGGTGGCACCAAGTAATAATAGACAGGTTCAAACCTAGGAAGATAAGAGTAAAATTCAAGGTATCTACAAAGAAAGTTAACAAACCTACTCATCAAAATAAAGAAGAAAAACATAAAGATTCAGTAAAAATAAAACCTACAAAAACAAGAGAAATTTAAAAAAAAAATCCACAAAAAAAGAAATTCAGCACAGGAGACTGAGAGGAACAAAGAAAACATCATTACCACAAAAAAGCACTACAAAATGACAGCAATAAACTCACAGCCATCAATAATTACACTCAATGTAAATGGCTGAAATGCACCCATAAAGACATGGATAGTGACAGAATGGATTAAAAAAACAGAGTCCATCAATATGCTGTCTACAAGATGTACACTTTAGAAACAAAAAAATAAATTTATTAAAAATCAAAGGATGGAAAAAAATATATCAAGCGAACAACTACCAAAAAAGACCAGGAGTGGCAATAGTAACCTCAGATAAAATAGACTTTAAAACAAAATCCACTGTAACAGACAAAGAAGGAAACTATATAATGATTAAGGTGATGATCCTTCATGAAGACATAACCATAATAAATATCTACATACCCAATGACAGGGCTTCAAAATACATAAATCAAACTCTAACAGCACAGAAAAGAGAACTTGACAGTTCCACAATAATAGTAGGAGAATTCAACACACCACTCTCCGGAAAGGACAAAACATCCAAAAAGAAACTCAGCAAAGATACAGAAGACCTAAAGGGCACAATCAGCCAACTTGACCTCACAGACATATATAGATGACTAAACACAACAGCTGCAAAGTACACATTCTTTTCCAATGCACATAGAACATTCTCCAGAATACATCACATCTTAGGCCACAGAGCAACCCTCAACAATATACAAAACTTTGAGATAATACACAGTATCTTCTCTGACCATGATGCCATCAAGGTAGAAATTAACAACAGAAAGAGCAAGGAAAAAAAATCAATTGCATGCAAACTGAATAACACCCTGCTTCCACATCACTGGGTAATAGAAGAAATCAGAGATGGAATTAAAAAATTCCTAGAATCAAATGAGAATGAAAGCACAACATACCAAATCCTTTAGGACACAGTAAAGGCAGTCCTCAGAGGACAATTTATACCAATAGATGCAGGCATCAAAAAACAAGAAAGGGACAAAACAAAACATTAACTGCAGAAGTTGAACAAATAGAAAGAGAACAGCAATAAATAAATAAACAAACAAATAAATAAGCCCACAGCCACTAGAAGAAAGGAAATAAAAAAGATCGGAGCAGAAATAAATGAAATACAGAATAGAAAAATAATAGAAAGTATCAACCAAACCAAAAGTTGGTTCTTTGAAAGGATCAACAAAGTCAACAAACCACTGGTCAGACTGACAAAACAACAGAGGAAGCAAATAATCCAAATAAGAAATGAAATGGGGGACATTAAAATAGACCCAAATGAAATAAAAAGGATTATACCAGAGTATTGTGAAAAACTATACCCCAATAAATTTGAAAACCTAGAGGAAATGGATAAATTTCTAGAAAATCATTACCTACCCAAACTACCACAAAGTGATGCTGAAAATCTCAACAGACCCATAACAAGAGAAGAGATTGAAAAGGTAATAAAAAAAAAAATTCAACAAAAAAAAAGCCCTGGCCCAGATGGCTTCACTGAAGAATTCTACCAAACATTCAGAGAAGAGCTTATACCAGTACTACTGAAACAATTTCAGAACATAGAAAAGGAAGGGATACTTTTGAATTCATTTTATGAAGCCAGCATAACCCTGGTACCAAAACCAGGCAAAGATGTTGCAAAAAAAGAAAATTACAGACCAATATCTCTCATGAATATAGATGCAAAAATTCTCAACAAAATTCTAGCCAATAGAATTCAGCATCATTTAAAAAAAATACACCACGACCAAGTAGTATTCATATGAAGTATGCAAGATAGTACATTATTAAGAAATCCATCAATGTAATTCACCACATAAATAAAAGTTTTGAAAAGAATCACATGATCTCAATTGATGCATTAAAGGCATTTGAAAAGACCAACACACATTCCTAATAAAAACTCTCAATAAAATAGGTATAGAAGGGAAATTTCTCAGCATAATAAAGGGCATCTATGCAAAACCATTGGCCAACATCATTATTAATGGAGAGAGGCTGAAAATATTCACTTAGAGAATAGGAACAAGACAAGGATGACCTTTATCTCCACTCCTATCTAACATTGTGCTGGAAGTCCTAGGTAAAGATATAAGGCATGAAAAAAAAAATAAAGGGTATCCAAATTGGTAATGAAGAAGTTAAACTGTCCCTGTTTGCAGATGATATGATACTATACATAGAAAACCCTAAAGACTCCATGAGAAATCTACTGGAACTAATAGAAAGATTCAGCAGGGTAGCAGGATACAAGATAAACATACAAAAATCAGTTGGATTCCTATATATCAATAAAGAGAATAATGAAAAGGAAATCAGGAAAGCAATACCATTTATAATAGCCCCTAAAAAAAATAAAATACTTAGGAATGAATCTAACTAAGTATGTAAAAGACACATACAAAGAAAACTACAAAACACTATGGCAAAAAATCCAAAGGGATCTCTATAAATGGAAAAACATACCGTGCTCACGGATAGGTAGACACAACATTGTGAAAATGGCAATTCTACCCAAAGCAATTTACCAATACAATGAAATCCCGATACAAATACCAACAGTATTCTTTAAAGAGATGGAAAAACTAATCATTAACTTTACTTGGAAAGGGAAGAAGCCCCGGATAAGTAAAGCTTTACTGAAGAAGAAGAATAAAAGAGGAGGACTCCCACTACCTGACTTCAGAACCTCCTATATAGCTACAGTAGTCAAAACAGCCTGGTACAGGTACAACAACAGATACATTGACCAATGGAACAGAATTGAGAACCCAGATGTAAATCAATCCACCTATGGTCACCTGATCTTTGACAAAGACCCAAAGGCCATCAGATAGGGAAAAGATAGTCTTTTTAACAAATGGTGCTGGCAAAACTGGATGACCATCTGTGAAAAAATGAAACAGGACCCATACCTCACACCATACACAAAACTAATTCAAAATGTGTTAAAGACCTAAATATAAAGCCCAAAACAATAAAGTTCATAGAAGAAAAAATAGGATAAATGCTAGAGGCCATAATGCACAGCATTAAGAAGATACAAATCATAACCAACAGAACACAAACCCCAGAAATTAAGCTAGATTACTGGGATTGTCTAAAAATTAAACCCTTATGCTCATCAAAAGACTTTATCAAAAGAGAACCTACAACTGGGAAAAAAATTTTGGACATTACAAGTCAGACAAAGGTCTAATCTCCATAATCTACAAGAAATTCCAACACCTCTACAACAAAAAGACAAACAATCCTATTAAAAAATGGGCAAAGGAAATGAACAGACACTTCACCAAAGAAGACATTCAAGCAGCCAACTGACACATGAGGAAAAGTTTGCGATCCCTAGCCGTTAGAGAAATGCAAATTAAAACCACACTGAGACACCATCACACCCCAGCATTACTGGCACGAATCAAAAACACTGGAAATAACAAATGTTGGAGAGGCTGCAGGGAGATCGGAACTACTGGTGGGAATGCAAAATGATACAACCATGTTGGAAAATGATACGGTGCTTCCTTAGAAAGCTGGAAATAGAAATACCATAGGATGCAGCAATCCCACTCCTAGGAATATATCCTAGAGAAATAAGAGCCATGACATGAATAGACATATGCACACCCATGTTCATTGCAGCATTGTTCACAATAGCAAAAATACGGAAAGAACCTAGATGCCCATCAACAGATGAATGGATAAACAAACTACGATCCATGCACACAATGGAGTATTATGCAGTGATAAAGAACAATGATGAATCTGTGAAGCATGTCATAACATGGATCAAACTGGAGTACATTATGCTGAGTAAAATAGGTCAATCACAAATGACAAATATTGTATGAGACCTGTACTGTAAAAACTCATGTCAAAGTTTGCACACAAAAAGAAAAAATCTTTGTTGGTTACAAGGGATGGGAAGGTGGCAGGGGGAATACTAAACGGACAATAGATAAGTGGTAACTTTGGTGAAGGGTAAGGCAGTATACAGTACTGTGGAAGCCAGCACAACGTGTTCAAGGAAAGCTCATGGAAGTTCCCTAGACACATCCAAACTCCCTGAGGGACTGAATTACTGGGTGGAGGGCTGTGAGGACCATGGTCTCAGGGAACATCTAGCTCAACTGGCATAACAGTTTATAAAGACAATGTTCTACATTCTACCTTGGTGAGTAGCATGTGGGGTCTTAAAAGCCTGTGAACAGCCATCTAAGATACTCCACCGGTCTCACCCCTTCCGGAGCAAGGGAGAACAAAGAGAACAGGATACAAGGAAAAGATTAGTCCAAGGATTAATATACCACAGCTACAAAGGCCTCCACCAGACTGAGTCCAGTACAGCTAGATGATGCCCGGCTACCACCACTGACTGCTCTGACTGGGATCACAACAGAGGGTTCTGGACAGAGCTGGAGAAGGATGTAGAGCATAATTCTAACTCACAAAAAAAAAAAGACCAGATTTACTGGCCTGACAGACTGGAGAAACTCTGAGAGTATGGCCCCCAGACACCCTTTTAACTCAGTGGTAAAGTCACTCCCGAGGTTCACCACTCAGCCAGGGATTTTACAGCCCCATAAAACAAAACAGGACTAATGGCGCACAGCAGTCCAGGGACAAAGACTGGAGGACAGGGGGCAACAACAAAGCTGGTAATAGGGAACCCAAAGTTGAGAAGGGATAATGCTGACATGTCATAGGGTTGCTAAGCATTATCGTAGGGCAATATGTGTACTAACTGTTCAATGAGAAACTATTTGTTCTGTAAAACTTCATCTAATGTACAAAAATGAAAAAAAAAAATATTATCTATGTGAGATCAAATTGATAACAGCAACTCAAAAGTTTTGATGGGAAGCCTAAGGGGCAATAGTTGAAAATAATGGTGATGTAATAATCTGGAAAAGATAGTGAGAATAGCAGCAGAACTGGAAGAATGTAATCAATGTCACTGCATTGTACATGTAGAAACTTTTGAAATGGTATAACTTTGGCTATGTATATTTTCACCAAAAAAAGCTCTTCTAAGATCAAGAAGGGAGAGTGTTGGCATGTCGAGGAGTTGTTAAGCAATGTCACAAAACAATATGTGTACTGACTGTTGAATGAGAAACTATTTGTTCTGAAAACCTTCATCTAAAGTACAATAAAAAAAAAAAAAAAGAGGACAAATATACTATGAGACCACTATAACAAAAACTCAGAAAAAGTTTCAGGCACAGAAAAAAAATCAAATCTCTGATTGTTACATGGGATAGGAGGTGTGAGGAGGGGAAATCACTAACTAGATAGCAGACAAGAGTTAGCTTTGGTGAAGGGAAGACAGCACACAATATAGGAGAAGTCAAGGTGGGGCCAAGATGGCGGAGTAGTCAGACACTTCCAGTCTTCCATCTTACAATACAGACCGAAGAAACAAGTGACTACATTACAGGTGACAGTCTAGGATCCCTGAACATCAAAGGCAAAGTTGAGGAATCAGACTGAGTGGCATGGGGAGGGAGAGATGGTTCAGAAGCAGTGAGGAGTTGCCAAACATGACCCAGTGGAAGCTGGAGCCCTTCAGCCCAGATCAGCTCCAGGGTGAGCGGTGAAGCAAGCAGCGGTGCATGGGAGGTGTTTTCCACATCAGGAGAGACCCAGAAGACTCTCTGCCATCCAGAACCAATGACAAGCAGCCCCCGATTGGTGAAAGTTAAGTATTTGTATCTGGTGTACCACACAGACCAAAAACACCCCCCTTAGGGAAAAATCTCTCTCCCATTTACCTCTCTGCCCCCTGCTCTGCAGTGGGTTCAGGATGGCTTCAGCTATTGCCAAGTCCCTTGGCCCAGAAGTAGGACCCGTCTCGCACCTTGAGCCATTCTCCAGGCCTAGGAGAGGGAACAAATTAACAAACAGTGGGAAAAAATAGTCTGCCAGCTCCCCTAAATCAGGAACTCAGGGTGGGCACTGCTCCTTTGCCTAGGCACAGGCATAAGGGATCCATGGACTTTGAGTGTCTTTCCTCCTGCATAGACTTGTGTGGGCCCATTTCTACAGCATAGACCCTCATTACCGCAGTACAGCAGTATATACCTGAAGTCTAACATCAACTGTTTAGTCTGTGAAGTGGCAGGTTCGTGACATTTGACACTGCTTTGCCCATTAAGCAAGGTCTTCACCTACCTACATCAGGGGCCTGAAGACTGCTGGCTCCACCCATGGCACCTAGACACCTGTGATAGGGGCCCAAGTTTAAGAGGTGCCCCCCAGTGCTTACAGCCAACAGCACTGGGTGCTCATAGTCCAGCTGCAAACCCACCCACCTACGTGCTCTAGGGAATAGGGACATGCTTTCCTCCTGGATACTCAGGGCAGGCTGTCAGCCCCCTGCCTTGCTCAGTGTGTGTCCCCCTGCTGCAGCTGGATGCCCGTGCCTTCACCAATCACCTGTGCCTGTCTAGGACTGTAGGTGAGAGCCTGCACCACATGCTTGGTGGCTGACTACCTGAACACCTGAGCTGAATCCATACAGGGGGAGTATGCAGGCTTCTGGGCTCACATACTTAGTGACAGGTCTGTTTACCTGTTAGCAGGACGCTGAAGCTTCAGGGGCACTGGTAATCAGCCTACATCACACAAGCAGCCTATTTGGGCATATCAAAACAAAACAAAACAAGAAGGTAGGACATAGTAAGCAAACATAAAATAAATACATATAATAACTTATTGATGGCTCAGAGATAACAGTCAATATCAAATCACATAAAGAGGCAGACCATGATGGCTTCAGCAAACTCCCAAAATAAAGAATCTAGAAATTTTCCTGAGGAAGAAAATTTCTTGGAACTACTGGAGGCAGAATACAAAAGATTAATATACAGAACTCTTCTAGATATCAGGAAGGAAATCATGCAAAACACAGAACATGCAATAGAGGAACTTAAAAAGATTAGAGAAAAGCATAATGACAAATTTAACAGGCTGCAAGAATCCATAGAGAGACATAAATCAAGAAAATTAATAATAAAATTTCAGAATTAGACACCTCAGTAGAAAGTAATAGGAGCAGAATTAAGGCAAAGGAAGTCAGACTTGGTGAGATTGAAGATAAAGCACTTGACACCAACTTATTTGAGGAAAAATCAGATAAAAGGATTAAAAAAATGAAACCATAAGAATTATGTGGTACTCTATCAAAAGAAGTAAACTACAAGTGATTGGAGTACCAGAATGGGGGGGATAACAGAAAATACAGAGAGAATTGTTGAAGATTTCTTGGCAGAAAACTTCCCTGATATCATGAAAGATGACAAGATATCTATCCAAGATGCTCATTGAACCCCACATAAGGTAGATCCCAAAATAAAGTCACCAAGACATATTATAATCAAACTTGGCCAAAACCAAAGATAAAGAGAATTTTAAGAGCTGTTAGGGATAAACGGAAAGTCATCTACAAAGGAGACTCAATAAGAATAAGTTCAGACTACTCAGCAGAAACCATGCAGGCAAGAAGGCAGTGTGATGACATATATGAAGCCTTGAAGGAAAAAAATTGTCAGCCAAGAATTATATATAGAGAGCAAAACTGTCTCTCTAATATGATGGTGAAATTAGGGCATTTCCGGATAATAAAAGCTTAGGGAATTCACAAAAACTAAACCAAAATTACATGAAATACTAAAGGGAGTCCTCCGATTAGAAAATCATTAACATCAGATAACAACCCAAGACTAGAAGACAGGACAGAGCAACCAGATATCAAACAGATAGGAAAGTCACAAAAATAAATCAAAGCTAAAACACTGAAAATAAGGAAACAG
This sequence comes from Dugong dugon, assembly GCA_030035585.1. NCBI lineage: Eukaryota > Metazoa > Chordata > Mammalia > Sirenia > Dugongidae > Dugong > Dugong dugon. Next base: position 44,603,358 of record CM057477.1, on the reverse strand, counting down.
AGATGTCAATATGTAAAAGATGACAATATTAAAATAAAATAGAGGGACTAAAAAATGTAGGCACAGATTTTTTCATATGGAGAGGAAGTTAAGGTGATATAAAGAAATAAAGGACTGGTATAAACTTAGAAAAATAGGGGTAGATTTTAAGGTAACCACAAAGGAAAGTAACAATCCTACACGTTGAACTAAAAAAAAAGGAAAATATAAAGACTCAGCAAATACAAAATCAACAACAATGAAAAAGATGAAAAGAAAATACATAAAGAAAAATGACAGCTCAGAAAATTAACTGGAAGAAATTGTCAGCAACACACAAAAAAGACATCAAAATGCCAGCACTAAAGTCATACCTATCAATAATTACACTGAATGTAAATGGACTAAATGCACCAATAAAGAGACAGAGAATGGCAGGTTGGATAAAAAAAGCACGATCCGTCTATATGCTGCCTACAAGAGACACACCTTAGACGTAAAGACACAAACAATCTAAAACTCAAAGGATGGAAAAAAATGTATCAAGAAAACAACACTCAAAAAAGAACAGGAGTGGCAATATTCATCTCTGACAAAATAAACTTTAAAGTAAAATCCACCACAAAGGATAAGGAAGGACACTATATAATGATTAAAGGGTCAATACACTGGGAGGACATAACTATAATAAATATTTATGCACTCAACAACAGGGCTCCAAAATACATAAAACAAACTCTTAAGAGCATTGAAAAGAGAGACAGACAACTTCGCAACAGTAGTAGGAGACTTCAACACACCACTTTCGGTGAAGGACACAACAACCAGAAGGAAGCTCAACAAAGACACAGATGATCTAAATGCTACAATCAACCAACGTGATCTCATAGGCATATACTGAACACTCCACCCAACAGCAGCCAAGTATATTTTCTTTTCCAATGCACTTGGAACATTCTCCAGAATAGACCACTTATTAGGCCATAAAGCAAGCCTTAACAAAATCCAAAGCAACAAAATATTACAAAGCATCTTTTCTGACCATAAAGCCATAAAAGTAGAAATCAACAACAGATAAAGCAAGGAAAAAAATCAAACATATGGAAACTGAACAACACTTTGCTCAAAAACTACTGGGTTATAGAAGAAATTAAGGATGGAACCAAACTCATTGCCATCGAGTCGATTCTGACTCATAGTAACTATATATATATATATATATATATATATATATATCAGTATCAATATAATAAAATGCATGGGTATTACAATGTAACATTCCAAATTACTTGCTGGAATATCACATGTTTAAAGTTAAATAAAAATTAAAAATCTTTTAATGCAATTTCCTATTTAAAAATTACTGCAGCTTTAGAAACATACAACTATTACCACTATTACTACTACTCCTACTGCTACAACTAACAGCAACAGCAACTGCCCTCATCACAGACTTCTATCTTGCTGGATTTCCTCATGTTTCCTTAGAAATCCAGTTAGTTGCTGAACGTGATAATAGCTCAGGAATCAAGTTAATCTCAGAATTTCATTAGTGTATTTGACAAGATTTACTGAGTACTTCTTGGAGCAAAAGAGAATGAGGAAAACCAAAGACTTGAGAAAAATGCTAGCCCAAAGGTCTAAAGGCCCAAATGAACCAGAGGTTCCATCAGCCTGAGATTAGAAGAACTAGACAGTACCCAGCTACAACCAATGACTACCCTGACAGGAAACACAACAGAGAGTCCAGGAGAGAGCTGGAGAAAAATGTAGAACAGAACTCAAATTCATGTAAAAAGACCAGACTTAATGGTCTGACAGAGACTGGAGGAACCCCCGAAAATATGGCCTCTGGACGCACTGTTAGCCCCAAATTAAAACCACTCCTGAAGCAAAAAAAAAAAGATTTGAGTACCTGCTCTCAGCCAGTGACCAATGATTGTATGCTTTATAAATTGCAGAGTGTTGAGCAAAGCAGACATTATTCATCACCAGGTGTTGATTAGGATCTCATGGATTTTACTACTGAAAAAAGAAATGCAGAGAAAGAGATAACTAGAAAGAGATCTACACCTTTGCAATTCTGGAGTGTTAGACAAAGATAAATTACTAGATTGAAAATTAGAATAACTGGTTTGACTCACAAGCTTTTTTTATATAATCTTATGAAGTGTATGTCATTAGACAACTCTTTGGGTTCTATTTCCTTATCTGTGAAAAGGATCTAGTAATAAGTATTTCAAGAGCTGTTGTGTCAAAAAAAGACACCAAAAGGGTAAAAATGCAGAACAAAATTTCAAATTCTGATGAACTCCAGACTTCCTGGAGCCACAAAGCTTGGATGAACTACTGAAACTATTGCCCTGAGATAATCTTTACACTTTAAACCAAAAATATCCACTGAAGTCTTCTTAAAACCAAACAATAGTTTAGCTTAACTAGTGAAAAATATCTGCCTTGAGCATTATGCTTGTTTAAGAACTAAATATATGGTATCAAATTGATAACAGCAACTCAAAAGATTAGATAGGAACCTTAGGGGTTGGAAAATTTAAGTTAATGTGAAGGAACAATTCAGAAAAGGAAGGTGAGAATAGGTACACAGCTCAAAGAAAGTAATCAGTCTCACTAAATGGTACATGTAGAAACTGTTAAATTGGTGTATGTTTTGCTTTGCACATTCTTAGCAACAACAAAATAAATACAATTATATATATAAAATACACAATGTATGTGAAAACATCTTGTGATCTTTAAAACACACAAAAAATATAAGTTATTGTTTCAGTTATTCATAACCGGAACCAGACAGGTTATTCCTGTGCAACATTTTATTGTGATAGTGAGTAAATTCAAGCAGGCATAAGTAGAACAAAAATTCACTAAAAGATTCTGAAAAAGGGAGGTGTAGTTTCATAAGATGCTGGGACCCAAGTCCAGGTTTAAGCAGTTAAACTTTAAAGAAGAAGAAATAGGAGGAGAAAGCAATTCATTGTCCTGTTTTTAAAGTAATTATAGTGATTAACACTAACATCCATAAATTTAGGAAGTATTTAATTTTATTATCATATACAAGAGAAAAAATATTTCCAAGTTTTAGTAAACTATCAAATTAAGAGCAATCTTTAATTAAGATTCTTCCTCTAGCTTTTGGTTAATTTTTAAAAGTCCTTAACAATGAGAAAATTAATATTTTAAATATTAATTAATACTTTAATACTAATCACTGAAATTTTCTTTATTTCTCGTATGAAACTGGAAGTATTGTTGCTAGGAATTATTTTAAGTACTGATAAACAAAATCAGTTATCTAAATGACGTGTTTAACTAGAACATTTTTAAAAATAAAATATACTTCTCAATGTTAGTTAACAATAATTTATAAATTTTTGGGACTGAGCTATTTTCTGTACATCAGTACCAACTATTTGCAAACACATTGCCATCGAGTGCTTTATAGGAAAATCAACTATTTGATGACAAATTTTACTTTTAAATTTGTTTTTCAGAGAAAGTAAGTTTTAATATTAGTTTTATCCATTTTTGTTGATGTTGTATCTAAATGGTATAGAACTTTAGCTTTGTTGATCTGCTGTCTTAGGAAAAGTGTAAAAAATTATGACTAAATTACACTTGCTGTAGTTATATTTTCTCAATTGCCATCCAGAGTCCAACTTTAACAGAATTTGTCTTACCTTTATAAAATACACCGTCACCTCTTCTGGAAGACAGATTATAATAACAATGGCTACCTTCATTCCTTAGAAAATTGCTCATATCAACTGCCTGGCACTAGGAAACTGGCTTATCTTAGAGATTATTTATAAGATAGAACCTAATGAAGGAAAACCAGGTATGTATTTTTATTAGGGTCTGTTAAGTCTTCACCAAAAGAGACAACGAGAAAAGGGATGTCTTGATCTTAGAGTAGGGCTTGGACAAAAAGCAGGAAATACGACATATTGACTTCCGTGCTAATGCACTATCAGGCAAATTGTGCTACATAGTTGGGAGCAAAATGCATTTTTGATAAGGTAAAGTGGGAAAGAGATCTTGATTTTCATAATAAACACATATTAAAGTTAAAAAAAATCATTACTGTAACGTTTCTAAGAAAGAAACATAAAGTGTTAGAATTACATATTAGAATGCCATAGAATTAGAACAATGGGCCGAGTTCTTGAGTTCAAATTCCTTTCAAGCTAGTTTTGTATCTCTACTAGCAGAGCCTGATTTACAACATACACTTATAGTTCATGACGAAGGTGGGTAAGAATAAATTTATTTTGTCCAATCCCCTATGACCTAAAGGTGGCAACAAAAAAACAAAAAAACTCACTAGCTGAAACATGTTCTTTTCAAAAGATTTATGGAGAAGACAGGTAACTTTCTCTAGAGCAGTTCCCCTATAGACACTTTTATTAAATTTACTTTGAGATGAAAACTAAGCTCTCCAGTCAGCATAGACTCTGGGAGCTTCTCCAGAAAAGCAGAAGTCACCACTGCAGTTCGTAAGTACAGAGAATTCCTAACTAAATATTGTCAAGAATATGTTAACAAGAGTGGCAACTGTTCTTGCCACAAAATATATCTCTAGAAAATACTTCTTAGCTACCTTGTCTGAATCTTTTTTTTTTTTAATTCTAAATAAAATAGAATAGATACTCATAGATGTTAGTAATTACATTATCTTTAGATTCTTTTAGAAATGTACATTTGATCAGGGAAGTGCTTCAGACATTCTTTCTTCTAAGAGAATACTGCATTACAAAAGTGTTTAATAGAAGTAAGATGTTACTAAATTATCTCTTTCTTCACTTACCCATTTAAAAAATAGATTAAATACTATTTTAATATATAGGTTATTGGGGAAGAGACATCAGTAGAAATTATTGTGAATATTTTCAGTGCTTTAGTAAATCAGTACAAGGAGGTGAAGAACTGTATTATAAATTTGTTTACCAGTAAATTTTGCAGATCTGATATTTTACAACAGAAATTGGTTTTGATGATCATGTTGTTGGTAATTTTTTTTTTTCATTAAAGTTTATAATTGTATTTTAGATTCCAATTGCATATAATGATAAGACTCTATGTAAATTATGAAAAATATATGAATGCTGAATCTAATCACACAAAACAGATATTTTCTGCAACATAGTAAGCATTCAATAGCTGAGTAAAATTTTAAAACATGAATGAATATATGTTTTTAAAAAGACAATGAAGAAAGACTTCAAAGTTTCCAGAAGTACTATTAATTTAGTCACGATATTAAGACAAGTCATCAAATGACTGTATTTTTTTATCTGAATGATACAAGTAAGAAATAGTGCCTGGTTAGAATGGGAGGAAAATTCTTATAAAAGTCCAGACTAACTGGACCACCTGAGACCAGAGGACTCCCTAAGACAATTGCCCTGAGATGTTCTTTAATCCTTGAACCAAAACTATCTCCTGTGATTGCCTTTTAGCGGAAAAGCAGAATGATGCACAAATAAAGGTTATTGCCCGTTAGATCAGGGTTCTACTTTAAAAAAAAAAATCTGTGTGAGTCCAAAAAGTCAACATTTAGTCCAAAGCAAAGATAAGAAGATAAGGGTGCAGGAAAACTAGAGTACCAGAAATGGAACAACCAGAACACCGTTGAAGAGAATGTTGACTCAGTGTGGAAAATGCCGCTAATGTCGTTGATCAGTTTGGGTGGAAATTGTCAAACAGAAACCTAATCTTCTGTGTAAACTTTCACCAAAAATTCAATAAAATATTATGAAAAAAAAGAGATACTCTCCTAGAGAGGAGTGACATTTGATTACAGGGTGAGGAATTTTCTATGAATGCAAGATATAGTCCCCATGATTCTAGGTTTTTGTTTTTGTTTTTAATTGATTCATTTGATCATTTAGCAAATATTTGTGAAACACCTATAACTAGAGGCTCACATGCATGGCCATGGAAGGGTTAAAATTGTAAGCTATGTCCCTGCTTTCAATGTGTAAATACATTGGAGAATTCAGAGTGGTGAAGAGGAGCAATAGAAGCCCAAGAAAGCAATTCACAAGAATTACTCTCAAGATAGTGTTTCATAAACCCAAATGGTATTTTATGTATATACAATTTACTGGTTGTCTGCATAAGGCACATCTTCACAGTGGTTAGCTCTAGTGTAGAAACCAGATTAGAAGAGAAGTTGGTAATCATCTAATATGAGCAAATAGAACTAGATATTCTTAAGTGATGCTTTAATCTGGCTGAGAATTTAGGAATCATTACCTTTTATGCTTAAAGAATAATTTCAACCAAAAGAGAACTATGTATTAAGTAAATATTTATTTAATATTTAATACCAAGACATCCTTTCAATTATCATTAACAGTGTCAAATCACTGCTCTTCCTTTCTTAGATGATGCAGGACAATTAATTACTCACACATTGTTTGTTCAGCAACTTTGTTATCCAGGTCCCTGTGTGGCACAAATGGTTTCCACTCCTCTACTAACTTAAAGGTTAGTGGGTCAAACCCACCCAGTGCACCAGAGAAGGAAGGCCTGGCAATCTTCTCCCAAAAGATAGTTAATGTTGTTAGGTGCCATTAAAGTATCTCTGACTCATAGTGACCTTACATATACCAGAATGAAATCATGCTAGGTGCTGCGCCATCCTCACAACCGTTGCTATATTTGAACACATTGTTGCAGCCACTGTGTCAATCCGCCTCATTCAGGGTTTTCCTCTTTTTTTGCTGACCTTTTACCAAGCATGATATCCTTCTCCAGGGACTTCTCCCTCCAGATAACATGCCCAAAGTAAATGACACAAAAATCTCTCCATCCTTGCTAAGCCGCATTCTGGCTGTCCTTCTTTCAATGTAGGTTTGTTTTTCTGGTAATCCATGATATAATATATTCAATATTCTTTGCCAACATCATAATTAAAATGTGTCAGTTCTTCTTTGGTCTTCTTTATTTATTGTCTAGCTTCTGGATGCATATGTGGCAACTGAAAATAACCTCAGCTTGGATCAGTCACCATAAGATTACAGCCAAAAAGAAACTCTACTATATAACACGTGGAGTTGCCATGAGTTAGAATCAACTTGATGGCAATAGGTTTGGTTTTTGATTAAGAGCCATTGTCCCAGGTGAAGAGAAGTATTGTTGTTGTTAACTTTCATGAAGTTGGTTCCAACTCATAGTGACCCTGTGTAACAGAGTCGATCAGTCCCCATAGGATTTTCTAGGCTGTAATATCTATGGAATCATATAACCAGGTCTTTCTCTCATGGAGCCACTGGGTGGATTTGAACTGACAACTTTTGGTTAGAAACAGAGTGTTTAGCCATTGTGCCACCAGGGCTCCTTGAAGAGAGGTATTGTTATTGTTGCTAGTTGCTGTTGAGTCTGTTCTGATTCATAGAAACTCTATGACCAACAGAAGGAAACACTACCTGGTACCTACCGCGCCATCCTCACAATCTTTGTTATGCTTGAGCCCATTGTTGCAGCCACTGTGTCAATCTATCTCCTTGCGAGTCTTCCTCTTTTTCACTGACCCTCTACCTTACCAAGCATGATGTCCTTGTCTGGGGGCTGGACCCTCCTGATAACAAGTCCAAAGTACATGAGAAAAAGCCTCACCACCCTCACTTCTAAGGAGCATTCTGGCCTGTACTGCCAAGACAGATTTGTTCGTTCTTCTGGCAGTCCATGGTGTATTCAATAGCCTTAGCTGACACTATAATTCAAAGGCGCCAATTCCTCTTCCATCTTCCTTATTCATTGTCCAGTTTTCACATGTATATGAAGCGATTGAAAATATCATGGGTTGGGTCAGGCACACTTTAGTCTTCAAAGTGATACCTTTTGCTTTTTAACACTTTAAACAGATCTTTTGCAGTAGATTTGCCCAATGCAATACATCCTTTGATTTGTTGACTGCTGCTTCCATGGGTGCTGATTGTGGATCAAAGTGAAATGAAATCCTTGACAACCTCAATCTTTTCTCTGTTTATCATGATGTTGCTTATTGGTCAAGCTGTAAGGATTTTTGTTTTCTTTATGTTGAGGTGTACTCCACACTGAAAGCTGTCGGTTTGATCTTCATCAGTAAGTGGTTTAAGTCCTCTTTGCTTTCAACAAGCAAGGTTGTGTCATTTGCGTATCGCGGGTTGTTAAGGAGTCTTCTTCCAATCCTGATGCTGTGTTCTTCTTCATATAGAGACGTCTACTTGTAGAAAAATCAGCATGACTTGGACATCAATTTACCTTTCAAATACTTTAGGATAATAAAAATTTTTGCCACGTTATTTTCTGGCCATGAAAAAAGCTTGTTACAACATTCAGCTATATATTTTATTTTAACATTAATTGGTTGTTAATAAATAACAAGTGTTAGAAGAGTCTTTCAAAATCTTCATGTTCATATATTAATTATAAACTGATTTAAAAATACATATTTTCTGAGAAATATGCACATATATTTTATTGGATTCTTTTTTGGCTAAAAACTTGATAAATGTCATATTTTTTCTTATATTTTATTACAGAAAATAATCTTTTCTGTTATTTACTTATATTCCTTGAAAACAGTCTGCTCTACAATTGCAGTGTATTGATTGCAATAACCCTATTCCTAGTTAAAAGACAGATTTTGAAGCATTTATTAACATTTCTTCAGCTAAAATATATTTATAAGTTACTGATATAGCAAAATAATTACTTTGTAAGTGCCATTCTATTCAGAGAAAAGGATTATATCTGGTACTTTACACAAATTGTTCTGAATGTCATTCTTATTGTAATTATAAATAATTATATAATTTTTGATGAAATTAAAACAACTAAGATCTTGGGAGGGACTTGGAGTTTTTCTTATTTGCTTTTATTTTTTTAATTTGTGAACATTAAAAGTAGTATTAGATAGGTTTATTGATTCAATTGATTCTGTTTCCAGTTTAGGATTCTCAGAGAGATGCATGGATAAAGTCTTAGGTAGTTGACCACATTCACAGTGTTTTTTTTTTAAAGCTTTTGAAGCTTACACAAAATCGCACTGTATAAATCTGTAAATAGAAATTCAATTGTGTTTACCTCTTCTGTCATAAAAAGCGATTCACAGGGTTGCTATGAGTTGGAATGGACACTATGACTATGAGTTTTGTTTGTTTGTCATTATATGTATTTGTCTATTTGTTGAATTAGAGAAAATTTAAGGTATTTGGGATTCTCTATTATAGCCACGGAAACTGTGGTGGCATAGTGGTTAAGAGCTACTGCTGCTAACCAAAAGCTCCAAATCCACCAGGTGTTCCTTAGAAACCCTATGAGGTAGTTCTACCCTGTCCTATAGGGTCACTATAAGTCGGAATCAACTCGACAGCAACAAGTTGTTTTTTGTTTTTTGTTTTTTTTTTATTATAGCCACAGCTATTCATTTATGCATATTTATATGCGTGTTATTGCTAGGTGCTGTGGAGTCCGTTCCGACTCATAGGGACCCCTGTGTACCACAGAACGAAACACTGCCTGGTCCTGTGCCATCCTCACAATCGTTGTTACTCTTGCGCCCATTATTTCAGCCACTGTGTCAATCCATCTTGTTGAGAGTTTTCCTCTTTTCCGCTGACCCTGTACTTTACAAGCATGTTGTCCTTCTCTAGGGACTGATACCTCCTAACAACATGTTCAAAGTATGTAAGATGTAGTCTCGCCATCCTTGTTTTTAAGGAGCATTCTGGTTGTACTTCTTCCAAGATAGACTTGGCAGTCCATGGTATATTCAATATTCTTCGCCAACACCACAATTCAAAGGCATCAATTCTTCTTCGATCTTCCTTATTCATTGTACAACTTTCCCATGCATATGATGCGATTGAAAATACCATGGCTTGGGTCAGGCACACCTTAGTCTTCAAAGTGACGTCTTTGCTTTTCAACACTTTAAAGAGGTCTTTTGCAGCAGATTTGCCCAATGCAATGCATCTTTTGCTTTCTTGACTGCTGCTTCCGTTGATGTTGACTGTGGATCCAAGTAAAATGAAATCCTTGACAACTTCAATCTTTGTCCATTTATCACGATGTTGGTTATTGGTCCACTTGTGAGGATTTTTGTTTTATTTATGTTGACATGTAATCCATACTGAAGGCTATGGTCTTTGATCTTCACCAGTAAGTGCTCCAAGTCTTCTTCACTTTCAGCAAGCAAGGTTGTTTCATCTGCATAAAGCAGGTTGTTAAGGAGTCTTCCTTCAATCCTGATGCCCCATTCTTCTTCATATAGTCCAACTTCTTGGATTATTTGCTCAGCCTACAGATTGAATAGATACGGTAAACGGTACATTTCTGACACACACCTTTCCAGACTTTAAACCAGTCAGTATCCCCTTGTTTTGTCTGAACAACTGCCCCTTGATCTATGTACAGATTCCTCATCAGCACGATTAAGTGTTCTGGAATTCCCACTCTTCACAATGTTATCCATAATTTGCTATGATCCACAGAGTTGAATGCCTTTGCATAGTGAATAAAACACAGGTAAACATCCTTCTGGTATTCTCTGCCTTCAGCCAGGATCCATCTGACGTCAGCAGTTATATCCCTGGTTCCACTTCTTCTTCTGAATCCATCCTGAATGTCTGGTAGTTCCCTGCTGATATAGTGCTGCAGCCGCTTTATACAGTACACACAGTATTGTGAAAGAGTACACTCACATAATGTATTGACTAAGAGATATAATAATTCGTAGATTTCATCTTTTATTCCCCTTACAGTTACAAGTTGCATTTACTATTAAATTTTTTTGTTTAAAAGACAAATCACCTGTTGTGTAATTGAAGCTTCAGCTTTTCAAGTGTTAAGAAAATATTTGTTGTGTCTATTCAGTACATGAGCAGATCACAGGGGGAAAATTCTCCTAGAGACTCTGATATTTGTAAGTATAGTACAACTTCCATTTTTATCACTTTAATTTTTGTCGGGTCCCCTGGATTTCTAGTTCTATTTTTTGCTTCATCTTTTGATTGTGCTGTTTTAATGCTATGATCCCACTTCTTTTTTACTTTATTACCTAGACAATAAGCTAATGAATCAACTGGCTAGAAAAAAGTAAAATAAGTCATATTGAATTGAATTTTACTCAATCTTGTACTTATAAAACACAAAATATCCACAGTTATGAATCTGACTAATAAGTGATCAGTTCCCTAGGGTTGGTTAGTCAGTGGAGGATAATTTACTTTGCACAAGAAACTAGAAAACTGCGTAAGTGCTGTTCATTTATTTATACTCTGAACATTTGTATGTTCATAAAGATAGTTAAAAAACATACATGTATATAGTTTATATAAATATATATACTAATATCTAAACTATATACGTATGAGTGATATGTATATGATCCCTGGTGGAACAGTGGTTGAAGTGCTCAGCTGCTAACCTAAAGGTTGGTGGTTTGAACCCACTAGCAGCTCTGAGGGAGAAAGACGTGACAGTCTGCTTCTGTAAAGATTATAACCTTGGAAAACCTATGGGGCAGTTAGTTCTACTCTGTCCTATAGGGTCTCTATGAATCAGAATTGACTCAAAGGCACACAACAACAACAGACAGATCGATAGACAGCAGACAGACAGACAGACAGTCTTAGTTTTCTAGGACTGATGTAATGAAATACCACAAAGTAGGTGGTTTTAAATTACAGAAATTTATAGTCTCACAATTCTGGAGGCTTGAAGTCTGGCTTCAGGATATTGGCAGGGCTATGCTATCTCTGAATGCTCTATGGGAAGATTTTACCTTGTTTCTTCCAGTTTTTTGTAGCCCCAGGCATCTCAGTGTTCCTTGGTTTGTAGATGTATCCTCACATGGCGTCGTCCCTGTGTGACTCTGTCTGTGGTCTCCTTTTATAAGCCTCTGCTTAGAAAGGAATAGGACCCCACCTACTCCAGTATGATCTTGTTAACTGATAACATCTTCAAAGAAAAAAACCTGTTTACAAACCAAGTAATATTCACAGGTGCAGGGATAGATCTGGAAAATATCTTTTTGGGGGACACTATTAAATCCACTTGATGGCAAGGAGTTTGTCTTTTTTTTGTTTTATCAAATCCATGGAGCCCCGGGGGCACAGTGGTAAAGAGCTTCACTACTAACCAAAAGGTCACTGGTTCGAATTCAACAGCTGCTGCTTGAAAACTCTATGGGACACTTCTGTTCTGTCCTGTAGGGTCTCTCTGAGTCAGAACTGGCTCCACAGCAATGAGTAATTAAATCTATAACACAAGTGTATATATAAAAAAGTATATATATCTGGAGAAAAATAAGTCCAGAGTGTGAATATACTATGTAGTATGTATGTAGTATAGCTTATGTATATATTTTTTTTTAAAAGAATATAAGAGATAAAACTTAGAAAGAATTGTCTATCTTTTTGTAAATGAAAGCTTTGTCTGTGAAGCAGAGTTCAGGGTCCTCCCACTCACAAACTCTATGTCCTTGAGCAAGTTACTTAATCTTTCTGAACTTATTTTCTCCTCTGTAAAATGTGAGTGATAAAACCTTACTTTTCAAGGCTGTTGTAAGGATTCAGAAAGCTAATAAATATAGAGAGGTAAAACACACATACACACACACACAAAGAAAGAGTAAGTAACCTGTAGGTACTCGATTAATATTTGTCTTAGTTATCTAGTGCTGCTATAACAGAAATACCACAAGTGGATGATTTTAACAAAGAGAAGTTTATTTCCTTACAGTGAAGTAGGCTAGAAGTCCAAATTCAGGGTGTCAGCTCCAGGCGAAGGCTTTCTGTCTCTCTTGGCCTTCTCATCAATGTTCCCCCGACTAGGAGCTTCTCGGCGCAGCGACCCCAGTCCAAAGGATGCGCTCTGCTCCCAGCACTGCTTTCTTGATGGTATGAGGTCCCCTGTCTCACTGCTCACTTCTGTCTTTTATATCTCAAGACATTGCCTCAGGACACAATCCAGTCTTGTAGATTGAGTCCTGCCTCACTAACACAACTGCCGCCCATCCTCCCTCATTAACATCATAGAGGCAGGATTTACAACATATAGGAAAATCACACAATACCAGGAATCATGGCCCAATCAAACTGATACACACATTTTTAGGGGGACATAATTCAATCCATGACAATATTGAAGACCATTCCTACTTACACCAATTAATATTGAACACTATTCCTGACTAATAATTTCACTCTTCTGGGGGGAAGTCATTGTGCATTTATACAAGAACGAGTCCAATTTAAAAAGATTATAAAAATGTGAGGCTGCTTATACACCACCACCACCAACAAAAAATAGCAAAAATAATTCTGAAAGAAATTAATGCTGTATTTTTTACCTGAGTCTAGCGAAAAAATAAGCAGTTATTGACACCAGCAATTATTTTTATCCTTTCCTTATTGTTTCAAATTATCTTAAACTGTGCTTTAGGACATATTAAAATAATTTAATCCATCATCTGTGCTCATTGTTATCTTTTCAGCTTATCATACAACAATCACTCGGATAGTTTGAACTCATAAGCATGTCAACCTGGCCAAGTTATGCTGCCATCAGCATCCCTTCAATGTTGGAAGAATAATTGCCCTCCAGAACTTTCCTCTTAGGAACTCTCTCTTGCCACCCATTATTGTGAGAAAATTCCTCCTAAGTCAGTGTAAACCAAAATACCCATTGCAATTGAGTCGATTCTGACTCATAGCTACTCTGTAGGACAGAGTAAAACTGCATCATAGTGTTCCCAAGGAGTGGCTGATGGATTTGAACTGTGGACCTTTTGGTTAGCAGTCTAATCTCTTAGCCACTGAACCACCAGAGCTCTGAAGTCAGTGTAGGACCCAAGAATTTGTTAAGCCACTGATTCTTATATGTTAATTTTTATATCGAATTGAATGATAATTTAAAATTCCACACAGCTCTAGGCCTTTCTTCTGAAGTTTTCTAATTTTTGTGAATACTTCCTTAGAAAGTGTGGTGGCTAGGATCTCAATATTACTCTCAATGTCTGTTTCGCTGATTGTAGCCAAAGAGAGTGTTAATGTTTCCCTATCTTGACTAAAGCGGTTCTCTACTTTGCTATGAACAATTTTTGACTTATTAATTCATAATCATGAACACTAATTTATTATTGTCCATTTATCATGTATTCAACAACCATTTAATGCATACCTACTATGTTAGTTTGTTCCAGAAACTGTTCTATGTACTGTTAGTAAAACTCCTTGCTTTTGTTATAGAAAAACAAATTCATAATTCTTACCAATTCTTTTTAGGTATTTTTTATACTTTAACACAATCAACAAACACCATAAAAAAGTTAATCAAACAATGTATCCAGGTTATCAATAATCTCTAGGTAATTATCTCAGTTATCATTAGATATAGTCTAAAAACCGAATGACTTTTAGGAGCTTCATTTTTATCTGCAACAAGTTTGTATACAACATCCTTTATATTTGAAAAAGTTTAGGGGCAACAAATTGAAACAATGACAGGCTTATACCCTAGTGGGACCATAGTCCACCCTCATGTCCTCAGTACAAGCTGCCACATATATGAGTTTTCTGTTTTGTTGCTCTTCATAATAGTTTTTGTTTTTAAAGTAGAAGTATTTTTCTCAACTTAATTGAAAACCATTGATCTAATCATGATTACGATTAACTTATATTAGCATCAGTTTTTTCCTTTATGGTAAAGTTTTAGATTATGGGCTAAAATAATTATAAGTTTGATGCAATTTAAAAAAAAAAGATTAAAAAGTTGCAGTCAAGTCGATTCCAACTCATAGGGACACTATGGGACAGAGTAGAACTGTAGAACTGTAGTAGAATCTAAACGGCTGGTAGATTCAAACTGCCAACCTTTTGGTTAGCAACCGAGCTTTTAACAACTGCATCAACAGGGCTCCAATGCAATAATATAATCACAAAATTTGTTGAAAGGAAATGAATTGGTGTGTGTATAAGAAAGTTGGGACACAGTATAACTATAGGGTATTATTATAATTAAGGTAGTCAGAAGGGTATGTCACAAATTTTCATAACTCCTAAAATATTGCTGTATAAAAACTTCTTTGTCATGTAAAATCTTGGTCTGTTATCTTATAAGTTTCATGTAAATTGAGAAAACATATAATAATTCTTCCATATAGAAAAATTGGTGGGTTTTTTAATTTTATTTTGCCTTACTACAGCATAAGCAATTCACAGCAATCCAGTGAGTTTATTATCCTTATAATAAAAATGAAGAAATTGAGCCTTAAAGAGGTCAATTAACTTGACCATAGTCACACAGCTAGAGGAATGTTTCTGGCTTGTTTCAGTAGATTATAACATCCTCAGCACCACTTTCTGTATACTTAGCATGGCGCCTCATGAAGAGTGTGTAGTCAATAAATCTTTTGACTGACTAATCTCTTTGTGAAGCTGATCATAGCAACTCTAATGAAATAAATTAGCATATCATTTTCCTAATTTTATTTTTCTAGTCATAACAAAGCAGTGGAGAAAATATACTGATGAAAGAAGTTCAACACTACTCTCGAAACCAACAGCAAAAAGTAGAGTCAAAGAGGAGATTCCTTTTTCAAAGATACTAGAAAATAGCTACTATCCTGAATCTCATTCTGTGACGGAATAGTGGCATGTAAGATAAAAATTAGACCTTGTAGAGTTTAATCATGTACAGACCTTAGGAAACGAAGTTCTACTTTCTGAAAGAACAAGCTGAAACTCCTTTTTTGAAAGTTTTCAGATCATTCTAAAGTCCTGTTTGACCCTAAAATTGTCAGAGAAGTAGAAACCAAACACTAGGAATTGATACATTGGTGCCTAAAACAAAAACAAACAAACTTGTTCCCCTCAAGTCAATTCTGACTCATAATGACTCTATAGGACAGAGTAGAACTGTCCCATAGGGTTTCCAAGAAGTGGCTGGTGGATTTGAAATGCTGACATTTTGGTTAGCAGCAGAGCTCTTAATCACTGCACCACCAGGGCTTCATATTGCTACCTAGGTAGAGCAAATGGTTAACATGATCGGCTGCTAACCATAAGGCTGGAGGTTGAAGTCCACTCAGAGGTGCCTAAAAGGAAAGGCCTTGGGTCATCTAAAAAATCAGCTATTGAAAATCCTATGGAACACAGTTCTACTCTGACACAAATGAGGCTGCCATAAGTCAGAATGGACTCAACAGCTAACTGATTTTGCCTTTTAAAGATGTAGGGAGGAAAGATGTGTGTGTCAATTTGCTCCAGCATTGCTGACTTGGTCTTTGAAAGGAAAATAAATGCTAAGTCAACATATGAATGAGCTATACACATAGAGCTACTAGGTAAATTAGCGTTCTTCCTGCTCATCCTGAACTCAAATATACATGAATATATATGAAGCTGAGTAGTGGTAAGTATTTATATTCACAGACCTAAATTCATGATTATTAGATTTTCAGCTACTAGGAATCTACCCTAAAATGTACTAAACACACACACACAAACTGCAGTCCCTAAATTAATCTGAATTGTTCCCATTAATCATAAATAATAATAATATTAACAATAATTTAAAAAAAACCCTGAATTGATGCTTAAATATGTGAAGAACAAAAAAAAAAAAAAAAAAGGACAAAAGAATAAGAAAACTGAAACTAATATACATTATGTTAAAAAAAAAAAAACTCTGATAAAAAGGAATATATAATAAACAGAACTCAAAGAAAAGAGGAAGAAGAAAGAATAATTTAGTGAAAAGTGAGCTGGAAGAGCTTAGAACAGACATGAAGAGAAAAAAAAAAGACTTAGGAAAGCAATTAGGAAGATGGGATTTGCTGGAAAAAGAAAATCAGGAACCTGAAAAATAGACTTGAGATATTTAAACAGAATAAAATACAAAAGAATAAAGCATTTAAAGTGATTAGAAAAAAATTGATAAATGGATGCATAATTGTTGAATCAAATCAAATAAATATAAGGTAACTATTCAAAACTGAATTGTTTTTCTTTAAAATAAAGAGTACCTATATTTACAGTCTGAAAAATTATACTGTGTCACTAAGTAACAAAGCATAAAAATATTATTGTATGATAACAGAAATATAAATGCATTTTACTCTTCTTTCTAAATGAAAAGTCTGAATCAAATTTAAAAAAGAAATCAAATTATAAAAAAGAGAATTGCCTTAGTTATCTAGTGCTCCTATAACAGAAATACCACATGTGGATGGCTTTAAGAAAGAGCAATTTATTCTCTCAGAGCCTAGGAGGCTAAAAGTCCAAATTCATGGTGCTAGCTCCAGGAGAAGGCTCTCTGTCGACTCTGAGGGAAGGTCCTTGTCATCAATCTTCCCATGGTCTAAGAGCTTCTTTGAGCAGGAACCCCAGGTACAAAGGATGCATTCCACTCCCAGTGCCTCTTTCTTGGTGGTATGAGGTCCCCATGTCTCTCTGCTCATTTCTCTTTTATATCTCAAAAGAGATTGGCTCAAGACACAATCTAATTTTGTATATCTCATCAACATAACTGCCCCTAATCTATCTCATTAACATCATAGTGATAGGATTTACACTAACTGATGACAAAATGGTGGCAACCACACAATGCTGGGAATCATAGCATAACCAAACTGGTACACATATTTTTTTGGGGGGGGACAATTCAATTCTTGACAAAAATATTCCAACACCAATTCATATTTATTTCAGGAATTCAGAACTAGATTAATATTAGAAAAATCTATAAATTTATTTCAAGATATTATTCAATTAATGGAGAAGACATATTTAATCATTTCACTAGAAGTAGAAAAAAATATTTGATAAGCTACAACATACCTTCATCTTAAATTTCTTCTTAGAGAAAATTTCTTAGCCTGATGAAGAGGATTATACAACTCTACAGAAAATGTCATGACAAATGGAGATTTGTTGGAAACTTTTTTTTTTTTTTTAAATCAAGGTTATAAGATTACTCATTGCACTCATTACCATTAAACTTTTTTTAAAAAAAACATGGCCTGTACAATAAGAAAAGAAAAATAAATTTAAAAAATTAAAATGAATAAAATATTATTATTTGCAGAAGATATGATATCTCAAAATAAAGTGTTAACAATTTTATAGAACTAATAGGTAAGTTTAGAAGGTGGGTAGATGTAAGTTAAACACAACAGGCAACCATATTTCTATACACCAAGCACAAAAAACAAGAATGCATATGTTGAGGCTGGGCCCAGATGGCAGAGTAGTCAGATGCTTCCTCTGGTCCCTTTTACAACAAACACCCCAAGGAACAAGTGAATCGATTATATATGACAATCTAGGATCCCTGAACATCAAAGAAAAAGTTGAGGAATAAAACTGAGTGGCATGGGGAGGGACAGATGATTTGGAAGCAGGGAGGAGTTGCCAAACCTGACCTGGCAGGAACTGGTATCCTTCAGGCTGGATCTGCTGACGTGCATTGTGATGCATCAGTGGCCCTCGAGACGCATTTTCCATATCAGGACAGACTAAGTAGCGGAGACTCTACTAAAAGCTTCCAGAGCCAATGAAAAGTGACCCTCAATCAGCAAAAGATAAGGACATGGATCTAACCTACATCATAGATCAAAAAACACACCCTTTGTGAAAAACCTCTCTCCCATTTACTTGACCCCTCACCACTCTTCTTCTGGGTCTCAAGCCAGCTTCAGTGACTGCTGCGTCCCCTGGGCTGGAAGTAGAACCCATCAGGCACCCAGAGCCATTCTCCTGGCCTTGGAGAAGGAAAAATTAACAAAAAGGAAAAAATAATCTACAAGCTCCCCTAAGGTGGGAACTCAGTGTAGGCACAGCTCCTTTGTCTAGGCACAGGCATAAGGGTTCATGGACTTTGAATGAATTTCACCCCTGCATAGACCTGTGTTAGCCCATTTTAACAGTGTATGCCCTCGTTAGCACAATGTAACAGGGTATATACCTGAAGCTTGACTTCAACTGTATCAGCTATATGGTGGAGTGGCAGGTTTGTGACATTTGACACCATTCTGTCCATTAATCACAGTCCTCACCTACCTACCTCAGGGGTCAGAGGACTGGTGGCTCCACCTATGCCATCTAGCCACCCATGACAGGGGTGCAAAAATAAGTGGTGCCTCCCAGTCCCTATAGGGAACAGAATTGGGTGCCCATAGTCCAGCTGCAAAACACACCCACACACGTGCTCTAGGGACCTAGAGCAAGTTTTCCTCCCAGACACTCAGAAGCAGCTGTCAGTCCCTGACTTGCTCAGGGCATGACCCCTTACTGCAGCCAGATATCTGTGCCTACACCAATCACCCCTGTCCATCTAGGACGGTAGATGAGAGCCTGAACCACACATTAGTAACTGACTACCTGGACACATGAGCTGAATGCATACAAGAAAAGTACACAGACTCCTTGGCTCTCATACCTAGTAATATATCATACCACTTGGTGACAGGAAGTTAGAGCTTCAAAGGTGCCAATAATCAAGCTAGCTTACAAAAGCTGCTTATTTGGGCATATCAAACAAAACAAAACAAGAAGCTATGGCACAGTAAGCAAACATAAAGTAAATAACTATAGTATCTTCTTGATGGCTCAGAGATAATAGTTTATATCAAATCACATAAAGAGGCAGACCATGATGACTTCAGCAAGCTCCCAAAACAAAGAATGAAGAAATCTTCTGGAGGAAGAGAACTCCTTGGAATTACCGGAAGTAGATTTCAAAAGGTTAATATGCAGAACTTTTCAAGATATCAGAAAGCAGTTCAGGCAAAACGCAGAACAAGCCTAGGAACTTGAGAAGGTTATAGAAGAGCATAATGACAAATTTAATAGGCAGCAAGAATCCGTAGAGAGACAGTAAACATAAATCCAGAAGACCAACAGTAGAGTTTCAAAATTAGATAGCTCAATAGAGAATCATAGGAGCAGAATTGAGGCAGTGGAAGTCAGAATTGGTGAGACTGAAGATAAAGCACTTGACATCAACTTATTTAGGAAAATCAGATAAAAGAATTTTAAAAAATTGAAGAAACTCTAAGAATCATGTGGGACTTGATCAAGAGGAATAACCTAGGAGGAAGTGGAGTACCAGAAAGAGGGGGGAACAGGGAATACAGAGAGAACTGTTGAAAATTTGTGGCACAAAACTTCCCTGCTATCATGAAAGATGAGAAGATATGTATCCAAGATGCTCATCGGACCCCACATAAGGTAGATCCCAAAAGAAATTGACCAAGACATATTGTAATCAAACTTGCAAAAACCAAAGAAAAAGAGTGAATTTTAAGAGTGGCTAGGGATAAACAAAAAGTGGTCCACAAAGGAGAGTCAATAAGAATAAGCTTGGACAATTCAGCAGAAACCGTGTGGGCAAGAAGACAATGGGATATCATATATGAAGACTTGAAGGAAAAAAAATTGCCAGCCAAGAATTATATATCCAGCAAAACTCTCAAATATGATGGTGAAATTAAGGCATTTCCAGATAAACAGAAGTTTAGGGAATTTGCAGAAACCAAATTTACAAGAAATACTAAAGGGAGTCCTCTGGTAAGAAAATCAATAACATCAGAAAATAACCAAGACTAGAACATAGGACAGAGCAACCAGATATCAACACAGATAAGGAAGTCACAAAAATAAATCAAAGCTAAAACATTGAAAATGGGGAAACAGAGATGTCAATATGTAAATGATGACAACATTAAAACAAAAAAGAGGGACTTAAAAAATGTAGACATAGATTTTTCATATGGAGAGGAAGTCAAGGCAATATAAAGAAATAAAAGAATGGTATAAACTTAGAAAAATAAGGGTAAATAATAAAGTAACCACAAAGGAAACTAACAATCTTACAAGTCAAAATAAAAAACTAGAATAATATAAAGACTCAGCAAACACAAAATCAACAGTGAAAAAGATGAAAATACCTACAGAAAAATGACTAAGCACAGAAAATTAAGTGGAACTAAGAAACTGTCAAAAAGACACACACAAAAAAGACATCAAAATGACAGCACAAACTCATACCTATCAATAATTAAGCTGAACGTAAACAGACTAAATGCACCAATAAAGAGACAGAGAGTGGAAGATTGGATAAAAAAACATGATCCCTCTACAAGCTGCCTACAAGAGACACACCTTAGACTTAAAGACACAAACAAACTAAAACTCAAAGGATGGAAAGAAATATATCAAGCAAGCAGCACTCAAAAAAGAGCAGGAGTGGCAATATTAATCTCTGACAAAATAGACTTTAAAGTAAAATCCACCACAAAGGATAAGGAATGACACTATATAATGATTAAAGGATCAATACACCAGGAGGACATAACTATAATAAATATTTACGCACCCAATAACAGGGCTCTGAAATACATCGAACAAACTCTAACAGCACTGAAAAGAGAGATAGACAGCTCCACCATAGTAGTGGGAGACTTCAACACATCACTTTCAGGGAAGGACAGAACATCCACAAAGAAGCTCAACAATGACACGGAAGAGCTAAATGCTGCAATCAACCAACTTGATCTCATAGACATATACAGGACAGCAGTCAAGTATACTTTCTTTACAAACGCACATGGAACATTCTCCAGAATAGACCACATATTAGGTCACAAAGCAAGCCTTAACAAAATCCAAAGCACTGAAATATTACAAAGCATCTTTTCTGACCATAAAGCCATAAAAGTAGAAATCAACAACCGAAAAAGCAAGGAAAAAAAAATCAAATACCTGGAAACTGAACAACACCTTGCTCAAAAACTGCTGCGTTATAGAAGAAATTAAGGATGGAATAAAGAAATTCATAGAACCTTTGGGACACAGCGAAAGCAATGCTCAGAGGTCAGTTTGGAAATAATAAGAATTAGAGCAGAATTAAATGAAAGAGATAATAGAAAAACAATTGATAAGAGTTAACAAGACCAAAAGCTGGTTCTTTGAAAAGATCAACAAAATTGATAAACTGTTGGCCAAAATGACAAAAGAAAAACAGGAGAGGAAGCAGATAACCCGTATAAGAAATGAGATGGGTGATATCACAACAGACCCAACTGAAATTAAAAGAATCATAACAGAATAGTATGAAAAATTGTACTCTAACAAATTTGAGAACCTAGATGAAATGGACAAATTTCTAGAAACTCACTACCTACTTAAACTAACACAAACAGAGGTAGAACAACTAAATAAACCCATAACAAAAGAAGAGATTGAAGAGGTAATTAAAAAACTCCCAACCAAAAAATAAATAAATAAATAACCCTGGCCTGGAAGGTTACTACTAAAGGTATTTCAAAGTGTAGAAAAGGATGGAATACTCCCAAACTTATTCTATGAAGCCAGCATAACACTGATACAAAAACCAGGTAAAGAAACCACAAAAAAAAAAAAAAAAATTACACACCAATATCCCTAATGAACATTGACAAAAAAATTCTCAACAAAATTCTTCCCAATAGAATTCAGCAACATATTAAAAAAAAAAAAATTCATCATGATCAAGTGAGATTTATACCAGGTACACTGGGATGATTCAGCATAAGAAAAACAATCAATGTAATCCATCACATAAATAAAACAAAAGACAAGAACCATATGATCTTATCAGTCAATGCAGAAAAGGCATTTGACAAAGTCCAATGCCCATTCATGATAAAAACTCTAAACAAAATAGGAATAGAAGGGAAATTCCTCAATATGATCAAGGGCGTTTATATAAAGCCAACAGCCGACATCATCCTAAATGGAGAGACTTTGAAAGCATTCCCCTTTAGAACAGTAACCAGACAAGGATGCCCTCTATCACCACTTTTATTCAACATTGTGCTGAAGGTCCTAGCCGGAGCAGCTAGGCTAGAAACAGAAATAAAGGGCATCCAAATTGGTAGGGAAGAACTCAAAATATCTCCATTAGCAGATGATATGATATTATACACAGAAAACCCCAAAGAATCCACAAGAAAACTACTGGAATTAATAGACGATTTCAGCAAAGTTTCAGGATACAAGATAAACTACAAGACACTACTGCAAGAAACCAAAACAGACATGCATAAGTGGAAAAACATATCTTGCTCATGGATAGGAAGACTCAATATTGTGAAAATGTCAATTCTACCCAAATCTATCTACAGATAAAATGCAATCCCGATCCAATTTCCAATGGCATTTTTTAATGAGATGGAGAAACAAATCATCAACTTCATATGGAAAGGGAAGAGGCTCCGAATAAGTAAAGGATTACTCAAGAAGAACGAAGCGGGAGGCGTCACACTACCTGATTTTAGAATCTTTTATACCACCACGGTAGTCAAACCTCCTGGTACTGGGACAACAACAGATACCTAGACCAATGGAACAGAATTCAGAATCCAGACATAAATTCATCCACCTATGAGCAGCTGATATTTTACAAAGGCCGGAAGTCTGTTAAATTGGGAAAAGACAGTCTCTAACAAATGGTGCTGGCATAACTCCATATCCATCTGTAAAAAACTGAAACAAGACCCATACCTCACATCATGCACAAAAACGAACTCAAAATGGATCAAAGACTTAAATATAAAATTGAAAACAATAAAGATCATGGAAGAAAAAATAGGGACAATGCTAGGAGCCCTAATACATGGCATAAACACAATATGAACCATAAGTAGCAATGCACAAGCACCAAAAGAGAGACTAGATAACTGGGAGCTCCTAACAATCAAGCACTTATGCTCATCAAAGACTTCACCAAGATTAAAAAACAATCTACAGACTTGGAAAAATTTTTTGGCTACAACAAATCTTATCAGCATCTAATCTCTAAAATTTACAAGATATTGCAAAACCTCAACAACAAAAAGACAAATAACCCAATTAAAAAATGGGCAAAGAATATGAACAAGTACTTTGTCAAAGAAGATATTCAGGCAGCTAACAGACACATGAAGACATGCTCACGATCATTAGCCATTAGAGAAATGCAGATCAAAACTATAATGAGATATCATCTCACCCCAACAAGGCTAGCATTAGTCCAAAAATCACAAAATAATAAATGCTGGAGAGGTTGTGGAGAGACTGGAGCACTTATACACTGTTGGTGGGAATGTAAAATGGTACAACCACTTTGGAAATTGATTTGATGCTTCCTTAAAAAGCTAGAAATAGAAGTATCATATGATCCAGCTATCCTGCTCCTTGGAATATATCCTAGAGAAATAAGAGCCTTCACACTATTAGATATGTGAACACCTATGTTCATTGCAGCACTGTTCACAATAGCAAAAAGATGGAAACAGCGTAGGAGCCCATCAACGGATGAATGGATAAACAAATTATGGTATATCCACACAATGGTATACTACACACACCAATAAAGAACAAGGAAGCAGTGAAACATCTGATAAAATGGAGGAATCTGGAGGTCATTATGCTGAGTGAATTTAGTCAGTTACAGAGGACAAATATTGTATAAGACCACTATTATAAGAACTCAAGAAAAGGCTTAACACAGAAGAAACATTCTTTGATGGTTATGAGGGGGAGGGAGGAAGGGGGAGCATTATTTACTAACTAGTAGTAGATAAGAATTATCTTAGGTGAAGGGAAGGACAGCACACACTACAGGGGAAGTCAGCACAACTGGACTAAACCAAAGCTAAGAAGTTTCCTGAATAAAATCAACCACTTTGAAGGACAGAATAGCAGGGTTAGGGGTCTGGGGACCACGCTTTCAGGGGACATCTAGGTCAACTGGCATAACAAAGCTTATTAAGAAAATGTTCTGCATCCGACTTTGGTGAGTGTGTCTGGGGTCTTAAAAGTTTGCAAATAGCCATCTAAGATGCATCAGTTGGTCCCAATCACCTGGAGTAAAGGAGAATGAAGAATACCAAAGACACAAGGAAAGTATTAGCCTGAGAGACAGAAGGGGCCACATAAACCAGAGACTTCATCAGCCTGAGACCAGAAGAACTAGATGGTGCCTGGCTACCACCAATGACCGCCCTGACAGAGAACACAACAGAGAGCCCTGGATGGAGCAGGAGAAAGATGGGGTGCAGAACTCAAATTCTAGTAAGAAGACCAGACTTAATGGTCTGACTGAGACTGGAGGATCCCTGGAAAGCATGGCCCCTGGATTCTCTATCAGCCCAGAACTAAAACAATTTCTGAGGCCAACTCTTCAGACAAGGATTGGACTGCACTGTGGAACATAAAGTGATACTCGTGAGGAGTGCACCTCTTAGCTCAAGTAGATACAAGAGACTAAATGGGTAGCTTCTGTCCGGAGGTGAGATGGGAAGTCAGAGAGGGTTAGGAGCTGGTTGAATGGACATGGAGAATCTGGGGTGGAATGGAGGAGTGTACTGTCACAGTATAGGGAGAGCAATTAGGGTCACATAACAATGTATGTATAATTTTTTGTATGGGATAGTATCTTGAAATGCAAACTTCATTTAAACGACTACAATAAAAACAAATTAAAAAGAAAAAGAACTATCTATATGGGATCAAACTGACAACAGCAATTTGCAAGATCAGATAGGAAACTTAGTGGGCAGTGAGTTTATGTTATTGGGGAGAAACAACTCAGAAAAGGAGGGTGAGAATGTTTGCACAGCTTGAAGAATGTAATCAATGTCACCGAATTATACATGTAGTAATGCTGAACTGGTATACGTTTGACTGTGTATATTCTCAATAACAAAATAAACCTTTGAAGGAAAAAAAAAAATTTTTCTAAAAGAAATTCAAATTATAGAAAGGAAAATCTCAGAAACAAACAAATAAGCAAACAAACAAAAAGTAATCCTATATGTGCACAACATATGGTTGATAAAATGGATTACTGATAACTTTCAAAAAATAAGTCAGTTGCACTATGCCACTGTAAGTGTGGGCATGACTTTTGGTTCTGTTGTGTGCTTCTTTTACACACCACAAATATCACTTGATATGCAAATTCATTAAGAAAGCATCAATTAAGCAGAGCAAGTTAAATGAAGTATGCTAATATGTAATGATCCTAAACTACCACAGGGTGGTAGGAGATTCACTTTCCACAACATTTATCTAATTGGCAGAACTAACTGCTTTGCTACACTTTGAACGCATTCAAATCCGTTATTAGAAGCTATATCATAGTTACTGCTCAATAAGTGTGAATAAAATCTCAGAGGCAAAATTACAGTTTTGGATATGCTATACTTACACAAAATTTTAACTCAACTAAAAAACAAGTGTGCCTATATTAAATTTGTGGGTTTACTTACTTGTATGTTTTCTTCAGTGATTCATGTAGATGAGGCTTACAGGGAACTTAATAAAAATCTATCATATTATCATAGGTTGTTATGCCATCAAAATGATTATTTCATCACAATTCATCCTAATACAGAAATATACATATATATGTTATAAAATCAAATTATAAAGGTAGAAGGAAATCTTAGATATACTATGTTCCACTGATTTATTTTCCAGATAGAAAACGTAAGGCTAGTATATGTTACAAACATTACACAGAAATATCTTTAGCAACCCGGTCTGTTTACTAAATAGTTACTAGAGAGATTTTTGTTATACTTAAAGGCATAAGCAATTAATTAAGAATAATTAATTTGATGACAAATGAATGTGAGGAGTGTTTGCATTTTAGCTATTCTGTTTTCATAATAGATACACAAAATCATTACTATACTTTTAAAATTTTCAAGATTTGGGGTATAAAAGTGGTTTTTTTCCATAAAATGAAAACCAACTGATACACATTTCACTGTCTACCTATGTACTAGAAATGGCAAAAAAAATTTTTCACTAGAACTTGGCTTTTCATCAAATAACACCATATGAAAATTTATTTTATTTTATTTTAATGATAGTTCATAATCATATATATGTATATATATGAAGTATGTTAAAATATCTTAATCTCACCTTGAAAATTTTAAAAGTTGTTTTGTTTTTTCTATTTGTCCTTAAGCTGTGATACAACATATTCAGATAAATTAAAAATGTTGTAGCACTCCTCAAATGATTGATGGATTTAGATTTATTGATCCATAATATTTAAATTCTTAAGCGCAATATTCAAGGGATTTTTATCTCTTGTAATTTTTAGTTTATGTTTAAAATACACCTAATTCTAATTGACATTTGGAGACTAAATAGTAAAATTGAGTCTTAAAATGTTACCTTTCTTAAGCAAGTTTTTAATACATCTGCCAGTATATTTTTCTTATCCAACTCAAGACGAGCGACTATTCTTAGGCCAGAACCTGTAAAGAAATAATACTGTGTTGAGTTGTCAGAAGAAATATTACATGATTTTTATTACAACTTTTTTTTTCACACTTATTGTGTAAGCACCACAGACACGAGAATTTCTTTCATGACCAATAATCATTGTTTCATAACGTTTACTTTAATATATGCAACAAAAGTAGGTTGTGAGAACCTTTAGGTAGGGAGCAACATGCTAAACTAGTGCCATTAAGTGCTGCTAAAAAAAATAATAGTAATGTGAAGACACTGAGTGGAATATATTAGGGGAGAAAGACTGAAGATATGAGGACCAGTTAATATGAAATTGCAATATTTCTTGTTTTAGTAAAAGACCATTTAGAAGTTGATAGTAGTCATAGAAAAGGAGGGAAGAGGATGAGACATTTGTCGAAGAAAGTCTGACCTTAGGTGAAGGAAGATTGGATGAAGGACAGTGCATGGTTATATAGGACCTGAAAGTTTTAAGCATGGTGTCATTAATAAAACCAGAAGAATCTGAAATAAAGCCTAACTGAGACCCAAGAATCATGAATATACACATTGAATTTTATTTACTTGCATTATATTACAGTAGAAATATTAACTGTTACAAATTTTGGACTATATCACATAGGAGAGACTTTTATTAGATACTTGGATTTTAAAGCCATGCGTAAACAAAGGATATGTGAATACACTGAAGTTTATGAGAGAAAAATAGAAAGGGCTGAAGACAGAAATTTTTGAAATGTAGAATGTACAAGTCAGTGAAAAGGAAGAAAAGGAAATAAAAGAAACAAAAGAAAACAAAAAGAACTGTTACACTGGAAACCAAAGAAACACAAAACTGTTGGTCACCCAATCAGACAGATACCTTTAAAGTTATTCATGAATATGTTGTATCTCCCTAACTAGAATGGAAACTCCTTCATCAACTTTCCAAAGATATTCCTAACTCTTTATCTCATTTCCTGGACTAACTACCAGCCTTATGAAAATTTCTATATGGTGTTCAATAATCTCAAATAACAAAAAAATAAATATACCATTATGTTTGATGTTTTGGAGGGTACTATTAACACCAGTAGAAATTGGAAAGTGTAAATCATTCTGTGAAATCAATAATACTGAGAAAAACACATCTAATTATTTAGAAATAATGTTTTTTTCTTCAGGAACAATATCTTTGTTTTTGTCATGTATGGAAAAATATTCAGCAATATTCTCAAACTTATTTTTTATTGTTAATATATATTTTTAAGTTTCCTAATCACAAAAGCCATGCTATTTTCTATCACCTTGTATGCATGTGAAAGCTGGACAACGAATAAGGAAGGAAGTCCAAAGAAGAAGTGATGCATTTGAATTATGGTGCTGGAGAAGAATATTAAATATACCCTGCACTGCCAGAAGAACAAACAAATCTGTCTTGGAGGAAGTACAGTCAGAATGCTCCTTAGAAGTGAAAATGGCAACACTTTGCCTCACCTACTTTGGACATGTTTTCAGGAGGGACCAGCCCCTGGAGAAGGACATCATGTTTGGTAAATTAGAGGGTTAATGAAAAAGAGGAAGATTCTCAAAGAGATGGAATGACACAGTGGCTGCAACAATAGGCTCAAACATAGCAACAATTGGGAGAATGGTGCAGGACCAGGCAGCGTTTTGTTCTGTTGTACATAGGGTCACTATGAGTTGGAAAGGACTTAACTACACCTTACAACAATAATCATAAAAATAATGATGTTTTAAACTCATTACTCCCTCAAATGGTAAAATTTAAAATGTAATTAAAATAAATTTTTATTGTTATCCAGAAATTGTATAATAATATTTAAGATTTCCTATACTTTGATGTGTTCCACGATGGCCAAAATTTATTTATTCATGAAAAATCTTCTGGAATCTTCTTTTACTTAAACAAACAGAATAGTAAAGAAAAGAATCCAAAATTTCTACTTATTTATGAATGTAAAGTAAAAAATGTATGCTGACATTTATTTTCACCTTATTATTCTGTGACATAAAATTAATGATGGATATACAATTGGTATAATTAATTACTGTAATTGTTAGACAATGTGGAAATAGTCCATCAGCATTCTTTTATTTGTCTGGATTGTTTAGGCGTAAGTAAAGAAATGGAAATATTTCTGAAAGAAATAGAAATCTATAAAAGAAAAAAAACTTCCGCAGGGATAGATTTATTAGAATAATAGCATTGATGATGAAATTTGGAGTCAAGTAAACGGTTTACATTATTATAATGTATGTGAGGATCTGGAATATTATGGAGCCATTAGTATATTTTGTCACAATCAATAAAAGCCAGATACTATACTACGAACATAAATAATATAAAAAAATACAAGTGTGTCATGTGATAAATTCTTTGGTATTTATTAATTTACATAATCTTTATCATGAACGTATGGTTTATCCTGCTCTGAAGCAATCCAGTATAATAGCTCAAAGTGTAGTCTACAGCCCAAAGTCCTACTTTGAAATTCTGACTCTTATCGCTTAACTTTGTGTTTGAACTTGGGCATGTAATTTGAATGTATCATGCCTCAATTTTTTCATCTCAGTAGTGGGCATAATAAGAGTACTAAAACGGGATTAGTGTAATTATTTAATAAGCTAATATAAAATATGCGTATGTCAAAAATACATAGTAAACTGATTTGTGCTAATGAGGAATCCATACAAAGACCAAGAGGCAGTTGTTGGAACAGAACAATGGGATACAGTGTGGTTTAATTGGTGACTCCTGGGAGATACAATATTCCAACCATTTTTTATGCTTCTAGAGTTCTTTGAGAAGGCAGTAGTCCAATTTTAATGAGTTTAACCTCAAGGTGGAAGCCTTGAAATGCGTGAAACTCAAGAACCGTGAGTTGGAGGCTTATT
Source organism: Dugong dugon (assembly GCA_030035585.1). Taxonomy (NCBI): domain Eukaryota; kingdom Metazoa; phylum Chordata; class Mammalia; order Sirenia; family Dugongidae; genus Dugong; species Dugong dugon. The sequence continues at coordinate 44,573,173 of CM057477.1, read as the reverse complement.
ATTGTGTAGAATGAGCATTGTGTTAGGGGATGTCTCCTGGATGTGTGAATTTTGCAAACTTTTGACATGTTTCCCTTTATTTCTGTGAGAAAGCCTCCTCATTATGTTCCCCAATTACTATGTAAACGTGAAAATGTACTTACAGCAAGAATAAGTTATTCCTAGTCTTCATTCAAACGAGCCTGGTGGCGCAATGGTTAAAGCGCTTGGCTGCTAACCAAAAGTTCTGAGGTTCAAACCCATCAGTCTCTCTGCAGGACAGAGATATGGCAGTCTGCTTCCATAAAGATTTACAGCCTTGGAAACACTATGGGGCCTTCTACTCTGTCCTATAGGGTCGCTATAAGTCAGAATAAACCTGATGGCAGTGGGGGGTTTTTTTTGTTGTTGTTTTAGTCTTTATTCAGTCATAGTGGCCATCATCTCCCTGAAGTCATTCTCTGTTTCCAGATGTTACTGACTCCCTGCTCTGCTTTGAGACAGTGCTCTGCAATCTTTCAGGACTGTTTTTCTAGCTTCTGAACAGTAAGCAATGCTTTTGCAATAAGGAATAATGCATTGGAGTGGTAATTTTTAGGCGGCTTAAATTTCTATAAGTTATTCTTACCCCGCATTCAATTTTAGGGCCCAATCATAGCTTCCACATGTAGCAGGTGGAATGTACTGCTGCTGTGAGCTGGTCTGCAATATTCCAGGGCAGCCGCTTCTGCTTCTTAGCTGCTAGTGCTGCTTTTGTTATGAAGAATAATACATAGTAGTGATAATTTTTCTGAGATTCAAATTCCTTTAGTTTTTATTTGGGCTGTAAGTACTGCTTTTGCAGTAATGAAGAATGCGTTGTAGTGATCAATTTCCCTAGATAAAAAATCCCTTGGCTTTATTTATTTAGACTGTAAGTACTGCTTTTGCAGTAAGGAAGAATGCATTGTACCCATGTTTTGAATAGTTTCATGAAAAATAATAAAAAGGCTAAAAAGGAAGTCAACTGGAATAAAACGTATATGCTGTCATTACCAGGTGCCTTCATGTTTTGCCCCATGTTTTGCAATTTTTCAAGAAATAAAAGTTTAAAAATTAAGAAAACAATTTTATCATTGACTCATATCTGTAGGATTTGCTACTGCTAGCATCCAGTGGAACACATGGGATCCCAGATGATAGGCATAAAAATCTACAAATTATAACAAAAATTCTGAAAAAGTCCTTTAATCAGCATGTCTTCCATTAGTGAAAACACATGGTATTAACAAAAAACTCAAAAGAGAAAATAATTGGGTCACCAAGTGGTTAAAATCAGGAAAGGATGTATCTTTTCACCATACTTATTCAATCTGTATGCTGAGCAAATAATCTGAAAAACTTTAGCTATATGAAGAACATGGCATCATGACTGGAGGAAGACTCATTAACAACTTTTGATATGCAGATGATAAAACCTTGCTTGCTCATCGCAAAGAGAACTTGAAGCACTGACTAATGAAGATTAAAGACTACAGCCTCCAGTATGGATTACTCTTCAACATATAGACAACAGAAATCTTCACAACTGGACCAATAAGCAACATCATGATAAACGGAGAAAATATTGACATTGTCAAGGACTTCATTTTACTTGGATCCACAATCATCACCCACAGAAGCAGTAGTCAAGAAATCAAACGACGTACGTGTCTAAATGGGCAAATCTGCTGCAAAAGACCTGTTTAAAGTGTTAAAAAGCAAAGATGTCATTTTCCAGACTAAGGTGTGCCTGATCCAAGCCATGGTGTTTTCAATCACCTCATAAGCATGCGAAAGCTGGACAATGAATAAGGAAGATCAAAGGGGAAGAATCGATGCCTTTGAATTATGGTGTTAAGGAAGGATATTTAACGTACTATGAACTGCCAGAAAAATGAACAAGTCTGTCTTGGAAGAAGTACAGGCAGAATACTCCTTAGAAGTGAGGATGGCAAGACTTGGTCTCACATACTGTGGATGTGTTATCAGGAGGGACTAGTCCCTGGAGAAGGACATCATGCTTGGCAAAGTAGAGAATCAGCAAAAGACAGGAAGACTTTCAATGAGATGAATGACATAGTGGCTCCAACAATGAACTCAAGAATAGCAACTATTGTAATGACGGTGCATGACTGGGCAGTGGTTAGTTCTGTTGTACGTAGGGTCTCTATGAGCTAGAACCCACCTGAGGGCACTTAACAACAACAACAACAAATTGATTTGATGAAGCACACTAAATAATTAATAGTAAAACTATAACATTTCTGTCTATAGTGAAATATCTGGTAAATACATAGGTCCACTCTCTATAAACTACTAGAAAACTGGGTGAAATATGTGACACAACCATTTTTAGGTCTTGGATACTAGGCAATGCAGGGCAACGATCAGTGAGATGAAGAAAACAAATATTAGAAACACCACCATCACCCAGGCTTTCTGCCTGAAGCACTTTCCTGTCCAGCATGCAATTAAAAATAATTAGATATGTGAAGAAGCAAGAAAATGTGACTAATAACCAGAAAAAAAAAGAATCAATCAATAGAAACAGAACAATAAGTGACAGAAATGAAGTTACCAGGCAAAGACTTTAAACAACTATTATAAATATGCTAAAAATAAAGGAATGCATGCATACGATAAGAGAAATAGAAGTTACAAAAAGAAACAAGTTAATGTTCTTGAACTGAAAAATATACTATCTGAATAAAACTTTCATAGGGTTAGCTTAATGGTAGATTAGTCATCGCACTAGAAAAGATCAGTAATTCTGTAGGCAATGCAGGGTGAACAAAAAACAAACAAACTAAAAAAAAAACCAAGACACATTATAGTTAAATTCCTGAAAATTAACAACTAAAAAAATCTAAAATACACATAATAATATTTGGAGAGTAACTGATAAGTTCAAGATTCAAAATACACACTCTGGGGCAACAAGCGTAAAATTGTGCATTATACTAACTAGCCATTAGAATTTATAAAGTAGGATACTAAAAAATACTAAATTTCAAAAAAAAAGGGAGAAGAAAAAGCATTAAAAACATATGAGGTAAATTGAAATAAAATAGAAAGATTTGGACCTAATCCTAATTTATCAATAATTCCATTATATTTAAATGATCTAGTCCTTCCAATAAAAAGCAGAGATTAGCAGACTGGACATAACAGCAAGATGTAACTTTATGTTGTTTATGAGAAAGATACTTAAAATGTTAAGACATAGATAAGTTAAAAGTAAAAGGATGAGACAAAAATTTATAAAGCAAATATTAATAATTATAAAACTTGTATAGCTATATTAATACCAGAAAAAAGTATACTAAAAAACAAAGAATAATCACATTTTGATAAATCCCCAATTAAAGGTGAAAAATTCAGCTCTCCTCCCTCAATATTGTTGTTGTGTTGTTATGTGTCATCAAGCTAGCTGTGACTCATAGCTACCCTATGTACAACAGAACTAAACACTGCCCAGTCCTGTGCCATCCTCACAATCGTTATGCTGGAGCCCATTGTTGCAGCCACTGTGTCAATCCATCTTGTTGAGGGTCTTCTTTTTTGTTGACCATCTACTTTACCAAGCATGATATCCTTCTCCAGGTACTGGTCCCTCCTGATACATGTCCAAAGTACCTGAGAGGAAGTCTCCCTATCCTCACTTCCAAGGAGCATTCTGGCTTTACTTTTTCCAAGACAGGTTTATTCGTTCTTCTGATGGTCCATGATATATTCAATATTCTTCACCAACACCATAATTCAAAGGCGTCAATCCCTCTTAGGTTCCTTATTCATTGTCCAGTTTATGCATACAAATGAGGCAATTGAAAATACCACAGCTTGGGTCAGGTGCACCTTAGTCCTCAGAGTGATGTCCTTGCTTTTTAACACTTGAAAGAGGTCTTTTGCTGCAGGTTTGCCCAGTGCAGTATCTCCTTTGATTTCTTGACTGCTGTTCCGTGGATGTTGACTGTGGATCCAAGTAAAATGAAATCCTTGACAAGGTCAATCTTTTCTCCGTTTATCATGATGTTGCTTATTGGTCTAGTTGTGAGAATTTTTGTTTTCTATTTGTTGAAGTGTAATTCATATTGGAGACCATAGTCTTTGATCTTAATCAGTAAGTGCTTCAAGTCTTCTTCACTTTCAGCAAACAAGGTTGTGACATCTGCATATGTTAGGTTGTTTATCAGTCTTCCTTCAATCCTTATGCCTCATTCTTCTTTATACAGTCCACCTTCTTGGATTATTTGCTCAGCATACAGATTGAATAAGTATGGTGAAAGGACACAACTCTGATGCACACATTTCTTGACTTTAAAGCACACAATATCCCTCTGTTCTGTTCAGAGGACTGCCTCTTGGTCTATGTACAAAAAGCATATGAAAAATCAGTAAACATATGCAAGACTTAAGCAACACTATCAACTTGATATTATTGACATTACAGACAGATACAGAAAACGTTGCACTATACACATTATGTTTAAGTCCACATAGAGCATTTCCTGAGTAATGACACCTTTTGGATCATAACTATATCTCAATACATTTAAAAGGATTGAAATAGAATAGGGTGTGATTTTTAAAGATTGGAATTAAATTGGAAATATATAATAAAAATATATTTACAAAGTCATCAAATGTTTTTAAATTAAGCAACACATGTCTAAATAGTCCACTAAAGAATCAAGATACCACAATTAAAATTTAAAAACAAATTCTTGAAGTAAATTTTAAGAAAAACTCAACATATCAAAAGTCATGGAATGCAGATAAAGTGGTGCTTTGAGGGAAATGTGTACCTTTAAGTCCTTAATTAGAACATAAAATTGATTTAAAATAGATCACCTAAACTTTCATATCTATAAGCTAAAAAGAAAATCAAAACAAAACCAGTTGTCTCAAGTCAATTTCGACTCTTGGCAATTCCACGTGTATCAGAGCAGAATTTTCCTCCATAGGGTTTTCAATGGCTGTGACCTTTCAGAAGTATATCACCCAGCCTTTTTTCCAAGATGCTTCTGGGTGGATTTGAACAGGTAACCTTTAGGTTTATAGCCCAGCACTTAAACTTTGGGGTACCCAGGGAGTACTTAGAAAAAGAATACCCAAAATAAGTAAAATGATAAAAAATACAAATATAAGAGAGGAAAATAGATGAGATAGAAAACAAAAAGTTAAAGAAACCAGAACAAGGTCCTTTGAAAAGATCAATACATTTATAATCTTCCAATTAGATTATTAATAAAAATTTAAAAAATTACATACACTGTTTTAGAAATAAGGAATGATAAAGTGCTCATCACTACAGAAAATAAAGACATTTTCATTAAAATAAGAGGATATTTTGAACAGCTTTATGCCAATAGTTTTGACAACTTAGATAAAATAGACAAATTCTTAGATGACACAACAATTTTCTATGACAGTTATTAAAAACTTGACACAAAAAAGTAAAGAATTTCAATAGCTCTCTATTTGTTAATTTGATTTTTAAATCAAACTTTTTCCACAAGGAAAAACCCAGGCCCACAAAGCTTCACTAGAAAACATTTAAAGAAGAATTAATACTCATATGGTGGGAAATTGTCCAGAGAAAAGAAAATACTTCCCTACTAAGTTTTAGGAAGCATGTCATTCCATCCATTATCCTGAAACTAAAAGCAGATAAATCCATAACAAGAAAAGAAGTTATAAACCAGTAACATTCTTGAATTCATACACAAAATTTCTTCACAAAATATTAGCTAATCAAAGCCAATATATAGAATATATACCTTATATCTGTGTTTCTTTGGAAAGGGGGACTTGTACATCAAGTACAAGTGAGGTTTATCTGAGTAAGGAAATATTATATAACATTAAAGAACCAGTCAAGGTAGAGAAACATACATAAGGGAAAACCACTTCAATTAATACAGGAATTTTTTTTGACAAAATGTAACACTCACTGATGATAAACACTGCAACAAACTGGGAACATGAGAGGAATTCCTTAACCTGATTAAAGGCATCTATGAAAAACTTAATTTACTTAATGATGAAAGGCTACATACATTCCTACTAAGATAAAGAACAAGTCAAGAATGTTTCCTATCATCCATTTTATTCACCTTCGTATTGAAGGTTCTATCCAGTGAAATAGATAAGACAAAAAAAAAAAAAAAATACAAATTGGAAAGGAAGAAACACAATCGTCTTTATTTGCATCTATGATTATGCATATAGAAAATTGTAAGGAATGACGAAAGTTATAATAAAACTAAAAAGTGAATATAACATAGCTGTAAAAGCATAAAGTCAATATGCAAAATGAATTGAATGTATACACTCTCAATGATCTATTTGAAATAATAAAAAAGGAAAAATTTTAAAAACCACCCATATAACATACTTAAGGATAAATTTAACAAAATATGCAAGATCTTTCATTGAAAACTACAAACAATGCTAAGAGAAATTAAGGATCTGAAATAAATGAATAGATTAGAATATTCAGAGATTGAAATACTCAGTATTATTATCCAAATTGATCTATAAATTCATTGTACATGTAATCTAAATCTTCCCATCTTTTTATTAATAGGAATTTAGAGACTGATTCTAAAATTTTATGTGGACATGCAAAGAAACTAAGATAGGTACAATAATTTTTTTTAAAAAGTATGAAGTATTAACATCCTAATTTCAAGAGAGAATAAAAAATTATACAATTCAATAGATTGCTGTATAGACACAGAGAAATACATACAGATTAATGGAACAGAACTTAATACAGAAATAAACCCATGGCTATACTGTTGACTTCTTTCTAACAAGAGCACTGGTATAATTCAATATGGACAGGAGAGTCTTTGCAACAAATGGCGCTGAAACAACTGGACATTCATAAGGAAAACAATAACGTACAGCGTATTTCACACCTCGCATTAACATTAGCTCAAAATTGATCATATAGCTAATCATAAAACCCATTGTCAACGAGTCTATTCCAATTCGTAGTGATCCTATAAGACAGAGTAGACTTGTCCCATAGGGCTTCTAAGGCTGTAATCTTCACGGAAGCAGATTACCACATCTTTCTTCTGTGGAACAGCTGTTGGGTTTGAACTGCCAACCTTTCGGTTAACAAGTGAGCACTTAACCACTGCACCACCAGGGCTCCTATAGCTAGCCCTTAAAGATAAACATATAAAACTTCAGGAAGAAAGCTTAGGAGAAAATCTTCTTGACTTTGAAATACATAAAGATTACTTACACAGGACATAGAAAGCACAGAAACAACCCAAATACTCATCAACAGATAAATGGCTAAAAGATACTGAAATATTCACACCATAAATATTACTTGGCAATAAAAAGGAACACATTTCTGACACCTGCAACACGTTGAATCTCAAAAACATTGTGTTGAGTGAAAGAAGAGAGACACAAAAGAGTACATAGTGTAAGAGTCCGTTCTTATGAAAGTCTACAACAGGCGACACTAATCTATATACAGACAGAAAGCAGACCAGTGGTAGTCTGGGGTTGGGTATGAATGGTAGTATTAATTATAAAAAAGGTGTAATGAAACTTTTTTATGTGAGAGAAATGTTGTTTATCTTGACCGGGATGCTGATTACCTGGACATACACATTTCTCAAAACTCACTGCACATTTGTAATGGGTATATTTTATTGCATGTAAAATACACATCTATAAAGTTGATTTAGAAAGTAATAAAATATTTTAAATGTCTAATTGTAGAACTTTTGAATTACTTTTAATATCTTTATATATTGGTTAATTTTCAGTGATATGTGCCTTTCTTTTTATTCAAAATGAGCAATTGCTTAAAATATACTAATAATTTGATTAATGTCTTTATCTTTTTTTTTTAACCAGGGTAAATATTAACTTAATGATATTGGCAGTTGGAGCGCTCTAAAACCTTAGAGATATGAAGAAATACATATGAGCCCTTTATACAATAAAGGAGAGTGTATTGTACTACATTTTAATTCACTGAAATGTATACCAACCAATACGGGAAGAAGAAAGATGCACACTATTAATCAGGGCATGCCTACCACCCTCTTGGGTTTTATTATACATCTCTCAGTCCCTAGGTAAAACATTAAGGTCTGACCTACTCTATGTCTGCACCAGCATTGATTTGTAACGCCAAATAAGGCAGCAGCACAATCAAAGAGAAAAGTCAGAAAGAAACATTAGCTCCTTCAGAAGGTGGAAGGTCTGTTGTTAGTCATACTACTGATGGCATCACTAATGGAGTTAGCACACTAAATTTAGAAAGGGAGGAAGTTCTCATTTCTCCTCATCAAATTTGCCCTTATGCCTGTGTTTCTTTGGCAAGGGGGACTGCTTATTATCTGGCATATTTGTGCATTTAAGATTCCTTCTTCCTTTCTTCCCTCCTTACCTCTCTCCCTCCCTCCCTTTCTTCCTTCCTTCTTTTCTTCTTTCTTCCAAACCAGTGTATTTATGAAAATAAATTTGGAAGTTCAATATCATAGCCACTTTCCATAATAATACAAATAATTATCCAATAGCCCATGCAGAATTTTAGATACAATTTTTATCACGTATTAATCACACACACAAGCATTTTTTAACTAGAGCAGAGGAATACCAAAGAAAAGTATTTGAGAAACAAAGTTTGAACACGTAATTAAATCATTTAGTGCCCCAAGAAAGAACATGTATACATGTGCCAAAGCCATTGTCAAAGTCCTTTGAAAAGCATAGTGTACTAAATTAACATAATAAATATTCATTGGTATTAATCTTTTACCAGAAGTAGCACAATGCCCTTGGTTATCAAGGTTTAGAATATTTCCATTGTTCATTCAGTGATATACTGTGGAGATGGAATTAAAATATTCCCCGTGTTAACAAAAGGAAAATTACATTGGCTATTCTGAAAAGACAAAATAATTAGAACGCTTTGTGAAGAAAACCTGAAATTCTAAATTTCTGTTAAAATTTTGTACAGATTCAGGACCACTATTCTAGGGGAGTATCTTCTTTCAAGTGGTAATTCTTATTTCATGATATTTAAAAACTGTAGGTAACATGAAAGTTTATATAGAGCTTTCCAATCAGGAAACACATTATTGCAGGGGAACAAATTGACATGTTGACCACATAAGTCATTCCATGGTTGAACAACTCTAGTTTGGAAATTTTTTTTGTCTCTGTGGTATTGTAGCCCTCAATTATTGGTAGAAGTTTAGAGCTTCAAGATTAGATAACAAGTACACTCCATCTTCTATAAAAAAAGCCCTTTCTGTTCTAAAGGTCATTAAGGAGTCTCAAACGTCTGTCCTCTAGGCTTTCTAAAGTAAGCAATGATATACTGGAGTAAGCTTGAACTGTCCCTTGAAAGGAATTCTGCTAATGTTTGAGGTCTACAAAATTTCTTATGGCAGAGTTTTATTTACACCAGGGAAATCAACACATGCAACAAATGCCACAAATCAGGGTTTTCTTTCTGCTGACGGAAAACTGGTTATTTAAACATTTATCAACACAGCACTGATTATAATCTGATTTAAAAAAAAATTTTTTTGATGGTTTTTTGTTTTTGTTTTTTCAGAAAAGGGAAAGAAGAGAAGGGAAGAGAAAGATATCTCCAAATAATTTAACCTACATTCTTAAAATGTCTCAAAAAGTGTCTTTTATTTTACTTTTTTTGGCATAATTTGGTAAACCACATGAAATATAAGACATTTTCTAAAAACATTATTTAGAATTACCAGTTTTTTAGTAGTATTTTCTTCATCACCCAAATGATTATAATGTTTTCTGTAATACTATATAAGTATCTTTTTCAGAGGAATATTTATTCCTTGTAACTATATTTCAGAGAAGAAAATAAAATTTTCCCATCAATAATAATAAATATCTTCACTCATTAGATGAGATGGTAGAGGTGAATATGTTTCCAGTTAAACCTGGTTTAGAAAACTATAGTATTTTTGTTTATCTCTATGTGCACTAGAGCAGTCCTCTAATTTTGTCTCTTTTCCAGAATTACCCCTTTTGAATGCCTTCTTTGAATTACTATATGAGGAACCTTACAGTATTGTCATGCCACTACAGGTAGTCCCTGTCTTACAGTGTATTTGAGTTATAATGACCCGCACTTATGACCATCTTTATTTTGTACATCTTATTGTTAGCAATATGTACTACATACCATGGTGCAGCACATAACTTGCTGATGTTATCATTCTAAGATGTTCACTTGCAGATGTTCAATTTTATGATTTACTGTTCAAAACATTGTTATATAGATTTAGTTTTCAAAACTAAATCAGGGACTTCAATTGCTTGAAAATGTGGGCCCAAATGCTGATCACTTTGCTAAAACTGATAAGCAGATTCCGGAAGCACTGAGATGTTACCGCAAAATGTGTGAGGAAAAGAAGAAAAAGACCATAGAGACAATTTTCTGACTAGAAACGCCATCCCCTTTCCCAAGGATAATCCAAATGATCCAAAACTTTACACAAGTGGAGTTATTACAGCAACAGACAAAATACCAATGTCGTCCAACTCTTTTTCATCGTCAGAGTAAATTTTTATGGTTTGTGTATTTTTTTATGTATGTATGTATGCATTAAAATATATCTGTAAGTTTATATGTAATGTTTCCAACACCCAAAGACAAATATAGATCAGATTTATAAAGATACTGATAATAAAAGGCAATAATAATGAAAATAATAAAAAAAAAAAGACGTATTTGGCTTACATCAGAACCAACTTATGATGGAGTTGTCAGAACAGAACCCCATCTTAAGTTGGGGACTGCCTGTATATGGTTTAATTTTTCAGTCAAAGGTTTTCCATCGATGCAGAATTGTAAACAATTCTAAGAATGTAATATTTGATCCTTGATCTTATTATCACTGCCTCCTTTTTACTCAGAATTTTTTTTTTTTTTTTTTTTTTTTGTGGCTTGATAAAACTTTATTTTGGGGGGTTTTATTACTGTACTTTAGATGAAGGTTTGCAGAAAAAATAGTTTCTCATTAAACAGTTAGTACACATATTGTTTTATGACAATGGTTAACAACCCCATGACATGTCAACACTGTCCCTTTTGAACCTCGGGTTCCTATTACCAGCTTTCCTGTTCCCTCCTGCCCCATTAGTCTCGTTTTATTTTATTGGGCTGTCTCATCTTTGGCTGAATGGCGAACCTCGGGAGTGACTTCATTACTGAGCTAAAAGAGTGTCTGGGGGCCACACTCTCAGAGTTTCTCTAGTCTCCATCAGGCCAGTAAATCTGGTCTTTTTTGTGAGTAAGAATTTTGTTCTACATTTTTCTCCAGCTCTGTCTGGGACCTTCTGTGGTGATCCCGGTCAGAGCAGTCAGTGGTGGTAGCCGGACACAATTCAGTTTTACTGGACTCAGTCTGGTGGAGGACGTGGTAGTTGTGGTCCGTTAGTCCTTTGGACTAATCCTTTTCTTGTATTTTGTTTTCTTCATTCTCCCTTGCTCTCAAAGGCGTGAGACCAGTGGAGTATCTTAGATGGCTGCTCACAGGCTTTTAAGACCCCGGATGCTACTTACCAAGGTAGAATGTAAAACATTGTCTTTATAAACTGCGTTATGCCAATTGAGCCGGATGTTTCTCGTCATTCAGTATTTCTTTATTCAAACATTTAACAGCGAACAATTACCATATGATAGGCATGAGCTGACCTCTATGCTAGACATTGGTGACATAAACATGGATAATGCATGGTTTATAAATTAATGAATTTATATTCTAGATAGGAAAACTAATAAGAAAGGAGATAATTACATGACATGATTTATAAATTTAACTGACACTATAACTGAAATTCACAGAGAAAATAAAGATCTTTGAATTTAGTTTATTTTAACACTAATTCCTCCCTAATTCCCTACAACAACTTAGTAGAAAAGTAAAGATAATTAACTAAATATCCCACCCGAGTATAGAATAATCTGATGGGATAATATAAGCACTCTCTGTGGATAATACTTATTTTCACCTAGGAGGGAAAAACAAAACTCTTAGATATACCCTTCCCTCCCTCAGTCCTCTTCCTAAAATGCTGTTGTTGTTGTTAACTGCCTTCGAGTCAGTTCTGACTCATGGTGACAATATAATATCCCTTATTTTTTAAATTTGTTTATATATGTATTTAGAATGGACACTATACATATGCCTCCACTTAAAACGGAAGGAACAGGCAACCTGGTTCCGTAATGGTCTTTGAAGATTCACTGTCTTGTGTCGTGTATCTGTGAAGCATATTTCCTTTTCAATATGGACATACTGAAATGGCTTATCCTGCTGGAATTCCTAGTTACCTTTGGCAACTTGTACCATTACATCTGATAGGACCCATTGTGCATGAGATTAAAGTTTAGACTCCTCAACATATCATACAAGGTCTTTCATAATCTACTTTAACATACTTTTCTTGTTATCTTCTGCCATTCTCCCTCTGTACTCTTTATAGTCTGTGCTTCTGTCATTCCCTGAACATGTGCTACTTCATAATTCTATGCTTTTGTACATTCTGTTCTCTCATCCTTGAATGTGCATTTTCCACACCTCTGCCAAAAGAACACATACTTCATTGTTTAAGACATAAATTAAAAGTTGTGAAAAATAGACTTTCCGTACTAAACAGAATTAACACTCAAACCTTGTAAAATCAGTACTTTGTAAACACAACAGAGTCTTTACCAAGGTAATGTAGAAGTAATAGCTTACAAATTTATATTCGCTTATTAAAGGGAGCATTCCATGCTGGGAAGAACAATTTATTGTCCATCTTTTAGTTATTAATTAAAGTTTTTTTCACAGAATACTCAATATATACTTATTACATTACATTTTGTATATTCTATGATTTCCAAGAAAATTTATGTAAACAGGTTGTCACTTAACATATTTTAATGTCAATGTAGCAATGAAATACCAATGAATAGCTAATTTACAAATCACAATAGAGTACTAATATAAACACTCAAATTTGTTAAAGTCGAAGAGGAAGCTTAGAAAAATTAACCATCTAAAAAATATATATATATAGATATACTTACCTCTTAAAACTCTCCAAAATCTAGATAAAATTTATTTACTTCATAATATTAAAATACATTTCCAGCATGCCTTATCCTCTGGTGTCAAAAACCATTGTGTGAAATGTTGACATGAATCAGGTTTCTGGGTGCATTTTTAAGCAAGTGTCACGTTCCTCAAGTGAGGAAATGCCAACTCCTGTATTTCATACACTGTCAGATCTTCCGTATTGCTTAAGAAAAGGTCTGAATAAATACATAAACCACGTCTTAAACTCTAAAACCTGAAAATTTATTAGACATCCAAACTAGTGGGCCACTTTCTGAAAATATTTTGTCTTCACTTTGATATTCATAAAATGACTCAAAGATTCTTTATGTTGCATAGTTCTGACATAATAGAAAAATGAAAAAAATGGAGTTGTCTAGTAAAAGACATTGTAGACTGCTGAGTAAGAGAAAATATGTTAGTTATAGTTAGGTCACTAATTCAGTATGGGCTATGGTTGACCTCATTTTACCACTTCATAAGGACTTATACAGTGGATCTCCAGAAAATATCCTCTAACACTGTAATCATTAATTCATTAAATTCATTAAAGGTACTGTGTTGCTGGGAACTTGTAACACTTTCTTTTTGTGCCAGTACATTGACAAATTATGACTATCTAATCTTAGCAGAGACTTGATTTTATCATTTCTTTATAATCACACTGCCCAAGATTTCTTCAGAACCTTAGGCTGCAGTAGATAAGATTCCCTGAAATCCATACATTTTGATTGTCCCTCACTGTCTCTGTCTCATGCACACTATAACATTTGCCTTCTTAAAGCAAAACTCAATTTATGCATTCCACTCCTCAATAACTTCTTGAAACCCCAATGTTTATAAAATCAACTTACAAGCAGTTGATGTATTTCAACGTTTGTCCACCACTATCTTATTTTATTTTATTTTTTTTATATGTTTTAACTTTGTTTTATGTATTTAATCCAGGTTTCAGGTAGTGGAACACTTTCTTTAAAAAATTGGACTGAGGACTAATTGAAACATTGGAGATGTGGTGTTCAAAAGGAAATAAGGGAGGGCTTCTATTTACAACAATGTAAAGACAAGAAACTAAATTTACCTTTTCACACTAAACAACTGAAAAAGTGGAAAAAATATGTGAAATGACAGTGTTCAGACAATGATTCTTGAAAGACAGGAATCAAATAAGTTGAGCTCTGATATTGTCACAGCTTACTGCCTGAAGAGAGACTTCAGACTGCATCTCAATAAGGGAGAACCCAGGGAGAACCTGCTGATCTTCCTGAGTTAACAGCACAGAGCTGGACCATCCAGGAAGGTCAAGGCTGCTAGAGTTTGCAGTCAGAGTACTAAAAAAGAAAAAGTCACAGAAAGAGAGCTCCTATAATCTGCAGAGAGTCCCATTCGGATCCTTAACTGAGTACTGATCAGCACACTTTTATAAGGCAACTACTCAGAGTTTGGTAAAGAATCATCCAAAATGAGCAGAAGGACAAATTTCTGGTTCTTACACAGCATCAAGATTAATTCATGTTTTAACCAACCAGAGTGAAATATTTTAAGTGTATTTCCTCAGCAGGGGAGTGAATTATCCTTAAACTAAAGGAAACTTTTTTTCCCCATGTGACAAAGCAAGCCTTACATTGTCTGGATGTAATAAAAAAATCCCATCAAACATGCAAAGAAGAAAGAACATACGCTCCATAATAAAGAGAAAAATAAATCAATGGAAACTGAACTAGACATAACAGAGAGGATAGAATTAGTAGAAAATAATTTTGTAAAGATTTATTAGTCTCCAGCTTCAGTTGTGGCATATAAAGAGGTTGGAAGTCATAAGTTCCATCATTACAACTAGAAAAAAGCTGAACAAACCAAAAATCAATGGCTTTTCTTGGATCTGTCAAAGAACTGAAATGACAGGGAAAACTTTGAATCTGAAATCTAAAGAGACAGGAGGATATAGAAAACCACAACAATGATCTGATTACCTGGAGCAGAAGCCAGTGGAGCCAGAAATAAATTTAAAAAACCCAAAAAACTTTTAAACAGTAATTTTGATGAATTGTTAGATGAAAGTAGACTAGCATGAGAGTGAGAAACTTCTGCAGGGTGCAGTCTTGGGGTCCCCTACATTATCTTGGATTTTACTTTGGAAACACCTCAGATTCATTTGTTAAAGAGTAGAGAAAGACCTTCTGATTGCTTTGGCTGCAGTAAGGGAACAATAAAAAACCAAAAACCAAACAAACAAACACATTTCTGTTGAGTAGATTCCAACTCACAGGGACTTTATAGAACACAGCAGAACTGCCCCATAGGTTTCCAACTGCTGACCTTTTGGTTAGTGGCCAAGCTCTTAACAATTGTGCCACCAGGGCCCCAGTGGAACAATACTCAGTATGAAATACATTTGGAGTGTTTTCCATAAAATCCTACTCTTTAGGATAAAAAAAAAAAAAAAATTACCAGAGCCTTATCCTACCTTGGGAAAGGGCACTTTTCTCCCTTCGGCCCCCTAACCATTCCTATTTCATTTAAGGAGAAAATAAATACTGAGAACACCTGTGATGGTCACAGCCCAGGGGCACATACCCGCTAAAAGACTGAACCAAAATCATGAGGTAATAGAATGCTTCACCTTCCCCACTCCTTACCACTACAAAGTAGTTCGCCATTATCCGTGGTTCCACCTTCTGTGGTATCAGTTAAACCTGTTGTCAACTGTGGGCTGAAAATATTAAATGGAAAATTCCAGAAATAACCAATTCATAAATTTTAAATTGAGCACCGTTCTCAGTAGTGTGATGAAATCTCGCACCTCCCTGCTCCATCCTGCCTGGGACATGAATCATCTCTTAGTCCAGGGTATCTGTGCTAAATTTCCCCTATTATTAACATTTTACATTAGCAAGGCACAGTTGATATGATTAATGAACCAATGTTGAATTAAAGTCCATACGTTGTTTAGATTTTCTTAATTTGTACCTACTACAGATATTATTCTATAATTTTCATTTCTTGTTATGACTTTATTTGGTTTTAGTATGAGAGTAATGCTTTAGTTTTAAATTGTTCTTCTTTTTCTAAATTAAGGTAAAATCTTAGGTTAACGATTTTACATTTTTCTTCCTTTCAAACATGTATCTTTAATGCTATAAATTTTCCTCTATTCCCTGCTTCTGCTGCATCCCACAAATTCTGATAAATTGTAGTTTTATTTAGCTCAAATTATGTTATTTATCTTGAGACTTCTTCTTTGATCTATGTGTAATTTATTTGTTTGTCATTTAATTTACAAATATTTGGGGAGTTCCCACTTATCTTCCTTTTATTTAATTCTAGTTGTTACCATTGCAGTCTGAGGAAAAAAAATCTTTCATGATTTCTATTCTTGTAACTTTGATACGATACATTTCATGGCCCAGAACATGGTCTAATGTTGGTAAATGTTTCATGTGAGCTAAGTAAGAATACATATTTTGCTATTGTTGGAGCATTCTGTAAGTGTCAATTAGCTCAAAGTGATTGATGTTGCTATTCAAGTCAAATATATCCTTACCGATTTTCTAACTGCTGAATGAGTCAATTACAGAAATAGGGGTTTTGAATTCTCCAACTACAATACTTGATTTGTCTGTTTCTCCTGTCTGTCCTGTCAGTTTCTGCTTCACTCACTGTTAAACTTGTACACTGTAAATCTCAATTGGGGATGATTTTGCCCCCAAAAGACATTTGTCAATGTCCAGAGCTATTTTTGCTTGTCACACTGTGGGAGGTCGGCAGAGAGTGCTAACGGAACCCACTGGATAGAGTCCAAGGATGCCGCTAAATATCCTCGAATGCACAGGAAAGTCCTGAACAACAAAAGATTATTCACCCAGAATTGTTGATAGTGCTGCTAGGGAGAAACCCTGCTATGAACTTTAAAGCAACCACATAAAAAAAAAAAAGTTATCACTAATAAGCTAACACAAACAAACAACAAGGAAAAGGAAATACAATGGAATCACGAAAATACTGGATTATTTTTTCAAAAGCAGAAGAAAGGGAATTAGCAAATAATAAAATGATAAATTTAAGCCCAAGCAAATCAACAATCACATTAAATATATATAGTCTAACCATCCTAATTGAAATGCAGAGATTGTAAGATTCAATAAAAAAGTAAAATAGAACTATATGCTGCCTAAAGGTACACCTTTATTTAAATAATAGAAATAGGTTAAATTTAAAGGACTGAAAATTATATGCCTGGTTGTTGTTAGTTGCTATTGAGTCAATTTTGAATCATGGTGATTCTATATGTGCAGAGTAGAACTGCTCCACAGAGTTTTCAAGACTGTGACCTTTCAGAAGCAGATCACCAGGCCTGTCTTCTGAGGCACCTCTAGGTGTGTTTGAACCACCAATCTTTCAGCCAGGGACTTGCATGCCTTGCTAAAACTATGAAAAAGAAAGCTGCAGTGGCTTATTGGTCCAGTTGTGAGGATTTTTGTTTTCTTTAGTTTGAGGTATAATCCATACCAAAGGTTGTGGTCTTTGATCTTCATCGATAAGTGCTTCGATTCCTCTTCAATTTAGCAAGCAAGGTTGTGTCATCTGCATATCACAGGTTGTTAATGAGTCTTTCTCCAATTCTGATGCTCTGTTCTTCTTCATATAGTCCAGCTACTCAGATTATTTGCTCAGCATACAGATTACATAAGTAGTGTGAAAGGTTACAACTCCGACACACACTTCTCCTGACTTTAAATCATGCAGTATCCCCTTGTTCTGTTCAAATGACTGCTTCTTGACCTATGAGCAGGTTCCTCATGAGCACATTTAAGTGTTCTGGAATTCACATTCTTCGCAATGTCATCCATAATTTGTTATGATCCATAATTTGTTATGATCCATACAGTCGAATGCCTTTGCATAGTCAAGTAGACACAGGTAAACATCCTTCTGGTATTCTCTGCCTTAAGAAAGGATCCATCTGAAATCAGTAATGATATCCCTTCTTCCACATCATCTTCTGAATTTGTCTTGAAGTTTTGGTAGTTCTCTGTTGATGTACTGTTGTAACTGCTTTTGAATGATCTTCAGCAAAATTTTGCTTAGGTGTGGTATTTATGATATTGTTTGATAACATATTTTTCAAACATTTTAAGCAACTCTTGTATGTATTTCACAAGTGAGACTAAAATGAGACATTATATTCTATTTCATATTTTTCTCAAGCTGTGCTTATCCTCTCTTGTATGGCCATTCTGATCTCCCATTTGCCTTTGAACTGAGAGACAGTGTTTTTGTATCAATTCTCTTATGACTGGTACACAGAATTAAAGTCTTATTTGAATATCTTGGAGATCCCATTTAAGATCAGTCTTTAAAAATAATATTAATAAGGAGATATTATTTTCCCAAAATATAGGTTGTAACATGCTGCTTTCTTGCTTTATTTATCAATGAAAGAATGATGTCTATCTGTAATATTGAATTTTGCTACTCTTTTTTTTCAAACTGAATATTCTATTCTATAAAGAGAGTTTCACGTATGATAGGCCCATTTTTCCCCCTCCACTGGAAAGGGAAACCTTTACTGAGTGGGGTAAAAGCTATTTCAGATCTGACTTAGAAATAATCCTTCCACTGTTGGGATAATTTTTTGTGGAGGCCTGTATGATTATTTTTCTTTTTCAACTCACAATTATGTATGTTATGGATGCTCCAAGGAGCCCTGGTGGTGCAGTGGCTAAGCGCTCAGCTGCTGACTGAAAGGTCAGCAGTTCGAACCTACCAGCCACTCCGCGGAAGAAAGATGTGGCAGTCTGCTTCTGTAAAAATGTTACAGCCTTGGAAACTCTATGGGGCAGTTTTACTCTGTCCTATGAGGTCACTATGAGTCAGAATCCACTTGAAGGCAATGGGTTTGGTTTTTTCGGTGATAGATGCCCCCTTGAAAACATAAAAACACATAAACATAAACTGCAGTTGAAAATCAATCATCTGTCAGTAGTAAAATATCTGTGAAGCCAATCAAAGGATGAAAGTTTTGTTGATAAATAGGAAAAAAAAAAGTACTTTACACTGGTTAGTCATTCTATAGTAGATAGGAGATACTGGTGTCAAAGCAAAGAAGGAAACAGCCCTAGAAAGTAGCCAACTGTCATAAATACAGGGAGTAGGAAATTTTAGGTTTTTTAACATCATACATATTATAATTTACTTAACTTTATATACAGATAGATATTTGTAAAATATCTGTAATCTGTACTGTTATCTCTTGTTTAAAAATGCAGGATCTTATCTGGATTGTAGATCCTCTGGAATAGTTTGCTGTTTGCTTGCTAAGCTTTTGTTAGCCTATTGTTCGGAAAGTTTGGAAAATATTATTTTTGTGTAACATCTGCAAAAAATCCCTATTGTCACTTATCTTATAACTCACTTCTACTGCCAAAGCTCTGTGTCGTAGCATGAGCTAGGTTTGACAAAAAATACCTGTTTTTTAAATTTTTTTCTACAAATACATAGTCCCTATAGGTTTTATTTATATACAGTGACTCATAATAATTTGATGTAATTTATATTGTGTATCAGTAATAATTCCATTTCACTATAATTTGAAGCAACTAATGAATAGTTCAAATATGTTAACCAAAGAAATTTATTCAGAAATTGCCTGTTTCCAAAATTGAGAATTAAGATAAAGATGATATATTGTGAGTTCTATCTTTATGTTAGGTCCCATTTAGAAGAAATGCTAAGAAATCATAAACAAGAATCTTTAGAACTACTGTGAAATATTGTGTATTGGTATCTGTGTGAGACCTCCAAAACTGAGGTGCTTGACATATCAAATTGACTGGCCTGGGTCTGAGCCCTAACTCCGTTTTAGCCCTTGCCTACTCTTTACCAACTGTTAAACTTTGAGCAACTAAGGAAATCAATCTTGCATCTAAGGACATGTTTTCCACTGCAGTTAAGCTAAGGAAGTGTAAACAGTATCTCTGAAGGGAGGGTCTTGACAGAAGCTCCTTATCAGAAATCTGCTCAGGCAACTCTCTGAAAGTGTTTGCTAAAGATGCTATTTTGGCAGAACATTCTCAGGAAGAAGTGTTCTGTGATTGTCCTGTGACCGACCTGTAAATCTTCCTTTAGTCATGGTCTTCCACAACTATGTAAAATAACTAATCTAAGAAGCCCACATATGCATTTTAAACCAGTTGTTTTAAAGTGTCCCTCCTGCTTCCCCAGCTTTGTGACTTCCAATTAGAATACTGTGTCTTTAGTTCCTGATTTTACCCTATAAATGTGCCTCTGTAATTCCCCTTCTTGGATCATTTGGTTTCACTGATTCTTTGATATATCTCTTTACTTTTATTTTAACAAAGTGTGCATTCTTACTCTGTGACACTTCTATAGTAAAGAAATGATTTAAGTTACTCTTAGGAAAATATATCACACTTTATATATCTAGTAATACAATTTTTATAAGATGAATATGTTCCTTTGTTGTTTTCAAATGGTGTGTTTTTCAGGTCTTTTGATTTTTTTACATCACTATTAACATATCCATTTATTCTTGTTTGTCTGTTTCTTTAACTTGCATTAAAATAAATAGCTGGGTTTAGATTATTAAGCATATTGATCTTATATCTAAGTATTTAGTGCAGTACCCATTTAATGAGAAACTAGAGCAGATAATATTTTAGGAAAAGCATTCAGATATTTTCTCAACAAATATATATCATAGCAGCTAGTCTTTTTTTTTTTTTTTAATATCAAGAACATAGGAAGGCATGACCCTAAGGTAATATATTTTTAAAAACTATTTATTTATCGTGCTATAACCTCCTTTAGAGAAATAAGTAATTTATCTTTGTAATTTCCCAGTATTTGCAAGAAAATATATGCATACCTTAAGAAATAAAAAAAAAAACAACTCGAGTGGATTCTGACTCATAGCGACCCTAAAGGACAGAATAGAACTGTTCCATAGGGTTTCTAAGGAGCAGCTGGTAGATTCGAACTGCTGACCTTTTGATTAACAGCTATAGCTCTTAATCAGTCTACCACCAGAGCTCCACATTAAGAAATATTTGATATATATTTGTTATGTAGTTACATAGGGAGGATACACAGGCATGTATGCATATATAAGTGTGTATGCATGTGTATACATACATGCACGCATATTCTTTATATACGAGATATGTGAAAGTATATGTGTATTTGTGCCTATGCATATGCACGAACATGTATGTGTATGTAAATATATACCTAAGTCTTACTGATTCAGAATCTCTAGGGTTGCAATCCAGGAATTCAAATTTTCAAAATGTGCCCCAGATGATTCTAATGTGCAAAATATTCCATGTCATGCTGACCCACCACAAATATCAACAATACATCTAATATTATTATTACTATAGCAATATTTCCCAAGACACTGCTGTGAGTTATTTTTAATGAGCTGTTCTGTGCTAAAGCATTCAGTGATCAAAATATATATGTATATATATGGACAGCTTTGCTTAATATACCCTCTCCTTGGACACTGATGATATATATTAGCAATAATGTAGGAGGATAAAATAAAGTATAATAATTAAAGTTTCCTTGCTTGTGCATTTGTCTTGTATCCCAGGGCTCTCTACTCAATGAGTTAAAGACCATCACTGTTACAGAAAGGATTTGTCTTCCCTTGATTGGTGTGTGGGGGAGGGAGGTACTAAAGGAACCCAGATATATCAAAGAAATCAGTTTAGTTTTAACAATTACATAGATTGGGAAAGAAAGTTCTCTTAATTTTTAGAAAGTGATTTTTTTTTTTTTAATTTCAGAACAAATTAAATATATAAATGTAAAGCTTAGAAAACTGCAAGACACAGGGCAGAAGGACTCTGTAAATGATGTTCATAACATAGAAATAGAGGTGGAAAAAGTGTGTGACTATGTAAGAGCTTGTTTTCCCTCTGAAGTTGACCAGCTGGTGGATAGAATAATTGCTAGAAGCTACATCCATTATTATTTATAGTTGCCATCAAGTTGGCTCTGACCTGTGACTACTTTATGGATAACAGTATGAAACTTTTCCCAGCCCTGTGTCATCTTCACGATCATTGGTATGTTTGAGTCCATTGTTGCAGCTGTCCTGTCAATCCATCTCATCCAGGGTTTTTCTCATTTTCAGTAGTCCTCTAGTTTACCAAACATGATGTCCTTTTCTAGCACTTGCTCTTTCCTGATGACATATTCAAAGTAAGTGAGTCGAAGTCTTGACATCCTCGGTTCTAAGGAACATTTTGGTTGTACTTCTTGTAAGGCTGATTTGCTTGTTTTTTTGCCAGTATAGTCAATAATTGGTGAAGCAAGGAAAAAAAAACCAAAAACACGGTACCTACCCAAAATTCAAACACACTTAATGATTCCATATGTATTCCATTAATGAAAACACATGGTATCAACAAATATTTCAAAGCAGAAAATAACTGGGCCTTGAAAGAGATATCTCAGGTAATTAATGACTCTTGTTCCAATCCTGATGCTATGTCCTTCTTCATATAGTCTGGATTCTAGGATTATTTGTTCAGCATGCAGATTGAACAACTAAGGTAAAAGGATACAACTCTGCAACTCATCTTTTCCAGTTTTGAACCATGCAGAACCTCCTTGTTCTGATCAAAGGACTACCTTTTGACCCATGTATAGGTTCTGTATGAGCAAAATTGATTGCTCTGGAATTTCAGTTCTTTACAATATTATTCATAATTTGTTATGATCTACACAATTGAATGCCTTCACATAGTTGATAAAACAAAGGCAAACATATTTCTGATATTCTTAGCTTTTGGCCAAGATTTATTTTAACAACAGCAATAACGTCCTTTGTTCCATGTCCTCTTCTAAATCTAGCTTAAACTTTTGACAGTTTCCTGTTTATGTACAGCTACAGTCATTTTTAAATTATTTTAGGCAGAATTATGCTGGCACATGATATTAATGATATTTTTCTATAATTTCCTCATTCTGTTTGATCATCTTTCTTTGGAACAGACACAAATATGAATTTCTTCTAGTCAGTTGGCCAGATAGCTGTCTTCTATATTTTTTGACAAGGATGGGTAGGCACTTCCAGCATTGCATCTATTTGTTGAAGCATCTCCACTTGAATCTAGTCAATTCATGGAGATTTGTTTTTTGCCATTGCCTAAAGTGAAGCTTGAACTTCTTCCTTCAATAGAGCAGTTCTTGATCATATCCTACAACCCGAAATGGTTGAAATTTGACCTTTTTTTTTTTTTTTTTTTGGATGGCGGCTCTGTGTATATTCCTTTCATCTTATTTTGATGCTTCCTGTGTCATGCAAATTTTTTATCCATAGAATCCTTCAATATTGCAACTCAAGGCTGGAATTTTCTCCTCAGTCCTTTCGGCTTGAGAAATACTGATTGTGTTCTTCTCTTCTGGTTTCTTAATTCCAGGTCATTGCATATTTTATCATAATAATTTGTCTTCTCCAGACACCCTTTGAAATTCTCTGTTTAGTTCTTTTACTTAACCGTTTCCTCTGTTCACTTTATATATCCTGAGCTTTAGATCAAGTTCAAAGTCTCTTCTAACATCCATTTTGGTATTTTCTTCTTTCTTGTCTTTTTAATGATTTTTCACTTTCTTCATCCATCATGTCTTTCTACAACTCTTCAGGTCTTGGGTCAATAGTGATCAATACATTGAATCTATTCTTGAGATGGTCCCTATATTTAGATGGGATGTATTCAAGGTCACATTTTGGTTCTTGTGGAAAGTGTTTTGATTTTTTTCAGTTTCAACACGAACTTTTACATGAGCAATTGATGGTTTGTTTTGGAGTCAGTACTTGGCTTTGTCTTGACTGATGATAGATATTTCTGATCACCTCCTTCCACAGATGTAGTCAATTTGATTCCTATGTAATCTTTCCTGTGAGTTTCACACGTATAGTTGTAATTGCATTGTTTAAAAAAAAAAAAAAAGTATTTCTGATGAATAAATCATTGGTCTTGCAGAATTCTACCATGTGATCTCCAGTGTGATTTTTACAAACAAGGCTTTATTTTCCAGCTACTTTCTTTACTTTCAAATTTCACATATGAATCACCAGTAATTATCAATACATCTTGATTTCACCTACAGTAAATTTCAGACTGCAGCAGTTCATAAAAATCTTCATTTTTTTGTCTTTGGCATTTGTGGTTCATGTATAAATTTGAATAATAGCCATATTAAGTGGTCTTCCTTGTAGTTGTATGGATGTTAACTTATCACTGACTACAGTGTTCTACAAACTAGATCTCCAAAATGTTCTTTTTGACAAATAATGTAATGCCTTTTCTCTTCAATAGCAGAGACCATTTGATTTTTTCATTCAAAATTGCCAATACCAGTTCATTTTATCTCACTAACACTTAGAATATCCATCTTCAATCATTTATTTTATTTTTAATGAATTTCAATTATCCTTGATTCTTACTTTGTACATTCCACATCCGTTACTAATGCGTGTTGTTGGCTGTTACTTCTCATTTTGAGTCCTGTCACATCAGCTAATGAAGAATCCGAAGGCTTTACTATATCTGTGTCACTAAGGTCCATTCTACTTGGAAAAGACTGCTCTCTCCAATTGTATTCTAAGTGCCTTCCAACCTAGAGGTCTCATTTTCCAGCACTATATCAGACAATATTCTATTGTGATATATAGAGTTTCATTGGCTAATTTCTAGAAGAAGATCACCAGGCCTTTCTTCCTAGTGTCTTAATCTGGAAACAGCACTGAAACCTGTCCACCATGGGTGAGCCTGCTAGTACTTAAAAAACCATTGATGTAGCTTACAGGATCATAGTAACATGCAAGTCGCCACAGTACAAAAAACTGACAGATGAGTTGTAGGTTAGGAAGAGAGACATATTCATTGGAATGGTTAAAATAAAGAACACTAACAATAACAATTGCTTGAAAGGATGTGGAGAACCCAGATCTTTCATATATTCCTGGTGGGACTGTAAAATGGTACAGCCACTCTGGAAAATTGATTGGTATTTTCAAATAGATTTTAGTAAGTACCTGCCATATGGTAAATGAGTACACTATTGGGTATTTATCCTTGAAAAATGAAAACTTATATTAACACAAATGTTTATAGTACCTTTACTTATAATCATCAAAAATGGGAAAAAAAAATACATTTTTTGGGCAGGTGAATGGTTAAACAAACTGTGATGCATCTATACCATGGGAAACTACTCAACAACAAAAAGAAACCAACTACTGAAGAACACAACAACTTGAATGGATCACAAGGTCATTCGGCTGGATGAAAAAAAGCCAGTCTTAAATGGCTGCATATTGTATGATCCCATTTATATAACATTCCTAAAATAGACAAAATTACAGACATAGAAAACAGATTAGTGATTTCCATGAGTTAAGGACAAGGAGAAAGTGATTATGACTATATAAAGTGTAGCATAACGGAGCTTCTCTGTGCTGATGGAACAATTCTGTATTTTGATTGATTGTAAGTGTAGGTATACAAATCTACAAATGTGATAAAATTCGTTGAAAAACAACAACAACACACGCACATTAATGAGTGCGTGTACAAACTGAAGAAATCTGAATAAAATATAGAGTCTAGTTAATAGCATTTTACCATAGTTAATGTTCTGATTATGATATTGTCGTGTTGTTATGTGAGATGTTACAATTAGGAGAATCTGGCTGAAGGATGCACAGGAAGTTTCTATTATGTTTGCTATTTTGTATGAGACCATAGTTATTTCAGGATAAAAAGTTTAAAGACAAAACAGGTGGCAGACCAATTTATCCTCTGGGCTATAGTTTGCTTACAGAAAAGAGTGTATTTGTCAATGATAGATTGTAAACAGATGTTGTTGTTGTTGTTGTTAGGTGCCATCCAGTCAGTTCCTACTCATAGCGACCCTCTGTACAACAGACCAAGATAGCACCCGGTGCTGTGCCATACTCACAATCATTGCTAAACTTGAGCCCATTGTTGCAGCCCTTGTGTCAATCCATCTGGTTGAGGGTCTTCCTCTTTTTCGCTGACCCTCTACTTTTCCAAGCATGATGGATGTCCTTCTCCAGGAATTGGTCCCTCTTGATAACATGTCCAAAGTATGTGAGACAAAGTCTCACCATCTTTATTTCTAATGAACATTCTGGCCGTACTTCCAAGAGAGACTTCTTCGTTCTTGTGGCAGTTTACGGCATATTCAGTATTCTTCACCAACACCTTAATTCAAAAGCATCAATTCTTCTTCAGTCTTCCGCTCTCACATGCATGTGAGGCAATTGAAAACACCTTGGCTTGGGTCAGGCGCACCTTAGTCCTGAAAGTGATATCTTTGCTTTTTAACACTTTTAATAGGTCTTTTGCAGCAGATTTTCCCAATAAAATGCATTATTTGATTACTTGACTGCTACTTCCATGGGTTTTGATTATGGATCCAAGTTAAATGATACCCTTGACAACCTCAATATTTTCTCCATTTGTCATGATGCTGCTTATTGATCCAGCTGTGAGGATTTTTGTTTTCTTTATGTTGAGGTGTAATACATACTGAAGGCTGTGGTCTTTAATCTTCATCAGTAAGTGCTTCAAGTTCTCTTCACTTTCCGCAAGCAAGATTGGATGTCTTAATAGCAAAAAATAATAATAAATAAATGCATACATACATATGTAAATAAAGTAAAAGAAAAATGAACAAAAAAGAGGGAAGAAACTTGATCTTTTCCTCACACTAAATGCAATATTACTTCAAAATGGATCAGTCATAAATGTAAGGGTAAAAACAAAATTTATAGAAGATAGTGAAGAAGGAAATTGTCAAGATTTATGGCCTTAGGTTAGGCAAGGATTTCTTAGCTAGGACAGAATCACCTCTAGAAGAAGGAAGTGAAACGACAACAGCAACTGTAAGCAAACATGAGGCAGGCCTTAATAGTTCACATCTCTGATGACAGGATAAGGACTTAAATTTTAGCAACTTCATGAGGCAGCCTCAGAAAATTATTATTTTTTAGATAAGAAGCAAACATACAGAAAAATGGTGACACTGGGAGATAAGGCAATATACGGAAAGAAAAAAAATTCAAGGATCCAACAAAAGTAAGAAAGTGAAAAAGTCGTGCCAAATTTTCCCTTTTCTACTCCATCAACATCATCATACATAAAAGAAACATCACAGCAGAGGGCCAAATGACAGGATAGAATACTTCTGAACTAAGAACACTGTCTAAGAAACTAGGAGAAATTTTTTAAAAAAATCATGTCCATACAAACTTACTGTAAAAATTTAATTTTTATAGATATCAGTTATTCTGTGAAGATGTATCCCCTAATCCAAATGTGAAGCGGAAGAAAAATGAAAGAAATAAAACGTGACTTGATTGAACTCAGGAAATAAATAAAAGAGAAAGAAGACTTTTTTTTTTTTTACTAATTAAGCTAAACTACTGTTTGGTTTTAAGACGACTTCATGGGATAGTTTTGATTTAAGGTTTAAAGATTATCTCAGGACAATAGTTTCAAGGGTTCATCCAGCCTCCTTGGCTCCAGAAAGTCTGGAGTCCATGAGAATTTAAAAATTATCTATATGGGATCAAATTGACAGCAACAACTTGAAAGATTAGATAAGAACCTTGGGAGGTAGTGAGTTTATTTTAATGAGGGAGGATACATTTCAGAAAAGGAGGCTGAGAATGGTTGTACAACTCAAATAATGTAATCAGTGTCACTGAAATGTACATGTAGAAACTGTTGAATTGCTGTATGTTTTGCTGTGTATAGTCTCAATAACAACAATAAAATTAAAAAAGAGAAAGAAATCATTTATTAAAAAAATATAGACAAAATTATAAGGCTTCCAAAGGGGTATTTATTTAAATGAAGATTAAAAAAAATTTGAAGAAACAGGAAAGAAGTAAAAGGGAACAGAGAAAAGTTTCATATGATTGCACATATGTATTAATGGTGAGTCTAAAGCATAAAATCAATAAAATAAAACAGAATTAATATTTATAACAAAATAATACCTTTCAGACATGAAGAAAATAATATCCATAAGGTACAAGGAAAATTTAATTCAGAATAATCATTTCCAGGACAAATCTAGTAAATATACTTTATTTTAAAGATAAATAACAAAATGCCATAGTATAGAATTTCAAATAAATCTACAAACATAAGGCAATAGGTAAACAAATCTGTTAGTAGCTTTATAAATAAAGACTTTCTTCTCAATCCCTACTCGATATTTTACAGACTTTGTTTTAATCATCTCTTATAACTTGGTGAGTCTCAAGTCTATATACTAACCCAAACAACTCATATGAGCTCTACACTTTTGTATACAATTGCCTTCTGTGTATTTCCACTTAGGTGTTCCTATTCGACTTCAAACCAAATTTTCAAATTGAACTCCTCCTTCCAAGTTCACAATACTATCCATACAGAAGATACTCATGCTAAAATTGCCTAGATCGTTCAATCTTCCTTAAAAAACAAACAAACAAACAAACAAACAAAAAAAAAACTGTTGCCATCAAGTTGATTCGGACTCACAGTGACCGTATAGGACAGAGTAGAACTGCCCGGTAGGGTTTTCAAAACTGTAATCTTTATGGAAGCAGACTGCCACAACTTTTTCCCACGGAACCACTGGTGTGTTTGAACCACTGACCTAGTGCTTAACCACTGCACTACCAGAGTTCTTTCAATCTCCCTTACCATCCCTTATTCAACTGATGATCAATAGTTTCATTTCCATTTCATCACTTTGTTCCCCTCTAATATAAACTTTCCAATACGTTCTCCCTGTCATTACTCTAGGCCAAGTCTTAATCAACTTTGATTATTAAAATAGCAGGATAACTGTCTCTTGACGTCTAGTATTGCAATCCTGTTTCCTCAGCTTCCATATTACCGTCTCAGTTAATTTTCTAGCTGACCTATAACAATGATCCTATCACCACACTATTTAAAACACTTCAATAGTTCTCTATTGTGTGCTGTATAGATGTTAACAAAACAAGCATCACAGCAATATGCAAGTTGTGATGCTGTGATGCTGTGTTGCTGTGATGCTGGAAGCTATGACACCTGTATTCAAGTACCATCTGGGTTACCCATGGTGGACAGGTTTCAGCTGAGCTTTCAGACTAAGACAGACTAGGAAGAAGGACCTGGCAGTCTACTTCTGAAAAGAATTAGCCAGTGAAAACACTATGAATAGCAGCAGAACATTGTCTGATATAGTGCCAGAAGATCAGCCTCTCAGATTGGAAGGCACTCAAAATATGACTGGGGAACAGCTGTCTCCTCAAAGTAGAGTTGACCTTAGTGACATGGATGGAGTCAAGCTTTTAGAAGCTTCATTTGCTGATGTGGCATGACTCAAAATGAGAAGAATCAGCTGTAAATATCCACTAATAATTGGAACATGGCATGTACAAAGTATGAATCTAGGAAAATTGGAAATCATAAAACATAAAATGGAAGGCATAAACATCGATATCCTAGGTATTAGCGAACTGATATGGACTGGAATTGGCCATTTTGAATCAGTCAGTCATATGGTCTACTATGCCAGGAATGACAACTTGAGGAATGGCACTGCATTTATCATCAAAAAGAACATTTCAAGATCTATCCTAAAGTACAATGCTATTAGTGATAGGATAATATCTATACTCCTACAAGGAAGACCAGGTAATATGATTATTATTCAAGTTTACACACCAACCACTAAGCCAAAGATGAGGAAATTGAAGATTTTTACCAACTTCTGAAGTCTGAAATTGATTGAACATGCAATCAGGATACACTGATACTTACTGGTGATAGGAATGCAAAAGCTGGAAACAAAGAAGAAGGATTGGTAGCTGGTAAATATGGCCTTGAAGATAGGAATGATGCCAGAGATCACATGACAAAATTTTGCAAGACAAATGACTTCTCCTTTTTTCACCAACATAGAAGTTGACTATACATGTAGACCTCACCAGATGGAATACATAAGAATCAAATCGACTACATCTGTGAAAAGAGATGATGGAAAAGCTCAATACCATCATTCAGAACAAGACCAGAGGCTCACTGTGGAACAGACCATCAATTGCTCATATGCAAGTTCAAGGTGAAACTGAAGAAAATTAGAACAACTCAATGAGAGCCAAAGTACGACCTTGAGTATATATCTCACCTGAATTTAGAAACCATCTCAAGAATAGATTTGATGTGTTGAACACTAACGACCAAAGACCAGACAAGTTATGAAATGACATCAAGGACATCGTATGTGAAGAAAGTAAGAGATCATTAAAAAGCCAGGAAGAAAGAAAAGACCAAAATGGATGTCAGAAGAGACTCTGAAACTTGCTCTTGAACTTCGAAGAGCTAAAGCAAAAGGCAGAAATGATGAAGTAAAAAAGCAGAACAGAAGATTTCAAAGGGCAGCTCCAGAAGACAAAGTATTAAAATGACGTGTGCAAAGACCTGGAGTTAGGAAACCAAAAGGGAAGAACACCCTTGACATTTCTCAAGCTGAAAGAACTGAAGAAAAATTTCAAGCCTCAAATTGCAAAATTGAAGGATTCTACAGGGAAAATATTAAACAAAGCAGGAAGTATCAAAAAAAGATGGAAGGAATACATAGAGTCACTGTGCTGAAAAGACTTGATCAACGTTCAACCATTTCAGGAGGTAGCTTATGATCAGGAACCAATAGTACTGAAGGAAGAAACCCAAGCTGCACTGAAGACATAGGTGATAAACAAGGCTCCAGGAATTGACGGAATACTAATTGAGATGTTTCAACAAACTAATGCAGCGTTGGAGGTGCTCACTCACCTATGCCAAGAAATTTGGAAGACAGCTACTTGGCCAACCAACTGGAAGAGATCCATATTTATGCCTATTCCCAGGAAAGGTAATCCAATGAAATGAGGAAATTATCAAACAATATCATTAATATCACACTCAAATAAAATTTTGCTGAAGATCATTCAAAAGTGGCTGCAGCAGTACATCCACAGAGAACTGCTGGAAATTTAAGCAGGATTCAGAAGAGGACGTGGAACCAGGGATATCATTGCTGAAGTCAGATGGATCCTGGCTGAAAGCAGAGAATACCAGAAAGATGTTTACCTGTGTTTTATTGACTATGCAAAGGCATTCTACTGAGTGGATCATAATAAACCGTGGATAACATTGCGAAGAATGGAAATTCTAGGACGCTTAATTTGTACTTATGAGGAACCAGTACATAGATCAAGAGGCAGTCGTTCAAATGGAGCAAGGGGATACTGCATGGTTTAAAGTCAGGAAAGGTGTGTGTCTGGGATTTATCCTTTCACCATACCTACTCAATCTGTATGCTGAGCAAACAATCCGAGAAGCTGGACTATATAAAGAAGAACGGGGCATCAGGATTGGAGGAAGACTCCATAACAACCTGAGTTCTGTAGATGACACAACCTTGCTTGCTGAAAGTGAAGAGGACTTGAAGCACTTACCTATGAAGATCAAAGACCACAGCCTTCAGTATGGATTACACCTCAGCATAAAAAAACAAAAATCCTCACAAGTGGACTAATAAACAGCATCATGATGAATGGAGAACAGATTGAAGTTGTCAAGGATTTCATTTTACTTGGATCTATAACAACACCCATGGAACTAGCAGTCAAGAAATCAAAAGACCCATTGCATTGGGCAAATCTGCTGTAAAAAAGCTCTTTAAAGTGTTGTAAAGCAAAGATGTCACCTTGAAGACTAATATGCGCCTGACCCAAGCCACGGTGTTTTCAATTGCCTAATATGCATGTGAAAATTGGACCATGAATAAGAAAGACCAAAGAAGAATTAACACCTTTGAATTATGGCATTGGCAAAGAATATTGAATATACCATGGACTGCCAGAAGAATGAATAAATCTGTCTTGGAAGTGGTACAACCAGAATGCTCCTTAGAGGCAAAGATGTTGAGACTGTCTCACAGACTTCGGACATGTTATCAGGAGGGATCATTACCTGGAAAAGGACATCATGCTTGGTAGGAGAGAGGGTCAACGCTGGAGAGGAAGATTCTCAGTGAGATGGATTGACACAGTGGCTGCAACAATGGGCTCAAGCATAGCAAGGATTGTGAGGATGGCGCAGGATCGGGCAGTGTTTCATCCAATTGTACATAGGGTCACCATGAGTCGAAAGCAACTCGACTGCACTTAACAACAACGACAGCAACAATAGATGTTAACTGGCCTCTGACAACTGAAATCTAACCAATGAATGTATTTGTTTGGCAAGAACTTTTTTTAAATTTGAATTTGAATATGATTTGCCAGTGGCCAATACTCCCTTTTGTCTTATGTCTTGAGTTCTTCTGCTTATTCTATCTGCTTACTCCTTGTTAGCATTGAGTTTGTACAGAAATAGTTTGCAGTATAAAGTACAGACACTCTGTGTGGTTTATAAGGCAGCTTATGCTTTGAGCTATGTTTATTACTCTAACCTTAACTACAACAACACTTCCTGCCTGGGTCACTCCCCTTCTCACCACTCTCCCCTGACACTTCTACAGGGACAATGGAGGGCCTGCAAACCTATGTAAAAGCAATGTTCCATTGTGCTGATATGTTTCTTAGCACATGCTGTCCTCTCCAGCTGGAACTGGACCCTTCTCTTACACTTCATCTGCTTAGTGAAATTCCTCTTACTAATCACTTCCTTTGCTAGAAGTGTGTGTCAGTTCTCAAAAACATTTACTTGGATTATGTGTCTTTTAAAACTTTCAAAGTGTAAACATTTAATCACATAATCTTTACTCATACTCTAATGATTGTTATGAAAAGTAGACACTCTGTTAAATGATTTTCCATTATAACTGACAGGAAATAAAGTAGATGTTACCTAACAAATACACAAGGTAATTGTTTTCTGTACTGGGACCACATTGACTTCTCTTCAGTCATTATGAATAACATATCTATTGTCTAGACAAAACAAAACTCCATGTCAATATAAGTTTAAAAAGTATATTTTACATTTTATTAGAATTTTATAATATTTTTCCCTTCCCTTTCAGAACCTTATCAGTTTGGCTGAAACGTAATATTAAAAAGATACAGATTTACCTCTACGTGTTGACAACTTTGAAATATCATATCATGTCATTCGGAAATATTAAAATCTCCAGCCTACAATATAGAGGGCTGCAGTGTCATGTTAACTAAAAAACAACTGTTTGCAAATTATATCCTTGTATGAAGAAAATTCATTTCTCACAGATGGAGGGAAATGAAAGTGAATATTGCCTACGGTCCAGTTAGTTAATGGAAAATTCAAATCCAATAATCACTAGCCTTTCAGCCATGTGGAACATCTCTGGGAATGGCTAATTTACCTTAGGACTAGAGAGTCAGAGAAGAACCATTTAAGTCCAAAGACCCAGAAACATCAAATAGGTGTTGAGTTTGTACAAGAAGCAATTGACATGAACTTGAAAGCAAAGAATTTATTCTTTTTCCCCCTATATTATTAACTTATATTTGCATGGTATTTTTGAAAGAACATGAGGGTTAGATTAAGACAAAATACAAATCCAGGGTCTACTTATTTATGTATGTCCTTAGCTAAATTATTTATATTTCTAAGTATTCATTTTATTATCTAAAATTAGGAATAGAATAAGTAACTTGAAGATTGGTTGTAAAGATTGGAAGCAAGCATGGAATGTTTCAAAAATATCACTATCAAGCCTATATAACCATACAAAATGGACTTGGGCGAACAACTTTGTTAATATAACCCATATTTATTGAATATCATATGTGAACCAGGTACTGTTTTAGGCACTGGAGGCCAACAATAGAATAATACCATAACTGAGCCCACAGGTGAGTTTA
Source organism: Dugong dugon (assembly GCA_030035585.1). Taxonomy (NCBI): domain Eukaryota; kingdom Metazoa; phylum Chordata; class Mammalia; order Sirenia; family Dugongidae; genus Dugong; species Dugong dugon. Next base: position 44,539,105 of record CM057477.1, on the reverse strand, counting down.
CCATCTAGATAGGAAGATGGAACTGTCAATCCAAGGATGCCAGGAGGACAAAAGAAGTAACAAGTAGATAAAGTCCACACATGTTGGTGACTTACTAAATTTGGAGTTAATCATTATTGTTGGTAGGTGCTGTCCAGTTGATTCCAATTCACAGCAACCCTATGTACAACAGAATGAAATACTGCCTGGTCCTGTGCCATCCTCATGGCTTTGTTATGCTTGAGGCTATTGTTGCAGTCACTGTATCAGTCTATCTCATTGAGGGTCTGCCTCTTTTTCACTGAACCTCTACTTTACTAAATATGATGTCCTTCTCCAGGGATTGGTCTCTCCTGAAAACATGTCCAAAGTATGTGAGATGAAATCTCACCGTTCTTGCTTCTAAGGAGCATTCTGGATGTACTTCTTCCAAGACTTGTTCATTTGTTCATTCTTCTGGCAGCCCATGGTGTAGTCAATATTCTTCGCCAGCACCATAATACAAAGGTGTCAATTCTTCATCAGTCTTCCTTATTAATCGTCCAGATTTCACATGCATATGAGGCAATTGAAAACACCATGGCTTGGGTCAGGCCCACCTTAGTCCTTAAAATGACATCTTTGCTTTTTAACACTTTTAAAAAAATCTTTGTGGCAGATTTTCCCAATGCAATGTGTTGTTTGATTCCTTGACAGCTGCCTCCACAGGTGTTGATTGTGGGTCCAAGTAAAATGAAACCTTGACAACTTCAGTATTTTATCCCTTTGTCATGATGTTGCTTATTGATACAGTTGTGAGGATTTTTGTTTTTTTTTTATATTGAGGTGTAATCCATACTGAAGGTTGTGGTCTTTGATCTTCATCAGTAAGTGCTTAAAATCATCTTCACTTTCAGCAAGCAAGGTTGTGTCATCTGCATAATGCAGGTTGTTAATGAGTCTTCCACCAATTCCAATGTCACATTCTTCTTCATATAGTCCAGCTTCTCAGATTATTTGCTCAGCATACTGATTGAGTAAGTATGGTGAAAGGATACAACCCTGATCCAGGGTTAATTAAGGAATAAAAGTATTAAGAATTGACTAGAAACTTGGAAACTTGATTAGAGGTTCAGAATATGGGATTTAAAGAAAAATATGTGAAAAAGATGATTTTGTTTGTTTTCTTGTTAAGAAAGGAGTTACTGGAGGTATTTATAGTCTGAAAAAATAGAACAGGTAGATGCAAAAATAGATAGTCTTTGAATAGACTTTTCTCTATGGTAATTTGAAAAGCAGCAAAAATCTTTACATACCTTAAAATTCTCTCCCTTACTGGCCTATTATTTTGTCTGACATTATTGCTAAAGATAGGAATTTTTTGCTAAGAAATTGTTTTCATCACAGTTTTGCTAAAATATAGTTGTATAACTATGTTAACTGAGGAAGTCTGTAGGTCTATGCAAAGGATTCAAGAATTTATACTACTATCTAAATATAATTCAAAGAGTACAAGACCATAGAACTAATGTAATAAAGAAAAGTTTTGTTCATTTGTTATTTGTTTCTGCTTTTGTTGTTCCTTTTAAGAAGAAATATAAATTGGATGTATTACAATACTATCAAAATGTGGTTGAGGTTACTGGTAAGACCAAAGAAATAATGAGTTGAAGACCTACAATGAATATAAAAAAATCTTTTCTGGAACAGCAACACAGATAGAGTATAGGATAGGTGTCTCTTGTTTCCACAGATGGAGAGTCAGTTCAACCTGGCTCATAAAGAACAAAATGCTGAGCTCTAACTTGGAATTCCTGAATAAATGGCAAGAGAGGAGGGAAGATTTTCATAACTTGACGGTAGCATGTTTGTTAGCCGACTTGCATTTGTAACAAAAGAGCTAAGAGTGAGCTTTGAAATGAATATAGATGAGATAACAATATGATTACTGGGTCACAGAAAGTAATGTCCCAATCAAGGATCCACTTTCCTTAACATTTCCTATATACGCTTGTGCTTATGATTACTAAATTAGCCACATAACAGGAAATTAGAAGAGTCCTTAAGTTTTATGTTATATTCCAGTATGGAGGGACATTAAGTTGCTAGCCATTCACTTTTAATAAAACAATACAATGTTTATGAAGTCCAGCAGAGTTAGCAAACTCTGCGTCATCGTAGATTTTTTTCTATTTTACCCCTGCCCCCATGGGTACAGAAGAAACTCTTCTATGGTATGATGAATTTCTGTAATATCCCGAAGTGACTAAAAATTTCAACAGACTTTCCTCTGAAAAATTACACCTCATCCATTCTCTTGTTGCATATTTGCGCTTTCCCTGAGTAAGTGAACACTGAAGGGGGAATTTGAGAGCTCTAATAGCTTCTTCTAATAGCGTTCTTATAATAGTAATGTTTTTAGCATCACTGTAGTTAAGGACTTGTCAGCACTTATAAACTCCTACTTTGGTGAAATTTCACTTGGCATATAAGCTTTCAGCCCAGGAGTAATTTTCATTTTAAGCTTTAAAACCATCTCTTAGGATGCTTGTGTTGGTGTGTTTAAAACTTAAAACAAAAGCTTACTGTTCTCAGATGATTCTAATTTTCCTCTAAAATTGCTCTTTGCAGGTTTCTTTCCTCTATAAAATCAATTAGCTCATAATGGTTAAAAAGAGTGGAAGTTTTTAACAGTTGTAATGATAGATGAAATAAAATGTTGCACAACAGAATTACATATAATTTTAAAGTGGCAAAAATAAAAATGTTGACAAATGAAAATTGCCTACTTTTACATATATACCAAATACCTAGTGAAGAACCTGACTTTAGATGATATCCAAAACATGAAGGTGAAATATTATCAGTACAATCCTTTATTTTTACCTTAAGATATCATGTTAGGTTGTTTCAAATTAATATAACACTTTAAGGTGTTTTCTTTGTAATATCTAGAAAGTTTACTTTAGAGAACTTGAGATTGTTGGTTCATCTCTATCACTCTCCTGGGTGCTCCTTCTTTGACTTCTTTGCTGGTTCTCTGTTGTAAATGATAGAGTGACCCACGGCATTTCCCTCAATCTGACCCACTCTCTAGGACATCTTATTTAATCATAAGGCTTCAAATGCTACACATAGTATTATAAGTCTTACATTAATATATCTACATCTGAAATATTCTGAGTCCTACAGCTCTACTTATGATATTTTACATGAAAAAATCCGTTACTGTTTAGTCAATTCTGACTCATCTCGAATTTAAAATGTACACGAAGGCTCATTGTATATTTTGTTTTCCTCCCTTTCTCCGTCATCCCAGAATCTTTCTCTCTTAGCTTCTTCAATAGCAGCATATTTTATTGCTCAAGAGAAAAACCGAGACATCCTTTTTGATTCCTTCTTTTCGCTCTTCTACTAAATCCAATCCATCAGCAAGTACTTTCAATTATACCTTAAAATATATCGTAAATCAATTTTTTTTTCTCCATCCTCTCTATCTTCGCTGCTGGATCACCTCTTATCAGGACTATCTTGGTCTACAGAGAAGAGTAAGATTGACATTTGAAAATACAAACACTAGCGCGGCTTCACTCTCTTACCATCTTCCCCATGACAGGGAATAGCATTGCAATGTCTTCCTATGATTTATAAGGGTCTGCACTATCTGGTCTTTCTATAAATATTCACATTTATCTGGAGGCCACTGTCTGGTCAAGCTCAGTGTCTTCTAGCCACAGGGAAAATTTTTGAACCTTGGAAAGAATAGAAATTTTCAACATTTTATTTGATTTTTTTCTTATCCTTTGTTTTCTTTCCCTTGCTTGTCTCATGACTGTTACTAGTTTAATACATTTCTCAAAGAGTAATAGAATCACGTCATAAAGTATGCATACTGACTTAAAGAGGCTCCTTTTGGCCAAATTCAGAAAATTTGAGAACTCAAAAGAATAATAAGGTAATGATGGTAGTTCATTATAATATATTGAATAAATAATTGTCTGTGAGTGCTTAGAAATATTAAAAAATGAGAGATAAAGAGAAAAAAATAGCAAAAAAAATGAAGGTTCTTCTTTAAGAAAAATGCTAGGTAATAAATGTCAAAGAAATAGTAAAGGTAGAAAATCACTATCTTATAAGCCCAATGTAATGACTGGTTAAGTCAAGGATCTTAAATTGATGCTAAAACTCTGAGTTAAAATGTAATTGTAAACAGGTGAATCAGACAGTGTCAAATTATAATCCCATAGTTTTCTTATTAATTATAAAGTAAATCATTTGTTTTACTAAGAAAAGATCTGGTGGTAACTACCTTACACAAATGTCCAGGATTGGTATTGCCAATAATATTATAGCATGCCAATAAATGTCTCTTTATATGATTCACTATACTTATGTGTTTTGGCCAGAATTGGTTGAAATCAATCTAATTCTGAGGAACAATCAGAAAAGAATCAGAAATTGGGATATTCTAGGACAACAAACCAGAAATCTTCAAAGTATTAAATGTTAAAGAACTAACAAGAAGAGGCAAAAGAAGTGTTTTAGATTGGAAGGACCAAAAAGATACAACTACCAAATACAATGTTTGAAACTAAATTGGAATCTAGATCATTGGGGGGGGGGGGAAATATATATATATATATATCAAAAGAGTAGGTTAAAAGGAAAAATATTATAAGCTGAACAGCACTCTCATTCTAAGTATTTTTTCCTCTTAGTAAACTTAATTCTGGAGTTGGGCCAGAGTGGTTAAGCACTTGGCTGCTAACCAAAAGGATGGCAGTTCGAATCCACCAGCTGCTCCTTGGAAACCCTATGTGAGCAGGTCTATTGTGTCTTATAGGGTTGGTATGAGTGAGAATCAACTCCATGACAATGGGTTTAAACTCATTCATCTGCGATTTTGAAGTGATGTCTCTCAATGGATTTTAGGATATACAGATTAAAAATTAAAAAGGTTAAATGAAAACACTACTGTCTTGAATTTGAGTTTGAAGAATCAGTATCAACTCATGATTATTGTCTTCAAAAAATACCTATTTTTTATACCTGTCTATTGAAAAGACCCAATAGCAAAGAGTAAACCTAGCACCCAGATTTGGGTTATAAATACCATTTTCATTAAAAGAAAACAATGCTCCTTGTAGAAATGTTGTTGTCGTTGTTAGGTGCCATCGAGTTGGTTCTGACTCACAGCAACCCCGTGTACAGCAGAATGAAAACACTGCCTAATCCTGTGCCATCCGTATCATCATTGTTATGCTTGAGCTCATTGTTGCAGCTTCTGTGTCAATCCATCTCATTGAGGGTCTTCCTCTTTTTCGCTGACCCGCCACTTTACCAAGCATGATGTCCTTCTCCAGGGACTGGTCCCTCCTGATAACACATCCAAAGCATGTGAGACAAAATCTCACCATCCTTGCCTATAAGGAGCATTCTGCCTGTACTTCTTCCAAAGCAGATTTGTTCATTCTTTTGGCAATCCATGGTATATTCAACACCATAATTCAAAGGCATCAATTTTTCTTCAGTCTTCCTTTTTCATCGTCCAGCTTTCTCATGCATATGAGGCAATTGAAAACATCATGGCTTGTAGAAATGGCTGATGCTAAATCTGGGACAGTAAATATACAGTATGTATGGAATACTTTTATCATCCTAGAAAGAAACAAAACTATAAAGACTACTAAGATTATTTCAAAAGGACTTGTGTCAATGTGAAAAAGCTGTCGTTGGGCAAAGAAGAGATTTGAACATTAATAAGGACAATAACTGAAATCGATTAAAACACATCAAAAAAAAAAAAAAAGCTCTGTAGCTACTTTTAGATAGTGCTGAGAAGCCAAATCACTACTTCGAAAATACATAAACAAAAAAAAAGAAGCATTTATCCAGCCTTTCTTATACAAACTATCCCTCAGAGTAAGTGTACATTTCTCATTATAGGATTATCTAACTAACAGCTAAAACGTGTGATAAAACCTCATTTTACAACTATTAATAAAATAAAGGATCATCAATTCCTGATACATCCAGACATTATAAGCTCCCTGGTGAGAATATACCTGTCTACAAAGTATTCTTAGCAAATACTAAAGCTTGATCTAAACAAATCTAGATCTAGTAACAATATTCAGTAAATACCAGGAATAGAGGTATGTAAAGGACACCGTGGTGATGTGATCTGCAACATACCATCTGTGGACAAATTATTCCATCAAATAAATTGCATGGAAAAAAGATAAGGAGGAAAGATATAAAATTTATATGATAAAAGAAACTTAAAAGACATATCAATTTTAATGTATAAGCCTCGTTTGGATATTGACTAGGCCAAACTTAATATTATACAAATTTGAGGCAATCGGGGAAATATTAGCATTGCCTGGATAGTTGATTAACATAAGAAATTACTGAATTTTTGATGTGGTTATATTATTATGTTGCTGTTGGTATTAGATGCCATCCAGTGAGTTCCAACTCAGAGCAACCCTATGTACACCAGAATGAAACACTCCCCAGTCCCACCATCCTCACAATCTTTGTTATGCTTAAGCCCATTGTTGCAGCCACTGCATCAATCCATCTCATTGAGGGTCTTCCTCTTTTTCACTGACCCTCTTCTTTATTAAGCATGGTATCCTTCTCCAAGGACTAGTTCCTCTGATAACATGTCCAAAACATGTGAGACAAAGTCTCGCCATTCTTGCTTCTAAGGGGCATTCTGGCTGTACTTCTTTTAAGACAAATTTATTCTTTCTTCTGACAGCCCATGGTATATTCAATATTTTTCACCAACACCATAATTCAAAGGCATCAGTTCTCTTTGGTTCTCTGTACAGATTACACTTCAACATAAAGAAAACAAAAATCCCCACAACTGAACCAACAAGCAACATCATGATAAATGCAGAGAATACTGAAGTTGTCAAGGATTTCATTTCACTTGGATCTACAATCAATGCCCATGGAAGCAGCAGTCAAGAGATCAAATGACGTATTGTATTGGGCAAATCTGGTGCAAAAGATCTCCTTCAGGCGATAAAAAGCAGAGACGTCACTTTGAGGACTAAAGTTTGCCTGACCCCAGCCATGGTATTTGCAATTACCTTATATGCATGTGAAAGCCTGACAATGAATAAGGAAGACTGAAGAAGAATTGATGCCTTTGAATTATGGTACTGGCAAAGAATATTGAATATACCATGGACTGCTATAAGAACAAACAAGTCTGTCTTGGAAGAAGTACAGACAGAATGCTCCTTGGAAGTAAGAAAGTGAGGCTTTGTTTCATGTACTTCGGACACGTTACCAGAAGGGACCAGTCCCTGGAGAAAGACATCATGCTTGGCAAAGTAGAGGGTCAGCGAAAAAGAGGAAGACACTCAAAGAGATGGATTCACACAGTGGCTGCAACAATAGGCTCACACATAGCAATAATTGTGAGGATGGCACAGGACCAGGCAGTATTTCATTTTGTTGTACATAGGGTCACTGTGAGTTGGAACCAACTCTACAGCATGTAACAACAACAACCACAATATATTCCTGGTGAGATTGCAAAATGATATTTTAGGTATTTCCAGGATTACTTTACTGGAGAACTAGAAAGGAAAAAAAATGCTCCATCTAGCAATTGTCTGTTTGACGATGGAAAGTGGTGATGGATGCACAACAGATGGACAAAATTAACGACACTATATAGCACTTGTAAAAAATGTTGAAATGGCAAATGTTATATCTATATACTTAGCATAATAAAAATATTATTTGAGGAAATTCAATGTAGAATTACACTGGTATTGAGGTTACACAAGTAATACAGTTTAGTTTGTGCCTGAACATAAATAAATATATAAAACACATAATTGCCAAGTCTGACAGTAAGCACGGCTTTATTGAAAGACATACTAAAAACATTTAAGCTCAGCTTAGAGTACAGAGAACCTTGGGTGAGGCTAAAGAATCCAGGCTGTAATCAATAAACAACAGACACTGTCTAAGATTTCTGGGTAAGAGAGGGACGGAAAACTCTTTCTTTTGGATATATCCACTCCTCAGCGTTGTGTAATGTGCTTTGAAGGAAAGCGAGATTGGAAGTGGCAATTTGGAGTTGAAAACTTTGATTTCATAGGTAAGTTTTCTTATTTTTCTGCTTATGCTCACATGTGAAAATGAGTGCTTCAGATGCATACATATTTAGAATTATGAAGAAAATCATATTTTTAAAAATCTCCAATTATGTAAAGAGCTTTGCCAAGGTGATTGGTCTTGAAATTCTATTTTAAGCCCATCTGAAAGCTTTGGTCATTATTGCTAAAGTGCTCTGTTCATGTAATTCATGATGGCAAATAAAAATGAACACAAAAGAATCCACTTTCTTAAGTATATTTGCAATACTTTTTTTATATATTAAAATAGATTTTCTGAAATAAAAATTGTAAGCTACAAATTGATGTTTTGTATCATTAAATGGGATCAAATATTATGGCTTCATAACACTATCATATGTGAAATAAAAAGTGCCTATAAATTAAAAAGCTATACAAATGGTGGATAGGAAGGGAAAATGGGGGGTATTGCTGATGTGGAACAGAGTTTTTGTTAAAAGTGATGAAAACATTTAGAGACATATGGTGGTGATTATTGTACAACATGGTGAATGTAGATAATGTCATTGAATTGTACACATAAAAAATTGTTGAAATGTTTTGTTATGTATATTTCACCACAATAAACATTTTTTTAATTAAAAAATAAAGTGTTCATAAATTAAAAAGAAGTTACACAAATAAGTGTATATCTCTTGTTAAAGAGGAAAAAAACATTCTAAGGAAAGCATCCCTGGTAGTGTAGTGGTTAAGCTCTAGACTCTTAACTGAAAGGTCAGCAATTTGAACTCAGCAGCAGCTTCGCAAGAGAAAGAAGTGGCATTCTGCTTCTGTAAAGAAATACTATGGGGCAGTTCTACCTTGTCCTATAGGGTCACTATTAGTACTAACTCAACAGCAATGGGTTAAAGCATTCTAAATGCTTTCTATTATATTAGTTAATTTGAACATCACTCAAGGTAAATAAAAAGTAAATATTCATGTTGTTCCATGTTTTTGCTATTTGCTGTTCTACAATTTAAATGCCTTGGTTTAAGAATTAAGTCCTCCTCCTTTATCAAAATGATTATGTTAATAATTAGAGTGTTTAAAATTCCAGTGAATATTTAGAAGTAAACTTTTCAATTATGTGTATGTGCAAATTTAAGTTATATAACTTTCCCAGAGTCAAATAAATATTTTTAAAATTTACTGGTATAAGCAATGAGTTGACTTCCCTTTAATGAATTTTTGCAACCAAATGAAAGGTAACATCGTAGATCAAGGAACACTGAGAGCATAATCCCTTCACCAACACAATGAATAAAACATGTCAAATTGAATACCTTATTTTCAGTTGGCTCAAAAGTTGGAAAGCTCATGTTGAAATGTAATGACAGAGGTAATTTATTCATCAAATCATCATTGTTTCATAAGTCTTTAATATTTCAAAGACAAATGGAATCTTTAAAATATAGTAAAGGGAGGGAATGTAATACGATGGCAAAGTGAGTGGATGCATTCATTTATTCCCCCAGCAACTATCTCACCGAACAACAAATAAAAACAAGTACAGACTGAGATCTCAGAACTATGGATGGCAGCTGAGGTGTTGGAGAGTTGGGGTGAGTCCAGAAGTTTGGTAGAAGAGGAGCAGGGATACTACAGAACCTGTCTGCTAACATCTGAAGGACATGCTCATCACAGCTATTTTGGGACTAGGTCTGGCAAAACCCCAAACAGGGAACACTGAAAGGAGGCTAAACTGAGGAAGCTGTAGCCTGATTTTTTTAAGGTATCACAGATTGGCTGTTGGTGGTGAAGAGAGACCATGGTGCTGTGAGAGAGTCCTATTGAATCTAGCTGAGGCCAGAGACAGACAGGCACTGGGACTTGGAGGAACTGCAAGGGCATCCCGTTTTGGGGAATTCTTCAGATGGGCAATACAGAAGGAAATGGCTGGCTCCCAGTCCGCAGCGCGGATACTGTGGAAGTGCCTATGCAGGGGCAATTGTGAGGGAAAGACAGAGTCCCCCCTACAGAGTCCTTCACCATAGGAAAGCTGAGCCCCACCACTTAGATCAGTACCTGCAACCAGCTAAAAACCCCCATGCTCAAGTGTTTTGAATTCCAGAGATCAAGCATCCAGAACTCCTGAATCAGCGCTGATAAAAATCTAAAGTTATGAGTGCCCTCTAGTGATTCTTAGGAGAAAATACCAAACCCACTGCCATCTGGTCAATTGTAACTCATAGCAGATTTTGGTTCTCCTTGTGGGGAGCAGTGGGGCTTTCCCATGGGATTTCTGGGGAAGGAAATTGTCACATCTTTCTTCTGTGGAGCCACTGAGGGTACAGGCCACCAAACTTCCAGTTGGCAGCCAGACACTTGTCTGCTGTGCCACCAAGGCTGCCACCCAGAAAATTTTCTAACAAAAATTGGAAAACAGGATTTAAAGTAAAAAGCAAACAAAGATAACAAAATGGACCAAGTTCAACAGAAAATAGAAAAACACACAAAATCACAAGAGAATAAGGACCAAACAAAAGTAAATCATGAAGAAGAGGAAGTTTGTCCTATGGAGGACAGACTAATGGAAGAAATTGAAAATTTTCAGACTATGGCACTAAATATGTTTAAAGAAGTCAAAAAGCACACAGAAAACAAACTATCAGAAATCAGGAAACAAATGGAGAAAAAAAATAAGAGACTAAACAAGGAAATTGAAAACATCAGAAAAAGAGAGAGAGAACTACTAAGACTGAAGAATAAAGCAACTGAAGTAGAAAAAGCAAGAGAAACACTCAACAACAGAGCTATACAGAAGACAAAATAAATGAACTGGAAGACAAAATAACTGAACTCATCAAGTCTCAGGAGAAACAAGAAAAAAGAACAAAGAAAAGCAAACAAACCAAAATAGAAATATAGGATTCAATTAAGAAATCTAACAACAATAAAGGTATAGAAAGACTCTTCCAAGAAATGAACAGACAGAATCACCCAAACCTGAATAGAGAACCAAGACTGCAAACACAGGAAGCTACACTAACCTCAGTTAGAAGAAATTAAGAAAGTTCAACTCAGTGACATAGTCTAATAAAATCCTTGAAAACTAAAAACAAGTAGAGAATTCTGAAAGCAACAAGAGAAAAATGCAATATAACATACCAAGTTTGTTTCATAAGAATCAGTGTGGGTTTCTCCACAGAAGGTCTAGAGGCCAGGAGACAATAGAGCAACAGATATAAAATAATGAATGAAAACAATTGCCAATCAAGAATTCTATACCTAGCAAAGTTGTCATTGAAAATAGAGGAGGAAATCAAGACATTCCTAAATAAACAGAAGCTCTGGGAATTTGCCACTTCCAGACCAGCTATGCAAGTATTACTCAAGTGAATACTCCAAATGGAAAGACAAGAGCATTAAATGAATACTCATATCTATACATTAGTTAAAAAAATAAGTAAATGAGAGAGATCTCCAAAAAAACTTAAAGACAATCATAAGAAGCAAATATATGATAATTTCAGGGAATAAACTCAGTAAGTAAATCACACAAACAATACAACATCATCTCTGTAAGAAATAAGTACAAAGTAAATTCATCAAATATATGTTGTATATTGATGTTAATTGAGATACACCAAAAAAAAATGGGGGAGGCAGGAGCATATCAAGAATAGATTTAATATGCTAAAGTTGTATGTTAACTGTTGTCTGTATGTTGAACATTGTTGCGATTGTAGGCTGTGTAATGTAATACATGTGGTAACCACTAAGAAATCTCCAAGAAAAAAATGCTCAGAAGAAAAGAAGGAAGAAAGCAAAAAGGTTTGTCAAAAGAAAGCAGCCAAATATAAACAGAAACAGAAAAATCAGAATAAAAAAACAAAGAAGGTATGAGTCGTTCATAGAAACAAAATGAGTGAGGTTGACACTTCACTTTCAGTAATAAGTTTAAATGTAAATGGTTTAAACATCCTATGCAAAAGGCAGAGAGACGCACAATGGTTAAAAAAACACGACCCATCCTTTTGCTGTCTATAAGAAACACACCTTAGACATAAGGACACAAACAGACTGAAAATAAAAGGATGGAGAAAAATATTCCATGCAACCAGTAAACAAAAAACAACAAGGGTGTACATACTGAAATCCAATAAAACAGACTTTAAGTCAAAATCTAGCACAAGAGATAAACAAGGACATTACATAATAATAAAAGGGTCAATCCAGCAAGAAGACATAGCAATTATGCATGCACCTAACAGAGCTCCAAAATACATGAAACAAATACTGAGTAATATGAAAGTGAAAATAGACAATTCCACAATAATAGTAGGAGACTTCAACACACCACTTTCGGTTATTGACAGAACATCTAAAAAGAAGAATACTAAGGACATTGAAAACTTAAATAAAACCATAAGCCAATTCAACCTAAAGGATATATATAGAAGAATTCACTGAGTATCTGGACAATACACATTCTTCTCTAGCACACATGGATCATTGTCCAGAATAGACCACATGCTAGGACACAAAACAAATTTCAAAATATTTAAAAAGATTGAAATAATACAAATCACCTTCTCTGACAATAACAGAAATCAAAACCAAGAAAAATAAATAAATACATGAAGTCTAAATAATACATAACTAAAAAACTACTGGCTCATAGAAGAAATGAAAACTGACATTAAAAATTCATAGAATCAAACTAAAATTAAAACACAATATATCAAAACTTTTGGGGCACAACAAAAGCAGTACTCAGAGGGAAATTCATAGCAATAAATGCCGACATTAAAAAAGAAGAGTCGAAATCATTAGCCTAAATAAGCAACTTGAAAAAATAGAAATGGAAGAGTGAAAGAAAAAAAAAAGCTACGGAAAAAGGAAATAATAAAGATCAGGGCAGAAATAAACAAAATTGAAAATAGAAAAACTGTAGAAAGAATCAACAAAACCAGAAGTTGATTCTTTGAAAGGATCAACAAAATAGACAAACAAATAGCTAGATTGACAAAAGAAAAAAATATTAAGAAATGAAATTGATGACATTACAATAGATCCAACAATGTTAAAGAAGATCAGTACAGAGTACTCTGAAAAATTGTACTCCGACAAATTTGAAAACCTAGATGGAATGGAAAATCCTAGGAAAACACTACCTACCCAACTAACACAAACAGAGGTAGAAAATTTAAACAGACCCATTACAAAAGAAGAGATTGAAGATGTCATCAACAAACTGCTAACAACAACAGCAAAAAAGCCCAAGAGCAGATGACTACCCTAGGGGATTCTACCAAACATTCAGAGAAGAGTTGACGCAAATCCTTTCTCTATGAAGCCAGCATAACACTGATATCTAAACCAGGTAAAGACATCACCAAAAAAAAAAAAAAATTACAGACAGACCAATATCCATTATGAACATAGATGCAAAAATTTTCAACTAAATTCTAACCAACACACTTTAGCAACATATCAAAAAAAAAAAAAAAAATACACCGTGATTAAGCAGGTTTCATACCAGCATTTCAAGGGTGGTTCATCATTAGAAAGTCAATCAATGTAATCAACCACATAAATAAAACAAAGAAAAAGAACTCCATGATCATATCAATTGATTCAGAAAAGGCGTTTCATAAAATTCAACACAATTTCCTCATAAAAACTCTCAGCAAAATAAAAATAGAAGGGCCATTCTCAACATAATTAATGACGTATATGCAAAAAACAACAGACATTATACTCAATGGGGAAAGACTGAGAGCCTTCCCCTTAAGAATGGTAACAAAACAAGAATGCCCATTATCACCACTTATTCAGCATCCTACTGGAAGTCCTAGCCAAAGCAATAAGACAAAAAAGGGAAATAAAAGTTATCTATATCAAAAAGAAAAAAGTATAACTATCTCTATTTGCAGATAAAAAGATCCTATACATTGATGTTTTTGTTAGGTACCATCCCCTGAGTTCGAAATCATAGCAAGCCTATGTACAACAGAACAAAACACTATTCAGTCCTGCACCATCCTCATTATTGTTGTTATTCTTGAGTCCATTCTTGCAGCCACTGTGTCAATCCATCTCTTTGAAAGTCTTCTTTTTCGCTGACCCTCTGGTTTACCAAGCATGATGTCCTTCTCTGGGGATTGATCCCTCCTGGTAACATGTCCAAAGTATGTGAGACTAGTATTGCCATCCTTGCTTCTAAGGAGCATTCTGGTTGTACTTCTTCCAAGACATATTTGTTTGTTCTTCCAGCAGTCCATGGTATACTCAATATTCTTTGTCAACACCACAATTCAAAGGTATCGAATCTTCTTTAGTCTTCCTTATTCATCATCCAGATTCTGCATACAGATGAGGCCACTGAAAACACCATGGCTTGGATCAGGCACACCTTAGTCTTCAAGGTGATGTCTTTGCTTTCTTTTCCCACACTTTGATGAGGTCTTTTGCAGCAGATTTTCCCAATGCAATGCGTTATTTGATTTCTTGACTGCTGCTTCCATGGGCGTTGATTGTCGATCTGAGTAACATGAAACCCTTGATAACTTCAAATTTTTCTCCATTTATCATGATGCTGTTTATTGGTCGAGTTGTGGGGTTATTTATTTTCTTTACATTGAGGTGTCATCCATACTGAAGACTGTGGTCTTTGATCTTCACCAGTAAGTGCTTCAAGTTGTCTTTACTTTCAGCAAGCAAGGTTGTGTCATCTGCATATCTCAGGTTGTTAATGAGTCTTCCTCCAATCCTGATGCCCTGTTCTTTACAGAGTCCAGTTTCTCTGATTATTTGCTCAGCATACAGATTGAATACGTATTATGAAAGAATACAACCCTGATGCACATGTTTCCTGACTTTAAACCAGTCAGTATCCCCTTGTTCTGTTCGAACAACTGCCTCTTGATCTATGCACAAGTTCCTCATGAGCACGATTAAGGGTTCTGCAATTCCCATTCTTTGCAATGTTATCCATAATTTATTATGATACACACAGTCTAATGTTTTGCACAGTTGATAAAACACAGGTAAACATCTTTCTGGTATTCTCTGCTTTCAGCCAGGATCCATTTAACATCAGCAATGATATCCCTGTTTACATCCTCTTCTGAATCTGCCTTAAATTCTGGCAGTTCCCTGTCTGTATACTGGTGCAGCCACTTTTGAATGATCTTCAGAAAAATTTTACTTGAGTGTGATATTAATGATATTGGTTGATAATTTCTGTATTCAGTTGGATCACCTTTCTTGGGAATAGGCATAAATATGGACCTTTTCCCATCAGCAGGCCAGGTAGCTGTCTTCCAAATTTCTTGGCATAGACAAGTGAAAAATTCCAGTGCTGCATCCATTTGTTAAAACATCTCGGTTGGTATTCCATCAATTCCTAGAGCCTTGTTTTTCACCAATGTCGTCAATGCAGCTTGGATTTCTTCCTTCATTACCATCGGTTCTTGATGATATGCTGCCTCTTGAAATGGTTGATCATCAACCAATTCTTTTTGGTATACTGGCTCTATGCATTCCTTCCATCTTCTTTTGTTGCTTCCTGTGTCTTTTAATATTTTGCATGTAGAATCCTTCAATATTGCTACTCAAGGCTTTAGTTTTTTCTTCAATTCTATCAGCTTGAGGAATGCCAAGCATGCTCTTCCCTTTTGATTTTCTATCTTTAGGTCTTTGCATATGCTGTTATAATACTTTATTTTGTCTTCACAAGACACCTTTTGAAATCTTCTGTTTAGCTCTTTTACTTCATCATTTCTTCCTTTTACTTTAGCTACTCGATGTTCAAGAGTAAGTTTCAAAGTCTCTTCTGATATCCATTTTGGTCTTTTCTTTCTTCTCACCTTTTTAATGACCTCTTGCTTTCTTTATGTATGATGTCCTTGATGTTATTCCACAACTCATCTGGTCTTCAGTTATTAGTGTTCAACACGTCAAATTTGTTCTTGAGATGATCTCTAAATTCAAGTGGGATATACTAAAGGTTATACTTTGGCTCTTGTGGACTTGTTCTAATTTTCTTCAGTTTCAGCTTGAACTTGCATAAGAGCAATTGATGGTCTGTTCCACAGTTGGCCCCTGGCCTTGTTCTGATGGATGATATTGAGCTTTTCCATTGTCTCTTTCCAGAGATGTAATTGATTTAATTCCTGTGTATTCTATCTGGTGGGTCCACGTGTATTGTTGCTGTTTATGTTGGTGAAAAAAGGTATTTGCAGTGAGGAGGTCATTGGTCTTGCAAAATTCTATCATTCAATCTCTGGCAACTTTTTTATCACCAAGTCCACATTTTCCAACTATTGATCCTTCTTCTTTGTTTACAGCTTTCAAATTCCTATCACCAGTAATTATCAATGCATCCTGATTGCATGTTTGATCAATTTCAGACCACAGAAATTGGTAAAAATCTTCAGTTTCTTCATCTTGGGCCTTAGTGATTGATGTGTAGATTCCTTGTAAGCGTATGGATATTATCCTATCACTGACAATTGTACTTCAGGGTAGATCTTGAAATGTCCTTTTTGATTATGAATGCAACAGCATTTGTCTTCAAGTTGTCATTCCTGGCATAGTAGACCATATGATTGTCCAGTTCAAAATGGCCAATACCAGTCCATGTCAGCTCATTAATGCCTAAGATATCGATGTTTATGTGTTCCATTTCATTTTTGACAATTACCAATTTTCCTAGACTCATACTTCATACATTCCACATTCCAAGTATTAATGGATGTTTGCAGCTATTTCTTCTCATTTTGAGTCATGCCGCATCAGCAAATGAAGATCCTGACAGCTTGACTCAATCCATGTCATTAAGATCAACTCTACTTTAAGGTGACAGTTCTTCCTCAGTTGTCTTTTGAGTGGATTCCAACCTGAGGGGCTCATCTTCCTGCACTCTGTCAGAAATGTTCCACTGCTATTTGTAAGGTTTTCACTGGATTATTCGTTTCAGAAGTAGACTGTCAGGTTCTTCCTAGCCTGTCTTAGTCTGGCAGATCAGCTGAAACTTGTCCGCCATGGGTGACCCTGCTGGTATTTGAAGTTGCATAGCTTCCAGCATCACAGCAATATGCAAGCTCCCACAGTATGAGAAAGTGACAAATGCATCTGGGTTTCAGATGGTAGAGACTTGTTATTTTTGGTGATGGGAAAAGTGGCACTGAATGTGGGTGTAGTAAGCACAGCACAGCAAAAGTAAGTGATGTCACTGAGAAGTGCTCCAGAGAATAGTTTGCCATATGTAGATGTCAACAACTCCAACAAAGACAAAAAAAATGAGTTTTTGAGCACATATGGATCGTTATAAGCATGTAGGTATACAGGTAGAAGTATCTATAAAACCTGTCGCCCTGGAGTCAATTCTGACTCATAACGACCCTATAGGACAGAATAGAACTTCCCAATAGGTTTCCTAATGCTATAAATCTTTAGAGAAGCTGACTGTTACCTCTTCATCCCATGGAACACTGTTGGGCTCAAAGCACCAACCTATCGGTTAACAGCTGAGCATTTAATCACTGTGCCACCAGGGCTCCTAGAAGTATCTATAAAGTAAAAAAACCCATTGTTGTCAGGTCAATTCTGACTCATAGTGACTCTGTAGGACAGAGTAGATCTGCCCCACAGGGTTTCCATGGAGTGGCTGCCACCAGGGCTATTATAAGTAAGTGTAAATACAAACACGTGGGTGCAAGCACATACAGTCATTGAAGATACAAATACGAATACCTCTCAGATATAACCAAACACCTTCCAAGATTGGTTTTTTGGGTTGAAAGTCTCATGGGACAACTCAGTCAATTGTTATAACATAGTTCACAAAAATCATGTTCTGCATTCTAGTGAAGTGACTAATGTCCAACGTCTTAAAAGCTTAGGAGCGGCCCTCTAAGACACAACTACTGGTCTCTACTCACCAGGAGTAAGAGTAAAAAGGTAACCAAAAGCTCAGAGATAAGTCTACATAAGACACGACCTCATCTTCCCTAAGACCAAAATAAATGGAGGGTGCCCGGCTACCACCATTGACGGTTCTGACAGGGATCACAATATTTGGTCCTGGATAAAATGAGAGAAAAATATGGAGCAGAAGTCAAATCCTTAAAAAAAAAAAAAAGCCAGACAAACTGGAACATTAGAGAACAGAGGACACTCTGAAGCAATCACCCTGAGATACCATTTTAAACTAGAACCAAGCCTATCCTCTGAGATTGCCTTTTAGTGAATTAGCAATAGTACACAAATTAAAGGATATTACACATAAGATTGGTGCTCTTCTTAAAAACCAACTATAATGAGAACAAAAGGTCAACAATTACTCAAAAGCAAAGATGAGAAGATTATGGAGCAGGGAAACTAGAGTAGTAGAAATGGAACAAACAGAACACAAATAAAGAGAGTTTTGACACATTGTGATAAACGTAATTAATGTCACTGAACAATTTGTGTGGAAATTGTCAAATGGAACCTAACTTACTATGTAAACTTTCACCAAAAACTCAATGAAATATTATTTATATATATATATATATATGTGTGTGTGTGTGTGTGTGTGTGTGTGTGTGTATAGTAAAGGGGGAGTGGCAATGACTCCTTAAAGGTATGACTCCTGGCAGTTACTTGGAAAGTTCCAGCTAGGTGCAGGTCTACCTGGAAAAAAAAGCCAAGGGGAAAGCAGTGTAAGGGCATTAAGTACTGAGAGCCTGTGTGCACAGACACATACATACACACATACACATACACACACACCACAAAGACACATACAGGCACAATTTTTTTCCTATTAATTTGATGACAAAATGCTTGTACTTTAAAATCAGAAAATTCAAAATTTATAGATTGTGTATGCTGAGCTTGCTTACACATACTCATGAAATTTAACTATTTTTGAATAAAATCTTTAATAGTAATGTATATTATAGCTTTAATTTGAGACTACTAATAATCTGCATATAATTATTTTAAAATTAGTTTGCTTTGTTTTCTTTTATCATTTTGGAAAAATTTAATTTTTTTCTTTATAATGTAAAGATTTTTTTCTGCAGGTTTTATTTGTTTTAAGAAAAATCTAGGAAGGTTCATGTCGATATTGCAGTTGATAATTATCATAAAGACAAATTTGATTTTATATAAAACATGCCGAACACATTGCCACTTGGAAAAACTGAGATTATGGATGCAAAATATGAGCAATAACTTTTAATCCAAGAAATTCTATTTAAATGTTTTGTACAAAAATTAAATCCAATAAATAGTTCTTTAGAAATCTCCATTGAAGTAAGTGTGTTGGGTACTCAGAGCTTGGAGACAGTGATTTATCTTAAGATCACATTCACTTGACACAATCAGAAGAAGGCTGAGGGAATAGGCACGATTTAATTTGTGGTTAACCATGGACCACACATTTTTTTCTCTTCCTTGCTGTTTGCCTCTAGCCATTTCTTTTCTCATTAGCATTTCTACCATAGAATGGGATTGGAAGAGACAGGAAAGGAAACTCACATAATCAATTAAGCCCCTGATTTGCACTCTGACAAGATCAGATGGAAAGGAGGCTGACGTTCTTGTTTCAGCTAATTTGAACTACGCATCTCCTGTGTTTATGCTATTGGAAAAGCAAGGCATTTTGGGCTGAGGAGTCTGTAGAGTAAATGTGCACGTTGTGTGGATGCTTAGTTCTTACTTCGTGAGATAAAATTAGTTTCATAAATTTAAAAATGCTATATTTTTTTGTATGATTAATTTACCACTAAGCTATTATTCCTGTCAAACATAAGCTTTGCATTGCCTGATGAATGTTTTTACTTTCCTATTTATTTTTAGAAGCCCTGGTGGCACAGTGGTTAAGAGCTTGGTTGCTAACCAAAAGGTCAGTAGTTCAAATCCACCAGCCACTCCTTGGAAATCTTACGGGGCAGTTCTATTCTGTTCTATAGGGTCGCTATAAGTTGGAATCCACTTGACAGCAAAGGGTTTTTTCTTTAAATTTTTATTTATTTTTAAGTTGCTTCCTGTTTTTGTTTTATTTTTTAACTTTGAAAAATCCACATATTAAAATACATTAAATGTAATGAATCTCATACACACACACACACAAAATGTATATAATTATACTTCATATTCTATTTTCTTATGAAATATTTTATAAATGACAGACTAGCACAGTTCTTAAATGTGGAAAGCACATATAACCAAGATGACATAGTCATTTTGTAATGGGTATTTAGTGTTTATATGATGATGGCTCACAGAGTTAATTCTTGTCTACAGATACAATTTCCCCCACAAGCAAAGAGAATACCTCTTTAAAGCTATATCTAGTTCTCAACGTAGAGCCCTTCATTATTTTAATATAAGCTAGAACAGTTTAGTTAAAGATAGTCATTTTGGAGGAGTTTGTGTAGTTTTAGTTTTATGTATTCATTTAAAAAACTCCAAATTGTTATTTAGAAAACTAGTTTAATTCTTCATTGAACAAGGCATAAAAATACCATAAATATTTTCTGGATAGTTTGATAATATTACTCATTTTTACTTTGAAATAACTGTTAAACTATGAATGTACATGGCTATAACCAAGAAACAAACATTTTGTGAGTTATTTAATAACTACTAAACAATTCTGCATAATACTATTCTGTACAAAGGTGTGCATTATCACTTAATCAAATATGAGGCAATATACAGAGCAGTTAAATATTCAGACTTTGGAACACTAACTAAGCCGTCTGTTTCACACCTGATTCTACCCCTGACTAGCCACGTGAACTTGGGCAAATTATTTAAATTCTTGGTGCCTCCGTTTTCTCTTCTGTTAAATGGGTTAATAATTCTATCTCTTTAGTTACTAAAAGAAAATCTTAACCCTAAAATGATTACATTAGTTAATACGTACAATTTTTCTAGAATACTGCCTAGAACATTGTAAATGCTACATTAGTATTAGCATTATTATCAGTATTATTGATATCAGTAGTAATAGGAGTAATATGAAATGGCAAAGCCAAAGACTTTCAGAAGCATGTAATCAACTTGATTTTAGTATATAATATTACTACCAGACATTTGAAGCAAGAAGCAAATATAAGAACTATTTTTAAAAATCAAATATAGAATGACATTTTCTTCCCAATAAAACATGTTCTAGAAAATAGTGAGTCCCTTATCT
Source organism: Dugong dugon (assembly GCA_030035585.1). NCBI lineage: Eukaryota > Metazoa > Chordata > Mammalia > Sirenia > Dugongidae > Dugong > Dugong dugon. The sequence goes on along the minus strand of CM057477.1, from coordinate 44,517,853 downwards.
CCTTCTTTATTTGAAAAGGGTTGCAAATATTAGGAAATATGTTACAATATTTCCCATTTCATTTATTTTCATAATCCATTTTCTTTTCTTTTCTTTTCTTTTTAAATTCTGTCATGTAGGGAAATAAAACTCTAAATTCCCAAACAAGTGATTTCTCATAAGTTGAAATAATATTTAACTTCTTGAGTGTCATTCTTCCCCAGAGTCACTTTTGCCTGATCAGTGAAACTCATAAGCTCAGAACTCTGGGGACCCATATACTGTATTATTCTATTGCTGCTACAGCAATAACTAACACCTTCACTGTGTAACATACAACCATGGGGAAAACATGGCGCATTAATACTTTTCACACATTATACAATGACATAGTCCAGATTATTCTTTTCCTACTTATAAAACCTCAGTGACTTCTTTCATTGAAATCCAAACAAAATGTTCACACTTCATTCATATACTTGGAATATATCTCTAGTTTCTAAAATAAAGGAGCTTTGGAGTATGCTTACTACACAAAATGCAATACAACAAAGCTTTTCTATTTTCTGGGAATGGCATTTCATAGATTTATAATAAGACCAACTTTTCTGAGAATGCATGAGATCAAACACAGTTTACCCTCATTTGAAACTACAATCATGTTTTGATCCACTCTGCCCTTGATCTACTTTTTTATAATACAACATACTCATTTTCAAATACCATCCTATGTTATAGATTATATGTTATAAAATTTTTACTTTAAGCCAAATATTTTAACTTTAATAAAAATACTATGGTCAAATGCAGAGATTTTACTCATAAGATTCATCTGCTAGAAAATATAATAAATTATCAAAATATAACATTATAAATAAGGTAAATAATTCAAAACAGTTCTTAATATTTTTCCCAAAGAAATGATTTTTATGGAATAAATTTCTTAGAAGTAATTATTAGCAGTAAAATGGTTACTGAAGTCATGACAATAACACATTATATGGTTTTTTTGAAACTTAATTATTTCATGCTTATCATTTAGTGATGAAGACAGTAAAAATTATTAATTAAATTTTTTTTAATTTTTTTTTTATTTTATTGTACTTCAGGTGAAGGCTTACAGAACAAATAGTTTCTCATGAAACAGTAGTACACATGTTGTTTTATGACATTGGTTAACAACCCCACAACATATTAAGCCTCTAAATTCTCAACCTTTTTTTTTTTATGAAAATACAGATAGCCAAAGATACACCGTTTCAAAAATTTCTACATACACAGTTCAGTGACATTGACTATGCTCTTCCAACTGTGCTGTTATTCTCACTTAAGATGAAGGCTTACAGAACAAAATAGTTTCTCATTTAACAGTTACTACACATGTTGCCCTATGACAATGGTTAACAATCTCACAACACATCAAGAATATCCTTACTCCACCTTTTGTTCCCTATCACCAGGGGACTTCCTTGTCCCCTTCTGTCTTCTGGCCCTTGTCACTGGACTACTGTACCTCATTAGTCTCATTTTTTTTTTTTTAACACCATTTCAAAACTTTTTACTTACACATTTAAGTGATATTGACTATGCTCTTCCAATTGTGCTGCCATTCTCGCCCAAGATGAAGGCTTACAGGACAAAACAGCCTCCCATTTAATAGTTACTACAAATGTTGCCCTATAACAGTGGTCAACAATCTCACAACACATCGACAGTGTCCTTACTCAATTTGTGTTCCTTATCATCAGTTTCCTACTTCCCCTCTGCCTTCTGGCCTTTGTCACCGGACTCCTGTACCTCATTAGTCCCATTTAGTTTTACTGGGCTGTCCACTCCCAGGCTTAACATCGAACCTCGAAGGTAACTTCACCTCTGAGCTGAAAGGGTGTCTGGGGGCCACACTCTTGAGGTTTCTCCAGCATTCTTTAGGCCAGTAAATCTGGTCTTTTTTTTTTTTTTTTTTTTTTTTGGGAGTTAAAATTATGCTCTACATCCTTCTCCAGCTCTGTCCAGAACCCTCTGTTGTGATCCTGGTCAGAGCAGTCAGTGGTGGTAGCCGGGCACCATCTAGCTGTACTGGATTCAGTCCGTTGGAGGCCTTGGTAGCTGTGGACAATTAGTCCTTTGGACTAATCTTTTCGTTGTATCCTGTTCTCTTCATTCTCCCTTGCTCCCGAAGGGATGAGACCAGTGGAGTATCTTAGATGGCCGCTCATAGGCTTTTAAGACCCCAGACACTACTCACCAAGGTAGAATGTAGAGCATTATCTTTATAAGTAGTGTCATGCCAATTGAGCTAGATGTTCCCCGAAACCATGGTCCCCAGAGCCCTCCGTCCAACAACTCAGTCCCTTGGGGGGTTTGGATGTGTCTATAGGGCCTCCATGACCTTTCCTTGTGCAGGTTGTGTTAGTTTCCCCTGTACTGTGTACTATCTCACCTCTTACCCAAGGTACCACTTATCTATTGCCTATTTAGTATTTCACCCCCCTCCCCTCCCATCCCTGGTAACCAACAAGGATTGTTACATTTTGCATGTGAATTTTTTCATGGGTTTTTACAATAGAGGTCTCGTACAATATTTGTCCTTTTGTGATTGACTTATTTCACTCAGCATGATGTCCTCCAGTTTCATCCATGTTATGAGATGGTTCACAGATTCATTGTTGTTCTTTCTCGTTGCATAGTACTCCATTGTGTGTATGTACCATAGTTTGTGTATCCATTCATCTGTTGATGGACATCGAGGTTGTTTCCATCGTTTTGCTATTGTGAACAATGCTGCCATGAACATAGGTGTGCATATGTCTATTCGAGTGATGACTCTTATTTCTCTAGGATATATTCCTAGGAGTGGGATTGCTGGATCAAATGGTATGTCTATTTCTAGCTTTCTGAGGAAACACCATATCATTTTCCAAAATGGTTGTATCATTTTGCATTCCCACCAGCAGTATATAAGAGTTCCCATCTCCCTGCAGCCCCTGCAACATTTCTTATTTCCAGTATTTTTGATTCGTGCCAGTAATGCCAGGGTGAGATGGTATCTCATTGTGGTTTTAATTTGCATTTCTCTAATGGCTAGTGATCATGAGCATTTCCTCATGTGTCTGTTGGCCATTTGAATGTCTTCCTTGGAGAAGTGTCTGTTCATTTCCTTTGCCCATTTTTTGATAGGATTGTTTGTCTTTTTGTTGTAGAGGTGTTGGATTTTCTTGTAGATTATGGAGATTAGACCTTTGTCTGACTTATACTGTCCAAAAATTTTTTCCTAGTCTGTAGGTTCTCTTTTGACTCTTTTGGTGAAGTCTTTTGAAGAGCATAGATGTTTGATTTTTAGAAGATCCCAATTATCTAGTTTATCTGTTGGGTTTTTGTGTTGATGTTTATGGTTTGTATCTTGTTAATGCCATGTATTAAGGCCTGAAGTGTTGGTCCTATATTTTCTTCTATGAATTTTATAGTTTGAGGCTTTATATTCAGGTCTTTGATCCATTTTGAAGTTTTTGTGTATGGTGTGAGGTATGGGTCCTGTTCCATTTTTCTACAAATGGATATCCAGTTTTGCCAGCACCATTTGTTAAAAAGACTGTCTTTTCCCCATTTGATGTATTTTGGGCCCTTGTCGAAGATCAGGTGACTGTAGGTGGATGGATTTACATCTGGGTTCTCAATTCTGTTCCATTGGTCAATGTCTCTGTTGTTGTACCAGTACCAGGCTGTTTTGAGTACTGTAGCTGTATAGTAGGTTCTCAAGTCAGGTAGTGTGAGTCCTCCAACTTTATTCTTCTTCTTCAGTAGTGCTTTACTTATTCGGGGTTTCTTCCCTTTCCATATAAAGTTAATAATTAGTTTTTCCAACTCATTGAAGAATGTTGTTGGTATTTGGATCGGGATTGCATTGTATTTGTAAATTGCTTTAGGTAGAATTGCCATTTTCACAATGTTGAGTCTGCCTATCCATGAGCATGGTATGTTTTTCCATTTATGTAGCTCCCTTTGGGTTTCATGCAGCAGTGTTTTGTAGTTTTCTTTGTATAGGTCTTTTACATTCCTGGTCAGATTTATTCCTATGTATTTTATCTTTTTAGGGGATATTGAAAATGCTATTGATTTCCTGATCTCCTTTTCATCATTCTCTTTACTGGTGTATAGGAATCCAACTTATTTTTGAATGTTTATCTTGTATCCTGCTACTCTGCTGAATCTTTCTATTAGTTCCAGTAGATTTCTCGTGGAGTCTTTAGGGTTTTCTATGTATAGTATCATATCATCTGCAAACAGGGAGAGTTTAACTTCTTCATCACCAATTTGGATGCCCTTTATTTCTTTCTCTTGCCTTATTGCTCTAGCTAGAACTTCCAGCACAATGTTAAATAGGAGTGGTGAGAAAGGGCATCCTTGTCTTGTTCCTGTTTTCAAGGGGAATGTTTTCAGCCTCTCTCCATTAAGAATGATGTTAGCTGTTTGTTTTGCATAGATGCCCTTTAATATGTTGAGAAATTTCCCTTCTATACCTATTTTATTGAGAGCTTTTATCAGGAATGGGTGTTGGACTTTGTCAAATGCCTTTTCTGCATCAATTGAGATGATCATGTGATTTTTTTCTTTCCTTTTATTCATGTGGTGGATTGCGTTGATTGATTTTCTAATGTTAAACCATCCTTGCATACCTGCTATGAATCCTACTTGGTCGTGGTGTATTATTTTTTTGATATGATACTGAATTCTATTGGCTAGAATTTTGTTCAGAATTTTTGCATCTATATTCATGAGAGATATTGCTCTGTAATTTTCTTTTTTTGTGATGTCTTTGCCTGGTTTTGGTATCAGCATTATGCTGGCTTCATAGAATAAATTTGGAAGTGTTGCTTTCTCTTCTATGCTCTGAAATAGCTTGAGTAGAACTGGTACAAGCTCTTCTGTAAATGTTTTATAGAATTCTCCAGTGAAGCCATCTGGCCAGGGCTTTTTTTGGTTGGGATTTTTCTTATTACCTTTTCAATCTCTTCTCCTGTTATGGGTCTGTTCAGATTTTCAATATCACTTTGTTGTAGTTTGGGTAGGCCGTATGTTTCTAGAAATTTATCCATTTCCTCTAGGTTTTCAAATTTGTTGGAATATAGGTTTTCATAATATTCTGTTATAATCCTTTTTATTTCGGTTGGGTCTGTTGTAATGTCCCCCATTTCATTTCTTATTTGGGTTATTTGTGCCTTCTGCTGTTTTTCTTTTGTCAGTCTGGCCAGTGGTTTGTCGATTTTGTTGATTCTTTCAAAGAACCAACTTTTGGTTTTGTTGATTCTTTCTATTGTTTTTCTGTTCTCTATTTCATTGATTTCTGCTCTGATCTTTACTATTCCTTTTTTCCGGTGGTTGTAGGCTTTTTTTGTTGTTCTCTTTCTATTTGTTTGAGTTCTGTAGTTAGTGTTTTGATTTTGTCCCTTTCTTCTTTTTTGATATGTGCATCTATTGCTATAAATTGTCCTCTGAGGACTGCCTTTGCTGTGTCCCAAAGGTTTTGGTATGATGTGTTTTCATTTTCATTTGATTCTAGGAATTTTTTAATTCCATCTCTGATTTCTTCTATTACCCATGGATGTGTAAGCAGATTATTATTCAGTTTCCATGTGTTTGATTTTTTTTCCTTGCTCTTTCTAGTGTTAATTTCTACCTTGATGGCATTGTGGTCAGAGAAGATACTGTGAATTATCTCAGCATTTTGGATCTTGTTGAGGATTGCTCTGTGGCCTAAGATGTGGTCTATTCTGGAGAACATTCCATGTGCATTGGAAAAGAATGTGTACTTTGCAGCGGTTGGATGGATTGTTCTATATATGTCTATGAGGTCCAGTTGGCTGATTGTGTCCTTTAGGTCTTCTGTATCTTTGCTGAGTTTCTTTTTAGTTGTTCTGTCCTTTACTGAGAGTGGTGTGTTGAAGTCTCCTACTGTTATTGTGGAACTGTCAATTTCTCTTTTCAGTGCTGTTAGAGTTTTTTTTATATATTTTGGAGCCTTGTCATTGGGTGCATAGATATTTATTATGGTTATGTCTTCATGATGGATTGTCCCCTTAATCATTATATAGTGTCCTTCTTTGTCTTTTATGGTAGATTTTGTTTTAAAGTCTATTTTGTCTGAGATTAGAATTGCCACTCCTGCTCTTTTTTGATAGTTATTAGCTTGATATATTTTTTCCAACCTTTTATTTTTAATAAATTCACATCTTTGTTTCTAAGGTGTGTCTCTTGTAGACAAAAATTGATGGATCCTCTTTTCTTATCCTTTCTGCCACTCTCCGTCTCTTTATGGGTGGATTGAGTCCATTTACATTCAGTGTAACTATTGATAGATGGAAGTTTGTTGCTGTCATTTTGTAGTGCTTTTTTTTGTGGTGCTGAAGTTTTCTTTGTTCTTATTACTCTCTTGTGCTGAGTTACTTTTGTTTGTGGATTTTGTGTTCATTTCTTTTGTTTTTGTAGGTTTTGTTTTTGTTGAGACTTTATGTTTTTCGTCTTTATTTTTATGAGTTGGTTTGTTAACTTTCTTTGTGGTTACCATGAATTTTACCTTTATCTTTATAAATTTGAAGCAGTCTACCCCTACTTGGTATCGCCTTGCCTTCCTCTCCTTTAGAAGGTTCTATACCTATGCTGTTTGTTCCCTCTTTCATTGTTTTGATGTTGTTGTCATCCTTTGATTGATTTATCTGATTTCCTTTTGTATTTCTTTTGTTTTTGGAAAGACCTCTGTAGTTCAGTTCCTAGAATGGTATCTGGTTCATATGAACCTGCATCCTAGGTCCTAGGTCCTGCCTGAGGGCTGAAGCTGTTTGTCCTCAGATCGAAGAACTCCCTTTAATAATTCTTGTAAGTTTGGTTTGAGTTTTTCATATTCTTTTAGTTTCTGTTTATCTGGAAATGACCTAATTTCACTATCAAATTTGAATGAGAGTTTTGCAGGATATATTATTCTTGGCTGACAATTTTTTTCTTTCAAGATATTATATATGTCATCCCATTGCCTTCTTGCCTGCATGGTTTCTGCCGAATAAGCTGAGCTTAGTCTTATTGTTTCTCCTCTGTATGTGACTTCTTGTTTTTCACGAGCTGCTCTCAGGATTCTTTGTTTGTCTTTAGTTTTAGCGAGTGTGAATATGATATGTCTTGGTGATTTTCTTTTTGGGTCTCTTCTATATGGGGTTCGTTGAGCTTCTTGGATGGCCAGTGTTTCATTGTTCATGATATTGGGAAAGTTTTCTTTCAGCAGTTCGTCAATGATCCTTTCTGTTTTCTGTTTTCTCCCCCTGTTCTGGTATGCCAATCACTTGTAAGTTTTTGCTTTTAATTGTGTCCCCCATAACTCTCAGGGTCTCTTCATGTTTCTTTGTTCTTTTTTCTGAGTTTTCCTGAAACAGAGTTGTATCCAAGTGTTTGTCTTCAGTTCCACTGATCCTGTCTTCCACTGTTTCAAATCTACTTCTCAGTCCTTCTATGACACCGTCCATATCTGAAATCTTGTTGTTTATCTTTTGGATTTCTAATTGTTGTTTTTGTATAATTTCGAGTTGTGAATTTATTTTGGCTTTTTGTTCCTGCATCATCTTCCTGAATTCTTCCAATTTTTTGTCTGTATTTTCCATAAATTTGTCTATTTTTTCCTCATGTTTGTCAGCTTTTTGCCTCAGTACTTGGAAAATTCCAAGTATTAGTGATTTGAGTTCCCTATCAGGTACTTCTAGTGCATTTTCTTGCACAGGAGAGTTATCTGGTGTTTTAATTTGGACGCCTATTGGAGCCATCTTATCTTGTTTTTGTAAATGTTTTGATATTGTTTGCTGTTTTGGGGGCATTCAGTAGATATTTCTCTCGTTTATTGATTGTAGATTTTTTTGTTTGTTTGTTTGTTTCATCCTTGTGGTACAGCTGGGCAGATCTAGCTGAGGAGGAGCCACTGGGACGGGTTGCTTGTGGCACTCACCGCAGCCACCAGGACGGTTGGTAGTCAATGCTGGGCAGGTTCCAATAGGGCGTGCCTGCACCGCTTGGTGGTGTGATGTCTAGTGCACGGTGCAGGTAGGTAGGGTGCAGCGGGAAGATGGTTATGTGTGAAGTTAAGCTGGATATGGGAGAGAGGAGAGAGGAGCAGGAGCAAAAGGCATACAAACATAAAAGAATGCTAGGAGAGCTTGTCATTGGAATGTACAGATGAGAGACTCTGGGATGGAGGAAACCAGAAGGGGGAAGAGAAGGAAAAGGAAAGAATGAACAAATAAAATCAGAAAAGTTAAAGAACTGCAAAGTTCCCAGGGATCCCACCGATGCAGCTATGACGTCTGGGGGAGTCGGTCTCAGTTTTCACAGCACAGCCTGGCCAGAAGGTACAGAGGCATGCATCGCCTGGTATTCAGGGATCAGAAAGAGAAGGAAGAGATAGAGAGATGAGAAATTAAGTAATGAAGAAAGACAAAAGGGAAAAAGAGGGAAAAGATGACAAAACTAATCAAAAAAGAAGAAAAATAAAATAAAAAAAAAATTAAAAAAAAAAAAAAGCAACACCAGCAGTCAGTGCCAACAAATGGGAGCCAGGGAGCCCCCACTCAGGGGCGCGAATTCCAAGCAGCCGGTAGTCTCGGGGTTAAGAGACCGTGGCCATGGGAAGCAGAGGGGCCAATGAACAAAGGCCCCAGGATCTCACCAGCGCAGCAGCCCAGACCTAGAATCCGCCACACGCCCAAACACAGCCCCACAGCCCTGCCAGAGAGAGCAAAGATGGCGCTCAGAACCAGGCACCCGAGCAAAAGGAGGGGGAGGCAGGAAGAGGCAAGCGAGAAACCAGAAGAAGCAGAAAATGCCACACCAACAGACAACAAATGGGAGCCAAAGAGCCCTCACTCAGGGGGCGAATTCCAAGCAGCTGGCAGTCTTGGGGTTAAGAGACCGTGGCCACAGGAAGCAGAGGGGCGAACGAACAAAGGCCCCAGGATCTCACCAGCACAGCAGCCCAGACCTGGAAGCAGCCACATGCCCGAACGCAGCCCCACAGCCCCGCAGGAGAGAGCAAAGACGGCGCTCAGAACCAGGCACCCAGGCAAAAGGAGGGGGAGGCGGCAGAAAAAGCTTCGCCAGCAGCCAGCAAACGGCTCTCAGAAAGCCGCCAGCCCGGGTGCGTGGAAGCCAAGCGCCAGCGGCCCCCAGCCCAGGGACCCTGGCCACGGAAAGCAGGGGAACCCCAGCCGAGGTGGAGAGGGGTGGGGGGTAGGAAAGCACGTACCGCAGTTTACCGGTCGTTCTGTCTCCCACTGGACGCTCTGCGAGGCTGCTCTCCCATTCGCTGGTCTCCGATAGGAATCCAAGATGGTGGATCCGCGCTGCGTTAGCTGGTAAGGAATCTCTGCATGAGTCTCTCCTCGCTCTCCGTTCTCTTTTAGTATTCTCACTCCGTTTGGTGTTTGGCTGAGTTCTTTATCTCTTCATTTGGTGTTCTAGGGTTTCAGGATTATTGATTCTCTGTTAGGCTTAGTTTTTCGGATCTTTGCTGTGGAGGGACAGTGTGGTGCTTCTGCCTAGAGTGCCATTTTGCCCTGCATCCTAATTAAATTTTTAAAAAATGACTTTAGTTGATCTAACCCTTTAGAATGAAAGGTGCAATGGTATTAGTACAAGTATTAAAAGTAGGAACTAAATATTTACATTGGTCACTTCCACTTACAAATATTGATAGAGAAACAATAACAACAAAGGTATACTGAATCATCAAGCTTGTTAAAATTCTGTGCTGGAAGAGATCCAGAATAGAAGGCTTTGTTTAGCCTAACACACTAATGAGTCCTTAGATATGTGAAAGTGGGCCCTGAGCCTAGAATGGAATAAAGAGGGCAATTGCCTTAGAAAACAGTGATACTGTGTTTCCCAAGACAATCTGAGAAGACTGGACTTGGAAAATAGAAAAACAGAGAGGGATTACCAGAGATCCCTCTCTGGTAATACAAGTGATATAAGCTTTCAAGGCAGGGTGCTCAAAAGACTTTTAAGAACATAAAACTGAAACCAAACCGGTTGCCACTGAGTTGAGTCAGACTCATAGCGACCCTATAGGACAGAGTAGTACAGCTCCATAGGGTTTCCAAGGAGCAGCTGGTGGATTTAAACTGCCAAACTTTTTGGTTAGCAGCCATAGCTCTTAACCACTGCACCCTAAATATTCCATTTTTAGGGAATTTTGTTGCTGTGAAGTAAAAATACCTTTGTTACTTCAGTCAGTTAAGGTGTGTTACCAGTTAAATAAATGTCTTGTTTAAATAGAAATTTCGTTGAGAAAAATCATGGAGCCCCACGTATTTGGAATCTATTTCTCTGGCTTCTAACTATAAAGGTTTAAAGATTACCCCACTCTCCCAGCCATACATACACACCCACTCAAAGGAGACAAACACAATTAATAAACAGAAAATATAAGACTTTTAATAAAAATTCTGAAAAATGGAAGGGAGTCAATAAATAAGAAGCGTGATTAAAGAGAAGTGGAAAGAGAGGATTTCAACAGAAAATTGCCATAAAATGTCTGGTTCCCAAAATAGAGATAGCTGGTGAATAATACTCCTTTCTGACTACTTCTGCAATGAAGGGTATTCTAGTTGTACCCCGTGAAATATGCAGTCTTGCTATGTTGCATTTATGTAGGAAATGTAGCGCTAGTACTGTATTACTGTTTTTTCACTTGATTGCTGTGTGATTATTCTATTTTTTTGTTGTCCAATATTGTAAAATCTTTCTTATGCTAATTTTTTCTGAAGTTATGAATTGTGCATAATTATAAATGAATAAATGAATATTTTTAGAAATGAAAGTATCATAAGCATTTCAGACAAATTTTACGGTGAATGTAGGAATAATCTATTGGATACAAATGTAAATGGTTGAGAAATTATATTTGGGGATCCTGCAGTGTAGTTAAATGAGCATAACTTTCTTGTTACAAGGTGTTTTTAGCTGGTTGAGCTAAGGCCAGGCTCTTCCTAGTTCAAGCAACATCTCTTCCTACCTCCAAGTTCTCTTTGAGTTCAGGGAACACAAGTGTCGAAGCTTTATTTTGTAACTGGGGAGAAAAAGATTTTTCAACATGGGGAATCGCTGTGAAGAGATGAGTGGAGATGGTATGGCATACACACTCCCTCCTACCTTTGATAATGGATTTGAAGCTCTATAGTTACAAGGATGAATACGCTGAGCTGATGCAACTATTTAAGAAAGAGATTCTGGGAACTCTTTTGGTACACACGACGGGGAACCTGACAAATTGTGAACAGCACTGGAAGAAAAGCCCTCTGCCCAGATTTGCAGGGAACAGAAGCACTGCTCAGATACATGGTGATTTAACGTCTTTGGAAATGTGTGACAACCACTGTTTGTTTAACATCAGCCTTCTCAGGAGGGGTCAGAATGAAGGGTGTAGTGATGCTGCTACAAAAAGTTTCTTAAGTCATTCTGATGCAAACGGATAGAATGAGAAAGTAATTGCCCTGGTGAATGCAACTGAAGAAGTAATTCATGTGCTTTGGGGACTTCAGAATAATTGAGAATTTGAATGGGGATCTGTGATCTTCTTATCGTAAAGGAAGAAGTTATTTAAACAGCAGAGATTTGGGTTCTATTCTATAGATATTATTGTTACTGTTATAAGCAGGGTGATTATGGTAGTGGGGAAGAGCGAGAAGGAAAGAATGAAGGAGAAAACTATTTAGATTCAGCTATATATTTTCTCTTGCAATCTACATGTCATAGAATCCAATTTGATTCAAATTTCAGAGTAATGCTTCATCCTTTTACTTTAAAAGAAAGCATGCATTGAAAATAGGGTAGTATTTGCATCCATATTTGATTAATGATTTCTGCCTTGTTAATCAAGTGAACTTGAAGAAGCAGCTCATTTAACCTCTTTCTTTCCTTTCCAAGGAGAATAAGTGTTTAAATGAAGGGTTTAAACAAAGAACACAGGAAAATATCACACATACGAAGGTCACTAGAAGCTCTATGTTAAAAGTTTATACGTCATAAAAAATTAGTTCCTATGGAAACTAAGAAGTTAAAAGCCTCTAAGTCTTTTAAACTGTTATTGTCAATAAATTCATTTTAGCAGTTAGATGAAACATATAATTTTTTACTACAAGTTATTTCACCAGAGACCAGGTCAGGGCTATTCCATTCTTCTCAACCCTTTGGGTGATTACTAATATCCCCACCTTCTTCTCCTTGACCCCTCTTAAATGTGAACCAAACATGTATCTATACCGTTTATATGCCCCTAGCCAATTGCAGAGTGATTGCTGTAAAGATGGGTGGTCATTAACACCTCCTAATATAGGGCAATGTGATCACTGGCCGCTTGGTTTTGGACAAGCAGAATCCTTCCTGGGATTGTGAGATCAGGAGACCTTAGTAATACGCTGTTTTTGTAGAGTACCGAAGCTGTGAAGCAACTGGTAGAGGAAGTAACCTCTGCAAGGAGATAAAGTCTGTTTCTAGTAGAAGAAAAAATTGTCTGCACACACAGATAAAAGCAAAGACATGAGAAATGAGGTTACCTTTGTCCCTAATTCTAGTTCTTTCTGAGCCAAGCTCCCATGTTGTCGTTCTCAGAGTTTGGTCACACAAACAAATAAATCTGCCACTTTAGCTTAGGTTAAGTCAAGATGGATTTCTGTCACTTGGAACAAATTATATAGTCACCTTGCAAAGATCAAAGACTGGACGATAGCTTCTTAGTGTTGCTTATACAATAAAGAAATAAATAGTTCAAAGAAAATATAAATTATGCTAAAAAATGTATAGGCCCATGCAGGAAAGTAGAGGATATAAAAATTGAAAAGAAAAGAAAAAAGAAGAAAGTTATGAATCCATTATTTGAAAAATATTTAAAGCCTTTACTTCATTTTTACTTTGCAATTTTATAGAAACCAAAAAACCAAACTCATTGCCGTTCAGTTGATTCCAACTCCAGCGACCCTATAGGACAGAGTAGAGCTGCACCATAGGGTTTCCAAGGAGCAGCTGGTGGATTTGAACTGACAATCTTTTGGTTAGCAGCCTGAGCTCTTAACTACTATGCCACCAGGGCTCTCAATTTTATAGGTATATTTATTTATTAAATTATTTTATGGTTGAATTTAATTCAACCCTTATTTAGCTGGCCTGCATTTTAATTTTGTTAAAAACAGTATTTTATTTTTGTCATTTTTATCATGCAATGAGAGATCTCATTGAACTTGTGACAAAAAATAATTTATACTTAATACCCAATGAAAGAAATTTGGTAAAGCAAAGATAACACAATCAATGTAAACATACTGATTTGGAAATGAAATAAAAATAATAAAACAAGCAAATTTTTTGAAAAATTAATACTGAAAGATCAAATGAAGGCACTATTTCTCATTGATTTCCCACTACTTATTATGATATTAGAAATATCTAACTGGTAAGCTTTACTGATTTCTTGTAAAAGTTTGCTGACTTTTTCTAAAAGCAGAACGTGTATTTCTTTTTAATTCTATTATAAACATATATTTTTCAGCTGAAACATAGTGTCTTTTAAAAGCCCTGTTTACTGTGTGCTGCTCTTACTAGTTCTGTACATATTTGAGTTATGGCTATACCTGTTGAGAATATTATTTCAGTTAGCTGATTAGAAACATAGAGAAGAGGAGAAAATATGTAACCCTATAGAATTAAAAATGAATTATGATTAAAGATTACAAGAGTTCGTCATTATTCAGTGCAGTGCAATGAATCACTTTTATACGGCCTTTCTAGCCATGGTCTTGTAACTCCCACAAAATGATTGGGTAGGATTATGCAAATAAGGTGCTTGTGGCCCACCCAGGGGATTGAACAGCTTGTTAATAATGCATATAAGGTGTATGGCTCTCTCCCTTGTGGGACCATGCAAATAAGGTGTATAGAACCCTAACAAGGGGATTGGTCAGTTGTTTTTTTTTTTGGCAAAGTTTTTTAAATTTTTTTATTATTTACTTTTTTATTGTACTTCAGGTGAAGGTTTACAGAACAAATAGTTTCTCATGAAACAGTAGTACACATATTGTTTTATGACATTGGTTAACTACCCCACAACATGTCAACCTTCTCCCTTCTCGACCTTTCTTTTTTGGTGAAAATATACATGCCCAAAGATACACCATTTCAAAAATTTCTACATGCACAGTTCAGTGACATCGACTATGCTCTTCCAATTGTGCTGCTATTTCACTTAAGATGAAGGCTTACAGAACAAAATAGCTTCTCATTTAACAGTTAGTACACACGTTGCCCTATGACAATGGTTAACAACTTCACAACACATCAACACTATCCTTAACTTTTGGTTCCCTATCCCCAGCTTCCTTGTCCCCTTCTGCCTTCTGGCCCTTGTCCCTGGACTGCTATACCTCATTAGTCCCATTTGGTTTTATGGGGTTGTCCACTCCCAGGCTGAAAGGTGAACCTTGGAGATGACTTCACCACTGAGCTAAAAGGATGTCTGGGGGCCGGGATTGGTCAGTTTTGCCATCTCGCTAGGCTTAAAATGAGTCATTTGGAATGTGACTACCAATAAGAAGAGATGGAGAAGACTGCATCCTTTGGACCCAGGATCCCTGCACTGAGACCTTTCTAGATCTAGGAAACAGACAGATAGAGCTGTAACACCAGAGACAGCAAGAGAGTGAGAAACAGCAGCACAGAAACAGTGGCAGCAGAGGCAGTGGAACCAGGAGACCAGCAGGAGTTGGTGTGGTGAGCTTCCCAGACCACAGAGTAAAAAAGCTGAATGCCATCAGCCAGGAGGCTGGCTCGTGAAGTGGGGTGCCTCTGAGTACTTGTCCGTGGAGCTAGGCTTCCTGACCCATGAAATAAGAGAGCTGAGTGCCTTTGTGCCGAGGCTTATTGGTGCCTCCATGTACTTCTCAGTGGAGCTAAACAGCTTTGTAACACTTGCCTGAGCAGGACAGAGGCCAGGTAAAGGGGCCAAGGGACAGAGAGAAGCCTGCCTCCAAGCATGGATGAAAAGAGGCTGTCCTGATAGAAGAACTGTATCCTGAGTCCTTCCTGATCCTGAATTGTAACCTGTTACTTCCCTAATAAACCCCATAAGTGTGAATATGGTCTGTGAGATCCATGTGGCCCTTATAATGAATTATCGAACCCAGCAGAGCAGTAGAGAGTGCCATGGGAGGGACGGCTTGTGTCAGAATTAGTAAAAAGGTTGAATAGAGGAGACATTTCTGACCTCTGCCTCATAGGAATCATCCTTAGGCTGTTGATCCTGATTCTCCTTCCACACTGTGAACTTAGAGGAGGTTAGACACCTCTGTCACACCGTTTTTACATTCAGTAAGTTATTTATAATTTGTAATCTATACTAAACCAAAAACCAAACCCACTACTGTGGGGTTGATTACTACTCAAAGCGATCCTATGGGACAGAGTAGAGCAGCCCCAGAGTAGAGTTTCCAAGGCTGTAAATATTTATGGAAGCATACCACATCTTTTTCCCACAGAGTGGCCAGTGGGTTCCAACCGCTAACCTTTTGGTTAGCAGCTGGGCGCTTTAACCACTGTACCACCAGGCAACTTAAATTGCTATTTCAATAAACAATTCATAGAAATATAAAGATGCTGTCATTATATGATGCTTCAAAGCATTTTCAACGTTATGTTCAAGTTATTTTCTTTTTATTTTCAAGGAAAATAGAGTTTTTCTTAGTCTTTTGTATCTACTTGAGCTAAGAGGCACACTCCTCACAAGTATTACTTTATGTCCCACAGTCCAGTCTAATCCCCGTCTGAAGAATTAGCCTAGGAAATTGTTTTAGTTCTGGAGTGATAGAGAATCTGGGGGCCATGCTTTCTGGGGTTTCTCCAGTCTCAGTCAGACCATTAAGTCTGGTCTTCTTACTACAATTTGAGTTCTGCTCCCCACCTTTCTCCTGCTCCATCTGGGACTCTCTGTTGTGTTCCCTGTCAGGTGGTCATTGGTGGTAGCCAGGCACCATCTAGTTCTTCTGGTCTCAGGTTGATGACGTGTCTGGTTTATGTGGTCCTTTCTGTCTCTTGGGCTAATACTTTCCTTGTGTCTTTGGTGTTCTTCATTCTCCTTTACTCTAGGTGGTTGGGACCAATTGATGCATCTTAGCTGGCAAGAAAAGAAACTTCTGTATGTCTAATTCTAGAGTCCAGGTCTGCATCTCTTTACCTGCAACAGTACCAAAGATAAGAGTACATATTCAGTAAATATTTGTTTAATAAATGAATACATTAATTACTCCCAAGACACTTACTTTGTTTCAGATTTTTTTTTTTTGATAGATATAATTCTTATATGTCCCCACCCACATGGTTCAGTCCTGGAATATCATGATAGGAAAGGCTAAGTAGGAGCCTCTGGGCTCTCTCTTCCTACTAGGATAATAAAACAAAAGCAATATTATAGCCTTGAAGGAATTGCTGAGATTAGTGCATGCCACCATCAAAGATGGGGAAAATGTAAGAGTGATGATTTATGGCATAATCCTTTTTCCTTTAGCTGTTTTATTTGTGCATAAAGTAGATGGATCTTGGAGAATGTTTGCCTTCTTATTAACTAAATCAGAGATGATTCCAGTTGCTGTTTTAGAAGTTGTATATTTACCGGAAATTTTTGATTTAGCCTTGGTCTCTGATAAAAGTCTGTTCATCTGGAATTTTCTTTTTTCTCCCTCTCTACACCAAATTGTAAAGCCTGTTAGAAGCAGTTTGATTTTTATCTTCCACAGATTATTTTCATCTTTAGTCTTTTCAAAAGTAAATCACAGGCCTTTATGAAAAATAGTGAAGATTTTCTCCAAAATTTGAAGTGTTTGTTTTAAGAAATGGTGAGCCCTTTTTGTAGTGAGAAATAATAACCCTATTTCCCACAACCCTCCTCCATAATCACAATGATGTTAATTAGAGATAAGTTTATAGTATGTCTTTGCAGTACCTCCATGGAGCAAAGGGTTAAATGCTCGACTATTAGCCAAAAGATTGGAGGTTCAAACCCACCCAGGGGTGCCTTGGAAGACGGGCCGGGTGATCTGCTTCCAAAAGGTCATAGCCTTGAAAATCCTATGGAGCAGTTCTACTTTTCACACATGGGGCCGCTGCGTGTCAGAATCAACTTGATGGCAACTGAAAGCAACTGTAAAGCTAAAAGTACACCTTCACAGTGTTGTCTCAGGGTTACATCAACTCTTCTGCTTTATGCCATGATAGATATATTAGTCATCTTGAATCTTGAGTGTGCTCCTCAAACCCACTTGCCAAGTATGTCATAAGATTATCAGTTCTGAGTAGGGCCTACCATAAAAGAAGACCCTGCAGCAAGTCCAGGGCGTCATGAACATTGTTCTTTCACTTGGGACTTTGACCAACATATGTAATGATACTCAAAGTTACTGGGGCAAAGATACAATGTAGTGACCCTCTAGAAATCATCAGTAGGGAGCAAGTTCCTTTCTTCCTTGAATAGACAATTACTCTCTTAAGAATTAGTTCTCATCTTTTGCTGGGCCCTGATTTAGAGTAAAATCATATGCAATGATATTCAAAAATTCTGTAACAAAAATACGTGTTTCATGGAGCCCCTGGAACTCTCTGATAGGATAATAATAGCACAGATTTCTAGGCTTTGAGAAAAAATTCATCATCACTTTTGCAGATAACTACTATCCTTTTCAAGAAAAAGACATTTTACAAATGTCCTTTTGAGTAACAGGCTTCTACTGGATCCTGGTAGAGACTCTAGTCTTAGCAATAGGAAACATAATGAGCATGAGAACTGAGGTCCTCATGATGGACTGGCTGTTATCATATACACAAAGCTATTAGGCTGGGATTGTGAACAAGCTATTTATCATTTAGTCAAAATGATATTTGAAAAGATGAATGTAAACTGTAAGAGCAAGTGGCTAAAACGCCAATTCCTATGTCATTTCTTTATCTTCCTCAAATTAGACCTATGATCTCATGGATAGTATCTTATGGCCAGTTGACTGAAGATGAAGAATAAAGTGCATCCCTGGTTTATAGATTACCTCTATAATCATGTAGTTCCAACTGAGAATGAACAGGTACAGTGATATGGCCCAATTCAGAGATGACCCTAAAGAAATGTAGTGAAGATAAATCTTTCCAAACCAAAAAAAAATCCACTGCTGTTGAGTCCATTTTGACTCATAGTGACCCTATAGGACAGAGTAGAACTGCCCCATAGGGTTTCCAAGGCTGTAAATCTTTATGGAGGTAGACTGTCACATCTTTCTCCCACAGAGTGGCTGGTATGTTTGAACTGCTGACCTTTTGGTTAGCAGCCAATCACTTTAACCACTGTGCCATTAAGGATCCTCTAAATCTTCCCAGTGGGTAGAAATTCACACAGTGCATTTGGTTTTCCACTCAGTCTGGACTGAGAGATTGACGTAAGTAAAGACTGACATTTATTCATAAGCATTTGTTCACAATCTGTCTCTCTGATCAAAGACTTGGAAAAACAGGATTATTACTTCAAATATCTAACTTGTTAACAGAGCCCCGGTGGCTCAGTGGTTAAGAACTTGACTGCTAACCAAAAGGTTGACAGTTCTAATCCATCAGCCGCTCCTTGGAAACCCTATAGAGCAGTTCTACTCTGTCCTACAGGGTCGTTATGAGTTGGCATCAACTTAATGGCACCAGACGTAAACCTGTTAACAGGAGAGAAAAGCATTGTGCTCTCTATGTGGCAGTATTTCTTGGTGTTAGACTAATTACGTTGGACTAATTACATCATGGAGGGCAGTGGACTTGCCTTTCCTGCCCACAACACTTTGACTCCTACCACCCTTGAACCACCTCATTCACCATCATGGTATTCTGCACAGCATTGCTTGGAGTAAAAGAACATAGTTCATGGCATAACAAGTATAACAACAGTCTCATGCCCATGTAATTCATAGGTCTTACCATATACCCTATAATCCATAAACAGTTGACCTGCCTTTTGAAGTTTCTGCCAAGGAGTTCCATTTGGGAAACAACAATCTGGAAGGATGGGGTTCTGTCATATAGAATGCAGTATATGCTTTGAACCAGCAACCAATAAATGGTGCAGAATATATTTGTCTACAAATCAAAGGGTAAAATACTTCATCCCATTATTATTATTATTATTATTATTATTATTATTATTATTATTATTTTCATGTCTTTCCACAAGTTTGAGCTCTGCTGGTTTGGAGATCTTGGTTCTTAAGTGGAATAATTTCAGAGAAGATGCAATACTGTTCCACTGAGTTTAAAGTTTTGTCTCCCACTAGGCTTTTTTTTTTTTCCTAATGTTTTGTTTTGTTGTTTATGGTAATGAACCAACGGACAAGAAGGGGAGCTGAAGCGATTGATTCAGATTGCCAAAGGGAAATAACATTGCTGCTACTCAATAGTTTCTGGGAGGATTATATCTGGAATCTCTGCAGGGTACCTCTTAATACTTTAATGTCCAATAATAAAGGTTAATACAAAATTACAAGAAACCAATAAAAGAAGAACCTTTAAAGATTTAGATGCTTCAGGAATAAAGATTTATGTGATTTTAACAGGTAAAGAGCTAGACCTGCTGAGCTCTTATTTAAGAGCAATGAAAACATGGAATGTGTAGTGGCAGATCAACTGTGGATTCATAACCAGTTACAGAAACAAGAACTGAACCAGCTATGCATATTTTCTTTATTATATTTGTGCGTTCATCTACATCCATGTGTTTATAATTATATTTTTGTTTTCTCTCCTTCTTTCCCTAATTATTCCATATTTTTTAAAAAAATTGCTCTTGATGGCTGTTTTACCATTTAGTCTGTAGGTAAAGAATATTCAGAAAGGACTGTCAATGGATGTGAGAAGCAATTAATACAGCCCAGAAATGAGTACTGTGACCATCACCCAGAGATGGATCTACTGACTATGGGGACTTTGTGCAATTTTTGGGAGAATGTGAAGAGTAATTTTGTTTGTACAAACTAACACTGCATCTTGTTAAGCAAAATAATAAGTTGTGTTTGTTGTTAAAATATGTTCAGAGGCCTTACAGGATGAATAGCTATTGGCTCTTACCTTGAAATCCACCCTTTTGTATACCAGCTATGGTGGTGATAAAGAGCCCTAGTGATACAATGGTTACTTGCTGGGCTGCTAACCTAAAGGTCAGCGGTTCAAACCCACCCAGTGGCTCCCGGGGAGAAAAGACCTGGCGATCTGCTCCTGTAAAGATTACAGCCTTGGAAACCCTGTGGGGCTCCACTCTGTCATATAGGGTTGCCATGAATCAGAATTGATTCAGCAGCACACAGCAACAACTACAACAGGGTGGTGATGTGAGTCTGCAAATCATATTTCTACTTCGTCAGCTGAATCTTTGTTAGACTTCCTCATGGGAGATTTTAAGAATGAGAAAAGGGTGGAGAAAGAAGAAGGGACTCACTTCTTTTTAATCTCCTATTTCTGCTAGAGTCACCTCTGCAATGGTTCCCACCTTGGCAATGGGAGTTGATTCAAGTACCTCCAAATAATTTTAGCATTTAGGTTTCCCACATGATCAGAACCAACCTCGCTGCTCCTCCTCAGAGAACAAGCAAGCTGGCTCCCCTTGCTCTGGAGTTTTATTTTCAGCCCCGTGAGGGTGTTCGTCTATGTTCCTCAGCTTTAAGAATCCCATAGCTTTCCCTTTGTTTCCTCAGACCTGGGGATTGGAGCTGTTTTATGCGATTATTAACCTACAGAACATCAGTCTCATCCTTTTTTGCCTTTCAATTCTCTGAGGCCTGGTTAATGGTTTTTATACCAAATTCTCCCTGTTAAAATAATTGCTAAGATTTCTGCTTGTTGTTTGGACTCTGACTGATATAGGCATTACACTAAGTATTGAAGGTATAATGATTGAGACAAGATTTCCAAAGGTTTTTAATAATGAGTGTTGGGGGCAAGAAAATAAGCATTTACAATGTAGTACACAATGTAGGAAGTATTTTTGTAAAGACCCAGAGGTAACATCAAAATATCCTCAACTACATGACATTCTCTCAATGTTATACTATTTTCTCTGCCTAAAAAATTTCATTTATTCATTCATCCATCCATTCAGTCACTCAACTGCATTCTGTATTAATCAGCAAGGAATTCACTAGATTCTGGGGATAATTAGCCAAAAAAGAAAAATTATGTTCCTGTTGTTATGCAGCTTCCTATCTATAACAGATGAAAGACACTGAACAAATAATCAAAGAGATATGTAATTACCAACTCATATGATAAATGCCTTGAAGGAAAAATACAGGGATTTATTTAGTGGTAAATACTGTAGGAAAGCCTCATCTGTACTGGCAAAGTTTTCTCTGATGAAGTGACACTTGAGCTAAAATTACAAGGTTTAAAACAAGCTATTAATGGGAAGAAATATAAAGTGAAAATTATCTCAAGCTTGGGAACAGCTGATGCAAAGTCCCTCAGTTGAAAGGATGCACAACTAATCTAGAAAGTGAAAGAAGGCCAGAAACACTCTTTCTACACTTTCCTTCCATTCTTCTTTTGCTTAAGTATCACCTATTAATAAATCTTGGGGCTTTTAAATGCCACCTTTCCCGGAAAATGTGTCCTGACCACCTACTCACCCCAGGTACGCCCCTTACCCTACCCCAGGCCAGGTCTATCTGACTGCTATGTTCTCATCTAGCTCTCAGTACTTATCTATCATGACACTTCAGCGTCTTCATTGCTGGTACAATTATTTCTTTCACTGCATGGTCAACCAAGCACAATGCCTGATACTTAGGTAGATTTTCCCAAACAGCAGTTATTCCAATACCATTGCATGATTTTTATTATATTCAAATTAACATACCATCTCATTTTCTAAATACTTTTCTTAATTTTTACTCATTTATAACTTAAATATTTATAAGTCATTATATCATAATTGTACATGTGTACTAATATCACAAACCAAGAGGTAACCATAAAAATACATACAAGAAAAAACAAAAAATATGTATTTATATATACATACGTGTGCATATATGTGTGTGTGTGTATATATTTATATGGAAGCCCTGATGGCCCAGTGCTCGGCTGCTCATGTTTGTTGGTTGTTCGTAGTCACCAGCTGCTCCATAGGAGAAAGATGTGGCAGTCTGCTTCCATAAACATTACAGTCTTAGAAACTCTGTGGGGCAGTTCTACTCTGTCTTTAGGGTCGCTGAGTCTGAATCGACTCAAAGGCAATGGGTTTGGTTTTTTGTTATATACATATATACATGTAAACTTAAAGGATCCCTGATAGATAGCTCGATGTCTAAGATCTCAGCTGCTAACCAAAATGTCAGTGGTTCAAACTCACCAGAGGTTCTGTGGGAGACAAGAGCAGATTATCTAGACTATTAAATATTACAGCATAGGAAACCCTCTGGGCCAGTTCTACTCTGTCATATAGGAGTCAGAATTGACACAATGGCACACACTAACAACATATATATTTAAAAATTAAAGCACAAATGATAAAGTGAAACAATGTACAAATTACACACTTGAAAGTTGTTCCTCAATGAAAAAAAAAATGGTTTGTAATGAGTAAAGAATAAATGGGTTTTCAGCTCAAAGTTACTTTACTTTAAAATTAGTTTTTTTCCTATGTGAGGCTAAATACTATCTAAAGAGTCATAGTTTACATGTTCTTTGACTCAGCGTCTTAGTTTTCAATTTCAAAACAACAACACATCTAGGCAGGAATTGAAAATCACATTTTCAATGGATTTCAGTGGCTATTTTAGTGTTGAGAAAATGAGTGAAAGGTCTGAAGTTCATTTGCTAACAATGTTTCGGTCTAGATTGAATGACTATCTTTACTCAAGAAAAGGTAATTTAAAAAACACTTAGAAATGACACATCTCCCTTGTTCTTTACTTACTGTATCCATCACCTCTCTGTTTCCCAGGCTGAAGAGAAGTGGCCTATAAGAGTCTGAGTTAGGGCAAGGGTCCTGCCAGCGTAGTCACTCTGAGCAGCTTCATGTTAAGCAGCTTGCATATAGCAAAGAATGTGGTGCCCGACATCTGCTTTGCCATGAGGGCAATGCCACAACAATCATGTTGTCAGGTCATAGTGCCTGACCTATGATTAGAGAGAAAAAAAGACACCTCTGCATCTCAAGCTTCTTAACTGACTTTAGCATGACTTTATCACATTCTGAGAGGGGAAAATGCATCCTGAGAACAAGAGATGTATACAGGAGCATCTTTAGAGAATTCAATACAGAAGGCAATGAGAAGAATGAATTGACAGCCAACAAGACTGGAAGCTGATAAAAAGTTAAAAAGTTGTTAATAACAACTATAAGGGAGTGTCTATTTTGCCCCAGGCATCAATCTAAGTATTTTGCATTTAATCCTGAAAACATTTCAAAGAATTAGTTTCTAGTGATACACCTTCTTTATAGACAACCATACACTCATACTGAGAGTCACTAAGCAAGTACCGGGTGAGGATGCACACACCGGCAGTTTGACTGCAGGGATCCTACTCATTTCTGCCTACTTTTAAGACAACTGATGGCAGATGGTGTCCCACACTGTTAGTGGCTCTAGGGAAGGAGAAAAGTGTAGTGACTCAAGTAGCCCTAGAAAATTGAGTAACAGATCTTGATGACTGATTGTATGCCAGGCATTCACATTTATTCCTTTCACAGAGATAGGTTTCAACAGAAGAGAGAAATTTGACACAGTGAAAGGCTATTGAGTTAATGAGATCTTAAAACTATAGCATTTGTTCCTTTGAAATCTGAATTTTCCATTCATCAATATCTTCCTTAAAACCTCGACAAAATCTGAAACCAGTAAAAATACTTCTTGGCATGCCAACTATACTATTCCATAGCCGGAGAGTTAGCTATAGGTGTACACGTGAACAGTAGTACTATGAGTTCCTTAATGTGGTGATGTCGTTTTTAAATTACAGTTTCTGACTTGTTTATATTCTGACTGCTTGTGTCTTCAGATTGTTGCACTTTATACTTTGAGGGAACGGGACCAATTCTAAAAAATCTAAAGCCACAATATTAAGTACTTTTTTTTTTAATAGCATATACAGCTCAGAAACATTTATGCTAGTTTCACAATTACCATTACCATACCACATGCTTATTCAGGTTAAATCACTAAACCTCTTGTGAAAGTTTCGTAGTCTATAAAATTTGATATACTAGTTGTGAGGTGGTTCTACACAGAGAATGTTGAAAAAAATACGTAACAGTTAACTAGCTCTCTCTTATTTCTGCTGCACCAGGAATGTGTTATTGACAGGCAGAAATTTTTACAAGGACATGAAACACAAAATGGAAATAAAAACTAAAAGAAAAATGATGGTGCAAGAGCATCCCTATGTGCTTGAGATAAGAGAGTAATAACAAGAGTACATTAATGTAGTGTCTACTTTGGCCTAGACATCATTGTAAATATTTTGCATTTAATTCTGAAAATACCCCAAAGAATTAGCTTCTAGTTGTCTTAGTCATCTGGGGCTGCTATAACAGAAATACCACAAGTGGATGGTTTTAACAAAGAGAAGTTTATTCTCTCACAGTCGAGTAGGCTACATGTCCAAATTTAAGGCATCAGCTCCAAGGGAACGCTTTCTCTGTTGACTCTGGAGGAAGGTCTGTGTCTTCAATATTCCCTTAGTCTGGGAGTTTCTCTGTGCAGGAGCCTCAGGTCCAAAGGACACACTCTGCTCCTGGCACTGCTTTCTTGGTGGTAGGAGGTCCCATGTGTCTCTGCTTGTTTCTCTCTTTTATATCTCAAAAGAGATGGGCTTAAGACACTATCCAATCTTGTAGACCTCATCAGTATAACTGCCGCTAATCCATGTTATTACAGTAGAGGGATTACAACACATAAGGAAATCACATCAGATTGCACAATCATACATTACTGGGAATCATGACCCAGCCAAGTTTTTTGGGGAGACATAATTCAATCCATGACATTCTACCTCTTGGACCCCCAAAAATCACTTCCTTTCAATATGCAAAACATATTCATTCCATCATATAATAGCAAAAGTCTTAAATAAACTCCAAGTCCAAAATCCAAAAACTCATCTTCATCTGTGAAATCTAGAATACAAGCTATCTGCTTCCAAAGGTACAATGGCAGAATAGGCACAAGCTGCACATTTCCATTACAACTAGGAGAAATTGCAGGGAAAGACGGTATAACAGGCACCAAGCAGGTTGACAGAACACATTACATTAGGCCTCAAGACTTAAAAATAATCCTCTGTTTTCTGAGATCATTTACACAATAGCCCTGCCCTCCAGACTCTAGGTATCAGCCACTGCCTACAGATTCTGAGTAGAGGCCCCTTGGCCCTGGGCTTCAGCTCTACCTTCTAGGCCCACTGGGACAGCAACTCTTCTCCCTTGGCTTTAGGTCCACCATTCTCCTAGTTCATCAGAGTGACAACTCCACCCTTACATACACCAGAGGCCATGGCTCCACCCCTTCAAACCCCAGAGGTCCTGGCCATACCTTTTGACACTGAGGCAAATCAGCCTCTTGTGTTCCTTGTGTCTTCAGCTTCTGCTTCCTGTGGCCTCTTGGCCCTTGGGCCTCACAACCTCATCGCCCCTACTGGGACAAGTGTTCCAAAGCTCCGTGGCTCCACTGGTAAGTGCCTGGAGGCGCCCTACTCCACCAGGAAGCCTCCTGTGCATAGGCACTTGGCTCTCTCGTTCTATGGGCCAGCTCCAGCGCCGACTTGCACTGGTCTCCTGGTTCTGCTGCTGCAGGTTCTCTGCTGCTGCTGGTCCTCTGCCACTGCCACTCCTCTATCCATTCACAGTTTCAAAACTGCTTCCACATTTTAAGTATCTGTTAGAGCAGCACCCCACTCTCGGTACCAAATTCTACCTTAGTCATCTAGTGCTGCTGTAACAGAAATACCACAAGTGCATGGTTTTAACAAAGAGAAGTTTATTCCCTCACAGTCCAGTATGCTACAAGTCCGAATTTAAGGCATCAGCTCCAAGGGAACGCTAGTGCTGCTACAACAGAAAGACCACAAGTGGATGGCTTTAACTAAGAGAAATTTATTTCTTCACAGTAAAGTAGGCTAAAAGTCCAAATTCAGGGCATCAGCTCCAGGGGAAGACTTTCTCTCTCTGTTGGCCTTCTCATCAATATTCCCCTGGATTAGGTGCTTCTCCCCACAGGGACCCCATGTCCAAAGGACACACTCTCCTCCTGGCATTGCTTTCTTGGTGGTATGAGGTCCCTTGTCTCTCTGCTCACTTCTCTCTTTTATATCTCAAGAGATTGCCTCAGGACACAATCCAACCTTGTAGATTGAGCCCTGCTTTACTAACATAACTGCAACCCATCCTCCCTCATTAACATCACAGAGGCAGGATTTACAACATACAGGAAAATCACACAATACCAGGAATCATGGCCCAGCCAAACTGATACACACATTTTTGGGAGGACCTAATTCAATCCATGACACTATGGTAGGAAAATAGTTAAATTAAAGGAGCATGCTGATATCCCAGAGCCAGTCATTCTAGAATAAAAAGGGTATTTTTCCTTAAGAAACAAGAACACTCTAGTAATCCTGTCCTTTGCAAATTAAAAGACTAACATGTTCTAAGAGACAACAGCAAAAATAATATTCCTATGATCTGACTAAACCAGAAGATTAAAATAATCTACACGGAAAAGATAACAATAATTAAAAAAAAAAAAAAACCTACATGGTGTTTACTTTGTACCAGGTATTTTTCTAAGTGTGTTATGTATGCATACTCTCTGCAGGAGCCTTATTAAAGAGTACTATTATTATCCCATATTTTAGATGAGAAAGCTGATGTGCGGAGAAGTTGTGAGAATTGCCCAAAGTCATCGAACTCGTAAGTGGTACTGCTGGAATTAGAAGAGAGGTTGTCCATTACAGAGACCCTGGTGCCATTCGAAAGAGAGAGAAGTCTTAGTGCGATGGTTTGGGAATATTGGTGAGGAGGATTCAACACAAACAGGGAGGCAAAGACAGAAGAAGAGACAGAGATTTAGAGGGGAAGAAAGACGGAATGGAGAAGGAGGAAGAAGTGAGAACAGGAGAATAAGGGGAAAGAAAAATAACTGGAACAGAAATAGGAGAAGAAAGAGAAAAGCACTTAAAAAAATCTAAATGTGAAATTAAAAGTGTAGCATAAGCCTTTAAGTACAGGTTTAGGAAGAAGAACGATTAGGGATTATGGGAGTCAAATTGATAGACGTGATCAGTGGAGACACTGAACAGTAAAAAGAAAAAGGATAAACAGAAAGGGGAACACATCTCAAAACAATGGCAAATTAACACACATACGGCCTTAATAAAACTCATATTGCTATAAGTTCCTTTGATGAAATAGTGCCTAAATTACTTTTAATTACTTTTATATGTCTTAACTTCTTAGTAAATTGGTTAATAATTTATGAAATACTGCATGTAGTAGTTGAGTCACAATAACTCCTATTACTATAAAGTTTAGTTTTAAGAATTCTGTAAAAAATACTTAAGTTCTAATTGAACTTATTGATTATCTTTGTAGTAACCTAAGGAAGGAATTATTTTGCTCCAAGGTGTGGAAAAAAATGTATGTATATTAACTTTGGTTAATATTATGAAAACCAGTCTATAAACATCAAATATTATTTCTGGTTGAAGAGACTATGATTCATATTGTCTCATATTTGCGGAAAGCAAATTTTACCATTGTTTATCTCAAACAGGAGCATCTGAGCTATTAAAGTTAAATGAAATAAATGTTAATTTTCTAAAAAATAAAAACTATGAATACGAATGAGAATTGATCTCATCTTGCCTAGATTCCCTGTTTTCCAGTACCAAAACTAATTTATATAAAATGATCCAATGAGAGAATTTATCGAGCCTCTACATTGCAAACATTTGAGGGGGGAAAAAATAAACCTCATTTACTCAGTGAGCAGTCTATAAATTGGACACTCACAGAGGCACAAGATCATTAACTATCCTTTCAAAAGTCAATTTTTTGCTTCCTAAATTAGATCTAGAGCTAGGCTATTTTGGGATGGCAGGCTGGGAATAATATACAGATTTTGTAAAATCAGGTTTAGCCCATTTTCAGCTAAATCACATTCGATTCAGTAAAAGCCACTGAAAAACAGAGAAGAGTCAATAAAAATAAGTTGCAGAAAACTCCTTTGTAGATATTACTATTAAGTTTTTGAAAAGTTTTATACAATGATGTTACAGATAATTATGATTGATCAGATTTTGCCTCTGGAACTTTTCACACAAAGAGAATCAATGAAATTGTGTGTGTATGTAGGTATGCATGCGTGTGTTTTGTCTTAAGTTTGTTTTTAGGTAACATGTGGCTTGGTTTTCCAATGTTTGGAGGTTATAAAGGATGGAAGGAAAAGACTTTGCTAAAAGAGGCTGTTGATTTTTTTTTTTTTTGAGTTGCCCAGCAAGCTGGAGATTTATTTTTAATTAAACAAAAGGTCAAAGGATATTTGCTTATGTTTTTTTTTTTTTATTTATTTTTTTTTTTTTATATATATTTTATCGTACTTCAGGTGAAAGCTTACAGAGCAAATAGTTTCTCATGAAATAGTAGTACACATGTTGTTTTTTGACATTGGTTAACAACCCCACAACGTATTAAGCCTCTAAATTCTCAACCTTTTTTTTTGATGAAAATTACAGATGGCCAGAGATACACCGTTTCAAAAATTTCTACATTCACAGTTCAGTGACATTGACTACGCTCTTCCAACTGTGCTGTTATTCTCACTTAAGATGGAGGCTTACAGAACAAAATAGTTTTTCATTTAACAGTTACTACACATGTTGCCCTATGACAATGGTTAACAATCTCACAGCACATCAAGAATATCCTTACTCCGCCTTGTGTTCCCTATCACCAGGGGGCTTCCTTGTCCCCTTCTGTCTTCTGGACCTTGTCAGTGGACTATTGTACCTCTTTAGTCTCATTTGTTTATTTATTTACTTATATTTTATTTAAACACCATTTCAAAACTTTTTACTTACACATTTAAGTGATATTGACTATGCTCTTCCAATTGTGCTGCCATTCTCGCCCAAGATGAAGGCTTACAGGACAAAACAGCCTCCCATTTAATAGTTACTACAAATGTTGCCCTATAGCAGTGGTCAACAATCTCACAATACATCGACAGTGTCCTTATTCAATTTGTGTTCCTTATCATCAGTTTCCTACTCTCCCGAGGCTGTTGATTTTTAAGATCATGTTTCCTTCAATCAGCACTATGATCATCTCAAAATTTACCCTCTGCAGGCTGATAAGGAAAAAGAAAATAAGACTGTTTTGTGTTGCAGTTACTATGATCATACAAACAGGTGTTCCTCATTCAAATCGATCACTTCCTTGTTTTGAAGTAATGCTCTTTTTATCCACCCTGGTAAAATCCGTTGTCCTTCAGCATGAGTTTAAAGTGAACTCCTGATCTCTATAATCTCACATGGCAGCCAGTTACTAATATAAGTACAGATTTATGTTTCTTGTAGGCACAATACTACTTACATTATATTGTTAATGCTTTATAATGAAAAAAAGACCAAGAGAACACTTGTTCATACGTAAGATTTTGATTGAAGTTATATTTTAAAAAAAGAATTCAGTGTTATTTACTATACTTAATAAACATGAATCGTACTCCTAAATTGCTCATAAAACTATTTTGCTAAGTATTTTATGTTGAATGCAGTTCCGAGGAAAGAGTTATCTTAGGTCATAGTAAGGTGCTGGGCAAAAACAATCAGCAATAGTTATAAAGGTCAGGACTGTCCAAACTCTTAACTGTAGAAGATGTTCAACTGCTTCAAGTGATTTGAGGCTTAGGGGAGCAAGGGGTGTACAGGAAAGTTGGTGATGATAGAATATGCTAGGTGTCTTAATCCCTACTATTGCCACACCCAGTACATCACTCAGAGGACTCCAGAAGTCCTCTATGGCCTATCCCAAATAACACATGCCCTTGAACAGAATTGGGTGGGAAGGAAGTAAGTGTTTTAGCTTGGATCTCTTCTACGCAAGTTAAGAGATGATAGAGATTTTTGATTTTTGGGCTTTTTGTTTGTTTGTTTTTAACTAGTCTTGCTTAATATTTAAGCATGAATTTGAATTTCACGTAAGCTGTCTTCCAAGAAATGAAAGTGGAGGGGAAATTGTATTTTGAGACAGCCAAGGAAGAGAAAGGAATAGTCTAGGGCGTGCACTAGGCACTAGTGCCCAGGAAAGACTTAGAGAAACTGAAGTGGTAGCATTTGGATAACCTGGGAGGAGTATTACAATTCACATTGGGCACCTGTCAGATTGCATCAGAAACGGAAAATGAACCAGTAATATAATGGTAGCAGCATATTCAGGCAATGGTCAGAACTCAAGTCATTACTTTGCCACTAGGTCATGTCATTAAAATTGTAAAAATAAGTATAAAATACATGATAATGATAATTACTGATATTTGTCTAATGCTTCTATATATAAACTATTTATAGCTATATATATATAATATATATATTTCTACTTGAGTAGAAATAATCCCATATTATCGAAACTAAGATTTAGTTTTATTTTCCTCCTACTATTATCCTCAGAGATGTAAAGCACCTAATTATCAATTTCCCCATTGCTGTCTAGTCACTTCCAACTCACAGCAACCCTACAGGACAGGATAGAACTGCCCCAGAGGATTTCCAAGGAGCAGGTAGTGTATTGGAACTGCTGACCTTTTGGTTACCAGCTGTAGCTTTCATATCATTTAGCCTACAATATTTACCCAGCCTTGGATTTTGAGGGCCTATTCCATGAAAATAATTTACTTCTCTCCTCTTCTAAAATTTACCTAATTAAAAATTTTCAGCTTTACCTTCTCTTCTACATTGCTTTGCCTAAGTTGGTTTAAATTTGTGATACATGTTAACTCCCAGTATATTGCAATATCCAATGAAGTGAGTTTGAACAATTCTCCTTTTAATCACAAACTGGGAACTCTGTATACAAATGTTTTGCATCCATTTTTATTAATTGAAATTTGCACAATTAAATTTTCATACACCGAAACAAATTCCCGGATTTGAAAATGCTGCCATATCCTGACACTGCTTTCTTCTCTTTGTATAACGTTTCCAAATGTCCCATTTTGCAGCAACTTTAACTTTTTCCTTTATTGCTTCCTGTGGCTGAGGACAAGATAAAGAATTCAGGAACTGTTAGAGAAGATTTTTAATCTCTAATTGTAGGCTTGAGATTTCAGGCTAAATAGGTTACTTATCTTAGTTTTATAACTGAAAATTGACTTAGTTTTTAAAGAAAATTGCTGGCTATTAGAACTAATATACTCATAGGTAATGAGGACAGTACAATGGAAAATGACCAGAGAGTACAGTGTTGTGGCATCCTCTGCATCTACTTGTAAATTAAAGCCACCTACACAGCTTTAGGAAGAATGCAAGGTGCTTTACATAACCAACAGTAAAAAAAGCAAGTCAGAGAAACTCTATATTGACCTGCACCCCTCAAAAGCATTTTTACAAATTATATTATTTTCAAAGGTAATAGATAAGAACCTTAGGGGGTAGTGAGTTTATTTTAATGAGGGAGGAACATCTCAGAAAAGGAGGGTGAGAGTGGTTGCACAACTCGAAGAATGTAATCAATGTCACTAAACTGTACATGTAGAAACAGTTCAACTGGTGTATGTTTTGCTGTGTATATTCTCAACAACAACAACTAAAATTAAAAAAGTAAATTACAGCTAAGAAAACCTTTCGAAGCAGTTCCACTCTGTCACTCATGGGGTCACCATGAGTCAGAATCAGCTTGACAGCAACTAAGAACAACAGCAATGTCCTTTCGTCACATCTGGATTGAAGCAAATAGTTTTTATTATACAGGAAGTCCCTGACTTACGACTTGGTTCCATCGGGACAGCTCAATCATAAGCTGGTTCTGAGGTAAGTAGAATATTTCATTTTTTTTAATTTTCATAATTATTGCCTTTTATTATCAGTGTCTTTATAAATCATAACATTGAACATCTGCAAGTGAACATCTGAGAATAACATCAGCAAATTATGTGTTACAGCATTGTATATAGTACATATTACTAACGATAAGATGTACAAAAAAACAGGCATTCTAAGTGTGGTTCATCATAACTCTAATATGTCATAAGTCAAGGACTATCCGTACTCTAACAGCACTGTAAAAGTAAAACAATTAAAAATGCAAACGTCTGATTCCACAGTGCATGTGTCCTCAAAAAGCTTTTACAATATGAGATAGTATACTCCTTTTTACACTTATTATGAAAGCTACTTTTTCTTATTTTGTAAAAGTTTTTTATTATGTAATATTTGATACATAAATATATATATATAACATATAAATAAGTTATGCAGCATAAAAAAGGTAAGGTAGTTCCACTAGACTGAGACCAGTACAACTAGATGGTGCTCGGCTACCACTACTGACTGCTCTGACAGGGATCACAATAGAGGGTCCTGGACAGAGCTGGAGAAAAACGTAGAACAAAATTCTAACTCTCAAAAAAGATCAGACTTACTGGCCTGACAAGGACTGGAGAAATCCCGAGAGTATGGCCGTCGGACACT
The DNA here is from genome assembly GCA_030035585.1 of Dugong dugon. Classification (NCBI taxonomy): domain Eukaryota; kingdom Metazoa; phylum Chordata; class Mammalia; order Sirenia; family Dugongidae; genus Dugong; species Dugong dugon. The sequence goes on along the minus strand of CM057477.1, from coordinate 44,485,099 downwards.
CTTTTAGCTCAGTAATGAAGTCATTCCTGAGGTTCACCATTCAGCCAAAGATTAGACAGTCCCATAAAACAAAATGAGACTAAAGGGGCACACCAGCCCAGGTGCAAGGACTGGAAAGCAGGAGGGGACAGGAAAGCTGGTAATAGGGAACTCAAGACTGAGAAGGGAGAGTGTTGACTTGTCATGGGATTGGTAACCAATGTCACAAAACAATATGTGTACCAATTGTTTAACGAGAAGTTAATTTGTTCTGCAACTCTTCATCTAAAGTACAATTAAAAAAAAAAGATTAAAAAAAAAAAAGTAAGGTAGTGCAAATTGTAGCCATAGTGTGCAAAATAGGAAATATCTTGATTATATCATAATTATAATTTGTCTAACCTCCTAAAATTCCTATCTAGTTGTCATATATAACAGATATAAATCTTTCATGTTGGTGGCTAGGCTAAAACTACAGAACAGTTTTCTTTACCTTTTATGATCCCAGGTCCCAGCACCATCATTCTTTAATTCTTTTGTCCTTTTCTTGCTCTGCTCATTCCCACACTCCAGTGGGGCTGAATGAAAGTATTTGTTCATTTTTGTGCTGTAGCTGCCTAAGGCAGTAACTGAAGATTCCAGCTGAGCTAAACAGTATATTTGTGCTTTGCTAAAACATAATGTGTTTTTGCTAGGTTTGCAGTTTGAGGTTCATGAATTTTTTCCTATTACAGTACTTTTCAAGATTCTATCACCTTTATAGCCTATCTGTAGTTTCCTGATGCTGTTCACGGATATACCAAAAAATGTGTACTTGGCATTCTTTTCACGCAGATGTTGATGCGGATTTCATCTCGTGACCCAGAAGTCCTCTCGATACGACTGTGCTGGTGATGGATGGTGACCTCCTCTGATATTTATAGTACAGCCGTGGGAACCATTGGACAGGATTAGTGATCTGTGAGGGAAACCTGCTAGGCTTGCTGAGACACTGTTTTAGAATTCAGTTATGTGGTTAACAGCAAATTATATGTCTGAGATAGAAATACATAATTATTTATTTGTGATATGCATGCATTCTATTCAGTTTTTTTATTAAAAAGAATATCATGCATTCTATAGTATTTGCTTTCTTTTCTAATAAATTTTTAGTTACTGTATTGTGTATCAGAAGGAAGCATCATATTACAAGAGTAAAATGTGTGCTAAAAAAACCCCAAAAACCAAACCTGTTGCCTTATACAGACCCTATAGATCATTGCCCATTAGGGTTTCCAAGGCTGTAATCTTTGAGGAAGCAGACTGCCATATCTTTCTCCTGCGAAGTAGCTGGTGGGTTGGAACCACTGCCTTTTCAGTTAGCAGTCGAGTGTTTAATCACTGTGCCACCAGGGCTCCTCGAACGTGTGCTAGACATCCTTAATTGTCATTTCAGTTTTTACACTTAACTCTCTATTCTTTTCTAAAAACCTTTAGTCCCTGTCAGGCACATGGCATTAGTTTATGCACTATTAGCAATTCTTGAAGGAGTTCCATTGGCACAAACTGTTAAGCCTTGGACTGCTAACTGAAAGGTGAGTGGTTGGAATCCATCCAGCAACTCCTCAGGAGAAAAACCTGGTGATCTGTTTGTGTAAAGAGTACAGTAAAAAAAAAAAAAAAAAAAAATTATGGGTCAGTTCTACTCTGTCACATGGGGTTGCCATGAGTTGAAATCTACTAGAAGACAGTTAACAACAATAACAATACATTCTTGGGAGACTTCAGGGCACCATTTCTTATTCCTCGAACATTTTGCAAGTGGCTCTTTCTCTTTATCTCTATACTTTCTTCTAACCAAACTATTGGTGATTTCAGAATTCAGTTAGTCAGTTCTATCTCTCCTTCAATGTTTTTGTTTTCCCCTTCACCTGAGTCACAAAATTTCATGGTTATACACTAGAAGTTGTCATTACCGAAAACTACACCTACCTCATATCTCTGAAAACTAACTTTTAAGTTTTCACTAGATACCTACTAAAATCTTGATTCCAATAATTCTACCTCATAAGGACCTCTAATCCATGGATACTTCCCTCTATAACTTTTCATTACTTCTCCACATATCCCCACTTCTCTTTCTTTTATGGCCATATTCCCAGATCAATCATTAAAATCTCTTCCCTTCCCACATCTGGTTCTAATTTAAATCCATAATGACTAACGTCAAGGGTATCCTTAGTTCTGCACAGAGAACCCACTACATGTCCCTAATTTTTCACTCCCCTGCTTCCCTAGATGATTATTTTCATCAGCTAATGACATTGCTTTGTTTTTCCATGAGAAAAAAGAAGAGAAATCCCACCCCTACCATTACAAAAAATTACCTCTGTTAAAATAAAGCTGTTCAAAATTGGGTCTAAGGATAGTCCGTTCACATAAGCCTCAGACCCCTTCCTCTATAGAATAGTAATTTTCTCCATTAATCCTGTCCTCTCATGCACCATTAGTTTTTTTTTTTTTTTTTTTTTTTTTTTTTGGTGTGTGTGTGTGTTTCCTTGTCCACTTGATGGTCCTGTCAGTACACAAAAAAGTGTAATATCCCCTACACTATTAAAAAAAATGTATCTTGTCACCTGATACACCTTTCCTAATATTGCCCCAATTCCTACTGAAGCTTTTGCAATAAAAACGTCAATAGATTTGTATATTCTGTGTGTCCATGCCTTTGTCCTATTCCCTTTTAAGCCCACAATTAGAATATCCTTCACACTTTGTCAAGATCACTAGACCCCATTTTCCCAAAACCTACTCCCTCTTTCCTGAAACACTTCTCATCCTCTCCCCACAGATACAATTTTCTCTTATTTTCTACCTTCCTTATAGCTACTTCACTCTCCTTTGCAAAAAGCTTTAATTTTCCTGGAAATGTTTCAAAGAATGTTCCATTATGTTGTTCTTTTCTATATTTATATTAAATCCAGATGGTTACACCCAATTCCGTGGTTTTATAGACCATCCAACTGTCACATCTCCTCTCATCACCTCCCAGGAGTCTTTCCTAATCCAAGGCCCCACTAGGCTCTTGCTGGCTTTTGCAGTAGTCTCCAACATTCCCCAACTTCATCCATTCCTGCTCCTTCTTTGATACTGTAGTCTATCAATATTTCATTGTCATGAAACTAAGGAATGCAATCAGTTATCTCTTGCCTCAGGACCTTTGCAATTGCTGTTGCATCTGTCTAGGAAACGCTTTCTTGAAATAATCACATTGCTTGCTCGCCCATGTTCTTCATATTGGTGTTTATTAGACAATGTAAGTTCACATAGGTAATGGATTCCACTACTGTCATTCACTTGGGCTTCCTAACTTCCATACCTTTGGGCTTTTATTTCTCCTTTTAGTGTTACTACACCACACATTCATTTCTTTTTAACATGGTGCTATAGTTTCTTCTAAGCAGCCATGGATTATTAGAAAATGGCCGAATTACATTAAAAATTTAGCCCTAAATAAACTTGCCTAGATTATATGGGTCATGAAGAAAAGTTGCATTTTCTTATAAAGGATATGTTTCAGATTTAAGAACAAGAAAATATGTTGATAGAAAAGCACAGCCAAATCCTCTTAATTGTTCTTTCATTTGAGCTATTATTTGTTTATGCAATCACATAAATAAGATTACATACATTCATAGAGGCATCTGAAATTAAATTAACTGCTATGGAAAGTCTCCTCAATTTTAAGTTGAAAGCTATAAACAACATATTAATTTTTTGGTCTTCATGCATTTTAAAAGATCAACAGTGTTGGTTTTAGTAAGGAGAGCATAATAGAGTCAAATATCTACATTAATGTCGATATTAGATTGTGGTTGTGTTCAGCTAAAATTATATGAAAACATTTTAATTATTATTTATTTCATAAGAGTATAAAGCTAAAAGATGATGACAGAAGTCTGGAATTATCTCAAAGACTTACCTTCCTTCCATTGCTCAACTGGTTCCACTTATGTAACTGTATCTAAGAGCCTCCTGGACTGTACTGAAGAGACAAAGATTCTTGTTAAACATTATATTTGCAAGTGGTACTGTTAGCCACAAGCAGCTGAAAAGACTAAACAACCTCAAAAATACTCTTTTTAATATTGAATTACATTTCCCCTTAAAAAATAAACTAATGTTTTTGTTAAACTTAGACAATCCACACGTGTATACATGGGTTTTATATGTATCTAAGGGATATATTTTTTATTACCAGCTTCCCATACTTCTTAAATCTACTTTTCTAAACATTTAAGCACAAAACAAATCTAATATCAAAAGAGGAGACAATCTCTTTAAACCAAGCAATAAAAAACTTATGGTATTAGTATGGAAAAATATGAAAAAGTTCATCTTCAGAAGAACAGAGCAATAAAAACAAGGTCTGTCCAAACTCTTCTTTAATAATTGAAACATGGATGCATACGTGAAGTGCTTTGTAAGTAATGAGAACCAGGCATAAATATTTAACAGTTGTGCTTATGAAATGTGTCCTAAATTATGTCCAGATGTTAACAAGGATGTCTTATACTTGACAGAACAATGAGGGACATAAATATTTCAAAGTAGCAAGCACGGCAGGTGGAAGCTAAGAAAATACAAGGCAGCTTCCTTGTTTATCTAACTCTTCAACCTCCAGATATGCACTTTTAAGTTTGATAGGAACAAAGTGTTTCCCTATCAAAGTCAATGTTTATATCAGTTACATCAAAGCTATACTGGAATCTCTTTGAAGTACACTTATCAGACAAATAATGCATACAAAGTGATATGTCTTATAGTAAAAAGGGAATAAACAAATAAGACAACTTATTTGAAGTGAAACGATTTTCTTAATAGCTAACACTATTTTATTTTCTGTCCCACTTCTTACAAAGAAACATATAGAGTGTGGAAAATTCTCAAGGCCAAGGCCATTGCTTCAACCACACGCACCCCCATGCTAACATGCACACAAACAGAAATGCACATGCATACATAATCCTAGCAGGGAATAGAATGAGATTCATTATACTTGCCCTTTTCCTACACTTTGTTTTCTTTGACAGTGCTACAATCACATAATGTAAGTTAGGATATTTTGGTCATATAATTGAACCAATGTTTCTTTGTTTCCTAATAATAAAGGTTTTTAAAAAATATTTTAACTCTACCTAGTGTAAGCAAAGTAACAGCCAAGTGTAAGCAAAATAGCATAGGTATTTTTAAATAGTGAAAATGTACGTAGACAGATTGAAGACACATCATATTTCAGCCGCAGATTTTCTGTGTAGCCTTAGAAAAGTCACATGTTCTCCTGAAACAATATAATTCTCCACAGAGTAATAAAATGAAAGGTCATCATATATTTAATTCCAATAGAATATTATTTGACAAAGTAAAATACAAAAAAGCAGGGTGAGTGCTGAAACTATTTGATGAAACAATATTCAAGAACCATAACTTAGAAGCATCTGTATTAATGAGTACATTCAGATTGCTGATGCTCAGTAGGGTAGAGCATGATTTTTACTAAATTTAATGAATTTTACCAGACAATGACTACTTTCCTTTTTGTTTTACTTTATTGCAATGGTGATTGTTGTACTATGTTTTATTTTATTACTATTTTATTTCTTGTTTCTGCAGTATAATTTCCCTAAAATTACTCCTATAGACATGATTAGTAACTTTCTTATTAGCTCTATCAATGTTTTCTCAAAACAATATTTTCTTATCTTAAAACACTTGGCCATCTATTATGATACCACTTATCATTCCTTATCTCCTCCCATGCATTCTTTTATTCATTAGTTTGTTCATTCACTCCATAAAAATGATTGTGCCCTTACTGTGGATTATGGCTCTAATTATAAGCCTGAGCTCTCACACAAATCTCAGTCTCCTGTTTTTAGTACATATTCTCCCAGCGCCACATATTCATTTCCACTAAAAACGAAACAGTGGATTCAGATGACACTGAAGCAGCTCACAATTTTAAATGCAACATTTCTATCAGAGAAAAACACCCCTGGATTTTCCCTGAATTTTCTCCTGAATAGTGTTATAATGATGTGTGTGTGTGTAGTTATTTGGTTCTTAAATTTCTAAGTTTTATCAGATTATCAGTCTACCAATTTTGAATATTGAGTGGTTTTCTGCTGCCTACTTCATCAAGTTCAAATATTTCCGTGTATATTCTAGTGTCTACTATTAATTTAAATTGTGTTTAATTCTTTCATTTCAGTCAGAGATATCCACATCCTATAAACTTTACTTCCTCTGATGGTTAATGTTATGTGTCTTCTTGTCTAGGCTATGATTCTCAGTGGCTTGGCAGGCACTATGTAATCCTCTTTCATTTTGTGAACTGATATGAACAGCCAATCAGTTGAAACGGGCGTTTCCTTGAGGGTGTGGCCTGCTTCCAGTATATTAAAGGATGTTTTGGCAAAATTTGCTCTCTTTCTCAGCCCTGCACTGTTCTTGTCACCTGACCTCCAGTTCTTGGGACTTAAGCCTGCACAAGACCTGCAGATTTTGGATTCATCAACCCCTGCAAACTCATAAGCCACCAGAGGCCTCTAGTGTGCCACCTGACCTGAGAATTTTGGGTTCATCAGCCCCTGCAAAGTCCTGACCCAAGAATTTGGGACTTGCCAGTCCCCACAATTGTGTGAGCCATTTCCTTGAAGTAAATTTCTCTCTATATATATATTTATATACACTTCACTCATTTTGCTCCCCCAGAGAGCCCAAACTAAGACAACCATTATTTTTTAAATATTTCACTTATCTATGTTACTACTGCTACTATCTAGTGTGAGCTGTCATCACCTCTCACCTGAACATTTGAAATAATACTAGACTTTTTTTTTCCTTTAATAACCCCTCTTATCAGTTATCTATGCCTGTACTTGGTGATCTTGTTGAACTACCAAACAGAATTTTTATTTATCATGAAAAGAAAACCAATATTTTCTTAGTTCAAAAAATAAAGACAAAAATTCTTAGCACAATACATAGCATCTTTCAAACTTGTAGTCTAAAAAACCACTCAACATTATCTTAAACCATTCTGCTCTTTGTTCTCACCAATATTCTGAGCTTTTTCCAGTCCTGTATACACTTCATGTTTTTGTGTTTTAGTTTTATTGTAGGAACTTTGCACATGCTGTTCCTTCTTCCTGAAACAATCTCACTCCTCTTTCCATGTAGATTATTCTCTGTCTTTCAATACATCTCAGTCTCATCTTAATTTCATTTTGGTAAAGAGTTCATTTATTTTTCTGACTATTCATTATCCCTATGATACACCTCGTAATCATTTTGAACCATTCCTTCTAAACATTTTTTCAAAAAGACAATGTTAAATTTTTGGATGATAACTAAGTTAATATTTGTCTTCCTCAATAGACTGTGGACTCATGAACACAGAAAGCATTTGTGTTCATATTAACCATTATATTCCAGGCATATACTGTTTACTGAATGGATGAACTTCAAGCATATCATATCCTCAATTTGGTCCTTTCTGAGCCATTGATGTAAGTTTGTCACTGCTTCTTCCTTCTTCTATTTTTTAAACAGGTTAACTGAGATGCAAATTACATATGATAAAATTCACACATTGAAAGTGTACAGTTTGACCTTTTTAATATATTCATGGAAAGATGCAACCATCACCAAAATCAATTTTAGAATACTTTCATCACCTCGAGAAAAAAAACCCATTTTTTTTTAGCAATCATCCCCCTCCCTCCCTACCTCCAGTTCTAAGCAACCATAAAACTACTTTCTGTCTCTATAGGTTTCCCTATTCTGAACTTTAATATGAATGAAATAGTATTTTTTTTTTTGTTTGGTTTTTTGCTTTCCTTTTTTTTGGTTACTGGTTTCTTTCACTAGCATAATGTTTTCAAGTTTCATCTATGTTGTACCATGTATCAGCACTTCATTCAATTTTATGGCCAAATAGTATTCCATTGCATGGATATACTACACTTTTTATTGGTCCATTCATTTATGGACGCTTGTTTTAAAGTCTATTTTGTATAATATTGGTATAGCCACTCCAACTTTCCCATGTTTCCATGATATATCACTTCATGATTTCACTTTCAGTCTATTGTGTTTTTGAAACTGAAGTGTGCCTTCTATAGACAGCATATAGTTGGAATTATGTTAAAGGAAATATAACAAAATTTTTAATTTTTGTTATCATCTGTATGATCTTACCATGAGAATATATCCCATTTAATTTTCAGCCTTTATAGGTATCATCTACCACAACATGTAAGTATCACTTATCTATCACTAGGTTTATGTATTGCCTTCAGAGATGAAAAAGCTAATTATTTAGCATTCAAGAAACATCTTAATTTTTTTTTCAATTTCATTTTACCCACTATATTTATTTCTGGTGTTTTAAACTATGTTTTTAGAATTAAGCATACAAACAAAGAGGCAAAGCGGTAACTTCTTTTGAGAAAAGGAATAATTGGCTTGGTATTAATGCCATTGTATGAAACCAGTTATGGAGCCATAACAAGCTCTGTATGTGAGTTAACTGCTTTGGAAGCTTAATGTTTTCTGTTGTGTTCCCAGACAGCAAGGTGTTGTATCAAAGGATTCTTTTTGACATAATTTTCTATAAATCTTTCATGAATGTAACCTCTTTTTTTGGCAAGGAAATGAAAATTTACAATTCATATCTTATATACTTTCCTTCAATATAAGGATTGCTGAAGCATTTTAGCTGAGTGAGTTAAAAAAAAAAGCAAAACCTGATAAAATGAAAATATAATAACTCATGTACTATATCTCTGTTTTTAGGATATCTGCATTCAAGAAGTATTTTATTTATGCATTAAAGTATAGTAATTACAATAATGTAGACCAATACTTTTGTTTATTATATTTAGACAGGCTAAAACATGAATGTATTAAGGGCAAAGAATTGTATATATATATATATATATTTTAGTTCCTCCAGTGCCTAACACAGTGCCTGGAATCATGTAATAAATGCAATAATTATTACTGATTAAAAGTATTTCTTTCAATTTAATTAATATTGAAAATATACAAAAATTAATTTTGTTCTAGATCTCTATTATTTGGGCAAGGGAATGTCAAAGTTACTTGAGGTAAAAAATAAAGCTTTGTGATTTCTGACCAAAGTAGAAAGAAACATGGAAAAAAACAGGAAATATACACTACTTTCAAATGAAGATTTATTGTCAAAACCAATCTTTTAGGATGGACATTTCTTATCAATCTCACAATTGACCTCACCACTGACATTCTTTTCAGAAAATTCCAAGTAAATGTCTCATTCATAACTTACATGACACTATGTGAGAATTTGTTATTATTTAGTAAATCTTTTTTTTCTTTAAAACTCTATTTTGTCTTATATTTGAATTTCAACTAAAATAGAATAACAGAGTGAATTCATCCTACTGTCTGAAACAAATAAACAACTGAACAAAATATATGAAACACTTGGGGGTTTTTGAGTGGTTTATTAAATGTGTGATTTGTTTTATATATATATATATATATATATATATATATATATATATATATATATACATATATGCCAGTTAGATATATATTTTGTTTCTTTAAAGAAGACAGAGAGAAAAAAAATGAAAGGAAATTTTCAAATGGGATGAATCCATAGAGCCAAGTATCTAAACAAACCCCAAACACAAGAAAAATGGAGACAATTACACCAACACATATCATAATTGACTTACTCAAACCTAGTGATGAAGATAAAAATTTTAAAACAAAGAGAAAAAAAAAAAGATCAGAATGACAGCAGATATTTGACCAAAATGATGCAAGTAAGACTATTGTAGAGTATCTTCAAAGTGCTGAAACAAAAATCCTGTGACCTTAAAATTCTATATTCGGCCAATATATGTCACAAAAATGAAAATAAGATAAAGGCATATTCAGGACTATTGGTTTGCGGCTGCCAGAAGCCAAGGAATGCCGCAGGCTGCCAGCAGCCGGGAGAGACAAGAAAGGATTTTCTCTTAAAGACTTTGTAGAGAAAGTGGCCCTGCCAACATCCTGAATTTAAACATCTCCACAACTGTGAGAGAATAAATTCCTATTGCTGACTTCTGGGCAACACGGCACTATAGGCAGAAGCACCATGCCGCCCCTCCACAACAAAGACCCAAAAAACTAAGCCAAACAGAGAAAATGGCAATCCTAAAACCCATCAAATGGAAAGATAAATAACTCAGTCAAGCACTGAATGGAAGAAGAAACTGACAGAGAACAGACAGCAAGGAGAGATACCTGCAGAGGTCCCCTATCAGCCAACACAGCATGGATCCACCATCTTGGACTCCTATCAGAGATAAGTGAACAGGGGGTAAGAGAAAGCAGCTTCACGGAGGTTCCAGCAGGAGACAGAACAACTGGTAACCAGTGATATACACTTTCCTATCCCCCACCCTTCTTCACCACCACTCGGCATCCTCTGCTTCCTCCAGCCACAGTCTCTTCGCCAGGAAGCACCAACTTCACCCCAGAGTTGCTTGGATTCCACCCACCTACACTGGCCAGCTCCCTGAGTGCTGTTTGTTGGCTACTCGTATTGTTTTTTTCTACTTATTTAGATTTCTTCCTTACCTCTCACCACCTCCCCCTCCTTTCTGTCAAATACCTGGCTCCATGGACGATCTTTGCAGCTTCCTGAAAGGCTGTGAAATGCCACTTGAATGTGAAACTCCTTCCTGGCTCATGCTGCCACACTGGTGGGATACTGGGGCTTTTTGTTTGTTTGTTTTCAATTGTTTGCTTGTTCTTTGCTTGAATTGGGAGCCCATTCTAGCTGGGCAGTACTGCGCAGCTTGGGACCTACCCCCTCAGTTTGCACAGACGTGCAGAGGGAACCTTGAGAGGATTTATTTTTTCTTGTTTTCTTTTTCTGGTTTTTTTGGGGGGATGGGTTCTTTTTCTTTTTTTTATATTTGTTTTGTTTTGTTTTCCCTTTTTCTCTTTCTTCATTATTTATTCATTTCTTATCTCTCTATACTTTCCTTCTCTTCCTGTTCCCCCAATGCCTGGTGCTGAGTGACACCTCTACCCCTTCTAGTCAGGCTGTACTTCAAAGCCTAGGAGCAACTTTCTCAGACCTCGCAACCACACTAGTTGAATCTCTGGGAGCTTTTCTTTTTTCTTTCTAAATTTTATTTATTCACCTTTTTCTTTTCTTTTCTTTGTTTCCTTCTTCTTTAACTTTTTGTCTTTCTCCAGTTCACACTCTCTCATCTCTCCACTCCAAAGGCAAGCTCCCTTAGCACTTTTTTTGTTTGTTTGTATGTTCCTTGCTCCCGTTCCTCTCTCCCTTCTTTCCTCTTTCCCATACCCATCTTAGCTCCACACTTCACAATCTCCCCCCTCTTACTTGCATCATGAACATCACACCACCAAGCAGCCTAAGCACAGCCTACAAGAACCTGCCCTGCACTGATTACCAGCCCGCCCTGGTGGCTGTAGTAAGTGCCACAAACATACCCATCCCAGCAACTTCTCTTCAGCTAGACCTGCCCAGCTGTACCATATCTGAGTGACTGACCCAGCCAACTGGAGAAAGAGTCAAAAAGTATCATGCCCACAGACAAGCAAACAACAAAGAACACACAGTCCGCCTGCTCAGACATACCTAAAATAAAACAAAAAAGCAGTATGAAAAAAACAAATCTACAAGCAATAATTGAGGAAAATAATTACTGAATACCCTAAAGGCAGCAGAAATATCAAAACATTTACAAAAACAGGACAGGATTGTTCCAGTAGGCTTCCAAAATAAAACAACAGATGATCTTCCAGTAGAAGAAAAGGCACTAAAACTACCTGATAGGGAATTCAAATCTCTCATATTCAGAGCTGTCCAAGAGTTGAAGCAAAAAAGCAGACAAAAATGAAGAAAAAACAGACAAATTCATGGAAAATACAGACAAAAAAATGAAGAATTCAGGAAAATAATGTAGGAAAAAAATGACAAAATGCATTCACAACTAGATAGCATACAAAAACAACAATTAGAAACCCAAAAGATAAACAGCAAGATTTCAGAAATGGACAGTGTCATAGAGGGACTGAGGAGCAGGTTAGAACTGGTGGAAGATAGGATCAGTGAAATTGAAGACAAACACTTGGATACAACTCTGAGGAAAAATCAGAAAAAAAATAAAAACACGAAAAAGCCCTGAGACTTAAGTGGGATATAATCAAATGCAAAAATTTGTGAGTGATAAAATTTTCAGAACAGGAGGAGAAAACATAAAATGGGGAGGATCATTGAAGAACTGCTGAAAGAAAACTTCCCCAATATAAAGAAAGATGAAAAGTTGGCCATCCAAGACTCAATGAACCTCATATGGGATAGACTCCAAAAGAAAATCACCATGGCATATCATAATCACAGTCATCAAAACCAAAGACAAAGAATCCTGAGAGCAGCTCAAGAAAAACAAAAAGTCACATACAGAGGAGAAACAATAAGAGTAAGCTCAGATTATTTGTCAGAAACCATGCAGGCAAGAAAGCAATAGGATGACATATATAAAACCTTGAAAGACTAAAAATTGCATACCAAGAATAGTATATCCTGCAAAACTCTCGTTAAAATTCAATGATGAAATTGGGATATTTCCAGATGAACAGAAATTAAGGGAATATGTAAAACCAAACCAAGCTTACAAAAATTATTAAAGGGAGTACTACAATCACGGAACAAACAACATCAGACCACAGGCTAAATCTAGGATGCAGGATCATACCAGCCAGATACCGATCTAGGAAATGAATTCTCAAGGACTACCCAAAACCAAAAGAAATGCCAGAGAGAATCTGAGAAGTTAATCTGTAAATTACACCATCAGAACACTAAAAGAGGGAATAAACTGTGTAGGTATATAACTTTGAATGGAGAGGAAGGCAAGGTAATACCAAGTAATAATAGACTGCTTCAAACTTAGAAAGATAAGGGTCAATTTCACAGTAAGCACAAAGAAAGTTAACAAAACTACTCATCAAAATAAACAGGAAAAACATAAAGTCTTAGTACAAACAAAACCTACAAAAACAAAAGAAATGAAAAAAAAAAAAATCCACAAACAAAAAGAATTCAGCACAGGAGAGTAAGAGGAACAAAGAAAACGTCAGCACCAAAAAAAAAAAAAAAAAGCACTACAAAATGAAAGCAATAAACTCACACCTGTGAATAATTATACTGAATGTAAATGGCCTAAATGCACCCATAAAGAGATGAAGAGTGACAGAATGGATAAAAAAAACAGGATTCATCAATATGCTGTCTACAAGAGACACAGCTTAGAAACAAAGATGTAAATTTATTAAAAAGCAAAGGTTGGAAAAAATATATCAAGCAAACAACTACCAAAAAAGAGCAGGAGAGGCAATTCTAATCTCAGATAAAACAGACTTTAAAACACAATCCACCATAAAAGACAAGAATGACACTATATAATGATTAAGGGGACTATACCTCATGAAGATATGATCCTAATAAACATCTACGCACCCAATGACAGAGCTCCAAAATACATAAAAGAAACTCTAACAACACTGAAAAGAGAAATTGACAGTTCCACAATAACAGTAGGAGACTTCAACCCACCACCCTTCGGTAAAGGACAGAACATCTAAAAAGAAACTCAGCAAAGATACAGAAGACCTAAAGGGCACAATCAGCCAACTTGACCTCAAAGACATGTATAGAACACTCCACCCTATAGCTGCAAAGTACGCAATCTTTTCCAATGCACATGGAGACTTCTCCAGAATAGACCACATCTTAGGCTACAGAGCAATCCTCAACAAGATCCAAAACGTTGAGATAAGACAAAGTATCTTCTCTGACCACAATGCCATCAAGGTAGAAATTAACAATAGAAAGAGCAAGGAAAAAAAATCAATTACATGGAAACTGAATAATACCCTGCTTACACATCACTGGGTAATAGAAGAAATCATAGATGGAATCAAAAAATTCCTAGAATCGAACGAGAATGAGAACACATCATACAAAAACCTTTGGGACACAGCAAAGGCAGGCCTCAGAGGACAATAGACACATCAAAAAAGAAGAAAGGGACAAAACGAAAACATTAACTGCAGAACTCACACAAATAGAAAGAGAACAGCAAAAAAAGCCCACAGCCACTGGAAGAAAGGAAATCATAAAGATCAGAGCAGAAATAAATGAAATAGAGAACAGAAAAACAATAGAAAGAATCAACAAAACCAAAAGTTATTTCTTTGAAAGAATCAACAAAATTGAGAAGCCACTGGCTAGACTGACAAAGGAAAAACAGGAGAGGACGCAAATAACTGAAATAAGAAATGAAATGGGGAACATTACAACAGACCCATCTGAAATAAAAACTATCATTAAGAGTATTATGAAAAAGTATACTCCAACAAATTTGAAAACCAAGAGGAAATGGATAAATTTCTAGAAACACACCATCTACCCAAACTATCAAAAAGTGAGGCTGAAAATCTGAACAGACCCATAACAAGAGAAGAGATAGAAAAGGTATTAAAAAAACTCCCAACCAAAAAAAGCCCTGGCCCAGATGGCTTCACTGGAGAATTCTACCAAACATTCAGAGAAAAACTTGCACAAGTACTACTCAATCTATTTCAGAACATAGAAAAGGAAGCGACATTTCTGAATTCATTCTATGAAGCCAGCATAACCCGGATTCCAAAACCAGGCAAAGTTACCACAAAAAAAGAAAATTATAGACCAATATCACTCATGAATATAGATACAAAAATTCTCAACAAAATTCTAGACAGTAGAATTCAGCATCATATCAAAAAAATAATATACCAAGACCAAGAAGGATTCATACCAGATATGCAAGGATACTTCAACATTAGAAAATCAATTGATGTAATGTACCACATAAATAAAAGGAAAGAAAAGAATCACATGATCATCTCAATTGATGCAAAAAGGCATTCTACAAAGTCCAACACCCATCCCATTCATGATACAAACTCTCAATAAAATAGGTATAGAAGGGAAATTTCTCAACAGAATAAAGGGCATCTATGAAAAAACAACAGCCAACATCATTCTTAATGGAGAGAGGCTGAAAACATTCCCCTTGAGAACAGGAACAAGACAAGGGTGCCCTTTATCTCCACTCCTATTTAACATTGTGCTGGAAGTCATGGCTACAGCAGTAAGGCAAGAGAAAGAAATAAAGGACATCCAAATTGGTAATGAAACATTTAAACTGTCCCTGTTTGCGGATGATATGATACTATACACAGAAAACCCTAAAGACGCCACGATAAATCTACTGGAACTAATAGAAAGATTCAGCAGAGTAACAGGATACAAGATAAACATACAAAAATCAGTTGGACTCCTATACACCAATAAAGAGAATGATGAAAAAGAAATCAGGAGAAAAATACCATTTATAATAGCTCCTAAAAAAATAAAATACTTAGGAATAAATCTGACCAGGGATGTAAAAGACCTATACAAAGAAAACAACAAAACACTACTGCAAGAAACCAAAAAGGATCTACATAAATGGAAAAACATACGACGCTCATGGGTAGGCAGACTCAACGTTGTGAAAATGACAATTCTACCCAAAGCAATTTACAAATACAATGCAATCCTGATCCAAATACCAAAAACATTTTTTAAGGAGATGAAAAATCAGTCATTAACTTTTATGGAAAGGGAATAAGCCCCTAATAAGTGAAGCACTACTGAAAAGAAGAATAAAGTAGGAAAACTCACACTTACCTGACGTCAGAACCTACCATACAGCTACGGTAGTCAAAACAGCCTGATACTGGTACAACAACAGATACATTGACCAATGGAATAGAATTGAGAACCCAGATGTAAATCTATCCACCTATGGTCACCTGATCTTTGACAAGGCCCCAAAGTCCATCAAATGGGGAAAAGACAGACGTTTTAACAAATGGTGCCATAAAACTGGATGTTCATCTGCAAAAAAAACGAAACAGGACCCATACCTCACACCATATACAAAAACAAATTCAAAATGAATCAAAGACCTAAATATAATGCCAAAAACTATAAAGTTCATAGAAGAAAAAATAGGATCAATGCTAGAGGCCCTAATGCATGGCATTAACAGGCTACAAACTATAACCAACAACACAAAAACTCCAGAAGATAAGCTAGATAACTGGGCTCTTCTAAAAATCAAACATCTATACTCTTCAAAGACTTCACCAAAAGAGTAAAAAGAGAACCTACAGACTGGGGAATAAAAAAAAGAAAAAATTGGACATTGCAAGTCAAAGTTCTAATCTCTAAAATCTACAAGAAAATCCAACACTTCTACAACAAAAAGGCAAATAATCCAATGAAAAAATGGGCAAAGAAAATGAACAGACACTTCACCAAAGAAGACATTCAAGCAACCAACAGACACCTAAGGAAATGCTCATAATCACTAAACATCAGAGAAATGCCAATTAAAACCACAGCGAGATACCATCTCACCCCAGCATTACTGGCAGGAATCAAAAACACTGGAAATAACAAATGTTGGAAAGGCTGCGCGGAGATCGGAACTGTTATGCACTGCTGATGGGAATGCATAATGATACAACCATTTTAGAAAACGATACTGCGCTTCCCTAGAAAGCGAGAAATAGAAATACTATACGATCCAGCAATCCCACTCCTAGGTATACATCCTAGAGAAATAAGAGCCGTCACACAAATAAACGTATGCACACCCATGTTCATGGCAGCATTCTTCACAATAGCAAAAAGATAGAAACAACCTAGATGCTCATCAACAGAGGAATGGATATACAAACTGTGATACATACACACAATCATGTATTATGCAGGTATAAAGAACAATGATGAATCTGTGAAGCATCTTATAACATGGATGAAACTGGAGGACATTATGCTGAATGAAATAAGTCAATCACAAAAGGACAAATATTGTATGAGACCTCTATTGTAAGAACTCATGAAAAAGTTTACACACAAAAAGAAACTATCTTTGTTGGTTACTAGGGATGGGAAGGTGGCAGGGGGAATACTAAACGGACAATAGATAAGTGGTAACTTTGGTGAAGGGTAAGGCAGTATACAATACTGGGGAAGCCATCAAAATGTGTACAAGGAAAGCTCATGGAAGCTCCATAGACACATCCAAACTTTCGGAGGGACTGAATTGCTGGGCATTGGGGACCATGGTCTCGGGGAACATCTAGCTCAATTGACTTAACAACATTCATAAAGACAATGTTCTACATTCTACCTTGGTGAGTAGTCTCTGGGGTCTTAACAGCCTGTGAGCAGTCATCTAAGATACTCCACTGTTGTCATCCGTTTAGGAGCAAGGGAGAATGAAGAGAACTGGATACAAGGAAAAGATTAGTCTAAAGGGCTAATGGACCACAGCTACCAAGGCCTCCACTGGACTGAGTCCAGTACAGCTAGATGGTGCCTGGCTACCACCACTGACTGCTCTGTCCAGAATTACAACAGAGGGTCTTGGACAGAGCTGGAGAAGTATGTAGAACAAAATTCTAACTCACAAAAAAAGATCAGATTTACTGGCCTGACAGACTGGAAAAGCCCCAAGAGTATGGCCACTAGACACCCTTTTATCTCAGTGGTGAAGTCAGTCCTGAGGTTCACTGTTCAGCTGGGGATTGGACAGGCGCATAAAACAAAACGGGACTAATGAGGCACAGCAGTCCAGGGACAAGGACTAGAAGGCAGGAGGGGACAGGAAAGCTGGTGATAAGGAACCCAAGGTTGAGAAGGGACAGTGTGGACATGTCGTAGGGTTGTTAACTATTGTCATAAGGCAATCTGTGTACTAACTGTTTAATGAGAAACTGTGTAAGCAGGGTATTATTCAGTTTCCATGTAATTGATTGTTTTTCCTTGCTCTTTCTATTGTTAATTTCTACCTTGATGGCATTGTGGTCAGAGAAGATAGTTTGAATTATTTCAACGTTTTGGATCTTGTTGAGGATTGCTCTGTGGCCTAAGATGTGGTCTATTCTGGAGAACATTCCATGTGCATTGGAAAAGAATGGGTACTTTGCAGCGGTTGGATGGAGTGTTCTATATATGTTTATGAGGTCAAGTTGGCTGATTGTGCCCTTTAGGTCTTCTGTATCTTTGCTGAGTTTCTTCTTAGTTGTTCTGTCCTTTACTGAGAGTGGTGTGTTGAAGTCTCCTACTATTATTGTGGAACTGTTAATTTCTCTTTTCAGTGTTGTTAGAGTTTGTTTTATGTATTTTGAAGCCCTGTCATTGAGTGCGTAGATGTTTATTATGGGTATGTCTTCATGATGGATCATCCCCTTGATTATTATATAGTATCCTTCTTTGTCTTTTATGGTAGATTTCATTTTAAAGTCTCTTTTATCTGAGATTAGAATTGCCACTCCTGCTCTTTTTTGGTAGTCGTTAGCTTCATATATTTTTTTCCAACCTTTGACTTTTAATAAATTCACATCTTTGTTTCTAAGGTATGTCTCCTGTAGGCAGCATATTGATGGATCCTGTTTTCTTATCCATTCTGTCACTCTCCGTCTCTTTATGGGTGCGTTCAGTCCATTTACATTCAGTGTATTTATTGATAAATGTGGGTTTGTTGTTGTCATTTTGTAGTGCTTTTTTTTGTGGTGCTGACATTTTCTTTGTTCTTCTTACTCTCTTGTGCTGGGTTCCTTTAGTTTGTGGAGTTTTTTTTTTTTTCATTTCTTTTGTTTTTGTAGGTTTTGTTTTTGCTGAGACTTTAAGTTTTTCGTCTTTATTTTTATGAGTTGGTTTGTTAACTTTTTTTGTGGTTACCATGAATTTTACCCTTTTCTTTATAAGTTTGAAGCAGTCTACCCTTACTTGGTATTGCCTTGCCTTCCTCTCCATTAGAAGGTTCTATACCTATGCCGTTTATTCCCTCATTTATTGTTTTGATGTTGTTGTCATTTACTGATTAACTGCTCTGATGCCCTGTTGTAGTTCCTGAAGAGTTTGTTTCCTAGATTGGTATGTGGCTGGTACGATCCTGTTTCTTTGGTTCTGCCTGTGAGCTGAAGCTATTTCTCCTCAGATCGAAGAACTCCCTTTAATAATTCTTGTAAGTTTGGTTTGACTTTTACATATTCCCTTAGTTTCTGTTTATCTGGAAATGACCTAATTTCACCATCAAATCTGAACGAGAGTTTTGCAGGATATATTATTCTTGGCTGGCAATTTTTATTCTTTCAAGATTTTATATATGTCATCCCAATTGCCTTCTTGCCTGCATGGTTTCTGCTGAATAATCTGAGCTCAGTCTTATTGTTTCTCCTCTGTATGTGACTTCTTGTTTTTCATGAGCTGCTCTCAGGATTCTTTGTCTTTGGTTTTGGCAAGGGTGAATATGATATGCCTTGGTGATTTTCTTTTGGGGTCTCTTCTATATGAGGTTCATTGAGCTTCTTAGATGGCCAGCTTTTCATCTTTCATGATATTGGGGAAGTTTTCTGTCTGCAGTTCCTCAATGATCCTCTCTATGTTTTCTGTTTTCTCCCCCATTCTGGAATTCCAATCACTCGCATATTTTTGCTTTTGATTGTGTCCCACATAACTCTCAGGGTCTTTTCATTTTCCTTTGTTCTTTTTTCTGAGTTTTCCTGAAACAGAGTTGTATCGAAGTGTTTGTCTTCAATTCCACTGATCCTGTCTTCCACCATTTCAAATCTGCTTCTCAGCCCTTCTATGACATCATCCATTTCTGAAATCTTGTTGTTTATCCTTTGGATTTCTAATTGTTGTCTTTGTATAATTTCTAGTTGTGAATTTATTTTGGCATTTTGTTCCTGCATTATGTTCCTGAATTCTTCCAATTTTTTGTGTGTATTTTCCATGAATTTTTCTAGTTTTTCCTCACGTTTTTCAGCTTTTTGCCTCAGCTCTTGGAGAATTCTGACTATTAGGGATTTGAATTCTTTACCAGGTTGTTCTAGTGCATTTCCTTCCAGAGGAGAGTCATCTATTGTTTTATTTTGGACGTCTACTGGAACTATCCTGTCCTGTTTTTGTAAATGTTTTGTTGTTGTCTGCTGTCTTTGGGGCATTCAGTAGTTATTTTTCTCATTTATTGAGTGTAGACTTATTTGCTTTGTCTCTTTTTAAAAAAAAAAAAATTTGACTATGTCTGAGCAGGCAGACTGTGTGTTTTTTGGTATTTACTCGTCTGTGGGCACAATACTTTTCACCTCCTTCTTCAACTGGCAGGGTTGGTCACTCAGATATGGTATGGCAGGGCAGGTCTAGCTGAAGAGGAGTTACTGGGACGGGTTGTTTGTGGCACTTACTACAGCCACCAGAGCTGGTCGGTAATCAGTGTAGGGCAGGTTCCAGTAGGCCGTGCCTGTGCTTCTTGGTGGTGTGATGTCAAGTGCATGGTGCAGGTAGGCAGGATGCAGTAGGGAGATTGTTATGTGTGGAGCTAAGACGGATATGGGAGAGACGATAGAAGAACAGGAGCCAAAAACATACAAACAAACAATAAAGAGTGCTAGGGAGTTTGCCCTTGGAGTGGAGAGATGAGAGACTATGAAATGGAGAAAAACAGAATGGGGAAGAGGAAGAAAAGAAAGAATGAATAAATAAAAATCAGAAAGTTTAAAGAACCACAAAGTTCCCAGGGATCCCACCAGTGCAGCTATGAGGTCTCGGGAAGTCGCTCTCAGGTGTTGCAGTACAGCCTGGCTAGAAGGCGTAGAGGTATATAATTCCAGGTATTCAGGGAACAGAAAGAGAAGGAAGATATAGAGAGATGAGAAACTGAGCAATGAAGAAAGACAAAAAGCAAAAAAGAGGAAAAAGAAAACAAAAAACAAACAAAAAAACAAACAAGAAAGGCCCCCCAAAGAAACAGAAAAGGAAAAAAAAAAAAAACAATGCAAAAAGAAATGTCCTCAGAGATCCCTCTGCATGTCTGTGGAAGCTGAAGTGGCATCTCCCTGCCATGTAGCTCCGCCTGGCCAGAAAGGGCTCCCAACTCAAGAAAAGGAAAAGAAAACGAACAGACAATTCAAAAGAAACAAAGAAACAAAAGCCCCAGGATCCCACCAGCGTCGCAGCCCAAACCGGGAAGCAGCTCCACACTCAGACAGAGCTCTGCAGCCCCTCAGGAAGAAGCAAAGATGGCACACAGAGCGAGGTAGTTGAGCGAAGGGAAGGGGAGGTGGCGAGAGGCAAGTAAGAAGTCAAAAGAAGCAGAAAAAAAAAGCAACACTAGCAGCCAACAAATGGCACTCAGAAAGCCAGCTACTGAGGGCTGGTGTTTCTGGACGAGAGACTGTCCATGGGAAGCAGAGGGGTCTGAGTGTGGGTGAAGAAGTGTAGAGAGTGGGAAAGCATATATCATAAATTACCAGAGCTCTGCAGCCCCTCAGGAAGAAGCAAAGACGGCGCACGGAGCGAGGTACTTGAGCTAAAGGAGGGGGAGGTGGGGAGAGGCAAGGAAGAAATAAAAAGAAGTGGAAAAATAGCAACACCAGCAGCCAGCAAATGGCACTCAGACAGCCACCCGTTCGGGTGTGTGGAATCCAAGCAGCCGCTGTTTCCTGGTCAAGAGACTGTGGCCGCCGCAAGCAGAGGAGGCTGAGTCGGGGTGAAGAAGGGTGGGGGGTGGGAAAGTGTATATCACCGATTACTGGTTGTTTTGTCTCCCGCTGGAAGCTCCATGAGGCTGCTTTCTCGTACCCCCTGTTTGCTGGTCTCCGATAGGAGTCCAAGATGGTGGATCCACACTACGTTAGCTGGTAGGGGACCTCTGCATGAATCTCTCCTCGCTCTCCGTTCTCTATCAGTTTTCTCACTCCATTTGGTGCTTGGCTGAGTTCTTTATTTCTTCTTTTGATGTTTTAGGGTTTCAGGATTGTTGCATTCTCTGTTTGGCTTAGTTTTTCAGATCTTTGCTGTGGAGGGATGGCGTGGTGCTTCTGCCTAGAGCGCCATTTTGCCGAAACTTCAGGATAAGTTATTTTTACAAAATAAATTCTGTATTTGGGGAGGATATAGAGGAATTTAATGTAATTGATAATTTGCATGATATGTGACACTGTGGTTAAGAGCTGGCTGCTAACCAAAAGGTCAGCAGTTCAAATCCACCAGCTGCTCCTTGGAAAGCCCATGGTGGGGCAGTTCTACTTGGTATCATAGGGTTGCTATGAGTCGAAATCAACTCAAAGGCAATGCGTTTTTTTTTTTTTTTTTGGTGCTATATTTGAGGATTGCAACAAGAGATTATGATTGGATGTTTGTATCATGTGTTCCTCATGTAGTGCAATTATGTCACAGGAAAGTTTTACATAGACAGGCAAGGTGTAAACCTGTTAGGAAATATATCTTCAGAGGAAGAAGTGCACCTCTACATCCTTATGGCACTGTGGACATCAGGCATGTGGCAACTCCAACACAAATGGAAGACCCTGATTAGAATCACCTCTCTGTAATTCATCTTCCCAAATTGGTAATGATTCAAAAAGAAAATCAAGGATAAAGAGAAAATATAATTTTTTTCCTTCTTAATTTTTCTGTGTTGAATTATGTCCCCCACAAAGCATACCTTGAATCCTAACCCCTGATACCTGTGAATGTAACCTTATTTGTCAATAAACTGTTTGAAAATGTTATCAGTTAACATGAGGTGATATCGGAGCAGAGTAAGTCCTAATCCTATATGAATGGTGGCCTTATATAAAAGGACAAGATACGCAGAATCAAAGACACACAGAGGGAAGACAGCCATGTGACTATGGAGTTACGCTGCAGCTTGAAGTCAATGAATGCTAGGGGTTATCAGAAGACGAAAAACCCCTTGCTGTCAAGTTGATTCTGACTCACAGCGAGTCTATAGGACAGAGTAGAACTGCCCTATAGGGTTTCCAGGGAGCAGTCGGTGGGTTCAGACTGCCAGCCTTTTGGTTAGCAAGCGAGCTTTTAAAAACTGCACCACCAGGCCTCCTACCAGAGACACAAAACAATCTCTCCCTCAAGGCTTTGGGGAGAACATGGCTTTGTTAACACTCTGAATTCAGACTACAAGCCTCCAGAACTGTGAGAGAATACATTTCTGTTTTTATAAGCCATCTAATTTGTAGTGCTTTGTTTTGGTAGCCCTAGGGAATGAATACATTCATACACATTATTCAATTTGTTTTTAGTTTTGTAAATAAACTTCTATATAAACATGTCCCTATATTGGAGTTAATATATTATTCTATCTCAAAGGTTAGAATTACTGATATTCCTGACAAAGCTCTCTTCTTAAACACTGCAAATGTAAGAACAATGGTATCTTAGTCATCTAGTCCTGCTGTAACAGAAATACCACTAGTGGTTGGCTTTAACAAAGAGAAATTTATTTCTTCACAGTAAAGTAGGCTACAAGTCCAAATTCAGGGCATCAGCTCCAGGGAAAGACTTTCTCTCTCTGTTGGCCTTCTCATCAATATTCCGCTGGATTAGGCACTTCTCTCCGCAGGAATCCCAGCACTGCTCTCTTGATGGCATGAACCCTTCTGCTGGCTTTCCTTTCTTTTTTATCTTTTAAGAGATAAAAGGTGGTGCAGGCCACACCCCAGGGAAACTCCTTTTACATTGGATCAGGGATGTGACCTGGGTAAGGGTGTTACAATCCCACTGGAATCTTCTCTAACATAAAATTACAATCACAAAATGGAGGACAGCCACATAATACTGGGAATCATGGCCTAACCAAGTTGACACATTTTTGGGGGACACAATTTGATCCATAACAAATGGTAATACTCTAATGATTTTCTGTACCTCCTACAACTCTCTCTTGTCATGTATACGATCTTAATTTATTACAGGTGAAGAGACAAACCTGGATGGCTCTGGTGGCTCATTCCCTTCTCTCTTTTGATAGTTTAATAGAGAACTGTGTCAACTAAACTGTGCCAGTCTACAGAGAGAAAAAAACCTTTCCCTGATGGCTTTATTCCTGGTACAGAAAGCTTCTCTCAGGGCCCTTGTATGCATACCTTAGTATGCACACTGCCAAGCATTGTCCTTGCACCCAGGAATTCCTTGATTTCTTGTTGATTTGATAAAGTAGGTGTTCACTATCCCCTCTTAGGCTATCCTGAAAACATGTACTATTAGTTTAGGGTCAGTTCTTACTTAGAACTTTGGCCATGGTCCATGTAGAACATTTATGCCTGCTTCATGTTGTGGAATAAAGAGAGTCAGAGGACAGGTTGTAATGCATGACTTATGTCTTTTGAACTCCTTCCACAAATAAACATTTTTATCTTATAAACATTTAATTATAAACATTATAAGTAAACACTGATGCCAATTTTTTTTACAAGTTGTAAAATAGCATAGCTTTTACAAAAATACCTTGGGACTGGGGGAGCAGTTGGCAAGCAAACACAGAAGTTGTGTGTTGTTAGCATAAAAATACAGTATTTCATCAATACTAGCTTAAGGAGCCCTGGTGGCACATGGTTAAGACCTCGGCTGCTAACCAAAAGGTCACCCGTTTGAATCCACCAGCTGATCCTTGGAGGAATCCACCAGTTCTACGCCATCCTACAGGCTCTGACTCAACAGCAATGAATTTGGTTTTTGGTTTAGGGGGTGTAAACAGATAATGTACTGCCTGCTAACCCAAAGGGTAGAGGTTGGAATCCCCCCAGAAGTGCCTCAGAATAAAGGCCTAGTGAAGTGCTAGTGGTATGTGTGCATGACTGCCATGTAGAACATCCCCAAATGTGAAACTCAACCTTTTCATCTGCTGCCCACTCACATAGATACACACAAATTATAATGACTCCAAAGGCATTGAAGACTTTATAAGTTTTCCTGAGAATTTAAATTTTTGTGTAAGGAATGGGCATGGTAAAGGGTATGGCTTTTCACCACCTAACTCACCTTTTCTTGTTAGCAAACACTCACAAACTTGCTTCAAACGTATTCCCAGATATCACCCTAGAGTGTACAAATTATTTCTCCTTATGTTAAGAACAATTCACCTTTCCTCAGAAATCATGGTAACAAGTGACTCTCAGGCCCTGGGAGGCCATGTTCTGTACGTATCAACACTTTTTCCCAGCAAAGATCACCCACTTCCTCTGATAAATTCTGTTGGTAACTACTGAAGTAACATCATTTTTTTCCCATCTTTTTACACACATATCAGTGAAATAAAACCTGTAGTCCGAGGTATTTCATAGAAACTCCTTACATACATAAGAGATACTAGGGCCTTTTAAAGCATAAAATTTTTAGCTATCACTAAGCAAGAGATCATAAGAAGCTTGTAAAGAATAATAATTTAAAGATATTTAACTTCCATTTAATATGGATTTTCAATTGTCAATGTGATCATCATTTTTCTAATTATTAAAGATGAGAATTTGAACTTTAATCTTATATTAAATTATCATATAACCTCTTTGATAAATGTCAGAGCTTCTAGGAAAGACCTATAAATCCTTTCTCCCTGTCACTCATAAAAGGAATCACAAGGTAAGAACTTGGAAATACCATTGACCTAATTAACATTGTCACCTTAATTTGCTATTTTTAAAGAAGTCATTTTTTTCTTTTATTGGCTTGTAAATGACAAAGTGAATATTGGAGTAATTAATTGTGAGAGAGAGCTTTTAGGATTAATTAAAAACATTTAGACGGACAATTTCATCTCTGCTCTACCTTTTGTTATTTTTAAACATTAGAAAACAAGCTAAATAAAAATATATACTCTATTTTTACACAAAAGTGAACACCTTCTACTTTCGTTTGGCAAAAACTCCCTCCCCTGGAAGGTATTTTACTGGTTCTGGAATATTTCACTTGCTTCAAAGATGAGTATCAAAAAAGAAGCAGCATAAGATCTATTTAAGTAAAAAGAGAAGTGGCAAATGACACATAAAATGATATTCAATAGAAAGATGTTTTTTAAAATTACAATAGAGCAAAAACAAAGGTGACTAAATAGATTTTCATAATTTTTTACAAAAAAGCTACAAAGATGCAACTGACTCTATAAAGCAAGAGTTGAGAAAGTTAAAATTTTATTTAGATATGATAAGTAAAATTACAGAGATATAAATATATTCAACAGTACAAAGATGAATGCTGAGATTATGTGGTGGGGGAAGATAAAAGAAGACATAATTTCATTTTTCTCCATACTAGGAAATCAGTAGATATTATCTAAAGAAGCAGAAAATCCCTACTTTATATAAAACTGTACTTATAAAATAGAACCTTCATAATAATTACAGGCATACCTTGAAGATACTGCAGGTTCAGTTCCAGACCACTGCAATAAAGCAAATATCTCAATAAAGCGAGTCACATGAATTTTTTGGTTTCCCAGTACGTATAAAAGTTGTTTGCACCATACTGTAGTCTGTTGTATGTACAATAGCATTAGGTCTAGAGAGACAATATAATACTTTAATTAAAAAAATACTTTATTGCTAAGAAATGCTAACCATCATCTGAATCGTCAGCTAGCTGTGATTATTTTTGATGGTGGAGGATCTTGCCTAGATGTTGATGGCTGCTGACTGATCAGGGTGGTGGTTGCTGAAGGTTGGGGTGTCTGTGGCAATTTCTAAAATAAGAAAACAATGAAGTTTGCTGCTTCAATGGACTCTTCCTTTCACAAAAGATTTGTTTGTAGCATTTGATGCGGTTTGATAGCATTTTACCCACAGTAAAACTTTTCAAAATTGGAGTCTGCCCTCTCAAAACCTTTCCGCTGCTCTATCAACTAAGTTTATGAAATATTCTAAATCCTTCATTGTCATTTCAATGATGTTCACAGTATGTTCATCAGGAGTAGAATCCATCTTAGGAAACCACTTTCTATGCTCATACATAAGAAGCAACTCCTCATCCATAAAAGTTTTATCATGAGATTGCAGAAATTCAGTCACATCTTCAGTCTCCAGTTCTAATTCTAGTTCTCTTGCTATTTCTACCACATGTGCAGTCACTTCCTCCACTGAAGTCTTGAGACTCTGAAAGTCAACCAGGAGGATTGGAATCAACTTCTTCCAAACTCCTGTTAACGTTGATATTTTGACCTCCTCCCATGAGTCAAAAGTGTTCTTAATGGCATCTAGAATAGTGAATCCTTTCCAGAAGATTTTCAATTTACTTTGCCCAGATGTGTTAGAAGAATCACTATCTATGGCAGATATAGCCTTACAAAATGTATTCTTAAACAGTAAGACTTGAAAGTAAAAATTACTCCTTGATCCATAGGCTGTAGAATAGATGTTGTATTAGAGACAAGAAAACAACATTAATCTCCTTGTACATCTCCATCAGAGCTCATGGATGACCAGGTGCATTGCCAATGAGCAGTAATATTTTGAAAGGAATCTTTTTTTTCTGAGCGGTAAGTCTCAACAGTGGGCTTAAAATATTCAGTAAACCGTGTTGTAAAAAGATATGCTGTCATCCAGGCTTTGGTGTTAATTTATAGAGCTCAGGCAGAGTTAATTTAGAATAATTCTTAAGGGTCCTGGGATATTCAGAATGGTAAATGATCATTGGTTTCAACTTAAAGTTACCAGCTGCATTAGCCCCTAATAAAAGAGTCAGCCTGTCATTTGCAGCTTTGAAGCCTGGCAATGACTTCTCCTCTCTAGCTATGAAAGTCCTAGATGGCATCTTCTTCTACTATAAGGCTATTTTGTCTACATTGAAAATCTGTTGTTTAGTGTAGTCACATTCATTGATGATCTTAGCTAGATCTTCTGGATAACTTGTTGCAGCTTCTACATCAGCACTTGCTGTTTCGCTTTGCACTTTTTATGCCACGGATGTCATGAACCAACTTCTGCTAGCTTCAAACTTTTCTTCTGCAGCTTCTTCACCTCTCTCAGCCTTCAGAGAATTGAAGAGAGTTAGAGCCTTGCCCCGGATTATGCTTTGGCTTAAGGGAATGTTGTGGTAGTTTGATCTTCTATCCAGCCTGCTAAAACTTTCTCCACGTCAGCAATAAGGCTGTTTAGCTTGCATATCATTTGTGGGTTCACTGGAGTGGCACTTTTTAAATTTCCTTCAAGAACTTTTCCTTTGCATTTAGAACTTGGCTAACTGTTTGGTGCAAGAGGCCTAGCTTTCAGCCTATCTCGGCTTTCAATATGCCTGCCTCACTGAGCTTAATCATTTCTAGCTTTGTATTTAAAGTAACAGACTTGCGACCCTTCTTTTCACTTAAACATTTAGAGGCCATTGCAGGGTTATTAATTGGCCTTATTTTAATATTGTCTTTTTTCAGGGAATAGAGGGACCTGAGGAAAGGGAGAGAGAAGGGGGATGGCTGGTGGGTAGAGTAGTCAGAACACACACAACATTTATCTATTAAGTTTGCTGTCTTATATGGGCATGGATCATGGTGCTCCAAAGCAATTACAATGGTAACATCAGAGATCACCAATCACAGATCACCATAATAGATATAATAATGAAAAAGTCTGAAATAATGTGAGAATTACCAAAACGTGACACAGAGATATAAAATGAACAAATGCTGTTCACTTGCTCAACACAGGGTTGCTACTAATGTTCAATTTGTAAAAAATGCAATATCTGTAAAGCGTAATAAAGTGAAGTGCAATTAAATGAAGTATGCCTGTATGTGAAAATAATAAAATGTAAATTATATCACATAGCCATTAATTTTATTAGCAATAAAAATAGAATGTATGACAAAGAATAATATAGCAGAACCAACACAAAGTTATCACATACAAAATTATAGACCTTAAATATTTAAAAAAGAACTTTGAAATTGCATCAAAAACAAAACTGTCCCTGCAATGTAAAAATGCAACTCAAAGTTGGAAACAAAATAAAGTGATTCATTAACTTGAAATTCCTAGAATGGGTAAAGGTAAACTGAAGAAAATGCAAACCGTAAAATATCAGGGTCTCGATTTTTTTATAAGGTATTGTAAAATCCAGGCCAACAAAGAATTACAGAAACAAATTACCAGGTTAAAGTTTTATATTCATAGTTTAAATATAATGATCATGTAAAAAAGTCCACTTTATTAAAACAAATATGTAAAACCTATAAGATACAAAGGTGTTATAGGAACACATTAGTAATAAAGAAATTTCAATTTGCTTCTCAGTTCATGACAGTTAATGGGCAAAAACAAAATACATTTTATATAGAATTTTAAAAAAATCATTATTAATGAAGGTATAGACAATATCCTCATCTCAATGCAAAAAATAAAAATAAACCTTACAAATGAATAACTCAACAAAAACTACAGTGTAAATTTATGAACCAGCGCAAAACAAAATGAAAAACAAAACAAACAAAAAACTATCTTAAACTGTGGCTTCAAGTGAAAGTTCCATCTAAATGTTATAATACCTTAACAAAACAAAACACCTGTTGCTGTTGAGTCGATTCTGACTCATAGTGACCCTATAAGACAGAGTAGAACTGCCCCATAGAGTTTCCAAGGAGCAGCTGGTGGATTCGAACTGACAACATTTTGGTTAGCAGCAAAGCTCTTAACCACTATGCTACCAGGGCTCCAAGAGCCTAGAATACAGTATATTGAAATACTATATATCAGAAACAATGCTATATAAATAAAACACTAATGTAAGGAAAATTCAGTATAAATCATGGGTTTTATTGATTAGTAAAAATAAATGAAATAATACTGCAACCAACTCAAGAAGTTAGAAAAATAAACAAATGAAAGCATTTATGAACATAAATGCAGAAACTGTTGACACAAAATCATACAGTATAAATTTTGAACTAAATTTTAGAAAATTATTACAAAAATAAAGCATCTTATCTAGTATGGTTTAAGATTGTATGGTTAGTTCAATGTTAACAAACCTACTATTTAAAAGTATCATGTGACATATCAAAAAAAATTCTCCATAAATTGGAACAGAAACTTAATAAAATTCAACATTCATTCTTGATTTTAAATTAAGTATAATAGGTACAAATGGATAATTTCATACTATTACAAAATGTATCTCTTTAAAGAGTAAATAGTATGCTTTTTTCGGTGGGGGGATATTAGAAACATTTGCATTAAAATTGAGACTATCCACTGCCATCATTAAAATTGTTGAACTGGAAATTGCCAAAGCATTTACTTTACTAAATCAACATTTGTTCTTGCAACAAATGTTTCTCCCTCTCTTCCTTCTTCTTTCTGTCATTTGTTTCTTTTTTCTTTCTTTCTTCCTTTCTTTCTTTGTTCCTCTCTCTCTTTCCCTCTCTCTATCTCTGTTTCTTCTCTTCCTTTCTTCCTTCCTTCTTTTGTTCATTTATTCACTTATATCTCTATACCCCACAACAAATCTCATCCATACATAGACAATTATTTTGACGTGTTTAATATTTTTAATTTATGACAATGATAGTGTGTTTTTTATCTCACTATTAATCACTAGCAAAGTATGTAATTTAAATAATAGGCAAGTCATTGGTTATAATATATTAATAATAAGTTACAATATAAGGATTTGATAATGTAATTGACAAATGAATAAAATTTAAAAATTTAATTAGTTTAAATAAGTAAGAAACAGGATGTGAAAGTCAATGTATTAGCGATTTTTAAAAAAAATTAATAAAATGTGAAATTATCAACATTTGAGCAATATAGTGAAATATACTATAAGTTTGTATAAGAAGATTCCACATCATAGAGATATGAATTCTGCTTAATTTAATCTATAACTTTAACATGATTCCAAAGGAAGCAACAACAAGAATATTTTAACAAACAAGGTGATTTAAAAATTGATATGGAAAAGTAAGTTTAAAATTCAAAACAAAACTCTATAGATGATTAATGAGGAGAGACTCAAAATTCTGTTTCCAAAACGTGAAATAAAGCTAGAATTCTACCAATATGTTTCTGGCACATTAAAAGACATAGACTGATGAAACTAAGTAGAAAATAGAGAAATGGACTTAAATGCCCATAGAAATTTAGTATACAGATTGCCCCTAAACTGACTTCATGAAAAAAATTATTTTTTTCTATTTTTTTAAATAAATAATTTTATATTTCTACAGGCTATAATGTTTCTGAATATAGTACAATAAATTATTTTTTTAAATCTTTGAAACTTTCTGAAATTATTTGTATGAAAATTGAAAATTAGGATTGTTTAACATTTGTGGTTGAATAAAAAATTAACAGATGTAACACTACTTCCCTTCACACCATTTAACATGTTTGATGATTGTTTATTGTAGCTGAAGAGGAATAATACAACAAGGTGGAAATATTGAGCAAATCCTTTTGCCTGTTTTTGTTTTTTTTGTATTTTTTTCTGTAATGATAAAATTTTAGGGTACTGTATTTTGTAGGTGTTATCTAAATCAATGACAAAAGATATTAAGTAATTAATGGTGTTAATCATAAAAAAACAAACGTGTTGCCATCAAGTCGATTCTGACTCACAGCGACCCAATAGGACAGAGTAGAGCTGCCCCACAGGGTTTCCAAGGAGCGACTGGTGGATTTGAATTGCTGACCTTTTGGTTATCAGCGAAACACTTAGCCACTGTGCCACCAGGGTTTCATTAATGGTGTTAGGAAAACCAAATAGTAACCTGGGAAAAAAATTCTCCAAAATAAATTTCTATATTATTAAATATATACTTGCATGTGTGTGTATATGCATGTGTGTGTCTATATACAGTCAATTTTCATTACCTTGTGAATTCTGTATTTGAAAGTTTTTCTACTTACTAACATTTATTTCTAATCCCAGAATCAATACTTGCAGTAGTTATTCACAGATGTGTGCGTGCACAGTATGTCAAAAAAACATGAGTGGCCTAATGGACACATTCCCAGCTGTGGTAGGACAAGGACGGCTCAGTATTTGCTAAAGCAGTGTTTTTAGTGACTTAATAGAACATAATTACCACAAACAATAAGTACAGACTGAATTTAAGAATATATATTCTTATATATATGAATATAAAAGAATTTAAGAATATATATTCTTATATATACGAATATAAAAGAATATAAGAATATATATTCTTATATATACGAATATAAAAGAATATAAGAATATATATATTGTATAACAACTAGATTGGCAGAGAATTTTCTGTGCCTACCATTTGTGCCATTTGAATTTTATAACTAGTGATGTATTTATAAATTATAAAATACAATAATAATTAACATGATCAACAGCTAAAATACATGGAAGAAGTAATCAAGATGTTCAGAAGCACAAAATCTTCACTACCGTTTCATATGTAAATTTAAATATTAGTATCTAGCTCACAGATATATTGCTATACTTAAATCTGATCCTACATGTAAATGGATATTCTTACATAGAATAGATAAGTACTTGAAATGAGTAGTAGTTGTTGATAAAATAATATAACAGTATATTTTCTGTCAAATGTAATATATTTTCTTTTCCCTTATGAAAAGATGGCCTAGAGGTGGGTTCAGTTTTCTGGACCCAAGGAGCTAGCACACATGTTCAGAGGGATGGAAAAAAGTGAGAAGTCAGAGTTAGAAAATGATATCCTATCACAACAGTTTGAGTGGTAAAAGTTTGAATGTGATCCAAGCTCTAACCCTACAAATATCCATGGAAGGAATAGAACAAAAAATGTTAGCCTTATGTATTGTCTATATACTTATATACTATCCTTATATATTGCCTTAATTTAATAGGGCTGCCATCACAAAATACTACAGAGTAAGTGGCTTTAAAGAACAGGGATTTATTGTCTCACAGTTCTAGAGGCTAGAATTCCAAATCAGGTTATCATCCATGGTGATTCTTTTTGAGGGTTCCTAAAGAATAACTGTTCCATGCCCCTTTCCTAGCTTCTTGTGGCTGCCAGCAATCCTTGGCATTCCTTAGCTTGAAGATATATCTTCACATTGTATAATCCCTCTCTCTAACCCTTCATGTCTGTTCTCTTTTATAAAACACTACTTAGATGATATTAGGACCCACTCAACTATGGTATGACTCCATATTAACTGATAATGTCCTCAAAGACCCTATTTCCAAACAGTGTCACATTCACAAGCACCACGAGTTAGGAATTTAATATTTTGGGGGGACACAGTTTGGTCCATAATAGTCTTCCCTATGCCCACCAAAATTATTGTCCCTTTCACATATGAAATATATTCACCCCCATCCTGGCATCCTCAAAAGCATTAACTCATTTCAGCATCAACTCTAAGTCCAAAATCTTATATTTAAATCATTTAAATAAAGAATGAGTGAGACTCTGGATGTTCTATCACGAGGCAAAATTCTTCTTTTCCATCTGTGGCCCTGTGAAAACTTGCATATAAGTTCTCTGCTTTCAAAGAACAATGGTGGTATAAGTATGAGGCAGACATTTCCATTCCAAAAGGGAGTTGTTAGAGAGGAAAAAAAGTAATGGGTACCAAGCAAATCTGAAACCAGGAGAGAAAATTCCATTAGCTCTTAAGGCTTGAAAATAATCTTCTATCCTCCAGACCCACCTGAGTGGTGGTCCCACCTTCTTGATACTGGATTGAAAGCATGTCCTCGTGACCTGGGAAGGAAGGGAGTGATACTGGGTGTCAGTCCTGTTCTCACCCTGGGTGGCAGTTGTACTCCCTCATCACTGGGTGGCCAATTCTTCCAGCCTACAAGGACAAAGGATATAATTGCTGATGTCAGATGGATCCCGACTGAAAGCAGAGACTACCAGAAAGAGATTTACTTGTGTTTTATTGACTATGTAAAGCCATTCAACTGTGTGGATCATAACAATTTATGGATAACATAGCGAAGAATGGGAGTTACAGAACACTTCATTGTGCTCATGAGGAACCTGTACTTAAATCGAAAGGAACAAGGGGATACTGTGTGGATTAAAGTCAGGAAATGTGTACACCAGGGTTGCATCCTTTCACCGTATTTATTCAATCTTTATGCTGAGCAAATAATCTGAGAACCTGGACTATATGGAGAAGAATGTTGCATACGAATTGGAGGAAGACTTATTAACAACCTGTGATATGCAGATGACACAACCTTGCTTGCTAAAAGTGAAGAGGACATGAAGCATTTTTACTGATGAATATCAAAGACCATAGACTTCGAGATGGATTATTCCTCAACAGAAAGAAAATAAAAATCTTCACAACTGGACAACATCATGATAAATGGAGAAAATATTGAAGTTGTAAAGGATTTCATTTTACTTGGATCCACAATCAATACCCATGGAAGCAGCAGTCAGGAAGTCAACCGATGCATTGCACTGGACAAATCTGCTGCAAAAGATCTCTTTAAAGTGTTAAAAAGCAAAGATGTCCCCTTAAGGACTAAAGGTGCGCCTGACCCAAGCCATGGTGTTTTCAATCACCTCATATGCATGTGAAAGCTAGACAATGAATAAGGAAGACAAAAGAAGAATTTATGCCTTTGAATTACGGTGTTGGCAAACAATATTGAATACAGCATGGACAGTCAGAAGAACAAACAAATTTGTCTTGGAAGAAGTACAGCCAGAGCGCTCATTAGAAGCAAGAATGGAGAGACTTCGTCTCACATACTTTGGACATGTTATCGGGAGGGACTAGTCCCTGGAGAAGGACATCATTCTTGGTACAGTAGAGGGTCAGTGAAAAAGAAAAAAGACCCTCAATGAGATGGATTGACACAGTGGCTCCAACGGTAGGCTCAAGCATAGTAACGATTGTGAGGATGGCGCAGGACCGGGCAGTGTTTTGTTCTGTTGTACACAGGATTGCTATGAGTCAGAACTGACTCAGTGGCACCTAAAAACAATGACAAAAACAACCAGTACAGTGGCTTCACTCCCTGAAATCAAGGAGGTGGCACCATTCTCTAGAACCACTGCACTCTGGAACTAAGGTGGTGGACCTACTCTCTGAAACCCAGGAAGTGGTGTCTCTGACCCCCATATCCTCGCCAGCAACACAGCTGGGCTCTAAATTTCTCCTGGGATCCTCCTTTCCTCTCCTTGAAGGACACAGATGTTTACAGGCAAGGAGTTCTACCAATCTATTTCTTGCCTGTAGAAGTACAGGAGTCTCACAGTCTTCCTTATGTTGTTCTGTCTTGGACTTCTTCAGTCTAAGCTGGCAGCATTTCTGCTACTATGGGTGAAATGATCCATAAGTCACACACCTAATCTCCTTAACAAGTGGTTGTTCAGTTACACCCTGATTGTTCATTCCAGAGTAAATTTTCTTAATTTTTACAACAGGGATAAACTAAGAATTTTTTAAATCTTCAAGTAGGGCTTTTTTTTTCCCAGTTCTATTCTCAGGTTATCACATTCCTCTTGCATCTGACTATAAGCAGCAAGAAGAAATGATACTGTATCTTCAAGATTGGTTAGAAGTCTCAGCCAAATATTGGCAGAACATGTCACTGACAAGTTCTACTTTCCACAAAACTCTGGAACATAATTTGCCAAGTTATCTGCCACTTATAACAAGGTTTGCCTGTTCTCCAGTGCCCAATAACATATTTATCATTGAATTTTAGGCCTCACCAGAAGCACATTTAACACTCACATTTCTAGCAACATTCTGTTTCTGACAACAGAAGCTTTCTCTACAGATCTCCTCACTTCTTTTTAAGTCCTCATCATAATAGCCTTTAATATCCATAATTCTACCGACAGTCTCTTGAAGTTAATCTAGGCTTTTACTATCAATTGCCTCAAAAACTCTTCCAGCCTCTACTCACTATCCAATCCCAAAACTACTGTAACATTTCTAGGTATTTGCTATCCCAGCACCTCATTTCCTGGTGCCAAACTCTGTCTTAGATTCATAGGATTGCCATAACTAAGCACCACTAAGTGGGTGGCTTTAAAGAACAGAAATGTATTGTTTCACATTTCTGAAGGCTAGAAATACAAATGAGAGTATTGGTCATGTTGATGCCTTCTGAGGGCTCTGAGAGAAGAACTGTGCCATCCCTCATCCTTAGCTTCTAGTGGCTACCGGCAATCCTCTGTGTTCCTTGGCTTGGGTCTGTCTTTAAAGTCACATGGCTATCCTTTCTTCCTATTTCTAACTCTCCATATTTGTTTTCCTTTCTTGTAAGATACCACTTGTAAGAGATTAGGACACAATCTAATCTGCTATGACCTCATCTCAACTGATAATATCTTCAAAGACTCTATTTCTAAATAAGGTCATATTCATAGGTACCAGGGGTTAGGACTTCAACATATCTTTTATGGGGACACAATTTAGCCCGTAACATATCTTTTCTCTTATCAACAAACTAATACATGTACAGAAGACATATAAATATTGGTTGGTACAAAATATTTTTTTGCCAACCAAGCTTATAAAACACAAACACCTAGCAAGTGACAAATGTTCGCTCTATTTTCATGTTTTCAAAAATGTTGTAATCTAATTTTTAACTATGATTATTAAGTCTTTCAGATATTACACGTCTTGAAAATATATTAACAAAATCATGAGTCCTTAGAGGCTGCTAGGTAGCTAAGATATTTTTTTTCTTCTCCCTCTTAATATGTGGTTACAGTGTGAAATGTAACTGTGAAAATGACAGCGTGGGCTGCTATATTTATCCTCTCAAAGACTTGAGAAACACATCAAGTTTACTTCATTTATAATTATTTTCATCACTTGATGCTGTAGGCAATACCTGAGGGAGAAAAAAATTAGCAGTTTCTGACTTTTACATCATTACTCGTAATAGGAACTCAGCACTTAAATTTAGTTAACAAATTGATTGATGTTCTGAGGGAGATACTATAACTGAATACACTGGCAAAACTTCGTTGATTCCTCAGTCCTAAATAGAGTTTTGTTTTTTCTTTTATTGGTGTTTTAGGAAGCTTTAAACTTAAGAATCATTGCTAAAATAAGGGATGCTTTCCAAATATCTCTGAGAAATGAATATATACTGGAGAAACTTAAGTTTTTTCTAATGATTAAGGAAAACATTAAATTATCTCATATGAGATTTAAAAAGGGATATATATTAAATATAGCTAAGTAAAAAGTATTTTTATAAGCCTTTTTTGGTGTTGGAATAGCAAATTAGTAATCTGGAAAAAATAGACATCATAGTGTAATATGAAAGGGTATAGGACTTGGACACAAAAGACCAGTTTTCTAACTGTAGTTTCAAAATGAACTATGCTATTTTGAGACGAGGACTTCCTTTCTATAAACTTCAATGTCCACAACTATAAAATCAGTATAATATCTAATTTACTTAGTAATTGTAAGGAAACATTAAAACAATGTATGTCAAAGTATTTTTAAACTTTAAAGTGTTGTACAGATTTTTAATAACACTTTTGTATTCTTAATGTGAATTAAAAAAGAGTATAAAAGTCAAGATAGACTCATTTTCATATAACAACAATTTCAAAATCTCAGTGGCTTAAGATAGCAAATCCTCGTTTTTTTTGTTTGTTTATTGTGGTAGTTTAAGTGAAAGTTTACATTTCAACTTAGTCTCTCATACAAAAATTTACACACACATTGTTATGTGACCCTAATTGCTCTCCCTATACTGTAACAGCATACTCTTCCCCACTATCCCTATCTCCCATGTCCATTCAACAGCTCCTAAAACTCTCTGCCTTCTCATCTCACCTCCAGACAGAAGCCGCCTACCTAGTCTCATGTATCTACCTGAGCAAAGCCTTATTTTTTAATGCAGTCTCGGTGGTGCAGTGGTTAAGAGCTAGCTACTGCTGTTAATGAAAAAGTCGCCAGTTCAAATCCATCAGCCGCTCCTTGGAAACCCTATGGGGTAGTTCTACTCCACCCTACAGGATCTCTATGAGTCAGAATCTACTCAGTGGCAATGAGTTGCTTTGGTATTTTTTAATGATGTTCTTTGTAAGTGGGGTCTGTTGACTATAGTCACACAGGACTTGAAGCTGAGGAAGCACACACCATATCAAATATTTCCATTTGCTGCACCAGAAAAATATGTGCTGTTTAGTATTGACAATCAGATGCTCTAGACTAGAACTGACACATTTTTAATTATGATTATAACGTAATTATTGACAAATTCTAGGAAACCTTAACTACAAAGGCATCAAAAATTGTAGTCCTACAATGTGTCTAGAAGGGCAGAATTGAAAAACAATTGTCAAAAGCAATAATGATTATCCAGGATGTAAATCCTGAAAATTACAGCAAAAGGAACAGTAAAAATTGATTTCAATCCAAGAGATAGCAATATTTAAAAGTCTGACAATTCCAAACATTAGTAAGAATGTAGAACAAAGGACATTACGATACACCAGTGGTGTAGTATAAATTAGTGCATGGTATTTGGAGAGCAATTTGGAAATATCCAGGAAGTTTAAAGGTGTATAAACCCTAAATCTCAATTTTATTCCTAGAAAAGTGGTTTGCACGGCACATAAGGCATTATTAAGAACTATCTGACACTGAAAAATATTGGAAAAAGTATAATATAATCATCAAAAAGAGAAGGACAAATAATAATTAAGATTTTTCTACTCAGAGTTGCATATATCATATATATGATATATATAAATATTTATATTTATATTTATATATATATATATAAAACCAAAAAAAAATTGCCATTGAGTTCTTTCAGACTCATAGTGACCCTATAGGGTTTCCAAGGCTGTAAATCTTTACAGAAGCAGACTTCCACATCTTTTTCCCACTCAGCGGCAGGTAGGTTATATATACAACAAAATGAATAAACTACAAGGGCAGGGCAAGATGGAGCTCTAGGCAGAAGCACCACGCCGTCCCTCCACAGCAAAGATCCGAAAAACTAAGCCTAACAGAATCAACAATCCTGAAACCCTAGAAGATCAAATGAAGAGATAAAGAACTCAGCAAAACACCAAACGGAGCGAGAATACTGAAAGAGAACGGAGAGCTAGGAGAGACTCATGCAGAGATTCCATACCAGCTAACGCAGCGCGGATCCACCATCTTGGACTCCTATTGTAGACCAGCAAATGGGAGAACGGGAGAGCAGCCTCGGGGAGCATCTAGTGGGAGACGGAATGACCAGTAAATTGCAGTGTGCGCTTTCCTACCCCCCACCCCTCTCCGCCTTGGCTGGGGCTCCCCTGCTTCCCTTGGCCAGGGTCCCTGGGCCAGGGGGCACCTGTGCTTGGATTCCATGTGCCCGGGATGGCGGCTCTCTGAGAGCCGTTTGTTGGCTGCTGGCGTAGCTTTTTCTGCCGCCTCCCCCTCCTTTTGCTCGGGTGCCTGGTTCTGAGCACCATCTTTGCTCTTTCCTGCAGGGCTGTGGGGCTGCGTTTGGGAGTGTGGCTGCTTCCAGGTCTGGGCTGCCGCGCAGGTGAGATCCCGGGACCTTTGTTCGTTAGCCCCTCTGCTTCCCGTGGCCACGGTCTCTTCACTGGGGTCTGCCAGCTGCTTGGATTCTGCGTGCCCGGATGGGCGGCTCTCTAGGTGCTGTTTGTTGGCTGCTAGTGCTGCCTTTTTTTTTTCCTCCTGTTCCTTTTGGTTTCTCACTTGCCTCTCGCCTCCTCCCCCTCCTTTCACTTGGGTACCTGGATCCTTGCACCCTCTTAGCTCCTTTCTGAGGGTCCCCAGAGTGCAGGCAATTTGTGATATAGGCTTTCCACTCTCCACCCTTCCTCACTCACACTCGGACTCCTCTGTTTCCCATGGACAGAGTCTCTTGTCCAGAAACACCAACCCGCACTGGCTGGCTCTCTGAGTGCCATTCATTGACTGCTGGTGTTGCTTTTTTTATTTTTAATTTTATTTTTTTTCTTTTTTGATTAGTTTCGTTTTCTTTTCCCTCTTTTTCCCTTTTGTCTTTCTTCATTGCTTAATTTCTCATCTCTCCATCTCTTCCTTTTCTTTCTGATCCCTGAATACCAGGCGATGTATGCCTCTGCACCTTCTGGCCAGGCTGTGCTGTGAAAACTGAGACCGACTCCCCCAGACCTCATAGCTGCATCGGTGGGATCCCTGGGAACTTTGCAGTTCTTTAACTTTTCTGATTTTTATTTGTTCATTCTTTCCTTTTCTTTCTCTTCCCCCTTCTGGTTTCCTCCATCCCATAGTCTCTCATCTGTCCATTCCAACAACAAGCTCCCCTAGCATTCTTTTATGTTTGTATGCTTTTAGCTCCTGCTCCTCTCTCCTCTCTCCCATATCCAGCTTAGCTTCACACATAACCATCTCCCCGTTGTATCCTGCCTACCCGCACCGTGCACTTGACATCACACCACCTAGCTGTGCAGGCATGCCCTATTGGAACCTGCCCAGCACTGACTACCGACCGTCATGGTGGCTGCAGTGAGTGCCACAAACAATCCATCCCAGTGGCTCCTCTTCGGCTAGATCTGCCCAGCTGTACAACAAGGATGAAACAAAAAAAAATCTACAATCAATAAACGAGAGAACTATCTACTGAATGCCCTGAAAACAGCAAACAATAGCAAAACATTTACAAAAACAAGACAAGATGGCTCCAATAGGCGTCCAAATTAAAACACCAGATAACTCTCCTGTGGAAGAAAATGCACTAGAAGTACCTGATAGGGAACTCAAATCACTAATACTCAGAATTTTCCAAGAACTGAGGCAAAAAGCTGACAAACATGAGGAAAAAATAGACAAATTTATGGAAAATACAGACAAAAAATTGGAAGAATTCAGGAAGATGATGCAGGAACAAAATGCCAAAATAAATTCACAACTCGAAATTATACAAAAACAACTATTAGAAATCCTAAAGATAAACAACAAGATTTCAGAAATGGACGGTGTCATAGAAGGGCTGAGAAGTAGATTTGAAACCGTGGAAGACAGGATCAGTGGAACTGAAGACAAACACTTGGACACAACACTGTTTCATGAAAACTCAGAAAAAAGAACAAAGAAAAATGAAGAGACCCTGAGAGTTATGTGGGACACAATTAAAAGCAAAAACTTACGAGTGATTGGCATCCCAGAACAGGCAGAGAAAACAGAAAACACAGAGAGGATCATTGAGGAACTGCTGACAGAAAACTTTCCCAATATCATGAAAGATGAAAAGCTGGCCATCCAAGAACCTCAACGAACCCCATATAGAAGAGACCCCAAAAGAAAATCACCAAGACATATCATATTCACACACGCCAAAACTAAAGACAAACAAAGAATCCTGAGAGCAGCTCGTGAAAAACAAGAAGTCACATACAGAGGAGAAACAATAAGACTAAGCTCAGATTATTCGGCAGAAACCATGCAGGCAAGAAGGCAGTGGGATGACATATATAAAATCGTGAAAGAAAAAAATTGTCAGCCAAGAATAATATATCCTGCAAAACTCTCGTTCAAATTTGATGGTGAAATTAGGTCATTTCCAGATAAACAGACTCTAAGGGAATATGCAAAAGTTAAACCAAACTTACAGGATTTATTAAAGGGAGTTCTTCGATCTGAGGACAAACAGCTTCAGCCATCAGGCAGGACCAAAGACCTAGGACACAGGTTCATACGAACCAGATACCATTCTAGGAAATGAACTACTGAGGATTATCCAAAAACAAAAGAAATACAACAGGGAATCAGAGAAATCAATCAAAAGATGACAACAACATCAAAACAATGAAAGAGGGAACAAACGGCATAGGTATAGATCCTTCTAAAGGACAGGAAGGCAAGGCGATACCAAGTAGGTGTAGACTGCTTCAAACTTATAAAGATAAAGGTAAAATTCATGGTAACCACAAAGAAAGTTAACAAACCAACTCATAAAAATAAAGATGAAAAACATACAGTCTCAGCAAAAACAAAACTTACAAAAACAAAAGAAATGAACAGAAAATCCACAAACAGAAGTTAACTCAGCACAAGAGAGTAAGAAGAACAAAGAAAACTTCAGCACCACAAAAAAAAGCACTACAAAATGACAGCAACAAACTTCCATCTATCAATAATTACACTGAATGTAAATGGACTCAATGCACCCATAAAGAGGCGGAGAGTGGCAGAATGGATAAGAAAACAGGATCCATCAATATGCTGTCTACAAGAGACACACCTTAGAAACAAAGATGTGAATTTATTAAAAATCAAAGGTTGGAAAAAAATATATCAAGCTAACAACTACCAAAAAAGAGCAGGAGTGGTAATTCTAATCTCAGATAAAATAGACTTTAAAACAAAATCTACCATAAAAGACAAAGAAGGACACTATATAATGATTAAGGGGTCAATCCATCATGAAGACATAACCATAATAAATATCTATGTACCCAATGACAGGGCTCCAAAACACATAAAAAAACTCTAACAGCACTGAAAAGAGAAATTGACAGTTCCACAATAATAGTAGGAGACTTCAACACACCACTCTCAGTAAAGGACACAACAACTAAAAAGAAACTCAGCAAAGATACAGAAGACCTAAAGGACACAATCAGCCAACTGGACCTCATAGACATATATAGAACAATCCATCCAACCGCTGCAAAGTACACATTCATTTCCAATGCACATGGAACGTTCTCCAGAATAGACCACATCTTAGGCCACAGAGCAATCCTCAGCAAGATCCAAAACACTGAGATAATTCAAAGTATCTTCTCTGACCACAATGCCATCAAGGAAGAAATTAACACTAGAAAGAACAAGGAAAAAAAAATCAAACACATGAAAACTGAATGATACTCTGCTTACACATCAATGGGTAATAGAAGAAATCAGAGATGGAATTAAAAAAATTCCTAGAATCAAATGAAAATGAAAACACATCATGTCAAAACCTTTGGGACACAGCAAAGGCAGTCCTCAGAGGACAATTTA
The DNA here is from genome assembly GCA_030035585.1 of Dugong dugon. Classification (NCBI taxonomy): domain Eukaryota; kingdom Metazoa; phylum Chordata; class Mammalia; order Sirenia; family Dugongidae; genus Dugong; species Dugong dugon. The sequence goes on along the minus strand of CM057477.1, from coordinate 44,442,187 downwards.
TAGCAATAGATGCACATATCAAAAAAGAAGAAAGGGATAAAATCAAAACATTAACTACAGTCCTCAAACAAATAGAAAGGGAACAGCAAAAAAAGCCTACCACCACCAGAAGAAAGGACATAGTAAAGATCGAGCAGAAATCAATGAAAAAGAGAACAGAAAAACAATAGAAAGAATCAACAAAACCAAAAGTTGGTTCTTTGAAAGAATCCACAAAGTCGACAAACCACTGGCCAGACTGACGAAAGAAAAACAGCAGAGGACACAAATAACCCAAATAAGAAATGAAATGGGGGACATTACATCAGACCCAACCGAAATAAAAAGGATTATAACAGAATATTATGAAAAACTATATTCCAACAAATTTGAAAACCTAGAGGAAATGGATAAATTTCTAGAGACAAATGGCCTACCCAAACTACAACAAAGTGATATTGAAAATCTGAACAGACCCATAACAGGAGAAGAGATTGAAAATGTAATAAAAAAACTCCCAACCCAAAAAAGCCCTGGCACAGATGGCTTCACTGGAGAATTCTGCAAAACATTTATTTACAGAAGAGCTTGTATCAGTTCTACTCAAGCTATTTCAGAGCATAGAAGAGGAAGCAAGACTTCCAAATTCATTCTATGAAGCCAGCATAATGCTGATACCAAAACCAGGCAAAGACATCACAAAAAAAGAAAATTACAGACCAATATCTCTCATGAATATAGATGCAAAAATTCTGAACAAAATTCTAGCCAATAGAATTCAGTATCATATCAAAAAAATAATGCACCACGACCAAGTAGGATTCATAGCAGGTATGCAAGGATGGTTTAACATTAGAAAATCCATCAACGTAATTCACCACATAAATAAAAGGAAAAAAAAATCACATGATCATCTCAATTGATGCAGAAAAAGCATTTGACAAAGTCCAACACCCATTCCTGATAAAAGCTCTCAATAAAATAGGTGTAGAAGGGAAATTTTTCAACATAATAAAGGGCATCTATGCAAAACCAACAGCCAACATCATTCTTAATGGAGAGAGGCTGAAAACATTCCCCTTGAAAACAGGAACAAGACAAGGATGCCCTTTCTCACCACTCCTATTTAACATTGTGCTGGAAGTTCTAGCTAGAGCAATATGGCAAGAGAAAGAAGTAAAGGGTATCCAAATTGGTAATGAAGAAGTTAAACTGTCCCTGTTTGCAGATGATATGATACTATACATAGAAAACCCTAAAGACTCCACGAGAAATCTACTAGAACTAATAGAAAGATTCAGCAGAGTAGCAGGATACAAGATAAACATTAAAAAATCAGTGGGATTCCTATACACTAGTAAAGAGAACAATGAAAAGGAGATCAGGAAATCAATACCATTTTCAATAGCCCCTAAAAAGATAAAATACCTAGGAATAAATCTGACCAGGAATGTAAAAGACCTATACAAAGAAAACTACAAAACACTGCTGCATGAAACCCAAAGGGATCTACATAAATGGAAAAACATACCATGCTCATGGATAGGCAGACTCAACAGTGTGAAAATGGCAATTCTACCTAAAGCAGTTTACAAATACAATGCAATCCCGATCCAAATACCAACAACGTTCTTCAAAGAGATGGAAAAACTAATTATTAACTTTATATGGAAAGGGAAGAAACCCCGAATAAGTAAAGCACTACTGAAGAAGAAGAATAAAGTTGGAGGTCTCACACTACCTGACTTGAGAACCTACTGTACAGCTACAGTAGTCAAAACAGCCTGGTACTGGTACAACAACAGAGACATTGACCAATGGAACAGAATTGAGAACCCAGATGTAAATCCATCCACCTACAGTCACCTGATTCTCGACAAGGGCCCAAAGTCCATCAAATGGGGAAAAGACAGTCTTTTTAACAAATGGTGCTGGCAAAACTGGATATCCATTTGCAGAAAAATGAAACAGGACCCATACCTCACACCATATACAAAAACTACTTCAAAATGGATCAAAGACCTGAATATAAAGCCTAAAACTATAAAGTTCATAGAAGAAAAAATAGGACCAACACTTCAGGCCTTAATACATGGCATTAACAGGATACAAACCATAAACAGCAACACAAAAAACCCAACAGATAAACTAGATAACTGGGTCTTCTAAAAATCAAACACCTATGCTCACCAAAAGAGTCAAAAGAGAACCTACAGACTTGGGAAAAATTTTTGGACAGTATAAGTCAGACAAAGGTCTAATTTCCATAATCTACAAGAAAATCCAACACCTCTACAACAAAAAGACAAACAATCCTATCAAAAAATGGGTAAAGGAAATGAACAGACACTTCACCAAAGAAGACATTCAACTGGCCAACAGACCCATGAGGAAATGCTCGCGGTCACTAGCCATTAGAGAAATGCAAATTAAAACCACAATGAGATACCATCTCACCCCGGCAATTCTGGCATGAATCAAAAATACTGGAAATAACAAATGTTGGAGGGGCTACGGGGAGATGGGAACTCTTATACACTGCTGGTGGGAATGCAAAATGATATAAACATTTTGGAAAATGATATGGTGTTTCCTCAGAAAGCTAGAAATAGACATACCATTCGATCCAGCAATCCCACTCCTTGGACTATATCCTAGAGAAATAAGAGTCGTCACTCGAATAGACATATGCACACCTATGTTTATGGCAGCATTGTTCACAACAGCAAAACAATGGAAACAAAGTTGGTGCTCATCAACAGATGAATGGATAAACAAACTATGGTACATACACACAATGGAGTACTATGCAATGAGAAAGAACAACAATGAATCTGTGAACCATCTCATAACATGGATGAAACTGGAGGACATTATGCTGAGTGAAATAAGTCAATCACAAAAGGAAAAATATTGTATGAGACCTATACTGTAAAAACCCATGAAAAAATTCACATGCAAAATGTAACAATCCTTGTTGGTTACCAGGGATGGGAGGGGAGGGGGGGGAATACTAAATAGGCAATAGATAAGTGGTATCTTGGGTGAGAGGTGAGACAGTACACAGTACAAGGGAAACTAACACAACCTGCACAAGGAAAGGTCATGGAGGCCCCATGGATACATCCAAACTCCCCGAGGGACTGAGTTGTTGGAAGGAGGGCTCTGGGGACCATGGTCTCGGGGATCATCTAGCTCAATTGGCATGACACTACTTATAAAGATAATGCTCTACATTCTACCTTGATGAGTAGTGTCTGGGGTCTTAAAAGCCTGTGAGTGGCAATCTAAGATACTCCACTGGTCTCATCCCTTCGGGAGCAATGGAGAATGAAGAGAACAGGATACAACGAAAAGATTAGTCCAAAGGACTAATTGACCACAGCTACCAAGACCTCCACCGGACTGAGTCCAGTACAGCTAGATGGTCCCCGGCTACCACAGCTGACTGCTCTGACCAGGATCACAATAGAGGGTTCTGGACATAGCTGGAGAAGGATGTAGAGCATAATTCTAACTCCCCCCCCCCCCAAAAAAAAAGACCAGATTTACTGGCCTAAAGGAGACTGGAGAAACCTCAAGTGTGTGCCTCCCAGACACCCTTTCAGCACAGAGGTGAAGTTACCTTCGAGCTTCACTGTTCAGCCTGGGAGTGGACAGCCCAGTAAAACTAAATGAGACTAACAAGGTACAGGAGTCCAGTGACAAGGGCCAGAAGGCAGAGGGGGAGTAGGAAGCTGATGATAAGGAACACAAGTTGAGTAAGGATACTGTTGATGTGTTGTGAGATTGTTAACCGCTGCTATAGGGCAACATTTGTAGTAACTGTTAAATGGGAGGCTATTTTGTCCTGTAAGCCTTCATCTTGGGCGAGAATGGCAGCACAATTGGAAGAGCATAGTCAATATCACTTAAATGTGTAAGTAAAAAAGTTTTGAAATGGTGTATCTTTGGCTATGTGTATTTTCAACAACAAAAAAAAAAAAAAAAAAGCTGAGAATTCAGAGGTTAAAATGTTGTGGGGTTGTTAAGCAAAGTTATAAAACAGCATGTGTACTACTCTTACATGAGGAACTCTTCTGTAAGCCTTCACCTGAAGTACAAGAAAATATTTAATAAAAATAAATAAAAAAAATAAAATGAGTAAACTACAATTAAATGCAACAAAGTTAATAGATTTATTTTTAGTTGTTTAGATATTGTTTTATTAAAATATGTAGAGAATGAAGGAATAGTTCTGATTATTATAAAAATATAATTGAGACAAAGAAAAAGTTCATTAGGTGTGTAGAAAATGGTCAAACTTTACACTTAATTAGATGTTCATCTTTTTTAAACGAGTCATTTGTGTGCTCAGATATGAAAGATATTAACAAAATTTTAAAATTCTTAATAATAGTGAATATTTTCTCCAAAGGCTAAATTGTTTGTTTTAAGAAGTGGTGAGCTCTGTTTATAGTGAGAAATAATAGCTCTACTTCCCATAGTCCTTCTTCAGAATCACAATGATGCGAACAAGAGACAGGTTTATGTGTCCTTAAAAAATTCTAGAATAAAAATTAAGGAAAATTTTAAGATATTGTCAAAATCTACCTTACTCTTTTTACTGGCCCCTGAAAGTGGTCTTTTAAAATTTCAGAAATTTTGTGAGCCAGTTGTTAAGCCAATCTGTTGCTTGAATCATCATGGTTGAATGTTTACACCATGAAAACACTGCTACAGATTGGTAGTTTTTTTAAAGGAGCTTTTTACATTTTTTTTATTTTTATTTTTGTTTCTTTTTTAGTAAGAACTCATTTACCTGGAAAAAATTGCAAAATTATTTGTATAGCTCTTATCAATATCAGCAAATGGATTTCTTTGCAAATTTTAAATACATTTCTTTTTGTCCGTTGGAAATCATTCTAAATAAACTTAGAGAAATAATATTAAAGTTGAGAACCTGAAGTAAAACATTAATATTGTTACCTAAATTTATTCTTTAACAATGGTTTAATAATCACCTCTATATTATATAACACTCAGAGGATTAATACTAAATATTATGTACCTTGATTAAGGATTTTTATAATGTGACTTGAGTTCAATGGGGACTAAACTCTATTTTTAACATACACTTAGTTATGAACATTTTATATTTATACAAATTTTCAGAATAATAATATGTGTGAAGGGGAAATTCCTATAGCTTCTGAATCAGGCAAGTTATATATTTTAATAGATAATGTAAAAGTAAATTGATACATGTTTAAAGTAAAGTAAAATTAAAATAATTTCAGTGTAAGCTGAAAATATGACTAATATTTTAAGCAAATGGACTAAAAAATATAGAAGAAATGGGAAAATTAATAATAAAAAAACAAAGCAGGCCTGGCAAAAACTTAAAAGAGGTAACATTCAAATTACAGAAATTTTTTCAAGATTTATAAAATTTATTTTGAAGTACATATTACATTAATGATTACATGTCCTATCATATCCTGTAGTTGACATGATAGTATGAAGAAAAGCTGATGACTGCAAGGGTAGTCGTTTTAGAAAAATATCATGCTTCCCTGAATTGCATGGTCTTAATCAAATAAATGATACATCCTTTATAATAAAAGATATTGTATTTTTTGTAATAACCTTGCCACAGGTTATTTAGTTTGATATATCCAAATTTCTCTATAGTCATTGGTAACAAATAGTTTTGGAAAAATGGCCACAATTCGTGAACACTTGAAAGAGTTAAAAATGTCCCTAAGATACCAGCAAAGTTTTGCTAACAACAAATTCTGGAAAATCCAACATATTTTTGAGTATATCAGAGAAATACCACAGACCTACTAGACATTTTCTCAACAAGGCATCATACAAAGACTCTTTTAGCATTCACAGCATTAATTTGACAAAAAAGTTCATAAAATTTTGTAAATAAGCAGTAACAATAAAGTCTGTGTGATAACAGAGTTAAAAGAAATACATTGTAAGTCTTTTAAAATTATATTCAGATATCATTAATTAATAAATAGAAATAAGCCAAGATGTTTTCCCATGTAGAATTTTCATCCTCATTTCTATCTATTTCAAAATTTAAAAAATAGCTTTATGTTGTTTTTGGTTAAAATAATGATTGCATCTGTTTACTAGCTAAGCGATTAATCAAATCTAAGATGATTAAAATGTCAAAATGATTAAAACATTGTGTGATATATTTATAACAATGACCAAAAAAAGATTAGGTGCTGAGGCTGCTTATATACAATGAAACACCTCACGGGATTTGTTTCATTGGTTTGGAGGTTTAGGGTCATTGTTTCATGGGACACCCCAGTTAATTGGCTTAATAACATCTTTAGTGCTTCTGTTCTACCTCCAAGTTCGCTGGGTCTTAAGAGCTTGCAAGGGGCCACCCAAGGCACAACAAATGGTCTTTATTCATCTGGATCAACAGAGGAAGAAAAAGAGTCAGGAATAGAAGGAGGATATGGAATGTGTGGCTAATTGCCTCCATCAACAACTGCTTCCTTTGCCATGAGATCAGAAGAAATGGATGGTGCCCAGCTACCATTTGACTGAACATGTTGATTAAAGATGCCATAGAAAAATCCTGGTCAAAACTGGGAAAATGCGGAACAGGATTTCAAATTCTTCTGGACTGTGGACTTTCTGGAGCCATGGAGGGTGGATAAACCCCTGAAACTATTTCCCTGAGATAATCTTTAAACCTTAAACAAAAAATATACCCAGAAGTCATCTTAAAACTGAAAAATAGTTTAGTTTAGCTAGTAAAAATGTGTCTTGAGCATTATGCTTTTTTAAGAACGATCTATATTGGGTCAAATTGACTAAAGCAACTTGAAAGATTAAATAGAAACCATAGGGGGCAGTGAGTTTATATTAATAAGGGAGGAACAACTCAGAAAATAGGATGAGAATGATTGCACAACTTGAAGAATGTAATCCATGTCACTAAATTGTAAATGCAGAAACTGCTGAACTCATGTATGTTTTGCTGTGTATATTCTCAACAACAAAATTTAAAAAAGGCAAAATTGAAAATATAGCTACCATAATACTATTGTATCATGCACCCTGCCAACCAAAAATAACAACAAAGCAGAAAACCATATGATTACAAAGATATAACAACTCCTGAATAAAAGTTGACTTCTTAGGAGTTTTGGATGGCTATAGGTTTAAACAGAACCAATAATACTTTTTGATAGTACATAAAGCTAAAGATTGACTTTTATTTATGCTCTGGAACCACAAAGGGTAGAATCTGCAAAGCAACCTCACAGTAATCATGAATTTTATCCAACACCAAATGATTAATGATTACCTAAATATACAATTATTCTTCACAGTCCAGCTTCTCAGATTATTTGTTCTGCATTGGGATTGAATGAGTAAAGTAAAAGGATACAACCCTGCTGCACATATTATCCAATTTTGAAACACACGGTATCCCCTTGTTCTGTATGAACAACTGCCTCTTTATCCATTACAGATTCCACATGAGCACAATTAAATGTTCTGGAATTCCCATTCTTTGTAATGTTATCCATAAATTGTTATGATTCACATAGAAGAATTCCTAAAATGGAATTTAATTTTCCTAAATTAGGAGGTATACTAACAAGTATTGTTAGATTTCAGGTCACTGACTAAGCTTCATTGTTTTGTAGGTGAGAAACATTGCTATGTGGTTGTTAGGTGTCATTGAGTCGGTTCAGACTCATAGTGACCCCATGCACAACAGAAGAAAACATCGTGCCACGGTCACAATCTTTGCCATGTTTGAGCCCACTGTTGCAGCCACTGTATCAATCCCCTTGAGGAGGCTTTTCCTCTCTTTCATTGATCCTCTACCTTACCAAGCGTGATATCCTTCTCCAGGGAGTGGTCCCTTCTGATAACATGCCCAAAGGATGTGAGACAAAGTCTCACTATCCTCACTTTGAACGAGCATTCTGTCTATACTTCTTCCAAGGCAGAATTTTTCGTTCTTCTGGCAGTCCATGGTATATTCAAATTCTTCGTCAACACCATAATTCAAAGGCATCAATTTGTTTTTTCAGTCTTCCTTACTCCTTGTTCAGCTTTCACATGCATATTAGGCGACTGAGAATACCATAGCTTGGGTCAGGCGCACCTTTGTCCTCAAAGTGACATCTTTGTTTTTGAATACTTTAAAGAGGTCTTTTACAGCAGATTTGTCCAACGCAATATGTCCTTTGATTTCTTGACTGCTGCTTCCATGAGCATTGATTGTGGATCCAAGTAAAATGAAATCCTTGACAACTTCAATCTTTTCTCCGCATTGCTTATTGGTCCAGATGTGAGGATTTTTGTTTTCTTTATGTGGAGGTGTAATCCATACTGAAGGCTATAGTCTTTGATCTTCATCAGTAGGTGCTTCAAATCCTCTTTACTTTCAACAAGCAAGATTGTATCATCTGCATATTGCAGGTTGTTAGTCTTCTCCCAATCTTCGTGCCGTGCTTTTCTTCATACAGTCCAGCTTCTCAGATTATTGATTTATACTTAGTAATTACTGACATTAAAAAGTCATATATATGGGATAAAACTTTTTTGTTTCTTTTTTACATGTGCATGAAATTGATTAAAATGGTCCAAGGTATTTTCACACACGGGGGGAAGCACGGCTATCATCTCCCTCTTTTTTTTAGCATGCTTAGGCATTCTCATGTTTTTCTTCTTCAGTCTTTCCACATTACACTAATGTTTCTGATGTTAGTTGCCTTGAAGATGATTCCCACTTGTGTGGATTAATGGAAAACAACCAAACAATAAGCTTCCAGTCTTGGCTATATTCTTCAAACTCATTTAGTGGGGGATTTTGTATTTTGATTTTAAGCAAAAACCTGGTTAAGACAAAACTATTTCTTTTTCCCTTGGTATTTTCCCTAGAGGGTATATATACTTATGAGACCTTGTGAGGGTTGGCTCTGTTCTAGTACAAGATCAAAATAAGCTTGAGACTTCCAGTTTTGAGATAGACACTTTTTCTTTAGGACATTGCTACCTGTCACATATATTCATAAGAAAGTAAAACCACAAACTACATTTTTAATAAATCTAGGAGACACCTGAAAGCCTAAGCTATGATAAGAATAAGAAATGAAAAGTGACAGATGAACAGACATGTAATCCAATTCCATCAAATCCATGGAAAAAGTTCAAGAGGCATACATGGAACTCCAAAATCCAAACTTATTGAAAGTCAAAACTAAACCACTCCCACAGAAACTGGATGAAATGTTCTATGGAGATATTGACACATGAGCACAGTGCATAGAAAAGAGATGAGGAACCAGACAAACTGAGGAATCAAGAGGAATGCAAATAACAAAGGACCTCTGCACTAACAGTGAGGGTTAGACAGGGTCCAACTGCTGAAAAAACATGGTATTGTTTTTGTTAGCTGCTGTTGAGTCAGCCCCTGACTCATGGAGACGCCATTATTACAGAGTAGAATTGCTCCATACTGTTTCCTAGGTTGTAATAAATATGGAAGCAGTTCACCAGATTTGCTTTCTGCAGAGCCACTGGGTAAGTTCGAACCACTAACCTTTAGGTTAGCAGCTGATCACAAATCACTTGTGTCACAAGATTCAAAATGACAATGCTTACAAATCTACAGTTTGTTGCTAGAAAATGACACAATATAGCATCAGCATTAGATTTTGGGTGTGCCTTACAGGTGCTAGCTACAATTCTTCTTCCTCTGTAAGAATCATAGAGGAACTGCCAACATGCTCACAGAACACTGTAGAACAAGGAATTCCAAAACGGAGTCTTGGTTGCTATTCCTTATATCCTGCTGTTTATGTAGGGAGATTCTTGATAACAAGCCTGATGGTATATCCCTCTTTCAGCCTCACTAAGACAAGGTATAAATCAACAATCTTACTGTGATCTATAAACAGTGTTGAGAAGCTAGTACAAACTGTCCTGGAACTCAGGTCAGACCCGTGGTTTAAAAGCAACACCATTAATCAATACATTTTATGCCTTGGCCAGGGGTTGGTGCTACACAGTACATTTCTTATTTCAGTAAAACAACTCAGACCAATTCCAGGACTGATGTATTTAGCACTCACAGCAAAACTCCCAACTTTTTCTACTCTTATCACAACTCCAGAGGTCTGACAGCCAGATTCATATATCCTAGGGAACCTTTCTCTGAAGGAACTGAATTACCTACATGTACTGACATTTGAGTCCTCAAATGAAGAAGCTCCCTAGCCACCTGACTGTGATACAGTAAAGCCTACAGATGTTCCAATGAACATTTTAATGCCTCATGCTTAAATAAGCATATTAGAATATAATTAACAAACACTTCTGAAATGAAAGAATAAAAAGGAAGTTGGGTATTGCCCTCAGAGGTAAGACAATACATTGCATCTATAACATAGAGTGCTAAAAAAAAATACACAGAATATTAAAAATCTAGTGTATTTGATACATAAAATTAATAAGTAGATAAAATGTGGAAAACTAAATTATGAAAATCTCATAAAAGTTAAAACAAAAAGACAAAGAGAGGAATAGTAGATAAAAAAAGATATGGTAATATCCAACTAGTAAAAGTTCTGAGAGGGAAAAAGTGGGAGGAGAAGGAAGGAAATTTTTAAAGAAAGAATAAAAGAAAACTTACCATAATTGAATCATAAAAGCATCTAGATGGAAAGGGTATGACTATTACCCAGCTCAGTTAATGAAATAGATGCATATTAAGGCACGTTAGTATAAAATTTCAGAAAATCAAGGAAAAAACATTAAAGTCTTTTAAGCATAAAAACACAAAATCAGTCACATTGAAGTAAGATTTGAAATACAAACTGCACCAAGTTTCTGAACAGCAATATTGAAAACTAGATTTCAATGGTGCAACACTTTAATTTTATGAAGAAAAATTAATTTCAATCAAAAATTTGATATTCAGGCAAATTATTCATCAAGTGTTAGGCTATACAAAAGATGATCTCCGAACAGTAGTCTCAACAAATATACCTGACGTGTGTCCTTTCTCAGGTTTTTATGAGGGAGTAGTACAGAAAAGAGACTTGAAATTGATACAATGGATCCAACACAGAAAAAAGTACGACTGTGAAGACAAACGGGAGGATTCTTATGATGACATTAGAAGGAAATCCTAGATATATAGCACTGCAGTGTGAATCAGGAGAAAGAATGACTGCAGGAGGAATATCTCCAGTGGAGAATATAAGCTATTTGATTATTTAACAAGATTAAATATGCCAGAAATTATGATGAGACATATATTATAGAGCTTTTAGAGGACAGGAAACATTTAGTTGTAAATACAAAGAACGTTATACAAATGAAAAGTACAATCAGTTATTTGAGTAAAATGAAATGATGCACAAAGGTGGATATGCAATTAAAGTGTATTGCTTGTCTCAGTGGAGAACAATATTTTCATGTTCATAATAAGAGAGTCAATAAAAAATTATTGGGAGAATGGTGAAGAGGAAGAAAGGATATAAAAGAGCTACAGTTGTTACCTCTTATAAGGGAAGCTTACTCACACCAATAACTTACGTATCAGAAATACAGCAATTTTTATATATTTAGGTTGTTGTTTTTGTTAGTTGTTGTTGAGTTGATTCCAACTCATGGCAACCCCATGTGTGCAGAGTAGAATTGTGCTCCATAAGGTTTATAAGGCTGTGACTTTTCAGAAGAAGATTACCAGACCTGTCTTCCCAGGCACCTCTGGGTGGGTTCGAACAGCCAAACTTTCAGCTAGTAGTAGAACGCTTTACTGTTTGTGCCACCCAGGAGATAAATTCTAGAATAAACAACTAAAAGAGTTGGAAGTTATTTTATTTTTAGCAAAGGACATTGGAAAAAAAGAGACTACTGTATTTAATGCAAATAATGCGTGACTTCTATGTTTGTTTGCCAACCACACCCTCCCTCTCTGAGGTATTTTTGTAACCATGCTATGCTAATTTTTTTTACAACAACAAGTAAAAAAAAAAATTGGCATAGCAGTGCCATGTGGGGAGAGGGATGGGGCAAAAAAATGTAGAAGGTGGGCACTGTTTGCATAAAAATATGGTATTATTTTTTAATGTTGTTCTTATAAGTCTTTTCTTATATTTTTGTTTAAAAAAATATAAATGAGCAATTACAACTGATACAAATGTAAAAACTATATATGTATCCATATATATATATATATATATATATATATATATATATATTTCTATAAGAAATACTCCAAAGTGCAGCTTTCTCGTAGGAATACACTGTTTTATGAAATATTTCATGTGATGACCTTTAATCAACTTCAAATCTGAAGACTCTGTAATTCTCTAATTATATGTTTTAATATTAGTATTGTTCCAGAAAATGTTAAACTCTCCCTCTTGTTTCTGGGTTAGAACTTGAATTTATATTCTTCACAAATATGTAAATCTTGTCATAGTAATTTGAGAAAAACTTCTAAATTAGACTAGATGACAGCTAAACTTCAAATTTGTGTGTCTATACGCATAACTTCAAACCAGAAGCCAAGAATATGAAAATTCTTCAATCTGCTGGAGGCAGAGGAAAAACCTGTTCAAGCCACATTGTGATTTTCAATTTGCATGTTAGAATAACCTAAAGTGATTTACTTATCACTTTAAGACACATTCCTATTCATATTGATGGCTCATCTTCATTGCCCTATCTAGCATTATTGATAAAAGATGTCCCTTCTTTTTTTTTTTTAATTGTACTTTAGATGAAGGTTTACAGAACAAATAGTTTCTCATTAAACAATTGGTACACATATTGTTTTATGACAGTGGCTAACAACCCCATGACATGTCAACACTGTCCCTTCTCAACCTTGGGTTCCCTATTAGCAGCTTTCCTGTCCCCTCCTGCCTTCTAGTCCTTGTCCCTGAACTATTGTGCCCCATTAGTTTCGTTTTGTTTTATGAGGCTGTCTAACCTTTGGCTGAATTGTGAACCTCAGGAGTGACTTCTTTAATGAGCTAAAAGGGTGTCCGGGGGCCATACTCTGTCAGGAGTAAATCTGAGTTAGAATTTTTTTCTACATTTTTCTGCAGCTCTGTCTGGGACCCTCTGCTGTGATCCCAGTCAGAGCAGTCAGTGGTGGTAGCTGGGCCCCATCTAGTTGTGCTGGACTCAGTATGGTGGAGGCTGTAGTAGTTGTGGTCCATTAGTCCCTTGGACTAATCTTTCCCTTGTATCTTGTTTTCTTCATTCTCCCTTGTTCCCAAAGGGGTAAGACCATTGGTGAATCTTAGATGGCTGCTCATAAGCTTTTAAGACCCCAGACGCTACTCACCAATGTGTAATGTAGAACATTTTCTTTGCAATCTGCATTATGCCAACTGAGCTAGATATTCCCCAAGACCATGGTCCCCACATCCCTCCTCCCAGCAATTCTGTCCCTCAGGGAGTTTGGATGTGTCTATGGAGCTTCCATGACCTTTCCTTGTACAAGTTGTGCTGGCTTCCCCCGTATTGTGTACTGTCTTACCGTTCACCAAAGTTACCACTTATCTATTTTCTATTTAGTGTTCCCCCTTACCCCTCCCCTCCCTTGTAACTAACAAAGATTGTTTCTTTTTGTGTGTAAACTTTTTCACGAGTTCTTACAGTAGAGGTCTCATACAATATTTGTCCTTTTGTGATTGACTTATTTCACTCAGCATAATGTCCTTCAGTTTCATCTATGTTACAAGATGCTTCACATATTAAAAGATATTCATTCTTTCCTTCATCTATTCTCGATCACCATACTAAACTTTGACTCTCTGATACTATTCTAAATAATCCGCTTTTAACAAAAGCTATCACCTTGTGCTGTTTCTCATTTCTTGCAACATTTGACCCTGTGCATCATTTCATCTTTCTTAAAATGTTATATGTTTCTCAATTCTAAGACTTCTTATTTTGCTAATTTTTCCTTGATCTGTCAGATTGCTCCTCATTCTTCATTTCCTTATCTTCTCACACAGTTTTCTTGCCACAACTCTTAGTATTTCTCTCCAGAATCTTTACGCGATAGCAACTTTCTCATGGCTTCCTGTCACTTCTCTACTGACTTTCAAATATTTATGTCTATATATCATCCTTCTTTAAAATGTAATCTACAATTGCCTGTAGAATAGCTCTATAGAGGTGTTACCTCAAACAAAATTTAATAAGATTTATGTAGTATTATGTGCTAGTAACAATTTTAAGGCTTTACAACTACCAATTTAGTTCTCATAGCAATCCATAATGGACATAACATTATCATTCAAACTTTACAGATAAGGAAACCAAAGCACAGAATGATTAAGCAACTTTCCCAGGGTCACAAACATAGTGAGGGGCATCGGGAAGATTGTATCTCCACAGTCTATGATCTTAAGCACTATACATTGTCTATATTTTAACAGAATCAAGTGAAGGAATTCCACCAGCCAACTATTTTATTTATTAAGGAAACAAGTTATTTGTCCATCAGGTCTAAAACTGTATAAATATCTGATAGTTTATATCCTGTGAACAATTAGTAACCATATACTCCTGATTATGACTATATAATGTTTTTCACATCTTTCTTGTTATCTTCATTCTCATTTCTTTCACCAAAGTAGCTTTTAGCCCTCATAACTGACAACAGATTTTTACCTTTTTCTTCCATTAGTGCTTATCACTTCCCTTCTTCCTTTCTTTTTTCCCCTTCTTTCTTTCTCCTTGTCTTTATTTTCCCCGCTTGTTTCATATAGCCAAGTACATGAACTCCAAATTCCTCGTCTAACATATACAAAATAAAAGCTTATCAACCTTGAGATACCTTTGTTGATCTCCAGGATTCATATTATTCATAAGTCTTTGCTTATTTTACCTCCTTAGATCTGTTTGTCTTCACATCCGTTCCTTGACTTTGCTAGCTGTGCTGTACATCACAGAGCCTGACATCTGCTGTCTGTGTTTCTCAGACACTCATGTCAAATTACTTCAGCTCGGTTCAGTCAATGCGAGCACTGACAAAAGAAAGCAAGAGGGCAAGCGATTTCTCTCTTCTCTCTGCTTCAGGTAAAATCTTTGTCTGCTGCTGCATTTCCTCTGTGTCTCCAGCTCCATCCAGCTAGCTCAGCTTCCGCAAAGTAACCACAGACCCTGAGCTCTAATAACATACTCTCTTTATTATTCCAGTTTAGGGGCTGTCTACTACTAAGTGAAAAGTTGACAGTTCAAATACATACAGTGGTGGCACAAAAGAAAGTCCTGGCAATCTACTTTTATAAAGATTACAGCCAAGAAAGTCCTGTGGAGTCAGTTCTACTCTGCAACACATGGGGTTGCCATGAATTGTAATCGCTTGACAGCAACAGGAGTAGAAGTTCACTACTGTCGATAACCTCTGGGCGGCTCTACAGTCCCCTTTGAGGCTTCTCATCTTATATCTAATGTTGTATCAATGCCTTATATTAAATTTTGTCTATTTAAATATTAGAGAAGTTTTTGTTTTCATAAGTAAATTTTAACCAGACACTACCTACATCCTTAAAAATGAAGGAAAATAAACAGAAGCCCTTAAAATATTACCTCCTCCCTGTCTGTTTCCTTTTCTCTAGCTCATGTTGGTAATTACATTTCCTGAAACACCGATGGTATTAATTGAAGTATCAGTATAATTCAGTACTTAACTTACACTATTCAGTTTGTTTTCTTTTATTTACACCTTGATGCTTCGTTGATACAACTAGATTTTTAAATTCTGTAAGATAGCCCATTGGCTATCTTTTTTCTATAGCCACCATAATGCATGTGCATGCAAGTAAGTACAAGGAACAGAATTCCACAAACGGAAAAGGAAAAAATGTTAGATGCTTTGAAATGTCTTCCATTTTTCTATCATTTAAATTAAGATAAATTATTTAGATAAATTACTTAGCTTGTCTAAACCTCTATACCTTCATTTCTAATATGGTAATGGCAATATTAATGTCCCCTTGACCATTTGAGTAGACAAGTATAATATATGAGGGGAAATTCCTAAAACAGGATTAAAAGATTTATAAAACTAATGTCAGTGACCATTAAATGTTAATCTCTACTGTTATATAATTCCATAGTATAGCTTAGTCTTTAAGAAATGACTTCATAATAATAGTTGGTGCTGCTGGGTAAGTGTTAACCTGTATGTAATAAAAGACAAGGAATTAATTTCTATTTTAAAAATGTTATAGAGAATATACATAGATATGGAAGTTCAGGTTAACAATATGAATTAGCTGATGTTCTTTTCTGGTATGTCCACATGAGAAATTGAAGAATTGAATGAGTGTGGTCTTTATAATAAAAACAGCAAATGAGTGGTTGCAAAGCAAGAATGGTAGGAACATAATGAATAATAATCAGTAAACGCTGAATTCCTCTAAAAAAAGTCAGTGTTTTCCTGTTACTTGCTTCCTCACATTTTGTTTTAATCACACGTGCCCTATATACCAGTGGAGTGAGTTAAGTAATAAAAATATGAATATATTAAATATACCTTATATAACAACGTGATGAGTAGGTAATATAGAGAAAAATGCCAAAAATGGGGATAGGGTGCCACGAGGTGAACATTACTGGTGTGGAGAGTACGAAGATGTAGGGTCAGGGAGCATGTAAGTACAAGGGTGATCTTTGGGGCATAGTGGTGGTGGTGATGGTGGGGTAATGACACTATCAAACTGTTTATTGGGAAGAACCTCTGAAATCAACTTGACTCTTCTTCCCAATATAAAAAAAAAAAAAGAAAAGAAAATAAAATGTACAATGGCACCCACAACATAAGATGAGATCTAAATCAATTTCTAAAGAGAAATCCACAATGACTGAATAACAGTTGTTTTAAGTACCTGGATGATAGGATGAGTCATCCATCTAGAGCACAAATTGTAAATAACCTTCATATGTTGAGTGCTTACTACGTCCCAGGCACTACGTCAAACATATTTGGTTTATAGAGTAAGTGTTCGCAACGATTCTATGAGGTCAATAATATTACTCTCCACCATTAAAGATAAGAAACTGAGTCAGAGAGGTTAAATAACTTGATCAAGTTCAAACAAATGGAAAATAAAAATTCTGAGATCCAAACTAGGTATTTTAGCTCTACAGCTTGCACTACCCCTCACATCCATCTTGCCTATCATTTAGAATTAAAAACCCAATCTACAACTATTAACCAGGCCCATTTTCACAGTTTAAAAACAGCTAAACCTTACCTAAAGAACAAGCTACTCAGACAGTACGTCCAAATGATTCACAGAACACCGCATAGCTCAGCGTGATAAGTCACCTTTGCAAGGAGACTTTAGAGTACTGATTTCCAATATATGCACTGGTGCAAGCTAACTGGGTTTAATCACTAATTTGCCTCTTACCAGCTATGTGACCTTGGGCCAGTTGCCTTATGCTCTCTACGTCACTATTAATTAGTCTCTGAATTACATGAATAGTACCTGGAAACTAAATAGAATAATGCCTGGTGTTACAGATTCAATTGTATCCCCTCAAAATATGTGTTGTAAATCCTAATTCCTATACCTGTGGTTATTGTCTCATTTGGGAATGGATTTTCTTTATTAAGAGGCCACATTAGTCTAGGGTCTGTTTTAAGCCAATCACCTTTGAGATATAAAAGGGCAGATTAGAACAGAGAAGCAAGCAAGCAGAGATGGGGGAAGATAGATGCTAAGCCACATGGAGATCGCCGAGGAACAAAATCTTAAAAAGAGACAAAGACCTTCCCTGAGAACAAAGACAGAGAGAAAGCCTTCTAGAGCTGGTGCCCTGTGAGAAAAT
The DNA here is from genome assembly GCA_030035585.1 of Dugong dugon. Classification (NCBI taxonomy): domain Eukaryota; kingdom Metazoa; phylum Chordata; class Mammalia; order Sirenia; family Dugongidae; genus Dugong; species Dugong dugon. Next base: position 44,424,355 of record CM057477.1, on the reverse strand, counting down.
ATATTTGTTTGTTAAAGCCATTCGCTTGTGGTTTTTCTGTTATAGTAGCACTAGATAACTAAGACACCCAGCCTTCAATAACTATCAATAAATGTTAGTTTTATTAATAGAGATCCCAGGATATGGGTAACTCTCAAAATAACATAAGTATGAAAGATTAAACATAATAATAAACCACCTGCAGAAAACCATTAGACCGATTGACACGTTCCATTAAAGTGCATCCTCATCTTAAATAGCATAATTTATCAAAGGTCAAGCTATCCCCTAGTCTGAAGAGAAACATGTATCTGTGAATAAGCAGAGCCTCTGGGTTTATTCCTAAGGGGACGAGATATATATTAATATTCCAGTTAAACCTACCAGAGACTTCTGCTGAATGCTAAGTTGGCAGGGTATGTGTAAGAAGTTCTACAAAATGTTCATTTATCCTAACATTCACATGGGTGGAGCATAAAGGCCTAGATGTCTGCCTGTGTATTCTTATTCTACATCTGGAGAGAGTTGACAAATTCCCTATATTTAATCATGGATTTTCATTAGTATTAAATAAAATAATAGATATTAAAATACCTAATCAACTATAAACCATCATGGAAATGGAATATTGGTATCATTTGAATGTAGACTAGCATTAATAATTAGTTAAATATTATGAGCAAATGCTTATTCCCTTCTCTATAGACCTCTGATAATTTTTCAGATACTTTTTCTAATAAAAAGTCAGTAAATTTCATTTTTGCATATTACTTCACCCACCACGCTATCTTTAGTTTCCAAATAAATTAAACATCATACGTTTATTATAAGAGGTGTTATAAATCAAATACCACATTTCAAACATGAATCATTTTTTCCAGTAAATATATTAAGCAATGATATTTTTGCCATCTACAATGAGAGCATAAAAATTCATAAATTCATCAAAATTGGAGCCATCTGGATTAAGATCTTCAGTGATTTGGAATGAAAACATGACTATCAGTTTTACCTATCCATTCATTTAAAAATCTTTCTACCTTGGTGAGTAGCGTCTGGGGTCTTAAAAGCTTGTGAGCAGCCATTTAAGATACTCCGCTGGTCTCACCCCTTCGGGAGCAAGGGAGAATGAAGAGAACAGAATAAAAGGAAAAGACTGGTCCAAAGGACTAACGGACCACAGCTATCAAGGCCTCCAACAGACTGAGTCCAGTACAGCTAGATGGTGCCCGGCTACCACCACTGACTGCTCTGACCGGGATCACAACAGAGGGTTCTGGACAGAGCTAGAGAAGGATGTAGAACAAAATTCTAACTCACAAAAAAGAAAGTCCAGATTTACTGGCCTAAAGGAGACTGGAGAAACCCTGAGAGTATGGCCACCAGACACCCTTTTAGCTCAGTGGTGATGTCATTTCTGAGGTTCACCATTCAGCTGGGGAGTGGAGAGCCCCTTAAAACCAAATGGGACTAATGAGGCAGCAGTCCAGGGACAAGGACTAGAAGGCAGAAAGGGACAGGAAAGCTGGTGATAGGGAACCCAAAGTTGAGTAAGGACAGTGTTGACATGTAGTGGGGTTAACCATTGTCATAGGGCAACATGTGTACTAACTGTTGAATGAGAAACTATTTTGTTCTGTAAACCTTCATCTAAAGTGAGAATAGCAGCACAACTGGAAGAACGTAATCGATGTCACTGACCTGTGCATGTAGAAATTTTTGAAATGGTGTATCTTTTGCTATGTATAGTTTCACCAAAAAAAAAAAAACAAAGTCAAGAAGGGAGAGGGTTGACACATCATGAGGTTGTTAACCAGTGTCATAAAACAATATGCGGACTGACTATTTAATGAGAAACTATTTGTTCTGTAAACCTTCACCTAAAGTACAATAAAAAAAAAAAAATCTTTTTTAAGTGCCTATTATGAATTGGTCATGTTTTGGGTAATGGAAATATAGGAGTAAAAACAAAGTTTCCCATCTTGTAGAGATTCTATGTGTGTGTGTGTGTGTGTGTGTGTGTGTGTGTGTGTGTGTGTGTGTAGAGGGTGGAAATATGGTAAATATAGCATCAAAAATAATGAGATAATTTCAGACAATAATAATTATTATGGACAAAATAAAAACAAGTAATGTGATAATAAGTGACTGATGGTGAGAGCACTAGATTATTCATAATAGAGTAGTTGGGAAAAACCTCCCTGAAAAGGCGGAATTTGAGATGACATTTGCTTGAGAGTCATGGCCCACCCAAATGAGTGTCTTCAGGAATAGTACTCCAAACAGAATGGGCAGAAGGGCAAATAACAAATTGTTCACACTTAAAGGTCAAGGAGAAATATCTAAACCTTAGTAAATGATGCTACGTGTTGTAAGAGATATTAGAGAGGTAGTAGGGACAGCAATATATACAGCCTTGAAAGCCATTTTAGGGTGTTCGTATTTTACTCTAATTTCAGTGGGAATATCAAGAGGAACTGGAGGTTTGGGCAGTAGAAAACAATGAGAGGAATTTCAGTCACAGTCAAAAGAGAGGAAAAGCAAGAAGAAGGTTAGCTTTAGATACATTCACTGATGTAAGTGTGCACCAGTCCAGGTCCAAAGAAGACAGAAAAACTACACATTAATTTAAATAAACTTTAATATAAAACGTCATTAATTATAACAAGGGATTAGCATAATGAGGGATAAGCCAATAAGAAGTAATGAAAATTCTAAATAATATAGGAATAGCAAGTATACAAGGTGCATCTACTAGCTTAGGACTAAAAGCGCTAAGTGTCAGCTTCTACTCCTAGCTCCAGGGCTGTCTGAGTTGCAGGCCTGGCTGAAGAAGTCACAGCCGTGGCTCACTTAAATGGCAAGAAGTTACCACTGTGCCAAAACAATGAGACTTGTTGGGAATCTATCTTTTGTAACTTTCCAGAAATCTTCCCTAGATTGCCAGAGAAAGTTTTCCTTGTAGAGTTGTCTCAGTGTTGAAATTCCACTACAATAACATTCGAGGTTGAATGCTGCTATGAATTCATCCAGAGGGTAGATGCCAGAGAAAGTTGTTAGCCACTAGATGCTGCCAGATACTGTGCACTACAGCAGGCAGATACTAGAAAAGACGTACACACTGCAGAAGCCTGCAGAGCAAGCACAGATAACTAGATAGCCACAACCCTCTGCCTGTTGCAAAGTCTCTCTAGCACCATTGCCGACAAAGCTTAGTCTTGAGCAATCCAGCAAACCAAAAATATTTAAAGTCTCAAGTCCATTTTCACAGAGCATGCAAAAACTAATAGGTGTACCATTGACCATCACCACACAGTATTTGGGTAAAAAGCCCACTCAGCAACCATGATATAACAGAAGATGACTGATGACTTGTGGATAACTAGTTAGATAGAATAATCATGTTGGAGCATTTACCTAGAATTTAAAGTAGACCTGTATATAATATTATCATTTGTGGATAAAACTCTAGCTTCTTAATGTTGAAAAAAAGAAAATTAAAATTCTATACTACAGACTTATACTTCCAATAATTATAACAAGAACTGGATTTTCTCTCCCCACTAAAAACAAAACAAACAAAAATCTGTTCATATTTTCAAAAATTTCAGCAATTAATATTACATATACTTATTCTACTTCACGCTGTAGGGCTCCTCCTACATTAAGTCATAAACCTATTGCTGTCGAGTGCATACTGACTATATAGAGACCCTATAGGACAAAGTAGAACCATCCCATAGGGTTTTCAAGGAGCGGCTGGTAGATTTGAACTGCTGATCTTTTGGTTAGCAACCATAGCTATTAACCACTACACTACCAGGGCTCCACATTAAGTCATTAATTAATTAAGTTGTTAATTATGGAAACTAAACAGCAGTTCATAAATAACATATGATTTAAGAAAAATGCTAGGGAGAAATAGAAAGTACTTTAAACTAACGTAATTGGGAACACAATGTGTCAAAATTTTGGGATGCAGATAAGGCAGGACTTTGGAGGAAATTTACAGCACTAAATGTATCTATTAGAAAAGAAGAAAAGTCTTAAATCAATGATCTCAATTTACACCTTAAAACCCTTTGGTGACTCATGGGACATATGGTATCTTAACCACTTTTTATGCCTCTGGAGTTCTTTGCAAAGGCAGTAGTCCAATTTTAATGTGGTTAGCCTCAAGATGGGGGTGTTTTGAAATGTGTGAAACTCAGGAACCCTGAGATGGAGCTTCATTATTGTGTAGAATGAGTATTCTGTTACGGCATGTTTTCTGAGTGTGTGAATTTTGTAAACTTTTGGCAGGTTTGCCTTTATTTCTGTGAGATAAGCCTCCTGACTGTGTTTCCCAGTTACTATGTTCTCATGAAAACGTACTTATTGCAAGAATAAGCTATTCCTATTATTTATTCAGTCATAGTGGCCGTTTTCTCCCTAATGCCATTCACTGTTTCCAGGTGTTACTGGCTCCTTGCTCTGCTTTCAGTCTCTGCTCTGTAACCTTTCAGGACTGCTTTTTTAGCTTCTGAAGAGTAAGTAATGAATGACTTTGCAATAAGGAATGATGCATTCATTGCACTGGTACTTTTCAAGAGGCTCAAACTCCTACAGATTAATCTTACCCAGCATTCAATCTTAGGGCCCAATCATTGCGTCTATGTGTGGTAGGCAAAATACATGGCTGTGAGCAGATCTGCAATATTCCAGGGCAGCTGTTTCTACTTCTTAGCTGTTAGTACTGCTTTTGTTATAATGAAGAATATATATGGTTTCCAAAGAAAGCTCAGTGGATTCAAACTGCCGACCTGTTGGTTAGCAGCCGTAGCTCTTAACAACTCTGCCACCAGGATTTCTGAAGAATACATAGTAGTGATAATTTTCCTGAGGTTCAAATTCCTTTAGCTTTATTTATTTAGGCTGTAAGTACTGCTTTTGCAGCAATGAAGAATGCATTGTAGTGGTAATTTTCCTGGGATTAAAAAATCCCTGGGCTTTATTTATTTGGGCTATAAATACTACTTTTGCAGTAAGGAAGAATGCATGTACCATGCTTTGAAAAGTTTCATGAAAAATAATAAAAAGGCTAAGAAGGAGACTAGAATAAAATATATGTGCAGTCATTGCCAGGTGCTTTCATGTTGTACATCATTTTTTGCAAATTTTCAAGAAATAAAATAAATTTAAAAAAATGATTTTTCATTGGCTCATATAGGTAAGATTTACTACATCCGGTGTCCTAACAAAAATTCTGAATTGGTCCTTTAATCGGCATGGCTTCCAATAGTGAAAACACATGATATCAACAAAAAATTCAAAGGAGAAAATTATTGTGTCACCAAAGGGTTAAGAACGTAGACAAAGATGAGCATACTATACTAAAGTAAGCAGAAAGAACACAATGTTAAGATCAATTTGAAATCTGATGAAACAGAAAACAGAAAAACAATAAAGAAAATCAATAATATCAACAGCTATGTCTTTTGTTGTTGCTGTCAAGTTGATTCCGCCTCCCGGGGGCCCATGTGTACAGAGTAGAACTGCTTCATAGCGTTTTCAAGGCTGTACCTTTTGGAAGCAGATCACCAGGGCTGTCTTCTAAGATGTTGCTGAGTGGGTTTGGACTGCCAACTTTCCAACTAGTGGTTGAGCGCTTGACTATTTGCATCACCCAAGGTCTTTTGCTATATCTTTAGGAAGATAAGTAAAATTTATAAACCTCTGTGTAGGCTGATTAGAAATAAAAGAGATAATATAAATCACCAATATCAGGAATTACAAGAGGTGACAAAACTGTAGATTTTACAGATATTAAGAAGCTATTAAGTAAATATTATGAAAATTATGCCAATAACTTCATCAATTTTGATGAAGCAGACAAATATTTTTAAAGACAGAAAGTACCAAAGTTCATAAATGAAAATATAGATAACTTGAATAATATATTTATTAAAGAAAGTGGGTTTTTGGTTATAAATCTTCCCAAGTAGTACATAGCAGGTCTAGATGGTTTCAGTGGTAAACTTTTCTAAATATTTTAAAGATAAATAATGCCAATTGCACATAAACGGTTTAAGAAAATTGAAGAGGAGTAGAATCATTCTCAAATTTTTCTATTATGCCACTGTGGCCTGGTTGCAAATTAAGATAAAGACATTAAAAGAAAAGAAAATTACAGCACAATATATGTCATGAATATAATTGCAAAAACTCCAGACACAAGTTTAGCAAGTAAAATTCAACAATATATAAATAGGATAATAAATACCTACTGAGTGGGGTTTTATCCTAGGAATGCAAGATTGATTTAACATTGACTATCAATGCAATTCACCATATCAACAAACTAAGGTAAAAAAATAGAAAAAAGAACAATTCTATAGATGTAGAAACAGAAAAAAAATTTCTGACAAGCACTCTCAGAAAACTAGGAATATAAGGATAAAAACAAAGTCAACCTGATTAAGGACTTCAATAAAAACCTTATGCTTAATGCTGGAAGACCAGAAGATCTCTAAGATCAATAATAACAGAAGGATGCTTTTGCATGTATTCAATATTTTACTGAAAGTACTACCCAAAATGCAATAAGGCAAAAAAAATAAATAAAATACATCAAGTTTGGAAAGGGAGAAGTACAACTGACTATCTGAAGATAGAATAACTATCTCCAAAAATTCTGATGAAAGCAACAAAGAAGCTACAGTAATTAACATATGAGTTTAGGAAGGTTGAAGGGACAAGATCAATATTTAAAAGTCAATTGTATTTCTATACACTAGGGTAGTGGGTTTACTGCTATTCCCCCAAAAGTTATGTCCACCTAAAACCTCAGAATGTGACCTTATTTGCAATAACGCCCTTTGCAGATACAGTAAAGGTAAGGATGCTAAAATTATCCAGTACTGAGGTGGACCCTAAATTCATTGGCAAGTCCTTAGAAGAGAGGGAGAAATAGGCACAGAAAACCAGAAAGGAAACAGGCCTGTGAAGGTGTCAGAGACTGTAGTTATATAGTCCCAAACAAAAGAACACCAAGGGTTACCAACACCTACCAGAATCTAGGAAAGAGGTACCTTGAGAAAGAAAATGTTAAGCAAAAAGGAACTAACATTTGAATTTAGGAAATCCTCATCCTCCACAGATTGTAAGGAATACTAAAATTAGGAAATTGCTTTTTGCAAAGGCATGCTGTGGAGGGCCAAGGGTATAACTGGACAACATTTTGCTGAAGAGGATAGGTGTGTGACTCATCGATCTAATCTATCATCTTGGAAGAATTCAGGAATTGAGATGGATAGTACAAGAATCATTTGTGGAGAACCCTCTTGTCTAATCTCAAGGACTGACCCCTATGACACATACAGAAGACCACTGAGGATTTTGAGAATACAATATCAGCAGAAACACTGCCAGCTTGGACTGAAGGGGAGTATAGAGCCTCTGTAGGTCCAGAGGGTAGAGTCACTGCAGGTGCAGAAGGTGGAACTCCTACAGGCTCAGAGGGCAGTGTACTGAACCACAGAGTATGATTCTTGAGCCTTGAAACCTAATTCAGTTTTCCTTGATGGCTTTCAAACTTACTTGGCACCAGCAACTCTTTTCTTCCTTCCATTTTCTCCCTTTTGGCATGGGAATGTCTATACTGTCTCTGTCTCATAACTGTATTTGGATGCATGATTGTATGTTTAGATATTTCCCAGTTTGACAGGTTCATAGATGAAGAGGAATTTTGACCCAGGATAAATCACACTCAGAGTCTCACTCAAACCTGATTTAATAAGCAATGCAAAATCAGAGTTGAAATTTAAAATTTAAAATAGTATCAAAAATGAAAGACTTAGTGGTAAATATGACAAAGGATGTGTAAGATACGCACATTGAATCCTGCAAAACATTTCTGAGAAAAAAGGTAAAGAATACCTAAATAAAATAGAGAGATGTGATCTGTTCCTTAGTTAAAAGACTCAATATCATTAATATGTCAATTCTTCCCAAATTCATCTATAGATTCACTGCAGTACTAATTATACCTCGTGTTTGTTTGGCAGAAATTGTAATAGTCTGGCTGCATATTTTGATGTTTGATGACAGTTTCAAGCCTCACCTCTCCCTCCTACCCTGTGTCACATATCTACACAAATTGATAAAAAAGCTTGAGTGCTCCTTCTTTTGTCACCAGCAATACTCAGACTATGTTCAGGAACACTCACCCTGAACCCACCTCATAACAATAAAAAGCCCAAGCTAGTCTCCTTTCTTCACTCTTGCTAGCCATTCTAGACCTGCTTGACAGGTCTGCCTTGCTCTTTACAGTCCTCAATTACGTAACTAATAACACATTTCACACACTCTTGGTGTGTGTGTGGGGGGTCATCAGTCTCAATATCTAAGACAAATTTTTTGTGGGGGTTGCCTCTGTATTTGACAATGGTCACAGTGATTGGTGCTATTAAATGGAGAAGCAGTAGAGGTAATCAGCCCTTTACTAAATATATCCTGTATAATGGTTTCAGTCCTTGAAGATCATATCTTAATTTACATTGGGACGTATTAACTATCTTAACTGGAAAGGAATGGTCCATAGGTTCCATTTTGCCAAGCCAATTTGTAAATGCCAAAGATTTAATTTTTATTTATTATTCATTAAGTCAGAGAGTTCATGCCCACTATGGTATATTTTGGGGCCCTGATGGTGCAGCAGTTAAGTGTTTGGCTGCTAACCAAAGGGTCTGCAGTTTGAATCCACCAGCAGCTCCTTGGAAACCCTATTGGACAGTTCTACTCTGTCCTATAGGGTTGCTATGAGTCAGAATCAATTCTATGGTAACAGGTATAGTATATTTTAGTTCAATGAGTGCTGTAACCATGATAATTTAGACAAGGTAATAGTTATGATGGTTAAAATGAAGCATACTTATTTGTCCTCTATTTTATAGTCAGTAACATTCCTAGGATTATAAGGATATCTTGTTTAACTTAGTGAGATCTCAAGATATAACTGTATTTGAGCTCCAATATTGATTAAGGCCATAAAGTTTTGCCAGTTGGTGCATTTTAATAGATGTTAAAGTTTTAATTCTGGCCCTATATTGAGAAGCACAAAACCAATCCAATTGTTGTTGTGTGCCATTGAGTCGATTCCAACTAATAGTATCCTTTTAATGTTTGGTTGTATAAATTCTTAATAAAATTTTGATTTCCAATTGTGTTAAATTGGAGATTTCTATTTCAGTATTATTATTTCCTACCTCTGTATATAGTTTCCTTTCCCTTTCTTTCCCTTAACTTCCTTTTTTCTTTTTGTTGTTACTGGATATATCTGGGAGGAGGGCTTCTCTCTACTCTGCTCATCCTTATAGACGTTGACCAACAGAGAGCCTTAAATCAGTATGGTCATTGTTAGAAGCCTTCCCCATGGCAATGGTTGCTTTATATAGGTTAAGTTGCCCAGGTATAAGTCATATTTAAGTTAATGCCTTCACTGTGCCACACAGGCCCCATGGGTTTTTTTTTCCCCTATAATCCGAAGGATCAGAATCACTGTTGCCATAGAGGTATATTCAGGATAGGTATTTAAGGGTCTTGAGTCATTTGCTTTCAGGAGTGCTGGCCTCAACATTCTACTTAATGGCTGCCTTTTTTTTTTTTTTTTTTTTCTTTCTCACTTTTTATATTTTACTTCCTAATGACTACTCTTTCATGAGCCACTATCCAATGGGCCTGTAACCAGCACTGAGTGTAGTCTTTCCTCTGAATGTTCTATTGACAGGGGGCAAATGCCTGATTGAGGCACATGGTCAATCTGTATTTTCCCTCAGCCTAGCATTAGTCGACCACTTCATCCTAAAACACTGACACGGAGATAGTTCCAAGCTGAGACATATGACCAGGGGCACATTAAGGAAGGATCTAATCCTCCTACTTACAAGTGTTCCTATAACTTTCATATCAAGAGCCATACCTGAGGGAGACAGACCATAGTTTTTTGTACAAGGTAAAGTGGATACTGTATTCCTTTGAGTGTTAAACTTTGTTGTGAAGCTTATTGTCCTATGGAAGAAAAAAAAAAATAGAATTAATCACTTCAGAAAAGAAAGATTAAATTGGAATCTTATGCCCTTTCTTTCCTTCAAAGAATTGTGAAAAGTGGGTGAAAAATAGAGATCAGGTTGGGAAGTCATATGCACCTGTCCTTATTTATGGTCAAGGGGAAAGAGCATGATAAATATATCAAGATATCAATGTGAGGACCAGATAATATTATTGGGTCTAGTAGCACTTGCTGTTTAATATAAGTTAAAAACCAAAAAACCAAACCCGTTTCCATTTAGTCGATTTCCAACTCATAGCAACTCTATAGGACAGAATAGAACTGCCCCATAAGGTTTCCAAGGAGTGGCTAGTGGATTTGAACTGCTGACTTTTTGGTTAGCCACCGAGCTCTTAAGCCAAGTTCTTAACGACTGAGCCACCAGGGCCCTTTAACATAGGTGAGGGATGATGAAACTCATAGTAAACCTCTAAAAGTAACCACGAGCAATAAGATATGTGACCAAAAGAACTGCATTGTAGATGGGGATAGCTACACATGAAGCATGTAGAGAAATAAGAAATTCTTGCATGACTGGTGAAAAAAGCAGGCATGTTGGTAGGCAGTCGAAGGTCTGGGTGAATGCACCAAAAGTGCTGAGCAGTGTGAAGCCAATACCTATGGCCATGTGTTACGTGCCAGCATGATATGAGCATTGTCAGATGGAAACAGTTGTTCCTTAGGAATTGATGAGAGCTTTAGACCAGAATCTTTATTGGAGATATGTGTCTGAATACAGAGATCACTCTGAAGACCTGATTCCTCTTTCTCCTCTAGAGTCACGAGTTACTACAACTCTACACTCAGACCCTATCTTGGAGAGATTTAAGTAAGGAGGGAGAACTTACCCAAATCACACTGAATCACACAAAGAGAGAAATTGAACTAAAAGGGAATAGAAAATTATACATTGTTAAACTAAAAGAGTTTAAAAATATTAATATAACAGACTGAGGTGTTCTCAGGATGATTAGACTAGCTAAAATATGAAATTTTACACTTTATCTGCACATATGTACACATTTTTTACCATTTTAACGTTACTAACTTCTCTAAGCAAATAACTGAATTTAAAGCAAGAGAACATATGATTCCAGCTACAGTGAGTGGGGAAATGAAAAATAAATTAAGCCAAGCACTTGAGGCATAAACCATTAAATCATGATAAAGACAAAGATTATACAGTTTTAAATATATACTGAACTTGCCTCAAAGCAATGACAAAAATAGTATAAAAAATTAGCAACGGAGAAACTGATATTACTTTCCTTCTGAAGATGCTTATCTTTCAGTAATTCTTTAAGGTTACTATTTAGCATGAAAATGTTAATACACTGTGCTTTGCCAAAGGACAACGATCTTTTATTCTCTAAACACTTTTGTGATACTCAAAGTGGTTTGCTATAAACGGCAGAGCGTATATCTGAAACTAGTTTCTTCAAATCAGCTTAGATTTCAGCAGGTCTGAAAAAAGAACAGATTTATACTTGAATAGCTTCCAAACAATCTGTTTAGTTCTGCATGTGCTTCAATTCAATTTCATGAACAGGTTGTATTTTAATCCATTCTTCTATTGAACTGATAGCTATCTTTGAGTGTCATAGTATAGGTTTACAATACAAATTAAAATGAGAGAACATTTTTAAATGATCTCTATTTAGACTAGTTTCTCAAAGATACTTCAATTTTCCCTTCTGACAATACAACGATTTTGAGTTGCTGTATTTTATTGAGTGATATTGCTATCTTTTCACATTTTAATAATCTCATTTATGCTGAGTGTGTTCATTTAGCTGGATTACTTTTAGAAAAGGTTGGAAACTAGCTACTCAAACTATGACTCAAAGGAAGTAGTTATTCTGTGTGATCATTAATGAAAGTAAAATACAATTTTTTAACTGAAAACTGACCTGTTAAAGATTTTCAACATATTTAAAAATACATCTCTAGTTTGTCTCACTTTATTTCTGTCTTAGCTTCCTAGGACAGCCATAATAAAAACCCCAAAGTGAGTGGCTTTAAACAACAGAATTTATTGTCTCAGAGCTCTAGAAGCTGGATGTCTGAATTCAGGGCATCAGCAGGGCTATGGTCCTTCTGTGGGCAGTAGGGGAAGATCCTTCCATGTCTCTTTCAGCTTCTGTGGTTGTTGTTAGTTACCATCTAATCAGCTCCAGCTTAGGACTACTTCTGTATAACAGAATGAAACATTGCCCAGGCCAGCATCATCTTCATGATCATTGGTATCTTTGAGTCCATTGCTGTGGCTATTGTGTCAACCCATCTTATTGCTGGTTTCTCTTGTTTTCGCTGACCATCTACTTTACCAACCACAGTGTCCTTTTCTAGAAATTGGTCTTTCCTGGAGACATGTCCAAAGTAAGCAAGCCATTTCTCGCCATATTTGTTTCTCAGGTGAATTATAGTTTTATTTTCTTTCTTTTTTTTTTTTTTAATCAATTTTTTTTTCATTGTACTTCAGGTGAAGGTTTACAGAACAAATAGTTTCTCATGAAACAGTAGTACTCATATTGTTTTATGACATTGGTTAACAACCCCATGATGTGTCAACCCTCTCCCTTCTCGAACTTTTTTTTTTGTGTGTGTGTGTGAAAATATACATAGCCAAAGATACACCATTTCAAAAATTTCTACAAGCACAGTTAAGTCACATGGACTATGGTCTTCCAATTGTGCTGCTATTCTCACTTTAGATGAAGGTTTACAGAACAAAATAGTTTCTCATTCAACAGTTAGTACACATGTTGCTCTATGACAATGGTTAACAACCTCACAACACATCAACACTATCCTTACTCAACCTTGGGTTCCCTGTCACCAGCTTTCCTGTCCCTTTCTGCCTTCTAGTCCTTGTCCCTGGACTGCTGCCTCATTAGTCCCATTTGGTTTTAAGGGGCTCTCCACTCCCCGGCTGAACGGTGAACCTCAGAAATGACATCACCACTGAGCTAAAAGGGTGTCTGGTGGCCATACTCTCAGGGTTTCTCCAGTCTCCTTTAGGCCAGTAAATCTGGACTTTTTTTTTGTGAGTTAGAATTTTGTTCTACATCCTTCTCCAGCTCTGTCCAGAACCCTCTGTTGTGATCCCGGTCAGAGCAGTCAGTGGTGGTAGCCGGGCACCATCTAACTGTACTGGACTCAGTCTGGTGGAGGCCTTGGTAGCTGTGGTCCATTAGTCCTTTGGACTAATCTTTTCCTTGTATCCTGTTCTCTTCATTCTCCCTTGCTCCCGAAGGGATGAGACCAATGGACTATCTTAGAGGGCCGCTTACAGGCTTTTAAGACCCCCAGATGCTACTCATCAGGATAGAATGTAGAACATTGCCTTTATAAACTGCGTTATGCCAATTGAGCTAGATGTTCCCTGAGACCATGGTCCCCACAGTCCTCTGCCCAGCAATTCAGTCCCTCAGGGAGTTTGGATGTGTCTGTGGAGCTTCCATGATGTTTCCTTATGCAAGTTGTGCTGGTTTCCCCAGTATTATGTACTGTCTCACCCTTCACCCAAGATACCACTTATCTATTGCCTATTTAGTATTTTGCCCCAACCCCTCCCATCCCTGGTAACCAACAAAGATTGCTACATTTTGTGTGTAAACTTTCTCATGGGTTTTTACAATAGAGGTTTCATACAATATTTGTCCTTTTGTGATTGACTTATTTCACTCAGCATAATGTCCTCCAGTTTCATCCATGTTATGAGATGCTTCACAGATTCATCATTGTTCTTTCTCGTTGCATAGTACTCCATTGTGTGTATGTACCATAGTTTGTTTATCCATTCATCTGTTGATGGGCATCTAGGTTGTTTCCATCTATTTGCTATTGTGAACAATGCTGCCATGAACATAAGTGTGCATATATCTATTTGAGAGAAGACTTTTATTTCTCTAGGATATATTCCTAGGAGTGGGATTGCTGGATTGTCTGGTACGACTATTTCTAGCTTTCTGAGGAAGGGCCATATCATTTTCCAAAATGGTTGTATCATTTTGCATTCCCACCAGCAGTGCATAAGAGTTCCGATCTCCCCCCGCAGCCCCTCCAACATTTGTTATTTCTAATGTTTTTGATTCGTGCCAGTAATGCTGGGGTGAGATGGTATCTCATTGTGGTTTTAATTTGCATTTCTCTAATGGCTAGTGATTGCGAGCATTTACTCTTGTGTCCTTTGGCACTTGAATGTCTTCTTTGGTGAAGTGTCTGTTCATTTCCTTTGCCCATTTTTTAATAGCATTATTTGTCTTTTTGTTGTAAGGTGTTGGATTTTCTTGTAGATTATGAAGATTAGATCTTTGTCTGACTTGTATTGTCCAAAATTATTTTCCCAGTCTGTAGGTTCTCTTTTTACTCTTTTGGAGAAGTCTTTTGAAGTGCATAGGTGTTTGATTTTTAGAAGATCCCAGTTATCTAGCTTATCTTCTGGGGTGTGTGTTGATGGTTATGGTTTGAATCCTGTTAATGCCATGTATTAAGGCCTGTAGCATTGGTCGTATAGTTTTAGGCTTTATATTCAGGTCTTTGATCCATTTTGAAGTAGTTTTTGTATACGGTGTGAGGTATGGGTCCTGTTTCATTTTTTTGCAAATGGATATCCAGTTTTACCAGCACCATTTGTTCAAAAAACTGTCTTTTACCCATTTGATGGACTTTGGGCCTTTGTCAAAGATCAGGTGACTGTAGGTGGATGGATTTACATCTGGGTTTTCAATTCTGTTCCATTGGTCAATGTATCTGTCGTTGTACCAGTACCAGGCTGTTCTGACTACTGTAGCTGTACAGTAGGTTCTGAAGTCAGGTAGTGTGAGTCCTCTAACTTTATTCTTCTTCTTCAGTAGTGCTTTACTTATTCGGGGCTTCTTCCTTTTCCATATAAAGTTAATGATTAGTTTTTACAACTCTTTGAAGAATGTTGTTGGTATTTGGATCAGGATTGCGTTGTATGTGTACATTGCTTTGGGTAGAATGGACATTTTCACAATGTTGAGTCTGCCTATCCATGAGCATGGTATGTTTTTCCATTTAGGTAGATCCCTTTGGGTTTCATGCAGCAGTGTTTTGTAGTTTTCTTTGTATAGGTGTTTTACATCCCTGGTCAGATTTATTCCTAAGTATTTTATCTTTTTAGGGGCTATTATAAATGGTATTGTTTTCCTGATTTCCTTTTCATTGTTCTCCTTACTGATGTATAGGAATCCAACTGATTTTTGAATGTTTATCTTGTATCCTGCTACTCTGCTGAATCTTTCCATTAGTTCCAGTAGATTTCTCGTGGAGTCTTTAGGGTTTTCTATGTATAGTATCATATTATCTGCAAACAGGGACAGTAAACTTCTTCATTACCAATTTGGATGCCCTTTATTTCTTTTTATTGCCTCATTGCTCTAGCTAGAACTTCCAGCACAATGTTAAATAGGAGTGGTGATAAAGGGCATCCTTGTCTGGTTCCTGTTTTCAGGGGGAATGTTTTTAGCCTCTCTCCATTAAGAATGATGTTGACCGTTGGTTTTGCATAAATGCCCTTTATTATGCTGAGAAATTTCCCTTCAATACCTATTTGATTGAGAGTTTTTATCAGGAATGGGTGTTGGACTTTGTCAAATGCCTTTTCTGTGTCAATTGAGATGATCATGTGATTCTTTTCTTTCTTTTTATTTATGTGGTGGATTACGTTGATTGATTTTCTAATGTTGAACCATCGTTGCATACCTGGTATGAATCCTACTTGGTCATGGTGTATTATTTTGTTGATATGATGCTGAATTCTATTGGCTAGAATTTTGTTCAGAATTTTTGCATCTATATTCATGAGAGATATTGGTCTGTAATTTTCTTTTTTCGTGGCGTCTTTGCCTGGTTTTGGTATCAGCGTTATTCTGGCTTCATGGAATGAATTTGGAAGTGTTGCTTCCTCTTCTATGCTCTGAAATAGCTTGAGTAGAACTGGTACAAGCTCTTCTGTAAATGTTTTGTAGAATTTTCCAGTGAAGCTATCTGGACCAGGGCTTTTTTCGGTTGGGAGTTTTTTTATTACCTTTCCAATCTCTTCTCTTGTTATGGGTCTGTTCAGATTTTCAACATCACTTTGTTGTAGTTTGAGTAGGCCGTGTGTTTCTAGAAATTTATCCATTTTCTCTAGGTTTTCAAATTTGTTGGAGTGTAGTTTTTCATAATATTCTCTTATACTCCTTTATATTTCAGTTGGGTCTGATGTAATGTCCCCCATTTCATTTCTTATTTGGGTTATTTGTGTCCTCTCCTGTTTTTCTATTGTCAGTCTGGCCAGTAGTTTGTCGATTTTGTTGATTCTTTGAAAGAACCAACTTTTGGTTTTGTTGATTCTTTCTATTGTTTTTCTGTTCTCTATTTCATTTATTTCTGCTCCGATGTTTACTATTTCCATTCTTCCAGTGGTTGTGGGCTTTTTTTGCTGTTCTCTTTCTATTTGTTTGATTTCTCTAGTTAATGTTTTGATTTTGTCCCTTTCTTCTTTTATTATATGTGCATCTATTGCTATAAATTGTCTTCTGAGGACTGCCTTTGCTGTGTCCCAAAGGTTTTGGTATGATGTGTTTTCATTCTCATTTGATTCTAGGAATTTTTGATTCCATCTCTGATTTCTTCTATTGTCCAGTGATGTGTAAGCAGGGTATTATTCAGTTTCCATGTAGTTGATTGTTTTTCCTTGCTCTTTCTATTGTTAATTTTTACCTTGATGGCATTGTGGTCAGAGAAGATACTTTGAATTATCTCAACGTTTTGGATCCTGTTGAGGATTGCTCTGTGGCCTAAGATGTGGTCTATTCTGGAGAACGTTCCATGTGCACTGGAAAAGAATGTGTACTTTGCAGCCGTTGAATGGAGTGTTCTATATATGTTTATGAGGTCAGGTTGGCTGATTGTGCCCTTTAGGTCTTCTGTATATTTGCTGAGTTTCTTCTTAGTTGTTCTGTCCTTTACTGAAAGTGGTGTGTTGAAGTCTCCTACTATTATTGTGGAACTGTCAGTTACTCTTTTCATTGTTGTTAGAGTTTGTTTTATGTATTTTGGAGCCCTGTCTTTGGGTGCTTAGATGTTTATTATGGTTATGTCTTCATGATGGATCATCCCCTTAATCATTATATAGTGTCCTTCTTTGTCTTTTATGGTAGATTTTGTTTTAAAAGTCTTTTTTATCTGAGATTAGAATTGCCACTCCTGCTCTTTTTTAGTAGTTGTTAGCTTGATATATTTTTTTCCAACCTTTGACTTTTAATAAATTCACATCTTTGTTTCTGAGGTGTGTCTCTTGTAGACAGCATATTTATGGATCTTGTTTTCTTATCCATTTTGTCACTCTCCGTCTCTTTATGGGTGCATTGAGTTCATTTACATTCATTGTAATTATTGATAGATGTGAGTTTGTTGCTGTCGTTTTGTAGTGCTTTGTTTTGTGGTGCTGAAGTTTTCTTTGTTCTTCTTACTCTCTTGTGCTGAGTTACTTTTGCTTGTGGATTTTTTTTTCATTTCTTTTGTTTTTGTAGGTTTTGTTTTTGCCGAGACTTTATGTTTTTTTGTCTTTATTTTTATGAGTTGTTTTGTTCACTTTCTTTGTGGTTACCATGAATTTTACCCTTATCTTTATAAGTTTGAAGCAGTCTACCATTACTTGGTATCGCCTTGCCTTCCTCTCCATTAGAAAGTTCTATACCTATGCAGTTTATTCCCTGTTTCATTGTTTTGATGTTGTTGTCATCCATCGATTGACTGCTCTGATTTCCTGTTGTTTTTCTTTTGGTTTTGGAAATTCTGCGAGAGTTCATTTCTTAGATCGGTATCTGGCTCCTATGATCCTGCATCCTAGGTTCTGCTTTTGGGCTGATGCTGTTTGTCCTCAGATCGAAGAACTCCCTTTAATAATTCTTGTAAGTTTGGTTTGACTTTTACATATTCCCTTAGTTTCTGTTTATCTGGAAATGACCTAATTTCACCATCAAATTTGAATGAGAGTTTTACAGGATATATTATTCTTGGCTGACAATTTTTTTCTTTCAAGCTTTTATATATGTCATCCCAGTGCCTTCTTGCCTGCATGGTTTCTGCTGAATAATCTGAGCTTAGTCTTATTGTTTCTCCTCTGTATTTGACTTCTTGTTTTTCACGAGCTGCTCTCAGGATTCTTTGTTTGTCTTTGGTTTTGGTGAGTGTGAATATGATATGCCTTGGTGATTTTTTGGGGGGTTCTCTTCTATATGGGGTTTGTTGAACTTCTTGGATGTCCAGCTTTTCATCTTTCATGATATTGGGGAAGTTGTCTGTCAGCAGTTCTTCAATGATCGTCTCTGTGTTTTCTGTTTTCTCCCCCTGTTCTGGAACTCAAAAATGTTTGCTTTTGATTGTATCCCACATAACTCTCAGGGTCTCTTCATTTTTCTTTGTTCTTTTTTCTGAGTTTTTGTCAAACAGTGTTGTATCCAAGCGTTTGTCTTCATTTCCACCAATCCTGTCTTCCACCTCACCTCGTCAAATCTGTTCCTCAGCCCTTCTATGACACCATCCATTTCTGAAATCTTGTTGTTTATCGTTTGGATTTCTAATTGTTGTTTTTGTATAATTTCTAGTTGTGAAATTATTTTGGGATTTTTTTCCTGCATTATTTTTCTGAATTCTTCCAATTTTTTGCCTGTATTTTCCATGAATTTGTCTATTTTTTCCTCATGTTTCTCTGCGTGTTGCTTCAACTCTTGGAGAATTCTGAGTATTAGAGATTTTAATACCCTATCCAGTAGTTCTAGAGCCTTTTCTTTTACTGGGAAGTCGTCTGGTGTTTTATTTTCGATGCATACTGGAACCTTCCTGTCCCGTCTTTGTAAATGTTTTGATATCGTCTGCTGTCTTTGGGGCATTCTGTAGTTACTTTTCTCATTTTTTGATTGTAGATTTATTTGTTTCATCCTTTTTTTTTTTTTTTATTTGTCTATGTCTGAGCAGGTGGGCTGTTTGTTCTTTGTCATTTGCTTGTCTGTGGGCATGATACTTTTCACCTCCTTCTCCAATTGGCAGGGTCAGTCGCTCAGATATGGTACAGCAGGGCAGGTCTAGCTGAAGAGGAGTTTCTGGGATGGGTTGTTTGTGGCACTTTCTACAGCCCCCAGGGTGGGTCGGTAATCAGTGTAGGGCAGGTTCCAGTAGGCCGTTCCTGTGCTGCTTGGTGGTGTGATGTTAAGCACACTGTGCAGGTAGGCAGGATCTAGGGGGGAGATTGTTATGTGTGGAGCTAAGTTGGATATGGGAGAGAGGAGAGAGTAACAGGAGTCAAAAACATACAAACAAACAAAAAAGAGTGCTAGGGGGAGCTTGCTGTTGGAGTGCAGAGATGAGAGACTATGAAATGGAAGAAAACAAAAAGGGGAAGAAGAAGAAAAAAAAAAGAAAAGAATGTATAAATAAAAATCCAAAAAGAAAAAGTACAACAAATCTCCCAGTGATCCCATTGGTGCAGCTATGAGGTCTGGGGAAGTTGTTCTCAGGTGTTGCAGTACAGCCTGGCTAGAAGGCATAGAGGTATTCAGCACCAGGTATTCAGGGAACAGAAAGAGAAGGAAGGTATAGAGAGACAAGAAACTGAGTAATGAAGAGAGACAAAAAGGGAAAGAGAGGGAAAAGAAAACAAAACAAATTAAAAAAAAAAAAAAAAAGAACAAGTAAAGCCTTCCCAAAAACAGCCAAAAAAAAACCAAAAAACCAAGAAAAAAGAAATGCCCTCAGGGATCACTGTGGGCATCTGTGCAAGCCAAGGATGTAGGTTCCACGCTGCATAACACTGCCCTGCCAAAACGGGCTCCCAACTCAAGAAAAGGAAAAGAAAACACGCACACAATTCAAAACAAACTAACAAACAAAAGCCCGGGATCCCACCAGCACAGCAGCCCAGACTAGGAAGCAGCTCCACACCCAAACGGAGCTCTGCAACCCCTCAGGAAGAAGCAAAGATGGCGCACAGAGCCAGGTATTTGAGCAAAAGAGCGGGAGGTGGTGAGCGGTAAGGAAGAAGTCAAAAGAAGCAGAAAAAATGCAACACCAGCAACCAACAAATGGCACTCAGAGAGCCGGCCCGTGTGGACCGGTGGAATCCAAGCAGCTGGTGCTTCCCCGACAAAAGACTGTGGCCACGGGAAGCAGAGGAGGCTGAGTCGGGGTGATGAAGTGTGGGGGGTGAGAAAGTGTATATCACAAATTACTAGTTGTTCTGTCTCCCGCTGGAAGCTCTGTGAAGCTGCTTTCTCATATCCCCTATTTTCTGGTCTTTGATAGGAGTCCAAGAAGGTGGATCCGCACTACGTTAGCTGATACTGGACCTCTGCATGAATCTCTCCTCACTCTCATTTCTCTGTCAGTTTTCTCACTCCATTGGTGGTTGGCTGAGTTCTTTATCTCTTTATTTGATGTTTTCCGGTTTCAGGATTCCTGTGTTCTCTGTTTGGGTTAGTTTTTTGGATCTTTGCTGTGGAGGGACGGTGTGGTGCGTCTGCCTAGTGCGCCATTTTGCTGGAAGTCCCCACTGATCGTATTTTCTGTAAGACTGATTTGTTCTTTTTCTGATAGTCTTCACTGAAAACACAGTTCCAATGCATAAAGTTTTCTTCAGTCTTACTTTTTCATTTTCCAGCTTTTACATGCATATGATGTGATTAAAAAGACCATGGTTTGGATCAGGCTCACTTTAGTCCTTAAAGGTACATCTTTGTTTTTTTAACACTTTTTTAAGAGTTTTTTTTTTTTTTTTTTTCAGCAGGTTTATCCAATGCAATATGTAGTTTGATTTCTTGCCTGCTGCTTCCACTGGTATTTATTATTGACCCAAGTAATACGAAATCTTTAACAAACTCAGTTTCTTCTCCATTTATCATGATGTTTTTCCAGCTAATTGTGAGGATTATAATTTTCTTTATGTTTAGGTATAATTCGTACTGAAGGTTGTACTCTGACCTTCATCAGTAAGTGCTTCAAGTCTTCTTCATTTTCAGCAAGCAATATTGTGTCATCATCTGCATATTGAAGGTTGTAGCACGATTAAATACTTTTATGTGTGACCTTTCTAGTCATGATCTTGTAACTCCCACCCAAGTGGATTAAGCAGTACTGTGTGATAAGATGATTGTGGCCCACAAAGGAGATTAGTCAGTTTTGCCTTAAAAGAGAGCCAATTCCAGAGCAGAGAGGAGGATCCCACAACCACTAAGAAGAGCAGCCAGGAGTGGAGAGCATGTCCTTTGGGCCCAGGATCCCTGTGCTGAGAAGCTTCTGGAAGCAGGAGACCGAGAGAGAGAGAGAGAGAGACAGAGACAGAGAGAGTGACAGAGAGCAAGCTGTAACCCTGAAGACGGTGAGAAGTAGTGGTAGGAGAGACCCAGCAGCAGGAGATCATGTGATAGGTGTCCCAGCCCACAGAGAGAGAAGTTTGGGAGAGGCCTAGGGCCAGGGAGAGGCGTGTCTGTGAGCACAGCTGGGAAGAGGCTGTCCTGATGAAAAAACTGTTTCCTGAATGTTCCTGAGCCTGAATTGTACCTGTTGCTTCCCTAACAAACCCCATAATTTAGAATATTGTCTGTGAGTTCTATGTGGCCGTTGAAATGAATTACGGAATCCAGCAGAGACATAGTGAGTGCTGTGGGTGGGACCCTTGGTGTCAGAATTGGTGAAGATGGCAGAGAGAGAAGGCATGTCTGACCTCTGCCTCATAGCGATCAGCCTTGGGCTACTGATCTTGGTTCTCCTTCCCCCTTGCGAAGTTAGAGGAGGTCAGACACTGCCCCTAAGCTGTGTTACACAGGTTGTTAATGAGTCTTCCCCAATTGTGATATTATGTTATTCTTCATATAGCCCACCTTCTCGGATTCTTTGTTCAGCATATAGACAGAATAAGTAAGGTAATAGGATACAACCTGGTTGGTTGCACATCTTTTCCAGTTTTGAACCACACTGTATCCCCTTGTTCTTTTTGAATAACTGCATCTTGTTTTATGTACAGGTTCCACATTAGTGCAATTAAATGTTATGGATTTCCCATTCTTTGTAATGTTATCCATATTATTATTATTATTTTAATGATCCACACAGTCAAATGCCTTCCTGTAATCAATAAAACACAGGTAAACATCTTTGTGGTAACCTCTGCTTTCTGCCAATGTCCATCTGACATCAGCAATAATAACCCTCATTCCACATACTCTTCTGAATCAGGATTGAGCTTGTGACAGTTCCCTGATGATATTCAGCTACATTTGTTTTTGAATTATCCTCAGCAAAATTTTTCTTCTGTGTGATATTAATGATATTGTTTGCTAAGTTCTGTATTCCCTTTGACTATCTTTCTTTAGAATGAGCATGAATATGAATCACTTCCAGTCAGTTAGCCAGGTAGCCATCTTCTAAATTTCTTTAGAATTAAGCTATTCTAGCATTGCATTTGTTTGTTGAAACATCTCAGTTGGCATTCCATCAATTCCTGGAACCTTGTTTTTCACCAATGCCTTTAATGTGGCTTGAACGTCTTCCTTCAGTACCAATAATTCTTAATCATATGCTATCTCCTGAAATGATTGAACATCTATCAATTATTTTTGGTACAATTACTCTGTTTTTTCCTTCCATCTTCATTTGATGATTTCTGTGTCATTAAATTTTTGCCCATAGAATCTTTCAGTAATGCAACTTGATGTTTGAATTTTCTCTTCAGTTCTTTCAGTTTAAGAAATGCTGATAGAGTTCTTTCCTTTTGTTTTTCTAACTCCAACTCTTTGCACATTTCATCATAGTACTCTACCTTGTCTTCTTGAGATGCCCTTTGAAATCTTCGGTTCAGCTCTTTTACTTCATCATTTCTTCCTCTTAATTAGCTATTCTGTACTTAAGACAAGTTTCAGTGTCTTTTCTGACATCTATTTTGGCCTTTTCCTTTTTTCTTATTCTTTTAATGACTCTTTGCTTTCTTCACTTATGACCTCCTTGATGTCTTTCCACAACTCTTCTAGTCTTTGGTCATAGAAACACTCAAGCCACCACAGTAAGAGAAACTGAAAGACGTGTGGTGGAGCTTCTGATAGCCAAGGGCTTTTTTTTACCACTCATTGATTTGTGGACTGATTCCCATGGTGAATTCCCTTTTTGTTACCCTGTCTTTGTGTTTGTGTTCCCCTTTTATAAGACAACACTCAGAAGGGATTATCATCTACTCTATTAAAAAATAACCTCATTAGTTGACATGTCGTGGGGTTGTTAACCAATGTAATAAAAGAATATGTGTACTACTGTTTCATGAGAAACTATTTGTTCTGTAAACCTTCACCTGAAGTACCAAAAAAAAAGCTCATTAATTTAACTGATGACAAAAGAAAAACCCTACTTCCAAACCAGTTAATATTCACCTGTACAGGGATTCGGACTTCAACATGTTTTAGGGGTTATTTTTCAATCCATTAAGAACCTTAATTCAGTTCAAATGTTATAAATAGAAATAAAAAGCAACTAGATTTATTTTTTTCTTTCACTGTGACAAATATTTATGTAACTATTTAGTGAAAATTTCAATCCCTTAAGACAAAATAGTTTTATACTTTATTGTTGCTGTTGTTGGTAGTTGCCATTGTTTAATTAGCACATAATGAAGCATTATTAGGAAACAATCATATATCATACAACATGACAAAGGAATATTCAGAAATAATCAAATTCACAATTGGGTTGATATTTACATTAAAAATAATTTCCAAGTTTCAATGGCAGTCTCCTTAACTGACATTGTTGTACACAAGCATTATGAATAGTCTACATTTTCCAGAATAAAATATGTATTTATTTTCTAGAGCGATGACATTTAGATATTAAAGACCATAATCAGAAACTATCCTACCATCAAAGGTACCAACTAACATGAAAATCTATTAATGTGATTTGTTTAAGAAAATAAAAACATTAATAAGATTTTAAAGATGATATCTTTCACTAAATAAATTGTTTTCTTAAGTCTTAAAACAACCAGCTTACAGATGAGTTAATTTATACACACTGGAATTGGAAGTAAAATATAAAAATAATTAAAATAAACATATTTTCTATGTTAAAGATGAGCAATACCTTTATAGATATGAATTTTCTAAGAACATAATTGTTTTAAGTTCAGACACAATCTCCGTCATCAAGGTTGTTTTAATTTGGTTAGTTTGCTAACTTTACAATAGCCTAGAGTTTTGTTTTGTTTTTGTAATTAAGTAGAAATCTGTTTATGTGTCTTAAAATACAAACCCAAATTTATCATTACACTTTATTTGAATATCCATATATTTGTCATGTTGCTGTTGGCTGCCATTGAGTTAGCCCCTGACTTATGACAACCCCATGCGTTACAGAGTAATACTGCTCCTTAAGGTTTGTAATCCTGGCTGTAGTATTTACATAAGCAGAAGTCTTTCTTCCATAGAGCCGCTAGGTGAGTTTGAACTGCCAACTTTAGGTTAGCAGCCAATAGCAAACGGCTTGCACCACCCAGGCTCATATATTTGTCATAGTCCCAGTAAAAACGACTAATTCTTGAAAATCAACCTAAGAGGCCTCATTTTATTTGATTAACCAAAAAAAATTGAAGAAGATATTAATCTCTTGAGGTGGTTTCAAAATTAGCTGCAAAGAGAAGACCTTGAAATATATATGATGCTGACATAATAGTACAAACATGCCAAGATGCCATAGGACATGATTACAATTGATGGTCTGCAGTACACAGCAGTACGTGTCTAAAACAACCTCTTATATTTTCATTTAAAATATTTTTGCTTTTGCCCTTAAGTTAGAAGGACCAGGATTTCTATTGCTCATTAGCATATCTTTTTGTTTAGAAGGCCTGATCCAATCTCCACAAATAATTACTAATGGGTCGTTTGGCTTTTACTACTGACTTGTAATTTCCAATTTGATTTCTTCTTTGATTCATAATATACTTAAAAGTGCCTTCTTTAATCTCCAAGTATGGGGAAATTTCCTAATTACATTTTGGTATCACTGTGCTGTTTAATTCCACAGTGGAGCTTGCTTCATGGCCCAGTATGTATGAGATCTTTTTTTCCCTTAAATAACTCATACTGCTTGAAAATAAAGGGTGTAAGTAACCTGTAGAGCAGGTTAATCCAGATTGTATCCCTGGGAGATGTAGGACTCCTTTGATGGGAGACTTTGGCTTCAGGATCCTCATCTTGTCAAACTTCTCTTAGCATTTTAGTGTTCATATATTCTCTCCTAATTTTCCTTCCTTCCTTTCTTTCATTTGGAGTCAGACCTGCCTTGCACTCTTACACTTCTCCCAGAATCTTCTAGCACCTCATCCTGTTTCCTCATAGGCCTAAAGAGTATCTTGTACATTTAATTCTGTCTTGATATTGGCTTCTCAGAGGAACTGAATACACGTGAGATTATTTTTTATACTGTCAATGTACATTAAAGTCTGCTGTCTGAGCTGTCATCCTTTCTTCCTGTAAAACATCTCTTAATATTTCATTTGGAGTATTTTTTCTGGAGACAAATTCTCTCAGTTTATGTTTGTCTGACAATATATTTCTGTACCTTCATCTTTTGTTGGAACACATAGATTTTATTATTATGATTGTCATTCAGTACTTTGTAGTTTCAAAAGTCGTACAACTATTTGATCCTATTTGATAGCATGTTGTACTATTACTTTCTCAGAACCATAGATACACTTTTGAATGACAAATTAGAACAGACATGCACCAAAGGCTGGTAATAAAGTCTCTTTTGTTCCATCTAGAGCAGGAGCCGAGATTTTCTCTCTGAGAGTGAGGTTACCACTACTTAAAGAAGCCCAGGCTCTCTCACTGGGGAGGAGGTGGGGCACAGTGAAGTAGAAAAAGAACGCTTTCCTAATGTTTATATGTCATCTTTTTCTTGATTCAGCATTCTCTTAGCTGCTGTAAACTTTTGGTTTCCAGAGTTCTGGAACACTGTTGATACTGCCAGTTTTTGCTTGTTTGTGTGTGTGTGTGTGTGTGTGTGTGTTTTGTGGGAGAATGGAAGCATGCAGCTGCTTATGCTGCCATCTTGTTCTTCTAGCTTGTCTTTAATTCTTTGAATTTATTAATCATGAATATTTCCATGTTCATATTTCAGATAATTCCAAAATTATTATTATGTGTATATTACTGGTTTTTTGCGATTTTTCCTTGGTTTTAATTTGTTTTTGTTTTTTTTTAATTTTATATGCCTGGTTATTTTTGATTGCATATAAGACATCACACTTGAAAAAAAAAAGGACACATAAAATGAGACTCTGAATAATGTTATCTTACTCCAGAAGACGTTTGCTTCTAGTAATCAATCTAATAACACTAGCAAGTCTATATCAACTTCATTTAATTGTGTATTGATATGATTTGAAGCTAAGTTTTAGTTTCTTTGAAATCTAGTTTATTTCTCATTACTTCCTAAGCCTGAGGCTGTGGAGTCAATTCTGACTCACAGCAAACCTATTGGACAGAGTGGAACTGCCCCATATGGTTTCCAAGGAGCAACTTGTGGATTCAAACTGCCGATCTTTTGGTTAGCCACCAAGTTTTTAACCACAGCACCATATTACTGCCTAGGGTGTACTATTTTCAGGTATGGACTAAATGTCTAGGAGGAGTCTTCTTTTTTTTTTTTTTTTGATTATTCTACTTTAGATGAAGATTTACAGAACAAACTAGCTTCTCATTAAACAATTAGTACACATATTGTTTTGTGACATTGATTAGCAACCCCAAGATATGTCAACACTCTCCTCTTCTCAACCTTTGGTTCTGTATTACCAGGTTTTCTGTCCCCTCCTTCCTTGTAGTCCTCACCTGTGGGCTGGTACGCTGCTTTAGTCTCATTTTGTTTTCTAGGAAGATTCTTGACTCCAATTTTTGCCTTTTAACCCTGTGTGTCTATCCATATCTCTGCTCAGATTTGCAGCCTTTGGCTACTGCTTGTATGGTTAGCAATGCCTCAAGAGTAAAACTTTGTCAAAATTTTTACTCACCTCTCTGGACTTCTCTACCTGATTGAAGCATAGCCCCACAAATCTTCCTTGCCTTGGTAATTTACAAAGGCTTTTAAAGAGATACTTTCATGTTGTGTTCAGTTTTTCTGGTTATTAATGGTAAGCTCAGTCTGAAGATAGTATTTACTAAGAAGCAGTAAACTTATAGTACCATTCTGACAAGCAAGTGTTTTCGTTTGCTTGTTTTGTTTTTTAACTTTGGAAGCCATGGACAGTGCAGCACCTTCCTTAATGAATCATTCCACAACACGACTATTGATTGTGACACCTGGTAGGAAGTTATGGATACTCCAGAGTTACCACCTTGTGACCTGATGGGATATCTCCAGTACCAAATGACTGCAAATGAAAAATGGTTCTTTTCTCGGACCTTGTGTAGCAATAAATGTCCCTGGGTGAAAAAACAGTTTGTACTAGACTAGTAACTTAAAAGATCGTGGTTCAAACCCATTTAGGAGTGCTGGGAAAGAAAAGCCCAAAGATCTGTTTCTGAAAAGATGGTAGCTAAGAAAATCCTATTGAGCAGTTCTACTCTGTAACACATGGAGTTGCTATGATTTAAAACCAACTCAACAGCAACAAGTCTGATATGTTGGAATAAAGAGTTCATAACCAAAAATATGGGTTTATATGTTAATATAACTTCAATTACGGCTGGATCCCTGGTGGTGTAACGGTTAAGAGGTGGGCTGCTAATCACAAGGTCGATAGTTCAAATCTACCAGCCACTTCTTGGAAACCCTGTGGTGGCAATTCCACCCTGTCCTATAGGGTCACTATGAGTCGAAATCAATAGGTTTGGTTTTTTTTTTTTGTTGTTGTTGTTTAATTATGGCTAGCAAATTTAAGGTAATTTTTATTATATAAGGAACACATTTTATAAAAAAAAAAAAGTTGGTTTTATTATTTGCATCATTGAAAAAGTACTATTTCTGCAGTTTTAAACTTCGGTAAGCTTTCTTCTATAAAATAAAAGAATCAAATGTAATTACCACACCTCAGCTTATATGAAGTAAGATTTTTTAGCTCTGTGGCTAGTTAATTGGGTCTGAGGTGCACCCACTGAGGATTATATAAGAAAAGAGAGAAGAATGATTCTATAGAACCACAGAGATTTCTAGAAAGATGATGCCTGTAAATTTCCTGTGTATGATAAATTGTGTTAAATAAATAGTATTTCCACACGGGGTTCTAAATTCAAAGTAAAATGTCTTTCAAAAATCCTTTATTAAGTGAATTGTTTAGTCTTGATTTTCCGTTTCACTGAGGTTATTTAGTGGGGGGAAAATTCTGTGACTGTTTTTCACTTCTCACATATAATGAAACCAACAGTTTCCTTAACAAGCATCCTGGGTGGATATGAAAATATGTTAGTGCTTGCTCTTGCTTATATCTATAAATTGTAAAGTTTACATAAGTAAGCATTCTCTAGATTCCTTATAACAAAATTTGAAATTAATTCTCCTTAGATTATTCATTATTATTGTACCTCGATTAACCATTCTTGACTTGAGTGACAAGCTAATTTTGAGAAACAGTAATAATACAGTAAAGTCAAGATTTGTTCATGATACTAAAATATATATGTACTATTCGGATATAGTCAGTTAGTGTCTAGTTGATTCTAACTGATGGTATCCTCATGTGTCACAGAGTAGAATTGTGATCAATAGGGATTTCAAGGCTGTGGCTTTTCAGAAGCAGATTACCAGGTTTTCAAGGTACTTCTGGGTAGGTTCGAACTACTAACCTTTCAGTTAATAGCGGAGTACTTAACCATCTGCACCAACCAGGGACTCCTATTTGGATATACAACTTAACCAAATTATTGTGAAATTTTTAAGAGTAAAATCACTAGCCTATAGAAAAAAAATTATTATAAGATGTATTTTAGAAAATATTAACTAATATCATTTTTATACATATATGTGCATATATATATATGAGAATATCAATTAGCTTTGTATAGCAATTCAACTGGAACCTGGCTATTTTTCTATTATCCCTTTCAGTTATCCAGTGCTCAAAAGGCTAAAACTCAAAAAACTAAAAATCAACCAGTTCTAATAGTTTATAAAATGTACTCTTATCTTAGTCAGTTTTTATTTAGTATTCATTGTTTTTGTTGTTGTTAGCTGCCATTGAGTTGGGTTCCAACTTATGGTAACCCCATGCACAATGGAATAAAATACTGCCAGGTCCTGTGGCATCTCCATGATCAGTTGCAGCCTGCACCATTGTGATCCTGTGGTGCAGTGAATTACTTAAATTTGGCCCTTCTAATCATAGTCTTGGTAACTTCCACACAATGACTAGGTGGGGGCTATGCTAATAAGTTTCTTGTAGCCCACCAAGGGGATTGGATAGTTTGTTAATAATGTAAATAAGGTACTTGACACCCTTGTGGGGATGGGACTATGTAAATAAGGTGTATAGAACCATAACAAGGGGATTAGTCAGTTTTGCCATCCTGCTAGGCTTAAAAGAGTAGTCAATCCCAGAGCAGAGGGAGACCTACTAATACCAAGAAAGAAGAGCTAGGAGTGTAAGGCATCCATTAGACCTGGGATTCCTGCTCTGAGACCTACTAGATGAAGGAGACAGACAGAGAGAGAGATGTAATACTGGAGACAGTGAGTGAAAGTGTGAAACAGCAGCAGAGGCAGCTGAACCAGGAAACCAGCAGGAGATGGTATGGTGTGCTTCCTGGCCACTGTACAGTGAGTCTGCAGACTCATTAAGTGAGAGAACTGAGCGCCTTCAGTCCGAGGCTTACTGGTGAAGTGGGATGCCTCTGGGTACTTATTGGCAGAGCTAAAAGAGCTTTGTAACATTTGCCAGAGGAGCGAAGAGGCCAAGGGGCCAGAAAGAGGTGTGCCTGCAGGCACAGCTGAGATGAGGATGTCTTGATCAAAGAACTGTATCCTGAGCTTCCCTGAACCTGAATTGTAACCTGTTACTTAGCTAATAAACTCAATAATCTGAGTATTGTCTCTGAGTTCTGTGTGGTCATTACAACAAATTATTGAACCAGTAGAAAAGAGAGAGTTCCATGGGAAGGATGGTTGGTGTCAGAACTGGTAAAAAGGATGGAGGGTAGAGGCATGTCTGACCTCCACCTCATAGGAATCAGTCTAGAGTTGTTGATCTTGATTCTCCTTCCCACTCAGTAAGTTAGAGGATGGTCAGATGCCACCACCACACCATTTTTATAGATACATAGGTTTTCCACTGTCTGATGTTCAGAAGTAGAATGCCAGGTCTTTCTTCTTAGTTTGTCTTAGTCTGGAAATTCCCCTAAAATCTATTCATCATGATAGCAACATGTAAGTCTCCACCGACAATTGTGTGGTAGCTGCACATGAGGTGCATTTACTGGGAATTGAACCCAGGTCTCCCACAGGAAAGACAAGAATTCTACCACTGAAACACCCATACTTCATTAGTATTCATTACACTCTTATAAGACTGTATATGATAATATGCAAATTAAATTAACAAAAAATGTGCTCATGAGTTTTTGTCACATGCCCGAAAAGAGTGTGGTAGTTTTGAAAAAGGCTGAAATGAAACAGAAAAAGAAAGGAAAGATGGTAAAATTGCTTGACAAACATTATGAGATAGAAGATAATATTAATTTGTAGATAGAAATAACTAGATTGTTAACTCAGTTAATAATATCCCCTATGTTACATAGACATTAATTAAGAGAAATTTGATAAAATAATGGTCTATCTGAATTATTTTTCATCATACGGGATAGGAATATAAAAGGAGAGCAAATAATTCTTCAACCAATATTTTCTACTGTTAAATTATCATTCAAGAAAATGGTGAAAGAAAGATAGTGACCTAGTGTTATCATAATAGAAATACCACAAGTGAGTGGCTTTAACGAACAGAATTTTATTTTCTCGAAGTTTAGAAGTCTGAATTTAGGGTGCCAGCTCTAGGAGAAGGATCCCTTTCTGTCTGCTCTGGGGATGGTCTTTGTCTCTTTTCAGCTTTAATTACTGGGTTCCTTGGTGATCATGCAGTGGGTATCTTCCTCTCCCCTTTGTTTGTGTTTGCTTGCTTA
This sequence comes from Dugong dugon, assembly GCA_030035585.1. Classification (NCBI taxonomy): domain Eukaryota; kingdom Metazoa; phylum Chordata; class Mammalia; order Sirenia; family Dugongidae; genus Dugong; species Dugong dugon. The sequence goes on along the minus strand of CM057477.1, from coordinate 44,393,119 downwards.
ATCTGCTATTTTGTATCTAAAAAGAGATTGATTTAAGACATTCAAATAAGACTTAACATTTGAAAACCTATCATTACATGTCCCTACATTGTGACATTAAAGGAAAAATTAGAAAAAAAAATCCTCTCAGTAGTAAGTGAATAGACTTTTGTTATAATTCAACTGATATTTATGACTCACAACAAATCAAACAATAAATCATTCTAAGCAGTCAAGAAGAGATGGAAATGTCCCTTACTTGATAAAAAACATGGAACATAAACATAGCGTAAGCATTATTTCCTTAGAATTATAAATATTTTTATACCAATCCATACGTCCAGCCAAGTGCACTAATAATAAATATATGGTTCAATAAATTTTCAAGAAATGAATACACAAGAAGTTATCAGAGCCCCAGAAAACTTCTCATGGTCCCCTGCAGTAGCTATCCACTACTGACCTAGTGGTGAGGTGGTTAATAGCTCAGGCTCCTAACCAAAAGATTGGCAGTTCAAATCCATCAGCCACTCCTTGGAAACTTTATGGAGCAGTTTTACTCTATCCTCTGGGGTAGCTATGAGTCAGAATTGACACAACGGCACACAAAAATAAAAACATATATATATATATATATATGGATGTATATATGTACATATATATGTATATATGTATACAGATGCATGTGTGTACATATACATATGTATATATATAGTGCTAGTATTTTTATTTCCAAAATCATGAATTGGTATTGCCAGTTTTGAAATTACATATGAACAGCATCACAAAATATGTAAAACTTATTTCTGGATTATTTTGATACAATGTATTATTGTGAAAGTCACCCTTTTTGTTGTAATTGTAGTTTATTTATATTCATTGTTGAATATTTATAATATTCCATTTTATAAATATACCCAGATGTATTCCAATATTTGGCCATTTGCCTAGTTATGATAATTAAAGATGTATTAGTCATCTAGTGCTGCTATGACAGAAATACCACAAGTGGATGGCTTTAACAAAGAGAATTTTATTCTCTCATAGTCTAGGAGGCTAGAAGTCCGAATTCAGGGCACCAGCCCCAGAGAAAGGCTTTCTCTCTATGTTGGCTCCAGGGGAATTTCCCTGTCATCAATCTTTCCCTTGTCAAGGAGTCTCTCAGCACAGAGACCCTAGGCCCAAGGACACACTCTGCTCCTGGCACTATTCTCTTGGTGATGTGAGGTCCCCATGTCTCTCAGTTCACCTGTCTCCTTTATATCTCAAAAGAGACAGATCTAAAATACAATCTAATATTGTAGATTGAGTCCTGCCTCATCAACATAACTGCTACTAATCCCACCTCATCAACATCATAGAGATAGGATTTACAACACACAGAAAAATCACATCAGATGACAAAATGGTGGACAATCACACAATATTGGGAACCATGGCCCAGGCAAGTTGACAGACACTTTTGGGGGATTTAATCCATGACAAAAGGTGTGCATAGTTCCTGGGCATATCCCTAAGAGTAGAAATTCTAGTTCATAGGCTATGCATATGCTCAGCTTTAGTAGTTGTCTTGACAAACAGATTTCCAATTTTATTGAATCACCAGAAGTATAACCAGAATCTTTCATGTCATCATCGACACTTGGCATTTTCAATCATTTTTCATTTAGTCTTTCATGTGGAAGTGAAGTGTATTGTATTGTGGTTTAAATTCGTTTAAACATTCATTTGGTATTTTCTAAGTGCTTCCCCTATAGATTATAATGTTCCTTTTTATACAATTTAATACAAATTATCACTTATTTCACTTTTCTGAAAATGCTACAACTTCAAAGCATGTTAACACCATTTACCTGGATACATTATTTTTATCATGCTTTTCAGTTTCTACATACATTTTAAACTCCAAGGTATGTTAGTATTATTGTTTTGACAAGTTCATATTCATTCAGTATTTATCAGTTTTAGGTTCACATGGTCTTTTTTCATTGCTCTTCATTTCTTTTTACAATCATGTTTCATTCTGAGATTATTTCCTGTAGTCTTTTTTTTTGGTTGTTGTTTTTACATAGAGTCTTTAAACGGTAAATTTGTTTCCGTTTTTTTAGTTGTAATCTTACTTCACTTCACTCTTTGAGGGTTATTTTTGCTAGGTAAAAAAATCCAGACAGGCTAATATTTGGCACTTTAAATGATTCACCTTGCTGTCCTCTGCATGCTATGCTCTTAGTCTTAATATTTCTCCTTGAAATTAGTGTTTGTATTCCTGTCTATCTGCTTTTATTATCATTGTGGTGAAAATATACACAATAAAATATACACCAATTCAACTATTTCTACGTCTATAATTAAATGCCATTGTTTACTTTCTTCATGTTGTGTAATTGTTCTTACTATCCATTTGCAAATTATTCCATCACCATTAACATAAACCCAATGCCTCCTAAGCAAAAAACCCCCCTTATCCCCTCTTTCCTACCTCTGATAACCACTAATAATTTTTGGTTTCCCTGATGGCACAATGGTTAAGCCCTTGGCTGCTAACCAAAAGGACAGTGGTTTCAACCCACCAGCCTGTCTGCGGACAAAAGACCTCCCTATATGCTCCCATAAAGATCACAGCCTAGGAAACCCTATGGGGAAGTTCTACTCTGTCATACAGGGTCACTGTTAGCCAGAATTGACTTAATGGCACATAAGAACAACATATATTTACTTATACCAAATAAATGAGGTCATACAGTATTTGCCTGTTTCCAATTGACTTATTTTGCTCAACATAATGTTTTCAAGGTTTATCCATGTTGTAGTATGAATCAGAACTTCCTTTCTTTTTATGGCTATGTAATATTCATTACATAAATATATCACGTTTTGTTTATCCATTCATCTGTTAATGGACATTTTGTTTGTTTCCACCTTTTGGCTAATGTGAAAAGTGCTGCAATGAACAATTGACGTACAGGTTTCTGTTTTTGTTCCTAATTTCACTTCTTCTGGGTCCTAGGATAGGAATTGATGGGTCATATGGTAGGTTTATATTCAACTTTTTGAGGAACCACCAGACTGTTTTCCACAGTGACTGTACCATTTTTTATCCCCACCAGCAAAGGAAGAGGATTTCAGTTTCTCCACAACCTGTCCAACATCTATTGTTTTCTTTTTCTTTTTTTGTCATTGTCATTCTAATGGGGAAGAGATGGTATCTCATTGTAGTTTTGATTTGCTTTGTCTGCTTTAAGGTTTCTTCTTTAACTCTAATTTTCATTACTCTTATCATACTCTTCTTGAACTTTACAAAGGTTTTTGAATTTGTGGGTTCATGTAGTCCTTCAGTTTTGGAAAAAAATTCAGTCATCATCTCTTTAAATACTTTTTCTTCCCTTTTGTTTCTCTCCTCTTCTGGGACAAAATTGCGTGAATATTAAATTTTTTTGCTGATATCCCTGTGTCTGTAATGTTCTTTTTTTTTATATTTTTCAGCCATCATTTTTTTCTCTCAGCACTTTGTATTTGATATTTTCTATTGTCAGTTTTTCCATTTCTATAATCCTTCTATGATTGTGTCTTACCTATTCTTAATTCCATCTATTAAATTCTTAGTTTTAGATATTGAATTTTTTATTCTAGAATTAAAATTGATTAGTAGATTCTAATTATCTAGTTCAATTGTCTATATTTTCATCTGTTTTGTTCATCATTTCATCTATTTTCTTTAACATACTAATCACAGTTTTTGTAAAGTCCTATTTAGCTAATTTTAATATATGAACCATCGTAGAATTTTTCTTATTGTGATTTTTCCCCTTCTGGTTTTTTAATTATTTATCTTGATTTTCTTGGCACGCTTAATGTGATTTAATTGAATATAAACATGTATAAAAAATGGTAAGGGTTCCATAAGATAACCAAATTATATTCCTAGAAAGGTATCACAGTAAGATAAATTTATGTTAGAAATCTAAAATGTTATTACACATTTTCTATTTTTAACATGCATATTTACATGCAAATGTACACATAAAATATATCAGGCAAAATGCATACTTAATTATTTAAGCAGATCGCTCTGAGAAAGAAGCCGGTACCTAATCAGAACATGGAATGTATGAAGTATAAATCTAGGAAAACTGGAAGTTGTCAAAAATGAAATGGAATGCATACCCATCAATATCCTAGGCATTAATGAGTGGAAATGGACTGGTATTGTCTATTTTGAATCGGACATTCATTTGGTCCAAAAGAGGAATGGAATTGCTTTCATCATCAAAAGGAACATTTCAAGATCTATCCTGAAGTACAACAGTGTCAGTGATAAGATAATATCCACACCTACACAGAAGACCAGTTAATAATGGCTATTATTCAAATTTAAGCATCAGTCACTAATGCCAAAGATGAAGAAATTGAAGATTTGTATGAACTTCTGTAATCTGAAATTGATCAAGCATGCAATTAAGATGCATTGATAATTATTAGTGATTAGAATGCAAAAGTTAGAAACAAAGAAGAAGGTTTGGTAGTTAGAAAATGTGGTACTGGTGACAGAAATAATGTTGGAGAACACATGATAGAATTTTGCAAGACAATGACTTTTTCACTGCAAATACCTTTTATCAACAACATAAATTGTGACTAAATATGTGGAACTTTCCAGATGGAATACTCCAGAATCAAATTAACTATATCTGTGGAAAGAGACGATAGAGAAGCTCAATATCTTCAGTCACAACAAGGCCAAGGCCAACTGCAGAACAGATCATCAATTGCTCCTATGCAAGTTCAAGTTGAAGCCGAACAAAATTAAAATAAATCCACAAGAAACAAAGTAAAACCTTGAGTATATCTCACCTGAATTTAGAGACCATCTCAAGAATAGATTAGATACATTGAACACTAATAACCAAAGACCAGACAAGTTGTGGGATGACATCAAAGATATCATACACGAAGAAAGCAAAAGGTCAGTAAAAAGACAGGGAAGGAAGAAAAGACCAACATGATGTCAGAAGAGACTCTGAAACTTGTTCTTCAAGGTAATGTAGCTAAAGCAAACAGAAAAAAAATGATGAAGTAAAAGAGCTGAACAGAAGATTTCAAAGGCAGTTCAAGAAGACAAAGACCTGGTGTTAGAAAAGTAAAAGGTAAGAAAACTCTCAACATTTCTCAACCTGAAAAAAACTGAAGAAAAATTCAAGCCTCATGTTACAATGTTGAAGGATTCTATGCGAAAACTATAGAACGACACAGGAAGCATCAAGGGAAGATGGAAGGAATACAAAGAGTCACTCCCAAAAAGAGTTGGTTAACAATCAACCATTTCAGAAGATATGATTAAAAATCGATAATACTGAAGGAAGAAGTCCAAGCTGCACTGAAGGCATTGGTGGAAAACAAGTCTTCAGGAATGGAGGGAATACCAACTGAAATGTTCCAAGAAACAGATGTAGTACTGGGAGCACTCACTTATCTATGCCAAGAAATTGGGAAGACAGTTACCAGGTGAACCAACTGGAAGAGATCCATATATGTGTCCATTCCAAAGAAAGGTGATCCAACAGAATGCAGAATTTATTGAACAATATCATTAATATCACACACCAAGTAAAATTTTGCAGAAGATCATTCAAAAGTGGCTGCAGCAGTACATCACCAGGGAACTGCCAGAAATTCAAGCCGGATTCAGAAGAGGACACGGCATGAGGGATATCATTGCTAATGTCATATGTATCTTGGCTGGAAGCAGAGAATACCAGTAAGATGTTTACCTGTGTTTTATTGACTATGTAAAGGCATTATACTGTATAATTCATAAAAAATTGTGGATAACATTGTGAAGAATGGGAATTCCAGAACTTATGTGGAACTTGTACATAGACAACAGGCTAAACTGTTTGAACAGAACAAGGGCATACTGAATGGTTTAAAATCAGAAAATGTGTGTCAGCGTTGTACACTTTCACCATACTTACTCAGTCTGTATGCTGAGCAAATAATCCCAGAAGCCAGACTATATGAAAAAGAATGTGGCAGTAGGATTGGAGGAAGATTCATTTACAATCTGCAATATACAGATGACAAAACCCTGCTTCCTGAAAGCAAAGAAGAGTTACCTATGAAAACAAACAAAAAGAAAACTACAGCCTTCAGTATAGATTACACATCAACAAAAAGAAAATAAAAGTCCTCTGAACTGGACCAATAAGCAATATCATAATAAATGAAGAAAATATTGAAGTTGTTGAGGACTTCATTTTACTGATCCATAATCAATACTCATGGAAGCAGCACTCAAGAAATCAAATGATGTATGGCATTGGGCAAATATGCTGCAAAAGACCTTTTTAAAGAGTTAAAAAGCAAAGATGTCACTTTGAGGACAAAGGAGTCCCTAACCCAAGCCATGGTATTTTCTATTGCTTCATTTCCCTGCGAACACTGGACAATGAATAATGAAGACTGAAGAATAATTGATGACTTTGAATTAGAGTGTTGGTAAAGAATATTGAGTATTCCACGGACTGCAAGAATGAACAAATCTGTCTTAGAAGAAGTGCAGACAAAATGCTGCTCAGAAATGAGGATGGTGAGACTTTGTCTCACCTACTTTGGACATGTTATCAGAAGGGACTAGTCCCTGGAGAAGGTCATCATGCTTGGTAAAGTAGAGGGTCAGCGAAAAAGAGGGAAACCTCAATGAAATGGATTGACACAGTGGCTGCAACAATGGGCTCAAACATGAAAGGATTGTGAGGATGAGGCAGGTCCAGGCTGTGTTTCGTTCTTTTGTACATAGGGTGGCTATGAGTCAGAACTGACTGTAAGGCACCTAACAACAATACCTAGATGAGAAGAGTGGGCAAAGACGACTTCAACCGTATCTGTAATATATGATTGATTACATTTATTTATTGCTTTTATAAACAAGCTTATTTTAAAACATCTAAATATACTTCATAAGCAACCATATACAATTTTTTTTCAATAGTTAAAGACAAGCACAGGGGACAATTTAACATCTTATAAGAAAGTATTTTAAACTAAGAGTTTGGATTTTGTTTTTCCAAATAGATACTAAACTAATTTTTAATATCTTCCCCAAAATTCTTACGTGAGGAAAATAATGGAAAAACAGAAGTGAAATATTGACAGAGATACTGTTTCAAATGTCTAGAAGGTAAGCCCGTGTGTTGCTGAAAAACGGTTCATGCTAACTTAGGGACATATGTAATAACTTTTGGAACTATAGGATCTTATTCATCATACTATTTATAGACCCACTGGAATTTGCTGCCAACTACTTAGTTATCCTGGTGGTGCAGTGGTTAAGAGCTATGGCTGCTAACCAAAAAGTCGGCAGTTCAAATCCACCAGCAACTCCTTGGAAAACCTGTAGGGCAGTTCTGTTCTGTCCTATAGGGTCACTATGAGTCAGAATCTACTGGATGGCAATGGGTTTGGTTTTTGGTTTTTTGGATTTAGTTATCAAACTCTCACATAATGAAATATGTGTAAAAAGCCAATGGATAATAAAAAAGAAGTTCTTTCTATTATCTGTACATTACTATCTAAGTAACTGAAAATAGATTGAACTTATAGATGTTTCTGCAGACATATTAAATTTTTAAATTGAAATGATGTAACAAAATTTAAAATGGCTGTCTTTACACTGATTGTAGACTTCTTAATTGACAAGCTAGTATTAATACTTTATTCATTGTCGAGCAAACTGAGGAGCAGAGAATTTTAGGACTTTCTTTCATGTTAATAACTCATTACATTACTCCTTTGTTAATTTCTCTTTTGTCTACTTTATTTCCCACTATCCTAGAAACTTCGTGAGTACCAGGTTTCAGTAATTTATTTAACACACTTCTCATGCCTTTAGGAAGTAATCAATAGATATGGTGAAATAAAAATACATAGATTTGGCATATTGATCTCATAGTTTGCTTAACTTGTCTTAAAATCTATGGTAGTTTTTGGGTTCCAAATTCAAGGGCCTCCACATACGGTGTACCTGTAACTTATAAAGATCTTCCATTTACTCTGCAAAACTGAATTGTTCTAAACTTCAAATCTCGATATAATGTCATGTCACAAGAAAATACTTCACTAATCACTCAATATAAAGTTGGTCCCAACAGTTATTCTTTTGCTTTGTATTTCCTTCCAACAGTAACACAACATATAAATGTTTATATTTTTACGTATGCGTTCTTCTTTATTGTTAGTTCCTCATATTGGAACTCAAGTGTCATGAGAGTAAATATCTTGACCAATTTCTTCATCATTTTATTCTAAGCATCTATATTAGAGAAATGATATTCTAGATTGAAAAATTCCATCACATGGTAGGTATACCAGTCATCATATGAGTAAAATTTTCTGTAGGAAACCTTATATCTGTGTATGGTTGGAAGCTTATCCCAAATATTCTACTTTTCATAGCTATAACTATTTTTGCCAACCACCTCAGTTTGCATTGATAACAGAACATTGAAAAAAGAAACACTTACAGATTCCAGCAATTCTTCCTAAGCAATTGCCAGTGCCACTCAAAGGGAGTCAGAAGTTCAAGACTCAATGCTCTGATAACGCCGTACATCCCAAAGTGAGTAATTTACAATGATACTGCATCATCCGTAAAGTGAATCCAGATATCCTATACATTATGGTGAACAATTTCCAATCTCATCTCCCTACAATGCTCCCAGTGGAATGAAGCTGAATGAAACAAATCCTGATTTCTGACATTTACTGTTATTAAAGAAAGGAACAAAGTAATGCCAAGGGGAATAAGAGTATAAAGCTATGGCTATTCAGTTGTGAAGAAAGTAAATTAATAAAACTAACCTCATTTCTTTTGTACATGCTTTCAGTAGATGCCCCTGGAGAACAATTCCCTCTACGGAATAGAATAAGAGTGGGGGATGGACCATGCAGCTTTGTACCTGGCTCTTTTCAGTAATAGTTGCACTTGGTGTGTCACGAGGAACTAATATATCACCCTGTTTGCCATCTGATGTTTCAATTCTTTTCCTATGGGCTATTCCTTTTCCATAATGTTTACTAGAAACTTTGGTGAATATTCTACTAATTATATACACCATATAAAAATACTATCATGGGGAAAGACAAAAATAATCCTGTGATTATATCCAAGGGAGTTACTTAAATCTTTAGAACATATATGATACTCTAGGCTCATATAAAATATTAAATCCATCTTTTGCTCTTGCTGTGCAAAAATTAATACAGTATGTTAGAAAAGCCTTTATCCACCATGACAAACTGAACAACCTCCAGGCTGCTCATCTGTCATGAGGAGGATTTCTCATTTCAATGGCTAGCTGAGTGATGTATGTGCAGATATTGTGCAACCTGTCTGACTTACTGTCCCTTTGCTTTAGTGGATTCCATTTAAGAATTCATCCAGCATAATTTAATAACATGCATGATAGAAATAATTCTATTTTTTAAAAGAAAATGAAATAATATGCTCCAAATAAATGTATTTGTGTAAGGATTCTGGTCTACCAATGATTCTAGACAATGATCACTGGTGTTAGGGAATTTCCTCAAAAATTTATTTTCCTATTAAAATATCTCTTCTGTAGTCATTCAGACATTCTGATATCAGTCAACTGTTATTCATCAAGACAGTGGTTTGTGGAATTACACAGATATTTTAATGATAAGCCAAATTAAGAGTACTCTTTATTTATTCCATGTAAAAGTCAATATGACAATTTTTTCAATAGATAACGGTTTACAACGTTTCGTAAATGTTGATTTTCCTTAAAACATGAATCATCCTAAATGCTTTTACACAGAGAATATGCTCTTTAAAAAATAAACTTAGAAAATGCTACACAGTTAATAGTTGAAATAGTCTAGGCTAGTAAATCAAAGAATTCCATTCTTTAGCCAGCAGGTTGGCATGAAGACATTTCTGAAATGATGGAAAAAATATTTTCTTTTTTTTAATCCTTAGGATAAATAACAGCATTTCCTTGATCATTGCATAATTAATTACATCCTTCTAAAGCACAAATTTTGCATTCTAAAGCAATCATTACCAAAGTTTAACATGGGACCGTTATTCCTGGGACTCACCCCACAAATACTGAATTTCTTTGGGGTAGGTTCTGGAATCTGATTTCTAAGCAGAATCTCAAGTTAACTGTTAAGCAGACAATCTAGAAGCAATATCCAGACTACGAATAGGAACCAAAGGAACAGAAACTAGGGCATTTTGAAAGTACACATAGAAACTTCACTTAGAAAATCAATGAATGGAAAAATTCATCTTTTGGAAAAAGTAGCACAGATTTTCAGCAGGAGAAAATATAATTGCTTTGTAAATTTTTCATGTACATTGCATATTCTTCCTAACTACACTTGTTTCAGGAAGTCATTCAAAAAAGGCATTGAAAAAAAGAGAGGATGGTGTTTAATATCCTCTCTTTCTCATATTTCCTGTAGTCTAGAAGTCACCCAAATATCCTTTGTCCCCCAAGAATAACTCATAAGTGGTGCAAGGTATTTTATATTTTATAATTACACCCTCACTTACTTATCAACATGATTAGCTTCCAAAACCAGGTCATTATGCAAAAATTGGTGTTATGTGAAAATGGAGGACGACCATATCAGATCACAAAATGGAGGATGACTACATCATTGCATAACTACCAAATCACATCATTATGTAACTGCCAATCCACTTGAGAATCATGGTCTATCCAAATTGACACAAAACCTTAACCTTAAAAGGCAGTGTCACTCTTGCCTTCTACCTCAGCATTCATTACTATCACTTGTGCAACATAGCCAGTAGTAGATTTTTTACTGTTGTTGTAAATGCGAAAAGTCAGATAACGACAGAGTCGATAAGTGAGAAGAAGGTGTTTAGGGAACACATAAGGCTATGAAGAGTGATCACTGAGTTCAGTTGGTGAAAATGTGAAGACTTCATTATAAATTTTCTCCCATGAACATCTCATTAGGTGGATTTGAGTCTGATAACCATCATTTCCTGAATCAGTTATTTCATTCAGGAATTAAAATAGTTTATGTTCAGATTGTCACTTCTCCGCATTATTCCATATTGTAAAACTTGCTCTCCTCTAACAGTGCTATTTTGGTACCATGAGGTATATTTCATATCAGAAAGGAATGATTAACGCGTAATTCTTTTCAGAATAATGTTTTGTTGCCCAGGTAATTTGCAATGGTGTCCATGATGTTTTCCCTCTTATTGTCTTTGTCTCTCTCCCCTCATCCTCCTTCTCTCTCTTTTAATAATTAGGAAGTAATGTTATCAAACATGTTGTTGTTGTTAGATGCCATCGAGTCAATTCTGACTCATATATACAACAGAATGAAACAGTGCCCAGTCCTGCACCATCCTTAAAATTGTTGCTATGCTTGAGCCCATCATTGCAGCCACTGTGTCAGTCCACCTACTTGAGGTGACCCTCTACTGAGCTGACCCTCTACTCTACCAAACATGAGCTTGTTCTGCAGGGATGGATCCATCCTGACGACATGTCCAAAGTACGCAAGACGAAGTTTTGCATCCTCACTTCTAAGGAGCATCATGGCTGTACTTCTTCCAAGACAGATTTGTTCATTCTTCTGACCATCCATGGTATATTCAAAGGCATCAATTCTTCTTCAGTCTTTCTTATTCATTGTTCAGCCTTCACATGCATATGAGGTAATTGGAAATACCATGGCTTAGGTCAGGCACACTTTAGTGCTCAAAGTGACATCTTTGCTTTTGAACAATTTAAGGAGATTATTTTGCAGCAGATTTGTCCAATGCAATATGTCGTTTGATGTCTTGACTGCTGCTCCCATGGGCATTGATTGTGGATCCAAGTAAAATGAAATCCTTGACAAATTTAATCTTTTCTCTGTTTATCATGGTGTTGCTTATTGGTCCAGTTATGAGGATATTTGTTTCTATTTGAAATGTAATCCATACTGAAGGCAGTAGTCTTTGATCTTTATCAGTAAGTGCTTCAAATCATCTTTGCTCTCAGCAAGCAAGGTTGTGTCATCTGCATATCACATGTTGTTGATAAGCCCTCTTCCAATACTGATGCCACGTTCTTCTTCATATAGTCCATCTTCTCGAATTATTTGCTCAGTATACAGATTGAATAAATATGGTGGAAGGATACAATCCTGACACACATCTTTTCTGATTTTAAACTATACAGTGTCCCCTTGTTCTGTTCAAATGACTGCCTCTTGGTTTATGTACAGGTTTCCTCATGAGCAAAATTAAGTGTTTTGGATTTCCAATTCTTTGCAATGTTATCCATAATTTGTGATGATCCACATGGTCAAATACCTTTGCATAGTCAATAAAACACAGGTAAACAAACATCTTTCTGGTATTCTCTGCTTTCAGCCAAGATCCATCAGACATCAGCAACAATATCTCTCTTTCCACGTACTCTTCTGAATCCAGCTTAAATTTCTGGCAGTTTTCTGTCAACGTACTGCTACACACGTTTTTGAATTATCTTCTGCAAAATTTTACTTACATGTGATATTAATGACATCGTTGGTTAATTTCCATATTCTTTTGAATCACTTTTCTTTGGAATTGGCAGAAATGTGTATCTCTTCCAGTCAATTGGCTATCTTGCAAATTTTTTGGCATAGTCAAGTGAACACCTACAGCACTGCATCCATTTGTTGAAACATCTCAACTGGTATTCAGTCAGTTCTTGAAGATTTGTTTATTGCCTATGACTTCGTTGTAGCTTGGACTTCTTCCTTCAGTACCATCAGTTCTTGATCACATACTGCTTCCTGAAATGGTTGGACATTGATCAATTTTTTTTGGTACAGTGAGTCTATGTATTCCATCGTCTTTTTATGGTTCCTGCATCGTTAAATATTTTGCCCATGGAGTCCTTCAATATTGTAACTTGAGGCTTGAATTTTTTCTTCAGTTCTTTCAACGTGAGAAATACTGAGTGTGTTCTTCCCTTTTGGTTTTCTATTTCTAGATCTTTGCACATGTCATTATAACACTTTACTTTGTTTTCTCGATCTGCCCTTTGAAATCTTCTGTTCAACTCTTTTCTTTCATCTTTTGCTCTATTCGGTTTAGCTGATCTATGTTCAAGAGCAAGTTTCAGAGTCTCTTCTGACATCCATTTTGGTCTTTTGTTTCTTTCCTGTCTTTTTAATGACTATTTGCTTTCTTTGTGAATATAGATATAAGAAGAAATTCAATAGATTTCTATCAATTGCTACCATTATGCTCAAATTATCCCATTTTTGCCCAGTGGGAGTTTTGTGCCCTTTTATCAGGAAACCATTATTTTTTGACAGCTTGTTTCTTGCCCACCATATCAACCAGGATCATATCTTGTATTTACTACCCAGAGGTTAAATGAGCCATTTTTCCTAATATACCCAGGTTTCTCTTAGTAGAAAACACTTTTTCAAAGTACTAATGGTTTTCATCGTTCCTTGTAAGCCATCATTTTCTTGGTATTTCATCACAACATGCTGGCTATCATGCATTTTTAAAAGAGAAAACATATCTTAAATTCTTGCTGATAGTTTCAATTCACATTTAAAATGGAAAGTTTTTAAGTGTACTGCAAGGATTTCAAGGAGCCCTGGTAACGTAGTGGTTAAGAGTATGGCTGCTAACCAAAAGGTCAGCAGCTCAAATCCACCAGCTGCTCCTTGGAAACCCTTTGGAGCTGTTCTACTCTGTTCTATAGGGTCTCTATGAGCCAGAACCAACTCGACCACACCTAACAACAACAACAGCGAGCAGGGAACTAGTACATGTGGTTTAGATTCTCAGACTCCTGTTACTTTTGTAATACATTACCTTGAGTAAACTAAACTGTACTAGTATCTCTTTCTACTTCTGTGAAATAGGATAATATTGCTTACATTATGGGATGATTTTTAAAAGCCAGTTAGATAACATAAGTGAAAGTTCCAAGGTGTTATTGGTTAATATTATTTGTCAGCTTGGCTAGGCTATGATTCTCAGTGGTTTGGCAGACACTAGACTGATTGCTGCTCCAAAATGCAATGCAATGTAATGTAATCATATTGCTTGATGCAATCTGATGTGATCAAACATTCAGTTGAAAGGGGAGCTTCCTCAGGGGTGTGGTCGGCCACCAGATTATAAACAGATATTCTGGTAGAGCTCATTCTCTCTCTTTTGATACTGTACTCTTCTCATTGCCTGACCTATGGATTTAAGGATGTAAGCCTGCAAAAGTCTTCATCCTGAAGAATAAACTACAGATTTTGGACCTGCAGGCCCCACAATTGTGTGAGCCAAACCCTAGAAATAGATCTATCTCTTCCTTTGTCTCGGTATTTCTGTCTTTATTCCTATGTCTATTGTTTCACTGTTTTGCTCCTCTAGGGAATCCAGACTAGAAATTTTGGTACCCACAGTGGTTCTAGAATGAAATACATCAATGACTCTATTTCCAGTAGTAAAGAAGGCACTGCTAATCCATGGATCAATGTGGCAATAGATACATGGAAAATATTGGCACCATTGGATACTCTTAATCAAATACTTGTGAGAGAGAAGGCTCTAGATAATTGAGTGTTTGAAACCTTGCGATTAATTTTTTTTAATTGTGCTTTAGGTAAAAGTTTACAGCTCAAGTTAGATTCTCATACAAAAATTTATACACACATTGTCATGTGACCCTAGTTGTTATCCCTATAATGTGACCACACACTCCTCCTTTCCACCTCAGATTTCCTGTGTCCATTCAACCAGCTCCTATCCCTTTCTGACTGCTCATCTCACCTCAGGACAGGAGTTTCCCATTTAGTCTCGTGTATCTACTTGAACTAAGAAGCACAGTCTTCACAAGTATCATTTTATGTCTTATAGTCTACTCTAATACTATCAGAAGTGTTGGCTTCTGGAACGGTTAAATGGTTACCATTTGTTCTGGGTTAACAGAGGTTTCTCAGGCCATGTCTTCTGAGGTTCCTCTAGTCTCAGTCAGACCTTTAGTCTGGTCTTTTTACTAGAATTTGAGTTCTGTACCCTAATTTTCTCCTCCTCCATCAGGGACTCTCTGTTGTGTTCCCTGTCAGGGCAGTCATTGATGGTAGCTGGGCACTATCTAGTTTTTCTGGTCTCAGGCTGACAGAATCTCTAGTTTATGTGGTCCCATTGTCTCTTGGGATAATATTTTCCTTAAGTCGTTGGTGTTCTTCATTTTTCTTGCTCCTGGTGAGTTGGGACCAATTGATGCATCTTAGATGGCCACTCGCTAGCTTTTAAGTCCCTAGAGGCCACTCACCAAAATGGGATGCAGAACATTTTCTTAATAAACTTTGTTATGCCAGTTAACCTAGATGTCCCCTGAAACCATGGTCCCCAGACCTCTGCCCTGCTACACTGTACTTCGAAGTGTTTGGAGGTGTTCAGGAAACTTCTTAGATTTCTCTTTAGTCCAGTTGTGCTGACTTCCCATGTATTGTGTGCTGTCCTTCCCTTCACCTAAGATATTTCTTGTTTACTATCTTGTTAGTGAATTCCCCTCTTTCTCCCTTCCTACCAAGTTGATTGATTGTGGCATTAGATCTTCCATGTCTTTATTGAGCTTCTTTCTGGATGTTCTGTCCTTCACTGAAAGTGGTACGTTGAAGTCTTCTACTATTATTGTGCAGCTGTCTATTTCTCATTTCGGTGTGATTAGAGTTTGTTTTATGTAATTTAGAGCCCTGTGTAAATGTGTATTATGGTTATGTTCCTGGTGTATTGGCCCTTTAATCATTGTATAATGTCCTTGCTTATCCTTTGTGGTGGATTTTGCTTTAAAGTCCATTTTGTCAGAGATTAGTATTGCCACTCTTGCTCTTTTTTGATTGTTGTTTGCTTGATATATTTTTTCCATCCTTTGAGTTTTAGTTTGTTTGTGTCTTTAAGTCTACGGTGTGTTTTTTGTAGGCAGCATATAGATGGATCGTGTTTTTCAATCCATTCTGCCACTCTCTATCTCTTTATTGGTGTGTTTAGTCCATTTTCATTCAGTGTAGTTATTAATAGGTATGAGTTTAGTGCTGTGATTTTGACTTTTTTTTTATGTTTTTGACAGCTTCTTTGTGCCTCTTAATTTTCTGTGCTGAGTCGTTTTTCTTTAAGTAGTTTTTCATTGTTGATTTTGTATTTGCTGAGTCTTTATGTTTTTCTTTTTTCTTTTGATGTGTAGGATTGTTAGTTTCCTTTGTTATTGCTTTAATAATTACCCCTATTTTTCTAAGTTTCAACAACTCTACTATTTATTTATATCATCTTGACTTCCTCTCCATGTGAAACATCTATGACTACATTTCTTTGTCCCTCTTTTTTTTTAATTTTGCCATCTTTTACATATTGACATCTCTGTTTCCCTATTTTCAGTGTTTTATCTTTGATTTATTTTTGTGACTTCCTTATCTGGGTTGATATTTGGTTGTTCTGTCCTGTGTTCTAGTCTTGAGTTATCTGATGTTATTGATTTTCTAACCAGAAGACTCCCTTTAGTATTTCTTGTAATTTTGGCTTGGTTTTTGCAAATTCCCTAAATTTCTGTTTATCTGGAAATGCCCTCATTTCACCATCATATGTGAGTCCATTTTGCTGGATATATAATTCTTGGCTGGCAGTTTTTTTCCTTCAAGGCTTTATAGATGTCATCCCATTGCCTTCTTGCCTGCATGATTTCTGCTGAGTAGTCCAAGCTTAGTCTTATTGACTCTCTTTTTTAGATGATTTTTCGTTTATCCCTAGCTGCTCTTAAGATTCTCTTTTTATCTTTTGTTTTGGCAAATTTGGTTATAATATGTCTTGGTGACTTTCTGTTGGAATCTACCTTGTGTGGGGTTTGATGAGCTTTTTGGATGAATATCTTCTCATCTTTCATGATATCAGGGAAGTTTCCTCTCACAAATCTTCCACTATTATTTCTGTATTTTCTGTTATCCTCTCCCCCACCCCCGTTCTGATACTCCTGTCACTTGTACGTTATTCCCCTTGATAAAATTCCCACATAATTCTTAGGGTTTCTTCATTTTTCAAAATTCTTTTGTCTGATTTTTTTCCCTCAAATAAGTTGGTGTCAAGTGCTTTGTCTTCAGTCTCACTAATTATGAATTCCATTGCCTCAATTCTGCTCCTATGAGTTTCTATTGAGTTTTAGAATTCTGAAATTTTACTGTTAATCTTCTGGATTTCTGTTTACTCTCTCGCTATGGATTCTTGCAGCCTGTTAAATTTGTTATTATGCTCTTGTATAACCTTCTTTAGTTCCTCTATTGCTTTGTTTGTGTGTTCCTTGGCTTGTTCTGCATTTTGCCTGTTTTCCTATTCTCTTGAAGAATTCTATATATTAATCTTTTGAATTCTACCTCTAGTAATTCCAGGAAGTTCTCTTCCTCTGGAAGGTTTCTTGATTCTTTGCTTTGGTGGCTTGCTGAAGCTGTCATGGTCTGCCTCTTTATGTTATTTTATATTGACTGTTGTCTCTGAGCTATCAATAAGTTATTATATTTATTTATTTGATATTTGCTTACTGTGTCCTATGTATGTGTTTTGTTTGTTTTGATATGCCCAAATAGGCTCTTTGTGTGAGTTAGTTTGATTTTTGGTGTCTTTGAAGCTCTCACATACTGTCTCCAGGTGGTAGAACTATTACTAGGTACATGCACCCAGGAGTTAGTTTACTTTTCTTATGTGGATTCAGCTCAGGTGTCTAGATAGTTGGTCACTGAGTGTGTGATGCAGGCTATCACCTACAGCCTTAGATGGGCAGGGGTGATTGGAATAGGCACAGGTATCTGGCTGCAGTAGAAGATCACTTGCTGAGGAAGGCAGGGGGCTGACAGCTGTCCCTGAGTGTGTTGGAGTACGGCATGTCACTGTTCCCTAGAGAACATAGGTAGGTGGGTTTTGCAGCTGGACTATGGATGCCCAATGCTGTTGGCTGAAAGGATTGAGAGTTACCACTTTTTTTTGGATCCCTAGTGTGGGTGGCTTGGTGGAGTGGGTGGAGCCACCAGTACTCAGGTCCCTGATGTGAGTAGGTGAGGATCCTGCTTAATGGGCAGGGTGGTGTCAAATTTCCAGAATCTTCCACTCCCCCTTATAGTTTACACAGCTGAAAATAGGCTTCAGGTATATACACTGTTGCACTGTGCTGATGAGGGCCTACGCTGTTGAAATGGGCCCACACAGGTCTATGTGAGGGTGAAAGGCATTCAAAGTCCATGGACCCCTTAAGCCTGTCTCTAGGCAAAGGGACTGTGTTTACCCTGAGTTCCCAGTTTAGGGAAGCTGGCTGATTATTTTTTTCTGTTTGTTAATCTGTTCCCTCTCCAAAGCTGGGAGAATGGCTCAGGGCATTCGACAGGTCCTACTTCTGGCCCAAGGGCACAGCAATCACTGAAACTGGACTGATACCTGGAGCAGAGTGGGGAGAGGACAGTTAAATGGGAGAGAGGTACTTCACAAAGGAAAGTTTTTTTTTATTTTTTATTTTTTGTGATCCACTTGGTAGTTTAGACACTTGTATTTATCTTTCACTGATTGAGCTCTGTTTCTCTTTGGTTCTGGGGGCTTGAGCAGACTCTCCACAGCTCGGTCTGTCCCAGTGTTGAAAACTCATCCCGAGTGCCACTGCTTGCCACACCCCTCACACTCTAGTTTATCCAGCCTACATGGTGCCAGCGCCAGCCAGGTCCGGTCTGGCAATTCTTCACTGCTTCTGAACCATCTCTCCCTCCCCCTGTCACTTGGTCCAATTCCTCAACTTTGTCTTTGATGTTCAGGGCTCCTAGATTGTCATATATAATTGATTCACTTGGTTTTTTGGGGGGTCTTTTTTGTAAGAGGGACCACAGGAAGCATCTGACTACTCCATCATCTTGGCCCAGCCTCCTCCTTCCAACATTTTTGACAAAGTGACGATTGGTGGCTCCTACTTTCACTAGACAAGGTGGAGAAAGAAAAAGATGAACTCAAAGCTTTAAAGTCCCAGCTTGTGTGCCGCATAAAGGAGCTGAAAGTTACTATTTGTGCCCTGAAAGAAAGCCTTATTTTCTGTAGTAACAGAGTTGAGATTGCTGAAAATAAAATGCAGAGTCTTATCTTAAGAGCAGCTGAATTGCAATGCCAATTGAATCCCCAACATCCAAAGGTGTCTGAGTTTAAAGTGAGGACATTGACTGAGAAGAAATGGGATCTTGCAAATTGGGATAGGGGCTTACGGGCAGATACTGATGAAGCCAGTGACATTGAACCCGGTTATGGATGGAATTGTTTCCCCACAAAATATGTGTCTGCTTGGTTAGGCCATGATTCCCAGTATTGTATGGTTGTCCTCCACTTCATGATTGATGTAATTTTCCTATGTGTTATAAACCCTAATCTCTACCTGTGGTTAATAAGGCAAGATTAGGTTATGTTAAAGAGGTTTAGGGTGGGTCACTTACTCAGGTCACTTCCTTGACCCAATGTAAAGGGAGTTTCCCTGGGGTGTGACCTGAATCACCTTTTATCTTACAAGAGATAAAAGGAAAGAGAAGTCAGCAGAGAGTTGGGGACCTCATGCCACCAAGAGAGCAGCACCAGGAGCAGACCATGTCCTTTGGACCCAAGGTTCCTATGCTGAGAAGCTCCTAGTCCAGGGGAAAATTTATGACAAGGATCTTCCTCCAGAGCCAATAGAGAGAAAAAGCCTTACCCTAAAGCTGGCACCCTGGATTCAGACTTCTAACTTATTAGACTGTGATAAAATACACTTCTGTTTGTGAAAGCCAACCACTTGTGGTATTTCTGTTATACCAGCACTAGGTGATTAAGACAAGCCCCTAAATTCTGTTGAATCATACTTGCCAATAGAACTAGACCTTCCACACCCATCTGATGAGAATAATCCAGCTTTGTCTGAGAAATCTTTGCCTGATGCATCACTTGATGCAGATGCCTTGCTAGACATTGCTGAATGACCTCAGCACCTACTCCTAACATCCATTTTTCTTCTAGATCTATTACTAGATTCAAGTCCCAGAAGGGCTCAAGAGGAGAGGCACAAAGTATGACTCATGAGGAGGTGGAAACTGCCTTAACTGAATTAAGACACCTTACTAAAATGGAGCTGATTGAACCCAGGGGTGACAGGGGCCAAGTGGAGACATTTAATTGCCCAAGAAAAGGTGGCTGTGGTTACCGTATTGAGCAGCAGATTCAACAAAATAAACAGAATAGTCTGACTCACATGGACTTACGGTGTGGGCTAAGTAGTCATGGTGTCCCTAAGAATGAAACTGTTGTGAAACCTACTAAATACTTACTTGATCTGTGTAAGAGGAAGAGTTCAAGATAGAGTGACAATAAGTCTAACTTGAATCACCAAAACAGAAAATCATGGCCCCTCAATCAATTCCCAGACTTGAACGAGTTTACAGACCCACAACCTCTTGAATGAAGGGAGGCCATGTTCCCTTGAGTATGGAATCCACTACACTGCCAAAAGTTTATACTGTAAATCTTCCTTCTAGCCTTCCCCAAAGATCTACAGCTTTTTACCAGGGTGATTGTTCATTGAGGAAAAAGGAATAATCAGATCTTTCAGGAACTACTGGACATTGGCTCTGAATAGACACTAATTGCAAGAGACCCAAAACACCATTGTGGTCCACCAGTCAGAGTAGATGTGTGTGAAAGTCAGGTAGTTAACAGAGTCTTAACACAGGTCCATCTCACAATGAGTCCAGTGTGTTCCGTACCCTTCCTGTAGTAATCCCCCAGTTCCAGAATGTATAATTTGAATAGACATGCTCAGCAACTGTCAGAATTCCCACATTTGATCCCTGACCTGTGTAGTAGGGCTATTATGGTAGGAAAGGCCAAGTGGCAGCCACTGAAATTGCCTCTACTGATGAAAAATAGTAAACCAAAAGCAATACTGACTTTCTGGAGGAATTGCAGAGTTTAGTGCCACCATCAAGGACTTGAAGGATGGAGGAATGGTGATTCTCCCATATCCTCATTCAATTTGCCTGTTTTGCCTTTGTAGGAAACAGATGGATCTTGGAGAATGACAGTGCATTATTGTAAACTTAACCAGGTAGTGACTCCAGTTGCAGCTGCTATTCCAGATGTGGTTTCATGGCTTGAGCAAATTAATACATCTCCTGGTACATAGTGCTCAGCTATTAATCTGGCCAATGTCTTTTTCCTGATTCCTGTTTGTAAATACCATCATAGACAGTTTGCTTTCAGCTGGCAAGGCCAGCAATAGTCCTTCACTGTCCTAAATCAGTGGTATAACAACTCTTCAAGCCTTATGTCATAATTTAGTCCTCAGGGACCTTGTTTGCCTTTCCTTTCCACAAGGTGTCACATTGGCCCATTTCATTGAGGACATTATGTTTATTGGATGTAGTGAACAAAAAGTAGCAACTATTCTACACTTATTGGTTATACATTTGCATATCAGAGAGTGTGAAATTAACCTGACAGAAATTCAATCATCTTTCACCTGAAGATTTGGTCCAGTGGTGTTGAGCATGTCTAGATATTCATTTGAAGGTGGATAAGTTGTTGCATCTTGCCCCTCCTACAAATAAAAAGAGGGCACAATGTCTAGTGGGCCTCTCTGGATTTTGAAGGCAATATATTTCTACTTTGGGTGTGCTACCCCAGCGTATTTACCAAGTAACTAGAAAAGCTGCTAGTTAGTGGGGCCCAGAGCAAGAGAAGCTCTGCAACAGGTCCAGGCTGAGGTGAAAACTCCTGTGCCACATGGGCCATATGATCCTACAGATTCAATGGTGCTTGAAGTGGAAGTGGCAGATAGAGATGCTGTTTTGTGTCCTTGGATGGCCCCTATTGGTGAATCACAGAGCAGACCCTTAGGATTTTGGAGAAAAGCCCTGCCATCCTCTGCAGATAACTACTCTCCTTTTGACAAACAGATTTTGGCTTCTTACTGGTTCTTAGTAAAGGCTGAACACTTAAACATGGGCCACCAAACTACCATGTGATCTGAACTGCCCTTCATGAATTTGATGTTGTCTTAACCGCAGACCCTAAAGATGCAAGTATGTTACACCAGGGAGTTCTCTAAATGCCCATGATCCCCACTTCTGTCACATCACCTTCCCTCTCCTAGTTTGTATCTGTGGCCTCATGGGTAGTTACTTATTATCAGTTGACTTGGGAAGAGAAAACTCATGCCCAGTATACAGGTAGATGGTTCTGTGTGATATGTGGGCACCATTCAAAAGTGGACAGCAGCAGCACTGCAGTTCCTTTCTGGGACTTCCTGAAGGACAGTGGTGAAGAGAAATCTTCCCAATAGGGGGGAACCTGCAGCAGTGCACCTGGTAGTTGATTTTTTCTTGGAAGGAGAAATAGCCAGATGTATGATTGCATGACAGTTCATGGCTTGTGACCAATGGTTTGGCTGGATGGTCAGGGACTTGAAAGGAACATGATTGGAAAATTAGTGACAAGGAGGTATGAAGAAGATATATGTGGATAGACCTTTCCAAATGGGCCAAAGATGTGAAGAATTTTGTATCTCACGTGAATGCTCACTGTCTAAGTCACCTAGAGCTGCTATAACAGAAATAACACAAGTGAATGACTTTAAGAAAAATAAATTTATTTTCTCACAGTCTAATAGGCTTGAAGTCCAAATTCAGGGTGCCAGCTCCAGTGAAAGGCTTTCCGTCTGTTTTGGCTCTGAAGGAAGGTCCTTGTCATCACTCTTCACCTGGACTAGGAGCTTCTCAGTGTAGGAACCCCAGGTCCAAAAGATACACTGCTCTCAGAGCTGCTTTCTCTGCTCACTTCTGTCTTTTATATCTCAAAAGAGATTGGCTTAAGATACAATCCAATCTTGTAGATTGAGTCCTGCCTCATTAACATAACTGCTGCCTATCCCATTTCATTAACATCATAGAGGTAGGATTCACACACATAGGAAAATCACATCAGATGACAAAATGGTGGACAATCACACAATACTGGGAATCACGGCCTAGCCAAATTGATATACATATTTTTGGGGGACACAATTCAATCCATGACACTCACCAAAGGGTGACCGTGGCAGAGTGGGACTTTAATAATTAAGTGGATAAGATCACACATTCTGTGGAAACCAGTCATCTTTTTCCCCAGCCACTCCTATCCTTGTCCAATGGGCTCATGGACAAAGTGGCCACGGTGGCAAGGATGGAAGTTATGTGTGAACTCCTCACCGTGGAGTTCCACCTGGCAAGGCTGACTTGGCTACAACTGCTGCTCAGTGCTCAATCTGCCAGCAGCAGATACCAACTCTGAGTCTCTGATATGGCACCATTCCTCAGGGAGATCAGTCAGAAACCCAGTGGCAGATTGATAACATTGGACTGCTTAAATCATGGAAAAGGCAGCGTTTTGTTTGTACCAGGATAGACCCTTACTCTGGATATAGATTTGCCTTCCCTGCATGCAATGCTTCTGCAAAAACTAACATCTGTGAACTTAAAGAATACCTTATTTATAGTCATAATATTTCACACAGTATTACCTATGATCAAGGAACTCACTTCATAGCCAATGATGTGTGGTAATGGGCTCATGTTCATGGAATTAATTGATCATACCATGTTCCTTATCATCCTGAAGTGGTTGTCTTGATAGAACATGGAACGGCTTTTTAAAGACTCAATTATTGTGCCATACAAGTGGCAATAACTGGCAGAGCTGGGGTAATACTCCGCAGGAGACTGTATATACTTTAAATCAGCATCTAATATACGTTGTTTTTTCTCCTATAGCCAGGATCCATGAGTCCAGGAATCGAGAGGTGGAAATGGGAGTGGCACCATGACCTATTATATCAAGTGATCTACTTGTAAAATTTTTTCTTCCTGTCCCCATGACCCTATGTTCTGCTGGTTTAAAGGTCTTACTTCCAAAGGGAAGAATATTCCCACTGAGAGACAGAACACTGATTTCATTTAAGTGAAAGTTAAGAAAGTTAAGTGGTCACCCAGCCACTCTGGGTTCCTTATGCCTCTGAATCAACAGGCAAAAAAGGGAGTTACTATGTTGACTTTTGTGACTAATCCTGATTATGAAGAAGAAATTAAACTGTTATTACACAATGGAAGTAAAGAAAAATATGTATCAAATACAGGAGATTCCTTAGGACTTAATACTACCAAGCCTTGTGATTAAAGTCAATAGCAAATTACAAGAACCCAGTTTAGTCAGGACTGCTAATGGTCCAGAAACAGTGGTGGCATAGTGGTTAAGAGCTATGGCTGCTAACCAAAAAGGTTGGCAGTTCATATCCACCAGCTGATGCTTGGAAACCCTATGGAGCTGTTCTACTCTGTGCTATAGGGTCGCTATGAGTTGGAATCAATTCGACGGCAACAGGTTTTTCGTTTTTGGTTACTAATGGTCCAGACCCTTCATGAATGATGATATGGGTCACCTCACTGGGCAAAGAGCCACAACCAGCTGAGGTGCTCGCTGAGGGCAAAGGGCATATGGAATGGCTAGTGGAAGTATGCAGTTATAAACATTATCTGCAACTATGTGGTCAGTTGCAGAGATAAGGACTGTATTTGTTATGAGTATTTCTTCCTTGTTATGTTGTGTGTGTGTGTGTGTTTTCTTTGTTTTATTACCACCCTTATCCTATTACTTATTATATAATATGAGATGTAAATGGAGTTGGTGCATTTTCAGTTGTACATATGTTAATTATATCATGTTAGATGGAAGTAGGACTTTCTAATTGTCTTTATTTGGAGATTACGTATGGTTTTAGGAAATGTGTATAGCTGCTAAGTTGATGAGGGATGGACTGTGATGGTGAATTTTATGTGTTAAATTGTCTAGATTATACTTCCCATTGGTTTGACAGACACTGTACTGGTTGCTATTTTGTAAGGTAATGAAATGTAATGACTTTTCATGATGTAATCTGATATGATGAACCAATCAGTTGAGACAGGAGTTTTCCTGGGGATATAGTCTTCATCCAGAATATAAATGGATGCTCTGGAAGAGCTCCCTCTCTCTTTTCACCCTGCACTCTTCTCATAATCTGACCTATGAATCTTGGGACCCAAGACTCAACTGTATGAGCCAATCTCTTGAAGTAAATCTCTCTTTCTCTGTATATATGTGTATACATAGAAAGAGAGAGAGAAAGATACACACACACACACACACACACATATAGATGGAGAGAGAGAGAACCCTGGTGGCACAGGGTGCACTGGTTTCTAGAGAACACAAATTAAGACAAGAGGACATGTTAGGTTTAATGAGTGATCAGTCGTTCTCTCTTTACCCTGCCTCCTTTATACTTATTATCCCAAAATTATTCTATTTTTACTACATTTATTATTCATCCAGTCTTAAATACCAGCTCACATTTTCATTGTTTCCATCAAGTCTCCCACAATATTAAATAATAATAACAATAATAATTGAAAAAAGGTCTGTGTGGCATACTTATTTTAAGAATGCTTGTATATTTGCTTTCAATTTAATTTAATATCAAGAAACATTTATTGATCATTTTTTGATGTCAAGCACTGTTCTAAACATTATAATAATTAACTCAGTCCTCAAAAAAAAAAACCTATGAGTTGGTTATGTTATTATCCCCATCTGTAAAAATAAAGCCCGCATTTTTATAGTTTATGTCCTTCTACTTGGGTTTACTTTCTTTTTCTTTTATTATTATCTTACTAAATGCTTAGCTTGGTAATATCTAACCTTTTTTTTTTTTTTTTTTTAAATACAGGCCTTCTTTGCTGTTTCTCTCTCTATAGAATTCAACCCAATTTTAAATATTCAATATCATAATTACTATTTTTAAAATCCATTATTAATTTTTAATTCTGTACCATGTTTGTGTCATTTTGAATTCCAAAACTTATTTTTTACTTCTTGTTGATTGCTCAAATAATTGTATTGTTGTCAAAGAATGGTGTCTGTGTTATAGCAATTCTTTTATTTTTCCCACAATTTGCTTTATATTCTAGTATATATTATTTTTTAATGATCCATATTTTCTTGAAAAGAATGAATATGCCATGTTGTTGATTGAAGAATTCTAAATATGCCCATTGGAAAAAGTTTTTTAAGTGAATTTTTCAAGTCTATATCTTTACTGATTTTAAATTTGCCCAGACATATTAAACATTGTGACGGTTATAGCGAATTTGTAAAATTTGCCTGGTAATTCTATCCATTAGTCACTTGATATATTTTCAAGCTATATAATTAGCTGTGTAAAATTATTATATTTTTCCAAAAGAATCTAAACTTCTATCATTATGTAGTAAATTCTCTTATCTCTAATAATTTCTTTTTCCCAAAAAGTTAGTTGTCCTTGTTTTAATAATGATACACTGTCTTTTATTTTCTTTGGTAGTTGGCTGGCGTATTTTCTCCATAATCTCATTTTCAACATTTTTGTTTCCCTATTTTAGATGTATCTATGATAAACATCATTTATAAATTTGAGTTCATTTTTGTTTTTTAAACTAGTTTGATCATAACTGCCATATTTAGGATTATTTCAATTTTTATTTTTCTTCAGTTTGTTTACTGTATTATGTCTTTTTAAAAAACATATTTCTGATTTTGTGTGAATTGAATTTTCTTTTCTAATTTATCTTTCTTATTTGATGCTTGAGCACTATATTTCTGCTTTCTAAGTGGCAACTCCTAATAATTTTAAAGTGTGGATTTAAAGGCTAAAGTTAGTCAATAACTGTATCCTCCACTCAAATTGTATAATGTTTTTAGTTATACAACATTAACTCCAATTATCCCAACCAATCTTATATATTATACATTTGTGGGATGATTTGATTAATATCTGCATCTGTAATTCCCAATAGAATGTAATAGTTTTTAGGTTGTAGACCATGTTGGCTTTGCTAACTTTTTATCTTCAGAGCACAGCACAGTAGTACGTTCTTAACAAATGTCTACTAAATAAATGGTTGAATACATTCAATACAATTTTGAAATTGAATGAGATATTTTTAAATGGAACAAAGCTGAAACGTAGTAAAGAATACAGTTTAGTACAGTTACACTATATAATATACAAAATATATGGAGTCAAGATGTTTTCCAGACACAGGCCAAAAAATGCTGGCCTGATCTTTAACATATTATTAAGTAATTTAACAAAAGCTAACTGTTCTCCACATCTTCCTCAATAATGCACATCCCAATGTCTTAGGTACACTTTCCTTCCTTATAAAAAACTCAATCCCTCTTAGAGGAACGGGAAATAAGACTCAGCAATGATACTTTGTTTTTGTTACCACAGCGTATGGACTAAAGATGGGCTGCTGTGTTATCAACTATGGTGATGAATTCTAATCAACACAAGTTGGATTAAAACCAGAGTCTTTTAAGTATAGTCCTTGTAAATATACCCTGAAGTCTTTTGGTAATTATAGATAAAGGTTAGTTACTATTTCCCAATTTTATGGTTATATTATTAAGTTGAATTTATTGTATTAAAGTCCATAATCATCTGGTGAAATTTAAGCAAAGCTATTACATAGAAGTTTCAAATCACATCTAGACAACCTTTCCTCTTCCCATAATAAACTCCTGAATATTATTTTCATGTGATATCTTAACTACACTTTAGTTTTTAAGAAATAATTATCTGGTAGTTTCTTAGCAAATGTTTAGATTATACAGTTTAATAGTGGGTACTAATTCATTTTATCCACAAAATGTTAATATTAACAACCAAGTAAATACACTATAATTAAAGAGCCATGGTTCTAATTCCATAAATGCAATGCACATCTTAGTAACTTCACCTTTAAATTACAATGACAATATTAACTCACACGGATTTTATGTGAATCTAAGAGCCTTAACATTTACTTTAAATAAAAAAAAATTCTCAAAATGTTTTTCAACACAAATCAGCATTATCCGAAGTTATGAATGCTTTAAGTTTGAGGTAATTTTTAAAAATATATTTCCATCATCTTGTGGGATTAAAGTAAAATGTCACGTAGTGATTCAGTGTGATTTTGATGGTTTTTTAAGTTAAGATTATCAATTAAAGAGAACCAGCTGTTGTGGTCACCCCACGAGGGTGGCACAGATCATCTTCCAATTAATGTCAGATGTCTTCACTAACGACGCACTCGCACAGCAAGATAGCACGAAAATTTTTATTACTCGTATCATGGGACTTGAGAAAGGCAGCAACTAAACTGGTTCGGATTGGCTTGAGTGACTTGAAAGAATGATATGCCAAGTGGTTATGGTGTTCGTTGTGGTTGGGTAGGGAGCGAGACAAGGCTTCCCAGGTGGGGTGGAGCTAGTGGCGGCTTTCTCAATGGTGGTGGTGATGGATATAGAGAGAAATAAAGACTTTCGAGTAAAGCAGATAGATGTTACCAGGATTCTAACAACCTTAGCTCCATCATTTAACAAACAGTTATTAATCGTCTAATCTGTAGGTACAAGTAATATATGGTGAAGGTGCTGTCAGTTTACCCACTAATTTTTCCTGTGAACTTTGACTTTCATTAATGATTATTATATGTTACTTGGATAATATCACAGGGAACACTTACAAATGGATTTACTAGGCTAATTACTGTCAAATATATTAGGAAGAATACAAAACACAGTAATGAAGATCCTTCTATTCTAAAATGTTTTCCATTCATTTTATGACTCTTTCCCTTTCCAAAGTTATTTCAAAGTACTTTGCTCCAGTCCAGTTTTATTTTTAAGACACGCACTAATAACATTGTCATGCAGTAACTGCTTTGGATCACAATGGATCCTCCAAGATTTATGTTGTACCTTTAGCTATAAAATCCTGACAACATCTATTTTTCTGGGAAGTTTTTACATTACCATTTTTGCCTCAACCCAGAGTTATTCCTTTAATGTGAAAAAGTTATAGACAGGAAATTTCCACTCACTTGGTTCTTATGGAGCTTAGCAATATTCTATACTGCTTGAAGATGTTATTGTCTTTGTTTACTCACTTTTGCTTTATTTCTACTGTAAATGACATACCCACTACCAAAAAACAAGGAAGGGACCTTTTTGAGAAGTTCTTATGAAATCATTGTAGCCTGTTTTGCTTTCAAAAACTTCTGAGTGTGGATTGCATTAAGTGGTGCATTTGCTTCAACATATACACTTGTTATGTCTGTCTTTCTGCTCGTAACAACTCTCCATACAGGTTATTCAGAACCAAGAGGCATCAGAAAAGATGCCTGGTACTTGTTAGAAGCTAGGGTAGGACTATATATTCAGAGGCATTCACAAATAATGCTGATAGATTTGTGGAAATAATGCAATATTAATATCATGTATATTAATTGAAGATCTATTATGTATCATTTCAAGGTAACAAAATGATTTTGGAGGGTGAAGTATTTTCTGCAAGAAAAGGAATGACAAGGCTCATGGAGGATGGGAAAAATTATATGATGTAAAATTCCAAAATAACTTCAGTATATTAAGCCTTACACTTAAAAACATGAAGAAAAAAAAATACAGCATAAAAATAATTCCCAAATGTTACATTAACTTATATTCTAGAACTACCAACTCTAATAAATTATCTAGATAGGACTAATAATATTAACACTGATAGTTTATTTTGTCATGTCACTAAAAATGTGAGTGGTTAGTACAGAATAAAAATAATAAAAATCAGTTCTTCTAAAATCTGTTTTCAAAGAAATTATTTTAGTTCAGAATTTTAATTTTATCAGATGGTTTATGGTATGTGATCACTGGTTCTTAAATATTTTATTAAAGGCGTTGGCATGGTATGCAAACTTGTGTCTGTATGTGCATGTGTACATACATTCATGTGTTGGGTAAGATACCAACCAGACAACAGTGTGTATCTGGCACACTATGGATTTCATTATATTGAGGGAATGGCCAAAAGTGAGATATATTGAGATTATTCAATCTGTAAACACTTTTCCTGAATTAGATCCAGATCCTCTGCCTGAGTAGCTTGGAAATTAGAGTCAGGTGATTTTTGAAAAGCATAGTAAGAATTGCAACACATTCCTGTTGTGTACAATAGGGAATGACTGTTTTCTGTTGGGTAGTATTTTGAAAGGTTATGTTTAGAACAAGAAGCCCTGGTGGTGCAGTGGATAAGCCCTAGGCTGCTAACCAAAAGGTCAGCAATTTGAACCCACCACTTCCTCCATGGGAGAAAGTTGTGGCAATCACTTCCATAAAGATTTACAGTCTTGGAAACCCTGTGAGGCAGTTCTACTCTCTACTATAGTGTCACTATGAGTTGGAATTGACCAGATGGCAATAGGCAGTGTTTAGAATGTAGAATTTGAGCTTTGGAGGACAAGTGTGTCTTGGAGGTCTTGTGGGCTTGGAGGACAGTAGGTTTTCAACAAGCAGTTTTAATAATTAAATTACCAATAGGAACACATCAGAGACTGAAGGACAATATGACAAAAATGGAAAAAAAAATCAAAGTTACAGATATGCAAATACAAAACCGGAGGAAAAATACTGGAAAGGAAATATGGAAATAATTTGTACCGGTAATTTAGTTTATGATACTATGTTAGAGATCTAAATGTAACTTGGTTCATTTTGTATAATCATAACTACAATAAAACCTGTAAAAACCAGGACCTGTGTAAGGTGAAAATTGTCAGAGAAGGAAAACTCAAATATTTTCCATTAAAGCGAGTGGTAGAAAAGTGGCAAGACTGCACCTTGTTAAAGGTAGAAAACTTGCAAGACCCAGAAAAACAAGGCAGTCCAGTCAAGTTCTGGCTTTCACAGGTTTCACTGTATATAAAGAACAACAGAATTAAACTATGACTATATCTGAATCTTAGTAGTGATTATTTATTTCCTTTTCAGTTTTGAATAACTTCAAAATTTATATTGCATAAAGGGCAATGCTAATTATATTATTATCATATAGTTTAAGTTTTAATTTATATATAATAATAATTATGCACCCTCTCTTCACTTATCAACATGTTAAGTTCCAAAGACTGGGTCATTACGTGAAATCAGTGTTATGCAAAAATGGGTGATGAATACATCAGATCACAAAATGGAGGATGACTACATCTTTATATAATTGCAAAATTACATCATTATATAACTGCCAAGATATATCATTACATAACTGCCAAGTTACGTCCTAACATAACTGCCAAACCCCTGAGAATCATGGCCCAGCCAGGTTGACACAGAACCTTAAACATCAAAAGCAGTGTTACTCTCGCCTTACACCTTGGCGTTCATTACTGCCAGATGTACATCATTAATGCGCAAAACAGTCAGTTAGTAGATTTTTTTACTATTGTCATAAATGCAAAATATTGGATAACAAGATAGTTGATAAGAGAGGAAAAGGTGTACATACACTTAGTAACAGTATGGCTACTATTCTCTTAGCCTGAAATAATCTTGTGATCTCTCTGCTTTTGTAAATATATCCCATTCTCTAAGAGTCAAATCAAATTCTGTCACTTAAAAAAAAGCACTTCTAGGTCCTGTTTTTTCATTTCTATCATTATTGAGTATATTCTACTCCTTTCATTAACTAAATTAAAAATTTACAACAGATTGGTGTATAGAATTGTCATGTGCCTAGGGGAAATTGAAACAAAAAATTTTAAATGTAGCATGAAAATATGATTATTCTTTATGAGAAATCTTTTTTTTCTTAAGAAATAATGCAATAACTTAATAACTTACAAAATGTTCTCACTGGCTACATCTTTTTTTCTTTTTCTTTCTTTCATTTTTTTTTTTTGTTTGTAAATGAATTATTTATATTTCAGCCAGAATTTTTTTGGTGCAACACAATCATAAAATCACCATGATTAAGAGGTTTCCTTGGTATGGAGAATAACATTTGATGTTCTTATACTGGTATTTAAAGCTCTTCATAATATGCCCCAATCTAATTTTCTGCACTAATCTTCTACTCCCTTACACATCCGTCAGTCTGTTGTACTGTAGAGACCTGTGTGTTGCTGTAATGCTGGAAGTTATGCCACCAGTATTCAAATACCGTCAGGTTTCAGCTGAGCTTCCAGACTAAGACACACAAGGAAGAAGGACCGGTGGTCTATCTACTTCTGAAAAAAAAATTGACCAGTGAAAACCTTATGTATGAACAGCAGCAGAACACTGTCTGATATAGTGCTGGAAGATGAGCCCCTCAGGATGAAAGACACTCAAAAGACTACTGGGGAAGAGCTGCCTCCTCAAAGTAGAGTTTACCTTAATGTTGTGGATGGAGTTAAGCTTTTGGGACCTTCATTTGCTGATGTGGCAAGACTCAAAATAAGAAGAAACAGCTGTAAACATCCCTTAATAATGGGAATATGAAATGTGAAGAAGAGGAAGACCTTCAAGGAGATGGATTGACACAGTGGCTGCAACAATGGGCTCAAGCGTAACAATGATCATGAAGATGACACAGGACTAGGCAGTGTTTTGTTCGGTTGTACACAGGGTCAACAATCTTCTACTACAGTCCTATCTTGGACCATGATTAAGCCTATACTCTAGGCACACAGATTATCCACTGCTTTCAAAATGCATACCTTTTCATTACCACTTGGCATTTGGTCATGCAGATTCACTCTCCCTGAAATGCCCTTCACAGCTATCACCACTTCTACCTTTAACAGAATTTCATTCTTCAGTCAAGATTCAAGTATTGTAATGGACCATAACTACAGCTTCCATCAGACTGAGTCAAGAACTACTAGATGGTGCCCGGCTACCACCACTGACTACTCTGGCAGGGATCACAATAGAAGGTACCAGACAGAGCAGACTTACTGATCTGACAGAGACTGGAGAAACCCTGAGGGTACGGCCCCCGAACACCCTTTTAACTCAGTTCTCAGTTCTCAGTCACTCCTATAATTCATCCTTCAGTCAAAGATTAGACAGGCCTATAAAACAAACAGTAACACAGGTGAGGAACACGCTTCGTAGTTCAACCACATATACAAGACTACATGGGCACACCAGCTCAAAAGCAAAGATGAGAAGGCAGGAAGGGACAGGAAAACTGGATGATTGGAAATAGGAAATTTGGGGTGGAGAAGGGGAACATGTTGACACATTGCAGGGTTGGCCACCAATGTTACAAAACAATTTGTGCAATAATTGTTTAATGAGAAACTAATTTGCTCTGTAAACTTTCACATAAAGCACAATTAAAAAAAAAGATCCAAACATTGTGAAGCCATGGTATCCCACGAGACAGAGTTAATGGCTACCTCGCCTTTCTGCAACACTGTATTTATAGTACTAATATAGTACTTTTATACCATTGATTATTTGTACAGAATTATTCTTTAGAGATTGATTTTCTGCATGTCAAATATCCTATCTATATTGTAAATTTAAATAATTATGCTTAAAACATAACTCATGTGTACATACCGTATTTTTATGCAAATAATGTGTGCCTTCTATGTTTGCTTCCCAAATACTCCCTCCTTTCATGAGGTATTTTCATAGGTGTGCTATGCTAATTTCTTACAGTAACATATAAAAAAAAAAAATCAGTGTAGTGGCACTGCGCTGATCTACCTCATGGGAGAAAGGAGCTGTTGGGCTAAAACATAACGATTGTGAGGATGGCGCAGGACCAGGCAGTGTTTAGTTCTGTTGTACATAAGGCTGCTATGAGTTGGAATTGACAGCACCTAATAAAAAGAACAACATAGATATGTATTAATGCATAGACTTATTGTACTTCATCAAAGTTATTATTATTAAATATAGAACACACACTGATTAAAAATGTTATTGGTGAAATGGCCTTTACAGTATTTTCTTAAATAGTCACAAGTCATTATTTTTATTTCTGTTGTTTTCATAATATAGTAAGTGTGGCTCTGAACCTATGAAAGAGCTTTTACTAAAACAGCTGGTATTATTGAAATAACACATTTGTGATAAAAACAAGTTTGGTTGGTCTGTACATACAGCCTGAAGTTCTAGCTGCTCTTTGCCAAACATCTATACATTTCCAAGGTATAGATTGTTGGTCAAAGCAAAAAACATTTCTAAATGAACTTACAAAATATTTGAAAATAGTACACTCTTCTGAAATATTTTTGTTTCAATGCATTGTCAATGTTGAAGAAATGACATTAGATAAATATCTTAATTCAAGTAATGAGATAAATAAATTCATATCAACAATTTCAATAAATATTATTTCCATACATGAGAAGCTTTAAAATTACTGACCTTTAAAATTAACAATTTGAATATTAATATTTTATTGTATAATACATATTATAAGTATTATATTATCATCATTATATTATCATATAATAAAAATTAATTAAAATTTTCCAAATGAAAAATTCATTCTAATTCTCATAACATCTGATTTTTCAGTAATTTTTACTATAGCCCACGTTTAGAAAACTGAAAATTATATAATATAAACATTATGCACGAATATAAAAATTAGATTTACAGAAACATTAATTCCTCTCTCCATGTTCTCCCATGAAACCCTCTCACTGTAATGTTTTGTACTTAAATTACTGTATTCATTATTGGTCATCACTGTAGTAAGTACTGTGGTTGTAGTTGTGTGCCATCTCGTCCATTTGGACTCATAGTGACCGGATAGGACAGAATAGAACTGCTCCATAGGATTTTTTAGGTTGTAATATTCACAGAAGCAGATCACCAGGTCTTTTCTCCCACTGAGCAGTTGTCAAGTTTGAAACACTGACCTTTCCATTAGTTGTCGAGCATTTCACTGTTGTGTCTACACACACTAAATTAGAAATACATTGATTATGTTAGATATAGCACTTATTCTGTCATGAAAGTGAGATTTTAATGAATAAATTCATGAGTAATAACTGGCCATTGTACTAGAGGAGCCACGCCAATCAAGAATAGATAAAATACAAAGAAACTGAACATCAAATAAAAGTTTAAGTCTGTCCCAGAATATCTATGAATACCAAAACTATAGCAACAATAACTCCAATTCTTTGATCTCTTACTATAGGCCAGATTATATGACACATGTTATACATATATATTATACCTAATACTCACAAAATATCCTTACTTTGGTCCTACAGGCTACTAAGTACCTGAGAAATGTGATTGTGTCAGATATCAGAGAGCTGAGCTGACATTGAAAACCAAATATTCTACCAAAACTATAGAAGGTTTACCTCTACATCATGCTACCTTTCAAGTTTGCAGTGGGTGGATTATGCATATTCCTGTTTTGTTGCCTGTAACCTCTGTATCTAGAAATGCAGTGCTTAGATTAGTGTGGATTTTCTTGAATCTTCTGATCTATAGGTTCCTATGCCGTGGTTCTAGAACAGATGTAAACCACATTCTGTGGTTTGAGGAGTTTCTTATTATATACATTGAATACTGCTTCCAGTGATTCATCTAAAATAAAGTTTAGGTTTTCAAACTGTTTCCCACGGAGCAGTGTGTCTTAGAAACCTTTCAGTTACTGCCATGCTAAAGAGATGTTAGAGAAACATAAGAGTTGAGTAACAAGGGAACTAGATTTCCAAAACTCCCACCCTCTTACCTCCCCATTCCCATATGCTCCATGGTTTTAATTTTGTGTTTTAAACTGTGGGTTTCTATAACAATTTGATGTAAAGTAAAATTAGGTATATATCTTAAAAAAGAAAAGTCTGACCATAAACTAAGATATTTACAAAAATGCTCAGAAAGACAAAAGTCAATAAACTTGTAAAAACTAAAATCGATAGAATTTGGTAAGGAATCCAACCCAGTAAGTAAGGACAGGAAGATTCATAGTAACAGTTTATGCTAACAATTCTACATTTTTTAAGGATTTCATTATTTCAAAGCACTACTCGCCAGTGATGAAATCCAGATATGGAATCAAGAAATCTGGCCCCAGATATTGCCTCTTTCCTCATTTCATAGTGTTTCCAAAGGGAGTTCAAACACTGTATAGAGACTTATTGAGGCTGTTGACAAATATAGAATCTGATGAATTTCATTTCCTTCAAGAACAACTTAAAATATATTTTGGATATGAAAACAATAATGAAGAACAAGGGAAGGAAAGATTCAAACCGACACTCAGAGGAAATGCAAATAAGAAAATGATATATCACAAATAGCGGAAAAAAATTGTGAACATGCTTAACATCAATAATATGTAAAAATGTATAGTTTCTATAAAATGTAAGTATAAAGGGAACATGAAGCCACTTTCAGGGATGGAAGGACAAGATGGACTGAACATTAGATCTATAAAATTAAGACTAAGATCCATGTAAGATTATATGGAAACTAAAAATTCAGTGGAACTATTTCTAGAATTCTAGTTATCTTCAAAACAAAATTGAATAAATTAAAATAAATTCATTTTTTAGTAATTAAAGAAAAAAATCATTAAAACAAATATGATTGAAAACACGCATTGGAAGTGTTCACTATATTCCAGTTAAAAGGAATCTGAAAAGAAAAATTTAGTTTACCAGAAACTAAAAATCCTGAACTCAAAAATCAAAACAAAAACTAGAGGTGGATGAAGGTGGGTGAGGTAAAAGAGAGGGAGAGAAAAGAGAGATAAACATAACAATTAATTTCCAAATGTTTTAATGTCAAAATTGTCACAATATTCTCTTAAATGAAATTAGGTGCATAGGTAGATAAAACATTTTATATATACTATAATCCTAATTTTAAAAATCTAAAATATATTAAGCATTAAAATATTTGAACATAAAAATAATGTGCATATAAAGATTGTATCTAATGCTATCTGCTTTTGTTACAGCAGTACCCCACTTTCCAATGCCAAAATCTTCATTAGTTTCCGAGGACTGCTGTAAAAATTATCAAATAGAGGCTTAAAACAATGGAAATTTATTCTTTCACAGTTCCGGTGGTCACAAGTGCAACATCAATGTATTGGCAGGACCTCTGAAGGGTCTAGGAGAGGATCCTCCCTTACCTATTCCTAGCTTCTGGCAATCCTCAGCATTTCTTGGCTTGTAGACGCATGACTCCAGTCTTTGCCTCTGTTGTCACATGGCCTTCTTCCCCGTAAGTATATCTCTGTGATTCCTCTTCTCTTATTATGACATCAGTCATTGAATTTAGGGTCAACCTTAGTCTAATAAGGAGCCCTGGTTGCTCAGTGGTTAAGCACTTAGCTGCTAACAGAAAGGTTGGCATTTTTAAGCCACCATCCACTCCATGGGACAAAGACGTGGCAGTCTGCTTCTATAAAGATTACAGCCTTGGAAACCCTATGGGGCAGTTCTGCTCTGTTTTATAGGGTTAATATGAGTTGGAATCAACTCTTTTTTTTTTTTTTTGTTTTTAATCTAATATGACCTCATCTTATTCAACCAAGAGAACCTATTTCCAAATAAGGTCACAGTCGATGGTTCTGGGTAGATAGAAATTTTGGGGGACACTATTCAACCAACTATATACTTAAAAACAAAATAAAGGAAAAGACCATCTAGGGAAAATTAGTGGTTTTAACTATCATAAAATAAAATAGTTTAACATAAAAAATATCATATGCAGAATCTATAAGTAATGACAATCTTGGACTTTATATTTAGAATGCATATGACAGAAAAGAGTTGATGTTCTCAATTCAAAGACAGGTTTTTGTTGTTGTTTGGGTTTGGTTTTGTTTCAGTAACACAGTGCACCCCTATAAAAAATGGCAAAGGGTAAGTATAGGCAACACCAAATGATGAAATACAAACCTAAAGAGACAATAAAATCTTTTCCACTCAAGAAATCAAAGACAGGCAAATAATAACTTAGTGATATTATTTTCCACCTGTTAACTCAAAAATGTAGAAGTCCAATAACTGTATTTAGCATTAACAATGATACATTTTAAAGGGTGGTTTCATTCAATGTTGGTGGGAATATAAGCTGATTCAAATCTACTGGGAGGTAAATTGGCGATATGCATTTCAAGCGTTTATATTTTTCCAAGATCTTTATGCAAATATACTTGATTTATAGATTAAATTCCTATATAATAATGGGTAACATTCATTGACATATACGTGTGTGTGTACGTGTGTGTGTGTGTGTGTAAGTTCGTTAAAATACTATTTATACCATACATAATTTGAAACAACCAAATTTGGGAAAATGGTATACTGGCTATAAAAATTAAAATATTATCAAAAAGAGATACTATTATAGCATCAGTAAAGTATGTTTCCAAAATATTTTAATATCATAAAATAGTCACAATAATTTTTAAATAAAATTAGGTGGATAGAAAATCGTATTATAGTCAATGATCCCTATGTTAAAAATCTAAACTAGTATGTGCTAAAATATAAGAAAACTAATTATTCATTAAATTTCTGAATGCTGGTAACAAAATTTTCTGCATGGTCTCGATGAAAACAAGTTACTTTTGTAATTAGAAGGAAACCATCAATGCCATTTGAAAAATAAAAATGAGCTGAAGTAGTGTTAGGTAAACAAATCCCTGGCATCATAAGGCATTTCCTTCTCCAGCTGCTCTTCTGGCCTATCAGCCCATTCGTAGCAGTGAGAAGCCATTAGAGCAGGTGGCTGCTCATTTTATTCTGATACGGAAGATTAACCTCAGAGCTATTTCTGCATTTACTAGAAAACAGTTAGTCATGACAATTGTTAAAAACTATCTCCACTGATATGCAATCAAATTCATTTATATCAGTGCTTACTCTCACACTGGCTGAGTGTTAGAACGGGATGTAAATTATCTCGAATGTCTAAATTAGATTTTATTCTCAAGTCTTCGTGTCAGCTACTTGTCTATGAAAGCAAAACAGAAGATCAATCATTAACAGTATCACAATACTATTTGTTTTACATTTTAAACTGTGTAAGTGGAATAGTAACTTGTGATCTTGTGTTGAAGCTAAAGAAAAATGTGTCTAATAGCCCAAGAGAATGGATATTTATCAGTCATTTTTATTAAAATTAATCTAAAATAAATCTACCTATATGTTCATGTTCTTTTCTGTATTCAAAAGTGCCTCTGCTGCATTCCCCTCCAGATTCCTTTTGTTAATTAAGTATCAACACATTTTAGATCAATATAAGCCCTAGGGCTATTTTGACCTTGTATCTGAAATAGTCTTCTATTCCAGGGATGAAACATAAAAGATAAATTTAGAAGAAAAAAAAATTTATATTTAGTTTGCATTGTTTGGTAAATTCAAATAATTATCCTTTGTGAATTTGACCAGAACATTAATATTATCACAATGCAATCAGCATTTATCAGTTTTAGTCAAGAGGATCATCTGCTTCTATAGAACAGTCTTTAGTGTTCTTAGTACACATAATGCGAAAACAACTGAGAATGGCGAAAGGTGACGTCGTAGTTTCTTAGTGCCGCTATAGCAGAAATACCACAAGTGAGTGCCTATAAGAAACAGAAATCTATTTTCACATAGTTAAAAAAAAAAAAAAGAAAAAAACCTGTTGCTGTCAAGTTGATTTCGACTCATAGCGACCCTGCAGGACAGAGTAGAACTACCCCAAAGAGTTTCCAAGGAGCGTCTGGTGAATTCGAACTGCCGACAGTTAGGAGGCCTGAAATCCAAATTCTGGGCACTGGCTCTAGAGGAAGGCTTTTTCTCTCTGTTGGCTCTAGGGGAAGTTCTTTGTCTCTTTTTAGTTTCTGTTCCACCGTTCCTTGGTAATCTCCACTTGACATCAATCTTCCCCAGTTTGTCTTCGCTTGCTTCTGTGCCTAAGCTTCTCCTTTTATATTTCAAAAGTTATTGGTCTACAACAAACCCTACACTGATACAATCTCATCAACATAACAAAGAAAACCCTATTCCTAGATGGGATTGCATGCACATATAAGGGTTAGCATTTACAACACATATTTTTGGGGGATACATTCAATCCATAACAAGTTGATTGTAGTTTAAAAACTCTAGATATTTAGAAACTGTTAGCAATACTTTAACTTCTTTTTATGACTCTGGGTCTTTCTCCTCTAGAGCAGAGACTGAAAGAAACACAGGAGATAGCATTCATAACAATATTTGGTAAAATCAGGGCAGCATGGAAGATGGATGAATCAATATTTCAGACAAGATATCATGGCCCATCAAAATAAAATTTTTGACACACGTCAAAAGCAGCTTAACTGCTAAGTAAAACCAAAAAAAAAAACTCAAACTCGTTGCCCTTCAGTCAATTCCAACTCATAGTGAACCTATAGGACAAAGTCTAACTGCCCTGTAGGGTTTCCACAGAGTGACTGGGAGATTTGAACTGCCAACCTTTTGGTTAGAGCCAAACTCTTTAACTATTGCGCCACCAGGGGTCCTACTGCTAAATAAGTAATCTGAAAAATAAATGATTTTAGAGATTTTATTAAAGCACACAACACACAATTTATAAATTGCAGAAACACCAAACTCAGAGAGTGAAAGCAAGCCTCACGAGTGAAATCAGTGTTCCTAGGAATGGAGGAAAGGATCAAAAAATTACACACTCAAAAAAGGAACTAAATCATGGGGAGGGCAGTTACAGGAAAATCAATGAATACTGTAATAATCACAGTTTGATTGTATATACATCACACAGTTATGATAAAAGTAATACATATTATACGTAGCTTAAGTAAAGAAACCACAAGGAGTCTGTACTTTGTTTCTGACTAGTTGATACCTTATAAGAAACCATAAGGTTAATTCTGGTTGGCTGATTATCTCATAATAAGCCACAGGTTGTGTTAAGAGCTTCCTTTGAACAAATTATAATATCTGATATACATGTTTTTCAGAGATAGAGAAGCAGAAGTAGATCCCTGACAATGGTCAAAAGACAAGATGGAGTCTTAATTTTATATCAAGTTAGAGGATGAACTCAGGGCCTGGTTTTTCACAAATTAAGTGCCTCAAATTTTATGCTCTTACTCTCATAGAATGTGCAGATTTGAGAGGAACAACGGAATATTCAGAGAGAAAAAAATACGTGTTAAATGGTAGAGTTATCTAGGAATGAGTTGAAAATGAAGCGCTACTGTTCAAGAGAGAGTTCAAGAACGAAGATACAGTTCAAGAGGTGGGAGGTTGGAGTTCTCCCAGAGATACCTTGGCTTAGCAATCTACTTCTAAAAAATGAGCCATTGAAAACTGTATGGAGCACAGTTCTACACTGACAGACATGGTATCTCCATGAGTAGAAACTGATCTGACGGCAACGGGTATCTGGTATCCTTTAGGAGAGAGAGGTTTAGAAATTCTTTGTATTATGGATTTAGAGCTGTCAATATGTCTGACAGGCTGAAATCTGAGGGACATGTCTTAATGCAGACTTTTCATAGCAAGCACTACTTATATTGAAAGATGCAGATTAAAATAGCTGCTTTCTAAAGCTGTATTTATGCATACCATACGTGATATTAGAAGGCCCTGTGTGGTGCAAGTGGTTTGTACTCCACTACTAATATAAAAGTTGTAGGCTTGAACAAACCCAGTGGTTCCACAGAAGAAAGGCCTAGAGATCTACTTTAGTAAAGATTGCAGTCTCCCTCCCCTCACAAAAAAAAAAAAAAAAAAATTAGGAGCAATTAGACTCTCTAACACATGGGGTCACCATGAACCGTAATTGAGTCGAAGGCAACTGATTTGGTGTTTTTTGGTTTTTTTTTTTTTTTTGTATATAATATTAAGAAAACATCAATTTTCTGTATCAAATAATATCAATTTCTTTGTTTATTTGGGTGGCTTTGTATAATGATGGGAATTATAGGTGTCTGGTGGTGCAGTGGCTAAGACCTTGGCTTCTAACCAAAAGGCTGGCCATTTGAATCTACCAGCCACTCCTTGGAAACCATATGGGGCAGTTCTATTCTGTCCTATGGGGTCTCTATGAGTTGGAATCGACTTCAGGGCAACGGATTTGTTTCTTTTTTTTTTTTTTTTAAGCCAGAGAAGGTCAAACCATGCAAACCTGGTTCAGGAACTCTCAGGAAATGATTATTTAAACTATTACAGTAATTTAATTTGCAGTTAAGTCGCCTAACTAAATAACTGAATCAAAAGGGAAAAGCTTTGGAAGCTTCAGGAATCCATGGGAACATCTATAGTATATCTGAATCTCAGAAACAACTGGATTCAAATACGAGAATAATGTTAAGTGTTTCTCTGTTTCTTCTATCTTTCCTAGGCTCTCCTATTGCAGATCATCCTCCCATACATAGAAGGTAATTTGGTTGTCAACATTGCTCAGATTTCACATCTAAGAATTTTTGTATTTTCTTTTCCAGTCCTAGTTTTTGGAGAAAAACTGTGGAGGAAATCTTATTATCTTAGCTTGGGTCACATGACTGCTGTTGGAAAAATAAACTGTGCTAAGAGAGAGGACCTCAATAATGAACATATTGTGAGACTAATGCCAAAATCTAGGCCAATCTGTCTCACTGGACAACCAGAGAGAATAAGAACTTGGATTTATCAGCTATCATCACATAATTAGAATCTAGAAAGGAATATTTCTCGGAAGAAAGAGTTGTGAATTCACTTTTTCTCAAAAGAAAGGGGGGCATAACACACAATGCAAATAAATAATATCTATTACAGCTACCATTTTGCATAACCAGAATTCACTTAATTGACACATCGAGTTCAGACATCGTTGCTACCAGGGGAAAAGAAATGTTTCCACATAATCTACCTTAACCGATGTTCTTCAGTTTTCTTAGTGTTCTTCAGTTTGCTTAGTTGGGAAATGGAGAAAATATTAATTCTTAATAAAGCAGATAAATGACATAATGCATGAAAAGCAAATACATAATTGAACACAATGTTATGCAATACATGTGAGATTCTGTTGCAAATGCTACTAACAATAATAGTTACTAATTCATAAATTTATGTTTGCTATTTTCTTTATAAATTAAGTCTAAGAGAGAGGTTAAGAGAAGAGGTTCTGTAGGGAGATGGCCTGGAAGCTAAGCATTGTTCTATAACTTAGAAAATGTAACTGAGAAGATGTCTTTTATTAAGTAACTTAATTTCATTGTACCTAAGTTTTCTTATCTGTAATAACTGGAAAGTTGTTGTTGTTAGGTGCCATGGAGTCAGTTCCTACTCAGAGACCCTATGCACAACAGAATGAAACACTGCCGGGTCCCACACCACTCTCACAATCATTGCTGTTTGAGCCCATTGTTGTGGCCATTGTGTCAATCCACCTCCTAGAATGTCTTCCTCTTTTTTGTTGACCCTCTAACTTACCAAGCATGATCTTCTCCAGGAATTGGTCCTTCTTGATAACATGTCCAAAATAAATAAGATGAAGTCTTACCATCTGTCACGGATTGAATTGTTTCCTCCCAAAATATCTGTCAACTTGACTAGGTCATGATTTCCAGTATTGTATAATTGCCTACCATTTTGTAATCTGAAGCGATTTCCCTATGTGTTGTAAATCCTATCACTATGATGTAATAAAATGGATTAGTGGCAGTTATATTGATGAGATCTACAAGATTAGATAGTGTCTTAAGCCAATCTCTTTTGAGATGTCAAAGAAAAAAAGCAAGCATAGAGACATGTGAACCTAATACCACCAAGACAGCAGTGCCAGAGCAGAGTACATCCTTTGGACCTGAGGTTCCTGCACTGAGATGCTCCAAGACCAAGGGAAGACTGATGACAAGGAACTTTCTCCAGAGCTGACACGATGAGAAGGTCTTCCCCTGGAGCCAGTTTCCTAGATTCAGATTTCTAGCCTACTGGACTGTGAGAGAATATATTCTCTTTGTTAAAGCCATCCACTGGTGGTATTTCTGTTATAGCAGCACTGGATAACTAAGATACCATGCTTGCTTCCAAGAAGTGTTCTGCCTGTACTTCCTCCAAGACAGACTTATTCGTTCTGCTGGCAGTCTATGGCATATTCAATATTCTTCACCAATGATAATAAATACTTTAAAGGATTGTGATGATTAAATTAATTAATGCCTAGAGTGGTACCTGGTACCTAGTTTATTCTTTGCTTGTTATTGTGGTGATTGCATTAGTATTTTCTTCCTTTTGCAGTAGGCCCTTTTAGCTATTTCACAAATATATCTTCTCAGAAAAGGGCTTACATAAAATTTGCTCCTTCTAATTTGACACATTACCACAC
Organism: Dugong dugon; assembly: GCA_030035585.1. Lineage (NCBI taxonomy): Eukaryota > Metazoa > Chordata > Mammalia > Sirenia > Dugongidae > Dugong > Dugong dugon. Next base: position 44,348,883 of record CM057477.1, on the reverse strand, counting down.
TATTTGTCTAGTATTAGCTAATACATAGTATTATTGATATTGAAAATTCAGTTAATAGGAAAGAAAATAGAAAAATACTTAGAAAAACTTTTAAGTCCGGCAAGATGGTGCTCTAGGCAGAAGCACCATGCCGTCCCTCCACAGCAAAGATCCGAAAAACTAAGCCAAACAGAAAATCAACAATCCTGAAACCCTAGAACATCAAATGAAGAGATAAAGAACTCAGCCAAACACCAAACGGAGTGAGAATACTGAAAGAGAACGGAGAGTGAGGAGAGATTCATGCAGAGGTCCCCTACCAGCTAACCCAGCGCGGATCCACCATCTTGGACTCCTATCGGAGACCAGCAAACAGGAGAATGGGAGAGCAGCCTCGCGGAGCATCCAGTGGGAGACAAAACAGCCAGTAATTTGCGGTGTGAGCTTTCCCACCCCCCACCCCTCTTCGCCTCGGCTGGGGCTCCCCTGCTTCCCGTGGCCAAGGTCCCTGGGCCGGGGGGCACTGGTGCTTGGATTCCACGCGCCCGGGCTGGTGGCTCTCTGGGTGCCGTTTGTTGGCTGCTGGTGTTCCTTTTTCTACCACCTCCCCCTCCTTTTGCTTGGGTGCCTGGTTCCGAGTGCCGTCTTTGCTCTTTCCTGCGGGGCTGTGGGGCTGCGTTCGGGTGTGTGGCTACTTCCAGGTCTGGGCTGCCCCGCTGGTGAGATCCCAGGGCCTTTGTTCGTTCGCCCCCTCTGCTTCCCGTGCTGACAGTCTCTTGACCCGGGACCGCCGGCTGCTTGGATTCCACGTGCCCGGGCGGGCGGCTCTCTGGATGCCGTTTGTTGGCTGCTGGTGCTGCTTTTTTCTTTTTTTATCTCCTGCTTCTTTTGGTTTCTCGCTTGCCTCTCGCCACCTCCCCCTCCTTTCACTTGGGTGCCTGACTCCTTGCACCCTCTTTGCTCCTTTCTGAGGGTTCCCAGAGTGCAGGCAATTTGTGACATACGCTTTCCCACTCTCCACCCTTCTTCACTCACACTCAGCCTCTTCTGTTTCCCATGGACGCAGTCTCTTGTCCAGAAACACCAGCCCGCACTGGCTGGCTCTCTGAGTGCCGTTCGTTGACTGCTGGTGTTGCTTTTTTTTTTTAATATTATTTTTTTCTTTTTTGATTACTTATGTTTTCTTTTCCTTCTTTTTCCCTTTTGTCTTTCTTCATTGCTCGATTTCTCATCTCTCTATCTCTTCCTTCTCTTTCTGATCCCTGAATACCAGGCGATGTATGCCAATGCACCTTCTGGCCAGGCTGTGCTGTGAAACCTGAGACCAACTTCCCCAGATCTCATAGCTGCGTCGGTGGGATCCCTGGGAACTTTGCAGTTCTTTAACTATTCTGATTTTTATTTGGTCATTCTTTCCTTTTCTTTCTCTTCCCCCTTCTGGTTTCCTCCATCCCATAGTCTCTCATCTGTCCATTCCAACGGCAAGCTCCCCTAGCATTCTTTTATGTTTGTATGCTTTTTTGTTCCTGCTGCTATCTCCTCACTCCCATATCCAGCTTAGCTTCACACATAACCATCTCCCCGCTGCATCCTGCCTACCTGCACCGTGCACTTGACATCACACCACCAAGCTGTGCAGGCATGCCCTATTGGAACCTGCCCAGCACTGACTACCAACCGTCCTGGGGGCTGCAGTGAGTGCCACAAACAACCCGTCCCAGTGGCTCCTCTTCAGCTAGACCTGCCCAGCTGTACCACAAGGACAAAACAAAAAAATCTACAATCAATAAACAAGAGAAATATCTACTGAATGCCCCCAAAACAGCAAACAATATCAAAACATTTACAAAAACAAGACAAGATGGCTCCAATAGGCGTCCAAATTAAAACACCAGATAACTCTCCTGTGGAAGAAAATGCACTAGAAGTACCTGATAGGGAACTCAAATTACTAATACTTGGAATTTTCCAAGAACTGAGGCAAAAAGCTGACAAACATGAGGAAAAAATAGACAAATTTATGGAAAATACAGACAAAAAATTGGAAGAATTCAGGAAGATGATGCAGGAACAAAATGCCAAAATAAATTCACAACTCGAAATTATACAAAAACAACAATTAGAAATCCAAAAGATAAACAAGATTTCAGAAATGAATGATGTCATAGAAGGGCTGAGAAGTAAATTTGAAACCATGGAAGACAGGATCAGTGGAACTGAAGACAAACACTTGGACACAACTCTGTTTCAGGAAAACTCAGAAAAAAGAACAAAGAAAAATGAAGAGACCCTGAGAGTTATGTGGGACACAATTAAAAGCAAAAATTTACGAGTGATTGGCATCCCAGAACAGGCGGAGAAAACAGAAAACACAGAGAGGATCATTGAGGAACTGCTGACAGAAAACTCTCCCAATATCATGAAAGATGAAAAGCTGGCCATCCAAGAAGCTCAACGAACCCCATATAGAAGAGACCCCAAAAGAAAATCACCAAGACATATCATATTCACACTTGCCAAAACTAAAGACAAACAAAGAATCCTGAGAGCAGCTCGTGAAAAACAAGAAGTCACATACAGAGGAGAAACAATAAGACTAAACTCAGATTATTTGGCAGAAACCATGCAGTCAAGAAGGCAGTGGGATGACATATATAAAATCTTGAAAGAAAAAAATTGTCAGCCAAGAATAATATACCCGGCAAAACTCTCGTTCAAATTTGATGGTGAAATTAGGTCATTTCCAAATAAACAGAAACTAAGGGAATATGCAAAATTCAAACCAAAATTACAAGAATTATTAAAGGGAGTTCTTTGATCTGAGGACAAACAGCTTCAGCCCTCAGCAGGACCTAGGACAAAGGTTAATACGAACCAGATACCATTCTAGGAAATGAACTCTCGAGGACTATCCAAAACCAAAAGAAATACAACAGGGAATCAGAGCAATCAATCAAAGGATAACAACAACATCAAAACAATGAAAGAGGGAATAAAAGGCATAGGTATAGAACCTTTCATGGAGAGTAAGGCAAGGTGATACCCAGTAAGGGTAGACTGCTTCAAACATATAAAGATAAGGGTAAAATTCATGGTAACCACAAAGAAAGTTAACAAACCAACTCATAAAGATAAAGATGAAAAACTTAAAGTTTCAGCAAAAACAAAACCTACGAAAACAAAAGAAATGAAAAAAAATCCACAAACAAAAGTAACTCAGCACAAGAGAGTAAGAACAAAGAAAACTTCAGCACCACAAAAAAAGCACTACAAAATGACAGCAACAAACTTCAATCTATCAATAATTACACTGAATGTAAATGGACACAATGAACCCATAAAGAGAAAGAGAGTGGAAGAATGGATAAGAAAACAGGATCCATCAATATGCTGTCTACAGGAGACACACCTCAGAAACAAAGATGTGAATTTATTAAAAATCAAACGATGGAAAAAAATATATCAAGCTAACAACTACCAAAAAAGAGCAGGAGTGGCAATTCTAATCTCAGATAAAACAGAGTTTAAAACAAAATCTACCTTAAAAGACAAAAAAGGACACTATATAATGATTAAGGGGATGATCCATCATGAAGACATAACCATAATACACATCTATGCACCCAATGACAGGGCTCCAAAATACATAAAAAAAAAACCTCTAACACCACTGAAAAGAGAAATTGACAGTTCCGCAACAATAGTAGGAGACTTCAACACACCACTCTCAGTAAAGGACAGAACAACTAAGAAGAAACTCAGCAAAGGTACAGAAGACCTAAAGGACACAATCAGCCAACTGGACCTCATAGACATATATACAATACTCCATCCAACCGCTGCAAAGTACCCATTCTTTTCCAATGCACATGGAACATTCTCCAGAATAGACCACATCTTAAGCCACAGAGCAATCCTCAACAAGATCCAAAACGTTGAGATAATTCACAGTATCTTCTCTGACCACAATGCCATCAAGGAGGAAATTAACACTAGAAAGAGCAAGGAAAAAAAATCAACTAAATGGAAACTGAATACACACCACAATACACATTGATGTGAATACACATCAATGGGTAATAGAAGAAATCAGAGATGGAATTAAAAAATTCCTAGAATCAAATGAGAATGAAAACACATCATACCAAAACCTTTGGGACACAGCAAAGGCAGTCCTCAGAGGACAATTTATAGCAATAGATGCACATATCAAAAAAGAAGAAAGGGACAAAATCAAAACATTAACTACAGAACTCAAACAAATAGAAAGAGAACAGCAAAAAAAAAAAAAAAAAAAAAAAAAAAAAAAGCCCACAACCACCAGAAGAAAGGAAATAGTAAAGATCAGAGCAGAAATCAATGAAATAGAGAACAGAAAAACAATAGAAAGAATCAACAAAACCAAAAGTTGGTTCTTTGAAAGAATCAACAAAATCGACAAACCACTGGCCAGACTGACAAAAGAAAAACAGCAGAGGACACAAATAACCCAAATAAGAAATGAAATGGGGGACATTACAACAGACCCAACCAAAATAAAAAGGATTATAACAGAATATTATGAAAAACTATATTGCAACAAATTTGAAAACCTAAAGGAAATGGATAAATTTCTAAAAACACATGGCCTACCCAAACTACAACAAAGTGATATTGAAAATCTTAACAGACCCATAACAGGAGAAGAGATTGAAAGGGTCATAAAAAAACTCCCAACCAAAAAGAGCCCAGATGGCTTCACTGGAGAATTCTACAAAACATTTACAGAAGAGCTTGTACCAGTTCTACTGAAGCTATTTCAGAGCATAGAAGAGGAAGCAACACTTCCAAATTCGTTCTATGAAGCCAGCATAACGCTGATACCAAAACCAGGCAAAGACATCACAAAAAAAGAAAATTACAGACCAATATCTCTCATGAATATAGATGCAAAAATTCTGAACAAAATTCTAGCCAATAGAATTCAGTATCATATCAAAAAAATAATACACCACGACCAAGTAGGATTCATCCCAGGTATGCAAGCATGGTTTAACATTAGAAAATCCATCAAAGTAATTCACCACATAAATAAAAGGAAAGAAAAAAATCACATGATCATCTCAATTGAAGCAGAAAAGGCATTTGACAAAGTCCAACACCCATTCCTGATAAAAGCTCTCAATAAATTAGGTGTAGAATGGAAATTTCTCAACATAATAAAGGGCATCTATGCAAAACCAATGGCCAACATCATTCTTAATGGAGAGAGGCTGAAAAGATTCCTCTTGAAAACAGGAACAAGTCAAGGATACCCTTTATCACCACTCCTATTTAACATTGTGCTGGAAGTTCTAGCTAGAGCAATAAGGCAAGAGAAAGAAATAAATGGCATCCAAATTGGTAATGAAGAAGTTAAACTCTCCCTGTTTGCAGATGATATGATACTATACTTAGAAAACCCTAAAGACTCCACGAGAAATCTACTGGAACTGATAGAAAGATTCAGCAGAGTAGCAGGATACAATATAAACATTCAAAAATAAGTTGGATTCCTATACACCAGTAAAGAGAATGATGAAAAGAAAATCAGGAAATCAATATCATTTTCAATACCCCCTAAAAAGATAAAATACTTAGGAAGAAATCTGACCAGGAATGTAAAAGACCCATACAAAGAAGACTACAAAACACTGCTGCATGAAACCCAAAGGGATCTACATAAATGGAAAAACATACCATGCTCATGGATAGGCAGACTCAACATTGTGAAAATGGCAATTCTACCTAAAGCAATTTACAAATACAATGCAATCCCAATCCAAATACCAACAACATTCTTCAAAGAGATGGAAAAACTAATTATTAACTTTATTTGGAAAGGGAAGAAGCCCTGAATAAGTAAAGCACTACTGAAGAAGAAAAATAAAGTTGGAGGACTCACACTACCTGACTTCAGAACCTACTATACAACTACAGTAGTCAAAACAGCCTGGTACTGGTACAACAACAGATACATTGACCAGTGGAACAGAATTGAGAACCCAGATGTAAATCCATCCACCTACAGTAACCTGATTTTCGACAAGGGCCCCAAGTCCATCTAATGGGGAAAAGACAGTCTTTTTAACAAATGGTGCTGGCAAAACTGGATATCCATCTGCAAAAAAATGAAACAGGACCCATACCTCACACCGTATACAAAAACTACTTCAAAATGGATCAAAGACCTGAATATACAGCCTAAAACTTTAAAGGTCATAGAAGAAAAAATAGGACCAACACTTCAGGCCTTAATACATGGCATTAACAGGATACAATCCATAACCATCAACACACAAAACCCAACAGATAAACTAGGTAATTGGGATCTTCAAAAAATCAAACAAAGTCAAAAGACTTCACCAAAAGAGTCAAAAGAGAACTTAAAGACTGGGAAAAAATTTTTGGACAGTACAAGTCAGACAAAGGTCTAATCTCCATAATCTACAAGAAAATCCAACACCTCTACAACAAAAAGACAAACAATCCTATCAAAAAATGGGCAAAGGAAATGAACAGACACTTCACCAAAGAAGACATTCAACTGGCCAACAGACACATGAGGAAATGCTCACGTTCACTAGCCATTAGAGAAATGCAAATTAAAACCACAATGAGATACCATCTCACCCCGGCATTACTGGCACGAATCAAAAATACTGGAAATAACAAATGTTGGAGGGGCTGCAGGGAGATGGGAACTCTTATACACTGCTGGTGGGAATGCAAAATGATACAACCATTTTGGAAAATGATATGGCGTTTCCTCAGAAAGCTAGAAATAGCCATACCATTCGATCCAGCAATCCCACTCCTTGGAATATATCCTAGAGAAATAAGAGTCGCCACTCAAATAGACATATGCACACCTATGTTCATGGCAGCATTGTTCACAATAGCAAAACGATGGAAACATCGTAGGTGCCCATCAACAGACGAATGGATAAACAAACTATGGTACATACACACAATGGAGTACTATGCAACGAGGAAGAACAACAATGAATCTGTGAACCACCTCATAACATGGATGAAACTGGAGGACATTATGCTGAGTGAAATAAGTCAATCACAAAAGGACAAATATTGTTTGAGACCTCTATTGTAAAAACCCATGAAAAAATTCACATGCAAAATGTAACAATCCTTGTTGGTTACCAGGGATGGGAGGGGGGGGGAATACTAAATAGGCAATAGATAAGTGGTATCTTGGGTGAGAGGTGAGACAGTACACAATACAAGGGAAACTAACACAACCTGCAGAAGGAAAGGTCATGGAGGCCCCATGGACACATCCAAACTCCCCGAGAGACTGAGTTGCTGGACGGAGGGCTCTAGGGACCATGGTCTTGAGGAACATCTAGCTCAATTGGCATTACACTACTTATAAAGATAATGCTCTACATTCTACCTTGATGAGTAGTGTCTGGGGTCTTAAAAGCCTGTGAGCGGCCATCTAAGATACTCCACTGGTCTCATCCCTTCGGGAGCAAGGGAGAATGAAGAGAACAGGATACAACGAAAAGATTAGTCCAAAGGACTAATTGTCCACAGCTACCAAGACCTCCCTCAGACTGAGTCCAGTACAGCTAGATGGTGCCCGGCTACCACCTCTGACTGCTCTGACCAGGATCACAACAGAGGTTTCTGGACAGAGCTGGAGAAGGATGTAGACCATAATTCTAACTCACAAAAAAAAGACCAGATTTACTGGCCTAAAGGAGACTGGAGAAACCTCAAGAGTATGGCCCCCAGACACCCTTTCAGCTCAGAGGTGAAGTTACCTTCGAGGTTCACTGTTCAGCCTGGGAGTGGACAGCGCAGTAAAACCAAATGAGACTAATGAGGTACAGGAGTCCAGTGACAAGGGCCAGAAGGCAGAGACGGAGTAGGAAGCTGATGATAGGGAACACAAAGTTGAGTAAGGATACTGTTGATGTGTTGTGAGATTGTTAACCATTGTTATAGGGCAACATTTGTAGTAACTGTTAAATGGGAGGCTATTTTGTCCTGTGAGCCTTCATCTTGGGTGAGAACTGCAGCACAATTGGAAGAGCATAGTCAATGTCACTTAAATATGTACGTAAAAAGTTTTGAAATGGCGTATCTTTGGCTACGTGTATTTTCACCAAAAAAATAAAAATAAAAAAGTTGAGAATTCAGAGGGTTAAACTGTTGTGGGGTTGTTAACCAAAGTCATAAAACAGCATGTGTACTACTGTTACATGAGAAACTGTTCTGTAAGCCTTCACCTGAAGTACAATAAAATATTAAAAAAAAAAAATCTTTTAATATTTTTATATGATATGTTTTTATTGGTATGTGTTGTTGTTGGTAGTTGCCATCAAGTTGATTCTGATTCATAGAAACCCCAAGTGTGCAGAGAAGAACTACTCCATAGGATTTTCAAGGTTGTGACCTTTGAAATACATATCACCAGGCCTTACTTCTGAAGTGTCTATGGGAGAGTTTGAACTGCCAACCTTTTGGTTAGTCCAGCTCTTAAATATTTATGCTGCTCAGGGACTCCCTTATATGGCATAAAGTCCAGAAAGTTCTAGGGTAGGAATACTGACAGATTAATTACTGGGAAGAGCACAGAGTTAGTGCAGATTATTGTTTGCGAGATTTTGTTCTGTATCAGGATGAACATTCACAGTCTCTGGCATTCTCACTGTAAACTGCTGAAAGTTAGGTTTATAACAACTAGACTCTACAACATCAGCTATAGTCAGAAATGCATTGCTAATTCTTATGTTGTTGTTGTTGGGTGCCGTCGAGTCGGTTCCGACTCATAATGACCCTAGAATAAGTCATAAACATATGATTGATGACCACTCACTTAAGTTTAACTATCATCCAAATTTATACAAAAGTAATACTCACTTTCATATTAGGAAATACATTTTAAACTATTTAGACAATTATCAATTGAATAATCTTAGTATAAAAATATTAAATGGAAAATTAAAAAAGGATGTATTTATTTCTTTCAAGTATTTTTTTTCTTCCTTTCTTTTTAATTAATTGGTTACTACACGTTTTGTATGCCCAATAAGGAAACAGCTAATTCTTATTTCGCTTTCATGACAAAGTTAAGTTTTTTAAAACACCACAATTAAAATCTTAGTTTTTCAAAAGTGTGGATTTAATAAGAATTACAACTTTGAATCATTTCATATCATAAAAGGCAACAAAATGTCATTACAAACATAATGTCTGTGTTCAATTTTCACTAGAAGTCTTTTCACTTATATGGAGTTAACAAAATATTTAACAGAGAGTAGACTAAGGAATACCAAATAGAAAACAGCTAATTGTGTAGAAACCATCAAAATCTAAAGAAAACATCAAATTGATAGATCAGAAAAGCTAAAGAGGATCTAGTTTAATATATACGTGAGGGAGGGAGGGAAAGAAATACCTTTTAAATTAGGGCTTTAAGACAGATATTAATCATGATAGAAATTTGGAAAGATAAATCCTGAAAGATAAGGAGGATTTTAAATACATCTTTAAATAAGGAGAGCCTGATAATATATACTTTAAATAATGCAGGATCTTATAGATGCCATATTTCATATTTTATACCTTTAATTTGAGAACAAGGGGACTAATTAACATAAATCTAGAAAATAAAATATGCAACTAGCAGCTTTTGAGAAATAAAATGATATCATATAATGCGATTCATTTGTAATCAAATTCAATGGTAAGAGTTTCTGAGTAATAATCAACAGGCTTTATAAAGAAGAAATTAGCCTAAAATATTAATTCAAAGATAAGATTATATGGAACAATCATTCAAATTTATCTGGACTTCAAGAAGGGACTTGATTACATCACCAGTAAATTTTCCAGAATTAGAAATGTATGAACATTAGACAAATAGATAGCTTGGTAACCCCCAACTGATTGGAAGATAATGCTAAACAGATGGTGATGACAGATTTGGAATCAGCCTGAATGAGCGATATTCCCCAGAGGTCAGACCTGGTTTCATTTTTTAAAAATATCTCTTTGATGACATAGTTGAAATAGTTTGGAGTGTGATTTTTCTTAGTTTTTTTAAAATGTTCTTGAGATAAAGAGTTATATAATATTCAATACAATAAAATATAGTCTTTAATTACATATATACATATATATGTGCATGTATCTTGAGACACTATATTTTAAAATTTCAAGCTTACAGAATCCAAATATCCTTATAATTATCTTTGGAAGTTGAAACTTATGATCATTATTCTAATAGGTAATAATTAAAACTAGGGAAGTAAAGTCCTCTCAGATGTTTGAATATAGTAAAAAAAATACACTTAATGAGGAACTTCTAAACCTATACCTTTATAATTTGGCTTAAGTAAGTAAGTTTAGTTTATAATAGCTTTTAAATTACTTGACCAAAAATTAGGTAAAGCCTTAGGCAATGTAGTGAATATTATATTTCTATCACTCAACATCCTGATACCTTGGAGATTTCCTAGTTATGATGAGTTCATAAAGTCAACTAAAACATACACTTTCCTTAAAATGATTAAATTAAATTCTGTACTCTCTAAATATATTTTTCTGCACCTTATAATTACTTACATGACAAGTGTTGATGACTATCTCTAAAATAAGCCTAATGATTCAAAACACACTTTAAAAGAAATTCCACAAAACCTTTGCAGATTTTTAAAAGAGCTTCTCAGTAGATAATGTCTTGAAATTGGCTAAAAAGAGAGAAGCTTTATAAAATAATACCATTAAGTTCTAACTTTCGAATCACTGGAGAAAACAATTTTGCATTATGCATCAGTGTAATTTTCACTCGCTTGTCCCTGATTGAAAATAAAGGAAATGGCTTTTATAATACTACTCACTCACACCTGCAATTTTAAGTGTTGAAACAAATCAATGAAGTTAGAATCCTGCCACAATCAAGGTTTATAAGCAGAGGGGACACACACACAGCAAATTATTCCTTTGTTGACAGACTCATTCTAAATTTGTTTTTTTTTTAGTACAACTAGTTTCCCCCAGTGGTTTAATGATGATGTGTGAATAGTAAGTAACTGTACCTGTTTTATCATCATCTTCCTTTAACATGTATATGCATACACACCAAACAGAGAATTTTCATTCAACACAGTCTAAAAGCAAAATGTCTTCAAACCTTGTGATTGTCCTTATGAAATGATTGCCTCTGGATGAAAAAGGAAGAAAGCATATAAGCAGTACTCATTAAAACGTTTTAGACTGAATTGAATTGTCTATTACGCACTTAATAAATTGTTGGTAAGTTCATCTCTTTTTACTTTCAAAACAGTTTAACTTAACGTAAAAAGTAGTAGAGCTCCTTTCATCAACAGATAATTTCTAATACCTTAATAAAGTACATGATGTCTTCTACTTAACTTTTGTGGATAAAATCTAAAGTTACTGTGCCCTAACAATCCAAGGATTGTGGTGAATGCTGTATATTTTAATACCTGAAATAATAAATGCTATTTGGATAATATTTATTATTTCGAATCCCTTTAGTATGATTTCTGAAACAAATAAATGTGTTTTACTGTGGGCTAGCTTTTATAAGTGTCAATATTTACATTATTTAATTTATGTTCAGCAACACTTTAATAAAGTTTGCATAAACAGAGACCTGTCTCTTTCCTTAATTGTATTGTAACATTAATAATTAAATTCCTGTGGTAAAGAAAAATCCTGGTAACTTACTATACTGGATGAAACTCTGACAATTTTTAAAATACACATTCAAATTTTTTTTTGTTTTTGTTTCTGTTTTTGCAAATTAATGCAGGCACACAGGAGTCTAGTCTTTAACTGCAAAACAATAAAAGTTACCTGGATAAGTACTTCATTCAACAATAATAAGCCTAAGAAAGGACATTTTTTTAAAAACTGTATCAATTATTTTTGAGTCACTTTTTTTTATGAAATGCTTTATCATAATCTACCTTCACCGCTATTGCTGAGTTAGGAATATATGATATATCTTTAAATGACATTAGTCATATTCAAAGTTATTGTATAAAGCAATCATTGCTAAAGTCAGCAATACTAATTTGCTGGTATCTTTAAATGGAAAGTAATTAATATTTCCACCTGGATTTAAGTACTATTGAATCAGGCAATCTTGCAACCACAAAAGTTAATTTTTTACATCATAATTAGATTTTTAAGTTCAAAGAAAATCTTCTAATTTATTCTGAGAGTTTAAACACAGCCAAAGACACTGTATTCATCAACACAAATTCAAACCCTGAATGAGTCCCATAAGTTTGATAGATTTTTAGTGAATATCTGAAGTAACTTTGTTTATTTTTATTTAGTGAAATATCTTGATACCTTGGAAATGTGCACAGTACAATTAAACTTGAATATTTACTAGTTATCTAAAGTTATTGAAGTTTCTCTATTTCCCATAAAATGTGGATGTCGTGTATCAGTGTGTGTTCATGGATGCAATATTTTCCCTGTTTGCTGGAATTATCAAAATCTTCCTTTTCCATCAGCTTACATTAAATGTTGTGGTTATTTTGCCCTGCATGTCTTATTTAGTGCATTCAAGTTAAAATAGAAAACAGAGCCACTGGCCAGAGTATGGCCACTGAGTGCACTTCTCCATACAAAATAATTAGAAGACATCAAATAAATTTAACCATACAATAAGTATATGTCCAGGTGTGAGGCCAAGAAAGCTAAGATTACAAGATAAAAATCACTGCGTACTATTAAAACTTTTTTTGGGATCATATGTTCTCTAACCATCAATAACTTTAGCAAGAAATATCAATCAACTGATACACTGTTCATTATTTATCTTCTACATTAATGGTCCCTGCCAGATACATTTAAAATCAAATGTTATATAATCGAATAAAACATGTGATGGCTATTATTTATAATTTTAAATGACTCCACTTTTGTCCTAGATTAGTAATAAGTAAGGAGAATGTAGTTAGGTAAAGGGAAAAGGGGAAAATAATCTTATGAGATCTGTGGATTAAGTTAATAATTGAAAATGTTTGAATGAGAGTTACATAGTAGGGAGGACAGAAAACAGAGAAAATGAGGAAATAGGTTACCATGCTGAATCATTTTCAATATTAGTACCATCCAATGGAAATTTTTACATTGAAGTAAATATTTTATATCTGAATTGTGAAATATAGTTGCCACTAGCTATATGTGGTTATTGAACACTTGAAATGTGGCTTAACGAGACTGAGGAATTAAAATTTTTATTTGATTTTAATTAAATGAAATAGAAGTGGATTAAATTTACTTTTCCCTACTCACCCCACTAAGTACAACTAAAAATCCTGCATAGTACATATATATTTAAAATAAAGAATTAAAGAAAACTCTGAAAGCTTGAGGTGAAAGACCGATTGACTAGGGAGTTTAGGATCCCAGGAATGACATGATAGTGACTTGCCTGAGATTTATTTTTGCTTTATGTATTTCAGAGTGGGAACTGAAGAAGAAGCTGGCAACCCAGCTGGCTCAACCCCAGAAAAACCTACAAAAAACTGCTTTCTCTAGCCAAAGGAGCAGAAAAGGGGCAGCCAGCAAGACAGAAAAAGTAAAGATAATGACTGCTCTACTGCAGCAAAACACCACAGAAAATCCTATGGCTCCTGCACTGTTTGTGATAGCAAAGGCTGAGTGGGGAGTCCAAAAGTGCACACTTGCCAGGCTGCCAAAAAGTGCCCCAACACTTCTGGTGGGGTTGTGTCAGTGGAGACCAAGTGGTGCCACTCTCACTTCACCAGGATGGTGTCAAAGGATGCATAGAGAAAAGGCAGGAATTGCACCTTGACCCAATGATAACAAGGCTATGCTTCTCAGAGAGTCAGTAGAGGCCATGTGGGGAGTTGAAACTCCCACCCCTGCCCAGCAGTAATGAGGAATCCTTCTTCACGTGGTAATGTAGACCAAGTGGATCTGAAACTATAGCATAACCAGACAGTAATCAGGTGGTGCCCTTTCCCTGGCCTGAATGCTGTTGAGGAAGTTAGAGAAAGCAAGTTTAAATAAGATCCTCAGTGTCATAACAATATACCCAAGATGGCAAGGTTTCAAGAGAAATTACTCATCATACCAAGAAACAGAAAGATCTCAAACTGAATGAAAAAAAGATAGTTGATAGATGCCAAGAACAAGATGATAGAGTTGATAGAACTATCTTGAAAAAAAAAAAAAATTGAGTAGTGAATACATAAAGATTTAACAAGCAGCTACAAACACTCTTGAAACAAAATAAGACGTGGAAGATCTCAGCAAAGAAATAGAATATTCAAAGAAGAACTACATGGAATTTTAGATCTAAAAATAGAGCAACTGAAATAAATTCTCAAGGCAGAATATAGGGGAAAGTGGAAAGAATCAGTGAATTAGAACATACAATAATGGAAATTATCTAATCTCAATAACAGAAAAACATACAATAATAAATAAATAAATAAGCAAACAAAATAAAAACCAAACCTCAGGGACCTGTGGGACTCAGATTAAAGATCTAACATTCTTGCCATCAGTTATGGAAAGGGAGGAAAAAGAGGGCAAGACTGAAAAAGTGCTCAAAGAAACAGTGGCTGAAAACTTTGAAAATTTGTCAACAGTCATAAACCTACTGATCCAAGATGCTGTAAGAATCCAAAAGAGGATAAACACAGAGAAATCTAAGAAAAGACATATGATAACTGAAATTCTGAAAACTAAAACAACTAAAAAATTATGAAAGCAGTGAGAAACACACCTTGCATATAAGGGGAAATATTTAAATTATAATTGATTTTTCTTCAACCCATGGGAACAGAAGGAAATGTCACAACGTTTTTCAGGTGTTGAAATAAAAGGACTGTCCACCCACATTCCTATGCCTATGAAAATGGCCTTCAGAAATAAGGAGGGTATCAAGACATTCTCAGAGGAAGGAAAACTAAGAGAATTTATCTTCATCAGACCAATGCTAAACGAATGGCTAAAGGAAGTTCTCTAAACTGAAAAGATTTTATAAAAGAATAAAATTGGGATCATCAGAAAGAAAGAACAAACATAATAAAAATAATAGGTAAATAGTCTTTCTCTTCTTGAGTTTTCTAAATTATATTTGAGGATGGAAGCAAAATATATGTGCTTATAAATATATGTACAGGAAATATTTAAGGCAATTATATCACAATTTGGAGAGGTGATAAATTAAAAGGGACAAGATTTCTATATACCACTCAAACTGGAAAAATGATGACAGCAATAGACTGCTGTAAGTTATGTATATACAATGTAATACCTAGAGACACCTCTAAGAAAGCCATGCAAAAAGACATACTCAAAATCACAATAAACACCAAACCCATGGCTGTCAAGTTAATTCTGACTTATTGCGACCCTGTAGGACAGATTACAGCTGCCCCATAGGGTTTCCAATGAGTGCCTGGTGGATTAGAACTGCCAACCATTTGGTTAGCAGCCATAACTCTTAACCACTACACCACCAGAGTTTCCAAAATCACAATAGATAAATTAAAATGGAATTCTATAAAAAAAAGCGAACAAAAACCCAACTCTAAGTACTGCACTAGATTCAATACTCAAAGTAAGCAGAAGAAAGCAAATAATAAAGCTAAGAAATCAGTGAAATAGAAAAAATTAATGAAACAAAAAGCCGATTCTTTAACATTTGATAAAACTGACAAACCTCCTGCAAGACTGACCTAGAAAAACTGAGACACAAAATTACCAATACCCCTAATAAAACAGAAGATATCAATATAGACCTCACAGACATCAAAAGGATAATAAGGAAATACTATAAATATGTCTACACATATAAACTTGGCAACTTTGATTAAATAGACCAATTCTTCAAAAATCATAAACCACCACAACTCAGCCAATGAAATAGATAATCTGAATAACCTAACTATTAAGAAAATTAAATCCATAATTTAAAAACTCCCAATAAATTCCCATGCCAAGGTGGTTTCACTGGATAATTCTACTACATCTTAAAGAAGTATTAATATGGATTCTACCCTATCTCATCTAGAAAATAAAGTAGAAGAGGAGATAAAACTTTCTAATTAATTTTATGAAGCTGGTAGTAGAGCAAAATATTATAAAAAATTAAAATTATAAACCAATATCTGTCATGAGTATATACATACAATCCTTAACAAAACAAGTATAATCCATTTATACATAAAACAAATTCTACATTACGACCTTGAGGAGTTTATTCTGGGGATGAAAGGCTGGTTCAATATTTAAAAATTAATCAGTGTAACCCACCCTATTAACAGGCTAAAGATGAAAAATAACATGATCATATTTCTCAATGAGGAAAATGCATTTGACAAAATTTATCCAATCTTGATAAAATTTCTCAAAAAATAGGAAGAGGAAATTTGTCAACTTTATAAGAAGAATCAAAATATCTACAGTTAATATTAGGCTTAAGTGTGAAAGATAGAATGCTATCTAAGATCAGGAACAAGGCAACAATATCTGCTCTCACCATATAGTATTCAGTATAATGCTGGAACTTCTAGCTAGTGCAACAATGCTGAAAAGTTATTAAGAGACAAACAGAAAAAAAAAAGTTCTTATTTTCAGATTATATGATTGCCTATGTAGAAGATGGAAACCCTGGTGACTTAGTGGTAAGTGCTGGGCCGCTGACAAAAAGGTCGGCAGTTCAAATTCGCCAGGCGCTCCTTGGAAACCCTATGGGGCAGTTCTACTCTGTCCTATAGGGTTGCTATAAGTTGTAATTGACTCGAAGGCAATGGCTTATAGTTAGAAGATTGCTAATACCCCAAGGACAGAAAGAGAAGTTTTTTCCCTTCAGGTTTATAATGCCAGCATAGAGGTCATTTTTTTGTAAAGTTAACTTTAGACATATTCCAGGTACCATAAAATTCTGTGCATTGTATTTACTGGCATAACGATTGAGATTCTATCCTAAAAGTCGAGCCATTATCACAAGTCCTGAGAGAGCTGACCTGGTGTTCCTATGAACAAAACATTTCGGTCTAACGAACAGTATCTGAGGAGTACAGCAGTGTGTGATTGTTATTCAGGCAGAAAAGCAAGCAACCCCCATTGCCATCAAGCTGATTCTTACCCGTAGCAACCCTATAGGACAGAGTAGAACTGCCCCCATAGGGTTTCCAAGGCTCTAATCTTTATGAAAGTCAACTGCCACATCTTTCTCCCATGGAGCAGTTGGTGAGTTAGAACCACTAAACTTTCGGTTAACAGCCGAGTGCTTAACTATTGCGCCACCAGGGTTCCTTATTAAGGCAGAGAGAGGATAAATGCTAGCATTAGTTAAAGAGTAGATACGACAGGAGGAGGGAATCTAGGGACGTCCTTGCCACAGAGTAGTTTTACCTGTTAGCAGGAAGCATAAGACACTGGTAGTGGTATTGGATATAAACAAACTCAAACTCTGAATGGAGAAAAGTCCACAGAAAGCAAGAACCCTGCATTTAAAAATGATCTTAGGAATGTATAAGATAGAAACTCCAAAACAGGGACACATTTAGAAATCAAATTTGGAAAAGAAAAAAAAATGGGGCATAAACAAGAGACAAATTCAAGATTAAATGAGTAGGATAAAATTCGTTATCAAATCCACTCCTTCAACTTTTATTCCTGACATTTTTTTTTTTATTACTCCATTTCCAAATGTGTGAGTCTCAAGGATTTCATTTATCTTCCAACTCAGGTTATGATTTCTCTTAGGAGATTGTTTTTGATGTTCTTAAAAATCCCCAAAGAGCCTGATTAAAAATGCAAACTCCTGGGCTTATAATGAAATATTTTGATTAAGTTGGTCTAGTGCCTACCCTAGGTATCTGCATACTAATTGCTATCCCATATAATTGTGATGGAGTACCTGGGTGGCACAAATGGTTAAGTGCTCGACTGCTAGCCAGAAGTTTTGTGGTTTGAACCCACCCAGAGGTGTCTCAGAAGACAGGCCTAGAAATCTGCTTCTGAAAGGTCACAGCCTTGAAAATCTTATGGAGCAGTTATTCTCTGCATTCTTCTGGTGGCCATGAGTTAGAATCTACTCAGTGACAACTAACAACAACATAATCATGATTCAGGTAATGAGATCAAACTTAGAAAGGAACTCTACCGTGCACCTGTAGACAAACTACAACTCCAGGAGGGGAAAAAATGTCTCTACCTGTGAGAAGTATTGGACAGTGCAGAGGGAGACCAGGAAATATTTTCCAATAAAAATACTTTTTGATAAATAATTATGTCCCTACCACAAGATATAGTCCAAGACTTGTGGCCCATAATAATTTGTATTACTAATTTAAATATTGTCAGTTAGAACAAGGCCAGAGGCCGACTGCAGAACAGATCATCAATTGCTCATATGAAAGTTCAAGTTAAAGCTGAAGAAAATTAAAACAAGTCCAAGAGAGCCAAAGTAAGACCTCGAGTATATCCTACCTGAATTCAGAGACCATCTCAAGAATAGATTTGATGCATTGAACACTAATGACCAAACAGCAGACAAGTTGTAGGATGACATCTGGGACATCGAGCATGAAGAAAGCAAAAGGTCATTAAAAATACAGGAAAGAAACCAATGAACAAAATGAATGTCAGAAGAGACTGACAATTGCTCCTGAATGTAGAGTAGCTAAAAGAAAAGGAAGAAATGATGAAGTAAAAGAGCTGAACACAAGATCTCAAAGGGTGACTTGAGAAGACAAATAAAAATATAATGAAATGTGCAAAAACCTAGAATTAGAAAATCAAAGGGGAAGAACACCCCCAGCATATCTCAAGCTGAAAGAACAGACGAAAAAATGCAAGCCTTGAGTTGCAATATTGAAGGATTCTATGGGCAAAATATTGAATGACATAGGAAGCGTCAAAAGAAGATGGAACGAATACACAGAGTCATTGTACCAAAAAGAATTGGTTGACGTTTAACCATTACAGCAAGTAGCATATGATCAAGAACCAACAGAACTGAAGGAAGGGGTCCAAGCTTGGCTGAAGGCATTGGAAGAAAACAAGGCTCCAGGAATTCACAGAATACTAGATGAGAGGTTTTAACAAAAGGATGCAGTGCTGGATGTGCTCACTTGTCTACACCAAAAAATTTGGAAGACAGTTACCTGGCCAACAGACAGAAAGAGATACATATTTGTGCCTATACCAAGAAAGGTGATCCAACAGAATGCATAAATTATCAGACAGTATCATCAATATCACAAGCAAGTAAAATTTTTCTGAAGATAATTCAAAAACGGTTGCCGCAGTACATCCGTATGAACTGCCGGAAATTCAAGCCGGATTCAGAAGACATGGAGCAAGGGATATAATTGCTTGATGTCAGGTGGCTCCTGACTGAAAGCAGAGAATACCAGAAACATATTTACCTGTTTTTTTTTTTTTTTTTACTGACTATGCAAAGGCATTTTACTGTGTGGATCATGATAAATTATGGATAACATTGTGAAGAATGGGAATTCCAGAACACTTAATGGTACTCATGCAGAATCTGTAAGTAGACCACGAGGTAGTCATTCAAACATAACAAGGGTTTAAACCTGTGTGGTTTAAAATTGAGAAAGGTGTGCATCAGGGTTGTATCTTTTCATAATACTTATTCAATCTGTATGCTGAGCAAATAATCCGAGAAGGTGGAATATGTGAAGAAGAACATGACATCAGGATTGGTGGCAGACTCATTAACAGCATGTCTTGTGCAGATGGCACAAGCTTGCTTGCTGAAATCGAAGAGGACTTGAAGTACTTACTGAGGAGATCAAAAACTACAGCCTTCAGTATGGATTACACCTCAACATAAAGAAAACAAAAATTCCCACAACTGGACCAATAAGCAACATCAAGATAAATGGAGAAAATATTTAAGCTGTCAACAATTTCATTTTACTTAGATCCACAATCAGTGTCCATGGAAATAGCAGTCAAGAAGTCAAATGACATATTGCACTGGGCAAATCTCCTGCAGAAGATTTCTTTAAAGCATTAAAAACAAAGACATCACTATGAGGACTAAGGTGAGCCTTACACAAGCCATGGTATTTTCAGTCGTCATATATGCATGCAAAAGCTGAACAAAAATAAGGAAACCAGAGAAGAGTTGATGCCTTTAAATTATGATGTTGGCAAAGAATACTGAATATACCATGGACTGCCAGAAGAACAAACAAATCTGTCTTGGAAGAAGTGCAGCCAGAATGCTCCTTAGGAGGGAGGATGGTCAGACTTTGTGTCTGTGCTTTGGATATATTATAGGGAGGGTCCAGGCCCTGGAGAAGGACATCACTCTTGGTAAAGTAGAGGGTCTGCGAAAAAGAGTAAGACCCTCAAGGAGATCGATTGACATAGTGTCTGCAACAATGAGCTCAAACATAGCAAAGATCGTGGATGACACAGGACCAGGCACTGTTTCATTCTTTTGTACATAGGGTTGCTATGATTCAGAACTGACTCAATGACACCAAACAACAACAATAACAACAATTTAAATTAATAGAATTAATTATCCTTAAAGCCTACTTCAATTTGCCTTTCTCTACCCAGTCATTAACCTTGCTTCTAAATTATAATACTGGGAAGCAGGGAGCACATGATTTGGGGCAAGAGGTTGTTAAACTCTGTGGAGATTCATATATAATAATGGGTCACCTTTTTGACCCTTAGAACTAGGAGAAAGTAGGTTGCTTCTCTAAGGTGTACTGAACACAATCCTTGTAGAATTAATACCAACTAGGCTAAATGAGTGAAATGTGTAAATTACAGAAGTGGATATGTTGTCGGTATGCCTTCTTAACCTTCACTAAACCTGAAGTCACTGCTCTCATTAATTTTTCATTTTCTCAAGTTAATTAACTAGTGTTTGGTTTAGTGTCCTCATTTTTAAAAATAAAATAATAGTGCTTTATGAATATTAGGTGTTGTGATGGTTACCTTTTTATAAAATTCCTCAAGATTAGTGAAAAAATGTCGAATTTAAATCATGTTAACATTGCATTAAAACATTTTAATTACATCTGTAAAATTTTCAATTAAAACATATAGTCACATATAGGATAAGTCACTGTCTGTAATATCATATTACCGTATTAGGACAGGCTATGCCTTTGTTACCTGGTTTAAGTCCAGCCAAATTGTACTCCCTTCTCAAAGGCAGAATCATTCTCTGGCAAACTCTCACAATTATGAATTGGAATTGCTTTTTCCATCTTAACATACATCCACTATCTTTGGGATATCTTAGGATAATTTGAAACAGTTTTAAAGGGTGATCAGATTAACAATAACTAAAATCTACAGTATTAATTATAATGTGAATTAAATTTTTCTTTTAAATATTCTGAATAACAATTTAATATAGCATTGAATTCATTTTCAGTCACCTGTTTGTCAATTATTCTTCCTCGGTTATTCTTCCTGAGTAGAGCTAAGCCACGCAAATACAACTGTCTGCTGTAATTAATGCCAAGATAGATATTTGTGAAAATTGAAGGTAAAATATTATCCATAGCATAAGATTTATTACTCACTACAAATAAGAGGAGGCTTTTTATCTCAGATGTTTTATTTTTGGAAACAATCTTTGCAGAAGTAGAATGTGGTATAAATTAAGAGTATTTTAGCATTACTGTCTCACAGAACTCAAATTATTTTCTGAGGAAAAGTGAGTCTGTCTAGGTCATTGTAAAAGTGGATTAGTGGAACAGTTCTGGGAATGCCACATTTTTCTAATTTTTATGCTTAACTGAGGATTAGTTGACATTAATATTACTATTAAACCCTTGTCATTTTAATCGACTAATTTAAAGCAATTGAAATTTTAGTTGAAACTAAAATATAAGAAAAGCACTCAAGAATACAGACTGATCAATGAAGTCATTTAAAGTTACAATTACCAGTTATATTCTACATATTTTTTAACTATGACATCAAGCACAATGAAATTGTCTTGATGATATGCATTTTAATTTACTTTAATTTACTCAGTGAAAAAAGCAAATATGTGTGAGGTAAAGCAAACATTTTTAAGGTTTGTGCCAATAAGTATTGGCCCTTGGTTTTAAAACCATGAAACGGCATTTTTGAGTTAAGAGTTCCATGGTTACCAGTGGGTCTAGTAAGAAAAAAATTACAGCGGTCAAAAATATCTGTGTATTTTAAATCTTATATTTTTAAATTAGCTATAACTGAGTCTTTCAGTCATAAAAGTATTGCAAAACAAAAAAAAAAATATTTTTTGAATCCATAATCAAAATTTTCCCACCTAGATAGTGATAAAAAAAAACAACTTTTTGTCTATTAAGTAGAACAAGCATTTTAGAGTGACTGAATACTTAGAAAAAAATTAAGACATAAAAAAAGTACAGGTTATGTATGAACACCAAGCCTTTCCAAACTATCATGGTTTTTAAAAAAGCCTCAAAAAAGGGAAATAATAGTTTCTTTTCACATTCCTGCCATTGTTAATGAGTCTTTTCTTTCCATAGAATTTTTAAAATACCCGTGAGAAAATAAAATATGAATTCTCATTTAACCTTTACACTGTTGTCAGACGCTTTCAAAGGTATACACTTTCAGAGATTTAAAAAATTACTTTTATAATGAACTCTAAGGGATGGTATTATCTAGAACTTATAAGTATCTGAAAAATTAAATTACCCCGAAATGTTTGTGGATGTCTTTTACATATGTAATAATAAATTCAAGTTTCTGGGTACCTCTTCTTTGGAGTAAATCTTTATTCCCTGCTACTCAAGTTCCCATGGAAGAGAGAATAATTTGGAAAGACTGATTCATGCCTCCTTATTTCCATTCCTTATATCAAATCTTTCTTTATGAAAAAGAATCATTTAACTGAGTGGCAAGTTAAAGAGAAAAAACAATCTGTTTCTTATGGAGTGGCCTATCCTAAGTCAATACCTATATTTCTCCTCAATTTTGCAGTGAGTTTCTTATTAATGCATGAAAGGCCTATAGTTATCCAGATATGTCTATGACAGAAGTGGAATATGTGTGTGTGTCTGTGTGTGTGTGTAGTGGGGGATAAAGGACTACGGAAGTGCTGAATTATACCAAACCCATTTGACTGCAGATCACATCCTTCTTCTGCAAGCAAACTTGGTATGATTTTCATTAATAGGATTTGGGGTTTATTAAATTAGTTATTGTATGCAAATAAATTAGAAGAGTTCCAAGTAGAATTTATGTTCTATGTGTTAGCCATTATCAATATTATTATTTCTATATTAAGTAATACATTTTGATCTCTGTCTTTGAATCCTTTGTCTTTTTTTCGTCAGCTGGTTCCCTAGAGAAGGATAAGAGAGAACTGTTGTTACTGATTCCTTAAAAAGGCAGAAGTGTTTTACAGAAAAGTAGCCCAAAAAGGGCAAAGAGAAGGTAAGCACCTCGACCCTTGTTTCAGACTTGTTAAATTGGCTGTACTTGGGATCTAACATATGTCTGCCTGATAATAAAACTTGTACCCTTTGATACTCCTCAGTGCCTCTCAGAAATAAAATTGGAAAATGAAGCTCTAAGTTGTTCTTTTTTTTTTTTCTGTTGTTAGTCTAAACAACAACAAAAATAAATTCATTTTCCACATTTCCATGTTGAACGTAGGGGGAAAAATCCATCCAAAGCATTAGAAATTCTATTTTTCCATTTAAGACTTCAAAAGTTTAATGGCACCAAGCTTAACAGGGATGAAGATCACATATCATGATTCTCCTATTCACAGCTCACAATTTATGTATTAATATTTTTTACAAAACAATCTCATAAAAGTGAATTAATTGAGCTGTTAGCAGGTAAAAGTGTACAGTGTTAAGTTAAAGCTTCTGCTGTCAATTTATATATTAGATTAATGTTGTTTCTCAATGTATATTTGATCGCACATACGTTGATTTGATTGAATATACATATCATTAGTAGTCTTTTACAATACATTTTGGAAAAGACTCTGATTTAAACATTAATAGCCATGCTATTTGTTTTTTAATTTTCAATTTCTGCTTGATTCTTGTACTAAACGTTATCAAATTTCTTCCCAAAGTTCATTTACACATTTGTTTTGTCACTTCACACTGAAATTATGCAATCGTACAGTGCTGCAAATTGTTTATACTTGACTGCTAACCTATAGCTTAGAGGTTTGAATCTATACAGCAGCACCTCGAAAAAAAGCCCTGGTTATCAGCTTCCGTTAAGATTACAGCCAGGAAAACCATATGGAGCAATTCTCTTCTGTAACACATGGTGTTACCATGAACCGGAATCAACTAGATAGCAACGAATAAGAACAACAACATCTTTTCAGTACTTTGATAAGCCTTCCTCCCATTGTTCATTTCTATGCTTGGTTTGCCTAGCATTGTTCACTTACTGCATATTTTTAGTTCAGCTGAACAGCTATCACGAAAAGCACTGCTCCATTACTGGTGGGTATGAGAAGTTCATTTTTTTCTTCAATTTAAGAAAATCCTCCTTCAAAGAATAAGTAGACACTTTTTTGTCATCCCTTGTACATACCAGGTGATGAATTAATTTTTATTGAATTGAATTAAATTGAAATAACACACTTTGCTGTCATCTCTCATTTTTTATTTATTGGAAAACACATTTACCTTGGAACCTTTTGAGATATGTGATTCCTTCAGTAAGAAGGAGTAATTTATATTGCACCTCACAGCATTCACATCACTCAGAAACACATGGAGAGGCTTTCAATGAAGCAGCCACAAGAAGGCTCAGTGGGATGTCTGACAGTTTAAAGTAAAGAGAGAGGAGGATCAGGAATTTGTAGGGATGACCTACAAAAGACACCAACATAAAACAACCTTTCTAGTTTTATGTTTCCCTTTGTCAATAAAAAACGAAGCTACTAAACTGCAACACAAACAGGTGAGTCATGTTTTTGCAATTTCTTCCGTATCTTTTTAGCTCTGTCACCCCAGACTGACATTGCTGTATCTTTATGATGCTAGCACATCATACGACACAAAGAGAAAGTGCCAAGCCAATCTGTATATACAGTTGAATAAATAAAGCTAAATCCTATATGAAATCATCCAAAGGGAAACGTGCCATACTTATAAAAGTGTTCAGACTCCAGATAGAAGATCTATTTATTTTAAAAATGGATGGTAGAGGTTATCATTGGGTAAGTTGCATGTGTGTTTTTATGGTTTATCACTATCAGGA
This sequence comes from Dugong dugon, assembly GCA_030035585.1. Classification (NCBI taxonomy): domain Eukaryota; kingdom Metazoa; phylum Chordata; class Mammalia; order Sirenia; family Dugongidae; genus Dugong; species Dugong dugon. The sequence goes on along the minus strand of CM057477.1, from coordinate 44,323,626 downwards.
TATATATACATATAGATATATGAGTCTCTGAGTGGCACAAACAGTTAACGTGTGCTTGGCTGCTAACAGAAAGGTGGGAGGTTCAACTCCACCCAGTGGCATCTCACAAGAAAGACCAGACGACCTACTTCCAAAAAATTAGCAATTGAAAACCGGATTATAATTCTACTTGGACACATAAGATCACCACAGTTTGGAAAGTTAGAATAAACTCGAAGGCAACTGGTTATTTATATATAAATATATATATATATACATATATATGCATATTCTTGGTTTATCATACCGAGTCTTGTAAAGTGGAAAATACAAAACTTTAAGTTTTTAATAATATTAAATACGAAAACATTTTTAAGTAAATTTAAGGAATTCATTTTAGAAATCTATATAAAAAGTAATGTGAAAAAAGGGAAAATTTAACAAGCAGCCAAATTAAAGGCTATTTTGGACATTAAAGGGAAAACAATGGCAGCTTTAGCCGGCTGTTGAAGTGAAAGAACATTCTTAGTAGATTCTTTATTCATTCACAGTACCAAGAAATACCAAATATCAATTTTTGAAAAAAAATACTGATTAACAAAATAATACATATGAATTAATTAGAATGATTGCTGTGGCATTTATGAAGAAGGGTGGAGAAAAGTGAATCTGTAACTGTAAATAAATTTAGGGACAAGAAAAGGAAAGCAATATGAAGAAAAAGTAATAAAATTTAATGGGAAATCAACTCAACAACAAAAAGACAAACACCCCAATTATAAAATGGGCAAAGGACATGAACAAACACTTCACCAAAGAGGACGTTCAAGCAGTCAACAAATACATGAAAGATGCTTGTGATCATTAGTCATCAGAGAGATGAAAATCAAAACTACAATGAGATACCATCTCACCCCTACAAAAATGGCACTGATCAATAAAATAGAAAACGACAAATGCTGGCGAGGTTGTGGGAAGATTGGACCCCTGTTCCATTGCTGGTAGGATTGTAAATTGGTTGAATCACTATGGAAAATGGTATGGTGCTTCCTCAAAAAGCTAGAAATAGAAATACCCTACGACCCAGTATTCCCACACCTAGGTATATACCTTTGAGAACTAAAACTACTGACACGCACAGATATATACACATCTATGTTCATTGCAGCATTATTCACAATAGCAAAAAAGATGGAAGCAACCTAACTGCCCACAAACAGATAGATGAATAAACAAACTGCGGTACATATGCATAATGGAATACTATGCAGCCATAAAGAATAATAAAGAGTTCTCAAAATATGCTATAACATGGGTGAGCCTGGAGGACATTATACTTAGTGAAATAAGTCAATTACAAAAGGAGAAACACCATATGATCTCACTATTACAAAAAGACAGGAATATCCAGGGACAAGGACTAGAAGGCAGAGGGGACAGGAAAGCTGGTGATAGGGAAACCAAGGTTGAGTAAGGACAGTGTTGACGTGTAGTGGGGTTGTTAACCATTGTCATAGGGAAACGTGTACTAACTGTTGAATGAGAAACTATTTTGTTCTGTAAACCTTCATCTAAAGTGAGAATAGCAGCACAACTGGAAGAGCATTGTCAATGTCACTGAACTGTGCATGTAGAAATTTTTGAAATGGTGTCTCTTAAGCTATGTATATTTTCGAAAAAAAAAAAAAAACAGGTTGAGAAGGGAGAGGGTTGACATGTCGTGGGGTTGTTAACCAATGTCATAAAACAGTATGTGTACTACTGTTTAATGAGAAACTATTTGTTCTGTAAACCTTCACCAGACATACAATTAAAAAAAAAAAAAGACAGGGATAGGTATACATACAGAAAGCAACACTCTTTGGTGGTTACCAAGATGGAAGGAAAAGAGAGGGGGAATCACTTTCTGTACAGTAGATACTTCTTAGTTTTGGTGATTAGTAAAACAATACCAAATAAGGGTGACTTCAGCACAACTTGACTAAGGTAAAAGATGGCTCTAAGAAGTATAAAAGAATAAGGATGATTTTGGTAAAACCCGCAGCATATACAATTTTGCAACAATAGTAATAACAACCAAAAAAATACGTGTGTGGTTACGTAGGTAGATATGTATGCTCATATATGTATAAACCAAAACCAAACCCACTGTCCTCGAGTTGATTCCGACTCATTGCAACCCTATAAGACAGAATAGAATTGCCCATAGGGTTTCCAAAAGCAGCTGGTGGCTACATACTGCCCACCTTTTGGTTAGCAGTCAAGTGCTTAACTATTGCACCACCAGGGCTCCTATATATGTATAGGCAAGCACATACAAATATATGAGTGAGCATGTATAGGTGTTTCTGTAGGCAAATGTATATGCATGTTTGTGCATGCTATATATATATTCATATATAAAATAAAACACCTACGGGGCAGAGTTATTGATACTTCCTAGACATAACCAAACACCTGGCAGGATTGGATTACTGGGTTTTATGGTTTAGGACCATGGTTTCTGGAGGCAACTCAGTCAGTTGGCATAACATAGCTCATAAACATAATGTTCTACACCCTAGTTTGGTGAGTAACATCTGGGGTCTTAAAAGTTTGCAGGAGGCCATCTAAGACACAGCTATTGGCCTTTACACATCTGGAGCAAAAGAGAAAGAAGGAAACCAAAGACTTAAAGAAGAAATTAGTATACAGGGCTAATAGTCTACACCAACCACGGCCTCACTTACCTTGAGACCAGAAGAACTAGATGATGTCTGGCTACCACTATTGACCTTTGCTACCAGGGACTCGATAGATGGTCCCAGATAGAATAGGAGAAAAATGTAGAACAAAACTCAATTTCCTAAAAGAGGCCAGACTTACTGAACTAGAGACTAGATGAACTCCCAAGACTATCATCTTAAGATACGTTTTCAGTGTGGAACTCAAACCACTCTCGGTGATCCACCTATCATCCAAAAGAGAGTGGCTCATAAAATAAATACTATCACCCATGAGTACTGTGCTCCTCTAAACAATCTTCTAAATGAGACCTGATAGTCATTGTTTACCGTAGACCAAAGATGAGAAGGTAAGGGGATAAAAGGAAGCTGGATTAATGGAAACAGAACAACCAGAATGGAAATAATGAGAATGCTGACACATTGTGAAAAGTGTAACCAATGTCACTGAATAACAAGTATAGAAATTGTTAAATGAGAACCGAATTTCTGTGTAAATTTTCTCCAAAATCACAAGAAAATATTTTTTAAAAAATAAAATAAATTAGAGAAGGAAAAATGGCACTCTAGGCAGAAGCACCATGCCCTCCTTCCACAGCAAGGATCTGAAAAACTAAGCTGAAGAAAGAAAACAACAATCCTGAAACCCTAAAACATCAAATGAAGAGATAAAGAACTCAGACAAGCACCAAATGGAGTGAGAAAACTGACAGAGAAGGGAGAGCGAGGAGAGATTCATGCAGAGGTCCCCTACCAGCTAAAACAGCATGAATCCACCATCTTGAACTCCTATCGGAAACCAGAAAACAGGGGGTATGAGAAAATAGCCTCACGGAGCTTCCAGCGGGAAACAGAACAACTGGTAATTTGCGATATATGCTTTCCCACCCCCCATACTTCTTCACTTCCACTTGGCCTCTTCTGCTTCACGTGGTCACAATCTCTTGTCTGGGAAACACCGGCTGCTTGGATTCCGCACACCTCAACAGGCCGGCTCTCTAAGTGCCATTTGTTGTCTGCTGGTGTTGCTTTTTTCCACTTCTTTTGATTTTTTCCTTACCTCTCACCACCTCCTCCTCCTTTCGCTCAAATACCTGGCTCTGTGCGCCATCTTTGCTTCTTCCTGAGGGGCTGTGGAGCTCCGTTCAAGTGTGGAGCTGCTTCCCGGTCTGGGCTGCCACGCTGGTGGGATCCCGGGGTTTTTGTTCATTTGTTTGTTTTGAATTGTTTGTTTGTTTTCTTTTCCTTTTCTTGAGTTGGGAGCCCTTTTTGGCCAGGCTGTGCTGTGTGGCAAGGAGACTACCTCCTCGGCTTGCACAGAGGTGCAGAGGGATCCCTGAGGACATTTCTATTTTTGTTGTTTTTTTTTGTTTTTTTTTCTTTTTTGGGGGGGGGGGGTTCTTGTAATTTTTTCTTTTTCTTATTTAATTTGTTTTGTTTTCTTTTCCCTCCTTTTCCTTTTTGTCTGTCTTCATTACTCAGTTTCTCGTCTCTCTATATCTTCCTTCTCTTTCTGTTCCCTGAATACCTGGTGCTGTATACCTCTGTGCCTTCTAGCCAGGCTGTACTGCAACACCTGAGAGCAACTTCCCCAGACATCATAACTGCACCAGTGGGATCCCTGGGAACTTTGCGGTTCTTTAACCTTTCTAATTTTTATTTATTCATTCTTTTCTTTTCTTTTCTTCCTCTTCACCTTTCTGTTTTTCTCCATTTCATAGTTTCTCATCTCACCACTCCAATGGCAAGCTCCACTAGCATTCTTTTTTGTTTCTTTGTATGTTTTTGGCTCCTGTTTCTCTCTCCTCTCTCCCATATCCATCTAAGCTCCACACATAACAATCTCCCTGCTACATGCTGCCTACCTGCACTGTGCACTTAACATCAACCACCAAGCAGCACAGGCACAGCCTACTGGAACCTTCCCTGAACTGATTACTGACCCACCCAGGTGGCTGTAGTAAGTGCCACAAATAGCTGGTCCCAGTAACTCCTCTTCAGCTAGACCTGCCCTGCTCTAACATATCTGAGTAACTGACCCTGCCAATTGGAGAAGGAGGCGAAAAGTATTGTGCCCACAGATGAGCAAACAACAAAGAACACACAGTCTGCCTGCTCAGACATAGTCAAATTTTTTTTAAAAAAAGGGGACAAAACAAACAAATCTACAATCAATAAATGATAAAAATAACTACTGAATGACCCGAAGACAGCAGACAATATCAAAACATTTACAAAAACAGGACAGGATAGTTCCAGTAGGCATTCAAAATAAAACACCAGATGACCTTCCAGTGGAAGAAAATGCACTAGAACTACCTGATAGGGAATTCAAATCTCTAATACTCAGAATTCAAGAGCTGAGGCAAAAAGCTGACAAACATGAGGAAAAAATAGACAAATTCATGGAAAATACAGACAAAAAAATTGGAAGAATTCAGGAAAATAATGCAGGAACAAAATGCCAAAATAAATTCACAACTAGAAATTATACAAAGACAACAATTAGAAATCCAAAAGATAAAAAACAAGATTTCAGAAATGGACGGTGTCATAGAAGGGCTGAGAAGCAGATCTGAAGTGGTGGAAGACAGGATCAGTGGAATTGAAGACAAACATTTGGCTACAACACTTTTACAGGAAAACTCAGAAAAAAGAACAAAGAAAAATGAAGAGGGCCTGAGAGTTATGCGGGATACAATCAAAAGCAAAAATTTCCGAGTGATTGGAATTCCAGAACAGGGTGAGAAAACAGAAAACACAGAGAGGATCATTGAAGACCTGCTGACAAAAAACTTCCGCAATATCATGAAAGATGAAAAGCTGGCCATCCAAGTAGCTCAATGAACACCATACAGGAGAGACCACATAAGAAAATCACCAAGGCATATCATAATCACACTCACCAAAAACAAACACAAACAAACAATCCTGAGAGCAGCTCATAAAAAACAAGAAGTTACATACAGAGGAGAAACAATAAGACTAAGCTCAGATTATTCGACAGAAACCATGCAGGCAAAGAAGGCAATGGGAAGACATCTATAAAATCTTGAAAAAAAAAAATTGCCAACCAAGAATAATATATCCTGCAAAACTCTCGTTCAAATTTGATGGTGAAATTAGGTCATTTCCAGATAAACAGAAATTAAGGGAATATGTAAAATCAAACAAAAATTACAAGATTTATTAATGGGAGTTCTTCGATCTGAGGGCAAACAACTTCAGCTCACAGGCAGAATCTAAGATGTAGGATTGTACCATCCAGATACCAATCTAGGAAATGAACTCTCTAGGACTATCCAAAACCTAAAGAAATACAACAGAGAATCAGAACAGTTAATCAGTAAATGAAAACAACATCAAAACAATAAAAGAGGGAATAAACAGTATAGGTATAGAACGTTCTAATAGAGAGAAAGGCAAGGCAATACCAAGTAATGGTATACTGCTTCAAACTTAGAAAGATAAGGGTAAAAATCATGGTAACCACAAAGAAAGTTAACAAACCAACTCATAAAAAAAGAGGAAAAACATAAAGTCTCAGCAAAAACAAAACCTAAAAAACAAAAGAAATGAAAAAAAAAATCCACAAACAAAAATAACTCAGAACAAGAGAGTAAGAAGAACAAAGAAAACTTCAGCACCACAAAAAAGCACTTCAAAATGACAGCAACAAACTCACATCTATCAGTAATTACACTGAATGTAAATGGACACAATGAACCCATAAAGAGATGGAGAGTGACAGAATGGATAAGAAAACAGGATCCATCAATATGCTGTCTACAAGAGACACACCTTAGAAACAAAGATGTGAATTTATTAAAAATCAAAGGTTGGAAAAAAATATATCAAGCTAACAGGTATCAAAAAAGAGCAGGAGTGGCAATTCTAATCTCAGATAAAATAGACTTTAAAACAAAATCTACCATAAAAGACAAAGAGGACATTATATAATGATTAAGGGGATGATCCATCATGAAGACATAACCATAATAAATATCTATGCACCCAATGACAGGGCTCCAAAATACATAAAAAAAACTCTAACAACACTGAAAAGAGAAATTGACAGTTCCACAACAATAGTAGAAGACTTCAACACACCACTCTCAGTAAAGGACAGAACAACTAAGAAGAAACTCAGCAAAGATAAAGAAGACCTAAAGGGCACAATCAGCCAACCTGATGTGATAGACAGAAACAGAACACTCCATCCAACGTCTGCGAAGTACACATTCTTTTCCAATGCACACGGAACATTCTTCAGAATAGACCACATCTTAGGCCACAGAGCAATCCTCAACAAGATCCAAAACGTTGAGATAATTCAAAGTATCTTCTCTGACCACAATGCCATCAAGGTAGAAATTAACAATAGAAACAGCAAAGAAAAAAAAAATAAATTACATGGAAACTGAATAATACCCTGCTTCCGCATCACTGGGTAATAGAAGAAATCAGAGATGGAATCAAAAAATTCCTAGAATCAAATGAGAATGAAAATACATCACACCAAAACCTTTGGGACACAGCAAAGGCAGTCCTCAGAGGACAATTTATGGTAATGGATACACATATCATAAAAGAAGAAAGGGACAAAATCAAAACATTAACTACTGAACTCAAACAAATAGAAAGAGAACAGCAAAAAAAAAAAAGCCCACAACCACGGGAAGACAGGAAATAGTAAAGATCAGAGCAGAAAAAAATGAAATAGAGAACAGAAAAACAATAGGAAGAATCAGCAGCACCAAAAGGTGGTTCTTCGAAAGAATCAACAAAATAGACAAACCACTGGCCAGGCTGACAAAAGAAAAACAGGAGAGGACACAAATAACCCAAATAAAAAATGAAATGGGGGACATTACAACAGACCCAACTGAAATAAAAAAGATTATAACAGAATATTATGAAAAACTATACTCCAACAAATTTGAAAACCTAGAGGAAATGGATAAATTTCTAGAAACACACAGCCTACCCAAACTACAACAAAGTGATGTTGAAAATCTGAAAAGACCCTTAACAAGAGAAGAGATTGAAAAGGTAATAAAAAAAATCCCAACCAAAAAAATCTCTGGCCCAGATGGCTTCACTGGAGAATTCTAAAAAACATTTACAGAAGAGCTTGTACCAGTACTACTTAAGCTAATTCAGAGCATAGAAGAGGAAGCAACAGTTCCAAATTCATTCTTTGAAGCCAGCATAACGCTGATACCAAAACCCGGCAAAGACATCACAAAAAAAGAAAATTACAGACCAATATTTCTCATGAATATAGAGGCAAAAATTCTGAACAAAATTCTAGCCAATAGAAATTCAGCATCATATCAGAAAAATAATACTCCACGACCAAGTAGGATTTATACCAGGTATGTAAGGATGGTTCAACTTAGAAAATCAATCAATGTAATCCACTACATAAATAAAAGGAAAGAAAATAATCACATGATCATTTCAATTGACACAGAAAAGGCATTTGACAAAGTCCAGCACCCATTTCTGATAAAAACTCTTAATAAACTAGGTATAGAAGGGAAATTTCTCAACATGATAAAGGATATCTATGCAAAACCAACGGCCAAGATCATTCTTAATGGAGAGAGGCTGAAAACATTCCCCTTGAAAACAGGAACAAGCCAAGGATGCAATTTATCATCACTCCTATTTAACATTGTGCTGTAAGTTCTAGCTAGAGCAATAAGGCAAGAAAAAGAAATCAAGGGCATCCAAATTAGTAATGAAGAAGTTAACTATCCCTGTTTGCAGATGATATGACACTATACATAGAAAACCCTAAAGACTCCATGAGAAATCTACTGGAACTAATAGAAAGATTCCGCAGAGTAGCAGGCTACAAGATAAACATTCAAAAATCAGTTGGATTCCTATACAGAAATAAGGAGAATGATGAAAAAGAAATCAGGAAAACAATACCATTTTCAATCCCCTAAAATGATAAAATACTTAGGAATAAATCTGATCAGGGATGTAAAAGACCTATACAAAGAAAACTACAAAACACTACTGCATGAAACCCAAAGGCATCTACATAAATGGAAAAACATACCATGCTCATGGATAGGCAGACTCAACATTGTGAAAATGACAATTCTACCCAAATTAATTTACAAATAGAATGCAATCCCGATCCAAATACCACCAACATTCTTCAAAGAGACGGAAAAACTAATCATTAAATTTATATGGAAAGAGAAGAAGCCCTGAATAAGTAAAGCACTACTGAAGAAGAAGAATAAAGTTGGAGGACTCACACTACTGACTTCAGAACCTACTATACAGCTACAGTGGTCAAAACAGCCTGGTACTGGTATGACAGAGACATTGACCAATGGAACAGGATTAAGAACCCAGATGTAAATCCATCCACCTACGATCAGCTGCTCTTCGACAAGAGCCCAAAGTCCATCAGATGGGGAAAAGGCAGTCTTTTTAACAAATGGTGCTGGCAAAACTGGATATCCATCTGCAAAAAAATGAAACAGGACCCATACCTCACACCGTATACAAAAACTACTTCAAAATGGATCAAAGACCTGAATATACAGCCTAAAACTTTAAAGTTCATAGAAGAAAAAATAGGACCTACACTTCATGCCTTAATACACAGTATTAACGGGATAAAAACCATAACCATCAACGTCCAAACACCAATAGATAAGTTAGATAACTGGGATCTTCTAAAAATCAAACACCTATGCTCTTCAAAAGACTTCACCAAAAGAGTAAAAAGAGAAATTACAGACTGGGAAAAAATTTTTGGACAGTAGAAGTCAGACAAAGGTCTAATCTCCATAATCTACAAGAAAATCCAACTCCTCTACAACAAAAAGACATAATAATCCTATTAAAAAATGGGCAAAGGAAATGAACAGACATTCAAAAGGCCAACAGACCCATGAGGAAATGCTCCCGATCACTAGCCATTAGAGAAATGCAAATTAAAACCACAATGAGATACCATCTCACCCCAGCATTACTGGCACGAATCAGAAACACTGGAAATAATAAACGTTGGAGGGGCTGCGGGGAGATCTGAACTCTTATGCTCTGCTGGTGGGAATGCAAAATGATACAACCATTTTGGAAAATGATATGGCGCTTCCTCAGAAAGCTAGAAATAGACATACCAGACAACCCAGCAATCCCACTCCTAGGAATATATCCTAGAGAAATAAGAGTCATCACTCGAATAGACGTATGCACTCCTATGTTCATGGCATCATTGTTCACAATAGCAAAGCGATGGAAACAACCTAGATGCCCATCAACAGACGAATGGATAAATAAACTATGGTACATACACACAATGGAGTACTATGCAACGAGAAAGAACAACAAAATCTGTGAAGCATCTCATAACATGGATGAAACTGGAGGACATTATGCTGAATGAAATAAGTCAATCACAAAAGGACAAATATTGTATGAGACCTCTATTGTAAAAACCCATGAAAAAGTTCACACCCAAAATGTAACAATCTTTGTTGGTTACCAGGGATGGGAGGGGTGGGGGGGAAGTACTAAATAGGCAATAGATACATAATATCTTGGGTGAAGGGTGAGACAGTACACAATACAGGGGAAACTAGCACAACTTGTACAAGAAAAGGTCATGGAAGCCCCATAGACACATCCAAACTCCCTGAGGGACTGAATTGCTGGGCAAAGGACTGTGGGGACCATGGTCTCAGGGAACATCTAGCTCAATTGGCATAGCACATCTTATAAAGACAATGCTCTACATTCTACCTTGATGAGTAGTGTCTGGGGTCTTAAAAGCCTGTGAGGGGCCATCTAAGATACTCCACTGGTCTCATCCCTTTGGGAGCAAGGGAGAATGAAGAGAACAGGATAAAAGGAAAAGATTAGTCCAAAGGACTAATTGTCCACAGCTACCAAGGCCTCCACCGGACGGAGTCCAGTACAGCTAGATGGTGCCCGGCTACCACCACTGACTGCTCTGACCAGGATCACAACAGTGGGTTCTGGACAGAGCTGAAGAAGGATGTAGAACATAATTCTAACTCACAAAAAAAGACCAGATTTACTGGCCTAAAGGAGACTGGAGAAACCCCGAGAGTATGGCCCCCAGACACCCTTTTAGCTCAGTGATGAAGTTATCTCTGAGGTTCACCATTCAGCCTGGGAGTGGACAGCCCCGTAAACGCAAATGGGACTAAAGACTAGTGGCAAGGGCCAGAAGGCAGAAGGGGACAAGGAAGCTGGTGATAGGGAACCCAAGGTTGAGTAAGGATAGTGTTGACGTGCTGTGAGATTGTTAACCATTGTCATAGGGCAACATGTGTAGTAATTGTTAAATGAGAAACTATTTTGTTCTCTAAGCGTTCATCTAAAGTGAGGATAGCAGCACAACTGCAAGAGTGTAGTCAATGTCATTGAACTGTGCATGTAGAAATTTCTGAAACGGTCTATCTTTGGCTATGTGTACTTTCACCAAAAAAACGTTAAGAAGTTAGCGGGTTGACATGTTGTGGGGTGGTTAACCAATGTCATAAAACAATATGTGTACTACTGTTTCATGAGAAACTATTTGTTCTGTAAGCCTTCACCTGAAGTACAATATAAAAAATTAATTAATTAATTAAATTAAAATTAAAATAAAAAATAACATGAAATCCTTCATGTTTTGATTCTGATTGTATAGGCAACTCAGATGGTCAGATTTTAATATCAATGCCTTCATTAATTGTACTAAAGCCAGGTACCACAGTAATGTCATATTTATATGTTTTCTTGTTCTGTTCATTAAATATTACTCCACTTGGAGACGACAGGAAAGACATGGGCAGGCAAACTTTGAAAACATTGTACTTATGTCAAATGTCCTTCAACTTAGGTTCTTGTCATTTTTACATTTATATTTCATATGCCAGGCAAAGTTTTCTTGTGGGACTGTCATAAACCACTGGTGCTTATTTTTCACATGAGCTGTGATCAAAATATCAACATTTTGCCAGAGGCTTTTTATTTCAGATTGTTTTATACCAAACAACTTCTTCTTTGGAGTCTTTAAAAAGCATTCATGAAACATTCTAGAGTTAGGTTATGCATGGCATGCTCCCTGATAATATACTAAAATGCCATATACTATCACAGTGTAACTAGATTTTAAAGGTTATTGGCAAGGTTATTAAAGCAAAACAATATAGAAGTTGGGAAAAATTGTATTACGTTAGATTTCCTTTCTTCCTTTTTTAATATTGTAGGCTATATCCTTTTTCCTAAGGCTTGTCATTCTCTCTTGAACTCTGAAATATACTTGGGAAATTTATGATTTGAAGTAAGAATCATGAGATATTTAGTGGCTACAGATAAATATATCAAGGCCGAATATCTAAAAGTGAATTACAAAGGGTGAGAGGTCAAGCACAGTGCAGTAAACATCAGGAGAGTGATGTGAAAATGCTGTGACTCTAACACTTTTGGGGATCAAATGCTCGTAGCTAATATCGAGCTCCTGCTAAGGTTACTCTTCTTTCAAATTTTCATCACCTATACTACTTCTCCAATTTACACAAAAAGTAAAACATTTTCAATATATCCATTAATCATAAATGAAGAACCACAAATGCATAGCAAAGAATTGCTAAAAATAATTTACCTTTTTACAGAAAAATGCTTCTTTTTTGCTAATACAATTGACTTTCAATGTGATCTTTCTAATTGGGAAAGATTTCTCCTTCCCTTACAACGTAAAGTTTCCAATTAAAACAGACTGATACCTTGTCTAACTAGACGGTAGGTGTATTAGAGATTGATCACTTTTTCAGGGTGTAAATCTCTCTGAAAGAGCTGAAGGAGAACGGGCCACAGAGAATAGATTTCTTCATGAGCTCTTATATAATAACTTCAATGGCAAAAAATATACTTCTCTTTGCATCAGAGATCAGTGGTATTTATTAGTCTGCTAAAATTGTGGAAATGTATGCTCTGATAAGAAGAATATTGTGCAGACCTAATTTCATAATCCATTCATACTAAATATTTCATAACACAGCCTCCCCAAAGCAGGGAAATCCTGCAGTGCTTGTCAAAGAATGGGCTGAATAATATGCCAGAAAGAACTCTGCTACTATTTGTAATCTTAAATAAGTCACTTAATCACGTATATGTAGCATTCCTTATTATATAAAATTCAGGATTTAGATTAGATTAGTAGTTTTTAATCTTCTTTCATAGGAGCTTCTGCAAGGATTCAGCAAATACTTGATTTAAATTAACACGAAGGCTCAGTATTTAGAGAGGGCTCATGATCACTGATTGCTGCTCATCTGTGGGGCAGGGGAGAGAGTCCAAGGCAGCTACCACTACAGGGAGAGGTGTTTGATACTGACAGGAGGTCCAAATCCCTCTGCCACAGCCATGGGCACTTGAGGTAGCCCAGTCTCCCAAAACTAGAGTTCCTCAAAACATTCTGCTTAAAAATAGAAATTCCTTTGCTGAAATAAAATCAGATTCTCTTTGTTTGAATAATTTTTAGTGATCTTCACAGTTCTATAATTCTGGAAATCAATTACTGCTGAATGTATCTCTCTGGATCACAAGGGAGCTAGGTTATACCTGGAAGTTTGAAACCACTAAATAAAATTTTGAACAATTAAATAATTTACATTGATAGATTATTTAAATATAACCCATCCTAACGATTGCAGATTGCGTGATCTACTAGCTGAAGAGAAGCTAAAACTGCTTTCTGTAACAAAATAAGTGTATTGGCAGTTGTGGAAGAGGCACAACTGGGTATAACGATGTCCCAGTAAAAAAAAGTATTAGGAGAAGCACAAGCAGTAGGCAATAGAAATTGTCCAAATAGATGTTCTAGGTAGGTGAGATTATGACAAAATCCTAATCCCTAGAATAGGACCAAATTAGGGAACAGGCAATTCTGAGTTAATCACATAGCACTTTAGTGCAATGTGTATCTCCTTCCTTAGGAAGTGGAGTAGCCCCAGAGTATTTGTTGGGGCTGCAACTATAGGAGAGGAAAAACTATTAGAATTTAGTTCAGAATTTCTATGAGTATGACCCAAGCACCTCCAGATCATTATTATGCACAACATTTGTTAATAATGCAAATTTATAAGCCTTAGAATTTGCCTTTTTTTTTTTGACACCTAAATTAGGTTAGATAAGGATTAGAATGGTACAGGAAGAAAACCTCAGTAACAGCATGACAAGATTTGAAATCAGTTTATAGAAGTTTGTTAAGGAAGGAGAAACTCCAGATAGGAAATAGCAGAATACAATCCACAAACTGGAAAAAGAGTAGGTTTAATGTATGAAAAAGAAGAGAAAATATAGATAATCTAAGACAATTAATCTTAATCACTGAGATGACAAATGGAACCTATTAGATCAGGAAAGAGAAATCACACATCTAAGGTCCAAAAGTTATCATCCATACTCGCAAAATCAAAAATCTGAGGACTTAATATAACACGTATTCCTACAGGCGGAGAGAGGAAACAAAACCAGCTAAGTCATTCAAATACAGAAGTTTCTGCTCTTGTCTAGGGATCCATTAGGGGTGCTTATTATACAGCTTTCTAGGCTGTTAAATTATAAGTGTAATAATTAGAAGAATTTGAGAGAAAAAAGGATAGAAAACAGAAAAGCAAGAGAGAGGGAAAAAAAGGTGACGGTATAGATAACAAGAGGGAGAGAGAGGGAGGGAAATGAAGTGAGAGACAGAGTATAGCTGGATAAAAAGAATTAAGATTTATTATATTTAAGTATAATACATATGTTTCATTACTATATGTCGGGCTTTCTAAGCATGTTACTTGCATTAACTCATTTACTCCTTATAATTCCCTATTTCTTACGTGTGATTGTTATCTCTATTTCATAGATGAGGAAAACTAAGTTTAAACAACTGAGCTTGGTCACACAGCTGCTTGATACAGAACTGAAATCTGAATCTAGGAGCTCCTAGTTGGTGGAAAGAATTAAGCACTCAGCTCCTAACTGAAAGGTTGATGGCTCGAATCCACCCATAGTTCAAAAAATCAAAAGCAAACCAGTTGCCATCAAGTCAAGGCAATTCCAACTCATGGAGATCCTACGTGTACAGAGTAGAATTGCACTCCATAGGGTCTTCAACTCTGCAACCTTTTGGAAGCAGATTGCCAGATCTTTCTTCTGAGGTGACTCTGTGTGGTTTTAAACCACCAACCTTTTGTTAGTAGTCTAGCACTGAAACGTTTGCACCACCCAGGGTTTCTCTCAGATATCACAGCCATTGAAACCCTATGGAGTGCAGTTCTACTCTGAAATACATGGAGTCACCATTAGTTGGAATTCATTCAATGGCAAATTGAAATTGTTATTCTAAACACAGTCCATTCTCTTAACTATTCACACTGCTTCAGAGATAAATGCTATCATAGGGAGGAAAAGGAAAGTAGAAAGAGGGACGAAAGAGAGAGGAATGACTATCATGAAAGAAGGACAGAGTGAGAGGAATGAAAGCAGGTAAAGAGGAAGGGAAATTTGAGATAAACATGGGAGAGTGATATCAGAAGAGAGATATGAGGGAGGTAGATAAGATAAAAGAAAGAAAAAAGATATGTGGCCTGAAAGTGAGACAATAGGAAAGAGGTGGGAAAAAAGATGGAAAAGGTAGAGGTGGGGTGGGGGGTATATTTGACTCCTAGTATTCTTCTATTTACTATTAAAACAAAATTTCACATTTGTTCCTTTAGTATGCTAGGCTCCAACAACAACTCAGAAGAAGGGGAATTTCTGGTGGATTCAGAGCATCTGAGAAGAGTCAGGGAACCAGAGTCACAGATGTTAACGAAGGACACCTTCATCCCTATTATTTTCCGGTATTAGTCATGGAGAACACTTAGAAATCAGAGAAAGATGGAAGAATTAAGACAGGAGGTGGTGCCATTTGTTCATTGTTCATTTATGCTTCCTTTGTTCATTAAGCATTTAGTTCTTCCACTGTGCGAAGTAAAGGCTAGAGTACCATGGTGAGTGGGACAAAGCCCCTGACTTCTAAGTGCTTTGAGTCTGCTGAGCCTTTGGAGAACTGGAATAGGCATTTAAAATGGCAATCACTGTCTTGGAAACAGGTGAATTGTGCAGTAAGGGAAAACACCTAGACCACAGAAATAGTTGCTCAACTTTGGTTATCAAGCCAGATTTTTAAAAGTGGTAGCTAGACAATAATTCTGAAGACCTGAGTTTGTTGAGGAAGCATACATAGTGAAGAAGAGTACTGCAGGAGTAATAGTTTGGAGGAAAAAAAAATAAGTTGCTGGAAAAATTTAAATAGGTTTGAGTGACTTTGAAAGTGTTGGGGCTGACTCCCCACTCACCTTTGGACAGGCTGGGGAGTTTAAAAGTCTCCCTGAGAAGCCCTTCCTTTGATTTAATGCCAAGTCCTACATGACCAGCGACACTAACAGAGAACTTCTCAACCTCTGCACTATTGACATTTTGCACCACAAAATGGGGCTCTGTGATGTGCATTGTAGTGTGTTGAGCATCATCCTTCTCCTCTACCAACTACATGCCAGTACCACCCTGCTCCAGTCTTGACAATAAAAAATGTCTTCAGACATTGTCAAAAAAACACCTGCGATGGAGAACCACTGTGCTAAAATAAGTTCAGCTGATGGACGAGCCAAGAGAGAGTCTCACAGAGTCCCATAAAATACTACAAGATGTGAAAACAATTCACAAGAGTTTTCTGGTTTCTGGGAGTATGTGTAGAGGGTGAGTTAATAGATAAAGAGGTTGAAATAACTAATTGATTAAAATAGACCTTGGGTCAGAGAGAGGAGTCTGTAAATTGTAGGAACCTCATGAATGAATGCTGTATCAGAAATCATGCATTTTAACAGCAGATGACTTCAGTGATCAGGTTGGATCAACCACACCTCAGACTATATCCAGACAAGATATCCATGGGCAAGATGAACCCCGCAAATCATCCTTAGAGCCTCAGTAAGCATAGGTAAGCATAAGGCTCGTCCACCTTCTTGTTTCTCCCAGATACTAACCTAAGAAAGAGTAAGGTTAGGGAAGACTAATAGAGAGAGGAAAATCAACACCAAAATTTAAATTAAACGGTTTAAAGCCAGAAAAAGTGGAGATATCTCCATTGGTCAGTTGAAGGATTTTTTTTTTTTTTCCAACAAACATCAAGATGAGGCCAGTAATAGAAAATGATAAAATAATAGAAAAGTAATGAATTGAATACAATACTAAAACGAAGAAATATTTTGTGGAGACATGGAGTCCATCAATGAATCTTTGTATTAGGGTTACTTTGATTGATTGTACATAAGAGGTGAGAACATAAGAGACATCAGGAGGGAAATCCAGGTGTTTAGCCAGGGAAACTTAATGGACAGAGTTTTCTATAGAGTTGGGTAAGAGAGGAGCCCTAGTGTACATTGATTAAAAGCTCAGCTGCTAAACAAAAGGTTGGCAGTTCAAATCCACCAGCTGTTCCTCAAAAATCTTATAGGGTGGTTCTGTTCTGACCTATAGGGTCACTATGAGTCAGAATTAACTTGATAGCAAAGGGTTTGTTTTTTTAAAAATTGTAGATAAAAGAAACAACATAAAAAAAATATTTTCTGGGGGAAATATGATGGTTTATATCATGAACATGTCCAGTAACTTATAGGTTATGTTTACATTAAACATAAGGGAGATATTTTGGCTGGACATAGTTAAGTGAACCAACAGTATTGAGGGCAACCAGGGAAAGTGTGTGGATTAAGGCAAGAATGGAGCCTAAATAAAACATTGGAAGAAAGTTTTTGAATGGATAAGTAAGAAGATAATTTGGAAAAAGAAACACTGCAGAAGGCAAAGTAATCTATAAATGGGTTGAATATAAGACTTCAGAGTCTATTATTTCATGAAATGTATTGTAAAGAGTTCAAACATTGCATCTAAGACTAAATCATGTTTATTTTATTTAACACTAAGAAATCCATTAGTGATCTTAAAAATAAGCTGCTCAATCTAGAGGTCAGAGTTCTGAGAGCAGAGTAGCTCATGCAGATAACTCATTTCTGAATTTTGAGAGTGGTACCATAGACAAGATTGTGAAATGTAGAAGCAATTGTTTGTTTTTAAACTATGGGAATTTAAATTCTAAGGAAAGGATTAATGGTTGGATCAAGGACTCTTAAAAAAAAACGAGGAAGAAGAAGGATCCCCAGCACAAAGGAGAAGAATCTACGGAGTAATGGTAGAAGAATATTCTTTGTTTTCTAACCATGGCAGGAAGTGAAAACATTTCTAGAGGCACGAACATTAGGGAGTGCCAACTTGATGCTTTCTAATTTATTTTTAAAAAGTAGTAGAGAATGGATCTTAATCTCAGCAAGAGGGAAGTGGGAAGTGGGAGGCTAGGTGAAAGGTTTTGAAATAACCACTGGGAGGAATTAGAAAAGGAGTTAACTAGAGTTACATAAATCTTTTTAAACAGCATTGAGAATGTCATTGTAGCAGATAACAGAAAACTTACAGAGTAACTTTTGTGGAAAGTATCTGTCACAAAAGGGTAGAGGTGAGATGAAGGTAGAATTCAGGTATTAATTGTGAAAATGTTAAAATCAAGCAAGTATCAAACATTGCAAAATACTGAAAGGGTGAAAGTTGCAGGAAGAAAGTAAGTGCCAAAAACAAATTTAGCTGGCTACATTTTTACTCAAGGGTAGGTCTAAAATCAACTTGCTCAGTAGAACTTATTCATAGAACTTGCTGGTCCAAGCAAAATGTTCACTGAATTGGACCAAGTTGATGAAGAAAGTGGAATGAATAAAGCATGCTGTTTCAGATTGCGTTTGCTGGAAAATTCTGTGAGTGAGTTATGTGCAGTTGGTGGATCATCAGGACTGCTCTGGAGAGATATGCTTGTAAGGAAGTGAGGAATTGTATTAATCAGGGCTCAACCAGGAACAGAACCAGTAGGATATATATATTAGGAGATTCATTGCAAGGAACTGGCTTTTACGATTATGTAGGCTGGCTGGGCAAGTCAGAAATCCATGAGACAGGCTTTTAGGAACTCTTGAGTATGGGCTGAAGTTGCTGTCCACAGGCAGAATACTTCTTCATGATGGAAACCTCAACTCTGTTCTGAAGACCTTTCAACTGAGATAAAGAGGGGTAATCTCTCCTGTTTGAATTCACCTGATTATGGATTTAATTACACCTAATTAAGTGAATTTAAAAATACCTTTACAGCAACATTTAAATAAGTATTTGCTTGGATAACTGGGGACCATAGCCTACTGGTGGTTCAGTGGTAGCATTCTTGTCTTCCATGCTGAAGACACAGGTTTGATTCCAGCTAACACACCTCATATGCAGCCACTACCCCTCTGTCAGTGGAGACTTGTGTGCTGCTATGATGTTGAACAGGTTTCACTGGAGCTTCTAGACTAAAACAGACTAGGAAGAAAGACCTGGCCATATGCTCCCAATAAATTAGCCAATGAAAACCCTATGGATTGCAACAATTTGATCTGCAACCATCAAGGAGACCAGGTATCATTTAGTTCCACTGTGAATGGGATGGCCACGAGTCAGGGGTCGACTGACTAGCGGCTAACAACAATGACAATAGCCTAGCCAAGGTGATGCATAAAACATAAAAGGTAAGATTAGATTGGGTAGACCAATAATATGGTTGCAACAGAGGCCTCAGCTCTCCTGTGGGAACTGAGCTGACCAGGGTTGTCCCAAATGGGGCAAGGGCATTAGGCTTTTGTATCCTCACATCAGCCAGTCACTTGTCTGGTGATGGGTTACCTTGGAATGGGGGAGGCACTTCTCTGCAGAGGAGGTCAATTCCTGTTGAAGGACCAAGTGTGGATGCATTGGTCCCAAAGAGGAGGTCAGGGTAGAGCATTATGGAATTCACCACACAGATGTTAATTCAAACTGCTGATGTGATTCAACGAAATATGTCATTTTAAAATAATCTATATATTTCAGATCACAAAGGCAGAACTTTACTGAATTATTGGCAGGCTTTTTCTGCAGTGTAGCCTGTGTCGCTTTTAATTCAAATCAACAAACACAAACAGTATAGCCCATGACTGTTAAACTGACTAACAATGTACAATTTCTACCAGGTTTTCTACCAGTTTCTCTGCATGCTCCCTCACTGGCTTCTGCTGGAGTTTACCGACGGCTGTAGATGTAGTGCCTTTCATAAAAATTAACAGATGTGTCCATTGCAGCTTTGGAAGCCAGCCATGACTGAAACAGAAAAACAAGGATTTTCCATCTATTGTCACTCTTTTTACATATGGCAAAGGCTTACACAAACTCTCAGAATTGGCACATCTGAAATTGGTAGAGAAAGCAGGCTCTTTTTAACCTCTGTTAAATAGTTTGCACTTGGCTCTAGAATCCCCAGGGCCATTCAGTGCAATCTATATTCAAATAAAAAGCAAGTTTCTCTTCTAGTCTTTGCAACTTGTTTATCGTGATTCACCTAGCAACTGCTGCACCAAATTACCACTGATATCTCCAATGGGTCCAGGAATGAATCTAGAAGAGCAGATGAGAATAGCATAGTGAGGAAAATCAAGAAAAACTTTATTAGCTAAGTGGTTACTTTATTCATCTGAGCTGTGCCTATCATATGGTGGGCAGATTATGACGCTGATTTTATTTTTTCTTCTAACAGTTGTGTCTGATAAGAGACAGTCAGAGAAATGTTTACAAACATTTTAGTAAGGTAAGTGATTCTTTGACTATCTTAGTAACTTATGAATTCATTTTTTTGCATCAAAATATGCTATTATCTTCATTTTAAATGTGGCTTAACTTTTAACCTTAAAACTTTTGGCTAAGAATATATACATCTAGAAAATTTTCTTAAAGAATTCAAAAAATTTGGATAGACATAGATGTACAAGAATAGGCATGATAATAAAAATGTGCTACTCATTTCCATGCCTCCTGTCTTTGAACAGTATCACACTGAAAGATGCAACACCAAGTTATTTCAAACCTTACAATCTCCTTTGTTCCTTTCCAGCAACCCAAATCTCTCAAGAGTTTCTCACTTTAATCCCCAACAGGGCATTGTTGCACTCCAGCACCTTTATGGTCCTGTAGTTTATCTTGGCCCCTCCATTTGTTCTCTCTCTCTGTCATGTCCAGCTCTGCATGGTATGATCCTATAGGTCATGGTCACATTCACAGCTTTTCACAGTCTGCTGGGGTGTATTGTTCAATTCTTACTGCTTTTTTCTTCCTTGAAATCATTATTCCCAGAGCAAAGGTATCACTTTAATGACAAAGGTGCCCCTGACCCAAGCCATGGTCTTTTCAATTGCATCATATGCTTGCGATAGCTGGACAATAAAAAAAGAAGACTGAAAAAGAATTAAAGCATTCAAATTATGGTGTTGGTGAAGAATAATGAATATACCATGGACTTCCAAATGAATGAAAAAATCAGCCTTAGAAGAAATACATCCAGAATTCTCCTTAGAGGTGAGGATGGCAAGACTGTGTGCCTTGCTTACTTTGAACACTCATCAGGAAAGACCGATTCCTAGAAATGGATATTGGTAATGGAAATGGAAATGGTAAAGTGAAAGGTTAGTGAAAATGAGGAAAACCTTCACTGAGATGGACTGACACAATAGCCTCAGCGATGGACTCAAACACACCAAGGATCATGAAAATGGCATAGAATGGGGCAAAGTTTTATTCTGTTGTGTGTAAGGTTGCTGTGCGTGGGAACCGACTCAATGGAAACTAACATGAGTGACTATTATTCAGACATTTAAGCCATAGTAGGAGAGTATTTGTTAATTCCCAAAATATTGCTAAAGGAGGAAGCTGATATAAAACAATTTGTATTTTAAGGATGTATATAGCACTTAAAATTACCATAAGGACAAATTAAAAAACTTTAAGAGTAGATATTTCTGGGTAGTAAGATGACAATGGATTTTTGTTTTCTTATATGCATTTCTCTATTTTTCAAGTTTTGTAAACTGAGCATGCATATATTTTAACAGGGAAAAATATAAAATCGATATATCCAAATACCCTATGCCAGAAAAGAAGAAGAAATAAATGTCTAAGATTAATTAATGCTAAGATAAATTTTTAAAATTACTCAAAATTCCTAGTCTTTAACAACTAAAATATATTCCAAATAGTTTACATTTTGCTTCATTATTTTCTAAAAATAATATTTTACCAAGTATTATTTCTATTTTGTTAGTCTTTAAAAATATTGCATCACCATAAAACTATCCTTCCTGTTCTGCATAAACAAAAACCAAACCAAACCTGTTAGGACAGAGTAGAACTGC
Organism: Dugong dugon; assembly: GCA_030035585.1. Taxonomy (NCBI): domain Eukaryota; kingdom Metazoa; phylum Chordata; class Mammalia; order Sirenia; family Dugongidae; genus Dugong; species Dugong dugon. The sequence goes on along the minus strand of CM057477.1, from coordinate 44,301,551 downwards.
CCCATAGAATTTCCAAGCTGCGGCTAGTGTATTTAGGTTAGCAGCTGAGGTCTTAACCATGCACCACCAGGGCTACTGTTTAGACTCTTTAATATCAGTCAAACCATCTCCAGTGACATTTGACAGCCAAGCGACTCCTCCATAAAAAGGTGGGGGGTGTTTAGGCAATCATCCTATTTAGCACTGACTAATTTTCAGTTGCAATGCTCCTGATTCCACACCACATTTTCAGATACAGTTCTATTTTTTTGTTTTTCTGTCAATCATGTGGATTTTTGACCACTTTTTTTTTTTTTTTCCTTCCCAGCATGGCTATTGATTCTATATCCTTCCGTTAGTACCAGATGTGGCTTTCTGAATATTCAGTCTTCAAATGTTGCACACTTTCAAAAGATAACTTATTGAATTGTGTTAATATATGGCATTAACATAATAGAAGCTAATTGTGTGGATCCTGCCTCTGACACTGGGGAGAGGAGAGCTCTCCCTGACTTTACTTTTGCATTAAAACGTGAACATTTAAAAACAATCCCCACAGTGATTCCTAAATTGTACATAATACCAGCTTCATGGTGGCTCTGGGGATATAAATGGCTTTAACTACCTGATAATCATATCATTTAGTATTCCCCTTAGTTAATCCTTATGTAGAGAAACTGAAACAATGTTTGTTCTACAAATACATCTCAGGGCACCGGCTGAACCCCAGCAGCTCTCCAAGTAGGTTCACATCATAAGTTACTTTGTTGTTGTTAGTTGCCCCCGCGTCAATGACGACTCATAGTAACTCCATGTGTGCAGAGTAGAACTGCACCACAGGGTTTTCAAGGCTGTGAACTTTCAGATCACCAGGCCTGTCTTCAGAGGCACCTCTGGATGGTTTGTACCACCAACCTTTTGAGTAATAGTTGAGTGCTTAACACTTTGCACCACCCAGCTGCTTCGTAAGTCGTTGAGCTGATTCTGACTCATAGCGACCCTATAGGACAGAGTAGAACAGCCCCATAGGGTTTCCAAGGAGCAGCTGGTGGATTCAAACTGCCAACCTTTCGTTTAGCAGCCTAACACTTAACCACTGAGCCACCACGGCGATTCATAAACCACTAGTATGTAAATATTCTAGGGTTGCCATTTTTAAGAAACATATTACTCTTTTATACCCTAAATTAGCTTAAGTATAACGTCTCTTTTTGCTTTGGGCTTTAGTTACTACGTCTGCACACTTTTATAGTTTTGGTGTCTCCATCATTGATTTGAGTCAAAAGTTCCCAATGTATAATTCTTTCATTATCTTCGAGGGGGCTGAAAAGCTAAGCGTATGGAATATAATTTATAAAATAAAATAGAGAAAAAAGATTTATCTTCCTTGCTCGTGAACTCAGTTTTAGAGAAGCTTCCTCTATGTTAACCTTGTTTACAGAGAGAAATAGCAAGTAACTGGATGAGGTCATGTTTTTTTCTTCCTGGCTTTTTAAGAAATCATGAGAAAAGTAACTCTAAAATATTTCAAAGAAGTGAGAAGTTCCTGGACAGATTAATGCACACACACACACACAAACACACACCCATACCATACACACATACACATCTATGGCTCATGTAGGTAGACCAAGCACAGGGAAAAGCACAGAGTATGTTAATTCTATCTCTTTGATTTTGCCCCGCCCTCCTTCAACTTTTATGAATTTTCTAAATAAAATCCAGATGCACTCCTTAGCCAAAGTTATTCCTTGGGTATTTTGCATTGGTCAGTTCCAGCAATATCCCTGCAAAGATTAGAGAGGGCTCTGTATTTAGATTGGGTCTTTGACACTGACTTCTCTTTATTCACTGTTCTCTACAGTGACTCGTCCAAAACATGACACACATCATCTAGACATTTCAACTATTTTATAAGATCTATTTTATATCAGAGAAGAAATCTCAGGAAACTAGTAATAAAGTGACTCATACGCAGGGTAGTTACAACTCTTAATTTGTTCCCCAGTTCCTTGTCTATACTGCAATGTCAGTGAAACTTACTTCAAAACCATTATCTTTCTGGAAGTTTCCACACACTGCACTCCAGTTTTAGTTCCAGTCATTTTCTCAATAGAAATTTGACATATTTGAGCTGTCTTCTCTTTGATCTGTGTCTGGAAAGTTTTTAATTATTTCTTTTCTAGACTCCCTGCCTGAGTCCTGCTGCTAACACATTTAGTGATTAAGCAATTACTCTTGATTGATTCTGTTATTCCCGCATCTTTTCCCCAGCTTCTGTTAGAGATTTCCTTCCATACCTGTGACTTGGCACCAGGTTTTATTCAAAGATCTCCAATTATTGCCTTTACTAGTTTTTTGTGTTTCATTACTAAATATTTCTCTCATTGCATCTTTAGAGTTTTAAAAGTATATACTTGAATTACCCTAAAGTACTTATTGTTTTTAAAATAAGTTTAAAAAAACTGAATTAAGACTAGTGTATATATAGTGTATTGCTTTCAGAAGGTCACAGCCTTGAAAACCCTATGGAGCAGTTCTACTCTGCACCAATGGGGTCACCATGACTTGGAATCAACTCAACAGCAACAAACAACAATAAAAACATAGATTTATACACTAGCTGGATATGGGAAGAGGATAAAGCATATTATATATTCCTGGTTTTAGCCAGACTGGAGTCCATTATGCCATAGCTCATAAGGTAAATCCATCTCTCTACAGAAAAAGAAAATCCTGCTTAGAGGGTAAGTATAAATTATGGGGAGAGAAGTGAGAAGAAAGCCATACTTTCAATGAATATGAATTTTCAGAACCAACAGACGGCAATTTAACTGTCTGTAACTCTGCATTAATACCATCAATAGCAATTCAAAATCATGGTTTTGACTTATGTTCCTGCTTTGAATAATAAAATAATAAACTACACTAGTAGTCCAGAATTTCACAATATGAAAGCAAAAATGTGTCCAAGATATTACCTTAGCAGTATAATTCATACTCTAAAATGTAGTTAATAGACTTTCAGAGAAATATGAAAAATTGCCTCAAAATATAATTGTGAACAATTTGAATTAATAGTGTCTTTATGATTTTGTCAACAAGACTATATATATAATACACATATATATGTGTATATGTATATTTGTATATATATGCATTATTCTAAGTTCTTAATATTATTTTTATCTACAACTTTGCTATCAGTTTTATTTCTAATATCCAAGTAATCATTTTTAGCCTTCGTAAATTTCCTCTTTCTTTTTTTCTGCCCCTTTCAAATACCTGCAGATAGATATCAAGCTACTGTTTATTTGTAATTCAGTCAGGCTGAACACATTTATTTTCTCAGGAGAACTCAAGAGACTCCAAATCAACACTATGGAAAAAACAGCTATTTTCAAACAAACATAAAATTTACATTTCAAATCTCCATTGATATATAAAGAGTAGCCTGCTGTTATTTTGATGTATCTATGGAAGTTAGTTTTGTTGCGTTTCTAGTGATACCACTTTATGCCATTATCCTCAAGTTTTCACGAAATAAAAATAAATTAATAAGAATTATCAAATAGAGATTTAAGTATTTTGTAAATCTTTAAACATGGCAATTGAATTAAAACATAGGGCAATGAGCATTCATAACATTTTTTTTCATAGATCTGATAATAGCTTATTGTATCTAATTTTATAGGACTGTCTGGCTTCAGTTAGTAATGAGTTAGCCATAGTTCTGAGCTTCAGAATTATTATCGATTGTCAGGAAGGTTGAATTACTCTGAGTCCAATGCAGTTCGGCTCAGAGATGGGTAGATAAGATAATAGATTTATAAAGTCACAGGACTGGAAAGCTACTGGAAGTTCATCTAGATGGTCAAATTCATCTTTATGCCATCTACAACAATTATATGTAGAGGTCATAGCTATTTATAATTGAGCATAAAGTACAGACACATAAAATGTTGCCAAGTTAATTTTGTAAAATTTTAAAATTTCCAAATTCCTTGTGTATACCCTTTCTAAGAAATGTTTATGGTGTTGCTAGGTAATAAGAAGGAATGAGTATTATTTAATTTGTATCGATAATGAATGGACTACTAGGAAATTAAATGGACAGTATTAATGCTAACCAAAGGACCTCTGGTGGCACAGTGGTTAAACGCTTGGCTGCTAACCAAAAACGTCAGTGGCAGTCTGCTTCTGTAAAGATTACAGCCTTGCAAATCCTATGGAGCAGTTCTGCTCTTTCCTAGAGGGTTGCTATGAGTCAGAATCGACTAGAATGGCAACGGCAAACAGTATGTTAACCAGCAAAATACCACAGAACCAGGTTAGGAATTTAAGATTCCACAGTTTTACTCCATGAATTTCACTCATATATTAATTAATTAAATATTTACTTATTTGTCCCCATCCGGCCCTGAAGGCACAGTGGTTAAGCATTTAGATGCAGTTTGAACCCACCAGCTGCTCTTTAGAAACCCTATGGGGCAGTTCTACTCTGTCCTATAGGGTCACTATGAGTTGGAAAAGACTTGATGATAAGATTTTTTTTTTTTTTTCAAATTTTAGGTGCTGTCATGGTTTGAATTACGTCCCCCCAGAAATGTGTGTATCAATTTGGCTGGGCCATGGTTCCCAGAATTGTGTGGTTGGCCTCCATTTTGTGATTGTAGTTTTATGTTAAAGAGGATTAGGGTGGGATTGTAACACCACCTTTACCCAGGTCACATCCCCGATCCAAGGTAAAGGGAGTTTCCCTGGGGTGTGGCCTGCGCCACCTTTTATCTCTCAAGAGATAAAAGGAAAGGGAAGCAGGCAGAGAGTTGGGGACCTCATGCCATCAAGAAAGCACTGCCGGGAGCAGAGAGTGTCCTTTGGACTGGGGTCCCTGCGCAGAGAAGTTCCTGGTCCAGGGGAACACTGAAGAGAAGAAGGCCCATAGAGAGAAAAAGCCTTCCCCTTGAGCTGACTTTTAGCCTAACTTTAACTGTGAGGAAATAAACTTCTCTTCGTTAAAACCATCCACTTGTGGTGTTTCTGTTATAGCAGCACTAGATGACTAAGAAAGGTGTTAAATAACTTTCTCAGGAAATCTTTACCTAAGTCCTAATATTCATTAAGACAGACCTCTTTGTTATAGGATCTTATTGCATTGCATACTTCTGTTGTTGTTGTTAGGTGCCATGAAATCACATTTAACTCATAGCGACCCCAAGTGACAAAGTAGAACCACCCTAGAGGATTTTCATGACTATAATCTTTAAGGAAGAAGATTATTAGGTCTTTTTCCCACTGAGAGGCTGGGTAGGTTCAAACTGCCAACCTTTTAATTAGCAGCTGAGGGCTTAACCATTGCACCGCCAGGACTCCTTGCATACTTCCAAGAAGCAGCATTTACCCCAGAAGTGACCTAATATTTAATGTATGATTTCTTGTTTGACATTCTCCTGTTAGTGTCTATAAGAACAGTGGCACTGGTGTTTTGATAACTCTCATACTCCCAGTGGCTAGCACAGTGCCTGTACTCATGATTTGCCCAAAAATATTGGTTGACAGAATGATTGTTTATACTAATCTGCTTGCCTGTGTAACTATCTTATAGAGAATCAAGTATAAATGTTACTGAGCTAGAATTAAGCAGATACACGAAGTTACTCAGAGGCTTAAAGTCACTACATACCTCATTGGTTGAGTCCATTTAGAATTGAGACACTACTATGCTTGAAACATTTGAAAACTGACACTTTCTCCGAAAGAAAATTGCTTGAACATAACTTCTCTTTTTTCCAAGAATGAGTAGGACCAAAAATTGCTAGCCATGATCATTTGTGTATTTATTTAGGAATACATCAATATCAAGCATATTGGAGCTAAACATCTTTGTTTAGAAAAGAGTTACGTAAGTGGACACTTTTAATTATGTAAGCAACAGCAACAATAACAAAACAATTACTGTAGATGGATTCTAACTCATCGAGACCCCATGTGTGTTTAAGTAGAGAACTGAGCTCCATAGTTTTCTCTGTTTTTATTGTTGTAAAACTAAGAAACACAACATGAATTAGCAAGTGTGTTGCCATACGGTTTTCAATAAAAGTGAGGTTAATGGTCACCTTTTTTCTTTACAGACTATTGCATGATTATTATTTTTTTTTTTTAATATATATTTTATTGTACTTCAGGTGAAAGCTTACAGAGCAAATAGTTTCTCATGAAATAGTAGTACACATGTTGTTTTTTGACATTGGTTAACAACCCCACAACGTATTAAGCCTCTAAATTCTCAACCTTTTTTTTTTGATGAAAATTACAGATGGCCAAAGATACACCGTTTCAAAAATTTCTACATTCACAGTTCAGTGACAGTGACTACGCTCGTCCAACTGTGCTGTTATTCTCACTTAAGATGAAGGCTTACAGAACAAAATAGTTTTTCATTTAACAGTTACTACACATGTTGCCCTATGACCATGGTTAACAATCTCACAGCACATCAAGAATATCCTTACTCCACCTTGTGTTCCCTATCACCAGGGGGCTTCCTTGTCCCCTTCTGTCTTCTGGACCTTGTCAGTGGACTATTGTACCTCTTTACTCTCATTTGTTTATTTATTTATTTATTTATTTTTATTTTATTTAAACACCATTTCAAAACTTTTTACTTACACATTTAAGTGATATTGACCATGCTCTTCCAATTTTGCTGCCATTCTCGCCCAAGATGAAGGCTTACAGGACAAAACAGCCTCCCATTTAATAGTTACTACAAATGTTGCCATATAGCAGTGGTCAACAATCTCACAATACATTGACAGTGTCCTTATTCAATTTGTGTTCCTTATCATCAGTTTCCTACTCTCCCTCTGCTTTCTGGCCCTTGTCACTGGACTCCTGTACATCGTTAGTCCCATTTAGTTTTACTGGGGTGTCCATTCCCAGGCTTAACATCGAACCTTGAAGGTAACTTCATCTCTGAGCTGAAAGGGTGTCTGGGGGCCACACTCTCGAGGTTTCTCTAGTATTCTTTAGGCCAGTATATCTGGTCTTCTTTTTTTTTTTTTTTTTTGGGAGTTAAAATTATGCTCTACATCCTACTCCAGCTCTGCCCAGAACCCTCTGTTGTGATCCTGGTCAGAGGAGTCATTGGTGGTAGCCGGGCACCATCCAGCTGTACTGGGCTCAGTCCCGTGGAGGCCTTGGTAGCTGTGGACCATTAGTCCTTCGGACTAATCTTTTCCTTGTATCCTGTTCTCTTCATTCTCCCTTGTTCCCGAAGGGATGAGATCAGTGGAGTATCTTAGATGGCCGCTCATAGGCTTTTAAGACCCCAGACACTACTCACCAAGGTAGAATGTAGAGCATTATCTTTATAAGTAGTGTCATGCCAATTGAGCTAGATGTTCCCCGAGATCATGGTCCCCAGAGCCCTCCGTCCAACAACTCAGTCCCTCGGGGGGTTTGGATGTGTCTATAGGGCCTCCATGACCTTTCCTTGTGCAGGTTGTGTTAGTTTCCCCTGTACTATGTACTATCTCATCTCTCACCCAAGTTACTACTTACCTATTACCTATTTAGTATTTCCCCCCCCCCTCCCATCCCTGGTAACCAACAAGGATTGTTACATTTTGCATGTGAATTTTTTCATGGGTTTTTACAATAGAGGTCTCATACAATATTTGTCCTTTTGTGATTGACTTATTTCACTCAGCATGATGTCCTCCAGTTTCATCCATGTTATGAGATGGTTCACCGATTCATTGTTCTTTCTCGTTGCATAGTACTCCATTGTGTGTATGTACCATAGTTTGTGTATCCATTCGTCTGTTGATGGACATCGAGGTTGTTTCCATCGTTTTGCTATTGTGAATAATGCTGCCATGAACATAGGTGTGCATATGTCTATTCGAGTGATGACTCTTATTTCTCTAGGATATATTCCTAGGAGTGGGATTGCTGGATCGAATGGTACATCTATTTCTAGCTTTCTGAGGAAACGCCATATCATTTTCCAAAATGGCTGTATCATTTTGCATTCCCACCAGCAGTGTATAAGAGTTCCCGTCTCCCCACAGCCCCTCCAACATTTGTTATTTCCAGTGTTTTTGATTCGTGCCAGTAATGCCGGGGTGAGATGGTATCTCATTGTGGTTTTAATTTGCATTTCTCTAATGGCTAGTGATCGCGAGCATTTCCTCATGTGTCTGTTGGCCATTTGAATGTCTTCCTTGGTGAAGTGTCTGTTCATTTCCTTTGCCCATTTTTTGATAGGATTGGTTGTCTTTTTGTTGTAGAGGTGTTGGATTTTCTTGTAGATTATGGAGATTAGACCTTTGTCTGACTTGTACTGTCCAAAAATTTTTTGCCAGTCTGTAGGTTCTCTTTTAACTCTTTTGGTGAAATCTTTTGAAGAGCATAGATGTTTGATTTTTAGAAGATCCCAATTATCTAGTTTATCTGTTGGGTTTTTTGTGTTGATGTTTATGGTTTGTATCCTGTTAATGCCATGTATTAAGGTCTGAAGTGTTGGTCCTATTTTTTCTTCTATGAATTTTATAGTTTGAGGCTTTATATTCAGGTCTTTGATCCATTTTGAAGTAGTTTCTGTATATGGTGTGAGGTATGGGTCCTGTTTCATTTTTCTACAAATGGATATCCAGTTTTGCCAGCACCATTTGTTAAAAAGACTGTCTTTTCCCCATTTGATGTATTTTGGGCCCTTGTCAAAAATCAGGTGACCGTAGGTGGATGGATTTACATCTGAGTTCTCAATTCTGTTCCATTGGTCAATGTCTCTGTTGTTGTACCAGTACCAGGCTGTTTTGAGTACTGTAGCTGTATAGTAGGTTCTCAAGTCAGGTAGTGTGAGTCCTCCAACTTTATTCTTCTTCTTCAGTAGTGCTTTACTTATTCGGGGTTTCTTCCCTTTCCATATAAAGTTAATAATTAGTTTTTCCATCTCTTTGAAGAATGTTGTTGGTATTTGTAACGGAATTGCATTGTATTTGTAGATTGCTTTAGGTAGAATTGCCATTTTCACAATGTTGAGTCTGCCTATCCATGAGCATGGTATGTTTTTCCATTTATGTAGATCCCTTTGGGTTTCATGCAGCAGTGTTTTGTAGTTTTCTTTGTATAGGTCTTTTATATTCCTGGTCAGATTTATTCCTAAGTATTTTATCTTTTTAGGGGCTATTGAAAATGGTATTGATTTCCTGATCTCCTTTTCATCGTTCTCTTTACTGGTGTATAGGAATCCAACTGATTTTTGAATGTTTATCTTGTATCCTGCTACTCTGCTGAATCTTTCTATTAGTTCCAGTAAATTTCTCGTGGAGTCTTTAGGGTTTTCTATGTATAGTATCATATCATCTGCAAACAGGGAGAGTTTAACTTCTTCATTACCAATTTGGATGCCCTTTATTTCTTTCTCTTGCCTTACTGCTCTAGCTAGAACTTCCAGCACAATGTTAAATAGGAGTGGTGATAAAGGGCATCTTTGTCTTGTTCCTGTTTTCAGGGGGAATGTTTTCAGCCTTTCTCCATTAAGAATGATGTTGGCTGTTGGTTTTGCATAGATGCCCTTTATTATGTTGAGAAATTTCCCTTCTATACCTATTTTATTGAGAGCTTTTATCAGGAATGGGTGTTGGACTTTGTCAAATGCCTTTTCTGCATCAATTGAGATAATCATGTGATTTTTTTCTTTCCTTTTATTTATGTGGTGGATTACATTGATGGATTTTCTAATGTTAAACCATCCTTGCATACCTGGTATGAATCCTACTTGGTCGTGGTGTATTATTTTTTTGATATGATACTGAATTCTATTGGCTAGAATTTTGTTCAGAATTTTTGCATCTATAGTCATGAGAGATATTGGTCTGTAATTTTCTTTTTTTGTGATGTCTTTGCCTGGTTTTGGTATCAGCGTTATGCTGGCTTCATAGAATGAATTTGGAAGTGTTGCTTCCTCTTCTATGCTCTGAAATAACTTGAGTAGAACTGGTACGAGCTCTTCTGTAAATGTTTTGTAGAATTCTCCAGTGAAGCCATCTGGGCCAGGGCTTTTTTTGGTTGGGAGTTTTTTTATTACCTTTTCAATCTCTTCTCTTGTTATGGGTCTGTTCAGATTTTCAATATCACTTTGTTGTAGTTTGGGTAGGCCGTATGTTTCTAGAAATTTATCCATTTCCTCTAGGTTTTCAAATTTGTTGGAATATAGTTTTTCATAATATTCTGTTATAGTCCTTTTTATTTCAGTTGGGTCTGTTATAATGTCCCCCATTTCATTTCTTATTTGGGTTATTTGTGCCCTCTGCTGTTTTTCTTTTGTCAGTCTGGCCAGTGGTTTGTCGATTTTGTTGATTCTTTCAAAGAACCAACTTTTGGTTTTGTTGATTCTTTCTATTGTTTTTCTGTTCTCTATTTCATTGATTTCTGCTCTGATCTTTACTATTTCCTTTCTTCCGGTGGTTGTAGGCTTTTTTTGTTGTTCTCTTTCTATTTGTTTGAGTTCTGTAGTTAATGTTTTGATTTTGTCCCTTTCTTCTTTTTTGATATGTGCATCTATTGCTATAAATTGTCCTCTGAGGACTGCCTTTGCTGTGTCCCAAAGGTTTTGGTATGATGTGTTTTCATTTTCATTTGATTCTAGGAATTTTTTAATTCCATCTCTGATTTCTTCTATTACCCATTGATGTGTAAGCAGATTATTATTCAGTTTCCATGTGTTTGATTTTTTTTCCTTGCTCTTTCTAGTGTTAATTTCTACCTTGATGGCATTGTGGTCAGAGAAGATACTGTGAATTATCTCAGCATTTTGGATCTTGTTGAGGGTTGCTCTGTGGCCTAAGATGTGGTCTATTCTGGAGAACGTTCCATGTGCATTGGAAAAGAATGTGTACTTTGCAGCGGTTGGATGGATTGTTCTATATATGTCTAAGAGGTCCAGTTGGCTGATTGTGTCCTTTAGGTCTTCTGTATCTTTGCTGAGTTTCTTTTTAGTTGTTCTGTCATTTACTGAGAGTGGTGTGTTGAAGTCTCCTACTATTATTGTGGAACTGTCAATTTCTCTTTTCAGTGCTGTTAGAGTTTTTTTTATGTATTTTGGAGCCCTGTCATTGGGTGCATAGATATTTATTATGGTTATGTCTTCATGATGGATCATCCCCTTAATCATTATATAGTGTCCTTCTTTGTCTTTTATGGTAGATTTTGTTTTAAAGTCTATTTTATCTGAGATTAGAATTGCCACTCCTGCTCTTTTTTGATAGTTGTTAGCTTGATATATTTTTTTCCAACCTTTAATTTTTAATAAATTCACATCTTTGTTTCTAAGATGTGTCTCTTGTAGACAGCAAATAGATGGATCCTGTTTTCTTATCCATTCTGCCACTCTCCGTCGCTTTATGGGTGCATTGAGTCCATTTACATTCAGTGTAATTATTGATAGATGTGAATTTGTTGCTGTCATTTTGTAGTGCTTTTTTTTGTGATGCTGAAGTTTTCTTTGTTCTTCTTACTCTCTTGTGCTGAGTTCCTTTTGTTTGTGGATTTTGTGTTCATTTCTTTTGTTTTTGTAGGTTTTGTTTTTGTTGAGACTTTATGTTTTTCGTCTTTATTTTTATGAGTTGGTTTGTTAACTTTTTTTGTGGTTACCATGAATTTTACCCTTATCTTTATAATTTTGAAGCAGTCTACCATTACTTGGTATCGCCTTGCCTTCTTCTCCTTTAGAAGGTTCTATACCTATGCCGTTTGTTCCCTCTTTCATTGTTTTGATGTTGTTGTCATCCTTTGATTGATTTCTCTGATTCCCTGTTGTATGTCTTTTGTTTTTGGAAAGTCGTCTGTAGTTCAGTTCCTAGAATGGTATCTGGTTCATGTTAACCTGCGTCCTAGGTCCTAGGTCCTGCCTGAGGGCTTAAGCTGTTTGTCCTCAGATCGAAGAACTCCCTTTAATAATTCTTGTAAGTTTAGTTTGACTTTTGCATATTCCTTTAGTTTCTGTTTATCTGGAAATGACCTAATTTCACCATCAAATCTGAATGAGAGTTTTGCAGGATATATTATTCTTGGCTGACAATTTTTTTCTTTCAAGATTTTATATATGTCATCCCATTGCCTTCTTGCCTGCATGGTTTCTGCTGAATAATCTGAGCTTAGTCTTATTGTTTCTCCTCTGTATGTGACTTCTTGTTTTTCACGAGCTGCTCTCAGGATTCTTTGTTTGTCTTTAGTTTTAGCGAGTGTGAATATGATATGTCTTGGTGATTTTCTTTTGGGGTCTCTTCTATATGGGGTTCGTTGAGCTTCTTGGATGACCAGCTTTTCATCTTTCATGATATTGGGAAAGTTTTCTGTCAGCAGTTCCTCAATGATCCTCTCTGTGTTTTCTGTTTTCTCCCCCTGTTCTGGTATGCCAATCACTCGTAAGTTTTTGCTTTTAATTGTGTCCCACATAACTCTCAGGGTCTCTTCATTTTTCTTTGTTCTTTTTTCTGAGTTTTCCTGAAACAGAGTTGTATCCAAGTGTTTGTCTTCAGTTCCACTGATCCTGTCTTCCATGGTTTCAAATCTACTTCTCAGCCCTTCTATGACACCGTCCATTTCTGAAATCTTGTTGTTTATCTTTTGGATTTCTAATTGTTGTTTTTGTATAATTTCGAGTTGTGAATTTATTTTGGCATTTTGTTCTTGCATCATCTTCCTGAATTCTTCCAATTTTTTGTCTGTATTTTCCATAAATTTGTCTATTTTTTCCTCATGTTTGTCAGCTTTTTGCCTCAGTTCTTGGAAAATTCTGAGTATTAGTGATTTGAGTTCCGTATCAGGTACTTCTATCGCATTTTCTTCCACAGGAGAGTTATCTGGTGTTTTAATTTGGACGCCTATTGGAGCCATCTTGTCTTGTTTTTGTAAATGTTTTGCTATTGTTTGCTGTTTTCGGGGCATTCAGTAGAAATTTCTCTCGTTTATTGATTGTAGATTTTTTTTTTTTTTTCGTTCTTGTGGTACAGCTGGGCAGATCTAGTTGAGGAGGAGCCACTGGGATGGGTTGCTTGTGGCACTCACCGCAGCCACCAGGACGGTCGGTAGTCAGTGCTGGGCAGGTTCCAATAGGGCATGCCTGCACCGCTTGGTGATGTGATGTCTAGTGCACGGTGCAGGTAGGTAGGGTGCAGCGGGAAGATGGTTATGTGTGAAGCTAAGCTGGATATGGGAGAGAGGAGAGAGGAGGAGGAGCAAAAAGCGTACAAACATAAAAGAATGCTAGGGGAGCTTGTCGTTGGAATGTACGGATGAGAGACTATGGGATGGAGGAAACCAGAAGGGGGAAGAGAAAGAAAAGGAAAGAATGACCAGATAAAAATCAGAAAAGTTAAAGAACTGCAAAGTTCCCAGGGATCCCACCGATGCAGCTATGAGGTCTGGGGGAGTCGGTCTCAATTTTCACAGCTCAGCCTGGCCAGAAGGTACAGAGGCATACATCGCCTGGTATTCAGGGATCAGAAAGAGAAGGAAGAGATAGAGAGACGAGAAATTAAGCAATGAAGAAAGACAAAAGGGAAAAAGAGGTAAAAGATGACAAAACTAATCAAAAAAGGAAGAAAAATAAAATTGAGAGAAAAAAAAAAAAGGGCAACACCAGCAGTCAGTGCCTACAAATGGGACCCAGAGAGCCCCCACTCAGGGGCGCGAATTCCAAGAAGCTGGTAGTCTCGGGGTTAAGTGACCATGGCCACGGGGAGCAGAGGGGCCAACGAACAAAGGCCCCAGGATCCCACCCGCGCGGGAGCCCAGACCTGGAAACAGCCACACGCCCGAACGCAGCCCTACAGCCCCGCAGGAGAGAGCAGAGACAGCACTCGGAACCAGGCACTCAGGCAAAAGGAGGGGGAGGCGGCAGAAAAAGGCTCGCTAGCGGCCAGCAAACGGCTCCCAGAAAGCCCCCAGCCCGGGCGCACGGACTCCAAGCACCAGCGCCCCCCAGCTCAGGGACTCTGGCCACGGAAAGCAGAGGGGCGAACAAACAAAGGCCCCGGGATCCCACCCACGCGGGAGCCCAGACCTAGAAACAGCCACACGCCCGCACGCAGCCCTACAGCCCCGCAGGAGAGAGCAGAGACAGCACTCGGAACCAGGCACCCAGGCAAAAGGAGGGGTAGGCGGCAGAAAAAGGTTCGCTAGGTGCCAGCAAACGGCTCCCAGAAAGCCTCCAGCCCGGGCGCGCGGAATCCAAGCACCGGCGCCCCCCAGCTCAGGGACTCCGGCCACGGAAAGCAGAGGGGCGAACGAACAAAGGCCCCGGGATCCCACCCACGCAGGAGCCCAGACCTAGAAACAGCCACACGCCCGCACGCAGCCCTACAGCCCCGCAGGAGAGAGCAGAGACGGCACTCGGAACCAGGCACCCAGGCAAAAGGAGGGGGAGGCGGCAGGAAAAGCTTCGCTAGGTGCCAGCAAACGGCTCCCAGAAAGCCTCCAGCCCGGGCGCGTGGAATCCAAGCACCGGCGCCCCCCTGCTCAGGGACTCCGGCCACGGAAAGCAGAGGGGCGAACGAACAAAGGCCCCGGGATCCCACCCACGCGGGAGCCCAGACCTAGAAACAGCCACACGCCCGCACGCAGCCCTACAGCCCCGCAGGAGAGAGCAGAGACAGCACTCGGAACCAGGCACCCAGGCAAAAGGAGGGGGAGGCGGCAGAAAAAGGTTCGCTAGGTGCCAGCAAACGGCTCCCAGAAAGCCTCCAGCCCGGGCACGCGGAATCCAAGCACCGGCGCCCCCCAGCTGAGGGACCCTGGCCACGGAGAGCAGGGGATCCCCAGCTGAGGCGGAGAGGGGTGGGTGGTGGGAGAGCGCGCACCACAGTTTACCGGTCGTTCTGTCTCCGACCAGATGCTCTGCAAGGCTGCTCTCCCGTTTGCTGGTCTCCTATAGGAATCCAAGATGGTGGATCCGCGCTGCGTTAGCTGGTAAGGAATCTCTGCCTGAGTCTCTCCTCGTTCTCTGTTCTCTTTTAGTATTCTCACTCCGTTTGGTGTTTGGCTGAGTTCTTTATCTCTTCATTTGGTGTTCTAGGGTTTCAGGATTGTTGATTCTCTGTTAGGCTTAGTTTTTCGGATCTTTGCTATGGAGGGACAGCGTGGTGTTTCTGCCTAGAGCGCCATCTTGCCTGCATGATTATTTTTATTTCTTTTCTGGTTTGATGAAGGACAAGGCTCATGATCTGTAGGTAGCAGGAGGTTTTAGTTGTTTTGCTGTTGTCTCTCTCTGCATAATTACTGGTATAGTGAAACGAAAATTAGTCAGAAGAGAGAGGATAAATTTTCACAGACTCATTAGGAAACCTGTGGGAAGAAAATGACTGAGATAAAAACTTTTCTAGACTATCCTCTGTTTATCTCCTACATTTCTGGTCATATAATGTATTATTTAAGTTCCATAATATATACTCTGTCTTAGTTATCTAGAGGTGCTGTAACAGAAATATCATAAGTGCATGGCTTTAGCAAACAGAAATTTATTCTCTCACTGTTTAGGAGGCAAGAAATGCTAATTCGGGGTGCCAGCTCCAGGGGATGTCTTTCTGTCTCTGATGGCTCTGGGGAGAGGTCGTTGTCATTAATCTCCCCCTGGTTTCGGAGCTTCTCAGCACAGCAACTCCTGGTCCAAAGGACGCATTCCCTTTCTGGCTCTTCTTGCTTGGTGGTAATGAAGTCCCTCTCCTCTCTGCTCGCTTCTCTCTTTTATATCTCATAAGAAATTGACTCAAGATACAACTTAATCCTGTAGATTGTGTCCTGCCTCATTAGCATGACTGCCTCTAATTCTGCCTCATTAACATCAGAGAGGTTAGGATTTGTAATGCATGAGATAATTACATCAGATTACAGAATGGAGGACTACCACACAATACTGGGAATCATGGCCTAGCCATGTTGACACATATTTTGGGGGGACACAATTCAATCCATAACATTCTTCCCTTTAGCCTTCAAAAATTCATATCCTTGTCACATGTAAAACACATTCATATCATCAAAAGTTTTAAATCAACTCCAAGTTCAAAGTCTTCTGGGGCATTCCTCTTCATCTGTGAAATCTAGAATAAAAGTTATCTGTTTCCAAAGTACAATGGTGGAACAGGCACGAGGTAGACTTTTCTATTACTAATGGGATAAAGGAGGGAAAGAAATGATGACAGGCACTAACCAAGTCAAAAAAGCCAGTAGGGCAATTTGCATTAGTTCTGAAGGCTTGAAAACAATCCTCTGTTCTCTGAGACTATTTA
The DNA here is from genome assembly GCA_030035585.1 of Dugong dugon. NCBI lineage: Eukaryota > Metazoa > Chordata > Mammalia > Sirenia > Dugongidae > Dugong > Dugong dugon. The sequence continues at coordinate 44,285,274 of CM057477.1, read as the reverse complement.
ACAGTGGTCCTGCCCTCCAGATTCTGGGTGTTGGCCATACTCTCTGGACTCTGGGTGGACATCCCTTAGCCCTGGGCTTCGGGTCTGCCTTCCAGGCCACTAGGATGGCAACTGTGCTCCCTTGGCTTTGGGTGGCCCCGTTCTCCTAGTCCATCTGAGTGTCAACGACCCCCTCGTCCCCAGCAAGCCCCATTCTTCTGCCTCTTGGGCATGGCAGCCCCGCCCCCTCAGCTTTGGGTAATGAATACAGCCCCATTCCCCTAGTACTTGTGAACCACAGCCCCACATTCAGGAAACAAGTTGGTAAAGATCTGACTCCTTGAAACCCAGGAGGCTGTGGCCCACCCTTTGAGACCCACCAAGCCATGGTTCCATCCCTTGAGACCTCAGAGGTCATGGCCCTACCCTTTGAAATTGACGCAGCTCTGTATCCTATGTTCCTTGTCCCTTCAGCTTCTGCTTTCTGGTCCCTTAGCCTCTCAGCCTCTTGATCTCTCAGGACTCTTGGGACAGTCCGGCCTCTGCCCTGCTAAGGCAAGTGTTACAAAACTCTTCAGCTCTACTGATAAGTCCCTGGAGGCACCCCACTCCACCAATAAGCCTTGGCTTGAAGGTGCTCAGCTCTCTTGCTCTGTGGGATAGCAAGCCTGGCTTCACTGACAAGTGCCCAGAGGCACCCCACTCTGCTGGAAGCCTCCTGCCTGAAGGCACTCAGCTCTCTTGCTCCATGGGTTGGCTCCCACGCCATCTCACACCAGTCTCCTGGTTCTGCTGCTGCTGTTTCTCTACCACTGCTTCTTGCCATTTGCACCGTCTCTGGTGTTATGGCCCTCATCACTTCCTTCTGAGTCCTCAGCAGAATTGTCTTTGATGTCCATAATTCCACCAGCAGTCTCTTCAAGACAATCTAGGCTTTTGCTATTAGACACTTTAAAACTCTTCTAGCCACTACCCATATCTCAATTCAAAAACCACTTCAACATTTCAGGTATCTGTTAGAGCAGCACTCCACTCTCAGTATGAAATTTTGCCTTAGTTATCTAGTGATGCTTTAACCCAAATACCACAACTCGATAGCTTTAGCAAACAGAAGTTTATTCTCTCACAGTTTAGGAGGATAGCAGTCTGAATTCAGGGCATCAGATCCAGAGGATGGCTTTTTCTCTCTGATGGCTCTCGGGGAAGGTCCTTGTTATCAATCTTCCCCTGGTCTAAGAACATCTCAGTACAGGGACCCTTAGTCCAGAGGACACATTCCACTCCTGTCTCTTCTTGCTTGGTGGTAATGAGATCCCTCTCGTCTCTGCTTGCTTCTCTCTTCTATATCTCAGAAGAGATTGACTCAAGGTACACCCTAATCCTCTAGATTGTGTCCTGCCTCATTAACACAACTGCCTCTAATCCTGCCTCATTAACATCATAGAGGTTAGGATTTACAACACATAGGATAATTACATCAGATCACAGAATGGAGGACAACCACACAATACGGGGAACCATGGCCTAGTCAAACTGACACATATTTTTGGATGATACAATTCAATCCACGAGATAATGCTTCATGATTTTAATTCATAGAATTTAAGGCTATAATTACTATTTTTGGGAGCCTTGTGGAGCAGTGGTTAAGAGCTCAGCTGCTAAACAAAAGGTCAGCAGTTCAAATATACCAGCTGCTCCTGGGAAAGCATATGGGGAAGTTTTACTCTGTCCTGTAGAGTTGCTATGAGTCAGAATTGACTCAAAGGCAATGGAATTTTGGTATTTTTATTTTCAGGAGGCTGGATGGTACAAATGGTTAAGTGCTTGACTAATAACCAAAAGGTTAATGATTCAAACACACTCAGAGGTAACTCAGAGAGGGGCCTGGGTAGCTGCTTCTGAAAGGGCACAGCCTTGACACCACTATGGAGTAGTTCTTCTCTGCACGAATGGGGTTGCCATGAGTCAGAATGAAATTGAAGACAACTAGCAGCAACAACATTATTATTTAAATTATGAATAAATTAAATGCATGAAAATGACATATTAAAACACTTTAATATGAGATTAGTGTAGTCATCACCGGTTTGCCAATAACCAAATATATTTATTTGAAACATTCAGCTTCAATAAGAATTTGTTTCTCTTTTAACTCTGTCACCTATCAATATAATTCTTGATCTGTCTCTGTCTTTGTCCCTGTCTCTGTCTGTCTCCCTCTCTCTCTCTCCCTCTCATATCTGAGTTAGATCATGTTGTGCATCTTTTACTGGAATAAAATGACCATTTCATCATTATGTAAATTTTCATGTAATTTCTTTAATAAAAGTGGAAAATACAATGCTTTTTTTAAAAAAACAGTGGATAGTGTTATGGACCACTGCATATGGACAATTTTTTGTATATTTTTCTTTTTGTATTAAATTATCAGAACAAGAGAATCTTTGAACAAGAGCAAGAGTATGCGTAAAAGGAGATGAATTATGGGTGGAGGAAATTTTTGAACTTGAACAGTTTGATTGCACTGAAGTTGATTTTGATCCAGCATCTGCATCATTTGAGAGAGATTTAAAGCAATAGAACAATCATATTTGGAACATAAAACACTAACAAATTTAGTACATATTCCTGAAAACACAATTTTGGGCAAAATTGCATTATGAATAATATTATCTCAGGACTCATGTGTATTTTATTCAATTATATGCAGATGATAATCTTTTGTAAAAGGGTTGTTAGACTTGAGGAGTCACCATTGTAGGCTATCTTCTGATTAAATTCCTAAGTCTATGACATATGGCCAGAGAACAAAAGCCAAGCACTAATATTTGAAACACTAAATAAAGCAAGCTAATACGTTAATATCCATATTGGTATTAAATATAACATTATTCTAAACACATATTTTCAAAGCAATTACGTAGCTTTCCACAAACTGAAAGGCAACCTATTATTTTGGCAGTATTTTGCTTATTTATAAAATAAATTAAACCTTTCTCCAACATCAGCAGTTAAAAAGTGAAACCTTCATGAATCATGGGGAAAAATAGCCAGCTAAAGTTTTATTACAAATTGTAAGACACAAGAGGATTTTTTTTTGTGGGGAAGCCATAGGGTAACTGGGTAATAAAACCTGGTTTTAAAACTTATAGTTAAAATATTTATTTAATAAAATCTCTGACACTGTTAACCGGCCAAAGGAAAAAAAAAAAAATCCAAAAGTGAATCTAAAGCAGTTTTTAGATAAGTTTTTCTAGACTGACAGTGCAAAAATTAGCAAGTAGGATGTTTCATAGTTTCTTTGTAGAACTGGTATACTGTCACAGTGGCGACGGTTGTCGGGGCGGAGGAGACAATAACCAATGCCACAACTGTTACAGAGAAGTGGGGCCAGGAGGGTCACACTGAGGAGTCGAACCCTGGCTTCAGTCCCAGGAGTTTATTTTATAGTCAATACAGCAAGCAGTGAAGCAAATAACAGAACAATGGGCTTTGGGTGAATAACAATAAGTTTCGGGCAAGGGAGGAGGAATTCAGGTAAACAAGCCAGTCAGTAACGGGTTTGGAAAAACAAGTCATGACAAGTCTCAACATGTTGTGCAGCATAGAGGCCTTTATACATCCATATTTTAATGGCACATATCCCCACATTACCCCCCTTTTGTTTAGTTAATGGAATAAGAATCAAGAGATTTTCACTGGTCCAACAAATGCCCATTAGGACAAAGTAAAATTTTTCTCTATGAGATAAAATCCAAAATTATCTCAGCTACTGTCTCCACACCTCAGGGCCTGGCATCTTAGTGAGTCCTTGTGAACCCAGCTACGGCTGGGGCACACTCAATATGTTTAAGGAGGAGAAGTAGCATAGCTATGAGTAACACCTGGACTTAGTCACCTAGATGGAGGCCATAGTAGGCTCTTTAAACTCACGGTGCTGGTTTTCCACCGGATACCATCTGGTTTTTTACCAGGTTGTTATTTAATGCCTGGGCTTAGTGATCTTAGATGGCTGCCATTGCAGGCTCTTTAAACTCATGGTGCTGGTTTTCTACTGGATACCATCTGGTTCTTCACCAGGTTACTAAGAGCGATGTTCTTGTCAATTGCATAGCCGGAGTGAGTGGACTCAATGTGCCTTTCAGGTGTGTAAGACAATAGAGGATGATCTTATGAGGATAATACAATCCTCTGCTTTATTAATATCCTGATTGTTGGACCCATGGGTTTCCTCTGACTCTCATTTTGTCAGGTAAACACTAACTTTTAACATCCACTGAAATTATTATTCTTAAAGGCTTAAAGATTTATAAAGGCTCAAAAATTCATTAACAATCAAACAAGCAATGATTTACACAGCTTCACTATTACTTGGAAGGGAATCACTAGGAAGGGCAATTTATACATCATAACAGATTTAACAATCAAACAAACACTGATTTACACAAATTTACAATCAATTGGAAAGGAATCATCTAACTTAGAAATCTATCTATACAGAAGCATCTAACTAGGAGAAGAAGAAAATATAGAGGAATTTACACATAACAAATTTTCATTGGGAACTTACTGATTAACAAATTACTGATTAACAAGATAATATAGGATGACTACTGAGGATTGATTATCACGAGAGAAACCATAGCTAGAAACAGGTTTTCAGGTGTAAGTGGGGCAACTTTAGTTGAGAGGATATGCTCAGCTTTGGAGGAGAGGGCTTTCAGACCTCTCCATATTACCGGTCTCACAGATCTCCATTGTTTAGTGTCCATCCCTGGGGGAAGGGATGATTTCAGGTCGGATGGCGGCATTTCAGTGTTCATTCCCGGGGGAAGAGGTGCCAGTGTCAGTTGCAGCTCTGGAGTTGAGTTGGATGGCGGCCACCGAAGGGGTGGTGGCGGCGGTTCAGAGAAGGGAAGGTGTGGAGGTTCAGGGCAGAGTGTGCCAGTGCGTGGGGGAGCCGCAGTGTGGGGCACGTCTGGGACCGCTAATCGTGGCCGGAGTGCAGAGCCCACTGTTGCCTGCCCAGAGCCTCCAGGCTGGGCCGTCCCAGACCGCGACACCCCAGGCGACCGGGCCGGTGAGCCCGGGCAGAGGCAACCCGGGACTAGGCTCGGAGCGCTGCGGGAGGGATTGAGCGCGGGCCGTGCCGCAGCCGGAGCGGGAATCCAAAGTGGACCTGTAGGAGACAAAACAGCCGCATACCCTTGCCCCAAGGTTAGTAATTCTACAGGTCCTTGCCAGACAGAGGGATTTTGAGGATCTTTATAGAGGACCTGTGGGCGAGGTCGGGTGTCAGAGGGGATAAAATGTCGTTCTGCAGCAGTACGAACATCTTTAGCAACCGATAAAAAGTTAAAAATAAAGAGAGATTTGTCAACTCTTTCATTCTGGTCACATACTCTAGACCCATCATCTCCCCCCTTTTGTTTATTTAAGAGCTATTTGAGAGTATGATAGGCATGTTCAATTATGGCTTGCCCTTGAGGGTTGTAAGGGATGCCAGTGGTATGAAGAATATTCCAAGTGGCACAAAATTGTTGACATTTAGCAGAAGTATATGCAGGACCATTATCAGTTTTAAGAGCTTGGGGACAGCCCATAGTTGCAATGGCTTGGGTGAAATGATGACAGGCATGAGTAAAACATTCTCCAGAAAGGGCTGCAGCATAAAGAAACCCAGAATATATTAGCCCAATGAAAGCCTTTACTACAGCAGGGACACTTTGGGGCTGGAAGTTTAGTGTTGGCATTTTTGTTTTTTAAACTGTGACAGTCCTTTTTAAAATGTCCAGGTTTACTACACCCAAAACAGGTGGCAGTGGATGGATGGACAGCTGCCGCTAATACTTGTGCCTTATGAGTTTCTGTGACAACATTTTGACATGCTCTGATTATTTCAGCTAGATTAAGACTCTGTGCCTTTAAGAGAGCTAAAACAGCCCGACAGTCACCATTAGCATTTTCACAAGCAAGCTGGAGACAAAGAATTTCAGCTGCTTGTTGATTATCTACCTATCAGGAAATGGCAGATTCAATTAAAAGCAGAAGTTGGGTAAGGGCTTCTTCTGACACCTTAAGCTTAGAGGCCTTTAACAATCTCAACAACTGGGTTTTGTGTTGACACTGCTCAGGAGAAAGAAAATTCCCCATAGCGAGGAGGAATAGGAAGATGAAGGAAAGAATGATAGGAAAGCTCCTGGCCTGAAGCCTGAAATCCCTTGGGAGCAGTCAGGAAAGACCTGCCACTCTGGGGCTAAAGCAGCCTGATCTGAGAACGTTCGGGAAAACTCTGCCTGCGAAAAAACCCCGCCACTCTGGGGCTGTGAAGGCATCCTGAAACAGATGCATCCTATACTCACCACCTGAAGGGATTGAGTGCAAGGGTATCTACAGGTCTCCTCTCACACGGGGCACCATCTGTTGCAGCGGCGACGGTTGTCAGGTCGGTGGAGACAATAACCAATGCCACAACTGTTACAGAGAAGTGGGGCCAGGAGGGTCACTCTGAGGAGTCAAACCCTGGCTTCAGTCCCAGGAGTTTATTTTATAGTCAATACAGCAAGCAGTGAAGCGAATAACAGAACAATGGGCCTTGGGTGGATAACAATAAGTTTCGGGCAAGGGAGGAGGAATTCAGGTAAACAAGCCAGTCAGTAACGGGTTTGGAAAAACAAGTCGTGACAAATCTCAACGTGCTGGGGACAAGTCTCAACATGTTGTGCAGCATAGAGGCCTTTATACATCCATATTTTAATGGCACATATCCCCACAGTATACTATCTAGTGTAACCACGGATTCTAAATGAATATGTATCTTCTGGGGGCAAAAATGTTTTCTGTAATATTTCAGACCTTGTACACATTTAAATCCAAACTGCAACTGTATATGTCCTGGCCTTGCTATTTGCCTTCAATAACTGTAATAAGCACGTAAATGTTATATCAAAATTTCTTGAGAAACCATTTATTCTTTTTATAGATGCTCCAGAGAGTTGATCTTCAAATGTTGAACTGGGGATTTTTCCTAATACTTTTCCTTTAGATTTATTAGATCAATATAATTCAGAATTTTATCATAATTTTTGTTATTTTTGTAAAAACTTATTAATGGAAACCAATGGAATTATTTTTTTTTACGTATTAAAGGCAAGATACTTCTTTATAAATGATACTTGTAAAGAACCCTGTTATATAAAGCTGATAGTAATGATCATTTACATATCACTTTATTATACACATTTTAATTTTAAAATATGTTTAAACAATTGATGAGTACAAGTGACTTGTGCCAAAGTCCTTTCTGCCAAAAAAATAAACAAATAACGATATCATGACACAGCATGTTATGAAGTCACATTTTCATGAGTACTACCTCCTGTTGTGTGTGCAAACCTATTAGATGATCTCAAAGTTACACCTGAGTTCACATGTATTATAATAATACACTTGCTTATATAAGTTTGAATTGACAGCTACGGTATATGGTTAAAAAGTACAATTACTTTTTCATTAGTGAAATATTTGCAGAAAAGGATTACATTATGCAAATATAATGGATGATGTGAGTATATTTTGATATATACAAGAAATAAAGAATTATCTAATGTGACTAAAACAATAGTAGATAGTTAAAAAAAATTTTTCAAGAGCTGGTGCTTGATTATCTGTAGGCAGCAACGGAGAGTAATTGAGAACTCATTTTTAATTTTCTGGCTAAGGTAGATAGCAGTTCCATTTGTTTTCAAAGACAAAGAAACTCATTATAAATCATTATAAATCACTAGTTTTAAGGAGAAGGTGATAATTTCGGTTTGGAAGATGTTGAGCTTTTGAGACCCATAAGTCATTCAAGTGGAAAATATTCAGTATAAAGTTGTAGAATTGGATCAAGAACTTAAGAGACTTCTGGGCTTAGAGATACAATTTTGGGAGTTATTAGCATGCAGAGGAAAACAATGAGAAGATCAGAGAGTCCATTTGTGCACTGAGTGAGTCTAGTCCATGATCATAGTTAAACTAAAATCTAGGCAATTGACCCAAGAATATTTAAGAGTTGACTGTATATTTTAAAAAAATGCATTAACTCAAGTATTTGCTGAATGCCTGTAAGACCTCTGTGGAAACTAGACTGAAAAAAAAATTATTTCATACTTTTATAGGATGAGATGGAAGTAATATTTAGGCCAAGTTTCCATGATATCTCCCGAGTTATCTTTATAAACACTTCTTTACTTAAATTATTCTCTCTCCGCTATGTACAGGATGTTTAAACTATGTGCTGAGAATATACTATGTAGTAATCAATCATAAATCATTTATTTCACTGTATTATAAACACTATTGTGTCTACCTTCACTAATTGTGAAATATCTGAAGGCAGAGGTGAAGTGTCATTCCTGAAGTCTGGTCCGTAGGCACAACTTCATTTATTTATTTATAATTGTCCTTTTATTTGCAGCCCTAAAAAAAAGGAAATCATGACTAGAACTCAACAAATGTTTACTGACTTATTAATCGACTTAGAAAGGAAACCCCTTACTGCAATGATGTGTGGTACATTTGTTGCCCCACCACAAACTCACTGCTAATGGTCCTGGTCTCCCCAGTTCTGTGCAACCATGGTTTCTCCATTTCATCAGTCATTCATTGTTGTGAGAGCTCTTCCCAATTATGCAAGGGCTGTAGGTGTTTACCCAATCACATAGGGTGAGGGTAGGATTTTTTTCATTCTTATTTTTTATTATTGTAATTTAGATGAAGGTTTATAAACAAACTAGCTTCTCAGTAAACAATTAGTAGACATATTGTTTTGTGACATTGGTTACTAACCCCATGACGTGTCAACACTCTCCCTTCTCCACCTTGGGTTCCCTGTTACCAGACTTCCTTTCCCCTCCCACCTTCCAGCCCTTAATGCTTTGCATTGTGCTTCATCTAGGCCCAGAGGAATGAGCTCATATAATCTAACCAACTACTCAAACCTGTTGGGTTTCAATTCCTTTGTCTATGTTTATTCTATTGTCTCCAGTTAGAAAACAGTGGCCTTGACAGAAAACAAAAAAGGAAGTTAAAAAAAAAATTTTTTTTCCCTCTTTTGATGTCATCTAAATTGATACCATCTGTTCCAGCAGTGTTCCTAGCATCTCTAGTTCTTATTTCTTCTTTCTTTAAATATGCTTCACAAAATGGAATTTTAAGGGTTTTCAGCATTTACTGCAGCCTTCTGGCATTCTAGCTTGGTTCATATTTTCCTAAATGTGTTCTTAAAGCCCATGCTGTTTCTTATTTGTCCTTAGTTATACATCACAACTGTTATCTTACGTAAATGGTTTGAAAACTCAGCTCATCAGAGAATGATTCTTTCAGTCCCATGATTTTTTGAGGTCCTTCCCTACCATTTCTTGTTTTTGTTTTTGTTATTGCTTTTTGCTTGTGTATTTGTTTATTATGACAAGACTGATCATTCAGTCTCATTATGAATCAGAAATAGTAAAGTCCTGGTATCCTGAAGCTGACTTGTATCTCAGGCCACTTTCAACATCTGAATCTAAGCCAGAAGATCAGACTATTTATATATATTTCTCTTGAGTAAAAGTTTAAAATGTGTACTTTTTAAAGCCTGTACTCTTACTTTTTCATTTTGGATGATATACAGCATACTGCTCATTAGAAAAGGTTATTTATAAGATTTTTAGACACCTGCAATGCAATCTGCTTGAGGATTATTACAATAGCCTGATTTGAATATCAATTTTGTCAGTTTGAAGAATTACATTTCTACAGTATATCAAAATTGACTTCTGCTTCTTAACAAGATGACATATTAATGTGGGCTGCTGACTCCCTCTCTCAAATGTAACCCTAGAGATGCCACAGGAGAAAGACTGATGGAGCTGAAATACCAATATAACCCTTTCAAGACCCAATTATTTTCTTCTTTGAATTTTTTGTTGATACTATGTCTTTTCATTAATGGAAGCATGCTGAATCATTGAGCGTTGTTGAGTTTTTGGTAGGTAGTATGATTTTTTTTTTTTTAACCCCCTCCAACAATCCTACCCTCCTAGTCCTAAGGGACATCCTTTGTCCCACTAATACTATCACTAGATGCCCCCTAGAGTCCAGAAGGTCATACAGTGTCCCAAAGAAGAATTTTCAAAGTTTCTTTTTCTCCTACCAAAAATGCACGCACCTCGTACAACACCTTGTAGAAACAGTAATTTCCAGCATATGCCTGTTATTTCAGTTTCAACAGTAATAAAAGACCCTGTCTTGCAGCAGCCTGCACTATCAGTGGGAAAGCGGCTTCCCAATGAACCTGAGAGGTGAGAAAAGTGGGTGGTCAACTATGTATCCTAAGGATAATGAAAGGGATAAAGTCTGTGAAGAAATCCTAAGGAAATACAAGTGGTTTTGGTCTCAAAGTTGTGGAAAAGGGCAGCCCAGAGCAATGGAGGGGGTTGTGCCATAGACTGGGAATTTTGTGCAGGATTCTGGCCTTCACATTGCACAAAGCCCGTAATTTTTAATATATAACCATGGGGAGAGAGAAAAATAGAAATGCCAGCCCTCTGAAACAGCTGGGTACCATGGGGGGCACTAACACTATTTGGATGATAATACTATAACAACAAGAGCAGCACTGAGCTTACCCTCTGCTTTCTTTCTTAAGACCATCCCCCTAGAATGATACAGCCAAAGGAAACAGTTGAACTGGAAGTACACAGAAGTCCCTGACAGACAGGACCCCCTAAAATGAGGTAAATGGGTAAGGCTGAAGTCCAGATGGGAACATACGAGAGGCTTTCTAAACTGAGCCGTATCATCATCCCACCCTCCCATCCATGCAAGATTTTACCTAGGATAACAGCTTAATATCAGATATGAACAGGTTTCAAGGAGAAAAACTTCATCAGGGAAAAAAGAAGGACTTTAAATACTGAAAAGAAAGATTAAGAAAATAAAATACAGTAATTATGAACATATATTGAAAAGAATAATGTAAGTCATCAAATGTAATTGGAGATTTCAGCACACATTTCTCAAACCGTGAGAGATTAGACAGACAAAAAATAAGCAAAGCTATAGAATATTTGAATAGTTTTAGTAATTAGTTAGAATTAATAGATACATATTTATATGAACAACCAGATTACAGCTATTTTTATTGAGCACACTTGAAACTTGACAAAATTAATAATTTAGCAGGACACATTGGTACTCCAAAGTAACTCTAAATAAATTCATTAAAAAAACACACAATTTTCATGACAAAATGTAAGAACAGTAAATATGAATAAGGAATAATAAATTTAAAAACTAAAAATCATAGAACTATAACTATAAAAAGAATCACCATTAAATAATTCTCAAAGAGAAAAATCAGAAAGAAAACATTTAGATTTAACCATAGTTCAAATCAAGTCTGTGAATTAATATCAAGTAATTCACATTATCTGACTTTTGAGTAGAGTTTAATATCACTGAGTATGTTCTTTTTCTTGACACACATCTTCCTCTTTGGCTTTGGTAACAATAGTTCTGCCTACTTTTCTGGCCAATTTCCTCAGTCTCCTTGCAAACTAATCCTTCTCTGCCCTCTGGGCTAATTCTTCAAGATCAACTCAAGGCTCTAATCTCAGTTTTCCCTCTGCTATATTCTTAGGCATGCTCATCCACACAACTGCCTTTAATGATCAGAAGTTCACTAAAAACCTCCAAGTTTATACATCTAGCTCACCTGTCTTTTAAGCATCAAAAACCTATATCCAATTGCTGTTGGTCATCTCTGCTTGGACATCTAAGGCAGATCAAATTCAACACTTTGAAAAGCAACCTTGTGACCTTTCTCCCTAACCAAGCCCCCCTCACTCTTCTGGATAATAATATCTAGTATATAAATATATAATATTAATTAAATATTAGTATATTAATATAAATAATAAGAATCTCTTATGCAGTTTTTTGTCTGTATACTTGACAATATTCCCAGCAATTTATTTGTTTTCTCTCACCCATTCCTTACAGCCACTCCATAGGCAGAGCATTTATTGTAGCCCGAAGTTATAGAAGAGAAAATTGATTCAGAGAGAGTCTTTGCAACTTGCTCAAAGTCACATAATTAGGAAGTTGCAGACAGGAGCTATGAATCCAAGAAATCTGACTCCAGAGCCCTCATCACAATCCATTCATTTGTGTATTTCTCAATACACATTACCAGTCAATTGCCAAGTTCTGCCTATTCTATTCACTAAGTATTTGTATTATTTAGAGTATTGAGATTGCTGTAGCAAATAGACCCCTAACGCTAATAGCTCAAACCAAATAAAATAATATTTAGTTCACAAAATATCCCAAGATGGGATGTTCCTGATTGGTGGATGGCTCTCCTTCACACTTTGGTTCTGGGATGCAGTCTCCTCATAAGCTGTGGATTTGTCATTCCTTATGACTATTGCGTCTTCATCTTTATGCACTGGTTCTGATAAGGACTCACATCACCTCTGCTTGTATTCTATTGATGAGAACTCATTCAATAAGTCACACCTAACTGCAGAAAGAGTGGGAAAATCTAGTGTAGTTGTCTACACTATTACTTTTCTATAAGCTAGCATCATGTTTCACCTCGATTACTCGTACAGTCTCCAAAGTAGTCTCCTTTTTTTAAACTAATTCGATGATATCATTCTCTTGCCAAAATCCATTCTACCCTTTCCATTGCTCATGAAAGGGCCCGAATCATTTCAGGGTGTTGGCATTTTCATCCTATCCATACTTTCTATTTTCTGTGCCCCAGACATCTGAACAAACTTCCAGTTTGTAAAACATGTCATGCTTGATATAGCCTAGGTTCTTTGTACGTGCTGATTCATCTCACTAACATGACATCTGGTCCTTCTTCGGCTAATTCTAACTTATTCTACAGAGGCAGCAACGACCTCACACAGGGAAGCTTTCATGACCTCCCATGGTTGAATCATGCCCAGACCTTTAAATATTTTTTCTCCTCTATTCCTGCTGCACACGTGGTATTCTGTCCCATTATAACATTACCAAAATCCATTCTAATAATTTAGTGCATACTTCCATGCCTGTTAGACTGCTCCAGGATGAGCGGAAAATATACCTTTTCTTCATTGTTTTTTTCCTGTCTTCCTAGTAACGGCACAGTGCCTGCCTCATTTTACAGATGTAGAAAAAATATCTCCATAAATCAAGAAAATCGCCATTTATGATCTACTCCATACTTCTTCATACACAGATATATGGGATGTTATTACTTACTACTGGCAGTAAGTCAATGATCCTTATGACAAATATGTAAGCATATTTCAAGGCAAAGTGAGACCATGAGACCTACCAAGAGATGTGTTTGATCTGGATAAGGGAAGCTACTCACATATTACCTTCCCCTGGCAGAGAGTTACATATGAACTCCAAATTATTTAGAGTGTTAGAGATGAAGACTTTTATAGCATAAACTAAAATAATAGGTATCTCTACTAAGTATTTATAATACATCATTTTGCAACCTATTTTTATGCATTATTTAATTTACTTTTATAATAAAGGTGAAACAAAATGAGATAAATAATATTATTTTACAACGGAAATAAGGGAGAGATTGAATAATTTCCTGAGACTCATAGTTAATCAATGTGGAGCCAGTACTTTAGAGTGGTCCTGTCTCTTAATGTTCTCCCTGTTAGAGACTTTCAAAGAAGACTCCCTGCGTCTCACCACATGCAGAGGACTCGATCGTGGGGCCTGGAGACAGAACCATTGAGCCAATGTCTACCGTTGCAGGCCTGGAAAAAAGCCATTTGTGAAGGTTCCTTTCCCATTCCCCAATAGGGTTTGCTATAATACAACAGCGTAAGCTACAATAAGGAGAACTGAAAACTAGAAGGACGCAAGTCCAGATGAGAGCATATGAGAGTCTCAGAAAACTGGGAAATTGAGAACGTGAGAGATAAGGCTTTATCTGCAAGTGTTAGGAACATCATAACAAGTCCCTGGTGGCTCACATATAACCAAAGGTCTTGGACTAATCTTTTTTGAAACAGAGTGGTGAAAGACCCTGTAAACAGAAGTAAGAGAAACTGTATATGGAATAGGTTTTTTATTTTTTTAAATAATCTAAAGTAGTATAAACCAGAAAATTTTTCAGAGTCCAACTGAACATTGATTTTCACTAGGGAGGAAAGTATATTCAAACTTCTCCAAGAGTGTTAGAGAGGAAGATTTTTATAGCATAAACTAAAACAATAGGTATCTTTACTGAGTATTTATAAGTAGGTAAGGGAGCTGAAACCAGGAAGCATGATTTTTCTAGGGAGCTTAAGGGAGACTGTATAAGTGGCCCTTATGAAAGCAATATATATTAGCAAAATGGAAAATATTCTCTAAGGATTATTGGACCCGGGAAATGGGAGTGGGAGTTTATGTGCTAATATTCTAAATTTTATGGGGTACGCCAATGTTAATGTTAGACAAGGTCCACCACAGATTTCTGTCAGGGTCTGTTTTAATATCTGGGTCTTTCAACATTCCAACAATTGTTAAGTTTATCATATATCTCAAAGAATTAGTTCATGATTTTCCAATATATTCTAATTTGCATTTACAGTCCACCAACTGGTCCAGAGATTAAATAGATAGCCACAAAATGTACGTAGAAGAAATTAGCCTCTTAAATCTCAAAGAGTCCTGAATCACCTTTAGTCTCACAGGGAAATTTCTCAGACTAGAAAAGAGATTTGGGGGAAAAAAGTGGTTAACTCTCCCTTTCATATCTAAGATAGAGAATTAATTTCAATACAGAAAGCATTTCTTTTGAGCTTCTTTTTTACAAAACACTATACATCTACAAGTTGCAGGGAATACAAAGATGAAGAAGTTAAGATCCATGCCCTTCAGCTGAATCAGTTAAGAAGCAGCTTTAGAAGAATTTTAAATAGTGGGGAGTTTTCTCATCAGTAAAGGTGGCATCATGAGAGTAGGAGAGAATCCCAAACTGCTGTTGAAGGATGAGGTGAAATAGAGAAAGCCACAGGCATTAGGGCAGAAGGTGCTCCTAGCACAACACAAAACAATTTCACATAGTCATGGATGTTTGCAAAGTGAAAGCGGCAGACAGACCACCTTGTGTGTGATCATCTGAGATGTATTGGCTCAATTTCAGCAAAACTGTCATGCAGCCTCGGGGACAGATCCATAAAAAAGAAAGCTGAAATTGGGCAGTAGCTTATAGCTTCTCAAATCCTGTTTGGGGAGAAAGGGAAAATGCTTGGAAAAAAAAGCCATTCTTTGGCATGTATGGAAGGAAATCCAATATGTTTTTATCAAATGCTTAATAAAAATGATAGTGCTAACACCTGCTAAGAAAAGCAAAGGCTAAATCAGTTCTCGACATAGAAAGTTAGACAATCTTTTCAGCTTCCTTAAAGTTTGTCGGCATGTTGTGCTATTGACTACAACCTGGTCTTTGAATGTTGAGATCTGACATTCAATCACATTTGGTTTAGGATGGATGTAAATCATCTCTTCTCAGTTTTCTTGAAACAAATTGCTGCCTCTCTTCCATCACAGTCCAGTGAGGAAGGGCAAAACACACAGATTTCTGCTGATGGTTCTTTACTTTATTCCACTTTCCAGGTCAGTTTAAGGAGTTTTTATTTAGTGATTGTTATATGAAATGTTCTGAAGCCATAGTAGGATTTCTTATTTCAGTATTTGACATCTGAGAAAGAAAATGGCTAAAACATGAAATTTCCTCATTCCCCTTTTTAATTTTTACAAACATAACCTTCCCAAGAGCCATCACTCACATCCCTAGGCAACCACTGATATACTTTTTCATAGCAACAAATAAATTTGTATGTTCTAGAAATTTGTATAAGTGAAATAATAAAGCATTTCTCTTTTTTGGCTGGCTCTTTTCACTTTGCATAATTATTTTGTGATTGGATCATAAATTCACATATGCATTCAATGGATCTAATATTTCTATCTGTAATTTCTGACTTGTATATCAATATTTGTTTATCCATTCACCTGTTGTTAGGTGCCATCTAGTCAGTTTTCACTCAAAACAATCTATGTACAACAGAACAAAACACTGCCCACTCCTGTGCCATCCTCAAAACCATTGTTATGTTTGAGTTCATCGTTCCAGCCTCTGTGTCAATCCATCTCATTGAGGGATTTCTACTTTTTCACTGATCCTATACCTTACCAAGCATGATGTCCTTCTCCAGGGACTGGTCCCTCCTGATAACATCTCCAAAGTAGGTAAGACAAAGTCTCACCTCTTCCCTTCTAAGGAGCATTCTGGATGTAGTTCTTCCGAGTTAGAATTGTTTGGTCTTCTGGCAGTCCATGAAATATTCAATATTCTTTGCCAACACCATAATTCAAAGGCATCAATTCTTCTTAGGTGTTCCTTATTTATTGTCTAGTTTTTGCATACATATGAGGCGATTGAAAACACCATGGCTTGGGTCAGGTGCACTTTAGTACTCAAAATGGTATCTTTGCTTTCTAACACTTTAAAGAGGTCTTTTGCAGCAGATTTGCCCAATGCAATGTGTCATTTGATTTCCTGACTGCTACTTCCATGGGCATTGATTTTTAATCCAAGTAAAATGAAGTCCCTGAGAACGTCAGTATTATCTCTGTTTACCATTATTGGTCCACTTGTAAGAATTTTTTTTTATGTTGAGATGTAATCCATACGGAAGGCTGTAGTCTTTCATCTTCATCAGTAAGTGTCTCAAGTCCTCTTCCATTTCCGCAAGCAAGGTCATGCCATTTATATCACAGGTTGCTAATGAGTCTTTGTCCAATTCTGATGCTGCATTCTTCTTTATATAGTCCAGCTTCTCAGATTATTTGCTCAGCATATAGATTGATTAAGTATGGTGAAAGGATACAACCCTGACACACAACTTTCCTGACTTTAAACCACACAGTATCCCCTTGTTTTATTTCAGCTGCCTCTTAGTCTAGTAGTTTCTGCATGAGCACAATTAAGTGCACTGAAATTACCATTCTTCACAATGTTATCCATAATTTGTTATGATCCACACAGTTGAAAACCTTTGCATAATCAATAAAACACAGGCAAACATCTTTCTGGTATTCTCTGCTTTCTGCCAAGCTCTATCTGCCATCAGCAATGATATCTCTCATTCTGTGTCCTCTTCTGAATCTGGCTTGAATTTCTGGCAGTCCCCTGTTGATGTACCGCTGCAACCATTTTTGAATTGTCTGCTGCGTAATTTTACTTATGTGTTATATTAATGATATTGTTAGTTAATTTCTGCATTCTGTTGGATCACCTTTCTTTGGAATGGGCACAAATATGGATCTCTTCCAACTGGTTGGCCAGGTAGCTGTCTTCCAATTTTCTTAGCATAGCTTTGCATCTGTTCATTGAAACATGTCAATTGATATTCCCTCAGTTCCTGGAGCCTTGTTTTTCACCAATGGCTTCAGTGCAGCTTGGAGTTCTTCCTTCAGTACCGTTGGTTCTGTATCATATGCTACCTCCTGAAATGATTGAACATCTATCAATTCTATTTGGTACAGTGACTGTGTATTCCTTCCATCTTCTTTTGATCATTCCTGTGTCCTTCAATATTTTGCCCATAGAATCCATCAATATTACAAACAAATCTGTTGTAAACATTTGTGTTCAAGTCCTTGTGTTGTCTTACGTTTTTTATTTCTCCTTGGCGTGGAATTCCTTGGTATGTTTTCTAAAGTGATTTTATCCATTTTCTTTCTCACCATAAGCATATAAGAATTCCAGTATTCTTCATCCTTACCCAGTCCTGGCATAATCAATCTTCTTAATTTTAGTTATTCTTAAATATGTTTAGTAGTATGACATTGAAGGAGTCCTTGTGATGCAAAAGTTAAGTGCTCAGCTACTAACCAAAATGTTGGTGGTTCAAACCTACCCAGCGCCTACACGGGAGATAGTCCTTTGGATCTGCTTCTATAAAGATTACAGTCTAGAAAACCCTATGGAGTAATTCTGTTCTGTCCCTGGGGGTTACTATTAGTGAAATCACTGCATGGCACCTAAAAATAACAACAACATTATGTCACTGTGGTTATAATTTGAAATTCTTTATTGACTAATGATGTTGAGCACTAATGATGTTGAGCACCTTCATATGTGATTAATTGTAATCAATAGATTTTCTTTGGTGATTAAAATATTTTCCCCATTAAAAAAAAATTGTTATTTGTCTTCTTATTATTGAGTTGTAAGAATTCTTTAAATATTTTTGTACAATCTTTCTGTTATAAATATGGTTTGCAAATATGTTCTCACGGTTTATTGCTTGTCTTTTCATGAAATATAATTTATTAATTTTTTTCTTTTATTTCTGATGCTTTTTGAATAATATTTTAAAAAATCTTTGTCATGTCCAAATTTACTAAGATTTTCTCCAGAGTTTTTGTCTTTAAAAATTGTTGTTCTTACATTTAGTTCTATGATCAATTTCTAGTTAATTTTTTAATTTGAGCTGTTTTTAGTTTTGAGATATTATAAACACACCTGTTTTAAACATTTGTGTATAAGTCTTTGTGTGATCTATGTTTTTCATTATGGTGTAAAGTAAGGGCCAAGGCTCTTTTTTTTTTTTTTTTTTTAATCTTTGTATATAGTTATTCAATAGTCCCAGAACCATTTGTTGAAAAAAAAATCGTTTCTACATTTAATTGCCCTGGTGTATTTGTCAAAAATCAATTGGTTATACGTATGTGGAATAATTATGTTCCACTGATGCATGTGTGTATTTTAAAGGCAGTATCATACCATATTGATTAATATATCTTTTTAAGAAATTTGGAAATCAGGTGTTGTCAGTCTTAAAACATCATTATTACTATTATTATTTTAACTATTCTAGGTGCATGACATTGCCATATACATCTTAGAATCAGCCTATCAACACTTATAAATAAGCATACTGTGATTTTGACTGGAGTTGAGTTGAATCTATACATCAATTTGGAGAGAACTGACATTTTGATTATATTGAGTCTTCTAGCCAATGAACACAGTATATCTCTCCATTTACTTAGCTCTTCTTTAATCTCTCTCAGCAATATTTTGTAGTAGTCAATGTATAGGTCTTGCACGTATTTTATATATTGTGAAGCATTTCACAATCATATTATTATAAAAGGTGTTTTTTAAATTTCAATTTGCAACTATTCATTGACTATATTAATATATTACAGTTAATTATTTTGATAAGACTGTGATATTATTTTTCTTCCTTTTAATATTATTACTTTCTTTGTATTTAAAGTGATTTCCTTGTAAGCTGCATATAGTTAAGTCTCATGCTATCATTGTTCTAACAAGTCAATATAATTTTTATTTGGGAATTTGAGAAAAGTTATATTTAATATAGTTAATGATACAGTTATATTTAAATCTAACATCTTGTTATTTATTTTATATATACCCTATTTGCTATTTTTCTTTCCTTTTTCTTCTTTACTGACTCCTTTTGAAGTAATTGAATATTTTTCATGATGCCGTTTTATCTCTTTGTTGGCCATTTAGGAAAAAATTCTGTTTTGCTTTCTTAGTGGTTGCTTAAATTTTATAGTATACATCTTTAGCTTGGCAGAAGCTACCATCAATTTAATATTATACTACTTCATATGTGGTGTTAAAACCATGCAACAGAATAATACTTCCACCCTCTCCTGGCCTTTATGTCATTGTTGCCAGACATTTTACCTCTGTATTAGTTATTAGCCCCACAATTTTTAAAATTAATTTGTATTTTTTTGTTACTGTAAGCAGTTAATTATTTTTTAAAGATACATGAAAATAATATTATTTGGTATTTACCCACACGTTTCCATTTCTGATGTTCTTCATGCCTTTTTGTAGAGATTTCCATTTGGTTTTGTCTTCCTTTTGTCTGTAATTTTTTTTTTTTTTTTTTTTTTTTTTTTTTAGCATTAATGTAATGTATCTCTGCTGGTGATAAATTATTTCAGCATTTTAATGTCTTGAAATCTATTTTGGTCATTTTTGTTTTTGAAAAATATTTTCACTAGGTATAGAATTTTAGGCTCACATTTTTTGTTTTTTTCTTTTAATGCTTTAAAGATGTTACTCCACTGTCTTTTGAATTGCATTTTTTTCTAATGTAAAGTCTGCCATCTTTTTTATATTAATATCTCTAAAGTTATTTTCATCCTCCTTTGGCTACTCTTAATCTTTTTTCTTTATCATTCTTTTTAAAAATCATATTATAATGTGATGTGTTGCAGTTTTATTCAAGTTTCTTTTCTGGTTCATTGAGCTTCTTGAATCTATAAGTTTACAGTCTTCTTCAATTTAAAAAAAGAGGGAGCATTCTTTTTATTCTCTGTTTTCTGCTCTTCATCTCTCCTTTTGGGGATCCTAAATGGACATATATTATTAGTCCATTTGAAGGTTCTCCAAAGCTCATGCAAGTTACTTCCTTTTTAAAAAAACTCTTTTTTTCTTTGTGTGTCATTTTGAATTCTATTGCAACATACTGAAACACACTAATCTTTTATCTGCAGTGTCTAATTCAGCATTAACTCTCAGTTTTGTGTGTGTGTGTACACGTGTGCATCTTTGACATTATATTTTTACTCTCTAATTTGTTGCTTTTTAAAATATCTTCCAATCCTCTACTTAACCTGCTCTCTTTCTTCTGCTTGTTTGAACATATAGACTGTAGTCACGAACGCTGTTTTAATGTCCTTAATTAGTAATTCTATCATCTATGTTATTTCTACTTTTGTTTTTATATTGCTTGACTTTTCATTATTGTTTATATTTTCCTGTTTCTTTGTCTGCCTGGTAATTTGTGTTGGGTGTCATACATTGTCACTTTTACTCTTTCCTCTGACCTCTAGCCATTTGACCTCTCCAGACTCCCAGCTGCATCTTCTCAATTCAGGAATACTGCCAGGCTGTACGTGAATTGTCTTTCCAGTATTATAACCTAGGAACTTTTTCCAGGAAGTGAGATAGCAGAGTAAGAGGGCTCAATTTGTTGAGTTTCCCTTCTCAGGAATTGATGCCGCATGATACCTGATGTCCATGTCTGAAAACAATCAATTCATATACTTAGCTCACATCTTAATTGTATCAGGTGAAAGGGTAGATTTATTATTCCCTGTTATCCATCTTGATCAGAGTCGTATGTCCAATCTTCTTATTTTTTACCTTTAATTTGATGCTTTCTTTTTCAGAGATGTGTAGTTTGGCCTAAGATAAATATTCTATTTCACTCAGATATCTGACTAGGCAAAAATAAAGATAAAATGAGTCCAGCTTTAACAATTATTGCTTGTTCAACCAAATTAGCATAGTATATATGGATTCTGCAACAGTAATAATTTAATTTTAAGAATGATTATAATTATGACTCTTAAACATTTACAAGGTGAAATTGTTGAGGTGAGGAAAAGTAATCTAGGATAAAAAAATCTATGATACTAGTTTAACTGAATGTATAGAAAACAAAAAACAAAACAACGAACCATGGATTCACAGCGACTCAGTAGGACAGAGTAGAACTGCCCCGTAGGGTTCCCAAAGGCTTTAAATCTTTATGGAAGCAGACTGGCACATCTTTCTGCCATGGAGTAGCTGGTGGGTTAGAACCATCGACCTTTTGGTTAGCCAAGCACTGAACTACTGCATCACCAGAGCTGAATGTTGACAGATGGTTAGATAATAAAGGAAACAAAATTCTGTGGAGGTACATGTGTGTTTGGTGTGGTCAGATAAAACAGTGTGATGAATTAATCTTAGATTTCCTTAGTTCTGGATGTCTATGAAGCATCTAAAAAAGAAGTTTAGTATAAATATTTAAGTTAATTGTCTGGAGTTCATTTGAAGAAGTCACAGATTTTTGGTGATATTAATAAATAGCTAACTAAATCATTGAGTAAGAAACTAGAACAAAAGGTTGAAAGAGAATAAAACCTGCTGACAAAATTCTGGACAATTCAAGTACACAGACGCCAATTAAAAATTGAATCATGAAAGAACATAGCATGAGATAATGTTTCTAAAGCTTCTGTTGAATTGTTGAACTAGATAAAATGATTCTCTCTCTAAATTAAAAAAATAAAATCAAATAAAACAACCTATATATATATAATCTTTTATTCTGCAATTCAAAGCAGTATATTTTTGCACCACCCAGGGACTCATATATTCAATATATATATATGTGTGTGTGTGCATGTGTGTGTGTGTGTCAGTATGTAAATTTGGTATCTGTTCTAACAACTAGGTCATTGCTCAGTTGTCTTCTGAATAAGCAGTGCCATTTTGGCGAAAGCATACAAAAATCCAAATTATAGATTCTAGAAACTCATGGTATGGCCCTGCCAGTGTTGAATGTGTTATTCGTACAATGAGTTGGAATTTACTTTATTGAGTCTCATTTCCACCAATGTGTTAAGGCTTGTGTCCTGGTTGAAATCGATATTCAAATTATTTATTGCATGTGAAAGTTATGATTTGGTACTTAAATTTCCTGTTATTCTTGTAGAACCACTCTCAAATCATGATCCCTATGTTGGTATTAAATTTTGTTTTACAACTACGATATCAGAATATTATATAGCTTGACATTATCTTTACCATCCACATAGGAAGATATACTTCCAATTTTGTCTTACCATATGAACAATTTGGTCTTAATTCATTTCTAGATTATTTTCTTATATCAGATTCCAAAATAGTTTTATGCAATAGAGATATGCCATTTGAACACTTAGAATGGTTTTAAACATTTAATTATATTTCTAAAATTCAATTTTCTTCATTTAAAAAGTTACTCAGGTTTCACTGATGTTATCTCAATTCATATTTAACTTAAATTCAATATTGATTATTCTATTTGTTACTGTCTGTGTGGCAAATTGTGTTGACTAGACAGAACTCTGAAGATGATTTTTTTTTTTTTAAATAATGATCTGTATATGAGGTGTATCAAACAGTAAATCTTGATTGTGTTCAAAATCCATCTATTCTATAATAAGTCATTGGGCTAAATTTTCAAATTTTAATGCTCATCCCAAAAATATAGTGTTCTGTTACAAAAACAATCATATGAATATATTTTAAGATTAACTTTTTTTTAGTAAACTCTGTGTAGACAGTTTCTCAGTTCAACTTTAAACTTAATTTTGGCAGATAGAAAAAGAAAAACTGGAAGGAATTATTTAGAAAGACTGTCTGGCTAACTTCTGACAGGTATCAAAGATAGTATCTCACATTTCCTTACAATAAATTTATAAATATCAAAAATTTGAGAAAACTTCCATATTTTCACTGTATATAATTTACCCTCCCCTTTTTTATATTGATGAAGTAACTTATACCTCTGACTCTAAAATTTATACTTTTGATATATACTCCTCAGAGGATTGCTATTTCCATATTTTCAGTACTGCTTTAAGTTTCATAGTCCATCTATGTGTTATATTTTTATTATTGTTGCTGTGTGCCATCTAATAAATTCTGACTCACAGTGTACCTGCAGGACATAGCAGAACTTCTCCATAAAGTTTCCTATGTTGTAATCCTTACAGGAATTGATCACCAAGTCTTTTCTCCCATGGAGCAGCTGGTGGATTCAAACCATCCAAACACTTAACCATTGTGCAACCAGGGCTCCTTGATAGAAACATTTTTATTTCATACTTTCTGATGCATAACTGAGTACCATGATAAAATGAACACCTGTTTGCTTTGATTATGCACGCTGATTTTTTGAAAAATGTCCTCTATCCCCATTCTCTAGGCAGACATTGAAGCCCAGCACAGGGATCTCACCTTCTTTAATCTCCCTAGGTCCTTCCAGAAAAGTTTTGATTCATGCCTGGAAATATCAAGATCCAACTTCTTTAAAGTTCACAAAATATGAATATTTTCAGCAGATGTTTTCTGCCACAGAGTTGAACTGAAGAAATGGAGAAGCAATGAAGAACAGAAAGATTTCTGGTGATGTTCTAATGGCATCCGAATTTCTGAGTCTAGTGTTCTGGAGGCCATGCTGCTTTGGTATGCTTGGTGTCCCTGAGATGCATCATCCATTCATTCACTGAATTATTCATTAATTTATTCTATGATTATTTTTTGTGTGCAGTTAGTATGTAAAAGATAGGGTCTTAGTGGGAAATGATGACGCACTCAGGAGAAAATTGAAAATAATTTTTAAAAAATGTTTTCAAAGGTGTAGGCAGGATATAAGGAAACCACAAGAGATGACATAGTATACTGCCAGCTAGCAAGATTGGGAACACAGAAAATGTCAAGGAAAGAAAGTGATTACCAGAACCTGAAGAAATTATGTGTGTGATATCAAATTCTTCACAGTAGCTTTGGCGTTTGGTGGAGTGAGGTAGCCAACACAAGAAATAGAGGAAGAAGAAATCTGGTGGAACGCATATCCTAAACTCGTTATCTTCATGCCCTTTTGCCAGTGTTTTGCATTTGCTGAATCCAACTATAGTCTAAAGGGAAAAGGGCTGAAGGCTCCTTATACATTTTTGGTATACAGGGCAGAATGGAAAAGGGTGAATACTGGATATAAACAAGCACATAAAAACTATCTAGCTCAATAGAGAAAAAAATAAGAATTTGCAGCACTGATCCATATGTCACTAAAATGTCAAGTGCTAATAGTAAAGAGTAGAAATCAGCTAGGAGAACTGAGAAGAAGTGATCAACGTAGTAGAAGAAAAGCCAGGTTGATATGTTGTTCTGGAAACTGAATAAACAAAGCTTGTTAAGAAGGAGAAAGTGATCAACTATATTAAATGCTACTAATAGCTCATTTAAGATGAGGGTTAGGAATTTGCTGGTTAATCTAGATTAATCAACATGGTGGTCATTGATGACCTTGATATGAGGTGTTGCATCGAAAGTCTGGGAAAAGATTGGTTTGATCAGATTTAGAAAATAAACGGAAATAAAGTAATAAAGACATCAAGTAATTGAGGAGTTTTACTGCACGATGACAGCAAAGAAGGAGTGTGTTTCTTGGGGTTGGAAAGTGCAGTCAAGAAAGGTTGTGTTTTTTTCCCCCCCCCATAATTAAGGAATAAGAGTATATTTTTATGCAAATGAGAGTATTTACAATGGGGAGGAAATAAGTTGATGATGCAGAAAAAAATTGAATAATTGCAGGGTCTGTCTTTTCAAAGGCAAGAGGGTGTTGGATCTAGTTACAAGTAAAAGCATAGGACTAGGCAGGAATTCCTTAGATAGGAATTTATATATAGCAACAGGAGGAAAGGCAGTCTTTTAGCTGAGTACATAGAGTATGGGAGGTTCACTTCTGTATGTTTCAATTTCTCTCAGAAATCAAAATAAGAAAAAATAGATGAAGTAAGAAGAGAAAATAAGTTGTGAAATATTTATTAAAAAAATAGTCCAATGCTGTACTTGGGAAATGTTTCAAGGTTTGCTGGATATCAGTAGCATCACATTTGTGTTGTATGGCTATGAAATGGAGCCCTGGTGGCAAAGTGGTTAAGAGCTGAGACTGCTAACCAAAAGGTCAGCAGTTTGAATCCACCAGCTCCTGCTTGGAAACTCTATGGGGGCAGTTCTACTCTGTTTTATATGGTTGCAATAAGTCAGAATAAACTTGACAGCAATGGGTTTGGATTTTTTTTTTTGTTTTTCTTTTTTTTTTTTGGTTATGAAATAAAAGTAAAATTAGTCACTGTGGTTTGTGCTTTCCTCCAGCAATGTTCAGCACATCATGGGAGCTGCCATAGAATAAATGGAGCATTGAATTAACCACGGTTAGCATACTGTCAATACGTTAAAAGAAGAGAGAATTAGGCAAAGGGAAGTGGGTAGAATTAAAGACAGATAATGATGATTGACGATGAAATTTAAGTTAGGTATGGTGTGTTAAGGGTACCAGGGCTTCCTTCAGTTTCAGTGATTCACTGGGAGGACACACAGGACTCAGCGTGTCATTATACCCAGTGCATGATAACAGTAAAAGGATAAAAAACAAAAACAGCCAAGGGAAAAGGAGCATACATAAAGTCCAGGAGAAAGCTTTCAAGGATCCTCTTTGAGGGGAGTTACACATGATGTTTGTAATTCTCCCAGGGAGGCTCATTAGAGGCTCAGTGCCCAGGGTTTTTCTTCGAGGTTGGTTAGGTAGGCACACAGAAAAATTCCAGGCTCTCAAAAGGAAAAGTGGGTATTCAGCATAAACCACATTGTTTGTGCATAGAATTTAATCACAGTGAGCCACTTTTGTAAATTAGGGTGGTGGAAATCCCTTCAAAATCTAAATTCCCAGATACCAACCAAGTGCAAATCATATATGCAGGCCTGTCTAATAATAAACATTCTCAAGCCTGCTACATTAGTTCTTTTCTGTACGCATGAAAAAAAAAGACACTTTGAAGAGTCTTTGTTATTATTTGTTGTTATTGTTGTTAGTTACTTGACGTTCAAGAGCAAGTTTCAGTGTCTTTTCTGACATCCATTTTGGTCTTCTCTTTCTTTCCTGTATTTTTAATGACCTCTTGCTTTTCTCATGTATGATGCCCTTGAAAACTCATCTGGTCTTCAGTCATTATTGCCAAAAGCGTCAAATCTTTTCTTGAGATGGTCTCCAAATTCAGATGGGATATACTCAAGATAGTACTTTGACTCTCATGAACTTGTTCTAATTTTCTTCAGCTTCAACTTGAAATTGGATATGAGCAAATGATTGCTCCACAGTCAGCCCCTGGCCTTGTTCTGACTGATGATATTGAGCTTTTCCATTGTCTCTTTCCACAGACGTAGTTGATTTGATTCCTGTGTGTTCCATTTGGCCAGGACCATGTGTATATTTGCCATTTATGTTGTTGAAAAAAGGCATTTGCAATGAAGAAGACATTGATCTTGCAAAATTCTATCATGTGATCTCCAGCATCATTTTTATCACCAAGGCCATATTTTCCAACTACCAGTCCTTCTTCTCTGTTTCCAACTTTTGTGTTCAATTATTAGTAATTATCAATGCATCCTGATTCTTTGATCAATTTCAGACTGCAGAAGTTGGTAAAAATCTTCAATTTATTCATCTTTGGCCTTAGTGATTGGTTCGTAAATTTGAATAATAATCGTATTAACTGGTCTTCCTTGTAGGCATATGGATATTATCTTATCATTGACAGCCTTCTACTTCAGGATAGATCTTGAAATGTTCTTTTTGACAATGAATGTAATGCCATTCCTCTTCCAGTTGTTGCTCCCTGCATTGTAGATCATACGATTGTCTAATTCAAAATGGCCAACACTAGTCCATTTCAGCTCACTAATGCACAGGATATCAATGTTTATGCATTCCATTTCATTTTTGATGATTTCCAATTTTCCTAGAGTCATACTTCGTACATTCCACATTATGATTATTAATGGATGTTTGCAGATGTTTCTTCTCATTTTGAGTCATGCCAAATCAGCAAATGAAAGTCCTGAAGGCTTGACTCAATCCACATCACTAAGGTTGACTCTACTTTGAGGAGGCAGCTCTTCCCCAGCAGTCTTTTGAGTGCCTTCCAACCTGAGGGGCTCATCTTGAGGCACTGTTGCAGATAGTATTCCATTGCTATTCATAAGGTTTTCACTGGTTAATTCTTTTCAGAAGTAGACCAGCAGATCCTTCTTCCTAGTCTGTCTTAGTCTGGAATCTCAGCTGAAATCTGTCTGCTATTGGTGACCCTGCTGGTATTTGAATACCAGTAGCAAAGCTTCCAGCATCAAAGCAACACACAGAGAGCCGAACAGAAGATTTCAAAGGCGGCTCAAGAAGACAAAGTGAAGTATTATAATGACATGTGCAAAGATCTGGAGATAGAAAACCAAAAGGGAAGAGCATGCTTGACATTTCTCAAGCTGAAAGAACTGAAGAAAAAATTCAAGCCTCGAATTGCAATATTGACAGATTCTAAGGGGAAAAATATTAAAGGAAGCAGGAAGCATCAAACGAAGATGGAAGGAATACACAGAGTCACTATACCAAAAATAATTGGTCAATGTTCAACCGTTTCAGGATGTAGCCTATGATCAGGAACTGACAGTACTGAAGGAAGAGGTCCAAGCTGCACTGAAGGCATTGGCGAAAAACAGAGCTCCAGGAATTGATGGAATATTAATTGAGATGTTTCAACAAATGGATGCGGCTCTGGAATTGCTCACTCGTCTATGCCAAGAAATTTGGAAGACAGCTACATGGCCAACTGACTGGAAGAGATCCATATTTTTGCCTTTCCCAATAAAGGTGATCCAGCTGAATGCGGAAACTATCGAAAAATATCATTAATATCACATGAAAATAAAATTTTGCTGAAGATCATTCAAAAGCGACTGCAACAGTATATTGGCAAGGAACTGCCATAAAATCAAACCAGATTCAGAAGACGATAAGGAACCAGGAATATCATTGCTGATGTTCGATGGATCCTGGCTGAAAGCAGAGAATACCAGAAAGATGTTTACCTGTGCTTTATTAACTATGCAAAGGCATTCAACTGTGTGGATCATAACAAATTATGGATAACATTGGGAAGAATGGGAGTTACAAAACACTTAATTGTGTCCATGAGGAACCTGTACATAGATCAAGAGGCAGTCATTTAAACAGAACAATGGGATACTGTGTGGTTTAAAGTCAGGAAAGGTGTGGTGTGCATCAAAGTTGTATTCTTTCACGATACGTATTCAATCCATATGCTGAGCAAATAATCCGAGAAGCGGACTACATGAAGAAAAATGGGGCATCAAGTTTCATTAACATCTTATGTTATGCAGATGCCACAACCTTGCTTGCTGAAAGTGAAAAGGACTTGAAGCAATTACTGATGAAGATCAAAGACCACAACCTTCAGTATGGGTTATGCCTCGACATAAAGAAAACAAAAATCCTCACAATTGGACCAATAAGCAACATTGTAATAAATGGAGAAAAGATTGAAGTTGTCAAGGATTTCATTTTACTTGGATCCACAATCAACACCTATGGAAGCAGCAGTCAAGAAATCAAAAGATGCATTGCATTGGGCAAATCTGCTCCAAAAGACCTCTTTAAAGTGTTGAAAAGCAAAGACATCATTTTAAGGACTAAGGTTCTCCTGACACAAGGCATGGTGTTTTCAATTGCCTCATATGCATACTAAAGGTGGACGGTGAACAAGGAAGACCAAAGAAGAATTGATGCCTTTGAATTGTGGTGTTGGTCAAGAATATTGAATATTCCATGGACTGCCAAAAGAACAAACAAATCTTTCTTGGAAAAACTACAACCAGGGAGCTCCTTAGAAGCAAGGATAGCGAGACTACTTTTCACATACTTTGGACATGTCATCAGGAAGGATCAGACCCTGGAGAAGGACATCATGCTTAGAAAAGCAGACGGTCAGCAAAAAAGAGGAAGAACCTCAATGGGATGGATTAACATAGTGACTGCAACAACGGGCTCAAGCATAACAACAGTTGTGAGGATGGTGCAGGACAGGCAGTATTTCACTCTGTTTACATAAGGTCGCTATGAGTGGGAACTGATTCAACATCACCTAACAACAACATTGTTGTTAGTTGCCATTGAGAGGATTGTGATTCACGGCAACCCCATGTGTTACCAAGTAGAACTGCTCCATATTTTTTTCTTGGCTATAATCTTAAACAGAAGCAGATCACAAGGCCTATCTTCTGCTGTTTTCTGGATATGTTCGAATGACCAATCTTTAGGTTAACAGTCAAGGGCAAATCGCTTGCACCATCTATGGAACTATTGGTCAGATAGTGGAAACTTAAAATTGCTATTATGGCGTAACTGAAACCACTAATAATTAGAAAGTCCAGGTATCAGTGACTCAGGTAAGATGAAGGATAAGAAAAATGAGAAGAGGAAATATCATGGAATTGAGAGACCAGGTGTTGGAAGATAATCTGCATTGATATTAAGATCACCAAGAATTAAGACTGGAATAGAGTTAGAGAGCATAACATGAAGCTAGGAGGAAAAATCATTGTGAAGTGAAGGAAAGTAACAATGTGGCCATTTGATAGATGACTACATCTATGAAGGCTGTGTCCTGTGTTAGTCTGATGACTTGAGATTTAACTGAAAGTCAGTACAAATTATTAGAGTGCAGTGGCTCAAAAGAGTCCCCTCAGGACACAATAAATTTGCAATGTCAGTACAGATTCTCAGTAAAGATCTTTACCTTTCACCACTTGATTGTGGTCTCAACTATTTTTTCACTATATTTTAATACTCTTTCTAATGCTATGTTGAATGTTTTAAATGGAGAGAAAATTGACTGAAAGCAACAATGAGAAGCAAGGAACACCCTACTCCATCTTCAGCCTTTATGGGATAAGGGTTTTGAGATTTAAAAAAAAAAAAATCAGTAGCATCCGTTCAAAGGCTTCAGGGAAAGCAGTCTCATAATGTGGGTTTTCACTATGGTTAAATGTATCAGGAGCTCTGGTGGCGCAATGGTTATGTGCTCAGCAGCTAATCAGAATATCAGTGGCTTGAACGCACCAGCCATTTCTGCTGGAGAAAAGAGCTGGTGATTTGCTCCAAAAAAGATTACAGCATAAGAAATTCTAAGAGGCAGTTCTACTCTGTCCTATAGTGTCACTGTAAGTCAGAATCAACTTGAAGGCACGCAATAAAATTAACATTTTGAAATTAATATGGCTTTCTATTTTTATGATGAGCCCTGGTGGCACAGTGGTTGAGCGCTCAGATACTAACACACACCCACCAGCTGCTCCACGGGAGGAAGAAGTGGCACTCTGCTTTCATGAAGATTTACAGCCTTGGAAACCCTGTAAGGCAGTTCTACTCTGTCCAACAAGGTCACTATGAGTAGGAATCAACTTGATGGTAATGGGTTTGGTTTTTCTTTTTTTTTTTTTAAATGTCTCATCCATTATGTTGTTGTTCCTGTTGTTAGATGTCGTTGAGTCACTTCTGACTCATAACAACTCTATGTACAGCAGAATGGAGCACTGTCTGGTCCTGTGCCAGCCTCACAATCTTTGCTATGCTTGAGCTTATACTTGCAGCCACTGTGTCAATGTATCTCATTGAGGGTCTTCCTCTCTTTCACTGATCCTCTACTTACCAAGTGTGATCCTTCTCTAGGGACTGGTCCCTCCTGCTAATATGTCTAAAGTATGTGAAACAATGTCTCCCTATCATAGCTTCTAAGGAACATTCTGGCTGTACTTCTTCCAAGACAGATTTGTTCATTTTTCTGGCAGTCCATGGTCTATGCAATATTCTTAGTCAACACCCTAATTCAAAGGCATCAGTTATTCTTTGGTCTTTCTTATTCATTGTCCAGCTTTTATGTACATATAAGGTGATTGAAATTACCATGGCTTGGGTCAAGCGCACCTTAGTCTTCAAAGTGACATCAACACTTTATAAACTGAATGAATTTATTCCCAAATTCATTTATCCATCCTGGATATTTTCTCTGAATTTCAGACCTACATATCCACATGCCTAGTTTTCCTCCCAATAAGATCTTTTTCAGCAGCCCTGCCCTTCTAAGTAAACAACAACACCAACTTTGCAGTTGCCAGGATAAAAAAATGTTGATATCATCCTTAATTCCTCTCTCAAACCTCTCACCTTTTTCTTAAAAACATCTTATTGGCTCCATCTTCAACATACTGGTTGATCCAACTAGTAACCAAGGTGTGTGCACATTTTCAAGAGTTTATTTTAAAGTATAATCGAGAATTTCAGTTTTTAGAAAATATGGACTAGCATATAGCAGATAAAATTTCCCTGAGAATCTAGGTAAGATAGTCAAGAAACAAAAATATGTTTGAAGCCATCAGAATGCTGCCAAGTCTGCATCACTTGAGGAGCCAACTTCCCAGGTAGAAGGTAGTTCATCAAGGTGAGCCCAGCATTCTACACACTGCTTTTCTTCTCTTCTCCTCTGCCTATTCTTGGTATGTAGTTAGGCTGAGGTAGTGAGACACACAGGGTTGCAGAAAAGAGGTGAGAAGCCAGTAAGACTTTGGCAATAACAAAGAGCTAATGCAACAAAAAATGGAAGTTACAGGTTTCAAAGGCAGTCAGACTTTGAGAAACAAACGTCCCTGAGAAAAAAGAGGTGCAGAGAAGTGAGGATGACACTGCTTTTCTTACCCTCAAAGCAGTTGCTGAGATTGTGGACTTCTCAGTGAGAGAGGCTAAGCCAAGAAGAATCAACTGAAAAATAGTGTTGAGTTTAAGGAAGAGGGACAGTGCTTACCTTCTAAGTGACAATGAAAATATTGATTTCCATTTTGGAAAATGTTGGAACTCTCTTATGATTAAATCTTTAATCCTGGAAAATGATTAGAGATCACTTCTCCTAATATTATTTTCCCTCCATATTGTTACAGAATTTTATTTCTATTTTTACTTTATTTCCATAATACATTAATGAATATCTTATTTTTATTCAACAGTTAATATTAATTGTTCATTTTCTGTGTATTTAATTTGAGAACTCCTAGAAATGAAACAAATATTGCAGTCACATACTCATCCAGGAGATATTTAAGCAGATTTGGTTTAATATTTTTGCTAGGTATATTACACATGGATTTGCAAGAAAATTAGCTAAAAATTATCTTCTATTCTGAATATATTTCCAATAAAAATAGATGACAAATATATCTTTTCATCTAATATAACTTTGAGAATGTTATATTCATAAGACTAAAGAAATGTAGAGTTTTTATTTCAAGGTAAAACGAAACTACTGATGTTATATTCCAAACATATATACATATTTCTTTTAACATTTCCAAAGTAGAAATCAAATAGCCTGAGTACTATATTTTTATGCAAATAATGCATGTCTTCTATGTTTGTTTGCCAACCACACCCCCCACTCAGAGGCATTTTTGTAAGCATGCTATGCTATTTTTTTATAGCAACATGTAAAAAAAAGAAAAATTTGGCATAATGGCTCTTGCAAACCAATGGATTTGAACAACCAATCTTTTCCTTAGCAGCTGAACACTTAACCACTGTGCCATTAATTAAACAATAAGCAAGATAATTATTTCACCCATTGCAATAACTGGTGGTGAGGAAAAATTATGTATTAGACAGTAACTAGCTGTAACATTGGATAATTTTTTGTCGAAAAAGTTTGATACT
Organism: Dugong dugon; assembly: GCA_030035585.1. NCBI lineage: Eukaryota > Metazoa > Chordata > Mammalia > Sirenia > Dugongidae > Dugong > Dugong dugon. The sequence continues at coordinate 44,252,041 of CM057477.1, read as the reverse complement.
TAGTAGCATTCAAGCTAACACATAGCCACTCATGTAAAGACTCTAGAAAATAAAACTTCAACTAAAATGACAGGAAAAATGCTGAACTTTTTAAAGAGAAGAATGGAGACAAGTGTGACTCAAATTTAGTGTGAATATAGAGTGATTAAAATGATGCTGGTAAGCTGGAACTGGTAGAACTATGTAGGCCCCTGTAGACTAAAGTTAGGATTTTGGATTTTATTCCAAATCTAATGAGAATCTATTAAAGAAATTTTTAGAAGAGATGTGACATGATCTAAATTATATTTTTAAAATGTCATGCTTTAGAGTTAATTCTAAAAAGAAAAAAAATTATTGCAATTGGTGAAAGATCATAGGGCTTATAGAGAAGTGAATTACTGAATGGCAATTTTTAGGAAATTAGATAAAATAGTTCTCATTGACGAACTATATATTAGAGGGCTAGAAAAAAGGAAAAAGCAAGGATGTTTTTAACAATTTATAGATGATGGCACCATTTACAAGAATGAAGAAGAATGAATCAAGAATAGATTGAGGAAGTGGTTCAATTACGATAAGATTCAGTGGCATAAAATACACGCAAAATAACAATGACTTCAACATGATAAGAACTAGCTTTTTCATCAAAAATGAAAATAGAAGCAGATATTCCAGGGCTCACTGCTTCTAGCTTTCCATTCCACAATCTCCAGGATGCTGTCCCCAGCTTTGTGAACCAAGATAGCTGTAGACACTAAAATGGAGCAAAAGCAAGAATAAAATCTTTACCTGTCTTTTACAACACTCTCCAGATTTTCTACACTTTTCAACTCATGTCTCACTGGTAAAATTGTAGAGTCACAACTATACATAGTTTCAAGGCATAATTGTCAGAGTCCTAGTAACACAGACTTCGGTAACAAAGCAATCTATGAAGCTATGTGAAAGGACTTACAAGAAAAATGGAGAGAATCAATACTAATATTAAAGTTATGAGGCAAAAGACAATTTCTACCAGAAGATTTCCTATAGAACAAAACGGGACAGAGGGTGAAGGGGCAGGTATGAGGCAAGATTTCTGTGAAGTACTTTGTTCAGTAGTTTTGATTTCTGACAAATTATATCAAAAAGGAAAAAAAGTCGCCAAAATAAAAACAATTAAATGAATGAAATTAAAACAAAATGAAACTAACTGTAAAGCTAGTTGATGAAAAAATATATAGAAAATAATTATTTCATGTAACTTTACAATATAATAGACATCTTCCACTTAACAGACATCAGTTCCTGAAAATAAAATGTTATATATTTAAGTGCTAACCAGAAACCTTTTCCCAATATTGTAAAGAAAAGAAAAAACATAATGCATTTCAAACCAAACAAAAATGCAAATCAACTTCCTAGAACCTAATTTAAATTCAGCAAAACATCTATATATAAGTAACAAACTATTACATTAGGATGCAAAATACTTAAAACATCATTTTTTGTTCAGCAACTATTAAGATTGTGTCTTACATATCTAGTGCTGCTGTAACAGAAATACCACAAGTGGATGGCTTTAACAAACAGATATTTGTTCTCTCACAGTCTAGGAGGCTAGAAGTCCAATTTCAAGGTGCCAGCTCCAGGTGAAGGCTTTCTCTCTCTTTCAGCTCTGCCGGAAAGTCCTTGTCATCAATCTTCCCCTGAGTCTAAGGGCTTCTTAACGCAGGGACCCTGAGTCCAAATGATGTATTCTGCTCGTGACTCTTTTTGCTTGGTGGTAATGAGATCCCTCACCTCTCTGCTCGCTTCTCTCTTTTATATCTCAAAAGAGAATGATTCAAGATGCAACCTAATCCTGTAGATTGAGTCTTGCCTCATTAACATAACTGCCTCTAATCCTGCCTTATTAACGTCATAGAGGTTAAGAATTTACAACACATAGGAAAATTGCATCAGATCACAAAATGGTGGACAACCACACAACGTTGGGAATCATGGCCTAGTGAATTTGACACACATTTTTGGGGGACACAAGTCTATCCATAACAGTGTTAACAAATAGCTGTGGTGTATGCAGCAACATGCGTAGTTTGTACCATGTATCATAAATATTACATTTGCAAATGGTATATCAGTAAGAGTAACAAATACATTTGTTTAAAAAAAGTGAAGACAAAGAATTTACAACTAAAGATGATGAAAATTTCGTGTAATAAACTTTACTTACCCAGTGAAGGGAATACTTGTAGCTTGAAGAAATCTGAGAAGAAGAGAAGAGCATTGGAGCAGGCATTGTTTGTCAATGGTTGAGGAAAAAAGGGACTGTTCAAATGATTTGGCAAAGAAAAAAATAATTTAGGAAAACTAACAGAATCTGAGGAATTGATAAAAAACCTCTATAATATGGATGTTTTTGTAGAAACCCCAGAACGTAAAAGATTTGATGACTCTTACAAAGTGTTCAGTGCCTAAGAACGAAAATATTTTGAAATAGAGTTTCTTTGTTTACTTTCATAGATTTCTTTTTAGGTAAACTAAGAAGCATTTGGCTATTTTTTTTTTTTTTTTTGAAGATTTCTTTTCTCATCATGCCACTTTTCAATGAAAATATAATAATGAATAGTTTTAGCCATACATTCTTTTAAACTATTGGTGATTTCACTGGCTACTCCTTTTAGTCTTCATCTTCATGGTGTTCTGACTAACGTCGCACGTACAGCTGGACAAATTCAGTACCTGTTAACTTCTTAAAGACGAGCTTTCACAAGCTTGTACAAACCTTTGTCATCAAACTCTTCAGACCTAGGTTTCTTTTCAAGAATCATTTTTTGCTATGTTTACCATCTTTTTAAAAGTCTGAGAAATGGGGACTGTGGACAGGGATAATTTTGCTTATATAGAGTTCATTATTTATGGAGGAAATCTTTACTGAGACTTTCCAATAAACTCTAGAGATTTGTTTATAAGCAACACTTTTCCAAAGGTCTCCAGTGAAGCCTCTTGGTTGTCAACCATATATGGGAGTAGATAGGGTATAATCAATAAGACAACTTGTCCTTGAAGTCTGTCACTACACTCTAACACAAAAACCCATTGCCACCGAGCTGATTCTGACTCATAGACATTACGCTCATGTCCATGGAATATCATATTCAGAGTAAGAAAATTTATGTAAATTATAACAATGCTGAATGAAATTGACCAGATGCTCAAAAGCACTGCCAATGTCAAGCAAGGCCTTTTTGTATGATCTGTTTTGCTGTGTAATACATTACTCAGGGCAACATTATTTTATCTATTCTGGATAAACTTCCATACTCACTCAGGCTTTATAATTTGATCTCTAGATGACTGATAATTTTTCTTTGATTGTTCCTTGACTTCCTGGAGGTTTTTTAATACTACACACTAATAAGATTTTTAACTTATTACAATTAACTGTGAACATTAAAGTGAGCCTATCTTTGGAAACTTTGAGATAAGACAGTTTGTTTTTCTCTTATAAGATAAATATACAAGATGGTGTATGCTTCCAAAACTATCTCATTTCATCTGCATAGAAAATATAAATTGGTATTGCCTTGCTCAATGATAATGTTTTATAAATTAGACAGTTATAAGCAGCTGCCTCAATATCAACTGATGTGGCTTCTCTGCCATTGCTGTAATAGAGCATGACACGACTCTTAAACCTGTCAAACTATGAAAGGCTTGCTTCCAATATCAATTTCCTCATGGATTCAGTCTCTTTTTTACAACCTACATCTTCAGTTTCTCAAGCAAGTTCATTACTTAAGCTGGATCAGCATAGTGAAGAATGGGATTCAACTATCACTTTCATTATTGGTCCATTGTACTAGTTATTTCATACATTTTTCTAACAAAGAATAATGTATTATTTTTATACTGTACATATTGCCACCAAATGCTATCTTCCTGTTCACTCTTTATCATCATAATACACACTGTGGAATAGGCATATTCAGTACACTTACCTCTGCATTGTGCTCTTTTAAAAAAATAATTTATTATATTACTTTTGGGACTTATTCAACACAACTTCCCAATATTTTTGAGTCAAATATGGTTCAAGAGAGACAAACCAAGGACTAAATAAGAAAACACAGAACACATAAAAGACAAATCCAAAATGTCAGACATTAACCTTCACTATGTCTGACCCAGTATTACTTCTTGTAACACCAGCAACATCTGGGATGCTCTTGTTGAAACTCTGCATGATTTTCAGAGAACACATAGTTCTAAAGTCCATAATTTTATTTTTAATGTAATTTACAACCATTCCTGTATACTAAAATTGCTTTTTGAGTTTAAAGGTGTAAAGTAAAAAAAAAAATAAATAAAACATATTCCTAAATGTGATTAAATTGATAGATGTATATATTCTGTAAGGAGGGTATCAGAAACCAAGAGACGGTCTAACATGTTAAAGAAGATAGTTGGCAGAGTAAGCCCACAGTTACACTCTATTTTCCAACTTGGACACATCCAAAGGTCAAAAACCAAAAAGAAATCTTAAGTTGCATTTATTAGTCTGATTGTTAAAGGTGATATTGATATTCTTGCTTGAAACTATGTATGTTTGCAAGTCATTAGGAATCAAGATTTTTAGTGTAAGAGAAAAGAGATTCAAATATAAAATTTAAGAATTAATTAAAGTTCAATTACCTCAAATTTGAGTTGGAAACAGCAATATGAACATACTTATTTCTTCTGTATAAAAGATCATATATTTCCTAGTTCTGTTCACTGAGATGTCTTAGGATCTGTAAACTGTAATAGAAGTGAGTGCCTCTAACGCTTCAAGGATCTGTAAATAGCATTTTCCATCAAATGAATGTCTTCTTATAGGTTCTAAATTTGGAGCAGCAAATATGCATGATGAAAGTGGAACAACCTAATGGGATTGTGTCAACAGAACATTAGAGCCAGCCTAAAGTAGCTCATGTGGTTCTAAAAGATGAGACATCCTAGGCATCAAAACTAGTTGACTGCTATTTTTGAAGTGCATTACATGTATAAAAATTGATCTGTAAGAAAATAAATAAATAAAGAGGTATAGCTCTTAGGTATCTGCAAGTAACATGGATTCTAACAGAATGATTAGAATTTAGATACCTTGAATATAGCAATAAGTGGGGCAGAAGCTATATATTTTGTCCTAGTATTGATAAGAACAGAAGATATGCAATGTCAATTCAATAAAACTTTTTTATTAAAAACAATCCTCCAACATTGTACTAGGTCCTGGAAATACAATAATTCACAAGATACGTAGACATGACTCCTGCCCTCAGAAAGACCAACAGACATATTGCATTTTAAGAAGTCTAAGGGCATTATTGTGGAACATTACACAACAGCAGAAACAGGAACTGTTTATATCAACAACATGATATCCCTGCACACAATGTCTCTAAGGGCATAATTTTAATACAACCTGTTCAATAAAGAATGGAGCACATTAAAAATAATGGCAGAAGATATATCGTAGAAAATTCCTGTAGTAGTCAAAAAGTATTTGAAGGGAAAGCTTTCATAATTTGGTGAGTAAAAACAGAATAACAATGAATAATGTGACTATTAATGTAAACATATTTTATAGCCATCCATCCAGGTATCTTCAGGCTGACAGAGCCTGGAGAAAGACGGAATTAAGTATAAACAGAAGATACTTAAAAAAGTTCACTTGATGCTACCCAGAATGAATACAAAAACCTTATTTCAGCAATAGTTTTATGTATTTATTACATCTTTTCAGGACACTGTGGATATATCACCAGCTCAGGCCACAGTCATGAATGAAATAACTCAAAGATCTAAATATTCTCCCTTAGTTGTAATAAAATGATAAATGTTTAATTTGGCCAATCAACTCAAAAATACGTGCTACTAGATAGAAGTAAAATGAGGTGAGAACATCGAGGTAGGGCTGGAAAATCACAATGGGACAATGGAAAATGAGTCAACAGTTCATCTTCAAAGCTGAAGGTTGCATATTACGTTTGGTATGCCCATTTAATGTATTTGTTTCAACTCACTGTGCATTTGATCTTTACAAGCAGACTGACCATTTTTGTCTTCACTTTGAGAACTGAATTGAGTCATTGCCATGCATGTCAGGCATCTAACCGGACTCCAACGAGCATAATGACTCCAGTTTACTGGGTCAACGAACTGTGAACTGAAAAATCCTTTAAATAGATTTTGACAACATAGATCCAGTGAATCATTTCCTTTTTTAAAAAAATATTTTTCTTGAGAAGACAAAGAACTGAAAAAAAAAAATCATATTTTTAAAAAAGTCCTGTTAACACTGTAATTAGTAGTACGGTAAAAATTGCAGTAAAAAATTACTCACTTTACTTAAAATCACTAGGTAATATTTGCTTGATGATGCGCAACTTAAGTTTAGGCCGTGCAACACACCAAACACTTCATTTCCTAGGTTTCAGGAAGGGTTAAGAATATAACATTCCTGCCTACAAGTACATAAAAAAGGACATTGTTTAAAGATTGAAAAGATAGCTAGCAAATGAATCCCTCTGTTAATTATAGAGTTTTACTGGAGCTTTGTCTTTTTACCAAAAAAAATTGCTTGAAAAAAATTATTAAGGGACTTAAAGGATATTCTTGTGAGTTTTCTTTTTGTTCTCCAAAAGGTCATCAGTGTTGTTTATTTGATAGAAAGACAAAAGTCAATTAATGGCTGATAATAAAAGGTCATTCTGAGCTAGATGTGATGTTTAATCAGAAGATTTTAAATGTATTTTAATATGTTTTAGAATAATCATAAATATTTTGACACTGAAGGTAATGTGACTAAGATATATTAAAAACATAAAAATATGTAAAAGAGTCATGAAAAAATGAAGTGCTTATTTTGTGTAAAAATTGGAAGATAATATGAGTATAATTTTTAAATTAATTGATTATCCAAACAATAAATGAGTAATTTTGCAAGATATATGAGTAACTATTATTATTTTATCATGAGAAAGTTACAGGATAACTATATCTACTCACTACTGAGGGCTACTATGTGCCAGACACTTCCCTAGGTGCTTTAAATATTACTTTTATTGCTCTAAAAATAGTAATAATGCTCCATTTTAATTTTAATGTTCATAAGCTTTGTTTATCCTGATCTGTAAAATGTACAAAGATTCACTTTTTGTTGGTTATGAGGGATGGGGGGATACTAAATAGACAATAGATAAGTGGTAACTTTGGTAAAGGGTAAGACAGTACACAATACTGGGGAAGCCAGCAAAACCTGTTCAAGGAAAGGTCATGGAAGCTCCATAGACACACCCAAACTCCCAGAGGGACTGAATTGCTGGGCAGAGGGCTGTGGGGACCATGGTCTAGGGGAACATCTAGCTCCATTGGCATAACAAAGTTTATAAAGAAAATGTTCTACATTCTATCTTGGTCAGTAACATTTGGGGTCTGAAAAGCCTGTGAGCAGCCATCTAAGATACTCCACTGGTATCACCCCTTCGGGAGCAAGGGAGAATGAAGAAAATAAGATACAAGAGAAAGATTAGTCCAAAGGACTAATAGACCACAACTACCACGGCCTCCACCAGACTAAGTCCAGTACAACTAGATGGTGCCTGGCTACCACCACTGACTGCTCTGACCCAGATCACAACAGAGGGTCCCAGACAGAGCTGGAGAAAAATGCAGAACAAAATTCTAACTCACAAAAAAAGACCAGACTTAATGGCCTGACAAAGACTGGAGAAAGCCCAAGAGTATGGCCCCCGGACACCCTTTTAACTTAGTGATGAAGTCACTCCTGAGGTTCACCATTCAGCCAAAGATCAGACAGCCCCATAAAACAAAATAAGACTAATGGGTCACAACAGTCCAGGGACAAGGATAGAAGGCAGGGGGGGACAGGAAAGCTGATAATAGGGAACCCAAGGTTGAGAAGGGACAGTGTTGACATGTTGTGAGGTTGTTAACCATTGTCATAAAACTGTATGTGTACTGTTTAATGAGAAACTATTTGTTCTGTAAACCTTCATCTAAAGCACAATTTAAAAAGATGAAAAAAATGTACAAAGATTCATTTATCAGTATCATTTTCTTATATGGCAATTTATATAATTTAACCAAAATCAGGCAAACTACTGATTGGTTCCTTTCTCTTCCTGTCCTTCTTCTGAGTATTGACGTAATGCGAAGATCAAAAAGTGGACTGTGACATGTAGCAATCAAAGCATATTCAACAGCAAAAAGTAATATGTATTTACTGGTCCATTCATTTCATCTACTAAAATATTATACTCATAATCTTTTTGTTTTGGTGAATAAAAATTACAATTATTCCCCTCATCAAGAATGTTCAGTCTGAATATTTTTATAGTCATTAAGAATGAATCTATTAATTAACAGCCATTCTATAAGACAGCTAAAATAATAACAGTATGAAATTTATCATTTGTGTATATAATGTACAATGGTCTCTGCATTATTATCACCATTTTACTTATAACCAAACTGAAGTTAACTAACTAAATCAAAGGGTAAAGAAAATGAATTCTAGAGCCAAGATGACAATCAAGGCCTGTTTACCACAATAAAGCCCCTTCTTTTTTCATTAATGTACTGTAATGTCAGGTTCTTTTATGAAAGCAATGGGAAATTAACTCATGCTTATTTAAGGAGAAAGTGGCTGTAAAAATCTGAATTGACTTTAGAGACCACTCAGTATTTCGAGCTGAGGAAGACTTAATAGGCACTATGAGTCAGAATTAACTAGATGGCATTAGGTTTAGGTTTTTATTATTAAATTATTAGACTAGCAGGATGAAAAGACTACAAAATGAGCTTTTGGGAACCATACAGTCAAAATGCCACATCAGTAAAGTAGCTGTATTTTCCACAGTTAACAATCATAGATATCAGGAAACCACCAATGGGACTGATGATTTCAAAACAAACCATTAGATTTATATGGTGGTCAAGATAGATTAAGCTGATCACAGCATATCTCTTCCACTGACAACAACTAAAATTTCTAGAAGGATACACAAATAACTGACTGAGGACTCTGAAAAGCAAACAATATCAGGCAAGTTTGGGAAGGAAAGTAAAAACTGGAAAAACATTAATAGGATTGTCTTAGTCATCTAGTCCTGCTATAATAGAAATACCACAAGTGGATGCCTTTAACAAAGAGAAGTTTATTCTCTCACAGTCCAGTAGGCTACAAGTCCAAATTCAGGGCATCCGCTCCAAGAGAAGACTTTCTCTCTCTGTCATCTCTGAAGGTAGGTCCTTGTGATGCATCAGTCTTCCCTTGGTCTGGGAGCTTCTCTGCACAGGAACCTCACGTCCAAAGGATGCACTCTGCTTCCAGAACTGCTTTCTAGGTGGTATGATGATGTTCCCGCATGTCTCTGCTCACCTCTCTCTTTTATATCTCAAAAGAGATTGGCTTAAGACACTACCCAATCTTGTAGACCTCATCAGTATAACCTCATCATAGTGACAGAGTTTACAACACATAAGGGAATCACATATAACCTCATTACAGTGATAGCGTTTACAACACATAAGGAAATCACATCAGATTGCATTACTGGGAATCATGACCCACACATTTTTTGGGGGGGACATAATTCAATCCATGACAAGGATGAATTTCCTGTTTTGGACCCCTGGTCTATCTGGGTGAACCCTAAGTGATCACACAAACCCTTAAGAGCAGAGGAGAGAGAGATTCAAAGAACCGGTGGGGTTGGATATACCATTGCTGGCTTGAAGATGAAGGAAGCCACAAGCCAAGGAATCTGGACAGCATCTAAAAGCTGAGAACAACCACCAGCTAACAGCCAAAGAGGAAGCAGGGAACTCAGTCCTACAAGGGCAGATAACTGAATCTAGCAACCATCTGAATGAGCTTGGACGCAGGTTCTCCTCCAAGAGCTTCCAGATAAGGGCTCAGGCTTCCCGACAGCTTGATTGTGGCTTTGTGAGACCCTAAGCAGAGTACACAGCTCATAGTGTCAGACTTCCAACCTTCAGAGTTATGATTTAAAAATGGGTGCTGTTGTAAGGCATTAAGTTGGTGGTAATTTTTTATAACAGCAATAGAAAATTAATACATAGATTTTTCTATATTGATTGTGGTGACATTACACAGTTTTAGGTATTTGTCAAAACTCATGGAAATAAATTTTAAAAAAGAATGTATTTCCCTAACGGTAAATTAAAATATTAATTTAAAAACATACTGTTGTAGCCATGATCTAGGATCAAGAATGTGCTACTGTCACTGCCCTGAAGCTGTTTCTTGATCCTCAGACTTTTATTCTAGTAACCGCTGTCATAGCAAAAAAGCAAGTGGTTGAACACCGAATTCCAGTGCCTAGAAATCCAACTTCTTTAGGAACATGTTTGCCAGCAGTAACAAACAAAATGTCAGGAAGATAGCCTTTCTTTTACTTTGCCTTGTCAGTATAATTGGCTGAATTTAATTTTCACCAAGTTCTTTAGCTGCAAGAGTACCTGAGAAACAGAGTGTTTAACTTTGTAAAACACTAGAAAGATGTTGGAAGTGATGCTAAAGGACAATCTACAATAAGCACTAAAAAATGTATTAGAAAGATATTATAGATTGCAACAAAATTTCCAAGAGAGCATGAGAAACATCTTAAAAGGTTAAATAACTAGCAATAATATTCAAATCCTACTTTCCGTCTGGTCTGGGGAAGACACAACTGGATCAGTTAATTTTGTCAGCTACTTTAAACTCTTCAAAGAGCAAAATCGTCTGGCCCAGCTCACCTTTCCCACCCAGGCAACATAACAAGTTGCTGACAGTCATTGCTGTCTGTACTTGAATTCGGTGTCTAATCCTCACCCAATTTGCTACACCTGGTATCAGGTTAAACCCTCCAAAGCGTAACAGATCTGCTCAAATCCATACCTTTTAGTCAAAGCTATGACGAGAAATTTCACTTAGTTGGGAATGTGTGTGGTAATAAACGTGATTTACATTTCCAAAACCGCAGTTCTTTCTCTGTTAGTATGACTGCTTATGATAGATGTGAAATATGGCATTGCTATTATTATCAAAAACATGTTTCCTTATCATTTTTTTTTTTACCTTCTGAGATATGAAATTGTCAGTGGAAACTTAAGGATATATTACCTATTCAACATTTAAAAAGTCTGAGGCTTTTTGCTGATGTGCTCAAAGTCATATAATTTGCCAGTTTAGGATTTATTATTTGAAATATAATATCAATCAAATGATTTGGCACTGTTTGTTGTGCAAATGCTCTATAAATGCTAGATTCGATGGTGTAAACATATATTGAAATTTTTAAATAGGTTGTGTTTGGCTGAAAATAGATATTAAAACTATATTATCCCAGAAAGACAGGTAAAGTCATAATATATTCTCCTTCCGTTCTCCAAGCTACTTGGTAGAAAACCTAACCATATTTATGTTACTTACTTTTATTATTCCAATTAATTTTACCTATAGACATTGGAATTTATTGTATTTGTTTTAGAAATCAGGAATTAGATCATTTTTTCAGATAGAAATTCCTTGTACTAAGGCACCATATAAAGAATGAAATTCTGCATTATATAATTGACTATTAGCAGTTCCTTATATATGTCCAATGTGTTTTATTATTGTTGTTGCTTTTCCCAGAAATTGGAGGAGGTACTAACAGTCTATTGCAAGTATTATCAGATCTTCAAGACTTGGGGTAAATATCAGGGGACAACAAGTTGTAGTGGGAAATGGTAAGAGTAGTAATTGTGTCAGAACCTGTCTAACTTCAAGGAGGATAATGCAAATCAAGATCGGCCCAAGGCTGATCCCTATGAAGTAGAGGTCAGACATACCTCCACTCTCCAACCTTTCCACCAATTCCAAAGCCAGCTGTCCTCTCCACAGCATTCTCTACTTCTCTGCTGGGTTCGATAATCCATTGCAATGGCCACAGAAAACTCACAGACCATACTTACAGTTAAGTGGTTTATTAAGGAACTAACAGTGTACAACTCAGGATCAGGATCAGGAAACATGTAGGCAGAGTCTCCCTTCTTCAGTGCAGGACAGCTCTCTCAGCTCCTCTTGACTGTGAAGGCCTCCTCTCAGCCCACTAAAGACAGTCATTTTATCGGCCCTCTGAGAACAGTCTCCTGTTGGCCCTGCTTCCTGTCACCACCGACTCTGCCACAGGGCCCCTTCTGGGCCTGTCGCCACCATCTCTGCTGCTGGGCCCCTTCTAAGCTTCTTGTTGTCTTCCGTGTTACAGCCTTTTACTCATATTACAGCTGCTTTAAGAGTTTCCTTGCTTCCTTTCTGTCTCTGCTTCTCTCTTCTCTCTTCCTTCTGCTGCTTCTCTTCCTGCTTTTTTAAAGGTCTCAAAAACCTCTGTGAGGTTGGCCGCATATATGCACAAACTCATCAATTTCAAGGCATGGCCCTCTCACCAGTTCCACAAACTGATCAATCTCCTCTTCATAGGCCACAGACACTTAATTTGCATAGTAGGTTATAGTCACCTCATTCGCATAGTTCATAGTCAGTTCATTTGCTTAGCATATTGACCAATCCCTATATACCAATCATTGGGTTGGCTGCAGCCGAGGGCCAGAAAAAAGTATGAAACCAAGTTGTTTACAGCTTACTCAGGAAACGCCAGTCAACCTGGACAAAATAACAAACCCTCTAGGGTGGGAAAACAGGGCAAAGGTAACTCCTCAGGGGTTGGGGAGGGAGGAAATCTTTCAAGTTGTTTTTCCAAAGAACCAAGGGAAATGGCCACATAAAAGAACTCATTTTACCATACTTATGTATGTCTGACCATCCCTGGTGGCGCAGGGGTCAAGAACTTGGCTGCCAACCAAAAGGGCAGCAATTTGAATCCACCAGCCACTCCTTGGAAACCCTAGTGGGCAATTCTACTCTGTCCTTTAGGGTTGCTATAAGTCTGAATCGACTTAATGGTGATATTTTTGTTTGTTTGTTTGTTTTTTTAAATATATGTCTGATGGTTTTTTAAATTGTTTGTTTTTGTTTTGTTTTTTGCTTCCCCATAGTTTGGAGGAGGTACTCCCTAATTATCTATTGCAAGTATTATCAGACCATCAAGATTTGGGGTAAATATTAGGAGATGACAAGTTGCAGTGGAAAAAACCATAAGCTTTGGAATAAGACATACCTAAATTAAAATTCTATCTCTTCCAGTTAATAATACATGACATTGAGAAAGTCACTTAAAGTCTCTAAGATGCAGTATCCCTGCTTTAACATGAGGATAAGTTCAACAATCTTGCATAGGCTCAGTACCTCTTAAAACTTATAAAAAATTAAAATACATAAAAGTTCTAAAACATAGTAAAACTTCAACATGTTAGTTTCCTCATTTTTATTTCCTTTCTAAGTATCTTAATAATATGAGAATAATGGTTATTAATTTCAATTTATATTCTACTCTCTTCAGTGAGAAAACAGGCTGTGACATAAGGTTGCTAGAGAGCCATTGAGTCCAGGTTCCTGAGGCAGACTAAGGCTTCCTCGAGTGGCTCACAATTTCATGCCTGCTACTTATTGCTATCGGTGGTGGATGTAGAATTTTTGTTTTCTTTCATAGTGTTTCTTGCTCTTCGTAGACCTTATGGGCTTTCTTGGCAAAGTAAAGGAGTCTTTATAGATGATGATGCCTATGGAAACTAGAAAAAATGAGACTCTGAGGGAGAGGAAAGCTTTATTGAAAAACATTGCTAAGGAAACAGAGCTCTGTGAGTCAGGAAGCCTCCAAATTCAAAGGCCAACAGAAGGGGCCAGTACTGATAATTTCATAAGATATGTAAAAACTTATCAACTCCCTATATATTTTTAGATAAGCCATATATATATATATATATATATATATATATATATATATATATATATATATATATATATAGAACATATAAAATATATGGAATATATACACATATGTGTGTATATACACCTTCTCACCTGTCAACTATCTTGTTATCCCACGTTTTGCGTTCATGACAATAGTATAAAATCTGCTATTCGACTATTTTGCACATTAAAGATGTATATCTGGCAGTAATGAAAGCCGAAGTGTGAGGCAAGAGTAATGCTGGTTTTGATGGTTAAGGTTATGTGTCAGTTTGGCTGGGCCATGATTCTCAGTGGATTGACAGTTACGAAAAGATGTAATCTGGCAGTTATGTAATGATGTAGTTATTCCTTTATTTTGTGATCTGATGTGGTCATCCTCTATTTTTGCATAACATCAATTTTGCATAACAACTTCATCTTTGAAACCTAACTATGTCGTAAGTGATAAGTGAGGAGAAGGTATACATACAAACACACACACACACACACTTACATATGCATGCGTATATTCAGAATGGTTGTTGTGCCATTGAGTGCCATAGAGACCCTATTGGACGCAGTAAAAGTACCCCATAGAGTTTCCTAGGCTATAATCTTTATGGGAGCAAATTGCCAGGTCTTTTCTCCCACAGAGTGGCTGGCAGGTTCAAACCAACCTTTCAGTTAGCAGCCAAGCACTTAACCATTGCGCCACCAGGGTTCCTTTCCATAGTGATAAGGAAAATTTGTATGTTAATGTAGATCACACTTAGTTAACTTTGACCTAGTTAGAGCTGATCAGGGCCATAGGAAGTTTTCCAAGTTGGATCAAAGCAGGCAGAGAAAATTATCTATTTTTTCTTTCATAGAAACTTTACTACACTTTCTTAAATGTTGCCAAACATTAGAAAAGATGAGCAAATATAAGTATCCTCCGTTCAGAACAATAAAGAACGTTCAATTTATTACTATGTATGTATTAAGTAGGATTAATAAGTTCAAGGGGTTAAACTATTAATTAATTTATGAGGTTTATTGCATAAAATATATATATTTTGTTACTATACAAATGTCTCAAAACTAAGGATATCAAGATAATTCTGTTCTTTGAAAATAAAAGCTTAAACTATTTCAATTAGCAATCTCCTAGATAAATGCCATTATAGTAAAATAAATACTAATTAACATGCTAATTTTGGTAATTAATTGATAGTCAGTCAACTTACTATAGTTATTTTGTTAAACACGAGGTATATGTTTAAATTCTTTGCAAGTTTGGTGTATTAATTAGGGTAATGCAATACATTTACTCTTTTCCTCGTTGAGATAATTATATGGAAACTAAATTAACGTACTCTTTTTCATTTAAGTTTATTACAATATCATGCATTTAGTGTACAATAAAAGTAATCTAATTTAAATAGTGAGAAAGTGCTAAAGTTTATGTAATTCTAGACAATTTAAGGAGAGTTTCATAAAAATTTTCCAAGGAATAACAATATAAACAGTTTTTTGTTTTTTGTATTTTTTGGTGAAGGTTTGGTATTTAAACTGTAGTTAGAAATATGTGTGTGTACTTATATATACATAAATACATACTATATTAAATAAATGCAATGCTATGCAGCCTTTGAAATTGTTTAGAACGATTTTATACATAAAACAAAAACATATATTTGACTATCATATGTCAATAATTTTAGAAAATCCTTGTATGTTAAATAGATATTCTGAAGGTATTGTTGATATTCTTTTATTGATCAGAAATTATGCAGAAGCAGACCTAAGTGAGTAACATTTTTGGCATTATTAACCATAAAATGTTAATGATGCTAAAAATTATTTATATGTAGTGATTTAGGTGTAGATGTAGATATACATAAATAAATTTCAAAGCATCTAAATGTGCAAAAAATAGAATATATTGAATAAAATTATAGTAAATCTGTAAGATGATCTTAGAAAAGCAGACTTTCAACATTGTAAGGTGTTTATGATCTATTCATGAGTGAAAAGGGTAAGTTATAAATAGGTATAACAAGACCACAATTTCATACAAAATTAATGTGTATATGGTAGTGTATCTGTATTTACTAACGTCTTGAAGACACATATCAGCTCTTAATTGTGATTGTCTATGGGTATTGGAATTATAAATTATTTTTTAAATAAATTTTCTTGTATGTTATTTTTATTGTCTGATTTTTCTGCAACAAAATGCATTATTTGTGTGATTAAAAGTGGCTAAGTATTCCTTTTTTATGTGTTAATCTCTCTCTACCCAGAATGAAAAATTAAATTTAAATGTACGTTTTTATTCTTTTTACAGACGAAAGAGAAAAAGAAACCTCACCTCCAGATGAAGCACTATAGAAGAAAGCACGGAGAAGAAAACGGAATGACTTACACATTGTGGTATTCAACACATGCACGTTTAATTGAAGTGAACTTTTTTTTCTCCTCACTTGTTCAAATTTCTTCGTCTCTTCTGTATATATATTTATTTTACAGGAAATTATTGCTTTTTAGTTAATAGCAGATGTGACAGCAACTCACATGACAAATTACATTTCATATGACAGTTTGTGAGTAATAAAGGGTTCATGGTACCAATTACTGCGAACAATAAATGAATAGTAAGTCGATAGACTGACAAATAATTAAATAAATATTTCATGAATTGTCAGTTTCTTTCCTTCTTAAATTCTGTTATTCATCCTTTTGGGGAATTCCAATTGTGCGTTAAGTAAAGGAATACTTTTTACTTTACTTGCATAACCTTATTTTACACCGGGCTTATGTCAGGTACTGGCCCCATTTCCCTTGTATGACTAACTTGCCTCTGATTTTTAGCTACGCTTCTATCAGAGCCTCAAAAACAACACGCGCGCTCACACACACACGCGCACATAGGTGTGCACACATATGCACTGCTTCTATTGCACTCAGGTTAACTTAAGGAATTCTTCAGGCCAACTTTGCTTTTCGTTGCTTTTTCCATGTCTTCTTTTGTATTTTTTTGGTAATAGTTATTCACAACTCTACTTCGTTATCTTCTCATTTTGCCGTGTTAGGACTAGGAAATATGATTACACACTGTTTACAAAGTGGCACAGCCAGTGTCAGGTCGAGACCACTAGGGGGCTCTAGTGCTCTATTCTGTCCTGTGGCAAAGGTCAATCTTATTGATTATCCATTTTTAATCAAACATGCTTTTTTTTTTTTTCCTGAGGAACTTTGACTTTTCATTTTGTAACTTAACTTCTATGCCGTATCACAAGATCTACAGAACTGTGCATTTAAGTCATCAATTCTTAAAAAGATGTACAGATACCTGAATACAGATGCACAATATGAGGTGTATAAAATATATATATGAGTGGAAATAACTTTTCCAACTGCCTTGTGGACACAGCTCTTGTGCAAAGAGGTCGTTCATCATATGCTCAACCCTTGACAAGAAAGGAAACATAAAAATCGAAGTCATTTACTAAGCCTGCTAGTACTTGCCCAAGCCCAAATTAATTTACATTACATTATCTTTAATTGGAGACCTTAAATGTGTGTTTGGTAAGAGAACTACAGCACTGTGTAGAAATCCAGTGGCATTGTTTAATACCATAATGTTTGGGAAAAACTACAGCAGCCACATCCAAGGCAACTTCCCCCGTAATACATAGAATTGTGCCATTTCCAGCTCCAGGACACTTGAAGATATTCTAGCAAAAATCCTCACATTTTATATAAAAAGGAATTGAAATCTATGAAAATTGGGTGATTTAGTCTAATGTCACAAACATGTTGGTGTTAGAACTAGGGCCAAAATTCAGACGTCCTAATTCAATATATATTAGATAAATCTTTTTTTGTGGCACATAATTTCCACAACATACAGTTTCAGAATTGTGTGTCATTCCTAATACAGACTCCAAGATTAAATATGTTGATATATTGAAAAACTAAATAAATCACATTTCCCAAAATTTAAGCTATTTTTGATAGTGAGTTAAAGTCTGAGCAGACATGAAGCTATAAAAAAAAGTGTCACCTCCCCCATTTGACAATAAATTCTGTAATAAATTAACCGTGTAAAAAATAAAGAAGAAAACTAACTGTTTAAACTGATCAGTTGTTTATCTGAACTGAGGAATTTTTTCATTAGTATTTGAAAATAATTCTAAAATAATCATTAAAATTCATGGGAAGGAGGTGTGGCGAAGAGAAGAGGCATTTGTTATTGTAATCAATCCATGCAAACTGTATAGTCAAAACAAGTTTTAATGGGTGAGTTTTGTGCCTAATAGATAATCTAAAATGATAAACATAATTCTAGTTTTATTTACCATTCTATTCCCAGCTTGCAATGCTAATATATTTAAATACTACACAAACAAAAACATACCCTCTAGCAATCAGTGGAAAACAGCTTCCTTATTTTTCTTCCTTTCTGTTTCTCAGGATACAGCAAGTAAGTAGAACTCCAAATACCATTACAGTCTCCAAATTATACTTGGAATGCTGCTCATGTTTATTCAAGTTAGATTTTTGTCATCTAAGCATCCGCCTTCTCCCAATGCTGCTAAATGATGGGAAGGAAATCAGACTATATTAAGTTTTTTTAATAGTTTTTGCTTAGAAACAGGATACTTGAATGAATACAGAGAAGGTAGACAAAGACTTGAATGAATACCAAAAATCCTGAAAGTAAATTTCAGGGTTTTAGCCACTTATTCAGACACATATTGACGTCCACGTTGTGTCAAGTATTGAAAAAGATAGTGAAATATCATGTAAATCAAATACGCTGTCCCTGACCACAAGATAATATAGACTGGAAAGGAAGGCAGGCAAAAAGAACAAAATATTACATACAGATGACTATCATCATAAATATACGTATCAGGTGTTTTGTGCGGACAGAGAAGGGCAATTAAATCACCGGGGAAGACTTTGCATTTTGTTGAAAGTGTACATTGTAATGTTATTTAAAGCCTCCGACTTTCTACCTAAGCAAACTTGCTAACTACAGCCATGATTTCTATATTTTCAGGCAGAAAGGACCAAATTCAATATGACCATCTCTGATCTCTCAACAGCATTGCACATAATCTACCCTCCCCCTCTTGGAAATAAACTCTTCTCTTGCATCTAAAATTTCACACTTTCTTCCTCATATCTCGTTAGTATCTATGCTTAGGTGCCTTTGTTTACTCTTCTTCTTTTTTTTTTTTTTTTTTGATCTGTTTAATTTTGCATTTAGCAAGGCTTATTCTTCTGTGTTCTCTTCCCTTATAATTCTATATTTTTACTGTACATAATCTCATTCACTTCAAAGACCGTAAACATGTCTTCCAAATTCCTAGAGTGTATCTCCTCTGAGTTCTAGGCTTGTCTGTCCAAATGCCTACCAAGTATCTCCACTTGATATCTTGATGACATCTCAATCTTGGCCAAAAGTGTATTGATCTTCATAGGAAAAATACCTTAATTTTTCATATCTTTAACTTAGTAAAGAATTTCACTATTTATCCAATTCAGAAAACTGGATGCCAATATTGACAACTTCATCATCACCAATTCTTTTCAGCCTTGCTCATCCTAAATCCAGAGTATAAATTGGATCGTTCAGTTTGTCACCATATATATTTCCATAATCTTTTACTTTTTGTTTATTTCAATGGCCTTCTAACTAATATCTCTTTCTCTACTCCTCCCCAACCTTAGACACGATGCTAACCATTCTCCTAGAGCATCCAGAGAAGTCTTACTAAAATATACATTGGTTCAAGTCTTTCAGCTGCTGGATATTCTTTAGTGACTTCTCTTTGTTCTTGAGATAATATCTGATTTCTACATGATGATTGTATTGCCTTGTTTATCCTACTGAAAGTCTCACTCCTCCCTACTCTTTCTTGCTAATTCCTCTCAATCCTATAGGTATCAGTTAAGTATTGCTTCCACAAAAAGATTTGATGATCCAATCAATTTTGACCCACCCTACCTCTTCTTCACAAGATCTACTTCTGTCTTCAGTGATGTATATATTTGTATGATCATTTGCTTTATATGTATCTTCACCACTAATTTATGAGCTTCAAGATGTCAGAGATTTTATCTATGACAAAAAACCAATGTATCTCCAATTTCTGGCACATAGTAGGTGCTTAATAAATATTTATTGAATAAATATTTAAATGTGTAAATCAGTTCTCCCCTGTAAATATGAGTCCATGTCATGGTTTGAATTATGTCTCCCCAAAAAATGTGTGTATCAATTTGGCTGGGCCATGATTCCCAGAATTGTGTGGTTGGCCTTCATTTTGTCATTGTAATTTTATATTAAAGAGGATTAGGGTGGGATTGTAACACCACCTTTTCCCAGGTCACATCCCTGATCCAATGTAAAGCGAGTTTCCCTGGGGTGTGGGCTGCACCACCTTTTATCTCTCAAGAGATAAAAGGAAAGGGAAGCGAGCAGAGAGTTGGGGACCTCACACCATCAAGAAAGCAGTGCCAGGAGCAAAGAGCATCCTTTAGACAGGGGTCCCTGTGCCGACAAGCTCCTCGTCCAGGGGAACACCGACGAGAAGAAGGCCGACACAGAGAAAAAGGCTTCCCCCGGAGTTGACGCCCTGAATTTGGACTTTTAGCCTACTTTGACTGTGAGGAAATAAATTTCTCTTCGTTAAAACCATCCACTTGTAGTATTTCTGTTATGGCAGCACTAGATGACCAAGAGAGTCCACATGGAAAAAAGCACACTAATAAATTGAATTTATAAAAATCACATTTTCTATTTTTTCTTGACCATGATAAATGTATCGTAAGTCCTACACACACAGAATATTTTGGGGGGATGATGACTACATAAACAGTTACTAAATTTGCTTGATGTGTCTGCACTCTGCTCACTTAAAAAGAAAAGAGATTATCTATTTTAGCATAGTGTTATTTTGGAGACAAAAATGATAGGATAAAGAATGTTTTTCCCAGTTTTCTCACCTTTAACCTCTACTATGTAAAATTAAGGGCAACATTTCTATTCTACTTTTCTAAGACATCAATGTTACTGGACAGTTTACTTTTCATCTGTAAGCATTTGACATATTGCTCTATCTAATATCAAATTGAAAGTGACAGGTTGCTGTTCTTGTGATATTTGGTCTTTGCCGGGTTTCCTAGTGTCAAAGCATTACTGTATAGAATAGATAACTGCACTGTGAAAATAATAGTGATTTTATTTTCTTATTTAATATTAAAGTTTCCACATAAAATATTTTTCTGTAAAATCAAATGGCTTATTTTTAAATAAGGAAATATGTAATAGTTAAATAATTTTTAATGATGGAGTTTTTAATGCTTTTTCTCAAAAGATAAAAAATACACAGATCTAAAGACTAAAGTGACCAATATTACATATATTAGTCCCATTTAGATTTCCTTTCTTGCTTATAACATGTGTCTTAAATATATGCTAAAACACCAAGAGATCTATAAGAGAGATGGGAGGCATTTCTGAGCTAGGCAGACGGCAAGCTCCCAAAGAGAAGCTGTAGATAGAGATACGCATATTAGAGACAGGGAGGAGACATTTGGAGAGAACTGTAGGCATGGCAGCCACTGGAGAGTGTGATGTTTTGGGACATTTCAAGATCTATCCTGAAGTACAACGCTGTCAATGATAGGATAATATCCATACACCTACAAGGAAGACCAGTTAATATGACTATTATTCAAATTTACACACCAACCACTAAGGCCAAAGATGAAGAAATTGAAGATTTTTACCAACTTCTGCGGTCTGAAATTGATCATACATGCAATCAGGATGCATTGATAATTACTGGTGATTGGAATGCCAAAGTTGGAAACAAAGAAGAAGGATTGGTAGTTGGAAAATAAGACCTTGGTGTTAGAAATGATGTAGGAGTTTGTATGATTGAATTTTGCAAGATCAAATACTTTTCAAAGCAAATAGGTTTTTTCACCAACATAAACAGTGACTATACACGTGGGTCTCACCAGATGGAATACACAGGAATCAAATCGACTACATCTGTGGAAAGAGACAATAGAAAAGCTCAATATCATCTGTCAGAACAAGATCAAGGACCAACTGTGGAACAGACCGTCAATTGCTCATATGCAAGTTCAAGTTGAAACTGCAGAAAATTAGAACAAGTCCACAACAGAGACCAAGTACAACCTTGAGTATATCCCACTTGAATTTAGAGACCCTCTCAATAACAGATTTGACTCACTGAACACTAATGACAAAAGACCAGATGAGCTGTGGAATGTCATCAAGGACATCATACAAGAAGAAAGCAAGAGGTCATTAAAAAGACAGGAAAGAAAAGACTAAAATGGATGTCAGAAGAGACTCTGAAACTTGCTCTTGAACATCAAGTAGCTAAAGCAAAAGGAAGAAATGATGAAGTAAGAGAACTGAACAGAAGATTTCAAAGGGCAGCTCGAGAAGACAAAGTATTATAATTATAATGACAAGTGCAAAGAACTGGAGATAAAAATCATAAAGGGAAGAACACTCTCAGAGTCCTCAAGCTGAAAGAACTGAAGAAAAAAATCAAGCCTCGAGTTGCAATACTGAAGGATTCTACAGGGAAAATATTAAATGACATCAGAAGCATCAGAAGAAGATGGAAGGAATACACAGAGTCATTATACCAAAAAGAATTTGTTGGCATTCAACCATTTCAGGAGGTAGCATATGATCAGGAACTGATGGTACTGAAGGAAAAAGTCCAAGCTGCACTGAAGGCATTGGCGAAAAGCAAGGCTCCAGGAATTGATGGAATATCAACTGAGATGCTTCAACGGATGTAGCTCTGGAATTGCTCACTAGTTTATGCCAAGAAATTTGGAAGACATCTACCTGGAAAACCGACTGGAAGAGATCCATATTTATGCCTATTCCCAAGAAAGGTAATCCAACTGAATGTGAAAATTATCAAACAATATCATTACTATTACATGAGAGCAAAATTTTGCTGAAGATCAGTCAAAAGCGGCTGCACCTGTATACCGAAAGGGACCTGCCAGAAATTCAAGCTGGATTCAGACAAGTATGTGGAACCAGGGATATCACTGCTGATGTCAGATGGATCCTGGCTGAAAGCAGAGAATACCAGAAAGATGTTTACCTGTGTTTTATTGACTATGCAAAGGCATTCAACTGTGTGGATCATAATAAATTATGAATAACATTGCAAAGAATGGGAATTCCAGAACACTTAATTGTGCTCATGAGGAACCTGTACACAGATCAAGAGGCAGTCGTTTGAACAGAACAATGGGATACTGCGTGATTTAAAGTCAGGAACGGTTTGCGTCAGGTTTGTATCTTTTCACCATACCTATTCAATCTGTATGCTGAGCAAATAATCCAAGAAGCTGGATTATATGAAGAACGGGCATCAAGATTGGAGGAAGACGCATTAACAGCCTGCATTATGCAGATGACACAACCTTGCTTGCTGAAAGTGAGGAGGACTTGAAGCATTTACTGATGAAGATCGAAAAAAAAAAACCTTCAGTATGGATTAAACCTCAACATAAAGAAAACAAAAGCCCACACAACTGGACCAATAAGCAACATCATGATAAATGGAGAAAAGATTAAAGTTGTCAACGATTTCATTTTACTTGGATCCACAATTAACACTCATGGAAGCAGCAGTCAAGAAATCAAAAGACGTAGTACATTGGGCAAATCTGCTGCAAAAGACCTCTTTAAATTGTTGAAAAGCAAAGATATAATATTAAGGACCAAAGTGCGCCTGACACAAGCCATGGTGTTGCCAATTTCTTCGTATGCATGCAAAAGCTGGACAATGAATACGGGAGATGGAGGAAGAAATGACACCTTTGAATTGTGTTGGGGCAGAATAGTGAATGCACCATGGACTGCCAAAAGAATGAACAAATCTGTCCTATAAGAAGTACAACCAGAATGCTCCTTAGAAGCAAGGATGGCAAGACTAAGTCTCACCTACTTCGGACTTGTTATCAGGAGGGATCAGTCCCTGGAAAAGGACATCATGCTTGGAAAAGTAGAAGGTCAGAGAAAAAGAGGAAGACCCTCAATGAGATGGAATGACACAGTGGCTGCAACAATGGGCTCAAACATAACAACGATTGTGAGGTTGGTGCAGGACCAGGCAGTGTTTTGTTCTGCTGTACACAGGGTTGCTATCAATCGAAACTGACTCAATAGCACCTAACAACAACAACAACAAAGAAGGTATGAAGCTCCCTGTGTGGCCCAAATGGTTTGCATCTGAACCTATCCAATGATGCCATGAAGAAAGGCCTGGAAATCTGCTTCTATAAAGATTACAGCCAAGAAAATCTATGGAGCTGGTCTCTACCCTGTAACACATGCGGTAGCCTCGTGTTGTCAGCAATAAGTTTGTTTTTTTAAGGGAAAGTACGAAGTTTTTCAAAAATGCAGATGATCACAACTGAAGATATTGGATAAGGCTCAGCTGTTCTCTATTCATGAGTGGGAATAAGTCCGCAGAGTTGCACATAGCCAAGCAGAAGGAAAATAGGTAAAATCCATGTGCACGGGGAAAGCTGTCTGTGTTCTCCTGAGGATGTCAATGGAAACAGCAACAAGCATATATAGTGCTGAAATTTTACTTTTTTTAATTTACTAGTTTCTCTTCACCCTTTATTTTCTATCTCAGTTTTCTTGAATTCTTACTTGAGTAAATATTTTCCCTGCACTCATTGGAACATTTAACACAAAAGATTTTGTTTGAAATGCCATATCAAAGTGAAATATAAAACTTAAAAGAATCAGCATATAATTTGTGGGTATATGTATATACATGTTTGTATGTGCTGCATATATATTCATATATACAATAAAGAGCATAGAGGGCACAGTAAGGGATACTTCCTAGACATGGCCAAATACCTCGTAGGATTGATTTACTGAATTTGCAGGCTCAGGACCATAGTCTTGTGGGACAACTAGCTCAATTGACATAGTTCACAAAGGTGATGTTCTACATCCTAGTTTCATGAGTAGTGTCTGGGGTTTAAAAGCTTGCAAGCAGCCATGTAAGATAAAACTATTTGTCTCTTCTTGTTTGAAACAAAGGAAATCGAAGCATACCAAAGATTCAGGAACAAATTAGTCCATATGACTAATGGCCAACATGAACCACAGCCTCTTGTAGCCTGAGACCAGAAGAACTAGATGATGCCCGGCTACCACTATCAACACTTGTGACCAGGGTGGCAATAGAAAGCCCTGGTTAGAATGGGAGAAAAATGTAGAACAAGCTAAAATTCATAAAAAAGACCAGACTTACTGGACCGATAGAGACTAGAGGAACCACTGAGACTGTTGCCATAAGACACTCATGTAACTTGGAAGCCACTCCCAGAGGTCACGTTTTAGCCAAATAGTAGACTGGCCTATAAAATAAACAATAACACCCATGAGGAATGTGCTTCTTTAAACAACAAACTATAAGAGACCAAACGGTCAACAATTACCCAAAAGCAAAAATGAGAAAGCAAGGAGGGGCAGGGAAACTGAATGCGTGAAAATGGGGCAGGCAAGGTGGGAATGACGAGAGTGCTGACACGGGCAGGGATTTAAGCCAAAGTCATGGAACAATTTGTGAATGAATTGTTGGATGGAAATCTAATTTGCTGCGTAAACTTTCACCTAAAACACAGTAAAATTTTTTTTTAAAAAAGAATCAGCATATGAATATTTGCAAACAGATGTAAAAGTATGTACAAGAAGGGAATTTATACTTAAGTGCTGTGTTAAGTATTTTATATAGATTGTTTTATTTTGATTTTCACACTATTTCTCATATTGTTATTGTTGTTAATTGTCATCCAATCAACCAACTCATGGTGACCCCATGTGTGCAGAGTAGAACTGCTCCATAGGGTTTTCAAGGCTATGACCTTCAGAAGCACGTCTCCAAACCTTCTGAGATTCCTCTGGGTGAGTTTGAACGACCAGTCTTTTGATTAGTAGTCGAGCGTTTAAACCTTTGCACCATCCAACGACTTTGAAGAAAGTAGTATTTCCCTGTTATGCATATGAAGAAAGAGTCGTCTTTGGAGCAAAGATGGACTGGGCTTCATATCCCAGAAGCAACACTGATTTGCCTTGGGGACTTGGAAAAATTATTTACTGTCTCTGAGTTTCTATTTACTAATATATAAAATGAGATTTTAGTGGCACACACAGTTCAGGCAAGAAATGCCGATTTCTTTTATTGAAGGGAAAATGTAGACTGTAAAGCATTGTTATGGTGTGCTTAACTATTTTTTTTTTTTGTGTAAATATATATAAACTGTGTCCCTATAAACTGATATAAGAAAAACAGAATATGAGATACTAACTATGGGTCAGTTTCAGATTTTTTTTTCTGTTTTATTATGTTAGAATTATTAAACCTTTTGTTTCTTATTTACATTATTATGCATTTAATACAACAGACAATGTAATATGCAATATTACCCTATTTACCCCATCATAGACCTTATTTCCCTAACATTATAGTCTTCTTTATAAAATGTTTTCGTACTAGATGCTATTTAAAATTAAAAAACTAAAACATATATATTATAAAGTTGAGATTAAAGAAAATATTTATTTATTAATAATACTTAAATTCCAGGGTGTTTAATCATTTAACAATACTAAAGCAGTCATGTTTAAAAACATCAGTCATAAATGAAGAAATGCACCTTAAAATAAATAATGCAAAGTATAATAGAGGAATTAATTTCCTTGGCCAGGTAATATGATAATCTGCTTGGCCAGAATTGGATTAAGTTTTATCTCCTTTTGTGACATAGGGTCAGGTCCATCAAAAGTTACAGATTCCCCACAGAAACAGGGATTCTGTTTTCAGAAGAAAGCAGTAGCAGTGCTAGAAAATAGAAAACAATACATGTTTACTGAAGCCTTTGTTGACATTCGGGATGGTTTTAAGTGATCCTGGTTATCTTCTTTCTCCATTACCTACAACAATCTTTTTACTCCATCACCATTCTTCCCAAGCAGCCTCACCTTCCCTCTCTCTCTCAGTAGAAATATCTGCCTTATACTTTCTGAAGAAATTAATAGCTGTCATGTAAGCATCCTTGCACATTTAGTAAAGGAGTAAAGTCTGCAAACCTTACCTTTATCACAGTGTGGTAAGAATCAGGATGCATCTAATTGCCATGTGGAAGTGGATCCAGGCTTCCCCTTCCCACATGTCTATGAACCTTGTCACCAGCCACTTCTTCTGTGACACTTCCTCTCTCACCCTAACCACCCAGATTTCGGTCAAACTTCAACCCCAGCCACCCAGAGCCGGGTCATCAGGGACCAATGCAGGCTCAGGAGTCTGCACACCTTCTTGCACTTCAGACCAACTTCCTCAGCCCCCCTTCTAGTCTCTTGAGTTAGGTCACAAGCTAGAAGGACTCTGTCCTTCTTCTTTCTTCAACTGCTTGTGCAGCCTTTCTCTTTCACCCAGCTACCCAGATCTGGGTCTTTGCAAATCAACTGCCTGTATAGCCCTCCTCTGAAATAGCCACTCTAAGCTAAATCAAAGTCTCATTGCACCTTGTGGGTTCGTTAATTTTCTATAAAGGCTCACAAAATTCTCAGAGACTATGTCCTACACTTACAGTTACCCATTTATTATAACCAGAAAAGATACAAGTGAACAGACACCTCAGGCAAAGTCTGGGAGAGTTCCTGGCAGGAAGCTTCCACTATCCCTAGAAATGTGCTACAGTCTCTCTTGTACATAGATGTTCTCACCAATATAGGAAGCCCCCAAAAGATAGCTCCAAGGTCCAGGGTCCCATAGACATTGGGTCACAATGCATATGCATGATTCAATGAATATTCATGATTGACTACGTCATACCCCCTTTCCTTCTGAAGTCTGTTGGTAGGGTGGGGGTAAGAGCTCCCTACTCATTTGCACATATTTAAATGTTGCCTGACTGTTTTGGAAAACAAAGGGTACCTTGATTGCTTGGGAATTACAAGGGTTATTTTCAAAAACCAGAGACAAAGGTCAAGTTCTTTTTCCCATACAACCCTTCAAGTTTTAGCTCTACATGTTTTAAAATTATGCATGGGTATTTTTCAACTTCATCATCTGTCTCTGACTCAGAAATATTCATTCCTCTATTCAGCTAAATACCTTTCCCTGGATAATTTATCTTAAAATCTTTGGCTTTACCTGATCAGGATCATGAACCATTAAATTAGTCTATTTTTGTTGCCAGTTTTTTTTTTTTTCTTTCTATTAAATTATTTAATATACTATTGTTAATTTTGTACACACACACAAGCACACATTCCTTCAACCTCATGTTCTACTTGTATAACCATTTTCCCCTTTCTTCATAGCTCGTTTCCTTGAAAAAAAAGTTGTCTATATTCTCTGTCCGTTTCTCTCACATCCTCTATATCATTTGTGTGTGTGTGTGTGTAGAAATGGCCTAACTCCTGACTATGTGCCAAACCCCCATTCTAAGGCTGCAATATGTACAAAAGTGAAAATTACTTAATCATAATTATCAACTTACTGTAATACTGTCACCACATTCCTGAAACTGCTCTGGAAATATCATTGGTAACCACCTCATTGCTAAATTCAATTGATTTATTAAGATAGTACTTTGCTTGAATCCTTTCTGTCATTTGTCAGAATTGACTCTGTCCCTTGAAATTCTCCTAATCATTTCTCTCCTACATTTTATGGCAACTGATTCTCAGATTTCTTAGTGAGGAGATTTGATTTTACCTTAAACTTAAATATTGGTGTTGGGCCATATTCAATTCTGTCCACTCTATTCTTTCCATTCAAATATTCACCTTGTAAAATATCACTAACTTGATAAAACTGTGCTTGCAAGTCAAAAATTTCCAAATATTTTATCTGGCTCAAAAATATGCTGAACTTTCCTCTTTTTCTCTCTCCCTCACTTTCTCTCTCACCACTTCGATTTTTTTCCACCTGAAGGTCATAAAGGCAGCTCAAGCACAACATACTCACGGATATTCCTCCTAAATTTTGTTTGTCCTTCCTATAATCACTGAATTTATCAATTACATCTCTATTCCCTAAGTCACCCAAGACAGAAATTGAGTATTAATAATTGACTTCTCTATCTTTCCACTACCATCTCCGTATTTCAATGGAGAAAAAATTCCTATTGAACTTTATCTTCTTAATATCTCATATAACCCTGCCATCTTCTCTATTTCTATATATCTGCTTTAGTTCCATTCATATCATTACACATTCTAACACAATAGCCTCTAATTAGCTTCCTGAGTTCTATTAACACTCATACTCTAATACAGTCTCACAAGGTAACCAGTTTTACATATGATCTATGCAGTTATAAATCTCAGCTCCTGACTTGTTAGTTGACTAAATTTGAATAAATTGTTTAGCCTATTTAAGATTTAGTTTCTTAGTCTGAAAAATGGTACAATGTAATCGTTCCTGTGACCTTTGAAAATACTCAGTGTAATTCATGTTTAAAAACATTTATTTTGTATTGGCCGTTGTAGAAGGTGATATAAAAAATGATAAACAATCTAAATATGGTTCATGCTTTCATGTACAATGCATTCTAATAGGAGCTAAGGCAAAAATAAATAAATACATGAGATAAAGTGTAGTGGATACTCTGGAAGGAGAATACCCTAAAGAACGCAGAGGAAAACACCGAAGATACCCTCAGTGGCAGATTAAAGGATACTCTAACAAACACACAATGACGGTCACATATAGGATTTTATTTAAATTACAGCCTCTCTTTCAATTTCTCAAACACAAATCCATTTATTATGATTTCCATTTTAAAACTTCTAGTGGCTTGTCATTACCAAGATGATAATGTGTCAAAGCCTGAGTATAGCATGAAAAGCATGAATAATATTACCCATGAATACAATTCTGGCTTTACGTTTCACTCCACCTACCTCCCTCTGATCTCTCTCAGTGGTGCTGTAGAGCAGCATTGTCCAATAGAAAGTTTAGTGGAGATGGAAATGTTCTATATCTAAGCTATTTAATACAGCAGCCACTAGCCACATGTAGCTACTGAGCACTCAAAATGCGGCTAGTGCAACTGAGGAATTAAATCTTTATTTTATTTAATTTATATTTAAATAGGAGCCCTGGTGATGCAGTGATTAAAAGTTCTGCTGCTAACTGAAAGGTTGGTGGTTGGAACCCATCAGCAGCTCTGCAAGAGAAAGATTTGGCAGTCATCTCCCGTAAAGATTAGAGACTTGTGAACACTATGGGCAGTTCTACTCTGTCCTATAGGGTCACTATGAGTCAGAATTGACTCGATGGCAATGTGTTTGGTTTTTTTGGTATATCTAAATAACCACATGTGGCTATTGTTGTTGTTGTTAGATGACTTCAAGTCGATTCCAACACATAGCGACTCTGCACAACAGAACAAAATACTCGATCCTTCGCCAGCCTCACAATTCTCACTATGTTTGAGCTCATTATTGCAGCCAGTGTGTCATTCTATCTATTGAGGGCCTCCCTAATTTTCTCTAACCCTCTACTTTACGAAGCATGATGTCCTTCTCCAGGGACTGATCTCTCCTGATAACATGTCCAAAGCACATGAAATGAAGTCTTGTCATTCTTGCTTCTAAGGAGTATTCTCACAGTACTTCTTTCAAGACTTATTTGTTTATTTTTCTGGTAGTCCATGGTATTTTCAATATTCTTCACCAACACCATAATTAAAAAGCATAGATCTGGGACTTTTAAATAGAGGATTAAGAAAAGCAAATGCATTGGAAGGGTGTGGTAAAGAATTTGTGCTTTTACATAGTAAATACACTACTTAGATTTTATAACATTTTTGGTATGCCTCTAAAAGGTAGAGCTGATTGCAGTTATAGATAAATTAAAGCCATCCTCCATGCTATTAGTAAAGGTGCCCCAATTTGCATTCTATTGGTAAAAATATCACTTGTAGTTCTCTGAACTCACTGTGCTCTTTCAAACAGTAAAGTCTTTCTAACACATGTCTTCTTGAATGCCATTGCATCCTTAGCTACCTGGTGAATACATGTTTATCTATCAAAACACAGCTTAATTGTCACTTCTTCTACAGAGATCTCCCAGAAACACCCAAAACATTATTTAAAATATGTGAGATTTTCTCCAGAATTCCTATTGCACTATGGCTTAAAGCACTGCATCCCACTAAAATTACTTCACATTACTTTCCAGTTTCTGTCCTGAAGTTTCCTGTTTCTCTCAGGCAAATTTTCTTGTTGATTCAGTATGTTTATCCCTGACATTCCAGGTGTTACAAACAATGATCTCTTAATGATCAAACCAAATACATATATTTACTTTAGTGAATGACATAATAACAATTTAAACAATACATGATTTTCATTAAATGGCTCTATTCAGAAATAATTTTGTTTCTTTTTTTAATATTTCAATATTCCCATTCAATATATGTATCTATTGCATTTCAGTAAATTTTAAAACACATTCAGCAAAGTTAAAACAGCTAGCAATGTTTTAAATTTCAAACAGTGTTCTATTTCATAACAAGTTTTATAATTTAAAAAAGTATGGAATTTATTTCACTTCTAAAATTTTTTTTTTTTTTTTTAATGCATAGGTTGTCATCTTATTTGGAAAGGGCTTATATTAAAGAAGTAAAATATATTACTTGACTTTATTTCTGTCCTTGTACTGGCAAAACTTTTGCTATTTTATCTTTGTCTTTTAAATCTGACAGTTTAAATTTAATTTTTATCAGTTTTGTCACTCCCATGCTTTTAGCCACACGAGAGCTTGAATATCTCTATATGGTGTATTGATTTTTGTCCTTATTTGAATATTGTAAAAATTAGTATTGATTGTCTTGAGAATAATTCAGATGCACTCCCCATCCCCACAGTCTCCCTCCTTGCCAGTTTCTTCATGCTAACGGTGTGAGGGTGACTTTGACTGGACAAGAGCTAAATTAAACCAGGGTCATGATCACTACTCGTCCTTGGAATACTTTTTTTCTGGCAGCAGCACTTCCTATTTTTCACCTACTTTTCCTGCAGTTTTGTACAACAACTTGCTCAGATATGCAACTATAGTACTGAATCCAACTTTGTATCCATGGCAGCAATTTCTGCCCTAGTTTTATCTGACTTTTCATTTAATTTTTCTGAAAGGGCATTCGTCCCTTTGTGGAGTAAGCTAATGAGGCACTGGTACCAAAGCACTGGTTCCTATCTGCCAAAAACAGCATATTGCAAAGCTGCAAGATACTTGACCTTGGAGACTAAGTCTCGTTTAGTAAATTTTATATTTCAAAGATCTTTGAACATTGTCCTACGATACTATACTTCTGCAAGAATCAGAAATAGAGATGGATGAATAGATTTTCATTGAATTTTTTTTTTACCATTAGAAAAATAAAGCTCTCCCGCCCCCCCGCCCATAAATTCGTTGAATTTTAGCCAATTTTAGTGAATATATTGTGTGCTACTGCCACTGGATGCAGTGAATCAATGATAAGTTGATAGGTCTGGTAAAGTATACTCCTTGTGCTATTTTATGAAGTTTAATGAAATTTTATAGCTCGTGACATATATTTAATATGTATTGACAATATTTAAATAAAATCAACTCCAAAAAAAGACAATATTTAAGAAAATTGTTATATGAAACAGCAATTCATATAGTAAAGCTATTAAATTTTTACCAAATAATGCATAAACAGAAGTGAAGAAAGAGTATTAGTGATGAGTCGGTGTCTTTAACATTGACAATCACCTATTCACTAACTAGTTGGTTTGACTCTGTCTGTTTATGGAAGTGAAGAGATTGCAACTTAGGCTCATTTACATTCTTATCTTTTTTTTTCCAGGTTAATGATACTAAGCTATATAGAGAATTATTTTTTCCTCAAGATCACAAATTCCAGGTACTGCTATTTAAAATGTTATTTTAAGCATATAAACTAATACAGAAGATTACTAATTACTAGAATTGCCTGACAGGGAATATTATAAATCATTGTAAGCACTTCAGTTGAGTTTAAATGCCAATTTCTCTATCTCTCCACACACACACACACCCGAAAACAAAATAAAGCAGGGAAAGTATGTCCAAAGCACAAATCATATTGCCTTTGTTTGGTTCATGATATTATTTACTAGTGTTTCTTTTTATACTTTTGAAAATACTAGTGATATTAGCAAGAAAATAGTAGTATGGAAATCTCATTTATAGTAAACAAATCAAAGCAATAAAAGAAACTAGAGAAGTTTGAAATAAAGCTCTTGTGAAAATATGATATTAATTTGAATGTTTTGCCCTAAAAATTTTGTAATGTCATTTTCATTTTGGCTTCTATGCAATCAATTGATGAGATAGTAGCTATTCTGTCATTAAGTTAGTAAAAATTAAAATGGACATTTTTCATTTTACTATTTTCATACTATTTTTAAATACAGAAACTAAACATATAAACATAAACTACTGCTTTTAAACTATTGCTTTTAACTAATAGGAATGAATTATTTGTTGACATCATAGTTATATTTCTCTGCGGAGTTCCTCAACTTTAAAGAGGATTAGTCCTATTACTTTTCAAATATTTTCTTTAAATGAATATATTAACTTTCATTTTACCACAGTACATACTGTTAGGGGTTAATGTTGAAGACAAAGTAGATAGTGAAGTCTCCTTTCTCTCCTTTTCTTTTTATTCCTATATATATATATATTTAAGAATTCAAGAATACATTATATATGTAAATGGTAAAAAGAAAGAAAGAAATGTGAACGCGAGCATGTGTGTCCTTTGATCTGGAGAGTGATTGCTGATTATTTGACTAGAATTAACTCTCAGAAACTATTAGCTTTCAAATGAAACAGCATCCAAAATACCAAGTAAATTAATTGTCATTACCATGGCCTCCTAGTTGCTGTGCAAATCATACCTAAACTATTTCAAGCATTTAAAATGCACCATTTTATCAGCCTAATATTTTTTAAACAGTGCTTAATGATGCAACTTTAAAAACATTCCAAAATGATTCAATAATAGTTGATTATTAGCAATCAGTATCTTGTATATTTAGAATTTTGAAAAACTTAGTATCATTTTCATAGCAATATAATTGTACAGAGCTTTGATTTACTTTAAATGTCTGCTTGAAAAATTTTTAAAAATCTGTATTTAATATACATAGCTATTTTAAAAAGCAACTTTCACTTAGGGTGCATAATGCTATGCATAATAATGAGTATTCTTTATTTGAACAATAAAAACAACATTAAAGCCAAGTTCTGTTTTGTTGAATAGCAACAAAAGGTAATACAAGATAAACATGTCACTAAATAATCTAGGGAAAAAAACGTAGCTTTTAATGGGAATAGAAAATGTTTTGTTCCATATGAATGATATTTGAAAAATCATAATATCATCTTCTGTATTGGATACCATTGAGGAGATAGTAGTTATGTGTTTAATAATGAGATTTGCCTCAAATTTAAATAGGTGTGTAGTATTTTAGGGGAATACATTTAAAGAGTATTTCTAAACTAATTATGCATTGATGCATTAATGCTAACTAGCAACGAGAAAGGCAAGAAATAGCTGTACAAGGAGAGAAGATTATACTCTCATAGAAAAATCTAAGGAATCAGATTTTAAGGAGAAGTGATTGTCAGACTGGAAGAGGAAATATTTAGAGAACTCTAGATAAAATATGAAAAAAAATACAGCTTTCATGGTAAGTCCTAACAACTGTACCATATTTTTATGCAAATAATGCACATTTTCTATGTTTGTTTGCCAATCACTCCATCTCCCCAGGAGATATTTTCATAAGCATGCTATGATAATACTTTTACAGCAGCAGGTTAAAAAAAAATGGCATAGTGGCACTTAGGAAAATACCTCGAGATGAGAGGGAGCAGATGGAAAATAAGTATAGAAGATTCACGTTATTTGGGTAAACATATGCTAATTGATAAGATGATTTTTGAAGAATGACTGTGACAGGACAGGATCGTCCTGAATGCTATGTGTCTCTATACATATTGTGATATGATAAATCCAGTGTACTTTTGTAAATATACTTTATTAAATTAAATTTAGCTCTTAAATTAATTTTCTGCTGAAAACGCTTGTCTTCATTTCTACTTTTCTCCATTTTATGTAGCTTGCCTAGTTTCAATTGTCCTTCTCTTAGATTTACCGATGACTTGCCATAGAAGTAGTATTCAAAATCACTACACTAGTTAAATGGGAGACTATAACACACGACCAGTGTGAAATAGACCCTCCTCAGTAATTCCTGAGCTACTTCCCAGTTTTGAGTTAAGTTCTTTCCATCTTTATGTCCTCATTCCCAGCATTTCAATGCGTTCCATTTGTGTAAAATTCAGGGTTTTTTTTTTTTTTAACAACACACTTGGTATTGTATTTTGATCATGGCAGTCCCTATTAAAATAGGTTTTATTTTAAAATTGAAAAACATTCAAAACAATGTATTTTAGTCCCTCCAATTTTCTTTAGATAGTGCATTTAAAACATAAAACTATAGTTGGGGACAAACAATGTTATATATATATTTATAGACACACACCAGAGTAAGTCAAAAAATATTGCTACAAAATCATAGAAACCTTTATTAAACAAAATTACCAAATTGTGAAGCTGTGTTTTCTTGACATATCCTCTGTCTAAATATATACACTTCTGAAGGCAGTGTTTCCATCTCTCTAATCCTTTCTGGAAGAATTCTCCCCTCTTTGATTTACACCACATGCAAACAGCAGTTTTGGCATTCTCGAGAGATTCAATTCGTGTTCCTTTTAAATGTTTTTTGAGTTAGGAGAAGAAAAAGAAGTCTCAAGAGGCAAGATCAGGGCTGTAGGGTGGATGGAGTAAGGTCTCCCAACGAAATTCTCGTAGGACAGCCCTTACTACCCTCGAAGAATGAGCGAATACATTCTTGTGATGGAAAAAATTCCTCAGAGCAAGTTTCCTGACCTTTTCCTCACCAATACAGTTTTCTTAAAACTTCTTCATAATAAACCCCCGTGATCATCCTGTGTTCTTCCAGAAAATTTATCAATAGTACCCCTTTGGAATCCCAAAAAACAGTCACCATAACCTTCTAAGAGTTCGTCCCTCTCGTGGCTCATTTTTGAGGTCTTCTTGATCTTCCTTAAAACACTTAATCTACCTAAAAACTGTTGTTTTATGTGGGGCTGCATTCTTTTAAACCTGTTGCAAAGTTTCAATGATTTGGGAAGATGTCAACTTGAGTTTTGTTAAAAATTTGATATTAGCCCCGACCTGAAATCAGTTTTTCGAAGACACCCTATCAAGACTATGACAAGCGTATTACTCTGAAAGCTTGTCTGCAGCCATCCACTGATCGCAGAGAAAGTTTAAAAACGTTTTGTTTGGAATAAACCCATGCGTGTAGGAACTGCAACCTAGTAGTAACACTTTTTGACTTACTCTCATGTACACATATAAAATCCCAAAAAATCCACTGCTGTTGAGTTGATTCTGACTCATAGTGACCCTCTAGGGTTTCCAAGGCTATACGTTTCTACAAAAGCAGAATGCCACATCTTTCTCCCACAGAGCCCCTGGTGGTTTCAAACCACTGACCTTTCTCTTAGCAGTCAATAGCTTTAACCACTGTGCCATCAGGGATCCTTATATAGAGAGAGAGAATAGAAGAATAGAGATCACAATTAACAGAGACGGTGTGAAATGATCAATGGAAAGTTTATTAAAAAAAAAAAAAAGCATAAACTTGGATGAAGTTATAGATAGAGGAAGATGCTTTAGATGCAAGAATTCTAAATGGTGATAGAGAAGGCATGGTTAGAGAGGTAACAGGTGAAACAGGAGAGAGAATTATCCTAGTTTAAAGACAACACAGTTACAGAAGGTGGAAACCAGCTGTGGCTTGGGACCTGAGACACACATCTGAAAATTTATGGTGTTTGAACTCTATAGAAGGTTCAAGGGAGCTGAGACTACTAAAGAGAAACTATGATAAATTTCAATAATAGATTGAAAACAATCCTAGGAGACATGTTGGACTGATGGGCACACACTTCACAAGTACTAAGTATCCCTCTGGGTGAAGGTGGAGAGGATTTCTTTGATCAAAGAATGCTCTTGGCAGATCCAGAACTCCTTGTCTTTGTACCTCACACTACTCCCAGGAGGACCCACAAAGAGCAGTGGTGGGTGTCAGGGAGGGGAATGCAAGAGGGTGAGGGCAGAGTCACTAGTAGGTCATAGGCTTTGGCCATAAACCAAATATGTATATACGTATATATATATATGTATATATTTATATATGTATGTATGTATATTTTATATAAGTATACCTTAATAGGTCTTCACCTACAGGTTGTTTAATTGACAAGAAATCACAATTTATATTCAGTGCAGATATTGTGATTGTTGCTGTTAGGTGCCGTCAAGTTGTTTCCACTCGTAACGACCCTATGTACAACAGAACGAAACACTGCTCCACTGCCTAGACTTGTACCATCTTCACAATTTTTGCTATGTTTGTGCCCATTATTGCAGCTACTGTGTCAATCCATCTCCTGGAGGGTCTTCCTCTTTTTCACTGACCCTCTACTTTAGCAAGCATGATCTCCCTCTCCAGGGACTGATCCCTCTTGATAACACGTCTAAAGTACATGAGACAAAGTCTCATCATACTCGATTGAAGGAACATTCGGACTATACTTCTTCCAAGACAGATTTGTTCGTTCTCCTGGCAGTTCATGGTATATTCAATATTGTTCAAATGCATCAATTCTTCTCTGATCTTCCTTATTCACTGTTCAGCTTTCACGTGCATATGAGGCAATTGCAAATACCATGGCTTGGGTCAGGTGCACCTTAGTCCTCAAAGTGATGTCATTGTTTTTCAACACTTAAAAGAGGACTTTTACAGCAGATTTGCCCAATGTAATGCGTCCTTTGATTTCCTGACTGTTGCTTCCATGGGCGTTGACTGTGGATCCAAAAATGAAGTCCTTTACAAGGTCAGTGTTTTCTACATTTGTCATGATGTTGCTTATTGGTCCAGTTGTGAGGATTATTGTTTTCTTTATGTTGAGGTACAATCCATACTGAAGGCTGTAGTCTTTGATCTTCATCGGTAAGTTCTTCAAGTCCTCTTCACTTTCAGGAAGCACTGTTGTGTACAGGTTCTGTATGAACACAATTAAGTGTTCTGGAATTCTCATTCTTTGAAATTATAACCATATTTTGTTATAATCCACACAGTCGAATGTCTTTGCATATTTAATGAAACACAGGTAAACACCTTTCTGGTATTTTCTGTTTTCAGCCAAGATCCATCTTACATCAGCAATGATATCTGTCATTCCACATCCTCTTGTGAATCTAGCTTGAATTTCTGTCAGTTCTCTGTTAATGTACTGCTACAATAATTTTTTAATTATCTTCAGCATTATTTTACTTGTCTGTGATATTAAGGATATTGTTCGATAATTTCTGCATTCTTTTGGATCACTTCCTATTGGAATGGGGACAGGTATGAATCTGTTTTAGTTGGTAGGCCAGGTAGCTGTCTTCCAAATTTCTTTGCATAGATGAGTAAGCCAGCTTTGCATCCATTTGTTGAAACATCTCAATTGGTATTCTGTCAATCC
The DNA here is from genome assembly GCA_030035585.1 of Dugong dugon. Classification (NCBI taxonomy): domain Eukaryota; kingdom Metazoa; phylum Chordata; class Mammalia; order Sirenia; family Dugongidae; genus Dugong; species Dugong dugon. The sequence goes on along the minus strand of CM057477.1, from coordinate 44,213,419 downwards.
CTGGAGCCTTTTTTGTACCAATGTCTACAGTGTAGCTTTGACATCTTCCTTCAGTACCGTTGTTTCTTGATCATATGCTACCTCTTGAAATGGTTGAATATTGACCAATTTTTTTTTGGTTCAGTAACTCTGTGTATTCCTTCTATCTTTTTTTGATGCTTCCTGTGTCATTCAATTTTTTGCCCATAGAATCCTTCAGTATCACACTGGAGGCTTGAACTTTTTCTTCAGTTCTTTCAGCTTGAGAAATGCCTAGTGTGTCCTTCCCTTTTAGTTTTGTAACTCCAGGTCTTTGCACATTTTATCATAATACTTTACTTTTTTTCTCGAGCCGTCCTTTGAAATCTTCTGCTTAGCTATTTTACATCATCATTTCTTCCTTTGGCTTTAGTAACTTTACATTCAACAGCAAGTTTCAGTCTCTTCAGACATCCATTTTGCTTTTTTCTTTCTTTATTTCCTGACTCTTTATTGACTTTTTGCTTTCTTTGTGTATGATGTCCTTGATGTCACCCCACAACTCGTCTAATCTTCGGTCAGCAGTGTTCTATGCATCAAATCTATTCTTGAGATGGTCTCTAAATTCAGGCAGAATATCCTCAAGGTTGTACTTTGGCTCTCATGGAATTGCTTCTATTTTATTCAGCTTCAACTTAAACTTGCATATAAGCAATTGACGGTCTGTTCCACAGTTGGCATCTGGCATTGTTCTGACTGATGATAGTAAGCATCTCCATTGTCTCTTTCCACAGACGTAGCCGATTTGATTCCTTTTTATTCCATCCAGCAAGGTCCATGTGTATAGTTGCAGTTTATGTTGCTGAAAAAAGATATTTCCAATGAATAAGTCATTGGTCTTGCAAAATTCTATCATTCCGTCTCTCAGGTTTTTCTGTCACCAAGGCCATATTTTCCAACTACTGACCATTTTTATTTGTTTCCAACTTTTGCATTCCAAATACCAGTAATTATCAATGCATCTTGAATGCATACTTGATCAATTTCAGACTGCATAAGTTGGTAAAAATCTTCAATTTTTTATCTTTGGGATTAGTGATTGGTGCATAAATTTGAATAATATTCGTATTTACTGTTCTTCCTTGTAGGTATATAAATATTATCCTATCACTGACAGTGCTACATTTTAGTACAGATCTTGAAATATTCTTTTTGATGACTAATGTGATGCTATTCCTCTTCAAGTTGTCATTCAGAGTATAATAGGTCATATGATCATCTGATTTAAAATAACCAATACCAGTGCATTTCAGCTCCATTTATGCCCAGGATATCAATCTTCAAGCATTTCATTTAATTTTTGACAACTTTCAATTTTCTTTGATTCACACTTTATACATTGCATATTCTGATTATTAATGGATATTTGCAGCTGTTGCTTCTCATTTTAAGTCATGCTACATCAGCAAACGAAGTCATGAAAGCTTTACTCCATCTACATCATTAATGTCAACTCTACTTTGAGAAGGCAGATCTTCCCCAGTCATACTTTACGTGCCTTCCACCATTGGGGTTTCGTCTTCAGGCATTATATCAGACGATGTTTGGCTGCTATTCATAAGGTTTTCACTGGCCAATTTTTTCAGAAGTAGATCACCAGGTCCTTCTTCCCAGTCTGTATTAGTCTGGAAGCTCTGCTGAAGCCTGTCCACCATGGGTGACCCTGCTAGTATTTGAAATACCAGTGGCATAGCTTCTAGCATCACAGCAACACACAAGTCAGTGCAGTAAAACAAACTGACAAATGAGTGGTGGAATACAGATATTGCCCTCTTGATTTTCTTAGAATTGATAGTTCACATTAGCTTCCTAATAACTCCTAAATATCTTTATGTATAATTAGCCCCAAATATTTCCAATGCATGCTTATACAATTTCTACCATCTAGGTAATTTTAACTACTTCCATTTGTCTTAAGTAGACATCATCATACTTTTCTTTTGAAAGTCATGTCTGTATTCTCATGTTTACATCATCCTATAAGTAAACATGATATTGGTTGATGCTTCTATAACTTTATCGTGAGTTGTTCACAGGTTTTCTATCTCTGTCTTCCCTGATTTTTTTTCTCATATCTATTTGATAAAATCAAATCACATGCAATTTAGGCAAATCATGACAAAAATCTAAATAAAACTGTATTACAGTATTTCTTAAGAGGCCATTTGCAAATTAAAACTCCTCCGGTGTGCTGGACAAAACAATTTAAGGAGAAATTAAGAAAACACAAGATAACATATCAGAAAATTAATACAAAAAATAATCTCTTAGAATTCCACACAAACATCTATTGAAGTCCTAAGTAACGTGTGTTTATCAGGATATACAGTCTAGGATTTTTTTGATTTTAAAATGCTTCAACAATTATATCTGTATTTTCTGTTTTAATTCAAATAATTATTTCAGGAAAATATGTATATTCTTGAAAACATTTTTGTATTAATACCTACTCTTTTATTTCTCATAATCTCTGTGTTCTCATAACTCATTTTCCTCTTTAAATTTTTCATAATGTGATTTATTTTATGACTGTTCTTCTCTTTGGGTGTTCTCTATATATTTTCCAGAGTGTATGTTCTTTATAGAGAACAAGGGACCATGTTCCAGGTGTGGCTTAATTCTGCTTTATGATTTAAGTTCAGACCTCCAGCTGTATATCCAACTGTTGAATTTTTTATCACTTTATGATAAAATTTACCTTTTGCTCATAGTTCTTCTGTAGTAAAGATTCTGTCATTGTTTTAGCTAGAAATGCTTACTGCCTCTTTCTAGCACTGGTATATGCACGTATCTTAAATAATAATGTTCATAATTATATAACTTAATCGTATGCATACTGAATGTTGCCAGCTAGAGCCCTGGATTGTAAATTTCTCCAACGTTAAAGATGCGGCTGCTTAAAGCTCCAATTTAAAATGTTCGTTTCTTCCTTTACTAATGCATGTGCTAAAGCTGGCTTAAGCACCCCTTTGCCTATTCTTTTAATCTCTCCAGATCTTATTGAATCTTAAATCTTTAAGCATAGTATTTGCTTTTCCTTTCAATTTTGAATCATTTGCTTCTCCGCACACTCTCCAGATTGTTAATAAATATGTTAAATAGCTATGGGCTTAAAACTAATCCTAGAGGGCCTTGCTAGATGCTTTTTAAAAAAAATTTTGAAGGCCCAATATAGTTCTATTAATAATAATACCTATGCATTTTAATATCGTCCTACTTTTGATATCCACAGTATAATGTTGTACTTGGACAAATTTTAACAAAATCTGCTTGATAATAGACTTTCCCAAATCCTCTACTATGAAGTTATTATTAAATTGAAATTGAAAGAGTAGTATTCTTCATACTCATACCAAATACAACATGTCATATAATTCTGTCTGAATCTATAGCATGTATAATGAATGAAAATATTAAGTAATACAGAGCCTGGAGGAGAAAATCTTTGGGATATACACAGTCAATTATATAATCTTCTGACTCTTCCTTGGGGTACCCCAGTAAACACAACAAGGGCCCTGAGCATTTGAATTGATTATCTTAAGATTTTTCTCTTTAGCAACCTGAAATCGTTGAATTCATATCCAAGGTGACTTCCTACTTTAAAACTCATAGGGAGGATTAATCAACACAGTGCCAGAAAGTACACTTTCAGTAAAGGCAGTCCACTTGAAACTAAACCCACATACAACTAAAAATGTTAGCCTCTCTTGGACACCTTACCTGTCAGAAGCTTATCAGTACCTTTAAGGATCTGGAGCTCACTGGAGTTAAAGTTAGCTTTAGCAGTAATAAGGTATCTAGCAAAATCTTACCTGAACCTTGTACATGAATCTCCTCTTCCTCTTTTTTATTGGGTGCTTTCATGTATATTTTTAACATACGCACACTTATCTTTGTCTAATTAGATTTTTCTTGTACTTTTAATGTGAAGTCAAATGTGAGATTATTTCTCAATTATATTTTCTTTCAAGGAAGAAAACTAGAATAATCGATAAGAAAAGAAATTCCAAAACATTGATATTTGACTTTAAAAAAGTGTCTTTTTATTTGCATTTTCAGTGATGTTTCACTAAATTTTCAGAGCCAACATATAATCGGACAAAAATATATAGTCATAATCAAGGTTAAACGTAAGAGAAGTCATGGGATTTCTTTATCTTTATGTCGTGATATTTATTTACTATCATTTGCTCCTCAAATATGGTAAGGCAAAATATATCAACCATCACAAGCAAAATAAAACACCACTTTTCCATCCATATTTACTTATATAGAGGGGGCATATTGAGGATATTTCTACATAAACTAGTTTCTTAATCCCTCCAAAGGGAAGAGATAATAGATAAACACAAACCTTGGGAAGTCAGATTATAAAATCAAAATTTGGAAAGAAATTATGGTGATGGTTGCACAACAAGATGAACACAATTAATGTCACTAAATTGCACATGTGAATAATGTTGAAATGGCAAATATTATTTTACATATATATTTACTACAAATAAAAGAAACAAACAAAAATTAAACGTAAGGGACAAGATAAGATATGTAAATTGGAATCTCAGATTCAAAATGTCTTCCAGGCAGGAAGACAGAAAAGTTAGAATTGATTGTAACCTCAAGGAGTTCTGGTAAAGAAACAAATGTCTTTAAGTTGAGGGATGGGTTTTGTGTTGTTGATCTCTTCCTGGCACAAGGAAAAGCATTGCTAGTTCTTATGAATACAATAGTCCCATCACTAGAGAGAGATTACTATGGGACAGAGGACATTAATTCAGAATAAATATCTTTCAAAGACAACTACCTCCTTCTCTTTGTTCCATACAATGTTCTGAATGTTATTTTAGCATCGTTGGTAGTTCAATAGAAAGCAAGACGGTACCCTTTATGAGTGAATGAATGAATATATTTGGTTTATAGATGATTTTACACACTCAATTGTTGTATCTTCCAAGTATTTTCATTATTATTTCTATCTTATGATATTTTGACCTTAGTAAATTTTGCAACAGAATAATTGGCTTTAAATATCATTCTAACTGTTATCAGCTTTATAGAATCTTACTCCCTGCTCCTTTCTGACTCCAGAGGAGAATTAGGTGTAGACCCCTAGTCAAGGGAATTAGACAATAGTACATACTGTTTTTCATACTCTTATTTGAACAGGGCAGTTGAAGAGGTAGCAAAAAGGGGGAAAAAACCCTGTATAATTCTTCATTGTGTAATACTTATTCTTTTTACTTCTCTGAGTATTTTTACTTATCTATCTCAGGAGATTATTTTGTTTGTTTAACATCCTATTATTTAATCTTACTATAACAGTTAAAATCTGGGACTCTGGAGTAATGATGCATGTTTTTAAATCTCCACTCTGGCACTCACTAGCTAGGTGACTTCGGACAAGTTAATTAACATCTCTAAATCTCAGTTTTCTTATCACTAAATCAGAGACAATAATAATAATAACATCTGACTTTCGGCTGTTGGAACAACAAATTAGATTATCCCTGTAAAGTTCTTCCATAGTCTCCTGAAAATAAACCCTGGTTAATAAAGTATGAGTTTATAGTTAGTATAATTCATATATAAAGCTACCATTTTGTGTCTGTTGCATTAGAGCAGTGGCATTCAGCTTCTAATTTTACTTATCATAAGTTAAAACAGGTGATTGCAGGGTAGCTCTGTGGAGACAATAAACACCAGGAAGAGACCCAGTGTATGTGTGAAATGAACTGCTGACACAAGACTGGGTAAGCTGAAGCATCACTATCAAAAGAAAATAATATTATCCACAAGCTCTGAAGAAAGCATCATGGTTATATTCACTTTCAATTAAATAGCAAGAAAACTCGTTGCCGTAGAGTCCATGCCTACTCACTCACGGTGACCCTACAGGACAGAGTAGAACTGTCCCACAGGATTTCCAAGGCTGGAAATCTCTGCAAAAGCAGACTGCTACATTTTTCTCCCTGTAGAGCGGCTGGTGGGTTCAAACCACCAACATTTTGGTTAGCGCTTAATCGCTGTGCCACTAGGGTTCCTTTTTTAATTTAATAGGAAAGGAAAATGAATAGCTCTGAGAGTAATGATCCACCACCCTAAAAAGAAAAAAAAAGTCTATAGTGGACAACCATTTTAAGAAATTGTAGGATTTACGATGAATAAATAGTTTCGAAAAATGCAATCAGTATTTACTATATGATCACCTCTGCCTTAATTATTATGGGGTACACGAGAAAGAATATGTTTCACTTTTAATTTTATAACTAAATGCATGTAAAGATTTAGAGGAAAAGGGAAAGGGTTGAAATAATAAGATGTTTCATGGAATGCATGAGATTTAAGTAGGACCTTGAAAGGTGTTTATCATTTTATATTATCACTGTAAGAAATGTTAGAAAGATATGAAATGAGTTGTGGTTAATCTAATAGGGTGAGGTTCTACTATTATCATTAACCATTATAAATGGCATTCCTTCATCTATTTTGGTTGATTATTATGTAGGTAATTCGGATTCAGAATGAGTGCGGGGCATAAAGTATTGATGTTGTTGTTTAATAAACTAAAATATCACACAAGCAAATATTAGTACACTTTTTATTCTACAGTTAATGACATCTTAAAACTACCCTACTAAAAATACAACCACACTCTTTTTTGGGGGGGAGGGAAGTCTAGAGGTTAACTCACTTTAGCAAAAAAAGAGAAAAAAGTTGTTTTGAAATGCCTCTTTCTCAGTAAACCCATGTTAACTATTTTGTTTAATCACATATATAAACTGGATGCATTAGCAATGCTTATATCCTTCTATAACTGATTACTGAGAATTTACCAAACACTACTGATTTTAAATTATCCATTTACCCTGCTATTTTATCCCTCTACCTTTTCAACACAGTATGTATGCTTCTTAACCCTTTAATAGTTAAAGATAGATAAATCAACCACTCAATGTTTTCCATCCCACTGGTATATTGGCAGGTGTTTGAGCCAATTTTGTACTTCTGGCTTGGTAGTAGATACTGGTGCAACTGCCTAAAAAACAAGGACTTTGGTCTGCGCCGTATTTGAGTGTTGAGAGCCATTCATATGAGGGGTGATTGTGTGAAACTTTTTTGTCTTTGGCTTCTGCACAGCGAGATAAGGCTTACAAATGTTTACTATTTCCTTTGTGTTATTGGGAAGGTACAGTTACCAGCATTTGGAAGTACTCAAGTATATGAGTTATGTTGGGGGTGAAAACAGTTTGCCATGTACTTCCTGGGCCATGGTACTGATATGCACCATGTGTGTGATGTGCTTCATGGTACATGACACCAAAACAGCCTACTCTAAACCAAATTGATAACAATTGTGTGTAGCAAATGCAGTGTTTATTTAGTATTTTGAGTGTGTTTTTGGAAAGTTGAATGAGACAGTTTATGGCTCAAGTGTAGCCAGGAAGTGTGATGCACTTCCTGGGCCATGGTACCCATACACACTGTGTTTGCAATGTACTTCATGGAACATAGCACCAATATAGCTCACTTGCAATTGGCACACCATTTCTTCAAATGATAAAAAACTACCAACAAACAATGATTCAGCATCCATTCCATTAGTGACAAAACATAGTGTCACCAGAAAGTTCTAAAAAAAAAAATTTTATCGTGAAAGGGTTAAAAAAAGCATATATATATATATATATATATATATACACACACACACACACACACACACACACAAACACATATGAGCCCTGGTAGCACAGTGGTTAAGAGTTCGGCTGCTAATCAAAAGGTCGACAGTTTGAATCATCCAGCTGCTCCTTGGAACCCCTATGGAGTAGTCCTACTCTGTCCTATAGGGTCACTATGAGTCAACGGGGTTGGTTTGGGTTATATATATATATATAAATATGTATATATATGAAGTCCAAGTTTATAGAAACTTTATAACTCATACTTTGGTTGAATAAATATGTAGAGTACTCTAAAAAAAGATGCTCAGCTTCTTTCTTAACTACTTTTTTAAAGGAGAAATTGAGATTTTTAAGGAGAAATTCAGATTGTGTAATGTATAAATGTTGTTTATTGTTCCTTACAAGTAGCCATGTAATATTGACTGTAATCCTAGCCAATATTATATTAATATAATCTGAAACTATAATTCTTAAATGTTATGTCTAGATAGTTTGTCTTTATCTGGATTTTACTACTGTCTTATCTCTCAGGCCTATTTTAATCAGGTTTTATCAGCAGTATAATTTCATTATAAAACACGTAGTTAGTAAAAGAGAACGGAGAGCGAGGAGAGACTCAGGCAGAGATTCCTTACCAGCTAACGCAGCGCGGATCCACCATCTTGGATTCCTATCGGAGACCAGCAAACGGGAGAGCAGCCTTGCAGAGCATCTGGTCGGAGACAGAACGACCGGTAAACTGCGGTGCGCGCTCTCCCACCACCCACCCCTCTCCGCCTCAGCTGGGGATCCCCTGCTTTCCGTGGCCAGGGTCCCTGGGCTGGGGGGTGTTGAAGTGCTTAGATTCCGCGCGCCTGGGCTGGCGGCTTTCTGGGAGCCATTTGCTGGCAGCTAGCGAAACTTTTTCTGCCGCCTCCCCCTCCTTTTGCCTGGGTGCCTGGTTCCGAGTGCCGTCTCTGCTCTCTCCTGCGGGGCTGTAGGGCTGCGTGCGGGCATGTGGCTGTTTCTAGGTCTGGGCTCCCGCGTGGGTGGGATCCCGGGGCCTTTGTTCGTTCGCCCCTCTGCTTTCCGTGGCCGGAGTCCCTGAGCAGGGGGGCGCCGGTGCTTGGATTCCGCGCGCCCGGGCTGGAGGCTTTCTGGGAGCCGTTTGCTGGCACCTAGCGAAACTTTTTCTGCCGCCTCCCACTCCTTTTGCCTGGGTGCCTGGTTCCGAGTGCCGTCTCTGCTCTCTCCTGCGGGGCTGTACGGCTGCGTGCGGGCGTGTGGCTGTTTCTAGGTCTGGGCTCCCGCGTGGGTGGGATCCCGGGGCCTTTGTTCGTTCACCCCTCTGCTTCCTGTGACCACGGTCACTTAACCCCGAGACTACCGGCTTCTTGGAATTCGCGCCCCTGAGTGGGGGCTCTCTGGGTCCCATTTGTAGGCACTGACTGCTGGTGTTGCCCTTTTTTTTTTTTCTCTCAATTTTATTTTTCTTCCTTTTTTGATTAGTTTTGTCATCTTTTACCTCTTTTTCTCTTTTGTCTTTCTTCATTGCTTAATTTCTTGTCTCTCTATCTCTTCCTTCTCTTTCTGATCCCTGAATTCCAGGCGATGTATGCCTCTGTACCTTCTGGCCAGGCTGAGCTGTGAAAATTGAGACCGACTCCCCCAGACCTCATAGCTGCATCGGTGGGATCCCTGGGAACTTTGCAATTCTTTAACTTTTCTGATTTTTATTTGGTCATTCTTTCCTTTTCTTTCTCTTCCCCCTTCTGGTTTCCTCCATCCCATAGTCTCTCATCTGTACATTCCAACAACAAGCTCCCCTAGCATTCTTTTATGTTTGTACGCTTTTTGCTCCTCCTCCTCTCTCCTCTCTCCCATATCCAGCTTAGCTTCACACATAACCATCTTCCCGCTGCACTCTACCTACCTGCACCGTGCACTAGACATCACATCACCAAGCGGTGCAGGCACGCCCTATTGGAACCTGCCCAGCACTGACTACCGACCATCCTGGTGGCTGCGGTGAGTGCCACAAGCAACCCATCCCAGTGGCTCCTCCTCAACTAGATCTGCCCAGCTGTACCACAAGAACGAAAAAAAAAAAAATCTACAATCAATAAACGAGAGAAATATCTACTGAATGCCCCGAAAACAGCAAACAATATCAAAACATTTACAAAAACAAGACAAGATGGCTCCAATAGGCGTCCAAATTAAAACACCAGATAACTCTCCTGTGGAAGAAAATGCACTAGAAGTACCTGATACGGAACTCAAATCACTAATACTCGGAATTTTCCAAGAACTGAGGCAAAAAACTGACAAACATGAGGAAAAAATAGACAAATTTATGGAAAATACAGACAAAAAATTGGAAGAATTCAGGAAGATGATGCAAGAACAAAATGCCAAAATAAATTCACAACTCGAAATTATACAAAAACAACAATTAGAAATCCAAAAGATAAACAACAAGATTTCAGAAATGGACGGTGTCATAGAAGGGCTGAGAAGTAGATTTGAAACCATGGAAGACAGGATCAGTGGAACTGAAGACAAACACTTGGATACAACTCTGTTTCAGGAAAACTCAGAAAAAAGAACAAAGAAAAATTAAAAGAGACCCTGAGAGTTATGTGGGACACAATTAAAAGCAAAAACTTACGAGTGATTGGCATACCAGAACAGGGGAGAAAACAGAAAACACAGAGAGGATCATTGAGGAACTGCTGACAGAAAACTTTCCCAATATCATGAAAGATGAAAAGCTGGTCATCCAAGAAGCTCAACGAACCCCATATAGAAGAGACCCCAAAAGAAAATCACCAAGACATATCATATTCACACTCGCTAAAACTAAAGACAAACAAAGAATCCTGAGAGCAGCTCGTGAAAAACAAGAAGTCACATACAGAGGAGAAACAATAAGACTAAGCTCAGATTATTCAGCAGAAACCATGCAAGCAAGAAGGCAATGGGATGACATATATAAAATCTTGAAAGAAAAAAATTGTCAGCCAAGAATAATATATCCTGCAAAACTCTCATTCAGATTTGATGGTGAAATTAGGTCATTTCCAGATAAACAGAAACTAAAGGAATATGCAAAAGTCAGACCAAACTTACAAGAATTATTAAAGGGAGCTTTCGATCTGAGGACAAACAGCTTAAGCCCTCAGGCAGGACCTAGGACCTAGGATGCAGGTTAACATGAACCAGATACCATTCTAGGAACTGAACTACAGACGACTTTCCAAAAACAAAAGATATACAACAGGGAATCAGAGAAATCAATCAAAGGATGACAACAACATCAAAACAATGAAAGAGGGAACAAACGGCATAGGTATAGAACCTTCTAAAGGAGAAGAAGGCAAGGCGATACCAAGTAACGGTAGACTGCTTCAAAATTATAAAGATAAGGGTAAAATTCATGGTAACCACAAAAAAAGTTAACAAACCAACTCATAAAAATAAAGACGAAAAACATAAAGTCTCAACAAAACCAAAACCTACAAAAACAAAAGAAATGAACACAAAATCCACAAACAAAAGGAACTCAGCACAAGAGAGTAAGAAGAACAAAGAAAACTTCAGCATCACAAAAAAAAGCACTACAAAATGACAGCAACAAATTCACATCTATCAATAATTACACTGAACGTAAATGGACTCGATGCACCCATAAAGCGACGGAGAGTGGCAGAATGGATAAGAAAACAGGATCCATCTATTTGCTGTCTACAAGAGACACATCTTAGAAAAAAAGATGTGAATTTATTAAAAATCAAAGGTTGGAAAAAAATATATCAAGCTAACAACTATCAAAAAAGAGCAGGAGTGGCAATTCTAATCTCAGATAAAATAGACTTTAAAACAAAATCTACCATAAAAGACAAAGAAGGACACTATATAATGATTAAGGGGATGATCCATCATGAAGACATAACCATAATAAATATCTATGCACCCAATGACAGGGCTCCAAAATACATAAAAAAAACTCTAACAGCACTGAAAAGAGAAATTGACAGTTCCACAATAATAGTAGGAGACTTCAACACACCACTCTCAGTAAAGGACAGAACAACTAAAAAGAAACTCAGCAAAGATACAGAAGACCTAAAGGACACAATCAGCCAACTGGACCTCATAGACATATATAGAACAATCCATCCAACCGCTGCAAAGTACACATTCTTTTCCAATGCACATGGAACGTTCTCCAGAATAGACCACATCTTAGGCCACAGAGCAATCCTCAACAAGATCCAAAATGCTGAGATAATTCACATTATCTTCTCTGACCACAATGCCATCAAGGTAGAAATTAACACTAGAAAGAGCAAGGAAAAAAAATCAAACACCTGGAAACTGAATAATAATCTGCTTACACATCAATGGGTAATAGAAGAAATCAGAGATGGAATTAAAAAATTCCTAGAATCAAATGAAAATGAAAACACATCATACCAAAACCTTTGGGACACAGCAAAGGCAGTCCTCAGAGGACAATTTATAGCAATAGATGCACATATCAAAAAAGAAGAAAGGGACAAAATCAAAACATTAACTACAGAACTCAAACAAATAGAAAGAGAACAACAAAAAAAGCCTACAACCACCGGAAGAAAGGAAATAGTAAAGATCAGAGCAGAAATCAATGAAATAGAGAACAGAAAAACAATAGAAAGAATCAACAAAACCAAAAGTTGGTTCTTTGAAAGAATCAACAAAATCGACAAACCACTGGCCAGACTGACAAAAGAAAAACAGCAGAGGGCACAAATAACCCAAATAAGAAATGAAATGGGGGACATTACAACAGAACCAACTGAAATAAAAAGGATTATAACAGAATATTATGAAAAACTATATTCCAACAAATTTGAAAACCTAGAGGAAATGGATAAATTTCTAGAAACATACGGCCTACCCAAACTACAACAAAGTGATATTGAAAAGCTAACAGACCCATAACAAGAGAAGAGATTGAAAAGGTAATAAAAAAACTCCCAACCAAAAAAAGCCCTGGCCCAGATGGCTTCACTGGAGAATTCTACAAAACATTTACAGAAGAGCTCGTACCAGTTCTACTCAAGTTATTTCAGAGCATAGAAGAGGAAGCAACACTTCCAAATTCATTCTATGAAGCCAGCATAACGCTGATACCAAAACCAGGCAAAGACATCACAAAAAAAGAAAATTACAGACCAATATCTCTCATGAATATAGATGCAAAAATTCTGAACAAAATTCTAGCCAATAGAATTCAGTATCATATCAAAAAAATAATACACCACGACCAAGTAGGATTCATAACAGGTATGCAAGGATGGTTTAACATTAGAAAATCCATCAACGTAATCCACCACATAAATAAAAGGAAAGAAAAAAATCACATGATTATCTCAATTGATGCAGAAAAGGCATTTGACAAAGTCCAACACCCATTCCTGATAAAAGCTCTCAATAAAATAGGTATAGAAGGGAAATTTCTCAACATCATAAAGGGCATCTATGCAAAACCAACAGCCAACATCATTCTTAATGGAGAAAGGCTGAAAACATTCCCCCTGAAAACAGGAACAAGACAAGGATGCCCTTTATCACCACTCCTATTTAACATTGTCCTGGAAGTTCTAGCTAGAGCAGTAAGGCAAGACAAAGAAATAAAGGGCATCCAAATTGGTAATGAAGAAGTTAAACTCTCCCTGTTTGCAGATGATATGATACTATACATAGAAAACCCTAAAGACTCCACGAGAAAATTACTGGAAGTAATAGAAAGATTCAGCAGAGTAGCAGGATACAAGATAAACATTCAAAAATCAGTTGGATTCCTATACACCGGTAAAGAGAACGATGAAAAGGAGATCAGGAAATCAATACCATTTTCAATAGCCCCTAAAAAGATAAAATACTTAGGAATAAATCTGACCAGGAATATAAAAGACCTATACAAAGAAAACTACAAAATACTGCTGCATGAAACCCAAAGGGATCTACATAAATGGAAAAACATACCATGCTCATGGATAGGCAGACTCAACATTGTGAAAATGGCAATTCTACCTAAAGCAATCTACAAATACAATGCAATTCCGATACAAATACCAACAACATTCTTCAAAGAGATGGAAAAACTAATTATTAACTTTATATGGAAAGGGAAGAAACCTCGAATAAGTAAAGCACTACTGAAGAAGAAGAAGAAAGTTGGAGGACTCACACTACCTGACTTGAGAACCTACTATACAGCTACAGTACTCAAAACAGCCTGGTACTGGTACAACAACAGAGACATTGACCAATGGAACAGAATTGAGAACTCAGATGTAAATCCATCCACCTACGGTCACCTGATTTTTGACAAGGGCCCAAAATACATCAAATGGGGAAAAGACAGTCTTTTTAACAAATGGTGCTGGCAAAACTGGATATCCATTTGTAGAAAAATGAAACAGGAGCCATACCTCACACCATATACAAAAACTACTTCAAAATGGATCAAAGACCTGAATATAAAGCCTCAAACTATAAAATTCATAGAAGAAAAAATAGGACCAACACTTCAGACCTTAATACATGGCATTAACAGAATACAAACCATAAACATCAACACAGAAAACCCAACAGATAAACTAGATAATTGGGATCTTCTAAAAATCAAACATCTATGCTCTTCAGAAGATTTCACCAAAAGAGTTAAAAGAGAACCTACAGACTGGGAAAAAATTTTTGGACAGTACAAGTCAGACAAAGGTCTAATCTCCATAATCTACAAGAAAATCCAACACCTCTACAACAAAAAGACAACCAATCCTATCAAAAAATGGGCAAAGGAAATGAACAGACACTTCACCAAGGAATACATTCAAATGGCCAACAGACACATGAGGAAATGCTCACGATCACTAGCCATTAGAGAAATGCAAATTAAAACCACAATGAGATACCATCTCATCCCGGCATTACTGGCACGAATCAAAAACACTGGAAATAACAAATGTTGGAGGGGCTGCGGGGAGACGGGAACTCTTATACACTGCTGGTGGGAATGCAAAATGATACAGCCATTTTGGAAAATGATATGGCGTTTCCTCAGAAAGCTATAAATATACGTACCATTCGATCCAGCAATCCCACTCCTAGGAATATATCCTAGAGAAATAAGAGTTATCACTCGAATAGACATATGCACACCTATGTTCATGGCAGCATTATTCACAATAGCAAAACGATGGAAACAACCTCGATGTCCATCAACAGACGAATCGATACACAAACTATGGTACATACACACAATGGAGTACTATGCAACGAGAAAGAACAATGAATCGGTGAACCATCTCATAACATGGATGAAACTGGAGGACATCATGCTGAGTGAAATAAGTCAATCACAAAAGGACAAATATTGTATGAGACCTCTATTGTAAAAACCCATGAAAAAATTCACATGCAAAATGTAACAATCCTTGTTGGTTACCAGGGATGGGGGGGGGGATACTAAATAGGTAATAGGTAAGTGGTAACTTGGGTGAGAGATGAGATAGTACATAGTACAGGGGAAACTAACACAACCTGCACAAGGAAAGGTCATGGAGGCCCTATAGACACATCCAAACCCCCCGAGGGACTGAGTTGTTGGACGGAGGGCTCTGGGGACCATGATCTCGGGGAACATCTAGCTCAATTGGAATGACACTACTTATAAAGATAATGCTCTACATTCTACCTTGGTGAGTAGTGTCTGGGGTCTTAAAAGCCTATGAGCGGCCATCTAAGATACTCCACTGATCTCATCCCTTCGGGAACAAGGGAGAACGAAGAGAACAGGATACAAGGAAAAGATTAGTCCGAAGGACTAATGGTCCACAGCTACCAAGGCCTCCACGGGACTGAGCCCAGTACAGCTGGATGGTGCCCGGCTACCACCAATGACTCCTCTGACCAGGATCACAACAGAGGGTTCTGGGCAGAGCTGGAGTAGGATGTAGAGCATAATTTTAACTCCCAAAAAAAATAAAAAAAAAAAAAAGAAGACCAGATATACTGGCCTAAAGAATACTAGAGAAACCTCGAGAGTGTGGCCCCCAGACACCCTTTCAGCTCAGAGGGGAAGTTACCTTCAAGGTTCGATGTTAAGCCTGGGAATGGACACCCCAGTAAAACTAAATGGGACTAACGATGTACAGGAGTCCGGTGACAAGGGCCAGAAGGCAGAGGGAGAGTAGGAAACTGATGATAAGGAACACAAATTGAATAAGGACACTGTCGATGTATTGTGAGATTGTTGACCACAGCTATAGGGCAACATTTGTAGTAACTATTAAATGGGAGGCTGTTTTGTCCTGTAAGCCTTCATCTTGGGCGAGAATGGCAGCACAATTGGAAGAGCATAGTCAATATCACTTAAATGTGTAAGTAAAAAGTTTTGAAATGGTGTTTAAATAAAATAAAAATAAATAAATAAATAAATAAACAAATGAGACTAAAGAGGTACAATAGTCCACTGACAAGGTCCAGAAGACAGAAGGGGACAAGGAAGCCCCCTGGTGATAGGGAACACAAGGTGGAGTAAGGATATTCTTGATGTGCTGTGAGATTGTTAACCATTGTCATAGGGCAACATGTGTAGTAACTGTTAAATGAAAAACTATTTTGTTCTGTAAGCCTTCATCTTAAGTGAGAATAACAGCACAGTTGGAAGAGCGTAGTCAATGTCACTGAACTGTGAATGTAGAAAATTTTGAAATGGTGTATCTTTGGCCATCTGTAATTTTCATCAAAAAAAAAGGTTGAGAATTTAGAGGCTTAATACGTTGTGGGGTTGTTAACCAATGTCAAAAAAAACAACATGTGTACTACTATTTCATGAGAAACTATTTGCTCTGTAAGCTTTCACCTGAAGTACAATAAAATATATATTTAAAAAAAAAAAAAACACGTAGTTAGGCAACTTAAGTTTGCATTTCTGAGCTAACATTTAATAATGTGATTTCTGATAAGTTACTTCATTTCTCTCTGTCTTTGTTCTTCATCTGTAAAACTGGATAATAATATAAACTACCTTGTGGGGATTTTTTAAGGTTGAATAAGATAATTTATGAAATGAGCTTGGCAACTAATGAGTACTCAATGAATAATAGCTATTATTACTATGTCAATTCTACTTAGAAATCTTGTCTTTTTACTGCCGTATTTAAATTCAGGACATCGTCATCAGTTTACCAGAGCAGTATTTTTAAATGTATGGATTATAGCCGTTTAATTGGCTGTGAAATCAATTTATTGCATCATGATAGCTTTTTCTACTAATAACTAAATAGAAAAGAATTTAAAAAAATATATTACAACTAATATAGTAAAGTTAAGAGTTATGAGATTTTTTAGTTACACTTGTGTGAATGTATGACCATATGATTACACTGGGTTTTGATGAAAGATGTATTTTTTAAATGTGTATCACTATCAAAATTTAAAAAAACCCATCCTTCTAGTGTACATACAACTTTTCCTGAGCGCTTAGAGAGTATTTTTACCTTTTCTTGTAACTAAGTATTCAATTACCCTTCCCCTTTTCTATTTTTCATAAGTCTGCCAGAGTAATCGCTCTGAAAGATGAGTTCTGTAATATGGTAATGTATTTTTAAAATAAAAACAAAATGCAAGCATTGGCAAAGTCCTTTTGGTGATCCAAACTTAATATGGCATACAGGACTCCTCATATATTAAATCCAATCTCTCTTTCTCCTATGAAGACTACACTCCAGTCATACTGATTTGCTTATGATTTCCTAAGTGCCATGTACTCTTTCACAAACCAGAAATGACCTCCTCTTAGTTATGTAGTGTTGCTATAACAGAAATCCCACAAGTGGATGGCTTTAACAAACAGTTTATTCTCTCACAGTCTAGTGGGCTAGAAGTCCAAATTCAAGGCGTCAGCTCCAGGGGAAGGCTTTCTGTCTCTGTCAGCTCTGTGGGAAGGACTTTTTCATCAGTCTTTCCCTGGATTAGGAGCTTCTCCTAGCAGGAACCCTGGGTCCAAAAGATGTACTCTGCTCCCAGCATTGCTTCCTTGGTGGTATGAGTTCCCCATGTCTCTCTGCTCTCTTCTCCCTTTTATATCTCAAAAAAGGTTAGTTTAAGACACAATCTAATCTTGTAATTGAGTCCTGCCTCATTAACATAACTGCCACTAGTCCTGCCTCTTTAATATCATAGAGATAAGATTTACAACACATAGGAAAATCACATCAGATTACAAAACGGTGGACAATCACACAACACTGGGAATCATGGCCTAGCCAAATTGACATATATTTTGGGGGGACACAATTCAGTCAATGACACCTCCTTTCCAGTTGTTTCCTCCTACTTATTCTTATGTTGCTTGAATATCTCCTCTTTAGGGCAGCCATAGCCAGCTCAACTAGGCATTAGAGGCTTCCTCTTGGGTAATTTTGTAGCAGTTTACTCTCCCTTGTACCTACTGTTCTTACTGGTAACATTGCACTAACTGATGTTATTGTCTATTTAACCCAATCAGTAAACTTAATAATGATGAAGTAAATGTTATTAGTGTTTTTCCCATAATGTCTTTATTATTTTTGAGCTAGAAAATGATTTTATATTGTCATATGTTCCTCTCCAACAAGCAAAATATTTCAGACAAAAAGTATCATTAGAAGACTTGAATTACTAAAATTCAATATCACATTATCATATTAGCTATATAGCAATATAATATTATAGAAATATAGTCACTGACATATTTCTACAATTTAGGACTTAGGTATTCTCAAAAGGCCCAATTAATTTATCTGTTTGACAATCTTTCAACTTCTTTCTCTAAATTCAACTGATAATATCTATTTGATTCCCAGTACTATTTTATGATGTCTATAATTTTGTTTTTCATAATTAAGACCATTTGGCAGCATAATTAACCTCCTAATTTCCCTTATGTGTATATCTGATGTGCTTTTACTTTTGTGAATGTAGGCTTTGTGTGAGTTGTTTTGCTTTATTTGTGGTTTAAATAACAGTTTAAATAAGTTTATGTTTACTCCTGTAGTGATTAAGAGGAAAATAGCACAAATACACACACACACACACACACACACACACACACAAAGCAGCACACATACAGAGTAAAAGTAGATGTTTCATTCTCCTTCACCAAGGAAGAGGTAAAGCTGAATGAAGTAAAGTAAGCCTGAGCCTTAGGACCCTCACACTTATATCTGAGCAGTGGAAAGACGAGAGCAAGGACTTGTAAAAAAGAAGTGCATTCTTATGCTTGACATATAATATGTAGATGCCCACATTTTTGTGAGAGAATCTGAGAAACACCTTCTTAGCTGACCTATACAAAACTTCTAAGTTATTCTTTATCTGAAAACTTGGGCATACCCAGATTATAAAAATAAACAACTCTGAGTCATAATATCAAAAAGGCATTACTTGAGCTTGGAAGAAGGACCAAACTTGAGGGCAAAATGCGTTTTTTAGTTTGTATAGTATGAACAAGAAGGAAAATCTGCATTGTAACCATAGAAGGAGAGTTAGTAAATATAATTTAACATTCAGTATTATTAACAAAAAAATGCTAGTCACAGTCTAATATACCATTTTCATTTTACATATTTATGAAAGTTGTGAATTCTCTACCAATCTGTGTAGCAGCACTACTGATTGAGAAAGGTTTTAAATTTCTCAATTTTATCATAAAAGGATTTTTTCAGGAAAATAATCACTGCACACATGTAGAAAATGCAAGAAATTTAAGACATAGTGTTTGTACTCATAGAAATAATCACATGAAATAATACTATTTAAAAGGAAGCAACAATTAGACTGAAGATACAGACTAAAAAAAATTCACAGAAGTAGATACATTTGGCTATATAATGAACAATTTTAATAATTAAATTGAAAAGTTTCCAAATATGATTAAGACTTGAGTAAGCAGACATAAATGAAAAATACTTCAGTAATATAGTCAAAGTACATTAATAAATTCAATATTTTAAAGTTTTATATTATTAAAAATTAATAGCAATGAATTTACAGATGGCAATCTTTTAATATACCTTAATGTGTCATAAGTAATAATTTAACAACATTGATACAATGTTACAAGACAACAATTGATTAAGACCAAATGTGTTATTCATAGATTTTTTCAGTTTAGAGAGTAAGCATTGAGGGCCAACATGGTGTAAAGTATTATAATGAAATGCACAAAGATCTGGAGTTAGAAAATCAAAAGGGAAGAACAAGCTCAGCATTTCTCAAGCTGAAAGAATTGAAGAAAAAATTCAAGCCTCTAGTTGCAATACTGAAGGATTCTACGGGGGAAATATTAAAAGACGCAGAAAGCAGCAAAAGAAGATGGAAGGAATACACAGAGTCTTTGTATCAAAAAGAATTGGTCGACTTTCAATCATTTCAGGAGGTAGCATGTGATCAAGAACCTATGATACTGAAGGAAGAGATCCAAGCTGCACTGAAGGTTTTGGCGACAAACAAGGCTCCAGGAGTTGATGGAATACCAATTGAGATGATTCTACAAATGAATGCAGTACTGGAAGTGCTTACTCATCTATTCCAAGAAATTTGGAAGACAGCTACCTGGCCAGCTGACTGGAAGAGATAGATATTTGTACCCATTCCAACGGAATGCAGAAATTATCAAACAATACCATTAATATCACACACAAGTAAAAGTTTGCTGAAGATCATTCAAAAGAAGTTACAACAGTACATGACAGGGAACTGCCAGAAATTCAAGCCAGATGCAGAAGAGGATGTGGAACTAGGGATGTCATTGCTGATGTCAGATGGACCCTGGCTGAAAGCAGAGAAAGATGTTTATCTATGTTTTATTGACTATGCAAAGGCATTCGACTATGTGGATCATAACCAATTATGGATAACATTGTGAAGAATGGAAAATCTAGAACACTTAATTGTGCTCCTGAGGAACCTGTACATAGATCAAGAGGCAGTAATTCATACAGAACAAGGAGATACTGCATGGTTTAAAGTCAGGAAAGGTGTGCATCAGGGTTGTATCCTTTCACTGTACCTATTCAATCTGTATGCTGAGGAAATAATTTGAGAAGTTGGGCTATATGAAGAAGAACTGGGCATCAGGATTGGAGGAAGACTCATTAACAACCTTCTATGTGCAGATAACACAATCTTGCTTACTGAAAGTGAAGAGGATTTGAAGCACTTATTAATGAAGATCAAAGTCTACACCTTCAACATGTATTAAACTTCAACATAAAGAAAACAAAAATCCTCACAACTGGATCTCTAAGCACCATCATAATAAATGGAGAAAGACTGAAGTTGTCAAAGATTTCATTTTGCTTAGATCCACAATCAACGCCCTGGGAAGCAGCAATCAAGAAATCAGACGACCCATTGCATTGGGCAAATCTGCTGCAAGAGATCTCTTTAAAGTGTTAAAAAGCAAACATGTCACTTTAAGGACTAAGGTGCACCTGACCCATGCCATGATGTTTTCAATCACCTCATATGCACTTGAAACCTGAACAATGAATAAGGAAGACCGAAGAAGAATTTATGCCTTTGAATTATGGTATTGGCAAAGATGATTAAATATACCATGGACTGCCAGAAGAATGAACAAATCTGTCTTGGAAGAAGTATAGCCAGAATGCTAATTGGAAACAAGAATGGTGAAACTTTGTCTCACATACTTTGAACACGTTACCAAAAGGAACCAGTCCCTGGAGAAGGATATCAGTCTTCGTAAAATAGTAGGTTAGCGAAAAAGAGGAAGATGCTCAAGGAGATGCATTGACACAGTGGTTGCAACAATGGGCTGAAACATTGCAATGAATGTGATAATGGTGCAGGATCAAGAAGTGTTTCCTTCTGTTGTACATAGGGTCACTATGAGTCAGAACCGATTTGACGGCACCTAACAACAACAACAACTAACAACATAATTAATTGAGTCAGTTTGTTATAACTTGTTGTTTTTGCTGTTAGGTATTGTTTAGTTGGTTCTGACTCATAGCAAAGCTGTGTACAACAGAATGAAACATAGCCTGGTCCTGTTCCATCCTCACAACTGTTGCTGTGTTTAGGCCCACTGTTGCAGTCACTGTGTGAATCCATCTTCTTGAGAGACTTTCTCTTTTTCGTTGACCTTCTACTTCACCAAGCATGATGTTCTTTCAGGGACTGGTCCCTCCTGCTAACATGTCCAAAGTATGTGATAGGTCTCACTGTCTTCACTTCTAAAAAGCATTCTGGCTGTATTTCTAAGGCAGATTTGTTTGTTCTTCCTGAAGTCCATGGTATATCAAACATTCTTGGCCAACACTATAATTCAAAGGCGTTAATTCTTCTGCAGTCTCCCTTATTCATTCTCCAGGTTTCGCATACAGATGAGGCAATTGAAAATACCATGGCTTGGGTCAAATCCAATATATTAGTTAAGATACTTTATTGCAAATAACAGAAATCTGAATTTGAGATGTCTTAAACAGTAATAAAACTTAACTGTATAGCAAGAAATTACAACGAATAGCAAGATACGTGGGTGATTGCTTCATTATCACAATAATTTCATCCAGATATTTTTCATCTGTCTTGTCATCTATTATTGACCTTGAATTCACCCTCAGAATATTAGCATTTTCAGGCAAAACCTCAATAAATGATAATGTTCAGAAGTGGAAAAGGGAAAGTCTCTTCCTCTGGCTTTCTTAAGAAATTGAAGGAATATTTTACAGAACTCCTTTGCACAATTCTCTGAGCTTTATTGGTCAGAACTGGATAGCATTTGCATTGTTTATCTTGTCACTAGAAGTGAAATGAAATTACTCTTTGACCAATAAGAATCTTCCCTGGAATTGGTGGCAGAGAGTTCCCCCTGAGGGACACACCTGCATGAAGGATAGCTTTATGTATGAATAAAATTAAGCTTCTTTAGAGGAGGAAGAAAATGCAAGTATATGTGCTGGGTGGGTTATTAGAAAGTCAGCCTCATTCTGTGGGTTTTTCTTTGCAAGTATAAACATGTATGTTTACGTAACAAAAACATATCAAGTAAATCAAACAGATATAATTTCTATGATCAAAAAAGTCTTTAAATAAATGGACTTCAATAATTGGAGTGTATTAGAGTGCTATTGCTGCTATAGAAAATTACCACAAACTTACTGGCTTAAAAGCGGCACAAATTATTATCCTACAGTTTTGGGGGTCAAAAGTCCAAAATGTGTGTCACTGCGCTAAACTAAGGTGTCTAGAGGCTCTGGGGATGAATTCCATTTTCTGCCTTTTCCTGCTTCTAGAAGCTATCTTACATTCCTTGGCTTCTGGCCCCCTTCCATCACCAAAGCCAACAATGGGCAGTCTAGTCTTTTCCATATCGTATCACTCTAATACTCATGTCTTTCTGCCTCCCTCTTCCACTTATAAGGACCCTTGCAGTTGTATTGGGACCTCCCAGATAACCCAGGATATCTCAAGACCAGCTGATTATCAAATTCAATTCTATCTGCAACAGTAATCCCCTTTTCTGTGTAACGTAACATATTCAGAGGTTCTTAGGATAAGGACAGGATATCTTTGGAAGATCTACGTCATTGGAGTGCACAATTTAAAGGCTTAGTTTCATTTTGTCAAAAAGGAGGAGGATCTACAAATAGCTGTAATCAAACATGTCAGATGCTAAATTCCACCTGAAATATTTATTTTAGGATATAATTAGGGCTTTAAACCAGTTCATTCCGGTTCAATACCTCTGCTGAGAATTTGCATTTTCACCCCCAGATATACTGAATCAGAATCTGCATTTTAACAAGATCCCCAGGTGATTCTTATGTATACATTCTTATGGATATATTACCTGGGGATCTATATTTCTTATAGTTACTCTCTGCTCCAACATAAAGTCAAATACTGCTATGAGAAAATATTTGTTCTACATAGCGCCTCTGAAGACAATATTACAAAACAGATTTAAAAAAAATTTAAAGGTTCAGTGAAGCAGCAGAAGAAAATAAAATATGGATACCAAAATAGTTGTGATTTATCAACTGATACTATTTCAACAGATAGTCATTTAAGTATATCTACCTCCCCAAATTCCCTGCGAATAATATTAACAGATAATTTATTCTTGGCACATAGAATAGAAATTGAAGTACATGAAATATAGAACTAAAGCCAAGTTAAACCATTGCAGTTCTGACTCATAGAGACTTCGTGTGTAACAGAGTAAAATTGTCCCATATTTTTTTCTTGACTGTAATCTTTACGGAAGCAGATCTTTTCTTCTGCCATATTGTTGAGTGATTTCGAACCACCAACTTTTAGGTTATAGTCAAGTGCAAATAGTTTGTACCATCCAAGGACCTTAAAACAAAGCTAGCGCCACCCCCCCATTCCCTTAACATTTTATACTTTCCTAAATTACTTGATTTATAAATCACACTAGCGTAATTATTAATAATACTATTAAAATTATTTTTGCTAATTTGATATTTGATGCATTTTTATAAAAAGGTTTTGTATCCATAATCACTTTAATGACATAATGGGAAAAACTTTGGGTTGATGATGAGGTGATCTGGATTTTAATCTTGTTTGTTCAATGAATAAGCCTTTTAACATTTTGTAAGGCAATTAAGTCCTATGTTGTTGTTCTTGGTTGCCCTCTAGTTGACTCTGACTCACAGCGACCTTTTGTATAACAGAAGGAAAGCTTACCAGGTCCTGTGCCATCCTGGAGATAGTTGGTATGTTTGAGTCCATTACTGTGGTCAAATTAACTCCTGTAGGACTGTCTTAGTCATCTAGTGTTGCTCCAACAGAAATACAACAAGTGGATGGTTTTAACAAAGATAAATTTATTTTCTCACAGTTAAAGTAGGCTAAAAGTCCAAATTCAGGGCGTCAGCTCCAGGGGAATGCTTTTTCTCTCTGTTGGCCTTCTTCTCTTCAGTGTTCCCCTGGACTAGGAGCTTCTCTGCGCAGGAACCTCGGTCCAAAGGACGCGCTTTGCTCCCGGCACTGCTTTGTTGATGGTATGAGGTCCCCCACTCTCTGCTTGCTTCCCTTTCCTTTTATCTCTTGACAGGTAAAAGATGGTGCAGGCCACACCCCAGGGAAACCCCCTTTACATTGGATCAGGGATGTGACCTGGGCAAAGATGGCGTTACAATCCCACCCTAATCCTCTTTAACATAAAATTACAATCATAAAATGGAGTCCAACCACACAATTCTGGGAATCATGGCCCAGCCAAACTGATACACACATTTTTTGGGGGACATAATTCAAACCATGACAAGGACTCAGTTATCTTGTATAGTGGCCAGGCCACATTATCAATGAAAGACCTTTTCAGCTATACCATTTTTAATATCAAGTTAAAAATTATTTGGGAAGAAAAATCAAGTCTCTGCTTAGCCATATTAAAGTGGTTGAGCTATATGCATTACATTGCCTCATTAAAAGAATGTGACTTCAGAACTGCATAGAATAATGAGGTAGTATTTTCCTTTTGGTTCTAATTTGAGACACATTCTAAGATGAGAGAATTGGGAAAATCGTCAACTTATCTCAAATTTGCAAATTCAGCTAATTCTGTCTAGAGAATTTTCCCAAATACCTACAGCTGCATAAAAGCGCCATAGTCCTGGAGAAAACAACCTTGGCAATAGCATTTCCATCCCTGCTTGTTCTGTCTCAGACCAGATGTAAGAGTGAGGATCGAAGTGAGAAATAGCTGAGAAGGAATTACTTAAGCAAAAGAATTTCGTATATACACTTATAAAGTGGGAATAGAGAAATAAGAAGAGGGCAGATTTGAGAACCTAAGAGATGGAATTTCTGAGAGCAGTTTTTAACATACACTCATATGCACGCAGCTTTTTATTTATTTTTTGTCTTGTCACACTAGTTCAGCAATTGGTATGTTCACTTATTGCTCTTCTCTTGGCAAACGGAATTTATTGAAGATGCAGAATAGAAATACATTTTATAGAAGCATTATATAGCCAGTATGATGAGTAGGTCAGCAGAATTACCAAATTCAGTTAGTAAACTAATAACTCTGGTTCATATAGGTGACAGAATTGTATTGTATTGGTTAAAATCAGCTGAAAGACTTACAGTAGATACATTCAGATCTTTGAAATAAATTATAAAGATCAAAACAAAATGAAGTTTGAAAAAGCTGATTCTCCAGAGTGTAAAATATTTTAGAGTTAACTTCATAAAAATACATCAGATCGATAAATCACCATGTTACTTTTATTGCAGTGGATAAGGTGCCTTTAGTTTTTATTTTTGAAGTGGCCAGTACAAAAAGAAAAAGAAAACATTTTCAAATAGATAAGTACATATCTTTCATGTCAGGCAATAACTAACTTGCCATTTCTATTATTGTTCTAGTTTAAATTACCCCCAGGGAATTTCTGACTGGGTTGTTAGGTGCTTGGTGATGATTAAACACGTATGTGGAAAGTTCTGTTATAAACCTTCATGTAACAGGTACCCCAGGCTAGGTGATACAATATCTTTGTTTCATCTGATGGCAGGTTTTTAGGAACTAGATGTCATAAAAGTCCTTCGAGTCTAGAAAGGTCATGGAAGCTCCATAGACACACCAAATTCCCTGAGGGACTGAATTGCTGCATGGAGGGCTGTGGGGACCATGGTCTCAGGAAACATCTAGCTCAACTGGCGTAACACAGTTTATAAAGAAAATGTTCTACATTCCACCTTGGTGAGTAGAATCTGCAGTCTTAAAAGCATGTGAGCAGCCATCTAAGATACTCCACTGGTCTCACCACTTCAGGAGCAAAGGAGAATGAAGAAAACAAGATACAAAGGAAAGATTAGTCCGAAGAACTAATGGACCACAACTACCACGGCTTCCACCAGACTGAGTCCAGTACAACTAGATGGTGCCCAGCTACCACCACTGACTGGTCTGACCAAGATCACAACAGAGGGTCCCGGATAGAGCTGGAGAAAAATGTAGAACAAAATTCTAACTCACAAAAAGAGACCAGACTTACTGGCCTGACAGAGACTGGAGAAACCCCAAGAGTATGGCCCCCGCACACCCTTTTAGCTCAGTAATGAAGTTACTCCCAAGGCTTGCCCTTCAACTGAAGATTAGACACCCCATAAAACAAAATGAGACTAATGGGGCACAATAATCCAGGGACAAGGACTAGAAGGCAGGAGGGGTAGGAAAGCTGGTAACAGGGAACCAAAGGTTGAGAAGGGACAGTGTTGACATGTTGTGAGGTTGTTAACCATTGTCATAAAACAACTTGTGTACTGTTTAATGAGAAACTATTTGTTCTGTAAACTTTCATCTAAAGTACAATTAAAAAAAAAAGAGTCCTCTGAGTCTAGAAAACTATTTTAGATAAACTATTTTGATCCCATGCAATGGCTTTTAGTAATTAGACACTTTTTTATTAAAGAAACTATCGTTGAAGAGTGGTTTAGTTAATAGATTTTTAATATACAGGTGAAAAATGTATTATTTGTGATCAAAATTCAGCAGAAGATTTAGTAAACAACTTTATATCTGCAGATTTTAGCTCTCAAAGTTCATTCCTACTAATATGTTGTTGTTAGGAGCTGTCGGGTCAGTTCTGAATCATAGTGACCCTATTACAACTGAACGAAATACTACCGGGTCCTGCTTCATCCTTCCAGTCATTGTTGAGCTTGAGCCCATTGTTGCAGCCACTGTGTCAACCCGTCTCATTGAAGCTCTTCTTCTTTTTCTCTGACCGTCTACTTTACCAAGCATGATGTCCTTCTCCAGGGACTGGTCCCTCCTGATAACATGTCCAAAGTAGGTGATGCTCCTTGTTTCTAAGGAGCATTTGGGCTATACTTCTTTCAAGACAGATTTGTTTGTTCTTCTGCCAGTCCATGGTGTACTAATATGGACCTTCCAGTTTCCTCTGACAAGCAAAATTCCTCATCTTTCAGTACCTCAGTCTCATTAGTGTTAGTATTAGTACTAATATTAGTATAAATAAAAGTAAGCACTAACTCTTACTATGTGCTAGGCTCTCCAGTAAGTATTTTATAACCGTTTCATGTTTGTCTTCTCTGTGAGAATTGTCTCAGAACTCCAGATAGAGTATTTTTCTCCCTCTGAGAAACCACAGGTGTTTATGCTTATATCCACTTTAATACCATACCCATATCCCATTAGCACTGAGTCGATTCTGACTCATAGCAACCCTAGAGGACAGCATAGAACTGCCACATGGGGTTTCCAAGTCTGTAATCTTTACAGAAGCAGACTGCCACATCTTTCTCCCCTGGAAGTGTAGGTGGTTTAGAACAGCTGGCCTTTTGGTTAGCGACCAAGCTCTTAACTGCTGTGTCACCAGGGTTCCTTCCATAATATCATACTATCTTTAAATTAGTTGAGCATAAGTCATGGAAAAGTCTTTGAAATTTAAATAAGCACATTTTTACTACTGCATAAAAAAAGCTAAATATAGAGTAAATAAAATTAATTATAATATTTAAAGCAAAACAAGTTCATGAGAGGTTAAGCAATATTTAATAATTTAAGGATATCATTACAATAGGACACAAGCCTCTAACTCAACCTAATTGTCGCTCCACTTTAAAGCAGTCAGTACTAAAAGTATATTAGTCATTCTGTACATTTCTGTTTGTGTCAATATATAACTTACATTTTCTGGGGTATTATTTTTGAATAAGGTGTCCTTGGGTGGCACAAATGATTAAGCTCTCCACTGCTAGCTGAAAGACTGGCAGGTAGAACCACCCATAGATGCCTTGGAAGACAGGCCTGGTGATCTGCTTCCAAAAGGTCACAGCCTTCAAAACCCTATGAAGCATAATTCTACTCTGACACACATAGGGTCTCTATGAGTCAGAATCCTCTCTACAGTAACTACCCATAACAACAACACTCTTGAATGAGAACTTGTTTAAATTACCCTTTAAATTTTCTAGCGATTATCTGTACTAAGAAACAATGCAAAGGATATTTTTAGGTCATGTGCATCAGAGATATGCTTTAGAAGACATAGGCAGAATCAACTTTTAATCACAGTTTAAAAGAAGATTTTCACAAAAGCTTGTCTGAATTTAGCAAAAATAACAATCGACAGAGGCATAATATAACCATTATGATCTTTTTTGTGTATCTTATGCTGTCTAAGAAATTTTCGTCCAAAATTGCTATTCTGTCAGGTATTAAGCTTTAGAAGAAAATAGAGTTATCTGAATTTGAGGTTGCTGAAAACATGGTCTCTGAGCACACAAAGTTGGAATAGAACTGAGATGATATATAGCATAATAAATGCAGTCATTGTTTTGTATCTAGGCTCTGAATAACTTTAACAGAGATCTGTCAGAGAAAGATATCAGAATTTAAGAGAGTTTATTGCGGTCAGCTGTGAGTATTCATTGGGATGATTACAGCCTCTGTTCAATTTAGACCTACCATTATAATAGAAAGACATTTTAATGTCTTCTTTGAAAATTTTTATGTATGTTTGCCCGAGTACTAATTTGCATATTGTACCAGTCCTTTAAATCTCCTTCATGAAAAATTGGATTACTGTTGTGGTGTATGTGGATTTTAAAATGGATCAAATAAGTCATCTGCATCATGGGTATAGGATTTCAGTAAAGCACTGTGAATTGAACTACCTTGAACTGTGATTCTCCAAAAGCTATTTATTAAAATAATCACCTACATATATGAATAGGAAGCACTAATTGACTTATCTATTATTTATAGCATATCAAAAAGAACTGGATTGTATGAAAGTTGTCACTTATTTTTAATTATTTAATATTTAAATATTTATCTTGTAACACTGATAGAATTGGGACAGTGGCTTCACAGAATCCATATAATTAGTGCAGGGTAGAAGAGTAATTAGAATCCAAACTCAAATTTAAAATGCTGTATGTGGTTGTGACTCAGGAAATGACCATTTAATGTGGATAATAGCATAGAAAAGAAGTGGGACTAAAAAAAAAAAAAATTGTACCTCGTTTAATCAATTTAATGAAAATGATATACACAGTTGGACAAAATCGAGAAAATCACAATATTTTAACATTTTAATTTTCTTTTAAAATTTATCTATTTCCTATTAAACTCTCTAACACCAGCTCCTCCTTCAAAAAAAAAAGTTGTTTCATCCAATGACCAAAGATAGACTCTTACTGCAACTCCTTCTATTTCTACTCTCCTATTTCCTTTATTTCTTATACCTCAATACTTTACAAGCAGATGATGATAACAGTGACATATATATATATATATTTTTTCCAATTACTGTTGAGTAGCTTCTGACTCATGGCAACTCCATGTGTGTTAAAGTAGAACTGTGCTCCATAGGGTTTTTGTGGCTGTGCCACTTTTGAAGTAGATCACTAGGCCTTTATTTCAAGGCGCCTCTGGGTGGGTTTGAACTACCAAACTTTTGGTTAATAGCCAAGCACTTAACCATTTGCATCACACTGGGACTTTTACAGAGCATGGTTGTTGTTGTTAGGTGCCATCAAGTCGATTTTCAACTCATAGCGACCCCATATGAAAGAGCAGAACTTCCCCATAGGGTTTCCTAGGCTATAATCTTTACAGAAGCAGATTGCTAGAGCTTTCTCCCAGGGAGCCACTGACTGGGTTCCAAACGCCAACCTTTAGGTTAGGAGCTGAGCACTTAACTTTCACCAGCAGGGCTCTGTCTTATGAAAAGACAGGCTGGAAATATCCAGGAAGCGGGTATTAGGTTAGGTGCATTGGATGGATCCAGATCAATTGTGCAGCGTAGTGTTCAGGCACTGTGATGGCAGAATGCATCTGGCAGTCCAAACAGGTTTCAGTAAGCAGTGCATTTCAGCAGATAGCCTTAGAACAGACAGTACTCAGAGAACCAAATCAGAACAAGGACTTAGAGACAGTAGGCATCAAGGGAGAGAGGGCAGCATGGTAACAGAGCCTAGATTTAGGGCAGATAAGCAGGAGAAGGAGTCCAGACCTAAGAAGGTTGGTGATAGTAAGGGAGCATCTCCGTATTGAAGATGCAGAGATACTAAGTACTAATGATGTGGGTGTTCTGATCAAACACAAAAACCAAACCCACTGCCACCAAGTCGATTTTGATTCCTAAGGACCCTATAGGACAGAGTAGAACTACCCCCAAAGGGTCTGCAAGGAACTACTGGTGGATTTGAACTGCCAACCTTTTGGTTAGGACCTAAACGCTTAACCACTGCACCACCAGTGCTGTACAAAGCCTAGCTTGATCCTGGGTTACTCAGATGTATGTAATAGGGATTTTAGCTTGTCTCTACAGATGAGATGTGAGTCATTCCATCTCGTGTTAAAGAGATATTCAGGGTCTGTTTAGACTATTCTTCCTCCATGTCTCCTGTTAAGACCTAGGTTCCACTCCTATTGCAATGTCCTTAATAAAGTTTTTTTTTTCATTCATACTGTTGTTATGGGGTGGGGGGCTGGTGGCAGGTGGTTAAGAGATCAGCTGCTAACCAAAAGGTCAGCAGTTCGAATCCACCAGCCACTCCTTGGAAACCGTATGGGACAAGTTCTACTTTGTCCTATAGGGTCGCTGTGAGTCAGAATTGACTCAATGGCATCGGGTTTGTTTGCTGTTATTGTTAGGTGCCATCAAATAGGTTCTGACCAATAGCGACCCTATGTACAACAAAATGAAACACTGTCTGGTCCTGGACCATCCTCACAATTTTTGCTATGCTTGAGCCCACCGTTACAGCCACTGTCAATCCATCTCATTGAGGGATCTTCCTCTCGTTTGCTGAGCCTCTATTTTACCAAGCATGATATCCTTTTCCAGCAACTGGTCCCTCCTGATAACAAGTCCAAAGTAAGGCAGACGAAGTCTGGCCATCCTCACTTCTAATGAACATTTTGGCTGTACTTCTTCCAAGACAGATTTGTTCGTTCTCTGGCCATCCGCGGTATATTCAATATTCTCTGCTAACACCATAATTCAAAGACATCAATTCTCCTTCAGGTTTCTTTATTCATCGTTCAGTTTTCGAATGCATATGAAATGATTGAAAATACCATGGCTTGGGTCAGGCGCACTTTAAAGACCTCTTCAGTGACTACTCTAGTTTTACTCTCTTTCTGCTTTAATTCAAATTAGGTGATGTTATTTGATTAATTTGCCTGAATAAAGCTAAAGTTATCTCTTCCCTTGTACAATAACTTGCAATGGCTCAGGCTGGTTTACTAAAATAAGTACAAATTTCTCTTTATGACATTCAAGAGTCTTCACAATAGAAATCCAATTTACCACCCATGTTTTTTATTAGGACACTTAATTACTCTAGTGCTATGTCCTACTCCTACTTTACATGTAAGGTCACTTCATCTATTCTGAATAATTACCATTTACTGATGTTTAAACTATGTTTTCCATGCATATTTTTATTTTATTCTTTCAGGTGAAAATATAATCATAACCTCTTTTTTAAATTTCTTTTAATAGAAGTTTAATCCACCCATAAATGAACAAACCATTTCTCCAGGTGTCCTTTCCTTCTGTCTTTATTCAATAACAATTTACTCTTTGAACTGTGATGGAGTGGGGGTGGGATTTTTGAACTCCCTTGCAGATCTTTCTCACTTTTTCTTAAGAAAACTAGACCACTGGGACCAGCGGGAGCAAACAGAACAAGTCCAATCTACGTGGCTTCTACTTAACACAGATTGATGACATTTTTTAATGATTCAGGAATCCAGATCAGTAACAAAAATCCTTATTGATTGACTTTGCAATGCATTAGTCTGGGGGAAAAATACATATATACATACATATTTTAAACATAGTTACATATAGCTGCAAACATTAGATTGGAGCTGCCTGCTGCTGATTCCTATGGCTTTGGGATGGATTTGTTTCTAGAATGACGTCTGTAGTCAGATTTTTCAAGTTCAATTGCTTGCCCAGAACTCCTTGTTTATTTAATTTCAAATTTATTCTCATACTGCTTTATATTTAGATTTCCATATGTTGTGCATTCTGTCACTGAGTACAGTATGTTGAATACAAGGTGTCATGTATTTATCTCATTTCCATAGTTTTTCTTATACTTGATTATTCTGGGTACCTAAAATTTAAGACTTCATGTAATTAAAACTGAAAAATTTTGAGAAATTAGAAAACAAGATTAAGAACTATCAAAAAGTATATCTACTTCTAATCCTTAGAACATTTAATCTTTCAATAGACAGATTTTCACAAAAATATGAGTATATGATGATATAAATTAGCAGAATTAATTAGTAAATACTTAATTTTCACTGGAAAAAAAATGTAACCTGAATTTGAACTTCTCTCTGGAGGTCCAAAACATAAATCTTGATGTGTTCATTTTGACCTTAGTCAGCATCAAAGTACTGGAAAAGCTCAAGCAAAGATAAAAAATGTACAAAGTAATAAAATGTTAACTTCAGGTATTAATGATATTTATTTTACATTATTTATATTAAATCATAACATAATTTTAAAATAATATATAATTGTAATGATAACTTTTATAAGCTAATATTTATATTCTAATACGCATTCATAATAAAATGCTCCATTCTGGTAATGCTGTATTCTTTATTCCTCTACTTGGGCCATGCTTCATTCCTTGCACTGCTGATCTCATGTTTATAGTTTAGAATCATAGTTTTGTGGTGTAAACATCAACAAATTTCCAAACACAAATTCAGAAATTCAGTCGTCACTCTAAAACAGCAAATTATTTTAGAATAAAAAGAGTATATTGAAAATATGAATATGATTGTCCTCTTTGAAAATGCACAAGATATTTCATCACAGGTTAAAGCATATTAGATCTTTCTGTAAGAAGAGATGAGAGAGTTAGGGACTTAAGATTGTTGCTTTGCAGTGGCTAAATTGTAGAAATCAGTGAAGATGCCTATCAATGGACAACAAAGAAAAACAGATAAAAAAAGGTAAGTCAACATTTCTATCAATCAAATAAAATCTATCAATATTTTTAAACGAATAAGTAAATAAATAAGAAAAGCCTAAGAATGCTTATCAAAAGTAAAGAGTTTTAAAAATTTATTTGTATTACTTTTTTTTTTTTTTAACTTTCTGGATTTCCTAACTGAATAACAATATCTTTGAATTGCCAACACATTCTTTGAGTTTTACAAGTAAGACTCATTACTTTTTTTTTAACCTAGCAACTCACCAGAGGTAAGAGGTTGACTTGAGATAAGAGACTGCTTTCACAATAAAATGTTATCCGGACCTGGATACCTGAGTTTGAGGCTGCAAAATGATGTGTGCCTAAGGAGATCAGGGGAAAACTGAGGGTCACTAACAGTGATTTCTGACCTCTGTGTAGTGCTTTTCACATACAAAGCACTCATTTAATTCTCACTGCAAGGAGCCCTGGTGGCATAATGGTTCAAAGCTATGGCTGCTAACCACAAAGGTCAGCAGTTTGAATCTACCAGCTGCTCCTTGGAAACCCTAAGGGGCAATTCTACTCTACCCTACAGGATCACTGTGAGTTGGAATTGACATGATGGCAACAGGTTTGGCTTGGTTTTGGTAGAGGAATGTCAGGACAGGCATCATGTTCAGTGGACAAAAGGGAGCAACTTAGACCAAAGGCTTTCAAATGATTTACCCAGGGTTAGCGAACGGTAGAGATATGAAATAAAAGGAAAATCAAAATTTTGAATGACAAGACTATTGTGCTTCCATTGTGTTTGCCGCTTCCAAACTCACATCTTTCATGATGTGATAGAAGTAATTGCTTTCTACATTTATTTCAGAGGTTTAAGGATGAAAAGCATTTCTAAGAATAAAAGAGAAGGCTTTGTAATTAAAATACAGTTTAGACGTATTGGTCATACATTAATCTGCCTTTTAGTTGGAAGTTTTCATTATTTTCTTTAGGAAAGAAATCCTTATCTGCTTGCAAACTTTGGTTGGTTTGTCTTTACTTTGATCATGGCATAATGGAAATGTGTAATATTAGGATTTTTGCAACTGATGAACTGTGAAAATTCCTTTTTTATGCCTCAGTGGTTTTTAATTTCACTATTTCAATTTCCCAAATTGTATTTAGTTTAGCAATGCTCCATATTGTTTACAGTTCCTATGCCCTCTACTAGTTTTTTTCAGTGTTGTAACTTGGATTGTTTCCTCAGCTCTCATTTGGCCGCTTTCACCCTTGAAAAGGAAATGTAGTTCCTGTAAATGCTGTTTTAGAGATATCAATAGACTAAAACTTTCTCATAAATACCACATTTATTGCAATGCTTAAAGAAATAATAATGCAATACAACAATCTCGTGGAGATTAAATTCACTTTTTTTTTTATTATTTATATTTGCATTCCTATGTATTTTTTTAATTATTTATACCTGCATTCCTAAATTCTGCAAAACATGAAGAATGCTAGTTAGTCATTTTTACATTAGATTTTTATTGGCTTGTTATCCAGTCTTGGAAGGCACGTAAGGAATTCCCTTAGAACGCTTTCAGATAGCCAAACTAAGCCTTAAAAGATAACTGGGTGTTAGCCAGTGGAAGACTAGGGCTACTTCAGGTACAGAAGACAGCTTGAACAAAAACATACAAGTGGAACTTAGAAGGCGTTTTGGACTTTAAAAGTCTTTGAATGTATTTAAAACATTAAAAAAGAAACATAACATTTCCCTTTGCTTCCTTATCTATAAAACAAGAGTAATGATGGTCTTGACTATGATTGTCATGAAGATAAAACAAGGTATTGTATACAAACTACTTAGAACAATTAAGATTACATAATAAACATTAAATTGCTGTTGGCTATGATGCTGTCTTGTGACCGATATGCCACTCATTGCTAGAACATCATTAGGCATTCCTGAAAATTTTTGTGCAAAATCAGGCATCAAAAGTAGCAGGGCTGTTGGGAAAAATAGGGTTAAAGTTGAAACATTCAGCGCTCACAGACTTCATAAAAAATAAAAACAAAGACGATGCCAATGCCAATGAAGCAGTAGCAGGTTAAAATCTTCACAGTCATTTGCACCCAGCATTCTAATCAGGGGATCTTTGCAGCCTTAAACCCCGGGATTATCACTTCTCGTTTAAAACATAGATCATTGAACATATTCATTTCTTGTAAAGACCACTTACAAATAATTAAAAATATGATCTATCAACTTATAGTTAGACACAAGTACAGGAAAAAAAAGTACATATATATATATATATATATATATATTCACTCTCAGATACAGCAGAGGGCGTACTGTAATGAAAAGTGTAGCCGTTCCTGAGCCCAACAAATCAAGCTTGTACTAAAATAAAGCCGTTTACAAGACGTTTATTTTTTCTTTAGATTTTTTTTTTTTATATTTGTAAAGTTTTCTCTTTAATTTACCCCTCATTACTTTGAAATAATAAACTTCTGGAAAAATTGCATAAAAGCTAACACAAATTATGCATTATACAGACATTATTCCATTTTTAATCGATAGTGTAAGAGTTAACGTGTGTTACAGAAACATAGGTTGTAGAAGAATAGACTGTATATCCAAACCTAGACTTGCACTATTAGATTTTGTTTTTTTCTCAAATATTCAAAAGGGTTGTTTATAGTTCTTTCTC
This sequence comes from Dugong dugon, assembly GCA_030035585.1. Lineage (NCBI taxonomy): Eukaryota > Metazoa > Chordata > Mammalia > Sirenia > Dugongidae > Dugong > Dugong dugon. The sequence goes on along the minus strand of CM057477.1, from coordinate 44,177,010 downwards.
CTGCTCATTCTTCATCCCTCTCCAATCTAATTACAATCCTTATTTTGCTAAAGTTAAGAATTACCTCATGTTCTTAAATGGATACACTTTATTCCTGTTTTTATGGTTTATAACAGCATTAGCTGTAGCTTCTCTCTCGCTCCTTTTTAAAACTTTGTCTTCTCTTGGAATTTATGATTCACTACTCAATTGATTTTACTTATATATAACTAATTGCATCTTCTTTGTCTCCTTTGAAATGTCATGCTACTTTATAAGGCTTTCACATTTTGGAGTTCTTAAAGGCCCTTGCTCTGCCAGCCCTTATTTTTTTCATAAGTTATTTCATACTAAGCCAAGGCTCCAACCTACCAGCTCTACACAGATTTCTCAAAAGTGGTCTATGTATGTGAGTGTGTGTTCCATACTTAAACCATAAAAATTTTCTCTCCACACTAGCCGTCACTGAAATTTTCACGTCTACTCCCTCTAGTCAAGGGGATTTACAAGCTGTACTCCTCTCCTGGAATGTTCATTCTTCCTCTAGTCACTTGTTTAAAGCCCTACTCACAGTTCTAATGTTATTTCAAGCATTATTTCCTCAAGGAAGTTAGTTTTACCTCAAATCCTTGATTGGATCAAAAGCCCACAATTATAGTTTCCTGTTGCAACTCTTAGCCACTGTACTTGTTGTATGTGCAATCCTATATTTGCTTATGTGGTTATTTGATTTTTTTAGTGTCTATTATGATCAGGAGCCTTGGTGGTGCAGTGGTTAAGAGCTTGGCTGCTAACCAAAAGGTCTGCAGTTGGAATCCACCAGCTCCTCCTTAAAAAATCTATGGGACAGTTCTACTCTGTCCTATAGAGTCTCTATGAGTCAGAATCCACTTGACGGCAATGAGTTTAGTAGATAAGTCTTAGCATATTGATCCTATGAACATTTTCAACTCACTGACTATGAAAAGTTAATTATAACCCAAAATCAAACCTGCTGACTTCAAGTCAATTCCACTCAGCAGTGCCATAGGACAGAGTAGAATTGTCCCTCAGTGTTTCCAAGGAGCAGCTGGTGGATTTGAGCTGTCAACCTTTTGGTTAGTAGCCAAGCTCTTAGCCCACTAGGTGCTTACTAAATATTTGTTAAATGAACAAATAAATACATACTAGGCTAATTAACTTTTTTGGTATCCCTGGTCTGTAAAGCTTTTGTGCAAATTCCTCTAAAATACTACTAAAGCAATAGAAGACTAGTTTCAATAGCCCAATAAATTTTCTCACTTGGAAAGGAATGCAGGAAGTTTGGATTTAGAAGAAGAAGGCTGTCTTTCATTGGGAGGTTCTAGATATGTTTTGATTTACTAATTTTCTGGGTCTAATGAATATTTTAGACTCTTTCTTTTGTGTTTTCCCTACCTCCTATCACTTGTTAATTCCTCAGTGATCTGCCAGAACACAGAAAATCCCTCATAGCCTGAAGGAATCTGATTTACTTTGTATGAGTAGGATCTAGCACTCAAATAGCTACTCCTTTTAGAATACTTAAGGAGCCCTGGTGGCGAAGTGGTTAAGAGCTCAGCTGCTACCGAAAAGTTCAGCAGTTTGAATTCACCAGCTGCTCCTTGGAAATCCTATGGGGCAGTTCTACTCTGTCCTATAGAGTCACTATGAATTGGAACTGACTTGAAGGCAATGGTTTTATTCTGGTGGTCCAATGGTTAAGCACTCAGCTGCTGAACGAAAGGTCGGCAGTTTGAATCTGCCAGCCACTTCGCCAGAGAAAGATGTGGCAGTCTGCTTCCGTAAAGATTACAGTCTTGGAAACCCTAGGAGGCAGTTCTCTGTCCTATAGGGTCGCTATGAGTTGAAATTGACTCAACAGCAATGGGTTCATGGGTCAGAATATTGATTAGCCTTTCTAAATCTATACGCAATGTATTCCCAGAGGTGCATGATGTAGGAGACTGGTGAGAATTTTCTGAAGATTGTTAATAAAAGGGATTTTGGAAAGTTGCAATTTCAGGGTATTTCCTGCTACAAACTTGGATAATATAAGGCTGTCTGTCTCTTTCGCCTACAAGAAGAGAGGAGTTGTTGTCCCTGCTCGTATATGAAGAGAAGAGCTTGGTGAGGCAGTAGCAAGAAGGAGGTAAGAATGTGTTTTCTCCATTCAGATTTTCTGTTTTCACAGTTCCGTTTCTAAAACGAATAGCCTGTGAAAGTGGCCATATTGTTTAACCTTCTTAGATCTTGCTTTACTCTTTTGTAAATTGGAGACTAAAAATGGTAACTATCTAAAGTTGCTGTAGCAGTCAAATAGGAAATTTAATGTGGAGACCCTACCGCTGGGCCTTTTGTGTGTGCATTTTATATTAAATCAATGCAAGTTGTCGTTATGACTATTACTATTATAAATTTAACTCTATATTATACAGAAGAAAGTATTTTTCTTATAAGCCATAGTAACACTGAGACTTACTAGGAGCCAAAGTAGCTTTAAAGAAGTCAAAAAACAATTTAAAATGGAAAATTCCTTTTAAAAGACTTGTGATTCACATTCTATTCTAATTCATTCTATTCTCTTTCATTCTACTCTATGCTGTTCTATTCTATTCTCTCCACTAAGACTTACCATCCTTGAATTTTTTTTTTCCTTTCTGTTTTGCAAAGCGTTTGCTTACAATTCAAAATTTCCTGGATAATTATTTCATAAATGTTTTCACATCTCTAAGGAATTAAGTGGACATTGTACACACAACCCATTGATCATCGAATACTGCTTAAGGAGATGCAGAAAAAGAAACCATTTATGAATTACCCAAGCACTTCAAGTTTTCTTAAAAATAGAATGCCCTTTAAACTCTACTTAAAATGCACATATATGCACACGTTGAATTGTTAACAAGAAAGTGGCACAATAATACTATTCCAAATAAATTCTTCACTATTCTTTTAGTACAACCTCCTATACATGACTTGATATATTCCATCATGCCTTTTATTTCTAAGGAAGTCTTTCCAGTGCAACTGTCAAGTCAGTTCACATGCAACTATCATAGCAAGATTCTTAACAATTATTTGCTTTCCTTTCTCCGAGTTTCATTTCCTAGGCCTGATGGAAATACTAAACACTCTTTCCTAAAATGGTTAAACTGTTTTTAATTCATACAAGAGGCCAGACATGCTGAGGTTAAATTATAAAGAAACCTTTATAGTTGTGTGTATATGTATGTGTGTGTGTAGACCCACATATATCTCCCTTATCTCATCTTTTCAAAGGGACATAGAATCCTTGTCAGCATTTGGCAGCTGGTTTCTTTCTGGGGGCTTTTACTTTAAATATATGTCTAATTTTTAATTATAATTTTACCACTCAATGAACTTCACAATGGCACCATTTTAGCATCTATCCGCTATGGCAGATGGCAAACTAATGAGGCCTGCTGTACTTGCATACTAATATCCTTCCTGCATAACACTTCTCTGATCCACAGGGAGGTCAAAGATCAAGTCTTATTTATCTTCTTTGTTTCATTTAGTCCTTAAAAATTATAAGGCGGATTATTACAGAATGTATATTTTACACTTCATAATTAGGTTCATTAATGTTCTTTTATACATTTGACTGATACAATGGAAAAAGTCACTGTCAGTGCCTGACATGTGTTTTAACTGTTTGAAATTGTAACTCCCATGTCGGGTTAACTGCAATCACTTTTCAGAACAGTCATTAAGTGGGCCTCCTTCCTGCAACAGAAAATTCTATGCTAGATGCACACACACGTGCGTGCATGCACAGGTATGTTGTTGTTGTGTGTTGTCCAGTCGATTTCCACTCACAGCAACCCTATGGGACAGAGTAGAACTGCCCCATAGGGTTTTCCAGGCTGAAATTCTCATGGGAGCAGATCACCAGGTCTTTTCTCCTACAGTGCAGCTGGAGGATTCGAACCGCCAACCTCTCTGCTAGCAGCCGAGAGCTTAACCAGGGCCCCTATATCCGTACATATATATATATATATACACACACGCATATATATTTACACACATACATAAGTACATATGTATCAGAGAATGCAATTACATTTTAAAATATGCACATGTATAATTTTATAATGGTTAACTTAAAATGTATTTTTTAATAACATGTAAGTGCCTCAGATCTTTTCTGAGATCTGTGCAAGTTTTCACATTTTAACGACCACATACAAATACTCAGTTTTAGCCTCAAATTTCACTCAGTTAGCGAATATTCTCAGAAACAAAATTGTCATTTACTAGAATGAGTTTTATGAGAAGAAAGGCTTTATTTTACTATGTTCAGGAACAGATTACCTAATAAGCAAGGTAAGCATGAGCTTACTTTGATCACTTACTAACATGTAGTGAATAATGCCGCATGATTTTCACATGGTGAAAATCCGTCTCTGTCAGGGATTATAAATTTGAAGAGAGGCTGTGATTATACAGGCGGATGCTGTGCTGTTGAGAGAGAGACAGATGCCAGCCATACCTAGAGGGAGAATCTTTGATGTGGTGAAAAAATGTGAAATTGTTAACTACAGATTAGTAGGTAAACACAAGTAAGCCCATGTTTACCTGCTTATTGAGCGTTCTGACTCTGACTGTGCTATCACTGTCCTTAACAATGTTTGGAACAGAGTAGCTGTTTATTAAATAATTGAGTGAAGAAATAGAGAAATCTTTTTAACATTCACTTTATCATGACAACGTTTTGTCCTTTACAAATGCTGGTCAAAGGATTAATTTCTAAGAATTGTACAATAAAAAAGCAACAAGAAGAGTTCAAAACTAGCTTGCAGTGTTTCAAATGAATTGAATGAACATTCCTTAAATGACAAACACAAATTATAGATATTTCTAAATGATATATAATAAAAATATTTTTTTAATCAAGTGATGTTTTCAAATGCATAGAGAAATGAAAACATGATTGTTTGCTATTTCACTAGTAATTTGATGTCTCATGTCAAGGTTATATTTTTGCCCTATTTATCATATATAATAAGGGAGACATAGACATTGTTAGTATTTATTTATTTACTTAACAATGATATCTTGCTCTCTCACTCCTAAGTGATCTTCCTGCTTCTTTATTGCCTTTTCTCCATTATTTATAGCTGGGCTTTGTGATATAATTGTGTAAAATTTCTCAACTCCCTTTATTTCTGTGAGTCCAACCACATACTACTCTATAGAAAGTGCACTTTCTAAAGTTGCCAGGTCCTTATCAGTTACCAAATAAGCAATACAGTGTACTACACTTCTACTAATTGACCTCTCTAGTGATGTTGTGACTGTCTCTCCAACATTGCTTCCAGTGTGGCATCAGGGCAACTGACAATTCTGTGTCATATACAAACCTGTGTGATTGCAATTTTCATTGGGCTAGTTACTGCAGATTTCTTTCTCTGTTAGAATGGACTTCTTTAGTGTAAAAGGCATAACTAATGGGCTGTGTTCACACAACTTACAAAACATAATTGGCAATCAGTCACTATTCATTTCAGAAAACAATGGATATGAAACCAAATAAGTGAGAAATCAATAAATGCACTTCTTAAAATAGGATCCATTCCTAAGAAAATGTATAGAATAATTGAGCTTATGTGTATATTTACTTATTCATGTGTTTTTCAGCACATTTGCAAAAAGATGTGAAATGAGTTCAATCCGTACGTGTTGTAGATCACTAGCATAATTTACATGTGCCATGCTTTTAAGAAACTCTCAGAATGACTTATAATTTACCTTCCATAAAAAATATATATATGCATATAGGTAGATAGATAGATTGATTGATAGATTGGTAGATAGATAGAAAGACAGATGGACGTTTATCTCCTAAGTAACTTCTACCAGCTAAGTTGTCCTTAAGTCAGTTCTGACTCACGATGACCCCATGTGTGTCAGAGTAGAACTGTGCTCCACAGGATTTTCAGTGGCTGGTTTTTCAGAAGTAGTTCACCAGACCTTTCTTCCAAGGTGTATCTAGGTAGACTAGGACCTCCAACCTTTAGGTTCGCAGCTGAGGGCATTAATCATTTGAACCACCTGGGGACAAGTAACTACTAATTATGTAATAATAGTTTATTAAATATTAGAATATATTTTACTCTACCCTAAGGCAAACAGAAGGAAAGAATAATATTGAAAAGTGAAAGGAAAATACACTGGATGAGGCTCATTATTTTAGTACAGTGATTTCCCAGACTTTTTTCTTTTTATTGCAAGTATATACACAATGCATTTTGTTATCAGTTAAATAATGTGAGTATGCCTGTGAAAAACAGAGAGAGCAAGAAAGAGAGATGATATACGATGGATGACAGGTAGGTAGATAGAATGATAGAGGGAAAATTAATTTTAAATACAGTACTCTTACATATACTAATCATAAGTAAATCCAGTTTAAAAGCTAGTTCAGTAAGTGAAACAAAATCAATAAAATGGTTGCTTGCTGAAAATGTTAGGAATAACTACATTTTTAAAATTGTGTCCAATAATCAGATTTCTAAAATTATAGATGCAGAGAAAAATTTTTATTTAGCTGCTCCACTTATTAAAATTTTCAAAATCACTGTAAAAAAAAAAAAAGAGTAAATAACTACAAGCACGAAATTTGGCAACAGAGATAAAGCAAAGGTGAAAATCAGGCATTAAAAAAAAATGGATAAGCTGTTATACATATTATGGAATTGAGTTTTTATCATGTTCGTTGCCAGTTCTGTAATGGTTATATGGGGTTTAGATTAACTTTACCCAAAGAATTTAATCTTTGCCATTGGTTACTGATAGACAATCTCTAAAACCTTGGAATGTCCACAGTGATTGAAGTGTCTTTTATGAGGGTTGCAGGCCACACTTTACTTAACAGGTTATGCTAATGGCTCAGGTGGGGCTGACCAGGCCAAAAAGACACCCACATGATATTAGCTAATATCAGGGAGGGGAAAACATGATTCAATCAATCTTGACTAAGTAATGAGGCCCCAGTAAAGGTTTTAGACAGAGAAGCTCCATAGGATTCCTGGTTGGTGACAGACATCTATGCACATTTTGTTGTTGTTAGGTGCCTTGGAGTTGGTTTCGACTCATAGCAACTCTATGTACAACAGAACGAAACACTGCCTGGTCCTGCGCCATCCTCACAACTGTTGTTATGCTAAAGACCATTGTTGCAGCCACTGAGTCAGTTCATCTCCTTGAGGTACTTCCTCTTTTTCACTGACCCTTTACTCTACCAAGCATGATGTATTTCTCCAGGGACTGGTCCCACCCAATAACATGTCTGAAGTATGTGAGATGAAGTCTTGCCATCCTTGTTTCTAAGGCGCATTCTGGCTGTATTTCTTCCAAGACAGATTTGTTTGTTCTTCTGGCAGTCTGTGGTGTATTCAACTTTCTTCACTAACACCATAATTCAAAGGCATCAGATTCTTCTTTGACCTTCCACCTTCCTAATTCATTGTCCAGTTTTTGCATGCATATGAGGCGATTGAAAACACCTTGGCTTAGGTCAGGCACACCTTAGTCCTTAAAGTACTTTAAAGAGGACTTTTGCAGCAGATTTGCCCCATGCAATGCGTCTTTTGATTTCTTGACTGCTGCTTCCATGGGTTTTGATTATGCATCCAAGTAAAATGAAATCCTTGACAACTTCAGTCTTTTCTCCGATTATCATGATGTTGCTCTTTGGTCCAGTTGTGAGGACTTTTGTTTTCTTTATGTTAAGGTGTAATCCATACTGAAGGCTATAGTCTTTGATCTTCATCAGCAAGTGATTCAAGTCCTCTTCAGTTTCAGCAAGCTAGGTTGTGTCAGCTGCATATTGCAGATTGTTAATGAATCTTCCTCCAATCCTGATGCCTATTCTTCTTCATATAGTCCAGATTCTCAAATTGTTTGCTCAGCATATAGATTGAATAAGCATGGTGAAAAGATATAATCCTGATCACACCTTTTCTGATTTTAAACCAAGCAGTATCCCCTTATTTTGTTTGAAGGACTGCCTTTTGGTCTAAGTACAGATTCCTCATGAGCACGGTTAAGTGTTCTGGAATTCTAATTTTTTGCAATATTTTTCATAATTTTTATGAATCATACAGTCGAATGTCTTTGCATAGTCAGTTAAACACAGGTAAACATCTTTCACCCAAGACCCATGTGACATCAGCAATGATATCCCTCATTCCACACTGTCTTCTGAATCCAGCTTGAATTTCTGGCAGTTCCCTGTCAATGTACTGAAGCAACCACTTTTGAATGATCTTCAGCAAAATTTTACTTGTGTTTGATATCAATATGATACTGTTTTCCACATTTCCGCGTTCTGTTGGATCACCTTTCTTTGAAACAGGCACAAATATGAGTCTCTTCCAGTTGTTTGGCCAGGTAGCTGTCTTCCAAAATTCCTGGCATAGACGAGTGGGCATTTCCAGAGCTGATCTGTTTGTTGAAACATCTCAATTTGTATTCAATCATTCTGTGGAGCCTTGTTTTTCTCCAATGTCTTCAGTGCAGTTTGGATTTCTTTCTTTAGTACCATACGTTCTTGATCATATGCTACTTCCCGAAACGGTTGACTGTCAATCAGTTCTTCTTGGTACACTGACTCTGTGTATTCCTCCATCTTCTTTTGATGCTTCCTGCTTAGTTTAATATTTTCCCCATAGAATCCTTCAGTATTGCAACTTGAGGCTTAAATTTTCTCTTCAGTTCTTTCAGCTTGAGAAATGCCAAGCGTATTTTTCCTTTTTTGTTTTCTAACTCTAGGTCTTTGCACATTTAATTATAGTACTTTGCTTTTTCTTCTTGAGCCACCTTTTGAAATCTTCTGTCAGCTCTTTTAATTCATCATTTCTTCCTTTCGCATTAGGTACTCTATGTTCAAGAGCAAATTTCAGAGTCTCTCCTGACATCCATTTGGTCTTCTCTTTCTTCACTGTCTTTTCTTTATTTTCCTGTCTATGCACATGGGAGGGTAGTATACCCCTTTTTGGGACATGGAAGCTAAGCTTTTAATTGGAGACCTTCCTTGACCTCACACTAGGCATCTCTTCATTTGCCTCCATTTTGCGATAATAAAATTGTAATCATAAGTATAGGAATTTCTTGAGCTCTATGAGTCATTCTAGTGAATTATCAAATTCAAGGGAGTAGCAGAAGCCAGCAAGTCAGAAGCATGTAGTCTTGGGGATTTCAGAGCTTACAGCTGACGTGACGAAGGGGTAGAGGAAACCCCCAGTTTGTAGTCAGTAGGTCAGAAGTAAGGGATGAACAATCAACCTTGAGACTGGTATTTGAAGTCTTGGACAGACTTGGTAGTCTTGAAGACTGTGGCTTTTAATCTGTGAGGTCTGACTTAGCTCCGGCTGGTTAGAGTCAGAGGAAGAAGTCCTGCATGTGCATCTGGTGTCAAAACATAAATGGAACCGAGGGAAAAATAACTGATAATAAATTTATTTAGATTGATCAATATATATTTGATGTCAGAGAAATTGGAATATGTCACACTGATGCAAGCAAGTTATTTTTGGACATTACCCACGTCACCAGGAAGACAACTGACATAAGCATCTATTTCCTATTTCTTCCTGAGAAGGTATTTACAATGGGTGACTCAGGTGACCTGATGTAGTTCAAAGAAAGCATGCATTTGAAAAGAAGGAGAACTTCACAGAGAATCCTGGCTGGTCTTCTAGAACACTGCATTACCTTGTTCAGTTTAACACAGTCTAAAACCAGCCCTTAGTTTAAAGGCTAAGAAACCTGCTTTGCCAGCAATTGGCCCTCCAGTGTGAATTTGTCTGTGAGGGAAGAACTCCTGTTAGCTAAGATTACAGAAAGTGATATGTCTTCTAGAGTGAGAAATGTGGCTGACATCAGGACTGGAGGAGTGTGCTAGGACTAGCTAATTTTTCCCTACAGGAATTCTACAGGGAAGTCAAATTACACATAATATGTAAGCCTATTTACTTGTAAAGCACTATTTTTAAGTGCTTTACTTGCATTATCTAATTTAAGCCTCCCAGTAATCCTATGAGGAAAATATTCCTGGTAACCTCATTTCACAGATGAGGAAACTAAAAATCAGTAAGGTTAAGTAATTCTCGGTAAAATAGCTGGAAAATTGGAGGACCCAGAATTTGAATTCATGTAATCATGTTCAGAAATCTGTACTTTTACTCAACGTGCTATACTGTCTTTCCTGAAAGGAAGTATCATTTAAACATTTTATTTTCAATTGCTTAATTTAGCATGATATTAATTTCTCTATAGCAGAGATATATTTGGAAATCGAAGGGTATCATCTTTGAATCAGAAACCTCTTCCCCTTAGACAACGATGAAGTAGGTACTACCAATAAATGTGATTTTAGCTTTCCATTTTCTAAATTTTCACCACAGGTACATTCTTTTAGATATTTAAAGACTACAATCAATTTATATCAAAATTCCAGGTTTGAAAGGCAAGTAAGAGACCATTACTGGTGACCTTGTGTATCTTTCCTTTAATTCATTTCACACTGATTTTATAGCTTAACTCTCAGAGAATTCTATTATTTGCAAATTATTTGGAGAAAAAATGTCACGGAACTCTTCTGATAACAAGAAGTCGAGATCTCCTTAACTGCTTGTATTATGCAAGAGAAGATGATAAGTTGTCTTTTTTTCTTTATCTACGTTGAGGAGATAGGAAGATGCATAAGAGAGTATTTATTTCTTGTCAGTTTTGCCCATTTCCATATTCAATAGTGGTCATTGAAACAAAATGATAAACAACTAGAGTTTTAGTCCTATTCATTATCATAACCTCTAAGGAAAATTCTGCATAAGGTCTTTTAATTTTGCAATTAACAAAGACAAATTTGACCTTGTCTGAAATTGTGTCTAATTGCCCAAAATCCTAATTTAAATCAAGATCTCTAAGGATTTTATATAGCAGACTCCCCACACCCCAACCTCCCATCATGCAAACACATACACTCTTTTACTGATGATACTGCAGAAATTTTTTGTATTCTGAGAGGAATTCAAGGTGATATCATAGATCTAAATTGACTCACCCTCTCACACATAGTACCTCATTATTCTTTCTCTTTTGTATAAACAACAAGTGTTAAATTAAATTTTGAAGAGTTAAAGTAGAGAGGACTGAATTTATTTAGGTAATATACAATATGAAAGCTTCAAAATGAACGATTGTGAGGATAGTATAGGACTGGGCAACGTTTCTTTCTGTTGTACATAGTGTCACTGTGAGTTGGAACTGACTCGATGGCACCTAACAACAACGACAACATAATGATATAAATATGCAAAGTAACATTAAAATTACATACACAATTAGCATATGTTTGTGGAGGGTCAAGTGGAAACTCTACTATTTCTTGATCTACACAGTTACAAAGACAAGTAAAAATATACTGCTGGAAATTGATGTCCCTCAGGCAGTTGATAACTGGACACTGGGAATTTATTGACTGTGATGGGAAGGCATAACAGGACAGGTATAAAATTCTGAGCTTGCTTTGAAAAGTCTTAATGTGATAGCACACTTACTTCCAGTACATTGATGCTATAACAAAGTCAGTAATTCATTCTGGACATGAAAAATTACATGTTTTTTCCCCCCCTATGTTTACATCAAAATATCTAGGTTAAAAAGAGCAGCATGATAGATTTGAAGTAAACTGGGTGGAGGGTCAAATTAGAGGCAAGTATCTTCTGCCAGTTGTGGATGTTGAGAATAGTTGCTTCTCCAAGGTAGATCTCACTTTTGTAATCAATGAAAGGAGCCAGTAATGTGAAATGGTCTCAACAATCTCTTCCTTCTTTGAATTGCTTTTTTGATTTTTGCTTTTACCAACTATCATGAAATCAAATGAATCCTGTTGACCAATCCTAGCCAAGGTTTATAGCACCTAGATCATCAAAAGGCCCTTGCTGTCTGTATATCTCACAGCAATAGTTTAAATATATTGTGATATTCTCAAATACCAGATATTATACTAAATATATTGACCTAAATTTCTTATGATTGACCAGTTGCCATCAAGTCCATTCTAACTAATGGCAATCCCATGTGCATCAGAGTAGAACTGTACTCCATAGGGTTTTCAATGGCTGAGTTTTCAAAAGCAGATCAAGCCTTTCTTCTGAGGAATCTCTGGTTAGAATCAAACCCCCAACTTTTCAGTTATCAGCTGAACACGTTAACTGTTTGCAACAACCAGGTACTCCAGACTTCTCATACATCCATTTAGGTTTAATTATTATCCCCATTTTATAAACGAGTAAAGTATACTTTAGAAAGCTTTAGCAACTTTCCTAAATTTAGTTTTCCATTGGTAAGATGATCTCCTGTGCTTTGAACTCTAGTAACTTTGCCTCCCAAACTGTGTGATGAATTCCCAGGAAACAGCTTATTTTTACATATTCAATAATACTTTTATCTTATCATAGAAGAGCCGGAACTGAAAATGTAAAGAAAACCTGCTTCAAAGCCAGACACACTTGAGTTTGAATTATATATCTGTTATTTCAACAGTTTAATTGTCATATTTATGAAACATAAATCTGAATTCTACCTTGTAGGGTTTTGTTTTTTTTTTTTGAGAGGAGGTGGGCATTGAGGAGAATTAATGATACATAAAATTTTAGGGACCATTAAAAAAAAACCCATTGCCATTGAGTCAATTCCAACTTATAGTGACATTATAAGACAGGGTACAACATCCTCATAGAGTTTCCAAGGCATAAATCTTTATGGAAGCAGACTGTGACATCGTTCTTCCATGGAGCACCTGGTGGGTTCGAACAGCCAACCTTTTCGTTAGCAGTCAAGTGCCTGACGACTGTGCCACAAGGGCTGCTTCTTCTATTTTTTTTTTTTTTTACTTTTTATTTTTTTTAATTGTACTTCAAATGAAGGTTTACAGAACAAATAGTTTCTCATGAGACAGTAGTATACATGTTATTTTATAACATTGGTTAACAACCCCACGACATGTCAACCCTCTCCCTTCTCGAACTTTTTTTTTGGTGAAAATATACATAGCCAATGATACACCATTTCAAAAATTTCTACATGCACAGTTCAGTGACATCGACTACGCTCTTCCACTTATGCTGTTATTCTCACTTTAGATGAGGGTTTATGGAACAAAATAGTTTCTCATTAAACAGTTAGTACACATGTTGCACTATGACAATGGTTAACAACCTAACAACACATCAACACTATCTTTACTCAACCTTGGGTTCCCTATCACCAGCTTTCCTGTCCTGTTCTGCCTTCTAGCCCTTGTCCCTGGACTGCTGTGCCTCATTAGTCCCATTTGGTTTTCTAGGGCTGTCCACTCCAAGGCTGAACAGTGAACCTCGGAGGTAACTTCACCACTGAGCTAAAAGGGTGTCTGGGGGCCATACTCTCGAGGTTTCTCCAGTCTCCTTTAGGCCAGTAAATCTGGTCTTTTTTTGTGTGTGTGTGAGTTAGAATTATGCTCTACATCCTTCTTCAGCTCTGTCCAGAACCCTCTGTTGTGATCCTGGTCAGAGCAGTCAGTGGTGGTAGCCGGGCACCATCTAGCTGTACTGGACTCTGTCCGGTGGAGGCCTTGGTAGCTGTGGACAGTTAGTCCTTTGGACTAATCTTTTCGTTGTATCCTGTTCTCTTCATTCTCCCTTGCTCCCGAAGGGATGAGACCAGTGGAGTATCTTAGACGGCTGCTCACAGGCTTTTAAGACCCCAGACGCTACTCACCAAGGTAGAATGTAGAGCATTGTCTTTAAAAATTGTGTTATGCCAATTGAGCTAGATGTTCCCTGACACCATGGTCCCAAGAGCCCTCCACCCAACAGTTCAGTCCCTCAGGGAGTTTGGATGTGTCTATGGGGCTTCCATGACCTTTCCTTGTATAGGTTGTGCTAGTTTCCACTGTGTTGTGTACTATCTCACCCTTCACCCAAGATACCACTTATCCATTGCCTGTTTAGTATTTCCGCCCCACCTCTCCCATCCCTGGTAACCAACAAAGATCGTTACATTTTGTGTGTGAACTTTTTCATGGATTTTTTACAACAGAGGCCTCATACAATATTTGTCCTTTTGTGATTGACTTATTTCACTCTGCATAATGTCCTCCAGTTTCATCCATGTTATGAGATGCTTCACAGATTCCTTGTTGTTCTTTCTCGTTGCATAGTACTCCATTGTGTGTATGTACCATATTTTGTTTATCCATTCTTCTGTTGATGGGCATCTAGGTTGTTTCCATCATTTTGCTATTGTGAACAATGCTGCCATGAACATAGGTGTGCATATGTCTATTCAGGTGATGACTCTTACTTCTCTAGGATATATTCCTAGGAGTGGGATTGCTGGATCAAATGTTATGTCTATTTCTAGCTTTCTGAGGAAGCGCCATATCATTTTCCAAAATGCTTGTATCATTTTGCATTCCCACCAGCAGTGCAGAAGAGTTCCCATCTCCCCACAGCCCCTCCAACATTTACTATTTCCAGTGTTTTTGATTCATGCCAGTAATGCCGGGGTGAGATGGTATCTCATTATGGTTTTAATTTGCATTTCTCTACTGGCTAGTGATCTCGAACATATCCTCATGTGTCTGTTGGCTACTTGAATGTCTTTTTTGGTGAAGAGTCTCTTCATTTCCTTTGCCCATTTTTTAACAGGATTATTTGTCTTTTTGTTGTAGAGGTGTTGGGTTTTCCTGTAGATTATGGAGATTAGATCTTTGTCTGACTTAAACTATCCAAAAATTTTTTCCCAGTCTGTAGGTTGTCTTTTCACTCTTTCGGTGAAGTCTTTGAAAAGCTTAGGTGTTTGATTTTTAGAAGATCCCAGTTATCTAGCTTTTCTTCTGGGGTTTTGTGTGTTGATGGTTACGGTTTGCATCCTGTTAATGCCGTGTGTTAAGGCCTGTAGCGTTGGTCCTATATTTTCTTCTATGAACTGTACAGTTTTTGGCTTTATATTTAGGTCTTTGATCCGTTTTGAATAACTTTTTGTATACGGTGTGACATATGGGTCCTGTTTCATTTTTTCGCAGATGGATATCCAGTTTTGCCAGCACCATTTGTTAAAAAGACTGTCTTTTCCCCATCTGATGGACTTTGGGCTCTTGTCGAAGATCAGGTGACCATAGATGGATGGATTTACATCTGGGTTCTCAATTCTGTTCCATTGGTCAATGTATCTGTCGTTGTACCAGTGCCAGGCTGTTTTGACTACTGTAGCTGTACAGTAGGTTCTGAGGCCAGGTAGTGTGAGTTCTCCAACTTTATTATTCTTCTTCAGTAGTGCTTTCCTTACTCGGGGCTTCTTCCCTTTCCATATAAAGTTAATGATTAGTTTTTCCATCTCTTTGAAGAATGTTGCTGGTATTTGGATTGAGATTGCTTTGTATTTGTAAATTGCTTTGGGTAGAATTTTCATTTTCACAATGTTGAGTCTACCTATCCATGAGCATGGTATGTTTTTCCATTTATGTAGTTGCCTTTGGGTTTCTTGCAGTAGTGTTTTGTAGTTTTCTTTGTATAGGTCTTTTACATCCCTGGTCATATTTATTCCTAAGTATTTTATTTCTTTAGGGGCTATTATAAATGGTATTGTTTTCCTGATTTCCTTTTCTTCATTCTCCTTATTGGTGTATAGGAATCCAACTGATTTTTTTATGTTTATCTTGTATCCTGCTACTCTGCTGAATCTTTCTATTAGTTCCAGTAGATTTCTCATGGAGTCTTTAGGGTTTTCTAGGTATAGTATCAAATCATCTGCAAACAGGGATAGTTTAACCTATTCATTACCAATTTGGATGCTCTTTATTTCTTATTCATGAAAGATACTGGTTTGTAGTTTTCTTTTTTTGTGGCATCTTTGCCTGGTTTTGTTATCAGCGTTACACTGGCGTCACAGAATGAATTTGGAAGTGTTGCTTCCTCTTCTATGTTCTGAAATAGTTTAAGTAGTACTGGTACAGGCTATTCTGTGAATGTTTTGTAAAATTCTCCAGGGAAGCCATCTGGGTCAGGGCTTTCTTTGGTTGGGAGTTTTCTCATTACCTTTTCAATCTCTTCTCTTGTTATGGGTCTGTTCAGATTTTCAACATCACTTTGTTGTAGTTTGGGTAGGTAGTATGTTTCTAGAAATTTATCCATTTCCTCTAGGTTTCCAAATCTGTTCGAGTATAGTTTTCCATAATATTCTGTTATGATCCTTCTTATTTCATTTGGGTCTGTTGTAATGTCCCCCATTTCATTTCTTATTTTGGGTATTTGTGTCCTCTCCTGTTTTTCTTTTGTCAGTCTGGCCAGTGGTTTGTCAGTTTTGTTGATTCTTTCAAAGAACCAACTTTTGGTGCTGTTGATTCTTTCTATTGTTTTTTCTGTTCTCTATTTCATTTATTTCTGCTCTGATCTTTACTATTTCCTTTCTTCCCGTGGTTGTGGGCTTTTTTTGCTGTTCTCTTTCTATTTGTTTGAGTTCTGTAGTTAATGTTTTGATTTTGTCCCTTTCTTCTTTTTTGATATGTGCATCTATTGCTGTAAATTGTCCTCTGAGGACTTCCTTTGCTGTGTCCCAAAGGTTTTGGTATGATGTGTTTTCATTCTCATTTGATTCTAGGAATTTTTGGATTCCATCTGTGATTTCTTCTATTACCCCCCAGTGATGTGTAAGCAGAGTATTATTCAGTTTCCATGTAGTTGTTTTTTTTTTCCTTGCTCTTTCTAGTGTTAATTTCTACCTTGATGGCATTGTGGTCAGAGAAGATACTTTGAATTATCTCAGCGTTTTGGATCTTGTTGAGGATTGCTCTGTGGCCTAACATGTGGTCTATTCTGGAGAATGTTCCATGTGCATTGGAAAAGAATGTGTACTTTGCAGTGGTTGGATGGAGTGTTCTCTACATGTCTATGAGGTCAAGTTTGCTGATTGTGCCCTTTAGATCTTCTGTATCTTTGCTGAGTTTCTTCTTAGTTGTTCTGTCCTTTACTGAGAGTGGTGTGTTGAAATCTCCTACTATTATTGTGGGACTGTCAATTTCTCTTTTCAGTGTTGTTAGAGTTTGTTTTATGTATTTGGGAGCCCTGTCATTGGGTGCGTAGATGTTTATTATGGTTAAGTCTTCATGATGGATCGTCCCCTTAATCATTATATAGTGTCCTTCTTTGTCTTTTATGGTCAATTTTGTTTTAAAGTCTATTTTGTCTGAGATTAGAATTGCCACTCCTGCTCTTTTTCGGTAGTTGTTAGCTTGATGTATTTTTTCCAACCTTTGACTTTTAATAAATTCACATCTTTGTTTCTAAGGTGTGTCTTTTGTAGACAGCATATTGATGGATCCTGTTTTCTTATCCATTCTGTCACTCTCCGTCTCTTTATGGGTGCATTGAGTCCATTTACATTCAGTGTAATTATTGATAGATGAGAGTTTGCTGTTGTCATTTTGTAGTGCCTTTTTTTGTGGTGCTGAAGTTTTCTTTCTTCTTCTTACTCTCTTGTGCTGAGTTACTTTTGTTTGTGGATTTTTTTTCATTTCTTCTGTTTTTGTACGTTTTGTTTTTGCCGAGACTTTATGTTTTTCCTCTTTATTTTTATGAGTATGTTTGTTAACTTTCTTCGTGGTTACCATGAATTTTACCCTTATCTTTCTAAGTTTGGAGCAGTCTATTTTACTTGGTATCGCCTTGCCTTTGTCTCCATTAGAAGAGTCTATACCTACACTCTTTATTCCGTCTTTTATTGTTCTGATGTTCTTGTCATTTACTGATTACCTGCTCTGATTCCCTGCTGTAATTCTTTTGTTTTTGGATAGTCCTTGAGACTTCATTCCCTAGATTGGTATCTGACTGGTACGATCCCGCTTCCTAGATTCTGCCTGTGAGCTGAAGTTGTTTGCTCTCAGATCGAAGAACTCCCTTTAATAATTCTTGTAAATTTGGTTTGGTTTTTACATATTCCCTTAATTTCTGTTTATCTGGAAATGACCTAATTTTGCCATCATATTTGAGCGAGAGTTTTGCAGGATATTTTATTCTTGGCTAGCAATTGTTTTCTTTCAAGGTTTTATATATGTCATTCCATTGCCTTCTTGCCTGCATGGTTTCTGCCAAATAATCTGACTTTAGTCTTATTGTTTCTCCTCTGTATGTGACTGCTTGTTTTTCACGAGCTACTCTCAGGATTCTTTGTTTGTCTTTAGTTTTGGTGAGTGCGATTATGATATGCCTTGGTGATTTTCATTTGGGGTCTATCCTATATGGGGTTCGTTGAGCTTCTTGGATGGCAAGATTTTCATCTTTCATGATATTGGGGAAGTTTTCTGTCAGCAGTTCTTCAATGATCCTCTCTGTGTTTTCTATTTTATCCCCCTATTCCGGAACTGCAGTCAGTTGCAAATTTTTGCTTTTGATTTTATCCCACATAACTCTCAGAATTTCTTCTTTTTTCTTTGTTCTTTTTCTGAGTTTTCCTCAGACAGAGTTGTATCCAAGTGTTTGTCTTCAATTCCACTGATCCTGTCTTCTACCATTTCATATCTGAGTCTCAGCCCTTCTATGACACTGTCCATTTCTCAAATCTTGTTGTTTATCTTTTGGATTTCTAATTGTTTTCTTTGTATAATTTCTAGTTGTGAATTTATTTTGGGATTTTGTTCCTGCATTATTTTCCTGAGTTCTTACAATTTTTTGTCTGTATTTTCCATGAATTTGTTTATTTTTTCCTCCTGTTTGTTAGCTTTTTGCCTCAGCTCTTGGAGATTTCTGAGTATCTGATATTTGAATTCCCTATTGGGTAGTTCTAGTGCATTTTCTTCCACTGGAGAGTCATCTGTTTTTTTATTTTGGATGCCTACTGGAACCATCCTGTCCTGTTTTTGTAAATGTTTTGGTATTGTCTGCTGTCTTCGGGGCATTCAGTAGTTATTTTTCTCATTTATTGATTGTAGATTTATTTGTTTTGTCAATTTTTTTTTTTTTTTTTAATCTGGCTATGTCTGCTCAGGAGGGGTGTGTGTTCTTTGTTGTTTGCTCGTCTGTGGGCACAATGCTTTTTGTCTCCTTCTTCAATTGGCAGGGTCAGTCGCTCAGATATGGTACAGCAGGGCAGGTCTAGCTGAAGAGGAGTTACTGGGATGGGTTGTCTGTGGCACTTACTACAGACACCAGGGCGGTCGGTAATCAGTGCAGGGCAGGTTCCAGTAGGCCGTGCCTGTGCTGCTTGGTGGTGTGCTGTTAAGCACACGGTGCAGATAGGTAGGATGTAGAGGGGAGATTGTTATGTGTGGAGCTAATATGGATATGGGAGAGAGGATAGAGGAACAGGAGCCAAAAACATTCCAACAACCAAAAACGAGGTCCTAGGGATCTTGCTGTTGGATTTGATAGATGAGAGACTACAAAATGGAGAAAAACAAAAAGAGGAAGAAGAAAGAAAAGGAAAAAAGAAAGAAAAGAATGAATAAATAAAAATCAGAAAGGAAAAAGAACAGCAAAGCTCCCAGGGATCCCACCGGTGCAGCTATGGTGTCTGGGGAAGTTGTTCTCAGGTGTTGCAGTACAGCCTGGCTAAAAGGCATAGAGGTATTCAGTGCCAAGTATTCAGGGAACAGAAAGAGGAGGAAGGTATAGAGCGATGAGAAACTGAGTAATGAAGAAAGACAAAAAGGGAAAAAGGGGGGAAATAAAACAAATAAAACAAACAAACAAACAAGAAAAGCCCCCAAAAAGAACAGGAAAAAAAAAAAAAACATGAAAAAAGAAATGCTCTCAGGAATCCCTCTGCATGTCTGTGCAAGCCGAGGGGGTAGGCTTCAAGCTGAGCAGCACCTCCCAGCCAGAATGGGCTCCCAACTCAAGAAAAGGAAAAGAAAACTAATAAACAACCCAAAATAAACAAACAGTCAAAAGCCCCAAGATCCCACCAGCTCAGCAGCCCAGACCGGGAAGCAGCTCCACACTTGAAGGCAGCTCCACAGCCCCTCAGGAGGAAGGAAAGATGGTGCAAGGAGCCAGGTATTTGAGTGAAATGAGGGGCAGGTGGTGAGAGGTAAGGACGAAATCAAAAGAAGCAGAAAAAAAGCAACACCAGCAGCCAACAAATGGTACTCAGAGACCCGGCCAGAGTGGGTTGGTGGAATCCAAGCAGCCAGTGCTTCCCAGACAAGAGACTGTGGCCGCCGGAAGCAGAGGAGGCTGAGTGGGGGTGAAGAAGGGTGGGGTGGGAAAGCATATATCACAAATTACCAGTTGTTCTGTCTCCCACTGGAAGCTCTGTGAAACTGCTTTCTCATAACCTGTATTTGCTGGTCTTTGATAGGAGTCCAAGATGGCGGATCCACACTGCATTAGCTGATAGGGGACCTCTGCAAGAATCTCTCCTCGCTCTCTGTTCTCTGTCAGTTTTCTCACTCCATTGGTGCTTGGCTGAGTTCTTTATCTCTTCATTTGACATTTTAGGGTTTCAGGATTGCTGTTTCATCTGTTTGGCATAGTTTTTCAGATATTCGTTGTGGAGGGACAGTGTGGTGCTTCTGCCTAGCGTGCTATTTTGCCGGAAGTCCACCAAGGCTTCTTTTATGCACCATAACTAAGACAAAATTTGTTGCTGTCGTTAGGTGCCGTCAAATCAGTTCTGACTTATAGTGACCCTATTTACAATCCAAGGAAACAGCACCCGGTCCTGTGCCATCCTCAGAATTGTTGTTATGCTTGAGCCCATTGCTGCAGCACTGTGTCAACCCATCTCATTGAAGGCCTTCCTCTTTTTCACTGACACTCTACAATACCAAGTATGATGTCCTTCTCCAGGGACTGGTCTCCCCTAATAACATGTCCAAAATATGTGAGACAAATTCTCGCCATCCTTGCTTCTAAAAGACAAAATAAATACTCTGTAATCTGGTAGCAAAAGAGAGAGTGAGTCCAGGCTGTCACCTATCTTCCTAAAAAGTGACTATCTGTGCCTTAATTTCTTGGAAAACAGTTGATTTTTTTCAAAGAATGAATAAACAATGACATTGAAATGTCCAAATTAGAGAGGTACTTTTCTTGAATCAACACAATCTGTTACATTATAGATGTTATTCTAAAATAACAGTACCAATTTGGCCAACTGGGCTGTTTAATTGAGAAATTAGGCCCATTCCCTTCACTATAAATCAAAAGAACAATAGCTGTTGTCACCGACTCAGTAGCTGTTTACATAATAGGGACAATAGAATAAAAACCTTAAACCGAGTACAACCCTTTCATCATCATTTGCCAGAAACTGAGAAACAGAAATACAGACTTCTTCCATAAACCTATAATAATATACTTCTGTTTTTAGTAAGAATTATATATATATATATAATTCTTGCATATATATATGCAAAATTAACTTGATATATATGTATTTGTGGTAATAAATTAGTTTTAGCTTCAGGGAAGAGATTTCTTTATGCCAATTTTTATTGCTCTGTATTTTTATGTTTATATGCATGGTATTTAGAAGTTTTTTTAATATATCTACTCAACGTAAGAGGTTTCTGTGAATATGATTAGATACACAGTAATCTATTCATTATCTTAATTATTTGCATGGAATGCAGATTATAGTCTGAAGCTGTTCAATCAATGTATTTCTGGAAAAGTTATACAGAGAATCAACACCAAACAATTATTTGCTTTCAATTAGGAATGCGTGACTTTCTTAGAGCTGATCCTTTGAAAATATAATTCTCACACTAATTGTAAATTGCAAAGTCATCTTTCAGTTACACTGTATCTCTGATTCTCATGTTTTTTAATCTTAATTTTAACTTTTCATCTCTAGATGGTGCTCTTAGTACTTACATTGCAGGCAGGCCTGCTGCCAACACCAGTATGAAGCATTCTCCAGAGAGAGAAAAGAAAGATAAAAAATAAAAAGTGCACTAGAACGAAATAAATTAACTTAGGAAAATTCTTGGAACTTTTGCTTTAGGCCAGACAAACGTATGTTGTCAGGTGATCAAGCCCCTGACAAAGTTGTTTTAAAGCTCACTTTATTAGAATTAGGAAAACAACTACTGAAGAGAAGTGTTTTAAATCTAGTTAGCAAATTCAGAATGGTTATGTACCAAACTAACTTATATATATATATTTATTTCACATCTATATGTTGTAAGGTTAAATACTTTGTAGAAGAATAAACAAATATACAAAATAAATTATTTCAGCATGCACCAACTCTATTCAGTTTCTGTAAGATATTTTAGGACTAAAGCCATATCGAAATAAACAGATATAGCATAGCTTATCAGTTTCTTGTGGGTTTTTTTTTTCTCCAAACTGTATCAAGACTTTCGATTCAGTAAACTATAATCTGCAGGCCAAATCCAGCCTGCTACTTGTTATTTATTTGGCTCATGAGCTAAGTATAGATTTTACATTTTTAATTTTGTTCTTAAATTTTAAAAAGTATATTTAGAGACACATGAAAATGACAGGAAATTCAGGTTTTGGTGTCTAGAGATAAAGTTTTATTGGAACACTGCCATACTCGTTGGTTTACGTATTGTCTATGGCTGCTTTTACCCTACAATGGCAGAGTTGAGTAATGTGACAAAGATGTGGTCCACAAAGCTTATGGTATTTGCTATCTAGTCATTTACATAGCTGCACATGGTTAAATCACTCCGCTGCTTACTGAAAGGTCGGCTACCCACCCCACCAGCCAATCCGTGGGAGAAAGATTTGGCAGTCAGCTTCCATAAAAATTTACAGCTTTGGAAACTCTATGGGGTGGTTCTACTCGGCCCTATAGGGTCCCTCCCATGAGTTGGAATTGACTTGACAGCAATTTTTTTTTCTTTTTTTGTAGTCATTTACAGGAAAAAAATTGTAGACTTCTGATCTAAGTGAAAGTCCTGAACTGTTGCATGTTTTAATCAACTGGTAACATTTTTATTAACTGTGAAGACAGCCAGAATAGACACATAGACTGAGCTCTAACCCAATTTTTTCACAGCCACTAGATTTACCCTAAGTTAAAATGACACAATCAAGGCACAAGGGAATTTACAGTAATTTTTAAATTTTGTGACTTATGGAATCTCTTACTAAAAGAAACTCTGAATCTTGTACGTATGCAGGAAAAAAATATATGTATTCAAAGATTAAAAATTCAGTCAAAGTCATGATTTGGCATTACGTAGCAGGACAACGCCAATGCAAATTCAACAGAATTTTAATGAATTCAACTGATCATTTGAATCTGCTATCTGCACTGAGTTTTATTCTATAATTCTCCACAGTGTGACACTGGCATATTAATGAGAATTTAGATCCTCCTAAGTATGTTAATGTTCATCTACTATTCCAAAACAGTATTTTTTTTTTTAAGAGAATTACAGGAATGTTGTTTCTGCAGCTACACCTCAGAACCTCATCACTTTCCTCTTTTACTATCCCTTGTGACTATTATTCTAACAGTACTCTGGGTTGCAAGTGAGAGAAACCCAAATCAAAACGACTTTAAAGGAAAAACAAAAAGAATTTTGTTGAAAGGACACTCAGGCATTTCATGTAATCAAAACAGAAGTAAGAATGGAATGATCAACATTATTCCCCCAATGCTGTTGTCTTTACTGGCATTTTTGTGCTCTCTTTTCATACTAAATAACACAATTTAAAAGTGGTTAAAACTTTGAAAGCACTAAGAAAATGAGCAATCTTGTGAAAAAGATATTCCACCTCAATTTGTCCTTTATAAAATAAGGTCTGTGTAGCACAGGAAATGCTGAAGCATGTATAAGAATAACTGAAACATTAGATTTACTGTTGTCTCAATTTTCTAATTTATTAAGTTATTAACTTGGTGTTGGGGTGGATGCTGTTTAAATTACAGCAGTTGTGATTAAAAAAAAAAAAAAAAGAACAAGTACTTTACCAACACAAACTGGAAATCGTCACAACATTAGGCCTCAAACTATTGGGCTTCCTTTGATTTGTGCATCTCTTTAACTCAGAATTATCTTTGGAACAGACTTTAGAAGCTACACTTAGTGTTGTTTAATTTGTGACACCATTTGAATAAGAAGTTTTGCATCAGAGTAATGCATATGCTTCATAATGTTTGAGAATTGACGTATAGAAATTACTGACACAGCCCATTTCTAGATAACATAAATAACCAGCCACAAAGCTTCTGTTCAAGATATTTCCTTTGGCTAAATGCCAACTCAGGTTGCCACATGGTCAATATGATTGAGTGGGTAGTAATTAACTGGCAATTAACATAGCCCCTAACACAAACAACCATGAACTAATTTGATGTGTGGGTAAGGAAATACCCAATGATCTGAACAAAATGTTATCAAGTAGAAATATGTGATTACCTCTTTTGCAAGCATTCTATTAATCTATACTCATAAAGAATGTAACCTAGAATATATCAATTCCTAATAATTTTCATGTAGTTTTTACTAACTAGTTCTGACTTAACCTCTTCATATTACAAAAAAGGAAGGCAGTCCTTTTATTTATTTATTTTTTACGGCAGCATATCTAGTAGATGAGCTTCTTGTTTTGTTAGCTGCCATCAGATTAGCCCCTGACTCGTGGAGCACCCATGCACTGCAAAACCTTGCCCAGCCTGTGCCATTTCCATGATCAGTTGGTACTCAGACCTTTGTGATCCACAGGGTTTTCATTGGCTAATTTTTGGAAGTAGATCACCAGGCCTTTCTTCCTAGTCCCTCTTAGACTGGAAATCTGTTTAGCATCACAGCAACAGGCAAGCCTTCACTGACAGACAGGTGGTGGCTGTGCATGAGGTGCATTGACCAGGAATCTAACTGGGGTCTCCCACATGGAAGGTGAGAATTCTACCAGTGAACCACCAATGCCCTGCAATAGTTGAGCCTAAGATATTACATTTCCCTACTTCTTCCCTTTCCCGGACTTAAACCTTAATCTCTAGGGCAATTCCTATTGTGACATGATTTCCATTACCATTCTCATTACATTCTAATTTATCTTTGTCTCTTATAACATGTGGACCCCAAGAGTTAAAGTGCAGACGAGCTATCAACAATTCATTTTAGATATCACAGTTCTATTAATAATGGAATTTTGGCAGCTACCTTATACTTCCTTCACATACTAAGCACATTTCCAACTAAATTCCCAAACTTTGTTTCATACTTGCTTCAATTAAATCCTGACTTCCCCATACTCATTTCTACATTGTGTTCACTATAAAAAGGTAACTACATTAAGAAAGGAAAGTGACCTTTCATAGAGAATGGTGCTGCAGACATTTTATGTTCTCTTTGAACATGATTCTATTTACTTTAGTTGGGAAATGCACTGGGAAAAAAGCCTTTGAAAATTATTGTGTGCTTTACTTAACTATAATGACTCTAAACTATATTGCAACTACTCTGTTCACTTATTGTGCAAAACATTGTTAGGGAGAATAAATAAAGAATAAATTTTACTTAAAAATTTGAAAATAATCCTAATTAAAATGGGCAGTGAAACCATGCTCTCTTAGTTACCTATTGCTGTTGTAACAGAAATACCACAAGTAAGTAGCTTTTTAAAAAAAGGTTTTTTTTGTCATATTTCAGGAGGCTGGAAATCCGAATTCAGGGTGTGGCTCTCGGGGAAATCGTGTCTCTGTTTATTTAAGCTTCTAATAGTCAGTGATCCTTGGAGTTCCTGAGCTTGTAGACGATCCTCGCATGGCATCTGTCTTCCCCAGTTTGTGCCCCAGTCTGTGTCTAATCCACTCTTTTTATAACTCAGAAGTGATTTGGTTTAGGACTTGTCTTAAATTGTTATGGCCTCATTAACATAACAAAGAAACCCTATGTCCAAACAGGATTACATCCACAGGAATAAGGGCTAGGATTCCAACACATATTTTGGGGGTACGCAATTCAATCCATAACAGATGCCTAGCTAGTTTTCATGAAATTGTACAAAAATGATTTGATGCGATCTTTTAATAGATTGCCATGAATTGTGATGTAATATAAGCGATGTCGTTGTTGTTGGGTGCTGTCGAGCCAATTCCAAGTCGTAGAGATCCCACGTAACAGAGTAGAACTGCCCCATAGAAGTTAATAGAGTTTTCTAGGCCATAGTCTTTAAGGGAGCAGATTGCCAGGTCTTTCTCCTGCTGAACGGCTGGGTAGGTTAGAATTACCAACATTTTAGTTACCAGCCCCGTGCTTAACCATTACACCACCAAGTCTCCTTGGTACAAACAATATAGACAAGATATGAAAGAACAATGTTCAGTATTAATTTGTCAATTTACTATCCGGGAAACCGTAGACAGATTATTTAACCTCTCAGTTTCTTCATTCAAATATGTGAAAAACAAATGCTAGCTTTCTTGCCACCTCTCTGATGGATCTTGTACTTCCATAAACAAAAAAAAAGCCAAACCCTTTGCTGCAGAGTCGATTCCAACTCATGGCAACCCCATGTGTTACAGAGTAAAACTGCTTCATAGGGTTTTCTTGGTTGTAATCTTTTCAGAAGCAGACTGCCTGGCCTTTCTTCTGTGGCATTGCTGGATGGGTTCAAACCAACAACCTTAAGTTTGTAGTCAGTCGTAAACTGTTTGCACCACTTAAGGAGCCCCTTAAAAAAAAAAAAAAAGCCTTTGAGTCAATTCCAACTCACTGCTTCCTAAAATTTTTCACAGTGCTCCTTTTGCCTAAAAAGCCCTTATTCCCAACTCTGCCTAAAATATCCCTTCGCAAGTCTCCCCATAATAATTTTCCCATGTGCCCTCTATAACATACACAGGCAGAAATGATTGTACCAAGCTGTTTGAAAAAAACAAAACAAGTGAACTCTGAGTGAGAGAAGGAAGAAAGAGAATACACAGGTGGGCCCACAATTGTTGGTATAGTGATCTCTGTACCTCATAGAGGAGCCTGTTTGGGCCTGAAAGGGGAGGGCAAATATGCAGTGGGATGCATCGCTAGAAAAGCCCTTTGGGGATTATTTACTCACATTAAAAATAAACACCTACTATTGTTTTCAGTAAGACCATTTCAAATTATTGTCATTTATAATAAAGAAATTACGCGAAAATACGCTTTTGCTAAGAGATCACTTGGATGTTTGTGAAGCTCCTCTGTTTTCACAGAAATGAGCTATAGCTGCAGTCTTCACAGTTTAGTTCTCTTGGGCAAACTCACATAAAACATTAAACTATTGTTTTGTATACAAAAGTTTCCTAGTAGTTATCATTTGCATAATATTTTTGTTTTTCTTGTTGTATGTCTTGGTCGTGCCTAACTCCAAGTCAACCAGATGCCAGAAGTAGAATTCTAAGTTAGGTAACAAAATTTATCAGTCCTGCTTGGCTTTTAAACGTGTCTGTAATACCTCATTTGAGAGGACATATTACCTACCCCAAGTACAAACACATGAACTGTGTAGGCATTGCCTTTATAGTTAATTGTGTAGTTATTAACTGAGATATATTAATAATAATCTTTAATTGATTTTCTTTTTCTTTTGACCTTCAAATTATTTTATAACTTCACGTGTATTAGCCTTGAAGTATTGGCTGAGAGAAAAAACACTGTACTCTTTGCCAAAAGTTTGGTTTCTGGAGCTAGATCAGCTGATCATTAGCTGAATAATATTGCAAAATTCTCCTGATAGTTCCTTGCTGAATGATCTTAAAGAACCCCACCCCATCCCTGACAATGCTATGTCTTTGTTTCTTTATCTACAATGAAGTTTGTTGAACCAGACTATTCCTAAAGTGTAACTTGGACTTAACTGGGAATGTTAATGTATTTTATTCAGTACTCCACAAATGGTACTTTTACTTTGGTCACTTTGCTTATAATTACATATCAAGACGTAAAGAGAAAAAGTATAGGCATTAAAACCATTCAGATATTATAACAAATGGTGAAGACTAAAAGCAATAGCCTGTTCTGTACTAGAAAGGAGAAGCTGTTTGTTTTTCATTTAACAAAGGTAATGGAATACCTTAAATCTTATGCTTGTAAACTGAAATTTTATTCTGTGTCTCCAGTCGGTAAAAAAGTTGTTTAATGAAAAACTTTAGGTTGAATAATGTTTCTTTAATTTGTATAGCACCTAAAAGTGTAATACACTCTTGCCTGTACATAATTTCACTATATTTGCAAAATTACATTGAAGGATGTGGAGGGAAATGGAAGGGAACAAAGAAGCTGGTGTTGACTTAGGAGTTTGTGCTGGTGTTGTGCCAGGATAGTGCTGTGCCGGGCTGGTGCTATGCCGGGCTTTATCCTGCCCCTGAAAAACCACAGCTCCAAGAGTCAAAAGACTTGTCCAAGAGTATAAGTCAAATAAGTCGAAGGATTTGGTTTCTTGAACTAGAGTTAAGTGTGCAGATCCAATATTCTATTGCTTCTTCGCCTAAAACATACTGGATTTCAGAAGCACATGTAATTCTGATTCCATTCTCGTCGCTCAAACTTTCTTGTCATTGGACAGTTTTTCTGAAAGAAGAAAAAAAATGCATTCTTTATAAATGACTAGTGTGTTATGATCTTATTTTAAACAATTTACAATATAGGAACAAACGGCAAAAACCTCTTACCATTTATACAAGGTGATAGGAATGTATCACATGTAAAATAATTACTTAATGTAGCTCATAAAGTATAATTACTAATGCATTTCAGAAGAGAGCCTGAATTCATTTGCTAAAAAACACTCGTTCCAAAAAACTGTTATTCTGACTAAAGAGAAAAAAAAAATGTATTACTGAGGAGCATAACCAAAAATTTGAAATACTGCCAGGGACCATCACTTTCACCCCAAATAGTTTCCGCTTCTCCAGTGATTTTGACTGGCATTTTGAAATGTGCTTGTGAATAAAACAGAAAGAAAACGGCATACCTCACATTCAAATGCCCACACAAAGATAATAATGGAAGCAGAGTTTTCTGGGTCATTGGAGAAGGCAATCCCATCCGAATGTTTGTTCCTGGTGATGATAAGAGTAGAGTGAATATTCTTCGGCATCATATAACCCAGACTAGCAGAAGGACTGGGTGGCTGATGATTGATTTCATACAAAAAAGCTGAGCAACCGAGGGTGGAAGAAATGGAAAAAAAACAAAGCAAAAACTGAACAAGAGTTATTCCAGATTCTTTGGTATTGAGATAAATTCAAAGCCACAGAGTCCTGAACTCAGACCTGAGGGTAAATCCATAACTTTGTCCCATCGTCTGCCCTTAAGTGTGGAAGTGTAATGGAATTGCAGAGCAAAAGCAGACAAAAGTTTAAGAGTCATTTTTTTTTTTTCCAATGATTAGAATAAGTGCTTTCTCCTCAACTTTCCAAAACAGATGGTTGTCTATTCTAAGATGAAAGATTAGTGTGAAGGAAATTCCCCAACTTTGCTCAGGAGCATACAGTCTGGCCTGTATTGGCAGGCAGTAATCAGAAACAAAATGCCCCCATTGAAGCAGTGTTTTCAAGAAAGCTTAACTCTGTGAGGTACATTGGTAAAGAGCACTATCCTGCTTCTCACTGTTCTCTCTACCACCCCCTGAAAACTTCCTCCCAGCATTCTCTCTTATCAGTAGTTCCACTGAGGCAAAAACTCTATTTATTGTAAATATTTCTACTTCTCAGAGATCGTCTGTAAAAATAAAATTTATTTGGATTATCATGTACAAAGTACAAAACATATCAAGCATCATGAAGATGGTGCAGGACTGGACAATTTTTTGCTCTGTGACACGTGGGGTCACCCTGAATCAGAGACAACTCTATAGCAACCAAGAACAATAGCAACGGCATGGTTGTGTGATGCCCACTGCCATATCGAAGGTGTGCTTGAACACTGGTTTTGACAATATTGTGTCATTCATGCCATTTTGTCTTATTTTGTCTTTTTAATTTTTTCTGTTCAGAAAATGAGGTTAATCAGTCTAGGAGAATCAGCAATATGACAGTAATTATCAGTGACCTGTCTAAACTGTCAAAACTATGGTTTTGAAATGTCATCTTTTACTTTCTTTTCTATGATGTAGCATTACACACATTTAGTAAAGTATGGAAACTGATAGTTTATACACACTTTTAAAACATCAAGTGGTATTTTTGTTAATTCTTATTCTAATCTTCTCTAGTCTAGATTAAATTATTGGAAGCTGTGTCATTCTTAAGTATACATTACATTCCCTGATTTATAAAATATTTCCAGTACTTGGACAACTTCTCTACAACTTCTCCTTCAAAGATACACTGAGTATGATTCTAAATCCTAGGTTATATTTTATTGAGAATTCAGACAATTCAGAAAAACATGAGCAGACTAGTGATTTTATTTAGAATGACTGCCAGGTTAACTAATTTTCATTCATGGATAAAATATTTTCCCTTTTGTTACTTTTTGGGCTGAATTATTTAGAAGGAGAAAAGAGCCAGGGCTTGGTCATACCTAGACAAATGCTACCCTTTTAATATAGCTATAAGGAAAAAGTAGAAAATAATTGCTTAGGTATTAAGTGTTTTCAAAAGGTCATGATTTAGTTGAGAAGATAAGACAAAACAAAATCCTAGAAATAATACTAAAGATGAGAGGTCATCCAAGTTAATTATTACTTTTTGGGTTTGCCAATGAATGCAAGGACAATACAATAATTAAGGTACTGGTGAAAACAGAAGCAAATGTCCTTTTTTAAAAAAAAAAAAAAAAAACAAAAAAAAAAACCATATCTGAAAATTTGCTGATTAGGTTTTCACCTGCAGTTTCTTCAGCTGTTCATTTATAGCTGTCATATGATAACAAAAGGTCCAAGTGTGCGACAGCTTTACCTTGCACCTGCTCAAATGGAAATTACTGAACAAAAGGAATTTCCTATCTTGCATGCTTAAGTGGCTTTGTGTAAGATATTGAAAAAATGCTAATTCTCATTTTTTCTTAACAAGATACATGTAAAATATTTCATTTATTTATATATTATTCAACCAAATGCAATAAATAAAAATAAATGATCATTAAATTTTAAAGTTTCACATTCCAGGGGATAATATACAATAATAATAATAAACAATGCAATGCTCTAATAGAGAGAGAAACTCTACAGAGGCATTACTTTGTCACTGAGGCTAGAGGAAGACCAAAGAATTCAGTGTTTTTCCCTGAATTATGTCTATCTTTAAAGGCGACTTCACACTGTCACAAAGAATGCCAACCGGCTAAAGACAGAGGGAGACATTTTATACAGTGTCTAGAAAAATAACAGATTATACTGGAAGAAAACTTAAGGCCTGATTTAGAGAGGATTTATAGACAATTAGGAAGTGGAGTTTATAATGAAGAGCCTGAAATTAGTAATTGTTTTTTTTGTTTGTTTGTTTGTTTTGTTTTTTATTTACTACTGGTTTCTGAGCAACACAGGGTTAAATACTTCTTGGATCCAGGTACTGGTGGGTATTTTTTAAAAGTAAATATTTCACTTTTTTCTTTCTCCATTTGCCTGTTTCAAGACTGCTTATGTAAAACAAAACCTCCCTTTCCACACGACTTTCTTAAAGCTGGTCTTGAAGTGCATGGAGTATATGGAGACTAATCTAGTTAGTCCTAAGCTGCCCCGGCCCCCTTCATTTCATTGTTTGATTGCAACCTCACCAGATACCTAAAACCAAGACCCTAAATTCAAACTTTCCCAGTTGCTGACCCACAATTTTTTCTGTTTTCAGCCACTATGTTTTGGGGTGGTTTGTAAGACAGCAATCTATATCAGTAATAGATTTAATGTTTATAAATAACCCTTAGTGGGTGGGGAGGTCCAATTCCCCGGCAGAATTAAAATGTAGTTTGCAGTTTTAATTTCTCACCATTTTAACTGTTTCTTTCTACTTTTAATGTTTTTATATGTTTTGTTACTGCATTTGCCAATAACTTTAATTGCTTCTCTAATGGACTTTAAATTCTTCAAAAAAGTAGATTTAATTTTATTTTAAACAATGACTTCAAAATATATTTTCCATTGACTACAGAGTTTTCTTTGTTGAAGAGGCATTAAAGGAGGTATGCTAATCTTATAGTATAGTGCCTAATGTACTAAGATATTGTGTCAGTTTATCAAAAGAAAAATAAACATATTTACTGAGAGCCATAAGTCAGATTCTATACTAAACTGTAAGAATAAAATGATATAATATGGGTTTTTATGGGACTTATTTAGGTCAGTTCCAAGGGGATATATATATCTCAAAGTCATAGCCCCTGGGTGAAAGAAATGGTTAAGCACTGGATTATTAACTGAAAGATTGGCAGTTCAAACACACTGAAAGGCACCTTGGAAGTAAGGTCTGGCAATCTATTTCTGAAAGGTCACAACCTTGAAAACCCTATGGAAAGCAGTTCTACTCTGCACGCATAGGGTCGCCATGAGCTGGAATCAACTCGATTGTAAATAACAACAATCTCAAAGTTAGGAAAGTTTTAACATAGACAAGGAGCAAGGAGGAGGTCCACATCATCAAAGATCTGTGGGAAAGTCTGTCAGCATGCGGAACCTTCTAGAGCCAGGGAGGGAGAACATGACTTTTCTAGAAATCAGACCCAAGCTAAAATAAGGGAAAAAGAATTCAGAAAAAGTTGGCAGGTCTCTGAGGCTAAACTTCATCTAATTTACAAACTATTCAGGATCTGGTCCCTCACTTCCTGATGGTCTTGATTTTAAATGTTATTAAAGTTAATAGTAACTTACAGTATCCGATTTACATGAATTTGCATTAATTTATTTGCTTTCATTTTAACTATTTTAAGCCAAGCACATTTAGTTTGACATTTCATGTTCAGCCAAGCCCAAGTGAGCTTCTAAGTTGAAACATAAAACTGGTGAACTTCAGCAAACTCTTTTGGGTTCACCCAGTTTGACAAGTATTGTCATATTTTACAAAGAAACCTGGTGATGAACTCAAATAGAACCACAAAACGCCATGAATTCTCTAGAATTTGCTATAAAAACTGGGTGGCTCAACTAAATTGAAATGGTGAACTTAGGTCTCAGCTAATTCAGAAACAATGAAACACTTCATTTAGAAACCTGACCAAGGTCTAGACAAACTTGACTTATTTTCTGAAATTGAACTCCCAAATAGCTGAGTTTGCATGCCATTGATTTGAAATGAAATCTCACTATGACATTTGCTGAGACTAAAAGCATGAATTTTAATAAGCCACATAAGAAAAAAAGAGGTATTTCTTACAGAAGCATATCTACAGCAAATAGCGCCTATGGCAAGCACTAAAATTGTGCCCTTGTCCAAATATCTGATACCTATCTTTTAGACTACTTTAACATAATATCAGTTCAAAAATACAAATCAGGCTCGTTAGTCTTTTATTAACACATTATGGCACTACATGAAAATTACGACTGCACCGTCCTTGCTTTCACTGGTGAAAATTGGTCTATGATGTGCTCAATGTCGTTTTTTTTTTAATTTCTTCTCTCTCTACCCTCAGTAAAGCAGGATCACAGTCTGCCTTGACCCATGGCGGCCCTCAAATACAAAAATATTAGTTTTAACTTGCTGAGTGATCTCTCACAGATGGTGATGGAAACTGACAAGATTAATGGAAACTGCTCAGCGGCACCCTCACCACCCTCTTCAAGTGGCATCCAGGACACATGCCATACCTGCCATACCTTAGATACACCTCTGATTTCATAATCCTTTGATTAAATATTAAGGGGAACATTTAGAACATTTTCCCAAGGACTTACAACTCAGTGCACTTTTGGAGTAATGATGGCCAAACATTCTTTATACCCTTCCCATCAAGAGCTGGGCTCTATTTCTCTTCCCTTAAAAGGGGGCTAAGGAGCCCTGGTGGTGCAACAGTTAAATGTTCAGCTACTAATAAATACATGGTGGTGCAGTGGTTAAGAACTTGGCAGCTATCCAAAAGGTCAGAAGTTCGAACCCACCAGCTGGTCCTTGGAAACCTTATGGGGCAGTTCTACTCTGTCCTATAAGGTCGCTAGAAGCTGGAATTGACTTGACTGCAATGGGTTTAGTTTGGTTTGGTTCGAACCCACCCAGTGATTCTGCAGGAGAAAGACCTGATGATCTGCTTCCATAAAGATTACAGCTAAGACTATCCCATGGGGCACTTCTACTCTGCAACATGACGTCATTACGAGCCACAATCACTTGATGGCTCTTAACAACAACAAAAAGGGGCTGGCTCATGACCTACCAACTGAGTACCGTCGGGGTAATGTTAAGACAGCCTTTATAAGGACCGATATTTTGGAACATTTATTTCTGGTGTACTGACCTAGCACATAAGGAACGCACTACATTAATGGAGGGACCAATAGGAAAGTACAGAAAATACATATAGCATGAGGAGGACCTACCTGAGTTAGCCTTCCAGGTGCCCCTGTCAAAGCACTTGGCATGAGAGTAAAGATATTCTCATATCAGACCAGCCCAGGAACCAGCTAAATAGCTTGAGTGATCATAGGCCCTATCACGTGGAGAAGTATTGCCTAGCCAAGAACTGGATAAATTCCTGACCAGGGATTATTATTTTAAGCACTAAATTTTGGGTTTTTTTTTTATGCAGCACAAATAGAATGGATTACATTATTAAATTTACCTCTTTACTTACTCTTGTTAAGACAACAGAAATATCTTAATTTCTAGTAATGGGTGTTTAGAAACAACATACTCCAAATATAACTGATAAAATTTATAAATTTTCCACTGCAAATATGAGTTTCTCTTAAGGAAGTAATGATGCAGTTAGCCAATCAATCTTTCCAGAACTAAGTCACCTCACATATGTTGTACTGCTATATAGCATCCAAGATATGAGTCCAGAATTTAAATAAAAACACATCAAAAACAAACAAAAATATTAAACAATAATATAAAATACAAAGAAAGTACATAGCATGTAAATCATAGTTGGAATGTCTTTCAGAGGTTATAAAAGCTGTCACCTTAATCTAATATGTATTTTCTCACAAGACTAACAGTCATAGAGTCAGCTGTTCTACAATTGATTCTGATTTTTGCAGTATAAATGACCAATTTCTGCACCATTGATCCAACCAGTCATGCAGTCAATAGCACAACTGAAAACACCATGAAGAGCAGACTATTTCTGAATGTTTTTTATTGTTAAATCTTGGCAAGACTTTTTAAGAACATAAACTCTATTAATGTTTACTCTTTTATAAAATAATCATTTAAGTCTTGGAGAATAATGCCCTAAGAACAATTCTAATATCCCAATAGATAAATTAATTTACATTTTTACTTATTTCTAAAGTAAAATTTCTCGAGAAACTGTAAAAAAAATAAGTGCTAATACAAAGCAACATATCACAAAGGAGACAAGAGAACACATAGGAAACAAATTTAACAGAATGAATGAGTTGATAATGCTACATCATATTCATTTACAGAGTTGGAAAGATATGGCAACAAAAGGTCCAAATCATTCATAACAATTCTGTTGTAATTTCTCTAAATACTTAAAAATATTTTTGAAATAAGAAATTCTGTGGTATTCTACAAGTTTCTCCAAGTACAAATCACAAAGCTCAGAAATTCTTCCTTTTCCCTTGCAATTTTTAGCGCTGTAGTTTCTTCTCCTTCAATAGTGCTAACTTTGTTTTTTTTATAGAGCTCATAGGGTATCAGATTTATATGTGTTTGAATCTTTTCAGTTTAATCCCTTTTCCAGAAGAGATTATGTAGATGACACTGAAACACCACCTCTCTAATTTTCAAGGAAGTGCTTTCTCTTTGTGGACAGCTCTGAATGTTGGAGCAGTCTTCATTATATGGAGCAGAAACATACTTGTTTGCATTAATGTCCACTTGTTTCTACTTTTAGCCCTTGTGTTCTTGTACAGGAGTCCTGGTGGCTAGCGATTAAGAGGTAAGGCAGCTAACCAAAAGGTGGTCCACCTGGCACTCCTTGGAAACCCTATGGGGCAGGTCTACTCTGTCCTATAGAGTTGCTATGAATCAGAATTGACTTGATGGCAATGGGTTTTTTGTTTGTTTGGTTGGTTCATATACAACATTTTATACTTCTTCATAGATATTTGAAAACATTATCATATGCTTCACATCAGGTCCCCTCAGTAAAAATCGTAAAATCCTTCAGTCTCTTCTCACATGACGTAAGACCCTTCATCATCCTGATACGACTATTCTGAATTCAATGCTTTTTTTTGAAACACAGAGCTTGGATTTAAGGATAATGTATTAGCTGTGACATGAATAGCAGCAGGTAGACAAGATCTACACCACTTTATTTTAATACTGTACTTGAATGAATTCATACAATAAATAATTATCGAGTACTTACTCTTCTCAAATATTGTTCTAAAACTAAGGATATAGCATTTTAAAGTAAAACAGAAAACAGCCAAGGTTCAGCTCTTATGAAGCATGTATATTTCATGTGTGTGTGTGTAGTGTGTGTGCATGTGGAGGGGGGTTGTTTCAGAGACAATACAATCAATGTAATACACGAGTGAATTATACACTATGTTAGAAAATGAAAAATACTACAGAGAAAAAAATAGAGCAGTTATGAGAGCTAGAGAATGATGGGGGCGATGAGTGCTATTTAAGAAAGGTTTATCATAGAAGGTCTCTATGATAAGGAGACATTTGAGCAACAAATGCACAAGAATGATAGAGTAAATCATGTAGAGATCTGAGGATATAGTATTCTAGTCTGGGAAACAACTAAAAGAGATATGAGGAGGGAATAAGTTTGGCTGTTGGAAAAATGGCAAGGTGTCCAGTAAGTATAATATGGTTGGACAAAAAGGTTCTGCTGTACAGTTTTTAATAATTTCTTCCCTTATTGCTCATTTTCATTGATTTGCTCATAGATATAGGCTTGGTACTTCATGGAAAATATTGTCCAAGATATTTGTTATTCTTCTCAGATTTTTATCGTGTGTACGTTAGGTGTTCTCTGTGTTTTGATTCACATTGATTATATTGCTAAATACAATAAAGGCCGTGTTAGACTCCTGAAAGAGGACATAGGAAAGCTTGTTCCTGCTTGTTAAGAGTCATATTATTACATTTGAGTCATGGAAAACTGCATTACCAATAGTTTTTGCTTTTAATTTATTTAACTACTTTTCCTCTAGAATCTCTGTTTTTGGTTGGCAGCCAAAAACGTGAACTATTTCCACCACCCAGGAACTTTGTTTGTGGCTATTACTTTGCAAAGGATCCACCCAGATGTATCACTATTTCAGATATTTTCTTGTTACATTTCATCATCCTATTTTGCT
The DNA here is from genome assembly GCA_030035585.1 of Dugong dugon. Lineage (NCBI taxonomy): Eukaryota > Metazoa > Chordata > Mammalia > Sirenia > Dugongidae > Dugong > Dugong dugon. Next base: position 44,139,673 of record CM057477.1, on the reverse strand, counting down.
TATAGTTCTTTCTTACATGAATTTTATTGATTCTGTTTTATTTAACATTAAAATTCCGGTAAAAACCACGTCTGTCCTTTGATTTCCTCCAATGTCTCAATCAGGAAATATCCTTCCTTCTACCATGTTACCAAGAAATTTCTTAAGTATCTTTACTTAAAGGATCATAAGATAATATTATAGTCTTTTTATTGTTTTAAATCTGTTAGAATTTATTTTTTGATCCGTAGTATGTACACATACATACACAGTCAAATGAAAACTCACAATTCAATTTTTTAAATTTAAAATAAAATCATCTGATTATAAACCAATTGTGAACAATCAATAAAAAAATTATATTTTTCATGTTTTCTTGGTTCATAGTAAAAGTAAAATAAAATAGCTTACTTTAGATTTGGAAAATAAGTGGACCCTCATTATAATAAATCATCTAACATATCCTAGGTTTAAGGGATATTGTGCAGAAAACCATTGAATATAACTTTTCTAGAAAACGCCCTAGAAGAACACAAGTAGAGTTGAGTTCACAGTGATGAGAAGACAGATTTTAAGGGACCCACCATGAGTTCCCGCTGAATACAAAAAAAGTTATACAGGACTTTTATACTTTAAATAAATAGAAGGATAAAGAAACATGAGTGACAAGCAGATGTAGTAGAACTAAGGTAAGGGTCAGCTAGAAAAATAAGAATTTATTATCAGAGAAAGAAATATGAAAGACAAATAAGGTTGAGTTTAAACAGAGTAGTTGTGTATGGTGCAGTAGTTATGAGCTTGGCTGCTAACCGAAAGGTTGGGGGTTTAAATCCACCAGCTGCTCCTTGGAAACCCTATGGAGCAGTTCTACTCTGTCCTATAGGGTCGCTATAAGTTGGAATTGACTGGAAGGCAACGGGTTTTTTTTTTTTTTTTTTTTTTTAGTTATATAAACATAATGACAACATCTGAGATGGTATCTTGGCTATAAAAAGCTACTGGAAAGTACAGAGAAAGACAAATGAGATAAAAGAGGATCAGAAATTCTGAGATTCTAGTACATATTGCATGAGTCATTAATATAACCAGTGACATCAACAAGGGGGATGGCATGCCTTGAAGTAAAGCTGAAATGAGCTGTGAGCCATGAAGTTCAATAAATGCTGAGGAATGTTAAGATATCTGTAAGATTAAGCAATGAAAAAAGGCAGTGCATACTTGAGCTAGTTATCATGAGACTCAAATGAGGAAGTTATTTTACCCAGGCATGAAGGATAAAGAGTTTAGATGTTTTAATAGGGAGCCAGGTGAATGCTGACTCACCTATAAGCCCTTTATTACATGGGACATGGGAAAACTAACCAACTTTGTTCAATGGGACTTGAGTGGAAGCAGTATACAGGGACTGAACAATAATTATTTCAATCAAAGAAAGGATTAGAAAGAGTCAGAATTTAAGAAGATGAGGCTGTAAGCAGAATTATTTAATATGAAATGGATATTCTATAATTACCAAATTATTTTTTAGTATAGAAGAAAACAGGGCAATTATAATTTTGCTTATAAAAATTGCAGAACATTATGGGGATAAAAATTAGTAAAAAATAGAAAGGACCAAGGCCTTACTTTGAAAGTAGAATGGAATGAATACACACTGTTGGCATTAGGCCTGGCCTCAAATTCCAAAAGAAGCTCGGTTAAATTTATGATGCAATTTGGTCAAACAGGCTCCCTTATACCTAGGTAGGAACATAAATGCTGTGTTTTTTAACAGACTCTCACCAGAAACAGTTTCTTTATTATTCTAAATATTCTCCACACCAATTGAGCTAGTTTTAGTAACTGATTTCACACTTCCAATACTTTTATACTTTTTCTTATGCTTGAATATAGCAAGATATTATCTTGAAGCATTTTTCTCCAATGGCCTTTCTATGGGATGATTTCTCCATTTATTCAGAGACATGCATATGGCCTTGAGATAAAATAAATTCCAAATCCCTTATAACAGGAATAAAAAAAGAGAAAAAGGAAAGAAGGGTGGAATTGGAGTAGGGGAGAGGAAAGCGGGTCCAGTTTTATGTCTCCAAATTAGGCCCTTCAATCCCAGATCAAAACAATAGTTTTATAGACCACCAGTTATGAGTTGCATAAGCTGGCTATTCTTAAGTGAGGGTAAGTCACTGGGTTCTATCTTATTAAGGCTTAAAAGGAGAAGACTGCAAGAATGCCCTTACACTAAGAAGGGAAGGAATTGGGAAGTGGCAAGAAATGCCTTTTGGGAGAAGGCCTTTGGGGCCTGGGAGAAGTGGTCAGATCTGGAACACACTGAATGGAGATGAGTAGATTCAGGATATAGAGACTGCAGAGTAACTAGCATCTTTAATTTGTCAATATAAACACATGGAAGTTAATCAAAGACACAGGAGCAATCTGTGGTCACATTTCAACCTGTGAGTTTGTGTGTGTGTGTGTGTGTGTGTGTGTGTTTGCTTGCTTGCTTGTTTGTTTGTTTTTTCTTTTCTTCAACATTCTTTGGATGGAACTTCCATCTGTCTACATTTCTCATGAAATATCCAGTGACACTGAACCATGCCCCAAGATCATCTGAGTCCTAACCACACTGGCTTATAGGGACATCTTCCTTTCCAGTGGCCTGGGATCCTCGCTCGTAAGTAGGATATACATTCATTATATTTACAGTATCAGATTCCATCAGATATGTGACCTAGTTTAGAAAATAAAATAAATGGTCAGCCTACTCATAAGCATACCATCCCATGTCCTCTGCTCTCAAATGAGAATCAAATTTTTGACATACAAAAGGGTAGTGATGAGGAGGAACTATGCTAGATGGAACTAGATTGTGGTAAGGCATCCTTTCCATACAATCACATGGCCCAATGGAATTTTTTTTTTTTTCTAATTCTTTATTACCAACCTAAAAGATTAAGTTGCTTCATGGCTGTTTCTACTCCTTTCTTTTGCCTTCTTCCTTTTCTCTTTCTCTTTATTCTTTTTGATTTCCTCTTCCTTCTCTCTCTCCCTCTCTAATGACTGCTTCATATTTCATTGTACATGAGTATCATAATTTTACTTAATTTATATGATGGAGGTTTAGTTTTGTTATTACAACAATGTCACAATGAATATTACTGACCGTATGTTATTTCACACATTTGTGAATTTATGTGATAAAATTCCTAGAAGCGAAATTGCCAAAGGAAATATACATTTACATTTTTATTGGTATTGTCTACATAGAGTACAGTTTGCACTAATTCACACTCCCACTAATTTCCTAAAGTCTTTGCCAACATAGCATTTAATCACATGTTTTGATTTGGCCAATCTAATAAACAAAAAACTGTTTTCTCATTTTAGTATTAACTTGTCTCATCATGAGTGAAATTGAGCATCATTTCATGTGTTTAAGATTCAGTTTTATTATTTTCTGTATATATTTTCTGATCATTACTTTGCCCATTTTTTTCTTATGGGTATTAGGATATTTCTTGTGCATTTTTACTAACTCTTTATGAAGTTGTTTGGTCTTCTTGTGACTTTACTTTTTATGCAGTTGCTAATAGAAATTGTTTACTTTTTAGGTATTTTAAGAGCTCCTGAGTTTTTTTGTCATAATAAGATAAACACTGTCTACTCAAATTTTATTTTATACATAAATTTTATACATTGCCATTTTTTCTAATATCATCATTATATCACATGCTTACTGTTTAAATTTAAATCCATTTTTTTAAGTTGAAAGCCATTTGTACTCTGTTTCATATAAAATCTGATGTTTCGATCAAACTTCATTATTTTTCCCCATAGTGCCACCCAGAAATCTAAAAACATTTCTTGAATGAGTCATCATTTCCTCGATAGCTCTTCTTATTGAAATGTTTTTGTTGGTTTGTTTCTGTTCAGCAGTGGTTTTTCAGTTGACCTACCCAGTCTTTTTAGTGAATAGTATGGTAAGTTAGGAAAAACAGATCAAAACAAAATAAAAACACTTGTTCTAATCATGGCAGCCTCTTATAGTCTGTTTCAAAACCAAGAAAACCCTTCACCATAGAGTTTGTTCTGATGCATAGTGACCTACAGGACAGAGTAGCACTGCCCCATAGAGTTTCGGGAATGGCTGGTGGATTCCAAATGCCGATCTTTTGGTTAGCAGCCAAGCTCTTAACCACTGTGCCGCCAGGGCTCCCATAATCCGTTTAGCCCTGAACAAATTAATTAATCTCTCTAACCATCATTTTTATCTCCTTAAAATATGCATGAAATAGGTTATCCTTACATTTTATGAGGACTAAATTAGATGCCATATTTATAAGCTTCATTATACTTGGCAAGCCATAATCTCTTTATGAGTGATAAATTCTCCTGTCCCACTAAGTTACCAATATACCCACCTGTGTCTTCCCAGACAAGCAGCCAAATTATTAATTGAGAACTAGTTAAAAATTAAAATACAGTTGTCCAAGCCCAAATTTATGCAAGTAGAATTTGAGACAACAGTTCTATACCATTAAGTTGAATTAATTGACAGCTAAACCTAGAGAAAGAGACCTGTTTAGAAGAAAAAGGTACATATGGTTCCAGAAAAAATATTCTTGTTACAAAGCACCTAAAATGTTTTACCTTCATCACAGTTTGGCTTAGGGCTACTGTGTTTACATCAATGTTGTGACAAAGAGGGATTTTTCAGTATGATGGAAAATAGATTATAGAGGAATTGCAAGATCACCTAGGTCTAACCATCTTTCCAGCAGAGCCAGCTATAAATGAGCCCCTGCATTAGTTATTAAACTTGGCTGATCCTGGTGACATAGTGGTTAAGAGTTCGGCTGCTAACCAAAAAGTCCGCATTTCGAATTCACCAGCTGCTCCTTGGAAACCCTATGGGACAGTTCTACCCTGTCCTATAGGGTCAATTATGGATAGAAATCAACTCAACTCCAATAGTTTTTTATTAATTTATTTTTTGTATTATTAGTCTCTTATGTACATGTCTAAATTTGCTCTTGATTATTTTTTTTTTGTTTGTTTCTTTCCGTGTTCGATCCATGCAGTTGCCTCAAATATTCAGGGATTTACATTTAATTGTGTGAGCTCAAGCATTTATGTAGTTTAAAATAGATTTGCTGTAGCATAAAAGCTTAGTTTTATTATGTAAACAACACAACAATTTTAAACAATATGAATTGAGATCATCTCCCCTTATTACTGTGATATAGCCACCTTTAAAGTGTAGCTTTGGAGTTATAATATAGATGGTGGTGTCAGCAATATAATTCTCAAAATATTTAATGTCAAGTCTCCTTCTCAAGGAGTAACTCTATATTGGGAAATGAGTATAAATTAGAAATAGAGGTCAAAGCATGAGGACACAGGCAGGAGAAAGGTGGGGTGCAGATCTCAAACTCATGTAAAAAGACCAGACTTAATGGTCTGACAGAGACTGAAGGAACCCACAAAACTATGGTCCCCAGACACTCTGTTAACCCAGAACTAAAATCATTCCCAAAGCCCACTCTTCAGACAAAGATTAGACTGGACTATAAAACATAAAATAATGCCCGTGAAGAGTGTGCTTCTTAGTTCAACCAGATACATGAGTATTAATGGGCAGCTCCTATCCTGAGGCAGCATGAGAAGGCAGCAAAGGACAGGAACTGGTTGAATGAACACAAGAAACCCAGGATGGAAAGAGAGAGTGTGCTGTCACATTGTACAGATTACAACTAATGTCATATAACACTATGTGCATAAATGTTTGTGTGAGAAATTGACTTGAGGTATAAACTTTCACATAAAACACAATTAAAAGAAGAAAAAAAAAGGGCAGCAGTTTTAATCTACCAGCTGCTCTTTGGAAACCCTATGGGGAAGTTCTACTCTGTCCTATAGGGTAGTTAGGAGTTGGAATCAACTCAACAGCAACAGATTTGGTTGTTATTTTGTTTGTTTTTAACCTGTGAACATGACCCTGTTTGGAAATGGGGTTTTTCTTTTGCTATGTTGTGTTAGTTAATGAGGCCACACCTAAACCTAATCACCTCTGAGTTACAAAAAGTTCAGACTACATACACACATACACACACACGCATGTACATACAAGGGAAGATAGACAACACCCGAGGCATCTACAAGCCAAGGAACCAAGGAATACCTGTAGCTAACAATAAGGAAGAAATTGACATAGCTAGAACCCTGATTTGGATTTTCAGCCCCCAGAACTGTAAGACAATAAATACATATTCTTTAAAGCCCAAAAAGAAAAAGTTCTTCTCACAAGGCATTTAAAACTGTCCTCTTGGGGCAGAGCTAACATGGCACTATAAACAGAAACACCATGCCATTCCTCTGCAGCAAAGACTTTAAAAACTAAGTCAAACTGTTACAAACATCGATCCCGGAACCCTAAGCATCATACGAAGGAATAAAGAACTCAATCAAGATCAACCTAGGTAATGAACTCTCAGGATAAAACAAAACTAAAGATTTACAACAGGGAACCAAAGTGGTCAATCTGTAAATGACAACAATTTCAGAACAATAAAAGAAGGAATCAACAGTACAGGTACAGAACTTTCAGAAGGAGAGGAAGTTAAGGTAATATCAAGTAATAAAAGACTGGTTTAAACTTAGGAAATAGGATAAATTTCAAGGCAACCACAAAGAAAGTTAACAAACCTACTCATCAAAATAAAGAAGAAAAACATAAAGTCTCAGTAAACAAAAAATCAACAAAAATGAAAGAAATGAAAAAAAAAATCAACAAATAAAAGGAATTCAGCACAGGAGAGTAAAAGGAACGAAGAAAACATTAGCGCCACAAAAAAAAGCACCACAAAATGACAGCAGTATACTCACACCAGTCAATAATCACCCTGAATGTAATTGGCTTAATGCACCCATAAAGAATCAGAGAGTGACAGAATGGATTAAAAAACAAGACCCATCAATATACTGTCTACAAGAGACACACCTGAGAAACAAAGATATATTAAAAATCAAAGGATGGAAAAAAATATATCAAGCAAACAGCAACCAAAAAAGAGCAGAAATGGCAATACTAATCTCAGATAAAATAGACTTTAAAACAAAATCCACCATAAAGACAAGGATGGACATTATATAATGACTAAAGGGACAATCCACTCTGAGGACATAACCATAATAAACAACTATGCACCCAGTGACAGGGCTCCAAAATACGTAAAACAAACTCTAACATGGAAAAGAGAAATTTTGAGTTCCACAATAATAGCAGGAGATTCAACACTCCATTCTCAATACAGTACAGAATATCTAGAAAGAAACTCAGCAAAGATACACAAGATCTAAAGGCCACAATCAACCAACTTGACCTCATAGATGTATAAAGAACACTACAACCAACAGCAGCAAAGTATAAATTCTTTTCCAAAGCACATGGAATGTTCTCCAGAACAGATCACATTTTAGGCCACAAAGAAACCCTCAACACATCCAAAACATTGAGATAATACAAAGCTTCTTCTCTGGTCACAACGTCATCAAAGTAGAAATGAATAACAGGAAGAGCAAGGAAAAAAAATTAAATGCATGGAAACTGAATAACAGTCTGTTTAAAAGCCACTATGTAAGAGAAGAAATCAAAGACGGATTAAAAAAATTTCTCGAATCAAATGAGAATGAAAACACATCATACCAAAACCTTTGGGACACAGCAAAGGCAGTATTCAGAGGTCAATTTACAGCAATAGATGCACACATCAAAAACAAGAAGAAGAAGAAAGGAACAAAATTAAAACATTAGCTATACAACTCGAACAAACAGAGAGAGAAAGACTGGTTTAAACTTAGGAAGAAAGTAATAAAAGAAGAAAAAGAAGCCCACAGTCACCAGAAGAAAGTAAATAATAAAGGTCAGAGCAGAAATAAATGAAATAGAGAATAGAAAAACAATAGAAAGAATCAACAAAACCAAAAGCTTGTTCTTAGAAAGGATCAACAAAATCAACAAACCACTGGCCAAACTGACAAAGAAAAGCAGGAAAGGACACAAATAACCCAAATAAGAAACGAAATGGGTAACATTACAATAGACCCAACAAAAACAAAAAGGATCATAACAGAGTACTATGAAAAACTATACTCCAACAAATTTGAAAACCTAGAGGAAATGGACACATTTCTGGGAACACACTACCTACCTAAACTAAAACAAACTGATGTTGAACATCTGAACAGACCCATAACAAGAGAAGAGATTGAAAAGGTAATTAAAAAAAAAACAACAACAAAAAGCCCTGGCCCAGATGGCTTGTCTGCAGAATTCTACCAAACATTCACAGAAGAGCTTGCACCATTACTACTCAAAATATTTCAGAACATAGAAAAGGAAGGGATACTTCCAAATTCATTTTCTGAAGCCAGCATAACCCTGATACCAAAACCAGGCAAAAACACTACAAAAAAAGAAAATTACACACCAATATCTCTCATGAATACAGATACAAAAATTCTCAACAAAATTCTAGCCAGTAGAATTCAGCAGCAAAAAAATAATCATAATAATAATACACCATGACCAAGTGGGATTCATACCAGGTATACAAGGATGGTTCAACATCAGAAAAGCAATCAGTGTAATCCAACACATAGGTAAAACAAAAGAAAAAAAATCACATGATCATCTCTTTGTCCATTCCTAATATAAACTCACAATAAAATAGCTATAAAATGGAAATTCCTCAACATAATAAAGGGAATGTACACAAAACTAACAGCCAACATCATTGTTAATGGCAAGATGCTAAAAACATTCCCCCTGAGAACAGGAACAAGAAAAGGATGCCCTTTATCACCACTCCTATTTACCATTGTGCTGAAAGTCCAAGCTAGAGCAATAAAACAATAAAAATAAATAAAAGGTGTCCAAATTGGTAAGGAAGTAACAAAACTATCCCTATTTGCAGATGATAGGATACTACACATAAAGAACCCAAAGGACTCCCCAAGAAAACTACTGGAACTAATAGAAAGATTCAGCAGAGTAGTAGGATACAAGATAAACATACAAAAAATCAGTTGGATTCCCACATACCATCAAAAAGAACTATGAAAAGGAAATCAAGAAAGCAATACCAGTTATAATAGCCTCTAAAAAAATAAAATACTTTAGGAGTAATTCTAACCAGGGACATAAAAGACCTATACAAAGAAAACTACAAAACACTATTGCAAGAAAACAAATAAGACCTACATAAGTGGAGAAACATACCGTGCTCATGGTTAGGTAGACTCAACATTGTGAAAATCTTCATTCTACCCAAAGCAATTACAAATACAATGCAATCCTGATCCAAATGTTAAACACATTCTTTAACAAGTTGGAAATAGTAATCAGCAGATTTATACTGAATGGAAAGAGGCCCCAGATAAGTAAAGCACTATTGAAGAAGAATAAAGTAGGAAGACAGGCACTACCTGACCTTGGAACCTACTGTACAGCTATGATAGTCAAAACAGCCTGGTGCTGGTGCAGTGACAGATACACTGACCAACAGAACAGAATCAAGAATGCAGATTAAAATCCATCCACCTACAGTCACCTGATCTTCTACAAAAGTCCAAAGTCCATCAAATGGGGAACATTAAACATTAACCATTAAATTAGATGTCCATCTTTAAAAAAAAAAACAGGAACCATACCTCATATTATACACAAAAACTAATTCAAAATAGATCAAAGACATAAATATAAAACCAAAAACTATAAAGATCATAGAAGTAAAAACAGGGTCAATGCTAGAGGCCCTAATGCATGGCATAAATAGGATACAAACGATAACTAACATACGCACACACCAAAAGATAAGCTAGATAACCGGGATCTTCTAAAAATTAAACACTTATGCTCATCACCAAAAGAATAAAAGGAGACCCTACAGACTGGGAAAAATTTTTGGCTATGGCAAATTCGACAAAGCTCTAATCTCGAAAATCTACAGGAAAATCCAACACCTCTACAACAAAAATACAAATAATTCAGTTAAAAAATGGGCAAAGGATAGGAATAGACATTTCACCAGAGAATACACTCAGGCAGCTAACAGACACATGAGGAAATGCTCAAGATCACTAGCCATTAGAGAAATGCAAATCAAAACCACAGTGAGATACTACTGACCCCGACACTACTGGCATTAATTTAAAAAAAAAACAAAAAACAGAAAATAATAAATGTTGGAGAGGCTGTGGAGAGCTTGGAACTTTTATGTGTTTCTGGTGGGAATGTAAAATGGTACAACTATTTTGGAAATTAATATGACACTACCTTAAAAAGTTGAAATAGAAATACCATACGATCCAGTAATCCCACTCCTAGGAATATATCCTAGAGAAATAAGAGCCATCAAACAAATAGACATATGCACATGCATGTTCATTGCAACATTACTCACAATAGGAAAAAGATGTAAACAACCTAAATGCCCATCAACAGATGATTGGATAAACAAACTATGGTACATATACACAATAGAGTACTATGCAGCAATAAAGAACAGTGATGAATCTGTGAAACATCTCACAACATGGATGAATCTGGAGGGCATTATACTGAGTAAAATAAGTCAATCAGAAAAGGACAAATACTGTATAAGACCACTATTATAGAAACTCATGAAAAGGTTTACACACAGAAAGAAACAATCTTTGATGGCTATGAAGGAGGGGAGGTGTAGGGAGGGGAAAAACACTAACTAGACAATAGATAAGTTGTAACTTTGGTGAAGGGTAAGATAGTATACAATACTGGGGATGTCAGCACAGCTTGAACAAGACGAGGTCATGGAAGTTTCATAGACACATCCAAACTCCCTGAGGGACCAAATTACTGGGCTGAGGACTGGGGAACATGGCTTTGGGGGACGTCTAGCTGAATTGGCATAACACAGTTTATAAAGAAAATGTTCTCCATCCTACTTTTGTGAGTAGCCTCTGGGATCTTAAAAGCTTGTGAGTGGCAATCTAGGATACTCCACTGGAGCACGGAAGATGAAGAAAACCAGACACTGGACCACAACTACCACAGGCTCCACCAAACTGAGTCCAGCAAAACTAGATGTTGTCTGACTACCATCACTTACTGCTCTGATAGGGATCACAATAGAGGGTCCCAGACAGAGCTGGAGAAAGATGTAGAACAAAATTTTAACTGACAAAAAAGACCAGACTTACTGGTCTAACAGAAACTGGAGAAACTGCAAGAGTATGCCCCCTGGACATCTTTTATTTATTTATTTTATTGTGCTTTAAGTGAAAGTTTACAATTCAAGTTAGTCTCTCATACAAAAATTTATACTTATTTTGTGACCCCACTTGCTCTCCCTATACTGTGACAGCACACTCTTCCTTTCCACCCCAGATTTCCAGTGTCCATTCAACCGTCTTCTGACATTCTCTGCCTTCTCATCTCACCTCCGGATGAGAGCTGCTCATTTAATCTCATGTATCTACCTGAGCTAAGAAGCACACTCTTCAAGAGTATCATTTGCTGTCCCATAGTCCAGTCTAATCTTTGTCTGAAGAGTTGGCCTTGAGAATGGTTTTAGTTGTGGGCAAACAGAGAGCCTGGGGGCCACATCTTCCAGGATCCTTCCAGTCTCAATTACACCATTAAGTGTGGTTTTTTTACTAGAATTTGAGTTCTGCACCCCAGCTTTCTCCTGCTCCATCTGGAACCCTCTGTTGTGTTCCCTGTCAGGGCAGTCACTGTGGTAGTCGGGCACCATCTAGTTCTTCTTGTCTCAGGCTGATGAAGTCTCTGGTTTATGTGGCCCTTTCTGTCTCTTGGGCTAATACTTTCCTTGTGTCCATGGTGTTCTTCATTCTCCTTTATTACAGGTGGGTTGGGACCAACTGATGCATCTTAGATGGCCACTTGCTAGCTTTTAAGACCCCAGACTCCACTCACCAAAGTGGGATGAAGAACGTTTTCTTAGAAAACTTTGTTAGGCCAATTGACCTAGATGTCCCCTGAAAGCATGGTCCCCAGACCCCCACCCCTGCTACTCTGTCCCTTGACATGATTGATTGTATTCAATAAATTTCCTAGCTTTGGTTTAGTCCAGTTGTGCTGACTTCCCCTGTAGTGTGTGCTGTCCTTCCCTTCACCTAAGATAATTCTTGTCTACTTTCTAGGTAGTGAATACCCCTCTCCCTCCCTCCTCACCCTCGTAACCATCAAAGAACTCCGTCTTTTGTATTTAAACCTTTTCTTGAGTTTTTATAATAGTGGTCTTATACAATATTTGTCCTTTTGCAACTAAGTTCACTCAGCATTATACCTTCCAGATTCCTCCATGTTATGTTTCACGGATTCATTGTTGTTCTTTATCCTTGCATGGTATTCCATTGTGTGAATATACCATAATTTGTTTATCCATTCATATGCTGTTGGGCACCTAGATTGTTTCCATCTTTTTGCTATCATGAACAATGCTGCAGTGAACTTGAGTGTGCATATATCTGTTTGTGTGACTGCTTTTAATCTCTAGAACATATTCCAAGGAGCGGGATTGCTGGATCACATGGTACTTCTATGTCTAACTTTTAAAGGAAGTGCCAAATCAATTTCCATAGTGGTTGTGCCATTTTACATTCCCACCAACAGCGTATAAGTGTTCCAGTCTCTCCACAACTTCTCCAACATTTATTATTTTGTGTTTTGGGATTAATACTAGCCTTGTTGGGGTGAGATGGTATCTCATTGTAGTTTTAATTTGCATTTCTCTAATGGCTAATGATCCTGAGCATGTCCTCATCTGTTTGTTAGCCACCTGAATATCTTCTTTGGCGAAGTGCCTGTTCATATCCTATGTCCATTGTTAATTGGGTTGTTCATCCTTTTTTGTTGAGGATTTGCAGTATCTTGTAGATTTTAGAGATTAGACGCTGATTGGATTTGTCATCACCAAAAATTTTTTCCCAGTCTGTAGGTTGTCTTTTTACTCTTTTGGTGAAGTCTTTTGATGAGCATAAGTGTTTGATTTTTTAGGAGATCCCAGTTATCTAGTTTCTCTTCTGGTGTTTGTACATTGTTACTTATGGTTCATATTCTGTTTATGCCATGTATTAGGGTTCCTAGCATTGTCCCTATTTTTTATTCTATGATCCTTATCATTTTTGATTCTATATTTAAGTCTTTGACCCATTTTGAGTTAGCTTTTGTGCATGGTGTGAAGTACGGTTCTTGTTTCAGTTTTTTGCACATGGATATCCAGTTATGTGAGCACCATTTGTTAAAGAGACTGTCTTTTCCCCAATTCACGGACTTTGGGCCTTGTCAAATATCAGCTGCTCATAGGTGGATGAATTTGTGTCTGGATTCTCAATTCTGTTCAATTAGTCTATGTATCTGTTGTTGTACCAGTACCAGGCTGTTTTGACTACTGTGGCGGTATAATAGCTTCTAAAAGGCCTCCCACTTTGTTCTTCTTCTTCAGTAATGCTTTACTTATCCAGGGCCTCTTCCCTTTCCATATGAAGTTGGTGATTTGTTTCTCCATCTCATTAAAAAATGCCAGTGGAATTTTGAACAGGATTTCATTGTATCTGTAGATTGCTTTGGGTAGAGTTGACATTTTCACAATGTTGAGTCTTCCTATCCAGGGGCAAGATATGTCTTTCCACTTACACAGGTCTCTTTTGGTTTCTTGCAGTAGTGTCTTGTAGTTTTCATTGTATAGGTCTTTTATGTCTCTAGTTAGATTTATTCCTAAGTATTTTATCTTCTTGGGAGCTATTGTAAATGGTATTGATTTGGTGATTTCCTCTTGGAGTTTCTCTCTGTTGGTGTAGAGGAATGTTACTGATTTTTGTAATTTTATCTTGTATCCTGATACTTTGCTGAAATCTTCTATTAGTTCCAATAGTTTTCTTGTGGATTCTTTGGGGTTTTCTGTGTATAAGATCATATCATCTGCAAATAGAGATACTTTTACTTCTTCCTTACCAGTTTGGATGCCCTTTATTTCTTTTTCTAGCCTAACTGCTCTGGATAGGACCTCCAGCACTATGTTGAATAAGAGTGGAGGACATCCTTTTAACTCAGGACTGAAGTCTCTCCTGAAGTTCACCCTTCAGCCAAAGATTAAACAGGCACACCAGCCCTGGGGCAAGGACAAGAAGGCAGGAGGAGACAGAAAAGTTGGTAATGGGGAAGCCAAGATCAAGAGGGGAGAGTGTTAGGCCAATGTTCACAAAATACTATGTTTATTAATCGTTTGTTAAGAAACTAATTTCCTCATAAACCTTTATCTAAAGCACATAAAAAAAGAAGAAAGAAAAACTGTCCTCTATCTCAAATGTATGCATAAAAGATCTCCTAATTTATGTCTGTTTTAGAACTGAAGTTTAGTGGTTGTGATGAGGCATTGACAACTGCTTTGAAACAGTCTAAGTCAGCACTTCCGGTATATACTAGAGTCAGGTGTGAGAGTTTTCATTCACTGTGAGATCCTACTTACATTTTGCTGTTGTTGTTTAGTTTAGGCTGAGTTATCTCAAACTAGTGCTTCACAGAGATATAAAACAGAAGGATAGAAGCTGTTCTGGGCAGATGATCAGGGGACACAGTGGACAACTCCACTGACTCTAGCTTAGCTACATAGTAGGTCACTGCCACCTTCAAGACTACAAAGAGGAAATTCGCTGCTATTAATCTTCTCTGTACACAGAGTTCAGGTCACTTCCTCTCTCCATTAAAACCTAGAGTTACACTAAAAATCCATTAACTCTTGGTGTCTCTGCCTCCATAAGGTAATACAGTAATAAACTATCATACACAGGGTATCATGAAAAAAGTCAACAAAGATTTCTGAGAGAATATAATTTTTTGGAGTCATAAAAGTAGAGCAGGTAGTATCACATAAAGTTGGGAGGTATAGGGTGAGGGAAAATTCTTAATAAAGTTTGTAGATATTAAATACATATCCCATAGTGAGTATCTTGTGAGTTGAGTGGTGAACGTTTTAAAGTGTCAGAAAGCAAAACTTGAAGAAACATCTCTGTCAGTTGAAGGAACTGAGTGTTTACACTCAATAAAAAAGGAATGATTGCAGACTTTTACCCGAGATGTATCAGAATCAGACTGGTTTCTAAGGTGGTTAACTCAGCAACTGTTAAGAAAATCTATGTGATGGAAAGAATACTGCAAGCAACAAAGAAAATTGTTACGAGGCTTTTGCAGTTATCCAATTAAGAAAAGTAAATGGTCTAAACTAGCACAGAGATGGAGATAAAAATTTGTTGTGAGTTTGGAAGAATTGTGAGATTGACCACTGTGAATATGGAAGAGGAAAGAGTCTAAGATGAGTGTCAGTTTTCTCTCTGGGGTAACTGGTTTGATGGGGGTACCACAAACCAAGAAGCAGAGTAGGAACAAGTTAAGAAGTGAAGATGAAAAATGAAATTTTAAATGTTGTTTTTTTTTTTGGTGTCCATGGAAAATCCAGATATAAATATTCAGATGCCAGCCAAATAAATGTATTTTTGGTTTAGGAAATTTTTATGTGTTAGTATACTGATTTGAGACATCAGTGGTGTATAGGTGGTGGTTAAAAAAATAAGAATGGATGTGAACACCAGGAGGAATTATATAGCTTAATGAGAATAGTAGGATAAGGGTGAAACCCAGAGTAATAACCATATCTAATATATCTAATAGGTCATCAGAGAAAAAGAATCCCATGAAGATAAAATGATAGATTAACCAACAAAATCTGAGGAGAGTCAGGATAGTGTGGCATCACAATCATCACAGATATAGCAGTTTCTTTAAGTGAGCATCCATTAGTGTAGCAAAGGACACAGGAGAAAAAATTTGACAAATAGCATCTTATTTTCAATAATAGGAGGTTTTTGGCAAACATATTAAATTGCTGAGAACCTATTTTAGTTTGTAGGTGAGTTGTTGGGAAATAAGAAAAGGAGAGAGCAAGAAGTTTATACTACTCTTTCAAGGAATTTGGATAGAAAGTGGCAAAGGTAGAAGTGGACCTAAGACTTAATGGACTTACAGCTCAAAGCAGAAAAATGAATCAATAATGGGATGAATCAAAATGAGTAAGTGAACAAATACGAGTATGAGCAAATAGGAAGAATCCAAGACTAACAGGGAGGTACAAATACTGAATTAGTTTCATAGGGTTTCTGAATATAAGACCAAAGACATATACTCTATACAACCATATTTAATCTTTTCATCTTCTATGTTGCTGTTCATGATATCATACATATACATAGCAGTTTTAGAGAACTCATCTATTAGATATTCATTGTTAATTACAATTTTGGTCAATATATCTAAATTTTGTTGGAAATATAATGAAGCAAAGGAGTTATATTTAATTATAATAAATTGCTAAGCAGTTCTTAAAGAAGTGGAAAGAGAACACAAAAGTCACAAAAACATGTGGGGGGAAATAGAATCCTTTCTTTTTTTTAGAATTGGAAAGGTCATGAGAAATTTTCCTCCAAAAACTAGGAAAATATTACATGAATTCATACAAATATTTAAAAGACAAATCGATAGGTTCTATTCAACTAGCATCCTCACATCGGCTCACGGTCTTTCCACTCCTGACTGTACTAACACCTGTTCTACTCAATTCTGAAATAAAATGTACATCAGATTGTCTTAGTGGATTGCAAACATGTTCAAAGGCAGTCCAGAGTGAGGATGTGTTCATGGTGCAAATTGCTTTTTAATACTTCTAGACATATAAACCTCCCCTTGGCCATCCTCCTCACACAACTTCATATTAACCTAATGATCTGACTATAACAAACTGTCGAACTGCATTTTGCTGCCAAAGTGTTTTACAGTTAAGCTGTTGCTTTGTGCTTGCTCCTTTTCATTCAGCCAAATAATTTGCTACTCAGCTCCATGGCACAGTAAAAAGTGATACACAGAGATTTGGAATGGATGCAATCATGTACACAGCAAGACAAATACCATCAATTTGTTTCCCTTGTATTGTACTATGCATATTTTGCACTTAATAGTAGAATTACAGCTTTATTAAAAAAATTATAACACAAAGATTTATTTTGTTGTCGCTTACCATTCAAAAATAATATTCATTAGTAAATCTTAGTAATTCACAATAATAAATATTGAGTAGCATTTTCGCTGTTCAAAGGATGTTTTGTAAGTCTTAATTCTATGGTTAGATGAAGAGCTTATAATTATATAGTAATAATATTTGTCTTCTATGTACTTTAGGTTTAATTTTTAATTTTGATTTAAGTGGCGTTTGATCACTAAAAGAATATACTCTTACTCCTCTGGAAGAAAAGCCTAAGCCACAGGCATAATGCTACAGTTGCCCAAGGAAACATCCACAATGACAATTACTTGAATTTTTTTTTTTTTTTTTGAAACAACCTTTGCTTTATGAGTTTCTTATTCTTAAGATTACTATATCGGTTTAATCATTCTCTATTTCATTCAATATTATGCTAACTTCCTTTAGCTTTTAGCCACGTAGGAGTTCTCACTAACTAAAATATTATATAACTAAAATATTATATTCAAATTATTTTAACTACTCTTACCCTCATACCTCCATAATCCTGAATTTTATACAGATCTAACTATCAGCTGGCACAGTGTTAAGACTCAGATGCTAGCCCAAAGGTAGGCAGTCTGAATCCACCAGCAGCTCCTTGGAAACCCTGTGGGGCAGTCTTACTCTGTCCTATAGGGTCGTTATGAGTCGGAATTAACTTGAAGGCAATGGGGTTAGCTATCAATTTATTAGAATGTTTAAAAAATATTTTTTCCTTGAATTTTTCCCCAATAATTATGACAAGATTGAACTGGCTGGTTGCAACTTCTTGACTTGGGTGATTTCCAATAAATCTTGCTTCTGAAAATACAGTTTCAGCTTTCAGGGGGGCATATGTCCTGTTATTTGTGTTTTTAGACAATAACCATTTAATGAAGAATTAACTTGTTCTGAGTGCTGTTTTAGGTACCAAACTTATATATGTATAAAATATATCCACTGTTTTCAAGGAACTAATTCTTCGGAAAAAGTTCTCTTTAGATGCTTAGACTCTTTGGAAACAATGGCTTTCAAAATATGTCTCCTCCTTTGAAATATTACATTATAATAATACAAAAAAAATACATAAATAAATACATTTAATGAGAAGAGATAATAGGAATTAAAATCAGAGATTTCTCATTCAAATTCAATGACTTTATCATTTGCCTTTTATTACGGGCTGAAAATCTGGTGCTGTCTTGGGCAGAAGGTCTTTTAAAACAGTTCTTTGGTTTGACATAATCATTTACTGTTGCAGTTATCTTTTTCCCTCATTGGTTTGCCAGTCAAAAAAATTCAATAACAATTCTTCATTTTTCTTTCTAATTTAACCTCTGTGATATTGACACAGTTAACAAACCTCCACTCATCAAACTCTCTTCACTCTCTTTCTCTCAGTCAGTAGGCCAGCTAGGCTGTCAGTAATAAGAAATAATCAGAACTAAACCTTGATCCTATGGGATTCAAAAAAACATAATGCAATTTTCTATAACATCTTTCAGTCTATATAGGTATTTAATTGGAACTATCATGAATTTTTACAGCTTCAAATTCTTGGAAGATTCTCAAATACTTCTCTCTAGTTTCAACTTTACCCGAAGTTCCTAAGTGCTCCCAATTCTTGACTTTTAACAAAAGCACTGAGAGCTTCAGACACAAGTAATGTACTGGGAACTTAATGAGGTCTCAGTCAAGTCCTTTAACATTGTAGTCTCATCTTTTGTAAATCCTCTAAAAGTGAGATTAGAATAGATTATCATTGATATACTTGATTCTAACAGTCTATAATGTTATGAATCTGTTCTATCTGGATGTGACAAATCTAACGTTTCCTTTTCTCATTAAACCATCTTTCCCTCATGAATCATGAATTCTCTTTTTAGTTTAACATGAATCTATACATATATATTAAAAAAATCATATTAAACTAAAAAGACATATATATATGGAGTCATATATATATATATATATATATATATATATATATATATATGGAGCCCTGGTGGTGCAGTGGTTAAGTGCTCAGCTGCTAGAGACTGAAAGATTGGCAGTTCGAACACACCAGCTGCTCCATGGGAGAAAGATGTGGCAGTCTGCTTCCATAAAGATTACAGTCCTGGAAATCCTACTGTGTAGTTCTACTCTGCCCTACAGGGTCATTATGAGTCAGAATCGACTCGATGACTATGGATTTTTGGGATTGACTAAAAGAACGAGGGGTTTTATTATGCTTATTATTTTTGGCATAATTTAAGATGTCATTCAATATACTAAACCAAATTATATTTATTCAGTGATCTATATGGGAACTTCCAAGTTAAAGTTGTAACTGATATGTTAGAGTGTTCAAGAAACACAAATTGGTATACTGGATTCAGTTATCTCACAGAGAATGTGAGATTTTGGTGTTTGCATTTTCTAGGGATTTTTTTCAACCATGCAATTCTATCTTTCAATGTGTACAAATTGAGTCTAAGTCTAGAAAGAAAGGCGTGACAAGAAATGAGGCTAGAGAAAAGTGCAGAGGCAAGGTCATGAAGGGTTTATGAATCCTTTAAAGGGATTTAAATTTCACCTTAAAGGCAAGGGAAACCACTGAACTAATACTGAAGAGGCAAGACTGGGGACAGAAGGATCATTTAGAAGGCTTTTGCTGACACCCATACATGAGTTGATGAAAGGCTGCCCCAAGGCAATGTCAGGAGAAGTAGACAAGAGGACAGTATGAAAGAAATTTTAAGGATTTAGAATTGACAGGACATTTTTATAACAAAATGGAATGTAGGGCGTGAGGCAGGAAGAGTCAAGAATGACTACCAATATCATGGTTTAGGCAGTTAGGAGTATGGTGCTCTATTCACAACCAAGTTGCTGTTAAGTCAGTTCCGAAGTGTGACAACACCATATGTGCAGAGTAGAACTGTGCTCCATAGGGCTTTCAAGTTTGTGACCTTTTGGAAGGAAATCATCAGGCCTTTTCTTTCGGACACCTCTGGATGAGTTCAAACCACCAACCTCTCAGTTAGTAGTCTAGGTATACCCTTGGGTGGTACAAATGGTTTGCACTTGACTACTAATCTAAAGGTTAGCAGTTCAAATCCACCCAGAAGCACCTTAGAAGACAAGCCTGGCAATCTGCTTCTGAAAGTTTACAGCCTTGAAAATTCTATGGCTCAGTTCTACTCTGCATATATGGAGGGGCCATGAGTTAGAATCGACTTGACAGCAACTAACAGCCACAACAACAATACTAATCAAAGGCTGGCAGTTCAAATCCACCCAGAGATGATGCGAAATAAAGGTCTGGCAATCTGCTTCTATTAAGATTACAGCCAGTAAAACACTATGGGAGTAGTTCTACTCTGTAACACAAGGGGTCACCATGAGTCAGAATAGACTGGAGAGCAACAAGGTAGATTTTTGTTTTGGGAACTACTCATAGAGCTGGGAGTAGGTGGAGAGGAGACAAGAAGCTGGGAAATAAGTGGTTTACAAAGATGCCTATGGAACCCACAAGTAGAGCACTAGGATAGGTAATTGGCTGTATGCACATTCTATGTGTCCACTCAAAGATTACAGAGGAATAATGGACAGGCCAAGTGGTTTGAGATTGAAGCTCCCACTTCCTCTTCAAGAAGAAAATGTCTATTTTTATGTGTTAGATCTCCATGAAGTGTTTCAGACTTACAAAGGCTTTGATAACATGCAGAGGAGATAACATGATGAGTTGTGACTTTCCTGCATATGTATATATTCTTCTTAATATAAAAGAGCATAAAAACAGGTCTTCTGGTCCAATGATCTCAAGACAGTCCACACATATTTATGAGTTTCAGAGACTTACAACTTAACAGGCATGATGGAACTTTCACAAATATCACATCGCCAGCAGAAAATATTCTATACCAGGTGTTAACCAACTTTTTTCTGTAAAAGGCCAAATAGTTAATATTTTGGATTTTGCAGGCCAGATAATCTCTGTTACAACTACACAGATCTTCTGTTTATAACATGAAGGCAGCCATAGATAATACACAAACAAATAGATGAGACTGTATACCAATAAAATATTATTTATAAGAACAGGCAACAGGCCAGATAAACACCATGGGCTGTATAATCTACCAAACTTCATTCAATGCTGTTCATTGGTTATATACTCATAAAGGGAGTACGACTCACTTGAGAGTATTTTGGGGGTGATAGGAGATATTTGATAGTAAGGAAATCTCTATTCTAATCTATAAATTACCACAAGTTGAAGCTATTATAAAACTACAAAATAGAAGTCTGCTTTTTCAAAACAGTGTGTGTAGTTAAGGCAGAAAGGGAGATAACATTGTCCGTGGTGGTCCTTATAATTCATAATCCTAGAGGATAGTCTATCAATTCTGTGAGAGCTTTTAAACCTTGGTTCACAATTCTTTAGAAGGATAAAGAGAGAATTATTGTCTACATGCAACTACTTTAGGAAGAAGAAAATAATGTGAACCTAAGTGCCTCTATGAGTCAGAATTGACTGGACTGCAGTGTTGTGTTTTTTTTTTCTTTTTTCTTTTTAATAGATGGTTCAAAATCATATTCTATTCTTATTTGTAAGTGGGCTGAGGGAAGTCATTTGTGATTGTCCTTTTCAGATAAAATTTGTCTTGAATTCATTAAAATTTAAATAATTTTTTCAACACTACAATGAGAGTATTTGGTGTTCTTTACCATTGTGCAGAGAGCTTTAAGTATGTTTGACCATGCAGTTCTTATTAAAATTCAGCACAAGGTACTCAGCATTCTGTTCTTCTACAAGAGAGCTGTTATACAATGAAAGGAAACGTGAGGAGGCTGAGATAGCTCTTCTACACATTTTTCATGGTTTTTTTTTGCCAGAGAAGTGATTCCTTGGCCCCTCTGTATTTGGCTTGCTGGCTCCTTTCTGATTCCTTTTCAAGATGATGAATAATCTTGTCAAAATATGAGGTGCATATGAATTGAACCCAAAAAAGGAAAGTTATTATTAACATTCAATTGTTAAAATTTTTCATTATATTTGTTTGATTGGAAGAGGAAGGGGATATTTAGAATTTGGCTCATATCCATGTTTGAATACTTTATTACTTAATGCTCCAACATTCTAGACATTTCCTTAGAAATGAAAAAAAAAAAAGCAGACTTTTTTAAATAAGAAAAAAGTACTCTTTTAAATTTTCCATTAAAATTAGGAAGATGAGCAGCCTAAGATCTAAGACAATATTAAATATTACATATATGTACTCACACTGTATTATTTATTTGTTTATTATTGTAGTTTAAATGAGGTTTACATTTCAAGTTAGTCTCCCATACAAAAATTTATACATACATTATTATGTGACCCTAATTATCTCCCCATATTGTGGCAGCACACTCCTTTCCACTCCTGATTCCTCATGTCCATTCAACCAGCTCCTAACCCTCTCTACCTTCCCATCTCACCTCTGGACAGAAGCTGCCCGTTTAGTCTCTTGCATCTACTTGAGCTAAGAGGCACACTCCTCACGAGTATCACTTTATATCCCACAGTCCAGTCCAATCCCTGTCTGAAGAGTTGGCCCTGGAAATTGTTTTAGTTCTGGGCTGTTAGAGAATCCAGGGGCCATGCTTTCTAGGGTTCCTCCAGTCTTAATCAGACCATTAAATCTGGTCTTCTTATGAGAATTGGACTTCTGCACCCCACCTTTCTCCTGTTCCATCTGAGACTCTCTCTTGTGTTCCTTGTCAGGGTAGTCATTGGTGGTAGCTGGGCACCATCTAGTTCTTCTGGTCTCAGGCTGATGAAGTCTCTGGTTTATGTGACCCTTCCTGTCTCTCGGGATAATAGTTTCCTTATGTCTTTGGTGTTCTTCAGTGTCTTTTCTTCCAGGTGGTTGGGACAAACTGATGCATCTAAAGCATGGTCCCCAGACCCCTATGCCTGCTACTCTGTCCCTTAAAGTGTTTGACTGTATTCACAAAATTTCTTAGCTTTGGTTTAGTCCAGTTGTTCTGACTTCCCCTGTAGTGTGCTGTCCTTCCCTTCACCTAAGATAATTCTTATCTACTATCTAGTTAGTAAATAACCCTCACCCTCCCTCCCCACTCTAGTAACAATCAAAGAATGTTTTCTTCTGTGTTTAAACTATTTCTTGAGATCTTATAATAGTGGTCTTATACAATATTTGTCCTTCTGTGACTGACAAAATTCACTCAGCATTATGCCCTCCAAATTCCTCCATGTTATGTTTCACGGCTTCGTCGTTGTTCTTTAACTTTGCCTAGTATTCCATTGTGTGGATATACCATAATTTGTTTATCCATTTGCCTGTTGGTGGGCACCTAGGTTGTTTCCACTTTTTGCTATTGTGAACAGTGCTGCAATGAACATGGGTGTGCATATATCTATTCGTGTGATGGCTGTTATTTTTCTCAGATATATTCCAAGGAGTGAGATAGCTGGATCGTACGCTACTTATGTTTCTAGCTTTTTAAGGAAGCATCAAATCAATTTCCAAAGTGTTTGTACCATCTTACATTCCCATCAACAGTGTATAAGTGTTCCAGTCTCTCCACAGCCTCTCCAGCATTTATTATTTTGTGTTTTTTTGATTAATGCTAGCCTAGTTGGGGTGACATGATATCCCATTGCAGTTTTGATCTGCATTTCTCTAATGGCTAATGATCGTGAGCATGTGTTCAGGTGTCTCTTAGATGCCTGAATATCTTCTTTGGAAAAGTGCCTGTTCGTATCCTTTCCCAGTTTTTTAACTGGGTTATTTGTCTTTTTGTTTTTGAGGTTTTGCAGTATCTTGTAGATTTTAGAGATTAGACGCTGATCGGATTTGTTGTAGCCAAAAATATTTTCCCAGTCTGTAGATTGTCTTTTGACTCTTTTGGTGAACTCTTTTGAAGAGCATAAGTATTTGATTTTTAGGAGCTCCTACTTATCTACTCTCTAGGGGTGCTTGTGCATTGTTACTTATCGTTCATATTGTGTTTATGCCATGTGTTAGGGCTCTTCGCATTGTCCCTATTTTTCTTCCATGATCTTTATTATTTTAGATTCTATATTTAGGTCTTTGATCCATTTTGAGTTAGTTTTTGTGCATAGTGTGAGGTATGGGTCTTTTTTCATTTTTTTGCAGATGGATATCCAGTTATGTTAGCACCATTTGTTAAAGAAACTGTCTTTTCCCCAATTAATGGACTTTGGGGCTTTGTCAAATACCAGCTGCTCGTAGGTGGACGAATTTATGTCTCTAGTCTCAATTCTATTCCATTGGTCTATGGATCTGTTGTTGCACCAATACCAGGCTGTTTTGACTACAGTGGCGGTATAATAGGTTCTAAAATCAGGTAATGTGAGGCCTCTTGCTTTGTTCTTCTTCTTGAGTAATGATTTACTTATCCGGGACCTCCTCCCTTTCCATATGAAGTTGGTGATTCGTTTCTCTATCTCATTAAAAAATGCCGGTGGAATTTGGATTGGAATTGCTTTGTATCTGTAGATCGCTTTGGTAAGAATTGACATTTTCACAATGGTGACTCTTCCTACCCATGACCAAGGTATGGTTTTCCAATTATACAGGTCTCTCTTGGTTTCTTGCTGTAGTGTCTTGTAGTTTCCATTGTATAGGTCTCTTACATCTCTGGTTAGATTTATTCCTAAGTATTTTATCTTCTTTGGGGCTATTGTAAATGGTATTGATTTGGTGATTTCCTCTTTGAAGTTCTCTTTGTTTGTGTAAAGGTATCAACTGATTTTTATATGTTTACCTTGTATCCTGAAACTTTGCTAAAATCTTCTATTAGTTCCAGTGGTTTTCTTATGGATTCTTTGGGGTTTTCTGTGTATAAGATCATATCATCTGCAACTAGAGATACTTTGACTTCTTCCCTACCAATCTGGATGAATTTATTTCTTTTTCTAGCCTAATTTCTCTGGCTAAGACCTCCAGCACAATGTTGAATAAGCGTGATGATAAAGGGCATCCTTATCTGGTTCCCGCTCTCAAGGGGAATGCTTTCAATGTCTCTCCATTTAGGATGATGTTGGCTGTTGGCTTTGTATAAATGCCGTTAATTATATTGAGGAATTCCCCTTCTATTCCAATTTTGTTGAGAGTTTTTGTCATGAATGCATGTTGGACTTTGTCAAATGCCTTTTCTACATTGATTGATAAGATCATGTGGTTCTTGTCTTTTATTTTATTGATGTGATGGATTACATTGATTGTTTTTCTAATGTTGAACCATCCCTGCATACCTGGTATAAATCTCATTTGATCATGGTGAATTAGTTTTTTGATACGTTGCTAAATTCTATTGGGCTGAATTTTGTTGAGGATTTTTGTGTCAATGTTCATGAGGGATACTGGTCGGCAATTTTCTTTTTTTGTGATGTCTTTACCTGGTTTTGGTATCAGGGTTATGTTGGCTTCATAGAATGAGTTTGAGTGTATCCCATTGTTTTCTATGCTCTGAAATACCTTTAGTAGTAGTAGAGTTAACTCTTCTCTGAATGTTTGGTAGAATTCTCCAGTGAAGCCGTCTGGACCAGGGCTTTTTTGGGGGGAGTTTTTTAATTACCTTTTCAATTTTTTGTTATGGATTTATTTAGTTGTTCTACCTCTGTTTGTGTTAGTTTAGGTAGGTAGTGAGTTTCTAGAAATTTTTCAATTTCCTCTAGGTTTTCAAATTTGTTAGAATACAATATTTCATAGTATTCCATTATGATTCTTTTAATTTCAGTTTGGTCTGTTGTGGTATCACCCATCTCATTCTTATACAGGTTATTTCCTTCTTTTCCTGTTTTTCTTTTGTCAGTTTGGCCAGTGGTTTATCAATTTTGTTGACCTTTTCCAAGAGCTAGTTTTTGGTCTTGTTAACTCTTTCAATTGTTTTTCTATTCCCTATTTCATTTAATTCTGCTCTAATTCTTATTATTTCCTTTCTTCTGGCACCTGATAGCTTCTTTTGCTGTTCTCTTTCTATTTGTTTGAGTTGTGTAGTTAATGTTTTGATTTTGTCCCTTTCTTCTTTTTGGATGTGTGCATTTATTGCTATAAACTGACCTCTGAGCGCTGGTTTTGCTGTGTCCCAAAGGTTCTGGTAGGATGTGTTTTCATTCTCTTTTCATTCCATGAATTTTTTATTCCATCCTTAATTTCTTCTACTACCCAGTAGTTTTTGAGCAAGGTGTTCTTCAGTTTCCATGTGTTTTATTTTTTTTTTTTCCTTGCTGTTTCTGTTGTTGATTTCTACTTTTATGGCTTTATGGTCAGTAAAGATGCTTTAGATTTTGTTAAGGCTTGCATTATGGCCTAATATGTGGTCTGTTCTGGAGAATGTTCCTTGTGCGTTGGAAAAGAAAGTATACTTGGCTGCTGTTGGGTGGAGGGTTTAGTATATGTCTATGAGATCAAGTTGGTTGATTGCAGAATTAACTCTTCCATGTCTTTGTTGAGCTTCTTTCTGTATGTTCTGTGGAGCTGTCTGTCTCACTTTTCAGTGCTGTTAGAGTTTGTTTTATGTATTTTGGAGCCCTGTCATTGGGTGCATAAATATTGATTATAGTTATGTCTTCTTGGTGTATTGACCCTTTAGTCATTATATAGTGTCCTTCCTTATCCTTTGTGATGGATTTTACTTTAAAGTCTATTTTGTCAGAGATTAGTGTTGCCACTCCTGCTGTTTTTTAGTGTTGTTGGCTTGATATATTTTTTTTTTCCATCGTTTGAGTGTTAGTTTGTGTCTTTAAGTCTAAGGTGTGTTTATTGTAGGTAGCGTACAATCTGCCACTCTGTGTCTTTATTGGTGCATTTAGTCCACGTACTTTCAGGGTAAATATTGATAGGTATGAGTTTAGTGCTGTCATTTTGATGTCTTTTTGTGTGTGCTGTTGACAGTTTCTTGTTTCACTTAATTTTCTGTGATGAATTATTTTTCTTTATGTTATTTCCTTTTCATCTTTATTGATTTTGTATTTGCTGAGTCTTTATATTTTTCTTATTTTTTTTGACTTGTAAGATTGTTAGTTTGCTTTGTTGTTACCTTAATATTTACCCCTATTTTTCTAACTTTATACCATTATTTTATTTCTTTATATCGCCTTGACTTCCTCTCCATATGAAAAATCTATGTCTACATTTTTTAAGTTCCTCTTTTTTGTTTTAATGTTGTCATCTTGTACATATGGACATCTGTTTCTCTATTTTCAGTGTTCTATCTCTGGTTTATTTTTGTGACTTCCTTATCTGGGTTGATATCTAGTTGCTCTGTCCTATGTTCTAGTCTTGGGTTGTTATCTGATGGTATTGATTTTCTAACTGGAGGACTCCCTTCAGTATTCCTTGTAATTTTGGTTTGGTTTTTGCAAATTCCCTAAACTTCTGTTTATCTGGAAATGCCCTAATTTTGTCATCATATTTGAGAGACAGTTTTGCTGGATATATAATTCTTGGCTGGCAGTTTTGGTTTTTTTTTTTTTTCTTCAAGGCTTTATATATCTCATCCCACTGCCTTTTTGCCTGCACCGTTTCCGCAGAGTAGTTCAAACTTATTCTTATTGACTCTCCTTTGTAGATGAATTTTTGTTCATCCCTAGCTGCTATTAAAATTCTTTATCTTTGGATTTGGCAAGTTTGATTACAATATGTCTTGGTGGTTTTCTTTTGGGATCTGCTTTATGTGGGGTTTGATGAGCATCTTGGATAAATATCTTCTCATCTTTTGCAATATCAAGGAAGTTTTCTGCCAACAAGTCTTCAACAATTCTTTCTGTATTTTCTGTTATCCCCCCATTCTGGTACTCCAATTGCTCGTAGATTATTCCTCTTGATAGAATTCCACATAATTCTTAGTGTTTATTCATGTTTTTAAATCCTTTTATCTGATTTTTCCTCAAATACGTTGGTGCCAAGTGCTTTATCTTCAATCTCACTAAGTCTGACTTCCATTGCCTCATTTCTGCTCGTATGACTTTCTATTGAGTTGTCTAATTCTGAAATTTTATTGTTAATCTTCTGGATTTCTGATTGCTGTCTTTGTATGGAGTCTTGCAGTCTGTTAAATTTGTGATTATGCTCTTCTCTAATCTTCATAATTTCTTCTTTTGCATGTTCTGCGTACTGATTAATTTCCTTCCTAATTTCTTGTAGAGTTTTGTATATTAATCTTTTGTATTCTGCCTCTGGTAATTCCAAGAAATTTTCCTCCTCTGGAAATTTTCTAGATTCTTTATTTTGTGATTTGATATTGACTGTTGTCTCAAAACCATCAATAAGTTATTATATTTCTTCATTTTATGTTTGCTTACTGTGTCCTAGCTTCTCGTTTTTTTTTGTTTGTTTGTTTGTTTGTTTTGTTTTGTTTTATATGCCCAAATAGGCTGTTCATATGAGCTAGTTTGATTATTGGCACCTTTGAAGCTCTAATGTCCTGTCACCAGGGGGTTAGATCTGTTACTAGGTATGTGAGTTCAGGAATCCACCCTCTCCTTCTGCATGGATTCAGCTCAGGTGCCCAGATATATAGCCACCAAATGTGTGGTGTATGCTCTCACCTACTGTCCTAGACAGGCATGGGTGATTGGTGTAGGCACAGGCATCTAGCTTCAGCAGTGGGACACACTCTGAGCAAGGCAGGGGGCTGATGGCCACCCCTGAGTGTTCAGGTGGAAGGCATATCCATGTTCCCTAGAGCAAGTAGGTGGGTGGGTTTTCTACCCAGACTATGAACACCCAGTGCTGTTGGCTGTAAGGACTAGGGGGCATCTCTTGTTCATGGGCCCCTATAGCAGGTGGTTAAGTGGAGATGGTGGAGCCACAAGTCCTCAGGCCCCTGAAATTGGTAGGTGAAGACCCTGCTTAATGGGCAGAGCAGTGTCAAATGTCAAGAACCTGCCACTTCACAGCTAATACAGTTGAAGTTAGAGTTTCGGTATATACCCTGTGGTACTGTGGTAATGAGGGCCTACACTGTTGAAATGGGCCCACACAAGACTATGCAGGGGGAAAGGCACTCAAAGTCTGTGTCCCTTATACCTGTGCTGAGGCAAAGGTTCTGTGCCTATCCTGGGTTCATGGCTTAGGGGAGCTGGCAGATTATTTTTCCCCATGTTTGTTAATTTGTTCACTCTCCAAGGCAGGGAGAATGGTTCCGGGCATTTGATGGATCCTACTTCAGGCCCAGGGGACTTGGCAATTGCTGAAGCCAGTCCAGGACCCAGTGCAGAGCAGGGAGCAGGGAGGTAAATGCGAGAGAGGTTTTCCCTAAGGGGGGTGTTTTTGATCCACATGGTAGGCTGTAGGCAAGTATTTATCTATAACTGATCAAGGGCCGCTTCTCACTGGTTATGGGTGGCTGTGTAGACTCTCTGCCACTGGGTCACTCCCAGTGCAGAAAGTGAGCCCTCTTAGCATTGCTGCTTACCTGCCTCACTGCTCACCCATGAGCAGATCAGGCCTGAAGGACTCAGGCTCTCGCTGGGTCAGATCTGGCAACTCCTCACAGCTTCTGAACAGTCTCTCCCTCCCCCTGCCACTCAGTCCATTTCTTCAGCTCTGCCTTTGATGTTTAAGTTTGTCATATTGCCACATATAATCAATTCACTTGTTTTTTAGGGTCTCTGTTGAAAGACGGCCACCGAAATCTTCTGACTACTCTGCCGTCTTGGTCCTGCCTCCTCCTGTTTTAATTTAGGGAAAGATACCTTTCAAAGGACAGTAAAATTATTTTCTATCTTCACCGATAATACTGTTTCAAAGATTAAAAAGTAACAACTTTAGGAAGACTTCTGGAAAAATGGCGCTCTAGGCAGAAGCACCATTCCATCCCTCCACAGCAAAGATTCGAAAAAATAAGCTGAACGGAGAGAACAACAATCCTGAAATCCTAAAACATCAAATGAAGAGATAAAGAACTCAGCCAAGCACCAAATGGAGTGAGACAACTGACAGAGAACAGAGAGTGAGGAGAGATTCATGCAGAGGTACCCTATGAGCTAACACAGCCCGGATCTGCCATCTTGGACTCCTATCAGAGACCAGCTTCATGGAGCTTCCAGCAGGAGACAAAACAACTGGTAATATGTGATATATGCTTTCCCACCCCCACCGTCTTCAACCCCACTCAGCCTCCTGTGCTTCCTACGGCCACAATCTCTTGTCTGGGAAGCACCAGCTTCTTGGATTCCACCTGACTGCACTGACTGGCTCTCTGAGTGCCATTTGTTGGCTGCTGGTGTTGCTTTTTTCAGCTTCTTTTGATTTCTTCTTACCTGTCACCACCTTCCCCTCCTTTCACTCAAATACCTGGCTCTGTGCACCAACTTTGTTTCTTCCTGAGGGGCTGCAGAGCTCCATTCGAGTGTGGAGCTGCCTTCTGGTCTGGGCTGCCAAGCTGGTGGAATCCCGGGGCTTTTGTTCATTTGTTTGTTTTGAATTGTTTGTTTTCTTTTCCTTTTCTTGAGTTGGGAGTAAGTTCTGGCCAGGCGGTGCTGTGTGGGTTGGAAACTATGCTCTTGGCCTGCACAGATGTGCAGAGTGATCCCTGAGAGCATTTCCTTTTTCATTGTTTTTTTTTGGGGGAGGGGGATTTTCTTGTTCTTTTTTTTTAATTTGTTTTATTTTCTTTTCACTCTTGTTCCATTTTTGTCTTTCTTCATTACTCTGTTTCTCATCTCTCTATATCTTCTTTCTCTTTCTGTTACCGGAATACCTGGCATTATATCCTCTACGCCTTCTAGCCAGGCTGTACTGTAACACCTGAGAACAACTTCCCCAGATCTCATAGCCACACCGGTGGGATCCCTGAGAACTTTGCTGTTCTTTAACCTTTCCGATTTTTGTTTATTCATTCTTTTCTTTATTTTCTTCCTCTCCCCTTTTTGTTTTCCTCCATTTCATAGTCTCTCATCTCTCCACTCCAATGGCAAGCTTCCCTAGCACTATTTTTTGTTTGTTTGTATGTTTTTGGCTCCTGTTCCTCTCTCCTCTCTCCCATATCCATCTTAACTCCACACATAACAATCTCCCCATTACATCCTGCATACCTGCACTGTGCGTTTAACATCACACGACTAAGCAGCACAGGCATGGCCTACCTGAACCTGCCCTGCACTGAATACCAACCCGCCCTATTGGCTGTAGTAATTGCTGCAAACAACCCATCCCAGTAACTCCTCTTCTGCTAGACCTGTTCTTCCATACCGTATCTGAGTGACTGGCCCTGCCAATTGGAGAAGGAGGTGAAAAGTATTGTGCCCACAGATGAGCAAAACACAAAGAACAGCCTGCCTGCTCGTACATAGCCAAATTAAAAAAAAAAAAAAAAAAGGATGAAACAAACAAATCTACAATCAATAACAAGAAAAATAACTACTCAATGTCCCGAAGACAGCAGACAATATCAAAACGTTTACCAAAACAGGAAGGTTGCACTAGGTGTCCAAATAAAACACCAGATGACTTTCCAATGAAAGAAAAGG
The DNA here is from genome assembly GCA_030035585.1 of Dugong dugon. Taxonomy (NCBI): domain Eukaryota; kingdom Metazoa; phylum Chordata; class Mammalia; order Sirenia; family Dugongidae; genus Dugong; species Dugong dugon. The sequence continues at coordinate 44,108,086 of CM057477.1, read as the reverse complement.
CACTAGAACTACCTGATAGGGAATCCAAATCTCTAATACTCAGAATTCTCCAAGAGCTTAAGCAAAAAGCAGACAAAAACGAGGAAAAAATAGACAAATTCATGGAAAATACAGACAAAAAACTGGAAGAATACAGGAAAATACGCAGGAAAATAATGCCAAAATAAATTCACAACTAGAAATTATACAAAGACAATAATTAGAAATCCAAAAGATAACAAGATTTCAGAAATGGACGATGTCATAGAAAGACTGAGAAGCAGATCTGAAACGGTGGAAGACAGGATCAGTGGAACTGAAGACAAACACTTGGATACAACTCTGTTTCAGGAAAACTCAGAAAAAAGAACGAAGAAAAATGAAGAGACCCTGAGAGTTATGTGGGATACAATCAAGAGCAAAAATTTGTGAGTGATTGGATTTCCAGAATGGGGGAGAAAACAGAAAAAACAGGGAGGAACATTGAAGAACTGCTGACAGAAAACTTCTGCAATATCATGAAAGATGAAAAGCTAGCCATCCAAGAAGCTCAACGAACCCCATAAAGGAGAGACCCCCAAACGAAAATCACCAAGGCGTATCATAATCACACTTGCCAAAACAAAACAAAGAATCCTGAGAGCAGCTCAAAAAAAAAAAAAAAAGAAGTCACATACAGAGGAGAAACAATAAGACTAAGCTCAGATTATCCAGAAGAAACCATGTAGGCAAGAAGGCAAAGGGATGACATATATAAAATTTTGAAAGAAAAAACTTGCCAGCCAAGAATAATATATCCTGCAAAACTCTTGTTCAAATATGATAGTGAAATTAGGTCATTTCCAGATAAACAGAAATTAAAGGAATATGTAAAAGCCAAAGCAAACTTACAAGAATTATTAAAGGGAGTTCTTCTGTCTGAGAACAAACTACTTCAGATCACAGGCAGAATCTAGGACGCAGGATCATACCATCCAGATACCAATCTAGGAAATGAACTCTCCAAGACTATCCAAAACCAAAAGAAATACAACAGGGAATCAGAGCAGTTAATCAGTAAATGAAAAAAAACATCAAAACAATGAAAGAGGGAATAAATGGCATAGGTATAGAACCTTGTAATAGACAGGAAGACAAGGCGATACCAAGTAATGGTAGACTGCTTCAAACTTAGAAAGATAAGGGTAAAATTGATAGTAACCACAAAGAAAGTTCACAAACATACTCATAAAAATAAAGAGGAAAAAAAATAAAGTCTCAGCCAAAACAAAACCTACAAAAACAAAAGAAATGAAAAAAATTCACAAACAAAAGTAACTCAGCACAAGAGAGTAAGAAGAAAGAAAATGTCAGCACCACAAAAAAAGGCACTACAAAATGACAACAACAAACTCACATCTATCAATAATTACACTGAATGAAAATGGACTCAGTGCACCCATAAAGAGATGGAGAGTGACAGAATGGATAAGAAAACAGGATCCATCAATTTGCTGTCTACAAGAGACACACCTTAGAAACAAAGATGTGGGTTTGTTAAAAGTCAAAGGTTGGAAAAAATATATATCAAGCTAACAACTACCAAAAAAGAGCAGGAGTGGCAATTCTAATCTCAGATAAAATAGACTTTGAAACAAAGTCTACCATAAAAGACAAAGAAGGACAGTATATAATGATTAAGGGGACGATCCATCATGAAGAATTAACCATAATAAACATCTACACACCCAATGACAGGGCTCCAAACTACATAAAACAAACTCTAACAACACTGAAAAGAGAAATTGACAGTTCCACAATAATAGTAGGAGACGTCAGCACACCACTCTTAGTAAAGGACAGAACAACTAAGAAGAAACTCAGCAAAGATACAGAAGACCTAAAGGGCACAGTCAGCCAACTTGACCTCATAGACATATATAACACATTCCATCCAACTGCTGCAAAGTATACATTCTTTTCCAATGCACATGGAACATTCTCCAGAATAGACCACATCTTAGGCCACAGAGCAATCATCAACAAGATCCAAAATGTTGAGATAATTCAAAGTACCTTCTCTGACCACAATGTCATCAAGGTAGAAATTAACACTAGAAAGAGCAAGGGAAAAAAATCAACTACATGGAAACTGAATAATACCCTGCTTACACATCACTGGGCGGTAATAGAAGAAATCAGAGATGGAATCCAAAAATTCCTAGAATCAAATGAGAATGAAGACACATCATACCAAAACCTTTGAGACATAGTAAAGGCAGTCCTCAGAGGACAGTTTATAGCAATAGATGCACATTCAAAAAAGAAGAAAGGGACAAAATCAAAACATTAACTACAGATCTTAAACAAATAGAAAGAGAACAGCAGAAGAAAAGCTCACAACCACCTAAAGAAAGGAAATAATAAAGATCAGAGTAGAAATAAATGAAATAGAGAGCAGAAAAACAATAGAAAGAATCAACAAAACCAAAAGTTAGTTCTTTGAAAGAATCAACAAAATCAACAAACCACTGGCCAGACTTACAAAAGAAAATCCAGAGAGGACACAAATAAACCAAATAAGAAACAAAATGGGAGACATTACAACAGACCCAACTGAAATAAAGAGGATTATAACAGAATATTATGAAAAACTGTACTCCAACAAATTTGAAAACCTAGAGGGAATGGATAAATTTCTAGAAACACACTACCTACCCAAACTACAACAAAGTGATGTTGAAAATCTGAACAGACCCATAACAAGAGAAGAGATTGAAAAGGTAATTAAAAAACTCCCAACCAAAAAAAGCCATGGCCCAGATGGCTTCACTAGAGAATTCTACAAAACATTTACATAAGAGCTTGTACCACTCCTAGTCAAGCTGTTTCAAAGCATAGAAGAGGAAGCAACGCTTCCAAATTCATTATATGAAGCCAGCATAACGCTGATACCAAAACCAGGCAGACGCCACACAAAAAAAGAAAATTACAGACCAATATCTCTCATGAATATAGATGCAAAAGTTCTGAACAAAATTCTAGCCAATAGAATTCAGCATCATATCAAAAAAATAATACACCACGACCAAGTAGGATTCATACCAGGTATGCAAGGATGGTTTAACATTAGAAAATCAATCAACGTAACCCACCACATAAATAAAAGGAAAGAAAAGAATCACATGATCATCTCAATTGACGCAGAAAAGGCATTTGACAAAGTCCAACACCCATTCCTGATAAAAACTCTCAACAAAATAGGTATAGAAGGGAAATTTCTCAACATAATAAAGGGCATCTATGCAAAACCAAGGCCAACATCATTATTAATGGAGAGAGGCTTAAAACATTCCCCTTGAAAACAGGAACAAGACAAGGATGGCCTTTATCACCACTCCTATTTACCATTGTGCTGGAAGTTCTAGTTAGAGCAATAAGGCAAGAAAAAGAAATAAAGGGCATCCAAATTGGTAATGAAGAAGTTAAACTATCCCTATTTGCAGATGATATGATACTATACTTACAAAACCCTAAAGACTCCATGAGAAATTTTCTGGAAGTAATAGAAAGATTCAGCAGAGTAGCAGGATACAAGATAAACATTCCAAAATCAGTTGGATTCCTATACACCAATAAGGAGAACTATGAATTGGAAATCAGGAAAACAATACCATTTATAATAGCCCCTAAAAAGATAAAATACTTAGGAATAAATCTGACCAGGGATGTAAAAGACCTATACAAATAAAACTACAAAATGCTACTGCCAGAAACCCAATGGGATCTACATAAATGGAAAAATATACCATGCTAATGGGTATGTAGACTCAACATTGTGAAAACGACAGTTCTACCCAAAGCAATTTACAAATACAATGCAATCCTGATCCAAATACCAACACCATTCTTCAAAGAGATGGAAAAACTAATCATTAACTTTATATGGAAAGGGAAGAAGCCCCGAGTAAGGAAAGCACTACTGAAGAAGAAGAATAAAGTTGGAGGACTCACACTACCTGACCTTAGAACCTACTTTACAGCTACGGTCGGTAGTCAAAACAGCCTGGTACTGGTTCAATGACAGATATATTGACCAATGGAACAGAATTGAGAACCCAGATGTAAATCCATCCACCTACGGTCAACTGATGTTCAACAAGGGCCCAAACTCCATCAGATGGGGAAAAGACAGTCTTTTCACCAAATGGTGCTGGCAAAACTGGATATCCATTTGCAAAAAAATGAAACAGGACCCATACCTCATGCCGTATACAAAAACTACTTCAAAATGGATCAAAGACCTGAATATAAAGCTTAAAACTATAAAGTTCATAGAACAAAAAATACGACCAACACTACAGGCCTTGATATAAGGCATTAACAGGATACAAGCCATCACCATCAATGCATAAACACCAATAGATAAGCTAGATAACTGGGATCTTCTAAAAATCAAACTCCTATTCTCTTCAAAAGACTTCACCAAAAGAGTGGAAAGACAACCTATAGACTGGGAAAAAATTTTTGGACAGTACAAATCAGACAAAGGTCTAATCTCCGTAATCCATAAGAAAATCCAACACCTCTACAACAAAAGGACAAATAATCCTATTAAAAAATGGGCAAAGGAAATGAACAGACACTTCACCAAAGAAGACATTCAAGTGGTTAACAGACACATGAGGAAATGCTAGCGATCACTAGCCATTAGAGAAATGCAAATTAAAACCACAATGGGATACCATCTCACCCCAGCATTACTGGCACAAATCAAAAACTCCATAAATAACAAATGTTGGAGGGGCTGCGGGGAGATCAGAACTCTTATGCACTGCTGGTGGGAATGCAAAATGTTACAACCATTTTGGAAAATGATATGGCAATTCCACAGAAAGCTAGAAATAGACATACCATTCCAACCAGCAATTCCACTCCTGGGAATATATCCTAGAGAAATAAGAGTCATCACTTGAATAGACATATGCACACCTATGTTCATGCAGCATTGTTCACAATAGCAAAAAGATGGAAACAACCTAGATAGCCATCAACAGATGAATGGATAAACAAACTATGGTACATACACACAATGGAGTACTATGCAATGAGAAGGAACACCGATGAATCTGTGAAGCATCTCCTAACATGGATGAAACTGGTGGACATTATGATGAGTGGAATAAGTCAATCACAAAAGGACAAATATTGTATGAGACCTCTATTGTAAAAACCCATGAAAAAGTTCACACACAAAATGCAAGAATCTTTGTTGGTTACCAGGGATGGGAGGTGTCGGGGGGAAACACTAAATAGGCAATAGATAAGTGGTATCTTGGGTGAAGGGTGAGACAGTACACAATACTGGGGAAACCAGCACAACTTGTACAAGGAAAGGTCATGGAAGCTCCATAGACACATCCAAACTCCCTGAGGGACTGAACTGTTGGGTGGAGGGCTCTTGGGACCATGGTGTCAGGGAACACCTAGCTCAATTGGCATAATATAGTTTATAAAGTCAATGTTCTACATTCTACCTTGGTCAGTAGCATCTGGGGTCTTAAAAGCCTGTGAGCAGCCATCTAAGATACTCCACTGGTCTCATCCGTTTGGGAGCAAGGGAGAATGAAGAGAACTGGATACAAGGAAAAGATTAGTCCAAAGGACTAATGGACCACAGCTATCAAGGCCTCCACCGGACTGAGTCCAGTACTGCTAGATGGTTCCCGGCTACCACCACTGACTGCTCTGACCAGGGTCACTACTGAGGGTTCTGGACAGAGCTGGAGAAGGATGTAAAACAAAATTCTAACTTACAAAAAAAAGACCAGATTTACTGGCCTAAAGGAGACTGGAGAAACCCTGAGAGTACCGTCCCCAGACACCCTTTTAGCTCAGTGGTGAAGTCATTTCCAAGGTTCACCGTTCAGCCAGGGAGTGGACAGCCCCATAAAACCAAATGGGACTAATGAGGCACAGCAGTCCAGGGACAAGGGCCAGAAGGCAGAAGGGGACAGGAAAGCTGGTGATAGGGAACCCAAGGTTGAGTAAGGATAGTGTTGATGTGTTGTGAGGTTGTTAACCATTGTCATAGGGCAACATGTGTACTAACTGTTAAATGAGAAACTATTTTGTTTCGTAAGCCTTCATCTAAAGTGAGAATAGCAGCACAATTGGAAGAGCGTAGTCGATGTCACTGAACTGTTCATGAAGAAATTTTTGAAATGGTGTATCTTTGGCTATGTATATTTTCACCAAAAAACGTGGTCGGGAAGGGAGAGCATTGACATGCTGTGGGGTTGTTAACCAATGTCATAAAGCAATATGTGTAATACTGTTTCATGAGAAACTAGTTGTTCTGTAAGCCTTCACCTGAAGTACATTAAAAAAAAAAAAAAAGTTTACAAACAAAAAAAGTAGCAACTTTAGATTTTTTCTTCTCTTTTACGTAACTTAGCAAGTAAGACAAAAAAAAATGTTAAAATGTCCTCATTTATCACTTGTGAATGTAAGGTGTATTTTACTGTTATTAAACGTTTAATTTAGCTGTTGGCAGGTGTGTATAATGAGCTATGTTCCAAGTCTGAGAGACTGATAATATAACTATTCCTCATTCACCTATTGAAAGTGTGGAAATCATCCTAATCTTTTCAAAATTCATTATAGTATTATTTCTTTATAGTTAAGACTGTTCATAGTACTCAGTGATTTTAAGATTTGTTCAGTTTAATTTCTTTAAGATAAAATGGACATTTTCCTTTGTTAGGAAAAATAAAAGTGAGCCTGTGGGAAATTTTACTGAATATAAGGAGAGTTTGAGTATTAAAGGTCAAGTACGTTGGAAGAGTATTGCTTATTTGATAAAACTCTTAGGATTTATTCAAGTCTAAAAATTCCTTCTAATGAAGCTATATAGTGTGCTGTACCTTATTTAATTCATTCATTTAATTTTGGTTATCTTTAGATGAACTACTAAATGTAATTTCTTCAAATGAATGCTGTTCCACCAATTCAGCTAGTACTCAAAAATAATAAACGTTAGTAATTAAAATTGCAAAAATTTTAATTTGTCAACATTGTAAGTAGGAAAATATTTTGTAGATATATTTTTAAGGTTAAAGAGTCTCATAGTCAGAGTGTATGTATAATCCGTGAGGGTTGTTTTCAAAATACAAAATCTAAGAAATCACAAATTTTTTTTTTCATGGTAATTGACAAAACATGAATTCTTTTGAAGTATTCAGTGTGATTCTGATGCAAATGGTAAACCAACTAAATGGAGAAGTACATCTAAAAGACTCATCCTAAGAAATTCATACTGACTATTAAAGAAATATCTAACAAATCTTCTGCATAAAAATGTAACAAAATATTTACTTAGAATTAGAACTGAACATATGGGTAATTCTGAGGAAGACGGCTATATCTCGTTCCTAAGAAATATAAATCTATGTGAATGGTATTATAACACTGATGATATTACTTGCCAAAACACAATTGTTAAAAAATTAAACAAAAATAGTGGCTTGTATTTGCAGGAAATAAACATACATATATCTGAAATGAATATACTGTATTATCAATTAACTTCATTGCTACAGATTTATTCTACACTGATAATGCATAATAATCTCCTGTGATCTTGTGAAAAATGCATAATCATAGGTCCCACGATTGTGGTGAATCAAGGAAAATGCATTTTAGAACACCATGCTAATATGCGGGCCTGATCCGACTGATTTTTGTTGCACATTCCGAGAACATTGTGCAGAGTAATAACAGTGCAAATGAGAAAATGTTCCAGAATATACACATGGTTTGACTTTACCAGAATAATGTTGAGAGTGTATTCAAATCTAGAGTAATTCAGTGTTTCCTTATTAAGATATTCAATATTGTCTGCTTTATCCTGTCAGAAAGAACACCCCATCTACTTCTCAGTTATGTTTCAATGAGTGATCTTTAATTGTCATAATGTTTCTTAGAACAAACATATTAGGTAAAAATTTATATTGATCTTTTGTAGGGTCTAGGTGAAAAATGTGAATGAAATAAAAGTTATTTGAGCTTATGTAAAAAGGAAACTATACACAATTGTCTAAGTTAATGTATTTGATTTCAAATAATACAAACTCAACGTATTTGAACAAAAAAGGAATTTATTATAACTCCACAAGGTATCTTAGAGAACACGAGGAAGGAAAAACAGCTAAGCCTCACTAGGAAATAAGGAATTATGATCTGAGTTTCTCACTGATTCTCTTTAACAATATAATCTCACATCCTCACATCAATTTCCATATCCAGTTCTTTCATTTCTCTTCCTGAAAAAAGCTTTCTCTCCCTCTCTACATGACTGAGTTGAAAACATACTTTTCACCTGCTGTATTGTGAGTTCTCTTCTTTCATTTTTTATACTGTAAACAATGGTTTTTACACCAAATATAATAAAAAAAAGGTGCTACATTTAGTTTAAGGAGCCCTAGTGGCACAATGGTTAAAGTGCTTGACTGCTAACTGAAAGATCTGCAGTTCAAACTTGCCAGCCTCTCTGGAGGAGTAAGATGTGGCAGTCTGCTTCTGTAAAGATTTACAGCCTTAGGGCAGTTCTACTGTGCTCTATAGTATTGCTGTGAGTTGGGATCAACTTGAGGATAATGGGTGACACCAACCCTAGTGACACCACTGGGTTTAAACCCACCAGCGAGGAGACAGGAGAAAGATGTGGCGGTCTGCTTCCATAAAGATTACAGCCTTGGAAACCATATGGGTAGTTCTACTCTGTTCTATAGGGTTGCTATGAGTTAGAATTGACTCGATGACAATGGTTTTTGATATACTTAGTTTATGTTTTTACAATATTTAAGAGAAAACTTTTCCACAATTATCCAGTCACAACATTCAACATTTATTTATTCGGGAAATACTTAGTTAGAATCAACAATGTGCTTGACACTATAGTAAATTTGGAAGAAAAATCAGTACACATATGAAGTTGCAGTCAAAACAATACAATCTAGTAGGAAGAGAGGAAAACAACTACATGAGACATGATAAAATACATAATCTGAAAACTTAGAAACATGATCCTGAATGTTATAGAGTAAACTGTGACATCACAAAAATACAGTGTATGAAAAGAGGTTTGAAATATAAGTATGGATATTCCAGGCAAGAATATCTGGGACAGAGAGGAGAAAATGTAAATGCAAGTGGATATGAAACATAATAGTTTGTGAAGGGAAAGATTTGTTGTTGTTTTTTCTTCATTATAGAAAAGACATGAACTGCAAGTGTGAAAATAGTAGGGAACTTTGCTACATAAGCCAAATAATAGATCATGAATCTATTAGATCAGTAGATCATGAGACTCATAAGTATTAGTGAAAACGTTTTGTTTCTGCATCTACTATCCATGTACACTTTACTGATGTACCACTATCTCCCTCAAAAGAATTCATTCTCACTCTGTTAGCAAAAGATTGAATGAATTTTTTTTTTTTAATCCAGGATCAATTACAATTTATATCAGAAAGTAAAATTTAAAATACATTATATTTTAAAGTAGTATCAACATATATCTTACTTACATATCTGGGACTAAAATTGCTGAGTTATATGGTAACTCTATGTTTAATGATTTAAGGAACTGCCAGTATGTTTTCCAAAGCAGCTGGAGCATTTTAGATTCTCACCAGTAGTTTATGAGGGTTCTGATTTCTCCACATCTTCACTAACACCTATTGTTATTTGATTTTTTGATTCTGTCTATCATGGTGGGTGTGAAGTGGTAGCTCATTATGACTTTGATTTACATTTCACTAATGGCTAATAATATTGAACATCTTTTCATGTGCTTATTAGCCATTGGGGTATCTTATCTGGAGAAATGATTATTCAAATACTTTGTACTTTCTTTAAAAAAAATGGGTTATTTGTGTTTTATTATTGAATTATGAGAGTTCTTTATATATTATACATACAAATCCCTTATCAGATATATGATTTTGAAATATATTCTCCCTTTCTCTAGGTTGTCTTTTTTTCTTGATGGAATTCTTTGAAGCATACAAGTTTATAATTTTGATGAAGTCCAACTTACCTAGTTTTTCTTTGGTTGCCCAGGCTTTTGGTATCATACATAAGTATTCTTTTTTAAATCTAGGGTTGTGAAGATTTACCCCTAAGTTTTCTTCTATGAGTTTTATAGTTTCTTATTTTTGCTTTTTATATTTATTTCTTTCATTCATTTTGAATTGATATTTGTATATGATATGAGGTACAAGTTCATCTTCACTCTTTGCATGGGATTGTCCAGTTGTCCAAGCATCATTTATTGAAAAAACTCTTCTTGCCCCATTGAGTAGTCTAAATACCCTTGTCAAAAATCAGTTGAACATAGCTTTTTTTTTTCGGTACTTTCAATTAGATTTGATTGATCCATATACCCAGATTTGTGCCAGTACCATATTCTCTTTATTGAAATAAGTTTGAAATCAGGAAATGTAAGTCCTACTTTATTCCTCTTTTTTTAGGAATTTTATGACTATTCAGGTTTACTTGTAGTTCCATATAAATTTTAAAATATGCTTGTAATTTTTACAAAGAAGTAATCAGGAATTATGATAGGGATTGTTTTTTACCTATAGATCAGTTTGGGAAGTATTGCTATTCTAATAACGTTAAGTCTTTTGAAACATCAACATCGAATTTTTTCCATTTATTTTAGTTTTTCTTTAATTTAACAAAATTTAGTAATTTTTCACTTCTTTTGTTAGTATTATTCCTAAGTATTTCATTCTTTTTTATGCTATTGCAATTCAGATTGTTTTCTGAACTTCAATTTTTTCATTATTCATTGTCAATGTATAGAAATACAATAATTGATTTTTGTATGTTGTTTTTGTATCTTACAAGCTTGCTAAACTCATTTATTAATTCTAGCAGTTTCTTAGTAGATTTCTTAAGATTTTCTCTATACAAGATCATGTAATTGATGAACAGAAATAATATTCTTCTTCTTTTCTGATATGGATGCCTTTTATTTCTTTCCCTTGCCTGATAGCCTAGGCTACAACCTCCAGTACAATATTGATCAGAATAGGTAAGAAAAAAAATCCCTGTCCCTGATCTTAGAGGAAAAGTATTCAGTTTTTTACTATTAATTATGATGTTTGCTTTGGACTTTTAGATGGCCCTTATAAGGTTGAGGAAGCTCCTTTTGCTTCCTCTTTTTTTTTTAGTGTTTTTATCATGTAAAAGTGTTGTGTTTTGTCAAATTTTCTTCTTGCATCTATTGAGATAATCATGTGATTTTTGTTATTTATCTTATTTATATGATGTATTTCATTAAATTATTTGTTTATAACTTAAGTGATTTGAGGTGAAATCCAATTTCGTGTATCATATCTCAGATACGTAATAGCCTATTATTCACATTATGGAAGCCCTGGTGGTGTAGTGGTTAACAGCTACAGCTGCTAACCAAAGATCAGCAGTTCAAATCCATCAGGCACTCCTTGGAAACCCTATGTGGTAGTTCTACTCTGTCCTGTATGGTTGCTATGAATCAGAATCGACTTGACAGCAATGGATTTATTCACCTCATGCTATTTTTCCTTTCTTACTGAAATTTGTGTAAATCTTATTTTTTGAGAGAAAAATATCTTAAAAAAACTTTGAGGACAAGAGACAGTTAATCAAGATTATCATTTCCCAGATGACAAAACGATTGTCATGTGGCAGATGGCTGAGGGACTATGCCTAAAGGGCAATGTTTTAGCTTCATAGGACTGTTGCAACCAGGTGCTACTAATGGGATGGCATATAAGAACAGAAATTTAATTTCTCACAGTTCTTGAGGCTAGGAGTCTGAAATCAGTGTATTAGCCATGTTGATACTTCCTGAGGGTTCTGATGGAGTAATCTGCGTCATGACTCTCTCCTAGCTTGTGATGATAGTTGACAATCCTTGACACACCTTCACTTGTAAAACTGGTTGCTATTGAGTTGACTCTGATTTATGTGGCACCATGTGTGTGAGAGTGGAACTGTGCTCCATAGGGTCTTCAATGACTGATTTTTCAAAAGTAGATAACCAGACTTTTCTTCTGAGCACCTCTGGGTGGATTCGAATATTCTTTCAGTTCGCAGCCAAGAATGTTAACTGTTTCCACCACCCAGGAACTCCCTTTGGCTTGTAGATCTCTTCAGTCTCAGCCTTCATCTTCACATGGCCATCTTCCCTGTGTGTGTCTGTGTCTTTTCTCTTTTATAAGAAAACCATTCTGTTGGATTAGGAGCCACTTTACTGTAGTATGAGCTCACATTAACAACTGATAACATCTTCAGAGATCATATTTCCAAACAAGGTCACATTCACAGGTTGGATGGAGGAAGAGGTAATTAGGATTTCAACATATCTTTTTTGGGGACACAATTCAATCTATAACATCTGATAATTTCTAAGAATATCCTGCATAACTTCTGACTACTTTTATATTGCTGTTGTTTAGTATTATTTTTACACTATTTTGTTCTAATTTTTTGAGCTGAGAATTTTTTTTATATTTACTCAACAAATACTGTACCAGAATCTGGGGATAAACTACTAGCAATAATAGACATTAAGCAAATGATCAAGTAAGCATATGTAAAATTACAAATGAATAAAATGCTTTAAAGCAATTAAATATTGTTTTCAGAGCATGATTGGCAGAATTTGATTTTATTTGATATAAAGGCAAGATTTCCTTGAAAATGCAACATGAGTTGGTGGTGCTAGTTTAGACTGAGTGTTTGTCCTAACTGTAAAGTTATCATGGCAGGTAATTGCATGACATATTTGGGGACTTCCAAAAAGACCAGTATAGTTGGACTATAGTAAGTAAAGAAAAATAAGTGCAAGATGAGGCTAGAGAAGTAGGATTTAAAGTCCATAGTAAATAATTTTCCCTTCATCCTAAGTAAATGAGAAGTCTTTGTCATGTTTTCGTGATGTATTAGGGAGAGAGAGAACATGGACAGCATAACCAAAAGACCAGCAGTTGGAATCAAACAGCTGCTCCTTGGAAACTCTGTGGGAAAGTTCTATTCTGTCCTATAAAGTCACTATGAGTCGGAATCGACCCAACAGAATTGGGTTTGGTTTTGGTTTAACGATACTAATTACTGTTGGTTCTCTTATGAGTAGGATATCTATATTTTTAATTTTGGTTTGACTTTTGAGCAGTTGGAGCAATTCCTCTAATAATATTTTAAATACAAGAAGTATAATTTTGATTCTTTGCCTCTCTGCAAATTCTTACTATGTGTGGAAACCTTATCTAGTAGTGCTAAGAATTTCCAAAAGGTGCATATTTAGATTACTTATTGATAATCATCCTTACAATAGAGGTGAATTCATCTGGAGAGTATGACCATGGATCTGTTACATTATCACTTAGAGAAATATGGGTAAGGATTCTCAGCAAGCATTTCAATATGATGACACTGAATTTAAAGAATTCTTCATATCTTCTACTTTTTCTCTTTTATGTTATCTCTATAATCATAACTCAGCTGCTAACCAAAAGGTCAGCAGTACGAATCTGCCAGCTACTCATTGGAAAGCTAATGGGGCAGTTCTACTGTGTCCTATAGGGTTGTTATGAGTCAGAATAAACTCAACAGCAGTGAGTTTGGTTTATAGTTATTATTGCTGTCTTCAGGAAATTTCTTTTACTGTATTTTTTGGTCCAAGTATACTTTCTCTTGTCTGTAATCCTTCCTGTTTATTTTGGGTGCTTAGAAAAAAAATAGAGGTGGGGCCAAGTTGGGGCAGTAGTCAGATTCTTCCGGTGGACACTCTTACAACAAAGACCTGAAAAAAACAAGTGAATCAATTATATATGGCAATCTGGGAGCCCTGAACATAAAAGGCAGAGCTAAGGAATCAGACTGAGTGGCAGGGGAGGGAGAGATGGTTCGGAAGCAGTAAGGAGTTGCCAGACCTTACTTGGTAAGAGCCTGAGCCCTTCAGGCCTGATCAGCTCATGGGTGAGCGGTGAGGCAGGCAAGCAGCAGAGCTTGGGAGGTGTACTCCGCACCGGGAGATATCCAGCGGCAGAAAGCCTACTTGGCCACCCAGAACCAATGAGAAGCAGCCCTCGATTGGCTAAAGATAAGTACATGCATCTGGACTACCGCACAGATCAAAAACACTCCCCTCAGGGAAAAATCTCTTTCCTGTTTACCTCCCCACTCCCTGCTCTGCACTGAGTCCCAGACCAGCTTCAGCAATTGTCAAGTCCCCTAGGCTGGAAGTGGGATACATCACGTGCCCTGAACCATTTTTCTGGCCTTGGAGAGTCAACAAATTAATAACCAAGGGAAAAGATAAATGGCCAGCTCCCTTAAGCCAGGAACTCAGGGTAGGCACAGCTTCTTTGCCTTGGCACAGGCATAAGGGATCCAGGGACTTTGAGTGCCTTTCCCCTGGCATAGACTTGTGTGTCCCCTGGCTACAGCCAGATGCCTGTGCCTACACCAATCACCCATGCCTGTCTAGGACTGTAGGTGAGAGCCTGTATCACACACTTCATGGCTATCTACCTGGGCACCTGAGATGAATCCATACAGGGGGAGTGGGCCGACTCATGAGCTCACATACCTAGTAACAGATCTAATCACCTGGTAAACAGGATTTTAGAGCTTCAAAGTTACCAATAATCAAACTAGCTTACACGAGCAGCCTATTTAGGCATACCAAAATAAAACAAGAAGCTAGGACACAGTAAGCAAACATAAAATAAATAAATATAATAACCTATTGATGGCTCAGAGACAACAGTCAATATCAAACCAAATAAAAAGGCAACCCATGATGGCTTTAGCAAGCACCCAAAATAAAGAGTCTAGAAATTTTCCATAGGAGGAAAATTTCTTGGAATTACCAGAGGCAGAATATAAAAGTTTAATGTACAAAACTCTTCAAGAAACTAGGGAAGAAATTAAGCAAAACGCAGATCACACAATAGAGGAAATTAAAAAGATTAGAGATGAGCATAATGACAAATTTAACAGGCTGCAAGAAGCCATAGAGAGACAGCCATCAGAAATCCAGAACATTAACAATAAAATTTCAGAATTAGACAACTCAGTAGAAAGTTATATGAGCAGAATTGAGGCAATGGAAGTCAAAGTTAGTGAGATTGAAGATAAACAGTTTTCACAAACTTAGTTGAGGAAAATTCAGATGAACAGATTAAAAAAATGAAGAAACTCTAAGAAATATGTAGGACTCTATCAAGAGGAATAACCTATGAGTGATTGGAGTACTAGAATGGGAGGTATAACAGACAATACAGAGAGAATTGTTGAAGATTTGTTGGCAGAAAACATCCCTGATATAGTGAAAGATGACAAGATACCTATCAAAGATGCTAATCAAACTCCACATAATTAGATCCCAACAGAAAGTCACCAAGACATATTATAATCAAACTTGCCAAAACCAAAGATAAAGAGAGAATTTTAAGAGTGGCTAGGGAAAAACGAAAAGTCATCTACAAAGGAGTCAATAAGAATAAGTTCAGACTACTCAGCACAACCCATGCAGGCAAAAAGGCAATGGGATGACATATATAAAGCCTTGAGGGAAAAAAATCGCCAGCCAAGAACTACATATCCAGCAAAACTGTCTCTCAAATATGATGACAAAATTAGGGCATTTCCAGATAAAAAGAAGTTTAGGGAAATTGCAAAAACCAAACCAAAATTACAAGAAATACTAAAGGGAGTCCTCTGATTAGAAAATCAATAATATCGGATAACAACCCAAGACTAGAACACAGGACAGAGCAACCAGATATTAACCCAGATAAACAAGTCACAAAAATAAATAAAAGCTAAAACACTGACAATAGGGCAACACATGTCAACATGTAAAAGCTGACAACATTAAAACAAAAAAGAGGAACTTATAAAATGTAGACATAGATTTTTCATATAGAGATGAAGTAAGGTGATATAAAGAAATAAAAGACTGGCATAAACTTAGAAAAATAGGGGTAAATATTAAGGTAACCACAAAGGAAACAAGCAATCCTACAAGTAAAAAAAAAAAACAAGAAAAGTATGAAGACTCAGCAAATACAAAATCAGTGACAATGAAAAAGTTGAAAAGAAAATACAGAAAGAAAAACTACTCAGCAGAAAAAATTAAGTGGAACAAAGAAACTGTGAACAACTCACAAAAAAGACATCAAAATGACAGCACTAAACTCATACCTATCAATAATTATGCTGAATGTAAATGGACGAAATGCACCAATAAAGACACAGAGAGTGGCAGATTGGATTAAAAAAAAAACACGATCCAGCTATATGCTGCCTACAAGAGATACACCTTAGACTTAAAGACACAAACAAAAACTCAAAGGATAGAAAAATATATATCAAGCACACAACACTCAAAACGGAGCAGGAGTGGCAATATTAATCTTGACAAAATAGACTTTAAACTAAAATCCACCACAAATGATAAGGAAGGACACTATATAATGATTAAAGGGTCAATACACCAGGAGGACATAACTATAATAAATATTGATGCACCCAATGACAGGGCTCGAAAATACATAAAACAAACTCCAACAGCACTGAAAAGAGAGACAGACTGCTCCACAATAGTAGTAAGAAACTACAACACACCACTGAAATTGAAAGAATGATAAGAGAATAGTGTGAAAAATTTCACTCCAACAAATTTGAAAACCTAGAAGAAATAGACAAGTTTCTAGAAACTGACTATCTACCTAAACTAACACAGAGGTAGAACAACTACATAAAACCATAACAAAAAATTGAAAAGGTAATTTAAAAACTCCCAACAACAATAACAACAAAAAAAAGCCCTGGCCTGGAGGGTTTCACTGGAGAATTCTATCAAACTTTCAGAGAAGAGTTAACACTACTACTACTAAAGGTATTTCAGAGCATAGACAAGGATGGAATACTCCCAAACTCATTCTATGAAGCTACCATAACCTTGATACCAAAACCAGGTAAAGACACCACAAAAAAAGAAAATTACAGACCAATATCCCTCATGAAAATTGACACAAAAATCCTCAACAAAATTCTAGCCAATAGAATTCAGCAACATATCAAAAAAATAATTCATCATGATCAAGTGGGATTTATACCAGGTATGCAAGGACGGTTCAACATTAGAAAAGCAATCAATGTAATCCATCACATCAATAAAATGAAAGAGAACCACATGATCTTATCAATCGATGCAGAAAAGGCGTTCAACAAAGTCCAATACCCATTCATGATAAAAACTCTTAACAAAATAGGAATAGAAGGGAAATTCCTCAATATAATTAAGGCATTTATACAAAGCCAACAGCCAACATCATCTTAAATGGAGAGACTTTGAAAGCATTTCCCTTGAGAATGGGAACCAGACAAGGATGCCCTTTATCACCACTTTTATTCAACATTGTGCTGGAGGTCCTAGCCAGAACATTTAGGCTAGTAAAAGAAATAAAGGGCATCCAAATTGGTAGGGAAGAAGTCAACGTATCTCTATTTGCAGATGATATGATCTTATACACAGAAAACCCTAAAGAATCCACAAGAAAACCACTGGAACTGATAGAAGATTTCAGCAAAGTTTCAGGATACAAGATAAACATACAAAAATTAGTTGGATTCCTTTACACCAACAAAGAGAACCTCAAAGAGGAAATTACCAAATCAGTACCATTTACAATAGCCCCCAGAAGATAAAATACTTAGGAATAAATCTAACCAAAGACGTAAAAGACTTATACAATAAAAACTACAAGACAATACAGCAAGAAACCAAAAGAGACCTGCATAAGTGGAAAAATATACCTTGGTTTTGGATAGGAAGAGTCACCATTGTGAAAATGTCAATTCTTACCAAAGAGATCTACAGATTCAAAGCAATCCCAATCCAAATTCCACCAGCATTTTTTAATGAGATAGAGAAACAAATCACCAACTTCATATGGAAAGGAGAGAGGCCCCGAAAAAGTAAACATTACTCAAGAAGAAGAACAAAGCGGGAGCCTCACATTACCTGATTTTAGAATCCATTATACCTCCACGGTAGTGAAAACAGCCTGGTACTGATACAACAACAGATACATAGACCAATGGAACAGAATTGAGAATACAGACATAAGTTTCATCCACCTATGAGCAGCTGATATTTGACAAAGGGCCCAAAGTCCATGAATTGGGGAAAAGACAGTCTCTTTAACAAATGGTGCTGGCGTATCTGGATATCCATCTGCCAAAAACTGAAACAAGACCCATACCTCACACCATGCACAAAAACTAACTCAAAATCAATGAAAGACTTAAATATAAAATCAAAAAAGATAAAGATCATAGAAGAAAAAAAAGGGACAATGCTAGGAGCCCTAATACATGGCATAAACACAATACGAACCATAAGTAACAATGCACAAGCACCAGAAGAGAGACTAGATAACTGGGAGCTCCTAAAAATCAAACACTTTTCCTCATCAAAAGACTTCACTAAAAGAGTCAAAGGACAACCTACAGACTGGGAAAGTATTTTTGGCTATGACAAATCTGATCAGTATCTAATCTCTAAAATCTCCAAGGTACTGCAAAGCCTCAACAATAAAAAGACAAATAACCAAATCAAAAAATGGGCAAAGGATATGAACAGGCACTTCACCAAAGAAGATATTCGGGCAGCTGACAGACACATGAAGACATGCTCACAATCATTAACCATTAGACAAATGCAGATCAAAACTACAATGAGATATCCTCTCACCCCAACAAGGCTATCATTAATCCAAAAACACAAAATAATAAATGCTGGAGAGGTTGTGGAGAGACTGGAACACTTATACACTGTTGGTGGGAATGTAAAATGGTACAACCACTTTGGAAATTGATTTCCTTAAAAGCTAGAAATAGAAGTACCATACGATCCAGCTATCCCACTCTTTGGAATATATTCTAGAGAAATAAGAGCTGTCACAAGAATAGACATATGCACACCCATGTTCATTGCAGCACTGTTCATAATAGCAAAAAGATGGAAGCAACCTAGGTGCCCATAAACGGACGAATGGATAAACAAATTACGGTATATAGACACAATGGAATACTAGGCAGTGATAAAGAACAATGATGAAGCTGTGAAACACAACATGGAGGAATCTGGAGGGCATTATGCTGAGTGAATTTTGTCAGTCACAGAAGGATAAATCTTGTATAAGACCAATATTATAAGAACTCAAGAAAAGGCTTAAACACAGAAGAAAACATTCTTTGATGGTTATGAGGGTGGGGAGGGAGGGTGAGGTTTATTTACTAACTAGATAGTAGATAAGAATTATCTTAGGTGAAGGGAAGGACAGCACACACTACAGGGGAAGTCAACACAACTGGACTAAACCAAAGCTAAGAAGTTTCCTGAATACAGTCAAACACTTTGAGGGACAAAGTAGCAAGGATAGGGGTCTGGGGATCATGCTTTTAGGGGGCATCTAGTCAATTGGCATAACAAAGCTTATTAAGAAAATGTTCTGCATCCTACTTTGGTGAGTGGCATCTGGGGTCTTAAAAGCTCACAAGCAGTCATCTAAGATGCATCAATTGGTCCCAACCACCTGGAGTAAAGGAGAATGAAGAACACCAAAGACACAAGGAAAGTATTAGCCCAAGAGACAGAAAGGGCCACATAAACCAGAGACTTCATCAGCCTGAGACCAGAAGAACTAGATGGTGCCCAGCTACCACCAATGACTTCCCAGACAGGGAACAAAACAGAAAGTCCTGGACAGAGCAGGAGAAAGTTGGGGTGCAGAACTCAAATTCTACTAAGAAGACCAGACTTAATGGTCTATATGAGACTGGAGAAACCCCAGAAAACATGGCCCCTGGATTCTCTATGAGCCCAGAACTAAAACAATTTCTAAGGTGATCTCTTCAAACAGGGATTGGACCAGACTGTGGGACATAAAGTGATACTCATGAGGAGTATGCCTCTTAGCTCAAGTAGATACAAGGGACTCAATGGGCAGTTTCTGTCCGGAGAAGACATGGGAAGGCGGAGAGGGTTAGGAGCTGGTTGAATGGACATCGGGAATCAGGGGTGGAAAGGAGAAGTGTTCTGCAACGGTATGGGGAGAGCAATTAGGGTCACATGGCAATGTAGGTATAAATTTTTGTATGGGAGACTAACATGGAATATAGACTTTATTTAAACTACAACAATAAACAAAAAAAAAAAAAAAAAAAAAAACAAGCAAACAAGCCTGTTTCCAGAGTAAAACTGCAGCGTAGGGTTTTAATTGAATGATTTTCTAAAGTAGATCTCCAGGCCTCCGGGTGGACTCAAACAGCCAACCTTTCAGTTAGCATCGCAGCATGTTAATCTTTTCCACTACCAAGGGAGTCCTAGGGTCCTTTAGTCAAATATAATAGTTCTCAAACTCAACTATTGTTCAAATTTTTTTTTTTTAATTCCTGCTTCATGTTACAAATGTTCTTATTTCTTTGGGAATATTTATTACGTCTACTAGTGCAGTAATTTTTTTCATGTGATTTTATGCTGCATACTTGGTTCGCTTTTATACTGTTGGATTACTTATGTGTTTGTTTATTTATTTCAGCCCTTGGGTTGTCTTTTATGGGTAACATAAATTAGGGAAAAGGTAAATCTGAGGACCTTATGTGTGCCCCTTCAGTGACTTAAACAAACATTTAACTCTCAAATGTAGCAACATATGTATGACATTTTATTTTAAAATGAGATAGAAAAAAGATGATATACTGGCATACCATGTAGAATGGCTTCGTGGTTAACATTTTCCTGGTAGTGTAGCTCTTGTTTTATAAAACCCATGCTTTATAGTGAGGGCGAATTTTTTTTTTTTTTTAAATTTTATTGTACTACAGGTGAAGGCTTAAGAAACAAATAGTTTCTCATGAAATGGTAGTACACATGTTGTTTTATGACATTGGTTAACAACCCCACAACATATTTACCCTATAAATTCTCAACCTTTTATTTATTTATTTATTTTTTGGTGAAAACATACTTAGCCAAAGATATACCATTTCAAAAATTTCTACATACACAGTTCAGTGACATTGACTACGCTCTTCCAATTGTGCTGTTGTTCTCACTTAAGATGAAGGCTTACAGAACAAAATAGTTTCTCGTTTAACAGTTACTACAAATGTTGCCCTATGACAATGGTTAACAATCTCACAACACATCAACAATATCCTTATTCAATCTTGCGTTCCCTATCACCAGCTTCCTTGTCCCCTTCTAACTTCTGGCCCTTGCTACTGGACTCCAATACCTCGTTAGTCTCATTTGGTTTTACGGGGCTGTCCACACCCAGGCTGAACAGTGAACCTTGGAGGTAACTTCACCACTGGGTGAAGGGTGTCTGCGGGCCATACTCTCGAGGTTTCTCCAGTCTTCTTTAGGCCAGTAAATCTGGTCTTTTTTTTTTTTTTTTTGTAAGTTAGAATTATGTTCTACATCCTTTTCCAGCTCTGTCCAGAAACCTCTGTTGTGATCCTGGACAGAGCAGTCAGTGGTGGTAGCCGGGCACCATCTAGCTGTACTGGACTCAGTCCGGTGGAGGCCTTGGTAGCTGTGGACAATTAGTCCTTTGGACTAATCTTTTCCTTGTATCCTGTTCTCTTCATTCTCCCTTGCTCCCGAAGGGATGAGACCAGTAGAGTATCTTAGATGGCCGCTCACAGGTTTTTAAGACCCCAGACACTACTCACCAAGGTAGAATGTAGAGCATTGTCTTTTTAAGCTGTGTCAAGCCAATTGAGCTAGATGTTCCCCGAGACCATGGTCCCCAGAGCCCTCCGACCAGCAATTCAGTCCCTCAGGGAGTTTGGATGTGTCTATGGGGTTTCCATGACCTTTCCTTGTACAGGTTGTGCTAGTTTCCACTGTATTGTGTACTATCTCACCATTCACCCAAGATACCACTTATCTATTGCCTATTTAGTATTTCCCCCCGACACCTCCCATCCCTGGAAACCAACATAGATTGTTACATTTTGCGTGTGAACTTTTACATGGATTTTTACAATATAGGTCTCATACAATATTTGTCCATTTGTGATTGACTTATTTCACCCAGCATAATGTCCTCCAGTTTCATCCATGTTATGAGATGCTTCACAGATTCATTGTTGTTCTTTCTCGTTACATAGTACTCCATTGTGTATATGTACCATAGTTTGCTTATCCATTCATCTGTTGATGGGCACCTACGTTGTTTCCATCGTTTTGCTATTGTGAACAATGCTGCCATGAACATAGGTGTGCATATGTCTATTCGAGTGACGACTCTTATTTCTCTAGGATATATTCCTAGGAGTGGGATTGCTGGATGGAATGGGATGTCTATTTCTAGCTTTCTGAGGAAGTGCCATATCATTTTCCAAAATGGTTGTAACATTTTGCATTCCCACCAGCAGTGTATAAGAGTTCCCATCTCCCTGCAGCCCCTCCAACATTTGTTATTTCCAGTGTTTTTCATTCGTGCCAGTAATGCCGGGGTGAGATGGTATCTCATTGTGGTTTTAATTTGCATTTCTCTAATGGCTAATGATCACGAGCATTTCCTCATGTGTCTGTTGGCCATTTGAATGTCTTATTTGGTGAAGTGTCTGTTCGTTTCATTTGCCCATTTTTTAATAGGATTATTTGTCTTTTTGTTGTAGAGGTGTTGGATTTTCTTGTAGATTATGGAGATTAGACCTTTGTCTTACTTCTAATGACCAAAAATTTCTTCCCAGTTTGTAGGTTCTCTTTTGACTCTTTTGGTGAAGTCTTTTGAAGAGCATAGGTGTTTGATTTTTAAAAGATCCCAGTTATCTAGCTCATCTTTTGGGTTTTGTGCATTGATGGTTATGGTTTGTATCCTGTTAATGTCATGTATTAAGGCCTGAAGTGTTGGTCCTATTTTTTCTTCTATGAACTTTATAGTTTTAGGCTTTATATTCAGGTCTTTGATCCATTTTGAAGTACTTTTTGTATACGGTGTAAGTTATAGGTCCTGTTTCATTTTTTTGCAAATGGATATCCAGTTTTTCCAGCACCATTTGTTAAATAGACTGTCTTTTCCCCATTTGATGGACTTTGGGCCCTTGTCGAAGATCAGGTAGATGGATGGATTTACATCTGGGTTCTCAATTCTGTTCCATTGGTCAATGAATCTGTCATTGTACCAGTACCAGGTTGTTTTGACTACTGTAGCTGTATAGTAGGTTCTGAAGTCAGGTAGTGTGAGTCCTCCAACATTTTTCTTCTTCAGTAGTGCTTTACTTATTCGGGGCTTCTTCCATTTCCATATAAAGTTAATGATTAGTTTTTCCATCTCTTTGAAGAATGTTGTTGGTATTTGGATCAGGATTGCCTTGTATTTGTAAATTGCTTTGGGTAGAATTGCCATTTTCACAATGTTGAGTCTGCCTATCCATGAGCATGGTATGCTTTTCCATTTATGTATATCCCTTTGGGTTTCATGCAGTAGTGTTTTACAGTTTCTTTGTATAGGTCTTTTATATACCTAGTCAGATTTATTCCTAAGTATTTTATCTTTTTAGGAGCTATTGAAAATGGTATTGATTTCCTGATTCCTTTTCATCGTTCTCCTTACTGGTGTATAGGAATCCAACTGATTTTTGAATATTTACCTTGTATCCTGCTACTCTGCTGAATCTTTCTATTAGTTCCAGTAGATTTTTCGTGGAGTCTTTAGGGTTTTCTATGTATAGTATCATATCAACTGCAAACAAAGACATTTTAACTTCTTCATTACTAATTTGGATGCTCTTTATTTCTTTTTCTTGCCTTATTGCTCTAGCTAGAACTTCCAGCCCAATGTTAAATAGGAGTGGTGATAAAGGGCATCCTTGTCTTGTTCCTGTTTTCAAGGAGAATGTTTTCACCCTCTCTCCATTAAGAATGATGTTGGCCGTTGGTTTTGCATAGATGCCCTTTATTATGTTGAGAAATACTGATTGAGAGTTTTTATCAGGAATGGGTGTTGGACTTTGTCAAATGGCATTTCTGTGTCAATTGAGATGAGCATGTGAGTCTTTTCTTTCCTTTTATTTATGTAGTGGATTACATTGATTGATTTTCTAATGTTTAACCATCCTTGCATAACTGGTATGAATCCTACTTGGTCGTGGTGTATTATTCTTTTGATATGATGCTGAATTCTATTGGCTAGAATTTTGTTCAGAATTTTTGCATCTATATTCATGGGAGATATTCTTCTGAAATTTTCTTTTTTTGTGACATCTTTGCCTGGTTTTGGTATCAGCGTTATGCCGGCTTCATAGAATGAATTTGGAAGTGTTGCTTCCTCTTCTATGCTCTGAAATAGCTTGAGTAGAACTGGTACAAGCTCTTCTGTAAATATTTTGTAGAATTCTCCAGTGAAGCCATCTGGGCCAGGGCTTTTTTCGGTTGGGAGTTTTTTTCTTACCTTTTCAATCTCTTCTCTTGTTATGGGTCTGTTCAGATTTTCAACTTCACTTTGTTGTAGTTTGGGTAGGCCGTGTGTTTCTTGAAATTTATCCATTTTCTCTAGGTTTTCAAATTTGTTGGAGTATAGTTTTTCATAATATTCTGTTATAATCCTTTTTATTTCAGTTGGATCTGTTGCAAAGTCCCCCATTTCATTTCTTATTTGGGTTATTTGTGTCCTCTTCTGTTTTTCTTTTGTCAGTCTGGCCAGTGGTTTGTCGATTTTGTTGATTCT
Organism: Dugong dugon; assembly: GCA_030035585.1. NCBI lineage: Eukaryota > Metazoa > Chordata > Mammalia > Sirenia > Dugongidae > Dugong > Dugong dugon. The sequence continues at coordinate 44,083,310 of CM057477.1, read as the reverse complement.
TTCAAAGAACCAACTTTTGGTTTTGTTGATTCTTTCTATTGTTTTTCTGTTCTCTATTTCCTTTATTTCTGCTCTGATCTTTACTATTTTCTTTCTTCCGGTGGTTGTGGGCTTTTTTTGCTGTTCTCTTTCTCTTTGCTTGAGATCAGTAGTTAATGTTTTTATTTTGTCCCTTTCTTCTTTTTTGATATGTGCATCTATTGCTATAAATTGTACTCTGAGGACTACCTTTGCTGTGTCCCAAAGGTTTTGACATGATGTGTTTTCATTCTCATTTGATTCTAGGAATTTTTTGAGTCCATCTCTGATTTCTTCTATTACCAACTCATGTGTAAGCAGGGTATTATTCAGTTTCCATTTAGTTGATTTTTTTTTCCTTGTTCTTTCTAGTGTTAATTTCTACCTTGATGGCATTGTGGTCAGACAAGATACTTTGAATAATCTCAACGTTTTGTATCTTGTTGAGGATTGCTCTGTGGCCTAAGATGTGGTCTATTCTGGAGAACGTTCCATGTGCTTTGGAAAAGAATGTGTACCTTGCAGTGGTTGGATGGAGTGTTCTATATATGTCTATGAGGTCAAGTTGGCTGATTGTGCCCTTTAGGTCTTCTGTATCTTTGCTGAGTTTCTTCTTAGTTGTTCTGTCCTTTACTAAGAGTGGTGTGCTGACGTCTCCTACTATTATTGTGGAACTGTCAATTTCTCTTTTCAGTGTTGTTAGAGTTTGTTTTATGTAGTTTGGAGCCCTGTCATTGGGTGTGTAGATGTTTATTATGGTTAATTCTTCATGATGGATCGTCCCCTTAATCATTATATACTGTCCTTCTTTGTCTTTTATGGTAGACTTTCTTTCAAAGTCTATTTTATCTGAGATTAGAATTGCCACTCCTGCTCTTTTTTGGTAGTTGTTAACTTGATATATTTTTTTCCAACCTTTGACTTTTAATAAAATCACATCTTTGTTTCTAAGGTGTGTCTCTTGTAGACAGCATATTGATGGATCCTGTTTTCTTATCCATTCTGTGACTGTCTGTCTCTTTATGGGTGCATTGGGTCCATTTACATTCAGTGTAATTATTGATAGATGTGAGTTTGCTGCTGTCATTTTGTAGTGCTTTTTTTTCTGGTGCTGAAGTTTTCTTTGTTCTTCTTACTCCCTTGTGCTGAGTTACTTTTCTTTGCGGATTTTTTTTTTTTTTTTGATTTCTTTTGTTTTTGCTGAGACTTTATGTTTTTCGTCTTTATTTTTATAAATTGGTTTGTTAACTTTCTTTGTGGTTACCACGAATTTTACCCTTATCTGTCTAAGTTTGAAGCAGTCTACCCTTACTTGGTATCGCCTTGCCTTCCTCTCCATTAGAAGGTTCTATACCTATGCCGTTTATTCCCTCTTTCATTGTTTTGATGTTGTTGTCATCCTTTGATTGATTGCTCTGATTTCCTGTTGTATTTCTTTTGGTTTTGGATAGTGCTCGAGAGTTCATTTCCTAGAATGGTATCTGGTTCGTATGAACCTGCATCCTAGGTTCTGCCTGAGGGCTGAAGCTGTTTGTCCTCAGATCGGAGAACTCCCTTTAATAATTCTTGTAAGTTTGGTTTGACTTTTACATATTCCCTTAGTTTCTGTTTATCTGGAAATTACTTAATTTCACCATCAAATTTGAACGAGAGATTTGCAGGATATATTATTCTTGGCTGACAATTTTTTTCGTTCAAGATTTTACATATCATCCCACTGCCTTCTTGCCTGCATGGTTTCTGCCGAATAATCTAAGCTTAGTCTTATTGTTTCTCTTCTCTATGTGACTTCTTGTTTTTCACGAGCTGCTCTCAGGATTCTTTGTTTGTCTTTCGTTTTGGTGAGTGTGAATATGATATGCCTTGGTGATTTTCTTTTGGGGTCTCTTCTATATGGGGTTCGTTGAGCTTCTTGGATGTTCAGCTTTTCATCTTTCATGACATTGGGGTAGTTTTCTGTCAGAAATTCCTCCTTGATCCTCTCTGTGTTTTCTGTTTTCTCCGCCTGTTCTGGAATGCCAATCACTCGTAAATTTTTGCTTTTAATTGTGTCCCACATCACTCTCTGTCTCTTCATTTTTCTTTGTTCTTTTTTCTGAGTTTTCCTGAAATAGAGTTGTATCCAAGTATTTGTCTTCAGTTCCACTGATCCTGTCTTCCACCATTTCAAATCTGCTTCTCAGCCCTTCTATGAGATCATTCATTTCTGAAATCTTGTTGTGTTTCTTTTGGATTTCTAATTGTTGTTTTTGTATATTTTCTAGTTGTGAATTTATTTTGGCATTTTGTTCCTGCATCATCTTCTTGAATTCTTCCAATTTTTTGTCTGTATTTTCCATGAATTTGTCTATTTTTTTCTCATGTTTGTCAGCTTTTTGCCTCAGTTCTTGGAAAATTCCGAGTATTAGAGATTTGAATTCCCTATCAGGTACTTCTAGTGCTTTTTTCCACAGGAGAGTCATCTGGTGTTTTAATTTGGATGCGTACTGGAACCATCCTGTCCTGCTTTTGTAAATGTTTTGATATTGTTTGCTGTTTTCAGGGCATTCAGTAGATATTTCTCTCATTTATTGATTGTAGGTTTGTTTCTTTCGTCCCTTTTTAAAAAAAAAAAAAAATTGAGTATCTCTGTGCAGGCGGACTGTATGTTCTTTGTTGTTTGCTTGTCTGTGCACGCAATACTTTTCACCTCCTTCTCCAACTGGCAAGTTCAGTCACTCAGATATGGTACAGCAGGGCAGGTCTAGCTGAAAAGGAGCCACTGGGACTGGTTGTTTGTGTTACTCACTACAGCCACCAGGGCGGGTCAGTAATCAGTGCTGGGCAGGTTCCAGTAGGCCGTGCATGCACTCCTTGGTGGTGTGATGTCAAGCGCACAGTGCAGGTAGGCAGGATGCAACGGGGAGATGGTTATGTATGGAGCTAAGCTGGATTTGGGAGAGAGGAGAGAGGAACAGGAGCCAAAAAACATACAAACAAACAAAAAAGAATGCTAGTGGAACTTGCCATTGGAATGGAGAGATGAGAGACTATGAAATGGAGAAAAACAGAAGGAGGAAGAGGGAGAAAAGGAAAGAATGAACAAATAAAAATCGGAAAGGTTAAAGAACTGCAAAATTTCCAGGGATCCCACTGATGCAGCTATGAGGTCTGGGGAAGTTGCTCTCAGGTGTGGCAGCACAGCCTGGCCAGAAGGCACAGAGGTATGCAATGCCTGGTATTCAGAGATCAGAAAGAGAAGGAAGATATAGAGAGACGAGAAACTGAGCAATGAAGAAAGACAAAAGGGGAAAAGACAGAAAAGTAAACAAAACAAATTAAAAAATAAAAAGAACAAGAAAGCCCCCCCCAAAAAAATACAGGAAAAAAAAAAACAACTAAGAAAGAAATGTCCTCAGGGATCCCTCCGCATCTCTGTGGAAGCCGAAGCGGAGTTCCTTGCCACGCAGCTCCGCCTGGCCAGAAAGGGCTCCCAACTCAAGAAAAGGAAAAGAAAACAGACAAACAATTCAAAACAAAGAAAAGCCCCGGGATCCCACCCCCATGGTAGTCTAGACCTGGAAGCAGCTCCACACTTGAATGGAGCTCCACAGCCCCTCAGGAAAAAGCAAAGATGGCGCACAGAACCAGACACTCGAGTGAAAGGGGGGGGAGGTGGCAAGAGGCAAGCAAGAAATCCAAAGAAGCAGAAAAAAAAAAGTAACACCAGCAGCCAACAAATGGCACTCAGAGAGCCAGCCAGTTTGGGCTGGTGTTTCTGGACAAGAGACTGTGTCCACAGGAAGGAGAGGAGGCCGAGTGTGGGTGAATAAGGGTGGAGAGTGGGAAAACGTATATCACAAATTGCTGGATCTCTGGAGCCCCTCAGGAAGGAGCAAAGATGGTGCACGGAGCCAGGCACTTGAGTGAAAGGGGGGGAGGTGGCGAGAGGCAAGTGAGAAATCAAAAGAAGCAGAGAAAAAAAGCAACACTAGCAGCCAACAAATGGCATCCAGAGAGCCGCCCTCTTGGGTGTGTGGAATCCAAGCAGGCAGCGCTTGCCAGTCAAGAGACTGTGGCCACGGGAAGCAGAGGAGCCCGAGCCAGGGCGAAGAGGGGTGGGGGGTGGGAAAGCGCACACCGCAAATTACCAGCTGTTTTGTCTCCCACTGGACGCTCTGTGAGGCTGCTTTCTCGTACCCCCGTTTGCTCTAGGGCATATTTCTTAATAAAATGTTTTTGAACCAATGTTTATGTAAAAATTATATTTATATTTAATACACCACTTTTGTTGTTGCTGTTGTTAGGTGCCATTGAATTGGTTCCAACTCATATCGACCCCAGGTAAAACAGAACAAAACTCTGCCTGGTCCTGCACCATGCTCACAAGCGTTATGCTTGAGCCCATTGTTGCTGCCACTGTGTCAATCCATCTCCTTGAGGGTCTTCTTCTTTTTGGCTGACCCTGTGTTTTACCAAGCATGATGTCCTTCTCCAGCAACTGATTCCTCCTGATAACATATCCAAAGTTTGTGAGACATAGTCTCACCATCCTTACTTCTAAGGAGCATTCTGATTGTACTTTTTCCAAGACAGATTTGTTCGTTCTTTTGGCAGTCCATGGTATATTCAATATTCTTCGCCAAAACCACAATTCAAAGGCATCAATTCTTCTTTGTTCTTCCTTATTCATTATCCAGCTTTCCCATACATACAATGTAATTGAAAAATACCATGGCTTGGGTCAGGCACACCTTAGTCTTCAAGGTGACATCTTTGCTTTTCAACACTTTAAAGAGATCTTTTGCAACAGATTTGCCCAATGTAGAGCATCTTTTGATTTCTTGACTGCTGCTTCCATGGGTGTTGATTGTGGATCCAAGTACAATGAAATCTTTGACAACTACAGACTTTTGTCTGTTCTTCATGATGTTGCTTATTGGTCCAGTTGTGACGATTTTTGTTTTCTTTATGTTGAAGTGTAATCCGTACTGAAGGCTGTGGTCTTTGATCTTCGTCAGTAAGTGCTTCAAGTTCTCTTCACTTTCAGCAAGCAAAGTTGTGTCATCTGCATAATGCAGGTTGTTAATGAGCCTTCCTCCAATCCTGATGCCCTGTTGTTCTTCATATAGCCCATTCCCATTCCAGAATTCCAGACACAACACTTTTAGCAAAGTTAAATGAGTTAGGAGTCCTAGTAGCACAGTAATTAAGCACTTAGCTGCTAACTGAAAGGTCAGTGGTTTGAACCCACAAGCTGCTCCGCGGGTGAAAGATGTGGCAGTCCGCTTCCATAAAGATTACAGCCTTGGAAATCCTATCTGGCAGTTCTACTCTGTCCTATAGGGTTGCTATATATTGACTCAAAGGCAAGGAGTAAAATGAGTTATGTTGCAAATATAATTTGCAAACCATCAGAATAATAGTGCCTCAAGTATAGAAGGAATGCAAAACTGCATAGGAACCTGCATACAAAGCAATTATTTGTTAACAACCATATTTGATGATCCATAACAACCATATAGACGATCAGGAAATAATGTTTAAGCATTTTACTTCCTAATATGATAGCCTGTTACTTAGACATAGGTGCTTTACTGTGATTTAATTTTGTTGAAAGAAACTGGATTGGGGTTTATAGTTAAAGTATAAAGCATTTTGTTTTTTCTCATTTAAAATAATGGAGAATAGATTTCCATTATTATATTAGGAAGGAGAGACCGATATCCTAAAGATCTATTATTTCACTACTTGGCTTTTTTTAATTTGCACTGTTCTAGAGTCTCTAGTTGCTTACAATATTCCAGTGTTTCAGAAAGAGAAGTGTTTCCATCAAAAACTGAGGTAAGTTTGTCCACAGAGGAAAAAAAAAATAGCTCCTTCCCATTTTGATATATCTTTCCAGTTAATTTCAATACATATTCTTTGCAATGATATTCAATAATTGATATTATGCTTCAAAGCCATCCAATTTAGCTTATTATTTAAAAAATTAATAATTTGAGGAATTTAAACAATAATGGTGTATTGGACAAAAAAAAACAAAACAAAAAAACCAACACTGGAAAAAAAAATTCTCTACCCTTCTATTTAAGCACATGGAAATATTTGTTCTAAGGAAGTTTCTATTCCTCTGATGTGGATGAAAGGTAAATCATGAAGTTTTAACAGGAAGCGCAAGAACAGATTACTTTCTCGAAAACCCAGAGAGTGTTAAGTGAAGCTTAATAATTTTGGCAAAATACAAAAATATACAGATTACACTATTAATATGAAACCTTATTACTCCTCTCTGAAGGCCCAGTAGAATCATTTCCCTAAGAAGTCTGGGAAGCACAGAAGAACTGAGAATTTTCCACTGTAGCCCTTGCATGTCCTTGTTCATTGCAGCTGTTCCTCTCCACCCTTCTTGATAAACTTCTAATTGCTCAAAACTTGACTGAAAAACAGTAAGAACAATTCCTTCCTCTCTGAGAAATTTGTCTGACCCCATCCTGCTAAAGCATTCCTTTTCCTTTTCCTACTTACAGTGCTCTGAGGAACCTTCCTATGTGGGGCATTTCTGAATAAAGGCTTATGCTAATAGCTAATGGCACTGTACTTGATTTTCTCCTACAAAAGGTATTTCTATGCAGTAATTCATTCTTGTGAACATCAAGTAACTTGCATATTTTTTAAAATATCTGAAATTTATGATGTAATTTTGTTACGAGGTAAAAATATTACATTCAAATATAAATGCTTTTACTCTCAGTTATCATTCCAAAAATGTTTTTTGGCACCCTAGTTCCCAGAGGGATTTTGATCAGATAAGACTGAGAAATGCTGCAGACTGAATAAAGTCTGATGATTCACAGAGTGTCACATTATGGCACATGCAGATTATGGCACTGTTTGTATGTCTGAAAGCAATATGAAACCAGGACACTAGGAACTAGATAGAGCTGGTTCAGAGTTTAAAGGCCCAGCATTTCGCTTATCCTATCAAGGCCTTTTGTTGTAGTTGTTGGCTGCCATCAAGTGGATTCAGACTCATGGTGACCCCATGTGTGCAGAGTAGAACTGCTCCATAGGTTTATCAAGGCTGTAACCTTTAGGCAAAAGATCACCAGGCCTGTCTTCCGAGGCACCTCTGGGTGCCTTTGAACCTCCAACCTTTCAGTTAGTAGTTGAGTGCTTAACCATTTGTGCCACTCAGGGACTCAGAAGTTTCTCATCCCACCTTCAAGGTTTTCAAGATCCTGACCCACTCCTTTCATTAAAAAAAAAAAAAAAAAAAATTGCCATGGAGTTGATTCCAACTCAGAGTGACCCTAGAGGACAGAGTAGAACTACCCCATAGGGTTTCCAAGGAGAGGTTGGTGGATTTGAACTTTCGACCTTTTGTTTAACAGCCAAACTCTTAACCACTGTGCCACCAGGACTTCACTCCCCTCATAGGTATTCACAGTTTATATTAGCCCATTTAAAGCACTGGTAAATTCAGCCTCAAAAGAGGACTATTTAATTGTTTTGGTTGTTAAAGTTGTCTGCTGATTTTGTTCTTTAAATTCTAGCTTATGTTTACAGTTTTTGTTTGTCTTGTTTTGTTTTTAAATAAAACCTTTTCTAGGAAAATATTTTGGAAAATATTATTCTCATCTTTTTGAGGCAAATAATATTTTTCTATAAGTTATGCTCTTTATATAAAACAACTGAGAGAAGGGACTTTAAATAAGATAGTATAAAAATATCTCCAAATCTGGGGAACTATTTCTTGATAATAAACTGTAGAAATTATTTAAATTTATAATGGGTATTGGATTAAACTGGGAAATTTAATGATGTCAAAGTAAAAAATTTTAGAAAATGCCACTTTTCTTTGCAAAATTCTACTTTTTTTCCTTTATGCAAATTCTTACTTCTTAAGTCCCTTCACAATTTTCCATGCATTCCAGATATTATGTACTTGATAACATGTATATTTCTGCATTGATGAATGCTTCTTCATATTTTAGGGGAAAACACTTAGTGTTTACTTAAAGTTTTTTGAGATAAAATTTATATATTTTAAAATGAATATGTATAATAGCAATTTACAATTATTTAATCCTTATTTAAATATATAATAGCTCATTATAAATGCTATTAGCACAATTATATCTAACTTACCATTTGTGGTGCTAAAACTAATATGCAAACATTTACAAATGTTATCTGCATTGCTAGCTTTCACTACAGTTCAGCCAAATAAACCCTTTCAATTGATCTTAAATGGAGAATATATTTCTATGCCATGAATAATGCTTAAAATGTTCGCAGTTCTGCCAAGATTGCCATAGAAATAATACATAAAATAGAGTGACTTGCTTTAACAGAACACTTCCAAGTGAAATAAGATTTTAAAGCAGAGTATAGCTAGAGTAGTTATTAAAAGACATCGAAGCAAAACCAAACAGGAAGAATTTATGCTCCTGAGTGCTTTGCTGAAATCCTTTCAGTCGTGTTGAAGCAAGATTGAATCTGTGCTTTTCCAGTTTTGTGTGTCAGGTAAAACATAGCAGGGGGTGAAATGAATTCATCTTTCCATCTTCAAGTAAACTAAAAGCAATTTTGGTCTTCCCATGTGGTCACTTGAGGTGCTTGTCATGTTCAAGCTAATGATATCAGCCACCCTCAGGTTGTTTAAGTATTCATGAAGTAATTAAATTCTCATTAACATATAAATAAAAGAAAACTGAAAACAAGTTTAGCAGGCACTTAACATCTGTTCTAATGCTTTTAAGTATTAAAATGTACCACACACAGAAGGAAAAGTGCATTATGTTTGGGAAGTATTTTGTATAGATTATTTATAGAAACTGTAATTAAACTCATTTGGCATATTAAAGAAAGTTAACAGCAGAACATTATATGGATAGTTTGTTGGTCTCTGTCACCTAAATAAGGAATTAAAAATAGAAGTGGGTAAAGCAAAATTAGGTTTTGTTTGTTTTACATTTCAGATAAAATTACAAGAATAAGTGAAATTTATTACTATTCTAAAATAAGAAAAAAGCAGGTTAGAATTCAGTCTGAACAGGCATACATTCAACTGTGCAGCTGCAGCGAAAAGCCCCTTTCATTGTAAATTATAAAATGCCTTGAATACTTGTCCAAACATTTCACTTATAACCCGTAAATTTACCTCATTCACATGTACAAATAATTATCTTGTTTCTTGCATTTTATAGATGGATTTGTCAAGTGGTAAAATGGAATGTATTGGAGAGGATCTGGCCTTTCATTATTAACCTTCCCATTTCATGTTATTTTCCACTTATACTAGATTCTTTCATGCTATGTACTACATTTTATAATTGTACGTTTCCCAAACCTTTTGCTGTTTCCCAATCTTCCCAAGCAAATTTGACATTCAAATAAAATAATTTCACCTTATCGTACCCAGGGCTGTTAAAATCTGTATCTCTGATAACAGTAAGAAGGAAAAAATTATAATATTGTAAACAAAGTAGAGGTGAAAGTAGTTAAAAGTTCTATGTTCCGCTATTGTGAACAATGCTACCATGAACATAGGTGTGCATATGTCTATTCGAGTGATGACTTTTATTTCTCTAGGATATATTCCTAGGAGTGGGATTGCTGGATGGAATGGTATGTCTATTTCTAGCTTTCTGAGGAAGTGCCGTATCATTTTCCAAAATGGTTGTATCATTTTGCATTTCCACCAGCAGTGCATAAGTGTTCCGATCTCCCCACAGCCCCTCCAACATTTGTTATTTCCAGTGTTTTTCATTCATGCCTGTAATGCCAGGGTGAGATGGAATCTCATTGTGGTTTTAATTTGTATTTCTCTAATGGCTAGTGATAACGAGCATTTCCTCATGTGTCTGTTGGCCATTTGAATGTCTTCTTTGCTGAAATGTCTGGAAACAACCTAGATGCCCATCAACAGACGAATGGATAAACAAACTATGGTACATACACACAATGGAGTACTATGCAAAGAGAAACAACAACAATGAATCTGTGAAGCATCTCATATCATGGATGAAACTGGAGGACATTATGCTGAGTGAAATAAGTCAATCACAAAAGGACAAATATTGTATGAGACCTCTATTGTAAAAACCCATGAAAAAGTTCACACACAAAATGCAAGAATCTTTGTTGGTTAACAGTGATAGGACAGGTGGGGGTGGAAATATTAAATAGACAATAGATAAGTGGTATCTTGGGTGAAGGTTGAGACAGTATACGATACAGCAGAAACTAGCACAACTTGTACAAGGAAAGGTCATGGAAGCCCCATAGACACATCCAAACTTCCTGAGGGACTGAATAGCTGGGTGGAGGGCCAGGGGAACCATGGTCTCAGGGAACATCTAGCTCAGTTGGCATGACACAGCTTATAAAGACAATGCTCTACATTCTACCTTGGTGAGTAGTATCTGGGCTCTTAAAAGCCTGTGAGCGGTCATCTAAGATATTCCACTGGTGTCATCCCTTTGGAAGCAAGGGAGAATGAAAAGAACAGGATACAAGGAAAAGGTTAGTCCAAAGGACTAATTGTCCACAGCTACCAAGCCCTCCACCGGACTGAGTCCAGTATGGCTAGATGGTGCCTGGCTACCACCACTGACTGCTCTGACCAAGATCACAACAGAGGGTTCTGGACAGAGCTGGAGAAGGATGTAGAGCATAATTCTAACCCACACAAAAAAGACCAGATTTACTGGCCTAAAGGAGACTGGAGAAACCTTGAGAGTATGGCCCCCAGACACCCTTTTAACTCAGTGGTGAAGTTACCTCCGAGGTTCACTGTTCAGCCTGGGAGTGGACAGCCCCAAAAAAACAAATGAGACTAACGAGGTACAGGAGTCCAGTGACAAGGGCCAGAAGGCAGAAGGGGACAAGGAAGCTGGTGATAGGGAATCCAAGGTTGAGTAAGGATATTGTTGATGTGTTGTGAGATTGTTAACCATTGTCATAGGGCAACATTTGTAGTAACTTTTAAATGAGAAGCTATTTTGTTCTGTAAGCCTTCATCTTAAGTGAGAATAACAGCGCAATTCGAAGAGGGTAGTCAATGTCACAAAACTGTGCCTGTAGAAATTTTTGAAATGGTGTATCTTTGGCTATGTGTATTTTCACCAAAAAAAGAGGTTGAGAAGTTAGAGGGTTGATATGTTGTAGGGTTGTTAACCAATGTCATAAAACAACATGTGTACTTCTATTTCTTAAGAAAATATTTGTTCTGTAAGCCTTCACCTGAAGAACAAAAAAAAAAAAAAAAAAAAAAAGTTCTATGTTCCTAAATAGAGCATAAGAGTAAATTGAAATCCAATCTAATACTGACTGTTATGCCCTGTTTTTGCATTTACACCTTGCATTTTTACTATCATTCTATAGAATTTGGTGTATGACTACAGGGCTATAAACGATATATTTTGCATGATAAAATCAGAGTTGAATAAGAACGCCTAAAATTAATAATTGAGGCATTTCATTATTAGGAAAGAGCTATGTTCTTGTCCAAAGTCAGACTCCATTTTGATTTTTAGCATAAGACTGCAGCCTGACGTGTCTAAGTTTCTACCATGCTCTGCTAGATTAGTAACTTTTAGAGCAGAATGGGAAAACTTTACCAAACAATGGAACTTTAACTACTCTCAATAAACAATGAAGGAGGCAACAATATGGTTTGTGAAGAAGTGTTTTCCAGGGAACGTTTATCCTGAGGGTCTTGAGATAATGTTTGCACAGTATAAAGAATGTATATGTTGCAGAGGATTTCTTGCTAGATTGGCTCCAGGAAATCTAGCAGCTAACTTTGTAGAATTTTAAGTTGCTATGTCTTAAAAGCTATATGTAATTCCAAACCACTGTGATTGTAACTACATACTCTTGTTTTCTTTACTGGATAAAAACCTTTTGCACTCTTCGCTTTGCAAAACACTGTGCTGAGAGTCTCTCGACCCTGTGTTCCTCATTCACGAACTGTTTTCTCTCTCCATAAAACTCTTTGCTTTGCTTTCACTTTAACCAGACTCCATAATTAAGCCTACCACAGAGTTACTCCAAAAGGTGGGTTGGGGGAAGGAAATAAAAACAAAAACCAAGTTTTAAAGAATTTAAAATCATGCTTATTTTTTTTTTTTTTTTTCGTTTTTTCAATTGAAGAAAATAAAACAGGCTACATGTGACTAAGTAAAATTTTAAGGGCAAGCTTAATGCTAATATTTTAGAACATTTATGTGTAGAAAACTTTATAGTTATATAATTTCTATTGACCTTAGAGAACCAGAATATTGTATGGAATTTTAAAATCTCATTATTAACTGTTGTAAACATTAATGAAATTTTTCAATTAAGCAATGAATTTCTTTTGAAATTTCAGCCCTATGATTTCAAATAATCATTGTTCATTTCAAAGGTCCTTAGAAACAAATGCCTTGGAAGGATGTAAGATTAATTGACCTTTAAAAGTTGTCTATTTAAACCATTCCATTTGCCATTAAAAAATGTCTTTTAGGTTGATTTAATATTCAGCTCCCTCTTGTATTTCCTGTTTAAATAAACCTATTCATAATTCATAGCCCAGGAAAAATATCACTTCTTCCACGGGAGCCTTCCCTGATTTATTCCAAGCAAACATTCATCACTGTTTTCAAAAACCTTTAATTCATTCATCTAATGATTATTGTATCCATTGTTCCATGTATCATGTTGTATTAGTTTCTTAAGACTGGCATAAAACATTACCACAAAGTTGGTGGCATAAAACAACAGAAATTTATTCTCTCACAGTTCTTTAGGTCAAAGGTCAGAAATCAATGTGTCTGTCAGGTCATTCTCCCCTGAAGAATCTACAGGAGGATCCTTCCTTGCTTCTTCCAGGTTCTGGTGACACCAGGTGTTCCTGGGCTTGTGTTTGGATAAGTCCAATCTTTGTCTCTGTCTTCACATGGCCTTCCCTTCTGGGTGTCTGATTCTTCTCCTCTTCTTCTAATGTAATGTGTTGTCTTAGTCATCTAGTGCTGCTATAACAGAAATACCACAAGTGGATGGCTTTAACAAAGAGAAATTTATTTTCTCAAAGTAAAGTAGGCTGAAGGTCGAAATTCAGGGTGTCAGCTCCAGGGGAAGGCTTTCTCGCTGTCAGCCTTCTCATCAATATTCCCCTGGACTAGGAGCTTCTCTGTGCAGGGACCCTGTACCCAAAGGATGTGCTCTGCTCCTGGCACTGCTTTCTTGGTGGTATGAGGTCCTCAACTCTCTGCTTGCTTCCCTTTCCTTTTACTTGCTGTAAGATAACAGGTGGTGCGGGCCACACCCCAGGGAAACTCCCTTTACATTGGATCAGGATGTGACCTTAGTAAGGGTGTTACAATCCCACCCTAATCCTCTTCAACATAAATTACAATCACAAAATGGAAGACAACCACACAATACTGGAAATCATGGCTAACCAAGTTGACACATATTTTGGGGGGACCTAATTCAATCCATGACATATGTCATTGGATTTAAGGCTGATAGGGTTAATCTAGAAAGATCTGATCTCAAGATCCTAAATTTTGTTCCATCTGCAAAGACCCCTTTTCCAAATAAGTTCACTTTAATAGGTACTGAAGATTAGGACTTGGACATATCAGTTTGGGGCTATAATTGAACCCAACACACATACATAGGTTTTTAGGTCTTTCGTCTTCTATGACATTTTCTGAGTTTAATGAAGGTGAAGATTATTTCATTGACAATACCTGTGCCTCTGCCCTATGTAGTATAGCACAGTTCTTTGTACATATAATTAATTTAGTATAGGTTTCAAAATTCAAGCATTCATTAAAAGGTTCACTTAATTACTGTCAGATATATTTAATTAAATGAAACAGTATTACTGCTGATGGGGAAATAATCATTTTAATTTTTAATTTAATTTTTTTGAAAACTATACACAAGGAAGGATACATTGTTTCAACAAATCCTACATGTTCAGTTCAGCGCCATTGTCTATAATCTTCAAATCATGTAACCGTTCTAGTTAACCTTTTCCGAATGAATTCCTCAGCATTTACATAAAGTCATTGCTTGTATCTCTAGACACCATGTGTTTAAATACAAATACAGAAATGTTTTTGAACAGGAACATTACCACAAATTTTAAATGGCCAATAATTTCAGAATGTTATGACTTTACAGACTGTCTGATGCTTCTTTTTCTATTATTACTGGATATAGGCAAAGGGTACTGTCTTAGTTAATCTAGTGTTGCTGTAACAGAAATGCCACAGTGGATGGCTCTAACAAACAGAAATTTATTCTCTCACAGTCTAGAAGGCCAGAAGTCCAAATTCAGGGTGCCAGCTATAGAGGAAGGCTTTCTCTTCCCCTGGTCTAAGAGCTTCTCAGCACAGGGACCTCTGGTCCAAAAGATACATTCTGCTCTCACCACTACTTTGTTGGTGGTACGAGGTCCCTCTGTCTCTCTGCTCCCTTCTTTATTTTGTATCTGTAATGGTCAAAATGACTAACTCTGACTCAGGGTTGGTCAGTGGCTTCTTTGTGTTAGACCAGTGGCTTTCAACCAGTGGTGCTTTTTGTCCCCCAGTGGATAGTTGGACAATCTGGAGACATTCTGATTGTGTCAAGTGGAGGGATGTTACTGGCACCTGTTGCTAAAGTCCTACAATGCTTGGTTGGTGTCAGACCTTGTCTAACTTTAGGGAGATAATGCAAATCAAGATCAGCCCAAGGCTGATTCCTGTGAGGTAGAGTTCAGACATACTTCCACTCTGCAAGCTTTTTACCAATTCTGATACCAGCCATCTCTCCTATATCACTCTACTTCTCTTCTGGATTCAATAATCCTTTGAAAAGCCCACACAGAACTCACAGATCATACTTACAGTTAAGTGGTTTATTAAGGAACAAGGTAAAACTTGGGATCAGGATCAGCAGGCTACAACTCAGGATCAGGAACAGGAAGCATGTAGGCAGTCTCCCTTCTTCAGTGCAGGACAGCTCTCTCAGCAACTCTCAGCCATGCAAGCCTCCTCTCAGCCTCTCAGGATAGGCTCATCTGGGCCCCCTTGGGACAGGCTCCTCTTGGACCTGCTATCTGTCACTGACATATCTGTGGCCAGTCCCCTTCTGGGCCTCTTGTTGTCTTCAATGTTAAAGCTATTGACCCATGTTACAGCTCTTTTAGGAGTTTCCTTGCCTCCTCTCTCTCTGATTCTTCCTTCTTCTTTGTTCCTTCTGCTTCTTCCTGCTGCTTCTATTCCTGTTTTTTTCTGTTTGAAAAACCTCTCTGGCATTGGCTGCATATATACATAACTTCTTGTCAATTTCAAGGCATAGTCCCTTCCAATGGGGCCCACAATCCTCTCTAGGTAGGCCACAGACACTTCGCTTGCATAGTAGACTACAGACGCTTCATTTGCATAGCCTATTGACCAATCTCTGCAAGGTGCATACCTATCATGAGGCAGGCTGCAGCCCAGGACCAGACAAAAAGCTTTACCCAGGGGAAATGTCAATCAACACAGACAAAAGTAACAAATCCTCTGGGATGGAAAACCAGGGCAAAGGTAACTCCTCAGGGCTTAGAGGAAAAATCTCTCAAGCTGTTTTTCCAAAGAACCAAAACACAATTCTGTATAAATCAACTCATTTCACCACAATAGAACAGCTTTCAACCACAAAGAACTATCCAGCCCAAAATGTCAATAGTGCTGAGGTTGAGAAACCTTATTCTAGACACTATCACCCTCATTTACAATAGCTCATTAATAAATAAATAATTTATATATATAGTATTATCTTTCTCATGACCTTAATGGAAAAGAGTGAGACACATTTGTTTGTTCTTTTGTTTATTTTTATGTAGTTTCTTCTAGTGTAGCTGAAACATTGTTATATCAAGATGATTACACTGCGCTATTGTTTGCAGAATCCTTCCCAGAGAAACGAATCTTAATTCACAACTCAATTCAGTAAAAGGATACAAATATTTCTCAGTGAAAGTATCCCTCAATCCAGGAGCTTAGACAGTGAGATCTACTCTGATAAGAAGTATAATAACAGTTAAATAAGAATAATACTTGGAAAGGAGAAACGAGTGAAAGATAAATTCCTGCTGGGAAATTGTGGGACGGGGCTATCCAAGTAGTAGGATTTAAGCATGTTGGGAAATAATGTGAAAGTGTTCAAGAGAAAGAATTTGTTGACAAGTGCAGCGTCTAAATTGCATGGGAAAGATGAGTTAATTCTAATCATCTTAACTCACCGAATATGTTTCACAGAAAAACTGAGGATTAGGAAGCGATCTAAAGGTTTTTAAAAAAAGGTAAATTGTCATCTGGTTACTGAAAATTTTCACAAGCATATGATTTCATATGAAAATATGCATGGCAATTTGAAGCAAACTTGGACATGAATGGAAATAGAATATCTGAATTTCAGATTGGTTGTTTTACATGTTGTACACTAATAAGTATTCATGCTGCATTTTCTTTAGAATAACAAATCGAAAGCACTTGCCTAATCAGCAATACATATGCATCTTCAAACTAGTATTTCTTTCCAGCATCAACATTCTATTTAACTATAGGTTCATGAGATACATTTGATTGTATCCATACTTAACAATGATTTTATAGGACTTTGGAGGTACATGTTAAGACTTTCTTTTTTCCTTATATAGCAAAATTACAAAGATATAGCTGAATCAATTAATTTTATACAGTTTTTTTTTTATATGTTGTAAACTTAGAAAAGAAGAATGGTAAAAGGAAAATGTTCTCTTTGGGTACTTCTAGAGGCCAGTACAATCCCATCAGTAACTTCTTCAAAGGTCAACCATTTGTGTCCATAAAAACAAATTTCAATTATCTTGGACACACTCTAAGCAATTGCCACATTACTTTATGTATGATGCTTGGCTATTCAAGCTAAAACAGAGAATGCATTTTTGAGGTTCATTAGACTGCCCCTAGATGTGAGAACCTATAAGCTAATTTTAGCCTTGAGGAAAATTTTAAGGCATATTTATTTTGTAGTTTGTAATTTGAAACAAAGAATTGTGTATCAGCTCTAATTTGCACAATCTGAAAATTTAAGAATTAACAGTGAAACCATTGTACTTATTTTATTATTTTCCTATATTTAAAATTGTTGAGTCAGGTTTTTAATAGACATTTGTGATCTTCAAAGTAATTTTAAATAATTCATACAAATTTAAACACATTCTTATGAAAATATGCTATTGTTGCCAAATACTACCTAAATATAACCTGTATCTTTTAAACAATATTTAATAAAACATAGTATTTTAATAACATATACTAGTGTGCATTTACCTAACATAAATTTCATATTGATTTAAATTATTTTAATGCAAATATTTGGCAAGGGTCATTCCTGAAAGTTTATAAAATTTATCTGGGCCCCATTAGAGGGCATTTATCATTCTAAAACGTCAGTTTCTGCAAGAATCAGGATAAAATTTTCTCATATATATGTGATTTGTGACACTCAAGACATTTCTATATGTGGCTGGCAGAGAAGGCTTATACATAGTCAATCCATTGATTCTTTCGTTTGCTTGTTTATTTGTTTTTAAATGTTTATTGCTATAAAAATATAAAGAAAAAAACATTTCCCAATTCAATGTTTTTCATGTGTACAATTCATTAAAACCAGTTACATCAATCATCTCATATAACTATCACCAATATCTATTGCCATACTTTGCATCCTTATAAACAAAAACTCTATACTACCTAAACAATGATTTCCCCGAACTCTTGTGACCCTGGTAACCACTATTATATTCTAATTTCTATACCATTCGTTCTTAATATTGAATGATAAATACTAAACACTGGAATTGAAATATTCAAACACATCTATTCCTCACTCATTGACCATCTCTTTATCCAAAATATCACATTTACAACAACAGTAAAAAATCTACTATACAACTATTTTGTGCATATTTTGTGAATACCAAAGTGCGAGATGAGAGTAACATTGGCTGTAATGGTTAAGGTTATGTGTCAACTTGGCTGGGCCATGATTCTCAGTGGTTTGGTAGTTATGTAATGATGTAATTTTGCAGTTATGTAACGATGTAATTTGGAAGTATGAAATGACGTAGTCATCCTTAATTTTGTGATTTGATATGATCATCCTTCATTTTTGCATAACAACCTGGTCTTTAAAACCTAACCATGCCAAAGAGTGAAGAGTGGGTGTATGAATGTTAATTTTTCTTATCATAAATAAACAGATGTGACCTAAATATGGACATTTGTTCTACACATATGATGTGACTAAGGTTGTCATTAAAGACACTGACTTTTCAGGCCACCAGAGAGACCGTTTTATACTTATAGTAATATGATACAGAGTCGGAGTTTCTTAAAAGATAAATTGCACTATGAAAAAAAATCAACATCATTGGAAGCTGACTAATACTTTTCTTGTAGCAGAACATTTTTAAGCAAAATTCTTGCAATTTCAAAGGTGAGGTAGCAAATAATGTACTAAATAAATCTTAGTGGTTTAAAAATAATGAACTTAGTATCAGATGGTAGCTTCAGCCCCATGTGTACCAGCCTCAGTAGAGTGAGTTTCTGTAATAATGCACCATTTTAGCACTAGAGTAAAGAAAGGCAATTTAAAGGGAATTGATCATAATCATAGAGTAGGTAAACAGGAAAAATGGTTTGAACTTGCAGCTTTAATGACTCTCTATTAGAATGAGATGAAGTCCTATAATAAAAGGCTTTATTTTCACCATAAACAGAGGGTCAACTACTCTCTTTTTTTTCTGTACTAGTATCAAGCCCGTTATTGGGATAAGGTTTTTCAAGAGAGTTCTGCAGGCACTCCATTTTCAAGCTATTTACTAGATATAAGGGTAGGACAATCAGTAACTACTCAGCATTATAGCTCATGATATCATTTAAATTTTCTGGGTTTCATTTCATCTTAAAACTGTTCAGCTGACAGAATAATTAAATACATATAGACTGTATAGTAGTGTGAAATGGTGATAATATTTTTCTTTCTTAATATACTAGAGTATACAAAGGAGTGAAACATTTTCTCTTAGTAGTTAATTCTATAGTTTCTATGAAAATACATTTGTCTATTTTGTTTTTTCCCTTAAATTATATGTATGTGTACATATACACACACACATATAATTTATATATATATTTACTGATATTATATATATGTAATTTATGTAAATATGTCTATATTTACGTATTTGTATATATTTTGCACACTAATGAATTCTGTCTATTTTCTAGTTCGTTTATTTTCTCCTATAATAATGTATGTGTGCATGTGTGTGCACATGGTGTATATCGATACAGACAGACATACACAAACACACATATATGGAAAATGTTAAGGATAATTGTATCATTTGCTGATATATATGTCTCAGTTTTGCTCTGTTTTGAATTGTCTTATTTGAATAAGGTGGAATGTTTCCATTTAATCCCTACATATTTCCTTCTTACTTAAAAGATGTTGCAAGAGAATCTATATGTACAATTATAATTATGTTTTGTTTAATACACAAGCATTGTATTTAGTAACATGTGAGAGACAGGTAATCGCACGTAACTCAAACATGTTATTTAAGCCAAAGGGCTAATTCTCTTGTTCTTTCAGATAAAATAGTATAATTTCCACACACCTCTAAAAATAATCAATAACTACAACAAAAAAAATGACATATATATGTTTAAAATAAATCAATAAAACATTTAAAATTATTTTATTGTAATTTTTCTCATAAGCAAAGGCAAGTAAATACAGTTTAAAATATCATTTATATAAACTACATTTCTTCATAATATTTTTTCAGAGCTATATAGAAATAGTAGCAGAGTACCATTGCCTCTGGCTGATATTTACTTATGACAATTTCAGAGTTCAGTGAATTTTAATGAACAAAAACAATAATACTCATGCAATAAAATAAATTCAAAGATATTATGCCCAAAGCAGTTATCTGACACTTAAGTGCATTTTTCTGGCCTACTAAAAAATCAAAACTTAGGACACGCTGCAAATAATTTAGTTGTCTTTAGTTTATGAACAGATACTTTTCATATTTGCTTTATATTTATTTTTTGCATGTCCTAAATATCTTACTTTTACAATATAAGAATATACTTTATATATGTTAAAAATACATTGTTAAAATGCGTGGAATATATTACTGCACTTCTAAAAATATATATTTTATTGCTGAAATGATCAGTGTATGTACTGAGCTTTCACAGCCTAAAGTTCTACTGGAAAATAGAATGGTCATGGACCAAACTCATGAAACACAGGCTTGACTATGACTGACTTTCTCTGTGAATGGCATGGCAGTCCCATCTCTTCAGATTTGGGTGACCCCATTCTCTTAGTCCTTCTGAGTGGACTCAGCCCCAGTGGGCCTTCCTCTTCTGCCTCTTGCGCATGGCAGCCCAGCCCCCTCAGCTTTGGGCCCCAGATTCAGCCCCAACCCCTGGCACTTGTGAATGAGAGCCCCACACTCTGGAACTGAGTTGGTGAAGATCTGACTCTTTGAAACCTAGGAGGCCATGGCCCCACCCTTTGAGACCCAGCAGGCCATAGTTCTACTAGTTGAGATCCCAGAGGTCATGGCCCCATCCTTTGAGACTGAGGCAGCTCTGCTTCCTGTCCTCTTTTTCTTTTCACCTTCTGCTTCCCAGTTCCTTGATCTCTCAGCGCTTCGGGCCCTTGGGCCAGCCAGCAACTGCCTTGCTCAGGCAAGCATTCCAAAGCTCTTTAGTTCTACTGATAAGTGCCTGAAAGTACCCTACTCTGCCAGTAAACCTCAACCGAAAGGTACTCAGCTCTCTTTTTCAATGGGTAGACAAGCTTTGCTCCACCAATAACTGCCCAGAGGCACCCCACTCCAGCAGGAAGCCTCCAGCTGAAAGCTCTCAGCTCTCTTGCTCCATGGGTCAGCTCCTGTGCTGTCTCATGTCAGTCTCCTGGTTCTGCTGCTGCTGTTTCTCTGCTACTGCTTCTCACCATCTGCACTGTCTCCAGTGTTACAGCTCTCTTCACTTTCTTCTGCTTCTGAGCCCTCAAAAAAATTGCCTTTGACATCCATAATTCCACCAATAGTCTCTTCAAGGCAATCTAGACTTTTATTATTAGACACCTTAAAACTCTTTCCTCTTCCACCCATTACTGAATTCCAAAATTGCTTCCAGATTGTAGGTATCTGTTAGAGCAGCATCCTATTCTCAGTACGAAATTTTGTCTTAGTTATCTAGTACTGCTATACAGAAATAACAGAGATGGATGTCCTTAACAAACAGAAATTTATTCTCTCACAGTCTAGGAGGCTAGAAGTCTGAGTTCAGGGCACCAGCTCCAGGGAAAGGCTTTCTGTGTTGGCTCTAGGGGAAGGTCCTTGTCATCAATCTTTCCCTGGTCTAGGAACATCTTAGTTCAGGGACCCTGGGTCCAAAGGATGTGCTCCACTCCTGGCTCTTCCTGCTTGGAGGTTATGAGGTCCCTCTCTTCTCTGTTCACTTCTCTCTTTTGTATGTCAAAAGAGATTGACTCAAGATACAACCTAATCCCCTAGATTGAGTCCTGCCTCGTTAACGTATCTGTCTCTAATCTTGCCTCATTAACATCATAGAGGTTAGGATTTACAACACATAGGACAATCACATCACATCAGAAAAGGTGAACAACCAGCCGCAGAGCCAATATGCCTCTATAGACAGAAGCACCATGCCTTCCCTCTGCAGCAAAGACCTGCAAAAACTAAGTAAAACAGTTACACACATCAATCCTGGAATCCTAAGCATCAAATGAAGGAATAAAGCACTCCATCAAGCACTGAATGGAATAAGAAACTGACAGAGAACAGAGAATGAGGAAAGCTACAGAGTGGAGGCCCTCTACCAGCTCATGCAGCATGAGTTTGCCATCTTGGACTACAGCTATGAAGGAACACAGACAGGAAGTACAAGAAGGCAACTTTACAGAGATCCCAACAGGAGATGGAGCACGTGGTAACCAGGGATACACATGTTCCCACCCCCCACCTATCTTCCTTGTATGTGACCTCAGCCAACGGGCCACGGTTGCTCAGCCTGAGAGATACCACATCACTGCCACATTAATTCATCGTACTGAACATCAGCCACCAAGGACCATGGACAGGAAGGACAGAACCGCAACTTCAAGGAGTTCCCAACAGGAGACACAACACCCAGTAACCAGGGATACAAACTTTCCCAGCCCCACCCTTCTTCTCTCTACACTGCCTCTGCTGCTTTTCAACGGGCCAAGGTCACTCTGCTGGAGAGATACAGCTCACTGCTGCCTGAGTCTGCCACACCTCCACTGGCCGGCCCCTTCAGCACCATTTTTTGGTTGTTGTTTGTTTGTTTGTTTTTGGTCTTTTTTGCTGCTTCTCTCTCTCTCCCTTCCTTCCTTTCTTTCCTTCAGCCCAGCTAGCGCCGTGTGCTGTATCCTCCCCTTCTTCATGGTCTATGCCACACCACTCGGCTATTGAGCCACTGGCACACGGCTGCCTTGGGACTGCACCACTGTTGCCAGCAGACTCCCTCAGTGTCATTTTTTATTTTATTATTTTCTGGTTTCTTCTCTCTCTCTCCCTTCCTTCCTTTACTTTCTACAGTTCATCTAGCCCCATGAGCTGCCCCCGCCCTTTCTCAAAGGGCAATGTTGCACTGTTTGGCTAGAGAGCCATTGGCTCCCAACGGCTGGCTCCTTTGACACCATATTTTTTTCTTTGTTGTTGTTTTTTGTTTGTTTGTTTGTTTATTTCTTCTCTCTCTATCCCTTCCTTCCTTTTCTTTCTCCCATCCACCTAGCCCTGCATGCCATGCCCGCCACTTCTCAGTGGGCTTTGTTGCACCACTTATCTGGGGGCCACCAGCACATGGCCTGCCTTGGTCTGTGCTACACCCACCAACCATCTCGCTTAGCACCATATTTTTTGGTTTGTTTGCTTTTTTATTTTTTTTCTGTTTGTTCTCTCTCTCTCTTTTCCTTCCTCCCACCCACCTAGCCCTGTGCACTAGCCCTACCCCTTTTCAAGGGGCTATGCTTCACCACTCAGCTGGAGAATCAATGGTGTGTGGCTTCCCTGGGTCTGTGCCACCATCACCAACCAACTCCCTCAGCATCATTTTATTTCTTGTTTGTTTGTTTTTTCTGTTTTGTTGTTGTTGTTTCTTTTTTTTCTCTCCCTTCTTTTCCATTGGAAGTATAAGCAAACCAGAATAAGAATCAACAGTCATAGATGTATTGGTAAAACTAGGAGAGTATAGTATCACAGAATCCAGTGGAACAGATGTTTTCCGTCAGGTCTGGCAGTCAACCAGAGTTAGTCTGATTCTAGATCTCCTGGACTCAACCTCTATGTTATACTGTCTATCCATTATTTATTTCTCTGCCAGAAACGTACACTAATGCTGCTGTAGGTTTTCAAAAAACCAAGCTGGTAAGGCAGATAAACTCTAAGAATTTCTCAAAAATCCAGATTTTTCTAGGTCCAATAAAACATTTCAATATAGCATCTGGTTTCCACAGAGGAAGAAGAGGGGGAAGGAATGAAGGAGACAGGTTATATTCACACTTAGAGAAAAAATTGGATGATGTAAAATTCAATCATAATTGCTAATAGTTACATACAGAATTGAACATCATATCACCCTAAAGAAAAGAATGAGCACTGGTGACACGAAGAAGTTACGTTATCTATATTTCACAGTAGTATGCAGTAGTATGCTTAAGAGCTTAAGTTTCAGTTTTACATATTGTGTATTCACTTTCCACTATGGAAGATGGAGACTCAGCTCCCTGGCACCCGACTCATTTTCGCATCAATCTCAAAACAACAACAACAAAATTCACTCTTATCTTTCCAGTATGGTTAAATCATACATGTTATTTATACCAATAGTCAGTGTTTATGTTTTTATGATTATGCAAACATTATTCTAGCTTATTTATGTTGGGGGCGAATTCCTTTCTTGTATAATACATTATTTCCCTGGAGTTAATAATTCTATCTTTGTTTGCTTACCTAGTGTCTATGCTTCCATCAGTCATCCTCAAGTTTTCCAACTGAGATGTAAATATCAGATATTTTGTCATCTTGCTGCTATCAGGATTACTTACTCTCTAGGTCTGAAACATAACAATAATGTGATTTCCCATCATCATTACAGTGTGGATCTCCTCAATTCTTTAGTACGTGGATGTCTTGTTTCCTGGATCACAGGACATTCTCTCTCTTGCTGTATGCCTGCCTATGGTGACTAGCTTTCTGAGAATGTGTGTATGAGGCTAAATATCAAAGACCTTATTTTTTTAAAAAATGTCTTTAGTAATCCTTTACCCTCATTAAATATTTAACTATGTGTACAGTGAAGGTGTGAATTATTTGTCATGAGTTTGAAACAATGTTGACATTTGAGAAATAAAACACCATTTTGATTCATGAGCCTCTCTATAAAACTGTATCTTGTTTCTGTTTTCTGCTTTGTTTTTTCTTTCTCTTGAAAATTTCGTAGTTTCATCTTTGAAATTTGTGCCTAAAATTTCAGTTGCTGTTTTTTGATGTTGTTCTTATTTAATATATTCTTCTCAGCATACTTGGAGTCCTTTCAATCTAGAAAAAATATAGTATTTTAATTAGTTTAAGAAGAAAAAGTGAAGGAAATAAATTTGGGGAAATTTGTCAACAACTACCCACAAAAGAGATCCTGGGCTTTGTCAAAATAAAAATCAATATGTTTCAAGCTTTAGATAACAAATGGTTTTTAAGTATTTTAAACCTTTTAGTGAATAAAATAAGATGAATGGTGTTCCAATTCTTTTTAACAAGTTTCTATATTGGCATCTAAAAGTCTGTACCAAAGATAAAAGGAATTTAAGATTATTTAGAAGGGCAAAAAAACTAAAACCAAAATATTGATAAGTCATCTCCAACATTTTATTAAAAGAATACAGCACCAAGTTCCAACAGGATTATTTCTAAAAAAAAAAAAAAATAACACTACTAAAAGTAAATACATAGATAAATACAAAAGCCAGTATTATTGCAATTGTTTGCAACTCCTCTTTTTCTGTATATGCTTTAAAGGTCAAATGCATAAAAGAATAATTATCTATCTATGGTTATTGGTACATAATGCATAAAGATTTAATTCACAATGACTGCAAAATAAAGAGGGGGATGCAGTTGTATAGCAGCAGAGATTTTGTATATTACAGAAATCAATGTAACATTAACTCAAAATCTGAAGAGTTTAAGAGGTTAATTGTAATCACCAGGGTAACCACTAAGAGCATAACTGAAAAAATATGAAGAAAAGGAAATGAGAAAAATATCAAGATGGAACACTACAAAAAATCAACTGAACACAAAAAGGAAGTAATGGAGAATTGAGGAAAAAAAAGTTATAAGATATATAGGGAATAAATAGCAAACAAGTAGCAAAATGAAAAAAGTCAGAACTTCCTTATCATTAATATTTAAAAATAAATATTAGTGAAATAAATGTTCCAGCTAAAAGACAGAGTTAGGCAAAATTGTCTAAAACAAAGAAACAAACAAAAGCAAAATAAAACAAATAAAAAACCCCCAATAATCCAACCCTATTCTGTTTACCAAAGATTCACGTAAAATCCAAAACAACAGGTTGGTTGAAAGTGAAAGGATTGGTAAAGATATTCCATGTAATAGTAATAGCTGGAGTGTCTATGTTACTTTCAGGCAAAATAGAGTTTAAGTGAAAAATTGTTACAAGAAACAAAGTAAGAGATTATATACTGATAAAAGAATCAATTCATAAAGAAGATAAAACAATTATAAACATATATGTTCCTAAAAACAGAGCCTCAAAATATATGAAACAAAATTGAGAGAACTGTGGGGAAAAATAAACAGTTATTTGTAATAACTAGAAATTTCAATACCCTGCTTTCGATAATGAACAGAATAACTAGATAGAAGATCAACAATGAAAGAGTTGGCTCAAACAAGACTATACACATCGAGACTTAACAGATAGATACAGACACTCCATCTAAAAGAGCAGAATACAAATTTTTCTCAAGTGCACATGAAACAGTCTTCAGGATAAACAATACACTAAGTTAAAAAACAAGTCTCACTTTTAAAATATTGAAATCAGACAAAGTATCTCCTTTGATCACAATGGAATGAAACTAAAAATCAATAACAGAAGGAAAACTTTGGAAAACAAATACATGGAAATTAAACAACACACTCTTAAACAACAAATGAATAAAATAAGAACTCACAAAGAAAATAGAAAGTACTTAGAAACAAATGAAAACAAAAACACAACACATTAAAAATATAGGATGTAGCTAAAGCAGTGTTTAGAGGGAAATTTGTAAACACATTAAAAAAAAATGAAAGATTTTAAATAAGAAAGTAACTTTACACCTTAAAACCAAACCAAACAAAACTCAACACTGTTGACTTGATTCCAACTGAGTGACACTATAGGACAGAGTAGAGCTGCCCCATAGGGTTTGCAAGGCTATAGATCTTTAAGGAAGCAGACTGTCACATCACTCTCCCACAGAGCGGCTGGTGGGTTCTAACTACTGACTTTTTGATTAACAGCTGAGTGCTTTAACCACTGTGCCACCAGGGCTCCTTCTTTACACCTTAAGGGGCAAAAGAATGAGAGCCAACTAAACCCAAAGACAACAGAAAGAATGAAATAATGAAGATTAGAATGCAAATAAATGAAAACAGAATAGAGAAAACCATGGAATCAAAAGTTGGTTCTTTAAAACCACCAATATAATTGACAACTCTTTAGCTACATTGTCTAAGAAAAAAGACAGAAGACTCAAATTGCTCAAATCAGAAATTAAAGTGGGGACATAACTATCAATAATAGAGAAAAAACAAAGGATTATAACAGAATACTATGAATAATGGCATGCCAAAAAATCAGATAACCTAAATGAAATGCTCAAATTTCTAATAATATGAAAATTACTTAACCTGACTCAGGGAGAAATAGAAAATTTTAACAGATCTAAAACAAGTAAGAGATTGAATCTGAAATCAAATACCTCTCAATGAAGATAAGCCAGAAGTTTTGCTGATGAATTCTACAGTTTCTTAAAGAAGAATTAATAACACACCTTCTTAAACTCTTCCAAAAAAGTAGATCAGTGAACATTTCCTAACTCAGATTTATACTAGAAAAGACTACTAGAGGCCAGTATCTCTTATGAATATAGATGCAATAGTTATCAGCAAAATACTAGCAAACTGAAACCTACGACATATTAAAAGAAATATACACCATGACCAATTGGAAGTTATC
This sequence comes from Dugong dugon, assembly GCA_030035585.1. Lineage (NCBI taxonomy): Eukaryota > Metazoa > Chordata > Mammalia > Sirenia > Dugongidae > Dugong > Dugong dugon. The sequence continues at coordinate 44,055,912 of CM057477.1, read as the reverse complement.
TCAGTAATACAGGGGTGGTACAACATACGAAAATCAATCAATGTAATACACAACGTTAATAGAATGAAGGAACAACAACAACAAATGAACTTCTCAACTGATGCAGAAAAAAGCATTTGACAAAATTCAGTATCCTTTTATGATAAACAAACTTAATGAACCAGGGATAAAAGGGAAATTCCTCATGCTGATTAAGAGCATTTATGAAAACCCCACAGCCAACATCATACTCAGTGATGAAAGACTGAAAGAATTCCCTGTAAGATCAGGAACAAGACACTTGCACTGCTTCTATTCAGCGCTGTATTATAAATCCTAAATGGGGTAATTAGTCAAGAAAAAGAAATAAAAGTCATCCAAACTGAGAAGTAAGAAGTAAAACTACCGCTATTCACATGATATGATCTTATATATAGAAAACCCTAAGGAAGATACACACACATACACACACACACACACAAAACCTATTAGAGCTAATAAATTTGACAAAATTGCAAGATACAAAATCAACACGAAATCAGTTTTATTTTTATACACTAGCAATGCATAAACAAAGAAGAAATTAAGAAAATATTTTCATTTAATATAGCATCCAAAAGAATAAAATAACTATGGATAACTAAGTTGGTAAAAGACATATAAACTGAAAACTACAAAACATTGCTGAAAGATACCAAGGAAAGTTTAAATAAATGAAAATACGTCCCGTGTTCAGGGATTAGGAGATTTAATCTTGTTAAGATGGCAATATTACCCAAGGCAATCTACATAATCAATGCACCCTATTTAAAATCCCAATGGGCTTTTTTTTGCAGGAATGAGAAAGATCATCCTCCAATTAATATGGATTTGGAAGGGTCCTCAAATAGCCAAAACAATATTAAAATAGGAGAAAAAAATTGCAAGATCCATGATTTCCATTTTCAAAACGTATTACAAAGCTACAGTATCAAAGCAATATGGTACACTAATCAAAACAGTGTAAACATAGAGAAGAACAGAATAGAATTGAGACTCCAGAGGTAAATACATGTATTTATATATATATATACATATGACCAATTGATTTTTACAAGGGTGCCAAAAACATTCAATGGGGAAAGATAGTCTCTTCAACAAATGGTGCTGGGACAACGGGATATTCACACTCAAAATAATCAAGGTAGAATTCTATCTCACACCATATCCAAAAATTAACACAAAATCGATAAAAGATCTAAATGTAAGAACTAAAAACATAAAATTCTTAGAGAAAACATAGGGATAAATCTTCTTGACATTGGATTTTGTGTAAAATATGTCAAACACTACAAAACAAGATATGACATAGAAAGAAGCAATCAAAGAAAAAAATACATTGAACTTTATAAAATTAAAAATGTTTGTGCTTTGAGACTTCCAGCAAAATGGTGCTGTAGGCAGAAGCAGCACACTGTCCCTCCAGAGCAAAGATCTGAAAAACTAAGCCAAACAGAGAAAACAACAATCCTGAAACCCTAAAACATCAAATGAAGAGATAAAGAACTCAGCCAAGCATCAAATGGAGTGAGAAAACTGACAGAGAACAGAGATCGAGGAGAGATACATGCAGAGGTCCCCTATCAGCTAACGCAGCGTGGATCTGCCATCTTGGACTCCTATCAGAGACCAGCAAATAGGGGGTACGAGAAAGCAGCTTCACAGAGCTTCCAGCAGGAGACAAAACAACCGGTAATTTGTGATATAGGCTTTCCCAACCCCCACCCTTCTTCACTCCCCACTCGGCCTCCTCAGTTTCCCGCAGCCACAGTCTCTTGTCTGGGAAGCACCGGCTGCTTGGATTCCACCTGCCTGCACTGGCTGGCTCTCTGAGTGCCATTTGTTGGCTGCTGGTGTTGCTTTTTTTCTGCTTCTTTTGATTTCTTTCTTACCTCTCACCACCTCCCCCTCCTCTTGCTCAAATACCGGCCTCCGGGCGCAATGTTTGCTTCTCCCTGAGGGGCTGCGGATCTCCATTTGAGGGTGGAACTGCTTCCCGGTCTGGGATGCCACGCTGGTGGGATCCTGGAGCTTTTGTTTGTTTGTTTTGAATTGTTTGCTTCTTTTCTTTTCCTTTTCTCGAGTTGGGAGCCCGTTCTGGCCTGGCAGTGCTGCATAGCTTGGGACCTACCCCCTCAGCTTGCGCAGATGTGCAGAGCGATCACTGACAGCATTTCTTTTACTGTGTTTTTTTTTTTTTTCTGTTTTTTCGGAGACTCTTCTTGTTCTTTTTCTTTTAATTGTTTTCTTTTCTTTTCCTCTTTTTCTCTTTCTTCATTACTCAATTTATTGTCTGTCTATACCTTCCTTCTATACCTGTTCCCTGAATACCTAGCACTGAATACCTCTAAGACTTCTAGCCAGGCTGTACTGCAACACCAGAGAACAACTTCCCCAGACCTTGTAGCCGCACCAGTGGGATCCCTGGGAGCTTTGCTGTTCTTTTTACTTTCTAATTTTCATTTATTCATTCTTTTCTTTTTTTTTCTTCTTCTTCCCCTTTTTGTTTTTCTCCATTTCATAATCTCTCTTCTCTCCACTCCAACAGCAAACTCCCCTAGCATTCTTTTATGTTAGTTTGCATGTTTTAGGCTGCTGTTCCTCTCTCCTCTCTCCCATATCCATCTGAGGACCACACATAGCAATTTCCCCCCTCCATCCTGCCCTACCTGCACCATACACTTCACATCACCAAGCAGCACAGGCAGGGCCTACTGGAATCTGCCCTGGACTGATTACCAACACACCCTGGTGGCGGTAGTAAGTGCCACAAACAGCCCATCCCAGCAACTCCTATTCAGATAGACCTGCCCTGCTGTACCATATCTGAATGACTGACCCTGCCAACTAGAGAAGAAGGTGAAAAGTATTGTGCCCACAGATGAGCAAACAACAAAGAATACACAGCCTACCTGCTCAGACATAGCCAAATTAAAAAAAAAAAAAAAAAAAAAAAAACAAGGGTGAAACAAACAAATCTACAATCAATAAATGAGAAAATTAGCTACCGGATGCCCCGAAGACCGCAGAAAATACCAAAACATTTACAAAAACAGGACAAGATGGTTCTAGCAGGTGTCCAAAATAAAGTACCAGATGACTTTCCAGTGGAAGAAAAGGCACTACAACTACCTGATAGGGAATTCAAACCTCTGATACTCAGAATTATCCAAGAGTTGAATCAAAAAGCAGACAAAAATGAGGAAAAAATAGACACATTCATGGAAAAGGCAGAAAAAATCATGTAAAATACAGACAAAAAAATGGAGGAATTCAGGCTAATAATGCAGGAACAAAATGACAAAATAAATTAACAAAGAGAAATCATACAAAAACAACAATTAGAAATCCAAAAGATAAACAACACGATTTCAGAAATGGACAGTTTCATAGAAGGGCTGAGGAGCAGATTTGAAATGGTGCAAGACAGGATCAGTGGAATTGAAGACAAACACTTCGATACAACTCTGTTTGAGGAAACCTCAGAAAAAAAAGAGCAAAGAAAAATGAAGAGACCCTGAGAGTTATGTGGGATACAATCAAAAGCAAAAATTCATGAGTGATCGGAGTTCCAGAACAGAGGGAGAAAACACAGAGGATCATTGAAGAACTGCTGACAGAAAACTTCCCCAATATCATGAAAGATGAAAAGATAGCCATGCAAGAAGCTCCATGAATCCCTTATAGGATAGACCCCAAAAGAAAATCACCAAGGCATATCATAATCACACTCACCAAAAACAAAGACAAACAAAGAATCCTGAGAGCAGCGCATGAAAAACAAGAAGTCACATACAGAGAAGAAACAATAAGACTGATCTCAGATTATTCAGCAGAAACCATGCAGGCAAGAAAGAAATGGGATGACATATATAAAACCTTGAAAGAAAAAGATTGCCAGCCAAGAATAATATATCCCGCAAAACTCTTGTTCAAATATAATAGTGAAATTAGGACACTTCCAGATAAACAGAAATTAAGGAACATTTATAAACCAAACCCAACTTACAAGAATTATTAAAGGGAGTTCTTTGATCTGAGAACAAACAACTTCAAGTCACAGGCTGAATCTAAGACACAGGATTGTACCTTCCAGATACCAATCTAGGAAATGATCTCTCAAGGACTATCCAAAACCAAAAGAAATAAAACAGAAAACCAGAGCAGTTAATTTGTAAATGACAACAACATCAGAAAAAAAAGGGGGAATAAACGGTGTAGGTACAGACCTTCTAATGGAGAGGAAGGCAAGGCAATACCAAGTGATAATAGACTGCTTTGAACTTAGAAAGATAAGGGTAAATTTCACGGTAACCACAAAAAATGTTAACAAACATAAAAATAAAGAGGAAAAACATAAAGTCTCAGCAAAACAAAACCTACAAAAACAAAAGAAATGAAAAAAAATCCACAAACAAAAGGAATTCAGCACAGAAGAGTAAGAACAAAGAAAACTTCAGCACCACAAAAAAAAAAAAAAGTACTACAAAAAGGCAGCAACAAACTCACATCTATCAATAATTACAATGAATGTAAATGGACTCAATGCACCCATAAAGAGAAGGAGACTGACAGAATGGATAAAAAACAGGATACATCAATATGCTGTCTACAAGAGACACACCTTAGAAACAAAGATGTGAATTTATTCAAAGTGAAAGGTAGGAAAATAATATATCAAGCTAACAACTACCAAAAAAGAGCAGGAGTGGCAATACTAATCTCAGATAAAATAGACTTTGAAACATAATCCACCATAAAAGACAAAGAAGGACACTACATAAAGATTAATGGGATGATCCATCATGAAGACATAACCATAAAAAATTCTACACACCCAATGACAGGGCTTTAAATCCATAAAACAAACCCTAACAACACTGAAAAGAGAAATCGACAGTTCCACAATAATAGTAGGAAACTTCAACACACCTTTCTCAGTAAAGGACAGAACAACTAAGAAGAAACTCAGCAAAGATACAGAAGAACTAAAGGACACAATCAGCCAACTTGACCTCATAGACATACATAGAACACTCCATCCAACCGCTGCAAAGTACCCATTCTTTTCCAACGCACATGGAACATTCTCCAGAATAGACCACATCTTAGGCCACAGAGCAATCCTCAACAAGATCCAAAACATTGAGATAATTCAAAATATCTTCTCTGACCACAATGCCATCAAGGTAGAAATTAACAACAGAAAGAGCAAGGAAAAAAACCAATTACATGGAAACGGAATAATACCCTGCTTACACATCACTGGGTAATACAGGAATTCAGAGATGGAATCAAAAAATTCCTAGAATCAAAAGAGAATGAAAACACATCATACCAAAACCTTTGGGACACAGCAAAGGCAGTCCTCAGAGGACAATCTATAGCAACAGATGCACATATCAAACAAGAAGAAAGGGACAAAATCAAAACATTAACTAAACAAATCAAACAAATAAAAAGAGAACAGAAAAAAAAAAAAAAGGCCACAGCCACAAGAAGAAACGAAATAATAAAGATCAGAGCAGAAATCAATGAAATAGAGAACAGAAAAACAATAGAAAGAATCAACAAAACCAAAAGTTGGTTCTTTGAAAGAATCAACAAAATCGACAAACCACTGTCCAGACTGACAAAATAAAACCAGGACAGGATGCAAATAACCCATATAAGAAATGAAACGGGCGACATTACAACAGACCCAACTGAAATAAAAAGGATTATAACAGAATATCATGAAAAACTATACTCCAACAAATTTGAAAACCTAGAGGAAATGGATAAATTTCTAGAAACACACAGCCTACCCAAACTACAACAAAGTGATGTTGAAAATCTGAACAGACCCATACAAGAGAAGAGATGGAAAAGGTAATTAAAAAACTCCCAACCAAAAAAAGCTATGGCCCAGTTGGTTTCACTGGAGAAATCTACAAAACATTCATGGAAGAGCTTGTACCAGTAGTACTCAAGCTATTTGAGAGCATAAAAAAGGAAGCAACACTTCCGAATTCATTCTATGAAGCCAGCATATCACTGATACCAAAACCAGGCAAAGACACCACAAAAAAAAGAAAATTACAGATCAATATCTCTCATGAATATAGATACAAAAATTCTGAACAAAATTCTAGCCAATAGAATTCAGCATCATATCAAAAATATAATACACCATGACCAAGTAGGATTCATCCCAGGTATGCAAGGATAGTTCAATGTTAGAAAATCAATCAACGTAATCCACCACATAAACAAAAGGAAAGAAAAGAATCACATGATCATCTCAATTGAAGCAGAAAAGGCATTTGACAAAGTCCAACACCCATTACTGATAAAAACTCTCAACAAAATAGGTATAGAAGGGAAATTTCTCAACATAATAAAGGGCATCTATGCAAAACCAATGGCCAACATCATTCTTAATGGAGAGAGGCTGAAAACATTCCCCTTGAGAACAGGAACAAGACAAGGATGCCCTTTATCACCACTCCTATTTAACATTGTGCTGGAAGTTCTAGCTAGAGCAATAAGGCAAGAAAAAGAAATAAAGGGCATCCAAACTGGTAATGAAGAAGTTAAACTGTCTCTGTTTGCGGATGATATGATATTATACATGGAAAACCCTAAAGACTCCAAGAGAAATTTACTGGAACTAATAGAAAGATTGAGCAGAGTAGCAGGATACAAGATGAACATACAAAAATCAGTTGGATTCCTGCACAACAATGAAGAGAAACTGAAAAGGAAATCAGGAAAACAATACATTTATAATAGCCCCTAAAAAAATAAAATACTTAGGAATAAATCTGACCAGGGATGTAAAAGACCTCTACAAAGAAAACTACAAAACACTACTGCAAGAAACTCAAAGGGATCTACATAAATGGAAAAACATACCATGCTGAAGGATATGTAGACTCAACATTGTGAAAATGACAATTCTACCCAAAGCAATTTACAGATACATCACAATCCTGATCCAAATACCAACACCATTCATCAAAGAGATGGAAAAACTAATCATTAACTTTATAAGGAAAGGGAAGAAGCCTTGAATAAGTGAAGCTCTACTGAAGAAGAAGAATAAAGTTGGGGGACTCACACTACCTGACCTCAGAACCTACTATACAGCTATGGTAGTTAAAACAGACTGGTACTGATACAATGACAGATACATTCACCAATGGAACAGAATTTAGAACCCTGATGTAAATCCATCCACCTACGGTCACCTGATCTTCGACAAGGGCCCAAAGTCCATCAGATGGGGAAAAGACAGTCTTTTTAACAAATGGTGCTGGCAAAACTGGATATCCATCTGCAAATAAATGAAACAGGACCCATACCTCACACCATATACAAAAAAGTAATTCAAAATGGATCAAAGACCTAAATATAAAGCCAAAAACTATAAAGTTCATAGAAGAAAAAATAGGATCAACGCTATACAGCCTAATACACGGCATTAACAGGATACAAACCATAACCATCAACACACAAACCCCAGAAGATAAGCTAGATAACAGATCTTCTAAAAATCAAACCTCTATACTCTTCAAAAGACTTCACCAAAAAAGTGAAAAGAGAACTTAAAGACTGGGAAAAAGTTTTTGGACAGTAGAAGTCAGACAATGGTCTAATCTCCATAATCTACAAGAAAATCCAACACCTCTACAAAAAAAGACAAATAATCCTATTAAAAAGTGGGTAAAGTAAATGAACAGACACTTCACCAAAGAAGACATTCAAGCAGTCAACAGACACATGAGGAAATGCTCCTGATCACTAGCCATTAGAGAAATGCAAATTAAAACCACAATGAGATACCATCTCACCCCGGCATCACTGGCACGAATCAAAAACACTGGAAATAAAAAATCTTGGAGGGCTGCGGGGAGATTGGAACTCTTATGCACTGCTGGTGGGAATGCAAAATGATACCACTATTTTGGAAAACGATATGGCACTTCCTTAGAAAGCTAGCAATAGAAATACCATACAATCCAGCAATCCCACTCCTAGGAATATATCCTAGAGAAATAAGAGTTGTTGTTCGAATAGACATATGCACACCTCTGTTCATGGCAGCATTGTTCACAATAGCAAAATGATGGAAACAACCTAGATGCCCATCAACAGATGAATGGATAAAGAAACTATGGTACATACACACAATGGAGTACTATGCAATGAGAAAGAACAACAAGGAATCTGTGAAGCATCTCATAACATGGATGAAACTGGAGGATATTATGCTGAGTGAAATAAGTCAATCACAAAAGGACAAGTATTATATGGGACCTCTATTTTCAAAACCCATGAAAATGTTTACACAGAAAAAGTAATAATGTTTGTTGGTTACCAGGGATAGGAGGAGTTGGGGGGAAATACTAAATAGGCAATAGATATGTGGTATCTTGGGTGAAGGGTGAGATAGTACACAATACAGGGGAAACCAGCACAACTTGTGCAAGGAAAGGTCATGGAAGCTCCCAAGACACATCCAAACTCCCTGAGGGACTGAATTGCTGGGCAGAGGGCTGTGGGAACCATGGTCTCGGGGAACATCTAGCTCAATTGGCATAACACAGTTTATAAAGACAATGTTCTATATTCTACCTTGGTGAGTAGCGTCTGGGGTCTTAAAAGCCTGTGAGCAGCCATCTAAGATACTCCACTGGTCTCATCCCTTCGAGAGCAAGGGAGACTGAAGAGAACAGGATATAAGGAAAAAATTAGTCTGAAGGACTAATGGACTACAGCTACCAAGGCCTCCACCAGACTGAGTCCAGTACAGGTAGATGGTGCCCGGCCACCACCACTGACTGCTCTGACTGGAATCACAACATACGGTTCTGGACAGAGCAGGAGAAGGATGTAGAACAAAATTCTAACACACACACACAAAAGATCAGATTTACTGGCCTAAAGGAGACTGAAGAAACCCCAAGAGTATGGCCCCCAGACTCCCTTTTAGCTCAGTGGTGAAGTCACTTCCGTGGTTCACCGTTCGTCCTGGGATTGGACAGCCCCATAAAACAAAATGGGACTAATGAGGCACAGCAGTCCAGGGACAAGGGCTAGAAGGCAGAAGGGGACAGGAAAGCTGGAAATAGGGAACCTAAGGGTAAGGAGAGTGTTGATGTGTTGTGAGGTTGTTAACCATTGTCATAGGGCAACTTGTGCACTAACTGTTTAATGACAGACTATTTTGTTCTGTAAACCTTCATCTAAAGTGAAAATAGCAGCACAATTGGAAGAGCGCAGTCGATGTCACTAAATTGTGAATGTAGGAATTTTTGAAATGGTGTATCTTTGACTATGTATATTCTCACCAAAAAAAAAAAAAAAAGTTCGAGGAGTGAGAGGGTTGACATGTCGTGGGGTTGTTAATCAATGTCATAAAACAATATGTATACTACTGTTTCATGAGAAACTATTTGTTCTGTAAACTTTCACCTGTAGTACAATTAAAAAAAAAAGAAAAATAAAATTAAAACCCCTTCCAAAAAAAAAAGTTTGTGCATCAAATGACTCTACCATTAAAGTGAAGAGACCACCTACAAATTGGGTGAAAATATTTGCAAATCATGCGTCTGATCAGGGATAGAGTTCATAATATAAGATCTCCTGCAGCTCAAGAATAAAAGGACAAACTCCATTAATAAGTAAGTATGGGACTTGAATAGGTATTTCTCCAAAGAAGTATACAATTGGCTAACAAGCACATGAAAAGATGATCAACATCATTAATTAGTAGGGGAATGAAAATCGAAATGACAATGAGATACAAGTTCCCATCCACTTGGATGGTTATAACGAAAAAAGAAGAAGAAAACAGAATATACCAAGTGTTGATAAAGATGTAGATAAATTGGAAACTTCATCATTGCTTGCCTAAATGTAAAATGGTGCAGCTCCTGTACAAAACGTTTTGGCAGTTCCTCAAAAAGTTCAACATAGAATGACCATATAACCCAGTAATTACGACTAAGTATATCCTAACAGAATTGAAATAATACTCAAATACTTATACACTCATATTCATAAAAAGTACTATTCACAATAACCAAAAGATGGAAACAAACAGAATGTCCATAAACATGTAGATGAGTAAGCAGAATGTGGCGTATTCATACAGTGGAATGTTATTCAGTCATAAAGAAGAGTAGAGTACTGATACATGCAACAAAATGGACAAAAGTCAAAAACATTACACCAAGTGAAAGATATCAGACACAAAATATCACATTTTCTGTTGCATTTATGTGATATATCTGTAATAGTTAAATTGGCGAAGATAGAAAGAAGACGGGGGTTACCAGGGGCTGGAGGCTGAGAGAACACGGAGTGACTGCTTAATGGTTATGGGGTTTTCTTTTGCAGTGATTAAAATGTTTTGGTACTTGATAAAGGTAACGGTTGCATAGTGTGAATGTACTAAATGTTACCGAAACGTACACAATTTTATGATTGTATACGAGCGCAAACCATATGCCAAAACAAAGACTAGATAAAAATAGGATTACAATGAGATATTAAACCATGGATATCCCTTCTGCTCCCCCTCCCCCCAAAAAGTAAAGGTCTCAAAACATGGTTTCAAAGTCAGAGAACTTTTTGCTATTTTTCTCATCATCTCTCTCCAACATAATAGATGAACATTTCAGATTCTCATTATCACAGACTACCCTGAATCTAAATCTTGGGCAAAGGGAACTGACGTAGTATGCTGCTGAGCTTCTGGAAAGCTTTTAATTCTTAATAGAGAGACTCATGGAATGAAATGCTTTAATGCAACTGAGTGAAATCAGAAACTGCTGCAGCTACGTTGTAACTGTGTGAAAAGGAAAAAAAAAAAACTCAGTTGACAGAAATATTCCTTTGAAAAGTGAAAAATCTTGTCAGAATGCTGTTGCGACCACCACTAAACTCAGTTACTTTGTTGAAAATCATCATTACCACCTCTGACTGCCATTACTGCCACTTGAAGCAATGGGCAACATTGTTGGTGGAGAATGGAGTTATGAAATATTTTAAATAATCAAATTATTTTTTGAAACATATACCTACATATAGAAAGTCCAATCTCATTAGTGAAGTCTAGGTCACATTACCTGGGTTTCAGGGAAAGGATAGGTAGATACTGTAAACTCCTGTATTCCACAGTTAGTCTCTCAGCAAGATTCCATATGAAGAGGGATTTCTTCAAAATAGAAAGGAATTTGTAGGCTATAGCTTGAAAAAAAAAATTGGCATTTGTTTACTATGCAAATTTCCCAAATCCACTGTCTTGATTTTAGTATCTGATAAAGAAGAATAATAAAAATAGTAACAATTAACACCTATTGAACGTATACTCTGGCCTTGTTAAAGTCATGATATATGTTAATTAAAAACCTTAGTATACGTTAACGCACATAAGAACTAGATGAGATTATTATTCTAAATTATTACATCTCTTACACTCTCTAAAAAAATGTAAAACACAGGAACTGGTTACTAGCAAATGGTAAGCAAGTTACCCTTGGGATTATATTAAAATATATGACCTGTTTAGTATAAAAATTAACTTCTAAAATTTGCACCGTTGTCAGCTATCAAATTTTCTAAAATCTTTTTGTTAATTTAGGGATAACAAGTTCAGGGAATTGTTCAGGTCTAAACTGTACCATTCAACAATTTTTGATAAGTACATATCAAGGCAAATAACATTTCCATCACTCCAGAATATTAACCTATTTCCCTTCCAAGTCCCCATTCCCACTCTTTGCCAGAGACATCACTGCTCTGATGTCTTTTACCATGGGCTAATTTTGCTTATTGTAGAATATTATATAAATGGAATCATATAGTATGCATATTTTTTAGTATCTGTCTTCTTGCACTTATTATATTTCTTTAAGATTAAATCATTTTGTTGTATGTTTAAGGAGCTCATAACCTTTTTACTGCTGAGTAGTACTAATTGTGTGTAAACGCCAGTTTATCCAATTCCTGATAATTCACATCTTGCTTGTTTCCGGTTTTTTGTCTATTATCAATAACGCTGTTATGCAGATACATGCTTTCAGTTTTCTTGGATAAATACTTAGGAATGGAATTTCTGGGTTACAGGGTAGATGCATGTTTAACTTTATAAGAAATCACAAATTGTTTTCCAAGGCAGTTGCACTATCTTACATGTGACCAGCAATGTATGAGGGTCACAGTCATCACGCATCCTTTCTAACATTTGGAGTTGAGAATCTTTTTTTTTTAAGCCAGTCTAGTGAGTGAGTGTGTTTTGGTGCCTCACTGTGATTTTAAAATTTACATTTCCCTGATAACTGAAGCTGTAGAGTACTTTTTTCATGTACCCCCTTACTATTCTCATATATTTTCTTTTATGAAACGTAAGTTAAAATCCTTTGTCCATTTTTATTAATATTATTTTTAATTTGGATGCTTGTCTTTATAATTGAATTGCAGGAGTTCATAATGTATTTTGGCTACAAGTACTTTCCATGTCTGTAGGATAACTGTTCATTTTATTAGTATGTTCTTTTAATGAGGAGAAGTTTTTAATTTTGATGAAGTCTAATTTATCATTTATTTCTCTTTTATGGTTATTGCTTTATTTGCTTGGTCTAAGAAATATTAGCCTATCCAGAGATCATACAGGTATTTGTCTATGTTTTCTTCTAAAACACTATACCTTTAGCTTTTACATTTTTCCTCTGGTCCATCTAACATTTATATTGTGGATGGTGTAGAGTATGGGTTTCTTTCTTTCTTTTTTTTTCCATGTTGATATTCAGTTGTTCCAGCACCATTTGGTGAACAGATTTTCTGTTTCTCATTGAATTGCTTTGACTTTCTTGAAAATCGTTTAGACATCTATCTATATGTGGGTCTATTTCTGGGCTCTCTAATTTGCTTCATTGATCTATTTGTCTATCTTTATGCCAATATCACACTATCTGGATTACTGAACTTTATAGTAAACATTGAAGTACTCCAACTTTTTTGTTCTGTTCTCTAAATAGCTTTTAGCTATTCTTGGCCCTCTGACTTTACAATAAAATTTTAAAAACTTCTTGTCAATTTCTATAAAACAGTTCAGCTTTGATTGTTAGTTAGATTGCAGTGATACCATAAATCAATTTGGAAAGAGTTGCTACCTTAACAAGATCGAGTCCTCCAATCTATGCTATAGGATATATTAGTTCAAAATTTCTGGAGAATTATTTTTAGTAAGTATTAAAATTGTATAGTATCATTACTCGAAATGTATTGTAAATAAAATAAATTTATTAATTCTAAAGAAATAATCATGTACACAAAAATTATAAGGTACTTTTTGAAGGAATATTCCTAATATCTATAATGGAGTGGTGGTGACAGGGTGGAGGGTAAGGTCAAATAATTACGTCTTAGTATTGAAATAAATTAGTGGAAAAAATCCTCAAAGGTCAATGTAGACATCCAGGTAAAATAGGAGTGTAGGCATCTTATCTCTCTTCCTGTACCCCAAACTATTATAGATTACCTATTCAAATTTATGACATAATCGTGTGAAATTATTTAAAAAAAAAAACAAACCATTGCTGTCTAGTTGATTCCGACTCATAGCGACCCTATAAGACAGAGAACAACTGCCCCACAGGGTTTCCAAAGAGCACATGGTGGATTGGAACTACGGACTTTTGGTTAGCAGCCAAGCTCTTAACCACTATGACACCAGGGTTTCTTCAAATTGTCAAAGGGTTGCACAATGCTTAACTAAGAAGGAAGAGTTAATTATATGTGAAAAGGTTTATGAGATATAGTTAAATGATAAAAGAATATTTCAAAACTGTGTGCCTTATATGTATTCTTTTTTTTTCATAACTAGAAAGATATTTATCCAATTGTTGACAATGGTTATATTTGGATGGAATAATTTTTTATTTTCTTCTTGCCTTTTTGTTCTTTCCATATTAAACTTGAGATAATCTTTTAATGAGAACAGTTTCTGTGTACGCATTTTTAGTACGAGTAATATCTGAGTTTTTTATATTTTCTTATTTTTTTATTTTTTATATTTTATTGTACTGCAGGTGAAGGCTTAAAGAACAAATAGTTTCTCATGAAACAGTGGTACACATGTTGTTTTGTGACATTGGTTAACAATCCCACAACATATTAACCCTCTAAATTCTCAACGTTTTTTTTATTTTTTGTGAAAATACGCATAGCCAAAGATACACCATTTCAAAAATTTCTACATGCACAGTTCAGTGACATTGACTATGCTCTTCCAATTGTGCTGTTATTCTCACTTAAGATGAAGGCTTACAGAACAAAACAGTTTCTCATTTAACAGTTACTACACATGTTGCCCTATGACAATGGTTAACAATCTCACAACACATCAACAATATCCTTACTCAACCTTGGGTTCCCTATCACCAGCTTCCTTGTCCCCTTCTGCCTTCTGGCCCTTGTCACTGGACTCCTGTACCTTGTTACTCTCATTTGGTTTTACGGGGCTGTCCACTCCAAGGCTGAACAGTGAACCTCAGAGATAACTTCACCACTGAGCTAAAAGGGTGTCTGGGGGTCAAACTCTCGAGGTTTCTCCAGTCGCCTTTAGGCCAGTAAATCTGGTCTTTTTTTTTTTGTGAGTTAGAATTATGTTCTACATCCTTCTCCAGCTCTGTCCAGAACCCTCTGTTGTGATCTTGGTCAGAGCAGTCAGTGGTGGTAGCCGGGCACCATCTAGCTGTACTGGACTCAGTCCGGTGGAGGCCTTGGTAGCTGTGGACAATTAGTCCTTCGGACTAATCTTTTCCTTGTATCCTATTCTCTTCATTCTCCCTTGTTCCCGAAGGGATGATACCAGTAGAGTATCTTAGATGGCCAGTCACAGGCTTTCAAGACCCCAGACACTACTCACCAAGGTAGAATGTAGAGCATTGTCTTTATAAGCTGTGTCATGCCAATTGAGCTAGATGTTCACTGAGACCATGGTCCCCACGGCCCTCCACCCAGCAATTCAGTCCCTCAGGGAGTTTGGATATGTCTATGGGGCTTCCATGACCTTTCCTTATACAGGTTGTGCTAGTTTCCCCTGTATTGTGTACTGTCTCACCCTTCACCCAAGATACCACCTATCTATTGCCTATTTAGTATTTTCCCCCCAGCCCTCCCATCCCTAGTAACCAACAAAGATTGTTACATTTTGTGTGTGAACTTTTTCATGGGTTTTTACAATAGAGGTCTCATACAATATTTGTCCTTTTGTGATTGACTTATTTCACTCAGCATAATGTCCTCTAGTTTCATCCATGTTATGAGATGCTTCACAGATTCATTGTTGTTCTTTCTCATTGCATGGTACTCCATTATGTGTATGTACCATAGTTTGTTTATCCATTCATCTGTTGATGGGCATCTAGGTTGTTCCATCGTTTTGCTACTGTGAACAATGCTGCCATGAACATAGGTGTGCATATGTCTATTTGAATGATGACTCTTATTACTCTAGGATATATTCCTAGGAGTGGGATTGCTGGATCGAATGGTATGTCTATTTCTAGCTTTCTGAGGAAGCGCCATATCATTTTCCAAAATGGTTGTAACATTTTGCATTCCCACCAGCAGTGCATAAGAGTTCCGATCTCCCCGCAGCCCCTCCAAGATTTGTTATTTCCAGTGTTTTTGATTCGTGACAGTAATGCCGGGGTGAGATGGTATCTCACTGTGGTTTTAATTTGCATTTCTGTAATGGATAGTGATCGCAAGCATTTCCTCATGTGTCTTTTGGCCATTTGAATGTCTTCTTTGGTGAAGTGTCTGTTCATTTCCTTTGCCCATTTTTTAATAGGATTATTTGTCTTTTTGTTGTAGAGGTGTTGGATTTTCTTGTAGATTATGGAGATTAGACCTTTGTCTGACTTGTACTGTCCAAAAATTTTTTCCCAGTCTGTAGGTTCTCTTTTTACTCTTTTGGTGAAGTCTTTTGAAGAGCATAGGTGTTTGATTTTTAGAAGATCTCAATTATCTAGCTTATCTGTTGGGTTTTGTGCATTGATGGTTATGGTTTGTATCCTGTTAATGCCGTGTATTAAGGCCTGAAGTGTTGGTCCAATTTTTTCTTCTATGAACTTTATAGTTTTAGGCTTTATATTCAGGTCTTTGATTCATTTTGAAGTAGTTTTTGTATACGGTGTGAAGTATGGGTCCTGTTTCATTTTTTTGCAAATGGATATCCAGTTTTGCCAGCACCATTTGTTAAAAAGACTGTCTTTTCCCCATTTGATGGACATCGGGCGTTTGTCGAAGATCAGGTGACCGTAGGTGGATGGATTTACATCTGGATTCTCAATTCTGTTCGATATTTCAATGTATCTGTCTTTGTCAAAGTACCAGGCTGTTTTGACTACTGTAGCTGTATAGTAGGTTCTGATGTCAGGTAGTGTGAGTCCTCCAACTTTATTCTTCTTCTTCAGTAGTGCTTTACTTATTCGGGGCTTCTTCCCTTTCCATATAAAGTTAATAATCACTTTTTCCATCTCTTTGAAAAATGTTGTTGGTATTTGGATCGGGAGTGTGTTGTATTTGTAAATTGTTTTGGGTAGAATTGACATTTTCACAATGTTGAGTCTGCCTATCCATGAGCATGATATGTTTTTCCATTTATGTAGATCCCTTTGGGTTTCATGCAGTAGTGTTTTGTAGTTTTCTTTGTATAGGTCTTTTACATCCCCGGTCAGATTTATTCCAAAGTATTTTATCTTTTTAGGGGCTATTGAAAATGGTATTGTTTTCCTGATTTCCTTTTCATCATTTTCCTTACTGGTGTATAGGAATCCATCTGATTTTTGAATGTTTATCTTGTATCCTGCTACTCTGCTGAATCTTTCTATTAGTTCCTGTGTATTTCTCATGGAGTCTTTAGGGTTTTCTTTGTATAGTATCATATCATCTGCAAACAAAGATAGTTTAACTTCTTCATTACCAATTTGGATGCCCTTTATTTCTTTTTCTTGCCTTATTGCTCTAGCTAGAACTTCCAGCACAATGTTAAATAGGAGTGGTGATAAAGGCCATCCTTGTCTTGTTCCTGTTTTCAAGGGGAATGTTTTCAGCCTCTCTCCATTAAGAATGATGTTGGCCTTGGTTTTGCATAGATGCCCTTTATTATGTTGAGAAATTTCCCTTCTATACCTATTTTGTTGAGAGTTTTTATCAGGAATGGGTGTTAGACTTTGTCAAATGCTTTTTCTGCGTCAATTGTCAATTGAGATGATCATATGATTCTTTTCTTTCCTTTTATTTATGTGGTAGATTACGCTGATTGATTTTCTAATGTTGAACCATCCTTGCATACCTGGGATGAATCGTACTTGGTCGTGGTGTATTATTTTTTTTATATGATGCTGAATTCTATTGGCTAGAATTTTGTTCAGAAGTTTTGCATCTATATTCATGAGAGATATTGGTCTGTAATTTTCTTTTTTTGTGTGGCGTCTTTGCCTGGTTTTGGTATCAGCCTTATACTGGCTTCATAGAATGAATTTGGAAGTGTTGCTTCCTCTTCCATGCTCTGAAATAGCTTGAGTAGGACTGGTACAAGCTCTTATGTAAATGTTTTGTAGAACTCTCTAGTGAAGCTATCTGGGCCATGGTTTTTTTTGGTTGGGAGTTTTTTAATTACCTTTTGAATCTCTTCTCTTGTTATGGGTCTGTTCAGATTTTCAATATCACTTTGTTGTAGTTTGGGTAGGTAGTGTGTTTCTAGAAATTTATCCATTTCCTCTAGGTTTTCAAATTTGTTGGAGTATAGTTTTTCATAATATTCTGTTATAATCCTTTTTATTTCAGTTGGGTCTGTTGTAATGTCCCCCATTTCGTTTCTTATTTGGTTTATTTGTGTCCTCTCCTGTTTTTCCTTTGTCAGTCTGGTTTGTCAATTTTGTGGATTCTTTCAAAGAATCAGCTTTTGGTTTTGTTGATTCTTTCTATTGTTTTTCTGTTATCTATTTCAGTTATTTCTGCTCTGATCTTTACTATTTCCTTTCTTCCGGAGGTTGTGGGCTTTTTTTTGGTGTACTCTTTCTATTTGTTTGAGTTCTGTAGTTAATGTTTTGATTTCGTCCCTTTCTTCTTTTTTTTTATGTGCAGCTATTGGTATAAATTGTCCCCTGAGGACTGCCTTTGCTGTGTCCCAAAGGTTTTGGTATGATGTGTTTTCATTCTCATTTGATTCTAGGAATTTTTGGATTCCATCTCTGATTTCTTCTATTACCTACTGATGAGTAAGCAGGGTATTATTCAGTTTCCATGTAATTGATTTTTTTTCCTTGCTCTTTCTAGTGTTAATTTCTACCTTGATGGCATTGTGGTCAGAGAAGATACTTTGAATTATGTCAGCATTTTCGATTTTGTTGAGGATTTCTCTGTGGCCTAAGATGTGGTCTATTCTCGAGAACGTTCCATGTGCATTGGAAAAGAATGTGTACTTTATAGCGGTTTGATGGCGTGTTCTATATATGTCTATGAGTTCAAGTTGGCTGATTGTATACTTTAGGTCATCTGTATCTTTGCTATGTTTCTTCTTAGCTGTTCTGTCCTTTTCTGAGAGTGGTGTGTTGAAGTGCCCTACTATTATTGTGGAGCTGTCAATTTCTCTTTTCAGTGTTGTTAGGGTTTGTTTCATGTATTTTGGAGCCCTGTCATTGGGTGCGTAGATGTTTATTATGGTTATATCTTTATGATGGATCCTCCCCTTAATCATTCTATAGTGTCCTTCTTTGTCTTTTATGGTAGATTTTGTTTTAAAGTCTATTTTATCTGAGACTAGAATTGCCACTCCTGCTCTTTTTTGGTAGTTGTTAGCTTGATATATTTTTTTCCGATCTTTGACTTTTAATAAATTCACATCTTTGTTTCTAAGGTGTGTCTCTTGTAGACAGCATATTGTTAGATCCTGTTTTCTTATCCATTCTGTCACTCTCTGTCTCTTTATGGGTGCATTGAGTCCATTTACATTCAGTGTAATTCTTGATAGATGTGAGTTTGTTACTGTCATTTTGTAGTGCTTTTTTTTGTGGTGCTGAAGTTTTCTTTGTTCTTCTTACTCTCTTGTGCTGAGTTACTTTTCTTTGCGGATTTTTTTTTTTTTTTTCATTTCTTTTGTTTTTGTAGGTTTTTTTTGCTGAGACTTTAAGTTTTTCGTCTTTATTTTTATGAGTTGGTTTGTTAACTTTCTTTGTGGTTACCTGAATTTTACCCTTATCTTTATAAGTTTGAAGCAGTCTACCCTTACTTGGTATCGACTTGCCTTCCTCTCCATTAGAAGGTTCTATACCTATGCCGTTTATTCCCTCTTTCATTGTTTTGATGTTGTTGTCATCCTTTGATTGATTGCTCTGATTCCCTGTTGTATTTCTTTTGGTTTTGGATAGTCCTCGAGAGTTCATTTCCTAGAATGGTATCTGGTTCGTATGAACCTGCGTCCTAGGTCCTGCCTGAGGGCTGAAGCTGTTTGTCCTCAGATCGAAGAACTCCCTTTAATAATTCTTGTAAGTTTGGTTTGACTTTTACATATTCCCTTAGTTTCTGTTTATCTGGAAATGACCTAATTTCACCATCAAATTTGAATGACAATTGGCTGACAATTTTTTTCTTTCAAGATCTTATATATGTCATCCCACTGCCTTCTTCCCTGCATGGTTTCTGCCGAATAATCTGAGCTTAGTCTTATTGTTTCTCCTCTGTTTGTGAGTTCTTGTTTTTCACGAGCTGGTCTCAGGATTCTTTGTTTGTCTTTGATTTTCGTGAGTGCGACTATGATAAGCCTTGGTGATTTCCTTTTGGAGTCTCTTTTATATGGGGTTCGTTGAGTTTCTTGGATGTTCAGCTTTTCATCTTTCATGATATTGGGGTAGTTTTCTGTCAGCAGTTCCTCCTTGATCCTCTCTGTGTTTTCTGTTTTCTCCCCCTGTTCTGGAATGCCAATCACTCATAAATTTTTGCTTTTAATTGTGTCCCACATAACTCTCAGGGTCTCTTCATTTTTATTTGTTCTTTTTTCTGAGTTTTCCTCAAACAGAGTTGTATCCAAGTGTTTGTCTTCAATTTCACTGATCCTGTCTTCCACCATTTCAAATCTGCTTCTCAGCCCTTCTATGACATCATCCGTTTCTGAAATCTTATTGTTTATCTGTTGGATTTCTGATTATTGTCTTTGTATAATTTCTAGTTGTGAATTTATTTTGGCATTTTGTTCCTGCATCATCTTCCTGAATTCTTCCAATTTTTTGTCTGTATTTTCCATGAATTTGTCCATTTTTCTGTCATGTTTGTCAGCTTTTTGCCTCAGTTCTTGGAGAATTCCGAGTATTAGAGGTTTGAATTCCCTATCAGGTACTTCTAGTGCATTGTCTTCCAGAGGAGATTCATCTGGTGTTTTATTTTGGATGCCTACTGGAACCATCCTGTCCTGTTTTTGTAAATGTTTTGATATTGTCTGCTGTTTTCGGGGCATTCAGTAGCTATTTTTCTCATTTATCGATTGTAGATTTGTTTGTTTTGTCCCTTTTTTAAAAAAAAAAATTGACTATGTCTGAGCAGGCAGACTGTGTGTTCTTTGTTGTTTGCTCATGTGTGCGCTCAATACTTTTCGCCTCCTACTCCAACTGGCAGGGTCAGTCACTCAGATATGGTACAGAAGGGTAGGTCTAGCTGAAGAGGAGTTACTGGGACGGGTTGTTTGTGGCACTCACTACAGCCACCAGGGTGGGTCAGTAATCAGTGCAGGGCAGGTTCCAGTAGGCCATGCCTGTGCTGCTTGGTGGTGTGATGTCAAGCGCACAGTGCAGGTGGGCAGGATGCGGCAGGGAGATTGTTATCTGTGGAGCTAAGATGGATATGGGAGAGAGGAGAGAGGAAGAGGTGTGAAAAACATACAAACAAACAATGAAGAATGCTAGGGGATCTTGCCGTTGGAATGGAGAGATGAGAGACTATGAAATGGAGAAAAACAGAAAGGGGATGAGGAAGAAAAGAAAAGAATGAATAAATAAAAATAAGAAAGGTTAAAGAACCACAAAATTCCCAGGGATCCCACCGATGCAGCTATGAGGTCTGGGGTAGTTGCTCTCAGGTGTTGCAGTACAGCCTGGCTACAAGGCAGAGAGGTATACAACGCCTGGTGTTCAGGGATCAGAAAGAGAAGGAAGATATAAAGAGACAAGAAACTGACCAATGGAGAAAGACAAAAATGGAAAAAGAGCGAAAAGTGTACAAAACAAATTTAAAAAAAAAAAAAGAACAAGAAAGTCCCCCCAAAGAAACAGGAAAAAAAAAAAAAAAAAAAACCAAGAAAAAAAGAAATGTGCTCAGGGATCCCTCCGCACTTCTGTGGAAGCTGAAGGGGAGTTCCTTGTCATGTAGCTCTGCCTGGCCAAAAAGAGCTCCCCACTCAAGGAAAGGAAAAGTAAACAAACAAACAATTCAAAATGAACAAACGAACAAAAGCCCTGGGAGCCCACCAGCACAGTAGCCCAGACCGGGAAGCAGCTCCATACTCTAATGGAGCTCCGCAGCCCCTCCAGAAGAAGCAAAGATGGCACATGGAGCCAAGCACTCGAGTGAAAGGAGGGGGAGGCAGCAAGAGGGAAGCAAGAAACCCAAAGAAGTAGGAAAAAAAAAAAAGCAACACCAGCAGCCAACAAATGGCAATCAGAAAGCCAGCTTGTGCGGGCTGGTGTTTCTGGACAAAAGAATGTGTCCGTGGGAAGCAGAGGAGGCCGAGTGCAGGTGAAGAATGTTAGAGAGTGGGAAAGTGTATATCACAAATTGCCGGCGCTCCACAGCAGCCCCTCAGGAAGAAGCAAAGGTGGCGCATGGAGCCAGGCACTCAAGTGAAAGGAGGGGCAGGTGGCAAGAGGCAAGTGAGAAATCATAAGAAGCAGAGAAAAAAAGCAACACTAGCAGCCAACAAATGGCACCCAGAGAGCCGCCTGCTTGGGTGTGTGGACTCCAAGCAGCTGGCGCTTCCCGGTCAAGAGACCGTAGCCGCGGGAAGCAGAGGAGGCCGAGCCCAGGTGAAGAGGGGTGGGGGGTGGGAAAGCGCATACCACAAATTACCTGTTGTTTTGTCTCCCGCTGGAGGCTCTGTGAGGCTGCTTTCTCATACCCCAGTTTGCTGGTCTCCAATAGGAGTCCAAGACGGTGGATCCACACTGCGTTAGCTGGTAGGGGACCTCTGCATGAATCTCTCCTCGCTCTCCGTTCTCTGTCAGTTTTCTCACTCCATTTGGTGCTTGGCTGAGTTCTTTATCTCTTCATTTGATGTTTTAGGGTTTCAGGATTGTTGTATTCTCTGTTTGGCTTAGTTTTTCGGATCTTTGCTGTGGAGGGACGGTGTGGTGCTTCTGCCTAGAGCACCATTTTGCTGGAACTTGTAATATCTGAGTTTTTGATAACCGATGCTTCTGAAATTTCCCACCCTTCTACCCAATGACCCACGTCACACACATCCTTTTCTACATTTCTCAGAATAGAACAGGTGATTTCTTCCTGTATTGCACCTTTTCCAATCACACTCTAACATTCTTTGGGGTCAGAAACATGGATACAGTGGTAAGCCTTGGGTTTATTTCAAGAAAATTGGTAAATCTAGCTACCTAATGTTATGAGTCTGAGACAGTTCCATTCTACCTCATTAGGGACCTGAAGTGATTACCTGAATTCTAAGGAAACCAAATGTCTTTGAATATTTTATAAATAAGACAAGCCACATAATATGCTATTTTGAATTTTCCAGTGTCGTTAATGCTGCATAATGTGATGCAGCCTGACAGTACAGGGATCAACTCCTTTTTTGTTTGATGCTGTTTTTAAAATGTTTTATAGAAAATCATTATGCAACATGTGCATTTATCTCCATATTACAGTGACAATATATTGTAAATCACTGAAGCACTGCATTATATTTGCATTTATTTCCTCTGGTAAAACAGTAGTTGTATATTTTATTTTTATAATTTATACAACCTTATTCATGTACACCCTAACAAAAATAGCAACAATAACAAAAAATCCTAGACTTTTTATAATCACACAGCTGTAAAACTCACTAAGGAAAGGACATGATAATTCAATGCTTTTGGGTATATAATGGAGATGGTACTGAGAGAGACACAACTATTCATTTTAAGATTTGCATTAATTTTCGTGCTTTATTGGGAATGTTCTTTTTTTTAGCTATTGGAAAATTCATTCAAGAGACAGTTACTGCGTGCCTACTATGTGCCAGGTCTGGCTATAAACACTAGGAATATAGGACTGAAGAAGAAATAATTGCCCTCATGGTGATTTTATTTTAATGGAAGAAGGCAAATAATAGACAGGAAAGCGTTATGGAGAAAATAAATCAGAGTAAGGAAAGTAGGAAGAGCTAGGAGTAGGGACAAGTTGCAGTTTTAAATTGGGTAGTCAGAGAAAGCCTTGTGGCTACCTGGTGGAAAGAGCAAGTGCAAAGACCCTTATGCATGGAATGTGCTTGGTGGCCATAGAAACAGCAAGAAGAGTTATGGCTCAGCAGAATGAAAAAAAAAAAAAAAAAAAAAAAAAACAGAGAGCGAGAAAGAGCTTAGCAAGAGATACATAACAGGCAATTAGTGGTGGAGATATTATACTTATAGACCAGTGTAATATCTTTCTTTTACTTTGTAAGATGGGAAGTAGACAGAGTATTTTGTATTGAAACCTGAGGTGGCCTAATTTAAGTTTCAAAATGATTATTCTAGCTACTGTGCTAAATATAGCTGGTAAGTGAGAAGATTTGGGAGTTCATCCAATAATCCATGGTTCTCTGTGGTGGTGATTAAGTGGTGAGTTTAGATGTCAAAATCTGCATATATTTATAGATTGTTGTTATTGCTAGGTGTCATTGAGTTGATTTTTACTCACAGGGACCCCATGTGACAGAGTATAACTGCTCCATAGGGTTTTCTAGGCTATAATCTTTATGGGAGCAGATTTCCAGATCTTTCTCCCACAGCACCATTGAGCGGTTTCAAAACACCAACCTTTAGGTTCGCAGTTCAGCGCATAACCACCCAGCATCGTTATATTTGTAGATAGATAGAGCCCACAACTGGAGCTCTGGTGGCTCAGTGGTTAATCAATCGGCTGCTAATTGAAAGTTGGTGGTTCAAACTTACCAGCTACCCTGCTGGAGAAAGATGTGGCAATCCGCTACCCTGAAGATTTTCAGTCTTGGAAACCCTGTGAGTTTGCTATGAGTCGGAATTGACTCGATGGCAGTGGGTTTGGTTTGGTTTTGGTTTAGAGCCCACAATATTTGCTTACGTTTTGGGCTTGTAATATGAGAGAAATATAGGAGCTACCCATGATAACAAGTTTTTGAACTTGATCAAAAGGATGAAGGGGCCATTTACTGTATTTGTGGAAAGAGCAAGTGTGTGTGTTGAACAGGACTTGAAAAATGACCTAAGTATATATTAAACTTTAAAAATGAACAGATCACACAATTAACAGGGTGTTTACAAATATAGATTAGAAACACAGCTGAATCAAAAGTAACACTAAGAAAAGTGGAATCCCCACTGGGTAAATGAAGAGCCAAAGATTTTCCTGCATTTTAGTATGGGATGGTTTCTGGGAATTTCAACACAATCATGACATGAAATTTTGTATTCTATATGTGTTCTCAAAGAGAGAAAGGGTAAAACAGTTACTAGGAAATTCTAGGCAGCAAATCAAAGGAAAGAAAAGCACTCAAAGCAGCCTCAACCAAAAGGAAAATACATAACTACTCTGACTCATGCCAATTCCATGTGTGCAAAGAATTGTTCCATAGGGTTTTCAAGGATGTGATCTTTCAGAAGCAGATTGCCGGATGTTTCTTTGGAGGTGTCACTGGGTGGGTCCAAACCGTCAGTCTTTCAGTAAGCAGCTGAACAGTTAACCATTTGCACCACCCAGGGACTACTGTCACAACACAGTATTGTATAAAAATAAATAAAATAATAAGAAACATCAGAGACTTAGCTGACGAACAAAACTTCCACTGTTACCAGACAGGTGTTTGAATGATTTTCAGTGGGAGGAGGTGCCTTTGGAAGAAGCAGAAGGAAGCACATTTCTCTCTCCAAATTTTTCTCTGCTCCATGGTCAGGAATAGATGTTAGTTGTGATTTAATACAACTTGTAAGAGAACATTGAGGGAGGAGTCATTATGCTGAGAATAAGCCACAGTTATTCATCTACAGCATTTTGCACATTTAAATACACATTTGTAAGGTGTTTAGTATTGTTTATACATACACAGGTATAATTCAATTTAGTAAAGAATAATTATGCACCTTATTCTTAAACAGTGCTTAAATTAGAGATTCTGTGATTATTTGTTTGTATTGTCAAAGAACACTCACTCTGAATTCTTACACACACAATAGCATTGCATAGCACTTGTATTTATTTATTTCACTCTTTGTTTTAGCAAGATGAGTGTGTTCAGTCCGCTTTGTTTCGGTTAAAAGGGAGCTGAATAACTAGCCATTCTTTTCTTCTCTGGTCAGATACCCGTTCTGACTACCGTTTAAAAATTAAATACAGTTAAAATTTAATGAAGTTCAAAAAATTAAACAATACATTA
This sequence comes from Dugong dugon, assembly GCA_030035585.1. Lineage (NCBI taxonomy): Eukaryota > Metazoa > Chordata > Mammalia > Sirenia > Dugongidae > Dugong > Dugong dugon. The sequence goes on along the minus strand of CM057477.1, from coordinate 44,030,237 downwards.
AGAACGTATTTTGAAAAAAAGTTAAGTATGTGTGATATCTTTCTATAATCAAAAAAATAAAAAAATAAATTTCCTTCTGATTACCTAATAACAACCAGAAGTTGAGACTATGGGCTTCAACGTTGCATGTGATTGTTATGTTAATCAACATATTTAAAGAATTTTTATTTTTCATTTTAAAGAATATTTTCTACAAGTGTTTACAAGTCAGTGAATTGATAGACAATATATTGTTGTGAAGAGTAAGTCCTTTGGACAAGGCAGAAAGCTATGATTTTCTTGGTTCTTCTCCCTGCTGGCGTCTTTACGCCTCAGAACAAACCATCACTACCGTAGAATCCCAACGCGTGCTAGCAGGGTTAAAAAGGTACAATTCTGGGCTAACCACAACCCCTCCTCACGAAGTCGGGTGGTGGAGGTGGGGCATGATGCACTAGGATGTTTGTTAGCCGGGTTAAAAAGATACAATTCTGGGCCAACCGCCTCCCCTCCAGAGGAAATCAGGGAGGCGTGATGCAGTAGAACCTTTGTTAGCAAGGTTAAAAAAATACAATTAGTCACTTAGGCTGGGGATGTACAACAGCTGGGGGAGGAAGTTTTCTGAGTCGCCTCAGCTGTGGTGAAGGTGGGGCACACACAGCATAAGCTTACAATCCATCTAAGTGGACCTACCTGGCCAGAGGGAGACCAGCAGTAGTAGGGTCCCATTTAAGCACTCATTCATGGCACAAAGTGGGGTGTGCAAGCAAGAGTCCTCATCTCCTCCCAGGCAGCATGTGAGAAGGGGCTGCTGCTGATGGAACTCTTACAGTTGTATGCTGATTCTTGTAAATCATAAAAGCTACCTTCCATGCGGTACCCTGTGTTCAGGCTCTGATCGGAAGGATGTGATGTTTACTGAGCAATTCGTTTTAGTTATTGGTGCCCTTTTTCTAATGGCCTCCTGGCTATCTAGATATCGAGTACAATCTGTGAGCGCCACACAGATTTTGAGCGTTGTCTTACAATTATGGCGTGGTCGAGCAGGATGCCGTGTCCTACAATTGCATAAATTATGGAGCCCTGGTGTTGCAGTGGCTAAACGTTAGGCTGCTATCCAAAAAGTTGCCTTCAAATCCACCAGCTGGTCCTTGGAAACCCTATGGAGCAGTTCTACTCTGTCCTATAGGGCCTCTATGAGTTCAATTCAACTGCAAGGAATATCAGTTATCAATTGAGTTGATAACAAGGGGAATTCAGCAAGGTTTATGTTTATCTGATTGGTATCATTATGTAAGGAGTCCTGGTGGTTCTGTATTTAAAGCGCTCAGCTGCCAACCCAAAGGTTGGTGGTTTGAATGACCAGCATTCCATGGGACTCCATAAAGATTTACGGTCTTGGAAACCCTGTGGGGGCAGTTCTACTGTGTCCTATAGGGTCACTATGAGTCAGAATCTACTCAATGGCAATGGGTTTGTTTTGTGTTTGGGTATCATTGTGTGGATTTCCACTTGTTAACATTTTCAAATATTTATGAATTACTTGCCAAATAACTGCCGACTCAACCCCACCTAGTGGCTCCTACAGCCCTAGACATAGCAGCTCCTCACGTCAAATTCTCAGACCTCAAAGGAAGGGGCCTCCAGAGCAGCCCTCCAGTGTTAGAATAGGTCTCCATTCTGATTGGTGGATGCCTTTGAAGTACCCATTGCTTAATATTTAAGGGAGGTTAGGATTACAGTGCAGTCCCTGTATGGTGTAAAAGGTTAACTGGGCTAGGCTGCTAACCGAAAGGTTGAAGGTTCCAATCCACTCCTGGGCACTTTGGAAGAAAAGCCTGGTGATCTACTTCCAAAAGATCAGCCATTGGAAACCCTACTGAGCACAGTGCTACTCTGTCACACATGGATCTCCATAGCTGGAATCAACTGAAGGGCAGCAATTTATTGGGTTTTTTTTTTTAGGATTACCATTCTTGGTTTAGCGGAGCCTATGGATAAATTGAGGAAGGTGGGTTTCCTGATCAAAATCAGTTTTGTTGAAAAAGAAAAAATAAAAAGAAAAGGAAAATGGATAGTGACTAGGCCAACTACAGTACCAGCTACAACAATTAACAGTATATAAATCCTTATGTGTGAAGGCAGTTAAGTCCTGTCTTTTATGTGTGGCCCTCTCTGAGAAATTCTTGCATCCCCTACTAATGCTGAGTGGTTTTCACTTACAGGTCTAGACATAAGCCACACAGAAAGCTGTTCTACTCCTTGCAGATCACCATTTATTACGGAATAATTGCTCTCCTGGCTGATGTTGTTCTCCCTGTTCCACCACAACTCAAAATATAGATACATCCATTATCCATCCTACACACCCCCTGACACAGGTAAGTCCAGTCTTCACATCCAATAATACTTTATTGAGAACTTGAAGAGCACAGAACAATGCAGTGCAGGAATTTGTAAGAACAACACAACATAAAATTTAATTCATCATCTCCCGAAGATTCTCTAATGACCTTTTCCCTTGCTCTCCTGGCTGCTTCTCAGTTATAGGAGTCAGTTTCTTTTTACCTGAATGAAGCGCCTTAATCACCCCGCTACCTGGAGCCCAGCCCCTCAACTTTTCTATCTATGCAAGGTGAGGGAAAAATAAAAAGAACAACTCAAAAAGCTTTCCATCTTTTGCATGACTTTGTGAACTTCAACATTATAATCTTTCTGCTAGGAGGCAATTTTGCCCAAATGCAAACAATTTTAGACGTTAATATGCAGAGCAATTAGGTATTGTTTGGAAACCATTTTTTTTTTCAGAAAAATAGTTGTATTTTTCATTTATGTAACCAACAGCCCATTTTTGTGATTCCTACACTCCTCTCCCTCCCCAGAAAAGATTACCACCCTGCCCTGCAAATGACCTTTGCCTCTTATCAGTAACACTTTGGAATTGCATTTTTGCTAATTCTATACATCTATTATCAGAGATTCAGGCTCAGTCTCAGAAGACTCTCCTCAATAAGTGCCTTTTAAAATGCCTCTAGAATCAATCTTTTCAGCAGAATAAAGCAGGTATTTAATCTGAAAGATAGCCAGACTGAAGAAGTCTCCTAAATGCGATATTCAATATGGTTACATATATAACCTGTTTTACTTACACTGGGCACCAAAAACCTAACTGAAGTAAATTAGGAGATCTTTACATTTCCAGATATATTTAGATAAAAATACCTGAAGTGTTTTTCTCTCCACTTAGGGCTGAATCATGAAGAAGACAACCAAAGTATTTGTTGAGAATGAAATTATACTCTATAAATAAAAATGTGTGTATACCAGGTTAATATGTTTGAAATATTAATAAAGCTTTTTCTGATATCTTGTCATTCCTCTTGCCCCTCACCCATTTCAACAGCACATAAACTGTTCTATGCTTACTGCCCATGGGAAAGATATGTTAGCCTAAAGCATTCTCTTCTGACTTTTGAATTTCACCTGAGTGAAATTCAAGAGGAGAGTAGAAAGTATTCAAGGCATAAATAATAGACTTTCGGAGAGAAACCATGAAGAAACAGAGAGTGCACTCCCCTTTTAGACTGGGGAAAGTGATTCCTAAACTGGATACAGAGGGAGATGACTTGGAAGAGGTAATGGGTAGATAGGAGCTATTTTCTGAGAAAGAAGTCTCCGTTTTCCTGTCCCATAATCCAAGTCCAAGAGGAATTAAAATACTCTAGAAAGTTTTCCACTAGCAGAGGAAGGAGCCCTGGTGGTGCAGTGGCTAAAGCACTTGTTCGCTAATTTGGAAACCCTATGGGGCAGTTCTACTCTATTTTACAGGGTTGCTATGGGTCAGAATTGACTGGACAGCAACTTTTTTCTTTTAAATAACAGAGGGAACATGTATTTTGTTTTTTTCAGATGGAAGGAGAAGGAGGAGGGGCCACTGGAGGTGGGGGGGGAATCACTATCTGTACAACGAACCTAAGTAGATGGCCTTAAACAATCTCGTAGAGTTTCCCAAGCGGGAGAATGAGAATGATTTCCTTCACTGAGACTTTGAGGATTGAAATGAGGAATGACTCAGTGGCATATGCACTGGCGGCCAAGGACAGGACAGAATGGTGAATCTCTCAGTAAATACCATCGCGGACAGATGATGATGAGAACCAGATGGCAGCCTTTCAGTAGCAAGTAACAAACAAGCCAATGAACAATGACTTAAGCATTAGGGCATTCTTTACCTCACAGAAATAATACCTCAGGAGTTCAGATTATTTTAGCAGCACAATGATGTCATTAAGAACCCTGGAGCTTTTCATATTCCCCTTAGTTAACCTCAGTTGTTGGTTCCATTGCTGATCTCTTCGTCTAGCATCATTGGAAGGCTACCACAGATCTTGGCATCATGTTTACTCCATTTTCTTCAAAGAGAGGGCACTTTATCCTTGAAAGTCTCTTTTTATCAGGGAGAAAGAAATGGTTTGGGTTCCTAGTGCAGTGTTTCCATTTGTGTTTTAGAGGGCTTGCCTAGACTTAGCTGAAATGCAAGCTGCAAAATTGACTTTCTGGCATTTCAGACCACTGGAAAGGGAGGTGAACTCTGTCAGCAAGAAGGAAAAGTGAAGAGATGGGGGGAAAGGAGGAGGTATTATGTTTGATAGGCTAAAACCTACCAGTCATGCCCCCCATTCAAGATCATGAAACTTAAGACCATACCACTCAAGACCATAAAATACACCCATGAACCTGAGAAAAGAAAAGAGGTTCATTAATTTATATTTTTTCTTCAATCTTGGAAAAATTATTTAAATAAAAGCAAAACAAAATAAAAATTACATAAAGCAATATAAAATACAGTTATATTTCTTGCAAAATTGCGTTCGTATTAAGAGATTGCTTTAATTAAGCTAACATATCCTTCCCTGGGGCAGTGAGATTAGAACAGTTTATGTGCTGTTGAAATGAGCGATGGGAAAGAGGGATCACAAGATATCAGAAAAAGCTTTATTAATATTTCAGACATATCAATCTGGCACCCACACATTTTTATTTATACCTATAATAGGTATAGCTAGAGCTAGCAAGATATAAACACATGGGATCATATGTGGTTTTGAGAAGGACAAATTATGAAGCTATTGGGTTTAATATTAGTTGTGTTGCAATAAGAAAAAGTGCCCATAAGTGACCCAAGGTGAGCTTTCTGTGTTGCCTGGACAACAGGTTAGCAGGAATTGAGGACCCCTTTTCTCTCAATAGGAAGAGAATCACACTTACTAGGCTGGTGCCTCTCTTACCCATACCATATCCTTGCCAGATAAAATGAAGGATGCCTAATTAAATTTGAATTTCAAACAAACAATGAAAAATATTAGTGCAAGTATGTCCCAAGTATTACATGGTTCATATTTATGCAAAAGTTATTTTTGTTTATCTAAAATTCAAATTTAATGGGCATCCTGTATTTTTGTTTGCTAAATCTAGCAACCCTGAGGAGCTAGAATATCCCAGGGACTCCAAGATCTCTGAGTGTTCCTGAGCAACTTGATTTCCCAAAGAACACTTTCAAATTCCTACTTTCAGACTACCTGGCACTAAAAAACAAAGAGTTACTGTTAAGTCAGTTGTTACTTATGGCGACCCCATGTGCATCACAGTATAACTGTGCTCCATAAGGTTTTCAATGGCTACTTTTTATGAAGTATATCTATAGGCCTTTCTTCCAAGGGGCTTCTGAGCGGACTAGACATATCCTTAGTGTTAATCATTTGAGCCAACCCAGGGACTTGCCTTACTCTAAGACAGCTGTAATGCAGGCTGTAACAATGCCACTTTTCACATTGCTGTATAAAAAGGGAGAAATGTGGTGGTGAAAGGTCCTCCCAATGGACCATGACCAAAAGAAACCCCTGGTACCAACGTGCAGCTCTCTGAGCTAAGGGGAGGAGGGAACATCCATGCCTTTTCTTGTCTTGCTGACCAAATCTTATAGGAGTTCCCTTACCTCTCTGCTTTTCACCCCCCAAAAAATGAGAGTCATCACTCGTTTTTAGGAAACTACTGTCAACTCTTAACCAAAGGACAACTGAGCTCTATGTCTGCTTTCCCCATATAGACACTGATTCATCCCTAAATTCTCTGTAACATAGAAAAGAGATACTGGTTTTTACCATTTTCCTGCACTGCTTTATCTCTGGTTCCTAGGACAGTGCTTCTCATATAGTAAGCACTTAATAACATTTTATTAAGTGAGTTAATCAATTAATTTACCTCCAGGATTGGGCACAACTCAAAGAAATACAATTTAAAAAAAATAAACTTGACCTTCTTTGACTTCTTTCGGAGGTTATAGGCTGAGTAAACCCACAGGTAACGATGATTAGACATTGCTTTATGCTGAGGTCCAATGTTTCTTTGACCAGCAATCTGAATGCAAGATACCACTCATACCGCTAACATCTATGGTGGTGGGGTCCACAGGCTCAATTTTCTTAGGCATTCCTCTTCCTTATGTCAGCTTTTTTTTTTTAAATTTCCTAACTTGCTCCAGTTTCAGGATAATTCATAGAGATATATGTGGACTCACTTTGAGAAAAACTTATGCCCCTATGTACAGTTTTGACATAGTGGGTAGTTCATCAATTCACAAAAATCCTTTTGTGCTTTTTCACTTTTGAGCTATTCAAATAAAATTACATTATGGATGGAATTTAAAAAGATCAATCCATGTTGGTTTTTAGTATTTTCATCCATTCCCCTTGTATCTTCTGTCATCTGGCTTCTCTTTCTTGTCTGTGTAACTGATAGCAAACATCTAGCAAAGAGAAGTATACACTGACATTTAGGGAACTTTTTTTTTTAACTAAAGAAAACAATCTTAAATTTATGTTCACAACTAAAATAATTACTTTAAGTAATAGGTATAACAGTTTAGACACTTGTACTGCCTTTGCCTACAAACACCTTCTTGTTGGAGTAGAATGTTGCTTAACATTTGCAAAAAAGGAATAGTCTAATAAGGTTGGTCTTTTCCAGAACAGTAGAATGGCTTCTCCAGCAATGATTGTAAGTTTCAACTTTGTATAATACAGAGTGTCTCTGAAGTATTGGAATGATGATATTTTCCAAGAGTTTTAAGATCTAACTGACAATTATTCAGCGAGACAGAAGTTTAAATTGCCTGAGTTTCCTTACAATGAGCAAGAAAAAAATTATATATACATGGAAGAAACAAGGGCCTATATCTGAAAGAAAGGGAGAAGATGAATCTCTTTATGGAAATTGTGTGGAGTCACATTCTTTGATGTATTACACTTCTCTATCAGAAATGCAAGCACTATATTAAGCTATGATATGAAAAGTCAGTTCTTCTCTCCTAAACAACTGGTGTACCTTGAGCTTTTCTAGTCTGGATTGTTATTTTATGCCAGAATACTTTCCTTAGCTTACAACTGTGGGATGTTCACTTCCTTAAGTTCAGCCCTCTAATGATCATCCACATTGCATTCAGTCTTTATTTTAATAACCCTGGGAATGGCTGGAGCATTTTGCATCCCCTCACACAGCATTTTGTGTCTGTCTAGAGTCCCTGGGTAATGCAAACTGCTATCATGCTAAACTGCTTATTGGAAGGTTGGTTGTTCAAGTCTATGCAGAGGCACCTTGGGAGAAAGGTCTGATGATCTACTTCCAAAAAATTAGCCACTGAAAATCCTATGGAATATGTTTCTACTCTGACACACATGGAGTCACGATAGTTGGAATCAACTCGGTGGCACCTAGTTTTTGTGTCTGTCCAGTGGTGTCACTAGGGGGATGTGGAGGACTTGGACCACACCGGGTGACACTGTCAGAAAGGTTGACATCAAAATGACTGTCTATAAAATTTTTGTGCAGTGTTTCAGCAGAAATTCATTATTTTTAATAAAAATATCCCTGTAGTTAGTTATAACAAAAAGATTTTTCGTAAGGCAAGTTTACACATATCAATACACCTACAAGGCTAAACCTCTATGTTAATTTACTTTTTGAACCTTCTAATGCACTCCAAGGAGCCCTAGTGGTACAGTGGTTAAGATGCTTAGGTGCTAATTGAAAGGTCAGCAGTTCAAACCCATCAGCTGCTCCACAGGAGAAAGATGCCGTGGTCTGCTTCTGTGAAGATTTATGGCCTATGGGGCAGTTATACTCTGTCTTGTATGGTCGCTATAAGTCAGAATTGACTTAGTAGCAATGGGTTTAGTTTGGTAATGTGCTCCGGTCAGAGCTGTCATTATTACCCAATTAACAATGATGCTTCAAATCACGTGGTTTTGTCAGCACGCACTGCAAGTATGTGCTGTTGTTTTGGTTGCTGCTGGTGGTTTTATAGTCACAGATTTCGTCAAATTTTCTGGTGTTTTAGCTACAATACTCTGGTAATTAGTATTTATGAACCTATATCAATAACTTTATTGAGAATGAAGTAGTATTAAAAGAAAAAGAAAAATCAAAAAAGGCTTCTGCTCAGTTACTGATACTGTTGTAACTAATACTGTTCTAATTCAATGTAGAAATATTTTACAATTTTATTGTTGATATTCACATAATCTAAGAAATATTACATTTAAGAAGTTTACAACTATATTTATCACATATTATTCTATGATTAAAATTGACGATAAACATTGGCAATGATTTTGTATGGTCTGGTATGGGAGGAGGTTTATGGGGAAGGTGACACCATGAGTTACCACACTGGGTCACACCAACCCTACTGATGCCACTATGTCTGTCCCTGCCCTCGCTTCTCCCTCTCTCTCTTTCTCGCTCACTTTCTATCTCCCCTGAAAACTTTCTATTTGACCTCATTTATATATTCTTTCTATTTGACCTCATTTATATGTAGCTATATTCATATATCTGAAAATCATTCTCCTCTCTTGTCAGTTCTTTTATGCTTACCTGGAAATCAGAGTAGGAAGAGCATCCTCCACTTCCTGAAAATAGAAACATGGATGAAGAGTTTATGTTAAAGGCTCCCACAATTTTATTATACAGTTAGTGAAATTATACTCAGGTTGTGCAGATGAAGGCTACCAATGACCAGTAATGTCTTATGTAAATTCACATTATGGCGACAACATCTTATTTTAAACTTTTTAATTTTATGCTTTGTAGCTTTTCCCCTTGTTTTCTTTCCCCTTCTAATTTATTTTATATTAATATCATATATTTTTGAGATTATATTATCTTTTAATTTTCTAATCTCCATGTTTTCAAAACTATCATCTATTTGATGTCTTTTCTTATTGCTTTTAATATATCTTTAAAATAATTTTCACTTAAAATTCTCTATGAAACCTCTATTCCCCCCTGTAAATATGAGAGTGTTAACATGCCTTTATTGTTCCTTGATTGCTGTTTTCGTTTTCTCTTCAGAAATACTGTATAGTATGGATCTCAGGTCTCTAGAGTTACACTATATTAATAATCATGTGCTTAATATAGTTGTAAGTAATAGTATATTTGCAATCTCAAAAAGTTTCAATATTTTCCTTCCTTACTACATCTCCTGACTGGTTCACAATCTAATAGTCTTGGCTGAATGAGATAGATGCTTATGGGCGAGTAGGGTGATTCTACCTGAGGAAGACGGTTGTGCATTTTGAGATTAGGAGATTGGTTAAATTCAGAGTGAATAATCAATACACTGTTGTATTGATAATAAGAGCCAATTTTCTTGTTGAAATAGGGTTATATAAAAATGCAAAAGGAAAAGATATAATGGATCCTGGTAAGATTGGAATTGAAAATATAGATTTCTATAGATAGGTGATAGATAGATAGGAAAAATAAATATAGATTTAATTATCTGTGTATACATATGTTTGTGTCTGTGTATGTGCACACACTTGTGGGTGTGCACACAGATATATTTCCTACCTTGGTTCACTGAGAGGATTTGTGAATAACATCATAATTGCAATAAGCACATCTAACAGCCAGTTCTTGTTTTCTAAATTATATTCTCTGATAAAACGAACCAGAAATCTTAGGAGAAAAGTCTGACTCTAGGACTGAAGCAGAGAAAATACAAGATGAACCCAGAAAATCTGTGTCAAAGAGTAAAGAAATTTTCAAAGAAAGATGAAAACATGTAGAAAGGACACATAAGCTACATTGAAGGGGATACTACTGGCTAAATCTGGGAAACTTTGAGCACCAGAATAAATAATGATGGCAATGGATTATAATATATTGAATAAAATGTGAATCCATGTGTTCATATTGATATAAATACATAAATAAACGTAAGAAGTTTCTTAGAAAATAATGCCACCTAATAAATGTAGAAACAATGATATTACTAGAAAAGCAATATTTTTCAACCATAACAGTAATACTTTCTCAAGTATAAGACATAATTGGGTGCTATTACTAGTGGGTGAAAGCTTTATGAGGAAGAGGATTTCTTCAAGTATCAATGGAGACCCCATTAAATATATATTTATTACAAAGTGATAAAGCATAATTTTATAGAGCAAAGACTGGCTGACTCCATTTTAATCAAGTGAGCAAAAGTAATGATATCAGTAATGAAAAATGGAAGCCAAGTACCACCTGAAAGGCTGCAGTGAGGAAACACTGTAATTCTGTGATATTTCTGCCAAAAATGTATAAAAGGAATCTACAATCTAATCATGAGGAAATATCAGACAGAGCCTAGATGAGGGGTGTTCATTTAAATAACAGGCCTGTAATCTACAGAATTTGAAGTAACTATTCTGGACCGAATGAGATTATAGACACATCATAACCGAGCACAATGTGTGGTGTTCAATTAGTTCATTTTGTTATCAAGAATATTTATGGAAAAATTGACAAAATTTCAATTGGATCTGGGGGTTAGATGGTAGTAATATCTTAGTATTGATTTCCCGATCTTGATGGGTGCTCAATGAATATGTAGGACAATGCAGTCAGTATTCACTGGTAATTATTATATCTGAAATGTACTGCAACACTCATCATGAAGACATCATGTCTGCAGTTTACTTTCAAATCCTTCAGCTAATGCAGTCTTTTTTTTGTACAATATTTCTAACTTTTCTGTTGGATTGAAATCATTAATAAATAAAAATAAAACAAACCAACTATCACAAAACACAAGATGCCAGCAGGCAACAATCCTGGAAAAAAACCTCTTCTGCTGAAGAGTTTCCAGGTCTATGACGGTGTCTCCTTATGAGGAGTGTGCAGAGGGAGAAAGAACTCTCTAGAATGGACAGGCCTGCTGGAGGGAATGCAATAGTAGAGCACTCTGGAAAGGGGCTCACGGCATAGATGTTGTGGATCCCATAGAAAAAGGTCTTTTCTGACAGGTTAACTGAGGAGCCTAGCTCAAGGATCACTTGCTTCCCTTAGCAACAGTTTCAAGATTCCCTGAGAAATGTTGTACTTATTACGACTAAGAGATCAAGCCTAGTAATCACTTAAGTCTATTGATTATTCTTTTAAAAATAACATTTATATGGTTAGTTATGTGTAGATATCCTTCATAACACAGTTGCTTCTGAGGAGGGGAATTAGGTAGCTGAGGACAGGGAAGGAGAGAGATTTTTATAGTGTAACTTTGTATTGTGTACTATGTGCATGCATTTCCTATTTATCTGGACAAATAATAGCTAAGTGACAATATTCAACTCATTTTAAATGTATTTGTTGTTGTTAGTTGCTGTCCAGTGAGCTCGTACTCTTGGCAACGTTATGTACAACAGAAGGAAACATTGTCCAGTCCTGAGTTATATTTACAATTACCAGCATGCTCGGGTCTATCCTTGTGGCTACTGTGCCAGTCCATCTCACTCCCTGGCCCTTTACTTCATCAATCATGATGTCCTTCTCTAGCAATTGATCCATCCTGATGATGAGTCCAAAGCAAATGAGTCAGATACTGTTCTGCTGTGATCCATAAAGGTTTTCTTTCACTTATTTTCAGAAGTATATTGTCAGTCCTTTTGTCCTAGTCAGTCATAGTTTGTAAACTCCACAGAAACTGATGAACCATGGGGGACCTGACTGGTAGTTGAAATAAAGTAGCACTGCTTCCAGCATCATAGCAACTCAACAAGCCACCATAGTAAGACAGACTGTTGGTGGATATTTAAATGCCCCCATATCGAAATGTTGTTGTTAGATGCCATGTGGTTGGCCATGAACTTAGAGGATTGTTATACTCTTTTCTTGTTAGTAGAGAAAACAGATTTCTAAATACGAGAATGTATAGTGAGAAAATAAATAGCTTCTTATTTCTTCTCTCAGACAAGTTCAGTTTAGTGAGAGCATAGGTGTATAAATTCTTTGTAGGTTTTTCTTTAATCCAATTCTAACTAATGTGTATTCTTACCAAATTCTAATACTCTGCTGCTTGTTAGTTTTAACTTTGTGTGTGTTAAATATTCTGTATTTTGGGGAGGTTCTATGGATTTTAGAGAAATGCTGGGTAACTGCACACTAGAGGCTTTTAGGGAAATACTATTATACATCAAGATTCACACACACACACACACACACACACACACACACACTACTATTTGCAGACTGAAGGGAATAAACCCTAACTTTATAGCAGTTGGGGTGATGGAATCTTTAATGATTTTCTAAGGAACAGCTCCCAAACTGTAGAATATAATAGAATGTTAGTAAACACGAATAGATTGAACAGTATGGATAAAAACACATTCAATAAAATATCTATATTGATTTTAAATTATGTTCCAAATGCATTATAAAATTGTTAGCTTCAAATAACAGAAGATTACTCTGCAAAATATTCTATATATTGATTCAGATGCAAAAAAAATCAGTTTGCAGTCTATTGGTCTCTTTGAGGCACACTCAGATTCTATTTAAACACAAGAAATACAGCAGTGCACCTTCTGTTATTCTGGGAATCAAGATTCAGTGGATCTAGCACCAACTCTGTCATTTAATATCCAGGATAACATGAGGATATTAATAACAGAGTAGCCTAACTTACAGAATATAGTGAGCATACCAATACAATTCATATGTAATTTTGTAACAGCATTTTACAAATTATATCACTCTATGAATATATATGGTGATATGAGAAATATAGAACTATGTGATAAGAGTGTACAAATTACAAAATAAAAAAAATGCTATTTGAAAAAATTTATGTTCAGTCTTTAGTAAGAATACATTCTCATAATTATTAGCATTTCCACATGCATAATTCAAGGATTTCCCTTGAACCTCACCCATTTTTTTACTTTTATTTACAGTCTCCTTTCTTCTCAATTCTGATAAATCATGTATTTGCAGTTTTAAAAAGTATTGCCAATTCTTTCTCTCCTTCTCTGACTCTTTGTTATTATGAGTGTTGTTATAAATTTATAAATTACAATTTTATTTTCATTCCTTCTTTTTTTAATTTCTGCTTTTAGAATATTTCTTTATTTATTTGTATGAGAGGAGTATGAAGTTTAAAAAATATTTGAACTGCATAGCAGATACAGTTAAAATTGGATTTTTTAAATATGATGGTAAAAAGACTTGAAATGATGGATTTTTTTCTCGATGGCAATAATATCGCCTTTTATTATTATAGCATTACACATATAGTCTTTATAAAATATATTCATATTTTATATGAATGTATCGAATGTGAAAATGACTGATAATTGCAACACATGCAGATAAACTATTATTTATGTAAGAATGTTGCTCCATATTTTTCATTTAACTATATATCATTGCATTGCACATGCAGGTTGTCTTAAAGACTGTTTCCAGATCCCAAATACCCACCAGAGTACTGGAATGAGAACTCCATCCAGTAGCACCAACCACTCCATGGGTGTTATGTCCATTGATCCTGATTTCGTCATACACGGGAGACATGTACATGTATTGGAAGTAGTGAAAGCCATTTCAATTACTCACAGAGAACAGATAGTGTACAGTGGGAAAAGTTCCATCAGAGAGGTCCTCCCTGGCTCAAACGCTGTCTGGGAGGATGGAAAACTTCCATGAGTGTCCCCTCTCTTTGAACCATGGACGGAGGACTCTGAGAATCTTCCCACGTCCAGTTTTATATCTCAGGGCATGTATATTTCACTGCACAGTGAGAAGTGTCAATTTTCCTGCCTGATTACCCAGAAGAAGAGGGTGCCAGCCCAAAATTTTATCACTTTATCCCTGCTGCTTGTTTGGAGAAAGCATTAGGCTTTAGGGGGGATGTGCAATGGTTTGTTCCTAAGACCAAAGAGGTTAACAAGGGGGAAGGAATGGGTAGTAATTATAGCCATTTGGGCCATCTGAAGGACTACTTCCTCTCAGTTGTAAACATTGTTTCCATGTCAACAAATGTAAATGCATATCTTTATTCATAATGACTGCACAGTGTATATTGTGTGGATGTGCAATTATGCAATTCTCTTATTGATCAGCGTTTATTTCTTCCCCATCTTAACTAATACAGCAAGATATTGTTACATATATCTTTGTATTCTTGCCTAATTATTTACTTAGGGAAAATTCTAGAGGTGGACTTTTAGAGTCGAAGAGACTGCACACTTAAATTTCAATGCACGTTAACAAACTTCAGTCCTAGAAATTTACACTAGTTTACTTTTCCATTTGAAAGTTATGAGAACTTGTTTTCCTACATTCCCATCAACATTGCTGCATAGCAATTATTTTGACTACTGAAAAATAATCTTTGTTGTTTGAATCGCATTTACTTGTTTACTATTTATTTTAAACATATTTTTATAAATTTTAATGCCTTTTCTATTCTTGTATATATTAACTGTCCTTTTCCTTTGACTACATTTTTTTTTAAAGTGGGGTCTTTTTCCTTACTGATACATAAGACACTTTAATTACTAAACACTGAATCTCTGCTTGCAAATATTCATCTTCAATGCATAATTCGTTTTTTATAGTAAACAGATCTTTTAATTGTTCTTTAAATTCTATTCTTTTTTTGAGATTTTTAATTTTCAGTACTTAGACACACATTCTCATTCCAGTTATAAAATAGACAATTGACATCTTCTAATTTTGTTTGATTTAAATTTTTACATTTATATCTGAAATTTATTTGGTGAAAAATTGTTATCTGTCTTTCCCAACACCAATTATTGACAATTATAATTCTTCTTTCCTGATAAGGTGTTTTCTTACCTTTAGTATAAAATTGCAATATATACTTGTTTATTCTTAACATTGTATTCTGATTTAGTTATATAGATAGGTGTCAAAACTCTGGTAATTACTATAGATTTATATATTCACTCCTCACTTATTTCAACATAGTTAGCTTCAAAGACCGGGTCGTTATGTGAAAATCAGTGTTATGTAAAAATGAAGGATGACCACATCAGATCACAATGTTTGATTGTTTCAGTTAGCAGCTGAACATGAAACCACAGCACTACCAAGGCCCCTTGTATATAAACGTACTCATATATATTCATATATACACGTGTATTCCGCAAAGTTGTATAGTTTTTCCATAGAAATACTGCACATTTCATTTTTATTCTACTTCAGATTTTTCTATACTGGTACAGTTGTGAAAGGAATTATGCTGCAGATATTGGTGTTAGATTTTTTAATTCGTTACTGTTACTATGTAAGGAAGCTATCAATGCTTGTTTATTCATGCTTATTTTTAGTTGATTCTCTTGCATTTTTTACATCTGAAATTGGTTCATCTGCAATAATTTAACTTTTTTCTAATATTTGTACTTGTAATTTAACTGTTACATCTTAGTGAATTAACTACCTATTGCTCAACACTATGAAATAAATTAGGTGTGAGAGGGTGCCCTTTTCTATTTTCTGACTTACACTTTAAGTGTGATGTTGGCTGATACTTATTTAAAACGAGACTTGTTGCTTTTTGGTGAAGCATCTGAAATCAGTATTTAATTTGAATATTTGATCACATATCTTGTCAATAGTTATCAAAATGATTATGTATTTTCCCCCTTTGGCATGTTAATATGATAAATCATTTCTGTATATTTTCCAATACTGAACCGTCTTAAACTCCTCAAATTTTGAACCACACTTGGGGTTTCAAAGATTCGGAGATATTTTACTTATTTTTCTCTTTAGATGTTTATATCTATGGTCATAATTCAGATTGAATTTCAGTTTTTAGTTGCCAAAATCTTTGTCAGCTCTTGGCATCAGGTTATTCTATGCATTAGTATAATTTCCAGATGCAAATAAATACACAAAGAGAAAAACCTACTCTACCCTATTTGATTAGAAAATCTTGGATTGGAGGATATCAGAAAGAAAGCATCATTATAGAAAACCACCAGAAAGTGGCTTCAAGGTAGTTGGAACACTAGGTGATTCAGTAAGATTCATGAGTGTCAGAGAGCATGAGATTAACCAAAAAAATCTGGGATGGGGACCCTAACTCTGTAGTGTTTCTAGAGATCCAATGGCCTGGGGCATGAAGAAAAAGGAAGCAAGGCAAGTGCTGGAACAATAAAGAAACAATCAAACATTCCATGAACTGTCTACTTTCTGAATTTTATTACAAAAGAAAGAAAAAACAATAAAACAAAATTTTCATCTTTCATAAACACCTTAAGTTTTTATATTTTATTGTTGTTAAATTTAAAGACTCTTATAGGTTTCATACCAATTCTCTAGCTCTCATTTTCTCCTGATTGCAAAATTTGAATTGATATGCTTAGAAAGTGGCAGAATCCTCACATTGGCAAGAAGAACTTAGTGGAAACAATTATAACTCTTCCTATTTACTAAAATAACAATACAAAAAGAATAATACATGCCTGTGGAAATCACAGAGATTAATACCATAGTTAAAATTCTGAATGGTGCAGCTATGGAAATTCTTATCATGCACCTATTAATTGCCCCAGTTTGAACTATGCAACAGTCTAACACTTACTGGAAAATGACAGTAGATTATAAGAAAATGAATCTGGTAATGGCTTCAATTGTAGCTGCTATTCCAGATGTGGTCTTTTTTCTTGGACAATGTAGTAACTCCTTGCATTGGGAAGTGGTTATGTACTTACAAACTTATTTCTTGGTTCCTTTTTAACAAAAAAATATTATATTTTGGCAAGTAGAGAACAGCAGAAATCACACGTTTACATTCCTGCTTTAAGGATAGCTGTTACTTATATCTGTGCCATAATATTGTCTCAAAAGAAATTGGCCATTTCATCATACCCAGCCACTATCCTGGGACACCTCACTGAGAACTTTACTATGAGGGGACACTATCATGGATTGAATTGTGTGTCCAGCTCAAATATGTGTATCAATTTGGCTAGGCCATAATTCCCAGTGTTGTGTGATTGTCCACTATTTTGTCATCTGATTCGATTTTCCTATGTGTTATAAATCCTATCACTATGATGTTAATGAGCTTGGATTAACAACCACTATGTTGATGAGATCTACAAGATTAGATTGTGTTTTAAACAGTCTCTTTTGAGATATAAAAGAGAGAATAGAACAGAGACAAGGGTACATCATACCACCAAGAAAGCAGCACTGGGAGTATAGCACTTCCTTTGGACCCAGGGTCCCTGCACTGAGAAGCTCTTTGACTGGAGAAGATTGATGACAAACACCTTCCCCCGGAGCTGACCGAGAGAGAAAGCCTTCCGCTGGAACTGACTCCCTGAATTTGGACTTCTAGCCTACTGGACTGTGAGAGAATAAACTTCTGATTGTTAAAGCCATCTGCTTGTGGTGTTTCTGTTATACCAGCACTAGATGACTAAGACAGACACCGAGAAGGCTAGAGATCAGGAGGAACAAATTCCCTAGTGACAATAATAAGACATATATGTGTCAGAGTGTAGAATAAAGCCCGGAAATGGTAAAGTCCTTCCCCTATTAAAATTTCATGAATTGAAATATTTGGGCAGTATTGGGGTATTTCCTCACAGTGAAGAACACCATGCTGCATTTTTCCCTTCCAGTTTCAGTCAGTGTCCTGTAATCATCACAAATGGGCAAAATGAGTAGCATTTAATCAGTAAAATATATTTAGATTTATAGGAAGAAGGCTTAAGGAAAACCAATACGAGATCAGTAGGCATACCAGGGTAGTAAAGAGAGGGAATCATATCTATCTTGAATAAGTAGTAAGGGACAAAATAATAAGTAGTTACCAGAACATGGAGAGAATAGCTGCACCTGTAGGAGAAGAAAGCTTGATAGGAACTATGTGCCATTTGTCATATGGATGTAGACATCCTGGGGCAACCAACATCAAGTATCCAATGGAAGAAATACCCTAATTTTAATCTCCTGCCCTTCTTCCCCTGCTCATGCCACTCATTGGCCTAACTCAGGCAGAGGGCAATGGAACCTGTTGATACAATCCAAAAAAATTAGTTTCCTATAGCTCAAAACATGGTGATGGGTGAGTGGAGAGAAGTTTAAGAGGGAAAACCATAAAATTTCCAATATTTAGGAGACAAAAATAACTGAAAGAACTCTTTGGGTTTTTGTGGTAAAATGTGTGAAATTCAGCTATCCTGCTCTTGTTCATTCAATTAAAGCCTCAAGAACTACCACGTGTGCTTGGTGATAAGCACTAGAAGAATTCTCCAGCTGACTCCAAAAACAAAGTGAGCCTCCATACAACTTGATGCTTCTGACATGGAAGATTTCATTGGACTTGAGGTATACTCCATGGCCAAAAGTTCAGACGTTGACACCCACTGGCCACTCCACAGGAGAAAAGAGCTTTCAGTTTTTTCCCTTAAAGATCACAGCCTAGGGAACCCTATGGGGCAGTTCTACTCTGTCGTATAGGGCTGCTATGAATCAGAATCAACTCGACAGTAAACTATACACACACACACACACACACACACACACACACAGAGTTTGAAAATTCCTAAAAAGAGAAATTTTCACACACACATAAGAAGCTCCAAGTATTAGGAAGAAGACCACATTACTCTTTGCTTACTCTTACTGGACTTTGTTAGAAATTAAATCACTGTGATTTTGACACTTGTGAACCACGCAGACCAAGTTGGTCTTTGGGAATTATGTAGTATCTGGCCAACCTAGCCATCAATTAGAGACATTCTCAGTATTACCCCATTGTCAAGTGAAAATGGTATATACAGTAACATGTTTGCTGTGTGTGTATGTGTTTGCATGTGCATGTTTGTGTTTACAATTACCAAAGACTGGAGGGTGGGGGATGTTTTGCAAGAATATATCTAATATATTATTTAAAATTTTTGTGCGTAATCTTTATAAATCTAGACTCAATTTGTTCAGAGGTTTTCACACTCAAGTGAGAAAAGCTTACACCAAGGAAAACAATTCAACCACCACCACCATCAGTTGCCATTGAATCAACTCTGATATACGGTGAACCTATGTGTGTCAGAGTAGAACTGTGCTCCATGGCATTTTCAATGGCTGATTTTTTGGAAGTAGATCACCAGGCTTTCCTTCTGAACAATGAGGAGTCCAGTAATGTGGCTGAGATTGCCACCTGGCCATTTCAACCAACTTCAATCTAGAGGAGAGTAGGAAAAAAGAGGATAAGGGTACAGGCTAGAGAGATTGACACTCTTCATTGAAGAAAAATAGAGTTATTATTACAGTGGTGACAGGAAGTATAGCAGTAAGAATCTGGTGTAGTATCTAGAGGAATAACATATGCACTGATATTTTCTAAACAACTAAAGCAGTAGAAATTCCAAAAGCTCAGACACTGAAGGAATAGTTTTGAAAAGTAATCTTGTATCAGGAACTCTAGCTGGAACATATGAACAGTGGAAAGGGAAGTGATAGTTATCAGCTGTTTCATTGTGAACAGCTACAGAATTTGAACTCCAAACTTTAACTGTATTTCCTAGCATTTCATGAGTTATAAATTCTTTACTCTTTCAGTTTTATTTCCCTGTTATTTTAGCAATTCTAATATGTGTGTAAAGAGTCCTAATGGCGCAGTAGTGAAGAGCTTAGCTGCTAAAAGACCTGACAGGAGAAAAGACCTGGTGATCTGCTCCCATAAAGATGTACAGCCTAGAAAACCCTATGGGGCAGTTCTCCTCTGTCACATAGGGTTGCTATGAGTCGGAGTTGACTCAGTGGCACACAACAACTACAATTATTAGAGTGTGTCAAAAAAACCCTAACCCATTGCCGTCGAGTCAATTCTGACTCATTGCAACCCTATAGGACAGAGTAGAACTGCCCCATAGGGTTCCCAAGGAGAGGTTGGTGGATTTGAACTGCTGACATCTTGGTTAGCAGCCAAGCTCTTAACCATTGCCAGCAGTAACAAGAAAGAAGAAAAAAAGAAAAAAAAAAAAAAAGGAGAAAGGCAAAATGCAGCATCTTTCAGCAAGTCATCATCTTTAAGAGTTTTTCACTCAGGTATTTCCTAACATATCTCGTTGTCCAGAACCTGATTATAGGACCACTTCTAGTTGCAAAAAGCCCTGATAGCACCGTGGATAATGCATTGGGCTGCTAACCAAAAGACCAGTGATTCAAACCCACAAGCCTCTCCACAGGAGAAAGATGTGGCAGTCTGCTTCCATAAAGATTTACAGCCATGGAAACCTTATGGGGCAGTTCTACTCTGTCCTATAGAGTTGCAATGAGTCAGAATTGACTCGACAACAATGCATTTTTGGTTTTAGTTGGAAACAAAGCTGAGAAATGTGGCCTTAATTGTGGCCTGCAATGTGCTCAGCTAAAAACCAACTTTCTGTCACTAAGGGTTAGGGATTGAATTGAACTGTGCCTCTCAAAAATACATGTTAGATATCTTAACCCTTATACGTGTGGATGTAATCCTGTTTGAAAATAGGATTTTCTTTGTTATGTTAATTAGGTCATACCCCAGTAGGCTAACTTCTACATCTCATCACTCCTGAGTTACAAAAAGAACAGATCACGCACAAGCAGATGGAAGGGAAAGGCAGACACTATTCTGGGGACAGTGGAGACAGATAACTCTACAAGCCCAGCAATTCCAAGGATTGTTAGCTGCTAGAAGCTGAAATAGGCAAAGAAGAACCTCCTCTAAAGCCATACCCTGAACTCTGACTTCCACCTCCTTAACTGAGAAAGTACATTTCTGTTCTTTAAAGCCATCCCCTGTGGTATTACTATTACGGTAGCGGTAAGAAACTAAGACAAGAAGGAATACAAGGAAAATGGGAATTTTTTTTCTGCCTTTTTCTGTGTACACATTTTCCAATTTGTTGTTTGCCTTTTAGTGATGTGTAAAATGCTTTATTGTTTTAAAAGTTTTATTGAACTTCAGAATGTCCTTTAGCAAGTATCCAATTTAAGTTGCACTTTGCTGCATAATCACATATGTTGAAGTCCTAAAGAAGCCATACAAAAGTGTCCCTATCCATATTTCTTACCTGGAGCAAGTTTTGAGACAGCCCAACATACAATCACTGTTTCAGAAACATAGAGATAACTCTTAATGGCTCTGTTATTTATGGTTTGGTGAAGAAAAAACAAAAGTTGATGTATATTTCACCTTATTTGTATAAAGCAAAACTTACTAGTATTTTGCTTTTTATAAATTTGATTATATGACCTGTTGATTTTCTAAAATATATTGCTCACCTTAATATTAGCACAATTTTTAGTAGAAAATTAGAAAAGTATAGGAAAATACATATTATAAATAAGTCATCCAGAGTTTCAGTTCTCTGAATATTCCCTTTTAGCACATTGCCCTCTTTGTTGTTTTTTTTTTAAACTTATGCTTGAAAATACATATTACATCTAAACACACAAGCAAATAAAAAATACTCCGATATATGTATTTTCATGTAACCTCACTTAATATGAATTTCCTTGTCATTGAAGGGCAGAGAAGTTGGTTTATTTCCAAGATCTCTTTTGATTAACTGATCAAGCCTGTAGACAACAGCCATTAGAATGTACAAAGAGCCATTTGTCGTTGGTGTGAGTTGTATATTATTATCAATAAAATCGTGAAGCCTTTGGAAAATAAAATTGAGGGCAACTTTTCTACACTGCTTATTCTACAAGCTCATCAGATGAATGTAGTACTTTTTTTTTTTTTAACTCTGTAATTCTGTAGGCATCTGTGTCCAACCAACCCCCATCTCTGTCCCTTGACCATCATGGTCTCTCTAGAAAATATTTTTACTGTGATTTTCTCTTACTTTTTTCTCTTCTTTAGGGTCACTTGGTCTCTTTGCTGCTTACCCCCAAATCTAAATTTGTATGCACACACACTAGAATAAATGCAGCTTGTATTGCTTATTTAGTTTTCATGTTTGTTTGGTTGGTTTTATGTCTGCACCCTCTACTTGCGGCATCCGGTGAAGAGAGGGGCCATTTATAAGGCAACTAAAGTTACAGTATGGAATAGTCTTTTTGTATCATAACTATAAGAGATAGGGTCAAATTTGATGATCTTTGCCCTATGATATGTACAAAAATTCTTACTTTTAAACATCCATTTGCAAGCTAGACCAGAATAGCAGCTTACTACTCTTTTCTGTTCAATCCACCTAGAAGACTCTGAACCTTTGGTAAACCAGTCACAGAATTAGAGCAAAGCACAAGACGGGAAATTTGAATTTGAGGAAAGGTAACAAAGAGGCCAAGTGGCCATAAAGGAGACAGAAAAGAAAAGGAAATGAAGTTGTGTTTAAACACCACTTTTATAAGTACAATATACCTGCACAATATACCTGAACAACTTTCACAAATACACAAGTTAATAGAGGTGAAAACCAATCTATTACATATATTATGTTTTTGTGTGTCACCTTTATTGTAGAATTTTTGTTTCAAGAAGTGAGGAATTCTAGCCATCTAAATTTCAACTGAGTTAATTGTATACTATGTATTGACTACCAGAATTTATGAAAGTACTAACGAATTCCATATGAACATTTCATTTATCTATGTGGATATCAATTTTTGGTATCAGACTGAAGAACCAGAAACTGAATACTTTGAATATCTTTTTCTATTGCAGTAACACATAAATTGTGCTCAAATAAGAGTTTAGGAACCTACCAAAAGTATCATTACAAGTTTTCCATTTAACTATTTTAAATGCAAAAATCATTTCTTGCATTTTCTGTAAGCACTTTATGGTTTCCAATTGAGAAATTCAGAATTTATGGTAATCAACTGATCAAAAAAGTATGACTGACCTATTTATAAAGCAGGATTAAAATGTAGTAATTTTTTTCTTCTCTATGAAATTTTATCTACTATAAAGTCTTTTTGTAGAATATATTTATAAGCATCTGAGAATTTGAATTTTGCATAGAACAATTTAATTTTATTCAAACTGCAGTTAAAAAAAAAAAAAAAGAAAAGTACTCCAAGAGTATTCTTGGAATTCTACAGAAATGTATCTTGGCATTTTTCCTCATGATTGAGTATTCATACTGATAATAAAACTATGCAATTAATACTAATTAAAACAGTCAATGTCTGATAGTTGAAAAAATTAAGTAAATAAACCACTTGTATATGTGTTACTCATTAGCAAAATAAGCCTCTTTGTTCCCATGGGAATTTCAGAGATTCAATTAGATTAGCTAAGACTTTTGTGGGAAGAGAATTTGTTGCTGAGTTTCAATAAAGGTTATCTAAGCCTGCAAATTTACTTTGAAAACCATTCAGGAAATAGTCTATTTAGTCAACCAGAAAGCATAATTCTGCTTAGTGTTGAGTTCTAAGAATAATAAAGAGCTCAACATCCCAAATGTATTCATGTATCTTACACGTGTGATTAACTTTCACTTCACCATTACATTCCAAGAATAAATGTAATATGCTTTTGTAGAAGGTATAAATCTTGTATAGTGACCCAAATAACCTTGTTTTGATGAAAAATAAGATATGGGCTTCTTCCTATATTCTCCATATGTAAATCAAATAATATATTTACAAGATCATAACCAGATCTTAACCATAGTTCTTTCATGTTGAGGCATCATATTTAATGTGGGTGGATGCATAATCCAAGCAAGTCCCAAAAAATCATAATAGTGCCTCTTTTAAAAAAGTTCTAATATTAAAACAATTCTTAAGTTTTAAAATCTCTCAACTTCTTTAGGTGTTGAATGAATTTAATATAAATCCGAGACATATTATGGAGAAATAATGGGCATGGCGTTTTTGCACAAATACATTAGTTTCCATGGAAACATATAGCAAATATTCTTCATGCTATTTCTTTTAACAGAATGTGTTATGAATTATTTTTAAAGTTACTTTGTGTGACTTAGAGATTATATTACTAATAGAAATATACTGTTGGATTTCTTAATAGACAACTATGCCTTGAGAGTGTGGGAAATAATGGAATCCTTACTTATAAACAATCTCTTCAACGTAAAAACGTGCCTTCAATTTTATAGTTTTCTTTTTTCTTGAACTTCAGCAAAAAAAAAATAATTTTTAACACGGAAATGCTACTCTGTTTTGTGGCTAACTCTTTAAGACTGGCTAAAAACAGATTCGGTAGAGTGAGAAATCACCTCATGACTCTTGAACTTTCATAAGCTAAATAAAATTGTTTGTGGTGATCCCTTGAAAACTTTATCTGACACTCAATACTAGCTGAAGTGGAAAAAAGTCATGGCTCAAAATTCTATAATGCTGTAAGAAGAAATTGGGTCATATTGGCCAGGGTTAGTGAGGGCATGATCGAAAAGCTCAACAGGAGTGTGGTTTGACTCTGGTGAGATCTTGCTAAGCTGTTAGGCCAAAGCTGTGCTGACAGGGAGCTCTATTGGAGAACCAGACAAAACTTGAGAATTGTACTGTGGATTCACCCAAAGAAATTTTCTTCTACCAATTGAAAAGATAACATCTTGATGTACGTAAATATTTCATAAGTATATGATATTTGATAATATTATGAGTAGATCTGGCAAATTGCATGCCTTTCTAAACTCTATTCGAAGGCTAATTTATTGGTAGATTGAGGAAAGAACATATGCACATATATGTCCAGATGTATAAATTGTCATATGTATTTAAATATGCAAGTTGGAATGTTGGTAAACTATAGAGAATAAAATGCGGGTTTATTCTTCATGAGACAGTTAAAATATATAAATAAAGTTAGACCTTATTTTTGGCTGCACAAAGAGCATAACAAGACTTTTTTTTTTAAATTTGTATCCACATATTTTTTGTAGAAATATATTCCACCAGCTGTGAGTAGATATTACATGAAAAAAAGGGGAGGGGGAGGGTTCTTCAGTAAAGTTAACATTCTTATTTCTTTTTAAATTGACTATATATGTATACACGCACACACACACATATATTCAGTGCAATAAGTGTTGGCAAATGTATACCTCAATGAAACTAGCACCACAGTCAACATATTGAACAATTCCATTAACTCAGGAAGTTTCCATGTGGTTCTTCGCAGCCAGTACTTCCCCTTTTAATTTGCTTTCTGTTTTTAGCTTTTATGGTTACATATATATATATTTTTAATCAATTTCAAGTTAATATTTGTACCTGGCATGAGGTAACGTTTGAGGTTTTTTACACCCATAGAGCATCATTTGTTGAAAAGACTATGCTTCCTCTACTAAATTACCTTGGTGTCATTCCCCCAAAATATTTGACACTATATATGTGTATGTGTTTATTTTTGGACTCTCTATTTTGTTTCATTGACCAGTATGACTATTTTTATGCTAATCCCATACTGTTTTGGTAACTGTCGCTTTCTAGTTATAAATGGAATCAAGCAATATATGTCTTCAGTCTTGCTCTATTTTTTAAAAATCAAATTAGTTTTGAAAGAGTGGACTATGAAAAATTATATTTGTTTCTTAATGGAGGACTTAGAATTTTTAATATGACAATGACCTTTGTAAACCTTTAAGAGAAAATATCAATAAAAAGGTTTCCCAAATTTATTCTTCCACAGAAATCATATTTTCCCTCAACGTGTATTGAAAGCTTATTTTCTCCAAATGCACTTTAAAAGGTTCTTTGTTTAAGGGGTAGTGGCGTACATAGTGCACAGGAAAAATGATGAATCAGAATCTAACAACTGGTACAGTGTATCTATAAGATTAAGAACACATTGACTCAAATTAAGTGGGATACAATACAAACCAGTGGAGTAACATCATATATATATTTAACATATGCAAATTAAACTACTACAGTCTGACAAAAAGGAAAAAAATAAGATTAAAGGAATAAAATACAAATTTAAATATTGCAATAAATTCCTTTTCATAGTGAGCTTCCAAAGTAAACAGATTTAATGGCTACCTAATATTCTGTGACAGAAAATAAAGCACACTTTATTCAATAAGTCCTCTATAAATCTGTATTTGTGTGCATCTCTACTAACAACACTGCAATAGCATCTTCGTTCATAATCCTTTGTTTTATTGTGCTTTAGATGAAGGTTTATAGAGCAAATTTGTTTCTCATTAAACAATTAATACACATACTGTTTTGTGACACTGGTTGTCCACCCCACGACATGTCAACACTCTCCCCTTCTTGACCTTGGGTTCCTCATTACCAACTTTCCTGTCCCCTCCTGCCATCTTGTCCTTGCTCTTGGGCTGCTGTGCCCATTTAGTCTTGTTTTTGTTTTATGGGCCTGTCTAATCTTTGATTGAAGGGTGAACCTCAGGACTGACTTCAGTACTGAGTTAAAAGGGTGTCCGGGGGCCATACTCTAGGCTTTTTTCGAGTCTCTGTCAGACCAGTAAGTCTGGTCATTTTTTGTGAGTTAGAATTTTGTTCTAAAATTTTTTCTAGCTCTGTCTGGGACCCTCTCTTGTGATCCGTGTCAGAGCAGTCGGTGGTGGTAGCTGGGCAACATCTAGTTGTGCTGGACTCAGTCTGGTGGAGGCTGTGGTAGTCGTGGTCTATTAGTCCTTTGGACTAATCTTTCCCTTGGGTTTTCTTCATTCTCCCTGTTCCAGACAGGGTGGGAGTAGTGGAGTATCTTAGATGGCCACTGTCACGGACTGAATTATGTTCCCCAAAACATGTGTGTATCATTTTGGCTGGGTCGTGATTCCCAGTACTGTGTGGTTGTCCTCCATTTTGTGATTGTAATT
This sequence comes from Dugong dugon, assembly GCA_030035585.1. Taxonomy (NCBI): domain Eukaryota; kingdom Metazoa; phylum Chordata; class Mammalia; order Sirenia; family Dugongidae; genus Dugong; species Dugong dugon. The sequence goes on along the minus strand of CM057477.1, from coordinate 44,003,139 downwards.
TTATGTTAAACAGGATTAGGGTGGGATTGTAACACCCTTACCCAGGTCACATCCCTGATCCAATGTAAAGGGAGTTTCCCTGGGGTGTGGCCTGCACCACCTTTTAACTCTCAAGAGATAAAGAAGAAAGGGAAGGGAGTAGAGAGTAGGGACCTTATACCACCAAGAATGTAGTGCTAGGAGCAGAGAGAGTCCTTTGGACCCGGGGTCCCTGGGCGGAGAAGCTCCTAGTCAGGGGAAGATTGACAAGAGGGCCAACAGAGAGAGAAAGCCTTTCCCTGGAGCTGACACCCTGAATTTGGACTTCTAGCCTATTTTACTGTGAAGAAATAAACTTTCTTAAAGCTATCCAATTGTGGTATTTCTGTTACAGCAGCACTAGGTGACCAAGAGAGCTGCTCACAAGTTTTTAAGAACCCTGACACCACTCACAAAAGTAGGATGTAGAACATTTTCTTTATAAACTATGTTATGTCATTTGAGCTAAATGTCCACCAGAGCCATAGTCCCCAGCCCTCAGCTCAGTAACTTCATCCCTCAGGAAGTTTGGATGTATCTGTGAAGCTTCTGTGACCTTGCTTTGGTCAAGTTGACTTCCCCAGTATCGTGTACTGTCTTACCCTTCACCAAAATCACCACTTATCTATTGTTTACTTAGTGTTTTTTCCCTCCCTACCCCTCCCCTTCCTCATAACCATCAAGGATTTTTTCTTTCTGTGTGTAGACCTTTTCATGAGTTTTTATAACAGTGATCTCATACAGTATTTGTCCTTTTGTGATTGACTAATAATTCTTCACATACTGGAAATGTGTTTCTGTGATTTGAGAGGGAACTGTATAGAAATGTAAATGTGTTCTAAATTCCAATAGATGTCACCACTCTGCTGTAATATGATTTCTTCAGTATTTATAATAGTAGCTATGAGTCAGAACCACGCGGTGGCAATGGGTTTTGGTTTATCCAGAATTTTGGTGCTATTGTAAATGACACTTTTTACTTTCTTTAATTTCAGTTTTCAATTGCTATTGATAGTCTGTGAGTAGACATTGATGTTTCATGTAGGCGTGTATCTTGCAGCGTTGCTAAACCCATATATTAGATACTTATAGTAGCTTTTTTTTTTATAGATTATTTGGGATTTTGCCAGTGAATAATCATGTTTATTGTGCAAAAACAGTTTTATTCTTTCTTTTCCAATAACTAAACATTTTCTTTTTCTTAGCTTATTGCACTGGCTATAAAATCCACTACGTTGTTGAAAGGAAAGGTGTATGTGGGTATCCTTACCGTATTCCCAAATGTGTCTTTGATCATTTAGGATGATATCAACTGTGTAGTTTTCATTGATACCCTTGGCGTGGTTGAGAATAATTTTTTATGCTACCAAAAACATAAATCATAAAATAAATGATTGATAAATTGGATATCATCAAAATTTAAAACATCTGCTTTTCAAAACAAAATATAAAAGAAAACAGACTAGGCAAAAATATTGCAAAAACTTATATCTGCTAAAGCATTGGTATCCAGAGTATTTAAGAACTCAAAACTCACTAAACAACAAAAAAGTACAATCCAATAAAGTTTGGACAAAAAATTTAAGCAGATGAAGGTACAGGGAGGGCAAACGATCATATGATAAAATGCTCAATAGCTTTAGTCATGAGGGAAATGTAAATTAAAACAACAGTGATATACACCACTAAGCACACACTAAAATGATTGGCATAAAAATAAATGACAGCAGCAAGTGAGTTTAAAGTTGTGGAATAGCTACAACTCTCATACATTGCTGATAGAAGTGTAAAATAGTAAATCATTTTGTAAAAATGTTTAAAGTTTCTATTATAATTTTGAGCACGTTAAAATATGACACAACCATTCTACTCCTATGTATTTATCCAAAGGAAATGAAAGCATATGTCCACACAAAACCTATATGAGAATGTTAATAACAGTTTTAGTCATGTTGTTGTGTATCATCCAGCCAGTTCTGACTCATTGCAACCCTACATGACAGAGCAGAACTACCCCATAGGGTTTCCTAGGCTGTAATCTTTATGGGAGCAGATAACCAGATCTTTTCTCATGCAGAGCAGCTGTTGGATTTGAATTGCGGGCCTTTTGGTTAGCAGCCTAGTGCTTACCCATTGTACCACCAGGGCTCCCGTTTTAGTCATAATCACAAATAACTGAAAATAATTAAATATCCATCAGTAGGTTAACGGATGAACTCATTGTGGTGTATAAATTACAACAGAATATTATTTAAAAAATAATGCAATGACATGAATTAATATTAAAAGCATTGTGTTGAGTTATTTCATTTAAGATATTCTGAAAAAAAACAAATTTATAGGGACAGAAAACAGATCAATGTTTGCCTAGAGCTGTGAGTTCGGCAGGGGACCCATTAAAAATTGACAAGAGGAAGATTTTATATCTTGATTGTGCTGTTTGTTCCATGACTATATGAGCTTGTCAAAATTCATGTACTTGTCCAAAAAGGGTGAATTTTATGATGTGCAAATTTTATGTCAATAAATACAAGTAAACAAAAAATAAGCAATTCAAATTTTTAAGTCCAGTAGGCAGAGTCATTCTTTTATGTAACACTAGTTTCTGAGCACGTGCTAAGTTCTGGGGCAACAGCAATGAACCAATTAGACAAAAATCCTTTCTCCTATGCATCTTACATTCTAGTGAGGAATAGACTGGTAAAAAGCATGTATTTCAGCTAACTGTACAGTATTTTTAGATAGTGTTAAGTGCTACAAAGATAAAGAAAAGAAGGGGATAAAATAGGTGTTAGTTAAGCAGTTAAATGGGAGAGAATTGTGTGGCCATATGGAATAAAGAGTTTTAGGCAGAGGAAGGAAATCCTGGTGGTATAGTGGTAAGTGCTACGGCTGCTAACCAAAAGGTTGGCAGTTTGAATCCACCAGATGCTCCTTGGAAACTCTATAGGGCAGTTCTACTCTTTCCTGTAGGGTCGCAATGAGTAGGAATCCACTCGACATTTGTGGGTTTGGTTTTGGTTTGAGGCAGAGGAAATAGTATATGCAAAGACCTTAAGTTCTGGTAGTTTCCTCCAATAACTGCAAGGAGGTCATTGTGATTAGAGTAAACCAAAAACCAAACTTGTTACCGTCTTGTTGATTTTGACTCATAGTGTCCCTATAGGACAGAGTAGAATTGCCTCGTGGGTTTCCAAGGAAAAGCTGGTGAATTCGAACTGCCAGCTTTTTGGTTAGCAGCCAAATGCTTAACCACGGTGTCACCAGGGCTCCGTGATTGGAGTAGAGTGAGATAATTTTTGTGATGCACTTTATACGTATCCCCATACTTTGCATGAAAAAGTTAATCATTAATTTTGAATGTGGTCTTTTTTTAAGACTCCCCAATTCTTATCTCCTAGATCTGGCTACCAAAAACCCATTACCATTGAGTCTATGCCGACTCATAGTGAACCTATAGGACAAAGTAGAATTGCCCCATAGGTTTTCCAAGGAGTGGCTGGTCTTCAAACTGCAGAACTTTTTGGTTAGCAGCTATAGAACTCAACCACTACAGCCACCAGGGCTCCACAACTAACATGCCCTCTAATGTATGTTAACAGCTCAACATATAGCTTTCAGCTTTTTTTTTTTTATGGTATTGTTTTCTTTCACTATACGCTTTGCAAAAATAGAATCTTACAGTCCCACTTTTCAGCATGAGCCGTTTTTTATTTAATATCTATTACCTTTTTTATATACTTCTAAGAATACATATATAAGATTTAATGGCTACATAATATTCCATGACACAAATAAAGCACACTTTATTCAAAGACTCCCCTATAAATGTGTGTGTGTTTATCTCTACTAACAATGCTACAATAGCATCTTTGTTCATAATTATTTACATACTGGAATTGTGTTTCTGTGGGTATATTTGATAGGGAACTGTGTAGAAAGGTAAATGTGTTCTAAATTCCCCTCTGTTGTAATACACAGTTCCATCAGCATCTATAATAATAGCTTTCCTATCACATAAATGTGTTATAACTCATTATAATATTTGTCACCCTAACGTATATAAAGTGATGTCTCTTTTTGCTTTAATTTGAATGTCCTTGACTACTATTATTTTTGAGAATTTTTGCAATTATTTGGACTTTCTCTTCTGTTAACATATCCAATTTTCATTTTTTGGTCAGGGTATTGCGTATTCTAATAGATTAAATTGCAAGTATTGCATTGGACAAACCTGCTGCAAAAGCCCTCTCAAGTGTTAAAAAGCAAAGATATCACTTTGAGAACTAAGGTGCACCTGACCCAGTCAATGCTATGTTTTACTGCCTCATATGCATGAACAATGAATAAGGAAGACCGAAGAAGAATTGATGCCTTTGAATTACGGTGTTGGTGAAGAATATTCAATATACCATGGGCTACTAGAAGAAGAACAAATCTGTCTTATAAGTACAGCCAGAATGCTTCTTAGAAACAAGGATGGGCCATTGATTGCAACTCACCTGGAGTAAAGGAGCATGAAGAACACCAAAATCACAAAGCAAGTATTAACCATAGAGTGAAAAAGGGCCACATAAACCAGAGACTGCATCAGCCTGATACGAGGAGAAATAGATGGTGCCCAGCTACCACCAATGACCGCCCTGACAGGGAACACAACAGAGAGTCCTTGATGGAGCAGCAGAAAAGTGGGATGCAGAATTCAAATTCTAGTAAAAAGACCAGACTTAATAGTCTGACTGAGACTGGAGGATCCCCGGAAGGCATGGCCCCTGGACTCTCTGTCAACCCGGAACTAAAACCATTCCCAAGGCCAACTCTTCAGACAAAGACTAGACTGGACTATGGGGCATAAAATGATACTCGTGAAGAGTGTGCTCCTTAGCTCAAGTAGATACATGAGACTAAATGGGCAACTCTGTCCAGAGATGAGATGAGAAGGCACAGAGGATCAGGAGCTGGTTGAATGGACATGTGAAATCAGGGGTGGAAAGGAGGAGTGTGTTGTCACAGTATAAGGAGAGCACTTAGGGTCACATAACAATACATGTATAAATTTTTGTATGAGAGACTAACTTGAATTGTAAACTTTCACTTAATGTACAACAATTAAAAAAAGAAAGAAAGAAAGAAACAAGGATGGGGAGACTTCATCTTAATTACTTTGGATAAGTTATCTGCAGGGACAAGACTTTGGAAAAGGACATCATGCTTGGTAAAGCAGAGGGCTAGTGAAAAAGTGGCTGCAACAATATGCTCAAACATAGCAACATTTGTGAGGATGGCACAGGACTTGACAGTGTTTCATTCTGTTGTACATAGGGCCGCTATGAGTTGGAACTATCTCAACAGACCTAGCAGTGACAACAACACAGTGCAAGTTTTTATCCCTCACAAATGTATGGTTTGTCTATTACTCTTTTTAAAATATTTTTTTCATATAAAAACAAACACTCATACAGATTATATACATAATATATGCATGCAAATATGTCTATTTTTTCTTCAATACCATCTGTATTCCCGGAAGATGTCCTACTTCTTTAAATATTTTCTTGCAAGGTTTGTTTTATTTTTCACATTTAAGTGTTTTGACCCATCTTGCATTTATTGTTTCACATTCTGTGAGTTAAGCATTCAATTCAATTTTACAGGTTAAATTTGCTGTATATTTTAGATATATAGTTATGTTTACTATAATAAGATAGATTATATTTAATGGAAAATTCTTTTCATTTCATTTAATTTTGCCATCAATTTATACTTTTATTAGCATTGGAGATTTGTCCTATCATTCTTAATTTGAATTCTCCTACAGTCCTCACAAATCAAATTTTGAGACAATAAATTTGATATGTGGCTTATTTAGGAGAAAACCCCAGGAAGTTAAGAGTCAACATGGAAAATATGAAACAAGAAAGAAAACAAAGCCAACAAAGGGTGTAGTGATGAATGGCCCACAACTTTGAGTAACTGAGGCTAGATCTCTCAGGGACTGTGGTGCTTGCTCTTGCTTTCTAATTATCTCATCAGAACATGTGCAGGCTGAGGTATTACCCAAAGAAAGCCAAATTACCATGGAACACACCCAGGAAAAGAGGACAAGAGACAGATGCTTGAGCTGGAAAGTTGTGAGTGTGATTTCAGGTGAATTCGAGTGACTTCAGGAGAACTTGGGAGAGAAAATGGAAAGAGGTATAAACAGAACATTTTACACCACCTTTTTGTTCTCAAAACATTTTTTGAACATTTTTACCTTTTACTTGTTGAGTTTGAAATATATTCCATAACCTTCGAGTAAACACATCATTAAAATTAAGGAATGAAGAGACGTCCAGTGGACCTGTATCTTCCAGCTAAATACATATGGAAAGACCTTAAGTTCTGTCTTATATCTTCTAGCTAAATACTGTGACTTTTAACTGCTAAGAGATTATTAATACTATTTTTTTTTATGCCTAGCATCTAGTAACCTGTTTACTAAAGAAATCCAAGACTCCCAAGAAAGATCCACCATTACCTGGATCTGAATCCTCATACTACTCAATATCTCTTTTATTTCTACTAAATCTTGCTCTTTTCTCACTCCCACAATCTCTTAAACTGCATTCTCCTGAAATTAGAGATCATCTACAATCCCTAAAATCCTCAATTTTCCTCTGAAAATCTTATTCCCCTTTTGTCTCAGCTATAAATTGGAAATTCCTTATGGAAACTGTGTCTTTTTCAGCCCTTCAAAGTAGAAGTTACTTATTTTTCTTAACCCTCTGTTACTTTAGGTTCTGAAGAATAAAATGTTTTCTCTTTTGTACTAATTTACCTTTACAAAATATTTTTCTGTGAACACATTTTATAGTTGGACTTGGAAGAGGCCACAGATATCTCAGGGTGATTTTTCTTCTCTCTCTTATCCGATATCCAACATTTGGTGAAATGCCGCATGTACCCACTTAAGAGTCCTGATTCACCTGTGGCTGGCTCTCCTTGAAACGCTAATCTCTTACACCAAAACACACATGGCTGTTAAAAAGAGTTACAGTTAGTTTCTTCTTTGCCTCATCTATGTCAGATTCTTTCTTGTTCCGTCATTCCACCAGAGAGGAGAACAGCCATGGTTTTCTTCTCTCCTATGAATGCCTCATCCTGTATCGGAATTTATTTCATTTAGCTTTCTTTGCATCCTCACCTTTCTAATTTTTTTTTTTCAATCTAGGGTTTTGTAGATTATCTAACTTGTTTTGATTTTTAGGTTGAGAGTAAAAGTCTTTGCAAATGTCTTCATTCTAACCAGAGGTCAGGTTCTTGGTTCCTTGAATTTCTTAACTAGATTTTGTTTAGTTATAGTCTACATTTTTTTTCATTATCAATAATTGTAACACTTACAAAATCTTGATTTTAACCACAGAGTTCTTTAACAATCATACCCCCCCTTACATCTCAATTATTCTAGCAATTTCACCCCAATTAAGTAGGATATTTAATTCTTTACATTCTTTTAATTCGATTGCCTCTTTCACATTTTCCTCATATGGTATTTCTTTCACGTTCTCACTTCTATTCTTACCCTGGTTAGATTTTGTGGTCTAATATTTTATTCATTTTGTTGCTATGACCATCAGCTCAAATGCCTTCCTTCCATTTTGTTGACTTTCATAATGACAATTATATTATTTCCAACACTCCTCCAGCTGATGACTTCCACATTAACAAATCCAGTGATGGTTTCTGTTCTTACTTTATATGATTTATCCGTTGACTTTCCAGGTCTTAAAATTCCCCCCACCCCTTGGATTCTCTTGATTCTTGGCAATCTCTTTGTACTTCACTATACTTACTGATTTTTTTCTTTCCACTCTTTATCACTCCTATCTCAACCTAGCCTCTGAAGAATCCCTGCTCAAAGGGTGAGTCCTGGATCCTCTTCTCTTCTCAGTTGAAAGACTTTCTCTGTATTACCTCTTTCAAGAATATGCCTATATATGTGATTCATATGCCAGTGACTTCCAAGTTTAAATCTTCTTCCCTAATCTCCTGACTGAGGTTCACAATCATAAGTCCAACCATCCTATTAGAAACCTCATTTGGATGCCTAAAAGGCTTTGCAAACATAAAATATCCAAGGAAATACACTCTGTCTCAAACCCCAAAGCAGATTCCATTCTCCCCCATCTATGTAAATGATTCATATTCCCAGTAAATGTTCCATATTCCAAACAAAATTCTAGGAGTCACGTTTGAGGTTTGTCTTTCCATCCCAACTCATCTTATTCAATCTATCTGAAAATTCTATAGGTCTAACTTCAAAGCAGGGCTTCTGATGGGTTCCTTCAGGTTCAAACCCCTGCTGATAATTTGCATTTCTAACAAGTTGCTTGCTGATAACTTGTATTTCTGACAAGTTCCCAGGAAGTTATACATAAGAATCATTTGGGGATTTTATTAAAATGTAGATTCTGATTCATTATATCTGGGGTGGAAATGCAAATTATCAGCAGTGTTTCAAACCAGAATGAACTGGTTCGAAGTCCTGCTTCAAAGTATATCCTGAATCTATTAGTTCTCAATCCCTGGTGGTGCAGTGGTTAACAGCTCAGCTGCCAATCAAAAGATCAGCTGTTCAAATCCACCAGCTACTCCTTGGAAACCCTATGGGGCAGTTCTACACTGTCCTATAGGTTTGCTATGAGTTGGAATAGACTCAATGACAATAGGTTTGGTTTGGTTTGGTAACTTAATCCACCATCAATTTATATCTAGACTATTTCATAACATCATAAATGAGCTCCTTGCTTCCATGTTGCCCCTTAATATCTACTCTCCACATAGCAGCTATACCAGTTTCTGTCAAGTTGATTCCAACTCATGGTGATACCATGTGTTGCACAGTAGAACTGCTATCCATAGGGTTCTCAACACTGTGACCTTGCTGAAGCAGAGTCCTTGAGTGGGTTCAGACTGCCAAAATTTTGGTCAGTAGTCTAGAGACGAAGCCTAACACTTTGTGCCACCAGGGACTCCTACATAGTAATTAGAGTGACCACTTTGAAGTACAAATCAGAACATATCTTCTACTTGCTTAAAGGGTTCTAGTTAAAATCAGTTGAGATGCAAATTATTCACTTTGGCCAACGAGCCTCACAAATATCTGACTCTTGTTTAACACACCCGTTGCTCACTTTATTTTTAAGGCATTAGTCTCTTTCATGTTTCTCAAAAATGTAAAGCTTATTTCTTCCTCTATATACCTCTTACTGTAAACCCCATAAGTCTATGAGGCAGTTCTACTCTGTTCTGTAGGGTAGTTATGAGTCGGAATCGACTTGACGGCAATGGGTTTGGTTCATATGGTAAACTACATACGGGCTAGATATTGCTTGTCACTAAGGTGCTACTTCCTCCTAGTGTCCTTTCCTGGAGACTCAGTTAAAGCAGCAATCTATTTTGTTTTTGAGCTTTTACTTCAGTGCAATTTTTAAAATTATCTTTTACTGTGTATACATTTGATATTCTATAACCAATTAGTATCATAACTGAGAATTTATATGCAAGTGAAAAATAAATTACATACAATAAGAATCACTGTATACAAAATAATTATATTCTATGTAAAATTCTAGCATTTCTTATTATTTCTTTACACTAAAAAGCTAACTTTGAAGAATTTGTTTGCAATATCTGACAAAAAATGTTGTCTAATGGAATAGAACATTCAGTATTTAGGATTGGAAGCAATACAGAGTCCTTCACCAAAGCAACTATAAGTGTTAGAACTAAATTGTTCATATATGTGTAGTTGTCCTCTGTGGTGATTAACATAAGGATTTATTTAAGACTGGTTATAAGTTCTTCTGAGTATGCTTGATTGGTCAGCTGTTTAAAAATATATTGAACTATATCACAACATAAAAGTAGAAAGCATACCTAAGACTTAGAAATCAGGAACAGAAACTAGCTTCAGGGCATAAGGCAGCTAATCACTCAGCACCTCTCCAGGATTGCACGGTCTTGCCTCTTTTCTCTGCTTTTCGTGGTACACCTGTCTGTCTCAGGGAAGTTGTTCTCTTTATTCATTTTGTGCACATGACCTAACATGCTTACACCCCAGAAAATCTGATCCTCAGTTCTTCTCGTCATGTCACAGGAACTCGAATTTTGGCAGGTACCATGCAAAATAACTTAAAATAATTTTGCTTTCAATTCCTCACCAACATCTAAATCTAGATTTAAATCTTCCACATTTAAATCTAGATTTATATGCCTAGTTAATTTGATGCAACTGTTGTCTTTGTTGTTATTATTTATATTATATATATTTTTCTCAGTATTACTTTTCAGTTTTGCATTAAATCATTTAACACTATTTAAAAGTTATTTCTTCTCTACACCCATTGCAAAAATAAGGATATAAGTTATTGAGCTATAACACAAAGACTCAAAAATGCAGTGACTCAGACAAGATAGAAGTTAAATCTCTCTCACATTATAGTCTAGAGATAGGTAGGTGTTCCAGAGTAAGAATACAGCTCTTCTTCATAAAATTATCAGAGCTAGGGGTTCTTCTATATTATTTTCATCAATTCTTATTGATGTGACCCATTATGTCCACACTTGATTATAGTTCAACAACACCATAGTCATAACTGGCACTCAGAAAAGGACAAGAGAAGTGAAGAAAGCAAGTTAATTATTTGAAGAATGTAAGACCTGGACCTTTTAAATATAATTTCTTCTTAGACCCCATTGGGCAAGAATTCTCATAACCTCAGATGATCAAAATCACTTCAAGGGATACTGGAAAATGTGGTCTCTTATTAAGCTGCTATGTACCTAGTTTTTTTTTTTTTTTTAAACTAAAATAAGATAAGGAGTCTGAACATCACTGAAGGCTTAGTCTTCTCTTTCATTCCAATTATTTTATAAAAGAATTCTTAATCTTTCATTCTTGATTTTGATTCATCTTCTGATCAGCTGTACTTTATTTTCAAGTTTTTCCCCCCCAGACAGTATCTATAGTGTCTTATTGTTACCTTCTCACATGTAGCTTTAATTAACTTGCCAGAAGAATCTAGATAAATCACATTTTTCCCTTTAAGAACTCAGGCTTTTTGATAATTTAAGGCTGGATTTATTCTGGTCATTTTTTAATAATCTTATTATTCTCCCTGGATGTTATATATTATTCTTTTCTTTATTCTTATAATAATAATAACGCCTCAGCTATATCTAGCTATGCACTCATTTCAATAATTTTGTCTGGAGAAAAGGGAGTAAAAGGAATAAGGGTAGAATGACACTGATGCCCTAAGATCTCAGAGTTCATGGTCCTATGATTCAGGATTTAGAGAGAGAATTCAGGAGAATGTTTCAAAAAGGAAGTGATCACAGTGTTACCTATGTGAACAAGGCTCCAGCATTCAAATGGAATGAGAACTAATGTAGGGAGAGAAGTGTGACCTTAGAGCTTCCAGTACAAGTAGAGCCCTGCATCACATAAAGGGGGTGGGCTGAAGCACGGGGTGGGACAGCGGACAATAATATTATTGGAGGCAATTAGTGAACACAATTCTTTATATATATATGTGTGTGTGTATATATTTTTATAATAATGTGAATAAGCTTGTAAAGAATGAAGGGAATGAAGCTTGTTGTTCAAGTGAAGGTTTCTGAGGTGAGACTTTTTTTTTACAACTAAAGGAATTTGAATATTTACTGTAGAAAAGGGAACTCACTAGTACTGAAAGTGGTTTTAAACTTGTATTTGTGGTAAACATTCCTTAATACTATAAACTACTAGACAACAAGGATTGTATCTGTCTCCATTTTTTTTTTCTCAGAACATAGAATAAAGCCTTTTACATGGTAGATGTATAATAAATATTTGTTGAATAAAAGAGGCAAATTCAGAGAAAAGGAATGTATTTAATTTTCTTGAATGATTCATATGTCCTTTGCCCCTCCTTGGAGCAATTTCTCAAAGGTTATCTCATTTCATCTAATATTTGCAAGGAATATCTTTACTATTGTTTCTAGATAAAAAATACATAGGAGAAAAGTTATATAGCTTTCTCAGTGCTACACAGTAAACTATAAATTACAGATAGACAGGCACATAGACAGCTGCCATCAAGTGGACTCTGACTCATGGCTACTTTATATACAAAATAACAAAACATTGCCCTATCCTGCATCATCCTCATGATCACTGGCATGTCCTTCCTTGTGGCTACTCTGCCTATCCATCCCACTAAGGGCCCCCCATCCCTCATTGGCCCTCTACTTCACCCAAAATGATACCCTCCTCTAGCAATTGATCCTTCCTTATGACATGTCCAAATCAAGCAAGTCAGACATGCTCTGTTGTGATCCATAGGTTTTCAATGTCTAATTTTTGGAAGTAGATCACCAGGCCTTTCTTCTTAGTCTAGAAGCTCCACTGAAATTTGTTCACCCTTGGTGACCTTGCTGGTGTTTGAAATACCATTTCCAGCATCACAGCAACACACTAGCCACCATAGTATAACAGACTGGCTGATGGGTGGTAGAAATTACAAATACTGTTATTAAATTCAAGTCAGTCTGATTTGGAGGCCCTAGATTTGTTAATTTATTTGCTTTTTCCTGAACATCGTTATATTCCACACTTCCAAAACTTAAATCCAACTGCCTAACAATGCTTGAACACACTCTACAACATCCCTTCCACATGTTCATCCAGCCTAATCAATAAAGCATAGTGGGTTAGTCTATGGGCACTGGTCTCAAACAGACAGTAGTTTGAACCTAGTTCTCTTTGTTACTGGCTCTGTGGCAGATTTAACTTTTTGAAACCTCACATTCTTCATAATTTGGAGAAAATAATAGCACTTACCTGATGAGATTTTTTGGGGGGTAAAATTATACAAAGTGACTCTCATTATAGCTAGCTCACAGCAAGCACTCAATGATTATAAATGTTAATAAGATGCCTAATAAGATGGCACTACCTTTGGAGGAAACTCATTTTTGCTGGGGTATCATCTACTGTTAAAAGAAAATACATTATGTTGAAACAAAAATCTATTTTACATTTTCCTTTTTGGCTTTGGAACTCACTCTAATGTCTCTTCGACGTGACTATTTTCTAAAAGAACTTTATTAATTTCTTTTTAAATTATATCCTCTCTAAGCTAAATATTTTTTTAATTTTTTATTGTATGTGATCGTTATTCTAGAGTGAAGAGGAAAACCTGGGGGAACACAAAATAAGTCAACTGATTCATTCCTTTCAATTAACTTAATACTAGAATTTATAACGATCCCACAAAGATAATTTATTCTTAAAAGTTCCCTTCACATTAAAATAAAAAAAAATTCTGTAAGTTTTTATTCTCTAAGTCCATTTGCCCAGCCTCTCTGTGCTATTTCCAAAAGTGCTGTTTTATGATTGTCATAGCGTCTACGACTATCAACATTGAACTTACTTATTTGCTTGCTTGCTTGTTTCTCTCGCTCCTGTACAACACTATCACTGGTATCTTCAACTGTGCCTGGAACATATTTCTTGTTGTTGTTGAATTTTTGTTACTTCAGTTGAAATATCTTCAACATCACATTTTTTTCTTTGACCTCCACCCTTACATATGTCTGTATCTCTCTTAAAGTTGAGTTCCCATAAATGAATTTGATTCTCTAGCTAAAAGAAGAATATTGTTATTATACGCTTCTCCTTAAATATTATGTAAATATAAATGCACACAAAATTACATTAGCATTTTTGATTGACATCACATATGGTCAAGGGACCCATGGATAGACAGAAATTGAATATTCAAGAGAGAATAAAGAAAATTAATGGTGTATGGTCCAAAAGAGGTAGGAGGGTAGAATTGGAAACACAGGTGGTGGAGTTAGCCTTAGAAAGACATAGAGGCACCTCTTTCTCTGAGACAGATGGAAGACATGTAGAGTATGTAAATTTAAGGCAGTAATTTGAGAAAGCAGAGGATAAAGGAGTATGCATTCTAACTTTTTTTTTTATTGCCATAAAACTCTTATTGAACACGTATTTTGTTTATGTTTAAAGTTCCATTATGGTACTGTAAATGTTTTTATGCAATAAGTTTCCATAATAATAACAAAAACCATAACAGAAAATCTAGCAAGAAAGGCAACAATACTATCAACAATAGGTAACATTCTTTGAGTACTCACTATGTGCCAGGCATTCCTCTATGAACTTAATTGAGTAAAACCCTTTAATACTCATAATAACACTATAACCTAGTTTTATAGTTCCTGTATATTTATACATTTTTAATTCAATTGTAGCACTTTAGTTTTGCACATGAAGTGTTTTCATTTTTTTAAATATAGCTCATTTATACTGAAATAAATTGTAAATTAGTAGTGATATCTGCCACCTTATCACAATCTGTATATCTAGAATTACAATTCTCACTGCCCCAGTTAATTATTCCTTAGATTCCTGTTTTCCTTGTTTTCAGAACATACTATTCTATTTTTAACTCAATACACCTTAAGGAGCCTGTTGACACAATGGTTAAGCACTTAGCTGCTAAGTGAAATGTTGGTTGGTCGAATCCACCCAGTGACTCCTCAGAAGTAAGACCTGGAGATACATTCCTGTAAAGATTAAACCAAACCAAACCAAACCAAACCAAACCATACTAAACCCGTTGCCTCTGAGTGGATTATTACTCAAAAAGACCCTATAGGATAGAGTAGAACTGCCCCATAGGGTTTCCAAAGCTGAAATATTTACAGAAGCAGACTGCCATATCTTTCTCCCCCAGAGAAGTTGGTAGGTTCGAACCTTGGACCTTTCGGTTAGCAGCTGAGTACTTAACCACCACACCACCAGGGCTCCTTCCTGTAAAGATTACAGCCTAGAAAATCCAATGGGACAGTTTTACTCTGACGTATGGGGTACCTATGAGTCAAAATTGACTCGAGGGCATCTAATAACAACACCTTAAGGAAAATGACTGATTTAACAAAGATGAGAAAATTACTTCTCCAGTTTTTATTCCCCTGTTCTGAACATATCTGTTTTCCTTTCTATTATAATTATTGTCATCTTATTTTGAGCATTTACATGTAATTACATATTATTAGAATGCTTATAGATTATAGATTCTACTTCAACAATAAAGCTTTCTAAAACTGGTGCTAGTAACTCATACCCTCTTGTGTGATTTTTTTTTTTCCTTGATATTTTCAGTTGCTTCTGAGCTGGTTTGAATTTAAAACAATGCCAGGGAAAAGTGGAAAGTTCCGTTTCCTTTTTCCTATTCAGTTTATTACCTTTAGATACCTTTAAAAAACCAATGAAGTTTCTGTGAAGATTCAAAAATAATATAATGGTAGCTTTCTCTTTAAAAAAAAAAAAACAATTTGAAGAACCGTTACTCCCGCTAAGTATGCTGAAGTGGTCCTATCTGAACAGGCAGCAGGAATCCTGTTCACTGGGTACACTTCTTCATTTTAATCATTGCTCCTGAACTTTCACAGTATTCAGGTTGTCACCTTCAGTTCTAATGGTTCATAGATTTTGAAGTCATAGTAGTTTCTTTCTTTAACATTTCTGTTAAGATATTTGGGTAAGGTAGTAAAAAATAGAATGCCTTAAAAAGAATGCCTGGATTTGCATATAAGACTCATTTTCTCAGAAGCTTTAAGTCTGGTATTGAGCCATCACTAGGAAAACTAGGAATGTTAATACACATGACTTGTGTTAACCTGTTGCCGTCGAATTAATTCCAACTCATACTGACCCTATAGGACAGAGTAGAACTGCCCCATAGGGTTTTCAAGGGATGGCTAGTGGTTTTGAACTGTCGAGCTTTTGGCTAGTAGCCAACTGCTTAACCACTTTGCCGCCAGGGCCCCCATGACTTGTGTGATTGGGTCATGTTTTAAGAAACCGGCATTTATTTTATTAATTTTCTGAATTGCTGAGTGATTTATTCTCATTATCTTTATTTGAGATCCTTCTTGTTTTGCAACTGCATTTTGTTACCTCCCTGATATTTTACAATACTTAATCATTATGTTACTATCCAAACTGGAGATTTGGCAATGGAATATTTTTATTATATAATATTATTGTTTTTGTTACTGATTTTCTTATTGTACTTTAGATGAAGGTTTACAGAACAAATAGTTTCTCATTAAACAGTCAGTACACATATTATTTTATGATATTCATTAACAATCATTCATTAACAATCCCACACGACATGTCAACAATCTCCCTTCTTGACCTTGAAGGACCTTTTCTTTTTTTTTTGGTGAAAATATACATAGCCAAAGTTACACCATTTCTAAAGTTTCTACATGTACAATTCAGTGACGTCTATTACATTCTTCCAGTTGGGCTGCTATTCTCACTATCCTTTTCCAAATTATTCCATCACCATTATCTTCAACTCACTGCCCCCAGGCTTCCCATCAAATCTTTTGAGTTGCTGTTGTCAATTTAATCTCACATAGATAATTCCTTTTTTTTTTTTGTACCTTAGATGAAGGTTCACAGAACAAATAATTTCTCATTAAACAGTTAGTACACATATTGCCCTATGACAATGGTTAACAACCCCAGGACATGTCAACACTGTCCCTTCTCAACCTTGGGTTCCCTAGCACCAGCTTTCTTGTCCCCTCCTGCCTTCTAGTCCTTGTCCCTGGACTGCTGTGCTTCATTAGTCCCATTTTGTTTCATGGGGCTGTCCAATCCCCGGGTGAACGGTGAACTTTGGGAGTGACTTCACCACTGAGGCAAAAGGGTGTCCGGGGGCCAGACACTCGGGGTTTCTCCAGTATCTGTCAGGCCAGTAAATCTGGTGTTTTGATGTAGATCCCTCTGGGTTTCTTGCAGTAGTGTTTTGTAGTTTTCTTTGTATAGGTCTTTTAGATTTATTCCTAAGTATTTTATATTTTTAGGGGCTATTATAAATGGTATTACTTTCCTGATTTCCTTTTCATCGTTCTCTTTATTGGTGTATAGGAAACCAACTGATTTTTGTATGTTCATCTTGTATCCTGCCACTCTGCCAAATCTTTCTATTAGTTCCAGTATATTTCTCATGGAATCTTTAGGGTTTTTCATGCATAGAATCATATCATCCACAAACAGGGACAGTTTAACTTCTTCATTACCAATTTGGATGCACTTTATTTCTTTTTCTTGCCTTATTGCTCAAGCTCGGACTTCCAGCACAATATTAAGTAGGAATGGAGATAAAGGGCATCCTTGTCTTGTTCCTGTTCTCAAGGGGAATGTTTTCAGCCCATCACCATTAAGAATGATGTTGGCCATTGGTTTTGCATAGATGCCCTTTATTATCTTGAGAAATTTCCCTTCTATACCTATTTTATTGAGAGTTTTTATCAGGAATGGGTGTTGGACTTTGTTGAATGCCTTTTCTGTGTCAGTTGAGATGATCATGTGATTCTTTTCTTTCCTTTTATTTATGTGGTGGATTACATTGACTGATTTCCTAATGTGGAACCATCCTTTCATACCTGGTATGAATCCTACTTGGTCATGGTGTATTACTGTTTTGATATGATGCTGAATTCTATTGGCTACAATTTTGTTGAGAATTTTTGCATCTATATTCATGAGAGATATTTGTCTGTAATTTTCTTTTTTTGTAACATCTTTGCCAGGTTTTGGTGTCAGGGTTATGCTGGCTTCATAAAATGAGTTTGGAAGTATCCCTTCGTTTTCTATGTTCTGAAATATTTTGAGTAGTATTGGTATATAGGCTCTTCTCTGAATGTTTGGTGGCATTCTCCATCGAAGCCATCTGTGTCAGGGCTTTTTTTTTTGGTGGAAGTTTTTTTTATTACCTTTTCAATCTCTTCTCTTGTTATGGGTCTGTTCAGATTTTCAACATCACTGTGTTGTAGTTTGGGTAGGTAGTGTGTTTCTAGAAATTTATCCATTTCCTCTAGGTTTTCAAATTTGTTGGAGTATAGTTTTTCATAATACTCTGTTATGATCCTTTTTATTTCAGTTGGGTCTGTTGTAATGTACCCCATTTCATTTCTTATTTGAGTTATTTGTGTCCTCTCTGTTTTTCTTTTGTCAGTCTGGCCAGTGGTTTCTCAATTTTATTGATTCTTTCCAAGAACTAACTTTTGGTTTTGTTTATTCTTTTTATTGTTTTTCTGTTCTGTATTTCATTTATTAATGCTCCAATCTTTATTATTTCCTTTCTTCTAGTGGCTGTGGGCTTTTTTTTTTTTTTTTTTTTTTTTTTTTTTTTTTTTGCCGTTCTCTATTTGTTCAAGTTCTGTAGTTAATGTTTTGATTTTTCCCTTTCTTCTCTTTTGATATGTGCATCTATTGCTATAACTTGTCCTCTGAGGATTGCCTTTGATATGTCCCAAAGGTTTGGTATGATGTATTTTCATTTTCGTTTGATTCTAGGAATTTTTTGATTCCATCTCTGATTTCTTCTATTACCCAGTGATGTGTCAGCAGGGTATTATTCCCTTTCCATGTAATTGATTTTTCTTTCCCTTGGCCTTCTTGTTGTTAATTTCTACCTTGATTGTGTTATGGTCAGAGAAGATACTTTGTATTATCTCAGTGTTCTGGATCTGGCTGAGGATTGCTCTGTGGCCTAAGATGTGGTCTGTTCTGGAGAACATTCCATGTGCATTGGAAAAGAATGTGTACTTTGCAGCTGTTGGGTGAAGTGTTCTTTATATGTCTATGAGGTCAAGTTGGCTGATTGTGCCCTTTAGGTCTTCTGTATCTTTGCTGAGTTTCTTTTTAGATGTTCTGTTCTTACAGAGAGTGGTGTGTTGAAGTCTCCAACTACTATTGTGGAACTGTCAATTTCTGTTCTCAGTGCTGTTAGAGTTTATTTTATGTATTCTGGAGCCCCATCACTGGGTGTGTAGGTATTTATTATGGTTATATCTTATGTTGGATCTTCCCCTTAATCATTATATAGTGGACTTCTTTGTCTTTTATGGTGGATTATGTTTCAAAGTCTATTTTATCTGCAATTAGTATTGCCACTCCTGATCTTTTTTGGTAGCTGTTTGCTTGATATATTGTTTTCCATCCTTTGATGGATAATAAATTTATGTTTTTGTTTCTCAGATGTGTCTCTTGTAGACAGCATATTGATGGATCCTGTTTTTTTTATCCATTCTGTCACTCTCCATCTCTATCTGAGTGCATTTAGGCCATTTACTTTCAGTGTAATTATAAATAGGTGTGAGTTTATTGCTGTCATTTTGTAGTGCTTTTTCTTCTTTGTTCCCTTACTCTCCTGTGCTGAATTCCTTTTGTTTGTGGATTTTTTTTTTTTCATTTCTTTTGTTTTTACTGAGGCTTTATGTTTTTCTTCTTTATTTTGATGAGTAGGTTTGTTAACTTTCTTTGTGGTTAGATTGAAATTTACCCTTATCTTCCTAGGTTTGAACCAGTCTATTACTACTTGGTATCGCCTTGCCTTCCTCTCCATTAGAAGATTCTATACCTACACTGTTTTTTCCCCTCTTTTATTGTTCTGATGCTGTTGTCATTTACAGATTAACCTCTCTGGTTCCCTGTTGTAATTTTTTTTTGGTTTTGGATAGTCCTTAAGAGTTCATTTCCTAGGTTTGTATCTGGCTAGTAGAATCCTGTGTCCTAGATTCAGCTTGTGGTCTGAAGTTGTTTGTTCTCAGATTGAAACACTCCCTTTAATGACTCTTGTAAGTTTAGTTTTTCACATAGTCTGTTAACTTCTATTTATCTGGAAATGACCTAATTTCACCATCATATTTGAAGGAGAGTTTTGCAGAATATATTATTTCTGGCTGGTAATTTTTTTCTTTCAGGGTTTTATATATGTCATCCCATTGCCTTCTTGCCTGTATGGTTTCTGCCAAATAATCTGAGCTTAGTCTTATTGTTTTTCCTCCATATGTGACTTTTTGTTTTTCTCGAGCTGCCCTCAGGATTCTTTGTTTGTCTTTAGTTTTAGCAAGTGTGATTATGATATGCTTTGGTGATTTCCTTTTGGGGTCTATCCTATCTTTGAGCTTCTTGGATGGTCAGCTTTTCTTCTTTCATGATATTGGGCAAGTTTGCTGTCAGCAATTCTCTATCCTATCTTTGAGCTTCTTGGATGGTCAGCTTTTCTTCTTTCATGATACTGGGCAAGTTTTCTGTCAGCAATTCTTCAATGATCCTCTCTGTATTTTCTGTTTTCTCCCTCTGTTCTGGAACTCCAATCACACGAAGATTTTTCCTTTTGGTTGTATCCCACGTAATTCTCAGGATTTTTCATTTTTCTTCATTCTTTTCTTCTGATTTTTCCTCAAAGTTGTATCGAAGTGTTTGACTTCAATTTTGCTGATCCTGTCTTCCATCATTTCAATCCTGCTCCTCAGCCTTTCTGTGACAGCGTCCATTTCTGAAATCTTGTTGTTTATCTTTTGGATTTCTAACTGTTGTTTTTGTCTGACTTACAGTTGTGAATTTATTTTAGTATTTTGATCCAGTATTATTTTCTTGAATCTTGCATTTTTTTGTCTGTATTTTCAGTGAATTTTTCTGCCTGTTCCATGAATTTGTCTATTTTTTCCTCATTTACATCTGTGTTTTGGTTCAATTCTTGGATAGTTCTGAATATCAGAGATTTGAATCCTCTATCAGGTAGTTCTAGTGCCTTTTCTTCTACTAGAAAGTCATCTGTTTTATTTTGGATGCCTACTGGAACCATTCTGTCCTGCTTTTGTATACGTTTTGATATTGTTTGCTGTCTTCAGGGCATTCAGTAGTTATTTTTCTCATTATTGTTTGTAGATTTGTTTGTTTTGTCCTGCTTTTTTGTTTTATTTGGTTATGTCTGAGCAGGCGGACTGTTTTTTGTTGTTTGCTCGTCTGTGGGTATGATATTTTTCACCTCCTTCTCCAATGGGAAGAGTCTGTCACTCAGATGTGGTACAGCAGGGCAGGTCCAGAAAGGGATTTGCTTGGATGGGTTGTTTGTGGCACATACTGGGGCCAACAGGGAAGACAGGGAATCAGTGCAGGGCAGGTTCTGGTAGGCCATGCCTGTGTTGCTTGGGAGTGTGATGTTCAGAGCATAGTGTAGGTAGGCAGGAAGCGGGGGGAGAGATTGTGATGTGTGGAGCTATGTATGGGATAGAGAAGAGAGAAACAGCAGCCTGAAACTCACAAAAACAAAAAAGAGTGCTAAGGGAGTTTGTTATTGGAGTGGAGAGATGAGAGACTGAGAAATGGAGAAAAACAAAAATACAAAAAAGAAAAAGTGTAAAAATATGAATAAATTGAGAAACTGGAAATTAAGAAAGACAAAAAGGGAAAAAGAGAGAGAAGAAAACAAAACAAAGAAACAGAAAAGAAAAACCAAAAAAAAAAAGCAAAAAGAAAAAGAAAATAAAACACAAAAAAAGAAATTCCCCCAGGGATGTCACTGCGTGTCTGTGGAGAGTAAGGGAGTAGCTCCTAAGCCACGCAGTACTGCCTGGCCAGATGGGGCTCCCAAGCTGAGGAAAGAGAAAGAAAACAAACAAACAAACAAAAACAAATCAAATCAGAACAAACAAACAAAAGCCCTGGTGGTCCCACCAGCATGGCGGCATGGGTCAGGAAGCAGTTTCGCAGTTGAGCGGTGTTCTGCAGCCTTTCAGGAAGAAGCAAAGATGGCATACGGAGCCAAGTATTTGAGAGAAAGGAGCGGGAAGGTGAGAGGTAAGAAAGAAATCTAATGAAGCAGAAAAAGCAACACCATTAGCAAACAAACGGCAGTCAGGGAGTCGACCAGTGCTGGCAGGTTGAATCCATGTGATACTGGGGTGAAGCCAGTGCTTCCCAGCAAAGAGACTGTGGCCTCAGGAAGCAGAGGAGGCTGAGTAGGGGTGAAGAAGGGTGGGGGGTGGGAAAGTATATATTGCTGGTTACTGGTTGTTCTGTTTCCTGCTGGAAGCTCCGTGAAGCTGCTTTCCCGTATCCCCTGTTTGCTGATCTCCGATAGGAGTCCATGAAGGTGGATCCACGATGCAGTAGCTGATAGGGGACCTCTGCATGTATCTCTCCTGGCTCTTTGTTCTTGGTCAGTTTCTTATTACATTCAGTGCTTGACTGAGTTCTTTATCTCTTCATTTGATGCTTAGGGTTTCAGGACTGATGTGTGACTCTGTCTGACTTAGTTTTTTGGATCTTTGCTGTGGAGGGATGGCGTGGTGCTTCTGACTGTAGCAATGTGTTACCCATTAGTCCTACTTATTTATTTTTAGCATATTTTCTTTTTATTTATTTTAACTGTAAATCATAGATCTTAAGATTTAGAAATCTACAAACTACAATTTGGTTTGCCTCAGAGTTAAATATCTCTTTTAATATTTCCACCAGTAAAAAACCATTACAAATGACTGGGGAATTGGGGTAACTCAGGAAAAAAAAATTTATATATATATAAATATATATATTCACCTACATCACCCATCAAGCATTACCACTGATGTCTTTCATAATCATTATGAAATATGTGCTGTTATATCCATTTTAAAAAAAAAATCCATGGAGTAAATTCTGACTCATAGGAACCCTATAGGACAGAGTAGAACCCCCCAAAGGGTTTCCAAGAAGCGTCTGATGGATTCGAACTGCCAACCGTTTGGTTCGCAGAAAAGCTTTTAAACCACTGCACCACCAGGGCTCCATCATACCCATATCTAATATTAGAATAGAATTTAAACACAGGAAGGAAAAGTTTGTATCTGCAGTCTTTCCATATCTTATGTTGGAACTTCTAAAAATAGATTAGTAGTACCTAGCCATATGTTTGCATAATAGCTTTTCCTTTTCTTTTTTGTTACTCTGATTGCTTCAGAATACTGCCTCTATCCATTATTCCCCTGACAGGAAACTACTGCCTGATGTGTAAAACTCATGTAATTTGCCACTTTAAAGAACACTGTCCAAAGTATTAAGCTTTGGTTTTAATCTTAAAATATCAAAGCAGGCAAGGCTTCTGACAAGATTTTAGCAGGAATTTGCCCTTTTTTTTTTTCCCCTAAGTATTGATGTTTTAAGGAGAAAATGTAGATGATAGAAAAAATTCTAGTAAGTCTCTGTCACTTAAAATATCTGATAGCTTATCTCAGTAAATCATTGCTTAAATCTCTTGGTGTTGGGGTCAACACCTGCCAATGAGATTTCCTAAAATTCTGCTGGTCAAATTTTTGTTTTATTTAAATTTGTCCAGGATACTCCTAAGTCCATGGCTTAAGTATGGTTGACTAGGAAAAATAAGGATGCTGTACATCATCCCTAAGATACAATTGATACAGCTCAATAAATTCCAGTGCTGTAATCATGTTTGGTAGATATCACACCACTAATATAATACTTATTTTTGAGTGTCTATTTTGTATAGAAGATTACTTGAGGCTTTCTGAGATAAAACAAAGAGTAATTTTTAGTCCCTTATTCAAAAAGCTTTGTAAATAAAAGTGAGAAAAGTAAGGCAAAGAGATTAACACCTATAATATCAGGCCAATGATATTTAGGTTATAAGAAAGGATATTGCTAAGGATGGATAGCAGAATAAATTATTTCCAGTTATGCAAATTTGGAGAGATTTCAGGGCTATGAAGGTTTCTAAATTATGTATCAGTGTCCCTAGTATTTCAAGATAGAGATGGATATAGCCCAATGAATCAGAAAGGTTGCATAAAAATACAGTGATGGAAAGGGGAGAGGTATATTTGGAAATCAATTGTTGGTCTAGTTTGTTTGAAATATAGGGGATATTAGAAAGAAAAGGTAAGGCTAGAACCAAGGGGACCAAGACTGCTAGGCCAAGGGTTTGCTATGGAAAAATGAGAATAACTAAAGAGTTTTGAGTTGGGTAATGTCATAAGTATATCTAGGCTTAAAGGAATATATCTGTAACAATTTATATATTTAGAGTGGAGGTATGGGTTGTGAGGAATTTAGCAAGCGTTAGAACTAGAGGATAGAGGTCAAAAGACAGAGGCAAGAGATCAAGAAGAGAATCTGGATATAATTGAAGAGTATTTTATTTAAAATTTATGAAAAAATGAAAAGAGAAGTAAGAAATGGCACTAATTATGCTTTTTTTTTTCCCCAGATAGTTTTTGGCTATCTTGCAATTAATGTATGAATTTTCTATACGTCATTATTCTATACGTAAGGACTGCAAAATAGAAGTGGCTATGGATATCAGGATGGTTGGTCAACCACTGATATGCATTATCAGAGTAACATGCCAAATAGTCTAGTATCCCTTCTATGGGTTCAGTTGCTTTGGAATTGCTTTTGTTGCTCCACCCTCAAAGCGACACTTTTGTTTAATCAAAGCTGTCTCTGATCCTAATGCCTCATGTCAGCATATAGTGCCTGCTGTCATAGTCTAACCATGAGAGTTGATAGTATATGGCTTCCAGTTGGGAAGCAATATCTTCTTTAATGTGTATAGTAACAAGTTGCCCTTGAGGTAATTCCACGTTATGGCGCCCCCATGTGGGTCAGAGTAGAACTGTGTTCCATAGGGTTTTCATTGGCTGATGTTTTGGAAGTAGAGCACCAGACCTTTCTTCCAAGGCACCTCTAGGTGGACTTGAACCTCCAACATTTTCATTTAGCAGTCAAGCACATTAATTGTGCACCACCCAGGGACTCCGAATGTGTGTAGTATTCCTATGTTATTTATTTGGTTAATATGTGTTTGTGTTTACCCTGTATTAATCAAGAAAGATGCAAAGTAGCTCACAATATGTTACAAAACATATTAAAGAATAAGAAAACCAAGGGTAGGAATATAAATAATAAAATATTGGAAGGAATTATATTAATATAAAAACATATGTGTCGTGAAAATCTATACACTCCAATTTGAGTTAGCTAAAAATTTGTTCACATACTTTCTAGTAGCTAGAACAAAGGAAAAGCCTGGCCAGTTTTAAGATTAATGTAGAATAACTGATCAATGCCACAGAAGTAAACTTATTCCTAATCTGAAGTACAGACAGAGCTGTCTCCTGAGAAGCCAAATAATGAAGGCACTAGCTTTTTTGTATCATTTTCATATTTAGTTGACAGTATAACCATTGTATTTTTGTTGTAATGTCATGTGATTTCAAAACTGAAAGAAGATTGTTGTATTATAATTAATGAAAGGCACTAGCTATCAAGCAGAAAAAAATCAAGTGAATTGGTGGATTTTTAATTTAACGTCCTACTAATGAGGACTCAAATTAACCCTATAGTTAACATTTTATGTACATCAAACCCATGTCTAGATAATTAATTCATCTTCTCAAAGATCCTTGGTTTTATAAAATGTTATTTCCTTGGGCCACAATGTTATATTCAAAGAAGCTATGTGATTGTGGATTTTTCTAAAAGTACACGCCAACATTGATTCAGCACCTCATATGTACCTGGTACTGTGCTCAGTGCTGCTGGTAAAATGATGAGCACAATTATATGAGTCTTTGTCCTGAAGGTGATTATAGTCTAAAAGGGAAAATAAATCTTAACTGAAAAAAATCACCCTAATGAATTACAAACATGTTATGTGCATTGAAGGTAACATAGATTTTCATAGATCTGTAAGTGCTTACAACAAAAGAGCATGACTTAGTTTTGCAATTTAGAGACGATTTCCCTAAGAAGGGCTCCTTGTATTCTCAACTGAAGGGTAAAAAAGAAAATAACATAAATTACAAGGAAAACTCTTCCAAAGGGAATGCCTGTGAAATGTCCCTCTAACCAGAGGAAGCACGTACATTTGAAGAACACTAAACTGGTGAGTGTAACTGCAGCCTTGAGAACAAAGGGAAACATGACATGAGATGAAGTTAGGGAAAGAAGACAGCACAGAGTAAGCCCTTGTCAGAGATTTGGTCTCTGTCTTATCAGCATTGACAAGCCACTGAAAAGCCTTTAAGTAGCCCAGTGAAAAATCTTTTATGTTTTGAACAACAACATATATATATATATATATATATATATATACATATAGATAGATAGGTATATGCTAGTTCCAGTAGAGAATATTTACTGAGAGAAAAATCGTAAGCTTAGGTTTGAATTTATTGTGTTCGATGTAGCTGGGAGATACATAAATGGCGATATTAAGAGGACAGCTGGATTGACAAGGGTAGGACTCATTGCAGAATTCAACTGGTGATGCTAATTTGGGAAGCACTGAAATATAAGTTGTACTGAAACTATAACTGGAAATGAGACTGCCTAGGGAGAAAGCGTCAAATCAGAAGAGAAAAAGGTCCAGCACTGAGCCTTGATTTATTCTAGCATTTATTGGTTTGGATAAAGATGTTGAGCCTGCAAAGGAGAACTGAGAGCAAATCTAGTAGCTTTCATAAGACAGTGTTTAAAAACAAAAGTTAAGGTTGCCTTCTATACTATAAAAGGCTGTTAAGAATCCTAATAAGATGCTGCGTGAAATATGTATATCCAGTGGACTTATTTAATGAAAGGGAAATCTTTGGCCATCTCAATAGTGGGATTGATTGTGGGGAAACAAGAGCTGAATGAGGAATAAGTGGATACTGCATGTAGAGAAATAGAGATTGTCACTGGAAAAAGATGTGCATTTGAAGAAGTTTTTGTTACCATTTCCACTCTAAGATAGAAGGTTCTCTTTTTAATTCCAACAAAAATAATTAAGCCAGTTGAGAGGGAGAGATAGACTGTAGAGGAGACAAATGGATAACTGATGGTTCAAACATCCTGATCAGCAAAGAGGGAATAGGATGCCAATAGCAGGCAGAGAGAATTCCCTTATATAGGAAAAAGGACAGATTATTTCTAGTAGTAAGAGGTAATCAAGCACATTATTTGATGAAGTTGACCCTCTAAAGTCGTGACTCAACTCTCCAAACTAAAGATGAGCCAACTGGTATATGCAAGTAAAGGGTAGGTTGTAATTGGCTGGGAATACACATAAAAAAATGTAATGTAACTTCAGTTTTATATTGAGGGATTTTAAATTTCTCCTGGAAACAGTTCCAGAGGTAAGCGGTATAAAGTTTGACTTGTTCAGGAGTTCCATGATGCCCGTAGTGATCCAGGCTCCATCCTAGTCAGGGACTTGTTGAAGATGTCTACTCCATAACACTCACTACAGGTATTACCTCCGAAGTGCAGAAAGAAAAGAGAAAGGCAATGGCCAAAAGATTCTCGTCATTTGATTCTGTTTCATTTTAAGGAGCTTACACAGAAACCACACCCAGTGACTTGCATTACATCTCATCAGGCCACACAGTCTTGCTTGATTTTTTTCCCCTGAGTCCTCTATTGCCTCATACTAAATCATGATCTTATTAGTAAAAGAAAACCAAAACCAAAGCCACCATCACTGACTCGACTGCAACTCCTAGTGACTCCATAGGACAGAGTAGAACTGCCCCATAGAGTTTCCAAGCCTATAAATCTTTAAGGAAGCAGATTGACACATCTTTCTTCCATGGTGTGGCTGGAGGGTTTGAACCACAGGTCTTTTGTTTGGCAGCTGAGTGCTTTAACCACTGCACCACCATGGCTCATTAGTAAAAGAAAGGGAGGATTAATACTGGATGGGCAAATGGCAGTGTCTGCCACAGACTTTGTGTTTACTTGGTGCCACTGCAGCCAAAGCAACTAGTGCCCTACATTCAACACTGTCATCTGGTCTCTGCTCTTGAGGCCATCACAGTTGAAATTACTTCTAACGTATTTTTCATGTTATGTCTGTGTTGCTCTCATCTGTCCTATAACCATTACTTCTTCAGAGAAGCCTTAATGATAGAGTTGAACTTTGAATTGTGTCTTAAAGGAAGAGTAGGGCTTAACAGAGGAGAATGGATGAACAAACTAATCAAATGATCTCTGAAATGGTACAGAAGTGTGGATAAGTTTTAGGACACAGTAAATGTCTCAATATATTTGATGATCATGGTATGCCTGGAGAATCTCTCAAATATGAGTTTGGAATAAACTGTTCAATACAGATCACAGAGAACACTATAGATTCTCCTAAGGGGCTAGACTTTATCCTGTCAGTGAATAATAAGCTAGGAGCAATCAGAGATATTTAAACAGGCAAGTATGTGTAAAATTACTGAATTATACTTATTTATTTTGTTCTTGGAACAAGCTATTTAAACTTGTGGCCAAAAAATGAAATCTTCTATGGTTTATATTTTTAAACTATATTTTCAGAATTTTCCTACCACTTAAAATTACAAAGCCATAATTTGTATTCTACTTTAGTAGGTTTAACCCAGATTGTACCCATTTTATCAACACTATTATTCTGTTTCTTTCGCAACCCCATCAATTTACCTACACAGATATGATATTTTCAGTGAGTCATCATTTCTCCATCTAAAGTGTATGGGACCGCTCATATTGTGCCAGCACTACTAAGTGCAGTGAGGAAACTTAAAAAAATAAAGTGTTATTTCTTTTCTTGAACAATTCATTCTTTCAATTTTAAATTAACTTTTATATTTATTCCATTATTTTTCAACAAATGATAATAATGATGTTTAATAAAAATAATATTAGCAAACATTCAGCACTTACAGTGATGCAGGTGATATTTTATGTTCTTTGTAAATTTAACAGATTTTATTCTCCTGAACACTTTATGAAACAGGCATGCTATTATCCTCCCTCTACAGAAAAGGAAACAAAAACAGAGAGATTAAAAAATTGTTCAGAGTCACAGAGCTACGAAGTGGAAGAACTCAGAATTTCGCTCAGGCATTTCGTTGTCAAGCTTACAACTTTAGTAGTTACTAGACTATCCTATACTACAGTATAATAATAAAGTATAAGAAAGAGTAAGTACTATATACCTATGTATGTATACATGTATGTATATATATCCATATATATATGAGATATACATATAATAAACTTACATAGCATATGCATAATGTATATGTATGTAATGTATATGTGTATATAATAATATATCTATACTTAAACATATATATGTATAATAAAATCAAACCAAACTCATTGCTGTTGAGTCGATTCCGACTCATAGTGATCTTGTAGAATAGAGTAGAACTACCCCATAGGGTTTCCCAGGAGCAGCTGGTGGATTCAAACTGCCTACCTTTTGGTTGGCAGCCAAGCTATTAACCACTGCATCAGCATGGCTTCATATGTATAATACAATATACATATATAAATACTATAAAGGACATATATAATTTATCGTATATTTTTCTATTGTGTATAATACGCTTGAGAGAGGATGCTTTTAACAAGAGACAGGTTTTTTGTCTTTGTTGAGTTTACACTTACATACAGAAAAGCAAATTAAAAAATAACTAAAGATGGAGACAGAATTGATCCCAGAAGAGCACATAACAGAAGCACCATATCTAGTAGATGAAAGAGAGTAGAATCAGGAAAAGCTTCTCATAAGAAGTGACATTTCCAAAGAATAAGAATGGTTAAGTTAGTTTAAGAGGAATGGCAAACATACTCTAAGGAGAGAAAACATCATGCTGTAGAAATTTCATTTTAACAAGAAGGAAAATGGAAAAGATGTGGAAAATATACTGGCTTATTTGGTTGGTAGTGGTAAACAGTGAAGGAACCCTGGTGGGACATTGGTTAAGCTCTCGGATGCTAACCGAAAGTTCTGCAGATCAAAACTACCAGCCACTCTGTGTGAGAAAACACCTCGTGATCTGCATCCCTAAAGATTTCAGCCTCGGGAACCCTATGGGGCAGTTCTACTCTGTACTACAGGCTTGCTTTGAGTCAGAATCTACTCCATGGCACACAACAGCAGCAAAGTGAACTGTGGGAGTTCTTATTTATACTTTCTCTGGAACTGATGACAAAATAATTTTCTGAGAATGGAAATGGGTTGCAAGGTGGAGGAGACGGTTAAAATTTGAAGAGAGTCAAAAATGTTTGAAAATGCCTTTACGGAGAATGAGAGAGAAAGAACTGTGTGATACAGATAAGGTGGTGACTCATTCTTTCTAATTCTGTAATTTTACATTCTTCTCAACTCAATAATCAAAGTGCAAATATACAGACAACAGCCACTACGCTGAACACTGAATTTCCATTCCCACATTTCAGGTTCATACAATAGAATAATATAAGGAAAAGTCAATTGCTAACACCAGAAAATTGCTGCTTTTGCCATGACAGACCCTTGGCTTACAGACAGAGAGGGAAAGAAGAGAAACAAGTGGTCGATGCATATATATCTCATATGTCAGACAGACGATGTCAAGAGTTACAGACTGACAGGTACATTTGAGATTAAAGAATTAATGTCCTGTAATTGATGAAATAGAGAGAAGTTGTGGTTAGAGTGCAGTTTCTGAGTCAATTAAATAATTAATCAACTGATCAATTAGATCAGTTCCGATAGAAGACAAGGTACACTATGTAGCCGTGAAAACAAAAGAAAGGGGGGTAAAAACGAGGATAACACTAGAGATGAGAAATTTAAGGAACTGAAAAGGCAAGATTTAGACGAAATACTCATGTGAAGTTTACAACCATGCAGGATGAGTAATTCACTTGGTGTGTGTATGTGTATATTTGTATGTGGGTGTTGTTATTCTTCCTAGTGTATTTCAATACCAATAAATTTTACTGCACATATAGAAATGAAGAACTCATCCAATGAGCTTATCAGCATAAAAAACATTGCAGAAGGCAGTATTGTGACAGTGAAGACAGGACAACTGAAAATCTGAGAAAAAAGCATGAAAAAGAAAATGAACAGAATTTTAGTGACCTGTGGGATGGTAACAAATGAAATAGAGGCAGTCCCTGGGTTATGAACTTCTGACTTATGTACAACCCGTAGTTATGAACCAACCCTCATGAAGCCTATCATATTAAAAATTTGAGGTGCATGCGATGGTTCATAATAACAAACGGGCAATACGTGGTGATGAGCATCAAAATATTATTATCACTGTATTATTATGTTAAAGATGTTTTAGTGCATCTAGAAGCGTTTCTTTGATCTTTTTATGCATAAAAAGGTACACTGTATACTAACACAGACATCTGACTAATGAACCATACCTAACTGTTCTGACTAATGTACAAATTTGACTTAAAGACAGATGTGGGACTGGAACACGTTCTTAATCCAGGGATTACCTGTATGTCTCATTGGAATTCCAAGGGAAGTGGGAGGGAATACTTGAAAAAATAATGCCCCAAAGTTTCCAATTTTGAAACAAGTAAGATTGCTTCAGGATTTGTTATGTAAGTGGCTCAGCAATGTCATAAAGGATTGGAAATCTTAGCTCTTTTTCTTTTTCTGTTATTAGTGTATTCAACTCAGACAAACTATCCTGCAAGTCAAAGTATGGCTGCCTCATCTCCAAGAATCGAAGATATGAAAATGTACAACAGAAATAAAGAAATATTTTTTACTTCTTTTAAAGCGTCACAGAAAGTCAGGCAGGCAGGCAGGCAGTCAGGCAGGCAGGCAGACAGATAGATAGATAGCCAGATTTGGTCAGGAAGCTTCCTTTTATGTCTCACTGGCCAGTTTATTGACTATACCCTGAACTGCCAAAAGACCAAACAAATCAGTTTTAGAAGAAATACAACCAGAATGTTCCTTAGAAGCAAGGATGGCAAAACTTTGGCTTGTTTACTTTGGACACAGCATCAAGAAAGAGCAATCACGAGAAAAGCACATCATATTTAGTAAAGTACAGTGTCATCGAAAATAAGGGAAACACTCAGTGGAGATGGGGTAGGACCCAGCAACATTTGGTTCTGTAATACATAAGGTCACCATGAGTTAGAGACACTTGGCAGCAACAGCATCAAATCATGTGCCCACCCCAACTCAATTTGTCAGTGGAATGGTACTACTTTATGTATTAGCTGTGAATTGTGGTGGTGGTGGTGGTGGTGGTAAACAATGGAACAAAATTGGGGACTGCCACCATTAAAAGAGAAGAAATCGGCTCCTGAGCAGGCAAACTATAGTGTCTGCTACATCTTGTTTATTTTCTTATTAAGTCATCTAATAGTTTATACTGAACCTACATCTGACAAATACCTGCAGGTTTATTTCAATCTTTTATGATCTTCCGTTTTTTACCTTCTATCTCAATTATTTTTTTTAACACCTATCTCCACTCTGGCCCTGGTGGCACAGTGATTAAGTGATATGGCTGCTAACCAAAAGATCAGCATTTTGAATCCACCAGCCACTCTTTGGAAACCCTGTGGGGAACTTCTACTCTGTGCTATAGGGCCACTATGAGTCAGAATTGACTCCATAGCGAAGGATTTTCTTTCTTTCTTTTTTGATCCTCTTTTTTTTTTTTTTTTTTTTGATCCACACTCCCTACTCTCTTCTGGTTTCCGCTGACCAAGGGGAGGATTTGAGATACATGAAATACTGTGTGTCTTTGTGATCATTTTCAAGTCATTCAAGTTCTTTAAGAAACCTTGGCTGCTAACAGAAAGCTTCATAGCTGGAACCCACCAGCCACTCCATGGGAGAAAGATGTGGCTGTTTGCTTCTGTAAAGATTACTGCTTGGGAAACCCTATGAGGAAGTTCTAGTCTGTCCTAAAGAATCGCTATGAGTCGGAATTGACTAGATAGCAATAGGTGAGGGTTGTATTCTTTGCGATGAATGAAACCAAAAGATCACCATTCACTTTGTCACCCTGGTTGTCTCTCATAGCATAACCTCACTCATCTGAATTCATAAGAAGTGGTCCTGAGTACATAGTGGAAATCTGGGAAAAGAAGGAAAAAATGAGAGATGAAGACTGAGAAAGAAAAAAAAAAATGAATGTGGAAATGAAATCATCTTACATTTTAGATGATGGGCAAAGCTGACAGACTGCAAGTTTGTAAACAATCAAGCCTAGTACTTAGGAATGTGCCAACAAATCATCACAGTGAAATACGTCAAGGGTTAAAAGAACAATGTAATTTCAGAGAATAATGGAAGATCTTAAAAACCATTCCTGTAGGTCGAATTAAAGAGTACATTAAGGTGTGAAATCTTCAGTTGATTCTTCAAAAAAAATAAGACTTCATCAGGGAGAGAAAGTGATTAAAAGACATTCTATACTAAAGGAAAAGTTGTTTCAGATGCAAATATGTATGAAATATTGTCACTGATATTGAAATGGTGACAGTATAACAAAGGTATAGTCTACTTCAGAGAAGTGGCAGATAATGAAAGCAGAAAGGTAGATTAAGTAATACTTATGAACTTGTGCACTCATCCATGCTCTTAAGATATCTAAATTTCTGTTAAAAATGTGGGACATCATTTATGTTATTAATATCTATTATTGATACTGTCTGTTACTAGTGGTAAATGCCATAGTGTTTAACAAAATGTACTACTTGACCCCTCCTGAAATGTTATGAAGATATATATATCGGTGTGATATATGTGTGATGAGTTATAATAAGGTCATAAGTAATATTTAATAAAGTGCATAGATCACATGCAATGTTTTGCCTCTGAGGCAGAGGGATAGTTTACTTGTAAAGGTCATTTTTACAGGATGGCTTGGGTAGTTGCACATTAAGCTAATGTATTCAGAAGTGAGCCTGATGTCATTTTGTATGCATTACATGCTGTGGAGAGAAACTGCACTTTGGTAAAAATGATGGGAGAAAGCCTTTGGAAAATGTGAACTTTAATTTGATTTGGCACATAGCAGTGTTCTAATCTTTGGTAGGCTTGCAAAAATTAATTTAATATGTACATTTAAAATAAGAATGCTTGTGGATAGAATTCCAGATGGGGGACACATACACTCACT
Source organism: Dugong dugon (assembly GCA_030035585.1). NCBI lineage: Eukaryota > Metazoa > Chordata > Mammalia > Sirenia > Dugongidae > Dugong > Dugong dugon. Next base: position 43,969,299 of record CM057477.1, on the reverse strand, counting down.
CATGTGCTCATACACACACACTCAGAGATTTAATATTGAATTTTAGACATTTAATATTCAAACATTCCACCCAGGCCAACTCTTACTTTTATTGCACAGTATCACTTTGTAGCTGTCAATTCCACCTAGCTTAGGTCCTTATCTTGTCGGGGATGTGATAGTCTCTGGATGACTTCCTGCTTTTCCTCAGTAAAGCTTAAAGATTTTCTTTAGTTTTAACAAAACAAAAGCTGTGGAAGAAAATGTATAAGTAATTGTGAAGCACACTAAACGGTTCACAAAATAAGAAATATACAAAAAATGTAAATTTTAGGACAATAAAACTATTAAAGCCATATTTATACCTGGGGCCTTTTCTATTAGTAAGCTATTCTTTTTGTTTTGCATTGTTTTTTTTTAGTTTAGTTTTTTCAACAATCTAAAGAGGTAACAATTGGTATATTCTAAACTTGTATATTATATTAAGAACTCATAGAATTAGCTTTACAGTATCTAATTGAAATAAAGATCTACAAAGTTTGAACATAGTTTGCATAGTGAAGACTATCTATGTAATTAATGGCCCATAATGTATTGCCCATGAGGATAAGCAGATTATCTATAAATGTCATCCAAACCAAATTACGATATATGTATTTTGTTAAAAATCATTTTTGAATTAATTCTTATTGGGACAAAAAGGTGTGTTCTTTGTTTTAATTTAAGGTGCACTTAATGGTTATCAAACTGAGCTTCTCTTTCAAGATTAAATTCATCTAATTGATGAAAGTGCTGCTTCTTATGGCCATCACAGTATGATTCAATTTACTGGAGAAGGCAGGATGCCATTATAAAGAATCTCTCAGCGGGGTTGAAAACTTATCCCAAATAGTTAGCTTCTATTTTTATACCTAAGTGGGAACTGAGAATAAATTCCATGTTTAAGAGGAACAAAAAGTACTTAAAAAGATACAATTTTTTTAATATTATGTTTGTATTTTAAATGGATTGACTTGGAAATAACTCAGCTAAATAAAGATTTATGTTCATTTCTGTTTTGAACTGAAAATTTTGATTCAAAATGTCTGTATAATTCATTAAAATAAATATAAAGTATAAATGAATACCAATTATATATTTTAATAAAAGTAGAAATAACACATTTCATTATTATCAATTCTTAATATTATTTTTCTTTTTTTCTACAATATCAAATTGAGATAGATATTGCCATTTAGAAATGTGCTCTCTGGTAGTCAATTTAGAGTTTTAAAAACAGTTACAGTTTTCTTCTGAAGTAAGATTATTAAAAAATAAAACAAAAACCTTACATTAAAAAAAAAAAAAAAGCAGAAAAAAATGTGATCACCAGGAACCAACATACATTAATACAGGACTGATATACCAGGACAAGTGATATGAAAACATAGCAGAGGGGTAATAGGGAAAATATAATCAGGGAAGTAGAGACAACCACAGACAACAATAGAATGTTTCAATTTTCACATAAAATTTACAATTTAATGTAATAGAGGAGCCCTGGTGGCCCTGGTTAAGAGCTGGCTGCTATCCAAAAGGTCAGCAGTTCAAATCCACCAGCTGCTCCTTGGAAACCCGATGGGGCAATTCTACTCCATCCTATAAGGTCGCTAACAGTCAGAATCAATGCAATGGCAACAGGTTTTTGGTTTTAATGTAATAGAAAGTGAAATTATTTATATTAACCAATTTCACCACTTGTTCTACAATAGTCTCTCATTGGTTGATTGAACTGAGTCATAAAATATGAATAACAACTTTTTCCCCCAGAAAGGGACACCTTGTTTGAAGGAGACTAAAACAGCGGAATAAGGGATATCATTGCTGATGTCAGATGGATCTTGGCTGAAAGCAGACAATACCAGAGGGATGTTTACCTGTGTTTTATTGACTAGGCAAAGGCATTCAACTGTGTGGATCATAACAAATTATAGATAACATAGCGAAGAATGGGAATTCCAAAACACTTAATTGTGCTCATGAAGAACTTGTACATTGACCAAGAGGCAGTCATTCCAATAGAACAAGGGAATATTATGTAGTTTAAAATCAGGAAAGATGTGCATCAGATTTGTATCCTTTCACCATACTTATTCAATATGTATACTGAGCAACTAACTCGAGAAACAGGACTATATGAAGAAGAACTTGGCATCAGGATTGACGGGAGACTCATTAACAACCTACGACATGCAGATGACACAATCTTGCTTGTTAAAACTGAAGAGGACCTGAAGCACCTACTGATGAAGATCAAAAACTACGGCCTTCAGTATGGATTACACTTCAACATAAAGAAAACAAAAATTCTCACAACTGGACCAGTAAGTAACAAATGATAAAAGACAAAAAAACTGAAGTTGCCAAGGATTTCATTTTACTTGGATCCACAAACAACGCCCATGGAAGCAGCAGTCAAGAAATCAAATGACACATTGTATTGGGAAAATCTGCTGCAAAAGACCTCTTTAAAGTGATGAAAAGCAAAGATGTCACTTTGAGGATTAAAGTGTGCCTGACCCAAGCCATGATATTTTCAATTGCCTCATATGCATGTGAAAGCTGGATAACGAATAAGGAAGACTGAAGAATCTATGGCTTTGAATTATGGTGTTGACGAAGAATATTGAATATACCATGGACTGCTAGAAGAACAAACAAGTCTGTCCTGGAAGAAGTACAGCCCGAGTGCTCCTTGGAAACAAGGATGGCAAAACTTTGTCTCACGTACTTTGTACGTGTTATCAGGAGGGACCAGTCACTGGAGAAGGACATAATGCTACATAAAATAAAGGATCAGAGAAAAAGAGGAAGACCCTCAATGAGCTGGATTAACACAGCAGCTGCTACAATGGGCTGAACGGTAACAACCCTTGTGAGGATGGTGCAGGACTGGCAGTGTTTCACTGTGTTATACATGGACTTGCTATGAATCAGAATTGACTCAACTGCACCTAACAACAACAGCAACAAAGCACTGTAATTTTACATAAATTTAAGAATGATCATTTTCTCCATTATATGAGATGGAAATATGAGTTTTCATTGAGGATGAATACTGTTCAAGGTAAAACATTATTAAGAATGACTTCAAAATATGTACAGTTCAGTGTTCAGTGTTCTTTATCCTAATTTAGATGATTTAAATAATAAAGCAATATAAGTAACATGTTGCAAAATCCAAATGCACTTTAATTTTGAAACTAAGTCTCAGTAAACATCTCTTTGGTTATGATTAACATTTAATAACCATGACTTTACCATGGAGAGTAGATTTGAAACTTGTCCTTAAAAAGACTTTGATTTGAAAAGGAATACTTAGTTGAAGATTTAATAGAGTGAGAATCAACAAGCAAATGCATGTTGAAATAATTCCATGCTTTCATTTATGCCTGTAACAGATGGATCCTAATGACAGGAGTGAAAGCCTCTGAACACTGTTTTGACATTAAAGAGCAAAGATGGAGCTACAGTGTGTTAATTTGTTTCCACATGTGCTTCTTTGTCCTTTGTCTCAGACTAAAAAGATTGAATGATCTTAAACTTGTGAAATTATAATATATGCTTTCTCTTATAAATAATATACATTTAGCATGAATGCATATTATTGCTGATATTGTGGCTGCTTTTAATTTTGTACACAGTAACATTACCTAAACAATTAGATTTCAATTAAAATTGTCATGTCCTGCAGTAAAAAAATTACAGCATATGCTACTAAATGTTTCACCAGTGTTGAACTGTACCATGGCAGTTGCTTTATTGTCAATTAACAGTTCAAGCACATGCAAAACTCCTCTTAAACTGCTGTATGTACATAGTAAGTTACTATTTTTTAGAGCCTTCATGATAGTCTGGAGAAATAAGATGGTATGTTAATCACATCAAGAAGAAAATGTTAACTTCATGTTTAAGTAACACCAGAGATTGAGAAAAGTATTTCATTCTTATTGGGGAAGCAATGAATTGCTCTTCCTTGACTCTGAGAGCTAGGTCATATTAATAACCAGTACTCATGTAATTGCCATTGTTCTTGTAAATGTGTGAGCTTCCTTTTTTATTAATAATGGACTAGGTTATTTGGGAAAAAGAAAAAAACTTTCCTGCTGAAAATCACTATTAAATTAGGATAACGTGTGTTTTTAAAAAATCTTATTAAAAGCATCTAAGGGCTGACAAAATAGTAAACAATTATGAGTTCCAAACTGAAAAAAGAAAAAAATGGCACAAAAAGAACAAAAAGACCTGGATCTTCTTTTGGTCTTAAATGTGTATTTTTCCTTAATTTAGATGGAAACGTAGATTAAAAAAAAAAAAAAAAGACCAAAATCAAAGCTATGGAAGATGATACTCAGACAGATGATCTACCACACAAAAATCTAGGTTCCTTCTGGAACAACGAAAGTTGAACAACATAACTGGATAATCTTTAGATCAAAATTAAATACTATATTTACCTTTTTTTGTTACACAAATAATGCACATTTTATACGTTTGCCAGCCATGCCCTCTCCCTGCAACGTATTTTTATTTTCGTAAGTGCTGTTATGCCATTTTTTTTTTTACATGCTGCTATAAAAAAATTAGCATAACATTGTTAGGAAAATACCTTGCAAGAAGAGGGCTCGGTGGTAAACAAACTTACAAAGAATGCAATATTTGTGTAAAAATACAGTATACAGCTTGGAAAACCTAGGGACAATCATGCCTTTACTTGGATTGAGGTGATTCCAAATTGGTTGTATCTCTAGGTGACTGGCAGAAGCAAAATGTAAAACTTCCAAGTAAAGTACCCCCATTTAAGGTTGCATATTGATTCACAAATACTTTTAAAATAACATGATGAACACACAGCTAATCAGCGCACAGCAGAATAGACCCCATGAGGAAAGCCAGTAGTAGAAGTAGACAATTCATGAAAGACATAACTCTAAATTTAAGAAAACCAGTGGATCCCTGTAAGGCTATAATGAAGACATTCCACACATAAATCATTTGGGTGGAACTTCAGAAAAGAAATGGTAAGCAGAGAATCTTAAAAGAATCTGGGGGAAGGGTGGGAAACATTAAAATGATAAAAGACATTTCAGATATCCAACCAAAAGAAAAAAAGAATTTCTCAATTTCAAGTATTTAGTTAATATTATTAAATGTATATATACTGAATACTGAATATTTTAGTTAGAAGAAAATTTTTTTTAGCCTTGATATATGACATGTACGTGTGTGTGTGTAATTAAATAATTACTGCAGCTCATTAAACAATTGGCAAAGTTCCAGTGACGTATTTTTGGCTTATTAGTATTCTTATTATTAATAGGTTTAATGCTACAGTCTTTTCTCACCAACAATGCATATATTTTATTTGACTATACACTTCAGCACTTTTATAATAAGACGGGTAGATTTGCCAAAGGGAAAAAAAAAAAAAAAACTGTAGGTAATACAGTGAAATGGTTCAATACCAGGACTCTTAAATCATGGTATGTGATTTCAAATCCTATATAACTTTGTAGAAATTAGTTAACTTCTTTTAATCTCAATTTACTTATGTTTGTTTCAGTGTATGTGCTGTTAAACATACATTAATTAAATGGATCATTGTCAAACCTCATTTTTTTCTGTTCATATTTGTTATAAACGACTTCTAGTGATATTTAAATTTGTTGAGATAAGGCATTCTTCTGATTATCTCCCCCCATTCTGAACTTTCACAATCATTGTTATACTTGAGCCAGATGGCACAGGACCGGGCAGTGTTTCGTTCATAGGGTTGCTACGAGCCAGAACCAACTAAAAGGCACCTAACAACAATAGCAATATTCTGAACTTTATTCTCTTCTTTTCTTTTTTTTTTTTAACTTTTGTCACTTTTCTCACATTACTAACTTAATCAGATAAAAATAATTTCTTTGATTTAAATAATTGGTTGTCAAAATATGATCATCAGAAAAAAGAAAAATATATATCTGCTGGAAAAAAATAATTGGAAGTAAAGAAAACTGCTCTCCTCTGTGGAATGAAAAAAAAAAAAGAGTGAAAAATATGCTAAGTAAAATTTACTTTTAAACTCTGTGATATACAATTGTAGTTTGTGAGTTTCCTAAATAATTTTAAACAAATTGGGGGAAAATTTTAAAGTACCAGTAGGTTTAGAAACCCATATAATTGTTTTAACCCAATATACTAAATACTTAAAATGTGTGAGGCATGGTGGGAGGCATTTGCATACAAATTATCTTTTGACATTTTCACAAAACTTAAAATGAGATAAAATTTTCCTAATTATTTTAAAGCTATGGAAGTCTTCAACGTAGTGGAAGAGAAAACCAATTTCCAAGTTGTTTAGTACCTTACAAAATGGGAATCAAATTCAGATTTTATGACTTCTCATTCAGAATTCCTTTCTCTTATCCTTAGATTCAAGCAAAAGATAAACAGTGTTACTAACAGAGGTACATTTTTCCTGATTTCCACAAATTAGTGAATCATTAACTTGAAATACATCTATTAATCAGTTAACCCCTATATTAAAACACTTTTCTGAGGCCTTTACTCAAACTTCAAGAAGTTTATCTCTTTCTACCCTAGATTCCTTTGGTACGTTTCATATCTATCAATTCTATTAATTGAAAAAATAATTTTTGCATTAACATAATTTGTAAAGTTTATGTTCTACAAGCTAGTTTGGTGAGTAGTTGCTGGCGTCTTAAAGAACTAGATGGTGCCCAGCTACCATTACTGATCATTCTGACCAGGGACACAATAGAAGGTCCTTGATAGAATGGGAGGAATATGTAGAACAAAACTCAAATTCCTAAAAAAGACCACACCTACTGGACGGAGAGAGATTAGATGAACTCCTGAAACTGTTGTTCTGAGATACCTTCTGAATTTAGCACTGAAGTCACTCCAGGAGGTCACATTTCAGCCAGATAATAGATTGGCTTCTAAAATAGGTAATATCACCCATGAAAAATGTGTTCCCTTAAACAATTAACTATATGAGACCAAAGGGTCAACATTTATTCAAAAGCAAAGATGAGAAGGTAAGGAGGGGAAGGGAAGCTAGATCAATGGAAACAGAACTAACAGAATCAAAATAATGAGAATATTGACACTTTGTGAAAATTGTAACCAATGTCACAGAACAATTTGTATAAAAATTGTTAAATGGGAATCTAATTCGCTGTGTAAATTTTCACCTAAAACACAATAGAATATTTAAAAAAAAAAAGTTTCATGAGCAAATTGTTTAAAAACCAGTCTTCCATGTTGATTATGAACAACTTAAGGTCTGGAATCACAGTTTTTAGGTCATAAACCTTGAGCTCTATCAAGAATCTGGAATTACATATATCTATATAAATATGTATGTATGTTTATATATATACTTATATTTAAAATATATTTTAAATTAATTATATATATACTTACATATAATTCTAGATTCTTGACAGGTCCCAAGATTTATAACCCAAAAATTGTGATCCCAGACTTTTAGGCTCCAGAAGCGTGAGACAATAAATACATTTCTGTTGTTTTCAGTAACCCAGTTTATATTTACGGTACTTCGTTGTGGCAGCCCTCGGAAACTATTACAGAAGGTTGATAGGTATGATTTTCTGTATTTTATATATATGTGTGCGTGTGTGTATTTACATATTTAAATAAATAAATAAATAAGATTGGAGAAACTAAATGACAAGGCAAATATCTGTCATATAAGGGATTCTTCAAAAAAAAGTCAGTCCCTTTCATGAAAAATATTTTGGAAAAATATTCCAAACAGAATAGTCAAGTCTCAGATCAAAAAACAAATCATTGTTCTTAAAGTAGAAAAGATGGCTGTGAGTAATACGTATTTTTGTCCCATTCAAAGTCAGATAGGAAAAGTTTGCTACATTTTTGGATGGCCCTCGTCTTCATTATATCCATCTTAGGTTTGGTCTACCAAGGCCGATCACCTGTATTTCTCTTTGAAATTGCTCATGCCTCATGAGTTCCTGCTGACATGTTGTTTGGGCTTAAGTATATACCTTTGAAAAGAATTATTGAATCTACAGGGACTACTCTTAGAAATAAAAATGTTTTGTATCATAAAGAAAATAACATTTATTTATATGCACATGTATTCGTGGCCTACATAACAACAGAAAAAAAAATTGAAATCATACTTATCAATCTTTTGTATTCGTTTCTGAGGTTGCCTAACAAAGTACTGTAAACTGGGTGGCTGAGAACAACACAAATTTCTTGTCTCACACTTCTGGAGACTAGAGTCTGAAGTCAAGCTTTGGCAGGGGCATGCTCTCTCTGAAGGCTCCAGGGGAAGATGCTCCCTTGTCTCTTCATAGCCTCTGGTAATTCCTGGCAATCATTGGCACTCCTTGGCTTGTAGATACTTCACTTCTGTCTCTGCCTCCATCTTAGTGTGACTGCTTTCCCTCTGTGTCTTTCTCGGTGTTTCTTCTCTTTTATAAGAATATCACTCAGATTAGGACCCTTCCTACTCCAATGATCATATGTTAATTTAATTGATAATATCTTCCATGATCCTACTTCTAAACAAGATCAAATTCATAGACTCCTGGGGTTAGAATTTCAACATTTCTTTTATGAGGACACAATTCAGCCCATAGCATCTTCCACCCAAACTTAAATAATAAAGAATTCAAATGTACCATGCCTTATAAAAATAGGAAAAGCCCAAGAAGTAGATTATTTTCAAATGAGTCAAGGCATATGAGTACAAAGAGTCTGCACAAATAAGTCTAATTACCCTGATGTAACTTGAGAATTAAAGCATTCTGAAATTGAGAAAGAAATGGAAAGTGACAAAATTTTCCAATTATAACCTGAGCATTTGACATTCCATAAACACAGGCACAGAGAGCTATCATTTCATGAACAGCAACAACATCTGAGCTATTCTTAAAAATCTTATATGCAGTCTTACCTTGCATCCTGAAATTCCAAAAAGTTCAGCTAATCAGGGAGTCAACAGAAGTCTTCTCAAGCATAGGAACACATTACATTCCTTCTGACATAAAGAAAGAAAAATATCTGGTATATCTGAACATTCATTTGTTGCTAACACCTTCCTATCATTCAGGTCCAGTCTTCTGATCACTGCTTTTCTACTCTAATCCTAGAAACAAACAAACAAACAAAAAAACCCTATTGCCGTCCAGTCGATTCCTATTCACAGAGTCCCTATAGGACAGAGTAGAGCTGCCCGATAGGATTTCCAAGGAGGGTTGGTGGATTTGAAATGCCTACACTTTGGTTAGCAGGCCAACTCTTAACCACTGCTCCACCTAAAACTAAAACCAAACCTTTTGCTGTCGAGTCAGTTCTGACTGATAGTAACCCTATAGGACAGAGTAGAACTGGTTCGCAGCTTCCAAGGAGAACCTGGTGGATTCAAACTGTCGATCTTTTGGTTAGTAGCATTAGCATTTAACCAATACGCCACCAGGGTTTCCCTGCACCACCTAGTGAGGCCAAATCTGCTAAACTTTTCAATATTTAATACTGAAGATTTTTTTTTAAAACTACACTACCATAATTTTACTTAAACAAACTTTTTTTTAATTGTACTTCGGTGAAGGTTTACAGAACAAATAGTTTTAGTACACATATTGTTTTATGACACTGATTAACAACCCCATGCCATGTCAATCCTCTCCCTTCTCGACCTTTTTTTTTTTTTGGTGAAAATATACATAGCCAAAGATACACCATTTCAAAAATTCCTACATGCACAATTTAGTGACAGCAACTACGCTCTTCCAGTTGTGCTGCTATTCTCACTTTAGATGAAGGTTTACAGAACAAAATAGTTTTTCATTAAACAGTTAGTACACATGCTGCCCTATGACAATGGTTAACAACCCCACTACATGTCAACACTGTCCTTACTCAACCTTGGGTTCCCTATTACCAGCTTTCCTGTCCCCTTCTGCCCCTTCTAGTCCTTGTCCCTGGACTGCTGTGCCTCATTAGTCCCGTTTTGTTTTATGGGGCTGTCCAATCCCCGGCTGAACTGTAAACCTCAGAAGTGACTTCACCACTGAGCTAAGAGGGTGTCTGGGGGGCCATACTCTCGGGGTTTCTTCAGTTTTTGTTAGGCCAGTAAATCTGGTCTTTTTTGTGAGTGTTAGAATTTTTTTCTACATCCTTCTCCAGCTCTGTCCAGAACCCTCTGTTGTGAACCCGGTCAGAGCAGTCTGTGATGGTAGCCGGGCACCATAGAGCTGTACTGGACTCAGTCTGGTGGAGGCCTTGGTAGCTGTGGTCCATTAGTCCTTTTGACTAATCTTTTCCTTGTATCCTGTTCTCTTCATTCTCCCTTGCTCCTGAAGGGATGAGACCAGTGGAGTATCTTAGATGGCTGCTCATAGGCTTTTAAGACCCCAGATGCTACTCACCAAGATAGAATGTAGAACACTGTCTTTATAAACTGTGTTATGCCAGTTGAGCTAGATGTTCCCGGAGACCATGGTCCCTGCAGCCCTCCACCCAGCAATTCAGTCCCTCAGTGTAAACATAAACTTTTAAAAAAAGAATTCAGAGCTACTACAACATACTTAGTTAGGAGTCCCTGTGGCACAAATGGTTAAGTGATGAATTACTAACCTAAAAGTGGGTGGTTCAAACTTACCCAGAAGCACACTGGAAGACAAGCCTGACAGTCTGCTTCCAAAAGGTCAAAGCCTTGAAAACCCCATGGAGCAGTTCTACTCTGCAACACGTGGGATGACCATGAATCTGATCAATTGGATGGCAATTAACAACATTAATATACTTAAAGGAGCTTCCCGCCCTACCTTTTTAGTATAAACACATTATGAGATTATTTAATAGCTGCAACAATGGAATCAAACAAACTAAATAAAGATCATGAGGAGCTCTGGTGGTGCAGTGGTTAAACGTTGCCTGCTAACCAAAGATCGGCAGTTTGAATCTACCAGCTGCTCCTTGGAAACTCTGTTGGGCAGTTCTACTCCATCCCATAGGGTCACTATGAGTCGGAATCGACTTGATGTCAATGGGTTTAAAGGTATTGAAGATGGAGCAAGACCAGGCAAAATTTTGTTCTGTTCTAAGTAGAGTTGCCATGAGTCAGAGACAACTAACAACAGCAACATGAGATCGTTTTAGCAAGGAGAAAAAAACAAACTACTTTTTCTCCCCATTAAAAAAAAGTTTAAGGGGGGATATTGTGTCTTTTAACTAAAAAATCAAATGGGCCTCTAGGTTTGTGAAAATATTTAAGATTCTGCTTTTGACACTGCTTTGTTCTTTTCACTGCTAACACTGATTTAATAGGCAGAAAAACGGAAAGACTCAAATAGTAAATGAAAACAGCAACTTTACCTTAAAATTCCTAGCAATATTTAGAAACGTATCTGTTCCCATTTTGCTTGGCTCTGTACTCTTTCTGATGTTATCAACTTTGGTGTGAAGTTTAGTTTTTAGTTTGTTAGCAATACATCTGTGGATTTTAATAAGATTGTCAAGATACATAAACTCTCAGGATAGTGGTTTATCTTCCACTGACAAAAAGTTCTCGGAGAAACATTCAGTAAAGTGTTCAAATTAAGAAAGTATAGTACTATTGTTTGCCCTGTGGGTGGACTTAGCAGTAAGTGAAAGCTTCAGACAACTCCAAAAAGAACTAATGTATCTAGTCACTGGTTTGTCTGCAGGAAAGTCTAGGCTATCACGATTGCCTCATGTTAGAGGAATTATAAAAAAGGCTGGAGGAAACCAATATTTTTGAAAGATTTTGACAGGCATCCCACGGAGGAGCACATGTACATTACTTTATACCTGTCAGATGTCAGCCAGGTTAGTTCCTTGATCAGGAAAAAAAAAAAAAAATGCACGCAGATAACTGAGAACAGTTTTCTGAAGCATGATGATAGACGCTATTTCTTTGAGTGCTTTCTCAGCAGTGGACCCACTCCTGGAAATCCTTGACTTGCAGGATAATAACAGATTAAACTGAAGCTTTCAATTAGGAAACAAAACAAAACAAAAAAAAACCCTAGTGTATTCTCTGAAATATAACTGGATTGTTTTAGTGGGCCCTGGTATGAGGAGACTTAAGAGATGGAAAGAGATAAAACATGTATATCCATAGACTGGCAATTCACTTAGACGTAATCGTGGTTTAAACCGGAAATCAACAAGTGATACTATATATTATTCGTAGATAAAATTCCCAGGGAATAAATCATATATTATACCCCAATACAAATTTTTAAGCATGTGGAAAGTATTCTCTCTCATGTTAGTGCTCTTAGAAAAAGTCACACGTGCCATTGTCCAGGATGCCTTCGTGTGCCACAGCAGGCACTTACCAGATTCACTGTAAAATAAATACAAAGTTGATAAAGGATAAGAGAACCACATCTGTCCAAGTGAATAAGTCAGTTCCTCTGTGAGGGTGCAATGCTGATCACATAAAATCTACTCTAGAGCTCCAATGAAGTGAAATAATTGAGCAAGTGGGTGATTGGATGCATTATTTTTAAGTAGCCATGGGATGGTGCCCTGAGTGCACTATTGTGATGGAAGTCAGCTGAACCAAAACAAAACAAAACAAAACCTGCTGCCTTTGAGTCAATTCTGACTCATAGCGATCCTATAGGACAGAACACACCTGCCCCATAGGGTTTCCAAGGAGCGCCTGGTGGAATCGAACAAGCAACCTTTTAGTTAGCAGCAGAGCTCTTAACTACTATGCCACCAGGTTTCTGGAAGTCAGCTAGACACTGAAAAATAAGATTTTGGAATTACACTTGCCTTTGGTGAATTTTTTTACTTTTTTATTTATTTATTTATTTATTTATTTATTTTTTTACTGTTTTCAATTGTACCTTAGGTGAAGGTTTACAGAACAAATAATTTTTAATTAAACAGTCAGTACATATAGGGCCTTTGATAGATTTTTAAAGAGCCTCATTTAATTATTTTTGAGGGAAAACAGAAGGTTGAAACTCACGTGATGACTTGCAATCCTCATGCTGCCAGGAAAGCTGTTTGATTTCAAGTGAGCAATTGCAAGAAAGTTATTGGCCTTTGTTCTAGGCTGCTTCATGTGCTAAAGTCCAGGAGCTGAAGTTTGTGACTACAAGGAGATTTATCTGAAGTTCTGCTTGTGATAAAGTAAAACCATGCATCTTGTTTTAAGAATATGTTTTGTAAGTAAACAATACGTGTACTAATTGCTTAATGAGAAGCTAGTTTGTTCTGTAAACCTCCATCTAAAGTAAAATAATAGAAAAAAAAGTATGTTTTGTAAGATACAGTTGCAAGTACACATCATAAAATGAGAACTTAAAGATTTAATTAAATATTTGTACCCCATATTCTCCTCCAATTCGTAATTCTTAATATAGCAGAAGGTTATCTCTGATAATTCTTAGAATAAGAAACTGTGCCATGGACATTGATGCTTTTTACTATATAGCGTAGAAGTGAATTTCTTCATTATTATGATTTCAAACATGTTTAGCCAGGATTTACATTGTAATACAGGAAAAATAAGAAAGAAAAGAGCAGCTAATCTAAAATCAAGTTTTTTCATCATTCAAGAAACATTTATTTAGAGTCTGGTATATCTAGGAAGAAAGACATCGCAATCTGCTTCCAAAAATTAGTTAGTGAAAACCTTATGGGTCACAACAGAACACTGTCTGCCTTGCTTGCTTTGAACATGTCATCAAGAGAAATCAATCGCTAGAGGAGGACAACAGGTTTAGTAAATTAGATGGCCAATGACGGCAAGGGAGACCTTCGGTGAGATGAATCGGCACAGTAGCTGGAGTGATGGTCTCAAACATGCCAACAATCATGAGGATGGTGAAGGTCTGGGCAACTTTCATTTGATTGTACATAAGGTCTCAACGTGTCCAAGTTGACTCAATGGCAGCTGTCTATCTGGACCAGAAATTGTGATGGACACTTTATGGGTTTATCAAACTACTTACTGACTATGTTCTCACTACCAATGTGATCTCTGTGTATTTTTTAAGGCAGAAGATACAGTATAACTTCTAGTGCTTGGAACCACAACAGAACTCCTTTATGTATGAATGAAGCAAGCAAATGTTATCCTTTAAATCACATCTCTTAGATAAAAATGGGTAGACCTCCTTGTCCCAAAAAAGTCCATTGGAAATGGTAAAGAGTACAAACACTGATAGTCATTTTTTTAGACTAATTTAAGAATCAATACAAAGAAAGGGAATTGTGCATGATTAAAAACAAAACAAAACAAGAAACTCTATATAACTAATTAGCAAAGACGTTCCCTTTAAGGGAGCTAGTTTCCCTAGTATTTACTATTCTTCATTTGGCCGACTACAAGTTTCTGAGAGAGGAGAGAATAACAACAACAATAGTGAGTACATTTGGGGAGGCAGAGGGACTAAGATGAATATTTTTAAAAAGTTTATCTTGGTGAGCTCATTGCAACCTGGAATTCGCCTGAAGATAACCAGTAAACTGAGGGTAGGCAGCCAAAACTGAATATTGAGCATGGAAGTGATGCTTTAAAGAAAACCTGGATTGTTTTACATTTTTACAGCACTATAAAAATTGTAACTCTGTAACTGAAAGGTAATTGGTGATTGAAAAACAAAGATTCTACAAACATATACAAAATGTTTATCTTCAGAAGTCATCAAAGAAATTCAATTAAGTTCATATTAAGATATGATTATTTACCCTATAATTAACAATTATTAGAAAGTATAATAACTATGTCAGAGATGCTGGGAAAAATGTTCACTGGGACTTTCTGATAGGAGAGTAATTGAGTACACATTTTTGAGTGTAACCTGAAAATATCTATAAAATTAATAAAGTGGCTAAAACTCCACACTCTAGATTTAGGTGATTTTGATTCAAAACTACTCTAACTCTGTCACATACTAGCCCCATGATCTTAGGCAATTTATTTAACTTCTCGTTGCCTCAGTTTCCTCTCTGAGGACTCAGACTAGTATGAATGCTACCTCCCTCATGGAGAAATTGTAAGATTAAGCATATTAATTTGGGTATCCTTAGAACAATGTCTGGCCCATAATATAAGCTCAATAAATGTCAGAATATATTGATATCTTTGAAATGTTCATACCCAGCAATTCCACATTGTGGACTTGTTTTCCTAGGAAAATTGTCAAAGGTGCTTACAGTTGTTTTGAATATTATTTATGTAATCTAAACTCTAGAAACATTGAAAAGACCCAGCAATAGCCAACTGGTTAAGTGAAAGTGTCCATGGTGTCATTAGGCTATTTTTAGAAGAATTCTCAAAATGCCACAGTGTTGCACTAAAAAAATGGTCATAAAGACTACTTATAGACAAATATATTTTTGATTGAGATAATTCTTAGATGTTATAGCACAAAAGTGCATCAATATGTGAATAGTAGTTATAATTGTGTGGTAGATTATTGGCGAGTTTTCACCACATGCATGTACATATTTGGTATTTTCCATGTTTTAAAATTTTCTGCATTTATTATGTTTGAAATTAAAAAATGCACTTGTTAGTTTTTTGTCAATTGGCAATCATAACAGACAGGATTTGACTATCCAAAAATTCTGTCTTTCCTTTGGCTGCATTGACCCTGAAGCTGCCTATGATGTTCACTCTGCATAAGGAACAAGAAAATGCACATTCTGATCACCACCATCATCTTGGATTCAAAACCAGTTTACTTTATGGGGTTGTCATGGATTGAATTTGTGTCCCCTAAAAATATCTGTCAAATTGGCTAGTCAGTATTGTGTGATAGTCCACCATTTTGTCATCTGATGTGATTTTCCTATGTGTTGTAATTCTTACCTCTGTCATGTTAATGAAGTGAGATTAGTAGCAGTTATGTGAAGGAGACAGGACTCAATCTACAAGATTAGATTTTATTTTAAGCCAATCTCTTTTGAGATATAAAAGAGAGAAGCTAGTAGAGAGACACTGGGGGGCAGGGGAGGGGGACCTCATGTCACCAAGAATAAAGAACCAGGAGAGGAGTGCTTCCTTGCAACCTAGAGTACCTGCACTGAGAAGCTCCTCAACCAGGAAAGATTGATGACAAGGACCCTCCTCTAGAGCCGACAGAGAGAGAAAGCCTTCCCCTAGAACTGACACCCTGAATACTGACTTCTAGGCTCCTAGACTGTGAGAGAATAAATTTCTCTTTGTTAAAGCCAGCCACTTGTACTATTTCTGTTATAACAGTACTAGATAACTAAGGAGTAGTTGAGGAATGATGAAATCCATGTTTTGTAATTTTTTCCAGGTAAATTCTAATTGTATTTATATATTACTAAAGATTTTTTAAAAGGCAAAATCATCACTCATGAAAGTATAAAATGATCCACTGTCAAAAACTCATTAATTAATGAGACAGGTAAGACATTATAACTGACTCAAAGGAGAAGCCAAAGAACCACATATATGTACACAAAAAAAGTAGAATGAAATGCACTTACAAATAGATACAAAACTAGAAAATTACATTCCAGTGGACACAGTTTGCTTGTGTTTCTACTTATATTAATCAGTTTTATTACTATCAATTTTATAGAATTTACAGAATCATAAATTGCCTCAGATATTGAAAGCAAAGATAACATGGAAGGACACCCTAGACAATGCCTATGTTACCACTGAAGATACGCAGTAATCTTTTTGGTGCATTTCAAAGTCTTCCAAAATTTTTCCTTGTAACACTATACTCTGTTAACTAACATAGTAGCCACTAGCCACATGTGCTATAGAGCACTTGATGTGTAACAAGTGCAATTGAGGAGGTGAATTTTTAATTTTGGAAATTTACATTTAAAAAATGAATAATTATAGAATAGGTATCTGTTAAATACAAATGTATTGTTTAGGATTGCATTTGACTTCAACCATTGCATTGTGTAAGATATTTTGGCATTGTTTAGTAGCAGTCTCAGTAGAGATTATTACACCATTTCTAAATGAAGTAATCTCAAATACCTTCAGTCATTTAAAGCACATAGCTTGAGCACTTTTCCAAATACTGAGACAGGGGTAGCTATGCTACGTAAGTGTGCTCTCTTGGACAATAAGTTCTATTACGGGTTCAAAAATTCCCACCTTATCATTTCTGGTCAAGTGGCCAAGCTGAATCAAAACTCTTTCTAAATCCTAGGAAAATTTTTCTTTATTTTATTCCCCTTACTACACGGATGAAGTAGACACTAAATTGCCTTAAAATAGCAATTGGTCAGTCGGGGAAATCCTGCCCTTTGCCTGCTTTTGTAAATAGTTTCATTAGAACACAATCATGCTCATCCATTTATATATTATATCTGTGTTACTGCTACGATAGCAAGATTGAGAAGTTGCAGTAGAGATCGTAAGGTCAACAAAACCTGAAATATTTACTGTCTAGCCCTTCAAAGAAAAAAATTACTGACCTCTACCTTAAAGGTAGTTGAAGTTGTCAAGAATTTTACGTTACTTGGATCCATAATCAATGCCCATGGAAGCAGCAGTCAGGAAATCAAAAGAACTACTGTATTGGGCAAATCTACTGCAAAGGACCTCTTTAAAGTGTTAAAAAGCAAAGACATCACTTTGAGGACTAAGGTGTGCCTGACCCAAGCCATGGTGTTTTCAATCATCTCGTATGCATGCAAAAGCTGGACAATGAGTAAGGAAGACCAAAGAACTGATGCCTTTGATTTATGGTGTTGGCAAAGAATATTGAATACATACCATGGACTGCCAGAAGAACAAACAAGTCTTGGAATAAGTTCAACCACCACGCTCCTTGGAAGCAAAGATGGCCAGACTTCGTCTCACCTACTTTGAACATGTTATCTGCGGGGAGCAGTCCCTGGAGAAGGACATCATGCTTGGTAAGGTAGAGGGTCAGTGAAAAAGAGGAAGACCCTCAACAAGATGGATTGACACACTGGCTGCAACAATGGGCTCAAATATAGCAAGGATTGTGAGGATGGTGCAGGACTGGCAGTGTTTCATTCTGTTGTACATAGGATCACTATGATTTGGAACCCACTCAATGGCACCTAACAACAACAACATCTTCCTTAAAGGAATAACAAATGGAGATAAGAGACACCTAAAATGTGTTAAAGAAGACAAAATGATTAAGTGCTGTGATTTAGACAAAAGAATAATTCACTTGTCTCTGACATCTCTCCCTCCCTCATCTGTATTTCTCTCTTCTTGCATATATCTTACATAGGTTGAAATGACAAGAAAATGAACCTTGAAAGAATTATGCTGAGTGAAATGTATCAGTCACAAAGGGTTAAATATGGCGTTATCCTATGTGTGTATGAAGACCCAAGTTTATTAGTGGTTTCCAGTGGTGTGTAACCACTAATAGGGCTGCTATGAGTCAGAATGGACTCCACGGCAATGGGTTATTTTATGGATCAGAGGTGTGTGAGAGGGAGGGGTAATGAGGGACTTACTGCTTAGGGGACACTGAGCTTCTGTTAAGGATGAAGGGAAAATCTGAAAATGAATAATGCTAATGGTTGAACAACATGATGAACGTAATTAATGTCACTGAATTGCACACGTGAAGAATGCTGAAAAGGCAAAGATTTGTTACACATATATTTACAATAAAGAAAAAAATGGATTACTTTAGAAGAAGAGTTACAGGAACTTTCATAAACACTCCACTTATGTACATGTTCTAGCATATATAGTGTAAAGAAAGATGTGAAGTAAAATGGTGAAACATCTGTGATCTCATTGGTTCCATACTTACAATGCGAGTATGACCCTCCTATGTGTGGAAGGAATGTTATGGATCAGAAGGCACCTCAGTATGGTGAAAAGTGCCAGTATAGTTATGAGATCTGGTTCGGTTTCTTAATACCCTTCAGAATATGCACAAGATCATTTTGAAAAGTATCTGACAGTATGAACAGTATTTAATAAAGATTTGTTAAATGGAAGAAATTAAATCTCTTAATCTCTCCCATTGAGCTTATTAGCTTATATAATGTGTTACTGGGAACGAAAGAAAAGAAAAGGTGGATGAACTCTATGATATCTGGCATACAGCTAGGGCTTGGTAAGATGTAGTTTTTATTAAACAACAAAACAAAACCAAAAAAAACCCTGCATTCATTTGTGTGTATACATGTGTGCACCCGTGTGTGTGTCTGTGTGTGTGTGTTATGAATAAATAAAAATAGATCAGCTAATTACCCAGAACTTGAAGAAATTCAACAGCCAGTTTATCTTACAGAAATAAAGAACTGATAATACCTTTATTGACATTAATAATATTCTAGAACGCTGCATATATATAATTCTGTCAATAGTTTGTAAATACTTAACAAAAATCATTGTTAACCAAATTAAAAAAAAAAAAACTAGAAGAAAACCTTAGAAGCTAAAATTCATTTTTTCTCACTGTTTCTTCTAGAATGCAATGAGCTTGAAAATATTAACAGACCAGGCACTATCATGCATAGTTGATAAATAACAGATATTTGCAAAGAAGACTTTCCCTGGTTATGATTGTATCTCAATTCTTTTCTTTTGTGATAACATTTAGAGACATAAAATAATGTCATTTATCGAAAAACTAAAAAATATACTGAAAGATCTACCAAAAATACATGACTTTTATTTTTCTCATTATTATAGAACAACATGCAATTGTAAGAAAATGAATCACAGAAGCAAATGTTAGCTTTCAGCACCGTTTCATATCTGTTACAAATGAATGTGAGACCAGAAATATTGATCGCCTGGTGTTTGTTCTACCACAGGAGACAGGAATGTAGTGTGAATCTCAAGCCATAAGAATAGACGCTTTGTGTCTCCTTCCTCATAGAATATATTTTTATCATCTCAGAAACTACAGTTCTTTTGCTAACTAGTAAGTATTCCAATGCAATTAACCTCCTTCTTCTGCTCTGAGTGGCTAAACATTTATGAACATTTTAAGTTTCCTAAGGC
Organism: Dugong dugon; assembly: GCA_030035585.1. Taxonomy (NCBI): domain Eukaryota; kingdom Metazoa; phylum Chordata; class Mammalia; order Sirenia; family Dugongidae; genus Dugong; species Dugong dugon. The sequence continues at coordinate 43,949,273 of CM057477.1, read as the reverse complement.
AGACGGTTTGAAAACAAGAAGTAAAGAAGACTATCCCCATGGCTTATAAAAAACAACTTGACACTATCCTGTAATTTCTTTTTCCTACTAAGAAATCATGTTTAAAGTAAATTAAGAACTAATAATAATAATTGTTAACTATTTGTACCCAGCCAAGTAAGTTTCTGAGCTAGAGATGACATTACCGAGTAGCATATTTGAACACAAAACATGTTAATATTTACTGTTAGAGTCCTGTCACTATCTCCTTGATGATACTAACATAGGTGCTTCTCTTTCCATTTCCAATCTCACTTCCTTATTTTATTTCTTTGCAAATTTCTTGTATTCTAATAGTTTCCACGTTTTATTAAGTCCATCCACTAATCTACCAAATCCAGCATTTCTTCCTCCAAACACACATAGACATTTCTGCAGATGGGATCATTGGACTATCCTTCTACTTTCACAGTACAATCTACATAGAGTACTTTAGGATGCGATTTAGACTCGAGGCATCATTTCATCTTCCTGTCTTTATATACTTTATATACATCCTCCTGGATGGTCCTTCCTCCTCCGTTTCTTCATCTAGTCACTTGGTTTTTTTAATTGATTTTCAAAACTCAGCTTAAGCATCATCTCCTTCAGAAAGTTTTCCTATGAATCACATGACTTATGTTCATTCAGTGCTTTACCTTCTCTAATCTTTTGGTTCCTAATTTATTTGCAGTTTTTCCCAGCAGAAAGTAAGTTCTTTGAGAACATGAGTTATTAGAATGTTTGTCCATAAGTCTGTCTTCTTGTTAGTTGCAATTGAGTTGACTCCAACTCATGGGACAGTGAACATAAAACAGACTTCTTCCATTGTTTCTACATGTCATGAGGTTTTCTTTTAATTTCACACTGCTTCCTTATGAATTTTCTCCATATATATCACTAACTATATTAACCTATTATCTTAGAAATGTAACACTTATATTTCAGAAATTACATTCAGGAAATGTGATTATCCAGAGCACCAAGTCTGGTGTCTAACAATCCCCTTGGGGAAGATGTTAATATCAACCTCTTTACTCAGTAGATATGACCCCAATGACGGTGCTAGTATTTATATTAACATTATTCTGCAGGCGGTGGCAGCGGCACATGGAAAGGCAAGTTAGAGAAAACTGGGCACATTCTCAGACCAACAGGAGGTACATTATGCATGCAGTATAAAGTACAGGAATGAAGCTGGAGGGCAAACTGTGGCAAAATAATAATGGGCCATATAAGCCTTGCTAAAAATTGGATTGCATCTAGATATCACTGGAGACAAATTAACACAATTTGTAAACAGAGACTTGATATGATCACATTTAAATTTTTGGAAGAGGGACCAGAAGCAAGAAAAATTTAATTATTTATTTAATAAGATTAAGAAATTGTTAGTAAGCATCTATCACACTTTTTGTGTGATAGACATGCTAGGTGGAGTTATTCAGGCAAAGAAGTGAAAAGGAATCTTCTATAGAAGTCGCCATGGAGATGGGGAGACATGGATAAAAAAGAGAGAGTTACAAATACAGTAAACAAGCTTGATTAACCAATTAATAGAAAAGGTAAGAGAGAGGAAGAAATTGAGGGTTACACTGATATTTTCCCATGGGAGGATGGGTGTGTGACAATCCTCAAACTAGAAAATTTAGAATTTGGCTCAAAGCTGTAGTAAAGAAAAGCAATTTAATTTTGGCCATTTTGACACTGAAGTATATTTTAATAATCGAGATGAGATATCAGCATGCAACTTGATGCAGTTTTTTTGGTGTCCTAAAATAAGAAAAATCTAGAGGAAAAATGTAAATTGACAAATCATTTTAAAAAATCGATATACATATTTAGCTCTATAAATCCAAGAGGTCCACTAATAACACACACAAAAAAAATGACACAAGTTATAAAAATACATTCTGCAGAGAAAACATAATAAAATTCTTAATTTCTATTAACCGAAAGAATAAAGATTAAGAAAACAATGGAATAAGCATTTCTATATATACAATTAGCCAAGACAGAAAGATAAAAAGAATTTATGATTATTTTCATGCATTCCTGGAAGGTATTAATTGACATAACTACCTGGAAAACAATTTGGAAGTTATGTATCAAAAATCTTAAAAAAAGTTTTTGTTATTTGACAGAACATTTTTTACTTGTAGAACTGTAACATAATTAAATAATCAGAGATATAGGTTCAAATATAATTATTAAATATTTAGTTATTTAATTTACAAAAGGTTGAATCAAAATAGGGAAATTGGTGACACAGTGATTAAGAGCTTGGCTGCTAACTGAAAGGCTGGCAGTTTGAACCCAGCAGCTGCTCTATGGGAGAAATATGTTGCAGTCTCCTTCCTTAAAGATGTGCGGCCTTCAAAACCCTGTAGGGCAGCTTTACTCTGTCCTATAGGGCTGCTATGAGTTAGAATCGACTCAGTGGACATAGGATTATGGTAAATACATCAGATGGAATATTGTTTTGTAGTTTAAATGCTTTTTGGTTATAAATACCATTTGATGAGTAATAGAAAATAGACACGTTGAAAGCATCTCATAAATATTTGAAGAAGGAATTAAATAATAAGGGGAAAGAAAACTATATCATGCTGATCCAAAATTTGTTAAATGCAAACATAATATTCCCATATGCATAAACCCACATATACTCAAAACATGGAATTTATCTGAGTAATGGTATTATGGGAGCTTTTAATTTCCAACATTTCAATTTCTGTGTTTTGTCATTTTTCTACCACAATCATGTGCTAATATATGAATTTAAAGCATCACATTTCTGACACACCACTCATGGTCTGTGCAGAACACATATTAAGATTCCCAAGTACTGTAAATCAATTTATATGGCTTTGGAAATCTCTTTTTTCTTAATGGATTTGCTGTTTCAATTTATTTAACATTATGTGGAGCTGCATTGGCTCATCTGGAAAGCAATAAATATCACAAGGAATAGTGCTCTCTGCTCAAGGACGGAGAAATCCAATACTTATAATTTGGTAATCATGGAAGGGTAGAATTAAATTAATGAAGTCAGTTTGACTGAAGGCCAAGTAATAGTTTGTTTCATGGTGCCAAATCTAAGTCATTTTGTTCACTGCACACTGGGATGTAAATTTTGTTTCATGACCAGCAAATGTAACATATTTAGCTTCATGACTGATGTGAAACCACAGTTTGATTGCCCCTCTGCTGCTGTGCCTGGAAATCACTATTCACCTTTATCCTAATGGAGCGTTTCAATCAGCCAGATCCTTCCCAAGGCTTAGGCACTCAGCAAGGTGTTCCTGAATAACCAAGTGGTACTCAGAGGCCCAAGGAATTTACACTCCAGCAAATTTATTGGAATCACTAAAGAAAATACACACACAAAAATAAGCAATTACACAATTATCATACTGTAGTCTAAACTTGAGGCCTACTAGATGACTTGCAGAAGGATTTCAGAGTTGAGTATGTGTGATTTTCCCTCCTTCACAAGTGTATCACTGCCTGATCCACCTATGTTTTATTCAGTTAAGCGCAGCTTTTTATAACTGTGTTTGCTACCTACCATACATCTTTTAAAATTAATTATTACATAGCTTATTCTCTTAAGATTAACAACTGGATAACTTAATTATTAATAATCCATTCATTTCATAAGCTTTATGTATAATTAGTCTGTGAGGTCCTGTAATGATTTACAAAATAATACAAGTAATTTTTTTTTCTTTCCAGGCCTTTACATTTCAATACGTGGGATGAAACACAAAAATTAGAGGTGTTTAGGGAAAATTATGGTTTCTTTATTCCCATGTATTAGATGTATAAAATTCTCAGAGATGATTACTTAACATAAGATTTTTATATCTTTATTTGTATTATTCAGAAAGTAGACACATGATTTCTGGGACAGTGAAAGATTAATTATTACTTTCAGGAATAACCACATAAATTATGTTTAACCCCAAGGTGATCTGATGAGAGCCAGATGTAGTACTCTCTCTCCTGGGGTCTGTACTATGTATGAGGAACCCCAGAAATATAAATCTAGGAGCTTATATAGGAGGACTTCTGTCTCCTCACCCCATCTGAGAGAGGGAAAGTTTCTGTGTTCTTACTATTTGGAATGTAAACAAGTATATCCAGGAGGAAGATAAAACATAAGTGTTCAAATTTAAAGCAAAAAGTTCTATTTCTTTTTTAAAAATAGGAAAATTACTCTCCAAACATGCAGGAAAACGACTCTCTAAATCCCTTTGAAAATCTCTTGACTGTTCAGTCTCCTTTTCTGTTAACCCAGGTCCTTACTCTGGAACTTAATGTGTTAGGGAGATAAGAGAATGTTTATGTCCTTTAAAAAAAAAAAAAAAAAACACAGCTCCTGTCAATTGAGTCTGACTCATGGTGACCTCATGTGCATCAGAATAGAACTGTGCTCAGTGAAGTTTTTGATGGCTGATTTTTTGGAAGTAGATCACCAGGCCTTTCTTCTTAGACACATCTGGGAGAAGTCAAACTTTCAACCTTTCAGTTAGTAGTCGAGAGCATTATCCATCTGCACCACCCAGGAACTATTGGAGCAAAGTTCTTTATCGTGAATGAAACACATGTCTGCAGGTCTAATATCCCAGACGTGAAGAACAAGTGTTTCTGGAAAAAATTTAAAGCAAACAGTTTCTATCTTCATAGATATCAATTTCTGTACTTCATGAAGCCAGGATTTTGAAGGAATATCAAGAAATCGAGGGGAGATTTATCTTCCCACAATGATATAACTGGATCAGTAGAAAGTTTTTAGAATGGTAGAAATTATAAGCCAGGTAATCCCAAAGTAGATATATTAGGGAAAAGGGTTTTGTGGTGCCCTTAACTTAGAATTATAGGACATCAGTCTAGTTTGCTTAGTTGTTGGGTCAGTCACGCACTGTAAGAAATAAGGGAACCTTTCTTTTTGTGAAGTGAATATAAAAACATTGCTGTTTTTCCCTGAAAGCAATGAATAAACCATTTCCTATTTTACTTTGAATTAATTACAAATAATTAGAAAATAATTAACATTTTAAATGTCTTTCTGTTAATGTGATTATGCTTCCATGCAGACATTAGTATTTTAATAACAATGTTATTTATAATAAAACATGTAGATACAATACACAAAATTTAAAAAAAAAATTAAGTTTCCTTCTCTAACCCATAAACAGTCATGCTGCTTGACTCTGCACAAATTGCCAGTGCCAGAAAATTTCTGTGAAGAGACATTTTTTTAAAAGATATAATACTAAGTCTCATGATCACAAGGGCATGTATTGTTACTATGAGCCTGTCAGATGATAAATGAGAATGTAGCTTCCAGAAATTAATTAGCTGAAAAGAATATCTACCTGTTTCAGTAAACTTCCATGGAATGTGGGCATCCAATTTTATGCCACAAATCTTCTCTTTTTATAGCTATTACCTAGTTATTATTTTTTAAATTCTAAATCTGAAAATGAATGAGCTAAGTGTTAAGCCATCTTAAATATGTTGTCTGAGTAAAAGCAGTCATTTGGAGAATATAATTTTAAGTCTATAAATATTGATTATGTTGTATTCTAAAGTACGTTTCATTTGAAAGCTAATGTGTAATTAAAATACTTTTTAAATATTCTTTCCGTATTCCTAAATGTCAGCAATAGTCTACTGCTGGTGATAGTTAAGAAATGTGTAAACTGTCCTAATCCAAATAGCACCCTGGATTTCTGTCCATCTTTCATAATCTATTATTGATCCAGCTATCTCTTAATCTGTCTTTAATACGTTTTATTTATTCTGAATTTATAGACAATGAGCTATGTCTAGGGTCACTGGGTGGCACAGTGGTTGAGCCCTGAACTACTAACTGACATATTGACTGTTCAAGCCTACCCAGAGGTGTTGTGGAAGTAAGGCCTGGTGATCTGCTTCTGAAAGGTTACAGCCTTGAAAAGACAATGGACTACAGTTCTACTTTGTACACATGTGGTTGCCTTGAGTCAAAATCAACTTGACAGTAACAGGCAACAACAACAACAAAGCTATGTCTATGTTATTTAATGAAAACATTAACTTTTGAAAACTTGAGCTTATTCCAAAATGCCTATAAACAAAATAAATAATACCAGATTTTATTTGATTATGTCACACCAACTATATCTACGTTTTAGATCATTAATCATTATTTTTCAAAGATTTACTAAGGAACTTCTAAGTGACATGAACTGTTCTAGGTAATACTTTACAAAGATGGCTAAGCTCTGAAGCAACTAAATAGCATAATAATCAATCTCATTGGCTTTGTAGCCAGACAGATTTGGAAACAAGTTCGACTCTATCTTTTCGTGATTTTGTAGGACACCCCAGATGATAATTGTGTGAATTTTATTTGTTTAGTTTACTTACCTCTAAAATAATAATACCAACACCAGTGATAATAATAACAAAAATGTAGCTTCATGTGAGTATTAAATAGCAATTCTCATAAAGCACTTAGCTCAGTGCATGGCATTTAGTATCTTTAAAGATGGAAGCTAGATAGTGGTGGTGATGCTGATGAAGATAGTGATGAAGCTTAAAATAAAGGAAATCTCTTAGATCTGTGTAGTAATTGTCTCTTTACCATGGAATAGCTCCAAAAACCCAGAAGTATAAATAAATACTTCCACCAAACTTTGGGTTTGAGAACAAATACATAGAAAGTTTCCAGAGAAAGATACCATTTGAGCACGTGAATTGGAAGGATAAATAAATTCGAGTAGGCAGAACCAGAGGTAATGAGCATTCCCAACAGAACAGATGGCATTTGCAAAGCAATGAATGTGTCATATAATCTGGCAGATTTGGGAAACAGTGACTAGTAAATATGTCTAAAGCACTAGAGACATGGAGGAAAATAGAGATGGATCTATAAAACAGATAGCACTTTAAACACATTCTCTGAATGCTTATTTGGTTCAGATCCTAAAAGTTTAATCGATGAGTGTTGGATTCTTCTTATGGAATCTAGCTATTTGCTTTAAATATTCAGATTAATGAGTTACTGGAAAACATTTACAGACTACCTAACCAGGATGTTGTGAAATCATGAAAATGCATGATTTTAGATGTAATTTTGGATTAAGAAATCTAGGATTAATAGTGGCTAGAGTTAAATAAAAGTATCTACAGATATGTAGGCATTCAAGTACTTTAGGAAATTTTCATTGATTTCTCCAGCAGACACAAAAAATGTTAAATTATTGTATTTTGCCCACTTTTCGCATCAAAAACTTAATTGAGACTGAATGAGCTAAAGTTTTATGTTAGTGTTATTGCTATTAAACTTAACTTTCTATATGATCAACACCTAAGAGGCAAAAATGGTGCTTTTTAGATGGTTAAAAAATAGAATATTTTGATGCAGGAATAACTTCCAAGGCTTACATGACAAAAGCACCATCCATATATGTATGCATATTCTGAAATGCTGAATAGACTTTTTCTGTATTAAATCAGAGATATTATTATATTTCCTGAATCAGTAAGTGAGGAAAAAATGTCTTAATTATATTTTCAAAGTCAGCAACACACAATGTCTTGATTAATAAAAATAAAAGTTTCCATATAAGAATTCTGTTTAAAGTATTTAAATATTTTTGCTATATGTTATTTAAAACATGTTTGTTATACTATCTATGTTTCTATTAAAATATATTTGTTATTTATTTATTTTGAGTCTTTTTTTTTTTTTGAAATTGTACTGACTTTCTGTAAGTAACTGCCATCAACCTCCAAAATAGTTTTTTGTTGTTGTTGTTGTTTTGTTTTTTTTACTAGCAGGATCCTAATAGCAGTGACATGATTCAGAGACGACGCGGTGATTGATGGCTGCCCATAGGCCTGATAAGGACATATTCTGAAATGAAAATACAATTTATCTGATGTGAAAAATGCAGTTGTCCCTAAAGCCTTTAAAGCATCAATGTGAATGTTCATAGGCAGGAGTGGTAGTGATTATGGTTCAAGTTTACCAGAGTTAAATTTAGTCTTTCAAGCACCATTTATTATCATCTCAAGTACTCTTTTTATAGTATCCATAAGCAAAATTCATAGTCATCCAAGAGAGACCAAACTTAAAAGTTACTCTATCAACTTCTAAAAGTTAATGAGTAGCCTGGGGAGTTATGATTTACTGTCAGTCCACCAAGAAATGTCAGTGCCCTAGAATATGAAGAGGCAAGTGTCATCTAGCCGGATTTGTGAACTTTTCACTTTGCCATCCAGTAGACAGCAAACAGAAAATTAGTCTATAAATAATTAAACTTGATTTTTTTTTGAAAATCTATCACAGCATGTTTAAAACAATTTTGTTCTTGAATTAGCTCTCCACAAGTAGTCAGCCTTTAAATAATGCAGCATATAAAGCAACAGATAAGAAGGTTTTAATAAGAAAAAAAGAAGAGAAGACATTAGAAAATATACACAATGTATGATTTTGTTGGTTGTATTTTCATTCTGAGAAAATTGGAACATAAATCTGGCTTAAAAATGCCAATTAAAAGGAGACAATTTGCATAATGGTGTTTTAATATTCTAGGAAATTATGTAAAATTTGTAAATAAACATTTCTAATATGACTTTCTCTACTGTGTGTAAAGAAGAACGTGTCTCAGCATTCTTAAGATTAAAAATAGAGTTACAAGTGATTCAAATGTCTCATAAATACACAGGAAAAGATGAAGAGTGAAACAATGTTTTAATAAAAGCCTATTACATGAGTCTATTCAATACGTTCTGATGGTATATCCAAATAAAAAGACATCAAGTTTTTTTAGGTAGTTTTCAAAAAACACATTCATAACACTAAAGTGTTTATTTTAATTTGATTTCATTCATATTTTGATACATATAATATAGAAGAAAATGTAATACTTAATCATAATAAAATAATAGCGCTGATTTATGTATTTGGTATAAAATTAAAATGTATTGTCACCAACAACTATGAATATTTTCAGAAACTAAAAGTAATATGAATTAATGTAAGTCTAGAAAGTATAGTATAAAATCAATATACACCAAAGAAAACATTAATTTGCATAATTAGATTTATTTTAAATTTTTTTTTAATATTTGCAAGAAATTTGCAAGGAAAATACAAAGAACATTCTTATTTCTGAACTAATTGAGACTAAGTTGCTTAAGTGTGTATTTCTTGCAAGAAGACTATTCTACATAACCACATGAACCGAAAAACAAACTTGTTGCCATCAGGTGGATTCTGGCTCATAGCTACCCCACAGGGCAGAGTAGAACTGCCCCATAGGGTTTCCAAGGCTATAGATCCTTTTTTATGAAAGCAGACTGTCACATCTTTCTCCCACAGAGCAGCTAGTGGGTTCAATCACCAGTTTTGGGTTTTTTTTTTTTTTTTTTTTTGGGTTAGCAGCCAAGTGCTTTAACTATTGTACCACCAGGGTTCCACACAACCCCATACAATCACCAAAATCAGGGAATTAATACTGATCTATTACCACCACTTAAACCTCAGATCCCATTCAGATTTCTCCAGTGGTCTTAATAATGTTCTTTATCGGAAAGTAATCCAGTCCAGAATCACACAATGTATTTAGGTGTCCTGTTCCTTCAGTCTCCTTCAGTCTGGAGTAGTTCTTTTGCCATCCCTTGTTCTGTATGACCTGTATGTTTTTGAAGATACAGGCTGTTATTTTGTAGAACAGCTCTCACTTGAGATTAGCCTAATGTTACTTCATGATTAGATCCAAGCTATGCATTTTGCTCCAGGCTCTTCTTCTAATTTTCTGTTCCAGTGGTGCAAACAGCCATTTCCCAAAGGAGCCTTAGTTCCTTTTTGGGAGAACAGTATTGATGAACAACAACGGACACAAAGTAGCCCCGTTGGCACAGTTGTAAAGAGCTCGGTAACTAATCAAAAGGCCGAGGTTCCAACCCACCAGTGGTCCCTAGGGAGAAAAATGTGGCAATCTGCTTCTGTAAAGATTACAGCCATAGAAAACCTATGGCATTTCTATTCTATCCTATAGGGTCACCACAAATTGGAATCAACTTGATGGCGATGTGTGATAGTTAAGATTGTATGTCAGCTTGGCTAGGCCATGATTCTCAGTGTTTTGGTCATTGTCTAACATTGTGATCACTTCCCTGTTGCAATTTGATATGTGATCACCCCCATGATGGAATCTGCTGAGTGGTACCTGCAGGGGCGGGGCGGTGGCAGCTCACTGTCCCATCAGCCTTCATCTCTCCTCCCTCTGCCAGCTACTTCCTTTCCTGCTCGCCTTGCCAAGGATTTTGGCTTGTTCCAGACCCAGCAGCTGCCTCTTGTCATCTCACCTCCGGTTCTCGGGACTTGAGCTAGCACCTTACCTCTTGGAATTCGTCGATCTTCACAGCCTGCTAGCAAGAGTCCTATTCCCAGACCTGCTGATCTTGGGTTAGCTAGCCCCTGCAGCTACGTGAATCAGGAGAAACCTTGTGGTCTTGTCTGATGATCTTGCAATTTGTCAAACTTTACAGCCTGTGAGCGGGAGCCCTGCTCTCCGACCTGTCGACTTTGGGTTTGACAGCTTCTGCAGCTGCGTCAATTGGGAGAGAGAGGCCTCTACCCTGATCCATGGACTTGGGACATTCTAGCCTCTACAATCGCGTGAGCTGTTTCCTTGATATAAATCTCTCTCTATATATATTTATACGCTTTACTGGTTTTGCTTTTCTAGTGAACTCGGCCTAAGGCACAATTTTTTTTTTTAAATCTAGACACAAGTTACTTCTTTTTCTATTGGTTAATACTTCTGCTAGCTCCTCTTAGTGGAGAGAGCCATGGAATATGTTTACATACACAAAAACATGCATATATATATGTATGTATATACATATATATGTATATAGGGATGCACACATATATGTGAAGATATATATGGTGTATATATTTTTATACATACACATGTTTATATCCATATATGTATGTATAACTATATGTATAAGTATATACATGCATATATGTGTACATATATATGTAAATATATACTTGTATATGTGTGTGTATATAGATATATATAATACAACTATGAATTCACACTAACAGCTCCTATTCTTACCAATCACAGTACTTGTTTTAGCTTTTTCCCTTAGCATATTTGTAACTTTCTTCTCTGTCAGTGAGAAAATTGACTCTCTCAATGTAATTCCTTATTTGACTAATTGTATATACCCAACCCCCATTGTTGCCATGGCCTACGCTTTTGGTGGCAATACCCTCCTCAAATTATGCCGCTCTCGCCACCTCCAATGTTCATGATGATTTAAATAGCCAACCTACTCAAAGTCTAGTAAATACAGGGATAATTGAGAAGATAAATTGTGTTGGGTAATATGGCTTGGTGATCACCATCCATTTCAATATCCTTTTAACATGACTTCTTCCATACCAGTCGTTGAAAATCTAAAAACTGCTTTCCCAGACTCACTTGCATCTATTGTTTTGGTGTCATTTGATTTTTGCCAAATAAATGTATTCATGCAATTTTGGCAGATGAAAGGGAAACAGATTCTTACTCCACTGCTTCTGCTATTTCTGTAGGCACATATCATCATGGAAGTGTTTTTCTCTCTCAGCTTCCTGATACTGGTAGTTTCTGATTATGGAAGTTTCCAGTCAATATTTTTTTACTTAAATTGTACCAGATTAATCATAATTCTGGGGCCAATGGCTGTGATGGAAACTTCCCTAGTGTAGAAGAGGATGCAGCTGCCTTAAATACTTGGTTCTGTAGGACAATCTCAAGGTTACTCTTGAAATCCAAACTAGTTTGTTTCTTCAGTATTCCCAATGATGCTATGATATATTTAATAGACACTGTATTTTTTTGTTCTCTTTCAGCTAGAATGTAAGTGCCTTAAGAATGGGAATTTTGTCTATATCATTCACTGATAACCCCGAACCCCTAAAATAGCACCTGGTCCTAGGATAGTGCTTAAAATGATAATTTAAGACTAGAACACTATCACTTAATGACATTTTCTTTCCTTAAATCCCTGTGCAATTAGAAATTCAGCCCATCTCTCTCTCCATATGGTTTACACTTGACTACTAACCTACATTAGGCAGTTATGTAATGATATAATTTTTTTCAGTTATGTAATGGTGTAATTTGGCAGTTATGTAATAATATGGTCGTCCTCCATTTGCACATAATGATCTGGTATTTGGAACCTAACCGTGTTGATAAGTGAGGAGTGGGTGTATTCTTGCCCTAATGACAAGGACACTGCTTACCTGTTGACTCAACAACATGGAGTTCCCTTCAATTAAGTTAAATTGGCCACTCTGCTTTTGAGTATCCAATCTGCTAACAGCTAGAACAATGCTATGATATAATACTATGCCTTAGACGGATGGATGATCCTGTTACTTATGGTAGATCCTTATATTAAGAAGGATGCAATGTTATATCCCTCTCCTTCTCTTTTTAATCTATTTAGTTGCCTTCCCTGTTTACTACCTTCTTTCCTCTTCTCTTCACTTATTGCCATGATTAGGTTTCAAAGACCAATGTAAAATTAGAGTTACACAAAAATGGCAGATGACCATATCACATCGTAAAATGGAGGATGACTGCATCATTACATGACTGCCAAATTACATTATTACATAACTGCTAAACCACTGAGAATCATGGCCCAGCCAACCTGACACATAACCATCACAGTAGTGTTACTCTTGCTTATTACTGCCAGATGTATGTTGTTAAAGCACAAAATAGTCTGATAGTAGAGTTTTTACTATTGTTGTAAATGCAAAATTTCAGATAACAATATAGTTGATAAGTGAGGAGAAGGTTTATACCTTTCCAACGCTTTCATCTGGGAACTTACTGAACACCTCGTTCATGATCACAATATATCAAAATTACTTTGACCATAAAAAAGTTATTTCATATAAAAATTCATGAGATAATGATAGATGACCATCAGTTTCAGCAAACAGAAGCAGGTGCTTTTAAAATATTTTAGATTATGAAGACTTAGTTTTTACATTTCTACCCTCTAGAGTTTGGTATGCTTCTTGAGATTAAATTTCATTTCTTCTTGACTGTTATATCTCTAGTTCTTGCCTCTTGATTGACAGTAGATAGATCTGAACTGTAGAAGGCAGTCAAGAGTGTTTAATAAATGGGTGCCTTTCAATGGTTTATAAATCCTACATTGACTTAATTTTCCATGTATAATGAATGCTTATCAAACATATATGTATTCTCCACTTGCCTATTATTTTAAATATTGATTTGTCCTGTAATTATATTGAGAGGGAATTTCTCAGACATCCATGCAGAAACAGTAACAAGACTAAGTTGTCTTTCTTGTCAAAGTTAACAGTTCTTGTTTACTAACTAAAGCTGAGATTTGTTGAGGAGATGGCACTACTTAACAAAAATCTTTTCTGGAAAATGAAAAAGGGTAAGATACAAGCATCTGTATTTCAAGAAAGTAGTATAAATGAAATAACTAAAATAAAAGAAAATGAATTAAAATTGATACTACAGAAAGATAATCATAAAAAATGGTCAATGTAAAATATGTTACTTGTTTATGTATTTTTATGAATATTTTAAAATACTTCAGTCCAGAGACAATGTTAGGCCCGCACATTGAAAAGAGAAAATATATAACTGTTAGAATTACTGATCTCTTAATTTAAGTCTTTTACTCATAAAATAATGAAAAAGTATGTTCTACAATCAATTTACCACGACCTGGAAGAGACGAGGTTACTCTAAAGGGCAAGATTACAACTGGGAGTGATTGTTCATTTGCTTAGTGACCTGGAGAATAACTGGCACTTTTTGCAATTTTCCTGGGTGGAGGGAAAAATACTCGTCTGCTTTTGCCAGCAAGTTTGCCTCCTGGTCAGTCACCAGGGGAATTATTCTGGCTTATTTTATGGAGGCAATTTACCCCTGGAATTAGTTAATAGCAGCAACAGCTTTGTAAAGTACAAGTCCTAACAAACTAATCTAAACTTGATCAATCAAGGGGAAGCAATAGATACAATCTTTCTTGATGTGAGCAATGATTTTGGTGCTATTTAACATTAAATATTCTCAGTAAGCTGGGAAAAACATGTTCTTGTTAGTCTGACTTTTAAGTAAAAGAAAAACCATTTGTTGGGCCCAGTCTAAAATATGTATGTGTGTGTGTGTGTGTGTATTCATTGTCTTTTTTAGCAGTAAAAGTATAAGAAAAATAACAATAAATAAGAAACATGTAGGGGAAATGGTGGCTTCACTAGGGGGGTACAGACCACACTGGGTAACACTAACACAGAGGTGACATCAAAATGACTGTCTATAAAATTTTTGTGCAATATTTCAGCATAAATTTATTATTTTTTATAAAAATATCCCTGTAGTTATAACAACAAAAACATTTTTTCATAAGCATTGCTTACATGTATCAATATACCTGTGAGGCAGCATCTGGGGTCTTAAAAACTTGTGAGCGGTAATCTGAAATATTCTACTGGTCTCACCCCATCTGGAGCAAGGGAGAATGAAGAAAAACAAAGACACAAGGGAATGACTAGTCCAGAGGACTAATGGACCACAACTACCAGAGCCTCCAACAGACTGAGTCCAGCACAACTAGATGATGCCCAGCTATCACCACCGACTTCTCTGACAGCGATTACAAAGGAGGATCCTGGACACGGCTGGAAAAAAATGTAGAATAAAATTCTAATTTACAAGGAAAAAAGAAAAAGACCAGACTTACTGGTCTGACAGAAAGTAGAGAAATCCTGAGAGTACAGCCCCTGGGCACCCTTTTAGCTCAGTAATGAAGTCACTCCCGAAGTTCACCCATCACCAAAGATTAGACAGGCCCATAAAACAAAACAAGACTAAATGGGCACACCAGCCCAGCGGCAAGGACGAGAAGGCAGGAGGGGACAGGAAAGCTGGTAATGGGGAACACAAGGTTGAGAAGGGGAGAGTGTTAATATGTCATGGAGTTGGCAACCAATGTCACAAAACAATATTTGCTTTATAAACCTTCATCTAAACTACAATACAAAAAATCCCCAAATTAATTGAAAAAAAAATATATATATACCTACAAGACTAAAACTCTATGCTAATTTACTTTTTGAACTCTCTAATGAGCTCTGGTCAGAGCTGTCATAGTTACCCAATTAGAATGACACTTTGAATCAAGTGGTTTCATCTGCACACACTGTTTATTTTGTTGCTGCTGGTGTTTTTATAGTCGTTGATTTTGTCATATTTTCTGGCGTTTTACCTACAATATTAAAGTGATCAGTATTTGTGAACATATATCAATAAGTTTTATTGAGAATTAAGTAGTGATTAAAGGAAAAGAAGGAGAAAAATAAAAAAGGCTTCAGCTCAGTTACTAATACTGTTATAACTAATAAAGTAATTCAATGTAGAAAGATTTTACAAAACAATTTTGTCCTTAGTATTCATATAATCTAAGAAATACTACATTTAACCAATTTACAACTATATTTACCACATATTAAGCTATGATTCAAATTAATAATAAACATTACTAAGGATTCTGTATGGTCTGGTACAGGAGGAGGTCCATGGGGGTATGATACCATGATCACTGCACCAGGTGACACCAACCCTAGTGACACCAATGAGGGAAAAGGAAGGAATATACTTTATATGTAATCTAAATCCAATCTTACTAACAATTATGATACCGTAAGTTATATTTTGGTCACTGTTGAGTACTTGACATGCTTAACACACATTAGCAGACTGTGACCTAACCATGGGTCATGTATGTTAAGCAGTATTATAAGAGGGCTACATTCATTCCTGCCTAGTACTACTTTAGGAGCAGAGCCAAAATTTGTAAACTAACATTACTCTAGCTCCTAAGTTAATACGTGTTACATTCTATTCTGTCACTTTCACAGGCATCATTTTTAATCTGATTTGTTTCCTTTGGTTGAAATAAAATAATTCTGTACTTTATCGATTAATATACAGGCTGTCCCCAGATTACAAAAGATTTCTGTTCCTAAATCTATCTTTAAGTCAAATTTGTATGTAAGTCAGAAAGTTAGGTATGGTTCGTACTGAATGTCAGTTAATCAAATGTTTGTCTTAGTATATAGTGTACATTTCTATGCATTAAAAAAAAAAAAAAAAACTACCAGATATACTCAAACATCTTTAACATAATAATACAGTAATAATAATAATGCTTTGATGTGTATCACAATGTAGTGCCCATTCATTATTATGAACCATTGAATGTACCTCAAATTTTTAATGTAATAGGCTTTACAGGGGTTGGTTCTTAAGTATGGTTTGTACGTAAATTGGATGTTTGTAACCCAGGAACTGCCCGTATTTGTTGGAAGTGATTGATAAGCCCCATTCTAGATCACTCTGTTTACTTGTTGGCTAATTGAAATGCATACTTAAAAACAGAGTTTGATTGATAAACAAAAATATTTACTAGCTACACAAGCTTGCACTTCTTAGGCTTCTTTTGTTAAGCACTTGACTTACTAGCCTTCTCTATAGAAGAAATAGTCCCTCACCAAAAAAAAAAAAAGTTCAGCTTCTGAATTTTAGTGTCAGAGAATAATTTTACTGTGTTTCAGAGTTGGAAGGGGTATTTAAGGTTTTTATTTTAATCACCTTTTCTGTGCTTGAATTTTCTCTGTAATGTTGAATCAAACTCCTTCAACTCAGTTCAATTAAAACTGCATTTATAGAGTGTCCTTCTCTTGCTGAAACTGTGCTATCTCTGAATATACAGAGATAATGATAAGGTCCCAGCCTCCAAAGGAATTACAATTGATTGAAGAAATAGAGACAAAAATATAAATAGTAACAAATATATCCCAATAAAATTAAAGTATTAAATCTTTCCATAAGGTATCATAAGAGCATGGGGGTATGGACTCACTTGCTCTTGTCTGAGTAAGTCAAGGTAAACTTCCAAATAGAAAGTTAATATTGGGCTTGGACACAATGGAGAAGCAGGAGTCAGAGAAGAAAGTCATGGAGGCTAGGAAACAGTTTGATACAGTATCTCATATTCATGGACTGACAAGTAGCTTAATACACCAGGAGTATAAAATGCCCATCTGGTGAAAATTTCCTGTCTCAGTAATCCAGTAGCAACCTATGCACATCTCTATCATAATACTTGTCTTAGCATATCAAAATTATTTTTGACTGATTATTTCCCCTCAATAGATTAGAAGGTTTCTGGAAAGAAAGTATATATCTTATCCATATTTCTATTCTTAGTTCTCAGAGAAATGCCTGTTAAATTGGGAATTTTCTAGAGAAATTTAATGTGACCTCATAAAATGAGAAGCCATCATCAGGGGCTTAGTGAGGGTAAAGAGCACCTGGGGCAATCTGTAAGTTGCGTCTCCCCACCCCTCGCAATTTCAAGATGAATACATGTTGATGGTGGTGGCATGCCATTAGAAAAGCCTTCCCCCTTCTTGTCTGGCTCCTTTAGTCTGATGCCTTTCATATTTGTGGTTCCTCAGAATGTTATTCCGCACCTCGTATGATGCCCCCTTGGACTGTGCCCACCCAGGGGCAAGTATCCCCCTCTGCTCCCCTTCACTAGGCCTCTGGCCATCATTAGAGGCTTAGATATTATCACTCATGATTTCTATGTAGAGTGAAAGACAAGTCTAAATATCTGACTTGACAAATACCAACATTTAAAAGGGAGTAGAAAAGAAAACTCATGGCAACCCCATGTTTGTCAGAGTGGAGCTGTGCTCTACAGTGTTTTCAGTGGCTTATTTTTCAGAAGATTGCCAGGCCTTTCTTCTGAGGCACTTCTGGATGGACTCGTACCTCCAACCTTTCGGTTAGTAGCCGACTGTTTGCACCAAAGACACACAGTGGTACCATGAGTAAGAACTAACTTGACCACAATGGGTGATAAGAAAAGGAACACCTATGTGGGATCATAAAAAAGAGTAGTTATACATATATTAAGATCTGGAGGATATATTAATGCAAATGCAGCCAACAAAGACAAACAGTTCAAGATGTGTGTGGGCACAAGCGGTAGTAAAATGTTAAGTAAGGTAAAGTATTCATTATACCTATCTGTTGCCATCGAGTTGATTCCAACTCATAGTGACCCTATAGGACAGAGTAGAACTGCCCCATAGGGTTTCTGAGGCACAGCTAGTGAATTCGAACTGCTGATCTTTTGGTTAGCAGCCAAACGCTTAAATACTGCACCACCAGGGACCCTAGTAGTACCTAGCAGGAGATAACTGCAAGGATTTGGGGAACTGTTTCATAAAGTAGTGGAGACTTAACTCATTGTATTGAGCTAAGGAGTAAATTCATGATAAAGAATTACCTCAGGTAATTCTCAGAGGAGTCCTATAAGGCAGATTCTATATAGAGCCCTAGTTCACAGATGAAAGAATACTATGATTTATGGAATTGAATAAACAGCCCAAGGTAGGTGTCATGGTTTGAATTATGTCCCGCAAAAACTGTGTGTATCAATTTGGCTAGGCCATGGTTCCTGTTACTCTGTGATTCTCCTGTATGTTGTAAACCTGCCTCTATGATGTTAATGAGGAGGATGGGTGGCAGTTGTGTTAGTAAGGCAGGACCTGATCTACAAGACTGGATTGTGTCCTGAGGCAATCTCTTGAGATATAAAAGACAGAAGTGAGCAGTGAGACAGGGGGACCTCATACCATCAAGAAAGCAGTGCCAGGAGCAGAGCGTGTCCTTTGGACCCGGGTCCCTGCACAGAGATGCTCCTAGTCTGGGGGAACACTGATGAGAAGGCCAAGAGAGAGAAAGCCTTCCCCTGGAGCTGATGCCCTGAATTTGGCCTTTTGGCCTACTTTGACTGCGAGGAAATAAATTTCTCTTTGTTAAAACCATCCACTTGTTGTATTTCTGTTATAGCAGCACTAGATAACTAAGACAGAATTTGGTATCAGGAGTGGGGTGCTGCTCTAACAGATACATAAAATGTGGAAGCGGTTTTAAAACTGTGAATGGATAGATGTGCGGCAGTGACAGAGGACCACCAGCAGCAGAGAACCTACAGCAGCAGAGAAGCAGCAGCAGCAGAGAACCAACAGCAGCAGAACCAGGAGACCAGTGAAAGATGGCGCTGGAGCCGACCCACGGAACGAGAGAGCTGAACGCCTGTGTGCAGAAGGCTTCCTGGCAGAGTGGGGCACCTCCGGGCACTTACCAGTGGAGCTACTGAGCTTTGGAACACTTGCCGCAGCAGGGCAGATGCGGGCATGAGGCCCGAGGGCCAAGAGGCCATAGGAAGCAGAAGCTGAAGAGACAAGGGACACAAGAAGCCGAGCTGCTTCAGCCTCAGAAGGTATGGTCATGACCTCAGGGTTTCCAAAGGGTGGAGCGATGGCCTCTGGTGTTTCTAAGGGTGGTTGTCACTCCGATGGACTAGGAGAATGGTGCACCTAAAGCCAAGGGAGCAGAGGTGCTGTCCCAGTGGGCCTGGAAGGCAGAGCTGAAGCCCAGGGCCAAGGGGCTTCCACTCAAAATCCAGAGACTGTAGCCAATACCTAGAGTCTAGAGGGCAGGGCTATTGTGTAAATTGTCTCAGAGAACAGAGGATTATTTTCAAAGCCTTGAGGGATGATGTAATGTGTTCTGCTGACTTGCTTGGTGCCTGTTATCACTTCTTTGACTGCAATTTCTCCCATTTGTAATGGAAATGTCTAGCTTGTGCCTGTTCTGCCATTGTACCTTTGGAAGCAGATAACATGTATTTCAGATTTCACAGATGAAGAGGAATTTTTGGATTTTGGACTTGGAGTTAAGACTTTTGCTATGATATCATGGGGTGAACATGTTTTCCATGTTGCAAGGATGTGATTTTTGGGGGGGCAAAGGGTGGAATGTCATGGTTTGAATTATGTCCCCCAAAAATTGTGTGTATCAATTTGGCTAGGCCATGATTCCTGGTACTGTGGTGATTTTCCTATATGTTGTAAATCCTGTCTCTATGATGTTAATGAGGGATGATGGGTGGCAGTTGTGTTAGCAAGGCAGGACCTGATCTACAAGACTGGATTGTGTCCTGAGGCAATCTCTTGAGATATAAAAGACAGAAGTGAGCAGTGAGACAGGGGGACCTCATACCATCAAGAAAGCAGTGCCAGGAGCAGAGCGTGTCCTTTGGACCGGGGTCCCTGCGCAGAGACGCTCCTAGTCCGGGGGAACACTGATGAGAAGGCCGAGAGAGAGAAAGCCTTCCCCTGGAGCTGATGCCCTGAATTTGAACCTTTAGCCTACTTTGACTGTGAGGAAATAAATTTCTGTTTGTTAAAACCATCCACTTGTTGTATTTCTGTTATAGCAGCACTAGATAACTAAGACAGTAGGTCAACCAATTAGTTGTAAAGTAAGATATCAAGTCAGTCTGACTGACTTACAAAGACTCACAGGTGTATTGGACCTGGTCCAAATTCTTCAAAGTCAATTATTAAATGTTCAGAGAATTTGAGAACCAGTAGTTAAAGTACTGGTAGCTTAAAATGGGCCACAGTGGGAATACATATAATACAAAAATTGGTAAACAATATGACATGTGACAGGGATTTTTTTTTTTTTCAATTGGAGAGCCAATTTGCTGGCAAAATACTACAGGATCCAAGTTATTAACTATTAAACAATTTAAGCCTAAGAACAGTTCATAAATAAATGGTTTTATGTGTACTCATAAGTTTAAGGTGATGTTCTAATCAAATATATGTTATTGTTTGGCTTCCATATGATGAAAATACTAGATATATTCTAAATCTATAAACTTTAATTATCACTTAACATTTACCCAAAGTTTGGATAAATTAGCAATTTCACTTATTAGAGTTTATCTTAAAAATAAATACTGACACAGAGACCTCACCGTTCTTCTTCATATAGTCCAACTTCTTGGATTATTTGCTTAGCATACAGATTGAATACATATGCTGAAAGGATACAACCCTGACGCACACCTTTCCTGACTTTAAACTACTCAGTATCTCCTTGTTCTATCTGAACAACTGCCTCTTGATCTATGTACATATTCCTCATGAGCACAATTAAGTGTTCTGGAATGCCCATTCTTCGCAATGTTATCCATAATTTGTTTTGATCCACACTGTTGAATGCCATTGCATAGTTAATAAAACACAAGTAAACATCTTTCTGGTATTCTCTGCTTTCAGCCAGGATCCATCTGACATCAGCAATGATATCCCTGGTTCCACGTCTGCTTCTGAATCTGGCCTGAATTTCTGGCAGTTCCCTGTCAATATACAGCTGCAGCCACTTCTGAATGACCTTCAGCAAAATTTTACTTGCATGTGATATTAATGATATTGTTTGATAATTTCTGCATTCAGCTGGATCACCTTTCTTAGGAATATGCATAAATATGGGTCTCTTCCAGTAGGTTGGCCAGGTAGGTGTCTTCCAAATTTCTTGGCATAAATGAGTGAGCACTTCCAGAGCTTCATCGTTTGTTGAAATATCTCAGTTGATATTCCTTCAATTCCTAGAGCCTTGTTTTTCAAGAATGCCTTCAGTGCAGCTTGGACTTCTTCCTTCAGTGCCATCAGTTCCTGATCATATGTTACCTCTTGAAATGGTTGAATGTCAACCAATTCTTTCTGGTATAATGACTCTGTGTATTCCTTTCATCTTTTTTTGATGATTCCTGTGTTGTTTAATATTTTCCCTATGGAATCCTTCACTATTGCAACTCGAGGCTTGAATTTTTTCTTCAGTTCTTTCAGCTTGAGAAATACTGAACGTGTTATTCCCTTTTGGTTTTCTATCTCCAGGTCTTTGCACTTGTGATTATAATACTTTACTTTGTCTTCTCAATCCACCCTTTGAAATCTTCTGTTCAGTTCTTTTACTGCATCAGTTCCTCCTTTTGCTTTACCTATTTGACGTTCAAGAGCAAGTTTCAGAGTCTCTTCTGACATCTATTTTGGTCTTTTCTCCCCTTCCTGTCTTTTTAATGACTGTCTTAGTCATCTAGTGCTGCTCTAACAGAAATACCACAAGTGGATGGCTTTAACAAAGAGAAATTTATTTTTTTTACAGTCTAGTAGGCTACAAGTCCAAATTCAGGGCATCAGCTCCAGGGGAAGCCTTTCTCTTTCTGTAAGCTCTTGAGGAAGGTCCTCATCATCATCAGTCTTCCCCCAGACTAAGAGCTTCTCTGCACAGGAACCTCGGGTCCAAAGAACGCGCTCTGCTTCCATCACTGCTCTCTTGGTGGTATTAGGTTCCCATGTGTCTCTGCTTGCTTCTCTCTTTTATATCTCAAAAGACACTGGATTAAGACATTATCTAATCTTGTAAACCTCATCAGCATAACCTCATCACAGTGATAGAGTTTACAACACATAACGAAATCACATCAGATTACACAATCATACAATACTGGGAATCATGACCTAGCCAAGTTGCTACACACATGTTTTGGGGGACATAATTCAATCCATGACACCCACTCTAATTCTCTTTAACATAAAATTACAATCACAAAATGGAGGACAACCATATAATACTGGGAATCATGGCCAAGCCAAACTGATACACACAGTTTTGGGCAGACATAATTCAATCCATGACAATGACCTCTTGCTTTCTTCATGTACAATGTCCTTCAGGTCATTCCACAACTCATCTGGTCTTTGGTCAATAGTGTTCAATGTGTCAAATCTATTCTTGAGATGATCTCTAAAATCAGGTAGGATATACTCAAGGTCGTACTTTGGCTCTTGTGAGCTTGTTATAATTTTCTTCAGTTTCAACTTAAACTTGCATAAGAGCAATTGATGGTCTGTCTCACAGTCGGCCCCTGGCCAAGTTCTGACTGATGATATTGAGCTTTTCCATCATCTCTTTCCACATATGTAGTTGATTTGATTCCTGTGCGTTCCATCTGGTGAGGTCCATATGTATAGTCACTGTTTATGTTGGTGAAAAAAGATATTTGCAATGAAGAAGTCGTTGGTCTTGCAAAATTCTATCTTGCGATCTCTGGTATTGTTTCTATCACCAAGACCATAATTTCCAACTACAGATCCTTCTTCTTTGTTTCCAACTTTCACATTCCAATCACCAGTAATTATTAATGATAAAGAAGATATACAGATGGCAAATGAGCATATGAAAAGCATACTCAATATTATATGTCATCAGAGAATATAAACTTAAAACAATAAGATTCCACTATACATCTATTAGAATGGCTAAAATCCAAAATACTAACTATACCAAATGCTGGTGAGGATGTGGAATAAAAGGAACTTTCATTTACTGTTAGTGAGAATGCCATTTTGGAAGACAGGCTCTTAGTCTTACAAAGCTACACAGAGGTTTTCCATGTTTTTGTTGTTAGATGCCTTTGAGTTGGTTCCAACTCATAGCGACCCTATGTACAACAGAACAAAACACTGCCTCGTCCTGTGCCATCCTCACTATCATTGCTATGTTTGAGCCGCTTGTTGCAACTGCTGTGTCACTCCATCTCTTTGAGGGTTTTCCTATTTTCTGTTGACCCTCTATTTTATCAAGCATGATGTCCTTCTCCAGAGACTTGTCCCTCCTGACAACTTGTCCAAAGCCTTTGAGATGAAATCTCACCATCCTCGCTTCTAATGAGCATCCTGGCTGTACTTCTCCAAGACAGATTTTGTTTGTTCTTCTGGAAGTCTGATATTCTTTGCCAACTCCATAATTCAAAGGCATCAATTCTTCTTCAGTCTTCCTTATTCATTGTCCAGCCTTTGCATGCGTGCAAGGCAAATGAAAATACCATGGTTTGGATCAGATGCAACTTAGTCCTCAAGGTGACAACTTTGCTTTTTAACACTTAAAGGAGGTCTCTTGCAGAACATTTGCCCAATGCAATATGTCATTTGATTTCTTGATTGCTGCTTCCATGGGTGTTGAATGTGGATCCAAGTAAAATGAAATCCTTGGTAACTTCAATATTTTCTCCATTTATCATGATGTTGCTTATTAGCCCATTTGTGAGGATTTTTGTTTTCTTTGTGTTGAGGTATAATCCATATTGAAGTCTATAGTCTTTAATCTTCATCGGTTAGTGCCTCAACACAGGTTCACTTTCAGAATGCAAGGTCGAGTCATCTGCATATCAAACTTATGGATAAGTTTACCATACAATCAGGCAATCACACTCCTAGATATTTACCCAAATGCGTTAAACTTTTTGTCCACACAAAAACCTGCACATGAATGATTATAACAGCTTTATTCATAATTGTCCAAAATTGGAGGTAACCAAGATGCCCTTCAATCGGTAAATGGATAATCAAATTATGATGCATCCATACAGTGCAGTATTATTCATCGGTAAAAAGACATGAGCTATCAAGTTATGAAAAGAAGTTTAGGGACTTTAAATGCGTGTAGCTAGGGGAAGAATTCAGCCTGAAAAAGCTACACGCTTTACGATTGTAATTATATGACAATGTGGAAAAGGCAAAACTATATAGAAATATTCACTGGTTTCAACGGATCTGAGAGGAGGGGAAGAGGGATAAATGAATAAAACAGAGCATTTTAAGGAGAGTAAACTATTCTGTACAATAATGTAATACTGGATACATAGCATTACACATTTGTCAAACTCCATAGAACTGTACAACTGATAGAGTGAACTTTAACATAAACAATAAATTTTAGTTCATAATAACATATCAATATTGGTTCAACCATTGTAAAAAATGTACCACAGGAATGCAAGATGTTAATACACCTACTCTTCACTTATCAACTATCCCATTATCCAACATTTCACATTTACAATAGTAAAAAATCTACTATCTATTTTGCACTTTAATGATGTAGATCTGGCAATAACAAACACTGAGGTGGGAGGTGAGAGTAATATTAACTGTGTTGGTTAATATTATGTGTCAACATGGCCAGGCCATGATTCTCAGTGGTTTGATGGTTATGTAATGATGTAATTTGGCAATTATGTAATGATGTAATTTGGCAGTTGTGTAATGATGCAATTTGACAGTTATGTAATGATGTAATATGGCAGTTGTGTAATGACGCAATTTGAAAGTTATGTGATGATGTAATTTGGCAGTTCTGTAATGATATAGTCATCCTCCATTTTGGGATATGATGTGGTCATCCTCAATTTTTGCACAACATCCATTTTCACATAATGACCTGGTGTTTGGAACTTAACATGTTAATAAGTGAGGAGTGGGTATTGTCATGCTTTGAGTTATGTCCCCCAAAAAATGTGTGCATCAATTTGGCTGGGCCATGATTCCCAGAAGTGTGTGGTTGGCCTCCATTTTGTGATTGTAATTTTATGTTAAAGAGGATTGGGGTGGGATTGTAACACCACCTTTACCCAGGTCACATCCAATGTAAAGGGAGTTCCCTGGGGTGTGGCCTGCACCACCTTTTCTCTCTCAAGAGATAAAAGGGAAGGGAAGCAAGCAGAGAGTTGGGGACCACATACCATCAAGAGAACAGTGCCGGGAGCAGAGCACGTCCTTTGGACCAGGGTCCCTGTGCAGAGAAGCTCCTAGTCCAGGGGAACACTGAAGAGAAGGCCGAGAGAGAGAAAGCCTTCCCCTGGAGCTGACGCTCTGAATTTGGACTTTTAGCCTACTTTACTGTAAGGAAATAAACTTCCCTTCATTAAAACTTTCCACTTGTACTATTTCTGTTATAGCAGTACTAGATGACTAAGACAGGTGTTATAGGAGAAACTGTTTGAAGGAGGGGGCACTTTCTCTTTCTTTTTAATTGTTCTATAAACCTAAAACTGCTCTAAAACCAAAGTATATTAAAATAATTTTTTAAAAATGAATGAATTGGCATTTCACTTACTGGCATTTATCTTATAAATAAATACTTATATATGAAACGTTATATGTATATATATTCATAGTAGTAATGCTTAATATTAAAAGACTGGATACAACCTAAAAAAAAAAAAAAGTCTTTCATACTTGGACCACTATATAGCTGTTAAAAAGAATATATCAGTTTTATGTATATACATAAGGAATGATATCTAAGTTATATTGTTAAATAAAACAAGGTGCCCAACATTGCATAGAATGTGCTATCTGTGAGAAATATTTATGTACGTATCTGTATATACACAGAGTATTAAGAAAGGATATATAAAAAACTGGTAGAAGTAGCTTCCTCTGGAGAGCTATACTGGGCACTTGAAATAAAGAATTGGAAGAAGGCTCCCTTACAATGTGTCGTTTTATAGATGATTTACCAATTATAATTATTTTATAAAAAGATTGAGAAGATGAATACTTACTGAACGTCTGCTTGATGGATACAAAATTCTTCCAGCCTTGTATATTTTAACATCTATCTAGATTGACATAATTTATAGAGAGCTTCATACCCAGTTATATTACTGCACTACCCCATGCCCCACTCTCGCACATGCCCCTAAGGAATTGTTGGAAACCCTTTAGTCATCGATCTAGCGAATTTTTGAGCATTTTGCATTTATTCCTTGATAAACCTAAGTGCTTGTTTTTTGCAGATGATCATGTACATTAGCAGCACATGTGATCTCTCTGATAATACCCAAAGTTTGCTACACGCAAATCTTGTTCACTCTTCTCACAACAACAATGGTTTCTACATTTTCCTTCTCAGTTTTCATTGCTGCTATATTAGATATGGTTTTATCAATGAGGATATGATTACGTCCTATTTCTTCACGTGTATCATCCCACTCTAGAATCTCTGGATGGCACAAATCATTAAGCTCTGGACTACTAACCGAAAGGTTAGCTGTTTGAACCCACCTAGTGATGCCTCAGAAGACAGGCCTGATGATTTGCTTCTGAAAGGTCACAGCCTTGAAAACCCTATGGAGAGGCTCTACTCTGCATACATGGGGTCATCATGTGTTATAAATGACTTGACAGCAACTAACAACACCACCTATCTGTCTGTCTATCCATCTATCTATCTATCATGTCTATCTACTATCTATCATCTTATGTTTTCAATTATATATGCCCAGAATATTTTGGGGGTATTTTCCCCATTGTCCTTTACTTTGGGATAAACTGTATCATATATTTTTTAAATCTATTATTTGAGAATATAATTTTAGCAAAGTACAAAAATCAGGAGGTTGCCGTTGGATGAAATTTCACAAATTGAGCCCACCTGTGTAACAAGTACCAGGTCAAGAACTAAAACATTGATATCACCCTACAGACCTCCCTTGTGCTTGCTTCTAGTCACTGATAACATGGCTAACAATATAAACACTTCCACCTGTTTTTGGAGTTGACATAAACGGAATCATACAGTGCATATTTTTTGTATTTAGATTTTTTTTCTACTTAAGTGTATGCTTGGGAGATTCATATATTATTGCATATGTTCAGAGATCGTTCATTCTCACTGCTATAGTAAATTGGATATGAGACTATATCACAATTTATTGATACATCCTACTATTGGTAGACATTTTGAAGGTTTTCAGTTTGGGACTTTTGTAAATACTGTTAATAAAAACAAGCAAGTAGACATATCTTCATATACATATGCTTCTGTTGCATGTATACTTAGAAGCAGAATTAATGGGTGATAAGTAATGCAATTTTTTAGTTCTAATACTGCCAGATAGTTTTCCAAAGTAGTTGTTTTAATGTACAGTCCCGTCAGCAGCATATGAGAGATCCAGTTGCTTGAAATCATTTCCATCGATCAGCATTGTTCATTTTTAGTCATTGTCTTAGTTATTTAGTAATGCTATAAAAGAAATACCACAAGAGGATAGCTTCAGCAAAGAGAAATTTATTCTCTCACAGTCTAGTAGTCTACAAGTCCAAATTCAGGGCATTGACTCCAGGAGAAGGTTTTCTCTCTTCTTCGTCCGCTCTGGAGGAAGGTCCTTGTCATTAGTCTTCCCTTGGTCTGGGAGCATCTCAGCACAGGAAACGCAGGTCCAAAGGATGTGTTCTGCTTCTGGCACTGCTTTCTTGGTGATATGAGATTCCCATGTCTCTCTACTTGCCTCTCTCTTTTATATCTCAAAAGAGGCTGGCTTAAGACACTACCTAATCTTGTAGACCTCATCAATATAACTGCCACCAATCCTTCTTATTACATCATAGTGATAGCATTTACAACACATAAGGAAATCACATCAGATGTTGAAATGGTAGACAATCATACAATACTGGGAATAATAGCCCAGCCAAATTGATACACACATTTTTGGGGGGACATAATTCAATCCATGACAGTCTTTTAGTAGGTCACAGTAGAAATTCTAACAAGACTGAATCAAACGTTTATGGCAAAGTGCTTCCCATTGATCTGTTTGAAGTTTCTCCATCAGCACTATTCTGTTTACAATATTAAAAAAAAATAGTATATTGTATGCCTCTTCATAGGATCCCCCTCAAAAAAATGTCGCTTTTTTCATCTGTCTTTGCACAAATGTACTTTAGAATGTTTTATACCAATTTTTTTTGTGATGTCATTGATTATATAAATTTTAAAAAAATAAAATTTTTACTATATTCGGTGTTTAATCCAGAATCAAAATATTGTAGGACAGTGTGAATTGTGTAACTGAATTTGGGAATAAGTGGCTCTGTTTACATCCAGGGATATGTATGAGTTGTCATTTTTCTGAGTTCTTAAGAGACAATTTTACTATTTTTGTCAAGAACTGTAAAGAAGCTGAATTTGTAACCTACTTAAAAGTTGTTTTTATGTTCTATTACTGCCATAACAAATTATCATAAACTTAGTGGCTTAAAACATTGGTCATTTATTGTCTCACAGTTGTGTAGGTTAGAAATCCAATATGGATCTCTCTGGGCTAAAATGAAGACATCAGTGGGGCTGTCTGTATTCCTTACTAAAGGTTCTGCTGGAGAATCCACTTCCAAGCTAATTTAGATCCTTGGCAGAATTCAGTTTCATATGATTATAAGATTGATTTCCTGTTTCCTTGTTGGCTGTAGGCCAGGAGTCTTTCTCTATTTCTAGAGACTATCACATGCCTTGGTTTATGGTCCCCTTCCTTCTTCAAAGACAGCAGTTGTACTGTGAATTTTTCTCACTCTTCAAATTTCTCTGACTTACCTTTAGGTCTCCTCAATCCTGTTTTCTCTTCTGTTGTTACTCTCTGACTTCAGCTAGAGAAATTTCTCTGCTTTTAAATGATGACATGTGTACAACAGAATAATCCAGAATAATCTCCCTAGAGTTGGTCTATAATCTTAATTCCATCTACAAAATCCCTTCACATCGGCACCTAGATTAGTGTTTGATTGAATAACCAGGGGATGAGATTCTTTCAGGGGACACCTTTTGAATTCTATCAAGTAAGGTGATTAGTTTTCCTGTTACTGTTTTATGGATGCTGCCAGCAACATGAGACTCTGTGTCAGAGACAAAGAGCTTTTCACTCAGGGCACAACAAGCAACACATGCATCAGAATAATTGCTTAGGTTTCCCTTACCCTCATGTCCCACAGGTGCCACACTATAAACTAGACAGTATCTGCACATGGAGTGGTTGGATTAGAATTCAGGGAGTAACCCAAAGGAACCCAGGGCCAAGAGACTAGCACCTTTTGAGCAAGCCACATGGTAGCTACCACAAATAAACCAGTCCTCCTCTCACAAGGGAGCATGTTATTATAAAGAAGTCACTAGGTGATTGCTTTGATCTACTTAATTGCCTTTGTGACTAGTTTCAAAAACTATTCAGTATCAGGAGATGAATTGTTATTAGCTGTCCTCAAATTAATCCCAACTCATGATGACATATGGGTGCAGATTAGAAAACCATAGGGTTTTCAAAGCTGTCGGCTTTTGGAAGCAAATCTCCGGGCCTGTCTTCTGAGATGCCTTTGAGTACATTTGAAATACCAACCTTTCGGCTAATAGTCAAGCACTTAACTGTTTTCACCACCCAGGGACTCCTTAGAAGGTAGATAAACCCTGCAACCTGCCATAGTCACCAAGAATATGCAGGGATGCTCGGGGCCACGGCAAACTGCTCTGACTGCTCTCACATGAATTTCTTCACATAAGATCTGTGCAATCCACTCAATCCCTCTTTGATATCTTATCTCATTTCTTTTCCCCTTACTCATTCTAGTTCAATCACCTTTCTGTTTGTCCAAATGTCAGCCATGTTTCCAACATAAGACCTGCTGCCCAGTATAGTTTTCTGCAAGGATGGAAACATTGTATAATCTGCACTGTCCATATGAGGTTACTAAGCATTGATATTGAATGGAGGAATTAAATTTTAAAATTTAATTGATTTAAATTTAAATAGCCACTTGTGGCTAGTGGACTGTGCATCTTTGAAGGTTTCATCTACTTGGAATGACCTAACCCTGGATAGTTACACGTTGCATACTTAACTCTGTCATCTTCAAAAAATCTTTGTCCAAATTTTACCTTCTAAGTGAGACTTGGAGCCCTGGTGGTACAGTGGTTAAGACTTTTCCTGTCCTCCCTGTATAATGTCACAACTGCTTCCCACCTCACTTACACTCCCCACCTTATCCGACCTGCTCTATCTTTTTTTTTTTTTTTTAATTCCATAGAATTTGTCACCTTATGGCATCATATCTGATGTTTACATTTATCTGAGACTTTTTGGAGATATTTCACTTATTTTTCACCATGCTGAAATTTTTGTCTTTTCTTTTTAAATGTATCTCTTTTATTTTCCATAATAACTTTTATTCTAAGATTTTCAGGTTTGTCAATTTATTATTACACATAATATTTTCTTTTAAAAAATAACCAACTAAACTGATCTATATTGTATGGGGTGTTATATACATAAATTAATGCATTTGTTAGAAACCATAAAGAATGCACTTTATGCAAATTTAAAAAGGTAAACAGATGTCAAGAATCCCAGAATGCAGTGTTGACTATGACAAATGAATTTAATCATATTATTAATGTATAACATAATTGCATGGAAGTAGGTGGAAAAACAACTTTGTAAAATTATTTTGAATGGTTATTGTAAGGCTAAGGAAAAAAGCACTGCACATAAATACTGTACTGTCCTTGGTAAATTTGTTTCTCATTGGAGGTAATTCTGAAATTACAAAAATACTAAGTTTGACATATAAGTAAATTGTAAAAAATGGGAGCCAGGTTTCTCATTGTCAGGGTAAGAAGTTAAAAATAAGCAAGAGAGGAAGGCTGTAATAAACCCTTAGTGCTGGATTACATTCAGAGATCTCATTATTAACTCATGTTTATTTTAGTACATACATATGTATATATATATATATACTACATACATACAGATGTGTATACATGCAGATAAATGTGTATATATATGCAACTATAGATATATATGCATACATGAGTTAGTGAAAATACACATATTTACTAGTACTAGCACTATTAACTGAACGGGCCTAGAAGCAGTGACAACACAGTAGTAATATATTTTTAGTTATTATAGTTAATATGCAACATTATATAATTACACCTATATTACAGGTTTCAGAAACCATGTTTAATTTTTATTCCTAAGTGTGACTTTGGATATTACTAATTAAATTACTCTCTTTTTAAGTCTCTACAGCAACATAAGGGTACTTCAGTTATTCTGATTAAAGATATTGGTCATTAAATTGGTTAATTTTGTTTTTAATGTAAACCATATTTCTAGTTTACATGAACTTCAGCAGAGAGCTGGGCATATGGTCACGATTCTGGAACATCAGGCAAAAATTTTAGAGGAATTGCCCTCAGTATATTAACAATTTTTAAAAAAAGTTAATTCTTTATGATTGAATCTTGTTTAAGATTTTCATTATTCCATTTATAGAAAAGAAAACGTCTCTAATTTGATAAGGTATTCTGCGCTATAATTAAACTATGTAGTTAGTTCCAAACAAATGAATTATTTTACCCTCTGCACATATGTACATTAATTAAATATAATTAATTAAATATAATTACTAAAATATTGTATAATACTATTCTTATTGTGGGTTGAATGGTTGCCCTCAAAAGCCGTGTCTACGTGGAAACTGTATGACCCTTATTTGGAAAAAAGTGTCCTTGAAGATGTAATATATTTAGGGTTATCAAGGAGATATCATCCTGGATAGGGTGAGCCCTAAATCAAATTACAAGAGAAGGGGAGAACAACCAGATGAGAAGGCCATGTGAAGATGGAGTTAGAGATTGAAGTTATGCTGTCACATGCCAAGGAACACATGGAGCCACCAAAACGTGGGTGAGACAAGGAAACCTCCCTTAGAGCCTTTAAAGGAAGTGCAGCCCTGCCAACACTATGAGTTCAGACCTCTAGCCATTAGAACCTTGAGAGAATAAATTTCTCATTTTAAGCCACCAAGTTTATGGTAATTTGTTATCACAGCGCTAGGAGACAAATGTATCTGTATTCATCTTTAATTCCCCTTCACTAGAAAATTACTGAAAACTGTGCATAAGCCACTAATTGCCTTTGACTTATTCCTTGACTTGTTTTGCCTTCCCTTGATTGTTCCCTGTCTACTAGTCAGTAGTGGAATGGTTGTTGATTTGCGTCATAAGCATAAAAGGAACCCCCAAAAATGTTGCTTTTTTTTATACTAAGAAGTCCACATTCAGACTTTATTAATTAAATATACCCACAATTGCTTTCTTCAGTAAAGTCATCAAAATAAATACTTCTAGTTCTTTATTACTCCAGATATAATTTTTTTCTCTCTTTACAGTCTTTAGGTTCTCTACTTCTTGTAAACGCACAGATTGCTCCCTGCTCTGTTTATGTAAAATAGTAGTGTAACGGGCTCTGTAGTCACCTCAACCCTCAAAAAATCAACTTCAAACTCTAGTTACTATAAAAATAAGATATTTATCATTGTGATGAATGTAGACTCTATGATAATTTCTATATATACTTCTTAATTATTGTTCTTGGCTCATTATTTAAACTGTTTCTTTCTTTTTTTTTTTTTTTACATATGATTTAGTCTATATCATTATATCAAAGGAAGGAGTAAACTAAGCTATTGCTTACACATATTCAATACTATTCCATGTTCTGGAAATCAAATGAAAAACATGTTTAAGAGAGGAGTAAGTCAAACTCTGAGAAAAAAACCAATGTTGATTTGATGTGAGAAATTACCATTAGATTTAGCATGTAAACATGATGAGCATAAACATGATGAACATGGTGAATTTGTGGAGATGAAATGATGAGTGCAAGCCGATCAGCTAAGAGTGAAAATAGAGAAGGAAGTTTGAAGGGAAAGGATATTTTAAAATAATCACCTAGAAGAGGCAGAGACACTGGACTCAGTAGGATTCATGGTCTTGAAGTTGAATTTATTATTTTTATTATTATTAATTCAGGTTCCATTGTGAAAGATATACAGAGATTGTATTACTACAAGGTGATTGTTTTGTCAAGCAAGACAAAAGGGGAGAGTCAGTCAGAAATTTAGTAGTAGGGGGAGGGAGTAGGAGTGAGAGGGTATGAAGCTGTGTGGGAAAATGAAACCTGAGGTAAAAGAATCGAGTAGATGTGATTCAAGGCTTTCTGAATTCAAATATTAGGAGGAGTAATTAACGCGGAAGGATAAAGCATGGTGGTCAGAAGTAGAAATACATACTGTACATACGTT
The DNA here is from genome assembly GCA_030035585.1 of Dugong dugon. Lineage (NCBI taxonomy): Eukaryota > Metazoa > Chordata > Mammalia > Sirenia > Dugongidae > Dugong > Dugong dugon. The sequence goes on along the minus strand of CM057477.1, from coordinate 43,915,492 downwards.
AATTCAGGTATGTAAAAACCCATAGATGTTTAAAATTGGTTTACTTATGTATCCGCTATGCTTTGCTCTATATACTATGCAAATTCTTTAATAACAGAAAACATCATATTTTAAAATATCTTGTTTCTAAACTCTGCAATCAAAACACTGACTGAGGCACCGTAGATGCTTAAATAATTTTTGGTAAGTATGTGTGTGAGTCTGTATGTGTGTGTGTGCATGTTAAAAGCATACTTATATAAAAGCCTAATAACTATCAGTTTTAAATGTAATCTGGTAAATATTTATTCTCAATTGTAAATAGCACACCTATCTAATTATTTTGGAAATAATAAATTTGATCAGTTTAATATTTATTTTTAAATATCATTTTATCTAAAAATGATTTTGAGAAGGACTTAATTTCATGTATGTCTTGTGGGCTGTAGGCAAAGCATTTCCGAATGAACAGTTCGATAATAAAATAATGATGAGCAAGTAGGGAAGAGAAATGAGAACAAAGAAAAGAAAATTGATTATTGGCAAATTGTGGACCTAGATCACCTTCTGAAAAGCCTGAATAGGTAGAGAACAGACAATTATAATGTCTATAGGTAAATGATTACATCTACTCTTTTAGAAAATACTTCCCTAAGTAAATATTTTATTTTTACAAATTATTTTGCTATTATAATATATTGTTTTGTTATTATTTTCAGAAAGTTTCTTCTCTCTTATCTTTCTTCCCTTAAGATATTTTATAAATTCTTCAAGAGATGAGAATTTCCCTTCCATTTTATTTTAAATATTCTGCAGGGATTTCTAAATGATTATACTCACGTAACTGACATCCAATAAAGATGTGGAAATAATATAATTTTATGTTTTTCCAAATTTTTGCTTCATATGCATAATGAATAAATATACTATCGAGATTCTGGTCTTTAAGTAGGACTTTTTTGAAATAGAAAGTTTTTTATATGTAGATGAATCCTCTTAGCCTCAGAGATATAGCGGCATTGATTCATCTAAATGGAAATTTTAATGTCACTGTACATTTTCTGCTAAATGGTATGCAAACAATTTTGCATATATTAACTTACTGGCATGCGTTTAACATTTATCTTTTCTTATCCTATATATATATATGAATATATATGTATATGTATGTATATGCATGCATATATAATTTGTTCTTACTTGATTATCCATATTTCCATGTAAATGGAGAAATACAGAAAAGAATTTCATAACAGATTAATTAGAGGAAAGCCCAAGTACCTGTCCACTAGTTAATTAGTCACTAACTAGTTCTATCCACCTTACATTTAAACTCAATTTTCCTCAATTTTCTTATCTAAAATATCAACTTGCACAGAACAATCTCTAAGTTCTTTTTACTTATGACTTAAGGCTATGTATATTTAAGCAATGCCACTAAAAGAAATGTAAAAGAAAAAAATAAATTATGTTAAAAAATAGATTCAATGACAAATTGTTCCTATGCAAATTATTTTTGTATAAAAAATGAATATTTGCCTTAATGATGATGATGTGGAAATTGTATTAAATCATACAAACTATGAGCAATAACTCATTTTTGGAAGCACTCTTATCTAATAATATTTAAGAGACATCTGCATTATTAATGAGAAAAGATGTATACTTACTATCGGTTTTTCCAAAGTGGCAGCTATTCTTCAGAAATATAATTTGAGTTTACAGAGATATGAGTTCAATAATTAAATACAATGTACATATATGGATTGTTGAGAGATAATTTTCCACAGATGTCTTGCATTTATGTACATCTTGTGAGGGAAGCAATGTTGTCTGTTCTTCTGGACTATCTTTTTAAAGATATTTGTATTACAAAAGATCTTGGAATATAGAGATAGCATTTCCTTTGGCACAAAGATAGACTTGCTTATAGACTTAGGATATAGAGATATTTTCATCCTCTGGAAGAAAGGACAGGCATGCTTACTGTCTATATAATAAAGATAATACCTCCATCAAAGCAAAGAGCAAGCATGCCAAAAGATCAACATTCCCTAAACTCAGGGTTCCTCTCCTGTATTGCAAGTACAGATTTTCATCTCTGTCTGTATTATGTAGCAACTACGGGATTTGGGTGGGAAGGGAATCTGATGCACATGTTGATACTCAGGTTGCTTGCTGTGACGTGAGCAATATAATCCTTAGTCTGACTCAGGAGTCCTTTCCTCTACCAGCATCCAAGAAATTGTTATAGGCTAACTTGTTACTTTGGGGGTAGAGTAAAATCTCTGACTCTTCCCATTTCTTGACACTTTTGGTAAAAAAGATTGGGTGCTGACAGAAACCTGAGTTTTTTGAACAGGAAGAAGGAGGGCTGTTGGGCAGTTAATGGTAATTGAAGTAGTTATGGAAATCATAGTCAGCATGTTCATCAGTTTTTAGGACAAATGGGTAATAAATAGTCTGCCACTTTGTTGACTTTTAGTGATGAGGAATTGAGGTGATGGTTTCTGGTTGAGTACTGAGAAATGGTTAAATATCAGCCTTCTGTATGGTGCCTTCGTTGTTGCATGGGCACTTCCTTTTCATCTGACAGTCAGCTCAGGTGTGCTCCATTGTAACAAGTAGTGCTGAGATACACCATATATATACAGAAGTTTCTGCTCTCTCTCCCCATCAGACAAGTTACAGAGATGTGTTTCTATACTGAGCAAAGAAAGAAGGAAATTCATGACCACTATGGGACAAAACCCTGAAAGGTTTTAAAACTTTGGTTGGTTGATTTGAAGATGAGGGGTGGGTGCAAAAGTTTTGTTAAGAAATAATGACAATAGCTAGGTTATCTTAGAGCTCACTCCTTCCTATCATCCATCATGAATAAATTTAGATCAAGTCAGAGAAATCTTCTTGGGTGTCTCTTTTTTTCATTTGTTTTTTGCTTATTTTGCAAGCAAAGAACTGCTTGTCCTGTGTTCTGGACTATATTTTCAAGAATATATGTACAGTTTACAGTCTTAGAAAATAGAGTCTCTCTCTAGAACCAATCCAGGCATGCTCACCCTCAGTATATAAAGTTAATACCCTTTCCCAGAAAAATGTGTAGGTATGTTTATTGCCCAATATAGGAGATTTGGATTTTCCCATGTGGTGCAAACAGTTTGTGCTCCACTACTAACCTAAAGGTTGGAGGAGCAAACTCACCCAGAGATACCGTGGAAGAAAAGGCCTGGCAATCTGCTTCCATTAAGACTATAGCCAAGAAAACCCTGGAAACCATTCTACTCTGTAACACATGAGGCCACCACTTGTCAGAATCCACTCAATGGCAGCTAACTACAACTGATAGCAAGCTAATGATTTCTCTCCTATAAGCTAACCTAATGCATGAGCAAATTGTCCGAGTCCATATTCTGTCACCCCTGCAGCACTTGGCATCTAAGGAACTAACACACATGCTGATGTTCATGCAGCATGCTGGGCGATGAGTAATAAAGACTTCTGTCTCTGGCCCACAAGTCTCTTGTCCTAAAAAAAAAAAATCTATCCAAAAATATGTGGCACACTAATTTTTTAGCTTGCAAGTAGTATGGAAATTCAGACCCTTCACTATTTTTGGCATGAATATAGACTATTTTAGCCATATAGTTTAAATTATATTAACACAAGAGTAGGTGCAGACACAGTTGTATAAGGAAATATATTAATGAAAATTATAGTGACGATCATATTTTTTTCTTATCTTTAGCCAGTTATTTTTTACCAAAAATAGAGGACAAGGCATTTTCTTCATTAAAGACAATGAAACTCTTTTGCTAATATGAAAAGTTTGCTTCAGGATTTTAAAATGATATATTAAGACAATGTAAATGCTGAAATAAAGCAGAAAGTCAGAATCACAGACTACAGAGTGATTAGAGTGTCCATTCTTGAATGCTTTAGTCAGAATATATTTACATATTTCTTTTAACTATTTCTATATTTTATGAAACAAAATTTTCCTTGGTATGGTTTTTGTAGCACATTTTGCATTATTTTATTTAATATACTTTCAAGTACTACAATTTCCACATCAGAATATGAAATTAATAAAAGACTAACTTGCACATTTGGTGACATTCAACCTTCCTTTGCTTTAGAAAAAATACTAAAATCTAATTTTCATGGTTGCAAGATAGATACTTTTTTCTACCTTTGTATTCTTAGAAGTAAACTAACTTAAGGCCACCAAAGTAGTGGTCTCATCAAGCATGAAAGGAGGTACTTGCAATAGCTTACAACAGTTATTTCAAATCCCAAGGGCAATTTTTAGGCAAGTAGTCAATAATATTATTATATTATGAACTTGGTGGAAAGAAATCTTAAAAAAAAAAAGTTTGTACAGGTTGAAAGCTAAGCAAGTGCTTTTTTTTTTTTCCTGTTCTTTATACAGTTGGCCCTGTGTATATGTGGGTTCCGAATCGGCAGATTCAACCAATGGTAGATCGAAAATACTCCAAAAAAGAAAAGATAGTTCGAAAAAGCAAAACCTGAATTTGCTGACCACGGAGCACTATGCTGAATCTACGTGAATGAAGTGATGTGTGTAAGCATACCTTGCTGTAGTCTCCCACACCATTTCACAGTTCCTCCATCTCTCTCCGGCACGTGTGGTTTGAGCATTGTTCACCTTGTGTTCACTACTTGTGTTGTGTGTACCCTTTGTTTCTGTAAAAAAACGGCTGCTAAAAAGCAATTAAGTGGTCAAAACAATCCTTCACAGGCTAAGAGGGAGTGTAAAGTGCTACCTCTTGATGATAAAATAAAACTCTTAGATCTTTTGATAAGTGACATGTTGCTTGCAGAAGTGGGCAGTAAGCTCAGAAAGGACTCAAGCATTCACACAATAAGGCAGAAAGAAGCTGAAATTTGTTCAAGTGTTAATGCTGCCCCTACAACAGCAAAAATGGTCTCTCTGGTTTGTGACAGAGTGCTTGCAAAGACTGAGAAAACATTAACTGTTAAGTGTAAGCATAAACAACTATTTGCCTAGCATTTACATTGTATTAGTTATTATAAGTAATCTAGAGATGATTTAAAGTATACCGGAGGATGTGTGTAGCTTATATGCAAATACCATGCCAATTTATATAAGAGATTTGAGCATCCAAGGATTTTGGTATGGAGGAAGGGTCCTGGAACCAATCTGCCATGGATACCAAGCAAGGACTGTATTTGACTATTGGATAAAATAACTGTACATACCTCTTGCTATGTATATTTTGACTTATACATTCTGAAAAAAATTCAAATTCATTTTTGAAAATTACCAACACTTAATTAGAGCTCACGTGTGATTACTATCTGATAAAGTACATTAATATATACTGTTATATGACTGGAAAGAGCTGCCACCTCAAAGTAGAATCAACCTTAATGAAATGGATGGAGTCAAGCTTTCAGGACCTTCATTTGCTGATGTGACAGGACTCAAAATGAGAAGAAACAGCTGCAGACCTCCATTTATAATTGGAACATGGTATGTATGAATCTAGGAAAATCAGAAGTCCTCAAAAATGAAATGGAACACATAAAGATTTATATCCTAGGTATTAGTGAACTGCAATGGACTGGTACTGGCCTTTTTGAATCGGATAATCATATGGTCTACTATGCCGGGAATGACAAATTGAAGAAGAATGGTGCTGAATTCATCAACAAAAAGAAAATTTCAAGATCCATCCTGAAGTACAACACTGTCAGTGATAGGATAATATCCATACACCTACAAGGCAGACCAGTTAATGACTATTATTCAAATTTATGCACCAACCACTAATGCCAAAGGTGAGGAAATTGAAGATTTATACCAATTTCTGCAGTCTGAAATTAATGAAACATGCAATCAAGATGCATTGATAATTACTGCTGATTGGAATGTGAAAGTTAGAAACAAAGAATAAGGATTGATAGTTGGAAAATATGGCCTTAGGGATAGAAATGATGCCGGAGATCGTATGACATAATCTTGCAAGACCAACGAATTTTTCATTGTAAATACCTTTATTCAACAACATAAACAGTGACTATACACAAAGCTCACCCTATGAAAAACACAGGAATCAAACTGACTACATCTGTGGAAACAGTCAATGGAAAAGCTCAATATCATCAGCCAGAACAAGGCGGGGGGGCCGACTGCGGAACAAACCATCAATTGCTCATATACAAGTTTAAGTTGAAACTGAAGAAAACTAAAACAAGTCAATGAAAACCAAAATACAACATTGAGTATATCCCATCTGAATTTGGAGATAATCCCAAGAACAGATTTGATGCTTTGAACACTAATGACCAGAGACCAGACAAGTTGTGGGATGATGCTAAGGACATCATATCTGAATAAAGCAAAAGGTCACTAAAAAGACAGGAAAGAAAGAAAAGACCAAAATGGATGTTAGAAGAGACTCTGAAACTTGCTCTTAAATGTAAAGTAGCTTAAGTGAAAGAACGTAATGATGAAGTAAAAGCTGAACAGAAGATTTCAAAAAGTGGCTTGAGAATACAAAGTGAAGTATTATAATGAAATGTACAAACATCTGGAGTTAGGAAACCGAAAGGGAACAACACACTTGGCATTTTCCAAGCTGAAACTGAAGAAAAAATTCAACTTCAAATTGCAATACTGAAGGATTCTATGGACAAACTATTGAAAGACACAGGAAGCATCAAAAGCAGTTGGAAGGAATACACAGAGTCACCATACCAAATATAACTGGTCAACATGCAACTATTTTAGGAGGTATGATCAATCAAAAACTGGTGGTACTGATAGAAGAAATCCAAGCTGCACTGAAGTATTTGGTGAAAAACTAGGCTCCAGGAATTGATGGAATACAAATTGAGATGTTTCACCAAGGAAGGCAACCCTGGAGGTGCTCAGTCGTCTACGTCAAGAAATTTGGAAGACAGCTACCCTGCCAGATGACTGGAAGAGAGCCATATTTGTGCCCTTTTCAAAGAAAGGTGATACAACAGAATGTGGAAATAGTTGAACAAAATCATTAATATCACACCCAAGTATATTTGCTGAAGATAATTTAAAAATGGTTGCAGAAGTACATTGAAAAGGAACTGCCAGAAACTTCAGCCGGATTCATAAGAGGTTGTGGACTAAGGGATATCATTGTTGAAATCAGATGGATCTTGGCTGAAAGCAGAGAATACCAGGAAAATGTTTACCTGTGTTTTATTTACTATGTAAAGACATTCAATTGTGTGGGTCATAACAAATTATGGCTAACATTGCAAAGAATGGGAATTCCAGAGAACTTAATTGTGCTCATGAGGAACTGGTACATATACCAAGAGGCAGTTGTTTGAACAGAACAAGGGGATACTATGTAGTTTAAAATTAAAAAAGGTGTGTGCCAAGTTGTATCCTTTCACCATACTTATTCAATCTGTAGGCTGAGCAAATAATCTGAAAATATGGACTACAAGAAGAAGAATGTGGCTTCAGGATGGGTAGAAGACTTATTAGAAAACTTGGTTATGCAGATGAAACAACCTTGCTTGCTGAAAGCTAAGAGGACTTGAAGCACTTACTGATGAAGATCAAAGGCTGTAGTCTTCAGTATGGATTACAGCTCAACATAAAACAAATATCTTCATAACTGAACCAATAATAAACATCATGATAAATAGAGTAAATATTGGAGTTGTCAAGGACTTAATTTTACTTGGGTCCACAACCAACTCCCAAGGAAGCAGCAGTCAAGAAATCAAATGACGTATTGCATTGGGCAAATCTGCTGCAAAAGGCATCTTTAAAGTGTTGAAAAGTGAGAGATGGGACCAAGATGGTGGAGTAGTCAGATGCTCCTGGTGTTCCCTCTTACAATTAAGACCCAAAAAAACAAGTGAATCAATTATATATGAGAATCTAGGAGCCTTGAACATCAAAGGCAAAGTTGAAGAACTGGACTGAGTGGCAGGAGGAGGGAGAGATGATTCAGAAGCAGCGAGGAGTTGCCAGATCTGAGCCGGCAAAGAGCCTGAGCCCTTCAGCCCAGATAAGCTCAGGGATGAGCAGTGAGGCAGGCAAGCAGCAGTGCTCAGGAGGCATTTTCAGCACTGGGAGATACCCAGCGGCAGAAAGTCTACTCGGCCATCCAGAACCAATGAGAAGCAGCCCTCTATCGGTGAAAGATAAGTACTTGCGTCTGGCCAACAGCGCAGATCAAAAACTCCCCCCTTTTGGGAAAACCTCTCTCCCATTTACTTCCCCGCTCCCTGCTTTTTACAAGGGTGGGGAGGGTGGGTGAGGGTTATTTACTAACTAGATAATAGGTAAGAATTATCTTAGGTGAAGGGAAGGACAGCACACACTACAGGGGAAGTCAGCACAACTGGCCTAAATCAAAACTAAGAAGTTTCCTGAATACAATCAAACACTTTGAAGGACAGAGCAGCAGGGGTGAGGGTCTGGGAACCATGCTTTCAGGGGACATCTAGGTCAATTGGCATAACAAAGCTTATTAAGAAAATGTTCTGCATCCTACTTTGGTGAGTGGTGTCTGGGGTCTTAAAAGCTTGCAAGCGGCCATCTAAGATGCATCAATTGGTCCCAACCACCTGGAGTAAAGGAGAATGAAGAGCACCAAAGACACAAAGAAAGTATTAGCCCAAGAGACAGAAACGGCCACATAAACCAGAAGAACTAGATGGTGTCCAGCTACCACCAACGACCGCCCTGACAGGGAACACAACAGAGAGTCCCTCAGGGAGCATGGAAACGATAGGGTGCAGAATTCAAATTCTAGTAAAAAGACCAGACTTAATGGCCTGACTGAGACTGGAGGAACTCCAGAAAGCATGGCCCCCAGATTCTCCATCAGCCCAGAACTAAAACAATTTCCGAGGCCAACTCTGCAGACACAGATTGGACTGGACTGTGGGACATAAAATGATACTCATGAAGAGTGTGCTTCTTAGCTCAAGTTGATTCATGAGACTAAATGGGCAACTTCTGTCCAGAAGTGAGATGAGAAAGCAGAGAATGTTAGGAGCTGGTTGAATGGACATGGGAAATCAAGGGTGGAAAGGAGGAGAGTGCTGTCACAGTATAGAGACACATAACAATATATGTATAAATTTTTGTATAAGAGACTAACTTGAAATGTAAACTTTCACTTAAACTACAACAATAAACAAACAAAAAAAGTTAAAAAAAAAGTGTTGAAAAGCAAAGATGTCACTTGTGAGGATTAAGATGTGACTGACCCAAGCCATGGTATTTTCAATTGTCTCATATGCATGTGAAAGCTGGACAATGAATAAGGAAGACCAAAGAAGAACTTATGCCTTTGAATTATGGTGTTGGTGAAGAATATTGAATATACTATGACCTACCAGAAGAACGAACAAGTCTATCTTGAAAGAAGTACATCCAGAGTGCTCCTTGAAAGCCAAGATGGCAAGACTTCCTCTCATGTATTTTGGACATGGACCAATGCTTGGGGAAGAACATCATAACAACAAAACAACAAGAACACATATACGGTATATTACAGAAATTATACTATAATTCCAGATTGAGCATTTTTTCAGAACTCATTGAACCAGTTAACTGTGATTTATAAGCAGGTTTGAGAGACTCTAATAATGGTAACTGATTATGCAAAATATTCTTATAATATAGACAAGTCAATCAAGCTAATAGTTTTAATATCAAAATAAGTCCTGTAAAATATTTTATTAAATTGTTTTGTTAGCGATATTTTAAGATACAACTTGCTTGTTGTTGTTATTAGTTGCCATTCAGTTGGCTATGACTTATGAGGACGTTATGTGTAACAAAAGGAAACACTGCCTGATCCCGTGACATCTCTATGATCTTTGATATTGTTCAAATGAAAATCATATTAAGCCAGTAATAGAAATTTATTGAAGTTTATTTAATATACAATTTTTGATTGGGGGTAACATTTTGAGTAGTGACTTTTCAAAGAGTGAAAAACCTCCAAGATTCTCATCCCTCATCTTATTGACATTGCCGTGGAAAAGAGGGCAGAACAGAACTGATAAAAAAAAAAATTGCGCTCAGCAAAGTGTCATACAGCATAGTATTTAAGACAATAAAGTGATTACTGATTTATCCTAAAACATGACTCTAGACTGACCTTGGAGTTTTTATTTCTCAAAACTGACTGTACATAGATAATTCTTCAAAAGAGCAAAATGTCTAAGGTAAAAAGGTCTTTATTAATTAACTAGATTAATGTTTGACTTAAGATGACATTTAGGAGATCAGTTTTCTCAAGGCTCAAGGTCAAAAGGATGATGGGGTTGGACAGGTCACCACAAATTCCATGGAACATTAAACTCTGTTCCTCAATATGTTGAAGCCCATTTTTGAGGCTATTGTGTCAACCTATGTAATTGAGGGTTTTCCTTATTTTTGCTGACCCTCTACCAAACATGATGTCCTTTTTTAGCCATTGATCTTTCCTGTGTCTGAAGTAAGCAAGACGAAGTCTCAGCATGCTCTCTTCTAAGGAGCATTCTGGTTACTCTTTTTTTTTTTTTGTATATGTCAATAATTGGTAAGAGTTTCCCTTAATCTATCTAGAATAATACTTGAAATTATTTCAATACTTTATTCATTGATTATTTAGTCAAGATTAATAAACTCTGTGTACATGAGGAAAATGAATCAGAAAAAAATTAAATACCTTTAACAAAACTAAGCAGTTAATAAGTGGTAGAGTGATAGACTACAATTTCAGCCTAGTTAGTGAAACTTAAGATCATCATTTAAAAAATTATGTTATATGCCTCTCAAAAACTCAGATATGAAGGAAAAAGTTGCTATGTTAAAGATACATAAACTCAATCACCATAATTTCAATAGAAAGTTCTGGTTAGTAGTGATATATATATATCTATAAAAAGTAGTGATATTATATAATGTATTTATATATGTATATGTATGTATAAATCACTACTAACAAGAGCTTTCTATTAGGATTATGGTGACTGGGTTTATGGATCTTTAGTATAGTACTTTATATATGTGTGTATATATATATATTTCTTTTGATGTTGAAAAGATTTAAATTACTTTCTAAAAAGGTTTCTTAATAAGGTTAAAAAAGTTATAGAAGACTAAGAAGCAAGTCACATATTGGCAGTTGTTATAGTTTAGATAATTTTTCACCAAATTGCTCATATATTTTTGTTTCCTTACACACCTCTGCATCTTTAGATAGAAAATAATAATTTTAAATATAAATAAGCTATTACAGGCATGAACAACCTACGTAAAAACACTATGATCACACATAGTACTATTAAAAGTGGGCTAATCACTTTGCTCATTTTAAAGGACAATTAAAAATAATTGATATTCAACTATAATTGGCATTTTGCACCCATAGTAACTACATTCAAGAATATGCTTTCCTAAATTATTGCTGTAACTAGTATCTTCGGTCATTGAAATTGGTCTTAAAATAAATTTAGTACTTTGATTGTTTAAGGACATAATTTTACTAAAATTTCTGCTTAATCCTGAAATATTACTTTATTAATGATAGCAGTAATAATATGTGTATAAATTATGCTGCACACTCACTGCTTTGGTGTCTTGAGTAATTCAATAGGTTTCCCAGAGAATGATTTGTACTATTCAAATATATTGGACTAATTTTCTTGAGGAGATTCAATACCAAATGAAATAACCTACGTTTCTTTATAAATTATACAATAAGTGTGTGTAAGGGAAGATATCATTGTTTTACATTCTAAACTTTTCATTTGTCAAACAAAATGATACTCTCAGGATGTTCTGTATATGAATACAGTCTTCTAAAAGAAGGCTTTGAAAGAATTGATGCTTGTAAAAAATAAACTGGACACACTGAACTTTGTGAAAAACATCCATTTATTCAGGCATATTATTTATATCATATAATTCATCCCTTTCAAGTATACAATTCAATGCTTTTTATCAGTAGATTTACCAAGTTGTTCAGCCATCACCCTAAAAAGTTTCAGAACATTTCTATTTCTCCAATAATATTATAACAATTAATTTTTAATCTTTATAATCCCACTCTCCCTCTGCCCCTCACCCCAGGAAACCACTATCTATACTTCTTTGTCTAACTTTTTATTTTGAGATAATTTTAGACTAACAGAAGCTTTATCAAAACTGAGAAACTAATGCTGGTATTAAAAAAAAAAGATCCATTTCCCTCGAATTGATTTCGACTCATAGTGACGCTATAGCGCAGTGTAGAACTATCCCGTAGGGTTTCCAAGGAGTGGCTGGTGGATTGAAACTGCTGACCTTTTGGTTAGCAGCCAAGCTCTTAACCACTGCACCATGAGGGCTCCTATGTTGGTATAGTAGCATTAAATGAACTACATAATTTATTTGATTTCACCATGAATGTTAATTTTCTGGTCCAGGTTCTGATCCAAGATCTCATATTGATTTATTTCTCATGTCTTTGTAATAGGCAAAATAATGTCCCCCTACCACAAGATGCCTATGTCCTAATTCCAGTAACCTTGAATATTCTACTTTATATGACAAAAACGAATTTGCTGATGTGGTAAAGGATATGTACCCTGAGCTAGAGATGTATTATCCTTAATTATCCAGGTGGTCACAATGTAATCACATGATTTCTTAAAAGCAGAGAACATTTCCTAGCTGTGAACAGAGGAAGATATAATGAAAGAAAAAAAGTTTCAAGAGATGTGATATTGCTTGCTTTAAAGACGGGGAAAAGGAGGAATGTGGGTAATCAATAGAAGGTAGAAAAGGCAAGGAAATTGATTCTCCACTAAGCCCTCCTGAAAGGAATGCAGCTTTGCTAATAACTTATTTTAGTCCCGTAAGTCTTGTGTCAGATTTACTACCTTCAAAACAGTAAGATAATAAATCACTGCAGTATTGTTTGAAGCCACTAAATTTGTGATAATTTGTTACGGTGTTGTTGTTAGGTGCCATCAAGTCAGTTTTGATTCATAGCAACTCTAAGTACGACAGAACAAAACACAGCACTGTCCTGCACCATCCTCACAATCGTTGTTATGTTTGAGCCTATTGTTGCAGCCACTGTGTCAATCCATCTTGTTGAGGATCTTTCTCTTTTTAACTGACCCTCTATTTTACCAAGCACAATGTCCTACCCCAGGGACTGGTCCCTCCTGATAACATGTCCAAACTACATGAACAAAGTCTTGCCATACTAGCTTCCAAGGAGCACTCTGGCTGTATTTCTTCCAAAACAGACTTGTTAGTTCTTCTGGCAGTCCATTTAGAGATAACTGCTTTATCTCTAAAGTGTGTTTTTTACATGTCTTCTCATATGCCTCATGATTTTTTCAGGGAAAATCAATAATTGCATGTTGCACATTTGAGAATGAGGTTAATAGCTTTTAAGTCTGGAAATGGATGTAGTTTTCCTTCAGTTAAGTCTTTAGTGTAGTGGATTTAGATAATCTAGTCTGGAGTTGGATTCGGTTTGAGATATATTGTCACTATAGCTATATCAGTGTATCAAAGGCATCACATTTCATCAGCAATATCTTGTGTTTAAGATGGAGGTTAGTTTCCTAGAGAAATGTAGTTTCAACTCTGAACTTTAGGTCTTCCATTTTGCTATAGCTCAGTGAGAGTTTCTTTGCATGTTCCTTTTCTCTTTTGTCCTTTTTCCACAGTATTCTACAGTTATTTGTTATTCAGAGCTTGTTAGGCAAGAGGCAATCATTCAAACAGAACATAGACCAAAAGGTAGCCCTTCAAACAGAACAAAGGGATACTGTATAGTTTAAAATCAGCGAAGGTATGTGCCACGGTTGTATTCTTTCACCGTACTTACTCATTCTGAATGCTGAGCAAATAATCTGAGAGGCTGGAGTATATGAAGAAGAATACAGCATCAGGATTGGAGGAAGACACATTAACAACCTGCAATATGCAGGTGACACAACCTTGCTTGTTAAAAGTGAAGAGGACTTGAAGCACTTCTGATGAAGATCAAAGACTACAGCCTTCAGTATGGATTACACCTCAACATAAAAAAAAAAAAAAAAAAAGAATCTCACAAAAGGACCAATAAGCAACATCATAACAAACAGAGAAAATATTGAAGTCGTAAAGGATTTCATTTTACTTGGATCCACAATCAATGCCCACAAGAGCAGCAGTCAAGAAATCAAATGACATATTGCATTGGCCAAATCTTCTGCAAAAGACCTATTTAAAGTGTTAAAAAACAAAGCTGTCACTTTGCTGTCAGCTGTCACTGAGGTGTGCCTGACTCAAGCCATGATATTTTTCAGTGACCTAGTATGCATGCAAAAGCTGGACAGTGAATAAGGAAAACCAAAGAAGAATTGATGCCTTTGACCTACTGTGTTGGTGAAGAAAATTGAATACACCATGGACTGCCAGAAGAAAGAACAAACCAGTCTTAGAAGTATAGCTAGAATGTGCCTTAGAAGTGAGGATGGGGAGACTTTGTCTCATGTCCTTTGGAAATGTTATTAGGAGGGTACAGACCCTGGAGAAAGACATCATGCTTGGTAAAATGGAGGTTCAGTGAAAAAGAGAAAGACCCTCAACGAGATGGATTGACACAGTGGTCTCAACAATGGGCTCAAACATAGCAACAATTTTGAGGATGGCACAAGACCTGGAAGTATTTTGTTCTGTTGTAATAGAGTCTCTATAAGCAGGAACCCACTCAATGGCACTTAACAACAACAGCTTGGAGGTGGGGCAAAAACGTCATGTTCTCTGTTTATCTCCATCAGCCTCAGTCATAAGCAGGCATTATATTTCTGCATCTGGATATGTGACCTTTCCGTGCCCCTGACCTTCACTCAGCTGTACTTGTGGAACAAGCATTTATTCCCGCCACTTCCCAACAGTAGGGATTATTTATAGTTATTGCTCCGTTCTCTTACCTATTAGTTTTAATCAGTGTCTTAAGGGTAACCATGTTTATACACTCACACACATAATTAAGACTTGTGTTTCTTTGGGCAGAATGGAAAAAGTCATCAGGGCAGTTTCTTGACCCTCTTCTTGTGGCTGCTGTTCTACTCTCCCTATTCTGAACAACAATGAAAACTTGTTATATGCATAAAAGTGATACATATTTATAAATAAATTTAAATATGTAAATATAAATTGTTAAGTATGATAATTTGTAAAAAATTAAGAAATATTTGTAAAATGCTAATCCTTCTTAAATTCATTCTAATTGTTTTGCTGTTTCACTGCTAGGAAGAATTTAACATCATCTATAGGGTCACCGTGGCTGAGTGGTTAACAGCTTGGCTGCTAACCAAAAGTCGGCAGTTCAAATCCACCAACCACTCCTTGGAAACCCTGTAGGGCAGTTCTACTCTGTCCTTTAGGGTGGCTCTGATCTGGAATCAACTCGATGACAATGAGCTTTTTTATAGGGTCACTGTAGGAACTCTGGTGACCCAGTGGTTAAACATTTGGCTGCTAACAAAAAGGGCGGCAGTTCAAATCCACCAGCCACTCCTTGGAAACACTGTAGGTCAGTTCTGCTCTGTCCTATAGGGTCGCTATGAGTCAGAATCAACTCAGTGGCAATAGATTTGGTTTTGATTTATAGGAACACTGTAAGTCCGAATCGACTCGACTGCAACAGGTTTGTTTTTGTTTCGTATAGACTCAGACGTTTCACTGTAGTACAATTTCTTCACTCCTGAGAAAATGTTAGTAACAGACTGGTCACAGAATGGGACAAAAGGGATATGATACTGTTTACTTAACTTACATATTGTAATGCTAGTTTATCTGTATCCTTATTTTTATCTTCATATCCTAAATCAATTTCTCAATTATGGAAAAATGACTTCATTAATCTCAGTGGCTCTATTATAACTGTTGCACAGTGTAGGACTTTTTTTTTTTGTGGAAGTTGGAAAAAATAAAACACATGCACTGTTTACACCTTTTATGCAAGCATATGTATCAAAATAAAAACTGATCATAAAATTATCATATAAGCTACATTTATTTAGCTTTTGCCATATGTTCCTCAGAAGACTCTAAAAAAGACTGCATGAAATTCAGATAAATAAAACTGAATGCTTTGAGAATATGGATACTACAATTGTAGTATTAACCCATATCTATGTGACTACAAAGCCACAGTCTTTCTGGTCTGCTGATTTTCCTTACAAACCTAAATTTTGCTTCAAAGATGAGGAATAAGATCTCATCTGACTGAGCTATAAATTGCATTGTTGTTGTTAGTTACTGTAAAGTCATCTCCAACTCATGACGACCTGATGTATAATAGAAGGAAATGTTGCCCAGTCCTGCACCATCTTTATGAAAGTTGATATGCTTGAATCCATTGTTGTCGCTATTGTGCCAATCTACATCACTGATGAATCCTCTCATTTTTGTTAGCTCTGTACTTTACCAAACACGTTTTCTTTTCTATTAATCTTTCTTCATGAAATGTCCAAAGTAAGTGAGTCAAAGTCTCAGCATCCTCACATCTAAGGAACATTCTAGTTGTATCTCTTCTAAGACTAATTTGTTTGTTCTTTTAGCAGTCCATAATATATTCAGTATTCTTCACCAACACCAAAGTAGAATCACATCAATTCTTCTTCTGTCTCTCTTTTTCATTATCCAGCTTTCACATGCAGATGAGGCAAGAGAAAGACCATAGCTTGGGTCTGACACACCTTAGTCATCAAACTGACATCTTTCCTTTTTAAATCATTAAAGAAGTCTTTTTCAGCAGATTTGCCCAATGTTATATGTCGTTTGATTTCTTAACAGCTGCTTCTATGGACTGAAGAAAAAATGAACACAGTCAATTGGAGTAACATAGTTCATAAAGATAATGTTCTACATTCTGATTTGGTGAGTAGTGTCTGGGGTCTTAAAAACTTTCAAGTGTCAGTCAGAGATACAACTATTGGTCTTTACTCATCCGGAGCTCAAACGAATGAAGGAAACCAAAGACTCAAAGAAGAAACTAGTCTTCAGAACTAATAGCCCATGCAAACCATGGCCTCTTCTAGCCTGAGACAAGAAGAACTGGATCGTGCCCAGCTACCATTACTGACTATTCTGGTCAGGGACATAATAGAAGTTCCCGAATAAAATGGGAGAAAAGTGTAAAACAAAACTCAAATTCCTGAAAGAATCCAGAGTTACTGGACAAATAGAGACTAGAGGAACCCCAAGAATATCACCCTAAGATACCTTTTGAACTTGCAACTTAAGTCACTCAGGGGTCACCTTTCAGTCAGATAATAAACTTGCTTATAAAATAAACAGTATCACCCATGAGTAATATGCTCCCTTGAACAATCAACTATATGAGACCAAATGGTCAATATTTACCCAAAACAAAGATGAGAAGGCAAGGAGGGGCAGGGAAACTAGATCAATGGAAACAGAACAAACAGAATGGCAATAATAAGATTGCTGGTACATTGTAAAAATTATAAGTAATGTCACAGAACAATTTGTATAAAAATTGTTAAATGGGAATCTAATATACTGTGTAAACTTTCAGCTAAAACACAATAAAATATATTTTTAGAAAAGATTAGAAAAGTCACTGATAATGTACTCAAAAACTTTTTTAAATCATGTATGTATTCATCTGTAAAATGAATCTACTTCAAGTTTAGACCAAACTATTGACTTACAGATGAAGTAAATAAAAACATAATACACAGTAAGTTGTCCAAAGTCATACTCTAAATTTGTTCAAATCACAGATTAGATTGCTTTTTTCATGACTGGAAAGAGTAGTTACTTTTATTTATTCCTATTGTACTCACAATAAATTCTTAACATATATAATATTTATATAAATATTAGCATATAAAAAAATCTAAATAATTATAAAATATATGTGACAACTGTAGTATAAAATTGGCCTAAATAATGTGCCATCTCCAATTATTAATAAATAGTATCAATAAATTTTCGTTTTCTTCTCAGAACCTAGACACGTTTTTGTTGATATGGAGAAGGATACTTTTTATATCACATGTGTGCGTAATAATTGGAAACTATTTAATAAGTGGAAATTCCTTGGAAGTTTAGGATAATTTATTCTTAGCTGGAAGGTGAAATTCCTATAATAATTGGATATACTGAATATATTCTATGAACTATAATTTGACTTTATGAAAATTTAGTAAGCTATAATCTCTGGAATTCTATTAAGTACAATGACTGACATAAGAGAGATTTTATACTATTTGCAAGCTGTGTGACTTTTGAAAATTTGCTTAAACTCTCTATGCCTTACACACTTCTTTTATAAAATGGGAATAATAATACTGAAGACTCTGTTGTGAGGCTTAATGAGCTATTTTGTGTAGGTAAAGCCCCTGTAACTTTGTTGATCACAAAGTAAGCACTCACGAAACACTGCGTATTTTTGTCTGTAGCTATTTTTTTTCTTTCAAATGTGATGTAGCATATCATTTGTAAGACTTTTTATAGGACTTAATTAAATACATTTTTAATGAGGTTATACTGCACAAAAACTCTTGACACTTTGGGCTTTGCTTCAATACTTCTACTTCTTGCTGAAATGCTGCCATTTTCTAGAATTGTGATTGTCTTACACTGAGAGAAAATAGTGTGTTCTCCAGTGGAGTTTGACACTCACACAGTTAGTTGTTGGGGGAAATGGTCTACATGTCATGGTGAAGTGCTTAAGTCAACTCTGCCTTTAGCAATATCTACCACCCAATATTTATGCAGCTCATGTAGCTTTCGCTAGTGGCAGGCAGTTTTGTGGTGACAGCAATGTTAACTCTTGGTAATGTTCATTTTTTATGTACCTTCAGAAGATGATGAGTTCTTATAAGCAATTAACTCATATTTGCAAATAGAAAAAAAAAGGTATAGAATTTATATATATTTTTTTAAAGTTACCATTCTTTACTTTTTCTTCTTGTCAACATGGTTTAGTTTAACCATCAACCTGCCTATTATGGTTCAACTAGAAAACAATAAATAGCAGGGTGCTCTGCACTTTAAAACATTTTCTCCTAAAGTTATTTCCAGTTACTCTTCAAATGCCTACCCAAACATAGTTACTTATATTTCCAAGGTTGACTCTGCCAATAAGTATGGCCTAAAATTCCAATTCTCCTGTAAATAACTGAATTCAATTTTTATAACGTGTTCATTACACATGTGAGGTAAGTTCAGAGCACTGAAATCATTTATGCAAGGTATAAACAATAAATCATTATGTACTAGCTGAGGGCAAGAAGGTTAAATATAAATAAACAGACATCTTTATAAGCGGTACAAAAGAAAATATGATAAAATAAATATGAAACTCATTATTAAAAATAAAAGTCATGTAATGAAGTGCAAGAATAAGGGCAAATATAAATAAGTACTACGTGAGTTTTAAAAAGGGTATTGTCTAAAAGAGATCAAAAGTGTGTGCGCATAAACATGTATCAGGATATTTTCAAATCTGTCTGAATCTAACTTTGATTTTAATCTACTTCATGTAATAATTTTGATTATTCTTGTTGATAAGGATGTATTAATTCTGTACAGATCTTTTAAAACAAATAAGCAATTATCCCTACTGGACTTCAAGCTCAATGGTATTTTTTTTTTAACTAAATGTAATATTGAATAAGAAATTGAAAGACTCAGAAGAGAACCATTATGAATATTCTTCAGAAGAATTATTAATTTTAAATTTCCCTCACTAGATCTAATCACTACTCACCTTACTAATTTTATTATTATTATTATTTAATTTTGCTGCTATTGTGTGGGTTTTGAAAGAACACTGTACCTTAATTGAATGGGTAAAACCTAGATCTGTTGTGTTACCTAACAAGGACATCTTGAAGGTCGTTATTTGCAGTGAGGTGCTTTGAAGTGTTTCCTACAGCAACACATTTTGTTTTCCGTAATAGATATCTTAATGGATTTATTTCTTTATGTTCATAATACCAAGACATTTCTCCGATTAGAATATTCATTTATTCAATACTACCTAAAATCCAATATTAAGTTATTATTAAAATGTATGTATTCTATAGCTATTGTTTAATCAATGAATGTATTTACTATTGTTAGAAACTATAAAGTAGATAAACAGGTAGTTAAAGACAGAGTGTAACTTCTAAATCTTACAGCTTAAGAGCTCTGTGAAAATTAACAGACTTATTGTATTTACAAGCCAACTTTCTAAACTTTTCTTAGCTGTCTCTCTGCTATTATCCTTGCCCCTGAGTGTGTTAATTCATCATTCTTTTTCTGTCAGCTGTCTGCACTGTTAGTTGAGGATTTCCAAAATGCCTGAAGGGTGCACTGTCAGCTGAAGATACTTGAGTCAACGTGGTAATGTCAGTTGATTTCATTCTAGAAAATATACATACACACAAACTTGCACACAGTACACCTTGTGGAGGCACTTGGAACATTTCAAAATATAACCTTTTGTGATTGTATTAAGTGCCTGAAGCAGCACAGAATTTTCACAATAATATTTCTGTGCCTCATTTATTTTTTAAATTCTAAAAGTTTGGAGAACATGTATGCTCCAAGAGTTGCATTGAAAAATTTAATTCTAGTAATGCTTGAATAAATTGATAAGCAATGTAGCCTTTGCATTGTTTAAAAAGCATTTCAGTGAATAAAGCTGAATGTATTGATTCTGAGAACATACATTTTTTATTAGCAAATATAAGTTAATTGGTTATAAAAACACATCAACACCTGAGCAATGGATCGTAAGGGTTACATCAAATATCCCAGTGCTGTCAATTTGAAGTTTTCAGTAAAAAGCAAATCTCTAATTTCTTTTTGGAATAGAAAGAAGGAAAGATGGTAGATAGAATCCGACACGGATATTGAACCTAAAGAAAGCCCATGTCTTAAATCAAGTTTAAGTCTGTTGATATCTCTTCTTTCCTGACTTTTCTTGTCTCTTTCACTGTCCCCCAGCACTCACATTTCCTTCAGAAGGTCCTATAAACTGTAAAATGAGCAGTCAGCACTAAGTATGCATAGTTGTCATGAAGTGGTTTGCCTCTGCAGTGGATTTAAAGTGGTTTTCCTGGAAGCAGATCAAGTAAGTGCCTCAGAGTATCCACATCACATTACAAGAAACAGAACTCTGAGAATTTGAGTATCTGACCATTTGGCATCATATCAGTAAACGTGGTTAAATATTTCTACAACAGGAAATGCTTCCTCTAGGAGCCAGGAATCAAAGACCTTTTTTGTGCTATTTGATGTCAACCTTCATGGCAAGAAATATTGAAAATTACCTTAACGTGTCATAGGTTAGACATCCATTAATATATGCAAGTCTTTTTTGAAATTATTTCTAGATAAACATTTGAGTAATATTTGGGAAAACATTTGGTTAACAATTCCATAGTTGTATCCACTATCGAATAAAGCATTACTTTCTTATATAATTCATTGTCTTATACTCATTTACTGAAGTATATAAATTTTGACAATCAAACCCATGTTTATCCTGATTTTTTTTCAATATTAACAGTTACAAATTCAGAGACTTAGACTTCTTATCTCATATATTTGAGGGCATAGTCATTTCAGCCTTTCACATTATACGTGAAGTATAACACTGGCCGATCCACTATCAACAGAATTTAATGTGTCAGAATCATTGCAAGATGAAGAAGGCCACCATTAAGGTACCAGCCAAGAGAACGATCAGAAGGTTGGTTCGGGTTTCCAGATTCGAGGTTGGAATCACAGATATTAGGTTGTAGAGCAGTATGTGTGGTGATAATAATACTAGGAAAGCAAACTGGAAGCATCCTGGAGAACAAAGGAAACCCGAAACTGGTCAGAAAATCGAAACCCAGAACATACCACAATGGATCCAGTGACTATATGACACACCACAGTGGATCACAGTGATTGTGATTTGTTCACAATCAGGGTCAGGGCAGTACCTAAAGGGCAGTATTCAGGCTCACCTTCCAGCACTTGTGAGGCTGGAGATGACAAATACCCAGAAGACAAGGAAATGCTTGAGTATGTTAATTTTTTTAATTATGACTGGTTCGTGTTTCCTCCTTAACTAATTCTGGTTTATAAGTTTATTGTTAGAGATTGAATCTACCTCTGTCTTTAAAAGTACTGATATATAACACCATAGTCAGGAACACTCTTTCTGTAACTCCAAATGCAAAATGGTTTACCAGAGCAGTTTAACTTCTCTTGAAATCATTGCCATGAACAATGTACCATTTCTAAACCTTTAGTGATAATGTGCTTGTAGATATGTATATAGATATGTTTTATATGAATCTTTATCCATATAAATTCATAGATGTATAGCTTCACAAACATATTTTTACGATCATGAACCCTTATATGTATTCACATATAATTGCTTGGATAAATATGTATTTTTTTATTGTAAAATGTTGTCTCATAAACTGGGAAATAGCCATCAATTACATAAACAGCTACTATTTTAATTCATATTCTAAATGCGTTGTATTCAAGCTTATATTTAGGACTTTTTTTATAAAATAAAATTCTAACGTAAAGGTTCATAATTCACTTTTTGAAAGTATATCACTTTTTTTTTTCTCTGTGTAGAAATTCTGTACTTTTTCTCTCAAGGTCATATAGCCCTGTATAAGATAGCAACAAAGTTTCGGCAATAACAGCAGATGCCATCTTAGATTAATATAAGTGAATTTTTTTTTTTTTTTTTTTTTTTGCAATTTTTATAGTTCTCTCCTTTGCACCCATTTTGACAGGGAACAATGCAGGGTTCAATGCCAGATGCCCTAGAGGTGCCCTAGAGTTATTTTAATGGACTCAATTTGCTTTGCTTTTCAGGTAAGCATGGTTTTTCTTAGATATATTTGAGGTATAGGAAAAACTATTTCTTACATAAAAATATTTTTAAAATTTTCTCTGTACGTAAACCTTCATTATGAAACCACAGAACTTTAAAACTAGATACCATAGAGATCACCCATCTACTTCTGCATTTCCCAGATACTAATAAGGCAAAAAAAGTTCTGTCTACTGCTTATTTCTATCCTTGTTTTTCTTCATGAATATAGTGGTTCTTACCTTATTTACTCACTTTTATAATTCCATCTTTAGGTCAACAGTGGATAGTATAACTAGTTTACTTGTTTGTTATACATTTAGGATTATGAAACACTGTAGTGGTTCAGCTCCTTATTTCATAGATAAAGAAACAAAGGTATGGATCAGTTGAATTAATTGCTCCAGAACACACAAATAACTTGGAGCAGAGGCAGACCTTAAATGCCCTAATGGCTCAAGTGTATGGCTCCTTCATTGTTCTTCAAACTTAACAGCTTTTTCTCTATTATTCTTCCTCTATCCCCTTCATAATTTCCTGATTAAAAAACTCTGGATCATCTATTTCCTTTCTGCTTGCTATTTCATTTAAAAATAATAATATTAAAGCATAATGTCTTCATTTAATTTCTCTTTAATTACAGTAATTTTTCTATGTTCACGTGCCCAACACCAGAGTCTATATCAAAGCTAAATCAGATATGCTATACTTTGGCTTGAAATGATCAAATTATTCACATATCATTTAATTTCCCTGTTCCAAGTCTGATCCACAATGACATAGGTGATTTGTTCATAGCTGACCAGGCATTAGAGTACAATGGGAAAGAGCCAAAGATGTGGTTTATGTGCAGACTCCCTGGGTTAAAATTTTATATCTACCAATATTCACAGTATTGTCATGAACATGCTATTATACTTCTGTGTTCCACAATTGCTTCATCTGTAAAGTGGTCATAATAATTGTACATGCTCATAGCATTGCTCATAGGATTACATAAGTTAATATATGTAAAATGCTTAGAACAGTGCTTGGTACATAGTGAGCACTCAGTAAGTGTAAGCAAATATTATAATTACAGGGACCATGGTAGTTCAGTGGTAAAATTATTGCCTTCCATGCAGAAGATCTGGGTTGGATTACTGTCCAACGCACCTCAAGCGCAGCCAACACCTGTTTGTCAGTGGAGGCTTACATGTGGTTACGATGCTGAACAGGTTTCAGTGGAGCTTCCAGAGTAAGACAAGCTAGGAAGAAAGGCCTGATGACCTACTTCCAAAAATCAGTCACTGACAACCCTATAGATTGGAATGTTCTATTATGCCTGGGATTGCCATGAATCAAGGGCCAACTCAACAGCAGCTAACAACAACAACAGTACACCCACTCCTCACTTACTGACATGATTAAGTTCCAATGACCAGGTTGTTGTGCAGAATTTGATGTATGTGAAAATGAAGGCTGACCACATCAGATCACAAAATGGAGAATGACTATATCATTACATAACTTCCAAATTACATCATTATATAACTGCCAAATTATTGTCACTACATACTCGCCAAACCACTGAGAATCATGGCCCAGTCCAGTTGACACATAACCTTAACCATCTCAGCAGGCAATACTCTTGCCTCACACCTTGGCATTCATTACTGCCAGATGTACATTATTAATGCACAAAATAGTAGAATAGTAGATTTTTTACTATTGTCATGGATGCAAAATGTCAGATAATGAGATAGTCAGTAGGTAAGGAGTGAGTGTATTATCATTCCCACTTTCTTACTATCATCGTTACACACTGACCTTCTCTCTGTTATCTGAACATTCTTTCTTTGGCTTTTAACTCTAAGGATTTTCATGTAATTCTCTTACTCAAGATCTTCCTGTATTTGGCATCTTCTTGACTTTTAGTTATCAGTTTGTATGTCATATTCGATTATTTTCCATTAGTTTATGTCAAATTCTGGACTTGCTATTTTATTTTCATTTATTGATTTGTAAGCTCTTCTATTTTATACATTTATAAGAACAATGTAGTTATCTATAGTAATTGCTGTTAATCTATGATCTGGGCTTAAACTGGCATAGAGTAGTAGACCCTCAGATAAATGAGTTAATTAGGTATTCTATCATAATAATTACTATTACTATTACTATTATTATTTTATTCTCTAAATAAAATAATTCTTTTCTCTAAATATTTCTCCTTAATGATCTTTGATTTATCATATGTTACCCCACATATCTATGAATAATGGAAGACGGTAGGTAAATAATTGTTTTTGGTTAATTAAGAAAAAATTAAAACAATTATATCCCTGAGAAAGAATTTTTTTCCCTTCTTATTTAGTCTGACTCCAACAAGTTCTTTCTTTATGAGATGTCCAAATAACTACCTTTGTTTCATTTGCATTAGAAGAAAGAATTGTAATAAAATGAGCCTTCTTTGGACCCTGTAATTGGATGTCTTTACTGATGGTATTAGAATAGTGTGCCTAACAAAGATTTCACATTTATATCTGTGTATTGGCAAATAACAGTGAATTAATATTGTTGCCTAAAAACATACCAGAGTGAGCTGTACATTTTACAAGTTCTGTAAACATGTTGAAGGGATAAAGGAATTCATTAGATGTGCTAAAGAGCAAAACACATCCATTTCCCCTATCCTATATATTCTATTATTTTAAAGTATCTGGTTTTTTAAAAATTTTAATCCATTATTTAAAATTTAGAAATATTTTTCAGTTTCTAACTCTCTCTAGCTAATGAACATATAAACTTTAATTTTAGAATACTGCACACTTCATAATATAAACTACGTATTTTTATAAATATGAGAGTTCATTTGTGTGCTGTAATATAGGAAATAAAATCAAATTTACTACTATATTTTTATTAATCTAAGGAGTTTGAAGTTATTCTGTGAAGTTATAATTTAAAAATATACATACACACAATTATCTGGAGGCTTCGATATTGCACTATTTGGTTTGTTGGCTCTTTTCCTTGTTTGTTTTATTCACATAGCGTACAAAGCTTAGTCGCATATATCCTCGTTATTATATATCGTTTATATAGTAAAATTATCATTGATTTTTACTAATTGTTTCTATAGGTCTGTTCATTTCCAATTTTCTTGCTTTGCTTCTTTTAATCTTATTTTTTTGTTATTTTTCTTTGTGTTTTGTTAAACATGGTACTTTGTAATTTTCCTTTATAAAATTACATTTTAATTTTATTTGTATCACTTTCACTTGAGTAATTTAATCACTCAGCTTGAGTAATAATTGAAGTTTTTTATTTTTATTGGCATCATGATTTCAAAGTATGGGTTAATATATTAGTTTAGACTAAAATTATAGAATGGGTAGACATTGATAATATAATCATAATTATAGATATCATTAAAAGAATTCTACTTACATCTGTAAAGCATTGCACCCACGTATACCTGTTCACATCATATTTATTATTAGTATGATTAGTGATATTGTCATTACTTTTTAAATAGCCTTATCCATTTTACAGTGTCTTTCTTTGAAAGTTGACTACTGAAAATAAATTAGAATATATTGAAATAATCATGACTTTTCTATTTGAATTCTATAGTTTTTTGTTGATAATACGCTCTGCCATTTGACATTAAAATGGCTCTAGTATTCATTTCAAAAGTCCCTTGATTATATATTAACTGGCTATTCATCCACTATATTTTGAACCTGACTGACAATGACAGTCTCAACTGAAAAAAAAAAAAAATGTGAAGAAGATACCTAACAGAAATTAAATGAGTTCATGAGATAAATAATTTAGGTAAATGGTTCAGCTAAATGCTTTACACAAAACACATACTAACAAATATTAATTTCTTACTTCCAAATAATTCCCTTTACTTATCTAGTCTTCTCTCCTTCCCTCCCTCCCTCCAACCTTCTTTTGCTTTCTTATTTCATCTGTTCATTCATGTATTTGTTTATTTTTAACCCAGCTGATGTTATTTATTTCAATATAATTCTTTAAGAGATTATGTATAAAAAGTCCTCCTAAATAAATAAACAAAACTGAAGAGCCCTGGAGTACTGTGGTATGTGGGCTTCTGCACACAGCATACAATGTTAATGCCGTCTAAAATCTGTACATGGTCAAAAACAAAAACAGAACTGAGTATTGGAGAGACTCTTCACTTAGATTTTACAGTTTTAAAATTTAGCCTAGGAGTTTTTCCTGTGTAGTTAGACTTCTGCTTTAGGGCCTTCAATTATTTGTCAAATAAGGAAAAAAAAATAGCATCTGTATTTTACATTGTCTTCCACTGTAAAATATGGATGGTATGGACAATATTATCAACCTAACTATAATGTTGGGAAAACTAAATAAAATTAATGTTTATGGTTCCTTCACATAGTAGTAAATAAATAAACTCTATTTTGTTTCTTCTATTATACCATTCACTGAATTGCAAAAAAAAAAAAAAAAAAAAAAAACCAAACCCGTTGCCGTGGAGTCAATTCTGACTTATAGCAAGCCTATAGGACAGAGTAGAACTGCCCCATAAGGTTTCCAAGGAGTGCCTAATGGATTTGAACTGCCGACCTTTTGGTTAGCAGTCTAGCTCTTAACCACTATGCCACCAGGGTTTGCAGTAAGGATTAATATGCATGATTATGATGAGGATAATAATGATAATTTCTATGTTCATATTTTTAGTGCATCCTCACAAATTTAGTAGTTTGTTTTTTTTTTTTTTTTAATTCTCTTCTTTCCCAGTATTGTGTATTGTCTTATCACTAAATAGACAACAGATGCATGGCAACTTCGGTGAAGGGTAAGACATATTTAGTAGTTTTCTACTTGTCTACATCTTGCTTTCCAAAAAGACATAAAGGGCAGAGAGCAAAGTGGCCAATTTATGATATTTATCCTTTGAGAAAATGTCAATGAGCATATTTCTATGCTGTTTATCACTTAAATTAAGTACTTTAGAAAACACTAAAGTTTTGCATTATTTTCTCTGCCTGTATAAAGAAAGATACAGTTATGTGTATTTTCACGAACATTGTGATCTGAAGAGTTGAGGAAAATATTCAGTGTAAAGAAAGTTATTCTTTTAAACATTTACTTCCTGTAATTCTTTTAATTCACTCCATTTATTTTAACTACATTTTAATTTAATAGTCACTTCATATTGACTGTGTATCTAAACGTGTACCTACAGTTAGTTCCTCCAATGTTAATTGATACCATTATAGACAGAAAACTCTTTGAATCAGTGACTATCACATCTGACACAGAATTACTTTCTCAAAGTGCCTCATTGTGTACACAATGGCAGCTGGAAAATAGCGGCAGCTCTTATCAAGAACTATGATGTGTCTGAGGTTTTTTACCTTATGTTCACACTAACTAGTTAGCTTGCCCCTCTTTCAGGGGTGCTGGCAGAATACATGACTTTATTGCTCACAGAAATAACAATAGCCAGATACCCTGAGCCTCAATTGCCACAAAGAGGCCCAGGTGACAACCGCACGTGCAGTAGAATACGTTAGAAGACAGGCACCCAAAGGTTAGAGAATTTGAGTCTTTTAAAATAGGCAGGAAGCATGGCTGCCTTTAACTCTGGGGGAAAACACTATCTCTATCTTCCAAGGCAGTTTGCTGTACAAATATCCTTGCAAAGATAGTTCAGAATAAAGGCAGCCAGTGCCACTGCTCTCAAATATGTATGTGCAGAAACACAACAGACTCAGGGATAATTGCCTGCCAACAACCCCTTTCTACAATGACAATGTCCTTTGATTGTAAGCTCAACAGGACAGAATATTTGCTTTACATCGAAGCATCCCATATCTAAATGTTTATTGTCAGCATGGAATGTCTTCTGTGGTTACTTCTGAGGATTTAACTTGCATTTCTACAGCTTTAAGTGATACACTCATGAAATCCCTGAAGATTTATTTGCTCCAATGATGATTTGTTGTTGTTCTTTTTTTTTTTCCTCCCGTTACCTCTGTTTCTGTGATGATGTAACAATACTCTGATGTAATTTTTTTTATTTCATCATATAACTAAGGTAATGATTTTGATTGTCACTGAGAACTACCTTGACCCAAGGCTTAGCTAATCTATTTCACAGACTAGAGAGGAAGGTTAAGAATTCGCAAAGTGAATTAGCACTAAGAGACAAATAAAGCAAGAAAGAAACATGCAACCAAACCAGAAAAACACTGCTGAAAGTGAAATATTGTTACTGACTGCCCATTTTCTATAATATTTGTTTTTTATTCCATACCTTGAAGTCTAAGGCAATACCTTTTTTACTTGTACAATTTGGTAAACATGCCTATTCTATAACATTAGATTCAGAATAACCAGGTATATACGTGTGTGTGTGTATATATACATATATATATGTATGTATGTCTATATATTCTATATATATGGATTCCAAGGCTAGAATTTTTATGGAAGCAAACTGCCACATCTTTCTCCCACAGAGCAGCTGCTGCATTCAAACTGTCTCCCTTTCTTTTAGCAGCCGAGCACTTAGCCGTTGCATCACGAGGGCTCCTAATACTTGCACGTACATGAGTATACATATACTTATATATACATAGATATATTTATATATGTGTATGTGTGTAAATATTTATATATATATTCACTTGTTTATTTTCATTTTTGTTTCTTCTTACTACATAGAAATTTTATGAGAGTATGGAATGTATTTGTTTGTATACTGCTCCTAGAAGTATAAACTTAGGAGTACACTTCCTTTACCTAGAAGTGCACCTGACAGAATAGACAATCATGAATATTAGTTAAATAAACAAATACATAAAGGAGATATTGTTATGACTTTTGCATAGAGTTTCCCAACATCTTGCATAAAGATTATGTTTAAATCTGACTATTCGAAGTTATTTTTCTAGCATGCTAAACAAGTACATAAACATACTCGTTACAGGATTAAAACTCATTGGCGTTGATTGAGTTGATTCTGACTTAGAGCGAAACTGTCAGACAGAATAGAACTGTCCCATAAGGTTTCCAAGGCTGTAATCTTTACCGAAGCACACTTCTACATCTTTCTCCCACAAAGCAGCTGGTGCGTCCGAAATGTCAACTTTTCAATTACCTGCCAAGCACTTAATCACTGCACCACCAGGGCCCTGTTTCAAGATTACCAGGGCTTAAATATGTTAAATAAATAAATAGATAATTCTAAGAGACTTAAGAACCGCCAGAATTTTGACAATTAGTATTAAAATATGTATTTGTCTCAGATATGAGAAAAAGTGATTGATTTAATTTTCTTTTAAGTACATACTTGCCAAGTGAAGCTAAATGAAGCTATCTATACATCATTAAGACAAGGCTTTGAAATCTATTTGCCTCCTTTACAAGTCATCATGTGTTTTACAGTAGTTGGTGTGGTTTGGTGCTGCTCAACGGCAGCAGCATTGGAGCAACACAAACCTGGGTTCAAATCTAAGTTGCCGTGCTAATATTTATGTGTATTTGGACAAAATTTTAAAACTTTGGAAGTTTTGGTTCCTTTCTCTATAAAATAAAAGTAATAATAACATATAACTTTCTGAGCATTACTTAAGATTATTCATGGACTATATTTACCACTTTTCCTGGTAACCAAAAAAAAACAAAACAAAAAAACACAAACCCATTGCCCTCAAGTCAAGTCTGACTCATAGTGACTCTATAGGACAGAGTAGAACTGCCCTATAGGGTCTCCAAGGAGCAGCCGGTAGATCTGAACTGCTGACCTTTCAGTTAACAGCCGAATGCTTAACCGCTGGGACACCAGGGCTCCTTTTTCCTGGTACATAAGTATTATTATTAATAGAAAAACTTTGATATGAGTTTCTTAAAATTTTACGTCATAAGAAGAATTAAGAAAGCCTCTTGCTATGTTGTCTGTCATATCCAGAAGGTGATACCCCAAAATTTGAAGCTACTGGCTATGTGAAATCTGGACTATCTCAAGACAGCATGAGTCTCCAGGGATTCTTTTATTCGTTAATTCAATAAATAGCTTGTAAAACATCAGCATGTGGAAAGCTTGGAGTTCTGAAAAAATGCAACATATTGAGAAAGTGGCATATAGTTTAGCAGGCCTTTAAAGGCAATAGAATGAGTGACTGCTGTGAATGAGATTCAGGAGCTAGGCAGCTGTTAGATATTGAAACATTTTGAATGCAAATAAGGATAAAACATGTGTGGACTGATGAGGATATTGTGAATTTAATATTATTAATTACAAAGAACCATAGTAGAGTAAATATAGGATTAAAATATAGGATAAAAAAGTTGTGAGACTTGTGATATCAAGGCAGAGATATCTAGTTGAGCAAAGCATCTCCTCTTCTTCTGAAGGGAATTCTGAGTAGTACCCTGTCTATTTTTTGCAAGGATAGGGAGTATCATTTACTGAGAAGTTTGTAAGTCTGGATCCACTCACTACTTAAACAGCGTGAAAGGAATTTATCTTTCTAAGTAGATCTTCACATATGTAAGTGTACCTCAGGAAAACTTGTTCAGAGGAGGCTGATACACAGAAATATGCAGTCATACACATTTATAATTTTTGAAAAGTTAAAAAGTAATTCCATTAGTTCCATTTTTGAGTTTCAGAAGATTTCCTAAAATACATTGCATATCAACATTTTCAAAAAGGAAAACAAAAACAACAACAGGAATGTTTATTGCAAATCAGTAATTTCAACACATGCTAAAGTACTTTTGGCTATTGAGTTCCCAATAAAGATCATCAGATATCCTATTTATTGATCAATGGAAGCTGCTACCACACCCCCTTAACAGAATCAGAAGGAGATGTTCAACTGAGGATTTTGATCAGATTTTTGTATCTGGGCTCAAGTGGTTTAAAGTGAGTCATTTAAAGTAGAGAACTTACAGGTATCAGGCACAGTTCATAATATGATGGTGCAGGAGTGGTAGACACCATGAGGCAAGAGTCTTAAAGTGAGTCTTGATAAGTATACTTGGCCAAGCTGTTTGCCCCTTTTAACAAATGATTTGATTTGTAGTAATATAGTTCGCAGAATTTTTCTAAAGAAAAATGTGATTTTTTAAATTAGTTTATAGCCTTATCTTTTTGGGACATAATTTTCTAGGACAACTATTTATTCATGTTGACCCAGATGGTCCTGTTAGTAAACACTTGTGGATACAAGTGGTCTCATTTCTCTAAGCCCATTCTTTTTAGGTTCATAAAATATATTCCAGACCTTTAATAATCGTAGGGTTCTACTAGAAAAGGGAACTTTAAACAATTCATATGTAAATGAGAATAGAAAGGTAAGCTTATAAAACTTGTTGCCAGCAAGTGGATTCTGATTTACAGTGACCCTATAGGATAGAGTAGAACTGCCCCATAGGGTTTCCAAGGAGTGCCTGGTGGATTTGAACTGCTGACCTTTCGGTTAGCAGCTGTAGCTCTTAACCACTACACTAGCAGGGTTTCCAGGATAAGCTTATACTTAACATGAATTAAAAGGACCATTAATTTATGATGAATACTCAGGTAAATTCAGCAGTCTTGAGGAACTAATGAAAGAATACTTCTTTTACACACACACACACAAAAGCTCCTTGCCATTACAACTGTGCCAAAATTTAGTATGTCTTTTGCATAAAATGATAAAATGGTTACATCTTAATTAACAATCATTTGGTAATAATTGTAATTGTGTTAATATAGAAACGACTGCCAATTTGGAAATAGTTTCAGAAACTCTATTAAAGATTGGAACGCTTTGGACAATATACAAGTTCTGCTGTTCCCAGAATTTTTGAACTGCAATGTAGGAAAGTGTGTGTTATATAATTTCAAAGTTTAATAGGTGATAGAAATAGTTGGACTCAAAGCAGTATTTTTTTTTTTTTTTTTTTAATTTTGTTTCCTCTTTCTGCCAGTATTACTATTTGGACACAATGGCAAAAGCAAACCAAACTTTTGAGAAAGGATGTTGGTGTGGCCCATCCATGTGTTTCAAGTTAGAGACAACTGAGAATGGTCGTCTTGGAGAATAAGCACACAGAGCCATGGGATACCGTAAGCATAGTTTACAGTTTGTAAGTTTTTTATCAGCATTTCCTAGTAACTCTTATAAGTGATCCATCTAGACCCTATGGTCCACAAGATCTGTAGGAAAACCACATAAGGAAAGTACCAGTGTACCAACAAAATGCAAAATTTATGAACTAAATGTATTCTGATTGTCCAATTTCATTCAAAAACAAAAACAGAAAAAATGGGCTGTGCTCTATAAAGCTTTCCAAAAATCTAGTGACAAATTTTGCTGCTTCCTTCCACTTACCAAACTTTTAAAAAATCTCTGTCAGTTTGCCATACTGTGTTGGGGCTTATGTGTTGTTATGATGCTGTGAAATAAAGGATTACATTTCATAAATTAATTTGGCCTTAATCTTTGGTTCCTGAGGGATAATTTTTGAAATTTCCTGAATAATTGAAGTGCATTTATTATCTAAGACCTTTGGACAACACCTGAGGCTTTGTGCAAATGAACGTGGGGCTAACCAGTCCACAAAAAACACTGGGTAGCTTAATATCAGTTGAACTCAGGGAGGAGGAGGGCATGATTCAATCAATCACGCCTGTGTAATGAGGCCCCAATCATAACTACGTAATGACACCAATAAGGGCTCTGAATGTGGAAGCTCCATATGCTTCCTGGTTGGTGAAAGACATCCATGCATGTGGGAGAGTAGCGCACCCTTTTGGACATGGAAGCTCCATGGTGGGAACGCTTCCAGACCTTGTCCTATCTCTCTCTACGTTTGTATCACTTTTGCTATTTAAAAAAAAAAAAAAAGTAATTGGAAGAATAGCACATGTGAGTTGTTTGAGTCATTCTAGTGAACCTGAGAAGTGGGACCCAATAGTTCAGAAGTGGGGCAAGGCTAGAAACCCCTGGTATCCTGAGTGGGTAAGGGGAACAGTGAATTTGTGAACAGCATGTCAGAAGTGTGGAAGCCCATGGGGAACCCCCAAACTTATGGCTGATATCCTGAAGGGGTAATGGGAAAACCCCAAACTTATAGCTTTCAAGTCAGTAGAGTGAGTATCATGGAACCCCAAAGCTTGCAGCTGGTGTCTGAAGTCCTGGGCCTACTTGGCAGTATGGAAGACTGTGTCCTTTTTCTTTATGAGTTCTGACATAGCTCCAGGTGGCTAGGGTAAGAGAAAGAAGTGCTTGCAGCATGGGCAGCTGATGTCAGAATTGATAAGAAAAGTGAAAAGGTGGGATATGATATTTAAGTTTTATTTCCTTTCATTATACCACCGGTATTTCAAAAACTAAGAAGAAAGTCCTGGTGATCTACTTTTGAAAAGTAAACAATCAAAACCCTATGGATCACCACAGAACATTGTTCTATATAGTGCTAGAAGATGAGCCCCATAGGTTTGAAGGTAACAACGGACTCAAGCAATCAGCAATCATGAGGATGATATGGAACCAGGCAGCATTTCATTGGGTTATACATGAGATGGTCATGACTTTTAGCCAATTTGATGACACTAACAATAACAACAAATTTCCACATATGAAACTTTTTCCACATATTGAACCACTTAAATGTGTACATGAGATTATGTATACTACCGCTGAGGTCTGAGATGTTAAAGTTTGTTTCTTCAAACTATCCCCCCCACCCCATACCACTAGTGTAACACAGCCCTCAGTATGCTTTGAGAGGAAGTTAAGATCTTCAAAATATGCTAGAACCTAATGGGCTACATTTTAAAATATAACTTGAAATCCATCTCCTTATATACAGATTTTCATGACAGGAGACATTTTTTAAAATGTGGCTTTAAACTTCTCAAGGTGGTCAACAAGTCGCAGCCAGTCATAGGAGCTGGCTCTGGATCTGCGATTTGGGCAGAGAGAATAGTAGATCGCTGGCCAGGGGGAAGTCAATAGCTGCTTCACACATGTGAAGCTACATTCTCCTGAGTTTAAATGTATTTTGTGACCTCTAATACACAGTGGAAATGCAGAAATGCATTAATTATAATCATTATTACGTGAAAATAGAAGTAAAGATGAGTCATGTGTTGGCCTGAGAAGCTGTAACACAGGAATGGACTTTGTGAAACCTATTTTGGTTGACTGCTCAGAAATATTTATTGTTTATTTTACAGTATTTCTCTCCATTTCTGCTGGATGTGGCTAAATTTATATGGATTCCTGAAAACAAGAGTAATGTACTGATTTTTCCAAAGGGCAAAAGATCAGTTGGGGAAAGAGGAAAAACCTGGGAAGGCAGGAAGGCTAATCCAGTTCTCCATTCTGTTCTCTCCATGAATTAGAGGACTAAGGCCAGTTTTCTCTCCACTTGGCTAAAGTTAACAATGTAAGGACACATTTGAATTACTCTTTGTAATCAACTCATGTAATTACTATGAACAGAGATAATCAATACTAGACAAGATGAGATCATAGTCAGTGGATGACTTCTGACCTCCAGTACTCTTTAAGATCTCCTGTTTCTCGGGAGACTGAAACGAGAAATAAAAGACAGAGTGAAGAGGAGAGGGTCACTGCGCTCAGTTTCTTTCGTTAATTTGCTTGCCTTAAAAAGAAGTGTAAGTGAAAATGATTGACAAATGTTATCTGTGAATGTCTTAGATTTTGTTCCTGTTATGCTGTTATTTTGTTTTAGTTTGTTTGCCCCCTTAATGTCATGGTTTTATGAGACTACTAGTTGAATATGTGTGCACTAAAAGCCTCAGGTGATAGAATCTTAATTAAGATTACTGGGATGCTGCTGTCATGTCCTATTTTATATTTATCAAAGCTTAAGACTCAAAAGAAAATAAACACATTGGTCTGTTAGTACATTCCAAAAGTTAGACTAAAAAATGTTTCTTTGGGTTTATTAGAGAAATTTAAAGTTTCTGCCTCTTTTGGTGAGATCCAGACTTATGGAAGCCATTAATATGAGAGATGGGGCATAAAATGTGAATATCCTGAAAGATACCAACACAGAGTGTTTAAAATTATTTGGTAGGCCTAATACCTTAAAATATGTGAAGTAGCTGTGATTACAGTAATGCGTCTGAATGCGTACTAAGGAAAGACATTTTATGGTAGCAGTCACTTTAATAGCACTAACAATTATTTAGCATTACTGAAATATTAAGCCTTGGTGAAACTCAATATAAGCTGAATGACCTGTTGAATCATGTTCAAGCATAAAATGATAATAAAGATAGGCATAGTTAAAGTTTTAAAGTAATCATTCATTGAAACACCCTAATGTTTTGTCTCAGACTCTTTTGTTAATGTTTAGGGAGAGGAATAGCTTCCATCCACCATATTCGTTTATTGTCATCAATTGCCCCTTTGGAATTGTGAGAGAAATCATCATCATTGAAGGTGAATTTTGACTTCCCTTTTTTCATGCTTCATGGATATCAAAGCTCTGCCCCATCAGTAATTGTTTATTTCCCATGACTCAGACCCTGCTTTTCTGGAGATGAATGAGTGCTACTGAGATCATTTATTTTCTCAGTTTCAGACTTCGAGCCACTACAGAAAATTATATATTCGCAGTCTCAAATATGACTTTCATTTCTATGCAGTTATTAGGAAAAAGATATCTGCTAGAATTTTTATATGCATATCCCTTACATTAACTTTGCATCAGTTGGTCTAACACATATATTTTTTTCAAGATGGAAATGAAGCTAAACAAAAAGTTAAGCATCTTAAATAACTCCCTAGACTTTTAAGTAGCAGCCTCCAGGTTCAATATTCAAACACAGATCTATAGGCTTCCAAGGATTATTCCATGTCTTCTAAACTGACACTGAAGTGACCTAGACTTAAACCTGAAACTATTAGTAAATAGGATACTACTCAGGACAAGACTTGTGTTATTCTCGAATCTCATTTTGCCCATTTTAAGACTGTTAAAAAGATGATTTTTAGTGTTGCATAATTCATGTTTAAGTGATAAACTCCATGTCTTCGTGTATCCATTGTTAGAACAATGCTAAGGTCATTCTGGTGGGCAGTCCTCTCTGACTCTCCTCACTACATTTGGCTTGCCAGGCAAATGGTACCAGTTACCTCTTATTTATTTATTTATTTTAAGTTTCTTTATTACATTCTTTTAGTTATTTCCCGTTTTCTAAGATTTCTTATTTTCACAAAAACATATGTATGCAGTAGGACAAATTATTCTTCAAAATAATAATAATAACAATAAGGAAGAGCTTTTTAAACAACGATTCTCTAAGTAGAGGTAACTTCTTTTTGTTATGGTTTGGAAAATAATTTTAGTCTGTGATCTTTTCCTCCTGTGAACTCTGTTTTTCATTTTCTGGACAATATTTTATTGACATCTTCATATCTCACGCAAACATATCAAAAGTGACAATATGTGGATAAGATAAAATAGCATATAATAAAATGTTCATATAAAGTACCAAAAGAAACCACATACATACATATAACCATGTGCATGCACTTATACACAAACATATATACTCACAGATAAACATATTACATTCAACTTTGGGTATGACTTTGTTTTGACAATAGTTCTGGGACCCGGAGGTATCTAGGTCATGATAGTCTATCTGGAAATAAAATTTGTCTGTGAATATCAGTCCACCTTCATTATTTTATAAGTAATTTGAATCTATCAAAATTACTTTTAATTATTTAACAATAATTTAACAATGTCATAACAATAGACATTTCTATTCTTTTAAAATACCAATGTCATTGTTGCTATTTGAAACGATAACATATAGAAAACTAATTCTAGGGCATTAATTTTGCTGCATAAGAGGAATATCCTCATCTTAGATCCTCAGAAGTCTGGTCAAGACCACAGCCTTTGTATAACATACACCTGAAAATACTTCTTTGTGTTACTTTTCAAATATTTTATGAGATTTTATCACATTCAAAAGGGAATTTGTATAAATATGTAACACCTCCTCCCATTTCTCACCTATATCTCTTCAATGACATCAATAAACTTTAGATTAATGCCATGGACATTTCTAACATTCTATTTTCAGGTTCTCTTTTCAATGAATCCTGTCATGAGTAGACTACACGGTTTTTTCGTACCTTGTAACTATAATTCATTACACGCCTGTGATTTCTTTATAACACTTTTTTCTTGATTTGCAGGAAACTCCTCAAAAGTAGACCATCAATCACTGAACATGTGCATGAAGAAATGACCTTTATGTCTATTCCTTTGTCTACATAACTTCCCTTTCCTTGGACAAATTCTTCAAGGTAGTATTACTTATTCAGCTTGTTGGTCCAGGTTTTTCCTGTGGAATTATTATGAGGATAGCAGGATTTTATATATGTATATGCATTTTATATATGTATATCTAATATACATATGTATTTGTATTTGTGTTATACATGTATAAAATGTTTATAAAACAAAGCCTAGTCACTCATTAATCATTCAGCTTCTTGTTTTTTTTAAATTATTTTTCTTGTTTTAGGTGAACAGTTTGAAGGACAAGGAACACATTATATAATTAGAAAATATTTGCCTGCTTATATGTCTCTTTTGAACACTTTAGCTATTTGTAATACCTAATTATGTGATTTAGTTAGAGACTTTTTAGTCACATTAAAAAGTAATGTTTTGAAATATTCTTATACAGGGTGAAAAGTATGTCATCAAATATAGCTTTTTAAAAAATTTTTCAACTTGTGAAGAATAAATGATTGAATATAGGCTTTCTATGAAGCAGGACCAGACCATAACAGTTACTCAACACCTATGGGTTAGTCAGGTTAGGCTAGATTTATATCTGTGGTAACCAACAACCCCACATCTTAGTGGCTAAATACAACAAAAGTTTCATTCTTATCCATGCTACTAACCCTTGAGGTTTGGTAGGTAATTCTGTTCCACATAATCACTAAGAGACACAGTCTGAGGGAGATTTACCATCATATAGCTGAAGCATCTGGAAGACCTGACCTTTTCATTGCCACAGATCATGATGGCAGTGCTTGAGAATGTTAAACTCACAATTAAATTCTTTGGCCTAGAGGGTCATATATACCATCACTCTACCATAACCATAAATCTTACAACCTATTGACCAGAACAAGTCACATGCTCCCATTTAGTTGCAAGATGTGGAAAGTGGAATTGTGCTATGTGCCTGGAAGAACAGGAGACTCCGATAAGGGGGAGCACCAGAAGAGTCTTGTTTGAAATGTAAACTTATTCTGTAACATATATTTATGCATCATTTCTCAAGAGGTTTTATTAAACATTTCCAAGGATCTAACAAATTATTTTATTATACTATTTTAAACATTGGTGATAATGCCCACAGTTTCTTAACAGTTAAATTATTTGATTAAAATTCTTATTCTTCTCATATTTTATTGTTTGCCTATTTGTATTATAATTTTAAGTTTTAGTAATCAATTTACGTTAATATTTGCTATGACGTACACCCACTCCTCACTTATCGATATGGTTAGGTTCCAAAGACCAGGTTGATATGTGGAAATAAGCATTATGCAAAGATGGAGGAGGACCACATCAGATCACAAAATGGAGGATGACTATATCATTGTATTACTGCCAAATTACATCATTATATAACTGCCAAACCACTGAGAATCATGGCCTAGCCAAGCTGACATATAACCTTAAACATCATAGCCAGTGTAACTCTCACCTCACACTTCAGCATTCTGCCAGTGTTACTGCCAGACGTATGTCATTAATGCAAAAAATAGTTGGATAGCATATTTTTTACTATTGTTGTAAACGCAAAATATTAGATAATGAGATAGTCAATAAATAAGTAGGTGTATATTTCTTGATAAATTATGGGTATTATCTCAGAATTATATGTTATCTTTTTAGATGTTTTAATATGAGATTAATATTTAACAAGTCTTTTGTTTTTTGAGAAAATGAACCCTAGTAAATTGCCAGAAGTTTTGAAGAATCATTCACAGCTTTTCTCATTTATGTAGTTTTGTTACAGCCCTATCTTAAAAAAACAAACAAAAAAGAACCCCACATGTTCTACTTTGTCTCCCAGTGATAGTATAAAGCAATCAGTAAAGGATCTTAGGAAATATGTACAGTTTGATCATATTTTTATGACTCAACGGCAGTGAGTTTGGTTTTTTTTGTATCAGTGCTTGTTTACAATATAGCCACATTATGTTCACTTGTATAAACTATAGACCAGTTTCTCAAATTTTATTTAAAGCACTTTTGTATGGTTAACCTGAATAGTTCAGCCAACAGTTTTTAGAGTGCCTATTATGTTCAAGGGGGCCTGGTTGCACAGTGGTTAAGAACTTGGCTGCTAAACAAAAGGTTAGCATTTTGAATCCACTAGCAGCTTCTTGGAAACCCTACAAAGCAGTTCTACTCTGTCCTATGGGGTCGCTACAAGTCGGAAACCACTCAACAGCAACGGCTTGGTTTGGTTTTGGATTTATTATGTTCAAAGCATTAAGACACCAGATGCAAGTACTAGGCCTAACTTAATGAGTGTGATAGTACAGTGGAAGAGAGAAAGCATTCATATATGCTTCTTTTTTTTTTTTTTTATTTGCTTGTTTTATAGCTCAAGAGAGTTCACTTTCAGAATTACATATCAAAACAGAATTATGTTCACAGATATGACTAAATCTCTCTTATCTGTGCATGGATTTGAGGGTATGCATAATTCTAAAAATAAATCATATAAAACCCTTTACACTTCAGTGTGGAATATTTAATATAATTTGAAGCAGTAGAATAAATAATCGTCTGAAATATGTTTGCTTAAATTAAAGGAGTAATTGTTTTGTCTGGGTATCCTTGTATTAGAGAATGTTCTTTGTGTACTGGATATTGAGGGAAGGTAGCTAGGATTTAAAAGGCAACATATAATAGTCTTCAAATGAATAACAAGTGAATAAATAGGTATTTCCTTGCATTTATAGTTTAATTGAAGAACATACAAATTCTTAACGTGTCTGACTTGGGTGCACTGATAATAACCAGTGTTGGAAGTGCACTACACTAAATGTCAATCCATAGATTTTATCTTCTGATATGCCATTTACTATTATACGTGTGTTCTTTATCACAAGTCTTGTTTTCAGTCACAAAGCTCTTATATATAAGAAAGCTGTAGCCTGGCCCATATCTAAATCTAATCCTGCAGAGTAGTATACTTTCCAAAGATTTAACTGTTTTACGTATTTATGAATTTCTCCACGGGCCTCCTAAGGGATTCATTTCTCAATTGTGTCATAAGACATGACAGTCTAATGCTTAGCTTATTTTCCCATCAAGTATTGTTCTACAGCTACACGGTGTTTTCTATTTGTCGTCTAGAGCAGACTGAGGGTCTAGCATTGACCC
Organism: Dugong dugon; assembly: GCA_030035585.1. NCBI lineage: Eukaryota > Metazoa > Chordata > Mammalia > Sirenia > Dugongidae > Dugong > Dugong dugon. The sequence continues at coordinate 43,874,165 of CM057477.1, read as the reverse complement.
AGCCTGCTCAATGTGCGTGACTCATGCCTGCAAGCAATGAGACTCTATAAGACTTATCACTGTGCATTTCTGTATCATATCAGCAAGCTCATCTGAAGAAATACATTCTAACTGAGTAACCCTGAGGTAGACAATGCTTAATTCTCCATTTCAAAATCCTCCAGGAATGAAAAAATGATTCAGCTGGAGGGCATCCACCCTGTCAGTCCCCAATTATCCTAATACAGTGTTTACTCTGTTACTAGTTTCACTTATCCTTACACAGTTTGATAATTTTTGAAGCTGACCTGGTGTATAACTTAACACTGGTTCACAGTATGTATACGATTAATTTTAACATAATACCTATAGATTTGTATCTACCATTCTGCCTAGTGCCTCTATTCTCTACCTTTGAGCAAGAATACTTAGGAAAGATACAATTGGAGATTAAATTAGTAAAATTAAAAGACCATTTAAAAATATTCTAAAGCTATTTTAGCAGATACGAACTGGTTACTAATGTACTGAAATCAATGTATTTTTTTCACTTGTAATATGAGATAGATGCTAACTACAATGTGTACCTGAGTGTATTAATGTATAAATTATAATAATGTAATTATATTAAGAAATTTTATAAATTTTATCCTGCTTGCAAATGAAATAATCCAACTTACCAGTAATTAGAAATCCTTATTACTAAATCTGTTTCATCAGTTATTTTATGAAAAAGTCATTAATTTCTAACATAATGGAAAATTACTTATTGCAAATGATTATTTTTTCAATATTATTTTGAAATGATGGGTAGTTTATAAAAATAAGCCAAAAAATGAGCTGGTATGAGTAAAAAAGCAGTTAAAAATCAGAATTTCAGTAGGTTTAATATTAAATTAATCTTAAAAGAGCATAAAAATTATTAAAACACAGTAAAATTTTGTTGAAGATAATTTAAAAACAGTTGCAGCAGTACATTGAAATGGAACTGCCAGAAATTCAAGCTGGATTCAGAAGAGAACATGGAACAAGGATATCACTGATAATGTCAGATGGATCTTGGCTGAAAGCAAAAATACCAGAAAGATGTTTACCTGTGCTTTATTGACTATGCAAAGGCATTCGACCGTGTGGAGAATAACAAATTATAGATAACATTGCAAAGAATGGGAATTGCAGAACACTTAATTGTGCTCATGAGGAACCTGTACATAGAACAAGAGGCAGTTGTTCAAACAGAACAATAGGATATTGGATGGTTTAAAATCAGGAAAAGTGTGCATCAGGGATGTATCCTTTCACCATATTTATTTAATCTGTGTGCTGAGCAAATAATCTGAGAAACTGGACTGTATGAAGAAAACCTTGGCATCAGGATTGGAGGAAGACTTATTAACAACTTGCAACATGCAGATGACACAGCCTTGCTTGCTGAAAGTGAAGAGGACTTGAAGCATTTACTGATGAAGATCAAAGACTACTGCCTTCATTATGTATTGCACCTCAACATAAAGAAAATAAAAATCTTCAAAACTGGACCAATAAGCAACATCATGATAAACAGAGAAAATATTTGTCACTGATTTCATTTTACTTGGATCCACAATCAACACCCATGGAAGCAGCAGTCAGTAAATCAAACCACGCATTGCACTGGGCAAGTCTGCTGCAAAAGATCTCTTTAAAGTGTTAAAAAGCAAAGAGGTCACTATGAGGACTGAGGTGCACCTGACCCAAGCCATGGTATTTTCAAAACCTCATATGCATGTGAAAGCTGGACAATAAATAAGATCAAAGAATTGATGCTTTTGAATGATGGTGTTCATGAAGTGTGTGGAATATACCATAAACTGCCAGAAGAGCAAACAAATCTGTGTTGGAAGAAGTACAGCCAGAATGCTCCTTAGAAACAAGGATGGCGAGACTTCATCTCACATGCTTTGGACATGTTACCAGAAGGGACTAGTCCCTAGAGAAGAACATCATGCTTGGTAAAGTAGAGGGTCAGTGAAAAAGAGGAAGACCCTCAACGAGATGAACTGGCAGAGTGGCTGCAGCAATGGACTTAGATATAGCAATGATTGTGAGAATGGTGCAGAATGGGGCGGCTTTTCATTCTGATGTACGTAGAGTCAATATGAGTTGGAACAAACTTGATAGCACCTAACAACAACAATAATTTCAGCAAGCTACATGTTAGATTCGAAAATTATGCCATAATTTGTCCACTTGAAGAATCAATATTTTTTATTTGATAGTATGAATATATTGCTGTATTTTGTTAAGCTTTCTTTCTGACTTGCTTTATATTAAAAATGAGATAATTTTATAATCATATATATACAAAATACCTAACTGTACCTAACATCTAACAACAATATATATACATATAATTTTATATATATACAATTTTCTTATTTAGTAAAGCACATTATAGAACTCTGTTTCATTTTTCCATTAATACTGAAGTACATTTTTCAATTAGCATTCATTATATACATTTCATTTACACTATCGTAACTAAAAAATAAATATTAATTCAAAAACAAATAGGATATATCAATATTTCAAAGCATTTTATCTTAATTAACTGAATTAAGTAATTAAATATTTGAATTAATAAATTAAAACACAAAATAATATACAACATTTTAATTCAAACTGGAAGGATATTAAGTGTCTTCAATATTTGAAAGTATTTAAAAACAAACAAACAAGAAAAACAAACTCATTGCTTTTGAGTCGATTCGGACTCATAGCAACCCTGTAGGACATAGTACAACTGCTGCATAGCGTTACTGTAATATTTTTCACAGATGCATTTTATCATGTTGAAAACATGACATTCTGTTCCTAATTTTTTGAATCTTTTATGTAAATTGGTTTTCAATTGATTTTTCTGCATCTCTTGGAATGCTCATATCACATATCTTTCTTCACTATTCTGCTAATATGGTGAATTACTTCAACCGATTTTTGAATCTTATTAATAAATCTTTCATTTCTGTTTGATCATTATGCAGTATCTGGATATTGCATGAGAAACAAATAGAAATGCAAAGTTTTTTTGCATATATATAAACAAAAAACCAAACCCAGTGTCGTTGAGTCAATTCCAACTCATAGCGACCCTATAGAACAAAGTAGACTGCCCCACAGGGTTTCCAAGGAGTAGCTGGTGGTTTTGAACTGTCAACCTTCTGGTTAGCAGCCAAGCTCTTAACCACTGAGCCACCAAGGCTCATATATATTTAAAACCAACCAAATCCTCTGCCATTGAATCGATTCTGACTCATAGTGACCTTATAGGACAAAGTAGAACTGTCCCCATACGATTTCCAAGGCTGTAAATCTTTATGGAAGCAGACTGCCACATCTTTCTCCCGTAGAGCAGCTAGTTGTTTTGAACTGCCAACTTTTTGGTTATCATCTAAGAGGTTTAACCACTATGGCACCAGGGTCTTATATATATATATATATATATATGCAGTCTGAAATTGATCAAACATGCAATCAGGATGCATTGATAATTACTGGTGATTGGAATGCTTAAGTTGGAAACAAAGAAGGATCGGTAGCTGGAAAATATCGCCTCGAGGATAGAAACAATGCCAGAGATTGTATCACAGAATTTTGCAAGACCAGTGACTTCTTCATTGCAAATACCTTTCTTCGACAACATAAATGACAACTATAAAAGTGGACCTTGCCAGATGGAATACTCAGGAATCAAATAGATTACATCTGTGGAAAGAAACGATGGAAAAGTTCAATATCATCAGTCAGAACTAGGCAAGGGGCCAGCTGCAGAGCAGACCATCAATTGCTTCTACGCAAGTTCAAGTTGAAGCTGAAGAAATTTAGAACAAGTCCACAAGAGCCAAAGTATGACCTTGAGTACATCACATCTGAATTTAGAGACCACCTCAAGAATAGATTTGACTCATTGAACACTAATGACAGAAGACAATAAGAGTTGTGGGATGACATCAAGGACATTATACACGAAGAAAGCAAGAGGCATTAAAAAGACATGAAAGAAAGCAAACACCAAAATGGATATCAGAAGAGATTCCAAAAGTTGCTCTTGAACATCGAGTAGCTAAAGCAAATGGAAGAAATGATGAAGGAGCTGAACAGAAGATTTCAAAGCATGGCTCGAGAAGACAAAGCCAAATATTATAATGACTTGTGCAAAGACCCGGAGTTAGAAAACCAAAAGGGAATAACATACTCGGCTTTTCTCAAGCTGAAAGAACTGAAGAAAAAATTCAAGCCTTGAGTTGCAATACTGAAGGATTTTACAGGGAAAATATTAAATGACGCAGGAAGCATCAAAAGATAACAGAAGGAATACACAAAATCACTGTACCAAAAAGAATTGATCAACGTTCAACCATTTCAGGAGATAGCACATGAGCAGCAACCGATGGTACTGAAGAAAGAGATCCAAGCTGCACTGAAGGCACTGGCAAAAAACAAGGCTCCAAGAATTGACTGAATACTAATTGAGATGTTTCAACAAATGGATGCAGTGCTGAAAGTGCTTACTCGTCTATGTTAAGAAATTTGGAAGATAGCTACATGGCCAACTGACTGAAGGAGATCCATATTTATGCCTATTCCAAAGAAAAGTGATCCAACCAAATGTGGAAATTATTGAACAATATCATTAATATCACACATAAGTAAAATTTTGCTAAAGATAATTCAAAAGCAGCTGCAGCACTGCACTCACAGGGAACTGCCAGAAATTCAGTCTGGATTCAGAAGAGGACGTGGAACCAGGGATATCATTGCTGATGACAGATGGATCCTGGCTGAAAGGAGAGAATACCAGAAAGATGCTTACCTGTGTTTTTTTGACTATGCAAAGGCATTAAACTGTGTGGATCATAACAAATTATGGATAACACTGTGAAGAATGGCAATTCCAGAACACTTAACTGTACTCATGAGGAATCTGTACATAGATCAAGAGGCTGTCATTCTAACAGAACAAGGGGATACTGAGTGGTTTAAAGTAGGGAAAGGTGTGTGTCAGGGTTGTATGCTTTCACCCTATTTATGAAATCTGTATGCTGAGCAAATAATCTGAGAAGCTGGACTACATGATGAAAAACTTGGCAACAAGATTGGAGGAAGACTCATTAACAACCTGTATTATGCAGATGACACAATCTCCCTTGCTGAAAGTGAAGAGGACTTGAAGCACTTACTGATGAAGATCAAAGACTACAGCCTTCAGTATGGATTACACCTAACAACTGGACCAATAAGCGACATCATGACAAATGGAGAAAAGATTGAAGTTGTCAAGGATTTCATTTTACTTGGATCCACAATTAATGTTCATGGAAGCACTGGTCAAGAAATCAAGAGAGACATTGCACTGAGCAAATCTGCTGCAAAAGACCTCTTTAAAGTTAAAAATCAAAGATGTCACCTTGAAGACTAAGGGGCACCTGACCCAAGCCCTGTGATTTCAGTAGCCTCATATGCATGTGAAAGCTGGACAATGAATAAAGAAGACTGAAGAAGGATTGATGTCTTTGGATTGTGGTATTGGCTAAGAATATTGATTATACCATGGACTGCCAAAAGAATGAACAAATCTTAGAAGAAGTACAACCAGAATGCTCCTTAGAGGCAAAGATGGCAAGACCACGTCTCACATAGTTTGGACGTGTTATCAGGAGGGATCAGTCCTTCCTTGAAGGACATCTTGGTTGGTAATGAAGAGGGTCAGTGAAAAAGAGGAAGACTCTTAATGAGATGGATCGACACAGTAGCTGCAACAATGAGCTCAAGCCTAACAACGATTGTGTGGATGGTGCAGGACTAGGCAGTGTTTCCTTCTGCTGCACGTAGGGTCCCTATAAGTCAAAACCAACTCAAAGGCACCTAACACACACATGTATATATGTGTGTGCATGTATTGTTTTTGTATTTATATTTGAATTTTTATTTGTATTTATGTTTATATGGATTTGGACTTGATTTTCTAATATTTTGTTAAGGATTTTGTGTCTATGGTCACAAAGGGCTAATTTTTCTTTCTTTTTTTATGATCTCTTGTTTGGGTTTTTATATTAGTGTTATGCTTGTCTCATAAATCTAGTTTGGAAGTGTTTCTTCTTCCAGTTTCCGAAAGAAATATCCAGGTATTTACCATTTTCAATGCTCTTCATTCCTTCCTGAAGATCTAACTCTTCATCTGATATTATTTCCCTTCAGCATGAAGGTTTTTATTTAGCTCCTCTTATACCACAGTACTTTTTGCGATAACAGATTCTGTTTTTTTGTATCTGAAAACAACTTTATTTTACCATTATCCTTGAGGATGTTTCCTCTGGTTTAGAATTCTGATTTGACAGGTTTTTGTTTTAGCATGTTAGAAGTATTGCTTTCCTGATTTTTGGCCTCTATATTTTCTGCTGACAAGCCAGTAGTCATTTGAGTCAACCTTCTCTTGTACATGATGTGTGAATTTTCTCTTGCTGCTTTCAAGATTTTCTCTTTGTTTTTGTGTGGTTTTTTTTTTTTTTTTTTTTTAATCATTTCAACTATGAGTCCCTAAGTAGAGTATTTTTCATTTTAATCTTTCTTGGAATTCATAGTTTCTTGAATTTTTAATTTGTATCTTTAAACAAATTCAGGAAATTTCCTACATTTATTCTTCAATTTGTTTGCTTCTTCTTCATATTGGATAATTTCTATTCATCTATTTACAGTTTATTGACTCTTTCCTCAGTCATCTCCATTATTCTATTAAGCCTTTACAAATAGATCAAGATTGGAGGAAGACTTATTAAGAACCTGCAATAGACAGACCACACAACCTTGCTTGCCGAAAATGAAGATGACTTGAAGCACTTATTGATGAAGATAAAAGACTACAGCCTTTAGTAGGAATTATGCCTGAATGTTAAGAGAACAAAAATCTTAACAACTAGACCAGCAGACAACATCAGGATAAATGGGGAAAAAATTGAGATTGTCAACAATTTTATTCTACTTGGATGAAAAATCAAATATTTATGGAAGCAGCAGTCAAGAAATCAAACAACGTACTGCACTGCGAAAATCTGCCGTAAAAAACTTCTTTGGAGTTTTAAAAAACAAAGATGTCATTTTGCTGACTAAGGTGTGCCTGACCCAAGCCATGGTCTTTTCAATCTCTTTATATGAGTGTGAAATTAGAAGACAGAAAAATAAATGATGCATTCAAATTGTGGTGTTGGTGAAGAATATTGGATATACCATAAACTTTCAGAAGAACAAACAAATCAGTCTTAAAGGAACTATAACCAGAATGCTGCTTAGAAGTAAAGATGATGAGACTTTGGTTTGTTTACTTTGAACATGTCATCAAGAAAGACCAATTGCTAAAAAAAGACATCAAATTTGATAGAGGGTCGGCAAAAATGAGGGAAACTCTCCATGAGATAGATTGGCAAAACCGCCACACAAATGTACTCAAGCATATCAACTATGATAACGTCATAAAGATGGTATAGGACAGGGCGCTATTTTGTTCTGTTATATACAAGGTCAACCTGAGTCAGAGCTGACACGAATAGCAACAAACAACAACAGCAACGAATTATATATATTATATATATATAACTTCAAATGTTTTACTTTTCCTTTCTAGAATAAACATTTGATTATTTTCTAAAATTTCTATTTCTCTGCTTAGACTGCCTCTCTTGAAATTGGTTGTAAGCATATTTTCCTTCATTTATTTTTGAGCATAGATATAATAGCTACTGTAAACCTTAACTGCTATTTCCAATATCTGGGACAACTTAGGACGGGTTTCTATGATAGATTCTTGTCTTGCAAGTGGTCATATTTTCTTGGGTCTCCATTTGTCAAATAATTTTGAATTCTTTTCAGAACACTTTTCATGCCATTTTATGGAAAGTTTGCACTTTGTTGTATTTCTTTGAATAGAGGTCATATTTTTGCTTTATGAACCATTTTATTTAACTGGACTTAAACTGAAATACGTGACAGCTCAGATGTCAGCTTAGTTCTTTTCTCCTCCTCCCCCTCCCTCTCCCTTTCTCTCCTCCTTCTCACCCTCCCCATCCTTCTCCTCTTCCTCCTTCTTCTTCCTTTGTTCCTTGCAGGGCTGCCCTGGTTGCCAGTATATTTGAGCAAATTTCCTACATAGAATACGCAGCTTCTTATCTCTGGCTCGCTCTTTTCTGGAGCCCATAGACTCTGAACCTTTTAGTGGCCATGGTTTTCCTTAACTTTCCCTAAATCTTCTAATTCTTTGTGTCAGCAGTACTGCAGTTTGCCTAGGGGTCCATGACCACAGACTGCTCTCAGGCTGAAAGTTTAAAAGATATAAAAACAAAAAATAAGTAAACGAAAGAAAGAAACTCAGTCTGTGACACTTTGCTCTTAAAAATTTCTTCCTGAGTTTGATCACTTTCTAAAGTTTTCAGGTAATTTATTTATTTTTTTTGTTCGACTGTTTCATTTTGATTGTTTGATTTTTTTAAAACATTGTCTGCAGTAAATTTAACATCTTAATAAGGGTCTTTCTTCTAGGAGATTGCTCAGCCATACAAATGATGAAAAAATTTTTAAAGCTAGACTATAATAATCTGAACAGCTAATGTTTATTTTTACTGATTACATCTGTTAGTGAATTTGAGAATACAATCTATGTACTTCAAAAACTTGCCACTTGGTAAGCTGTGTGATTATGTAGAGAATAGCACTTAAGGGGAAAAGTAACTTGGTACTTAATAAACCTGTTGCAGGGGCGTTGATTCTGACTCATGGCGACCCTAAAGGACAGAATAGAACTGCCTCATAGGGTTTCCAAGCCTGTAAATCTTTACAGAAGTAGATGCCATGTCTTTCTCCTGGAGAGCAGCTGGTGGGTTCAAGTCACCAACCTTTTGATTAGCAGCCAAGCTCAACCACTGTGCCATCAGGGCTTCCTGGTACTTAATACATAACCATATAATGAAATACAGAATAAAAATATCAAGTTTTTAACTCCCATTTTTCATTACATTAATTCTCATTTCTGATTTCATTATTTTACATGAAAATATAACAATAATTTCCAAGTTTCTGCGAAATAATGAAATCAGAAGTGAGAATTAATGTAAGTGGAAAAATGGAAACTAAAAACATGATATTTTTAGAAGAGACCTGCATACAATTTTGGAACACCAACTACTTGAAGTGCCTTTTAAAATTTAATTTCAAAACTAATAATTTAAAATAAATGAAAGAGAAGCAAAATATCGATTTATTTCATTGAATTTTAAGAGTTGAAAATAAAGTAGAATAATAAAGAATTATGAATAGTTGAAGAGGATGACAATTTAAAACTCTCTAAATTTCTTAAAATTTGAAGATTAATTTACTTTCCTCTGAATACAACTTCTAACAAGAAGATTTAACTTACATAATTGAATCCTTACTTTTTCATGCATTCTCCTGATATAAAAGCTGCTAACATCCTCTTCTCCATTCCCTAGAATCCCATATCTTAAAAGCAGGACTTCAGTATAAAAGATACAAGTGAAGAAATCTTGTTGTTGTTGTTAGGTGCCGTTGAACAAAACACTGCCCTGTCCTGTGCAATCCTAACAATTGTTCTTATGCGTGAGCCAACTGTTGCAGCCATTGTGTCAATCCATCTCGTAGAGGCTCTTCTTTTTTGCTGACCCTGTACTTGACCAAGCATGATGTCCTGCAGGGACTGATCCCTCCTGATAACACATCCAAAGTGTGTAAGAAGTAGTCTCGCCATCCTTGCTTCTAAGGAGCATTCTGGTTGTACTTCTTCCAAGACAGATTTGTTCATTCTTTTGGCAGTCCACAGTACATTCAATATTCTTCACCAGCACCACAATTCAAAGGTGTCAATTCTTCTTCGGTCTTCCTTATTCATTGTCCAGCTTTCGCATGGATATGATGCTATTGAAAATACCACGGCTTGGGTCAGGTGTACCTTAGTCATCAAGGTGACATCTTTGCTTTTCAGCACTTTAAAAAGGTCTTTTGCAGCAGATTTGCCCCATGCAATGCATCTTTTAATTTTTTGACTGCTGCTTCCATGGGTGTTGGCTGTGGATCCAAGTAAAAGGGAATCCTTAACAACTTCAATCCTTTCTCCATTTATCTTGATGTTGCTTATTGGTCCAGTTGTGAGGATTTTTGTTTTCTTTATGTGGAGGTGTAATCCATACTAAAGGTGATGGTCTTTGATCTTCATCAGTAAGTGCTTCAAGTTCTCTTCACTTTCAGCAGTTTAATTTAGTTTCGTTCAGCAATTAAATTCAACAATTTAATTTAATTTCAAAATAAATTACTAATCATAAGTTCTCTCTAAAAGTTCTAAACAGAAGTTTAGTCTTAGATGAAATAATTTTTGGAAGACTTCGTTTTAGAAACAGAGGTGTTTTTTCATATATTTACTGTGTTTAATTTCTGACAATAAAATATTCAGCTCATACAAAATGCCTTTGCATATCCATTCCAATAATTTCCATTCACTCATAACATAAACAAAAAATTGCCATTGAGTGTATTTAGACTCTTGGAAACTGCACTGCACAAGTTTTCAAGGCTGTGACTTTTTGGAAGCACATCACCAGCGTTTTATTCTGAGGCACCTCTGTGGGTTCAAACCACCAACCTTTCGGTTTATAACCTACAGCTTAACCATTTGCTCCACCCAGGGATTCCATTTAACATGAAGAAGCAATAAAATAAGTTAACCACAATTATATGATTGACTTCTCTATGAATACAAGAATGAATAGAGTCCTCAAGTTGTTTACATCTTAAATATGGTAGACAGGCACATAGACATTTATAATAAAGAGGAAGTGAATAGGTGGAGGGAGGTATAAAGACCCAGTGGATCTGATTATAGATTTAATCAGTCACAAGAATAAAGACAATTAAGAGAATTCTCAACATAAATGAGTTTAAAAAGCAGTAAATTTAACAAAATATTTGAAAAGCAAACCTAGTGGAAAATTGGGCTAAGCATACAGATTGACTAATAGCTCCATTTTGAAGGAAAGACTATCCCATGTTATTGAAAAAATACGATACATACTGTTCTATGTTTATAGCAAATTGTTAAGGTTGACACCTGAATTACTTCAGAGGCAACATAACAAATAGCATTTACTATGAGGTTATAGTATAAATTTATAATAAAAGGACATTTCAGAATAATTTATATAAATTTTTAGAAATATTTTTTATTCTAAAGAGCAAGAAGCCAATGCAGTTTTATGATCTTGTTGCTTTTGACAACTTTAAATACTCATAGCTTTTTTTTCTATTTATTAATATTCTCCCTTTTTATATTAAGAACAAAGACCTCCATGTATATTAAATTAGGCTGCAGCAAAATAATGAAAATGTGAATTTGAGCATTGTTTAATATTTTGAAAAATGACCATTCACAGAAACATATATACTTAAATGTCATTTAGTATCTAGAAGGAATGTAAGCAAGGGGAGGTGCAAAACAATTCAGCATTAATTAGAAATAGTTCAGCTAAATTGTTCTTACCAAAATTAGAGGTACCTTGGATACTCACTGTTTAGAAATAATTTGACAATTCTCATTTAATTTTAACATCTTTATTCAGACATAATTCATATTCCATAAAACTTTCATCTTTAAAGTGTATAATTCAGTGGTTTTTAGTATATTCAAAGAGTTCTGCAACCATCACCACAATCTAAATTTAGCATATATTAAACCAAAAAAACCAGACCCATTGCTGTCAAGTCGATTCTGACTCATAGCGACCCAGTAGGACAGAGACCTGCCCCATAGGATTTCCAAGGAGCTGCTACTGGATTCGAACTGTCAACCATTTTGTTAGCAGCAGAGCTCTTAACCACTGGGCCACCAGGGCTCCGACCATATACTGATCACCCCTAAAAGAAACCCATACCCATTAAGTTACTTTCCCTCTTCCCCCTTCCTTCTACCCATCCTGCAGCCCTAAGCAATTACTAATCTACTTTCTGCCTCTATAAAATTGCCTGTTCTGGACATTTCATACAAATGAACTCATACAATATGTGGTCTTTTGTAACTGGCCTTATGTTTTCAAAGTTCACCCATCCTGTAACATGAATGAGTATCTCATACTTTTTTTTTTTAATTGCTGAATAATATGCTACGGTATGGATATATAACATTATATTTATCCATTCATCAGTTGATGGACATTTGGGTTGTTTACACCTTCTGGCTATTCTGAAAAAATATTGCAATGAACATTAGTGTAAGAGTACTTTGTAGGCATATGCTTTCATTTCTCTTGAGTCTATACCCAGGACTGATATGACAACAATTTGTTTAACATTTGAAGAACTTCCAAGCTGTTTTCAAAAGTGGCTGTATCATTTTACAATTTACAATTCCAGTTTCTCTATACTCTTGCCAATACTTGCCATTGTCTATCTTTTTTTTTTTTAATTACTGTTATAGCCATCTAGCAGGTGTTAAGGTATTACATGCAGTTTGATTTTCATTTCTCTAATAGCTAATGATATTGAGTATTCTTCCCTGTGTTTATTGGTCATTTGTATATCATCTTCGGAGAAACTTTTATTCAAATTATTTTCCCGTTTTCAAATTGGGTTGCTTGTCTTTTTTATTGTTAAGTTTTAAGTATTCTTTATATATTTTGGATAAAATTCCTTTACCATATGTATGATTTGCACATATTGTCTCCCATTCTGTTAATTGTCTTTTTACTTTCTTGATGATGTCATGGTAGCACAAACATTTTTAATTGGTATGTAGTACCAATTCATATTTTCTTTTTTGTGTCACTTTTATGTCAAACGTAGGAATTAGTTGCCTACACTGAGGTCAGGAAGATATACTCCTATGTTTTCTTCTAAGAGTTTTATAGTTTTCTCTCTCACATTTATATCTGTCATCTATTTTGAGCTATTTTTTGCAAATGGTGAGGTAGGAGTCCAACACCATTCTTTTGCATGTAAATATCCAGCTGTTCTAGCACCATTCATTGAAAAGTCTATTCTTTTCCCTACTAAATTATACCAATTAAATTATCTTGGCACTTGTGTCAAAAATCAATTGACCATAAATGTGTAAATTTATACCTGGAAATGTTGATTTATTCCACTTTTTTATAACCAGTATTACACTGTCATTATTACTATAGCTGTGTAGTAAGTTTTGAAATGGTAATTGGAATCTTCCAACTTTTTTCTTCTTTTTGAGGTTGCTTTGGCTATCCCGGGTCTCCTTTATTTCCATATGAATTTTAGGACTAGTTTGTCAATTTCCTCAAAAACACCAGCTGTGGCTTTTATAGGGATTGTGTTGAATCTGTAGGTCAATTTGTGGAGTATTGCTCTCTTAACAATATTAAGTCTTCTGAATTCTTGACCATGGAATATCTTTCCACTTACTTAGATCTTTAATTTCTTTCAATGATATTTTGTAGTTTTCGATATACAAGTCTTTGACTTCTTTTTTATGTTTATTACTAAACGTTTTATTGTTTTTGTTTTTGCTGCTATTGTAAGTGGTATTGTTTCCTTAATTTCATTTTCAGATTGCTCATTGCAAGTGTATAGAAATACAATTGATTTTTACGTTATATTGTATCCTGTAATTTTGCCGACCTAATTTATTAGTTCTAATGGATTTTTAGTGAATTAGAATTTTTTATATACAAGATCATGGCATCTCTGAATACAGTTTTATTTGTTCCTTTAAAATTTTTATTCTTCATAATTTTAGAAATAAATCAAAGATAGCTTTGGAAATAATGGAATCTAAAAGAAAAAGAAAAAAAATCAAAGAGTATACTTTTACAGAAAGTAATTTTAAGAGTCCACAAATTTTAGGGCCCAAAAAATCATGCTAATAATCTAGTTAGTTTTCACATTTTTGTCCAGGTTACTAGGTAGGGTTGCAAGGTAAAATTAAGGTATTTCAGATAACCATCATTTTTTAAAATATGTATGTCCAAATTATTGCATGGGACTTCCTAATACTAAATATATAGTTATTTTTGTCTAAAATTCTAATTTAATTGGGACTCTTGTATGTTTATTTGCTATATAGAGTAACCTCTTAGCAGGAATCATGGAAAAGGGCAAACAACTCTTTAAAAGAAGAAACTATTGAAAATTAGTAGACCTAGGTTCCTCTCAGTTTTGTGAATGATTATATGAGTCATTTAGCTTCATTTTGCTGCCTTTACATCTACTGCAAATAAGGAAAATAATGTCTGACCTCACTTTCTTTACAAGAGCATAGTTAGGATAAATGAGGCAATGTACATGTAAACACAGAGCATCTTAGAAGACAAATACTCTATAAAACTGTAGTATTAACATTATTATTATTGTTATATTATAGAGAGAATTTCTGAAAAGTCAGCCAGCTGAATATATTATAGCAATCTCTTACAACGGAGAAAATAAAAACATCATTGCAATATAGATTTAACGGCTTTGTCTTCCATTTTATTCAGCACAGCGTAAGAATATGTAGCTGTACCAGCTTTGGGTTATTACAAAAGGGATTGGTTTCCATTCAATGTTAACTTTTATGCCTTCTTAAATCAGAGCCTAACAATGTGCATGCTATTACACTTGCAGGTCCTCTTTCATTTCTAAAAATCACCAAAGCTTGAATGGTCATAGATGTCAGATGTTTTAGATTATACCTTAACTCTTACATGTGTGGCTTTATGTATATAATTCTTTGTGCAATAATAATACACAATATATATGCCACAGCTTACCTTATAAAGTCTACGTGATGATCCACATATTCAATAAGATTATCAATTTGTTATTTCTTACAACTTAGGTTCTGATTGCTTCTTCTTAAATTAAAATATTATATTCAACTAAGAATTCCCACTTAAAACAGTAAATGTTAGAATGAATAATCATTTTGACTAGCTATATAAGAAAGTCACTTTCTCTGAGAGCCATTATGTGACACATTATAGGTTAAGAAATTGTTAAGCTCTGTTCAAAATCAAATATCTTTGGAATATTCAGCGTATTTAAGGTAGAAAGGGGAATGGAAAACAAGAGACTAAATTCTAGGATCAAGTTATAGATCTGGAAATGTATAAATACATATATTTATTTAAGTACTCATATATATTTTAGTACTTGGTATTTTGTTTTTTTGTTGTTACTGTTGTTAGTTGCCGTTGAGTCGAATCTAAATTATGGAGACTCCATATGTATATAGTAGAACTGTGCGTTTTCAAAGCTGTGACTTTTCAGAAGGAGAGTCTTCTGAGAGGCCTCTGGGTGAATTTTAATCACCAACCTTTCAGCTAGTAGTCAAGCGCTTAACCATTTGCTCCACCCAGGAAGTCTTCAATTATACTCTTCATTTATATATATATATATATGTGTGTGTGTGTGTGTGTGTGTGTGTGTGGGTGTGCGTTTACCTGTGTTTTATGGACTATGCAAAGGCGTTCAACTGTGTGGATCATAAGAAATTATGGATAACGTTACTAAGAATGGAAATTCCAAAACACTTATTTTCCCTAAGTACTATTTTCAGTCGCCTCATATACCTGTGAAAACTGGACAGTAAATAAGGAATACCGAAGAAGAAATGATGCATTTGACTTATGGTGTTGGTGAAGAGTATTGAATACAGCATGGCCTGTCAGAAGAACGAACAAGTCTATCTTGCAAGAAGTACAGTCAGAGTGAGGATTGTGAAACTTTGTTTCACCTACTTTGTACATATTGTTATGAGGGCTAGTCCTTGGAGAAAGACATCATGCTTGGTAAAGTAGAGGGTCAGCAAAAAAGAGAAAGACCCTCAATGAGATGAATTGACACAATGGCTGCAACAATGGGCTCAAACATAGCAATGATTGTGAGGATGGTGTAGGACCAGGCAGTGTTTTGTTCTCTCCTACACAGGGTTGCTATGAGTCAGAACAGAGTGGATGGCACTTAATAACATCATCGTATGTTTCTGCAATTAACGCTTGCTTTCTATGTTTGTTTGCCAACTGTGCCTGCTCCCATGAGTTATTATCATAAGTGTGCTATGCTAATTTTTTTACAGTAACAAGTAAAAAAAAAAAAAAAAGCATATTGGCATTTATGAAAATAATGCACGGTGGGAGGGCACAGTTGGTAAACAAATGTAGATGGAGCATGTTATTTTTGTAAAAATACAGTAATTTCAAAACACAATTTTGCAGTTAGAGTATTTTCCAAACTTCAATTTTCTAAAGTAATTAAAACACTGTAATGCTACTAGTTTAAAAATGGTCACATTTTTTAAAACTTGTTTATTATGATTCCTACTAAGAATTAACTTCAGTTTGCAATTCATAAAACAAAATCCATCAAAAAAGGCTAGAAATAACTGATGTCCAGAAAAAAAGTCAAATACAGATAGTTTTATTCCAAAACCAAAAAACCCATTGTTCTGTTGATTCTGACTCGTAGGAACCCTACAACAACCCTATAAGACAGAGTAGAACTGCCCCATAGGGTTTCCAAGGAGCAGCTGGTAGATTAGAACTGCTGACCTTTTTTTTTAGCAGCCGTAGCTCTTAACCACTGTGCCACCAGGGCTCCAGTTTTATTCCATTTAATTAAAATTTAATTTAATTAACTAATTTTTATTTAATTAAAAATATTTTTTTCTAATTGTTAATGTGTTTTATAGTTAAAATTATTTTATCGTAATTATTATCTTCTAATTTAGTTTTCTTTAAAAATAAAGGTTCCTTGTCATTTTTTTTATTTTCAATTTATTTGAAAAAAAAATTGCAATCTATTTGCTTATGACTTCACAAAACCTATTGGAATGCTTGGCTTTCTTCCATATATATTCTCCAAGTCCTTAAAAACAGGTGTTTTATTTTTGTTTTCATACACAGACAAAGGCATTTAATATTTTGAAGCTAATGTGTCATATTTGGCCGCCTTTGTCATATTACATCAATCATATTCCTTTCAGGGAGACATACTCTAATTTTGGTTTATGAAAATAACTTCATTTGGGATACTAGAGCCCCATATGATATAAAAGGTTAAACAAAATGAAAGTAAAGTTGAAAATTTAGGATTAAAATCAAACCAAAACCTTTTGTCATGGAAAATGAGGATATAGAGCAGAAGGTGCATGTTTTTGTTCTCTTAGTAGTATTACTTCTCATTTTTATTTATATATGAATGTATAGTTTTAATAGAGGCAAATTTATAATAAAGCCATTGAAAATTAGGTATTGTAACATGTACAAAATAATTAGAGAAATATAAGACCAAATAGCAAATACATTTTGTTTAATCTGTGATAACTTTGTCATATACATTCAAACAATGCTTGTCTCTGCTTTTGAATACTTCATTAGGGTATACTTCACTTTGCATCCTCTTTATTTTACTGCAATTCTAAATTCCTCCCACCACATGGTCTCAGAAAGATTCTTTAAGAATCTTTGATTCTAACCATCAGACCCTACCATTTTTGCCATTGCCACTACTTCTTATTCTCCCTTTCACATTTTGATGGCTACATTTTATTGTTACTTAATAATATATTTCTGTAACCAGCACAAAACAAATTTTAGTACTCTTCGATTATTTATTAGGATAATTGATATAGTTACTAAATTCAGAATAAGGGGGACAAAAGCAAAAATGGAACAAATTACATATCATGAGCTTGAATTATGAAATAAATATCTTTTTCAGTTTAATTAGCATGCATGAAAGTTAAAATATGACTACTTTTATGGAACATCCCACGTATTACTTTGAGTAAATGTTTGTTTTAACTTTCAAATTTGGACTACAATAAGAGATAAATGTTTCTTGTATTCCTTCCACATTGTGGGCAATAAAAGATAATTTATTAAAAATGGTAGGGAAATTAAGAAATTAATTGAAATGGTAGTCCATTGTCTTAAGAGCAATAATATTCTATGAATGATAATATTCTCTAAGTTTCAACTTGCAAAGTTCTGCAACAATTTAGTGTTAATGTCAGTAATGACAGTAAAAATGGTCACAAGTTTACATTTTAATAATTGCTATTTTTCTATTTTTATGTTACAATAAACATCAGCACATTGAAGCAAATTAAACTTTAAAGATTGACAATTTCTATGAACATCAATGAATAGATTTTCAAAAATAATATTCTTGATAATTCAGGCTAATATATCCATAAGATTTATATTTAAAAGCAAGTAATTAGAATTACATTATTATTTCATCAATAATTCTAATTTTAGCTTAACTTAAAGATGTTAAAAGTCATATTTTGACTGATCTTTTCTAAATAAAATGGTCTAGACAAAAAAAGCAGAAAGCAAGATTTGGTATCTAAGACCTAATGTAAAAAACCTAGTACTTTGCCATATATTCATTCAAGGTTAATGGATTAGTGTTGCACGTCTTCTAAGGGATATCAATTCATTCTTCAGGGTTCTGTGAGTCTGGGAAGATATCTCCACGGTGCAAAAGGTGCCCACTTTTTTTTTTTCTCTCTGATTTTATCTATTCCCAAAACTCTACTGCAAAATCTATATTTAAAGAGCTGGCCAATATTCAGCAGAAACTGACACTCCTGATGAAGGCAGGAAGACTGGATATCAGAATGAAGAGAGAAGATGGAAAACGTCTAGGGAGAGGAAAAGCAAGACGCCTGCCTGCCCAGAGGAGCAGGAAAGAAGGTCACATTCACTTCACCTAGTTTGGGTAATGATTGTAAAGGCAGATGTAGCTGAGCTGTTTTACTCCATGAATGTAGCTGCTGTGCTTTCAGTAGATCAGTCATGATGCTTGGGAAAAGTTGATCACTACAGATGGTGATTCAAGTGTTTCAGAGAAAATAATATTCACATGTTATATATAGAAAACATAACCATGCGATAATTAAGAGTGTGTGGAGATGTTGATTATATAAATATACACACATATACATATATATACATATGCATGCATATATATACACGAATGTATTTCCAAAAAATAAGCCATTGTAAATCGTATGGAGCACAGTGTACTCTGACACACATGGGGTTGCCAAGAGTGGGAATAGACTCCACGGCAACTGTATACACATATATACTCCTTAGAAGTGAGGGTGGGGTGATTTCATCTCATGTACTTTGGACATGTTATCAGAAAGAACCAACCCTGGAGAAGGACATCATGCTTGGTAGAGGGTCACCAAAAAAAAGGAAGATCCTTAATGAGATGGATTGACAAAGTGGCTGCAACAATGGGCTCAAATATAGGAATGACTGTGAGGAGGGTATGGGACCAGGCAATATTTTGTTCTGTTATGTATAAGGTTGTTATGAGTCAGAGCCAACTCTGGATGGCACCTACCAAAAACAATATATATACATATATATATATATATGTCTATATATGTAAATATGTATATATATGAACATACACACACAAATATATCTACATTTTCAATTAATTTGTACCTTTTTTGCTTCACATCAATGTCAAATATAAAACAGAAATGGTAAAATACAAGGTAAAGATTAACCTCAGTTACCAAGACAACCTTAATATGTGTCTGATACTACTCTGGTGATTGCAGTTCTTAACAGATTTTGTTGGAGTAATAGGGTGAAAGGTGATTGTAATTATTTGGCTTAAGTTTAATTCTCTTCTGTTCAAAGCCCCTTTTGTATTTTAACCTGACAGAGAAAATTTCTAACTTCTAACATTTAATATAAATATTACTGTAAATATGTTGCCTTCTTCCCTCTTCATGTGATAGTATTTTACATTATTAAATTGAATACTTTGCAGCGAAAATTAAACTCTTTGCCTTTGAATTGTTTTAACAATATTTGAAGCTACACTAAGGAATTGTGTTTTCTTGACCTAGGTGGCTAAATGATTGATAGGGCTCATGAAGTCAAACCTTACCAGTTTCAAGGATGTCCACCCATAGAACCAAGGCAAACAAATTTATGTTATCTGACAGCCATTTTGTTCTTGTTTCCATCTATCATGGGTTAAGTATTAGGCTGCTCAAACATTCTGGTTTGCTTAAGACTGAGAAGTTTCCCTGGACATGGGTCTTTGAGGGCGAAAATTGAGAAAATTTTCAGCAAACTCGGTCTAGTTGATCACCTGTCTCAGAGCATCCCATCCTTTAAATGGCTAAATAATAGTAAATGATATAAAAGGGATCTTTATGCAACTGATTATTTAAATTTTTATTTACTATTGTAAAAACTAAATTGAATTCTCAATAGCCAGCAGACTTAGAACAATTGTATAAGGTCAAGTAGCTTATATAAGTAATAGGAAGACAAATTAGCAGATTTGTGGGCAGAGAAGGTCCTACTTGTGGGTTAAACTGTTTCCTCTCCAATTAACTTTTGCTAACAATAACCAGTACATTGTAAATTCAGCAAATTCAGCAAATGGCCCTGGATTATCTCTATAACTTCAAAGTCCCGTGGTTACTTAGCACATCCTTGAAAAGAAGAAAACAAAGTTAATTTTTACATTCGTTTCAATCATAAAATGGAGAAATTGTAAAATACCAGTTTAATGCTGATAAAGGGTTTTGTATATAATTATTATTTTTAATCAGACCATTCTAATTGTACTCAGGGGCACAGAATGGTTATTTTATGCTCCCTTACTTGCATAATAGTCCATTCATTTATTGTGCGAATATTTATTGAGTACCTATTATGTGCTAGTCACTGTTTAGGTGCCAGTGATATGAAAGAAAACCTGAGTGTGATATCCCTACCACCAATGGGTTTATATTCTAATGTGGGTGGAAAAACAAATGAGTACACTGTATAATATGAAGTAGCTTATATAAGTAATAGGAAGACAAATTAGCATAAGGGGATTGTCTTAAAATGTTCAATGCTGCTATAACAGAAATACCTCAAGTGGATCACTTTAACAAAGAGATGCTATAACAGAAATACCTCAAGTGGATCACTTTAACAAAGAGAAATTTATTCTGTCATAGTCTAAGAGGCTAGAAGTCCGAATTCAGGGTGCCAGCCCCAGGGAAGGCTCTCTCTGTCAGCTCTAGGGGAAGGTCCTTGTCATCAATCTTCCCCCGATCTAGGAGCTTCTCAGTGCAGGGAACCTGATTCCAAAGGATGCACAACACTCCCGCTTCTTATTCTTTGTGGTAGGGGGTCACCCTGTCTCTCGGCTGGCTTCTCTCTTTTATATCTCAAAAGAGACTGACTCAAGATAAACCTAAACTTGTAGATTGAGTCCTGCCTCTTTAACATAACTGCCACTAATCCCGCCTCATTAACATCATAGAGGTAGGATTTAGAATGCACAGGAAAATTATATCAGATGGCCAAATGGTGGATGATTACACAATACTGGGAATCACAGCCTAGCCAAGTTGACGTACATTTTTGGGGGACACAATTCAATCCATAACAAGGATAAAAAAGAATGAGAGTTAATATTTTAGATAGAGTTGTCAGGTCATGCCTCTCTGAAGAGTTGACATTGAACAGAGATCTGAGTAAAGGAAAGGAGAGACTTATGCAAAGTATTTTCTTGAAGGGCATTCCAGCCAGAGTAAACAGGCAATACAAAGGTTTCCAGATTGTTGTGAGTCGGAGAAATAGCAAGAAGGGCCATGTGGTTGACACAATTCTTAGTATCTTATTTAGAAGTTGCCAGTTGCCCTGAAATAGAATGTGGCTTTAGCCAGTGGTTACCAAACTTGGATGCAAATTGGAATCTCGTAGAGATCTTTACAACTCTCTGAATTCAATTGCTAAATATTCTGACAGTATAAAAATACAGATGCAATCTAGGCATCTGTGGTTTTAAAAGATCACCAGGTGATTCTAATGTGCAATTAAGTTTGGGGACTATCAGCCTTAGCTAGGCTGTGAATTATCTTTGGATCATTGAACATATTATATACCAAATTATGTAACATAACTGAAGAGCACCTTCAAGATCTGACCTTCGCAACCAATTTTCCCTAATCAGTTTAGGCACTGTATTTGTTGCTGTATTCTTTAACAGATTTTCCATGTTCTCCTTTTTCCCAGTACTTCTATTCATGCTATACCATATGCCTTGAATTTCTATTTCTGTTTCTCCATTTTTCTCTCTCTACAAAGCTCTCAAATCCGGGCCACATTCAGCTCCTCAAGGATGAAGAGCTTTCCATCTCCACCAGGCAAAGTGTGGCTATTGTCCCAGTTTCCCAGTAAAGTTTCTGTTTACTATTGTTGTTCCAGCATAATTAACAATAATGACTCCCATTTTACTCACAAAAGAGCCCCAGTTAACAATATAATTTGTATGTTGTTGTTGTTAGGTGCCCTTGAGAAGGTTCCGATTCATAGTGACTCTATGTGCAACAGAACTAAACACTGCCGGGTCCTGCTCTGTCCTCACAACCGGTGTTATGCTTGAGACTATTGTTGCAGGCACTGCGTCAATCCATCTCATTTAGAGTCTTTCTCTCTTTCACTGACCCCGTACTTTACCAAGCATGATGTCCTTCTCCAAGGACTGGTCCCTCCTGATAACATCTCCAACGTATGTGAGATGAAGGCTCGCCATCCTTGCTTCTAAGGAGCATTCTGGTTGTACTTCTTCCAAGACAGATTTGTTCATTCTTTGGGCAGTCCATGGTGTATTCAATATTCTTCACCAGCACCACAATTCAAATGCATCAATTCTTATTCGGTCTTTCTTACTCATCTCCCAGCTTTCACATGCATATGAGACAATTGAAAACACCATGGCTCAGGTCAGGTGCATCTTAGTCTTCAAGGTGACATCCTTGCTTTTCAACACTTTAAAGAGGCCTTTTGCAACACATTTGCCCAAAGCAATTTGTATGGTCACCCTCTAATCTGTATTCCTGCAATTCACATAATTCTATTTTACATTTGTTCTTATGCACCTTAATTTTCAATTAACTTTGGTTCATCCTTTACTATATTGAAAACTCCTTAAATGTAAGACTACACTATATTATTTGTAACCCCCACAACCAGCACATTGCCTATTACACAACAGATAGTCACATATATTGTTGAATTGAGTTGTTAGTTATCTGATATCTAATACATATAAGAGATGATATACATTTGTATAAATCATTCATAACTTTGTATTTTTTAATTTCGAATTACTCTAATTCTTAAGATCAGTTTTCCATCAGATGTCTAGAATATTGTGGATTAAATTTACACAAACCCAGTTAAGGTCACTTCTGCAACACAGTGACAATGATTTTACCAATATAGTATGAAACAAATTGAGGTCAGCGTACATTTTCTCATAGCCTTGCTCTTAGCTTTCTTCCATGAACTGCAGACGGTTTCAATTTACTGAAGCACCAAGGTAGGTAAGATCCAATCAAAGTAAAAGCAGAATCAATAAATGCCAACCTCGAAGGGCTAAATAGTAGTGACATCAGTCACGAAACCTGTTTGCAGGTTTCAAATACTATTGTTCTGTAATGGTAAGAGAATAAAAATGCAACTGTTGGCACTTGTAAAATTTGTTTACCCTAATACATTTAACTTGTAGATAAAGAAATAGCAAGTTAAATTGCACTGTGTGTATAGACTAGAGCTTGAAAAGAAGAGAAAATTTGACCTTCTCACCATAACATGAATATAGTATGAAAATAGCTACTGATTGCAGCACATTTTTGATAATATATTCTAAAAAGAGTCACTTAGAAACTGTCTTCAATGTTTATGGTAACAATTATATAAGTTGTTATTTCTCCCAAAATTACTGTTTTTAAGGCATGTGTGCAAAGATTTATATATATTTTACATCTGCAGCAAAATATATACCAAACACCAGAGGACAGGACTCTGAATCTAACATTTATACAAAAATAGTTAAAACCATGTGTGTTTGAGTCCTAACTCTGCCACCTACTGCTGCCTCGACTTGATCGAGTTATTTAACTTCGTGAATCGGGTTTTCATATTTGTAACACAATACAACCTATCAGATATGGTATTTTAAGCATTTAGTATGACAAGAACATAGTAGGTGCTCATTATTTATTTAATAAATATATGAATAATGGCATACAAGAGTAAACAATAAATTGAAGCTATGAACAGCATGCTTTGGGAGGACTCTTTGATTTTCCATCGATGATTTTATGGAGATTAAATAAGTTAAATTATTTATAAGCGCCAATGATAACCTGTGACATAATTTATTTTCAATTTGTTTTTATTAATTTTAATATCATCATTCATTTCTTTCATTTATTCATAAGTCATTAAATTTAATCATAAGAAATTGCTATATTTGATGAATTTTGACTAAAAAAAATTAGTTTTATATTCAACCTAATAGTTTCATTCTTCATACAACTCAAATTCTTAAGAAGAATATCATCACCTTGTGTGAAATTTGTTGCATCTGTGGAACAAAAACCAAGGTAAAAATTATGCATGCACTTTGTGGCCATTATGATCACATAGAAAGCTACAATCCTAAACTCATGACAGTATTTTAAAATGTCTCCTGCATTACTCTTTCACATAGCTTATTGTTCCATAGCCAATAAAGGCGACAGTATACTCTCTTTTATATTTACATTATTTTTTTAGTACATCCACAATGTCATTACAATACCTGTCTTATAAACTTAAAGGCCCGCGAGTTCATTGTATTGCATTCAAGCATGCTGATTTTTTTTTTTTAAGCAGTGTATGGTTTTTCCAGAGAAGGGTATAATTCATCCAAGAAAAAGGTGGGTTTTTTAAAAAGATATTGAAACTAAGAAGATGAGGCTTAAATAACTTTGCTTAAGGGCAGGCATGTTTAAGGACATCAGATAAGAAGAAGGCTCTGCCACATGATTCAGGTTGGGGTTTTATGGATGTTGTCCTCTCTCACTTTTTCCCTTTTGTTGTCACTTAAGGACTAATAAAATTTTGATTTAATGTCTAACCTGATCTCATCTCTTCCAGGTGGAACAGATAATAGGGTCAAGTAGACAAGTACATCAAAGAGAAAGCAAGTCTCCTGAGCATCAAGTATTACCATATTAATTCACTGGACATCCCAAGGGTAACATAAACAGTAGGAAAACCAGAAGGTGACCTAATGAGATCCAGCTGTACTTTTTCATGGGGATATTTCCTTCTTCGAAAACTTGGATGATTTGACCTCAGAGTTTATTTAAACAAACAAAAAAAGGTGAGCTTTCTTTTCAAATGCTTAATAAAGGAAATCACGTGAAATAAACATATTGCTTTTTCTCTACAAATAAAAAAGCTAAGCAATTATTTTTCTTATCCCCATGACTATGATAATTGAACCTAATCAGGTTTTTAATCTGGAAAATCATTCAGTGGTCTGACCAATGCATTTTGGTTTCTGCAATTGACTTATAGATAGGATGAACAAAAACTGTCTGGCCTATTGCCAGTGGTCAGCATTTGAGGAAAGAAAGCCTGCCCTGGTTGGGGGAGGGCAGAGCATGGCTGGCAGATCTCTGTGGCTGGAGTGATGAGTTTCTTTTTCTCGCCTGAAATCAAGGGAGTTAATGGAACCAGAGCAAACTGAGCCAGGAGCAGATGAGTAAGTCAAAGTCCAAGACATCAACTTGGAAATCCAGATGCTTTTTAAATTATAGGACTAGAAATAAGTATAAAAGCAAAAATACACAGCTGGAATTCAAGAGACAAGAGCAGGAGAAAGCTTCAAGAGGGCAGAAGCCTTGTTTGTTTTAAATCCATGCTATCCAGTGATATTGCTTTTAATGAAAGAATAAATACACACGTGAGTTAAAAACTGTGTGACTGAATGAATTAGTAAATAAGTCAATTAAGTTGAGAATAAACGAGGAGGTTATTTAGCAGACATCTGGTTCTTGTTCTTCAGTTGCCCAGTTACACCTGAAGTTTTGATAGGTTCATGTTTCATTTTGGAAAGGGAATGTCCACGATTTGAACCTCAGTTCTTTGTCCACACCACACATCCATTAACCAATCCACTCGTTCTTATTCTGTTTTACTGGTCCTGAAAACTTTTGCTTAGAAGGAAAGTGAAGTTTTTAAGAAGCGATCCTTTACAGAATGTTAAACCGGCATAAAAGTGACTCCTTTACTTTTATATAATTCTAAATTTACTACTTAACGCACTCTTCAGGGATCTTTTGTGGTACTGTTCTCTGTGGAAATAATGCCTCTTTGTGTCAATCTACAAGGTCACAGGAGAATATAATTCTCAAACTCTTTTTCAAATACAATTAACTTCTTTTCTGGTTCAGATTCCCTGAGTTAAAGCAATATTTCTACCTTGAAAGCCAAAAATGTATCCCCATTTGTTTGAATGACCAAGCACATTACAGTTGTATAGATCACTGGTTATTAAGGTGAGTACGTCATGTAAAGAAGATCTTCAGCTTCACAGTAATAAGTCTTGGTTCACTTGGTTTTCAAGTGTCCTGTCAATTTTTGTTATATTTTGATAACTATGCATAGCAGAATGCAGAATGTTCACTTTGTGGGTAGGTAGCAGTTAACTGGTGGATTGAACCTTTTTATATTCTGTGGAAGTAGAGAAGTGATATACCACACTGACATAACAAATTCCCATTATATTAAACCTTGTACAAAGAGTACAAATGATGATAATATCCTACATGTAAAGTCATGAGGTTAAATAAGAATCCTGATCTCTAATAAATACATTAATAAAATTCACCTGAAAATAAGTTTTTTAAGAAGTCTCTGTTACCTGAAAGACATTCAATATATCTTAAGAAAACAGAATTTACTTTTGTCAAACAAATTCTGGAAAATCAAAGACTATATATATTACTAACTATTATTACCTATCGTAATTCACAGAAATATTAGCTTTTTAAACTTTTTAAAAAATACAGTAATGTAAGTGCATATTCATAAGGTATTCATATTTCTTAAAGCTTACAAATACTTTAAATTTAACTAAATTATTCTGCACTTTCACCCTATAAAAATATAAGTAATTTTCTTTAGACTTTATCACTTTAATTCCTTCAGGAGCTAGTTGATTAGCATTATCAGAATTCAAATTAGGTAATTTTTTCAAGTAAAATTACATTTTACATAATAGAAAAAATATTTTCATAAGGGTTTATAGTAAAGATTTTAAAATAAAAGTGAAAGTATTAAGCTAGAAGGAAAAAAAACATAAAACACATAATTATTTAAGGTGCCATGTTGGTTATGATCTTGGTCAGCAGTTCAGATCCACCAGCTTCTCCTTGGACACCCTGTGGGGAAGTTCTACTCTGTCCTATAGGGTCGCTATGAGTTGGAATTGACTTGATGGCAACAGGTGTTTTCTTTTTGTTTGTTTTTCTTTTTTGTAATAAACTGTACATTGACCGTATTTTGTGCACAACTTTATATTCCCTAGGCCTCATTCTTATTTTGCCACTTCTGCAACGTCTAGCCCCTTCCCTCCCCATTGCCCATTGTCCTTGAGTCAATTTTGACTCATAAAGATCCTATAGGACATAGTAGAACTAATCCATAGGGTTTACAATGCTATAGTCTTTATAGAAGCAGACTGTCACATCTTTCTCTGTGGAGGGACTGGTGGTCTTGAACCTCCAACCTTTTAGTGAGCAGCCAAGCACTTAACCACTTTCCCTTCAGGGCTCCTTTCTAGTTCCCCACAGGATTTAAATAGAAATGTGTAGTTGGAGTCTCTGGATGGCACAAATAGTTATTCGCTGGACTACTAGCCAAAAGGTTTGAGGTTCAAACTCACCCAGAGTCACCTTGGAGACAGGACTGGTGATTTGTGGTTCTAGTCTGCACAAATGAGGTCACTAATGTGGCACGAATCAAAATGAGAAGAAACAGCTGCAACCATCCATTAATAAACAGAATGTGGAATGTACAAAGTATAAATCTAGGAAAATTAGAAGTCATCAAAAACAAAATGGAATGCATAAACATTGATATCCTAGGCATTAGTGAGCTGAAATGGACTAGTATTGGCCATTTTGAATCAGACAATCATATGGTCTACTATGCCAAGAATGACACCTTGAAGAGGAATGACATTGCATTCATCATTAAAAAGAACATTTGAAGATCTATCTTGAAGTACTATGGTGTCAGTGATAGGATAATATCCATATGTCTACAACAAAGACCAGTTAATACGACTATTATTCGAATTTATGCAACAACTACTAGGGCCTAAGATGAAGAAATTGAAGATTTTTACCAACTTCTGCAGTCTGAAATTGGTCAAACATGCAATCAGGATGCACGATAATTACTTTAGATTTGAATTCGAAAGTTGGAAACAAAGAAGAAGGATCGGTAGTTGGAAAATATGACCTTGGTGATAGAAGTGATGCTGGAGATCGCATGATAGAATTTTTCAAGACCAATGGCTTCTTCATTGCAAATACCTTTTTTCACCAATATAAACAGTAACTATACACGTGGATCTCACCAGATGGAATACACAGGAATCAAATCGACTATGTCTATGGGATGAGAATATGGAAAAGCTCGATATCATCAGTCAGAACAAGGCCAGGGGCCATCTGTGGAACAGATCATCAATTGCTCATATGCAAGTTCAAGTTGAAACTGAAGAAAATTAGAACAAGCAGATGAGAGCCAAAATACAACCTTCAGTATATCTCACCTGAATTTAGAGACTATCTCAAGAATAGATTTAACTCATTGAACGCTAATGACTGAAGACCAGAAGAGTTGTGGAATGACATCAAAAACATCATATATGAAGAAAGCAAGAAGTCATTAAAAAGACAGGAAAGAAAGAAAGGATCTAAATGGATGTCAGAAGAGACTCTGAAACTTGCTCTATCTAGAACATCCAGTAGCTAAAGTGAAAGTAAAAATGATGAAGTAAAAGAGTTGAACAGAAGATTTCAAAGGGTGGCTCAAGAATACAAAGTAAAGCATAGTAATGACATGTGAAAAGATCTAGAGATAGAAAACCAAAAGGGAAAAGAACACACTCTGCTAAAAGAATTGAAGAAAAAAATTCAAGCCTCGAGTTGCAGTATTGAAGGATTCTATGGGAAAATACTAAACGACTCAGGAAGCATCAAGGGAAGATAAAAGGAATACACAGAGTCTCTATACCAACATGAATTGGTCGACGTTCAACCATTTCAGGAGGTACTATATGAACAGGAAATAATGGTACTGAAGGAAGAAGTCCAAGCTACACTGAAGGCATTGTCAAAAACAAGGTTCCAGGAATTAATGGAATATCAGTGACGATGTTTCAATGGATGCAGTGCTGGAAGTACTCACTCGTCTACGCCAAGAAATTTGGAAAACAGCTACCTAGCCAACTGACTGGAAGCAATCTATATTTATGCCTATTCCCCAAAAAAGTGATTCCACCAACTGTGGAAATTATCAAACAATATCATTAATATCACACGCTAGTAAAATTTTCCTGAAGATCGTTCAAAAGTGGCTGAAGCTGTATATCAACAGAGAACTGCCAGAAATTCAAGCCAGATTCAGAAGAGGATGCAGAACCAGGGATATCATTGCTGATGTCAAATGGATCCTGGCTGAAAGCATAGAATACCAGAAAGATGTTTACCTGTGTTTTATTGAGTATGCAAAGACATTCGACTGTGTGGATCATAACAAATTATGGATAACATTTCGAAGAATGGGCATTCCAGAACACTTAATTGTGCTCATGAGGAACCTGCACATGATCAAGAGGCAGTCACTGGACCAGAACTAGGGGGTACTGCGTGGTTTAAAGTCAGAAAAGATGTGCTTCAGGGTCGCATCTTTTCACCATACCTATTCAATCTGTATGTTGAGCAAATAATCCGAGAACCTGGACTCTATGAAGAACACGGCATCAGGATGGGAGGAAGACTCATTAACAACCTCTAATATGCAGACCACACAACCTTGCTTGCTGAAAGTGAAGAGGACTTGAAGCACTTACCGATGAAAATCAAAGACCACAGTTTTCAGTATGCATTACACCTCAACATAAAGAAAACAAAAATCCTCACAACTGGACCAATAAGCAAAATCGTGATAAACTGGGAGAAGGCTGAAGTTGTGAAGGATTTCATTTTACTTGGATCCACAATCAACACTTATGAAAGCAGCAGTCAAGAAATCAAAACACGCATTGCATTGGGCAAATCTGCTGCAAGAGACCTCTTTAAAATGTTGAAAAACAAAGATGTCACCTTGAAGACTAAGGTGCGCCTGACCCAAGCCATGATGTTTTCAGTCGCCTCATAGACATGTGAAAGCTGGACAATGAATAAGGAAGACCTAAGAAGAATTGATGCCTTTGAATTATGATGTTGGAGAATATTGACTATACCATGGACTGCCAGAAAATCCTGGCAGCTTAGTGGTTAAGAGCTACAGCTGCTAACCAAAAAGTTGGCAGTTTGAAGCCACCAGGCGCCCCTTGGAAACTCTATAGGGCAGTTCTACTCTGTCCTATAGGGTCGCTATAAATAGCTGTGAGACGGAATCGACTCGACAACAATGGATTTTGGGGTTTTATAGACTGTCAAAAGAATGAACAAATCTGTCTTGGAAGAAGTACAACCAGAATACTGCTTAGAAACAAGGATGGCAAGACTATATCTCACATACTTTGGACATGTTATCAGGAGGGATCAGTCCCTGGAGAAGGACATCATGCTTGGTAAAGTAGAGGGTCAGTGAAGAAGAAAAAAACCCTCAATGAGATGGATTGATGCAATGGCTGCAACAATGGGCTTAAGCTTAGCAACGACTGTGAGAACGGCACAGGACCGGGCAGTGTTTCATTCTGTTGCACATAGGGTTGCTATGAGTTGAAAGTGCCTTGATGGTATCTAACAAAAACAACAATAGCAAACACTTAGGATTGGATTGTGGAGCTAAATTACTCACCTGTAGAACAGCAATCATCATCCTTGGCAGCAGTGATAATCCTCAGTATGACTAGCATTGTAATTATATATACTTCCACTTGTGGTTGATTATGATGAGATACAGGTAATAGGTGATATATCAGCTTCTGCAGTGTCTGTGGTACTTAGTCAATATGGAGGAAATAGTAATTATAAGAATCGAGGTATGGCCTGGCTTTTGTTACCAGATTCAGAAGCCTTTAAAAAAAATAATCATATGATGTCCTGAAATTACAAAATACATCATCACTCAGAAGCAGCTCATCTTATATAATAGTGGAATAACCTGTTGAAAACTAAGATAAAACTTGATCAAGGACAAAACACTGGAAGCTGTTCTTCAGGTTGGAGAATATTTATTGAATCAATGGTTGATGTCGGATACTATGACTAGATGACAATGCTGAAGAAGAAATGATATGTGAGAAAGCTAGTGAGGTAGGCATGGGAAGGATAATAAGAAATTTGGAGTTATTATGCCAAATAAAACTTAGAAACAATATAATGTGTAAGCATGGAGGGAATATGCTCAGAGATTGTTGGGAAAAACAAAAAAATGAGGGCAAGTTGTTTCTTTTTTGCTTCCAACTTTTGCATTCCAATCACTTGTAATTATTCAATGCATCTTGATTGTATGTTTGATCAATTTCAGACTGCAGAAATTGGTGAAATCTTCGATTTCGTTGTCTTTGATATAAGTGGTTGGTGTGTAAATGACAATAATAGTTGTATTAACTGGTCTTCCTTGTAGGTATATGGATATTACCCTATCACTGTCAGCGTTGTGCTTCAGGATAAATCTTGAAATGTTTGTTTGACATTGAATGCAATGCCATTCCTCTTCAATTCATCATTCCCGGCATAGGAGACCATGTGATTGTTTGAAAACGGCCACTGCCAGTCCAGTTCAGCTCACTAATGCCTAGGATATCAATGTTTATGCATTCCATTTCATTTTTGATGATTTCCAGTTTTCCTAGATACATACTTTGTATGTTCCACATTCCTATTATTAATGGATGATTGCAGCTGTTTATTCTCATTTTGAGATATACCACATCTGCAAATGAAGGTCCCAAAAGCTTGACTCCATGCACTTCATTAAGGTTGATTCTACTTTGAGCAGGTAGCTCTTCACCAGTCATATTTTGAGTGCCTTGAAAATAGAGGGAATAAAATTGGCTAATGGACTAGACATAGAGTGTGAGACAAGAAGAGGGGACAAATATGACAGTAAAATTTTTGGCCTGAGCAACTGGAAAAATGAAGTTATTTTCTCTATAATGTGGAAAACTGTAGGTGGGACAAGTTTGAAAGTTATGATCAGTAATTAAGTGTGGAACTGTTGAGATTAACTAGCCTAATGTACACATGGACATTTTCAATATGCAGTTACATATAGGTAGGACTGATATTGACAAAAGAGGTACCATGGAAGGTGAGGAAATAGTAGCACTGATTTTAAATGCCTCTTTTAAGAATGACTTTGAAGAAAGAGGGAGATGAGGCAGTAGAGAAATAAGAATGAAAGTTTCAAAATATTTATTTTTCTATTTTATGTTATTTGAATGTAGAGGAAACTAAATCATAGAAACTGCTGATAGGATCCAGTCAAATGATTCTCAAAGGTTCAAATATCATGTGTGATGATTAAGGTTGTGTGTCAGCTTGGCTGGGCCATGATTCTCATTTGGACATTTACGATGTAGTTTGGCAGCTGTGTAATGATGTAATCACCTACATAATGAGATCTGATATAATATAATCGGCCCATGATGAGATCTGTTATGAGAAGCCATTCAATAGAAAGGGAGTTTTCTTGGGGTTGTGGCCTGCATCTACTATACATGGACTTTCTTGAAAAGCTTGCTGAATTTACTGACTCAAGATCTTGCAGCTGGCACCTGTTCATCTGACCGTCTTGGGACTTGAGCTAGCAGCTTACCTGCAGATCTTGGGATTTGTCAGCCTCTGCAACCTGTGAGCCAGCAGCCTGCCATCTTACCTGACAATCTTGGGATTCGTCAGACTCTACAGCCTGTGAGCCAGAGGCCTGCTGTCTGACCTGCTGCTCTTGGGTTCACCAACCCCTGCAGCTACGAGAGTCAGAAGAAGCCTCCAGTCTGAACCATGGACTTGGGACTTTCTGGCCTTTACAACCACGTGAACGATTTCCTTGATATAAATATCTCTGTATATATATATGTAAATATGTGTGTGTGTGTGTGTGTGTATATATATATATACACATATACATTTATATGCATCACTGGTTTTCTCCTCTAGAGAACCCAACCTAAGACACCATGAGAGAGATATATTAATAAGCATGACTCAAGGACCATAAACTCAAGGACCATAATATAATTATAAATTTTCTTTAGCCTCCCACTGCCTCCTTAAAATTTATTTAATGAGGTAATTTTTTTCTGCCCTTCGATAAAAAGTTGGTCAGTTTTCATTACCTATGCTCATTCTTAAGAAATGGAAATTCTTAAGATCTTTTTAAATTTGAAACACAGTATGAAATCAGTAATTAGAATTTCCAGTCACAAAAAATAGTCAATATTGTGAAGTTACTTTAATGTCAAATATTTTCCCCTTCCTCACCTGAAGTCTTTGATATTCAGTCTAGGAAGCAAGGGGAAATATGTGCTAGAAGTTCTTATGTGAACTTAACAAGATGGCAGCTTTTTCTCTGGACGTGACCATGCTTATAGCTAACAGTTTCTCCTGCCTTATCATCATCCCAAGATGCTGGCAGTGCCTCTCATTTGAGAGCAGCTTGCCATTCACTCCCTGATTTTCTGTCTCTCCACACAGATACCTTGGAGTTTTATTGCTTTTTCCAATGTATCTTTTTGTGGTGGACTTAAATTGGCCTCAGATAAAGATACTTTCCTATGAGGTTCACATTTGATTCACAAGAAACATGCCTGAATATATTAGCTGCCATTCAGAGGGAAGTACTATGTCCCAGACACAGTACAGATGTACCTTTGCTATGCTGTTAAAGTAGCTCATCCACCTGTGTTACCACTGCCCTTTAGATTGTCTGGGAGGAGGTCAAAGCCCAATCCCAAGAGTCTGCCAAGTTCGAGGTGACATGATTCAAACTCTATTTCTTTCCATCAAAGTCTTCTCTTTCTTCCTTGGTGGTAGAGTGCAGGGGTGGAGGATGAATCCCTCAACCCAGCAGCAGCTCTCTCCCAATAAATTTCTTCACATCACTCTTCCTGAATATCCCTCTTTCTCCATTCTTGATATTATTGAATTGGGTGAGAGATTTCAATAATTTTGAAACTTGTTCTACAAACATTTAGAAGTTTCTATATTCAAGTCTATCATGTTATATCAGAATGTCATATCTGTTGAATCCCAGTGCCTCCAACCAGGCCTTCCCATTTAAAATTCTATTCCTTGTAAATTTACTGAGAAGGTGGGAAGATGGAAACTGTAATGGAAAATAACTCACTATAAATTGATATGACAGTCAGTGAGCATGGGTTTAATCAGAAATATTTCAGAATATTTCCAAAGCATGAGATGAGGGTTAATACAGAAATGTTCTGAGTAGGGTTTATGGAAACTATTCTTTCAGGTATGTTTTGAGGTTTGGTTATATTATATCCTACAACACATGATTTATTGGATATATCTTGATTATTTGCAAATCAACTTGGTGATTTCAATTTACAAATTACACTGTGAGCACACGAGATCCTCTATTAATCAGACATGAGCCAAGACTCCATTTTTTACTTGAGCTGCATAAGCTCTCTTTTTTTGTTAACTTAAGAAGTAAATTAATCAATTTTAAAAATAACATTCTATGATTATATACTCTGAATGCCAGAAAATAACCTGGCTGAAACAGCAAGGTACCAGAGACTTTTAGAAACCACCTTTCTCTTAGCTAAAAGCACTTTGAAATAATGTTACTTATACTTTTCATCATATTTAAATAGTTTTTCTTCAGAAGGGATGAAGTCCATAGAGCCCATAGAATATTAAGTTTTGTTTGGATGATGGGCTGCTTCCAACATAACAAGAATGAAGGAGAAAATAGATGCAAACACTGATCTATGTTAGTTTGACCAAGTTTATAGCCAATGGATTAGAGAAGTCTTCTCAGAAGAGATGAGGCCTGAGTTGCATCTTGATCCCAGGTTGAAAAATAGTTGTAGGGTTCAAACTATGAACTGTAAATAATTCCACATAAAGAGGGTGGTGAAAATAAGAATGCAGCAGTAGTCAGACTCCACATAATGAAGGGTCTTGAATGGCACATTGAGTCGTTTATTCCATAGGCAAAGGAGAGTCAATGAACAATTTTTATCAAGGCAAAAAGTCTTAGATTTCTCTTATGCTGGGTTCTCTGGAGAAGAAAAACCAGTAAAACTTATCAATATATATAGAGAAAGATTTATATTAAGGAAATGACTCACATGGTTGTAGAAGCTGGAATGTGGTTCAGGCTGAAGGCTTCTCCTGTAACCACAGGGGCTGGTACCCCCAAGATTGGTAAATCAGACAGCAGGGCTCTGACTCACAGCCTGCGAAGACCAACAAATCCAAAGATCGGCAGGTAAACTGCTAGCTCAAGTCCCACAAACCAGAGGTCAGAGGAACAGGAGCCAGCTGCAGGATCCAATGTGAGCGAAAGCCCACGAGTCTTGTCAGAAAGTCCACTTATACTGGATGCAGGTCACATCCCAAAAGAAACTCCCTTTCAACTGGTTAGCTACTCACATTAGCTCCCATCACAGAAGTGATCACATTATATCAAATCTCATCATGGAGGTGATCACATCACTGTACGGCTTCCAAACTATATCATAACTGCCAAACCACTGAGAATTGTGGCCCAACCAATTTGACACACAACCTTAACAATCGCAGGGTCATATGTAGGTAAAGGACTTGTGGTGATTAAAAAAAAAACCTAGAAGCAAGATTCTAACTAAAGATGCAATTAAAGTTTACTTTAAACATAATAACAGACAACAATGTTCCCATGGTATGAAAAGAGGAGAAGGGAGAGAGATTTAATTAATTTAAGTATGTGAATTGGTGGGACTTGAAGAATAATGAAATGTAGAGGGTGAGAAAGTCCAAAGTCAAGGATAAGATTCAAACTTTTGCAACAGTTGTATATTGTGGTATCAACCAATATAAAAATTATAGAAGGATTAAGTTTGGGAAAGGGATGATAATGCACTAATAAATTTGAAGAAATAATCGAGTGTATTTTGTAAATATTGATTTTGCTAAGCCTACTGGATATTCAGGTGGAGATATAAGTTAGAGAGTTGTGAATCGAAATCTGAAGCTAGGGTAAAGTTGTGGGCAACATAAACTCTTTTGGTGTTCATCAGCAAGTAAGTACGTGTTGAAATTTTGAGAGTAGATGGAATTATCCAGATATAACCTGCTTTGTGCCGCTGTTTTCTATAGGCTTCATGTCATTTTTGCAAACTATGGAAGATGAAGAAATATTTTTGGCCTTTTATTTGTAACTTTATTTAATTTTATTTTCAAATTAAAAATCAATACATACTCTCTGCAAGAAGCCTAGCAGCTTTCTCAAATTTATTCTGGTTTGGATTGTAAATAATTTCTCTGGTATTATCTTCTTCTGAGTCTTCAGAATAACTTTTTATCTCCATCTTTCTATAGTATTATTTCAGGAATATCATTTTGCTATTGTTTTTCCACTTTATTCATTCAGGAATAAAAGATATATGCTGATGTCAGGTGCTATGGGGTCAGTTCCAACTCATAGTGACCATATGTACAGCAGAATGAAACAACACCTGGTCCTGCACCATCCTCACAATCCTGGTTATATTTGAGCCTATTGTTGCAGCCACTCTGTCAATACATCTCATTGAGGGTCTTCCTCTATTTCGCTGACCCTCTACTTTACCAAGCATGATATCCTTCTCCAGGGACTGATCCCTCTTGATAACATGTCCAAAGAAGGTAAGATGAAGTCTCGCCGTCCTTGCTTCTAAGGCGCATTCTAGCTGTACTGCTTCCAAGACAGATTTGTTCGTTTTTTTGGCAGCCTGTGGTATATTCAGTATTCTTCACCAACACCATAATTCAAAGATGTCAATTCCTCCCCAGTCTTCCTTATTCTTTGTCCAGCTTTCACATGCATATGAGGCAATTGAAAACACCATGGCTTTAGTCAGGCGTGCCTTAGTCATATATAAAAGATATGTAAAACCCGTTGCCGTCGAGTCGATTCTAACTCATAGCGACCCTATAGGACAGAGTAGAACTGCCCCATAGAGTTTCCAAGGAGTACCTGGTGGATTTGAACTGCCAAACTTCTGGTTAGCAGCCGTAGCACTTAACCACTATGCCACCAGGGTTTCCAAAAGATATATAGAAACCCAGTATTTCATAGAGTTCATGGCTGTGTACATGAGTATATAATCCCTTAGTAGATATTAAGTTGGTGGGTGCTTCAGGCTGTGGTTCCTGGAAAAATGATTCTGAATTAAATATTTACACACAGGATGTTTATGAGTATGCACTCGGGAAAAACCGTGAGGGAAGCAGGACTGATCAGAGGATGTAGTTAAACTATGATGCAATTCCAACAAAGCCCTCATCTGATCCCAAGGGATGAGTTGCCCAAACTGAGGCAAGAAGTCTGGGCCTTTACACGCCAGAATCAAACATTTATTGAATGCAGTCTGACCTGCGGCCAAGAGCAAGTCTGGCAGAAAGACTCCGCTGTGAGTTAGCAATCGTCAATACTTACAGCAGCTATCTCCATCCTGAAGCAGTATAGTATCCATTACTATCCACACTTTCTGCCATTTTTGTCCAGTTTTTTGAAAAGTTCACCTCATTTGGTTCATCTTACCCAGGATTCCATTTTGTATCATCTCTTGGGAAAATGTGTAAAACAGAGGTGAGAGACATGATTTATAGTCCCCTTAACCCCACTAAAAAGTCCCTGGGTGGCACAAAAGGTTTGCAATTGGCTGCTAACCTAAAGGTTGGCAGTTAAAACCCACCTAGTGGCACAGTGGAAGTCAGGCCAGGTGATCTGCTTCAGTAAAGATTACAGCCAAGAAAACCCTGTGGAGGGGTTTTGTAACACATGGGGTCACCGTATTTCAGAGTCGACTAAAAGGCAATGGGTTTGATTTGAATTATACCCCCACTACAGAGTCTCTGGGTGGTGCAAACAGTTAACTTGCTCGGCTGCTAACTGAAAGGTTAGAGGTACGAATCAACTTAGAGGCACCTCTTAAGAAAGGTCTGGCAACCTACTTCCAATAAATCAGCCATTGCAAACCCTATGGAGCACAGTTCTACTCTGACATACATGGGGCCACCATGAGTTTGAATCCACTCAGTGACAACTCTTGTTTTTTGTTTCTTCTTCTTTTTATTCTCCCACTCTTTACCTGCTCTCAAAGCCTTAAATAATACCCATTTTCTCCCACCTCAATACTCTTCATAGATTCCTTTCACATTAGCTAACTCCTCTGCTTTTCTAGGTGGCATACCTGTTAGGTGAACCAGACTTTCTTCCTTCACAGATGAGTCTATGGTTGATGTACTTGTCCATGTATCATTAAAATTGAATACAAGAGTACATAGAGAAGCCTTAGTGAATTAACTGAGTGCCAAAATTTACCTACTGCCAGCGATTGGGTACTCAAAGCCAGATGGCTTGTGAATGATCCAGATGCAAAATTCCTTGCTTAAAATATACTTTCTGGAACCATTGTGGGACCAAGTGTCTTAGATGTGTGCCATGGTAGCATGGAAACAGATTCTGAGTTGAACATTTGCATGCAAGAGGTTTACCGGGCAGTGCTTTCAGGAATGACACCTGTAAGGAAATGAATGAAGCAGAATTGGGCATGAAGAAAGAGAAGTTAAATAGGAATCAATTTACAAGTATCCTCAGCCCCTTGTGTGGAAACATATGCATGGAGGTTGACCCTGCAGAGTTGTTTTAAATTAGGGTAAGAGTGCTGGATGTTTGAACACTTATAAATGATCAGTGGATGTGGGCTGCCCATATGAGGAGGCATACATTTGCATGAAACTACTCCCATTAGTTGAGGACAATTCCCAGAGTGGAACTCAGCTGTGAGCCTTCAGCAGTCATAACTTTCTGCATTTACAGGAACGTGGTCCTCGGTCCTAAAGGAGGAATCTGTGTATGAAATTACGGCATCTATGGCTTGTTTATGTTAATTAATATGCACTGTTCCTTAAGTAAGTAGTCCTGGTAGTGCAGTGATTAAGCACTTGGCTGCTGACTGAAAGGTTGGCATATCGAACCCACCACCTGCTCTGCAGGAGCAAGATGTGCAACCTTCTTCCATAAAAATATATGGCCTTGGAAACCCTATGGGGAAGTTCTACTCTGTCCTATGGGGCAGGACAGATTACCCAACAGGCAAGGTAAGCACGTGCTTGGGAAATCAACAAAACAGGGTTACAGTAGTCCAAAGCAAAGACCCATAGATGCCAGACAGATAGGATACAAGGAAAAGTGAATGCCTCAGTGGAAGGGAACTGTCAGGGCACTAAATGAAGTTGATACCAGCACTAGTGTGAGCAAATGTGTCAGACAGAAATAAAGTTCACACAGGGTCATGAGGGCACCTATATGCAAGGTTGTTTAAGCTATGAGGCCCCTACCACTTTAGCACCTTCTTTGACATCTGTATCCTATGGTCCCCTCCTGTGTGATTGAAACTCCTTATCTTGGCAGGTCTCTTTGGAGTATACTATTTTTTGTAGTAAACAAGAGGTGGGGGTGGACTGTCAAGTCTAACTCTTGCTACATTCACCCGGTATTAACTGGATCCAACATGAGCAGTTACTGGCAAGGACAGATTGTATTAATAGATAACAAGTTGTTGTAGGGGAAAAACATCCAAAGTTTAGTAAAGCAAAAAGAAAGTTTTATTCTGTACATATTCAAAAAGGCAAAAGTGGGAAACGGACAACCATGCTGCCAGAGCCATGTCTATCCAAGTCTAAAGAATATTACAGAATAGGCAAGATTGGAAAAACAGACAAGCATGCTGCCACAGCCATGTCTGCCTGAGTCCAAAGACCATTACAGAGTCGTCAGTATATATTAACACTACAAATGGGCAAAACCATTGAAAGCTTCACCTTTTCAAGGACTGGTTAGAAACTGTGATCCTACATTTTGAAATTGTCTTTCTTAACAATCATTGGTACAGGTTTGAGTAACGACAGTCAGAAGGGTCTTCATTGGTCCAACAAATTTCTATCCACTAAATGCTAATAGAAAAAGATAAGGGTAGAAAGCTTTTGTGTTCTGTTTGAATGGCTTATGTGAAAGTTTCCTTAAAAGATATTTTCCAAGATTATCTCAGCTATAGTCTTTATACCTCAAGGCCAAGTTGATGTGTCCTTGTGAGTCCTTGTGAGCTCAGCTCCACCTGGGTCACATTCTCTATGCTCAAGGAAAGGGAATAAATGATTCCAATATTAATTTCTAAATCAAGGTCTCTGATGGATTTTGAGAGAAACGTCTTACACATTCATGTCCACAGATCAAGCAACTCCAGCCAGGAGGGCCAGCAATGCTCTTTGCCACGATACAAACAAAAGAGCATGCTCTTGTACATACCCTGGTAAACAACCAATGGGAACACCAGTCCCAGATGACACGCAAAAGCGAGGGAACTTGAATATGTCCAAAATGGCAATGAATTCAATCAAGTTACTTTTTAACTGTATAGCATTTATGTACAGAATTAAGTCCTAAGTTTTGTAAACAATAATATTTATAACTTTAACTTTAAAAATATGTTTGGCATACACATGGACACAATCTAGCATACATTTAATATAATACTAACATAGACTATAATTTAATATACCACTAACATAGCAAACATCCAAAAAATACTGAAAATATTAATATTTATCTAGCACGAAAATTTTTAATTTATGTAACAAATGAGTTTCATTTTTTATTGTTTGTTGCATGAGGAAGTGCTTGATATTACTCTACCTAGGATAATAAAAGAGGTATTAGTCATATTAAGAAGATGGGAAATTCAATGTTTATTGACTATGCAAAATATTTTTTCTGTTTTTCATCATTGAGTGTTTCCAAATTTGTATTCCAAAAGAAGACATTTACCAGAACATTACATTTTATCAAAACATTTATGTATCTCTATGTAAGGAAACTGAACAATTCCTCAAGGAAATAAATTAATATTTAGATAATAAAAATTATATAAATGTATTTTATTTTCCATTTCCTTTCAGATTGACTTTCTTTTAATAAATTGATATTGTTATGGCTCGCAAAACAAACTTGCTCATCTAGAAGTGGTGCTATTGTTACATAAATTATGTACATATCTCCAGATATGGGAGTTGAATAATTCCATAAAGGAATAAAATGTACATTTTATAAATTTTGTATACCATAACAATTATATTTTGCTTTTCATTTTGGACCGATCGAGTATAATCTCACATTCCATTCTCTCTTGTCAACCACATAAGACTGTACCAGCAGCACTATAATCATGTGACTTAATGTGTCTGGTACTCCCTTCCCCAAAGCAAAACAAAATGCATCATCAGATTGACTATACCTTTGTATTTGTATCATACTCTTTGTGATTGCTCCCACCCCTATCACGTATGGTCAGTAGTCCAATCAACTATGAAGATGCAGCATCAAATATGGAAAGTGAGTGTACAAGATTTTGAATATTATTTCAAGACGAAAAACACACATGGAGATCTGTGAAGGGCCCACCAACAAATGTCATACAACAAAAGAATGAAATTATTTCCGACTGCCTTGTAAGTACAATTTCTTTTGACTATCTCAGACCTGAAGAACAAAATTACATGTTTCAAATCAATTTTTTTTACTTAGTACTTTTCAATATGAATTTTTGTGTTAATATCCAAGATTGAATGTAAATTTTATTTTATACACTTTGCTTGTTTTATACATTTTATTTATTTTCAATTATTCAAAATTATTTCATATAATAACAAAAACCAAACCCATTGCCATCAAGTGGATTCCAACTCATAGCTACCCTATAGGACAGAGTAGAACTGCCCCATAGATTTTCCAAGGAGAATCAAATTTAAAAAGAGACGTAATTTTATATCCTGGTGAAATGAAATGGCAACAACTAAGTGGAGCACAAAAACGAAAATTCACAAGATACAAAGAAAAAGATATGCGAATCCCTAAAGACTATTCCAAAACTATCTTCCTTTTTAAAATATAATGAATCAGAAGAGACTTCTTCTGTTGAACACTTGAGTTTAATGGGTGCATGTATTTGTACTAGTACAGCTATTGCTGAAATTACTAACAGCAATATGAGTATAACAGAATTGGTTCCAAACCGCATCCTTTCCTTGCTGTAGTAAAAAAAATTAATAATGGTGTAGAAAGTGAAAACTGTTTTAGAATCTGAAATTATCACATCTGCGGACCCTGTAAATAACAGAAATACAGATCTTGCTGTATGGAATCATTTTTCTTCTAATGATGTAAATTACTGGATCAAAAAAAAATGCCAAGTAATTGCTAATGTCACAATGGGCAATTTGAAAATTCATGTAAAAAAAATTCTGGATGGTAAACAAACAAGATTCTGTAGCCAGAATATATTTCTGGGTACAAAGCTAATGGTGAAAATTATAAGAGGGAGTGGCTACTGTATTCTCCATCAGTCAGCTCTGTATATTGTTTTGTTTGAAAACTATTCAGTCCTAAATCATTTATGTCTTGATTTGCTACAGATGGATTTACTGATTGACACAATTCAAATATGATTGATAAACTTAAAAAACTTTAATTCAATGAGATTGTATGTTGTCATATTTAAACTGAAGACATGGGTTTGGCTTAACTCATGAACTGGAAACATAAATTAGTGAAGAACATCAGTGTTGGAAGCCATTTTGCAGGTTGCTGTTGCTGTCATTATAACAATCACTGAAAGTAAACTATCTTTTTGAGGAAGAAATGAAGTGTTTGGGTAGCTAAAATGGAAATTTGTTGGATTTACTTGAACTTTTTGCTCAGTTTGATCTGTACTTAGCAGGTCACGTCTCAAAATACGGTAACAAAGGAAAAGGTAACCCATCGTATATGTCTAAAACAACATGTGAAGAATTGATAAACTTAGTATGTGATAAAGTTTGATCAACTATTTTCAGTGACATAAGTATAGCTCGATATTTCAGTTGGTCTGTAGAATCCACCCCAATCTTTCTCATACAGACAAGCTTTAAGTATTGTTTTAAGATCTATACCTCCAACAGATTGAAAACCTGTCGAGAGACTAAACACACTTACTAACTTAAAAAATCATACCGGTGAAGAAATTGCAAATCAAGTACTTCACTATTTACGTGAAGTTTGTAAAACTGATTTTTCTAAGTGCAGAGGCCAGTCCTATGACAATGTTGCCAGTACATCAGGGTGTTATAAAGGCACGCAACAGAAAATTTTAGAACGCAATAAATATGCCATTTTCATACTATATGCTGTGCATTCACCTAATCCCATAAGACTTGGCACAGTAGGTTGTGATTCAGAAGCAGTTGATTTTATTTCTACTATTCAGCTACTCTACAAATTTTTTTCCATCTCTACTCACCGAAGGGTAGTT
Source organism: Dugong dugon (assembly GCA_030035585.1). Lineage (NCBI taxonomy): Eukaryota > Metazoa > Chordata > Mammalia > Sirenia > Dugongidae > Dugong > Dugong dugon. The sequence continues at coordinate 43,830,515 of CM057477.1, read as the reverse complement.
TATAAAACATATTTAGACAACGATCAAGTATTAAAATATCTTTCTAATACATGTTGGGAAGCGCATGCTATAGCAACAAGTGCAATCTTGGAATCATATACTCAGATTCTAGATGCCTTAGAAAATATTGCTGAAGACCACACACAAAAAGGAGATACCAAAAGAGAAGCTGAAAACATCACCAACAAAATAAAGTATGCATTTATGTTGATTATGTGGAATAATACAGAGCAGCATTTTCATTAGACAAGTCAAGCTCTCCAAGATTCAGAAATAAATTTAAAGACATACACAGATCTTTACCAATCATTCATGGGGTTGTTACATAATTTAAGAGAAGATTTTGAATATTATGAAAACACAACCAAGCAAATACTGCCAAATACTGATTATCAAGCAGTTCACCTTCGGAGAAGCATTAGGAAGAAACAAATAAATGACAGGAGTGCTCCTGAAATATTATTGGGTGCCAGAGATCAATTTCCTGTAACTACATACTACACCATCATTGAGACACTTGAATCTTGCTTGAAAAGAGGGGCAAAAGTGTATGAAGTTCTTTCAAATAGACTTTCCTTCTTAAACAATGTGGTTATACTTGATGAAGAACGCATGAAGGCATCCAAGAAATTAGTGCAGGATTATGCCAATGTCTTAATTATAAACCTTTACAAAGAAGTGCATCAATTTCATTCTTACATGAGAACTAAGTTTACAGATTCAGAAAAGAAATTTTACTCATGTAGGTATGTATGATTCCATAATAGAAGATAAAATACAATGCATATTTCCCAATGTTGAAATTGTTTTACATATATTCCTAAATAATGATTACAAACTGCATAACAGAATGCTCTTTTTCCTCACTAAAGAGACTCCAAAACCCTCAGCATATAACAATGATTCAAGAAAGACTCGATTCATTATCCTTATTATGAATGGAAGTAGATATTGTTCAGCAGTTTAATTGTGATGAAATCATGAAAAAATTTATCGGAGCAAAGAATAGATAGAAATATTTTTAATTATAATATGTTACAGATGAAAGAGCTATCTAAAAATAAAATATAGCAATTTGTTGTGATATTTATTTTCTTACCCTTGAATTTTCTTTTATGACACATTTTCATTTATAATTATAGAATTTATTATGAAACAAGCATCAAAATTGAAGTATGAACCATTTAAAGCAAAACTGGTAAAAGTCAATTATTCATTGTGGGAGAGTAACAGAATTTTACATTGTTTGTTGAAACAACTAAGTTCACTGACTCATTTTCTTTCTTGTAGAATATGTGGAATATTCTTTTTGTAGAAAATGTGATACATAGTAAAAATTTTAATACCCCGCATCTACTAAAAATTTTGTAATCCAGTTCATCTCATTCCACTAAAATGGCACATGCCACTTTTGAGTTCAATTGCTAATATTATAGTCACATTTAAAAAGAAGTTACATCGTAGATAGCTTAGACACACAAACACATATATACACATACATGCATATATATAACTCACATATCCCATTTGAATATGTGAATAAGCACAGGAGGGGGCACCACAGATTATTAGCATTTAGGGCCCTCACATGCCTTAATCTGGCCCTCTACAGGGTGCCTATGAGTCAGAGTTGACTCTACCATAGTGTGTTTGGTTTAGGTTTGGATTCCTTAAATCTTACCCATTGTCTAGTTAGGATTTATCTAATCAGTATTGAGAAAGATAACATATTGTGCTTGTTAAGTGCTTAGACTCTACAACAACTAAATAATTCCAGTAAGTCTCCCGGTCATGAAAGTCCGACTTATAGACAACACATTCTTGCCCTTTAATGTTATATAAATTTGCCCTCAACTTTGAAATGATTAAACCAACCACTACTCGCAACAAATTCTTCATCACAGTCACTTTCACTTGCTGCACATGAAGCTTTTAAATCATTGAAAGGGCTTCAAGCCTTTTCTTGCTCTAAAGTAAAGCTAAATATGCAATTGTTCCAACTTACCTACAAGTTAGACTTAAAAACACACTTAGGAACAGATCTTGTTCATACCCAGGGACTGCCTGTATTTGGCCTTCGGAGTTGCATAATTTCTTCAAAACTCAATTTCTCATCTATAAAACAGAGGTAACAATAACACTCATAAAAAAAATCATTATGAGGATTAATTAAATGATGCCAGTAAAGTGGTCAGCAATGTCGTTAGTATACGGTAAATATTCAATACAAGGTAGCCTTTTTAGGTTTATTATTATTCTGCTTTATTGGAGTAGAAGTTTCCCCCAGCTTCTTGCCGATTTCTCTGACACATTGAAGTGACAGTTTATTAAACATATGAAACAAATAGCAAAAACATTAAAACTCCCTGAATCTCCCAGCCTAACATTCTACTAAAGATCTTTGTATTTCCATCCCTGCTAAGAGACCTGCTCTTTGCCAGAAAGGAGTTCAAATATCAAATACAGAAATTAAAGCTTGGAGGTGTATAGTTAGACTTCACTTGAACTACTGATTGTGATACCTTAATATTGACCAACACAGGGAATTCTGTCAGCCTAGAGAAGTGGTAGAGATATTTCCAAAGGAGAGTAACAGAAACATGCTGGGACGGATAAAATTAGAAAAGCAAGAGGCCAGAATCTGTACTGTATCTCCCTCTCTGGACAAGGGAAGAGAGAGAAACAGATGGCTTCGTGGAAGTTGGAAACAATTGGTGCAGACTGGGAAAATTAAAGAAGCATCACATCTAAAATGGCTCCCCTAGCACTAGATTACAAAAGAGTAAGTGTGGAATCTAGGCAGAGAAAGATCTGGAAGTAGAAACCTGGCTCCCCCAAGTCTCTTTATACTCCTACTAGGTATAGAAAAGATCCAGAAACATAGAGTGTTCCAGTGAGGAGAGAGAAATACAGAGCCATCGGGCTGCCATGTGGCTGCTTGGTGAAGGACACAAAAGAAGCTGTAGTGTGAACTGCACAGCCATGTACAAAATACAGTTGGCTGAGATGCAGAAGCGTCTGCAGAACCAGTGAACTGAAGTGGAGCCAAGGCACCAAGGGAGGATCATCAAGTCACCAAGAACAGACCACAAGTTTACCAACTACATTCTCTAGCAAGAGTGCAACAGACACTTAGAAATTAGGTAGAAAAGTATGCTCCCAAAGAGGCCAATAAAGACACAGAAAATTACAAAAATGCACAGCTTTGTCATATGTTAGCTTCACCTTATATGCCAATTCCATAATGAGAAAGAGCAGGCAGAAAGGGAAAAAAAAAAACTTAGAAAGGTTGAGCATTTTTACAATGACAACAAAGATGTTTCAAAATAAAATGAGACAGTTCTAAACCAGAAGAAATTGAGATATCTTTAATTTGTGTGTTTAAGTAATTTCCTCTGTCCTCTTTCTTACCTTCACTGGCCAATGTGGTCCAACACGTATATGAGAATGGTTAGATAGATTACAAAAAAGTAAAGATTCCGACTCATAGCAACCCTATAGGACAACATAGAACTGCCCCATAGGGTTTCCAAGGCTGTAAATGTTTACAGAAACAGACTGCTGCATCTTTTTCCCATGGAGCAGATGGTGGGTTCAAACTGTCAACCTTTCAGTTAACAGCCAGGTGCTTAACAATTGCACCACCAAGGCTCTCTCTCTCTCTAAATATATATATATATGTGTGTGTGTGTTTGTATATATGTATATATATGTGTGTGTGTGTGTGCATGCATGCATGTGTGTATGTATGTATGTACAACAATTTCTCTTCTAAATATTGTGCTTCACTTTCAATTATACCTGGGATCTTCATGAAAATAGAAGTGATGCTCTGTGTATTTTTTTTAATAGCTCTTCACTACTTCAGTAACTCTTGCCCTTGTTTAATATTCTGAATTGTTCTAGTGTAAGTATTGTACAGAAAATACAATTACACAGTTAACTTTTCACATATCTAAATTGAATGTTGCAATTAAATGACTTTTTCTTTAGACACATTTGTTTATCATTAAATAGCTGTAAGATCTCTTAACATCTGTGGATATGGTTCTCTGATCTTTCATGTATGTTATCACCCACACTTAGAAGTAGGGAGAAGCCTGATTGATATGAGAGTTTAATATTATCATAGAGAGAGTAACAAATTTAGAGAAAATGCAGTCCTGTATTCTGTGTAATTCTGCCAATCTCATCAGTGGATTTATCCAATGGCAGACATTTGTTACACTTTTTTTTTCTAAATCAGTACTCTTCAATCAATGTTCTAATGGGTATCAAAGTTGTGCTTTCAGGATGTCCCAGGGATTGGGATGATGCTGAATGAAGGAATCTCTTAGACTTCTGTCCCAGATCCAAACAATTCCCTTGCTGTCATTGTTTGTACATATTAGATTTTTTATAAAGTTTACTTTTTGTTTTAAAGAAAGGATTTTTCTCAATAAGAAGAATAAATCAAGAAGGAGGCAGAGGTGAGAGAAAAAAAACAGAGAGGGAAAGAAGGAAGAAGGGAGAAAGACAAGAAGGAAGGATAAGGAAGACAGGAAAGAAGAAAAAGGAAAGCAAAGTGTGAGAGTATCAGATCAAAATTACCCAGAGAAACATGATTGCTGTTTTTCATTTTCTAAATATTATCACAGACATTCATTATTTTATCTGAATTTTAATACTCACCTATGCAAAAGTTGAGACTGTCCTTCTTATATTCCATCAGAAATATTTCTTCTGTTAAATTTTAATTTTCTCCTTTAATCTCGCTTACATTTTTGAGAGAAAGACAGAAAGAGAGAGAGATGTCCTGTCTTGAAGGTCAGCTTCTCTTTTCTTAGTGTCTTTAGCAAAGATTGTCTAATGTCTAATGGTATGGTTATAGACAGAGAGCCACCAGGTACTTTCCACAGTGGTTGGTGAATGGCAGTAGGTCTTTGGGTCCTGCAGTGAGAAACTCTATTACTGTAGTCTTCTTCAGATGACTGTCCCATTTGGCAAGTGTTCTGCATGACTGCTACTGAGTTTCCATCTGTCACATCTCAGTACAACTTCTAGCACAGGCACATCAAAAGGGCAGTTGCTCTACTGTCTAGTGGACTTAAAAAATAAAAAAGGAGATAACACTGTGGGTGCTTACATCAAATAACAACAGAGGCTCATTTGTTGAGTACTTCTCAAGGCCTAGCATTCTACATATGTTTCCCTTTCAATTAATGGAGAAATCCTGTAAGATTACCATCAATTGGTGAGGAAAGCCAAGCTCAGAAATAAATAAATTTCAACATATAATTCAAAATAAAAAAAAAAAAACTATTATATTTAAAAACTTGAGTATTCATCTAGGTCATACTTTTTTATACACTTAGGACTTCAAGTAATTTTTAGGAAATATAAAAACATCTGAATTTAAAGATATCAATTTCATCTTCTAAATGTCTTCCTTGAAACTGTCTCTTCAGACTATGTCCACTCTTGAAACCTTCTATTTTATACTGTTTTATTCATTTCTTACATGATGTTGTACCATTTAAAAAAAAAAAAAAAGTCTACATTGTCTCCAACCGTTCTTGTTTGTTTGTGCTGTCAATTTTTTCTATTGTTCTTATTCCACATAAGAAAATGTACAAACTTACTTCACACATCCTGAAGGAGATTTGGATAGAACTCATATCTATCCTTCTAGCTTCTAGCTTGAGTATCTTAAGAATGGTCTCATGCCTCCATGCCTCATGCTGTATCTACTCCATGGAACACGGTTATCCCCCTTTATTTCCTCCTCACCTTTCCCCTAAACTATACCTTTCTGTCCACCTGATGATTAGTACTCATCTTTCAAGACTCATGAGAAATATTCTTTCTTCTATGTATCTTCTTCTCATGCCCTGAGGCCCCAAGATTATTATTTCCTTGTTGCCTCCTCAAATAATCCTAAACACATTCTTATAAAATAACTTAACTTATCCCTTAGTATGTTTTCATGTCTCTCTACCCTTAGACTACAAGATGTGCGAGTAGTCACTGTGTCACAGTTAATGTTACAGACCCACAGCCTATCTATTTACATATCTCACAAAATTCTCTGAATAATTATCATGTAAATAAAAGAAATAGCTAATTTCTAACATTATCAACACTGCTTTGAAACAACTGGTACTATGTTCACTCAGAAATTAAGAAATAAGTTTTGTTCACAAGTTTGGTTTCCTTATAATATAATATAATTCTTGGAGAAATAAAATTCTTGAAGAAATTGAAAGATGGGTTTTTATGTTGCACATTCTTAACTTCTTTATGGAATGTTTTCTCAAATATGTAGCTCTGCTTCTCTAAAAATTACAAAATAATATTTAGCATGATATAAACAAGTTCTTTTATAGATACCTACAATTATCAAAGTGCTTTTTCAAACAAATTTAAATGACCAAAAATTGAAAACATGATTTTATAATATTAAAAAAGCTGTTTTTTTCCCTGCTATTGTATGTGCTTCCCAAGAAATGCAAGTCTACTTGCTCATTATTGTCATATATTTTCATCAGTGAAGTGTTTGAAAATGAAATGCTGAACTGATGAACAACTCAGGATGCAGGATTTGTAGAACATAAACAGTAAAACATAAAACTTGTAAAAAGGGTTTTGTAGGGAAAATTGAGTCCATATTCCATTTTACCCAAAGCTCTGTTTAAGCAAAGCTTTATTTTATTGCAAAGCAATTCACCAAGCATGAGTAATTTTCACATCATCTTTTATCCTGTGGCAACATAAACACTCGCACTTTCTGAAATAAAGGAGCTAGGGCATTATTGTTGCTTCATTCAAGCAGCTATTGTTAAGCATTTCCATTATATACCCAGTTATTTGAAGTTTATAACTTGCAGTAAAAACTAACCCGTAGGTTGAATCTTTACTTACACAGGTATTTTTCAGGGCAACTTATGGAGATATAGTTGCAAGACATCCCATTTCTGTTAATAGAAGCCAGGTCATGAATCTTTTCCTGGCACATTAAACAGATTTATCCTATAACTTCCCAACTGGGAGAAAAATATTTTTTATTAAAATGTGAGAAATATTTCAATTTGATGGCAGTAAAGTTATAAAGTGCAATACCTATCACATGTAGAAATGAATTTTCAACTGCTTTTCTATACTCGTGGCAAAATTTTATTTTATTTTTTAAAGTGACCTTGGCATAGTATTAGGTGGTTAGTTCTACTCAGTTATAATTAAAAATAAGGTCACATTTGTTTTATCCAATCATATTGAAGTATTTTCTTTCTTGAGTATATCACGATAAGTTACAAGTTTTTAAAATATTTTTTAAAATGATGGCAATTTAATTTAAATATCATCAGTTTTACCTATAACACATACAAGAGTTCCATTTTCATCCTACAGTAACTTGTTGGTTATTATTTTTAATATATAAATATAATAAATAGCACAACACTATGACATTTTTGAAAACTTAAAAGCATATATCATAAAACAAGTAGTAATTAAACAAAATTTATATTATTGAAATAAGTATAATTATATTAAGCATAAGTTTTAAAAATATATTTGATTTTTTATTTTTAATTTTAATATTATTTTTTTAAATTTTTTTAATGATATTATTTTTAAAATGATATCACTAACAACTACTCATTATTAACACTTCCAAAATTCAGTAAGAATCAGAGAGCACATGTTCTGAAAAAATAAAAAGGAGGTGCTCTTATCGATTAAATCAATGTACAGCTAAAGGCATATTATAGAAATAAATTGTAATGACCAAATCTTCATAGTTTCCAAAATCTACCACAGAAACTTAAAATACAGTGTAGCTAAAAAAAAAATTCATAAAAAAATCTTAACACCACTAAAAATAAAAAAAGATAACAGAAAACGCATGCAATTAAAATATGTGTTTAAATACTGATTGACAAAACATACGCATATCTAATATGAATGTCAGTATTATAATCAAACTGTATTTTCTGTTCAATTAACACATATAAGGGAATTAAATGATCTCTATCTAGTTATACTTAGGGCCAGATAAAGCAATGTAGGATTCTAAGCACGGAAAGTATTTGGTGCCCCCTCCTCCACTTACTCACGAATTCGAGTGGGATACATGAGACCTGGAGCAAGAAAGGCAAAAGGGAAGAATACGCTCGGCATTTCTCAAGCCGAAGAAAAAATTAAAGGCTCGAGTTGCAATTTTGAAGGTTTCTATGGGCAAAATATTGAATGACTCAGGAAGCATCAAAAGAAGATGGAAGGAATGCACAGAGTCACTGTACCAAAAACAGTTGGTCCACATACCGTTTTGGGAGGTAGCATATGATTAAGAAGCAATGGAATAGAAGGAAGAAGTCCAAGCTGCACTGAAGACATTGCTGAAAAATATGCTTCCTGGAATTGACGGAATACAAATTGAGGTATTTCAACAAAGGGATGGCGTGCTGGAAGGGTTCACTCATCTATGCCAAGAAATTTGAAAAACAGCTACCTGACCAACTAATGGAAGAGATCCACATTTGTGCCCATTCCAAAAAAAGGTGATCCAGCAGAATCTGGAAGTTATCAAACAATATCAACAATATCGAAGACAAGTAAAATTTTGCTGAAATCATTCAAAAGCTTTTGTAGCAGTACATCAACAGGGAATTTTCAAAAATTCAAGCTGGATTCAGAAGAGGACATGGAACGAGGCATGTCATCGCTGATGTCGGATGGATCCTGACTGAATGCAGAGAATAACAGAAAGATGTCTATTTGTGCTATATTGACTATGCAAAGGCATTCGACTGTGTGAATCATTAAAATTATGCATAACATTGTGAAGAATGGGAATTCCGGAACACTTAATTGTGCTCATGAGGAACCTGTACATAGACTAAGAGGCAGTCGTTCAAACAGAATAAGGGGATTCTTCCTCGTTGAAAGTCAGGAAAGGTGTGCATCAGGGCTGTGCCTTTTCACCATGCTTATTCAATCTGTATGATGAGCAAATAATATGAGAAGCTGAACTATATGAAGAAGGATGTGGCATCAAGTTTGGAGGAAAAACTCATTAACCACCTAAATATACAGATGATACAAGCTTGCTTGCTGAAAGTTAAGAAGACTTGAAACACTTACTGATGAAGATCAAAGACTACAGTCTTCAGTATGGATTGTACTTCAACATAAAGCTAACAAAAATTCTCACAAATAGACCAATAAGCAACATCAGGATAAACAGAGAAAATATTGAAGTCATCAAGGATTTCATTTTACTTGTATACACCATTGGTGCCCATGGAAGCAGCAGTCAAGAAATCAAAGGAAGAATTGTAATGGGCAAATGTGCTGCAAAAGACCTCTTTAAAGTGATGAAAAGCAAAGATGTCACTTTAAGGACTAAGGTGTGCCTAACCCAAACCATAGTATTTTCAATCGCCTTATATGCATGCAAAAGCTGGAAAAAATGAGTGAGGAAAATCAAAGAATTGATGCATTTGAATTATGTTGTTAGTGAAAAATATTGAATATACCATGGACTGCCAAAAGAACAAACAAGTCTGCCTTGGAATAAGTACAGCCAGAGTGCTCCTTGGAAGCAAAGATGGTGAGACTGCATCTCAGGTACTTTGGACATGTTATCAGGAGGGACCTGTCCCTGGAGAAGGACATCATGCTTAGTAAGGTAAAGGGCCAGAAAAAAAAGATGAAGATCCTCAACAAGATGGATTGACACAGTGGCTGCAACAATGGGCTCAAACATAGCAATGATTGTGAAGATGACACAGGACCTGGCAAAGTTTCCTTCTGTTGTACATAGGACTACTATGAGTTGTAACCAACTAGACGACACCTAACAACAACAAGACATACGTGTGTGTGTGTGTGTATCTTAGCTATCCTTGATGTAGCTTCTTTTTAAATGTGACTATAATATTAGCAATTGAACACAAAAGTGGCATAGCCATTTTAGCAAAATGACATGAACTGGATTACAAAATTTTTAGTGGATGTGGGGTACTAAGATTTTTACTATATATCACATTTACTACAGAGGAGAATATTTCGCATATTCTACAACAAACAAAATGAGTCAGTGAACTGAGTGTATCAATGATTCATGTAAAATTCTGTTGCTCTCCCACAAAGAAAAATTGACTTTCACCAATTTTGCTTTAAAAAGGTCAGACTTCAATTTTCAGGCTTGTTTGGTAATAAATGCAGTAGTTATAAATGAACAAATAACAATATTTCATAAAAGAAAGTTTAATGACCAGAAAACAAATACTAAAACTGACTACTATGTTTTATTTTTAGATGGATCTTTCATCTCTAACATGTAATTAAAACGTTTCTGTCTATTCTTTGCTCTTACAAATTCAGTGATTTCATCGCAATTAAGTTGCCAAGAAATATCTACTTCCATACGTAATAAGGATAATGAATAGAGTCTTTCTTGAATCATTTGTTTGTACATTGAGAGTTTATTAGTCTCTTTAGGGACAAAAATGAGTGTGTGTTACGCAATTTGTGATCATTAAAGTTAGGAACATGAGTAAAGCAATTTCAACATTGAGAAATATGAATTGTATTTTATCTTCTATTATGGAATCATACATGACTACATGAGTAAAATTTGTCTTCCCTGAATCTGTAAACTTAGTTCTCATATAAGAATGAAACTGTCGCACTTCTCTGTAAAGGTTTGTAATTAAGTCATTGTGATAAGACTGCACTAACGTCTTGGATGTAAACACTGGTTGCATAGTGGTTAAGAGCTACAGCTGCTAAGCAACAGTTCTGCAGTTCAAATCCACTAGGTGCTCCTTGGAAATCCTATGGAACAGTTCTACTCTGTCCTATAGGGTCGCTATGAGTCGGAATAGACTCAATGGCAACAGGTTTGGTTTTTTGGTTTTTTAATGTCTGGGATGCCTTCATGCATTCTTCATTAGGTATAACCACATAGTTTAAGAAGGAAAATCTATCTGAAAGAACTTCATACACGTCTGCCCTTCTTTTCATGTGTGTTTATGATGGTGTAGTATGCAGATACATGAAATTGATCTCTGGCACTCAGTGATATTTCTGGAGCCCTTCTATCATTTACTTGTTCCTTTCCAATGTTTCTGCAAATGTGAACTGTTCGATAATCAGTATTTGGCAGTATTTGCTTGATTGTGTTTTCAAAATATTCTCTTAAATTATGTAACTATCTTGTTAATGACTGATAGGTTCTATGTATGCCTTTAAATTCACTTCTGAATCTTGGAGATGTTGACTCATCCAATGAATATGCTGCAATATATTATTCCTCATAACCAACATAAATATGTACTCTAGTGTTTGCATTTTGTTGGTGTTGTTTTTAGCTTCTCTTTTTGTATCTCATGTTTGTGTCTGGCCTTCAGTATTATTTTCCAAGGCATCTGGAAACTGAGTGTATGATTCCACCATTGCACCCATTGCTACAGCATGCAGTTCCCAACACGTATTAGAAAGACGTATTGATACTCAATCATTGCCTAAATACGCTTTAAGAATTGCCCTTTGGTGATTAGAGGTAGCAAAAAATTTGTAGAGTAACTGAACAGTAGAAACAAAATCAACTGCTTCTGAACCACAACCTACTGTGCCAAGTCCTACAAGATTAAGTGAATGCACAGCATCTAGTATGAAAGTGGCATATGCATTGTGTTCTAAAATTTTCTGTTGCATGCCTTTATAACACCCTCCCGTATTGGCAACATTGTCATAGGACTGGCCTCTGTACTTAGAAAAATCAATTTTGCAAACTTCACATAAATAGTGAAGTACTTGATTTGCAATTTCTTCACTGGTATGACTTTTTAAGCTAGTAAATGTGTTTAATCGCTCGACAAGTTTATGATCTGTTGGAGATATATATCTTAAAACAATACTTAGCTTATCTGTATGAGAAAGATCAGGGGTGGATTCTACAGACAAACTAAAATATCAATCTGTACTTGTTTCACTGAAAATAGTTGATCGAACTTTATCACTTATTAAGTTTATTAATTCTTCACACATTTTTTTAGATATATACGATGGGTTGTCCTTTCCTATGTTACCATATTTTGAGATGTGATCTGCTAAATATGGATCAAACAAGCAACAAGTTTAAGTAAACCCAAGATACTTCTGTTTTGTGGGGATGCAAACACTTCATTTCTTCCTCGAAAAGATAGTTTACATCCAGCGATTGTTACAGTGACAGCAACAACATGTTGCAAAATGGCTTTCCAACACTGGCATTCTTCATTAATTTGTGTTTTCAGTTCATGAGTTAAGCCAAAACCATGCCTTTGGTTAAAATATTACAACATACAATCCCTTTGAATTGTTTTCCATGTTTATCGATCATATTTGAGTTATGCCAATTGCTAATCCATCAATAGAAAATCGAAAATTAAATGATTTAGGACTGAATAGTTAGCAAACAAAACAATATACAGAGCCAACTGATGGAGAATATAGTAGCCATCCCTCTTATAATTTTCACTATTAGCTTTGCACTAAGAAATACATTCTGGCTACAGAAACTTCCTTTCTTTACCATCCAGAAATTTTCAACATGCATTTTCAAATTGTCTACTGTGATGTCGACTATCATTTAACCTTCTTTTGACCCAGTAATTTACATCATTAGAAGAAAAATTATTCCACAAAGCAGGATCTGCATTTCTGTTATTTACGGGGTCTGTAGATGGGACAATTTCAGATTCGAAAATAGTTTCACTTTCTATACCATTATTAATTTTTTTACATGGCAAGGAATGGATGTAGAATTTGGAATGAATTATGTTATATTCATATTACCATTAGTAATTTCAGCACTAGCTGTACTAGTACAGATTTTAAAACTAGTTAGATAGATTATGTGGGATACAGTAGAGGATAGAAGATAACTTCAAAATTATTATTTACTTTGCCTTGCTCAAAGTTAAATAATTTTCTGAGTAACTCTCAGGGCTAGTTTAAATGTCAGATAAGTCAACCTGCTCTAGATTTCTTCAAAATAGTTTTGGTGCAATATATTTAATGATCTATTATCCTACAATGTTTGCCTTAAAATATTTACTGTTAAAGATAGCTTTTAGTAGTATTATTGTGATGATTTTGCACTGTGCCAAATCCTGTAGACTGACATGATTCCTCAGAATTCCCTTCCCTGTATGTTTCTGGTTAGGGATGAAAAGAAATATTTTGCAAACACTACAAAATGCAATCCCACTCTTAGGAATATATCCTAGAGAAATAAGAGCCGTCACATGAATAGACATATGCACACCCATATTCATTGCAGCACTGTTAACAATAGCAAAAAGATGGAAACAACCTAAATGGTCATCAACAGATGAATGGATAAACAAACTATGGTACATACACTCAATGGAATATTATGCCATGATAAACAACAATGATGAATCTGTGAAGCATCTAATAACATGGATGAAACTGGAGGACATCGTGCTGAGTGAAATAAGTCAATCACAAAAGGACAAATATTATATGAGACCTCTATTGTAAAAACTCATGAAAAAGTTTACACACAAAAAGAAATAATCTTTGTTGGTTACGAGGGGTGGGAGGGGTTGGGGAGGAACTAAAGAGACAATAGATAAGTGGTAACTTGGCTGAAGGGTAAGACAATACACAATACTGGGGAAGCCAGCACAACTTGTACAAGGAAAGGTCATGGAATCTCCATAGACATTTCCAAACCTCCCTGAGGGACTGAATTGCTGGGTGGAGGGCTGTGGGGACCATGGTCTCGGGGAACATCTAGCTCAATTGGCATAACACAGTTTATAAAGACAATGTTCTACATTCTACCTTGGTGAGTAGCGTCTGGGGTCTTAAAAGCCTGTGAGCAGCCATCTAAGATACTCCGTTGCTCTTACCCTTTCAGGAGCAAGGGTGAATGAAGAGAACAAATAAAAGGAAAAGATTAGTCCAAAGGACTAATGGACCACAGCTACCATGGCCTCCACCAGACTGAGTCCAGTAAAGCTAGATGGTGCCTAGCTACCACCACAGACTGCAATGACTGGGATCACAATAGAGGGTCTTGGACACAGCTGGAAAAGAATGTAGAACAAAATTCTAACTCACACACACCAAAAAAAAAGACCAGATTTACTGGCTTGAAAGACTGCAGACTGCAGAAACCCTGAGAATATGGCCCCTGGCCACCCTTTTAGCTCAGTGGTGAAGTCACTCCTGAAGTTCACCACTCAGCTGGATATTGGACAGCCTCATAAACAAAATGGGACTAATGAGGCACAGCAGTCCAGCGACAAGGAAGAGAAGGCAGGAGGGGACAGGAAAGCGGGTGATGGGGAACCCAAGGTTGAGAAGGGACAGTGTTGACATGTCATGGGGTTGTTAACCATTGTCATAGGGCAATATGTGTACTAACTGTTTAATGACAAACTATTTGTTCTGCAAACCTTCATCTAAGGTACCAAAAAAAAAGAAAGAGAAAAAAATAAAAAGAAATATTTTGCTTTAGATTTTCACAGCAAAGTCGAAGCAGTAGCAATATTGCCTTTACATTTGGAAGTCAGTACAGGAAGGTCATCAGCGGCTGTTGTAGATGAGTCATGTTGGAATTTATCTACCTGCTCACCTCATTCAAACCTGCCATAGCTGGGCCTGCAGTGGTTCCATTTTCCCCTGGTTCCTCCTTTAGTTTTTGTAATTCCTAGGCCAAGACATGTGTTTAGCTCTGTGATAAAGGGCTTCAGGTTATTCAACAAGACACCACCATTATCAAATTTGTAGTCACTGAGATAGTGACAACTGTCTTCCCTTCCCAACTGCCTGCCTTGCAGACTTCAAGCACCAGGACACAAAGACAATAGTCTATAACTGTGTACATATACTGGTTAATCAGCTCCCACAATTCTATAAATTCAGTATGTATATTCAATATAAATTTGAAATATTGAATATACTGAAAAAATCCAGTGAAATCAAATTAATATAGTGAAATCAAATATATATAATCCATTGCTATCAAATTGATTCCAAATCACAGCTCCCCTATAGGACAAAGTACAACTGCACCCCAGGGCTTCCAAGGAATGGCTGGTAGATTCGAACTGCCAACCTTTTGGTTAGCAGTTGTAGCTCTTAACCATTGTGCCACCAGGGCCCCACAAATACATTTAGTGAAATCAAATATATATAGTGAAAACTGTGAGAGCTGGAACTCGATGAGACTGCCTTGTTTTTCCAAGTCTTGCAAGTTTTCCCACCTTTGACAGGGTGCAGTCTTACCATTTTTTAGTGTTCATTTTAGTGGAAAATATTTACATTTTCCTTCTCTGACAAGCTTCTGTCTTACACAGGTTCTGGCTCTCTTCTCTATATAGTCAATGAGTTCAGTAGTATGGAAGAATATACGATCAACATACAAAAAGAAAATATATATTTTTTTCTATATGCTAGAAATTAACAAAATGAAAATGAAATTAAGGACACAATCCTAGATGTAATACCAGCAAAAAGAAAAAAAATACATAGGAAAAAATTAACAAAATAAATGCAAATCTTGAATGCTGAAATCTATAAAACGTTGTTGAAAGAAAACCTTAATAAATGGAAAGACAATCCATATACATGGATTAATATTTTGAAATACTTAGTATTGCTAACGTATCAATCCTCCACAAATTGATCTTTAGATTTAGTGCAAGCCCTATCAGAAAAAAAAGATTTTTCTTTCTTTTTACAGAAATTGACAAGCTGAAGCTAAAATTCATATACAAGTTTTAAGGTACACAGAATAGTCAAAATAATCTTTAAAAAAATGTTTTGCAGGACTTAAAATTTGTGATTTCAAAACTTAGTACAAAGCTACAGTAATTAAGAGAATATGATATGGAAATAAGGATAAACATATATCAGTGGATTCAAATATGAGTCAGAAGTAAACCTTTACATTTATAATCAATTAATTTTCAGCAAGGATGCTAAGAAAACTCAATAGTGAAAAAAATAGTTGAAAACAAATGGTGTCAGAATATCCACATATCCCATGAATAAACCAAAAAAAATAAAAACCAAACCCATTGCCATCAAGTCGATTCCGACTCATAGCAACCCTATAGGACAGAGTAGAACTGCCCCATAGAGTTTCCAAGGAGTGTCTGGTAGATTTGAACTGCCAGTCTTTTGGTTGGCCGCCGTAGCACTTAACCACTATACCGCCAGGGTTTCCATTCCATGAATATCCACATGTTAAAGAATGAATTTGGGCCTCTAGTTCACATCATACAAAAAAATTAAATAAAATGGATCATAAACTTAAATGTAAGAGCTAAAACTATAAAAACACTAAAAGAAAACATATCTATGTGGCTTTCAGTTGAGCAGTATATTCTTAGACAACAAAAGCACAAGCAACAAAAGAAAAAAATAAACTGGACTTCATCAAGATTAAAAACTTTTATGCATCAAAGGACACCATTAAATAGTGGAAATACAGCCCGCAAAATTGGAGAAAACATTTTAAAAATACTTAAATATTTGTAAATAAGGGATTTGTATCTAGAATTAAAAAAAAAAAAAAACTCTTACAACTCTATAACATTACATGAAACCTAGTTAAAAATGGACAAAGGATTTGAAATATGATATACAAATAGCAAATAAACACATAATCATTCATTAACCAAAAAAATTTTAAAAAAAACCAAATCCATTGCCTTTGAGTAGATTCCAACTCACAGCGATTGTATAGGATAGAGAAGAACTGCCCCACAGGGTTTCCAAGGAGCAGCTGGTGGATTCAAACTGCCGACCTTTTGGATAGCAGCCAAATTCTTTCACCACTGCACTAGCAGGGCTCCGATTAGTCATTAGGGGAATTCATATCAAAACCACAAAGAGATACCACTTCACATCCACCAGCATAGCTAAAATAAAGACAAAAAATAATAAGTATTAGCAACGAGGTGGAGAAACTAGAACAGTCATACATTGCTGGTAGAAGTCTAAAATGAAACAGCTCCTATGGAAAACAGTGTGGCAGTTCAAAAATACTAAATATAGAGTTACCATAAGTCTCATCAATTCAATTCCTAGAAATTAAACATAAAGAAATCAAACACATGTATCAACCTGAAAACTTGTAGAGAAATGTTCATAGCAGCGTTATTTATAAAAGCTAAAAAATGGAAAAAACCTAAATGTCCACCATCTGATAAATGGATAAAGTGTGGTATATTCATATAACAGAATAGTAATCAGCAATAAAAAGAATGAACTAGTGACCCATGACATATTGATACATCGATTCATGAATAGGCCTTAAAAATATTACTGAGTGAAAGAAACCAGTCACAAAAGACCACACATTTATGTGAAATGTCCTGAGGTAAATTCGTAGGGAAAGAAAGAAGATCAGTGGTTACCTCGGGCTAGTGTGCAAGGTGGAGAAGTGGTGACAATGGGAATGACTGCTAAGAAGTATGGCTTATATTGGAGGTGTTGAAATAGTGTAATATTAGACTGCAGTGATGGTAGCAAAACTCTGAGGATACACTAATCACCACTGAACTGTATGCTGTGAATGGATTAATTTTTTGGTTTGTGAAATATATCTCAAGAAAGCTGAAAAAATTATATATACCTACATAAACCTCAAAGTAATTATGCTAAGTAAAAAACCCCAGTCCGAAAAAGAGAAGACATACTGTATGATCCCATAAATGTAAAACTCATGAAAAGCCACACTAATCTATTAGTGTATACATATTAAAATATACATATCAAAACTTATCAAAGTATACACTTTAAATATTGAATAGTATGGCTTATTGTATGTCAATTATATGTAAAAAATCTGTTTAAATAGTATAATTTTATTTGGAATGTTGTATTTGGCTGATATAATAAAATTATATTTTCTGAACATAAAATCTTAAAAATACACTATTTAAAGTATTTTGTGTGTTTCTATAGGGAGAATATAAATGCATGGAATTATCTCATTGGTTTATGAAAAGTAATCGTTTACCATATTGTCCTGGTGTACAAACTGACACACACACACTACACTGATTTAAACTTAACCTGATTTATTAACCCACTACTCCAGATTCCCCATCTCTACCTCCACAGCCCTGTCTCTATTATGCACTCTGGATCTTCGTTATCATTAGCAGAATGCTTTCTACACATAATGTTCTTCTCAACCTTCCCCTTGTTGCTTGCTTTATTCTCTTCTTTTTTGCACTTTGTGATTTAAGCGAATACTATTGGCTTCCTCAACCATGTTCTGAATCAAATTAGAATACTAAAGAGTAAAGCACATGGAGATATACATTATCTGATAGAGATAATATTAGAAAACATGGCTTATATTTGTTGGAAAGTGCATTCAAAATACACAACCTAAACATTAGACAGAAGGCTCGACTTACACCAGCAGTTTTGGAACATGTAAGCACTAGGCTTACTGTTTGGCCAAAACATTCTAGAACACATGCTTTCCTCAGGAATGTCAACCCTCAATAGCAAATTCAAGAAAAGAGTAAAGGGAGGAGCAAGCATTTCCTCTCTCTCCCTCCAAACTCACCATAGTTACTTCCCTGAGGCAGAGTGTGTGAGCAGATAGAGAGATTCCAGGAGGGGTACACTAAGAGTTGACCCTCCACGTTGAAGAAAACATCAAGAAGGAAGAAAAGTAACAGCTAAGATCTCATGACTCATGAACAGACGTCCTCCCTTACAAAGGCTCCACCTTCTTGATTCCACTCTCTCTCTATCATAATGGCCTAAAATAAAACATAACATTTGTCACTCAAGTCTGTTTTTTCAGTCTGTAAAATGAAACAGTGGAATGTAGCACTGCCTGGAAATCCTAGATAATTTACTCCTTCCTAGTCAATTGACTCTCCCACTCTCCATGATGACTAATCCATATTTTCTCCTTTCTTCCAACCTCCCACTCTCGTATGATTAGCTCAGAAATTTTTCACTGAGAACATATAAATAACCGGAAGAAAATTATCTCATCTCCCTACTAGGACCTTCTTTAATCTGTACTCATATACTCTACCTTGATTTGGTTTGCACTGATGAAGTGTTGTTGCTCCAATATGGGGCCAAACCGTCACATTTCACAATGGAGCCCATTCTCCCTTGCACTTATCTGTCTTTTGTTTCTTACTCTAATATCCTTTCTTATTTTACCCACGTCTTGGCCAAGATACTCCTTCCACTTTTGTCTCATTTGCCTGCTTTTCTTAGAAGAAAAACTCTTAAAATTGCTCACTGTACTTGCCGCCTGCCCTTCCTTACTTCCAGTTTGTCTGTTCAGGCTCGTCAAGCCACCAATGAACCCCATCTTGCCAATTTCAATTATTGATTCTCTGTCTTCATCTTAATGTCTAGTATTTATTTGGCATAGTTGATTATCCCTTCTTTTTTAAAAATGTTCTTCACTTGGCTTCTAGGAGACTATTTACCCCTGATTTTCTCCCAACTTCATTGGCTGTTCCTACCCTTTGCTGGTTCCTCCTCTCTTTACTTTACTCCAAATCATCACTTTGAACTTGTGTCAATATTCTCTCATACCCTAGGTAATCTCATGCTCTTTCATATTTTTAAAATCTCCTCCTTGCTAAAGAATCATAATTTAAGTTTTTAACCTATTATCCTAAAGTGCCGGAACTATACGCATATATGCCTACACAACATCTAGCAAATTGAATGTCTAAATGGCATCTCAAGTGGTGTTGTTGTTGCTAGGTGTGGTCAAGTGGGTTCTGACTCATAGCCACCGCATGTACAAGAGAACGAGATACTTCCTGGTCATGTGCCATCCTCACGATATTTCAAGGGTAGCATGTCCAAAACAGAACTCTTGAACCCTCAAGAAAGAATATTCCTCATTTCAGTAAAAGGCAGCAATATTCACCAGGAATTTATCTTAGATGCCCCTTCTTTCTCATTCCTCACATCCAAACCATGAGCAAATCTTATTCATTCTATCTTTATATTTCTTAATTTCAAAACTGTTCTCCCAACACCATTCCCGTTCATAACCCCACAATAAGTTTTCATTAGACATACACCTGGCATTAGTTTTCTATCGCTGTGTAACAAAACACTACAAATTTAGCAGTTTTGATCAATACTCATTTATTATCTCACATTTTCCATGGCTCACAAGTCTGAATACAGTTTAGCAGAATTGTCTGTTCAGGATCTGACTAGGTTGTATCAAGATTGGCCAGGACTGTGGTCTCATCTGAGGCTCAGGGTCCTCTTTCAGGCTCACATGGATATTGGTAGAATTCATTTCCTTGAAGCCATCAAGGGAGGGTTCTGCTGCATCACGTCTCCTCTCTCTAAGCTCTCTTTTAAAAGGTTTAGCAAATTAGATCAGACCTACCCAATATAATGTCCCTTTTGATGAACTTATACAACCAAAAAAAACCAAACTCATTACCATCGAATCAACTCCAACTCATAGCAACCCCATAGGACAGAGTAGACATGCCCCATAGGGTTTCCCAGGAGTGCCTAGCGGGTTCAAACTGTAGACTTTATGGTTAGCAGCCGTAGCTCTTAACCACTATGCCACCAGCATTTCCCAACTCATTAGGAACCTTAATAATATCTACAAAAAAATCTCTTCACCGTTGCCACATGATGTAATCTAATCATGATAGTTAAATCCATCATATTTACAAGGTCCAGCCACACACAAGGCAGCAAGGTTGCAAAAATGGTTAAGTGCTGGACTATTAGCTGAAAAGTCAATGGTTAGAACTCACCCAGAAGCCTAGAAAGACAGGCCTGGTGATTAAAAAATATAAAAAAACCGAAACATTGACCTCTCTCCCGCCTCATTCCTAAGGTTTCTCTCTTGCAATTCTGAAATCCATATTCTGAGCCAGAGCAACACTGAAAAACCTATAGAACAGCTCTGCACACATGAGGTCACCATGAGTCAGAATTGACTCAACAGCAATGAACAACAACAACGAGCCACACATAAGCGAATGGAATTATATAGTGTGTATACACCAGTACCCAAGGATATTGGTGGTCATCTTAATACTCTGCCTACCATAGACAAAGTGCTTACCAAATGACCCTCAAAATACTCATAAAATTCACCTTTTTTCACTTTGTCCTCTGCAAATTTTGATCTATTATTCTTTCTGTTCCTCTAACAAGTAAGCTCAATTAGGCCTCCGTGCCTTTGGAATTAATTTTTTTCTGCCTAAACTCTTTTTTCTGGATTAACATGTTTATTTTTCTTTCATGTGCTGGTACATCACACTTCTAGGAGATCTTTGCTCATCCATTAATTAAAAAAGAAAAAAATTAAATCCTATCACTCTACCTAATCCTTTAAACTGTTTTCTATCATTACTTAAAAATATATATTTAATTATATTGTTGTAGTTTGGTGCTATCAAGTCAATGTCAACTCAGGTGACCCCATGTGATAGATTAGAACTACTCCATAGGGTGTTCCAGGTTGTAATCTTTATGGAAGCAGGTTGCCAGGCCTTGATCCTGTTGAGCAGCTGGGTGGATTTGAATCTCCAACCTTTCACTTAGCAGCTGAGCACTTAACCATTGTGCCACCAGGGCTCCTTAAGTTATATTGCTTTAAACCAAAAAACCCATTGCTGTCAAGTCGATTCTGACTCATAGTGAACCTATAGGACAGAGTAGAACTGCCACATAGGATTTCCAAGGAGTGCCTGGTGGATTCAAACTGCCAGCCTTTTGGTTAGTAGCTGTAGTTCTTAACCACTACACCACCAGTGTTTCCTATATTACATTATATCATATTATATTAGATTATATTATTCACAAGTTAGTATATTGTCCATCTCCTACTCTGTAGTGTATTCTCCATTAGAGAAGGGGCCTGTTCTGTTTTGTTGACTTATCTTCAGAGCATAGTTGGTGCTGATAGATATATAAAATAAAAAAGGAAGAGAAGAATTAATCTTAAAAGAATAATCATGTAATTCCCAACCCCATTCACATCTTTTTGATGAGTTCCCATTTCCTATAGAATAAACTGTAAAAAACCTTAGAATATTAAGAAATTAAAAACAAACTAACAAAAAACCAAAAACTATGGTTGTACTCCTGCCTCACTCCTAATGTTTATCTGAACTACGCAACACTGAACCTCCCATAATGGAATTTGTATGTTATGTCGTACGTTGTCTCTATCCTTTCGAATGCACTTATCTTGCCCATCTAACTTGCTTTTCCATCATCTCTTTCCACAGATGTAGTCGATTTGATTCCTGTGTATTCCATCTGGCGAGGTCCACGTGTATAGTCACCATTTATGTTGGTTAAAAAAGGGATTTGCAATGAAGAAGTTGTTGGTCTTGCAAAATTCTGTCATGTGATCTCCGGCATCGTTTCTATTACCAGGGCCGATCCTTCTTCTTTGTTTCCAACTTTCAAATTCCAATCTCCAGTAATTATCAATGTATCCTGATTGCATGTTTGATCAATTTCAGACTGCAAAAGTTGGTAAAAAATCTTCAATTTCTTCACCTTTGGCCTTAGTGGTTAGTATGAAAATTGGAATAATAGTCATATTAACTGGTCTTCCTGTAGGCATACAGATATTATCCTATCACTGACAAGTTTGTACTTCAGGATAGATCTTGAAATGTTCTTTTTGATGATGAATGCAATGCCAGGTTGTCATTCCTGGCATAGTAGACCATATGATAGTCCAATTCAAAATGGCCAATACCAGTCCATTTCAACTCACTAATGCCTACAGTATCAATGTTTATGCATTCTGGTTCATTTTTGACAATTTCCAATTTTCTTGGATTCATACTTCATACATTCCATGTTCTGATTATTAATGGATGTTTGCAGCTGTTTCTTCTCATTTTGAGCAGAGCCACATCAGCAAATAAAGGTCCTGAAAGCTTGACTCCATCCATGTCATTAAGGTCAACTCTACACTGAAGAGGCAGCTCTTCCGCAGTCATCTTTTGAGTGCTTTTCAACCTGAGGGGCTCATCTTCTGGCACTTTTCAGACAATATTCCCCTGCTATTCATAAGATTTTCACTGGCTCATTGTTTTAGCGGTAGACCATGGTTCCTTCTTCCTAGTGTGTCTTAGTCTGAAAGTTCAGCTGAAACTTGTCCACCATGAGTAACCCAGATGATATTTGAATACCTGTGAGACAATGGAAAGAGACAATGGAAAAGTTCAGTATCATCAGTCACAACAAGGCCACGGGCCAACTGCAGAACAAACCTTCAATTGCTCGTATGCAAGTTGAAGCTGAAACTGAAGAAAATTAGAACAAGTCCATGAGAGCCAAACTATTACCTTGAGTATATCCCACTTGCATTTATAGACCATCTCAAGAATAGATTTGATACCTCGAACACTAATGACCGAAGACCAGATGAGTAGTGGAATGACATCAAGGACATCATACAAGAAGAAAGAAAGAGGTCATTAAAAAGACAAGAAAGAAAGAAAAGACCAAAATGGATGTCAGAAGAGACTGTGAAACTTGCTCTTAAACACCGAGTAGCTAAAGTGAAAGGAAGAAATGATGAAGTTAAAGAGCTGAACAAAAGATTTAAAAGGGCAGCTCGAGAAGACAAAGTAAAGTATTATAATCACAAGTGCAAGGAGCTGGAGACAGAAAACTAAAAGGGAAGAACATGCTTGGCATTTATCAAGCTGAAAGAACTGAAGAAAAAATTGAAGCCTCAAGTTGCAGTATTGAAGGATTATACGGGGGAAGTATTAAAGACACAGGAAGCATCAAAAGTAACTGGAAGGAATATACAGAGTCACTATACCAAAAAGAACTGGTGGACATGCAACCATTTCAGGAGATAGCACAGGATCAGGAACCAATGGTACTGAAGGAAGAAGTCCAAGCTGCACTGAAGGCATTGGCAAAAAACAAGGTTCCAGAAACTGACGGAATACCAGCTGAGATGTTTCAACAAACAGATGCAGCGCTGGAAGTGCTCACTCGTCTATGCCAAGAAGTTTGGAAGACAGCTACCTGGCCAATCGATTGGAAGAGATCCATATTTATGCCTATTCCCAAGAAAGGTGACCCAACCAAATGCAGAAATTATCGAACAATATCATTAATATGACATGCAAGTAAAATTTTGCTGAAGATCATTCAAAAGCAGCTGCAGCAGTACACCAACAGATAACTGCCAGAAATTCAAGCCAGATTCGGAAGAAGACGTGGAACCAGGGATATCATTGCTGACTTCAGATGGATCCTGGCTGAAAGCAGAGAATACCAGAAAGATGTTTGCCTGTGTTGTATTTATTATGCAAAGCATTCGACTGTGTGGATCATAACAAGTTATGGATAACACTGTAGAGAACGGGAATTCCAGAACACTTAATTGTGCTCATGAGAAACCTGTACATAGATCAAGAGTCAGTCGTTTAGACAGAACAGTGTGATACTGCATGTTTTGAAGTCAGGAAAGTTGTGCCTCAGGGTTGTATCCTTTCACCAATTTTTTTCAGTATGTATGCTGAGCAGACAATCTGACAAGGTGGACTATATGAAGAAGAATGGGCCATCAGGATTGGAGGAAGGCTCATTAACAACCTGTGTTATACAGATGACACAATCTTGCTTGTTTAAAGTGAAGAGGACTTGAAGCACTTACTGATGAAGATCAAAGATGACAGCCTTCAGTACAGATTACACCTCAACATAAAGAAAACAAAAATCCTCACAACTAGACCAATAAACAACATCATGATAAATGGAGAAAAGATTGAAGTTGTCAAGGATTTCATTTCACTTGGATCCACAGTCAACACTATGGAAGCAGAAGTCAAGAAACAAAAGATACATTTCACTGGGCAAATCTGTTGCAAAAGACATCTTTCAAATGTTAGAAAGCAAAGAGTTCACCTTAAACACTGATCCAAGCCATGGTGTTTTTAGTTGCCTCATATGCATGCAAAAGCTAGATGATGAATAGGGAAGACCTAAGAAGGACTGATGCCTTTGGAGTATGGTGTTGGTGAAGAATATTGAATATACCCTGGACTGCCAAAAGAATGAACTAATCTGTCTTGGAGGAAGTATAACCTGAATGTTGCTTTGAAGCAAGGATGGTGATACTACTTCTCACATACTTTGGACATGTTATTAGGAGGTATCATTCTCTGGAGAAGGACATCATGCTTGGTAAAGTAGAGGGTCAGCAAAGTAGAGGAAGACCCTCAATGAGATGAATTGACACAGTGGCTGCAACAATAGGCTCAAACATAACAATGACTGTGAGGATGGTGCAGGACTGGGCAGTGTTTCATTCTGTTGTACATGAGGTGGCTGTGAGTTGGAACCAACTAGACCACACTTAACAACAACACAACAGCTAACTTGCACTCACCTACATGGGGAACATATCTCTATCCAACTTGTGGCCCAGATACTTCTTTCTTTTATTTTCTTGTTTAATAAATTCAGTAGAGATTGAAAATTGAAGTAATTATAATTTATAATTTTTAAATATATATGTATGTATATATCAGTTATAATTCAAATTTATGGACACAGAGTTGTTCATAGTATTTTTTTATTATTGTTATCATTTTAATGTCCACAGGATCAGTAGTGGTGGCCCCTCTTTCATTTCTGATATTAGTACTTGTGTCTTTATTTATTTATTTATTTTCTTGGTTAGCTATAGATGTGTCTACTTAATTGAGCTTTACAAAGAACGAACTTTGGGCTTCATTGATTTTCTCTACTAATTTCCAGTTTTCATTTCATTGATTTCTCCTCTAATTTTTAGTTTCTTCTGTTTACTTTGGATTAATGTGTTCTTTTTGGGAGGGATGTTCTCCAAGGGAAGCTTAGATTACCGGTTTTAAGTCTTTCTTTTTTTTGTAATATATACATTCAATGCTATGCATTTCCCTCTAAACTCTAGTTTTGCTGCATCCTATAAATTTTGATAAGTTATATTTTCATTTACATTTAAATATATATGTTCTTAAATTTCTCCTGTGACTTCTCCTTTGACCTATGTGTTGTTTAGAAGCGTATTGTTTAATCTCCAATTATTTTGGGATTTTCCAGCTATCTTTCTGTTACTAATTTTTAGTTTAATTCTGGTTAGACCTAGAGTATACTTTGTATGATTTCTTTTTTTTTTTTTTAATTTGTTAAGCTTTATTTTATGGCCCAGATGTTGTCTATCTTGATGACTATTCCATGTAAGCTTAAGAACAATGTGTTTTCTGTTGGTTGTGTGGTGAAGCATTCTATAAATGTTAATTAGATCTGCTTGATAAATGGTGCTATTCAATTCAACTATATAATTCCTCAATTTTTGTCTGCTGGATGTGTTAACTCCTGATAAAGGGATGCTGAAATTTCCAACTATAATAATGGATTCAACTATTTTTCACTGCAGTTATATCAGTTCTGGGCTCATATGTTTTGATACTCTTTTATTAGGCACATAAACACTAAGAACTGTTGTAACTTCTTGGAGAGATAACCTCTTTTTAGATAATATCCCTCCCTCTTTATGCCTGATAATTTTCCTAACTCTAAAGCCTGCTCTGTCTGAAGTTAATATAGCTATTCAGGAATTCTTCTGATTAGTATTAACATGTATATCTTTTGCCATCACTATGCTTTTAATGGAGCCTTGGTGGCACAGTGGTTAAGAGCTACTACCTGCTATGGCTGCTAACAAAAAGGTCAGCAGATCAAATCCATCAACTGCTCTTTGGAAACCCTATGGGGCACTTCTACTCTGTCTTATAGGGTCACTATGAGTCAGAATCCACTCGATGGCAATAGGTTTTGTTTTGTTTTTTAATACTTTTAATGGGGAGCCCTCGTGATGCAGTGGTTAAGCCCTTGGCTGCTAACCAAAAGGTCAGCGGTTCAACCCCATTAGACTTCTGAGGGACAAAGATGTGGTAGTCTGCTTCCTTGAAGATTTACAACCTTGGAAATCCTCTGGGGCAGTTGTACTCTGCCCTATTGGGAGCCTATGAATCAGAATCAACTCAAAGGCAAAGGCTTTGGTTTGGTTTTTGGTATACCTTTAATATATTTTTGTCTTTATGTTTACAGTGGACAACATATAGTTGGGTATTATTGCTGCCGTTGTTTTTACTCCAGTCTGACAGTCTTTCTTTTAAGTGGTGTATTTAAACCATTGGCATTTAAAATGATTATCGATATAGTTAGATTAGTATCTATATATTTGTAATTCTTTTTTATTCATTGTCCTAATTGTTTATTTTTATTTTACTTCCATTCTTTTTCTCACTTCTCTTGCTGAATCGAGCATTTTATATAATTCTAATTTCTCTAATCTTTGAGAATATAAATTATACCTCTTTAAATTTCTATTGAGCACTTTCTCTAGGTTTTGTAGTGTACATTTATTACTAAGCTATGCCTAATTGGAACTAACCCACTGTACTTCTTCACAGGAAGTGAAGGTATCTTATAATAAAGTATTGCCAATTCTTTTCTGGCATAGCTTCCTGAATTTCGATCATTAATTTTACTTATCCATAAGACATAGTCACCTAATACATTTTTGCTATTATAATTTTAAACAAACTGTTATCTATTAGATGGATAAATAAGAATAATAATAAACCAGTAGGTTTTATTTTGCTTTTATTTATTTCTTCTCTAGCGGTCTTCCTTTTTTTAATGTAGATCTGAGTTAATGGTAGAGTCTTTTTTGTTTTTTTCCTTCTCTCTGAAAACTTAGTATTCTTTATAAGGTAGGTCTACTGCTGACAAGTACCTACAGCTTTTAATTTTTGAGAATGTCTTTATTTCTCCTTCACTTTTGTAGGATAATTTCTCTGTATGCAGAATAATAGGTTGGTGGTTTTTTTTTTTTTTTTAACACTTTAAATATTTCACTTCTTTCTCTTCTTGTTTGCATGATTTCTGAAAGGAAAAAAGTTCAGTTTAATTCTCATTATTTTATTTCTATAGGTAAGGTTTTTGTTTGTGTTCTTCTTTCTCTTATTTATTTTTTATTCATTCATTCACCTATCCATCCATTCATTCATTCATTTATTTATTTTCCCCTTTTGGACTTCTTCCAAGATTTTTATTTTAGTCTTTCTTTTTTTTTTTTAAAGTTTGAATATGACACTCAGGTGTAGGTTTTTTTTTTTTGGTGTATCTCCTGCTTGGTGTTCTCTGAGCTTCCTGGGCCTAAAGCTTGGTGTCTGTTATTAATTTTGGAAAACTCTCAGCAACTTTTACTTCAAATATTTCTTCTGTTTCTTTCCATCTTTTCTTCTGTATTTCCATTACACATACTTTTTCTGTAATTTTACCACAGTTCTTGGATATTCTGCTATTTTTTGCATTTTTTTTTCTTTTTAGTTTTGAAAGTTTCTCTTAATAAACTTCCAAATCCTTGATTCTTTTCTGGACTCTGTCCAGTTTACTGATGAGCCCATCACAGGCATTCTTTACTTTTGTTAAAGTGATTTTGATTTCTAGGATTTGTTGTTGCTGTTGTTTCTTTCTTTCTCAGAGTTTTCATCTCTCTGCTTATATTGCTTATCTGTTCTTTATGTTGTCCATTTTTTCCATCAGTGCTTTTAGCATATTAATCATAGTTATTTTAAATTCCCTATCTGATAGCAAAATTTCTGTGATATGTGAATCTGGTTTTGATTTTTGCTTTGTCTTTTCAGGCTGTTTTTGTTTGTTTTGCCTTTTAGCATGCCTTGTAATTTTCTGTTGGAAGCTGGAAAGATATATTGGGTAAATAGAACTGAGGTTAATTTCTTTTAATGGGAGATTTTTCTCTTTATCTGGCTAGGAGTTTGGCCCTTATTAATGTTTTCACTTGCTGTACTGTAAGAGGATAAAACATCCTCTTTTTTTCTTCTTTTTGTTTCCCTGTTACCTTTGCATTTCCCTAAAGAGGCCTTCTCAAAGTTAGTTTGAGCTTACAGTTACTTTAGCTGTAGCCTCCTGTTCTTATATAGCAGCCTATTGATGTGGTGGTAAGGTGTCAAGGAAGGATAGCATTATACAGTCTTATGATCAGGCCTCAGAATTTTAGTGAGCCTGTGTCCCTGCGCTGTAAAGTCACACGTGCTTTCTCACCTTTTCTCCCTCTCCCTTCCACGTGATACTGGAAGGCTGGAGGGGACTGGAGTCAGGTATTTCCCTTTCCTTCTGGTAAAATCCAAGTAAGTTAGTCTCTGGAAATATAGTTTCCTTGAGGGAAGGTAATTGTTAAGCAGAACAGAATTTTCTAGGTTTATTTCAAGAGTTAATTTTCCTTTGGCCCTGTGGAGAGTCCCAGGGAATTTTCTCTGCTCTTCATTCTAAGAAGTTGGTGGGGCTTCTAGAGGTAAAACTAACAAAAACTGTGTGGGCTTAACTAACTCAAAGCCCCCAGGATTTTTTATCTTGCATGCTAGTCTACCCTGAGTTTCCAGCATTAGTCAATTACCCTCTAGCAGTGGCTTCTGCTCCCGGAAAGCTGATCTCAGTGTTTGCTCTCTAGAGGCAAAGGTTTGCCCTGAGACCCAATTCTATGATAGATTTAAGAAGTGTTGTTGATTATTGGTTTAACTTTTTTTTTCTTATTGTGAGAAAAGCTCTTAATTATAGTTTCATGTTGTTATTTTGAGAACTAAATTAAGTATTAAATATAATCTATGACAGTGTGTTATGTAGAAAGAACTAAATTTTTTACTTTTCTTTTTTTTTTTACTTCATTCTTATTTACATTGCCACATTGCATTCCAATAAAGAGTAAAACAGACTCATCTTAATGTGTACTGATTCCAAATCCATTTTCATATGGTCTCTATCTTTTATGCAAAACATAAAGCAATTAGGCTTAGGCATTTAAAGCTAAGCTTAAGAGCATGCCATATCTTTCCTAAGAACTGAACCATTTTAAATACAGAAAACACATGACATAAGGTCAAAACCAACTTTTAGGTACATAGCGTTTTAGATATGACTGCAGCTGGACAAAGCTTAAACAATATTTTTTATAATAAGAAGGTAGAACACAGTAGGTCTCTTAAGCATGTAGAAAAACTAATTTAATACACCTGAAGAGTCACGTTTATAGCTCACATGAGTAGAATTTTAACGAACATTTAAAATCAATTGGTAATTGTGATAGCAAGGATGAACTAGGTTTGTTCTTATTTATCTTTTAGTTTTGAACAGTACTGAGGATTAAGGCTTTCATTATTTCATCTGAAAATTGCTCAAGATTGTTATGAAAGTCTTTTACAAAGTATCATTTACTATAGTTCCAGTAAACAACTTGATTTTAGAAAGATAATGATACTGTGTATATATTAAATTAAATTAGAGAAATAAAATTATAAATAAATTAAATTAAAGTAGAGGGTGAGCGAAAAAGAGGAAAACCCTCAATGAGATAGACTGACACAGTGGCTGCCACAATGGGCTCGAACATAGCAACGATTGTGAGGATGATGCAAGACTGGGCCGTGTTTCATTCCATTTTACGTAGGGTTGGTATAAGTCGGAACTGACTCGATGGCACCTAACAACAACAGCAACAAGTATTAAATGCGTATAATCCCTTTCATTCTCCACAACTAGAAAGTCTTAATTTTGTTAGATAAAAGCTAAAAATTTTTTTTGAGTCTTTACTGTAACATTTATGAGGTTACCCATGATATTATTATATCAATTAACATCTAATTGATTGAGCTTAGGTATAATCCCCAGTGTTTGGATCTGGTAATCTCTTTTTTAAATAAATAACTGATGTAGTTTGCAGAAAAAAGCAAAAATAACTACACTAAAGATGCTTAAAATAATAATAACAAATCATGACGTGCACAAAAGTAACAACCCAAATAAATGAGTTAATATACAAAAACTAAACTTCACAATAATAGAATGCATGTATTTTAAATAGGATCTGTCAATTAATCATAGTACTTAAAATCATAATACTAATTACCAAAATAATTCATTAATATAAATACTGTTTGCAGTTTTATACTTTATTCTGTGCAAGAAAAATTGATCAAATATACCTAAAATTGACCTTGAGTGATTTGAAATGTCTTTAAATCATGTAATTTAAATAATATAAAGATTGCTACAATAATAGCCTAATAGACTTCACTGTAAGATGTGCTTCCATTTTTCCATTTACATTCTGTACAACTATAATGGAAACCCATGTTGACTCTGATATAATGATTTGCTTATTTTTTTTATTTTTCTGATTTCCTGGGAAACATATTCAAACACAGAAATTGTGTATAGGAGGATTAGCAGGAACAACACCTAGAAGGCAAAGGAGAAATCAGGTATTAGATATAGAAGTTAAACTGGAAAGCAATTGACAGAAAGACCCCAGATAGTCTCACAGGGAGCTCAGAAGCAGAGATTGCTGCACCCAAAGAGGAAGTGTAACTTTGTGTAAGGTAATTACCTTCAATGAAGGGAAATTCCTGGGAAGAGATTCTCCTGGGAGTGAAGGACAATCATGTTAAAAGAATCATGTGTAATAAGGAATGCTGTAGACTCTGATACAAAAAACTTTATCTTTCCCAGACCCCTCCATCTCTTCTCCAGTTCACGTGGAACTTATTATAGGAACTGATATATTTTTTAGCTCATTCAAATGAAATAATTAAATATTCCTGATTTTTCTTCCAGTTCTAAAATTGAATAGTATTTAATAAAGGACAAATTTGAAATATTTAAAAAATATATTATTTTGAAAATAACTGTGAAAAGTGACAATGCTTAGCAATTTTGCAGACAAGAATTTTTAGGCCCAAAGTCCAGAGTAAAACCTATGTCTGCTGAAATGAAACCCAGTACACTTCTGATCAGATTACACTACCTCCAGCATGCTGAACTTGGTAAAAAAAAAAGTGCAGTTTCCAGACCTGAATACATCCAAGTAGCATTTTTTTTTCTTTGTCACAGCAATATTTTGCATTAAAATGCATTTTATTGGGATCAAATTCTCTTTTCTTTCTTTTTCTTTTTTCAAGGATATGTAATGCTGAAGACTTCTATCAAAGTTATATTTTCTTAACTAATTTGTTGTCACCATGGGGCACAACTGGATAGTAGTCATTATCTAAATGTTTATTGAATTCAAGCTATAATCAAGATGATTAATAGTGCGTTATAAGAGACGTTTATCACTAATGGAAATATTTTTTCGTCGTGAGAATGTGAACACTTTAACATAGTAACTAAGCTTTTATTTTTTAACAGTCAAAAATAGTTCACTTTTTAATTGTTTACTCAGCCTTTGCTTTGGTATTTAAGTGAGATAAAATCAGGTTTAGAACAATCCTTCCTATAAGCAATATGTTTAATATAGTTGATATATATAATACATATTTAACGTATTTATCTTTAAATTACCATATAATCTCTGAGAACATTGTTTATTCAGTTAATTCTTACAAATATTTCACAATTCATAGGTTTCCTTAACTTAAACTGAATGTGATAACCACATAAAATAATTCCCAAAAATATCCAAAACACTCTGTAAAACAAAGTAACATAAACTTTTCAGTTAAGTACCTAAGCTAATAAAAATATATATGATCTGCTTCGCTAAGATGAATTTCTATGCAAATCCTTACTCATAAGAATAGACTCTCTGCAGCTGTAAAAATAAATACATAAAGAAATGACAAGACAGACTGTCTGTCACAGGAGCAGCTGCTTTGGTCTGTACAAGAAACATGGAAGAGAATGAACAGCCTGTCTGTTTTCTTGCTACTCTGAATTGAATGAGCTGCTAAGGGGATCATTGCCTTAGGCTTGTCTATATGTATGCCACTTGATTGGAAAGCAAAATATGTGAATTTTCCTAAGTTAACAAAGAATTCCAAATGATAGTCTTAACACTGAACATGGACTTTCGCTCTATAAAATACCTTCAAATATTATTTTATTTAATTGATTGTATCTATAAAAAATCCCCTTGATACAGTATGAATATGAATTGAGTAAAAGTTTTTAAATGGGTCAGTTCGTAACTACGGTTCTACATATTCACTTTCTCCAGAGCTTTCTATTTTCTATATAACTTTATACAAATTAAAGCATAATTTGTGTTTTTAAAAGATACCAAAATTCTGTTGAAAATTATTTGATTGTCTACCATTCATTGATTCAAAATAAAATTAATTAATACCTTTGTAATATGTAATACTGTAAAATAATACACAGAAATTTAGAAATGTCATTTTGAGCAAAATGTGAGATCCAAATATTAGGAATAAGAATCACAAACTTTGTCTTTCTGCAAATGATATTAACAGTGAAATCAATTTTACAAATGCACAGAAGCGCATTACTTCCTCAACAATAATAAGGTGTGATCACTAACCATGGTGCTAAAATCTAAAACCAAACCTGCGGCTGTCACATTTCTCTCTATATACATACAAGTACTCACTCATTTTATCATATTTTTTCTATCATTTATTCACAAAGAGCAGAAAAATGATACAAGGATGTAGATGGTGTCATATTATAAATTGGAGTAAGATATAAAATTGCTCTGGTCACCCAAATTTACCTGGAGTTCTATCAAAGCAGAAATAATGACCTGGTTACAGACACAGAAATACATACATACACACACACCCTTAAACATTTTATTCTTTCCAAAAATTTTAGGTCACACATAAGAATGTGAACTTTGCAGTCAGATTGGACATAGATCAATGATGTAATTGCAATCATATGTTGTGTACTTACATCACTTTTGGGTAAGCATATCATATAAGGTAGCAAAATGGGAACCCACTACTGCATCTCACCACCTCCAATTTTGTTGGTATGGTTACTTGCAAGAGATCTGGCACCCTTCACCACAGAGCTGTACACATACCTACCCCAGAATTCAGAGAAGCCAAAGGAGGAAATTGAACTTGAACTGGAAAAAGCTATGGGCCTAGTTATCACCTCATACCTAGAGGTTATACTAGCAGATCACCGACCACATGCAGGTTTCAAAGTGCCAGGCACCCTACACCAACCTTAAAGTATAAAAATAGATGTTGCTTCTACTTCCAAATATCTCACAAATTGCACTTATGACTAAATAATTTTGGACCAAATAGAAAAGGAAATTCTGGAAATCATGATTTTATCTTAGCTAATTGATACAATTGTCTTGGAAGAAGTACAACCAGAATCTTCCTTAGAAGCAAGGATGGCAAGACTACGTCTTACTTACTTTGGACATGTCAGGAGGGATCAGTTCCTGGGGAAGGACATCATGCTTGGTAAAGTACAGGGCAGTGAAAAAGAGGAAGACCCTCAACGAAATGGGCTGACACACTGGCATAACAATGATTGTGAGCATGGCACAGGACCGGGCAGTGTTTCATTCTGTGATGCATAGGGTCTCTATGAGTCAGAACTGACTCCACGACACCGAACAACAACAACAAAGGATACAATACAGTGGTCTGATCTGAGTATATTTTAGACAAAATAAAGAGAGTGGGTATAGGCAACAATTTTGAAGATTTGCTACAAAAAAAAGTAGAGAAATGGGTGACAACTTGAGGGGGTCATGCATATAAAATAAGGATTTTATACACAAATATGGAGTTAATCGAAACATGTTTGATCTATTAGTAAACATCCAGGAAAGAAGGGGAATATGATGCATGAGAGAAATGGAAAAAAATCCTGGATCAATGTCCTAAAATAATGAGAGGAGATGCTCTCTAGTATGTAAGTAGATGGGTTGGTCTTTGCTAGGAGAATGGGATGTTCATCCATAGAAACAAGAGAAAAGATTTGGGATCTGGACATAGATACAGGTAGGTAGATAAATTAGATGTTGAGAACTTGTGGCAGTGATACTCTGATTGATCCTATTTTTGTAGTGAAATAGAAAAACAGTCATCTGACAGTGAGGTTGGAATCAAGGGGATTAGAGATTCAAAGAGATGGGAGAAGTTATGAAATAGTTATTTAGGAGAATGATACAGTGGATGGACTAGAAAAATATTGTATGACTGCTGGTAAGCATTTTTAGCCATCTTGAGACTTGTGATCATTAATTTGAACACGGATTCCAATGGAGAGTTACGGTTGTTAAGGAAAATAGAGATGGTATTAGAAGAGATTGCCTATTGTTGGGTTTAGAATCTAGAGGATGAGAAAGGAGCCCTATAATGATTTTAAATGTGGATTAAGGCCGAAATGAGATCACCACTAATGATCACAAAGCAGATAATGTTGGAGAATCTGTTAGTACTAGGTGGGAAGAGAAGAGTGTTGCTCATTCAAGATCAAGAGGATTATGAGGCTCACAATTCATGCCAGATACACAGAATTTAGCTGACTGGTGCTTTACTCTTCTTTCTCATTCGAGGCACCTGGGATTCCCCCTTGACTAAGCCAAAGCAAGCATAGCGGTCAGGGGAGGGCCAGCTTGTTTTTTTCCAAGCACATGGAACTCCCCCACTAGACCCCTGACAATGGCAGCCAAGAGGCCACATGGTGAGTGCAGGCTACCTGATGTGCAGGACCCAGTGAAAAATGAGAATGTGAAACACTTTGTTCAAAAAGCCTGAAAAAAAAAAAAATTTTAAATGTACTGAGATACAAAGTATTTTCTTTCACAAGATCTTTTTTTCTCTGATCATAGTGACTTTCATTTACTATTTAATATCATTCTAAGTGAAGAAAAATAAAATTTTAAAGAATTTTGCAGGGATTTTGTCACTCTTCTTTATGATGAGTGACGCCAGTTTTCAATGCAAATATAAGAGCGTCTAAATCATATGCTGAATCATTGAAATGACACAAGTGTAATTTGTAGCTCATACATGCATTTGTATTTTGTTCTCACTAGAAGGGTGGAAAAACTGCAGAAAACTAACTCAGCACTTTTTCACTTATTAACAAGTGCACATTCTACTGGCACTCTCTACCTAGAAGCATTCTCTTGGTTATTTAGACGCAGTTATCTTTATGGCAAACTTGTATTTGTTCTACATTTTCTAAAATGAAATAATCTGTGACTTCGTGGAAACTGTTATTCTCCCCATCACTGCTCTTGTCTTTTACTCTCTCTTGATATTTAGACCATCATAGAATTTTCAAAAAGTAGGCGCCATAGGCCTTTGCAAAGTATTTCTAATTATTTTAGACTCATGAAGCAAGTTTTGAATAAAAGGAGGTTGTTAGATTAAAGATATTATAATTTTGTCACATATTATTCCTCTAAAACTGTTTGGTTAAGGAAAGCATTTTTGGTTTAAATACCAGCAGCCATCTCTGTATTTGCAAAGTGTTTTATGAAAAATGCGTCCAATTTATAAATATGGGTATAAATCTTCTTAACGACCTATTGAAATAGAAAATGATTATGAGACAAGATTTGTCATAAATATCTGATAATGGTTTTCAGTTTGCTTGTTTATTTTTTATGGTTGTTATCATCTTCTACAAGTGTATTGGGTTGCCTCATTTTACTTTATTAACTTTGTTTTCTTTAATTTTCAAGACTATTTCCCTCTCTTTTTCCTTGGCCTATGTTTTTTGAAGCAAGATGCTGAGCAGGTTCACCTTGAGGAGAGAAAAACAAAGGACATCTTTCCTTAGTGTAGGTACATGTTCATCTATTTGGATAGCAATTCCATTGGAAACGAATACACAGAGAACACAAAAATGTTTAAGGCTTGTCCACTAGATGGTTGTGGAGATAGGAGGCGTAGAAAAATCACCCAATTTATGATCACTGCCTTAAGTGAGTGAACTGCAGCATGATCAGTTTCAAATATATCTTACATATGATACTTGTCCACCTAACCATTTTTTCCACTTTTCTATTTCATTCTCATCTGCACGTAATATTCTCATTTCCCATCAAATACTATACAATAGAAATCAGAGGCCATACAAACAGAAATTATACATCGTTTCCTCTGGTAGAATGCTGTAACTGTAGATTTGATAAATATATCACATGCATTTCATCATCCAATTAATTCTTTGGAGAGATATTAGTTCAATAATATTATTAGGGAAACAAAGGAGTAAATATTAGTTATAGTCAGGACAGAGAGATTAGCCATGTGCATTAAAAATAGTAATACAATTATCTTAAAATCTAGTTTATAATGAATATGTATATTTTAGAATTTTACTTTTATATAATCAGTATCCAATAAACATTTATGTAATTTTTGAATCAGTGAATACTGTCCAGCAAATAAGTGAATAGGTTCTTTATTTGAGTCCTTTATTCCCTGGACACTTCATGGCACTTCAACCTGGCTCTCCTTCTGCCCTCAAGCCCCATCCAGCATCTCTCTCTAAGATCCCTGACGTTGGAGGCCACCCCCACCTGCTGCCCTGAAGGGGACCCAGCTCTATTTGCTGAGGAACAACCAAACAAGCAAATACTCATCACTTTGATTTCTCTGTAATATTATGTAATATACATGTTTAAGTATCAACCAAAGTTAATTTGGAATGATTTTTTCATAAGTATAAAAGAACAACAACAACAAAAATAACATTTGCTCATGGCAACCCCGTGTGTGGCAGAATAGAGCTGCGCCTCACAGGTTTTCAAGGCTGTGACCTTTTTGAAGCTGATCGCCAGGTCTTTTTTCCGAAATACCACTGGACAGATTGCAATCACCAATCTTTTGTTTAGTGGTCAAGCGCTTAACCATTTACACCTCCCACAGACACCTTTCATCAGTACCAAAAACAAAAAAACCAAATCCCTTGCCATCACTGATTCTAACTCATAGATCCCCCCGATAGAGTTTCCAAAGAGCGGCTGGTGGATTCCAACTATCGACTTTTTGATTAGCAGCCTGAGCTCTTAACCACTGCATCATCAGGACTCCTTCATAAGTACACGTGTGTTAAAGTACTTTAGATGAATATTTTGTTTACTACTTCCATGAATTATAAATTTGATTTTATTCTTAGAACTTTAATACAAGTAGAATACTTAATACATAAGCAATGATTTATTATTATGTGTATGCCGTGATAGCCAATATATATTTTATTGGAAGGAAACAATAAAATACTAAAATCAGATAAATGCACCCACTTAACCCACAGATGTCAATGTATTTTCGCTAGAATAAAAGACATAGTGCTGAAGTATCATGTTTATTAAACTTTTTTTCTCAAAGATATTGAGTAAAGTTATGTTTAGCCTTTATTTAATGCACTGAATATGTGCTTATTGAATTATCTTCACCATTGAACATATGGTAAACTTTAAGAGAGTACCAGTGTGGTAGAATAAGAGAAATTATTGCTATATTATTTATCCTGTATAAAAGAAAGAAAAGATATGTACACGGATCCACAAACACATATTCACACTGAGACCACTGCTTCATTAATTATGGTTAACAACCATTATTTTTAAATTATTTTTATTTATCTTATGGGTCATGAACACTGTATACCCTCTCTTATCCATTTAATCTATTTGTATACAACATGCCTTGTTCTAGAAAAGATTTAGGATTACCAATCAATCAATGTCTTACATAATGAACTAAGATTTCAGATATATAAATATTGATGACACATTTAGCATTTTGAATGTATTTTAAAATTACGATTTAGGCTGTACTGTCTTACTAAATTGGATGCTGTGGGAATATATGGTGATTGCTATTGTTAGCTATTGTTGAGTTGGCCTCCGACTCATGGCGACCCCATGTATAACAGAGCAGAACTGCTCCATAGGGTTTTCTTAGCTGTAATCTTTACAGAAGCAGTTCTCCAGACCTTACTTCCAAAGAGCTGCTGGGTAGCTTCAAACCACCAACTTTTAGGTTAGCAACCAATTGTAAACTACTTGAGCAACTCAGGCTCCCAGAGACATGTGATATATGAATTACATAAAATGATAATTATACAGATTTTTAAAGTTTATAGTAATTACATTTTTAATTTGTGTTTCCCTTTGCTATCTGAAGAATAATTTTGTCATCATATTTGACCTGGTAACTTTCCATCATACCTAGTCTAATCCAATCTTCTTATGGAAGAATTCAGGAAAGGATGAAAGGAAACCATATAGCGTTAAAGATTTTCTATAGATATGCTAAAGAGTTAGAACAATTTAAAAATTAAACTAATAAGAATAGGAAAATATGTCCAAAAGTTAGAACAACCTAATAACTGTATGCCAAATGGAAAGAGAGACACCGTCTCTTTCATGCAAAAACTGCAAACGGAAAAAAAAAAAGCAAGGGAAAAACGTTTATTTAGAAGTAATGATGAGGGAGTAAAAGCAACACAGTTTTTAGATGTGCCCTGTGGGTCTGGCAGGCCTACTGGGAGCATTTATATTTTCTTGGTCTCATTCTCTAAAAGCACGAAGCTCAGACGCGAGACTATGAGGAGTCTAAATTTAGGAAATTAGGTTTCATTCTTTTTTTCTTCCCCCTCCAATTTGCTATACTCGAATAGGGGAAGGAAGAAAGCGTTGTGTATTTGGCAAGAAAATCTTTTGAATAGTGCATTTGAATCTTGACCTTACAACACCCATACATATCATATCTGTTTTACTATAATAGTTTTATAAAAAATAACTTTATATTTTTTAATTATTCAATTTTATTGAATGTCAGTGGACTGGTAGATAGATATGCCTCTGCGTATCATCTGTTGTGAATGGAAGTGAAAAAAAGAACACAATCAGGAACCTATGAGACTTGATTAAAATCTGTGGATGTCACGTTCAATTTTTAAATATTTATTAAAGAAGTCCCTTTGAGTTTTCATCAAAAATCTGTTATAGTCTATAAAGCTTTCACATGGAGTAGTTGAACTTTCTTAATACTTAGAATAAATAAAAAATTATACAAAGAGAGCAGTTAAATGGTTCTTATCTAGGTTAAAACACATGTTTAGTATTTAAATGGTTTCATTTTTTGAAGAACACGTAGCATATTATTGAGAATGCAGCATATCTAACATCAGGAAAATGAAAACTCTATATACTAGGCAAACCCAGACCTAATGATTTTACAGCATCTTTATGAGCAGACTGCTATTACCTTAGAAAAGGAGAAGGGAGGTGAGAGTGAGCTAATAACCATAGCAGATGTCATTTAATAATAAAAATCATAGCTAGCCAAAGGAAATTAAAAATGCAGTGTCAATAAATCATCAAATAAATACTTGACATACTGGTTTCAGTTCATTACAAATATTATTGAAAGAGCTAAACATATACACTCAGAGTAGAAAAAAATGCTGAGCGAGAATATGACACAGAGTACAAAAACTTTGTACTCTACTATAAGAGCTGGTTGGGTATGCACCCTAATCTTGTTATTGTTTGGGACACAGTGTAGTATGTCAGAAACTTTTTTTTATTAGGTTACCAATACCAATTCAGAATCTGATTGTTTATTTTTTTCCACAGAAAGAAAAAGCACATAGTCAAAAATGTATATGGCCTTCATTTGTTGCCAGACAAGTACTAATCCCAATCACTCCTGCCAAATTCTATCTGCTGATTTTGTATAACAAGTTACATTTAAAAAGATAAAAGATACTTAAAAATATGCAGTTAATGGGGGGGGGGTGGAGAAGATTAAAAAATTAACTTCATTGAATTAAAATTTAAAAGTAAATTCAAAAAATAAAAAATTAAAAGTAAATTCATCACACCTTTTGTTCCTTCTGTCTGGAACACTCCATGCCATTATTTGCAAAACTGGTTACTCCTTATCTGTCAGTACTCAACTATAACATCACCTTCTCCGAGAGTGATTCTCTGGCTATTCAATTTTAAATTCCATCCCCATTTGTTTAACACAGGGCTTTCCATGGCTGTATGAGGTCCCTAAAACCCCTTGCTATCAAGTTGATTCTGACTCATAGCAACCCTATAGGACAGAGCAGAACTGCCTTATAGAGTTTCCAAGGAGCACCTTGTGGATTTGAACTGCTGCCCTTTTGGTTAGCAGTCTTAGCACTTAACCACTATGCCACCAGGGTTTATGAGATCCCCAGGTGGCACAAAAGATTCACTCTTACCTGCTAACCTGAAAGCTGGCGATTTGAAACCACCCAGTGGTGAGAGGAAAGCAAGGCTTTGTTATCTGCTTCCTTAAAAATTACAGCCAGGAAAAACCTAGGGAGCAGTTCTACTCTGTAACATGTGGGGTCATCAAGAGTTGGACTCAACCGGCAATGGGTTTGGTTTTAGGTTTTCTTAATCATGACTCTTTGGTAAACTCTGGGTACCTAGTATGTGATGGACAAATAAATAGTCAAATAAAAACAAATATGGACTTAAATAAGAGGACACTTTATTCAACAAACTATTGCAATATAGTAAAGGGACTATTCTAATAGGAAAAATACTCCAACCACAAGATCTGCAAGCATCTCAAAGGCCAGGCAGAAGGGAATTTTCTTTTATAGGAAGAGTTAAACAAAGCTAGAAAGTAACAGGTATGATGGAGCAGGAAGAGGAGGTGGCATGATCAGAAAGTTACGTAAGTCTTGTCTTTTCTTTAGGTTGGCTAACTATAGGGAGGAATCTTGAAGGGAGGGTTACTTCACATCCTGATTCTGGCTTGGGCTGAGGGTGGGTCAAAGTTCAGGTGCCTGGGTGAAGGAGAGACGTGTAACGAAACTTTGGCGAGTCAAGTTAATGGATATTTTGTATAGATTGGTCAGAGGGTACTAACAATTCCACCAATCACGTATAAGAGAAAGAAAGAGAATTTGGAGAGTCTGTGTCTGGTCTTGTCATAGGTAAACGAGGGAGGCAAGGGAAGCATGGTTCTTTGTAGTATGTTGATTCCTTGAACAGAAAAGAGTGTTAAGAATTTCTTAATCATTCCTGTTTTACAGGAGCACGGGGCTCAGTAAAGTTTAACAATACATATATATGTATATATATCATATTAAATGTACTGTAACAAGGATGCATCTATTTATTCATATATGTACATATATTTTTATGTATTGATTTTGAAAGTTAAACTGTTATTTATATGTTATTTATACATAAATATAATTTAATAATTGGCGATTCTTAAAATCTCTTATTATGAAAGACTAACGTATGTATGGAAGAATGCTTAATATCCTTGGCCCCCAGCCACTATATGCCAGTATCACCTTTAAGATATTATGACTATTAAAAATGTCCTGGCATATTTGTAAATGCCTCGGCAGAGCAGATGTGATTCCAGTTAAAAATCATTGAGATTTGGTATCATGATTGTTTCATAGATTCCAAACCCTAATGCTACCAAAAAAAAAAACCCAAACCCTTTGCCGTCGAGTCTGTTTCAGTGCATGGTGACCCTATAGGACAGAGTAGAACTGCCCCACAGAGTTTCCAAGGAGCACCTGGTGGATTTGAACTGCCGACCTTTTGGTTAGCAGCTATAGCTCTTAACCACTCTGCCACCAGGGTTTCCCCTAATGCTGCATTTAAGTTATATTCTGTATTTGTTCTCACATGCATATGTGTTGTTAAATTGCACTTGTCCAATACCTGAAATATCAGAAAATGCATTTTTTTCCCATGTGATCCGTTTCAACAAAAATGATTCATCTAAGTCAATCACGGGGGACAGAAATTCTATTTACCTTGCCAGCTATTGGCATCCTCCAGGCAAATGAGATCATGAGGAAGTCTTCTAGGAAGCCCTTGCAAATTGATTCCTTGCATAACAACAAAAGACAAATAAATAGTAATTTTGCTTCCTATAGGAGTTTTCAAAAGTGAATGTAATGCATGGCCAAACTGTTATACGTATCTATCTCTCTACCAGTTCCAGGGGGAAGATAATGAGACAACATTGAGTGTACAATTAGTGAATACGCGGAAAGTTTTCTTTGACCAAAAATTATTCTAGAGAATTTCAAATATTAGTATTTGTCACTCTTTTGGGTTACATCTAACTGGGCTTTTATATTGCAAGGATATGTGGAATAGTTAACACAGTAATGACTTTTTATTAAATATTTTCCCAAATAAACTTCTGCACTTAGAATTATTACTGAGAAAATGGAACAAATGTCATCCTATTTTTGATGAGAGGAAGCAGGGAGCTAAATTAGGAAATAATCAGGAACTGTCAAGGTGACATTAGCTGCAACCTACTTGGACCTCCTAATAGGAGAATGAATCTTGGGTTTGGAAATTGCTTATGAACATTACAGAGTATTTACATGAGCTAGGAGACACTGAAGGGGATAGATTGAATTATTCAACAGAAAAAAGTCCTGAAAACCTACTATGTTCCAAACATTGTTATAGGAACTGGAGATACAGTGATTTAAAAAAAATAAAAGTCAGATATTATTTGTTCTGGCATATAACTTACATTTTGAGAGGGTAAAAGTCAATTAATGAGACATTTTTACATTCTAATTAGTTCTCTATGGATAAAAGAATAAGAAACTACAGAAGTGTGATAAGGTCGTTATGGTGTTACAGGAATTAAGAGTAAACAGAATGGTTAGGAAGAAAATGTCTCCTAAGGAGGTGACAGATATGTTGGATACTGATACATTAGCATAACCCTGCCATGAAAATTTCTTGGAGGAGCAAGCTGCAGGCAGCAGGAATTACAGTTTCAAAGGGCTGAAGGCTAGACTGAGGTTGCCATGTCACCTAATACACAGAAGGCCAGCATGCCTGGAATATCTTGACCAAAAGAGACTGAGGGACAGCATGGAATTGGAGATAAATGTAGGGGCCTGATTGAGAAGGCATTCAAGATAGGGAGTTTGGGCCATGTTCAAATTGCAAAGGGACAGCTATTGAAGAATTTTCAGAAGTAGAGTGACGATACATGATTTGTATTTCTGAAAGCACAAGCTTTGTGCTTTATGGGGAGTCATTAGAAAGTCATAATAGTAGAACCAAAGTGACTAGTTATTAAGAGATTATTGCAGTAGTTGAGACAAGTGTTAAAATCATGTGGACTATAATGAAAGAAAATGGGCAATTCAGGATATCTTTTGGAAACAGATCCTAAAGGATTTTTCAAGCAGTTGGATTTGGGAAAAGGGGAAAATAGAAGAAATAAGAATGGCATTGAGATTTTATTCTGAGCAAGTAGATGGATGCAGTTGCCATTTACAAAGATGGGGAAGAAGAAGAAAAAAACCCTATAGTAAAAAATCTTCATTACTTGTCAGTTTTAGGTATATCTGTTTCCACATATATCATCTCTTTCCTGAAGGGTTAATGATGCAGAGTACCGATTAAAAAAAAAGAAACAAAAAACACTTTCACCCCATGCCAACTATAACCATTCCTACATTGGTGCAGATACTTTTAATTATCTTTATTATCCATCCCTTCTTTCTTACTCTTTGTAATAAAAATCCTCAGTTTCCCAACCTCCCTTACAGCGATGTGTGAAATTTCTAGGTTATCTCCTTAAAGATACTCTGGAATACATTTTCCCCTGTATCTGATAGTTGAGAAATGGCAAGAACCACAGAAAGAAGCGAAATGGTGAGAAATCAGAGCCAACCATACAGCTTAGTTTTCTTGATAACCTTGTGGAATGTAACAGTCCTAAATTATAGGACCCTATCCTCTAGATTATTATGTGAAGGAGATTTTACAAACTTCTTTTATCTTATTTA
The DNA here is from genome assembly GCA_030035585.1 of Dugong dugon. NCBI lineage: Eukaryota > Metazoa > Chordata > Mammalia > Sirenia > Dugongidae > Dugong > Dugong dugon. The sequence continues at coordinate 43,785,833 of CM057477.1, read as the reverse complement.
AGCCATAATATTTTCGAGGATACATTAGCTTCATCTTTTTACCCTGACTAACAAATACATGTTTCTTAGTAAAGCAGACTTACTAACTTTATTTGTGAAATTACTTACAAAGATTTTTGAAAAAATGACCAATGAATAATGTGTGTGTGTTATGAAATAATATGGGCCAACCAGCTGAAGAATGAGATATAAAAGTATGTTTATTTATCTTTACAACTGAGATACATTTGTATTTCTCTACGCTGCTAAGGTGAATGCCTAATGAAATAATGTTTATACTTCATAACAATGATTGCTATAACTAATGTTGCTTATAACTTAAATGGGAGAGTGCTACTATGTATGCAACGTGTTTTCACATATAAATCTAGGGTCTCAAATATCGTAGCAAAGCTACCAGGAGATAAATGAGAACCTGAATAATTTTAAATAAAATATTGGCATTTTTTCTCATACCACAAAACTCTCAGAACTTGTTTTGGGACTTCGTTGTAGATTATTTGAGATAAATTATGCTTTCTAGTGGAATTGGTAAAGAGAGAAAAGTCTAGAATAACTTTATCCTGCAAATTGGATCTCCAGTAGTTTTTTATCCTATCTATAATTTTGAAAATAGGCATTTTATTTGTTTTTGCCCAGCAGCCAAATAGGAAGTATGTTTGACTAGTAAGTAAAAAATGTGTTCAGACTATATCCTTTCAAAAGAAAATGAATGAAGCAGATGCAATATGTCCTCCTTCCTGTTTAAAAAAAAAAAAAGCAATCAATAAAACCGTCTTCTCATGTTTAAAAAATTTAATCAAGGTCATAATTTTCAACTTTACATCCGAAGCATATTAATGAAAATAGTAAGAGACTGATGTTCTAGAAACACCCTTACAAAAATACATTAAGAAGATCAATTTAGCTGAATGAAAGAATGATGAGAAATGTAGCTTAAAGAGTTGAAGTACAATGTTTGCATTGTACTTCTGTTAAACTTTTAATATATTAAATGAGCAATGGTGCTTTCTAGATGTAGAAAGAGAAGATCGGCTAACTACCAAACATTTGCATCTCCCTTTTAATATAAAGTTAGTGCCACAAAGTGGCTATCCAGTTAGTCTAGGTTTTCCAAACCTCTCTTGGAAATGTAAATAGTTAATCACATGGTTAAATTGGAAGAGAAAAATGAAGCAAACCATATGAATAATCTACATACTGGAGAAGACATTGACAGTTTTTTTTTTAAATAACTTATTTTATTTTTGTTGTTATTGTTGAAAATATACATAGCAAAACACAGCACTTCAGTAATTTCTACAAGTTCAATTTGGTGACATTGATTGCATTCTTCAAGTTGTGCAAACAGTCTCACTCTCCTTTTGCAAATTATTTTTCCACCATGAATATAAACTCACAGCCCCGTAAATTTTTTCTCTATCCTTTCAAGTTGCTGTTGTAAATTTGATCCCTCAGACTGTTCTTTAAAAGAGCAAAATAACCCAAAGGCAGACATTCTTTATTAATTAAACTAGACTTCAGGGGATATTTTTGCTTTAAGGTTTAAGGTTTAAAGATGATTTTAGGGCAATAGTTTTAGGGATTCATCAAGCCTCTATGGCTCCAGAAGGTCTGCATTCGTGAGAATTGAAATTCTGTCTGCATTTTTCCCCTTTTGATCGGGATTCTTCCATAAAATCTTTGATCAAAACATTCAATAATGGTATCTGAGCACCTCCAATTCTTCTGGTGTCATGGCAAAGGAGGCAAGTGTTCATGGAGGCAATTAGCCACATATTACTGCTGACTCTTCTCTTCCTTTGTTGCTCCCGGTGAATAAAGACCAGTTGTTGGATCTTCGAAGGCCGCTTGCAAGCTTTTAAGACCCCAGGCACTACACAACAAACTAGGATGTAGAACAGAAGTGGTAAAAACAATATTGGGCCAATTAACTGGGATGTCCCATGAAACCATGACCCTAAACCTCAAACCAAGAAAACACATCCCGTGAGGTGTTCTGTTGTACGTGTGCAGCATCACTAGCAGGTCTTTTGTTGTTGTTGTAAATATACATGTCACACAGTTAGGGGTTATCAAGGAGCAAGAAGCAGGAGGGGAAACTGGGCACTGAATTTTTGTTTATGATGATGGAAAATCTGGCATTGATTCAGGGTTTTGGTAGGACAGCTGATTAGTGTAAATGATGCCAATAAGCTGTACACCTTTACAACACTGAAATATTAACATTGGATTTATAGCTATAATCAATTACATAAACTGTGCCTAGCCAATTTCCTGATTGTTTGTGTGTACTGTATAAAGAAAGAAAGAAGTATGGGAGGGAGATAAAACAAGGAGAAAATTGAGGAGACGGGTAGGAGAGAAAGAAAGAAAAGGTAACTTTTCTTTGGAAAGATGGAAATATCACATCATCTTTAAATTTATCCATTCTCTTGTTACTTGAAAATGAAATGATCAGACTAGATTGTTTCAGATAAGTAACTTAGGTAGTTTGAAACAGTAATTCTGCCTTGAATGTTTCAGCTGTGACTTAGAAACAATAAAGCTTTAGTAAAAAAAGATTGGGATTGTAGTTTTATTGTTTTGAATTTTTTCCTCTCCACCTTCTAAACAATAACAAAACAAAATGAGCAAACAAAAAACAACAATTTTTTCTTCCCCCTCCTCTCAATTTTCAAATAAGTCCTCAAATTCCCCCATATACCTAATGGGTAGCTGGATCAAGTGAGACCTAGTTCTCTGTTAGTGCTCACAGAGAGAAAACCAGTATAAGATTTTCTCCTCTGTGGGACAACCAAGAACCTGGAGAACCAAGTTGAAGCAGTAGGTTGAGGACCAAAAATGTACTAAGTCGTAGATAAACTTCAGGCTTAGAGATCTGTGGACTCTGAATAGAATGACCTCATAAGTTACTGCCCCAACTATAATACTTTTGGAGAGAAGGCCGTAATTGAACAAATAAAAGCAAGTTTCCCTTAGCTGGGGATCTGAGCCTGTAGAATAAGAGTCCACAGGATTCCAGGTAACAGAATAACAAGAAAACATTTTACTTGTAAGTACTCAGGTAACATTAATTAAGAAGAAACTTTAAAAGCTTTCAGATACAACAAAGATATTACCTACAAAGGAAAAAGTGAAGAAAAAATTCCAACTGTTTGGCATTACACTTTTGTTTTGGAGAACTAAAGCAAGCAAGGAGTAGTATACATGTACATATTGCCCAGTGATAAGCTTTGTAACCTTTCTGAAATAAATTATAGTATCTTTGGAGAAGAAACTTGAAACTATGAACAAATTTGTATAGATCTCTAGGATAATAGGAGCAACATGTTTTCATTTTCACCTCATTTTACGGCCTAGTAAAAATGTTGCTTTGGTCTTTCTTGATTATGGTCAACATGTCAGGATTCCACCCCACCTTTACTTTATACTCAATATACCAATAACAACTGTAGATCTATTTTATGTATAAAAAGTGCAGTTTTAGGGCAGTGAAAGTATTCTCAATGATAATGCAACGATGGACACAAGACATTATGCATTTGTCAAAACCCATAGGAATTCATTAAACAAAGACTGAACTCTAATGTAAACTATGGACTTTAGTTAATACTGTATCAGTATTGGTTCATTAGGAGCCTGGGAAGCACAAGTGGTTTGCAATTGGCTGCTAATCTAAAGGTTGGCTGTTTAAACCCACTTAGCATGTTCACTGAAGAAAGGGCAGGCAAATGGCTTTTGAAAAGAGTATAGCCAAGAAAACTGTATAGAGCAGTTCTACTCTGTAACACATGGAGTCTCCATGAGTCGGAATTGAATTGACAGCAACAGGTTTGCTTTTTTGGTTCGTTAGTTCAACAATTATAAATAAAGATATTAGTAGTAAAAGAAGCAGAGAAAGAGGATATACTGTAACCCTGTACTTTCTATATACTTTTTCTGTAAAAGTAAAACTGCTCTATTAATAAATTCTATTAACAAAATTTAGTAGCTATATTCATATATTTCTTCTGATACTCATTTTTCAAGCAATTTAATTTAGAAATTAGGCTGTTTTAGTTATAGAGCTTCTTATTACACCACAGGTTTTTCATATCCCAGTTTTTCTTACTTTTCAATCAATAAATTCAACTAAAAGTTAACATTTTCAATGATTTTTAGATCTTGTCCTCTTAAATACAAGCAACTGCATATATGTGCCTTTTTTTGCATATTTACTCAATTTCAATTGTGAAAGTCACAGTAAGAATATAGAATAATTATTTTCACAGTTGATATAATTCATTTCTAATTGTAACTTTAAACACTTTAAGGAATCAAATAATTCAGTAAAAAGCCAAGGACTGACAGTTTTTAAAACAAAGGTAGTTTAAAATATTTTATCTCATCCATGAACATGTTTTTCACCATTTATTCTGCAATCTGATGGCTGCTGTTTTTCTTTCATTTTTTGACAGTTTCTGTATATACCCAATGAAACTCAACAAGGCTGAGACTGAAAAAAAATATATCTTCTATCATATTAACTAACCATTTTTTCTAGCAGGAAAAAGAAAGACAATGTTTTAAATGTTAGCTGTAATAAAACCCGCTTGTTCTGCATGAGTAAGAATCAAGAAACAGAGAAAATATCCCATAATAATTAAAAAAAATAAAATCACTGTTTAACAGAAAACAATAGAAGACATAGACGATTACATTTAAGATGTTTCCAAGTCGCCCATCTGCTAAGTAAGATTTTGTAACATCTAATTATACCATTAATTTTATGTAATTTATAACTTATTTCAGGTAAAGGTCTTGTATCTGTTTGTCTAGATAACTCTTATTTAAAGTAGAAGAGAACAATAGAAATACTAAGGGAAAGAAAACAATTTTTGAAATAGAAATTTACTTCCTAGATAAAAAATATAAACTGCAACCGCATATTTGACATGGGTATGTATCAAAATCTTTCCTCAAAAATGGACTATAAAGCCTGAGTTGTTACTTACAGGGCTGATTATACTGCCAGGAAAACCCCAGTAAAAATTTTAACATCATACTTATTATAGGCTTTTTTCTCTAATAAGTATTAATTTTGAAATATCGGTAAGGAATGCTGGCAGGTAAGAAACTGTTGCCCAAATATAGTACAAAAAGACAATTTAAAACAGACTAGGAAAGTTTTTCATATGTGCTCAAACAGAATGCACTTTGGCACATAAAGCCTAAAACCAAAGCAGTTTACATCACAAAGCATTGTACGTACCTTAGTCAATGCATACAAAACATGTCTCAGCTAGCCAGTAAATTACTGTAATTCATAAAAGTCATTTCCCCTAATTGTGATTGCTTTAGTCAGAGAATATATTCAACAGGTTAAAAAGAACTACAACATAGAGATTTTACGTTCTAATTTCTAAAATCTATAGAATACTTCAACACCTCAAAAACAAAAAGACAATACCCCAATTAAAACATGAGCAAAGGCTATGAACAGACACTTCACCAAAGAATACATTCAGGCAACTAGCAGACACATGATGAAATTCCCATGATCATCAGCCATTAAAGAAATGCAAATCCAAAATACAACGAGATACCATCTCACCCCAACATTACTGGCACTAATCAACAAACCAGAAAATAATAAATGATGAAGAGGTTGTGAGGAGGTTGGAACTCTTATGCGCTGCCGGTGGGAATGTAAAATCGTACAGCCATTATGGAAAACAATATGGCACCTCCTTAAAACGGAAAACCCCCGGTGGAAAGGGAAAGGAGGAGAGTGCTGACACATTGCGAGGCTTGCAGCCAACCTCACAAAACAATTTGTGAATAAATTTTTAAATGCGAAACTAATTTGAGCTGTAAACTTTCACCTAAAACATAATAATTTTTTTGGAAAAAGAACATTGAATCTAGAAGAATCTTCACAGCCATTGTAATAAAGTGATTTCAATATCATATTTTAAAAGAGAAATATTTAAGTAAGGAATGGACCTATTTTTTAATAACTTCAAGTGATCTCTACTGCTTTTCTATAGTTCATGGAAATAACTATTATGCTATGAAAAATATCTGTTTTTATATTAACTAACATTTTCTCTAAGAAAAAATGAAAACACAGAATCATTTGTTTAAATGTCAACAAGAAATAAAACATTGCTATGCATGTGTGTGGTTCAAGAAACAGAAAAAACATCCCATAATAGAAACAAATAAAATTGCTGAGATAAACACTTAGAGTTGAGAATTTCTAAGGCTTAAAACATTTTTATAGTTTAGAAAATGAGACATAATGAGTGGAGAATGTGGTTTTAAGTATCTCGCTATAATTTTGCATTCTCTTTTTTTTTTCCTCTTTTTCAACCATTTACTAACTCAACACATGTATGTTTTCCAGCATTTTTGGTTCATTGGCACAAACAAGACCATGACATGGAACATGCTGGCTCAATAAGAACTGACTAACAAAGATATCACAATTAAAAAACATTCTAGTATTATATTTTATCATATAATTTTAGAGAAATAAGAGTTCAAATGAGAAATTAGTGTGTCTTGGAGATCAAGAAAAGAAATTGCGGATGAGAAAGGACTTTGCCTGTTGCACAAAAAAGATGTATGATGTAGAATGGTATTTTTCCACATTCATGACAATCATCTTAGAAAAAATTTAATGGTGGAAAGAAATATTGATTATGAAGTGAAATCATTCACACATTTATTCATTCATTCAATAAAAATTTAACGAGAAGCAGGAAATATTGGGAATAAAAAATGAATGTGGTCTGGCGCTTGTTCTTAAGAAGAATACCATACTTTTCAAATATCAAACATGTACTGAATATAGACTACTTACCTTCTCCTCTTCATTCAAGTCTTAACTCAGTTTCCAGGGATAACCCCCTTTTGAGAAGCCTCCTCTAACTTCCCTGTGATGAGTTTTGGCCCTCTAGAGTGCTCAAAGACAGTTCCTACTGCAGACTTCTAAAACAATTATCACTCTAAACTACAGTTTTACTTATACACCTCTCCCATTGGTCTGAGTAAACACTTTGGAGACATACCATTAGTTTTCAGATCAGTAATCCATCGTGTTAACCCACTGTCTGAAAAATTGAAGAGTAATGCTTCTCCAGTTTGATATGCCTATGCATCACTTGGATATTGTAAAAATGCAAATTCTGATTCCAAAGTTCGGAGATATGGTCTGCAATGCTGCATTTCTAATATGAGGTGGATGTTGCTGGACTGTGGGCCATGCTTTGAGTAGTGAGGAAGTAGGTTTTATTAAACTATGAATCATTTAATAATTTACAAAATTTGAGACAAAGAATATTAATATTGAATAGAAAAGGGGAGGAAGATATGATTTGAAAGATTACTGAGATATTAGACAACTTGGTAACACGAAAGACCACTTAGAAAGGCCACCAGGAACTAGTTTATAGTCAAACAACCTTGTTGATTTAACTCACTGCAGCAAAAGAGCATAGACACTGGAGGAACCATTTGGAGGGCTTACAGGATTTGAGTAATTGCTATATAATTCTAAGTATGATTAAAAAATCCACAGGCAAGATCTGGATGCGGTTCAACAAAAAAAGTAGCCCTTTTTATTTCTTATAATTTATATGAATTTCCTCAACAATGCAATGAGTTGAATGAAAATATAGTGAAGTCTATTTAATCTTTCAAGATCCATTTTTTGAGTAAATATTTACTGAGGATCTATTAAGTCCCAGAGAATCTTCAAGGCACAGTATTGAACACGTACAGTGAAGTACCTGCCCTAATAGATATCTCATAGCACTTGAGACACTGGATGAATCTAAGTGTATAAATAAGTAAGTAAATAGAAATGCAATGTAATATTAGACAGTAATAAGTGATATTGAGGAAAATTCAGCATTAAAACAAAAAGTAAGAATGTTGCTGTTTTAGAGAGAAGATTTTCTTTGAAGGTGACCGTAAGGAGACTCTGCACGAAATGGAAATTTTCTTTGCAAAGGTGTGAAGTGGGAGTATTCCATGTTGAGAAAAGAGCATGAGCAAAGGTCTTCGAAAAGAAGCAAATTCAATGTATTCCAATAACATCAAGAAAGTCATTTGACTGGAGTTGTGTGAGCAAGGGGACTGCCTAAATTTGAAGATGTAGCAGGGAATTTACAGGACACAATAGGGAGTTTGGACTTTATTCTAAGAATAATAGGAATCATTTGGATAAGTTCAAACAAACAATGGAATGAACTGATTTGTGTATGAGAAAGACTACTGTCTGCTGTGTGACTCCAGGGTCTGGGAAGAGCAGAGTGGATATAGATCCTAGGAATAGACAAAAACAGGTGTCAGCAAACTGCAGCCAACCAACCAAATCCAGCCCACAGCCTGATTTTACACAGACATGAGCTAAAAATGGTCTTTACACTTTTAAATGACTGTTATGTAAGTATCTACGTTTATTTGCCTCTTGACCCACAAAGACTAAAATATTTACTATGTGTCCCTTTACATATGTTCAGTGACCTCTGCCCCACTGATATATAGGAGCAGTAAAAAAGATGTTAGCTTAAAGTAGGATAAGGATTGTGAGAAATACTTAGATTTATGATATATTTTAAACTTAGAGTCTATGAAATGTTGGAGGATAGATAGAAAAATTACATATATATATGTATATATCACGTGTGTCAGTTTGTCATGTCTTTCAGTTTGTCATACTGTGGTGGCTTGTGTGTTGCTGGGGTGTTGGAAGCTTTGCCACCAGCATTTCAAATAGTCACCCTTGGTAGACAGGTTTCAGCTGACCTTCCAGAATAAGACAAACTAGCAAGGAAGATCTGACAATCTACTTCTCAAAAAATTGACTAGTGAAAACTTTATGGCTAGCAGTGGAACATTGTCTGATATAGTGCCAGAAGATGAGTCCCTCAGGTTGGAAGTCACTCAAAATACAACAGGGAAAGAGTTGCCTCCTCAAAGTAGAGTCGATTTTAATGACTTGGATGAAGTCAAGCTTTCGGGATCTTCATTAGCTGATGTGGTACGACTTAAAATGAGAAGAAACAGCTGCAAACATCCATTAATAATTGGAACCTGGAATTATGAAGTATGAATATAGGAAAACTGGAAATCGTCAAAAATGAAATGGAACTCATAAACATAGACGTCCTAAGCGTTAGTGAGCTGAAGTTGACTGGTATTGGCCATTTAGAATCAGACAATCATATGGTCTACTATGCAGGGAATGACAACTTGAAGAGGAATGGTATTGCATTCATCATCAAAAAAGAACATTTCAGGATCTATACTGAAGTACAATGCTGTCAGTAATAGGATAATATCTATATGCCTACAAGGAAGAATAGTTAATACGACTATTATTCAAATTTATGCACCAACCGCTAAGGCCAAAGATGAAGAAATTGAAGATTTTTACCGACTTCTGTAGTCTGAAACTGATCAAACATGCAATTAAGATGCAGTGATAATTACTGGTGATTGGAATGCAGAAGTGGGAAACAAAGAAGCAGGACTGGTACTTGGAAAATATGGCTTTGGTAATAGAAACGATGCTTGAGATTGCATGATAGAATTTTGCAAGACCAGTGATGTATTCATTGCAAATACCTTTTTTCCAACAACATAAACAGTGACTATACCTGTAAGCCTCACCAGGTGGAATACACAGAAATCAAATTGACTACATCTGTGGAAAGAGATGATGGAAAAGCTTGATATCATCAGTCAGAAACTAATCCAGGGGCTGACTGTGGAACAGACCATCAATTGCTTGTATGCAAGTTCAAGTTGAAGCTGAAGAAAATTGGAACAAGTCCACAAGAGCCAAAGGACCACCCTGAGTATATCCCACCTGAATTTAGAGACTATTTCAAGAATAGATTTGATACCTTGAACACTTATGACCAAGACCAGACGAGTTGTGGAATGACATCAAGGACATCATATATGAAGAAAGCAAGAGGTCATTAAAAATACAGGAAATAAAGAACAGACCAAAATCAATGTCAGAAGAGACTTTGAAACTTGCTCCTGAGCGTAGAGTAGCTAAAGCAAAAGGAATAAATTGTGAAGTAATGTTGAACAGAAGATTTAAAAGAGGGCTCAAGTAAAGTATTATAATGAAATGTGCAAAGACCTGGAGATAGAAAACCAAAAGAGAAGTAAATGCTCAGTATCTCTCAAGCTGAAGGAAATGGAAAAAAAAAAAATTAAGCCTTGTGTCACAATATTGAAAAATTCTACCTGCAAAATATTAAACGACGCAAGAAACATCAAAAGAAGATGGATGGAATCAGAGTCGCTGTACCAAAAAGAATTGGTTGACATTCATCCATTTCAGAAGGCAGCATATGATCTGAAATTGATGGTAGAGAAGGAAGAGGTCCAATATGCACTGAAGGCATTGGCAAAAAACAAGGCTTCAGGAATTGATGGAATACAAATTGAGATATTTCAACAAACAGGTACAGCACTAGAAGAGCTCACTCATTTATGTCAAGAAATTTGGAAGACAGCTACCGGGCCAACCAACTAGAAGAGATCCCTATTTGTAACCATGCCAAAGAAAGGAGATATAACAGAATGCAGAAATTATTGAACAATATTAATGTCATGGTTTGAATTATGTCCCCCAAAAAATGTGTATATCAGTTTGGCTGGGCCATGATTCCTGGCACTGTGTTATTTTCCTATATGTTGTAAATCCTGCCTCTATGATGTTAATGAGGGAGGATGGGTGGCAGTTATGTTAGTAAGGCAGGACTGGATCTACAAGACTGGATTGTGTCCTGAGGCAGTCTCTTGAGATGTAAAAGACAGAAGTGAGCAGTGAGACAGGGGGACCTCATACCATCAAGAAAGCAGTGCCAGGAGCAGAGTGCGTCCTTTGGACTGGGGTCCCTGTGCAGAGAAGCTCCTAGTCCAGGGGAACACTGAAGAGAAGAAGGCCGACAGAGAGAGAAAGCCTTCCCCTGGAGCTGATGCCCTGAATTTGGACTTCTAGCCTACTTTAACTGTGAGGAAATAAACTTCTCTTCATTAAAACCATCCACTTGTGGTATTTCTGTTATACAGCACTAGATGACTAAGACAATTAATAATATCACACACAAGTAAACTTTTACTGAAGATCATTCAAATGCAGTTGCAGCAGTACATCGGCAGGGAACTGCCAGAAATTCAAGCCAGATTCAGAAGAGGTTGTGGAATTGGGATATCATTGCTGACATCAGATGGATCCTGGCTGAAAGCAGAAAATACCAGAAAGATTTTGGTTTTTTGACTATGTTTTATTGATTGTCTTAGTCATCTAGTGCTGCTCTAACAGAAATACTACAAGTGAATGTCTTTAACAAAGGGAATTTTATTCTTTCACAGTCCAATAGGCTACAAGACCAAATTCAGGGCATCAGCTCCAGGAGAAGGCTTTCTCTTTCTGTTGACTCTGGAGGAAGGTCCTTATGATGCATCTGTCTTCCCTTGGTCTGGGAGCATGTCAGCACAGGAACCTCAGGTCCAAAGGACGTGCTCCGATCCCAGCACTGCTTTCTTGGTGGTATGAGGTCCCTGTGTGTCTCTGCTCGCTTATCTCTTTTATATCTCAAAAGAGATTGGCTTAAGACACTATCAAATCTTGTAAACCTCATCAGTATAACTGCTACTAATCCATCTTATTAAGATCATAGTGATTGAATTTACAGCACATAAGGAAATCACATCAGATTACAAAATGATACACAATTATACAGTACTGGGAATCATGGCTCAGCCAAATTGACAAACATTTTTGGGGGACACAATTCAACCCATAACATTGACTGTGCAAAGGCATTCAACTGTGTGGATCACAACACACATTATAGATAATATTTCAAAGAATGGGAATTCTGGAACACTTAAATGTGCTCTTGAGGAACCTGTACGTGGACTAAGAGGCAGTTGTTCTAACAGAAGAAAAGGATACTGTGTGGTTTAAAATCAGGAAAGTTGTGCATCAGGGTTGTATCCTTTCACCATACTTATTCAATCTGTATGCTGAGTAAATAATCCAACAATCAGGACTATATGAAGAAGAACTTGGCATCAGGATTGGAGGAAAACTCATTAACAACCTGCAATATGCAGATGACACAACCTTGCTTGCTGAAAGTGAAGAGGACTTGAAGCACTTGCTGATGAAGATCAAAGACCACAGCCTTCAATGTGGATTACATCTCACCATAAAGAAAACAAAAATCCTCACAAATGGACCAATAAGCAAGATCAGGATAAACGAAGAAAAGACTGAAATTGTCAAGGATTTCATTTTACTTTAATTCATAATCAATGTCCATGGAAGCAGCGGTCAAGAAATCAAACAACGCATTGCATTGGACAAATCTGCAAAAGAACTCTTCAAAGTGTTAAAAAGCAAAGATGTCCCTTTAAGGACTAAGGTGGTCCTGGCCCAAGCCAAGGTGTTTTTAATTGCCTCATATGCATGTGAAAGCTAGACAGTGAATAAAGAAGACCAAAGAATTGATGCCTTTGAATTAGTGTTGGCTAAGAATATTGAATATACCACAGACTGCCAGAAGAATGAACAAATCTGTCCTAGAAGAAGTACAGTCAGAATGCTCATTAGAAGCAAGGATGGTGAGACTTCGTTTCAAATACGCTGGACATGTTATAAGGAGGGACCAGCCCATGAGGAGGATATCATGCTTGGTAAAATAGAGGGTCAATGAAAAAGAGGAAGACCCTCAACGAAATGGATTGAAACAGTGGCTGCAACAACGGGCCTGAATATGGCAAAAATTGTGAGGATGGAGCAAGACCAAGCAGTGTTTCATTCTGCTGCATGTAGGGTCACTATGATTTGAAATCAGCTGGATGGCACCTAACAACAACATAGATATGGCATATACAGATGTAAAGAAACCAACTAAACCTGTTGCTGTGGAGTATATTCCAAGATGTGTAGGTATTTATATGATCAACTGCATAGTTCATTCTCATTGTCTAACTCATTAGATATTGCTATGATAATGTGTTCAACTTGCATTATTGTTTTGATGCCAAATAATAAAGGTCTCAAATGAGAATTAGGGAAAATTATACTTTTGGACTGCTTTATAATTATAATATTCATTTTGTAATTTGGAAGAGGTTTGAAATTTACACACTGCCCCTCCAGTTATTTTTCTCCAACTGATCTTAGCTTGCTTGCTGTTACAGTCTTTGGCAGAAGAAAAAGAAAAAAAAAAAAGTTTGCCCTTTTAAGATCAGATCAGCCAGTCACTTCTTGTTTAGAAAGAAGCTGTAGAATTAGCCCAGGTACCAGATCATGGTGTAATCAACTAACACATTAGTAGTGGTGTCGATGGACAGATTGTTAGTAATGAAGTTTCTATAGGACTTTTTGATTGTATTTGGAGTAAAAGTGTGAGAAAGACATCCAGGCTGCCATTTTTTTTCCCCCTGAAAGGAAAACTAAGGAAATGATGATGGCTTTTTTCCAAAATATGCAATCTTGGAAGAGCATATGTATTGTTTTGGACGTTTTTATGCGTAGCATAAGGTTTATATATTTATTTGAAGTTCAAGAGACAAATTTAGGAAAGAAGTAAATATTTGGAAGATACCAGAAACATATATGGTGATTGAATCCTTGGAAATATATTAAAATTGACCAGTGAGCCTATGGAGAAAAAGAAAATATTTGGGCTGAAGCCTATATAACAATATATTTTAGGAATATGCAAAAGAACACATATTCTATAATGGAAATTGAATTGACCAGAGAAATCAGAGAGTACAGTGATAAAGGGTAAGGGGAGGAACTGATTTGTAATAGAGGTAAATTGATAAATCTCTGAAGAATAAATCTCTTGAACTAACAACATATATTTATTGGTAACTTTGGACAGATTATTTTTTAAATTAGGAAATTTGTAAAAAAAAAATAAATTACAGTATATTCAGAAGTTAAGTGAATGGTGAATGGTAAGAAAATAGAAAAACATTTGTGAAGGGGAAATAAGAGATAGGGTGTGTCTTAGTTATCTAGTGCTCCCATAACAGAAAAACCATAAATAGGTGCCTTAAGGAACAGAAATTTATTTTTTCACTGTTTAGGAGGCTAGAAGTCCGAATTTAAGATGCTCTGAGAGAAGGCTTTTTCTGTCTACCGTGGGGGAAAGTCCCTGTTTCTTTCAGCTTTTCTTCTTCCATTCTTTGGTGATGTCCATGTGGCGTTAACATCTTCTTCCCGTCTCCTTGTCTCCGTGTCCCATCGGTTTTGTTTGATATTTTAAAAGCGATTGGCTTAAGATGTACCCAACACTGATACAGCCTCATTAACACAATTTAAAAAACCCTATTCCTAAATGGAATTACTACCACAAGCATAGGGGTCAAAATTTACAACACTTGTTTTGGGGGATACAATTCAATCTATAACAGGGTAATAGGTATAGGACAACATGGTCTGAAATATGTTAATTTTTTAAGAAGAAAGTGAAGACTCCTGCATTTTCTTGTGGTCATGCTGCTACATCATCTTGTTTCCATGCCTCATTGCCTCACATTGTAACCCAATCCGGTGAATTAGAAACATTGTCTCATTCATTTATTTATAGAGATTTCATTGTGCACTTCACTCCATAGTGGACACAGTGACTACCAATAAAAAGGAAACATTGAGAAGAATGTACGATCTCTTCCTTTGTGAATCATCTGAATCACTAAAAGTATTTGCTGCATCATTAGTTACCTATGCCTAAACGTAGATAACGAATGATGATTCAGGACATATCTGTAAACTTCCAAATACAATGATTCAGTAGGTGATGTCAGAAATAATATCTACTGTTCGCTTGTTTGTTTCATAATACATAGCTACCAATTTTAGAATTTTTTGTTTTGTCTTGTTTTTGTTTTACTCCTTATGGTCAACATAAGAAGAAGTGTTTTCAATTCAGCTGTGTTAAATTTCCTCTCTTCCCACAATTCATTTGAAAACATAATTTTTGCAGTATTTAAAATGTTTCAAAGCAAAAGTACCCTGATTTTTTTTCCACCAGCGTTCACACTGATTTCTCTTTTTAGCATATTTTGTTATCCTATTCAATAAGACAATCAAAACGTGCCGTCATTTTAGGAAAAAGATGTAGCGCAAGTTGATAACACAAGTAGAAGAAGATGAACAGGGCAAATATCTCTTGTGTTCCTGTTGCTGTTTTATTTATTTTTCCTCATTTGGACATGCTTCTTAACAAAAAACTGCACCAAATCATCTGTACTCTCTCCAGTCTTTGGCACCTCCCCCCCCCCGGACACACACACAGGAGAAGTGTTTGATGAGGCAGAGTGGATGGATCTGAGGGAAAGAGGTTGAGCTCAGATTATGGGAAGGCAGGAAGAGATACATAGTGTAGAAGCAGCAGTTTTCTATGGATGCAGAATGACAACTTTTGATGTTTTGGTCTTGATGAATGAGAGAACTTCTAGAAGCTGCTTTTGTTTGTTCTAATGTCTCTGGTTTTGTACTGAAATTTAGACCTATTATTTGGTAATTTCAGTAATTACCTCCTAAGCATTTAGCAATTCATCACAATGTTCTATATGTTCCCTCTTAAATTCACTCATTATGAGTTTGATTTTTCTTAACTAACTCACTAACATTTCATTAAAATAAATTAAATTATTATGTTCTCATTAAAACGAAATGAGAAATGTTATGAGATTTGTGAAAGAATGTTCTCTAATTTTTGCAACAGTTTTATTTATTAATAATTCTGTCATTTTCTTTAATATTATTTCTGTTAAAATTGTGTGTCTGTTTTTTCATTACTTTATAATACTTTATCATACACAGTTGTACAAATGCATTTACCACTACATTAAAAGTTTTACTTTTGTTAAATATCTTTCATCAGGGACATTAAATTCTAAAAATTCAAATAGGCTCTTCACTCAACAGAAAACATTAACTCAATTTAATTTATTTTTATATTTTATTAAAGAAACTCTCTCTTGGCTTAATATGACATATTTTTTATTATTAGATTCATATCCTAACTCATGCATTCCACATATCCTGAAAACTAGAATTGAAAATAAAATGTGTCTCCTACTAAGAATTTATGAGTTATAATCACTTTTGATGTTTAAAAAAAGTATTGATGTGGGTGTGTGCGTGAGTGTGCATGGGGAGTGTATGTGTATGTAGAGGTGACAGAATTTTAGAAAAATAATAGCATTATATTTCTGAGCATTAATAATTTAGGGAGAAATTAAAACTAGTTTTAGCATTAAGGTGAAACTCACATCATTCATATTAGATAGTTTAGTTATCAACAAAATAATCATTTTATGCTCAGAAATACAATAGTCTCAGAAAGGCCACTATTACCTTGAATAATAGTTTCAACTCTTTTGTAATAGAAAAAAAGTAGAAGAGAAGATGGATTAGGGTGAATAGTAAGAGAAGATTTAGGCATGAGAAAGAAATGTATATATATTTGTGTATGTATTTATATAAATTATATTATTATTTATATATTAAATGTGTATATATAAATGTGTATATTTTGAAGTATACATACCATATATAGTTAAGATAAGGGAGAGTAATAACACAAATTAGACTTTCATTTTACTTGGTTAATGAGGAAAATTTCCTGAAAAGAATTTTAGAGAAAATGATTTTTGACTCATTTTAATGTTCAGTCTATTAAAATTAATTTCTTGCATAATATTTTTATGAAATATTTTTAAAGTAATCACAATTATTTCTTTTTTTAAAGTCTAATGTATATTATGATGGTTGATGATATTCTTTGAATTTCTTTAAGTATAATCTTTTACATACATCTATAAAAATTGGCAAGTTCTTGAAATAATTTTCTAAATATGGGATCTCAAATTTGCTGAGTAGAAATATTTCTGAATTGCAAAAACATTTTCAATTTCAATTGGTCCACTCAATGTTTGGAAATGTATTAAATGCATTTAGTATTTTCATAGTTTTGCATACAATATATTATTGCAGAAAATTCATATTTTGCTGACTACAATTGCAATATTCATCTTGTCATTTAGAGTAGATGTAAATTTGCACATTGCTACTCCGATTAGTTTTCTCTAACGGATCTTCACTAGCTTCTCAGCCATTAAACTGCCTCCTACAAGAAAAAAAATCTATCTATGTAGAGATATTTCACTCTTTGCTAACTGTACTAACTTCTGGTCTAGATATCCTCAATACTGTCTGGTCTCTGGGGTGACAGCTTCTTTCCTTACTGCATCAACCACTTTTATAATTGGTTTAGATTAGTCCTTATCATCATGTGCTGGCTGCACTGTTGTTTTCACTGTCTATATTATGGATTCTAGTCTTATTTTCTCAGTCCCATTAAATTTTGAAGTATACACACCGTATTTTAAGCTCAACGTTCAGTCCACAGTAAAATGAACAAAAACTAAAATATACAATAAAAACAAAACTCTTAGTGATTATAACTTTTGGTAGACAAAGATGAATAGGGGATCGATTGAAGAAAAAAGATCAATAACCAAAGAAGATTTACATGATGAACCTGGGGACACTTATCAAAATAAGACAGGTAAACAGCAGTACACAGACAAGCACATACACACGTGCACACACACACACACACACACACACACACACACACACACACATAACTATGCATTTTTAGTTAAATTACTAAATGATGCAGACTTTTTTTTTTTTTTTGGCAGAATATCATGCATATTGCCATATGTTTTATCCCACACTGTGGTGTAAAATCTATGAAGTTAAGTTTTGGCTATATATATATAGATAGATAGATAGATAGATATAGACATATAGATATAGATATACAGATATAGATATATAGATATATATCAAACAACATAGCTTTCTTGTGACTGCTACAGAAATTATTGAAATATATAGTACATCATTTAAAATAAAATACCATTTATAAAACATGTATTAATAAAAATTTAAAGAGGAGACGGTGCCAACATGGTTCTATAGACAAAAGCACCATGCCGTCCCTCTGCAGCAAAGATGTGAAACACTAAATAAAACAGATACAAACATCAACTCTGGAATGCTAAGCATCAAATGAAGGAATAAAGAACTCGATCAAGCACCACGCGGACTATGAAACTGATTGAGAACAGAGAACAAGGAGAACTACGGAGTAGAGGTTTCCTACCAGGTAACGTGGCTTGGATTCACCATCTTGGACTACAGCCACCAAGGAAGGCAACTTCATGAAGCTCCCAACAAGATACAGAGCACCTGTTAACCAGGGATACACAATTTCCTACCCTCCATCCTTCTTCCCCCTACACGGATTCTGCTGCTTTCCAATGGGCTATGATAGCTTGGCCAGAGAGCAACCAGCTCACTGCTGTCTGGGTCCACCCTGCCCCCACCAGCCAGCCCCATCAACACCGTTTTTGTTTGTTTGTTTTCGGTTTGTTTGTATTTTTTGTTGTTGTTGTTGTTTCTTCTCTTTCTCTCCCTTCCTTCTTTTCCTTTATCCCACTCACCTATACCTGTGCACTGTCCCTTCCCTTCTTGGAAGGCTGTGCTGTACTACTTGGCTGGAAAGCCTCTGACACATAGTCTCCCCAGGTCTGCACTGCCCCCACAGGCCGGCTCCCTCTGCATCATATTTTATATTTTTCTTTATCTTTGTCATTCTCTCTTTTCCTTCTCCCTCCTACCTAGGCCCTGTGTTGCCTTCACCCCTTCCTGATGGGCTGTGTCTTGCTGCCTGGTAAGAGAGACATCAGCTTGCTGTCACCCCAATCTACCCTGCCCCCAATGGCCAGCTCCCCCACCACCATGTTTTCTTTTGTTGTTGTTGTTTTTATTTGATTATTATTTTTTTTTGTCTGTTGGTTTCTTCTCTCTCTTTCCCCTCTTTCTTTTCCTTTCTCCTACCCACCTAGCCCTGTGAGCAGACCACGCACCTTCTCGGCAGGCCAAGTCACACCATTTGCCTAGAGAACCACCAGTACACAGCCTCACTGGGTCCGCCCTGCCCCCACCCACCAAATCTACCTTGCTGCCATCTTATTTAGTTTTTTCCTTCATTTGTTCTTTTCTTTTCTTTTTTTTGCTTTTGTTTCTCTCTTTTTTCTTCTTTGACTCACCCACCTAGCTCCTCACATCACATATTCTCCCTTCCCTCTTGCCTGTCTGCACCATGTGCCAAGCACCATGCCCCTGAACTTCACTGACGTGGTCCCCCAGACTCTGCCCTGCACTGTCTCCCAACCTGTCCTGTGGGCCCCAGTTGGTGCTGCAAATTACCCATCCCTGCCTCTCCACCCTCACAGGACTCACCCTGCTGCACCATAGCTGAGTGACCGGCCCACCCACCTGGACAAGGTGGTGAGAAGTAGCGTGCTCACAGGTGGGCAAGCAACAAAACAAACCCAGTCTGCCTGCCCAGACATGAACTAATAAAACAAAAAAGGAGAATGAAGCAAACAAATTTATAATAGGTAAATGAAAATAATTCTTGAATGTCCCAAAGACAGCACACAATGTCAAAACATATATATAAAAAAGGACAGCATGGCTCCAGGAAGCAATCAAAATAAAATGCCAGATGTCCTTCTGGTAGAAGAAAAGGCACTAGAACTACCTGAAAGCTAATTTAAAACTCTGATATTCAGGATTCTCCAAGAGATGAAGGAAAATGAAGACAAAAAATAAGGAAAAAATAGATAAAATCATGGAAAATACAGACAAAATCAGGGAAAAAACAAAGTAATGGAAGAATTCAGGAAAAAATACAGGAACAAATATCAAAATAAACAGCTAGAATCATACAAAAACAACAATTAGAAATTCAAAACATAAACAAGATTTCAGAAATGGACAGTTCAATAGAAAGTTTTAGGAGAAAATTTGAAACAATGGAAGACAGGATCAACAAAATTGAAGACAAATCCTTGGATACCACTTTGAGGAAAAATCAGAGAAAAGAATGAAGAAAAATGAAGAAACTCTGAGACCAACGTGGAATACAATCAAATTTAAAAATTTGCATGTGATTGGAGTTCCAGAACGGGGGGAGAAAACGGAAAACACAGAGAGGATCATTGAAGATTTGCTGACAGAAAACTTCCCTAGTATCATGAAAGATGAAAAGTTGACCATTCAAGAAATTCAATGAACGCCATGTAAGATAGACCCCAAAAGTGAATTACCAAGATGTTTCATAATAACACTCACTAAAGCCTGCCGTTAAATCGAGTTGTACATAAGCTGGAACAGTTAGGTACAGTTTGTATCTAATTTTAGTCAACTATTTGTTTTAGTATGTATTAAATATGTACTTTCTATGCATAAAAAATACTGAAGAAACACTTCCATATTCACTAAAACATCTTTAAAATAATAATGCAATAAAAATAATAATAATGTTTTGAGGTGTGTTGCAAAGTAGTGCCTGTTTGTTATTACAAACCATTGTATGTACATCAAAATTTTTAATATAATAGGCTTTATGGGATGTTATGGATTAAATTGTGCCCCCCCAAAATTTTTAGCAACTTGGCTAAGCCATGATTTCCAGTATTGTGTGGGTATCCACCATTTAGTGATCTGATGTGATTAGATTTAAAACTCACCGTACTCAAATATGAGCTAATTAATAAAATAAAGAAAATCCTATTTCCAAACAATACCATATTCAGTTGCACAGAGGCCAGAATTTCAATACATATCTTTGGAGGACACAAATCAGTCCATAACAAATAATGACTAGAACTTCAATTTTATGGTAATGTTTATGGAGTTAACCGTGTCTCCCCCAAATCTGTGTCAGCTAGGCTAAGCCATGAGTCCCAGTATTGTGTGGTTGTCCACCATTTTTTGATCTGATGTGCTTATCCTGTGTGCTGTAAATCCTAACCTCTGTGATGTTAATGAGTCAGGAATAGAGGCAGATGTGTTAATGAGGCAGGACACAATCTTCAAGATTTGGTTGTATCTTAAATCAATCTCTTTTGACATATAAAAGACAGAAGCAAGCAGAGAGGAGAGGGAACTCATACCACAACAAAACAAGAGGCAGAAGCATAGAACTTACTTTGGACCCAGGGTCCTTCAGTGAGAAGCTCCTAGACCAGGGGAAGATTGATGACGAAGACCTTCCTCCAGAACCAACAAAGACAGAAAGCCTTCCCCTGGAGCTGGCACCCTGAATTCAGACTTGTAGCCTCCTAAAATGTGAGAGAATAAATTTCTGTTTGTTAAAGCCATCCATTTGTGGTATTTCTGTTAAACTATGCTAGATAACCAAGACATGGGGACTGATTCTTAACTATGGGATGTAGGTAAATCAGACGTTCATAACCCAGGGATTGCCTGTATACAACTGTCTGCAATTTACTTTGAAATACATCTCCAAATAGGATGGATGGGAGGATTGAAAAAGATATAGAAATATGTATGATAAAACAATTTTACTAAAAAATGGAAAAATCCAGGTCATGGGTATATATGAGTTCAGTATAAAATTCTCTCAATTTTCGTGTAAGGTTCAAAATGTATACAATAATAATAATAATAGTAATAATAAACAACTTTAAAATATTTGCTGCTACCCATCTCTACCTGATTCATTTCTGAGGGGAGATTACATATCAGGCCTCAGTATTTTCATATATAACTTTTTTTTGGCTAATGGAATTTAAGAAGAAGTAATGTGTATCACTTCCAAGCAAAATCTTTAAACACCAAATTAAAGTTTGGCATCACTTTTTTCACTCAGCCATGAAATCAGCATTTCCTTCTAGGGGCTGTTCCTTCAGCCTTGGTTCTGGAATAAAGAGACACAAAGGAAGCTAGCCACCTCCAAAGGATGTGCAAGTTTCATGATAAATAAATCTGTGTGTTTGATAAGCTACTAAGTATTTGTGATTAAGATAACGATAAGAATCTCTTAAATTGAATCTGGCACACCACATATGTGAGTATTAGGTAAAGAAGATTTCAGCATCAATGGGCATCCCCTGTTGGTAATGATAATTTCATAAATGACTTGCCAAGTCCTAAACAGCAGATCTGTGAATTAATGCCTTTTTCTTGATCAAGTCAGGAGGTAGCTTTGTATGTTGGAAGACAGTATTTTCATAGTTAGATGTAGAAAATTAGAAAAATAGTATATTTAGGGAACTCTCTATTTCTAAGTTGGAGATGTCTAGGCATCAGTGAAGTGGTAATTTTAAAGAGGCAGTTGTGATATCTTGTGTGGAAGTATGCATTTGGCATAAACAGCATATCAGAAGTATACAGATCTATGGGGATGCAGCAAATAATCAAGGGAGACAGTGTAAGACTAGAAAATCACAATCAGTTCCTGATGTAGCATGATTAATGCTGTTAAAAATAATCCAGTAGAGAAAAGACTGATGATTTTAAGTAGAAAAGAATCATCTATTGGATGAGAAGACATTGAATATAACATAAAATGACATCAATCCATAAGAAAATATGATGCTGGGTGATATATGATGATGTATGTTAAATGATGATATAAAACACATGTTAAGACTGATGTTTGTTGGAAGAAGGAATACTTCCCTACAGAAGTCACAAGGGATAAGATGTAACTAGAAGAAAAAAGGAAAACATGGATCCAAATTAAGACAGAATCTCTGGTGGTAAAAAAGTAGAAGTATTTTACATTTACTGGTCCCTAAATTTAAGAAATTTGCTTGCATTCCAGACTTAAATTTCAAACAATACTTTGAAATCTCCACATGCCTGCCAAGCCTCAAATACACTTCCCCAGCCCATTATCTGGTATAAGAATCCTCTCTATTACTCAACTCAGAATTAAGAAAGTAGCCTTTGTTTCTCTTATTTTTCTTACCTTGCCCGTGTATAATCCCACAGCAATTCCTGTCAATATTATCTCCAAAATAGAGCTTGAGTATTTCATTTTCCTCATCTCTCCTTCTGTCATATTACTACAAGTTGTCATTGTCTGTATTCTGGCCTATTGATATGCATTCAAACTGCTTATTTTGTTCCCATTATAAAATTTCATTTTTCAGCAAAGGTGATAATAAATGTAAAATAGATCAAGTCACTTTAAAATTAAAAGTCTTCCATGGTAGCCTCATAGACACATCCAAACTCCCTGAGGGACTGAATTGCTGGGTGGAGGGCTATGGGGACCATGGTCTCAGGGAACATGTAGATCAATTGGCATGACACAGCTTATAAAGACAATGCTCTACATTCTACCTTGGTGAGTAGTGTCTGGGGTCTTAAAAGCCTGTGAGCGACCATCTGAGATACTCCACTGGTCTCATCCCTTCAGAAGTAAGGGAGAATGAAGCGAACAGGGTACAAGGAAAAGATTAGTCCAAAGGACTAATGGTCCACAGCTACCAAGGCCTCCACCGGATCGAGTCCAGTACAGCTAGATGGTGCCCGGTTACCAACACTGACTACTCTGACCAGGATCACAACAAAGGTTTCTGGACAGAACTGGAGAAGGATGTAGAACATAATTCTAACTCACAAAAAAAAGGCCAGATTTACTGGCCTAAAGAAGACTGGAGAAACCCCGAGAGTATGGTCCCCAGACATCCTTTTAGCTCAGTGGTGAAGTTATCTCCAAGGTTCACTATTCAGCCTGGGAGTGGACAGCCCCATAAAACCAAATGAGACTAACGAGGTACAGGAGTCCAGTGACAAGGGCCAGAAGGCAGAAGGGGACAAGGAAGCTGGTGATAGGAAACCCAAGGCTGAGTAAGGATATTGCTGATGTGTTGTGAGATTGTTAACCATTGTCATAGGGCAAAATTTGTAGTAACTCTTAAATGAGAAACTATTTTCTACTGTAAGCCTTCATCTTAAGTGAGAATAACAGCACAATTGGAAGAGCGTAGTCAATGTCACTGAACTGTGCATGTAGAAATTTTTGAAATGGTCTATCTTTGGCTATGTGTATTTCCACCAAAAAAAAAAAAAGGTTGAGAAGTTAGAGGGTTGACATGTTGTGGGGTTGTTAACCAACGTCATAAAACAATATGTGTACTACTGTTTCATGAGAAACTATTTGTTCTGTAAGCCTTCACCTAAAGTACAATTAAAAAATTAAAAAAATAAATCAAAAAAAAAAAAAAAAAAAACTCTTCCATGGCAGAAGCTCCATAGACACATCCAAACTCCCTGAGGGATTGAATTGCTGGGTGGAGGGCTGTGGGGACTATGGTCTCAGGGAACACCTAGCTCAGTTGGCATAACACAGTTTATAAAGACAATGTTCAACATTCTACCTTGGTGAGTAGCGTCTGGGGTCTTAAAAGCCTGTGAGCAGCCATCTAAGATACCTCCTGGTCTCACCCCTTCAGGAACAAGGGAGAACGAAGAGAACAAGATAGAAGGAAAAGATTAGTCCAAAGGACTAATGGACCACAGCTACCATGGATTCCACCAGACTGAGTCCAGTACAACTAGATGGTGCCCAGCTACCACCACAGACTGTTCTGACAGGGATCACAACAGAGGGTCCTGGACAGAGCTGGAAAATGATGTAGAACAAAACTCTAACTCACAAAAAAAAGACCAGATTTACTGGCCTGACAGAATGGAGAAATCCCTAGAATACGGCCCCCAGACACCCTTTTTAGCTCAGTGATGAAGTCACTCCTGAAGTCCACCATTCAGCTGGGGATTGGACAGCCTCATAAAACAAAACAGGACTAATGAAGCACAGCAGTCCAGGGATAAGGACTAGTAGGCAGGAGGGGACAAGAAAGCTGGTGATAGGGAACCCAAGGTTGAGAAGGGACAGTGTTGACATGTCGTGGGGTTGTTAACCATTGTCATAGGGCAATATGTGTACTAATTGTTTAATGAGAAACTATTTGTTCTGCAAACCTTCATCTAAGGTACAAAAAAAAAAGAAAAAAAGAAGTATCTTTGTGAGATCAAATTGACAACAGCAACTCAAAAGTTTTGATGGGAAGCCTATGGGGCAATGAGTTGAAGATAATGGTGATGGAATAATTTGGAAAAGGATAGTGAGAATAGCAGCACAACGGAAAGAATGTAATCGATATTACTAAATTGTACGTGTAGAAACTTTTGAAATGGTGTGTCATGGTTTGAATTATGTCCCCCCAAAAATGTGTATATCTGTTTGGCTGGGCCATGATTCCTGGTATTGTGTGATTTTCCTATGTGTTGTGAATCTATGATGTTAATGAGGGAGGATGGGCGGCAGTTGTGTTAGTAAGGCAAGACCTGATCTACAAGACTGGATTGTGTCCTGAGGCAATCTCTTGAGATATAAAAGACAGAAGTGAGCAGTGAGACATAGGGACCTCATACCATCAAGAAAGCAGTGCCGGGAGCAAAGTGCGTCCTTTGGACCGGGGTGCCTGTGCAGAGAAGCTCCTAGTCCAGGGGAACACTGAAGAGAAGAAGGCCGACAGAGAGAGAAAGTTTTCCCCTGGAGCTGATGCCCTGAATTTGGATTTTAGCCTACTTTACCTGTGAGGAAATAAACTTCTCTTTGTTAAAGCCATCCACTTGTTGTATTTCTGTCGTAGCGGCACTAGGTAACTAAGACATGGTGTAACTTTGGCTATGCATATTTTCACCAAAAAAAAAAAAAGAAGGGTCCTCCGAGGTCGAGATGGGAGAGTGTTGACATGCCGTGGGTTTGTTAACCAATGTCATAAAACAATATGTGTACTGACTGTTTAATGAGAAACTATTTGTTCTGTAAACCTTCATCTAAAGTACAATTATTTTCATACATATATATATATATATATATATATATATATATATATATATAAAACCTCTTCCATGGCTTTTCTTTGCACTACAAATAAAAACTTTTACTCAGATTTATACGGTATTTTATGAAAAGAAAATCAGGAAAACAATACCATTTATAATAACTCCTAAAAAATATAGAATACTTAGGAATAAATCTAACCAGGGACATAAAAGACCTATTAAAAAAAAAAAACAAACTAGAAAACACTACTGCAAGAAGCCAGTTGAGACCTACATAAATGGAAAAACATATCATGCTCACGGATAGGTAGATTCAACATTGTGAAAATGTCAATTCTACTCAAAGCAATCTACAAATACAATGCAATCCCTACTCAAATACCAACAGTATTCTTTAAAGAGATGGAAAAACTAATCACTAATTTTATATGGAAAAGGAAGAGTCCCCGGATAAGTAAAGCAGCATTGAAGAAGAAGAATAAAGTAGGAGGACTTGCACTACCCGGCCTCAGAACCTACTACACAGTCAAAACAGCCTGGTATTGGCACAACGACAGACACGTTGACCAACAGAACAGAATTGAGAACTCAGAAATAAATCCATCTATCTACGATCACCTGATCTTTGACAAAGGCCCAAAGTCCATCAAATGGGGAAATGACAGTCTTTTCAACAAATGGTGCTGGCAAAACTGGATGTCCATCTGCAAAAAAATAAAACAGGACCCATACCTCACACCATACACTAATTCAAAATGTATCAAAGACCTAAATATGAAACCAAAAGCTGTAAAGATCATAAAAGAAAAAATAGGGTCAATGCTAGAGGCCCTAATACATGGCATAAACAGGATACAAACCATAACTAACAATACACAAACACCAGAAGATAAGGTAGATAACTGGCATCTTCTAAAAATTAAACACTTAAGCTCATCAAAAAAAATCACCTAAAGAGGAAAAAGAGAACGTATAGACTGGGAAAGCAATTTTGGCTACAACAAATCCAACAATGATCTAATCTCTAAAATCTACAGGAAAACCCAACAGCTCCACAACAAAAAGACAAATAATCCAATTAAAAAATGGGCAAAGGAAATGAATAGACACTTCACCAAAGAAGACATTCAGGCTGCTAACAGACACATGAGGAAACGCTTGCCATCACTAGTCATTAGAGAAATGCAAATCAAAACCACAATGAGATACCATCTCACCCCAACATTACTGGTATGAATCCAAAAAAACAGAAAATAACAAATGTTTGAGAGGCTGCAGGGAGATTGGAACTCTTATACTTGGCTGGGGAGAATGCAAAATGCTACATCCATTTTGAAAAATGATATGACACTCCCTCAAAAAGCTACAAATAGAAATATCATATGATACAGCAATCCCACTCCTAGGAACATATTCTAGAGAAATAAGAGCTGTGACACAAATAAGACATATGCACCAATATTCATTGCAGCAGTGTTCACAGTTGCAAAATGATGGAAACAACCTAAGTGCCCATCAACCAATTAATGGATAAACAAACTATGGTACATACACACAATGGAATACTATTCAACAATAAAAAGCAATGATGAATCTGTGAAACATCTTGCGATATGGATGAATCTGGAGGACATTATGCTGAGTGAAATAAGTCAATCACAAAAGTACAAATATTGCATGAGACCACTATTATAAAAACTCATGAAAAGATTTACACACAAAAAGAAACAATCTTTGATGGTTACAAGGGAGGGGAAGGGTGTGGAGGGAAAAATACTAACTAGAAAATAGATAAGTGGTAACTTTGGTGAAGGGTAAGAGTGTACACAGTACTGGGGAAGCCAGCACAACTTGACCAAGGCAAGGTCATGAAAGCTTCATAGACACATCCAAACTCCCTGAGGGACCAAATCACTGGTCTGAGGACTGGGGACTATGGTCTCAGGGGACATCTAGCTCAATTGGCATAAAATAGTTTTTAAAGAAAATGTTCTACATCTTATTTTGGACAGTAGCATCTAGGGTCTTAAAAGCTTGTGAGCAGTCTTCTGTGATATTCCACTAGTCTACTCCATCTGGAGCAAGAGAGAATGAGGAAAACCAAAGACACAAGGGAAAGATTAGTCCAAAGGACTAATGGACCACATCTTCCACAGCCTCCACCAAACTGAATCCAGCACAAGTAGATGGTGTCCGGCTATGACCACTGACTACTCTGACAGGGATAACAATAGAAGGTGCTGGACAGAGCTGGAAAAAAGGAAAACAAAATTTTAACTTACAAAAAAGACCAGAGTTACTGGTCTGACAGAGATTGGAAAAAAGCCAAGAGTATGGCCCCCAGACACCCTTTTAACTCAGTACTGAAGTCCCTCCTGAAGTTCACCCTTCAACCAAAAATTAGACAGGCCCATAAAACAAAAGGAGACTAAATGAGCACACCAGTCCTGGGCAAGGACTATAAGACAGGAGGGGACAGAAAGGCTGGTAATGGACAGCCAGAGGTTGAGAAGGGAGAGTGTTGACATGTTGTGGGGTTGGTAACAGTGTCACAAAACATGTGTATTAATTGTTTGCTCTATAAACCTTCATCTGAAGTACAATACAAAATAATAAATAAGGGAACAAAAGTGATGGAATCTATTGGGAAATTTGGAAAGTGTAAAATAATTGTTAAGGGTAGTATCAAACAATTACAGTTTGTAGATACTCTCGAAACAATGTGATATTTATTTAATAAAGTTTGGCTATCATAACAAATAGTGTATAACTTGTATTTATTGTGCCATTTTATTTTGGAAAACTTAGCTATGAAGTGCAAAAATGTGGTGTGCATGTAGGGTAATGAATTTTTAGGTGCATAAAGTGGAGTGAAGGACATCATGCTTGATAAAGTAGAGGGTCAGTGAAGAAGAGGAAGACCCTCAATGAGATGGATTGACACAGTGGCTGCAACAATGGGCTCAAGCATAACAACAATCATGAAGATGGCACAGGACAGGGCAGTGTTTCCTTCTGTTGTTCATAGTGTTTCTATGAATCAGAAATGACTTGACGGCGTCTAACAACAACAACAAGAATGGATTAGGGAGGGTAAAGAAGGTTTAGGACATCGCAAATAATCATTAAAATGTTGAGCCATAGCTGGATATGTACATAAGTGAAAACGGATGCCAAAAAAGAAATAAGATTAAGGTATTGGAGATATTGCTCAGTAAACTCACCTCTTTGTTGCCCATATCTTGGAGATTATTGTCCTTGGCTGGCTGTTGTCCAGTGACTTGGAAATTGCTGCTTCATCTATCTATCTATATATGTACTGTTGTTTTAGTTGTTCAGGTGAGAAAGTAAATCCAGTCCCTGTCATTCTAGCTTAACAGTAGGAAGAAATCTGGAACACTTTTTTAAATGGCAGATAATAAACAAAAATCTAGACCCATTGTTGTCAAGTCAATTCCAACTAACAGCAACCGTATAGGACCGAGTAGAATTGCCCTATAAGATTTCCAAGGAGAAGCTGGTGATTTTGAACTGTCAGTCTGTTGGTTAGTAGCCAACCTCTTAACCACTGTGCCACCAGGGCTCCAAATGGCAGTTATTAAGTTTAAACTTTTAGTTGAAAATTTTTGAGAGCTGGATGTTTGGAATAAAACTTTCAGAAATGCTGTGATTATTAATGATGAGCGGTTCCTAAGCTCATGGAGTGTAGAAGAAAAGATTATGTGAAATATCATATCTTAATTTTATGGATTAAATTGTAGTGCCTCAAATAGATGTTGTAATCCTAACCCCTATACCAGTGAATGTAATATTGTTTGAAAATAGAGTTTTCTTTGTTATGTAAATTAGATCATATCAGTGAAGGGTGTGTCCTAAACCTAATCCCTTCTAAATTATAGAAATATCAGATTAGATATAGAGACAAGTACACAAGAGGGAAGACAGATGCCATGTGAGGATTACCAGAGGACCGAGAACACCTGGGGCTACTGACAAGCAAAGGGTTGACATGACTGAGACTCTGATTTGCACTTTCAGCCTCCAGAACTGTGAGGTGAGAAAATAAATTTCTGTTCTTCAAAGACACACATTTGTGGTATTTGTGTTATAGCGACACTAGGTAACTAAGACACTGACTGAAAAAGGGCACAAAGGAATAGATGTATTCATTCATTCTGTCAAAATCAATACTTACTATGAGCCAGGTTCTGTGATATATTCTAGAGAAACTAAAACCAATAAAACTAAGATGTTCCTTTGGGATATTTCTAGGCTATGAAGAAAAATTTTGTTGAAACAGCATTCTACAGTTACCAATATCAACATCCAAATATTATTTCAATATAGCAAATATGGAAGACGCATTTGGTTCTCAACCTAGAAGACATTACTCTGGGTTTAACAACCATCCGATTGTCCTAGAGTCGATTCCAACTCAAGGAAACCCTGTTTGTGTCACAGTAGAACTGTGCTCCATAGGGTTTTCAATGGCTGAATTTTCAAAAGTAGGTCACCAGGCCTTTCTTCAGAGGTACCTCTGGGTAGAAGTGACCCTCCAAACTTTTGGTTAATAGCCAAGGGTTTAACCATTTGGACCATCAGGGACTCCCTCCTTAACAACAGAACTCAAAATTTGTTCATGTTTGGAGCACAAGGAAATGCCAGTCCCTCTCATTCCCAGGGCCATGCCTAAAGGATCAGTTTAATGATTTGCATCTAAAGCAGGCCTGGAGAAATGTGACATGAAAAGGATGCTCCGGGAGCTTCATTAAAATATCATCTACATTAAAAAGAGAAGGGCATAAAAAGAAAAGGTACCTTTTCTTTATGTCTTTGTTTTGGGGCCATACAGCTTGAAGCTGCGGCCCATTTTAAGTCAGAGAGATAAACCTAAGTAAGAAAGACAAGATTGTAAGGATAAAAGAGTGAATAGCTGAAATGTGGACCAGTCTCCAAAATTCTCTTTATATGAGATATAATATGTACTCACTGTTTAAGCCACTTGTACTTATGTTTTGTTACTTATACAGACAAATTATTCTGGCTAAAGTATGTTATGTAATCATTCTTCCTCTTCCAGAAATATAATGACATTAGGCATTGCTTCCAATTTTACAAGTTCTATCAATAACTCTAAGGCTAGAGGCATTAGAAAACTAATTGTTCTTTCACAGATATTTTCAATGCTTAGTTCAAATACCAATGGACCAACACAATGGGTAAATTATACTCCATGGAACTTTTGATTCAAAATAATTACAGTTTTCTAGACCAAATGAGAGGTAATGCTTACCTCTGATTTCCCCAAATTTAATTGGAAATATGAATACTTAATGCTACTAATTATAATGTTGGTTTAAAATTCTTTAGTTTTTATTAATTTCTATTAGCCTAAGATTTGACCCTTTTTTTCATTTCCTCTGTTAAAGTACAGAAACTTCATATAATTTTCAAAAATGCTTGGAATTCTGTTTAATGTTTATTAAAATTTGTTAAAGGAAAAGTTCTTTCTTTTTTTTACATCTTAAAATCAAATTGGTAATTTGCAATTCATTGAAACTCTACCTAGGATTACAGTAGATTTAAGTAGGATTAAGA
This sequence comes from Dugong dugon, assembly GCA_030035585.1. NCBI lineage: Eukaryota > Metazoa > Chordata > Mammalia > Sirenia > Dugongidae > Dugong > Dugong dugon. The sequence goes on along the minus strand of CM057477.1, from coordinate 43,754,431 downwards.
GCAATTTTTCACTTCAATGTCCCAAAACTGCTTCAGTCTAAAATCATCACCTATTCCCCAAAGTCCTGAGTTTGTTTCTTTGTTCTGTGCCGTTGTGAATAACAGTTTCATTTGCCCAGCCACCAGCTCCAGAAAATTAGAAGCTATTTTAAACATGATCTCTCTCTCGTAAACCACCCCTAACAAATCTGTTAAATTTGATAGGTTTTCACTTTAATTTCTCTCATATTCTTCCTCACTTTCTATTCCTATGAATACCAACTAATCCATTTGTGTACTACTTCTCACGTGTATTTCTGTAATAGCTTCCTAAATTTTCTCCCCTTACTTCCAATTTATTCTCTTTCAAGTCTACCTTCTCAATAATGACATTTGGTTTTTCTAAAATGTTAATCTGGCCATGAGATACCTTTGCTTAAAATACACTAAAAACTTTAAGAATAAATTTTGAATTATTTAGCTTAGCAGTTACTGTTCTTTCCAGTCTGGTACTTAGCTACATTTTGCCCTGTTCCTCCACACTGCGCTCCGGTGACAGGCAACTACTGAATTCCTAACCTGCATCAAGGTTTTTCATATTTCCAAGAATTTTGTACATTCTGTTCTCTGCTCTGAATGACTTTCTATTCTCTAGATATAGCTGTCTCCTTCTGATAGTTCATAAATGAGTTCCAACAAAACCGCCTCTGTGAACTTTTCTCTGACCTCTCAGTAGGGAAGCATATTTATTTCACGTTACCATAACAACTGGTGTACATAATTCTTTGCATTATGTCTTCTGTCCTACACACGACTCAGAATATAGAAGACGCACGATAAATGTAAGTTAAATACATAACAATAGGGATAAATGCTTTAGTTTCTTGATTTGTTCTTATCTTTTGTGTATGTCATGTATGCTGCTATTTTAAAAAGCAATGTCAAGCTAGTGTTTTCATACACCTGCCATTCAAACTTGCTCTTATGGGGAGACACTTGCCAATATGTACTGAAGGTAAATACAAAATAAAACAATGACACTGTAAATACACAAAACACATTGTGCAACTTCGACAACTTTGAAAAGTATGACATAACTTTCCTTTATTTTCATAAAAAGATTGCTACCTTTTACAGTGTCAAAATGTTGGTTCTGAAAACTCACTACCTCTTCTTAAACAACCCGTTCTTTTCCATGCACGTATTTTTAGACCAGTTCCAAAACGTGTAGAGAAAGCAGTTATTTTATAACACTAGTTTTAAGATAACATTTAATTTAATATTTAATGAAAAAGACCAATAGGAAAATGTAATAGTTCATCATACAAGTGAAAAACTGTATTTCTTCATTTCCCGTGTAAGATCAATGAGGTGTAGAGGAGATAAATGATTTTCTCCTATGTTACCAGTTACTCGTCTTTATGTAAAGATATAAATTCTGAAGAGAAAATGTAAATTTTAATGGCTCAAATTTCTCCTCTAAACATTATCATGAAAATGTACTTATTGCATCACACTTACTGTATATAACCCTAAAGCCATAGCGGGGAAAACATAACATAATTTTAATAAATATGTAAGACTAATTCACATTATATTTTCATGGAGTTAGTAAATAAGTCACGTCCTCAATACTAAGATGTAAGATGAATCATAAAATCCATACAGCCTTGTGTATAAGAAATTTGTATTTGTTTATAATTTCTTTTTAGGAAACAGGTGTCTCAGGAAAGAGTAACTTTCAGTGCAGTCAGTAACACAGAGGCATAATATGCTGACCGTGCTGTCTAATTTTAATCTGCATTCTAGACTACCAGTTATGTTTTTTGAGAAAAACGTGTTTTTCCTCCGTGGTCAAAACCAGGATGTGAAACCATATGCCCCGAGGGGTCTTATCCAAGTGACCATCTGCACCCCTCAAAATAAACATACTCCTGAAGAGTGCCGTCTGGGTGCGGCTGCCAGTAAGATATTTTTGCAAGATAGGAGAAAACACACGTAAGCGTCTTATGACCGTGATGTAAGCATCCTGTGAAACCATATGTAATCACTAACGATACTATTAATAGTCAGTAACCAATCAGAGTGTGATTATTACAATATTCATTGATTTTCCCATAATTGTCCTCCCTATGGTTTGGTTGCTCTTTTTACCCCATATGAATACTCGTATAATGAAACTGCCGTGGGACTACCTGGCTCGGTTTCCAATTGATTTAAATTGCAATTGCAATTGTGTTTAACCCTTAATAAACCTCTCTGTTTTAACTTGGAACAGCGTTCAAGTTTTTCTCTACAGCACAGAGTTTATTTTCTTTATTATATTTCCTAATGATAAACATTTTCTCAAATTTATAGATGATTGGAAATCAAACGTTGATTAGAATCAGCACCATAAAATGAAATTCCATATTTTTAAGATACAGTTCATGGAAAACATTTTTAAGTCAGTATGCAATTTTAACATGACAAGTGAAAATTCAGAGAACACAGTAGTAAAATTGAATTTATATATGATATTAAAAAAAGGTAAAATCAGGACAGCTATTTAGTTTAAATGCAGGTAAAGAAAAAGTTTAATATTGTAGAGGAAAACTGTCATAATACAGTTCTGAAAAAATCATTGATTTTGTGACATTTCAAATATTTGACACTAAACTTTCTGAATCAATCTTCTTTATAGAAAGCCGTACAAGAGTGCTGCATCTAGGTTTTAGTTACATCTTTTAAAAATACACTTGAACTTATGGATAGTAAAAAGTTTAAAGTAGTTTACAACAGAACAGTGAAGGCTACAAAATGGGAGTTAGCAAAAAAATAAGTCTAAAGTTAAGTTCTATTTTTTTTGAGCATTTTCTGTAGCCTTTCTCCATTTTCATGTAAGAGAACAATAGGGAATTAAAGAAAGAAAAGAACATGATTGGGCATAATTATATTTTTTTTGTCATATTAGTTTCTGTTTTATAATATGTTATACTTTGTGAAGCTGTAAAAAATATGCTTTCGACAGTCTTTGGGAACAGGGGAAGATAGTTCTTGTGAATTTTCCTATTTTAAAAGAGGCTCATATCTTTCCTTCATTTAAAAAACATACTAACTGATTTTCAGTTATGCATTAGCAATTCTTTTAGGCTATGAACATAAATTTATAAAACATGGTCTCTGACCCTAAGATGCTTATAATTTGTTGTGGATATTCAATACAGTATGATAATTTATTTAATGAGAGTGTGTCTAAAAATGTCATGAGAAGTCTCTAAATCTCATTGAGCTTTCCGGAAAAGGCTTTGCAAATAAATGGGTTGAAACTGAATCCAACTTAAAAAAAAGCACAGAGAAAGAAGAAATCATTGTAGAGTAAGTGACTATTAATGGAAAAGTAACAGAAGGATTTGACATATTCAGAGATTGTTGGTAGTATTTTGCAATAGTGACACTCAAGATGCAAGCATCAGGTAATGACGGGAGAGGAAGCTAGAGAGCTTGAATGGGGACTCATCTAGAAGAGGCACTATATCACTCAAAACAGGCTGGATTTTATCCAGTCATGCTTAGGAGCCATTGGGTTGTTTTAGGTCATGAGATTAAATGGAAGTTTTTGCATTTCTGAAACACAGCTTTGGCCATGGAAACATGACAAGGAAAGGGTTGAGTGGCAGGAAGGCTAGTAAAGAAGCCATTGAGTAAGCAAAGTGAGAGTAGAATGTCAAATCTAAGACACTGAGGGGATGTCCAGAGAAGACAAACAGAAGAAAGTAGAATTTACCATTTTAGAAGTGCCCTTGAAAACAGTTTCAAAAAACACAAGCGAATTGAATTACTTAAGGATGAAGGTGCGTATTAAAAATATAATAATATCAAACCAGATAAGAAACTGGGATAGGAAAGCATAGGACACTGGGAAAGACAATGTAAACTTTACCTGAGCCCTGTGCCCCTAGAATACAGTGACTGTTAAGAAACTACCCACGCTTTATTATCCTGGAAACTCTGGTGGTGTAGTGGTTAAGTGCTACAGCCACTAACCAAAAGGTTGGCAGTTCTAATCCACCAGGTGCTCCTTGCAAACTCTATGGGGCAGTTCTCCTCTGTCCTATAGGGTCACTAGGAGTCGGAGTCGACTCAGTGGCAATGGGTTTGGAATTTTTTAGTTGTTGTTATCCTGGTAGAAGGGTTCACTGCAAAGAACCACCCTTCTCCATAAGCTTTGTTGCAGACTAGTGGAAGCTCTCCTCGTTTATCAATGACAAAATCAGACACAGACCCTCCAAATTCTTGTTCTTTCCCTTATAAATTATTAGCTGATTTTTTTGTCCCCATTGACCAATCAGGACAAAATGTCCACTAAAATGACTTCTTCCTTCAGGCCCTTAAGTTTCAGCCCACCCTCAGCCTGAACCAGCATGAGTTTGTACAACAACCCTTCCTAAATGGGCCTTCCCTAAAATAGGCTGACCACAAAGAAAAACCTTTTCTAGTTAACTGTAAGATGCTGGTTTTTTTCAGCCTTGTTTACTCTTCCCTGTAAAGAAAAACCCTTTTATGCATGACCTTCGAGATACTACTAGATCTTATGGTAGGAGCAGTCTTCCTATTATAATAGTCCCCTTTTCCACTGTTAACAATAGCTCTCCTGTCCTTATTGCAATAATTCTTTCAAATAAAGTCTCCCATTACGTAAATCGGAAACCCTGGTGGCAAAGTGGTTTAGTGCTATGGCTACTAACCAAAAGGTCAGCAGTTTGAACCCATGCTTCTTGGAAATTCTATGGGGCAGTTCTAATTTGCACTATAGGGTCACTATGAGTCAGAATCGACTTGCTGGCAATGGGTTTGGCTTTTCTGTTTGTTTGTTTTACCTAAATCTGGGCTTATTTTTATTCGACACAGGAAAAGTAAAGTTTTTTGTAAATAAATTTATTTATATAAATTAACTTTGTATATAAGCTGTTATCCTTTAGAATTGTCATTGTTATCAACTTAGGTTAACACTATGGGAGCAGAAAGAAGGAAGCCTAATTAGTCTGAAAATTTGGTTTTAATTGAAGGATATGGTGGCCGAAATTGTACTATGTTAATTGCAGTCAAAGGTATGAAAGTTCATTTAAACCTCCCAGCATAAGCATGTACAGCAAAAGGATTTAAGTAGGTTGCTTTTTGTACTTTCCCAGTTGTCCTCTGATTCAGAATAAGATTCAAACCGTGGGAAATGGTTCAACAGGGTTATAGCTCTCTTCTCTTCTCTGAGGTGAAATTCATCTCATGTAGCCTGACTACCTAACCAGGTATAAACACTTAGTGAAGTGCAAATTCATTTCAGTACAACTGAATGGCTACCAGCTTATCCCTGGGGAAGCAGCAACAGATCAAGAGTGAACTACTTGACTTAAAACATACACACATACACAATTAAAAATAATTAAAATTTTCAGAAACAAAGAGATGCTGCTGGAATAACCCACAAGGATATAGCCTAAGGAAAAATATAAGCTATATTGTGGTTTGACTTAGAAGGAAGTTGGGCCATGCAATATGGAGGCACTTGAAATTGCTGTCCAGCAGATTCATGGCCCTAGCTGTAATTAAGTTCTATAAAATACCATATAACTCTCAACTGAAGCAGTGGAGCTCAACTGAGCACTCCTTCATAACATGGTTTGCCCTTTCAATTGTTGCCGTTCTAGGGATTCCTTTCACATAAAGTAATTTCAAAGGAATATTTCATTATTGAACAATATATATATATGTTGACACTTCAGATGGTTTTCATTGACTTCTAAGAGGCCTGTTGCCATAAAATCTGTGTTGTTTGGCGTGATAAGCATCTATGAACTCTATGTCATTGTTTGCTACAGTATTTTGTTGCACATAATTGTCAACATGTATGATAAAGTAGCTTTGGGGGTTCAGAGGTTCATCATGTTTCGGCTGAGTACAGGAATAAAAAAAAAAAAAAAACATTACCGTCAAGTCAATTCTGACTTATAGTGACCCTGTAGGACAGAGGAGAGCTGCCCCATAGGGTTTTCAATTATCAACTGGTGGATTTGAACTGCCGACTTGTTAGTAAGCAGCTGTAGCTTGCGGTAGCCCTTAACCACTGTGCCACCAGGGCTCCCAGAGCAGGAATAAGGCTGCTATAATAGAGAAGTATTGGCAAATCACTCTTAACCTTTAAAATGGATGTGTCAAATGGGTAATTATTTCAAAACCATTTAATGTAATAGAATGTGTAATAGTTTTTGCTTAATAGCACTGACAAGTGGAAATGAAAAGGTTATGCAACAATAAAACTGATTAAATAACTCATATTCTCAATGATTGTATTTTCTAAAATATTTTCCATGAATAAGTAAAAATGATCTCCCCACTAAAATAAATCCAAACTTTCTTCTGAACTCCTGTTAATCAAATAATTTGAATTCAACATTTAAAAAAAAACTCATTTAGAAAATTATCTAAAAGTTGGAATATAGTTTTTCTTCTTTTTAAATGAAGGCAAAAAGAATGTAAAAAGTTGCCAAGACTTATACAGTCATGAGCTTTTTAATCTTCTCATTTGACATTCCTTTAGTATCTTTTAATAATTGTACAGACATCTCATCAGCAATACCGTATAATTGGTGGAAAACTGATAATTAATTCTTTCAAAGTTATGTGTACTAGGAAATGTTGTGTGAGAAAGAATTTTAGCAGAGAATAATCTGCAATTTATGTGGGAAATAGGGCACTTAAAAACTAAAAGTTTAATCAGTTAAAGGTTAAAAGGATAAAACAATAAAATAACACCAGAAATTATAGAAGTCAAGGAATAACTCCCACACACAGCGTCTAACAAGAATCTTTTGTCTTAAGTGATAACAGATGTCCAGTTTTGGCACTGGGGTGAGTTTAAAATATGGAAATAGTTTCATAAAAGTCACAGGTTATATTCAGCTGCTAGACAACTATACGTGATAAAAATATTGATAATAATTATAATAATAGATGACATTAACAAGTATGATATAGTCTGAACAATCTTCCAAATAATAATATTATTTAATCCTCAAAGAACTGTCTGAGACAAATTATTAGTATTTTGCATATGATTTTTGCATATGAAGTACTCATGGCACAAATAGATTAAACAAAATTTTTAAGGTGATAAGTTTAAGATGTGTGAGAATCAAGTTATAAACAGAGTTACCATGACTCCTAATCTGTGTTTCTAACAATTAGCAGCTCCTGTAAAGTTTGCAAAATATATCTAGAACTAATGTAGGCCCATTTTTAAAAGAACACTACACAATTATGCACATGGTGCAGATAGCTAATAACAGACTATTCCCAATTCTTCCCTCCTACCCCTTATAACATTGCTGTCATACATTTAACTTATCCATAAACTAATCATCCAATATATTGTTGCTATTATTTTGAGCAAACTTTTATCTATTAGATTAGTTAAGAATAAAAAAAAAAATTTTGTTTATATTTATTTATTCCTTCTTGAATGTTCTTCCTTTATTTATGTAGATACGAGTTTCTGACATGTATCATTGTTTTTCTTTCTGAAGAACTTGTAAATGTCTTGCAAGGCAGATCAACTGGCAACATACTTCCTTGATTTTTGTTTCTTTAAGAAAATTTTTATTTCTTTTTTACATTTAAAGGAGCTCTGGTGGCACAGATGGTTAAGTGCTGGGCTGCTTACTGAAAGTTCAGCGATTCAAATTCGCAAGCCTCTTCTGGGGAGAAAGATGTGGTGATCTACTTCTGTAAAGATTACAGCCTTGGAAATCCTATGGAGTAGTTCTATTCTATCCTATAGGGTCAGTATGAGACAGAATCCAGTCAATGGGAATGGGCTTTTTGTTTTTTTACATTTGAGGGATAATTTTTCAGGGTACAGAATTCTAGGTATGGTGTTTTTTGTTTTTTCTTTCAGCTTTTTAAATATTTTCACTCTCTTCTTGCTTCCATAGTTTCTGAATAGAATGGTGTCTTAGTTCTCTATAAGTAAAATGTTTTTATTCTTTTATTTTTATTTTCTATGCTTCTTTCTAGATTATCTCTTTGTCTTTGAAGTTTAAATGTGTTATGCCTATGTGTAGGTTTTTTGGTATTTTTACTGTTTTATGGGCTTTCTGGATCTGTGGTTTGGCATCTGTCATTAATTTTGGAAACTTATCAACCATTGCTACTTCAAGTATTTCTTCTGTTTCTTTTTCCCCTTTCCTCCTTCTGATATTCACATTAAGCATATGTTACATACAACTTTGGTAATTCTCACAACATTCTTGGAAACTCTGTTCTATATTTTTTATTTTTTGCTTTTCAGTTTGGAGGGTTTCAATTGACTTATTTTCAAGCTCACTGATTCTTTCTCAGCCATGTCCACTCTACTGACAAGCCTATAAAAAACATTAATATGCATATATATACATATATAGAGAGATTTATATGTATATTAGTTTCTTATGTATATATATATATATTAGTTTCCTACAAGCAGAGGTATATTTAAATTAAACATTTTCATATACATGTCTGTGAAGAAGCAGCTTTTTTTTTTTTAATTTGGAAATCTGAAACCGTATCAATGAACTTTTTGTACTCTGTTATATTAAAATGCAGTGTAGCCCTAGGGGCGCTGTGGTTAAGCATTCGACTGCTAACCAAAAAGTCAGCAGTTTGAATCCATCAGCCACTTCTGGGAAACCCTATAGGGCAGTTCTGCTTTGTCTTATAGGGTCGTTATGAGTCGGAATCAACTCGACAGCAATGGGTTTGGTTTTTGGAGTTATATTCAAATGTATTGGTCTGCCATTTTAAATGGATCTTTTACTATTTATGATTTTTTGTTAAAATATAGATTTTTAATATGTAATGCAAATGCATTGAAAAAGAAGTTATCTACATATAGATATATAGATACATATTTTACAATAACTCCACATTCTCCCCTTCTCACCAGTCCCTGAAAATCACTAAATAATTCTGTCTCTATATAATTTCCTAGTCTATATATTTTATACAAATGGGATCATACAATACTTGCATTATTGTGTCTGGTTAATTTTACTTAGCATAATGTTTTAAAGATTTATCTATGTGGTAACATATATCAAAGCTTTTATTTCTCTTGTGGCTAAATAATATTTCATTGTATGTATATATCACATTTTGCTTATCCATTCGTCGATGGACACTTGGGGTGTTTCCACTTTTGGCTATTGTTAGTAATGCTGAAATGAACTTTGGTGTGCATATACCTGTTTGTGTCCCTGCTTTAGATGTTTTGTGTATATACCTCTAGTGGAACTGCTGGGTCATATGATAATTCTGGAGTCCCTAGGTAGTGCAAAATGTTAAAGTACTCAGCTGCTAACAAAAAGGTTGGAAGTTTAATTTCACCCAGAGGAATCCCAGAAGAAAGGCCTGGTGATTTACCTCCAAAAAACCAGTATTGAAAACCTTAGAAAATACAGATCTACTCTGACACACATGGGTCAACATGATTCAGAATCAACTCAACAGCAATTAGTTTAATGACCAATGATGCTGAACATCTTTTAATGTGTTTGCTGATCATTTGTATACAGTAAAACCTGCGAAAGTCAGAACCTGTGTAAGGCAGAAACCTGTCAGAGAAGGAAAACTCAAATATTTCTCACTACAACCAGTGATAGAAAAGTGGTAAGACTGTACCCTGTCAAAGGTGAAAAACTTGTGAGACCTGGAAACACAAGGCAATTCATCACGTTCTGGCTCTCATATGTTTTACTGTATCTTCTTTGCAAAAGTCCTTTTCTGAATTTTCAATTACTTGTTTGTCTTTTTGCTGTTGAGTTGTAAGATTTATTTATGTATTCTGAGTAGGTCCTTATCAGATATATGATTTGAAAATATTTCCTCCCCTTCTATAAGCTGTCTTTTCACTTTCTGATAGTGTGCTTTGATGCAAAAAAAGTTTATAATTTTGATGGTGTCACATTTATGTATATTTTTATTTTGCTGCCTGTGCTTTTTGGTGTCATACATAAGAATTTCTTGACAGATTCAAGGTCATGAAGAGTAACTGTTATGTTTTCTTCTAAGAATTTTATGGTTCTAGCAATTATACTTAAGTTATTGATCCATTTCAAATTAATTTTGTAAGTGGAGTGAAGCCTAACTTCTTTCTCTTGCATGGGGTTATCTAGTTGTCCCGTTATCAATTGTCGAAGGAAATATGCTTTCATCATTGAATGGTCTTGGCACCCTTGTTGAAAATCTATTATCCATGGATTTACGGGCTTATTTCTGGACTCTCATTTCTATTCCATTGGTATATAGGTCTGTCTCTATGCAGTAAAGTACCACAATGTTTTAATTACTATAGCTTTGCAGTAAGATTTGAAATCAGCAAACGTGAGTCCTTAAATTTTGTTCTTCTTTTTGCAGTATTGTTTTGACTATTTGAGGCCCCTTGCAGTTCCATATATATTTAAAGAGTACCTTTTCATTTATTCTAAAATTTCTGTTGGAATTGTGATAGTGATCGCATTAAGTCTTTATATCTTTTTAGGTAGTATTGCCATGTTTAACAATATCAAGTCTTCCAATCCATGAACATAGGATGTCTTTCCATTTTTAGGTATTCTATTAAATTTTTTCAGCAATGTTTTATAGTTTTCAGTGTACACATCTTACACCTCCTTGGTTAAGTTCATTTCTACTTATTTTATTCTTTCAGATACTATTGTAAATGGAATCATTTTCTTAATTTCCTTTTCAGATTTTCCATTGCTGGTATATACAACACAAATGATTTTCTTGTGTTGATCATGTACCTTGCAACTTTGTTGCATTCATGTGTTACCTTTTGCAGTTTTTTAATGGATTATTTGGGATTTTCTATATGTAGGATTGTGTCATCTGTGAATAGAGATCATTTTGCCTTCTTCTTTTAAAATTGGATGCCTTTTATTTCTTTTTCTTGCCTTGATAGGCAAAATATTTTGAAAAATAAAATAATAAAGAGTAATTTCCTTCAATATATCAGAACACTACACATAACTAAAGTAAGAAATGAATTCTATGGATAGGTCAGAGGACTGATATAAGATCCTGGAAAGGACTTACGAATACTTGAGATTGTTTGGAGGAAGGTGTTTCATCAGTGTATGCCAGAATTTACAATCCATGCATATTTTGATCTCAAAAGCCACCCTTCATAAATACACAGTAGGCAAGGAAATGAATATAACCATATTCATCACTGTGTTACTTGCAAGCAAAATAAATAGTCAATTTAAATGTCCATCAACTGAGGCATCCTTAAATTTTGATAATATCAGACTATGAGATAATATGCAATATTTATCAAACATGAATATTTATATATTCTAAAATGGAAAGAGAATGCTCATGGTATATTTTAAGAGAGAAAAAAAGGTGTAAAACACTTGATGTAGTACTGGTTAATTAATTGTGTGCCTCTATAGGCCTCAGAAGCATTGCAAAATGCCTGAAAATGTGTATTAACTTATAAACAGTTTGTATTTCTTGATGCTGGGATGCAGTGTCATTCAAAGTAGGGAAACCCTTTTACTTTATACACATCAATATTTTTTATTTTTTTTACAAGCATGCATTGTTTTGAAATGTAAACAAAAATCTGTAACATTTTTCTGTATCTTGTGTCCTTGATGATGTAATATTTTACTTGGTTATGGAGACTACATTTTTTGCTTCATTTTTAGCCCAAACATTTTCTAGCAGACTATTTAGTATACCATTGGTAACATAAGGTATTCCAAAATAAATATTATTTGGACTCTTTAACAGTGATGACCTTACAGCTTATGCATGCTTTGTGATATTATCTAATGATACTATTTTTTATCATCATTTACTCACTTCACTTGCATTAAAAAATAGAGGCTTGTGAGACAGGACTATCTATTATAGGATTCAGTATTTGTAGCACACGAAATATATTCACAATTTCTACTCTTATTGGGAAACTTCTTTCTATCTCTCTGATAGGTTGTAATTACAACTCATATTATAGGGCATAAACATTTTTATTTGAATGATCAATAAATACTATATACACATACACATAAATAGATACATAGACAGATGCAAAGATAATTGAAAGTCATTATCTCTGCTTCCACAGCAATTTGTAAAATCATTGTCCTTAATGAATAGCCACACTCCTTACCCCATCATGTGGCGTTTGCATATGTCTAATTGTATTTATTTCTTTTATATAATTAACAATATGACTAAAATGCCGTGACCTAGTCATCATGCAGTAGATAAGTTACCTTTGTCTTGTTGTGGTGTAGAGACTTTCAACATTCTGTAATAGGATATGTGTGTGTTTATTATAACTCAGCAAGATTACAGATAGAAATGTGTTAACACACAATGAACATTAATATCAGACATATATATATATATACATATATATATAAAGCTTGGGATAATTTTCAAAGACTTCACTATTTGTACACGATTATTATTGTTTCAAAGTCTATGAATATAGCAATAATACACTTGGTTGGTTTGAGAAGAGCATTATCTTATGTTCAGAGGGTGTTCGTTGTTCCATTACTTATGCCTTGGAAGTGAAGTTTCCAACAAAGACACATATAGAGAAAGAAAGGGAGAAATACAGCTAGAGAGAGAAATCCTTCATACATATTTCTCAGTATAAGTTAGATTATGTTGGGGTTACCAACAAACCTAAAATCTTAATTTTTGGACGTATTAAAGATGTATTTCTCATATAAACAAAGTCTGTGGTGAGCTGGTTAGCCCTTTTCTGTCTTGAATCTCTGGCATCTGGAAACTTCAAGTTTTCACCAAGAAAAGAGGTATAATGGGGAAAACAGCTATTAACTACCTCAGAAATTAACATATACCATTATGCCCATATTTCAGTGACCTTCACTAGTCATATGGCTTCAATTTAATTGCAAGAGATGCTAACAATAAATAGAAACACGGATATTTAGTTACCTTTATTTTTGCCATACCTTGGCACTAAATGAGAAAAATTGTGCTAAAGAACATTGTCTCAGTTTTCTACTGCTGCCATAACAGAGATACCATAAGTGGGTGAACTTGAACAACAACATTTATTTTCTCACAGTCTGGAGGCTAAACGTCCAAATCAGGTGTTGCCATGTGGGTTCCAACTGTGAGCCTCTCTTAATTTCTTGTGTCTGCCAGCGACCCTTGGCATTCCTCAATGTTCCTTAATGTCTATCTTTCCCTCTCTGTTCCTTTGTGACTATTCTTGTCTTTTTATTGCTCAGAAGTCAGTAGGCTTAGGATCCACCCTACACTGGTATAACATCATTAACATAACAAAAACTATTTTCAAACAGAATAACATCCACAGATATAAAGTCTAAGAATTCAACACATATTTTGGGGAGACACAATTCAATCCATAACATTTGGCGCTTTGGCTCCCCATAATTTATGTCCTTTCTACACGCAAAAACACATGTATCTTATCACATCATACCCAAATGTCTTAACCAATTTCAGCATCAACTCTACGTAGAAAATTTCATCTACTACATCATCTAAATCAAGTATTTACTAGACTCTTGGTGTGTTCTATCCTGAGGCCAAATTCTTCTCCATCTGTGGACTTGTCAAACCTAGAATATGGGTTATCTGCTTCCAAAGTACAATGGTAGAACAAGCATAAGGAAGATATTCCCATTCCAAATTGTGAGAAATTGGAAGAAAAGACGAGGTCAGGGATACCAAGAAAGTTCAAACCCAACAGGGCACATCTCATTAGTTCTCAATGCTTAAAAATATTTCTCTGTTTTGTAGACACACATAGGTAATGGCCCTGGCTTTCAGATTTGGAACTGGAGATGCTCTCTGGAATCTGGGTAGAGGAGCCCATGGCCCTGGATGTCAGACCCACCTTCTAGACACACTGGGAAGGCAACTCTACCTCCTCAGCCTTACCCAAAACTCATTGCCATCGAGTCAATTCCAACCCATAGAGACCCTAGAGGACAGAGTAGAATTGCCCCATAGGGTTTCCAAGGAGCAACTGGTAGATTTGAACTGCTGACCTCTTGGCTAGCAGCCGTATCACTTAACCACTGCAATACCAGTGCGCTTCCTATTCTCCTGGCCCACCCACTAGCATGGAATCCCCTCCCCCTCAACTCTGGACAGCCTAGTTCTCTTAGCCAGCCAGACAACAGTCTCACCTTATGGAACTGAAGTGGTGGTTACTTCACTTTGAAATGTAGGAGGCGGTGGCTCTACCCTTTGAAATAGAGAAAGCAGTAGCTCTGTCCCCTGTATTCCTTCCAGCAGTTCTCAAGAGCCAATTGTTCACATCTATTTCCAATTCCATATTCACTGATAATGTGTTTGTAGCTTAAAATCAACCAAGGTGGGGGCAATTATACCACAGCATTTGGTAAATGCTAGAAATCAGGACTCCTCTCTTGCTCCCCAAACAGCTGCTTGTTACCCTTTTAAAGACCCAAATGTTTTCTCCTTTGAATTTTTTGTCGATACTATGTGTATTCTCTAATGAAGGTATACTGATTAAAGGATCAATTCAGAATTTTTGTTACGAGTAATGAATTTCGATACACATTATCTGGGATCCTGTATGTCCCAGTGGCCTGTGGAAGACACAAATCCTGCTGATATGAGTCAATGAAAAAATCATTTTTTTTCCTGATTTTTAAATTTTATGTCTTGAAAATTTCCAAAACATGAGGTAAAACATGAAGGCACCTGGCAATGACTGCACATACATTTTATTCTAGACTCCTTAGCCTTATTTTATTATTTTTTATGAAACTTGTCATAACATGGTACAATGCATTCTTCCTGATTGCAAAAGCAGTAGTACTTATAGCCCAAATAAATAAATAAAATCAATAAATAAATAAAGTCAAAGTATTTTTTTTTTTAATCTTAGGAAAATTACCACTACAATGCATTCTTCATTACTACAAAAACAGTACTTAGGGGCAAAATAAATAAAAATAAAGGAATCTGAATCCCAGAAAAATTACCACGACTATGTATTCTTCATTACAACAAAAGCAGTACTAATAGCTAAGAAAGCAGACATAGCTGCCCTGGAATACCGCAGAACTGCTCACAGCTGTGCACCCCACCTGCTACATGTGGAAGCAATGATTGGACCCTAAGATTGAATGCAGATTAAGAATAATGTATAGGATTCCAATCTCTTGAAATGTACCACTTTAATGCATTATTCCTTATTATAAAGGCATTATTTACTGTTTAGAAGCTAAAAAAGAAGGGAGCCAATAACACCAGGAAACAATGAACGGCATAAAGGAAGAAATGGCCACTACGGTTGAATGAAGACTGGCAATAGCTTATTCTCACCGTAAGTACGTTCTCACGAGAACATAGTAAAAGGGGAACATAGTGAGGAGGCTTATCTCACAGAAATAAAGGCAAACCTGTCAAATTTTAGAAAATTCACACATCTGGGAGGCATCACCTAATACAATTCTCAATATCCACAAAAATGAGGCTCCTACTGAGGATTTTTCTTGATTCACACATTTCAAAAGGCTAAACACTTTAAAATCGGTCTGCCCCTTTGCAAAGAACTCCGATGGTATTAAAATGGGTGGATACCGTATGTCCCATGGGTCTTGAAAGGAATTTAAGCATTTACTTGTTCACCGCTGATTAGAACCATGATAGGTCATGGGATTTGGTATCACACTTCATAGGTTTCAGTCCAGGTTCTGTCACTGGAAGCTTGGTAGCCTTTGCCAAATCACCAAACATCTGTGAGTCTCTAGTTCCTTACTGGAAAAGAAAATATTTAACCCTCCGAGGTGTTGCAAAGACTCATTGAATTAACATATGCACTGTGCTCAGAGCCTTGGTGGCATAGTGGTTAAGAGCTTGGCTGCAAACCAAAAGGTCAACAGTTTGAATCCACCAGCTACTCCTTGAAAACCTCACGGGGCAGTTCTACTCTGCCCTATATGGTCACAATGAGTCAGAATTGACTCAGTGGCAATGGATTTGGTGGTTTTTGGGAAGTGTGCTTTGATCAGAGTCTGCCACATAGTATCTGTTGAGGAAAGTTTAATTATTGTACTCATCTATTTTCCATTTTTTCCCACATTTAGTCTTCTTGCTTTATTTTGTTTTTATATATTTATATATCATATATATTTGTATTATATTGCTTGGGAATAATGTAAACCTCAAAGTGGACAAGCAGAGTGAATAGCACACAAATTATCTTACAGTTAATACATCGAGTAACTCCTGAAAATGTTGCCTTACATATCAACCAAGACATCTTTTTTTTTTGCAGACGATTTTTGCTCAGAGGGGAAAGAATACTTCAGTTGCTTTGGCTCTTGTTAGCAATTTCTGTCCATTTTATATCTCTATAATTATAAATTTTAGTAATTAGGAATGAGTGGCTGCTGTGTAATTTTTAACTTAAGAAAAGACTTCTAATGAAGACTTGTTTATCCACTGTTTGTTTATTGCTATCTGGCCCAAGAGAGGGATGGTATCATGGCCATAGCAATGAATAAGGAGCTTTGAATCCAGGCAAGAAATGTTATTAGAAGAAATAATTGCTGTTGATATAATTCAATACCAGGTAAAAAATCATTATAGTAGTCAAAATTCTATATTAAATATGTGCTTTCTTAATATGTTAAAGCTGTTTGATGATATTAGTATATTTGTCATAATTTGTACTTCAAAATTATGACAGTTTTTGTGAAAAAAAAATTATACACATTCCTTGAAGACCATATTTCAATTTTTTTAATGTGATGGTCCTTTTCTTTTCATTTCCTGAGAAAGTAGTTGTAATTAAAGTAATATCTTGACTGCATTTTATGGAAGGTAGAAAGTATATATTTCATCTGATTTGTTCCTATGTTCTCGCCACAGTGTCAGAATTTTGCTTTCAATACAGAAGTTCTTAATTCATACAAAATATAAATTATGAAATACCTCTGTCTGCCATGATTTAACAAGATAGAAAATAAAATTACTAAACTCTGGCAATGTTTTACAGAAAAGAATTAATGTAACTAATATTCTTTTCTCACTCTCCCCGCCCATTTACATTCCTCTACAAAGCCAGCAGCTGAGCCCCACAAAGGACATATTTGACAGATAAAGGACACAGATGCCAAGGTCTGGAATAAATTTTTTAGCTTTAACATCTGTGTCTATGCAAAGCTCTTGGCTGCTTTCTTAGTTTGATGCTTAGATAGCGCTGTTAGGTCTGTTGACGCCACTGCTAAATGTGCTAGTATCTGTATAGCAGGGTATAGTGACCCGCCTGGAGAGTTAAACATTGATACATTGGTTGAAAAGTCCTGTTCCTGGGATTTCATTATCCTTGTTCCCCTGAGTGACCTATGTCCACAAGAATTTGTCCCCATTTTATAAAAAGCACCCCAAAGAAAAGTAATCTGTGAATTCCACATAGGAGAAATGAGTGGAAGCAAAGCACTCTTCCCTAGGACAAATTCCCTCCAATCAAATTCCTTGGACTTTTGGTTGATTCTTTTCCCATTGCTTCAAAACTAAATAGCTATATAACAAAATTTATTTCAGTACTAGGAAGTAAACTGTTGTAATTTCTTCATTGAGTAAGTGAATACCATGCAATTGGAATCTAAAAGGACCTTTTTAATATTATTAGAAAACCATACATTTCACTTTGGGAAATATAGGAAATATATTCCAAAAATTGGAACACACCCCAAACATTGATTCAATCAAATTTATTGGATCATATTGTACAGATGCTTTGATATACCTTGAAAATCCAGTAATTCTCATACAGAAAAATCTAGTTGTCAAACACTTTTGGAAGAGGCTGCATAGGCCCAGCTCACTATTATTTACTCCCCGTTGCTAACTGCCACATTGTCTCATGATCTTGTCTTTCCCTCCAGTTCCAGTCTCTACAAAAGTTTAAGATTAATCAATGTTCGCCTTTGGAGGGTGAAAAACAAGTGATAATGATCTAGGAATGACAAACCAAACAAAGCACCCATCTTGGACAAGAAAACCAGGATGTCGCCAGATAACCCCCAAGAAAAGATTAACTCATCTGGGACGTGACCACCTCAAGGGGGAACTAACACCAACTTCTATGTCCCATAATCCTGTCCCTATAAAAGTCTTCAGTAGATCTCCAGTGGGGGAGACGGTTTTTTTGGAGGAATCTATTCCCCTCTGTCTCCTATATATCGATACATAATAAAACTCTTGCTGCTCGCCTCACCCCTGTCTCAGAATTGGCAATTGTGGCAGGCAGCTCCAATCCACGTTAGTGTGGTAATGCATTGACACAGGTAGATGAATATAGAGAGTTTTCTTCTCAATTTTACTAGAATGTACTCAGTTTGGTAAATATTTCAATGAAATCCAAATTAATAAACATTTCTTTAAAATTGAGTACTTTCAAATGTATGTAGAAAATGCTGTGAGCCAATAGAAAAAAGATGGAAACAATCTAAGTGTCCATCAAAGGATGAATGGTTAAACAAATTATGGTATATCCACACAATGGAATACTACGCAATGATAAAGAACAACGATGAAGCCGTGAAACATCGTATAACGTGGTGGAAGCTGGAACTTATTATGCTGAGTGAATTTAGTCAGTCCCAGAAGGACAAATACTGTATAAGACCACAATTATAAGAACTCAAGAGAAGGTTTAAACACAGAAGAAAACATTCTTTGATGGTTATGGGGGTGAGGAGGGAGGGTGAGGGTTATTTACTAACTAGATAGTAGATAAGAATTATCTTAGGTGAAGGGAAGGACAGCACACACTATAGGGGAAGTCAGCACACCTGGACTAAACCAAAGCTAAGAAGTTTTCTGAATACAATCAAATACTTTGAGAGACAGAGTAGCAGGGGTAGAGGTCTGGGGACCATGTTTTCAGGGGACATCTAGGTCAATTGGCATAACAAAGCTTATTATGAAAATGTTCTGCATCCTACTTTGGTGAGTGGCGTCTGGGGTCTTAAAAGCTTGCAGGTGGCCATCTAAGATGCATCAATTGGTCCCAGCCACCTGGAGTAAAGGAGAATGAAGCACACCAAAGACCAAATGAAAGTATTAGTCCAAGAGACGGAAAGGGCCACTTAAACCAGAGACTTCATCAGCCTGAGACTAGAAGAACTAGATGGTGCCCAGCTACTACCAATGACCACCGTGACAGGGAACACAACAGAGAGTCCCTGATGGAGCAGCAGAAAGATAGGGTGCAGAACTCAAATCTAGTAAGAAGACCAGACTTAATGGTCTGACTGAGACTGGAGGTACCCTAGAAAGCCTGGCCCCTGGATTCTCTATTAGCCCAGAACTAAAACAATTTCCGAGGCCCACTCTTCAGAGAGGCATTGGACTGGACTGTGGGACATAAAGTGATACTCGTGAAGAGTGTGCTTCTTAGTCAAGTAGATACAAGAGACCAAAGGGGCAGCTTCTGTCCAGAGGTGAGATGGGAAGGCAGAGAGAGTTAGGAGCTGGTTGAATGGACATAGGGTATCAGGGATGGAAAGGAGGAGTGTGCTGTCACAGAATGGGGTGAGCAATTAGGGTCACATAACAATGTATGTATAAAACTTTTTATGGGAGACTAACTTGAAATGTAAACTTCATTTAAACTACAACAATAAAAAAAATTAAAAAATGCTGTGAGCTACATAAATATAATTATCAAAAGGTCCCAACACTGAACAAGATCAGAAATTGGGGGTCAATATTACTAAATCACAGTTCATGAGAAAGTAATTTGATCTTAAATATTTAACAACTATCTGTTTTGTTTTTGTACTCAAAATAAATAAAAACTCATAGTAAATATCTGTTTATGCTCATGTTTATATGTGTGTGTGTGCACATGCCATGCATTTCTTTTGTATTTTGTAGCTTCTTTTAAATATTAAACTATGTGTTATCTATTTTAGTAGGTTTCTGGAATAATAATAATAAAACTAAAACAAAACTTAAAAAAGAAGACAATACACTCAGACACATGCAAACACACACTCACACACACATTTGTCCAGTGTAATTCCCCATTAAACACATCATTCTGATTTTGTTGTTACACCTTATAAGTGCAAAACACTTGTAAAATAATTTTAGGCACTATGAAGATTATTGTCAACACACACTTGGTTCTTCTAAACAAATATCCCTACCACACATTAAAACACATGTAAGATGTTGTTATTTTTGAAATCTAAATTTAAAAAATAACACAGTTATTAAGATGTATTTGTACACCTTAATCATTCCCAGAAGGGTACTTATGATTTAGCTTTAGTGCTATTCAAATGGGTTTTTTTGTGTTTAGGTTGTTTGAAATATTGTCTTCCAAAGTGTGGAGGAATCATTTGGATGACATTGTAAGCTCCTGATGCAAGGCTGAGAAAATTTCTTCCAAAGAGAGTATCTGGTTCTTTGGCAAAATCCGTTGGTAGTTTTTCTGCACCTCTAGGTCTGTTATATTGCTGGCTGCTTTTGAAGACCATTTTCTAGTTTACTGAAATAAAGGTCTGTATAAATCACTGAGACCTTCTGTGATGTTCATTTAAGTAGTTTAGAAACTAATGCTGCAAATATGAGAGAAGCACAATATTGACATCTGAATGCTGATATATTTCCACGAACATCTGTTTTTGTAAATGCCTGCCACTGTCTAAATATGCCAGATGAATAAACGTATTATGTGTTTAGTAGAAAAAATTATTTGAAAGTCATTTATAGTGTTTGAAAATTTACTCTTCACAAGTTCAGAAGTTAATTAATTGAGAAGTTCCAGTCAGAAAAGAGTTGTCCAAAATCTGATGTTTCTTCTGGTAAAGCTATTGGTGAAGTAAATAGAAAAAATATTCCTATGATGTGAGGTAATAGTAACACTTCTAGCATATTCTAATATTTTACAAAAATTCCATATGTGAAAAATGATTCTTTCAAGTATGGACTTTTTCATCATCTAGATAGCTTTAAGGCAGGATTATTTTCTCTCAGGGTAATTCTAACTATTATTATTCACTAATTTCCAACATAACTATAAATAAGAAGGTGCCCAAAATAAAGGATAATTATTAGTATATTTCCACATTATTTTTGGTAATTTTGTCTGAGTTAAAAATAGAAGTTAACAAGAGAGTATGTGAGCCTAGTTGTTGCAGAATATTATCATAGTAACAGTTGACTTCACTTACCTTTCATCAGATCTTCTTCTCTACAGGAGCAATTCCTGAGGTTCCCTTATTAATTCATTTATCTAGTATTTGTTCTTTTTTTTTAATGTGCAGGAAACTATTGCAAGTCCTAGAGATCAAAATTCAAATATTAAGAAGACCCCAAGTGAAAGAAACTTGCAGTGTGGTTATAATACTGATATGGGGTTTGGGAAAAGAAGGGATTTTTAGAGAGGATATCTGCAAGGAGAAGTTAAAATATAATAAGTACAGACATAAGGTTTAGTTGTTGTAGAAACACAAGTGATTAGCTCATTCTTCCTAAACAAGTCAAGGAAAGTTTTAACGAGGAGTTGCCATTTGACCTGGGTCTGACTGAGGAGTCAGGAGTTTTCAAGAACAAAGAGGTATGAAGTACACAAACAAACATACACATTCACACATACATATGCACACACATGTGTATAAACATACACACACATATACATACACACATGCACACACATATTTTTTTCCCATGGAATTATTAAGAGTTCCCCTGGAAAGATAAGTGAATGACACATAAATATGAACTTAACAGAGACTATCAAAAGCTACAACCTCTCCCACTGGTGAGATTTAAAAATATTTATAATATACTATTGGTTATCCCTAAAGGAAACAATTGAATGTTTAACTCAGCTTCCCTGTTATCAAATGTTGCCTTCACTGATAACAAAAATATAGAGTTATTATACTGCCTGTCCTCTGAGAGCAATCATTTTTCATAAGGAGGTAGAAGGCATGTTTTCTAAGTTCAAAGACACACTCTTATTAACAATGTGAACTAGGCTAACCAAGATTTTTAAATTCTCTGAGGTCCAACTTCCCAGTTGTAAAGTGAATATTATAATGGTAGCTCATGGGGATGTTATACAAAATTAAATAGATCTAAAAGCATGTGTAACATGGCACATGTTTAATAAATGTTATCTATTTTTTTAAGTATCATTCAAAATCTATGTCAGAGGTTCTACTCCATTATGTAGCTAATTTTGGATTTTAGATCTCTTTTATTCCCTTTGAATATTCATTGCCATGCTTCAGTGTGTCATCTTGGATTTTTTCATCTATGTACTTTGGCTTGAATCAAGCCAAAGTTCATTTTGTTATGCACAGTGGCTACTATTTCATGATCCACAGTGGCTACCTTCATGGTCCACCAGGCATGGTTCTTCCAGCCTAGGCACAGCAATGATGTACTCATATTAGGATATAAAACTCCTAAAAATCAAAAAGTAAATTATAAAAGTTATAAAAATCTTTATAAAACAAAATAATTAGTGGAACATATAATGGAAGAAATAACACAATTTTAATAACAGTAATAATAATAGCAATAAAATGATAAATAACAAGGAACTTAAAATACAGTTCATCTCTATGAAGACTATTTTACAACTGTAGAGAGGAAAAGAAAGATGATTTAAATAAATAAACAGTTTTCGGTCTTAGTAGAAAATAGAAACCAAGAATGTGAAGATATGAATTAGTATATAAAATAAATGCAACACTCAGTTATAGCCAGCCAGTTTTTATGTCAGTGTATAAATTGGCTAAACAACTTTATAATTAATCTGGATCGATTTACATGAAATTTTTGAAAAATAAGAGATTTCATGACACGCTAATGTCTTTAAAAGGATATGCATTTTTATTTAGTAGACTCACTGCTTTACTTTCCCCAATTACTTGCTTCTCCCTGTACCCCTGTCTTTTATCATGTAAACTACTATGGGCCTGCCACTCTGCCCCTAGGCCCAGCCACGAATTGCTTTAGCCAATCTGTTATTAAAAGATGTGGCAAAACAATGGTTTGAAAATGTGCTTGTGTGTTCCTGTTTAAATTTTTGATCATGTTAAAACACAAAGCAAGCCTGCTGGCGG
The DNA here is from genome assembly GCA_030035585.1 of Dugong dugon. NCBI lineage: Eukaryota > Metazoa > Chordata > Mammalia > Sirenia > Dugongidae > Dugong > Dugong dugon. The sequence goes on along the minus strand of CM057477.1, from coordinate 43,731,284 downwards.
ATGAGAGACATGTGGAGACAAGCCCAGTAGACTAAATCCTTCTAGCTGAAGTCAACCTAGACCAGCTAGCATTCAGCCCACTAACCATCTCAATGAACCCGGTCGAGACTAGAAAAAGCTGCTCAACCAAGCCCCACCTAAATGGTGAGCTAAGTTAGTATTATTATCATTTGCATTGTGGTTTTATTGTTTGCTGCTGAGATTTGTCAGGTAATGTGATTATTGCTACCAAGGATTGGGCGCTGCTGCAGCAAAACCTAAAATATGTGGATTTTAGTGGGAAAGGGGCAGAAGATGAAGAGACAATATTGTATAAAGGTAGGAAAATAATAAAGAATATCATAGAAGCAGGAGAAAGAGCAAAAAGACTGCTATATGATGGTGGGAATATGGTGATATATGTCATGTAGTGGCCAATTTTTGGTAAAACTGATGGAAAGTAGAAATGTACCTGAGCAACAGGATTTCCAGAAAGATATTTGAAAACTGTGCATGACTCTAGTAGTGGCATATGAGAAGAAATTGGATAATTTGCACATGGAATTTAAAAGGGGAGCCCTGGTGGCACAGTGGTTAAGCAATCGGCTGCTAACCAAAAGATCCACAGTTCGAACCCACCAGCTGCTTCACTGGACAAAGATGTAGCAGTCTATTCCCATAAAGATTATATAGCCCTGAAAACCCTATGGGGCAGTTCTAAGGGTTACTGTGAGTCCCAACCGACTTGAAGGCAATGGGTTTGAGTTCTTTTTTCTTGCAAGATGGGATAACAAATTTTCATGTTTACTATCAAAAGCTACAAATATTTCCAAATTAAGACTTCTAAAGATACAGCTCAAACCATGGGTGAGGGTATGAGACACTTCCTTTTATCCTCTGAGGGGGTTAATCTGGTGCCTGGTAAACTTTCTCTTTTAGACAAAAGAATTACTAGGAATCTTGAAGCTTGATATGCACTCAGTAATAGTGATAGAAGGTGAGAGAGAGAGATAATTTGAAAGAATTTTGGATATGACTTTGAGCTCAAGTGAGATACATAGTCTGCCCACAGAATTTTCGGAACAGATGCCCTAGAAAAAGAGCTGCCACCCTGGACAAAAAAGGGATTTAGCCTGTTCAAAAGGTAAAAGATCTCTGGGCCCTCAATTTAACACAGACAGGAAGCAGGCTGATAAAACTTCTCAAAGGGTGTATTTTTTCAATACCCTCTTCAGATCTGGCTAAGGAGCTGGACGGAAAAGGAAGGACGTTCCTGGCGAGACACTCCCAGGAACAGAACTTGCCTTAATCAAGGAACATTCTCCAGCCACAGACTGGAGACTTAGAACCATTTGCCTAGAGTTACTCCTGTATTGTAGGATCATTTACTGCTATGGGTGTCTCATGCTTCCATTTGTTGATGTAAGTGTTTATTGTGGTCATCCTGTCCCTGACTCACCATTGTGTGTGAAGAGGCAGTTTATTCTTTTCTTTGTTTTTTTTCTTTGTTTGTATGTGTTTGTTTGCTTCTGTTCATAGATCTACAGGTTAAGAGGAACCCCATCCAGAAGCCAGCACAACTTGTACAAGGCAAGGTCATGGAACCTCCATAGACACATCCAAACTCCCTGAGGGACCAAATTGCTGGACAGAGGGCTGTGGGGACCATGTCTCAGGGAACATCAAGCTCAATTGGCAAAACATAGTTTATAAAGAAAATGCTCTACGTTCTACCTTGGTGATTAGTGTCTGGGGTCTTAAAAGCCTGTGAGAAGCCATCTAAGATACTCCACTGGTTTCACCCCTTCAGGAGCAAGGGAGAATGAAGAAAACAAGACACAAGGGAAGGATTAGTCCAAAGGACTACTGGACCAAATGTACCATGGCCTCCACCAGGCTGAGTCCAGTACAACTAGATGGTGCCCGGCTACCACCACTGATTGCTCTGACAGGTATCACAACAGAGGGCCCCGACGGAGCCGGAGAAAAATGTAGAAAAAAATTCTAACTCACAAAAAATATCCAGACTTACTGGCCTGACAGAGACTGGAGAAACCCTGAGAGAATGGCCCTCTGACACCCTTTTAGCTTAGTAATGAAGTTACTCCTGAGGTTTACCTTTCAGTCAAAGATTAGACAGGGCCATAAAACAAAAAACAACTAATGGGGCACAGCAGTCCAGGGACAAGGACTAGAAGGCAGGAGGGGACAGGAAAGCTGGTAATAGGGGACCAAAGGTCAAGAAGGGAGAGTGTTTACAAGTTGTGGGGTTGTTAAGCATTGTCATAGGACAATATGTGTACTGTTTAATGAGAAACTATTTGTTCTGTAAACCTTCATCTAAAGTACAATTTAAAAAAATTAAAAAAAAAAAAAAAAAAGAGGAACTCCATCCATACCTATGTAGACAACAAGACTTAAACTTCGTACTTGACACTGTCATTAAGTCAAGCTTTTGGGGGTCTTGGGCTGGGAATGTGCACATTTTGTGAGAGTACATAAATAAAATTTTGTGCAAAGTCCAGACTCGTGGTAAATTGATTCCACTAATGGGCCCAATTTTTCATTCCCCCAGGTATCAAAGTCCTGAGAAATAATTTTAATTCTCCTTGAATCTGGATTTCTGGGCTCCTTGAATTTGGGGTGATTCACCCAGACCATTGCCCTGAGATCTTGTTTTGAACATTGAGCCTTGAAGAAACTGGTTTCCTAAAGTCACCTTTAAGTCACAGCCTAGTAAGTAGTGAAGACTAAGCTACGGCCTTAGACACCGGATTCTTTCGAAGAATTGTCTATGTACCTTCAGTTTTAAGGAACAGAAATTCCAAGATCAGACTAGAAGCTGTGTTTTAGGGTAAATTGTTATTATGTAAACATTGTTCTGGCCTTTTTCCATGGTAACGTCCTTAAGATGGGTTATAAGAATTTTTGGAAGGTCTTTTCATCTTCAGAACATTTTTAACTACCTAGAGAAATGCTTCCCCTATTTACAAATTGTAGATTAAATAAACTTCAATCAATTTCTATTATTGGCTAAATATGATTTTTGTTTTAACAGCCTTTTGCTTTTTACTGTCATTCTGTTCCCCTAATCAAGTGATTTGTTTTGTCTAATTTAATGCTGGAATTTGCAGGTGGTGCAAATGGTTAAGGTGTTTAGCTGCTAACCAAAAAGTTGGAGCTTCAAGTTTACCCAAAGGGATCTCAGAAGAAAGGCCTGGTGATCTACTTTCAAAACATCAGCCACTGAAAACCCTACGGAGCACAGTTCTACTCTGACACACATGCAGTTGTCATGAGTCATAGCTGACTCCACCGTAACTGGTTTTAATCTGATGTTAGCAAATGTGACACAAACAGAGACTTGAAAATGTGTTTGCATGTTTTCACTTAACACTTTAGTGCTTTAGTACATACAGTTAGGGATTGAATTGTGTCCACCAGAAATATCTGCTGTAAATCTTAATCCTGTGGATGTAATCCCATTTGGGAATAGGGTTTTCTTTAGTATGTTAATTAGGCCATATCAGTGTAGGTTGTGTTTTAAGCCAATCATTTTTTATATAGAAAAAGAGCAGAGTAAGCATAGATGCAAGGAAGCACAGATGGGGGATGATAGATACCACCCACATGGAGATTGTCAGGGAAACAAGGTTCAGAAGCTGAAAAGAGACAAGAATCTTCCCCCAGAGCTGGCAGAAAAATCCTTCCTCTAGAGCTAATTCCCTGGATTTGGACTTCTAGCCTCCTAAACTATGAGAAAATAAATTTCTGCTCCTTAAAGCCAACCACTTGTGGTAGTTCTGTTACAGCAGCACTAAGAAACCAAGACAATCACCATGAGTATATCCTCAGGCTGGCCAGCTAGAGGATGAAACGTGAAAAGAGCTGTCTTAGGTGAAGCCATCCTACTTCATCCAATAAGTTCACCTGAGACCAGAAATGCCCGTCTGAGCCAAACCTAAACAATCTTAAAAATTCATATGACAAATAAACATTAATTTTTGTGTACCACCTGAGATTCTGTGGTTGTTTGCCAGACATCATTACTGTAGTGAGAGATAAAGGATACAGAAACATATACTTTGATATTTGTATATTGATACTTTGTGTGTGTGTGTGTGTTTCTGGATAGAGACTTTAATAACAAAAAGATAGCATAATAGAACAACAAAATTCCACAGGAAACTCATTAAGAGAGAAAAAACAACCATTAAACATATGTAAAAAGATTTTTCCCACAATTAAAGAAATGCCAATTAAAGCAATTAGTTACCTTTTTTTTCTGATTCAACTTGCAAAAAATTGAAAGACATTATAAAGAAAAAGAGAGAAATTAAGAGGCAAACATGCAGAAAGTGAACAAAGCTCATATTCTCTCAATAAGAGTCAGGTATTGGGAGAAATTTTGGGAGAGCATTTTGGCAGGCATTAAGTAAAAAAAAAAAGACTATTCATTCACGTTGAATCGATCCTTCTTCTAGGTCTTTTTTCATAGATTTATTTAGGTTGTGTATAAAAATGAATATAGTTATTCAGCATCTTGTTCCTTAAAAAAAAGTGAAAAGCTTTGAAATATGCACTTGCATAATATTGGAGAACTTTCAGTAAACACTTGTGCACCATCCAGAACTCCCAATTTTTTTCCAGCTGCATGACTGATGGTTGCTGAAGGCACACAGCTGAGTTTTTGTCCAAGAATTGTCCTTGGACAAAGGAAACTTCCCTGCCCAAGGTTACTCCCTCTCTCTGGGAACTGCCTGCATATGACTGTCAATGTGAGAACATAAAGACCCAGTCTCCTTGCCTCATTTGGAAAAATTCTGAAGGGTCATTCCAGACCCAGAGTTCCTAGGTTGGCTGAGGTCTCAGTTGCAAATGCACAGAAATTCAACTTCTACTTCTGCCCAGTCAGCTTCCCTCATCTTGCATGGGTATTTTTTTTTCTGATACCCAAAAACCAAACCCATTGCCATGGAGTGGATTCTGACTCATAGAGCTTCTGTAAGGACAGAGCAGAACTGCCCTATAGAGTTTCCAAGGCTGTAAATCTTTAAGGAAGCAGATTGCCACATCTTTCTCCTGCAGAGCAGCTAGTGAGTTTGAACCACTGACCTTTTGTTTAGCAGCTGAACGCTTTGAGCACTGTACCACAAGTCCTCCTTTTGTTCTGCTAATGCTCGTCAATATATCCAATACTCTTCCTGCAAATTTACTTTCTGGGGAGACTGATCCAAGACATTAGTTACATCTACTATGTTAAATTTACACACTGTCATACTGTGAAGTGATTAGAATTGTTGTGAACAATGAATATTTATTTTCAGTAGGTGTTAACATATATTATTGTTGATGGAAAATGGAGTTTCCAAAATGTATATTATCCGCTTTTGGCGAGAAGGCATTATTTGAAGAAGAAAGAGAACAGAGTAGCAGCGGGATCAAACTTAATCAGGTTGACTCCAGAGTCCAGGGTATGGTACTTAAACACTGTTACTTATTGATAAACTACAGATAGCCTCTCTTGATGCTGTCCTTATCACAGAGCAAAGCCTGAGTTTAGGAAAAGTTGATTTGAAAATATTTTAAATTGAGAATATATATATATATATATATATATATATATATATTATTCAGTGGAAATCTTTAGTCTTGAAAGATTCTCTCAACTTTTGAAACACACACACAAATTCAACAGTGCGTGAAAATCCTAAATTAAAAAACAACTTCTGTCTTATAAATTTTTACTTTTTAAAAAGCATATGTCTCCTAATTGTTCAAGACAGAAAATAATGATTTTTACTCTTGACGCATTCACTGATTTGGAAAATATGGAGTGATTGGCTTGGAAAATTATTTAAAAAGTCAAGTAGTTTGATGTTATTGGTTTTCTTAGTAATTTTCTTGATGTATATTCATAAATAGTAAAGTTTAGAGTAAAGAGGTGGCAATAAAGTAGCTCTTTATAACAAAATTCAGGGTACATGCAGTAGGATAGTGGAATGGCAAAAATAGATCAAGGAAGTAAAGATGTATAATCTTAATTTTTTTTTTTCCTGTCCTTTGGAAAGTGACATGAATTCTTCAGTACTAACCTTACCAACATTTAAAAATCTTCCTGGGGAGTTTAAACTTCAGTACAAAATTTAGAATTATCAAACTATCCTATCTTCCACTTTATCTTAAATGGTCTAAAGAAGGAATATTATTTTCAGAAAAAAAAATTGTTGGTTTACTTTGTTGTTGTTATGTTTTATCACAAATAAAGAAGAACCTGAGGAGCATTTTACTGACGCACATAGCAGCGCAATATGTGGGTCAGCCTGTGACATGTTTTAGTACGTAAATATCCCCAGTTTGACAAAGAAAAGTAATATTTTACAAAATGTACATGGCATCATCAGCTTGAGAGTTTTCCAATCTTCATGGCACGTTTTAAAAAATGCATTCTTCAAATATGTCCACATATTGGGTGTCAATTCTGGTAATTATGTTATTTTCCAGAATGTGAAGATTTATGTATATGCTAATAGTATTACAATAATGTGTCTCAGAAACTTAGAAGAATTAACTCTGACACCCGGTAATTCGCAGAACTGACGGCTTCTTTGCAAACAAGATTTCTGGCTTCACTCATCTGTGAGAACCCTCAGTAGATACAAGATTTCTTGGATTTATTAAAATCGTCTTGTATTTTTAGAGATTCAATTTTCCTAATTATTTATTTTTATTTTGAAATGAGAATAAAAACAAAAACAACAATGGTTCTTTTTGGCACATTCAGATTCTGAATTTGAGTATAAAATCATGATTTCTTTGCTTCATGTAATTCTGATACAACCCCACCAATACACTGTTACAATGTTAAAATTATTGATATTGATTCAAAAGAGAAAATTTTTCTTTTCAGAATTTTAAAATAATTGCAACTAAAAATAAATGTGTAAACAATTTATAAATTTATTGATAATTATCGATTCATCTCAAGTAAGGTAATGAAAAAAATAAAGAGCCCATCAAGTAACATTGTTAAATTAAATGTGTTCAGATGGTACTGTATAGCATTATTATTATTTTCATAATTCAGTCAGTATCAGCTGAGACAATGTCTTAGAAACTAAAAACTAATTATAATTTTCTCTTTAAATAATGTTAATTCCCTGTCTGAAATCCTAACCCATAAAGATATCCTTGACCATTCTTAGTTAAAGCTATACATTTGTAAATACCTATAACACTTTAACTATTTACTGGAAATTTTAATTTAGTTAACACCTACTCACACAGATGCACACTGACCGTGACACTCTGATGAGAGACCAAGCAATTGTTCCTCAGCTTTGCGTATCTGCTGTTAAGCTCGACAGGCAAAACAATGGACTCGAACATCCCAAGTGCCATGAAGATGGGGCAGGAGCAGGCTATGCTTCCTTCTGTTATACATAAGGTGGCTATGAGTAGGAGCCAACTCCACAGCAACTAACAACCGTAACAACAATGCTAAGCTCAATATACGACACTTAAAAAATTCTTTAGGAGCACTAGTGATGCAAGGGTAAAGTGCTTGGCTGTTAACCGAAAGGTAGGGGGTTGAAAGCCACCTGGCTATCTGCTTCCATAAAGATTACTGCCAAGAAAGCCATATGAGACAGTTCTACTCTCTCACTTGTGGCGACTATGAGATGGCACCCAACAACAAAAATTCTTGTTGAAATGACATTTTAAAGAAAAATTAAGCTTAATAGGAAATAGCATTAAATGTCCAAATCCTCAATGATCAGCTCATAAATCTCCTGAAGAATTAATGATGGATAATGATGGATTGTTTCTGTGTGGCACAAACGGTTAAGCATTCGACTACTAATCAAAAGACTGGAGGCTCGAGTCCACCCAGAGGTGGCTCAGGAGATAGGCCTGATGATCTGCCTCCAACAAGTCATGGCCTTAAAAACCCTGTGGAGCAGTTCTTCTCTGCACACATGAGGTTGTCATAAATTGGAATTAACTTGACAGCAACTAACAACAACAATGCTGGATTAGTCTTATGTCTTTGCTAATATGACTCTCTGCAATACGGTTTTCAATTTTCATGAAAGATTTGTACCATCCTCCCGTACATATGAAGTAGACAGTGAGTAGTTCAATACTTTATGCTTTCCAGGAAAGTTAGGTAAAATTAAACCCTATATTTCATTGTTAAGTTTTAAAGAAAAATTACATCCCTGGCTATGCTACCGTTTCCTAAGAGAGATTTATGAAGTTTGTAATGTCGGATTGGGAGACGCATTTGATATTTAATTATTTAATTTGTCAATGTATTTTACTCAATATTGATATGGCTTATTTACATGAAGAAAAGCAGGTGAAGGTAGTGAGGGGTTTGATGATGGAAAACTGAGAGATCAGAGTATATATAACCCGTTGCCATCCAATCAATTCTGACTCATAGTGACCCTATAGGAGAGAGTAAAACTGCCCCATAGAGTTTCCAAGGAGCAGTTGGTGGATTTGAACCACTGACCTTCTGGTTAGCAGCCGTAGCTCTCAACCACTGCTCCACCAGGGCTCCAGAGTATACATAATTTAGTGGAAATAATAAGGCTCTAAAAGTAAAATGCCCAGTTCTTGATCCCTATTCCAAAAATTACTAGCTGTAAGAGTTTAAGTAATTTCTTTCAATATCTGTGATAACAAGAAATTTGAATCATATATGTTGATGGTTTGAGGGGAGGATATACAATTTTATAACTGCTGAGTAATTATAACCAAAAATATATATACAGTCTTGGTTTGCCACCGTGGAAATGCTGGTAAGAGGACATCAGCAGCCATTACTTAGCTATGTACAGAAATAATACCTCTACTCAAATTATAGTTTTGGAAAACCATAAAAACTCACAATGTCCATTAAACAAAAATTCACGGGACCATGGTCTGTATTTTCATTTTTTGTTGTCTGATTTTGCTTCTGTGAGGTGTGTTAAATTTTTATTTTATTTTCCAGACTCCCTGGAGTTAAAAAGGCTGTTTCAAAGTGTTGAACAGTTAGAGGCCTGAATGCTTCTGTGGGGGGCAGGAGGGAGAGACTATTTGAAATCCTAATCTCCTCTGGTATCATTTGTTTGCAAAAACATTTCTGATGGCATACATGTTTCATTTGTTTGCTTGCTCAGAAATTTTAGTTCTGATATTTGCCAAACCCTTTTGAATAGATAAGTTTGAATGTTTAGGGGTTTTATATGTCCTGCTCTTAACCCTTTCTTACTTCAGTTTTTTCTTGTTCTGAATTTTTTGATGATGGCATGTGTTTTCAGTAGTGGAATTCATGCTTACTAAACGAGTGTGTTCAAGATTTTGGTTGGAATGTGGATTCTGAGAAATATCATGTGGGCATACATGTTCCCACAAAACACTGGTGCTACTCTGGTGATAGTCTGGTGCCATGTTTACTGGGCTCTGTCTGTCCCAAGGATCATGGGAGGCAAGATTATTGGGTGGAACCTTCCATTTGGTTACACTGGGCACCTCTGGTTTTCCAAATATCACACACACACACTCACACACACACACATAAATCCACCAGGAAGCCATAAGTATGCTTAAAAAGCTGATCTAGCTGCACAAAAGCCAAGAGACAAAAATTTGGTCAATCAGACTTTCTGGATGCACTACCTCACACATAAGCCTTCTTACCTTAGTAAATATTCACCAAAGAACATTTCTTTTGGTTTTCACAGTTATACAAGTCCCCACTGGAAAGCAGCAGATACTTTTAATGGGAAAAGTAGCCTCGCAAGAAACCTGAGAGCCCTAAAATATTTGTGGACAGCTTCTGTCCCAACAATTCTGAAAGGGCTTTTTAAATGAAGGAGCCCTGGTGGCACAGTGATTAAGTGCTCAGCTGCTAACTAAAAGGTCAGTGGTTCGAACCCACCAGCTGCTGCTCAGGAGAAAGATGTGGCAGTCTGTTTCATAAAGATTACGGCCTTGGAAATCCTATGTAGTAGTTCTACTCTGTCCTGTAGTGTCACTATGAGTCGGAGTCAACTTCACAGCAATAGCTTTTTTTTTTTTGTCTCTCAAATGACCTGATAATACATTAAAACATATGAAAATTGCTTTGTTTTGCCCCTCCCCCATGTTTTTTTTTTTTTTTTTTTTAATTTCTTTCTCTCTGCCTTTTCTATAAAAACTCTTAACCTGTTTTTGTTCAGGGAGGTAGCTCTTTTGGTTGGGACATGTGTTTCCATCCACAGATCTTTTAGAAACCAAATTAATTCTATAAAATTAACCTTGTCAGAATATTGTTTAATAAACAATAATCAAACCACAGGTGATCAATATCATTCATATATGCAAGTAAATTTGAGTTATATTCTTATCTAAGGTAATATTCTGTGTTACTCTCCCACAGTTGTTTTTGATGGTTTCACCAAGGTCTGCAACATGAGTCTTTCCACTGGAGTCAACAGAAACAGGCAGTTTGAGTTTACACTTTATCCACATATCTCGTGCCACATGATGCTTTCCCTTGGCACCGCTGTTGATCAATTTTTGTGATGATAAAGCTCTTTACCTTTCATCTGCTGAATTTGGTTTTGTTCATGTCTATTTCATGTATCTGTAGCATTCATTGCCCCTTGGTGGCAGCAAAGATAGTAAGCTAGTTTTGAAAATCTGACCATCTGGTCTCAGTCAGGTGGAATAGGACAGGGAATGAATTCTCTGCAGGAGGTCAATCAACTCAGAATCTGGTTGGCTTTATATTTTTGTCAGTTTTGTTAGTCTTTTTGTCTTGAGGATTCCTCAGGTTGAGCTACTTATTGCTGAGCTACTGATCCAAGGTAATAGCTTAGTGGCCATTAGCCATTCTCAGCTCCAGGGCTGAGAATTTGCTCATGTCACTTCTGGAGATAACATCTTAAGGATGGTTAGAATCTTCTACATTGTTTGTCTTTTGGTATTTATTTTTGCTGGTATTCTCTTTCTCTGCCTATGTATCTGTGAGCAGGGAGAGAAAAAGCTTTTCTACATTGTTCATAAGAAAAATAAATTAGCATTTATAACCTCATGTTTTTAACTGTGGTTGTTTCATAGCCGTGACCAGCTCCTTTTTAACATTTTGGGAATTAATTGACCGTAAGAGTTTGTCAAATGTACACACTATAGGCGCACTACAGGGATATCTAATTTAAGCTGATTTCCTGTCAAAGGGAGAGAAGTATACAGAAAGTCAATTGAAACTGATTTTGTAAAACTCCAGAACAAGAGATCTTTAATTATTTGTTTAACAAATGTACAAGTGAGCTTAAATATCTGTTGGAATGAGAATATAGGCAGAAAGGAAAGGATTGCTTCTGGCTTGACTCAAGATTTCTAGATTCTTTTTTTTTTTTTTAAAAAAAAACAGGTTTATTGAGATACAATCAACATACCAGCAATTCAACCATCTATAATGTACAATTCAATGGTTTTTAGTATAGTCACATAGTTGTGCATCCATCACTACCATCAATTTTAGAACACGTTACTTGCCCCCAAAAGAAATTCCAACCCCTTAGCCATTACTCCCCAGGTCCCCCATTGTCATGGTTTGAATTATTTCCCCCCAAAAATGTATGTATCAATCTGGCTAGGCCATGATTCCTGGTACTGTGTGATTTTCCTGTATGTTGTAAACCTGCCTCTATGATGTTAAGGAGGGAAGATGGGTGGCAGTTGTGTTAGTAAGGCAGGACCTGATCTACAAGACTGGATTGTGTCCTGAGGCAATCTCTTGAGATCTAAAAGACAGAAGTGAGCAGAGAAACAGGGGGACCTCATACCATCAAGAGAGCAGTGCCAGGAGCAGAGCGCGTCCTTTGGACCGGGGTCCCTGTGCAAAGAAGCTCCTAGTCCGGCGGAGCATTGATGAGAAGGCCAACAGAGAGAGAGAGAGACTTCCCCTGGAGCTGACACTCTGAATTTGGACTTTTAGCCTACTTTGACTATGAGGAGATAAACTTCTCTTCATTAAAACCATCCACTTGTGGTATTTCTGTTGTAGCAGCACTAGATAACTAAGACACCCATCCTTCCCATTTTAAGCAACTGCTTTTCTGTCTCTGTAGATTTGCCTATTCTAGACATTTTGTACAAATATAATCAAATAATATGTTGTACATTATGACTCTTTTTTTTTAAACTCAGCATTATGTTTTCAAGTTTCATCTATGTTGTAGCTTTTCTTTTCAATGTCAAATGATATTTTATTTTACTGATTGAGTCATCCATTGATGAAAATTTGAGTTGTTTCCACTTTTTGGTTATTATGAATAAAGCTGCTATGAATATTCATATGCAGGTTTTTTGGTAGATGTGTTTTCATTTCACTTGGGTATATACTTAGAAGTGGAATTGTTAGATCATATGGTAACTCTTTGTTAAACAGTTATAGAAATTGCTAGACTGTTTTTCAGAGTGGCTGCACCATTTTACATTCCCACCAGCGTGTATGAGGGTTCTGATTTTTCTACATTCTTCCCAACTCTTTTTATCTATCCTTTTGATTGTGGTTATGCCAGTGGGTATGAAGTGACATTTCATAATCGTTTTTATTTGCAGACTGGAGATTCTTGACATCTCAAAAAATTACAAGAGTCCAGAGTACATTTTTTTTTTCCTCTCCCTTCACTCAAAAGAAAATAGCGATATCTCTTAAAAATACATTAAATGCAGGTAGTCAATATGTGAGGGAAAATTCTGCATGCTAGCAGCAAGATGTTAGTCAACCTTAAATTTCAGCCCTGATGGGACCCACAGTCTGATTTAAAGACAAAATACAATGCGATAGATGTAAAATGCTCCATAGTTCCCAACTTGCACCAGAATTGTATTAATTTCTTCTGCTTTGTGTGAAATCTTTTCTAAACTAAACAATTGACATGCATTATTTGATCTCCAAATTTTCAAGTGTCTTAAACTTTAAAATAATTTTTATTTTGGATAAAAACTAATAAGTCTAAAACGATTGGCTGCTAACTGAAAGGTCAGTGGTTCAAACCTACCAGCCGCTCTGTGGGAGAAAAGACCTGGTGATCTACTCTCATAAGGATTTCAGCCTAGGACACCCTATGGGGCAGTTGTACTCTGTCCTATGGGCTTGCTATGAGTTCTCACAGAAATGACATCTATATATACACATATGAAATTGTATATTTCCAGAGATTAAAAAAAATATGTAAACCCTAATTTAAAATTCTTGCCCTTTAAGATATTTTAGAGTAGTTGTTGAAGCTTTAACTCAAAGAAAAGAAATATATATATATAAATATATGTGTGAATTTGTGTATATACATGCACACACAGGCACACACCCACACATTACCTGTGTCTATCTATATATAGCTATGAATTAAAAGACCTTAGTTGCCAAGTGTCAATTTAAGAAGCTAAAAAAAAAAAAAAAAAAAAAATTAAGGTAGGCAGTCAAAGAGTAGAAGAAAATGCTTAAAAAGCCTCTTTTAAAACGACATTTGAAAAGCTTTATATAACTGTTATATAAACAAAGAAAAACATATGCTGCTTAGTTCAGGTAATTTTTTAATGAGTGTAGATCATTCAACATACTAAACTAATTTAATCTTTTCTTTCTATACAGCTATTTGTTCTTTCTCTGAGACGTACCAATGTGGAAAATAACGTTAGCATAATATTGTAGCTTGGGCAAGATTTGGGTTTATTTTCTCAAGGAAAACCTTATGGGAAATATGAACTTCTAAACTTTCTTGTAGTGATTTTACTGGTCTGGTCAGCTGATATTCCCATTAAATATTTTAGATTATGATAATGTAAAAATCAGTTGTTCAACTAAATTTAAAAAAAAAACATGCCTTTTCAAAAGATATGCTCTTTTAAATTTCATTGATTGCTACTAAACATGGATTCTTAGTTATTCTACTTGCATAGCAAGTGCATTAATATAATCCTTTCGTGATCATCACAGGTACCTCTAGGGACCAAGGACATTTTCTGCCACTGGAGGTTTATTGGGAAGCTGCTGCACCATTAACGGTTCTTGCTGCCACAAGACAGGGACCTTTATGACTGTTTGACACGGAGGAAATGGACATGTGTGCAAATTACTGTTTTTTACAGGGTATTGTATGAGGGGTCTGAATTTTTGGTAGGAAGAATAGAAATTTTTAGAATTTTTATTTGTTACACATATGTACCAGTAGACCTTGGTGGGGATTCTGAGGTATAATTAGCAGTAATTCGTATGTACCACAGAACACTAAGGTTAAGCTTGTAGGAGGGGCAATTAAAAGAAAATCTATACTACATACCAAAAATTCAAACACACTTAATCATTCAGCATGCTTCCATTAATGAAAACACATGACATCAACAAAAATTCAAACCAGAAAGTAATTGGTTCACAAGAGGGTTAAACTGTTGTCTCCCTGAGAAAACATTATGAACAAGTAAATGTGCTTCTTTTCAAGGCCACTCTTAAACATAGTGTCCAATGTCACTGATTGATTATTTATATGGGCTAATATTCAGTTAATTAAAGGTAAATTTTTGTATATCTGGACAAATTCTACCTATCTAGATCTAAATTCATCAAGGATAGGTATACAAATAGCCACATTTTAAATTCTTCTTCTGCCTCTTGGTTTTATTTGTTAATATTTATTTTAGCAGTCATAAAATAATGGGTGGAAAAGGGCAAGGAAAAACCTTTGGTTCATGTTAGTAACATATATTTTTGTTATAGTAAAGTATTTTAAAGGTATTCACACTCTGTGATCAAGGAACACAGCTAGTCTTTGATTTGACTTACTGCTCTGCCAGTCCTGGTAGAAACATAGCAACAAAAAGCTACACATATTCAAGCTGAAAAACAAGTTTTGTTTCTATATTAGTTAAGAGGATTATAGTTTTCTTAAAGTGGTAAATGTAAGCTGATTGGCACCTTGTTTTATATGACACGCTAATAGGTCAATATATTTTAAAGTAAAAGCTATAAAGCTATAAACTATGTTATACATAGGGTTTTATTTGCTATTTTAATGAGACCATGTCAGTATAGTATGTGTCCTAAACCTACTTTCTTCTGAGTTGTAAAAGAGGAGAGAGACACAGAGACAAGCCAACACAAACAAGGGAAGATAGACACATGAAGATGCCCAAGGAACCCAGGAACACCAGAACTACAGAAACTGAAACAAGGATACTCACCCAGAGCCAACAGAGAGAGCCTTCCCCATCATACTTGATGCCCTGAATTCAGAAGTCTAGTCTCCTAAAATTGAGAAATTAAATTTCTGTATTTCTGTTACAGCAGCACTAGGATGTTACAGCAGCTCTAGGAAACTAAGAATTCATCTTGTCAGATGTTGTAAACAAACAAACTGATAGAATATAGACAGTCACATACTCAACAGGAGAGAGCTTTAGTTTTCAAAATAAGTTTAGACACATGAATTCATAATATATAACAAGGACCAGATATATTAGCAAAGACATCAACCAAGATAAATCTTTGAATCTAATTGGAAAGGACCATTTCAGATGTTTTTAACCAAAAAACACTTCTTAAAGCATTAGTTTATTTACTCTTGGATTTATACCACCCAGTGTAAACAAGATAATTTAGATGCCCAGACACAATGACCTTCTAAACCTGTGGCCAACAGAAAAACATCAACAAGCAATTAAATATAAATAATAAAGAAATAAATTGAAAGAATTTTAAAAATAACTGTCCCTGTAATTCATAGATTAGTGATATAACATCAGGTCTAAGATCTCTTCAAACACCCTTGGAACAATTGGGGAAACTAATATTTTATTAATTGCCTTCACCTCTTAAACCTTAATATTTTCTTTTCTTGTGTTGTCTTATAACACGACTGTCAAATGTCTTTCCAGTTGTTTTTGCCTTTAAAATTCCACGTTTGTCTTAGTCACACATCAACACATTGCCCATACTGTGTTTAATTTGTCACCTGGTCCCAAACTCTTTAATATAGACTATTCCCAGCTTATCTACTTTCCTTAAATGAATACAAAGCTCCAAAGTGCATTCTGATATTTCTGACATATTCTTGAGCCTCAAAGAATGTCAGGGGTTGTCAGTAATCATAAAAATCCTGGGATTAATGTTACAACAAACAGGTCAAATATTTTTTCATAGAGATAATGTTTGCTTCCACAATGAAACCAGTTAAATTCAGCATGGATTTGATACCAAGAATTTACTTCTGTTATGATCATCTGGCCTTTGCAATTATTCACAACAAATCCTTAACTTGCTCATATTTCATTAAGAGCCTGATATGGTAGGTTATGAAATGTGTTGAAAGACACAGGGTTTCATGACTTTATAAAATGATGTCTACCTAAACCAAAATATGTGCTCTGTAATTTATACATTGTTGTTTTTTTTATTAGGTGCCATTCAGTTTGTCCCAACTCATAATGACCTTGTGTACAACAGAACGAAACACTGCCTGGTCCTGTGCCATCTTCACAACCATTTCCATGTTTGAGCCCATTGTTGCAGCCACTGTGTCAATCCATCTCCTTGCAGGCCTTCCTCTTTTTTGCTGACCCTCTGCTTTACCAAGCCTGATGTCCTTCTTCAGGGACTGGTCCCTATTGATAACGTGTCCAAAATATGTGAGACAAAGTCTCACCATCTTTGCCTCAAAGGAACATTCTGGCTGTACTTCTTCCGAGACAGATTTCTTCATTCTTTTGGCAATCCATGGTATATTGAATATTCTTTGCCAACACCATAATTCAAAGGCATAAATTCTTCTTCAGTCCCATGGCTTGGGTCAGGCACACCTTAGTCCTCAAAGTGACGTCTTTGTTTTTAACACTTTAAAGAAGGCTTTTGCTGCAGATTTGCCCAATTCAGTATGTTGTCAGAAGGGACCAATTCTTGGAGAAGGACATCATGCTTGGTAAAGCAGAGGGTTAGTGAAAAAGAGGAAGACCTTCAATGAGATAGATTGACACAGTGGCTACAGTAATGGGCTCAAACATAGCAATGAGTACGAGGATAGGATAGTGCAAGACTGGGCAGTGTTTCGTTCTGTTGTACATAGTGTAGCTATGAGTTGGAACCTATTAGCAGCATGTAACAACAACAAGAAGAATGTTCTAAATAGTAAATAAAATACTTCAAGCTCTAGATATTAAGAAGGACAGCAAAAATGTATTGATTAGAATACCTTAGATAATTAAATTACCATTGAATATGTATTGGTCAGCCAATAAAAAATATGTATATTAATTCTTGATTAAACACATCAGGAAAAGTAAAAAAAAAAAAAATCAATCAATCAATTAAGAGAAAAAAATCACTTCTTTGTTTTATATAAGATTTTTTCTTTATTAGGCATAGGGCAACTGGAAACTAAATGCAATGTGTTTTCTATTTTTTATTTTTTACCTTTTTCCACTATCTGATCTGCAAGTGCAAAAAATTTTCAACACTGCCATTATTTTAAGCTGACATCTAACTGATAGTACTGTATCCACAAATGAATGAAAGCCTTACAGAATTCTTGGCTCCTCTGGGAGTGAGTTGCACCTGAGGAATTATAATAAAGGAAATGAGGCAGCCCTGGCTTAACTATGACGGAGATGCCAAAAGAACTATAACAGCAGTCTTTAAGCGTGGATAACCTTGGTAGAGTCAGAGAGAGATAAAATCACAAGATTTCTTGGAAAACCTTAAATAACTAGTTATCTTTCCTGATAACTGTTTTGGTCTGCTCCAGGACAGATTTTTCCCTGTGATGATTTCCAGCCAATCAGATTACCCAAGGGAAAATCCAAGTCTTTTTGGGAAGAAGACACTTTTAAGGATGACATTTATTTTTCATTTCATAAACCCTGCCTTACTTTTATTTATCTGATTATGTATACATGATTAAAGTGTGTGTAAACTTTTGCAGGATTACTTTATCTCCCATTTTGATTAAGATTTTTCCATTTATGCTCATGAGGGAGAGTGATCTTTAATTTTCCTATTCTATAGATTTTTGTATATTTTTTACTTTCAGTGTAATATTAGCCTCATGAAATGCCCCATTTTTTAATCTATGTAAAATGTGTACAAAATTGGAATTATATGTTGCTTGTATGTTTGCTAGTTTTTGCTAATAAAGCTAGAAAGTCTTGATGTTTCTTTTTTTTTGAGAGGTAGGGAGCATTACTGATTTAACTTTGAATTTCTTGGAAGTATATTATTTTTTATTATTATTTTGGCTGACCAGTTTAGGTAATTGATAATTTGTTGAATTTTTTTTAAACTTCAAGTAATTTATTTTAAATATTACTTAATAATGTGCAAGGAGGTACATAATTTTTCAAAATAAATCTCAAGGCTACTCATATAATCTTATGAATCAGATTCTTAGAAGTGAGTATCCTTTTTTCAATTAATATCCTGGATTTGTAAATTTTAGATTATTGTTTTTAAATTCCAGATTATCTTTTCCATGCCTTAATTTTCGGTTTTTAAAAAATATTTTATTGCGTTTTTGGTGTAACTTTACACAGCAAATTAGGTTGTCATTTACACATGTTGTTCCATTCTGTACATTCTGTTTCATGACTTTGGGTACATTTTTCACATTGCATCAACATTCTCTTTATTTCTGCTCTGGTTATTCCGTTTCCATTATTCTTGATTCCCTGCCCCCACCCCCACCCCCAACTTCCTTATCTTTGCTTTAGGGTAAATGCTGACCGTTTGAAATCAAATAGATGATTTTTTTCTTTTTTTGTTTGTTTGTTTTTATAACAGGAGTATAGTACTCACAGGGAATATTGTTTATTTTATTAACCAATGTGTTATTTAGTTGAAAGGTGATTTCTAAGAGTAGTTTCAATTCAAAGTTTAAAGGGTATCTTAGGGCAACAGTCTAGTGGCAAAGAATATTGAATATACCATCAACTGCCAGAAGACCAAACAAATCTGTCTTGGAAGAAGTACAGCCGGAATGCTCCTTAGAAGGGAAGATGGTGAAACCATGTCTCACGTACTTTGGACATGCTATCAGGAGGGACCAGTCCCTGGAGAAGGACATCATGCTTGGTAAAGTAGAGGGTTAGTGAAAAACAGGAAGACCCTCAATGAGATGGACTGACACAGTGGCTGCAACAGTGGGCTCAGACATAACAATGATTGGGGAGATGGCGCAGGGCTGGGTGGTGTTTTGTTCTGTTGAATGCAGGGTTGCTATGAATGCGAATGGAAATGATGGCACCTAATAACAACAAAAACAACAAGTTTTATATGTTTTATATGTTTTTTATATGTTTTTGCTTGAATCAAAGTCTGTTTCTTTTGTCATTTCTACTCATAATGGAAACTACTTGTGCTGGGTATTTAGCCTGGTCTTCAATTTTCAGGTTCTTGAGTCCTCTTAATTTAGTTGTTAATGTTTTTATCTGATCCTAATTTTTAAATTCAGTGATTTTCAAATAATTATGGTATTTCACACAACAGAAAAACAGTTAAAGATGAAAAAACATCAGTTTAAGCTGTTGCTGTTAGTTGCCTTGAGGTCAGTTCTGACTCACGGGGACTCCATGTGTGCAGAGTAGAATTACTCCATGGAAGCAAATTGCCAGGTCTGTCATCTGACGTGCCTCTAGGTACATTCGATAAACAACCTTTCTGCTAGTAGGCAACTTAAACTTCACAGCACACCGGTACTCTTTGAGTTTCAGCTATTGGGGGGCATATTGTGGACAAGCAAACAATACTTTGATTCCTTTGTTGAAGTTCTGAGAAGAAACTCCATGTTCTAGCTAACCCTCACTCTTCCTGTGCAAAGGAATGTTCTCTCTCAACTGTGCAGATATGCAAGCACATCATCCCAGCAATTCAGCCTGCTTTCATTTCCACCAGAGTCAGTGGAATTTATCAGGATCACAAAGATGTCAGCTGTTACAACCTTTATTAAGCAGTCTCTTCCTCCTGTCTGCTTAGCTCCTGATATGAGAGGAAACGGATAATTTGAGGATTAGATGCAATTTCCTGTTGTCAGTTCCATTTTCACCCTAGAAGCAGCCATTTTCATTCTAGAATTTTTTTTTCATTTGTTTCTAAAGTTAATATTTATTCTGTAAAATATTTCATAGTATTTTCCTATTATATTTTTTATTTAACCTATCTAAAATGTTAACCTCCTTTTTATTAAAAATAATGTCTGTGACAATTCTTAGTCATTAATGTCATTTTAGTTCAGTTTCATATTATAGAGTCTCATAATATGTTGCCCATTGTTTATCCACATATAACTGCTTTGAAGAACCTGGCTCAAGGAGTGCAACAATTTGACAGGGAACATCCTTTAAGAACATGGCCTTAACAATGTATATTTTCACTTGGATTGCCTATAAGTTAAATATGCTGAAACAGAACTTTTCCAAATTGAAAAGAATATTCTTTAGGTTATATCAGCATATCATTACTACTCTGTTAGACTCTCCAACCTCTTTTAATACTTTGCAGCTGTCCTTCTTTTGATAACTCTTGCATTATTTTTCTGTACTACAATCTATGCAATTGCTATATCCATAGTCTTATGAGTCAACCTGACCTCTGCCTCACTCTTATTCTTTATATTCAACCAGTGATCAAGCCCTATTGATTTTAATTGCTAAATATATCTTTTTAGCTTTGAATCATGCCACATCAGCAAATTAAGGTCCCAAAAGCTTGACTCCAACCACGTCATTAAGGTTGACTGTAGTTTGAGAAGGAAGCTCTTCCCCAGTCATATTTTGACTGCCTTCCAACCTGAGGGGCTCATTTTCCGGCACTATATCAGACAATATTTCACTGCTATACATAAGGTTTTCATTGACTTTTTTTTTTTTTTTTCCAGAAATAGACTATCAGGTCCTTCTTCCTAGTCTGCCTTAGTCTGCAAGCTCAGCTGAAACCAGCCCACCACGGGTGACCCTGCTAGCATTTTCCCACTCCTCCTGTAGGGATTCAGCTCAGGTACCCAGGTAGATAGCAACCAAGTGTGTGGTTTATGTTCTCAATTATAGTCCTAGACAGGCATGGGTGATTGGTGTAGGCACAGGGCATCTGGCTGCAGCAGGGGAACAGTCTCTGAGCAAGGAAGGGGGCCGACAGGCACCCCAAGTGTCCAGGAGGAAGGTATGTCCCTGTTCCCTACAGCATGTAAGTGAGTAGGCTTTATAGCTGGACTATGAGCACCTAATGTCATTGGCTGTAAGGACTGGGGGGCACCTCTTATTCATGGGCCTCTATTGCAGGTGGCTAGGTGGCGTGGGTGGAGCCACCAGTCTTCAGGCCCCTGATGTGGGTAGGTGAAGACACTGCTTAATGGGCAGAGCAGTGTCAAATGTCAATAACCTCCCACTTCACAGCTGAAACAGTTGAAGTTAGAGTTCCAGTATACACCTGGTTGTACTGTAGTAATGAGGGCCTACACTGTTGAGATGAGACCACACAGGTCTATGCAGGGGATAGGCACTCAAAATCCATGGATCCCTTATGCCTGTGCCTAGGCAAAGGATCTGTGCCTGCCCTGCATTCCTGGATTCAGGGAGGCAGCAGTTTATTTTTTTCCATTTGTTTATTTGTTCAGTCTCCAAGGCAGGGAGAATGGCTCCAGGTGTGTGACAGATCCTACTTCTGGCCCAGGGGACTCAGCAATTGCTGAAGCTGGTCCAGAACCCAGTGCAGAACAGGGAGCAGGGAGGTAAATGGGAGAGAGGTTTTTCCCTAAGGGGGATGTTTTTGATCCACATGGCAGGCTGTATGCAATTACTTATCTTTCACCGATGAAGGCTGCTTCTCACTGGTTCTGGGTGGCCGTGTAGACTCTCTGGTGCTAGGTCTCTCCCCATGAGGAAAACGTGCCCCCCAAGCACTGCCACTTGCCTGCCTCACAGCTCACTCTCAAGGTGATCAGGCCTGAAGGGCTCAGGCTCTTGCCGGGTCAGGTCTGGCAACTCCTCACTGATTCCGAAATGTCTCTCCGTCCCCTGCCACTCAGTCCAGTTCCTCATCTCTGCCTTTGATGTTCAGGGCCCCCAGATTGCCATATATAATCGAATCACTTGTTTTTTCAGGTCTTTGTTGTAAGAGGGTCCACCGGAAGGATCTGACTACTCCACCATCTTGGCCCCGCCTCCCTCTGGCATTAGAAATGCTGGTGGCATAGCTTCCAGCATCACAACAACATGCAAGCCACCACAGTGCAACAAACGGACAGACACATTAGAAGAAACAGCTGTAAACATCCATTAATAATAGAAAAGTGGAATGTACCAAGTATGAATCTAAGAAAATTGGAAGTCCTTTAAAATGAACTGGAACACATAAACATCAATATTCTAGGCATTAGTGAGTTGAAATGGACTAGTAATGGCCATTCTGAATTGGACTATCATATAGTCTACTATGCCAGGAATGATAAATTGAAGAGGAATGGCATTGCATTCATTGTCAGAAAGAACATTTCAAGATGTATCTTGAAGTACAATGCTGTCAGTTATAGGATAATATCCATACACCTACAAGGAAGACCAGTTAATATGACTATTATTCAAATTTACACTTCAACCACTAAAGCCAAAGATAAAGAAATTGAAGATTTTTACCAACTTCTGCAGTCTGAAATTGACTGAACATGAAATCAAGATGCATTGATAATTACTGGTGGTTGGAATACAAAAATTGGAAACAGAGAGGAAGGATCCGTAGTTGGAAAATATGGTCTCAGCAATAGAAATAATACAGGAGATCGCAGGATAGAATTTTGCAAGACCAACTAATTCTTCATTGCAAATACCTTTCTTCAACATCATAAACAGCGACTATACATGTGGACCTCACAAGATGGACTACACAGGAATCAAAATGAGTACATCTGAGGAAAGAGACAATGGAAAAGCTCAATATAATCAGTCAGAACAAGGCCAGGGGCTGACTGTGGAACAGACCATCAATTGCTCCTATGAATGTTCAAGTTGAAGCTGCAGAATATTAGAACAAGTCCACAAGAGTCAAAGTACAATCTTGAGTATATTCCTCCTGAATTTAGAGACCATCTCAAGAAAAGATTTGACTCTTTAAACACTGATGACCTAAGACCAGACAAGTTGTGAAATGACATCAAGGATATCATACATAAAGAAACAAGAGGTCATTAAAAAGATAGAAAAGAAAGAAAAGACCAAAATGGATGTCAGAAGAGACTCTAAAACTTGCTTTCGAATGTAGAGTAGCCAAAGCAAAAGTAAGAAATGATGAAGTAAAAGAACTGAACAGAATTCAAAGGTCAGCTTGAGAAGACAAAGTAAAGTATTATGAAATGTGCAAAGACCTGGAGTTCCAAAATCAAAAGAGAAGAACATGCTTGGAATTTCTTAAGCCCAAAAAGTGGAAGAAAAAATTCAAGCCTTGAGTTGCAATACTGAAGAATTCTATGGATAAAATATTGAATGACACAGGAAGCATCAAATGAAGATGGGAGGAATACACAGAGTCTCTATACCAAAAAAGAATTGGTCTACGTTCAACCATTTCAGGAGGTAGCATATAATCAAGAACCAATGGTATTGAAGGTAGAAGTTCAAGTTGCATTGAAGGCACTGGCAAAAAACAAGGCCCCAGGATTTGCTGGAATACCAGTTGAGATGTTTCAACAAACAGATACAACATTAGAAGTGCTCATTTGTCTATGCCAAGAAATCTGGAAGATAGCTACCTTGCCAACCAACTGGAAGAGATCCGTATTTTTGCCCATTCTAAAGAAGGGTGATGCAGCAGAGTGCAGAAATTGTTGAACAATATCATTAATATCACACACAAGTAAAATTTTGTTGAAGATTAGTCAAAAACAGTTGCAGCAGTACATCGACAGGGAAATGCCAGAAGTTCAGGCCAGACCCAGAAGAGGATATGGAAGGAAGAATATAATTGCTGATGTCAGATAGATCTTGGCTGAAGGCAGAGAATACCAGAAAGATGTTTACCTGTGTTTTATTGACTATGCAAAGGCATTCAACTGTGTGAATCATAGCAAATTATGGATAATATTGCAAAGAATTGGAATTCTAGAACACTTAATTGTGCTCATGAGGAATCTGTACATAGACTAAGTGGCAGTCATTCAAACAGAACAAGGGGATACTGAGTGTTTTAAAGTCAAGAAAGATGCATGTCAAGGTTGTATCGTTTCGCCATACTTATTCAATCTGAGCAAATAATCCAAGAAGCAGGACTATATGAAGAAGAACAGGGCATCAGGATTAGAGGAAGTCTCATTAACAACCTGTGATACAAAGATGACACAATCTTGCTTGCTGAAAGTGAAGAGGACTTGAAGCACTTACTGAAGAAGATCAAAGACTTCAGCATTCAATATGGATTACACCTCAAAATAAAGAAAACAAAAATCCTTACAATTAGACCAATAGGCAACATCATGATAAATGGAGAAAATATTGAAGTTGTCAAGAATTTCATTTTACTTGGATCCACAATCTATGCCCATGGAAGTAGCAGTCAAGAAATCAAATGACACATTGCATTGGGCAAATCTGCTGCAACAAATCTCTTTAAATTGTTGGAAAGCAGATGTCACTTGAAGGACAAAAATATGCCTGACCTGCCAAGTCATGGTGTTTTCGATCGCCGTATATGCACGTGAAAGATGGGCAATGAAAAGGAAGACTGAAGAACTGGTGCCTCTGAATTGTGGTATTGGTGAAGAATATTGAATATACCATGGACAGCCAGAAGAATGAACAAATCTCTCTTGGATTTAATCAGTACATGTTATCAGGAGGGACCTGTCCCTGGAGAAGTATATCATGCTTGGTAAAGTGGAGGGTCATTGTAAGAGAGGAAGACCCTTAAAGAGATGGATTGATACAGTGGCTGAAATGATGGGCTCCAGTATGACAACTATTGTGAGGATGGCACAGGATCAGGTAGTGTTTCTTTCTGTCATACATGGGTTTGTTATGAGTCGGAACCGACTAGACAGCACCTAACAACAACAACAAACACATTCAGTCTCTTACTTTTCTCTTGCATAAACCTCTGTTAATGCCTAACAATTGCTCTGTCTGCATCAATTTTGACCACTCTGTAAACCATGCTAGTTAGAGGAACAAAAGGAGTAGTTATGAAGCAAAATTGATCATGTAATTCCCTTACTTGAAACTCTACACTGTATTCTTCTTTATCTTTGCCTAAAGGACAATAAACTTTACGTGGAGTATCTTGCCCTATATAACATGAATTCTTACCGTCTTTTCATCATTGTTCACACGTGCCTCCTCTGCACCTGTGCTTTAGATATAGACTTTTATTGTCATTTTGGCTTTTGTCTTATAACATTTACATGTTCTTGGGCTAAGCTCATCTTTCCCCATTTTTCTGTTTATTTTATTCTTACTTTAGGTTTCCAGCTTAATACTATTTCTGTAAAGAAGCCTTGGGACTAGACAGACTCTCCTCAAAGTGCTCATCTTCTACATAACACTTTTCTCAGTTGTTAATTATTTAATTGCTTGAAACTTATCTACTACACCAGGGTCTTTTCCTGGAAGTGCACTTTTTACTTATGTGTCTACGGATTTTAGCACAGTGGCTGTTCTGTAGCAACTGTTTAATAAATATGTTTGAATGAATGAGGGACTGGATGAATTAACGCTTTATTTCTTTCAAATACTTGATGTTTGATGAATATATTACTTAATTTCTTACCAGTTACTTGGGAATAGTGTTTAACACCCTGAGATAGCATTAACAATGATATTTTCTCCTCCTTGAATTTACAACTATGTGGGAAAATGCAAGTTCACAAACAACAGCTAATACAACATAATAATGAAGGAACCTTAACAAAAACCCATTGCCTTCGAGTAGATTCTGACTCATACTAACCCTATAGAACAGAGTAGAACTGCTCCATAGTGTTTCCAAGGAGTGGCTGGTAGATTTGAACTATTGACCTTTTGGTTAGCAGCCAAATGCTTAACCACTGTGCCACCAGGGACAGAAAGATACTTGTAGATGTTAAATGATTCAGGGGCTGTAATGTATGTGCTACAATTTTCTGAAAATTTTCTATCGTTTACATTATAGGTGTATGTAAAATTGCAGTTTTAAAGGTAGTTACTTTAAGCCATGTCAGGATCAGTGAGTTTATCCTTTTCAGAGTTTACATTCAGTACTCCCTATGCCATTATGAATAAACTAGTTTGAATAAATGAGAAAAAAACTAGTAGAAATTTCTCCGAATGTGTTATTAAAAAAAAAATGGATGAATGTGCAAAATTACCAAAAAAAAAAAAAAAAAAAAGAATAAAAACAAACAAACAAAAAAACCCACCACCAGGCAAGGATCCTGTAGTCAAATTATATTCACTTCATAAATCACATGCTTTAATTCTTTTCGATAATTGTTCCGGGAACTTTTTTTTAAGTTATGGCAGATGTGTTCTTGAAAAATTATGCCTCTTGTAGAAAATTAGGAAAAAGTCCTAGAACACCCAATTATGTGAGAATTATTGCTCATATAAGGAACACCTACTGTTTTAAAGAGGAACATGGGATTTATAAATTTTCCACAAAGGAAGTTCTGTCTGAAAGATTTAATGGGACTGGGATTTGAACAAAAGATATTTGCTCTGTTTTTTTGTTTTTCTGACACCCATTTTGTCAACACCAATTAATTATTAAGTGCTACGGTGATTTGAAATCCCAGCATAAACATTTTGCTCACGCCTTCTGAATGCACCTGATGTACGGTCTGAGTAGAAATGCATGAAACATTGGGCATACCGCTGGAGGTTTATCCATCCCTGTCAATTTTGTAATACTTGGAGAAGTTGTACAATTTAATACATAGTTTCTCTTATTTAGACTATCTATTTCCTGATCTTAGAGTAAACTAATTTTAAAAATTACTGACATATTATTATCACATATAATTCTAGTCAATTATTTTGTTTTCATCTGAGTAAAATATTTTACTAAATGTACTAAAGGATGATATTCAGTACTGCTAAGTAATATCTCTATATTCCCAAAGTAATATAATATACAATTGGAAAGCCCTTGGCATTATTTTACAGTACATGGTCAGCATAATTGGCTTGAATTAGATTAAAACATATTGAATAGTTTAGAATCAACTTACCAGTTACCATGAATTTATGCCTTGTTGATACTAATTTCCTGAGAATATGATGAACATAGTGAAAGCCAAAAATAATAATTGATCCATTTAAAAGTTAAGACTTTTAAAAGAAATTGTCAGATCTTTAAAACTATAAAATTTCTTATCAGCTAGCTTACTGCTTAAGTGTATTTTCAAATCTCTTTTCATTTTTTGCTGCTACCGTTTAATCATATGTTTGGAATTGAGATACTATGCTAATATTAATTTTATATATGATGTATAAAACAGTTGCCACCAAGTTGATTCTGACTCATGGTGGCCCAATGTGTGTCAGAGTAGAATTGTGCTCTATAGGGTTTTCAATGGCTGGTTTTTTGGAAGTAGATTACGAGGACTTTCTTCCGATGAACCTCGGTAGACTTGAACCTCTTACCTTTCAATTAGCAGTTGAGGATGTTAACATTTTCACTACCCAAGGACTTCCTAAGGTAAGAACAATTTTAGGATAAGAGATACCATCTATTAGACATAGACATACTGTTATATATGCTTTATATTATTAAGATCAGTCATCCACCAGTATCTTCCCTTTATAAATTTCATTTACTGAGGTTTGGAAGGTTGGGTAACCAGGCCAATCTACCCCTAATCCAGTAAGTCAATGACCTGCAATCAGTCTGACTCCAAGTTTCATGTGTATTTTTTTCCATTACAAATTATGCTGCTTCCAAGTATTTTCAAGAATTCTTGATAAACTTTATTTCAGTAAATGGGATTTATATATCATTTGATATCAGAGATTTAAAGCCACAAACTATTTAACATCTCTAAAAGTGGAAACAATGACAAAGAGAAATAAATTGCAATTTAAATAATAATAACAATAATGGTAACAACATAAAGAAGAAAAAGAGAAAGGAGAAGGAAAAGAAGAATGACTAGCAGAAGGTGAAGGCAGAGAAGAAGAGACGGTGAAGGGGTAGGAGAAAGTGGAGAAATGAAAAAGAAAACAAATAAAAGACAGTTAAAATATAGTAAAAGCAGTTTCTTGTTGTTAGTTGACTTTCAGTCTGACTCATGGTGACCCCATGTCTGCAGAGCAGAACTGCTCCATAGCGTTTTCAAGGCTGTGACCTTTTGGAGCCCTGGTGGCATAGTAGTTAAGAGCCACAGCTGCTAACCAACAGTCAGCAGTTTGAATCCACCAGCCTGGAAACTCTACAGGGAAGTTCCATGCTGCCCTGTAGGGTTGCTATGAGTCGGAATCAACTTGACAGTAAGAGTCAAGGTCAAGAACTTTCAGAAGCAGATCACCTGGCCTATCTTCCAGGGAGTCTCTAGGTGGGTTTAAACTGCCAACTTTTTGGCTAGCAGTCCAGTGCTTATAGTAAGCAAAAATTTATATTTTAAATGATTTTTCCCTAGAATTAAAATATAATAATGAATGATGTTTACAATGATGATATCTATGAACATACAATCTTAAACTGACACTTCAGTCATTATAGCACATTTCCCAGAATGTCCCTTTTACTTCCTTGCCTTTATAAATCTTAATTTTTTTCCCCCCAAAACACTGCATTATCTATCTCAAATCCTTGGGACTAATTATTTTACCACAACCTTAATAAACTAAAGCCAAGATTTAAAAGATTATCTTTTATCTCTCCTCTGCTATGTCCAATTAATTTTTTTTAATATATATGAAAATAATCCACTTATTTGAAACTTATTCCATTCGGTAATTCTACACAAGCCCTTCTTATTCTTCACCAACTAACAATATTCCAATAACACTCCTTTGCCTATAAATTTGTAAATGGAATTTCTCTTTCTTTCTTCCCCTTTTTTTTTTTTGTTCTTCTTTTTCTTCCTTCTATCTTTTTAAATGTGAATTCTGTGGTCATTCATAGTGACTTTAATGAAGGTACAAAAAGCCCATCGTTCACTTTGATTCCAATGACCTCTATATGTTCATTTCGCTTCACTTATAGACTTTATATTGTATACCGTAAACTTTCACATCCATTTGAATCCTTAAATTCAAATATTATATTTTAAAACAGACCTCTTATTGTTAAGAATGTATACAAATTTTCCTCATAAACTCACCTATTGTTACTGCAAATTATTAATTAGAAGAAAGTGGATATAATTATTATGTCAATATGAAGGTAGGCATCTGCATCATTTAGATTAAGTTAAGGGACTGAGAATAATATTGGATTGAGTGAGCTATTTCTTTATCATCTAACAGTCTGAAAATAGTTTTGTTGTCCAGGGTTGGTGAAATAGTTCTACTTCTTGGAATCCTCAGCCTACAGAATAGAAGATAAGATAATAAAGTAGGATACAAAGAGTCATTTAGTCACCTAATCACACCTTTCTATAATTCAGACTGGAATAGTCAGTCATTATTCTGAGCGTCTGTGTGTCCTGGTAAATATTTGCTTAAGGTGATAATAACAGGACAAATTAAAAAGTAAATTTAAAATATATTTAGAGATGAGATATCGGGTTTTCTTATATTATTTGAACAAACACCAAACAAAAAAATAGAATTCAGTTTGGCAAAAATAAAACAAAAAAAAGTATGAAAACGATAATAATTATAAATGTCTTATGTGAAAAAATACTAAGACTTAAAATGCATTAAACCAAACCTTTAAAAAAAAAAACCCTTAAAATTTGACTGTTCACAGTGGGCAAGAAAGAGATTTAAAAATATGAAAAAGCAATAATGTGATGGGGAAACATATTTGAGAGACTTCAATATATCTCCACCATCCCATACATGATTCAAAAAAAGAACAAAATACAGAGAATGATAGACATATTATATTTAAGTAGGGATTCACTGAAAATTTTCAGGAATTACAATCATAAGTTCTAAGACTGAAAGTGCACACTAAGTGAAAAGCAAGGTACATAAAATTAAATCCACATCTAGGCATATCTATATAAATCACAAGCCATTAATAATAATAATAGTAATTACATTTTAAAAACTTCTAGAGAGAAAATATAGGCTACCTAAAAGGAAATAGCTCTTACACTGAGGATAAATTAGTAATCATATAAAGCAGATATCAGCAGACGACAGAATAATAGCTTCAAACTACTAAAGGAAAATATTCTAAATTTTGGCGCAAGACTAAGAGCGAAAGACCCTTTATCTGTGATAGCTTACCATCAACAACTTCATGAAAATAATATTAAAGAATTTTTCTCCATCAATTAAAAAATGGAAACCAAGGCGAAAAGTGATATGAAAGAACAAAAGATAAGCAAATATATTCTTAAAATATTTAAACATTAAGTATAAAAATTAGATATGTTACTTGAAAACATTTAAATAACATTGGGGCTAAGATTTTCCATGACTGCAGTTGTTTTATTTTGCTACCATAACAAAATACCACAAGTTTAGTGGCTTAAAACAACACAAATATATTACTTTAGAGTCTGTAGGTCAGAAGTTCAATATGAGTCTCACTGTACTAAAATCAAGGTATCAGCAGGGTTGTGTACCATTCTGGAGACTCCAGGGGAGAATCCATTAACTATTCATTCAGGTTGTGGCCAGAATTCAGTTCTCTCAAGTTGTAAGACTGAAGTCCCCACTGTTATGATCGCCATTGTCAGCTGAGGGCCATTTTCAGTTTCTAGGTTACCATGCTCCTTGGCTCATGGTCCACTTTCCCCATCATCAATACTAGCAATGCCTGGTTGAATTTTTCATGCATCACGACACTCAACCTTTTCCATAAATACATTTACATTTGATTTCTCTCTTCTGCCTTTTTAAGGCCTCATCTGATAACATTGAATCCACAACAGTCAATATAAAATCACATAAAGAGGCAGACCATGATGGCTTCAGCAAGCCACCAAAACAAAGAATCAAAAAGCCTTCTGGAGGAAGAGACCTTCTTGGAATTATCGTAGGTAGAATTTAAAAGATTAATATACAGAGCTTTTCAAGAGATCAGGAAGGAGATCAGACAAAATGAAGAACAAGCCAAGGAGCACAGAGACAAAGTACTAGAGGAACTTAAGAAGTTTATTCAAGAACATAATCACAAATTTGACAGTCTGCAAGAATCCATAAAGAGACAACAAACTGAAATCCAAAAGACTAGAATTAGCAACTTAATAGAAAGTCATAGGAGCACATCTGAGGCAATGGAAGTCAGAATTAGTGACACTGAAGATAAAGCACATGACACCAACATTTTTGAGGAAAAATCAAAAAAAGAATTAAAAAAAAAGAAGACAACCTAAGAATTATGTGGGACTCTATCAAAAGGAATAACCTATGAGTGATTGGAGTACCAGAAAG
The DNA here is from genome assembly GCA_030035585.1 of Dugong dugon. Lineage (NCBI taxonomy): Eukaryota > Metazoa > Chordata > Mammalia > Sirenia > Dugongidae > Dugong > Dugong dugon. The sequence goes on along the minus strand of CM057477.1, from coordinate 43,699,769 downwards.
GGGGGTTTGGGGGGGCGGGGAGGGATAACAGAAAATACAGAGAAAATTGTTGAAGATTAGTTGGCAGAAAACTTCCCTGATAGCCTTAAAGATGAGAAGATATCTATTCAAGAAGCTTATTGAACCTCACACAAGGTAGATCCCAAAAGAAAGTCACCAAGACATAATCAAACTTGCCAAGACCAAAGATAAAGAGAGAATTTCAAGAGCAGCTAGCAATGAACGAAAAGTCATCTAGAAAGGAAAGTCAATAAGACTAAGTTCTGACTACTCATTAGAAACCATGCAGGCAAAAAGGCAATGGTATGACATACATAAAGCCTTGAAGGAAAAAAAAATGCCACCAAGAATTATATATCCAGCAAAACGGTCTCTCAAATATGATGGCAATATTAGGGCATTTCCAGATAAACAGAAATATAGGGAATTTGTAAAAAAAACAAACCAAATTTACAAGAAATAAGAAAGGGAGTCCTCCAGTTAGAAAATCAATAATATCAGATAAGAACACAAGACTAAAACACAGGACAGAACAACCAGATATCAACCCAGATAAGGAAGTCATAAATAAATTAAAGCCAAAACACTGAAAATAAGGAAACAGAGATGTCAATATGTAAAAGATGACAACATTAAAACAAAAAAGAGGGATTAAATAAAGTGGTCATAGATCTTTCTTATGGAGAGGAAGTCAAGGCAATATAAAGAAATAAAAGATTGGTTGAAACTTAGAAAAATAGAGGTAAATTTTATGGTAAAGACAAAGGACACTAACAATCCTACACATCAAAATAAAAAACAAAGAAAAAATAAAGACTAAGCGAATATAAAATCAACAACAAGGAAAAGGATGAAAAGAAAATACATAAAGAGAAACGACTCAGCACAAAAAATTAAGTGGAACAAAGAAACTGTCAAGAACACACAAAAAAAGTAATCAAAATGACAACACTAAACTCATACCTATAAATAATTGCACTCAATGTAAATGGACTAAAGACACCAATAAAGAGATACAGAGTGGCTGAATGGATAAAAAAACACGATCCGTCTATATGTTGCCTAAAAGAGACACATTTTAGACTTAAAGACACAAACAAACTAAAACTCAAAGGATGGAAAAAATATATAAAGCAAACAACACTCAAAAAAGAGCAGGAGAGGCAATATTCGTCTCTGATAAAACACATGTTAAAGCAAAGTCCACCACAAAGGTTAAGGAGGGTCACTATATAATAATTAAAGGGTCAATACACCAGGGGGACATAACTATAATAAATATTTACACACCCAATGACAAGGCTCCAAAATACATAAAGGAAAGTCTAAAAGCATTGAAAAGAGAAATAGATGGCTCCACAATAATAGTAGGAGACTTTAACATACCACTATTGGTAAAGGACAGAACATCCAAAAAGAAGCTCAATAAAGACACGGGGGGATCTAAATGCCATAATCAACTAACTTGATCTCATAAACATATACAGAACATTCCACCCAACAACAGCTAAGTATGATTTCTTTTCCAACACACATGGAACATTCTCCAGAGTAGACCACATATTAGGCCACAAAATAAGCCTTAACAGAATCCAAAGCACTGGAATATTACAAACTATCTTTTCTGACCATAAAGTCATAAAAGTAGAACTCAATAACAGCAAAAGCAAGGGAAAAAAATCAAACATATGGAAATTGAACAACACCTTGGTCAAAAACTACTGGGTTATAGAAAAAAATTAAAGATGGAAGAAGAAATTCACAGAATCAAATGAGAATGAAAACATATCCTACAGAACTTTTGGGACACAGCAAAAGCAGTGCTCAGAGTTCAGTTTACAGCAATAAATGCACACATCCAAAAAGATGAAAGGGCAAAAATAAAAAAATTAACCCTACAATCTGAACAAATAAAAAGAGAGCAGCAAAAGAAGACCTTGGCCACCAGAAGAAAGGAAATAATAAAACTTAGAGCAGAGTTAAATGAAATAGAGAATGGAAAAACAACCGAAAGAGTTAAAAAGTCCAAAACATAGTTCTTTGAAAAGATCAACCAAATTGATAAACCATTGGCCAAACTGACAAAAGAAACACAGAAGCAGAAACAAATAACCGAATAAGAAATGAGACTGGCGATACCACAACAGACCCAACTGAAATTCAATGAATCATAACATAATATTATGAAAAATTGTACTCTAACAAATTTGAAAAACTAGAGGAAATGGACAAATTTCTATGAACACACTACCTACCTAAACTAACACAAACAGAGGTAAAACAACTAAATAAACCTGTAATAAAAGAAGAGACTGAAAATGTAATTTTAAAACTCCCAACAACAACAACAAAAGCCCTGGCCCTGACGGCTTCACTGGAGAATTCTACCAAACTTTCAGAGAAGAGTTAATACCACAACTACTAAAGGAATTTCAGAGCATAGAAAAAGGTGAAATACTCCCAAACTCATTCTATGAAGCCAGCATAACCCTGATACTGAAACCAGGTAAAGGCAACCCCAAAAAAGAAAATTACAGACCAATATCCCTCATGAACATAGACGCAAAAAGTCTCAACAAAATTCTATTCAATAGAATTCAACAATGTATCAAAAAAATAATCCACCATGACCAAGTGTGACTCATATCCGGTAAGCAGGATGTTCCAACATTAGAAAAACAATCAATGTAATCTATCACATAAATAAAACTAAAGACAAGAACCACATGATCTTATCAATAGATACAGAAAAGGCATCTGACAAAATCCAACATCCATTCATGATAAAACTCTCAACAAAATAGGAATAGAAAGAAAATTCCTCAGCATAATAAAGGGCATTTGTACAAAGCCAATAGCCATCATCATTCTAAGTGGAGGCAGCCTGAAAGCATTCCCCTGGAGAACAGGGACCAGACTAGGATACCCTTTATCACCACTCTTCCTCAACGTTGCTCTGGAGTTCCTAGCCAGAGCAATTAGGCTAGAAAAAGAAAAAAAGAACATCCAGATTGCTATGGAAGAGGTAAAAGTATCGCTATTTGAAAATGATATGATCTTATATACAGAAAACCCCAAAGAATCCATAAGAAAACTACTGGAACTAACAGAAAATTTCAGCAAAGTATCAAGATACAAGATAAACATACAAAAATCAGTTGGATTCCTCTACACCAACAAAGAGAACTTTCAAGAGGAAGTCACCAAATCAATACCATTTACAATAGCCACCAAGAAGATAAAATACTTAGGAATAAATCTAACCAGAGATGTAAAAAACCTATACAATTAAAACTACAAGACACTACTGCAAGAAACCAAAATGACCTGCATAAGTTGAAACATATACCTAGCTCATGGATAGGAAGACTCAACATTATTAAAATGTCAACTCTACCCTAAGTGATCTACAGATACAATGAAATCTCGATCCAAATTCTGACGACATTTTATAATGAGATACAGAAACAAATCGCCGACTTCATATGGAAAGGGAAGAGGCTTCGGATAAGTAAAGTATTACTCAAGAAGAAGAACAAAGTGGGAGGTGTCACAATGCCTGATTTTAGAAACTATTATACCGCCAGGGTAGTTATAACAACCTGGGGCTGGTACAACAACAGATATATAGGCCCATGGAACAGAACTGTGAATCCAGACATAAATTCATCCACCTATGAGCAGCTGATATTTGACAAAGGCCCGAAGTCTGTTAACTGCAGAAAAGACAGTCTCTTTAACAAATGGTGCTGGCATAACTGGATATCCACCTGTAAAAAACTGAAACAAGACCCATACCTCACACCATGTACAAAAACTAATTCAAAATGGATCAGAGACCTAAATATAAAATTGAAAACAATAAAGATCATGGAAGAAAAAATAGGGTCAATGCTAGGAGCCCTAATACATGGCAGAAACACAATGCAAACCTTAAGTAACAGTGCACAAACACCAGAAGAGAAACTAGATAAATGGGAGCTCTTAAAAATCAAACACTTATGCTAATCAAAGTACTTCACCAAAAGAGTCAAAAGACAACCTACAGACTGGGAAAAAAATTTTGGCTATGATAAATCCACTCAGCAACTAATCTCTAAAATCTACAAGATACTGCAAAGCCTCAACAACAAAAAGACAAATAATGCAATTAAAAAATGCGCAAAGATATGAATAGGCACTTTGCCAAAGAAGACATTCAGGCGGCTAATAGACACATGAAGAAATGCTCACAATCATAAGCCATTAGAGAAATGTAAATCAATTTACAATGAGATACAATCTCACCCCAACAAGGCTAGCATTAATCCAAAAAACACAAAAGAATAAATGTTGGAGCAGTTGTACAGAGACTGCAACACTTATACACTTTTGGTGGGAATGTAAAATGCTACAACAACTTTGGAAATCGATTTGGTGCTTTCTTAAAAAGCTAGAAATAGAAGTACCAGATGATCCAACTATCCCACTCTTTGGAATATAACCTAGAGAAATAAGAGCCGTCAAACAAATAGATATATGCACATCCATGTTCATTGCAGCACTGTTCACGATAGCAAAAACATGGAAACAACCTAGGTGCCTATCAACAGAAGAATGGATAAACAAATTGTGGTATATTCACACAGTAGAATACTAAGCAACGATAAAAAACAGCAATTAATCTGTGAAACATCTTATAATATGGAGGAATCTTGAAGGCTTTATGCAGAGTGAATTAACTTAGTCACAAAAGGACAAATATTGTATAAGACCACTATTATAAGAACTAAGTAAAGGTTTAAACACAGAAGAAAACATTCTTTGATTGTTATGAGGGTGGGGAGGGAGGGAGAGGGTTATTCACTAGCTAGATAGTAGATAAGAATTATCTTAGGTGAAGGGAAGGACAGCACACACTACAGGAGAAGTCAGCACAACTGGACTAAACCAAAGCTAAGAAGTTTTCTGAATACAACCAAACACTTTGAGGGACAGAGTAGCAGGGGTGGGGGTCTGGGGACCATGGTTTCAAGGGACATCTAGGTCAATTGGCATAACAAAGTTTATTAGGAAAATGTTCTGCATCCTACTTTGGTGAGTGGTGTCTGGGGTCTTAAAAGCTATCGAGTGGCCATCTAAGATGTATCAATTGGTCCCAACCCTCCTGGAGTAAAGGAGAATGAAGAACACCAAAGACACAAGGAAAGTGTTAGCCCAAGAGACAGAAAAGGCTACATAAACCAGAGACTTCATCAGCCTGAGACCAGAGGAACTAGATGGTGCCCAGCTACCACCAATGACCACTTGACAAGGAACACAACAGAGAGTCCCTGATGGAGCAGGAGAAAGGTGGGGTGCAGAACTCAAATTCTAGTAAAAAGGTCAAACTTAATGGTTTGTTTGAGACTGGTGGGACCCTGGAAGACATGGCCCCTGGACTCTCTGTTAGCCCAAAACTAAAACCATTCCTGAGGCCAACTCTTGAGACAAATATTAGACTGGACTATGGGACAGAAAATGATACTCATGAAGAATGTCCTTTTTAGCTCATGTAGATACATGAGACTAAATAGGCAGCACCTGTCCAGAGGTGAGATGAGAAAGCAGACAGGGTCAGGAGCTTGTTGAATGGACACAGAAAATCCGAAGTGGAAAGGCGCAGAGTGCTGTCACATTATAGGGAGAGCAACTAGGGTCACATAACAATGTATGGATAAATTTTTGTAAGAAAGACTAACTTGAATCATAAAGTTTCACTTAAAGCACAACAATTAAAAAAAAAAAGAATAATGGACATGAATACATTATAGTACTCAAAAAGAGAGAAAAAGCAAAAAATAAAAGCCCTCATATCTCATTATTTAAACTGGCAATTAAACAAATCTAAACTACATAATTTATGTATTTTCCTTCCTTCCCGGAGAACAGTATTTTAACATCATCAATTAACCCTAAACGAAGGGAAAAAGATCCATTTGTAAAAGAGATTTGTCAATAATGAGGATGAAATGAGAGATTTGAAATAATTATTTTGAAGACATATGGTGTAATTATTGGCTCAAAGAATAATTGTCACTTTTCATTGAAAGAACAATATGTACAAATACTAAGAAAGGATACAGTGATATAGCTGCAGAGTAGCACTGCCTAGATTAAATTTTTACATCAATGTAAAATATTTAACTCTACTGTGAAAAAATATGCCTCTAACCATGTGGTCCATTTTAATGTTTCTACTGGTGGATCAATTAGATATTATATGTCTCTTGCTATGATGAGATATAAAGTACAATTCCTCACCTATATTAGCCAAAAGATTTGTCTTGGATGCACCAAGTTTTTGGACATATGCTTACTCCTTACTTATTTACTATCTTGTTAACTGACATTTTGCATTCACAACAGTAGTAAAAAATCTACTATCCGACTATTTTGCATATTAACGATGAACGTCTCCCAGTATTGGATGCCCAGGTGCTAGGTGAGAGTAAACACTAGTGGTGATGGGTAAGGTTGTATTACAACTTGTCTGGGGCATGATCTCAGTGGTTTGGCAGTTACGTAATGATGTAATTTGGTAGTTATATAACAATGTAATGTGGTAGTTATTGTAATGATGTAGTCATCCTTCATTTTGTGATCTGATATGGTCATTCTCCATTTTTGCATACCATCAATTTTTGCATGATTACCTAGTCTTAGGAACTTAACCGTATCAGTAAGTGAGGAGTGGGTGTATTTCTCAGTTTAGTGGGAATAGAGGTGATAAACCAATTACTGACATCACAAGAAAGCCTTTAAATAAACAAATGTAAGACATTCAGTATAACAACTGGTGTGATCATCAAATTAATGTTAGGGAGTAAAAAAAATATATGGAATACGATAGAATGCAAAACACTTAAGCTACATGGATGAATGAATTGTCTGTGCCTAAATTATGTTCTGGCTTGGACAAACTAGTCCTAAAAGGTATTTTGGAAACTTGGATAAATTTCAATATGGTCTACATATCAGACAAAATGAAAATATATTGATATAGACAGTTGGAGATGTTTAGCAACAAAAAGTAAAAAAAAAAAAAAAAAAAAGAATGTTAAAGCTACAACATGATTAGTATTATCTCAGAAATATGGACATTATTAATAACAATAGCAACAACAAACAATTATATAGTATTGTCTCACAGATAGACAGTACTGATTTCACCCTGGATTCTGATAAATGTGGGCATTTCTCTACCTGGTGAGTGACAAATATTCATGAGACACTTAAGGACATTCTGAAAAAGAGGGACACACGTATAAGGGCACATGTTCTCAGTAGTCATTTGCCCCTTTTCAGGTCACCAAGCAGGAGAAAACCTAGACTCTCCACCACAGAAAAAGTGATCACATGTTCTCTGACCAGTGATGTGCTAGTGCTGGCAGCTGAGACCAGCACACAAGAAAAAACCGTTAAATTTTCAGCAAGTTGTTAATCATAGACAATATTAAAAACTAAATTACATAAAGTTAAAATTAAATCAATGATACCGAAAATAAAGGTAATAAATATTCAAAACTGCCACTTTCTAATTTTTTGTCAAAATTTTACTATGTTCTGTGCTCTGGAAGTTATTTACATCTATGCATCCTTAGGGGGAAATATACAATAGTGTTCTTCTGTACATTTCTTCCCAACTCCGCACATAGTGACACTACTTTGGTAACTTCAATTGGTTGTGGTGGGACTGTTTACACCATCAAACTCAGCAAAACTGCACATGTAGACGTTGTTTATTGTTCTGTGTCTTTTCTAGACATACGAAAGTACTGGTGAAATGCTAATAAAGCATATTCAACTTAAAATTGTACCATGTTTATAGCTTTTTACTGTGAATAGCACCAAAAATTATGAAAATATTCTCCCAGTATTCAAAAATTATTAACCAAATCAATTAACGAAGAAGCTGACAGCACTGAAAAATAAGTAAAGTTCCAATGTACGTCATCTTGTTTCACTTTTGTTAATGAAAATATCAACCAGTGTTCAAGTTGGCACTACACTTGTTCTTAAATTGCAACCATAGTTTGATTAAGTGATACAAGTGTTCAGCAAAAATGAATAAAAAAAATTTTGTGAGAGTCAATTGGTTATGTGAAATTTACAATAAAGAATATTCTGTAATTTATTATTATTTGGAAATTGTGTGCTGCCCATCTTATATATCAGAAAAAAATCTGTATAATAATCATGTATATGATTACACATGTGTCAGTTTGTCATTCTGTGGTGGCTTGCATGTTGCTATGATGCTGGAAGCTTTGCCAAAAGAAGACAAAACAAAAACAAACCCATTGCCATCGAGTCAATTCTGACTCATAGTGACCCTAAAGAACAGAGCAGATTTTCAAATACCAGCAGGATCACCCTTGGTGGTCAGGTTTCAGCTGAGTTTCCAGACTAATACAAACTGGGAAGAAGGACATGGAGATATACTTCTAAAAACATTGGCCACTGAAAACTCTATGAATAGCAGTGGAATATTGTCTGATACAGCTCTGGAAGATGAGCCTCTCAGATTGGAAGGCACTCAACATATGACTGGGGAAGACCTGCCTCCTCAAAGTAGAGTCAATCTTAATGACGTGGATGCAGTCAAACTTTCAGACCTTCATTTGCTGACGTGGCACCACTCAAAATGAGAAAAAAAACCTGAAAACATTCATAAATAATAGGAATGTGGACTGTACGAAATATGAATCTAGGAAAATTGGAAATCATCAAAAATGACATGGAATGCATAAACATTGGTATCCTAGGCATTAGTAAGCTGAAATGGACTGATATTGACCATTTTGAATCAGACAATTATATGACCTACTACGCCAGGAATAACAAATTGAAGAGGAGTGACATTGCATTCATCATCAAAAACAATATTTCAAGATGTATCCTGAAGTTAAACACTGTCAATTATAGGATAATATCTATATGCTTACAAGGAAGAACAGTCAATATGACTATTATTCAAATTCATGCACCAATCACTAACTCCAAAGATGAAGAAACTGAAGATTTTTACCAACTTCTGCAGTCGGAAATTGGTGAAACATGCAATCAAGATGAATTGATAATTACTGGTGATTGGAAAATGCACAAGTCAGAAACAAAGAAGGATTGGTAGTTTGAAAATACGGTCTTAGTGTTAGGAAAGATGCTGGAAATCTCATGATAGAATTTTGCAAGACCTCTTCATTGAAATACCTTTTTTAACAACATAAAGGGTAACTATACACATTGGTCTCACTGGATGGAGTACACAGGGATCAAATCAACTACATCTGTGCAAAGAGACGATAGAAAAGCACAATATCATCATTTAGAACAAGGCCAGGGGCGACTGCAGAACAAACCATTATTTGCTCACATGTAAGTTAAAGTTGATGCTGAAGAAAATTAGAACAAGGGCATGAGAGTCAAAATATGGCCTTTAGTATATCCCACCTGAATTTAAAGACCATCTCAAGAATAGATTAGAGGCACTGAAAACTAATGATCAAAGACCAGTTATAGAAAGACATCAAGAACATCATACGTGAAGAAAGCAACAGGTCATTAATAAGATAGGAAAGAAAGAAAAGACCAACATGATTGTCAGAAAAGACTCTGAAACTTTCTCTAGAACTTTGAGTAGCTAAAGCACCAGAGTCACTGTACCAAAAAGAATTGATCAACTTTCAACCATTTCAGGTTACATATGATCAAGAACAGATGGCACTGAAGTCCAAGCTGTACTGAAGACACTGTTGAAAAACGAGGCTCCAGGAATTGACTGAATACCAACTGAGATGTTTCAACAAATGGATGCAGTGCTAGAAGTGTTCCCTCATCTATGCCAAGAAATTTGGAAGACAGCCACCTGGCCAACTGACTGGAAGAGATCCATATTTATACCTGTTCCAGAGAAAGGTGATCCAACAGAGTGTGGGAATTATTGAACAGTATCATTAACATCACCCACGAGTAAAATTTTACTGAAAATCATTCAAAAGCTATTGTAGCAGTACATCAACAGGGAACTGCCAGAAATTCAAGCCAGATTCAGAAGATGACATGGAATGAGGGATATCACTGCTGATGTCAGATGGATCTTGGGTGAAAGCACAGAATACCAGAAAGATGTTTATCTGTGTTTTATTGACTAGGGAGAGGTATTCAACTGTGTGGATTATAAAAAATTATGGGTAACATTGTGGAGAATGGAAATTCCAGAACACCTAATTGTGCTTATGAAGAACCTGTACATAGACCAACAGGAAGTAGTTAGAACAGAATAAGGGGATGTTGTATGGTTTAAAATCAGGAAAGTATGTCAGGGTTGTATCCTTCACCATACTTATTCAATCTGTATGCTGAGCAAATAGTCTGAGCAACTGGAGTTTATGAACAAGAATGGGGCATCAGGATTGGAAGAAGTCTCATTAACAACCTGCAGTATGCAGATTGCTTGCTTGCTGAAAGTGAAGAGGATTTGAAGTACTTACTGATGAAGATCAAAGACTACCGTCTTTAGTATGGATTATACCTCAACTTAAAGAAAACAAAAATCCTCACAACTGGACCAATAAACAACATCATGATAAATGGAGAACAGACTGAAGTTGTTAAGGGTTTCATTTTACTTGGATCCACAATCAATGCCCATGGAAGCAGCAGTTAGGAAATCAAAGGAGACATTGCTTTGGGCAAATCTGCCACAAAAAAACTCTTTAAAATGTTGAAAAGTAAAGATGTCATTTTGAAGAGTAAGGTGTATCTCACCCAAGCCATGGTGTTTTCGATCTCCTCATATGCATGTGAAAGCTGGACAATGAATAGGGAAGACTGAAAAAAATTCACACCTTTGAAATACGATGTTGGCGAAGAATAGCGAATATACTATGGACTGCCAGAAGAGTGAACAAATCTGTCTTGGAAGAAGTAAGCCAGAATGCTCCTTAGAAGCAAGGATGGCAAGAGTTTGTTTCACATACTTTGGATATGTTATCAGGAGAGAGTAGTCCCTGAGAAGGACATCAGGTGTGGTAAAATGGAGGGTCAGAGAAAATAAGGAAGACCCTTATTGAGGTGGATTGACACAGTGGCTGCAACAATGGGCTCAAGCATAACAATGATCATGAGGATGGCACAGGACCTGGCAGTGTTTCTTTCTGTTGTACATAGAGTTGTTTTGAGTCAGAACTTAATGGAGGGCACCTAACAACAACAATAACAACATATATATATGCACATGTATATATACGCATATGTATATATATGCATTTTTTTTTCCTGAAGAGCCAGTTGTTAAACATTTACCAGCATACCATTTACTCTGAGGTATTAAAATAGATTTATTACAATTCACACAAATAAAAGAAAGAAAGTTCTGATGTGAATAAGTTTTCTTCTTAGTAAATGTTAGGTTAATTTGATCTATGTGTCTGTATGTTTTCTATGTTAGCTACTGATTGTCTTTCATGTAGACATTCCCATTTTACCGTGCCCTTTGACTTTCAAATAAATAGTATTCATTCATTCTGATGTTTCAAACAACATAATTATCCAGTGCAAGAAACCATATCTACCAGATAGTATATTCCAGACAGTTTAGATGATCTTTTCAGATGCTTAGAGATGCCCCCTTTATAATGTAAAAGCATAAACAAGCTGCCCCTGGAGCTTCCTTTGTTGAAAATGCATTAAGTTGACTCATAGTGGAGTGTTTTTTCTAATGTGTATGGAAAACTAGAGGCTTAAAAAGAAAGGTATTTTTGTTGTTGTATTTCAAAGGCAATAGCCAAGAGTTTTCATAAAAATCATTTAACTAAATATGTATTTCATATATGATGTTATCATCCAGAGAAGGTGCTTCAACTCTAACCTATTAGGAAAATATAGGGCATATATAATCACTAGCATGAACAGCACAACTCAAATATCACTTTTATAACTGTCCATTTAGCTTCTGTGTGGATAAGTATGTCATACCTTTTCCTCAGACTTGACAGTTGTTCTCTCAGTAGATTTTTAAATAGTAAATAAGCTATCCTTTTTGAGTTGAATGTAAAATGAGAGCTACATATATTTATAGAGTATATGTTCTCTGCTCTGTTTCTTATTTCTGTATTTGAAATTGTAATCATCCTTTAGTAGGTTTGTTCTGTCAAAATCATATCATGGTGCATTTTGATTTCTCAAACCTAAAAATGTTCAGTCAGAAGCTGCTATAAAAATAACCTTAAGAGATACTCTGAAAGTGGTCCTGAGCAACTGCTGAGAAAAATAGAATTTACAGAATGTTATGGCTCTAGTATAATCAGTGACTAAAATGAATTTAGATTCTTTTTTGTTGTTATTTTTATGCTGTCTGACATCATGAAAGTTTGTTACTCATAAATCTTAAGAGGATTAAATATTAGTTTCCACATCCACTCTAAATTATCAGTACAGTAATAAAAACTATTTGTTATTAGATTCCAACCCATTTTACTTCAAACATCTATTATTGTTTTACTTAATCCCTTCAACCTCCATCATTTTTAATATGTCCTGTAGCTATACCAAAGTTGTCCTCTGTTAAATAATTTTCTCTCTGAACCCTTAGTGTGCTTTGACGTATAGTCATTAAATCCTCTACCCCTAAGCCCTCTCTCCCTTCCACGTTTCATATCATATGTCATATACGCACATCATATATCATGTCATCAGACTATATTGTAATGTCTAAATTTCAAAATTTCCTTATTATTTTATCTTTTCCCACTCTTTCGTCCAAGGGGAAGTAGTTGTCTTTCTAATTGATCATTTCCATCCATGGCCTCCAAACTGCAAACTCTTACATGCCAATGGCATGGGAGGAAATGTCATAGAGAAGAGAATAACTGGACTGTTTGCAGAGAAAATCCATCAGAGGAAGCTGGAGGTGTCTTTTTCTGGCAGAAGGGCAAGTGACATTTGGGAAAGAGGAGAAACAGATGGTGATTCTGAGAAAAGGGACATGATAATGTCTCCTTCTCATCATGAAATAAGCACTGGTTCTGCAGGAAATCTTCAGGCTTAACAATAAGGACAGTTGGTCAGCCCGCAAGTGATGGTGCACAGTAAGGATGGACCAAGGTCTTGATTTCAGAAGCATGAATAATAGATTCCCAATGAAATTTCCCTTTGTTAAAGAAGATTGAAATAAATGTGTGCTTTTTGTGCCTAAAAAGAAGGATGATTCAAAGCTCACTCTCAAAAAAGCAAAGCAATAAACATTTCAAAAATTAAGAATTTTGTTTAAGGAGAGAGGTATAGACTTTGAAGTCATAATCATGAAATCTTGATATGTTCACTTATACATGAAAATGTCCTAAGTTTACCCTCATATGTTGTCAGAGTATAGAAATCTAATTTCAAAATAATTTTGTCCCTGTTCTTAAGATTTCTTCAATTGTCTTCTAATATCCAGGATTTCTCACAAATAGGTGATGCCAAATTAATCTACTCCTTTAATAGATTCCCTGTTGCTGGGTTTTTTGTTTTTGTTCTCTCTGAAATGAAAATTCATCTGAGGTATTTATGATTGTATCTTATTTCATTCATAATGATGGTCACACAGTATGGCCCCTTTCATTCTAAAACTTATATTTTCTTCAGCTGCAAGTGATTTTATTCTACTACTTCTCTGAAAATGTCCTCTGTACTCATACTTTAACCTGGTTTTTCAGTTCTCTTTTTTCAGGATCTCTATTTTTTAAACTAGAGTCTCTGGGTTACACAAATGGTTAAGGGCTCAGCTACTAATTGTAAAAGTTGGAGATTAGACAGTTCATCTATAGGCATCTTGGAAGAAAGGCCTGGTGATCTATTTCCAAAATCCTAGCTTTTGAAAATCCTAGGGAGCACAGTTCCATTCTGGTACACATTAGGCCACCATGAGTAGGAATTGACTCAAGGGCAACTGTTTTATTATTTTTTTTAACTTTGACCTCCACTATTTACTCTGTATTGCGTACTTTTTTTTCCAAGTATTTCATGTCAAGTTGTTCTGTCCTCTTAGAAATTTACTTAGGTTTATATTTCAGCCTTTCTACATACTTTATCATTGTAGAAATCATGATGTTCGTTTCTAATAAATGTTTCCCCTATTCCTCCCCCATTCTTCCACCTCTTCCTCATTCTCTTCTTACTCCTTCTCTGCTTCCTTCTGCTATTATAACCTGTATTTTTTTTTTTTCCTTTTTAAAAATAGTCCCACAGTCTCTCTGGGTAAGCTAAATGTTTTCTTCTTCTTCTTAGTTGTCTTCCAACAATATTAGTTTATCTTGGTGTTTCTCTTTTATGCTGTTGTTTTTTTTTCATATATCTGGTGACCATTTGTATATCAATTAAAAATAAACATGGATAATTATTTTAAGTTGACGTTATTGATTTATTTTGCACTTGTATAAGAAGGATTTTTTCTCTCATAGATCTCCCTACTGAAGTAAAAAGTCAACTAACTCACTCTTATTTTAAAAAAAAAGAATCTTTCAATTAATGCTGGATTGTTTTATTTTTTCAGTTTCTTTAGTATTCCTTTCTGCTGCAATTCACCAAAATCTTCCTTTAAATATAGGTCTCTTAATAGATTTATATTATTGCTCATTTAATTTACTAACCGTTTTGAAATATCCAGACTTTTCTTCTCCACTTTGTAGGTTGTTAAATACGTACTTGCCTACAACTTTGAATGGATTTCAATAGCCAACTTATAAGCTCCATGAAACCCGTCCAAACCAAGAATGATTATATGAATTTTTATGAAAATTTTACTCAGTGAACTATGAGATAAAATTTATCATTACTGAAGCAAAGTAGATGATATAGAATGTAGGATACTGAAGTAGACAGATTACAGAGTAAAATTTCTATAAGCTATCTACTAGAGGAAATTTGTATGTAAAGGCACCAAAAGAGAAATGTCCTGTGATTTTTGCTGTGACATAATTAGTTTCTTTAAAAAAAAAATCATTCTGTGGAATATTTTCTTGATTATAGAGTCTTCCTTTCTTTTAATATTAAAGGAAAGACATGACTAAATATTTTAAAGAATGAACAAACTTGGAAAATTATTACATGATAATCATTGAAGATACTTTCTTGTCCATAAAAACATGACATCAGTATTTTTTTCCAGTATTTTACAGAGATGATCTCATTGTAAAAAAGCATATGGAAAATAAAGTAGAAAAAAAATTATAGAAAAAAGATGATGTTCCAGTTTGCCACTAGATTGGTGTAGCAGAGAGGTGTGTTATACGATGAGCCTTTTATTGTAGATTTGCCAAGACAGCAGAGAATTTGTTTGCATTTTTAAACTTTTTACTATTAATGATTTCCTACAAAGAAGTCTGTCCAAATAATCTATTAAGAAACATTTTCTCATTAAAGTATTGAAAATCATAGATGTGGATACGACAGAGGTCAACAAGTATAGATTTTGAATTCATCTGTGAGAGTTTAAAACAAGCTTGTTTTTGTTTTTAATGCTTCCGATAGAATACTGCTATGACTTTACTAAAACTCATGGCTATTTTACTTTTCATCTATTCTATATTACATCTCCCTTATAGGTTATTGAAACAGAAGCTATGAAAAAACATATTAGTGTAGTTGGAAAGGGTCTTGAAGGCCTCTATGAAACTCCCTCCCAATACTGAAACAAAACCTACAGCATCTGTGTAATTTTCCCATGTGACTTTAACATATAACTATGTAAAAAATTAATCAAATTGCGCTACCAATATATTGTTTTACTGTAAAATTATTATGCATAATATGTTACTTTAAAACTTCAGTGCATCAGCACCCGGATCTGTTTCTGCTACTCGATGACATTATGACGACAGGATGAAGACACATAAGTATCAGGAGGCTACGAAGATTTGTCCTCACTCATCTTTCTCAAACTGGGGAGAAAACAGATCTGACAAACTTCCCTAGGAGGCTTCCGTATACCCACTGGCTGCCATTGAGTCATGTGTACATGCTCTGTGAGAAAGGGAGGCTGTTTTTATGGTAGGAGGGTGAAGTCCAGCAGCAAAACAGAAAGGACGGGGAAAGGATACTAAGTGGGCAACTGGGAATTAAATGATTCACAGTAGATCTGCAGTCTATTTCATCCCTTTCCTATAGTCACCCGGAAAGAAAGGAAGAGATGACAAGGTCAAGTCCTCTTGTAAACTTTAACATGCTTATTATAAATCGCCTTTGGAATATGTTCAACTATTTACTGTCAGGATATTCTTTATCTCTGAAGTGCTTTAGCAAAAATGTACCTTGTCTATGTAGAATGCTTTTGTAAATAAACTTGTAATTTTTGCATTTATGTGGCATGATTCTTACAAAATATCATGTAATCTATGTAATGTGTTATTGTGTTGTTAGGCACCATTAAGTCGACTCCAATTCATAACTACCCCATGTGTCAGAGTAGAACTGTCCCATAGAGTTTCCTAGGCTGTAATCTTTATGAGAGCTGATAGCCAGGTCTTTCTCCCGTGGAGCTGCGGGTGGTTTCCAACCACCAACCTTTCGGTTAGCTGCCAAGAACTTAACCAATGTGCTACCAGGGCTCCTTAATCTATGTACGAATGCATATAAAATTGAAATTATCCATGGCGTAGACCTATATATGTTAAATATGGTCCATAATATACACTTACATGACAGAGAAGGACCTGAGGAAATGCACCGGCCCTTGCAGACTTCTCCATTCTTCACCTTGTCTCTTAATTGCCTGTTATCATTGGAATTGTCAAAACAGTTTTGTACTTGGTAAAATCTCTGATTGTTGTGAGCCTGACTTCACAATTTTAAGCATTTGTTATATCAACCTTTGAGTTCATGAGTTTCTTCATTGACTCTTTCATATCTAATACTGTCCAAATCAAGGAGGAATTTAATTTCTTCTCCTGGTGGCAAAAAGCCAGCTGTAGCTTGAAGAGTAGTTCCACTGGGCCTTAATAATAGAACAATGTGAAGATGATAATTATAAGTCTTTCAGGCTGAGGGCTGGGGACCATGGTCTCGAGGGACATCTAGTTCAATAGGCATAACAGTTTATAAATAAAATGTTGTACATCCTACTTTGCTGTGTAGTGTCTGGGGTCTTAAAAGCTTGTGAGCAGCCATCTAAAACACTCCACTGGTCTCACCCCATCTGGAGCAAGGGAGAAAGAACAAAACCAAAGACACAAGGGAAAGATTAGTCCAAAGGATTAATGAACCACAACTACCACAGTTTCCACCAGAATGAGTCCAGCACAACAAGATGGTGCCCGGCCACCACCACTGAAAGCTCTGACAAGGATCACAATACAGGTCCAAGACTGAGCTGGAGAAAAATACAGAACAAAATTTTAACTCACAAAAAAAGACCAGACTTACTGGTCTGACAGAAACTGGAGAAACCCCGAGAGTATGGCCCCTGAACACCCTTTTAACTCAGTACTGAAGTCACTCCTGAGGTTCACCCTTCAGTCATAGATTAGACAGGTCCATAAAACAAAATGAGACTAAATGGGCGCATCAGCTCAGGGGCAAGGACTAGAAGGTAGGAGGGGTCAGGAAAGCTGGTAATGGGGAACCCAAAGTGGAGAAACAGAGAGTGCTGACATGTCGTGGGGTTGGCAACCAACGTCACAAAACAATGAGTATTAATTATTTAATGAGAAGTTAGTTTATTCTATAAACTTTAATCTAAAGTACAATAAAAAACAAAACGTGTCCACATAAAGAAGTATATACAAATGTTCATAGCAGCTTTACTTATAATATCCAAAACATGGAAACAAACAAAACACATCAACTGGTGAATAGTGTCAAAAACCTAAATTTCTTAGAAAAACACCAAAAATTAGTGTAACTCAATATATTTGTTGTGAGTAGATATGATTCAAATCAGGCAGCATCATCTGAACGTATCAGAAAGGTGCTCCAAAGGTGGGACAGTGAAAGCAGACTATATAGGTCATTGTTATGTTAATCTCTCAAAAGATAGCATCAAAGCCCAGGCCAGGTTGCAGAAACTGTCACCAAGGACATGCCTCACACCCTAAAACAGCCTCTAGTCAGACCCTGGGGTTCCTGCTTCTCAAAGCTGGCTGTATATAGATAATTTTCCAAAAGAACCCAATGCCTAAGACCAAACAGTCTCCACTAAGCTACTTATTCAGCTATTGTTTGACCTGAATTTGACTTCAGGGAACTAGTTATTTCAAGATTCAAAAGGACACTTGAGGGTGGATGGCCTGGGTGGGTCGCCCTTGTTCCATGAACCCAGAAGTCTGGATTTCAGGAGAATCAAAACAATTTTGTAAATAAATAAATACATTTTGCTATATCCCTACAATGGAATTATTATACTCAGCAATAAAAAGGGACATACTACTGACACACACAGCTATGTGAATAAATCTTGAAAACATTAAGTGAAAGAAGCCAGACACAAAAAGCCACGATTGTATGATTCCACTTATATGAAGTGTACAGAATGGGCAAATCTGTGGAGATAGAAAGTAGATCAGTGGTTGCTTGAGGACAGAGAGCGGGGAGAGGGGAATGATTGCAAAAGAACACAAGGGGACTTTGTAGAGTGACGGGAATGTTCCATATCATGATTGTGGGGTGGTTTTGCAACAGTATATGTATGTCAAAACTTATTGAATTATGCATTTTAAATATGTGCAGTTTATTGTACTTCAATTATACTTCAATAAAGTCATTAAAATGCAGATGTTTAAAAAAACGTCTTCTAGATTCAGGATGAAGTCAGTTTTGAGGACCTTTTCTTTTTTATTCACTGCATACAATTAAGAGGTATTTTGCCTTGTTTCTATTTTGCTTTGTTTTGAGCTATTGATTTTTATTTACTAGCACCTGGTAGTGCTTAATTTGATTTATCCATGTGTATGATTTGTACGCTGTGCTGATCTGCCTCTTCCACTCCTTAGATTCAGTGGCCAACTGGAGGGTTTACCTTCAAAACATATTTGGATGATAGAATTTGAATTTCAAATATTTTAAGAAGGAAGCATTTAATATGACACTAGTTTTTAAGCTATGATATTAATTGGATAGTAGTGACATTTATCAAGTCAAAAAAACACAGTAATTGAATCAGGGTTCTATTATTTGGTAACATTCTGCTTTGATTCTGATCTTGATTATCTGAGGACATGGATTAATGCTCCAGCACAAGTCTGCAGCTTTACCCTGATACAAAATACTAGATAAGGATAATGTAGAGGACTTCCTCAGAGTGAATTTTTGCTTAATAAAAGTTTATAAGCCATATGAGATAATTGGAAATAATGTACATGTATGCTTGTAAATTAATTTAAAAAAATCGAGGACATTCAGTGGAATTCTCCCACATAAGCTGAAATTGAGACATTCAAGAAAAAGGACTGTAATTTCCTGTTGTAAAGATAAAAGGATCATCTTTTAAGGAGTATCATCAGGATCACCATAATACCTGAATCTCTTCAAATCACCTGTATCTTCTGCTGTCAAATAAACTAAATTTGGAATGATGACTATGCACTGTGAAATAGTTTAATTTAAAACATTCTTATGAAATACCCAACTAAATTTTGTGTTTCTAAATCCAGTGAACATATTTTTATTCTTCTCAGACAATACTTCTCAGGAGCATTTAGTATTTCCTGAACTCCACAGTTCTTGAAACATTAGCTCTGCTTTGCTTCCAATGCATCACCCGCAGTTTATCCCCTACTTATATTCTCTTGGTTTCTTCTGATGGCAAATATTTCTCTAAAATATATCCTTCATCCCTGCCTAGGTGGACTGTTCGATTCACAGGGCTATAAATAACCACGGCATGATGATTATTTCCAAATGTATTTCTCCAATCTAGAACTTAATGTACCCCAACTGCTTGTTTACCAAATATATTTGTATGTTGCACACAGAAATGGCTGTAGAGTTGAAATATCACTTATCCCCATCCAAAGTTTATGTTCCTTAGAATTTTTACCAACTTAATAAATGTCATCACCACTCAGTTGTTCAAGACAATTGGTTTTTTACACTTAACACACTTTCTTTTTTCATTTTCCAATTTATGAACCTCTAAATTAAACACTCAAATCTACCTTTTTTAGCTTTCTGACTCGTGTTGAGCTCCAACTTCTATCAGATCTCCCATGAATTACTTCAATACCCTCTTGCTATCAAGTTTATCACTCTACTTGACAATTCCCATACTATCCAAAAAAATTTTAAACTTATACACATTAACAATTTTAATTATTGTTGGTTAAACTTTGTATTGAGCATAACAAGCATAAAGGAAAGTACATAAATTATAATGGTATTAAAAATTTCACAAACTGCACACCCATGTAACCAGCACCAGATGAAGAAATGGAAATATCCAACTCAGAAACAACTACCCCACCCTTTGTATGTGTTTCCAGTCCCTACTCACCAAAGGTAACCATTATCATTACTTCTAACACCATAGATTAGTTTTGCCTTTTGGGGAATTTATAAAAATTGAATCATTCATTTTGTATTCATCTTTGCCTTACTTCTTGCATCCATGCTATTTTATGTAATTTCAGTTTATGCTTTCTCATAGCTGTATGACATTCCATTATATGCATATGCAAAATTTATTTTCTAGTCTACCTGCAATGTACATTTGGGTAGTTTCTGATCTGGTTTATTATACATAGTGTTACCACAACCATTTTAGTCCTTAGTGTTTTAAGAATATACATGTGTGTTTCTTTTGAGTATCTTGGATCATCTTTTACTGTCCTAAATGGAGAAGTTTATTGAAGAACCAGAATAATCCTTTTAAAATAAAAATTAAATGTTGGTTGTACCCTGCCTGAGCCTTTTCAAAGGCTTCCCATTGTATTTAAAAAATAATAAATCCAAATCTTTACCAAATTTTTATATCATCTGGCCCCTGCCTTCCTCCAAAAAGCTCATTTCATGCTGTTTCCACTCATTCACTGCGTCTGTCACTCTAGCCTGTCACTTCCTAATACATGACTAGATTTTTTTTGGTCTCCAGGGAATTATCTTATTATCTATTGTTGAAAGCTGATTTTTTCTTCTATTCCACATATATCTGACTGCTTATTCTTCAAGATTCTATTTTGTAAAGTCATTCTTTGATTCCAACAAACAGAATAAGACAACCCCTATTATAACATTATAACATTAGTAAAAATACATGATTTCTTCATAATTTTAAGTTAATAAAGAGATAAATTGTGTCTGTCTTTTCTGGACTGTAAGCAACATGAGTCAAAGACTGTGTCTGTTTTGTTCACTCTGTATACTGTGTAATAGCACCAAAACCAAAGACAAACCAATTGCAGTCAAGTTGATTTCAACTCATAGCAACACCACGGGACACAGTAGAAGTATGTCATAGGGTTTCTAAGGCTGTAATCCTCACAGAAGCAGACTGCTGCATCTTTTTCTCATGAGTGGCTGGTGGATTTGAACTGCTGACCTTTAGGTTAGAGCCCAGTGCTTAACCACTGTGCCACCAGGGATCCTTAGTGAATAGCACAGGGCATGCTAAGTTTACTGAACAAATAAAAACTACAGTACACATGTACTTGCAAAATATTTAAACTAATAGCTCATTCTAGCTATAATTTCCATTTTGTATTAGCCCTGACATTTCTCATTCTTTCTTCTAAGGCTTCAGGACCTCTCTAACTCCTAATACCAATGCAGACTTCAGAGTTCCAGACATTTAATTCAGGTAAATCAAGTCAGTGAGTATTTAGTAAGTGCAACCTCTAGATGTGGCTATATATGAATGTATGTATGTGTATATATATATATATATATATATATATAAAGATAATTATATAAAATATATATTTTATATTTCTTTACATGTATTTTCTTTGTACTATTTAAAAATATATATAAAATGGATATGACAAGGGTTCTAAAACACAGTGGCTTAGATAAACATGTCGTCAAGTAATTATAGGTTAAGTACTATAGTGAGAATATGAATTAAGTGTTATATAAGCAACTAATTCGTTGGAGTGGCTATGTAGAGGAATTGAAATGCTTTGAGCAGAAATAAAGATTTTGGGTGGATTTTAAAACTGGATTTTACCTACTGTGTTTCTAATTTAGATGTTTATCAAATAGTAAACCTAGCTCGTCTAGCCTTTTCACCCCTCAGTTATGCTTTTCTATGGTAGGAATTCTTCCCTTTAGCTTTTTCCTCTTCATTCATTCATTAATTCATTCATTTATTCAACATACATTTATTGAAGCTATATTCTAGGCTCCAGGGACAAGAGAGAGATTGCTATTATAAAGTTGGTGAGCTAGATATGAAAAGATAAAATAATAGCTAATGGAGAATTTATCTCATATTCCTGCTTCTAATTTATTTCTCCAGTTTTTAAATTTACTATTCTCACACTTTATGCACTGTGGAATTATCCCTTATTTCTCACATTTCTTTATCTCCATAAAATTCTCATCACAATTTTCTATATTCTTAATTTTTCCTGTCTAAAACGAAAAACCAAACCCGTTGCAGTCACGACAATTCCAACTCATAGCGACCCTATAGGACAGAGTAGAACTGCCCCACAGAGTGTCCAAGGAGCAGCTGGCAGATGTGAACTGCCAACCCTTTGGTTAGTAGCCGTAGTGCTTAACCACTACACCACCAGGGTTTCCTTTTTAGTCTATCTTTTCCTTAACGGGGTCGGGTGGGGTCAGGAGCAGAAAAAAAGTGTGATATTTTGGGTCAGGGAATCATCATTTAAATACAAAATGATATTGTCAAAACAACTGCCTTTGATGAAATAATGATGATAATGCCACTGTCTTTACGTCTCAGCTATGTGATATGTTTGCTCATGTCAATGTCAATTTTATACTCTAAAATTGTAGAAGACAGGCACCTTATCTCTAACGGTCTTCAATCCAGGCCATGCACTGACGGGTACTTCTTTTCTCTTGAAAGATGGATATGGGAGTTGTCATCTTGGAAACTTTTTAAACAGAAAAAAGTATTTTTTTTTACTCTGTAATAACTTGGAAACAACTAGAAAAATGTTCTTTAACTGTAAAAAAAAAAAAATCAAGCTTCGGGCTAAGTCTAAGGATAAAAATTTCATTGTAAATGTTATCTATAAAAAAAATAAAGTAGGATCTCTTGCAAACAGTGGCCTGTAATGAAAGATGTCTCACGAACACCACTTTTACATTTCCTACCACAAAGAATGAAATACACACCACATGTTTAGGTCAGATAGTTGAGTACTATGATAAAGTTTGTAACATAATATTATTGACATTGATTTATTAATATTGATTTCTAAGCTGTACAACTGAGATGTTGCTGTTTCCTTTTGCTTTCTTCCCTAAGCAGATCAAAGTAAAAATAGTGAATTATGGATTGTGACCTGTCTTGATATTTGATAAAATATCAACAATGTGATTTTTTGATGTTATATTTCATTAATAGCAATTAATTGCTCTAAAAGTGTGTACTCAATAAACTTATTCAGGCACTTTCCATTTAATAACTTGCTTATATTTAGAAGAAATAAAATACGAAACTAAAAATTGCAAGATTAAAATTGCATAAAATAATTTTATTTACCTTTTTTTCAATATTGAAAATTTAAATGTAGTGTAATTGCAATGCTATAGATATTTTACAATATCTTGGTTTTCGTACTCTAATAGTAAGCCAAGTTGATATTTATCTTTTTTAATGACTTTAATGGACTTTCATCATTTTAGGAAAAAAAAAATTCTTCTATTTCTTGTTTTATAACATTTCAAGGGAGAGACAGTATAATGAATGTTGCTGTATTTTCAAAAATCTTGCAATGGAATATTACGTCTGCCATTGTTGTTGTTAGGTGCCATCAAGTCAGTGCTAACTCACGGTGACCATATGTACCATAGAATGAAACACTGCCTGGTCCTGCACCACACCCACAATCGTTGTTATGCTTCAGCTCATTGTTGCAGCCACTGTGTGAATCCATCTCAATGAGAGTCTTCCTCTTTTTCATCGACTGTGTACTTTATACCAAGGATGATGTCTTTCTCCAGGGGCCGATCTCTCCTGACAACATGTCCACAGTATGCAAGATGTAGTCTTGCTATCCTTGATTCTAAGGAGCATTCTGATTGTACTTCTTCCAAGCCAGATTTGTTAGTTCTTTTGGCAGTCCATGGTATATTCAATATTCTTGGCCAACACCACAATTCAAAGGCGTCAATTCTTCTTCAGTCTTCCTTATTCATTGTCAAGCTTTCACATGCATGTGATACGATTGAAAATACCATGGCTTGTGTCAGGCGCACCTTAGTCTTTAAGGTGACATCTTTGCTTTTCAACACTTTTAATAGGTCTTTTGCAGCGAATTTGCCCAAAGCAATGTGTCTTTTGATTTCTTGACTGCTGCTTCTATGAGTGTTGATTGTGGATCCAAGTAAAATGAAATCCTTGACAACTTCTATCTTTTCTCCGTTTGTCATGATGTTGCTTACTGGTCTGGTTGTGAGGATTTTTGTTTTCTTTATGCTGAGATGTAATCCATACTGAAGGTTGTAGTCTTTGATCTTCATCAGTAAGTGCTTCAAGTCCTCCTCACTTTCAGCAAGCAAGGTTATGTCATCTGCATAATGCTGGTTGTTAATGAGTCTTCCTCTAATCCTGATGCCCTGTTCTTCTTCATATAGTCCAGCTTCTCTGATTATTTGCTCAGCATATAGATTGAATAGGTATGGTGAAAGGATACAACCCTGACACACACCTTTCCTGACTTTAAACCACACAGTATCCCCCTGTTCTGTTCAAACTACTGCCTCTTGATCTATGTACAGGTTCCTCATGAGCACAATTAAGTGTTCTGGAATTCCCATTCTTCACAATGTTATCCATAATTTGTTATGATCAACACGGTCGCATGCCTTTGCATAGTCAATAAAACACAGGTAAACATCTTTCTGATATTCTCTGCTTTCAGCCAGGATCCATCTGACATCAGCAATGATACGTCTGGTTCCACTTTCTCTTCTGAATGGCCGGTCCCTGTTGATATACTGCTGCAGCTATTTTTGAATGGTCTTCAGCAAAATTTTACTTGAGTGTGATATGAATGATATTATTTGATAATTTCCGCATTCGGTTGGATCACCTATCTTGGGAATAGGCATAAATATGGATCTCTTTCAGTCAGTTGGCCAGGTAGCTGTCTTCCAAATTTCCTTCCATAGATGAGTGAGCACTTCCAGAGCTGCATCCATTTCAGCTGAGCTTCCAGACTAAGACAGACTAGGAAGAAGGACCCAGCAGTCTACTTCTGAAAAGAATTTGTCAGTGAAAACCTTATGAACAGCGGCAGAACATTGTTTGATATACTGCCCGAAGATGAGCCGTCCAGGTTGGAGAGACTCAAAAGACAACTGGGGAAGAATTGCCTCCTCAAAGTAGAGTTAACCTTCATGATGTGGATGGAGCCAACCTTTGAGACCTTCATTTGCTGATGTGGCACCACTCAAAATGAGAAGAAACAGCTGCAAACATCCATTAATAATCAGAACATGGGATGTATGAAGTATGAGTCTAGGAAAACTGAAATTGTCAAAAATGAACTGGAATGCATAAACATCGATAGCCTAGACATTAGTGAGCTGAAATGGATTGGTATTGGCCATTTTTAATTAGACAATCATATGGTCTACTATGTCAGGAATAACAACATGAGGAGGAAATGCATTGCATTCATCGTTGAAAAGAACATTTCAAGATCTATCCTGAAGTACAACACTGTCAGTGATAGGATAATATCCATATGCCTACAAGGAAGACAAGTTAATACGACTATTATTCAAATTTATGCACCAACCACTAAGGCCACAGACGAAGAATTGAAGATTTTTAGCAGCCTCAGCAGTCTGAAATTAATCGAACATGCAATCAGGATGCACTGATAATTACTAGTGATTGGAATGCAAAAGTTGGAAACGAAGAAGGATCAGTAGTTGGAAAATAAGGCCTTAGTGATAGAAATGATGCTGGAGATCTCATGACAGAGTTTTGCAAGAACAATGACTTCTTCATTGCAAATATCTTTTTTCACTAACATAAATGACGACTATACACTTGGACCTCACCAGATGGAATACTCAGGAATCAAATTGACTACATCTGTGGAAAGAGACGATGGAAAATCTCAACAGCATCAGTCAGAAGGAGGCCAGGGGCTGACTGCAGAACAGACCATCAATTATTCATATGCAAGTTCAAGCTGAAAATGAGGAAAACTAGAACACGTCCATGAGAGCCAAAGTACGACCTTGAGTATATACCAACTGAATTTAGAGATCATCTCAAGAATAGATTTGATGCATTGAACACTAATGACCAAAGACCAGACTAGTTATGGAATGACATCAAGGACATTATACAGGAAGAAGGCAAGAGGTCATTAAAAAGACAGGAAAGAAAGAAAAGACCAAAATGGATGTCAGAAGAGACTCTGAAACCTGCACTTGAATATCAGATAGCCAAAGTGAAAGGGACGAAATGATGAAGTAAAAGAACTGAACAGAAGATTTCAAAGGGTGGCTTGAGAAGACAAAGTAATGCATTATAATGACATGTGCAAAGAACTGGAGATAGGAAACCAAAGGGGAAGAACACGCTCAGCATTTCTCAAGCTGAAAGATCTGAAGAAAAAATTCAAGCCTCTAGTTGCAATAGTGAAGGATTCTATAGGGAAAATATAAACGATGCAGGAAGCATCAAAAAAAGATGGAAAAAATACACAGAGTCATTATACCAAAAAGAATTGGCCGACATTCAACCATTTCAAGAGGCAGCATACTATCAGGAACCAATGGTACTGAAGAAAAAAGTCCAAGTTGTACCGTAGGCACTGGCAAAAAACAAGGTTCCAGGAATTGATGGAATATCAATCGAGACCTTTCAACAAACAGATGCAACTCTGGAAGTGCTTACTCGTCTTTGCCAAATATTACATCTAATAATTGAAATTTAAATAAATTTAACATTATTTGTAAGATTAAATGCTTTTAAAATGACTGGCAGCTTCTACAACATAAATTATCTGAATTATTTAGAATCTTTCAGTAATATAGTATGCATAATAATATAAATTATAAAATATATCACACTAATAATTTAGTATCTGCAGTTTTACTTTCGTGGGTGTAAGATCAATCCTTTGTGAAAACACATTACTCCCATTAAATGTCTCCTTAAATTGTTTCAGTACTTTCCCTCTTTAGAACTACTAAGCATTTGTTCAACAATCTACTCTTTCATTCAAGTTTTCTTTCACTCATTTGTTCAATCAGGACGTATTTTCCTGTATTACTTTGCAGAATCCTAGTTGCCTAGCATTCTATCCTACCCAACCTAACATTGTTGCTGATACTTAAAGCTTTATCAATCTCCCAATCTTTTTCCTTCAAATCAAAATGTATTGTTTAATTTCCCAAATTTTTAAAGGTTTGTATTCTATTGGTGTGAAATAGCTAACTTCATTATTCATCTTCACAGGATAACACTTGTCTGTGCTGTAATCCACTAGATTGTAGGCTACTCAAGAAGAGTAATTTGGACTTTGTATCTTTCTTTCACTAGTGCTTAATGTAGTAAATTCCCCATAGGCTGATCTGTTTGAATATGTAATGTTATTTAGATGATATTTGCTATGTTTCAAAATAGTATACCTAAGTATTGAAAGGGTCTGTCTGTGGAGAAACATCATATCTTATTAACATTAACAATAAGAATCCCAAATTACTCAAAAAAGTTGTTCCACACGGTCAGAAATATCTTCTATACATGGTTTCCTCTGCATCTATCAACACGTGAAATTTTCATACCATTGTTATTTTTATCATCAAATATAAACTTGGATCAATTGCTCTAAGTAACATATTTAATATGTCACTACATAAATGAAATTAGTAACTTGGTTTTATGTAAAGGTGATTTCAAGGAGCTCACATACAAGTATGTCTGAAAACAAGATATCTGCTCTAGATATTTCTTGTGATACATTTCTCTAGACTATATGTGATAATTTGAAAGCATGTGGTGCTATGCAGTTGACTGGATTAACTCCGAAAATCTATCACCAAGAAATTAATTGGATGCAGCACAGTTACTCATAGTTGTTCTACTTATGTCATTAAGTCAACCAAAATTATTGAACCACAAAATGAACATTCTAGTTATTTGGATAGACTAATCTGAATGGAAATGATTTTGCATTGATCAAATCAGGTTCTCTGAAGCTTGACTTTTATGAGGATTAAAATGCTTGAATCCACCATATTTTTCTCGAGTCAACTCTCTATTTAGTTTCTCTGTAATGCAGAATTTGGTGATTGAAAATCATTTCTAGCATCAACATTTATGTATTTTTGTTTCTTCCATTAGACTTTAACCTGAAAATCTGAAGACCTGAATACAGTATTGTTGGAATTTTTAGACTGAAAAGAATTTACAAATGTCAGCATAATATATAATACTATTTTTGAATCTTTAAACTGAGAAAAGATCAATGTACAATATGACTACTTTCAATATGAACCAGCATTTAAATAATCATCTTTGCTACAACTTTCAATGAATAACAAAGAAAATCACTGTGAATACTGTTTGTGTGTTTTAATTTGCAATGGCTTTCTTTTATTTTATTGTTAGCAGCTATAAATTAATGTGTTTTAGGAGGGCTGAACATATCAAACTTTATTTAAACTTCTTTAACTAGTCATTTTCCCAGGTGGATCTTTTGGAAAAATATAAAGTAAAAATTTAATATTTTTAAAACCTAGTTACACAAGAATATTTTAAACTAAGGTAAATGTCACTTCTTACTTCTCAAAGTTGCATTACTATAGGGTCATTTAAAAAGGTTTATAAACATAACTTTTTGAAATTTATAGGGTCATTTTAAAATCATTACAAATGTAACTTTTAAAAATTTATTCATTCTTTATTACGGCAATTAAGCAAATTCTACACAGTATTTAAAGAAAACCAACAGCAATATATAGGTCTATGACAGGAATCATCTTTGAATAGAACAGAACCAAAAAGCTTAGAAAACTATTTTAGTAATTCTATTCACAAACAGTGAGGAGCCCTGGTAGCAAAGCGGTTAAAGCACTAGACTACTAACCAAAATTTCCTTGGTTCAAACCCAACTGCTCTGTGGGAGAAAGATGTGGCAATCTGCTTCTGTAAAGATTGACAGCCTTGGAAACATCATGGGGCAGTTCTACTCTGTCCTACAGGGTTGCTATGAGTCAGAATTGACTCAAAGGCAATGGATTTTTGGGGGGTATTCACATCAAAATAAAGTATAAAAATATTTAAAATAAACATATTTAAACACACAGCTACAAAATGCCTAAACTTGTCTCTTTTCCTTTACCTGTTTGATTTATTTGTCCCTAAATTATTTATACCCTATCTCAATCAAGAAAGGATTTGAGAAAAATAGCAAAAAGATGTGTATACTATGAAAAAAACTATAAAATAAATTAAAACCTGTAGTCACATTTTAGAATTTGGAGGGGGAAGATTTCTGTGAAGAAGAACAATGTTAACAGTAAGCAAAAATATCTTTACATATATGTCATGTGATTGTGTTGGTTAAGAGATTTGGGCTTTACATTTGGCATTGAGTTTTGTAGGTGTCAAAGCAAAGATCGAGAAAAACAAAAAGTAACATACCGAGGAGAAACAATAAGACTAAGCTCAGATTCTTCAGCAGAAACCATGCAGGCTAGAAGGCGATAGGACGACGTATATAAAATCTTGCAAGAAAAAATTGCCAGCTAAGAATAATATATCCTGCAAAACTCATTCAAATATGATGGTTAAATTAGGTCATTTCCAAATAAACAGAAATTAAGGGACTATGTAAAAACCCAACCAAACTTACAAGACTTATTAAAGGGAGTCCTTCAATCTGAGAACAAACAACATCAGACCACAGGCTGAATATAGGACACAGGATTGTACTAGCCAGATACCAACCTAGGATATAAACTCTTAAGGACTATGCAAAACCAAAAGTATTACAACAGGGAACCGGAGAGTTTAATCTGTAAATGACAACAGCATCAGAACAATACAAGAGGGAACAAATGGTGTAGGTATAGAACCTTCTAATGGAGAAGAAGAAAAGGTGATACCAAGTAATAATAAACTGGTACAAATCTAGGAAGATACGGGTAAATTTCAAGGTAACCACAAAGAAAGTTAACAAACCTACTCATCAAAATTAAGAAGAAAAACATAAAGTGTCAGTAAAAAACAAAACCTACAAAAACAAAAGAAATGAAAAAAAAAAAAATCCACAAACAAGAGGAGAGTAAGAGGAACAAAGAAAAGGTCAGCACAAAAAAAGCACTGCAAAATGCAATCCCACTCCTAGGAATATATCCTAGAGAAATAAGAGTTGTCACATAAAGAGACATATGCATACCCATATTCATTGCAGCACTGTTCACAATAGCAAAAAGATGGAAACAATCTAGATGCCCATCAACAGATGAGTGGATAAACAAGCTATGGTACACAGACATAACAGAGTATTATGCGAAGATAAAGAACAATGATGAATCTGTGACTCATCTCATAACATGGATGAAACTGGAGAACATTATGCTGAGTGAATTAAGTCAGTCACAAAAGGATAAATATTGTCTGAGACCTCTACTGTAAAAACTCATGTAAAAGTTTACACACAAAGAGAAACAATTTTGTTGGTTACAAGGGATGAGACGGGTAGGGGGGAACTAAACAGACAATAGATAAGTGGTAACTTTGGTGAAGGGTAAGACAGTACACAATACTGCAGAAGCCAGCACAACTTGTCCAAGGAAAGGTCATGGAAGCTCCCTAGACATATCCAAACTCCCTGAGGAACTGAATTGCTGGGTGGAGGGCTGTGGGGACCATGGTCTTGGGGAACACCTAGCTCAATTGGCATAATATAGTTCATAAAGTCAACGTTCTACATTCTACCTTGGTCAGTAGCATCTGGGGTCTTAAAAGCCTGTGAGCAGCCGTCTAAGATACTCCACTGGTCTCACCCCTTCAGAAGCAAGGGAGAATGAAGAGAACAAGATACAAGGAAAAGATTAGTCCAAAGGAATAATGGATCACAGCTACCATGGCCTCCACCAGACTGAGTCCAGTACAGCTAGATGGTGCCTGGCTACAACCACTGACTGCTCTGACAGGGATAACAATATAGGGTCCTGGACAGAGCTAGAAAAGGATGTAGAACAAAATTCTAACTCATAAAAAAAGAACAGATTTACTGTCCAGACAGAGTGGAGAAACCCCAAGAGTATGGCTCCCGGACACCCTTTTAGCTCAGTGGTGAAGTCAATCCTGAAGTCCACTGTTCAGCCAGAGTTTGGACAGCCTCATAAAACAAAATGGGACTAATGAGGCACAGCAGTCCAAGGACAAGGACTAGAAGGTAGGAAGGGATAGGAAAGCTGGTGATAGAGAACCCAAGGTTGAGAAGGGACAGTGTTGACATTTTGTGGGGTTGTTAACCATTGTCATAGGGCAATATGTGCGCTAACTGTTTAATGAGAGACTATTTGTTCTGCAAACCATCTAAGGTACAAAAAAAAAAAAAAAAAGGAATTATCTATGTGAGATCAAATTGACAACAGCAACTCAAAAGGAAGTGAGTTGAAGATAATGGTGATGCAATACTTTGGAAAAGGATAGTGGGAACAGCAGCACAACAGGAAGAATATAGTCAATGTCACTGAATTGTACTTGCAGAAACTTTTGAAATAGTTTAACATTGACTGTGTCTATTTTCACCATAAAAGGTCCTCCAAGGTCGAGAAGGGAGAGTGTTGACATGTTGTGGGGTTGTTAACCAATGTCATAAAACAATAAGTATACCGACAAAAAAAAAAAAAAGATAAAAACCAGATATGTTAAAAAAAAAAAAGTCTGAATGGATATACCCCAAGAAAGGTAATTGTTTTTCCCTTTGCATATTATAGGTGACAGTCTTTATCTTTTTTTATACTTGTGAATTTTTTATTTTAATAAAAATAAATAAATAAAATATTTTAAGAAAATCCTAATTATACCAAAAATTATGGAGGAGGATAACAATCATATGCTACATAAATTAAAGAAAGACTCATGGAAGCATTGTACTTTTAAAATTATTTTAGTCATTTTCTTCATGTACTAAAAGTGCTCTCAAATATCATATCTTCTAAAGTATGAAAGTTGATTACTAAAGGAAGAAAAAGTTGGACAAATTTAGCTGGAAAAAAAACAAAATAATGTATTTTTTTGAACTCCTAAAATAATTAGCATTGGTCAGAAATAACTGGGGAAGTAAACTGATGAACTCAACACGGTCATATATAATTCATGAGCAAAGGACAAAAGATTGAAAACAGATATGATAAAGATTTTATATGTAATTTTGGACTGCCATTCATGGCACCATCTAGGACCCTTTACTTTGAGCTATTTTGATCTCAGTTTTTGCTTTCCCCTTCAACTTTGCCAATCTCGGTTGCCAACATCTGTGGCTCAATAGAACAACTGTTACACTTAAATTTTAGAACTTCAAGTTGATTTTGGTTTTGTCAAAGTTTCCATTCATTTTCATGCTATCAAGACCAGACCACAATGCAGCTCATCCTTGTTTTCACCAATCAAAGTTTAAAATACAAGTGCCCAAATTCGATAAATTCTCCACTCTACCACCATTTTCACAATGCTCTGAACATCCTCTACTCTGACACAACTCAACACTCTGGACCAACTGGTCTATGACAAAGAAGTTGCATCTTCCCTGAATGCCATTTAAAATCTTCACTTTAACTGTAAGCTAAATGTCCTCTGAGGACCTTCATTTATCTGAACCTGCTTATCTTTTCATATGCCATGTACCACAGAGGTCCCACTGCTTTTTAGTATTACTTCCAAAGTACTACTCCTCCATATTCTTATACAAAACCTTGCTCCTTTCAACGTTTTGCCTACTGGTTCCTCTACCCTCTTTCCATTTTTATTATTCTTATATACCTATATCTTGAAAATTTGCTTGCTTTATAAAATATTTTGGCAGTATGTCTTTCCACGCCTGTCATTGTCACAGAATACTTTATCTAAGACAGAAATTAATGTCAGGTTGAATTAAATAAATTATAATATTTGCTCTAATATTGTTTGATTGTCAATTACAACAAATTAAGTGTAGCTTTTTATTGTATAGACCTTGCACATATTTTGTAAGATTTAAATATAAACATTTAAAGTTTTTTTGTGTGTATTATATATAGCACTTTTTATAATTTTTATTTTCAATTTTTATTGCACATGTATTAGCTGTTCATATATCATCTTTTATTAAACACTCTTTTAAAGTTTTTGTCCATGTTTAATATTTTTAAATTATTGTTGTTTTTCAAGAGATCTCTAAGTATTCCATATACTAGTACTTTGTCAGATATGTGCATTGTTAATATCTATCCCAGTCTGAGGACTGGCAAGAATCTGGAGATCTCTCTGTGCTTCCCAGCACAACCTCTGGGCCACTGAGGAATATTCTTTACTCTCCAGAATCCCCAACTGCCAACTTCCCAAGGCTCAGGATATCTGCCTTCATCCTGTACAGCCCTTGGTGGCCTTTTGGTGGGCTGCTGCCATGTACTCACCAAAGACCCATCTTCCTCAAAGAAGGTTGGTTTTAGTTATTCAGTCCTGCTGTTTTTAAAAGCAAAAATTATAAAGCAAAACATATTTAGCAATTATATTAAAATGAGCAATGTCTGTTCTTCAAAATACAGCTTAAAAGAATGGGATAAGATTTGCAACATACATATCCAAATGGGTTTATTTTTTTTAAAATTTTAACGAAATAGATTATTCAGGAAGGAAATAATGTACTCTTAAATATAAAAATCAGGAAAAGAAAAAAAAAAGCACCTTATAGAAGAAAGGTGTACCTTTTCATTGCTCAGTTAAATGTGAATGGAAACTATGCAGAAATACAATTTCACACAAACAGATTATGCAAAAAGTTTTTGTTTTTAAAGCACATGCATACTTGGAACAATGGAGGTAATACACAATTGCTACTACAATTACTTTCTAGAACAGTTTGGCATTACTTACTAAAGTGGATCATGCACATACGTGCAATGCACTATTCTACTCCTAGTTACATAGTCAGAAGAAATTTTGAAAATGTACCTCTTCGCACATGTACAATATATTGTAGTATTATGTTCACAATAGCATGAAAACCAGAAAAATATATAATCAACTTTAGTGGAGTGGATAAATATATTGATATATTTTCTACTGAAATTCCATCAATAGATGAAAATGAATGAACTATACTTGTTTGCACCAACTGGAATGAATTCTAAAGATCTAGTATTAGCAAAAAATGCCATTCAAAAACTTCATAGAAGGCAATTAATATAATTAATTAATATAATTTAAAAAGTTGGCAAAACTAATGATCCTTTCGGGGACTAATGGTAAAACCCTACAGAAAAACAAGAGAATGGAATATACATACTTTAAGAAATTGTTTATACCTCAGAAGGAAGGGAGAGAATTGAGTTCCGTGAATGTCATGTAAGTGTGTATTCAAAGATACTGTTAATGTTGTAATTACTCATCTGCATAACAGGTTCATTGGTATACATTTAATTAGTATGATTTTAGAAGTATATATATGTATATGGAACTCTAGTGGCACAGCAATTAAGAGTTTGGCTGCTAACGAAAATGTCGGCAGTTCAAATCCACCAGCTGCTCCTTGGAAACCCTGTGGGGCAGTTCTACTCTGTCCTACAGGTTCACTATGAGTCAGAATCCACTCAATGGCAATAGGTTTCGTTTTTTTTGTTATATATGTATATATTGACATATATATATATAAACGTATACATAAAAGACAATTTTTTGTATCTTTGTACAGTAGTGCTAAAGAGTTCAACTGTAGACATGTGAAGTTTGAGATGCTTATTGCTTTAGACCACATAATATATTTTCTGAACCAGGACACACTGGAAAGGAAATGAAGCACTATTAATAATTATCATGAAACAACAAAAGTAAACTGGAACTGTTCAGGGCAAATTTGGATTTGTGTTTATTTTACCTATTAGATATTCATGAGATAAGCCTGAGAAGGCAGAAGGATGTAGAAATCTGCAGTGCAAGATGAAGTTTCAGGGTGATGGTATGCATTCTTGAGCCATAGGTACGTGCATTGTTTTTAAAGCTATGAGCCTGCATGGTAAGTCTAGATAGAAAAGAGGTCATAGGATGGTGCCTGAAACAATTTAAAGTACAGGTAAGTGATAAAGTTCCAGGAAGAGAGATAGTGAATAAGCAATGTTTGAACTAGCTAGAAAACTAAGGGAAGATGTCATGGAAAGCAAATGAAAAATTCAGTTAAAAAAAGAAGGCTTGGCAATTAACTGTGTCAAAGGCTTATGAGAGGACAATCAAATAAATATTGATATTTCCCACTGGACTTGGACAAACAAATAACACTCCAGTAAAAAAATAAGCAAAGCTGTATCATCTGCATATCAAAGAATGTTAATGAGTTTTCCTCCAATCCTGATGTTGCATTCTTCGTATGGTCCAGCTTCTCGGATTATGTATTGAGCATAAGTATGGTGAAAGGATACAACTCTGACACATACCTTTTTTAATTTTAAACCACCCAGTATCCCCTTGTTCTGTTACAGTGACTGCCTTGTGATCTATATACAGGTTCCACATAAGCACAATTAAGTGTTTTGGAATTACCATTCTTTGCAATGTTATCCATAATTTGTCATGATTATCCACACAGTCAAATGCTTTTGCATAGTCAGTAAAACACAGGTAAACATTTTTCTGGTATTCACTGAATTCAGCCAAGACTCAGCTGACATCAGCAATGAATGATACCCTTATTCTTTGTCCTCTTCTGAATCTGGTTAGACTTTATGGCAGTTCCCTGTCAATGTACATCTGCAGCCATTTTTGAAATATCTTCAGCAAAATTTTGCTTGCATTTGATATTAATGATATTATTAGATAATTTCTGAATTGCATTGGATCACTTTTCTTTGGAATGGGAACAAATATGGATCTCTTCCAGACAGTTGGCCAGGTAGCTGTCTTCCAAATTTCTTGTCATACATGAGTGAGTGCTTCCAGCATTTCATCCGTTTTTTGAAACATCTCGGTTGGTATTCTGTCAGTTCCTGGAGCTTTGTTTTTTTTGCCAATGCCTTCAGTGATGCATAGACTTCTTCTTTCAGTGCCATTAGTTCTTGATCATATGGTACCTCCTGAAACTGAAGAGGAATAGAAGCAATTACTGATGAAGATCAAAGGCTACAGCCTTCAGTATGAATTATACCTCAACAGAAAAAAAAAAACAAAAATCCTCACAACTGGAGCAAAAAGCAACATCATGATAAATGGAGAACAGATAGAAGTTGTCAAGGGTTTCATTTTACTTGGATCAACAATCAATGCCCATGCAAGCAGCATTCCGTAAACCAAACAACATATTGCATGGGACAAATCTGCTAAAAAAATTAAAAAAGCTCTTGAAAATCTTGAAAAGTAAAGATTTCACCTTGATGACTAACGTTTGCTTGACCGAAGCCATAGTATTTTCAATCACCTCATATGCATTAAAATCTGGACAGTGAAAAATGAAGACCGGAAAAGAATTGACTCACTTGAATTATGGTGTTGGCAAAGAATATTGAATATATCATGGACTTCCAGAATTGAATAAGTATGCCAGAAGAATGAGAAAATCTGTCTTGGAGGAAGTACAACCAGAATGCTCCTCAGAAGCCAGGATGGTGAGACTTTGTCTTGTTTACGTTGAGCATGCCATCAGAAGAGTCCGATCCCTGGAGAAGGACATAATTCTTGGTAAAGTAGGACCAAACCAAAAACTGAACTCATTGCCATTGAGTCAATTCTGACTCATAGCAACCCTATAGTACTGAGTAGAATTGCCTCATATGGTTTCCAAGGAGTGGATAGTGGATTTGAACTGCAAACCTTCTGATTAGCAGCCAAGGTCTTAACCACCATCAGGGCTCCTGGCAAAGCAGAGGTCCAGGAAAACCAGGAAGATGCTCAGTGGGGTGGATAAACACAGTGGCTATAACAGTGGGTTCAACCACAGCAATGATTGTGAGGATGGCACAGGACCATGCCACGTTTCATTCTGTTATGCATAAGGTCACTGTGAGCCGGAGCTGACTCGACAGCACATAATGACAACAACAACAACAAAAAAAAAAAACCGTTTTCTTTGTTACAGATATTTATCATTATCTGAATCTAATTTGTTTCTGAAATCTTGCTGGGTAGCTTATTTTCAGATAACAGAAGAACATACCGTATTTTTACGCAAATAACATGCACCTTCTACGTTTGTTTGCCAACCGCTCCCTCCCTCCAGGAGGTATTTTTGTAAGTGTTGCTATGTTAATATTTTTACACGGTACTGTAAAACCAAATTAACACAGGGTGTCACAAAAATACCTCCTGTGGGGGAAGGGAGCATTTGGCAAACAAATGTAGAAGGCAAAGTGTTCTTTGTGTAAAAATTATCTCCTTATATTAAATGGGAATAAAATATTGCGAGACAAAAAACCTCAACCGAAACCTTCCAAACATTATTACATGCACTTACAAATGTATTTAACCACCTTGAATAACAGAAAGCATTTAAAATGCCCATTACACAATCCTTAACAGTTAACACAGTAATTTGTGTGCAATACATAAAGAATTAAAGTACCATTTGGCAGAAAAAATTTTCCCCTACATGTGGGCAAAAATGTCCTGTAATGTGCATCAACAATAATAAAACATCCTAAGATACATAATGAATCAAAAAGCACATTTCATAATTAATTATTAATTAAAGCATTACCAGCTGAACAGTTGCTTAAGTGAGGTTTGATGTCAAGATGATGATGGAGGCTGTTTGGTGGGAGTCTGGTAATGGTCAGTGAGAGTAAAGGGGTTCTGAAATATTTACTGTCTAGAATTTACCTAGGCATTCACAGATTTGTTCATTTTTTAATCTAAGGAAATTATGCTCAGCTTTTTTTTTTTTTCTTTCTTGTGTACTCAAGACACATAAAGAACATAGCTATGAATCGTTAACTGAATACATAAAGGAAGCAAGGACGAAAACTAAAAATTGCATCTTTTTGCACTCTTTTTCCTTAACCTTAATAGCTCCTGAAATGCACTTGTAATTCCATTTTTGAATATCTTGTTTCTACTCATGGCATGATCACATTCCTTATAACACACCTGCATGATATAAAATTTCTTTCACAATTATTATGTCAAATATTTATGGCTTCTCTTCTTTCTCATCTTCCGATCAACAATGAACATTAACTTTAAACATTTCTTCATGTTACTTTCCCCAATACATGATCATAACTTATGGCAGAGTTACATAGCTGCCTATTCAATATCCATTTTCTCTGATTTCAGTTAAGGTTTCCAGTACCTGAAGAAGAGATTGTAATTCCCAGCCTCCCTACAGTTAGTGGTCCTAATACAATTCAATTTTCAGAAAGGAATAATCAAATGGCAGTCTCTGGCAGATCTTCCTGAAAAGCACTTAAAAAATAAATTGATATTTGCTGTTTGTCCATGTCTCTTTTTTCCTGTCTGAAATGTGGTCATGTAGGTTGAAATACCAGCAGCCATATTGAGAATACAAAGTATTGGTCTCACAGAAGACTAACAGAGCAAACCATTATAGGAAGCCCAAGTCCCTGAAGACGTGTGGAGACACCTCACCAACTCTTGACTGCCTATCTCTGGACTTCTCATTATGTGGGAGAAAAAGTAATCTTTACCTTGCTTAAACCACTTGTTTTAAAACTCCTCTTATTAGCAAACACAACTCCTAACTGATGTGACCATGTAAACCTATGTCTCCTATTAGATTATTTATTCTGTTTCATTTATCTAAGTTTCTATATCAGTAACAGTACAAATTGTTTTATTAACTGTAAATATGTACTGCATTTCATATGAGCAAGAGAACTGATTTCTAATTGCTTTTCTCTTTCAGAAACATAATTGGCTCTTCTGGTATATTTTCTCTTTCCAATAAAACTTTGGAAGCTATTGAATTACATTAAAAATTTCAGTTGAGATTTTAACAGAAAGTGCCTTAATTTTATAGATTCTTATAATATTTTAAAAATACATTAAGACTTCTCATTAATGTAAGTCCTTAATATAAAACTTCTCTTATTTCTTTATTAGGAGGATTTAAAAATATTTTTTATTTTTATGAATGGAGAGTTTTTCATTATATTTAATAGTTTATTGCTGCTGTGCAGGGGAAAAATAATCAATTTTTGTTTATTGACATTGTATATGATTCCCTTGTGAGACTCGTTTTACAACTAATCGCTTTCCAGTTGATTGCCTTGGAAACACTGGTCAGAAAATCCAAACCTCTGCAAATAATGAAATGTTCCTGCTCTCCCACACACATTTACTTCCCTGTAAACAGTGGGAGGAGCCACACAGGAACCAGCTAGCTACACCCTATTGAGTATGCTCTACTAAAGAAAAGTGTCTTGGACTCTGATGTACCACCATGTGAAGTATTAAGACCAAAGCACTGGGACCAGCTTATCATTTCCTCTTGTGCTACAAAGACATTAAGTGAATCCTGCACATTGTCCTGCTGATCTTGGACCATTGTGCCCATCTTATACTTTAAAGTTTCTCTGTTTATCTGTTTGCATCAAGCTAGTTATCCCCATGTGCATCCAAGCCAACCAGACCCTTCCACTTTGCCTTTCTAAGCACTTGATCCATTACCACCGAATGCCCCTACACTTTGCCTTACTTTTTAGAAATATGTTCATCTCCCTGTTTTGGTGGAACCTGGCTAATCCCTGACAAATTCTCACATTTTCCCTGACTAGTTAATTTTCTGAGACCCAGTAAGTGAGACTCATCAAAGACTTCTGACTTTTGAGTATTCCCTAATCTCAATTGGGTCTTGTGATACCAAATTAGATTGAATAGCCCTCATTTGGAATGATGTGACACTACAGCCTAAAAAGCATCTTGCAAGTCACGTGCTACAAGCCCAGTTTATCTTAGCAGTTGTGGTGGTTAAAGGACAGGCAAACGCCTCTAGGAATAGCTGTTTGCTGAGGCTGTGAAAGATGCATGTGGTGGTAATTCAGACTAAACTGTGATTTAAGAGAGGGTGGGCTTCAAATCACACCTGAGTTCTCCTGCTCAAAGGAGTCCACCAGCCATTCAGAACATTGCCAGACTGCTCATGCCCTAGACCTGTGCGATCAGACTCCTTCTAATGTCAATAAACTGCTGTGCATCATTTGCATGCATGGGCGGTCTTCTTGCTTTCAGTCATCCTTGAACCACGAGAGAGGATGCCCTCTGATCAGGAAATGCTATCCTGATGATAAAACAGGTCTCTTCATTATATTGTCTTATGTACCTTTCTCTGTGAGGAGCTTTGGTGGCACAATGGTTAAGTGCAGTTCTGCTGCTAACTAAAGGTGGTTCGAACCCACCAGCCACTGGAGAAAAGACGTGGTGATGTACTTCCATAAAGATTACAGCCTAGGAAACCCTATGCAGCAGGGCAGTTCTACTCTGTCCTATAGGGTCACTGTAAGTCAGCATAGACTCTATGGCACACAACTACAACAACCCTTTCCTGTATATTTTACAGTTCCCAATCTACATTAATGATGGCAATTATATTTATCTGTTAGGTGACTCACTCCCTACCTGAGGTGAAAATATCTAGGATGGCAAGGACCATATATGTTTACTTCATCATATTATACACAGAGCCTTGCACATGGACAAATACTTTGGTTATCTTATTTTATCTTACCTTCTAAATCATCGCACCTTTGTTACTTATATTTACGGTTTTTATTAAGCTTATGTTTGTCAGGGACATATCTTCCCCAGAGTAAATTTCACCATTATTATAACTTTGGCTATCTAAATTTTGGTTTTTCATATTGTTTATTAATGTCTATTTTGAATATCGGTTTCCTTAGGCACAGATTATTTTCAGTTGCTTCTGAGAAGTAACCATTATTCTGAAATACCTTCTTCCTACTTGGTTTTTCCTCCTTATACTATTTGAGTGCATGACAATAAAATAACGCTGTGATTTGAGACTTTAAACAAATAGTATATAACTGCACCTATAGTTGGAAATTAAATCAGATCTTTATTTATACAAATTAGTGTAGGAATTCATTCTGGGAAAAATTGTTTGAAAGTATATTATAAGTGTCAAACAAATAGCTTATCATCATGGGAATTGGGAAATTTAAGTATAATATAATAAAAGCAAGAGAAAACCTTGTGGAAATATAGTGCCAGACTTAGAGTTATTGGGAAAAAGATAGAAATCATAAATAGTTTCGAAGCAGTCGGTCGTAAGTATCCATATATATGTACGTAAGAGATGTGCTAAGTTTAACCTTTGATATAAATAAACCCCTGACTGTAACAACACTTTTTTTCCTTGAGAAACTAAAATACTGACTTTATACTCTTTATTTTTCTTGTTCTATAAAACTTATGCCCCTAAACTGTTTGCAAGTGATATTTTAAACCACTTCTTAATAGACTGACTTCTACCTACTGGTCCAAGCCACTTTCATCTCACCTGAACATCAAACCTCCTAACTTCTACTTTCCCTTTTGCCTCAAAAGTTAATGATCTAAACATTAACGAGAATTATCTTTTCAAAAGGGTAATCATATTATCTGGTCCTCTGCTCGATATCTGCCAATGGCTTCCCATAACACTTAAAATAATATCTAAAATGCTTATCGTCTACTGGATTTTCCATGTTGTGTCTCTTGGGTAGATTTACAAACTTATTTTCTGTCACTCTTTCCTTTGTTCTTCTTTTCTAGTTTTAAAAAACAACTCCTTTTCTCACGGCCACTCCCATCCTCTATTCCATTATAGTTCTTTATTTTTTTCTAAAAATGCACATTCATGCCTGGTATTGTATTAAATACATTTCTTTCACTAAATGAAATGCTTCAGAAGAGCTTAGCTCAATCTGTTAAATCATTATTTTAGCCTCAGCTTTTGAATTGGCACCAGAAATTGAAGATGTCCAATAATTTGGGTTGAAAGAATGAGGAGATAAACTGTTACAGATTGTCTTGGGAGCAAAAAAAAAATAATACAAACTGATCTTATTAGACTTTCTCTTAAATTTTAACTTCATAAAATTAATCTGTGTGGAAAATATTAAGAAGTAAGATTATAACGTGAAATTATAAATAGAGAATTAAGTCATGAATGATTCAGGGACGGGTGGATAAAGTGGGCAAAAATTAAAAGTAACTACACCCTTTGCTTAGTTACGCTGCAGAATAACCTAAAAGTTGACGGGGAGGATATAGGACTGCAGAGGAAAGTTTTTGGGTTTGTCTTTGTTGTTGCTTGTTTTTGTCATTATTTTTTATCAAGGTTATTTTGAAGGGGCTTCACACTCTTCATTTTAATATTATCCACTGACTCTTAAATTCAATATATCTCTTTGAATACTGCTGCATTCATCTGTGATTCCTAATTGTTGAACACTTCTTTAAAGTTGCAGAAGTAAAAAGTGAAATCTTGCCGTAAATAAATTTACCGCTACAATTTTTAAAAATTCCAAACTATATCGTAAAGAAACCAGATCATGGGAAATTATTTAAAATAACCAAGAAAGTATAAAGACTTTGTATTTAGTTAATCTAGGCCATAGCCATTTTCAGATTTTTTTTTTTTTTTTTTTTTTTTACTTAATGGCTCACTCATCTAGGTAGCCAAGCTAAATAAATACTTTGTGCAAAGGATTCTGATTAAAATCCTTAAATCATTTCTGCTCCAACACACTTGATAACTAGTTTTGCAATTTAGTGTCTGTCTTGGTTATG
The DNA here is from genome assembly GCA_030035585.1 of Dugong dugon. Taxonomy (NCBI): domain Eukaryota; kingdom Metazoa; phylum Chordata; class Mammalia; order Sirenia; family Dugongidae; genus Dugong; species Dugong dugon. Next base: position 43,656,667 of record CM057477.1, on the reverse strand, counting down.
TTCCTAGCAGGTTATTAACAATTACTTAGCGATACTTTTCCAATGCTATCTGTGTTAGTCTACTAATTGCAGGACAGGAAAATGGAATTTCCCTTTGTAAACAAATTGCAATCATGGTCATTTGTTTTAGATAAGGCAATACAAATTTTCCTTATATTTCTGCTGTTATAACTTAGATGTACAGCCGTGAGACATACAAGGTATTTACAAGTGCTGGGTGAAGCTGTTTGTTAAGTTACACAGCAAATACTAGCATAATTTGTTTTGAACTACATCACCTCATTTTGCCTGTATTTACATCTTATTCCTTAATAAAATGTGTGTGTGCATGTGTGAGTGTGTGTGTTTTAAATTAGTGATTCACAAGAGAACCTTAGTCTAACTTATTTAGATTAGCAATTCTGATTCCGGAAAGAGTATAAATTTTGAATGTTCTACAAAAATTTGTAATGATTTCTTTTAAAAATCAATTCTGCTCACGGTTTAAGCCATCTAAGTTAAAACTGTAGTCAATATTTACATGTATTTTAATATTTATAATCTTTATTAAGTCTTTTGGAAATTGCTGTGTTTCACTTGTTTAATTCCTAGCTACGGCCATGTCTTACTATTCTTTTGCATGCTACTTATATTCATAGAAGGCTTCAACTGGCATTAATCATTGGTATTTCCTAGTCCAGCCACTTAAATTTATAGTTGAGAAAACTTAGAAGATAATTTAAATTTTGAAAGATCACTGTAGCAGATACAGTAGATTGGCACATTCACTTGTATCTCATAGAGGGCAAAGGCTGAAAACTAAAAGTGAATCTCCTGTGCCAAAGCACCATATATGATCAGATGCACTCAGGTAAGACTTATATTTGGACCTGAGTATTGACATGATAGCCACAACAATAAACTCAAACATATAAATGATCATGAAGACTGTGCAGGATCAGGTAATGTTTCATCTTATGATACATAAGGTTGCCATGAGTTTGGAGCCAACTTGACAACAACCAACAATAAAGTGCCAAAAGAGATGGTGCACAAAACATCTATTTTAATAATTTGGATTGTAGCAGGTACTACTTCACCCTGGAGCCAAAGGCATGAGAGGTGTTTACCTGATCATCACATATTTGGTATGGGCATTTTATTCTGAAGTGAAATAAGGCAGTAGTGGCAGATCCTTTCATGGGTCAATTTTTTAGTAATGTTTGGAGGGACTCCTGGAGGCCCAGGGAGCATCTTATGCAGCGATTTAAATGAATCTGAAAGTGCAAAAATGTCCTGCATTAAACCTTGTTCTGTGCAGACTGGATAGAATGCTTTCTGTATTCCAAAACTGAACCCTGACTGATAGAGTAACACAGAAAGTTACCATGTCTTGAAATATAACTAAGAACCCCTAACTCATCCACAATTGATAGAGAATCGAAAGAGGTGGGGTTGGAAATTCATGGGAAAATACTTGCATACTAGTTGTGCTTTGGAGAATGCTGAATAAACAACAGAGTTTGAACTAGAAGAACTGTAACTTATTCCCAATATGGAGCACTCTTGTCACATGGGCAACTACTTTAACTTGCAAGAGAACCAACCAAACTTGCCCAAATCAAGAAGAGTAGAAAGGGAAGTTTCAAATTTTTTAAAAATAGTTAAGGTTATTCAGTTAGTAGTTCCCTCTACTACCTGGTCATCCACTCAACTTGCCAGAAGGAGTCTTTACAGTACAGCAGTATTCACGTGTTGCAGAAGTGGCAATGACTCTAGAGGGCTATCAAAATCAAGTTCTCTTTTTTTCTTCGATTTTAAAGTTACCTTCTTTTCTTGGTCACAAAAAACACCAACCATTTTTGTCAAAACAAAGAAAAGTAAGAAGGGAAGTTTCAGTACTCTGAAAAATAGTTAAGGTTATTCCATTAATAGTTTATTCTACCACCTGGGAGAAACAGATTGTTCAAAGGTAAAATAATAGAAATAAAAAGAAAATAGATATAACCACAATTATGTCTGGATATATCAACATTCCTTTCTCAGTACTTGATAGAACATGCCAACAGAAAACCATTAAGGATACGAAAGACTTGAACAACACTATCAAGCAAATAGACCTAATCAACATTTAAAGAACATTTCTCCCCTCAAAAACACAAAATCCACATTCTTTTCTAGCGCACATGGAACATTGACAAAACAAGACTACATTCTGGAACAAGTATGAATAAATTTAAGGTAGTTAAAATTATACACAGTATGGTTTCTTCCCAAAAATAAAATTAAATTAGAAATCAATTGAAAGATGTTTGAAAAAATCTACAAATATTTGGAAATTATAAATGACATGTGTAAATAATTCCTTGGTCAATTAGAAATAAAAATGGATATTAGAAATATTTTGAACTAAATTAAATAAGCATACAACATTTCAAAATTTATGGGCCCAGGTAAAGAGGAAATTAATGCTATTATTAAAGTTTATATTAGAAATGAGGTAAAGTTTCCAATCAACAATTACCCACCTCATTACCATCGAGTTGATTCTGACTCATAGCAACCCTACAGGGCAGAGTAGAACTGCCCCATAGAGTTTCGAAGGCTGTAATCTTTACGAAAGCAGACTGCCACATCTTTCTCCCACAGAGTGGCTGGTGGGTTCAAACCACTGACCTTTTGATTAGCATCCCAGTGGTTGACCACTGTGCCACCTGGGCTCCTTAATCAACAATTAGGGAATTACAAAAGAAATGCCAAAGTGGGAAGAACATCATATATTCTATTTTTATAGTAAATTCTCATCAGCAATTCAACTTATAATAAGAAAATAATAAAAAATAACTTTAGATGAACCTGTACACAGATACATAGGAAATGAAAAGGTACACATCTTGTGAATGACACAGAACTTCAGTCCTACATTAAGAATTAATCTCAGATTTTTTTTTCCTAATAAAAATCTACAGATGCTATGTCAGTACAGTAAGGGAATTATATACGTTACATGAATCAACTAGTTTAATATCAGAGCAAGCTTCATATTCATCAGTGGGTATTTTTTTATACTTGTAATTAAATACAATACTTCTGAGTGCTTAACTCATATATGACGAAAAACTGAGATAACTCATTTCTAGATGTTCCTTGATCCATTCCAGTAATTTCTAATTTTCTTTTCATTTAAAATTTATGCCTTTTTATAAGTAATCTTCATTTTAAGGGTCCAATATTCACCTTCCCACAAGAGCACAATTAAGGAAAGGAAATTCCAGAAAAAAATAATTGTACTCTTGCATAACCTGCACATAGACCAATAGACAGTCATTCGAACAGAATAAGGGGATATTGCATGGTTTAAAATCAGGAAAGGTGTACATCAGGTCTGAATCTTTTCATCATACTTATTCAGTCTATATACTGAGTAAATAATCTGAGAAGCTGAACTATATGAAGAAGAATGCAGCATCAGGATTGGAGGAAGACTCATTAACAACCTGTGATGTGCAGATGACGCAAGTTTGCTTGCTGAAAGCGAAGAGGAGTTGAAGCACTTACTGATGAAGATCCAAGACTACAGCCTTCAGTATATATTACACCTCAACATAAAGAAAACAAAAATCCTCACAACTGGACCAATAAGCAACATTATGATAAACGGATAAAAGATGGAAGTTTCAACGGGTTTCATTTTACTTGAATCCACCATCAATGTAGCAGTCAAGAGATCAAATGACATATTTCATTGGGCAATTTTGTTGCAAAAGTCCTCTTTAAAGGGTTAAAAAACAAAGATGTCACTTTAAGGACTAAGGTGCACCTGACCCAAGCCATAGTATTTTCAATCATCCTACATGCATGAGAAAGCTGGACTATGAATAAGGAAGATCGAAGAAGAATCAATGCCTTTGAATTATGGTGTTGGCAAAGAATATTGAGTATACTATGGACTGTCAGAATGAACAAGTCTGTCTTGGAGGAAGTACAGCCAGAATGTACCATAAGTGAGGATGGCGAAACTTCGTCTCACATACTTTGGACATGTTATCAGGAGGAACCAGTCCTTTGAGAAGGACATTAGCTTGGTGAAGTAGAGGGTGAGCCAAAAAAAAAGGAAGACCCTCAAAGAGACGAATTGACACAGTGGCTACAACAATGGGCTCAAACATAGCAACAATGGTGAGGATGGCGCAGGACCAGGCGGTAATTCTTTCTGTTGTGCATGGGGTCACTATGAGTCAGAACTGACTTGACAGCACCTAACAAAACAATCTCACCCTTATTACAAACCATGCTGGCAAACATTTGTTGCCGCAATGCCTGCTACGAGTGAAAGTAAAGGGAGCAATTGGCTTCTCATCTGTTCCTTGGCATGAGAAACCCCTGCTGGGGCTCCCTACTCTGAAAATCAGTGATTGGGCTCAAGCCCAGCTACCTGGAAATTGGGGTCCCTCAGAAATGGCACCCTCCATCAGCCTTCATCCCTCCACTGCTAGGCTCCATGTGTGCACTGTTTATTTTTTTCTGTTTTAATTTGAATTATTTTTAAGGATCAAGGATGTTAGGCAGGCAGGCAATGGAAACATGATCATAATTGCCACCCAATAAGTCACTATTTTGAAGATCAGAAAAATTAACCCAATGAGGTCCAGTGCTTGATCATTAAAAACTGAATCTTTGCAGGATGAATTCCCTAAATCACCCTAAAATATAAAAAAAATGGAAATTTTAATCATCACCTAATATCTTTTAATATATGTTAATCTCCTTAATTGGTTTTGAAGAGTTGGACCTTTTTTAATGACTAGATTCTATATTTTAGAGAACTTTTAGATTTACCAAAACATTGATCGGAAAGTACCAATAGTTCCCATATGTCCCATACATCCCTTCCTCCTGCACACAGTTTCTCTTATCATTATGAGTGAACCAAAACTGATACAGTACTATACACTGAAGTTCATAGTTTCAAGGGTTCTGTCTTTAAGTTGTACTGTTCTATGGGTTTCAGCAAATGCATAATGCCATGTATCCACCATTGCAGTATCACACAGAATAGTTTCACTGCCCCCAGAATCCCCTTTGTTCCATATAGTCATCCTTCCCCTCTTCTTCCTGCACCCCTAACAACCAATAAATGTTTTGGTATCTCTATAGTTTTTTCTTTCCCAGAATGTAATATAGTTGAGATCATACAGTATATAATTTTTTCAGACTGACTTCTTTAACTTAGCAATTTGCATTTAAGTTTTCTCCATGTATTTTTGTGGCTTAATTGCTCATTTCTTTTTATCATTGGCTGCATCATTTGTTTATCCATTCACCTAGTTAAGAATATTTTGGTTCCTTCCAAATTTAGGCAATTATCAACAAAGCTCCTATAAACATTTGTGTGCAGTTTTTTACGTGAACATAAGTTTTCAATTCATTTGAGTAAATACCTAGGAGTGTGATTGCTGAATTATCCATTAAGACAATGTTTAGCTTTTAAGAAACTGCCAAACTGTCTTCTAAAGTGACTATAATTTTTACATCCACACCAGCAATGAACGAGTGTTCCTGATGTTCCACATCCTCATCAACATGTGGTGTTATGAGTGTTTTAGATTTTAGCTATTTTAATAGGTATGTAGGAATATCATGTTGTTGTTTTAATTTGCAATTTCCTAATGACATATACAGAAACCCTGGTGGCGTAGTGGTTAAGAGCTACAGCTGCTGACCAAAAGGTTGGCAGTTTGAATCCACCCAGCACTCCTTGAGAACTCTATAGGGCAGTGCTACTCTGTCCTATAGGGTTGCTATGAGTTGGAATCGACTCCATGGCAACGAGTTTGGTTTTTGTTTGTGGTTTAATGACATATGATGTTGATCATCTTCTCATATGCTCATTTGCCTTTTATGTATCTTCTCTGGTGAGGTATCTGTTTAGATCTTTCGCCCACTTTTTAATTGGGTTGTTTTTCTTATTGTTGAGTTTTACAAATTCTTTGTATATTTTAGATACAAGTCATTTATCAGACATGTATTTTGCAAATATTTTCTTCCAGGCTGTGGCTTGATTTTTCCTTCTCTTAACCTATCTTTTGCAGAGCAGAAGCTTTTAATTTTTATGAAGTCTAACTGATCAATGTTTTCATTCATGAATCTTGCCTGTGGTGTTGTAAATAAAAACATATTGCCCAATCCAAAGTCACATAGATTTTCTCCTATGTTATGTCTTAGGAGTTTTATAGATTTCTGTTTTACTTTTAGGTCTGTGATCCATTTTGAGTAAATTTTTGTGAAACATGTAAGACCTGTGCCTAGATTTATTTATTTATTTATTTTGCATGGGGACTTCTAGCTGTTTCAGTGCCATTTGCTGAAAAGGCTCTCTCTCTTCCACTGGATTGCCTTTGCTCCTTTGTCAAAGATCAGTTGACGCTACTGTATGGGTCTCTTTCTAGGCTCTTATTCTGTTCCATTGATCTATTTGTCTATTCTTTCGCCAATGCTACAGTGAACTGATCACTGTTGCTTTGAAGATGGGTAGTATCAGTTCTTCGACTTTGTTCTTCAGCAATATTGTGTTGGCTATTATTTACTTTCTGTATAAACTTTAGAATCAGTTTGTCAATATCCACAAACTATCTTGTTGGGATTGTGATTGGGTTTGCATCAGATCTATAGAACAGTTTGGGAAAAACTGACATCTTAAAATATCAAAGTTCCTATCCCTACACATGGAATATGTCTCAGTTTAACAAGTTCTTTGAATTTTTCCCAAGTTTTATGGTTTCCTTTATATAAGCCTCGTAATATTTTATTAGATTAATACCTAAGAATTTCATTTTTGAGTTGCTATTGATAAACAAGCCCTGGTAGCTGTGGTTAAGCACTCAACTGCTAACCAAAAGTTGATGGTTCGAATCCACTAGACGCTGCCTGGAAGATGTGGCAGTCTGCTACCGAAAGCTTACAGCCTTGGAAACCCTCTGGGGCAGTTCTACTCTGTCCTATAGGGTCACGATCAGTCAGAATCAACTCAACGGTAGTGGGTAATGTTAATGATGTTGCATTTTTAATTTTATATTTCAACTGTTCCTTGCTAGGCAATCATTTAATTGTTGTATGTTAACCTTGTATCCTATAACCTTTGTATAATCACTTAATAGTACCGGGTGTTTCTTTGTCTATTATGGGCAGATTTTCTGTATAGACAATCATTTCTACAAACAAAGATAAGTTTCTTATTTCCCAATCTACACATTTTATTTCATTGCATTAGCTGGGACTTTAAGTATGATGTGAATAAGAGTAGGGAGATAAGACATCCTTGTCCATTCCTGATCTAAAGGGAAAAGCATCTAGATTCTCACCATTAATGACTTTGTTGTTGTTATGTGCCATGAAGTCTATTCCGACTTACAGAGACCTTATAGAGACAGAGTAGACCTGAAATATTTAGGAAAACAGATCACCATGTCTTTTTTCCCATGGAATGACTGGTGGAATTGAACCCACTGACTTTCAGTTAGCAGATGAGCATTTGATCATTGTGCCGTCAGGTTGTAGGTATTTTTTTTTAAATATGTTGTATATCAAGGTGATGGAGATCATTTTTATTCCTAGTTTACTGAAATTTTTTTATCGTGAGTGGATGTTGGATTTTGATGAATGCTTATTCGCATCTACTGATATGATCACATGATTTTTTTTCTTTAACCTGTTGACGTAATGGATTACATTAGTTGATTTTTGAATTTAAATTTCAGATATTGCTTCTGTTCTTTTTCCCATATGATATCTTTATTTTTTTCTCCACTTTATCTTATATGAATTTTAGAAGTTGTGAACCTATTCTCAATGTCCCTAACTTTTCTTTCACAGTGCACTCTGTAAGTTGTTCTAACTCCGTTTTCCATATGTGTTCATGCTGCTATTAAATTCAAATATTTATTTCAGTAATTGTATGTCTTTTCTTTTTTTCACAATATCTCAATGTGTAACATTTACATAAGCATCTTATATGGATCTTCCCCATTTCTAATAGGTAATGGAAGCCATGCTTTGTATCTTTATGTCAAATTCCCAAACTCTCGATGTCCACCTGGAGGCAGACACTAGGGCTGTTGTTTCTTGTCTGAAAACCAAAAACCAAACACATCGCCGTAGAGTCAATTCTGACTTAAAGTGACCCTGTAGGAGAGAGCAGAACTGCCTCTTAAGGCTTCCAAGGCTGTAAATATTTATGGAAGCAGACTGCCACATCTTTCTCCCTCAGAGTGGCTGGTGGGTTTAAGCTTCCAACCTTTCAGTTAGCAGCCCAGTGCTTAACCACTGTGCCACCAGGGCTCCTTACAGAGTAAGAATAATAGAAAAATTTTAGAGCAGAAACGAACATGAACATTTGGAGGCAATGTAAACTTTCTTTTTTTTTTAATGGTACAAGATCATGTAAGAAATGAATAAAACAGTATAAAATAGAATGTTCAAAAGTGGACATAGTCTGAAGAGGTAGTTTCAAGGAAGTCATCTAGAAGATGGAATTGATATCTTTAAATTTAGATTTTTTTATATCTTCTAAAATAATTGCATTAAATCCTAAGTGTATGAAAAAGCTTGGCCTAGATGAATAGTCAAGTTTTCAAATATAGTAGTTTTGAGTTTGAATTTTATGTTGCGATTAAGAGTTTCAAAATTCTACCAACTGTAGGTACAGAGCCGCCTTCTTCAACGTGTTCTGCTGAATCTCTGCAGTGGCCTTCTCAGGTTTGAAGACAATCTTTATACACCTTGTAATAACAAGAGTTGTCTATCTTATATTTTAGAACAACATAATATTTTTTGTATAATTTTAATTTTCCATAAGATTTTAATTTTATTTCTAGGAATTTGATGTGGAAAGAGAAAAAATGTGAAATAACTTTAGTCCAGACTCTTGTAACCAGATATTCTGATAAAATTTTTTTTAAATTAAATTCTGTCCTATTTTTTCAAGATATATGAACTCTTTTATTTTTACATCAAAAATCGTAGCTCATATTAGACTGTAAATACGTGTTATAATTATAAAGGACATTCTCTTTTTTTGTGGGGGGGTGTATTAAACCTATGTATCTTCATCTTCTCTCAGACTTACTTGGAAAACAATACTCCAGGAAAAGAAGCAGGATGCAATTATTGGCTGTAACCAAGAAAACTAAAAAGACAAATAAATAAGCAAATGACGAATAGAGATTCTAGTAAATGAGTAGTGAAACCTATAAAACGTTATTAAATACAATTTTTAACATAAAACTGCATATTCTGTCAAAGGCTTTCTTATAGTAGTATCCAAAAGTAGCAGAATGAAATCATGTTGCCTATGAAACAGAAGTCTGTTAAAGCCTCTGTAATCTCAAGCTGTGATGAAATATGTGATGAATAAAATAACATTTATTTTACAGCTAACCTGGAACATCTCTAATATTGGATGATTTAAAAAAATGTATAATGTGAATTTAAATAAGCATTTTTGCTGAAATGATCATTTGTAATTTATGAAACTCATCACCGTTTGTCCTAAAGTAACATTTTGCAAACCAATAATACCCAGTACCAAACTCAGCATATTTATCTATAAGCTCAAAAATTCTTCACTTTATTTCCCATTATTTTTTGATGGCTTATTCTAAAATATTAGGTATGAAGGATATGACATGGAAACGGCTTTGGAATGATCTCTCTGGACATTCCATTAGAGGCTGATTATGGGACTTTTATGTCAATTTTCGTCCATGATGTCAATATTCTTCACATATTATTAAGTGAGTTATGCATTAGTCAGATAGTGAAAGAAAAATTCAAGAATAAACATTAGGCCATATTGCAGACAGATTTCTCCAGACTGATTTTCTCATTTGGTCACATATCTCGGAAATAGGAGAACACGTATCTGGCCACACATCCAGAATATAGATATACCATAATTTAAGAAAGGAATATACTGTTAAAAAGTGGAATAAAAAAGAGATATTTGAAAACTCTATTTTTAATTATTGAATTGCATTTTTAAGTTATACAACACATTGCTAGACATTTGAAAATAAAAGTATGTTAAAAACAACAACAAAATACTATAACTCACTATGCAGAATTAATATTTCTTCAATTGTTTCCCAATATAATTTCTTTGATTGTTTTCATACTTAAAATTATGCTTTATTGTAATGTCTGGCCTGTTTATATTCATTAAATTATGTGTATATTATAATATAATACTGCAAATTATATATACATATACAAGCATATATGAATAGACATTAAGAGCCCAAAGAAAAATAAATTTATTAGAAAAATATTAACTTGCATGAATTTAATGTGGTATGCTTAACTATCTTCTGAATTTCAGACTTTTAATTTGTTTAAATTGCAGCAAAATAAATTAGGCTGAAAGAACACTGCAACCTTCAAAAATTACTTTTATCTTTCAGATCATTTTCTCAGACTTTTGCAAAAGTTTTGCAAAAGGTCAAACTGATTTACAAGATCAGAGAAAAAATATTTTTTAGATTCTGTAGCATATAAACATAATTTTTCAAAGAATTCTATCTCCTGATATATTTACATCAGGCCTTATATTGTAGGTACTGGACATATAATGTTTAGGGTTTAACATTCTGGAATCTGGCTTCTTGGGTTTCAGCCCCAAACCTGTATTTGCAGCCCTGTGACCTTCAGTAAGTATTTAAATCTCAAATCCATCTTCAGCAAATGCTTGTGATTATGCTTAGCTCAGAAGGTAGTCGCAAAGCTTAAATAAGATGATTTAACTGTGCTAGCTCACTGCAGCACATAGTGGGCAGCGCATATGTATAGCAAATAGTGGGCAGCCAAAACATACCAACTGTTCTTTCATAATCACTCTGCAAGGAAAAACAAAATAAAATAAAACAAACAAACCAAAAAGTTCTACCATTTGAAATCTGTGTGTCAATTGTGACACAAGACACTACAATTGGAGATAGGCAAAATCATGATTTAACTTTCACTTTGACATTCTCTTAAAAAAAAAAAAATCAAACCCATTGCCTTCGGGTTGATTCCAACAGTAGTGACCCTATAGAACAGAGCAGAACTGCCCCGTAGGATTTCCAAGGCTGCAATCTTTATGAAAGCCACATCTTTCTCCTGCGGAGCTGCTGGTAGGTTCCAACCACTGACCTTTCAGTGAGCAGCTAAGTGCTTAACCACTGTGTCAACAGGGTTCCTTGATACTTTCTTAACTGTCCTATAATCCTATGGGACAGTTTTAGTCTTTCCTATTGGATCACTGAGTCAGAATCGACTCAATGGCAATGTTTGTTTTTCTTTTTTAAGTTCCTTGTATGAATTTATCTATTTCATCTATGCCACTCTTGCTTGTATTATTTAGTTATTATCTGTGTGATAGATATTTTTCCATCTAAGTGAGCGATAAAGTTTAAAAATAATATTTTAAGGTGTACCCTCCTTATGCAGCTACTCTTCTTTAAGGTCATTTTTAAAAACAATTAACTCTATAAAAAAAAATCAGTTGCCATCCAGTTGACTCTTACTCACGGAGACCCCATGTGTGTCAGAATAGAACTGTGCTCCATAGTGTTTTTTTTTTCTCTTTTATTTATTTATTATAATTTGTTTATTTCGTTGATGTTGTTGGGAATATACACATACACCAATTCAACAGTTTCTACAAGTACAATTCAGTGACATTAATTACATTCTTCAAGTTGTGCAACCATTCTTACCCTCCTTTTCTGAGTTGTTCCTCCACCATTAACTCACTGGCCCCTCAGTTTCCTATCTAATAGGATTTCCAGTGTCTGATATTTTGAAAGTAGATCTTCAGGCCTTTCTTCTGAGACACCTCTGGGTGGACTCAAACTACCAACCTTTCGGCTAACAGCCAAGTTTAGGTTAACTGTTGCACCACCCAGGGACTCCTAAAAACCCTAAAGACTCAAAGAAATAATGCTTTAATAACAGTGTTGTAGGAAGTTAGATATATTAAATAGGAGCTGGTCTATCATCATGGATAACTTATGTTTGTACTTGAACTTCATATAAATGGAAGCATTTACTGTATATACACTTCAAAGTTTGACACCTTTCACTCAACACAATGGTTTTGAAATTCACCCATATTTTTGTAGGAATCGATAGTACATTACGCTTGAATAGTATTTCGTATATGAACGTACCAAATATAAACCAATTAATTCTATCCATTGTCTTGTTGGTGGAGTTCTGCATTATTCCAGATTGAGGCTATTATGAATAAGATATTATGAACATTTAAGAACAAGACTTTGGGTGGATATATGTTAACATAAATCTCCGGGGTGAAATTGCACTGCCATTGGAGTTCAGTACCTAACAACAGGTTAGCTCCTTAGTGCTGACAGAAAATTTTCAGAATTTCTAGTAAAAAAAAAAAGAAAAACTTTTCTTAACTGGTATTGTGTTGAAAGTATAGATTCATTGAGGTAGAATTGATAAGTTGAAATAATGAGTCATCTAACTCATTACATGGTGTATTTATTTAGGTCTTCTTTAATTTTTTCAGCAATGTTTTATAAAAGTAATTAACATGTATATCTTCTGTTAAATCTGTACCTAGTATTTACTGTTTTATTGTCATTTTAGTAGATGACTTTTTTAACAGATAATTGATGAAAATTTGCTTCTTTTCTCATGTAATTGCTTAAATTTATGTTCCTTTCTAATCAGATTTGAACTGGATTTTATTCTATCATGCAGGTGATTACTATGAATTTGCACAGACTTATTTTTTGACTTTGATAGCGCAGGATATGCAGAAGTCCCAAGGAATTTATGAAGTCCCTTTGTTATTAAAATTTCCTGTTTCCCCTGAGGTGGGCAGCAACTGAAATCTCTATTCTGTTCATGAGCCTTTCATTTATTTTCCACCTAACACCTTGGATTCCACGTTGCACATGCAACAATTCAGGTTTCGGTCAATGTTTTCTGCTTAGAAGTAATCATTCTTACCCTTTTTCCCCTGAAGGTAGTATGCCTTTGGTCTCTGATTGCTTACAATCTTTTCTCTTTATCTGTGAGGAGAGTTTTGCTTTAGAAATTATTATTTTCCACTTTATGTATTATGTAAACATTTTTCAGTTATAATTCCATTTATCCCCTCTCATCTTTTAAGGAATTTTTTTGTCATGCATTTCATTCCAGCAGGTTAAATCTGATGTGCTTAACCGTAGTTTTCTTAAAAAAGCACTGTCTGCTAATTTCAACATCAGGGAAACTTGCATGTGTTTTAAATTCCTGTGGTTTTTTTTTTTTTTTTTTTTTCTTTCTAGAAATTGGTCACGGCTTTCTTCCTATATTGTACACTGCATATTGTTGTTGTGTTGAGATTCTGGATTATGTTATCTTCTTTTATGAAATGTTGGGTTTCATCTAGGTAGGGGGTAAGTTTTTAGCACATAATCTTGATCCTGTAGGGGCTGATAGAAAATCCATTGCTGTTGAGTCGATTCCGACTCACAACAACCCATAGGACAGAGTAGAACTACCCCATAGGGTTTCCAGGGAGTGGCTGGTGAATTCAAACTGCCCACCTTTTGGATAGCAGCCGAGCTCTTAAACACTGTGCCACCAGGGCTCCATGGGGGTAGATACCATTGTCTGTTGTCATCAAGTCGATTGTGACTCATAGTGACCTTATAGGACAGAGAAGAACTGCCCCATAGGGTTTCCAAAGAATGGCTGGTGGATTCGAACTGTTGACCTTTTGGTTAGCAGCCTGAGCTCTTAACCACTTCACCACCAGGGCTCCAAGGGCTGATAGTACAGGCATATTTTAATTTTGCCTGTGTCCAAGGTCCTGTACCTTAGTTTCAGGGTATGGTGCTTTTCTCCTAATGTGTGGAAACTCCAGGGTTTTTACTAAAAGCTCAAGGTTTTTATCAAACCATTCTAAATGGGCAGGACCTAGCTCTGTCTGCCTAGCAGCAGACAGTTGTTGAAATCTCTACCCAGCTTTTGCAGCCTTTCAGTTATTACTTTGCACAAGATCCTGTGATCTTTCCCCAAGCCTGCACAAAGTATGAGTCAGTAAAACATTTGAAGAGAATTTATACTCAGATTTTGGACCTACCCTTCTATGGGTCCCTCCTTTCCATAAATTTCCAGCTGTTCTGATAGTTCTTAAACTCTGACCTGTGATGTCTCTGCCAGTAAGACTAACTTGTGCCTAAGCTCTATTGTCTGTGGGTTAAGCACATGAGGGAGTACACCCAGTGGGTGTACCTTTTCTCTAGAGTTGTATATCTTCTGTAGGAGTCTCATAGCACTTGACTACTAGCTGAAAAGTTGGTGGTTCGAACCCATCCAGGGGCATCTTCGAGGGACATCTCTGATCCTGTTACCCGTTGACATGGAGTCAATTCCGACTTATAGCGACCCTATAGGACAAAGTAGAACTGCCCCAAAGGGTTTCCTGGCAATCTGCTTCCTAAAGTCACATTCTTGAAAACCCTATGGTGCAGTTCTACTCTGCTTACATAGGGACACCATGAGATTTGATAGCAACTAACAACAAAAATATAGCCTACACTTTTCATCTGATTTGGGTTATTCTACAGAGTCTTTTCTGGCTGTACTTCTCACAAAATGGATTTTTTCATTCTTCTGGCAGTCTATGGTATATTCAATATCATTCACCAACACCCCAGTTCAGATGAACTGATTTTTCAATCTTCTTTTTTCATTGTCCAGCTTTCACATTCGTAAAAGGAGATTAAAAAGACCACGGCTTGGGTCTGGGACACCTTAGTCATCAAGGTGACATCTTTGCTTTTTAACACTTAAAAAGGTCTTTTGCAGCAGATTTGCCCAGTGGAATGCATCATTTGACTTCTTGACTTCTGTTTTCATGGGCATTGATTGTTGACTGAAGTAGGATGAAATCCTTGACAACTTAAATGATGATGAGACTTCATTTTGCTTGCTTTGGACCCATCATCAGGAAAAACCAAGTTTTAGAAAAGGACATCATGTTTAGTAAAGTAAGAAGGTCAACCAAAACAAGGGAAACCCTCCATGAGATGAACTGACACACTAGACAACCATGGGCTCACGCATACCAACAATTTTGATGATGGTGCAGAACTGGACATTGTTTCTTTCTGTTACACATAAAGTTGCCATGGTGTGGAGATGACTTGATGGCAACTAACAACAACAAGAGTGTTTTTAAAAAGTTTTTAATTGTTATTGGCAAAAGGGCTTACCTGATAAAAGCTACTCAGCAATCATTAGACATCAGAAGGCTCTGCTAGATATATGTATTTTTAATTTTACGTATGTTATTCTTGCACTCCAAAAATGTTCTAATTCTTTACATGTTTACCAGCAATATTTAAAAGTATTCTTCCTAAATCCCTGAGAATTAATGATGTCATTGAACTTCTTAAATTTGGACAGCCATATATAAAGCAAAAAATGTTATGTCTGTAATTCTAATTTTATTTCCTTGGCTACTAGTTTATCTGAACTTTTTTTCATATGTTTGAAAGGCATTTTGATTGGCTTTTCTGTGTTTTTCTTATTCATATTTCTTTTCCATTTTCTAATGAATGGATTTTCTTTTCCTTTGTTAATTGGTGAGAGTTCTTTTTACAGGTCTTAAACTATGTTTTTTTATGATAAGGATGTATTGCATAATTTAAGTGTTTTTTTTTTTTCATTCATCATTTTGTATAATTAAATTTTATGTTTCATCAATATAATAGAAAGAACATACACTAAGGGCATTTATTTAATAAGGAAAATAAGCACATGTAAGTATATAAATAATTCAGTAATTCTATAGGGCTTACTCTATGCTGGGCACTGTGGTAAAGATTTTACATGTATTTATACATTTAATACTCATAACAATGCTGCGATGAAAGTATTATTGTTATTCTAATACTAATAAAAGAAAACTAAGGCACACTGGTAGAGTAAGATTGTGAATCCGGGGAGTCTTACTCCAAACCATAGGTTCATGGCTGTACACCATACTGCTTCCTTTATGTATTTCTATCTCTAGCTATCTAGCCAGCTGTATACACATACCCATATATACACAAGCACATTATTTAGAAATTGCCTTTGCCTACTTCCTCAAAGAATATTACTATTGCTCCTGAAAAAACAATGACAGTTTATTTACTTTAAAGCCAATTACCGACTATTTTCATTGTTATAAATATACTTGTATCAAAATATAAAAGCGTATTAGTATTCTGATTTCTGTCTTTTTAAAGAAAATATGATTATGAAGTGTATTTCACAATATTAATCTGAGCAATTGTCTTGTATTAGTCATTTTAAATCTTACAGTTTTGCAGAAATAATATTATATCTGCTTTTAATTATTTTCCAGATTTATTAATTTGATTTTTCCATTTGAATAGAAAATACAACAAAGTTCCCATATGTTTTGTTTGAAGCACAATTGTAGCAGTTACTAGCAAATAACATAGCATCAATTATAAAATATCAATTTATAACTATGTTAAATTCATTACTGAAGCAGAAGGAAAAACAAAAGTAGAAATGAGTCCAATTTAAATGGAGCTGAATAAGTTATGGATAAATTGTCTTCTATCACCTATGAAAGGAGCTAAAAGATTGTGGGTAAAGAAGGAATAGTGATTAAAATGAATAATAAAGTCACATTGTAGATAATAACATATATCTGAAACACTCAAAGTATTAATTATTTTCATCTCAGTGAAGGTAGTGCCTTGCACTTACTTAGTAAAATCTTTGCATACTTACATCAAAGTAAAAAGTAATAATAGCATATATGTGGGTGGAAGGTTCTTGGGGTGAGGTTAGGAAATCCTATTTTTTCCACAAAATACATGAGTGAAATAAAAAAATGCACAAAGAGAGAAAGTATGTTACTAAGTGATATACATAGAGGTGTTTATCTTGAAATTTAAACATAGTAAATATATCATGCTTTTATTAAAGTTACAAGTATTTTATAAGTAATATTTTTAACATTATTTTATAGAGCTAGAAATCTTCATATTCTGAAAATAGTCTCTATAAATATAGACATAGAAAATTTTTTCTATTTTGTAAATATGCTCACTCAGTATGTCGGGACATTTTTGTTTTGTAAAACAGAAAAAAAAAATATGTTTTTAATTAGAAAGTTAAAACAAGTAAAACAATTCTCCTCAAGAAATTTATGCTATTTTTTGGGAAAACTATAACTAATTTTTACTATCTTGGAAAATATTTTCTGTAAATGGCCAGCTAGTAAATATTTCAAGCTATTTTGGCCATAGGGTCTCTATACTAATACTCAGATCTGTCATTATAGTAGGAAGGTGGTCATAGAAAATACACAAATAAATATGAACGGCTACATACCAATAAAACTTTATTTATGAAGATAGTTATTGGTAGGATTTCACCAAGAAGCTGTTGCTTGCTAAACCTTGATTTTAATGATAGAATAATGGGAGGTATATACAATACAAAATAATAATAATAACAATAAGAGGGAAGAAAATAATTTTCTTATTGGACTATGTTTGCTGTCTTAAAATAACGAATTTGCTTCAATATTTTGAGTGTGCTATCTTCTTTACACACTATTTTGATAATGTTTTATTTTGTTTTGAACCTAGATACTGAAAAAAAAAATGCATATAGTAAAAACTCTGGCTACATTGACAGGAAAAAAAAAAAGATCCCACCAAGAATACTAAATAATGAGTAATGAATCTGAAATTTAGGGGTTTGTTTTTAATTTAAAGGACACTGTAGAATTCCAGTTCAGCGAATGACAGGCCACCTTGTATAGGGCTAGTATATTCCACAGCAGCTGTACCATTTTACATTCCCAACAGCAGTGGATGAGCGTTCCAGTTTCATTATAGCCTCAGCCAGGCCTGTTGTTTTCTGCTTGTTTTGTTTGTTTGTTTAATCATTGCCCTTGTAACAGAGGAGAGGTGGTATCTCACTGTGGTTTTTATCTGCATCTACCAAATGGCTAACAACGTTGAACATTTTTTCATATGCTTGTTGGCCATATCTTTCGTGAGATCTCTGTTCAAGTCGTCTGCCCTATGTTTTGATTGTTTTTTTTCTCTTTTTATTGTCAAGTTGCTGCTGTTAAGCCATTGAGTGACACCTAGTGACCTTATAGGACACAGTCAACTGTCCCATAGGGTTTCCAAGGAGCAGCTGGTGGATTGGAACTGCTGACTTTGTGGTTAGCAGCCGTAGCTCTTAACCACTGTGCCACCAGGGCTTAAGACGCTAGTAAATTTTAAGATCTACTGTAAACCTGCATTAATCAGATAATATAAATTTGATATATATATATATATATATACACACACATATATATATCATCTGAGTAGAATGTAAACAAGAGAACTGAAACCATAGCTATGTATAAAACTGATTTCCAAATAGGTGCCCAGCTATTTCAATGAAGAGACTATAGTCACCAAAACAAAAAATGCTAAAACAACTTGACATTTTATGGTTGAAAAATGAACCTAGAACCCTACCACATACTACAGAGAAAAATTCATTAAAAATAGATCATACACCTAAATGTAAAACCTAAAAATACATCATTCATTGAGGATATCATAGAAGAACTTTATTACCAACAATAAAAAAGGAAAAACTGATAGACTTCTTTAAAACTAAAATCTTATAATCATCAAAATATCTTAAAAGTAAATAGCCACTAACTGATGAATGGATAAATAAAATATTGTTTATCTATACAATGGAAAAAATTTTGACAATACACAGGAATACATACTGGTACTTGTGAAAATATGGATGAAACTTGAAAATATTATGTTAAGTGAAAGAAGCTAGTCACAAAAGACCACATATAGTATGATTCTATTTATATTAAATGCCCACAATAGTCAAATCTGTATAGACAGAAAATAGATTAGAGGTTACCTAGTGCTAAAGTTGGACCTTGTTGGTGCAGTGGTTAAGCATTTGGCTGCTAACAAAAAGGTCGGCAGTTTGAATCCAGCCGATCCTTGGAAACGCAACAGAGCAGTTCTGCTCTGTCCTATAGGGTCGCTGCGAGTCAGAATACACTCGATGGGAACGGGTTTTTTTTGTTGGTTTGTTTATTTAGTGCTAAAATAATTGTGGGGAAATGTGAGTGAATGCTAACATGAATAAGGTTTCAATTTAAGGTAATAAAAATGTTTTAAAATTGATTGTGGTGATGGTTGCACAGCATGTGAATATACTAAAATTCATTGAATAGTACAATTTATAAACACTAATACAGAACTTGTCCTCTCTGTAAAGAAACGAAAAACTGAATCAATCAAACATACAATGCAACTGTTTTAAGTAATTGAGCGAGACTTACAGTGTAATTAGATCTCTGAAAGAAAAAAAGCAAATGACATGAGCCATATAATCATTTGACTTTCTTGGCACTTTCTGGATCACAGTGCAGAGCAAAGCACCAAAATAGGGAGCAATAATCTTGCCACATTAAAAAGATCAGAGTTTCAGGATGTCTTAAGTCTGACCTAAAGGGGGTCAGTAGGTGTCTTCAGGAAGGCCAGAAAACAGAGTTTAGTACTCAGAGTTTCCAGAGAGGGAACTACAGCATGCCTCCACTCAGGGCCACACGTGGGCTACACCTGGGGAAAAGACAACAACAAGCTGGACTTGTAAAGAGAGGACTTAAGTACGGCAAACATGGTGAAGTCTCTGGGATATTGCCTGCTGAAGTCCTCTTGGTCAGTTTAAAGTTTCTAGTGCAGTAGAGCAGGGAAAAAGGAGAAGCCTTAATTACGGGCACCTATATGGGGCATGGCTGTAAGGGGCAAGGAGTTAACTACAGTGGTTGAGAGACTAGGTTATAAGATGGTACTGGGTTCCTATCACAGGAAATCATACAGGGCACGGCCAGAAGGGCTAGTGAGAGACTACAAATTTTGAGAGACTGTGGGACAAAATAGGAATGGCCGTGTCAAAAACTAGGTGAAAGGGCAGTTAGGAGGAATTAATGGATGTCGAAGCAGTAAATTATAGAAAGTATAACAACAGACACACATGAGGTGTATATTTTATAATGTTAGTTTGTAACAAAAGTACACCATATTAGGTTTCAAACTCATAAAAATAATAATAAATTTATTTGCAATGTTGAAGTTTCTGAAACTAATAGAAAAAAATTAAATCCTGTTAGTGAAAAAAGGAGCACCGGTGGGGCAGTGGTTAAAGCAATCGACTGCTAACTGAAAGCCTGGTAATTCGAAACCCTCAGCAGCTCCACAGGAGAAAGATGTAGCAGTATTCTTCCCTAGAGGTTTATAGCCTTGGAAAGCCTATGCGATCACTATCAGTGGAAATCGACTTGATGGCAGTGGATTTGGCTTAGAGGTTAGTTTGTAAAGAATCAGTATATTGAAAATGTAAATTGTTACACATCATTTAAAAGAACAATATAGTGAATTTTAAATTCAACTGAGTTTCTAAAAAAAACCTATTGCTGTCGAGTCGATTCTGACTGACAGTGACCCTATAGGACAGAGGAGAACTGCCCCACAGGGTTTCTGAGAGTGGCTGATGGATTAGACCTGCTGAGTTTTGGGTAGCAGACAAGCTTTTAACTACTGCACCACCAGGGCTTGAGTTAATTTTAAAAAATACAAAAAGAAACATTGGTATTACAACAGAAAAGAGGATCATGTTATTAGGTATTCTGGTGCTATTTATACCATCACATTAAATCCATAACAATGAGGTATAATTACAAAACTACACATCAATGCAATTAAATTTAAAGTCATGATGCTTTTTCTACATTTTATACTAAATGTTAATAGTATCCTGTTATATTCTTGGATTTTCTTTGAAACAGTGATAGTATCTACAAAATAGACATTTTTGATAATCATATTTGAGCATTGCAAACTCTATCTGTATCTTCAAAACGTTTTTATGTTAGTCTTGCTATTTATATTTCATTGTCAGTTCACAACACATTCAATCTTATAACCTTGATTTTAACCAGACCACTAGGTGGTATGTTGAAAGCTGCTTTCTAGGAAACTTATTTATCAAATGGGCAAAGGATATGAACAGGCACTTCACCAAAGAAGATATTCAGGCGGCTAACAGACACATGAAGAAGTGCTCACAATCATTAGCCATTAGAAAAATGCAAATCAAAACTACAATGAGATATCGTCTCACCCCAACAAGGCTAGCATTAATCCAAAAAACACAAAATAATGAATGCTGGAGAGGATGTGGAGAGACTGGAACACTTACACACCGTTGGTGGGAATGTAAAATGGTACAATCACTTTGGAAATCGATTTGGCACTTTCATAAAAAGCTAGAAAAGGAAGTACCGTACAATCCAACTATCCAGCTCCTTGGAATATATCTTAGAGAAATAAGAGCCATCACACAAATAGATATATGCACACCCATGTTCATTGCAGCACTGTTCACAATAGCAAAAAGACGGAAACAACCTAGGTGCCTATCAACAGAAGAATGGATAAACAAATATGGTATATCTACACAATGGAATACTACACAACGGTAAAGAACAAAGATGAAGCTGTGAAACATCTTGTAACATGGAGGAAGCTGGAGGTCATTTTGCTGAGTGAATTTAGTCAGTCACAGGAGGACAAATATTGTATAAGACCATTATTATAAGAACTCAAGGAAAGGCTTAAATACAGAAGATGGTTTCATGGTTACGAGTGTGGGGAGGGAGGGTGAGGGTTATTTACTAACTAGATAGTAGATAAGAATTATCCTAAGTGAAGGGAAGGACAGCACACACTACAGGGGAAGTCAGCAATACTGGACTTACCCAAAGCTAAGAAGTTTCCTGAATACAATCAAACACTTTGAGGGACAGAGTAGCAGGGGTAGGGGTCTGGGAACCATGCTTTCAGGAGACATCTAGGTCAGTTGGCATAACAAAGCTTATTAAGAAAATGTTCTGCATCCGACTTTGGTGAGTGGCATCTGAGGTCTTAAATGCTTGCAAGCGGCCATGTAAGATGCATCAATTGGTCCCAACCACCTGGAGTAAAGGAGAATTAAGAACACCAAAGACACAGGGAAGTATTAGCCCAAAAGACAGAAAGGGCCACATAAACCAGGGACTTCATCAGCCTGAGACCAGAAGAACTAGATGGAGCCTGGCTACCACCAATGACCACCCTGACAGGGAACACAACAGAGAGTCCCGGATGGAGCAGGAGAAAGGTGGAGTGCAGAACTCAAACTCTAATAAGAAGACCAGACTAAATGGTCTGACTGAGACTGGGGGAACCCTGGAAAGCATGACCCCTGGATTCTCTATCAGCCCAGAACTAAAACAATATCCAAGGCCAAGTCTCCAGACAGGGATTGGACTGGACTGTGGGATATAAAGTGATACTCGTGAGGAGTGTGCCTGTTAGCTCAAGTAGATGTAAGAGACTAAACGGGCAGCTTCTGTCCGGAGGTGAGCTGGGAAGGCAGAGAAGGTTAGGAGATGGATGAATGGACATGGGGAATCAAGGGTGGAAAGGAGGAGTGTGCTGTCACAGTACAGGGAGAGCAATTAGGATCACATAACAATGTATGTATGAATTTTTATATGGGAAAAAATTTAAAAAAAGAAAGTTTTTTTTTTTTTTAGTAAATCACAGTTTGCATATGTGAGACTTTTGAGTTACTGTAGTGAGTTATAAAAAAGGAGATGACATGGGGGCATTATTTTTTTTCCTAAACTTTATTTATTTATTTATTTGTTGTAGTTGAGAATATACAAAGCAAAACATACGCCAACTGAACAGTTTCTACATGTATAATTTAATGACATTTATTACATTCTTTGAATTGTACAACCATCCTTACCTTCCTTTTCTGAGCTGTTCCTCCCTCATTAACATAAACTCACTGCCCCCTATAGGTCCTATTGAGTATTTCAAGTTGCTGTTGTCAGTTTGATCCCATGTAGACAAATCTTTCAAGATTTGTCTTTCAAGGTCAAAATGTTCAAGGCAGACATTCTTTACTACATAAGCTAAACTATTGTTCGGTTTTAAAAAAAAATTCAGGGAATAATTTTGGTTTAAGGTTTAAAGAGATTTTCAAGGCAGTAGTTTCAGGGGTTCATATACCCTCCATGGCTCCAAAAAGTGTGGAGTATATTAAAATTCTGTTCTACAGTTTACCCCTTTTGATCAGGATTCTGCTATAAAATCTTTGATCAAAGTGTTCAGGAATGGTAGACGGATACCATCTAGTTCTTCTGGGTTTATGGCAAAGGAGGCAGTTGTTTATGGAGACAATTAGCCTCACATTCTATATTCTCCTTCTATTCCTAACTCTCCTTCTTCCTCGGTTGCTACAGGTGAGTAGAGACAAATTGTTGTGCCTTGGATGGCCACTTTCAAGCTTTTAAGACCCCAGCCACTATGCAATGAACTAGGAGTTAGAACAGAAGCTAAATACGTTATTAGGCAAATTAACTGGGATGTCCATGAAACAATGACCCTAAACCTTAAAACCAAGGAAGCAAATTCTATGAGGTTTTTTGATTGTACATAAGCAGGCTTATCAGCTATTCTTATTTTTTTTTTTTTTTTGGTCATTGTTGTAAATATATCCACCACACAACTTTCACCCATTCAACTTTTTACAGGTATATAACTTATTAAGAGTAATTACAATACTCAAAGGTGCAACCCTATTCTAAATTAATGTGATTTTTCCATCACCGTTAACACCCAATTTCCCCTTCCCTATCACCCTGGGCAACCACTAATAAACTTTATTCTCTGTACATTTGCCTTTTCTCGCCTTTTTATATGAGTGAGGCTTACAATATTTGTCCTTGTTTTCACTGGCTTATTTCACTCAGCATAATGTGTTCAAGCTCCATCCATACTGTAGCATCTATCAAGATTTCATTTCCCTACTGGCTGAGTAGTAGTCTATTGTATGTATGTATCACATTTTGTTTATCCACTCATTTAGGTAGTTTCCACCTTTTGGTTATTGTGAATAGTGCCGCAATGAACACTGGTGTACAAGTCTCTATTTTAGTCTCTGCTTTCACGTCTTTTGGGTATATACCTAGAAGTGAAACTACTGGGTCGTATGCTAATTCTTGGAGCCCTGGTGGCACAGTGGTAAAGAGCTAGGCTGCTAACCACAGGGTCAGCAGTTCTAATCCATCAGCCGCTCCTTGGAAACCCTATGGGGCAGTTCTACTCTGTCCTATAGGGTCACTGCAAGTTGGAATCGACTTGATGGCAACAAGTTTTGGTATGCTAATTCTATTTTTAGTTTTTTGAGGAACTGTCAAACTATTTTCCCCAGTGGCTATACCATTTTGCATTCTCTCCAACAATGGATAACGGTTCCAATTTCCCACATCCTCACTAACACTTATTCTATCTATCTATCTACCTGTCTATCTGTCTATCTTTCTATCTATCTGTCTGTCTGTCTATCTATCTTAGCTATTCTGGTGGCACAGTGGTTAAGAGCTTGGCTGCTAAAAAAAAAGTCGGCAGTTCGAATCAACGAGCCGCTCCTTGGAAACCCTGTGGGGCAGTCCTGCTCTGTCCTATAGGGTCGCTATGAGTTGGAATTGACTCAACAGCAAGAGGCTTTTTATTTTTTTATCCTAGTGGGAATGAAATGATATCTCATTGTGATTTTGATTTGCATCTTTCTGATGGCTAATGATGTTGACCATCTTTTCATGGTTGATTTGAACCATCAACCTTTAGGCTAATCATTGAACACAAAACATTTGCACTTCACATAGGATTATATAAAAAGGAAGTTGACTTCTAATCTTTTGAAAAGCATAATCAGACCTATTAGTCACAATTTTACTTCGTCTATATTCACAGTAGCCAAGAGGGAAGAATATTTGCATATATTTAAAAAATATTATCCAACTGTAGATAGAGTAGTTTAAATCAGTCAAAATAAATTCATGATATCTAAACCCCATTATGTGAATAGAATAATGGCTTTAGCTAAGATTATTTTGCAGTAACCACTAACAAACCTTAGGGGAAAAAATAAACACATATAAAAGCATTTATTGATATGAATTATTGTGTTAATTTTATCCCTCTAGTAAAAAGATTATACTTAAAACTATTTTAATCTTTAAGCTTAGATTTATCCATAGTAAAGTCTCTCAGTTCGAATATGAGAGGATTTTGTTTTGTTCTTTTTTTTATTATTTTTTCCCATACAAAAATTTATACATACATTGTTATGTGATCTTAATTGCTCTCCCTGTACTGTGACAGCACACTCCTTTCCACCCTTGATTCCCCGTGTCCATTCATCCAGCTCCTAACCTTCTCTGCCTTTCCAGCTCACCTCCGGACAGAAGCTGCCCGTTTAGTCTCTTGCATCTACTTGAGCTAACAGGCACACTCCTCACGAGTATCACTTTATGTCCCACAGTCCAGTCCAATCCCTGTCTGGAGACTTGGCCTTGGATATTGTTTTAGTTCTGGGCTGATAGAGAATCCAGGGGCCATGCTTTCCAGGGTTCCTCCAGTCTCAGTCAGACCATTTAGTCTGGTCTTCTTATTAGAGTTTGAGTTCTGCACTCCACCTTTCTCCTGCTCCATCCGGGACTTTCTGTTGTGTTCCCTGTCAGGGTGGTCATTGGTGGTAGTCAGGCTCCATCTAGTTCTTCTGGTCTCAGGCTGATGAAGTCCCTGGTTTATGTGGCCCTTTCTGTCTTTTGGGCTAATACTTCCCTTGTGTCTTTGGTGTTCTTAATTCTCCTTTACTCCAGGTGGCTGGGACCAATTGATGCATCTTACATGGCCGCTTGCAAGCATTTAAGATCTCAGATGCCACTCACCAAAGTCTGATGCAGAACATTTTCTTAATAAGCTTTGTTATGCCAACTGACAGGCATGGGTGATTGGTGTAGGCACAGGCATCTGGCTGCAGCACCACGGGGACACACTCTGAGGAAGGCAGGGGCCTGATGTCCACCCCTGAGAGTCCAGGAGGAACATGTGTTCCTGTTTCCTAGAGCACATAGGTGTGTGGGTTTTACAGCCAGACTATGAGCACCTAATGCTGTTGGCTGTAAGGACTGGGGGGCACCTCTTATTCTTGGGGCCCTATCACAGGTGGCTAAGTGGCATGGTGGAATCACCTGTCCTTAGGCCCCTGATTTGGGTAGGTGAAGACCTGGCTTAATGGGCAGAGCAGTGTCAAATGTCAAGAACCTGCCACTTCACATCTGGAACTGTTGAAGTTAGACTTCCCGTATATACCCTGTTGTACTGTGGTAATGAGGGCCTACACTGTTGAGATGGGCCCACACAAGTCTATGCAGGGGGAAGGGCATTCAAAGTCTGTGGATCCCTTGTGCCTGTGCCTAGGCAAAGGAGCTGTGCCTACCCTGGTTCCTGGTTTAGGGGAGCCGGCAGTTTATTTTTTCCTCTGTTAATTTGTTAACTCTCCAATGTAGGGAGAATGGCTCCTGGCATGTGATGGATCCTACTTCTGGCCGAGGGGACTCAGCAATTGCTGAAGCTGGTCCGGGACCCAGTGCAGAGCAGTGACTGGGGAGGTAAATAGGAAGGGGAATTTTCCCTAAGGGGGATGATTCTGTTCCACACAGTAGGCTGTACAAGTATTTATCTTTCGCCAATCTAGGACTGCTTCTCACTGTTTCTGGGTGGCCCTGCAGACTCTCTGGTGCTGAGTCTTTCCCGGTGCAGAAAATGCACCTCCTGAGAACTGCTGCTTGCCTGCCTCACCGCTCACCCCTGAGTGCTCAGTCCTGAAAGGCTCAAGCTCTTGTTGGGTCAGGTCCGGCAACTTCTTGCTGCTTTCTGAACCATCTCTCTCTCCCCCTGCCACTCAGTCTGATTTCTCAACTCTGCCTTTGATGTTCAGGGTCCCCAGATTGCCATATGTAATCAATTCACTTGTTTTTTCCGGTCTTTGTTTTAAAAGGGTCCACCGGAAACATCTGACTACTCTGTCATCTTGGCCCTGCCTCGGATTTTGTTTTGTTCTTGACTCATTATCATTAGACTCATTTCTCTAAGACTTAGCAGTCATAAAGTTCTAATAAAGCAACTCTTTTCTATTAAAGAATGAAAATGAATATCAGATTTTATCATTTGTTTTGTGTTTGGGTTAGATATAGACATTCAATTCAATCAGTTTTCAACTCCATTCTTGGTCCTGAAATCAAACTTCTCAAGAAAAATCTTCCTCTACTTATGAGACTGTACTTACATCACTTTATTAAAAAAAATTATATATGCATACATATATATATGTATGTAAACCTAAAGAAAACCAGAGCCAAACATATCTTACATAACCTTATTGGTTGGGGAAAAAAAAAAAAAAATCCAAGATTTAGAATTCAGACAAAACTTTGATAGCAAGTCCTTTCAATATCGTTTGGGCCTTGTGGGCCCAACTAAGGTCACGGGACTCCCTGTGGGTTAAAACTCTGACATGCTATTTACAATTGGGTCTGTTCTAGGCACTTTACAATGAGCCCTGATGATGCAGTGTTTAAGTGCTCAGCTGCTAACCAAAAAGTCTGCAGTTTGAATCCACCAGCTACTCCACTCCATGAGAGAAAGATGTGGCAGTCTACTTCCATAAAGATTACAGCCTTGGAAACCTTATGGGCCAGTTCTACTCTGTCCTATAATGTCACTATGAATCAAAATTGACTCGACCACAACGGGTTTGGTTTCATTTAGGTCCTTCACAGCTTTAAACGTCTCATATTAGTAAGTATAAAAGTAAAAAGTTGTAAAGAATTTTTAGACTTCTAAGGTTGCAAATATTTTCTTTTTAGAAGAGAATCCACAAAGTTTTGGTTTTATTGTTCTATAAGACATTAACCAGACTGATATCTAATTTAACAATCTTACTTGAGAGTTCCTTTCATTTGCATTCTCTTTTGAACTTGACTCATCATCCTGCCAGTCCCTTCACTGAGTTAAACAAAACTTTGACATGTGCTTAATGTGTACCAGTATAAGTATTACGTATCTGACATTTAGAGAATTTTGTTTTGACAGGATGAAGCAAAGAATCATTTAATTCATTCCTGAAAGACACAAACTCTTTCCATTGTTGTGGCCTAAGTTACTGTCCCGAATTTTCTGATGATAAGAATCCCGTAGTGTGCTCAGTAGAGACGTAAGTTCTCTATTCCAGCCCTACATATTTAGCATCCCCAGTAACGAATCTTCTTAATAAGCGTCCAGGTGACTTTATCATCAGTTATCTGCACTGAACACAGATCTAAGACATGGATTCTAAAAATGTTGGTAGTCCACAAATTACTTCAGTGTATCAGATCTTTGGAATCATTTTAATTCTCCCTCTCATTTGACTTCTTGTCCCAGGAAAAGTACAAAAGAAAACAATAAGCAAATTGCTTCATTTTGAAGGATAAGCCTGTATGATATAATGAAAAGAGTAGCTAAAATATAAATAATAAACCTATGTATTGATAACATGTATTGACATCAGAGAAAAGTAACTTCTTATGCATTTATAATATAAAAGGTTAAGTAAAACAATAATTTTTTACAAGTTCTATGTATTGTTATCTTTAAAAATTATTCAATACTACAGCAAAAGGCAAATGCTATCATCTGATATTTCTAACTATATGTTACTTATGCTAGCTTACATTATGTTTTATGTACTATGCTTCCAAATTGAAAGATTCTAATCAGAAAAAAAAAGCTAGCCATTACATATTTAGGTATATTTAGGTTATGTAATAGTAGTAATAATACCAAACAAATACACCGTTTATAGAATGCTACGTATTGTTCTGGTTATTACACATATATTATTCTCATTAGTCCTCACAACTCTATGCTTTGTTTTCTATACATATTCTACTCTTTTAATGATTACAGATTTGTAAGATAGGGATATTGGCTCAGTTTACATATGAAAGAACAGCAATTCAGAGAGTTTAGATAACATGCTTAATTTCACGCAGTTAATATATGATGGAGTAGGGATTCTAACCCTGATCTATCTGTCAATGAAGTTCATGCTTTCCCACACTTAACATTCACAGATTATCTCAAAGTAATTCTTTATTAGCATCTTAAAGGTAGAATTTCATGGCCACAAAGTTCAATCCTATAACTATCTGGGTCTTAAATTACCTCAAGTTGGTGCTATGTAAACTGCATATCAAAGAGAGAAAACTAAGTACATTTCAAGATAGCCCTTCTATTTTGGAAATTCTCCACCTCCCACCAACACTTAGAGAGATCTTTCTTATAGCTAGTTGGCATATATAATAAACTACCCCCGCTCCTCACTGGTCAACATAGTTAGGTTCGAAAGACGAGGTCGTTGTGCAAAAATCGGCATTATGCAAAAATAGATGATGACCATAACAGATCACAAAATTAAAGATGACTGCATTATTACCCAGGTGTTGAATTATACCATTACATAACTGCCAAATTACCTCATTACATAACTGACAAATTGCATCATTACATAACAGCAAAACCACTGAGAATCATGGCCCAGCCAAGTTGACACATAATCTTAACCATCACAGACAGCATTACCTTTGCCTCACACCTTGGCATTTGTTACTGCCAGATGTACATCGTTATTTTGCAAAACAGTTGGATAGTAGATTTTTCACTACTATTGTAAATGCAAAATGTCAGATATTGAGATAGTC
Source organism: Dugong dugon (assembly GCA_030035585.1). Taxonomy (NCBI): domain Eukaryota; kingdom Metazoa; phylum Chordata; class Mammalia; order Sirenia; family Dugongidae; genus Dugong; species Dugong dugon. The sequence continues at coordinate 43,626,918 of CM057477.1, read as the reverse complement.
GATAAGTGAGGAGTAGGTATAATTTCTTTTGGGGATTGTGGTCTTTGGATTTTCAGCTTTTGTAAATCCACTGTAATGGCTCTTCATGGAGGTTTATTTATCTTCTTTTAACTTTCCTCATTCTCTCCTTTAAATATACTTCTGTCTTGCATTTCTATTATTTTACCACTCAAATTAAAAAAAAAATTCTGATCCTGTATTTTGTATTATCTGACAAGAATTCTCTCACATTTTTATTCCTTTAACATCTTCCATTGTCTAATTGTCCTTATTAGAATTTTCCTTACCTTGCCCCTCAGCAACATCTGTGAGTTTCTTAATTTTACATTTGCTGTCTTTTAATATTAATTAAGATAATAAATAAGACTAATGCAACACTAATCCTTGCTATGTCCCCAGTAGATTATTTTCAATTTCTTGCACTGCCCTATACTAATAAACTTTGCTTACAGATTCTTAGAAAGTTTGCAGTATGTGTTGTGTGTCAAATTTAACTGAATTCATTGGTTTACTGCAGGACATGTTGTAAACACATTCTAAAACTGAATAATACATAGCAAAACTTCATAAGGCCTTTTAATTGTTTTTACACGTTTTATATAACTGATTCATTATCACCTTATCAATTTCATGTAAATTGAGATACACAAAATTATTCTAATTACTCTCTAAAGATCTGTTTTTCTAAATGCATTTACTGTATTTTTATGCAAATAACGTGCACCTTCTGCCTTCATTTGATGGCCATGTTCTCCTCCAACAAAGTATTTTCGTGAGCGTGCTATGCCAATCTTTTTCACAGAAACATGTGGAAGAGGATTGGCATGGCTGTGCTTGTGAGGCTGCCTTGAGTGGAGAGGGCACAGCCAGCAAACAAATGCAGATGGCACATGTTATTTGCATAAAAATATGGTAATTTGTCTGGACAATGAATTAGATTTTAAGATGAAATAAATAGTGTATTTAAGCCTGTATCTTAAGTTACTAACAGAATGAAATCACACAGCACAATGCATTATGTCAAGCAAATACTTATTTGTTGTTGATTATGAAGAAGATGATCAAAATGACACAGGCCACAAACATTCTATGTAAAGTATGTTACCCATTGCTGTCCAGTCAATTCTGACTCACAACAACCCTACAGGACAGAGTAGAACTGCCCCACAGGGCTTACAATGAGTGGCTGGTGGATTTGAACTGCCAACCCTTTGATAAGCAGCCGAGCTTTTAACCACTGTGTTACCAGGGCTCCAAACTGTGGTTACATGCCACAAAGTAGGTGGCAATGCCTTAACCATATGTGTGTTGTAAGGCCTAAGTTCCTCTTCCTTCCTTGTTAAAGGGAGTGCTAACCTTCTCGTTTCATACAACACAAAGTATGGTACAGAGTTTAAAATGTAATCCCAACACAAAGATTTTTCTATGTTTTCTATTTTTTCCTGTTTAAATGAAAGTAGTTTTCTCAGAGTGTCCCAAAGACTCAGTCAGACTTTTGGACAATACTGGTGGGATGGGAGAGCAATCTGGAACTTGAAAGTAATCACTCTGGTTTAATTTAGTCACCTGCCAATTAATTCAGTCTTTCAGATATTGTTATTTTGACTGCTATTCTTTCAATTTTTGCAGTGTGGCACCTGGGTTCAAGGGAGACTGTGCATACTTGGTATAAGACATTCAGTGACCTTACCATACTTGGGTTCTGACAGGCTTTCACTAAGGGATCTTGTATTTTGGGGTCTTTGGGGTATTGGACTCTATTTCCAATAACATTTCTCTCTTTTTTTTTTTAATTTTTATTTTCTTTACTTAGGTGATGTGCATTGACTACTCACAGCTAATTTCTTTTTAAGATTTAATGTCTCCACTGCACACATCATTCTACTGAAATCAAGATAATGTCTTTCTGATTGAATCCAAATGAGAATCTCTAGTCCTTATCTTATTGACCTTCAGTAATCTCAATAAAATGAATGCATGTGCAGTATAAATTATAATTTTATTAAAGAAAGTTTTTCTTTGTAAAATGTTTACAAGTCAATTTGTATTACATTACATAATATGGCAGTTAAATTAATTTAGTCTTTTTTCATGCTGTGAACGATGTGTTTTTTCACATTTATTTTGGAAAATGTATTATCATTCTTCAAGTATAAAAATAATATGAATTTCCAGTCTAAAATAAATAATGGTTAATAAAAGCAGTTTTATATATGTTTCCTTATTTATTTTGTCTTTGTAGAATATAGACATTTCAATTAGAAATGCAATCATTTTCAGGAAAAAATCTGACTTTTAATTTTAAATGCCAAAGTCACATCCTCTCTTTTCATGTTAAACAATAAATGCATGACAATATTAACTTCTTTAGTTTGCAAGTTATGTGTGAAGCTGTAAGTGATTTATTCTTTATTTTATCATGGACTCATATGTGAAAGAAATAAAGTTATTCAGGGAAGTGATATGTAAAACAGCTAAATTATGAATATATAGAAATGAAACTTTGTAAAGTATTACCTGTCTAGTTTCATTATAGAACTACATCTGTAATTAGTTTTAATTTATTTTTTTCTCCTCTGTGGTGTCCTAAATCTGTTAGTACTTACACTGTAATGTTTTTCCAACAGCCATTATCCAAGTTGTTAAGCATCAGATCAACAGCACAGATGGACACAAATCTACAAGGTAAGTAAAGCAGAATTCCATGATGGAAGAATCTCTGAGGTAAATTTCAGGGATTTAATATGCCCAGAACACAGATTTCTCTAGATCTTACAACTAATAAGCCACAATGTCAGTATTTAAGAAATATTCAACACTCTATGTGTCCATTTACAAATAATAATGTAGAATTCTGTGTGCAAGGCATTATTGTTTATGGGCTCACATAGTTTCTGGAGGAAAGTAAAAAGAAATAATTGTAGGAATAACACATTCAATGACTTTTTTTTTTCATCAAATAACATTTTTTGTTGCCATGATGCAGTCTATTAACACTTTCCCACAAAGTGATTTGACAAGAGAAAAATTATTTCGATCAAATTGTATAAATAAAAAATAATAGATATGCAAAAATGTATTTTTTGTTGTCTTTCAGCAACTCATCTTGATGAGTTCATGTTAAAGATATAGCATATACCTTAACTGAAGAGGAAACTCAATTTGTTGCAGAAACTTTTTGTCCATTAATCTGGGAATAATATAACAAGTCATAAGAGCTACAGGTATACATTACAGTATTATATTTCCCCTCACTTTTCTAGAAATAATCCTTAGCCTAATTATCCACAAAAGATAAATAAAAATTATATACCCCTGAAAAATTCTTGCCAATGTTTACTCTAATTTATTGTTTATGTATATAAAATTCATTATAGTCTACAATTACATCTATGTGATAGTTTATTAAGCAACCAAATTAAAAATAAATAAATAAACACTTAGAGGAAGAAGCAATGTGCAGAATGAGTGGTATGTATATTCTAAATCTAATATGAACCAAAACCAAACCAAACCCATTGCCACTGAGTCAATTTCGATTCGCAGCGACCCTATAGGACAGAGGAGACCTGCCCAATAGTGTTTCCAAGGCTGTAATCTTTTCATAAGCAAACTGCCACATCTTTCTCCCACAGAGCGGCTAGTGTGTTTGAACTGCCAACCTTTCAGTTAGCAGGGAAGTGCTAAACCACTATGCAACCAGGGTTCCTTAAAAATCACATAATATGTCGGTGTTGTTAGGTGCCTTTGAGTCAGTTCTGATAGCCACATTGTATTCAACATAACAAAACACTGCCTGATTCTATGCCATCCTCACAATTGTTACTATGTTTGAGCATACCATTGTGTCAATCCACTTCATTGAGGGTCTTCCTTTTTTTCTCTGACGTTCTACTTTACCAAGCATGATGTCCTTCTCCGGGGACTGGTCCCTCCTGATAACGTGTCCAAAGTACGTGAGATGAAGTCTTGCCATCCTTGCTTCTAAGGAGCGTTCTGGCTGTACTTCTTCAAAGACAGATTTGTTTATTTTTCTGGAAGTCCATGGTATACTCAATATTCTTTGCCAACACCATAATTCAAAGGAACCAATCCTTCTTCCATCTTTCCCGTTGATTGTCCAGCTTTCAAATGCATGTGAGGCAACTGAAAATACCATGGCAAGGGTGAGGTGCACCTCAGTCCTTAAGGTGACGTCTTTGCTTTTTGACACTTTAAAGATTTTTGCAGAAGATTTACCCACTGTATCATGTTGTTTGTTTTCTTGACTGCTACGTCCATGGACCTTGATTGTGGATCCAGGTAAAATGAAATCCTTGACAGCTTCAATCTTTTTTTTGTTTATCTTGATGCTGCTTATTGGTCCACTTCTGAGGAGTTTTGTTTTCTTTATGTTGAGGTGTAATCGATACTGAAGGCTGGAGTCTTTGATCTTCATCAGTAAGTGCTTCAAGTCCTCCTCACTTTAGCAAACATGGTTCTGTCATCTGCAAATAACAAGTTGTTAATGAGTCTTCCTCCAATCCTGATTCTGCGTTCTTCTTCATATCATCCAGCTTCTTGGATTACTTTGTCAGTATACACGTTGAATAAGTATGGTGAAAGGATACAACCCAGATGCACACCTTTCCTGATTTTAAACCACGGAATATCCCCTTCTTCTGTTCAAACAACTACATCTTGGTGTATGTATAGGTTCCTGATGAGCACAATTAAGTGTTCTATAATTCCCATTCTTTGCAATGTTATCTAAAATTTGTTATGATCCATAGAGTCAAATACCTTAGCATAGTCAATAAAACACAGGAACATCTCTTTCTTTATACTATGCCTTCAGCCAAGATCCATCTGACATCAGCAATTACTTCCCTAGTTCCTAATCCTCTCCTGAATCCAGCTTGAATTTCTGGCAGTTCCCCGTTGATGTACTGCTGTGATCGTTTTTGAATTATCTTTAGCATAATTTTACTTGCATATGCTAGTAATGATATTGTTTGATAATTTCTGCATTCTGTTGGATCACCTTTCTTTGGAATGAGCATGAATATGGATCTCTTTCAGTCGATTGGCCAGGTAGCTGTCTTCCCATTTTTTTGGCATAGATGAGTGAATGCTTCTAGCCTTGCATCCATTTGTTGGAACATTTCAATTAGTTTTTTGCCAATGTCTTCAGTGCAGCTTGGTTGTCTTCCTTCAGTACCATGAGCTCTTGATCATATGCTGCGTTCTGAAATGGTTGAACATAGATCAATTCTTTTTGGAACAGTGAAACTGTATTCCTTACATCTTCTTTTGATGCTTTCTGCATGGTTCAATATTTTTCTGATAGAATCCTTTAATATTGCAACTCCAGGCTAGCATTTTTTCCTTATCTCTTCCAGCTTGATAAATGCAGAGTGTATTCTTCCCTTTTGGCTTTCTAACTCCAGGTCTTTGCACATTTCATTATAATACTTTACTTTCTCTTCTCAAGCCACCCTTTGAAATCTTCTTTTCAGCCCTTTTACTTCATGATTTCTTTAGCTTTAGCTACTCTATGTTCAAGAGCAAGTTTCAGAGTCTCTTCTGATATCCATTTTGGTCTTTTCCTTCTTTCCTGTCTTTTTAATGACCTCTTGCTTTCTTCATGTATGATGTCCTTGATGTCATCCCACAACTCAACTGGTCTTTGGTCACTATTGTTCAATGCATAAAATCTATTCTTGAGATGATCTCTTAATTCATGTGGGATATACTTTGTCTCCTCTTCCAACACTATATAAGACTATGTTCGACTGCTATTCATAAGATTTTCTTTGGTCAATTTTTTTTAGAAGTAGATCTCCCGGTCCTTCTTCCTAGTCTATCTTAGTCTGGAAGCTCTGTTGAAATCTGTCCACCATGGGTGACCCTGCTGGTATTTGAAATACTGGTAGTATAGCTTTTAGCATCACAGCAACTCATAAGCCACCACAATAAGTGGTGAACATAAATATTTTATAAACTAATATAGGAAAATTAATGCAAAAAAATGCACCCTTCTCATGTTCAACAAAAAATATGACTACTTTAAAGTGCTCCTATAATTTGAGAGTCTAATTTCAAGAAACCAATGTTGCAGTTATGGTAATAGAGTGCACATATACCTGTTTTGTTATTGTTTGTTTGGTTGGTTTCTTAAAGGACGGAACAAATTATTGGAAATTATTATAATTTCTTACTTTTTATATCCTAAAAGATATGCTTTTCTGTATAAGAAAATGTATATAGCTTCTATTTAAACATATTTCCCTCTAATAAATTCTGACTTTATATGGTTTTTAGAACATATTTAAAACTGAATTCCTGAATTAACTACATTTAGCGTATGGTTATTATCCTATTTTCCAGTTGTTACAATTCAGCAAAGCATTAGCAAAACTGACTAAATATATACCCAGGTCTCAATTATTCACACCACTAGAGGGGGGAAAAGGTGTATGTAGCATTAAAGCAAAGGGAAAATCCGAACTTACTTTTATCTTTGGAGTATAAATCCTCATGTTCATAATTTTCAGTAGCAGCTCACAGTTCACATTGTTCCATGGTAAAGTCTTGTTCATCAAAGTTTTAACACCAAGGGGCCATAAAATGGCCTGACCAGAATCTTTTGGAATGCCTGGATTAAAAAGAATAACTCATAAAGCTGGTGTTGTAGTAACTGAAGAGTATTTCATCAACTAAAACACATAATTTATATAAGGTTTAGTATTTTAACTTTAATAGGTAAGAAACACTGCTTGGTACTCAAATGTATATTCATTTATCAAGTATGAATTAGATGCCTATAACACCCTAGGCAATTTTCTATGTGCTGAAAATATAGCCTTGAATAAACATAGCGCCTGCTCATGGACATTATCCTCTAGTAGTGGGGGTCAATCCCTGGTTGGTGCAGATTGTTAATGATCTTCATTGTTAACCTAAAGGTTGGCAGTTACGGTCCACAGAGAGATGCCTGGAAAGAAAGACCTGGAGATCTACTTCTTAGTCTCATTTACTCTTCCTATGCTATCTTTTATACCTTTTTTCATGTAATTAATGTATCATTTTTTTAAAAAAAATTCTTGAAAACACAAAGCTGATGCTCTCTAAATAGTATTTCTTAACTCCTGGAAGAAATCTCTCTTCCATATTCAAACTATGCTCTTCCTTTGCCTCTGGGTGGTGAAGATATTTCTTTTTCTAATTTGCAGAATGATTTCACAGAGACCATTACCGTGATTGTTTCATATTTCTTCTTCTTCTTTTTTTTGTTTGTTTTGCATCTAGATTTTTATTTTATTTATTTATTATTGTACTTTACATGAAGGTTTACAGAACAAACTAGCTTCTCATTGTACAATTAGTATACATATTGTTTTGTGACATTGGTTACCAACACCACGACATATCGACACACTCCTTTCTTGACCTTGAGTTCCCTATTACCAACTTTCCTGTCCCCTCCAGCTTTCTAGTTCTTGCCTCTGGGCTGGTGTGCTCCTTAAGCCTCATTCTGTTCTATAGGGCTGTCTAATCTTTGGCTCAAGGGTGAACCTAAGGAGTGGCTTCATTACTGAACTAAAAGCATGTCTGGGGGCATATTTTGAGGGTTTCTCCAGTCTCTGTCAGGCCAGTAAGTCTGGTCTTTTTTTGTGAGTTTGAATTTTGCTCTACATTTATCTCCAGCTCTGTCCAGGACCCTCTATAGTGATGCCAGCAGTCAGTGGTGGTAGCCGGGCATCATCTAGTTACACTGGACTCGGTCTGATGGAGGTTGTGGTAGTTGTAGTCCATTAGTCCTTTGGACTAATCTTTCCCTTGTGTATTTGGTTTTCTTCATTCTCCCTTGCTCCCTATGGCGTAAGACCAGTAAAGTATCTCAGATGGCTGCTCAGGAGTTTTTAAGACCCCAGAGGTTGCTCACCAGAGTATAGAATATTTTCTTTATAAACTATGTTAATTTATTCTTCTTTGAATGAGAAGAGTTCTATTCTTGCATGTTATTTTTCTTTTGATAATTTTGCGGTCCCCGTAATTTTAGTTGAAATCTTTCTCTCTTATTTAGATTGGTTGATGTGTGTCTACATATTAAAAGAAAAGAAAAAAAAAAAAAACGTTATCATTCAGCAGTTCAGGGCCATGCAAAGTGCCAGGACAGTGTCTGCCCTCTGTCAGTGAAACTTAGAACCTAGAGTCAAATCCAGTTCTAAAGTGTGGCTTTGTGGTATTATTCGTGTTCGTATATTTTTTGTTTTGTTTTGTTTTTGTTTTTCTTCTAAACTATGCACCTTGGGAAGGTACTGCTTATATAACTAAAAATTTCAGACGCACATTTTGTTTAGGTATAACTGACTCTAGGACTTTAAATAATATTATCTAAACTATGTCCTTCCCTCTACCTCTTTAATTATCAGACTCACTCAGGTCTGCTTCCCTTTGTGTGGTAGACACATTTAGCGCCTTTCACATGGCAAAATTGAGAGACATCAGGAAGTTCAGCAAAAGAGAGGGCTGCGTTCTTGGAAAAAATTATAAATCCATCCAGAGACTGAAGCTTAAAAACCCTTTCGTTACCAAATTTTTAATTAAAAAAAGAAAGTTTTTTTTTTTTTTTAATTGTACTTCAGGTGAAGGTTTACAGAACAAATAGTTTCTCATTAAACTATAGTACAGATATTGTTTTATGATGCTGGTTAACAACCCCACAACATGTCAACCTTTTTTTTTTGGTGAAAACATACATAGCCAAAGATACACCATTTCAAAAATTTCTACATGCACAGTTCAGTGACATCGACTACACTCTTCTGATTGTGCTGCTATTCTCACTTTAGATCAAAATAGTTTCTCATTAAACAGTTAGTACACATGTTGCCTTATTGACAATGGTTAACAACCTCACAACACATCAACACTGTGTTTACTCAACCGTAGGTTCCCTGTCACTAGCTTTCCTGTCTCCTTCTGCCTTCTAGCCCTTGTCCCTGGACTACTGTGCCTCATTAGTCCCATTTGGTTTTATGGGGCTGTCCACTCCCCGGCTGAACGGTGAACCTTGGAAGTGACTTCACCACTGAGCTGAAAGGGTGTCTGGGGCCATACTCTCAGGGTTTCTCCAGTCTTCTTTAGGCCAGTGAATCTGGTCTTTTTTGTGTGTGTGTTAGAATTTTGTTCTACATCCTTCTCCAGCTCTGTCCAGAACCCTCTGTTGTGATCCTGGTCAGAGCAGTCAGCGGTGGTAGCCGGGCACCACCTAGCTGTACTGAACTCAGTCTGGTGGAGCCCTTGGAAGTTGTGCTCCATTAGTCCTTTGGACTACTCTTTTTCTTGTATCCTTTTCTCTTCATTCTCCCTTGCTCCGAAAGGGATGAGACCGGTGAAGTATCTTAGATGGCTGCTCACAGGCTTTTAAGACCCACATGCTACTCACCAAGGTAGAATGTAGAACATTGTCTTTATAAACTGTGTTATGCCAATTGAGCTAGATGTTCCCCGAGACCATGGTCCCCACAACACTCCGCCCAGCAATTCAGTCCCTCGGGGAATTTGGAAGTGTCTTGGGAGCTTCTGTGACCTTTCCTTGTACAAGCTGTGCTGGTTTCCCCAGTATTGTGTACTGTCTCACCCTTCACCCAAGATACCACTTATCTATTGTCTATTTAGTATTTCGCCCCCACCCCTCCCATCCCTGGTAACCAACAAAGATTGTTACTTTTTGTCTGTGAACTTTTTCATGGGTTTTTACAAAAGAGGTCTCATATAATATTTGTCCTTTTGTGATTGACTTATTTGTCTCAGCATAATGTCCTCCAGTTTCATCCATTTTATGAGATGCTTCACAGATTCATCATTGTTCTTTCTCATTGCATAGTACTCCATTGTGGGTATGTACCATAGTTTGTTTATCTATTCATCTGTTGATGGGCATCTAGGTTGTTTCCAATTTTTGCTATTGTGAACAATGCTGCCATGAACATAGGTATCCATATGTCTATTCGAGTGACAACTCTTTATTTCTCTAGCATATATTCCTAGGAGTGGGATTGCTGGATCGAATGGTATGTCTATTTCTAGCTTTCTAAGGAGGGTCATATCATTTTGCATTCCCACCAGCAGTGCATAAGAATTCCAATCTCTCCGCAGCCCCTCCAACATTTGTTATTTCCAGTGTTTTTGATTCATGCCAGTAATGCCTGCATGAGATGGTATCTCTTGGTGGTTTTAACTTGCATTTCTCTATGGCTAGTGATCACGAGCATTTCCTCATGTGTCTGTTGGCTTCTTGAATGTCTTCTTGGTGAAGTGTCTGTTCATTTCCTTTGCCCATTTTTTAATAAGATTATTTGTCTTTTTGTTGTAGAGGTGTTGAATTTTCTTGTAGATTATGGAGACTAGACCTTTGTCTGACTTGTACTGTCCAAAAATTTTTTTCCATTCTGTAGGTTTTCCGTCTAATCTTTTGGTGAAATCTTTTGAAAAGCATAGGTGTCCAATTTTTAGAAGATCCCAGTTATCTAGCTTATCTTTGGGGTTTGTGTGTTGATGGTTATGGTTTATATCCCATTAATGCTGTGTATTAGGGCCTGCAGCATTGGTCCTATTTTTTCTTATATGAACTTTATAGTTTTTGGCTTTATATTTAGGTCTTTGATCCATTTTGAATTAGTTTTTGTATATGGCATGAGGTTTGGGTCCTGTTTCAGTTTTTTGCAAATGGATATCCAGTTTTGCCAGCACCATTTGTTAAAAAGACTGTCTTTTCCCCCATTTGATGGACTTTGGGCCCTTGTTGAAAATCAGGTGACCGTAGGTAGATGGATTTACATCTGGTTCTCAATTCTGTTCCATTGGTCAAAGGATCTGTCATTGTACCAGTACCAGGCTGTTTTGACTACCATAGCTGTGTAGCAGGTAAAGAGATCAGGTAGTGTGAGTCCTCCAACTATATTCTTCTTCTTCTGTAGTGCTTTACTTATTCAGGGCTTCTTCCCTTTCCATACAAAGTTAATGATTAGTTTTTCCATCTCTTTGAAGAATGTTGTTGGTATTTGGATCGGAATTGCGTTGTATTTGTAAATTGCTTTGGGTAGAATTATCATTTTCACAATGTTGAGTCTACCTATCCATGAGCATGGTATGTTTTTTCACTTATGTAGATCCCTTTGTGTTTCTTGCAATAGTGTTTTGTAGTTTTCCTTGTACAGGTCTTTTACATCCCTATTCAGATTTATTCCTAAGTATTTTTTTTTTTTTACAGGCTATTATAAATAGTATTGTTTTCCTAATTTCCTATTCATCCTTCTCCTTATTGGTGTATAGGAATCCAACTGATTTTTGTACGTTTATCTTGTAGCTGTTACTCTGCTGAATCTTTCTATTAGTTCCAGTAGATGTATCATGGAGTCTTTAGGGTTTTCTATCTATAATATCATATCATCCACAAACAGGGACAGTTCATCTTCTTCATTACCTGTTCAGATGCCCTTTATTTCTTTTTCTTGCCTTATTGCTCTAGCTAGAACTTCCAGCACAATGTTAAATAGGAGTGGTGATAAAGGGCATCCTTGTCTTGTTCCTGTTCTCAAGGGGTATGATTTCAGCCTCTCTCCATTAAGAATGGTGTTGGCTATTGGTTTTGCATAGATGCCCTTTATTATGTTGAGAAATTTCCCTTCTATACCTATTTTATTGAGAGTTTTTATCAGGAATGGGTGTTGGACTTTGCCAAATTCCTCTTCTGCATCAATTGAGATGATCATGTGATAATTTTTTTTTTCCTTTTATGTATGTGGTGGATTACATTGGTTGATTTTCTAATGTTGAACTATCCTTGCATACCTGGTATGAATCCTACTTGGTCATGGGGTATCATTTTTTTGATATGAAGCTGAATTCTATTGGCTAGAATTTTGTTCGGAATTTTTGCCTCTATATTCATGAGAGACATTGGTCTGTCATTTCCTTTTTTTGTGATGTCTTTGCCTGGTTTTGGTATCAGCATTATGCTGGCTTCATAGAATGAATTTGGAAGTGTTGCTTCCTCTTCTGTGCTCTGAAATAGCTTGAGTAGTACTGGTACAAGCTCTTCTGTAAATGTTTTGTAGAATTCTCCAGTGAAGCCATCTGGGCCAGGGCTTTTTTTGGTTGGGAGTTTTTTTGTTACCTTTTCAATCTCTTCTCTTGTTATGGGTCTCTTCAGATTTTCAACATCACTTTGTCGTAGTTTGGGTAGGCTGTGTGTTTCTAGAAATACATCCATTTCTTCTAAGTTTTCAGATTTGTTGGAGTACAGTTTTTCATAATATTCTGTTATAATCCTTTTTATTTCAGTTGCGTCTGTTGTAATGTCCCCTATTTTATCTCTTATTTGGGTTATTTGTGTCCTCTCCTGTTTTTCTTTTGTCAGTCTGGCCAGTGGTTTGTCAACTTTGTTGATTTTTTCAATGAATCAATTTTTGGTTTTCTTGATTCTTTCTATTGTTTTTTTTGTTCTATATTCCATTTATTTTTGCTCTGATCTTTATTATTTCCTTTCTTCTAGTGGCTGTGGGCTTTTTTTGCTGTTCTCTTTCTATTTGTTAGAGTTCGGTAGGTGATGTTTTGATTTTGTCCCTTTCTTCTTTTTTGATGTGTGCATCGATTGCTATAAATTGTCCTCTGAGGACTGCCTTTGCTATGTCCCAAAGGTTTTGGTATGATCTGTTTTCATTCTCATTTGATTCTAGACATTTTTTGATTCCATCTCTGATTTCTTCTAATACCTAGTGATGTGTAAGCAGGGTACTATTCAGTTTCCATGTAACTGATTTTTTTTCCTTGCTCTTTCTGTTTTTAATTTCTACCTTGATGTCATAGTGGTCAGAGAAGATACTTTCAATTATCTCAGCGTTTTGGATCTTGTTGAGGATTTCTCTGTGGCCTAAGATGTGGTCTATTCTGGAAAATGTTCCATGTGCACTGGAAATGATGTGTACTTTGCAGCTGTGGGATGGAGTGGTCTATATGTCTATGAGGTCAAACTGGCTGATTGTGTCCATAAGGTCTTCTGTATCTTTGCTGAGTTTCTTCTTAGTTGTTCTGTCCTCTACTGAGGGTGGTGTGTTGAAGTCTCCTACTATTATTGTGGAACTGTCAATTTCTCTGTTCAGTGTTGTTAGAGTTTGTTTTATGTATTTTTGAGCCCTGTCATTGGGTGCATAGATGTTTATTATGGTTATGTCTTCATGATGGATCATCCCTTTAATCATTATACAGTGTCCTTTTTTGTCTTTTATGGTGGATTTTGTTTTAAAGTCTATTTTATCTGAGATTAGTATTGCCACTCCTGCTCTTTTTTGGTAGTTGTTAGCTTGATATATTTTTTTCCAACCTTTGACTTTTAATAAACTCATGTCTTTGTTTCTAAGGTGTGTCTCTTGTAGACAGCATATTGATGGATCTTGTTTTCTTATCCATTCTGTTCACTCTCCATCTCTTTATGGTGGCATTGAGTCCATTTACATTCTGTGTAAGTATTGATACACGTGAGTCTGTTGCTGTCATTTTTTAGTGCTTTTGTTTTTTGTGATGCTGACGTTTTCTTTGTTCTTCTTACTCTCTTGTGCTGAATTACTTTTGTTTGTGGATTTTTTTTTTTCATTTCTTTTGTTTTTGTAGTTTTTCTTTTTGCTGAGACTTCATGCATTTCCTCTTCATTTTTATGAATATGTTTGTGAACTTTCTTTGTGGTTACCATGAAATTTACCCTTATCTTTCTAAGTTTGAAGCAGTCTATTATTACTTGGTATTGCCTTGCCTTCCTCTCCATTAGAAGGTCCTATACCTATTTCATTTATTCCTTCTCTTATTGTTCTGATGTTGTTGTCATTTACTGATTAACTGCTCTGATTCCCTATTGTATTTCTTTTGGTTTTGGATAGGCCTTGATAGTTCATTTCCTAGATTGGTATCTGTCTGGTACTCTCCTGTGTCCTAGATTCTGCCCGTGAGCTGAAGTTGTTTGTTCTCAGATCGAAGAACTCCCTTTAATAATTCTTGTAAGTTTGGTTTGGTTTTTACATATTGCCTTAATTTCTGTTTATCTGGAAATGTCCTAATTTCACCATTATATTTGAATGACAGTTTTGTAGGACATATTATTCTTGGCTGGCAATTTTCTTCTTTCAAGGTTTTATATACGTCATCCCATTGCCTTCTTGCCTGCATGGTTTCTGCTGAATAATCTGAGCTTAGTCTTATTGTTTCACCTCTCTATGTGACTTCTTGTTTTTCATGAGCTGCTCTCAGGATTCTTTGTTTGTCTTTGGTTTTGGCGAGTGTGATTATGATATGCCTTGGTGATTTTCTTTTGGGGTGTTCTATATGGGGTTGGTTGAGCTTCTTGGATGGCCAGCTTTTCATCTTTCATAATATTTGGGGAGTTTTCTATCAGCAGTTCTTCATTGATCCTCTCTGTTTTCTGTTTTCTACCCTTGTTCTGGAACTCCAATTACTCGAAAATTTTGCTTTTGATTGTATCCCACATAACTCTCATGGTGTCTTTATTTTTCTTTGTTCCATTTTCTGAGTTTTCTTCAAACAGTGTTGTATCTAAGTGTTTGTCTTTAATTCCACTGATCCTGTCTTCCACCATTTCCAATGTGCTCCTCAGCCCTTCTATGGCACCGTCCATTTCTGAAATCTTGTTGTTTACCTTTTGGATTTCTAATTGTTGTTTTTGTATAATTTCTAGTTGTGAATTTATTTTGGCATTTTCTTCCTGCATTATTTTCCTGAATTCTTCCAATTTTTGGTCTGCCTTTTCCATGAATTTGTCTATTTTTTCTGCATTATTCTCTGCTTTTTGCTTCAACTCTTGGCTAATTCTGAGTATTAGAGATTTGAATTCCCTATTAGGTAATTCTAGTGCCTTTTCTTCCACTGGAACGTCATCTGGTGTTTTATTTTGGGCACCTACTGGATGTCTTCTTTTTCTATGTGTTTTGATATTGTCCGCTGTCTTCAGGGCATTCAGTAGTTATTTTTCTCATTTACTGATTGTCGATTTGTTTGCTTTGTCCTTTTTTTTAATTTGGCTATGTGTGAGGCAGTGGGCTGTGTGCTCTTTGTTGTTTGCTCTTCTGTGGGCACAATACTTTTCTCTTCCTTCTCCAATTGGCAGGGTCAGTTGTGCAGATGTGGTACAGCAGGGCAGGTCTAGCTGAAGAGGAGTTACTGGGACAGGTTGTTTGCGGCACTTACTACAGCCACCAGGGCAGGTCAGTAATCAGTGCAGAGCGGGTTCCGGTAGGCCATGCCTGTGCTGCTTGGTGGTGTGATGTTAAGCTCATGGTGCAGATAGGCAGGATGGAGGGGGGAGATTGTTATGTGTGGAGCTAAGATGGATATGGGAGTGAGGAGAGAGGAACAGGAGCCAAAAACATATAAACAAACCAAAAAGAATGCTAGCGGAGCTTGCTGTTGCTGTGGAGAGATGAAGGGCTATGAAATGGATAAAAACCAAAAGGGGAAGAAGAAGAAAAAGAAAAGAGAGAAGAAAAGAATGAATAAATAAAAATCAGAAGTGAAAAAGAACACGAAAACTCCCAGGGATCCCATTGGTGCTGCTACGAGGTCTGGGGAAGTTGTTCTCAGGTGTTGCAGTACCACCTGGCTAGAAGGCATAGAGTTGTTCAGTGCCAGATATTCAGGAAACAGGAAGATATATAAGGTATAGAGAGACAAGAAACTGAGTAATGAAGAAAGACAAAAAGGGAAAAAGAGGGAAAAGAAAATAAAAATTTTAAAAAAAGGAAATGAAAGAAGAAAAGCCCCCCAAAAAACCCATGGAAAAAAAATGCCCTCAGGGATCCCTCTGCAAGTCTGCACAAGCCGAGGGGGCAGGCCCTTAGCCATGCAGCAGCCCCGGCCAGAACTGGCTCCCAACTCAAGAAAAAGTAAAGAAAACAAACAAACAACTCAAAACAAGCAAACACACAATAGCCCTGTGATCCCACCAGCACAGCAGCCCAGACCGGGAAACAGTTCCACACTCAAACGGAGCTCCGCAGCCCCTCAGAAAGAACCAAAGATGGTGCACGGGCCAGGTATTTGAGTGAAAGGAGGGAGAGGTGGTGAGAGGTAAGGAAGAAATCAAAAGAAGCAGAGAAAAGCAACACTAGCAGCCAACAAATGGCACTCAGAGAGCTGGGCAGTGTGGGAGTGTGTAATTCAAGCAGCCAGTGCTTCCTGGACAAGATACTGTAGCCACGGGAAGCAGAGGAGGCCAAATAGGGGTGAAGAAGGGTGGGGGTGGGAAAGCATATATCTCAAATTACCGGTTGTTTTGTCTCACGCTGGAAGCTCTGTGTAGCTGCTTTCTCGTACCCCCTGCTTGCTAGTCTCCAATAGGAGTCCAAGATGGTGGATCTGCACTGCGTTAGCTGATAGGAGACCTCTGTATGAATCTCTCCTTGCTCTCTGTTCTTGTCAGTTTTCTCACTGCATTTAGTGTTTGGCTGAGTTCTTTATCTCTTCATTTGATGTTTTACGGTTTCAGGATTGCTGTTTTTTCTGTTTGGCTCTTTTTTTTCAGATCTTAGCTGTGGAGGGACGGTGTGATGCTTTTGCCTAAGGCGCCATTTTTCTCAATGTATCAAGAAAGTGTTTTTGATGGCACGTGTTTTCAGTATTGGAATGCATGCTTACTAATTGAATGTGTTTAAGTTTTGGGTTGGTAATATGGATTTTGAGAAACATGATCTGGCAGTATAATCTGCCAAGGAGGTGAGTGGCACTTTGGTGCCACCAATCTGTGGCATGATGGTATGCTACTGAGAACTAAGTAGATAATTTATGGCAGGCTCTTTTCTTGGGCTACAGGGAAAACCTCTTTTTTTCTAATATGTCACAGAAAAACCAAAACAAACCCATCGGGGCTCAATAGCTATCACCCAAAACCCCAGCTCACTGCTGTCCATTCTATTCTGACTAATAATAACCCTATAGGACAGAGTAGAACTGCCTCCAGGGCTCTGAAGCCATAATTATGCTAGCAAGCTTTATCTCTCAGAAATAAGGGGGATAAAGTAAAAAATTTACAAAAGTTTACAAAACGAACACATCCAGGAAACATCACCTAATAGAATGTTCAACCTACACAACAATGAGGTTTCAACTCCAGTCTGCTGAGCGTCACGCATTTCAAAAGGGACCTACTTTGACACCAAATGCATTAGAACCTGAATAATGCCTTACCCTTGAGGTCCAGAGTCACTGTACCAAAAAAACTGATCAATGTTCAACCATTTCAGGAGGTATCATATGATCAAGAACCGATGGTACTGAAGGAAGAAGTCCAAGCTATGCTGAAGGCGTTGGCAAAAAACAAGCTCTGGGAATTGACAGAATACCAATTGAGATGTTTCAACAAACAGATGCAGCTCTGGAAGTGCTCTCTCATCTCTGCCAAGAAATTTGGAGGACAGCTGCCTGGAAAACCAACTGGAAGAAATCCATATTTGTACCCATTCAAAGAAAGGTGACTTAACAGAATGCAGAAATTATCAAACAATATCATTAATATCACACAGAAGTAAAATTTTGCTGAAGAACATTTAAAAGCAATTGCAACAGTGCATTGACAAGAAACTGCCAAAAGTTCAGGCCAGATTCAGAAGAGAAAGTGGAAGGAGGAATATCATTGCTGATGTCAGATGTATCATTGCTGAAAGCAGAGAATACCAGAAAGATGTTGACCTGTGTGTCATTTGCCTGTGTGGATCATAACAAATTATGGGTAACATTGTGAAGAATGGAAATTCCAGAACACTAAGTGTGCTCATGAGGAACCTGTACATGAACCAAGAGGCAGTTTTTCCAACAGAACAAGGGGATAATTCATCTTCATGGTTTAAAATCAGGGAAGGTGTGCATCAGGGTTATATCCTTTCACCATACTTGTTCAATCTGTATGCTGAGAAAATAATCTGAGAAGGTGGACTGAATGAAGAACGAAGCATCAGGATTGGATGAAGACTCATCAACAGCCTGCTATATGCAGATGACACAACCATACTTGCGTAAAGTGAAGAGGACTTGAAGCACTTACTGATGAAGATCAAAGACTCCAGCCTTCAGTATGGATTACTCCTCAACATAAAGAATACAAAAATTCTCACAGCTGGATCAGTAAGCAACATCATGATAAACGGAGAAAAGGCTGAAGTTGTCAAGGATTTCATTTTACCTGGATCCACAATCAATGCCCATAGAAGCAGGAGTCAAGAAATCAAATGACACATTGCACTGGGAAAATCTGTTGCAAAAGACCTCTTTAAATTGTTGAAAAGGAAAGATGTCACTTTAAGGACTAAGGTGAGCCTGACCCAAGCCACGGTGTTTTCAATTATCTCATATGCATGTGAAAGCTGGACAATGAATAAGGAACAAAGAAGAATTCATGCCTTTGAATTATGGTGTTGGCAAAGAATATTGTATATATTCTGCCAGAAGAACAAACCAATATGTCTTGGAAGAAGTATAACCAGAATGCTCCTTAGAAGCTGGTATGACGAGACTTTGTCTCACGTACTTTGTACATGTTATCAGGAGGGACTAGTCCCTGGAGATGGACTTCATGCTTGGTAAAATAGAGGGTCAGCAGAAAAGAGAAGACCCGCAAAGAGGTGGATTGACACGGTGGTTGCAACAATGGGCTCAAACGTAACAACCATTGTGAGTTTGGCACAGGACCAGGCAGTGTTTTGTTCTGTCGTACATAGGGTCACTATGACTCAGAAGTGACTGAATGGCACCTCACAACAACAACAACCTGATGGCCAGAGACATTAAAAGTGGCTGGCATATCGTTTAGGCCAATGGTAAGGAAATTAATAGTGCTGCTTGGTTTTATTCTGGGAACCTTGGGCAAAATGTTGTTTTTAGCGAGATGGGGTTCTGTGATTGTTGAAGAAAATATCATATATATGTATTTGTGGCCTCTCAGGTTGGGTTATTGTGATTGTTTCCCTCCATTCCACATCCACATGGATTAAAAACAAAGATGTTGGACAGAAAAGAAATATTTACCCCAGACACTCTGTTAACCCAGAATTAAAACCATTCCCAAAGCCCACTCTTGAGACCAAGATTAGACTGGACTATAAAACATAAAATAATACTCGTGAAGAGTGTGCTTCTTAGTTCAAGCAGATACATGAGACCAAATGGGTGACTCCTGTTCAGAGGCAGGATGAGAAGGCAGGAAGGACAGAAACTGCTTGAACAAACACAAGAAGCCCAGGTTGGAAAGGGGGAGTGTGCTATTACATTATAGGGATTTCAACTAATGTCACAAAACGTGCATAAATTTTTGTTTGAGAAATTAACTTGAGCTGTAAACTTTCACCTAAAGCACAATTTAAAAAAAGGAGAAAAATGTTTATAGCCATTACATTTTGCACCTTATCTTCTCAGTTTTCATATACATCTACACCCTTCTTACCATACATGTAATTCTTGAATTCATGCATCCTAGATAATACTTCCATGAGACACAAAACCAAAAATGCACTTATCCTCTTTCCCAAAAGCAGCAAATCCAACTTATGAAAAATTTCCAATTACACTTCCAAATTCAGATCTGGGGTACTTTTTAAAACTATTTAGTCACATCTGAATGCAACTTCTGATTTAGTCATCTCTGTTTCAATAATATGATTAACCAAACTCTCTCTTTCAAAATGTAACATATTGAAGGTTAGTGGAGTCAGGCTGTTAGCGATGAGAATACCTATTTGGAGAAGAGAGTAAAGGAAGAGTGTTAGCTGTTAGATGTGTTCACCAAATACATCTTGGTCTCCTCCTGACACAGAGGCGAGTACACATCACTGTCCTCTTGAAGTTAGTCATGATTACGTGAATTGTTTTAACCAATGAATTGTGATTCGAAATCAGGTATGTGACTTCAGTCTGTGTGGTGATTGTGATAATCATAGGGGGATGAAAGGCTGAGCTATCATTTGGAGGAATTGCCCAAATCTACTTTGGACACTACATGAGTAAAAAACGAACTTTGTTATGTGAAGCCACTGAGATTCCTAAGATGTTTGTTTTTGCACATAAACTATTCTAACCTGAAAAGCACAAGAAATAACTTAAAGCCATCACCATTTTGTATCACTAGTTGTTACAGGCTTACCCTGAAGTCAGGGAGAGCAATGGCTTGCCCCCTTGGTAGCATAGTGAATTCTTTGGTCAGTCAGTATGGGAAAATCTAACTCTGTCTAATGGGAGGATACTTGTACCAGAGGCTTTAGTACATTTTGAGGCTGCCTTAGTGGTTGCATATTAAAAAAGAAATTGCCCTCAAATTGATGCCAACTCATGATGGCCCCATGTGTGTAGCGTAGAACTGCAGTCTATAGGGTTTTCAAGGCTGTGATCTTTCAGAAGAAGATCACCTGGCCTTTTCTCCAAGGTGCCTGAGTGGGTTCAAAATACAAACCTGTTAGTTAGTAGTCAAACACTTAACAATTTGTGCCATCCTATAGGTGCCCAGGGTTGGAATTTCTTCGATAATAAATTTCCATAGAGTAACAGACAAATTGTGTTTTTAATACCTGGGCATAAAATAAACTAGCAACCAAAACCAGATATCATTCTGGTTCCTGTTGAGTAGTGAACTTTGAATCCTAACTTTGTTGCTGTGTATTTTGTCTCTTAGCTGCAGGTTTCCAAACTTTGCCTGTTGTTTGATTTCAGCAGGACTACTTCCACGGACTTTGTTTTGAAACAATCAACTGAGATGAAGATGCATGGCTAACCTGGGCCCTGGCCCCAGGTTGTATCCCAACAGAGGCAGGAAGATATAAGAGGCAGATCACTACCTTTCTAATGCAGGAATGCAGCAGAAAACATGTCGGTAGATTTCTCAAGTCTTCCCCATTTCAATAAATTATCTCAAGTGCCAATAATATTTCTTTCTGTTCTTACTATCTCCCTGAATTTGAACATTGATTTTAGCTCGGAAAAGATGACTATGCAATATAGCAAGGAAAAGGATTATCTGATACTCAGCAGTCATGGATTGTTGGCTCTAGATTTAAAAAGACTAACAAAACGCTGTGATTTTTAATTGTTGTTTTATCTATGCCAGATTGGTGCTTACTGAAATCCACAGAAAGCTGTTAAAATCCTCTATGTTCCTAATACCAAAACCAAAAAAACCAAACCTGTTGCCATCGTGTCGACTGTGACTCATAGCTACACTATAGGACAGAGTAGAAGTGCCTCATAGGGCTTCCAAGGGACTGCTGGTGGATTCGAACTGCAGACCTTTTGGCTAGCAGCCAAGCTCTTAACTACTGTGCCACCAGGATTCCTAATAGATTCCTTATATTCTAGTCTCTGCAGGCATGTGATCTGAATGACCAGTAATCCAATACACAAATGCTAAAGATACAGAAGGGAATGGTAGAGATTGTGACATACCTCTATCAGAAGGTACTGGGCTCCTCAGCTTCAACAAGTTGCTGAAAAGTATAAATGCAGACTGAATACTACAGTAATTCTGATTTTTAAAAGAGACGTGGGAGATTCTGATGTCATGTGAGTTCTCCAAATTTTAATATTTTCAGGTAAGGCCAATTAAAAAAAAGACAGAGACAAATTTTCATGGCAAATTAAACATACCTGTGAGCCAAATACAAAAATATGATTGATGGGCTACTAAATTGAAACTTCAATACTACCAGTAAATCCATTAACTTCCATGAATGAATCAATGAGCAAATGAATCAATGATTGGGTTTCACATCCAAGTAAAGTGAGACCATATAATAGCTTGCATCATCAAAATGTCTGCCACTACTACTTACTAGATGTCCGAACTCAGACAAATTATATGTAACTTCTCTAGCCTCATTTTCCTCACCTGCAAAATGGAAAATAACACAGTACCTTAGAAGACTGTTAAAAGGATTAAGTGATATCATCCATGTAAAAACAAGTAGCCCAGTACCAGGCACATATGTTCTCAATAAGTTTTAGCTATAGAGCAAGATTGTAACTATTACAGAGTTTACAGAAAGAAAAAAAAATATTGAATTTAGAAGTTGAATTTTATAGTAAATGATAACTCTAAGATCAGTCTCAGCTTTTAATTGTACCTAATCATTCTCTAGTTGTTTAGCACCAATTTCACACAAATATTCAAATGAATATTACTTAGCCTTATAGTAGCCTGAGCATAGAAACTGACCTTCAAATATGCAACACTTTAATGTTTTCGTTGCCTACCAAACATTTATCCTGTTGTTAAATGTTCTGTGAAATTTACAACATTTCCATTCTGTATCTCTTACATTGAATTGTTGGTTCTTTTTTTCTTGGTAGGGCATTGAGAAAAATGGATAATTACCAAATATTAGTAATATATTCAGCCACAACAATAATAAAGGGAACATAACAAGAAGGAAGTGCTGAGAAGAAAAATGACAAATTTATAATCCCTCTGTGTGTGCTCAGCACTGCACATTCTTTTGGCAGTATTTCCTTTTGATTGCGTTAATTTCCTGTGCATATTCAACAACAACTTTGTGAAAATCCAACACTTCTAGTGAGCAATCTCAGCTTTAAAGGGGCACTAATGAGCTGTGTATTGAATCTCAAATTGACTACTCATTCAAAATGAATTGCTCATGTAAATTGTTTTTTTCAAGGCAGTTTCTTTATTTGCTTTAGAATCACCGTACAGTATGAATAGTATCTGAAAGATCTGGGCTAAAAGCTACTATACATGAGAGGAAAAACACATACACTAAAGTGTAGACAAAAATTTTAACCGTCATTTTATCTTTTTAATACATAGCAACATAAAAATCATTACTTATTTGCTAGAACATGGTTTTCTAGAATTGCTGCTAGCTAAAATCTGAAAGAAGCTCTGGTGGCAAAATGGTTAAGAGCTTGGCTGCTAACCAAAGGGTCAGCAACTTGAGCCCACTAGCTGATCAGTGAGAGAAGAGCCCTGGCAATCTGCTTCTGTAAATACTTAAAGCCTAGAAAACCCTAAGGGGCAGTTCTACTCTGTCCTATAGGATTATTAGGAGTTAGAATCTACTGAATCGCACACAACAACAAAATCTGGAATTGCATTGGAATATACATTTAGAAAAATACAAAAGTATATATAATGAAGTAAATATTATCATTATATATTAATAACATAATTTGCATGTATTCTTAGTCTGTGATGACTCAAAACTTTAGTTTGAAAAAATAAGTTGCCATTGAGTCAATTCCTACTCCAGCAACCCCATGTGTAATTGGTACATTTTTAATCATAAATAGTTAACCATTACTTATAATCTTACTATAAATTTAATTTAATGTAAATAATAATCTGTATTTCTCGTATCAGTGAATCTGATAAATTAGAATTCAAGATTTTGCCTTATGTCTCGTTTATTATAGGACAATGATTTAGGAGACAATATTAACAGCACTTTCTTGCATTTTTATTTCTATAGTATCTAACAGTGGGTCAAATTTAACACAGTACTTCATTTGACTTGGCAATTGACTACTAATGGGAGCATGTAAGCATTCATGCTTCCAAAAGTCATTATAATTGCTGTTTAATATTTCACATGAACATTGTTCTACTCAAAACTAGCTAAGAGTATGTATACAAGAAGAAATGAAGACATTGGTATTTTGATTAACTAATTGGCCTCACTATCCCCATTACAGGGTAAATCTTGAAAACAAAAAAAAGATAAGAGCAAGAAGAAAAGAGAAGAAAGAAGCAGGTTAGCTATTTTTCAAAACACAAAGCAAATATCCTTGAAGCAATAATAGATTCCAAACCCTTTCTACTTATTATCATTTATCTACATTTAAAGTGCTGGCATTATTCAATAGTGCTGTATTGTGACAAATTCTTCCTCATAGGTTCAATTTTGATTATCCTTATGTGTCTGCAAAACTCTTCAAATTGTTCCATTACTGACTTTCGTGTATCCCAAACTTGCAAAATATTCTCTTTCTCCCAGCCTCACTAACCAATCTATCTGTAGATTTATACACCTCATTCAAGCCTTTTAAACTCCACATCCCAGTGAGATTTGTCTCTTTATCATCCACCCCCTATGCTGCCGTATTAGATCACACTAGGTGAGACATGATGGAGGACTGAATAGGTGCCATAATAGTGCATCAGAGCAGGACTACAGAGACAAAATGGTGTTGATAGATTCAGTACTGCATATAACGGGTAAGTTTCTAATGTCCAGAAAAGCCAGTACTCAGATTCAGTAGAAAGATCTAAGAATTGAAATAGGAAAATATGTTTTAAAAATGGGAAAAAAAATCAAATAAATGAATCTACCAAGTCTTCCTTATGGCTGTTGGGTATTTAAAAAGGCTGCATAAAATCTGCTATCCTTGCTTATATTACCAGAGGTTCTCACCTAGGTCAGCACTAGTCTAGAAATTTATTATATTTGTTTTTTCCCATTCCATTAACAAAATATTTCCCTAGTATGGACAACAGGATGCGCATCATTTAAAATCTTTCAAGACACATTAAGTAATTTTATATTAAGCACTTACAAATGTGCTACTGTTACTAGGCATTCAGAAAAGTTCCATTAAATGTACTCAATAGTTTCACAAGTACAAAAAAGCAAAGTAATGTAAAAGAAACTTCTTTGTATTATTTTAATGTGCCCCATCATTTAGTTTTATCCTACCTTCAGGATGCACTAAGCTCTAGTCAGACAGTTCTCACTTTTCCCCAGGCAGGGTGTTCTCATTCTTTTTGCCATGCCTTGGCACTACCAAGTGAGAATTCTCAATTTTCTCTTTTTTTGCATTTTTGTTTCTGAATATTTTACCCTTTGGCTATGAATAAGTTTCCAAGAGTGTGATTGTATTAGGGGTGTGTGTGTGTGTGGTGCGCATATGTGTATGCGTATGTATGTGAGGGATATTCTTAAGTTTCTACTTCCTTCCTTCCTCCCTCCCTCCTTTCATTGCTTCCTTCTTTCCATTCTTCTGAAGCTGTGTTTCTCCTGTATATTTAATTTTTTTTTTTTTTTAAGATTTTGTTTTCTGCTCTTCTTTTTCACCTTTCCATTGGAATGACAATAAATATAAGTAATAATTACCTGGAAAGTTATGCTCCTTCATTTGTTTAGGATACTGTTAGTCAAAGTGTGGTCTCTGGACCAGTGGTAGTCTGCAAACTCCTTGTAAGTGGTTCACACTGAGAGATGTACAGAATTTTGAACAATCAGTTAGAGATTTTATAGAAATCTGACAATATCATGCCATGCAATTATGTGATCAGTGGCTTTGTCTTAGCGTATAGAGGAAGTTATTCTCTGTTATATTTAACCTAAAGTTCTCAGTGTTTTACAACACCAAAGGTCTACTTCTTACTCATGTTACATGTCTGTCTTGGATGAGCTGTGTTTCGAGTCCTTGTCCTCATGATTCCAGAATCTAGGTTCAAGAACAGCCTCTCTTGTGAAATGGTTTATTTTGAGGGAAGAGGGAAACTAAATGGTTGGCCATGATTTTTAAAATATTCTGTTTGGGAGTGGCACATGTCACTTTCCATATTTCATTAGCCAAAATCAGTCACACAGGCAAGCTTACTGTCAACCATAAGGAGAATGCACCTCCACTCCCACTTGTCACTGAGGGGTAACATAGAAAATGGTTCTGAATATTCTGAACAAAAGTCAAATCTAACACAAGTAGTGAAATAGATGTTCATATGCCTCAGAGGAAAATGAGCATTACTCATTATACCACATCATATTTGGATGATTTAAAGATACTTTAAATATTCTTAAAAATCATTGATAACTGAGAATAAAATATGTATCCACAATCTTTTGAATTCAGCCCCTTCATCCTTTACTATTTCTTCATGTTTTTGTTTCTTTCTTTTTGTCTTTGTTATTAGCAAATAGGCTCAATCAGTGTCATTCAATTATGAAACACTTTAATTGTTTTAAATAACAGAGAAACTGCCTCACTAATTATCCATGTGTATACTAAATTGTATATTGAATGAAATAATGATCCGCCCTTGTTTTTATATGTATGTCCTATTGTTACAGGGGTCTTCAGCCCAACCTGGACAGCCCTTATGAGATTCTTGCCTTCTACTGACCAAGAAAGACCAAGAACAGCTTTGTGCCTACTAATGATTGGGTTTATAAATGATGTCTATTACTTTTAATGTTACACTATATTTTCCTAAATGTTTCTCAACACAGTAGCTATAGCTAGATGCAGATAAAATTTAAAAAAAAAAAAGTTCTCCTACTTTCCATTCCCTTTTCTCAAGTTTTCTGCACGAACAAAGCTTTATTGAGTAAAACTAGCTTGAGTGCAGAGACAAAGAGGGACAAAGCAACACTAGCTTTTGTCTCCCTGAACAAAGGTTTGGCTAGGGCTTATAAAGGTTTTTAGGTGTGAAAAGACATCATCTTTATTCATGAAAGAGGCAGGGTTATGAAGATTAGGTGCATGCCCAGGAGGCAGCCTAAGGTGGAACCTGTAACAAAGGCTCCTGGGACTGGATAGCAGGACTTATTATGGGGTGCCATGCCTGTGCAGCTCCCCCGTGGTGCCAGCTCAATTCCTATCACAGGTCTCTCTCACCTTGTGGATGTCTGCGCATGCTCCAGGGATCAAATCTGGCCCGTTCTTGTGAAAAGCATTTCATCAAGGAAGTACATTAAGAGCTGGGTGGGTTGTTTGTTCTTTCTTTATTGCATGTTCCAAGATATGGGTTTTGTGTCATTAGTTAAGCACATGCTGGTAGTTCAGGGTTCTTTGCCTAGGGGCTCAGTCCCTTTTTCCCTTCCCTGTCTCACTCTCATAAATCTAACCTATATACACAAAGTTGAGGGTATATTGAACATTCAATTATTAATTATTATTTTTCTTTGGATTGCACTTCTCATTTTCTGTGATGCCACCACTCATCCCCTCCAATTACATAATGTGTTAATCTGGATAACAGAGATGAGAACAACATTTTGGAGTATCTTGAGTACTTCAAAAGTGGGGTTCTAGGAGCCGATTTCCATTTATAAAATAAAGATAAACTGTATCAAATTAAAAAGCAAGAATAAAGCCAATAAACCCTTGCTATGATCATCTAAAATGTAGTCAAACCTATAGATGTATTACTAGCAAAGAATCTATTGTATAAATGCCTTTATGCTTGGTACATAAGCTATACTAAGAAAAGTACCCTCAGTCTTAATCAGCACTGTAGGAAACATTTTATTGCCTTTTGCATGCTCTCTTTACAAAGTAGCACTTGCTTAATTAACTCCACCCTTACGTAACCAAAGATTAGTTTACAAAACAATATTAAAAGAAATTCTAAAGGGAGCGTTTGTTGAAATAAGTTGGTTAGTTAGCCATTACTGCAAGAACAGCTTTGTACCTACTAATGATTGGATTTATAAATGATGTCTATTACTTTTAATGTTACACTATATTTTCCTAAATGTTTCTCAACACAGTAGCTATAGCTAGATGCAAATAAAATTAAAAAAAAAAAGTTCTCCTACTTTCCATTCCCTTTGTAATTTACAAAATGCAATAAAAGTCTATTTCATTAATGCAAAGACAAATATGGGCAATACTTACAGCTATATACACTCATATAAAACAGAAGCATGCAAATTATTACAGCAATAAATACAGAAAATGGGAGATTGCATAAAGTACAAATTTCCCTTTTTAATAGAAAATCTGTGTTGTGCATTTTAGTGCTATAACTTATCAAGTCTTCCCAACCAAATTCATTGAGAAAATAGAACAATGTGAGATTAACAAGTAATGGTGATTTCAGTTAATATGTGCATCTTAATACAACCTTATTCAAAGAAATAAATTAAATAAAGCAGTTGTTCACTTAGTCCAACAACAACCTGAATTATCCTTGATTACACACCAATGGATCAAATAAATGTAAGACATCATGAAGATATTTTGGGGGCAAAATAGTTTTCACTCATCGAAATTGAGAAATGTGATCTGTTAAAAATTTATAATATATAATGAAATGGAGGTTTTTTTTCTAATAAAAAAGGATTTAACAATTGTTTTTAAGGCCTGTGATGCAATAGAATAGAAAGAACTGCTTAAGAAAGATACCTGATCTTTATAAAAAGGAGGTGGGGATCTTCATCAACTGTGGGAATGAATTATTAACTTATTGATAAGCAAATTATTTCTTTAAATTTAGACAGATCTTAGATTCAAACAGATCAAGATTATATGGAGATGTGTTAGTGTACATACAAAAGCTTTTTTGGGTCTTTATATATATCTTTTTTTCCTGTATGTGTCCTCCTCTGGAAATTTTAATGGTAGTGTTTAATAATTTAGTAAGTTAATATGTGACAATGTATATATTTATATATTTCAGTAGCAAGTGATTTTATTTATCTTCAATGGACAGTATAGATCTTGGGAACTTAAAATATAGGCATTTTCTATGATCACATTTAAATCCCATGTGATCATATATATAGAGAGAGAGGGCTGTTGTTCTCAAGATTAGCACTAAAATGACTCACTAGTTGTTGAAAAAAAGCCACTTTTTAAAAAAATTTTACTGTTGTACTTTAAGTGAAAGTTTACAATTCAAGTTAGTCTCTCATACAAAAATTTATACATACATTGTTATGTGACCCTAATTGCTCTCTCCGTACTATGACAGCACACTCCTCCTTTCCACCTCTGATTTCCTGTGTCTATTCAACAGCTCCTAACCCTCTCTGCCTTCTCATCTCACTTCCGGACAGGAGCTGCCCATTTAGTCAGACATCTTCTTAAAACATAACTTAAAAAATTTGAAAATTTGTTAAAGAAGTTTAATAACATATGTAGCAAGTAAACCTTGTGTAAAAACATAAATGCAATTAACAGATAGTGCACTGGACATACAGAATCTCTTATTATAGTTTCAGTAACTTGTAGCTGATCACCTCTTTGTGATAAATGAATTATCAGACTTCTAAAGCCAATTCATTTTTAGACCAAAAGGGCTTGGCCTTAAAAAAAAAAAAAAGAAGGGCTTCTTTTCAACAATAAATAAGATGATTTTATTCTTCTAGGAAAAAAAGAAATATCTTTCAAAGTAAATATTAGTTATCCCTAAAATATTGTTTTTACCATTTTTTTCACTTAATATAAAACATTTAATAATGGTAATTGAAATCATGTCTCTTATTAGATCCAAAGTTAAGTGTATACAATTAACAATCGGCTTCTTGGTAAAAAAAAAAAAAAAAAAAAACTATGTAATACTTTCCAACTTCCTGGCAACTACTAATATTCCTAAATTAGAAATAATTTGTAAATGGTAATTAGATAAAATAAATAGTTAATGTTCATATGTATGCTTAGATTCTTATATAGGGCATTCCTGTTTACATATAATGTTGGATAAAATTTTAAAAAGGCACAAGCAAGATTGTATGTACATTATAATATCACAATGTAAGCTGAGTGAATATGGTCAAAATATAGTGAGGAATGCAGGAAAAATGAAATGATTATGTCAAAGTACTGAAAATAGAGATTATTTCCTGTTTGATTAAATTTACTTGGTGCTATTAAACTGAAATTTTTGTTATACGTGAAATAAGAAAGTATTCTTTTTGTTTAATGTTTTAAATCCAAGTACTTGTATTTAATATGCCATTAGACATATTAACACGCATTTTATATAAAGGCCTAAGTTTAGAATCCTATAGACCTAAATCTGAGTCCCATTTTCACAACTTAGTGATTGTGGGGTTAATCGTCTTAGGGAAAATAGTAGAATTCAGCCCTTAAGGGTGATACGAAATAATGCATGTTAAGAGTTTAGGATGGGGCTCAGTACGTGTTAAATAGCATTAGCTCTAAAAAACTGGGCAAACTAACATGCATAATGTGTGAATAAATAATTCAACTAATATAATAACTGGCTATAAAAGTATAGTACTCCAAAGTGTTAATTATATTCCGTATAGAATAATATAAAAATATATTTTATTGTTTGTATTTTTTATAAATATTTAAACAAACATAGCTTCTCTCCTGCCACTAAAAGAAAGAAAGATTAAATATACAAGAAAGCAGTGAATAGAAGCAGAGAAAATAGATATCCTTATCTATGGATAAGACAAAGAAATATTAAAAGAGCAATAAAACTCCATGTATGGTATTGCAGTAGCGGCAGCTGTAGGAACATAAGCCGTGCTAAATTATACATGCATTTGCTCAAAGAATAATGATGTTGTTCATCAATAATAAGTAATTATCTGAAAAAATCATCAGTTAACATGCTGGCACATTTGTAAAAATAAAATAAAAGCACATATGTCACTATAAAGATGTTTAAATATCATTCACTGCTATATTATTTTTATGAGAGCAGATGCAGTTTTAAAATTCTATGGTATGTGAAAAGTAGGTAGTTTATTTTTTGACAATTTGTCACAAGAAAAATTAATTGACTTTTACAATTTTTGGAAACTAAGAATAGAAGTCCATTATTTTTTTCTTTCTTAAGCTGTTAAAAGTCCAGGTGAAAAATAGACTCCAAATCACATAAAACAAAACATCCTGTTTTAAGCCAACAGACACATTGTCCAATTATTCAACTTGTCAGCCATGAGCTGACAGTTTAAAGACCAGAAGAGATGGAACCAATCATAAGCACCGTCCCTTATTCTTTCATGCCTATGATTGAACTGCATATACAATCCTATAGTATATATTTTGCATTCAATATGTAATTCTGTTTAGGCCACATGATAGACTTCTTATTATTATTTTTGGTGTCTCCTGCCAGGTTATTTTCTCCTCCAATACTTTTCAAAGGATTTGGTTGGAAATAAATATTCTGTCACAGATACTGAGTCTTAAAACCAAACAGTTCTTTGAGGATAACACCCGAATCACAGACACAACTTTCCCCACCTGGGAATTCCACAGAATCATTACACATTTAGAAGTTATACATAGAAAATATTATTCAGTCTTCCCAAATTTTATTATTTAGTCACTGATACATTGCTAATAGATAACAGTGTTGCCTATTTAAACCGTGTATAATAAGGAAGTAAACAGTTTATCACATATTTGCCCTGCCCATATCAACAACTATTAATATTTTACAATGGAACTAATTTACAAAGTCCCATGTCTATTTATGAAAACATGAAATACAATGTCTGAACTCAAGGCTAGCTACTATTAGTCAGAGGAGTGACTTGAATCACACAGTAGAAAAACGTAGCCCCTGAACTAATTTCTACGCTGCAAAAATTTATACTGGAAATCTTCCTACTAACCTACCCAAAAGGACAAGATACCATGTACCAGGGTAACTGTGTATTAAATGAGGGGACATAACCAGATATTTTTGCAATGACACATGTGCCTTCAATAAACAATCCACTCATCCATTCATTGTCTAACTTACTGTCCTGTTTTGATGATCTGCATTTTTTCTTATCAGAAGATATTTGTCAGGTTTGTTATTTCTTTATTTATTATTGATTCTGTCCTACTAAAATATAATTTTCAAATGATCAAATACATCTTTCTTGTTTAGTGCCATATTGCCAGTAAACTGTGCCTTAATAGTTAGTAAGCATCCAAACCATACTTGTTGACTAAATGAATGAAAGAATAAGTCTTTAAACTGCATGTCACATAACAGTTACTTGTTCATCATTATCAAAACATAAATATGACTAGCTAACACAAGAGAAAATAGGTAATCAGCTTTTCTGATATGTTATTTAAAGTGATAATTAAACTAATGTATACACCTATATATGTATTACACATATGTGAGATTATGTTGAAAAGAAGACATAGTTTATTTGTTCGTTCAACAAGTACCTATAGAATACCTACCATGTTTCTGAACTGTTCTAAGCACTAAAGAGGCAAAAGTAAGTCCCTGTTTTCATGGAGTTTACATTCAAGTTAAGGAAGATAACTTATAAATAAATAAATAAATTTACATCTAGTTGTAACATGTCATAAAATTTATGAGAAGAGACAGTTGGGCAGATTTTTGAAGGAACGAGAGATTTAGCTGTGTTTCTTTCTAGAGAAAGAGCATTCCAGGAAAACAAAACAAAAGTTTAAAATCCCTGAGTCAGGAACATGCTGAGCACATTCGAGGATGAACAAGATGGCCACAGCAAGGAAATAATTCGTTGGTGTTGAGATCAAAGAGGCAGCCTAGATATTTTGGGACCTTTTAAGTAATGTAAGGTCTTTGGATATTATTGCAAATAACATAGGAAACTATCGGAAAGTTTACTCTGACGGGGGAAAAAACTGAACTAATTGAAAAAAAATCACGCTGGCTGCTCTGTGGAGAATAGATCATGTTGGCAGAAGTGAGCAAGATAATGAGTTTAACAGTTGGAAGCCTGTTGCAGTCATCTAGGGAAGAGATGATGTCGATGATTTAGAAAATAATTTATTTGAGTAAGTGGAAAGAGATGATAGGATTATAGATATATTTAGGTGATATAGACAGAAGGATTTGTAATGAATACGGTAGTGGAAATGAAAGAGACTACTCGAGGGTGAGAACAAGTATATATTCTGAGAAACTAGAAAAAGGGAATTGCTATTGACTGGAGCCCCAGCGGCACAGTTGTTAAGCGCTTGGCTGCTAACCAAAGGGTCGGCAGTTCGAATCTACCAGCCACTCCTTGGAAACACTATGGGGCAGTTCTCTGTCCTATAGGGTTGCTATGAGTCGGAATAAACTCGATGACAATGGGTTTTTAATGGGTTTATTTATTGACTTGCAGAAGATTGAGGAACAGCCATATTTTATACTTGTATATGAGGATGTTATATGTAAAAAAATTATATGGGCATGTTTGATATACCACTATTTAAAATTTAATTTTTAATTATTGAGGAAAGTAAGAAAGGAAGATGGAGACAGGACAGGAAAAATAAAGAAAAAAAAAAATAGAAGGACATGCTCGAGAGGAAACAGGGAAATTAAATGAATGTTAAGATGAATTTTAATTTGAAATATTGTTCTTTTCACATATTTCCCTTACCATGTAATATTGTTTCTATAAATCTTTGAAATTCCAAAATGTATTTGACATCACAGAATGCTAAACCTGAAAGAAAACATACAGTTTACCCTACTTTTCTCATATGAGGACGTTTGTTTTGGAAGAATCTTGTCCAAGATTATTAGTTAATTAGTGGCAGAGAAAGCACGGGGTTTTCCAAAAGCCAAAGAATATAAACTAAGGGCTTCAGAGGTGTAGGGAAATGGTCTTTCCGAGCACCTTTCAGCCTTCTAGTCAATTTGAAAGACTCAGTTTCTGCAGACTTATATTCCACACAGAGTAGCCCAAATGTAAACCACAATGAAAAAGGGTTTACACTGAAGAAGGTTACAGTACCAATGACGAATATGACAGAAATTCAAATATTACTTACTTTCACCTAAAGCCTGAATCTGGTTATTGGCCTAAGGCTATCTTGCCAAGTACATCATCATCAGACTTGATTTTCCATTAAACTGTTCTTTGGTCTTGACTCATATATAAAAAAATATAAGATTATTTCAAACGTAAAAATAAATACTAATGTGTAATAAAGGTAGTTCATAACAAACATATAACACATCAAATCAGCAGATGCCTGGGATGAGATTCACACCACAGTCGTCTTAAAATGATCTGCAAGACTTTTGTCATTTGGTATTTCCTTAAATATTTAGTATTTCCTCAAATATTACATTTTGAAGAGCAAAACAGCCTTCAGTTAAATGTATAAGGAAGAATATAATTAGATATATTATTAAATAAATAAAACATTATTATTCAATCTTTGTTTCTGCAGACTTTCTCAATTATTTAATTTTTACGTGCATTCATGAGCATATGTGTATTTGGAATAAATCATACTATGTATATAATCTCTCCCAGACATAACACACATAAACACACACTCACACACATCCATTACTTAAAATACCACTCCCCAAAATACACACGGTTTCCAAAGAGTGGCTGGTGTATTTAAACTGCCGACCTTTTGGTTAGCAATCATAACTCTTAACCACTGTGCCATGAAGCCTCCTCAAAATAATAGTAACTTTATTTTTTTTAAGTTTTAATTACCATGGTAAATAGAACCTGTGAGATCTTCACATCCTACAAACCTCCACAATGCTATTTCCTACACAATTTGTTAGGTAATAATTTGACTTGTTTCAGAAAAGAATAATAATCAAAAATGAAGAAATAAGGTAAGTTTAATAGAAACCAAAAAAGGAAGGAGCAAAAGAATACGCACAAAAGTCCAGTGAAGGACACACATTGCAAAAGCAATTCCTCAACAGCAGAACAAGATTTCAGAAAAATACTTTAACACAGCTTCATAAATTATCTAGGGAAAATAAAAGAAAAAGTTTCAAAGAAGAAATGCATGATTTTAAAAGAAATATCATAAAACCATGGAAAAGTAGAAAGAAAATGTTCTTGGCAATTATTGGAATCTAAAACAATAATAATAAAAAAAAGATAGACATGCTGTGTGAAAAATTTAGAATAAGTTTGACTACACATAAAATCTTTGCCAGAGAACAGGTTGAAAATATTTTAAAAAGATGAAATAAAAAAATTAAAACTATTTGAACATCATTACACCATATACCATTGAACTGAAAGGTAAAGGTGATATAGCAAGTGCATTATTGGTGTTTTTCAGTTAAATATAATAAATGGAATAGAAAATTTTGGGGGATATTATGGAAGGAATCCCTTCTTCAATGAAGCTGATTTGTAATCTGCAGATTGAAAGGGCAGATTATATTGTAACAATAATATGTAATTTACATAAATTAAAAAGAGCAAGCAAGTAGTCAGGGAACCCCTGATCGGAATGCAGAATGTGGCAAAAAAAAAAAAAAAAAAAATCTGTTCTATAAAAGTATGATGTAAACTCATTGAAAAGAATGTGAAAAAGAGGTACTAATATAAGTAACTTTGGAAAATGGTATTCTTTCTGGAAACTCGAATTATGGAACAGAAAATGTACATTATCAAAAACTAATAAAATATAAACGAAGTATAAAAACCAAACTCGTCGATTTGATTCTGACTCGTAGCGACCCTGTAGGAAAGAGTAGAACTGCCTTATACAGTTTCTAAGGCTGTGAGTCTTTGAGGAAGCAGACTGCCACATATTTCTCCTGCAGAGCAGCTGGTGGGTTCAAACTGCTGACCTTTCAGTTAGCATCTGAGAGCTTATCCACTGCACCACCAGGACTCCTTGAAGGAAGTATAGTGCTTACTTAATAGTGATGTAACAATGTTGGTTCTTCGTAACAAATGTACAGTAACACAAGATATTAACTAATGGGAAAACTGGATAAGGGTTTAAAGGAGCTCTCTCTACTATCTTTGCAATATTTCTTGAAATCTAAAATCATTCTCAAATAAAACTTCTATTAAAACAAACAATATGGTAATTATTAGGACACACTCTGTTAAGTTATTGCATCTTGAGGAAAGAAAGAATCCAGTGGAAATCAAAGTAGAATTAGGCTGGCTTCAAGCTTTGTCAGAAATGCTCTGTGCTTAAGAACAAAAGGGCAAAGTGCTAAGAATCTGAGAAAAGCAAATTTTTGGTATACCAAAGTAACTCGTCAAGTGTAAAGTACAAAGGATTATTTATTCCATATATAAACAAAAGAAATACTTTTTAAACATAGGGAAATTCACAAACATGCCTAATCTATGAACCAATCTTAGAAAAAAATAATTTTAAGTGATCAGTTAGACAAATGGTAGTTCAAATCAAGTTCATGATGAATGAAATAATTTGAGTGTTGAAAGTATTTTAGATATTTACATGTAGAACAAACAGCTATAAAAATCGAGAAATCAACAGAGAATATAATGAATTTAGAACTTCATGAATTTTAAATGTTTACCATCAATAATAAATTGGGATGAAAGGAGACAAATTATGGCAGAACTATAAATATACAAATTTTTATCATTCAGATCACTGAGTTAATAAATTTTAAACTGAAATACATATTTAAAAATGATGTGAATACAAACTTCGTATTTTTTATTCTCTATTTTTATTTACATATAGTGATTCTTTTGGAAGTAGTATCTCTCTCAACGCAGAAACATTTATCTGAACATCAAATATTCCTTTCTTTTTCACTTCAGTTTATTTTTCTTCTGTTAAGGACAACAACATTTTTTATGACTTTATTTTTCAAAATGTATGTGTAGTGTGATTTCATATTTAGAGGACTTGTGACATATCCATATATATATATAATTGATGATTATCAGTCAGAATCGACTTGACAGCAACAGGTTTGGTTTTTTGGTTTATTCTATCAAAGTAGATTTCAATTTATCAATTTACCTAGACTTATGTATGTATATATGAATAGAGAGAAAATATTCCCTAAAACTGCTAATATGTTTATTTTTTGACCACAGCATATGGGGTGATGATTCAATTTCTTCTTTGAATTAGAATGTACTGTTGGATTAGAGTGTTGCTGTGGTAATGCATATACATCACCTCTAGCGAAAAACTAATATCCTTTTTCTAGGCAAAAGTTGATAAAGGTGAAGATAACAATAGGTCATTTAAACATTAAAAATGTGATCAGATATTGAACACACAAAGTATGGTGGTGATTTAAAATATTATTTACATACTTAATGTATTTTTATATCAAATTAATGGATTGTATTCAAAATTATCCAGTTCCCACTAGCTACAATCTATGTCAAAATCCCTAAATTCAAAATATTTTCACACTTCTAAAATGAACAGTTAATCATAAATTAAAATTTAAGAATGGGTAATATATTTGGAAGGAGCCCTGGTAGAGCAATAGTTAAGGGTTCAGCTGCTAACCCAGAGGTCAGTGGTTCAAACCCACTAGCCACTATGTGGGAGAAAAGACCTGGAGATCTGCTGCAGTAAGCATTTAAGCCTAGGAACTTTATGGAGCACTTCTACTCTATCCTATAGCGTCTCTATGAGTTGGAATCGATTTGAAGACACACAGCGACAACAAAAATCACAACTGGTAATATTTTAAAACATCAGTGCCAAAAATGATAATTTTGTTTTCAAGTTACATAAAACTCAGTTATAATGGCTTTTAAAAAATTCAAGACAAGTGAATGGATAATGTAGTTAAATAATGCTAAAATAGAGGACATTTTAAAAAATAACTTAATAGAGCTTTATTTACATCCGTTTGTGATCCTCTCGTAGTCCCTGGGCGATACAAATGATTAACACCTTCAGCTGCTAAGCATGGACATCACAGCCCACTCAGGTGTCTCAGAAGAACAGCTGGGCAATCTACTTCTAAAAAAAGCAGCCATTGAAAACCCTATGGAGCATAGTTCTACTCGGACACACATGGGGTGGTCGTGAGTTGGAATCAACTCCATGACAACCGTTTTTCTTATGATCCTCTCAGCTATGACCTCCTCTAAATTACTTTTTCATTCTCTGGCTGGCTCTCCTTGTGTTCAGAGAATGACTGCCAGCAACAATCAGTATTGTCTTCCTTGTTCCACCCAGCTGAGAACAGTCCCCAATCATTGATCAAGTATTTCCTGACCCCCATTGATTGGATCAGATTAGATTTTTTCCCATTCTTGATTCAGCCAATAATTTTCAGGGGAATGGCATTGTGTTGATTAGTTTCTGTCTGGGTTATTCCTGCACCTATTATTGTGTTAAATTTGTGAGATTACGCTTTTTTTTTTTTTTTTTTTTAAAGACAATCAAGACCTGATCCTGGAATTAGGGCTGTGGTCATTGTCACCTAAAAAATATGAAAGGAAAATTAACCAGGTTCTTAGGTGGAAATAAAGAGTACATGAAAATGGGGTATATGACCCAAATTGCCCATTATAACCTATTTCTAAAGCCCATTGTAGGCCATGATTTAGTCAAACATAAATTTTTGTTTTTTTCAAGCACAAACTTGTTTCTCTATCCCTAAGATATCTGTACACATTAAAGTACTGTGCAGAAAGCGATTACCTGTTGCCCTCACTAGGGCACACACCTTTAAGTGTGGACATCTGGCTAATCATTCTTGCAATCTGCCACTTTACTTCTCTCTTCAGAAACTGATCTTTTGATCTCTGTTATCTCTTTAGAGGCATGTCCTTATGAGTCTATCCATCAAATGACAAACTCTTGGCCTTACTAATGTTTTTTGACAGGCAGACATTGCCCGTCTCTGCTAGCCTACCTAGAATCCTAATTCTAATATTCCTCAATATTATCTCTTCTTGTCTCTGGATGACTTATTGTCTCAAACAGCCATATGTGTTCCACATACATATCTAAACTCAAATACCTACTTAATTCTAGGCAAGATAGGCAAGAGGATGTATTCAGTCTCTCTCACACATACGCACACACACACATCATTCTCATAATAGAATCTGTAGGCTTACTAAAATTCAGCTGTTGTGAGTAAATACATACTTTTCCATACACAATTCTGAGTAATAGTTAAAGTGTTTATATTAGTGACAAAGCCCCTCTGTGATTGTATTCCTATTTCTATGCCTCACTGGCCACCATCTCATGATACATGGTGACCATGGCTCCAGACATACTGAATTACTTGTACTTCTCAAATATGTCATATTTTTTCATGCTTCTATACCTTCTTCCAATTCTTTTTCTTACATAAATAACCAAGTTGCTGGTTAAGACTGCTGGAAGCTTCCTTTGCTTCTCGAATTCGGTGTGTTTACACCTTATCTGTCCCTGTATTGCATCCATATAAGTATACTATAATTTGTAGTGTGAGTTCTAGAGTTATAATGGCTGAGGTTAATGCTGCTCCAACAACTTACTAGCTGTGTGATTTAGGAAGTTATTTAATATCTCTGAATCTTGGTGTCTCATCTGTAAAAAGTAGATAATAATAGTACCTAACTTACAGGCTTTCTTTATTTTTTATTAATTTATTTATTGTTTGGCAAAGATAAAATGAAATTAATATGTGCAAAGCGAGCAGAAGAGTATTATTTTTATCAGAGTACTCAAACACTCTACTGTCATTGTTCTTTTCTTAAGCTGTAAAAGACTTTAGAATAGAAATAAATTTTATATGCACTAGTATCCTCTGTGCCTAGAATAGTGGCTTTTAAATAACATTTATATGAACTACTCATTGAGAGTTCAACTACTGAACTTTAACAGTCTCACATATAAAATACTGTGCATTCAAAATTACATTAAGTGAACTAATTCACTTCTGTTCTGACACCAGCTGCAAATACAGTGCTGCAACCCTCACCATCAGATTTATAAGTTAAAGGACAAAGTCCTTCAGATCGTCGAGTCTGCCCAAGACTTCAGACACCAGCCACAAGCTTGGAGATCCTCCACTGTCATGGATTGAATTGTGTCCCCCCAACAATACATGTCAACTTGGTTGGCTATGATTCCCAGTATTGTGTGACTGTCTACCATTTTGTCATCTGATGTTATTTTCCTATATGTTGTAAATCCTATCTGTATGATGTTAATGAGATGGGATTAGTGACAGTTATGTTAATGAGGCAGGACTCAATCTACAAGATTAGGTTGTGTCTTAAGCCAATTTCTTTTGGGATATAAAAGAAAGATGCCAGCAGAGAGACATGGGGACCTCATACCACCGAGAAAGCAGTATCAGGAGCACAGTGCATCTTTGGACCTGAGGTTCCTGCACTGAGATGCTCCTAGACAAGGGGAAGAGCCAACAGAGCCAACAGAAAAAGAAAGCCTTTCTCTGGAGCTGGCACCTTGAATTCGGACTTCAAGCCTCCTAGACTGTGAGAGGATAAATTTCTCTTTGTTAAAGCCATCCACTTGTGCTACTTCTGTTATAGCAGCACTAGAAAACTAAGACACCCATGATAAATTTTATGAGCATTGGTCTCCTCACTTCTGATCAGCTGGCTATGAATTCAGGGTTTCCCACTATCCCTTTAGGATGTCAGCCATAAGCAGGGTCCCCAGAGCACCCCTCACTTATAACCTGCTGGCTACAAATTTGGGTATTCTTATTACCCCCTCGAGTTCAATAATTCACTAGAATGACTGACAGAGGTCAGTAAAGGGCTATGCTTATGATTACAGTTTTATAATGACAAAAAGCTTATAAATGAAGAGATGCATAGTGGGATGTCTGGGAGGGTTCTCCACGTCACAAAAGACATGGTATCCTCCCCCAAGCACTGTAGTGTATCACCAGTCAGGAAGCTCATGGAGTTTCAGTGTCCAGGTTTTTAAGGGGGTGCCTCACTATATAGGCATGATTGATTGGATTATTGTCTAAGTGGTGGAAGACAACCTTAACCCCCTCCTCTGAGGTCAGGCTAACATCACACAGTGGGTCTTTCTGGCCTGGCCAGCCTTTACCCAAGAATAACCTAATTAGCCTAAAACTTCAGGCTTGGTCTTGAGCTTTCAGATAACAAAGACTCCACTGGGGAAATGCTAAGGTTTTAGAAATTATGCCTCCAGAATCAAGGACAGAGATCAAATTCTTTGGGTAAAGTTAATTGCATACCCCACAGATACCAAAAGACTTATAGTTTTAACAGATATAATTGCACACACAAAAAAAAATTTGTGAAATAATGAAAATTTCTCTTCATTTTTTAAATTTTTGTGTATATTTATGCTTAAACTCATGACTTTTGTTTTAAAAAATGAATTAAGAAAGTAACATTTTTAATCTTCTTGGAGGAAAATACAGTAGAATATATAGTAATGACAAAGAAAAATAAAAACTTTGCACAAAAACAAAAAACCAAACCCATTGCCACTGAGTCAATTCCTACTCACAACAACCTTATAGCACAGAGTAGAACTGCCTCATAGGGTTTTCTAGGCTGTAATCTTTATGGGAGCAGATCACCAGGTCTTTCTCCTGCAGAGCAATTGGGTGTGTTTGAACCACTGACCTTTTGGTTAGCAGCCAAGTGCTTAATCATTGTACCACCAGGGCTCCTAAACTTTGTACAGTTCATTTAAAACAGCAAAAATTACCAAGGAAAATGAACTATTTGTTTTTTATCAATAAGCTCAAATTTGAAAAAAAAAATCAAACAAACAAACAAAAATAACAATGTTTGCCTCTGCATCTGTTAGGGAACCTTAAACGTCAGTCATTCAGATTACTACTGACATGAACTTTTCACTGACATAGATTTTCCCTCAGGACATGAGTTTTACCCAAGATATGATGGGCAGAATGATGAAAATATAGGCTGGACATAGCCATATTGAGAATCTGGAGTGAAACCAGGCCAAAAAGCATCTTGATCCTTGTGAGCCATTTCAAAAACTCAGGAAATATCGATTTCTAAATACACATTTTCGGAGGTAATAAACACCTATGAGTTGCTCTGGAATGGATCTAACAACAGATGTGTTCCACCTTTACAAAGAAAACTATACATCATTACTGAAGTTATAAGTTTGAAAGACAAAAGTTTGAGGTGATTGGAGAAATCAATGTTCTTGAATGAGGATTAATGGGAATATTGCAAAGATGGAAATTATCCAAAAATTACCCTGTTAATTCAACACAATCCGAATTATATCCTTAGCATAGTCTTTTATAGTCATTCAAAGGGAGACCTAAAATTATTTGGAAGCAATGAAGGGCTAAATATAGCCAAAATATTTGTGACAAAAAATAGTAATAAGGAAAACAGTAACAGTAACAGAGAAAAACTCCCAATTAGATAGCAAGACTGAACTTTTTTTCTTTTTTTAATTGTACTTCAGGTGAAGGCTTACAGAGCTAATAGTTTCTCATGAAACAGTAGTATACATATTGTTTTATAACATTGGTTAACAACTGCATGACACGTCAACCATCTCCCTTCTCAATCTTTTTTTTTTTTTTTGATGAAAATATACACAGCCAGAGATACACCATTTCAAAAATTTCTACCTGCACAGTTCAGTGACATCGACTACGTTCTTCCAATTGTGCTGCTATTCTCACTTCAGATGAAGGTTTACAGATCAAAATAGTTTCTCATTAAACAGTTAGTACACATATTGCCTTACGACAATGGTTAACAACCTCACAACACATCAACACTATCCTTACTCAACCATGGGTTCCCTATCACCAGTTTTCCTGTCCCCTTCTGCCTTCTATCCCTTGTCCCTGGACTGCTGTGCCTCATTAGTCCCATTTGGTTTTATGGGACTGTCCACTTCCCTGCTGAATGGTGAACCTTGGAAGTGACTTAACCACTGAGCTAAAAGGGTGCCTGGGGGCCATACTCTTGGGGTTTCTCCAGTCTCCTTTAGGCCAGTAAATCTGGTCTTTTTTTGTGTCTTAGAATTTTGTTCTACATCCTTCTCCAGCTCTGTCCAGAACCCTCTGTTGTGATCCCAGTCAGAGCAGAGAG
This sequence comes from Dugong dugon, assembly GCA_030035585.1. Lineage (NCBI taxonomy): Eukaryota > Metazoa > Chordata > Mammalia > Sirenia > Dugongidae > Dugong > Dugong dugon. The sequence goes on along the minus strand of CM057477.1, from coordinate 43,584,394 downwards.
TGGTGGTAGCTGGGCACCATCTAGCTGTACTGGACTCAGTCTGGTGGAGGCCTTGGTAGCTGTAGTCCATTAGTCCTTCATACTAAGCTTTTCCTTGTATCCTGTTCTCTTCACTCTCCCTTGCTCCCGAAGGTTGAGACCAGTGGAGTATCTTAGATGGCTGCTCACAGGCTTTTAAGACCCCAGATGCTATTCACCAAGGTAGAATGTAGAACATTGTCTTTATAAACTGTGTTATGCCAAATGAGCTAGATGTTCCCCAAGACCATGGTCCCCACAGCCATCTGCCCAACAATTCAGTCCCTCAGGGAGTTTGGATGTGTATATGGAGCTTCTGTGACCTTTCCTTGTACAAGCTGTGCTGGTTTCCCCAGTGTAGTGTACTCTCTCACCCTTCACCCAAGATACCACTTATCTATTGCCTATTTAGTATCCCACCCCCACCCCTCCCATCCCTGGTAACCAACAAAGATTGTTACTCTTTGTGTGCGAACTTTTCCACGGGTTTTTACAATAGAGGTCTCATACAATATTTGTCCTTTTGTGAGTGACTTATTTCACTCAGCATAATGTCCTCCAGTTTCATCCATGTTATGAGATGCTTCACATATTCATCATTGTTCTTTCTCGTTGCATAGTACTCTGTTGTGTGTATGTACCATAGTTTGTTTATCCATTCATCTGTTGATGGACACCTAGGTTGTTTCCATCATTTTGCTATTGTGAACAGAGCTGCCATGAACATAGGTGTGCATATGTCTATTCGAGTGACAACTCTTCTTTCTCTAGGATATATTCCTAGGAGTGGGATTGCTGGATCGTATGGTATTTTTATTTCTAGCTTTCTACAGAAGTGCCATATCATTTTTCAAAATGGTTGTATCATTTTGCATTCCCACCAGCAGTGCATAAGAGTTCTGATCTACCAGCAGCCCTTTCAACATTTGTTATTTCCAGTGTTTTGATTCGTGCCAGCAATGCCGGGGGGAGACGGTATCTCATTGTGGTTTTAATTTGCATTTCTCTAATGGCTAGTGATCGTGAGCATTTCCTCATGTGTCTCTTGGCCGCTTGAATGTCTTCTTTGGTGAAGTGTCTGTTCATTTCCTTTGCCCATTTTTTAATTGGATTATTTGTCTTTTTGTTGTAGAGGTGTTGGATTTTCTTGTAGATTATGGAGATTAGACCTTTGTCTGACTTGTACTGTCCAAAATTTTTTTCCAAGTCTGTAGGTTCTCTTTTTACTCTTTTGGTGAAGTCTTTTGAAGAGCATAGGTGTTTGATTTTTAGAAAATCCCAGTTATCTAGCTTATCTTCTGGGGTTTGTGTGTTGATAGTTATGGTTTGTATTGTATTAATGCCATGTATTAAAGCCTGTAGCATTGGTCCTATTTTTTCTTCTATGAACTTCATAGTTTTTGACTTTATATTTAGGTATTTGATCGATTTTGAATTAGTTTTGGTATATGGCAGGTATGGGTCCTGTTTCATTTTTTTTGCAGACGGATATCCAGTTTTGCCAGCACCATTTGTAAAAAGACTGTCTTTTCCCCATTTGATGGACTTGGGCCATTGTTGAAGACCAGGTGACCATAGGTGGATGCATTTACATCTGGGTTCTCAATTCTGTTCCATTGGTCAATGTATCTGTTGCAGTACCAGTACCAGGCTGTTTTGACTACCGTTGCTGTGTCGTAGATTCTGAAGTCAGGTAGTATGAGTCCTCCAACTTTATTCTTCTTCTTCAGTAGTGCTTTACTTATTCGGGGCTTCTTCCCTTTCCATATAAAGTTAATGATTAGTTTTTCCATCTCTTTGAAGAATGCTGTCGGTATTTGTATTGGGATTGTGTTGTATTTGTAAATTGCTTTGGGTAGAATTGTCATTTTCACAATGTTGAGTCTGCCTATCCATGAGCATGGTATGTTTTTCCATTTATGTAGATCCCTTTGTGTTTCTTGCAGTAGTGTTTTGTAGTTTTCTTTGTATAGGTCTTTTACATCCCTGGTCAGATTTATTCCTAAGTATTTTATCTTTTTAGGGGCTATTATAAATGTTACTGTTTTCCTTTTCATCGTTCTCCTTATTGGTGTATAGGAATCCAACTGATTTTTGAATGTTTATCTTGTGTCCTGCTACTCTGCTGAATCTTTCTATCAGTTCCAGTAGATTTCTCATGGAGGCAAGACTAATTTTAAATTTATAATTTGAAAATGTGCTAATGCAGAGATTGATAAATTAATGAGTGGGACAGAATAGATGGCTTAAGTATAAATCAACAGATAAACAGGAGCTTGTTATATAGCACAATAAGCATTAAGGGATCAGTGGAAAAAATTTGCCCATTCAGTAAATGGTACTGGAATATTATGAAAATAAAAAAGACTCTATATCATAAATAAACAAAAAAGGCAGATAGAAAAAATACTTAGAAGAAAATAAAGTGCAAACTCTTAGATAAACATATAGATGACTATCATTAAAACATCAAGATAAAGACAGATCAATTAATTAAAAATACACAAATTCAAAAATCTTAAATATTAGTGAATATCACTATGTGGTTGTTGATATTGTGTCCCATCAAGTGGATTCTGATTCATAGCTACCCTATATTACACATAATCTTTCACCAGACAGTTAGCCAAGTTTTAAATGCAAAGGAAAATTCTTGAGGGAAAGTAAAAGTGCTATTCCAGTGAACACATAAATGATAAAAAAAGCAAAACAGCCTTACTGCTGATATGAAGAAAGTTTTAGTGGTCTGGTAGAAGATCAAACCAGGCACAACATTCCCTTAAACCAAAGCCTAATCCAGAGCAAACTCCTAACTCTCTTCAGTTCAGTGAAGACTGAGAGAGGTGAGAAAGCTGCAGAAGAAAAGTTTGAAGCTAGCAAAGGTTGGTTCATGAGGTTTAAGGAAGGAAGCCTTCTCAGTAACATAAAAGTGCAAGGTGTAGAACCTGCAGCAAGCTATCCAGAAGATCTAGCTAAGGTAATTGATGAAGGTGGTTACACTAAACAACAGATTTTCAGTGTAGGCCAAACAGCCTTGTATTGGAAGAAGATACCATGTAGGATTTTCATAGCTAGAGAAGAGAAGTCAATGCCTGGCTTCAAAGCTTCAAAGAACAGGCTGACTCTCTTTCGAGAGGCTAATGCAACTGGTAACTTTAAGTTGAAGTGAATGCTCATTTATCATTCCAAAAATTCTAGGGCCCTTAAGAATTATGCTAAATCTACTACGCCTGTGCTCTATATATGGAACAACACAACCCGGCTGACAGTACAACTGTTTACAGCATGGTACACTGAATATTTTAGCCCAATGTTGAGACATACTGCCCAGAAAAAAAGATTCCTTTCAAAATATTACTGCTCATTGACAATGCACCTGGTCACACAAGAGCTCTGATGGAGATGTACAAGGAGATTAATGTTGTTTTCATGCTTGCTAACACAACATCCATTCTGCAGCCCATGAATCAAGGAGTAATTTTGACTTTCAAGTCTTATTAAGAAATATACTTAGTAAAGCTTTAGCAGCTGTAGACAGTGATTCCTCTGATGGATCTGTGCAATGTAAATGTAAAACATTCACCATTCTAGATGCCATTAAGTACATTCGTGATTCATGGGAAGAGGTCAAAATATCAACATTAATAGGAGTTTGGAAGAAGTTGATTCCAACCCTCGTGGATGAATTTGAGGGGTTGAAGACTTCAGTGGAGGAAGTAACTGTAGATCTGGTGGAAATAGCAAGAGAACTAGAATTAGAAGTGGAGCCTGAAGATGTGACTGAATTGCTGCAATCTCATGATAAAACTTTGACAGATGAGTTGTTTTTTATGGATGAGCAAAGAAAGTGATCTCTTGAGATGGAATATACTCCTGGTGAAGATACTGTGAACATTGTTGAAATGATAACAAACGATTTAGACTATTACATAAACTTAGTTTATAAAGCAGTGGTAGGGTTTGAGATGATTGACTCCAAGTTTGAAAGAAGTTTTACTGTGGGTAAAATGCTGTCAAACAGCATTGCCTGCTACACAGAAAACTTTTGTGAAAGGAAGAGTCAGTCGATGTGGCAAACTTCATTGTTGTCTTATTTTAAGAAATTGCCACAACCACCCCAACTTTCAGTAACCACAACCCCGATCAGTTAGTAGCCATCAACATTGAGGCAAGACCCTCCACCAGCAGAAAGATTAAGACCTGCTGAAGGCTCAGGTTATGATTAGAATTTTTTAGCAATAAAGTATTTTTTAAATAAGGTATATACTTTTTTTAGACATAATGCTATTGCACTTAATAGACTATAGTATAATGTAAATGTAAGTTTTATATGCACTAGGGAAACCAAATATTGCATGTGACTTGCTTTAGTAAAATATTTACTTTATTGCGGTGGTCTGTAACCAAACTGGCAATATCTCCCAGGTATGCCTGTATATTATACATTGGTTTAGAAAGAAATGGTATAAATAAAAGGCAAGCACTTTCATATGAGAAAGTAAAACTTTTTTTTACTTTAAAATCAACTTTTATAGGATGACACTATTGCAGTGACCTGAAAAATACACCTTGTGGAACTCTCCTTTGAGAGTTAATCTTTTTTGGAAATATTGGCAGTTATGCATAATAAATCATTGGTTCTTATTTATGCGTTAGCTCAACATTTAGGGGATTAAAAAAGCAAGTTAATTTCATTTACAGACAAATCCCATCTCCGCTGTGGATTACATTATGATTATCATGTGTTATGTACATAAAATTGTGGAAAATAAATTTTTTGTTGTTGATGTTAGGTGCTGGACAGTCAGTTGCAACTCACAGCGACCCTATGCACAAGAGAGGAAATGCTGCCAGGTCCTGCACCAACCTCACAGTCATTGCTATGCTTGAGCCCATTGTTGCAGCCACGGTGTTAGTCCATCTAATTGAAGGTCTTCCTCTTTTTCTCTGACTCTCTACTTTACCAAGCATGATGTCCTTCTCAACAGATGGGTCCCTTCTGATAAAATTGTTCAAAGTACTTAAGATGAAGTCTTGCCATCCTCACTTCTAAGGAGTATTCTGGCTGTAGTTCTTCCAAGAAAGATTTGTTTGTTCTTCTGGAAGTCCATGATATATTCAATATTCTTTGACAATACTGTAATTCAATGCATCAGTTCTTCTTCGGTCTTTGTTATTCATTACCTAGCTTTTGCCATATATGAGCTGATTAAAAGTATCATGGTTTGGGCCAGGCACACTTTAGTCCTCAAAGTGACATCTTTGCTTTTTAGCACTTCAAAGAGGTCTTTTGCAGCAGATTTGCCCAATGGAATATGCTGTTTGATTTTTGATGGCTGCTTCCATGGACATTGATTGTGGATCCAATTAAAATGAAATCATAGACAACTAACTGAGGTTTTTCTCATATTTAACACTTATATGGACTACTATATTGATGGAAGATAATACAGATGGAAATACTTATATCAAAATTAATTTTTCAGTATACTTGTAAATAAGCCACTTTAAATAGTCTTGGAGTCCCTGGGTAGTGCAAATAGTTGGAACACTCTTGGACACTGAAAGATTGGAGTTTCTTAGTGGCTCAGGTGGAATTGAAGAACGATCTGATATCTGAGGGGATGCACTTTTCTGGGACACAGTCCCTAAGTATGGATGTAGTTTCAGTATGGCATACTGAACAATGATTCAAAAGCTTGGCCGGAGTAAAATATCTCAATAAGGACTACACAGAGGGTTAGGTGAGCTCTATTTCCCTTTTTCTCCTATTTTTACCTTTATCACCGTTCTTACTTTCTTCTGGACATCCTTATCTTCCTACAAAGTAAATTCAGATCAAATGTGAAATAATAGCACTCAATCTTCAGCTTACGTAGGGAAAAAGACAACCAGCAAAGAACAACAGCAATAACAAATCTTTTTCTCAGGTAAGATAGGAAAGGAATCAAAGAGAAAAACCACATTGTTTCATAAAAAATGAGATATTTTGATCAGGTGTGTCCCAGAATGAGTGAGCAAGTAAAGAGAAATAGGATGACAAATATTTAAACATGCCACAGAAAACAGTAAAACTAAAGGAAGGCATGTAGTAAGCAAAATAAACAGAAAATCCAGTACGGAAGCAAAAAACAGCTTGACCAAAAAACTATTTTTCATAGCATATTATGCTGTGAAATAACTTAATACAGACATTAAGAATTAAAAATCACCACTAATGTCAGTATGTGTGAAATATATATATATAGAGAGAGAGAGATAGAGAAATAAATACCATTAATATTTCTTGCTTCATGTATTTATTTTAATTTTTATTCCAAATTAAATATACAAAAAATAAAAATCAGAAGTTTCTCTAATATTAAAAGCTTAATTAAGAAAAATATAATGAAGATTTAAGACTGAATATATAAAATATAAGTGATATATTTATAAATGATATAAAATAAAAACCAAAATAATATCTCTATCATAATGGTAAATACATTATAAATGTCAACTAACAGAATGAGAGAAGATATGTTCAGTAAAGTAACCAAAAAAAAAAAAAAAAATCCTAAATAAGGATACATGGAGTATGAAGCAGAGACCTCACAAATGAAAGAGAAAATATATTGAAAACTATAATAAAATATAAAAATATATATAAAATAAATACATAATATATAATAGAGTATAAAAAAATAAATTATAAAATAAAATCTTAAGTTCTAGTAGAAATAAATACAGGATACATGTATACATGTGATTACAGTATGATAAATGTCTCTCTCTATATATGTATATATAATGTATTACTTAAATGAATGGATTAAGAAATGTTATTTAAGTATTCAAGTGTCCAACGAAGAGAAACAATTCATTTACAAGGGATGGAGGGGTTTAATCAGGTTAGCTTCACTCTCGTTCATAGTATCTTTCAAACCTGAACAGAGAGCATATATATCAATGTTTACAAAATGTTGAGGTTTTCTGTGATCGAGTAACAGCATCATACCCAACTATGATGCTGTTATGGATAGAATTGTGTCCTCCAAAAGACATATTGAAATCCTAACCCCTGTACCAATGAATGTGATCTTGTTTGGATGAAATGGGATATTTCTTTGCAGATGTTGTAAGTTAGGTTAAGGGGTCATACTGGTGCAAGGTAGGTCCCAATTCTTTCAGAACGGTGTCTTATAAAAGGTAGAACAGACACAGAGGCACATACAAAAGAGGAAGAAATCCATGTGACAGATGCATCTTCAAGCCAAGAAATACCATGAAAAGCCCAGGGTTACCAGAAGCTATAATTGACAAAGAAAGATTTTGTCCTAGAGCAAATAGAGAAGGAAAATTGTCCTGCTGATGCCCTAAATTTAGACTCCTAGCCTCTAAAATTATAAGACAATAAATTCTTTAAAGCCACCCACAATGTGTTATTTTATTTTGGAAACACTAAGAAACTAAGACAGACTTTGGTAATGAGAAGTAGAATGCTGCTCTAACAAATACCTAAGTATGTGGCAATGGCTTTGGAATTGGGTAAGGTGTAGAAGTGAAAAAAGGTTTGAGACATTTGATAGGAAAAGCTTGGATGGCCTTGAAGAGATTGTTGTTAGAATTATGGACATCAAGGGCAATTCTGATGAGTATTCAGAAAGAAGTAAGGAGAGTTGTGGTGAAAACTTCTATTGTCACGAGCAGAGTGTTGTTAGAAATGTGGACATTAAATATGAGACCTTAAAGGAAATGACAAACATGTTATTGAACACTAGAGGAAAGGTGATCCTTGTTATAAGGTGTCTAAGAACATAGCTGACTATGTTTAAATGTTTTTTTGAAAGTAGAACTTGCAAGTGATGAGCTTATATATGTGGCTGAGGCCATCTCTAAGCCAAATCTTTAAGGCACAAAATGGTTTTTATCCTTGGTGCTCATAGTACTATGTCAAAGGATGTAATTAAACTGAGGAATAAACTGTGGGGAAAAAAAAGAACTAGAAATGGAAGATTTGGAGAATTCTCAATATATCTATTTTGTAAAAATGAAGCACACTTGCTCTGGAGAGAAGAAAAAGAGTGAGATAGACATTTGCTTAAAAGATTAGGCTTGTGATCTATGGATACAATAGACCAACTCAGCAGAAATGCACCCAGCTTAGAATGAAGGGACAGGATGAAATGAAAGAAAACTCTCTGCCACCTAGAATTCTATAAGCAAGAAATGAGTTGATGGAACTACTTGACTATGAACATCTATTGTCCTTCGAAAAAAGGAAAGCAAGGTCCCTGGAGAAGCTCACAGACTAGTAGAGCTGCGGAACAAGCACTAAAGGTGGGGCTGTTGCTTCCTCAGTTTCAGAGGGTGAAATCATCGCCTATGTTTCAAAGGATGGAGCCACTGTGTTGGTTCCAGGGAGAGAGGCCACTGCTCCAGTGGACTGGGAGAATGGAGACGCCCAGAGGTAAGAACACAGAGCTACCACCCAAAGGGGCCTGAAGAACAGAGAGTAGTTTTCATGTCTTGAAGTCTAATGAAATTGGCCTTGCTGGGTTTTGGATTTGCTTGCTACACGCGATCCCTTATTTCCCCAAAATTTCTCCCTTTTGGAATGGGAAAGTTAACCCTTTGCCTGCCCTGCCTTAGTACTTCGGAATCAGATAACTTATATCCTAGACTTCAAAGATTCACAGAGGTAGAGGAATTTTGCCCCAGGATGTGTTATGCACTGTTGTTGTTAAGTGTCAGTTCCAACTAACAGTGATCTCATGTAAAACAGATCGAAACTCTGCCCGGTCCTGTGCCATCCTCACAATCGTTGTTATGCTTGAGCCCATTGTTGCAGCCACTGTGTCAATTCATCTTGCTGAGGGTCTTCCTATTTTTTGCTGAGCCTCAACTTTACAGAGCATGATGTCTATATCCAGGGATTGGTCCCTCAGGATGACATGTACAAAATATGTGAGACAAAGTCTCACCATCCTTGCTTCTAAGGAGCATTTTGGCTGTACTTCTTCCAAGGCAGATTTTTTCATTCTTCCAGCAGTCCATGGTATATTCAATATTCTTTGCCAACACCATAATTCAAAGGCATCAATTCTTCTTCAGTCTTCCGTATTCACTGTCCAGCTTTAACACGCATGTGAGGCAACTGAAAACACCATGCCTTGGGTCAGGCGCACCTTGTCCTTAAAGTGACATCTTTCCTTTTTAACACTTTAAAAAGATCATTTGCAGCAGATTTTCCCAATGCAATGCATCATTTTATTTCTTGACTGTTACTTCCATGGGTGTTGATTGTGGAGCCAAGTAAAATGAAATCCTTGACAACTTCAATATTTTCTTTGCTTATCTTGATGTTGCTTACTGGTCCAGTTGTGAGGATTTTTGTTTTCTTTATGTCAAAGTAATCCATACTGAAGGCTGTGATCTTTCATCTTCATAAGTAAGTGCTTCAAGTCCTCTTCACTTTCAGCAAGCAAGGTTGTCTTCTTCATACTGAAGGTTGTTAATGAATCTTCTTCCTATCCTAATGCCATGTTCTTCTTCATATAGTCCAGCTTCTCGGATTATTTGCTCAGTATACAGTTTGAATAAGTATGGTGAAAGGATATAATTTTGATGCACACCTTCCCTAATTTTAAATTATGCAGTATCGCTTTGTTCTGTTCGAACGACTGACCCTTGGTCTATGTACAGGTTCCTCATGAGCACAACTAAAGAATTCCCATTCTTTGCAATGTTATCCATAAGTTGCTATGATCCACACAATCAAATGCCTTTGCATAGTCAATAAAACACAGGTAAACATCTCTCTGGTAATCTCTGTTATCATCCAAGATCCATCTGACATGATCAATGATATCCCTTGTTCCATATCCTCTTCTGAATCTGGCTTGAATTTCTGGCAGTTCCCTATCCATGTACTGCTGCAACCAGTTTTGAATGATCTTCAGCAAAATTTTACTTGGGTGTGATATTAATGATATTGTTCAATAATTTCGACAACCTGTTGGATCACCTTTCTTTGGAATGGGCACCAATATAGATCTCTTCCAATTGGTTGGCCAGGAAGCTGTCTTCCAATTTTCTTGGCATAGACAAGTGAGCACCTTAAGTGCTGCATCTGTTTTCTTTGTTTAGTCAGGCTTATTTTTTGTGTATATGAAGAAAGCTGATTAATTTGATGTATTTGATGAATTCTAATGAGTATTAATATTTCAACAAATTTAAAAAAATTATCTAATGAGAAAAGTGATGGTTAATTTCATGTGTCATATTGGCTAGGCTTTGACTCTCAGTGGTTTGGACAGATACTGGACTGATCGCTGTTCCATGATGCAATGTAATGTAATGTAACTTAATGTGATGTAATGTAATGTAAAGCAACCTAATGTAATTAATGCAATGTAATCACCTTCTATGATGTGATCTGATGTGGTCAATCAGTTGAAAGGGGAGTTTCCATAGAGGTGTGGTCTACCTCCAAAAAATAAATTGATACTCTGGCAGAGCACTCTTAATGCAATGTAATCACCTTCTATGATGTGATCTGATGTGGTCAATCAGTTGAAAGGGGAGTTTCCATAGAGGTGTGGTCTATCTCCAAAAAATAAATTAATACTCTGGCAGAGCACTCTCTCTCTCTCTCTGTCTTTCTCTCTCATGACCCTGCACTTTTCTCTTCAACTGACATACAGATCCTGGGACATAAGCCTGCAGAAGTCTCTGGATTGATGCCCTACCTTTGGAAATTGGACCTGCCAGCCCCTCATTTGAATGAGTCAATCACTTGAAGTAAATCTATCTTTACTATTCACTGGTTTTACTCCTTTAGAGAACCGAATCTAAGGCAAGAAAATGGTATGGATAAATAACATAAGCTTTATTTATGTTGAAAAAGATGAAACCTATAGCTATGAATAGGTTTAAAGCCCTGGGTGCTTACAGTATGTCTCACATAAAATGTACATTATAGGGTAAGATGGATCAATATGACAGTAGAACATTAGGATGGCCAAAGAATTTATAGATACTAATGACAAATTGGAGCCCTGGTGGCACTGTGGTTAAGATCTTAACTGCTAACCAAAAGGTTGGTAGTTCTAATCCACCAGCTACTCCTTAGATACTCTGTGGGGCAGTTCTACTCGGCTCTATAGGGTTGCTGTGTGTAGGAATCAACTCGATGGCAATGGGTTTGGTTTAATGACTAATTAGTAATTGTGTAGTAAAGAATTTGGCCTCATCCAAATAGAGGTCCGGCTTTTGTCTGGGTTCCTGGGAGGTAACCTTTATGTTCTTGGAATTTCCCAAGTGATAGAAGTGTCTCTGTTACACATAATGGACACCTCGGACCATGTCTGGTAGTTTATGCTATTGAGGTAGCCCACAGTGGACCAAGAGGCCACTGATATCAGCCCAATCCTGGGAGGGGAAGGTTGACATTGAGTTCAACCATGTGGGCAATTAATCAATTAATGTGTCTAACAGCCTACCTTTTGGTTAGCAGCCAAGTTCTTAACCAGTACGCCACCAGGGCTCCACGTAATAAAGCCTCAATAAAAACTCTGGGCACTGAAGCTCAGATGAGTTTCCCTGGCTGTCAATAGTCTGTACTGTCACACATCATGGCCAGGAGGAATTAACACTATCCAGGATTTCAGTGAGAGAAGACACTTAGAAGGTCTCTGTTTGGACCCTTCCCTGACTCTGCCCTATAAGTCTCTTACTTTGACTGGCTCTAAATTTTATTGTTTCTCCCTAATAAGAATAACATCAAGTATAATAGGCTTTAGTTAGTCATATGTGTCTTTTTAGCAAATTATGAAACCTATGAGGTGTTTCGTGGAAACCTCAAAACTTGCAGATGATGTCAGAAGTGAAGGTGGTTTCGTGTGAACTCTCCCCTCTAACTTTGTAGTCTTCCCTTACTCCTTTTAATTGGAGTCAGAAGCATTGGGCAGACTTGGCAATCTGGAGGAGTGTAAAAGGAAAAAAAAAAGATAAGAGAGAGAAAGAGGTTTTAAGACAAACTGTAATATGTTCTGTTATTTAAAACACACTAAAACATATTATTTGAATCTACTTAATTATAAAAACGAAAGTATGATTATCTACACATCTAGACCTAAATATATTTTCATATTATCTAAGACTAGAGATAACCCAACAAGTGCACAGTTGATCATGTATTTTAAATTGCATGTATTTTAAATATATTTTAAGTCACTAGATGAACACCCTGTTGGTGTAGTGGTTAAGTGCTATGGCTGCTAACCAGAAGGTTGGCAGTTCGAATCCACCAAGCACTGCTTGGAAACTCTACGGGGCAGTTCTACTCTGTCCTATAGGGTCACTATGAGTCGTAATCGACTTGAAGGCAATGGGATTGGTTTGGTTTGGTTTAGCTGAATAACAGAACTTCCTTTAGAAGATCAAGGTCTACAATAGGTGCTGAAAATTTTCATCAGTGTCGCTGTATCAGGATCACGTTTCTGGTTGGTTATTAGATGATCTGTAAGTGGCTGGGTTAGAATAATTAGGATGCTATCATTTATGTTTCAAAGTGCAGCACCCTAACCTATGTCTTCTTCAGTATTTTGCCAAAACTATTTTTTTTTTTTATATATATTTTATTGTACTTCAGGTGAAAGCTTACAGAGCAAATAGTTTCTCAGGAAATAGTAGTACACATGTTGTTTTATGACATTGGTTAACAACCCCACAACATATTAAGCTTCTAAATTCTCAACCTTTTTTTTTTTTTTTTTTTAATGAAAATACAGATAGCCAAAGATACACCGTTTCAAAAATTTCTACATTCACAGTTCAGTGACATTGACTACGCTCTTCCAACTGTGCTGTTATTCTCACTTAAGATGAAGGCTTACAGAACAAAATAGTTTTTCATTTAACAGTTACTACACATGTTGCACTATGACAATGGTTAACAATCTCACAGCACATCAACAATATCCTTACTCCACCTTGTGTTCCCTATCACCAGGGGACTTCCTTGTCCCCTTCTGTCTTCTGGCCCTTCTCACTGGACTACTGTAACTCTTTAGTCTCATTTTTTTTTTATTATTTTATTTTAACACCATTTCAAAACTTTTTACTTACACATTCAAGTGATATAGACTATGCTCTTCCAATTGTGCTGCCATTCTCGCCCAAGATGAAAGCTTATAGGACAAAACAGCCTCCCATTTAATAGTTACTACAAATGTTGCCCTATAGCAGTGGTCAACAATCTCACAATACATCGACAATGTCCTTATTCAATTTGTGTTCCTTATCATCAGTTTCCTACTCCCCCTCTGCCTTCTGCCCTTGTCACCGGACTCCTGTACCTCCTTAGTCCCATTTAGTTTTACTGGGCTGTCCACTCCCAGGCTTAACATCGAAGCTCGAAAGTAACTTCACCTCTGAGCTGAAAGGGTGTCTGGGGGCCACACTCTTCAGGTTTCTCTAGTATTCTTTAGGCCAGTAAATCTAGTCTTTTTTTTTTTTTTTTTGGAGTTAAAATTATGCTCTACATCCTTCTCCAGCTCTGTCCAGAACCCTCTGTTGTGATCCTGGTCAGAGCAGTCAGTGGTGGTAGCCGGCCACCATCTAGCTGTACTGGACTCAGTCCGGTGGAGGCCTTGGTAGCTGTGGACAAACAGTCCTTTGGACTAATCTTTTCGTTGAATCCTGTTCTCTTCATTCTCCCTTGCTCCCGAAGGGATGAGATCAGTGGAGTATCTTAGATGGCCGCTCATAGGCTTTTAAGACCCCAGACACTACTCACCAAGGTAGAATGCAGAGCATTATCTTTATAAGTAGTGTCATGCCAATTGAGCTAGATGTTCCCCGAGACCATGGTCCTAGAGCCCTCCGTCCAACAACTCAGTCCCTCGGGGGGTTTGGATGTGTCTATAGGGCCTCCATGACCTTTCCTTGTGCAGGTTGTGTTAGTTTCCCCTGAACTGTGTACTATCTCACCTCTCACCCAAGTTACCACTTATCTATCACCTATTTAGTATTTACCCCCCTCCCCTCCCATCCCTGGTAACCAAAAAGGATTGTAACATTTTGCATGTGAATTTTTTCATGGGTTTTTACAATAGAGGTCTCATACAATATTTGTCCTTTTGTGATTGACTTATTTCACTCAGTATAATGTCCTCCAGTTTCATCCATGTTATGAGATGGTTAACAGATTCATTGTTGTTCTTTCTCATTGCATAGTACTCCATTGTGTGTATGTACCATAGTTTGTGTATCCATTCATTTGTTGATGGACATCGAGGTTGTTTCCATCGTTTTGCTATTGTGAACAATGCTGCCATGAACATAGGTGTGCATAAGTCTATTCGAGTGATGACTCTTATTTCTCTAGGATATATTCCTAGGAGTGGGATTGCTGGATCGAATGGTATGTCTATTTCTAGCTTTCTGAGGAAACGCTATATCATTTTCCAAAATGGTTGTATCATTTTGCATTCCCACCAGCAGTGTATAAGAGTTCCCATCTCCCCGCAGCCCCTCCAACATTTGTTATTTCCAGTATTTTTGATTCGTGCCAGTAATGCCGGGGTGAGATGGTATCTCATTGTAGTTTTAATTTGCATTTCTCTAATGGCTAGTGATCGCGAGCATTTCCTCATGTGTCTGTTGGCCATTTGAATGTCTTCCTTGGTGAAGTGTCTGTTCATTTCCTTTGCCCATTTTTTGATAGGATTGGTTGTCTTTTTTTGTAGAGGTGTTGGATTTTCTTGTAGATTATGGAGATTAGACCATTGTCTGACTTGTACTGTCCAAAAATTTTTTCCCAGTCTGTAGGTTCACTTTTGACTCTTTTGGTGAAGTCTTTTGAAGAGCATAGATGTTTGATTTTTAGAAGATCCCAGTTATCTAGTTTATCTGTTGGTTTTTTTGTGTTGATGTTTATGGTTTGTGTCCTGTTAATGCCATGTATTAAGGCCTGAAGTGTTGGTCCTATTTTTTCTTCAATGAATTTTATAGTTTGAGGCTTTATATTCAGGTCTTTGATCCATTTTGAAGTAGTTTTTGTATATGGTGTGAGGTATGGGTCCTGTTTCATTTTTCTACAAATGGATATCCAGTTTTGCCAGCACCATTTGTTAAAAAGACTGTCTTTTCCCCATTTGATGTATTTTGGGCCCTTGTCAAAGATCAGGTGACCGTAGGTGGATGGATTTACATCTGGGTTCTCAATTCTGTTCCATTGGTCAATGTCTCTGTTGTTGTACCAGTACCAGGCTGTTTTGACTACTGTAGCTGTATATTAGGTTCTCAAGTCAGGTAGTGTGAGTCCTCCAACTTTATTCTTCTTCTTCAGTAGTGCTTTACTTATTCGGGGCTTCTTCCCTTTGCATATAAAGTTAATAATTAGTTTTTCCATCTCTTTGAAGAATCTTGTTGGTATTTGTATCGGGATTGCATTGTATTTGTAGATTGCTTTAGGTAGAATTGCCATTTTCACAATGTTGAGTCTGCCTATCCATGAGCATGGTATGTTTTTCCATTTATGTAGATCCCTTTGCGTTTCATGCAGCAGTGTTTTCTAGTTTTCTTTATATAGCTCTTTTACATTCCTGGTTAGGTTTATTCCTAAGTATTTTATCTTTTTAGGGGCTATTGAAAATGGTATTGATTTCCTGATCTCCTTTTCATCGTTCTCTTTACTGGTGTATAGGAATCCAACTGATTTTTGAATGTTTATCTTGTATCCTCCTACTCTGCTGAATCTTTCTATTAGTTCCAGTAGATTTCTCGTGGATTCTTTAGGGTTTTCTATGTATAGTATCATATCATCTGCAAACAGGGAGAGTTTAAATTCTTCATTACCAATTTGGATGCCCTTTATTTCTTTCTCTTGCCTTACTGCTCTAGCTAGAACTTCCAGCACAATGTTAAATAGGAGTGGTGATAAAGAACATCCTTGTCTTGTTCCTGTTTTCAAGGGGAATGTTTTCAGCCTCTCTCCATTAAGAATGATGTTGGCTGTTGGTTTTGCATAGATGCCCTTTATTATGCTGAGAAATTTCCCTTCTATACCTATTTGATTGAGAGATTTTATCAGGAATGGGTGTTGGACTTTGTCAAATGCCTTTTCTGCGTCACTTGAGATGATCATGTGATTTTTTTCTTTCCTTTTATTTACGTGGTAGATTACGTTGATGGATTTTCTAATGTTAAACCATCTTTGCATACCTGGTATGAATCCTACTTGGTCGTGATGTATTATTTTTTGATATGATACTGAATTCTATTGGCTAGAATTTTGTTCAGAATTTTTGCATCTATATTCATGAGAGATATTGGTCTGTAATTTTCTTTTTTTGTGATGTCTTTGCCTGGTTTTGGTATCAGCGTTATGCTGGCTTCATAGAATGAATTTGGAAGTGTTGCTTCCTCTTCTATGCTCTGAAATAGCTTGAGTAGAACTGGTACAAGCTCTTCTGTAAATGTTTTGTAGAATTCTCCAGTGAAGCCATCTGGGCCGGGGATTTTTTTTATTTGGAGTTTTTTTATTACCTTTTCAATCTCTTCCCCTGTTATGGGTCTGTTCAGATTTTCAATATCACTTTGTTTTAGTTTGGGTAGGCCGTATGTTTCTAGAAATTTATCCATTTCCTCTAGTTTTTCAAATTTGTTGGAATATAGTTTTTCATAATATTCTGTTATAATCCTTTTTATTTCAGTTGGGTCTGTTGTAATGTCCCCCATTTCATTTCTTATTTGGGTTATTTGTGCCCTCTGCTGTTTTTCTTTTGTCAGTCTGGCCAGTGGTTTGTCGATTTTGTGAATTCTTTCAAAGAACCAACTTTTGGTTTTGTTGATTCTTTCTATTGTTTTTCTGTTCTCTATTTCATTGATTTCTGCTCTGATCTTTACTATTTCCTTTCTTCCAGTGGTTGCAGGCTTTTTTTGTTGTTCTCTTTCTATTTGTTTGAGTTCTGTAGTTAATGTTTTGATTTTGTCCCTTTCTTCTTTTTTGATATGTGCATCGATTGCTATAAATTGTCCTCTGAGGACTGCCTTTGCTGTGTCCCAAAGGTTTTGGTATGATGTGTTTTCATTTTCATTTGAGTCTAGGAATTTTTTAATTCCATCTCTGAATTCTTTATTACCCATTGATGTGTAAGCAGATTATTATTCAGTTTCCATGTGGTTGATTTTTTTTCCTTGCTCTTTCTAGTGTTAATTTCTACCTTGATGGCATTGTGGTCAGAGAAGACACTGTGAATTATCTCAGCATTTTGGATCTTGTTGAGGATTGCTCTGTCGCCTAAGATGTGGTCTATTCTGGAGAACGTTCCATGTGCATTGGAAAAGAATGTGTACTTTGCAGCGGTTGGATGGATTGTTCTATATATGTCTATGAGGTCCAGTTGGCTGATTGTGTCCTTTAGGTCTTCTGTACCTTTGCTGAGTTTCTTTTTAGTTGTTCTGTCCTTTACTGAGAGTGGTGTGTTGAAGTCTCCTACTATTATTGTGGAACTGTCAATTTCTCTTTTCAGTGCTGTTAGTTTTTTTTATGTATTTTGGAGCCCTGTCATTGGGTGCATAGATATTTATTATGGTTATGTCTTCATGATGGATCATCCCCTTAATCATTATATAATGTCCTCTTTATCGTTTATGGTAGATTTTGTTTTAAAGTCTATTTTATCTGAGATTAGAATTGCCACTCCTGCTCTTTTTTGATAGTTGTTAGCTTGATATATTTTTTTCCAACCTTTGATTTTTAATAAATTCACATCTTTGTTTCTAAGGTGTGTCTCTTGTAGACAGCAAATTGATGGATCCTGTTTTCTTATCCATTCTGCCACTCTCCGACTCTTTATGGGTGTACTGAGTCCATTTACGTTCAGTGTAATTATTGATAGATGGAAGTTTGTTGCTGTTATTTTGTAGTGCTTTTTTTTGTGATGCTGAAGTTTTCTTTGTTCTTCTTACTCTCTTGTTCTGAGTTACTTTTGTTTGTGGATTTTATGTTCATTTCTTTTGTTTTTGTAGGTTTTGTTTTTGTTGAGACTTTATGTTTTTCGTCTTTATTTTTATGAGTTGGTTTGTTAACTTTCTTTGTGGTTACCATGAATTTTACCCTTATCTTTATAATTTTGAAGCAGTCTACCCTTACTTGGTAACGCCTTGCCTTCCTCTCCTTTAGAAGGTTCTATACCTATGCCGTTTGTTCCCTCTTTCATTGTTTTGATGTTGTTGTCATCCTTTGATTGATTTCTCTGATTCCCTGTTGTATTTCTTTTGTTTTTGGAAAGTCCTCTGTAGTTCAGTTCCTAGGATGGTATCTGGTTCATGTGAACCTGCGTCCTAGGTCCTAGGTCCTGCCTGACGGCTGAAGCTGTTTGTCCTCAGATCAAAGAACTCCCTTTAATAATTCTTGTAAGTTTGGTTTGACTTTTGCATATTCCTTTAGTTTCTGTTTATCTGGAAATGACCTAATTTCACCATCAAATTTGAATGAGAGTTTTGCAGGATATATTATTCTTGGCTGACAATTTTTTTCTTTCAAGATTTTATATATGTCATCCCATTGCCTTCTTGCCTGCATGGTTTCTGTCGAATAATCTGAGCTTAGTCTTATTGTTTCTCCTCTGTATGTGACTTCTTGTTTTTCACGAGCTGCTCTCAGGATTCTTTGTTTGTCTTTAGTTTTATTGAATGTGAATATATGTCTTGGTGATTTTCTTTTGGGGTGTCTTCTACATGGGGTTCGTTGAGCTTCTTGGATGGCCAGCTTTTCATTTTTCATGATATTGGGAAAGATTTTGTCAGCAGTTTGTCAGTGATCCTCTCTGTATTTTCTGTTTTCTCCCTCTGTTGTGGTATGCCAATCACTCGTAAGTACTTGCTTTTAATTGTGTCCCACATAACTCTCAGGGTCTCTTCATTTTTCTTTGTTCTTTTTTCTGAGTTTTCCTGAAACAGAGTTGTATCCAAGTGTTTGTCTTCAGTTCCACTGATCCTGTCTTCCATGGTTTCAAATCTACTTCTCAGCCCTTCTATGACACCGTCCATTTCTGAAATCTTGTTGTTTATCTTTTGGATTTCTAATTGTTGTTTTTGTATAATTTCGAGTTGTGAATTTATTTTGGCATTTTGTTCTGCTTCATCTTCCTGAATTCTTCCAATTTTTTGTCCGTATTTTCCATAAATTTGTCTACTTTTTCCTCATGTTTGTCAGCTTTTTGCCTCAGTTCTTGGAAAATTCCGAGTATTAGTGATTTGAGTTCCCTATCAGGTACTTCTAGTGCATTTTCTTCCACAGGAGACTTATCTGGTGTTTTAATTTGGACGCCTATTGGAGCCATCTTGTCTTGTTTTTGTAAATGTTTTGATATTGTTTGCTGTTTCCGGGGCATTCGGTAGATATTTCTCTTATTTATTGATTGTAGATTTTTTTTGTTTTGTTTCGTCCTTGTGGTACAGCTGGGCAGATCTAGCTGAGGAGGAGCCACTGGGACGGGTTGCTTGTGGCACTCACCGCAGCCACCAGGATGGTCAGTAGTCAGTGCTGGGCAGGTTCCAATAGGGCGTGCCTGCACAGCTTGGTGGTGTGATGTCTAGTGCACGGTGCAGTTAGGTAAGGTGCAGCGGGAAGATGGTTATGTGTGAAGCTAAGCTGGATATGGGAGAGAGGAGAGAGGAGGAGGAGCAAAAAGCATACAAACAAAAGAATGCTAGGGGAGCTTGTCGTTGGAATGTACAGATGAGAGACTATGAGATGGAGGAAACCAGAAGGGGGAAGAGAAAGAAAAGGAAAGAATGAACAAATAAAAATAAGAAAAGTTAAAGAACTGCAAAGTTCCCAGGGATCCCACCGATGCAGCTATGAGGTCTGGGGGGTCGGTCTCAGTTTTCCCAGCACAGCCTGGCCAGAAGGTACAGAGGCATACATCGCCTGGTATTCAGGGATCAGAAAGAGAAGGAAGAGATAGAGAAATGAGAAATTAAGCAATGAAGAAAGACAAAAGGGAAAAAGAGGGATAAGATGACAAAACTAATCAAAAGAAGAAGAAAAATAAAATTAAAAAAAAAAACAAAAGCAACACCAGCAGTCAGTGCCAACAAATGGGACCCAGAGAGCCCCCTCTCAGGGGCGCGAATTCCAAGAAGCCAGCAGTCTCGGGGTTAAGAGACCGTGGCCACGGGAAGCAGAGTGGCGAACGAACAAAGGCCCCGGGATCTCACATGCATGGCAGCCCAGACCTGGAAGCAGCCCCACGCCCGAACGCAGCCCCACAGCCCTGCAGGAGAGAGCAAAGACGGCACGCTGAACCAGGCACCCAGGCAAAAGGAGGGGGAGGCGGCAGATAATGGTTCACCAGCTGCCAGCAAACGGCTCCTAGAAAGCCACCAGCCTGGGCGCACGGAATCCAAGCACCGGCGCCCCCCAGCCCACGGACCCGAGCCACAGAAAGCAGAGGGCAAATGAACAAAGGCCCCGGGATCTCACCAGCGCGGCAGCCCAGACCCGGAAGCAGCCACACGCCCGAACGCAGTCCCACAGCCCCGCAGGAGAGAGCAAAGACGGCACTCGGAACCAGGCACCCAGGCAAAAGGAGGGGGAGGCAGCAGAAAAAGCCCCACCAATGGCCAGCAAATGGCTCTCAGAAAGCCACCAGCCCAGGTGCGCGGAATCCAAGCACCGGCGCCCAGCCCAGGGACCCTGGCCAAGGAAAGCAGTGGGGCGAATGAACAAAGGCCCCGGGATCTCACCAGCGCGGCAGCCCAGACCCGGAAGCAGCCATACGCCCGAACGCAGCCCCACAGCTCTGCAGAAGAGAGCAAAGGCGGCACTCGGAACCAGGCTCCCATGCAAAAGGAGGGGGAGGCGGCAGAAAAAACTTTGCCAGCAGTCAGCAAACGGCTCTCAGAAAGCCGCCAGCATGGGCGCACGGAATCCAAGCACCGGCGCCCCCCAGCCCAGGGACCCTGACCACGGAAAGCAGAGGGGCGAATGAACAAAGGCCCCGGGATCTCACCAGCGCGGCAGCCCAGACCTGGAAGCAGCCATACGCCCGAACGCAGCCCCACAGCCCTGCAGGAAAGAGCAAAGACGGCACTCGGAACCAGGCACCCAGGCAAAAGGAGGGGGAGGCGGCAGAAAATGTTTCACCAGCGGCCAGCAAACAGCTCACAGAAAGCCGCCAGCCTGGGAGTGCGGAATCCAAGCACCGGCGCCCCCCAGCCCAGGGACCCTGGCCACGGAAAGCAGGGGAGCCCCAGCCGAGGCGGAGAGGGGTGGGGAGTGGGAAAGCGCTCACCGCAGTTTACCGGTCATTCTGTCTCCCACCGGATGATCTGCAAGGCTGTTCTCCCGTTCGCTGGTCTCCGATAGGAATCCAAGATGGTGGATCCGCTCTGCGTTAGCTGGTAAGGAATCTCTGCATGAGTCTCTCCTCGCTCTCCTTTCTCTTTTAGTATTCTCACTCCGTTTGGTGTTTGGCTGAGTTCTTTATCTCTTCATTTGGTGTTCTAGGGTTTCAGGATTGTTGATTCTCTGTTAGGCTTAGTTTTTCGGATCTTTGCTGTGGAGGGATGGCGAGGTGCTTCTGCTTAGAGTGCCATCTTGCCCCCGGGAACCTCACCAAAACTATTTTTGCTCACTTATAATTCAAAAACACATCAGGTTATTCTTTTAAAGAATGTATGTTCCTTGGAGCTTACATAAATTTAATAAACTACATGGCTCACTAATTTCTATGTATAGTAAAAAACCCTGACACTTTTCTTTAAAAATAAATTATTTAACAAAATCTGAAGGATTCTTAGATTTTCAGTGTAAAAGCAACCAGTATTTTCAAAATACAAATAAAGAATCAGAGATAAGAGAACTAGAGTGAGAAGGAAAATATTTTTTTTACTTCTCTCTTTTTCTTCCACCAGCCATGGGAAGATTTACCACTAATTTCATTCTGACCAGAATTGTTTGTTGTTTTGTACTGCCATGATCACGTGATAAAACATTAGGAATTCCTCTTGAAAGAAAACCTTAGATAAAAAGGTGGAAAGTCCCTAAGCATGGATAAAAATATGTTTCTTCTCTTTTCACAAAGATTCAAATGGAAAGTTCCTTTTCACCACTGAGACAACTGTACACAAGAGACAGAGAAATATCTTTCCTAAGCTATACAGGATGGCAGAAAATCAGAAACAAAGGTCTTACAGAGGGTGGAGCTGTTTTCAGGTACAACTCATGAAGTCTTCAAAAATAATTACTGAGTACTTCTATGTCTGTTAATACTAAAATTCAAATACATTATATATTGGCTACATTTCTTAAAGACAACTCGATTCCTAAACAATATACATATTTTAAACAACTAACACAAATAATATTATATGCTTATATTTTTGCATTCATTGAAAAAACAACATGTTTCTTGAGTATGTACAAAAAGCTTCATGGAACTTGAAATTAAGTGGCAGAGAGATAAACCTTATATTTAAAATATGTAAATATGCTTAATGAAAAATTGTGAAAGGTTCTGAAAGAAATGAGAACAAGTAAAACATAAATGGCTATGTGTGTTGTTAAGAGCAGATTTTTAAAACAACAAATGATATAATATAGAGATTAAAGCAATAATATTTTACCTTTAGTATTCTTCCTGTTTATTAAATGCCTTTTCTATTCAAAGCTTTATATTATACCAGTAAAAAGTAACAATGGCTATTCAGTTATCTTCCCTACAGAATGATACAATTTGTAGACTTATATTATGGTCACCCATTGCCATTGAGTTGATTCCGACTCACAGCAACCCTACAAGACAGAGTAGAACTGCCCCCATAGGGTTTCCAAGGAGCAGCTGGTGGATTTGAACTGCCGAACTTTTGGTTAACAGCCGTAGATCTTAACCACTAGGCAACCAGGGCGCCTACATTATGGTAAGAACCACCAATTAATCAGCTATGTCTGCCCTCTCTTTTTCACAAATTTGGCAACCAAATACCTATTTATATTATATACAAGCATATTTAATAAATCGCAATATAATTGGAAAAAAATACACTTGGATAAAATATTTTTATTAGTATATTATTGTTGTTGTTATGCAGCCCCAGTGGTTCAGTGATTAAGTGCTCAGCTGCTAACCAAGAGGTTGATGATTCGAACTCAATAGCCAATCTGCAGAGACAAATGTGGCAGACTGCTCCGGTAAAGATATATAGCCTTGGAAACCCTACAGGGCATTTCTACTCTGTCCTATAAGATTGCTATGAGTTGGAATCCACTTAATGGCAACCTTTTTGAGCTGTTGCTGTGTGTCAGTCAAGTTGATTCCAACACATAGTGACCCTGTAGGACAGAGAACTGCTTCATAGTGGATGGTGGGTTTAAACCACTTAGCTTTCAGTTAGTAGCTGAGTGCTTAAACATTATGCTACTAAGGCTTCTTGACCAAAACATAGCCTCCTACAAACAACAGATTTCATGTGAAGGGTTGAAAACCTAAAAGTAAAAGGGCAGCAGGTAAATTGGAGCCAGGCTTTTGTTCCAAGGTCAGAGAGGATAGTGGGTTTTCTTCACGAAACCCAGCAGTGAAGCTGCCCTGCCCTGAGGATGCTGCGGGGCTGACCAATAGCCACCCCCACAATCCCCAGCCCCACTCTTGCTGTCAGCTCACCGGTGCACCCAGTTCCCAACCCTCTGTAGACACTGGACCTATCTGTGCTGCACAGGTAAGAATATGAGTGGAAAAGGTCGGGCGTGATCTGATGCCAAAATTAGCAACCTTTACATACCAACCATTAAAATTCTTGGTGTTGTCCAGTGGCGGAAATGAGAACATCCCACTTGCAATGGAAAGTGCCTACAACGGCGTTTGTAAAGAGTCCAGTCAGTGCCGGCTATCACAGTTTCTACGTCTTGCCCGCTGCTCCTCACAACACGCCACTAAGAAGAAAGAGCTAATGAAGTTAATATCTTTAAAACTTTAATGTTATCCACTAACTACACTGTCTTGAACAAAGTTTTTATGCATTTTTGTACTCAGACAAGACAATGTTTCCTTCTGTTGTACGTGGGGCCACCATGAGCAGGAGCCAGTGTGCTACAACTAACAACAGTATCAAAATGTAAGTCCAGTAAATCAAGGCACCTGATGTGTTTATTGGTAGCCTCATAGGTTAAAAAAACAAAAAAGAATTCAGGGAAGAGTGCCTATATCGTCATCTGATTTTCACATCTTACTAAATGCTAATGTTGTCTGGATTAAGAGAAATATAACTTAAAAATATTTTATTAAATGATTAGCTAATGTCTTGACATTTTCACAGTGGAATGTTTTAATTTAGTCTAGCTGACATTCCATTTGCCATTTCCAATTCTAATGGTATGAACCAGGTTTAAATAAAAAAGATAAGTTTGCTCAATATATTCATACAACCCAGCTTATTAAGATAGTAAGGGCTATTATAGTAAAAATATTCCAATTCTTTAATATCCTTTCTGAGGAACATCAAGAATGGCAATGATTGTATTCAGACAGAAAAAGCTCTGGATTGGAAGTCATTAGAACCAGGTTCGAGATTCACCTTAAATCAATTAACTTTCAATGTGACTTTGGACAAGTTAAGTGTTTGAGCTTTCTATACATTTTGGAGAAAATTCTTAGCTAAGTAGTATAATTATTGTAAAGATTAAACAAGCTAATCTAAGAATTTGTGTCATATAGAATTGCAGAAAAATACTAATGTGATTAATATGCTTCTTGAAAATTACCAGAAATAAAATAAAATTAGTAAAACAGAAGGAAAAAAAAGATGCTACTGAACAAAAATTCAAAATATTTAAGTATAAATATTAGGCTTATGTTTATTTCTTTACTGTTTTGATATAACTTTTGCTTAATTTTATTATGCTAACTCTCTCATTGAAGAGATATTTTTTAAATTATTTCAATATTTATAATCTGTAAGGCTAAATATTTTAATGACACTACTTATGGGTTTATTCTCCTAACTGTTCCTAAAATTTAAACCAGTTTAGGTACATTTTTGATACTTTTATAGTTCAGTATATTTTACTGAGGAAATATAAATAACCTTTTACAAATTGCCTCACATCATAATACTAATATATAAGATTTTGTTCTTCTTTTGAATATATAATAGCATACTTTTGATGTAATAGAAAGTCATAGTTAAATTATAAGAATTGTGTGTTTAAGAGCATTAAGTAGTAAATATTTTGAAGAGATATTATTTGTAATGCTAAGCATATAAGTATAAACATGTAAAAAATAAAGATTACTCACTTAAGATTCATTAGAAATACATGATAATTGTAATCAATTAGATTAGAAAGGAGAGTAATTTCATTCATTTCAGTGTGTCCCACTTAGTGTTAAGATTGTTATAAAATATGTATTACCTCTTTTGCATTCATCAAGCAGTGATATTATATACACACTTTTCATTAAGATAAAAATAATCTCTATAATTTACAAAATTATGCAATTTAAATTCTTGAGTCTAGGATTGCCAAATTGAGCAATTTAAGCTTATGTCATATTTTGGATACTTGAAAAATGAAAAGTATTTAAATATTTTGTAAAATAATTTATAATTTATATGGGCATTTCTTTTAAAATTATGCAGTTTCTATTGGGTAGATAATATTAATACTAATAATGAAATGTATTCAGGACCTCTATCCCATAATTTCTTTGAAATATGAGGAAAAACATGTGCCTGTGGACAAGGATGTTATTCATGTATTTTATGCCATGGTACCAAATAATCAGAAAATGTGACTCAACAGTCAACATTGGTGCTTGCCTTGAACAATCGGTGTGGTTATTTAGAAATGTATTCACTGCTCACTTTAATAGTTCTTTTATTAGATGACGAATAAGTTATGCCTCATTTATAAAAAAATGTGGCGTTTGGACAAATATAAGACCAAATCTAAACAGATTTAAGAAGGCCTACCTGAATCACAGAGTCCCTGGATGGTGCAAACAGTTAATGCATTTGTCTGCTAACAAAAGATTGGAGGTTTGAGTCTACCCAGAGGCATCTTGAAGGAAAGACCTGGCGATCTACTTCCAAAAAAAATAAGCCATTGGAAACCCTATGGAGCACAGTTCCACTCTGACACACATGGGGTCACCATGAGTCGGAATCAACTCTATGGCAACTGGTATTATCTGAAGCATAAAAAGAGAGTGAGAGATACATGCTACCACAAATAATGAATCACACGCTTAGTCTCTGCCTAGTTTCTTCTCTCCCTCAAAGCTTTCCTCCCCGTTCAAAGTGCCGTCTCCTTCAAGGCCAAGCTTTACAAAATCACCTTCTCTGTTAACTTTTATCCTCATTTAAGCAACTCCTTCCACACATAAATGAAGTCTACAGCTTTTTTCTTTGTGGTAGAGTTTCTTCTCACCCACAATCTAGAATAATGATACACTCCTGTTCATGAAATTTGGTTTTCCCAATTTTATGCTTCCTTCTGTTTTATTTCAATTCTGTCAGTTGGGTTTTAGTGATCACGCTATTTAGGAATGATACAAGCTAACATTTTCAAAGTTACTGAAATTTTGTGTGTTTCACAGAGTCTTCCCAACAATGTAACTGAAACCTTTTTTATCACAATCCTTACTTTTTTGTATGTTATAAAATGTTGTTTATATATTTTGCCAAGAATGTCTTCTATAGAGCTTTCAAATTCAGCCAGTGCTTCCTAAGAACGTGTAATATTAACATTTTCATGGTTAGAATTCAGTGCTTTTCATTGATTTTTGCATTCTCATGTATTGATATTGATAAGCTGAAATTTTATATTCTGGAATTGAACTTTTCACACTCCATAATTTATTACATATATATCATCTTATTCTATCTCATAAGAAAAAAATGCATACACATGGTTTTTACATACATTCACACACACACATATACATATTTATATATATGTATATATCCGTTAATATTCATTTTCTCACTTTGCAAAGTATATAAATGTAGTTTTTCTTCTACAATTTACTCTGATATAGCTAGATGGGGATATAGCTGTATAATTACATTGTATGTAATTTTAAGCTCATATGGAAGATAAACCACTTTCTAACAAATATTTGATAAAGATTTTAGAACACAGATGAAATTGGGAATGAATTTGTTGTATTGATACAATTGCAAAATAATTTCTATATTTCCTTTGTAGCACTACAGACATATCATATTTCATATTTTTAGTCTGATTTGGCTCATCCTGAAGGCAAGATAAGCAAGACTCAGCTCAGATCAGCATGACATAGATTACAGGCTTTAACCTTTATGGCTAATTTATTTGTTTATCCAATATATCTGTATAATTCACTACCTCATCATTCCATCCAGTATACTTTTGCCTCTACTTCTTCACAGAGACTGTTTTTTTGTATCTTCACTTATGACTTCTATGTATCTAAATATAAGTTCCACTTTACAGTTTGTAACATTTTTATCTTCTCAGCAATATTTAAAAATCTTAGTTGTCTTGCCTTTTCTAATGCCTTCACTTCCGGGGTTGCTTTTGATACAACATCTGAGGAGGTTGGCTCCAAGCCAAAATCCTACCTGTGATCTTTCCGCCTGGATCAGAGATAATTACAAATTGATGCCTGGCAGGCCTCATGGGGAGCAGTTCCCCTCCCTACAGCAGACTTGGTGCATAATCCAACCCTTTGCTGTCAAGTCAATTCTGACTCATAGTGACCCTGTAGGACAGAGTAAAACTGCCCCATAGGGTTTCCAAGGCTATAATCCTTATGGAAGCAGATTGCCACATCTTTCTTCTGCAGAGCAGCTGATGAGAGTACTCATGTTGCTCATTCAAACCACCAACCTTTCCGTTGATTTTGAAATCATCCACTACTTTTTATCCTTATGTCAACTCCTCATTCCTTATTCCATCATCGCTAAACTGCAGTGTATCTCTCTAGACCTTATTTGGCTCTCCTATAATGTGTAAACTCTTACTCACCCACTGTCATCTTTTAAAATCATAAAGCAGAATGTGTCAGTCCGTATTTTTAAACAAATAGCAGCTTTCCACTGTGCTTGCCATACCTCATATTCACAATCTGGTGCGTGCCTCTTCCCCCAAATTTGTTCTCAACTTTTTCTGTAGCTGTTGTCAGATGCTATAGAGTCGGTTCTGACTCATGGTGACCCCATATACAACAGAACAAAACACTGCCCAGTCCTGTGCCATTCTCATGGTGATTGTTGTGCTTGAGTCCATTGTTGCAGCCACTGTGTCACTCCACCTCGTTGAGGGTCTCCCTCTATTTCACTGACTCTGTACGTCACTCAGTTCACTCCATCAAAACAAGGTCTCTTTAACACTTTAGAATATGCTGAGGTTTTCTCTAAAATATAAGTCTTTATATGGTTTCCTTTGCAGGAAAGTCTCTTTCACAAATTCTCTTATTTAAATTCACTAGCTGATTGATACTTATTCTTTTGATCACAGCCTAATAAGCTAGTTCTCAGATTAAATATTAGTTTTTCCACACTAGCTTAGCTCTAAAATGCTGCATTTTTTCAGCAGGCTGTAAGATCCATGAGGACATGAACTGTATGTTTTCTTCCATGATAAATTTGAATATTCTAGATGCGTGTTTGGTAAAGAATGAACACTCAAAAATTTTGCATTGAATGAATCAGTAGATCACAAGTCATTTATTAATCGTAATCTGTATATATGTAGGCCTGATTTATTCTGCACAAGCATAACTTGTTCTAAATAGGTTAAATGATCATCTTTTCTCAGGATAAGAAATTAATTTAGCTATTTGCTAATTTAGAATTGGTAGCTTTTCATGTGCAAGGTGTTAGAACTCTTTTTATCACAAAGGATAAAAAGTATCTTTAATAGAAATGGAAATGTCCCTCATTAATTGAGGAAGGCATAAAAACAAAACTGTGTTTTATTGACATTTCTATCTCCTCCATTTTCACAATTTTTCAAATACACTGAACATACTATTTCCACCACAATGTACATTTATGAAAATAATCTGACTTACAGAAAGACTTCTTCCTTAGAGATTTATGTCAATAGTCATGCTGGTTAATCACTGAAGGGATGAAATTAAGTCTCACTAAATAGGAAGGATCATCCACTGAAACATTCAGTTAGAAAGTGAGCAGTACGTAATATATCACTAAGCTAGAGATTTTGCCTACTCCATTGAAAGTTGCATAATATTCTTTGCAATACGTATAAAGAAGAATAAATTGCATTAATCAAAATAGGCAACAAAGAGTCACATATATTAAAAACTAAAAACACAGTGGAAATTAATACCATTCATTGCAAATTTTTATAATTTTGCATTGCATATTAAAATATTAAAATAATGATTTTTAGAAGTGATTTTCAGCATTCTCAGTAACAGAAATAAAGTATTTCCTCAACAATGGACATCTACAAGGCTCAGAAATATAGACCTTTTTATAAGTAAAGTATCTGAAGACGTAAAAGAAAATATTTTGGGTATGTATTTCCTCACCTGTAGCTTGGAGTAGGCGGCAAATTAAGTGTCTCCCAAGTCAAAGGTTCCATGACTAGAAGATGTATAGACATCACTCTGCCATCAGGTCTAATGCTTACTAAAGGTGAAGAAAGTTCTTCTCATGTCCTGTGGGCTTCCTGAAACTTCTTCATGACCATCCCCTCATGACTCCTTCAATACTGAAAAATGGGTTTTACCACCAGAGGGAATTTTTTAAAGTGAGTCATTTCCCCCTAAAGTATTTTTGTGTAATATACACATTCAACACAGAAATTATAATCATCTAAATTGATATAAGATAACTGTGGAACAGAGAGAGAATAATTATATTATTTATTATTAGGAGGTGAGGAGGGGGTCAAGGACTGCAGATATCTCCAGCATAAGAAAAAGCTAGAAAGGCTATCTATTCATAGGTTCACAAAGGGTTCTCATGCATCACTGATGAGGTGTAAGTGTAAATAATCACAAACAAAAAAGAAAAACATCTCCTAAATCAATGAACATCTTTAAGTTGCAATTGACAAATTTGTAAAGTGAATCTAAAATATTCCCAGTCCATATTGACAGAGTACAGTACACTCAAGCCAAAGATCACCAGAAACACACCTGTAGATGAACAAGTTCAGTTGATTACTAATTGTAGGGACAGAGAAAACACGCCATAGTGAACTGTAGGGAGTCTCAAAGAGTATTAGAAATAACCTATTATCAAATTTGGGATAAGATGGGGTGATTTTAGGAACACTGTATGTAAGGGAAGGTCTGCTTTGGATAGGGTGCTCTCAGAAAGCAGAAGCCATTCTATGATTGGGTATTTCAGTAAATCTTATCTGTAAGGAGGGAAGACTAGAGCAAGAATAATGCTGTAGTTGGTAAAAAACCAGCAGTCACTCATATTAACTGAGAAAGGAGCTTATTCAGGATTTTGTGGGTGTAGAATGTAGTTTCACTTTACCATGATCTCAGAGTGATCCTGTCTGGTTTTCGTGTTCTGTGAGTTTGTCTGTATCCAAAAATAGAACAACATGGCATAGTTGTGAGTGTCAGATATCAGATCAGCTTTTAACCACATTCGGCCTAGCTGTGTCAGACTAGTTCACAGATGTAAAGGGCTGTTCTTTTCTTCTTCATGGAGAAGACACGGAAAGCAAAAATAAAGAAACGCATGTCAAAGAAAATTCCATGACTTCTGACACCCCACAAATATGAGCTCCAGAAAGAGAAATAAGAAAAAAAAAAAGGAAAATATTATCAATATGATGAGGAAAATATCACCCAATCCCAAGCATAGCATCAAGTTGTAACACGAAGTACATAGAAAAGTTCATAAAAACTTCCAGCATGAAGGCAAAAAAAGAAAGATTCCTTACTGTGAACCAGGTTTGTATTAGTATCATACTAATGAACAATCCCTGATTCTAGAACAATGAATTAAGGACTTTAAAATTCTGAGAAAAAGTAATTTTCAATCTAGAATTCCAAAGACCACTGAATTTTGTTCATGCAAAGTCAGAAGATTTACCACCACTGTGTTCTTTCTGAGACAGTTGCTTGAAAATATACTCCAGCAAAATGAGGATGAAACCAAGAAGGAGAAGACTTGAGATATACGAAATGGTGTGATAAGCCATGATTACACTGAAAAACTGCAGGATGAGAGCTCTGCAGCAGTCCATGAAAACGATTACCTTATAACGACATGAAACCAGGGAGCTCAAAGAATTTAAACCAGTGCTTCACAAATTTTAATGTACAAAGGGCCCATCAAGACATCTTTAAATGTAGATTTTGATTCAGTAGGTCTGAGGTGGGGTCAAAGATTCTGCATTTCTAATAAGCTCCCAGTTGATGCTGATGCTGTTGCTCCGTGGATCACACCTTCAGTGCCAATGTTTGCCACTGAGCAGTAAATTCAGTCCCTTAAAATTTGAATTTGATCAAGTGATTCAACTCATCAGAACCTGTCAGATACTTGTCTCCATTACTTTTTGAATTAATTCCATGGTTTTCAGTGTTATTCATTGTAATGCTTCTCAGTGCTTATTATTGAAACCTCAACTCATGCCACTCTAAGAGACATGATTATGCTTAATTCACATTGGTCTAGTTTTAAGAGTGTTCTAATCTCAGGGTGTTTGAATTTGCTATTTCCTCTGCCTAGATGTTCTTTTCCTAGCCCTGCTAATGCTTCAGAAAAAAATTAAATGTCACTTATTCTGAAAATTCTTTAAATTCAAACCTATTATTTTCTACTACAGTACTTTGCTCATTTCCAACACTATACTTAAGGTAAAGTCATTATTTTAAGCATTTTAGTTATATACTGCCTTTTCCAGATGTAAGTGTGATGAAGAGTACATATCTGTACTAATTACAGTTGTTATCCATGGTTCCATGCAAAATACTTGGCCCTCATTAAACCCTCAATTAGTACTTGATGGACTGCTGTATGGCAGAAACTCTGCTGGGGAACAATACGGGGATCACCAAAAAGTTGGAGATTTCAGTTCACCCAGAGGCATCTTGGAAGAAAGGCCTGGTGAACAAATTCTGAAAAATCAGCCATTGAAAACTTTATGGAGCAAAATTCTACTATGACACACATGGATTTACCACGAGTTGGAATTGACTCAGTGGCAACTGGTTGGTTTAAAATTATGTGAAAGGCTGGACTGGAAGGGACACAGTATGGTAAGCAACAGTGGAAGAGTAAGAGCCTTAATAACTCATCACCAAAGCTGATTTCTTAACTACTTCAGACATTAAATCACTTACTCTCATCTTTCTGGTGGCTATTATTTTGGAATTTTTATCCACAAATTATTTTTATTTTTCTCTACTGTGTGGAATCCCCTTATATGTGAAAGCAACTATGGCTGTCATTCAATCCCCCTAGTAATCCCTTGTAGTATAAGAGAATCTCCAAAGGTCTTCAGTGCAAAGCATCAGCCCATCTTCTCCCCCAGCCAACAGTGGAGCAAGGCAAGAATGTGAGAAAATAAACATAAATGGTAGTTATTATACCAATATGAAATATGAACCTAAAATGTAATGAAAAGTTATTGAGGAGCTAAAAGATATGAATAACAGCAAAAGCTATAATTATTTACCTGTTCAGAGTGGCAACAACATAAGTGCCATTAAATAAAAATAATCTTTTAAATTGCAGTCATCAGTCATATTCCAGTGAAAATACATACGAGAGAAATGCTTTAAAAGAAACAAAATATATGTTATTATATGCATATGAAATTAGTATAAACATGACTATACTTAAAATAGGAGTCCCTGGGTGGTGCAAGCAGTTAAGCTCTCAGCTACTAGGTAGGCAGTTCCAATGCACCCAGTGGTCTCAGAAGAAAGGCCTGATGATCTACTTCTGAAAGGTTATAGCAATTGAAATCCCTATGGAGCGCAGTTCCACTCTGAAACACGTGGGGCTGCCATGAGTCAGAATTGACTCAACAACTGTTTTTTTATATACATGTTTTTAACATTCAGATACAGGATTATAAAGAAATATTGACATATTTGTATAGTTTATGCATTAAACTAATTTTTCATTTGTAGCCCTGTAACTTCTTCCAGTGATTTTTTTTTCCCTGTATGTTTGCTCGATGAGCTGAAAATTTCCTAAATTGTCCTAGAGATTCTTACCTCTACCTTGGCATCATTGACTTTCTAAAGCTATTGGTGTGGATAGTCAAAGAAATGGCTTGTACATTAGGTTTGAATTTGCTGTAATTATTATTCACAAAATAATGAGGCTGAGAGCAAATCATGCCATTAGAAATAGCTTTCACATCAGTATCATGTTTTCTCCTCTGTTTACTGCTAAATGTGCAGTTTCCCTAAAGAAGAACTGAAAAGGGAACAATGGGACAAGAGTTGAGTGAACATTTTTGATACCAGTTCTCTGACCCAGGAATATTAAAACAAGAAAAAAATATATGAGATTTCTATGTGTAAATATATATATATATACATATGTATATATACATATATATGTCAAATATGCAGTCTTTTGCATATAGGAAGAGATGCAACCCAAGTAAAATTCAATTAATAGTTTTTAATGAGTTGTCTTAATATTGAATCTTAATCCTCATATTTCTTGAAGAGTAGCAGATAAAGAGTTTACAACTTAAGAAATTTTAAGGAGAATGTAGGAATGTGTAAGTGGGTTAAAATATGAAAATGGTTTCTTATTCAATTTCTTACACATTCTTTCATTCTCTGATGACTATTTCCCAGTGCCCTGAGTTTTTGAACCTCATATATGTACCTTTGTAAAAGTTAATTTATTATCTTCTTTTTTTCATGTTTTTTCGTGTAAAGATTCTGTTATGAGGCATTGTAAAGGGTATAAAATTTGAACTTAGAGACATTTAGCTTTGAACCATAGCTTCAATGTCTAAAAGCTGTGTGCATTTAGGCAAGTTAATTAATTAGTCTATATTTCAGAAATCTTCAGTAAAATAAGATATTTCTTCACCGACTAGTTAGAAGCATTAAGTGTGGGGAAAAATATGTTAAGGGCTTTAAGTAGTACCTGACACAAAATAAGTACTAATTATAAATTATTTCATGTTCCCTCTCTCTTGCCTTGGAACTCAAACCACATCAAGACACTCTTTGCTTTATCACCAGCTGTTCACATATTTCAAACCAAATCAATCACTTTCCATATTTATCTTTTTTTAATACACTGACTATATTTTCGTTTTCTCTTTTTCAGTTTCCATACCTTTGATTTCTCCTCCTTCCACATCATTATACCAGTATAATACTTGAGATGTCAGAGAAGAGCACACTGAAATGTTTTTGGAAAGTTAAATGGAGTAGGAATTACTGAGATGCAGATCAAATTGTACATGATAAATCAGCAAGGAAACATTCATGTGGGGCTTTATTGGATCATATAGGTGTTTAATGAAATGGAAGGTGTGTCCTACATACTATTTCACTGGTGCCTAGCTTCTTGGATAACACAAAGTTCTTAACCCAAAATAAGATAATCCATTGACATGCAAGGAGTCAAATACATGAACTTTCTTTGCAATTTCTGTAAAGACAGATATGTTGATAGCAGAATATTAGAAAAAAGGATCATTCTTCTAGGGATCTGAGAGCATCCCTGATTCCTACCCTTCCTGAGGGCTGTTAGCATGATTTTACTTCTTTTCGTCCATGAGATGTTTTTGAGATCCGTTTTTATTATGTTAAAGTCATAATCCTGCTGGTTACAATAAATTTTCTCTAAGCAAACTTAAACTTATCCTAGATTAAAAATTGATTCAAAATCCTATATAGTAGAATTCATAATTTATATTTTACTACGTATTTATATGTCCCTTACGTGAGCTCCTTATACATCTCTCATCCAGTGGTGTCTCACCCAGCAGGATACAATAGAACTCTGGTAAAAACACAGAATATTGAAACCAAAGGGAGCTTTAGTATGGGAGTTTCTGATTATTACACTTACTTTTGCTATAGTCTATTAGATTTCATATGATAAATATTCACTGTGATAGAAAAGTATAAACTGCATGTTATGTAAAGTTAAGTTGAGAAGATAAGTAATGTATAAAAAAATTACTTATACTTTGATCTGTTCAATGTTTCTTTCATGAGCGTTTCTCCTAAGTGACAAAGTGGAGTGATTAACTTCACAGTGCCTACTTTCAGCATTTCACATATTAGAAATAAAGTTACAAAGTACATCAATACAAGGACATATAACTAGTGATATTTTGATCTAATCTACATTTTGCATTAGGTATATACATAAATGTGATGTTATTTAATAAACTTTAAACTAAAAGAAACCAATAAATATTATGAATATTAAATTATTGTATACAATATTAGGACATTAAAAAATACATCTGATAAAATTTGAGAATTATTCATCACGGATATACATATTGTTGTTGTTTGGTGCCATCGAGTCAGTTCCAACTCATAATGACTCTATGTACAACAGAATGAAACACTGCCCAGTCCTGTACCATCCTCACAATCATTGTTATGCTTAAGCCTAATGTTGCAGCCGCTGTGTCAATCCATCTCATTGAGGGTCATCGTCTTTTTCGCTGAC
Organism: Dugong dugon; assembly: GCA_030035585.1. Taxonomy (NCBI): domain Eukaryota; kingdom Metazoa; phylum Chordata; class Mammalia; order Sirenia; family Dugongidae; genus Dugong; species Dugong dugon. The sequence continues at coordinate 43,548,730 of CM057477.1, read as the reverse complement.
CCTCTACTTTACCAAGCATGATGTCATTCTCCAGGGACTGATCCCTCCTGACAACATTTCCAAAGTATGAGAGACATAGTCGCACCATCCTTGCTTCTAAAGAGCATTCTGGTTGTAAACTTAGTGGATTAATAAACTTTTACTTCACGTACTGTGCATATTGCATATATATTTTGTCAAATCATGAAAATAATGAACTTATTAAATTTACTTGGTTTATTTCACTCTTATAATTTTTAACTAATGGAATGATGATTTTTATTGCTTTGAGGGAAATAATAATGAAAACCCACTATTAATTAAAGAGTGATAGAAAATTTATTATGTCTCCAAGGTGACTATGATTCTAAAGTCAATTTTTTAACTTGTCTTAAAAAAGAATAATGAAGAAGATAAATTTTGTCAATTAAGATGCAATAAAGTCCTTGAAAAGACAGAATTTAAAAAGGAAGTAAATTTAAACAGTCTATCTATAGGTTAATAGATCCAGATGTCATGAAAATATATATATATATTTTAGAATTATGCTTTAGATACTGACTACCACAATTAAAGGTAATTTAGGTTATTGTACCCAGTGTTGGGCAGGAAAAAACTCAGTTTATTTCCCTATGGTGATGGAGACCTTGAATTCCTCTGATGTTTTATTAGGACTTTAACACCTCATGAGATTACATACAAGGTCTTGGTGATTATTTTATACACATATGGAGAGGGAAGTGCGTTAGTAATAAACTTATATTTGGGGGAATGAAGATCAGAGAACATAACACAATTGTACCTCTCAAACTAATTATTCTTTTATTAAAAAAAAAAAAAAAATCAACCCATTGCCATTGAGTCGATTCCAGTTGCCTGAGATTAAGTCCTATGTCCAGGGAAGCATACATGAAGAGACTGATCAACACAGGGGTGTGAAGGTCTAGCTGTCTTTTCCCAAATTAGGACAACCGTGAAAGATCCTATCAGCTTCTGAGCTTTCCAAGGAGTTAACTCTGGTCTTCACTGAATCTGTATCACATCATTACTTTTTCTCCCTACTTAATCCTGTTTTTTTTCCTTCCTTTTCACAAGCATTGATCCCAAAAGCAGTCCCTAATGAATTCCTACCCTCTAATCTATCTTCAGGTAGGCTACCTGTGTAACTCAGCCTGAGACCATAATAGATTTCCTAGTTGAGATAAGAGGAAATTGGGAGTTATCTATGAGGTGTGCCATAAAGAGGGTAAGAAAATGAAGTCTGTCTTCTGAATGTGAATATAACTAATTATGGAAGAACTTAAAATTTACTTTTTAAAGTTGAGGTTATAACCAGAATCCAAGTAATGTAATTTGAACAGCCAGAAAGATAACTAAGACCTTGTTTCTCGTGATTTACTTGTGTAAATAGTGGGGATTTTTTCATTACTATTTAAGATGTGGTTAAGAGACTTGCTGCAACATATACACTGACATATACATATACTGGATATTGACTAGTCAGCATATCACCCTGATGGTTGCTGGCAACCAACATCTGGCCATGATAAAATCCACTCAGAGAACAAAGAAAATGATGATTTAGAGGACAGATCGGAACAAGGGAAACAGTCTGGGGCAGATCAGAACAATGGAAAAAATTTGGGATATGAATGCCTTAACTGAGTTAACGAACACTCAACAACCTTGAAAGGAGCCCTGGTGGCTCAAAGGTTAACCCTGGGCTGCTAACCAAAAGGTCGGAGGTTGAAATCCACCAGCAGCTCGGCAGGAGAAAGACCTGGTGATCTGCTCTTGTAAAGATGAAAAAAAACAAACTCATTGCTGTAGAGTCAATTCCAACTCATAGTGATTCTAAAGGACAGAGTAGAACTGCCCCATAGGGTTTCCAAGGACACCTGGTGGATTTGAACTGCCAACCTTTTGGTTAGCAGCTGTAGCTCTTAACTACTATGCACCAAGGTTTCCCTGTAAAGATTGCAGCCTAGATAACCCTATGGGGGAAGGTCTACTCTGTTACATGGGGTTGTTATGAGTCAAAAATTGACTCCATGACACCTAACAACACAACAAACAACCTTGAACCTCAAACAGTTATATGTCTCAGAAGTCAATATATATTTCCATATGATTCAAACTATTTTGAGTCAAGCAACTAAAAAAGAGAGACGGAGCACAGGACTTGAGAAATGAGGACAGCAACATGATATATCATAGTTGAATAAAAATTTTAAGCACAAAATCGAGCAAATGATGGAGTTGTTAAGGGTGATCTTTACTGAAAATTGAGAATTTTCAAGGATAGCCAATTTGGGAGGAAAATAATGATTTTATTTATTTGCTTTTACATTTCTTTTTTAAATTTAAATTTGTAGCCAGAATCCAAGTAATATAGTTGGGACAATGACATCATTGATGTTTAATCTAAGGCAGTATGTGTATTTGCAGGAAAGGGAGGAGAGAAGGCAAAGAAAGGTAAGAACAAGGAAGAGAAAACGACAGAAGATTGTTATAAAGGAAAAAGGAGAATCTTTTAAGAAAGGGGATATTTAAGAGAAAAAAGTTAAGAAGAGGACATTTAAAGAGAAATAGGCCAAGAGTTATGTTCTGGGATTATCAGTGGAATGGTTTAAATCGAGCAGCAGATGGCTTATGAATTAAAAATAAATGATTGACAGAAAAAAAATTGTAAGCAAATGTTACAGGCCACTTTATTAAAGAATTTGCTTTTGAAAGAATATAAATATGACTTATATTATGCATTTTGATATTAGCTATGTTTCCTGTCCTTGAAGAGTCACATAATCTATGATGACATTCCTTGGGATTAATTAGTTAGGCAGGGTGATACAAGTAAATTAAGTTTCAAAGAAATGACTCAAAAAAGTCTCCTGTGAAATATTTTTGATGAACAAAATATTAAGAAAATTTGAAGAACAAAATAGCATAAAAACTTGATAAATCCATATCTATCTGTCAGCAAATTTCAGAAATAGTTCATTGCAAGCAGCAATCACAATATTTTAAAACAGTCTGGTATAATATTTACCACTTACAAAGAATTTTTAATATTAATAATCATAAATTTCATATCAAGGAATTCTGTGATTCTTTCTCAAATCTCTCTCGTTCTTTTTGACAGTATTATTTTTTCTTTTCCCTCTTTAAAATCCCTTCTGGTATTTTGGAATTGTATTATATCTATCTACTTTGCAGAATTTTCCCAGTAATTCTTTATTGACTATTTCTGCTGGTTTTTTTTTTTTTCTTTTTAATTTCTATTCACAATCAGTTCTGGTGTTTATGTTTTTGTTTTAGTAATTTTGGATGGTGAGCCCGTTATTATTTCTCAGGTGTCATCAGTCGATGTCCTGTACAATCTGAATTGGGGTATGTACTTTCAAAGCATTTGCATTTGCTTCTTCCCTTAGGAGCATTTGTTTTGGCCCAACTTTAATGTCCAATTTTCAATGTGCAGCTTCCCAGACCATGTAGACTTTTAAATTAGAGCTTGAAACTTATGTGAGGGCAAATCTCTGGGAAGACTCAAATTTTGTTTTGTGCTTAACAAGAGCCCTGGAAAAGAATAGCTTCTTTTACTTTTTCTTTTTCTGATTGGCATTATTTTCTCATCTCTTCTTTTGCTAAGTGTGCAGTCCTTTGGGTGCCATTGCATTATGTGTGAATTCCATCTTTCTGAGTTATGAGGGAGCAAGGGTGGTTTTCTGTCCTCTTCTGGCTAATATGCCTAATTCCTTTGTTACTTCTCTTTTTTCACCCTTGCTGATATTTCTTATTTTCTCACCATCTCAGTTATGCTTTTATAAGTCCCTGGGTTATATTTGATTCACTATTTCTAGGTATTTGGTGCCGTATTGACAGAAATAGATGTTCATCATTCAACATCTCAAACACTAATTTCAAGATAGGACATATTTTCCATACTGATTAAACTACACCTTGAAATTTGAGACCTAGTCTTTATGACCTTTAGAGCAAGGGCTTTGCTTTCTAAGTTATGATACTGTTCAAAATGAATGACAGTTGGTTTTCTTTTTATAAATGGCAACTTATTCCTTGGGATGCTTTCCTAGACAGGATATAAATCCTGCATTCATATAAATTATTGAGCCTTATTTCTCTATCTCACACTTAATAAATTTGCACTCTCTTAAATTTATTATTTTTTAACTCTGAGCTACAAATGTTCCAAGCAATTTTATTTATCAAAATTATTTCATGTCTCGAATGCAGTTGAGTTCTTTTAGAGTTGTCCTTTGCTTTTGCCAGAAAATTGGCAGTGCTAATAGTCCAGGATTTCTCTAAATTTTTTTTGTAATTTTACATATTCTCAAACCACTCAGATTATACTAATCAACACCACAAAACCACCAGTGATCTGAAATGGGATTCCAAATTCCCAGCAATGCTTCCCTCTGACACCCAAGTTATTCCCCAATGCAGCTGAATTTGCTGGCAGTTCTGTTGGGGTTAGGAGGTTATTTTTATTTACTCCTACACTAATGATGCATCCTTTGGAAGTCCGAGCTTCATAGGAAAAAATATATTACTAGACTTTGGCTAAGCCCTGAGTCCTATTTCCTATTTCCTATGTCCTGGGAAACTCAGGTTCCTCCAATTAGACTGAAGCACTCAAGATGAACATGTACACTTACCTTTATGGTTTCAGCTTTCACTCATTCATAGCTTGGGAAATCTTTGCATACTTCCCAGCTCATCAATGTTTATACAAAGACTCTTAGTTTGTTCAGAATTGTCTTTTGTTGTTTACGTGAGAAGTTTCATTCCAGATATCTAGCACATCATTCTACCAGAAATATTATCCTTCCCTGATTCCATTCTAGTAAGTGTTTCATGAGCCACCAGTCAACTAAAGCTAGTTGAGAGAGACTGGCAATGGCTTTCATATCGATAAATCCAATGGTCAGTTCTCGTTTTTTATTTTTTTTTGACCAACATTAGCGTTTGACAAAGATGATTAATTTCTCTTACTTGAAACACCTTCATTTCTTGTCTTCCAAGAACACCTCACTCTCCTTGTTTCCCTCCTGCCTCACTGGCAGATCATTATCAGTCTGCACTCTCGACTCCTTATTATCAGTCCCAAATCTTTGTGCCTGCTATAGACACTTGAGGAGCCCTTGTGGCCCCATGGTTAAGCGTTCAGCTGCTAACCAAAGGGTCAGTGTTTTGACCCTACCAACGGCTCCGCAGGAGAAAAAAACCGGTCATCTGTTCCTGTAAATATTACATCCAAAGATACTCTATGAGGCAAATCTACTCTGTCCTACGGGGTCCATATGAGTCACAATTGACTTGACAGCACACAACAACAACAACAACACAGACTATTACTCCTTTGTTGATATGTTTAGATAGAGGGTTGTTGCTTACCAAACCAGCCTGAGTTTAACCCCTCCTTGATACCTCCATATGGGTGATCAATTGTTACCTCAAACTTAACATGTTAAAAATTTATTCCCAATTGGTGGAGGAGGGGCAAGATGGCGCTCTAGGCAGAAACACCACGCCGTCCCTCCACAGCAAAGATCCGAAAAACTAAGCCTAACAGAGAATCAACAATCCTGAAACCCTAGAACACCAAATGAAGAGATAAAGAACTCAGCCAAACACCAAACGGAGTGAGAATACTAAAAGAGAATGGAGAGCGAGGAGAGACTCAGGCAGAGATTCCTTACCAGCTAACGCAGCGCGGATCCACCATCTTGGATTCCTATCGGAGACCAGCAAACGGGAGAGCAGCCTTGCAGAGCATCTGGTCGGAGACAGAACGACCGGTAAACTGCGGTGCGCGCTCTCCCACCACCCACCCCTCTCTGCCTCAGCTGGGGATCCCCTGCTTTCCGTGACCAGGGTCCCTGGGCTGGGGGGTGCTGAAGTGCTTGGATTCCGCGCGCCCGGGCTGGCGGCTTTCTGGGAGCCGTTTGCTGGCAGCTAGCGAACCTTTTTCTGCCGCCTCTCCCTCCTTTTGCCTGGGTGCCTGGTTCCGAGAGCTGTCTCTGCTCTCTCCTGCGGGGCTGTAGGGCTGCGTGCGGGCGTGTGGCTGTTTCTAGGTCTGGGCTCCCGCGTGGGTGGGATCCCGGGGCCTTTGTTCGTTCGCCCCTCTGCTTTCCGTGGCCGGAGTCCCTGAGCAGGGGGGCGCCGGTGCTTGGATTCCGCGCGCCCGGGCTGGAGGCTTTCTGGGAGCCGTTTGCTGGCACCTAGCGAACCTTTTTCTGCCGCCTCCCCCTCCTTTTGCCTGGGTGTCTGGTTCCGAGTGCTGTCTCTGCTCTCTCCTGCGGGGCTGTAGGGCTGTGTGTGGGCGTGTGGCTGTTTCTAGGTCTGGGCTCCCGCGTGGGTGGGATCCCGGGGCCTTTGTTTGTTCGCCCCTCTGCTTTCCGTGGCCGGAGTCCCTGAGCTGGGGGGCGCCGGTGCTTGGATTCCGTGCGCCCGGGCTGGGGGCTTTCTGGGAGCCGTTTGCTGGCCGCTAGTGAGCCTTTTTCTGCCGCCTCCCCCTCCTTTTGCCTGGGTGCCTGGTTCCGAGTGCCGTCTCTGCTCTCTCCTGCGGGGCTGTAGGGCTGCGTTCGGGCGTGTGGCTGTTTCCAGGTCTGGGCTCCCGCGCGGGTGGGATCCTGGGGCCTTTGTTCGTTGGCCCCTCTGCTTCCCGTGGCCACGGTCACTTAACCCCGAGACTACCGGCTTCTTGGAATTCGCACCCCTGAGTGGGGGCTCTCTGGGTCCCATTTGTAGGCACTGACTGCTGGTGTTGCCCTTTTTTTTTTTTCTCTCAATTTTATATTTCTTCCTTTTTTGATTAGTTTTGTCATCTTTTACCTCTTTTTCTCTTTTGTCTTTCTTCATTGCTTAATTTCTTGTCTCTCTATCTCTTCCTTCTCTTTCTGATCCCTGAATACCAGGCTATGTATGCCTCTGTACCTTCTGGCCAGGCTGAGCTGTGAAAATTGAGACCGACTCCCCCAGACCTCATAGCTGCATCGGTGGGATACCTCGGAACTTTGCAGTTCTTTACCTTTTCTGATTTTTATTTGGTCATTCTTTCCTTTTCTTTCTCTTCCCCCTTCTGGTTTCCTCCATCCCATAGTCTCTCATCTGTACATTTCAACGACAAGCTCCCCTAGCATTCTTTTATGTTTGTACGCTTTTTGCTCCTCCTCCTCTCTCCTCTCTCCCATATCCAGCTTAGCTTCACACATAACCATCTTCCCGCTGCACCCTAGCTACCTGCACCGTGCACTAGACATCACATCACCAAGCGGTGCAGGCATGCCCTATTGGAACCTGCCCAGCACTGACTACCGACCGTCCTGGTGGCTGCGGTGAGTGCCACAAGCAACCCATCCCAGTGGCTCCTCCTCAACTAGATCTGCCCAGCTGTACCACAAGAACGAAAAAAAAAAAAAATCTACAATCAATAAACAAGAGAAATATCTACTGAATGCCCCGAAAACAGCAAACAATATCAAAACATTTACAAAAACAAGACAAGGTGGCTCCAATAGGCGTCCAAATTAAAACACCAGATAACTCTCCTGTGGAAGAAAATGCACTAGAAGTACCTGATACGGAACTCAAATCACTAATACTCGGAATTTTCCAAGAACTGAGGCAAAAAGCTGACAAACATGAGGAAAAAATAACAAATTTATGGAAAATACAGACAAAAAATTGGAAGAATTCAGGAAGACGATGCAAGAACAAAATGCCAAAATAAATTCACAACTCGAAATTATACAAAAACAACAATTAGAAATCCAAAAGATAAACAACAAGATTTCAGAAATGGACGGTGTCATAGAAGGGCTGAGAAGTAGATTTGAAACCATGGAAGACAGGATCAGTGGAACTGAAGACAAACACTTGGATACAACTCTGTTTCAGGAAAACTCAGAAAAAAGAACAAAGAAAAATGAAGAGACCCTGAGAGTTATGTGGGACACAATTAAAAGCAAAAACTTACGAGTGATTGGCATACCAGAACAGGGGGAGAAAACAGAAAACACAGAGAGGATCATTGAGGAACTGCTGACAGAAAACTTTCCCAATATCATGAAAGATGAAAAGCTTGTCATCCAAGAAGCTCAACGAACCCCATATAGAAGAGACCCCAAAAGAAAATCACCAAGACATATCATATTCACACTCGCTAAAACTAAAGACAAACAAAGAATCCTGAGAGCAGCTCGTGAAAAACAAGAAGTCACATACAGAGGAGAAACAATAAGACTAAGCTCAGATTATTCAGCAGAAACCATGCAGGCAAGAAGGCAATGGGATGACATATATAAAATCTTGAAAGAAAAAAATTGTCAGCCAAGAATAATATATCCTGCAAAACTCTCATTCAGATTTGATGGTGAAATTAGGTCATTTCCAGATAAACAGAAACTAAAGGAATATGCAAAAGTCAAACCAAACTTACAAGAATTATTAAAGGGAGTTCTTCGATCTGAGGACAAACAGCTTCAGCCGTCAGGCAGGACCTAGGACCTAGGACGCAGGTTCACATGAACCAGATACCATTCTAGGAACTGAACTACAGACGACTTTCCAAAAACAAAAGAAATACAACAGGGAATCAGAGAAATCAATCAAAGGATGACAACAACATCAAAACAATGAAAGAGGGAACAAACGGCATAGGTATAGAACCTTCTAAAGGAGAAGAAGGCAAGGCGATACCAAGTAACGGTAGACTGCTTCAAAATTATAAAGATAAGGGTAAAATTCATGGTAACCACAAAAAAAGTTAACAAACCAACTCATAAAAATAAAGACGAAAAACATAAAGTCTCAACAAAAACAAAACCTACAAAAACAAAAGAAATGAACACAAAATCCACAAACAAAAGGAACTCAGCACAAGAGAGTAAGAAGAACAAAGAAAACTTCAGCATCACAAAAAAAAGCACTACAAAATGACAGCAACAAACTCACATCTATCAATAATTACACTGAACGTAAATGGACTCAATGCACCCATAAAGCGACGGAGAGTGGCAGAATGGATAAGAAAACAGGATCCATCTATTTGCTGTCTACAAGAGACACATCTTAGAAACAAAGATGTGAATTTATTAAAAATCAAAGGTTGGAAAAAAATATATCAAGCTAACAACTATCAAAAAAGAGCAGGAGTGGCAATTCTAATCTCAGATAAAATAGACTTCTAAACGAAATCTACCATAAAAGACAAAGAAGGACACTATATAATGATTAAGGGGATGATCCATCATGAAGACATAACCATAATAAATATCTATGCACCCAATGACAGGGCTCCAAAATACATAAAAAAAACTCTAACAGCACTGAAAAGAGAAATTGACAGTTCCACAATAATAGTAGGAGACTTCAACACACCACTCTCAGTAAAGAACAGAACAACTAAAAAGAAACTCAGCAAAGATACAGAAGACCTAAAGAACACAATCAGCCAACTGGACCTCATAGACATATATAGAACAATCCATCCAACCGCTGCAAAGTACACATTCTTTTCCAATACACATGGAACGTTCTCTAGAATAGACCACATCTTAGGCCACAGAGCAATCCTCAACAAGATCCAAAATGCTGAGATAATTCACAGTATCTTCTCTGACCACAATGCCATCAAGGTAGAAATTAACACTAGAAAGAGCAAGGAAAAAAAATCAAACACATGGAAACTGAATAATAATCTGCTTACACATCAATGGGTAATAGAAGAAATCAGAGACAGAATTAACAAATTCCGAGAATCAAATGAGAATGAAAACACATCATACCAAAACCTTTGGGACACATCAAAGGCAGTCCTCAGAGGACAATTTATAGCAATCGATGCACATATCAAAAAAGAAGAAAGGGACAAAATCAAAACATTAACTACAGAACTCAAGCAAATAGAAAGAGAACAACAAAAAAAGCCTACAACCACCAGAAGAAAGGAAATAGTAAAGATCAGAGCAGAAATAAATGAAATAGAGAACAGAAAAACAATAGAAAGAATCAACAAAACCAAAAGTTGGTTCTTTGAAAGAATCAACAAAGTTGACAAACCACTGGCCAGACTGACCAAAGAAAAACAGCAAAGGGCACAAATAAACCAAATAAGAAATGAAATGGGGGACATTACAACAGACCCAACTGAAATAAAAAGGATTATAACAGAATATTATGAAATACTATACTCCAACAAATTTGAAAACCTAGAGGAAATGAATAAATTTCTAGAAACATATGGCCTACCCAAACTACAACAAAGTGATATTGAAAATCTGAACAGACCCATAACAAGAGAAGAGATTGAAAAGGTAATAAAAAAAACTCCCAACCAAAAAAAGCCCTGGCCCAGATGGCTTCACTGGAGAATTCTACAAAACATTTACAGAAGAGCTCGTACCAGTTCTACTCAAGTTATTTCAGAGCATAGAAGAGGAAGCAACACTTCCAAATTCATTCTATGAAGCCAGCATAACGCTGATACCAAAACCAGGCAAAGACATCACAAAAAAAGAAAATTAAAGACCAATATCTCTCATGAATATAGATGCAAAAATTCTGAACAAAATTCTAGCCAATAGAATTCAGTATCATATCAAAAAAATAATACACCACGACCAAGTAGGATTCATACCAGGTATGCAAGGATGGTTTAACATTAGAAAATCCATCAACGTAATCCACCACATAAATAAAAGGAAAGAAAAAAATCACATGATCATCTCAATTGATGCAGAAAAGGCATTTGACAAAGTCCAACACCCATTCCTGATAAAGGCTCTCAATAAAATAGGTATAGAAGGGAAATTTCTCAACATAATAAAGGGCATCTATGCAAAACCAACAGCCAACATCATTCTTAATGGAGAAAGGCTGAAAACATTCCCCCTGAAAACAGGAACAAGACAAGGATGCCCTTTATCACCACTCCTATTTAACATTGTGCTGGAAGTTCTAGCTAGAGCAGTAAGGCAAGAAAAAGAAATAAAGGGCATCCAAATTGGTAATGAAGAAGTTAAACTCTCCCTGTTTGCAGATGATATGATACTATACATAGAAAACCCTAAAGACTCCACGAGAAATTTACTGGAAGTAATAGAAAGATTCAGCAGAGTAGCAGGATACAAGATAAACATTCAAAAATCAGTTGGATTCCTATACACCGGTAAAGAGAACGATGAAAAGGAGATCAGGAAATCAATACCATTTTCAATAGCCCCTAAAAAGATAAAATACTTAGGAATAAATCTGACCAGGAATATAAAAGACCTATACAAAGATAACTAGAAAACACTGCTGCATGAAACGCAAAGGGATCTACATAAATGGAAAAACATACCATGCTCATGGATAGGCAGACTCAACATTGTGAAAATGGCAATTCTACCTAAAGCAATCTACAAATACAATGCAATCCCGATACAAATACCAACAACATTCTTCAAAGAGATGGAAAAACTAATTATTAACTTTATATGGAAAGGGAAGAAACCCCGAATAAGTAAAGCACTACTGAAGAAGAAGAATAAAGTTGGAGGACTCACACTACCTGACTTGAGAACCTACTATACAGCTACAGTACTCAAAACAGCCTGGTACTGGTACAACAACAGAGACATTGACCAATGGAACAGAATTGAGAACCCAGATGTAAATCCATCCACCTACGGTCACCTGATTTTTGACAAGGGCCCAAAATACATCAAATGGGGAAAAGACAGTCTTTTTAACAAATGGTGCTGGCAAAACTGGATATCCATTTGTAGAAAAATGAAACAGGACCCATACCTCACACCATATACAAAAACTACTTCAAAATGGATCAAAGACCTGAATATAAAGCCTCAAACTATAAAATTCATAGAAGAAAAAATAGGATCAACACTTCAGACCTTAATACATGGCATTAACAGGATACAAACCATAAACATCAACACAAAAAACCCAACAGATAAACTAGATAATTGGGATCTTCTAAAAATCAAACATCTATGCTCTTCAAAAGATTTCACCAAAAGAGTTAAAAGAGAACCTACAGACTGGGAAAAAATTTTTGGACAGTACAAGTCAGACAATTGTCTAATCTCCATAATCTACAAGAAAATCCAATACCTCTACAACAAAAAGACAACCAATCCTATCAAAAAATGGGCAAAGGAAATGAACAGACACTTCACCAAGGAAGACATTCAAATGGCCAACAGACACATGAGGAAATGCTCGCAATCACTAGCCATTAGAGAAATGCAAATTAAAACCACAATGAGATACCATCTCACCCCGGCATTACTGGCACGAATCAAAAACACTGGAAATAACAAATGTTGGAGGGGCTGCGGGGAGACGGGAACTCTTATACACTGCTGGTGGGAATGCAAAATGATACAGCCATTTTGGAAAATGATATGGCGTTTCCTCAGAAAGCTAGAAATAGACGTACCATTCGATCCAGCAATCCCACTCCTAGGAATATATCCTAGAGAAATAAGAGTCATCACTCGAATAGACATATGCACACCTATGTTCATGGCAGCATTATTCACAATAGCAAAACGATGGAAACAACCTCGATGTCCATCAACAGACGAATGGATACACAAACTATGGTACATACACACAATGGAGTACTATGCAATGAGAAAGAACAATGAATCGGTGAACCATCTCATAACATGGATGAAACTGGAGGACATCATGCTGAGTGAAATAAGTCAATCACAAAAGGACAAATATTGTATGAGACCTCTATTGTAAAAACCCATGAAAAAATTCACATGCAAAATGTAACAATCCTTGTTGGTTACCAGGGATGGGAGGGGGGGGGAATACTAAATAGGTAGTAGGTAAGTGGTAACTTGGGTGAGAGATGAGATAGTACATAGTACAGGGAAACTAACACAACCTGCACAAGGAAAGGTCATGGAGGCCCTATAGACACATCCAAACCCCCCGAGGGACTGAGTTGTTGGACGGAGGGCTCTGGGGACCATGATCTCGTGGAACATCTAGCTCAATTGGCATGACACTACTTATAAAGATAATGCTCTACATTCTACCTTGGTGAGTAGTGTCTGTGGTCTTAAAAGCCTATGAGCGGCCATCTAAGATACTCCACTGATCTCATCCCTTCGGGAACAAGGGAGAACGAAGAGAACAGGATACAAGGAAAAGATTAGTCCGAAGGACTAATGGTCCACAGCTACCAAGGCCTCCACGGGACTGAGCCCAGTACAGCTGGATGGTGCCCTGCTACCACCAGTGACTCCTCTGACCAGCATCACAACAGAGGGTTCTGGGCAGAGCTGGAGTAGGATGTAGAGCATAATTTTAACTCCCCCCCCAAAAAAAAAAAAAAAGAAGACCAGATATACTGGCCTAAAGAATACTAGAGAAACCTCGAGAGTGTGGCCCCCAGACACCCTTTCAGCTCAGAGGTGAAGTTACCTTCAAGGTTCGATGTTAAACCTGGGAATGGACACCCCAGTAAAACTAAATGGGACTAACGATGTACAGGAGTCCGGTGACAAGGGCCAGAAGGCAGAGGGAGAGTAGGAAACTGATGATAAGGAACACAAATTGAATAAGGACACTGTCGATGTATTGTGAGATTGTTGACCACTGCTATAGAGCAACATTTGTAGTAACTATTAAATGGGAGGCTGTTTTGTCCTGTAAGCCTTCATCTTGGGCGAGAATGGCAGCACAATTGGAAGAGCATAGTCAATATCACTTAAATGTGTAAGTAAAAAGTTTTGAAATGGTGTTTAAATAAAATAAAATAAATAAATAAATAAATTTAAAAAAAAAAAATTTATTCCCCATCTCAGTAAACAGAAACTATGCACTTTCAGTTGCTCGTGCCAAGAACTCAACTTTCCACATCCCACATCCAATTCATCAGTAAATCTTTGAGCTTTATTTCAAAAATATAATCAGTATCTGAGCATTCATTACCACTTCCACAGCCACCACTCTGGTCCAGGCCACTGGATTCTCTCCCGGACCAGTCATTTCCTCCTAACCATGCTCTCTGCTCCTGCCCGTGCTGGCTACAGTTGGTGCAGGAGTCAGCATTATCCTTTGGAACAGACCATTTATTTCTCTGTTCTAAAATTCCCAAGGTTTTCACATATTTATGAGATATCACACCCTTTATTCTGTAAAGTCAATTCCCTTTACATTTCTCTGGCTTAATCTATTCTGACTCTACTGAACCCCAAAATATTTCTCAGTTTAACAAGGCATGACGCCACCACATGAACTTAGTACTTGCTCTTCTCTTTACCTAATATACTTCTTTCCTATCTCCTTCGTCTCCTTCAAGTATTGTAGCAATATCACATTTTCGGTTTCTGATCAACATACATAAAATTGAATTTCTCTGCCCAAGCACTCACTGATACTTCTTCACTACTTCAGTTTTTTTCCTATTGTTATTCGTTACTATATGAAATTTGTATGTCTTAATTATTCATGTGCATATTATCTATCATTGCAACCAGAGTGAAAGTTTCATGAATACAGGGATCATTTTTTCCTGTTTAGTTTATTTCTGTATCTGTGTTTTCTTGAATAGTGACTAGCTCCTAGAAAGTGCCAAGTTTGTTGAATAAATTAATTAAGTAACATTTTTACAAGACTATTTGATTCCTGAAATTTATCAGTTGGTGAAGAGATGATAAATACAAATCTTCCAGTAGACATTTAGGTAGTTAGAATTTTAACTGATTAAGGAAAACATATAACATAATAATAACAGCCAATAAATAGCCAAATGTAAGTACTGTTATCATTTCTTATAAGAAAATCTAGGAGAGGGCACAGGAAGATCACAAGGATAGGATCTTCCTGGCCATTTGCTAATCTTAGTTTTAATTACCAATTACCCATTACTATTGATCAGGTTTGTTGTGATGGTTAAATAGAAAAATTTACCTTAGTAAGCTATGGAAGAACTAATAATCAAACTATATCAATCTCGCTTCATTTCTCTGGGTGAATAAAAAAAATTCCCATAAGATATTTCTTAGGACTAAATAAAATCCAAAATTAAGTTTGATATAAAATGTCTGATTAAATAAGAATACATTCATAGCGTTCAAAGTGTTAAATAACCATTTGTATGTTTATCTATTGAGATTTTTTATTTTCACAGCATATCCAAATGCTAGATTCTGAATCAAAAAGAAAAAAAAAGGTCCTTCATATCTTTGTACTTACTTTGCATTTAAAGTATATAACTTGACATATGTCCCAGATTCTTGCAATTTATTCATGCTTCCAAATTTTGAAAGATCATAGACATTCACTTGCAGCACCATTATTTTTCACTTGTAACACCATTCAACCTATCACCATTTTCTTCCAAATATCTGTCAAAATATTTGCCCTCTGAGCAAATCTTGGAAGCCATACCAAGGCCATGGGTAGTAATACCCAGTAATTGGTTATAATTTGACACATTTCTCTGTGTCTTATTTCTCAGAGAATAAGCATGTCATTTTTTATTACATAGAAAGAAAAAAAAACTACAAATGTAACCTTTTTCTTATTTCTATCTAAGAAGTCAAGTTATAGGGTTGATTTTCTTTGTGTGTTTCTTTAAATGAAGTTCTTCTTATTTTTCTCCCAGTTCTTTCCTGTCCGTTGATTTTCAAAGTCTGTGATTATTGTTGGTTATTCTTTTTGAATGTATTTTCTTTCTCTCTTAAACTCTTATTAAATGAGTAATTTCCAATAATCTTTAAATGGAAAAAAATGACTTTTACAAGTATGTCACAGAGGAAATTTATTAATAATACTGCATAATCATACTTAATACCGTGAACTTAAGAATCAAGTAGCAGAGCTGTGAAAAAAGGCTCCACTTGAATTAAGATGAGTTTTTTAGAGTATAAGCTTATAATTTAAGCTTAGATAATAATAGGTAAATTAATGCTATTTATTATTAACTTTCCTTTTGGCTCCATAGTTGAATCAATGAGGAATGCTTGGCACTCCTTTTTTTCAACTAACTATAATAGGCAAAAATGTTACCATCTACTGACAATTTAAAAAAAAATCTATATGCCATATATAGAGACTATGAAGTCTTTATGCTATTTTCTTTTGGTTTACAAAACCCTATTATTTTCTTTAGAAACTCTCCAAAGAGTGGGGAAATTTGTAATAAAGCTTATTGTCTGTTTGCACTTAAGAAGCAAATGTACAGTGTTCTCTGATGTGGAGGAAATATTTAAGCAGAGTTGTTTTTCAAATGTGCTGTCTAACCTTCAGGGAAATAATGCCTCTTTGGAATTAGAGAAGGATAGAGCAGCAGCCACAGAAATTGTAGTGTAAGGCCTATTCCTAATGAAAAACATATGAGTATGTTTTCAGGGTTTAATCTTTCACTCAGTCTGCGGTGCTCAAAGATTTGTGATTTATTTTTGGGTTGGGGAAGGTAAGGGTTTATTTCTCTCTTGATCCAAAAATAATTTTCTCATGTTATACTGAGTATATTTTTACTGTCTGTTACAAAACAGCTATCTGATTATTGTATAGTCAAATACATATCACTAGTATATTTAAAAGACGGCAAAGGTTTTTATTAGTTTTGCTATAAAATTCAAGTGTCCTGAAACACAGAGTGTGATATGATCTACGTACACTTCTGTTGCTCTTCTCTGGCACTGAGGGATATTGAGGGGCTTGTGATTTCTCAGATAAATGATTCAGTTTCAAGTGACTTTTACCTGACACGTTCTACATCTGTGCTTTGTGTATCTCCTACTCGGCCAAAATACTCTCTACCATTCAAACTCTGCTCAGAGGTCTCTTTGTGAAACTATCTTAATGAATTGGCCCCCCACTGCCCTCCAGCCACCTTCAGACAGAGTTAAATCATTTCTTTTCTGTACAATTTTTATATATGATACCAGTTTATTTTATTTTTTGTATGATGCATTCATTTAGACATGACTCTATCTTATCAGATTATAACCATCTGTTAACAGAGGCCGAGTCCTATTAGTCATCATATCTGCATCTGAGAATTCTGTACCTGGCATATAATAGGCAAGGAAAAGATATTTGCTAAATAAATAGCTAACTGATGAATAAGAAAAAAAAAATAATGGCAGGAAAGTAGACCATTTGCTCATTTATAGCAAAAATCATTTGTTTGATTTCTTAGAACCCTCTTTTGAAATGAATAAGATAGTTTTCTTGAGTTAAAATTGTTAAGAAGGTACAAATAATGCATTTATTAAGTATATATATATATAAATTGCTAGGGACACTTTTAGGTGATTTTATAAGCATTTTATTATTTAATCTTTTCAGAGTTATTTTGTGGTATTTTAATATTCGTTTTACAGATGAAGAAATTGAGTCTCAATATATTTAAGTAACTTACCAAAGGTCATGCAGATAAATGATGAGGTAACAGATAAGTAACAATGCAACATGTTACACATGCTTACCTTTAAAACCAATAACGTTCTTGTATTATTTGAAAACAGCCATTAGGTGCGAAAGAACTAGCTTCAGGAGAAGAAGCAAAGAGCCCAATAGAAAGCTAACCTTTTGATACGTTACATTCATTTATAGTAAATTATATTTGAGATCAGATTTTATTTAATTCAACCCAGTCAAACATTAATAGCTATATTTAAAAATGGACAATTAAAACTGTTTATCACAATCATGTTTTAATTGCGCCAGCTTATGAAAAAAATTAAAAAAAAAAAAAACTTCCCTAGCTAAACTCTATAGGTAACCCTTTAATTAACTGCTTTATAACTGAAAATTGTATGCTCTAGATGGATTGTAAATTGTCACTTAAATCTTTCCAAGTTAAACACATCCATTCTGACCTCTGTTTAAGCCTCCATTGAAACAAACGTTTTATTGTTTTTAACTATATTGATTTTTCAATGGAAGATAACATTGCACTCAAATGAAAGTTCACTTGTTCGCTTTCCATTTGTAAGCTCCTATTTCTCGATTTAATATTATTTTCTTGCAGGAACTAAAGTTTGTAGGTCAATCTTGAAGGATGAGTATAACCACAAATATAGCAGTTGCCTCATAAAATTATCTTCTACTGCTTCTCTGTGACCTCTGTCAAGGAAATAACACTCAAGTCCGCGTCAGCATGAACAGCTGTGGATGCCACTGTTACATAGCCATGACCTATCCTCTCAAGGGTTGTGCCCAGCTGGGAGGGAATGGTGATTTTTGCAGAGTCAAAGTTATTAACACCAACATAACTCAGAAAATGCTGCCTCAAATCTCAAAATCAGATGCCACAGTTCATAAAAAGAAGCAAACTTCCCTTATAATAAATCAGACTGAACTCTATGTCTACGTTTATGGAAATGGTAACGACAATTGTATAAAAATTTTTATATTTTTCAAAACTTCATTTACAATAATTGTGTAAATGGACATATAAATTGCACATTTCTTTTCAGAGAAGTACATTAAAAATAATACTTTTTTTTCAAATGAAAAAGCTTTTAAGCAGCACTGTACAGCGTGGAGGGTGCTGCACTATTCGTATTGTTTCACTGCTCTCCGCAACTTATCTTGGGAGGGTAATTCATAAGCAATGAGGAAAGCTGCAAAACCAGAAATTTGATTCACATAGCCAAATAGTTTTCACTAGAATAGAATTTTCCACATTGTAATTTTTGCACTTTATCAACTACCCTTTCTATCCGAATGACCTCTTCTAAGCACTTACAATTTTCTTCTTTTTTCACTAAACCGAGTGAGTGTATATAACCACCGCACCACCAGGGATCCATGTATATATATATATACATATATATATATGTATATATATGTGTATATATATATACCAAAAACCAAACCCATCACCAATGAGTCAATTCTGACTCATAATGACCCTATAGGACAGAGTAGACCTGCCCCATAGGGTTTCCAAGGAGCAGCTGGAGGATTCAAACTGCCAGTCTTTTGGTTAGCAGCTGAAC
The DNA here is from genome assembly GCA_030035585.1 of Dugong dugon. Classification (NCBI taxonomy): domain Eukaryota; kingdom Metazoa; phylum Chordata; class Mammalia; order Sirenia; family Dugongidae; genus Dugong; species Dugong dugon. Next base: position 43,529,744 of record CM057477.1, on the reverse strand, counting down.
TCTTAACCAATGGACCACCAGGGTTCCGTGTATATGTGTGTGTGTGTGTGTGTGTGTGTGTGTGTGTGTATAAACATACAGAGTTGTAGTTGCCGTCGAGTAGATTCTGACTCATGGTGACCCCATGTATGCAGAGTAGAACTTCTACATATTGTCTTCAAGCTGACTTTGGGTGAGTTTGAATCTCCAACTTTCAGATAGCAGTCAAGTGCTTAACCCTTTGTGCCACCCAGGGAACCTCCATATATATATCCATAACATGCATGTTTATATGTTATATTTACAAGCACATTTACATACCCATAAGCACACATACACTTGAATACACTCTGGTTTATCAGGTTTAAGATTCTCTAATTGCTTTTGATTAGCATGATGCTGGCACTAGACAGGTATGATGTTTTCATCCCAAGGAAGTTCTTAAGAAAATAAAAATGGCTATATGTGTTTAATTACAGTAAAACTTGTGAAAACTGGAGCCTGTTTAAGGCAAAAACCTGTCAGAGAAGGAAAATATAAATATTTTCCACAAAACAGAGAGCGAGAGAAAAGTGGTGACTGTATCCTGTCAAAGACGGAAAACTTGTGAGACTCAGAAAAACAAGGTCGTCCCGTCGAGTTCTGGCTCTCACAGATTTCACTGTAGTATATTTATGTTTCAGTTTATGAATGCTAAACTCCATCATTTTCCACGAGCTCAAGAAAGTAAATCAAAATTACCAAATACTTTTGTGTATAAAAATGTGTCACTTTCTGGAAGAAAACTTCAGTCTAATAGATAGCACACAGGAATCAAAAGAACTTCTGATAAAACATTAGACTTAATGATTCCATGAAAATGCAGTCTTAGATTAAGACCAGGAAATGGGTGAGGGATCAGCAGCTGAGGGAGCATGGTAACCTTTCAGCCCATATTACAGAATCTGGTTTTCTCCTAGCTGAGAAGGGAAATCTTTGGAGAGGTTCGATTCAAAGAGGTTACATGGAATTATTAGGTTTTGTAAGAATCACTTCTGCTACTCCAGGGAAAAATAAATGAACAGTGGGCAAAGTAACAGCAGAGAGACCAGACTGGAGGCTCCTGCAATAAGCCAGGTGAAGAAGATGTGCAAGTGGAAGAGGTAAAGGTGAGGCAAAGTCAGCCCCTGGATATACTTTGAAGGTAGAGCAGACATGATTTGCAACAAATTGGGTGCGTTGTGGGAAAGAACAATTCCTTAATATCTGCTTTCCCTATGGTCCATTTATCCCTTAATACCTGTTTTTCACTCTAACTTTTATTGCCGAAACCCTGCGACTCATTCCAAGTAACAGTGTACTAGAGACAAGGAGTCATGCTGAGTAAAAACCACAAATAAAATAAAATATAGTATCTAGTCTCTGTAATGCAGGTTTCTGTTTTTTTTTTTAACAATTAATTCAGGATGTCTATGTAAACTGTGAGGAGCCCTGGTTGAGCAGTGGTTAAACTTTGGCTGCTAACCAAAAGGTCGGTAATTCGAACCCACCAGGCACTCCGTGGGAGAAAGATATGGCAGTCTGCTACTGTAAAGATTACAACCTTGGAAACCCTATGGGGCAGTTCTCTGTCTTACATGCTCACTATGAGTCAGAATCAATTCCATGGAAATGGGTTTGGTTTGATTTGGTATATGAACTATTTAGTAGATATCTATTTATGAATTCTGAGAAAAACACTGTTAGTCTTTGGCATTACTCTACTCTCTTGTCAGTCATTGTTATTTTTGAATGCCCTCCCCCACTTCCCAAAGAAATGAAGCCTTTTTCTTTCTCTTCTTATGCACCTTGTTTTCTCCCTTCTATTGCTTAGGCAGTTATAATATATGTACTAAGCACTCTTCTGTTAATTTCATATTAAACCCTCATAAGAACCATTTACGCACCAACAACTATGGCCAAAGATGAAGAAATTGCAGATTTTTTACCAACTTCTGCAGTCTGAAATTGATCAAACATGCAATGAAGATGCATTCACAGTTACTGGAGATTGGAATGCAAAAGTTGGAAACAAAGAAGAAGAATTGGTAGTTGGAAAACATGGCCCTGGTGATAGAACAACGCCGGAGATCTCATGATAGAATTTTGTAAGAACAATGACTTCTTCATTGCAAATATCTTTTTTCTACAATGTAAATGGCGACTATACATCTGGACCTCATTTGGTGGGATATACAGGAATCAAATCAACTACATCTGTGGAAAGATACGGTGGAAAAGCTCAATATCATCAGTTAGAACAAGGCCAGGGGCTGACTGTGGAACAGATCATCAATTGTTCATATGCAAATTAAACTTGAAGTTGAAGAAAATTAGACTGAGTCCACTAGAGCCAAAGTACGACATTAAGTATATCTGACCTGAATTTAGAGACCATCTCAAGAATAGATTTAATGCATTGAACACTAAAGACCAAAGACCAGACTAATTATAGAATTACATCATTCATGAAGAAAGCAAGAGGTCATTAAAAAGACAAGAAAGAAAAAAAAGACCAAAGAGGATGTCAGACAAGATTTTGAAACTTGCTGTTGTATGTAGAGTAACTAAAGTGAAAGGAAGAAATGATGAAGTAAAAGAGCTAAACAGAAGATTTCAAACAGCATCTCCAGAAGAGAAACTGAAGTATAGTATTAGTATGAAATGTACAAAGACCAAGAGTTAGAAAAGCAAAAGGGAAGAACATACTAGGCATTTCTCAAGCTGAAAGAACTGAAGAAAAAAATTCAAGCCTCAAGTTGCAATATTAAAGGATTCTATGGTGAAAATATTAACCAACACAAGAAGCATCAAAAAAAGATGGAAAGAAGGCAAACAGTCACTGCACCAAAAAGAATTGGTTGACGTTCAACCACTTCAGGAGGTAGCATATAATCAAGACCAATGGTACTGAAGGAAGAGGTCCAAGCTGCACTGAAGGCATTGGCAAAACACAAGGATCCAGGAACTGACAAAATACCAACTGAGATGTTTCAACAAATGAATATAGCTCTTGAAGCACTCATCTGTCTATACCAAGAAATCTGGAAGACAGTTACATGGCCAACTGACTGGAAGAGATCCATATTTGTACCTATTCCAAAGAATGGAATGCAGAAATTATCAAATAATATCATTAATATAACTCAAAAGTAAAATTTTGCTGAAGATCATTCAGAATCCGTTACAACAGTACATCAACAGGAACTGCCAGAAATTCAAGCCAGATTTAGAAGAGGACGTGAAAGGGATATCATTGCTTATGTGAGATGGAACTTGGCTGAAAGAAGAGAATACCAGAAAGATGTTTACGGGTGTTTTACTGACTACACAAAGGTATTTGACTGTGTGGATCATAACAAATTATGGATAACATTGAGAAGAATTGGAATTCCAGAACACTTAATTGTACTCATGTGGAATATGTCCATAGACCAAAAGGCAGTTGTTCAAACAGAACAAGAGGATACTGTATGGTTTCTAGTCAGGAAAGGTGTGTCACACTGAGCAAATAACCCAAGAAGATGGACTATGTGAAGAAGAATGGGACATCAGGATTGGAGGAAGACTCAGTAACAACCTGCATTATGCAGATGACATAACCGTGCTTGCTGAAAGTGAAGAGGACTTGAAGCACTTATTGATGAAGATCAAAGACCACAGCCTTCAGTATGTATTACACCTCAATATAAAGAAAAAAATCCTCACAACGGCATCAATAAGCAACAGCATGATAAACGGAGAAAAGATTAAAGTTGTCAAGGATTTCATTTTGCTTGGATCCACAATAAACATCATGAAAGCAGCAGTCAAGAAATCTCATGATGCATTGCACTGGGGAAATCTGCTGCGAAAGATCTCTGTAAAGTGTTAAAAAATAAAGATGTCACTTTAAAGACTAAGGTGCGCCTGACCCAAGCCAAGGTGTTTTCAATCACCTCTTACGTATGTGATAGCTAAGCAATGAATAAGGATACTGAAGAAGAATTGACACCTTTGAATGATGCTGTTGGTGAATAATATTGAATATACCATGGACTGCCAAAAGAATGAACAATTCTGTCTTGGAAGAAGTACAGCTAGAATGCTCCTTAGAAGCAAGGATGATGAGACTTTGTCTCACATACTTTGAACATGTTACAGGAGGGACCAGTCCCTGGAGATGGAAATCATGACTGGGAAAGTGGAGAGTCAGCTAAAAAGAAGACCCTCAATGAGATAGATTGACACAGTGGCTGGAAAAATGGGCTCAAGCATAGCAAAGATGGCGTGCATGGCACAGGACCAGGTAGTGTTTTGTTCTGTTTTACGTAGGGTCACTATGAGTTGGATCTGACTCGATGGCACCTAACAACAACAAGAACCATGTGAATTAGATTCTATTTTACACGTATTTCATAGATGATAAAACTAAGCAAGAAAAGCATTAAGTAATTTCATCAACATCACCTAGTGAGAAATAGAACAAAATCACACTCTGGCAACCTAGTTCCACAGCCTGTTCTCTAAGGCTCTGGCTATGAGGCCTCATCCCCTCAGTAAAATTTACTATCTGTAAATTACTCCACGACTTGTTTTTGTCTAGAAACACAGATCTGGTGATGCCTTTTATTAGGTAAATTACCTAGAGTTAATTTGTTCTCCAATTAAAAAGCAAATAAACAAATGTGAAAACAAAACAAGAGATGCCTGTGAAGCCCCAATATACTGTAATCCAAATGAAGTGGATAAACTATCAAAACACCATTCTACTTAACAATTCCACAGACTACAGGATAGCAGTCTTTTGGTTAGATGTCTTAAGATTGTTTGCTTGTTTGTAAGGAACAAGAGATTCTTTAACTTTAGAAGAAAAAAAAAGGTAGGTGACTTTTATTACAAGTTACAAACATACTTTACAGAGGCACCTAGCTACATAAAGCTACATAAAGTGTGCCTAGAGAGACCAACAGCAGAAGTCCTAGAAAACCGTTCTTTTATTTCTGTCCTTAGCATAGATAGTGGACCTTGTTCATTCTTCCACACAGCATTATGTTTTTTTACTTTCTCTCTCTTAGAATATTGAATTTCTCTTCTTCCATATGGTGCATGATCATTAATATCCACCTGTAAGTCCCTATTGGAGGAAGATTCATTAACAATCTGCATTATGCAGATGACACAACCTTGCTTGCTGAAGGGAAGAGGACTTGAAACACTTACAGACTAAGATCAAAGACCACAGCCTTCAGTATGGATTATCTCAACATAAAGAAAACAGAAATCATCACAACTAGACCAATAAGCCACATCATGATAAACAGAGAAAAGATTGAGGTTGTCAAGGATTTTATTTTACTTGGATCCACAGTCAACATCTACGGAAGCAGCAGCCAAGAAATCAAATGACGTATTGCATTGGGCAAATCTGCTGCATAAGATCTCTTTAAGTGTTAAAAAGCAAAGCTGTCACTTTAAGGACTAAGGTGTTCCTGACCCATGCCATAGTGTTTTCAATCACCTCTTATGCGTGGGAAATTTAGGCAATGATAAGGAAGATTGAAGAAGAACTGATGCCTATGAATTGTGGTGTTAGCAAAGAATATTGAATATACTGTGAACTGCCAAAAGAACAAACAAATCTGTCTTGGAAGAAGTACAGCCAGAATGCTTCTTAGAAGCTAGGATGGTGAGACTTCGTCTCATGTACCTTGCACATATTATCAGGAGGGGCCGATCCCTGGAGAAGGACATCATGCTTGGGAAAGTGGAGGATCAGCTAAAAAGAGGAAGACCCTCAACGAGGTGGATTGACATAGTGGCTGCAACAAGGCGCTCAGGCATAACAATGATTGTGAGAATGGCACAGGATCAGGCAGTGTTTCTGTTGTACATAGGGTCTCTGTGAGTCAGAACAGATTCGAGGACACCTAAAAACAACACAACAATAAATCCCTAAGTTTATATGGTCTCAGTCCTAATAATCAGCAGAAATAAATTATAGTATAGAAACCTCTATTTCATATCCTTGGAAGAAATAAATCTGTGATCTCAAGCCTGAGCTCTAAACCCACCTTTAGCATTATGTTATACCAACATCACTACCAAGCCCCTGCACTGTGAATTGTTTCTCAAATAATGATGATAGATTTTTTTTTAAGTGCCCAATGCACCAAATAATCCTATTAGTCCACATCCAGTCTCACCACTTAAGTAACCTATAGGTAAAGAGAGTTCTTTGTTTTTGTTTATTGTCTCTTTTGATACTTCTATAAAATTGACTTTTCTGTTAAGCCTATTTCCTTGGTGTGCTCTTATTAAAATGTTTGATTCATGACTATAGCTATTTAGAGAATGAACTATCACCTCATTAATTTTAGCTTGTAGATTTTTATGAAAACGATGAACTATGTTAGCAATATCAAACAAGGAAACCCAAAATTGCACTAATGAAAACAAATGTAATTTTTAAATCATAATCATTTAAACTCATATTAGAGTACTTATTCTTAGACTAAATTTATTTCAACAAATAGAGCATGTAACTTCGCTTAGTAAAATGATATTCTTACAGCATTACTCTGTCCTCTCAGCAATTTATTTCTCCAGATTCTTACTCTATGGGTAGAGTAGATAGCCTCCCATAACCAAGAGGGTAGGCACATATAATACAAAGAAGGATATTATGGCTTTTAAGTCTCCTACATCCTCATCTGGGTTTCTAGATTTCTGTCATTTGGGATTCATTACTATAGAAAAATCTTATAATCCCTGAATAATATTTTTACGTAAGTGGTTAAGAGCTTGGCTACTAACCAAAAGGTCAGCAATTCAAATCGACTAGCCACTCCTTGGAAACTCTACGGAGTAGTTCTACTCTGTCCTATAAGATTGCTATGAGTTGGAATCAACCCAAGGGCAATGGGTTTTGGTATAATAAACTGAGCAAGGCAATAAGTAATAAGGCAATAGTTCAATTAAGTGAATCATATTGTCTGAAATGAGTAAATCATTACTTGAGAAAAACTTTAAGTAGATGACCAAATGATTAAAAGTTTTATAAAGAGTAATAGAAATTCAATGCAATTTTTTGCCAATACTGTAGGCTAATATTGTAACCCCAATCAAACAGTGCTGGATTTTTAAATGCATTGACAGCTATTAATATGTGTGTACATGATTATATATACCTGGGTATATGCATACACATATATTAACTGTGTTTTCATATGTATATTATATACTCAACAAATGTGTTCTTTTGTAATCTATTAATGCATTTGTTCAGAAAGGCTACCAAAGGTAAATCCTGAACTAACTCTTGTCTCTATCTTCTTGCACTGTGTTCTTGCTCATGCTCCTCATCTCTTCAGAATGCCCCATTTTCTTCATTCTGTATTCAAATCTAAGTCTGGTGTCTTTGTACTCTGTGATGCCTTCCCTTGACTATTTCAATTTACATTAGAATATATATATTTTCCCCATGGGATCAAGCATAATATTATGTGCATAGCACCTCACAGGTTACTTTATACCTAGCAGACATTCAGTAAACATTTGGTGAACTACTACATTTTTATGCAAATAATGTGCACCTTCTATGTTTGTCTATAAGCGCTGCTATGCCAATTTTTTTTACACGTTGCTGTAAAGAGAAAATTAACATCGTGTGCTTATGAAAATACCTTGTGGGGGGAGTTCCTGGTTGGCAAACAAACATAGAAGACACTCGTTATTTGTGTAAAAATATGGTAATCAATTGTACTTACTAAATAAATACTTGTTTCTCTATCATTGGAGTTTAATCCTAAAGGCTTTATGATAATTAAACACAGGATGTTAAGGAAAGTGATACTCAAAACTTTCTTTGCCTCTGGATGTTATTATTTTCCCCAAGTGTGGCTTCTCAGACCATACAAAATAGAGGCACCTTTTTTTTTTTATTTTGTTGTTGTTAAGAATATGCACAGCAAAACATACACTAGTTCAACCATTTCTACATGTACAATTCAGTGACATTGATTATATTCTTGAAGTTGTGCAACCCTCCTTTTCTGAGTTCTTCTTCCCCCATTAACATAAAATAACTGCCCTTATCTTAGTTATCTAGTGCTTTTAGAACAGAACACTAGAAGTGGATGGCTTTAACAAACAGAAATTTATTTTCTCACAGTTTAGGAGACAAGAAATCCGAATTTAGGGTACCGGTTCTAGGGGGAGGCTTTCTTTCTTTGTTGGCTCTGGAGGAAGGTCTTTGTCTCTTCTGAAACTCTGCTCCTGGGCAGTCTTCATGTGGCTTGACATCTCTCTACTTCCATCCTCTCCTTCCTTCACCCTCATATAATCTCTTTTACATCTCAAAATAAATCGACTCAAGACACACTCTGCACTAATCCTGTCTCATTAACATATCAAAGACAACCCACTGCCAAAGGGGATTAAAAAAAAAAAAATGTTGCCACTGAGTCGATTCCAACTCATAGCAACCCTGTAGGACCAAGAAGAATTGCCCTATAGGGTTTCCAAGGAGCGACTGGTAGACTTGAACTGCTAAACTCTTAACAACTGTACAACCAGGATTAGAGGTTAGGATTTACAACATATTTTGGGGGAACATACTTCAATCCATATCAGTCCCCTAAGTTTCCCATCTAAACTTCCAAGTTGCTGTTGTCACTTTGATCCCATATATATAGTTCTTAAAAAAGCATAATGCTGAAGGCTGATATTTTTTACTAAATAAGCTAGACTATTGTTTGGTTTTAAGAAGACTTCAAGGGACATTTTTGTTTGAGGTTTAAAGATTATTTAGGGCAATAATTTTCATCGGGTGCCCAAAATCATATGCATGGGGGTTAATCGTTAAACACTAATTATTCTGTGTTGTATCCATTGTCTGTAGGACTATGCATTAATTTTAGAAATTAAGTGTAACCATAGATAGGTTATAGTATCTTTATACTAATCTTACTATAGCTGTTCCTCTTATCAGTATATATATCCACATATATCCTTTAGGATGATTTCACGATAAAAATATTTTGTCTAATAATGTAAGATTCTATTCCATCTCTCTTTTTATTCTTATCCGCTTGGTATAATCTCCCATTCCTTCATTTTCAAAACCTTTTTGCATTCAGACTATCCTACATAGTATATCACTGAATGCTTTCTATGTGTACTTATGCATGTGTGTGTGTGTGCATGCACACAATATGTGAGGGTGCCTTTCCAACCAATTTGACAATCTTTGTTTTTCATTAATTCAAATTTATTGTAATTATTATATTTCTAATTATTTCAGCCATTTTATCCGAAGGTTCTGCTTGCCAAGTGTCTTAGTCATCTAGTGCCGCTCCAAGAGAAATACCACAAGTGGATGGCTTTAACAAAGAGAAGTTTATTTTCTCACAATCCAGTAAGCTACAAGTCTAAATTCAGGGCACCAGCTCCAGGAGAAGGCTTTCTCTCTCTGTAGGCTCTGGAGAAAGGTCCTTGTAATGCATCAGTCTTTCCTTGGTCTGGGAGCTTCTCTGCCCAGGAACCTCAGGTCCAAAGGACACATTCTGCTCCTGGCATTGCTATCTTGATGGTATGAGGTTCCTTTTCGCTTCTCTGTTTTATATCTCAAAAGAGATTGGATTAAGTCACTATCTAATCTTGTAAACCTCATCAGCATAACCTCATCACAATGATAGAATTTAAAACACATAAGGAGATCACATATAACCTCATCATAGTGATAGAGTTTCCAACAAATAAGGAAATCACATCAGACTACACAATCATACAGTACTGGGAATCATGACCCAGTCAACCCGACAGACATTTTGGGGGGACACAATTCAATCCATGACACCAAGTATTTCTTTTCCTTTTTTTCCCTTCTTTTCCTAGTTACCATTGAAATTATCACAATTTTTGAACTTTTTTTTATTTATACACTCCCAGAGGTATTAAGAATCACATGTATATTTAATTTTCTATCATTTTTTAAAGCTTATCAAGATCTCTATAATCTTCATAAATTAAGCAAGAGCTCCTCTCCCTTGCGTCTGGCCTCTCCCACCAGTCCACACTTTTTTATGCTGGGACTGTCCAGAATTTAATTCTGGATTCATAGGATTATACTTTTGAATATACTGTTTTGCCTTTGCTTATTAATAAACAGACAATCTTACTGTGTGTTTACTTACCACCCCAAATTCAGAGACCCCATAGAGTTTCTATGATTTGCTTATATTGATGGTAGGGTACTTTTAAGAAAACAAAATTTTTTTCTTTAACCATACTTTCTCAGAAAATGGTTTTAACTATGATCATAGATTTATGAGGTTTAATAGATGGTTTTAAAAACGAAAGGGCTGAGAATGAAGTAGAACGATGACAAAGAAATATAAGACATTAAAACGTTGTAATATCACACTGAGTTTTGTAGATTCAGGAACTTGATAGCATCAATAAACAGGAAACATATACATATTGACCAACATTTCCAATCACTCTTTAGGGCAACCCTCTTCCAACCCAGTGTACCTAAAAAAATTAAGAGAGTACTTACCATATTACCTGCTTTGCAGGTATTCCAAGACAGGGATGGGCAGCTTCGTATGAGATTTTCGTGTTCCGCATCAGAGAAAATACCTGCAGTCTTCTGGTGAATCTTTGATCATGAACATGAGATTGTGTGGTTCTTTCCTTGGGGAAAGCTCAGTTCTAGAAATTCCCCCACAGTCAAGCCTTGTAAAGGTGGTCCATTTTTCTGTACTTACGTTCTTCACTTGTTCTCAGCATACATTCTTTGCTTATGCTTTAGCCTCTCCTTACTATGTGCTGACTCTGCTAGTTGTTCCCAAGTGTCAAGGAGCATATTACTACTTCTGTCTTCAGTTTGCATTACTAGGAAGGGCTTCTTGAGTTTTTATTTGCAGTCATATAATTAGATAAAAATAAAAGAGCATTGTCATATTTATCGATAAATCTACATTGAAACTCTGGCTATGCTAAGTAATTTAGGTAAAATCCTTTAACTCCTCTGTTCCTCAACTTCTGCTGTATCAAAATACTATAGACATTTAATTTTATTTCAGGATCTAAAACCTTGTTAGACTTTTACATTATCAAATTATAACTCATTAGGACAACAAAACATGTCTTTGATATAAGTATAATCAAGAGCTCAAAATTGTTATTCTGCCCGATATAAAGTATTTTCAGTGATTGAACTGTACTATACACTAGTACATCGTACATTATTGTTGCTAGTTGGCATCAAGTCAGCTCCAACTCATAGTGACTACATATACAAAAAAACAAAATGTTGACTCATCCTACGCCATCATTAAGATTGTTAGTATACAGCCACGGTGTTGCAGCCACAATGTATTTTAAGTGGCTTCCAACCTAAAGGGGCTCATCTCCCTGCAAAATTTTGGAAGATATTCTGTTGTGATCCATAGAATTTTCATTAGCTAATATCTTTTTTAGTCTGTCTTAGTCTGGAAGCTCTGCTGAAACTTGTCCACCATGGTTGACCCTGCTGGTATATGAAATACTGGTGCCATAGCTCCCAGCATTATGGCAACACATAAGCCACTACAGTATGACAAACGGACAGACAGGTGGTAGACATCATACTATATAAAAATCTATATCAAATTCAAAATACAGAAGTGGTTAGAAAATAGTATATAAAAATTATCTGAAAGTATCAATGCAAACAGGAATATGTGTGCATTCGTGCATTGCTCATGGCACTCAGGTATCATGTATAACACAGGGAATAGTTTTCTTCAGTACATCATCAGACATAGTCTTGTCTCAGTATTACTAGAATTACTTGATTATATCACTAAAATATCAAATCGCTGGGATTTTGTTTTTCAGCTGCTGCAATCTTTCAGAGGAACATGAAGTATTGGTTTGCTGCTCTAGGGAGATACTGATTATCATATAAAAATGAATCATCTGATTCCTATTAAATTAATCCTTTGTGATTAATCAGTAGAAAAAAAGGAAACGTCTTGTCATCAACTTCAACATCTATCACAGCAATGAAATCACATGAAACTGGTGTTAACGATCACGAATATTTGTGTTCTTTGGTAATTCTCTCAAGATAGAAAACTTAGGAAATATTAGAATAACGTTTAGAGAGAGTTCTCAATAGCACTATGTATATAATATAGACTTGTCTATTATTTTACAGAATGTGGTGAATACATTTTAGAAAGCTTTTTATTATGTTCATATTTCCATGTTAATTCATATTGCACACTCATTAGAAGTTAATTTTTATATAAAGCACTTTCATATCTTCAAAATGTATGGATGAAATGCTTAGTTCCTTGTTGCACAGTGTTGGTCCACAGCATCACCTAGAAACTTATTAAAAATGTAGAATCTTGAGCCCCAAGCCATACCTACTGAATCAGATTCTGCATTTTAACAAGATTCCCCCAAGTAATTCTATACACATTAAAGTTAGAGATACACAGTTTCCACTGTGAATCTCGTGTAGCAGCTGCAAATTATTTCATGAAAGAAATACGAGGTTAGATTGGAAGAGTCAGGCTGTGTGTAATGTACTTCTTTGCATAGTTAATATACACTCCTAACAGGAGTTATAGTTTTTAGGCAAATAATGTTTATTTGCTTGTCAGCCTTACTGCTTTCTTCTTCATTCATGGCTGGTTGATTTTACTTAGATACATGAATTCAGCAACCAAGTGTTATATATGGATGTGCTTTAAAAACGCATTACATCAACACATTTTCCCAACTAAGGCATAATGCAAGTTTGTAAGATTCTTAGCCATATCTAAGGTTAAGTTTCCTAGCCATTGTCCTGAAGCTCAACTTGAAAAAGCTTCAGATGTGCTGATATAATCATGCCCATCAGCCTTAGGGCAAATGGACCAATGGTTAGTCAGCCCAGCAACATCTTCTTTTACCTCATTGTGCCCTCAGACAGCACCATTCTAATTTCACATATAACTTGAGAAAGATTGTAATGCACTGCTTCATGACATTTGTGAACAATATTGTTTTATATATTCTGTATGTTGCATTAACATATTTATTGTAGGTCTTTTTATTTCTATGAAAGGATTTTAAAGAATAGAAGGAGTGCAAATGCAAATCATGTGTTTTTCTTTTGGTGGGCTATACATGGCAGGGAATGAAATGGACATACTTAGCGTCATTTTTCGTAGTAGAATAATCTCATAATGTCAGAGTGAGACCATCGTTCAGGAGTCATTCTTGTTGCCCATATAATGCTACTGCATGGTACACAGTGGTGAAATCCTGGCTTATCTGGAATATTTGACTTTTATTACCTTTGCCTCAAATCACCATGGAGTCTACTTTTATAATATTCTTAAAGTATTATTAACCTCTTTTAATGTTAAAATGAGCAGTATCAAGAATACAATAAAAGATATTAAAGAGAACTGATAGGTGGCAAAGAAACATTTTGAGATATAATGACTACATAATATGCAAGATAATTGAACAATTCACTCACTGGCTCACACACTCATCTCTGTAATTCTTCCTACCTTATTCTTAGATCAACCCTAATGTCAACAGCTTCTTTAAATGGAGCATGAGTAAAGAAGGAAGGCAAACCTAGACGTTGTGGATAATTGTGCATGATTTAAAAAAAAAATGAAAAAATAATATATTTCATAACAAAAGAAAGTTGAGTAAAATCATTTGGCACACATACATGGCTATGGCATTTGATTTTTTCCAAAATCTCTCCCAAGTAGTTCAGAATAAATCCATTGTCCTGTTCATAGACAGTAAGTTTACATATTAAGCACTATAGGCAGAGCACTTAAGTGCTATTAGCTTTTCTGGGACTTCTGCAACTAGTTTGAGACCTCAACACAAAAAAGATTGATAATCAATACACAATGATCTTTACAGAATGTAATGTTATGTAAACTAATCAACTACATCTCAACTGATATATTTAGTGATTAAGCATATTTATCGTGGCTGTGGGGGTATCTTTTTGATGTGATATAAAGGCCTTCAAAGTAATACTGCAGTGACATCTCAAAATGTCCTACTGTGGCTCTAGTTCCATTTTAAGTTACAAGGATTGTTTAAATAAAGTTGTGAAGGGAGCAACTTCATCATTTCTACCTCACTAACCCTATTTTATATTTGGCATCCTCCTTTCCCAAGGATCATCTGCCATCCTGGATCTAAGACATATTCTGATGTTCCTAAATTGTTGTGATACTTCTCTCAGGGGACAAGTTATACGAGGAAATGCTTTAAAAAATAATTGCCATAGCGTCGATTCCAACTCATAGTGATCCTATAGGACAGGATAGAAGTACCCAACAGAGTTTCCAAGGAGCAGGTGGTAGATTCAAACTGCCAACCCTTTGGTTAGCAGCCAAATGTTTAACCACTGTGCCACTTGGGCTCCAGGAAATGCCAAGAAGAAAAAAAAAAATCTAATTGTGTGATTTAAGCCATTTGTGAGAACATTGAGAGAACTTGGAACCGTGTGAAATTTTGATGAAGTCCTAGCATTACAACTTACACAACTTTTTTGCTTGACATACCACATAAACCCCGCCCCAGAGTCAATTCCAACCCTACAGGACAGAGTAGAACTACTCCATATGTTTTTCAAGGAACAGATGGTGGATTTGAACTGCCGACCTTTTGATTAGCAGCAGAGTTCTTAACCACAACTAGCCACCAGGGCTCCAACATACCTTATAACCCTCATATTCAATATTGTTCTCTTCTGGGTAATTATTTTAGATATGTATTTTTGGTATTGTTATCATTTTATGGTCAAATTGACTATTTTTGGCTCTCATTCCATTTCCTCTGAACAGTTGTATAGTTCAGAAGGACAAAATAATGAGTCAAGTTTGGAGAGAGCTAGATGACCATTGTGTATGGTTGTAATAAGCCCAAGACAGAACTACTAAGTAGAATCTTAGAATAATCAAATGTATTTTCTCTCCCATTCTTCACCTTTACCCTCTCCTTGCTTCTGGTGTGTCCCATTCCTCATGCAAAGATTAACAGTGAGGAGATCTGGAAATTCTATGTAATCCAAAGTTGCAAACAAATCTCATCATTCCTCAACTGTTTCACACTCCTATATGAATTGTCTACTCTCTTGGCACCATAAAATACCTAATTCCCCTGACACTTAAAAATGATCTGATTAAGCACATAGAGATGTGAATAACAGCTCCCTTAACCTTGTCTTGTAGTTTTTGATTATTCATCAAATACTTCTAATTTATCAATCTAGAATATATACCCAAATATTCAATAATGTGAAGATTTGAGTATATATTCTAGATTGATAAATGCTTCCCATCCTCATAGTAGATATTCAGAAATGGTTGTTGCATTTTTGATATAGTATATACTGAAAGGAAAGAAAACTTAACAGACAGGCTTTTAAGAAACCTCAAGTATCCATAGAATCACTGAATTTCCACTATCCAAGTCAGATTTAAGGTCAACAGCCTTAAAGCTTCAATGATCAGGGGACAGTTGGTCAAAGTTCCACAGACTTCCAGCCAAAAATTTAAATTCATGATGTAATAGAAACAGCATGCCTGGGGAGTGGATACCACTCCCATTTTCAGCTGAATTAGACCCTCATGACTCTTCTCAATCCATGGACCATAAGGGAAGCAGCTGGAAATGGTAGAAGCAGATGGGGGTGGGTATTGAGTGCCAAGTGGATGTCTTTTTTTTTCATCAGGGAAAGGTTTAGTTTTGAAGTATGTGAATGTCAGCCAAGAGCTTTGTGGATAATTTTGGCATAGACCAAATTAAGCAGAGCTTCCAAAGAGTAATATGACCAATATTATACATTTTACCAATCTCTATTTTAACTGCTTTGACTGTTCAAAGTTGCTGAGTTAATTGATTATAAATGCTATTTTCTCTTCCATTCCTTATCTTTGCATCTTCTTTTTTGGAGAGCAGAACTAGGAGATTTATGTCTCTATTTTATGTTTCAGCCCACTCTACTATCTTTATTGTAAGTAATGTCAATGAGTAAGTGAGAGAGGGTTATGAGATGATCTACTGAATGCAGAAGGAGAATACAATATCAAAGCAGAAAAATAAAATGGTCTCAGATCAGTTGAGCTTATTTTTATTTCTTGTGGGGGTGGTCACCATAGCGCCCTTAAATACATGCCTAGAGTCTTCACGGTGTTAAATAGATTTTTTGCCTGAACAATGGGATGGCTATAGTTTCACTTAGTGAGATGGTAAATGCTAAGAGAAGAGTGGAGTTTTTTGGAGTAGAAGAAATAGGAATTAGAAGAAAGAGGAGTTTTATTTTAGAAATACTAAGTTATTTAATGTATCTAATAAATCGGTAAGGCACCTGGGTGATGCAATGGTTTAGAGGTCAGCTGCTAACCAAAAGGTTGGTGGTTCAAACCCACCCAGTGGCTTTGCAGGAGAGAAGACCCAGTGATCTACTACCATAAAGAGTACAGCCTAGGAAACCCAATGAGACAGTTCTTCTCTGTCACAATGGGGTCACGGTGAGGGATAATCGACTTGACAGCACCTGATAACAAAAAACTATTAATCAGTTAATGTGGAACTGGAAGTCAAGGCTGAAGTTCATACTGGAGATAAAAATTTTAGTGTTATCAACATTGTGATGGTGAGTAGAGTTATGGCACTAGAAAAGATCTTTTAATAATAACAGTTAATAAGCACTGGGCTCTTACTAGGCGTCCAGTGCTATCCTAAACTAAAAAAAAAAGGAAAAAAATATTCGCTTAATTCACTCAATGAGCCTAGGAAGTACATACTATTACTGTCTTCATTTTAGAGATAGACAAATTAGACCCAGAGATGTTTCGATATTTATATCTTGCCTACAGTCACCTGCTAATAAGTGATCAAGCTAGAATCCTAATCAAGACACTTTGCTGCAGATTCCTTATACTAAATCACTACACACCACCATCTCATTTGATAGGGATTTTAATAGATGGCAAAAAAAAAGGAAATCCTCAGATCAAGTTGCAAGGCACTTGAACATGTAGAAATAAGAGATAAAATAAAGAACCAATGAAAGATACTTAGAATAACTGACAAATGAAATACTAATAAATAAGGAAAAGATGGTATTCTAGAAGCCACGTGAAGGACATATTTTAAAAAGAATTGAGTGATCAATTGTTAAAAATGTTAAATGCTACTGAGAAATCAATCAAGATGATACCTTAGCAGTGACCTTTGGATTTTAGAAAATGGATCATTTTCTGAACTTGGTAAGAGTAGTTTCCGTGGAGTGGTATAAATGAAAGTGTTCCTGTAGTGGAATTAGGGATCACAGAAAGCAGGGAAGTGAAGTCAGTGAATATAAACAACTTTATGAGAAAAAATTCTGTAAAGGTGAAGCAGATGGTTTTGGTATTGTCAGGAAGAAGATAGAAGGTCAAGTAAGGTTTTGTTTAAGATAGGAAATACTCTAGAATGCTTGAAAGCTGTTGGGAAAGATTTATACGACAGAGGATATTTATTGTACAGGAATATGAGAGGGTAGTTGCAGCAGTGAAGTTATTAAGTAAACTACAGGGGCATGATAACTTCACAAGTGAAGTGATTAGCCTAAGGTCAGAGCAGGGATGGTTTGTAAGAAGAAGAAAACCAGAATATATAGGCAGATTTGTAGGAAGGATGTTAGACTTGGATGTAGAATGTTAAATATATATGTTTTTTCATGTTATTTTTTTTTGTTTTAGTGAAATTAGAATCAATATCCTCAACAAAGAATGAGGAAGAGGAAGAGATATAAGTATTTGAGGAGCAAGAAAAGTTGTGAAATAGAGATTTCACGGAGATGGAAGATAAAGTTATTAGGAAAATATAACATATCTTGGCAATGCTGAAGTTGGTGAACACGATGTGAAGTGAGATTAGTCATTATAGATAGTGATTTTTTTCATCCAAGGTCATAAATGACATACAGGTCAAGAATATGTTAGGATGTTGAGTTTAACCAACATTGAATTAGCAAGATAAAAGTAGAAAGTTACAACGGAGTTGAAGACTTAAGTAAGGAATTTTATTAGTTTTCTATTGCTTCAGTAACAATTTTTCACAAATTTATCAACTTTAAACACCACTCATTTATTATCTTAAAGATCTATAGGTCAGAATTCCAGTGTTGTTGGCTGGGTACTCTGCTTAGGGATTCACTAGGCAAAAATCAAGTTGTCAGCCAACCTGGCCTTCTGTCTGCAGGCTCATTCAAGTTGTTGACAGAATTTAGTCTATAGGACTAAATCTATATGACTGAGGTACCCACGTCTTTGCTGGCTATCAGCTTGAGGTCATTCTCAACTTTTAGAACTGCCTATAATGCTCGTCTTGTGGTCTCCTCCATCAAAGATGACAATGGTAGGCCAAATCATTCTCATGTTTCTAATCCCTCTTACTTCCCCTTCTGCATTATCCCTCTAACTTCCTCTCTCACCTGCTGAGAGAAAGCTCTGTTCTTAAGGGCTCATGTGATTACACTCAGCCCACCCTGGAAATTCAGGGTAATCTCATTATTTTAAAGGGAGATTATTAGTAGCCTTAAGTGTATCTGCAAAGTTCCAATTGCTATTTAAGACAACAAAACCACAGGACTAACATAGGAATTGGATTTCATGGGGACAAACATGATCCCTACCACAGAAAATAATTGTAATTGTAGACATGGAAGCTAATATTGATAAGAAAGGAAATAAGTACATGAGTCATTTGCTATATAAGTGATATATGCAATAAATAGTAAAATTTTAATTAGAAGCATTAAAATGTGTTCATTTAGAATGATTTTCATACAATAAATGTGCTAAATCATACTAGATATTTATTAAATATTAGTCAAATAAAAAAATGAAATCAGATTTAGGTTAGGGATTTAAACTAAGTCAGCAATATGTGGATAAAGTCATTATGTACAATCCTTCATAGCTGGTGGATGGTTAGAGGTATTAAAAGTTGTGATTCTCCAATCTGTTTGGTTTTCTCATAGTTTCTCATTGTATTTGTTTCATGAAGCTTCAAAAGAAAAACCTAAATGTTATATTTAGTAAAGATATAGATTTCTGTCTCTAACCTTTTCCATGTCCTTGCTATAGAATAAAAATATTTTTTGTCTCTTTGGGACTGTACTCCACCTTTCTCAGCTATTGACTTCTCTTCATACTCACAGAGAGATCAGAACTCCCTTCAAGACTTCCTGGCACCAAAATCAGGAAATCTCACAAAAGATAAAAATAATAATATTTTGCCTTTTTCAGTATAATTGAAAAAACAATTAATAGCAGCATCACATATTTTGACTGACCAAGAGAGTCAACAATAAAATAAAATATTTTAGTTTTTATTTGGAAAGTTCATCATAAGGTGATGCTAGTTATTGGGTGTTGCTTGCCTGTTTTAATGTCTGCATACTTCAGCTCTTTAGTTCTGCCTCATCAATCTTGGAGTGTTGTTCACAGACAGATCTGATCTATGATAATCCAGGCAAGAAAGCATCTGATGCTCAGAGAGCCTGGTACTCCTGTTGTGACTGGTACTAGCTATGCATGGAATTTTCAACCCAGGTGCACCTTATCAGTACTACTCTGGAACAAAATGAATCATGCTATCTTCTTTATTTTTCCTTTAAGTGCATTTAATTTAACTATTTCATTCAAAGTATTGTAGATAATTTCATTACAATGGCTAAAGTGTTTTGGAACTTTAATAAATCTGCTTGTTTTAAACATGCCCCAAATATGAAACTGTAACTTTGTACAATTATTTCATTTTTATGTTACCAATAGATTGCCATCTCACATAATTATAGAACAGGATATAAAGTAATAAAATGGGAGTTTTTAATGCAACCAGCAATAATTTTTTAATATTATGCATTCTTGAATGGAAAGAAATCTGGAGAACACACACACAATCATGTAAGTCTGCATTAAAATACAATATTTATGTCTCTGACTTCTTTTGAAGTGTTCAGTAAGGTTACTTTTTGTAATTTCTTCTCTAAAGGGGATAAACCAAACCACTTGCCATCGAGTCCATTCAGACTCATAGCAACCTTCCAGGACAGAGCAGAACTGCCCCATAGGGTATCAAAAGAATAAGGCTCTTAGAAAAATCTAAGAGCATTCATGCAGCATGGAACTGTTTAAAACTAAGAAAAATATGGAGTATATTAGAGGTTTCCAAATGAGGGTCAATAAATTAAACCAAAGGCAAACCCATTGCCGTCAAGTCAATTCCAACTCATAGTAATCCTAAAAAAAATTGTTGTTGCTAGGTGCTGTGGTGTCGGTTCTGACTCTTAAGTACTCTATGAAACACTGCTTGATCCTGCGCCATTCTCACAATCTTTGCTATGCTTGAGCCCATTGCTGAAGCTACTGTGTCAATCCATTTCATCAAGGGTCTTCCTCTCTTTCACTGACCCTCTATTTCACCAAGCATGATGTCCTTCTCCAGGGACTGGTCCCCCTTGATAACATGTCCAAAGCACATGAGATGAGGTTTTGCCATCCTCATTCTGAGGAGCATTCTGCCTATTCCTCTTCCAAGACAGATTTTGTTCTTCTGGCAGATCATGGTATATTCAATATTTTTTGCTAACACCATCATTCAAAGGCATGAATTCTTCTTTGGTCTTCCTTGTTCATTGTCCAGCTTTTGCATGCATATGAGATGATTGAAAATATCATAGCTTGGATTAGTCTCACCTTAGTCCTCAAAGTGACATCTTTGCTTTTGAACACTTCAAAGAGGTCTTTTGCTGCAGATTTGCCCAATGCAATTGGTTGTTTGTTTTCTTGACTGCTGCTTCTGTGGGCATTGATTGTGGATCCACATGAAATGAAATCCTTGACAACTTCGATATTTTCTCTGTTTATTGTGATGTTGCTTATTGGTACAGTTGTAGGGATTCTTGTTTTCTTTATGTTGAGGTGTAATCTATACTGAAGGCTGTAGTCTTTGATCTTCATCAGTAAGTGCTTCAAGTCCTCTTCACTTTCATCAAGCAAGGTTGTGTCATCTGCATAACAATCATTACAAGGTTGTTAATGAGTCTTCCTCCAACTGTAATGCTGCATTCTTCTTCATACAGTCCAGCTTCTAGGATTATTTTCTCAGCATGCAGATTGAATATGTATGGTGAAAAGATACAACCACGATGCACTCCTTTCCTGATTTTAAACCACACAATATCCCCTTGTTCTGTTTGAACCACTGCTTCTCTGTCTATATACAGTTTCCTTATGAGCACAGTTAAGTGTTCTGAAATTCCTATTCTTCCCAATGTTATCCATAATTTGTTATGATTCATAAACTAGGTAAAGAAAAATAAGACCAAAAAAAAAAAACAAAAAAACCAAACCTGTTACCAATCCAGTTGATTCTGATTCATGGCTGGAATCTTACTAAAGTAGATTATCAGGCCTTTCTTCTGAAAATCAACCAAGGAGCTATAAGTATACATATTTTGGAGCTTTACCCATCATAGATTTTGATACAGTAGGTTTTGGGAGATGCAGAGAGTTCACATTTTTAAAATGGCCAATTAATTCTGATCTACTTCTAGTAGGACACCATGGAGTCCTTGGGTAATGTAAGGGCTCAACTGGTTGGTGGCTTGAACCCACCAAGAGGCTCTTTGGAAAAGAGGCCTGGCAATCTGCTTCTGAAAGGTCACAACCTTGAAAACTCTATGGGGCAATTCTACTCTGCATATGTTGGGTCTCCTAGAGTTGGAATTGACTGAACAACAACTAACAATAACAAAAACAATGACAACCATTGCTACATATTCTTTGCTAATTTAAATGATTTATTGAAACTAAGTAGTACATGAATATATGTTAATCTGAGTAACTTAAAACTAATTCAAGGAGTTAAATATCTCTTTTATCTAATATTCATGTTTCTTACTTTTTTTCAAGTGTTGTATAGAACTATTCATTGAACTTATCATTATCTAATATCATGACTTGAATAACTAAGAATAAGTCATATTAGATATCTTGGAAAAATGCATATTGAGTTTAGTGTGAATTTTTGTTATTTTATTTGTATTTTGTTTGAGGTAGTGACTAATTTTATACTGATCCATATAACCTTCCATTCAACAGAGAGTTTAGAGATTTTTTTTTTTTACATATTTCCTTTTCAGTTAAATGAAAACAGTATCACTGATAAGAAATTAGAACACAGTATTATTTTCCAAATGAATCACAGATTTACTTATCTAAGTTTTTGCTCAAATGTGTACAATGTGTAATATAAAATGAAAAAACATAATACAAATTGAAATATAAATATTATGAAGTAATATGTATTACACGATTATATCATTATTTTACATGAGACAAATTATGTAAGTATTATATTATCTAGGATGCAGTATTTTGGACAATTAGAGTTTTGTTTTAGTGTGAGTATATACATGTAGGATGAGAAATATGTAAATATTAAAAATTAAAAGCACAACTAGCAAGTATCCTTAGGCTCAAATGAAGAGTTTATAGTAGCCAAGATTTTGCTTGGTTTATTTCCTACTTTTCTCCTTTGTGACCACATCTGGCTCTGATTCTTTATAAAAGCACTGCCAAGCAAGCTAATGAAATGCTTCTCTGAATAGGTATTATTTGGTTTTCATAGATAAACAAATGGTTATATATTCCATATTGCAATTAAGCTCTACCAAATTATGCACATAGTCTCTTAATATGCAGTGCCTGTTATTAGTAATATTTAGGGACATCTGTGCTCTTCCACCATATCATCAGCAATTGAAGAAATGCTAGAGCACATAAAACAGAATTATTTGTCACCAATTCAGAAATTAACCATCATTCAAAATTGTACCAATAAGCATATTGAGTTATGCTTTAAAAAATGTGTTTGAGATGCTTTCTTATTAAGGAATTTCTTATAGAAAACATTTAGAAGAACTGTTCAAGTAAATGAAACAGCAACAAAAATATTTTAATATTCTCCAAAGAATTAAACCAATTTTGTGGAATGAACTTACTGAAATTTTTAACCACAGACAAACACACTTGGAAATTCGTCAATCTGATCAAGAATACAGCATGAAATTTAGAGACAATTTAAGACGTCTGTGAAAATTTTCTCTCACAATTTTTAAACAGTTCAACTGAACTTAAGTTGGAGAATTATCGTCCTTCGAATTTATAGTAATACTTTCATTTTTTATCAAGTTTAGATTTGAGAATCCAAACCCCGATTTTGGTAGTTAAGCAATCCACCACCACCACTTTCTTTTGAGCTGATTCCAATTCATGGCAACCCCGTGTGTATCAGAGTAGAATTGTACTCCTTAGGGTTTTCAATGACTGAATTTTCAGAAGTAGATTGCCAGGCCTTTCTTCCAAGGAGCTTCTGGGTGGACTCTAACCTCCAACTTTCGGTTAGCAACTGAATGCATTAACCAATTGCACCACCCAGGGGCTCCACTTAATAAATAGATATATTTAAATAAGTGTTAAAAAGTGAAGATGAGGCTTTGAGGACCAAGGTGAGCCTGACTCAGGCCATAGAATTTTTCAGTCACCTCATATGCATGAGAAAGCTGGGCAATGAATAAGAAAGACCGAAGAAGAATTGATGCCTTTGAACTATGGCGTTGGCGGAGACTATGAAATATACCATGAACTGCTAGAAAAACAAACAAATCTGTCTTGGAAGAAGTACATCAAGAATTCTCTTCGGAAACCAGGATGGCAAAACTTCATCTCACATTCTTTGCATGTATTATCAGGAGGAATCAGTCCCTGGAAAAGAACATTATGTTTGGTAAAGTACAGGGTCAGAGAAAAAGAGAAAGACTCTCAATGAGATGGATTGACACAGTTGCTGCAACAATGGACTCGAGCCTAACAACAATTGTGAGGATGGCGCAGGAGTGGGCAGTGTTGTTGGTTGTACATAGGGCTGCTATGAGTTAGAAACGACTCTACAGCACCTAACAACAACATGCTTAAATACTGTTAGTTATTAAGTAAAGATGTCATTTTGACTTAAGGTTAATTTCTTCTAAAATATTTTGGTTTTCATATAAGTAAAAAATTAACACCCCCGACACACACACACACAAAAAAACCCAGTAAGTTTGGTGCGGTATATATCTGCATCTATGTCTAAGTTGATGTCTGTGTATATACCCATATCTATATCCATTCCCATATCCAAGCCAAAACTATGCCTCTATAACTCTACCTGTATCTAACTTTGTTCTTTAAACAAGGCAGAATTCAGCTACTAAGAAATTCTGTAAAACCTAAAAATAAATAAGTAAATAAAGTTTAGTAATATTAAACCTGTAAATTCTCAAAGGAATTAAGTTTATTGTGTTGTTTCCTCTTTGTACTAGTTTAGATTATGTTTGATTCTCTGAAGTGTTATTGTTTACTTACTGCATGCCAGAAACTATGTTAGGTTCACTGCTTTTTAGGTGATTCAGACAGAGAAAATGACCACATTAAAAATAATATATTGAAATTCTATGATGAACCAATTTAAGACCAAAGAGAAGAGTTACCAAATCTGGCAGAATAGGAAGATAAAATTCCCAAAAAATATAACTTAAGTTGAATATTGACAGATAAGTCAGACTTAGCTAAAGACCGGGCTTTGGAGAGAGGGAGAGTTACACTTAGAGGAATTTCAGTTGATGGTCTTGCCTAAGGAGAACACACTAAGGCAAGACAATGTGCCTGAAGGAGAAGGCAGAGCTCAAACCAAGGAGTTGGATGAATTCTATGAAGAAATCGGTGTCACCAAAGGTTTTGAAACAGATAACTTACATAGTAAAACCTGAGTTTTAAGTTGCAAATCTGTGCAGAAAAACGAGAGAAAGATTTGAGGTGGTTCAAAACTGGGACCAGGGAAGACAGTGTGGACCCTATGCAATATTCTAGGTGACATGTCACAGAGTCTTGAAATAAATACTCGCAAGGAACATTGGCAGAAAAAGATAAAGAAGCAGACAGGAGATAAAATCAATCTAAGCATTGATTGCTGGTAGAAAATGAACAAGGGGTAAGGTGGAGAGACTTCCAGATTTCTGGTTTGCTTGAATAGGCAATCAGAGGAGATAGGGATTTCTCAGGAGAATAACTATGTTTTCAAAAAGAGAACAGGAATGTTGTACTCTGTTTTAACTTGTTAATTTTTTTTGTAATATTAAACTATGCAAAGGCATTCAACCTTGTGGATCATAACAAGTTATGGATAACATTGTGAAGAATGGGAATTCCAGAGCACTTAATTGTGCTCATGAGGAGCCTGTACGTAGATGAAGAAGGTGTTGTTTGAACAAAACAAGAGGATACTGCATGGTTTAAAATCAGGAAAGGTATGTGTCAGGGTTATATCCTTTCACTATAATTATTCAATCTGTATGCTGAGCAAATTATCAGAGAAGCTGGACTATATGAAGAAAAACATGGCATCAGTTTGGAGGAAGACTCATTAATAACCTGTGTTATGCAGATGACACAACTTTGCTTGCTGAAAGTGAAGAGGACTTGAAGTACTTACTGATGAAGATCAAAGACTATAGCCTTCAGTATGGATCACACCTCAACATAAAGAAAACAAAAATGCTTACAACTGGACCAATAAACAACATCGAAAGATTGAAGTTGTCAAGGATTTCATTTTATTTGGATTGACAATCAATGCCCGTGGAAGCAGCAGTCAAGAAATCAAATGATATATTTCATTGGGCAAATCTGCTGCAAAAGACCTCTTTGAAGTGTTCAAAAGCAAAGATACTACTTTGAGGACTAGGGTGAGCCTGACCCAAGCCATGGTATTTTCAATCGCCTTGTTCATGTGAAAGTTGGTCAATGCAAAGAACATTTATTAAACATATATTCTGTCTCTGTTTTGTGTCAGGTGCAGTAGTATCTGTGTGACCTTGTATATGTCTTACAGTTCAGAGATGGAGGTAAATTACAACCCTCTAGTCTGTAAACCAGTCCATGGGAGGCATAAATGATTTGCGCTCCATCACATGGGGTCACCATGAGTCGGTATTGACTCAATGGCAACTAACAAAGACAACAACAGCAACAACACTAACCTAAAGGTTTGTGGTTCAAACTCACACAACAGCACTGCAGAAGAAAGGCCTGAAGATTTGCTTTCATAAAGATTACAGCCAAAAAAGCCCTATGGAGCCGTTCTATTCACTATTCGTTCTATTCATGGGGTCTCCATGAGTCAAAATTGACTCCAAGGCAATGAGTTTTTTTGTGTTTAGTCAGTAAACCTATCTGGTCCTCTATTTTTTAACCTCAACACTGAGGAAACTGTTAATAGTATCAGATAATTTAATATATAAAGGTAGTATAAAATATAACGTATAACAATACATAAAATACTAAGTAAATATAGCTATTCTAATCGTAAAGATGAAGAGGTATATTTCTTCATTAAAAAGTTGCTTAATTAGCAGAGATTCCATTTTCTTCTTTAAGGAGTGATTTTCTCTTTTCCTGGAGGTAAGAAAAGGAAGAATTTTTTTTTGTCACCATTCTGAATTCTCTCTTAGCCCTAAACCAATGGATAATGGGCAGGTGTACCTAGGAAGTCACACTCTGCTTACACGCAGTCACTAAGAAAAAACAAAATCTATTTACACTTAATGTGAGTACTGTCAACCTGGTTTGTGGACAAGGGCAAAAAAAAAAAAAAAAGTCTAAGGCTATACCTTCAATAACTATAACCAAACTTGTTGCCTAAACACATAATATCTTACCTCCTTTGCCAGACTTTTCATGCCTATTCATGTAAGTGAATAATAAAGATAAAATTGACATTGCCTTTGAAATTGTATATACTTTTTTCTGGTTTCCCAGTTGGTCCTAAACAACAAAGTGAGGGAAAAATACTTGCTCTCTTAAAAACCAGTTGCCTTCAAGTCGATTCTGACTCACCTCACTGTGATTCTATGTGTACAGAGTAGAACTGTGCTCCACAAGGTTTTCTGTGCCTGATTTTTTTCGTGAGTAGATCACCAAACTTGTCTTCCAAGGCACCTTTGGGTTAGTAGCCAAGTATGTTAACGGTTTGTATCATTTAGGGGGTTCTTATAGTGTTTACCAGTTTCCCAAGTTTGGCATTGCATGCACTTGAGCTTTGTTTCCCAATACTTTCTGTTCTTGCAAGTGGTTACTGTTGATTTCTGTATTTCCTAATAATTTTCATAGTTTGAATACTTTACTTGAATACTAATACTTTGAATTAAGCTGCTTAGTAAAGAATTATAAAGGCCCTCTACTTAAGTATTTCTGGAAAGAAAACATAACATCAGCATAGGACATTAATATTTAATATTCAATATTTTTTGAATCAAGGACTTACAAAGAATGATTTTGTTGCTTTAAAAAGTACCCAAAAGTAGTGCAGTCCTTGTGCATTTTAAAATTTAGAAATGTAGAAATAAAAGTTTTATCTTCTCATGATTTGCATATAAACATTATGCTTTAGTCCATTATAACATTTCACTCCATTGATAGTGAAGAATACATTTTAACCACACACACACACACACACACAGCCAGACTTACTCAACCAAATGTACTGTATTGATTTTTCCATTCTAACAAGCTTCCAAAGCTTCTATGAGTGATAAAAAAGAAATGAAAATAGAAATGAGAAAACATAGATTTAAAGGTAAAACATCAGAGATTTGTCTAAAATGTACTTATAAAGGCTAACTTGTAGGAACGTTTAGCTGCAGTCTGACTGATATATCCTTGAAAATTAATAGAAAGCATGGGAATGAGTAATTGGTCTCTTTGAATAAATGGTATCAGTACTATTCTTTACTACTGAAATATCTCCTCAAAATAAAATTTGAAAAAATATTGAAATATTGTGATTTCCACAGAAAGATTGTAAACCATTTTGTGAATATTACCAAATAAGTACTGTTAATAAAATATTCAAAAACTTCAGTTAGACTATTAGAATATATATATATATATTTTTTTTTTTCTGGTGAGAATAATTCTGGAGTATTGTGGATTTATAAACTGAAAGTAGATTTAGTTTTTCAAGGAGACTAAAGACTCACATCTTACATTTGAAGGTCAATAGATTGTTTTCATCAGATTAGGATAGATGAGTTCAGAGAACCCATGAAAATTCTTGCTTCAATTTCTGCCCAGTTTGTCTTTCTATTAACTGATGATATCAGTTACAAGAGGCAAGGTGAGAAAAACAGTCTGTAGGTAATCTGTACATAAAGAGCATACAGTCTGCTAAAAATAAGAACTCGCCTTGTACAGAAGTCTAACAGGAAGCAGAGTGCATGTCAGGGAACTGCTACGGGACACAGCATAGCCAGAGCTGTGGGAGGTGATACCAAGCAGGTGTAGGCAGTAATCTGGGCCAGGACAGGTTGAGGAGTTAGCAAATTAAGTTGCTAAAGGTCATTGTTGATATCAAGGATAGTTGAAATCAGAAAGCCGAGGTCAGGTCTAGCAGAGAAGCTAGTCTGTGAGACAGAGGTCTCTGTTCCAGGGACTGGAGATAAATTCACTTGAAATAGCCTAAGTAGATGGTTCTTTAATAGAAGGAGATGTTCTGACGGCATCTAAGGTAAGGTTAAAAGAAGCCTCAGACATGCACAGGTGATTCATTTTTCTGAGTGACAAAAGATGCCTTCCTTTTTAATTTTTATTATTATTTGGAGGTGGGAGGGAGGCTAATGTACATGGAGGTAAAGAGGCATAGCTTCTTATCTAGAAATATATGACAGATGAGCCTTGAGGATGCAAGTTTGAATTGTTCCCAGGTAAGTATCTGTTTCTTTGGTTGGAAATGTAACATTTCTGGGAGAGGTCGCTAACAAATAAATCTGTGACTTCTTTGTATTGTCTTTGGTTAACTTCCTCATTTTGAAATACAGAATTTATTGAGGGGACAATAATGTAGGTATTCAGGTTGGTTAAATATAAGAATACAGGGTTTAAATGGGTAGAATGGGACAATGTACTTTTTTTAAATCAAATTTGATACTATAGTGTCTAGTGAGTTCTGAAAACTAATGTCCAAGGTGATTTGGAAAGTCATTGCTTAAATACAAAATCTGAGCTGCAAATTTGAAGCAAAACAGACATAAAAGGAGCAATAGCAGAGCTAAAGATGTGTCTGAGTGGTCAGTATATAGAAATATCTATGTCATTTCAATTAGTACTAAATTGAATTCTAGTTCATAATCAGAAAGTACACTATGGAGCCTTGAATACAAATTAATTTGCAGGTCATATAAACTGTCAGGTTGCAAGAAAAAGGAAGAAAACCACAATAATCTGAAATGTTAGTCTAGGAATGGAATAAGGATCACGATTTGAGACCTTTACTTTTGTAATGGAAATGATTGCATGTGGACATAGATCTGATAACATTGCCACTGGTATGGAGGAGAAGGCATTGAAAGCACATCACTAATCATTAGAAACATGTTTCTACTGTCAGAAGTATTGTATTTCATTGATTAAATGAGTTGATAGCTGTAAAACACCTATGTCAGTACACACTTCCACAAATTCTACAGATCAATAATTTTATCAAATATTTCTTAGCCCATGTTTCCATCTCAAATTTTCTCTGATAATTTATAAACCAGAAGGCACAGCTATCCAACCATCTTTTCTACCTTTATTATCTTCAAAGGCAAAATATATCCCCATTTCCTAATAATGCCTGGCTGAAAATAGGTACTACAGAAAATCTTTGTAGACTTCAATTGAAGGTTCATTCAATTTTAAATAAACATTTATTGAGAACATTATTTTCCTATGTTCAGGATATAGTAATGAGCAGACAAATAGACTACTTGCCCTCATGAAATTAAAAATTAATTTCATTATTTAAATAATAAGCAAATGTTGTTTTTATACATGTAAGAGTATATGTAAATTTTCATAGAGATTATTTTAAGAAAAGAACACTTGTAGCATAGAGTCTGTGCACATGCTTGAAAATCGATAACTTCTTAAAATAATAACATCCATATTTAAATATATTTCTCCTTATTTATGACCACATAAACCACAAAACCAAACTGCTGCTGTTAACTCGGACTCATAGCAACACTATAGGACAGAGTGGACTGATACATCTTTCTCCTGAAGAGGGGACATGGTGAGTTTGAAGCCACTGACCTTTTGGTTGGCAGCCTAGCATTTAACCACTATGCCACCAGGGCTCCACACAGGAGCATGTAAACGGCCTTTAGTATATTCCAAATTGAGAACTGTAGGAGCATTCTGCTTCCAAGTTCAAGCATGCACTTACCAAACCTAGTAGCATGCCCAGAATGTTCCTGTATGTGCCGTCAAGTTGATTCCAATTCATAGCGTCCTGATAGGACAGAGTAGAACTGTCCCATAGGGTTTTCCAAGGAGTGACTGGTGGATTTGAACTGCTGACCTTTTGGTTAGCATCCGAGCTCTTAACTATTGTGCCACCAAGGCTCCAATATTAAATACCAAGTATCTCTGAATATTCTACTTTATATTCTTTTCATGACCACTTATCAAATTTATTTTTATCTGAGTATAATACATAAACAATTTGATAGAACTCCTAAGACTTTTTGCACCTTGAAGGCAGTCTTTCTCTAAATTCCCAGCATATATATTACTGCCTTCTGTATGTTGAGGTTTCAATAAATATTGGTTGAATAAATATACAATGGTAGTATAAAGCCTGTGAAATATGTTCATAAGAACATGAAGAACATATAACTAAATAATCTATATTATTTATATATAATCTATACATGTGTATAATAATAAATAATCTATATAAATAAATTAAAACCTTTTGCCTTATTCATAAAATGAGGAAGTTATATACATATATGTGCAGCCACATCAAAATCACCAGGCCTCAGACCAATACATATATTTTAGGAGTTGGCAAATAAAGGGGAACTGAACTATCATCTTGGTCATTCAATACAGCATTTCTCGTTCATAAACTCCAGAATTAATAACAGAGCATTACCACATGTGATGGATTGAATTTCATCCCTCAAAATATGTATGGAAGTGCTGGACTCTGTACCTGTGTATGTGATCCTATTTGGAAAGAGGATTTTTCTTTTGTTATGTTAATGAGGTCATACCAGAGCAGAATGGATCACAAAACTAATCACTTTTGACTTATAAAAAGATCAAAAATAAACACAGAGGCACACAGGGGGAGGACTATGCCAATGAACTCCAAGGAATACTAAGGAGCACCAAGGAACTCCTGAGAATACCAACAAGGAAAGTCCCTACCCCAGAACCAATGCCCTCATTTGGACTTCCAACCTTCAAAATTCTGAGGCAGTAAATTCCTATTCATTAAAGTTAGCCACTTACAGTGTTTTTTAGTTGTTATATAAGCCCTAAATAACTAAGACACCATACATGCTTTAAAAATGCATTTTTCTTGTTGTTAGGTGCCCTCCAGTCAGTTTC
This sequence comes from Dugong dugon, assembly GCA_030035585.1. Classification (NCBI taxonomy): domain Eukaryota; kingdom Metazoa; phylum Chordata; class Mammalia; order Sirenia; family Dugongidae; genus Dugong; species Dugong dugon. The sequence goes on along the minus strand of CM057477.1, from coordinate 43,498,203 downwards.
CACTCATAGACCCTATGTACACCAGAAGGAAACCCTGTCCTGAGCCACCCTCACAATCATTGCTGTTTCAGCCCATTGTTGCAGCCACTGTGTCAATCCATCTCGTCAAGAGTCTTCCTCTTTTAGTCTGACCTTCCCTTCTCCAGGGACTGGTCCCTCCTGATAACACGTCCAAAGTACATGAGACAAAGCTGTACCTCTTCCAAGGCAGATTTGTTCATTATCATGGAAGTCCATAGTATATTCAGTATTCTTCACCAACACCATAATTCAAAGGTATCAATTCTTCTTGAGTCTTCTTTATTCATTGTCCAACTTTCACATGAATAGAAGGTGACTGAAAATATCATGGCTTGGGTCAAGCACATTTAGACTTCATAGTAATATCTTTACTTTCCAACACTCTAAAGAGGTCTTTTGCAGCAGATTTGCCCAGAAGATTTGCAGTAGGGCCTTTGATTACTTGACTGCTGCTTCCATGGGCGTTGATTGAGGATTCAAGTAAAATGAAATCCTTGACAACATCAATATTTTCTCGGTTTATCATGACATCGCTTATTGGTCCAGTTGTGAGGATTTTTGTTTTCTTTATGTTGAGATATAATCCATACTTAAGGCTGTAGTCTTGGATCTTCATCAGTAAGTACTTCAAGTCCTGTTAGCTTTCAGCAAGTAAAGTTGTGTCATCTGCATATTTTAGGTTGTTAATGTGACGTCCTCCAATTCTGGTGCCACGTTCTTCTTCACATAGTCCAGCTTCTCGGACAATTTACTCAGTATGCATATTGAATAAATTATGGTGAAAAGATACAACCTAGACTCACAACTTTTATGATTTTAAACCATGCAGTTTGAACAACTGCCTCTTAGTCTATGTATAGGTTCCTCATGAGCACAATTAAGTGTTCTGGAACTCCCATTCTTCACAATGTTATCCATAATTTATTATGACCCACACAGTTAAATGCCTTTGCATAGCCAATAAAACTCAGGTAAAGATCTTTCTGGTTTTCTCTGCTTTCAGTCGAAATCCATCTGACATCAACAAAGATACCCCTGGTTCCACGTCCTCTTCTCAGCCTGGCTTGATTTCTGACAGTACCCTGTAGATGTACTGCTGCAGTTGTTTTGAATTATCTTCAGAAAATTTTATTCATATATGATATCAATGATATTGTTTTATAATTTTTGCATTCTGTTGGATCACCTTTCTTTGGAAATGAGTACAAATATGGATCTCTTCCACTTGGTTGGCCAGGTACCTGTCTTCCAAATTTCTTGGCATAGATAGATGAGTGAGCGCTTCCAGTGCTGCATCCATTTGTTGAAACATCTCAGTTGGTATTTCGTTAATTCCTGGAGCTTAGTTTTTTGCCAGTTCCTTACAGCGCAGCTTGGACCTCTTCCTTCAGTACCATGGGTTCTTGATTATATGCTACCTCCCGAAGTGATTGAATGTTGACCAATTATTTTTGTCTGTACAGTGACTCTGTATATTCCTTTCATCTTCTTTTGATGCTTTCTGCATCATTCAATATTTTGCCCATAAAATCATTTAAAATTGCAGCTTGAGGCTTGAATTTTTTCTTCAGCTCTTTCAGCTTGAGAAATGCCAAGCGTGTTCTTCCATTTTGGTTTTCTAACTCCAGGTTTTTGCACATTTCATTGTAATACTGTACTTTGTCTTCTCGAGCCGCCGTTTGAAATCTTCTACGTAACTTCTTTACTTCTTCATTTCTTCCATTTGCTTTAGCTACTCTATGTTCAAGAGCAAGTTTCAAAGTATCTTCTGACATCCATTTTGGTCTTTTTTTCCTTTCTTGACTTTTAATGACCTTTTGCTTTCTACATATATGATGTCCTTGATGTTGTTATCTCACAACTCCTCTGGTCTTCAATCATTACTATTCAGTGTGTCAAATCTTGAGATGCACTCCAAATTCAGGTGGAATATACTCAAGGAGGCATTTTGTCTGTCACAGAATTGTTTTAGTTTTCTTCAGCTTCAGCCTGAACTTGCATATGAGTAATTGATGGTCTGTTCAGCCGTTGGTTCCTGGCCTTGTTCTGACTGATGATACTGAGTTTTCTATTGTCCCTTTCCACAGATGTAGTCAATTTGATTCCTGTGTTTACCATGTGGTGAGATCCTTGTGTATAGGCACTGTTTATGTTGAAAAAAGGTATTTGCAATGAATTAGTCATTGTTCTTGCAAAATTCTATTTTTGCAATCGCTAGCAGTTTCTATCACCAAGGCCATATTTTCCAACTATTGATCTATGTTTCCAACTTTTGCATTACAACCCTCAGTAATTATCAATGCATCTTGATTGTTTGTTTGATCAATTTTAGACTGCAGAAGTTGGTAAAAATCTTCAATTTCCTCATCCTTGGCATTTTTCTTAGGTTCTGAAAAATTATATCATTTTTCACATTTAAAGGGGTATTTTTACAACTTCTTTGGAAATTTATAATTAAAGCTTAAAAAGGAGCATTTTTCTACTTTTTCAGTGGAAACTTTATTCTAGAGTAACCTAAGGTGCTCGTTTGACAAGGATAAGTTGTTCTGTATAGTGGAAAGTCATTTAACCTACAAATAAGAAATGATGACTTTTTTTAAAAGTTCTTTCACAATATTGATAAAATTATTGATTCATGCAAGAATATCTGTTTTAAGATATAAGATTAATGACTGATGAGGAACTGGACAGTCTTGTAATGTCAAAGTAACATTACATATTTTTATTTTTACTTGCAAATAACTCTAAAGTTGGATAATCACAATATTATCACTCAAATTCAGGGGCCAATCTTAGCACATGAAAAATTTGAAAACCAGATATTCTATCTTAGTCTGTATCTTTGTTATCTAGTGCTGCTATAACAGAAATACCATAAGTGAATGGCTTTAACAAATAGAAATTTATTCTCTCACAGGCTAAGAGGTTAGAAGTCCAAATTCAGGGTGCCAGCTCCAGGGGAAGTCTTCCTCTCTCTGCCAGTTCTGGGGGAAGGTCCTTGTCATCAACCTTCCCCAGTTGAGGAGCTTCTCAGCACAGAAATCCCAGGTCCAAAGGACACGCTATTCTCCTGGCTCTTGTTTCTTTGTGGTATGGGGTACCCATGTCTCTCTGCTTACTTCTCTCCTTTATATCTCAAAAGAGATTGACTTAAAATACAATCTAATCTCATAGACTGAGACCTGCTTCATTAACATAACTGCCACTAATCCCACCTCATTAACATCGTAGACATAGCATTTACAACACACAGGAAAATCACATCAGATGACAAAATGGTGGACAATCACGCACTACTGGGAATCATGGCCTAGCCGAGTTGACAGATTTTGGGGGGGGACACTATTCAATCCATAACAGTCTGTACAACAACCTAGTCTGTACAATGTTAAATCAAAGAGAGAGAAGGAAAAGGAGAGAGAGAAAAAAAAATGAGGTTAAGGAGAGAAGACAGTGAATGGGAAAAAGATTAAAAGAGACTTAAAGAACTTTAAAAAACGATGTATTCTTTTAAATTTACTGTCTTGTATTTCCTAATTTATACAATGCAATGTATATACACATATACATATTTTAGACTTCTGTATATATATATATATATATATATGCACATATATATCTGTATATATAAGGTATATATACATATATATATAAACATACATAAGATATATATAAACTCATAGCAACTCTATAGGACAGAGTAGAACTGCCCCATAGGGTTTACAAGGAGCTTCTGGCGGATTTGAACTGCCAACCTTTTGGTTAGCCACTGAGCTCTTAATCACTGCTTCATGAGGGCTCCTAATATAGGTTTGTTATGAGTTCAACCGACTTGACGACATCTAACAACAATCAACAAGGTATATATACATATATATATGTATATATACTATATCTTTCATAATATAAACATCTTTATGCTTTAAATATTTTTAAAAATAAATTTTCTCTTTAGTAATTACCAAACTTTCAAAAATTATTTCTCTTATGCAAAAGCATAAATGGTTTTAATATGCCATTCTTCAGCCCTTTTGTAATAGTTTTCTTCTCACTGTTATGATACACCTTTTGTGTAGAGTATTACCCTGTTATCACCACTTTTTAATTTCTTCCTCTAGAGGTATCAGTATCGCCATGTTGTTGATCCATTATCTTTATCTGCAGTTGCCTTTTTAAAGGGTTTTATCTGTTCTCTATATGTTCTATTTGTAACAAAATTAATGTTTTAATGTTATCTTCAGCTGTATTTTTCCCTCTTAATATATTACAGATAACATAAAACAAGTAAGACCACTTTAAGAGGGGGTGACAAGCATTCCATAAAACTGCTAAAATATTTGCAGTTGGATGTTCTCACCAGGTACATGAGTTGTATTGCCCCTGGTCTTTACAAAGTAGAGTGAAGCTAATTAAGTGCCAAATTTTATGATGTAGTAGATAAATATGTGACTGCTTAGGTCACAACCATCCTCTTCTGTGATCAAGGCCTTCAATAGAGATGGGCTGGATCCTAATACCCAAATCTCTGCCACACAAGTATTAGATTGTTTTGACCACTATTGATACATCTAAGAGTAGATAAATCAAAGGAAAACAAGCATTGGCACCAAGCAGATCAGATTGCTCTATCTTGTGGTTGAGAGATATAGAAAAAAATAATATTGAGTTCACTGCAACTAAGTCACTCTGAATAGTGAAGATCTAGAAACGGGTCCTAGGATCCTGGCTGCTGAGCTACCAGGGCTTAGCAGTGAGTCAGATTCTTCCTTTGATTTAAATGTATCCCACTGCTTCTAGTCTGTGGTTGAGGCTAGTAACATTCCAAACATCTCTATCTTTTAAAAAATATTTCATTAGACATAGTTACTTTCTACTGTTTATATAAAAATATACAAACCTTACATACAGAATTTGCTGATCATATTAGTTATATGAATTGGAATCAACTCAATGGCAACTAGTTTTGGTTTTTTATTAGCTGTACACCAAAAAAAGAAGAAAGATTATAACTTTCAGAATGGTATTTACACACTCTATTATTTCAATCTCCTCACCAAAATTTTAGGCACTGAAAAAGCCAATAATTATATCACGCAAATCAGTGACATATGTCATTTGTTGCGGTAACATAACAATGAAATATATATATACATATATATATGCATATATATATATTCAAAAGTCTATAATTTCTTTAAACTACCATTCCCCTTAAATTTTAGGAGTACTGTTCTGAATCTCTGGATAATGGATTACATGGTGACACATTTCAGTATGATGAGTCAGGCAAAGGGAATGTCTCTGAAATTTTACCAGTTGACTTGCAGCTAACAAAGACTTCAAATATATTTTAAAAGAATTAGAGTACATAACAAAGTTTTTTTTTAGCCTTTTGAAATACCAGTCAATCCTGAATTATTACTTAGATTGTTTTAGTTGCTCTTAAGAAGAGATTGTTACATTTGCAAAAAACAGTACACAGCATTCTGATCTTTCAGGAGTGTAGCTTAGTTTAGCCTTTTGTAATAAAATAAATTCTCTCTATATATTTTAGTTAGATATGCTTCTTATTTGAGGAGCGAGTTTTTTAATAAAGATAATGTGCACCTAACTAAAGGAAGGAGTCATGGTGGTACAGTGGTTAAGAGCTCAGCTGCTAACCAGTTAGAATCCACCAGTTGCTCCTTGGAAACCCTATGGAGCACTTCTATTCTGTCCTATAGAGTCTCTGTGAGTCGGAATTGACTCAACGGACAACAGTTTCATTTTTTTGGTTTTAAGTAAAGGAAATCTAGATTCCAAATTATGAATTTATTATTTAAAATAAATTTTTATTTGAAAGATTTTACTTTATATGTAATAAGTCAGCATAACATATATGTGGGTATAAATGAATGTGTATAATTATATGTATATAATAAATATTCAAATCACTCCATGTTCTAAGAAAATATAGAGCATTGAAGTTAATTTTTGTTCAGCTATTAAACTAATACATTCAATTAGAAAAATAATTTAACCACTTTAATAATCATATCCATACATTCAACTTACAAATGTAAACTGAAAATGTAAAACATTTTAAGAATATAGATCCAATGTAAAGGTTCTTGTTGTTGTTTTTTATCAAATATATATTGAACATACCTCAACTCAAGGCCAAACGTAGCCTCAATCTCACCTTGCAACATCAAGCAAAAATTAAACCCATTACTTTTTTTTTAAATTTTTTTAATTGTACTTCAGGTGAAGGTTTACAGAACAAATAGTTTCTCATTAAACAGTTAGTATGTATATTGTTTTATGACATTGGTTAACAACCCCAAGACATGTCAACACTCTCCCTTCTTGACCTTGGGTTTACTATTACCAGCTTTCCTGTCCCCTCCTGGCTTCTAGTCCTTGTCACTGGACTGTTGTGCCCCAGTTTTGTTTTATGGGCCTGTCTAATCTTTGGCGAAAGGGTGACTCTCGGAAGTGACTTCATTACTGAGCTAAAAGGGTATCCAGGGGCCATACTCTAGGGAGTTCTCCAGTCTCTGTCAGGTCAGTAAATCTGTTTTGTTTTTTTTTTTTGAGTTAGAATTTTGTTCCACATTTCTCTCCAGCTCTGTATGGTACCCTCTCTTGTAATCTCTGTCAGAACAATCAGTGGTGGTAATTGGGCACCATCTAGTTGTACTGGATTCAGTCTGGTGGAGGCTGTGGTCATTGTGGTCCATTAGTCCTTTGGACTAATCTTTCCCTTGTATCTTGTTTTCTTCATTCTCCCTTGCTCCTGAAGGGGTAAGACCAGTGAAGTATCTTAGATGGCTGCTCATAGGCTTTTAAGACCCCAGACACTACTCACCAAGGTAGAATGCATAACATTTTCTTTATAAACTATGTTATGCAAATTGAGCTAGATGTTCCCCGAGATCACGGTCCCCATAGTCCTTAGCCCAGTATTTTCATCCCACAGGGAGTTTTGGATGTGTCTATGGAGTTTCCTTGACCTTTCCTTGTACAAGCTGTGTACTGTCTTACCTTCACCAAAGTTACCATTTATCTATTGTCTATTTGTGTTCCCCCCGACAACAATCCCCTCCCTTGTAACCAACAAAGATTGTTTCTTTTTGTGTGTAAACCTTTTCATGAGTTTTTATGGTAGTGGTCTCATACAATGTTTGTCCCTTTGTGATTGACTTATTTCACTCAGCATAACACCCTCCAGATTCATCCATGTTATGAGATGCTTCGCAGATTCATCATTGTTCTTTATTGTTGCATAATACTCCATTGTGTGTATGTACCATAATTAGTTTATCCATTCATCTGTTCATGGGCATTATCATGGAGTGAATTTGTACCCCCAAAATATCTTTCAACTTGGCTGGGTCATGATTCCCAGTATTGTATAATTGTATACCATTTTGTAATCTAATATGATTTTCTTATGTGTTGTTCATTCAATCACTATGATCTGATAAGACCTACTAGCAGCAGTTATGCTGACAAGGTATACAAGATTAGATAGTGTCTTAATCCAATCTTTTTTGAGATATAAAAGAGAGAAGTAAACAGAGACACAGGGGAACCTCGCACCACCAAGAAAGCAGTGCCGGGAGCAGAGAGCGTCCTTTGGACCTGAGATTCCTGGGCAGAGAGGCTCCCAGACCAAGGGAAGATTGATGACACAGACTTTCCTCCAGAGTCGACAAAGAAAGCATTCCCTTGGAGCTGAATTTAGACTTGTAGCCTACTGGACTGTGAGAGAATAAACTTCTCTTTGTAAAAGCCATCCACTTGTGGTATTTCTGTTAAGGCAGTCCTAGATTACTAAGACAGGAATCTAGGTTGTTTCCGTCTTTTCGCTTTTGTGAACAATACTGCAGGGAACATGGGTGTGCATATGTCTATTTGTGTGACGGCTCTTATTTCTCTAGGATGTATTCCTAGGAGTGGGATTGCTGGATCATATGTTATTTCTGTTTCTATTTCTAGCTTTCTAAGGAAGCACTATATCATTTTCCAAAATGGTTGTACCATTTTGTATTCCCACCAGCAGTGTATAAGAGTTCCAGTCTTTCCACAGCCTCTCCAACATTTGTTATTTCTAGTTTTTTTGACTTGTGCCAGTAATGCTGGGATGAGATATATCTCATTGTGGTTTTGATTTGCATTTCTCTAATGGCTAGTGATCAGGAGCATTTCCTCACTTGTCTGTTGGCTGCCTGAATGTCTCATTTGGTGAAGTGCCTGTTCAATTCCTTTGACCATTTTTTAATTTGATTATTTGTCTCTTTGTTGTAGAGGTGTTGGATTGTCTTGTAGGTTTTAGTGATTAGAACTTTGTCTGATTTGTAATAACCAATTTTTCTCCCCAGTCTGTAGGTTCTCTTTTTACTCTTTTGGTGAAGTCTTTTGATGAGCATAAGTGTTTAACCTTTAGAAGATCCCAGTTATCTAGTTTATCTTCTGGAGTTCATGTGTTGTTGTTTATAGTTTGTATCCTGTTAATGCCATGTATTAGGGCCTCTAGAGTTGATCCTATCTTTTCTTCTATGAACTTTATAGTTTAAACCCATTACATTTTTAAGGGAAGACTATAAAGGCCATGGTTAATTGTCTATTGTATTGCCTTTGAGCAATATATATTGTATAGCTCTCAAATCAGTACTACCAGTTTATACATAAAAAGTAAAGTATTTAATTTCACAGTTAAAGATTTTCATGACATGATAGTGGAAAGGGTGTTTATGCCTGTATATATGACATCACCAAGCCAAAAAAACTAGTTGCCATCGATTCTGACTCATAATGATCCTATAGGACAGAGTAGAACTGCCCCATAGGGTTTCCAAGGAGCAGGTGGTAGACTCAAACTGCCAACCTTTTTGTTAGCAGCCAAACACTTAACCACTATGCCATCAGGGCTCCATATATGACATTAGAAACAATAGAAGTTTAGAAACCTTTTTTTTGAGAAATAAGATTAAAAAATACAACTATTTTATTTTGAATTACATTAAATTTATATGCTTTTGGCCATAAAGTACTGTTGGCCAAAAGTAAATTAACATATTTTAGGGAATTCAAGAATAAAGTTTGAATTCCATAAACCTTTTATTTTACATCAGAGACTTGGTTTTATCCAAAAATTTAATGTGCAAACAGTTATTAACCAGGCATACAGTGTTACTTAATGCAAAATTTTGTTAGGCTTACCCATAAAGTACAGCATAATGAACATATTTTCTGATTCAACAAGGTATGTTTATTGAATATCTAACATAGGATTAGCAATGCTAGTCCTTTCCTGTTCCAAATGGGTGCCCAATATAGCTAAAACATGGGGAGTATGTGCATGATTTTGGTTGTGTTGAAAAGAAAGATCTAACAAAGCAGAAAAAATAAATCTATTCATTCAAACTTTTCTGTTAGGATGTATGATGCCCTGAGTGTAGACAAAAAGATGGGATATTGCATCTAAAACTAGCACTGAGTACTTTTGTACATCATCACTTAGCATAGGGTTTTGGCAGTCTGGTATTCTGTGTCATAATGTGTGTATGGTGGAGAGTAGCATATGTCTGGCATATCCATTCATGTCAAGGACTGGTCAATATACATGCCTAATTCCTTGCAGTTCTCACCAATTCCTATGAAGTTAAAGTTGTCAATACCACATAACAAATGAGAAAATTAAAGTTCTGAGTGTAGTGCTTTCTTCTATTTCCGACGTCACGGAGCTTGTAACAGAGCTAAGATGAAAATCCAAAATTGTTTAAAACCTAAATTCGTGATTTTCTCCCTACACATTATTGTCCTCAATGATTAGTTCCTTCAGGAACAGTAAATATTCATTTGCCTTCTTGCTTCAAGAGTGAGAGTGACCCCATTAATTGAAATGATGAACATTAGCTGCAAAGAGAAGGCAGAGTTTTGGATAGTATTTTGTCTAGCCCTGCAGCATATAGCTTAAGAAATACTGACTTAAAAAGAACTGCATAAAAACCAAGACCTGACTCATGGAGTCACTGTGCATCCAGGGCACCACTCCATCAATATTCACAGGAATTACTTTCCATTTGTTTTCATAACATTTCAAAGAATCTCTGTTATCGTACCATATACACAGCGAAGGGATTTAACAAGATTATTTGTCTAACTTAAGAATGTGATACGGCAGACAATCATCATACATGCAGCTAGTAGTTATGTACTCAATAGTTTCATAAACTGACTCTGTCTGGTTTTCTAGTTATTAACTTGTCAGTCACAGAATACCTTGCTTCCAGATATTAAATTTATGAATATAGAAATATACACTACATGCCCCTCTCTTCTGGGAAAACCATCAGATATGAGATTTTGTTAAATGTGTTACAAGGATACAAACTTAAAGATTTATCTTTGAGGAGAACATGGAGTTTTGCTATACTATTCTTATAAAGTTCTCTACCATTTAATCATTCATAAAAGCCCCTTGAGTCTTCATCACATTTAGATATTAATCCTATCAATTATGTAAAAAAAAAAAATCTCAGTTTATGATCTTGCAGACTAAAGCTCTGGACCAAATTTCAAAAACTATTTGTTATACCTGATTAAAATCTGTATTTTTTTTTAATGTTTTCCTATGCAGTGCCATAAAATTCTGTTATCATCATCTACAAGTCAATTCTAGAAGAATATTTTTGTAGGATTGAGAGTTTAAATTATGTGACAGCATAACTGAATGAGTGTAGACATGAAGTAATCTGTGAACATGTGAGTTTTATCTACCACAATCAAGACCATACATGCGTGGACATGTAGGAGAAATATAATGGAGAGTTTTCACCGTCTTTGAAATCAAATTGATGTAGGCTAAGAGCTAAAATTAGATCATATTATAGATCAGAGAATAAGCCTACAGTCATTTTAATGTTTCCAAGTGATTTCCAGGCCACGATCGCAGATCCAATATCCAAGAGAGAAGATGGATAGTCACTGGAGTACAATTTCCAGTAAACTATTTCTGTGATGGGAAGCACTTGAAAATTTTTACAGAGAATAGTGTGTTACCAGATATTATGAATAAATTGCCATGAAGTACATGAAAGAATATGAAAAGATAACCTTGGAGTAAACAAAGTGACCTAGATTATTTGCTTTACAAAGACAGAACTTTTCGGAACTTCAGAACTGAAGAAATGTAAACTTTCCTTCCTTAAAGCACTTAATCAAATGTAGTAGCAAGATATACATGTTTGTTTGAAAATGATTTTGTGACCTGAAAGGATTTTTGTCTTTTTTCTAACTGATATGAGTGATATACCTACTCAAATGTTATCTGGTGAAAAGTGCTGTAAATGATCTCATCTCCAAAACCAACACCCACTGAAGGAAGTGGCAACTTTCTCTTTGTATCCATGATTTCTAAATTAAATATTGACTTCAAACAATATGAAAACTGCTTTTTCAATCTACTTTTGCTTTCCTAATAATCTAATCTCTCTTTTCTTATTGCTGTAAATAAGTAAAGCCTATTCAGTATTGTTGATATCACAGCAAATTTAAATGAGATCTATTCTGAACTGTGCCCTCGCTGTTCCTCATGTTTGACAAACCCTCATCAATGTTTGGGAACTGGCTAGTCTAAGATGAAATGCTTCTATTCATAGTCTCTAGAAGTAATCAATTTGCTTAAATATAACATTTAAAACTTTCAAAAATAAAGCTTTACAATGCCTAAAATAAGCTGCTTTGAAACTTCAAATTCATATGAATTTTAAACGATCAGTTTGCAAATAAAATCAGCATCAAATAGCTTTTGTCCTTAAAAGTCATAATTAAAAGTATTTGGCTCTTCCACATTTATCTCTTCCCACATATGCAATTTTTCTAAATTTAATTGGAGTGTTTCTATTAATAACCTAATCCATAAAATTAGAATTTTGCTAATTATATCTCATTAGAGGAAAATCTATTAATATTCCCAAAAAGAATAGAGAATTATGTTTAAATATATATACAGAGAGAGAGATGACAATACTCTTTAGATTATTGGAATGGAACTGAGTTCTCTGTGATATGAAAACAATTATGAAATCTCTTAGCTTAAAATTCCTTCTCCATATTTTTGTTTAAATAATATTTAAAATTGCAACTTTTTTCATGAAGACTTTCCTGATTGATCAAAAGGTCATTTCCTCAATTCTTACTCAATACAGAAATTCAGACCAAATGCTCCTTCCTCATAATTACCATTTGTAAAAGTACCACATAATTCAAGCTTTGAAACCTCATTCAATAAAATCACATTCAACAAACATTTTACAACATATTACATGATAGATATTGAAGTGGATGATAAAAAAATCACAATAAATAAGACATGGACAGAACATACAGAGAACTCATATTCTAGTATTGGGGATAAAATTGTGGGTACGTTATTCAGCTCCCAAACAGGAAAATAAATGAAATAATAAAATAAATAACATAGTTTTTTACTGCAGAAAAAGTGATTGATTTTCTCAGGGAAAGGACAGAGATACTGGTACCAAAAAAGGAAGTCTGTTGGATTTTGAGAAGAAGCAATAGCATGCTTGGAAGAACTAATGTATACACTAACATGGTGTGTTCAGGGAGTCCATATATAATAATGGCAGAATCATAGGTAGTTTTGTAGACAGTGAGGGAGGGTAAATAATTTAGACAGGTAATTAGGGAAATTATCTTGCAACCAATGGAGAATCTTGAACACTTTAAGCTTGAAATAGACATGGTAGAATTTACATTATAATAAAGTAGAATTTAAAATTACAGAGAAAAGATTAATAAAGGAAAATAGAGTCAATGGGACAGAGATTGTAAATCCTCACCAAACCCAGATCACCTCCCTTTCTTGGAAACATGGAAAGAATTTTCCATCTGCCTTGAGTATATATTGGGCCCATGTGAATTATTCTGGCTAATAGGATATGAAGGAGGTTAAGGCCTCCGGTGATTTCCCTATGATCTCTTCCTTTGCTAAAGAACATTCTGAAGCCATATGTCTTTCATGTGGAGAGAATAAATTCAAAAGCCTAAGATGGGTTTTAAAGATAAAGCTATAAGATACTACATTAAGACAAATATGAATGAATTATAGAGAAGAAAGAGAATATGTGTAGAATATAAAATCAGAGAATAAGCCAAGGCCCGTATAGTATGGCAGGGTAAGATCTTGGCTAGGACTTTGGATTTTATTCTATTTGTAATAGGAATCCATGAAATATTAATTTTTGCTTTCAAGGAAAGAATAATCTATACTATTGCATATATCATTTATTCATTTGTTTTTATTGCTGAGTAGTGTTTCAGTGTTTGAATGTATAACATTTCTATCCATTAACCAGTTGAGTTGTATTCAGGTTTGGGTAATCTCATAGTTAATAATCACTTTGTACAGCACCAAGGAGGGCTCTCTTTGGTCTCCTACACTACCTCTACTCTTTCTCATGAACTGCAGGTAGATGACCATTGGTAAATAACTTAAGAATGAATGTAAACTACTCTTATGTCTAGAGTCTGAGCTTTTTAAGACAGACATTTTTAAGTTTCAGCTTTTTAAGACATACATGCCTTTTCGCAGTTTATTCAAATTTAACTGATTTGTCCTTACCTGCTCATATGACAGCTAGAGCTTCTTTATCCCATCTTCTTTCATATGTGAGACAATTTATACGGTCTATCTCATTGTAGAAGCTTGTCTCCTTTGAATTCCAGTTACTTGGTCATCTTACAAGCTCAGCTCAAGGATGGGCTCAAGAACAGTTTTGATTCTGTAGTTTATCGTAGGTTTTCTTGGTTACTTGGGAGGTTCTTTTGAGTTTTTTACATCTCAAGATAGAGCAAAACCATTTGTTATAATGTTTGAACATCTGTGATCTGAGGAACAGTTTTATTTTTTTCCAAGGTGAAGAAGCTATACTTGGTTTAGGTGGGTACTAGTGACAATTTACATCCAATTCTTTTTTGTTTGTTTTTAATATAGAAATTTTAAACATATACAAATGTAGACAGATCACAAGAAACAATCAAGCAGTGTCAACAATAATGAACGCATGATCAATCTTGTTCATGTATATCTCTTGACTGCATACCATCCACTTATACACTATATCCTGTCATCTGTAGATCCTATGAAGACATAGTTAATATTTATTCTATTACCTGTCACCTGGAGTTAGGGCATCTGATGCTGTTGCACTCTTCCTAAGCCTTGATCTAAATCAATGATAAAATGGTGAAAGTAAAGAAAGAGAAAAAAATTAACAAGAAAAGAATCCCCTGCCTTAGTTATCTAGTGCTTCTATCACAGAAATACCACAAGTGGGCGGCTTTAACAAACAGAAATTTATTTTCTCACAGTTCAGGAGGTTAGAAGTCTGAATTCAGGGCACCAGGTCTAAGGGAAGGCTTTCTCTGTCTTTCGGCTCTGGGGGAAGGTCATTATCTCTTTTCAGCTTCTGTTTCTTGATTCCTTGGAGATCTCATGTGGCATAACATCTGTCTTCCCCTGTGATGGTTAAGATTGTGTGTCAGCTTGGCTGGGCCATGATTCTCCGTGTTTATAAGTGATCACTCCCATGATTGAATATGCTGTGAGTAGCCAATCAGATGAAAGGGAGTTTCCTTGGGGGCTTGGCCTGCATATGAATATAAGCAGACATTCTGGCTTTTTGCTTACTCTGGATCCTGCAGCTGCCTCCTGTGGTCTCACCTAAGGTTCTTGGGACTTGAGCTGTCAGCTTATCTGCCAAACTCAGGATTCATTGATCTTCACAGCCTGCTGATCTTGGGTTCGCCAGCCCCTGCAGCTATGTGAATCAGGAGAAACCTTGCTGTCTTGCCTGCTGATCTTGGAATTTGTCAACCTTCACAGCTTGTGAGTGGGAGCCCTACTCTTCAATCTGCAGATCTTGGGCTCACCAGCTTCTGCAGCTGCGTGACTTGGAAGAAGCCTCTACCCTGATCCACAGACTTGGGGTGTTCTAACCTCTACAATCAGGTGAGCTGTTTCCTTGATATAAATCTCTCTCTATAGATATACTTATACGCTTTACTGGTTTTGCTTGTCTAGAGAACCCAGGCTAAGAAATCCACCATCTGTGCTTTTTTTACAGTCTGCTTAATCTGCTCTTTTACATCTCAAAAGAGATTGACTTAAAACACATCCTACGCTAATAATGTCTCATTAACATCACAAAGAAAACTCTATTCCCAAATGGGATAATAACGCAGATATAGTAGGATTTACAACACATATTTTTTTGGGACTACAATTCAATTCATAACACTCCTTCATTCTTCCTGGACCACAGGGATCCCTTTTTGAGTTTTCCATTCAGGGAAAAGATGCCTACACTGCTACTGCTTCTTCTGTTTCTGTTTTCAGATCAGGAGTGCAAGTGAGAACTAGGGCATGCCTCAGGGACAGGGGCATGAGAGGAAAACACAAAAACAGGAATTGTCTGCCCTCTCTCCAATCCACACCACTCTCTTCCAGGTTCTTTGACATTTTCAATTTTCTGGTTGATATTTTTATTTCAACATATCTTCATCTCAAATTCAGTTTTTCAAAACTAAACTTCATTGTCTAGATCTAATTATTATAACCACTACCTTTATATGCCTTCTAATGGCTTACTTTCTCACAGTCAGTAAACAGACTGAATCCCTACGCATGTCCTCCTTTTTACCTATATATATTGTCTTCTAGTCTGTTACCATAGATAAAAACTTTAGGTGCCAGTGAAAACCATATTACTTATTAGTGCACATCTTTTCTCATCTACTAAATGGCACTGTTCCACAATTTCCCTCTCTCTTTTCATATGGTCAATTTTTTTCACAATGAAGTGCGTCATTGCTATCAGCCTGAGACCTTTCTATTCTCTCTCCTTCTTAGAAAAAAAAAAAAAGAATAAAAAGAAGAGAAGAGAAAATTACATCTCTTGCCAGTTACTGCTTCCTGTTTATGCTCCCTAGCAGAGAAAATATCTCAAGAGTTGTCCATATTCACTGCCTCAAATTTATGTTCTCTTATTCATTCTTTAACCACTACTCTCAGGATTTTGCAACATTGTTGAACACAAATAGCTCTAGTTTAAGTCAACAGTTTTATTCACATTGATGAATCCAGTGATTATTTCTCAGTCTTCATCTTATTTAAAATATCAGTAGGTTTTGAAACAAATGATTGGTCCCTCTCCCTTAATACATTTTCTTTATTTGGTTTCCAATCAGAACTAGCTTCATTGGTGTGAGGTCTGTGCAGTCACGCAGAGCCCTGGATTGAGAATGGTCCTGAGCTTGGTTTAATTCTATGCTGTCTCTGCCTTAAAATTTTAAATTTCATTTACCATTTTGAACAATGGTCTCACATTTTTATTTTGTGTTCAGACCCACAATGTATGTTTCCATTCTGCTCTCAGTATAAAGCTATTTCCTCCTATCTTTCTTATTGCTGCATCTCAATCTCTTTCCTTGTTCCTTCCTCTTATTGCATTCTTTGACCCCTTTCTCCTTTATCTACAATCATTTCCTTGATTATCTCATCCATTCCCATGGCGTAAATACCATCTATTCCATGACATGTCTAAAATTTGTACATTTAGACCAGACATACTACCCTTCCAAACTCCATTTTGCCTAACTAACTGTCTCTTCAACTCTCAAGCACAATATGTCTAAAACTGAACTTATGATCTTTCTTTTCCACCCTGCTCTATCCATATCCTTTCTTCCAGGTGCTCATTTACTCACATTCTTTCCCTTCTCATTTCTGAGCTGTCAGAGAATCATGCTTATTTTATGTTCAAACAATATTTAGAATCTTATCATTTCATCATCACCAACAAGACAACCACTTTTTTTCTAAGCTGCTATGATCTCTCACTGGATTACTACTATAGCTTTTGAGAAGATCCAATGTCTCTGTTCTTTCTTTCCTTCAGTCTATTCTCAACAAAATAACCAATTTTTTTTATCATGAAAGTTACTTCAGATCATGCCTCTGTTCAAAACCCTCTAATGACTTCCATTTCGCGAGTCCTTACAATGACTTATAAGGCCTTATTTTGCCCCCAAAAACCTGTCACATGTTCTTTTCTGCCCCATTACTTGCTCAACTCAACCATACTAGACTCCTTGCTATTCCTCAGACACACTAGCCATATTCATATTTTAGCCTCATTGTTCTAGCTGTCTCTATCCAGAAACACTTTCTTCTAGATATGTACTTGGCTAACTCACATTTAAGACATTATTCATATCTCAACTTCACATTGAGGGTTACCTTGACCATTCTACTTTTTAGAAATTGAATTCCATATCTCCCCTACCTTGTTTTAGTTTCTATTGGCACATGTGCATGTTAATTTAAAAGATTAAAATCAGAGCCATTATTCCCTGTCCTTGAGTATAAAAAATGCAACCCAGCTGCAGCTGGGCTCACAAGGACTCACAAGGACACATCAGCTAGGCTCTGAGATGTAAAGACAACAGCTAGAGCAATCTTGGAAAACTTTTAGGGAAACTTTCAAAGAAACAAATCATTAGCAGCACAAAATACTCACATACTTTCGACTTTTATCTTTTTCTATTGTTGTTATTGTTAGGTGCCCTGGAGTCAGTTCCTACTCATAGCAACTGTATGTGCAACAGAAAAAAACACAACCTGGTCTTATGCCATCCTTAATGATTGCCATGCTTGAGCCCACTTTTGCAACCACTGTGTCAATCCATTGCTTTGAAGGTCTTCCTCTTTTTCAATGATCTTTTATCTTTCCAAGCATGACGTTCTTCTCCAGGGACTGATCCTTCCTGATAACATGGCCAAAGTATGTGAGACATAGTCTTGCCATTCTTCCTGCTAAGGAACATTTTGGCTATACTTCTTCCAAGACAGATTTGTTGTTCTTTTGGCAGTCCATGGTATATTCAATATTCTTTGCTAACAGCATAATTCAAAGGTGTCAATTCTTCTTCAGTCTTCCTTATTCATTGTCCAGCTTTTTATATGAGCATTTAGTAAATAGTATGATTTGTTGGACCAGTGAAGACCCTCCTGACTGTCGTTACTGAAACCTGTACCAATGATTATTAAGAAAGACAATTCAAAATGTAGAATCATAGTGATGTGGCAGCTTTTAGCCAATCTGTGAAAAGGTGAAGTTTTCCATGATTTTACCCATTTGTAATGTTAACATACGCTGATGATTCTATAACATCCCTCAGACTTGGACAGACATGGTTCTGGCAGTATGCTTGTCCATTTCCCACTTTTGCTTTGAACATATGCAGAATAAAATCTTTCTTTTTGCTTTACTGTAACTGGTGGTTTTACCCTAGGACAATTAATATGCGTTTTTTGCGTGTGTGCTTCACTGAAGCATTTTAAAGTATGTTGCCAAAATCACCCCTAAATATCAGCATGCATTTCCTAAAAATAAGAACATTTTCCTGCATAATCAAAATACTATTATCATAGTTTAATAAATTAATATTATCTTCCTAATGTCACCTAATAGCCAGTCCATTTACAAATGATCTTCGATTTTGTTACTGTTATTTTCATGGTTAAATGTTATCTAGTATAAAATAAGTTTTTCAGCATAAAAGATGTTAAGTAATATTGCTTTGATTGTAATATAGAAGAGAACATATATAAAGTTTTGACTTCGCTTATATTCTTTTAAAATGCAAACAAGAATCAGAATAAATCATCTTAGGGCAGAAGGACAAAATTTACATAAGTAAATTGTAAGCATTCTTGAATTTAGAAACAAACATATTTCTTCTCTAAAAGTGTATTTATAAGTAGGTGATTCTGCAAATTAAAATAAATAATGACAGACAGTGTGTAATTTTCTGAGGAACAGTACCTTAGCATATTAGTCATGAATAATAATTGGATAAAATAAAATCCAATCCCTTCATTTTACAGTTGGAAAAATAGAAGTTTATTAAAGATATAGTTGTCTTCTCCAAGAATAATAGTAAACAGTAGACTTGATAATTAAGTACATGTTGCTTTCATACCAGGCTTAGATTTTGAAACAAAAAACTTATTTCTTGCCCTTTCCACTTCCTCTTCCTTTAAAAATATTTATTAGAGGCAACTTGTGCACAATCAAGGCTATGTGAATGAGGAGGGGCAAAGGAATCTGTCAGCTGGCTTGAGGTAAAAGGACAAAAGAACCAGCAGCCACTTGATGCAGCGACTGTTGCTAAACCAGAGCCAGACACGCAGAGGATGGAGCACAACAGCAGTTGGCATAGGGCTGGGGTCAGTCAAGAAAGTTACAAGTGAGCCAGCAGCCTGCACTACTTGATCAGGGTCAAGAAGGTACCTGGTTTGACACAGAAGAATGGTTAGAGAAATACAATATTGCTGACATTCAAAATGGAGAAAGGGAGCCACTAGGTAAGGAATGTGAGTGGCCTCTAGAAGATGGTAAAGGCAAGAAACAAGATTCTTTCCAGAGTCTAGAGAAAAGAATGCAATTCTGTTGACGCCTTGATTTATGCCCAGTGAGACTTAACGTTGGACTTCTAACTTACAGAACTATAATTTGTGTGGTTTTCAGCTGCTAAGTTTGAGGTAACTTATTAAAGTAGCAATAAAAAGTTAATTCAGAAACCAGGTTTCTCACTACCAGAAAAGTAAATTACAAATATGGAAAAAGAGGAAACATACCAATGATCATGAAGATGACACAGGACCAGGAAATTTCGTTCTGTTATAGATAATGTCACCATGAGTCAGAGCTGACTCAATTACAACTAAAAATAACAAAAACAGAATAAATCCTATGGTGTTGCATTAGACTAGGAGATAATAAGGTGAACTCACATGTATTTCAAGATGTGTATATAAATACAAATATACCATAGCACATGGTTAAGCTCTGGACAACCACCCAAAAGTTTGACGATTCAAACCCACCCAGTGTGCCTCAGAAGACAAGCCTGACGATCTGCTTCCAAAAAGTCACAATCTTCAAAACTCTATGGAGCAGTTCTATTCTGCACACATGGGATCACCGTAAGTTGAAATCGACTTGACAGCAACACATATACACGTATGTATATGTATATACCACTTATATACATTATACATACATATATGTATGTACCGCTTATACACATATATGTGTATATGTGTGTGTATATATACACATATATGTGTATACAATTGTGTGTGTGTGTGTGTTTGCATTTATGTTTTGTACCTCAGTTCACTGATAGGGCCTAGGAATAACAGTATCCTGTTAGCAATGAGCACATGTGGTACCCAGATCTTGATTTCTAAATATCACGTTTTACTCAGAGGAAACAGGGATCTTAACAGAAATGGATGATCCCAGGACTAGGGAATAGAAGTACAAGAAGAACCTGAAAAACTTCATGCCAGAGTGCAAGGAAAAGCCAAAGAAGGATGGAGACTTGTCAAAGGGACACAAAAGTCAATTGAAGAGGCTCCCACTGTCCAAACCCAGGACAATTTGAGCATCAAAATAAAGGATTAGAGCAACTGATTATAATTCAGTGAATAATACGTGACTTCATACTGACCAAAACAAAGAAATGAAAAGAAAAACTAAAAATTGTGTAAACTCAATCTAATCATGAAGTGACATTAGACAAACTCAAATTGGGGAGCATTATACAAAATAACTAACACATATGTCTAAAGAAAACTTTAAGATTATAAAAGACAAGGAAAGATTTAGGAATGGTTCCAGATTGACTCAAGGGATAAGACAACTAGATCTTGATTGAATCCATTTGCTTTGAAAATGGTAGTATTTATCAATATCAACTCCTTTATTTTAAAAGATTATACTATTTTACTATGTAGGAGAATATAGTTTTGTATTAGGATACAAATAATTGTTCACATTTAATGAGACATCATATTTGGATCTACACAAATACATAAGAGTGAGAGAATGATACCTTGGTATTTTTGTTGTTGTTGTGTACCTTGGGGTTGATTCTAACTCACAATTACCCTATAGGACAGAGTAGACCTGTTTCATAGGTTTTCCTAAGAGAATGAGATAGTGGTGGTAAAATAATAACAACTGAGATATTTAGGTAAAGATACAAAAATGAAAAGTATTCAAGAGTTTCTTTTTACTATTTTGTAACTCCTGTCATTTTTAATTTTTTTCAAAATAAAAAGTAAAAGAAAATGATTTTACTATCTAAAAGTCACCATGAATAATTTTACTATCAGAGTTCTAATTTTGGTTGAATGACTTTTAATAAGAAGACTGCTACATTTGTATGAGATATTCTTTTTGTCCTCAAATAGATGCCACATAAGTAAACATGATTTAATTCCCCTGTGCTCATAAGTAATTTTCCAGGCTATAATTTTATGTATCATATAATAGACAACTCAAAATATTCCCAAGTACCCAAGTATGTCTTTGAAAACTCGGAGTGTGTAAGAAATTTTTTTGTTTTGTTTTTTTAAAGTTTGCATTGCATCTGTGTCCATTTCTCCTTTCTACCACCTATTTTTCTAGGCCAACTTCTACGAAGTAACATAGAACAAATCCCTGATGGAAGCCAAAATTAGCCATCAAAAAGGTTTATTCCTATAGATAACGAACATAGCCAAGAAAAAAGCTGCTAGGGTAAGATAATATCAGTTAACATCACCAAATAGTGATGATACATAAAGATTAGGACACATATTATGTATTGTATTTCATTCATTTTTTCTGAAAATAACAGATACGATTGGCAAACACTTGAATTATATTTGTAGACTGATAATTTTTATTTTTCAAACTTAAAAAAAAAAAGTTCCTGGCTCAATGGTGCAAGAGATCCTATACACACATATGAAACCAACATATTTTTAGAAAAAAAAATTATATCTGCTCCTGAATGCTACAGTTTGAAAATAAATAGATATATAGATAATGGATGAATAGATAGATAGAGAGACAGATAGATGGAAAATATATACAGATAAAAGATAAACCAAATACAATATATTTCAGAGATTAAAAATTTGAGATTATCTTCTTGAAAATGACATGAAAGTGCTAACATTAAGAAAAAGATATGAGTTGTTTCTACTATTTTCTTTATGAATTTTCTCCAGAATAGCTTTTTTGAGTGGCACTAAAATTCATATATTACATCAACGTTTTCCATAATTTGTTTTAAAGCTATTCTGGAGAAAATTCATAAAGAAAATAGAAGAAACAACTCATAAACCCTGGTGGCTTAGTGGTTAAGAGTTCAGCTCCTAACCAAGAGGCTGGCAGTTTGAATCCACCAGGCACTCCTTGGAAACCCTATGGAGCAGTTCTCCTCTGTCCTGTGTGGTTGCTATGAGTCAGAATCGACTTGATGGCAACAGGTTTTTGGTTAAAATTAATTTTTAAGAGAATAAAAAATAAATGATTTTCACTTGACCAGTACTTTATTCAATAATATCTTATGTAAGTTTATGTAAGTTACATTTATGTAAATTACATTTCTAAAGTGATATTTCAAAAAAAAAATTTTAAACAGGATGATAAAAAATGGAAGATAATTAGGAAAATCAACTTGACATTCAAATAATATCTGTTGAAATGAACCAGAATTATTAAATTTATTTTTGAGCCAAAAGTAACTTCAGTAATAAGGCAATTCAAAGGCTTCAAAATATTTATAGCTATAGTATTTGAGTATGTGTTTGTTTTTTCCCTCTTGATAGTGTTAGAGAACTCTGCCCACCTCATCAGCAAACTCCTTGTACACTAATTTAGTGCAACAACTCTGTAATAGACATACTTTTTTTAGAAAAGCGAGGTTGTGTGAAGAGAATATAAGATACTTTCACTTTGTCTGGAATAAATTGAATATTCTGTGGTTTTTTTTTTTTTTTCTTTTTTTCAAATTTTGAAATAGGACCTTTTCTTAAAAAAAAAAAAAGATATTGAACCTCTGATGAACAATCGTCATCAGAGAAATGAGAATGCCTGGTCTCTAGAACATTAGTTTGTTTTTTGTTTATCTGTTTGTTTGGTTTTGTTTTCTATCTCCTTGAAGTGGGTGTGAGGGAAAACTATAGTACCTCTGATAAAATAGAAATAATCATACCAGGAAAAGTTAGAAATAATTATTCTATCGTATGTATCTAAAGCCACCAAGGAATAAAATCACAACCTTTCATGTCTTATTTTCCAGAAATTTTTTCTACAAATATTGCATAATCGATTGTCTGATATTCAGGAAAAAATCTTGGAAAGTGACATCTTCTAAGTAGTTTAGAATTTCGTGTATGTCATGAAATCACATGCATACACATAACTCATGCACGCACACACGCACACACACACAAATAATCATAAGAAACTGGATAATTCACAAGAGATCTCCTAAATCAGTAGTGGAATTTATATCCTAAGGGAAAAGGTGAAAGAAGCAGATGGCACAACAAGGAATAAAACAAATACAGGAAGTTCCCTTGTGATTTTTTTCTTTATTTCCACAGTTTGGAGTTAGTGCAAATGTTTCCAAAGATGTTTGTGAATCTGAGCAATTGTAAACTCTCAGAATGTTAAAAAGGTACATATCTTCTGAAAATAAGTGCAAAAATGGGGAAAGAACAGTGCTATTTCTTTCCAATAGATCTAAGTGGATATTTTGAATACACATGCACAACCCTTACTGGGTCAGAGAAACAAAATAATAAATACTTCTTATACAATATTTCCAGTTTCTTGTAGACACAATAAGAAAAGGAGATTTTAGTAACAGAGGGTTGGAACATTAGACAATCCTTCAACTAACGCTGTTTGCGTTTTTTGTTTGGTTTTGTTTTCCACTGCTCCAGCTGCAGTGGTTTCAAAAATTTGCTGTTAATATGTCTGAGTGTCCACTCTCATCTTCTACTCTTCTATATCAAAGAAAACAAACTCTCTTTTTCTAAGATACTGCTTCTAGTATTGATTCCCTAGTCCTTTTCCATCTCTGAAATAATCCTTTATGCTTTATATCTTCCAATTTCACTGGCTCAATTTCTTTATCTAAAGACACTAGTAACTTCCCCATCACTATATTTTATCCACTGAATGCTGTTATTGAAATCACATGATTATACCACTTAACACCTCTAAAATTTCAATTTCTCCAACTTTTAAGCTGGTTTTCTGGTGTCATATATCAATCTTTTCACAAGTTTTTATTTAACCAATTCTTCTATTATCCACAATGATTATTCCACATCTTTAATAATTGATTAAAGGTATATGACATTGCTCCATAATTTTTAGGAATAAAATGAGGCATTAGTATTAATCTTGGTGAAGTAAAAGAGCTGAACAGAAGATTTCAAAGGGCGGCTTAAGAAGACAAAGTAGCGTATTATAATGACATGTGCAAAGACTTGGAGTTAGAAAACAAAAGGAAAGAACATGCTTGGCATTTTTCAAGCTGAAAGAAGTTAAGAAAAAATTCGAGCCTCGAGTTGCAATACTGAAGGATTCTATAGGGAAACTATTAAACGATGCAGGGAGCATCAAAAGAAGATGGAAGGAATACACAGAGTCACTATACCAAAAAGACTTGCTCAATGTTCAACCATTTCAGGAGGTAGCATATAATCAAGAACCTATGGTACTGAAGGAAGAGATCCAAGTTGCACTGAAGGCATTGGGGGGAATAAAAGGCTCCAGGAATTGATGGAATAACAACTGAGATGTTTCAACAAACAGTTACAGGGCTTAAAGCATTCACTCATCTACGCCAAGAAATTTGGAAGACAGCTACCTGGTCAGCTGACTGGAAGAGATCCATATTTATGCCTATTCCAAAGAAATAAGATCTAACCAAATGCAGATATTTTCAAACGATATCATTAATATCACACGCAAGTAAAATTTTGCTGAAAATCACTCAAAAGAAGCTGCAGCAGTGTATCAAGAAGGAACTGCCAGAAATTCAAGCCAGGTTCAGAAGAGGACTTGGAATAAGCGATATCGTTACTGATGTCAGACGGATCCTGACTGAAAGTAGAGACTAACAGAAAGATGTTTACCTGTGTTTCATTGACTATGCAAAGGCATTCAACTGTGTGGATCATAACAAATTATGAATAACATTGGGAAGAATAGGAATTCCAGAACATTTAATTGTGCTCATAAGGAACCTGTACATAGATCAAGAGGCAGTCATTCAAATAGAACAAGGGGATACTGTGTGGTTTAAAGTCAGGAAAGGTGTGTGTCAGGGCTTTATCCTTTCACCATACCTATTCAATCTGTATGCTGAGCAAATAATCTGAGAAGCTGGACTATATGAAGAAGAGCAGGGCATCAAGATAGGAGGAAGACTCATTAACAATCTATGTTATGCAGATGACACAACCTTGCTTGCTGAAAATGAAGAGGACTTGAAGCACTTACTGATGAAGATCAAAGACCATAGCCTTCAGTATGGATTACTCCTCAATATAAAGAAAACAAAAATCCTCACAACTGGACCAATAAGCAATATCACGATAAACGGAGAAAAGATTGAAGTTGTCATTGGTTTCATTTTACTTGGATCCATAATCAACATCCATGGAAGCGGCAGTAAAGAAATAAAATGACGCATTGTATCGGGCAAATCTGCTGCAAAAACCTCTTTAAAGTGTTAAAAAGCAAAGAGGTCACATTAAGGACTAAGGTAAGCCTTACCCAAGCCTTGGTGTTTTCAATTGCCTCATATGTATGCAAAAGCTGGATGATGAATAAGGAAGACCAAGGAAGAACTGATGCCTTTGAATTGTGGTGTTGGCAAAGAATATTGAATATACCATGGACTGCCAAAAGAAAAACAAATCTGTCTTGGAAGCAGTACAACCAGAATGCTCCTTAGAAGCAAGGATGGTGAGACTACGTCTCACATATTTTGGGCATGTTATCAGGAGGGCTCAGTCCCTGGAGAAGGGCATCATGCTTGGTAAAGTAGAGGGTCCATGAAAAAGAGGAAGACCCTCAATGAGATGGACTGACCCCGCAGCCGCAACAGTGGGCTCAAGCGTAACGAAGATAGTGAGGATGATGCAGGACAGGGCAGTGTTTTGTTCTGTTGTACACATGGTCACTATGAGTAAGAACTGACTTGATGGCACCCAACAACAAGTCTTAATCTTTCTCACTTAAATACAAAACCCTCACATTACGTATTTTACCTAACGCCTATCCTTATTCTTTTTCCTAAATAAGAAAATGGGTGACCCCATTCCTCTCTCCTTGTGTATCTCTGAACAATATTCCTTTCCCTTCTCTTAAAAACATTCAAAACAAAACAAACAACTCAAACACTCACAAATACACATATAGCACACTCACCGTGGCATCATTTACACTGGCTCTCTGTCTTCCGTCTTCAGTCAAATCTCTGTATCCTCACTTCTCAATCTCGAATTGGTATGACTGTGATATAGTTTATTATTGTTCCTAATAATTTACTGACTTCCATGAGCAGCCCCACTCATGCTCAAGGCATTGGCTGCTCCTGTGTGAAGCATAAAATTCCACCAACTCCTTTTACATCAGACTTAGAAATGGGACTTGGTTTGGTCAATGGAAATGAGCAGAAACTATCAGTTGCATGCTCCAGCAGGGTATTTAAATACCACAGCACTATTTCCTTGTTCTGCCCTTTTGCTTTTCTCTCTGACACAACAATGGAATGTTGATATAGAGGCTACTCTTTCAGCATGAAAACACATGAAGCGGAGCTGCAGCTGACTCCAGCCAACATGTAATAAAAGCAAGAAGTGAAACTTTGCTCTTGCAAGCAACTGGGCTTATTTTTATTCATTTACTTACTTATTCAGTTAGCTAGTTACATAGTTATGCATTTATTTAATCTATTTATCAATTTATCTATTTATTACTTATTTATTTATTTTTACTATAGCATAAGCTGTGAAAATTTAGTAACACATAAAATGTACTGGAGGTTGGCTGCTGAAGTAACAACAACTCAAAGCATGTGGTATTGACTTTGGAGTCAAATGGTGGGCAGCTGGACACGGTGTTGGAGACCGTTAAAATGGTGAAGCATGTTAGACAGTGGGGAAACATTTGATAGCACTGTCAAAAGCAATCTTATTGAAGCAAGTTATGCATAAAATGAACTTGTGGATTTTAATGTTCTTTGCTGAAATAAGCTGTATTTAACAAAGTACTACAAGAAATAGATGAGCTGAGGGAAATTTTGGGCTTGTTAGCAAACAGAAATGAAAAGAAAACATGAGATAATTCTGGGACTTTCAAGTTTAAAAGACGGAATTTTCCTCAGAGACAGTCAGTGAAATATAACACTTAGTATTAAAGACCAAGCAAGACTCAACCTCATGAAATAGACCTAAAGCTAAAGTCTGATCATCAGATCCTTTGTTCAATCTCTGAATTGACTTAATTTGTTCTTAGAAAGTCCTTTAATTTAGACAAGATGTTTAGAGATTTGAGACTAAGAGTGTTGCTCTCCCAAAGAAACCTGAGAAGACAAGATACCTGCAAATAAGTCAAGAAAAAAAAAAAACATGTCTAGAAAAAAATTCTATTGACTATTGTCAAATGGAGCAAAACCTAGCAAAAACTAATAACCTCGCCTTTTGCATTGTCCTCCCAGACTTCTCTCCCAAAATTCACTCTTATACATCTAAAGTTCTGTATTTTAAATGGCTGGCACTTCAAATTAAACATATATCGCAAGCAAAAATCATTGTATTTCCCCTAAAAAACTCCATCACCTATAAGTTTTCTCTTTTTTTTCTTATTCGCTGGTACTGCCATCCAGTTATCATGCAAATAAAAAATCTAGCATTAATTCTCAACCCCTCTCTCCACTTCATCCTTCACATATAATCATCTTTTTATATTATCTCTTAAAGTAGTCTTAAATTAGTTACCTCTTATCCATCACTTCAAATTCTACCATAGTTCCCAAGCATATCTTCTCACACACGGGTGGTTAACTTGATCTATTAGATCATTCCTTTCTTTTCCCTAGCTATCATTACTACTCTCTACTCCTCAGAGAGCTTATTTTCATTTCTTTGCAAGTCTCTTTTTTTGTTGCTTGTCATATTAAATTCAGTAATCTCTAGATTTTCCAGTCTATTATTTTATTACTACACACATGGTTCCTGAATGATCTTACTTGTTTTTATAGTAACCATTATATTTTTACTGTTACTACTTGCTATTTGATACTCAGGAACCAAACTGATTCTGATAATAAAAGATCCTTCACTATCCAAACTTGCTATCCAAAATTTCACTACTCAGAATCTCTCTCCATAGGAACGCAGAAATTGTGATTTAGATAGAGTTACTTACAAACGTTTTGGTGCAAATTATCTCCTGAGCCCCCCACCACATTTTCTATGCCTTATGTGATATCTCTGTTTGAATGGCTGGCTGTAGGCACCAAAATGGACTCATCTCCCCCAATTTTATAGCTGTTCATTTCTGTCTCCCCTCACTTCAAAGAATCATATAAAGTAATGGATTTTTAATCATCCTATTAATAAGGCTCGGAATTTTAGAATTATTCTTTCCTTCTCCTCCTCAACCTCAACATTTACACCTTTACCAAATCCTTCATATTTTGTTTCTCTTCGGTGTCACTATTATCAGTTTCAATTAGCTTCCTAATGTTCTTTCATCTATATCTCTTGAGAGATTCCAAATGGGTGTAGGAAAAATGTCAAAGTCCCTAACTTAGCATGAAAGAATCTCAATAACTGGGCCCTGACTTGACTTTTTAACATCATTTTCAACCACTCAAAAATGATTTGTTTTTCCTGATATTTGATAGTTATGCCTCCTCTTTCATTTTTTTTTAACCTTTTTTGATAGTCGTTTATCAAATTCAACAGTGGTTAAACCACTTTATGATGTTTTCATTTTACTAATTTATGCTTTTTTATTAGTTCTTTCCTACTGCATCTTTTTGAATAAATTGGCTATCTTTATTACTGCTTTAAAATGAATGCACATTTCACTGAATTTCATCCTTTATTCTTTTCTAACATAGGCATTTAAGGATGTAATTTTACTGTTAAGCATGGTTATAGCTGCATGACACATTTTGATATTAATTTCATTATCATGCAATATAATTTTTTTAACTTTAACTTAAAATTATAATTTTCCATTGCAATTTTCTCGTTTGTCTATTTTGTACCTTTTTTTCTATTTTTTATACTGATTTCTTTCTAAGTAATACTATGGTCATAAAGCATACACTATATCTTCTCAATCTTTTGAAATTACATGAGACTTAATTTGTAGCATACAACAGGTAGTTGTTTAATATGTACTTCAAATAATTTGTATTATGAAGCTTTTAAATATTCTGTATATTCTGACTAGGTCAAATGTTTAATTGTGTTGTTTTTAATATTCTATTTATTTGGCCCTTTTTTTGTTTCTTATGCATGATCCTTCAGTTACTGAGAAAGGTGTTAAAATATCCTGCAGTGCTGGTGGATTTGTCATTTTGCCCTTGATGATCTTTCATTATTGTGTTATATGTATCAGAGGTTATGTTATTAGACACACCATAATCTGGAATTTTTAGATTTCTAATTAAATGTGATTTTATCATTATAACTGTTTTTTCCCCAAGCATAATTTTTATTGAACTCTTTTTTTCTGATATTAAAACCACAGAGTTTTATTACAATTTTTACAAAATATATCTTAATTCTTTTATTTTGGATATAGTTCTAATGAACAACATACAATTCTTTTTTTAAGAAATTAGTAATATAATTGGGTTTAAACCTACTATCTTACTTTTTTTCTTCCTTATTGGCTTTGAATATCCTATATTCCTGTTTTTCTCCTTTCCTGGCCCCTGGTTTAAACATTGTGTATAATCTCTTCTCTTTGAATGCATGTGGGACCTATGAATATGATGGGGCATCACACTCATGATGAGGTTACTGTTTAGTAGATTTGGAGCCAATTAAGTGAGAGATTACCTGGACCTAATCAGATGAAGTCTTTAAAAGATGGTAAAGCCTCAGAGGGGCAGTCTTCTACTGAGCTTAATGGAGAAAGTTGCCATGTTGTGGAGAGGGCCATGGTACAAGGTCACGAGAACAACTTTGCAGCTGAGAGCAATCCCTGGACAAGAAAATGGGAACTGTGATCATACAGCAGCAAAGAAATTAATTTTGCCAACAACCTGCAGAATCTTGGAAATAGATCCTTCCTTAGTCAAGTTTACAGATAAGTATACATCTAACCATCACCTTTATTTCAGCTATGTGAGACCTGAGCGGAGGTCTCATCTGAAACATTTTAGACTTCTGACCCAAGGGAACTGTGAGAATAAATTTGTGTCGTTTTCAGCTGCTAAATTGTGGTAATGTGTTATGCAGTAATATGTGGAAGGCTAATACACTTCTATTGCTATCTTCTGAATTGACTTTTTAATTGTTCACTTTTTCTACACTATCAATTCAGTAGTCATATCTTTAACTCATGTTACTATCTAGGTCTAAGAACACACTGCACATCCTCAGCTTATCAATAATATTAATTTGAACTTTCAGTCTTCTATTCAATTCATGACCTTACAACACATAGTATGAATCCTTCCTTCTGGCATAATGCATTCATGAATTTCAATCCTCTATTTATTTAGGATGTAGAATACATTGCTGTTTTTATACCATCAATATTTATTTGTATTTTCTCACCTATTTTCATTTTTTCACTATTCCCATTCTTTCCTGCATATCTACAAGCTTCTGCCTGGGATCACTATCTTATGTCCAAAGAAAACCATTCAGTATTTTCTTCAGCTCAGTCCTGCATATGACAAACTGTATCTGTTTTTGTTTTTCTAAGAAATGTCTTCATTTCAACCTTAATGTTGAGGATGTTTTTGATAGATGTAAAATTCTAGGTTGGCCAGCATTTCTAGGAATTTGTTTTTTCCCCTTGATCACAAGTCCAGCAAATGCTCTCCTTAGGTTCACCACTTTTTGCCGCCTCTGTGCAGATAGCCAAATCCCTAAGTGGACAATGGCCCCAAATGATGAATCATTTCTCTGAGTTTTGTTCTTCCTTGGAACTTGTACCATTCATTACCTTTTAGCTCTGTCATCGATGAAATTATTTTAATTGTTTGGGTCAGATTTTCTGCATGTTCTTGAGGGGGAAGGATTAGTTCAAATTGCCTAAACCACCACTACTGGACTCAGACACCCTGTTCTGTATTTAAGCCTTTCTATAACTGAAGTGAATTCATCAGATGTCTATTTGAGCTTAATCAAAGACATTTAGCTGCTCAATTCCTTCACTAGAACTTCTCCTTATTGCTGAAAAATCGTTCTTGTTTTGTTGTTGTTGTCATTGCTGTTATTATTTCTCCATCACTCTCGGTAGTACTCCAAGTTGGAATGCTCTGTAGAATTTTATGACTTATTTAAAAAAGCAGCAATGACAATATGACACAGTGATCCCAGTGAGTGATGAAGGCATGATTATAGAATAACCCAGAGTAAAGGAAGATTAGAAAATAACCAAAATCAGGAAACATGATCTCTAACTAGCAAAAGCTAAAGAGTTCACTAGAGAAATGACTTTACAAATAGCAGAGTTTCATGATAATTAAGATTACATGTTTGTTGGTGTTATATTAATTATATGTTATTAACTCTACAAGGGAGACTCATAAATAAAAAGAATCTCTTAAGACATTAAAGATAGCTGTTTACCCATGTGGACCTAAACTTCTGAAATCAAAGTCCAGATATTCATATTGGTTGAGTAAGTCAAAAAGGGTTATGTACAACGTTTCTCATGAATGAGATCTTACTCTCTTTTGTTATGTGATCCATTGTACCAAAGCACTATTTAGATACCAAAAATATTAATTTAATAGTATTTGAATATTCTAAATATTTGTTTTGGGTATAAGTATTTTTTCTATTTAAACTTTTCACCAAGTCCCACCAATCCTACTGCTTTCTGCAATTATGTCTATTATACAATTGATAGTAATAGCATACAATTCTTGTGATATTCATTATATTATCTCTATAATTAATATGGTCAAAATACTTGGAACACTAAAAACACTGGGAGAACATTTATAATTTAGTCATTTTCACAAAGCTGTTTTAGGCATATTTCTTCCTAGGGCATAAATAGAGTCTTTGAGAATATCCATTTATATTAATCTTTTCCCAGTTGACTTACCTCCAAGATCAGCCTCACCTACTTTTTCAAACCATCTTGTTAAGACTGCTTCAAACTACTAGTTGGTTTGTTTTGAAATCAATCTAGTGGGCATAGAATGCATGTCTAATGCTTTCTAGGTGCTCTGAAGCCCACTGATCCTCTTTTCCCTTATGGATCCGAAGATAGCCCCCTCATCCATTACACCAGATACTAGCGTGCCTTGACTTAGCTCACTTGGATATTTCTCTACTCCATATGAAGCCAGGACCATGATGTCCTTAGCAGATATTTTGCCACTCTCTTAACGCTTCACTTAGTCCTCAATACTGTGAACTGTAGCTCACTGCCTTCAGCATAACCACTAGCTGGGCTCTTTTATAAATGACAAATGTATTGATCAAACAGAGTTATGCCACCTCTAATCCTCTTACTTGATATACTGCTTCACACTGTTTGCCAACCAACCTACTACAAAGTTGCATTAACAAGGCGGGGGTGGGTGGCAGTTAAAAGTCAAATTTTAACTTTCTAGGTCCTCATTTCTTCATTTCTAAAATTGGTGTAAAAAGAGTATCTACTTCACAGTATTGTTTGGAATTCTAAATAACATATGGCATGAAAGAGCTTAAAATAGTGCTGAAACAGTCATTTATTCATACTAGTTAGCAATTGTCATTATCATACACTGAAATTAATAAACACGTTTCTTTATTTATTTTTTCTCTCTAATTTTGTTTATGTTCTCCATGTCTCAAGTAAAATCTTTGGAAAGGATCTATTGTATTCTAAAATTCTTTGCTACTTTCCAAATGTACTCACAACCAGACCAATAAGCAACATCATGATAAACGGAGCAAAGATTGAAGTTTTCAAGGATTTCATTTTATGTGGATCCAGAAATAACACCCATAGGAAAAGCAGTCAAGAAATAGATGATGCATTACATTGGGCAAATCTGCTTCAAAAGACCTCTTTAAAGTGTTAAAAAGCAAAGATGTCACTTTAAAGACTAAGGTGCACCTGACCCAAGCCATGAAGTTTTCTATCGCCTCATATGCGTGGGAAAGCTGGGCAATGAATGCTGTTGTTGTTGTTGTTAGGTGCCCTGGAGTCGGTTCCTACTCATGATGACCCTATGTACGACAGAATGAAGCACTGCCCTGTCCTGCATCATCCTCACAATCTTTGTTATGCTTGAGCCCGTTGTTACAACCACAGTGTCAATCCATCTCCTTGAGGGTCTTCCTCTTTTTCACTGGCCCTCTACTTTATCAAGCATGATGTCCTTCTCTGGGGGCTGATCTCTCCTGATAACATGCCCAAAGTATGTAAGGTGTAGTCTCACCATCCTTGCTTCCAGGGAGCATCCTGGTTGTACTTCTTCCAAGACAGATTTGTTTGTTCTTTTGGCAGTCCATGGTATAATCAACATTTTTCGCCAACACCACAATTCGAAGGCATCAGTTCTTCCTTGGTCTTCCTTATTCATCATCCAGCGATTGAAAACATCATGGCTTGGGTCAGGCTCACCTTACTCTTCAAGGTGACATCTTTGGTTTTCAACACTTTAAAGAGGTCTTTTGCAGCAGATTTGCCCAGTGCAATGCGTCTTTTGATTTTTTGACTGCTGCTTCCATGGGTGTTGATTGTGGATCCAAATAAAATGAAATCCTTGACAACTTCAATCGTTTCTCCATTTATTGTGATGTTGCCTATTGGTCCAGTTGTGAGGATTTTTGTTTTCTTTATATTGAGGAGTAATCCATACTGAAGGCTGTGGTCTTTGATCTTCATCAGTAAGTGCTTCAAGTCCCCTTCACTTTCAGCAAGCAAGGTTGTGTCATCTGCATAACACAGGTTGTTAATGAGTCTTCCTCCTATCCTGATGCCCTGCACTTCTTCATATAGTCCAGCTTCTCAGATCATTTGCTCAGCATACAGATTAAATAGGTATGGGGAAAGGATACAGCCCTGACACACACCTTTCCTGACTTTAAACCACACAGTATCCCCCTGGTCTGTTCGAACAACTGCCTCTTGATCTATGTACAGGTTCCTCATGAGCACAATTAAGTGTTCTGGAATTCCTATTCTTTACAATGTTATCCATAATTTGTTATGATCCGAACAGTCGAATGTCTGCATAGTCAATAAAACACAGGTAAACATCTTTCTGGTATTCTCTGCTTTCAGCCAATATCCATCTGATATCGGCAATCATATCAATGATTCCACGTCCTCTTCTGAATCTGGCTGGAATTTCTCACGGTTCCCTGTCACTGTACTGCTGCTGCTGCTTTTGAATGATCTTCAGCAAAATTTTACTTGTGTGTGATATTAATGATATTTTTCTACAATTTACACATTCAGTTGGATCACCTTTCTTGGAAATAAGCATAAATAAGGATTTCGTCCAGTTGGTTGGCCAGGTAGCTGTCTTCCAAATTTCTTGGCATAGACAAGTGGACACTTCCAGTTCTGCATCCATTTGTTGGTTTATTGAAACTTCTCAACTGGTATTCCATCAATTCCTCGAGCCTTGTTTTTCACCAATGCCTTCAGTGCAGCTTGGACCTCCTCCTTCATTACCATAGACTACTACCTCCTGAAATGGTTGAACATCGACCAGTTCTTTTTGGTATAGTGCCTCTGGGTATCCCCTCCTTCTTCTTTTGATGGCTTCTTGTGTCATATGGTATTTTTGCCATAGAATCCTTCAATATTGCAACTTGAGGCTTGAATTTTTCTTCAGTTCTTTCAGCTTCAGAAATGCAGAATATGTTCTTCCTTTTTGGTTTTCTATCTCCAGGTCTTTGCACATGTCATTATAATACTGTCTTATCAAGCTGCCCTTTGAAATCTTCTGTTCACCTCTGAGAGTTCATCATTTCTTCCTTTCACTTTAGCTACTTGATGTTCAAGAACAAGTATCACAGTCTCTTCTGACATCCATTTTGGTCTTTTCTTTCTTTCCTGTCTTTTTAATGACCTCTTGCTTTCTTCATGTATGATGTCTTTGATATCTTTCCACAACATGTCCTGTGTTAGATCATTAGTGTTCAATATGTCAAATATATTCTAGAGATGGTCTCTAAATACAGGTGGGATATACTCAAGGGTGTACTTTGGCCCTAATGGACTTGTACTAATTTTCTTCTGCTTAACTAGAACTTGCATATGAGCAGTTGATGATCTGTTCTACAATTGGCCATGGCCTTGTTCTGACTGGTAATATTGAGCTTTTCCATCTTCTCTTTCCACAGATGTACCTGCCATTTATGTTGGTGAAAAAATGTATTTGCAATGAAGAAGTCATTTGGTTTTGCAAAATTCTATGATACGATCTCTGACATCTTTTCTATCACTAAGACCATATTTTCCAATTACCATTCCTTTTTCTTTGTTTCCAGCTTCACATGTGAAACACCACTAATTATCAGTACACCCTGTTTGCATGTTAGATCAGTTTCAGACTGCAGAAGTTGATAAAAATCTTCAGTTTCTTCATCTTTGAATGAATAAGCAATGAATAGGGAAGATCAAAGAAGAATTGACTCCTTTGAATTATGGAGTTAGCAAAGAATATAGAATGTACCATGGACTGCCAAAAGAACCAACAGATCTGTTTCAGGAGTAAGTACAGCCAGAATGCTCCTTAGAAACAAGGATGGCGAGACTTAGTCTCACATACTTTGGACATTTTATCCGGAGAGATCAGTTCCTGGAGAAGGACACCATGTATGGTAAAGTAAAGGCCAGCAAAAAAGAGGAAGACCCTCAACAAGATGGATTGACACTATGGCTGCAACAATGGGCTCAAACATAGCAATGATCATGAGGATGGCTCAGGACTGGGTAGTGTTTCATTCTGTTGTACATAAGGTTGCTATGAGTTGCAAACAACTGGATAGCATCCAACAATAACAACAAATATATTAACTGTATGTGGAAATGAAGAACTTAGTCATCACCAAGTTGTATCATTTCCTTTCTAAAATGTATTTTTAAATATTTTGGGTGAAGTTGTTATTTTGGTTTTTATTTGTTCATTTGTACCCTAGGACAAATGGTTGAGGAATGAGAAGAAAAAACAGCTGTAAACAAGTTACAACATATGTACAGAAAATTTTAAAATAAACAATGTGTGCTTCTGTTTATGCTACTAGAAATTCAAGTTCATGTAAAGATGTCTGAGCTCAATATTGTGAAACCATATGCCAAGATCTAAGTAACCACAAGTAGAATTATTGAATCTGCATAAGAGACTACCCCAAAACTTAAGGTCTTAAGAAAAATAGCAATTTTTTGTTCTTCCTGATTCTACAATTCAGTGTAGGTTCAACTGGCTGGCGTTCTGTTCCAGGTGGTGTCTAACCACGTCGTCTTTCGAGTTAATTCTGGCTTCTACTGACCCTATTGGACAGAGTAGAACCGCCCTATGGGGCTTCCAAGGCTATAATCTTCAGAAACAGATCTTTCTCCTGTGAAGAAGTTGGTGGGTTTGGACTGCTGACCTTTTAGTTAGCAACCAAGCACCACCAGGGCTCCTTGACCAAAACATAATATTCTACAACTGAATGGGCAATGTAATTACTGTTTTGTAAGAAAATAGTTGTTTATACTAATTTACAAGTATACTAATTTATTCGTTCAACTTTATAAAATTATAATAATTTCTTCCAGAATAATTTTTCTTTTTCATGAAATCTTCTTGGAGATTCTTTAGTGAGGGTCTCATGGATTTTGCTTATATGAAAGTGTCTTTATTTTGCACCTGTTTAGAATAATAGCTTATTTTACCATTATTTGCCAACGGCATTTTGAAAATACTATTCCACTCTCTTTGTAATTTCATTATTACCGTTGACTATTGTTGCAAGTCTAATTGTTTTTCTTTGTAGGTAATCTTCCCTTCCTCACTAGTTACTTTTTAATGTCGAATTCTTTTCATAATTATTCTATAGTTTCATGATGTTATTACCATTTCTTTCTTTTTTCTCTCCTTGGGATTTGTTTTTCTTCAGTGTGAATCTAAGTAATCCAGTGATACATCAATTCTGTATCATATCTTTGAGCCATGATATGCTCAAAGTTTTGTTTTCCCCATCAGTATCATCTTTCCTTTTGGAAATGCATTTAAGTTACAGAAGAAATTTCAATTCTATTCTTCTTTCTTTCAACCTATGCTTCATATTCGACCTCTTTTCTTTATATTAAATAACAATTTTCTGATCTAACTTCCATTCTGTAATCAATCACTAATTCCTTCTACTGTGAATATTCTCAAGTTAACCAACACATTAAGTTATTAATTTCTGTTATTAAATAATGTTAGTATTTTAATTTGTTAATTTTTTATTGGTATATATGCATATGTGCATATATATAAAATGTACAAATATATATGTGATATATATAAATATATATCTTACAAAAGCCCTTTTTGTTTCATTATCACACCTGCCTGGTTATATTTGATAGTTTTTTTTTTTTAAATGTGATTTAGTTCAATTTATATCAGTTATATCTTCAAACATTTTAAATATTTATATTGCACACTCTGTATCTTATAATTTCAATGTGGATTCCAAATACTTGAATTTTAAATTCTGTTGATTCTCACTACTGGTTGATTTAAAAAAAAAAAAAGTCTTGGTTTTTGGCTTTTGTGATCATAGGTGGCTGATATTAATCTTTGTAAGTACTAACAGACATGTGGTGATATGCTTTTTTGTAGAGACAAGGTCTGTTTGCTTATGCCAGGGAGTTTTCAACAGGAAATCGCTTCAATTTAACTTTTAATCTTTGGATTTTACAGATCATGTGAGTGGCATGTGTATTCAAAGCTGTGTCTATCTATCATGGAAGATGTTTTCACCTACCAAGAGCCATGGAACTTTATATGGAGTTCTCAGTACCACTTTCCCACCTAACAAAGGCCCAAAACTTTGTATCATATTCTCATCATGTTGCTGTTGTTAGGTGCTATCGAGGCAGTTCTGACTCATAGCAACCGTATGTAAAACAGAAGGAAACACTGCCTGGTCCTGCTCCATCCTCACAACCATTGCTATGTTTGAGCAAATCATTGTAGCCACTGTGTCAATATATCTCATTAAGACTGTTCCTCTCTTTCCCAGACCCCCTACTTTACCAATCATGATGTCCTTCTCCAGGGACTGGTCCCTCCTAATAACGTGTCCAATTGTACATGAGATGAAGTGTAGCCATCCTCGCTGCTAAAGAGCATTCTAGCTTCACTTTTTCCAAGACAAATTTGTTCATTCTTTAGGCAGTCTATGGTATGTCTATTCAGTATTCTCCATGAAAACTATATTTCAAAAGCATCAATTCTTCAGTTTTCCTTATTCATTGTCCAGCTTTGCATGCACATGAGGTGATCGAAAATTCCATGGCTTGGGTCAGGCACATCTCAGTCCTCAAGGTAAAATCTTTGCTTTTTAACACTTCAAAGAGGTTTTTTGCAGCAAATTTGCCCAATGCTACATTGTTTGATTTCTTGACTACTGCTTCCATGAGTATTGAGTGTGGACACAAGTAAAATGAAATCCTTGACAACTTCAATATTTTCTCCATTTATCATGATGTTGCTTATTGATCCAGTTGTAAGAATTTTTGTTTTCTTTGTGTTGAGATGTAATCCATATTGAAGGCTGTAGTCTTTGATTGTCATCAGTAAGTGCTTCAAGACCTTTTCATTTTCTGCAAACAAGATTGTTAATGAGTCTTCCACCAATCCTGATGCTGCATACTTCTTCATATAGTCCAGCTTCCCAGATAATTAGTCTACTATACAGATTGAATAAGTATGGTGAAAGGATACAACCCTGACACACACCTTTCCTGACTTTAAACCACACAGTATCCCCTTGTTCTGTTGTAACAACTGCCTCTTGATCTATGTACAGGTTCCTCATGAGCACAATTAAGTGTTCTGGAATTCCCATTCTTCACAACGTTATCTATAATGTGTTATGATCCACACAGTTGAATGCCTTTGCATAGTCACTGAAACACAGAAAAACATCTTTCTGGTATTCTCTGCTTTCAGCCAGGATCCATTCGACATCAGCAATGATATCCATTGTTCCATGTCCTCTTCTGAATCCAGCTTGAATTTCTAGCAGTCCTCTGTTGATGTACTGCTGCAACTGCTTTTGAATTATCTTCACTCAAATTTTACTTGTGTGTGATATTAATGATACTTTTTGATAATTTTCACATTCTGTTGGATCACCTTTATTTGGAATGGGCACAAATACGAATCTCTTCCAGTTGGTTGGCCAGGTAGCTATGTTCCAAATTTCTTGGTGTAGATGAGTGAGCACCTCCATTGCCGCATCTGTTTGTTGAAACATCTTAATTGGTATTCCATCAATTCCTGGAGCCTTAGTTTTCACAAGTGCTTCCGTGCAGCTTGGGCTTTTTCCTTCATTACCGCTGGTTCTCCATCATACTCTACCTCCTGATCAACCATTCTTATCATAGATGGAGAAAATCAATTCTCTATTTTTTAGTATCACAAATTCCAGGCAACAGACTTATCACTTACCCTCACCCTCTTGTTTTTTGCATTTTTTTTTTAATCATTCGGTTTCCTGCCAAATCTGTATTTGTATTTGACTTTATTTTCCTTCGCTTCCCTTCTTTTTTCCTTTTCTCTCTTCTCCTCTCCTCTTTTCCTTCCATTTCTTGTCCTTGCTTTTCTTTTGTTGACTTTTTTCCTTGTGTGTTCTGCTATGCAATTAAAAATATGTTCATTGAACTTTATTCAGTATCTATATATTATTTATCAGGATATTTCCCCAAACAAACATGGTTAAACATATCATATAAAATATGACATTACTGTATATTTTCTTTTCTTAATTCCACATTGTATGTTTCCTTATTCAGTTTTAATTTATATTCTTAATGATCAAATGTTTTTGTCTTTTTTCTCTCCCTTTTTCTTTGTAACTGTCTAAAACTCAGCCAATATATCATTAATATATTTACATTAATTGTGTTATTTTCTAGGAAATCTATAAATTTAAGTTGTAATTAAGAATACCATTTCATTAGACTCATCAATGAAAAAATAATGGATTGGAAGGTATCTTAATCAATAGAAGTTTATTACTTTACATGAAAGGATGTCAGGAGATAGGCTCTTCCAGGTTGAATTACTTCAGCCACAGGACAATATTTAGACCCTAGTTCTTTCTATTTTTTTGCCCTGCCATTCTCTGTATTGACTTTCAACCTCAAATCTGGGAAGCCACTGTTAATAAGATGGTTACTGCCTCCCCCAGCTTAAGTTTCCTAACCCTAAAGCAATCCTTGATAAGAATATCTAGGATTCTTATGATTGATTTTCCTTGACCATACATAGCTGCAAAGTATACCAATAAGTAAAACTCCTATTAATTAGGGAGAATCCCTGACAGCACAGTGGTTAAAAGCTCGGATGCTAACCAACAGGTCAACAGTTTGAATCCGCTAGCAGTGCCTTTGAAACCCAATGAGGCAGTTCTTCTCTGTCCTATAGGGTCACTATGACTCGACAGCAATGGGTTTGGTTTTGAGTATTTTATTGATTAGGGAAAGAAGGAGACTATTGGATAGACACCTAACAGCATCTCCCACAAAATCCTTTAACAAGTAGTAAATCCTTTTTCAATACGATAGTTATCACCCTTTTGTTTTTAGTAAATTGTACATGTGCGTTTGAGTGTGTATTACATTAATTCATATCAGACATTTTAACCCTAAAACTTTGGTTTCCAACTGAGATAAGGAATGTCTTAGTCATCGTGAGGCTAGCATAGCATGGGGTCACTGGTTAAAGTCTGTTTCAACCAAAGTCCCTGGGATAATCACCTCCAGCTTCATGCCTCCACTGTTACCCTCCATTTACACCACAGATACTGTAAATTCTTATGTGTTGAGAAGCACTGGCCTAAGGAATCTATTGGTATTTTATTATTGCACTTATTAAGTAATTTTCTTAGAATTTTAGCTTTCTTTTATCCACCTGCAGTTCCATCATATGATCCATGAAATTCTATCTAATGTGCCCTTACACTATATGGAACTGCTTTGGTGTTCCAGTTATATTGTGCGTTTAGATGTAACCTTTCCAAGATCATGTTCTACATTCTTGCAGTGATCTTTAAAACATATTTAACTTTTTGCAATTAAAGTTATCACCCCAATATATAAATGAGACACAAAATGAGAATAAACAACTACAAACATTCATTCATAATAGGAATATGGAACTTATGAAGTATGAGT
The DNA here is from genome assembly GCA_030035585.1 of Dugong dugon. Taxonomy (NCBI): domain Eukaryota; kingdom Metazoa; phylum Chordata; class Mammalia; order Sirenia; family Dugongidae; genus Dugong; species Dugong dugon. Next base: position 43,456,648 of record CM057477.1, on the reverse strand, counting down.
CTAGGAAAATTGGAGGTCATCAAAAATGAAACAGAACACATAAAGATCTACCTGCTACGGATTAATGAGCTGAAATAGAACATTTTTGGCCATTTTGAATTGGACAATCATTTTTTCTACTATGCCAGGAGAGGCAAATTGTAGAGAAATGAGTCACATTCGTCTTCAAAAATAACATTTCAAGATCTATCCTAAAGTACAATGCTGTCAGTGACAGGATAATACACATATGCCTAAAAGGAAGACTAGTTAATACAACTATTATTAATAATATTTAATAATAATAATATTTTAAATAATATTATTATTAATAATAGTTAATACAACTATTTTTAAAATTAATGCACCAACTACTAATGCAAAAGATAAAGAAAATTAAGATTTTGTTCCAACTTCTACAGTCTGAAATTGATCAAATATGCAATCAGGATGATTGGAATTTGAAAACTGGAAACAAAGAAGATGGATCAGTAGTTGGAAAATATGGCCTTGGTGATAATAATGATGCCAAAAATCACATGATAGAATTTGGCAATATCTTAGTCATTGCAAATGCCTTTTTTCAACAACATACACAGCTACTGTACATGTAGACCTCATTGGATGGAATACACAGGAATTGAATAGACTATATCTGCAAAGAGATGACAAAAAAGCTCAATATCAACAGTCAGAACAAGGCCAGGGGCTGAATGCAGAATAGGCCATCAGTTGCTCATATGAGAGTTCAAGTTGAAGCTGAAGAAAATTAAAACAAGTGCACGGGAGCCAAAATACAACCCTGAGTATATCCCACCTGAATTCAGAGACCATCTCAAGAATAGATTTGGTACATTGAATGCTAATGACTGAAAAGCAGAGGAGTTGTGGGATAACATCAAGGCTATCATATGTGAAGAAAGAGAAAGGTTATTAAAAAGACAGGAAAGAAAGAAAGGACCAAAATGGTTGTCAGAAGAGACTCTCAAACTTCCTCTTGAACATAGAGTAGCTAAAGGGAATGGAGGAAATGATCATGTAAAAGAACTCAACAGAAGATTATAAGGAAGTATTATAATGAAGTGTGCAAAGACATGGAGTTAGAAAACCAAAAGGAAAGAACATACTCAGCATTTCTCAAACTGAAAGAACTGAAGAAAAAATTCAAGCCTTGGTTTGCAATATTGGTGCAGTGGTTAAGAGCTCAGGCTGCTACCCAAATGGTTGGCAGTTTGAACCCAACACCTGCTCTTGGAAACCCTATGGGACTGTTCTACTGTGTCCTATAGGGTCACTATGAGTCAGAATTGATTAAAATACTGAAAGATGCAGGAAGCATCAAAAGAAGATGGAGGTAATACACAGAATCACTGTACCAAAAAGAATTGGTTGACATCCAACCATTTCAGGAGGTAGCATATAATCAAGAACCAATGGTACTGAAGGAAGAAACCCAAGCTGCACTGAAGGCATCGGCAAAAAGCAAGGCTCCAGGAAGTGACGAAATACCAATTGAGATGTTTCAACAAACAGATGCAGCTCTAGAAGCACTCACTTGTCTATGTTAAGAAATTTGGAAGAAAGCTACCTGGCCAACTGACCAGATGAGATCCATATTTGAGCCCATTCCAAAGAAAGGTGATCCAACAGAATGTGGAAATTATTGAACAATATCATTAATAACAAACCCAAGCAAAATCTTGTTGAAGAGCATTCAAAAGCGGTTGCAGTAGTACATCAATAGGTAACTGCCAGAAATTCAGGCTGGATTCAGAAGAGGAAGTGGAATGAGGGATATCATTGCTGATGTCAGATGGCTCCTTTCTGAAAATAGAGAACACCAGAAAGATGTTTACCTGTGTTTTATTTACTATGCAAAGGCATTTGACTGTGTGGATTATAATAAATTATTGATAACATTGAAGAGAATGGGAATTCCAGAACCCTTGATAGTGCTCATGAGGAACCGATACATAGACCTAGAGGCAGTCGTTTGAACAGAAAAAGGGGATACTGCATAGTTTAAAATCAGGAAAGGTATGTGTCAGGGTTGTATCTGTTCACCATACTTATTCAATCTGTATACTGAGCAGATAATCCAAGAAGCTGGGCCATATAAAGAAGAATGCAGATGACACAAGTGTGCTTGCTGAAAGTGAAGAGGCTTGAAACACTTACTGATGAAGATCGAACACTACAGCCTTCAGTATGGAGTACACCTTAACACAAAGAAAACAAAAGTCCTCACAACTGGACCAATAAGCAACATCATGATAAACGGAGAAAATATTGAAGTTGTCATAGAAGTTGAACTTTACTTGGATCCACAGTCAATGCCTATGGAAGCAGTAGTCAAGAAATCAAATGATATATGCTTTTGGCAGATCTGCTGTAAAAGATCTCTTTAAAGTGTTAGAAAGCAAAGATGTCTCTTTGAGGACAAAGGTGCGCCTGACCCAAGCCATGATATTTTCAGTTTCCTCATACGCAGGTGAAATCTGGACAATGAATAAGGAAAATCAAAGAATTGATGCTTTTGAATCATGGTGTTGGCAAAGAATATTGAATATACTGCAGACTGCCAGAAGAACGAACAAATCTCTCTTGGAAGAAGTACAGCCAGAATGCTCCTTAGAAGTGAGAATGGCGAGACTTCATCTCACATACTTTGGACATGTTACCAGGAGGGGCCCATACCTGTAGAAGAACATCATGCTTGGTAGAGTAGAGGGTCAGGGAAAAAAGGAAGACCTTCAATGAGATGGATTGACACAGTGGCTGCAACAGTAGTCTCAAACGTAGCAACAATTGCGAGTATGGTGCAGGACCGCACAGTATTTCATTCTGTTTTACATAGGGTCGCTATGAGTCGGAGCCGACTGGATGACACCTAACTACAACAATGTATAAAATACTAATGGAAAAGGAAAATACTGCAAAGTAGAGAATTCTGAATATGTACATACAACAACAACAAAATGAATGAGAAGGTCACTCTATTTTAAATGAAGTTAGTAAGTTTTAGATTATAAAGAAAATTTGACTTTGTGCCCCTAAAATCGAGTTAGCTACACAGTTATATTCAGCAAAATATGATTAATACAAGGCAAATAACAGATCAATGAGCTGAAAAAACACAAATAAAAACATTTGAAAGTATTTTACATTTTTACATTGAATTGATATACTTTTTTACTTTAAGTTACCTGAAATGTAAAAAAAAAGGGGAGAGGAGGGCAAAAAGACATCCATTGCATTAGCTTTGTGGTTAGATAACAAAATTGACTGCAAGATACATGTTTCCCCAGATTATAACATTTTTCGTGAAAGGGAGCATGGTAGAATAATCTATAGATTGTATGTATGTATGTATGTGTAGATATAGATACAAACCCGAAAACAATGCCATTGTTATCAAGTCGATTCTGACTCATAGTGACCCTATAGGTCAGAATGGAACTGCCCCGTAGGGTTTCCAAGCAATGACTGGTGGATTCAAACTGCTGACCTTTTGGTTAGCATCTGAGCTCTTAACCACTGTGCCACCAGGGCTCCAGATAGATATAGATATAGGGGATAGATACAGACATAGACATAGTTATAGATACAGACAGCTGTCCAATAAGCTTGAGGTTTAATCCACTTCATTTACTTTGTGTCTTTGAACACATAATGTAATCAATCTGATCTTCGTTTTTCTATGGAACTAAGAATAACTATAGTTTGGATTAGCGGAATTTGGGAAAAAAAAAAAAAAAAAAACCTCAGCAGATGATAAATTTACATTCATCTGCTTCCTAAGGATAGGAAGACAAGCCTTTGGCAAGCTAAGTAGGTGACATAGACCTGAGAACCCTGCTGAATGTTTGCCCTGGTAGGAAACGTAGGTAAAATCAGCCAAATAGCCCATAGAGGCCCAAAACCGTCTTTTCCCAGACTAAGGTTCTAGATGGAGGGGGGAGGGGGTGTCTTGCAACAAATCAAAACACCAAGTCAGTTGTTATCCTTAGCATTAGAGTCAAAAATTACACTATGTAGGTCATCCAGAAATCCTCAAGTCCTAATAGCAATAGAAAAAAAAGAAAAATCATTCCAAGTTCTAATGGAATATCTATTAAAACAAATGCAAAAACTCTCCGTAGGTACATTTCTCAAACTAAGACTATGTAAATAAATATAAATCATTTATGTGTAAATATTCTATAAAATGTCAGTGAAAAATTAAAATACATGTTGAATACAGGTTTTTAGTTTTAAAAAGTTATAAGTATATGAACAAATATAATAAAGAAAATCTGAAACAGCAACATAAATACGATAAAATTATCTAACAGGTAAAAGAAGATAATGAAACTAATAAGGAAAGAAAATGCCTATTAGAAACCAATATATAGATTAAAAAATAAATAAAAACTTACAAAACTAAAATATAGCCTACAAAATTAGTAACTCAATTGATGCAGCAAATAGAATATTACACACAGCTGAAGAGATCATTAATGAGCTGGAATACAGACATGTGAAAATTACCCAGAGCAGAGTGAAGAGAGAATAAGAGATAATGATCGTGATTATTACCATTGAAGGTTTTTCAAACTGGTGATATTTTACATTACAACTGAAAATCATCCCTGTGAATGGATTGACAGTGTTGGTGGTTAAGATATGTTTTTTTATTCCACATTCATCCAAAAAATATTTATTTAGCATTTTCTATATTTTATTTCTCTTATAAAAGACTAGCCTATTATTTGAGCTCATGGCATCGTGCCATTATAACATGATATAGAAACAGAAAGTTCACTACTTTTATTTAGTAAAGTTCAATATCTGTTTACATAGTAAAAAATGTGAATCATTTATGTGTAATTTTTAGATAATTAGAAATTATGTTAATATTACATAAAATATTTTGTGACTTCTCTAAGTTCACACAGTATACATCTGATTTTTGAATCATAGCGGTGCTTTTATGCTTGAAAAATGAAATAAAATAAAATTAACATGGAAAGGGAAAAATTCAAAACAAAATACAAACAGATATAAATGAGCTAAACTGCATTTCAAGTGAAGAAGTTAATCATACTGAAGGAAGGGGAGAGAATGAATTCAAATAACTTTTGAATAGATTTGGACACTATGTACTCAAGATAAAGATAAAAAAAATTATAAATTTATTTCAACTCTGTCTTGTAGGATTTTTTTTCTTTTATACAGAGGTATAGGTTAGCCATACTGAAACTACATTGTGTATTCTAAGATTTAGCAAATAAGTAAACATATTGTGGATAATGGGAGACCACTTTCTTATTGTTAGAGAATGAAAGTATAGACATAAGAAACGGAAGCCTAGAATTAATCCATTGGTGTTGGATTGAAAATGAAGGTACTAGTATGAACTCATGGTTATTAATATTTATAATTATATATTTAGATCTATACCTGGTTACATAAAATAGAGATATAAAAATAGATACAGAGAAATCAAGATACACAAACACACACACATCTGTTAGTTCCACCACTAAGAGTGACTAGAAGCAATGATACCCAGTTACAATGAGCAAAATTATGATTAGACTCTGTAGACCACACTCTTCTGAAAGGAACCCATGGTTCTTTAAGAGAAACAGTTGATTTCAGGGCTGAGGAAGGCAAATTCAAGATGAATCTGAAACATGTTTTGGGTCAGAAATTAAAGAAATGCTCAAAAATGGTGGGAAAATATCAAAGGGACACAGAAGTCAACTTGATGGGGTTCGCACTGACTAAATTTAAACATCAAACAAATAATAATATTAATAGGCTCATCCATCGAACAAAGCAAGAAATCTATGACTTCATATTAGATTTGAATAAGTAAAGCAGAAAGGGACACTCTTCTTTACCATAAAACCAGCACATAAATTTAGAAAGTATGGTGAAATTATAAAATGCCTACTAGGAAATAATCATAATAATGATTCAGGCAAGAACCAGCAATGGCTAATAAAACTAGTGGGTGCTAGTTTGATGAATAAATAATAAGCTATTTACATAGTGTCAATGTATCTACCTATAAGACATATTAATTACAACAGAAAGATATTGACATAATGTGCCTCCTTATAAAATACATTGAGAAGAAATCATTGTCACTTCCAAGATTTTCTTCCTAGAAATACATACGCTGAATCTAATCATGGGAAAATATCAAACAACCTCAAACTGAGAAAACATTATACCAAATAACTAACTGCCTTGCACTCTTCAAAACTGCCAACACCACAAAAGTAAAGGAAAGTCTGAGAAATTGTTCCTTATTATAGAAGACTGAGAGACACAGCATAATCCAGGATTGTTTTTCACTGTAAGGCCATTGAGAAATTCAAAAAAAAAATTGAATAAGAGCAATAGATTATATAACATTATTTTGATAAGTGTTTTTTCACAATGTAAGAAAATATACTTTTTAGGAATTACGTACTGAAGTATTTAGGAATCAAGTGGGGTGATGTTTTTTAATTACTCTCAAACAATTTAAAAATATGCAGGAAGAAAGAATAATAAAGCTAACATGGTAAAAGGTTTACATTTAACTAAATTGGGTGATGTATAAGTGGGGATTCTTTATGCTATATTCTTGCAACTTTATGTAGTCTGATATGTCAAAATATAAAAAATTAAAAATGAATATATTTTAAAATATTTTTGCATAGTCTTCCTCCTAGTTTAATTTTGGTCTTCTGCCATATGCCAAGGCAAATGGTGTTTACAAAAGTTTAAATCCTATCCTTAAAACTTCCACATCTAGACTATGAAAGTTCACCTGCAGTCACTAACCTTGTAGTCTAACTGCCTGCAAAAAAAATGCCTGGCTAGAGAGAAAAATGCTTGGAGTATATGCCTTTCCCCTACAACATATCTTTCACTCCAGAAATACTTGGCAAGGGAGAGGATATGTGAAACTCAAATCTCTTCAATGATTTTACTTTCAAAAGTGTGATAAGAAGGTTAGTTGATATCAACTGCTAAATTAGGTTTAGGGATTATCCATATATAATCCCTTCTCAATTTCTCTGTTACTGTCTATGAAACCACCATTTATTTGTCACCCCAAAATGGAGTTATTTTTCACTCATCCTTCTCCTGTATCAAAAATTTTTTCAATTAGCCTTCCAATCTTATTTTTTGTCCTTAAAATGTCCTTAATTTTATATGCATTATTGACTCCATAACTATCTCATTAAGAACATTCTGATCTCATCCTTTTGCCTATACTTCAAGCTAATATCAAACACCTTCATATATGTTATCACACCAAATCTGAATTGATAAATTTAGATTCTATATCATATAATGTCTTGCAATTTTTTGTTTGTTTCACTTTAGTGTTATTTAATCAGCTTGATTTTGAAAGCATTGTTAACAAAGTCCAAGTTCTGTCCTTCTGTAGTTTTTAATACCCAACACTATGCAAATACATAGCAAGTACACTAAATATTAACACATTAAGTCTAAAAAAAAAAATGCAGCGCCTTTTGTATTTTAGCCAGTGATTTCTGCACTTGGCATATGGGATACTGATCTTTTGAAGCTTGCATTCTAGAATGAATAAACAAAGACTAATCAAAGAAGTCCCTGGGTGATGCAAAAGGCTAACCTGCTCAGCTGCTACCTGAAAGTTTGGAGGTTTAGATTCACCCAGATGCACCTCAGAAGAAAGGCCTGAGAAACTACTTCTGAAAAATCAGCCACTAAAAACCCTATAGAGCACAATTTTACTCTGACACACACAGGATTGCCATGAGAGGAAATCCACTCAATGGCAACTAGTTAATCAATTACATACATGCATAAACAAGATAATTTCAAATTGTGGAACATGCCATGAATGAAATTAAACATTGTGATTAATATATGATGAGGCTGGAGAGAATGATTTATGTTGAGTATTTCTGAAAGGTTTCACTGAGACAGTAATTTTTGAACTGAGACATAGGTGGCCAGGAGAAGAGCGTGCGAGATTATGTGAGAAGACATAAGAAAATCTAGTTATGTAGGTTCAGGCAGAGTCAGGAGCAAGTGCACGTATACAAGAAAGCAAATGTGACTCCGATTTAGTGAATAAGGGAGATTAGGAGAAAGACTTAGGTAGTAGGTATTGTTGTTGATAGTTGCCGTGGAGTTGATTCCAACTCATGGTTAGGAGTATGAATTATATTGTAAAAGCAATGGGAAGATAGTAGAGGTTTTAATCTGGGTAGTGTCGTAGACTGATTTTTTTTCCTTCTTTAATTTCCCCAATTTCTGGATGACAATAGATTTATGGAGAGGGAAAAGAGTTTTAGTGAGGAAATATTTTGGCAATAACAATTATTCACATGAATGATAGTGGCTTTGTCTAGGTTTATAGCAGTGAAGTCATACATTCAGGAGTCACTGACAAATATTTCTATAATCTTTCATTTCCTTAGAGTAAATAATTGAACATCAAAAATATGTTACTAATTTATTATGAACACATCCTGATCCTAATGTATTTTGCATTTAAATTGCTTACTTCAGAAAGCAAAATTTATCAAAAGTTTTTGTTTTAAAATTAAACTGATTTTTATATCCTAAGGGCAGTGATTTTTATTTTCAAAGCAGTAATTTGATTCGGGAAGTTGTTGTCCTAGTTACTCTGTTAAAAAATGAATTAAAAACTTTCTACTTTAAGGTTCTTGTGTAAAAAAAGTGAATATGTCTTTGTTTTTTTTACAAATGAATGTATTTCCACAAGAAATGATTTCATTGATTCAGATTTTTTTTTTAATTACCAGTATAAATAGAGATGAATCACAAATAAAATAGTAATACTTAATTTGGTAACTTTTTGTTCATATCCTTCACAATGTCAACACAAATCAAAGCCAGAATTCAGAGACTGTTCTAGAAGCATTTTCTCTCAAGTCCCATTGGTAGAATTGTAGCTGGTAATGGTCTGTAAAAGGCAAGCCAATTTGCCCCTTGATGGAGATTACTGTACCAAATCTAGCAAAGAGCTTTAGAAAATGTGACATGCTTTCTATTCAACAGTGAAAGAGTCAATTAGTTTTCTAGTTTTTCTTTTTGTGCAATGGAAATAGGTCTTGCTTGTTAATTCTCTTCAATCTCCCACATCAGTTTCTTGGATTTGTTTATTTCTAACCGTGCAGAATTGTAGTTAAGACAATGTTTATAGTTGTATATGTTATTAGAATTCTAATTTCATGGGTAAATAGCTAAATAAAAAAACAATTTGTAAGGTTAAATACATTGTGAATAAATTGATTATAATTATAAAATGAATATTTTCAAGAGGAGATGCATTATTTCTTCAACATTTCTAAATTTCTCAATACCAATTAGCATGACTGTTTTTCCTAAACTAAAATGTCTTAAAAATAATCTGAAAAGACTATAGTCACCCACATATTTAATATCTATGGAGACTTTTTTTTAATATGCTGTAGCATGGAATACATATAAAATACATTTTTTAGCATATGATCATGATGACACAGTTAAATTTAAAATATATTTTGAAAGATAAATTATGAAACAAAAATTTATTATTTCCTTATTCTGGCACATTTTAATATATCTATTAAATGGTTATATCTGAAACAGTTTTTTTAATTAAATTATAAAAGCAAATGAAAAAAAATTCTCATTTTAAGGATTGTCTTGTGACCAAACATGCAATTTATTTAATTCAAATACAGATATTGAAATAATAATTCTTATGAATTATCATTTAAGGTTATAATTACTTTATGCTTTTATATTGAGAAAAAAATTTAACTAAATAAATATAAACTTAAACCAATGCTTCTAAAAGAGTTACTTAAAAAAAACTATTGAAATAAATGACAACTTTTAAAGGGTTATATTTTGTGTGCTTGCTAATAGAAATAGCTATCATTTCTATGGAAGATTTAAATCAGAAATGTGCAGAAATATTTTTATTAATGAATTGATACTTTAAGTGTAGAAAATTTTCTGTAGTGGAGGATACTAAAATTATTTTATTTAATTTATTTTGAAGGATAGTTAGAAGTTGAGTTTTATATTTTAGTGTAATCTTAAACTCATAGAATTCTTAGGCTTGGAAAGAACTTAAACATTTTATGTTCAAACTGCCTACCATTGTAGGATTCATGATCCTGAAGATAATAATTTCTGTTTTGTTTGAACATATATATATATATATATATATATATATATATATATCACAAAGCATTTTTTTCTTTCATTCAGCAAGCATCTGCTGAGCGTCTCCTACAGGTCAGACACTAATTTCTGTACTCAAAGCCGACCATGTATGAAAAATACTATGGGAGCTGGAAAAGCACAAAGTACTGGAAAAACATTATTTACTTAGAAAATGTTTCAGAGGTAACAAATAAGTTGAGCCAGGAATGAAAGGAAGTATTTGCTAGCCTGAGAGTGGTAGAAATAAAATAGCATAAGTAAATGCACAGGGGTGTAAAGAAACATAATTTTCAGGGAAATGTGAACACTTGCCCATCACTGGCATATAGAATACTAGGGACAATAGAATATATTTATATTGAAGAGATAGTCAGAGGTGAGATTATATTCGTAATTTCTTAGATTCTGACTATGAGACCATTATTTTCAGAAATCACTTTTATTTCTTCCACTGCTGTTTTCTTTTGATAGAACGCATTATGGCGCTGTTACACCTACAATAGTCTATTCCTTTCTCTGTGTTAAAATTTTGCTAATACCCACATTCTAATCATTAAAATGTAACCAACATGAACATTTTCTGTTATATGTATGTTTGTGAATTAATGGATTTTGTCTTCACCAGTAGCGTATTTGAGGCATTGGTGTTTCAGTGGTAGAATTCTCACTTTCCATGTGGGAGACCTGGGTTAGGCTCCTGGCCAATGTACCTTATGTGCAGTCACCATGGTTCTGTCAATAGAGGCTTTCATGTTGTTATGATTCTGAACAGGTTTTGGTGGAGCTTCTAGACTAAGATGGAATAAGATGAAAGGCCTAGTGATCTACTTCCAAAAATCAGCCAATGAAAACCCTGTGGATCACAAAGATCTAAACCACAACAAATCATGGGGAGGGCGCAGGACCAGGCAACATTTCATTTCATTGCACATAGGGTCATCAGGAGTCGGGAACTGAGTCTATGTTAGAGAACAACAACAATAATGTGTTTATAAATATCCACTACAACCATATGCAATTGTTCATTTTATACTGGATCCTTTTTTCCCCTATTTTGTCAAATTTAGATAAAACCTTTGTAGGTTAAAGGTCAAACTGATAAGTCTTCTGCTGATACATTTTTCCTAATTCTCATATGCTGCCTCTTTTCCCCACCGTTCCCATTTTTTCAGTGGTATGCCATTCTGTAATATGCCATGATAAGAAAAATCAAGTGTGACAATTTCATGTTACCTATATAATCCACATTCTATTCCACATCAACGTTTTTTCTTTCATAGTGAGACTTCAAAAATAGAGTAAAATACACACCTTAGCTTTTCAGAATTTTCTCTTTATAGATAGGCGTGTGTGTGTGATTTATCAAATATTTATATAGGTTTTATTAAGTGCTGAATACTCTTCTAAGAACTTTATGTCCATGAATATATTTAATTGTCATTAAAAAAATGGGTTTTATTATCACATCTTACAAGATGAGCAAACTGAGACGGAGAATAATTGAGTGTCTTAAGCAATATCACACAGCTGGTGAGTGGCAGAGCTTGATTAGAAGATGGGCAGTCTGATTCTCAAGTCTGTAGTTTTAAATACTAAATTTGACAGCTATAGAACTTATTTAAATTTGTGATATAGTTCAGAATTTTTCTGGTGGAATTATTTAGTGCTGAAACCAACTCGATGACACTTAACAATAACATAGTAAAAATATTGATAAATTTAATTATATTAAAAATCAAACAAATAAACCAGCTATAAACCAGATACAGTGAGTAATAACCTATGAATTGGTATGGTCTGAGTTATGTATGCAAACAGAAACAAGAGGTCATGTAATATTAAATTAGCAATACCCATTATGAGTGTATGCATTTTTATAAAGCCAATAGCTACAGCCATTAACACGTATTATTTATTTCTAGAACTCATGACAAGACTTCATGAAGCACAACACACCCCAAATGTTTTCTCATTGCATTTTCACATGACAGTTTGTTATTTTTTTTTAAGATTTTGTTTCAGTCAACCATCAAACCAGAAGCCAGTAATACCCAAACCCATTGCTGTCGAGTTGATTCCAACTCATAGCGACTCTATAGGACAGAGTAGAACTGCCCCACAGGGTTTCCAAGGAGCAGCTGGTGGATTTGAACTGCTGACTTTTTGGTTAGCAGCGAAGTTCTTAACCACAGTGCCACCAGGGCTACTTGATGTCAGTAATAAATATAGTATTATTCAAGAAGGATCTATAAAAAACAATAGTGTCTAATGACATGGGTCCCCTTGAAAACCATGGAAGATTATAAGGTTTTTGAGAATTTTTATAGTAGCAAAAACTTCCAGACTATACTAAAAGGAACAAAGGCAGGACAAAATGAAGAAAAAATTGACTGAAAGGGCAAAGCCATGGATGCATAAGCCAGTGAGAATAGAGAAATCACTTTAGGCTGAAAGAGGTTTGGCTGAGAAGACAGGGTTTTTACCACCCTGGAAGGGCTACCGACCAAGAGGGAGAGGCCTCTACCCAGGAGCACCTAGAGGGCAGAGCATGATGCAACAGAAGATTGCTCTTAGGCCTAGAAATCTAATGGGATTTTACCTACAGGGTTTTAGACTTGCTTAACATCCGTGATGCCTTTTTACCTTCTAATTTCTTCCTTTTGGAATAAGAATGTCTATTCTATGTGGGTCCCATCATCGTACTTTGGGATCAAGTAACTTGTAGTACAACTCTGAGGTCCAATCCGATTCCACAGATCTTTATCAGATTGACTGTAGTCTTTCTTGTGAATGCATTGTAGCTCAGCTTTCTTTCCACCCTCACCTTGAAATTCTGTATCCTTCAGTCTCCTACAAGTATTATCCTAGGAGCACTCTCAATTAAACTTCCTATACACAGATATCTGTCTCTTAGTCTGTTTCTCACAGAACCTGATGTGCAACAGTATCTAAGAATATAACATTATGGTTTATCTCCTGAGACAGAGCACAGGTGAGCTGCATGTTTTAAACTCTACAAGAAACACTTAAAATAAAAAGTTACAGCAAATGAACCAAGAGAGGAGATAAAATGGAATAATAAAAATCACCTCATCAATCCAAAAGCAGATAGGAAAGAAAAAGAAAAGAACAAATATCAGAAAAAACAAAAAGTAAGACAGTAGATATAAGCCCAATCAGTTTAATATAATTCATATCAACTATGTATTCCAATTTGAAGGCAGACCTTGACAGTCTGGATGAAAAATGAAAACCAAACCATATGCTGTTTTTAAGATATACAATGTAAATATGATAAAGATTTGTGAAGTTAATGAATGTAAAAGCATAAACTGTTGCCTTCAAGTTGATTGTGACTCATGGCACCCCTTTTATCTGTCATGATAGAACACTGGATAGAATCTTGCTCCATAGGGTTTTCAATAACTGATTTTTCAGAAGTAGATCACCAGGCCTTTCTTCCACAGTGCCTTTGGCTAGACTCAAACCTCCAACATTTTGGTTAGCAGCTGAGTGCAATTAATTGTTTATACCACCCATATGAAAGCTTAAATGGTTATATTAACATTAGACATGCCAGAATTCAGGATAAGGCCTATTATCTGAGGGAAAAAAGGGTGTTTTTTAGCAACTAAAGAGTCAATTTATCAATAAAATATAAACATTCTTTATGTTCATTCACCTAATAACAGAGCTTCATACTACATGAAACAAATACTGGCAGAATGAAAGAGAGAAATGGACAAAGCCATAAATATGGTTGGCAACTCCAATAATCCTTTTTTTTATTAATTGATAGAACAAAGTGATAGAAAATCAGGAAGTGTATCAAAACTTTGAACAGTCATATCAGTCAAACTGGCCTAATGGATGTTCACAGAACTCCAAAGAACTGCAATATAAACTTTTTTATAAATTTTTCTATGATCGTACTTTAGATGAAGATTTACAGAACAAATAGTTTCTCACTAAAGAGTAAATAAACTTTCTTTTTCAAGTGTATATGTTCAAATTCAAGTTCAAGTTCACCAAGATAAATCACATGCTGGCCAATAAAACAAGCCTCAGTAAATTTAAAAAGATTAAAATAATGCAGAGTATCAGAGTATGTCCTCTCATCATGAAGGAATTAAGCTAGTGATCAATAATAATTTGTCTAGATAAGTTTCTAAGTATTTGGAAACTAAATAAAAAACTTTAAAATAACCCATTGATCAAAAAAAAAAAAAAAATCACAAGAGTGATTATAAAATATTTGAACTAAATAAAAACAAAAACATACCAAATCAAAATTTGTGGGATGTAGCTAAAGCAAAGCATAAGGACAATTTAGAGCTTTAAATAGTCATTTGATATAAGAAGAAAGTTTTACAATAAAAAATTCCATGACAGATCAGACTTCTGGCAAAATGGTGCTCTAGACAGAAGCACCACACCATCCCTCCACAGCAAAGATCCGAAAAACTAAGCCAAACAGAGAAAACAGCAATCCTAAAACCCTAAGACATCAAATGAAGAGATAAAGAACTCAGCCAAGCACCAAATGGAGTGAGAAAACTGACAGAGAGTGGAGAGTGAGGAGAGATTCATGCAGAGGTCCCGTATCAGCTAACACAGTGCAGATCCGCCATCTTGGACTCCTATAGGAGACCAGCAAATAGGGGGTATGAGACAGCAGCTTCATAGAGCTTCCAGTGGGAGACAAAACAACCGGTAATTTGCAATATATGCTTTCCCACCCCCCACCCTTCTTTACTCCCATTCAGCCTCCTCTGCTTCCCGCGGCCACAGTCTCTTGTCTGGGAAGCACTGGCTGCTTGGATACCACCTGCCCGCACTGGCTGGCCCTCTGAGTGCCATTTGTTGGCTTCTAGTGTTGCTTTTTTTCCACTGCTTTTGATTTCTTCCTAACCTCTCACCCCTCCCCCTACTTTCACTCAAATACCTGGCTCCATGCACCATCTTTGCTTCTTCCTGAGGGGCTGCAGACCTCTGTTCAAGTGTGAAACTGCTTCTCGGTCTGGGTTGCCATGCTGGTGGGATCCGGAGGCTTTTGTTTGGTTGTTTGTTTTCAATTGTTTGTTTTCTTCTCCTTTTCTTGAGTTGGGAGCCCGATCTGGCTGGGCAGTGCTGTGCGACTTGGAACGTACCCCCTCGGCTTGCGCAGACGTGCAGGGAGATCCCTGAGAGAATTTCTCTTTTGTGGGGTTTTTTTTTTTTTTTTTTCTGTTTTTTTGGGAGATTTTCTTGTTCTTTTTTTTTTTTAATTTGTTTTGTTTTCTTTTCCTTCTTTTTCTCTTTTTGTCTTTCTTCATTACTCAGTTTCTCATCTCTCTACACCTTCCTTTTCTTTCTGTTCCCTGAATATCTGGCGCTGAATACCTTTACGCCTTCTCGCCAGGCTGTACTGCAACACCTGAGAACAACTTCCCCAGACCTCATAGATGCACTGGTGGGATCCCTGAGAGCTTTGCTGTTCTTATTCCTTTCTGAATTTTATTTATTCATTCTTTTCTTTTCTTTTTTTCTCTTCTTCTTCTCCTTTTTGTTTTTCTCCTTTTCATAGACTCTTATCTCTCCACTCCAACAGCAAGCTCCACTAGCACTCTTTTTTGCTTGTATGTTGTTGGCTCCTGTTCCTCTCTCCTCGCTCCCATATCAATCTTAGCTCTACACATAACAATCTCCCCCCTACATCCTGCCTACCTGTACTTTGCGCTTAACATCACACCACCAAGCAACACAGGCAAGGCCTACTGGAACCTGCCTGGAACTGATTATCAAGCCACCCTGGTGGCTGTAGTAAGTACCACAAACAACCCGCCCCAGTAACACCTCTTCAGCTAGACCTGCCCTGCTGTACTATATCTGAGTAACTGACCCTGCCAACTGAAGAAAGAAGCAAAAAGTATCGTGCCAACAGACAAGCAAACAACAAAGAACCCACAGCCCGACTGCTCACACATAGCCAAATAAAAAAAAAGGATGAAACAAATAAATAACCAATAAGTGAAAAAAATAACTACTGAATGCCCTGAAGACAGCAGACAATACCAAAACATTAAGAAAAACAGGACAGGATGGTTCCAGTAGGCAACCAAAATAAAAAATCAAACGACATTCCAGTGGAAGAAAAGGCACTAGAACTACCTGATAGGGAATTCAAATCTTTAACACTCAGAATTCTCCAAGAGGTGACGAAAAAAGCCGACAGAAATGAGGAGAAAATAGACAAATTCATGGAAAAGGTGGACAAATTCATAGAAAATACAGACAAAAAACTGGAAGAATTCAGGAAAACAATGCAGGAACAAAATGCTAAAATAAATTCACAGCTAGAAATTATACAAAAACAACAATTAGAAATCCAAAAGATAAACAACAA
Organism: Dugong dugon; assembly: GCA_030035585.1. Taxonomy (NCBI): domain Eukaryota; kingdom Metazoa; phylum Chordata; class Mammalia; order Sirenia; family Dugongidae; genus Dugong; species Dugong dugon. The sequence goes on along the minus strand of CM057477.1, from coordinate 43,440,066 downwards.
GATTTCAGAAATGGCAGGTGTCATAGAAGGGCTGAGGAGTAGATATGAAATGGTGGTAGACAGACTCAGTGGAGTTGAAAACAAACAGTTGGATACAATTCTGTGTGAGGAAAACTGAAAAAAAAAAAAAAAATCAAAGAAAAATGAAGAGACCCTGAAAGTTATGTGGCATACCATCAAAAGCAAAAATTTTTGAGTGATTGGAGTTCCAGAACAGGGGGAGAAAACAGAAACCACAGAGAGGATCATTGAAGAACTGCTGACAGAAAACTTCCCCAGTATCATGAGAGATGAAAAGCTGGCCGTCCAAGAAGCTTAACAAACTACATATAGGATAGACCCCAAAATAAAATCACCAAGGCATATCATAATCACACTCGAAAAAACCAAAGACAAATGAAGAATCCTGAGAGCAGCTCATGAAAAACAAGATGTCACATACAGAGGAGAAACAATAAGACTAAGCTCAGATTATTTGGCAGAAACCATGCAGGCAAGAAATCAATGGAATAACATATATAAAACCTTGAAAAAAAAAATTGTCAGCCAAGAATAATACATCCTGCAAAACTCTCATTCAAATTTGATGGTGAAATTAGGACATTTCCAGACAAACAGAGATTAAGGGAATATGTAAAAACCAAACTGAACTTACAAGAATTATTATAGGAAGTTCTTCGATCTGAGAACAAACAACTTGACCTCACAGGCAGAATATAGGATGCAGGATCGTACCAGAAGGATACTAGTCTAGGAAATGAACTCTCGAGGACTATCCAAAACCAAAAGAAATACAACAGGGAATCAGAGCACTTAATCAGTAAATAACTACAACATCAGAACAATAAAAGAGGGAATAAATGGTGTAGGTATAGAACCTTCTAATGGAGAGGAAGGCAAGGTGATACCAAGTAATAGACTGCTTCAAACTTAGAAAGTTAATGGTAAATTTCATGGCAACCACAAAGAAAGTTAACAAACATACTCAAAAAATAAAGAGGAAAAACATAAAGTCTCAGCAGAAACAAAACCTACAAAAACAAAAGAAATGCAAAAAAAATCCACAAACAAATGTAATTCAGCACAGGAGAGTAAGAAGAACAAAGAAAACGTCAGCACCACAAAAAAAAGCACTACAAAATGACAGCAACAAATGCACATCTCTCAATAATTACACAGAATTTAATGGACACAATGCACCCATGAAGAGATGGAGACTGGGAGAATGGATAAGAAAACAGAATCCATCAATATGCTCTCTACAAGAGACAAACCTTAGAAACAAAGATGTAAATTTATTAAAAGTCAAAGGTTGGAAAAAAATATATCAAGCTAACAACTACAAAAAAGAGCAGGAGTGGCAATACTAATCTCAGATAAAATAGACTTTAAAACACAATCCGCCATAAAACACAAAGAAGGACACTATACAATGATTAAGGGGATGATCCATCATTAAAACAAAACCATAATAAACATCTACGCACCCAACGACAGGGCTCCAAAACACATAAAACAAACTCTAACAACACTGAAAAGAGAACTTGACAGTTCCACAATAATAGTAGGAGACTTCAACATACCACTCTCAGTAAAGGACAGAACAACTAAAAAGAAACTCAGCGAAGACACAGAAGACCTAAAGGGCACAATCAGCCAACTTGACCTTGTAGACATATATAAGACACTGCATCCAACAGCTGCAAAGTACACTTTCCTTTCTAATGCATATGGAATGTTATCCAGAATAGACCACATCTTAGGCCACAGAGCAATCCTCAACAAGATCCAAAATGCTGAGATAATTCAAAGTATCTTCTCTGACCACAATGCCAACAAGGTAGAAGTTAACAACAGAAAGAGCAAGGAAAAAAAATCAATTACATGGAAACCTAATAATAACCTGCTAACACATCACTGGGTAATAGAAGACATCAGAGATAGAATCAAAAAATTCCTAGAATCCAATGAGAATGAAAACACATCATACCAAAACCTTTGGGACACAGCAAAGGCAGTCCTCAGATGACAATTTATGGCAACAGATGCACACATCAAAAAAGAAGAAAGGGACAAAATCAAAACATTAACTACAGAATGCAAACAAATAGAAAAAGAACAGCAAAAAAAGCCCACAGCCACCAGAAGAAAGGAGAAATAAATGAAATAGAGAACAGAAAAACAATAGAAAGAATCAACAAAACCAAAAGTTGATTTTTTAAAAGAATCAACAAAATCGACAAACCACTGGCCAGACAGACAAAAGAAAAACAGGAGAGGACACAAATAACCCAAATAAGAAATGAAATGGGTGACATTACAACAGACACAATGGAAATAAAAAGGATCATAACAGAATATTATGAAAAACTATACTGCTATAAATTTGAAATCCTAGATGAAATGGATAAATTTCTAGAAAAACACTACCTGCACAAACTACAACAAAGTGATGTTGAAAATCTGAATAGACCCATAATAAGAGAAGACATTGAAAAGGTAATAAAAAAAAAAAAATCCCAACAAAAAAAGCTCTGGCTTCACTGAAGAAGTCTACAAAACATTCACAGAAGAGCTTGTACCTGTACTACTCAAGCTATTTCAGAGCATAGAAGAGGAAGCAACACTTCCAAATTCATTCTATGAAGCCAGCATAACGCTGATAACAAAACCAGTCAAAGACACCACAAAAAAATAAAATTACAGACCAATATCTCTCATGAATATAGAAGGAAAAAATCTCAAAGGATTCTAGCCAATAGAATTCAGCATCATATCAAAAAAATGATATACCATGACCAAGTAGGATTCATACCAGGTATGCAAGGATGGTTCAACATTAGAAAATCAATCAGTGTAATCCACCACACAAATAAAAGGAAAGAAAAGAATTACATGATCATCTCAATTGACCCAGAAAAGGCATTCAACAAAGTCCAACTCCCATTTCTGATAAAAACTCTCAATAAAATAGGTATAGAAGGGAAATTTCTCAACATAATAAAGGGCATCTATGCAAAACCAACGGCCAACATCATTCTTAATGGAGAGAGGCTGAAAACATTCCCCTTGAGAACAGGAACAAGACAAGGATGCCCTTTATCACCACTCCTATTTAACATTGTGCTGGAAGTGCTAGCTAGAGAAATAAGGCAAGAAAAAGAAATAAAGGGCATCCAAATTGGTAATGAAGAAGTTAAACTGTCCCTGTTTGCAGATGACATGATGCTATACATAGAAAACCCTAAAGACTCCATGAGAAATCTACTGGAACTAATAGAAAGATTCAGCAGAGTAGCAGGACACAAGATAAACATACAAACTCAGTTGGATTCCTATACACCAATAAGGAGAACGATGAAAAGGAAATCAGGAAAACAATACCATTTATAACCCCTAAAAAAATAAAATACTTAGGAATAAATCTAACCAGGGATGTAAAAGACCTATACGAAGTAAACTAAAAAACACTACTGCAAGAAACCCAAACGGATCTACATAAATGGAAAAACATAGCATGCTCATGGATAGGCAGACTCAACATTGTGGAAATGACAATTCTACCCAAAGCAATTTACACATACAATGCAATCCTGATCCAAATACCAACAACATTCTTCAAAGAGATGGAAAAACTAATCGTTAACTTTATATGGAAAGGGAAGAAGCCCTGAATAAGTAAAGCATTACGGAGGAAGAAGAATAAAGTTGGAGGACTCACACTACCCGACTTCAGAGCCTACTATACAGCTACAGTAGTCAAAACAGCCTGGTACTGGTACATGACAGATACATTGACCAATGGAACAGAATTGAGAACCCAGATGTAAATCCATCCACCTACGGTCACTTGATCTTCGACAAGGGCCCAAAATCCATCAGATGGGGAAAAAACAGTCTTTTTAACAAATGGTGCTGGTAAAACTGGCTATCCATCTGCAAAAAAATGAAACAGACCCATACTTCACGCCATATTCAAAAACTAATTCAAAATGGATCAAAGACATAAATATAAAGCCAAAAACTATATAGTTCATAGAAGAAAAAATAGGACCAACACTACAAGCCTTAATACAGGGCATTAACAGGATACAAACCATAACCATCAACACACAAACCCCAATAGATAAGCTAGATAACTGGGATCATCTAAAAATCAAACACCTATGCTCTTCAAAAGACTTCACCAGAAGAATAAAAAGAGAACCTACAGACTGGGACAAAATTTTTGGACAGTACAAGTCAGACAAAGGTCTAATCTCCATAATCTACAAGAAATTCCAACACCTCTACAACAAAAAGACAAATAATTCTATTAAAAAATGGGCAAAGGAAATGAACAGACACTTCACCAAAGAAGGCATTCAAGCGGCCAACAGACCCATAAGGAAATGCTCCCGATCACTAGCCATTAGAGAAATGCAAATTAAAACCACAATGAGATACCGTCTCACCCCGGCATTACTGGCAAGAATCAAAAACACTGGAAATAACAAATATTGGAGGGGCTGCGGGGAGATCAGAACTCTTATGCACTGCTGGCGGAAATGCAAAATGATACAACCAAAAACAATATGGCACTTTCTTAGAAAGCTAGAAATAGAAATACCATACGATCCAGCAATCCCACTCCTAGGAATATATCCTAGAGAAATAAGAGTCGTCACTCGAACAGACATATGCACACCTATGTTCATGGCAGCATTGTTCACAATACCAAAATAATGGAAAGAACCTAGATGCCCATCAACAAATGAATGGATAAACAAAGTATGGTACATACACACAATGGAATACTATGCAACGAGAAAGAACAATGATGAATTTGTGAAGCATCTCGTAACATGGATGAACCTGGAGGACATTATGCTTAGTGAAATAGTCAATCACAAAAGGACAAATATTGCATGAGACCTCTATTGTAAAAACCCATGAAAAAGTTCACAGACAAAAAGTAACAATCTTTGTTGGTTACCAGGGATGGGAGGGGCGGGGAGGAAATTCTAAATAGGTAATAGATAAGTGGTATCTTGGGTGAAGGGTGAGACAGTACACAGTACTGGGAAAACCAGCACAGCTTGTACAAGGAAAGGTCATGGAAGTTCCATAGACACATCCAAACTCCCTGAGGGACTGAATTGCTGGGTGGAGGGCTGTGGGGACCATGGTCTTGGGGAACATCTAGCTCAATTGGCATAACACAGTTTATAAAGACAATGTTCTACATTCCACCTTTGTAAGTAGCGTCTGGGGTCTTAAAAGCCTGTGAGCAGCTGTCTAAGATACTCCACTGGTCTCATCCCTTCGTGAGCAGGGAGACTGAAGAGAACAGGATACAAGGAAAAGATTAGTCTGAAGGACTAATGGACCACAGCTACCAAGGCCTCCACCAGACTGAGTCCAGTATAGCTAGATGGTGCCCGGCTACCACCACTCACTGCTCTGACTGGTATCACAACAGAGGGTTCTGGACAGAGCTGGAGAAGGATGTAGAACAGAATTCTAACTCACAAAAAAAAGACCAGATTTACTGGCCTAAAGGAGACTGGAGAAACCCAGAGAGTATGACCCCCAGACACACTTTTAGCTCAGTGGTGATGTCACTTCCGAGGTTCACCGTTCAGCCTGGGAGTGGACAGTCCCATAAGACCAAATGGGACTAATGAGGCACAGCAGTCCAGGGACAAGGACTAGAAGTCAGAGGGGACAGGAAAGCTGGTGATAGGGAACCCAAGGTTGAGTAAGAATAGTGTTTATGTGTTTTGAGGTTGTTAACCATTGTCATAGGGCAACATGCGTACTAATTGTTTAATGAGAAACTATTTTGTTCTGTAAACCTTCATCTAAAGTGAGAATAGCAGCATAATTGGAAGAGCGTAGTCGATGTCACTGAATTGTGCATGTAGAAATTTTTGAAATGGTGTATCTTTGCCTATATATATTGTCACCAAAAAAAAAAAAAAAGGTCGTGGGGTTTTTAACCAATGTCATAAAACAATATATGTACTACTGTTTCATGAGGAACTATTTGTTCTGTAAACCTTCACCTGAAATACAACAAAAAATAAATAAATAAACTTAAAAAAAAAAAATCCATGACAAAAATCTAAGGTAAGAAGTACAAATTAAACCCACAGTAAATGGAAGGAAGGAAAATTTTGAAAAATAATGCTGGAAAGCAGTGAAAAAAAAGAAGGGGAAAAAAAACAAAAACAAAACTGAGACTAATTAACAACATCAAATGCAATTTCTTTCAAAAGATCAGCAAAATTTACCTCGATTACCTAGAGTGAGGAATAAAAAAGAAAAAAACCAAAATCACTGACAGAAGAATAAAACAGGAGGCATGACTATAGATACTACAGATATTAAAAGAATAACAATGAGCAATTTTATGCCAATAAATTTGATAGCAAGTAGAACTGAATAACTTCCTGAAAGACATAATTATCAAAACTTACATTTTCAAATGTAGATATAAACATATTTGAATGCCCTCATATATTTTGAAGTATTGAATTTCTTAAATAAATACTTTCTACCAAAGTTAACTATAGGCCTAATTCTTGTCAGTACTGAATTGTTATCAAATATTTTAGAAATAAATAATAGCAATTTTACCCAAACTCTTTTAGAAAACAGCAGAGGAAAGAATCATTCTCAATTTATTTTAATAAGGCCAACGTAACTCTGATGTCTCTCAAAAACAGGTGGTTATAAAAAAAGTAGATGCAAAAAAAAAAGAAATATTACCAAGTCAAATACTGCAGTATAGTATAAAGATAATATTTGAAAACTAAGTGAGTATTATCCAAAGAATGCTAAGTTAGTTTTCCATTTAAAATAACAATGTCTTCACCACATTAATTAATCGAATTAAAAAAACGATAATTTTAATAGATGCTAAAGAAAGCATTTAAAATTATTCAACACCTGTAAAAACTCTCAGTGAATAAGAATAGAAGTAAACTTCCTCAATTTGACAAAGATCATCTATGAAAGACTTCCAACTAACCTGACACTTAATGATGAATCAATCAAAACTTTTCTCCTAAGTTTGGATATACTCTCAGCCATGTCTATCCAACACTGTCCTGGAGAGCATAGCTAGAGCAAAATACAGAGAAAAGATATAAAACATACAGATATATAGATTGGATGGGAAGAAATAAAATTGTTTTTTGTTATTTTTATTCACAGAAAATATGATCATATTTGTAGAAAGTTCTAAATAATCTACAAGAAAGCTGGCAGAGTTAACTAGTCAATTTAGTAACATTTCATGATACAGGCTTGATATTGAAAATGGAATTACATTTTTGATATTAGTAAAGGTCACTTGAAAAATGAAATTCAATAAATCCTTTATAATGACATAAACTATATACATACGGATTTATTTAATGAACTATGAGCAAGGCCTCTGGTGAAAACTACAAAACTTTGGGGAGAGAAATGTTAAGGAGAGATAATAAATGAAGAAATATACAATCTTTACAGATTAGAAGACAAAGTTTTTTCAAGATCTCAAGTTTCCCTAAAGTGCTGTATAGATGCAAAGTGACCCAGTCAGACCCTCAGCAAGTTTTTTGGTAGAAACTGACAACCTGGTTCTGAAATTTATAGGGTAACACAAAGGGCTAGGACAGCCAAAACAGTTTTTAAGAAGAGAAATAAAATTGGAGTAATTGCTCTACTCAGTTTTAAGAATTATCACAGAAGTACAATCGTGACAGCGTGGTACTGATGTAAAATAGTCTTATATATCTCTAGAACTAAAAAAATGAGTCCATCTATGGATCCAAACTTAAGGTCAATTGATTTCAACAAAAATGTTAAAGGAATTCAATGGAGGAAAGAATAGGCTTTTAAAAAGTGTTGCTGATATAACTGGATGTATATTATTTTTTATATATTTATTTTAGATGTATCATAGATCTAGGTATAAAAAGCTAAATTTATAGTACCTCTTAAAACACATAGGGGAATATCATTACAATTTCAGTGTAGGAAAATATATTTCTTAGGATCTAGAAGAGATAACCATAAAAATAAAGATACATGTATACATATATATATATATGATTAAAAAGGTTCTGCTAATCCACAATTTTTTAAGATTAATAGTTACAAAGTGTGAAAAAGTATCTATATATGGCATGTGTGCGTAGCACATGCACGTATGGATATATTAGAGTCTAGAATACATGCATATACGCATGTGCGGATTCAACCAACCACATTGAAAATACAAGTAATGCCCCCTTATGCATGGTTTCGCTTTCCAAGGTTGCAGTTACCAGCGGTCAGTCCTGGTCCCAGTCTTTGCTGGAGCCACGGCCTTTGCGGCGCGCACCTATTTGGAGATGGCCTGCCAAAATGTGTCTCCTCACAGTCCTCAGACCTTAAGCTCCCAGTCTTCCTTTGTCGGGGACGTTGGCTAGGTCGCTTTCTGCAGAGCCTTGGTGCTGAAACGGACAGGGGATGGGGACAGGTTCTCATGCTGAAGCCATTTTATATAAGGAACTTGAGCATCTACAGATTTTGGTATCCACAGAGGTTCTGGAACCAATCCTCTGCAGATAAAATACATATATACGAAACATATATAATAAAAATTCAATACACACAAAGAACCCAATTAAATATTGAGCAAAGGATTTGAAAAGACATTTCACTCAGGAAGATACATGAATGGACAAAATGTAAACAGATACAGCCAGAATGCTCCTTAGAAGCTCAGATGGCAAGACTTCATCTATTTTGCACATGTTACCTGGAGAGACCTGTCCCTAGAGAAGGACATCATGTTTGGTAAGATAGAGGATCAGCGAAAAAGAGGAAGACCCTCAGGGAGATGAATTGACAATAGTGCCTGTAACAATGGGCTCAAGCATAGCAACAATGATGAGGATGGCGCAGGGCCAGGCAGTGTTTCCTTTTATTGTGCAAAGTGTCACTGAGTTGAAACCAGCTTGATGATGTTTAACAATAACACAGTAAAAATATTGATTAATTATATTAAAAATCAAACAAATAATGTCTTCTTGATTAAAATAAAAGAGCATCAAAGATAGCAAACTTGGAGGAGGGTGAAAGTGTAAGCAATATCAAAGATAAATAACAAATTGCTGTCAAATGTCTTTATTACAAAGGATTAATCTCTTTTACATCGAAAGAGGGAGAAATGAAGAAGAAATTTAAAAAAAAGAAGTAAAGGTAAAAATCCAGCTCACAGAAACTACACAAGTATTCTTTAAACATATGAAAGTTATTCAAGCTCATTCATAATAAAAAGAATGTACATACAAAGTAAAACCAAGATGCTATTTCTCAACTTTCAGACTGGCAAATATCCCAAGCCCTTCTGTTACTGTAGAGTCAAATCCGACTCAGAGCGACCCCAGACGACAGAGTCAAACTGCCCAATACGGTTTCCTAGGCTGAAATCTTTACAGGAGCAGATAGCTACGTCTTTTCTCTTGTGGAATGGCTAATGGGTTCAAGCCACCAACTTTTCAGTTAGCAGATGAGTGCTTAACCACTGCGCCACCAAAGATCCTTCAAATATCCCAAAGATGTGGAGAAACACGGATTTTTTAGCAAAAGCCACTACTCTTCTGCAACCATGAAGACTCCTTATCATGCTTATAAGCTAACTATAACTTGAAAGGTGGTCTTAGTAGTATGATTTATTCACACTCAACTAGGCTATGTATACTCCCTTAACTTTATCAAAAACATCTAGAAAAAATTAATTTGATATGTGTCATCAAAAGTACAATGCAGTACCCTACATTTGGACTTTGAGAATTCCAAGGCAGTAATTTTATTTTTTAAATCTAGTGTCCACTGTTCCCTTCATTCACATGCCCTGCTGCTTGCCTATTTCTTGATCTCACTCTCAAAGACCTAAGATCTCTCTCATTATTGTTTAACTACAAATCTAACCAGCTTTTCAAGACTGTCCTCAGAAGCATCAAGATAGTTTTGACCTTTCAAAGACCCTGTAGATAAATCCTCATCAGGGTACTTTGCTCACTCATTCCCTAGGGCAGATCTTTTAGAAAGCATGCCCTCAGATTTGGAAACAGTCAGTAAAATCCTCAGATTTCTCCCAACGAAATTGCCATCTCTCCTTTCTATGTTGCTCACTTTTTTCTCCTTCTTTACTTTTCTTCTCAAGGGAGTCACCTGAGAAGAAAAAAAAACAACAAAAATTGAGTGTCAGAGTGCCACTGGAAATTCAAAACGTTGATTCTCCTTACAGACAAACTCAATGGATCCAGCTACAGCTCTCCTGAGACACACATCTTTATAGATCTGATAATTTTCTGTATCCAATATTCCCTCATCAGTTTGCTTGATATTTTATTAGTTATATGGATAATGGAGCAAATGGACAAAGTTTTTCCATTGTCTGACCAATATACATTCATAAAAGTTTGCATACATATAAAACTACTTCTATGAAAGCAACATGATGGATTATGACTTCTAGAAAAGTATCTACTCTGTCTTAACATAAAAGATTGTGTTCTCTTGTGCAACATTTATTTTCATCATATCGATAGTGATGTTATTCATCTTTAAAATCCTTATGTTATTATTTTATGCATTTAAAGTATAGCAGAATGTTAAGATTATTATGAAATTACTTATTGCCATGCATATGTATGAATTTAAACATAAAAAAAAGAAGCCCATGGAAATTGAGTGAGAAACTAGTATTTGGAGTTACAGCTGTTTGTTGTTGTTAGGTATCATTGAGTTGGTTCTGACTTCTAGCGACCCTATGTCACTAGAAAGAGACAGTGCCAGGTCCTGCATCATCCCCACAACCGTTGCTATGTTTGAGCCCATTGTTGCAGCCGCTATGTCAATTCATCTCATTCAGGGTCTTCCTGTTTTTCACTGACCCTCTATCTTACCAAGCATGACATCCTTCTCCAGGGACTAGCGCCTCTTGATAACATGTACAAAGTATGTAAGACAATGCCATCCTTGTTTCTAAAGAACATTCTAGCTGTACTTCTTCCAAGACAGATTTGTTTGTTCTTCTGGCAGTCCATGGTATATTCAATATTCTTTGTCAACACAGTAATTCGAAGGCATGAATTCTTCTTCAGTCTTCCTTATTCATTGTCCAGCTTTTACATGCATATGAGGTGATTGAAAATACCCTGGCTTGGGTCAGGCATACCTCAGTCCTCAAAGTGGCATCTTTGCTTTTTAACACTTTAACCCTATCATGGGTGAATTTTTGTTTCTTTTTGGTATTTTTTGGTGATGCCATTTTTTTTTTTTTTTTTACTAATGGAATGGATGTTGAGTGTTTATTATCTGAAAAAACAAGGTGCCAATTGCAAGCAGGATATATCTGTCTCGTGTTCCATGAAGCACATCACAAACACAGGACATATTGGTCCCATGGTGCATCACACATCCCAGTTATACTTGAGCCATAAAATATCTTACTCAACTTTACAAAAGTACACACAAAATACTAAATAAATATTGTACTTGCTTCACATAATTTTCATCAGTTTGACTTAGAGTGAACAATATCGGTGCTATGTTCCATGAAGCACATCACACTCATTGGACATATTGATCCCATGGCCCAGGAAGTGTATCACAAACTGTTTTCACTCACAAAAATAAATCATTGACTTGAGTATTTGAATGCTGGTAACCGTACCTTCCCAATAACACAAAGGAAATAGTAAACATACTTGCGGGCCTTATCTCACTGTACAGAAGCCAAAAGACACAAAAGTTATACAAATAGCTCTCAACACTCAAATGTGTCACAGACCAACTCCCTTGATTTTTAGGCATTTGCACCAGTATACAACCTGAGACCACAGTGTACTAAAGTGGCTCAAATACCTGCCAATAAACCTCAAGAGGAGGAAAAATATAACACAAGCATGTATACCCCATGGTCCATGAAAGGGCTAAAAAGTCCTTTGTAGTAGATATACCCACTGCAATATGTCACTTGATTTCTTGACTGCTGCTTCCATGAATGTTGATTGTGGATCCAAGTAAAATGAAATCCTTGACAACTTCGCACAGTTGCCTCTGCTGCAATTGTTATATGAGCAAATACTGATTTTTATAATGGTGCATTATAAGAGCTATCCATAAGAGCTATCAATATCCCATAGTTTTTTTAAATACATTTTCAGAAATCCTATCTAAAATTTAAAGTCTTATGTTTTCATCTGAAAATGACAAATCCACACTTTTATTTCATAGAGCTAAATTTTGTTAAATTTATCTTAGAATTCTGTATTGAATGTTCTCTTTCTCTTCCCCTGTGGATGTCTTTCTCAACTTGGACAGGGTGAGCTACCTTTCTCAACCTGCTTGGACCGCTAACTCCTCTAAGCCACAGCATTTCTCTCTGCCACTTCAGGACACAGATATATATATGTCTTTCCTAATGACATTTGGTTTTATTTGTTCACCAAGGGAAGGGGAAATGAAGAGGAGGGGAGAGAAAAAACAGAAGGGGGAAGAGTTAAGAGTAGAGGAAGATAGTACTATTTAAATTCTATACTTTGTAGGTAAAGAATTGAGTTAGGGGTTAGGGGGATGCAAGCCAGAATAAGGAGATGAACTCAAAAGGAATGAAGGATGTGCTTACACAGGGGGTGGCACATGGTGTGTTTGTGGGTATTACACCCTGATAAGGGTATGGAGGTTGTCCAGATTGAGGAGAGGGGTATGGGGAAGTCATAGTTCTAGTAAGATGAGAAAGGAATTCATATGGTGAGGAGAGCACAGCGTAAGGCACTTAGACTCTATCAGGGAGAAGAACATGTATGTCCCATACCAGACAGTAGAAAGAGCCTTTAGCATGGTGCCTAGCGTGGGATATGCCCTGGGTAATGTGTTGAAATGTATATTAGATGGATAAGGGGGCTGCTTACAGTCTTTTATCACATAGTACTGAGAATCTCAACATATTATGCCCATACTCCTTAGAGTTTAATTAGAAAATTGTAATAGCAAACTTACTGTTGCACTCCTAGTATATGAAACTTGTTTGAGGACATTATGCATGATGCAATATGTGCTCACTCATTTCTATTTTAGCTGACAATTTTTTACACATATGTTTTTAAAGTTTCTTAAGTGCCTAGATACATAACAAGTTGGCTAAAAATGTAAAACAAAATAGCAAATATTGGCAAGGATGTGGAACAACTCTCATACACTGCTTCATACAGTGCTGGGGGGAGAGAAAATTGTATAATATTTTTGCAATATTGTTTAGTAGTAGCTACTAAACACTAAAACTATTGAACATATACATAATGCATGACCAGCTATATCAACCCTAGGCACATGCTCAATCAAAGTGCAAAGATCTGATGACTGATGGTTAAGGTTGTGTGCCAACTTGGCTGAGCTGTGATTCTCAGTGGTTTGGCAGTCTTATGATGCTGTGATCACTTCCATGCTGAGATTTGACATAATGTCACACCTCCATGATGGGATCTGCTATGAGGAGACAATCAGTAGAAAGGGAGTTTCCTTGGGTGCGTGGCCTGCATTGGATGTAAGTGGACATTCTGGCAAGGCTCGTGGGCATTTGTTCTCTCTGGATCCTGCAGCTGGCTCCTGTTAGTCTGACCTCCGGTTCTTGGGACTTCAGCAGGTAACTTACCTGCAGTCTTTACTGCCAATCTTGGTATTCATCAATCTTTGCAGCCTGTGAGCAAGAGCCCTGCTCTCTGACCTGACAATCTTGAGTTCAGCAGCCCCTGCGGCTACCTGAATCAGGAGAAAACTATCCTGACTTGGGACATTCCAGCCTCTACAAAACGTGAGCCATTTTCTTGATATAAATCTCTCTCTATATATATATTTATATGCTTTACTAGTTTTGCTTCTCTAGATAATCCAGCCTAGGAAAATGACCATTAACACATATGTGTAAGAATGTCTGTAGCGTCTCTATTTGTACTGGACCAAAGCTGGACATTTATCCAAATCATGATTATGAATAAATAAAATTATCAACACAGTGAAATATACAACAAGAATGAACAAATAATTGATGCAAAAATATGAATATATATAACAAGTCTTATTGATAGAAATATGTCAGATGCAAAATAATATATATACTTTGATTTCATTTATATAATGTTCAAAACTGGAGAAAACTAATATATAGTGTTATAAACTAGAATAAAGGTTATACTTCAGAAGTAGAGGCTGAAAAGAGGCACCAAGGTTGAATCTATGGTACTGAAAATATTATTTTCTTGACTTGGTTGCTGTTTATATGGATGTGTTCATTGTGAAAATTCTTTGACTGCTCAATTGTCATTTCCTCATTTTCTGTATTTTTGCTACACTTCAAGAAAAGTTTTAAAATATTTTTAAATGTCACTTGAAATAAGAAAAATGTCATTGATATTTTATAATTGGTTCATATAGTTGTAAATACATTTATTACTAAAATGCTTTTATGCCTCTCCTATCTGATTAAGGTGCAGTTAAGGAGCTCTGCTACTAATTGAAAGATTGGAGGTTCCAGTGTTCCAGAGCACCTCAGAAGAAAGGCTGGTGATCTGTTTCCAATAAATCAGCCTTTGAAAACCGTATAGAGCACAGTTCTACTCTGATACACATGGGGTTGCCATGAATGGGAATCAACTTTTCAGCAACTGGATATGTGATATATATATATACATATATGATATACATATATGATATGTATGTATATGTATATATCCATTGCCATTGAGTCAATTCCTACTCATAGTAGTAGTATAGGACAAAGGAAAACTGCGCCATAGGGTTTCCAAGGCTGTAAATCTTTATGGAAGCAGACTGCTACATCTTTCTCCCAAAGAAAAGCTGGTGAGTTTGAACAGCCAATCTTTTGGTTGACAATCAAGTGCTTAGACAATGTGTCACCAGAGCTCCTCATATGTGTTGTACCTGGTGGCACAACAGTTAACTGTTTGGCTGCAAACTGAAAGGTTGGCCATTGAAACCTACCCAGCAGCTCCACAGAAGAAAGATCTGGCAATCTACTCCTTTAAAATTACAGCCTAGAAAACCCTATGGGGCCATTCTACTCTGTCACATTGGGTCACTATGAGTTGAAATAGACTCAACAGCACCTAACACAAATTATATATATATAGATAGATTATATTATATTATATTATATTATTATATTATATATTATTATTAATTATTATTATATAATAATATTATTATTATATATAAACTATATATTGATATATTATATTATATTATATTATATTATATTATATTATTATATAATATTACTATATTATATAATATTATATTATATTATATATTATATATATCATTGATATATATTATACATACATACATGTATTTATATTTGTATATGTATATAGATACACATATATAGATAGACATATATAGATAGCCATATAGATAGATATACATCTGCTGCCATAGAGTCGATTCTGACTCATATCAACCCTATAGAACAGAGGAGAACTGTCCCACAGGGTTTCCAACTGCCTACCTTTCGGTTAACAACTACGCCACCAGCATTTCCAGATTTACATATATGCATAGATATACATATATAGATATAGACATACATATATGTACATACATATGTGTGTGTGTATACATATATGTATATATTGGAGCCTTGGTGGCATAGTAGTTAAGAGCTCAGCTACTAACCAAAAGGTAGGCAGTTCAAATCCACCAGATGCTTCTTGCAAACCCTATGGGACCATTCTACTCCATCCTATAGGGTCAGCAATGGGTTTGGTTTTCTGGGTATGTATATATGTATATATATATATGTAACTGTGGAGTCATGAAGTTTGTTTATAACACTGTTTCTAGTAATATCCACTATTTTTTCCTTATAATATTCAAAGCTATATATATATTGGTCTCAGTAACTGTCTTAGGTTGGTTTCTCTAGAGAAGCAAAATCAGTTAAGTGTGTGTATATATATATATATATATATATATATATATGTAGAGAGAGAAATATTTATATCAAGGAAATGGCTCATGAAGTTGTAGATGCTGGAAAGTCTCAAGCCATGGGTCAGGCATCAGGCTGGAGGCTTCTCCTAACTCACTTAGTTGCAAGGGGTGACAAACCCAAGATTGGAAGGTCAGAAGGTAGGGTGCTGGCTCACAGGCTGCAGAGGCAGACAAATCCCCAGATCGACAGGCAATACAGTAAGCCACTGGCTCAAGTTCCAAAAACTAGAGGTCAAGTGATGATGAGCTGGATGATGAGCTGGACAAAATCCAGTGTGCTTTGCCAGAAAGTCCATGTAGGACACATCCCAAGGGAACTCCCTTTCAAGTGATAGGCTGCTCATAGTAGATCTCATCATGAGGTGATTACATTATATCAGATCTCCTCCTAGAGGTAATTGCATAAAACCTAAGAGCCAAACAGCATCATAACTACCAAATCACTGAGAATCATGACCCAGCCAAGTTAATACACAACCTTAACCATCACAGTCCACCCCTTATCAACTTGGCATCTGTACACATCTCCTTAAACCACACATAATCTCTAAAGACATTATAAAGTCATACTTGTGCCTAACATGATATAACTAGCATGTGTACAACTGAAAACGAAACTAACCCTGTTTGGAACTTATATTTTATAAGAAAACAAAAATATTTGATGCATGAATACAAGGAAGAAATACACATAACAGTTGCAGTCCTCATTTCTGCAACTGGTCATGTGCTCATAGCTGGTATTTAGAACTACCTTCTTCCACCAACCATTCTGTATTTCCTTTAACCTCAATAAACACCCCAGGTGGTCATGGTTCTTTCCCTGCTGGGGTGACCCAAACCTTCATTCACAATAAACATACATCATGACTACAGCTACAGGAGCTGTAGTTTTCCATTGACTTTAATCACAGGGCATGATAGTACTAAGAGATGCCCTAAGGGATCTCCTGTACTGCAGACATATTCTTCTTTATCTCCATTATGTAATATCAATCTGATTTCCTCTTGGTAATCAGGATCAAACACACAAGCCAATATAGTAACTCCCTTCTTTGCTTATTGTTCCAGAGGCGTGAGGAGACAAAACTGGCCAGGTGACTTTCGTAACTTCCAGTTCAAAGGAATCAGTATTGTGTTTCCTGGTGGGGGCATTCCTCCCTTTGTAACTAAGACCACTAGACCGGCAGAGCATAGAGTTGCAGGGACAGGAAGCAAAAATTTTTCTAGTGGGTCACTGGGGGTAATAGTGAATGGTAACACTCCCATTTCCACTCCATGATTCCTAGACCCATGAATCTTGGCTATAGGAGAAACCTCACTATATATTGGATGCTGATTTAAAACATATACAGCTTCCTGGAGAACACTGCCCTAAACCTACAAGGCATTGCCACCTAGATGGCACTGTAATTTTGTCTTAGAAGGCCATTCCATTGTTCTATTAAGCTTCAGGATGATGGGGAACATATAAGAACAGTGCCTTCCATTGCCACACTTCATTTGCTGTGAGATGCTGTGCGGGATACCATGACAGTGGATAAGGCATTCTGTAAGTCCACAGATGGTAGTTTTGTCAGAAGCATTGCATGCAGGGAAGGCAAATCCATATCCAAAGCATCTTTTCCAGTAAGAACAAAACAATGCCCTTACCATGATGGAAATGGCAGATTGGACACTCAGCAGTGGCTGTAGCCAAGTTGGTTTTGGTGAATGGAAGTCCATGTTGTGGAGCCCATGCATAACCCTCATCCCTGTCACCATGACCACTCTTTTCATCCACCTATTGGGCAATGACTAGATGGCCTGTGGAAAGAGGATGACTTGTATCCACAGAATGTGTCATACTACACACTTGATTATTAAAATCCTCCTCTGTTGAGGTCATACTTTGGTGAGCATTCACATGAGAAGGAAATATCTGAACTTCTTTGGCCCTTTAAGAGAGGTCTATCTACATACCTCTTCCTCACACCTCCTTGTCCCCAATTTTCCAATCATGTCCCTTCTAAGTCCCTGACTATTCAGCTAAACAATTGTCCACAGCCCATGAATCAGTATACTATCACATATCTGGCCATTTCTCCTTCCAGTAAAGTGAACAGTCAGGTGTACTGTTCTAAGTTTTGCCCATTGGGAGGACTTCCCTTCACCGCTGTCCTTCAGGAAGTTCCCAGAAAGGGGCTCTAGGCTGCCACTGTCCACTTTCGAGTGATGTCCCAAGCAATGATTCAGACACCTCCCCATGTGATGATTCAGAAGGCTTTCCAATGCTGCTAGGTTAATCCCAGCAGATGGGGGTGGAGGGGCTAAAAGTTTTGTTGGCTGGAGAAATTAAATGGAATTTAGGGGGTCAGTGTCCCCAGCTTCCTGTTTATCTTCCTATATGTCCCTATCCCAAGTTTCAGGATCCCATTTATTCCCAATCAATGCCCTCACTTTAACTTGAGATGCAATTTGAGGTTGGAAATTCAATTGGTGTTGTAATTCAGTCACTCTTATGATAAGACTCTGAGTTTGGTTTTATGCAATGTCAGCTTCATTACTACCAAAAAAAAAGGCTCTTTATCAGGGCATAAGTGGCAACTTTGAAGTCAATTATGTGGCACTTGAGATTTTACTCTGAAGTTCTGAGCCCATCTTTCTTTCACCACTTTGTCTAATGAAAGTAGGACTAACCGACCAGCTTCCTTATACTTTCTTTCTTACAAAATTGTAGAAAGGTATCAATCATATAATCACCCAGAGACTAGCCTCTCACCAATACTTCATTTATTGGTGGTGATATTTTGCATATTTCTATTTTCACCTTATGCCATGGATTAGCAGTGCTCTCATTACTATGGAAAGCAGAGTCATCAACATCTTTAAGACTAACCAGACTTTAGAACTAATTTAAAAACTCATCCTTAAAAAATTTTATTTCTTTAGAACCACCCTTGGTACCAGATACCTTAGGCTAGGTTATCTAGAGAAGCAAAACCAGTGAAGCATATATATATATATACATAGAGAGAGAGAGACTGATTTATACCAAGGAAATGGCTCATGCAGTTATAGAGGTTAGAAAGTCCCAAGTCTGTGGGTCAGGCATCAGGGTGGAGGCTTCTCCTGACTCATGTAGCTGCAGAGACTGATGAACCCAAGATCGGTAGGTCAGATGGCAGTCTGCTGGCTCACTGACCGTGAAGGCCAATGAATCCCAAGATCGGCAGGCAATATGGCATTCTGCTGGCTCAGCTCCAAAGAACTGGAGGTCAGATGATGACAAGCAGGATGCAGGATCCGGAGTGAACAAAAGCCAGCCCTTTTTACAGAAAGTCCATATATATTGGATGCAGGCCATATCCCCAAGGAAAATCCTTTTCAACTGATTGACTGCTCATAGCAGCTCATCATGGGTGTGATTACATTATATCAGATCTCATCGTGCAAGTGATTATATCATTACATAACTGACAAACTACTTTATAATACCAATCATAACTAAGTATCATGGCCCAGCTAAGTTGACACACAACCTTAACCATCACAGTAGTCATCACAAAAAAGACATTGCAAAACACGTGAACACATGCATAATCTGTGTGTAGTGATTTTTCTAATTTTCTAATTACTAACATTAGCAACATTATTATAATTGACATAGCTTACACTTTTGGTTGTTATTAAAGTTTTGTTTCTAAAGATCAATTTTCCTGAAATGTGATGAATACATGGCAGGTGACAAAACTGAAGAAAGAAAGAAAATTGTGCAGTTTTACTAGACCAGGTGAAAGGAAATGTTGACTTGCATGGGGATTGTTGGAACAGAGAGAACACAAGTTATAGACATTTGGGATATATTGTATTTAAATCAACAGTTCTTGCAGTAACTACATTATCATTTGTGTCTTGAGGGTAGCATTTGGCACAAGAACAGAAAAGAGAAAGGATAAAACATCAGCTATCTTCACATTTTTCTAGATACAGGTTTAGGCTTAAGCAAGACTTTAAAGGATGCAAAGCATATATTTTCCCTTGTCGAATTCTTATCTGTATCTTTTCACATAACACCATGCTTGATTCCCCAGATTCCCAGGCATAGTGTCCTCATGCTACCCTGATTTCTTTTGTGATACCTTTTCATGCTTGACAAATGTTTTTGTTTTTGTTGTTAGTTGCTATTTAGTCAATTCCCACTCCTGGCCCCTCTGTATGTGCAGAGTAGAATTGCTCCATAAGGCTTTCAAGGCTGTGAGCTTTTGGAAGTAGATCTCTAAGCCTGTCTTCTGAGGCATTTTTGAGTGGGTTCAAATCCCCAACCTTTTGGGTAGTAGTTAAGCACTTAACTACATTTGCATCACCCAGGGACTTCAGACAGATGTAAAAATAATTTTAAAAAAAGTACTCTAGCATCCCACATTTGCTTTCCATATTCCCTCAGTGAAATAAAATAGGGAAACTTTTTAAAAATAATATTAATTAATTAATTAATTGGATGGACATAATTTTCTGCAACTTCTGAGGGAAAGATAGATCAATATTCCCACCTTGGAAGTTCTTGCTTTATCTATTGTTTGGAGAGAATCCCAAAACAAGATGGCGAAGTGTAAACCAGGTACAACTCCATTAAGTGCCAAAAGTAGACAATGACACTTAATGAATTAGACAAGATAACTTGTTTCTCACAGGATAGCAAACATTATGAATATCACCAGAGTTACATTGATTACCCTGTCCCCAAGTCCCATGAGGCGACCTGGTAATTGCTTCCTCCCACGTAGTGGGTTTCTGTTGCAGTTGAGAGACCTTTAGCTTAATTAACCTGCCACTTTTACAGAAAGCAATAAGCAAGCCTGCTCTGTGTCTGAAGCCAGATATATAGAGACACAAAATCTCAGGGAAGACTGTTTTTCCCATGTGTCTGTTGGTCTGCTGCTTGTTTGTCTGTGTGTATTTATTGAAAGCAATGTAAAGAAGCAAAATAACCTGTTTTGAAATATGAGGTAGAATTATTTTACCCAGCCAGGTGAGTGAGTTCTTACTCAGGGTCTAATACCTATGTTTTTTATTTGATTTCAGACATTCTTAGCTCACTCAATCTAAATTCCCAAAGTTCTAAAACTTCAAGTTTTCATTTTATTTCCTTACAGTTTTTGGTACCTTAATTGCTCCCATAGAGTCAATGTTTGGTGTTTTGTCAACAGAGTGAGACTGCTGGATCAGAGTGTTAGGGGTGGCTTGGGGAGAGGAGAGGATTGCTACTATTTGTATTTCATGTATTTATAAACCAACACCTTCCTGCATTTATAAACTGGAACAATACTTTTTTTTTTTTTTAAATAAATAGTAGTAGCTCCCACTGCTTATAAAGGGATGACGCTCAGAGTATATTTCCAGTTACTGAGGCTTTTTTTTCTGTGAATGTGATCTTGTAAAAGCTAGGAAGCTGAATGAAAAAGATAAAACATATAACAACAATGTATACGCCTACTACTCTCTCTATAGTCCTGCTCAAAGAAGTCCTTTGTTCTTTTCCTTAATTAAAATACCATTTGTTCTCTATAAAGTCAATATACAGTATTTAAGAATGCAAGAATTATCTCATATAATAGGGTTTCTAATACCTGTACAGTGCTACCCAGTTAACCAGAAGAGGCTTGCTTTACAATAAAATGTGCTAACGCCTGGTCCAGGAACCCTGGAGAAATGAGATATGGTCATGCACAGTAATTACACCAAGATGTTTGAAGAAATGCTCAAAACTAAAACTACTACAAACTATCTGTGATAGCAGCTGCATCAGTAAATTACTTTGTGGCACAGTCAATATAATGAGGATTCAATTTCTAAATTACAACAAATCTCCCACAAAAGCTTAATTTCACTAGACAACAAATTATAAACCACATATTTTCCACGTGTGTGTGTGTGTGTGTGTGTGTGTACAGGCAGTCCCTGGGTTATAAACGTCCAACTTATTGTACATAATCCGTAGTTATGAACCATCTCCAGAAAAGCCTTCCCCCTCTCTCCCCTTTCCCTGGATCCATGCCGGGAAGAAATGATGTTTTGCTGCCTGGCTAATCACAGCTCCAGACACTCATTGACCTATGGCTCTGCAGCAACTTCTTCTTCTTCCTCCCCAGCCCACCTCCCCGCCCCCACCCCACTCCTCCGGCAGCCTCCCCATCCAGCTGGGAGAACTTTTCTACTCTCTGTGATCTGATGTTCTTCTCCATTGTCCCCAGGGGCAAGCCCTCAGTCGCCTGCCTACCTGCCCCTCCCACCACGGTGGTCCTCCCAGCCCCTGACTCTCAGCCTGGGAAGTTTATTCTGCCTACCTTTCCCACCCCTTCCTCCTCCTCTTCACCCCACCTCCCCTCCCTCCCGTCTCTTTCCCCCGGGGTGGCTGCTGCCGCCACTGCTGCCGCCAGCCTGCTCCTTGGCCGGCCACGCTGAACTGAGGGCTGGGAAGCTCGCGGCCCCAAGCACAGCTTCACTGCACAAAGCAGTCACCACCACCACCACCACTCGGGGCCTGCCATCATCGGCCCTTGGCCCGGCAGTGTTCTGGGCTCCCTTTCTGGCTGCTCCCCGCCCACCACTCTTACGGACCTGCAGCCCTCACTCAGCTGGCTAGCACTCTGCCTCCCGTGGCTCAGCAACTGGCAACAAAGTATTATTATTATTATTATTACTGTATTATTATATTATGTTAAAGATGTTTTTGTGCATCTGGAAACGTTCCTTTAACCTTTTCAGGACTGCCCTTATAAATAGCTACCACTTACTTTTTGTACCTCTGGGGTTCATTGGGAAGACTCTGTTCCACTGACAGTATGTGCTGCTCGCAAATAGAGCCCAATATAACAGTATGAAAGGGAAAAGAAAAACAGGCCCATGCTGCAAATTACTGTCTTTATAGGGTATTGTATGAGATGGTGCTGAATCATTGAATTTTTTGGTAGGAAAAATATTAATTTTGAAAATTTTTATATGGTGCACATATATACCTCTGGACTCCAAGGGTATGATTTGTGGAATGAGGCATAAAATAAAAACTATATCACCTACCAAAAATTCAGATGTACTCAATTATTCAGCACATCCTCCATTACTGAAAACACATAGTATCAGGAAAAAATATTTGAGTCATGAAACGTTAATGTTTTTATGCACAAAAAGGTACACTATATACTATATTCCAAGACAAACAGTTGACTAACTGATGGTAGATACAAACTGCACCTAACTGTTCTGACTTACACAAAGTTTGACTTAAAGACAGATTTACGAGTGGAACTCATTCATAATCTGGGGTCTGCCTGTGTGTGTGTATATATATATACACATACACACACACACACACACACACACACACACACACACACACACACACATATATATATATATATATATATATATATATATATATATATAGTAAGAAGTTTGCTTGCTTTGTGGAATTTAGAAGACTTAATTTGCTAACAAGAATGAGCCTTAGAATGTTTACAAGAGGTATTTCCAGGCGAGCCAATTAATTATGTTCATAAATTCAAAAAAAAAAAAAAAACTTGTAAAGCCTGATTGCTCCATAACACTAGAGTAAGAAAATATACCAACTGCTGTTCTGATTTTGACCACATCTCATATTTGCTACTTATATAACCCAAGCAGAACGATCTATAACTAGAAAGATACCATACTTAAATCCATTATACTTACTCAGAAAGATTGTCTCTAGAGTGAACTAGCCATTCTAAGTGAAGCTGCTTTCAAAGATGATACAACTAATCATTTACTTAGTGCAGAGAAAATTGTAATATCTGTAATACTCTGCCAGATGTTGAATATATTAGATTCTGCCTGTGACTAAATTACTTACAGAAAGTAAATAAAACAATTTGAAAGACAGGAAAGCTTTTTCAAGTCATTCATGCTTTTAATAAATGAAGAAACCATATTTATAAAAGTACAAAATTTATGTAACCAATGAGCTCTTGGTGTATCTTTGTGATTGTGCATATAAATATGTGTGTATTTCTATGAACATCAGAAAAAGTTAGGGGGTATCTTAGATTCCCATAGGCAGTGTTATCTGCCACTATTTGTTCTCCAATGGACAAAAAGTCTTATCTGGTGTCAGTTAAAACTACAGTAATTCCAAAAAAGTAAATTTTCACAGAGGAGGAATAGAGATAAATATTAATATATATTTTTTTCTAAAAAGAATTTATAATCGCCAAACATAAGGAGAAAAACATTGAGGGAACAAAGGATTAGAAGATCCTACTAATGCACCTTGATTAGCAGGCATACAATATGTGATAGGCGGGAAAAAAAGAGACATTGGTAACAAGGAGTTAAGTGGATCAATGAAATCCTAGACTTGCAAACTAAAATCACATAATTGTTACCTAAATTTTATAAAATAGTTGGAGATTAATGAGCAGACCTACCTAAGTCTATGGGTTAATGACAATGGAAAAAATGAATGCTGAGTTCTTCATGGCCTCCAATCAAACTGGAATGACAGAGGCTAGATAGGCCATAAATGAGCTTTAGTTTCAGATATGGGGGACTGTCTATCAAAGGGAAACTTGCAAAAGAATGAAAAATCTGTGCCTCTACTTTGAAAGCATCGAACAATTTATGAGGTCAGTCGTGTGGGCCCAGGTGTCCCACCTGACAGAAATTTCTGGTAACATAAAGCAGCATTATCCCAATTTTACATATGAAGAGATAGAGATGTTGATATACTAAATGACTTACCCTACTTCACAGAGGAAATAAGTCACAGAGACAGGAATTTATAAAAACTTTTACCAACCTTACATGATCTAATAAGAACATGTATTACAAAGAAACAGCAGTTTATAGTAAATAATTCCATGAATAAGAAGTCAAGATACTTTCAAACTTATGAGAAAAGTCATAAAAAACAACCCAAAAAACAAACAAAAATTACACAACTGTTTACTACCACCGTCATGAAAATTTTAAAAGAAAAAAGCTATTTGCTTTTGCCATACTCCCCTTTTCAAGTAATAAAGTATAAAAGACCACAATATGTGCTTCTTTTTCTACTCTGTTATTGCTAATTTTGGCTAATTCACTGATCATTTTACTGCTTATTTGCCTAGAGAGTAAACAGAGAAAAGAAAGAGTTGTTATTCCCACCCCCAAAGGATGGGACTGGGGTATAGATTTACACAGCATGCTGATTGAAACAAATGAGTAAAATAAAATTTTGAAATTATAACAAGAATAAAATCTATATGAAATGTAAGATATTATTTTAACACTGCCAGTAATTTTAGTTACCAATAATGAAAATAGAATACAGAGCTGGGCAAAATATAAAACCTTTACCAATCATATACCCTGTATGCTTTATTCTGAGATTGCTTAAATATCTTCTTTATTAATGTAGCTGTATATGGTACATTATAGATTTAAACTACTTAATGTGTCTATTGTGATTCATAGAACAGACTTATTTCTGGATTTGAAACAATCCAAATTCCAGGTTGAACACCTAACATATTATAAACTGAAACATTCTATTTATAAGCACATACAAAACCAAACCAAATCCACTGCCTTCAAGTTGATTCCAAAACATAGCGACCCTATAAGCACATAGGAAACTGAATTTTGTACTAGAACAACTTTAATGATTATGATCCGAGACAAAATATAAATGCAATTGTATGGTTAATCACGCGGCTATCATGTACCCTCTGATGCGGTGTGATGAGAAGGGGCACTTTTTCTATATTGTATTCTTTCCAAGCTCTACAGCGCCAGTCTAATAATGAAAACATACATGATAAACCAAATTTGAGCAGTATTCTACAAAATATCTGTCTAGTACTCCTCAAAACTTTCAAGATTATGAAAATCAAGCAGAGACTGAGAAACTGTCACAGATTTGAGAAGACTAAAGAGACACGGTGATTAAATGAAGCACAGTATCTTACATTGGATATTAGAAGAGATAAAGGACAGTGGAAATCTGGTGAAATCAGAATACAATCTCTACTTTAATAGTATTTACTAATGTTAATTTCTTAGTTTTGATAAATATATCACTGTTATGTAAGATATTTGCATTAGCAGAAACTGGGGGGAAATTATTGGGACACTTTCTGTACTATCTTTGTAACTTTTTATAAATCTGAAAGTATTCCAAAATAAAAAGCTTAATAACTTTAAAAAGAAACTTTTACTTGAGTGGAAAGATTAAATGGGTTATTAGTTTCAAAATATCTGCCAAATAGCATAAAAATGACTGCCCTTGTCATCATTATAAAAGATATTCAACTTAAGGATAATTGCCCATTTAGTAAAAGAAAAATGACTAACATCTTTATATTTGGCAATTTCATGTGATAAATATGAAAAACCTTTAAGGTAAAAAATAGCCTATTAAATTTTAAAGTATATTTTAAAGTTCTACCTCTCTCTCCACCTCTTCTCTCTCTCCTCTCTCTCTCTCTCTCATTAAATAAAATCAACTACAACAATATGCTTAGTATACATAATCAACAAATCCCCTTTCCAATGTGCTGAAAATGGGTAAGAATAACCCTGTCAATCTCAACAATTATCATCTTTCCTCATTAAACTTAGTCCACCTCCGATAAGGCATGTGACATGTAAAAATCTGGTAAATGTACTGATTTAGAGCAACTATGTCGAACTTCATATTAAGTATTAATAAAAATGAAGAGTCCTATATTTTATAGAGAGATATTAATAAATATTACTATTGGCTTCTGATACCCAAATGGATCATCTTGAAAACTGTCCCCCCACTTCCAGGGTCCTAGCAGGGAGGGGCGTGGTAATTTAGAGACAACTCACCTTGAAGAGTTTCTAATCAACACCTAGGGTGTGACATTTCTGTTGTTTAATGTCTTGTGGACACCCTCTTTGTAGAACGTAATGATTTGACAAACTTGGACAAGTGACTTCAAGATATTCTCAGTGTAGCTGTCTGACCCTAGAGAGATTGAAGGAATTCCCTAATTAAGTATTCACTTTTGGAATGTGAATACTCTTTAGTAAAAATACATTAAAGCTTTTTTAAAAAAAATAGCTCATCCTGCATTTCATCTGGATGAGACTTACTGTTGTACAAATATCACATGACCAATCTACTAGAAGAAGGATCCTTTCTTGAGTGATAGAAACTCAAGTGAAATTTAATATTATTGTAGGCAGAAATACCTCTATTAACAGAACTAGTATAATACTGAAAGCAGTTTTGTATTTAAGCAGTACAAACCTTAACCAAAAACTTCAATGTCAGTGTGTAACGCCATTATCTCACCAGTCTGCCGTATAGGAGCAAAAGATCTCTTATTGGAGATTCATAAAAGCATAAAATTCTTAGCATGATGTTAAAGAAGCTAGGCCTGAAATTGTGGTTTATTATAATCTGGGTTTGTTTTTGTTTTTTCTCCACTATTCCGTGAGATTCCTATAAAAAAATATTTCTACCAATGTATGTACCAAAACAGTCAAGATTAACAATGGGTAATTATCTCTGTACAAAGATGGATTTCTACCTTATCTATAAAGTCAAATTGCAAATTTTAATCTGAATTGTTGTATATTTTATTGTTTCTAGACATGTGTTAAGATGCTCATCGTTTCTATGTCTGCATATTTCATTGTTAAAGGAGGTTAACTTTGCCAATGTTTTCACCTAAAATAGTAAAAATTAAAGATTATGTTTTAAAGAAATAGTCGTTTGCATTATGCAAGGTGAGGGTATAGTAGTGTGATAAAATAGATCATGAATGAGGTCAGGTTTTGTTCTGTACCCATCAGAAAGAAAGCCTGAACATCTGGGGACCACTGGAAGAAATCATAAGTAAACTCATCCTTTGTTGAAAATACCTCCTATCCATCAGAGTTCAAGTCACTGACCACACTCTATGCTAGTGTTAATAGTCCTTTCCTTTGCCTCTAAATTCTCCCAATCAGTTCTCTTTTGTCTGTCCTTGAAAATAACACTTCGCACTCAATATTAAATTACCAGAAAGTCTGTGAATGCCAACCCCTGAAATCATCGTCTTCCCAAAACCTCAACAAGGAGCAGAACTCAAAACTGAATAAGCAGATAAATGACTAGGGACTAGAAAAGCATTTCTTTATGGTGTCATCTCGACTGATTGCCTTAGGGTTGAACTTTAAATCCCTAAAATATTCTGTGGAACTTTAAGACCATAAAATTTCAACCCCACATATATTTTTTTTAATCATCATGGATCAAGTTAATAGCAGAATTATCATTTTAATATTTCATCATTTATCCATATGTTATAGTTATTGATAGTTAATCTTTATGAAATTGGACATTTTACCTCTGACTAGATTGATTTATTAAATTTCCTTGAAAATGATAAAACACAGATAGAATGCTTTAGAACAAAAACACAGATGGAAAATATAGATAGTTCTATCTTAAAGAACTTATCAAAACTATAAAAATGCTGCCCACAACATAATAACATATCTTAAGTTTGTTAAAATTCTCTTTAAAATTTAAAGATGATAAAATACCGTCTTTTTTTGGCCATCTGAAACATATATTTTATCCAGAAGTTAATATAAAAATGAAGGGCAATTTGTTCACATAATTTCAAATCTGGTTTATATTTCTAAAACTCCAATCACATGTTCATAATATGTGTTGTGTTTCTCGTGCTGAGGAATCTCTGGGTGGTGCAGTTATAGTGTTCACTTGCTAACTGAATGGTTGGAGGTTCTAGTCCACCCAGAGATACCTCAAAAGAAAGACCTGGCAATCTATTTCTGAAAAATCTGCCATTGAAAACCCTGTGGAGCACAGTACTACTGTGACACACATGGGGTCCCCATGAGTCACAACTGACTCGAGGGAAACTGATAGGTTAAGCTGGGTTAGAGATTGGGCTGGTGGAGGAGGGAGATCAAAAGGGAAACTATAAGCAGTCAAGTGCTTCACCTATGATTACACATCTGGTACAGTATTTAGCACATAGAAGTTCAATCCAGTGATTAAGTTCTTGGCTGCTAGTTGAAAGATTGGTGGTTTGAACTCACTGTCTGCTCTGCAAGAGAAAGATGTGTCACTACGCTTCTATAAAGATTTACAGCTTTGGAAACGCTATGGAGCATTTCTACTCTGTCCCATAGGGTAGCTATGAGTTGGAATCGACCAGACAGCAATGCGACTGGTTTTCTTGAGGTGGGGTTATAGCTAGCCTCAGTTTGAACCCCTCTCAAAGATCGCAGACAAATGTACAGCTTAGAATGTGTGTCACTCTCCATAGTCTTGGCGATAATCCAATCTCATGCGTCAGGCTTCTTAAAGGGCTCACCACACCTTTTCTGAATCTCCCATTACAGCTAAGCAAACCCTATGGGACAGTTGTACACTATCTCACTGTGTTGCTATGAGTAGAAATCAACTGGACAGCACCTAATGACAACATAGCTATCCTACTAATCTGTCATTGCTCAGAGGCTTTGCTTTTTTTGTTTGACTGTGTTAAATTATGTTTTTCCTGAGTGATTTTCATCTTTCTTTTTTTCAGATTCCTCCAAGCACAGAAAACTGCAAAACAGTGAGTCCTTATGTTTTTGATACTTTTCTTTCTTTTTTTTTTTTTTAACAACGTCTAAGTTACAGGGTTGGCTTGGAAAGCCTTTCACTTTTAAGACTTACTTGTCTCTCCCCTAGGATGTCTAAAATACCTACTTAGTATCGTAATTATGAGGTATTGGTGAAGTTTTTCAGGATTTAGGTCACTAAACTTTTTCCCACATATCCCATCTTGGTAGGAATGTGTGTATGGGGTGTGGGGGAGGCTAGCAAGGCAGAGGCACCTTGGTGGCTTTGCCAAGCTGTGCCATACATTTTCTCCATTCATTTCCAACAGCCATTTTTAAAAGTCAGTCAGGTCATAAAGTTGTGCCTCCTTGCTTCCTTAATTGCGACTGGTAATTCGTTATGCTAGAAATTCTGGTTTCTAATTTCAATTTACCATCATATCTTAGGAGTATCTGACATCATCTTCCAGCTTAAAGATGTATCAAAAGAACACTTCTAAAGGAACTTAGGTAAGAGTACTTAGATTGCTTTCCATTCCAGAATTTACAATGCAAAATCAGATAATCCTGTAATAAACAAATTGTTTGATATAATTATTTCCTATTTATTTCTTGAAATAATCTGATTTTTTTCCTTCTTTAGATCTTTGTAAAAAACAATGTTACACTTAGCTTTATTAGATTTACTCATTTTAAATGATTTTTATTTATATGTCTGGATTATCTCAAACACTTATATTCAAAGTTAGCTTCTCCTATAAAAGTTCTAGGAATGATATGTTTTGATTATTGTCAGCATTTTTAAAAATGGAAAAGATGATTTGCTTATTTTTGGTGTAAATTTATAAACTTGAAATTTAGTATTAATTACTTCAATCAGTAAATATTTATGTTGGATAACTGGTGCCTACCACTGTACTAGATGATGGAGACGCAATGTTGAGGTAGGCAAGTGAGAGTTTCTGCCTTGGTGTAATTCAGTTTTACCTGGGTAAATATTCTTAATCCCATCATGAAATGAATAAACATTTGGTAACATTTTTAGTAAGTGCTACTGAGAAGAAGTAAATGGTGCTATGAATATGCTTAACAACGGGAACCTGACTAATGGAGAAGAGAAAAATGATTTGTGATCTAAAGAGTAAGGAAAACCTCATCAGGGAAGAAGAAAAGAGAGCAACAGAGGAGGTAATGTGTGCAAAGGTCAGTATAGCTGTAGACAAGAGGGAGGGGAGCACAGTGCAAAACGAGACTGGAACACTGGAAGAGTCAAACCATGCAGGTCTTGAAGACAAAGGCAAAAAAATTTAACTTTATCCTGTAATCCATGGAAAGTCATTGAATATTTTTAAGGAGACAGAAGCTACTGTCATTTTGCTTTTTGGAGAATAAATTAGAGAGAAATATATATTTGGATAGGATGGCATTACAGAAGTCCAGAGGAAAATTGTGGTAGATTGGAATACATTAAAATAATTTGATGTAAAAAAGTTCTATGTCATGAACATTTCACATAAAGGGACAGGTGATATTTTAGTAAATATTTTAGATCAAACTGTCTCTGTTACCTCTGGTGTTGTGGCATGGAAGCAGTCATAGACAATACATAAACAATTAATGTGGCTGTCGCAATAAAACTTTATTCACAAAAACAGGCAGTAGGCCAGATTTAGCCAGGGCTTTGAACCCATTCTTCCTGGTTCAGTCATGGCCAAGGAAATGAAACTGGAACAGATTCGAGTTTTTTAAATTTGGGAGAACCGGAACAGGGAAAAGTACTGGTCAAAGCCCTGCTAGAAATTCAATCTCCCTCTTAGGAAACAAGGGCAGCATACATGTTGCATAGTAACCAAATCTCTTGCCCTTCAGATTTTGAGCAGAGTCAAAAACAGTGGTGCCCCTCTCAAAGATCGCAGACAAATGTACAGCTTTGAATGTGTGTCACTCTCCACAGTCTTGCCAATAATCCAATCTCATGCGTCCGGCTTCTTAAAGGGCTCACTACACCTTTTCTGAATCTCCCATTCCAGGGCTTCGAACCGTAATTTTTCCCATTCTGATTATCACTCCAGTTCACTCAAATTTTAAAATTTTAAAATTTGAGTCTGTTCTGATTTTGCTTTGTTGGCCATTACTTACCCAGTTTGAACTTGTTCAAAGCCCTGGATTTGGCACGTGGGCCATCGTTTACCAACCCTTGTTCTAATGAAATAAAAGACAATGTCTGAGATCTCTTTTTACCACCCAGTTCATAAAATTCATGTTTGAGGTCAAAGTCAACTTAAGTAATGTCTACATATTTATATTTCTTTGATAAGAATAGGGAATATTCCTTTTTCGAAAAATTTTATTCCAATATAAAACAATTGTTTGAAAAATGGTTGTAATCATTTATTTATAGAGCTTGGAGTAAACATGAAATCTTCAAAACTTTATTTAAATGTCTTAATTTCTATAATTGTTATAAAAACATCAAGCAAAATACATGAAATACAAATTTGAGGTCATGAAATTTTTA
This sequence comes from Dugong dugon, assembly GCA_030035585.1. NCBI lineage: Eukaryota > Metazoa > Chordata > Mammalia > Sirenia > Dugongidae > Dugong > Dugong dugon. The sequence goes on along the minus strand of CM057477.1, from coordinate 43,407,917 downwards.
AACTCATCTAGCCGGCGTGTCATCATTTCTGCACATTCTCTATTTTTTATTATCAGACTTTATTATATGTATTATCATAGAAATGTTGAAGAGGAAACTGGTGTGGACCCTAAATTCAATGAACCGTTAAATAGGTGACAATAATCATGATAGTCTCTCTGAATATTAATTAGCATAAATATACACATATTGGAATCATCATCTCCTATGTTGCTCAAAAGAGAATATTTTCACAAAACGTAAGCTACAACCAGCATTGGAAATTATATTTATGTTAATTAACAACTGCATTAAGTAATCAGTTGGAATTTGTGAGTCTGCCTTAAAAATTTATCTTGATTATTTGCAACTTCATAAAGAGACAAAGAAGGATATTTTCTTATTGTGGATTTCATTCATTTTGAAGGTTAGTAATGTTTCATAACATAACATGTTTATAAACAAAACATCTTAAGAATTAAAGATGCCTCAGGTTTCCACTTAAGCATAAAAATAAATTGAAAACAATAGCTAATACTTTTAATTCACTTAATTATGTCAGGCACTGTTTCTTCACAACAAAATATAAGGTAGCTTCTTCTTGGAAACACTATGGGCAGTTCTACTCTGTCCTACAGGGTCATATTGAGTCAGAATTGACTCACTGGCAACAGGTTTTTTTGTTTCCATACACACACACACACACACACACACACACACACACACACACATATAATCTAAAAAAACCCAAAACGTTAGCAGTTCGAATCCACCAGCTGCTCCTTGGAAATTCTATGGGGTATTTCTACTCTCTCCTATAGTGTTGCCATGATTCAGAATGGACTTGTTGGCAATAGGTTTGGTTTATATATATATATATGTATATAGACAGAGAGAGAGAGGGAGAAGGAAATAGAGAAAGATTTCCCCTTGGTAATCAGGATCAATCATACTAGCCAATATGGTACCCCCTTCTTTACCTATTGATCCAGAGGCGTGAGAAGCCTAAAGTGACTAGGTGGCATTCTTAAATTCCAGTTCAATGAAATAAGTGTTGTGTCTCCAGGTGGAAGCATTCTTCTCTTTGGAATTAAGACTTCTAGACCTGCAGAGCATAGGGTTCTGGGGACAGGAAGCAAAACTTTTGTGAGTGGGTCACTAGGGGTAATAGTGAGTGGTGCCACTCCCATTTTTACACCTTGGTTCTTGTACCCGTGAATTCTAGCTATGGAAGAAAGAGTACCACATGTTGGACGTTGGTCTAGAGCATATACAGCTTCCTAGAGAACGTTGCCCCAACCCTGCAAAGTATTGCCACCTAGTTGGTGCCATAATCATATCTTTAGAAGGCCAATCCATTGATCTGTCAAGCCAGCTGCTTCAGGATGATGAAGAACATTGTAAGACCAATAAATTCCAGAGCATGGACCAACTGCCACATTATATTCGCTGTAATAAATGGAGAAAATATTTAAGTTGTCAAAGATTTCATTTTATTTGGATCCACAATCAATGCTCATGGAAACAGCAGTCAGGAAATCAAAAGACATATTGCATTGAGCAAATTTGCTGCAAAAGACCTCTTTAAAGTGCTAAAAATCAAGTGTCATTTTGAGGACAAAGGTGCACCTGACCCAAGCCATGGTATTTTCAATCACCTCATATGCATGCAGAAGTTGGACAATGAATAAGGAAGACCAAAGAAGAATTGATGCATTGAATTATGGTGTTGTCAAAGAATATTGAATATATGATGGACTGACAGGAGAATGAAAAAATCTGTATTGGAAGAAGTACAGATTTTATTATGGATTTAATTGTGTACCCCTAAAATGTGTGTCAGCTTGGCTAGGCCATGATTCCCAGTGTTATGATATTGTCCACCATTTTGTCATCCAGTGTGATTTTCCTATGTGTTGTAAATCTTACTTTTATGATGTTAATGAGGCAGGATTAGAGGCAGTTATGCTAATGAAGCAGGACTCAAGCTACAAGATTAAGTCATATCTTGAGTCAATCTCTTTTGAGATGTAAAAGAGAGAAGTGAGCAGAGAGATGTGGGAACCTCAAGCCACCAAGAATGAAGAACCAGGAGGGGAGTGCATCCTTTGGACCCAGGATCCCTGAGCTGAGAAGCTCCTAGACCAGGGAAAGATTGAAGACAAGAATCTTTCACCAGAACTTACAAAGAGGAAAGCCTTCCCCTAGAGCTGGCACCCTGAATTTGGACTTCTAGCTTCCTAAACTGTGAGAGAATAAACTTCTTTTAAAGCCATCCACTTATGGTATTTCTGTTATAGCAGTACTAGATAACTAAGAAAAATATTAATGCATTTTATCTGCAATTTTTGCTCTCTTCTATATGTCAATGTGTAAATTTTGAGGGCCTAGCTGTATATCATTAAGGATTCCTGGTGGCACAGTAGCTAAAGTGATCGACTGCTAACCAAAAGTTCAGGTGTTTGAAACTACCAGTGGCTCTCAGGAGAAAGATGTGGCAGTCTGCTTCTGTAGATATTTATACCCTCAGAAACCCTGTCAGGTTGTTATGACTTGGAATCAACCAGAAGGCAGTGGGTTTGGTTTTTGTTGTTGTTTTAACTCTATCATTCTTAGGTAGAGACTTTGTAGTTAGTGTCAAATGAGATTTTTACTTAAATCCATTTATTTCTTAGTGACATATATTTGTTTCATGACTTAGACATGTGTTTCCTGACTAAGGAAAAAATATTTCAGACAACCTAAAAGAGGTGAACTTATCCCAAGATGGTTTATAAAAGGTTTTTATAGTCTGAAAATTCCATATCTTTGTTACGTGATCTCTTTCTTGCTCCAATATCTAATGGGTCCTTTCAGGAAGGAAGCCACTTCCAATTTTCCATGTTTAAGAAATATTCAACAACATTGTCAGCTGACAGTTATTTTTCTCTGTCTGCTCTATGACAGATAGGACTCAGATAAAAATAAATTGTGTAGATATTCATGCACTACCCATTAAACAACCTCAGGTATAGAAATCAATATGGGTCCAAATATAGGGAAATAATTGACTTTGCTGCATGACTGACCTTTCTGCTGAATACATCAGACTTACACAGAGCCCTGCCATTCTAGAGCTTATTACAAGCGAATTTAAGTTTTTCTTGCACCCTGACAATTATTCAGCTTGAGTTATAACAAATATACTTTTTTTTTCTTTTAATTTGTGAACTTTGATCAGTGGTGATATGCTACCTGCCTCATTATTAGAAAATAATGCAATGTTGTTTCTACTAGCAAACACTATTTGTCAATTACATTTGTTATTGTTTCCTATGGAAAATAACTTCTTGTTACTGTGGATTGATGTAAAAACCACACACCATGTCCAAGTAGCTTGGGAAATAAAACATGTCAGTACACTATATTGAATGACTGTTTAAAAAATAATAAATAAGCCAAATTATTCTGCAGTATCATGATATATGGGCAGGGTTTCAAAGAGCACAATGCATTACTTCAAAGCATTCAAATAAATATAATGAATTAAGGATCTCAGTTTCAGCACTTAAAAAAAATCTCTTCGTCTGATGGTAGCTGTCATTTATTTAATTTACAAAGATAAATTATAGCTTAGAAATCTACTTCTGTTATGGCTTAACTACTAAATCTAGCAGACAAAAATTAAAACTCTAGAAGAAAGGAAGATTTTTTTTTCTAACTTTTAAAATACCGGTGTTGAAGAATTTCCATATTAAAAATAAACTGTATCATTTTACAGGGTGTTTGGAAAAAAATAAAATACAGATATAAGTTAATTAATGTAACATAAAAATGATAGCAGATAAACTGTGATTACTTTCCTAGATATATTTCTTTCATTAATGTTATATCTTTCTTATATCTCAATGCATCTTTATTTTATTTATTTATTGCTTTTAGAAGCAAACAATGTATGTAACTAAAAGTTTTGGAAGTTGGATGCCAGTAAGTTCTCACTGAAATCCTTGTCTCATGACATGATTATAATTGAAATCTCAATCTTTTAAATTTCCAAGCTTTAAAATAGAATTAATCTCAATTTTTCAAGAGAGTATGAAAATAATTTGTAATAACAGACTCATGTTTATCACAATTATCTGCTGAAAGTTAAATTAGGAAGATGCTGCATTAAGTCTTTGAAATTCCTTGCTTCTAGGGATGAACTTTACCCTTTCTTGACAAGTTCAGAGTTTCTATTTGTGTTATTTCTTAAAAGACTGAAACTTAATCATCTTTAACTGAAATATAATCTAAATGGGGATATTTAAGGACTATATTTTCCTTGATAACTTAATGGAATTTAGGTAGCTTATATAACCATATGGAGTAGAAATGAATGACTTGTTATTAGAATTTAAAAAAAAAAATTGTCATGCAATGGAATACTACTTAAGAGAAATGAAGTCCTGATACATGCTACAGCATGGATGGAGCTTGAAGACGTTATCCTCAGTGAAATAAGTCAATCAACAAGGGGCAACTATTGTATGATTTCACTTGTTTAAAAACACAAGAACAGGCAAATATATACAGACCAAAGTTTATTAGTGGTTACAAGGGATCGGGCAAGGGAGGAAGAGGGCGTGAGGTTATTGCTTATAGAACACTGAGTTCCTGTTTACATTGATGAGAAATTCACATTGATAAAGGCTAAGGGTTTCACAGCCAATTAATGTTATTGATACCTATAGTTGTACACCTGTAAAAAGTTGACTTGACAAACGTTGTGCTATATATATATTTACAAACACAACAGAAAAAGAGTAGCTACTAAAGCCACTTACATACAACAAACTGCTCATGAGATCTGGTGTCTTGGTTTGGAGATTTAGGGTCATGCTTTCACAGGACGTCACAGTTAATTGGCCTAATATCTTGTTTTGTACTTCTGTTCTACCCCTTAGTTCATTACATTGTACCTAGGGTCTTAAAACCTTCTAAGCATCCATCCAAGGTATGATAATTGATTTCTATTCACCTACAGCAACAAAGGAAGAAGGAGAGTCAGGAATAGGAGAGGGATATGGAATTTGCGGGTAATTGCCTCCATGTACAACTGCCTCCTTTGCCGTGAGACCAGAAGAGATGAATGGTGCTCAGCTACCATTATTCAAACATTTTGATCAATGATTCTATAGAAGAATCCTGACCAAAAGGGGGGAAATACACAACATAATTTCAAATTCTCATTGACTCTAGGCTTTCTGGAGACATTGAGGCTGGATAAACCCCTGAAACTATTGCCCTGAGATAATATTTAAACATTAAACCAAATATATCCCCTGATGTCTTCTTTAAACCAAATAATAGTTGAATTTAATTATAAAAGAATGTCTGCCTTGAGTACTGTGCTCTTTTAAAGAACTATCTATATGATCTCAAACTGACAACAACAACATGAAATGTTAGATAAGAAGCTGAGGGAGCAGTGATATTATGTTAAAGGTGGAGGAATAATTTGGAAAGAGGGTGAGAATTATTGCACAACTTGAAGAAAGTAATGTCATGTAGAAATTGTTGATTTGGTGTATGTCCTGCTGTGTATATTTTCAAAAACAACAAACAAAATAAATTATTAAAAGTTGTCAAATGTTATTAGTACTTATTATATATGTATCTTGGTTATCTAGTGCAGCTACAACAGAAATATCACAGTGGAGAGCTTTAACAAACAGAAATTTATTCTCTCACAGTCTAGGAGGCTAGAAGGTGAATTCAGGGAACCAGCTTCAGGGGAAGGCTTTCTCTGTCTGGTGGATCTGGGGTAAGGTCCCTGTCATCAATCTTCCTCTGGCCTAGGAACTTCTCAGTGCAGGGACCCTGGGTCCAAAAGATGAACTTTGCTACGGCTCTTCTTGCCTGGTGTTAATGAGATCCTTCTCCTCTCTGCTCGCTTCTCTCTTTTATACCTCAAAAGACACTGACTCAAGAGACAACCTAATCCTGTAGATTGTGTCTTGCCTCATTAGTATAACTGCCTCTAATCCTACCTCATTAACAACATCATCCCTTTGCCCTCTTCAAGTCAATTCTGACTCATAGTGACCCTATAGGACAGAACAGAACTGCCCCATAGGGTTTCTAAGGAGCAGCTGATGGATTTGAACTACCAAGGTTTTGGACAGCAGCCCAACTCTTAACTACTATGCCACCAGGGTTCCTAGAGGTTAGGATTTACAATGCACAGGATAATTACATCAGATCACAAAATGGAGGACAACCACACAATACAGGTAATGATGGCCCAGTCAAGTTGATACACATTTTTGGGGGACATAGTTCAATCCATACCAATATGTTAAGGATATACTGAATAATCAATTATAGAACAGTGAAAGCTCTAGGGGATAGGTAAGTACTCAAACACCCAGAAAATTTTCTTAGTGCCTTATTGATCCAGAAAAACCCCAGTGTCTGTACATAGAACATATTATACTGAAAGAGTAGGAGTATAAATGAAGGTTTCTTGTGTATAATGGAAACCCTGGTGGCATAGTGGTTAAGAACTATGGCTGCTAACCAAAAGGTTGGTGGTTTGAATCCACTAAGTGCTCCTTGGAAACCCTATGCGGCAGTTCTACCCTGTCCTATATGGTTGCTATGAGTCAAAATCGACTCAGTGCAAACAAGTTTGTTTTTTTTTAGTTTTGTGTATAATATTGGATAAAGAGATCAAACAACAAGTATAACGTAAGTAAATTTTTTAACCTTTACTTGTCAGCCTTATAAGAGTGATGATGTCAGACAGTTATTTGCTTTTGTGTAAAGAAAATATTTTGATCTATTTAGTAAACTTGATATTAATGCAAATAATATTTTTATCTGCCTTTGCTATAAATATCAATTTTAAGATATAATTTTCTGTTTCCCTATTGATTGTAACACTAGACAGTATTTTCCTTCTTCCAACTCTGATAAGATTCTTATGTGCCTCTATAAAACTTGAGACTTCTCAGTTACTATTCTTTTCTTTGAATTTTAGTTAACTGTAGTAATATCCAGTGTATCAAGAAAAAAACAAAGTATTGGTTGTTTTGTGGAAGTTCTGATACATAGGTCACAATGAGCTATAGGACTTACCAAATGACAGACACTGTGCTAAGTACTTTAATTATATTATTTCATCAATTTATTAAATTTCATCAATTTATTATGTATATGTGTTTTTGTATGTATACTGAACAGTTATATGCTTTTTTATTCCATGTTCCTCTTCTTCCTCATGAATAAAATAAATACCATAGTCACTAAGTACTTAAAGTTTGGAATTTCTTCTCTTTCATCACATCACTTGATCTTAACGACAATCTTACAGAGACAGGTATGATTAAGTTTATTCAGTTTACTCATACAGAATCTGAGATCCGGTGAAGTTCAGGCAGTAGAAAAAGATCACAGAGGTAGGAAGGGATGGAAATTAAACTAAAACTTAGACCTTCTGGCTCTTCATAACTGCATGCTGCTTGTTTTGTTTTTTGTCCTTAGCAACAGGGCCCAGTGCCCTTTCTAACTCTCACCTGAACTGACTAATACACATTATTTCCACAACTCATTATTGTCGTCCATACTTACTTATTTCCAATAAGTTTTATCCACACTGTGGTCAACATATTTTCTATTTATAAAGTCTCTAGAGACTTATTAATGCTTACCTCACATCCATTTATTTTATATTCCAACCACCTCATCCAGAATCCATTAGCACTTGTCCTCTCAGTAGTGTCAAAAGCCTTCTAACCTGCAGCATCTTCTATAAAAAATAGTACTTCTCTCCCTGTATAACTCACCAATGACCTAATATGCTGTGTATCTCTGCAATGACATTTAACTTCCTTGTCAATGGTATGCATGTGTAGGTGTCTGCACATAGATATATATGTGTATATATATATATATATATATATACATAATTTCTTTTAGTACTATAATAGTATTCAAAAATTTGATTTACTTCATTGGGCTTATGGAGTAAAGAAAGATTCTGTACAAGAAACATTTTAGCTGCAAATATATAATTAATTCTCCACAACCAGATTTTTTTATCTTAAAACAGAGCAAGTTATTACATAGATTCTTTTGGTATTTTGTAAATAAGCCCTCCTGCTTGTGTGATTACATCTTTGTGTTGCCCTGAATTTTCGGCCTAATGGAGCCTTACACAGTTTAATGAATCCTGTATGAAAAAAAAACAAAAAACAAATAGAGTGTGTTATCTGGAGTTGAAAGATCTAAAGTCTTCATGAAATTGTATCTCCTGAAAAAGAACCAATAAGACATGTTGTCTGAAATTATACTTGGAATGTGCGAATGATGGACTTTTTATATGATAAGGAGAACAATATCACTCCAGACCAATGACACCTAGTCTTGGGAACTATAAAGTAATGAATTCAGTCTCTTGCTACAAAAATAAGATCTATGCAGGAAAATTAATAGGGAAATGCCTTCCTTTCATCATAATGACATTTGGGAGTTCTAGAGCGCCATAGCCCGTTAGTCAGTTTAGTTAATGACTCTGCTTATCCTCTTAATCAAGTGCAATACCTTGACTGAGTTTCATTTAGTTCAAAGTGCCTTTCAGAGGCTGAACTGAATCTGAGTTGTGGAAAAATCTCACCTATTCAGAGTATAAAACATCTTTAGTTAACATCTCTTAGTTCAAAGCTCTTACGTTTTATGATGTCTTCAGAAAATTTAAAGTGCTTCTAAGTAAAAAAATGAAAAGGTAGATAAGGCCCATATAGGTCAAGTTTCAGTATTTGGCTCTTTTTACCCACATGCCTTATTTAATGGCAGTAACGTACATTGAATGCACAGCAATTTCAAATAGTAAAGAAAGCAAATACACTAACTGCAATTTTAATAGAAACTTCTTTTCTAAGATAATATTAAAAACTTTATAAATCTATTTTAGGAAAATTTTTCATTAAAATATAATGGTATGTGAAGAATTATAATTAAATCATTTTTCAAAATTAGGAGCATATTCAAATCATTCCTCTACCCAGTCGAGATAAAAATATATTGACATTGAATAAGATCAGAAAATATCAAGATAATGTACCTAACTAAAATCCAATATATCAAAATTACACTTATTGATTCATACAAATTCTATGAGAAAAAGAAAAGTGATCCACCTGAGTGAGAAGAACTTATGTTGATCAAGAATTTTGACTGTAGTAGATACATGAGACTAAATGGGCAGCTCCTGTCCAGAGGCAAGATGAGAAGACAGAGAGGGTCAGGAGCTGGTTGAATGGACGCGGGAAATTCAGGGTGGAAAGAAAGAGTGTGCTGTCACAGTATAGGGAGAGCAACTAGAGTCACAAAACAATATATGTGTAAATTTTGGTATGAGAGACTAATTTGAATTGTAAACTTTCACTTAAAGTACAACAATAAAAAAAATAATTTTGAATGTGTGAATCTGGTAACTATAGGGCTTAGGAAATAAAATTAAGTTCAATTGTATGAGATTTTTGGATACTAAAATAATTAAACTCTATGACTCAAAAATATTTTCTTTCTTTCCACATTCCTTCCCTTCTTCCCTCCCTCCTTTTCTTCCCTCCTTCTATTCTTAACTTCAACCTCAGTTTCAAAACAGCTATGTGAATCCTCACTTTGCATCATATAATTGCTCCACACAAGCCTTTCTATTGTCTTATTTATTATATACTGACTTTTACAAAACCAAATGTCCTACACCCTATCCAACAACTATAATGGGTTTAATGTGTATCTTTTTCTAAAATATGTATTGTTATATACGTTTATTTTTATAAATTTTGTCAGGTTATATGTTTCATTCTTGTTTGTAATTTTTTTTTTTTTCACTAAGCACTATGGTTGTAAAATTTCCATGTGTTGCTTTTAATCAGCTAACTTGATTATTTATTGCTCTTAATTTTGGGATAGAATTCCATGATGTTCATACAGCACTTTTTTTCCTATAGACTCCAGCAGTGATGGATATCCAGATTGCCTTCAAGTCCCTGCCATCACAAACAGTGCTCATGCACACGTCTGTGTGGGGTCATATGTGTGTGTGTTTGTATCTATGTGATACATATTTTTTGAGTAATATATCCAGAAACAGCATTGTTATTGCTAAGTCATAGGATATACAAATCCAAAAGCTTAGTAGGTTGAAAAAGACTGATCTCCCCTGCGTGGCTGTGCACTCTACGTTTACACGAGCAAGGTATAAAGAATTCTTTATCTGATTATCCCTGGAACACTTGGCATTATCTAGCTTTCTAATTTATACTAGTAAAACAGGTGAAAAGTGATATCTGATTGCTCTTTTTTTTTTTTTAAATATTTTATTGTACTTCAGGTTAAGGCTTACAAAACAAATAGTTTCTCATGAAACAGTAGTACACGTGTTGTTTTATAACATTGGTTAACAACCCCACAACATATTAAGCCTCTAAATTCTCAACCTTTTTTTTTTTTTTTTTTTGATGAAAATACAGATACCAAAGATACACTGTTTCAAAAATTTCTACATTCACAGTTCAGTGACATTGACTACGCTCTTCCAACTGTGCTGTTATCCTCACTTAAGATGAAGGCTTACAGAACAAAATAGTTTCTCATTTAACAGTTACTACACATGTTGCACTATGACAATGGTTAACAATCTCACAACACATCAAGAATATCCTTACTCCTCCTTGTGTTCCCTATCACCAGGGGACTTCCTTGTCCCCTTCTGTCTTCTGGCCCTTGTCACTGGACTACTGTACCTCATTCGTCTCATTTGTTTTGTTTTTTTTTTAACACCATTTCAAAACTTTTTACTAACACATTTAAGTGATATTGACTATACTCTTCCAATTGTGCCGCCATTCCCGCCCAAGATGAAGGCTTACAGGACAAAACAGCCTCCCATTTAATAGTTACTACAAATGTTGCCCTATAACAGTGGTCAACAATCTCACAACACATCGACAGTGTCCTTACTCAACTTGTGTTCCTTATCATCAGTTTCCTACTCCCCCTCTGCCTTCTGGCCTTTGTCACCGGACTCCTGTACCTCGTTAGTCCCATTTAGTTTTACCGGGCTGTCCACTCGCAGGCTTAACATCAAACGTCGAAGGTAACTTCACCTCTGAGCTGAAAGGGTGTCTGGGGACCACACTCTTGAGGTTTCTCCAGTATTCTTTAGGCTAGTAAATCTGGTCTTTTTTTTTGGGGGGGGGGAGTTAAAATTATGCTCTACATCCTTCTCCAGCTCTGTCCAGAACCCTCTGTTGTGATCCTGGTCAGAGCAGTCAGTGGTGGTAGCTGGGCACCATCTAGCTGTACTGGACTTACTCCGGTGGAGGCCTTGGTAGCTGTGGACAATTAGTCCTTTGGACTAATCTTTTTGTTGTATCCTGTTCTCTTCATTCTCCCTTGCTCCCGAAGGGATGAGACCAGTGGAGTATCTTAGATGGCCCCTCATAGGCTTTTAAGACCCCAGACACTACTCAACAAGGTAGAATGTAGAGCATTATCTTTATAAGTAGTGTCATGCCAATTGAGCTAGATGTTCCCCGAGACCATGGTTCCCAGAGCCCTCCGTCCAACAACTCAGTCCCTCGGGGGGTTTGGATGTGTCTATAGGGCCTCCATGACCTTTCCTTGTGCAGGTTGTGTTAGTTTCCCCTGTACTGTGTACTATCTCACCTCTCACCCAAGGTACCACTTATCTATTGCCTATTTAGTATTCCCCCCCCCTCCCCTCCCATCCCTGGTAACCAACAAGGATTGTTACATTTTGCATGCGAATTTTTTATGGGTTTTTACAATAGCGGTCTCATACAATGTTTGTCCTTTTGTGATTGACTTATTTCACTCAGCATAATGTCCTCCAGTTTCATCCATGTTATGAGATGCTTCACAGATTCATTGTTGTTCTTTCTCGTTGCATGTACTCCATTGTGTGTATGTACCATAGTTTGTGTATCCATTCATCTGTTGATGGACATTGAGGTTGGTTCCATCATTTTGCTATTGTGAACAATGCTGCCATGAACATAGGTGTGCATATGTCTATTCGAGTGATGACTCTTATTTCTCTAGGATATATTCCTAGGAGTGGGATTGCTGGATCAAATGGTATGTCTATTTCTAGCTTTCTGAGGAAACGCCATATCATTTTCCAAAATGGTTGTATCATTTTGCATTCCCACCAGCAGTGTATAAGAGTTCCCGTCTCCCCGCAGCCCCTCCAACATTTGTTATTTCCAGTATTTTTGATTCGTGCCAGTAATGCCAGGGTGAGATGGTATCTCATTGTGGTTTTAATTTGCATTTCTCTAATGGCTAGTGATCGTGAGCATTTCCTCATGTGTCTGTTGGCCGTTTGAATGTCTTCCTTGGTGAAGTGTCTGTTCATTTCCTTTGCCCATTTTTTGATAGGATTGGTTGTCTTTTTGTTGTAGAGGTGTTGGATTTTCTTGTAGATTATGGAGATTAGACCTTTGTCTGACTTGTACTGTCCAAAAATTTTTTCCCAGTCTTTAGGATCTCTTTTGACTCTTTTGGTGAAGTCTTTTGAAGAGCATAGATGTTTGATTTTTAGAAGATCCCAGTTATCTAGTTTATCTGTTGGGTTTTTTGTGTTGATGTTTATGGTTAATGCCATGTATTAAGGCCTGAAGTGTTGGTCCTATTTTTTCTTCTATGAATTTTATAGTTTGAGGCTTTATATTCAGGTCTCTGATCCATTTTGAAGTAGTTTTTGTATATGGTGTGAGGTATGGGTCCTGTTTCATTTTTTTACAAATGGATATCCAGTTTTGACAGCACCATTTGTTAAAAAGACTGTCTTTTCCCCATCTGATGTATTTTGGGACCTTGTCAAAGATCAGGTGACCGTAGGTGGATGGATTTACATCTGGGTTCTCAATTCTGTTCCATTGGTCAATGTCTCTGTTGTTGTACCAGTACCAGGCTGTTTTGACTACTGTAGCTGTATAGTAGGTTCTCAAGTCAGGTAGTGTGAGTCCTCCAACTTTATTCTTCTTCTTCAGTAGTGCTTTACATATTCGGGGCTTCTTCCCTTTCCATATAAAGTTAATAATTAGTTTTTCCATCTCTTTGAAGAATGTTGCTGGTATTTGGATCGGGATTGCATTGTATTTGTAAATTGCTTTGGGTAGAATTGCCATTTTCACAATGTTGAGTCTGCCTATCCATGAGCATGGTATGTTTTTCCATTTATGTAGATCCCTTTGGGTTTCATGCAGCAGTGTTTTGTAGTTTTCTTTGTAGAGGTCTTTTACATTCCTGGTCAGATTTGTTCCTAAGTATTTTATCTTTTTAGGGGCTATTAAAAATGGTATTGATTTCCTGATCTCCTTTTCATCGTTCTCTTTACTGGTGTATAGGAATCCAACTGATTTTTGAATGTTTATCTTGTATCCTGCTACACTGCTGAATCTTTCTATTAGTTCCAGTAGATTTCTCGTGGAGTCTTTAGGGTTTTCTATGTATAGTATCATATCATCTGCAAACAGGGACAGTTTAACTTCTTCATTACCAATTTGGATGCTCTTTATTTCTTTCTCTTGCCTTATTGCTCTAGCTAGAACTTCCAGCACAATGTTAAATAGGAGTGGTGATAAAGGGCATCCTTGTCTTGTTCCTGTTTTCAAGGGGATGTTTTCAGCCTCTCTCCATTAAGAATGATGTTGGCTGTTGGTTTTGCATAGATGTCCTTTATTATGTTGAGAAATTTCCCTTCTATACCTATTTTATTGAGTGCTTTTATCAGGAATGGGTGCTGGACTTCGTCAAATGCCTTTTCTGCATCAATTGAGATCGTCATGTGATTTTTTTCTTTCCTTTTATTTATGTGGTGGATTCCGTTGATGGATTTTCTAATGTTAAACCATCCTTGCATACCTGGTATGAATCCTACTTGGTCGTGGTGTATTATTTTTTTGATATGATACTGAATTCTATTGGCTAGAATTTTGTTCAGAATTTTTGCATCTATATTCATGAGAGATATTGGTCTGTAATTTTCTTTTTTTGTGATGTCTTTGCCTGGTTTTGGTATCAGCGTTATGCTGGCTTCATAGAATGAATTTGGAAGTGTTGCTTCCTCTCCTATGCTCTGAAATAGCTTGAGTAGAACTGGCACAAGCTCTTCTGTAAATGTTTTGTAGAATTTTCCAGTGAAGCCATCTGGGCCAGGGCTTTTTTTGGTTGGGAGTTTTTTTTATTACCTTTTCAATCTCTTCCCGTGTTATGGGTCTGTTTAGATTTTCAATATCACTTTGTTGTAGTTTGGGTAGGCCTTATGTTTCTAGAAATTTATCCATTTCCTCTAGGTTTTCTCAAATTTGTTGGAATATAGTTTTTCATAATATTCTGTTATAATCCTTTTTTATTTCAGTTGGGTCTGTTGTAATGTCCCCCATTTCATTTCTTATTTGGGTTATTTGTGCCTTCTGCTGTTTTTCTTTTGTCAGTCTGGCCAGTGGTTTGTCGATTTTGTTGATTCTTTCAAAGAACCAACTTTTGGTTTTGTTGATTCTTTCTATTGTTTTTCTGTTGTCTATCTCATTTATTTCCACCCTGATCTTTACTATCTCCTTTCTTCAGGTGGTTGTAGGCTTTTTTTGCTGTTCTCTTTCTATTTGTTTGAGTTCTGTAGTTAATGTTTTGATTTTGTCCCTTTCTTCTTTTTTGATATGTGCATCGATTGCTATAAATTGTCCTCTGAGGACTGCCTTTGCTGTGTCCCAAAGGCTTTGGTATTATGTGTTTTCATTCTCATTTGAGTCTAGGAATTTTTTAATTCCATCTCTGATTGCTTCTATTACCCATTCATGTGTAAGCAGATTATTATTCAGTTTCCATGTGTTTGATTTTTTTTCCTTGCTCTTTCTAATGTTAATTTCTACCTTGATGGCATTGTAGTCAGAGAAGATACTGTGAATTATCTCAGCATTTTGGATCTTGTTGAGGATTGCTCTGTGGCCTAAGATGTGGTCTATTCTGGAGAACGTTCCATGTGCATTGGAAAAGAATGTGTACTTTGCAGCGGTTGGATGGATTGTTCTATATATGTCTATGAGGTCCAGTTGGCTGATTGTGTCCTTTAGGTCTTCTGTATCTTTGCTGAGTTTCTTTTTAGTTGTTCTGTCCTTTACTGAGAGTGGTGTGTTGAAGTCTCCTACTATTATTGTGGAACTGTCAATTTCTCTTTTCAGTGCTGTTACAGTTTTTTTTTTTATGTATTTTGGAGCCCTGTCATTGGGTGCATAGATATTTATTATGGTTATGTCTTCATGATGGATCATCCCCTTAATCATTATATAGTGTCCTTCTTTGTCTTTTATGGTAGATTTTATTTTAAAGTCTATTTTATCTGATATAAGAATTGCCACTCCTGCTCTTTTTTGATAGTTGTTAGCTTGATATATTTTTTTCCAACCTGTGATTTTTAATAAATTCACATCTTTGTTTCTAAGGTGTGTCTCTTGTAGACAGCAAATTGATGGATCCTGTTTTCTTATCCATTCTGCCACTCTCCGTCTCTTTATGGGTGCATTGAGTCCATTTATGTTCAGTGTAATTATTGATAGATGGAAGTTTGTTGCTGTCATTTTGTAGTGCTTTTTTTTGTGGTGCTGAATTTTTCTTTGTTCTTCTTACTCTCTTGTGCTGAGTTACTTTTGTTTGTGGATTTTGTGTTCATTTGTTTTGTTTTTGTAGGTTTTGTTTTTGTTGAGACTTTATGTTTTTCGTCTTTATTTTTATGAGTTGGTTTGTTAACTTTCTTTGTGGTTACCATGAATTTTACCCTTATTTTTATAATTCTGAAGCAGTCTACCCTTACTTGGTATCGCCTTGCCTTCCTCTCCTTTAGAAGGTTCTATACCTATGCTGTTTGTTCCCTCTTTCATTGTTTTGATGTTGTTGTCATCCTTTGATTGATTTCTCTGATTCCCTGTTGTATTTCTTTTGTTTTTGGAAAGTCCTCTGTAGTTCAGTTCCTAGAATGGTATCTGGTTCATATGAACCTGCGTCCTAGGTCCTAGGTCCTGCCTGACGGCTGAAGCTGTTTGTCCTCAGATCAAAGAACTCCCTTTAATAATTCTTGTAAGTTTGGTTTGACTTTTGCATATTCCTTTAGTTTCTGTTTATCTGGAAATGACCTAATTTCACCATCAAATTTGAATGAGAGTTTTGCAGGATATATTATTCTTGGCTGACAATTTTTTTCTTTCAAGATTTTATATATGTCATCCCATTGCCTTCTTGCCTGCATGGTTTTTGCCAAATAATCTGAGCTTAGTCTTATTGTTTCTCCTCTGTATGTGACTTCTTGTTTTTCACGAGCTGCTCTCAGGATTCTTTGTTTGTCTTTAGTTTTAGCGAGTGTGAATATGATATGTCTTGGTGATTTTCTTTTGGGGTCTCTTCTATATGGCATTCGTTGAGCTTCTTGGATGGCCAGCTTTTCATCTTTCATGATATTGGGAAAGTTTTCTGTCAGCAGTTCGTCAATGATCCTCTCTGTGTTTTCTTTTTTCTCCCCCTGTTCTGGTATGCCAATCACTCGTAAGTTTTTGCTTTCAATTGTGTCCCACATAACTCTCAGGGTCTCTTCATTTTTCTTTCTTCTTTTTTCTGAGTTTTCCTGAAACAGAGCTGTATCCAAGTGTTTGTCTTCAGTTCCACTGATCCTGTCTTCCACGGTTTCAAACCTACTTCTCAGCCCTTCTATGACACCGTCCATTTCTGAAATCTTGTTGTTTATCTTTTGGAGTTCTAATTGTTGTTTTTGTATAATTTTGAGTTGTGAATTTATTTTGGCATTTTGTTCCTGCATCATCTTCCTGAATTCTTCCAATTTTTTGTCTGTATTTTCCATAAATTTGTCTATTTTTTCCTCATGTTTGTCAGCTTTTTGCCTCAGTTCTTGGAAAATTCCAAGTATTAGTGATTTGAGTTCCCTATCAGGTACTTCTAGTGCATTTTCTTCCACAGGAGAGTTATCTGGTGTTTTAATTTGGACGCCTATTGGAGCCATCTTGTCTTGTTTTTGTAAATGTTTTGGTATTGTTTGCTGTTTTCGGGGCATTCAGTAGATATTTCTCTCGTTTATTGATTGTAGATTTTTTTGTTTGTTTGTTTGTTTCATCCTTGTGGTACAGCTGAGCAGATCTAGCTGAAGAGGAGCCACTGGGACGGGTTGTTTGTGACACTCACCGCAGCCACCAGGACGGTTGGTAGTCAGTGCTGGGCAGGTTCCAATAGGGCGTGCCTGCACAGCTTGGTGGTGTGATGTCAAGTGCACGGTGCAGGTAGGTAAGGTGCAGCGGGGAGATGGTTATGTGTGAAGCTAAGCTTGATATGGGAGAGAGGAGAGAGGAGGAGGAGCAAAAAGCATACAAACATAAAAGAATGCTAGGGAGCTTGTCGTTGGAGTGTACAGATGAGAGACTATGGGATGGAGGAAACCAGAAGGGGGAAGAGAAAGAAAAGGAAAGAATGAACAAATAAAAATCAGAAAACTTAAAGAACTGCAAAGTTCCCAGGTATCCCACCGATGCAGCTATGAGGTCTGGGGGAGTTGGTCTCAGTTTTCACAGCACAGCCTGGCCAGAAGGTACAGAGGCATAATTCGCCTGGTATTCAGGGATCAGAAAGAGAAGGAAGAGATAGAGAGACGAGAATTTAAGCAATGAAGAAAGACAAAAGGGAAAAAGAGGGAAAAGATGACAAAACTAATCAAAAAAGAAGAAAAATAAAATTAAAAAAAAAAAAAAAGCAATACCAGCAGTCAGTGCCAACAAATGGGACCCAGAGAGCCCCCACTCAGGGGCACAAATTCCAAGTAGCCGGCAGTCTCGGGGTTAAGAGGCCATGGCCACGGGAAGCAGAGGGGTGAACGAACAAGGGACCCGGGATCTCGCCAGCGCGGCAGCCCAGACTTGGAAGGAGCCACACGCCCAAACGCAGTCCCACAGCCCCTCAAGAGAGACCAAAGATGGAGCTCGGAACCAGGCACCTAGGCAAAAGGAGGGGAAGGCAGCGAGAGGCAAGCGAGAAACCAGAAGAAGCAGAAAATGCCACACCAACAGCCAACAAGTGGGACCCAGAGAGCCCCCACTCAGGGGCACGAATTCTAAGCAGCTGGCAGTCTCGGGGTTAAGAGACCGCGGCCACAGGAAGCAGAGGGGTGAACGAACAAGGGCCCAGGGATCTCGCCAGCGTGGCAGCCCAGACCTGTAAGCAGCCACACGCCCCAACGCAGTCCCACAGCCGCGCAGGAGAGAGCAAAGACGGTGCTCTGAACCAGGCACCCAGGCTAAAGGAGGGGGAGGCAGCAGAAAAAGCTTCACCAGCAGCCAGCAAACGGCTCTCAGAAAGCCGCCAGCCTGGGCATGTGGAATCCAAGCACCGGCACACCCCAGCCCAGGGACCCTGGCCACGGAAAGCAGGGGAGCCCCAGCCGAGGCGGAGAGGGGTGGGGGGTGGGAAAGCACGCACCGCAGTTTACCGGTCGTTCTGTCTCCCACTGGATGCTCTGCGAGGCTGCTTTCCTGTTCGCTGGTCTCCGATAAGAATCCAAGATGGTGGATCCGCGCTGCGTTAGCTGGTAAGGAATCTCTGCATGAGTCTCTTCTCGCTCTCCGTTCTCTTTTAGTATTCTCACTCTGTTTGGTGTTTGGCTGAGTTCTTTATCTCTTCATTTGGTGTTCTAGGGTTTCAGGATTGTTGATTCTCTGTTAGGCTTAGTTTTTCGGATCTTTGCTGTGGAGGGACGGCGTGGTGCTTCTGCCTAGAGCGCCATCTTGCCCCTCCTGATTGCTCTTTTAAGTGACATTTTCTGCTTACTAATGATTTTGACCATGTCTGCATATTTTGTTAGTTTCGTTGATTTGTTTTCTTTTGTAAATTGTCTTTTCCTAATAATCCTTAGTCCATTTTTTAAAAAAAGAAAATTAGAATTCCTGCTTTTTCTTGTTTGTGTGCATGGATACTTTTAGACCAAGGACCACCAATCTTCTTCTGTAAAGGACAAGACAGCAACTATCTTAAGCTTACCTTAAACTCTGCTGTAGGAGTACAAAAGCAGTTATAGGCAATACATAAACAAATGGGTGTGGCTGTGTTCCAATACAATGCTATTTATAAAAACAGCTCATGGACCAGATTTTACCCATGGGACATGACTTGCCAATTCCTAATGTATACATAAATGGTGAATTGACCAAGAGCAGTGTCAGTTTTAGTGATGAAGAAAAACTAGTGACAGAAAAGGTTCAGAAGTTCAATAGGGGAGTTATGATAGATAAAATTATAAAATCAACAGATAAAATTTAAGGAGAACAATTTTGTGGTCAAAACCACAAAAGTCAAAATGGAAAAAAAGGACACAAAATCTGATGTATTAAGAATTTCTGTTCAAAGATAAACACAGTAGAAAAATCTAACAAACCATTGACAAAATGGGAAAGGTCCTTGTAATGAATAAAACAAACAAGGGACTAATATATAGAAGACCAATTAACTGATTAGTCTTAAATACAGTTCTCTCCTTTAGAAAAAGAAAAGGATAAATTGGAAAATACTTAATTTCATGTCTTTTGGGTAGTTTAAAAACATATTACATCCAGAAAGCATAGATCCTTCTGAAAATCAAGAAGAGCAATTCTGAAAACAAGAAAAATTCAGATTGAAAGATTGCATACTCACCAATTTGTAATCATTAGATCTTCAAATAAAAGAAAAACATAATTGTGTTTATTTATAACATGTTAAACCAATTAATGACTGTCATTTTATAGTGAAGGCTGAAAGAGTAAGTTACTATGATCTAAATGCAATTGAAATAACATAGAATGGTGGAGATGATGTTTATTTTTTAATTTCAATGAGAATGTTTATGTCTATTTATAAATATATTTTATCATTTTGTTTCTTTCAACAAGTTAGTATACTTATATCTGTGACATATATTTAGTGTAGTCAAATATATGTTTATGTATGTGTCAAAGTGTTAATAAGAAAGAGTAAAGAAAATTATTAGGGAATGAAAGACAGAGGAAGAGTAGGAGCTTTACCCACTGTGTTCCAAGATGGTGTATTACCCATAAATGTTAAAGAAGAAAGCTAACAGTGCAGCTGTAATCCCTGAAATCAAATTTCTAGATAACCTGACTAAACTTAGAGAGATATTGTTACGATATACATAAGCTTCCAATTATAACAACATACCAAGTTAATACATCACAATGACAGAACAATAGGTTAGGTTTTCTAGACTCACAAAACTTAAAGAAAACAACCTTTCAAGGAAATGTATGGAGACTAAAAAATTACAATCTGTGTAAAAGTCCAAGGACTTCAAAATTTTCCTGAAAGGATAAATAAAACTTTATTATAAAAGGAAACTGTACTCAGGTTTAAATGATCTTCAATTACAAAAATAAGTGCCATCACTAAACCAAGAATCTACTGATGAGAACCTAAGCCAGTATAATACTCTTCCTTCCTTCCTCCCTCCTACTCTTGTTTCTTTTTTCCTTTCATTCTGCCTTCCTTCCTTTCTCCTTCTTTATTTCCTCCCTGTTTTCTTTCTTTTACATTTTAAATATTGAAGTCATAGAAAAATGCAAAAAATGTACCTGGTGAAATTACTTAAAATGTAGGTGGTGGCGCTAACAAGTGTAAAAAAAATGAAAGTAAGACAAGATTAATGAGCATATATATTTAAATCCATGTGATAGCACTTTGCCATCCATTTTACTGTATTTGTACCTAAATTCTTATATATGCATATTTTGTATATTTTATATTTTAAGCAAATAAAAATATGATATATGCATACATATAATTTGTGATTTTAATTACATTTTAGCAGCAATTAATTATGCTTTCATTATTTTTTAAATATTGTGAGAATGTAATTAGTTAAATCCATGAGATTTCATTTACTATTTTATTCATTACTATGACAATTTGGAGAAATGTTAATATTTATATTAATGTTAAGAAATTAATTTATGAGACTAATATAGTTGATATATTTAATAAAATAAATAGTAGGAAGTATTTGTCTCCAGACAGAAAATATTAGGGAATTAAAAATATAGATAGACAGACAGGTAGAAGGATAATATACAAAATCAAATTTCAAGCATTCTAGAATGTGTCCATGCCTGATCCTTTTTGCTTACTCATTCTAGCAACTCCATGCAACAATTTCTCATCCCATTGAGAACCCCAGGCAATTGACACCACCAGTTTTTCTCTGTCTATATCCCTTATGTTCTCAATTTCTTCTTTACCTAGCTTAGATTCCATGGTCTATCATTATAATCCTCATATGACAGCCTTCCTTTACCATACTAGACAGGAAAATAGCACCCTGATTAAACCCAGGGCCACTTCTACATTTGCATACAAACAGCCGAAACTTCCTGGAGCATAATAAATAACTGCACTGACCCAGTGCACTTTAAATTTATAAAACATTTCAACAATGTCCTGAGCTTCACCACACTTCAGTAGGTTTTCCAAGTCAATTTAATCTCTCAATTTCAAAAACAGAAATTTTACATCTTCTTTCGTCTTCCTAGACATCTCTCTACCCCGTCTTCTTTTTCAGACGTCAGAGGTTCTTAAACTGAATCTACAGAGGCTTTTGGAGTCTGCAGAGAAAATTCATGCTGTTAATAAACTTGGATAGGAAAATAAAATTGAATATTTTGACCAATTTCTGGCTAAAATCCAGCTGTTTCTTCAACTGTGAATGTAGGCAACAAAGCACGGTTGTATTAATAGTGCCTAAGACTTTGTTACCAATAGAAAATGAAAATATTTGATACCACATGACAGGTGTTGCAAATACCTTAAAAATACATTAATATTACACCACTACTTCAAAATGATTATAGTTTTTAAGTCTGCTATCCTTTCATGTAATTTAATAAATTAAAAAGCACATTTATATTATATCAAAACTTATCCTTATTAACATTTTGGTGGATATTAAATAGTTCAGTATAACCAGTTTTCTTTGTAATCTTATGCATTTTATTTTAAGCATTTAAAAACATTGTGAGAAGAAATCTATCAAACTACTGAAACATTCATGACACAGAATTAAGATCTGCTAACTGGACCTAACTTTCTATTTCACAGAAGCAAAGAGAACAGAAGATTACTTCATCTTTACAAAATCTTTCCTTTGATCCTGTATCCTTATTGTCAGGTTTATTTCCAGTTAAAACAGTGACCCTGTAGTAGCTACTAAAACCAAATGCTGCATTTAT
This sequence comes from Dugong dugon, assembly GCA_030035585.1. Classification (NCBI taxonomy): domain Eukaryota; kingdom Metazoa; phylum Chordata; class Mammalia; order Sirenia; family Dugongidae; genus Dugong; species Dugong dugon. Next base: position 43,385,619 of record CM057477.1, on the reverse strand, counting down.
ACACAGGGTCCTATTCTTCTTACCTGCTCAAGAAATTTGTTTTTGCAATGATATTCTCTCTCTTGCACCATCCATGTTTCCCTCCACACTGACTGATGAAAATAAATCCACATAAAGAGACCATTAATATCTTTTATATTAAAAATGTGTATATCCCCTAATGATTCCTATATGTTCTTAATCTTTTTTATTTTTTTGCAAGATACTTACACCCAGATATTTGCTTAAGGTCTGTCTCCCTAACTAAAATGTAAGATCTTGAAGGCAGGAACTTTGTCTGTTTTATTCATTGTTGTCTTACCAGAGATTAAAACATGATAATTACTGAAAAAATATGCACTGGATAGATGTTTATATTGCATGAATGAACTCTAAGTAGTAGACAGGGAATTCTAATTCACCAACAATTACAAATATTTAGTAATTATAGCCTTGGAACCATGGTAGTATCAGGAGATTACTCACTGAAACTGTCTAAGACCCAAGAACTATGTTAAGAAAGATCCCATTAGTTAAATGGTGAAATACTAATCTCCAGAAAGGGATGGATTTAGCAGAACTGATTATCAAATACAGATAGTGGAAGACTAACTGTAGCAAAATGGATGAATTACACTTTAACACTTGGAAGTAGGGTAGACTTCTTGATTATGAGTGCATGACTTGCGAAGTCCACAGGGCTCGCCACTTAGAAGATCCCAGGCTTGTTTTAATGCTCTGCTATTGTTGACTTAAAATTCTTAATATTTTTTGATCTATAAGCATTGCATTTCATCTTACTCTGGGTCTCTCAAATTATGTAGCCAGGCCTGCTTGGATATATGAACTTACACATTATAAATTTTGCCATTATCTAGAGGAATAAAGAAAAAAAAAAAAAGAACCCATTGCCTTTGAGTCAATTCCAACTCATAGTGACCCTATAGGACAGAGTAGAATGCCCAGTAGCGTTTCCAAGCAGAGGCTTGTGGATTTGAACTGCTGACCTTTTAGTTAGCAGCCATGCTCTTAACCACTGTGCCACCAGGGCTCCATCTAGAGGATTAGAACACAGTAATTGTTCATTTTATTTCACATGTGTATTACACAGGTTCAAGTTGTTAGATTCTTTTATAATTTCCAAGTTTTACTTTTGTGATAAACTTTTGAAGAATTTTATTTTTTAGAACATATTGGTGAAGTTTTTTAAGTAATAAAATGATCACCTAAAATAGAACGTATTGCTTAAAGTGGATTACCTATTTACACAGATACTTCATATGTCTGTATCAAAATTTCAGTTAGAAATAAAATTAAATTTAAATTTACTAAAGATCTTAAGAGGTCTATAGTACTTAAGAGCTTTATAAACTTATTAAATATCTAATTTTCAGGTGAAAATTTTTATTTCAGGAGTAATAAGCTTGTTCATTGATCAGTTTATTTTTCCAATTTTCCTTGTTTTAAGATTTTTGCTTACTATGTAACCCCATAAGAAACTTAGCAGAATTACTGACATATTTAATCTTTTTACTTTTATAAATTAATATATTGCTAACTGTGATTTATAAAATCCTAAGCTAAATTAGTGCAACCACTATATGTATATGGAACCAAAAACAAAACAAAAATTAGTAATTTTCCTGCCTTTTAAAATCTATCATAATTTAAAATATAATACTAAAGTATAAATAATATTTTTATATACAAGAAAAAGTTGTATGCAAGTAAATATCACATGGTAGTGTGGACTTATTAAATAGTATAATTTTTTGGAAAGGTGTAATTGAAGGTATGTGTCTCCATGGTTTCAATCTTAGTAGAAGTCACAGGAAAGACAAAATTAAAAATAAAACAAACCAAATACCATTTCTTTATTACATTATCATATCCTACAAATTTGTACTAGTCTGAAATTCAGGTAGTTAGTCAGCTTTTAGTCCTAACTCTTTCCCCAGGTAGTTTTATGGTTTTGGAAAAGATTCTTAATTTGTTTGGGCTTTGGGGATTTTATTTTCAAAATGTGAGTTTTTGACCTGAATTTCTATACAGGGAATCTAGATCAAAGTTTCTGAGTCCTTGTAAGACTAAGCAGGATGCACAGTGAGTCACTCTGTACTGATTCTGAAGCAATGGCATCTGTGCTCTGGTGGAAACTTTGTCTTCCTTGTTAATTTTAACTATTTTAACAATTTTTGAATTTGGAGGCAATAAATATGTAAATGTAACTACTTTAAATTCTTAGTACTTACACTTCAATGTTTGTCTTATATTTATCTTTTTATCCTTAAGGCCAAACTCATTACCTTTAATATAAGCTCCTTGATGTATCTATTTTTCATAAATAAATATACTATTTATTGTTTGATTCATTAGGAAGCATAAATATTAATCCCCATTCTCAGGTGCAACAAAGAATCTTGGAGGATTTCTACTCTGACATGTAAAATCCTAACGTCTTCCACTGTCCACATGCAAATTTCTAAAACTCAGAATGAATTGTTCGGTTCACGTATGGTTTTAGTTTATCTATATTTCTTTTCAATTAAACGTAAGAGTTAGTTGTATGATAACACAGTGTCAAAGTTGTATCAGCCAGGTTATTCATAGTTTACATAGTAAAGTTTTCATGGTAAAAATTTAGTTTTAATGTTCTCTAGAATTATAAGGATCAGAATGCCCATTTTAAATTTTATAGTCAGCAGAAATACTTTAGAAAAATAAGCTTACATTTCTGCACATTTTTGCAATATAACCTTGAAGATTGAGTGAGCTCAAGGGCTTTTGTGGATACCTACCTTCATTTATTTATTCAAAAATATCTGTTGTGCACTTTCTATACGTCATATACTCCACTAGGTTCTGCGAATACATAATGGCAAACATGACCCATATATAAGCAGCTACAGTGGGCTCAATGATGATCCCCAAAAAGATTAGTCCACATCCTAATCACTGGAACTTGTGAATATCACCTTATGTTTTAAAAGAATGAACATTACTTTTATGGCAAAAATTGTGGTTAAGGCTTTTGAGAGGAGGTGTTTATCCTGAATTATCCAGTTAAACATCAAATCAAATGTTCTTATAAGATTGAGGCATGGGGAGTTTTGACAGAGAGAAGAGAAGGTGATGTGAAGACAGGGCAGAGATTGGAATGATGAAGCCACAAACCAGGCGACACTTGTAGCCAGCAGAAGCTTGAAGACTCAAGGAATGGATTCTCCCCCAGAGCCCAGGAGGGAGCCTAGCCCTACCAACACTAATTTTGGACTTCTGGCACATAAAACTGTGAGAGAATAAGATTTTCACTGGCTAATTTTCAGATGTAGATAGCCAGAACTTTCTTCCAAGCCCATGTTAGTCTGGGCTAAGGCTGAAACCTGCCCATCTGAGTAACCCTACTAGTATTTGAAATACCAGTGGCATAGCTTCCAGCATCATAACAACACACAAGCCACCACAGTATGACAAATTGACAGCTTCCTGGTGGTCAAGCTTCCTGGTGGAAGTGATATCTAACCAGAAATTATAAAGATAATATTTTTTCTAATTTGTTGTATGATTATGTACTTTTTGTGGTTAGCTTCTTTGAGATTTTTGTACTCTTCTAACGTGTGTCTCTATGTTAAGCATCATTTTAAGACAGTTCACTGAAGCTGGAAAAGGACTATTTAGAAATCAACTAACAGCATTCTAATATCATGGATCTCAAGTGTTAAAAAAAGTAAGAATTACAAGAGAAACTTAAAAAAGGAAAATAAAGAATTCTAGAGCATACCTAAACCTACCAAATAAAAATTACCAAAAGTGAGAATCTGTGATTTATCTCTTAAATAAACATATCTGAGATATGTCTTAAAAAGTCAGATATGGCCAGGTCTTTGTAAAATTGCTTAGGACAATGCCCCACTTAGTCCAGGCAGCTGTGGCTCCTGTCTGAGGACCTAGCTTTAGAATGCCTTTCTTCACATTCTCTTAGTCTCCCTCTGGTTGCTGGGAAAGGAGGGTGTCTCAGTAGGTTAGTCTGGGTGGGGTTCATTAGCCGGACCTGGGATCTGAGTGGTCCCATTTCTTCCCTTTAGTGTCTTCTCTGATTCTCTACCCTCCAGGTATTTTGCTAGCCCACAAGTATTTCTTTGTAGGATCAAGAGAGATTGGGCCCAAGACTGGAGATGACTTCAAAATTTTGGTGACTCAGTCGCATTGTATTCAAGACGATGTCATGGCTCTGGGCTACTGAAAGCCCACCACTGATCCTTGGCTTGAGCAGCATTTGTTGGCCCCTGTGTGGGCTATAAACCATCCATATCCTAACCCTGGTGTTACCACTAGTATAGCTCCCAAGAATAGCAGAGTGGCAGCAGGTGCCAAATGCCTTGTATGCCCCCTGCTGCTGACCCCCAGGATAATATCCTCAGCCCCTAAACTCTGGCCACATGTCAGACAATCTTTTAGGGTAGCCAGAGTCTCATTCGTGCAAGGAATGTCTATCTGTCCTCTGTATTAGCTTAAGTAAGACACAAGAGAGCATATCCATCAGAATGAAGAGAGGTCATCCATTGGAATATGATCTCTCTTCTCACTTTGCACAAGGTCACTCCTCTGCCCACTCTGCTGGAGCCACATTCTTGCATTGCAGAGTCTAAAGAATCCAAGGGAAGACATGATTGAAAAATGTGTTGTTCTACATGCATGATATAAAATTCCTATTCAAAAATTTAACATGAGCAGAAAAGGAATCATCTTTCATATTCTTTAGCATATTCTTGGTAAGACTTGCATTTTTGGTGATCATCAAAAGAACATGGTAACAACTTTTCAAAGATTAATTGGAAGCCAGTATTCACTGCACAATAGGTGATATATTGTCCTCAGTGTGATTAAAAGTGGTGGGAAATATGAAATTAGCCAGGAAAAGTACATTTGACAATAAAGAACATAAAGAGATGATTTTTGCATCTGAACAGGAGAGATGGGGCCTGGGCACTGCAGATAATTTTCACATGCGCTGATAAGACCAAAATATATATATATATATATATATATATTTACCTCTTTTTTATATATTATTCTACATCATTGATAAATCATTGTTTCTTACATGGATGCATGGATTTTGTAATACATTTATTCATTATTTTATTTTATTTTTTTTGCTACAGATAGCCAGTCAGTTGTCATCGAGTTGACTCCGGCCAATGGAGACCCCATGTGTGTCAGAGTAGAACTGTGCTCTGTACGGTTTCCAATGGTTGTGATTTTTCAGAAGTAGATCGCTGTTATGGATTGATTTGCGTCACCATAAAATGTGTGTCAACTTGGCTAGGCCATGATTCCCAGTATTGTGTGATTGTCCATCATTTTGTCATCTGATGTGATTTTTCTATGTGTTGTAAATCCTACCTCTATGACTTAAATGAGGCAGGATTAGAGGTAGTTATGTTAATGAAGCAGGACTCAATCCACAAGATTAGATTGCATCTTGAGTCAATCTCTTTTGAGATATAAAAGAGAGAAGCAAGTAGAAATACGGAGTTGGGGGGAACCTCATGACACCAAGAACAAAGAACCAGGAGGGGAGTGTGTCCTTTTAACTTGGAGTCCCTGTGCTGAGAAGCTCCTAGATCAGGGGAAGACTAAAGACAAGGACTTTTACCCAGAATGACAGAGAGATAAAGCCTTTCCCTAGAGCTTTCACCCTCAATTTGGACTTCTAGTCTCCTAAACTGTGAGAGAATAAACTTCTGTTTGCTAAAGCCATACACTTGTGGTATTTCTGGTATAGCAGGACTAGTTGACTAAGACAATTGCCAAGGCTTCATTCTGAGGCAACTTTTGGTGGATTTAAACCTCTAAACTTTTAGTTAGTAGTCAAACACTCACCCAGGGACTTCTCGTATAGACAAGAGTGCAACAACAACAAAAAATTTACCTGGGGATTTTCATATTTGTGAGCAGCCCATGTTTGGGAAACAGTGTTCCAATTTCAGAACTGGATATGTAATTTGCTGCGTGCACTGCAATGTGAAAATGCAGGGCCCCATGTTCGAATGACATTAAGGATCATGATGGTAACAGAGCAGAACATTAAACCAAGCACTAGGCCATTCTGTGGGGAGAGTTTGGTGCGTCTGCACAGGTATCACTCCTAAGAAGCTGGCCCTGGAATGCATAATCATATAGAAATTTGTTTTGTTTTGTTTTGTTCTATTTTATTTTGTCTTTTGTCCCCATTCCTATTCCATGCTTGAAAATGACTAAAACTGTGACTTCTGAAAATGAGCTCAACTCCTCCCCACCAGTGTTCATTCTATCTAAATTTCAAGGCTCATTTTGAATTTTGATTGCTCCAATATCTATTTCCTGATCGGCGCAAACATAGAAGAGTTGTTTGCTTCAATAAACTTCCATGATGTGTCTTATGGCATGGAGTAGATTTTGCTTGTGAGATTGAATTGAACTACACGTGGTTACTACTCTCAGATTTTTATTAAGTTGAGGAAATAAGCATAGTTTAAGACATAATTCACATACGTTAGAATGCAATTAATTTTAACAGTCTGATACAAATTTAAAAAGCAGCAAGAGTTCAAAGGAAGAAACGAATAGAGTAGCCAGGACTAGCAGAAACAATATTGAACTAGATTCTGATGGATGAAAAAAAAAATTATCACTCAGAGACAGATCAGCAAGGGCAATTGGGAGCTCCAAGGAACAAGTAAATGTTTTAAACCTTGAATTGGTAGGAAATACAAGGATATTGGAGAATTATTAAATTGTTGAGCAAGAGAGTTGCCTGACAGTAATGACGTGGTAGGAAAAATAATTTGAAAGTGGCACTCATAATATGAGAAGTGATTGGAGCACTCATGGTAAAGGAGTTTTGGGATAGGGACAGATATAATGTTCTCGATGGAAAAGTGGTAATGCTGTGAATTAGGATGGTTGTGAGATACCGGAGACGTGTAGGTAAAGACAAAACCGATTAAATTTCCAAAAAAAAATATGAGATAGGGTTTCGTAAAATGTAGATATAAAGAAATATAAAGATGATTCCAAGGTGAGCCTGAGAGAATGATTGAAGCAGTGAATCCAAGGAAAAGCAAACGCGCAGGGTCAGTGTAGCTTCAGATTCTTTGATTTTTCCAAACATAAGGGGCTTTTATTATGTCCATAAATGCCCTTAAGCAACATAATGATAAATGGCTAAAATATTGAAGTTGTCAAGGATTTCATTTTACTTGGATCCACAATCAATGCCCATAGAAGCAGCAGTCAAAAAAATCAAATGACATATTGCATCACACAAATTTGCTGCAGAAGACCTCTTTAAAGTGTTGAAAAGCAAAGGTGTCACCTTGAGGACTAAGGTGTGCCTGACCCAAGCCATGGTATTTTCAATCACCCCATATGCATGCAAAAGCTATATAATTAATAAGGAAGACAGAAGAAGAATTGATGCCTTTGAATTGTGGTGTTAGCGAAGAATACTGAAGATACCAGTGACTATCAAAGAATGAACAAATCTGTCTTGGAAGAAGTATAACCAGAACGCTCCTTAGAAGCAAAGATGGCAAGATTTCATCTCACATACTTTGGACATGTCATCTGGAGGGACCAGTCCCTGGAGAAAGACATCATGCTTGGTAAAGTAGAGAGTCAGCAAAAAAGAGGAAGACCCTCAACGAGATTAACTGACATAGCGGCCGCAATAATGACCTCAAACATAGCAACAATTGTGAGGATGGTGTAGGACTGGGCCGTGTTTCATTCTGCTGTACGTAGGGTCACTTTGAGTAGGAACTAACTCAATGGCATCTAACAACAAATGTCCTTAATTTAGCTGGAGCACATTCTTAGTTGTACCATTCAATCACCTTAAAATTGTGGATTTCAATTTTGGTTTAAAAAATTTCATTTTTGATTCTTAATACCAACAGTTTTCAATTAAATCTAAAATCTTGTAACCCAAAAGTATGATTTCTCTTAGTTTTAAAATGCCCAAGAACACATATTATGCGCAGTTTACAATTAAATGTAAAGAAATAGTTTATTTTGGTAATACAGCTTAATTGGATGTAGGCTGTATTATAAATAGAAAAGAAAATAAATGCAGTTTAAAAGTAATTTATGTTGATGTGATTATTGGTTTCTGTTTTCTCTTTTTTTTGTTTTTTGAATGTTTCAGTTGTTAAATTTGAATTCAGAAAGACATCTTGATTTAATTTTAATATTGAGTGCTAAAATAATATATTGAAATGTAATACATATGTATAATAAAAGTAAACTGCATCACCATTAAACTATATTAGTCTCTTTCAAGTGATTATATTCTCATCAAAATATATTATTCACAGAAGGACTGCAAAATATGTGTTTGCAGTTTCTTGGCATATATCAAAAAATTACACAATTTATTCAGTCCTTGGTGATATGTTTTGATGACTATTTACATTTCAGTCATAACATTTTTCTAAAACACAACTGCACTTAGGAAAAAAAATTCTAAAATATTCTTTACATGTGCTGAATCTTGTTATTATGCTGATTTAAGATTTTGAGGATGTTAAATTTAAATAATATATTTAAATTGGACCCTGTATGAAACTTGTTAAAAATCACAACATACAAAATGAAAATGGAAATATTAAATAAGCAGGAAAGAGTTTCCAAAAATATTAGAGAATAGCATTGTCACACAACTATTTTAATTAGAAGTCATTAGAAAGAGATGCCCAGAAGGTCAACATAATGAGACCTTGTTAGACTATTGCAGCACAGGGATCCTAGGAAAGAGATGACCATGTGGAGTGCTCTTCCCATTTTAAATAAAACTCCATATGCCTTAAATTTGGGTACTCTAATCAGGAATATACTGCCTGGCTTCAATTGTCATTGCATGGCAAGGGAGAAAACGGATTTCTGAGGGAGCCAGAGCCCAAACTATTTAGAGCTTTATAGAGTAAAGTCAACATCTTCGAACTGCAATTTTAAGCAAATGGGTAGACAGTGCAGACTGTGGAAAATTGGTATTATGCACTCCCTGTGGCTTGTACCACTTAGTTGCTGAGCCGCAGAATTCAGTCTGTGTAGAAGCTTCTGGGTGGTATTGAAGGCTGGGACTACACTAAGGGAAATAAAGCTGATGTTCATCCAAGCATAAATGCAACCCAAACTTTACAATCATTTGGATGAGTGCAATGTACGATCTAAGGGAAAAACTCAAGAGTTCTAGTGAGAAAATAGAGAAAAAGTTGGAAGTGGGAGAGGGTCTCACCGTTCATTCACTTCTTTTTTTACTAAGAATTCTTGCATGCTTAGACATTGAAGAGACAAATGCCAACGTTTAGATTTTGCTCTCAAAGAAGGGGAAGAATTGATTTTTCATCATGAAAGAATGATATGTCTCATAGGAGCTAGTGATACAAAACTGTGAACTACTGCTTTGTAAATTGTCTCAGGCCCAGTTGTTCACCTGGCATGTACAGATTTCATCACTGGGCAAATCACTGTTTTATACAGTAAATGGTACATGAAAATCTCTAGGCAAAATAATAAAGTATTTGATACATTTCTAGCTTATGCTACTCTTGCTTCGTTTCTTTCAAATCTGACATTAAATCTTCATTTTCCATGGCACCTATTGTTATGATTAATATTATGTGTCAACTTTGCTAGGGTATGATTTGCAATAATTTGGCAGACACTATGTAATTATCTTTCATTTTTGTCATTTGATATGAGCAGCCAATCAGTTGAAAGGGGAGTGTCTTTGAGAGTGTGATCTGCCTCCACTATATAAATGGATGTTCTGGCAAAGCTTGCTCACTCTTCCTTGAACCTGCACTCCTCTTATTGCCTGACTCCCTGTTCCTGGGACATAAGCCAGCAGAAGTCTTCAGCCTGCCACCTGACCTTAGGTCTGTCAGATTTTAGGTCTGTCAGCCTCTGCAACCATGTGAGCCAGCAGACGTCTTCAACCTACTGCCTGACTCACATATTTGAGATTTGCCAACCTCCACAATTGCATAAGTCATTTCCTTGAAGTTAATCTCTCTATATTTACATATATATATATATATATAAAATATATATGTGCTTCACAGATTTTGCTCCTATTGAGAATGCAGACTAAGACATCTATACTCTCAAACCACCCTACCCTAAACCAACATCTTTTATCAAACAACCACTTTCATCCTCTCAGGCCTTTATATGAGAGATAATAAATTAAAGTATCATCCTTTGTAGGATAATGGACATTTTAAACACTAATAGCTGATTAGAATTTTTATTGGTTGAAAGAAAAAAGATTTCAGGAATTCAGATATACATTAATTCATGATTATCTTTGTAAAGGAATTGGACAGAATATTTAGTGAATTCCAAGTAACTATTGCTAACAATTCTGAATCTTATGTCCTCTGCAGTGTTTTTTTTTTAAATAATTTGTCTTCAAATAACTTACTTTTTGTACTTACTGAAAAACTATAGGAAAGTGTAATAAACTTTTGACATAGCTAAAATTAGAGAGTGCAATAACCAGAATTCATGCTTTTACCTAAAGAGAAAACTTGCCCTCCAAAGATAATAGACAAGATGCAATGGCAGTTTTCCACCTTAGAAGAACTTCCCCACCATTGCACTTGTTTCTCATAGAGGAGTTCCCAATCATTAGCTTTTTTAGCATCCTGTACAGAGTAAGAAATATGGCGTATTAGAATAACACAGAAGCTTGATATACGTTGTTTTAGAATATGGGGGGAGGAAGTAACCTTATCTATTCATCTATTATATACAAGAAAATACTTCTAGTGCCATTTACATACTCCTTTTCATATTTATTTTTCTGTTTTCAAGATTACTTGAGATTCCAGGGTAATAAGTACATCGCTGTCATGGATTTAATTATGTCCCACCAAAAATGTGTGTATCAATTTGGCAGGGCCATGATTCCAGGTATTGTGTGATTTTCCTATATGTTGTAAATCCTACCTCTATGATGTTAATGAGGGAGGATGGGCAGCTGTTGTGTTAGTAAGGAAGGACTCAGTCTAAAGATTGGATTGTGTCCGGAGGCAATCTCTTGAGATTTAAGAGAGAAGTGAGCAGAGAGACTAGGGGGACCTCATACCACCAAGAAAGAAGCAGTGCCAGGAGCAGAGCGTGTCCTTTGGACCCAAGGTTCCTGCACAGAGAAGCTCTTAGTCCAGGGGAACATTGATGAGAAGGCTGCCAGAGAGAAAGCCTTCCCCTGGAGCTAACAACCTGAATTTGGACTTTTAGCCTACTTCACTGTGAGGAAATAAATTTCTCTATGTTAAAGCCATTCACTTATGGTATTTCTGTTAAAGTAGCACTAGATGACTAAGACAATCGCCTACCAAACCACAAGAAGAAGAGACTGTAAAACGAGATGTGGTTTCTTTCTCTTGGGGAATCAGTATTACATTGTGGCTGAAAAATAGTATTTGTAGGCATAGTCACTGTCCACATTTAATTCATTCATTCTTTCCTTTACTCAACTAACACTTTTAGGGACACTCTATTACACAAGGAATTAAAACTACTATTTTCATCAGTACTACCATTGCTGCTATCATTGCATACACTACTTATATTAATAAAAGTTGAAATTTTAATAACACTATCTGTCAGGCATTCTGCTAAATACTTTGCATTTATTAGCTAATTCAGTTTTTACAACGGTGCTGTGGGATAACCTACTGACCCATTGCTATCTAGTCAATTCTGACTCATTAATGTACCCTTTTTATAGATGAATAATTAAACTTAAAGAGGCTAATTGATAGGGCCAAGAACATAAACATGAAAATTTGTAAAACTGGAATGTGATTTCATATATTTGCATGACTTTTTAAAAAAATAAGCTTCATTTTTAAATGATTCTGCTCCAACTGATAGCTACATTACTCCTTATAGTAAAAAAAGATCAGTTGTATCAGGGGAAAGATACAGTTAAGAAGTAAACAAAATGATAAAAATTAAGTAGTGATGATACAAAGGTAAAGTGCTGTGTAAAGTAGAAGGAATAATAAAAACTGTTTTTGTACTAAAAGTTAGGAATTGCTTTCCTGAAAACTTGACCTTTGAGCTACACCAGGACCAGGAAGTGATCAACTGAAAAAATGAACAATGTTATTCCAGCATATTGGGAAAAGTTTGTACACAAACATAAAGATGAGAATCGGATGACACTCTTGAGGAATGAATAAGTAGAGACTGTATCGTGAAATGTCTTATGTGTCAGATTCAGGAATTTAGCTTATATTGTTTTCTGAAGGCAATGGAAAGGCCATGGATGCTTTTTAAAAGAGGAGTAAAATGGTATCCAAACATGTGAGACACTATGGAACATACAATTAAAATATAAAGACAATATCTTTGAACTTCAAAATAAACAAAAACCTGGAAGGAAAGAGAGTATCAACACTCAAAATAATTTTCAACTATTTTAAAAGTAAAAACTAACTTTATGGTACTGATTATTACTGCAATAGGAATATGAAGTAAAAGATCAGTAATGACTAGAAGACATGCTTCAAGGATGAGGTCAAGATAAATGGAAGTAAAATCTTATTTATTTGTTGGAGCTAAACTATGAAAATCCTAGAGGGAGAGCTGGATGGCCCTTAACAGTCAATTATTGTTAAGTTCTTGAAGTCAAGAGTGATGAATTCAGAGCAATGTTTGCAGAACTTTGGTCTGGTGTTGGTCTGTGTAGCAAAAGCTCTTGTTGGCCCCTCCCCAAGTCCTTGCCATTGCAGTCTGTGGGGATCTCCTAAATCTGACCGAGCGCTTTCTTTTGAAAGTAGAGTTGCTCTTATTTTTCACATAGGGGGCTGGAATTATCAGAAAATTATTTATGATCCTTGCCCTTGAAACAAGACTCAAACAATAATTCCCTAAGTGGAGTTAGTATGTAAATTCTCCAGATTTCTGGGTGGAAAAATTCTGTTCCCAGAATCTACTCACAGAATCTCCAAAAGGATTACCATGAGCCACTCCCTTGAAGCAAATCTCTCTCTATATATTTTTATATATGCCTCACTGGTTTTGCTCCTCTAGAGAACACAGATTAAGACACCATACTCTCAAACTACTGACTCCCAAAATCGTCAGAAGGAAATGTGTGAGCCAGCAGCACAGACAGGTAAGAGACTTGACAGAACACCCTTTATTGATTACCTTTCTTCCGCTGCTTCTCTTCTGTACACTCCTATGAGCATTTCTTGGAATCACTTCCCTAAAAAGTACTTGCATTTGAATCCTTGTCTCAAGACCTGTCTGACAAAATGCAAACTAAGGCAATATGTAATATACATTGAGACAGAGAAATTAATAAGCAGTGGTAATTTTGGTTACAGGCCCCTTTGAAAACCTGAAAAAGTGCCTAGAAAATTTATACATTCATTCATTGAATAACTGTGTATTGATTTTCTACAATAAGCCAGGCAATATTATTCTAGGTCACCTGTATGCAGTGGACAAAAAATCTTACAAAGCCTCTGTGCAGACATACACACTTTTTATATGATTTCATGGAGTTTAAACATGCACTAAATCCAAAAATGAAAGCACTTGCTGCTATGGACCCCATTTTCAAAATCCCTGGAGGGAAGATAGAGGGAGATGCAAATTTGAAGCAATAGATTCAGGAATCAAAACGGTAACTAAAGGAATAGTTACAACCTAATAGATTAGTGAGAAAATTAGGTGATAAACTATAGACAATATTTTCAATGTAGGAAGAAAAAATTAGCAAGAGTCTATAAAAAAAATGGGGAGTGGTGATTTAAGCAGTTAAACCTACAGAATTAAATGACAGCCTCACAGAAGTAAATGACTTGGCCAGAGACCAAGTTATTGACGTTTTGATGGGAGAGCACCTAAAGGTGCTATGGTAACTAGTCTCCAAAGATGACCCTCAATGATCACACTTCTCAGTATTCATGTCATGTGCAGTCACTTCCCACCCTGACTCACTTCCTAGCCTGAATTGAGTTTCACCCTATAACTTCCATTAACCAGTAGAATGTGCCTTAAGTGATGATGAGCTAGCTTTTGTGTCTAAGCCTTAAGAAGGTCTGGGATCTTCTACTTGTGCACACTTAGAACCGTAGGTCACCATTTTAGAGTCCCACTATCCCAGTACAGAGACCATATGAAGAGACTATGTGGAAAGACCACATTGAAAGGTCACATGAAGAGAGAGAGAAGCTTTAGGATTGCGAGGAGTAAAAAGATGCTGTTCCTTCCACCTATCCCTGACAAGGTGCTGGATATGTAAGTGAGCCATTTCAGATGTTCCTGCCTTGTTGATTCCCCAGATAATTATACCCTCAGATGACACCATGTGGAATATAAAAATTACCAGCTTAACCCAGTCAATTCAGGGAGTTTGTGAGAGAGAACAGGATGATTATTATTTTAAACTATGAAGCTGTGGGTTGGTTTGCTATGAGTAATAGAAAATCAAAACAGAAATTTGTTCCTAGAAGTAGGGTGCTGCTATAACAACCATAAGGACAAAGATAAACATAAAATATGTAATCTTGACTTACGACCAAGTAGTGGGTAGATGCCTGAAGGGTTTTGATGGGATTCTTACTAATAGCATGAAGTGAGGTGAATAAATTGTTATTGGAGGTGAGAGAAAAGTAAACCTGAGTTATACACTGACTTGACAATTAGAAATGCTATCATGTACGATAGTTAGAAAAGTAGAAACACTGTCTTGTGAATGTCTGGATCTGTCTAAGGATTTTTCCAGGCAGAAAAGTGAAAGTGCCAGCTGGCTTCGTATAGCTGCTTATGCTAAAATACAGGCAGAGCGAGATGAGCTAAAGAAAAAACTTTAATTTTCAAACAGAATTTAAAGTATTTGAAAAGACCCAAGACTTGCTAGGTTAAAAAATAAACTTTCTCATTCCTATTTTTCCAGGAAATTCTCTCACAGCTATAACAGGCGTGAGAACAAACATCAAATTCAGGGTATTGCCAATAAAACCCAAGGTATCTATCTACAAGACTCTTTGATAAGACATCCAAATATTTTAACATTCAACTAGAAAACAAAAATATTCGAACATCAAGGACAGGCCATGTAAACACTCTCAGCTAGATTATAGGACTCTTAAGTTTCTTAACATCATAGTATCCTGACCCAGAGTACAAACAGCCCTGTCTTTGAGATTCACAGGTGTACGTTTTGTGTAATAGAGTATATTCTAATGTAATAATACATACAAGGCTCACAAAATACAGACAGTTTAAATGAATTAAGTATCTGGGCTTTCAATATTCAATAAGTAGAAAGCAAACTATAAAAGCTACTCAGCTCTAAACGTGGGCCACTTCTTACAGAAAATGAGGGATAACTTAGAGAAGAGAACCAAGAGTCACAGAACTGGGGCATAATCAATAGAGATTCCTTACCTCCTGAGCAGTGAGACTTTTTGGTGTGCATCTGAATGTACTTCAGAATTTCTATGGATCAGTGACTGATATAAACATCTACAACTCCCTGTCTCATTTGAATACAAGTGCCTAGCGTGGTTTTCTTATTCCCTATCTCATCATTGTAGGTCACGAGTATGTGTGTGGTTGGGAAAGTGAGAGAACAAATAAACTGTCTCTTTAGTTCACAGTTCTTAAGAAGAACTACATCTAAAAAGCCTCATCTGCAGCAAGGCCTGATTTATGTAATGAGATTTTGAATCTGATATCATAAAAGGATGAAACTTTGGGGTGAGTGTACTTGGCATATGGGAAGAATGTGAATCATTGGGGATCAGAGGACTGTGGTGGCTAGTCTCCAAAAATGTCACCCCAATGAATCACATCTTCTAGTGTTAATGCCCTTATGTAGTTCTCTCCCATATTGAATCTTCTTTTTGTTGTTGTTAGGTGCTATCGAGTCAGTTCTGACTCATAGCGACCCTATGAGCGAGAGAATGAAACACTGCTCTGTTCTGCGCCACCTTCACAATCATTGTTATGCTTGAACTCATTGTTGAAGCTACTGTGTCAATCCATCTTGTTGACAGTCTTCCTCTTTTTCACTGACCCTCTACCTTACCAAGCATGATGTCCTTCTCCAGGGACTGATCCCTCCGGATAACATGTCCAAAGTACATGAGATGTAATCTTGACATTCTTACTTCTAAGGAGCATTCTGGTTGTACTTCTTCCAAGACAGATTTGTTCATTCTTTTGGTAGTCCCTGGTATATTCAATATTCTTCACCAACACCACAATTCAAAAGCATCAATTCTTCCGTCTTCCTCTTTCATCGTTCAGCTTTTGTATGCATATGTGTATTGAATCTTGGCTGGCCATATGACTTGTTTTAATTAACAATAAATGGTAGAGGAGTCCCTGAGTGGTGCAAATCATTAAAGCATTCAGTTGCTAGGTGAAAGGTTGGAGGGTTAAGTCAACCCAGAGGCACCTTGGAAGAAAGGCTTGGTGATTTACTTCAGAAAAATCAGCCATTGAAAACCCTATAAAGTACAGTCTTACTCCAACATGCCATGATCAGATTGACTTGAAGGCAACTGGCACTGGTTTTTATGTGGCAGAAATCATGCTCTGCCAGTTTTAGACTAATGCTCTAACAAGGCTTGGCATCTTTTGTTTATGCATTTTTGAGGTGTTATATAGGAAGCCTGGTTACCCAACTGGGAGACCACATGGAATGATCACATGAAGAGGGCATGTAGAGAGGGAGATCTGTGTAACTCCATGGAGAGAAAGGCTTAACTACCCTAGTTTTCTAGACGAGTCTAGTGACCCATCTGAACTAATGTTCCAGCTTTCCCTCCCAAGATGTCAGATGTGAGCACTCTGTCTTGGACATTCTAGACGAGTCAAGTTTCCAGATGACTGCAGCCCCTCCAATACTAGTTGAGCAGAATTGTCCAGTTGAACCCAGTCAACCCACAGAATCAAGAAGAATGTTGAAAATGTTATTGTTTAAAACCATTAAGTTCTGGTTTGTTTTGTTTGTTACCGAGCAATACAGAATTGAATGTGTGAATTTGCCTTGGAAATTACTTTAGTTCTTTCGTTGAAGTAACACAATTTATCCAGCAACTGTTTTTTGAGTTCCACTCCCTTTGGGCCTATCTTTATCTACCTTACTTGAAGCACATTTTAACAAATAATATGGAAGATCCTGGCATTACTGGCACAAATTAAAAAGAAAAAAAAAGAAAACAAAATAACAAATATTGGAGAGACTGCAGGGAGACTGGAACTCTTATGCACTGCTGATGGAAATGCAAAATGATGCAACCATTTTGGAAGACTATACGGTACTTCCTTAGAAAGCTAGAAATAGAAATACCATATGATCTAGTGATCCCACTCCTAGGAATATATCCTAGAGAAGTAAGAGTCATCACACTAAGAGACATATGCACACATATGTTTATTATAGCATTGATCACATCAGCAAAAACATGGAAACCTAGATGTCCATCAATAGATGAATGGATAAACAAACTATGGTACATACACACAATGGAGTACTACGCAACAATAAAGAACAATGATGTATCTGCAAAGCATGTCACAACTTGGATGAATCTGGAGGGCATCATGCTGAGTGAAATAAGTCAATCACAAAAGGACAAATATTGTATGAGACCACTACTATAAAAATTCATGAAAAGGTTTACACACAAAAAGAAACAATCTTTGATGGTTACAAGAGAGGGGAGAGGTGGAGATGGAAAAACACTAAATAGACAATGGACAAGTGGTAACTTTGGTAAAGGGTAAGACAGTACACAATACTGGGGAAGCCAGCACAACTTGTACAAGGCAAGGTCATGGAAGCTCCATAGACTCATCCAAACTCCCTGAGGGACCAAATTGCCGGCTGAGGGCTGTGGGGACCATGATTTCAGGGAACATCTAGCTCAGTTGGCATAATGTAGTTTATAAAGAAAATGTTCTACATTTCTACTCTGGTAAGTAGTGTCTGGGGTCTTAAAACTCTTTCAGTAGCCATCTAAGACACTCTACTGGTCTCGCCTTTTTGGGAGCAAGGGAGAATGAAGAAAACTAAAAATACAAGGGAAAGATTAGTCCAAAGGACTAATGGACCACAAGTACCGCAGCCTCCACCAGACTGAGTCCAGTACAACTTGATGGTGCCCGGCTACCACCACTGACTGCTCTGACAGGGATCACAATAAACGGTCACAGACAGAGTTGGAGAAAAATGTAGAACAAAATTCTAACTCACACAAAAAGACCAGACTTACTGGACTGACAGAGACTGGAGAAACCCCAAGAGGATGGCCCCCAGACACCATTTTAGCTCAGTAATGAAGTCACTCCTGAGGTTCACCCTTCATCGAAAGATTAGACAGGTCCATAAAAGAAAATGAGACTAAAGGGGCACACCAGCCCAGGGGCAAGGGCTAGAAGGCAGGAGGGGACAGGAAAGCTGGTAATAGGGAACCCAAGATAGAGTAGGGAGAGTGTTGACATGTCGTGGTGTTGTTGACCAATGTCTTAAAACAATACGTGTACTAACTGTTTAATGAGAAGCTAGTTTGTTCTGTAAACCTTCATCTAAAGTACAATAAAAAAAATATATATATAGAAGAAAATATTATTCTGTCCTAACAAGGTTTTCTAAATTTAAGATCTTATAGAGTGAGTGGACTACAGTTACTTTCTATAACCTACCTCTAATTGATAAACTGCTTTCCCCGTAAAAGAATTCTTAGAGGAATCAATCTTTTGGTGAAGTCTAATCAGCCAAAGACCATTACGATCAAGCATAGAGTCTAAAAAAGTCACAATTATTGCCTTGCTGCAAGGGAGGGATTTCTAGAGGAAATATAGAATGCCACTCCACAACAGGGCAAGGGAAGCTTCAAACTTTGGATTCATGTGAAGTATTCTGAGGAAGTTCTGAGTGAAGCAGATTGTTTCTGGAGGGGTAGAAATTAATTAGAGACTGGATGCAATCATAAGGCAGAGGCAGGTTAGCAACTGGGTATTCTCAGGAATCAATTAAAATAGCAAAGTGGATTTGGGGCATCATTGGCAAGAAGACAGCAACCACTCAAAAAGCAAGTGATTAAGGCATTTTGAAACTGCTGCACGGTTTTGAGATAAACTATGTTTTTTCCAACTTGCAGATGGCTTTATCTATGTCTCTCCTCTCAGACTGATTAATGGCAGAGACGCTTTTGCTTTTCCATTCAAAGCTGATTTTCACTCTCTCCTTCTCAGGTAAATTTGAACTATTTTACTCTCTGTATTTAGATATTGTAAATTTCAAAAAAAGGTTGAAAATAATTTTTAAATGTAAAAGTCATTTTAAAACTATATTACTAATTTACCCTCATAGCAACTTATGAAATTAGTAGAATAGTACTGTTATATAAAACTGTTTTCAAAGAAACTACATCGGTCATTTACTAACTAATTAAAGTTTGAATTCATCTAAGAATTCAACAAACATATTTTGAGTATCTACTAGGTTATGTTTAGAGGGTTTCAATTAACAGACAACGCTGATAACAGAAGTAAAAGTAATATCTTTTTATTCCAGTCCAATTCTTTTATCAATTAGCTGAACTAGTTACCCTTAACTATATGATTGCTTAAAGTACATAGGTCAAACTGTGTGTATCAATTTAAACCATCCTAAGACTCAAAGAAATTTGGTAGAATTACTTCTGAACATGTATAGCAGATGTGATGTAAATATGGATGTAATCATTTTCAAGTCCTAGAAGCTTTTTCACAGTCTTTGACTACAAAGTAGAAAATTATCACATACCATCTGGTCTGTGTTATATTTATATGGCAATTTCTGTAATGTGAATTGTTCAAGGTCAGTCTTTCAGTAAGCTCCCTAGTGTGCAAAATCTAATACAGGCTTAACATTATCATATAAAAGCAATTAGCATTGTTTATACTAGACAACTGCAAAACAAAGTTCTGAATTCCAAGCATGGTTTCTATAATGTGTTTATTAGTAGTATAAAAATGAGTATTTTACTAAAAACTTAAAATTTAGAGAATAGAATTTCATTTTACCAATAATTAGTTTCTGAATGACTGACACTAGAGAGTTTATTTTACTTTCTTATAGTTTGTTCCATAATTGAAACAAATATATATTTTTCCTCTTTTGCCCAGCATTTTTATGTCATAATAAAATTGTGGTTAAGCAATTCTGTTTTGTTAATTGGAGATGTACCTTATATAAAGGAATGTTATTTTACACAATCAAATACTCCTTTACCAGATGTATTTTATTTCTGATTTAGAACTTAAGTATCTACTTTTCTGGGGGGAAGGAGTATGATTCTAATGATTATTACAAGAAGTTTTAAGTGTTTAGTATTTCATATTTTCCTGAATTTTTGAATATCTCATTTATTTTAAAGCTGTGTCTATTGTATGGTAAAACACTGGTAAATTCTATCCAATTGTTGACAATACAGTAGTTAACTGTAAGTAAACAGACAAGCAATTTGGTTAACATCATGAAGAAAAAATAAAGTGATTTAAATTTTTATTTTAAAGTAATTGGTTTGTCATGTATAGAAAACAACTAAATACTGCATTATTAAAATCCAAATATCAAAGTAAAGACAATGACTTAAATGTTTGTTATAATAAAGATAACAGTAGCAATGGAATGAAAATCAGACGGGCATCAAACTTCTCATGAGCAACAGTGGTTGTTGGAAGATAGTAATGCCTTGAATTTTGGAAGGAAAGAAACTTTAAATTACTATTCTATATTTAACAATTTATCATTTTTGGACATTCAAGAATTCACAAACTTCATCACTTATAAATATTTTAGGAAAATCTTCAGGATGTACTTTGTCAGAATCAGATAGTAAACAAACAAAAAAAGAATATATAATGTCTTCCCCAGTGAAGTAAAGACAGGAAGTCATATGATGACTGGTCTATAGGAAGGTGGGAGACTATTTACTTTAGATTGGATTAGGAAGAGGACCCCAAAAGATAAATATCTGTAATGAGAGAAGAGTTGAGATATAAAATCCTGTCCTAAGCACTTGGGACAGGTTCATAAGGTAACAAAGAAAAAGAAAAAAAAAAAATAAATAAAAGGGAAAACAACAGAGGCAAAAAAATACAGAGATTTATGTTTATTTTTTTTTAAAAAAGCAATTTGATGAAAATAGATCAACCAAGAGATAAATTGAATTAGAGAATTTAAGAATTCAGAAGTTATGGAAAAATCACAGGCAGCAAATAGAGCTGATTTCACTTACAGATAAAACTAAGAAAAAGCAACTGTAACTATCAGGTAAGTAGCCCTGGTGGTACAGTGGTTAAATGCTTGGCTGCTAACCAAAAGATCCATTGATTTGAACCCACCAGTCGCTCTGAGAGAGAAAGATGTGACAGTCTGCTTCTGTAAAGATTTACGGCCTTGAAAACCCTATGGGGAAGTTCTCCTCTGTCCTATAGGGTCGCTATGAGCTGGAATCGACTCGATAGCAATGGGTAAATATTAGGTAAAGAAGGAATTAGTTAACAGATCTTTTCTCTATATTCGGTGGAACTTGAGGACTTGATTGTTAGTCTAATCCTCCTTTAACTCTAGCTCAAGGAATTTACAGCAAAGTCACAATGTAGATGGTCATGTGAACTGTTGGCAGCTCTGTCCAGTTGGGAAATATTTTCTTACTACTGCCATTCATAGCTGATTCCATTCATTTTTTACTTGCATCCACATACTAAGCCAACTCATTCGTAAAAGAAGCAGCTACTCCAAGTGGTAAGTATAGAAAATATGTTACACACTTGGGAGCAAGGTAGATGCTAGGTGGGTCCCTGGGCTCAGTAAGCCCATTGTGAGCCAGGATTACATTCACTACCTGTCCTCTCTTAATGCTCATTCTAACAATAGAGAAATAATGATAATCTATGTCTATGTACACATAGTAACAGTGTCGACAAGACCAGGTGCCCAATAGTGTTCAAAGCATCTGGATATTACCTCTTCCTCAATATAGAGTACCCTGGGCAAATAGCTGTGACTGCCTTTGATGAAGGACGGAGGTGAGCATTACAGTATACGCTTGCTGTGGTGTTTACAGTTCTTCCTCCTAGGGAGCTGGCCACCTCCTCAGTCAGTTGGTTGAGATTTCAGAATTGCCTTAGACCTGAGTACTGAGCAAAGGATTGAGACTTCTTCTCCCCATTTCTTGCCTTTTATGATTGGGTGTGTCAAGTAGCATCCTTGCCTTCTGCCTATCAATTTTGTCTCTAAAGATAGCAAATTCTATGATACATCTCCTCAACTCCCTGTCAGCAAATTTCCCTTTTCTGCTTCTCTAACCTTGGTAGTAAGATCTCAGCACCGAAAGTTTTATGTAACTTTTCCTTTCTCCTGTAAAAATAGACAGCTGGACCACAAAGAGCTACATTAGGATTTCATAAAGGTGAATAAACATCACACATAGATCGTGGGCTTTGAGATGAGTATCAACATGTGACCTGAGCTGAACCTATTTCGAAGATGGTGTTACTATGAGTAGAAATAGGCTTGACAGCACCCAACAACAAAACACAGACCCTTGTAGCCCACAAACTGAATTGACCAACTATTTTTTGTAACAAACATTGCTGACCTTTGACTCTGACGGATCCAAATCTTAGTAATTTCGTTCATCCACAAAATGAAAGTGTTGTCTGTAGTTACAAAGTGAAAAAATGATGCTTATGTTTTATATTTTGCCTACTACATGGTAGTTTCATGAAATTATATTGTTTAATGAACTAGGCAGATTAAAAGCAACAACAGATGTGTAGTTTCAGGATATTAAAGAATTTGAACTTGTACACATCTCTTCATATCATAATCATCACTATCATATATCACCACAATTCATCTCATTTCTGCTTTCTTTGCCATGTTAGAATGTTGAAGTCCATTTGGGATGTGTAAAATATGATGTATACACTCAATAAAATAGTATGCATAAGTTAGAAGCAACAAACTAATTATGCACATAGTAACAGAAATGATCTTAAAAACACACTGCAAAGTAAAACAAAAGAAGTAACAGACAGAATTAGATCTATAACGTAATTCTATCTAGGTGATAAAAAGCAGGTGCTTTCAAAACTATATTTTGCAAGATAATTTTCAAGCTAAAAATACGCATATTCCTTTTCTTTCAGATTATTCAAATAATACAATCTGTCCTAACTAAAACAATTCTTTTGTTTCATCTCTGCCCCACTTTGGTTATCATCCCACCTCTTCTTCTACTCTTGAGGCATAGTATTCATCAGAGTATACTTTTAGATTCATTGTCACCATCCCTTTAGTTTGCATTTGTATTTGTTATGCTAATGCGAAACTACTGTAAAAAATAGACTTAAAAATATATAACAGATCTAGAAAGATAATTTATTTCTCACTTCATAGTTCATAGATGTGCTTCTGGATAGCAGGTGGTGTTGTTCTACATAACAGTTGATGGCTCTGGGCTTTTTTTAATCTTGGGCCCCTACCCCTCACCAAGAGCTTGGATTTCAAACTTTAGTGTGCTCCTGAATTACCTGAGGGCACGTTAAAACAAAGATTGCTTTTGCTTACTTCCCTCACACACTCCCTCTCACCCAGGATTTCTGATTCACAGAGTCAGAGGCAGGCCTGGGAGTTTGCTTCTAGCGTGTTCTCAGCTGTTGCTGAAGCTGCTGCACATTTTGAGACTCAGTCTCCTAGAGTATTGTCTGTCTACATACAGCTGTAGGAAGTACAAGGCGGATGTAGAGGAAGTACAACCACGCTAGGCCCTAAGTAACACCTGTCACTTCTGTTCATAATTAAGTGTTCTGAAAAATATTTTTAAAAGTATCAAAACCAAACCAAACCTGTTGCCTTGAGTCGATTCCAACTCATAGCGACTCTATGAGATACACAGTAGAACTGCTCATTACTGGGGGTTTTGGATGTAATCTTTATGGAAGCAGATCATCAGGCTGTTCATTTGCAGCACCGCTAAGTGGGTTTGAACTGCCATCCTTCAGGTTACCAGGCAAGAACTGTATCACTGTGAGATGCAGGGAAAGGCTCAGGAATGGTGTGCCTACTTCAGATAACACATCCAGGCAAAAACTGTGTTCTGTGGAATAAAGAGAACAAACACCATGAGACAGTGCTTTTTTTTTTTTTTTTTTTGAAATTTAATTGGGTTAAGTAAATAATTACCTTAATGAAATATATCTCTAACCATTTTCAGTTGATTGCCTTCAATGTTGTAGGTAGAAAATTCTGTTAATTATTGTTGTGTCTGAAAGTTCTAATATTCCTTATTTGAGTCTCTTATTTCAACATGTTAGCTTGTCAGGAACAATGTTAAAATGTTGATGACCTTAGGCATCTTACTGCTTCTTAAATTATGAATATTTTTAAAAGACAGTACAAGAGATAAAAAATGGAGAAGAGAAAGACACAAAGATTTACTTTTTTTTCTTATTAAATATAATGAAATATACGAATACATAAACTAATATTAACAATGATACAACTCTAGGAATGAACCCACTTGTTACTGTTGCATTCACTGCTCTTTTGGCATACCACAAGTTCTATGAAGTAATATTGTTTAATATTTTTGCACCAATATTTATAAGTAAAATAAATCTGTATAATTCCATCCTGTATTGTCTTCATTATGTTATTGTCTCAGATAATGCTAAGTTTGTGTCAATGGCAACTTTCCTATTATTATTTTGAATAAGTTAAAATGACATAGGAACTACCTATCCCTAGAAATAATTTTTGAATAATTTCTTGATGATTACAGTTATTAGTCTCCTTAAATATTTAATGTTTTTCTTGAATTATTTTAATTATATTTTCTTTTATAATCATCAAGTAGAATTAACTGTAAATTTGTTGAGATAAATTTATGATAAATGATCTCTTTCAGCTATTTAATTTTCCTTATAAATGTTGTTATATGTCTTCCTTATTGTAAGTTTTGGTGGTTTGTGGTTTTTCTTGATTAAACTTTTATAAATTTATCTATTTTATTGTATGTTTCAAATTAATAACTGAAATCTATTTATCATGACAATTCTCTAGTTAATTTTTGTTTGTTTGCTTATATCTAATAATTCCTTACTTTTGTTGATTTTTAGTACCTATAAAAGTTCTTTTTTTTAACTACTGGAATTTTCAATGTTATTCATGAAAACAGTTGATTGTTATGCCTATAAATTTACTTGAACAAAATTCTGAATTAACCCAATATTTTATGATCTGCATTGATTTAATTATTTTTGTTTATATTAAAAGTAATCAACATTTTTGCTTTTTTATTACAACTTACACAGAAGAATTGTATTTATTGTATTTTCTCTATGGTCTTATTTCTTTATTAAATTTCCTATCAAAATCAGTTCTTAGCTCCTCTTCAGGGCATAAATAAGTACCTGTTTAACTGAGGCGTTAATGATGGCTAACATTTTCACCCATCAAATCTTTCTAGAATATTGTAAGAGATTTTATTTTGCAAAGATGGACACAGAAGCATCTCCTATCCTGCATATTTTGCAATGTGACCTTGTCACTCCCCCAATTAGTTCTGTTTCTCTTGAATCTGGATTGGCCTTACTGACTCACTTCTAACCAATCAAACGTGGTAGAAGACATGACATATAAATCCTGAACCTAAGTTATAAAATGTCATGTAGCTACTTCCTGATTCTCTTGGAATATTTACATTGGTTGCTATCTCTTGATAGTCTCTCTCTGGAATGCAAGTGTCATGCTGTGAAAAGCTTAAGCAAAATATAAAGTATATACATGCAATTCCATTTGATAGTGCTATTGATTCTAGACTTGTAGTCATTTAAACCCAGGCACTATACATATTACTAGGGATATCTCCTCCTCCTCCAAATGAGTCCAGCCCCTAACTTCTTGAGGTACCTCCAGTCATTTAAGTCATTTAAATCTTGCCAGCTGATGTCTCAGATATCATGGAACAAAGACAAAACTTCTTCCATGTGCCTTATCACAACTCATGTCACACAGAATCTTGGAGCATAATAAAATGGTTCTTTCATGCGGCTAAATTTCAGTAGTTAGTTACATAGCATGTCCCTGAGTAGTACAATTTGTGCTCAACTACTAACCTAAAGGTTGATAGTTTGAACCCACCCAGCGTCAACAAAGCAAAAAGGCCTGGGGAGCTGTTTCCGTAAAGATTACAGCCAAGGACACCCTATAGAAGAGTTTTACTCTGTAATACAGGGGGTCACCATGAGTTGGAATTAACTGAATGGCAATGAGTTACACAACAATAAGTAACTGGAATTTTTTTTTTTTTAATTTTAATAAAAAGACATTTCTTCAAGACATTTATTTTTATATCTGAAGATGTGACAAAGATATAACTGTGAAACTTTTTAAAACATAAAGGCACAGATGTTCTCCTTTGCACTTTTTTCTTTTAATCAGGGAGTTAGGGAGTGTTTTTTTGTCCAAAAGATCCTAAAGTAAATTCCTTAAACAATGAAGAATGAAACTACTGTGTTAATGTCAAATGATTGATATCAGCCTCAGCAACATAGAAATATAGGAGATATTTTCAGGACACCTTGCTACCACCAACATTGTTTAAGCTTTCTAGTAAGGATACTAGTAAAGGGTGATTAATTTGCAATTAATCAGCTTCTATCTCTAGAATTTTTAATGTTATTAATAATACTGGGCCCAAAGAAACACTTGCAAGAAAGGATAAGAACTTAAATAAATTTAAAAGTAAATGTTGTTTGTCCTTATTACTCAGCTTTTATGTGATCCTTCCAGTTTATGTAAAAGCCTCCTTTATTTCTCCAGATAGCTAATATCTTTCTTCCAAAGCTTAGAGAACCAACCACTTAACATTACTTCCACCTCAATATATATTCTTAATCCCTCATTTTTCGAGATAGTTTTTATTTATAATTACCTAGGAAGAAAGGAAAGAAGGAAGGAGGGAAGGAAGAGAGGGAGGGAGGTAAGAAGAAAGAAGAAAGAAAAAAGGAAGAAAGAAAAAGAAATACTTAGAAGTTTTGTTAAGTGTGAACCTGCATTCAATATTAATAAAACAGATAGGGGAAATCAAAAGAAATTGAAAGACTGAACAAAATAAATTCATAGTAAGTGAATATTGGATAAAAAAGACAAAAAGGGAGTAGAATAACATTGATAAATAGTAAAGGTATACGGCTACCGAGATTTGAGTAGTTTGCTACCTCCAACATACACACAAACATGCGTGAATTAACTCACAAGAACAAGATACTGCAAAACAACATGCAATCAGAGAATAACAAAGTATTTATTGTAACGAAAGCTTTGGTTACTAAGATAGAAATAGAATATAATTAGAATAGTTGAAAAATGAAGTTGAGGCAACAGTCACCAGAAGAAAAAGAAATAGGAAATGTAGGAGAAAATATTTGCAAAGAAGGATTCACTGATCCACCACAAACAAAGAAAAGAATAGGGGGAAGAAAACAACAGGTGAAATATATTAAACAACAGTTTTCAAGACACTGGACATCAGGCTGATTCCCTGCATGATGCAAATGGTTAACAAGCTTGGCTGCTAACCAAACAGACAAATTCCTAGGAACACAGAAATTAAATCAAGAATAAATAACCTAAAAAGCTCTGTATGCATTAAATATATTAATTTTTAGTTACAAATCTTCTCACATAAAACAGACAAAAACTCTAGGCCCAAATGGCTTCTTTGGTGAATTCTACAAAAATTTAAGGAAAAAAGTAATTCAAATTCTAAAGATACAATTCCAAAAATTTAAGAGGATGAACTATTTCCCAACTACTTCTAAAGGCCAATATTGCTTTGATAGCAAAACCTATATTTCAAGGAAAGAAGACTACAGACCAGCATCTGATAAGCATAAATGCAAAAATTCTAAACATAACTTTCGTAAATCAGATACAACAAAATATAAAAAGAGATAATGTTGCATGTCCAAATGGCAAGTGCCCTAGGAATGCAAGGTTGGTTTAATATTTGAAATCAATAAATGTAAACTACCATGTTAGAAGTTATAAAAGGGAACACCATATGATCATCTTAATAGATGCAGAAGAGAACGTTTGACAAAACCCAACACCCATTCCTAATAAAACTCTCAGCAAACTAGGAATAAAAAAGAACTTCCTCAACCTGATTTTTAAAAATATACATAAAACATACTGCTAATATGTTATTTTGTAATGCAAGACTTTCCACCTAAGATGCTTTCCATCTAATCCTGCTTTCTCTCTAAGATCAGGAAAATGACAAAGATTTCTACCCTCTATTCAACATCATACTAGAGGCTCTAGTCAGTGCAAAAAGGCAAAAAGTTAAATAAATAAATAAATCAAATTAATCCAGATTGAAAATGATGAATATAACTGTACTTATTTGCATATTATATGACCACCTGTGTATATAATATGATGGGAGTTACAAAAAAATTGACCAGAAATAAAAAATGACTTTAGCAAAATTATGGTATACAAAATCAATAGAAAAAATAAAATTGTATTTTTCTATTCAAACAATGAAGAACCCAAAATTAAAATTAAAAAACCAATTACTATAAAGAATATGAAATACTTAGAGATGCAGGTCTCATTTACTAAAAACTAAAACATGCAACTCAGGTCAATTAAGGGAGACCTAAATGAAAGGAGAAATATACTCAGGGATCACAAGATTCAACATTAAGGTAGAAATTCCTTCCAAATTTATCTATACATTTAATGCAATCCCAATGATAATCTAATCTTCCTTTTTGAGGAAGTTTGAACCTACCAGTGACTCCACGGGAGAAAAAAATCTAAGGATCTGCTTCTGTAAAGATTTACAGCCTAGGAAACCCTACAGGGCAGTTCTACTGTGTCCTATAGGGTCGATGAGTTGCAATCAACTCAATGGCAATGGGTTTTTGTCTAAAATAAGCTGTCAAAATGTGTGGGGGTCTTTTTCTGGACTTTCTCTTCTTTTCCATTGACCTATTTGTTTATTTTAATGCCAATATCACACTGACTTGGTTACTTGAAATCAGATAGTGTAAGTCCTTCAAGTTCTTATTTTTCTAGGTAAGTTTGCCAATTGTAGCTTCCATATGAATTTGATGCTTATTTTAATTGATGTTGCTCTGTGTGCTATCAAGCTGATATCAAGCCATAGGGTTTCCAAAGAGCAGCTTGTGGATTCGAACTGCTGACCTCTTGGTTAGCAGCCATAGTATTTAACCACTGTGCCACCAGAGCTCCATTTTAGACAATAGTGCAAAGTAATTCAGTTTTAAAAGAAATAATGCTTAAATAATTAGATATTAGTTGTGACAATATGAACTTTGATCCACCCGTCACATTAAATACAAGAATTACTGTAAAATATATCATATACCTAAATTTTAGGAACTAGAACTACAAAAATTCTGAAAGAAGATAAAATGTGATTTTTCTGGTTTAGTGATTATATTATATATAATATACATATATATTATATATATGTGAGAAACACAAAATGTACAATCTATAAAAGAAAAAGAAAGATAAATTTGACTTCATTAAAATTAAAATCTTCCATTCTTCAAGAAGCACTGTAAGGAGAATAAAATTTAAGTCCAGGTAGAGGGAAATATTTCTAGCATATATTTTATTAAGGGCTTACACAGGACTTTTAAAGAACCCTCTAGACAATAATACAACAAACAACATGAATAAAAAAAGAACACAATATTTGATAAGCCATTTCACCAAAAAAGACTTAGGAATTCCAAATAAGTACATAAATAGATTCCCAACATTATATCATTAAGAAAATGCAAACTTAAATGCTCATGAGATACAAACACACACCTATGAAAATGGCTAAAATTCAAAAGACTGATCATACCAAGTATTGATGATGATGTAGGAGAACTAGAACTTTCGTAAAATGCTTTTCGGAAGGCAAAATGGTATAAACCCTTTAGAAAACTGTCAGTTTCTTAATAAGGTACACTTGTACCTATGATATTTCTTTTCCCAAGAGAAATACATCATATCTCCTAAAAAAAATGCACATGAATATTCATGGAAGCTTTATTTGTAATAGCCAAATCTAAAAACAACCCAAATCAACCCAAATGTCCACTGGCAGGTATATATAAAAACAATTTCTGAAATACCTATACAATGAAATTAGATTAGGTAATAAAAATGATGAATGACCTATCGATACACAGAAGATGGATGAAACTCAAAATAACTATGTTGAGGAAAAAACGCCAGACTCCCTCCGCCTCCCCAAAAGGCGCATACTATATAATTCCATTTAACAGAAATGAGAAAAAATCTATAGTGACAGAAAGCAGATTAGTGGTTTCCTGGGGGAAAGGGAATTGAGGAGGGACAGGAGGGAGATATTACAAGAAGTTTCATGAAAACTTTGTGGGATGGTAGATATGTTCATTATTTTGATTGTGGTGATGATTTCATAGTTTTATATAAACATATATACGTATATCCCATTGCCTTCAAGTGGATTGCGACTCATAGCCACCCTATGGGACAGTGTAGAACTGCCCCATAGGGTTTCTGACTAGCAGCTGATGGATTTGAACTGTTAACCTTTTGGTCAGCAGCCATAGCTCTTATCTACTGTGTCATCAAGGATCCATATATCCGTTGCTGTCCAATCTATTCTGACTCATAGCGACCCTATAGGACAGAGTAGAACTGCTCCACAGGATTTCTAAGGAGTGGCTGGTGGATTTGAACGGCCAGTCTTTTTAGTTCGAACCTGTACCACACTGTGGCGTGCTGTCTCTCTGTCTCTCTCTGTCTATCTCCTGAAATCCTGGTGGCACAGTTGTTAGGAGCTCAGGCTGCTAACCAAAAGGCTGGCAGTTTGATCCACCAGCCGCTCCTTGGAGACCCTATGTGACAGTTCTATTCCATCCTATAGGGTCACTGTGAGTTGGAATTGACTTGACAACAATGTATAAATGTATATAAATATTTTTTCCTATAAACTTCTGTAATTTAACTATTATGTAGATTTTACTGTATGTCAATTATATCTCAATAAAGATGTTAAAAAATAATGACTGAAGTACATTTTAATAGCAGTTTCATAAAAAACACTGACAAAAAATAGGGAAGGAAATTTTCTATTAATATTCCAGCATTGCAGCACAAGAATTCAAATAAAAATAGTGCATTGAATGTCAAACTGGAGATATAAAATTGGCCCATAAAAAGCATATTTGCATGAAATTTCAGAATTATAAGAATTAAAAAAAAAATCTAAAGATTTGAGAAAGAAAATAATCTGCGGCCAGCAAAAACATTAGAATCAGATTGTTTTCTATAACACAATGGAGAAATGCCTTCACATTTCTGACAGAAGTTATTTTAAACTTTGAATTCAATACCAAGCAAAATAGGAATCAAGTGTAAAGGCAAATAAGAAGGAAGATGAAGAAAACCAAGTAAAATAAGACATGTAATCTACATATAAAGTAAAACATTTACCTTACCCTGAGGTTCAATGAAATCAATTGGCAGGATTTAGCAGGACTGCAGTCTTAGAAAACAACTGCAGCAGAGTGGAGCCGGAGGGTAGACGTCTCTGGAAGTTATAGTATAATTTAGAAGATGCATGATATGGACAGTGTGAAGACATATGTTCATTGTACAAGCCAAAACAAAAGATTATTTGTAATATCACAGGAGAATAATTTAAAAGAAGGTATGGTTCCTTTATGAAGCAAAATGGGGTATGATTTTGAATAATAGAAAATTTAAAAACAATTTATTTAACATTCATAGTTTAGGTTTTTACTTTTAGATGTTCACTTATGCAAGGATGGAGGCGGTGAACCCATGACAAAGAAGATGTAATAATATCCTTCAATTGGGATGTGTAGTCGACAATCCTTACATGGCAACAGTGATGTAAATATAGCATTCTGAAAGAAAATTCTTTTATCTTTTAAGAATTCACTTCTTTAATTGATTACCCCATAAGTCTACACTACATGCCTTTCTATCTATCTGTCTTTCTATTCATCTATATTATCTATTGCCTTTCCATCTGAAAGAATAAAGATTCAAATTTGAAAGCCAATCTGTCTACAGTGCATGAGAAATCTAATTAAGATGATAGAAATTAAAATATTAAATTACTAACTTTTGATAATTCAAAGAGGTAAACTCATATACCTGAAAGCACTTGTAAATCATCCTGTCTGAGATAGTGAGTAGGGAAATGTGAAAAGGTGAACATGGCCTGATCTTAATCTGTCAAACATAGACATAACAGAAAATAGGAATACCATTATTATAAAAATATATTTCTATAAGTTTAATAGTGTTAGTTATAACATTAGATAACTTTATTATGCATTTATTAAATGCAAGACATTGTTCCATGGTTTGAATTAATGTACATTCTCTCACACAATCCACACGGCTGCCTCTAACATTGGTAAAGTCGTTGTCCTCACATTACAGATCAGAAAACCAAGGGAAAAATTGCTAAATAACTTGCTCAAATTAAATGTATTTTAAAAGGAATGTGTGTATGTGCATGTGAATAGAAACAGAAAGACAGTCACAGAGAGATACAAATAATTTCTGTCAGAATTTGAACTCTGACAGTCTAACAAAGCTATACGAATTAAATAAACCAACTAAATCAAATTAGCTAGTAATTACATAAAGTTAATAATATGATATGGAAAGTGAGTGATATTAAAGTGAATATATGTGAGGTGAACTTTAATTTTTCAGATGGAAAGGCAATAGATGCAAGAAATGGATAGATAGTGTAGTAAACTGACTTCCTTTATGTTGTCTTTTGCCTTGGTTCTTTGGAAAAACAGCCTGAAAGATTTTCCCCCTAAGCCTTGAGGAGTTACATTTGCCCTAGTTTTCTACCCAAGAGGGTTGTCCAGGTTGACTGACATTTCCTGGGTAAGCTGTAAACAACTTAGTTTTGATACTTTTTGCCTGGTTCTGGCCTGCAGCCTGCCCTGTGATCTCTATGCACCTTGCAGGGATTGGTCAATAGACTATGCAAATGAGGTACCTGTAGCCTACTATGCAAATGAAGTGTCTGTGGCCTATCAAGAGGGGATTGTTCAGTTTGTGGCCCCTGATGGGAGGGGCTATGCCTTGAAATTGACAAGGAGTTATGTATATCAGCAGCCAACCCCAAAGACGTTTTTTAGAGACAGAAATAAGCAGGAAGAGAAGCAAAAGGAAGAAAGAAGACAGAAGAGAGACAAAGCAGAGAGAAGAGGCAAGGAACTTCCTAGAAGAGCTGTAATAATGGGTAAAAGGCTGTAACACTGAAGACAGTGAAAGGCGCTGAAAGGGCCCAGTGGCAGAGCTGGTGGCGACATCTGGCAGGGACAAGAGGATCCTGTCCTGAGGGGGCGGAGAGAAGCCTGTCCTCAGGGGACCAAGGGAGCCCGTTCTCATGGATCCCAGAGAAGGCCTGTCCTGAGGGGGCTGAAAAGAGGCCTGCAAGGCAAAGAGAAGCTGAGAGAGCTGTCTTGGACTGAAGAAGGGAGACTTTGCTTACATGATTACTGATCCTGATCCTGAGCTGTAGCCTGTTATTTCCTTAACAAATCACAAGACTGTAAGTATGGTCTGTGAGTTCTATGTGATCATTGCAATGGATTATCAAACCCAGCAGAGATGTAGAGAGTGCCGAAGAAGGACAGCTGGTGTCAGAATGTGTAAAATGGTTAGAGAATGGAGGTATGTTTGACCTTCACCTTATAGAGATTAGCTTTGGGCTGATCTTGATTCACATTATGCTCTGCCGAAGTTATCCAGGCTCTTATGATACTACCACTACTCACACCATTTTGCAGATGGATTGATAGACTCACAGACTGACAGATAGACAGATTGGAAGGCATGCAATGGCAATGTAAATTTATGGGGTAATCACTTAAAGAAGTGAATACTTGAAAGATAAAAGGGTTTTCTTTTGGAAAGTGAGCTCGAAGTTGAGAAATGGCTTCAGAATTTTTTTTTCATTTTTAAAAGCCTTTCTGTGTTGTGCAATTTTATTTTTTACATGTATAACCCCGGAGGCATAGTAGATAGGAGTTCTGCTGCTAACCAAAAGGTCAGCAGATCAAATCCATCAGGTGCTCCTTGGAAACCCATATGGGGCAATTCTA
Source organism: Dugong dugon (assembly GCA_030035585.1). Taxonomy (NCBI): domain Eukaryota; kingdom Metazoa; phylum Chordata; class Mammalia; order Sirenia; family Dugongidae; genus Dugong; species Dugong dugon. The sequence continues at coordinate 43,351,371 of CM057477.1, read as the reverse complement.
CTCTCTACTATAGAGTTTCTATGAGTTGGAATTGACTCGATAGCAACGACTTTGGGTTTTTTTGGTTATATATTATTCTGATAATATATAAAACATGTGTACATTCTTATTATGCCCAAGAATTCAAAAAGGTTTCCCACCATATTAGTTTTTCTTACAGGGCTTTGTACATATGCTTAATCGACAAACACAAGTACACAGAGAGTACCTATGACACATATGAACTTAGTTAATTCATATGCTCTAAAATGCATAGTATTCTGTGTGTATCAGACAATACTTAAAGACATAGTCCTGTCAGGAAATTTTTGAGTTGCTATGAAATATTGCAGAGAGATAGATTTAGTACAATTTTTATGCTTACCAGCCTGGTTTCAGAAAAATTACCTCCTCCATTTTAACTTTTCACAGTTTGTATGGTTTTTATGCATTCACTAGACTATCTGCAGATATAGATAATGAGTTGTGAAGAAACAAAAGAGTAAATACACTAAGATTGGAATATAGAGAAAGAGAGAAAGCAAACCGGGGAAGATAAAACTGTCTTTAGGTTGAAAGTTTCAAAGGGCTCCACAAAGTTGTCAGCGCTGTCTTTTAAGATAAGAAAATCTATTAACAGTGTGACTTTTAACACAAATTACTTTTAGCTGTTTATAGATATTCACAAAATAGTTAAAGGTCTATAGAGTTTCTACAATAAATACAAGTAATTTTTATACCAGAATTAGTTTTTGACATTACTATGAGAATTTGCTAAGTGACAGAGGTATGCTTGTTCTTTCTTCCCGATCTTTTATTAAAGCAATAGCAATACTTTATTATATTTTCTGTAAGTTCAAAACACTTTTAATTTTTTGTAAATGACTCCCCCTTTCCTGTTTTTACAGATATAAGACTTTTGAAAAATATTAAAATGTATTTGTTTTTGCAGGGAATGTCAGATTTCAAATGTATGCACTTTATTGACTGAAATATGTTATCATAAAAATACCCCCACCTTTCTATTAAGAATAAATAACTAAATATATGCATTTTCTAGATGGATATAGCTAGTTAGGTAGATTATGTCTCTACTAACAAAAGACGAAAAGAAGGCAGAAAATTTTATTTTAAAATGTAGATTTTTATATTAAGGCTAGAACTCCAGTTCTCCTAGTTTGTGGGAATGCTCACTTTTTTTCTCTTCAAATTTCTCCCAGTTGAGATAAAAGAAAATAAAATCTTTCAAATATTTTCTCATTCGCTGGATTTCCCTTAGCTTCAACTCTTCTTCTTTCTGTCTGTTTCTACCTCTTCAAACATATTTTCATGTTTCTTAAAATCTAATCTCTGCAAAATAAGAAAGTCTTTTTTTTTTAAAGTACTTTTAAGGAAGCTTTGAATTTATAGTAAGTAAGATGAAGTATTTTATATAGCTTTGATGAAGGATAGTGCTAAAACTGTAGTTGGATCTTTCTGACTTAGGAAATTCTCATAATAGTGTCAAATCCCCATTGTTAGACACTTATCATATTGATACATCTAGTTGCAATGGAAGAAGGCATGTCTGGCCTAGCTGGTTGAACATATGAACACCTATAACTGAGGGGTATTCAGAAATTGTATGTGGAGGAGCACATAGTAGGCTCTTCCTCTGCCACCCAAATATCCATAAATATTCTCATTGTTACATACAACCCAAACGCAAAACAAACAAACAAACAAACCCAAACCAATTGTCATCTAGTCAATTCTGACCCATAACAATCCTATAGGATAGTCTAGAACTGCCCCATAGGGTGTCAAGACTGCCACATCTTTCTTCCACAGAGTGGCTAATGAGTTCCAACCACTGACCTTTTGGTTAGCAGCCAAGCACTTTTACCACTTTGCCACCAGGGCTTCTTTTAAATGAAGCAACTCAAGTCTGATAATTATCATATCCAGATCCAGATCCAAGATTTCTAAGTGGTGTGTAGACCTGTGCATCAAGTTGGATGTAGTTATTTGTGGCCTAGTGGTCTAATAATATAATAAAAAATATCTTAACGTCTCACAGCCAGTGTGCAAATGTGCTATATGAACAGGTGGGCTCAACAAATATTTTCTTTCAGAAGACTCAGAAGTCCTTGGCCCATAACCAAACCAAATCCATTGCTGTCGAGTCGATTCTAACTCATAGCAACCCTATAGGACAGAGTAGAACTGTCCCATAGGGTTTCCAAGGAGCAGCTGGTAGCTTTGGACTGCCCACACTTTGGTTAGCAGCCAAACTCTTAACCACTGTGCCACAACGGCCTCTCCTCCCCGGCCCATAGGAGTTGTAAAATTTTGTTCAGCAGGAATTTTTGAAAGTCCCTGCCTTGGCTGTGGAGCAAATCGTTTGTTGAGACACTGGTTTTGTTCTCCTCGTTGACCTTCTTTTCCACTGTGTTCTTTAGCTCTGGGCTCTGCCTCCTGGAAACATTCTCGTGCCCCAATATCTCTTGTGGGCACATCAGACATATAAGACTTTCATAGCCCATTTCCATCTGGTGTGTAGGTTTGGAGCCCAGAGTTTGCTTCGGGACTGAACAATCACTGTGTTTTTCAGGCCAGCTTGTGGTTTCTTTGGCAATATAAATCCCTAGAAATAGATTTGACTTTTGACCTAACTTGTTTCAGTCAGCTCTATGGGCAAGTGAACACAGCCAAATAACTTGTCTAGATAAAAGACTGAATCCTGCTTTATTAAGAATGCCTTTGTACTCAGCCCTTTCCTCTCTGTTTTCTCAAGTCAATGGTGGCAAAATTCAGGCAATATAAGATTACAGACTTGCGTGGGAAGGTAACATCTTATTTGTGATATTTGGCTTTCCTCAGCCTCCTGTTGACAGACATATCCTGAGGCTGTTGAAAAATTCTTGTGGTCTTATCTCCTGCTAAGTCTGCTTCTTCACAGCCACCTGTTATTATTAGTCTCAGTTAATCTTTTTGTTGTAGTAATTAGATAAAAGCCAAATGCAACAGCCAGCACACAGTTATATTGTGAGGTTTAAAAACTAGGTCCATTAGTGTTTAGCCTTTTAGTAACACGGACTGCCACTGAAGGTAGTAAAGAGCAATCTCACCAAGTATTTTGCCATTTTTACCCATACCAGTTTCTGTGGAGTTGATTCTGATTCATGGTGACCTCGTATGTGTTGGAGTAGAACTGTGTTCCGCAGGGTTTTCAGTGGCTGATTTTTCAGAAGTAGATCACCAGGCCTTTCTTCCAAGTCTACTCTGCATGGACTGAACCTTCAACCTTTGGGTCAGTAACTGAGCATCAAACATTTGCATTACCCAGAGATTCCTGTTTTGCTGTAGCCTCACAAATAACTAGGGGCCTTTGTCTACTGCCACTGACAACTAAATCAATGCCACATATTTTAACCCACTTCTTATTTTACTTGCTGTATCAGTCTAAATTCACAACAATAAATAAAAGCAGTTCTAGGTATTTTTGGTTGAATTGTGTCCTCCAAAACATATGTTGATGTTCTAATCCTATACGTGTGAATGTGATCTGGTTGGGGAAATATGATTTTGTTTGATAATGTGATCAATTAATTAATACTGGAGGTGGCGTAGTGGTTAAGAGCTACGAATGCTAACAAAAAGGTTGGCAGTTTGAATCCACCAGGCACTCCTTGGAAACCCTATGGGGCAGTTCTACTCTGTCCTATAAGGTCGTTATGAGTCAAAATTGATTGACAGCAATGGGTTTGGTTTGGTTTTGGAGCAGAAAGAGTCCTAATCCTAATCCTGTTTGAGCAGTGTCTTCTAAAAGGGGAGAACAAACATGAAAACAGAGTCACATACACAGAAGATGACATATACCATACAGCGACAGAGGCAAATATACCTAAAAGCAAAGGAACCCTAAGGATTGCCAGCAGCCATCAGAAACTAGGAAAGGCCTGGAACAGTTCCTCTCTCAAAGCCCTCAGAAGGAGTTGACATGTCCAATACCCTGATTTGGATTTCTAGTCTCCAGAATTGTGAGAAAATAAGTTTCTGTCTTTTAAAGCCACCTACTTTGTGATATTTTTGTTAAGGCAGCCTTAGGAAATTAAAACACATACCTGCTGTGGATTTTTATTTATTTATTTTTTTCCTTCCCAGGTACTGTAACTAAGGGAGAAAGAAAACTAATCACAGTAGACTCTTTCCATCATAATGGGGCATCAGGATTAGGCGTATTCTACATTGGACAAATTATATTTGTGTTATTAGTTTTCTCCAAGTGCTCTCTGCATGTTTATTAAACCATGCAGCATTGCTTCTGAAGAAAGAAGTTGTTTTGCAGTGAAAGAAGTGGCAAGAGTAGAATCCAGCAATCAGAACGGCCGTTTTCCCACCAAATTGTTTCTGTAGTCCAGTCTGATATTGATATTGTTATTTTTTATCAATTTCTAAACCTGTTCGTCTATATGGCCATTAGTTATATCATCCACTTACATCACTCTAACAATTTTTTTTTCTATAAAATAACCAGTAGTAGTCTCTATTGTTTGCAAAAGAGAACTCAGAATGATTGTTTTTTTGTATGTGTGTGTCCGGTATTGGTTTTGAAAATCCTTTTGCCAATGGGATTCTTATTCCTTCGCAAGTAACTGTTTTCTTCCTCCTGGATCATTTCTATGTGTGTGGTTGTTTTAAATATGATTTTCATTTATTTGTTCTGCTTTGGAACATTTTCTTTTACTATTTTAATATCTGCTCAGATACCTCATTTCCCCCCTCTGCAATTCCTGTTAGAAAAATATGATAAAGTTTGAAACTTCTAGGTATCTTATTTTTTATTCAAATATTTTACATTTTTGCGTACGTAACCTGAATTCTGAGAGAATACTTAATTTCAGTTCTCAAACTCAGCTATTCCTTATCATCTACGTCTATAGTGCCATTCAGTTCATTGAGATTTGTTTTCTCCTAAGTTTAGACAAATATAGTACAATTTTACAATTCTGACTTCTTCACTATATTGTAGCATGTTTTTATGTTATGGATATGAGATTCAACATTATAATATTTATTTTTTAATTTCTCACTTGAGACTATTCTTTTGGAATTAATATTCCTGTTTCTCAAATTTGGTACTCTTATTCATGAACACTTGGCTTTCCCAAATCTTTGATTTTCTGTTTGTTTTGGTAGTTGAAAAGTTTACTTGCTTTTAAATGTAGGGTTTAATTACAGTACTATATTAAGGATCACCTTTGGGTCCTGGGCTTCCACATCTAATGCTACTATATATTGAGATTTTCTCTCTTGTCACAATGTTATTTAAAACTTAAAGTTCTAAACTTAAAACAGGAAAATACAACTTTTTGTAATGTGGTACTTCAGATTTAGGTATAAATGCTGTATTTTAAAAATCTGAGTATGTTTGGTTTAAATAATTTATTTTGAGGGCATTGGTAGATAGTATATGCCATGTAATGACAGAGGAAAATATATCTATAAGTAGCAAAGGAACATGAAGGATTGCCAGCAGCGACCAGAAACTAGGAAAGGCCTGGAACAATTCCTGTTTCTAAAATGGCTAACCTAAATCTAAATTTTGTGGATATTCTAGACCAGAGATCCTTAAATTTGATGTATACAAACAATCTGGGGTTCTTAATGAATTTCAGATATTGATTCATTAGTTCTATTATGGGACAAAGATCATCATTTCTAAAACACTCCTTGGTGATGCTGGGATTATAGATCACGCTTTGAGTACTATGACTCTATCTAGAAGTAACAACTTACTAAAACTCTTCAGGTCTTTAAGAATATCCCTATTTATATTTTGGAAGCAGTTTGAATTGACATACAGGATCTCCTGCCAATGCAGTTACTGTTATACCTACTTGGTCCCAATTGTAAAGCTGTGACACTTCCCTGACTGGAAGATTACAAATCAACTCTTTAGGGGCTTGAAGGATCCACATAGGGCCTCAGTGCTCCACCACTCCCAGCTTAACTCTCTGCCTGGAATACTGAAATCATTGCTCCTTATTCTCTCTTGGGCTGGTGGTACTCCTATGTCTCCCGTATGGGTAGCTGAAAAGCATCGTTAATGAATGGTGTTATTTTACTTTTATATTGTTTGTTTGTATAAATGCAATAAAAGTGATCTTTTTCCTTCCTGACTTCACCTTTGGAGAAATGTGGTCCTTTGAAGACTAAGCTTCATTCAGCGGACTACGAGAAAGTGAATCCATGAGTAGCAGGTGGGATGTACAGGTGACCTAGTTTCTGGATATTGAGTTCTTGAGATTCCAAGTCCCTTCTAGAAGTTATCCTTTAAACTAGTGGTACTCTTCTGACTCTAGCCCCAGGTGCATTACTGTCCTTCTCTATCTGAGCTACAATTTCTATGAGCTACGCTTTGGAGTTCGTCTTAGTACGTCTGCTGGACTTTGTCTTCTTCGGGTCTCCTGGGAATATTTGAAGATATTTTGGCTCCATTCTGCAGTACCAGGGTCCTATCAAAGAGAGCTAACCAAATAGATAGTTAATTTATTTATAAAGCACCTCCATGCTTTTCTAAGAGCCCTGGTGGTGCAGTGGTTAAGCATTAGGCTGCTAATCAAAAGGTCAGCAGCTGGAATCTACCAGCCACTCCTTGGAAACTCTATGGGGCAGTTGTACTAGACAATGGCAACAGGTTTGTTTTTTTTTTGGTATACTTTTGTAACCTGTTGGAAAATATCATTGCTACTGTTTCTCAGGATAGGAAATCTAGAGGGAGATAAATAAATTGAATTAATGAATTTCCTTTTTTCTTGCTTCAAATATTGTTGTTCCTCTTCTTAGGAGTTGTCTGTAAACTAAAGGATTCCTGGAATTAATCTCATCTCTGAGCTTGTTTTTTCCAAAGCAAATTTCAAATTGTGATCCTCTGTTGTTTATTCTCTGCCAATCTGTTTGCTTTCTTTTTATGTGTTTATCTGTCTACTTTTAATTAATTATTAACTATGAAATATTTCAAAGATGCTATACAGACATAAAGAAAATGATAAAATGAACCTCTAAAGACTCATAACCCAGATTAATCAAATATTAGTAATTAAACATTTTAGCTTTCTTTCCCTTTTATTTTGTTTGTTGACTTTTTGTTGCTGAAATATTTTAGCGAAAGTCCCCTACTTCATGCCATTTCCACCTCCTTTAATTTGCATCTTTAAGATAAAATGGTTATTTTACTACATAACAGCAATGCTATTATCGTCCCTTAAAAAATAATTCCTTGGTATCATTTGATAGCCAGTTTATATTAAATTTCCCAATGTTTGCAAAGTATACTTTCATATCTTGATTTGTTTGAATGGGGTTTTAACTTGTTTGTCTGACTCTTTGTGATGATATTGAATTTGTAATTCCACTCACCATATTCCTTTTAACTGAAAGTTACTTCTAATGGTTTGATTGTTTTGATTCAAATTAATTTGTTTAGAAACACTGTAGGAGGTGTCATGTGTACTTCCAAACACATCACATCACAGATAATTAATTGATTGTCTGCCACTTGGTAAAGATAAGCCTGATTAGAGGATTTATACATTTTTCTGTAAGCATTTAATATAAAATTGCACATTAATAACTTAAACTGAATTGGTTTATAATTAAAGTTTCCAAAATTATGATTTTGTAATTTTTTTCCATATTCACTAGCTAAACTTCTTAGACAGTTTCTCTTATCAGGTAGGGCTATTTTGTGTTTCTGAAATACAGTTATTTCAAAAAAGACAAGATAAATTTTCAATTATTTTCCTTTGATTGACAATCTTAAGATTACAATATTGGTGACCTACTTACCGCTAATGGTAAAACTGAATTTTTGTATATCCAGTGGGTTTGAATCAATTTTATTTGTTCTTTTTAATGGTCAAATTACCCCATTTTTAGCCAGAGTGAACCCCTTCAACATATCTTGGATAGGTACTTGCTTTGCAGAAGAAGGTTTTTCGGGTCATTTCACATATTTCCTGACTAAAATCTCAAATCCGTCATTTTCTTTAAGAAGCCTTGGTTCTTTTATGCAGGGAATATATTTGGAGACACCATCTACTCAATAGTAATGCTTCTTTCTACTGAGCTATTTTTGCTTCTTTTGTCTTTATGATGTTGTTGTTAGGTGCCATTTAGGCGGTCTCAACTCATAGTGACCCTCTGTACAACAGAAAGTAACACTGCCCAGAACTGTGCCGTCCTTCACAATCATTGCTATACTTGACTGCATTGTTGCAGCCACTGTGTCAATCCATCTTGATGATGGTCTTCCTCTTTTTTGCAAACCCTCTACTTTACCAAGCATGATATCCTTCTCCAGGTAATGGCCCTTCCTGATACCACGTCCAAAGTACATGAGAAGAAATCTTGCCATCATGGCTTCTAAGGAGCATTCTGGCTGTACTTCTTCCAAGATAGATTTGCTCATTCTTTTGGCAGTCCACGGTATATTCAATATTCTTCACTAATACCATAATTCAAAGGCATCAATTCTTCTTTGGTCTTCTTTATTCGTTGTCCAGCTTTCGCATCAAGATGAGTTGATTGAAAATAGCATGGCTTGGGTCAGGCGTTCTTTAGTTCTTAGAATGACATCTTTGCTTTTCAACACTTTCAAGAGGTCTTTTATGGCAGATTTTTTTGACTCCTGCTTCCATGGGCATTGATTGTGGATCCAAGTAAAATGAAATCCTTGACAACTTCAATATCTTCTCTGTTTATCATGACGTCGCTTATTGGTCCAGTTGTGAGAATTTTTGTTTTCTTTAATGTTGATGTATAATCCATAGTGAAGGCTGTAATCTGTGATCTTCATCAATATGTGCTTCAAGACCTCTTCACTTTCAGTAAGTAAAGTTGTGTGTCTTAGTCATATAGTGCTGCTACAACATAAATACCGCAAGTGGATGGTTTTAATGAAGAGAAGTTTATTTCCTCACAGTTAAAGTAGGCTGAAAGTCCAAATTCAGGGTGTCAGCTCAGGGGAAGGCTTTTTCTCTCTGTCAGTCTTCTTCTCTTCAGTGTTCCTCTGGACTAGGAGCTTCTCTGTGCAGGGACCCCGGTCCAAAGGACGTGTTTTTCTCCTAGCACTGCTTTCTTGATGGTATGAGGTCCCGCAACTCTCTGCTTGCTTCCCTTTCCTTTTATCTCTTGAGAGATAAAAGGTGGTTCAGGCCACACCCCAGGGAAACTCCCTTTACATTGGATCAGGGATGTGACCTGGGTAAAGGTGGTGTTACAATCCCACCCTAATCCTCTTTAACATAAAATTACAATCACAAAATTGAGGCCAACCACACAATTTTGGGAATCATGGCCCAGCCAAACTGATACACACATTTTTTGGGGGACATAATTCAAACCATGACAGTTGTGTCATCTGCATATTGAAGATTGTTAATTAATCTTGCTCCAAACCTGATGCTGCATTTTTCTTCATATAGTCTTGCTTCACGGATTGTTTCTTCGTCATACAATTTAAATAAGTATGGTGAAAAGATACAACCCTGATACATACTTTTTCTGATTTTAAACCATGCAATATCCCCTCGTTCTGCTTGAACGACTGCTTCTTGTTCTATGTACAGGTTCCTCATAAGCACAAATAAGTGTTCTGGAATTCCAATTCTTCTCAATGTTATCCATAATTTGTTATGATCCTCACAGACAAATGCCTTTGTATAGTCAATAAAACACAAGTAAATGTCTTTCTGTCATTCTCTGCTTTCAGCCAACATTCATGTCATCAGTAATGATATCCCTCGTTCCATGTCCTCTTCTGAATCCAGCTTGAATTTCTGCCAGTTACCTGTTGATGTACTGCTGCAACCGATTTTGAATTATCTTCAGCAAATTTTTACTTGTATGTAATATTAATGATATTGTCTGATAATTTTCACATTCTGTTCAATCACCTTTCCTTGGAATGGGCACGTATATGAATCTTTTCCAGTCGGTTGGCCAGGTAGCTATTTCCAATAGAACACTTCCAGCATTGCATTTGTTGAATTATCTCAGTTGGTATTCCATCAATTCCTTGAGCCTTGTTTTTCTCCAATGCCTTCAGTACAGCTTAGGCTTCTTCCTTCAGTAATACGGATTATTGATAATATACTAATTCCTAAAATACTTGAACTTCCACCAATTATTTTTGATATAGTGACTCTATATTCCTTCTGTCTTCTCTGGTGCTTCTTGTGTAGGTCAATTTTTTGCCCATAGAATCCTTTAGTACTGCAACTTGAGGCTTGAATGTTTTCTTCAGTTTTTTCAGCTTTTCTTTATGTGGACCTGTCTATATATATTTTTTTGAAAAGAAAATGAGATCCTATTGATATTTTGAATTTAAAATTTAATGGGTGTACTTAAATTCTTTGATAGGACATTTAATTTCCTTTTCTGTTACACTAAAAGTCTTGGTCCTGAAGGACATTTATAAAATTATTTATTTGCTTCATATATATGTGTATGTGTATGTCTATGTTTACATATATATTATAAACACACACACATATATATAACATTCTAAAATCAAATAGACTACTAACTATATGACTATGGATTGTGGTTAACAATCTCCTTGAAGCTCCATTTTTCTCAGAGTACATAACACTCTGGATGTTACTTGAAATAATTTTCTCCCTATTTTAAAAATTGTGCTGCTATTGAACTTTTTGCAACTGTAACCAAATGCATATTCTACTTTTCTTTACTTAGCTAGATGCTCTAAAAATCACAGGATATCATAATACAGAATTTTTCCTCATACCATTGTATAAATGCTGAATGTTCCAGTGTGGATACACTATAGTTTGTTTAACCAGTCCCCTATTTATTAACATTTGAGATGTTTCCAATCTTTTCCTTTTAACAGTATGTCAAAAAACTATGATAACAACGTACATACATTATTTTATATTTTTCACAGTGTATCTTTGAGTCATATTTACAGATTTGGGGTTGTTTGGTAAAATGATAAAATTTTGTGCACTTTTGCTATATATTTCAAATTTACCTTCATAGAAGTTAAAACATGTTTCACTACCAGCAACGGAGATGGGCTCTTTTCCCTACCCTTGTCCAAGATGTATGATTGAAATTCTCTGTGAACTTGTCTGCTTATTTTTTATCCAACATTTTAATTGTTTTCTTGATCTCATTTATTTTTATATTTATATGGTATGGATATTAGATTATGTCTGTAATATCAGTAGAAAATATTTTTTCTAGTTAGTTTCTTTTGATAATAGTGTATTTTTGGATGTCGATGTTTTATTTTCATTCATTAAGAATTTTTAAAATCTATTTGAAATTGTCTTTCTTTTTTTGCTCTTGGATATGAGAAAATATTTAGTTTTTAATCTGTTCTCATTCACATAAAAATCCATCTTCTTTTCTGATAAAAAATATTATGTGTAATGTCTAATTATTTGAAAAATATACAGGTATACAGAGTAAGATATGGATCCACTTGTATCTTTTACAAAGTTTCTTTCCAGTTTTGTAATACTGTTTGTTTTAAAATTTTATTTTCCTCACTCCATTGATATGAGATACAATCTTTAATGTATACCTGTGTTTTCAAATTTTTGCTTTCATTTCATTTGATTGTTCTTATATTCATGAGTAACTTAGTTACCTAGTACTGCCATAGCAGAAATGCTATATGTGAATGGCTTAAAGAACAGAAATTTATTTTCTCACAGCTCTGGAGGTTCAGAGTCTAAATCAGTGCCTTGGCCAGATTGATTCTTCCTGTATGACTCTCAGTTTCTAGTGACTACCGTCAATCCTTGGCTTTCCTTTGCTTGTGGAATTCTCCTCCAATAGCATCTGCATCTCTCCTGTGTATGTCTCTGTGTCTATTCTGCTCTTTTTATTACTCAGAAGTGATTAAGTTTAGTGCCCACCCTACTCTGGTATGACCTTATTAACATAACAAAAGAAAAGCTCTATTTCCACTCAGGATCACACCCACGGACACAGGGGCCAGGACTTCAATACATGTTTTTTGGGGGACACAATTCAATCTGTAACTATGAGTCAGTTCAACAGTATTATAATTTTAGACACATTAAAATAAGTTTTAATACCTGATAAGACTACCTCCATCTTTACCTCTGATAAATCTTCATTTTCAGGTTTCTCTTTATTTTATTTTTTTGCTTTTGTATCTTTCCAAATATATTTTAAAATCATCTTGTCTAGCTCTATAAAATATATGTCATTGTTTTTATTAGGATAAGAAATTTATCAATGAACTTAATGAGAAATACAATCTTTATGATGTTGAGTCTTCATCAAAGATCATTTGTCCAAGTGTAATTTTGTGTCTAATTGTAGAATGCTAAAGTTGTCCTTATAAAGTGTTTGTACATTTCTTGTTAAATCTTGATGTTGTTTTGTGATTTTTAATGGGGTAGTCTCATCTGAGAGTTATTGATTATTGTATATCCTACTATTTATCTTAGTTCTATTATTGTTTGGAGTCACTTATCCATTTTTTGGGAATGAGGGATTTCTCCAAAATTAACCTTGTTCATTGTCAGATAGCTTTAAAACTCTTCCATTCTATTGTAATGGTCCAATTGTCTTTGTCTAGTTATACTGACTAAAATTCCCAATATTTACTATAGCATAGCAACTGTTGCAGATTTGTAGGTTCCTGTCTAGGAATATTAGCAACATCTGAGCTCTTGCATTATTACTTTTCTATTTTCTTTTCCTTCTTCAGCCTCATCTTTTATCTTTTCTTCTAGCTCTTCTAACATGTTGTCAAAAATTCCTTATATTTATTTCCTTCTATTTAAAATATCTAAAGTGGTCTCTCCTAGACAGGATAGTAAATAGAGGTTATTCACATATTTAAAATTAGGGCCACAACCACAAGATAAATCTAAATTATTGATGGTTAAAATTAGTTCTCTGAGTGGGGAGACTTTCATTTTCATTTAAAATTGTTCTAGCATATTTGAATTATATTATTTTCATTGAGTCCAATTATTATGTTTATAAATTTTCATGTAAATATTCCAAGAAATAATGAAATGAAGGGAGGAGAGAGAAGGAGATGATGAGAAAAAAGGAGAGAAGGTAATAAGAAAGGAGAAGGAATTAAATGTAGAAAGAGGAAAAATATGGATAGAAACTAATAGAGTTGGTAATTAAGAAGTCAGTAGTAACTTCCTACAGATAAATTTCAAGCTCTGGTTAGGGAACCATTACAATAAAGCAAGATGTCAGGAAATAAGGGAATGATGAACATACACATTATGATTAGATCACTTGTTCACTTCCTTTTTGAAAGGGCACAAAGAAATCATGCAATATGTAAAGGCTAACCAGATCAAAGGGTAGTTTTAGCACTTATTTTGTTTAGAATAGATCACTGTTTTGTTTAAAATAGGATCACAGGCTGAGGGTCAGAAGAGTGATTGATGGCAGGAGAGAGAGACTAGACATTTGATAATGCATTCTCCTGGAGGATATGGAGAAGGGTGAATTCGAAAGCACCAGTATTTTAAAAAATGAGGCTATTAAACTGTTTTCCTCCTGGGAAAAGTTTAGGTGTCTGCTATAAAAGGACACCTTTTCCTTTGGGCAAAGTAACTGAAACAAAACTGAGAGAGAGGATTGCTAAGCCAGGCTTCTGACGATGTGGGGGATGGTCCCTGCACCATTTTTATACATATAACCTTGGAAAAGTCCTTTGGTGCTCTCTGCGTTACCTACCTCATCAGTAACGTAAATATAATAGGTATTTGGGAAAGCTTAGTGAGATAATGTCTTTAATGTGGATTCAGAAATAAATTAAGGAAATTAGATTCCTGCATGTACTGTTACTGGCAAAAGTGGTAAAGTGAACGTTTGTAGCAGGTGCTGTGTCAGAGGACCTTTCAACAAGCAAAACACATTCACAACTCAAAACTTCTGAATAAGCAGACATAAAACAATGGTTTTGGCTTTTAAATGAACTCTAAACTTGACATTTAGATATTGTTAGCAAATTCAAAATCCCTGCATGGAAACAGTACCTTGGGATTCATTTATATTTATAAAAATCTCAAGGTCTATCCTGTAAACTGAGCCAAATAATGAAAGCTTTTGTAGTGTTTATACCTGTCATCCTGAAATCTCACTTAACTTTGAAATAAGTAGTCAAAAGGGGGTTTTTAGGTATAATGTTTTAAAGGAGAGATTTTATTTTAAGAAGCATTTTAATACATGATAATTTGTGGTTTACCACTCAACAATCTTTGTTTATGAATAAATTTCTGCACTCTTTTTTCTAACCATTGTCTTTGAAATTTCTTTCACTTAGAACAGTACATGTTTATCAGGATTTTAGTTTGGTTTAATCAGAAAATTCTCCCTCCTGTGATATCAATATTCAAATGTAATTTTTGCATTCCTATTTCTCTCAGCTTCTTATTCCCTCAATGTCTCACCACCACCTATTTCCATGACAAACCAAAGAAACTCCCTCTTGTGTCTACATGGGGTCATGTGATCACTTCCGGCCAATGGAAACTAAGTGAAATCGTTGTACACCATTTCTAGGTATGACTCATAAAATGTCTCCTTTCTTCTTCTTCCACAGCAATATTAAAGGCCCTATGTTGTGGTGGCACAGTAGTTAAGAGCTTGGCTGGTAACCAGAAGGATGACAGTTTTAATTCACCAGGCACACCTTAGAAACTCTATGGGGCACGTCTGCTCTGTCCTATAGGGTTGCTACTAGTCGGAATGGACTAATTGGCAATGGTTTGGTTTTTATGGTTTTGCTGAGGACAGTGGTATCTCAAGATGGAAGGAGATTGCCTCTATGAGAAATTTCACATACAATAATATATTTTAGCCACAGCCTTCCTCCACACAAATTTAGACACAAGAGTTTTTGAACATTGAACTTTTATTATGTTCAGCTACATAGTCCTGGTTGCACAGTGGTTAAGAGTTACTGTGAGCTATGGCTGCTAACCAAAAGATTGGCAGTTGGAATGCACTAGCTGCTCCTTGAAAACTCTATGGGGTAGTTCTATGCTGTCCTATAGGATTTCTATGAGTTGGAATTGACTCCAAGAAAATGGATCTGGTTTTTTTTGGTAGTACATATTAATAGCCTATATATAAACATGTTTTTGAAGGCATCACCTTGGAAAAGTTTCAGCTTAACTGGACTTTCAATTTTGAGTCCCAGGTAAAAATCTAACTCTTTAAAGAATTTTTTAGCCAGTTCAGGAAAAAGTAATCTTTTAATTCCTCAAAAGATGCATTTTATAAAAAATACAGGTAAAATTATATATCAGTTATTGAAACTTGAAGATAAAATGTATGGCATAACAACATTTATGTTTTATAATTGATAAATTATATCAAATTAGTAATATGTTGCAATATATTTCCCTTAGCTATTCAACTATATGAAGATTGTTTACAAAATACAAGGGGATTTGTACATCTTTCACCAAAATATTCTCTTCACTTCATCACAAGTATAATTCTTAAATAACACTGAAGTAGCAATAATGAATCTGATATTTCTATCCTTTTAAAGTTTTAGGAAAGGTCACACTTCTCTAAGAATAGGGTAGTGTCTCTCCTGAGTCTTTTTTTTTTTTTTCCAGTGTCAATATTCTTGGGAATTATTAGAAAGGAAGATGGAATGCACATGACAGGACTAAGTTTGACAGGAGAAGAAACTCTATTGTTTCTCTCTCTCTTTTACTCTCACTCTCTCAGCCAAGCTTCCCGGAAATGAAATTTTGGAAATTAAAAAATGCTGAAAAGGGAGGCAGGGCCAAGATGGCAGACAAATCAGATGCTTCCAGTGGTCCCTCTTACAACAAAGACCCCCCCCAAAAAAACAAGTGAATTGACTATATATAACAATCTAGGAGCCCTGAGCATCAAAGGCAAAGTTGAGGAATTGGATTCAGCGGCAGCGGGAGAGAGAGAAGGTTCAGAAGCAGCGAGGAGTTGCCAGACCTGACCCAGCAAGAGCCAGAGCCCTTCAGCCCAGTTCAGCTCATGTGTGCAGTGAGGCAAGCAGTGGCACTCGGGCAGCGTTTTCCACATAGGGAGAGAACCAGTGGCAAAGAGTCTACTCGGCCATCCAGAACCAGTGAGAAGCAGCTCAATCAGCAAAAGATAAGCACTTGTATCTGGCCTACTGCATGGATCAAAAACACCCCCCTTTGGGAAAAACCGCTCTCTCATTTACCTCCCTATTCACTACTCTGCACCTGGTCCGGGATGGCTTCATTGACTGCCAAGTCCCCTGGGCCAGAAGAAGGACACATCACAGGCCCTGAGCCATTCTCCTGGCCTTGGAGACGGAGCAAATTAATGACCAAAGGAAAAAATAATCTGCTAGCTCCCCTAATCCAGGAACTCAGGGTAGGCACATCTCCTTTGCCTAGGCACAAGTATAAGGGGTCCACGGACTTTGAGTGCCTTTCACCCCTGCATAGACTTTTGTGTGCCCATTTCAACAGCGTAGACCCTCATTATTGCAGTACAAAAGGGTATATACCTCAAGTCTAATTTGAATTGTTTCAGCTGTAAAGTGGCAGGTTCGTGACATTTAACACTGTTCTGCCCATTAAGCAGGGTCTTCACTTAACGACATCAGGGGCCTAAAGACTGGTGGCTCCACACACTCACCTAGCCACCTGTGACAAGAGTACAAGAATAAGTGGTGCCCCCCTGTCTTTACAGCCAACAGCACTGGGTGCTCATAGTCTGGCTGCAAAACCCAATCACCTATGCATGCTAGGGAACTGGTAGACATTTTCCTCCCAGACACTCAGGGGTAGCCATCAGCCCCCTGCCTTGCTCGGCACATGACCTCCTACTGCAGCCACATACCTGTGCCTACACCAATCACCCATGCCTGTCTAGGACTGTAGATGAGAGCATGCACCACACACTTGGTGACCGAGTACCTGGACACCTGAGCTGAACTCATACAAGAAAAGTTAATAGACTCCTGTGCTCACATACTTAGTAACAGATCTAACCACCTGGTGACAGGACATTAAAGCTACGAAGGCACCAATAATCAAACTAGTTCACACCAGCAGCCTATGTGGGCATATCAAAACAAAACAAAACAAGAAGCTAGGACAAAGTAAGCAGAAATAAAAATAAATATAATAACTTATTGATGGCGTGGAGACAACAGTCAGTATGAAATCACAGAAAGAGACAGACCATGATGGCTTCAGCAAGTTCCCAAAATAGAGAATCAAGAAATTTGAGGAAGAGAATTTCCTGGAATTACCAGAGACAAAATACAAGAGAGTAATATATAGAACTCTTCAAGATATCAGGAAGGAAAAGAGCCAAAACACAGACCAAGCTAAGGAACACACAGACAAAGCAATAGAAGATCTCAAGAAGGTATTTCAAGAGCATAATGACAAATTGAATAGACTACAAGAATCCATAGAGAGACAGCAATCAGAAATCCAGAAGATTAACAATAAAATTTCAGAATTAGACAACTCAGTAGGAAGCCATAGCAGCAGAATTGAGGCAGTATAAGTCAGAATGAGTGAGATTGAAGATAAAGCACTTGACACCAACTTATTTGAGGAAAAATTAGATAAAAGGATTTTAAAAAATGAAGAAACCATAAGAATTATGTAGGACTCTATCAAGAGGAATAACCTATGAGTGATTGAAGTACCCGAACTGGGAGGAGGGGGGATAACAGAAAACACAAAGAATTTTTGAAGATTTGTTGTCAGAAAACTTCCCTGATATCATAAAAGATGAGAAGATATCTATCCAAGATGCTCATCAAATCCCACATAAGGTAGATCCCAAAAGAAAGTCACCAAGTCATAATCAAACTTGCCAAAACCAAAGGTAAAGAGAGAATTTTAAGAGTGGCTAGGGAAAAATGAAAATTCATCTACAAAGGAGAGTCAATAAGACTAAGCTCAGACTACTTAGCAGAAACCATTCAGGCAAGAAGGCAATGGGATGACATAAATAAAGGCTTGAGGGAAAAAAATTGCCAGCCAAAAATTACATATCCCGCAAAACTGTCTCTCAAATATGATGGTGAAATTACACCATGTCCAGATAAACAGAAGTTTAGGGAATTTGCAAAAACCAAACTAAAATTGTAAGAAATACTACAAGGAGTCCTCTGGTTAGAAAATCAATAACATCAGATAACAACCCAAGACTAGAACACAGGACAGAGCAACCAGATATCAACCCAGATAGGGAAGTCACAAGAATAAATCAAAGATAAACCACTGAAAATAGGGAAATAGAGATGTCAATAGTTAAAAAAATGACAATATTAAAACAAAAGAGAGACTAAAAATTTTAGACATAGATTTTTCATATGGAGAGGAAGTCAAGGCAATACAAAGAAATAAAAGACTGGTTTGAACTTAAAAAACAGGGGTAAATATTAAGGTAACCACAAAGGAAACTAACAATCCTACACATCAAAATGAAAAACAAAAAATATAAAGACTCAACAACTACAAAATCAACAGCAATAAAAACGATTAAAAAAATACATAAAGAAAAATGAGAAAATGAAGTGTAACAAAGAAGCCATCAACAACACACAAAACAAGACATCAAAATGACAGCACCAAATTTATACCTATCAATAATTATGCTGAATGTAAACGGACTTAATGCACAGACAGTGGCAGAATGGATTAAAAAAACACAATCTGTCTATATGCTGCCTACCAGAGACACACCTTACACTTCAAGACACAAACAAACTAAAACTCAAAGGTTGGAAAAAAATATATCAATCAAACAACAAGCCAAAAAAAAAAAAAAAGAGAGAGTGGCAATATTAATCTCTGACAAAATAACTTTAAAGTAAAATCTACGACAAAGGATAAGGAAGGGAACTATATAATGATTAAAGGATTGGTACACTAGGAGGACATAACTATAATAAATATTTACACACAGCAACAGGGCTCCAAAATACATAAAACAAACTCTAACAGTACTGAAAAGAGAGATAGACAGCTCCACAATAATAGTAGGAGCCTTCAACACACCACTTTCAGAGAAGGACAGAACTTCCAGAAAGAAGCTCAATAAAAACATGGGAGATCTAAATGCTACAATCAACCGACTTGATCTCATGGACATATACCAAACAATCCACCCAACAGTTGCCAAGTGTACTTTCTTTTACAATGCACATGTAACATTCTCCAGAATAGACCATGTATTAGGCCATAAAGCAAGACTTAACAGAATCCAACGCATTGCAATATTACAAAGCATCTTTTCTGACCATAAAGCCATTAAAGTAGAAATCAATAATACAGAAAGCAAGGGAAAAAAATCAAACACATAGAAACAGAACAATGCCTTGCTCAAAAACTACTGGGTAATAGAAGAAATTAAGGATGGAATAAAGAAATTCATAGAATCAAACCAGAATGAAAACACATCCTACCAGAACCTTTGGGAGACAGCAAAAGCAGTGCTGAGAGGTCAGTTTATAGCAATAAATGCACACATTCCAAAAAGAAGAAAGGACCAAAATCAAAACATTAACATTAACAACTGGAACAAGTAGAAAGAGAGCGACAAAAGAAGTCCTCAGCACCAGAAGAAAGGAAATATTAAGAAGTAGAGCAGAATTAAATGAAATAGAGAATAGAAAAAAAATTGAAAGAGTTAGCACGACCAAAAGCTAGTTCTTTGAAAAGATCAACAAAATCGATTAACCATTGGCCAAACTGATGAAAGAAAAAAAGGAGAGGAAGCAACTAACCCAAATAAGAAATTAGATAGGCAATATTACAACAGACTCAACTGAAATTAAAAGAAGCATAACAGAATACTACGAAAAATTGTACTCAAACAAATTTGATAACCTTAAAGGAAACAGACAAATTTCTAGAAACACACAACCTACCTAAACTAACACAGACAGAGGTAGAACAACTAAATAAACCTATAACAAAAGAAAAGATTGAAAAGGTAATTTAAAAACTCCCAAAAAAATAAGCCCTGACCCAGACAGTTTCACTGGAGAATTCTACCAAACTTCAAAGCAGAGTTAACACCACTACTACTAAAGGTATTTCAGAGCATAGAAAAGGATGGAATACTCCCAAACTTATTCTATGAAGCCAGCATAACCCTGACACCAAAACCAGGTAAAGACACCACAAAAAAAGAAAATTACAGACCAAAATCCCTTATGAACATTGATGCAAAAATCGTCAACAAATTCTAACCAATACAATTCAGCAACATATCAAAAAATTATTCACCATGATCAAGTGGGATTTATACCAGGTATGCAATGATGGTTCAACTTAGAAAAACAATCAGTGTAATCCATCACATTAATAAAACAAAAGACAAGAACTACATGATCTTATCAATCAATGCAGAAAAGGCATTTGACAAAGTCCAACACTCATCTGTGATACAACAAAATAGGAATAGAAAGGAAATTCCTCAACATAATTAAGGGCATTTATACAAAGCCAACAGCCAACATCATCCCAAATGGAGAGATTTTGAAAGCATTCTCCTTGAGAACAAGAACCAGAGAAGGATGCCCTTTATCACCACTCTTATTCAACGTTGTGCTGGAGGTCCTAGCCAGAGCACTTTGGCTAGAAAAAGAAATAAAGGGCATCCAGATTGGTAGGGAAGAAGTCCAAGTATCTCTGTTTGCAGATGGTATGATCTTATACACAGCAAACCCCAAAGAATCCACAAGAAGACTACTGGAAATAATAGAAGATTTCAGCAAAGTATCAGGTTACAAGATACACATACAAAAATCAGTAGTGTTCCTCAACACCAATAGAGAGAACCTCCAAGAGGAAATCACGAAATCAATACCTTTTACAATAGGCCCCAAGAAGATAAAATACTTAGGAATAAATCTAACCAGAGACGTAAAAGACCTATACAATGAAAACTACAAGAAACTACTGCAAGAAACTGAAAGAGACCTGCATAAGTGGAAAAACATACCTTGCTCATGGATAGCAAGACTCAACATTGTGAAAATGTCAATTCTACACAAAGCGATCCACAGATAGAATGCAATCCTGGTCCAAATTCCAATGGCATTTTTTAATGAGATGGGGAAACAAATCACCAACTTCATATGGAAATGGAAGAGGTCCTGGATAAGTAAAGCATTACTCAAGAAGAAGAACAAAGTGGGAGGCCTCACGCTACCTGATTTTAGAAACTATTATACCACCACAGTAGTCAAAACAGCCTGGTACTGGTACAACAACAGATACATAGACCAATGGAAGAGAATTGAAAATCCAGACATTAATTCATACACCTATGAGCAGCTGATATTTGACAAAGGCCCAAAGTCTACTAACTGGGGAAAAGACAGTCTCTTTAACAAATGGTGCTGGCATAACTGGATATCCATCTGCAAAAAGATGAAACAAGACCCATACCTCACACCATGCACAAAAACAAACTTAAAATGGATCAAAGACCTAAATATAAAACCAAAAATGATAAAGATCATGGAAGAAAAAATAGAGACAACTCTAGGAGCCATAGTACATGACATAAAGGGAATACAAACCATAAGTAACAATGCAGAAACACCAGAAGAGAAACTAGATAACTGTGAACACCTAAAAATAAAACTCTTAAGTTCATCAAAAGACTTCAAAAGAGTCAAAAGACAACCTACAGCCTGGGAAAAAAATTCTGGCTACAACGAATCGGATCAGCATCTAATCTCTAAACTTTACAAGATACTGCAAAACTTCAACAACGAAAAGACAAATAACCCAATTAATAAATGGGCAAAGGATATGAACAGGCACTCTTCCAAAGAAGACATTCAGGCTGCTAAAAGACACATGAGGAAATGCTCATGATCATTAGCTATTAGAGAAATGCAAATCAAAACTACAATAAAATACCATCTCACCCAAACAAGGCTAGCATTAATCCAAAACACACCAAATAGTAAATGTTGGGGAGATTGTGGAGAGACTGGAACACTTATACACTGTAGGTGGGAATGTAAAATGGTAAAATCACTTTGGAAATCAATTTGGTGCTTCCTTGAAAAGCTAGAAATAGAAGTACCTTATGATCCAGCAATCCCGTTCCTCGGAATATATCCTAGAGAAATAAAGCCATCACATGAATAGACATATGCACACCCATGTTCATTGCAGCACTGCTCATTATTGCAAAAAGAAGGAAATAACCTAGGTGCCGATCAACGGATGAATGGATAAATAAATTACAGTATATTCATACTATGGAATACTACTCAACAATAAAGAACAAAGATGAATCTGTGAAACTTCTTATAACATGGAGGAATCTGGAGGCCATTATGCTGAGTGAATTTAGTCAGTCACAGAAGGACAAGTATCATATAAGTCCACTATTATAAGAACTCAAGAAAAGGTTTAAACACAGAAGAAAACATTCTTTTATGGTTGCAATGGTGGGGAGATAGGGACAGCATTATTCACTAGATAGTAGAAAAGAATTATCCTAGATGAAGGGAAGGACAGCACACATTACAGGGGAAGTCAGCACAACTGGACTAAAACCAAGCTAAGAAGTTTCCTGAATACAACCAAACACTTAGAGGGACAGAGTAGCAGGGGATAGGGTCTGGGGACCACGTTTTCAGGGGACATCTAGATCAATTGGCATAACAGAGTTTATTAAGAAAATGTTCTACATCCTACTTTGGTGAGTGACATCTGGGGTCATAAAAGCTAGTGAGCGGCTATCTAAGATGCATCAATTGATCCCAACTAACCTGGAGTAAAGGAGAATGAAGAATACCAAAGACACAAGGAAAGCATTATCCCAAGAGACAGAAACGGCCACATGAACCAGAGACTGCATCAGCCTGAGACCATAAGAACGAGATGGTGCCCAGCTACCACCAGTGACCGCCCTGACAGGGAACATAGCAGAGAGTCCCTGATGGAGCAGAAAAAAAGTGGGGTGCAGAACTCAAATTCTGGTAAAAAGACCAGACTATGGTCTGACTGAGACTGGAGGAACCCCGGAAAGCATGGCCCTCAGACTCTCTGTCAACCCAGAACTAAAACCACTCCAAGGCCAACTCTTCATACAAAGATTAGACTGGACTATGGGACATAAAATGATACCCATGAAGAGTGTACTTCTTAGCTCAATTTGATTCATGAGACTAAAAGGGCAGCTCCGGTCCAGAGGAGAGAAGAGAAGGCAGAGAGGGTCAGGAGCAGGTTGAATGGACACAGAAAATCAGAGGTGGAAAGGAGGAGTGTGCTGTCACAGTATAAGGAAAGCAATTAGGGTCACATAACAATGTATGTATAAATTTTTGTGTGAGACACTAACTTGAATTGTAAACTTTCACTTAAAGTACAATAATACAAAAAAAGGAAAGAAATAAAACAAACAAACAAAAAAAGCTGAAAGGTGAGAAAAATGGCCTCTGTAACATAAGAATGAGTTAGAAATGCATCCATGTGAGGAGAATGAGCTCCCTAATTAGATACGCAATTTCTTGTAGAATGAATACTCTAAAAGCATTTTTGTCTCTACTGAGTTTTCCCTTTCTTGATTGCAGCTCTGCGGAATCCCCAAATTTGTGTGACTGGAAAGGAATTTCTTAGGATAGAAGAATGATTATTACTTTGCAAAGGGGGTCTACAAAGCCACTTAAGAAAATAACTGAATGGATAGGTACATAAACGCTAAAGGTATGAATAGATATTTGTATGGTTAAAATTACCTCAGGTAAATTTTAAATATTTTAGTTTATTTTCTCAACATTATAGAGAATGCATTTTTTTCCTTGCCTTTGTACTTGACAAAGAAATTAAAGGAGGAAAAGTGTTCCCTGAGCTCACGATGCTGGCAGCATTGGGAATGAGCCAGGTTTTCTAAGTTAAGGGTAATTTTCAGAGACAAAAATTAGGTCAATCATGTCTCAGGTCAAGCCATCTGATTATTTTGATATCTTGGAAAATTAAAGATAATTTTGCATCAAGAAATTAGGACTTTTTTCTTCTTTTTTGTGATGATCAGTGATAGAATTACATTTTTTGGTCAGCTTTACAGGCAGTATTTTTCCAGAGAATAGGAAGAAAAAAAAAAAAAAAACCATGTTAATAGAACAGGCATGAGTCCATGAGCATGTATCTGGCCCATGATCAAGGATGAACACATATAAGCATAGCTTCTGGAGGAGATTGTGCCATAAAACTCAGCCTATAATAAGTTCTAAAACAGATAAATAAATGGATCCACAACAGTCAACAAAAAGGTATTATGGAGACAGAAATAGGCACTTTAAAAAGGTAAATAAAATAGTCCCAGGAAGTTACAGAGAGTAAACTGGCCAGATGAAGCATGACAATTAAGATTGGAAGCATTATGAGAATATAGCCGGTAGGCAAATTGTGAAGAAATTCAAGAGGAGCATGAATATCAGGATAACTATCAGGAAAATGATTGAAGGAAGTTGTAGTGGACTGAATTGTTTCCCCTGAAGAGTTATGGTGAAGACTTAACCTCTGGTACCTGTGATTTACCTTCCTTGGGAAAAGAGTCTACAGATGGAATTAAATGAAAGATGTGGAAATTAGATAATTCTGGATTAACTGGGTGATTGCTAAATCTGATGACGTGTGTATTTATGAGAAGAAGAAAAGACAGACAAGAGAGAGGGGACACATAGAGACGCAGGAGTAAATACCTGTGAAGATGTAGATAGAGACTGGGGTGATGAGACCACCAATCAAGGAATGCCTGGAGTCACCAGAAGCTGGAAAAAGCAAGGAACAGAATCTCTCCTAGAGCCTTCAGAGGGAGCATGGTCCTGCCAACACCTTGATTTTGGACCTCTAGCCTCCAAAACCATGAGAGAACAAATTTCTTTTGTTTTAAGCCACCACATTTATAATGATTTATTACTGCAGCCCCAGGGCAGAAATACAGAAGTGACAATGTATTGGAAGAATTCTTTGGATGTAGAAAATCCATACCTTAGAGGAAAGAAGAATATCACTACTTTGTAGATGAGCAAGCTCTGTAAAGTCTAGACTTTTAGACAGCATATTTGTAAATAAAATGTTTGTAAATATCAGTAGTAAGCCAGCAGAAGACTGATAGAGAGGGGGAATAATTTTCTATTAGTCTTCCAGTCTCGATGAAGAGAGTAGACTGTCTACTTTGGGCACGTTAGATTCTTCGATGGCTTCACAAGCGATTTAAAGAAGAAGGTGAATTTCACTAGATACAGGGCATCACCAGTTCACCCCCCAAAACAATAAATCTCTGGTTTCAAACTTAGAAAATCAGAGTTTGAATTTATACATTTTATTACCATAACATATATTGTACATTAGAACTTAATAGAACTGCCCCAATTATGACTTTGCATTTTGCAATTCAGAGAACAGAAATGTCTAGATCACAGAGAGTTGGCTGTCTGACACTGCTCTTATATGTATTCTGGATGAAAGTGAACAAAAATTCTCCCGAATTTCAAATAATACTAAACTGTTACGGGTAGAGAAAACTTCAGCTGCTTTTCTACTCGCAAGTAGTTAAGAGTGAAACCACGAGAGTGGGCAGATGAGCGGCAGGTATGTGTCAATGTAGTGATTTACCATATGGAGAAAATGTATTGAGAAAAATACTATCTATGCTTATCATGTAGAACTCATGAAAATTACATAGAAATGTGTTTACAAGTGACTTCAAAGCACTAAATTTAATGTACATTAAAACAAAATAGTTAACATTATGCTGGGACAATTACAGAAGATATAATTATGTGGAACTGATACGGTGTCAATAAAAAGTAAAAAAAAAAGTTTTTTGAGACTGAGTTTGAGAGTGTTCTGAAAACAAATCAATGTCATTAGTTAAGATTATAAGCTCACTGCTATTTGGATTCAGAGTTTAAAAGTTTTTTTGATCTTCTGCAATACTCGACATTACTAGCTGATTGATTACTTGCACAATGTTCTCTTGAAGCATTCACCTGGACTACCAAGAAGAAAACAAAGGCCTGTAAAGTTGTTAACATTCTCAAATGATTATTGCCAAGAAAACAAGCGAATATTATTCTTTGTTTGTATTTAATAAAAAATACTAGAGCGGTGTCCTGCAAAAGCATATGAATTTGTACTCAGTACATTTCAGAAAGATATAAAATTTGGAAACAGCCTAGAGAAAGAAAACTGAAATATTTAAAAGACTTTGAAGGGCATCATTTCCTGGTAGAGAACAGTTAGTCAATTAGAACTTAGGTTAGGAGAAGTGAAGTCTTAGAGGATGTAGGATATTGCTATGCTATATAATCTTATTAACAGTTATAAATTCATAAAAACTATAATGGTGAAAAAATGCATTTCAACTTATTCATTTCTCATTTTCCTCCTCTGTGTTAAGAGTCATAATGAGTAATATACTTAGGAGCTGTAGTCTACCTTCTAGTCATTATCTCTTTATCTTATTTGCATTTCCTAAATACTGTAGTAATGCCTCAGATAACCACCTAGTTTAAAGTTGAGGGGAAGGAAATTAAGTGAGATAGTGAAGCAGCTATATATCCATTTCTCATTTATTTACGTAAAAATCATTAGCAATAATGTCTGCTTTTCTTTTTTCGATTGTGTTATAACTTGCCTCAGGTATCTTTGAGTTACCACTGTAAGGTTCACGCAATTTTACAGTGATTGTTTCCGAATGAACTTCTGATGCCTATTCCTGGCTGATAATTCACATTTCCTCTAATTACATACTGAATTAAAATATTAATATCCCTTCAAAATTACAATTGGAAAATATTTATTGGGATTTATAATACTAGTGGGTATAACTGTACTAGTTCTAGGAATGATCTTAATTTCAAGATTATTCAGGGTGATAAGAGTCAGTTTTCAGCATATAATTTGCCTCAAGTCAAATAAATTATACTTTATATTTTAACATCCATAAGTTTATTAAGTTCTGTTGGTAACTGGAATGTTTGCATCTCTATGACAACACAGAAATATTTTAAAATAGCCACCACAATAATAGTAGATCAATGAATAGATGATAAGATTTCATTTTCCTTAATTAATTCATAATATTAGTTCCTATGTTTAATTTTTAATTAAATTATAAATGAATTTATTTCTAATAAATCATTAGAAAATTATTATTATGTGTCATATAATTTACATTTTATGGTTGTAAAGTAGAATTGCAAAAAAATGGTGTAACAGTATTTTGATAAATATTTTGATAAATACAGCTTATTTTCAAAATTGGACAGAAAGATTCATATTATAAAGATGAAATTACAATCGATACAGTAAAATTTCTACTTCATGAAATTACTAGAAGAGAAAAGCAATCTCAGATTAAATCTCTTTATATTCTTTGAAGTTTAAATGCTCAAATAGTGAAAAAACATATTGCCCAAAAAGCGAGGCAAAGGCAACTAGATTAATATTTTTAAGTGATTTATGTAATACTTTTCATATCATACAACAAAAATGGATTCCAGATCATTTAAAATGTCAAGAGTGAAAAAAAAAGAAAAGGAAGATGAACAGTTACTGAATATCAGATTGGGGCAGTCATTTCAATTTAAAACAACAGTATGTGAATACACACACAACACACAGAAAACATATATTTGATTTTATAAAAATGAAAACAATATGTTGATTCAAAATCAATAGTTGAAAAAAGAAATGATAAAAACTGGGGGAAGTAGCTATATAACAAAGAATGAGATTCTTGCATAGACATTTTACAAATGCTTGAGACACATAAATAATGATGAATAATGAGAAGGGAGATAAGCAAGTACTGTTTGTACACAAAACAATGTATATATACACACATAGATATATAATCTTAAGCAAAAAAAAGAGCATAAAGCATCAACGAAATTAAATTTTAACTGTCATATAGATTTAAAAATTTAACAATTTAGCAATTATACGAGTAATGTTATCCACAATTGGTAAAGGTGAGGTCATACAGAATTCTAAGATAGTTCTAGTAGGAAATTTAGAAAATATTTGGATATATATTCGTAATTTTATTAGATATTTTTGAAAGACTGTTCTCCATGGGTCTTTTATGTATCTGTGTATCTTGTGAGAAAAGGCACTACTTTTGTTCTGACTTATCTTTTCAAGAATATTTGTACAGATAACAGCCTTGGAAGACAGAGGCAGTCTTCCTCTGGAGTAAACAAGTTCCTTTGCTAACCTTGTGGTAAAGATACTATCTCCTCCTTAAGCAAAGGTCAGGTGGATTTACTGCCCATTATAATACATTAGAGTTATCTAAACTCAGGGCTCCTCTTCCATTATGTACCACACTGTGTGCAGGTATCATCTGTCACTCTTAGCATCACTCTGGGAATTGGGACTTAGAGAACCAAAATAAATGCTGAAACTCTATATACTGCTATTGCTGTAAGTAATATACCATCCTTTGTCTCTGATCCAGGAGTCCTATGTCTTCTACCAACATCCAATAAATGCACAGGCTAACTTGTTAGCTTGCAAATATGGTAAAATCTCAGGCCCTTCCTAATTTGTTACTTATATTGTGGTGAAGTCTGTTCTTCGTGTTTAATGAAAGTCAGGGTTTTTTTTTGTTTTTAGTCTGTTTGTTTTATTTCTGCTACAACAAATCCATTTGTCTGTTGTCGTTGTTAGGTGACTCACAGTGATCCTAGGTACAACAGAATGAAACACTGTCCAGTCCTGTGCCGTCCGCACGGTCATTGCTATGTTTAAGCCAACCGTTGGAGTCACTGTGTCAATCCATCGCATTGAGGATCTTCCTCTCGTTCACTGACTCTCTAGTTTACCAAGCATTTTCTGCTAAATTCTGGTTTCTGCCATTCTGACTCCCAGATCTTACTACTTAAACCCTCTAGACTTTTATGTCTTTTCATAATAGGTTTGGCTGTTCAGGATGATTTTTCCATATTTATGCATAATTTAGAGTAAGCCAATTCTCTCATGTTGTCAATATCATAAAAAACATTTAATAAAACTGTGATGTGATTTTTCTCCTGCATGTTTTCCAGAAAGGTTAATGAAAAGATTTAAACCAAGCTTCCACCATACTTCTAATAAATTATACAGGAAGGATTTCAGATAGTGAATATACAAATACAGTGGTAATCCTCTGTATAATGTATATAATACATATACGTATATACCTCTTTAAAGATAATTTTCTTGAATAGCATTTTTGAAGAGTCCCTGCCGTGGTTAAGAGGTTGGCTGCTAAGCAGAAGGTTGCCAGTTTGAATCCACCATTGGCTCCTTGGACACCTTATGGGGCAGTTCTACTCTGTCCTGTAGAGTCAATGAGTCAGGATTGACTAAATGATAATGGGTGGGGTTTCTGAGAGTAGGATAGGTTAAAATTGGAGAGAAGTCATGAAGAAGTAGCACCAAGAAGTAAAAAAAAACTACAAAGATAAAAAAGGAGTCATGATTATGGTGGAGAGCTTAAATACAATAATAGCTAATATGTATTCAATCCTACCTATATCTCATTTCAGGTCACTGCACTTCAATATGGAAGTATCACTAGTATTTTCTTTTATGGATGAGAATAATGAGAATTAGGAAGGTTAAGTAAAATCTCTAAACGACAGAGTTTCATTTAAACATCTTTGATTCTGGTGCTCAAACTCCTAGTTATATGAGGGAATATGACATAGGAATGTGGAGGCCCTGGCTACGAACTAGCTGGTCAGACGCAGACAGCTATAGCTAATATTGTGAGGTTTTTCAAAGGTACTCTGATGCAATTGGAACTACTGATGTTTTTTCGAAAAATCTTCTGTTTATGCTAGGTGTGGCAGTGCTGCTGAAACTCTTGTTGTTCTTCCTATTTTCACATGTATCCTTAAAATAAAACTGTATTAACACAAACAATCTGAGAGAGTTTCTGTTTCCTGCAATCTCATTTTCTAACAAATAGGAAATAGCCTTTTATATAGCATCTCAAAAAGCAGGTACTTGGATAATGTACATACTTCTTATTATGAAATCCATTATTTCTAATTTTCTGAGACTAGTTACTTCTTTCTCTCTGAGAGTCACACCTATGTCTCATTTAAAACTCTAGCTAAATGAACTTTGTGCACCTATTTAAAATAATTGTATTAACACTATTTAGATTTTTGGTTTTAAAAATTAAATTTTTTTTAAATTCTGATTACTTTTTAAGATTTTTAGGGGGATCACATACTTTAGTTTGTACTTATTTTTATTATCTGTTGTGTCTGTATAGGCATAACTACTCTTACAAAGAATTTACTTAATAGCTATAAGCATTTATATACAGAAAAATGAGCTTTCTCATCATCATATCTTGAGTTTCAGATCATTTTTCTCTCCCTGGTCTCTTGTTTTATTTCAAATATGTACTAAAAAACACATTTCTCTCACTCTATCTTTTATTTATTTATTTATTTATTTATTATATTTTACTGTACTTCAGGTGAAGGCTTACAGAACAAATAGTTTCTCATGAAATAGTAGTGCACATGTTGTTTTATGACATTGGTTAACAACCCCACAACATATTAACCCTTTAACTTCTCAACCTTTTTTTTTTTGGTGAAACTACACATAGCCAAAGGTACACCGTTTCAAAAATTTCTACATGCACAGTTCAGTGACATTGACTACGCTCTTCCAATTGTGCTGTTATTCTCACTTAAGATGAAGGCTTACAGAACAAAATAGTTTCTCATTTAACAGTTACTACAAATGTTGCCCTATGACAATGGTTATCAATCTCACTACACATCAATAATATCCTTACTCAACCTTGGGTTCCCTATCACCAGCTTCCTTGTCCCCTTCTGCCTTCTGGCCTTTGTCACTGGACTCCTGTACCTCGTTAGTCTCATTTGGTTTTACAGGGCTGTCCACTCCCAGGCTGAACAGTGAACCTTGGAGATAACTTCACCACTGAGCTAAAAGGGTGTCTGGGGGTCATACTCTCTGGGTTTCTCCAGTCTCCTTTAGGCCAGTAAATCTGGTCTTTTTTTTTTTGGGGGGGGTAGTTAGAATTATGCTCTACATCCTTCTCCAGCTCTGTCCATAACCCTCTGTTGTGATCCTGGTCAGAGCAGTCAGTGGTGGTAGCCGGGCACCATCTAGCTGTACTGGACTCAGTCCGGTGGAGGCCTTGGTAGCTGTGGACAATTAGTCCTTCGGACTAATCTTTTCCTTGTATCCTGTTCTCTTCATTCTCCCTTGCTCCTGAAGGGATGAGACCAGTGGAGTATCTTAGATGGCCGCTCATAGGCTTTTAAGACCCCAGACACTACTCACCAAGGTAGAATGTAGAGCATTGTCTTTATAAGCTGTGTCATGCCAATTGAGCTAGATGTTCCCCGAGACCATGGTCCCCCCAGCCCTCCACCAAGTCACTCTATCTTTTAAATGATATGATATGATATGAATGTTAAATGAGGGGTTGTATTTATGATTAGGGTATAGAAGGTTGCTGTTCAATCATTCAATCTATAATAACCCAGTTAGATAGCCCTATCTAGTTTTAAAGTACTACCATAAACTCTACTGCTTATAGAGCTATGTGTCCAAACACTTGCTATTTTCCAGAACTTAATTAAGCAAGAAATTGATACAGAAGCAGCAAACTTATCTGCCTTATTAAATTATATAATAATCTTAAACAAATAAATAGATATTATATCTATTGTATAATTTTTATACAAAAATTTTAGCACATTGCATGCCTCACATTTAATATATTTTATATATGTCTTTTAACTCTGTTAAAACTTGGGAGATAATTGCTTATAGAAAGACTGAAATGAGCTTTCAAAAATGGATGGAAATAAAAAAAAATTCAGGGTTTAAGTTAGAAATGGAAAGCTTAGACTTTCTTTTTTGGCATCCTGACTCATATCTAGCTGAGATGATCCAGGATTCAAGTTGTTGTCAGCACCACCAGATAGTCTGCATACAATACCTGTACGTCTGCTGGACAAAAGTGGACATAACTGGCACCCTTCTAGCATCTAACTGAGGCAGCAGAGATTGAAACACACTGATCCACAGAGGTGGTTCCTCCAGCTCAGGCCTGAGGCATTGTTTCAGAGTGCAGTAGAGAATACTATTGTTATTTTATATAAAAACAGAAGACTTGTTTACTTAGCTTACCATCTTGGCATTTTCCATGAATGCTGAATTTACTTTAAAAATAAGGAGAACTATGTAGGGTGGACATAGAAATATCTCTAGAAGATTATATTCTATAAGATCATGATAAGCCTTGGAAATTTTATTTTTAACATACTGTTTATTCACCATAAATGACCACTTACTCTCTTGATTAAATTTGTGCGTGAGCTATTTGAGAAGCTCAAAAGATACATGCTCCAAGGGAGATCTGAGCTTAGCATGAGGGAAAAACAAAGTTTATAAGAGAGATATAAACAAGTGTATCTGTCTCTAATTCCTAGCATTGCAGTTGTTCCAAAGCTGGAAAACAACCAAGAGCTGATTCAAGGATAGTTACACCAGAGAAGCCCCTTAAGGTCCCTGTCTACCTTAATATTCCATGGTCAAAATTCTCTGGTTCTGGTAAAATTTTCTTGAAATACATGGCAGATAAAAGACTATTTTCCATGGACTTACTGTCTAAAGTTATGTATACATACACACACACACACAAAGAGTATGGCAAATTGAAATATACAATGTATATTAAAAAGCCACTGTTAAAAGATATGAAAAAAATGCAAGATAATAAGAACCAAAACCTAAAACCATTGTCCCAGATGCATTCTTTCCTGGTTAAACTTTTTGGGATCACAACCTTTTGAACAGCAAGCTCCAAATCAGTGAAAAAACTCGTTTTTCGGTTTTAGACTATATTCTGTTGGCATCACTGTGTCAGAGAGTAAATTTACAGGATTTTCTTTTCTTTTTTAGCCCTTAATTACTTAAATTTCTGCATATAATGAGATTATATTGCAATTTGCTCTTTAAAAAAATGTTTATAGAATATTTAGAGATAACTATAACTAATTACCCCAACATATATTAAAACTAAATACATCTATTACAAGAGACAATGACAAACCTCATATTTCATTCCTTATTTTAAGGGTATAGCATATTATTCAAACTGAGAATATCAGTAATAAATTACAGAATATGTTTATTAAGCCTAGAATATTTACATTTTTTTTTATCAAAATGTGACTCAAAAATAATTTATAATATACAGGTTAAATTCTCACAGACCTTATCCTCATTTTGTGGGAGAATACAGTAATAACAGAACAACTAAACAGCCAAACCAGTTGCCATGAGTCTAGCGCAAAGGCAATCCCATGCTTTGCAGAGTAGAACTACAAGCCATAGGGTTTTCAAGGCTGTGACCTTTCAGAAATAGATTACGAGAGGCACCTCCAGGTGGATTAGAATAGCCAACCTTTCGGTTAGTAGTGAAGTGCTTAATTATTTGTGCCACAGCCTCCCTAGAATGATTCCTAAAGTGGAATTAAGGATTTTCAATGACCAATGGAAAACTTCCTCAAGGTTCTGTATAGACTCTTCATAAAATAAAACTATTTTTATATTATCTCTGAAGTTATGGAAAGTATATTATATGCTGAGGTTATAAAGAATGTATTTTATTATTTTATAGAATGTGATTCAGGCTTGGAGTAAAGCTCTCAGCATCTTAAGTGATTGACATTAAGAATGTTTATCCTGAATGTTTCCACTGTTTTATCTTTCATACAACAATGTCTACTTTTATGTTTCTGTACATGGAATTTGTAGATGAAAATTAACCATCAATCATTCTAAGTACTTTTTTACGTGGTCTCTGCAAAAACTCACTTTGAATTTACACACCATAGCTTTTTAAACCTAAATGAAGCTTCACAGGCTCCTAAAATGTCTTCGCCCTCAATGGAAGGGATTAGATGTTGGTATTCTCAGCTGCACACTCCTGACAAGCTGATTACCCCTCTGTCCTTGCAGCGGTCACAGCCTGTTACAAGTAAGAGGTTGTAAATTCTAGCCCCTTATTTTCCCATTTTACTGTCCATAAAAGCTACTGCAAGGTGGAACTCTTCAATTCTACCGTTTTATGTTAGTTAAAATAACAGCAAAATTCAGCACCCTTCTCTCCCCACCCCCAAATATAATTGAGATACAGGCAATGATTCCAACAAACATGGAGCATTTTGTACAGGAGTCAAACCAGTTTCTGCACTGCTACCAAATAAAAGGCTTTATGGTTTTGCTACTTGCATGAGAAGTGTTCAGAGAGCGCTGCCAAGTACAAGCGTACTCTCCTGTTTCTCGGTAGTCTTCTGTCATAATCTATCCCTTTGCTGCAGTGTTACCATGACATTTTGCTTTCAAATACTTTGTTCAAGGACGCATAAACTGAAGGAAAAGATCAAAAACATATAAACATTTTTTTTTGCTCCTAGCTGGTTATCATAATATGTACACAGAAGGCAGGATATATTGCAAAGCAGTGCTTCCAAAGACAAATGAAAATAAATAAAGCCTTCATTTTTAGTTTTTCCCTAGTCGAAGGTGTTGGATTTACTCTCTGACTAAACAGAATACACCACTCTCCTGCCCCCCTAAATAGCTGAAAGTCTAAATATAATATTTGAACTGGATGTGGCATTTTAATTAAAATATATGTGGTGAAGACAGCATGTATTTATAAACAGTAGAGATATCAGGAGATGATTTTGCTAAACATGTTCCTTTATTTTTAGTGTTAGTATCATATTTAAGGAGCCCTGGTGGCATAGTGGTTAAGAGCAATGGCTGTTAACCAAAATGTCGGCAGTTTAAATCCACCAGCTGCTGCTCCTTAGAAATCCTATGGGGCTTTTCTGCTCTGTCCTATAGGGTCGCTACGAGTCGGAATCGACTTGATGGAAACAGGTTTGATTTTTGGTTTTATCATCTTTAAAGTTTGAAATTGTCATAAAGGATAAGGTTTCTACATCCTAAAGGAAAATAAGTAAGAAAGAAGATTTCTGGGACAAAGAAAATTTACTGGTTATGTATCATTTAGGAGCCATAAATAACAAATAAGCAGAAAGCTACCCACAGTTCAGATTTCACTAAAGAAAACACTCAGGATATATTACTTCATTCTCCAGGGTCTATAAAGAAAACTCCACAATTAACACTTAACAAAAGTAATTTATTCAGAAAACTGAAGCTCCCCAGGAAACATTTGGTCATCAACAGATTACACTGACTCTAACATATTTAGGGAATGATAAATATAGCTGGCAACGGCAGGAACATTGGCTAAACCCACTGGGAGCAGGTCTTGAGATTTTTCACAGCGGTAGACGTTTATAACTCACAGTTAAGTATCTGAAGATTAAAAGCACTACATAAAATCTAAGGATTTTTGACACAAAAATCGAGTAACTTAATTAGATTACATTAATTCATACCATATTTGCATAAATTTCTGAAAATGATAATGGAGAGAAATTAGCTAAATATTTAAAAGGAAAAATTATCCAATATATATCTTGTTTACTTCTTGAAGAAATAATACTTAGTATTTTTTTACTTAGGGTATAGAACCATGTATTATAATTTTGACAAATTTAAAAGGCATTTGATATAACTTTATATAGTATATGATTAGAAATTTCTTCTACAGTGTTCATAAGTCATATATTTTCTTATTGTAAACATAGAAAAAAGAAGTCAAATTCCTTTAGCTAACTTTTAGCTACTTATTTTTATTAATTTGAAATCTATCTAACACTGATATACAGTGACGCTAATTATTTAAAATATTATTTTCTCTGAATTTGTATTTCCACTCAATGTCTTATTATAAATTATATAGCTTTACATATAATTGTATAAACTATATAATATATATGCAATATATAAATAGGTAATAAATACTATACATATTATAAGGAACCCTGGTAGCTCAGTGGTTAAGCCACTCCACAGAAGAAAGATGTGTCAGACTGCTTCCATAAAGATGGCAGCCAAGAAAACCCTATGGGGCAGTTCTACTCTGTCATATAGAGTCTCCATGAGTTGGAATCGACTTGACGGCAATGGGTTTATTTATCTATTTAATATATATTATTATATAAATATGATAATATACTGATACACATTTATAATGAGACCCCAAATCTCTTCTCAAATTAAATATCATGAAGAAGCAATGATTCCTCCCACAGCACAGTTTTTTATTTCATAATTCTATTCAGCCCTTCCTTTATTTATCTAGTTTGTAATTTTTACTCTTAAAATCTTCTTGTACAAGTGAACGAAGTATAATGCAGTGGAAATGTTACTATTTCTGCTTTAAAAATAGTAGTTGAATGTTTCCTTTGTTTTCAAAGTGGTGTTCTTTAGGGTTATGCTCTATGAGTGATTTTTGGATGTGTTTGTTGATAAACAGTTTTATGCTTAAATATATTTGGGAAACACAGAGTAAACAGATTTCTATAAAACAAATTATAATCATTGCTAGTATTCCGTTGCACAGTGTGACTCATAAATCTCTATATATCATTTGAAGTATTGCCCAAAGCAATTTCATCATATCCCCTCTCCCGTTTTTTGGAGTAGACATATTGACATCTCAGAGCAATGTTCCACACACAGTATATTTGAGGGAAATACTTCTAGGGCTTTGCGGTTGAAATTTAAGATCACAGGACTTTAAAGTTATTCTTTTAACAGTCAAATCTGTTTTCAAGCTATAATTCCTTCCTGGAAAAATAATTTTTAATTCTATACTTAAATATCTACATAGGCTTATGGTATCAGGAAAGTATGAGAG
Organism: Dugong dugon; assembly: GCA_030035585.1. Classification (NCBI taxonomy): domain Eukaryota; kingdom Metazoa; phylum Chordata; class Mammalia; order Sirenia; family Dugongidae; genus Dugong; species Dugong dugon. The sequence continues at coordinate 43,314,492 of CM057477.1, read as the reverse complement.
CTTGCCTACTATATCATCATCCAAGTATTTAATAATCCATTTTAATCAGACCTACATAAGAAGAGAATTCTGCGCATCTTACTTAGGACTTCTTTCTAGATTTCTTGGTTCCTATCAAGCAGCATCATGTTGTTTCCTTTATTGAAAAATATGAACTTCTACTTAAATCTACTTTTATTCCACCTATATTTCTTCATATGTGCCATAAGTTTACATGAAAGACTGTATCTAATGCAATGTTGAAATAATGACATGCCATATTCAGGCCATTTCTTGCTCTGTCTACTGGCTAATTATAAAATAAATACGGTCCATTTTTGGATGTTTTCTTAGTAATCTAATGTCTAGTTCTTTCTAAATTGCTTAAAAGTCAATAAATAATTCCAGAATTTTTATTATAACATTTTAAAATAAAACTTAAATTTCTTAGGGAAGAAAATTATAAAAAAGGAAAATGAATGTGTTCATAAATGTCCCTTAAATCAGAAAGATATTTAGATTTATAATGTTATTACAAACTTTTTATATCACATGAATCACCTGCCTCATAATACAAATATTATTACATCAATACAAGAAAATTAAAGATATTAAACAAAACCAATTATTTTCAGAAAATAATATTTTGAAGTTTTATATTTAATGTAAAACCACTTACCATTTTATTTCACATGCATGAGTCATGACTATACATTGTCTTTATAGACATAAATCCATAAAATCTACACTATATTTAAATAAAATTATGAAAGCTAGAAAATATATAATATCAACTCATAATCCTTAAAAAAAATGTTAAAATCTATAATGGAGTCCGATTGATGCATAAAATCCTATTCTTTTTTATTAGGGGGAGGATGATAGAAAGTAAAATTCCATATTGGTCTTTCTACTTCATAATAGAGGGGATTTAAAAAAAAAAAAGCCTATCAAAATCCATTACTATAGTGTTTATTTGCTTTTATAGAGTTTTCCCTCCATAGTTCCTCCTTAGACTATTTGCATCTTCTATAATTTCATTTTGATACTTCTAGATGTTACTAAAAGGATGCAATGGTCTGTAAGGAAGATTGTATTTCAATCCATCTTAATGAAAAATTCTCTTTCCCTCATTATACTAGGTTCCAATCTGAATAGGAAAAAATTGTAAATATATCTTGACTGATCACTGATTCCTCAGTCTTTTAAGTGTTATGTTTGTTCTTTATGACCTCAACAAAGAACAATCACAATAAATAAATAACACTACATCTGCAATCTTTTGATTCATTCCACTTATGAGATATAAACACATATATATTTGAAAAATATATAAAACCGTCATTTTGAAAATGCCCATTTATAAATGTGTGCAGCTTGTTTAAGGAGATGAATGTAGAAAAATTTATTATAAAAGGCAAATCGATTTCCTTCTTTCCCTCGATAAAATTTAACATAGAATATTCTAACAAGCTCAATTTTATTATATTTTCTGTAAAGATTAATTATGTATGCAGCATTACCTAATACGACAGATACTAATGAATTTATAACATAGTTGTTAGTCATCCTGAGGAGTACAGGACAATTTTCAGCCATTATGCTCTGCTGATAGAGATGGTAGAGAGTTTCCTTCTTACTATTTATCTGTATTGTGACAATTTAATAGACAAACTCCTCCCACCACCGCCCATTAAAGCTTAACATTATTTCCCAATTTTTCTTAGTTATTTATTAAACAAGACTGCATTTCTTTTTAATTTTTGCTCCATGTACTCAAAGCACTACTGACCTTCACTTTTTATAGTGTGTACTCAGCAAATGCTTAAGATACCTGTAAAATTAATCAATCAGTTAATCCATAAATACCTACTAAATGATCTGTTTTCAGAACTCTGCTAAAAATATAATTAAAAACATCACGTGATATCCATCTTCATTAGAAATAACCATTAAGTAAAAGGTACAGTTAAACACTCTTTGTTACCAATGAGCTTGTGTCAGAATATTACAGAGTAAATCATTGTTATTTGCATTTTTGAGGCCTCTGTGAAAAATCGTCTAACTTCTCTCACCTAACAACTAAATTGAAATGAATAATTGCAGCAATGACAAGAGTTGAACTAATTAGATGTTTCATTGAATAAGGTGAAATCAGAGCTTAAATGAGAATTAAAAGTGGAATAAACCAGTTACCACTGAGTCAACTCCAACTCATGGCAACCCCATGGTTATCAGAGGAGACCTGTTCTCCAGGGGACTTTCAATGGTTAATTTTTTGGAAGTAGATCTCCAGGCCCTTCTTCCAAGACACCTCTGGGTGGACTTGAACCTCCAATCCTTTGGCCAGCGGCCGAGTGTATTAACAGTTTGTTCTACTCAGGGACTCCAAATTTGGGGTCCATTCTATTGCTAAGTGCTAGGGGCTGCTAACCAAAAGGTGGGCAGTTCAAATCCACCGGGAGCTCCTTGGAAACTCTTTGTGGCAGTTCTGCTCTGTTCTATAGGGTTGCTATGAGTCGGAATTGACTGGACGGCAGTGCTTTTTTTTTTTTTTTTAAATTAACAATTAACCTAAGCCATGGTGTTTTCAATCACCTCATATGCATGTGAAAGCCAGACAATGAATAATGAAAACCAAAGAAGAACTGATGCATTTGAATCTTGGTGTTGTCAAAGAATATTGAATACACCATGGACTGACAGAAGAACAAATAAATCTATCTTGGAAGAAGTACAGCAAGAATGCTCCTTAGAAGCAAGGATGGCAAGACTTTGTCTCACATGCTTTGGACACGTTATCCGGAGGGACCAGTCCTTGGAGAAGGACATCATGCTTAGTAAAGTAGAGGATCAGCAAAAAAGAGGAAGACCCTCAATGCAACGGATAGACACAGTGGCTACAACGATGGGCTCAGAACACAGCAATGGTTGTGAGGATGGAGCAGTACCTGGCAGTGCTTCGTTCTATTATTCATAGGGTTCCTTTGAGTCAGAACCAGCTGGACGGCACCTAACAACAACAGCAATTAACAACTGAGCGCTGAACACGGAAATGTTTTTGTTTCTTTGGTTTATATTATGGTTATCTTTGGTTGTGTAGCACAACACCCCAACACTCCAACACTCGGGGGCTTATAAAAGAAATATATTCATTTTAACCACAAATCTGCAATTTGGGCTGGCCATGAATCTGAATTGCCTTGAGGACGACTAACAACCACAACAACAAGAGTTGGGCACCGCTTCTTTTCTCCGCATCGAGTCAGCTGGAGCAGCTCAACAGAGGCTACAGAATTCACTTCCAAAATGGCCCATTTACATGGCTGGCAACACATTGCTCCATGGCTGTTTCCTCATGGCCTTCTCCTTGGGATCACTTGGTCTTCTTCATCACTGGATTTCAATAGTAAGCATCCAAGGGACTAAAAATGGAAAATGGCAATTTGTTAAGGTCTGAACTAAGAAACTGGCCTAGAGAGCAATGCTTTCTTCCACTGGCCAACAGTTACAAAGGCCAGATTCAAGACGAGTTAGTATAGACCCACCCTCAGCAAGCTGAACATCAAATCATTTAGGGACCATGTTTTACAACTGCCACTTTGATTTTGTCCAGTCAAATATCCTTTGACAACCACACTAAGTACTAATATGGTAGCTATGATCCTTTATCAACAAATATATTATACAAAATATTACTGAGAAATTCTTTCATCCATAGAGATAGATTCCTAATTAGTTGGTGACATATGATTTTGCTTGCTTGACCAGCTACTTTGTCAGTGAATAAACAGTTGAGCCAAACTAAATTAATAAGATTCTTTCTTCTAGTAATTTGGAACGGGATTCTAACAGAAAGTCAATCATCTTTGAAAGCGTTTTGATTTCAGATTATGTAAACTCAGGGATTTTGAAGAGTCCATTTGAGTTTATGTACACACAGGAAAAAGTGAATTCTACTTAAATGAGAAAGAGAGTTATGGATCAAGTAGAAAGACTAAATGAGAGAAAAACAGAAACTTCCCAATTACTTGATTGCTAGCCATTTCCCTAGTGTCACAATGGTTAAGAGCTTGGCAGCTAACCAAAAGACTGGCAGTTTGACTCCACTGCCCCCTGCTTGGAAACCCTATGGGGCAGTTCTACTCTGTCCTGTAGGGTTGCTGTAAGTTGGAATCGACAGGACCGTCAAAGGTTTGTTTTTCTGAGCCATTTCCAAATACTATTCCTCCAGTCTTTTATGCATTAAAGCATATTTACTTGATCACTATTCTGGACGCAGACCCAGGATATACAATTGCAAAACAAAAGGACAATTGCATGAAAATGAGGGTGATACCAATCAACTAACAAGGTGAATATATAAGCAAAAAAGATATTTTCAGATAGGGTTAAGCTTTAGGGTTGGAGGTAGGTTTTTTTAAGTGGGATGTTCAAGGATGGCCATTAATTTCATAGTTAGCAACATATTCCTCATAGATGCCATGCTCTCTAAATAATAAATTTTTCTTTGTAGCTTGATAAAATTGGCCATCAGATCTATATAAAACAAATCAAAAGTAATTACACTGAATCAACTATAAATTATCAAGCAAAGGGCCTGTAAGATTAAAGTGGGCTTTAATCCCAAAGATGTCTTAGTATGTAAGCCATAAAATATAATTTTGCTTTTGTCCCTTGTTTTATTAAAAAATATTTGTCTTACGAAGTTAGAATAGTTAGATTAGCATGTATGGCAAGGATTCAGTAGATAGATAGATAGATAAATACATATGTACATACACACATACTCTAATATTATGGATATATATTATGAATATTATTGATATAGAATCTATGGAGAATATTGTATGGATACTATAGTATCTTGATATAAGCTATATATGATATATAAATTTATACATAGTGCTAGTAATATAATAAGTTATAGTATTCTTTATATGTGACTGTGTTGTTGTTAGGTGTTGTCAAGTCAGCTCTGACTCACAATGACTTCGTATACAACAGAAGTAAACGTTGCTCAGTCCCACACCATCCTCACAGTCATTGCTATATTTGAATCCATTGTTGCAGCTATTGTGTCAATCCATCTCATTGTTTTCCTTGTGTTCACTGACCCTAAACATGATGCGCTTTTCTAGTGATTGGTCTTTCTTGATGACAAGTCCAAAGTAAGGGAGATGAGTCTTACCCTCCTTGCTTCTAAGGAGCATTCTGGTTGCATTTCTTCTACGACTGATTTGTTTCTTCTCCTGCAGTCCATGGTGCCTATATTCAATATTTTTCACCAATATTACACACACATCAATTCTTCTTCAGTCTTCTTTGTTCATTGCCCTGTTTCCAGATGCGTAGGCCATGACTGAAAAGACTATGTTTTGCTCAGATGCGTTTTAGGCATCAAAGTGACATCTTTGCTTTTTAGAAATTTAAAGATGTCTTCTTTCAGCAGATTTCCCCAGTGCAACATGACATTTGATTTCTTGACTGCTGCTCCCATCGATACTGATTGTGAGATCATTCTATGGGCTCTTTAAGTATAGTTTCTTATACAGTGTTAAATAAATATATAGTGTAGCATCATTTATAAATATGTATACGTATATGTATTCATAGCACTAATGAAAGCTTCATTTATGAGGTATTTAGACCTTTTTCCAATTCCTGTCCTAGGTGTTTTATATAGCTTAATTCTTTTAATCCCATCACCTTATAAAGTAAATATTGTTACAACCATTTTAAGGACAGAAAAACATAGGTTACGCAGTCCTTCAAATCAATATTTTATTCTGAAAAGGATAAACATAAATAACTCATAAAATAAATGTACTCAACTATAGGAAAAAATTTAGATATTTGAAAATAAAAATCTAAAAATTACATTTATGTGAGAAATACCAACTTTTTGGAAAAACTACTTGCTGTTGTTGTTATATGCCATTGAGTTGGTTTCAACTCATAGTGACCCTATGCACAACAGAACAAAATGCTGCCTAGTCCTGTGCCATCCTCACAATCATTGCTATGTTTGAGTCCATTGTTGCAGCCACTGTGTCAATCCATCTCGCTGAGGGTCTTCCTCTTTTTTGCTGGCCCTCTATTTTACCAAGCTTGATGTCCTTCTCTAGGGACTGGTCCCTCTTGATAACATATTCAAACTGCTTAGAAAGACTCATTATAATCCATAAATAATTTCTAATGTGGGTTTGGTTTGCTCACTAAATCTGAGTCCAGTATTATAGTGATGAGGAGTCCATGCCCACTTTTTCTGCCCTATAACACCTTGGTTACTGGAAAATGTTTTCCTTCAATGACCCATTCCCCCAAGGATATCCATATCCCCTACTTTTTCTTCTAGGCATGGAAGATGGCTGGAGTCTGGTGGATCACAGGTGATTATCAAGTCAGAAGGAAAGCCAGGAAGACACCTGGAATCAGTTCATTCTGAGTCCCTTCCACTCTGCTGGTCCTCTGGTCCTATCCAGAAAACAATTGATTTTTCCCTCCTTGTACTTTCAGACTTCCATCTTTCTCTCATTGTACTTACGTCTCCACTGACTTTCTTCTCTGTCCCCATCACCACTTCATTCAGTTTTTGAGTGAGGGAAAAATGGCCCCAAAACATGCCTTAGTCACATAGGTTTTCACTTACTTTGAATATTTGTTTCTCCAAGAGAGTGTATGTTGTTGTTAGGTGCCATTGAGTTGTTTTTGACTCATAGCTACCCTATGTACAACAGAATGAAACACTACCTGGTCCTGCACCATCCTCACAATATTTGCTATGCTTGACCCCATTGTTGCAGACACTGTGTCAATCCATCTTGTTGAGGGTCTTCCTCTTTTTGGTTGACCCTCTACTTTATCTAGCATGATGTCCTTTTTCAGGGACTGATTCCTCCTGTTAACATGTCCAAAGTATGTGAGATGTAGTCTCACAATCCTTGCTTCTAAGGAGCATTCTAGTTGTACTTCTTCCAAGACAGATTTGTTCTATATTTTGGCAGTCCACGGTATACTCAATATTCTTCACCAACACCACAATTCAAAGGCATCAATTCTTCTTCCGTCTTCTTTATTCATCGTCCAGCTTTCCCATGCATATGAGTTGATTGAAAACACCATGGTGTGGCTCAGATGCACCTTAGTTCTCAAGGTGATATCTGCTTTTCAACACTTTAAAGAGGCCTTTTGCAGCAGATTTGCCCAATGCATCTTTTGATTTCTTGACTGCTGCTTCCATAGGTGTTGATTGTGGATCCAAGTAAAATTAAATCCTTGACAACCTCAATCTTTTCTCCATTTATCATGATGTTGCTTATTGTTCCAGTTGTGAGGATTTTTGTTTTCTTTATTTTGAGGTGTAATCCATACTGAAGGCTGTGGTCTTTGATCTTCATGAGAAGTGCTTCAAGTTCTCTTCACTTTCAGCAATCAAGATTTTGTCATCTGCATAATGAAGGTTATTAATGAGTCTTCCTCTAATCCTGATGTCCCATTCTTCATATGGTCCAGCTTCTTGGATTATTTGCTCAGCATACAGATTAAATACATATGGTGAAAGGATACAACCCTGACACACACCTTTCCTGACTTTAAACCATGCACTATCCTCTTATTCTGTTTGAACAACTGCCTCTTGATCCACGTAGAGATTCCTCATAAGCACAATTAAATGTTCCCAAATTCTCATTCTCTGGAATGTTATCCATAATTTGTTATGATCCACTCAGTCGAATGCCTTAGTATAGTTAATAATACACAGGTAAACATCTTTCTGGTATTCTCTACTTTCAGCCAGGATTCATCTGACATCAGCAACGATATCCCTGGTTCCACATCCTCTTCTAGATCCGGCTTGAATTTCTGGCAATTCCCTGTCGATATACTGCTGTAGCAGCTTTTAAATGATCTTTAGCAAAATTTTGCTTGCATGTGATATTGATGATATTTTTGATAATTTCCACATTCGATTGGATCACCTTTCTTGGGAATAGGCATAAATATGGATCTCTTTCAGTTGGTTGGCCAAGTAGCTGCCTTCCAAATTTCTTGGCATAGACAAGTGAGCACTTTCAATGCTGCATCCATTTGTTGAAACATCTCAATGGCATTCCACCAATTCCTGCAGCCTTGTTTTTCGCCAGTGCCTTCAGTGCTGCTTGGACTTCTTCCTTCAGTACCATCTGTTCCTGATCATATGTGACCTCCTGAAATTGTTGAACATCCACTAATTCTTTTTGGTATAGTGACTCTGTATATTCCTTCCATTTTCTTTTGATGCTTCCTGCATTGTTTAATATTTCCACCGTAGAATTCTTCGGTATTGCAACTTGAGGATTGAATTTTTTCTTCAGTTCTTTCAGCTTGAGAATTGCTAAGCGTTTTCCTCCCTTTCAATTTTCTATCTCAAGGTCTTTTCACATGTCATCATAATACTTTACTTTGTCTTCTCAAGCAGCCCTTTGATATCTTCTGTTCAGCTCTTTTACTTCAGGATTTCTTCCTTTTGCTTCAGCTATTCGATGTTCGAGAGCAAGTTTCAGAGTTTTTTCTGACATCGGTTTAGGTCTTTTTTTCTTTCTTGTCTTTTTAATGACTTCTTGCTTTCTTCACGTATGATGTCCTTGATGTCATTCCACACCTCGTCTAGTCTTCAATCATTATTGTTCAACGCCTCAAATCTATTCTTGATATGGTCTCTAAATTCAGGTGGGATATACCCAAAGTCATTCTATGGCTCTCATGGACTTTTTCTAGTTTTCTTCAGTTTCAACTTGAACTTGCATGTAAGTAATTGATGGTCTGATCCACAATGGGCCCCTGGCCTTGTTCTGACTGATGATATTGAGTTTTTCCATAGTCTCCTCCACCGATATAGTCGATTTGATTCTTGTGTCTTTCATCTGGTGTGGTCTACATGTATAGTCACCGTTATGTTGGTGAAAAAAAGGTATTTGCAATGAAGAAGTCTTTGGTCTTGCAAAATTCTGTCATGCAATTGCTAGCATCATTTCTATCATCAAGGCCATGTTTTCCAATTACTGATCCTTCTTCTCTGTTTCCAATTTTCACATTCCAATCACCAGTAATTATCAGTGCATCCTGAGTGCATGTTGCATCAACTTCAGACTGTAGAAGTTGGTAAAAATTTTAATTTCTTCATCTGTGGCCTTAGTGGTTGGCATGTAATTTCAATAACAGTCGCATTAACTGGTCTTCCTTGTAGGTGCATGGATATTATCCTATCACTGACAACCTTGTACTTCAGGATACATCTTGAAATGTTCTTTTTGATGATGAATGCAATGCCATTTCTTTTCAAGTTGTCATTCCTGGCATAGTAGTCCATATGATTGTACAATTCAAAATTACCAAACCAATACCAGTCTATTTCAGCTCACAAATGCCTAAGATATTGATCTTTATGCGTTCCATTTCATTTATGACAATTTCCAATTTTCCTAAATTCATACTTCATATGTTCCAGGTTCCGATTATTAATGGATGTTTGAAGCTGTTTCTTCTTATTTTGAGTCATGCCACATCAGCAAATGAAGGACCCGAAAGCTTGACTCCATCCATACTTCATTAAGGTCGACTCTACTTTGAGGAGACAGCTCTTCCCCGGTTGTATTTTGACTGCCTTCCAACCTGAGGGGCTCATCTACCAGCACTGTATCAGACAGTGTTCTACTGCTATTCATAAGGTTTTTCACTGGTTAATTCTTTTCAGAAGTAGACTGTCGGGTCCTTTATCCTAGTCTGTCTTAGTCTGGAAGCTCAGCTGAAACTTATCAGCCATGGGTGACCCTGCGGTATTTGAATACTGGTAGCATAGCTTCCAGCATCATAGCAACACACAACCCCCCACAGTACGACAAACTGTCAGATGTGTGGGGGGAGATAGTGTATATATATGTATATATATTGATTGATTGATTGACAGATAGATAGAATATAAAGGATCAAAATTAATCCTCTTAGTACAAGCAGGATAAAAATTGGAGAAGGAAATGCACAAAGAACAATCAGATTCATGCTCTAATATATAAGCTAGCCATAAAAGTACACTTTTCCCTAGTGAAGCATGTACCCTGTAGGATTCCATGTAGTAAATGCTACTCATGCAATAGCAGATGGCTTTCCCTTTTGGCAATCTATGCGTCCAAGGAGGCACATTAACTCTTTCTAGACACTAGGGTACCATTTAGTTCACTGAAGCTGTAATGACTCAATTAAGTAAACGAGCTATTTATTAAGTACCTTAAGTGGGTTACCTTGTATTCACTTAACTGTTGAAAATATAGTATAATGAGTTTCATGCATTGTAGACTATGATATGGCTTTACGGCAGAAGAAATCATTTTATTTGCATTCTAGTGGTCTTTGAGAACTATAACTTGATTTAAGAAATATGGTTGCATTATGGATAAGTTACTGATATTATGAAGAAAACAATATATGATATCAGAAAAATAAAAGAAAATCATTTACAAAATTGCTAAAATAAAAACAAAACAAGGCCTACTAAATAGCAAATGCCATAATTTACTGAAAGGATTATCATGCAGATGTGTAGTTCTTTTTTTTTTCTTGCTTTTATTTTCTTAAAAATATTTGTCCTTCTGCCTCAGGAGAATCATTGATCACAGTATTCAAAACAAATACTCTACAAGAGAACAGGGGTGAAAAATAAAATTAAAAAAGTAGATATAATTTCACAAAAACATTGTGACTTTGAAAATAATTGGAAATATTATAGATTATCTACTTAATGCAATAAAAATCAATTTTATTTAAAACTATTAATAAATAGCTCACTTACTTAATCCAATGAATTGCCGTTTAACTGTATCACTTGAAAATATTATTACAACATAATGAATTGAATCAGTAATGAAGTGTTTTCATCCTTAAAATTCATAACTGCTGAGAATAGCATCATTTTGCTATTATTATGGCTAATAACAACTACCATTTGTTGAATATGTTCTACATAGCAGTCACAGTGTTGAGTGATTCAGTTACATGATTTTATTTAATCTTTATAACAACTATCAATAATTTTCAGATGAAAAACTGGTTCTCTGAAAATGGCTGAATAACCGTGTCAGAGTAAAAAAATGGTAACATTGGAATTCAGAAGTAGGTTTAGCTTCAAAACACATATTCAGAACCACTATCCTGTGGGATCAAGGTAAGTAAGGTATTAGAGAGATGACATTTTAACATCATAAAAACATAGAAATCTTATGAAAGTAGAGTATATATTTCATAAGGAGAGATCTTGAAGAAAAAAGAGACAAAGTAATCAAGAACAACAGGAGTAAATAAACTTAAAGATTTTAAGACAATTATTCCACTATGCCAGGAAAGAAGGACATGAGAGGGATGGAGATAAACAGATGTGAAGCCACAAATGTAAAATTTGTGCAGGATTTATCTTCTCAGTGATGTGCCAAAAGTCAGTAAGGCAAGTTGAGACTAAGGATATCAAAGCATAGATAACATTTGGGATAATTATAGCTCAAACTATGGAAGGGAATGAGAAAGAGATGGGTTGACAGATTTATACGTAGCATTAAACCTAGTTATTTTAGGGCAAGATTGATTTGTACTGGATCAAGTCAATGAAATTATGAATATTTCTTGAATAATGCTGTTGTTGTTGTTGTGTGCCGTTGGGTGGATTCTGACTCATAGCAACCCTATAGGACAGAGTAGAACCGCCCCCACATGGTTTCCTAGGCTGAAATCTTTGCTAGAGCAAATCTCCAGGCCTTTTCTCCCATGGACCGGCTGGTGGCTTCGAACTCCTGACCTTTAGGCTAGCAGCTGAGAGCTTAACCACCATGCTAGATAATTAAATTAATAAATAAAAGCATATCTGGGTTATCTTATGCTTACAGTTTTTCAAAGCAGCACAGAAGTGGTTTAGGGGATCTAGAGTTCTAGTTGCTGTAGAAGCCATGAGCCAGATTTTGGTACTCAGATTGTCTGAATTTGAACCATCCCTCCACTAGTTGGGGCCCTGGTGGTGCAGTGGTTAAGTGTTTGGCTGCTTAACAAAAGGTCAAAAGTTCAAATCCACCAGCTGCTCCTTGGAAACCTTATGGGGCAGTTCTACTCTGTCCTGTAGGGTTGCTATGAGTCAGAATCAACTCGATGGCAATGGTTTTGATTTTTGTTTTTGGTTATAGCTATATGTTCATTAATTAAGAACTTAGTCATTTCAATTATTAAGTGGTATGTCTAGAAAAAGATTGCTGTAAACATTATTTTTATTATTATTATTTATTTTATTTATCTTTTTTTATTTTATTTATTTTATTATTATTATTGTAAACATTGAATAATTAAATACATTGGTTAATTATTAGTATAAATTAAGGTTGTTAGAATCGCTTGATATAGCAGGTAGAACTAAGATAGATAAAGCAGCTTAAACTACTGATTTATTATAACATGTATAATATGTATATACTATATATAGTATCGACTTATTGTTGAATATTTGATTATTCTTCATTTCCTTTTGATGCTATAGCACTTTCAAGACTGCTGTGCATGTATTCACCAAAAATATTACCACTCAAATATTAAAAAATGTTTTTCCTTGCTAAAATTGCCCCAAAATTTGGTAGCTTAAAACAATTGTTTTATTTTCTTCCACATTTTTAAGAATGGCTCAGCTGGGTAATTATTGCTTGGGGTCTCTTAATGGACTTGCATTCAGATATTGGCCGGAACTGCAGACATCTGAAGACTCAACTGAACTGACACCCAAAACAGCACACTCAGGTGGCTGGGTATTGATACTGACTGCTGGGGCTCAGTTGGGGTTTTCTATCTCAATGCCAGTTCTTGGCTTTCCAGCATGACAGTCTCAAGGTAGCTGATCTTCTTATATAGTGACTGCTGCCCCCAGAAGGATCATCCCAAGACTCCTCAGAGGTCACAAAGCATGACATTTGCTTCATTCTATTTACTAGAAACAAAATCCAATAAGAGGGGATATAAAGCTTGTTTCTCAATGGAAGGTATGTCAAAGAATTTGCAGACATATTTTACAGTGACCACAAATATGTTGGGGAGATACTTATAACATAAAACTATTATTTGTCCCATTACAATGGAAAAGTCTATAGTAAAAAAATGTAGTTTATCACACAGAAATGATTTTTTTCTTATACTTTATTTTACCTTTATCCTCTTTGAAAGTATTATATGTTTATTTACCAACATTTGAAAAATACTAAAAATAATGAATATTTTTAAGATCATCCAAAACCTCTATAACATAGTAGATTATTTTATGTTTCTTTCTAGTCTTACTAAGATCAGAAAGATGCCTTACTAAAACTGAATTTTATAAAAATGTTATTCACCAGTTTTTCTCACTTTGTGCATTAGACCATCTCCTATATCAGTTAAATAATATTTATCTAGTCCAGAATGACTACTTTATCATAAATTATTTAATAATGACAAAAATCCATTTTGTGAATAATATAAAATCCTTACAGAATCCTTACTATAACTAGTTCCTTCAGTATAAAAATATTCAACTGTGTTCTCCACAAATATCAGAATTCTGTGGTCGTCCTTAGCAACATTTATGGGAATGTTTATATTCCGCTTCCTTTGGGGACATTCCTGTGTCTTGTGTGTTAGATGAAATCATGGCCCCCACAGAAATTCTTTGTTATGGTTATCACATACCACTTTCCACAGGTAGGTGTTCAACTGCTATATCATTTTGCAGCTTTTTAATTATTTTTACTATATGAAATTACAACCCATACTCAAGTTTGTGTCTCATTTTTTAATTAATATTACTTCATAGACATTTTTCATAAAATGTCCAACAACACTCAATAGATGTATTATAATGATTTGTACTTGCTACAATTATTATCACTGTTTGGAGAAAAATGATATAAAAGAAAGATGCTAAGATACAGCTGCTAATTAGAAAAGTATGTAACTGAGCAAGGAAGTATGGTATTAAAATAACTACTTTCTATGTAATCATACCCCTGAGCACCTTGGAGCTACCCAGAAAGGACCCAGCTTATAGCTGAATGCTGAGAAGAGCTTCTGCTTTACAGAGGGCTGGTGACTAATCTGACTAATTAAATACACAACAGGACTTGCTGCCTTAACACCGCCATGGCTGGACTAGCTAATCCATAAAGGGAATCATGAGTCTTCTGCCAGTATATCTCAATAAATAACAGTCTGTGGTATGCAGCCACTTTTGACTCTTGTGCTCAGGTAACAAAACCAGTGTGTCATGAATATCTGGGACAGAATCCTATATTTAATCCTAAATGCTTTGTTTACATGGGCATTGTCCACCCGTGTTTGTTACAGAAACTATACTTGTTGTCATGTGCCATCAAGTCTATTCAGACTCATAGTGACCCTATAGGACAGAATAGAACCTCTCCACAGGGTTTCCAAGGCTATAAATCTTCACAGAAGCAGAATACCATAACTTTCTCCCACGGAGAGGCTGGTGGGTTCAAACCTCTAACCTTTTGGTTAACAGCCAAGCACTTAACCATTGTGCCACCAAGGCTCCTTGATATCTGCTAGCCTTTCAAGCCCTTCATGAACTCCCTTCTGAACTTTTTATACACAACCTCTTGCATCATGTTGGAACTTCTAATTATTCTCAGATTTTAGAAGATAATTATCAAGGTCTTCCAAATATGTGGGCAATCATGTGAAAGCATAATTTAGACTGTTCAAAAAAAATGTATCAATTATGTCCCGGGAGTTGGTGTGATAATTTCTCCTATCAACAAAATTGTCGACCCAACTTGTCAATACTTTATTCCTTCCTAATTTGACAACACATAATCTGCATTCTAAAATAGACCACATACAAACCAAATCCTAAACTAATTATATACTTCTTCACTCAGAGCACCTTATTCCATGGTGGCTACTTCCTGTAGATGACAGCAGAGGGACATAGTTTGTTAGGAATATTTGCAGTGTGGATTTTTCCAATTCACAATATTGTGGTCCCAAAAGTCATGCAAATAATTTTGAGTTTCTTTGGAGCATATGACTGTAGCAGTAGTTACAACTGGCTAAAGCAAGTTTATTAGGAATTTCAGAACTCTCAAGGGAAGGACCATAAGCTCAATTATTTATGGGAATTCCTTCTCCTAAAGTTTACCAAGATGCCTCTGTTCTAATGCTTCCTGAAGACCAACTGCTCAATTTTACCTTAGATTAAGTTATAGCTCGGTAAAAATCGCTCTTAAACTCGAGTTCTATTATCAAGTTTTTTGTTAGCCTAATACTCATTCATCATCCAGAAATGTCACCTCAAACATGTAATCTAGGAAAAATTTAATGCATCCAAACTACTAGTTTTAAAGGTTGAGCGGTGAATGTGCCTTTCCCAGAGTTCTTTGCATCTGGAAGTAAAGGAAGGGGAGCAGTTCCTCTTTGAAGTTAAATGTGAGAGAAATGAGGTGACGGCACTGCAAGGTAACTTACACTCCAGCATGTGGCAGAAGCCAAATTGTATGGCAACATTATAGAACTATTTAGCTTATTTATCCTTAGCTGGCTCATCAGTAAATTGAAGGATTTGTAATTAGTTATAACACTTTGGCGAGACACAAATGATGAAATACATGGGAAGCCTTCAAACATCACCTGGCAGAGAGTAAGTAAGGGTTTGCCGTATTAGTTGTGGTGGTAGTAGTGGCAGTAGCTGTAGTAGCAGCAGCAGCAACAATGGTAACTGGGGTAGTGTTAGCATGAGAGAATAAAGCTGAACTTAGAACTAAAGGTGAGAAACAAAGAAAACCCTGATGACATTCTGACATTGTAATTATCACTGAAACATCATGCATACCTCCTTTCTTTACTTACGTGAGTTACACAAATATCCTTCCAATAATTTCTATTTGCCAAGGCTAGCTTGAGTCATATTTCCCTTTGTAGCTGAAAGAGTGCCACTAGTACGTAAAGTTACGCTTGGTGAAACTATATACCAACTTAAAAGAATTCCTTGACATTCTGGAGGGCCTCAAAGATCAGTGAGATTGAGGAAAAATAAATTTGAAGATGACCTAGTCTAAGTAAGGCATACTTGAGTAGAAAAAGTCATCTGACTTTCTTCCTTCTAAAGTAAAATATCCACATATGTAAAAAGCTGAAAGGTCATTGCTAGAGGCTGAGGTTGTGATCAACAACCATAAGCCCTTCCAAAATTCTACCTTTAGGATTAGATCCTGTCATTTACCACTTCCTACTATGCCCATGTCTTTCAGTCTGCCCTTCACAACCCCAGTAACCTTTGAAAGAAATCTAAAACACGCTACATGAAAGCATAGTATATTTTGAAAATATCATAACAATATTTTCTCTTTCACAAATGCACAAACAAATTATAAAAGGATACCTAGATTCTTTAGTTGGGGGATATCTTCAGTCATTGAATTCTACCTTCCATATCAAATAAAATAGAGATATCTTTGCATTGGACATGATTTTTGTCTCCAAAATCACTTGCAATCATTCTTTAGTTACTGATCCTGCCTATGTTCCATAACAATATTTTTATGTCACTGTTGTTCATATAACAAGGTTGGTTACATTAGAAATTTTGACTCAAGTTCAGAGGCAAGGTCCAAGACTCAGAAAGCCTGTTTGCTGTTAGAGAAGAATTTATACATCTATTTGTTAAAGTTTTTCTTGAATTCTGTGCTATACTTTAGTGTCCTTCCCATAATTTATACTTAAATTAATATGTGTTGCTTAAACTAATGTAAGTTTCTACATATTATTTTTAACCAAAGTATTTTTAATAAGTGAGAACAAGTATTATACACTCATCTCAGTAGTATTCACTATATTTACCTGGGAAGAACTTGCTTACCTCCCCTTCTGGAAGATACACATTGCTCCAACACTAACTTTATGTACACTGTATATGTAAAATCAAACTGTTTTCTATAGGATTGAGTCAGTTACCATTGTTGTTAGAGAAAAATATCCATATTGGATGGTGTGGTTTGTTTATTTTTTTACATGTTACATGTTTGGTTGGTTAATATGTGATTTGATAATTATTGAGAAAGAAATTTGTACCACACTTTAATCACCTGTTACAACTCTTGCTAGTCTTCTGCTACATTTTTGTTTATCTTTAATAGAAGACTTATACCAACTTACATAGGACTTCTAGGCAACAGAGCACTATAAACAGAAGCACCACACCGTCCGTCCACAACAAAGACCTGAAAAACTAAGTCAAACAGAGCCAAACGTCAATCCTGAAACCCTAAACATCAAATGAAGAAATAAAGAACTCAGCCAAGCACCAAATGGAAAAAGAAACTGATAGAGAACAGAGAACAAGGCGAGATATATGCAGAGGTCCCCATCAGCTAACGCAGCATGAATTCGCCATTTTGAACTCCTGTTGGAGATTGGCAAACAGGGAGTATGGGAAAGCAGATTCACAGAGCTCCTAGCAGGAGACAAAAGAACCGGTAACCAGCAATATATGCTTTTCCACCTCCTATTCTTCTTCACCCCCCACTCAGCCCCCTCTGCTTCCTCTGGCCACAGTCTCTTGGCCAGGAGGCACCTTGGCTTCAGCCCTTGCCACTTAGATTCACTAGCTGGCTACCTGAGTGCCATTTCTTTGTTGTTGGTGGTGTTTTTTTCTGCTTTTTTTGATTTCTCCCATACATCTTACCACCTCCTCATCCTTTCTTTCAAATACTTGGGTCCATGTGCCATCTTTGCTTCTTTCTGAAAGGCTGTGAAATGCGGCTCAACTGTGGAACTACTTCCTGGCCCACACTGCCATGATAGTGGGATCCCTGGGGCTTTTTTGTTTGTTTGTTTTCTTTTTCTTTTCTCAGTTTGGGAGCCCCTCAAGCCACACTGTACTATGTGGCTTAAGAGCTACTTCCTCAGTCTGTACAGCCTCACAGTGGGATTCCTGGGGGCATATATTTTTTCCTTTTTTGGTTTATTTTTCTTTTCTTTTTATCTGTTTATTTTTTTCTGTTTGTTTTTGATTTCTTTTTTATCCTTTTCCCTCTTTCTCTTCCTTCATTTATCAGTTTCTTGACTCTTTATACTTACATTCACTTCCTAAATCCTGAATACTTGACGCTGTGTGACACCTCTACTCCTTCTAGCCAGGCTGTACTTAGCAGCCTGGGAGCCACTTCCCCAATCTTCGCAGCCACACTGGTGACATCCTTGGGGCGTTGTTTTTCTTTTTTTGTAATTTTTCTTTCCTTATTTTTTACCTTTTTTTTTTTCCTTTTTGTTTTTCTCCATTTCTCAATCTCTCATCACTCCACTACAAAAGCAAGCTCCCATAGCACTATTTTTTGTTTCTTTCTTTCTTCCTTTTTGGCCCCTGTTTCTCTCTCTTCTCTCTCTTCTTTCCCATACACATCTTAACTTCACACATCAAAATCGTCCCCTTCCTTCCTCCCTACCTGCCCTGTGCACTGAACACCACACCCCTGACAACACAGGCATAGACAAGCAGATCCTGCCCTGCACTGAATACCAGCTTGCCCTGTCAGCCCTAGTATGTGCTGCAAACAACCCATCCAAGCAACTTCCCTTCAGCTAGAACTACCCTGCTGTACCATAGCTGAGCGACTGACCCTACCCATTGTACAATGAGGTGAAAAGTATCATGCCCACAGAAGAGCAAACAACAAAAACACACAACCCACCTGCTCAGACATAACCAAATAAAATAAAAAAGCAGGATGAAACAAACAAATCTACAATCAATGAACAAGGAAAATAACTATAGAATCTCCCAAAGACAGAAAATATCAAATATATATATATTAAAAAAAGGACAAGATGGTTTCAGTAGGTGTCAAAATAAAACACCAGATGACTTTACAATAGAAGAAACAGCATTAGAACTACCTGATATGGAATTCAAATCTCTAAGAGTTGCAGCACAAAGGCGAGAAAAATGAGGGAAAAACAGAGAAATTCATGGAAATAGCAGACAAAATACATAGAAAATACAGATAAAAATGTAAGAATTCAGGAAAATAATACAAGAACAAAATGCCAAAATAAATTCACAACTAGAAATCATATAAAAACAACAATTAGAAATCCAAAAGATAAACAACAAGATTTCAGAAATGGACAGTGTCATAGAAGGGCTGAGGAGGAGGTTTGAAACAATAAAGACAGGATTAGCAAAATTGAAGACAAACTCTTGGATACAACTCTGAGGAAAAATCAGAAAACAGTATGAAGAAAGATGAAGACACTCTGATAATTAGGTGAGATACAATCAAAAGCAAAAATTTGCAAGTGATCAGAGTTCCAGAACAGTGGGAGAAAACAGAAAACACAAAGAGGATCACTGAAGAACTACTGACAGAAAACTTTCCCAATATCCTGAAAGATGAAAAGCTGACCATCCAAGAAGCTCAACAAAGCCCATATAGGATAGACCTCAAAAGAAAATCACCACAGAATATCATAATCACCCTCACTAAAACCAAGGACAAAGAATCCTGAGAGCAGCTAGAGAAAAACAAAAAGTCACATACAGAGGAGAAACAGTAAGACTAAACTCAGAATATTTGGCAGAAACCATGCAGGCAAGAAGACGATGGGATGACATATATAAAACCTCGAAAGAAAAATATTGCCAGGCAAGAATAACATATCCAGTAAAACTCTCATTCATATACGATGGTGAAAATAAGACATTTCCAGATATACAGAAATTAAGGGTCTATATAAAAACCAAACCAATTTTTCAAGAATTATTAAAGGGAGTCCTTCCGTCTGAGAAAAAACAGCATCAGACCACAGGCTGAATCTAGGACACAAGATCTTATCAGCCAGATACCAACCTAGAAAATGAAAGCTCAAGGACAGTCCAAAACCAGAAGAATTACAGCAGAGAACTAGAGAAGTTAATCTGTAAATGACCACAACATCAGAATAATAAAAGAAGGAATAAACGGTATAGGTATAGA
This sequence comes from Dugong dugon, assembly GCA_030035585.1. Taxonomy (NCBI): domain Eukaryota; kingdom Metazoa; phylum Chordata; class Mammalia; order Sirenia; family Dugongidae; genus Dugong; species Dugong dugon. The sequence continues at coordinate 43,294,486 of CM057477.1, read as the reverse complement.
ACTAATACCAAGTGATGTTAAAAATCTGAACAGACCCATAATGAGAGAAGAGATTAAAAAGGTAATTAAAAAAAAAACAGTCAACAACAACAACAAAAAAAAAATACCCTGGCTCAGATGGCTTCACTGGAGAATTCTACCGAACATTCAGAGAAGAGCTTATACCAGTACTATTCAAACTATTTCAGAACACAGAAAAGGGAGTGACACTTCCAAATTCATTCTATGAAGCCAGCATAACCCTGATACCAAAACCAGGCAAAGATGCCACAAAAAAAGAAAATTACAGACCAATATCTCTCATGAATCTAGATGCAAAAATTCTCAACAAAATTCTAGCCAATAGAATTCAGCATCATATCAAAAAATTATACAACATTACCAAGTAGGATTCATACCAGGTATGCAAGGATGGTTCAATATTAGAAAATCAATCAACATAATCCACCACATAAATAAAAGAAAAGAAAAAATCAAACATCTCAATTGATGCAGAAAAGGCATTCAACAAAGTCCAGCACACATTCCTGATTAAAAAAACTCTCAATAAAATACATATAGAAGGAAAATTTCTCAACATAATAAAGCGTGTCTAGGCAAAACTAACGGCCAACATCAGTCTTAATGGAGAGAGGCTGAAAACATTCCCCTTGAGAACAGGAACAAGACAAGGATGCCTTTTATCACCATTCCTATTTAATATTGTGCTGGAAGTTCTAGCTCGAGCAATAAAGGTAAGAAAAAGAAATAAAGGGCATCCAAATTGGTAATGAAGAAGTAAAACTGTCCCTGTTTGCAGATGATATGATACTATACATAGAAAACCCAAAAGACTTCACAAGAAAACTGGAACTAACCCAAAGATTCAGCAGAGTAGCAGGATACAAGACAAACTTACAAAAATCAGTTGGATTCCTATATGCCAATAAAGAGAATGATGAAAAGGAAATCAAGAAAACAAAATTATTTTTAATAGCCCCTAAAAAACTAAAATACTTAGGAATAAATCTAACCAGGGATGTAACAGACCTATACAAAGAAGACTACAAAACACTACTGCAAGAAAGCAAAAGAGATCTACATAAATGGAAAAACATACCACGCACACGCATAGGTAGACTCAACATAGTAAAAACGACAATTCTACCAAAAGCAATTTACAAATACAATGCAATCTCAATCCAAATACCAACTATATTCTTTAAAGAGATGGAAAAAACAATCATTAACTTTATATGGAAATGGAAGAAGCCCCAGATAAGTAAAGCACTGTTAAAGAAGAATAAAGTAGGAGGACTCGCATTTTCTGACCTCAGAACCTACTATACAGCTACAGTAGTCAAAACAACCTGGTACTGGTACAATGACAGATACATTGACCAGTGGAACAGAACTGAGAACCCAGATGTAACTCCATGCACCTACAGTCACCTGATCTTCAGCAAGGGCCCAAAGTCCATCAAATGGGTAAAAGACAGTCTCTTTAACAAATGGTGCTGGCAAAACTGGATGTCTATCTGCAAAAAAATGAAACAGGACCCATATCTCACACCATATAAGAAAACTAATTCAAAATGGATCAAAGACCTAATTATAAAGCCAAAAACTATAGTTCATAGAATAAAAAATAGGATCAATGCTATCAGCCCTAATACACAGCATTAACAGGATACAAACCAAAACCCACAACACACAAACTCCAGAAGATAAGCTAGATAACTGATATTTTCTAAAAATTAAACAGTTATGCTCATCAAAAGACTTCACCAAAAGAGTAAAAAGAGAATCTACAGACTGGAAAAAAATTTTAGGACATTAGAAGTCAGACAAAGATCTAATCTCTAAAATCTGCAAGAAACTCCAGCACCTCTACAACAAAAAGAAAAATAATCCAATTAAAAAATGGGAAAAGGAAATGAACAGACTTGTCACCAAAGAAGACATTCAAGTGGCCAATAGACACATGAGGAAATGCTCGGGATCACTAGCCACTAGAGAAATGCAAATCAAAACCACAATGAGATATCATCTCACCCTGTAATTACTGGCATGAATCAAAAAAACTGGAAATAAAAATGTTGGAGAAGGTGTGGGAAGACTGGAAATCTTATGCACTGCTGGTGGGAATGCAAAATGGTACAACCGTTTTGGAAAATGATATGGTCCTTCTGTAGAAAGCTAGAAATAGACGTACCATACGATCCAGCAATCCCACTCTTAGGAATATATCCTAGAGAAATAAGAGCTGTCACATGAATAGACATCACACACCCATATTCATTGCAGCATTGTTCACAGTTGCTGAAAGATGGAAACAACCTAGATGCCCATCAACAGATGAATGGATAAACAAACCATGGTACATAAACACAATGGAGTATTATGCAACAATAAAGAACAATGAAGAATCTGTGAAGCATCTCCTAACATGGATGAAACTGGAGGACATTATCCTAAGTGAAACAAGTCAATCACAAAAGGACAAATATTGTATGAGACCACTACTGTAAAAACTCATGAAAAGTTTCACACACAAAAAGAAACAATCTTTGATGGCTACAAGGGATGTGAGGGGTGGAGATGGGGGGGAAATACTAAATAGACCGTAGTAAGTGGTAACTTTGGTGAAGGGTAAGACAGTACACAGTACTGAGGAAGCCAGCACAACTTGTACAAAGAAAGGTCATGGAAGCTCCATAGATACATCCAAACTCCCTGAAGGACCAAATTCCTGGGCTGAGGGCTGTGGGGACCATGATCTCAGGGAACATCTAGCTCAATTGGCATAACATAGTTTGTAAAGAAGATGTTCTACTTTCTACCTTGGTGATTAGTGTATGGGGTCTTAAAAATCCTGTGAGCAGCCATCTAAGATACTCCACTGGTCTCACCTCTTCTGGAGCAAAGGAGAATGAAGAAAACAAGATACAAGAGAAAATTAGTCCAAGGACAAATGGACCGCAACTACCACGGCCTCCATCAGACTGAGTATAGTATAACTAGATGTTGACCAGCTATCACCACTGACCGCTCTGACAGGGATCACAACAGTGTCCTGGACAGAGCTGGAGAAAAATGTAGAACAAAATTCTAACTAACAAAAAAAGACCAGACTTACTGGCCTGACAGACACTGGAGAAACCCCAAGAGTATGGCCCGTGGAAACCCTGTTAGCTCAGTAATGAAGTCACTCCCAAGGTTCACCCTTCAGCCAAAGATCAGACAGCCCCATAAAACTAAACGAGACCAATAGGGCACGACAGTCCATGGACAAGGACTAGAAGGCAAGAGGGGACAGGAAAACTGATAATAGGGAACCCAAGGTTGAGAAGGGAGAGTGTTGTCATGTCGTGGAGATGTTAACCAATGTCGTAAAACAACATGTCTACTGTTTAATGAGAAACTATTTGTTCTGTAAGCCTTCATCTAAAGCACACACACAAAAAAAAAGTTGAAAAATATTATTGCTAATTTTTGTAACTTATCTGTCAGAAATATTTTTATTAGTTTTTTTTTTACTTTTTAATTTCACTTAATTAAGGTATTTTAACATTTAAGTGTAGTCAAATACAGTAATGTTATCCTTTGCAGTTTTTCTAAGTCTTTTAAGTTTACAAATTTATTGCCCTTCCAAATTTTTCATTAAGTATCCAAATATTTTAATTGGAGATTTTCTTGAATTTTTATTTTTATTTTAATATAATTGACCTGTCTAGCAAAGTTGATTTTTATTTGGAGGTGTGTTATATTTTAATGGACTAAAACGATATATACATATATTTTTAAATGCAAATTCATTTATTCAATATATTTTCTTAGTTGATCGATAATCTTTTATTTAATGTAATTCTTAAATATGATATGATCTATTACTATGTTTTCTAGTCTGCTTCATTGCTTTATCTGTTCTTTTACTAATACCACACCATTTTAATTAATTTGTCATATATTTAGTGTCTGATTTAGTTAGTGTTAATCCTTGTCTTATTTATTTTCTATTATATTTTCTTGCTTATCTACATTTCTGCATGAGTTAACCTGAGATGACTGAATGCCCAACTCTATTCTTTTTACGTTTTTCATAGAATCTCAATGCTGCTAACTCATAAACGCAAAATGCTTTTCAGATTAGTACAGCTTTATCTTATCAGAGTCTGAAGTTATCTATGGGAATCAGCCAAAAACTCTTTTTCCTTCTTTCCCAGTCAGATTATCTTTATAGAAGCAGAATGCTTCCATTTATGGAAAGCATTTCTTTATCCAGATTTTTTAATATTGCATTTAAGAGAAGATTCCTTTGAATTTCAAGTACATAATAGATTTTTGTGATTGATTACTGGTGATATATTTTCTTTTCTTTGTTGGAAATTTATCTAAGTGTTTAGGTTTTTTTTTTTTTTTGCAAAACTTTTTTGACTAAGTATGTATGATAGTTAAGATTGTGTGACATCTTGGCTGGGCCATGATTCTCAGTGGTTTGGCAGTTATGCTGTAGTTTGGCAGCTAAGTAATAATGTAATGAGATCTAACATAATGTAATCACCTCCATGATAAGATCTATGAGTAGCCAATCAGTTGAAAGGGAGTTTCCTTGGTGGTGCCACCTGCACCCAATATACGCAGTTTCTGGTAAAGTTCGCTAGCTTTTGCTCCCTTTCCATCCTCCATCTGGCTCCTCATCTGACCACAGGTTCTTGGGATCTGAGCTAGCAGCTTACCTGTTTATCTTGGGATTTGTCAGCCTTCACAGTTGGTGAGCCAAAGACCTGCCTCAGAGCTGCCAATCTTGGATTCATTGGATCCTGCAGCTGCATGAGTCCGGAGAAGCCTCCGGACTAACCCCGGGCTTGGGACCTTCCAGCTTCTACAACCATGTGAGTCATTTCTTTGATTTAAATCTCATTCACTCTCTTTGTCTGTCTCTGTCTCTCTCTCTCTCTCTCTCTCTCTGTATGTATATACATATATGCTTCACTGGTTTTGCTTCTCTAGAGAACCCAGCCTAAGACAGTATGAAAAACTAGACATTGATACAGAGAAGTTTTGATAAATGAAAATAATATATGATCTTTTCTCTCAGAGAAATCATTCTATATTGCCATCTTGATAGTGCAAGGGAACAAAGTATTGTAAGTGGAGAGTATCGAAGGTAAGAGTGAGTTCCTGGGTGGTGTACCTGGTTAACACGCTTGACTGCTAACTTAAAGGTTGAAGAGTCCATCCAATCCATCCAGAGATGCCTCAGAATAAAGGCCTGGTGTTCTACTTCTGAAAAATCAGCCAGTGAGAACCCTATGGATCACAGTTCTACTCTGACACACATGAGGTTGCCATCAATCAGAGTAAAATCCATGGCAACTTTTTTTTTTTTTTAATATCAAAGGTACAAATTTTATATAACCGCCAGTCTTAAGTAGTAATGTTAGTACTTTTGTATAAGGAAGTTTTATCTCTGACTCAGTAATGTGACCCAGTAGTAAAACAACTGCAAAATAGGGAGCCAGGGAAAGTGACTACATAGAAGAGATTCCTAGAAACTGTATAGGTGCAGCAAGTGCTAGAAATTCCTACATAAATACAACAGCTTGACTGCATATACAAGATGAAGCTCTATTAAATGTAGTTTTGCAGGATCATAAAAAAAGAATATCTTTCATCAAGAACAAAATTTAGAAAATAACATTGAAATTTAAAAAAATTTAGTGTTATGTTAGTAGAGTTATAAATACAAATATTTTTTAGTGTTGTAATAGTATGTTTGAAAGATAATTTTAAGCTGAAGGTTTTGTGACTTTTAATTGTTCTTTCTTCAAAAAATTACCTAGAAATTATCTTAATGCACAATTCTTTATAATTCAGTCACATATCAGACGGTCACTTGAAAGTGCACAATCATAGGGAGAACATTATTCTGATAATGGGAAATCAAAATATTATATTTAAGGGAGACAAACTAGTAATATAGCTTTATTTTGAGTATAATATGTAATTGCGAGCCCAAAATTTTTTTAATGTTGTCTATAATTTATAACATTAACTCAATTAATTAAATTAATTCTATAATTTAATTTGAGTACAATCTAAATACAGTTAAGTGGAAATCATGGTAATTATATGTTATTATAATGCTATATATAGAGTTGTCATGGGCAAATAATATATAAAGAGAATGTTATTATTGCATATACTTTCTAAGCATATGGAAGAAGCATACAATGTTTTTGTTGTTGTTAGGTGCCGTTGAGTTGGCTCTGACTCATAGCGACCCTATGTACAACAGAAAGAAACACTGCCTGGTCCTGCTCCATCCTCACAATCGTTATGCTTGAACTCATTGTTGCAGCCACTGTGTCAATCCATATCGTTGAGGATCTTCCTCTTTTCTGTTGACCCTCTACTTTACCAAGCGTGATGTCCTTCTCCAGAGACTGAGCCCTCCTGACAACATGTCCAAAGTATGTGAGATGTAGTCTTACTATTCTTGCTTCTAAGGAGCATTCTGGCTGTGTTTCTTCCAAGATAGAATTGTTTGTTCTTTTGGCAGTCCATGGTATATTCAACATTCTTCTCCAACACCACAATTCAAAGGCATCAATTCTTCTTCCGTCTTCCTTATTCATTGTCCTGCTTTCGCATGCATATGAAGTGATTGAAAACACCATGGCTTGGGTCAGGGGCACCTTAGTTTCAAGGTGACATCTTTGCTTTTTAAAACTTTAAAGAGGTCTTTTGCAGCAGATTTGCCCAATGCAATGCCTCCTTTGATTTCTTGTCTACCGCTTCCATCGTGTTGATTGTTGATCCAAATAAAATGAAATCTTTGACAACACCTATCTTTTCTCCATTTGGAGGCTGCGTATCGTAGTAGTAAAGAATGTGGTCATTAGAGTATGTAGGTTCAATATATTATCTCTGATACTGACCACCAATGTGCCTCATTCCTCTCGTCTGTAAAATAAGGGAAATGGGCACTTTACACGTATTGTTGTTTTGAATATTGAAGTGAATTTTACAAATAAAATATTAACGCTAGCTGTGATTACTGATAATAGTAGACTGTCTCTTCATAATCAGGTTTTTAATTGCTTAATTCCTCTTGTTTTTTTCCTTTGGTTAAGCGGCAAGTGAACCACCTAAATGGGGCCCAGAAAGCATGGACTATAGAGCACGATTAAGGATCTATCCATCCTGGAGCACTCCAAATACAACATTTATTTTTTACTTTCAAAGGTGAAGTCTAGAGATCATTTCATGTGTATATGTGTATGTACATGTCTAACTTGATTAATTAAAATATTTGTAAATGCATATATACAAAATACATTTTCAGAGCAATTATCTGCTAGATGGAATTTAAGTCTGGTAAGTCAACTTATTCAAGACAGAAACTTTTACACATTGAATACGGGCAAAATGGAGTGGGAAACTTTGTGAACAATCCATAATTCAAACCTCAAACTCATGTATATGGCATATAAATCAGGAGTTTTCTTTGGCTAGCAGTGTCCTTTTTGTCCCAGAAAACCATATGGACTTATCAAATACGAAGGCTGAAAATAACCACCGAGGTCCTCTAAATCAATGCTCTTATCACAGAACTAAGTCAACAAAATTGGTTGGTGAAAACATGTTTATGAAGGGTTTCACATGTATTAGGTCCAGAGTTTTAAAAAAATGTGTGAATTCTGTATTCTGTTTACATTTTTCACAGAATCTCAATGCTACTAATTCACAAACACAAAATGCTTCTCAGATCAGTACAACTTTATCTTATCTGAGTTTGGAATTATCGAAATGCATTTAAGACCAAAAACTTTGCAACATTCATTAAACCATACTTTTTATCACATGTTAGTTCATTGCTTGAGCCTTCATTTTAATATGACCATCATTTTTTAAAACTAGATGTGTGCTATTAAAAGCATTGTATATTTTAAAATTGAAACAAAATTTATTTATTGCTGTGTACTTTATAAACATACGTAGCAGTCAATCTTTGGTGGAATGTTCAAAATGACATTTTATTAAAGAAAACAAAGTAGCAAAATCTGATCAAGAGGTATTATATTTTAACTATCTTTTTCCTAGAGAAATACTAAAATTAGGCCTGAAAAGTGCATGCATTCTATTTCCTAATATAAAAGAAATGTTTCACCTCCTTTCACCAGAACTGCAGAACAAAACAGGGTAACAAAAATGCCTTTAACTGACATGTAGCAGAATAGTTACTGCTTTTAATGTCAGTGCATTGTACAACCAAGTATTGAAATTCATAAAACATCGCTGTTGAAAAAAGATTCTCTTTTCTCTTTACCTTCTTTATCTATTTTATTTTCTTACTTATTTCCAACAATTCCTGCACTGCATGAACACTATTGTGTTCCACCAACCACACATTCTCAATTTTCCTTACACTGTCATTTTATTGAAATGTTTTCTCAAATGGGAGAATGACCCCTGCGATGTTAATGTATGTGGACAAGTTGCTATCCATTCTACAAAATGTAGCACAGTAGATAGTAAATAGTGAGTACCCTATTGGTTTTGTATAATGTAAATGGATGGAAACTAACATAATTAATGTGTATTTCTATATATTATGCACAGCCTTATATACCTATGTATATTATATGCAATATGTAATATATTGCATTTCATTAATTCTAAGATCCATATTTTCAAATATTTGGAAACAGTTTGATTCTCACAAATCATGTGATTAGAAGACATTGGGCAATATTTTATTTGACGTGGCTTTAATTGAGATAGTTCAACTGCAGGTTTCTTAACATGATATAATGGTGCATTTTACAATTAATGCCGTATGTCTTAGTTACCTAGTGCTGTTATAACAGAAATACCACAAGTGGATGGTTTAAAAATAAAAATAAACAGAAATTGATTTTCTCACAGTTCTGGAGACTAGAAGTCTAAATTAAAGTCTCAACCTTGTCAGTTCCTTCCTTGTCAGTAGCCCCCAGCATTCCTTGGTTCCTAGGCTTGAGGAGGATCCTCACATGGCATCTATTTTCACCTTTGTGCATGTCTCTGTGTCTATTCTGGTCTTTTTTATAATTCAGAATTGGTGCGGTTTAGAATCCACCTTACAGTAGTATAGACTCATTAACATAACGAAAGAAAATGCTATTTCCTAACTGGATCACAGCCACAGGTACAAAGGTCAGGAATTCAACACATATTTTTTGGGAATACAATTCAATCCATAACAATATCTTAATTTCAATAAAATATTCTGGTGGGTTCACTTTTTCTTAGATAGTAAGACCTTGTTTATATTTTCAGATGTGTGTTTACCTTAGTGACAAGGATGAAGGGAAGATTGGTGATTTGTGAGAGCAAGTCTTGATAGAGGAGCCCTGTCTGAGGGTAGTCAAGAATTGAGTAAGAGGTGGTTGCTTGAATCACATTGTGATCTGCAGGGGTCATGTTGCTATGAAACATGCAATGTTTCATAGGAAATGGAGAAAACAACTCTGGTCAATGTAGACTCTATTTTAGTCATTCTTCTGTTGTGATAGATAAAATTTTTGTTCTTTTCTGTGTTTGTCTTGAAGCAAAAGTTCAAAGTGGGATCTCAGGTAATCAGTTAATCAGGTAAGTAATTAAAAATTGATAATTATAATTTTTTATAATATATATAATTATAATGACATGATTATAAATATGTAAATATATATATATGGTATCTGTGTGTATTTGTGTGTGTGTGTCTATTTGGTGGAAAGAAGATATTATGCTCCTTTTCTTTTTAGGGAGTCTTGGCCTATTTAGGAGGGAAATTCTTTCTTCTTTCCCAATGCAGAGAAACATTGGAAAGGGAGATTTTAATCATCTCCTCACTCTCTTATTCTTACTTCTGTTAAAGGAGTAGCTAATCAAGAGTTTGATATCCACTGGACCATGATTTATTTGAGTAACCAACCAACCCATTGGCAATCAAGTCGATTCCAACTCATAGCAACCTTATAGGACAGAGTAGAACTGCCCCATGGCGTTTCCGAGGAGTGGCTGTTGGATTCGAACTGCTGACCGTTTGGTTAGCAGCCAAATGCTTAACCACTGCACCACTGGGGCCCCATTATTTGAGTAGTAGAAATATTGTTTTATTAGAGGTCAATTATCATTTGAATTACAACACTTCAATCCTCTCCCACATTCTTCTTCCTCTTCTTGTTTTATGGATCAATAGGAATCAGGTCCTTTCCTTGTTAAGCAGGAGTCATATGTTTGCTTCCTTCTTTTCTCATGCTACAATAGTCACAGACTGCTGTCCAAGTCATTATTTAGGCAGTCAAGGCAAGTAGGAACCAATCATGAGAGACAGAGCATTCATTTTGTTCTCTTCTGATGATGTCTAATTGAGAGAAACAAACCTACAGCCTCATCCCTGGGCCATGTGAACAGACTTGGAGTTTATTCTGCAGACCTAGTCATCTTACTCTGTTTCTTCATTGGCACAGTGAAGGGTACATATCCCAAACGTGAGGTTTACATGGAAAGATGAAAGAAAAGTTTGGTCTTTTGTGCTAAACTCTATTATCCAATATGTTTGGTTACATATCATGTTTTTGTATAGTCAGAAGTAGAAGAAAAAGAAGGGACAAGTGCACCATAAAATACTAACAGATATCATCACAAAGTACTTATTTCATTAATGCTCCGTGATAAGAACTTTGGATACATCATCTCACTCCATTCAACATCTCTATAAATTAGTCTCTATGTTTATCTTTATTTATCTGGTGAGCTAATGGAGCCTCAAAATGTTTAAGTACCTCATCAAGATCAAACAGGTGATAAATGGTAAAATCAGGCTTCAAAACATGGTCGTTCTGACTCTAGACCCTGAGTTCTTACACTGGACTTAATACAGGACAGTCCTTTTGGCTCAGTGATTCCAAGAAAACAGCTGCTAAGCGAAGACATAACTGTGATTTTAAAAAGACAACTGCCACTGCTGCTGTTGTTTCCTTGCTTGCATGTGGGGTGTAGACACCAGAACAGAGCAGAAAAAGTTTGTTTTTGATTGTGACCATCATCTCCAAAGGTTGAACATGGAGTCCAGTGGTGAGATAGTAGATCACAGACATGACTAGGGGCACAGGTGTGTTTCTAGATAGTTCAGGGGTCATCACAGGAACAGAGAAACCCTGACTAAAAGAGGTGGGGAGCAGACTTCTTCCTTACATCCCAGACAGCAGGGCTTCTCCTGTCTTAACATTAGGGCCTGGCAAGCCAGACTGGTTTCCCTGGATACAGGAGCTTCCTGCTTAGAGGCACTGAATCATCAAGTGTGTCTGAATTTGCTCAGGCAATCTCAGAAAACACAAATGTTCCTTGAAAAATATGAGAAGCTCTATTTTTAGAAAAGTGAGCACAAAGAAGTTGGTTTATAAAACATTATACATGGCCATATTTTATCTAGTTTTACATGTCTTAAAGTGCTGTAGTGACGTCTAAGGGAATCTGCTCTGTTGTGGGAACAAGGTAATGTCAGCAGAGACTTCTGGGGAAAAACAATATTAAATGGTTGACAACATTGTTCTTCTAAATGGTCTTTCATTAGGAGAAGTTCATCAGACTGCAACTTGGTGGGAAGACTATCCAGGAACCAATGTCCAGTTTTGGAAGGAAGGGCTAGATAGAGCTGGACATGTTATAATGATTCCAGACACTAGCTTCGTTCATGGAGGACTTGATCCTCAGTATGGGAAATGGAAAACAATTCAGAAAATCACAGAAATTGAGGTTAGGATAGTACAGCTTGGAGACACCTGCTCCCAGTAAGCATAGTAAATATAGGGGGTCAGGGATCCTTTTCCTATGGGTGGACCTGAAAATGTCACATACGACAGCCATGTGGCATATAACATGAAGGTGTTCCAAAATCTAAATGATTTCTGCTGAATGAACTGACAAGTCAATCTCACACAGAAACTATTTCTATTACTCTGGGACAGTAAGCATATGTGTTCAGTGTATAAAAAATAAATAAGTAAAAGGATCTGAGGAACCACCTAGTACATACTTTGCTCCTCTCCATTTTTACTAATTGTTTTTTATCTTTGGGATTCCTGAGAGTTATGTCACGTGCTAAAAAGAGCTTATAAGTCACTGCCACTATAAAACATAGACAGCATTTTCATTTCCTTGTATTTATTCCATGGCTTATTTTTACATTTATCTTCAACCTTGTTGCTGGGAGACATATATTCCTGGCATTGTACTCTGTCATAAATGGGAAGAAGTTCGATTTTAGGTCTTACATATTATAGTACCAAGTAATTATGATTTTAAAATAGATTGTGTAATATAAAAGCTGCAATCATTGGGTTTATATGTGGAAACTAAATTCTGTATATGTCTAAGTTAAAGTAGCCATGGTGGGTCAGTGGTTAAGCGCTCGGCTGCTAATCGAAAGGTCAGCAGTTTGAACCCACCAGCAGCTCTATAGGAGAAAGATGTGGCAGTCTGCTTCTATAAATATTACAGCCTTGGAAACCTTATGGGGCAGTTCTGCTCTGTCCTATAGGGTTGTTATGAGTCGGAATCGACTAGATGGCCATGGGTTTGTTTAATGGGATGTCTAAATTACAAACACAAAAATATCAAAATATTTTATTAGAAAACCCAAAGAAGTTTGGTCGCTACCTGCTTTTCCATCATTTTCTTGCACACTTGTTCTCCTTTCCTGTGTTCATGGGATGCACTGACCCTGTTGCAGTTCTGTGCCTGGCTGTGTTCCCTTCATCCACAGGGTCTGTGTATGTGTAGAAATGTCCATGTGGACTGTCCCTCCTTTTTTCTGCCCCTCTTCATTTCTCAGACTCCATTTCAAGCATCACTTCATATGGAAAACTTCCTTGGCCTACCCAAGTTAATTTTGAACCACAAGTTATCCCTGTTATGTGCTCTCATAGAACTAGATAACCTGATTTTATAGCCCATACAACAGTTTTTTCTTTTGTTTTCCCTCTAATTAATTTATTCAACATTCTTTTTTGAGTTCCTTCTATGTACCACACATTGTCCTGGGCATTGGACATACACTAGTGAAAAAATAGACTCCAACAATTTTATGTATACTTTTATGATTATTTGATTAATGGTTTGCTTGTCTCACTAATTGTTTCTTAAAAACAATTGTATATTTATTTAAGAGCAAATGATTATGACAGCTTTTGGTTACCCTTGTATCCTCAGACTCAATTCATATTAGTTTAACAAATTAATTAATTAATTTAATGTAAATATGATTGATAAAATACTTTCATAGCCAAGTTAATCACCTATTCATTTAGTTTCACTAAAGTCTGCTAGACTTTGAAAAATTTTTTTGGACAATGTGAAGGCGAACATGTACTCTACTGCTTCTCTTTCTCAAATGTATTTGATCAAAACACAGGTGGGGCAAGAGATCACAAGATGCTCTGTTCTCTCCACTCCTCAGATGAAAAAAACTATGTCGTTGTTTGGTGCCATCAAGTTGGTTGTGACTCACGGTGACCTCATGTACAACATAACAAACTACTGCCCAGTCCTGCACCATTCTCACAATTATTGATATGCATGAACCCCTTGTTGTAGCCACTGTGTCAGTCCGTCTGTTGACTTTCTTCCTCTCTTTTGCTGACCCTCTTCTTTGCCAAGGTTAATGTCCTTCTCCAGGAACTGGTCCCTCCTGATAACATGTCCAAAGTAAGTGAGGTGAATTGTTGTCATTCTCTCAAAAACTATGGATTGATGTAATTTAACTCTCACTATTCATCTATGGAAGTGAATATTATTGTTGTAACATATATCATTTCTTCATGAGAAACAAAGGAAAAAGTCACATTTTTTTTTCTTTTACAATCATTGGAATACACATAGCTATAAAATTGTTAATAAACTTTTCTGACTCATTTATTCAGCTTAATCAAGGCTGTTCAATGAGATTGGGAAATCAGATTTTTGCAAATTATGTTATTCTACATAATATTTGGTTAAACAAACCAGTTAAAACAAGAAATGGCATTGTAGTGGTGTTTTGAATATACATGGAATCAGTTTCATTTCTCTTTTTAAGTTCTGAGGTTTAGTTCTTGACTCTTCCATAAAGCATTAATGCCTCAGAGATTCCCAGTACAGGTAGTCCCTGGGTTATGGACATCCAACTTACGGACAACTTGTACTAAACAACAGACTGCCATAAAGCCTATTACATTAAAATTTTGGGTTAAATACATACAATGGTCATAATAATGAATGCACTCACTACTTTGTGATACTTATGAAAATATTGCATTGTTTGGTAGTGTTTCTTAAGTGTTTTATGTGCACATAACAGTAAAATATATACTATATACTAAGACAAATATTTGAGTAATTGAGGCTAAATAAGAATTTACATAACTGTTCCAACTTACCTACAAATTCGACTTAAAGACAGACTTAGGAATGGACTTTGTTCATAACCTGGGAACTGCTGTAATGTAAAAAGGCACACCAGGAAGAAATTTATGTAAACATCCTTCCTTCATCCAGCTCTGCAGCACTGCATGGAATCCTCTCCTGGTGTGTTCACACAAAGATATCTCATCATTTTCAGATTCCTATTTCTGATACACCAAGATGGATGGATCCCTGGTGGTGCAATGGTTAAGAGCTTTGCTGCTAACCAAAAGGTCAGCAGTTCGAATACACTAGCTGTTTCTTGGAAACCCTGTGGGGCAGTTCTACTCTGTCCTATACGGTCACTATGAGTCAAAATCGATGCACTGGGTTTGGTTTTTTTGGTTATTCTTGATACACCAGGTTATATAAACTTAACTCCATCCTTCTTACCAATTTTTTGTTCCTTATATCTTATATTTTTTCAAGATAACTTTTTTACTTTTAAAACTTATTTTTTTTTATAATCCCTTACACTGAATACGTTAAAAATATGAATAGATTCAAGCAAACATGAAACTTCAACCTCCAGCAAGTTGTTCAAATTCTCAAAGCCTTAGTTTTATTATCTGTAAAATGGACCTAATAATAGGACTTACCTCATGGGATTGTTGTGTGAACTAAATAAAATTTTATATGCGAAGCATATCATAATATTCAAAATATAGTATGTGCTCTGTGATAGTTAGGAATGTCCACAACTCCTGTTATTTTAATATTATGGTGAGCCTGTAGTTCATAGACAGGTATGCAACTAAAATTAACCCTGTGCACTTGCAAAATAAATGTGTATTCCCAGTATCACCACAAAAAGTTTGCACTCAGTACTTATAGATATGGAAAAAGCATAGATATTTGGAAAAATGAAACTTTCTGAACAACTCTAAAGCACATCCCTTTTTCATATTCATAAACTAAAAAATGGTAACATTAAACAAATATATAAACAAACGCATGGAATTTCTTTTGTTCACAAAAAAATTGTTATTAAATGGCTACAATTCCATTCACCACAAATACAAATATGCAGTATTTTTTAAATCATAATATGTGCAATTATTAACTAAGACAGTGGTATTTCTGTTGCCTTGAAGTGAAACATGTCTATCAACTGAGATATGAATAGGAATTTAATATTTTAAGAGATAAATCTGGCGGACATGACATTAAGCAAATTTAAATGAAATTATACTGACATTTTACAGACATGATTTTATGCCTAATTATTAATATTGCTGATAAAAGAGTAATGGCCTTTTATTTTTTCATAGCTTAATAGCAAACAATATGATAATATGTTATTTTACATTAAAACTATTTCTGTTTGCTGGATGGAGCAAGATGGTGAAGTAGGTAACTTTAATCTTTCAAACCACCAAAGAAATATAAAACAAGCTAAAAGAGGCACAGCTAACTGTGTTCGAACTCTGGCAATCAGTTAAAGGCTTATAGCAGCCAAGTCAACAATGAATCAAAAACAAACAAACTTCAAAACATTAGGAAAGCTTTCTGTCATTTTTACTTGCTCATATCCTACTGACCTTCTGTCTCAGACACAGTTTCAATGCTTTAGCAGCCCTCACTTCCACAGAGGTACCTTTTCCCGGTTCCAGAGGGAGCAGAGCATACTTTATTTGCATATTATTGTCTGTGTTTGTTCTAAGCTCTTTGGAGGCTACCTGTAGGACTAACACAAAGCACTCATCTTAATTTTGCCTAACTCAGAACTTAGGCCAGAAAAGTGGAGAGCCTTTCTCAGAAACATTGCAAGACAAACTAATAACCCACAGATGCCTAGAGCAAAACATTTTGGTCAAACCATACGATACACTGCCTAAAAATCCAGGAGCAAACACTGGGGAGGGTTTCATTAAGAAATTAGGACATTCAAAATCACCTGTAATATTTTTACGCAAATAACATGAGCTTTCTATGTTTTTTTACCAACTGAATTCTCCTTCTGTGAGCTATTTTCATAAGCTAGCTATGCCAATTATTTTTCACATGTTGCTGTGAAAAAATTAGCATGGCACACTTATGAAAATACCTCCCAGGGGGAGGGCATGATTAGCAAAACAAAGTAGAACATATGTGTTATTTGCATAAAAATATGGTGTACATATACTGGGGAATTTAGAAGGCCACATGCATACCTAGGGCAACACACATACTCAGGAAATACCTGAAAAGACTCTGTTCTTTCACCTTAGGCTCAGTGCAAGTGTTGTTAAATGTTGAAGGAGTTCTCCAGCACAGAGCCAATCTTCAAAGATGGGAGAGGTCTTTTTGTTTTGTTCTCTCTCTTTTTTTTCCTCAGTTCCTGACATTTAATGAAATCTCTGTCAGAACACTAGCTAAATGCAAGCTAAGAAACAGAGACTACAGTGATCACACATCATCAGGAATCAGAGTTTCAAATTTGTTCTTTCCAGTTTGAATCCTTGCTGAGAATTTGCATTTCTAACAAGTTCCTGGCTGAGAATTTGCATTTCTACCCAGATATACTGAATCAGAATCTATGTTTTAAACAAGCTCCCTGGTGATTCTTAAGTACAACTTCCTGGGAACTTGTTAGAAATGCTAATTCTCAGAGGATTCAAACTGGAATGAGCCAGTAGAAGCCCTGCCAGGAATACAGTTTTTGCTAAAGTAGTTAGGGAAAGTCACTACAGAAATGAAATACTTCAGCCTTCAAAAATTAAAACAAAACAGAACAAAAATAAAACAGCAAACCCAGGGAATGGTGAGATTTTTATTCCCAGAATTACCATTTCATAATTTTCAAATGTTAAGTTTTCAACAAAAAAAAAATAACAAAGCATACAAAGAAACAGGAAAATACGGTCCCTTTTAAGGAACAAAATAAATTGACAAAAACCATCCCTGGGATTGTCCAGACATTTGACTTACTAGACAAAGACTTTAAAGCAACTGCATTAAACATGCATAAAGAAGTAAGAAAAATGTGGAAAAAGAACTAAAGGAAATATGAATCAAATGAGAATGTGAACAAAGAGATAAAAATGTAAAGAGGGGAAAAACAGAAATTCTAGAGCTAAAAATCACAATAACTAAAATACAAAATTCTCTGGAAGTGCTCAATATCAGATATGAACACAAAGGATAAAGAATTAGTGAACTTGAAGACAGGACAATTGAAATTATTGAGTCAGAGGAGCAGAAAGGAAAAATAAGAGAGTAAAGAAAAATCAACAAAACTTGAGGGACTTGTGGGACACCATCAAGTTGAAAACATGGGCATTAGTGGAATCTCAGAAGAAGAAGAATGAAAAAAAGGGAAGAAAGAATATTTGATGAAATTATGGATGAAAACTTCCAAAATTTGGAGAAATAAATCTACTCATCAAAGAACTTCAACAAACTTCAAGTAGGGTAAAGTGAAAGAGAGAAACTCCGAAACATAATGAAATCATTGAGAATCAAAGACAAAAAGAGAATCTTGAAAGGAACAAGAGAGAAGCAGCACACAACATGCAAAAACTAGTTCCTGTCAAGTCAATTCTGACTCATTGTGACCCCATGTGCTTCACAGTAGAACTATGCATCATATGCAAGGGATCCTCAATTACATTAATTAAGTTTCTCTTTTGAAATTATGATAGTGGGATGATATATTCAAAGTGTTGGAAAAACAAAACAATAAACTGTCTACCAAGAATTCTACAGTTAGAAAAACTGTCTTTCAAAAATGAAAAAGAAAGTAAGATATTCCTCGATACAGAAAAACAGGAAATTTACTACCACAAGACCTACCCAACAAGAAATGTTTAGGGAGTGTTTCAGGTTAAAATGAAAGGACTCTAGACAGTAACTCGAAGCTGTATGAAGAAATAGCAATCTCCACTAAACATGTGTTGGAATCCTAACACTTATAACTGTAGATTTAAGTGTGTCTGAAAGTAGGGTTGTCTTTGTTGTATAAATGAGGCCATAACAGTTAGTGAGTGTCCTAAAATAATGACTTCTGAGTAATAAAAAGGGGATTAGAAACAGAATCATAGGCACACACAGAGGAAGACAGATACCATGTGAGAATCACCTACAAGTCAAGGAATGCCTGGGGCTACTGACAAGGAAGAAA
This sequence comes from Dugong dugon, assembly GCA_030035585.1. Lineage (NCBI taxonomy): Eukaryota > Metazoa > Chordata > Mammalia > Sirenia > Dugongidae > Dugong > Dugong dugon. The sequence goes on along the minus strand of CM057477.1, from coordinate 43,275,930 downwards.
CTGACACAGCTGAGAGCCTGATTTGGACTTTTAGCATCCAAAATTGTGAGAAAATAAATCTGTTCTTTAATCTACCAACTTATGATATTTGTGTTACAGCAACACTAGAAAACTAAGAGGAAGGGCATATATATTAGCTAGTATTCTTGTGGAAATTCTGGTAGCGTACTGGTTAAGAGTTACAGCTGCTAACCAAAAGGTCGGCAGTTCAAATCCACCAGGCGCTCCTTGGAAACCTTATTGGGTAGTTCTACTGTGTCCTATATGGTCACTATGAGTAAGAATTGACTTGATGGCAATGGGTTTTTTGAAGTGTTCTTGCATTTTTGTTTGTAATTCCACTTTTTATTTCCAACAGGATTTAAAACACAAGCTACAAATTATAAATGTACAAAGATGTAATTTGTGACAATAACAAGAAGGGGGTATAGAGCGATATAGATTTTTTTATGCTATTAAAGGTATCAACTTGTCAAGGATTTCATTTTACTTGGATCAACAATCAATGCTCATGGAAACAGTAATCGAGAAATCAAATGATACATTACATTGGGACAATCTGCTGCAAGAGACCTCTTTAAAGTCTTATAAAGCAAAGATGTCACTTTGATGACTATGCTGCACTTGACCCAAAGCATGGTCTTTTCAATTGCCTCATATGCATGCAAAGCTGGTTGGATGGTTAATGTTATGTGTAAACTAGGCTATTATTCTCGGTGGTTTGGAAGACATTGGGCTGGTTGCTCTTTCTTAATGTAATATAATGTAATCACCTCCATAATGAGACCTGATATGATGTAATCACCTCCAGGATGATATCTGATGTAATGTAATCACCTCCATGGTGAGATCTTCTATGAGCAGCCAATCAGTTAAAAGGGAACTTTCCTTAAGGGTGTGGCCTTGCTCCAGTATATAAATGGATGTTCCAACAAGGCTCACTCTGGATTCTGCGTCTAACTCATCATCATCTAACCTCCATTTCTTGGGACATGAGCCAGAAGTGTGAAGTCTGACCTGCAACAATGGGCTCAAACATACCTACTAGTGTGAGGATGACACAGGACCACATAACATATTGTTCTGTTATACATAGGGTCATTATGAGTTGGAACTGAGTTGACACAACCTAACAACAGAGTTATGTTGAAATCATTTCAGACTAGATAAGTATAATAAATATAATATAATTATAGAATATAATTTATGTAATTAATATAAGTATAATTAAATATAATTCCCATAGTAACCATAAGATAAATATCTTAAATTACACATAAACTGTTATATAAAAAATAATCAACATGTTTACTACAAAATAACAACTAGACACAAAGGTAAACAGCAATGGAGAAAATGTGAGACAAAAAAATTTATAAGACATACAGAAAAAAAAAGTAAAATGGAAGAAATAGTTCCTTGCCCATAACTGCATTACATTTAAAAGGATTAAACTTTCCAGTCATAAAATAGAAACTTGCATAATGAATACTAAACATTATCCAACTATATGTCATCTACAAGAGACTCACTTTAGAGCCAAAATATAAATAGATTGAAAATGAAAGGATTAAAAAGACATTGCATGTAAATAGTAATCAAAAGACGGGTGAGTCTCTAGACTAATATCAGACTGAACAGACTTTAAAAAAAAACTGTTACAAGAGACAAAAAAGGACATTATTTATTGATTAAAAAGATAAACTTATCAAGAAGATACAACTATAAACATATATGCAGTAAACAAAAGAACACAAAAATATGAATAAACTTTAACAGAATTGGAAAGATACATAAAAAAGGCTATATAAATAGTTTTATGAGCCCTGGTGGTGCAGTGGTTAAGCATTCAGCTTAAAACCCACCAGTCACTCCACAGGAGAAAGATGTGACAGTCTGCTTCCATAAGAACTGAAGCCTAGGAGACCCTATGGACAGTTCAACTCTGTTCTAAAGGGTCTCTGTGAGTCACAATCGACTCAAAGGCATTGGGTTTGGTTTGGTTTTTTGGATGCTTCAATACTCAACTTTGAATAATGAATAGAACATCTAAGCTAAAGATCAGTAATGAAACAGAGGACTTGAACAAGGTTATAAGCTGTCTTTCTCTGTCAGTCTAGCCAAGTTTTGTCAATTTTGTTGATCTTTTAAAATGACAATTTTTGCTTTCTTTGGTTCTCTATATTGTTCCCTATTTTCTATTTTATTTATTTCCACTCTGATTTTATTATTTCCTTCCTTCTCTTAGTTTGGGGTGTAGTTTGCCCTTCTTTTTCTAATTTCTCAAAGTATAAAGTTAGGTCATTGATTTGAGATTTTTATTATTTTTCATGTAGACGTTTACAGCAATGAATTTCCTTCTGAGGACTGCCTTTGTTGCATCCCATAAGTTTTGGTAAGTTGTATTTGTCTTCATTCATCTCTAAATATTTTCAAATTATCCTTTGGATTTCTTCTTTGACCAATGAGTTGTTTAAAAGTGTGTTGTTTAATTTCTACAAATTTATGAATTTTCAAGTTTACTTTCTGTTATTGAGTTCTATCTTTACTCCAATTTGATAAGAAAAGATACTTTGTATGATTAAATATTTTAAAATGTATTGAGATAGTTTGGCAGTTCCTCAAAAAGTGAGTCAGAGAATTACCACATAACACATCAATTCCACTCCTAGTTATATACCCACAAGAGTTGAAAACAGGAACTCAAACAAACACTTGTATGTCAATATCCATTGCTGCATTATTCAGATAGCCAAAAGTTGAAAACAATGCAAAAAAACCCTTCAAAACCAAACCCATTGCAGTTGAGTCAAATTTCAACTCAGAGTGACCCTATAGGACAGAGTAGAACTGCCCCATAGAATTTCCAAGGCTGTAAATCTTTACGGAAGCAGATTGCCACATCGTTCTCCCATGGAGCTGCTGGTGGGTTTGAACCACCAATCTTTCGCTAGCAGGTGAGCACTTAACCACTGCACCTCCAGGGCTTCTTTGGAAACAACACAAGTGTTTATCAATAGATGGACAAGCAAAATATGGTATATACATACAATCAAATATCATTCAGTCATAAAAATGAGTGGGATTTTAATACGTCACAATGTGAATGAAACTTGAAAACACTATGCTTTGTGAATAAGTCACAAAAGAAAATATTATATGACACCACTTACATGAATTATCTAGAATTTGGCAAATTCATGGAGACAAAAAGTAGATTAGAGGTTACAAGGGGGTGAAGAGAAGGAGGAATGGGGAGTTATTACTTAATGGGTAGAGTTTCCGTTTGTTGTGAAAAATAGTTATGAAAATAGATAATGGTGATGACTTCACAATATTGTAATGTAATTAATGCCACTGAAATGTACAGTTAAAATGGTTAAAGTGCAAACTTTATGTCATAAGTATTTTACCACAATTAAAACAAAATCTGAGCAAATCCCAGGGTGAGGATCATTACATCTGGCTCACTGATGGTGAAATTAAGGCTGGAGGGGTTATAATAGCTTACCCTTAAGAAAGTGGCTGAGATGGGACTTAACCTCAAGTCCTAGAATTGTACGACCAAAACATCTTCTATTGCATCTTTGAGAGATTCAAAAAATTCAGTAATGACTTTTAAATTATCTTTTATCACTCCCACTGAAATCAGAAAGTATTCAATGAAATAAACCTTATAATTAAAATACTAATACATTGGCTTAAAGAAATATTCAAATATGTATTCTACATGTAATTGTATACTCATTTTTTAAGTGTTATAAATTTTAAAAACATATCTTTTTTGAATAAAAGGTAACTGTTAAATTGTTTTAACCAATTTCACCAATTTACAAAAATACGTATGTTCCACATTTTTACAAAAATAACGCACACCCTCTACCTTTGTTTACCAACTCTGCCCTCTCCCTAAGAGGCATTTTCATAAGCACACTATGCTAATTTTTTTTTTACAGCTACATGTGAAAAAAATTGGCTAGCAGAGCCTATGAAAATAGCTCATGGAAGGAGGGAGCAGTTGGCCAACAAAACTAGACGGTGCAGGTTATTTGTGCAGAAACACGGTAAGTCATGGGAATAATTTATGTTCTTAAGATATTCAATAATCTTGGTAAATATTATGGTGCTATTTGGGAAGTGTATTTGTAATGATTATAAAATAAATATGAACTTAAGTTATGTGGTTTTATTGTACTCTTTTGTTACTATTTGAATCTTCAGCAAAGTTTGATAAAATCACTCCATTCACCAATTTAACTTTAAAATCACTCCAAAAACAAAACAAAATAAACATATATAAATGCTATTTTAAAACATAAGTGAATTTTTAAAATAAATAATATATTAAGAATGGAAATAGAAATTATATAGGCAATTTTGTTAGTCTCCATTTCTAAAAGTAACATCCAATGTATCGGTTGCATACTTTAGTAAATAAAGATTGAGAATCTTAAAGACTGTTATACATTTTAAATATTAAATTACATGAAAAGCTCTTCTGTAAATATCAATCTTACATTATGCAAATGCTGATCAAAATCTGATGATCTCTTCATAATTTGATTTTGGGAGAAGGCAGTTTTTTTTTAAATTTCTGCTCCCCTTAGGAAATGTAAAATTAATGACAAAAAGTGTCATGATGCTAAAGTATTCTTCTAAATGACAGAAGCTGTTTTCAAAATACTCTCTTGTTAGAAAGAAAACCTGAGTTACTTTATTTGGGACACTTTAATTTAAATTGGGGCTCTGTTGAAAAGGAAAATTAAATTTCAATTATTTATGAGTAAACCTGCATAAATAGCCTAGACACACAAAAGTGCGTTCTTAAATGTTCTGAATAAACTTGTTAATTTTCACGTAAAGCTCTTGGCAGATGTTGTCATGGAACTCTCTTCTCTGTCATAAATTTTATTTCCTTCATTACCTGACACATTTACACAACTTTGTCGCAAAACTTATAAAGACATTAGGACCCTAAAGAGTTCCTTAAAAAAAAAAAAAAACAAACACCCTATGGAGTCTTCAAAGGCCAGTAAACATAAAACAGGTATCTATTATAGACATCTTTTAACAAATTGCTGCAATGTAAGCTGTTGCTATCTTTTAATGAAACAAACTAGAAAGGAAAGATCATAATCACAGTCTTATTGCAGGACAAATTGCAAGATAGCATAATCTTGCTATAAATTGATTCCTTCATCTGTAAATATATATATTATCATATGAATGTTGATACTATTTTAAAATTCAATATGCTAATCTATGGAAACAATAGTGTCTATGATGATGGTGATGATGATGATGATGATGATCACAATTATTTGGAAAACTAAGTCTTTTTGCATAAAATAATCCATGCCAAATTGAAAGAAAAAGAGTAAAGCAATAGTGTAAATCCATTATTGCCACCTGTGTTCATAACATTTTAAAATTAGAAACTTAAAATTCATCTAATTCAAACTTGTCATTTTTTGATGAAATAAGTGAGTTGCTTATGGTCTTACAGGTGCTTGTTACGTATCACTTAGAGTGGCATTCAGTGCAGACATAGATTGAATGGGCCCATGAACTTCAGAACTTGTTTTAAGTCCCAATTTCTTCAAGTCATTGCAGACATTAAATACTTTAACAGCATTCTAACCTTTCTTTCTAGTGCCTGTTGACAACATAACAGAACTGAAAAAGAACATATTCACTTGGCCGATGGACTCAGATTTATTGCTAATGGTCTAGAAGTGAATGAAATATATGTAGGTCATTAAGAATGTGGACTCTGGAATCAGCCTTCTTGTCTTCAAATCTCAGCTCTCCTACTTTCTAGCATGAGATAGTATGTATGTGGTTAAAAGCTGGAATGCCAGAGCCAGACGGCTGGGATATGAATACCAGCTTCACAATTGATTAGCTATGTAGCCTTGAGCAAATTACAAAACTCTCTGTACTTTAGTTTTCTCCTCTGACAACATGGAAAATGTGACAGTACTCACTTCATGTCATTTGTTGTGCAGATAAAATGAATTATTTTATCTAAAGCCTTTAAAAGAGTATCTGAGTTGCTGTATTAGGGTTTATTATTACTGTTGATCTAGCTAAGTGCATTTGTGAGACCAGACTAGTCTGTCTTTGCCTTTGTAAGAAGGGTGATGACAATAATATCTGTAAGACCTAAAAAAGCACTTAGCACAGTACCTGACAAATATTATGGGTTCAGTAAATATACTTATAATTTCATTTAGATAAAAACACTGTATTTCTACCATGTGTCAGGAAATCTTGTAGTCTTTGGAATATATTAGTAAGTGAAAGATTCCTCCTTTCCTGCTAACATCTGTTGGGGAAGACAGAAACTATACAGACAAAAATAGAAAAAGCAAATAAGTAAGATAGAAGCTGGTAAGTGCTACAGAAAAAAGAAACATGTAGAGCAAGGTAGGAACTGAGTGGGTCAGAAATAGTAGAGGTTGCAATTTTAAATATGACGGTAAGGGGAGGTCTTGTGACACAGTAATGTCTGGACAAAGGCTCAAATAGGAGCTGTACAGGTATTTGGGGAGACAGCATTTGTGAAAGAGGGAAAAGGCTTTATGATAGATTGTGCCTGCTACATTCAGAGACTGGAAAGAAAGCTAGTGGGGTTGGAGTAGAGAAGGATGGAAAATATTAAGGAATGGGTTAAAAGATGTAACTGGAGGAGAGGAAAACCAAGTAGGGCCTTGTAGACCATCATAAGGACTTTGCTTTTGTGAAATGTAAGCTGTTGGACAGTTTTGGCCAGAGTACAATGTGATATAATCTTAATCATATTTTTAAAAGATCCCTCTGATTACTATACTAAGATTAGATTTCAGGGAACCAAGGATGGAAACAAGATCTATTAAGAGGCCACTGCCTTCATTCAGACGGGAGATGATAGTTGCTCAGATCATTACGGTAGAAGAGTCGGGAGAAGTAGATTCTAGGTATATTTTGAATGTTTAAACCACAAGATTTTCTGAAAGATTGGATAAAGGAACATGGGGAGGGGGTCAAGGATGGTATAAGCAGCTTTACTGGTGGAGCTGTCATTATTTGAAAAGGGAAAGACTGTGAGAAGCATAGAATTGTGAGTGTGTAGGGGGAGATCAAAAGTTAAATTTTAGCCTTGTTGAATTTGAAATGTCTTTTATTCATTCATACCGCCACCACCAGTTGTAGTCAAGTCAACCCCAATTCATGGCAACCCAGTGTGTGTCAGAGTAGAATTGTGCTCTATAGGGTTTTCAATACCTGAGTTTTTGGAAGTAGATCACCAGGCCTTTCTTTAAGGCACCTTTGGGTAGACTGAAATGTCAAACTTTTGGTTGGCAGCTGAACGTGTTAACCGTTTTTGGATATATACATATATAAGAATCTGAAATTCAGAAGGGAGTTCTGAACTGGAAATATAGTAGACAGTAATAAAAACCAGGAGAAATGAGATTAGCTGGAAAATATTATAACTATCTAAAATAAGTAAACCAAATTCTGAGCCCTGCGGCACGTTAAATTGAAAAGGCTAGGGAGAAAAGAAAGAACCATCAAGAAGGATTAAGAATGAGTGGCCAGTAAGGCAGGAGAAAAACTGAGGTTTTGGCGTTACAAAGGCAAAGAGAAGAACGGGTACTGTGGAGAAAAATGAATCAACTGCGTCAAATTTTCCTGTTGGGTTAGGTAAGTTGAGCAGTGAAAAGCAGCAGCATGTTTATCAATGTGGTAACTTTAACAAAAATAATTTCAGTGGAGTGGGTTTAACAATAATGGGAGAAGTGAAATATAGACAGTGAATACAGGCAACCCTTGAGGAAGTTTGCTATAAAGCGAAATAGAAAAGTGAGGTAGTAACTGATGGAGGAAGAGGTGTCAAAGATGAATTTTCAAGAATGGAGAAATAATAGGATGTTTTTTATGCTGATGGGAATGATACAGAGTATAAAATGGATAATATAGTAGAGAGAGGAAAGACTGGAGAGACATTATTTAGTAGGTGGAAGAAGATATGATCATGTTGACAGAAGAAAGAATAGTCGTTAGGAGGAATTGGGAAGATAAAGAACACAGTGAAGATGCCAGTAGGTGGGCAAACATAGCCTTGGTGATATCTAGATCTCTGGAGCACTAAATCTTTAGAGATTTCCTTAAACTATTTAAATTTTCTCAATGAATTGGAAAGCAAGCTCATCATCTGCAAATGCAGATCAACTGAGGAGATTTTGGAGGTTTGAGGAAAAAATATAGCATGCAAGATAGTCATCTAAGAGAGTGAGCAAATGAATAAAGGGAGAGAGTATGATAACCCGACAACATTAAAGGCCCATTTGTTCCTCAGCCATGTTCAGCTGAATGAGTGCAGTGCAGAGGAAAAGGAGAGTTACATCTAACCGTCATTGTGATTTTATTGAGCAGGTACAGCAGAGAGAGATGAGCCAGAGAAGTCAAGGATTACAGCCAGGGCTGATTATGATGAATAATGATAAAATATAAACTGAGCAAGAGTGACAACTGGACTTGAGGGTTAGAAAATGAAAATATAACTATCATTGATCTGGGTTGAGTGAAAGGATTTCTGGATTCGGAGTATCTGAATGTTGGAGCTCAAAATATAAAACATGACTGGTCAAAGAACGGGATACAAAAAGTTAATAGTATGGGGGTTGTACTTTTTGGTAGTGAAAAAACAGTTAATTTGCTGTTTAACACAATTGACTGCTAACATAAAGGCTGGCAATTCAAGTCCACTAAGAGGCACCTCAGGAGAAAGACTTAGAGATCTACTTTTGAAAAATTAGTCATTGAGAATCCTGTGGAGCACAGGTCTACTTAGTACCTATCACTAGTAATACAAATGAGGCCACCCTGAGTCAGAATTAACTCTGCAGTAACTGTTTTTATTTTGATTTTTTTAATTATTGGTAATATCAAGATCTTGGTAAAGGCAATGGGAGTGATAAACTGATATAGGATAGAAAGCAAGATCATTGGAGAAAAGAATTTTAAGGAATTGAAAGACAAGGAGTTGGAAGGATTGCCTATGTGTATTTTTAAACCACTAAAATTTAAAATAGAAGTACTGTAGAGAAAGAAACTGCGGTGGCACAATGATTAAGTGCTTGGCTGCTTACCAGAAGTTTAGTGGTTCCAAGCCACCAGCTGCTGTGAGGGAGAAATGACCTGGCATTCTGCTCCTGTAAAGACTATAGACTTGAAAACCACACAGGGCAGTTCTACTCGGTCATATAGGATCACTATGAGTTGAATCAACTGGACAGCACACAATGGCAGTACAGAGGAGAGCCAGGGACTAAAAACTCCTTAGCATTATTTCTCCTTTACTATATCAAAGTTTTCTATGATATTTGAATCTGAAAGAAGTGGCCATAACTCATGATTCACAGTTGTATTCTCAAACAGTGGTGTCCATATTTGAATGAAATAAAACTATTAATACTATTTTCACTGAAAACACACTATTGATATTTTTATTGTTGTTTTTAGGTGCCATCAAGTCGGTTCCAACTCACAGCGACCCTACGTACAGCAAAACGGAACACTGCCAGTCCTGCACTATCCCACAGTCACTGCTGTGTTTGAGCTCATTGTTGCAGCCAGTTGTCAATCCATCCTGTTGAGGGTCTTTTTCTTTTTTGCTAACTCTCTGCTTTACCAAGCATGATGCCTTCCAGATCCCTCCTGATAGTGTGTTCAAAGTACTTGAAATGAAGTCTCCACATACTAGCTTCTAAGGAGCATTCTGGCTGTACTTCTTTCAAGACAGATTTGTTCATTCTTAACACCATAGTTCAAATTCATCAATTCTTCTTCAGTCATCCTAATTCATTGTTCAGCTTTCACATGCATATGAGGCAATTGAAAATAGCATGGCTTGTGTCAGGCGCACCTTAGTCCTCAAAGTGACATCTTTACTTTTTAACACTTTAAAGAGGTCTTTTGCAGCAGATTTGCCCAATGTAATGTATGTCAATTGATTTCTTGACTGCTGCTTCCATGGGCATTGATTGTGGATTCAAGTAAAATGAAATCCTTGACATTTTCAATCTTTTCTCCATCTATCACGATGTTGCTTATTGGTCCAGTTGTGAGGATTTTTGTTTTCTTTATGTTGAGGTGTAATCCATACTGAAGGCTGTAGTCTTTGATCTTCATCAGTAAGTGCTTCAAGTCCTCTTCACTTTCAGCGAGCAAGGTTGTGTCATCTGCATAACGCAGGTTATTAATGAGTCTTCCACGAATACTGATGCTGCGTTCTTCTTCCCATAGTCCAGCTTCTCGTAGTATTTGCTCAGCATACAGATTGAATAAGTATGGTGAAAGATACAACCCTGACACACAACTTTCCTAATTTTAAACCACGCAATATCACCTTGTTTTGCTTGAAGGATTGCTTCTTGGTCTATGTATAGTCTCCTCATGTTAAGTGTTCTGGAATTCCCATTCTTTGCAATGTTATCCATAATTTGTTATGATCCACACAGTGAATTCCTTCGCATAGCCAATAAAACACAGGTAAACATCTTTCTGGTATTCTCTGTTTTCAGCCAAGATCCATATGACATCAGCAATGATAGTCCCCCTTTCATGTCCTTTTTTGAACTTGGCTTGAACTTCTGGCAGTTCCCTGTTGATGTATTTGGAAATCGTTTTGGTATTTAATGGAAATACAAGGGAAATCCTGGCCAGAGTGCACTATCTACTAAAGACTTTGTTCATTCAAAGATAAATACAAAAAATATTTTTACTTAAATTTGAATTTAAGGTCGTTAACCAATATTCTTTTCTTTGAAGCAACAATTTACAAACAGCAGCATTTTTTACCCCATTTAAATGGACAATTAAAGAAAGAAAGTAATTCAAACAAGACTTAATAATATCAGTTAAAATTCATTGCAAGCCACACCAAAGAAGCTTTAATATCAGTTATGTGAAGCTGCATATGAATGTACTGTAGCACATAAGACTTAATTTTGTAAAGAACTTGGAAGAGATTTATTCTGTCTTGAGTCTGCAACTAACTGAATTCTCCTTGGATGTTTCAGCATCATATAATCATGATTCTCTGAAGCATACATTTGAAAAACTCAGTTCACTTGACACTTGTGTGTTGCATTCTAGACATGAAAACATTTGTGACGTGTGAAGGGAGAGACATAACAGATATGTTTGTAATGTTTTTTACTTTGGTAAACCTTCTAAACTGCAATGCTATTACAATAGTTTGACAATAAGCTGTTTTAAACAACTGCCCTTAATTGTTTTTAAAATGTAACATATAAATTTCATATTATTTTTTCATTAACATCATAAACAACAGGCATTTCAGTCCTACAATTAACTCATGATAGATCCATGGGTTTTAATGAGATGCCATTTGTTGTCTAATTCCTGCCCCCTTTCCCTAGACACAAAGAGGAATGAACATATATTTGCTGATTACTAGAGGAAAATGAATCTTAATAATTTTTTTTTTCCTGGTAGGCTTTTCTCAATACATAAATTTACCATAAACCTTACAATGGCTTACAAGTCCCTTCAAAGATCTGACCCCATTAACCAACAACATCACCTATGCCGCACTTCCTTGCTCTGTAAGCTCCATCAACCCTGTTAACTCTTGAACACACAAAGACACTCCAAACATATGTTCAAATTCACCGTTTCTAGTGAGCACTTCTTTAGGCACAATTATCTGATATTTCAAAACCTCACTCTGAGGTTTTAAAAAGTTCTTCCTCTGCTTTATTTTTCTTTTCAGTAGCTATCACTAGCATATTACTATGCACTTTACTTATTTGTCTTATTTATTTTCTGTCTCCCCCAACACAGTGTAGGTTTCATTAGGTAGAAAGTGTTTGTCTTTTAGAATCACTGATTACACAGATTTTAGAATAGTGAATATCATACAAAAATCAGTAAGTACTAGTGAACAAGTGAATGAAATTCTATAACCACTCTAAAGTTGAATTTTTTTTTTTATTGTACATGAGGTGAAGGCTTACAGGATAAATAGTTTCTCATGAAACAGTAGTACACATATTGTTTTATGACACTGGTTAACAAACCCACAACATGTCAAGCCTCTGACTTCTCAACTTTGTTTTTTGGTGAAACTACACATAGCCAAAGATACACCATTTCAAAAATTTCTACATGCACAGTTCAGTGACATTGACTATGCTCTTCCAATTGTGCTGCTATTCTCACTTAAGATGAAGGCTTACAGAACAAAATAGTTTCTCATTTAACAGTTACTACACATGTTGCCCTATGACAATGGTTAACAATCTCATAACACATCAACAATATCCTTACTCACCCTTGGGTTCCCTATCACCAGCTTCCTTGTCCCCTTCTGCCTTCTGGCCCTTGTCAATGGACTACTGTACCTCATTAGTCCCATTTGGTTTTAAGGGGCCTTCCACTCCCAGGCTGAATGGTGAACCTCAGAAATGACTTCACCACTGAGCTAAAAGTGTGTCTGGGGGCCATAACTCGGGGTTTCTCCAGTCCCCTTTGGGCCAGTAAATCTGGTCTTTTTTTTTGTGAGGTAGAATTTTGTTCTACATCCTTCTCCAGCGCTGTCCAGAACCCTCTGTTGTGATCCTGGTCAGAGCAGTCAGTGGTGGTAGTCGGGCACCGTCTAGCTGTACAGGACTCAGTCTGGTGGAGGCCTTGGTACCTATGGTCCATTAGTCCTTCGGACTAATCTTTTCCTTGTATCCTGTCCTCTTCATTCTCCCTTGCTCCCAAAGGGATGAGACCAGTGGAGTATCTTAGATGGCTGCTCACAGACTTTAATACCCCAGATGCTACTCACCAAGGTAGAATGTAGAACATTGTCTTTATAAACTGTGTTATGCCAATTGAGCTAGATGTTCCCCAAGACCATGGTCCCCACATCCCTCCACCCAGCAATTCAGTCCCTCAGGCAGTTTGGATGTGTCTATGGAGCTTCCATGACCCTTCCTTATACAAATTGTGCTGGTTTCCCCTGTATTGTGTACTGTCTCACCCTTCACCCAAGATACCATTTACCTATTGTCTATTTAGTATTCCCCCCCCACACCCCTCCTATCCCTGGTAACCATCTAAGATTGTTACATTGTGTGTGTGTGTGAGCTTTTTCATGGGTTTTTACGACAGAGGTCTGATACAGTATTTGTCCTTTTGTGATTGACTTATTTCACTCAGCATAATGTTCTCCAGTTTCATCCATGTTATGAGATGCTTCACAGATTCATCATTGTTCTTTCTCCTTGCGTAGTACTCCATTGTGTGTATGTACCATAGTTTGTTTATCCATTCTTCTGTTGATGGGGATCTAGGTTGTTTCCATCCTCTTGCTATTGTGAACAATGCTGCCATGAACATAGGTGTGCATATGTCTATTCGAGTGACGACTATTATTTCTCTAGGATATATTCCTAGGAGTGGGATTGCTGGATCTTATGATATTTCTATTTCTAGCTTTCTGAGGAAGCGCCATATCAGTTTCCAAAATGCTTGTATCATTTTGCATTCCCACCAGCAGTGCATAAGAGTTCCGATCTCCCCACAGCCCCGTCAACATTTGTTATTTCCAGTGTTTTTGATTCGTGCCAGTAATGCCAGGGTGAGACGGTATCTCACTGTGGTTTTAATTTGCATTTCTCTAATAACTAGTGATAGCGAGCATTTCCTCATATGTCTGTCGGCCACTTGAATGTCTTTTTGATGAAGTGTCTGTTCATTTCCTTTGCCCATTTTTTAATAGGATTATTTGTCTTTTTGTTGTAAAGGTGTTGGATTTTCTTGTAGATTATGGAGATTAGACCTTTGTCTGACTTGTACTGTCCAAAATTTTTCCCCATTTTGTAGGTTCTCTTTTGACTCTTTTGGTGAAGTCTTTTGAAGAGCATAGGTGTTTGATTTTTAGAAGATCCCAGTTATCTAGCTTATCTGTTGGGTTTTGTAGGTTGATGGTTACGGTTTGTATCCTGTTAATGCCATGTATTAAGGCCTGTAGTGTTGGTCCTATTTTTTCTTCTATGAACTTCATAGTTTTAGGCTTTATATTCAGGTCTTTGATCCATTTTGAAGTAGGTTTTGTATACGGCGTGAAGTATAGGTCCTGTTTCATTTTTTTGCAGATGGATATCCAGCGTTGCCAGCACCATTTGTTAAAAAGACTGTCTTTTTCCCATTGGATGGACTTTGGGCCCTTGTCAAAGATCAGGTGACCGTAGGTGGATGGATTTACATCTGGGTTCTCAATTCTGTTCCATTGGTCAATGTATCTGGCGTTGTACCAGTACCAGGCTGTTTTGACTACTGTAGCTGTATAGTAGGTTCTGAAGTCAGGTAGTGTGAGTCCTCCAACTTTATTCTTCTTCTTCAGTAGTGCTTTACTTTTTCGGGGCTTCTTCCCTTTCCATATAAAGATAATGACTAGTTTTTCCATCTCTTTGAAGAATGTTGTTGGTATTTGGATGGGGATTGCATTGTATTTGTAAATTGCTTTGGGGAGAATTGTCATTTTCACAATGTGGAGTCTACCTATCCATGAGCATGGTATGTTTTTCCATTTTTGTAGTTCCCTTTGGGTTTATTGCAGTAGTGTTTTGTAGTTTTCTTTGTATAGGTCTTTTACATTCCTGGTCAGATTTATTCCTAAGTATTTTATCTTTTTAGGGGCTATTGAAAATGGTATTGTTTTCCTGATTTCCTTTTCATCGTTCTCTTTATTGGTGTATAGGAATGCAACTTATTTTTGAATGTTTATCTTGTATCCTGCTACTCTGCTGAATCTTTCTATTACTTCCAGTAGATATCTAGTGGAGTCTTTAGGGTTTTCAATGTATAGTATCATATCATCTGCAAACAGGGACAGTTTAACTTCTTCATTACCAATTTGGATACCCTTTATTTCTTTTTCTTGCTTTGTTGGTCTAGCTAGAACTTCCAGCACAATGTTAAATAGGAGTGGTGATAAAGGGCACCCTTGTCTTGTTCCTGCTTTCAGCCTCTCTCCATTAAGAATGATATTCGCCATTGGTTTTGCATAGATGCCCTTTATTATGTTGAGAAATTTCCCTTCTATGCCTATTTTATTGAGCGTTTTTATCAGGAATGGGTGTTGGACTTTGTCAAATGCCTTTTCTGTGTCAATTGAGATGATCATGTGATTCTTTTCTTTCCTTTTATTTATGCGGTGGATTATGTTGATTGATTTTCTAATGTTGAACCATGCTTGCATACCTGGTATGAATCCTACTTGGTCATGATGTATTATTTTTTTGATATGATGCTGAATTCTATTGGCTAGAATTTTGCTCAGAATTTTTGCGTCTATATTCATGAGAGATATTGGTCTGTCATTTTCTTCTTTTTTGATGTCTTTGCCTGGTTTTGGTATCAGCCTTATACTGGCTTCATAGAATGAATTTGGAAGTGTTGCTTCCTCTTCTGCACTCTGAAATAGCTTGAGTAGTACCGGTAGAAGCTCTTCTGTAAATGTTTTGTAGAATTCTCCAGTGAATCCATCTGGGCCAGGGCTTTTTTTGCTTGGGAGATTTTTATTACCTTTTCAATCTCTTCTCTTGTTACGGGTCTGTTCAGATTTTCAACATCATTTTGTTGTACTTTGGGTAGGCCGTGTGTTTCTAGAAATTTATCCATTTCCTATAGGTTTTCAAATTTGTTGTAATATAGCTTTTCATAATATTCTGTTATAATCCTTTTTATTTTAGTTGGGTCTGTTGTAATGTCCCCCATTTCATTTCTTATTTGGGTTATTTGTGTCCTCTCCTGTTTTTCTTTTGTCAGTCTAGCCAGTGGTTTGTCGATTTTGTTGATTCTTTCAAAGAACCAACTTTTGGTTTTTTTGATTCTTTCTATTGTTTTTCTGTTCTCTATTTCATTGATTTCTGCTCTGATCTTTACTATTTCCTTTCTTCTGGTGTTTGTGCGCTTTTTTTGCTGTTCTCTTCCTATTTGTTTGAGTTCTGTAGTTAACAGTTTGATTTTGTCCCTTTCTTCTTTTTTGATATGTGCATCTATTGCTATAAATTGTCCTCTGACGATTGCCTTTGCTGTGTCCCAAAGGTTTTGGTATGAAGTGTTTTGATTCTCATTTGATTCTAGGAATTTTTTGATTCCATCTCTGATTTCTTCTATTACCCACTGATGTGTAAGCAGGGTATTTTTCAGTTTCCATGTAATTGTCTTTTTCTCCTTGCTCTTTCTATTGTTAATTTCTACCGTGATGACATTGTGGTCAGAGAAGATACTTTGAATTATCTCAACCTTTTGGATCTTCTTGAGGATTCCTCTGTAGCCTAAGATGTGGTCTATTCTGGAGAACGTTCCATGTGCATTGGAAAAGAATGTGTACTTTGCAGCAGTTGGATGGAGTGTTCTCTATATGTCTATGAGGTCAGGTTGGCTGATTGTGCCCTTTAGGTCTTTTGTATCTTTGATGAGTTTCTTCTTAGTTGTTCTGTCCTTTATTGAGAGTGGTGTGTTGAAGTCTCCTACTATTATTGTTGAACTGTCAATTTCTCTTTTCAGTGTTGTTAGAGTTTGTTTTATGTGTTTTGGAGCCCTGTCATCGGGTGCATAGATGTTTATTATGGTTATGTCTTCATGATGGATCATCCCCTTAATCATTACATAGTGTCCTTCTTTGTCTTTTATGGTAGATTTTGTTTTAAAGTCTATTTTATCTGAGATTATAATTGCCACTCCTGCTCTTTTTTGGTAGTTGTTAGCCTGATATATTTTTTCCCAACCTTTGACTTTTAGTAAATTCACATCTTTGTTTCTAAGGTGTGTCTCTTGTAGACAGCATATTGATGGATCCTGTTTTCTTATCCATTCTGTCACTCTCTGTCTCTTTATGGGTGCATTGAGTCCATTTACATTCAGTATAATTATTGATAGATGTGAGTTTGTTGCTGTCATTTTGTAGTGCTTTTTTTGTGGTGCTGATGTTTTCTTGTTCTTCTTACTCTCTTGTTCTGAGTTACTTTTGTTTGTGGATTTTTTTTTTCATTTCTTTTGTTTTTGTAGGTTTTGTTTTTGCTAAGACTTTATGTTTTTCCTCTTTTTTTTTAATGAGTATGTTTTTTAACTTTCTTTGTGGTTACCATGAATTTTACCCTTATCTTTCTAAGTTTGAAGCAGTCTACTATTACTTGGTTTCACCTTGCCTTCCTCTCCATTAGAAGGTTCTATACCTATACCGTTTATTCCCTCTTTTATTGTTTTGATGTTGTTGTCATTTACTGATTAACTGCTCTGATTCCCTGTTGTATTTCTTTTGGTTTTGGATAGTCCTCGAGAGTTCATTTCTTAGATTGGTATCTGGGTGGTACAATCCTGTGTCCTAGTTTCTGCCTGTGAGCTGAAGTTGTTTGTCCTCAGATCAAAGAACTCCCTTTAATAATTCCTGTTAAGTTTGGTTTGACTTTTACATATTCCCTTAATTTCTGTTTATCTGGAAATGACATAATTTCACCATCAAATTTGAACGAGAGTTTTGCAGGATAGATTATTCTTGGCTGGCAATTTTTTTCTTTCAAGATTTTATATATGTCATCACATTGCCTTCTTGTCTGAATGGTTTCTGCCTAATAATCGGAGCTTAGTCTTATTGTTTCTCCTCTGTATGTGACTTCTTGTTTTTCATGAACTGCTCTCAGGGTTCTTTGTTTGTCTTTGATTTTGGCGAGTGTGATTATGATATGCCTTTGTGATTTTCGTTTGGGGTCTCTCCTATATGGGGTTTGTTGAGCTTCTTGGATGGCCAGCTTTTCGTCTTTCATGATATTGGGGAAGTTTTCTGTCAGCAGTTCTTCAATGATCCTCTCTGTGTTTTCTCCTCCTGTTCTGGAATTTCCATCACTCAAAAATTTTCCTTTTGATTGTATCCCACATAACTCTCAGAGTCTCTACATTTTTCTTTGTTCTTTTTTCTGAGTTTTCCTCAAACAGAGTTGTATCCAAGTGTTTGTCTTCAATTCCACTGATCCTGTCTTCCACCGTTTCAAATCTGCTTTTCAGCCCTTCTATAACACCGTCCATTTATGAAATCTTGTTGTTTATCATTTGGATTTCTAATTGTTGTTTTTGTATAATTTCTAGTTGTGAATTTATTTTGTCACTTTGTTCCTGCATTATTTTTCTGAATTCTTCCAATTTTTTGTCTGTGTTTTCCATAAATTTTTCTATTTTTCCCTCATGTTTGTTAGCTTTTCGCTTCAACTCTTGGAGAATTCTGAGTTTTAGAGATTTGAATTCCCTATCAGGTAGTTCTAGTGCATTTTCTTCCACTGGAAAGTCATCTGGTGTTTTATTTTTGAAGCCTACTGGAACCATCCTGTCCTGTTTTTGTAAATGTTTTGATATTGTCTTCTGTCTTTGGGCCATTCAGTAGTTATTTTTCTTGTTTATTGATTGTAGATTTATTTGTTTCATCCCCCTTTTTTTTTAATTTGACTATGTCTGAGCAAGCGGACTGTGTGTTCTTTGTTGTCTGCTCCTCTGTGGGCACAATACTTTTTGCCTCCTTCTCCAATTGGCAGGGTCACTGAGATATGGTACAGCAGAACAGGTCTTAAAGAAGAGGAGTTACTGGGACGGGTTGTTTGTGGCAATTACTTCAGCCACCAGGGCCGGTCGGTAATCAGTGCAGGGCAGGTTCCAGTAGGCCATGCGTGTGCTGCTTGGTGTTATGATGTTAAGCGCACCATGCAGTAGGCAGGATGTAGCAGGGAGATTGTTATGTGTGGACCTAAGATGGATATGGGAGAGAGGAGAGAGGAACAGGAGCCAAAAACATACAAACAAACAAAAAAGAATGCTAGTGGAACTTGCCATTGGAGTGGAGAGATGAGAGACTATGAAATGGAGAAAAACAGAAAGGGGAATAGGAAGAAAAGAATGAATAAATAAAAATCAGAAAGGTTAAAGAACCACAATGTTCTCAGAGATCCCACTGGTGCAGCTATGAGGTCTGTGGAAGTCGCTCTCAGGTGTTGCAGTACAGCCTGGCTAGAAGGCATAGAGGTATTCAATGCCAAGTATTCAGGGAACAGAAGGAGAAGGAAGATATAGAGACACAAAAAACTGAGTAATGAAGAAAGACAAAAAGGGAAAAAGAAAGCAAAACAAACTAAAAAAAAAAAAAAGAACAAGTAAAGCCCCCCAAAAAACAGAAAAAAAAAATGCTCTCAGGGATCCCTCTGCACGTCTGTGTAACCTGAGGAGGTAGTCTCCTTGCCACGCAGCACTACCTGGCCGGAAAGTGCTTCCTACTCAAGAAAAGGAAAAGAAAACAAACAAACAATTCAAAACAAACTAACAAAAGCCCCGGGATCCCACCAGTGCAGCAGCCCAGACCGGGAAGCAGCTCCACACTCAAACGGAGCTCCAGAGCCTCTCAGGAAGAAGCAAAGATAGCGCACAGAGCCAGGGATTTGAGCAAAAGGAGGGGGAGGTGGTGCAAGATAAGGAAGAAATCGAAAGAAGCAGAAAAAAAGCAACACTAGCAGCCGACAAATGGCACTCAGAGAGCCAGCTAGTGCGGGCTGGTGGAATCCAAGCAGCTGGTGTTTCTCGGACAGGAGACTGTGTCCACAGGAGGTAGAGGGGGCCAAGTCTGGGTGAAGAAGGGTAGGGAATGTGAAAGTGTATATCATAAATTACTGGAGGTCTGCAGCCCCTCAGGAAGAAGCAAAGATGGCACACGGAGCCAGATATTTGAGCGAAAGGAGGGGGAGGTGGTGAGAGGCAAGAAAGAAATCAAAAGAAGCGGAAAAAAGCAATACCAGCAGCCAACAAATGGCACTCAGAGAGCCACCCCGTTCGGGTGTGTGGAATGCAAGCTGCCGGTGTTTCCCAGACAAGAGATTGTGGCCGCAGGAGGCAGTGGAGGCTGAGTGGGGGTGAAGAAGGGTGGTGGGTGGGAAAGCATATATCACAAATTACCGGTTGTTTTGTCTCCCACTGGACGCTCCATGAGGCTGCTTTTTTGTATACCCTGTTTGCTGGTCTCCGATAGGAGTCCAAGATGGCAGATCTGCGCTGCATTAGTTGGTAGGGGACCTCTGCATGAATCTCTCCTCACTCTCTGTTCTCTGTCAGTTGTCTCACTCCATTTGGTGCTTGGCTGAGTTCTTTATCTCTTCATTTGATGTTTTAGGGTTTCAGGATTGTTGTTTTCTCTGTTCGGCTTAGTTTTTCAGGTCTTTGCTGTGGAGGGACAGCTTGGTGCTTCTGCCTAGAGTGCCATTTTACCCTATCTAAAGTTGAATTCTTGGAATCATATTCTGAGAAGTTATTTGATCCTAGCTCTCACCTTTATTTTTTATTGTTTATTGAATATACCATGGACTCGCAGAGGAATGAACAAGTCAGTCTTGGAATGCTCCTTAGAATTGAGGATGATGAGACTTCATCTCATGTACTTTGAACACATTATCAGGAGGAACCAGTCTCTGGAGAAGGACATCGTGCTTGATAAAGTAGAGGGTCAGCGAAAAACAGAAAGACCTTGGACAAGATGGACTGACACAATGGCTGCAACAGTTGGCTCAAGCATAAAAAATACTGTGAGGATGGTGCAGGACCAGGCAGTGTTTCATTCTGTTGTACATAGGGTCGCTATGAGTTGGAACCAACTCGATGGCACCTAACAACAACAACTCACTTTAAAAAAGAGGTACTCTAGGTTCCCATGGTCAACCAGAAAGTTAAAGACACAGCAAGTGCTAAGAAACAATTCCCTTACCCTTTAGATAAAACCGATTTCATCCCTGCCTCTTACTTCAGTGGTAGATATCAATAGGCTTAAAGTCATTAAAATAATCCAGTCTCCTGGACACAGCTGTTGTTTCAGGAGAGGGTGTGGGTCCATTAAGATAAATCTCATGCTGCCTACTGGTAATGTACAAAATGTCCCACTGGACATTTATGAAGAGGTGTGTGGACTTGATTGCTACTCGATACTGTCCTACAACCCTGAAAGTAGTTGAGCTGACACCTCAGAAAGCACATCAGAGGGTCAAAAATATTGAGTCCCTTAAGATATTAATGAGCCCACAGATCACTAAACCTTGAACTCTTCCCTATACTTCAACTTTCATTTATATATGCTTTCTTTTTTATTAAGATAAAATAAAATAAGTTTCTCCTATTCTCTTGGAACTTGTCTGTCCTCCATTCCCCCATTCGTATTCTGGAAGTGTCAGAAATCATGGAGGATGAAGAGTATAACCACTGAGCAGGAAAAAGAGAATACAACTCTACTGTTATCCCAAACTCCTGACTACCGTTGTCTTACCTATAGTAGGCCAGGCTGGGAAGGGAACTAACTCCCAATAAAATTTTTGCATGCGTGTGTGTGTGTTTATGTGTGTGTGTGTGTGTGTGCGTGTGTGCGTGTGCTATTTAACTGATGTGGACATTTAATTATTAACAGTACTAACAGGGAAATCTTACTTTACCTAAGAGTAACCATATAAGTTGTAAGGCTTATTTAGGTTTGAATCCAAGGGTTTTGAGAAGGTCTTTAAATCAGAGTCCCAGGAATATGAAAGCAATTAGAGATCTGGAATCAAAAATTCAAGTATATGAAAGCAATAGTTCCACTAAATTAATTTAAGGTGACAATATTCTTGCTATATGATTGTTCAATGTATCATTATTTAGATAAGTTTTCCTACCGAAAAAAATGTTGAGTGGCAAAATATAATTTTGGATATACTATATTCGATATTCTCTTTAATTATTCCCCACCCCACATGCCCACTCCACTCCCTCCCACCTCAGTCACAAGCTTTATAAAACATTATCCTACGAAAGTCTCTGAGTATTTCCTGAATAAACAAACTGTCTCATTTTCTTTAATACCATCTTTTCTAAATGTTTTAACCACAGTACCCTTTTTCATGGCATGCTTACTAACATCTATGAGATGATCAGTAGGCCATACAATAGGATTTGGGAAATGGTACAGGCAATTCTTCAGTTCACTTTGTGTTTGCATATAACTTATTGTTTTCATATTACTCTATGTCTGATCACAGACTCCATTCCTTGAATTTAGATCCTGCTTCTGGCATCCTTGGATATGGCAATCTGTAGGATGAACTTTTGGATTCATTTTCTTCCATCTCATTTGGTGCTTTGCTCTGATCTCCCTTGTTCTTTTGAAGCAGCCAGTATTTCTTTTTAAATTTAATTTTTAGTTTTAAATGTTATTTATTTAGTTGTTTGGAGTAACCAGTGTGTCTTACCAAAAACACTTTAACAACCAGTTCTGATCCTATGCAATCCTCCCTGCTATTCTAACCTCAGGGATGCAATTAGGATAATCTACCTTGTTCCTCCTCCCTTTTCATCCAACTCCCTACTATGATATCCAGAAGTAGGACAAAGAGTTGGCCATTCTTCTCTGCCTTAGTGCCTCTATGAAGCTCTTCCTCAAGGAGTTATTTATAATGCAAAGCCCATTATTAATCCTGGCAATTTCCAAATTCAAGAATATACAGGAAAAAAAAAATGATAACAATCATAAATTAATCTTAATACGCATCTTATGTCATTAGGTTCAACGTGAATATGAATTCCTATAATCTTTATATGTAAACCTCAATATCCTCAAGAAATAGACACTTCAATAATGTTTCCGTTTTAACTGGTTGCCATGTGGTTTTGTCCCATTTTTCACTTTCTTCCAGCTCCCCTTATTACTTTGTGTCTAGTCCCTGATTTTCTTCATTTCACTAGTAGTCCCAATTCTTTATTTTTATTATTATGTTTTGAAATAATTTTAATTTTACAGAAGAAATGCAAGGATTGTACAGACATCTTCTGCCTACCCTTTACTCGCTATCTCCTGTTAACATTTAACATGACCATACGAATTTACCACAAAATAGAAATTAACATTGGTACAATACTATGAATTAAACTACAGACTTAATTCAAATTTTTCCAGTCTTTCCAATAATGTCATTTTTTTTTCTGTTCCAGCATTCAATAGTGATACTATGTTACACTGGATTCAAACTGCTGACTTTTTGTTTACCAGACAAGCTCTTAACCACTATGCCACCAGGGCTACATTGCCTTCCTAGTGTTCTCTAATTCTGACAGTTCTTAGTCTTTTCTTATTTTTCATGACCTTGATCTTCTGAAGAGTACTGGTAAATGATTTGGTAGACTCTCCCTCAGTTTGTGTTTGTCTGCTCTTTCTCATGTCTAAAAGGAGTTTTGGATTTTGAGGAAAAATACCACAGAAGTTAAATTCTCCTCTCATCACATCATACCTATCCCTTTTCTAACCATAGCTTCCCTTCTGCTTTACTCTCACAGATCTTATATCTAAACTTCCTCTTTCTTATTATAAGAATATTAACCTTCTTCAATTTAAATAGGTTTGTTGTCAGAGACTTCTGGGTAGCATGACACTACAGACAGAAGCACCACTCTGTCCCTGTACAGCAAAGACCCAAAAAACTAAGTCAAACAGACACAAACGTCAATCCTGAAACCCTAAACATCAAATGAAGAGATAAAGAACACAGCCAAGCACTGAATGAAATAAGAAACTGACAGAGAACAGAGAGCGAGGAGAGATACGTGCAGAGGTCCCCTATCAGCTACCGCAGCATGGATCCACCATCTTGGACTCCTATTGGAGATCAGTGAACAGGGAGTATGGGAAAACAGCTTCATGGAGCTCCCAGCAGCAGACAGAACAACCAGTAACCAGCAATATATGCTTTCCCACCCTCCACCCTTCTTCACCCCCACTCGGCCTCCTCTGGTTTCTTCAGCCACAGTCTCTTGGCCAGGAAGCACAAGTTTCACCCCTGTGCTGCTTGCATTCCACTCGCTCACACTGGCCACCTCCCATTTGTTGGTTGCTGGTGTTGCTTTTTTCTGCTTCTTTAGATTTCTTCCATACCTCTCACCACCTCCCCTCCTTTCTCTCAAATACCTGGCTTGAAGTGCCATCTTTGCTTCTTGCTGAAAGGATGTGACATGCCACTTAACTGTGGAACTGCTTCCTGGCCTATGCGGCCATGCTGGTGGGATCCCTGGACTTTTTTTTTGTTTGTTTTGATTTGTTCTGTTTTGATTTTTGTTTGTTTGTTTTATTTTTCTTTTCTTGGCTTGGAAGCCCTTTCTAGCCAGGAAGTACTGTAAGGCTTGGGAACTATTCCTTCCATCTGTGCAGCTGTGCAGTGGAGTCCTGGGGGCATTTCTTCTTTCTTTTTTTGGTGTGTTTGTTTTTGTTTGTTTTCTTTTCTTTTCTCTCTTTTTCCCTTTTTGTCTTTCTTCATTTCTCAGTTTCATGTCTCTCTACACTTACCTTCTCTTTGTCTCCTGAATATTTGGCATTGTGTGACACCTCTACCCCTTCTATCCAGGCCTAGGAGAAACTTCCCCAGTCCTCACAGCTGCACCGGTGAGATCCCTGGGGGATTTTCTTTTTTTCTCTAATTTTTATTTATTCATTTCTTTCCTTTTAACCTTTTTCTTTTTCCTTTTTGTTTTTCTCCATTTCTCAATCTCTCATCTTTCCACTCCAACAGCAAGCTCCCTTAACACTCTTTTTTGTTCACATGTTTTGGGCTCCTCCTCCCTCATCTCTCTCCTCTTTCCTATACCCATCTTAACTCCACACATCACAATCTCTCCCCTCCTTCCTGCCTACCTGCAGTATATGCTGAACATCACAACCCCAAGTAGCACAGGCATGGCCTACCAGAACCTGCCCTGCACTGATTGCCAGCCTACCCTGTAGGTCCTAGTATGTGTCACAAACAACACATCTCAGTAACTTCCCATCAGCTGGACCTGTCCTGCTGTACCACACCTGAGCTACTGACCATGCCCATTGGAGAAAGAGGTGAAAATTATCATGCTCACAGACAAGCAAACAATAAAGAATGCACAGCCCAACTGCTCAGACATAACCATATAAAACAAAAAAGCAGGATGAAACAAACAAATATACAATCAATAAATGAGGAAAATAACTACTGAATGCCCCAAAGACAGCAGACAATATCAAAACATATACAAAAACAGGACAGGATAGTTCTAGTAGCTGTTGAAAATAAAACACCAGATGACTCTCCAGTAGAAGAAATGGCACTGGAACTACCAGATAGGGAATTCAGATCTCTAACATTCAGAGTTATCCAAAAATTGAAGCAAAAAACAGACAAAAATGGGGAAAAAAATAGAAAAATTCATGGAAAAGGCACACAAATTCATGGAAAATACACACACAAAAAAGAAGAATTCGGGAAAAATACAAGAACAAAATGCCAATTAGAAATTATACAAAAACAACAATCAAAAATCCAAAGATAAACAAAAATATTTCATATATGGACAGTGTCATAGAAGTGCTGAGGAACAGGTTTGAGATGATGGAAGACATGATCAGAAAAATTGTAGACAAACACATGGCTACAACTCTGTTTGAGTAAAAATCAGAAAAAAGAACAAAGAAAAACAAGAAACCCTGAGAATTACGTGGGATACAATAAAAAGCAAAAATCTGCGAGTGATCAGAGTTCCAGAACAGGGAAAGAAAACAGAAAACACAGAGAGGTTCATGAAGAACTACTGGCAGAAAACTTACCCAATATCATGAAAGCTGAAAAGTTGACCATCCAAGAAGCTCAACGAGCCCAATATAGTACAGATCCCAAAAGAAAATCACCAAGGCATATCATAATCATGCTCGCTAAAACCAAAGACAAACAAAGAATCATGAAAGCAGCTGAAAAAACCCAAAAAGTCATATACAAAGGAGAGACAGTAAGACTAAGCTCAGATTATTCAGCAGAAACCATACAGGTAAGAAGGTAATGAGATGACATATATAAAACCTTGAAAGAAAAAAAATTTCCAGCCAAGAATAATATATCCTGGAAACTGTCATTTGAATATGATGGTGAAATCAGGACATTTCCAGATAAAGAGAAATTAAGAGACTATGTAAAGACCAAACGAAACTTACAAGAATTATAAAAGGGAGTCCTTCAATCTGAGAACAAACAACTTCAGACCATGGGTGGAATCTAGGAAGCAGGATCACACTAGCCAGATACCAACCTAGGAAATGAACTTTCAAGGACTATCCAAAACCAAAAGAATTACAACAGGGAAACAGAGAGGTTAATTTATAATGACAACAACATCAGAACAGTAAAACAGAATAAATGGTGTAGGTATAGAAGTTTCTAATGCAGAGGAAAGTAAGACAATACCGAGTAATAATAGACTGATTCAAACCTAGAAAGATAAGAGTAAATTTCAAGGTAACCACAAAGAAAGTTAACAAATCTACTCATCAAAAAAAAAAAAGAAGAAAAACATAAAGTCTCGGTAAAAACAAAAACAAAAGAAACAACAAAACTTCCACAAACAAAAGTAACTCAGCACAGAAGAGTAAGAGGAACAAAGAAAACATCAGCACCACAAAGAAAAGCACTACAAAATGACAGCAATAAACTCACACCTATCAATAATAACAATGAATGTAAAGGCCTAAATGCACCCATAAAGAGACAGACGGTGACAGAATGGATAAAAAAAACAGGATCCATCAATGTGCTGTCTACAAGAGACACACCTTAGAAATAAAGACATAAATTTATTAAAGTCAAAGGATGGAAAAAAATATATCAAGCAAACAGCTAACAAAAAAGAGCAGGAGTGGCAATACTAATCTCAGATAAAATAGATTTTAAACCAAATCCACCATAAAAAACAAAGAAGGGCCTTATACAATGATTAAAGAGATGACCCATCGTGAAGACATAATCATAATAAACATCTATGCCTTCAATGTCAGGGCTCCAAAATACATAAAAGAAACTCTAACAACACTGAAAGGAGAAATAGACAGCTCCACAATAATAATAGGAGACTTCAACACACCACTGTAAGTAAAAGACAAAACATCTAGAAAGAAACTCAACACAGATACAGAAGACCTAAAGGGCACAATCAGCCAACTTGACCTCATACACATATATAGAACACTCCGCCCTACAGCTGCAAAGTTCACATTCTTTTACAATGCACGTAGAACGCTGTCCAGAATAGACCACATCTTAGGCCACAGAGCAATCCTCAACAAGATCCAAAAGGCTGAGATAATTCAAAGTATCTTCTCTGACCACAATGCCATCAAGGTAGAAATTAACAACAGAAAGACCATGGAAAAAACATCAAATACATGGAAACTGAATAACACCCTTCTTACAAACCACTGGGTAATAGAAGAAATCAGAGATGGAATCAAAAAATTTCTAGACTCAAACAAGAATAAAAACACATTATACCAAAACCTTTGGGACACAGCAAAGGCAGTCCTCAGGACAATTTATAGCAATAGATGAATACATCAAAAAAAGAAGGGACAAAATCAAAACAGTAACTACACAACTTGAACAAATAAAACAGAAGAGCAAAAAAAGCCCACAACCACCAAAAGAAAGGAAATAATAAAGATAAGAGCAGAGATAAAAGAAAAGAAAATACAAAAACAATAGAACCAACAAAACCAAAAGTTGGTTCTTTGAAAGGATCAACAAATTTGACAAACCACTGGCCAGACTGACAAAAGAAAAACAGGAAAGGACACAAATAACCCAAATAAGAAATGAAATGGGGGACATTTCAACAGACCCAACTGAAATAAGGATCATAACAGAGTATTATGAAAAACTATACTCCAACAAATTTGAAAACCTAGAGGAAATGGATAAATTTCTAGAAACACATTACCTACCCAAACTACCACAAAGTGTTGTTGAAAATCTGAACAGGCCGTTAACAAGAGAAGAGATTGAAAAGGTAATTAAAAACAAACAAACAAAAAAAGAAACTCCCAACAAAAAAAAGCCCAGGCCCAGAGGCTTCACTGGAGGTATCTACCAAACATTGAGAAAAGAGCTTATACCAGTACTAATCAAACTATTTCAGAACATAGAACAGGAAGTAACACTTCCAAATTCATTCTATGAAGCCAGCATAACCCTAATACCAAAACCAGGCAAAGACATCACAAAAAAAGAAAATTACAGACCAATATCTCTCATGAATATAGATGCAAAAATTCTCAACAAAATTCTAGCCAATAGAATTCAGCATCATATCAAAAAAATAATACACCACAACCAAGTAAGATTCATACCAGATATGCAAGAATGGTTCAACACTAGAAAATCAGTTAATGCAATCCACTACATAAATAAAAGGAATGAAAAGAATCACATGATTTTCTCAACTGATGCAGAAAAGGCATTTGACAAAATCCAACACACATTCCTGATAAAAACTCCCAATCAAATAGGTATAGAAGGGAAATTTCTCAACATAAAAAAGGGCATTGATGCAAAACCAATGACCAATATCATTCTTAATAGAGAAAGGCTGAAAACATTCCCCTTGAGAACAGGAAAAAGACATGGATGTCTTTTATCTCCACTCCTATTTAACATTGTGCTGGAAATCCTAGCTAGAGCAATAAGGCAAGGAAAAGAAGTAAGGGGCATCCAAACTGGTAATGAAGAAGTTAAACTGTCCCTATTTGCAGATGATACAATACTATACATAGAACACTCAAAAGACTCCACAAAAAAACTACTGGAACTAATAGAAAGATTCAGCAGAGAAGCAGGATACAAGATAAACGTACAAAAATCAGTTGGATTTCTATACACCAGTAAAGACAATGATGAAAAGGAAATCAGGAAAACTATACCATTTATTATATCCCCTTAAAAAAATAAAATATTTATCAATAAATATAACAAGGGATGTAAAAGACCTATAGAAATAAAACTATAAAATACTGCTGCCAGAAACCCAAAGAGATGTACATAAATGGAAAAACATACCATGTTCATGAATAGGTAGACTCAACATTGTGAAAATGACAATTGTACTCATAGCAATTTACAAATGCAATGCGATCCCAATCCAAATACCAACAGCATTCTTAAAGAGATGGAAAAACTAATCATTAACTTTATATGGAAAGGGAAGAAGCCCGGGATAAGTAAAGCACTACTGAAGAAAAAGAATAAAGTAGGAGGACTCACACTACCTGACCTCAGAACTTACTATACAGCTATGGTAGTCAAAACAGCCTGGTACTGGTACAATGAAAGATACTTTGACCAATGGAACAGAATTGAGAACACAGATGTGAATCCATCCACCTACGGTTACCTGATCTTCGACAAGGGCCCAAAGTACAACAAATGGGTAACAGATAGTCTTTTTAACAAATGGGGCTTGCAAAACTGTATGTCCATCTGCAAAAGAATGAAACAGGACCCTTACCTCACCCCACAAACAAAAACTAATTCAAAATGGAGCAAAGACCTAAATAGAATGCCAAAACTATTCATAGAAGAAAAAATAAGATCAGTGCCAGAGGCCCTAATAGACAACATTAACAGCACACAAATCATAAAAAACAACAAACAAACTCCAGAAGATAAGCTAGATAACTGGGATCTTCTAAAAATTAAACACATGTGCTCATCAAAAGACTCCTCAAAAATGTAAAAAGAGAACCGACAGACTAGGAAAAATTTTTGGACATTACAAGTCAGACTAAGGTCTAATCTCTAAAATCTATAAGAAAATCCAACACCTCTACAACAAATAGACAAATAATCCAATTAAAAAATGGACAAAGGAAATGAACAGACTTTTCACCAAAGAAGACATTCAAGCAGCCAACAGACACATGAGGAAATGCTCACGATCACTAGCCATTAGAGAAATGCAAATCAAAACCACAACGAGATACCATCTCACCCCAGTATTACTTGCACAAATTAAAAAAAACTGGAAATAACAAATGTCGGAGAGGCTACAGGAAGATCAGAACTCTTATGCAAAGCTGGTGGGAATGCAACCATTTTGGAAAATGATATGGCGATTCCTTAGAGAGCTAGAAATACCATATGATCTAGCAAACCCACTCCTAGGAATACATGCTACAGAAATAAGAGGAGTCACACATAAAGACATATGCACACCCATATTCATGGCAGCATTGTTCACAATAGCCAAAAGATGGAAACAACCTAGTTGCCCATCAACAGATGAATGGATAAACAAACTATGGTACATGCACACAATGGAGTATTATGCAACGATAAAGAACAATGAAGAATCTGTGAAGCATCTCATAACACGGATGAAACTGGAGGACATTATGCTGAGTAAATAAGTCTGTCACAAAAGGAGAAATATTATATGAGACCACTACTGTAAAAACTGATAAAAAAGTTTACACACAAAAAGAAACAATCTTTGTTGGTTATGAAGTATGGGAGAGGTGGGAGGGGATACTAAATAGACAATAGATAAGTAGTAACTTTGGTGAAGGGTAAAACAGTACACAACACTGGGGACGCCAGCACAACTTGTACAAGGAAAGGTCTTGGAAGCTCCATAGACACATCCGAACTCCCCGAGGGACGAAATTGCTGGGCGGAGGGTTGTGGGGACCATGGTCTCAGGGAACATCTAACTCAATTGGCGTAACACAGTTTATAAAGAAAATGTTCCACATTCTACTTTGATGAGTAGCGTCTGGGGTCTTAAAAGCCTGTGAGCAGCCATTTAAGATACTCCACTGGTCTCATCCCTTTTGGAGCAAGAGAGAATGAAGAATACAACATACAAGGGAAAGGTTAGTCCAAAGGACTAATGGACCACAACCACTACGGCCTCCACCGGCCTGAGTCTTGTACAACTAGATGGTGCCCAGCTACCACCACTGACTGGTCTGACGCGGATCACGACAAAGGGTCCTGGACAGAGCTAGATTAAAATGTAGAACAAAATTCTAACTCATAAAAACAGACCAGACTTACTGGCCTGACAGAGACTGTAGAAACACTGAGAGTATGGCCCCCAGACACCCTTTTAACTTAGTAATGAAGTCACTCCTGAGGTTCAACCTTCAGCCAAAGATTAGACAGCCTCATAAAACAAAACAAGACTAATGGGGTGCAACAGTCCAGTGACAAGGACTAGAAGGCAGGAGGGGACAGGAAAGCTGCTAATAAGGAACCCAATTTCAAGAAGGGACAGTGTTGACATGTCATGGGATTATTAACCATTGTCATAAAACAATGTGTACTGTTTAATGAGAATCTATTTGTTCTGTAAACCTTAATCTAAAGTACAATAAATAAATAAATAGGTTTGTTGTCTCTAGATAATATTTGTATCTGGAATTAAATTTTTATTCTAGTTAGTGTTATGATTCTTAATTAACCAGAATGTTTTGAGACCATTTATAATAAAATAAATTATTGATTTCTGGAAAGGATATTTTAAGGATGCATACCAATGATATATTTAAGACCTAGTTTTCCTTGCTGTTTTCTTTTTTTTTTTTTGGCATTACAAAAAACTGCCTAGTTTATATATATAAACCCCAAAAAATGAATTTTATTTTAATTATGAGCCCAAATTATTGACATAAATTGATAAATTTCCTTTACAATTTAGACAACTCTTAGTTAATATAAAAGTTTTATAATAAAAAAAACTTATTGCTACATATTTTAATAATTACTTTAAAACGTTTAGTACTATATAAGAAAATCTATTATCAAGGTAATAAAATGCAAAAGGGCTGTGATTTCAGCTTTAAAAGCTTCCTCTAGAAGTTACTTTGAATACCATGCTTTATGAATACTATGATTGAAAGTTAATAACTACTTCTCATTAAGTCAAATTAGGTACAATGAGGAACTACTTACCTATCACTTTCATCTTTTATTTATTTTTTGAGCTGTCACACACACATACACACACACATCATTTTTTGACTTGTAAGGCATGCATTTTGAAAACATTAAATCATGGTAATAGATCATATATGTTCATTTTGTTTTTAAATAATGACATCTTTAACAGTGTAACTTTTGTAACGTGGGAGATGTTTTATTTTAGCAAATATAGAACAGAAATCAGCTTGTATAAATAAAATCTGAAGAGAATTCTACAACTTGTCTTGAGAAAGCATTTTGAGCTCAATGTAAACCAGTATTACTCTTGACAAAAAGTGATCCATATACCTCTATTTTCTATATTAAAATATCAATTTTTATCCCATAATTTATATATTATTGTTATTATTATTATCATTGTTATTGTTTTAGACATAGTACTTCTGAAGTCTTGTTGAATATCTCATTTTAGGCTTTTTTGCTAATAGTTCTTCAATGAAGCATCATGTGGTATGAATTCATTCAATTTATTCTCAGTTTGAGAGAATGAATGCCTTGTTTAAAATATTTTCTCTTCTACAGATAACTTGAAGGCTTCATATGCTCTTTTTATTGTGGGACTGTCAGCTGTAATTTTTCCTAAATAGGTTATTTTGTTGTTGTTTTATTTTTTGCCTATTTGTTACCTTTTTTTTTTACACTTAGGTTTTTTATCATCCCATAAGTTTTAGACTCAACATTAAATAAAAATCAGAAACTATCTTGTCAACGTAGTCCATGGAGATACACAATTTATTTTCATAAGAATACCTTATATATTGTACAATGAATAATTCACTTCTACTCCTAATTTTTTATAATTTAATATAACCCCATTCTTCGCTTTGTCCAGTAAAATACTAACGATCATAAAATCAGTGGAAAGTGAATCCTTGCTAATTCAAGATTTTATAATGTCAGACAATATGGAAATGAAAATTTGGACTGCTTATTTGAATAATTCATTAAAAATATGACTGCATAAGTTTGAAGTAAGAGTACTATTACTCAGGAGGTCTTTCCAGAATGCCTCTCATGGTTCATAGAAGAGATAAAATGGACAAACAAAAAGAGAGATATGTATCTCTGTTTGTGCACAGAGCCAATTTATTCCAGACATAAACCTGATATAACCAAAGGGATATATATATCCATTTCGAATTAGACAATCATATAGTATACTATGCTGGGAATGAAAATTTGAAGAGGAATGGCATTTCATTCAATCTCAAAAAGAACATTTCATGATCTATCCTGAATTACAAAGCTGTCAGTGATAAGATAATATCCATACATCTACAAGGAAGACCAGTTAATACAACTATTATTCAAATTTACCCACCAACCACTAAGGCCAAAGATGAAGAAATTGAAGACTTTTTCAACTTCTGCAGTCTGAAGTTGATCGAACATGCAATCAGGATGCATTGACAATTACTGGTGATTGGAATGCGAAAGTAGGAAATGAAGAAGGATCTGAAGTTGGAAAATATGACCTTGGTGATAGAAACAATGCCAGAGATCCTATGATAGAATTTTGCAAGACCAACTACTTCTTCACTGCAAACACCTTTTTCAACAGCATAAACAGTGACTATACACATGGACCTTGCCAGATGGAATACATAGGAATCAAATAGGCTATATCTGTGGAAAGAAAAGATGGAAAAGCATAATATAATCAGTCAGAACAAGGTCGGGGCCGACTGCAGAACGGACCATCAATTGCTCATATGCAAGTTTAAGTTGAAACTGAAGAAAATTAGAACAAGTCCACCAGAGCCAAAGTATGATCTTGAGTATATTAAACTTGCATTTATAGACTATCGCAAGAATAGATTCTATGCATTGAACACTAAGGAGAGAAGACTAGACGTGTTATGGAATGACATCAAGGACATCATGCATGAAGAAAGCAAGAGGTCATTAAAAAGATAGGAAAGAATGAAGAAATGAAAATGGGTATCAGAAGAGACTTTGAATGTTGCTCTTGAACGTCAAGTAGCTAAAGCAAATGGAAGAGATGATGAAGTAAAAGAGCTGAACAGTAGATTTCAAAGAGTGGCTTGAGAAGACAAATTAAAGTATAATAAAGACATGTACAAAGACCTGGAGATAGAAAACCAACAGGGAAGAACACACCCAAAATTTCTCAAGCTGAAAGAACTGAAGAAAAAATTCAAGCCTCAAGTTGCAATATTGAAGGATTTTATAAGGAAAATATTGAATGACACAGTAAGCATCAAAAGAAGATGGAAGGAATACAGAGAGTTACTATACACCAAAAAGAACTGGTAGTCTTTCAAACATTTCAAGAGTTAGCATATGATCAGGAACCAATGGTACAGAAGGAAAAAGTCCAAGCAGCACTGAAGGCATTAGCAAAAAACAAGACTCCAGGAATTGAAGGAATACAAACTGAGATGTTTCAACAAATGGATGCAGTGCTGGAAGTGCTTACTCATTTATGCCAAGAAATTTGGAACACATCTACCTGGACAGCAGACTGGAAGAGATTGTATTTATGCCTATACTCAAGAAAAGTGATTCAACCAAATGCGGAAAACTATCAAACAATATCATTAATATCACATGCAAGTAAAATTTTGCTGAAGGTCATTCAAAAGCAGCTGCAGCAGTATATCAATAGGGAGCTGCCAGAAATTCAAGCTGGATTCAGAAGAGGACATGGAACCAGGACTATCATTGCTGATGTCAGATGGATCCTGGCTGAAAGTAGAGAGTACCAGAAGATGTTTACTTGTGTTTTATTGACAATGCAAAGGCATTCAACTTTGTGAATCATAACAAATTATGGATAACGTTGCAAAGAATGGGAATTCCAGAACAGTTAAATGTACTCATGAGGAGCCTGTACATAGATCAAGAGGCAGTTGTTTGAACAGAACAAGGGGATCCTGTGTGGTTTAAAGTCAGAAAAGGTGTGCATCAGAGTTGTATCCTTCCACCATACTTATTCAATCTGTATGCTGAGCAAATAATCTAGAAGCTGGGCTATATACATGAAGAAGAACGGCATCAGGATTGGAGAAAGACTCATTGACAACCTGCATTATGCAAATGACACAACCTTCCTTGCTGAAAGTGAAGAGGACTTGAAGCATTTCCTGATGAAAATCAAAGACTACAGCCTTCAGTACGAATTACACCTCAACATAAAGAAAACGAAAATCCTCACAACTGGACCAATAAACGACATCATGATAAACGGAGAAAAGATTGAAGTTGTAAAGGATTTCATTTTACTTGAATTCACAATTAATGCCCATGGAAGCAGTAATCAAGAATTCAAAATGCATATTGCACTGGGCAAATCTGATGCAAAAGATCTCTTTAAAGTGGTAAAAAGCAAAGACGTCACTTTGAGGATTAAGTTGCGCCTTATCCAAGCCATGATATTTTCAATTGCCTCATATGCGTGCAAAAGTTGGATGATGAATAAGGAAGACCAAAGAAGAATTAACACCTCTGAATTATGGTGTTGGTGAAGAATATTGAATATATCATGAACTGCCAAAAGAATGAACAAATATTTCTTGGGAGAAGTACAGCCAGAATACTCCCTAGAAGCAAGGATGGCGAAATCTTCATCTCACATACTTTGAACGTGTTATCAGGAGGGACCAGTCCCTAGAGAAGGATATCATGCTTGGTAGAGTAGAGGGTCAATGAAAAAGAGGAAGAGGCTTGGTGAGATGCATTGACACAGTGGCTGCACCACTGGGCTCAAGCATAATAACGATTGTGAGGATGGTGCACGACAGGGCAGTGTTTCATTCTGTTGTACGTAGGGTCTCTATGAGTCAAAATAGACTCGAGGGCACCTAACAACAGTAACATCGAAATTTGTACCAGTTTTATTTTAGTCTATAGAGCAAAATTCTTTGGAATTTCTCATGATCTACTAAATTAACTTTAAGATCCTTAAATTAAAAGGCTCAATAATGAAAATAAATGCAATTCTCTAATAAAAACAACTCAATGTTCTTCAATTCTTAATACATCCTAATTTTCCAGATAAAATTCACTGATTGTTGAGTTCCTGCTGTACTTTCTCTTGTAGCTAGAGTACAACTATTGTCTGAAAGCAGTTCCCTGTTACCGTTGACTTCTACAACTTAGCTCAACCTAGAATTCTATTCCATCAAGTTTTACTACAACCAGATTCCACATTAATGAACCTACCATGATGGGCCCCTTTCCTGTTTATATCACACAACTTATATAACTTGTAAAATACAAGGCTCTTGATATTGCCAGTGTTATTTTCTCTAAGGGTTGTTAATAAGAGATATCTTTGGCAAATATAATCAGTACATACTACATTTATTTTTATTCTATTTGTTGGTTAGCCTCAGCGAGAGATTAGTAATTTTTGTGTGTATAAAAATAAAGTGTTTAAATAATTTAGTACTACAAAACAATGAAAGAGATAACCTATATGTTTTAAATTATAACTAAAGAAGGCACTTCTTCAGTTCGAAAATATGTTAGAAAAAAATAAATGTATTTATTTCATCCTACTCCAAGCTGGCGCTTTTTTAATTAGAAAACCTGGACTCAGTACATTTGAAGATAGATTCCTTACAGTTGATCTGGAAAATAAAACACTCCTCCATACATATGTTAACTGTTAGAGAGCTCCCTATGAGCATTGTAGAAACAGAAAAATCTCAAAGGACTTTAAGAGATTTGGACTATGAAAAAACAAGTAACATTTAAAAAGCTTTCTGTCTATATATGTTTCTACAATCCATAATTCTTCAACTGCTGCCCTTTCAAGTTTTAATGCACTGTTCTAGAACCAATGCCCTCTTCAGACAAGTGACTTTTTAAATTTATTTTTACAATATTACTGCTAATAATAAGCACAAATGCTTTCATCTTCCAAGTGCTTTATGAGTATAAATCAGCCTTCTCAGTAACCAGGTGAAAGGAATTAGCATTATCTCCATTTTACAGACAGGAAAACTAAAAATAAAGATTGAGTGCTGATGCCAAGACATAATGTACAGAAATATATTAGAAAGGCAAGATTTCTCCAGGTTATGCAAAGAGGAGCATTCAGTGTCCTAAAATGTCAAGGTGCTCTGGGTCACTATAGGAGCTGGTTCTGGCAAGGTCACGTAAAACCTGTTGCAATCTAGATGATTCAGACTCATGGTGACTCCTTGTGTTACAGAGTAGAACCACTCCATAGAGTTTTCTTGACTATAATCTTTACTGAAGCAGATTGCAATGCCGCCGCCACTGGGTGGGTTCCAGCTGCCAACCTTCAGGTTAGTAGTCAAGTGCAAACCATATGCACCACCCAGGTACTTTTAAGGTCACATAAAATCAAAACCAAACTTACTGCCATCGAGTTGACTCTGACTCATAGCAACCCTACAGGACAGAGTTCAACTGCCCCATAAGGTTTCCAAGGAGCAGCTGGTGGATTCGAACTGCCAACCTTTTGGTTAGCAGCCATAGCTCTTAACCACTGTGCCATCACGGCCTTCAAGTCGCATAGGCACCGTTATATATTTTTTTACAAAGCTACAAATCATGTGTAAACATATTGCAGTCATAGAATCCACACTTTTAGATGCACCCTCATAAGTAGTCTTCGGAGAATGTTTTCTGATTAAGCCCTGAATATTTATTTAATCTGTATGTTTGTTCAATAAAGATTTTTTGTGACAAATTTATGCAATAAATATCAATATTCTTTGTGTGTCACATAATGTGCATATTTTCCATTTGTTGTATTTTTCTATGTAACTGCATGTCTTCTTTAGACTCCTTGACTTCTTAAGGGAAGAAGCTATCTTCCACTATCTTATTCCAGTGCACCTCACACAATAGTACATACACTCAGTGCAGCAGATGATAGCTGCAGGTGCATTCTCACTAGGTTTTAATAGCTCTGTGTTGAATAGAATGGAAATCAGACTGCCGAACAGGTCAAGGAATCTATAAATACAAAAACTATTATAGCTTTACTGGAATGTCTATTCCTTAGATGCCAATCAGAAGGAAACATCATACTGCTCCGTAGTCTCACTGTGTGAGATGATAAAATGGTATTTGCTTATGTGGAATGAGGCACATAAAAAGAAAAATCCTGAGACCCTTGATGTATCTCCTAGCTCAATACAAGTACTATATGATAAGAAAAATTTTTATTTTTATAGTTTCTCTTCAATTCTAGAAATTCCTTAGGCTATCATATAGTTAAGTTAGGATGCTCTTCCAAAAAGCCCACCTTAAAATTTATCCTCCCTAAGGAGAGATCCTGTATCGAGCTGAGAAACTTGTGTATGAACTACTTCTATATGCTGCTTTTATTTATCTGTTTCCCTAGTCTCTCCTCTCTCTACCCCTCAACCACCAGGTCTTATGTGGAATCCATCAGGTTCCAAGAGCCTAGAACGTCCTGAATTACTCTAGTCCAAGTGTGGACAAATGTCTTCCTGAGCACCAAATCTGGCCCAAGGACTGTTTTTGTACAGACCACGGGCTAAGAATAAGTCTTATATTCCTAGGCAGTCGCAAAAAAAGAGCCAAGAAGACTATGTGACAGGAGCTATACATCTTCTGCAAAGCCTAAACTGTTTACCATCTAGTCTTTTACAGAAAACATGTGTCAAGCTTTGCCAATTAAATCATCACATTATGTGCAATATAGACTAAAGCCTATTCCATGATATGACTTTCATGAAGGACTGGTTTCCTGCTCTAGACTTAAAACTCAGTGGGCCTAAGGTTTGAAGATGTGAACCAGCAATACCCAAGAACATAAATTCATATAATATTACAGCCATTGGTTGAATCTTGCTTAAAGTATTTGTTTTCTAGTTGAACAATGGAAGCCAAGTAAGGCTAATGGCTTTTCTTAATCATGTAATAGCTCTCAGTAGAGTCAGATCTAGTAACTGGCTCTTTTGTTGACAAGTTGAGTAATACTTTGTTATCTTCTGGGCCAACCAACCAACCAACCAACCCATTACCGTCGAGTAGATTCCAAATCATAGTGACTCTATATGACAGAGTAGAATTGCCCCATAGGGTTTTCAAGCTGTAAATCTTTGCAGACACAGACTGCCACATCCTTCTCCCACAGAACGGCTGGTAGGTTCGAAACACCAACTTTTTCGTTAGCAGCTGAGCATTTAACCACTGCTCCACCAGGGCTCCTCTAGGAAAAAGTGAAGGCAGAGACTTTTATTGTCTACTTCACCACAGTAAAAAGCTCAAAGAATTTCCCACTGCATAGTAAGAACCATATAAATATTGATTAGATTTATAAATGTGAGACTTAAATTTTTTTTAACACCCAAACAACCTGACAACAGGCCTTGGAGGAAAGTAAACCATTTCATCAATGTTCTGTTGGATTTCATAGGACCAAATATGTGCTGCTTTTTGTCATCCCTTCCTACACAGATATCCAGACTTGAGCTGAGGACACGACATGGAATTATCACTAAAGATAATTAGTTAGTGTCTTTCTGGATAGGAGAAGGTATCAAAATCTGATATTGCAAAATATATGTCAATCCACATATTTAATTAATATTGTATAGCCTTTAATTCAGAGATCTGAAAACTATGACCCACAGGGAAATCCAGCCTGTTTTTGTAAATAAACTTTTATTGGAAAACAACTATGCTTATTCATTTACCTATTGTCTATGACCACCTTAATGCTAAAATGGCTGAATTCAGTAGTTCTGACAGAGATATGCAAAGCCTAAAACATTTATTATCTGGTCCTTTATAGGAAAACCAAAAAATGAAGAAAAAAGAACTTCAAATGTTGGGGAATGGATGGAAGGGATAAAAAAGAAAATGAAGCTTCCCTGAAAATATCTTTTTGTATATGTTTTACTTTTGGAAGGATGTTGATGTTTGCATATTAATAAAAAATTAAATTAAAAAAATGAGAAGGGAGAAACATATGTAACTGAAAGCAAATTGAAACAAATGAAGCTGTCTTTTAGAATGAATAATAGGGATCTAAATGATGAAGGAAAAAAGAAAGAAAAAAAGAATTAATCCCAGTAACTTTATAAACAGTGATGGACTATATTCCTTTAGTGTTGCGCAAGGTGGGGTGTATGAGAACAGCATAATAAATCCTGAACTGTTCAGTAGTTTTCTGTTGTTTAGTATTATAGATGAAGATATACTGAAATTATTTTAGCTATATTGTGGCATTGAGCAAATAAATAAAGGTGTTTATATTGTTAGGAGCCAGGTTTCTCAGCTTGGAAGAAGAAATTTACAGATATAGAATGGTAACCAAAAACCCAACCCATTGCCATAGAGTCACTTCCCTATAGGATAGAGTAGAACTGCCCCATAGGGTTTCCAAGGAGGGCTGGTGGATTCGAATTGCCGATCTTTTGGTTAGCAGCTGTAGCTCTTAACCACTGTCTCATCAAAAATCTAAGTAGATTAGAATTGAAGATATTTGTGTTAGCTTGAGATTTCTAAAATATTTACTTGTGTTAGTACACACACACACACACACACAGATAGAAATGTGCATATATATGTGTGCATATATATGAGTACATACTATATGTATATATATTCACACCAGTATAAATATGCATGTGTATCTATCTACCTATCTACATACATATGTATATGAGAATATATACATATACATTTTGTTTTGACAGAAACAGGCAAAAATCCTGTCAAGAAAATAACGGAAAAACAACCAACAATAACTTTGACATATTTTGATTAATTACCATAATTTAGTATTAACGGAGCTTGAAGAAAATTCTCCAAAAGCAAGGAAATACTTAACAACCATATTTTAGTTTCTTATAACAATTCTCCACTAAAAAGAATCAGAGCTCCTCCGAGAAATGACTGAGTTCAGGTTTGGGGCAAGAAAGTAAGCACAGAGCAGCTCATTAAGACATAAAATAAGGAAGTTCTCAATAAAATGAAGAAGCATGGAACAAGGATACAGGAGCAGCTTGAAGAGGCTTAAACTGACTAATCCTGGGACACTCTGAACATCAAAAGAAATAATGTGTATTTCTGGATGTTTCCAGAAATGTAAAATTATGTCACTCTTTCCACTGCATTCATTTTTGTTTATAAAAATACAGTTACTTTTCATAAAATGTTATTTATGCTAACATGTAATATAAGTTTATTACTGATATTCTAAAATAAATTAATAATGAATGCTTCATAAATTTATGATTCATTTCTAATATGGGAAATATTGATTGACAGTGCCCACATAAACAGAAGTTCCTTGGGGTCTTCAGTATTTTTAAAAGTGTAAGTATATCTTGAGACCAAAATATTTGAGAACTGCTAGTCTTGATTTTAAAAAATAATTGGTAGATGGTGGCATGGTGGTTAAGAGCTCAGCTGCTAACCATAAAGTAGTTTGAATCCTCCAGCCACTCCTTGGAAATTTTATGGGGCAGTTCTACTCTGTCCTGTGGAGTCACTATGAGTTATCTGACTATGAGTCATAATCGACTCAATGGCAACAGGTTTGATTTTTTTCTTTTTAGTTATTATTACTATTGTTGTAATTCCAAAATACAAAGAGAGTTATTAGTTCTTTCTAAGAGTAAGGCAGGTCAGTTGCACTTTCAGACAAGAGTTTATTGTTCAGTCCAGATAATTCTTAAAAAAAATGAGTAGGTGGGAAAATATGAAGAAACTTTTATTGAACGGGGAGCAAAAAAGCACATAGATGTGAAATGTGGCATTTTCTGAAAATTTCAGATGGATTTGTTTGGCTTTAACGTAGGTTGGAAAAAATGAGACAAGCATTTTCTGTAATACTAGTTTCAACAGATGTAGATGCTCATAAGAAAAAAAAAGAATATTCTGATAAGTAAGGAAATATGGAGACATGAATCTCCACTTTGAAATTTACAATGTACATTAGCTTTTAAAAAGTGGGAAATCTTCCAGTAAAGAAATCTGTTCTACTTTATTTACTCAGCATTTGTCACTCACTGGCCACATGAAGAAATGTTTTGGCACACACTTCCCATAACATACTGGGAATACAGATGTATGATAGTCTAGCTTTCATGATCTTATTGTGTGAGAAGCAAATTTACATTGTATTTACTAGCAGTAAATATGTTGGATTTGAGACAATAGTATCTAGAGATGGGGTCACTCAAGCTAAAATAATGAGGGCTAGGACAGAGAAAAATGCAGACCAGTTAAAGAAGATGGGCCATATTTGAGGATTATTAAGGCAATTTGTAAGCTGGACAATGAGTAAGACCACAGAATTAATGCCTTTGAATTATGGTGCTGGCAACGAATCTTGAATATCCCATAGACTGCCAAAAGAATGAACAAATCTGTCTTCGAAGTACAGTCAGAATGTGCCTTAGAAGTGAGGATGATGAGACTTCATCTCACATACTTTAGACATGTTATTAGAAGTGACCAGTTCCTGGAAAAAGACAACATGCCTGGTAAAGCAGAGGGTCAGTGAAAAAGGCGAAGTTCCTCAATGAGATGGATGGACACAGTGGCTGCAACAATGAACTCAAACATAGCAAGGACTGTGAGGATGGCACAGGACCAGGCAGTGTTTCATTCTTTTGTACATAGGGTCACTATGAGTTAGAACCAACTCAACAGCACCTTACAACAGCAAATTCATATGAAGCTTCTGACACCAACTGGATGAAGGATGTGAATGAAAGGGAGATGAAAACGGTCAGATTTTGTTCTGGGAATGAGGTAAATTGTGTTATCATTCACCAAAACCAGGAGCACAAATAGAATTAGGAGAAAAGTTGTTTACTTGAATTTAGATATGTTCATTTGAGATTCAGAAATACAAATATTTCTTGATAAATATCAGTCAATATAGAATGCAGTTTTACAGACAAGGATGCCCTTTATCACCACTGTTATTCAACATTGTGCTGGAGGTCCTAGCCAGAGCAATTAGGCTAGAAAAAGAAATAAAGGGCATCCAGATTGGTAGGGAAGAAGTCAGAGTATCTCTATTTGCAGATGACATGATCTTATACACAGAAAATCCCAAAGAATCCACAAGAACACTACTGGAACCAATAGAAGATTTCAGCAAAGTATCAGGATATAAGATAAACATACAAAAATCAGCTGGATTCCTTTACACCAACAAAGAGAACTTTAAAGAGGAAATCACCAAATCAATAACATTTACAATAGCCCCCAAGAAGATAAAATACATAGGAATAAATCTAACCAGAGACGTAAAAGTCCTATACAATGAAAACTACAAGACACTACTGCAAGAAACCGAAAGAGACCTGCATCAGTGGAAAAAACATACCTTGCTCATGGATAGGAAGACTCAACACTGTGAAAATGTCAGTTATACCCAAAGAGCTCTACAGATACAATGCAATCCCAATCTAAATTCCAGTGGCATTTTTTAATGAGATGGAGAAACAAATCACCAACTTTGTATGGAAAGGAAAGAGGCACTGGATAAGTAAAGCATTACTCAAGAAGAACAAAGTGGGTGGCCTCACACTACCTGATTTTAGAACCTATTATACTGCCACGGTAGTCAAAACAGCTGACCAAGGCTCCAAAATACAGCAGAAGAATAAAAAACATCAAAGAAAATGGTAAACATAATCAGAGACTTTGAAGAAAAAAAATTTTTTTAACCATAGCTTTCAACAATAAGAGTTTGAGATATGGATTTCCAAAAATGTCAAATGCCACAAAGAGATAAAGCAACTCCTCAGAGTTGATTTGAAGTTGCAATTAGCACTGCAGTTTGGGGGCAATTTTAGTTAAGTCCTGACTGCAGCTATTTCAAGTGCATGGTATCTTGCCCAATCATATATATAAATAGTTGTAAATCTGTAATTATTAAGACATTGTTACTAATGCAAAGATCAAAAATATATCATAAAAAATAAAAGGAAGGGAGGAAAGCATATAGAACCCAGAAATAGATACAAAAGAATATGAAAACTTCTTCTGTGATGAGTTGTCAATTCAAACAGTAAATTTGGAAACCTACATTACACTATAGGATTCAATTTCAGTGCATTAAATTCCTAAATATATATTTCATAATACTTTTAAAGTTTTAGATGAAAATATAAATAAATATTGCTATGATGACAGAGGGGGAAAGACATCTCAAGCATGGCACAAATTTTACAGGACATAAAAATAAAGATGAATGTGATGACATTAAAATTTAAAAGTTATGTATGTCAAAAATACCACAAAGTAAAAAGACAAACCACAGCCTTGTAGCAGATACAAACGAGGCATATAATCAAAACACATTTTGTGTATAAAGAATTTGTACAGATAAGTAATAAATATAGAAACAGTCAAAAAATAGAAAATGTGAATAGCAAATTTATAAAAGGAGAAAATGGCCCTAAATATGTCAAAATATTCCCAGCTTTTAAATGTTTGATATCCATTAAGTCAGAAAAATTTAAATATCTAAAAATACCAAGTATTGACAGGATGTTTGAAATGGAAATTTATACATTACAGGAGAAATTTAAAGTTGGCCATGAATATTGAAATGCGTTTGCAATATCCGGTAAGTTTGAAAATACGTATAATCTACAAGAAAAAATTTTATTCCTAAAAATTTACCCTAGAGAAAATACTGCATTTGTTCACAAGGAAATGTGTGTAAAAATATTCTTAGCAGCATTATTTATTATATCGAAATTTAGAAACAAGCAAAAATATTGTCAAGAAAACAATTTAAATTTGACATATTTTTATTAATTTCTGCAAGGTAGTGTAACATCATTATATATATTCATACACATATATACATATATATAATACATGTATACATACATATAATATATATGATGTTTTTCAATAAACATTTTCATATTTGTGTCATCACACGGCATGCATCTT
Source organism: Dugong dugon (assembly GCA_030035585.1). Classification (NCBI taxonomy): domain Eukaryota; kingdom Metazoa; phylum Chordata; class Mammalia; order Sirenia; family Dugongidae; genus Dugong; species Dugong dugon. The sequence goes on along the minus strand of CM057477.1, from coordinate 43,231,156 downwards.
CTGCAAGCCACTTTGTTCTCTAGACTTTGTATTTTTGAAACTAATTCATATATATATATATATATATATATATGTATCTATCTATTTATATCTGTATCTATGGAAATCCTGGTGGCGTAGTGGTTAAGTGCTACAGCGGCTAACCAAAAGGTCAGCAATTCGAATACACCAGGCGCTCCTTGGAAATTCTTCCGGGCAGTTCTAGTCTGTCCTACAGTGTTGTTATGAGTCAGAAGTGACTTGACAGCAATGGGTTTTTTTGGTCTTTTTTTTGGTTTTATTTATATACATATATATGGTATAGAGATATGAATGTCACTTAAAGAAATCAACTTTAGGATAGTGATTATGTCTCATGTGAAGAGACCAGTTGCCACTGAGTTGATTCTGGCTGAGAGCAACCCTATAGGACAGAGTAGAATGGTCACATAAGGATTCCAAGGAGTGGCTGGTGGATTTGAACCGCTGACCTTTTGGTTAACAGCCTAGCTCTTAACCACTGCACCACCAAAGGAATATACAATTGAGGATGACAATAAAAAGGAGTTCAAATACATTTTTATATATATATATGTGTATATATATATATATATATATATATGTATGTATATAACATTTTCTGTCTTAAGATGATCATTGTGTGAATAAAAATTTAATATATACACATATGTATCTGCATCTACATGCATATATATATATTTACTTTTTTATAACTCTGGAAAAAATAAAACTAAAATAAAATTTTAAAGGATGAACTCTAGAGTCAGGTTGCCTGTGTGGAATTCCTCTGGGGACATTCCCTAGTTTTATGGCCTTTAGCAATTCAGTTAATCATCCCAGGTGTCAACTTTCTCGTTTTAAAAATTGAGATAACTATCGAAAATCTCTCATTGTGAGGGATTCCAGTGAGGATTAGTAAAGTTAATATGTGCCAAAGTTGAAGTCAGTACTTGGTATATAGTTTAAAAAAAAAAAAAAACAAATTAAAAAAACTATCATTAAAAATGAAAAAAAGCAAATAGGAGATAGAAAACATGATAACGAGTGTGGCTTACTTGAGGAAAAGAGACCAGTAAAGGGATAACAAAAGTCTAAACTAATGATCTTAGCACTCGCAATATATATTCACATATTAACCAAAGCACTAAAGGTGAAATAATCAGTAACACAGAGAAATTTCTCTCAATAAACTCATGTCTTTTTATAGGGTTTTTCAATCTGGGGTTTATGACTGGGATTCAAGAACTTTGCTCCCATATTGTTATATGCAAAAAACTCCTTGGCATGTGACACATGAAATTTTTCAGCATCTGAAAGTAGACAGCAGTCCAAGAAAAGTTAGTAAGGCCTGGAATTATTAATCATATAAGAATCGTGTTAAAGTATAGTACATGCTATAACAAAAATAGAGTGTTGATAAAAAAAGAGGGGGCAATCATCTCCCTCCTGAGATTCTCAGAAAGATTCCACAATAGAAATCATACTGTTTCCATATTTTCAGGGTTCTAGCTTTAATTTACTTTTGTAATTTGCCTATCTGAGTTGGTGTCTGGTTGTTCTATCCTTTGTTCTAGTCTTGAGTTCTCATCTGATATTACTGACTTTCTAATCGGAGGACTCCCTTTAGTGTTTCTTGTAATTTTGGTTTGTTTTTTTACAAATTCCCTTAACTTCGGTTTATCTGGAAATGCCTTAATTTTGCCATCATATTTGAGAAACAGTTTTGTTGGATGTATAATTGTTGGCTGGCAATTTTTTTTCCTTTAAGACTTTATATATGTCATCCCATTGCCGTCTTGCCTGTGTGGTTTCTGCTGAGTAGTCTGAGCTTCGTCTTACCGACTCTCCTTTGTAGATGACTATTTGTTATCACTAGCCGCTCTTAAAATTCTCTCTTTATCTTTGGTTTTGGCAAGTTTGATTATAATATGTCTTAGTTACTTTATTTTGGGATCTACCTTGTGTAGTTTTCAATGAACTTCTTGGATAGATATTTTTCAGTCTTTCACGATATCAGGGGTTTTCTGCCAACAAATCTTCAACAATTCTCTCTGTATTTTCTGTTATCCCCCCTGTTCTGGTACTGCAACCCCTCGTAGATTATTCCTCTTGATACACTCCTACACAATTGTTAAGGTTTCTTCATTGTTTTTAAATTTTTTTGTCTGATTTTTCCTCAGATAAATAGACATCGAGTACTTTATCTTCAATCTCACTAATGCTGCCTTCCATTGCCTAAGTTCTGCTCCTATGACTGTCTATTGAGTTGTCTAATTTTTGAATTTTGTTGTTAATCTTTTAGATTTCTATTTGCTGTCTGTCTATGGATTCTTGTAGCCTGTCAAATTTGTCATTATGCTCTTGTATAACCTTATTAAATTCCTCTGTTGCTTTGTCTGTATGTTCCTTGGCTTGTTCTGCATTTTATATGATCTTCTTTCTGATATTTTGAAGAGCTCTGTATATTAACCTTTCGAATTCTACCTCTGGTAATTCCAATACCTTCTCTTCCTCCAGGAGGTTTCTTGGTTCTTTGTTTTGGTCACTTGGCTAAAGCCATCATGTTCTGCCTGTTTATGTGATTCAATATTTACTGTTGTCTCCAAGCCATCAATAAGTTATTATATTTATTTTATGTTTGCTTACTGTATCTTGGCTTCTTGTTTTATTTTGATATGCCCAAATAGGCTGTGAGCTACTTTGATTATTGATGTCTTTGAAGCTCTCACATCCTGTCATCAGGTAGTTAGAGTTGCTACTACATACATGACCCCAGAGTCCATTTATTTTTCTTTTGTGGATTCAGCTCAAGTGTCTACATCATCAGTCACTGAGTGTGTGGTGTAGGTCCTCACCTACAGTCCTAGACGGGCAGGACTACATAGGGGTGATTGGAACAGACATAGGTATCTGGCTGCAGTAGCGGGTTATATGCTGAGCAAGGTAGGGAGCTGATGGATGCCCCTGAGTGCCTAGGTGGAAGTCATGTCCCTGTTCCCTAAAGTGCATAGGAGGGTGGATTTTGCAGCTGGACTTTGGGCACCCAGTGCTGTTGGCTGTAAGTACTGGGAAGCACCACGTTTTCTTGGACTGTTGTCTTGGGTGGCTAAGTGGTAGGTGAGGACCCTGCTTAATGCATAGGGCAATGTCAAATGTCATGAATCTGTCACTCCCCGTTAGCAGTTGCATTTGAAAACAGGCTTCAGGTATGTACCCTGTTGTACTGTGCTAATGAGGGCCTATGCTGTTGAAATGGACCCACACAGGTCTAGGAAGGGTTGAAAAGCATTCAAAGTCCATGGGCCCCTTATGCCTATGCCTAGGCAGAAGGGCTGTGCCTGCCCTGAGGTCCCAGCTTAGGGCAGCTGGCAGATTATTTTTTCTTGTTCATTAATTTGTTCCCTCTCCAAAGCTGGGAGAATAACTCGGGATGTGATGGGTCCCCCTTCCAGCCTAGGGGGTGCAGCAATCTCTGAAGCAGGACTGTGACTGGAGCAGAGCAGGAAGGAGGCTGGTAAATGGGAGAGAGGTACTTCCCAGAGGGGGACATGTGTTTTTCATCCTGTCTGGTACGTTAGACACTTGCACTTAACTTTCACAGATTCAGCTCCACTTCTCCCTGGTTCCAGAGGCTTGAGCAAACACTCCGCAGATCAGTTTCTTCCGGTGTGGAAAACGCATTCCGAGTGCTACTGCTTGCCTCAGCCTGCACGCACCAGCCGATCCAGCCTGCAAGGTGTTGGCCAGGTGAGGTGTGGTAAATTCTTCCTTCTTCTGAACTGTCTCTCCCTCCCCCGGTGCTCAGTCTGACTCTTCAACTTTGTCTTTGATGTTCTAGGCTCCTAAATTGTCATATATAATTGATGCACTCATTTTTTCAGGTCTTTGTTGTAAGAGGGACCATATGAAGCGTCTGACTACTCTGCCTTCTTGGCCTCACCTTCAGCTAATTGTTTTCTTTATCATTATATTCTCTCCTATAATTAAATCTAATCTAGCACAAATCAGTTTTGATCAAAATAATTTCATAAGACAAAAATTATCAATGAATGTAAATTTCCTGGGACAAGATAGAAATATCAAAGATTTGATTCTTAACATTTGGATGTGCTCATAAATTCCTAGGAAAATCTTGACAATGCTATGTAAAATTTACTCAAATAAATAAATATGTATCACACACATACATACAGATGTTATATAAAATTTACTGGAGTCAAGGTTAAGAAATAAACACAAACACATACACACATCAATACGTACATATGATCAACTTGGAGTCCCTGGGTTGCACTCAGCCTCTAACTGAAAGGTTGTTGGTTCAAGTTCACCCAGAGGTACCTCAGAAGAAAGACCTGGCAGTCCAGTTCTGAAATGTCAGCCGTTGAAAACCCTGTGGAGCACTTGGGGTCACCATGAGTCAGAGCTGACTTGATGGTAATTTGATTGTGATTTGTATCATTGTATGATTCTACCAATGTTTAATGTTACAGCAGATATTTTAGATAAATAAATAAAATAAAAAGGGTAGAACCTAAAAATAGATGCAAAGTTTTCCATTATTAAACCAATATTCTGAAAGGTATATGCTAATAAGACAAAATTTATTTTTAAAAAGACTATGGGAAAATTATACTACCGATTTTGCACTTTTAAAAATGGCATATTTTCCAGTAAACCTGCAAAAAAAAATGAGAAGTAAGAATGCTACTTCTAAGACTTATTACATATTTGGAACTGAATGCTTGTGCCATGTTAAACAGACATGGGAGCATGGAAATGGCAATCTATGATTTTGATATCTAGCATCATAACATAATGAAAACACTTCAGTGGTATTCTTCTCATGGAATTATTAAACAGTTTGACAGAATATTCCTGATAACAAAGAGGCAAGGTCTCTTTCAAAGTTGATGCTGGCCACTCTTTCAAAGTTACACCGAGGCATATCTCACTCTGTATGAAGAGGGGAGACTTCAGAGCAAATGAGAAGTCAATTTGACTCAGCACACTTGAAGTGTGAATTGGTATGCCTAACGTAGATAAACAAAAATATGCAACATTCTTGAATTTAGAATGTTATTCCCTTGGTTTCATCCCACCTTATGATGCTTAATAATAACCAGTCTCTTAATCTTCCCCAAACCACTCCTTCTAGCTCCCATTTTCTAGTGAAACATGAGCTGTCTTTTAATTTGTCTGATTTAATTGAGCAGCAAGTGATCTTCCTTATCATCCTGGTATTTATATGATGGACAGAGGGTTCCAGGGAAATGTTGCAACCTGTCTACATAGAAGTTTTGTATCATAATTGTTTGCCCCTTTTGTACACTAGATAAGTCAATCTGAGCTAATCTCTATCTTTAAGTGCCAAAGAGTCTAAAAAAACTATCTTTTATTTTCCACAATAGATTGATTCATTTTAATCCTGAATAATGCCATAGTTTTTGGAAATAAAAAAGCAGTGGTTTGTGGAACTAGGAAAATACTTTATATATATATATATACACATATTTGTAATCCGCTTTGTAAACCACCATATTTATGAGCATTTCCAGCCTAGAACATTGAAAACAGAACAAAAAAAACAAAAAAACTACATATAAACACATACACATACACAAATAATTTTTAAAAAATAGGAAAATATTCAAGCCCAGTAGTAATAAAAATGCAAACTAAACAAAGGACAATATTTTGCCTATACAGTTGGAAAAATAAAAAAAAATATAAAGACAGTGTAGTTTATTTATTTACTTATTAAATGTATATTAAGTATCTACAATATTTCACCATTCAAAATTTTACAGATAACAGCTGTAACCATGACAAAGTACTTGCTTTCATGAAATTTATATTCTAGTAAAAGGATGCAGAAAATAAGCACCAAAAAACAATAAACAAAATAATTTCAGAAATACATGAGTGCTGTGAAGAACATAGAGTGATATAATAGAGAATGGCTAAGTTGGGAAGAGCTCTTTTAGATTGAGTACAGTATTCTGCAAAAGCTTCTCTGAGGAGGTAAAATTTCAGCTGTGGCATGAATGTCAAGAAGTTTGCCTTGCAAAACATTAAGAAAAGTGCTTTTTTTTTTTCTTTTTAAGCACAGGAAATATCTAGGCAAGGCTCAACTTGAGCATCCCCAGAAATAAGGGCATGGCTATAGACTAGAAAGGAAGGTGAGTATAAGAGAAGTCAGAGAGGGTGGAATTATGTAAGGTCTATTAACAAGAAGATGTTGGTTTTTCTGTAAATGTAATGGAAATGTTTGAAAGAGAAAGTGATAAGATCTGATGAGTGATCTGGCAGCTGCAACCTTTGCTGAGTGTGACCTCAGAAGCCATGGTGAGCTCTGTATCCAGTAGAACACATCTGGCAGATGGGAGAAGTATCTGAAATGAAATCATGACTTAGTTACAGGGTTTGTATAAACTTGCTGTTTTCTTCTTTCCCGCTGTTTATGTGTGATGACGTGTGGATTTATGCTTCAATGTATTGGAAACATTTAATTTTATTTGAAAAATCTATTTCTTTTTAAAATTCCTGATTAAAGAGGAAATTTTTATAATTCATACATATATATAATCCAAACATATACATAATCCAAATATAAATACATAATCTAAATATATATAATCCTAATATATGTAACCAAAATATATATGTATGTGTATGTATATATATATGATATCTATCTATTTATCTACCTATCAGAGAGAGAGACGGAGGAGGGAGAGCCATTGGACTAGGGTGGTAGCAATTGAGATGTAAAGAAGTGGACAGATTTGAGGGAACATAAAACCAAACCAAACTCATTAGTGTCAACTTGATTCCAAATCATAGCACCCCTATAGGACAGAGTAGAACTGCCCCATAGGGTTTCCAAGAAGTAGCTGGTGGATTCGAATGACTGACCTTTTGGTTAGCAGCCAAGCTCTTAGCCACTGTGCCACCAGGGCTCCAGAGCCACTAGGACCTGCTGAAATATTTAATATGGAAGAGGAAAAAGAGAAGGAATCCTGGTGAGTAGAGGTTTTTGGCATGAGTCAATTGTGTAGCATATACTGAGTACCACATGCTTAGATGAGAAGATTGGGGGAATAATAAGTTTTGTAGGGAATCAAAATTCTGCTTTTGGATGTGTTAGGTGTGAGTTGCTCAACACTATGTTGAAAGTCAGAGATCAAAAGTGGAAGAACAATAAACAAAGGAGACAGCAAAATACTTAGCAATGAGGTAGGAGGACATCCCAGAGTTGTGTCAACCCCAAAGAACTCCAAAAAAACTCAGTGACCCTATAGGACAGAATGGAACTGCCCCATAGGGTTTCCAAGGTTGTAAATCTTTACAGAAACAGACTGCCAAATCTTTCTCCCATGGAGCAGCTGGTGAGTACAAACTGCTGACCTTTGGATTAGCAGCTGACTGCTTTAACCACTGTGCCACCAGGGCTCTTTCCAGAGTTGTGCAGGGCCATATTAAACAAGATTATGGAACAAAGTTTGGGATTTCCTCATAAAATTAAACATAGAATTATCATATGACCCAGCAATCCCAGTTTGAGCTATAAACCCAAACTATACATAAAACAGAATGCAAACAGAAAACTGTGCACCAATGTTCATTGCAGCACTATTCAAAATAACCAAAAGGTGTGTCATGGATTGAATTGTGTCACCCAAAAAAATGTGTATCGATTTGGCTAGACCATGATTCCCAGTATAGTATGATTTTGCACCATTTTGTCTGATGTGATTTTCCTCTGTGTTGGAAAACTTACCTCTACGATGTTAATGCTGTGGGATAGGTGGCAGTTATGTCAATTAGGCGGGACTCAACCTAGAAGATTGGATTGTATCTTGAGCCAATCTCTTCTGAGATATAAAAGGGAGAAGCAAGCAGAGAGAAAGGGGGGCCTCGTATCTCCAAGAAAGCAGCACTGGGAGCAGAGCGAGTCCTTTGGACCCAGGGTTCCTGGGAAGACAAGCTCCCATAGTAAAGGAAGATTGATGACAAGGACCTTTCTCTGGAGCCGACAGAGAAAGCCTTCCCCTGGAGCTGGTGCCCTGGATTTGGAGTTCTAGCTGGCTGGACTGTGAAAGAATAAACTTGTCTTTGTTAAAGCCATCCACTTGTGGTATTTCTGTTATAGCAGCACTAGATAACCAAGACAGGTGGAAAAACCTAAATATCCACCAACAGATGAATGGATAAGCAGTGAACTATTACTCAGCCATGAAGAGAAATGAAATTCTGATAAATACTACAACATGGATGAACCTTGAGAACGTTAAGCTGAGTAAAATAATTCAGTCACAAAAGGGCAAATATAATATGATCTCATTTACGTGAAATAAGCAAATATATAGAGACCAAAGTTTATTAGGGGTTATCATGGGTAGGAGGGAAGTGGAAAGTAGGAGTCATTGCTTAGGAGGCACTGAGCTTCTGTGAAGGATGATGAAAAATTTTGGAAAATTATAGTTGTGATGGCTGCACCACATGATGAACGTAACTAATGTCATTTACTTCTACATGTCAAAATTGTTGAACTGACAGGTGTTTTGTATCGTATGCATTTTAACATAATTTTTAAAAAACTAGATTAAGAAGTATTTTAAGAAAGAAGAAGTCAGTTGGGTCAAATGCTGAGAGGTGAAGGAAGATAAGAATAGAAAAGTCACCTTTTTATTTAATACTACAAACATCATTCCTGGGTTGGCCAGAAGTGTCTTCCACTTTGAACAGTAGAAATGGTGCCAAAGTCAGATAAAAAGTTTGGGAACAGAAGAGGAGGTAGAATGAAGCAAAGACAATAATTTATTATTATTTTATTTCCTTCTCTCTCTCTGTCTCTCTCACACGCACACAAACACTTTAACTCTGACTTTCTTTTAGTGTGTGTATATGTGTGAGTTTGAAAAAGAGACAGGCAGACTGAAAAAGAGAGTGGATAAATGAGTCAATAGCCAAAAGTGTATTTAAGATTAAGAAATTTCTTTTTAACTTGAAGGTATTGGGGATGATTGTATTCTTAAGAGAATTATTCTAGAAATAATCAAAAACCAAAGATGCAAAAGAGAGATGAACAATAATGATGGTATGATACTTTTACATAACTATTGCCAAATTCATTTTGAAGTTTTAAGTTTTAAAATTTTTGTACTCTTTGAGAAATTAATCTCATTTCAAAAGTTAAAATAAAATATAGAGAATATAAATATGTCCTACAAAATAGCTTATCTCTACAACAGTGCATTATACAGTTATTAATAACCATGCTTTGGAAGAATATTTAATAAAAGGAGAAAAATACATAAAATTGTACTATGTGGAAAAAGATAAAACAGTTAACATTGAAAATGATCATAATATGTGAATTTGAATATATTTATAATCTAGCATATAAACATATTTATATATACACTTATCTGTGTATATATTCTAAATTTGTGCATTTGCAAGTACGTATTCAGTGCCTTTTTCTTGGTGCTAATGTAATTATTATTTTCTGTAACTTTTCCATATTTTCAAAAAGGTTTTCACACAATGGAAGGGCAAATTTTTATAATGAGAAAAATATGCATTTAAAAACATATCTCAGTATATTATATTAATAGGAAAATAAGCAACAATTGGTGGACATTTAAAAATAGAAATGTGGAAACAGTTGTGAAGAATCATCCAAGGAGAATGGCTCTGTATAGCATTTAACATGGATGCTGTCTGTTATGGATAGAAATATGTCCCCCCAAAATAAGTGCTGTAAATCCTAACCTCTATACCTGTGGTTATAATCTGATTTGGGAATGGGATATCTTTGTTATGTTAATAAGGAGGGATTAGTGTGGGTGTATCTTGAGTCAATCTCTTCTGAGACTTAAAAGAGATTGAACAAGCCAGCAGAGACAGAGATGGGGTAAGACAGATGCCAAGACACACAGAGATATCCCAGGAATCAGGAAGCAGAAGCTGAAGAGACAAGCATCTTCCTCTAGAGTTAACAGAGAGAAAACCTTCTAGAGATGGTGCTCTGAATTCAGACTATTAGCCTCCTAAACTGAGAAAACAAATTTCCATCTGTTAAAGCCATCCACTTGCGGTATTTCTGTTACAACAGCACTAAATAACTAGGACAGAATTTGGTACTGGAAGATTGAGGTGCTACCGTAAATGATACCTAAAATGAGAAAGCAGTCTTGGAATTAAGTAATGGGTAAAGGCTGGAAGAGTTTTAAGGTTCTAATAGTAAAATCCTAGATTGCCTTGAAGAGACTGTTGGTAGATTTATGGACGTCAAAGTCAATTCTGGTGAGGGCAAAGGAAGTGAGGAGAGCTGTAGAGAAAGTATCTACCATCTTAGAGAATACATATGGCACCAGTAGCAGAATGTTGCTAGAAATTTTGTAAAAATGCTTCTGGTGAGACTTTAAAAGAAAACGATGAAAAAGTGATTGGAAAATGTAGGAAGAGTGATGCTTTTAATGCAGTGGCAAAGAACTTGTTTGAATTACGTTCAAATGTTTGTTGGAAAGTAGATGTAAGTAAGTAGATGTAAGTAAGTGATGAACTTGGATATCTGGCTGATAAGATTTCTAAGCAAGATCTTAAAGGGGCCACATGGTTTCTCCTTGCTGTTTATAATAAAATGTCAGAGGAAGAGATGGACTTAAAAATGAACTGTGCAAGATAAAGGCAATACTTAAAGATTTGGAATATTCTGTTGTACAAACTAAGGACTTGTGTCCTAGAATGTTCACCATGGATGTGACTACACAATCTTTTGTTAAAAAGTTAAGCCTATGACTGATGGATCTAACTAACAGCCACAGCAGAAAACCTATCAGCCTAGACTGAAGGGGATAGAGAAAGAAAAAAAAAGGAGACAACAATGCTTCTTGGAATTCTACAGGCAGGAAACAGGCCAAAGGAGTTACATCTGTTGTCCTCCAAGTAAAGAGAAGGACCATCCCTGGAACAGCTTGGAAATAAGCAGAACTGTTGGAAGGAGGATGGGAAGCAGGGCCTTCTTAGTTTCAAAGTGTTGGGCCATGGTGTCCTGGATCTCAAATGCTAGGAACACGGCCTTCTAGGTTTCAAAGTCTCAGATCTTTACCAACTTGGTTCCAGAGTGTGCGGCTGCCATTAAGGCGTGCCGGGGGTTGAGGCTGCCACTCAAAGCTGAGCTGGCAGGGCTGTCATGCTCAAGGGGCAAAAGAACAGGGCCTGCTGGGTCCAAGGGGGGTGGGGTTGTAACTCATATGGGCTAGGAGAATGGGGCCACCCAAAGACAAGGGAGCAAAGTTGCCGTCCCAGTGGCCCTGAAGGGTGGAGTTGAAACCCAGAACTGAAGGACCTAAACCCAGAATCCACAGAGCATGGCAAACATCCAGAGTCTGGAGGGCAAGGCCATTGCCTGGACAGTCTTAGAGAAGAAAGGATTATTTGCAAGCCTTGAGAGCTAGGGCAAATTGTTCTGCTGGGTTTTGGACTTGTTTGGTGCCTGGTATCCCTTCTTTCTCCCTAATTTCTCCCATTTATAATGAAAATGTCTACCTCGTGCCTGTTCTACCATTGTACTTTGGAAACAGTAGCTTGTAGTCTAGATTTCACAGGTTCACAGATGAAGAGGAATTTTGCCTCAAGATGACGTATATCTAAAGTCTCATGCATATTTGATTTTAGATAATTCAGAAGATGAGATTTTGGAATTGGAGTTGATTTAAGATTTTTGAAATGATGTGATGCAGTGATTGTGTTTTGCAAGTGACAAGGACATGAATTTTGGGCTCTAACTGGCTGGAAGAGATCCGTATTTGTGCCCATTCCAAAGAAAGATGAACTAAAGGAATGCAGAAATTATTGAACAATATCATTAATATCAAAAGCAAATAAAATTTTGCTGAAGATAATTCGAAAACAGTTGCTGCAGTACATTGACAGGGAACTGTCAGAAATTCAAGCCAGATTCAGAGGAAGATGTGCGATGAGGGGTATCACTGCTGATATCAGATTGGTCTTGCTTGAAAGCAGAGACGATCAGAAAGATGTTGACCTGTGTTTCATTGACTATGCAAAGGCATTTGACTATGTAGTTCATAACAAATTATGAATAACATTGAGAAGAATAGAAATTCCAGAACTCTTAATTGTCCTCATGTGGAAACTGTGCATAGACCAGGATGCAGTCATTTGAACAGAATGAGGGGACACTGCGTGGTTTAGAATCAGGAAAGGTGTTCATCATTATTGTATACTTTCACCATACTTACTCAATGTGTATGCTGAGCAAATAATCTGAGAAGCCAGATTATATGAAGAAGAATGTGGCGTCAGGATTGGAGGAAGGCTCATTAACAACTTGCAACATTCAGATGATACAACCTTGTTTGATGAAAGCCAAGAGGACTTGAAGCACTTACTGATGAATATCAAAGACCACAGCCTTCAGTCTGGATTACACCTCAGCATAAGGAAAACAAAAATCCTCACAACTGGACCAGTAAGCAACATCATGATAAATCAAGAAAATATGGAATGTGGTCAGTGATTTCATTTTACTTGGACCCACAATCAATGCCCATGGAAGCAGCAGTCAAGAAATCAAATGACATGTTGCACTGGGCAAATCTGATGCAAAAGACCTCTTTAAAGTGTTAAAAAGCAAAGACGCTACTTTGAGGACTAAGGTTCACCTCACTCAAGCCATTGTATTTTCAATCACCTCATATGCCTGCAAAAGTTGGACAATGAATAAGGAAGACTAAAGAATTGATGCCTTTGGATTATGGTATTGGCGAAGAATATTGAAATATACCATGGACTGCCAGAAGCACAAACAAACCTGTCTTGGAAGAAGTACAACCAGAATGCTCCTTAGAAGTGAAGATGGCAAGACTCTCTCTTGCTTACTCTAGATATGTTATCTGGAATGGCCATTCCTTGGAGAAGGACCTCATGCTTGGTAAAACAGATGGTCAGCAAAAAAGAGGAAGATCCTCAAAGACATGGATTGACCCAGTGGCTGTACCAATAGGCTTGAACATAACTACTATTTTGAGGGTGGCGCAGGACTGGGCAAAGTTTTTTCCTCTGATAATCGGGTCATTATGAGTTGGAACCAACTCAATAGCACTTAACAACAAACAACAAACCTCAGTTACTCAGAATGTGAGAGAAAGTCTCCTAAGTGATTGATTAGTTGTTCAAAAATAGTCTTCAAAAGGGCTGTATTTGGCCATCTTTACTTTGCTTTCTTTGGTGGCATAATTTTTCCCTAATCTAAAGACAAATGATTCCTTTGTGTAATCTTCCTTAGAGCAGTTAGGGCTGGCAGAGTGAGAGTTGGTATCACCAGAGGGAGACTCTCCATATGTGGCTTGTAATTTGAAAGTGATGAAAGAAGCCTCATCTATTTGCCATAAATTTAGAAATTCCCAGTCGTAATATAATAACTGCATACAAAGAAGCTGCAATGAGCATTCATTCAAAAGAGAAGCTAGCAAAGCAGAGAAGAATATCAATAAACCTTATTATTATTCATCAATAATCCATAAATAAACCTCTAACTTTATTCATAAATAACAATCTGAGTTGAACCAAGAAGAAATATAGTTCTAGGATAAAAAAAAAGTTTTGGAGAATACCAACAATAAAAAGAAGGAAAATTAAGTAAAACAAACAATTTCATAAAAATATGCTTCTGAAATAATAAGAAAAAAGTAATAAGAACTAAAAGATATTGCTGAATTTTGAACGTACCAAGATATACTCATTAAGAGAGAGAGAGAGAAAAAAAAGGAAAGTATGAGAAGAAAGTAAATGTTCAAGTAGGTAATTTCAAGATTGGTTTATACATAGGTAGTAGATATTTAAGGAAGAAATAATGGGTGGAGAGGGTTAGAAAAGATGAAAACAATTTAAAAAAAAACTAACATTTTACAGGAATAGAAGAGAGACAGAGCCGATCACGTATTGGATAGTATGGATAATTCATGGTTCAACTAGAAATTTTATTTTATTTATTTTTATTGTGCTTTAGATGAAGTTTTACAGAGCAAATTAATTTTTCATTAAACAATTAATACACATATTGTTTTGTGGCGTTGGTTGTCAACCCAGTGACATGTCAACACTCTTCCCTTCTTGACCTTGGTTTCCCCATTTCCATTTATCCAGCTTTCCCGTCCCATCCTGACTTCTCATCCTTGCCTCTGGGCTGGGGTGCCCATTTAGTCTCATATTTATGGTTGAGCTGCGTGTATTATTGTGTGTTTTATGGGCCTGTCTAATCTTAGGCTGAAGGGTGAACCTCAGGAGTGACTTCTGTACTGAGTTAAAAAGAGTGTCCGGGGGCCATACTCTCAGCTTTTCTACTGTCTCTGTCAGAAGGGTAAGTCTGGTCTCCTTTTGTAAGTGAATTTTGTTGTACATTTTTGTCCAGCTCTGTTTGGGACCCTCAATTATGATCCCTATCAAAGCAGTCAGTGGTGGTAGCTGTTGTGCCGGACTCAGTCTGGTGGAGACTGTGGCTGTTGTGGTCCATTAGTCCTTTGGACTAATGTTTCCCTTGTGTCTTTGATTTTTTTCATTCTTCCTTGCTCCACACAGCGTGGGACCAGTGGTATATCTTAGACAGCTGCTCACAAGCTTTTAAGACCCTAGGTTCTACTCACCGAAGTAGGCTATAGAACATTTTCTTTATAAACTATGCTATGCCAATTGAGCTAGATGCCAACTAGACATTTTAAATGAAGTTTCTGAGCATTAGAGATAAAAAGAAAATACTAGAAATTACTCTGAGAAAGGAAGTGTGTGTGGTAATTACAAAATAACAAGAAACAAGTTACAATCAGACTTTTCAGAGGCATTAAAACTATATTAAGCAAATTCATCAATGACCTAAGAGAAAATAGTCTTATATCTAGAAGTTTTTACCTTAAAATATAAATTAAGTGTAACAGCTATATAGTACAAGTGCTTTTAATTTTTTAGGCAGGCAAGGACTTATATATTTTCTCAAACATAAAATTTGAAAGAACTAATTAAGCATAAATCCTAACAAAATGGAATAAAAGACCAAAAAAAAAAGAAAAAAGAAAGACTAGTAGTCAATCAGTCTAAGAAGACAACGAAAGGAAGTAATCTGTGTAGTAGGGCCAGAAGGCAAGAGTTCAAATCAGGATAAGCAATCTGTAGGCTTTGAGGAAGAATTTTTAGGTAGTGCAAAATGTTACCGTAATAGGCTGTTAACCAAAAACTTGGAGATTTAAGTCATCTAGAGAGGCCTCAGAAGAAAGGCCTGGTGATCTACTCTGAAAAATCAACCAATAAAAACCTTATGAAGCACAGTTCTATTATGAGACACATGGGGTGGCCATGAGTCGGAATTAACTTGACAGCAACTGGCAGGGCTTCAATCCAGTTCTAAATGGTTCAGCCATGACGGATGAAACATGGCAGAGTTTTGAACCAGTTTGAAGAGGTTCAGTCATGACTGATGGAAACAAGGGCAGCATACGTGTTACAACATACCAACCAAATCTCTTGTGTATCAGGTCTTGATCCTAGTAGGAAACCGGCAGCGGTACCCCTTTGAAAGATGGTGCCTACTGCACTGCTTTGAATGTGTCACTCTCCACACTCCTGCTAATAATCCAACATCCTGTATTAGGCTCCTGAAAGTTTCCTGATGGGGAAGATTAGATTATTGGCTCCTGAAAGTTTCTTGATGCTGGAGATTGGATTATTGACAGGACTGTGAAAAGCAACACACATTCAAAGTGACATGGTCGGCCGCCATCTTTGAGCAGGACACCACTGCCTGTTTCCAAAAGCTGACTCATAAGAGATTTGGTTGTTATGCAACACATATACTGCCTTTGTTTCCATCAAGCATGACGGAACTGTTCAGAACCAGTTTGAAGCCTTGGTAACTGGTAACTGGTTTTAAGCTCTGAGAAAAATATTACATGGATGAAAACATATTTTGGGTGATAAATACACAATTATACTTCACCAAAGAAGACGTTCAAGTGGCTGACATATGAGGAAATGCTCATGATTGCTAGCCATTAGAGAAATGCAAATCAAAACTACAACGAGATACCACCTCACCGTGACATTACTGGTACAGATTAAAAAAAAACAGAAAATAACAAATGTTGGAGAGGCTGAGGGGATATTGGAACTCTTCTGTACTACTGGTGGGAATGCAAAATGGTGCAACCATTTTGGAAAATGATATGGCGCTTCCTTAAAAAGCTAGAAATAGAAATACATATGATCCAGCAATCCCACTCCTAGGAATATATACTAAGGAAATGAGAGCTGTCACACAAATAGACATGTACACTCGTGTTCATTACAGCATTATTCACAATAGCAAAAAGATGGAAACAACCTAGGTGCCCATCTATTGATGAATGGATAAACGAACTATGGTAGATATGCACAGTGGGATATTACACAACCGTAAAGAACAATGATGAATCTGTGAAGCATCTCACAACATGGATAAATCTGGAGGGCATTATGCTGAGTGAAATAAGTCAACCACAAAAGGACAAATACTGTATGAGACCACTATTATAAAAACTCATGAAAAGGTTTACACACAAAAAGAAACAATCTTTGATGGTTACAAAGAAGGGGAGAGGTGGGGATGGAAAAACACTAAATAGACAATAGATAAGTGGTAACTTTGGTGAAGGGTAAGACAATATACAGTACCGGAGAAGCCAGCACAACTTGACCAAGTCAAGCTCACGGAAGCTTCATAGACATATCCAAACTCCCTGAGGGCTGAAGGCTGGGGACCATGGTCTTGGCGGACATCTAACTCAATTGGCATAACATAGTTTATAAAGAAAATATTTTACATCCTACTTTAGTGAGTAGCCTTTGGGGTCTTAAGAGCCTGTGAGTGGTCAGCTAAGATACTCCACTGGTGCCACCCTGTATAGAGCAAGGGAGAATGAAGAAAACCAAAGACATAAGGGAAAGATTAGACCAAAGGACTAATGGACCACAACTACCACAGTCTCCACTAGACTGAGCCCAGCACAACTAGATGATGCCTGGCTACCGCCACTGACTGTTTTCTGACAAGGATCACAACCGAGGATCCTGGACAGAGCTGGAGATAAATGTAGAGCAAAATTCTAACTCACAAGAAAACACCAGACCTACTGGTCTGACCAGCTGAAGAAACCATGAGAGTATGGCCCCCAGAAACCCTTTTAACTCAGTACTGAAGTCACTCCTGAGGTTCACCCTTCAGCCAAAGATTAGACAGGCCCATAAAACAAAAGGAGACTAAAGGGGCACACCAGCCCAGGCGCAAGGATGAGAAGGCAGGAGGGGACAAGAAAGCTGATAAAGGGAAACTCAGGGTCGAGAAGGAAAGTGTTGTCATGTCGTGGGTTTGGCAACCAATGTCACAAAACAGTATGTGTATTAAGTGTTTAAAGAGAAACTAATTTGCTCTGTAACCTTCATCTAAAGCACAATAAATAAATAAATAAATAAATAACAATTAGAATTTGAATACATTAAGGAGGTGAAGGAATATCAAACCAAATAAACATATTACAATTTGTTAACTTGTTCTTCCACCCTGCAAAACAATTCTCCACTTCCTCCTGTACCATCTCAGTTTTAGTGACGTTGGCCATATAAAATTTATTTTAATGCATACTCAAGCACACCTTTTGATTCTTTCACGACTTTTATTTATATAATCATGCAAATGGAAATATGGTCATTGATTTTCTGTTTCTAACAACAAATTATTGAAGTAATATAAAATTAGAGTTATAAAAAACAATTGACATGCCACTTATCTTAATAATGTAAAATTAATATATTTAATAGTGTTTTGAGGTGGCTGGTCAAGGAAATTAGCCTGAGGGTGAAATTTAAGGACATATCCTATATTCAGGTATCAAGAAATACTAATATTTATGGATAAGGAAACAGAGAGTAAGGATACATTATTTAAAACTATAAAGAACACTGCAATATTTAGTGTTTGTTCTCATTTAATACAGACTAGTTTTTAAAAAATGAGACACTCAAGTAACAACCTCTCATTATTAACCATGGGAACATGAAATGCTTTAACAAGGTCATGATGTAAGTGAATATTTTATATGAAAATAAACTAGGCTTTGAACCAGTTTGAACCAGTTCAATCATGGCTGATGAAGTGAAACAGGAACAGACCAAATTTTTACAATTTTAGTGATACCAAACAGTAACTGGAATAGGAAAAATTATGGGTCAAAGCTCGGGAATGGGAGAGTTGGAAGAGGTGCAGTGAGCCCTTTCAGAAGCCTGATGTGTGAGATTGGATTATTGCCAGGACTGTGGAGAGTGACACACATTCAAAACGGTGAAGTTGACTGCCGGCGTTGAGTGAGGTATCACTGTTTCCCACTCTGCGCAAAATCTGATGGGCAAAAGATTTGGTTGCTTTGCAAATGCCGTTGTTTTCTAAGAGCGCGGTTAAGTTTCTAGCAGGACTTTGGCCCATAATTTTTCCCATTCTGATTACCGTTCTGGTTCACCCAAATTCTAAAAATTCAGGTCTGTTCCAGGGTCACTTCCTCAGCCATTACTGAACCAGAAAGAACCGTTTTTGAAGCCCTGAAATAAAGAAATAGCATGGACTAAATTTAACATTTCTGTTCATATTAAATATAGAACACTTGAATTCCCAGCAACTTTACTGCTCTGGGCTATGATGCCAAATTTAGATCTATGATGTATTTCTAAAAAGCAGTGTCTTACCTACTTCTGGCTAAAGGATTACAACATTACAGCAAGAGAGAATTATTAGTTAACACTAATCCACCCTAGTGTTATAGAACATTTTGGTGTATATGTGTAACCATATGACCATGTATGTTCATGTATACAATTATCCAGTATATTCAATAGAAAATTAATTGGCTATATAAAATATAATATATAATGTAAAATATAGCATCACATATGCAAATAAAAAGTTCCATCCATAGTGCATGCTCCATACCTGAATTAGATCCATCCAATTATCTGCTAATAAAGCCTTCTTATGCAATGTACTTTGCTTATCTAAAGAAATACATATGATGTTCAAATATTTGGGGACATAATTCCTCTATTTGTGAATATAACACCAAAAATCTTTGTCCTGAGGAATCATACAATAATAGGTCATAATTATGTTATAGTATTCTTTGAAGAATTCATATACCTGTGAAGTGTTCTGTCAGTAGATATAAAACAGTCTTCCTATAAAAACATGCTTACAGGATTTAGGATGTAGGTCTATCCTCTCAATTTTCTATATCCTAATTTTAAAATGCCAATTTAAAAATTGCGTTTAAAAACAGATTGCATAACTATCACTGAAATAGTCAAATGAACTCTTATTTTAGCTCTGTAAAAGCTGTATGTACTTGTGTTTTAAGCATTTTTACCTCTGTTCCTAATCTATTTGTGCATCTAGGTCTCACTTACAAAGCTGTTCTCTTGTAAAGTTATGCTGGGGAAATATTTTTCTCTGAACTCAGTCACGTTTTCACATAAGCAAAGCAAAGTGATAACCAGTTTAACAACTTTCTTAATTATGTCTACAAACACTTTATTACAACACTCATTTTTATATGTAAAATTATGATATGCTGGCTAAAAATAGAGTTGGAAAATTACTTTCAAGAGAAATAGAGTGTTTGTTAAAAACTGTATTTCCTTTGTTTGTGTTCTCTGTGATCAATCATAGTATACATGTTTAACTTCAAAATATCTATGTATCACAAAATGTCTACTTTGGTCCAGTTAGTTAACACCATCTTTATAAAAATCTTACTAAACTTAGCAAAATTTGCTTTGGATGTTGAGACTGATGATGCCACACACACAGAAAGAGGTTGTAAAGAGATTTATTACTCACATAATGAGGTTTTCCGAGGAGAGCAGGGGAAGCTTCCAGCAGGTCAAAAACTACCCCGATGCCAAGAAAAAGAGCAACCAGGCTTTCTTACCGACTTGTGCAGATGTGGAGCAGAAGGCAAAGAAGGAGGAGCAAGGATTAAGAGCTGTGAGCAGCCTAAAATTAAAAAAATGAAAACAGGCACTTTACATACTTTCTAAACGTCTAGAGACAATGACTCTAGCTTAATAGCAATTCAGATTCTGTTTGAGTTTTTATTATTCTATTTACACAGTTAAGTATAGTTGAAAGTTATGAATTCACCTCATTACAAAAGGAAGCCAGGTATTATTATGTCTATCTTATTAAAACCAGTTCACTACCATTCTTTTTCTTTTTTTTTTTTTTTTTTCTGAAATGCTTTGCCAGACCAGAGGAGAATTATGACGTAGAGAGGCTCCCAGAATAACTACTAAATGTTACATTTAGGCAGCATTTTATTCCTTAACTCTGTAAACAGATAACTTTATCAATTGCAGGGGGAGACTATTGAGAACATAGTATGTGATAGTCCCTAGGAGAGAAACTACAAAAAACATACACCTTATTCCATTGCTACTGTACCAAGATATCCAACATTGGATGTCCACGTGGATGAGCAAATTACTGTTCCATTATAATATCATATTTCAAAATGCATATACATTCCTGTTGGCAATCACATTCATTAAAGGCCACTATCAATACGTATTATTTTATAGTTTTTTTTTTTCAAATTCATCTATTATATGCTTTATGATTTAGAATGGAACCATTTACTATGCCCTCCTCCTCAATTGTACTGCTGCCAGATGCAACAGAGTGACAGCACATCAAATCATGCACACCTCAATATGAGTTTTTCAGTGGTTTTCTTCATTGGAACCAATCAGTGGTAAAGAGCAGTGGAGGTCTGAAGTTAAAAAGTAAGGTGGGACCTGGGTTTACTTGGACTCTAAATCTGCATAGTTAAACACAGAGAAGGCAATGTAAAGGGCAACTCTAACAGTGCTTTAAAAGCCCTGTATTCATTGGGATGAAAGAATATCAATAGCTCTGTATTGATCGGGTATGAAAGAATATCGATATTTTAAAGAGAATTTTTGTCTAAATATTAGAGTATAAGCTCTTTTCAGGCTCTAAATTAATTAATTGATTATTTTTTAGAACACCAAGGAAAACTCCATATCTCCAGAAATACAAATAAATAACAAATGGCTGGCTATCTATCTATCTGCTTGAAAAAAATAATCAAAACACAAATTAAAGCATATAGGGTTTTATTTGAGGAGTTAATCTGTATGCATACAGGGAGACCTCTGTTTCTAAAAACAAATGACTCGTCCTAGGCCAGTTGCAATAAGTTTTTAAAGGGAATAGGAGAGGAAATATAAAGCAGAAAATTAACGGTTTGGCTAACTTTAGTATAATTGAATTATGTTTCCTTTCCTTTGTGAGATAGCTGGGCAGTCCTTGTGGCCTGACTACTCATTCATTAGCACAACAAAGACACATTAATTACTCAGAAAGGCTTAGAGTTATCTGCTCAGGAAACAAGGGGCAAAAATTAGATTACTTTTGATGCAGTTAAATTCTTTGCACAAGATAACCTTTAAACAAGTTTGTAGCTAATGTATGTCTTGTCATAAAAAAGGGTTTGTGCAATTTTGTGACCACTGTGGCTCTACAGTATCTCCTCTGTTTCTGTTTATCTGTTTCTGAGTACATTTTGCATTGGTTGGTAAACTTTTGAAATTTCCTATTCATTCAGAGGATCAGAGGAATCTGTCTATTTGGACTTCAGTTTCCATTTTTATTAACACTACCTACCAGAAACTATCTTAATGCTATATATGGATAACTTCATTTAATCTTCACAGCAATTCTATTACGTGGATACAGTTTCACAGTACCCTCTTCTACAACTTAAAATTAAGAAAGTTAAGCTAGAATGTGCTACTTTAAAAGATTACAAATTATAAAACCTACAATATATGAATCTAGAAGATAGAACAATGCTAGAATGCATAAAATTCGGTATCTCTTTTAGTGTGGTGGTAAAATTTTTCTTTCAAGCTGCTACTGCTATAACTTGGGATTCAGAATATGGGCTGAGGGAGGCTCCAGTATTAGAAAGTATAATAGGAAAAAAAACAGAACAGTCTTTTGGAATATGCAGGCTTGTTACCGCTTTCAACAAGTCCTACAAGATATGTATGTGCTCAGACTAGTGGCCTATCTAGAGATTAAAGAAAATAATATTTCCTAATATAGTCACTATCTGTCTATTGCCTGTTATCTAAATAGATTAATAGTCCCAAAATCATTTGCAAGATTGAAAAAGCCAAGTTTTATAAACTAAGTGGAAGGTAATAAAAGCTTCAACAGAAGATAAAATCATGGCTTCAGGATTTTAAGTACACAACATTAAAAGATCTCTGCCAAGCAAACGCCCAGTTAAGAGAGTTGTCTTCTTCCACAAGGCTATTGTTTTGAATCACTTCGAGGCTACAGCCGTTAAACTAAACGAAGACTGATGGTTGTGTAGACTGCACACAATGATAGGAAAAATAATAAAAACAAACAAAAGCTTAAAAGCTATGTCTAAAAAATTTCTGGCTGGGTTTATGAAGTACTGTGGGAACTCTAATGGCAAAATGAACAAACAAGCAAACAAAACAACAAGAAAATAAGTCTACCTAAAAACTTCCTGTGACTCTTCAATAGTTAAGTCAATTCATGGCCCGTGTATTTCCATCATCAGAAAGCAGACTATGGAAGTTATGTATCCCCTAAAAATGTCTATCTCAATTGTAGTCATGAAGGATAAGGGACAGTAGAGATCACCACAGAGGACCGAACCAGAAGCTGCCTAATAGTTTACTGAGAAAACAGCTCTACAATGAGTTTTCATAATTCTAGTCAATGTGGATTTGAAATGTACACCTGGATGTTTCTTAAATTCCCCATTCGCAACAGGTGTGTTCATGGCAGCTATCATGCTCCATCTCAATCCTTATAAATCCAGGACAGTTTGGGGAGGTAACATTTCTTTTTGCCTGTAGTGTATCACGCATGAAGCCACTTCCAGACTTAGAGTGTTCCCGGACATACTGGAGCTCAAGTAGGAAGTAGATACTTAACCTACTTTGGAGATGAATGGAAGTTAATGCAGTTCCCTTAACTGTATGTATAGAATACAACGTGCATATGCATTTTGGGTATCCAGACTGACAGACACTGCCAAGAGCCTTTTCAATACCTGTTCTCACCACTGTTTTCTAACAAAATCACAATTTTGTTAAGGGTTATACAGGAAACAACTTGTAGAAATAGGTCACAGATTAGCACAACCTAACCATGTCACTGCTATTAGCAAATTTCCCACCATTGCTTTCTGTTTATTTATATGTTATATTATTAATTGTCAACAAGTAGGCTCCTGTGCATGGCAATCTTACATACAATAGAACAAAATGTTGCCTGGTCCTCTGACATCTTCACGATCCTTGGTATGTGTGAGTCTATTTCTGCTAGGAGTTGTAATAAATCCTGTTCTAGCTAATGAGATTTAAGTGGAAGGCTGATAGGGTAAGGAGGGTGGGTAGTGGTGTTCCTAGGAAAACTTAATTATTTCTGATCAAGGGGAACATATTAGGAATCCAGAGCCCTTCCAGAATTTTTCTTCCCTCCTTAGGTGTTCTGTTAATGTTGAAATCTTTTCTAAACGATTGAGAGATTACAGAATATACTGAAGCCTAAATAAATACCAGTAAAATTGGGATATGAATATAGCTAGGCTGACTCCAGAACCTATTTTCATATCACCTTTGCTTTCAGTTGCGTGATGGCCTATGCAATTCCTAACAAGAATGTATACGGCATACAACAATATAAAACACAGGCACATTTCACATGTAATAAATAATATGTGGGTAAGTTGTTAAACAATGCGCCAGTATGGCATTGAAAGAATATATGACCAAATTTTTCCTAAAAAATTTTAAATACATTTTTAAATATGTTTTAAATACATTTTCTTGACATCTCCCCATTTCAATCATAAATATTCTGGAAAAAATGTTCATGATAACACAAAAGTTATGATCTCCTCATGTTCTTGCCTGATTATTTACCTAGATACAGCAAGAGATATTAATTAATCAGTTCAAAACCCTTGACAGCATTGTATTGAGCACCTACTGAGGTCATAAAAGTAACTTCTTTCTAGACAATTCATTATGAATGAATGACTGGATGTGATTGACATTTTCAAGACTCTATTACTTATTTTTTATCCTGATATTAGTAAACCAACCTCCCACTCCCTCAAAAACAAAACAAAACTTTTCTTTATCAGTTTTCATTTGGTATGTCTACAGATTTTGATGAATTCCTCTCTTAAAATTCATCACAATTGGTTAAGGTTGCAGGCTTGTCAGGAAATAATCTTCCTGATCTCTGCTAAGGCTGGGATCCTGTCTTAGGCTAGTTTTCTAGAGAAGCAAAACCAGTAAAGCATATAAATATATATATATATAGAGAGATTTACATCAAGGAAATGATTCACGCAGTTATAGAGCCTGGAACGTCCCAAGTCCGTGGGTCAGGATAGAGGTTTCTCCTGATTCACGTAGCCACAGGGGCCGGTGAACCCAAGATCGGCAGGTCAGAGAGCAGGCTATTGCTCACAGGCTGCAAAGATGGATGAATCCCAAGACTGACAGGCAAGATTGAAGGTAAGCTGTTAGCTCAAGTCCCAAGAACCAGAGGTCAGATGAACAGGATCCAACTGCAGGATCCAGCATCAAATGCAAGCCACACACTCAAGAAAACTCCCCTTCAACTGATTGGCTATTCACAGCAGATCCCATCATGGGGGTGATCACATATCAAATATCAACAGAGAAGTGATCACAACATTATTCGACTGCCAAAACACTGAGAATCATGGCCCAGCCAAGTTGCCGCACAATCTTAACTTTCATGGATCTTATAATTCAGAGATGATGACTGGCATATTGGTCCTTGCTGCACATAAGATCATCAGCCAAAGGCCACAGCTTTCCTTCACATACTCTTTAGTTATGGCTAGATAGGGCTTCTCACAGCATGACTATCTCAGGAGAATCAGATTTCATAGATGGTGGTGTGATGGTTCAAGTTATGTGTCAACTTCTCTAGGCTATGATTCTCAGTGGTTTGGCAGATACTATGTAATCACTTTCCACTTTGTGATCTGATGTGGGCAGCCAATCAATTAAAAGGGGAGTTTCTTTGGGGGTGTGGTCTGCATCTAGTGTATAAAATGGATCTTCTGGCAAAGCTTTTCTCTCTCTTTCAACCCTGCAATCTTCTAGTCATCTGACTTCCAGTTCTTGGGGGTAAGCCAGCATAGGTCTCCAGCCTGCTGACTGACCAGAAGGCTTTGGATTTGTCATCCTCTGAAACCATGTGAACAAGCAGATGCCTTCAGCTTGCTGTTTGATCCACTGATTTGGAACTTGCCAGCCACTGCAATTTCGTGAGCCATTTTGTCACAATTGCGTGAGCTACTTCATTATAGTAAAATTCTCCATATACGCTTCACTGGTTTTGGTCCTCTAGAGAACTCAGACTAAGACAGGTGGCTAGCTTCACTCAGTGCAAAAGTACAGCTGCAAAGCTTTCTTAAAGTTTAGGTCAGGAACTAGCCCAGTGTCACTGCTATTGGTTGAAGCAAGTCACAGGCCCTTCCATATCCAAGGGAAAGAGTCTAAAATAGATGTGAATACCAGAAGGCATGGTTCATGGCAGCACATCAAAGTAATCTTGTACCACAGTTTTCGTATTATATAAAATATTGAAGCCAAATGCCCAACAACAGATTTTCATATAATAATTGAGTCACTAAAGCAACAGAAACAACAGAAGCAGTAATAAAATTCCAAGGATATGGATAATTATCCTACTGGGATAATTTCTACTTAATTGCAACAATGTGCTAAAGATGACTATCCAAAATAAGTATGATTGATATCTAAAGATTATCAATGTTCATAAAAAGTTATTCGTAATAGATGTGAATAATATATGGAAATACTTATTGGAAAGGACATCAATTTCCATAAAAGAAAGCATAATTATAATATTGAACACATACTACAATGTGCTAGGTCTTATTCTATATCTATATGCGTAGTAACCTGAAAAGTTAGCTCAGTGATTGTATTTTTAATGCATGAATGGATAAACAAATGACTTTTTGAATGGCAGATATTATTATAGGTAAAAATGTAAGATTGCAAAAGATGTACTTAGAAACCTTACGTGATTCTCTGGATGGATAATAATCACTAGTGAGTGATATTCATGTTGTAAATTGATCAGCTTATAATTCTCTACCATATTATTAGCTCCATGAATTCAGGAACCGGGTTGTTTCGTCATTAAATCCTCAGTGTCAGGTTATATAGCAAGTACCTTAAAGTCATATAAATGTGTGATGGATAAATAAATAAATGAATAATTAATGAAGAAATCCAGCTGAAATGATTGTTTTGAAAGGCATATAATTTCTGTTTTCTTAAAAATTTGTATTCCCTCTATATTACATATTTACTATTAGCAGACTGTAGGGATGAAGGTGGAAAAGAGGCTGGAATAAAATTCCTCAGAATATGAAAGCTTTGAGAATATGTGACTAATTTGAAATGAAAAATATATGTTATTTTTTATATTTTGAAAATAAAGTGAATACTACAAAGTGCCTTTATCCCATTATTCATGAGATTTTAAATTTATCAAAAGTGAAATGACATAAAAAAGTAAAAATAAAATAAAACTAGTTTGAGATTTGTGTTACATACTATACCCATTAAAACCTAGAAATAATCAGTTTGGAAATAATTATGTTACCCTGAAATTAGATAAACCAATTGAGTTTCTGAAACATATTTACAAGCAAAATAAATTTATTTGTTTCTACATTCTGACATAATTTTATTTTGATCTATTATTCCCAAACATTTTCATGAAACTCATTAGCATCTCTCACAATGCATTTTGATAAACATTTACTTAGATATTTCACGTACATATATGTCTTAGAAAAATAATCTCTCTGAAACTTACAATTAAAGAAAATATAACTTCAAACTCAATTTGTCAAAGATTAAGAAGGTGAACTTGAAATATTAATCTTCAGCAGAATATAGACAGATTCAAGGTAATCAATTATTCTTTGAATCTGTTATTCATTTCACAGATAAATATTTAACACTTATCTCCCACTATTCCCTTACAAAATGTAGTTGAAGGGAGATTAGAAAAACACATGAAACTGTCCTATTGAATTCATTGCACATCAGAATCAAGAACAAACAATTTTCTCTCCTAAACAGAGTGCTAAATGTAGAACTACAGTTTTCCCCCATAATTAGAAGAATTCTAGTTAACTCCTGTTCATTTTACCAAGTGAAAAAAGGAAAGGGTCACCCATCTATATTTAATGAGTGTTTATCGTTTAATAAACTATAGGTTTTTTTGTGATTTTACACAAAATATTCCATCTTTTTCTCATTTTCCACTGAGAAAACAACTTTAACTATTTTTAATTCAGAAATGTATAACAAAAGGATTGTCTTATATTGCTCAAAAGATCTGGTCTTATGACAAACATCAGCATTCTTTGTATATTTATTAAATAAAAACCATCTTTGAATTTTTATCTATAGAATCAAGTTAATGTATCTGATTAATGCATATTTAAAACAGGGTAAGTTATATATAAAATGTACCATTAACATACTAAACAATAATACTTAATAATAGTAGGTAAAACATATTAACTAATTGTATGAAATGTACTATTGAAATAGGATTTTTTTTATGGAGATGAATTATATAATTATTTAATTAAACAAGCCCTAGTTATCCTCATTTTTTTAGATGCTCTCAAGGTAAAAGGAAGGCTAAAATAACAACTTTAAATTTTATAAAGTAAACAGTACACTTGTGGAACATGAAATATTAAAAAAAATTAAGTAACAATGTAAAGTTATCGTTATCATATACTAAATAACATGTGTCATGGATTGAACTGTGTCACCCAAAAATGTCTGTCAACTTGGCTAGGTCATGATTCTCAGTATTGTAGGATTGTATACCATTTTGTAATCTGATATGATTTCCTTATGTGTTGTAAACTCTATCGCTATGATGTAATAAGATAAATTAGTGGCAGTTATACTGATGAGGTCTACAAGATTAGATAGTGTCTTAAGCCAATCTCTTTTGAGATATAAGAGAGAAGTGAGCAGAGACACATGGGAACCCCATACCACCAAGAAAGCAGTGCTGGGAGCAGACCGTATCCTTTGGACCTGAAGTTCCTGCACTGAGATGCTTCCAAACTGAGGGAAGACTGATGACAAGGAACTTCCTCTGGAGCTGACAGAAAAGGCCTTTCCCTGAAGCTGATGCCCTGAATTTGGACATGTAGTCTACTACACTGTGAGAGAATAACTTTCTCTTTGTTGAAGACATCTGCTTGTGGTATCTCTGTTACAGCAGCACTAGATGACTAAGAACAATATGCAATCTTTTCTGTCTTCCTTGCTATATACTAGTAACTTGAACAGTTGGAGGATCAAGCTTATTGATTCAGACATATAAAATAAAATTACTACATTTAACTATGCAAGTCAAATCACTGTGTGGTTGATAATTTTGTATTTTCAAGATGGTATTGTTTGCCATTTCCATTTTCTAGTTTATTTCTAAAAACTCTTACAAATTCATATTTCCTGAAAATATACTAGGTGATTTTTTTGGAGGGGTGGGATAATTTTTCCAATGATAAGAATAAAAGAGACATGCCTCTGACTTTTTAAAATAAAATTTTCTATTGATATGATTAAATGAAATATTAATTTCATTTTAAATATATTTATATCGGAAAATATTTAGAAAGTGCAAAGAATAGAAAAGTACATTTTTTCTATTCTCACATACATTTCATAAATATATTTTAAATGGCTGAATGACATTCTTTTAATTTTTTTGAAGTAAAATTTTTTCTTAAAGATATTCATTAGATTTCCTCCAAATTTTTTTTTAAATATGGTGTCTAAAATTAATGCATTATTTAGCTTCTTTTTAGAAAAGTATTCAGTTTTAGGATATAAAACATTACACTTCCAGTTCTTAATCTGGACTATGCTATTGGCCTTAGCACATCTATTTGCATAACCTGGTTATATTAGGTTGTAATTAAGTCTTGTCATTGACAGATTGAGTGAGCTGTTTACACAAAAATTTGCAGAAGACATTTTCTGAGTTCTTTCACCGTACTATATTTGCCAAAAAGTCTAAATGGAATATTGAAAAAAATCAAACCAATTATATATAATCCATAGTCCAAAAATTTCACACCTGGAAAGCAATACACCTAAGGTTACCTTATCTAACAAGGTTTCTGATGACCTGGTTCTGTCTTCTCAGAGTATAAAGTTCTCTAGAATTTTCAGAGAGGGCCCACCAACTCAAGGGTGTAGAAAATCTAGAAGATTTCTACTCATGATTAATATAACATATTTTTTTAAGGCTGACTGAATCTATATACAGAAGTGAGAAATGAATACATGGTATTATGATCGTATTTACCAAATTAAGGATAAAGAGTGGTACTAAAATTACTATCTAATCCATATCACTAAGTGTCAAAGAGAATAACACTATTTTGTTTGGACCACGTTCTCTTCTTTGTCCCACATTTCTGATGTGCCACACTATTTTAATTGTGCTGTCTGTTTTTTGCTTCAGGAATTTTTTTCTAAGCAAATAGTTTCTCTTTGTGACACTATTCAAAACAAATTATTTACATATTAAATCTTTAAAACAAATTATCATAGAAATATTTTATTCCTTTCAAATTTTTTTTTGTAACTTGGTGCTAGTTTGCTTTAGCCATCAGTATGCAATCAGCAGTCACTGACCTCTCTTATTTGAATTTTTTTGTTGAAAAGTTACAGCCTTTGCAAATATTGACTTTTCTTGACTTTCACTCTCTTGGAAGTCTTCCAAAGAACAAATAAAAATTTAGTTATTTTTTAACATAATGAAACTTATTTTACCTGTAAATACTTTTGGGGTCAGTTGGATACATTTGTGAATTTAAAATGCACAGTGGAATTTTAGGGATCTTATTTAATCTTATTTTTTTCCTAGGGCTTGAAATATTTTGCTAATTCATCACACTAGGATTATTTATTTATTACTCATTAATTATTCTTATTCATGCTAAAAACACTAAAATAATAATAAAAGAGAAAAATGTTGAAATTGCCTAGACAGATGATGTTACAGTGAAACAAACTATCACTATTTTATAATTCTGAAATTTTTAATTTTGTGTTGCCTGAAGTACACCATCATCTCTTAAAAGGGTTTTATGGATTAAATTGTATCCTTTTTCCCCTAAAAAACAAGCCATGTTGATGCCCTAACCCCTAGTACCTATGAACATGACCTTGTTTGGGAACAGGATCTTCAAAGATATTATCAGTTAACATTGGGATATACTGAAGAGAAGGCTGTGTCTTAATACTGAGTGGTGTCGAGTGAAAGTGGAGAATAGGCATGGCGAGTTAGACAAAGTACTACCAGATGACTACAGAGGGAGAAGCAAGCCAAGGAATGTCAAAGATTGCTGTGAAACTTCACAAGCTAGGAAAGAGGCACGAAACATTTTCTTTTTCAGATCCCTCAGAAGGAATCAACATAGCCAATGTGTGATTTGTGTTTCTAGACTCTAGAACAGTGAGACAATAAAGTTCTGTTTTTTAAAGTCACCTACTTTGTGATATTTGGTTATGGCATCCTTAGAAAACTAAGACAAAGGATACAAAAAAATTCTTAATATACCTTCATTGAAGTCTTCTGCACGTATTTCATTGAACATAGTTGATAATTCAAAGTTTTGTTTTGTTTTGTTTTCCCTAATGGCAAAGAGAAGAAAATTGACAAAAAAAAATTTGAAATTATTAAATAAATCCAAAAATTATTGCAGAGACAGCAGTATTGTAAACTCTAGACTATTGCAGAGATATCACCAAAATTATATGAAACTAGTCCTGTGTGCACAATCACACACTCACACAAAGATAACAAATGGATGAGCAAAAGGGTGATGATGTTCTTTGTAATGAATTATCAATGAAGCAATAAAGTAATTGAACCTGAAAGAATATGAGGTGTTCCACCATAAGATCTGGCGGAGAGGTAGAAGGGAGTCAGTTTGGCTTAGCTCTTAGAAATAAAAATAGATCTTATGGTATTATAACATTATATGAGGTTCAGATGGGTGCCTAGATGCATGTTCACCGTCTTCTTGAACTGAGAGGTTCTACTGCTTTTGTCTATTGTGTGCAATTAACTCTTTTGAAAGGAAGCTATGGCTATGACAGTCTAGCAGCTTGTGTCTGATACAGCATAAGCTTCTGAACAGGCCAAGTATATGTGGAAATGTCAACATGTCCTGGAAAATAAGGCCATAGATTCTTTCTTGGGATGATGTACATTCAACGGGGAGATGAAAAACTCATTTCCTATTGAAGTTGCTAAGCAGAGATGTGGCAATTCAAGCGAAGCCTGGCACATTCATAAGGACAAAATTGCACCAGGTAAATTAGTGATTCACAACTCTGGATGCCCTTTACAATCACTTGGGAACATGTGAAAATACTAATAGCTGGACTCTGTACCAGAATAATTGAACCAAAATCTCTTAAGATGGAACCCAAGCATCTGTGCTATTTAAAATCTCCCAGGTGATTGTAATGTACAAACAGGATTGAAGCTCACTAATTTAAATGACTCATTTGTCCAGTTCAAAGTCATCTGTCAGGAAGCAACAAACTATGAGGGGTACAACCCCACTCACATCTTAATTTTTTGGGACTCTAATCAACAGGTTCTCTTCAAAAGTGGTATTGCTGATGGCATTTGGAACTCTGTGTTGGGTCAGTTCTGCAGTGTTGAGATAGATGCGTAAGACCACCATACTACATTTCTCAGATATATACTTTATTGAGAACAATCCCATTACACACGGCATTATGGAAAGATTTATATTTTAATTTATTCAAATTTTAATGCATGTAGGAAATGGAAATTATTGTTTAACTTTTTATTTTCTCTAGGATTTTGACAATGAGGTGTGTTTATATTTGAATTTGAAGCATTTTCATGTTGTGGCACTGAATGCAGTATGTTTATCCTGCTATTTAATCTTCTTCAACAATCTCTGGCAAATTCCACTGGTCTGCATGAAAGAACAAAATTTGGAAAGGAAATAATTTAATTTTAACGAGTTTTATAATTGCCTCTGATTTCCCTTAAATGACATTATTACCTTGCGCATCCATCTTCAGAAATCAAGGATTTACTATAAATCTTCAGAAGACCGAGGATTTAGTACTCAAATGTCAACATTCTTTGGGTTTTAGAATTATTGAATAATTTTTAAAATTTCCTTATGTTGAGTTATAGGTGTTAAGTCTAAAGTTTAGATAGTTAATTGTGTACCTCCATGTTATTCTAGCAATTTATTGTGTCTGCATGTATATGATCTAATAAGCACCACTGTTTTTAAATATGTGTTCTCATAAAAAAAAAAAAATAGAACTAACTAACAGGCCACAACTGTAAAAGTACTGTTTTTCATTCTCTGTGTAGACACAGGCTGGATCAGGAAAGTGTTGACATAACAGCCAGGAAGTATTAAGATCTGTATCAAGACTCAGGGAAAGCTGGTTCTTAACTTGGTTGACAACATAATTCACCCCAGTGACTATGCTACTCTATTTTTGTAAGCAAAATTCATATGCATAATCGTTTTGGGGGCGATGCTTTTTTAAATATTATCCCTTCATATGCCCCTATCATCAGGACATCCAGGAAATTTACAAAGTCAATGGGAGACTACAGCAACAACTTACAATTTAGACCACAGATAAATATGTGCTGCAAATATATACACAAACCTTGTTTGTTAGTCATTTAGAAATCTTCGTCATTTTATGGTTTCATGATCATATTATACCTGGCCCACAAAGAAAGAGGCAGATAAGTCAGCACTATGGAATGGATTGTTTTTAATGAGGTTTACTGAAAAAGAAGGGGAGGAGGACTGTGCAAAACAACTCACTCAGTACAGAGACTGAACCTGAGTATAACCACGAACCCTCATTAGGCCGCGTATCCCTTCCCTAATGCTCCCACTCTCTTGAGTCTTGACTTGCCAAGGAGCTCTTTTTAGCAACAATCTCAGATAATTTGTTTATGTCCGTGCTCCAACTCTTTATTCCTGCTGACAATCAGAACTCTTTAAGGGAACCCTGGAAATGCCAAACGGCCACAGGACTGGCTGCTGCTAACGTGGCAGCAGTGTCAGAGTTTGATGAGATTACTCTTCTGTTAGGGGCACATCATTAGGAGCAGCCCTGAGGAACCAGATAGAGACAAATTGTCTTCATTAAAAATTATCCTCAACTCTGGGTGAAAATACTAGTTTATATTAAATTCATCACATTAGCTAGAACCTATTTTTTTTTAACTTCAGTAAAGGTATTGAAATTTCCTAAGGCAGAAACTTGCTAAGTGGAAAGATGGTCACAAACCTCCTTTAGTCCTTGATTCTCTTCAAGGGAGGTACACAAAGTATTTAGTTGTGTTTTGTTTTCTTTTCTAAGAAAAATCAGAATCCCTTATGGAGACTGCTTCAGTGGAATCAGAATCACTTCCAACTCTCCTTTTAGAATGGTTTCCTAGTCTAATGGTATCTTTTGTTTTGACCGTGATATGCTCAGAATCTTCCTGGCAGGGAACTTGTTACTTGTAAAAAAAAGAAAAAGAAAGAAAAAACTATTACAACATAGGATCTGGTTGAGGGCAGGTAATTTCTAAACATTTGCTTGTGGTTCTGTGGGAGGGCTTATAAGGGTCACCCATGTGTATTTCAACAGGGAGGTACCATCTGTACAAACTAATCAGAAGAATTGTTTCTAATCTGATAGTGTAGGAGGCTTGATTGTTCTTTCTCTATAAAACAGAACAAGCTGTAACAGACTTGTGGTGGATAAGTATTCCTCATTGATAAAGAGAAAGATGAATTGATTGGGACAGTGCCTGAAGCACTCAGAAAGTTGTTCGTTGTCTGTATAGGAAAAAGAAAGCCAAGGTATCTTTTAGTGACGTTGACAGTTGCTTCAGTTACACACTGATGTTGCCAATTGAACAAATACTTGGTTAGAGTAGATAAAAGAGGTTTGTTTGTTACACTCTAGTAACTCTAAAATGAATATCTTATTTTCCTCTGGAATCTGAAGTACAGAAATGGGCAGAATAAAACTTGAAGGGATTATTTGGTTCATATTTTATACATACATCTCATATCTTTTAGAGAATTTTTAGTCCTTCTTATGTCAGTAATTTGTTTGTTGATTGCCTTTAGAATTCTAGTTTGTGCTTTTGTTTTTAACTACAAGGTACAATATCATTTATTGCATCCAACAATGTTATTTGTAAGATGAGGAAGATCTTTTACCCTACTTTAATATAACTAAATTTTATCACTTTTGAATATCAGCGTAGGCTTGTATTTATTATATCTTTCTTAGCATGAATTTATAAATACATTAGATAATATGATCATCCTAAATTATCTTAAAATAAATATAATACAATAATACTGGATTTACATAGGAAAAGAATAACTGTATGTTCATTAGGAATTAAAATAAATTCAGAAAAATTAGCTCTTCTAGTTTTCAGATATACAATAATCCCTCTGCTTTGGTTTCCAACTGATTCATTAAAGATATTCAAATTTTAAAAAACAAACAAAACCATTTTATTTTCTTGCAAAAGAATATTTGATGGAATTCAGACACTGCATCAATTAAACTACTTTACCAGAGTAACCTAATTCCTTACTTCTCAAACTATGGTCATAGACTCACATTATAAGAAATACCTGGGAGCTTGCTAGAAATTCAGAATTTCTGTCTTCACCTTCAGACCTACTGAATCAGAACTGACATTTTAAGTAGACTGCCAAGTGATCAGTAAGAACATTAACATTTTAGAATTCCAAGTCGAACTGTTACCCTAATAAATCTGAAAAGAGGAAAGATAATATCTAATATTTATTTAATGTTTATTATTTTCCAGGCACTGTTTGAAATCTTATATGCTGATTATCTATTACTTAATTCTAGAAACAGCCCTATAGAGATATGTTATTATTATTATTATTATTTCTAAAGTGGCACAGCTAGCAGTTCTGAAACAAAATTCCAGTTAAAGTAGTCTGATTTCAGTTTGCACGATTACTTTATGATTCCTTATCATTGCAGCTCTTAGAAATACAATATTCTTTTGAGAAAAATGTCACTAATTATTTTGTCACACAAGAAATATTGACTGAGCATCTAGGAGGTACTGTTATAGGCTTTGAGGACACAGAACTAAAAAAAAACAGATTAAATCTCTCTCCTCATTGAGTTTACACATTTAGCAGAGGAGAATTATGCTTAATAATTACAAAGAAAGCTATTTTTATTGACTGCGTAGGACAGATTCCTACACGCACACACACACAAGCACACAAAACAAATGTAACACATAAAGATTGATATCTTAGGCATTAGTGAGCTGAAATGGACTGGTATTGGCCATTTGAAAGAGACAATAACATGGTATGCAATGCCAGGAATGATGAATCTAAGAGGAAAGGCAACACATTCATCGTTAAAAAAGAACATTTCAAGATCTATCCTGAAATACAACACTCTCAGTGATAAGATAATCTCCATATGCCTACAACGACGACTAGTTAATACAACTATTATTCAAATTAATGCAACAACCACTAACCAAAGATGAGGAAATTGAAGATTTTTACCAACTTCTGCATTCTGAAATTCATCAAACATGCAGTCAAGACGTACTGAAAATTACTGGTGATTAGAGTGCAAAAGATGAAAACACAAAAGAAGGATCTGTAGTTGGAAAAAAATGGCCTTGATGATAGAAATGGCTCCAGAGATCACATGATAGAATTTTGAAAGAAAAATGACTGATTTATCACAAGTACTTTTTTTCAACGACATAAACAGCTACTAAACACATGGATTTGGACATGTCATCAGGAGGGATCAGTCCCTGAAGAAGGACTCATGCTTGGTAAGGTAGAAGGTCAGCGAAAAAGAGAAAGACTCTCAAGGAGATGGACTGACACAGTGGCTGCAACAATAGGCTCAAGCATAACAACGATTGTGAGAATGGCACAAGACTGGGCTGTGTTTTGTTCTGTTGTACATAGGGTTGCAATGAGTCAGAACCAACCTGACGGTACCTAACAACAACAACAAACACAAGGACCTCACCAGATAGAAAACACAGGAATCAAATTGACTACATAGGGTTGCAATGAGTCAGAACCAACCTGATGGTACCTAACAACAACAACAAACACAAGGACCTCACCAGATAGAAAACACAGGAATCAAATTGACTACATCTGCAGAAAGAGACAATGGAAAAGTTCAATATCATCAGTCAGAACAAGACAGCAGCCTACTGCAGAACATACCATCAATTGCTCATATGCAAGTTCAAATTGAAGATGAAGAAAATTAAAACAAGTCCAAGAGAGCCAAAACAATGACCTTGAGTATATCCCACCTGAATTTGGAGACCACCTCAAGGATAGATTTGACACACTGAACACTAACAAACAAAGACAAGACTTGTTGTGGGATGACATCGAAGACATCATACAAAAAGAAAGCAAAAGGTCATTAAAAAGAGAAGAAAGAAAGAAAAGTCAAAATATATGTCAGAAGAGACTCTGAAACTTGCTCTTGAATGCAGAGTAGTTAAAGCAAATGGAAGAAATGATGAAATAAAAGAGCTGAACAGATTTTGAAGGGCAGTTCGAGAAGACAAAGTATTATAATGAAACGTGCAAAGACCTGAAGTTTGAAAACTGAAAGGGGGAACAATCTCAGCATTTCTCAAGCTGAAAGAATTGAAGAAAAAAATCAAGACTCAAGTTGCAATATTGAAGGATTCTATGGGCAAAATATTGAATGACACAGGAAGCATCACAAGAAGATGGAAAGAATATAGACAGTCACTGTACCAAAAATAATTGGTCAGCATTCAACCACTTCAGGAATTAGCATATGATCATGAAACTATGGTACTGAAGTAAGAAATCCAAGCTGCACTGAAGGCATTGGGAAAAAGCAAGGCTCCAGGAGGAACTGATGGAATACCACTTGAGACGTTTCAGCAAACAGAGGTAAAGCTGGATGTGCTTGCTCATTTGTTTATGCCAAGAAATTTGGAAGACAGCTACCTGGCCAGCCTACTGGAAGAGATCCATATTTGTACCAATTCCAAAGAAAAGTGGTCCAACGGAATGCAGAAATTATCAAACAATATCATTAATATCACACACAAGTGAAATTTTGCTAAAAAATAATTCAATAACGGTTGCAGCAGTACATCAAGAGGGAACTGTCAGAAGTTCAAGCTGGATTCAGAAGAGAATTTGGAATCAGGAATATCATTGCTGATATTAGATAGATCTTGGTTGAAAACAGATAATACCAGAAAGATGCTTACCTGTGTTTTATTTACTATACAAAGGCATTTGGCCATGCAGATTATAACATATTGTGGATAACATTATGAAGAATGGGAATTTCCAGAACACTTAATTGTGGTCATACCGAACCTGTACATAGAACAAGAGGCAGTAGTTTGAACAGAACAAGGGGATACTGCTTAGTTTAACATCAGGAAAGATGTGTATCAGAGTTGTATCCTTTCACCGTACTTATTCAATCTGCATGCTGAGCAAATACTCTAAGAAGCTGGACTATATGAAGAAGAATACGGCATCAGGATTGGAGGAAGATTTGTTAACAACTTGTGACATGCAGGTGACACAAGCTTGCTCGCTGAAAGTGAAAAGGACTTGAAGAACTTACTGATGAAGATCAAAGACCACAGCCTTCAGTATGATTTGCACCTCAACATAAAGAAAACAAAAATCCTCACAACTGGACCAATAAGCAACATTGTGATAAACTGAGAAAATGCTGAAGTTGTCAAGGATTTCATATTATTTGGATCCATAATCAACACCCATGGAAGTAGCAGCCAAGGAATTAAACACTGTGTTGCATTGGGCAAATCTGCTGCAAAAGGTGTTTAAGGTGTTAAGGTCTTTAAGGTGTTA
This sequence comes from Dugong dugon, assembly GCA_030035585.1. NCBI lineage: Eukaryota > Metazoa > Chordata > Mammalia > Sirenia > Dugongidae > Dugong > Dugong dugon. The sequence goes on along the minus strand of CM057477.1, from coordinate 43,192,901 downwards.
AAAAGCAAAGATGTCATTTTGAGGACTAAGGTGTGCCTGATCCAAGCCATGATACTTCCAATCATCTCATACACATGCGAAAGTTGGACAATGAGTAAGTAAGAATGGAGAATTGATGCCTCTGAATTATGGTGTTGCTGAAGAATATTGAATATACCCTGGACTGCCAGAAGTACAAATAAGTCTGTCTTGGAAGAAGTACAGTCAGAGTGCTCCTTGGAAGCAAGAACAGCGAGATTTTGTTTCGTGGACTTTGGACATGTTATCAGGAGGAACCAGTCTCTGGAGATGGACATCATGCCTGGTAAAGTGGAGAATCAGCAAAAAAGAGGAAGACCCTCAATGAGATGGATTGATACAGTGGGTGCAACAATAGACTCAAACTAAACAATGATTGTGAGGATGATTCAGAACTGGGCAGTGTTTCTTTCTGTTTTACATAGGGTCTCTATGAATCAGAACCAACTCGATGGCACCTAACAACAAGGACATATTCTCAGATTTTCCCATGATACTCACCTCCTGTGGTTTATACCCTTGTGTGCTTCTCCTTCGAGAGTGGGTGGAACTCGAGCTTTACTTCTAATCAATAGAATATGGTAAAGGCACATATGATTAACTTACATATGATTTTAACACATTTTGCTAGGAGACACTCTTTCTCCCTTACTGGCTTTGAAGCAAGCTGTCATATTGTGGGGTGGATAAGGAGAGGGCCTTGTGGCAAAGTAGCCTCTGACAGAAAACCAGCAAGAAACCAGGGCCCTCAGCCCAAAAGCATTCACGGAACCACATGAGCATGGAAGTGGATCCTTCCCCTGTCAAACCTCAAATAAGACTAAGCCCTTAATTGCAGTCTTACAGAGGACCTCACCAAACCATGCCCAGGCACATTACCACAGACCCTGTGAAATAAAAAATATGTGCTGTGTTAAGCTGCTAAATTTGTGGTAATTGGTTATGCAACAATAGATTATTTAAATTCTAATTCATCAGATATAAAGTTTGAATTGTATCATTTCATGTACTTTATAACATTTTCTTCAAATAAACATTTATTAATATCGTCTATATGTCAGCAGACAGGAGTCCTTGGGTGGAGCAAAGAGTTAAGTGGTAGGCTGCTAATGGGAAGTTTGGCAGTTTGAGTCCTCCCAGAGGCACTTTGGAAGAAAGGTCTGGTGATGTACTCTGAAAAAATCAGTCATTGAAAACACTATGCAGCATAGTTCTACTCTGACACATACAAGGTGACCATGAGTCTGGACCAATTCAACAGCAGCTAACTACAGTGTGTCAGACACTGTTCTAGTCACTGATACATCGAATTATCACCAAAGAATTGCTTATTTCATTTATGATCAATCTAAATCTATATAGTTATTCTGAAAAACAATAAAAATTAAACATAATTATGTAGTTTCTAGTCCAATTCAATCTTTCATAGATCAGTAGTAAATTAAATCAAGTTATATTAGTCAAATTAGATCTTCATACTAGAAATTAAGTTCTTCAATGCTTCTCAGATATGTTCTAATCATCATAGCATCTTGTTGAATCCAGCAAAATAATCTATAAAGTGTAAAACTTACAGTCCCCATCGAAATTCCTTAGTTGAGATAAATAGTATTTGAACTTAAATTCTCTCTTAGTCTTTGTTAACTACAACTTTCTAATGAATGTTTTAATTAAAATTTTTCATTGGAGTTTATAATTTAAAATGAACCCTCACAGACTGTAGCTGGGTGCATTATCCCCACCCTCCCCTGTTCAAGGAGTGAGTAAATCACTTAATACTAGAGATTTGTTGAATTTAGATTATCAACATAAACTCATATCTTGGAATAACAATTTTTTTAACTATCTTAAAAAAAAAAGATTAAAAAATAAATTGCTAAGTGAACACCATCAAAAAATATTTCTTCTCTATCTCTAAGGTAGAGTTAAAGGACTAACCTTATCCCATAAAAGCTCGTAAAGATGGAGACAGAGAATAGCTTATTGCCTGAAAACTCTATAAGGACCACACGAGTGGGGATACCAAAACTCGGCACGTCTTTAATTAGCTAAATTAATAGCTTTTAAGAGACATATCATTAAATAATGGACCCATTTCATCTTTTTGTCCAAGTACAAGCCTGCATAATTTAAAAGCAAGAGGAATAATTTAAAAAGATAATTCTGTATATAATGACATTAAATCTTGCTACTCCAAGTGAGACTGACAGACTTGCGGTATTGGCATCACGTGGGAGCTTGTTTAGAAATGTACAATTTTAGGCCCCACTCCAAACTTACTAAATCAGAATATGCCAAAAGCCATCAAATTATACAAAGTGATAACTATAAAAATGTGTTTTGGAGTTTGTTTTATATATATATATAAAAATATATATAAATATACATATAAATATATGTATATATATGACCAAATGGGGCAGCAGCCTCTTGGAGCATCCCCATCAGCGGCTCTGGAGACATCTGCACGGTGCCTTCCAGAGGCCAGTGTGGTAGGACAGACAGCCCCAGATGGGCTCCGAAATCTCCTCCATGTCCCGCTCCAGGGCCAGGGCTAACACACGACTCTGAGAGCTAGTGAGAGAAAGATAGGATCTACAGTACTTAGGAAAGTATGTCTGCTACGTCCTGTTCTCCGAATGGGATTTCTGAACTCTATTATAAACTTACCGGACCAAGGACACGCATGAAGACCTACGTTGCCCCCATGGACGTTATGCTGCACATACCTGTATGTGTATATTTGTGTGTGTGTAACATATATACATATATGATATGTATAAGAACAATAGCACAAAAGGGGGGAAATGGAATAGAGCTATGTAGGAATAACATTGGTATATCTCACTAGAATTAAGTTAGTAAACCTGAAGTCGATTCTGACAAAGTATATATGGTAAGCTGTAGCACAACCACTAAGAAAATAAGTACAGAATATAGGAAAAAAAAATTAAGAGTTAAAATGTTACAATAGAAAATATTCAAAATGCAAAAGAAATCAGTAAAGCAGGAATAGAGGAATGAAAATTACGTGAGACATATTGAAAACAAAGTGTACAATGACAGGCATAATAGATCAACTACAGTATATCTATATTAGCCTTAAATTAGAATGCATTAAACAATTCATTATAAAGGCACAGTTTATCAGACTAGATTAAAAAAAAAATCTGACTACATGCTCACATTAGATTAAAAAATACCAATAGGTTGAAAGTAAAACTATAAAAAAAATATATTATGCATACAACAACCGTATGAAAGCTGGCATGGCTGTATTAATATTAGATAAAATGGACTTTAAAACATAAAATGTTTTTACAGATCAAGGGTGACAGTTTCTAAAGATCAGAAGGCCTAGGACAAATCTGGGCTCCAAACTAACATATACACATCAGTCTGGAGACTGGTCTATCTAAATGAGTTCTAGAAAAAAGAACACTCAGATGAATTGTGCTGGAACAGGTCTCCAGATCACTCTAGAAGGTACACACCAGCTGTTCTAAGTTGGTATTGGAGTAAGAACCAGAGACTCATAAGTAAGTCATAGCCTTGTCAAAACTGTCAAGGTGTGCATGACTCTTCTAGAAGCACCAGTAATATCTCAAGTCCTAAAAGCCTAGACGGGAGCCTGAAAGTTCTGATCACTCTGCAGCTTCTACACCTGTCTAAGAGTGTTGTGCAATGAAGTTTGAAAAGACTGTGTAGTAATGTAGGACAGATAATTTTAGCAACATTAATATAAACTGGAAAGTCTCTGGGCTAATAATAACATGCATGGTAGGCTTCATAAGGCTTTACCTTGTTTATACTTGAGGTTAGCTGATGTCTTACAGGAAGATCCTCCACCTAGGCCTCTCAAAATACTGATCTTCTCAAGAATATCTTATAGTATACTTATGCTTTAATGAATATATAGACATATATATGTGGGTTTGATATACAGAGAGGGGAAATATGTGGGATATCAGTGTCAAAAGTGTTTTATGTCACTTATTGATCAAATACCATGATTCTCTTTCTCTTAAAATGTTTTATGAATATTTTTGCAGAGGTATGCTTATGTTTGTTGTGTTTCCTTGGTTTCAAAATGTGTATTTTGATGTTTTCAAATAGAAAATATACCTTATATTTTATAAGTTCCACAGTTTTCAAAATATATAATTAAAACACTTTACAACAAGGCGTCTGTGTGTGTGTTATGTGTGTGTGTGTGCATGTCTGTGTATATATGTCTCGGTGTGTATGTTGGGTTGGGGTTGGAGAGTTTTGGGCCGTATCCATTTATGAAAAAGAACCCACAAAATTGAAGTGAAACTACTTGCTATCCTTCTGGCTAGTTGATGCTTCCCTCATTTATTTCCCATGAAGGTATTTTAGTGGATTGCAGAAGTAATTTTTCAACCAAGAAATTAAAAATAATGTTTTTTACATCCCTCTTCAAAAAACTTTTTATTGTCTAAGTTTCCACTTAAGTCAAACACCCTTTAATACTCTTTTTTTGAACATATGTTACTAAAAGAAACCCTCCATTCCATTTTCTCTTAAGAGTTTGTTGTTTTTCCTTCAATATTATCAAAATATATGTATACTTTTGTATATTTCTTAATTAATTTCTGTTCTCGCAGCTATGCTTTAATTTCCATGAAGGTAAGAATCATGTCTGTTTAGCATACCTTCTTTCCAAAGTCTTACACAGTGCTGACTGTATATTTGTGAATTAAAGAAAACTAAAACGACTAATTATTTGACTTACTTTAAGTGTGCGTTGAATTGGACCTATTCTCTAAAACTGAAGCTTTTACCTCTATTGAATTCTTCCTTTTTCTTTCCTCTCCAAGTTCATGTTAGCAGCCTGCACCTGATCGTTGAAGCACTAACATGTTGAAGAACTAGATTTTGAGGAAACGTAGATACATGAGTAGGTCAAAACCCCTAAGGGCAGGGGGGACAGCTGGATCTCACAAGGGACTAGAAGGAGAAACTGGTAATTGTGTAGAAAACAAATAAATGTTCTGAGTCTCTCTCTCTGAACCCACATGTTCTCTCCATCTTTTCTTTGTGTCTAGATCATTCTTTTTATATACTATTTGCTTTTTTCTGTTTCTTTTTGTTCATGGTGGAAGACAGCTGACTCACATTGTACAGTTCTCAGTTCAAATGAATCACAAAGATTAAGTTGACCTCTGGTTCTCGCTTACAAATTTGGAGGAGAGGAAAAACCGAGAAGCCCAATATGGGTCAACTCTTTATATCTGCTCTGATTAACTAAGGACTGGTGGAAAGAATTATATATAAAACCAACATTAAAGCTATGATTCTCTCTTCCAGGGGAATTCTGAAAGGTGGGGTGTCATGTATTGGTGGAATATACCAAAACGAACTTTTTATAAAGCTCTCCCAATATGGTTCAAATGTACATTCTATCTTTATATACCATCTCTTCTTAACTCTACCATCATTAATAGATAATATGTTTGAACAATTTGGCATTTGAGACTGTTAGGACCAAATTGCTCAAGAATTTGGAAATAGAAGCTTAGTATGGAAATTCCAGTGAAACCTGTTCAGCATTATAGAAACACACAAGCCTCTGCTGACAGAGGGTGGTGGCTACACATGAGGTACATTGGCCAGGAATCAAACCCAGATCTCCTGCATGGAGGGCAGTAATTCTACCACTGAATCAACACTGCCCTCTCAGAGATCCTAGATATTATGTGCTCCCTATACAATTACTGTTTTTGCCAAATATTTTATACTGGCCAAACCTCAACCCTGCTGTTAATATACAAATTAAATTTTGAAAATTTGCTCATGGTTCCTAAGTTTATTCCCGGTTTACAATTTTCCTGTGTCTTTGCTTGGACAGTTCACAAATGTGCCCATCCATATGATAAAGATAACCTCCTTGACATACTCTGAACAACACAGATGTACACACATTCTACACTGCATTAATTCATTTTGACATTTCTACCTGGACTTTCCTCCCCTTTTAATGCCTATCAAAATCCTTCTTTAAAACTAAAGTAAAAGTTACTACCTCAGCAGCATCTTTTGAAAACTCAATAGTGGAAAATAACTGCTGCCTTTTTGTAATTCACAATCCTTTAGTTAAACTTATATCAGTGGTTTTCTTCACAGATGGTTTGGTATTTTGGATAAATGTGTGTTAGTCTTCCCTTTTCCACATGACTTATTTTATTTTATTTTTTTTGGGGGGGGGGAATAGGAAATATTTTGATTTTCTTGTAACCAGCTCACATAATGCAGTACCTGACACAAAGCAGGAAGTTAGCCAGTGTTTGGTGAGTGAATGAATTGCTTCAGTTCTCATTTCTTTCTTACGTTAGCATGAAGCATAAAATAAAAAAAAAAAATGAGTCTGCATGCATGTGCATTTGGAAACTGTACTAAAGAACCCTCTTAGTAAGTGAAGATAATTTGAAATGTTAAAACATTGCAGTATTTTTAAGAAAACCCTTAATTTTTTTTTTTTTTTTTTTGGTAAAATGACTATATGCTAATGATTATAGCTTATTTAATTTACTAGATGCTCAGGGAAGAGTAGCTAAGTCATAAATTTACAAACACCAAGAAATCACAGGTTACAAAAGAGACACCATCATGACTTTGGGAGGAAAAAGTTGTGAAAGAAATTCTAAATTCCATCAATGACAGAATGACAGATTTTATGGATAGAAGAAAACAAAAGAATGTAATATATTTTGACTTTAGTAAAGCTGTTTATTTTTTTCTAGATGACATATGCATTTTGAAGCTAGAAAACATGGCTTCAGTAATTATTCTGTCACAGTGGAAGATTTTATCTGCAAATAGTTACACTTGATTCAATTTTGAATTTTCAGAGTAGTGTCCAGTGTCTATCAAATGGAAATCTGCAACTCATCTCAGGTCAACATCACTTAAGTATTTTTTGTTCTCTCCCTAAAAGTCCTAATAGGGGGAGGGGGGAAGGAAATGAGAGTAAGAATAACAGTAATAGTAAGAATAAGTACAAAAACTATCATTTATTAATCATTATGTGTAGGCCAGTTTACCTCCATCTTCACATTTTCCATTCACAGTAAACTTGAAAGATTGGTATTATTATTTGCATTTTACGGGAGAAAAACCTGAAGATCAGAAAGTAAAGTGAATTATCAAAGATCGTGCCAATAATAAATGACAGAGCTGGGATTCAAACTCAAATCTGTCTGATTAAGAAACCAAGGATTTTAGATATTACGTGGCTATCATTGTCTGAAAGAAAATGAAGTCATACATAACAGTTGTTTTCATTTGCAGTGTCAACTGCCCATAACTCTCTGAATAATTGTCAATGTTATTGTCTTATTTGTACCAATTTGTTTCCTCATTATTTTTAGGAAAAAAAAAAAAATGGGGGTGAGGGATAGGGCAGCCATCTTGTCTTTGAATCTCTACCAAATTTTTTCCCAAATCAAACAGACCAATCAAGATATTAAAAGAAAAAAATAAGTCATGATGACATTTGTGGTGGATTTATACTGTTTCAATTTAGCTAAGTTTAAACCGTGTTTCCAGAATGCCTATTCTTACAGAGTCCAGGGTATATGTAGGCCAATTTTGTGGTTTGAAAGCCAGAAGTGAAGTAGCATCCATAGTCTTGTAATCACCCACACTTATCAGCTTAGAGCAGGGCATGAGGTGCTGTTGTCGCCCATGGGTGTGTTGGTTGTCTGCTGGCTCACCCTGTTGGCTGGGGCAGCAACTTGGGTTGCAGCAACTCCATCTGTTGTTGGATTACCGGGACCAGGTGTACATTTAGCTTCATGAGGAAGGTTGCCATGTTCTTCTGAAAGACATTTGTGTCATCCAGGATGTAGGCTCAGAGATAGGGGCACCCAAGAGGGTTCCACTCATCCTTATAAATATCAGTTTGTCCTTCTTCTTTTCACTTCATGTCCATCTATCTTTCCTTCTTAACCACCTGTACTGCTTACTTCAGGGAGACCAAGACACAAAAGAAACGGTCATAGACTGTTTAACCAGCTCCTCCAGTTATGTAAGTCAAATCTGTATAACAATTTCCTCATAATATGTACCCTATCTAGGTACTATTTACTGATTGAACTGTGACTGATATGACATCTTAACCAAATTTGGTGATAAGAAATACTCACAAATACATGACAAATCAGGAGTATTCAATTCCCCAGTTACTCCAGGGTTGGCACAAGAGAGGAGAATTCCCCTAGTTGCTGACTTTTTTTTTTAACAATAGACTTCTAGCTAATAATTGTGGGAGAGTAATCTCTGATGACATAATTGGTTCTGGCAAAGATTATTCTTTGGTGACAACATTAGATGACATATTGAGAGAAAGTTAAGGTGAGTAAGATGGGATTGGCTTTCATCACCTCAACCTGCAGATTAATCTTCACATTTTTGAGAGAAGAAAAACTGGACATATGTGCCTGCCTCCTTGATGATTTAATATGAAGTGCACAATACTAGCTATGATGTATCATTACCCAAAATGTTAAACTTAAATCTGATTAAGCCATTAGACCTAAATTCTAGTTTACAGGAAGTATAGGAAATCGAAGAGCATGTAAAATGGCATCATGAGGAAAAAAAAGATAAATCCAGAATGTAAGACATTCTCTAAGACAAATAACACAATTTATTCAACAAATCAGTATCATGGGGGATAGAATTAAAAATACTTAAAAGGCATAATATTCAAAGACCTTGAATAACTCTCATTTGGATCTTGATTTTAATAATCAAAGTGTAAAAAGAAAAACAGACTTGAGACAACTAAGCAAATTTTATTATGAAATGAGAGTGAAGAATTATTGTTAATGTTTCAGGTGTGATAATGTCACTGTGGTTAGTAAAAAAAATCATTTTTTAGCAGATAAATAAAAAAATAAAATGAAAAGTAGGGTTTTCCTACAATGTCACAACAACAAAAGCTTGATGGAGAAGACTTGACAAAATCTTGATAGTGTTAAATCTGAATGATGGACGTTTGAAGATTCAATATATTATTTTCTTTATTTTTATTCTATATGCTAAAATTTTCATAATGAAAATTTTAAAAATCTTAGAAAATGCTGTATTTTAGCTTTAGAACCAGACATAAAAGAGAAACAAGGAGACTATCCTATGCCTGGTTGGAATTAATCATAGCTGGAAGAATTTATAAGAGGACGGATAAATCTCAACTAATAGGAGTGGGTTGGACCATAGACATTAAAGAAAATGATATAGGTCCCTGTTTATTCAAAAAGGAAAAGAGTACTTTTTAAAGAAATATGTAACTGTAGGAATTTGGAAAATTATTTTAGTAGGTAAATTAAGATTTGATTTCATACAGTTTTAATTTCATATACTAAGCTATATATATGTGTATGTATATATATATATATATATATATAGTATTCCTGTGCTACAAACACTGCAAATATTAAAGCATTTTATATATATATATATATATATATATTACACATATATATATAATATAAACATGAGAAGACTATATTAATGCAGATGATCTCTATGCACACACACACAAATACATATAACACATATATGTATGTACAGGTTCTGTGATATATATCATTTTCGTAGAATGTATGCATGTATATTATATATATAGATACATATCATACTGTATAATGTGTGTATATGATACCAGATAGAGACTATGTATGCACACATTATATATATACACACATTATGTATGTTTTTATATAAATATGTTTATATATATTATACTTAATTAATATATGTATATTAATTATATAATTTACACATTATATATAAATATATATATTATAATTATATATATAAATATATATCTTTATATATAATATATATAAACATTATATATATATAATGTGTGTATATAATACCAGATTTAGACATTATATACACACATTTTATATATATATATTATGTGTGTATATGATACCACATATAGATGATATATACACACATTGTATATATCATTTTTTAGATATCAAATATATCAAATTTGTGTGTGTGTGTGTGTAGAGACCATCTGCACTGAGATAGAATTCTCATGTCTACAATGTTTATAATACATCAAGGTATTTTACAGGTTAGCCTCAGCTTCTCTAATGACCGAGGAGTGAAAGATTCTATGATTTACACAAAGGAGGAATATATATGTATATATTTGCTAGTTTAGTGTGCTATTTTTCCGTGATACTCTTCTATAACATTTTTCTAGACAAATAATTTTACTAGGTGTTTTGACACAACATAAGTATAACTATTCTTAAAACTTGTTATTATGTGAAACAGAAAGAAAACATAACTTGTTCTGCAGCTCTAAGTGACTTGCTGCTACAAGCCTATGTCATGACCATGACATGTGGAGAAATTACAGAAAAGTAAAAGGGAATAAATCAAGCCCAATGTCTTAAAACATACTTGAAAATGCTCCTGGAAAAAAATATGTGTGTGTGTGTGTGTGTGTGAAACAAATGTGTTTAAGCCTATGCCACAAGCCATTTAAAATCTGTCGACAACGTTACAGGCTTTTTAATTAATTTTCATATAGAATAAGAAAAAAACAGTATTTCATGTTTCACCCTAGATTTGCTTTGATGATGATAAATCACCAACAGTGTATCTTCTTCTGTTAGACAGCCTCTAACATGGCCCCAGAGAATATCCTGATATTCACACCTTTGTGTAGTCACTGCCTATTGATGTGGACTGGACCTACTGACTCACTTCTAATGAATAGAATATAACAAAAGTCATGTTACTTCCAAGATGAGGCTACTAAAGGACTGTGGCTTCTGTCTTAAGTATTCTCTTTTACTATCCTGCTTTCCTGTTCTTTTGGAAGGCAACTCTCATTTTGTGAGTGTCCTATGGCAAGTCCCACGTGGCAAGGCACTGAAGGAGGTCTCTGGCAACAATCAGAGGAGAAATGAGGCCCTCAGTACAACAACCCAGGAGGAACTGAATCCTACCAACAAAATGAACTTAATATTTAAGCCTCCATATTTGAACTTTCTGATGAAAACACAGCCCTGACAGACAGCTTATTTGCAGCCTTGTAGAAAACCTTGAGTCAGAGTAACTTAGTTAAGCTATGGGCAGATTCCTGACCTATAGAATCCATAATATTATAAATAATTTTTGTTTTTAAGTGCAAAATTTTGAGTAATTTGTTAAACAACAATAGATTACTAATGCCACTGTTATTACTAAATTACCACTGATCAGTCGTTACATTTTACATTAACAAATAGATTAATAACAAATATTCCTTTTTTGCATTTTAATTGGAAATTTAAGTTTTTACTCAATCTTTAATTTCTATATCTCCATGATGGAAGAGATCAAGAATGTCATGCAACTGATCTATTTCTGAGTTACTTGACATAAAATTCTTGAATATTTAGAGAGATTTTCATATGGTAAAAAACAACTAGCTGTTCACAAAGCCTGTTTCCCTTTTTTTCTGGGCATTATACTCACAGTTAGACTCTTATTTTCTAGGCTTGTAATTCTCTATAATCTTGTTGTCATACGACTGAATTTTGACTACTTAATTGATTGTTGTCGGAATAAAATTTGCTATCTCCATACCTTATTAACAATCAAACAAACATAAAGAAGCCTTCCACATAATCTTCTCTTCATAGAATTCAGAAAGGATTCTGGAGGAGGCGAGGCCAAGATGGCAGAGTATTCAAATGCTTCCTGTGGTCCCTCTTACAACAAAGACCTGAAAAAACAAGTGAATCAATTATATATGACAATCTAGGAGCCCTGAACATCAAAGACAAAGTTGAGGACTCAGACTGAGTGGCAGGGGGAGGGAGAGATGGTTCAGAAGCAGTGAGGAGTTGCCAGACCTGACCCGGCCAGCACGGGTATCCTGCAGGCTGGTTCAGGTAGCATGAGAACACTGAGGAAAGCAGTGGTGCTGGGGCCATGTTTTCCACATCAGGAGAGACTGAGCATCAGAGAGTCTGCTCAAGCCTCCAGAACCAGCAAGAAATGACACTCAATCGGCGAGAGATAAGTAGAAGCGTCTAACCTAACTCATGGCTCAAAAAATAATCTTCCCTTTAGGGAAGTACCTCTCTCCCATTTACCTGTCCCCTCTCCGCTCTGCTCTGGGTCCCAATCTGGCTTCAACAATTACTGAGTTCCCTGGGCAGCAAGTAGGACCTGCCAGGTGCCCTGAGCCATTCTCCTGGCTTTGAAGAGAGAAAAAATTAACAAACAGGAAAAAAAAATCTGCCAGCTCACCTAAGCCGGGAACTCAGGGCAGGCACAGTCCCTTTGCTTAGGCACAGGAGTAAGGGGTGCACAAATTTTTAATGCCTTTCACCCCTGCGTAGATCTGTGTGGGCCCATTTCAAGAGCATAGGCCCTAGTTAGCACATTACTACTGAGTGTATACCTGAGGCCTATTTTCATCTGTATCAGCTATAAGAGGGAATGGCAAATTTGTGATATTTGATACCTCCATGCCCATTAAACAGAGTCCTTATCTACCCACATCAAGGACCTAAGGACGAGTGACTCCAGTCACTTCACTGAGCCACCTGCAATAGGGGTCCAAGAATAAATGGTGACTTCCAGTACTTACAGCCAACAGCATTGGGTGCCAGTAGTTTGGCTGAAAAACCCACCTACTAATGTGCTCTAGAGAACAGGGACACGACTTCCACCCATACACTTAGGAACAGCAGTCAGCTCCTGCCTTGATCAGCACATGACCCTCTACTGCAGCCAGATACCTGTGCCTACTCCAACCACTCCTGCCCATCTGGAACTGTAGATGAAAGCCTGCACCACACACTCAGTGACCAATGACCTGGACACCTGAGGTGAATACACACAAGAAAAGTAAACAGACTCCTGGGATCATATACATAGTAACAGCTCTTGCCATCTGGAGACAGGACTTGAGAGCTTCAAAGAAGCTAATAATGAAACTAGCTCATACAAAAAGCCTATTTGGGCATTTCAAAAGAAAACAAAACAAGAAGGTAGGACACAGTAAGCAAACATAAAATAAATAAATATAATAACTTATTGATAGCTTGGAGACAACAGTCCATATCAAATCATACAAAGAAGCAGACCATGATGGCTTCAGCAACCCACCAAAACCAAGACTCAAGAAAATTTCTGGAAGAAGAGAACTTAGAATTACCTGAGGTAGAATTCAAAAGATTAATATACACAACTCTTCAAGATATCAGGAAGAAGGTCATTCAAAGTGCAGAACAAGCCAAAGAACACACAAAAAAAAAACAAAAGAGGGACTAAAGAAAGTTACACAAGAGCATAATGACAAGTTTAACAGGCTACAAGAATCCACAGAGAGACTGCAAACAGAAAGTCAAAAGATTAACAATAAAATTTCAGAATTAGACAATTCAACACAAAGTCATAGGAGCAGAATTGAGACAGTGAAAGTCAGAACTAGTGAGATTGAAGATAAAGCACTTGACCCCAACTTATTAGAGGAAAAATTAGATAAAATAATTTAAAAAAATGAAGAAACCCTAAGAATTATGAGGCACTCTATCAAGAGGAATAACCTATGAGTGATTGGAGTAGCAGAACAGGGAAGATGACAGAAAATACGCAGAGGATTCTTGATGATGGTTTAGTAGAAAATTTCTCTGATATAGTGAAATATGACAAGATATCTATCCAAGAAGCTCATCGAACAACATACAAGATAGAACCCAAAAGATAATCACCAAGACATATTATAAGCAAACTTGCCAAAACCAAAGATAAAGAGAGAATTTTAAGAGCAGCTAGGAGTAAAAGAAAAGTCATCTGCAAAGAAGAGTCAATAAGAGTAAGCTCTGACAACTCAGCAGAAACCACACAGGCAATAAGTCATTTGGATGACATGTATAAAGCCGTGAAGGAAAAAAAAAAGTGCCAGCGAAGAATTTTATATCCAACAAAACTGTCTCTCAAATATGATGGTGAAATCAGGGCAATTCCAGATAAACGGAAGTTTAGGGAATTTGTAAAAACAAACCAAAATTACAAGAAATACTAAAGGGAGTTCTCTGGCAAGAAAATTAATAACATCAGGTAACAACTCCCGACAGAACAACCAGATACCAACCCAGATACAGAAATCACAAAAATGAATCAAAGCTAAAACACTGATAATAGGGAAACAGAGATGTCAATAGTAAAAGATGACAAAATTAAAACAAAAAAGAGGGACTAAATAATGTAGTCATAGATCTTTCATATGAAGAGGAAGTCATGGCAATATCAAGAAAAGAAAGATTGGTATAAACTTAGAAAAATAGGGGTAAATATTAAGGTAACCACAAAGGAAACTAACAATCCTACACATCAAAATAAAAATAAGAAAAACGTAAAGGCTCAGCAAATACAAAATCAACAACAATGAAAAGATGAAAAGAAAATATGTAAAGAAAAACAACTCAGCACGGTAAATTAAGTGGAACAAAGAAACTATAAACAACACACACAAAAAAAGACTTCAGAATGACAGCCCTAAACTCATACCTATCAATAATTACACTGAATGCAAATGGACTAAATGCACCAATAAACAGAGAGTGGCAAAATCGATAAAAAGAAAAATACAATCTGTCTATACGCTGCCTACAAGAGACACATCTTAAACTTAAAGACATAAACAAACTAAAACTCAAAGGATGGAAAAAATACATCAAGCAAACAACAATCAAAAAAGAGCAGGAATAGCAATATTAATCTCTGACAAATAGACTTTAAAGCAAAATCCATCACAAAGGAAAAGGAAGAACATTATATAATGATTAAAGGGTCAATACACTAGGAGGACATAATAATAATAGATATTTATGCACCCAATGGCAGGGCTCCAAAATGCTTAAAGCAAACTCTAACAGCACTGAAAAGAGAAATAGACAGCTCCACAGTAATAGTAGGAGACTTTAACACACCGCTTTCAGTGGAGGACAAAACATCCAGAAAGAAGCTCAACAAAGACATGGAAGATCTAAATGCTACAATCAACCAATTTGATCTCATAGAAATATACAGAACACTCCACCCAATAGCAGCCAAGTAAACTTTCTGTTCCAACACACATGGAACAATCTTCAGAATAGAACACATATTAGGCCACAAAGCAAGTCTTAACAGAATCTAAAACACTGAAATATTTCAAAACATCTTTTCTGACTATAAAGCCATAAAAGTAGAAATCAGTAACAGAAAGAGCAGGGAAAAAAAATCAAATGCATGGAAACTGAACAACACCTTGCTCAAAAACTACAGGGTTATAGAAGAAATTAAGGATGGAATAAAGAAATTCACAGAATCAAATGAAAATAAAAACACATCTTACCACAAATTTTGGGACATAGCAAAAGCAGTGTTCAGAGGTCAATTTACAGAAATAAATGCACATTTCTGAAAAGAAGAAAGAGCCAAAATCAAAACACTGACATTAACAACTGGAACAAGTAGAAAGGGAGCAGCAAAAGAATCCCTTGGGCACCAGAAAAAGGGAAATAATAAAAATTGGAGCAGAATTAAATGAAATAGAGGATAGAAAAAACAATTGAAAGAGTTAACAAGACCAAAATCTGGTTATTTGAAAAGTTTAACAAAATCGATAAACCATTGGCCAAACTGACGAAAGAAAAACAGGAGAAGCAGCAAATAACCTGAATAAGAAAAGAGATGGGTGATATCACAACAGACCCACCTGAAATTAAAGAATCATAACAGAATACTATGAAAAATTATACTCTAATAAATTTGAAAATCTAGAGGAAATGGACAAATTTCCAGAAACACACTTCCTACCTACACTAACACAGAGATAGAACAACTAAATAAACCTATAATAAAAGAAGAGATTGAAAAGGTAATTAAAAAACTCCCAATCAAAAAAAGCCCTGACCCAGATGGCTTCACTGGAGAATTTTACCAAACTTTCAGAGAAGAGTTAACACCACTACTACTAAAGGTATTTCAGAGCATAGAAAAGGATGGAATACTTCCAAACTCATTGTATGAAGCCAACATAATCCTGATACCAAAACCAGGTAAAGACATCACAGAAATGAAAATTTCTGACCAATATCCCTCATGAACATAGTTGCAAAAATACTCAACAGAATTCTAGCCAACAGAATTCAACAACATGATAAAAAATAATTCACTGTGACCAAGTGGGATTCATATCAGGCATGCAGGGATGGTTCAACATTAGAAAAACAATGTAATCCATCACATAAATAAAACAAAAGATGAGAACCACATGATCTTATTAGTCAATGCAGAAGAGGCATTTGACAAAGTCCAATACCCATTCATGATAAAAACTGTCAGCAAAATAGGAATAGAAGGGAAATTCCTCAACATAATTAAGGGCATGTATACAAAGCCAACAGCCAACATCATCCTTAGTGGAGAGAGTCTGAAATCATTTCCTTTGAGAACGGGAACCAGACAAGGATGCTCTTTATCACCACTCTTATTCAATATTGTGTTGGAGGTCCTAGCCAGAGCAATTAGGCTAGAAAAAGAAATAAAGGACATAGAAATTGGTAAGGAAGAAGTGAAAGTATCCCTATTTGGAGATGATATGATCTTATACACAGAAAACCCCAAAGAATCCACAAGGAAACTACTAGAACTAAAGAAGATTTCAGCAAACTATCAAAATACAAGAAAAACATAGAAAAATCAGTTGGATTCCTCTACACCAACAAAGAGAACTTCAAAAAGGAAATCACCAAATCAATACCATTTATAAGAAGAAGATAAAACACTTAGCAATAAGTAGATAAAGATAAAATACTTAGGAATAAATCTAACCAGAGACATAAAAGACCTATGCAAAGAAAACTACAAGACACTACTGCAAGAAACCAAAAGAGACCTACATAAGTGGAAAAACATACCTTGCTCATAGATAGGAAGACTCAACATTGTGAAAATGTCAATTCTATCCAAAGTGATCTACGGATACAATGCAATCCTGATCCAAATTATCATGACATTTTTTAATGAGATAGAGAAACAAATCATTAACTTCATATGGAAAGAGAAGAGACCCTGGAGAAGTAAAGCATTATGGAAGAAGAAGAACGAAGTTGGAGGCCTCACACTACCTGATTTTAGAACATCTTGTACTGCCACAGTAGTCAGAACTGCCTGGTACTGGTACAACAACAGATTCATAGACCATTGGAACAGAATTGAGAATTCAGATGTAAATTCATCCACCTATGAGCAGCTGATATTTGACAAAGGTCTGAAGTCCACTAACTGGGGAAAAGACATTCTCTTTAACAAATGGTGCTGGCGTAACTGGATACCCACCTGCAAAAAAATGAAACAAAACCTATACTTAACACCATGAACGAAAATGAACTGAAAATGTATCAAAGACCTAAATATAAAATCTAAAATGATAAAGATCTTAGAAGAAAAAATAGGGACAATGCTAGGAGCCCTAATACATGCCATAAACAGAATACAAAACATGACTAACAATGCACAAACACCATGAAAGAAACTAGATAAACTAGGAGCTCCTAAAAATCAAACACTTATGCTCATCAAAAAACTTCACCAAATGAGTAAAAAGACAACCTACAGACTGGAAAAAAAATTTTGGCTATGACATATCCGATCAGGGTCTAATCTCTAAAATCTACAAGATACTGCAAAAGCTTCAACCACAATAAGATAAATAGTCCAATTAAAAAATGGGCAAAAGATATGAACAGGCACTTCACCAAAGAAGACATTCAGGTGCCTAACAGATACATGAGGAAATGCTCACGATCATTAGCTGTTAGAGAGATGTAAATCAAAACTACAATGAGATATAATCTCACACCAACAAGGCTATGATTAATCAAAAAAACACAAAATAATAAATGTTGGAGAGGTTGTGGAGAGACTGTAACACTTATACACTGCTGGTGGGCCTGTAAAATGGCACAACCACTTTGGAAATCAATTTGGCGCTTCCTTAAAAAGCTAGAAATATAGGTACCAAACTATCTAGCAATCTCACTCCTTGGAATATATCCTAGAGAAATAAGAGCTGTCACATGAATAGATATATGGACATCATGTTCATTGCAGCACTGTTCACAATAGCTAAAAGATGGAAACAATGTAGGTGCCCATCAACAGATGAATGGGTAAGCAAATTGTGGTGTATTCACACAATGGGCTATTACAGAATAAAGAACAATGATGAATCCAAGAAACATCTCATAGCATGGATGAATCTGGAAGGCATTCTGCTGAGTGAGATTAGTCACAAGAGGACAAATATTGAATGAGACCTCTATTATAAGAACTCAAGAAAAGGTTTAAACACAGAAGAAAACATTCGTTAATGGTTACAAGGGTGGGAAGGGAGGGAGAGGGAAATTCACTAACTAAACAGTAGACAAGAATTATCTGAGTTGAAGGGAAGAGCAGCACATAACACAGGGTAAGTCAGCACCACTAGACTAAACCAAAAGCTAAGAAGTTTCCTGAACACAACCAAACACTCCAAGGTATGGTATAGCAGGGGCAGGAGTATGGCAAGCATGGTTTCAGGGGACAATTGGCATAACAAAGTTTATTAAGAAAATGTTCTGCATCCCACTTTGGTGAGTGGCATCTGGGGTCTTAAAAGCTAGTGAGTGGCCATCTAAGACGCATCAATTGATCCCAGCCCACTTGGAGCAAAGGAGAATGAAGAACATCAAAGACACAAGAAAAATATTAGCCCAAGAGTAAAAAGGGGCCATATAAACCAGAGACTCCATCAGACTGACACCAGAAGAACTAGATGGTGCCCAGCTACCACCAATGACTGCCCTGACAGGGAACACAACAGAGAGTGTCTCACAGAGCAGGAGAGAAGTGGGGTGCAGAACTCAAAATCATGTAAAAACCAGACTTAATGGTCTGAGACTGAAGGAACCCCAGAAGACATGGCCCCCAGGCTCTCTGTTAACCCAGAACTAAAACCATTCCTGAAGCCAACTTTTCAGACAAAGAATAGACTGGTCTGTGAGACATAAAATAACACTTGTGAAGAGTGTGCTTCTTAGTTCAAGTAGATACACGTAACTAAATGAGTAGCTCCTGTCTGGAGGTGAGATGGGAAGGCAGAAAGGGATAGGAGCTGGTTGAAGGATCAGGGGAAATCCAGGGTGGAAAGGAGGAATGTGTGATCACATTATAGGGATAGCAATTATGGTCACATAGTAATGTGTGTATAAATTTTTGTATAAGAAACTAACTTGAGCTGTAAACTTTCACCTAAAGCAGGATAAAAAAAAGAAAGGATTCTGTTGATGATAAACATGACCACAAATTCATTACCACTCATTCTGTTGAGGGTTTGAATCTAATCACCCACCTTTTGAATCTAGGCCAAGCTTAATGACATAGTCAACAATTAAATGTGGTAGAAGTGATATTTTGAGGCTATAGAGGCTAGATTATAAGACAGTTTTCACTAGAGTCTCTTGACATTACTCACCGCAGAGTAAATTGAAAATATGATTACCCTGAGATTGCCATGCTATGAGGAAACCCAGACCTCTCTATTCATCTAGAGAGTTCATTTGGAGAGAAGATACCCGATAAATCTCCCATTTTTGCAGCCATCCTGCATCCATGTGAATAAAGAAGGCTTCATATGATCCCAGCTGAAGCCGTTACAAATGTAAAAGGAAAAAATAATTCTTTCTTGTAAGTCACTTGTTTTCGGGTGGGTTATTTCACAGAGATAGATAACAGGAACACCGAGTTTCTAGTCCAGAGGAAGGTATAGTCACATTCTGAAAGGGGACTTGTCCCCTTAATGACAACATCAAAAGTCGCTGGAAGAGGCTGCATAGGCCCGGCTCACTATTATTTACTCCCCATTGCTAGTGCCACGTTGTCTCATGATCTTATCTTTCCCTCTAGTTCCAGTGTCTACAAAAGGTTTAAGATTAACTTATGTTCCTCATTAGAGGGTGGAAAACAAGTGATAATGATCTGAGGATGAAAAACCAAACAAAGCACTCTTCTTGTGACAAGAAAACCAGGATGTTGCCAGATAACCCCCAAGAATACCAGTAAAAGATTAACTCATCTGAGTCATGACCACCTCAAGGGGGAACTAACACAAACTTCTAAGACCCATAATCCTGTCCCTATAAAAGCCTTCAGCCGATCTCCACTGGTGGAGACAGTTTTTTTGGAGGAATCTATTCCCCTCTGTCTCCTATATATCGATATATAATAAACCTCTTGCTGCTCACCTCACCCTGTCTCAGAATTGGCTGTTGTGGCAGGCGGCTCCAATCTGTGTTATTGCGGTAACATTGCCAAACAAGGAACATCTGCATTGTGACTGCATAAATGAGACATGAAATCTAATTGTGAAAAGCCATTGAGAATTTGAGTATTATCTGTTTCTGAAGTCAGCATTTACTTTAACCAACACATCCTGAAAAACTATTCTCTAACCTTTGGGAAGATTCTTCTGACAGAAAAATTACACTCAATAAAATTTGTTTGGTCTTAAGCAGCTCTAATTTGATAAAATCCTTCCATATATTTAACTGTTAGACTTTCCTCTCAGTCTTGCTACCATTAGTCCTAGCTGAAGAGTATCCACACACAAATAAGAACAGAACAAGTAAACAAACAAAAACACTAACAATAAATTCCACTTACACGTGCTAGTCTTTCAATTATTTAAAAATGTAAACCCTCTGGGACTTTTTTCTTCTGGATGTAAGATTCTAAGTTCTCTGGACTTCCTCATATGGCTTTTGTCCTCCACCTTTATATATTGTTCATCCTCTTAGTATATCCCAAGATGAAAATACGATGTCTAAAAATATTTGAAAAATGGAAAAATGACTTATATTCACTCTAGCTTTATCCATACATAAGAAAGCCATCCCACTTCCCTTATTCACATCATTACACATGTATTCATGTTGTCTATACTTGCATTTCGGTTTTGTTGCTTTATCCATGACTCAAGGTAAGAAGATTCCTCTAAAAAAAAAGTGTGTGAACAACTTGTCTTCATTAAATATATTAATAATTTTCCTTTAATTCTGAATTTTGCCAGTTAAATTTTTTTCAAGTAAAAGTTTTTATATATTTTTTTCCTTTAAAATGCTTTCTCTTACACATAATTCATTATCATCACATCTTCTTGGATAGCAATGTTCTTATTCAATTGGTTAATCCCTCCCCACTATCTATTCATTAAGATAAGTATGTTTTCAGGACCTTTATCCAAATGTTTACCTTACTGTTGGACAGGACCGGGCTAAGGACTGAGATCTGAAACCTGCACTAGCATAGCAGTCTAATTTGAGAAACACCATCTGAATAAAATTGTTCAAAAATTAAGTGTAAAAGTGATAATTGTATCAAAATGAAAGTCAAAATGCAAATTAACAAAAATAAACAAGAGCTTTTAATAAGAACTAGAATTATTATCTTTTTTAATTAGAAGAGTATTTCCTCTTCATAATATTATTCTAATCTCTTTTCATGAAACCCAGTTTGAGAGACAAAACCATTCTCCTAAACTCTGCACAACTTAAACAATTGAAATTAACTTTAAATTGTGCTTTACTTTACAAGCCCAGAATCACAGCCACAACCTTACTGGAAAGCTTATAAAAATTTGAATGCTCCAATGATTTTAAATTTTGTAGAAGCCTGCTACCTTCCAAATTAAAGTGCTAACAAAAAAATTAGCACTGAAATTTAAATCTCCATGAGCAATACAGAATGATTTAAAATTATTGAAGCCTTTCAATTTTTTATGAGCTTTCTATGTAAAAGTGAAACAAGCAGCTTTTTTGGTGACAAAGTAGTCACTTAAAACATGCACAAACGAAATTGTCAAAACTAAAAGATTTCCTGGAGCAAATTCCTGCCTTGTTTGTCAAATATAATATGAAGAGAAATGATCAAAAGCACGCATTTAACGATATCACTTATGTGAGCCTCCTCAGAGTCCAATCACTCACATTCACCTGATTACCTGAAATCCCTCTGATCCCTGTTCTTCAGACAGATAAGGAGGGGTCAAGGGTAGGGTGTAACCACCTCCAAGTCTATGTATCTTTTGGGAGATATATAGACACTTGGGACATGGGAATCTACACCCCAAATCTTCTTGTCATGGACACATCTATCTACCCTGAATCTGAGACCTGTTGGATATGCATTAAAAGCCTTTGATAAATTCTACATTGGTCATATTTTCTAGTAAGGCAAACTCCCTAGTATCCTCTCACTGTTAAAAGACAAAAAAGCAAAAACAAAAGCAAAAACTAAACCCAATGCCGTCAATTCCTACTTACAGCAACCCTAAAGAACAGAGTAGAACTGCCCCACGGGGTTTTCAAAGCCATAAATCTTTACAGAAGCAGACTGCCACATTTTTCTCCCACCCAGTGGCTAGTGGGTTTGAATCGCCAAGCTTTCGGTCGGCAGCACTGCACTTAACCACTGAGGCACCAGGGCTCATTTTGTTAAAGGACAAGGGAGCCATATTCTCTGTGTGTGTACTCTCATTGACAAAGCTAGGCTATGCTGGTTTTAACTATAGAAGTTGTTGTTTGAGATGGTCTGTTATCCCCTTTTTACAAGTTCAGAGAGTCATCTCTCTTTCTTAAAGTTATGAAACAAAACAGAAGCATTTCTTATATTCTGGGATACTGGGCTTCTGTTGACAAAATGGATTTGGAGCTTGTGCTCCCGTGCATAACAAAAACACAATCAGTGAGAGAGAAAAAAGAGTCCTCTCACCTTTATTACTGTTCTTACATATTGGTTTGTGTTTCCTTATAGGAATTCCCTTCCTTTACTTCAAATCTTTAATATCTTGTCCTCTAAAAATATCAGGGAATAGCTTTGAAAACATTAGTATCAGAGACTTCTTGCAATCATGCCTCATAGAATTTTAAATAAAATATTTACTTTTTGGGAGGGGTATTAAAAATGCCTAGGTCAACCAAAGTCTGTGGTTGATTTGAGACATTTATTATAGCAATTGATTATAAGTAAATGTGTTTGTTTCCTAAATACATAATTAAAAAAGGGGAAGGGGAGATTTGTCCTAGTCTTTACACTCCCTCACCTGTTGCTTGTCAGCATCAAGTCGATTCCGACTCACAGTAACCCTATAGGACAGGGTAGAATTGTCCCATAGGGTTTCCAAAGAGCACCTGGTGAATTCGAACTGCTGACCTTTTGATTAGCAGACATAGCTCTTAACCACTATGCCAGCAGTGTTTCCCTTTATGCTCCAGGAAGGAAAAATTTGTCATGCTTATTACAGCAGTACTTGAAACTTTAATGTTCCAAAATACCCACTTAACGAAATAAAAGTTACATTGTATTTTCCATAGACTCCCCTTAACTAGCATTCCACTGAAGTTTGTTTCTGGTGAATTGTGTGTGTGTATGTGTGTGTGTCTAGATGTGTTGGCCGGTGGGAGCCTTCACAGAGCTCCTGTCTATCCCTCTTGTGTTCCTATATTCTCTTGTTTCCTGGCCCCTTAGCCATGGTTCAACCGCTGGCCGTGGATGGCCCCTGGCGATGATGTAACCACATTCAAACCATCAGTCTCTGCACTCTTCCTCCTTTCTAACTCATTGCCCTTGAGTGGACTCATAGAAATCCTATAGGACAGAGTAGAACTGCCTCATAGGGTTTCCAAGGAGTGACTGCTGGATTTGAACTGCTGACCTTTTGGTTAGCAGCCAAACACTTAACCACTGCACCATCAAGACCCCTCCTTCTTTCTGGACTCCATGAATATAAATTACTCTTCTCTTTCTAAAGGATTTTCTTATAATAGAGTTGCTAGGATAACAGTAGCACAGGTTGCTTTATATTATTTTCCTCTTTATACCACACTCAACTTATTTCCAAAGTGAAGAGAGAGTGAGAGATTTTGCAGGGAATAGCTACACTCAGAAACCCAGAAGTCAGTCTGGCCAATATCCCACATGTCTTCTCACAGTAAGTCAGCCTTTCTTACCTGAATCCCTTCTGCTAATTCTTTTCTACCTACTCTCCTTTGAGAATCTACCATCTAGCAAGTGACTCTAATTTTTTTTTTTTTTTTTTTTTTGCATGAACTGTGAATATGATGTTGGCTGAAGTAAGAATGTCTTTTACTGTCATCTGTCCAAAAGGCTTTGGTGTGCCATGCAATCAAAAACATATATTTAGTTATGTTTCAGGAACTTTTATCATTCTATAGCAGGTAAGATGTTCACATACATGGTATAAAAATTGGGAGAACATTCTGCCCAGAATAATACAGATCTTCTAGTGAAGCCGATTTCAAGGAATTGTGGGTTCACTCAGGGTCACAAAGGCATGCTGGGAGAAAATTTAGTAAGATTAATTTGTTCATGTTTTTTAATTGGGGTATAATTTACACACAAGGGAAAACACAGATATTACATTTTCATTTTATAAATTTTGACTATTATATATTCATATTTGACCACTACCCCCTCACTACCCATTACAGTTTCTTCACCACGGAAAGTTCCTTTGATCCACTTTTAATCAACCTTACAGTCCCCAATCCCACCGCCAGATAATCACTGGAATTTGGTATAATATAAGTGAAATCATACCGTTTGTATTCTTTTGTGGTATCTTCTTTTGTTCACCAAAACAATTGTGCCTATCTGTAAGATTTGTTCTGAAGTTTAAATGAGGTAATATATGTATATTTCAGGGTCAAGCACATAGTAAATATTTAAGAAATGCTATTTATGTAAAAAATTGTTAAATCTGGACTTCTGTTTGAGGTTTAGCTGAAACTAAAACCAAAAAGTGGCAGCTATTTCATATTTGAAAGAGAAAGTCTAGAATAGGAAAAGATGTGAAAAACAACATTTTTGTGACCTTCAGCGTCACATCTTATAGAAAATTAAAACACTGAGGATGAAAAACTGACAGAAAATTTATTTGGAAGTGGGATTGTGGAAGGTTAGTACACTGCTGAAAAGTCTTGTTTTTAGGGCAGATTTAGGGTGTGTAGTAGGTAAAAAGCTGCCTTTGGGGAGTTGCTGCACTCATTTTGAGAAATGATCAGAAGGATATGCTTACTATGGACCAGGTGGGGAAGGTTAACAGCAGATGTCCAACATGATGGTAGGGATGGGTAGAGTTGGAGGAAGCTACAGGGGAATCTCTGAGTTTTAAACATTTGCCACGGCTAGAGTGAACTAATGTCAGATTACAGCGTCTTTCAGTAAGGACCTTTTCTGTCTCTTTCCTCCCTTCTTTCTCCACTCTGAAGTTTGAGGTATCAAAACCAAGGTTAGGAATCAGGGGCAGACTAGGAGGAGAAACAGAAAATAAACAGATCAAGATTATCTGCTCACAAGCATTCACCTTAAAACAGTCTTGATAAAACAGTCAAAGATAAGAGAGAAGCTTTGATTTAAAATAAAGTTTGAAGTTTCCGAGCATTACACTAATTATTTATTACAAACTTGAATATTTGTTTATTATTTATTTAATTATAATTTGATGTTTTTAAACTAGATATGTGAGGGCTTTTTATATCTAAGAATGACTGGATAATCTATGTATGCTATTTTAGATATCACCCAGGTTCAGAGAAAAAACTAGTTCCATAGAGCAAGTTTAAACTGGCTGTTGGAGAGGGGACACTAATACTTTCACTGTTATTATTTGGATGTATCCCTCCCTCCCATTTTCCATCTGGCTATCTTTTATATATCATTTGAAACATTGATCAGATGTGAACTCTTAAGATGCTTCCTGCATCCCCAGTCTAGCCTGAAATATGTGACTTTCAGTGAACCCATAACATCCTTACGCTATCCTTAGACTTACCACTCTGAATTATACTTTCTGTGTGGATACTGAATACTTAAGGAGAGAAAATATGTCTTTACTTTTCCATTTCTAGGACCTAGTGAGTTGCCTAGCACTCGGAATAAACTTGGCAAGTATTTATTTTATGAATAAACAAATTAAATGAATACATTATGTGGCACTTAATGAAGTTGTGTACACATTGAATATAAAGAACCTAATAACTGCTCTATGTTGGTATAACTCTGCTGTTGTTGTTATTGTTGTTGGGTGCTGTTGAGTCAATTCCGACTCATAGTGACCCCATAAGTAGAACTGCCCCATAGGGTTTTCTATGTTGTAATCTTTATGAGAGCAGATCTCCAGGTCTTTCTCCCTAGGAGCCACTGAGTGGGTTTGAACTGACAACCTATTGGTTAGCAGCTGAATGATTAATCACTGAGCAACCAGGGCTTCTTCGGCGTAAGTCTTTCTTTTTCTGCCATGTGAAATACTCAAACCATATTTCAAAATGACTTATGGTATTTTTTAATAGGTTTTGCTTTTTTTAAAATTTTTGTTTATTGTACTTTAGATGAAGGTTTACAAATAGTTTCTCATTAAACAGTACACATATTGCTTTATGACATTGATTGACAACTCCACGACATGTCAACACTCTCCCTTCTTGACCTTGGGTTTCCTATTTCAAGCTTTGCTATCCCTTCCTGCCTTCTGTCCTGGGCTGTTGTGCCTCCATTAGTCTCATTTTATAAGGCCATCTATCTTTGGCTGGAGGGTGAACCGTGGAAGTGACTTCATTACTGAGCTAAAAGGATGTCCAGAGGCCATACTCTCGGGGTTTCTTCAGTCTCTGTCAGGCCAGTAAGTCTGGTCTTTTTTTGTGAGTTAAAATTTTATTCTACATTTTTCTCCCGCTTTGTCTAGGACCCTCTGTTGTGATCCCGGTCAGAGCAGTCAGTGGTGGTAGCTGGGCACCATCTAGTTGTACTGGACTCAGTCTGGTAGAGGCCGTGGCAGTTGTGGTCTATTAGTCCTTTTACAGTGTATTTGTAAAGTACAAGTGAAACAAAGTTCTCAAAGAAGGGTTTTGTTTTAGAGTAAGTAATCAAAATTCAATTAATGTTATATTACTTCAAAATGATATTTTCTATCCAATTGCATTACTTTATTAATAACATTAGATACGTCACAATAATGGTATGTGGCTATTTAAGTTTCTTGTTTTTTTAAAGAGCAGTTCTGCACAAAATTATTTTTAAGTTGAATTTAGTTATTTCTTATTTATTACTTTTCAAGGGCAAAAAATATGACAGTTAAGCTATGATTCCCATATAATTGTGAATTCCAGATAGATAGCAACTAAAACCATCCTG
Organism: Dugong dugon; assembly: GCA_030035585.1. Lineage (NCBI taxonomy): Eukaryota > Metazoa > Chordata > Mammalia > Sirenia > Dugongidae > Dugong > Dugong dugon. Next base: position 43,165,595 of record CM057477.1, on the reverse strand, counting down.
CATTTTAAGATAAGCACAGAATATTGAAAGGATGTGCCTTAAGGACATACCTTATCTAACTGATCTTAATGAGGTCATGTTAGAACAATACAAGCTTCAACTCAAATTTCAGGCTTCGATTTGATCTTGGCTTCTCTTATAGGTGTGTGTGTATGTGTGTGTAACTTTGGTAAAAACATTCTTCAACTCGAGGTGATTTCTGAAACATTTTACAACTCTTGTATTCCCTACTGCTTACCTGCTGCTTCAATCAGGCATCAACCTAGGGCTTCCTACTGTAGGAGAAAGGCATCTGCTTTTCTGCCCAGTGTCCATGATCTCTCTGAACTATTTCTCTCAATAACGTGACCAGATTTCAAATCTGTTTCTTCTTTATATTGGCTTCTTAACCTCAGTCTTACCAGTCTCTTCTTTGCTTTACTTACCACAGATTCAAATAATTATTTTACTATTGATGGAATGGAACAAACATTTCAAAAGTGTCTTGTTGTATTTGTATTAAAGGGCTTCAATATTAGCACCTCCTCAAAAAAAATGTATTATTTTGATTTAATTCTCTCATTAAAATCTTCTTAAGAAATGTTTAGGTGTACAGATTTCCCCCAACGTCACCCTTAAAGACCGATTTTAGAATGAGGTGGAGCTTAGTAATCAGTATTTTTGAACAGTTAATGCATGATTATCTTAATTGGCCAGGGGTGAATGCCGTTTCATTAAATCATGCTTAAATTAGTATGAGTTAAAATATCTAGCTATATTGAAAGCAAATAGACACAAGTACACCAATGTTCATTGCAGCACTATCTACAATAGTCAAAAGTTGCGAACAACCCAAACTTTCTTCAACACATGAATGTATAAATAAAATACAGTACATACATACAATGGAATATTAGTCATAAAGAGAAATGAAGTCCTAATACATATAACAACATGGATGGACCTTGAAAATAATATGCTGAGGGAAATAAGTCAATCACAAAAGGACAAATATTGTATGATCCTACTTATATAAAAGATCTAGACTAAGCAAATGTATAGAGATCAAAGTTTATTAGTGGTTACCAGGGGCAGGAGGAAAGCAGAAAGTGGGAGTCATTGTTTGGGATGCAGTGAATTTCTATTTTTGGTAATGAAAAATGTGGCAATGATTATTGGTGATGGTTGTACAACATGAGTAATGTAATTGATAACACTATAGTGTGAAAAATGCTGAAGGGGCAAATATTGTGCTATATATTTATTTACAACAACAACAAAAAAAGCTATTAAAAAAAAAAAACAGCTATCACTTTAATGGTTACAGGTAGATAAACCTACCACTCATATTTTTCACCCCTGGAGGTGTATTGGCAAGCATCTGAGCCACATTAATAAGTTCTGGCATTGTGGTAGGTACCGGTGCAACTGCCTAAAAAACAAGGAAGTTGGTCTGCGCCACATTTCAGTGTTGACAGCCGTTCGTATGAGGGAATGCTTCCTGGATGAGTGATTGTGTGAAACTCTCGTCTCTTTTGGCTTCTCACAGACAGATAAGGCTTGCAAGTATGTTTACTACTTCCTTTGTGTTATTGGGAAGGTATGGTTACCGGCATTTGGAAGTATTGAAGTAAATGAGTTATTCTGGGAGTGAAAATAGTTTGTGATGCACTTCCTAGGCCAAGGTACCAATATGTACCACGTATGTGATGGGCTTCATAGAACATGGTACCGCTATGGCCACTCTAAATCAAGCTGATAGCAATTATGTGCAGCAAGTTCAATGTTTATTTAGTATTTTGTGTATTTTGGGAAAGCTGACTAAGATAGTTTATGGTTCAAGTGTAACCAGGAAGTGTGATGCACTTCCTGGGCCATGGTGCCGATATGTACCACATTTGTGATATACTTCATGGAACCTGGTACTGATATGTCCTGCTTGCAGTTGCTACCCCATTTTTTCAAATAATAAAAAACTACCAGCAAACAATGATTCAGCATCCACTCCATTAATGAAAAAACATGGAGTCACCAAAAATTCCAAATAATAATAATAATTCCTCCATAACAAATTTGCACTATTGAGTGGATCTCCATTTGTCTTAGAATATAAGAAATAATCCTCTCTTGGCACAACAGATTCCTCTGTAGATTAAACATTGTAATATGGCAAATCAATGTCAGAAAATAAGAGTGAACAATTTAGGGGCCATGCAATACCCACTGTACTCCAAAAACCTTAAGATGTCATAAATCTTAAAGTAATTATTCACTAAAAAAGAATATTTTTAATTTATATATCAAAATGATTTTTAAAAACTTTCCATTACTAGAAATATCCATATCCCATTTCTCATAACATCATAGACAACACTATTCAGAATCCAACTAACAAAGCCTAAGCCAGTTAAAAATATACATAAAACCTAAATGGAATTGGGTAATGTATTTATACTTAATGAAGCAAAAAAAGACTTAATTAAGACTGAAAATTCTAGTATTTCATGAGTGGTTTATGGAGGTTGAGATATGAGCTGAGTATGCACGTAAAAAAAAGTACGGTAAAATTTTAATTGGCACATCTCCACTGAAGCAAAAATTTGCCAATTAAGTGATATGCTGATTTTTGTGCTAGAGAATTGATTTTATACTATAGTCCTTTCAACACTGGTAATATTTCCTGAGGATACCTTAAACACAGGGAGATTAGGTGACTGCTTTTGTGGCAAAATTGGAAATTCTTGAGTAAACCTATATACCATTAAATATCTTCTTCCCCTACTACAAAAATTTCTCAAAAAATCCTTAAAAACATTCCTTGGACTTGAAAACTTTTTCTGCTTTTAGAATGTTTTTTATTAATATATAAAAGCACCTGAGAAAAGGGATATTTTAATCATTTACTAGCAGGTATTTTGCAAATTTGACATTGACACTATTTAACTACCAAACCAGTTTCTATGGAGTAGGTTCGGACTCATGGAGACTCCGTACGTGTCAGAGCAGAGGTGTGTTCCATAAGGTTTTCAGTGGGTTTAGTGTTCGGAAGTAGATTTTCAGAACTTTCTTCAGAGACACCTCTGGGTACGCTTGAATCACAAAGCTTTTCCTAAGCAGTCTAGCACGTTAAACACTTAGAGAATTCGCTAATGCCAAAAATTGAAAAAGGATTAAGCATATTATTTCAAGAATTTAAGGAAAATACTATAATTTCAACATAGACACAAAGTCTTATTTATAGAATTACTGTTCCATTTTCCTGAAGATTTACAAATAATATGCTCTGCATCGATAGAATAGTAATTTAAAACTTAATGCAAAATTCCTTTGAAATAAGTCCATATGTGATATTAACTCTTTCTGCATTGCATAAAGTGACATTTGTAAGATTATAACAGTGATAATACAAAATATAGAAAAAGTGTAAACAATTACAAAGTAATTTCTGGGCACTTCAAACAGTGAACTTTTATTCAATGACATATGAACTGTTGGATTACATTTGTAGAAATTATTGGCAATAGAATTATTAAAAGTGCTTAACACAGATTTGATATTAATCTACTGATTTGTTCAATAATTCAACAAATGTTTATTGAAATTCAATATATGTGAGACATTACTAGTCACCATGATATCAAAGTCAAATACAATGTATTAATAGTTCATATCTTCTATGAGCCTATGATTTATTAAGGGAAGCAAAGCATGCACAGATTATTATGTCATGATACCTAGGATGATGAGTGTCATTAAAAAAAAAAAAGTATAGTAAAATTTTATAAATGAGAGTAAGACTTTTGAACTAGAAAACTCTGGAAATGTACTACAGAAAACATTTAAGAGACTAGACTGTTATCAAACTAACAGGCTGGGCCAATTTTTACATTAGCGAGAGTAGGCACAATGCCTAGGGCCCATGATACATTTAGGGGCCAACAGAAATGTTTTCTTTATTTTCAGTCAGAAGAAAAAATAAACTTTATGTAGAATAAAATGTTTTAATTTATAATATTAATACATCTATATTTATAACATTGAAGTCATAAAATAAGGAGCCCTGGTGGCATAGCGGTTAAATGCTGGGCTGCTAATCAAAAGGTCTACAGTTCGAATCCACCAGTTGCTCCTTGGAAACCCTATGGGGAAGTTCTACTCTGTCCTATAGGGTCTCTATGAGTCAGAATTGACTGGATGGCAAGGGGTTTAGTTTGGTTTAGTCATAAAATACAAGTTTTTATATTTTTTATAAAGGACAGGGCCCACAAAGGTAAAAGTGCTTTGGACTCATGAAAATCATAATTCAGCCCTGATGGATGGATTCTAATCCTAGTTCTACCTTTCATTAGATATGGGATTTTGCCTTTCCATATTACAATTTTCTCATTAGCAAAATAGTAATTGTTCCTATCTTCCAGTAAGGTTGTTATGAGAATTAAGTGAATTATTATATGTAAAGCTACAAAAACACTAACTGCAATATTGTAAATACAATATTGAAAGTTAGCTCTAACTGACTTATTTCAGTCAGCGTTGTATTCTCAGCCCTATGCACGGTGCAGCATGTATCAGGACTTCACTTCTCTTTATGGTGGAGTAACATTCCAGTGTATGTACATACCAAATTCATTGATCTGTTCATTTGTTGATAACATTTAGCTTGTTTTCTTTTCCACCTTTGGCTATTGTGAATAATGCTATAATGAATATTGGAGTCATTGTTGAGGGCAGAAGATTTCTCTTAAAGGTGATAGAAAAATTTGGAAACGGACAGTGGTAATGGTTGCACAACATGATTAACATAATTAATGTCACTGTATTGCACATGTAAACAATGTTGAAATGGCAAATGTTTTGTTATAGATATATACTTACCACAGTTAAAAAAAAATAGCTGTGGTTATGCCATTTTCATCAGCCTTAAAGATTGTGAGAGGTGGATAGTAGTGAAGGGTATGTTTGAGGGAACAGTAGTTGTAACAGTTTAGCGATAGCGTTGGCAATACACAGGGGGACAATGAGATAAATTTGGCATTGGATTCTGGAGGACCTTTAGCTCCTGGTTGGAAAGCTGACTTCACTGTAGAACTCACAGAGTAAGGCAAAGGAGAGCAACTGAAGTGTGTGCAAGGCTAATTAGCCATAATATTCATGATTATTTGAAATGTTGGAAGAACAGAATCAGGGAAAAGACAAGATTAATAAAATTGAATGGAAACAGAAGAACAGTTGAAAAAGACTAAATCTGAGAGACTGCTTGAACATTGATCTTGATGCTAAAAAGAAGAAAAAGAAGGAAAGAATCAAGTTGAATTTTTTTTATAGTATCTACTACTTTCTGAAGAACATTTAGCTTGCTTTTGATTAAATAGAAGTTGGTGCTTACCAAGAGACATTTGAAGATTTTTTTCCCTAAACTTGGAACATGTATTTGTCAACTTTATAACTTAATTGGGCTGGGAGGCTGACAAATTGATTTTTCTTGCTCCTAATTTATTTAATTCAGTTTTCACAATTAGGCAAGCAATTAATCAATGGTGGAGTCATTAAGATTCATTGCATTAAAATGGTGCCCTGACAATCATCCTAAATAAAAACTGTGCAGTTTATCAGAAGGCAGATGCCCTGGGGGATCTTAAGTATTATACTGTAAGTGTGGTATTTGACATTTTAGATTCAGCAAAAATTACAAGATGTAATTGAACTGAATACCTTAAGCTTTGCTTTAGTTCATCTTGCAATCTTATCTGGGAATAAAGTAATATTTACCATGAGTTACTAAGACAAAGCATAAAGTAGGATATTGGTGTGTAACATGATTATAAAAGAATGGTTTTCTGTTACATTAGTCATTTATTTCTTTCCTATAATATAGAATAATGCAATTTCTAGCCAGTTAAGATTTAAGTTTATGATATCAAGGTACTGTATACATTAGAAATATGAAAATATTTTTCATTATATTATTCATATCTTGTGCTATGGTTTTTTAGCTGTGACTGATGTCATTTTAAAATAAGATCATGTACAGAAAAACACTTTGTAAATCATTAACTGATATAACATTCAAAAGAATTTATTAATATAATTTGACCTTACTTAATATCTTTTTGTAAAATTAAATTCTCCAGATAAGAATATGTTTTTGTACTCTTTCTGTATTGACCATTGTTTGTAGTATCATATTTGTGAAAATCAACAAGTAACATACAAATAAATCAAATTATGGTACCTTTCTATTTGTCTTTTGCCCTAGAACTATCAAGAAAAATCATATGTCTTAGGTTTATCAGTTCATCCAATCCTTCTATCAATATTTCCTTTGACTTATCCTAAGCTTGGGAAAAAAGAAAAATGTATCCCTAAGGGTAGCTCTGCCTGGGGGCCTTGAGCCTCTCTTCAATAGTCCATTTCTGCTGTTGTTGTCAAGTAAATCTCTTTCATTGCTACTCATCCATTTCCCTGATTGTTCACTCTCATGTAATTTGAAGGCACCCATGAATCTTCTGTAGTTCTGTCTCTCTTCTGTGTTTGTTTGCCAACTGTCCCCTTCCGCCACAAATTATTTTTATAAGCACCCCATGCCAATTTTTTTTTTACATGTTGCTGTAAAAAATTAAGAAAATATCTCGTGGAGGAGAGCAAGGTTGGCAAATAAAAGTAGAAGATAGGCATTCTTTACATAAAAATACAATATACCACTCTTCTGAAGTTATCCTCTTCAGAAGTTAGCCTCAATTCATTACTATTAAATCTGAAGTTGTTTTGTTAGAATATTCAACGGTGACATAGAGCTTGCTCATAAAAGCTTTTCAAAACGTCTGAATTATACTTTTCAAAGACCTGAAACTGGTTCACACTTATGACAAAATAGCATCTGAACCGAAAGCTTTTTCCTACCAGTGATAGTATGATTTTTAAACACATGCTCACCGCTACAGCTCAGAATGACCTTCTTCATCTGTCATTACTAGATTAGCTGCCATCTCTCCAAAGTTGATAAGGAGTCTGAAATACTATATATATTGATGCTGTAATTCCCCCAGTGGCTTTTGTGCCTTTTAGGGCAGAAACTCAGAGATTCACTGCTTTTTTTTTTTTTTTTTTTTGCCCACTATTCCTAACAAGAAGCAGTTGCAAACTCACTGCTGATAAACCACTTGCCATTGAGTCAATTCCTACTTTTTGTGATCCCATGTGTGTCAGAGTAGGACTGTGCTCCATAGGTTGCTAAATGGCTGATCTTTCAGAAATAGATCACTAGACCTTTCTTCCGAGATACTTCCAGGTATACTGAAACCTCTAAACCTTTTTTTTTTTTAGTAGCTGAGCACATGAACCATTGGTACCACCCAGGGATCAGTACCATTTGCTACTTCTCAAGTGTAATGAAATACCCTCTCATGGGTGAAAGTCACCATTCTTTCTACCATAGATGGAGCAATTGGCAGCTTCAATGTTTCTCTCCCTTTGAAATTCACCAATGTGGAATGCTTTTCTTTTGTTTAGCTTTGTTTTAATTATACAAATACTCTGATCACAGCCCAAGTTATTTTGATTCACTTAATCTAGGGTAAGATACTTGTGCCTATGATTTTAAAAGCTGTCAAAAAAAAAAAAAAAGTTAGACTGTCTATGTTGAGGAGTTAGAGCTCAGAGGTCCAAAGACAACAAAGTGCTATAATTCCTAAGAAAAATTACCAAAGAGAAGAAAGCTGCAGAGAAAGAATCCTGGCTATCTGCAGAGGATTTCTCTGAAACATTCAGCAGAAGACTGAGCAGAGCATGCTGATGAGTAAACTACAAAAAGCTGGAGGTGAGGGAGTGGGCATCGGAAACGACCTAAGAGAAAAATTCCCAGTAATTACTACTCTTAGAGTGAATGTTGCTCTGCATGTTACTAACACATTTTAAAACAAGACTGTTAATCAAGTAACGTAACCACTTCCCAGACCAAATCTCAAGAATAATGATATATGGGGGACATTACAACAGACCCAACTGAAATAAAAAAAATGAAAAACTATATTCCAACAAATTTGAAAACCTAGAGGAAATGGATAAATTTCTAGAAACATACGGCCTACCCAAACTACAACAAAGTGATATTGAAAATCTGAACAGACCCATAACAGGAGAAGAGATTGAAAAGGTAATAAAAAAACTCCCAACCAAAAAAAGCCCTGATCCAGATGGCTTCACTGGAGAATTCTACAAAACATTTACAGAAGAGCTTGTACCAGTTCTACTCAAGCTATTTCAGAGCATAGAAGAGGAAGCAACACTTCCAAATTCATTCTATGAAGCCAGCATAACACTGATAACAAAACCAGGCAAAGACGCCACACAAAAAAAGACAATTACAGACCAATATCTCTCATGAATATAGATGCAAAAATTCTGAACAAAATTCTAGCCAATAGAATTCAGTATCATATCAAAAAAATAATACACCACGACCAAGTAGGATTCATACCAGTATGCAAGGATGGTTTAACATTAGAAAATCCATCAACGTAATTCACCACACAAATGAAAGAAAAATATCACATGACCATCTCAATTGACACAGAAAAGGCATTTGACAAAGTCCAACACCCATTCCTGACAAAAGCTCTCAATAAAATAGGTATAGAAGAGAAATTTCTCAACATAATAAAGGGCATCTATGCAGAACCAACATCCAACATCATTCTTAATGGAGAGAGGCTAAAAACATTCCCCTTGAAAACAAGAACAAGACAAGGATGCCCTTTATCACCACTCCTATTTAACATTGTGCTGGAAGTTCTAGCTAGAGCAATAAGGCAAGAGAAAGAAATAAAGGGCATCCAAATTGGTAATGAAGAAGTTAAACTCTCCCTGTTTGCAGACGATATGATACTATACGTAGAAAACCCTAAAGACTCCACGAGAAATCTACTGGAACTAATAGAAAGATTCAGCAGAGTAGCAGGATACAAGATAAACATTCAAAAATCAGTTGGATTCCTATACACCAGTAAAGAGAACGATGAAAAGGAGATCAGGAAATCAATACCATTTTTAATAGCCCCTAAAAAGATAAAATACTTAGGAATAAATCTGACCAGGAATGTAAAAGACCTCTACAAAGAAAACTAGAAAACACTGCTGCATGAAACCCAAAGGGATCTACATAAATGGAAAAACATACCATGCTCATGGATAGGCAGACTCAACATTGTGAAAATGGCAATTCTACCTAAAGCAATTTACAAATACAATGCAATCCCGATCCAAATACCAACAACATTCTTCAAAGAGATGAAAAAACTAATTATTAACTTTATATGGAAAGGGAAGAAGCCCTGAATAAGTAAAGCACTACTAAAGAAGAATCAAGTTGGAGGACTCACACTACCTGACTTGAGAACCTATATACAGCTACAGTAGTCAAAACAGCCTGGTACTGGTACAACAACGGAGACATTGACCAATGGAACAGAATTGAGAACCCAGATGTAAATCCATCCACCTACAGTCACCTGATTTTCGACAAGGGCCCAAAGTCCATCAAATGGGGAAAAGACAGTCTTTTTAACAAATGGTGCTGGCAAAACAAGATATCCATTTGAAGAAAAATGAAACAGGACCCATACCTCACACCATATACAAAAACTACTTCAAAATGGATCAAAGACCTGAATATAAAGCCTAAAACTATAAAGTTCATAGAAGAAAAAATAGGACCAACACTTCAGGCCTTAATACCTGGCATTAACAGGATACAAACCATAAACATCAACACACAAAACCCAACAGATAAACTAGATAACTGGGATCTTCTAAAAATCAAACACCTATGCTCTTCAAGAGACTTCACCAAAAGAGTCAAAAGAGAACCTACAGACTGGGAAAAAATTTTTGGACAGTACAAGTCAGACAAAGGTCTAATCTCCATAATCTGCAAGAAAATCCAACACCTCTACAACAAAAAGACAAACAATGCTATCAAAAAATGGGCAAAGGAAATGAACAGACACTTCACCAAAGAAGACATTCAAATGGCCAACAGACACATGAGGAAATGCTCGTGACCACTAACCATTAGAGAAATGCAAATTAAAACCACAATGAGATACCATCTCACCCCGGCATTACTGGCACGAATCAAAAATACTGGAAATAACAAATGTGGGATGGGCTGCGGGGAGATGGGAACTCTTATGCACTGCTGGTGGGAATGCAAAATGATACAACCATTTTGGAAAATGATATGGCGCTTCCTCAGAAAGCTAGAAATAGACATACCATTCGATCCAGCAATCCCACTCCTAGGAATATATCCTAGAGAAATAAGAGTCGTCACTCGAATAGACATATGCACACCTATGTTCATGGCAGCATTGTTCACAATAGCAAAATGATGGAAACAACGTAAGTGCCCAACAACAGATGAATGGATAAACAAACTATGGTACATACACACAATGGAGTACTATGAAACGAGAAAGAACAGCAATGAATCTGTGAAGCATCTCATAACACGGATGAAACTGAAGGACATTATGCTGAGTGAAATAAGTCAATCACAAAAGGACAAATATTGTATGAGACCTCTATTGTAAAGACCCATGAAAAAATTCACATGCAAAATGTAACAGTCCTTGTTGGTTGCCAGGGATGGGTTGGGGGGGAATACTAAATAGGCAATAGATAAGTGGTATCTTGGGTGAGAGGTGAGACAGTACACAGTACAAGGGAAACTAACACAACCTGCACAAGGAAAGGTCATGGAGGCCCCATGGACACATCCAAACTCCCCGAGGGACTGAGTTGTTGGACGGAGGGCTCTGGGGACCATGGTCTTGGGAAACATCTAGCTCAATTGGCATGACACTACTTATAAAGACAATGCTCTACATTCTACCTTGGTGAGTAGTGTCTGGGGTCTTAAAAGCCTATGAGCAGCCATCTAAGATACTACACTGCTCTCATCCCTTCGGGAGCAAGGGACAATGAAGAGAACAGGATACAACGAAAAGATTAGTCCAAAGGACTAATTGACCACAGCTACCAAGTCCTCCACCGGACTGAGTCCAGTACAGCTAGATGGTGCCTGGCTACCACCTCTGACTGCTCTGACCAGGATCACAACAGAGGGTTCTGGACAGAGCTGGAGAAGGATGTAGAGCATAATTCTAACTCCCAAAAAAAAAAAAAAAAAAAAAAAGAGAGACCAGATTTACTGGCCTAAAGGAGACTGGAGAAACCTCAAGAGTGTGGCCCCCAGACACCCTTTTAGCTCAGAGGTGAAGTTACCTTCGAGGTTCACTGTTCAGCCTGGGAGTGGACAGCCCAGTAAAACTAAATGAGACTAACGAGGTACAGGAGTCCAGTGACAAGGGCCAGAAGGCAGAGGGGGAGTAGGAAGCTGATGATAAGGAACACAAGTTGAGTAAGGATACTGTTGATGTGTTGTGAAATTGTTAACCACTGTTATAGGGCAACATTTGTAGTAACTGTTAAATGGGAGGCTATTTTGTCCTGTAAGCCTTCATCTTAAGTGAGAATGGCAGCACAATTGGAAGAGCATAGTCAATGTCACTTAAATGTGTAAGTAAAAAGTTTTGAAATGGTGTATCTTTGGCTACGTGTATTTTCACCAAAAAAAAAAAAGCTGAGAATTCAGAGGGTTAAAATGTTGTGGGGTTGTTAACCAAAGTCATAAAACAGCATGTGTACTACTGTTACATGAGAAACTGTTTTTCTGTAAGCCTTCACCTGAAGTACAATAAAATATTTAATAATAAAAAAAAAAGAATAATGATATGAATATAAATACATCTAGCATCCAACAAGATAAAATTCACAACATCTGGCATCCAATCAAATATTATTAGACATACAAAGAAGACCCTGGAAAATATAATGAAGAGAATAATCTATCAACTGAAACTTACCCAGAACTGACATACATAGATCAGTAGGCAAGGATGCTAAAATAGTTATTATAACAATATTCTAGATGTTCAAAAATAAGCTGACACATGGAAAGTATAAAAAAAACAAGCAAATTATAGAGATGACAACCACAATGTCTGAGATGGAATATATACTATATGCTAATTAGACATGGCAAAATAGAAGTTGAGTGAATTTAATGTCATAGCAATAGAACTATCCAATATACAACAGAAAGGAAAAAAAAGAAAAAGAAAAGAGCATCACTGAGCTGTGAAACAACTTCAACGGTCTTGATATCCATGCAATTAGAGTCCACAAGAAAGAAAAAAAACTGATGAAATAATAGTGACAATTTTCCAAATTTGATAGAAACTGTAAACCCACAGATTCCAAAAGCTTAATGAAATCTAAGTACAAGAAATTTTGTGGCTAAATAACCACCATGATCTCTCAGAGTCTCTGTAATAGACAGACATTTTGGGATTCTGAAAAAATCTGGACTATATTTATTAAACTCTAATCATACAACTAAGTTACCATATGCCAAAAATTATGCTAAGTTCTAAAGGCATTAATTCATTTAATTCTGACAACAACACTTGTGGGCTGATATAATTCTTTCTATTTTATAGATGAGCAAGCTGCGGTAATACAGGTTAAATAACTTGCAAGCTAGTTTATCCCTTTACTGAGCTCAAAAATTAATTCTAGTCTGAAGAAAACATTATAATACTAACAATTTTTCACACCTACAATTCATTTTGATATGTTTTAAAAGTCAATTTTAAAATACTCTTCCCCATTATTAAAGAGATAAATGAAAAGTGTTTTCAACAAGCAGAGTAAGTAAATGAAATCTCTATAATTAGGTTTATGGACTATGGGATACGATGATGATAGTAATATTGCCGTACTTCTGATTAATGGTTTAAAGTTTGATAACATACTTTATAACCCTCTTTTTAGAAGATTAGCTCACTTGACATTCCTCACAGCTCAAGTGTTAAGACAATTAAAACTGAGAGAGGTTACAGGCTTGCCCAAGGTCACCCATCGAGTTTAGTTTGGAATCTGAGATTAGAGCTCTAGTCTTCTGATTTCTAATTGGGATTTATTTTATTAAGAATATATGCAAAAACAACTCTAGTAGATAAAGTCCTTGAATAAAATTAGTGTTGCTTAATAAAGGACCCAATACTACTTAAATAATTAAAGTTAATTAGGAGAATGTTAAAATGTAAAGAAGATAACTTTCAAAGCTGACTTAAAACTTTTGAGAGTAAGGTGGGCCTCTCATTTTATAATTTAAAAAGGAAAATGTAACTCAGAAGTAAGCACTTCTCTTATGTAATTTCCATGTTTTGCTGTTTTATCTGTGTACATGAAAAACAAATTTTAAAAATACATTTTAAATGGAGTATAGAACTTACGTTAAATACTAGCCATCGTATTAGAACTGAGAAGAAATTCTGCAATAAACTTCATCCTTAACTATGAAATCTGCTAGACTGAACCTTCCAGAAATTATAGCAATTTTGTAACTTTGCCAATCACAACAAGGAAACATTGTGGAATTACAATGAGAGAGAATCGCTGATGGCAGACTCAATAACCATACGGGAACATGATTTAAACAACACATGGGAGAATAATTCATGGCAGTGCCACAACAATATAAAAAATATTTACAAATATTGACTTGTATCTGCATGTAGTCAAATAGCTAATCGGATTCTATTTGAGTAGCTGTTGCTGGCTGCATCACGACCACAGACAAAAGTTTGAGCCAGGCCTGGTAAATACAAATATTATCATCAGATCCCATCAGGAACTCAGTTATACTTTGATTTGTTTTATTTTTCTAGCAACGTTCACTATTAAAAAAAAAAAAACCATATTCATATTTGTTATTATTTAAAGCTATTGTGTACAGAAACATATACATATATACACATATATTATTGTATTGATCATATTTATATATTTCATCCAAATGCTATTATAAAGATAAAGGTCTGCCATCCTTATGATTTATGCGTGTTTTTTTATAACTGCAGCATAAGATGAAGGAGCCGTGGTGATGCAAGGGTTAAGCTCTTGGTTGCTAACCAAAAGGTTGGCAGTTTGAACACACCCAGTGGATCTGCAGGAAACATATCTGGAAATCACCTCCATAAAGATTACAGCCAAGAAAACTCTACAGGGCAGTTGCATTCTGTCACATGGTGTCACCGTGAGTCGAAATCGACTCAACGGCACCTGACAACAACAACAGCAAAGGATGTTAAAAAAAAAAAGTAATAAGTAGATGCACTCAAAGCCAGAAACTTGAATACAGTGAAATGGAATGTATAGTCACAAAATCTTTGGACTCGAATAGCCTGTGTTCAAATCCTGGCTTTGGAACGGAGTGTTTTATTTATTAAATAAAGTAATGCATATTATGTACCTAAAATACAGTAAACACCCAATAAATGTTAGCTTTTACATCATTATCACTTTTTTTGCAATGCAAGAATTGAGTAAAATAAGACCAAGAAAAATTGTTCTTCCCCTGATGGAGCAAACTAGTGTAGCAAGTTAGTGCCTCATAATAGTTCATAGAAATAGGTAAGCATAATAAGCAGGCAGAGAGTTTAATCATTTTACTTGTTTTTCTATGCTGTGCTGCAGAATGTCATCACTGTAGGCTTTTAAAGAGAAAAGATTAGTCAAATTATCCTTGAATATGTGAACCTCAAGAATGATTTGATGAGGAAGGGTTATAATAGCCAGTAGTGGGAATATCAATAGGCCACAGTGATATATAATAGCCTAAGAAATGAATTTGGGAGGTGAACTCCAGGATCTTGATAATTTGCCTACTGATTAAAAGGATAATATGTTATGCGTGCTGATGAAAAGATGGGTGGATTCAATAGCATAAGTGATAGGCTGATAGGTCTAGTGCACAAAAGGGAAGATCTAATAGTAAGTACTTCAGCTTCAGCAATAATACCTTGTAGTGGGTGTTGCGGCCTATGTGTTACCATGTACATAAGGCCAATAGTGTGGGGAAGAAAAAAGGAAGTTCATTGCCTCTAGCCTTTTCAGAGATCTACCCGCTTCCGTAGTCAATTCCGACTCATAGCAACCATGTAGGCCCGAGTGAAACTGCCCCATAGGATTTCCAAGGCTGTACGTCTTTATGGAAGCAGGCTGCCACATCTTTCTCCTGTGGAGCAGCTGGTGGGTTCAAACCGTTAACTTTTAGGTTAGCTTCTGAACGCTTCAACCACTGCACCACTTGGGCTCCTTCCTAGAGATACAGTATGAAGGATTATAGCAACACAACAACCAAGGGCGCTACATGGAGGCTCTTAGCCATAAAGAGGGGTAGGTTTCTTCAACTCCCAACTCTTCCTAAAGTAAAGATTTAATGAAAGTTTTGTGCAGTAAAACCCCATGTCAATTCTCACTTTCTCTCTATCCTTGTGAAAAGAGAAGAGTAGCTAGAATCTGCAGGCATTTTTATATGACCAATCATTTTGATCCTAAAAAAACAGACATGTAGATTATGAAATAACAATAAATCTTACTAAAAATAAAACTAACCCAGGTTGTTCATTACTGATAAGTGCAGTGCCGAGTTTGTAAACCTCTTCAATTCCAGGTTTTCCACACCTGTGCAATGGAATAATCCCGAATGATTACTGATTTGAACCAGCTGCTACAAATCACTCCTGCCAGGAGACAAATTTCTTGTCGGGAAGGAAGGCTTCTGCCAAACTTTCTGTCTAAAAAGAGGTTAGGTGATTTTTACAGTTGCCTGCATTGCTAAATCAAGGCAGAGAAATCTGCTTTCCAATTTTCACCATTATCCTTCTGAATATTTTGAATTTTCAGGACCTCTGCGAGTGACTTGTCTTCTACAGACTATTTGTTGATTCTAAAGGTTTTGGAATTGTATTTCTTCATTTGTAATATATCACCAAATATACCCAGAACCAGATTTCTTGTTTCCCCTCTTTTCGGTTTCCCACCCAATATATGATTTAGAGTTAAATTTCATGTTAAGCATAATTTTGTTCTCAAATTTTCAAAACACTTTGAGTGCTTTTAAAGTTAGGGATATAAGTGGGTACATGCGAGATAAGAGAAAACCTAGTGGAGGACTCTGTTATATGATAGAAAAAGCACTCTATATGGTGTCAGATCATCTAGGTCCAAGATTTGTCTCTGCCACTTAATAATCTTATAATTGTGACCAAAATACTTAAACTCTGTGCTTCAAGTGCATCATTCACAATCTGAGGGAAATAATACCTATCTTAGCTACATGAGAGTGTTGCAGGCTCCTGGTAAATAATAAAGGAATATTAAGAAGCTAAATATGTTTTTCATGTAACAAAATTCACAGGAATTATGATAAGTGGAGCTCTAGCGGTGCAGTGCTTAGAGCTCAGCTGCTAACCAGAAGGCCAGCCGTTCGAATCCACCAGCCACTCCTTGGAAACCCTATGGGACAGTTCTACTCTGTCCTGTAGGTTGCTATGAGTTGGAATTGACTCGATGGCAACGGATAATTATGTTTATCATCTAAAAAAATTCACAGGAATTATGATAAGTGTATTAATTTAAAAAAAAAAAGTCTTTTGTAACATACCTAAGTCTATAATGCCTCTTCTTCCTCACATATGTAAATGGTCAGGAAATCATTTTGCTGTGAACTTCAAATATGCCTAGACTCTGACCACTTCTAGTCCCCTCCAATGTTACTTCCCTAATCTCAACCATTGTTGTTTCTCACTTGTAATACCGCAATAGCCTCCTAACTGAATGCTTCGCTTTTATACCTGCATCCTGTCTGGGTTTTAAACAGTAAAACAAGAGAGAATTTTTACAACATAAGTTGCTTCCCATTACTCATCTACTTAAAACTCTGCAACATTGTACTGTTGTAGGGGAAAAAGATCACAAAGTTTAGTAAAGCAAAAAGAAAGTTTTATCCGGCATATATTTAAAAGGGCAGAAGTGGGAAGCAGACAAGCATGCTGCTAGAGCCATGTCTGCCTGAGTCCAAAGAAGTTACAGAGCCATCAGTACATATTAACATTACAAATGGGCAAAACCATTGAAAGCTTAGCCTTTTCAGATTGGCTAGAAACTGTGATCCTACCTTCTGAATTGTCTTTCTTAACAATCATTGGTACAGGCTTCAGTAGTGAGAGTCAGGAGGGCCTTCATTGGTCCAACAAATTCCTATTCACTAAATGCTAACAGAAAAAGATAAGAGTGGAAAGTCTTTTGTGTTCTGTTTGATGGGCTTTATGTGAGAGTTTCCCTAAAAGATGTTTTCCAAGATTATCTTAGCTATTGTCTTTATACATCAGGGCCCAGTTGATGTGTCCTTGTGAGTCCTTGTGAGCCCAGCTCCAGCTGGGTCACATTCCGTATGCTCAGGGAGAGGGAATAATAACTCCAATATTATTTTCTAAATCAGTGGTGGTTTAACTAGTCAATTTTTCAAAAAGTTAAGTAAAAATACATATATATGAATCTTACACAAACTCTATTAGAAAACAGGAAAAAATATTTCTTAGAATATTGGCAATAGCAAAATCTGACAGACTAACTACAGAAAAAGGAAAATTGCATATCAATATTTTTCATAAGCATAGATGAAAAAATCCTCAACAGATGCAAGCAAATCAAATCCACTAATTCAGAGAGATTGTAAATAATATCTGATCAAGTGGAGTTTATCTCAAGAATGCTATTTTGATTTAACATTAGAACATAACTGAATCAATCAACATAACTGAATAAAGAAGAAAAGTTATACCATCTACTCAATAGATGCAGATAAAATATTTGAAAACGAGATATAATATTTTAATTAGAGTTTTAAAAAATTTTTAGGAACTAGAACTTTGAAAATAACTTTATATTTACACATAGGGATATCCACAGTGGTTATAAACAAATTTATTTTGCAAATTTGACATGGACAACAGATTCTTTATAGTACTTGAGAAGTTAGAAATAAAAGAATTCATGTGTTCATGTATTAATACATTCCCAAGTACAGGCCATCATTAATTTTCCAAGAACTCCCACAAAAGTCAAAGAGAATACTGCTTTTAAATAACCTGAATTCAGTTGTCCAACTCTATCAAATATGAAAATATAAAGGTTTATTTTTCTAAATAAAATTTCTATATTTGAAGCAGGTTGAATATGTCTCAAAAAAACAATGACCATAATTATAATACTGTATCCTTGGAGGTTTCTCTTTTAAATGCGCTTTCATTATATTTGAGCACCTGATATACTTCTACTGACATCTTAAAATTTGTTCAAGTTATCTTTAAAGTAATATAATAAAAACAGCACATGCAAAAGAATATGTGTTTTGGAAATAGCTGGGACTTCTTTTTTTTTTGTGCTTTCATTTCCAAACTTCTTATTAGACTCCATTGCACTGAAAAATGTCAAGAATTTTCAGAGAATTAAAATAAGAAATGAAAAGTTTGTAGAAATAACTTGAAGGTACTTTAAATATGTAATTTTGTGTATGATACTTTTTTTTCAAAGTATCGGCTGTGTCATTTTTTCTGTCCCAGATTCTCCCCTGTACTTACCATAAGAAATATTTTTAAAGGCTCAGTAGGAAATTAGAAATTACAGCAAGTCTTTTAGGTTTTAAAATTCATTATTATGTGACACAGTTATATATTAGAAAAATATTACTCTATATAATTAAACAAAATAACAGAATTTTCTATCCTTATTCATGAGGAATGATGTCACACAGGGATTTTAAAACCATATTCCATGAAGACTGAGTGGGCATTACACATACACTGTATTTAAAAGAAGAGGTTATTTATTTATTTTAAAAATAAGTATTTTTATATATTGGGTTTCCTAGTAATAATTTATTTGAACAAAGGATTTTTCCAGTTGCCATTCTGTTAATTTCTAGTTGCGGCAACTCCATGTGTACCAGACTAGAACTGTACAGTTTTCCATGGCTGATTTTTCGGAATTAGATGGCCAGGCCTTTCTTCTGAGGTGCCTCAGGGTGGACTCTTGGTTAACCATTTCCACCACCAAGGATCTCCAAACATAGGATACCTATTAGCTATTTCATTATGGACATGTGACACAGTCAGTGTGTGCCATGGCTTCTACACCTGGAAAAATAATAATAACTTCATTGGGTTGTCCTTAGAATGAAATATAACTAAGCATACAAAATGTTTACCATGTTAATGCTCATAATAAATGTTGACTATGTCTATGTATTAAAAAGCTGAAAACCACTGATCTCTAGTACACTGCTTAAGAAGAAAATATTGAAATCAGTAATCTAGGAAGGAGACTGCAATTTTTCAATACTCTGAACTTAATGATTCTCAAATTTTGGTGGTTCAAAAACAAAAAAAAAAAACCCCAAACATTTGAAATATTCTACATTAAAAATGTATTTAAAAAGAACTTCTACAGAGCCTAGCTTTATGAAAGAACTGAATTACAACACACTTAAATGAAGAAAAGGAAATCAAAGTAAAATATTGCAACAGTTAATTTTACCAGGCAAAACTCAGCAAGATAGGTTTTTATTCCTAAGTCTTAGAGTCAGTATTACCAAGGAATACAGAGCACTTAATAAATCACAAGGTGTGTAAAAGTAATGACTCAAAAGAAGGCTTAAATCCTCAACTCATTTAAAAAACCTGTCGTTAGCATGAAAAATGCAAGAAAAGTGGATAGTCTGGAAGTAAAGAAGGCCTTGTTGAATTACTTATTGACAAATAGAAGATAACAGAGTACTCGGCTCATATTGAAATTATTGTAAACAAGCAGACTGCATAACTTGCATTGCAGAGGAAATTAGAAAATCTTCTTACTCTGTTGAGTTGTATTTTAAAAACCAAGGAAATTGTGATGTTTCATTAAAATGGGAGAGGGGTGAGGGAAGAACTAGACAGCTAACGATTTTAAAGGTTAATATAACGATGACGCACTAATATGGTAATCCGATATCAGTAGCTAGGTTTTTCATTAAGATTGTGTGTTTAGCAATCCAATGATAACCTGTCCTAATTTTCCTGTAATATAATAACACCAAATTAGAAAAAGATAAAAACTCACAATTTTAGGATTTAGGAAAAACATAGAAAACACAGTGTTATAATTTTTAGGACATATAAGCTAAACTAAATTCTGAAAAATGTACTCAGACTTTAATTTACATAAACATGAGTATTGAAAAACAGGGAAACACTTCTATCCCACCATACCCTCAGTGTCTTTCCTCTGGCTCAGGGACTCAGGAGCCCTGGTGGTGCAGTGATAAGAGCTATAGCTTTTAACCAAAAGGTCAGCAGTTCGATCCACTAGCTACTCCTCGGAAACCCGATGGGGCAGTTCTACTCTGTCCTATAGGGTCGCAAGGTTTGTACCTACAATCACTCTCCCCAAATAGCAATCAGCAAACAACTCAAATACATAAAACACCTGAAAACCAGACCACAAGTCTTCAATTTTATAGATATTCCCTTTAGAGCTTGTGAAAATACTGTTTTTCTCAAACTGTACTTTGAAATTTTCTCATCGCACAGAATCCGGCAGAGAAATATATTCTAGGTGTTCAGTTCCACACACTAAAGTTGTAATGAATCCTATAATTATAACATTCTGCACTTATTTCTCTGCTCCACTAGTCCCCAAACCTGATTGCTCATCAATATCACCTTGAAGCTATGGAAGGAATATCAGATGCCTAGCTAAATCCCAACTTTAGGGATTAAGTCTTATATGTTTTCTTCTCTCTCTCTCTCCTATTTTTCTTTTTAATTGACCTATAATTCTTGTGTCCAAGGAAGTTTTGGAACCACTCTTCTGTTGTTATTTCTTACAGTGTATAAAACATTCTACATGTATGAACTATTCCGGAAGAGGCTGGCTTCAACAACGCCCTCCTGACATCTTTCCTATACTCAATCACTGCATGGTAAACTGACAAATATCTAAGCACGGCTGCTCAAAAACCAAAATCAGTATCGATTCCTTGTTTTTCAGCTTCTGGAAAAATGCTTCCTTTTTTGTTATTTTGGGAAATTTTATCAAATATTCCCTGGCCTCCTTTTGAAGGCAGAAATTTTGGAAAATCCTAACCTCTTCCCTCTCCCCATCTCTTGCATCTAAACATCCTAGACGTTCTGGCCGATAACCCTATTACAAATCTGCCATTTTTTTCTATTTCCAGGACTCTGACTTATCACTTAATGTATTTCAACCATTTCTTAACTGGTTTCCCTGCCCCACGTGTTCACACTGCATTCTTAATCTAACACAAACAGAAAGTAGCCACTAGATCATCTTCCAGAAATAACCTAATTTGTCTGTCTGCTTTTTAAGTATGTTTTAAAACTCTTCAAAATCTACAGGAAAAAATTCAGGTTCCTTGTTTCCCTGTTAAACTGGGGAAGAAACATGGGCTGCTGGCCTTCTCCTGTCCTAATCTCCCTCTAACAACCATAAAGGCATGAGAGAATAATGAATCAGTGGAATTAACTAAAAAGCAGTGAGAAACATTTGGAGAGCCTGAAAGCTGAGGAGAACTGCTCTAGGTCTTTTTATGCTTGTGTTTGAAGCTATAGCCATGGGCCAAACTTTGTTGGAGGTTTTAGAAGGAACACAGCCTGAGAAAATATTTTTAAGATCTGCTATCATTTTTTCAGAGTTTCTAAGTGGTGCAAAGGGATAATTGCTAACCAAAAGGTTGGCGATTTTAGCCCACTCATAGATACCTGGGAAAAAAGACCTAACAATCTACTTCTGAAAAAACCCACCATTGAAAAGCCTATGGTCAAAGTTCATCTCTGACACACATAAGGTTACCTAGAGTTGAGATCACCATGAGTCAGAGTTGACTTGATGTCAACTGTTTTTTTTTTTTTAATAGAATAATATACATGCATAGAATATGATGTACCATTCAAATAACAAAATGAACAATTAAAATCATGAATTCCTTATAAAGTACAAAGGAATGAAGTTAACCATAAATACACAAACATTATGGAGAGAATTTGAAAACTAATAAACATCTTGGGAGACATTTACATTCTTGGATGAGAAGACTTACTATTATTATCCCCAGTTATTTTAATTTTATAAGACAATCTCAATCAAGATTTCAACATATTTTTTAGAAAATCTTACTTTAAAAATTATATGCAGAAATAGAAGACTTTGTGTAGGAAAAGCGAATTCAGGAAAAGAAAGAAAATGTCACAGAACCTGACCTCTTTCGTATTAAGACATCCTATAAAGCCATGTTAATAAAAATAATTTGCAAAAACAGCAATGAAAAATATACCAAGGCGAACATAGATAGCTTGGCAAAAGTTCCATGTACATATGGTAAAGTACTAAAAAGATGGTACCACAAATCCATGTGGAAAACTTGGATTATTAGGTATATAGTATTGAGAAGTCAGAGAGAAAAATACAACTGGATTACCACCTGTCTTAGTTATCTAGTGCTGCTATGACAGAAGTACCTCAACTGGGTGGCTTTAACAAACAGAAATTTATTTTCTTTCAGTTTACAACCCACCGCCACAGAGTTGATTCCGACTCATAGGGACCCTATAGGACAGTGTAGCACTGCCCCACAGGGTTTTCAAGGCTGTAAATCTTTACAGAAGCAAACTGCCACGTCTTCTCCAGCAGTGGCTGGTGGGATCAAACCGTCAACCTTTTGGTTAGCAGCTGAGTGCTCTAACCATTGTGCAACCAGGGATCCTTACAGTTTAGGAGGCTAGAAGTCTGAATTCAGGATGCTGGCTTTAGGGGAAGGCTTTCTCCCTCTGTTGTTTTTGGGGCAAGTCCTTGTTCCTTGGTTATCTGGTGATCTATGTGATGTGGCATCTATCTTCCCCCATCTCTGCTGCTTCTCTATGCCTAATCTGCTCTTTTTATATCTCAAAGCTGTTTGGCTTAAAACACACCCTACACTAATATGGCCTCTTAACATTACAAAGAAAACCCCGTTCTTGAATGGCTTTATAACCACAGATATAGGGATTAGAATTTACAACACATATTTTTGGGGAACACAATTCAGTCCAAAACATCACCTAACAGAATTCAAAGATGTGATCTCGAGAATTAAATATCTAAATGTGAAAGGTAAAATATTACAGTTAATAGCAAATAATGTAGAAGAATATATTTATGCTGTAGTTTTGAGGATCAGCTTCTTACCAAAAACTCAAATGCACAGGTTAAAAGCATTAAAAAAAGACTTGATTACTTTAAAATAAAAGATTTCTATTAAACAAGAGAAAATATAGAAAGAATTAACATGTAAATGATGGATGGAAATAAAGTTCTTTAAATGTCTCAAACTAAAATGGGACTAATATTAAGGAAGTAAAAAGAACTGCAAATCAACAGGAAAACTAATACAATATAAAAGTAGGTGAAATAAATAAGTAAACTATAATCAAAAAATTCAAAATACCAAGCTCGCTAGTAATCAGATAAATGCAAATTAGAACAAAACAGAGATTGCATCTTCTATCCAGTTTATTGAAAAATAAAGGAAAGCTGTAACTCCAAGCATTGCTGGGGTTATGGGTATGTAGGAACACTCAGGCACTCATAGTTCTCTGGTGGAAATATAACTGATGCAACCTTTCAGGAGAACAATCTGGCAATATTTAATTTAAAATGTGGAATGTTATGCATTGAATTGTGTCCTGCAAAAATATGAGTTGAAATCCTAACCTCTGTACCTATAAATATGACAGTCATGGATTGAATTGTGTCCCCGAAAAAATGTGTGTAGCAACTTGGCTGGGTCATGATTCCCAGCATTGTACGATTGAGTAATCTGATGTGATTTCCTTGTATTGTGAACTCTATCACTCTGATGAGATTATATGTGATCTCCTTATATGTTGTAAATTCTATCACTGTGATGAGGTTATACAGATGAAGTTGACGAGATTAGATAGTGTCTTAATGCAATCTTTTTTGAGATATAAAAGAGAGAAGCAAGAAGAGACACATAGGAACCTCATACCACCAAGAAAGCAGTGCCAGGAGCAGAGCATGTCCTTTGGACCTGAGGTTCCTATGCAAAGAAGCTCCCAGACCAAGGGAAGACTGGTGGCACAGACCTTCCTCCAGAGCCAACAGAGAAAGCATTCCCCTGGAGCTGATGCCCTGAATTTGGACTTGTAGCCTACTGGACTGTGAGAGAATAAACTTCTCTTTGCTAAATCCATCCACGTGTGGTATTTCTGCTAGAGCAGCACTAGATGACTAAGACAATGACCCTGTTTGGAAATAGAGTTTTTTTTTTTTTTTTTTTTTTTTTTTTAATATTAATGAGGTCAAGCCAGAATCGGGTGGGTCCTAAGCTTAATCACTTCTTAATCACTTTCATAAAGAGAGCAGAATAGACACAGAGACACACAAAAGGGGAAGATGTGATATGAAGACAGATATAGGTGCCATATGCATTTACAAACCCAGGAATACTAAGCATTGCTGGCAGCTACTAGAAACTGAAATAGACAGAGAAAAACACCCTTGTATAGCCACACCCTATATCAGAATTCTTATCTCCTGAACTGTGAGAAATAAATTTCTGTTCTTTAAAGCCACCAGCTTGTGGTATTTCTGTTATGGCAGCACTAGGTAACAAACACAGTATATATAACCTATGATCCAGAAGGCGTATGCTATTCCTCTGCTGCTGTTACGATCCTTGTTGGCCCAGACCACAAGAGTCCAAAAGAGACATGTAGAAGAATGTTTGTCTCGTATTGCTTATGGATGCAAACAGTTGAAGATAGTCCAGTTGCCTATCAGTGGAGAGGGGAATAGGTAAAATATGATGGATGCAGATAGTGGGGAGTTAGGACATAGAACCAACTAGATCTACTCAGAGGATCATATATAAATCTTGAAAACATAGTACTGAGTTAGAAACACAGACCAAAGAATGAGAACACAATTGTTTATAAATACCAAAATATACTCAGGTTCATGACAACAGACATCTTTAACAATCACTTTATTGTATTTTTGTTGAAAAAATACACAGCTCCATTCAACAGTTTTTAGTATGTTTAAGGCAATCTAGGCTTTTCCTATGCTCTTCAAAATTCTTCCAGTCCCCACTCACTGCCCAACTCGAAAGCTTTACTTACAATCTCAAAAACCCTTTTTCTATATAACATAATCAGAGACTGATGTCTTTTCATATCCACAAGTTCTGCCCTGGTGATAATACAAGGGTGAGGGCCATTATGGGTGATCGTTGAATCCTGCCTACTACAACTCTCAAAAGGCTTATAATGAAAATCACTATCTCATGCTCAGCTACCCTCACTGTAGTTCCCAGAAGTGTATTCTAAATGCTTATATTTTCTAAGGTATTTATTCTTGGTTTATCAATTTTAAATATTAGACATTTAAAACATCTTACCCTAGATACAGATTTAACTCTCTTCCCTTCCCCAACTTTTCTTTCCCTATGGGATATAGGAATATGTAAACATGGTTTAGGGCAAATCCAATTATTTTCATTGAATTATATCTATGTTGTCCATGTAGAAGTGTGTAAGTGCTTTGCTAGTTTGTTGCTTTTGCCAACATTATCATTTGTTCTCATTTTTCTCCAGAGTGTTTTAATGTAGAAAACATTCTTTTGAGTACTCACCCTTACCAGAATGCTCCTACTCCAACCTCGGCTGATTTATTTCTAATTTTCCTTTGTTGTACAGATGACTTTCCTTCACTAGTTTCTTGATCCATTTTATTTTCTGGATCACATGTATTCACCCCTTTATTTTGATGGAGCATATTCTAAGAATGGGTGAATGGGAGACAAATCTTAGTCTTTGGGTTTGTGAAAATGTCTTTATTATATTCTCAAAATTTACTTATAATTTTTCTAGGTATAGATATGAAAATCAATACCCTTCAGAATTGTAAAGCTTTTATTTCAATGTCTTGTAACATCCAGTTTTCAGCTGGACTAAGCTATTGGTAGTAAAGAGTTAACATTTAAAAATATTAATTGAGCACTTAATACTGTTCTTTATTCAAGCACTGGATGCTTAGATGGAGGCAGATGAGCAGGTTCATGAAATAAAAATCTAGAAATTAAAAATATCTAGAATATTTTAATTATAGGATTATAGGGACACGATTTTATGATTCCTTTATAGGAGCAAAATTAAAAAAAAAAAAAAAAAGATGCATTTTAGTACACACTGCCAAGAAAGAGACATTGCATTTAGAAGACAACAAATTATTAGGCTTTCTGGTATACCATATTCCTTTACTTCCAGAAAAAGTTAAATTTGTGGAAAAATGGATGGAGTTCATAAAGATTGGAGAAATAGAATTAAAGAATAAGAAGTATTCGATTATTTGGAAAGATTAGGAAATCTAAATATGTATAGCTTGGCTAACAGATAGGCTAAGTAGATAGTAAAAGATACATTCAGCTGCAGTTATATAAAACATAGAAAAAGCCAGGGAGAAGAATAATCGCTTAGCATGCTTCATGGAGGAGGCTTGGTGGCACTGTGGTTAAAATGCTTGACTGCTAAGGGCAGCAACTTGAATTCACCAGCTGCTCCAATGGAGAAAGATGTGGCAGTCTGCTTTTCTAAAGATTTACAGCGTTGGAAACTCTATGGGGTAGTTCTACTCCGATCTATAGGATCTCTATGAGTTGGAATCGACTCAATGGCAAAAGGTTTGTTTTTGGTTTGGTTTTATGCTACATGGAGTTATGATTAGTTTTAATGCAATTGAATAAAATATTAATATAGATATCATTTGCAATAAAACAGATTTTGGGATTTGTAACTATTAAGCGTTGGTTACAAATTAATAAAGTGTTGGTATCCATCTTGACTCCTTAAGTTCTCTCAAATAAACATGATAAAAAGGACTTGCAGGAAAGTCTGCTGTTTATTCCTTTCAATCTTTTCCTGGAAGAAATGAATGCATGGTGTGTGTATGTGTGTGTATGTATACGTGTGAGTGTGTGTGTATGGGTGTGGAGGGGAGAGGTAGTTTTATCTGATCTACAAAGAATATCAGTCCTGTTTCTTCATTCAAACAGCCCTTACATTCACATGTATGGAGTTTCTCTTGTCAATTAGAACACAATTTTTAGAAATCATTGCAGCAATATCATGAATTTCTGCCTTAAAAATGTAACCTTAGTAACTCTGTTACCACAATAACATGGATTGGAGCTGCCTGCCGCAACAGGCAATTCCAAGACAGGGTTGAGGTGAGCAGCAAGAGTTTTACTATATATCAGTATATAGGAGACAGAGAGGAATAGATTCCTACAAAAACCCTTCTCCCCAACTGGGGACCGGCCAAAGGCTTTTATAAGGACAGGATTATGGGTCTTAGAAGTTCGTGGTATTTCCTCCTTGAGGTGGTCACATCTCAGATGAGTTAATCTTCTCTTGGGGGTTATCTGGCAACATCCAGGTTTTCTTGTCCCAAGATGGGTGCTTTGTTCAGTTTGTCATTACTAGATCATTATCACTCGTTTTCCACCCTACAAGGAGGAACATCCATTAATCTTAAACTTTTTATAGAGACTGGAACGGGAGGGAAAAACAAGATCATGAGACAATGTGGGGGTTAGCAACAGGGAGTAATAATAGTCAGCTGGATCTATGCGGCTTCTTCCAACTCTTCCAAAAAAAACCCAGACATGTTGCAGCTGAATCTATTCCAACTCACAGCAACCCTATAAGACAGAGTAGAACTGCCCCATAGGTTTTCCAAGGAGCAGCTGGAGGATTCAAACTGCTGACCTTTCAGTTAGCAGCCTAAGCTCTTAACCACTGCACCACCAGGGATCCTAGTAGCTCTTAGCAGGCCCATAAAGTTACAAAAATAGCTTACATCAATAAAACACAAAAATGATGAAATTCAGGCATATTGTCTCAGGTCCCAAAAGAGAAAACAATTTTTACTTACTTGTGTGAACCACACAGTGCACAAATAGTTCTATTCTTTTAGAGAGTTCCTTTTGTATCCTTTCCATTTGGTGTAACAAACACATATTAATTGAATAATAAGATATTTGCACAGTACAGATGGTGTCTGGATCAATTCACAAATATGAGAACAAAGTTAGATCCTCCATCAGGACAAAAAGGATTCACTCATTCAGTAAATATGTACTGAGCACCCACTGTGCCATCCAGTCCTCTGGGATGTGTATTGAGGGAGACAGAAACTAACCTTGTGGGCAAATGAAGACAGAAGATGCTTGCAGATGGTGGTTATTGTTCTGAAGGAAACAAAACATAATAGAATGACAATGTCCATTGGGGAGAGGAGAGGCTTTAGACTCTGAAGTTAACAGTGTTCAAGAAAGATCTCTATGAATTCACAAGAAAGGACCTATTTGTTGATGTATCTGTCAACAAATATGTTGACATATTTGTTCTCAGGTAGAGATCTATTATCCAGAAACTTAGGAAGAGAGAGCTGGTGTTGCAATTTCAGTCATACATCTGTTACAATATTTTTTCTGTTCATGTTTATATTAATTAGTCTAAAAACTTATAATTTTTCTATAGTACAGTAAAATGATTTTTAGTGCACGTTAAAAATCTGATGGACGATATTTCAGTATGCATAGTATTTATTAGATTAGATTCACTTTGTAAGTGAGAAAGCTGAGACATGCATTGCTTAAGTAATTTGGTTAAACTCATCTAACTAGTATGTGGTTCAGACCCTGTTTGAACTCAGGTCTGCCGAGGTGCAATACCCATGTTCTACCCATGGGCAATCCATTTTATTTTACTTTTGAACATGAAATATAGTATCTTCATTACCTAGTACTGCTATCACAGTGAGTGGCTTTAACAAACCGAAATTTATTTTCTCACTGTTTAGGAGGCTAGAAGTCTAAATTCAGGGCACTGGCTCTAGGGGAAGCCTCTCTCTTTTTTTCATCTCCGGGGGAAGGTCTTTGACTCTTCTTAGCTTCTATTCCTAGGTTCCTTGGTAATCATGTGGCATAAATAGCTCCCTCCATTTGTGCTTGCCTTCTTACTTATTTAATCTGCTCATTTACATCTCATAACAAGAGGATGTTCCAAAAGAGGAGGTACTCATTGATCAAAGGCAATCTTTCATTTAAGCAAACTAGGGCTGAAGTTTTCTATTTTGTGTAAGATGAAATACATTGGAAACCTGCTTTCTAATTATTCATTTTTATTTAAAAGCCATAAATATATATATATATAATATACATATAAACTATATACCATATATATAATTGCTTTTAAATTAATTTTATATATATATCACTAACAAGTGATTATTAAATGCAACACTTTAAATGCTTGCTTTAAATGAGTAAACCATTGTTGTCATTTCTGTTAATTGGCATGTATTAAGTGGCCTTTGATGCAGAGGTGATGCCATATTTTAAAGCTTTATTAATTAAGATCCAGTCACTTGATATTTTAAGATGCATATGTGAAAAACACACTTTCTCTGCTTTTAAGAAATGAATTGTCAAGTGATGTCACAAAGAAAAATAAACTGATTTCCTCCAAAATGAAATAATTGAGTTTACGTAAAAATATTTATCCCAGAAGTTGCTCCTTAAGGCACTACAGGTCATTTACAGAAAATGTTTTTATATTTATCCCAGGAGTTGCTCCTTAAAGCACTACAGGTCATTTACAGAAAATGTTTTTGACAGAAAATGTTTATTGTGAGGAAAATGAACAGATCACTATCAATACGTGGCCCTTATACAACCGAATCTCAAATATGAAGGAGGGTTGAATTTCTCTAGAGCTCATTATACCTTCTGAACAACACTGGAGTCCTGCATAATTGTTTACACAATGCAGAACTTGTGATGATGATATAAGGAATTGGAGAGAGAGAATACAGAAATATCTTAAAATTGTAAAATAAAAATAAAACTAATAAAAATAAAGAAAAATACGCAAATTTTGAGGAAATACATTCCAATGGCTTTTATGGTAAAGTTTAAATCAATTTAGGCAATTGTTTTTAAAATAACTCTTTTATACACCTAATCAATTCATCTATTCAACAAGCCTTTTCTCCCTTAAATATCCTCTGGAGAAAGACAGGCTTCTGAAATTCCTGTTCCTTGACAAATAAGCCTGGTAACCTCACCTTATTCCCAGAAGTTTCTCTCTATATTTTCTTAACTTACAGCAGATAAAAATGCTTGTCCTGTCTGGAGCATCTCTAGATAAAGACTTGCTCTCCCCAACATCAGGGAAAAGATTATGAGCTAGGTTAAATCACAATGTGCTGATCTTGGTTCAAAATTTCAGGAGACTGACTAGCTGGCTTCAGTCCAAAAACTTCATCTCAGTATAAAAGCAAACTGGAAATAATCAATGCAAAGAATATAAAATATATGGATAAGAGTGAGTGGATGTGGCTGCCCAATGTCATCAAAATTCCTCATGCTCACACTCCCACAGTTTGGTGGTCAATACAACCCATACAGGGTTAGGAAACCAAAAAGTCAGAAGAACAAATAAATGACCTTTCATGTCAGTCACATGGGACACTAAAGAATTAACACCTAATATTTCTGCTTCCATGTTTTCTTGCTCTTTCACTTTCTCTTTCTTGTTTCACCAAATCTGGAGCAGCATACTTTGGTAAATTCTTTAACTCTTTAGATCTATTTCTAAAATGTTATTTCTCCAAAGGTTTACTTTAAAAATCCTGTATTTTTTGGTTCATATTACCATATTTCATAATTTTTTTATGTGTGTTTTAAAGCTATCTAACTCCATTCGATCCTTTAATTTTGTCCAGATTTTGAACTTGCTTCACAATAACTTTTTATCCTGGAAGCTCCATATTGCTGATTCATGCAATGATGTGGTCTAATAACTCTTTGATTTCTTCAGTGCCGATAACCTTATTCATACTTCCAATACCCAGATGCCATAACTATTTTGAACTATATAAATAATAAACTATGTGATCTGCTTTTTTGAACACAGTCTCCTATCTTTTAATGTATCACATTTCTGGAATAATCAATTTTCTCCCAAACTATCAGTTTATGTTTTTGTTTTCTTTCTTTTCCTATACTGTGTAGACCTCATAATCCATCGGTATAAAAATAAAAAATAAGCTAACATTAACTGAGCTACTGTCAGTGTGATGAATGGTATTATTTTCCAGCTATATTCACTATTCCCTCTCTCACCATCAATACGGCCATTGGCTTGCTTTGGACATTGGAATGTGAGGTTGTGAAGAATGCAATATCCTATCAAAAACTCTCTAAGGCATTGAAATTTCTGCCAGACTGCTACAGCTTCGGTCTTTTAAGAACCTGTTTCAGATAGTGATTATTACTTCAGCCTGGGTACTGGACTGAAAAATGATCTGGAATATACCTAAGGCTAATTCACAACCTAGAATCAACCCTGTGGAGCCTGAACAAGAGGAGCAGAACCATGTGGAACAGAGACCTAGCCAACTGCTAGTCCATGACCAGTGTTTTTGGTTTTAAGCCAATCCAAGTTGGAGTTGCTTACTACCATCGCAAAAGCTGATTTTAACTGCCAGGCGCTGTATTAATCTCTTAATATGCGTTATTTCTCATAATGCCCACAAAAAAATCTTCTCCATATTTCACAGATCAGGAAACTAATCTGCAAAGTATGAAACAATTTAGCAAAGTTACAAAGCTACTAAATGTTACAATTTAAATCCAGAACCTGATTATTTAGCCCTAATGTCCTCTAATATATAAAAATCATTTCCTGAGGGAAGTGGAAAAATTCTGATACATGTGTCCATATTCTTTGATTTTTAACTTCTAGATCCACATTCAGGCTGCTGAATATTTCAAGAGAATATTACCAAACTCTTTAGATAGTTTGCGATACACATTTGTAATTTATAATTTATTTCATGTCTTTAATATTGTTGGATAACTTTTTGTGTGTTCATCATTAACTCACTCTGCCATTTCCCATAGAAATGTTCCCCAATATTTAATAGATAACTCAATTTTTGAATCCCATTAATACCCTAAATCACACTGGAATGTTTTATCTCAAGCACTATTTCTTCGTTATTTGGTGTTAAATGAAATAAAAGTGGAGTCTGTGACTTCTGGACAACATGGCACTATAGTCAGAAGCACCATGCTGTCCCTCCACAGCAAAGATTAGAAAAACTAAGTCAAACAGAGTCACACGTCAATCCTGAAAGCCTAAGCATCAAATGAAGAGATAAACAACTCAGCCAAGCACTGAATGGAATAAAAAACTGACTGAGACCAGAGAGCAAGGAGAGATACACGCAGAGGTCCCTATCAGCTACTGCAGCATGGATCCGCCATCTTGGACTCCTATCTGAGATCAGTAAACAGGGGGTATGAGAAAGCAGCTTCATGGAGCTTCCAGCAGGAGACAGAACAAGCGGTAACCCAAGATATGGGCTTTCCCACCCCCCGCCCTTCTTCATCCCCACTCAGTCTCCTCTGCTTCCTGCAGCCACAGTCTCTTGGCTGGGAAACATCACGTTCACCCGGAGTCACTTGGGATCCACCCACCCGCACTGGCCAGCTCCCTGAGTGCCTTTTGTTGGCTGCTGGTATTGCTTTCTTCTGCTTCTTTAGATTTCTTCCTTACCTCTCACCACCTCCCCCTCCTTTCTCTCAAATACCTGGTTCCGTGCACCATTTGTGCTTCTTCCTGAAAGGCTGCAAAACACCACTTGACTGTAAAACTGCTTCCCAGCCCATGCCACCATGCTAGTGGAACCCCTGGTGCTTTTTTATTTCTTTGTTTGCTCTGATTTGTTCTGTTTTGATTTGTTTGTTTGTTTTCTTTTTCTTTTCTTGGCTTTGTAGCCCCTTCTAGCCAGGCAGTACTGCACAGCTTGGAAGCTACTCACTTACTCTGCGCAGATGCACAGGGACATCCCTGGGGGCATTTCTTTTTTCTTTGTTTTTTTTTTTGTTTTGTTTTTTTTGTTTCTGTGTTTTGTTTTCATCTCTCTCTTATTCCCTTTTTGTCTTTCTTCATTTCCAGTTTCTCGATTTATTCATTTTTTTCTTTTACCCTTTTTTTTCATTTTTGTTTTTCCTCATTTCTAAGTCTCTCATCTCTCCATTCCAATAGCAAGCTTCCTTAGCACTCTTTTTTCTTTGTGTATATGTTTTTGGCTCCTGTTCCTCTCTCTTCTCTCTTGTCTTTCCCATACCCATCTTAGCTTCACATATCACAATCTACCCCTCCTTCCTGCCTACCTGTACCATGTGCTGAACATCACACTCCCAAGCAGCACAGGCATGGCCTACTGGAATCTGCCAAGCACTGATCCCTGGTCTGCACCGTCAGCCCTGGTATGTACCACAAACAACCCATCCCCACAACTCCCCTTCAGCTGGACCTTCCCTGCTGTACCATTCCTCAGTGACTGACCCTTTCCACTGAAGAAGGAGGTGAAACATGCCCACAGATGAGCAAACAACAAAGAATACACATCCTGCCTGCTCAGACATAACTAAATAAAACAAAAAACCAGGACAGAACAAACAAATCTACAATCAATAAATGAGGAAAATAACCCCTGAATGCCCCGAAGACAGCAGACTATATCAAAACATTTACAAAAACAGGACAAGATGCTTCCAGTAGACATCCAAAATAAAACACCAGATGACTTTCCAGTAGAAGAAAAGCCACTAGACCTAACTGATAGGGAATTCAAATTTCTAAAATTCAGAATGATCCAAGAGTTTAAGCAAAAAGTAGACAAAAATGAGGAAAAAATAGACGAATTCATAGAAAAGGCAGACAAATTCATGCTAAATATAGACAAAAAATGATAGAATTCAAGAAAATAATGCAGGAACAAAATGCTAAAATAAATTCACAAATAGAAATCATACAAAAACAACAATTAGAAATCCAAAAGATAAACAACAAGATTTCAGAAATGGACAGTGTCATAGAAGAGCTGAGGAGCAGGTTTGAAACGATTGAAGACAGGTTTAGCAAAATTGAAGACAAACTCCTGGATACAACTCTGTTTGAGGAAAAAATCAGAAAAAAAGAAAGAAGAAAAATGGAGAATTATGTGGTATACAATCAAAAGCAAAAATCAGAGTTCCAGAACAGGGGGAGAAAACAGAAAAAACAGAAAGGATCATTGAAGAAGGGCTGACAGAAAACTTCCCTAATATCATGAAAGATGAAAAGCTGACCATCCAAGAAGCTCAACGAACTCCATATAGCATAGACCTCAAAAGAAAATCACCAAGGCATATCATAATCACACTCGCTAAAACCAAAGACAAACCAAGAATCCTGAAAGCAGCTCAAGAAAAACAAAAAGTCACATACAGAGGAGAAACAATAAGACTAATCTAGGCTTATTGGGCAGAAACAATGCAGGCAAGAAGGCAATGGGATGACATACAAAATCTTGAAAGAAAAAAATTGACAGCCAAGAATAATAGATCTTGCAAAGCTCTCGTTTAAATATGATGGTGAAATTAGGTCATTTCCAGATGAACAGAAATTAAGGGAATATGTAAAACCAAACCAAACTTACAAGACTTATTAAAGGGAGTCCTTCAATCATAGAACAAACAACATCAGACCACAGGCTGAATATAGGACATAGGATTCTACTAGCTAGATACCAACCTAGGAAATGAACTCTTAAGGATGATGCAACACCAAAAGAATTGCAACAGGGAACCAGAGAGGTTAATCTGTAAATGACAAAGCATCAGAACAATAAAAGAGGGAATAAACGGTGTAGGTATATGTCATGGTTTGAATTATGTCCCCCCAAAAATGTGTGTATCAATTTGGCTAGGCCATGATTCCTGGTACTGTGTGATTTTCCTGTATGTTGTAAACCTGCCGCTATGATGTTAATGAGGGGTGAAGGGTGGCAGTTGTGTTAGTAAGGCAGGACTGGATCTACAAGACTGGATTGTGTCCTGAGGCAATCTCTTGAGATATAAAAGACAGAAGTGAGCAGTGAGACAGGGGGACCTCATACCACCAAGAAAACAGTTCCAGGAGCAGAGCACGTCCTTTGGACTGGGGTCCCTGTTCAGAGAAGCTCTTAGTCTGGGGGAACACAGAAGAGAAGAAGGCCGACAGAGAGAAAAAGACTTCCCCTGTAGCTGACGCCCTGAATTTGGACCTTGGCCTACTTTGACTGTGAGGAAATAAACTTCTCTTTGTTAAAACCATCCACTTGTGGTATTTCTGTTGTAGCAGCACCAGATGACTAAGACAGTATAAAACCGTCTAATGGAGAGGAAGGCAAGGTGATATCAAGTATAATAATAGACTGGTTCAAATCTATGAAGATAAGGGTAAATTTCACGGTAACCACAAAGAAAGTTAACAAATCTACTCATCAAAATAAAGAAGAAAAACATAAAGTCTCAGTAAAACCAAATCCTACAAAAACAAAGAAATGAAAAAAAATCCACAAATGAAAGGAACTTAGCACAGGAGAGTAAGAGGAACAAATAAAATGTCAGCACCACAAAAAAAGCACTACAAAATTCAATCCCACTCCTAGGAATATATCCTAGAGAAATAAAAGCTGTCACACAAATAAGACGTGTAGACATATGCACACCCGTATTCACTGCAGCACTGTACACAATAGCAAAAATATGGAAACAACCTAGATGCCCATCAACAAATGAATAGATAAACAAACTATGGTACATACACACAACGGAGTATTATGCAAAGATAAAGAACAAAGATGAATCTGTGAAGCATCTCATAACATGGATGAAACTGGAGGATATTATGTTGAGTGAAATAAGTCAATCACAAAAGGGAAAATATTATAAAAGACCTCTACTGTAAAAACTCATGTAAAAGTTTACACACAAAAGGAAACAATCTTTGTTAGTTACGAGGGATGGGATGGATGGGGGAAATGAAATAGATAAGTGGTAGCTTTGGTGAAGGGTAAGATAGTACACATTACTGGGGAAGCCAGAACAACTTGTACAAGGAAAGGTCATGGAAGCTCCATAGACACTTCCAAACTCCCTGAGGGACTGAATTGCTGGGCAGAGGGCTGTGGGGACCATACTCTCGGGGAACATCTAGCTCAACTGGCATAACACAGTTTATAAAGACAGTGTTCTACATTCTACCTTGGTGAGTAGCGTCTGGTGTCTTAAAAGCCTGTGAGCAGCCATCTAAGATACTCCACTGGTCTCACCCCTTTGGGAGCAAGGGAGAATGAAGAAAATAGGATACAAGAAAAAGATTAGTCCCAAGGAATAATGGACCACAGCTACCAAGGCTTCCACCAGACTGAGTCCAGTACAGCTAGATGGTGCCTGGCTACCACCAGTGACTCCTCTGACCGGGATCACAACAGAGGGTTCTGGACAGAGCTGGAGAAGGATGTAGAACAAAATTCTAACACACACGAGAAAAGACTAGATTTACTGGCCTAAAAGAGACTGGAGAAAGCTCAAGAGTATGGCCCCCAGACACCCTTTTAGCTCAGTGGCAAAGTCACTTCCGAGGTTCAATGTTCATCCGAGGATTGGACATCCCCATAAAACAAAACGGGACTAATGAGGCACGGCAGTCCAGGGAAAAGGACTAGAAGGCAGAAGGGGACAAGAAAGCTGGTGATAGGTAACCCAAGGTTGAGTAAGGACATTGTTGACATGTATGGGGTTGTTAACCACTGTCATAGGGCAACATGTGTACTGACGGTTTAATGAGAAACTATTTGTTCTGTAAAGCTTCATCTAAAGTACAATAAAAAAAATGGAGTCTGTGGTTGACAAAATGTCATCTGTGGTCAAGGGGACAAAGCCTCTAAGATTTGTCTTTACAGAAACTTAGCCTAACTTTCTGGTAAATCGGCCACCCTCTAAGACCAATGAGATTCTGACATGGCTTCCGTCCTTGTTGACCTATGAAATCGTGACAGCATTTCACAGTAAATTTTATCAGCCAATCAGAAACACGTTTCTTTTGTTTCTGCGTTTTGTCACTAGAAGCTAATCACTGCTGATACTGGATGGAATACATTTCCATGTGTGTTTGGTGCTACCTCACTCTTGAATCTACTGTCTGAATAAGCCTCATCAAACAGATTAATTTTATTATTGACCCAGTTTCTTTTGACATTGATAATACCGATAACTGCTCCCTTTAGTAAAATTCTATTCTCCTTTTGCTTTCATGAAAGCATTCTCACCGTAGTTAATTTCCTTAGTTTTCTGAATATTCAGCTCTTCATCCACTTTTTCTTTCCATTTGAATGTTGCTTTTGATCAAGTCCAGGCTAAGCTGCTCTAACAAAGCAACCCAAAATACATTGATTCAAGCTAACTGGAAACTTTATTTCTTCCTCATGGAAAGGTCCAGAGGTTGGTTGTCCAGAGCGATAGATAACTCTTTAAAAAGGATATTCAGCAATCTAGTTTTCTTTTGTGTTCTCGTTTTAACTTATCTAATGGGTGTTTTTTGTCTGAATTGTTTACCTTCATTACCACATGACAGCTAGTGGGAAAAGGAGAGAGAATATAAAAGCGCAAAGAAATTTATTTTCATGCACCAGCGTGGAATTAGTCATACCCCTTCTACTTTTATTTCATTGATCAGAATTTAGTCTGCAAGGGAGACTTGGAAATGTAGTTTATATTTTGGTAGTAAAAGGAAAACTACAAATTGAAAATAAAAAGTTTTAACTCTCCCTTTTGAAAATAAGAGAAGAGGCTCTCTCCTCCCTGTTCCTTCAGAACTCAGTTTAGGTAACTTGTAAATTCTTTCTTTGTTTCTTTGAAAACCATGTAAATCTAAGAGGTCTCCTCAAAGATCTGACAGCTAACTCTTTGAAATGTAACTTCAGTTGATTCTCCCCTACCTTCCTATTTTCTGGAAAGAATTAATATAGCTTCAGGTATCCTGCCATAAATATACTGGAAAATGAGCAATTTTATTTTAGACATGAATGTAGTGAATTGTATCCACTCAGTTACCTAAAGGATAGGAGCCCTGTTGGCAGTGGTTAAGTGCTCAGCTGCATAGCAAAAGCTGGGAGGTTCAAACTCACCAGCTACTCCTCAGGAGAAAGATATAAAGATTTACAGCCTTAGAAACCCTATGGGAAAGTTCTACTCTGTCCTAAAAGGTCACTATGAGTTGGAATCAACCAGAAGGTAACGGGTTTTGGATATAAAGGGAAAGATTCCTTTCTGTCTTTGCAATCTGTTTAGCAGATTGCCTGTGATGCATCACATTCTGGTTTGATGCTTATTCAATAACGAAACTTTGCTTTCCCTTCTATTTTTATGGAGAAATTTTCTGGTTTGGGAGTAGGTTTTGTTTTAATAAATTTTCCTCAACCGTCGACAAGTGCCCTGCTGAGACTTAGTGCCAGTAATTCTATGACTGGATGGAAAAAGGAAAGAATGGGTATTGGGGTTACTGGGCAATGTCTGCCACAAGTAGTCTTAAAATTTCATCTTTGTCAATTTTTCACTTTCATATATTTTCTTGTGTGATCTCATCCAAACCTATGGGTTAAATAACTCATGAAAGCTAAGAAATAAAACATCCTCCATCTCCAGCTCTAACTTCTCTCCTGCATTCAGTGATTAAATACATAGGCAGTTGTTCAGCTTAAAACCCTAAAACAAAGGTCCCGAGGCTCTGGAAAATTCCACTGCCTGAAGCAGCTTGCTTGACATGCCCCAGCTTTACGTTAGATTCCTGGTTCCCTTGTCCTTAACTGCTGCCCCAAAACTAGAGGAAATGGTGAAAACCAGTTTAGGCACCCTGTTGACATTTCAAGATAACCTTGTAGCTCATTAAATACCCCAGGCATAGTAACCTCCTCGTCTCTGAGTGAAGTTTAACTGCCATTTTCTGAACATGCAATGCATAATGTTATATGTAAACTCCATTGTGCCTGCGTAGTATGATTAAGAATGTTGCTGATGTAACTTGTATGAACTTCCTACTTATAAAACCCTGAAAAATAACCTTTTCCTTGCCCTTGCTGAGCAGTCTTGGGGTCAGCAGCCCCAACTGTCTCCTTTCCTTGAGCAACAAAATAAAGGTAACTTTCTACTCTCCCACTTTGGTCTTTCATTTATTGGTTGAGACGAGTCACGTTGCACAGAACCTGGGGTTTCCACCCAGCAACAATCTGTTGCCGTTGAGTCCATTCCGACTCATAGTGACCCTATAGGACAGAGTTAGAACTGCCCCAAGGAGCAGCTGATGGATTCGAACTGCCAGCCTTTTGGTTAACAGTTGTAGATCTTAACCAATGTGCTACCAGAGTTCCTTGTTCAATTTACCATGTCCAAATACGAATAGGAATGCTTAAAGTAAGGTATAAAACTGGAGTTATTTCAGGGTCCCTGATAAAATGGTCTGCAGAAATATGTATTATTACTAAAGTTTATCCCTTTGTGTTCATCAGGATAAAATAATCTCCGTCATATCTAATAAAAAATCAGCAACAAAGCACATGATCAAGTTCATAATAGTAAGGGTACTCTATGATCAATTTAAAGAGAGGTTTTATATTAAAGAGACTAGAGCAAGGGAAATTACTTAAACAATTGTTATGGTAGTTTAGCTGAGAAATAATGAGGATCTGGACTATCACTGCAACAGTTGGGAATGACTAAGCACTGAAAGAACCAAGGATTAAAACTCAAAGGTCTTGGTGAGAAATTCAATTACACTGTGAAGAAGGA
The DNA here is from genome assembly GCA_030035585.1 of Dugong dugon. NCBI lineage: Eukaryota > Metazoa > Chordata > Mammalia > Sirenia > Dugongidae > Dugong > Dugong dugon. The sequence goes on along the minus strand of CM057477.1, from coordinate 43,125,862 downwards.
GCTAGATGACTGGCTGGATTCTGAGTCAGGAAATTGAGTGATTTGGATGGGGGAAAATTTGGGAGGGGGTTGGAGATTAATGGTTTGTTTCCTTTACCACAAGTGCATTTTGGGCATTGCTATCTTTGGTTATTGGCTTGAATTTAAAAAAAACAAAGGCTGATAGGGGAGGGGAGGGGAACAATACTTTCATTTTAACAATGAGACCTGAGCTGACAGATGATGGACTATCTCACATTTCCTTCTAAGAATCATATTTTTTTAAGTGTTTTACAAATCTCTCCAATTTCATGTTTATAGTTTTACACTCTAATAATCCATATTATCCCTGGTGGTAATGAGGGTGTGAAATGTGATAATGAGAAAAAATAATATTCTGCTCACTACTGCTAACCTCCAATTCAGAATATTTATCCTGAGATATTTACCTCTGTCTTTTCCAAGTATATATCTTGGATCATACTTGAATCCCAAATTAAATAGATAAGATACCTATGAAAATTGGACAGATCCTACATATACAGCTCAATGTTCTCTTACTTAGAATTTTAATTAATTAATTTATTTTATTGTTGTAGTTTAAATGAAATTTATATTTCCCATACAAAAATTTATACGTACATTGTTATGTAAATCTAATTGCTGTCCCCATACTGTGACAGCACACTCCTCCTTTCCACCCCTGATTCCCCATGTCCATTCAACCAGCTCCTAACCCTCTCTGCCTTCCCATCTCACCTCTGGACAGAAGCTGCCCGTTTAGTCTCTTGTATCTACTTGAGCTAAGGGGCACATTCCTCACGAGTATCACATTATGTCTCACAGTCCAGTCCAATCCCTGTCTTTAGAGTTGGCCTCAGAAATTGTTTAGGTTCTGGGCTGATAGAGAATGCAGGGCCATGCTTTCCAGGGTTCCTCCAGTTTCAGTCAGACCATTAAGTCTGGTCTACTTACTAGAATTTGAGTTCTGCACCTCACCTTTCTCCTGCTCCATCAGGGGCTCTCTGTTGTGTTCTCTGTCAGGACGGTCATTGGTGGTAGCCAGGCACTATCTAGTTCTTCTGGTCTCAGGCTGAGGAAGTCTCTGGTTTATGTGGCCCTTTCTGTCTCTTGGGCTCATACTACCCTTGTGTCTTTGGTGTTCTTCATTCTCCTTTACTCCAGTTGGTTGGGACCAACAAATGCATCTTAGATAGCTGCGAGCTAGCTTTTAAGACCCCAGACGCCACTCACCAAAGTAGGATGCAGAACATTTTCTTAATAAGTTTTGTTATGACAATTGACCTAGAGGTCCCCTGAAAGCATAGTCCCCAGGCTCCTACCCCTGCTACTCTGTCCCTCAAAGTGTTTGATTCTATTCAGGAAACTTCTTAGCTTTGGTTTAATCCAGTTGTGCTAACTTCCTCTGTGGTGTGTGTTGTCCTTCCCTTCAACTAAGATAATTCTTATCTACTATCTAGTTAGTGAACACCCCTCACTCTCCCTCCACACCCTCCTAACCATCGAAGAATGTTGTCTTCTGTGTTTAAACCTTTTCTTGAGTTCTTATAATAGTGGTCTTATGCGTATTTGTCCTTCTGTGACTGACTAAATTCACTCAGCATAATGACCTCCTGATTCCTCCATGTTATGTTTCATGGCTTCATCGTTGTTCTTTACCATTGTGTGGATATACTCTAATTTGTTTATCCATTCATCTATTGATGGGCCCCTAGGTTGTTTCCATCTTTTTCTTATTGTGAACAGTGCTGCAATTAACATGGGTGTGCATATATCTATTCATATAACGGCTCTTATTTCTCTAGGATATATTCCAAGGAGCAGGATAGCTGGATCATATGGTACTTCTAGTTCTAGCTTCTTAGGGAAGTGCCAAATCAATTTCCAAAGTGGTTGTACCATTTTACATTCCCACCAACAGTGTATAAGTGTTCCAGTCTCTCCATAACCTCTCCAGAATTTCTTATTTTGTGTTTTTTGGATTAATGCTAGCCTTGTTGGGGTGAGATGATATCTCATTGTAATTTTTATCTGCATTTCTCTAATGACTAATGATCGTGAGCATTTCTTCATGTGACTGTTAGCTGCTTGAGTAACTTCTTTGGTGAAGTGCCTGTTCATATCCTTTGCCCATTTTTTAATTGGCTTATTTGTCTTTTTGTTGTTGAGGTTTTGCAATATCTTGTAAATTTTAGAGATTAGATGCTGATCGGATTTGTCGTAGCCAAGAATTTTTTCCCAGTCTGTAGGTTGTCTTTGTACTCTTGGTGAAGTCTTTTGATGAGTGTAAGTGCTTGATTTTTAGGAGCTCCCATTTATCTGGTCTCTCTTTTGGTGCTTGTGCATTGTTACTTATGGTTCGTATTGTTTATGCCATGTATGATGGCTCCTAGTGTTGTCCCTATTTTTTCTTCCATGATCTTTATCGTTTTCAATTTTTTATTTAACTCTTTGATCTATTTTGAGTTAGTTTTTTTGCATGGTGTGAGATATGGGTCTTGTTTCAGTTTTTTGCAGATGGATATCCCATTATGCCTGCACCATTTGTTAAAGAGACTGTCTTTTCCCCATGCAGTGGACTTTGGGCCTTTGTCAAACATCAGCTACTCATAGGTGGATGAGCTTATATATGGATTCTCAACTCTGTTCCATTGGTCTATGTATCTGTTGTTGTACAATACCAGGCTGTTTTGACTACTGTGGCAGTATTAAAGTTTCTAAAATCAGGTAGTGTAAGGTGTCCCACTTTGTTCTTCTTGAGTAATGCTTTACTTATTTGGGGTCTCTTCCCCTTCCATATGAAGTTGGTGATATGTTTCTCCATCTCATTAAAAAATGCCAGTAGAATTTGGATCAGGATTGTGTTGTATCTGTAGATCGCTTTGAGTAGAATTGACATTTTCACAATGTTGAGTCTGCCTATCATGAGCAAGGTATGTTTTTTCACTTATGCAGGTCTCTTTTGGTTTCTTGCAGTAGTGTCTTGTAGTTTTCATTTTATAGGTTTTTATGTGTCTGGTTAGATATATTCCTAAATATTTTATCTTCTTGGGGGCTATTCTAAATGGTATTTGATGATTTCCACTTAGAGGCTCTCTTTTTTGGTGTAAAGGAATCCAACTGATTTTTGTATGTTTATCTTTTATCCTGATACTTTGCTGAAGTCGTCTATTAGTTCCAGTAGTTTTCTTGTGGATTCTTAGGGGTTTGCTGTGTATAAGATTATATTATCTGCAAATAGAGATACTTTGACATCTTCACTACCAATTTGAATGCCCTTTATTTCTTTTTCTAGCCTAATTGCTCTAGCTAGGACCTCTGGCACAACGTTGAATAAGAGTGGTGATAGAGGGCATCCTTGTCTGGTTCCCGTTCTCAAGGAGAATGCTTTCAAAGTCTCTCCATTTAGGATGATGTTGGCTGTTGGCTTTGTATAAATGCCCTTAATTATTTTGAGGAATTTTCCTTCTATTCTTATTTTGTTGAGAGTTTTTATCATGAATGAGTGTTGGACTTTGTCATATGCTGTTTCTTCATCAATTGATAAGATCATGTGGTTCTTGTATTTTGTTTTATTTATGTGATGGATTACACTGATTGTTTTTCTAATGTTGAACCATCTCTGTATACCTGGTGTAAATCCCACTTGATCATGGTGAATTATTTTTTTGATATGTTGCTGATTCTATTGGCTAGAATTTTGTTGAGGATTTTTGCGTCAATGTTCATGATGGATATTGGTCTGTAATTTTCTTTTTTTGTAGTGTCTTTACCTGGTTTTGGTATCAGGGTTATGCTGGCTTCATAGAATGAGTTTGGAAGTATTCCATCCTTTTCTATGCTCTGAAATACCTTTAGTAGTAGTGATGTTAACTCTTCTCTGAAAGTTTGGTAGAATTATCCAGTGAAGCCGTCTGGGTCACGGCTTTTTTTGTTGGGATTTTTTTAATTACCTTTTCAATCTCTTCTTTTTTTATGGGTTTATTTAGTTGTTCTACCTCTGTTTGTGTTAGTTTAGGTAGGTAGTGAGATTCTAGAAATTTGTCTATTTCCTCTAGGTTTTCAAGTTTGTTAGAGTACAATTTTTTGTAGTATTCTGTTATGATTCTTTCAATTTCAGTTGAGCCTGTTGTGATATCACCCATCTCATTTCTTATACAGGTTATCTGCTTCCTCTCCTGTTTTTCTTTTGTCAGTTTGGCCAATAGTTTATCAATTTTGTTGATCTTTTCAAAGAACCAGCTTTTGGTCTTGTTATCTCTTTCAATTGTTTTTCTATTCTCTATTTCATTTAATTCTGCTCTAATTCTTATTATTTCCTTTCTTTCAGCACCTGAGGGCTTCTTTTGCTGCTCTCTTTCTACTTGTTCCAGTTGTAGGGTTAATGTTTTCGTTATGGCCCTTTCTTCTTTTTGGATGTGTTCATTTATTGCTATAAACTGACTGCTGAGCACTGCTTTTGCTGCATCCCAAAGGTTCTGATAGGATGTGTTTTCATTCTTGTTTGATTCTATGAATTTCTTTATTCCATCCTTAATTTCTTCTATAACCCAGTAGTTGTTGAGCAAGATATTGTTCAGTTTCCATGTGTTTGATTTTTTTTCCTTGCTTTTTCTCTTGATTTCTACTTTTATGGCTTTATGGTCAGAAAGGATGCTTTGTAATATTTCAATGCTTTGGATTTTGTTAAGGCTTGTTTTATGTCCTAATAGCTGGTCTATTCTGGAGAATGTTCCATGTGTGTTGGAAAAGAAAGTATATTTGGTTGCTGTTGGGTGGAGTGTTCAGTATATGTCTATGTGATCAAGTTGGTTGATTGTAGCACTTTAATCTTTCGTGTCTTTGTCAAGCTTCTTTCTGCATGTTGTTTCCTTCCCCAAAAGTGGTGTGTTGAAGTCTACTACTACTATTGTGGAGCTGTCTGACTCTCTTTTCAGTGCTGTTAGAGTTTGCTTTATGTATTTTCAAGCCCTGTCATTGGGTGCATAAATATTTATTATACTTTTCTCCTCCTGGTGTATTGACCCTTTAATCATTATATAGTGTCCTTCCTTATCCTCTGTGGTGGATTTTACTTTAAATTTTATTTTGTCAAAGATTAATATTGCTACTTCTGCTCTTTTTTGAGTGTTGTTTGCTTGATATATTTTTTCCATCCTTTGAGTTTGTTTGTTTGTGTGTTTAAGTCTAAGGTTTGTCTCTTGTAGGCAGCATATAGACAAATCATTTTTTTTTTATCCAATCTGCCACTCTCTGTCTCTTTATTGGTGCATTTAGTCCATTTACATTCCGCATAATTATTGATAGGTATGAGTTTAGTGCTGTCATTTTGATGTCTTTTTTTGTGTGTTTTCATAGTTTCTTTGTTCCACTTAATTTTCTGTGCTGAGTTGTTTCTCTTTATGTATTTTCTTTTCATCTCTTTGGTTGTTGTTGATTTTGTCTTTGCTCAGTCTATATTTTTCTAGTTTTTTTATTTTGTTTTGTAGGATTGTTAGTTTCATTTGTCATTACCTTAATATTTACCCATATTTTTCTAAGTTTATACCAGTCTTTTGTTTCTTTATATCGCCTTGACTTCCTCTCCATTGTCAAGCTCTATGTGTGCATTTTTTAAGCCCCTCTTTTTGTTTTACTGTTGTCATCTTTTACATACTGACATCTGTTTCCCTGTTTTCAGTGTTTTAGCTTTGATATATTTTTGTGACTTCCCTATCTGGGATGATATCTGGTTGCTCTGTCCTGTATTGTAGTCTTTGTTTTTATCTGATGTTACTGATTTTCTAACCAGAGGACTCCTTTTAGTATATCTTGTAATTTTGGTTTGGTTTTTGCAAATTCCCTAAACTTCTGTTTATCTGGAAATGCCTAACTTTGCCAGCATATTTGAGAGACAGTTTTGCTGGATATATAATTCTTGGCTGACCATTTTTTTTTTCCCTACAAGGCTTTATATATGTCATCCCATTGCCTTCTCTCCTGCATGGTTTCTGCTGTGTAATCTGAGATTATTCTTATTGACTCTCCTTTGTAGATGACTTTTTGTTTATCCTTAGCCACCCTTAAAATTCTCTCTTTATCTTTGGTTTTGGCAAGTTTGATTACAATATCTTGGTGACTTTCTTTTGGGATCTCCCTTAAGTGGGGTTTGATGAGCATGATGGGTAGCTATCTTGTCATCTTTCATGATATCAAGGAAGTTTTCTGCCAACAAATCTTCAACAATTCTCTCTGTATTTTCCATTATCCCCCCTCTTCTGGTTCTCCAGTCACTGCTAGGTTATTCCTCTTGATAGACTCCCATGTAATTCTTAGGGTTTCTTCATTTTTTTATATCCTTTTATCTGATTTTTCCTAAAATAAGATGGTGTCAATTGCTTTATCTTCAGTCTCACTAATTCTGACTTCCATTGCCTCAATTCTGCTCCTATAAATTTCTAATGAGTTGTGTAATTTGGAAATTGTATTGTTAATCTTCTGGATTTCTGATTGTTGTCTCTCTATGGATTCTTGCAGCCTGTTAAATTTGTCATTAAGCTCTTCTCTAATCTTTTTAATTTCCTCTATTGCATGTTCTGCATTTTGCTTAATTTCCTTCCTAATTTCTTGAAGAGTTCCATATATTAATCTTTTGTATTCTGCCTCTGGTAATTCAAGAAATTTTCTGCCTCTGAAAAATTCCTAGATGCTTCATTTTGGGAGCTTGCTGAAGCCCTCATGGACTGCCTCTTTATGTGATTTGATATGGACTGTTGTCTCTGAGCCATCAATAAGTTATTATATTTGTTTATTTTATGTTTGCTTACTGTGTCCTAGCTTCTTGTTTTGTTTTGAAATGCCCAAATAGGCTGCTCGCATGAGCTAGTTTGATTATTGGCACCTTTGAAGCTCTAATGTCCTGTCACCAGGTGGATAGATCTGTTATTAGGTATGTGCGCTCAGGTGTCTTCCCACTCCTTCTGTATGGATTCAGCTCAGGTGCCCAGGCAGATAGTCACCAAGTGTGTGGTGTAGGCTCTAACCTATAGTCCTAGACAGGCATGGGTGATTGGTTTAGGCACAGGCATCTGGCTGCAGCAGGGGGACACACTCTGAGCAAGGCAGGGAGCTGACGGCCACCCCTGAGTGTCCAGGAAGAAGGCATTTCCCTGTTCCCTAGAGAGTGTAGGTGTGTGAGTTTTGCAGCTGGACTATGAGCACCTGATGCTGTTGGCTGTAAGGACTGGGGGTCACCTCTTATTCATGGGCCTCTATCGAGGTGGCTAGGTGGCATGTGTGGAGCTACCAGTCCTCAGGCCCCTGATATGGTTAGGTGAATACCCTGCTTAATGTGCAGAGCAGTGTCAAAAGTCACGAACCTGCCACTTCACAGCTGAAAGAGTTGAAGTTAGACTTCAAGTATATACCCTATTGTACTGCGGTAATGAGGGCCTACACTGTTGAAATGGGCGTGCACAAGTCTATGCAGGGGGAAAGGCACTCAGAGTCCGTGGATCCCTTATGCTTGTGCCTAGGCAAAGGAGCTGTGCCTACCCTGGGTTCCTGGCATAGGGGAGCCAGCAGTTTATTTTTTCTCCTCTTTGTTGATTTGTTCACTCTTCTAGGCAGGGAGAATGGTTCTTGGTGTGTGACGGATCCTGCTTCTGGCCCAGGGGACTTGGCAATTGCTGAAGCAGGTTTGGAACCCAGTGCAGAGCAGGGAGCAGGGAGGTTAATGGGAGAGAGTTTTTTCCCTAACGGGGGGAGGGGGGTTTGATCTGCATGGTAAACTGTTCACAATTACTTATTTTTCACTGATCGAGGGCTGCTTCTTACTGGTTTTGGGTGCCTGTGTAGACTCTGTGTCGCTGGGTCTGTGCCAGTGTGGAAAACATGCCCCCGAGCACAACTGATTGCCTGCCTCACTGCTCATCCATAAGCTGATCAGGCCTGAAGGGCTCAGGCTCTTGTCAGGTCATGTCTGGCAACTTCTCACTGCTTCCGAACCATCTATCCTTCTCCTTGCCACTCAGTCTGGTTCCTTAACTCTGCTTTGATGTTCAGGGCTCCGATTGCCATATAAAATTGATTCACTCGTTTTTTTGGGTGGTCTTTCTTGTAAGTGGGTCCACTGGAAGCATCTGACTACTCCGACATCTTAGCCCCCTCTTACACAGAATTTTAAAGAAAATCAAAAGTTATGAAAGTTATATTCGCTGCAATTCACCTTTGAATGAATTTGTCTAGTAGATGTTTTGCATGGCATGAAACTGAATTGTGCTTATTGTTTTAAGTTTCCAATGAACAGTCTAGGTAAAATGTGGCTTAATGATTGTTCACAATAAGCTTTATCTCTGTTAAAAACATAATGTATTAATTCAAGAGAATAATGCAATATTTGATTGCTCTGTGAGTTAATAAACAATTTGGAAATTGAGGAAACATTCCCTCATGTGAGAGGAAACCACTTCCAGAGAAAGGAGTGTTCACAGAGACTTAAATAACTTTTGTTTAATAGTACAGGTTTCCTTGGTAATAAAGTGCTTAACGGCTACTGAGTTAACATTAAAATGGGAACTTCATGGAAGATTTGCCCCTCCACCCTGGCAGTCCTGAGTCCTCTAATTTAATTTTAAAAGTCTGATTATTTAATCAAAGGTTAATCTGCTCTTTGGAACAGGAAAGAAAAGTAGGATTAGCCACTTAAAATGAGAGGAAAAAAAAAAAAAACTTCTGGCACATTAATTTTGAGTCAGGAATTTTTAAGTTTGTGGATAATAAAAGGTGTCTTGAAATAAAAATAAAATATCTATTTTTAACATAACTTTGATTCCATACTTCTAAGTGGAAGAATCATTAATTCTCTTATTAATTTATTCAAATAATAAATGCTATGTACATATTTCTAAAGCAAGTAGTTAGTAACTTGTATTAATTAGATAAAAATAGGGTAATATCTAATTACCTAGTTCTACAAAAATTAGTGCCATATAAAGAAATACTAGGAGATTCAATACAAGGTGTGTTTGTGTATGTGTGGAAGAGGAAGGGTTTGTAGGCAATAGTGAAGATGGCCCAGGACCAGGCAGTGTTTGATTCTGTTGTACATGGAGTCTCTATGAGTGCGAATCAATTTCATGGCACCTAGAAACAATCAGAATTTATGGAACCATGATGGCACCACAGTTAAGCACTTGACTGCTAACCTATAGGTTGCTGGTTTGAACCCACCCAACAGCTCCACAAGAGAAAAAACTTGGAAATCTGCTTCCATAAAGATTGTTGTTGTTAGGGGCTGTTGAGACGGTTTTAACTTATAGGTACCCTATGTACAACACAATGAAATATTGCCAAGTCCTGCAACATCCTCATAATCGTTGCTATGTTTGAGCCCATTTTGGCATCCATTGTGTCAATTCTTCTCACTAAGGGTCTTCCATAAAGATAAAACCTAGAAAACTCTATGGGGCAGTTTTGTTCTGTCACTTGTTGTGATGGTTAAGATCGTGTGTCAACTTGTCTGCGTCATAATTCTCAATGTTTTAATGCAATCACTCCCATGATTGAATATACTGTCAGTAGACAATCATATGAAAGGGAGTCTCCTTGGGGGTGTGGCCCGCATCTGTATATAAGCAAACATTCTGGCTTTTTGCTCTCTCTGGATCCTGCAGCTGCTTCCTGCCATTTCGTCTCCCGTTCTTAGGACTTGAACTGTCAGCTTATCTGCCGAACCTGGGATTCATCAATCTGCACAGCCTGTGAGCAGGAGCCCTGCTCTCCGACCTGCCGATCTTGGGCTTGCCAGTTGCCAGCTTCTGCAGCTGTGTGACTTGGGAGAGGCCTCTACCCTGATCCATGGACTTGGGACATTCTAGCCTCTACAATCACGTGAGCTGTTTCCTTGATATAATCTCTCTCTCTCTATATATATATATATTTATACACGTTACTGGTTTTGCTTCTTCAGAGAACCCATCCTAAGACACTTGGGGTCACTATGAGTCAAAATCAGCTTGATCACCTAACAACAAGAATAACATGAAAGTGATAAGGTCCCTGGCTGACTCAAATGTTTTGCATTCTAGTATTAACCCAAAGATTGTAGTTTCAACTCATTCAGTGGCAGCATGCAAGAAAGGCCTTCTGTAAAGATTAGAGCCTCTAAAAAACCCTATGGAGCAATTCTGCTTGGGTTTGCTTTTTTTTTTTTTTTAGTTATGAAAGTGGTAGTTACCTTTTCACAAAATGTTAGTTATGATAATATATTTACATAGGAGAAACTAATACTTTAAATGTATCATTCACTAAATATATCATTAGCTAAATTATTTGAAGTTTCCTGGGAGACTCATTAACCACAGATGGATAAATATTCTCTAACGAAATTTACCCTGGAGCAGGATAGTTAGAGGTCCTAGAAGGTTCCAAAAGAAGTAACTAGAAGAAAAGTACACATATACAAGGTGTCACTTGCTACTTTTGATATGGATTTGATTGATTTTGTGTTCTGAGTTTATGGATATCAACAACAACCTCTCTTTATTCTTACTCCGGATGATAAGTTCTTTCTCACTGAAGTTCAAATCAGAGCTTTGCAAAATTGTAAGTATACCATATAACCTATATTAAAAATCATATTTTTTGAATTTGTTACTGATCTATCTCGTAATTTTGTGTGATTTAGCATTAGACAAGTTTATATTTAATTGCCAGATTAAAAGTAAATGTAAACTTTGCTTAACATTGATAAATAAAATCATTGTTGGTAATGTTTTAGAAAAGACTTTTAAGAAAGAAGTACAGCAAAAAATTGGTTCAAGCAAAATAGTTTCTGAAAATCAAAAATTATACTGGAAAAACAGTTAATTAAGGTAATTTCATTCTTAATATACTGCTGGAAATGTATATATTTATAAGTCCCTAAGACTTTTATGATTTTGTTGTCATTTCAGCAGATTCATTAAAATCAGACATTACCTGTTGCGAGCGCGTCAATTCAGACTCATAGCAACCCTACATGATAGAGTAAAACTGCCCCATAGAGTTTCTAAGGAGCACCTGGTGGATTCGAGCTGCCAACCTTTTGGTTAGCAGCCATAGCTCTTAACCACTATGCCACCAGGGTTTCCAAAATCTGACCTTAATAGAGATAAATAAAGACAGAGAAGAGAGTATGTGACTATTTCTTTATACCACTATATTTTATAATTATTAGCTAGAATACATAACTTTCTATAATATCATATATATGAATATGCTCATTAGTTTTTATTCATTAGATGTCTCAACTATTGGTCCACTTATCATACGGTTGGACTGAGTCAAAGATTTCATGCTGGAACTTTATTAGTCTCTCTATGACTTCCAAAGATCAAGAATATTTTCAAATTTTACCTAAGGATTCGATTTTAACTTTTATGTCACATAAAACTGCAGGCCTGTTGCGTGTCTATGGTTGACAGTCACGGAGGCTAATAATTGGTGAACTGAGGCTTTGCAGGCAGTTTCCTAGGAGTCATGGCATTCTCAGACTAACATTAAAAAGGTGAAACGGCGTTTTGTGATCCTAAAGAAAAAAAAAGGTTTTTGTCCATTTTGTGGTTGACCTTGCTACTATGGGGAATCACCAGGGTTCTGTCTCTGAAAAAGTAGGTATAAACACATTGATTTCTGACAGACTTTTTAGTATAAAATGTCCTATTTTCTGATTTTGTAACATTAAAAATATGTATTTTATTAGTGTAAAATATATGAAAGTAATCAAATCATTAATATGAAAAATATACTTTAAATTAATTTCCACATCTCTTTCATATAATTCTTATTCTGTAACATAAAAGGGGCAAAGGTTAAAGATCTACCAAAGTATATAAATATTTTTTTCCTTAACCTGATACAATTTTGACCTCATCTGAAATTCATTTTGGAGTCTCAGCAGGAATAGTCATTGATGGAAAGTGAAGTGTTTTTCTCTTTAACTTTTTGAATTTCATGGCTTTATTGTTGCAATCACTCTAGTTAAAGCTATTTTTGAAGTAGTAACTGGTTCAATGTTTGTAAGTTTTTTTTTTCTTTTTTTCATTTTAAGCTACAGAAGGCTAAGTAATGGGGAAAAAATATAAGGGAGAGTGAGTTCTAGATCCATTTCCTGGAAAATCTAGAAGAAGTAATAAAATATAATGTTTTAATTGTTTTTTTAATAGAGCTAAAAATGTCCTCATGAAGTCACTAGTTAGCATTTGACAAATAGTCCCTGATTTTACAGAAGAGAAACAATGTGAATGGTCTGGTTTGTCCACGTGCTATTATGTATCTGCTAATTCTTTAGAATATCTGTTCAAAATAGTCCTTTATAGATTAAAAAAAATTTAAATCATTTGTCAAGAATGGTGTATTAAACGAACAACTAGTGACAAAATGCAGATCGCATCCTTCTTTGCCTCTACTGCTGAATGAGTCTGGTGTGTACATTATGAGGAAAGCACTGAAGTAAGAGAGCCTAGCCTAAACCCTGTCTCAGCGACTGTTTGCTTTGTGGTATTACTGTATTTTTATGCAATTAATGAGTGCCGTCTGTGTTTGCCAGCTGAGCCCTCCACCCACAAGTCACCCTCACAAGTGCCACCATGCCAATCCTCTTCTACATGTTACCGGAAAAAAAAAAAAACATCATAGTGTGCATAGGAAAATATCTCATGGGGAGGCTGGAAGAGCATAGCTGGCAAACAAATGCAGAAGGAGTGACTTATTTATATAAAGATACACTAAATGGGTTTCTTACTATTGCTGAGGCTGTTGATTTAATGAGATAATGGGTAAATTAGAAAATTAGTAGGCATTTGAGTAAGCACTGAATAAGTGATAATTAATATTGGGTACGCCTGACCCAAGCCATGGTCTTTTCATTTGCCTCATATGTATATAGAACGCTGGACAATACAAAAGGAAGACAAAAGAAGAATTGATGCATTCAAACTGCGGTGTTGGCTAAGAATGTTAAACAGACTGCCAAAAGAACAAATTAGTCTTAGAAAAAGTACAACCAGAATGCTACTTAAAAGCGAGGATGGCAAGATTTGCACTCACTTTGAATGCATCATCAGGAAAGACTAATCACTATAAAAGGACATCAAGTTTGGTAAAGTAGAAGGTCAGCAAAAATGAAGAAAACACTCAATGAGATGGTTTGGCATATTAGTCACAACAATGGACTCAAATATACCAATGACCATGAAGATGGCAAAGGATTGAGAAAAATTTCATTCTGTTTTACATAAGATTGCCATGATTCAAAGCCTAATTGTGGACAGCTAACAAGAACAGCAACAATATTAATAATAATAGTAACTTATGAGTTTAGCAAATGTTAGAGTCAAAATCAAATAATATTTACTATGATATTCCTAGTAATTATATTAATAAATACAAAATGCTCATCTCCCCAAAGAATACCTCACAAGATATTTGAGAATGTAAAACCTGAAGACATGTCTGTTTATTAAACACAAAAGTTTATCCTCTATTATCTGGCTATTTTACTTTAAGTTATGTTATTACAGAGGTTCCCAGGCTGCAGAAAATTCCACTGCAGCTTGCTTGGCCAGCCTTGCCATTTCCAGTTCCATACCTTGGCAGGCCTTTAAATTTGCATCAAAATTCCAGTTCCTTTGCTTGGCCTGCCCCAAGAAAATCCTAGTGCCTGTGTGGTATGATTAAGAACATTGCAGATGTAACTTGTATGAACTCACTACCTGTAAACCCCTTAAAAATAATTTTTTCCCTCACCCTGATTGCTTCCTTTCCTTGCGCAATGAAATAAAGGCACCTTTACACTCTCCCAGCTCAGTCTCTCGTTTACTGGATGATATGAGTCCCACCAACCAAAACCTGGGGTTTCTACTCAGTAACACTGTGATATAAACATAACATCAAGTTCACAGCTACTGATCCCAAGTTCTCCTGACTCTAATTCATTCAAATTTCTACTAAATAAGATTACCTACATAAAACTTCAAAAAAGAAAAAAATTACTAATTATGGAGACTTTTTTGCCCTTTGGATTTCCTAGACAGTTGAATATGTAAGCCAGATGGCCCTGGTCTTATTTTTGTGCTTACTAGTGATGTTGTTGTTGTTCTCAGGTGTGTCAAGTTGGTTCCAACTCACAACGATCCTGTGTACAACAGAACGAAACACTGCCAAGTCCTGGACCATCTCACAATCATTGCTATGTTTGAGCCCATTGCTGTAGCCACTGTGTTACTCCATTTCATGAATGAAGAAATCTGTCTTGGATGAAGTACAGCCAGAATACTCCTTACAAGCAAAATGGCATGACTTTATCTCACATACTTTGGACATGTTATCAGAAGGGGCCTGGAGAATTGACATCATGCTTGGTAACATAGAGAGTCAGCAAAAAAGAGGAAGACTGTCAATGAGATGGATTAATAGTAATAAACACGATTGAAGTAAGTTATTATGTGCCAGATATTGTACTAAGTTCTTTATATGTATTATTTTTTTAAACCTCCCACTGACTTTGAGGAAAGTACTGTTTCTTTGATGATTTTACAAATGATGATGATGATGCTAAAGCACAGAGAGACTAAGGAAGCTGCACAGAGCCATAGAGCTAGGAAGTGACCTACCTGGGATTTGACTTAAGTCAGTTTGTCTCTGGAGCTCTAAATCTTAACCTCCATACATCGTATTAATTAAGTTACATAAAGGCAAATTAAAGTTATTTTAGAGTACTGTGTTTTACTGAATGTAACCCTGGGTGATACAAATAGGTACTGTGATTGACTGCTAACCTAAATGTTGGCTGTTCTAGTCCATCCAGAGGTGCCTCTGAAGAAAGGCCTGGCAATCTATTTCTGAAAATCAGTCATTGAAAATCTTATGGAGTGCAGTTCTACTCTGACACACATGGAGTGGCCATGAGGTGAAGTGGACTTGATGGCAACTGTTTTTTGGTTGATTTGATTTAATAATTTTTTTATAAATCTATTTTAAATTAGTTTTTTTTTTTTTTTTTTTTTTTAGGTTAAACAATATGATGAAATGCATCTAAAAAACTTGAGAGGTTATTTTTAATTATAGTCCTTTTGGTAACATGGTCTGTAGGTTCCTAATGTATAGTTTAGAATTAAATTTAAATGATATATTCTTAAAGGAATATCAATTTAAAATAAGATGGCTTGTATTATATCTAAATAAATAAGTTGCAAATATTCGCTTCATATATAATAACACTATTATACCATTTTTAAATATATGAGGGTGGAGTGGTATAAATTTACCTTTCTTAATGTGGTTTTTGGAGAGGCATGTGACCTTGAATGATATTTGACCAAGATAACATCTAACATCGTCTACAAATTAATTACATCAAACCTGCATTACCTTTAAAGAATTTAGCTGTTAATTTGTCAACATTCTCAATAATCTAATGCCTCCATATTTACATTAAAAATATGATAGTTTTTCATAAAAAAAACAAACTCATTGCAATCAAGTCAATTTCAACTCATTCATAATTACCGTATAGGACAGAGTAGAACTGCCCCATAGGGTTTCCAAGGTTGTAAATCTTTAGAGAAGCTTGACGGCCACATCTTTCTTCTGTGGAGTGACTGATGCATTTGAGCCACTGACATTTTTGGTTTGTAGCCCAGCCCTTAACAGCTTAACATCTCTGCCACCAGCAGTGGCATCACTAGGAGGGCGTGGGAGGTGCGTACCACACCAAATGACACTGTCAGAGGAGGTGACACCAAAATGACTGAGTATAAAATTTTCATGCAGAGTTTCAGCAGAAATTTATTATTTTTATACAAATATTCCCATAGTTAGGTATAACAACAAAACTTTAATATATATATTTATATATATATAAAATGTATCTATCTATATGTGTATACTTACATGGTTAAAACTCTATGCTAATTTACTTAAAATTTTTTTAAATTGTACTTCAGATGAAGGTTTACAGAACAAATGTTTCTCATTAAACAGTAGCACATGTATTGTTTTATGACATTGGTTAACAACCCCACAACATGTCAACCTTCTCCCTTCTCAACTTTTTTTTTTGATGAAAATACACATAGCCAAAGATACACCATTTCAAAAATTTCTACATGTACAGTTCAGTGACTTCGATTATGTTCTTCCAGTTGTGCTCCTATTCTCACTTTAGATGAAGATTTATAGAATAAAATAGTTTCTCATTAAACAGTGCACATGTTGCCCTATAACAATGAGTAACAACCCCACTACATGTTAACACTGTCCTTACTCAACCTTGGGTTCCCTGTCACCAGCTTTCCTGTCCCCTTCTGTCTTCTAGTCCTTGTCCCTGGACTGCTGTGCCTCATTAGTCCTGTTTTGTTTTATGGGGCAGTCCAATCCCCAGCTGAATGATGAACCTCAGAAGTGACTTCACTACTGAGCTAAAAGAGTGTCTGAGGGCCATACTCTAGGGGTTTCTCTGGTCTCTTTAAGTCCAGTAAATCTGGTCTTTTTTGTGTGTGTTAGAATTTTGTTCTACATCCTTCTGCAGCTCTATCCAGAACCCTCTGTTGTGATCCTGATGCTAATTTACTTTTTGAACCTTGTAATGCACTCTGGTCAGAGCTGTCATTATTACTCAATTACAATGACACTTTGAATCATGTGGTTCTGTCTGCACATGCTATGAGCATGTGCTGTTGTTTTTTTGCTGCCAGTATTTTTATAGTTGCTGATTTTGTCAAATTTTCTGGAGTTTTAGCCACAATATTGTGGTCATCAGTATTCACGAACCTGTATCAATAACTTTTTCTTATAAAGAAGTAGTAATTAAAGGAAAAGAAGGAGTGATACATGAGAATTACAATTTACAGGTAACATGGGTACAAAAAACATTACTAAGGATTCTGTGTGGTCTGGTACGGAAGGAGGTCCATGAGGGGGTGATGACAACATGAGTTACTACACTGGGTGACATCAACCCTAGTGACGCCACTGGCCACCAGGGCTCTTTGGGTTTTCATTAAAAGGTTTTATTTTTTTGTTTGTTTCCACTTTATTCATTTAATTTTCTTTTTTAAAATTCACTTATAAAATTAGAGCCAGGCATGAGCATTTTGACAGGGTAATACCAATGACCTTATGCAAGTTAATTGCTTCAAAGTCTAGTCTAAGTTCAGGCTTCTACTAAGTCCCTTTTGTACAGACCATAAAGTTGTCACTATTTCTTCTCATTTTGAATCTTAACAATACTTATTTTAATTGTCTGTTTATTATTAATAATTAAGAACAGTTTCTGACTAGCCCTTATAAGCATTGTTGTCTAACACTAATGTATATATAATCTGTATTTTTATGGTGTTAGGTATATTAAAGTTTCCTTAATATTTATTTACCTGTATAAAGAATTTTCATAACTAACTGCTCATTAATTTATTCCTCAATAAAACTTATTGAGAACATAAAATGTATGTAGCATGCTTAAAGGCTCTAGTTTATGTAGAAGATAATTAAACAATAGTTTTTCTTAATAAATATTCAGTCATATATACTGGGCTAAGTGTGAATCATTTAAGAAATGTGTGAGCTGAACACTATTTAAAAATGTATAACAACCCTCAGTACATCCATATTGTGTGTAAGGATTGTTCTAGGTTCTGGTGAAAACATGGGTAAATATCCTCTTTCATGGGATATACATGCTAAAGGGAGAGACAAACTCTGGCTGGGAGAAAATAGATATAAAATGACTTAATTAGTGATAAATGCTATGGAAAAATAAACTAGTTAATTTTCTCCCTTTTATTAATTCTTATTATGTAAATGATGGTTAAAAATTGGAAAATATGCAAAATTCAACTTTATTTTCCTATGAAAAGATAGAACATGAAAACGAAGACTGACTTGGTTAAGCTGATAATATTTCCCATTTTGAGTAGAATTAATCAAATTAGGTTTGCGTACTTGTTTTTACGTATTTATTTAGTGAGCTAGCAATAAATTTTTATTAAAGAGAACATGTATTCATTTATTCCACAAGTAAGTATTTAATGTCTGTTACATGTTAGATATCTGTATGTAGTGTAAGATAAACAAAGCTCCTATTTACATAAAGTTTATATCTAAATTAAAATCTCTTATAATTTTGTTTCTTTCAACACGGAAGTATTATTTTCAATGATACTTTATGGTTAACAGTAAATAATATACATTTGCTACATGATTATTAGTTTGCTAAATTGGAGATAGAGCAGCCCTGGTGGCAAAGTTGTTAAAGCCCTTGCCTGCTAACCAAAAGGTCAGTGTTTTGAACCACTAGCCACTCCACGACAGAAAGATGTGGTAGGCTGCTTCAGTAAAGATTTGTAGCCTATGGGTCATTTCTACTCTGTTCTATAGGGTCACTATGAGTTGGAATTAAATCAACTGCAGTGGATCTGGGGTTTTGGTTTAAAGTGGAAATATTCTATCTATTCAAGTGAATTTCATATATGAAATAACTCTCATTGTAAAATGAGTATAAAAATGTCAAATATGTCACTACCATTCAATGCATAATGTCTACTATCTTTAAAGTTATTTATATCTGGTTAAGTGCTATATAGCTTTTTTTTATGTTATTCCCTAGTTAGCTTATGTAAAGTCAAACTATTGCTATACATTTATAAAAAAATGTAGATACATTTTAGTCAATAATTTCGTGTTAGGTGCTTTAAAAATGTATCAAAAGCAGTGAAGACTAAGCTAAGTTTAGAAATATTAGCAAAGTTACAAATGAGCCTCCTCAACTAATTAAAAAGGTCAGTGCTTTCTTGGAGATGTGGTAGGGGGAAGAACTAGGAACTGCAAAGAGGTAACAGAAAACTTTTGGGGATGATGTGTATGTATTACTATCTTGATTGTGGTGAAGGTGTAATGGCTGTATACATATGTTAAAACTTGCTTATTATATACCTACTATGTGAATAGCTAATCTTTGAAAACACTATAATTTATTTAGGGCAATATAGAGTGCATAGATAAAAAATTGGAGCCCTAGTGGCACAGTGGTTAAGAGCTCGGCTACTAACCGAAAGATCAGCAGTTCAAATGCATCAGCCGCTCCTTGGAAACCCTATGGGCAATTATACTCTGTCCTGTCAAGTTGCAATCGACCCCATGGCAGTGGGATTGGGAGATTAAAAAATTACAAATTATTGAAGTCCAGAGAAGACACCATTATTTTGTAAAAGGCAAAATTATAGAGCTAGTAAAAAGATCAACCACACGATATTATGCATTTGTCAAAATCCATGGGATTTTATGACACAAAAAGTGAATCCTAATGTAAACTTTGGTCTTCAGTTAATAATAATGCATCAATATTGGTTCATCAATTATGACAAATGAACCATAAGGGTGCAAGATATTAATAATAGGAGAAACTGTGTGGGGAGGGAGAAATGGTACACGGAAACTCTCTGAACGTTCTATACAATTTTTCTAGACACCTAAAACTGCTCTAAAAATTAATTACACTAAATGTCAAAAAAAAATAAAAAACTATGAATTATTGCATTTCAGGGGAGAGAGCACTGTTGTCTGAGATTCCATGAAGATATTGGTTCCCCTTGAAGGGAGAATAAGATAGGGGAGACACTGAGAAAGGGCAAGAAGACAAATGCATTTAAATGTATAAAAATGGTGTTCTTAAACTTTATTGAACATAAAAATCACTGGAAAGTTTGTTAACAATTCAGATATTTGGGCCTCACAGTCTGATTTATATCTGAGGTAGGACCATTAATTTGCGTTAAAAACAAAGCATCCATGTCCCAGATGATCCTCATAGAGCTGAACCTTGAATCAAGGGTTGAGGAACACTAATAAAGGGGAAGAAATTCCCAAGTCAGGCTTGGATTGAACTAACTATGTTCAAATATGTATGCTCAGAACTGATTTAGTGTTACTTTTAAGTACCTACATATAGAAAACTTCAAAGAAAATACAGTGGTTGAAATTCAGTTTTGAATTTTAAAATCCATTTTGACGCCAAACAATATTTAATTCAATCTAGACTCTTTGAACTATCATACTGAAAAGAAAAGTCAAAAGTAATTATTTATTTTAGTTGTGTATTATTGGTTGATGTTTGAAAAAGTCGTCATTAAATACTTGACTTCGTTTTTCGAAAAGGTCATTATAAGAAAAAAGAAACTTTCACGTTTTCTGTTCTATGTAGTAGGAACTTTCATAGATGTAAATGCTTTGAAAACAAATTTCCTAATTAGATTTTTATAAAGAGATATCCTCAACTGCTCAACTTCACTGGGCAGTTCAAAGTCAATTTGCAATATAATCCCTTCTAAAAAAAGGCAAAGTAGCAATCTCATCTGGTTTAAGAAAGTAAAGGAATGAATTTCATTTTGGTTTTGGCTGATTTTTTTTTTTCCACAAAAATACTGATTTATACAACTGTCCGGTTTGAATGCATACAACACAGCTTTCTCAGATTGAATCCAATTGATTTTCTATAACAATGTCAAGCATTCAATACATCACAGGAGCAGTGGGACTGTAATAAATAACCCTTTAAGAAAGAAAGTGATTTTTCTTTCCTTAAATGCATAGGTAAATATTGCTTTTTTTGTATGTGTGGTTTTTTTTTTTTTCTTTTTCTTTTTCAATCTGTAGAAGCTAAAATATTCTGGATTCTTCAGTTTTAGAATGTCTTTAATCTCTAATCATCTCCTAAGAAACATTGTTTTCCTTATGACCTTCTTTTCATATTGCCTCTGCGACAATTGTTAGAACCGTTTTAAGTCTGAGTTAAAGCCAATGGATTTGCAGTAAAGAAAAACAAACAAAAAAAAAGGAAACCAAAACATCACTATCCCAGATGGTCCTAGTAGAGTCAGTCCTATAGAACTGACTGTCATCTACTTTGTAAAAGGTAGGCGATGTGCAGTGCTCCATGAGAGCCTGGGCATCGACTTTAATTTTACCTGGGGTACTGCAAAAGAGTAACTTTGAGGAGTACCATTTCTTATGAATGAGAACGTTAACAAGTACCATACTTACACTTCAAAATTGCAATTTTTTATGAGTTTTATTATATTTTAAATATTATTTTTAGTTGTAATTATTCTTGATCTTTTAACTTTACTTATGTTTTGTATGTTTCCATGATGCCTTAAATCCCATGAAGTATAAGTCACTACTGTGCTTTCAAATTACTTATGTATAATCACTCATAATATGAATTTATAAATAGAAATATGTATACCTTTTTTGAGGCTCTCTAACATTAACTATAAATCATTAGAAACCTGTAAGTCACTAGAAAGTTATTTAGAAAACTTCTGAACTTAGACATAGAATCGTGATGAATGTGGTAAACAACCATTAAGTTAGGTCAACTTTGACACAGCATGCTATGATAAAAGAACACATAACATAGTTAACCTTTGCAAAATAGCTTTGAGACATAAGTCTAAACAGCCTCTCTAATCTCTAACCCTGGAGAAAAGACATAACATACTAGCCTTTGACATCACACTGGGCCTTATCATGTCAGGTCAAGGTGAGAATTTCACATATAAACACTGAATTTCCTGTCACTCACTGAGAGAAGGAAGAGGCAAAGGGATGTTTCTCTAGTCTCTTACTCTCTCTGAAGACGGTGAGCCTGCTGAGACTCCGCCCACTGCCATGGACCTCAAACTCTAGCTAGGAGACCGCCACTGAGTTCAAGTTCTGGTCAAATCTTACTCCCAAGGCCTCTTGTAAAAAGTAAAAAGGCTTAAGTATATAGCTATGAACTCTAACAATTGAACTAACATTGTAATTGTTAATTCTGTTTCTCGGGTTCTAAATGAATGTTGTGAGATTTTACTTGTATGCCTTGCCATGACTACCTTGCAGTAAACTAAACACGTTTATGCATGACAAACCTGAATATCTCTGTATTAATTTTCCAAGATAAAATCCTACACAACTTATTTGAAATAAAATAGTTAAAACAATGATTATATATTGTACATTTATATTTTATACGTGTTTTATAAGTGATATGTAGAAAATGTGTTACTTTTTGTGTTGATTTTTACTCATTTTCCATCCTTTTTATATGTAATTTGCCAGTATAGAATTAAGTTCATTAGACATCATTTCTGTGTTAGTAAAAGTGATTTTTAAAATATTTGTCAAAATATAACATCATATTAATGTTTTAAGAACATTAGAAATGTCACTGGATTTTGAATGTAAAATAGCAGTTACACAAGTGAAGCAGATTTGTATAATGACACGTGAAATACAGAAAGCAAGCTTTAGCTTCCTGGGGATGCTATAACAAAAATAACAAAAGTTATATGGCTTTAAAGAACAGATATTTATTATCTAGTAGTTCTGGAGGCTAGAAGTTCAAATCAGGTTACTGGTGGTGTCAATTCCTTCTGGGGGCTTTGGGAGAGAAACTATCTTATGCCTGTCTCCTAGTTTCTAGTGGCTGCCCAAAATCCTTGATGTTCCTTTGGTGCTTGAAGATGTATCTTCACAGGTTATCTTCCCTCTGTGTAACTCTGCCTTTGTGTCTTTTTTTCTGCTTTATTGGACACTACTCAAAAAAGATTAGGACCCATCATACTCTGGTATCCCCTTGTTAACCAATTACATCTGCAAAGAAAAACTCCATCTCCCCAAAGAAGGTCACATTCACAGGTATAGGGGTTAGGGCTTCAACATATGTATTGGAGGACACAATTCAATCCATAAAATAGAGAATCAATTCATATCCATATGCTAAGGATTCATGTGAGTGACGAGCACATTTTATATTATTATACAGGAAGTTTTAAGTGGTAAACTGAATTAGTTTTCTTGGGATGTCATAACAAAGTAGGAGAAAGTGGGTGACTTCAAACAACACCAATTTATTATCTTGCAGTTCTGGAGGCTAGTAATCTGAATTAAAGGTGTCAGTAGAACCAAGGCTCTAGGAGATCTTTCTTGTCTCTTTCAGTTTCTGGTAGCCCCAGACATTCCTTAGCTGGTGGCTGCAGCATAACTCTGTATCACATGACATTTTTCTCTCTGTCTGTCTTTCTGTGTCTCTTCTTCTCTTTTATAAGGACACCACTTATATGGGATTAAGACCCATTCTTCTTCAGTATGAGTCCAAGTTAACTGATAGCTTCTTCAAAGACCTTATTTCCCAACAAGTTCATGTTTACAGGTATCAAGGGTAAGGAGTTCAACCTATCTTTTGGGGGTGCAAAATTCGATCCATAACAATTACCAATAATAATTACTAACTTTTTAATTTTTTTGGAACCCTGGTTGCAAAGTGTTTAAGAGCTTAGGCTGCTAATCAAAAGGTCGGCAGTTCAAATCCACCAGCTGTTCCTTGGAAACCATATGGAGCAGTTCTACTCTTCCCTATAGAGTTGTTATAAGTCAGAATTGACTCAATGGCACACAACAACAGCAACAATTTTTTTTAGTGGTTATTTAATGAGCTTTCATAATGTCTTAAAATATTAATTATCTTATTTATCTTATAACAATCTTATGAGAAATGCTTTTATTCACATTTTACAGTTAAGGAAACTTAGATATAAACATGGTAGATCACTTGCCTAAGATAATAAGTTAGAAAAGGAATCAATACTGCAGTTTGACTCTCAGGCCCACAATCTTGACCACTAAAAATGTCTTTTGATTCTTTTACACACAACTGGGTAGGCATCTATGTAAAACAAATTGCCAATGTCATTTCTTTTACCTAGTTAATATATCTAACATATCATTTTTTTTGTGTGTGTCACTATTCTATATTAGAAATGTAAAACTATTGCAAAGCCTTTTCATCAGGTTTCTTGTCTTTTAAACATATGTTATCACCCATTTAGTCTGTGTCTTAAGCTGAGTTCTCTAGAGAAGCAAAACCAGTAAAGTGTATAAATATATATAGAGAGATTTATATCAAGAATATGGCTCATGCAGTTATAAAGGCTAGAAAGTCCCTAGTCCATGGGTCAGATTAGAGGCATCTCCTGATTCACATAGCTGCAGAGGCTGGTGAACTCAAGATCGGCAGGTCAGAGAGCAGCACTCTTGCTCACAGTCTGTGAAGATCAATGAGTCTCAAGATTAGCAGGCAAGACAGACGGTAAGCTACTAGCTCAAGTCCCAAGAACCAGAGGTCAGACAAACAGGAGCCAGCTGTAGGTTCCAGTGCAAGCAAAAAGCCCCTGAGCCTTGCCTGAATGTCTGCTTATATTTGATGCAGGCCACACGCCCAACGCCCAACTGATTGACTACTCACAGCAGATTCCACCATGGGGGTGATCACATATCAAATCTCAACAGGGAAGTGATCACAACATTATACAACTGCCAAAACACTGAGAATCATGGTCCAGTCAAGTTAACACACAATCTTAACCATCACAGTCCACCCCTTGTCAACTTGGCACCTATACACATCTCCTTAAACCATACATAATCTCTGAATAAAGACAATTATAAAGTCATATTTGGGCCTAACATGATACAATGAACACACATACAACAGAAAATATACTAGCCCTGTTTACATCTTACGTTTTGTAACTGAAGAAAACAAAAATATTGGGGTACATTATACAAAGCAGAAATATTCATAACAATTACAGTCCTCGTTTCTGCAACTGGGTTATGTGGCCATAACTTTTTCTTCTACCACTCATTCCATATTTCCTTTGCCCTCAGCAAGCACCTCAGCTGGTTGTGGTTCTTTGTCTGGTAGGGTGACCCAAACTTTCATTCCTGAAGGTTTGGGCCATTAGTATTCATGTCGGAATTGGGTTGCTCTAATTTTCCATTGACTTTAATCACAGACCATGGTAATACTAGAGATGACCTAAGGGATCTCATGCATTCCGGACATACTTTTCTTTGCCTCCATTATGTACTATCAATGCAACTTCCTTTTGGTAATCAGGATCAGTCACACCAGCCAGTATGGTAACTCCCTTCTTTGCCTGTTTTTCCAGAGGCATAAGGAGCCCAAAGTGGCTAGCTGGCATTCTTAGCTTCCAGTTCAATGGAATCAGTGATGTATCTCCAGGTGGAGCTTTTCTTCCTTTGGAACTAAGACCTTTAAATCTGCGGAGCATAAGGTCGCAGGGGCAAGAAGAGATCTTGTTAGTGAGTCGTAAGGGTAATAATGAGTGGTGTCACTCCCATTTCCACCCCTTGATTCCTGAACACATGAATCCTGATTATGGAAGAAAGAGCACCCTATATTGGATGCTGGTTTAGAGCATATACAACCTCCTGGAGAACATTGCCCCAGCACTGCAAGGTATTGCCACCTAGCTGGTGCTGTAATTGTGTCTTTAGAAGGTCATTCCATCTTTCTATCAAGTCAGCTGCTTCAGGATGATGGGGGAACATGTTAAGACTGGTTAATTTCATGAGCATTGGCCCATTGCCACACTTCTTTTGCTGTGAAGTGAGTCCCTTGATCCAAGGCAATGCTGTGTGTAATACAATGGTGGTAGATAAGGCTTTCTATAGGCGGGAAACAGGTCAAAGGAGCTACTTCCATTGCTCTCCAAGAAAAGAAAAGGACCATTTCTGAAACATCTTGGAGACCAGTAGAACTGTTGAAAAGATTACGGGAAGAAGGGCCTTCCCAATTTCAAAAGGTGGGGCCATGATCTTCTGGATCTCAAAGTGTGGGGCTACAGCCTCCTAGGTTTCAAAGTGTCAGATCTTTGCCAACTCAGTTCCAGAGTGTGGGGCTGCTGTTAAGGTGTGCCAGCGGGATGGGGATGCTGCCCAAAGCTGAGGGAGTGGGGCTTCCATTCCCAAGGTGCAGAAGAACAGGGTCTGCTGGGTTGAAGAGGTAGGTTTGCCACTCAGATGGACTAAGAGAATGGGGCTGCCTAAAGCCAATGGAGAAGATTTGCCATCCCAGAGGGCCTGAAAGGCAGAGCTGATGCGCAGAACTGAGGGGCCTCCACCTAGAATCCAGAAGGCATGGCCAACACCCAGAGTCTAGCTGGTGGGATCATTGCTCAGATGGTCTCATAGAAAAGAGGATTATTTACAAGCCTTGAGAGCTAATGTAGAAGAGATTAAACAAGCAGGCAGAGCAGAAATGGGGAAAGATAGATGCCATACCACATGAAGATCACCAAGAAGCAGAAGCTCAGCAAAGACAAGGACATTCCTCCAGACACAACAGAGAGAGAAAGCCTTCCCCTAGAGCCAATGCCCTGCATTCAGATTTCTAACCTCCTAAACTGTGAAAAAATAAACTTCTGTTTGTAATTTCCATTATAGTAGCACTAGATAATTAAGACAACTTCCATAACTGGGGAAACTGAGAGGGCAGTAAAAGAAAAATGGAAAAATTCATGTTTTTATGAATTCATAACTGAAAAGTAGAATTAAAAAAACACAACCTGTTGCTGTTGAGTCCATTCTGACTCATAGAGACCCTATAAGACAGAGTAGAACTGCCACATAGAATTTCCATGGAGTGCCTGGTGGACTTGAACTGCCAACCAGGGTTCCCAGAAAGTAGAATAGTTGTCAGAATATGATATCTTGATGGGATTCATTTTGTCTAATTCAGATTAAGCATAATATTTTCCCCCGGTACATTAATATTGATTATTTACCATGAGAGCCAATTTATCAGCAGTCTCAAGGATGTTTGTATCTTTCTAAAAAAAAAAGCTAAGGGAACCCATAAGATATACAATTTGGATTTATATCTGATTTCATGTTACAAGTTAAAACCAAACAAACAAACATGTATTTTTTACCGATTAATGATTAGGTTAGATAAAGTGAGAATAAGAGAAATATAATTTATAGAAATGAGGGAATTTTTCCATATTTTTAAAATGATGGTTATTAAAAATGAAAGTACTTAAAGTGATAATGATTTATTAGTGATTTTTTTCCATCCTTTTCTTATTCATATAAAGTACTTTCTATTATAGTTTAGTACTTAAGAATAATGATTGAATATAATATTATTAAATATGAAAAACAGTTATAAATTCTGAGAATCTCATGATTAAAAAAATAGTTTTTCTTAGATACGAGGTATTTAGGGCTTAATGTAATATCAGCTGCTTAAAAGCAATGTAGAATAAAGCATGCCACAGCCAACGATTAGGAATCAGCAGGACTCAAGAGCTTCTATGCTATTTTGCATTTTATGTGTTTACAAAGCTGCAACCTACTGGTATTTAATTCCATATTTACTGTCTCTTGTGTCTCACTGCACAGCAGGACATGGAATGAGCAATAAACATGTTATCGTAAGTATTGTACTGAATGAAAATTTAATTAAATCACAACTTTTTTGTAATTTCTTTTCTGTGTCACCCTTGGGTTTGACATCATCAACTCATTCATTTTATCAATTTAACCGCACTGAATAACAAAACTGTGTTGAAATAATTTGATATATGTTAAAGTTTCAGTAGAATAACAGATTCATTTTGAATATATTAGTATGTAAGAGTTATTTAATCTTGCTGACTTGAATAATTATATATATATAATTTAATATGCTAATTGTCTGGCCTACTTAAAAGCATAGTAAAGTTACATGATAAGAATATCAAACAAATTCTATAAATGCTTCATTTGAATTTAATTATATACACATATTTTTAAATTTTTCTGTGAATATACATGATCAAATTATTTTACTTATACTCTTACAAAGAAATTAGTTTTTACATTGATAATCTATCATATAATTTGTATATTTTTAAATGATTGATTTAATTAAGCAATTCATTTCTTAGTAGGGAAAAAAATGTGGAGAGTTTTTCACATGGAGGTGTGTGAGTGAAATAATTATTTTAAGTGCATTGTTCCTTTATAGCATTGTAGACCTATACAGAGGGAAAAGGTTAAGAAGGGAAAACATGAAGAGAAAATATATAATATTTGCTTACTTAACACTACTATAAAAAAATGAAGGCATTGTTTTACCTTCAGGTTAAAAGTGAAAAGAAAATTAGAAGAGAAATTGGTTAGCCAGAGTGTATTGCCAGATGATTCTCAGAATTATGATAAAGATCTAAAGAATTTACATCAAAATAAGAAGAATTCAGATTTATAATTGATCTGGTTGAGATAAAGTTCAAAGAGAGATCCAAATACTGAAGACAATTAATATGGATCAAGACAAGCAGGGGCTCAGGTTTGAGAAATTAAACTGAGGCAGGGAAAGAAATATTTAGACCAAATCAGAGAAATAATCAACAGAGAAAAGGAATTCAATTCAATTCCTTAGGCACAAGAACTTTGGATGGAGGCAAAAGGTTTGGAAAAGTGAATGCATAAGCCGCAATAACCTGATTTTGAGCTAAAAGCTTAAGGAATATTAACATGTACCTTTTTCCCAGGTTAGAAATGGCTTCTATTCCTAGCACTGAGTATGTAGGTGAAAGTACAAAATGAAAAGTATCTGAAGAAATGAGGGAAATAGTTTTAAATATCATCTATATGTCAAGGCTATAATATATTTATTATATGATGAACTTCGGGAAATCCTAGATTAGTAAAATATGCATAGATAATGAAGGCAGAAAAATAAGGTTTTCTATTAGCTTTGTGACTTTGGTCAAGGTACTAAACGTCTCCTGAGTTACTTGACTTTTAAAATGAGCTTAGTAGTGCTTTTCAATAGAACAGTGGTAATGACTAAGTCAAATAATATATTAAAGTACCTATCATAGTGTCAAAGACATAGTAAATATTGAAAAATTCTGTGTCTACACATACATTATATAAAATACTGTAAAAAAATTGTCATAGAGTAGATTATGACTCATTGTGACCCCATATGTGTCAGAGTAGAATTGTGTCCCATAGGATTTTCAATGACTAATTTTTTAGAAGTAGATCACTAAGCTTTTCTTCCAAGGTGCCTCTGGTTGGACTCACACTTCCCACTTTTTGGTTTGTAGCCAAGCTTGTTAAACTTTTTGCACTACCCAGGGATTATAAAATGTTATACAGATATGCAAATGTAAAGAATAATGAAGTCTTCAGATATAACTTTCAGAAAACAATGAGATATTTGAAGTGGAAGAAAAAAATATCTTTTAAAATATGTTTATAATTTTTACCCAAGATAACATTTATTTCTCTTGTGTTTTAAAGAATCTATATAAATTAAGAAAAAAAAATTCAGTTGGAAATGTGTCCATGGAATTTAAGATGAAGGATGAATATTGTAAAAAACTTTCTTTTCACATTTTATTATTCTCTTTTAACTCCCAGGAAGATGAGATTGTAGCTCTGTTTGATAGTATAGTCTCCGTATCTACACTCTTACACTTCAGGTATGGTGCTGGATTAAGAGATATATGTCTTTAGTCTAAAATGTGAAGGATTTTTTATTGTTTTATGACATTGGTTAACAATGTCACAACATGTCAACACTCTGCCTTCTCAGTCTTGGGCTCCCTATTACCAGCTTTCCTGTCCCCTCCTGTCTTCCAGTCCTTGTGTCTGGACTATTTTGCCTCTTTAGTGTCGTTTTGTTTTATGCTGCAGTCTAATCCTTGGCTGAAGGGTGAACCTTGGGAGTGACTTCATTATTGAGTCAAAGGGTGTCTGGGGGCCGTACTCTGAGAGTTTCTCCAGTCTCCATCAGGCCAGTAAGTCTGGTCTTTTTTTTGTGAGTTAGAATTCTGTTCTACATTTTTCTCCAGCTTTGTCCTGGATCCTCTATTGTGATCCTTGTCAGAGCATTCAGTGGTAGTAGCTGGGCACCATCTGGTTGTACTGGACTCAGTCTGGTGGAGGCCATGGTATATGTGGTCCATTAGTCCTTTGGACTTATCTTTCCCTTGTAGCTTTAGTTTTCTTTATTCTCCCTTGCTCCTGAAGGGGTGAGACCAGTGGAGTATCTTAGATGGCTGTTCACAGGCTTTTACGACCCCAGATAAAACGTGAAGGATTTTTGAGGATCTTGGCAAGATATTACCAAGTGGCAAAAATAAATTATGAGATTCTTCATGATTATTTTAGGATTGAAGAAGAAATCAGTGATTTACTCAATTGTTTCTTCTACATTTTATTTTATGTCAGTAAAATCCTATGTAACTGGGTAATTCTCTCAATTGTTCTTTCTCTCTCTGTAAAATTAAAAAAATATACATGACTCTTTATAAAGTGTAAGTGTTCTATTGCCTTATCTTTTCAGCTTTTCTAAGCCTCTAAAATTATTTAATGACTTGGACTATAGTACGAAAAAGTATTGTATAAACCAACTATGTATCCACCAATTAGGAATGACGAGATGGAACTCTTACAAAGTGGGAAATGAGATCTTAAAATTTCTTTGAGAGATTCCCTCATCACACTTCTGCCTCCTTAACAAATTCATCTTACCATCCAATTATCAATACAAATCATATCTGTTAGGTGCCATTGAGTCAATTGTTACTCATAGTGATCCTATGTACAACAGAACGAAACACTGCCCGGCCCTCACATTTGTTGTCATTTTGAGCCCATTGTTGTAGCCACTGTGTCAATCCATTTCTTGAGGGCCTTTCTCAATCCATCTCATTGAGGACCTTCTTCTTTTTAAATGATCCTCTACCAGGTATAATGTCCATTTCCAGGGACTGGTCACTCCTGATAACTTGTCCAAAATAAGTGAGACAAAATCTCACCATTCTCACTTCTAAGCAGCATTCTGGCTGTACTTTTTCCAAAACAGATTTGTTCATCTTCTGGCAGTCCTCAGTATATTCAGTATTCTCCACCAACACCTAATTCAAAGAAATCGATTCTTCTTTGATCTTCCTTTCTTATTCATTGTCCTGCTTTTGTATGCATATGAGGCAATTGAAAATATCATGGCTTGGGTCAGGTGCACCTTAGTCCTCAAAGTGACTTCTTTGCTTTTGAAAACTTTAAAGAGGTCTTCTGCAGCAGATTTGCCCAATACAATGCATTGTTTGATTTCTTGATGGCTGCTACCATGGGTGTTAATTACACTACTAAAGGATTCTATAGGCAAAATATTGAAGGACACAGGAAGCATCAAAGGAAGTTGAAAGGAATACACAGAGTCACTGTACCAAAAAGAATTGGTTGATGTTCAACCATTTCAGGAGGTAGCATATCAGTGGTGTCACTAGGGTTGGTGTTACCTAGTGTGGTAACTCATGGTGTCACCCCCTCCCCAGCCTTGGATGGGTAGGGCTGGCTGACAAACTCCCACCCCAGTGGGTGGATGGCCTTGCCTCACCTTGCTCCCACACGGGGCTGAGCACCATGCCACGTGACCTCTCCCCTTCCAGCCCTACCCTCCACAGCTTTCCGCAGCTTCTCCCGTCTCCCATTAGCCAAGGCAAAGACCCTCCTCTCCACCCAGTGGAGGGAACTGTGGCCTGGCCACTTGTACCCTACCTGGTAGGTGACTGGGCGTGGGTGACAAGTTACTGCATTAGGTGACACCAAAGCTAGTGACTGGCAGTTTAATGGAGGGGTGAGGAGTTACCATACTGGGTGGCAGGTGACACCAACTCTAGTGATGGCACTGCCTTGGTAGCCCCTCCACCAAGGATCCACTGCCACCACCACTGCCATGGACCCTGGGGTCATTTTGGTGTCAACCCCTCTGTCAGTATCAGGGAGTGCGATTCACATCCACCACACCCCCGTAGTGATGCCACTGCAGCACATGATCAAGAACTGATGGTACTGAAGGAAGATCCAAGCTATACTGAAGACATTGGCATTAAAAAAAAAAGGCTCTAGGAAATGACCGAATACCAGTTGAGATGCTTCAACAAACAGATACAACACTGGAAGTGCTCATTTGTCTATGCCAATATATTTGGGAGACAGCTACCTAGAGAACTGACTGGAAGAGATCCATCTTTGTACCCATTCCAAATAAAAGTGATCTAATAGAATGTGGAAATTATCAAACAATATCATTGATATCACATGCAAGTAAAATTTTGATGAACATAATTCAAAAATGATTGTAACTGTACATAGACAGGGAACTGCCAGAAATTCAAGCCAAATTCAGAAGAGGATGTGGAACAAAGGGTATCATTGCTGATGTCAGATGGATCTTGGCTGAAAGCAGACAGTACTCTATGTAATGCATTTGACTGTGTGGATCATAACAAATTATGGGCAACACTGGGAAGAAAGACAATTCCAGAATACTTAATTGGTCTCATGAAGGACCAGTACACAGACCAAGAGGTAGTCGTTCAAACAGAACAAGGGAAAGGTATGCATCAGACTTGTATCTTTTCACCATACTTGTTCAGTCTGTATGCTGAGTAGATAATCCGAGGAGCTGGACTATATAAAGAAGAAGGCAGCATCAGGATTGGAGGAAGATTAATTAATAACCTGTGATATACAGATGACACAACTTTGCTTGCTGAAAGTGAAGAGAACAAATGGATATAAGGATAACAATTTGAGAATTAACATGAAAGAGTCCTGATTGTATGGAGAAATCTGAGATTTCTCTTCACCTTATTAAAACTGTATTTTTAACTTTGCAAAGAAATAAAGTCATATGTGTGACTCTTTTAATCAGCTACTCTAGTATTTGTTTAAAATTTCTTACATTTTTTTGGCATATAGTAATCTTGCTCTTATTCAAAATGATTATTTTAAAAGGAAAAAAAGCCTAAATTTAACTTTTACATGTATCAGTTGATCTATGAAAAATCATGATACTTGACATTCCTCTTTACTATGGGTGTGGTGAAAGAAAATGAAATAAATTACATAAGCATATAAAAACATAATCCACTATTCCAAATCTAGTGAACATCCTAGTGATGTTAGTTTCTTTAAACTCAGAACATATAAATGAGTATATGTAATCTGCATCTATTGTATAGTCAACATGCTAGATAATAAACTGAGTAAAAGACTAAAGTTACCTTAAAAATTTTTGAAATAAATAAAAAAAAAAAAAAGACACCTAAAAAACTAGGTGTCAGATTTTAACATGGCAATTAATTCCTGACCGTATCTCACTCCTAAGTGAATGTTTGGAAAGCACAGAAGATAGAGAACTGCAGGATTGTATCTCACCTGTTCTAACTTTTTAAAGAAGGATTTTAAAATACTGAGTAGGAATCAAAACCAAGGTGAAAACTTACCCTCATAAGTCATCAAGGATCCTTGTTGATAAGTTGGAATGTTCTAGATTACTGCTACTAAAATTAAAGACAAGTTGAAGACATTTGCTAAACAGCTCAGCGATGCCATCTTAGTTTAAAACTCATTTGTCTTTCTAATTTTTACTATTGGAAACGCCTACTGTGTTTTCAAATGCTTATTATCAACTCTAAATTGATCTATTAAGAACTTAATCTTCTTTTTTTTTTGGTAATTTTCCATTTAAGCGACAATCCTTTCAAGTTTATTTTTGCCTGTTATTTTACACAAAGCTGGAAGAGCTTTTCTGTAAACATCAATGTAGTGTTAAAAGCAGTACTTTCTTATACTATTTTTTTCTGGTTTCAAAATGTATAACAAAAACTCTTCATTTTTAAAACACAGCGACTTGTGTTTCATATTTGTAGCTAAGAGAAACATTGTCAAACATCATGGAATGACTATAATAACTCTATCCCTTCTTTGCTTAGATTAAACTACTAAACTCTTGTTAACTCTATGAGTAATATTTCTACAACAAAATACGTCTTTCAGAGAGAATGAACAAATGTATACTAGTGTGGTCATTAGTGGTATAATGTGGGGCTCACTAATTAATGTATGTATTTTAAGTTGTTGTATGTGCTACTGTGTTTATATTTGAGAAACACTAATAAAATGAAGAACTAACTAGACCTAAATTAGGAATACTAAACAATCTTACTGAAGTATTATTCATTATTATTCATAAGAAAAATAGGTCTCACGGAGCCCTGGTGTCACAGTGGTTAAGAGCTTGGCTGCTAACCAAAAGGTTGGCAGTTCAAATCCCAATCTGCTCTTTGGAAACCATATGGGGCAGTTCTGCTCTGTCCTATAGGGTCACTAGGAGTTGGAACTGACTCGACGGCCATGGGATAGTTATGAAATTAACTTTGAGATTAAACCAATCACCTCCAATAAAATTAAACGTTTTCGTTTGTCAGATGTTTTCACAGAACGTTGAATATAGACGTCTTCAATAGTTTAAAATAGCAATGACAACAACAATAAATATTTACTATGAATTATGTATTTGGTATACATTATCTTATTAAATCTCCACAATGAACTATGAAGTGGACATCATTACTATATTTCTTTTAATAAACTAATAGCTGATACTTTCAGAGATTAGACAATTGGCTTAAGTTCAGAAAGTTTGCAAGTGGCAAACCTATAACTCAAATTCTGCACGGATCTGTGTGAATCTTAAATGCACGCTCTCTCAACCATTGTGCATTATTTTATATATGTTGATATTGACCAAATAAATTATCTATTTCAATATATAGGTGCAGCACAGATTATGATTTTCAGGTAAGTGTGAGAATCTTCTATTGTCTAGGTGTTATAAAGTTTCTTTCAAATTTGGATCAGTTACCCTGAGATTGGTTCTCAATTTCTTTAAAACAAAAATATAAAAAAGAACAATATCTAATATCGTATTTAAAAGATGATCTAATATTCTCTTAAAAAAGTTTCATGTCTCTAAAATGGGATTTTTTACTATTATGTCCAAGGTTTTATTTTTACCTGTCTATTTTTCATTCAAAGAACCAATTGTACATTCTAATAACATCTTAGCCTGAAT
This sequence comes from Dugong dugon, assembly GCA_030035585.1. Classification (NCBI taxonomy): domain Eukaryota; kingdom Metazoa; phylum Chordata; class Mammalia; order Sirenia; family Dugongidae; genus Dugong; species Dugong dugon. Next base: position 43,091,070 of record CM057477.1, on the reverse strand, counting down.
TTTGAATTAAGCTGAAGGGCAATTACTTCCTAAGGAGACACAGAAATGTCAAAGACAAACTCAATTAAAATGTTTTCATGGTGATTCCTTCAGCTCTTCTTTATTTAAGATGTGAATATGTTTATAGTATTGTGTGTGTGTGTGTGTTTCCTACTTTACTGCATTTTATATTGCTTATCCCATAGTTTGGAGAGTGTGGCTCCTGTTTCTAAAGATTATCCATCATACTGAGTAAAATATATAATGTTAAAATGCCATTACATTTTCTAAGGGCTCAAAGGCTTCTGATTATATCTAGATCTAGGTCTATAAGTATATATAGATCAATAACTATAGCTAGATGTATTTCTACTATTTCTAGGTCTAAGTCAAAGTCTGTGTCTATGTATTCATATCTACACCTACACCTAAAACCTACATCTACATCTACTGTATTTTCATGCAAACAATGCAAGTCTTCTGCATTTGTTTGCAGCTGCACCCTCTCCTCCCACCCTTCAAGCACCCTCCCACGAACCACCATGTCAATCCTCTTCCTGTTGCTGTAAAAAAACTAGCATAGCACGCTTAAACGAAAATACTTTCCAGGGGGAGGGCACTGTCAGCAAACAAACACAGAAGGCAAGTACTATTTGTGTAAAAATACAATATTTTTCTATCTATATAAATTTTCCCCTTCATACAGTTGTTCAAATTGTTGGAGACAAATATTTTCCCCACAAATCTTGTTTTCTCCACACCACCCATATACAATTCTTTCAAGAATACTTCATATGACTGCACTATTCTGATCACCCTTTTCTTGACCTGCCAGTTAGGCAATCAAACCATAAACTCATTGCCGTTGAGTGGATTCTGACTCTTAGTGACCCTATAGGACAGAGTAGAATTGCCCGTAAGGTTTCCAAGCAGTGGCTGGTGAATTCAAATTGTCGATGTTTTGGTTAGCAGACGAATTCTTCACCACTGTGCCACCAGGGCTCATGTTATGCAATAGTCTGGTACAAATATTGAACTCAGTGTTAAAAACAATATTTTTGGACTTTTTTCCCCATACAAAAAGTTATACATACACTATTATGCGACTTTAATGGCTGTCCCCATACTGTGACAGCACACTCCTCCTTTCCACCCCTAATTCCCCATGTCCATTCAACCAGCTTCTAACCCTCTCTGACTTCCGATCTCACCTCCGGACAGGAGCTGCCCATTTAGTCTCTTGTATCTACTTGAGCTAAAAGGCATACTCCTCACAAGTATCACTTTATGTCCCACAGTGTAGTCCAATCCTTGTCTGAAGAGTTGACCCCGGAAATTGTTTTAGTTCTGGGCTGATAGAGCATCCAGGGGCCATGCTTTCCAGGGTTCCTCCAGTCTCAATCAGACCATTAAGTCTGGTCTTACTAGAATTTGAGTTCTGCACCCCACCTTTCTCCTGCTCCATCTGGGACTCTCTGTTGTGTTCCTTTTCAGGGCCGTCATTGGTGGTAGCTGGTCACCATCTAGTTCTTCTGGTCTCAGGCTGATGAAGTCTCTGGTTTATGTGGCCCTTTCTGTCACTCGGGTTAATACTTTCCTTGTGTCTTTGGTATTCTTCACTCTCCTTTTCTCCTGGTGGTTGGGACCAATTGATGCATCTTACATGGCTGCTTGCAAGCTTTTAAGACCCCAGACGCCACTCACCAAAGTAAGATGTAGAACATTTTCTTAATAAACTTTGTTATGCCAATTGACCTAGATGTCCCCTGAAAGCATGGTCCCCAGACCCCTGCCCCTGCTACTCTGTCCCTCAAAGTGTTTGATTGTATTCAGGAAACTTCTTAGCTTTGGTTTAGTCCAGTAAAAACAATATTTCAAATAAGGTTTACTGAGGAAGAATGTCATTACACAATCAATGTTTCTGGCCATTATACTTTTGTTAATTATGCCTCAAATTACACTATCTTTTTAGCATCCATATCACTCTGGTAGTTTATATTATTGACCTTGCCATCCATTTAAATACTTTGATAATTTTTATGTAAACTCCTGTTAAGTCAGATCTCCACTTTTAATTGTATTGTCAATTATTTCTGACATAGATTTTTCAAATATTGCTTGAATCAATTTCAGTTTTCTACAAGCTTCAGACAGGCATTTTAGAAAGTCTATAGTTAATTATTTATTATACAATCAGTGTCAAGCACATTGCAACTCTACAAACAACTTTTGGAAAAAAAGCAAGCAAGAACTGGCAAAACAACATCAAATTTATCATTGATCCCTTGATATGGTTTGAATAGTTTTATACACAACGTCTCTCCCCATGTTTGACATGACACAATTCTCCGCTTTTGGATTATCTTCTCCTCTTTTACCAGTGATTTACAGCCATGATTGAGGTGGATGTTCTCCAGTCAATAAAATATCACAAAGCTTGCCTTCTAGCGACTTCTGCCTTATCTACCAGTATTGTGCACAGTTCATAGTCTTTTGTACTTATTAATTATCTAAAAACTTCCCTGTATGCTAAAATTTTAATTTAAGCAAACATTACTCCTTCAGCTAAAGTGACATCTCCCTTCTACCCGATGGCTTAATTTTCTCCCTCTTTCTGTGATAATCTGGTATTACTAAGCCAAAATTAGGGACATTGCCCATTCTCCAGTGCTACATTCTCACAACTTTTCTAACACCTTATTCAACAATCTGTCCTCACTCTAAATTTACACCACTTTTATCATTATAAACTTATAAGAGACACCTCTCCCAACATTCTTGAAGAATTTTTAGTTTTAGTAAAATTGACTCATGATCCTGATTTCTCCCTACTCTGTCTTCTATCACTATTTTGTAAAATTGCACATACAGACGGGAAAGCTAAAGAAGCCTGGGATACAGTAACTACTCAGTTGATAAGCTTATGAACCATATAAAGTACACCCCAATTCCTGACTCCAGGTCCCATTCTTTTATCTTTTATTGTTGCCACATTTCCTTTGCCTTTATTTTGTTTTCCAATCTATTAAAAATTTTCTCCATTATTTACTTCTTTTCTAAAAGATTTCCCTAACTAATCTATACTCTAGATGGATTACATAAACTTTTAATTTATTAAATTTGCTAATTCTAATGTTTTAATAATTTTATTTTAATCACTCTGGCAATGACAAATCTGATATAAATTTAAGAATCTAATTTTCTCTTACACTGTTTTAGGCTATTAACCACTGCTGCTAAATTTACTTTGCACGACAGATGTATTAAAACTCAAAAAATCCTTTTAATTTATTCTCAATACTTATTCAAGCATTATGATTAAGTAACTTTATTCAGATCAAGTTAACTCTATTCTACTTATCAGAAAAATTATTGCCAGAAATTTACTACCTTTCTTTAAATTGTACTTTAGATGAAGGTTTACAGAGCAAATTAGTTTCTCATTAAACAGTTAATACACATATTCTTTTTTAACATTGGATACCAACTCCATGACGTGTCAGCACTCTCCCTTTCACAACCTTGTGTTCCCCATTTCCATTTGTCCAATTTCCTGTACCCTTCTGCCTTCGTGTCTTTGTCCCTGCGGTGGTGTGCCCATGTAGTCTCGTATACATGGTTGAGCTACATGTATTATTGTTTGTTTTATGGGCCTGTCTAATCTTTGGCTGAAGGGTGAGCCTCAGGAGTCACTTTAGTACTGAGTTAAAAAAGTGTCCAGGAGCCATACTCTTAGGTTTCCCCAGTCTCTGTCAGACCAGTAAATCTGGTATTTTTTGTGAGTTTGAATTTTGTTCTACATTTTTCTCCAGCTCTGTCCCAGACCCTCTGTTGTGATCCCTGTCAGAGCAGTAGGTGGTGGTAGCCAGGCACCATCTAGTTGTACTGGACTCAGTCTGGTGAAGGCTGTGGTAGTTGTGGTCCATTAATCCTTTGGATTAATCTTCCCCTTGTGTGTTTGGTTTTCTTCATTCTCCCTTGCTCCCGACAGAGTGAGACCAGAATATCCTAGATGGCTGCTTACAAGTTTTTAAGACCCCAGACACTACTCTCCAAAGTAGGATATAGAACATTTTCTTCACAAACTATGTTTTGCCAATTGAGCTAGATGTCCCCTGAGACTGTGGTCCCCAGCCCTATGCCCAGTAATTCAATCCCTCAGGGAGTTTGGATGTGTCTATGAAACTTCTATGACTTTGCCTTGGTCAAGTTGTACTGATTTCCCCGGTATCGTATACTGTCTTACCTTTCACCAAACTTACCACTTATCTATTGTCTAATTAGTGTTTTTCCCTCCCCACCACTTCCCTCCCTTGTAACCACCAAAAATTTTCTTTCTGTGTGTAAAACTTTTCATAAGTTTTTATAATAGTGGTCTCATACAGTATTTATTCTTTTGTGATTGACTTATTTTGCTCAGAATATTGCCCTCCAAATTAACCCATGTTGTGAGATGTTTCCAAGATTCATCATTGTTCTTTATTGTTGTGTACTATTCTGTTATGTGTATGTACCATAGTTTGTTTATGCATTCATCTGTTGATGCCCACTTAGGTTGTTTCCATCTTTTTGCTATTGTGAATAATGCTGCAGTGAACATGGTGTGCATAAGTCTATTTGTGTGATGGCTCTTATTTCTCTAGGATACGTTCCTAGGAGTGGGATTACTAGATCCTATGGTATTTCTAGCTTTTTAAGGAAGTGCCATATCATTTTCCAAAATGGTTGCACCATTTTGCATTCCCACCAGCAATGCATGGAGTTCCAATCTCTCTGCAGCCTCTCCAACATTTCTTATTTTACGTTATTTTGATTCCTCCCAGTAATGTCAAGGTGAGATGGTATCTCATTGTAGTTTTGATTTACATTTTTCTAATGGTTAGTGATTGTGAGCATTTCCTCATGTGTCTGTTAGCTGCCTGAATGTCTTCTTTGGTGCAGGGTTTGTTCAATTCCTTTGCCCTTTTTTAAATTAGATTATTTGTTTTTTGCTGTTGTTGTAGAGGTGTTAGATTTTCTTACAGATTTTAGAGATTAGACCTTTGTCAGATATGTCATAGATAAAAATTTTTTCCCAGCTGTGGGTTTTCTCTTACTCTTTTGTTGAAGTCTTTTGATAAGCATAAGAAGATCCCAGTTATCTAGATTATCTTCTGGTGTTGGTGTATTGTTAGTTATGGTTTGTATCTTATTTATGTAGTGTATTAAGGCCTATAGCATCGACACTATTTTTTTTTCTATGATCATTATAGTTTTTGGTGTTATATTTAGGTCTTTGATCCATTTTAAATTAGTTTTTGTGTATGGTATTAGGTATGGATCCTGTTTCTTTTCTTTTTCTACAAATGGACATCCAGTTTTGCCAGCACCATTTGTTAAAAAGACTGTCTTTTCCCCAATTTGATGGATTTTGGGCCTTTGTTGAAGATCAGGTGACCATAGGAGGATGGATTTACATATGGGTTCTCGACACTGTTCTATTGGTCAATGCGTCTGTGGTTGTACCAGTACCAGGCTGTTTTGACTACTGTAGCTATATAATAGGTTTTGAGGTCAAGTAGTGCAAGGCCTCCTGCTTTATTCTTCTTCTCCAATTGTGCTTTTCTTATCTGGGGCCTCTTTCCTTTCCATGTGAAGTTAATGATTAGTTTCCTATCTCATTGGTATTTGGATTGGATTTTATTGTGTTTGTAGAATTCTTTGGGTAGAACTGACATTTTCACAATGTTGAGTCTGCCTATCCATGAGCATGGTATGTTTTTCCATTTATGTAGGTCTCTTGATTTCTTATAATATGTTTTGTAGTTTTCTTTCTATAGGTCTTTTATACCCCTGGTTAGATTTATTCCTAAGTATTTTATTTTTTTAGGGGCTATTATAAATGGTATTGTTTTCCTGATTTCCTTTTTCATAGTTCTCTTTATTGCAGTATAGGAATTCAACTGATTTTTGTATGTTTATCTTGTATCCTGCTATTCTGCTGAATCATTCTATTAGTTTCAGTAGTTTCTTGTGGAATCTTTTGAGTTCTCTATACATAGTATCATATCATCCACAAATATAGATAGTTTTTCTTCTTTCTTACCAATTTGGATGCCTTTTATTTATTTTTCTTACCTTATTGCTCTAGCTAGGGCTTCCAGCACAATGTTAAATAAGAGTGGTGATAGAGAGCATCCCCGTCCTGTTCCTATTCTCAGGGAGAATGTTTTCAGCCCCTCTCTGTTGAGCATGATGCTGGCTGTTGGTTTTGTATACATGCCCTTTATTATGATGAGGAATTTTCCTTCTATTTCTATTTTATGTTGTTTTTGTTAGGTGCCCTCCAGTCAGTTGCGACTCATAAGGACCATAAGTACAACAGAACACTGCCCGGACCTGCACCACTGTTGTTATGCTTGAGCTTTTGTTGCAGTCACTGTGTCAATCCATCTTGTTGAGGGTCTTCCTCTTTTTGACTGACCCTCTACTTTACCAAGCATGATGTCCTTCTCCAGGGACTGGACCCTCCTGATAACATGTCCAAAGTATATGAGAGAAAATTTTGTCATCTGTGCTTCTCAGGATCTTTCTGGCTGTACTTTTCCCAAGACAGATTTGTTTGTTCTTTTGGCAGTCTATGGTATATTCAGTATTCTTTGCTAATACCATAATTCAAAGGCATCAGTTCTTCTTCTGTCTTCTTTATTGATTGTTCATCTTTCACATGCATTCTGTGGTATTTCCCTCTCCAGTTTTTTCCTGTTACTCTATAATCCTGCCTTCTTATTTTACTTTCTGATAATCTGGCAACTTTCTTTTAAATATCTCAGTTTTCTTTAATTGGCTCTCTCTTTTTTGCACTCTATTTTATTTCCCATTGTAGTTTCATTCATTGCCTTAGTTTCAACTATTGCGTCTTTACAGATGATTCACAAAATTCAATAAAGTGGCTGTGTAAGGACTCTATATAGAGACTATTTCAGGATAGAATGGCTAGATGAGTTAGTGTTGCATAGATTTTATCTGATCCATTTCCCCCTATAAGCTGCATAAAGTAGTACCACATAATGGGTCCAGATTTACACAATTAATTTTATTCAACTATGCTTGATGATGCAAAAAGGGACCTTGCCACTGTTAATGGAAAATATTTTTAATCTCTAAAAAATTTGTCTACGTCAGTATCCTACAAACCTTACCAAAAATTTCCCATTCCTTCCCTGCCAGTAACTATAGTTATACCACTTTTTTCCCCCTCCCAGGAGAACAATTATGCTCAGGAGACCTGTACCCAAGAAAACATGACATAAATTATGGTTGCTTCCAAAATTAGTGAAGCATGATTCTAGTACATTAATCTTGAGAAAGACTGAGATGATAGACCAACTGTCACCTGTTCAAAATATGTCACAAGAAAGCAGAAAACCTTCTGTGAACATGTCTGCTTTTGAAGTGTTCTGCAGAGAATAAAGCATATATTTGTCTCTGAGAGTGTGGGTGAAGTTTAAAATATTAAAAATAAAGATGAATCAAAGTAGCTTAGACATTTTATTCCAAATAAAAGTTAACAGTTTGGTATGATCTTTCAGTTAATATGAAAAATGAATTAGAATGCTGAGAATAGAATAACATCAACTACATTCACAGGCAAAGGATAGCTTTTTTTTTTTTTTAAGTGCTCTGTTTTACCTGGTATATTTTCAAGAAAAAAACATTTGTTACGTGTTTGGCTGCTCACCAAAAGGTCAACAGTTTGAATCCACCAGCCATTCCTTGGAAACTCTATTTGGCAGTTCTACTCTGTCCTCTGTGGTCGCTGTGAGTTGGAATTGACTTGACGGCAATGGGTACACAGCAAACTGTGCTTCAATTATCGCAATAGCATAATTTAAAAAAGAAGAAAACCGTTGTCTTTGAGTTGATTCCAAATCTCAGCAACCCTATAGGACAGAGTAGAACTACCTCAAAGGGTTTCTATGGAACAGCTGGTAGATTTGAACTGCCGACCTTTTGGTTATCAGCTGAACACTCTACCACTGTGCCACTAGGGTTCCACTAGAAATGGATAAAATTAAGAAGAAGAGTAAAGAAAATAAGAGAAGGAGGAGAGAGAGGAGTAAGAGGAAGCCCATTAAGTTCTATTCTAGTAATGTTACTGATATTTGAACCTAGCGCTGGTGGCACAGTAGTTAAGAGCTACGGCAGCTAACCAAAAAATTGGCAGTTCAAGTTCGTCAGCCACTCCTTGGAAACCATATGGGGCAGGTCTACTCTGTCTTGTAATGGATTTATCTGCAATGGACTCGGTTTACAGGTACTTTTTTTTTTTTTTTTCAACTATATGGATGTAACTCTGCCAGAACTCTCTAACATTGGAAAGTGATTCTACAGTCAATTACAAAACTTCTTATTGTTAAGTGGACAAAAAAGTGCCTGATAACCTGAAGGAGATTAATCGGTTACGTTCTTCAGGTTTGGGTGATATGTTTCAAACCACAGATTCAATAGGTGGATATTTTGAATCTTTTTTTTTTTTTTTTTCCTATTCCTCTCAACTGGTGTCTAAAATATTTTCATCAACATGCAATCTTAGTCCCAGATTTTGGCATGTTGCTGCCTCAGTAGACAGGGGGAGAAACTCACTCTAGCTTCTTCCTCAAAATTCTGTTTCTTCCTTTCCATCATGTCTTTATATACCCAACCCATTTTCTCCTTTACGTGATTGTCTTGGTGACCCTACATGGTTTGACAGTGATTCTCAATTGTTATTTATCTATCACACTGTATCTGTGTATTCCAAGATCAGGTTGCCTGGCTCCATCACTTGCTTACCTTGGCTGTTTGCTTAATCTCTCCGAGCTTCTGTTTCCTTATCTATAAAAAAATGAAAACAAAACAAAATTTTGATTCAGACTCATAGCGACTACATGTGACAGAGTAGAACTGCCCCCCCAGAGAATTTTCTAGGCTGTAATCTTTACAGAAGCAGACTGCCACATCTTTCTCCCTCGGAGAAGTTGATGTGTTCTAACTACCACCCTTTTGATTAGCAGCCCAGCATTGACACTGCACCACTAAGGCTCCTTTATCTATGAAAAGGATAATAATAGTACCTACTTCAGGGGTTGTGGTGAAGATAAGACATGGTGAAATACTTATAAATTACTATATCTTGCCTTGGGTAAGTTTTCAATATCTCTTTGCATAATTATTATTATTATCCTCTCCTCTGTTGAATTCACACCACTCATCTGTCATTTTGTCATACTGTGGTCTCTTGTGTGTTACTGTGATGCTGGAAGCTATGCCACCAGTATTTCAAATACCAGCAGGGTCACCCATGATAGACAGATTCCAGACTAAAACATACTAGGACGAAAGACATGGTAGTCTACTTCTAAAATAAAAAAAAAAAAGGATTGGGCAGAGAAAACCTTATGAATAGTAGCAGAACATTGTCTGATATAGAGTCAGAAGATAAGCCTCTCAGGTCGGAAAGCACTCAAAATACAACTGGGTAAGAGCTGCCTCCTCAAATTAGCATCAACATTAATGACCTGGATAGAATAAAATTTTCTGGACCTTCATTTTCTGATGTGGCACAACTCAAAATGAGAAGAAAGAGCTGCAAATATTCGTTAAAAATTGGAATGAGGAAAGTACAAAGTATGAATCTAGGAAAACTGGACTTCATCAAAAATGAAAGGGAACACATGAAGATTGATATCCTAGGCGCTAGTGACCTCAAAAGGACTGGTGTTGGCCATTTTGAATTGGACAATCATATGGTCTACTATGCTGGACATGAAAAACTGAAGAGGAATGGCATCATATTCATCATCAAAAAGAAAATTTCAGGATCTACCTTAAAGTACAACACCGTCAGTTATAGGACGAAATCCATAAGCTTTCAAGAAAGACCAGTCAGTACAATTATTATTCAAATTTGTGCACCAACTACTAATGCCAAAGGCAAAGAAATTGATTTCTACCAACTTCTACACTCTGAAATTGATTAAACATGTCATCAAGATACATTGATAATTACTGATGATTGGAAAGAAAAAATTAGAAACAGAGAAGAAGGATCGGTAGCTGGAAAATATACCTTTGGTGATAGAAGTGATGCAGGAGATCACATGATAGAATTTGCACAACCAATGACTTATTCATTGCAAATACTTTTTTCTAACAACATAAATGATGACTATACACGTGGACTTCACCAAATGGAATACACAGGAATCAAATAGACTACATCTGTGGAAAGAGATGATGGAGAAGCTCAATATCATCAACCAGAACTAGGCCAGGGGCTGACTACAGAAGAGACCACTAATTGCTCACATGCAAGTTCAAGTTGAAGTTTAAGAAAACAAAAACACATTCACGAGAGCCAAAGTATGACCTCTAGTATATCCCAGCTGAATTTAGAGGCCATCCGAAGAATAGATTTTATGCATTGAACACTAATGACTAAAAACCAGATGAGTTGTGGTATGACATCAAGGACATTATATATGAAGAAAGCAAAAGGTCATTAAAAAGACAGGGCAGAAAGAAAAGACCAAAATGGATGTCAGAAGAGAATCTGAAACTTGCTCTTCAACACAGAGTAGCTAAAGTGAATGGAAGAAATGATGAAGCAAAAGAGGTGAACAGAAGATTTTAAAGGGTGGCTTGAGAAGACAGAGTAAAGTATTACTGTCAAATGTGCAAAGACCGGGAGATAAAAAATCAAAAGGGAAGAACATGCTAGACATTCCTTAGAGGAAAGAACTAAAAAAAAAAATTCAAGCCTTGAGTTGGGCAAAATATTGAATGACACAGGAAGCATACAAAAGAAGATGGAAGAAATACGCAGAGTCACTGTATCAAAAAGAATTGATCGACTTTAAACCATTTCAGGACGTAGCATATGATCAAGAACTGATGGTATTGAAAGAGGAATTATAAGCTGCATTGAAGGTGTTAGGGAAAAACAAGGCTCCAGAAATGGATGAAATACCAATTGAGATGTTTCAGCAAACAGATGCAAAGCTGAATGAGCTCACTTACCTAGGCCAAGAATTCTGAAAGACAGCTACTTAGTCAAATGAATCTAAGAGATCCATATTTGTTCCCATTCCAAAGAAAGATGATCCAATAGAATGCAGTAATTATCAAACAATATCATTAATATCACATGCAAGTAAAATTTTGCTGAAGATAATTCAAAAACTGTTGTAGCAGTACAGTGACAGGGAACTGCCAGAAATTCAAGGTGGATACAGAAGAAAAAATAGAATGAGAGCTATCATTACTCTGTCAGATGGGTCTTGGCTGAAAGCAGAGAATACCAGAAAGATGTTTACCTGAGTTTTATTGTCTATGTAAAGGCATTCGACTGTGTGGATCATAACAAATTGTGGATAACATTGTGAAGAATGGAAATTCCAGAACTCTTAATAGTGCTCTTGAGGAACCTATACATAGACCAAGAGGCAGTCCTTCAAATGGAACAAGGGCTACTGCATGGTTTAATATTAGGAAAGATGTGTGCCAGGGTTGTAGCCCATCACCATATTTATTCAATCTGTATACTGGGTAAATAATCCGAGAAGCTGGACTATATGAAGAACAACGTGGCATTAAGATTGGAGGAAGTCTCATTAACAACCTGTGATATGCAGATGACACAGTCTTACTGAAAGGGAAGAGGACTTGAAGCCCTTGCTAATGAAGATGCAAGACTATATAGCTTTCAGTTTGGATTACACCTCAACTAAAAAAACTAAAATCCTCACTACTGGACCAATCAGCAACATCATGACAAACAGAGAAAATATTGTAGGTGTCAAGGATTTCATTTTACTCGAATCCACAATCAACACCCATGGAAGCAGTGGTCAAGAAATCAAAAGACATATTGCATTGGGCAAATCTGCTGCAAAATACCTCTTTAAAGTTTTAAGAAGCAAAGCTGTCACTTTAAGGACTAAGGTGGGCCTGACCCAAGCCGTGGTACTTTTAATCACCTCACATGGATATTAAAGCTGAACAATGAATAATAAAGACCTAGAAGGTATTGATGCCTTTGAGTTATGGTGTTGGCAAGGAATATTGAATAAACCATGGACTACCAGAAGAACAAACAAGTCTGTCTTGGAAGAAGTACAGCCAGAGTGCTCCTTAGAAGCAAGGATGGTAAAACTATGTCTCACATACTTTGGACATGTTATCAGGAGAGATTAGTACCTGGAGAAGGACATCATGCTTGGTAAAGTAGAGGGTCACCAGAAAAGAGGAAGACCCTCAAAGAGATGGATAGACACAGTGGCTGCAACAATGGGCTCAAACATAACCGTTGTGAAAATGGAGCAGGACTGGGCAGTGATTTGTTCTGTTGTAACTAGGGTCCCTATGGGTTGGAACTGACTCAACAACACCCAACAACAACAATATTTTTTCTCGCCTGTGTTTTGTCTATTTGATTTTAATTATTTTCTGGGGGTGGAGGGATTTGTTAACTGTATCTTCAACCCCTCTATTTTCTTTTACATTTTTGCCATCATTGCATTCCCAAGGGGTTCATTTTTGTTTTGCTTTATGCAGGTTTTTTTTTCGTGTTTGTTTTGTTCTGTCTTTTAAATTAGTCTTTATTCAACTTTCTGGCTATTCTTTATTTCCACTCATATCTAAGAATGAGACATCAAAAAAAAAAAAAAAATTACAGTTTCTGAGTATGTGGATGGAACTCATCAACTGGTGAGATGTAGTTCTTTTCTCTTGACTTGTGAGATACTCCAGAGAAGGGTCATCTAATTGTTTGCCTAGAGATTTAATCCTACTACTAGCAATTCACTTATCTTATAGGAGACAGAGTTTTGAGGCCCTTTTTATTTAATTATGATATCCCTCTCTTTTAACTATGATAGCCACTGTTTTCAGGTCCATCTGGTTTCCCTCTGGTTCTTTCTCTTCAGAGATTAACCCTCCAGTCTTTTTCTAGGTGGAACAGTCACAGTTGCCACCTGAAAAATCTACCTGCTTTTTTAATAGAAGGTCACATAAACCTCCCATTTATAGCCCCAATTTTATGCCCACTTTCACAGGTACATGGGGCCACCAATTTCTGAGCCTTTCTAAAATTATACATGGTAAATCAGGTTGCTTTTCACTTGTTCCACATGCCTATATGAATTTTAGCATTTTTTTAGCTGCTAGGCCAACTGTGGAGACTGGCTGGCACTCTGGTTAAGAGTTCAGCTGCTAACCAAAATGTGGGCAATTTGAATCCACTAGCTGCTCCTTGGAAACCTTATGGGGCGGTTCTACTCCATCATACAGGGCTGCTATGAGTCGGAATCAATTTAACGGCAATGGGTTTGGTTTTTCTTTTTTAGGCCAACTACTTGTTCATTTGCTTTCCAGTCTCCACAAGCTTGCTTCCTTTGTATTTTCTCTCATACTCTTTGTCCTTGTATCTTTATAAACTTCTAAAAAGCTGTGTTTACTTTCATTTTGCTGCAGTGTTAGTAGTAAATGGAGGTAAATAATTATGTTCAAAACATACATATATACATACACATAGTGATTCCAATTATTTGTCTGTTTCTGTTTCACTGAAAGATATAAGGTTGTTGAAAACTTTAACTGCAGATAAAAAAATAGTCAAATCCAGCAAAATGACACTCTAGGCAGAAGCACCATGCCGTGCCTCCACAGGAACCATCCGAAAAACTAAGCTGAACAGAGAATACAACAATCCTGAAACCCTAAAACATCAAATGAAGAGATAAAGAACTCAGCCAAGCACCAGATGGAGTGAGAAAACTGACAGAGAGTGGAGAGCGAGGAGAGATTCATGCAGAGGTCCCCTACCAGCTAACGCAGCGTGGATCTGCCATCTTGGACTCCTATTGGAGACCAGCAAACTGGGGGTACGAGAAAGCAGCCTCACGGAGCGTCCAGAGGGATACAAAACAACTGGCAATTTGCGATATATGTTTTCCCACTGCCCACCCTTCCTCACCCCAACTTGGCCTCCTCTGCTTCCTGCCACCACAATCTCTTGACCGGGAAACACCGTCTGCTTGGATTCCACACACCTGAACGGGCGGCTCTCTGAGTGCCATTTGTTGGCTGCTGGTGTTGCTTTTTTCTGCTCCTTTGATTTCTTCCTTGCCTCTTGCTACCTCCCCATCTTTCGCTCGAGTACCTGGCTCCGTTCACCATCTTTGCTTCTTCCAGAGGGGCTACAGAGCTCCGGTAATTTGTGATATATGCTTTCCCACTCCTTACCCTTCTTCACCCACACTCGGTCCCCTCTGCTTCCCTCCGACACAGTCTCTTGTCCAGAAACACCAACCCGCAATAGCTGGCTCTCTGAGTGCCATTTGTTGGCTGCTAGTGTTGCTTTTCTTTCTTTTTTTTTTTTTTCTGCTTCTTTTGATTTCTTCCTTGCCTCTCGCCACCTCCCACTCCTTTCACTCGAGTACCTGGCTCAGTGCGCCATCTTTGCTTCTTCCAGAGGGGCTTCGGAGCTCTGTTTGAGTGTGGACCTGCTTCCCAGTCTGGGCTGCCATACTGGTGGGATCCTGGGGCTTTTGTTTGTTTCTTTGTTTTGAATTGTTTCTTTGTTTTCGTTTCCTTTTCTTGAGTTGGGAGCACTTTCTGGCCAGGCGGAGCTGAGTGGTAAGGAGACTCCCCCTTGGCTTCCACAGACGTGCAGAGGGATCCCTGAGCGCATTTCTTTCTTCATTGTTTTTTTTTTTTTTTCTGTTTTCTGGGGGCCTTTCTTGTTCTTTTTTAATTTGTTTTGTTTTCTTTTCGCTCTTTTTCCCTTTTTGTCTTTCTTCATTGCTCAGTTTCTCGTTTCTCTATATCTTCCTTCTCTTTCTGTTCCCTGAATACCTGGTGTCGTATACCTCTACGCCTTCTAGCCAGGCTGCACTGCAACACCTGAGAGCAACTTCCCCAGACCTCATAGCTGCACCGGTGGGATCCCTGGGAACTTTGTGGTTTTTTAACCTTTCCGATTTTTCTCTATTCATTCTTTTCTTTTCTTCCTCTTCTCCTTTCTGTTTTACTCCATTTCATAGTCTCTCATCTTTCCACTCCAATGGCAAGCTCCCCTAGCATTCTTTTTTGTTTGTTTGTATGTTTTTGTCTCCTGTTCCTCTCTCCTCCCTCCCATATCCATCTTAGCTCCACACATAACAATCTTCCTGCTGCATACTGCCTACCTGCACCGTGTGCTTGACATCACACCACCAAGCAGCACAGGCACGGCCTACTGCAACCTGCCCTGCACTGATTACCGACCTGCTCTGGTGGCTGCAGTAAGTGTCATAAATAACCAGTCCCAATAACTCCTCTTCATCTAGACGTGCCCTGCCGTATCATATCTGAGTGACTGACTCTGCCAACTGGAGAAGGAGGTGAAAAGTATTGTGCCCACAGATGAGCCAACAAGAAAGAACACACAGTCCGCCTGCTCAGACATAGTCAAATAAAAAAAAAAAAAAAAGGGATGAAAGAAACAAATCTACAGTCAATAAATGAGAAAAATAACTACTGAATGCCCCGAAGACAGCAGACAATAACAAAACATTTACAAAAACAGGACTGGATGGTTCTAGTAGGCATCCAAAATAAAACACCAGATGAATCTCCTGTGGAAGAAAATGCACTAGAACTACCTAATAGGGAATTCAAATCTCTAATACTCAGAATTCTCCAAGAACTGAGGCAAAAAGCTGACAAACATGAGGAAAAAATAGAAAAATTCATGGAAAATACAGACAAAAAATTGGAAGAATTCAGGAAAATAATGCAGGAACAAAATGCCAAAACAAATTCACAACTAGAAATTATATAAAGACAAGAATTAGAAATCCAAAAGATAAACAACAAGATTTCAGAAATGGACAGTGCCATAGAAGGGCTGAGAAGCAGATTTGAAATGGTGGAAGACAGGATCAGTGGAATTGAAGACAAACACTTGGATACAACTCAGTTTCAGGAAAACTCAGAAAAAACAACAAAGAAAAATGAAGAGACCATAAGAGTTCTGTGAGACACAATCAAAAGCAAAAATTTTCGAGTGATTGGAATTCCAGAACAGGGGGAGAAAACAGAAAACACAGACAGCATCTTTGAAGAACTGCTGACAGAAAACTTCCCCAATATAGTGAAAGATGAAAAGCTGGCCATCCAAGAAGATCAACGAACCCCATATAGAAGAGAACCCAAAAGAAAATCACCAAGGCATATCATAATCACACTCGCCAAAATCAAAGACAAAGAATCCTGAGAGCAGCTCGTGAAAAACAAGAAGTCACATACAGAGGAGAAACAATAAGACTAAGCTCAGAATATTCGGCAGAAACCATGCAGGCAAGAAGGCAATGGGATGACATATATAAAATCTTGAAAGAAAAAAATTGCCAGCCAAGAATAATACATCCTGCAAAACTCTCATTCAAATATGATGGTGAAATTATCATTTCCAGATAACCAGAAATTAAGGGAATATGTAAAAGTCAAACCAAAGTTACAAGAATTATTAAAGGGAGTTCTTCAATCTGAGGACAAACAGCTTCAGCTCACAGGCAGAAGCTAGGATGCAAGATCTTTCCAGCCAGATACCAATATAGGAAATGAACTCTCAAGGACTATGAAAACCAAAAGAAGGGGTACAACAGGGAATCAGAACAGTTCATCAATAAATGACAATAACATCAAAACAATAAAAAGGGGAATAAACGGCCTAGGTGTAGAACCTTGTAATGGAGAGGAAGGCAAGGTGATACCAAGTAATGGTAGACTGCTTCAAACTTCTCCAGATAAGGGTAAAATTCATGGTAACCACAAATAAATTTAACAGACATACTCATTAAAAAAAAAAAAAGAGGAAAAACATAAAGTCTCAGCAAAAACAAAACCTACATAAATAAAAGAAATGAAAAAAATCCACAAACAAAAGTAACTCAGCACAAGAGAGTAAGAAGAACAAAGAAAACTTCAGCACCACAAAAAAAAAGCACTACAAAATGACAGCAACACACTTCCATCTATCAATAATTACACTGAATGTAAATGGATTCAATGCACCCATAAAGAGACGGAGAGTGGCAGAATGGATAAGAATACAGGATCCATCAATTTGCTGTCTACAAGAGACACACCTTAGAAACAAAGATGTAAATTTATTAGAAGTCAAAGGTTGGAAAAAAATATATCAAGCTAACAAGTACTGAAAAAGAACAAGAGTAGCAATTCTAATCTCAGATAAAATAGACTTTAAAACAAAATCTACCAAAAAAAAGACAAAGAAGGACACTATATAATGATTAAGGGGAAGATCCATCATGAAGACATAACCATAATAAACATCTACGCACCCAATGACAGGGCTCAAAAATACATAAAACAAACTCTAACAACACTGAAAAGAGAAATTGACAGTTCCACAATAATCGTAGGAGACTTCAACACACCACTCCCAGTAAAGGACAGAACATCTAAGAAGAAACTAAGCAAAGATACATAAGACATAAAGGGCACAATTAGCCAACTTGACCTCATAGATATGTATAGAACACTCCGTCCAACCACTGCAAAGTACATGTTCTTTTCCAACGCACATGGAATGTTCTCCAGAATAGACCACATCTTAGGCCACAAAGCAATACTCAACAAGATCCAAAACGTTCAGATAATTGAAAGTATCTTCTCTGACCACAATTCCATCAAGGTAGAAATTAACAATAGAAAGAGCAACGAAAAAAAATCAACTACATGGAAACTGAATAATACCCTGCTTACACATCAGTGGGTAATAGAAGAAATCAGAGATGGAATCAAAAAATTCCTAGAATCAAATGAGAATGAAAACACATCATACCAAAACCTATGGGACACCACAAAGGCAGTCCTCAGAGGACAATTTATGGCAATAGATGCACATATAAAAAAGAAGGGACAAAATCAAAACATTAACTACAGAGCTCAAACAAATAGAAAGAGAACAGCAAAAAAAACAAACAAACAAAAAAAAAAAAACCCACAACCACCAGAAGAAAGGAAATAGTAAAGATCAGAGCAGAAATAAATGAAATAGAGAACAGAAAAACAATAGAAAGAATCAACAAAACCAAAAGTTGGTTCTTTGAAAGAATCAACAAAATCGACAAACCTCTGGCCAGACTGACAAAAGAAAAACAGGAGAGGATAAATAAACCCAATTAAGAAATGAAATGGGGGACATTACAACAGACCCAACTGAAATAGAAAGGATTATAACAGAATATTATGAAAAATCATACTCCACAACAAATTTGAAAACCTAGAAGAAATGGATAAATTTCTAGAAACACATGGCCTACCCAAGCTACAATAAAGTGATGTTGAAAATCTGAACAAACCCATAACAAAAGAAGAGATTGAAAAGGTAATAAAAAACTACCCAGCAAAAAAAGCCCTGGCCCAGATGGCTTCACTGGAGAATTCTACAAAACATTTACAGAAGAGCTTCTACCAGTACTGCTCAATCTATTTCAGAGTGTAGAAGAGGAAGCAACACTTCCAAATTTATTCTATGAAGCCAGCATAACACTGATATGAAAACCAGGCAAAGACATCACAAAAAAAGAAAATTACAGACCAATATCTCTCATGAATATAGATGCAAAAATTCTGAACAAAATTCTAGCCAATAGAATTCAGCATCATATGGAAAAAATAATACACCATGACCAAGTAGGATTCATACCAGATATGCAAGCATGGTTCAACATTAGAAAATCCATCAACGTAATCCACCACATAAATAAAAGGAAAGAAAAGAATCACATGATCATCTCAATTGACACAGAAAAGGCATTTGACAAAGTCCAACACCCATTCCTGATAAAAACGCTCAATAAAATAGGCATAGAAGGGAAATTTCTCAACATAATAAAGGGCATCTATGCAAAACCAATGGCGAATATGATTCGTAATGGAGGGAGGCTGAAAGCAGGAACAAGACATGGGTGCCCTTTATCACCACTCCTATTTAACATTGTGCTGGAAGTGCTAGATAGACCAACAAAGCAAGAAAAAGAAATAAAGGGCATCCGAATTGGTAATGAAGAAGTTAAACTCTCCCTGTTTGCAGATGATATGATACTATACGTAGAAAACCCTAAAGATTCCATGAGAAATCTACTAGAACTAATAGACAGATTCAGCAGAGTAGCAGGATACAAGATAAACATACAAAAATCAGTTGGATTCCTATACACCAATAAGGAGAACGATGAAAAGGAAATCAGGAAAACAATACCATTTATAATAGCCCCTAAAAAGATAAAATACGTAGGAATAAATCTGACCAAGGATGTAAAAGACCTATACAAAGAAAACTACAAAACACTGCTGCATGAAACCCAAAAGGATCTACATAAATGGAAAAACATACCAAGCTCATGGATAGGCAGACTCACCATTGTGAAAATGAAAATTCTACCCAAAGCAATTTACAAATACCGTGCAATCCTGGTCAAAATACCAACAAAATTCTTCAAAGAGATGGAAAAACTAATCATTAACTTTATATGGAAAGGGAAGAAGCCCCGAATAAGTAAAGCACTACTGAAGAAGAAGAAGAAAGTTGGAGGACTCACACTACCTGACTTCAGAACCTACTATACAGCTACAGTTGTCAGAACAGCCTGGTACTGGTACAATGACAGATATATTGACCAATGGAACAGAATTGAGAACCCAGATGTAAATCCATTCACCGACAGTCGCCTGATGTTCAACAAGGGCCCCAAGTCCATCAAATGGGGAAAAGACAGTCTTTTTAACAAATGCTGGTGGCAAAACTGGATATCCATCGGTAAAATAATGAAACAGGAACCTTATCTCAGGCCATATACAAAAACTATTTGAAAATGGATCAAAGACCTGAAAATAAAGCCTAAAATTATAAAGTTCATAGAAGAAAAAAAAGGACCAACACTTCAGGCCTTAATGCATGGCCTTAAAAGGATACAAACCGTAACCGTCAACACACAAACCCCAACAGATAAGCTAGATAACTGTGATCTTCTAAAAATCAAACACCTATGATCTTCAAAAGACTTCACCAAAAGAGTAAAAAGAGAACCTACAGACTGGGAAAAAATTTTTGGACAGTACAAGTCAGACAAAGGTCTAATCTCCATAATCTACAAGAAAATCCAACACCTCTACAACAAAAAGACAAATAATCCTATTAAAAAATGGGCAAAGGAAATGAACAGACACTTTGCCAAAGAAACATTCAAATGGCCAACAGACACATGAAGAAATGCTCGTGACCACTAGCCATTAGAGAAAAGTAAATTAAAATCACAATGAGATATCATCTCACCCCGGCATTACTGGCACATATCAAAAACACTGGAAATAACAAACGTTGGAGGGGCTGTGGGGAGATCGGAACTCTTATGCACTGCTGGTGGGAATGCAAAATGATACAACCATTTTGGAAAATGATATGGCGCTTCCTCAGAAAGCCAGAAATAGCCATACCATTCTATCCAGCAATTCCACTCCTAGGAATATATCCTAGAGAAATAAGAGTCGTCACTCGAATAGACATATGCACACCTATGTTCATGGCAGCATTGTTCACAATAGCAAAATGATAGAAAGAACCTAAATGCCCATCAACCAACTGATGGATAAACTATGGTACTTACACACAACGGTGTACTATGCAATGAGAAAGAACAACAATGAATCTTTGTACAATCTCATAACATGGTTGAAACTGGAGGACATTATGCTGAGTGAAATAAGTCAATCACAAAAGGACAAATATTGTAGGCGACCTCTATTGTAAAAACCCATGAAAGTTCACACACAAGATGTAAAAATTTTTGTTGGTTACCAGGGATGGGCGGGGTGGGGGGGGAAGTACTAAATAGGCAACAGATAAGTGGTATCTTGGGTGAAGGGTGAGACAGTACACAATACAGGGGAAACTAGCACAACTTGGATAAGGAAAGGTCATGGAAGCCCCATAGACACGTCCAAACTCCCCGAGGGACTGAATTGCTGGGCGGAAGGCTGTGGGGACCATGGTCTCGGGGAACATCTAGCTCAATTGGCATGACACAGCTTATAAAGACAATGTTCTACATTCTACCTTGGTGAGTAGTGTCTGGGGTCTTAAAAACCTGTGAGCAGCCATCTAAGATACTCCACTGGTTTCATCCCTTCGTGAGCAAGGGAGAATGAAGAGAACAAGATACAAGGAAAAGATTAGTCTGAAGGACTAATGGTCCACAGCTAGCAAGGCCTCCACCAGACTGAGTCCAGTACAGCTAAATGGTGCCCAGCTACCACCACTGACTGCTCTGACCAGGATCACAACAGAGGGTTCTGGACAGAGCTGGAGAAGGATGTAGAGCATAACTTTAACTCACAAAAAAAAGACCAGATTTACTGGCCTAAAGGAGACTGGAGAAACCTCGAGAGTATGGCCCCCAGACACCCTTTTAGCTCAGTGGTGAAGTTACCTCCGAGGTTCACTGTTCAGCCTGGGAGTGGACAGCCCCATAAAGCCAAATGGGACTAATGAGGTACAGCAGTCAGGGACAACGGCCAGAAGGCAGAAGAGGACAGAAAAGTTGGTGATAGGGAACCCAAGGTTGAGTAAGGATATTGCTGATGTGTTGTGAGATTGTTAACCATTGTCATAAGGCAACATTTGTAGTAACTGTTAAATGAGAAACTATTTTGTTCTGTAAGCCTTCATCTTAAGTGAGAATAGCAGCACAATTGGAAGAGTATAGTCAATGTCACTGAACTGTGCATGTAGAAATTTTTGAAATGGTGTATCTTTGGCTATGTGTATTTTCACTGAAAAAAAAGTTTGAGAAGTTAGAAGGTTGATTTGCTGTGGGGTTGTTAACCAATGTCATAATACAACATGTGTACTACTGTTTCATGAGAAACTATTTGTTTTGTAAGCCTTCACCTGAAGTACAATAAAAAAATGAAAAAATAATATCGTCCAATGTATGTAGTGTTAGATGTAATTTTAGATATATTAGTCCTGAATATTATATAGTTCACTCAGCCCTAATTCCTCACTGACAGCTGAAAATTTGAGTAAAAATCTCCATTTTTACTTCCAGCTATAATGATATCTTCTACTAAGATTCAGAAAATAAAAATCTTTATTTTCTAAAAGTCACAACTTAAAATAAGAATAAAGTCATTGGGAGTTGATTACTAAATGAATTAATATTAAACATAGTCAAACATTAAATAAAGAAAACATAATATGCAGATCGTATCAGAACGCTCTCCAAAACCAAAATCCAAACCCACTGCCATCCAGTCAATTCTGACTCACAGAGACAGGCTGGTGGGTTCCAACCACCAGCCTTTTGGTTAGCAACCAAGCACTTAACCACTGTCCCACCAGGGTTCCTTAGAACGCCCTTAGCTGGGTCAAAGATGAAGAGAAAATAGTGTAACATGTTCAGCCGCAGTAAAGTTAGGAAAATTATGTAGCCTTCGTAGAATCAGTAAAGGCTTCATTCAAGTAAGGACAGGGTAGAATGAGGAGAAAATGAAGAGCTTTAGCATTAGAAAGAAGCCTCAACATAAGTGCAAATTTAAGTGTAGATTCAGAGGCAATGATAGAATAACCATGAATATATTTGTGTGGCTGCGGTCTGTTAGTTTTATTTGTAATCTAGAAAATTCCTGTGTTTTCCTTCTGACATTGTTACTGCAATAACACGGATTGGAACTGCCTGCCACAATAGCCAATTCTGAGATGGGTGAGGTGAGCAGTGAGAGTTTTATTATATGTCGATATATAGGAGACAGAGGGGAATAGATTCTTCCAAAAACCCATCTCTCCCACTAGAGATCGGCCGAAGCCTTTTATAGGGGCAGGATTATGGGTCTTAGAAGTTTGTGTTAGTTCCCCCTTGAGGTGGTCACATCCCAGATGAGTTAATCTTTTCTTGGGGGTTATCTGGCGACATCCTGGTTTTCTTGTCCCAAGATGGGTGCTTTGTTCGGTTTGTCATTCCTAGATCATTAGCACTTGTTTTCCACCCTCCAAGGAGGAACATCAGTTAATCTTAAACTTTTTACAGAGACTGGAACGGGAGGGAAAAACAAGATCATGAGACAATGTGGGGGTTAGCAACGGGGAGTAACGATAGTGAGCTGGACCTGTGCAGCCTCTTCCAACATTGCTTAGATATCAAAGCTGTCATTTGTTATTGTGGATTGGAGATCTGCTTTTATTTTTGCTCCTTCTCTCCTTCAACTCTTTGTTTTACTTTTTTTCGTCTCCTCCTCCTATTACTGTATTTATGTTTTTAGTATAAAAAGGCAAGCTTCCATGGTAGCGTAACAATTTGCTGAAATAGTTAAGAAAATGACTTTGAAAATGATAAACAATCAGATTTTGTACATGTATGTGGTTTCTAAATGTTAAAGTTGAAATTTAGGTCTTTTAGGGGTTATGCATGCCAAAATTTGATAATTTCATAGGTGTCTAGTGATACAAAGTAACCCCCACCCCCAGATTTTCCACAAGGTTGTTAATAGAATTTCAGTAAACAGCGTATTTATTTTATAAACAAGAGGTATAGGTTAAGATGTGATTTTGTCTTGTGTAAAACAAGTGTATGTGTATAGGAGCCCTGGTGGTGTAGCGGTTAAGAGCTTGGCTGCTAGTCAAATATGGGCAGTTCAAATCCACCAGCTGCTCCTTGCAAATGCAATGGGGCAGCTCTACTCTGTCCTATAGAGTCACTATGAGTTAGAACTGACTTGATGGCAACAGGTTTGGTTTTTGCTTTTTGTATGTACGTACAGATGCGTATTATACTTTTGAAATTTACAAAGATTTCAAAGATACCAACTATTCTGAAAGACTTAGTGCTTTGGAGTTAATCTCAGATAATTACCTCATGTTTTCCCTAGAGTTAAAGCATAGAGAACCCCATTCAGAGTAGCTTGCTGCTCACCTATGGTTGGATTTTCACTGTGGTTCCTTTAGATTACCTTTATCAATTGCTCCTACTTAATTGTGACCTTATACTCCTACAGGAAGTTCCAAGGTGGTGCAAACTGTTAAGTGCTCCACTTTTAACCAAAAGGTTGGCGGTTCAAACTCACACAGAGACACCTCAGAAGTAAGCTTCCAAAAGGTCACATCCTTGAAAAGTCTATGAAATACAGTTCTACTCTGCACATATGGGGTCTCCATGAGGTGGAATTGACTCAAAGGCACTGATAACTGTCGGTGTACTCCTGCAGTGTTTTGCAAAGAGGCTAGAAAGGGGAAAAATATTGACATTTGGCAGCTGATAACTTTTCTTACACAGTGTCATGCCGACATTACGGGACATTTATTACCTCAAACTCCTAGAAACAAAATGCCCGAGGCACCACTCAGTCATTGTGACAGCCATCAATGCAACAAACATTTCCAAATGCCTAGTCTGGCTGCCCCTGGAGATAGGGTAATAAATATGACAATTTTTCCAGTAAACCACTTATAAGCTGTTTGAGAATTAAACTCCCATATAATAAAATAAATTCAGTTAAGGCAATTCAGACAATTGAGTTAATTTACTAAACAGTAAGAAGATCTTTTGAATGATCTATAATTTTTAAAAGTATATCAGAAGTTCTATGTCTAGTTTTCATTTGGAAAAATTAAGACAAAAAAAAAAAAAAACACCTATGAAATATTTACTAATACCTGAAAACTCTGAGTCCACATTGTGGTAGGCAAAGAAAGATGCCAAAGAGACATGTAGTATGACAGTTAAGGCAGTTAATCCCAGACTGGATGTAGCTTGGTTAAGATAGCTCCTAGGTGGGATCCCGCCTCCAACAATCTGTCTTCCTATGCAGAAACTTTGTTATTTTACCTACGGAGACAGAGTTAATGCAAATGGTTACACTCTAAACAGAAGAGACTGATGGATAAACCAGACAGGGAAGTTTAAATTTGCAGTAAAAAAGATTTCTAAGACCAATAGCCAGACAAGTCTTCCTCTACTGGAGCTCTGGTGCCCAGAATGACCGAATCGCCACCAGAGAGATCAGAGGGGCTGCTGGAGAGGGCCAGCCACATTTAGGATCCTGGGCACCAGGTCTCAGAGATGAGGTAGGGCTACAGACAATGGCAGAGCTAGGAAGCAGTTCTCAAAGTACAGTCCCTCAAATCTAGTGAACAGAAGGGCATTGTCGGTAGGAGCACCAATATCAGGAGTCAGTGTTGGTGTAAAGAGACAAGCAGCAGAGAGGAAACTGTGAAGCTGAAGCAATGTGAGGAGAAAAATAGAAGCTTGGAAGGAGAGCCTGTGTGAGCAGTCTAGGGCAGGGTCAGTGCACAACAAAACAAAGGAGAACAAGACCCTGGAATGATGAGTAGAAGGAGCTGAATTGTAAGATATCAGTTTAATAAGACTCACTTAGGTGATGTTACTTTGACAGGAAAATACAGCAAAAGGGATGGTGAAAAAGCTCCTTCCTCAGGCTTAGAGTGTCAGATTTTCAGAAATACATACCGAAAATCCAGTTAAATTTAATTTTCAGATATATATTTACTTCAGGTAAACAAATAAATATATACATATATTAGTAAACATATGTTCTATAAAATGTATGGGACATATTTATAATAACAATAATAATATTCCTTATTTATCTGAAATTCAAATTGAACTGGGTGTCAGTATTTTATCTGGCATCTTTCCTTAGGTGGGAGTCCACTCATTTTCACTATTCATCCCATTTTTCTCCTAGGGCATTTCTTAGTTCCTTGAGGAAACTCAAAGAGAATAATCATGTCCAAATGGGCTAGACAGTGGAGGATCTGGAAAAATGCACCAGGGCAAGGCTGTGTCTACCTGGGAGAAACCAATGTCTGGCAGAGCTGTGGTGGCATCCAACTCATTTCACTGGCCTTCTTGCCTCGGATTTGTGATTGCTATATGTTCCTTGAACTTGGGACAAGAGACGAGGGTGGCAGACTTGTGATCCTCATTATCTGGCCTTTTAAAACAACAATCAAAAATACTTATGCCAGTGTGAAGACCATGGAGCCCTTTTAAATTATTTACTATGCCTGCTTGTTTTTGGGTTCAGTTTGTTTGATTTAGTTATCCCTTCACATGAGAACTGAGTGTGAATATAGGATGTACATTTCTAAAGGCTTGTTCTGGAAATGTCTGTGTCTGAGCATGGTAGACAAAGTCCATGGAACTTTAAGATCAGAATATGGATGGAATATATCTTGTATAATATTATTCTCAGTGAAAACAGTTTTGATAAAGGGAAAATGCAATAATACTAAAAGGAATTAGTTTACCAAGAGACCCTGTTCATCAATTATATTGAATGTGACTCACAGCACTGAAGTTTCAGAGGGTGTGGTATGATTCCTTACTTAAAAAAAAAAAAAACAAGAACTACGTCTTCTATGCTAATATGTATTATATGATTGTAAGACCAAAAAGAAAAGACTGTGACATACATAGTAGGCAGTCAGATGAGCTGTCTGAAAGTGTAGGGGAAGGAGTTTTTTAATACTCTTTTTACATATCTTTGTATAGTATTAGTTATAACAATACTCACATATTTCTTTTGTTTTTTTTTAGTATTATTTTCTTCTTTTTATTGTACTTTAGATGAAGGTGTACATAACAAATAGTTTCTCATTAAACAGTACACGTATTGTTTTATGACAATGGTTAACAATGCCACGACATGTCAACACTGTACCTTCTCAATCTTGGGTTCCCTATTGCCGCTTTCCTGTCCCCTCCTGCCTTCTGCTGTTTGTCCCTGCACTGTTGTGCCCTATTAGTCTCATTTCGTTTTATGGGGCTGTCTAACCTTTGGCTGAAGGGTGAACCTCGGGAGTGACCTCATTACTGAGCTAAAAGGGTGTCTGGGGGCCATACTCTCAGAGTTTCTCCAGTCTCTGTCAGGCCAGCAAGTCTGGTCTTTTTATGAGAGTTAGAATTTTGTTCTACATTTTTCTCCATCTGTGACTGAGACCTTCTGTTGTGTTTCCGGTCAGAGCAGTCAGTGGTGGTAGCTGGGCACCATCTAGTTGTACTGGACTCAGTCTGCTGGAGGCTGTGGTAGTTGAGGTCCATTAGTCCTTTGGACTAATCTTTTCCTTCTACCTTGTTTTCTTCATTCTCCCTTGCTCCCGAAGGAGTGAGACCAGTGGAGTATCTTAGATGACTGCTTACAGGCTTTTGAGACCTCAGATGCTACTCACTAAGGTAGAATGTAGAACATCTTCTCTATAAACTGTGTTATGCCAGTTGAGCTAGATGTTCTCCAAGACCATGGTCCCCACAGCTCTGTGCCCAGCAATTCAGTCCCTGAGGGAGTTTGGATCACATATTTCAAAATACAAAGTTGTGTGAGTGTGTTGTTGTTGTTGTTGTTAGGTGCCGTTATATCGATTCTAACTGATAGAAACCTCAGTGACAGAGTAGAAATACCATATAAGATTTTCTAGGCTTAATCTTTATGGGAGAAGATCGTCAGGTCTTTTCTCCTATGGAGGGGCTAGTGGGTTTGTACCTTCTGATTCATGACCACCCCACCTGTGTCAGAAAAGAATTGTGCTTTGTAGGGTTTTCAATGGCAGATTTTTCTTAAGTAGTTTTCATGGCTTTCTTCCAGGGAGTCTCTGGGTGGACTCAAACCTCCAACCTCTTGGGCCAGCAGCAGGGCACTTAACCTTTTGTGCCATCCAGAACACATTCCCTGTGTGTGTGTGTGTGTTAAATATAAAAATGATTTGTAACATTGTGCTTTCCATGCCTCATGATTACTTGAGAGTTTGCAACTTCAAATTGATTGTATCAGTTTTTGAAGGTTCATCTTCCAAAAAAATCTGTGAATCAGAAGTCACATGACTCTTAGACATAGTGTTAGTCTGAGAAAAAGAAGTTACCAAATACTATCAAAGAGAAATCATTCTCTTTCTGAATGGGGAACACTGAGAACACTGAGTTCATTAAACTCAACGCCAGGATTCAGGATGTGGTGAAAATGTACGAATTCCAGAGAAATAAAAAGCCTTATAGCAATTAGGTAAATGCCACTAAATGTAGTCTAAAAGAAGAGAAGGGAGAAAGAGAATTTTAAAGGTGTAACTATCAAATAAAGCTCTTCTTGGTTTTTGAGTTTGCCCAAAGCCTGTCACTGGATGATGACTCAGTGATCTAATTGTACCATTTAATCATTAGATTTCAGAATAATGGTGCCCATATGTAGAATTATAACAGCAAAAATATCTTTGAATTGTTTAAAAATATTGGAAGGAAAGAAAGGAGGAAGGAAGATAGGAAGGGAGGGGAGAGGAAGGGAAGGAGGAAGAAGGCAGGGAGGGCAGATGAAGGGATTGAGGGAGGAAGGAAGACAAAGATGGAAAATAGTAATATTAGTAGGCATAAGGAAAAACCAATTTTTTAAAATCATTATGTCTTATTTCATACGAAGTCTATATTGTATGATCAAATTAATATCAGAAAAATGTTGGGTTAGAAAGTAATACATTATGAAGAATAATAACCTAAAAATATAATCCTTTGATAATTTCTTCCAAGGGAATTGGGATTGTACAACCATTTTATCAAAGTACACTTTTTAATAGAAAGTGCTAAGATACACTGACAAATCCCAATTCCATATGGCCCTCTCTTTTTACAGCTTCCATTGAAAACCACCATCCCACTACTAACTTAGCATTTCTTCAGAAACCAAGGTTACAATAAAATTGATTAGACAAACACCTTCTTTAGTTACACTGCAGTTGATAAAATCAGGTTGCTCTAAATGGATTTAGGTATTTCAAAAGACTCCTCAGGAAAACATATACAAACCATTTCTTTAAGTGAGATTCTGTACATTACCAATACCACCTGCTATGTGTTCAATGTTATTATTTTCAATACCAAAGAATAGCTTTCACTTGCTGTTGTCCCCAACTTCTAATCTGGAATATTTTTCTGGAGTCTTTTTTTAGAGTATATTCTAAAAGTGATGAATAATATATCCTTTGCTGTTTATTACTCTTAACTGCTCTCAGTTCTCGGTATCTAGCAATCAAAAATAAGAAACTCATTGGCCCATACACTTATATTTTGTGCACATTTTTGAATGTATGTTTTCTCCAAAAACAGATTATTTGGAAATAAAAAATAAGTGAATTGG
Organism: Dugong dugon; assembly: GCA_030035585.1. Classification (NCBI taxonomy): domain Eukaryota; kingdom Metazoa; phylum Chordata; class Mammalia; order Sirenia; family Dugongidae; genus Dugong; species Dugong dugon. Next base: position 43,061,862 of record CM057477.1, on the reverse strand, counting down.
AAGACAATGTTCTGCAACATTCTATTTATTGTTTGTTTGTTTCACAAATTCTTACAAAAATGGCATATTTTCCATTTACCAATTAAAAGTCTTACTAACAATAATTGCATTTTAATGCTTTGTATCTTTTTGAGAGGCTAAAATTTGAACTTACTCCTTTTATTAAAACAAATTGACTGTCTTTTACTGAGCCATAGACTATTGGCATATAATCCTAAAATTTGCTCTTAAAAAGTGAATAATACATATGCTTAATCAGTGTGAGTCGTTCCCCATTCTGGATTTAGTAAACTTATTTTTGTAGAATTACACTAACAATGATAAAAATACATGTTCTATAATTTTTATGAAAAGGTTGAGAATATTAGACTGAAACAGAAAAAAAGGGTAAGTATAAGTGCTGAAGAGATTCCATTTTCCTAAGCAATAAAAATTTCATCTACTCAGTGTAATGTAACTAACTATACAGTGTCACTTGATTGTTTTGTAAGTGGCAAACATAGTAAAAAAATCTTTATAGAGGAAGCTTGTAATATCACTAAATAAAAGTCCTCAAAAAAAAAAAATCAAAAGGCCTGTTACGGATTGAATTTTGTCCCCCTAAAGTATGTGTTGTAGCTAACCTCTGTGCCTGTGGCTATAATCCAGTTTGGCAATGGGTTGTCTTTATTATGCTAATGAGGGAGAATTAGTGTAGGGAGTATCTTTTTTTTTTTTTTGGCATATCAGAACTGCGTTTTTATTTTTGTTTGAAAACAACTTAAACTTTTATACAAATGATTTTAATATATGAATTTAATTTTGTTTTTATACGGAATATAAAGATGTCCCTCATTAATCTTCCATATGAAAGGTTTTTAAGGCCTGAAAGAGTACACACAAGTGTGTATCTTACACATGTGTGGTATTGGAAACCAGTGATGTAGTGCTCCTACACATAAATTAGGACAAGTGACATCACATGTTAAAAAGAGGATAAGAGAAAAATTCTATTTAATCAGATTTAAAAAGTAAACATGATACAAAATCTGTGCAAATAAGATCAAGTCGGTAACTTTAGTTTGGACACTGCAGATTATACTGGACTAACAAGTTTGTGAGACTGTAAAGTAGTGTGCACCCATTAAAACAGCAAGGAAGAGCTATTTATAGAAAGGCTGGAATGAGGGATTTTCCCTAAAGCAAATTAACTTCTTCTCAACTGCCAAAACAAACAAAATTGAGCATCATAATGAGTGTTAGTATACTGAAGGCATGTTATACCAGTTTCTGTGCAGCATGCTAAATGTCATTTAGAACTTCTTCACTCGTGCATTCGAATCATTAATAATTATGGAATTTTTTTTTTTTTCTTTTTGCCTCCTTCTCTCCAAATTTCAGGCATGTCTTATTTTGGATAGTGTATAGCTTTTATCTATTACTTCATCCCTTAAAAATATATAAAGACAATGCTCATTCTCTGCAAGAGGATGACCAGCAACCTTGTTTATAAACTGCTCCAGCCCTTTCTTCCTTTCCCAATAAAACTGTCATCAAATAATCTATCATCTCCTCTAAAAGGAAGGTGACACAAAAATACTTTTCCAGGGAGTGAGGGAAATAACTACAGTCTTGCTCTCTCGTTCCAGTGACTTCAGAGCCATTCAAAGTCACTGTATCTTCTTCTAACAGTAGATTCCTTCAGCTTGAAAATAGGAAGATTTGTTTTGACCTTGATTTTGTAGATAACGAAGCGACCCCGACCAACCCCTGCTGTCTGCGGGCTGCTCAAATTGATCTCGGGGGAATTGCTGGGTGGCCCATAGATGTATCTTTAGCCAGTCTCTTTTGATATAAAAGATATTAACCAAGTGAGCAGAGAGAGAGATGAGCTAAGACAGATGCCAAGACCACAGATATCTCCAAAGAATCAGGAAGCAGAAGCTGAAGAGACAAAGACTTCCTCCAGAGTCAACAGAGAGAAAGTCTTCCTGTAGAGTTGGTGGTCTGAATTCTGACTTCTAGCCTTCTAAACTGTGAGAAAATAAATTTCTGTTTGTTAAAGCTATCCACTTGTGTTACTTCTGTTAAAACAACACTAGAAAACTATGACAGAATTTGGTACTGCAAGAGTAGGGTGCTGCTCTAACAGGAAGTAGTTTGGGAATTGGGTAATGGGTAGAGGCTAGAAGAGTTTTAAGTGCCTAATAGTAAAGACCTAGATTGGCTTGAAGAGACTGATTGTAGATTTATGGACATCAAAGGCAATTCTGGTGAGAGCTCAGAAGAAAGTGAGGAGAGTCATAGAGAAAGTTTCCATCATCTTAGAGAATACATATGATGACAGTAACTGAATGTTGCTAGAATTGTGGATGTTAAATGTGCTTCTGCTGAGGCTTTAAAAGAAAATGATGAACATGTGATTGGACAATGGAGGAAGAGTAATGCTTTTCATGCAATGGCAAGGAACTTGTCTGAATTATGCTAAATGTTTGGTGGAAGGTAGAACTTGTAAGTGATGAACTTGGATGTCTGGCTGATGAGACATCTAAGCAAAATCTTAAAGGTACCATGTGGTTTCTCCTTGCCTCTTACATTCAAATTCGAGAGGAAAGAGATGGACTTAAAAATGAACTGTGCAAAATGCAAACAGAACATAAAGATTTGGAAAATTCTGTTATACAAACTAAGGACATGTGTCTGAGAATTTCCACCAAGAATGTGGCTAAACAATCTTTTGTTAAAGAGATTAAGCTTGTGTCTGATGGATCTAACCAACTACACAGGAGAAAACCTATCAGCTTAGACTAAAGTGGTCAGAGATAGGACTAAAGGAGAGAAAACTATCTGCCTCTTGGAATTCTACAGGCAGGAAAAAGGCCAAAGGAGTTACATCTGTTGTCCTCCAAGAAAAGAAAAGGACCATCTTTGGAGCATCTCAGAGATCAGCAGTACTATTGGAAGGATTGGAAACCCTGGTGGCGTAGTGGTTAAGAGTTTGGCTGCTAACCAAAAAAGTTTGACAGTTCAAATCCATCAGGTGCTTCTTGGGAACCCTATGGGGCAGTTCTACTCTGTCCTACAGGGTCGCTATGACTCAGAATTGACTTTATGGCAATAGGCTTTTTTTTTATTGGAAGGATTACGGGAAGCAGGGCCAGCTCAATTTCAAAGGGTGGGGCCATGGTCTCCTGGATCTCAAAATGTGGGGCCACAGGCTCCTAGATTTCAAAGAGTCAGCTCTTCACCAACTCAGTTCTGGAGTGTGTGGCTGCTGTTAAGGTGTTCTAGTATGGTGGGGCTGCTGCCCAGAGCTGGGAAGGTGGGTCTGCCATGCCCAGGGGGCAAAAGATCAGGGCCTGCCAGGGCTGAGGTTGTGGGGTCACCACTCAGACAAACTAGGAGAATGGGGCTGCCTAAAGCAAAGGGAGCAAAGTTGTCATTCCAGAGGGTCCGTAAGGCAGAGCTGAAGCCAAAGGCCAAGGGACCTTCACCCAGCATCAAGAGAGCATGGCCAACACCCAGAGCCTGGAGGGCAGGGCCATTGCACAGATGGTCTCAGAGAAGAGAAGATTATATTCAAGCCTTGAAAGCTAGTGTAATATGTTCTGCTGGGTTTTGGACTTCCTTGGTACCTGTTACCCCTTGTTCCCCTCCAATTTCTTCCATTTGTAATGGAATGTCTACCCTGTGCCTGTTTCACCATTGTACTTTGGAAACAGATAATGGGTATTCTAGATTTCACAGGTTCACAGTTGAAGAGGAATTTTGCCCCAGGATGGAATACATGTAAAGTCTCACCCATATTTGATTTAGATGATTCAGAAGATGAGATTTTGGGATGATATGATGGAGTTAATGTGTTTTGTATGTGGTAAGGACATGAATTTTGGGGTGTCAAGGGGTGGAATGTTATGGATTGAATTATGTCCCCCAGAAAATGTGTTGTGAGGTGTATCTTGAATCAGTCTCTTTTGAGATATAAAAAGAGATTAGACAAGCAAGCAGAGGGAGAGATGAGATAAGATAGATGCCAAGACACATGGAGATCTCCAAGGAACCAGGAAGCATTAATTGAAGAGACAAGGACCTTCCTCCAGGTCGACAGAGAGACAAAGTTTTCTCCTAGAGCCAGCATTCTGAATTCAGGCTTCTAGCTTCCTAAACTGTGAAAAGATAAATTTCTATTTGTTAAAGCCATGCATGCATTTATGGTGTTTCTGTTACAGCAGCACTAGGTAATTAAGTAGGGCCTGAAAGGCTCAAAGTTGTGCCTTCCATGGCAGTACTTTGCAGTTTACCTCTTAGAATGTTGTAAGTAACTGATCCCAATAGAAGGTAATTAATGTACTCATTTTCCTCCACACATATTCCTCATATACACCTTCCATATCTATGTCAATTCCACTAGCTCTTTCTGGGCTACAATGACTGATAAAATTATCCACCTCCTTAAAATGATGTATAAGACTTCTGCTTCTTTTACTGTAGTGAGGAAAATTTATTGTTCTCCTATTTCTATTGAGGTAAATGAGGCTAGGAGCCCTGGTGCTGCAGTAGTTAAAGTTCTTGGCTGTTAACTGAAAAGACGGTGGTTTGAACCCACCAGCTACTCTGCAGGAGAGAAAGATATGGTAGTCTCCTTCAATAAAGATTTACAGCCTTGGAAACCCTATGGGGTAGTTCTACGCTGCCCTGTAGGGTTGCTATGAGTCAGAATCTACTCTCCAGAACCAAACAACAAATGACTGAGACTAGTTCAACCTACAAATAGAAAAATCACTCAAGTCTTTTTCTTGGAGATAACCATGGAACACTGTTGTATCAGAAGCGCTAGTGCATAGTTCCCATTTTATCACATAAACCAAAAGACAAAAACAAAACCTATTTGCTGTCAAGTTGATTCCAACTCATAGCAACCCTATACAACAGAGCAGAAATGCGCCATAGGGTTTCCAAGGAATGGCTGGTGGATTTGAACTGCTGATTTTTTTTTAGCAGACGAGCTCTTCACCACTATGCCACTAGGGCTCCTTTTATCACATAAGCTATTAAAATGTTTATACTTTTCATTCTGCACAGAGAATATTAACATGTTACATTATAAAGGATTAAGAACTAATGAAAATAATAATTTTTGCTGCTTCAACAAGAGCATTCTTAGGTGAAACTTACATTTTATGTATGTATATATGCATGCATGTATGTATGTATTCATTCATTCATGCTTTCACTGCTTGGGTATCATGGTGAAGAATACACTGACTGCTGGTACAGTTTGATTCCATTGCTTTATTCATGCTAAGGCACACACCTATTGTTTTCCCACTTGTTTTAGTTACTTAGTGCTGCCATAATAGAAATACCACAAGTAGGTGGCTTTAAAAACAGAAATTTTTTTTCTCACAGTTCTGGAGGTTAAAAGTCCAAATCAGGAACTTAACCATGTTGATTTCTTCTACCGGCCTCTCTCCTAGTTTCTGAGGACTGCTGAATATTCTTGGAATTCCTTTGCTTGTAGATGATTCTCACATGGTGTCTTGTATTTCCCCTGTTTGTATATCCGTGTTTTCTACTCTTGTTTATGATTCAGAAGTGATTAGGTTTAAGACTCACCCAAAATTGGTATGACCTTGTTAACATAAGAAAAGAAAAACATGTTTCCAAACAGGATCTCATCCACAGGTACAGGGGTTAGGACTTCAATTCATATTTGTGGGAACACAATTCAATCCATAACAGCACTATCAATGGAAATCTGTATAACGTGAAAAAGGCAAATGCAAAATGATAATGACTATTACTGTGTAAAATATTTTGATTTTAGGCTTTCCAAAAGGATCTTGGGTGAACCAGGATTCCATGCATCACACTTTAAGAGCTTCTGTTCCAGTAGAATTCTTGACTCAGTTAAGAAATTCCTATGGCAAGCAATCATTTTTGACTGAACTTATTTGGAAGTCATTGACGGAATTTTTGACCATCACACTAAAAAAGGGCCTGAGATTTAGCTAAAGTTCAGTTATGGAGAATAAAATATGCTTCCACTCTTAATCCATAACTTAATTTTTTTTTAATCTACTACACTAAATTGAAATATTTTAAAACAAAGTTTGATCAGATCTTAACACCAAGAGTTTTGAAATGAATAATTCTGAGAAGAGAAGCATATTTCTATTCTAACTTAAATAAGAGCAGTGAAAGTTCAATAGTTTACACCCTATGCAGTTTCTTTGCTTTGCCTCAACCCTTAGACTTGCTAAAAATAATAACTGATTTTATATATTATACATTGTGTATTTTATGTTATATATTTTACATAATGTATTTTAATATTATAGGATTCCATAATATTCTGCCTTTCATCCAAATTAAAAAGAGTGCAATGTACCAAATTTTCAGATATCTTTAACTAATTTTCAGAACAAATTTTTGTCATTTCAGAGAAAAAGTAATTTATAAACATGATTAGTAGAAAGACTATATGTATGTGTGGTTTTTTTTTTTTTTGTATATTTTTGTATATTTGTTTTGAATGTTTATCTTTCAAATAACTAAGTGCAACATAATTGTATATCTTCAGGTAGGGCGTTCCCTTAAATAGCATTATTTCACAAAATCTTATTAGAGAGCATATAGAAAGATAAATATTTTTAATATAAATTTCTTAAAAATTAAATGATAAATACTTGTGTTATGTAATTTCTTAAGAAATGTTTCTATACTCTTTTACTTGTGTATTGTTTTTAATTTAGAGGATCCTATATTCTGGTTCTATGAAAAGAACATAGATTATGAAAGAACTAATGTAGCCCAAACAAACAAAAAATTCTGAAAGTCACCTTAATTATAAATAATATGCTTAAATATAAATATTGATTGATTTAATTTCAAGGAAAAGTAATCTTAAACCTCATAATCTCTTAAATATTAAATTTTACAAATACATATACTTTTTAAAAATATGTAGAAGTAGCTGTGTTAAATTAACTCTTTTCGATACTTAGCTTATTGAAGTTTCTATGTGGACATCAAGATTTAACAATGGGATCAACATCAATTGCTCCAGATGGACTCCTTGGGGATAAACTTATACTTCACATATGGTCTTAATTCAGAAAAAGGAGACTTAGCAGTTACAGCATTTAATAGGCTCGTGAGTTAGAATCAGATAGAAATGTTCTTAAATGGTTCAAATAATTGTAACCAGATGGATATTCAACATATTAATGATTTTGTTTCCAAGTTTAATTTTACCTGCAATTGTAATTGATTCTACAAGTTTTCCCAATCTTCTACTGACGTACTTGCCATCTGGAGATGCCACATATAGTGACATTGTTAGCTCTGTGCATAATAAGCAATTGGAAAATGTGTGAAACTGAGATTTTTCTCAGCGTATTATATACCTTATTTTCAAATCTAAAGAATGACCTTCAGTATTCAAGTCACATAATTAAAGAAAAGCATGTTCAAATATCTAGTGTTAACAAGGCATAATGGTATGGTATTAACATTAATTTTCATCAACTGTCGCCAATGGGCAACAAATATTTATAAAGCTTATTCTCAATAAATATTTTTTTCTTGAAACAAGTCATTATTATTTTATAACAAAAGTTGAGAATATGATTTGTTGTTATTGTTATATGCTGTCAAGTTAGGTCCAACACATAGCAACCCTCTGTATAACAGAGGGAAACACTGCCGGAACCTGTGTCATCCTCACAATTGTTGTTATGCTTGAACCCATTGTTACTGTCACTGTGTTAATCCATGTCATTGAGGGTCTTCCTGTTTTTCCCTAACCCTTTACTTTACCCAGCATGATGTCCTTTTCCAGAACTGGTCCTTCCTAATAACATGTCCAAAGTATGTGAGAAGTAGTCTCACCATCTTTGCTTCTAAGGAGCATTCTGGCTGTGCTTCTTTTAAGACATATCTGTTCATCTTCTGGCAGTCTGTGGTATATTCATTATTTTTCACCAACACCATAATTCAGTCATCAATTCTTCTTTGCTCTTGAGAATATGATACAAATTATGTATTGCTTAAGGTTTTTATTTCTTTTTTCAATAGTGAAATTTATTATCAAAATATTTGCATTTATTCATTCTGAGCATAAACCATCAGGTTAGAAAAGAGACACATTTTGACTTAATTGAGGATTTTGAAGGAAAAAATGAATTACTGACTTAGATGAACCTAAAAGGTATTAATTAAAAAAACGCCTTTTTTTATTCATCAGTTTTCTCTATAACTCTGCCAAGTTACTACTAATGCCAGATTTGAGTGGGGTGGGATAGTTACTCTTTCAAACAGCCCCCTTTTCTAAGAATTCTACATAGAAAGATGTCACTATAACTAGTGCTTGAATTCTTTGTGAATACCTAGTAATCCGTGTGACTACATTAAATTTCATGTAAGAAAATATGACATTCAAAGCAACTATCTGCTGTGGATTAGACCTCAGTTTAGATAATATCATGTAAAAATCACTTTCAGGGTAAATTTTAAAAGCATTTTCAAAATTCTTTCAATGAATTTTTACTAATGGAATATGTACAGCCTTAAGGAATTATGATGTATCTTAATGATGGAATAATAACTTAGACCTTTCCATATTGTGGTTACTTGTGGTGACTGATACTCATTTTGGGTCCATTTTATAAAATTTCGTGGAAAAACTAGGGTAAGCAAGAAGATTTAATGCAGTCACTTGAACTTCAAGGAAAATGCTGAATCAAAACATATATATCACCATGTAATAGATGGAATGTATCTGGAATTTCTAGTAATATTAATGTTGTATGAATACTATGCCCTATTTTGGGGAGAAATTAAAATTTTTTCTTCTTAATAAACTCTGATCTCTGCTCTTATGGTTTCTGGTAGTAGTGGCTAGATGTGGGGAGGGAGGGATGAATTGTATATATATTAGACTGGAATGGAAAAAGCTTCTTGTTTGTTGTTGTTTATGTGTTTTGTTTTCATACTTCGAAGTTTGTTTTTTTTTTTTTACTACAAGTGACAAGGATTTTTTTCCAAACAAAATCTTGAATAATGCTTAATAAGTACAATCTAGAATAAAGCCAGAGTACTAGATTGAGTGTCCTGTTTTCAGTTTTTAACAATTGTGTGATTGTAGGCAAATACTATGATATCTCTGTACCAGATTCCTTATTTGTAAAATAGGGAATTTTGCAACACCTTTGAAGGTTTTTGTAAGAATTAAATGTGCTAAAAAAAATGCTTATATACTTAAAACTATACTGATACATGTTAAGTGCTCAGTGAGTATGTCATATAACACGTTCACTGAACTAGAAGCATTAAAAACATTATTTTATTTTATACTAGAATCATAGTAAAATGGATAATTTCTTCAAATGAATTCAAACAGAGTAATATATTTGCAAATTTCTATCTCAACTTTAAATTGTTTTAAAGAAAATATCAAGAAAATTATGAAGTGAATATAATTTGTATTTATCTCAGTCTGTACATAGTACTTTTCCTTAAAGTGGGTTACTCTTGCACCATTTATTTTGGAGTGACAAATTACTATGTCCCCAGTGAACAATTAGTAAACAGAGGTTGCACAAGTAGCAGTTATGCCTGGATAAGATTATACTGATTATTTTTTTAATATAGGAACCACAGGAAAACAAGCTAGTAAGCTCTTTAACTTTATTAGGGTTGGGGGAGGTAGAAAGAAGAGCATTAAATGTGAAAATCCTAATCTCTTTAGCAATGCTATTCTGCATAGAAATCAGAGATTACGTGGAAGTTAGATGAGCAGACGCTTTATAGTGGATAGGTCTATAGAAATTTAATTAAAATAAGTTTGGAAAAGTCTAAGTGCATTTTGCACAAAGTAGTTTAAGAGTACATTGCTCTTATACTGTGGCTGGGCTTCTTAAAGGAGCCCTGGTGGTGCAGCTGTTAAAGTGATTGACTGCTCACTGAAAGGTTGGCAGTTAGAAACCACCAGAGGCTCCACGAGAGAAAGATGTGGCAGTCCTGCCTTAGAGATTTACAGCCTTGGAAACCCTATGCGGTTGTTCGGAGTCGGAATCAGCTCAACGGCAGTGTGTTTGGTTTGGTTTTAGGCTTCTTAAAATATTAGGTGGTGGGGATAGTTATATGGATAGGGTTTTAGACAGTATAATGCCACATTAAGACTATGTTGGATAATATTTTGCATTGCAAAAATGGCAAAGTTATAAAAAGGGCACACTTAACAATAAATGATTAATATATATATAATTTTATTGAGATATAATTCACATACTACAAAATTCACTCTTTAGTGTAAAATTCAGTGTTTCTAAATATATCATATAGTTTTATAACCATCACCACTATCTAATTCCAGAATATTTTTGTCACCCAGAAAAGAAACAAATCATTAACACCCACTTCCCATTTGCTTCTTCCCCCAACTCCTGTCAACCATTAATGTACTTTCTATCTCTCTGGGTTTGCCTATTCTGACTATTTCACATAAATAGAATCAAACGATACGTGGCCTTTTGTGTTGAATTTCTTTTACTTAGCATACGACTTGCAAAACCCATCCGTGCTGTAGAATGTATCAGTACACAATTCCTTTTTATGGATGAATAATATCCCATTATATGAATATATGACATTGGTTTCTATACTGTATTTTTATGCAAATAACACATGACTTCTGTGTTTGTTTGCCGTCTATGCCCTCCCTCTCCAAGACGTATTTTCGTAGGTGTCACTATGTCAGTTTTAGCACAGCGCACTTATGAGGATGCTTCACGGGGGATGGCATAGCTGGCAAACAGAAGAAGGTGCACATTATTTGCGTAAATTATGGTAATCGTGAATTAATGGACATTTGAGTTGTTTTCACTTTGTGGCTGTTATAAATAATGCTGCTTTGACTATTCATGTGCACGTTTTGTGTGGACATATGTTTTCATTTCTTTGGAGTATACTCCTAGGAGGGGAATTCATGGCCATGCGGTAACTCTATATTTTACTTTTTAAAAAAACCACCAAACCGATTTCCACTAGCAAAGTATGAGGGTTCTAATTTCTCCACATACTCACCAACACTTGTTATTTTCTCTTTTTTTTTTAAATTTTAGTCATTCTAGTGAATGTGAAGGAGAATTTCACTGTGATTTTAATTTACATTTTCCTGATGGCTAATGGTATCGAACATCTTTTTTTTTTTTTGCCAGCATTATTCTTTTTGTAACGGACATAGAATTACTTGAGGTATCCCAGAAAATGGACATTTAGTGAAAGTATATACTTATATTGAATCCAATAAATGCTTAAAAAGTAAGAAGAACAAAAACTGATGCAAATTCTGTGAATGGTCATTTTTAACTTTCTCTCCTCTGCTACTTCATGAGTACCTCTCCTACTATATTTCTTTAGCAATTAATTACCACATTTTTAGGCAAATAACACATGCCCTCTAAGTTTGTTTGCCAAACACGCACTTCCCTTCAACAAAGTATTTTCATAAGTGTACTATGCTAATTTTTTTTTTTTTTTTTTTTTACAGTGTCATGTAAAAAAAAAATGGCATAGCAGTGCTTATGAAAACACCTTGCAGGGAAGGGGGTGCGGTTGGCAAACAAAAGTAGAAGGCACAGGTTATTTGCATAAAAATATGGTGTGCATATAGCCCGGATAAGGTTTCCTAGTCTCCAAATATATAAGATCTTCGATTATAGCAATAACTTAACTAGCAGTACTTCATTCTGTGTGTCTAAGTTCAAACTCCTAAAGGGAATGTCTGAATGGCTCCTTACCTTCATCCTTCACCCCTAACTGAAACACACACACATTTGCACAAAATCTACTCCTTGTGCAGATTCAAAGATATGCTTGATTTAAAAGTGATCTTTTCATCCCTTCCTCATTTGTGTTTACTGAAAATGCCTGGAATTCAGTCCTTTTTAAGCTGTTGGGTTGGGAGTAGGTTTAGGAATAAAAAATATAAAAAGAATATTTTATCTCTCAAGGAGTTGCTAATATAACAGCTGGCTTGTAAACATAATAATCATGAATATCCACAGAAATGTTGGGACTAGCAAAGTATTGTGTAATTTTGCACCTCTCTTCTTAGCTCCACACCAATAGGTCAAACTGCCTGTAGGACTTCTCTACCTGGATGTAATTCGGCTGTATTTCTTGCCTTGTGAACTCTTCTAAAAGATCCAGCTCTATCGTGCTATTCTTTGTACCTGTTGTCCAACTCCTGTAGCTAGAGCTAGAAGGTAAGGTAGACATTCTGTTTCTAAGGGACATACAATTACTCAAGCTATCCTAGTAAATGAGTAAAAGTCACAGACTTATTGTTGTTATGTCTGTTCCCTTTACTCTTTAAGCTTTCAGTAATAAAGAAAAATGTTTTTTTTTTATCTGTATAGTGTCCTCCTCCCTCAGTAGCATAATATATGTCATAAAGTAGATTCTTAGTAAAGATTCAATAAACAAACCAGTTTTTGCATTATCTAAACAGGAATTTTCCCTACAGCACAAATGCTTTAATGTGATAAGGGAGTTATTATCTCATGGAGAATGATCCTTTTGCTCCTAAAAAATAATGAGGAAAATCCTTCTCTAGAAATACGTGGTCTATCACAAATCATTACATTTAATTATATATAAATGTTACAGTTTCTTGATGTTTTCTAGTTTCTATGTTTTGAGTTTCAAGTTAGATTTTTAATTTTTAAAGGCAGGAAACATATTATGCAATCTTCCTTGACCCTAGATCCAGGGTAATGCTAAAGTTGATTGTTCAATTAAAAATTAAATAAACACATAAATAGAGAGAGAGAGAATGAGAGACAGAAGGAGAGAAAGGAAGGAAGGACAGAAGAAAGCTGTTGCTGTGAAAACAAACAAACAAAAAAGGCCATGTGCTGACGCTGCTGCTGCTGCTGATAATACTGAAGAAAGATATCCTAGAAGAATCTGAATCCGTTGGTCAGAACTTCATTAGAGAATATTAGCGAATACATGGCATGTAATGAATAGAAACCATTTGGATACATGTATATGTTGCAGAGGTTAATGCACTCAGGTACTAACCCTAAATTTTGAGGTTCAAGTCCACCCAGAGGCACCCCAGAAGAAAGGCCCAGTGACCTACTTCCGAAAGGTCAGCCATTAAAAACCCTATGGAAGACAGTTCTCGCGTGACAACATGGGGTCATCATGAGTTGGAGTTGACTTGACGGCAGCTTTTTTGTTTTTTAGTCCATATATTCATAGGAATTCCCATGGCATCTAGAGTCTCACTTCTAGAGCTCTTTCCATTCAGTAAGGAAATAAACTTTTCTTTGATTTGATGTTTTCCAAGTAGTTCATTTTTATCATCATCAAGTCTATAGTCATTCACTTCAGCATCTCCAGCAGGTACATAGATGTCACCACCTAATGAAAACCTACGTATATGACCATGTAGTACATGCTTCACAAACATATCTATTGTATTTATGTCATTCTTGTTTCCCCATCTCTATGACCTCAACATAAAAATTGTTTTTATGAGTGAAATAAAATTACTTGAACAGAAAGTGTTAAGAAAATAATCTGGCAAGATGTGGCTGAGCCAGGACTCAAGCCCAGACTTCCTTCACTGGTGCCCATAGTCTTCCTCCTTTACTTACAGCGTACTATTTCATGTAAAAAGAAATGAATTGCATCAAGATGTAAAACAGAAAATATTTTCTCTGTTACGCTCTGAAGCCAATTAGAGTTGAGAGGAGAGAAGGCTACATCTGTATCCAGTTTATATGGAAATTTTAAAATTAGCACTCATTAATGCAAGTTGCTATTATTGTCATATTTTTATTATTATTTTCAACATTGTGGTTATAATTATTATTACTGTTTGTATTTAGATTTAATGGCCAAAGACTTTAAAAACAAACAAACAAAAAAATGTCAAACATACACAAGAATGATTTATTTCTTTTCTTTTTCATACCTTGATAACTAAATATTAAGATTTAACAAAGTTTTCTTAGAAAATGTGTATCATACTATATATACGACATTTGTATCTTGAATAATTAGTTTCCCAATCATTTAGTATTGAATAAGGTTAAAAGTTAAAGATTGAGTAAATAATTTTATGCATTTGTTTTCCTGATAAATAATATTGTTTTAAATTTGAGTTTAACATCATTTTGCTGTAATTCAGATTTTGAAGCTCTTTACATAGAAATAGGCCTTGAAGTCAATATGGATCACTCAAAATAAGTTTTGATTTAGAAGGCAGGAACATGAGATATTTTTAATTTAAATTCTGACATTAAAGGTAGTGAGTGCTTTTATTTGCGATTTCGTATGGTTTCACTGAAAAATAAAACTGAATGCTACTCCATCATTTTGGCAGACACTTTAATGCCCGCCCTTTAGCTATCTTCCTGAAATGGAATGCTGCCTGACCTTTACACTTTCCACCAAAAAGAAATCGTTAAAGCCCAACAAAAATGTAATTTTCTATCTTTACAACAGGTGAGGAGGAAGAAGAAAAGACTCAGTCAAATCTGAAAATATAGGAGAATAAAATAATATGAGGTGGAGGGTACATTTAGAAAGATTTGAGAGAAGACTGTTTTTGACAGATAACATATTTTGTGGATTGATTTCAAAGTTTCATATTTTATATAGCGAGTGCTGGGGTTTTTAAGAGAAAATGAGAACTAAACACTGAGAGTTTTATTTTATCAGAGGTCCCCAGACAATAGAGTCAATTAGTTAATTCACACCAATAATTTCAATGTCATTTCTTATTAATTTAAATGACTTGGCATTGAAAAAAAAATGTTTTTAGTTTTTAGGCCAAATGACAAATTAATAGATTATCCTAAATACCTAATTTATAGAAAGAATTATACAATGTTGCTGCTTACTAAAGTCACAAAGAATCACATAGACTCAACCAAGGTATTTTAAAACTGGGGATAGGTAAGCCGTGATATATTTTAAGTGGTTTGAGTTATTGTTAAAACAATCCCATACTATTTTTTCCTCATCGTGATTCTCTTCACTCCTTATACTTTACTTTTTCAATTAAAACTAGGACATTTAGGACTATGCCTTTTTGAATTTGAGAAAATTATACTGTCATTTAAATCATTACATTTTTATTAGGTA
Organism: Dugong dugon; assembly: GCA_030035585.1. NCBI lineage: Eukaryota > Metazoa > Chordata > Mammalia > Sirenia > Dugongidae > Dugong > Dugong dugon. The sequence goes on along the minus strand of CM057477.1, from coordinate 43,046,715 downwards.
AAAGTTATTTAACTTGTGAGAAGTTAATACTTCTGTAAAAGTAGGTTAGTCACTTTTGAGAAATAAGAATAAAAACTAAGATTTTCATTTTCATATTCAAATGCACTAGTGATAAATATCTGATGGTTTCTAAATTAGGCAAACAATTCCCAAAAGAGACTCAGTAATTTTTAATATATCTTCTATTTGTATAGGTGGTCTTGTTGATATTATAAATATGTCTAGCTCTACTTTTCTCATGTGCTTAGTTTTCTTTTAGAAAACTGAAGACTTACAGAAGAGAGAGTTAGAAAAGGAATAACAATGAAACTTTGATTCATGCGCCAAATTTTTTCCAAAGATTTTGAAACATATTATCTTAAATTTTCTCAGTTTATTGCATAATATTTCTAGTAAGGAAAAATAAGCAGATATTAGGAACTTCTCACAGACGGAAAATCTGAACTAGAGCATTTGGTCTTAAACAATGAATTAGAGTTCCAGCAATGGTGGAGGAGCTTATATCAGCCTAATGCTTCTACTAGTAGCAATCATAAACTCTGAAGGAAAAAAAATAAATAAAAATGGCTTTTTAAGGCACTGGAAAGTAGGGAGGAGGTATAACCTTTAAAAGAAGGGAATATATTGGATGAGATTTACATTTATGTAGTTTTTTCATGAGAGCACTACTCGGTCCACAGCCAGGAACAGCAAAGCAAGTTCAAGCACATAGCCAATGTTTTATTGATGTCAGGGGTCAGAGGATAGAATTGGGAGTCACCAGAGAAGCTGTGAAATAAGAGAGGAATCCCAGGAGAAGGAAGCCACCAAAAAGTAAGCACTAAAATCAGTTTAAAACTTTCCACAGTCCTTGGCTTATTTCTAAACTGAAAATGCAAAGAACCAAGAAGGAAACAATAGTAGGAGACTATAACAGCCCTGGTGGCACAGTGGTTAAGAGCTTGGCTGTTAACCAAAAGGTTGGCAGTTTGAATCCACCACTCACTCCTTGGAAACCCTATGGGGCAGTTCTACTCTGCCCTATAGGGTCACTACGGTTAGGAATCGACTTGACAGCAACAGGTTTGGGTTTTTTTTTTTTTTTTTTTTGGTTTATAAGAGCCAAGTAGATTTAAGTAGCTGCTAACCATTGGGAAAAGAGCCCTGGTGGTACAGTGGTTAAGAGCTTGGTTGTTAACCGAAAGGTCAGTGGTTCAAACCCACCAGTTGCTCTATGGGAGAAAGATTTGGCAGTCTGCTTCTGTAAAGAGTACAGCCTTGGAAACCTTATGGAGCAGTTCTACTCTGTCCTATAGTGTCACTATGAGTTGGAATCAACTCAATGTAATGGGTAACCAAAAGGAAGGGGCAGTTTGAAGTTTGAGTCCCACCAAGTTAAATGGTTTGTTAACCATCTCTTTTTTCTTTTTTTTTACTTTTCATGATGCAGTATTTTATTCAATAAAAGTATATTCTTTTCCTTTTTTTTTATTGTTTATTCAATAAAATGTATATTCTTCTTCTTTTTTTAAATTGTACTTTAGATGAAGGTTTATAGAACAAATAGTTTCTCATTAAACAGTTAGTGCACATATTGTTTTATGACACTGGTTAACAACCCCATGACATGTCAACACTCTCCCTTCTCGACCTTGGGTTCCCTATTACCAGCTTTCTGTCCTTTCCTGCGTTCTTCAAAACCCTGGTGGAGTAGTGGTTAAGTGCTACGGATGCTAACCAAAAGGTCAGCAGTTTGAATCCACCAGGTGCTCCTTGGAAACTCTATGGAGCAATTCTATTTTGTCCTATAGGGTCACTATGAGATGGAATTGACTCAACAGCAATGGGTTCAGTTTCAGGTTCCTGCCTTCTAGTCTTTGTCCCTGGGATGTTGTGACCCACTAGTCTTGTTTTGTTTTATGGGGCTGTCTAATCTTTGGCCAAAGGGTGAACATTGAGAGTAACTTCATTACTGAGCTAAAAGGGTGTCCAGGGGCCATACTCTGGTAACCATCTTTTAATAGAAACATAGAAAAGGTCACAACTTAGAAGTAAGGAATATTCCCTAAGGTCAGTACTAATAAAGCACAAAACCAAGCCTATACAGGACAAAGCTAAACCACCAGCAAAACCATCTGCTAGAACAAAACAGAATAGTCTACAGAAGAAGAAAACAAAACACAGTCCATTACATATTAATTCACAAGTGCCAATAAATGATAATAAAACAAAATTAATAGAAGTGTATGAAAGAGGAAAATGACACAGTTTAAATAAATAAATAAGTCAGTAAAAACAGACCAAGGCAATTTAAATGTTGAAATTATCTGACAAGAATTTTAAAATAATTGTAATAAATATTTTAACAAATCTATAGGAAGACATTATTATAATCATTGAAAAATGGAGGAATCATTAATTGTAAAAATAGAAACAAATGGAAACCCTAAAAATTAAAAAAACTATATATAAATTAAAAAAATTGGTTTGGGTAAAAAGCAGATTGAACACAGTAGAAGAAAGTATCAATGAACTTGAAGCAGATCAATAGGACTCATCCAAGCTGAAGTACAAAGAAAGAAAAAAAAGAACTGGCATACACATAATTACCTAAGTGATCTCAAAAACAATTTTCTGAGCAAAATGATCTAGCTCAAAAAATAACAAATTGTATAATTCCATTTATTTAAAGTTCTAGAACTAATCTATGGTGATAGAAATCAGAATGATGTTTACCTCTGTTGGCAGGAGTTGACTAAAAGGTGGAATGAGGGAGCTTTCTGCAGTGATAGAGATGACGTATATCTTTATTGGAGTAATGATTGCATGAGTGCAAACATTTGTCAAAACTCAAAACTATACACTTAAAATCTGTGTTTTTTATTGTATATAAAATATCTCACAATTGACACAATTTAAAAATGAATTACTGAAATGGTAATAACAGATTTTAAGTCTCCTTAGACCCCTGGTGGCACAGTGGTTAAAAGCTCAGCTGCCAACTCAAAGGTTGCAGTTCAGATCCACCAGCTTCTCCCTGGAAACCCTATGGGGCAGTTTGACTCTGTGCTGTAGTGTTGCTATTAGTTGGAATGGACTAGATTGCAATGGAATTAACTCTTCTTAATGCTATTCTGTATATATGCTTTCTGAAAAATAAATATGTCCAGAAGTAGAGTGCAGTGGTATTAAACTACTAACCTGGAAGACAGGGAAAATATCTGTACTTTCAATCTCTACCACTAATTTACATTAGACAGGACATTTACAAATCCTGGACTTTAGTCTCTTAGTCTTCAAAGGGTTGATGTACTTTATATTTAAATGCCATAACCTCTGTGTCTATTCTATTGCTTTTAAAATATCTGAAGTGCCTTGTACATTTTTAATAGATTATCGGTAATCTTCATTTGATTAATAAGATATTGAAATAGAAACAATTGAAAGATGAACATCAAAATTAACCCATGTCACTGGTGGATGATTTACAGTGCCAATGCCATTAAACTAATACTAGTCAATTCAGTAGTGATAGAGGGAGAGTCAGATAATTTTTAAACTACTGAAGATTTTATTATTCTAATTTGGACTAAGATACATGTATGTTTGATCTAGTTATACAAAATAAATCAAATATGTATGAAAGTTAGAATTGAATACCATCTTTATGTAGAAAATAATTATTCCATAAATAGGGATAAAATATCCCATGGTAAGTTGACTAGAAAGCATAGTAACAAAAGAATTAGATTCATATATATAAATATACATATAAATATGTATTTTAAAACACTCAGTCCTTTACAGAAAAGTAGATTTGCCTCATATTATATATGTATTTTCATATCTTCAAAAAATGTCCATTTTAGACCCCAAATCTATCAAAAATTGAATCTTCATATTATTTCAGTAATTTTTGTGTAAAATAAAACAGCAGGACACAAATGTACCTGTGGTAAACGTAATTTGTAGATTATAACAGATATAAAGAAGAGTGAGAATTACCAAGAAAGTGCTAAAAGAAGTAAAAATGTAATAAAATGTGACAAATAGACTTCACTTGAGATGATGCATCAGGTGTATGAACTGGTCTTCAAATATTTGTGTAACTGTTCCCAAAGCTACCGAGTATTTGACTATGTACTTTCCCATTTCCCTGTAAGACAGTGTTATTTTCAGCTAAAAGACTAACGTCTATAATCTCACCAGAAGAAATAAATAAATAAAACTCTCATTCTATTTAGCTCTCTCTATGGGGCTTTTAATATTGTTTTTACAGGTAAAAGGGTTCACTCTCTACCAAAAATATAGACAACCATACTTTATCCCAACCATCTCATGAAAAGGTTTCTATGGATACAGAAAAGCATCTTTCTGAAATTTTTTCAATCATCCCAAAACTACCCAGTAGAGAATTAAAAGATTGAGGCTAATAGAATTTAGAAGGTCTTTCCATATTTTAGTTGCATCCCTATATTCTTATATTCTCTCCATGGATGAATAAATTAAGACTTAGTAGTTTAAAACACCATAGTGCTGCATGCTTCTTCTTGCATCTGAGCCTTTGATTTTGAGCATAGTCTTGTAACTTTCAGTTCTTTCATCTGGTTAGTTATTCCTCAATTTTCAGGTATTTCAAACTCTACATTGCATCATAGAGAAAGTTTTTGAGAAAGTACTAAATTTAAAATGTCTTTCTCCGGTGATTCTCAATGAGTATATTTAACTGTAGAAATGTATAATACTTTAATTACATATCCTTCACTGAAAATTACTCCATACTGTTGCTGTTATTGTTAGGTGTCATCGAGTTTGTTCCAACTCATAGAGACCCTATGTACAACAGAACAATACACTGTCTGGTCCTGCGTCATCCCCACAATCGTTGCTATGTTTGATCCCTTTGTTGCAGCCACTGTGTCAATCCATGTCATTGAGGGTCTTCCTCTTTTTCACTGAACTTCTACTTTACCAAGCACGATGTCCTCTAGGGACTAGTCCTTCCTGGTAACATGCCCAAAGTACGTGAGACGATGTCTCGCCATCCTTGCTTCTAAGGATTGTTCTGGCTGTACTTCTTCCAAGACAGATTTGTTTATTCTTCTGGCAGTTCATGGTATATAACATATTCTTCACCAACAGCATCATTTAAAGGCATCAATTCTTCTTCGGTCTTCCTTATTTATTGTTCAGCTTTCACATGCATCTGAGGTTATTGAAAATGCCATGGCTTGGATCAGGCACACCTTAGTCCTTAAAGTGACATCTTTGCTTTTTAACACCTTAAAAAGCTGTTTTACAGCAGATTTGCCCAATGCAATATGTTGTTTGATTTCTTCACTGCTGCTACCATGGGCATTGATTGTGATTCCAAGCAAAATGAAATCCTTGACAACTTCAACGTTCTCTCCGTTTATTGTGGTTTTTCTTATTGGTCTAGTTGTGAGGAATTTTGTTTTCTTATGTTGAGGTATAATCCATACTGAAGGCTGTGGACTTTGATCTTCATCAGTAAGCCTTCAATTCCTCTTCACTTTCAGCAAACAAGGTTGTGTCATCTGGATATTGCAGGTTGTTAATGAGTCTTCCTCCAATCCTGATGCCACGTTCTCTTCATATAATCCAGCTTCTCTGATTATTTGCTCAGTATACAGGTTGAATAAGTATGGTGGAAGGATACAACCCTGACACACACCTTTCCTGACTTTAAACCACACAGTACTCCCTTGTTATGTTCAAATGACTGCCTCTTGGTCTATGCATAGGTTCTGCATAAGCACAATTAAGCGTTCTGGAATTCCCACTTCTCTGTCAGTTTGCTGTACTGTGGTGGCTTGCAAGTTGCTGCTTTGTTGGAAGCTCTGCCACCAGTATTTCAAATACCAGCAAGCTTGCCCATGGTACATAAGTTTCAGTGGAGCTTCTAGACTGAGACAGACTAGGAAAAAAGACTTGGTGACCTACTTTTGAAAAAAATTGGCCAGTGAAAACATCATGGATAGTAACAGCAGATCAATGCATACACACATATAATACAGGATTAAGAGTTGGTAGTCATAATTGTTTTAAGTTTCAAAGGAACAAGATCTATTAAAGGAAGTTAGAGGCAGGTATAAAATGTATGTGGGAGGGACTACAGAGGAGGTAGCATCCTCAAGTAAGGGACAGATTTCAGTTAGACCAAAAGGCAAAAGGAATTATGGAGAAGAATTGGGGGATACAGGGAAATTGGTTAATTATGGGTTAATTTTATCAGGGGACTCAAGAGATCCCTGGTGGATTTCAGATTAGAAGAGAAAGAGAAGGTTAGAAAGACATATTAATATACAGATGATGGTGAAGTGAAGTAAGGAGCCTTGGTGGTGTCATGGTTAAGAGTTGAGCCGCTAATCGAAAAGTTGTCACTTAGAACCTATCAACCACTCTGCTGGAGAAAGATTTGGCAGTCTGCTTCCTTAAAGATTACAGCCCAGGAAACCCTATGAGACAGTTCTACTCTGTCCTATCAAGATGCTATGAGTTGGAATCCACTCAACGGGAATGGGGTGAAGTATGAGTGTGTGGTTTAGGAGTTAGTATTTACACTTTGGGATTGATAAAAATATCCTGGGTGGGCATGAAATGTATAGTCTTAATAGTCTGTTTTGATTGGGGTATTAAGTGTAGTGGTCAGAAAATTTTCTGAATTAGCCAGAGCAACGTGACATTGTGAAACCACTGACAAAAACTGAGAATGAGCCTAGAAACTGCAAATACTTCTTGCTCTAAAGACGGCGTGATGGCTCAGGAACTTCCCTCTCATGGGATGTAGATAAGTAGGTGATGTATATTTATCACAGTGAATTTATATTTGTATATATGAATTATGAATGGATAGGTGCCTCTGTGTGTGATCTCAGTGTAAGCATGTCTGTAGATTACACTCATGAGTTTATCTGGAGCAACTCAGCTTATTAAAGCAATACGCTTAGGAAGCCAGGTTTACGAGTTCTTTTCCTGTGGGTGCTTTTTATATCTACAGAGTAGATGACGCATAATGGGGCCTTAATAAATGTTTATTGATTAAATGATTAAGTGAATGAAGAATCCATGGAGGGGGTGCTATTTAAAGGTATCACCTCTGTCTAGGCTTCTAAGCACAACCAACATGTTATAAACTCATATTTGAGTCAGTGAAGGAAATTTTTAAGAGAGTGGGATACATGAGCAAGATTATCACTATCCTTAGACAAGCAACCAAAAGACACTTTCTCCTAAGAAAGGGTAAATTGTGATAGCTGATGCAGTAAAAAGAGAAAATGCTTAATGTTTAAAATTCTTAATTCTCTTATCAATAATATAACTGTTGGCAACAACCACTAAAAACTTTATTCTTATCAAATATTGACACAAATATAAGAATTAAACTTGAATATTTATCTTTAGATTAATTTAATAAATTAATTACTTTGCTATTCATTTTCTTATTTCCTTAGTACTCTGAACATTGTGATAATATTTAATGTTTGCAGCCCTGATGGTGCAGTGGTTAAGAGCTCAGCTGCTAGCCAAAAAGTTGGCAGTTTGAATCCACCAGCCACTCCTTGGAAACCCTATGGGGCAGTTCCACTCTGTCCTGTAGGGTCACTGTGAGTCAGAATCAACTACACGGCAATGAGGTTTTTATATCCCATAGAGGAGTCCCTGGGGAGCTCAAATGGTTAAGAGTTCTACTACTAGCCAAAAGTTTGGCAGTTTGAACCCACCCAGGGACGCTTTGGAAGATCGGCCTGGTGATTTGCTTCCAATAGGTCACAGCTTTGAAAACCCTATGAAGCAGTTCAACTCTGCACACATGACATTGCCATGAATTGGAATTGAGTCAATGGCAACTAACAGCAACAACAACAGTATTCCATAGGATATAGATTTTATGTAAGCTACCCCAAATAAACTTAAAGCATTGTACTTAGGAAGCTTCACACAATGTGTCTTTTCTTCTCTTGTTGGGTTTCCATGAATAGGTGCCGAATATTTTCATGGATTGGAAAAAAACATATATATAATTTAATGTATGTTCTTCATTGAAATGCAAAATTCAAAAAATGTTGCAGAAAAAAAATAACCAGTCTTAATTCTCTCAAAGAGAGGAACTAGTTGTAACTTTTGCTGATCTCCTTTCTTACTTTTCTTAATGTGAAATATTTTCATAGCAGGGAATATAAAACATGTACAATTTTGTACTCCTTATATTAAAATGTGAAGAAATTTTTCATTGACACTATTTGAATGGCTACATAATATTTCATGTATTCATTTAAGCAAAGCATATTTATTGAGTGATTAGATACTATTCTGTGTATACATATTATAGAGGTAAATGAGACAGATCAAGCCTCCATTATTTTCTTTTACCAGGTCCCTCATATTGGAAAATATTTCAAATGAAATTTTTTTATAAAAATCATAAACTTACCAAGGCACTACGCACTATGCATTTAAAGGACTAGAGATAAAAACAGATAATTACTTTTCATATCAGAGAGTTTTATGTAACTTTAATGTAAATGTTAGTTTATTTTCTTTTATTTGGAAAACAGCTTTATTTTTCAGGAAGCCTGTTTTGTAACTCCAAAATTAAAAAAAAAAAAAATTAAACAAACAAAATCTTAACCACAAACAAACACAAACAGAGACTTGATTCTCAAGTATCACTAAATTGATTTTAAACTCTAAGTTCTTTTTAATAATAGGAAACTGAGAAGTGCCCCCTGGCTTTCTCTCTAAGACATTTTTACATTCGTAGATCAGCCAGACGGTCATTGTCCTACATCTGTTATATTGCAGCAACATTATTCATTATAATTGCTTGTTTGTTCAACTGAAAGGCTCTTTTGGTTCAGTTTTGCTCTGTATTTTAAACAAATGAAATGTGTTATCCATGCACAGAAGTTATTTTTACGCTTTACTTGTGAAACTTAACTGCTTGCATGTGTTAAAGCAAACAAACTGTTGCATTCCGCCTCAGTAGCATAAAAAACCTGGACCATCTGTAGCTCATCACTTTCTTGGTCAATTATAGATGAACAAAGTCCTGAAATACTGAATAGATAATCCATCAAATACAACCAAGGGCAAGAGGCTTCCTCAAAGCAATTTCCCAGTCAAGGAAATAGCTGTTATTGTTTGACCAGTCTCCCTGTTTTATTTCCTTTGGCATGGAATGTCACATGGAAAAAGGCATTAGCCTCCTGAGGGACTCAATATGGTCATTTCAGTTTGTTAATTAGAAGAAGCTGAGAGTTAACATTAAAAAGGTGCCATGTTGCATAACAAAGATTTTATGATTTCTCATGGGGGGTCCCTCCAGTAACTTTAATTTTCTTAAAGGAATACCAACACTGGGAAATAAAATATCATTGGCTACTAGGAAAAACTAAGAACAAACTGGTTGATAAATTTAGTTGGTTTTAGATTATTTAATAATATTTTGCTTCATTATATTTCTACCATATCTACTATTGTTGTTAAGTGCCATCGAGTTGATTTTGGCTCATAGTGACCTTATGTGACAGAGTAGAACTGCCCCATAGTGTTTCCTAGGCTGTACTCTTTATGGGAGCAGATCACCAGGTCTTTTCTCCAGTGGAGCCACTGAACAGATTCAAACCTCCAACCTTTCGGTTAGCAGCCAAGCACTTAATCCTTGGGCCACCAGGACACATGTCTACTACCATTACATAAAATATACGGTTGTGCAGTTTTGATATTATAAAACTTTTTATAATGTAAGAATATGTGTTGGAAAGTTCTTTGGACGGTCAGGGAGATTTTTCATCACTCAAACAAGGCAGAGAAGAAAGAACAATTTTAAAAGTATGAATGGAGTATCCATGTTCTTAGACCTTGCTTTATCTAATAGAATTCCTGAATGGTGTGGGACTCCTCCCACACTGTGTTCAGGCCACACAAACTTCATTTCTAGTATTTGACCAGACCAAGCTCAATATATTTATGTCCCTTTGTGCTTTGCACTTTCCCATCAATATGTAATTCTCTGCCCTCAGGTATTCTCATTGCTGGCTTCTAGCTGACATTTAAGTCCAAACTCAGTAGTGGGTCCCCCCCATGATAACCTAATCAAAACTGGACACTCATCCTTCTATCACCAACTATTCTAAATCTTCTTTTGGTATATCTTACATGAATTGTTTCATTCATTTGCTTATGTTTGCAGTCCCCCCGCCCCCTACCTCATGCTTAGAATGGTAACTGGTAAATAAATATTTGTTGAATAAATGAATGAAAACTGGAATCAATGTGTCCTAGAAAAGTTTATTACATACTTAAAAAGGCAATAGAAAAATTAAAAGTTTGCCTCTGAATCTCCTACATTTGAGTCATTCTCTCTCTATATATATGATATTAAAGTTGGTGTGTTGTGGGGTCTCATTTTGTTTTACTTTAAGTGTCTTCATAAAATTTTATTATCATTATTTTATAACTGTTATAGAGTATCAATTTTTATTTTCTTTTCTACCTTAAAGTTATTCAAAAGATGATTTCTGTCAGTGTTGTTTCTAATTTCCAGATCATTTTTCATGTTTGTCTTATTACTGATTTTAATATTTCTTCATTTTTTGTCAGTATTCAGAAAACATTTTCTCTATTGATTTAATTTTCGAAATACATGAAAATTTTATTTTTTGGTGTGGTATATGGTCAAGTTTGGTAAATCTCATGTCCCTAAAAATGATTATTCTGATACAAAATAAAGTTCAAAATATATTAGATAAATATTAGTAATTATATTATTCAGATCCATTATATTTTAACTTATTTCCTATTAAAACAATGCTTGTTAGACTGAGTAAAAATATATACTAAATATATATCAATAGTGTATTTTTATTGATTTCTTTGTGCACTTTCTATAGATTTTCCTGGTGGCACAGTAGTTATGGTGCTTGGCTGCTAACCAAAAAGTTCAGTGGTTCTAAGTCACCAGTTGCTCAATGGGAGAAAGATGTGGCAGCCTACTTCTGTAAAGCGTACAGCCTTGGAAACCTTATGGGGCAGTTCTACTCTGTCCTCTAGGGTTGGTATGAGTAGGAATTGACTCAATGGCAGTAGGTTTGGTTTTTATTTTGATTATTAAGATATGATGTTATTTGGCTTTTAAACATTCATGAAATCAAATCATCCTTAAAGACTGTAATTTTTGTGCCCCTCTAGGTTTTATTTAACACTTCTTACCTTGAATTTAAACTTATCTGATTTTTATATAAAAACAGATCTAGAATTTTTTTATATTATCCTTCTGTATCTTCACTATTTTGCATATATCACATAGATGCTTCTTTTAATCCAATAGTTGACTTTTTCCTATCTACATTTATATATAAATTTCTGTTTTTTTCTTTTTTTAATTTTACTTTATTTTTGTATCAATTCTTGATTGTAATGCTTTTGTGTTTCCTACCTCCTGACATGTGTCCTGGATTTATTATTTTCTTTTGCTTTGTTTTTCAATGTTTTATCTTGCCACGTCCTTTAACAAGACACCTTTCTGCCTTTATAGCATACGCTTAAAAAATACGCTTCTCTATTTGTCAGTTTGAAAATTATTGAAATCTTGCTACGAATGATGGGGAGATTAAATCATGTTCTATTTTTCCACATTTCTTTATTCTTCACACTACCCAGTATAATTACTTTTTAAATATCCAAAATTTGCGGTATCTTTTTTGTTTTGCAATTATAATTACCATAACTAAATTTTTATACATTTAATTATTTAAATACATCAGTAGTTACTAGCAGTCCTTTTCTCATGACATTAGATGAAATACTTGAGAAAATCCATAAATTTACAAATTTACTGTCTAACTTCGTTGTTGCTGTTGTTGCTGGGTGCCGTTGACTTCTGACTCATAGCGCCACTATGTACAACAACAACACACCGCCTTGTTCTGTGTCATCCTCATAATCGTTGCTATGTTTGAGCCCATTGTTGCAGTTACTGTGTCCGTCCGTCAGACTTCATCAGTCAATGTAAAATGATTTTTGCTTATTAAGTAAGCAGATAAGACTAGCTAACTGTAGTCAATGTTCTTAAGCATGCCACGTTGAGACCATTGTTTCATTTCATAAAAAAGAGATCAGTATCAGTATTGAAGGAGTGTCATCTCTACCAAAAATCTGAATTTTCCAGGCTTGTTCTTTATTGATAGGAATTTCATTGCAGACAGATAAAGAAAACACTTCATTTTTGAAGAATTTTTTTTTGCTAGGAATAGAATTCTAGGTTGACTGATTGATTGTGCTGTCTTTTGGCCTGCATGGCTTTTCAGAAGAAGTCAATTGTCATTCTTAGCTTTATTTCTCTGTACCAAGAGTTAGCAAATGATGTAAAGATTTAAGTAGTAAATATTTCAGGTCTGTGGACCTCATATGGTCTCTGTCATATATTGTTCTTGGATTTTGTTTTACAACAATTTGTTGTTGTTGCTGTGTGCCGTTGAGTTGATTTTCACTCATAGTGACTATTTGACAGAGGAGAACTGTTCCATAGGGTTTCTTAGGCTGCAGTCTTTATGGGAGCTGATCATCAGATCTTTTCTGCTGAGGAGTAGCTGGGTGGGTTTGAACGGCCCACCCTTCATTTAGCAGCTGAGAATTTAACCATCTCACCACCAGTTCTTCTTTTATAACAATTTAAAATGTAAAAATAATTCTTGGTTACTGGGCTATACAAAAATACGCCATGGACTGGATTTGGGTCATGAACGATAATTTGTTAGCCCTTGAGTGACACATAAAATTCTCTGTTTTTTCTTTTTCTTTCTGGCTACTTTTAGGACTTTTTCTTTATTACTAGCTTTCAGAAATTTGATTATGATGTGTCTTCATGTGCTAGTCTTTATATTTCTTCTGCCTGGAGTTCAGTGAGTATCCAGGTTCTATAAATTTTATGTTGATGGATGTTATTTTGTTTTCAAATGTATGGGAATTTTTTTTTTTTTAATTTTCTGGGGAGCAGATAAATAATGTCCAGATCATTGTAATCCTTTTGAGTTTGGTTCTTTTTTTTTTTAAGTTTTGGTTTAGCAAGTCCAGGGAAGTCTTTATTTTGAAACTAATTTAGCCTACTTCTATTTTATTTGTGGAAACCCTGGTGGCTTAGAGGTTAACAGCTACAGTTGCTAGCCAGAAATTTGGCAGTTCAAATCCACCAGGTGTTCCTTGGAAACCCTATGAGGCAGTTCCATTCTGTCCTATAGGGTCACTATGAGTTGGAATAAACTCGATGGCAATGGTTTTTTTTTTTGTTTTTTTTTTAATTTTATTTGTGAAATTGCAATGAGAGAAAAAAGGTATTAAATTGGGGGAGTGGTGTCAAAGGTTTGAGATGCTTGGAGAAGTTTTGAGATTTGGCTAGAAATATAGAGGGCTTAAAATGTGCACTAAGATAGATGGCTTTTATATGGCCTTTTGTGACATGGTCTTGTAACTCCTACCCAAGTGATTGGTGGGACTATACAAATAGGGTAATTTCGGTGCACTAAGGGGATAGGATAGCTTACTAATAATGCAAATAAAGTTCATGGCACCCTTTTGGATATGGGACCCTACAAATAATTTTTTGCCGTCCTGCTAGGCTTAAACAAGGTATCTGAGAGGTGGGAAGGAGAGAATCTCACAACCACCAAGTAAGAAGAGTAAGAGCAGAGCACATTCTTTGGATCTGGGAACCCTGCGCTGAGGTCCTAGAGCCAGTAGATGGAGAGAGAGCAAGAGAGAGAGAGAGAGCTGTGACCCTGAAGATGGCAAGAAGTGGCAGCAGAGAGATGGAGACAGGAGAGACTGGCAGGAAACAGCACAGTGGGCTTCCTGGCCCATGAAGTGAGAAAGTTGAATGCCTCTGGGCACTTGGTGGAACTAGGTTTGCTGACCCATGGGGCTACAGCTGAGTAACTTCAGGCTGAGGCTTACTGGTAGAGTGGGTTGCCTTGGGGTGCTTATCGGCAGAGCTAAAAGAGCTTTGTAATACTTACTGAGCAAGGCAGAGGCTGAGGGGCCAGAGAGAGGTGTGCCTGTGGGCACAGCTGAAAAGAGGCTGTCCTGATGGAAGAACTGCATCCTGAGTGTTCCTGAACATAAACTGTAACCTGTTACTTCCCTAATAAACTCCATAATCTTGAGTATTGTCTGTGAGTTTTGTGTGACCATTGTAATGAGTTATTGAACTCAGCAGAGAAGTAGAAAATGCCATGGTAAGGACTGTTGGTGTAAGAATTGGTAAAGATGGCAGAGAGAGGAGGCATATCTGAACTCCGCCTCGTAGGAATCAAACTTGAGCTATTGATCTTGATTCTCCTTCCCACCCTGTGAAGTTAGAGGAGGTCAGGTGCCACCATCTCCCCATGCCATTTTTAGAACAGGCATGCTGAATTTTCAATTGATGTAAGAGTCTATTGAATTGCATGGCATTTATGTAATTTCTTTCTCTCTCTCTTTTTTTTTTTTTTTTTCCCAACTTTACTTGGCATTTCTGGTTTAGAAGCAGAGAATGCAAATAATCAGATACATCCTGTTGGAGGTTTTATTATCCAGGTTGGATGAAAGAGATAGTATAAATGGCAAGGGTGCTTGATATATTGAGAAGGGAGCTATTGAAGGTATGTAATAAAATATACTGTTTAGAGAATACAGAAAAGGCAGCAGGTGATGGATTGGAAAAAAAACAATAGTTCACAATCAATTGGAGGTTTTGTTTCATCTGCTATATTCACACATGGATCTCAGCACAACTATGAGTATCATGGGTATAAGGGTTATTATTTAGGCCTTATGCAAATGTTTTCAAAACTGGAGACGCTAAGGTCTGAAAGCAATTGTTGAAGGACTAGAGAGGAAGGACCACTAAATATTCCTTTTTAGGCACTGATGCTTGTATACAGCTTAGAGTTTCAGGAAAATCAGAGAAGGCAAGTACATCCACCCACAAATTTGGACTATGAAGAGGGAGCTAATGGAAAGGCTATTGGGAAACTGATTCTGGGGTGACCCAATTCTGGTTTTCCTTGGACTAACCCAGTTTTATCCCTGAAATTCTGATACCCAAGGAGTCCCCACAATACCAGGCAAACTGGAGTGTTTGGTGGCATTGTTCCCTCTGTATAGTTATTGTCCCTGTGGTGAGGAGTCTGGGGCAGCTATTGATCATCAGGGCCAGTAGTCAAATGGGTGACAGATTAGATTAGACCAAGAAAAACCTGAAACCAACTGGACATCTCTGTCTGTCCATCACCATATCTGATGGCAGTAACCTTCCAAGAGTAAGAACTGCAGCTTTATATGCACCTTCCAAGGTCAAAAGAAGTTTTTCCTCAGGCCAACTCTAACCCAATAGATATACGGAACAAGGTTTTAAAAAAACGCAGTTCCCAGCTCAACCACATTAACACTGCACAATCTACTACACCTAAGAAGGAAGGGCAAATAGGAACATCTTAGAGTAAGGCATATAATGAGAGGAATTTATAATATGAGAGCTGACTATTATGATTCCAGAGGTATAATGATTTCGGATTAAAAAAAAAAATCAGCAAATGACATGGAATTGTACAACTAATATGTAGTTGGGGATTGAGATGGCCAAGAAAATGATAGGCAGGATTTATCCATATGATTGACGATTCAACCTTGAGAAAAAAAAATATTCTGAACAATGGACAAGGGCTAATTGACTATATAAAGCAAATAGAAAGGAATGATTATGAGGAAGAAGAAAGGCATAATATGTCATTAGCCTCAACAGTGCCAGAAGTTTTACCAGAAAATAGAGAGACGGTGAGGATCCAGAAGACCACTGATTCCTCTTTCTAATTCTAAAATAATGAGGATTCTCTGGGAAGCGTGGTATTCTCAGTGTGGGCCTGCTTCTCAGCAAAACAAAAAATGTGAAGGAAATTTTTTAGTGAGAGTTTGCAGCTGTAAGCACAGTTCTGAGACATGAAACAGGTGTTCTTGAATGCTTAATGGAAAAGCTGTTCTGGAAGCTTGCCATCGAGCTGTTGGGTCAGGGGCAGAAGTGATAAAACACTAAGGACATATGAGCATCTGAAAGTAGATACAATTAAAAGCCTTTATGACTTGGTCAGTGATCAAGGAAAACAGAAATGGGAGACATATTTTCTTTATTTAGACTTAAGTTTTAAAAGACTATATTAATGAGTTAAATGTAAATAACATTTTTATTATTTATTTATTTTAGTAGATGAAGGAGCATTCAGGATGATGTGGAATCTTCTGTGGCCTCTAAGAATCTTGCTTGTTGAACATCTTTAAATGAATTGCCATCGAGTCAATTTGGACTAATGACAATCTCATGTGAGTCAGAGGAAAAACTGTGCTCCATAGGGTTTCTCAGGAAAGGAGAATGGGAGCAACAGTAGATCACCAGATCTTTCTTCCTTGGAACCTCTCCATGAAGTTGAACATCCAACCTTTCCCTTAGCAACTGAGCATGTTAATACTTTGCACCACCCAGGGACTTCATAAACATCTTCAGTCCCTCTGAAATGAATGAGCTTTGATCAGGACTAATTATGCAGCTTCCTGGAAGAAACATATAACTAACAAGCATAGAGTCTCTGCTCAAATCATAGGCAGACACTATCCTTCTGGGTGGTTAATGTGGTATGTGTTAAGGCTGGTCAACATAAACTATAGCTCCAACACCTGAAAGAAAAATGCCCACTATGATTTTATAAATACTGAATATACTATTAAAAAGAGGTTTTTCAGATATGCAGGGGATTGGGAGGTGGGTTAAGCTGGAGAAACTTTAATGCAAGTGGAGTTCTAGGCCTAGTGGATGTGAATCCAACTAGGCAAAAAAGTTTCTGGCCTCAGGAGAATGGCTTTTGCAGCAGTTAGGTATTATAGTGAAATAAGTTTCTCTTAAATATGGCCTTTCTGCCCTTGCGTTTATAATTCTGCAAAAAACGATTGATTGGGCTGCATCCTGCCCTGTGATTGGTCCTTTTTACGCACCTTGTAGGGATTGGTCTGTTTGCTATGCAAATAGGGTATGTAAAACCACCCAATAAGATTAAATCACCTTGTGAGGATTGGTCAGTTTGTGGCCCAGCTGGGAGGGTCATGCTTTGAAATTGATTAGGAACTTGCTCATATAAGCTGTCAACCTGACAGAGGTTTAGAGAGAAGCAGGGGGAGAAAGAGGGAATCTTCTAAAAGAGCTTTAATAGGGATCAAGAGTTGTAGCACTGAAGATGGCATGAGACATTGGCAGCAGTATGAGTGGCGGGAACCACAGGACCAGCAGATGGCTGCAGTGGTGCTTGCTGGCCCATGGAGAGAGAGAGACATGAGTGCCTTCAGGCAGGAGTTTTTCTGGCAGAGTAAGGTGCCTCTAGACAATTGTTGGTGGAGCCAAAAGAGTTGGCCTGAGCATGGTAGAGGCCTGGGAAGGCCCAGCAGCAGAAGCAAGGTTCAGTGAGGTTCAATGGCCAAGAGAAGGTCCACCGGCTGGCATGGCAGAGAGAAGGGCCTGCCTGCAGGCACAGCCAAGAAGAAGCTGAGAGCTGTCTTCGTTGGCAGCTGTCCTGATTGACCAACTGTATCCTCTCTCCTCAGTTGTAACCCATTGCTTCCAAGTTGATCCTGATCCCAAGTTGTATAGCCTGTTACTTCTGTGTTGCCATTTTGTCATGGATTGAATTATGTCCTCCAAAAACATATGTGTCAACTTGGCTAGGCCTTGATTCCCAGTATTGTGTGGTTGTCTTCCATTTTGTGATTGTAATTTTATGTTAAAGAAGATTAGGGTGGGATTGTAACACCATTACTAAGGTCACATCCCTGAGCCAATATAAAGGGAGTTTCCCCTAGGGGGTGGCCTGCACCACCTTTTATCTTACAAGAGATAAAAAGAAAGGGAAGCAAGCAGAAGAGGTGGACCTCATACCACAAAGAAAGCAGTACCAGGAGCAGAGCGCATCCTTTGGATCTAGGGGTCCCTGTGTAGAGAAGCTCCTAGTCTAGGGGACAATTGATGAGAAGGCTGACAAAGAGAGAAAGCCTTCCCCTGGAACTGATGCCTTGAATTTGAACTTTGAGCCTACTTTAAAACTTCTGTTTGTTAAAGCCACCCACTTGTGGTATTTCTGTTATAGCAGCACTAGATGACTAAGACACATTGCAACAAATTATTGAACCCAGCAGGAAAGTAGAGTGCCGTGGAGGGTAGGGAGAAATGACTGGTGTCAGAAATGGCAAAAAAGTTGGAGAGTGGAAGTATGTCTGAAGTCCACCTCATAGGAACTACCTTTGTGCAGATCCTAATTTTCATCCCTCCTTTTGAATGTAGACATGTCCTGACCCTAGATTATAGGTATTCTGATAAGAACTGAAAATCCACTGCTTACTGAGTCGATTCCAACTCATAGGGACCATATAGGACAGAATAGAACTATCTGATAGGGTTTTCTAGGCTGTAATTTTTATAGAGGCAGAATGTCACATCTTTCTCCTGTGGTATTCTGATGAAAATATACAATTTATTCTTGAAATGGATTACTTAGATCAATATTTTTCAAAGTAAATATATTATTGCTATTGAACATAGGTAAAAGCACAGATATGAGTGGAGTTCAATAAAGTAAATATAGCAGTGTATCTATCACCAAGATCAAGATATAAAAAAATTCCAGTCCCCTCGAAGACTCCTTTGTGCCTTTTCTTAGTCATTAACAATGGAAAGTAATCAGTGTTCTGAATGTTACTGAATAGATTAGCCCAAATAATAGAAGAGGAAAAACATCTCAAATCATTTTATGTGGCCAGTATTACCATGATACCAAAACCAAACAAAGATATTACAAGTAAAGAAAACTACAGAACAATAATCTCTCATGAATCTGGACAAAAATGCTTAATTAAATATTAGTAAGTCAAACCCAACAATATATGAAAAGGATAATACATCACGGTCAAAGGGAAATTATGCAAGGGATAGAGGGTGGGTTCAAATTCAACAACAAATTTATGCAATCACCAACAGACTGTAGAAGAAAAATAGTAAAGTTGTCTCAATAGATATAGAAGAAAAAAATAACAACATTTACTAACCATTTATTACATCAAACTCTCAACAAGTTAGGAATTAAAGGCAATTCCTGATCAAGGCCATTCACACAAATCATTCCAGCTAAGATTATAGTAAATGGTGAAAGACTGAAAGCATTCCCCCTGAGAGTGGGAATCTGCCAAGGATGTTTCCTGTCACTATTTCTATTAAATATTGTACAGAAAGTCTTAGACAGTGAAAGAAGACAAGAAAAAAAGAAGCGCAAAGATTAGGGAAAAAAAAGGGTTTCTCGTAGTGGAAGACGTAATTGTCTATGTATAAAATAAAAGCTAATAGAACTAATGAGTGAGTTTAGTATGGTTAGAGGATACAAGGTCAATAGTCAACAATTAATTGCATTTTTATATATCATCAAGAAATAATAAGAAACTGAAATTAAAAATAAAAAGATAACTATTTACAATACCATGAAATAGTTATGCATAGTTCTAACGAAGTATCTGTGAGACTAGCATGCTGAAATACTACAAAATATTACTGAGAGATATTAATGAAAACCTAAATAAATGGAACAATATACTGTGTTCATGGAACAATATCCTGTGTTCATGATTTAGAAGACTCATTATTTTTTTTTTTTTTAATATATATTTTATTGTACTTCAGGTGAAAGCTTACAGAGCAAATAGTTTCTCAAGAAATAGTAGTACACATGTTGTTTTTTTTGACATTGGTTAACAACCCCACAACGTATTAAGCCTCTAAATTCTCACCCTTTTTTTTTGATGAAAATTACAGATGGCCAAAGATACACCGTTTCAAAATTTTCTACATTCACAGTTCAGTGACATTGATTACGCTCTTCCAACTGTGCTGTTATTCTCACTTAAGATGAAGGCTTACAGAACAAAATAATTTTTCATTTAACAGTTACTACACATGTTGCCCTATGACAATGGTTAACAATCTCACAGCATATCAAGAATATCCTTACTCCACCTTGTGTTCCCTATCACCAGGGGGCTTCCTTCTCCCCTTCTGTCTTCTGGACCTTGTCAGTGGACTATTGTACCTCTTTAGTCTCCTTTGTTTGTTTATTTATTTATTTATTTTTATTTTATTTAAACACCATTTCAAAACTTTTTACTTACACATTTAAGTGATATTGACTATGCTCTTCCAATTGTGCTGCCATTCTCGCCCAAGATGAAGGCTTACAGGACAAAACAGCCTCCCATTTAATAGTTACTACAAATGTTGCCCTATAGCAGTGGTCAACAATCTCACAATACATCGACAGTGTCCTTATTCAATTTGTGTTCCTTATCATCAGTTTCCTACTCTCCCTCTGCCTTCTGGCCCTTGTCACCGGACTCCTGTACATCGTTAGTCCCATTTAGTTTTACTGGGGTGTCCATTCCCAGGCTTAACATCGAACCTTGAAGGTAACTTCCCCTCTGAGCTGAAAGGGTGTCTGGGGGCCACACTCTCGAGGTTTCTCTAGTATTCTTTAGGCCAGTATATCTGGACTTCTTTTTTTTTTTTTTTTTTGGGAGTTAAAATTATGCTCTACATCCTACTCCAGCTCTGCCCAGAACCCTCTGTTGTGATCCTGGTCAAAGGAGTCATTGGTGGTAGCCGGGCACCATCCAGCTGTACTGGGCTGAGTCCAGTGGAGGCCTTGGTAGCTGTGGACCATTAGTCCTTCGGACTAATCTTTTCCTTGTATCCTGTTCTCTTCATTCTCCCTTGTTCCCGAAGGGATGAGATCAGTGGAGTATCTTAGATGGCCGCTCATAGGCTTTTAAGACCCCAGACACTACTCACCAAGGTAGAATGTAGAGCATTATCTTTATAAGTAGTGTCATGCCAATTGAGCTAGATGTTCCCCGAGATCATGGTCCCCAGAGCCCTCCGTCCAACAACTCAGTCCCTCGGGGGGTTTGGATGTGTCTATAGGGCCTTCATGACCTTTCCTTGTGCAGGTTGTGTTAGTTTCCGCTGTACTATGTACTATCTCATCTCTCACCCAAGTTACCACTTACCTATTACCTATTTAGTATCCCCCCCCCCATCCCTGGTAACCAACAAGGATTGTTACATTTTGCATGTGAATTTTTTCATGGGTTTTTACAATAGAGGTCTCATACAATATTTGTCCTTTTGTGATTGACTTATTTCACTCAGCATGATGTCCTCCAGTTTCATCCATGTTATGAGATGGTTCACCGATTCATTGTTCTTTCTCGTTGCATAGTACTCCATTGTGTGTATGTACCATAGTTTGTGTATCCATTCGTCTGTTGATGGACATCGAGGTTGTTTCCATCGTTTTGCTATTGTGAATAATGCTGCCATGAACATAGGTGTGCATATGTCTATTCGAGTGATGACTCTTATTTCTCTAGGATATATTCCTAGGAGTGGGATTGCTGGATTGAATGGTACGTCTATTTCTAGCTTTCTGAGGAAACGCCATATCATTTTCCAAAATGGCTGTATCATTTTGCATTCCCACCAGCAGTGTATAAGAGTTCCCGTCTCCCCGCAGCCCCTCCAACATTTGTTATTTCCAGTGTTTTTGATTCGTGCCAGTAATGCCGGGGTGAGATGGTATCTCATTGTGGTTTTAATTTGCATTTCTCTAATGGCTAGTGATCGCGAGCATTTCCTCATGTGTCTGTTGGCCATTTGAATGTCTTCCTTGGTGAAG
The DNA here is from genome assembly GCA_030035585.1 of Dugong dugon. Taxonomy (NCBI): domain Eukaryota; kingdom Metazoa; phylum Chordata; class Mammalia; order Sirenia; family Dugongidae; genus Dugong; species Dugong dugon. Next base: position 43,024,927 of record CM057477.1, on the reverse strand, counting down.
TGTCTGTTCATTTCCTTTGCCCATTTTTTGATAGGATTGGTTGTCTTTTTGTTGTAGAGGTGTTGGATTTTCTTGTAGATTATGGAGATTAGACCTTTGTCTGACTTGTACTGTCCAAAAATTTTTTCCCAGTCTGTAGGTTCTCTTTTAACTCTTTTGGTGAAATCTTTTGAAGAGCATAGATGTTTGATTTTTAGAAGATCCCAATTATCTAGTTTATCTGTTGGGTTTTTTGTGTTGATGTTTATGGTTTGTATCCTGTTAATGCCATGTATTAGGGCCTGAAGTGTTGGTCCTATTTTTTCTTCTATGAATTTTATAGTTTGAGGCTTTATATTCAGGTCTTTGATCCATTTTGAGGTAGTTTTTGTATATGGTGTGAGGTATGGGTCCTGTTTCATTTTTCTACAAATGGATATCCAGTTTTGCCAGCACCATTTGTGAAAAAGACTGTCTTTTCCCCATTTGATGTATTTTGGGCCCTTGTCAAAAATCAGGTGACCGTAGGTGGATGGATTTACATCTGAGTTCTCAATTCTGTTCCATTGGTCAATGTCTCTGTTGTTGTACCAGTACCAGGCTGTTTTGAGTACTGTAGCTGTATAGTAGGTTCTCAAGTCAGGTAGTGTGAGTCCTCCAACTTTATTCTTCTTCTTCAGTAGTGCTTTACTTATTCGAGGTTTCTTCCCTTTCCATATAAAGTTAATAATTAGTTTTTCCATCTCTTTGAAGAATGTTGTTGGTATTTGTATCGGAATTGCATTGTATTTGTAGATTGCTTTAGGTAGAATTGCCATTTTCACAATGTTGAGTCTGCCTATCCATGAGCATGGTATGTTTTTCCATTTATGTAGATCCCTTTGGGTTTCATGCAGCAGTGTTTTGTAGTTTTCTTTGTATAGGTCTTTTATATTCCTGGTCAGATTTATTCCTAAGTATTTTATCGTTTTAGGGGCTATTGAAAATGGTATTGTTTTCCTGATCTCCTTTTCATCGTTCTCTTTACCGGTGTATAGGAATCCAACTGATTTTTGAATGTTTATCTTGTATCCTGCTACTCTGCTGAATCTTTCTATTACTTCCAGTAAATTTCTCGTGGAGTCTTTAGGGTTTTCTATGTATAGTATCATATCATCTGCAAACAGGGAGAGTTTAACTTCTTCATTACCAATTTGGATGCCCTTTATTTCTTTCTCTTGCCTTACTGCTCTAGCTAGAACTTCCAGCACAATGTTAAATAGGAGTGGTGATAAAGGGCATCCTTGTCTTGTTCCTGTTTTCAGGGGGAATGTTTTCAGCCTTTCTCCATTAAGAATGATGTTGGCTGTTGGTTTTGCATAGATGCCCTTTATGATGTTGAGAAATTTCCCTTCTATACCTATTTTATTGAGAGCTTTTATCAGGAATGGGTGTTGGACTTTGTCAAATGCCTTTTCTGCATCAATTGAGATAATCATGTGATTTTTTTCTTTGCTTTTATTTATGTGGTGGATTACGTTGATGGATTTTCTAATGTTAAACCATCCTTGCATACCTGGTATGAATCCTACTTGGTCGTGGTGTATTATTTTTTTGATATGATACTGAATTCTATTGGCTAGAATTTTGTTCAGAATTTTTGCATCTATATTCATGAGAGATATTGGTCTGTAATTTTCTTTTTTTGTGATGTCTTTGCCTGGTTTTGGTATCAGCGTTATGCTGGCTTCATAGAATGAATTTGGAAGTGTTGCTTCCTCTTCTATGCTCTGAAATAACTTGAGTAGAACTGGTACGAGCTCTTCTGTAAATGTTTTGTAGAATTCTCCAGTGAAGCCATCTGGGCCAGGGCTTTTTTTGGTTGGGAGTTTTTTTATTACCTTTTCAATCTCTTCTCTTGTTATGGGTCTGTTCAGATTTTCAATATCACTTTGTTGTAGTTTGGGTAGGCCGTATGTTTCTAGAAATTTATCCATTTCCTCTAGGTTTTCAAATTTGTTGGAATATAGTTTTTCATAATATTCTGTTATAATCCTTTTTATTTCAGTTGGGTCTGTTGTAATGTCCCCCATTTCATTTCTTATTTGGGTTATTTGTGCCCTCTGCTGTTTTTCTTTTGTCAGTCTGGCCAGTGGTTTGTCGATTTTGTTGATTCTTTCAAAGAACCAACTTTTGGTTTTGTTGATTCTTTCTATTGTTTTTCTGTTCTCTATTTCATTGATTTCTGCTCTGATCTTTACTATTTCCTTTCTTCCGGTGGTTGTAGGCTTTTTTTGTTGTTCTCTTTCTATTTGTTTGAGTTCTGTAGTTAATGTTTTGATTTTGTCCCTTTCTTCTTTTTTGATATGTGCATCTATTGCTATAAATTGTCCTCTGAGGACTGCCTTTGCTGTGTCCCAAAGGTTTTGGTATGATGTGTTTTCATTTTCATTTGATTCTAGCAATTTTTTAATCCCATCTCTGATTTCTTCTATTACCCATTGATGTGTAAGCAGATTATTATTCAGTTTCCACGTGTTTGATTTTTTTTCCTTGCTCTTTCTAGTGTTAATTTCTACCTTGATGGCATTGTGGTCAGAGAAGATACTGTGAATTATCTCAGCATTTTGGATCTTGTTGAGGATTGCTCTGTGGCCTAAGATGTGGTCTATTCTGGAGAACGTTCCATGTGCATTGGAAAAGAATGTGTACTTTGCAGCGGTTGGATGGATTGTTCTATATATGTCTATGAGGTCCAGTTGGCTGATTGTGTCCTTTAGGTCTTCTGTATCTTTGCTGAGTTTCTTTTTAGTTGTTCTGTCCTTTACTGAGAGTGGTGTGTTGAAGTCTCCTACTATTATTGTGGAACTGTCAATTTCTCTCTTCAGTGCTGTTAGAGTTTTTTTTATGTATTTTGGAGCCCTGTCATTGGGTGCATAGATATTTATTATGGTTATGTCTTCATGATGGATCATCCCCTTAATCATTATATAGTGTCCTTCTTTGTCTTTTATGGTAGATTTTGTTTTAAAGTCTATTTTATCTGAGATTAGAATTGCCACTCCTGCTCTTTTTTGGTAGTTGTTAGCTTGATATATTTTTTTCCAACCTTTGATTTTTAATAAATTCACATCTTTGTTTCTAAGATGTGTCTCTTGTAGACAGCAAATAGATGGATCCTGTTTTCTTATCCATTCTGCCATTCTCCGTCGCTTTATGGGTGCATTGAGTCCATTTACGTTCAGTGTAATTATTGATAGATGTGAATTTGTTGCTGTCATTTTGTAGTGCTTTTTTTTGTGATGCTGAAGTTTTCTTTGTTCTTCTTACTCTCTTGTGCTGAGTTCCTTTTGTTTGTGGATTTTGTGTTCATTTCTTTTGTTTTTGTAGGTTTTGGTTTTGTGGAGACTTTATGTTTTTCGTCTTTATTTTTATGAGTTGGTTTGTTAACTTTTTTTGTGGTTACCATGAATTTTACCCTTATCTTTATAATTTTGAAGCAGTCTACCGTTACTTGGTATCGCCTTGCCTTCTTCTCCTTTAGAAGGTTCTATACCTATGCCGTTTGTTCCCTCTTTCATTGTTTTGATGTTGTTGTCATCCTTTGATTGATTTCTCTGATTCCCTGTTGTATATCTTTTGTTTTTGGAAAGTCGTCTGTAGTTCAGTTCCTAGAATGGTATCTGGTTCATGTGAACCTGCGTCCTAGGTCCTAGGTCCTGCCTGAGGGCTTAAGCTGTTTGTCCTCAGATCGAAGAACTCCCTTTAATAATTCTTGTAAGTTTGGTTTGACTTTTGCATATTCCTTTAGTTTCTGTTTATCTGGAAATGACCTAATTTCACCATCAAATCTGAATGAGAGTTTTGCAGGATATATTATTCTTGGCTGACAATTTTTTTCTTTCAAGATTTTATATATGTCATCCCATTGCCTTCTTGCCTGCATGGTTTCTGCTGAATAATCTGAGCTTAGTCTTATTGTTTCTCCTCTGTATGTGACTTCTTGTTTTTCACGAGCTGCTCTCAGGATTCTTTGTTTGTCTTTAGTTTTAGCGAGTGTGAATATGATATGTCTTGGTGATTTTCTTTTGGGGTCTCTTCTATATGGGGTTCGTTGAGCTTCTTGGATGACCAGCTTTTCATCTTTCATGATATTGGGAAAGTTTTCTGTCAGCAGTTCCTCAATGATCCTCTCTGTGTTTTCTGTTTTCTCCCCCTGTTCTGGTATGCCAATCACTCGTAAGTTTTTGCTTTTAATTGTGTCCCACATAACTCTCAGGGTCTCTTCATTTTTCTTTGTTCTTTTTTCCGAGTTTTCCTGAAACAGAGTTGTATCCAAGTGTTTGTCTTCAGTTCCACTGATCCTGTCTTCCATGGTTTCAAATCTACTTCTCAGCCCTTCTATGACACCGCCCATTTCTGAAATCTTGTTGTTTATCTTTTGGATTTCTAATTGTTGTTTTTGTATAATTTCGAGTTGTGAATTTATTTTGGCATTTTGTTCTTGTATCATCTTCCTGAATTCTTCCAATTTTTTGTCTGTATTTTCCATAAATTTGTCTATTTTTTCCTCATGTTTGTCAGCTTTTTGCCTCAGTTCTTGGAAAATTCCGAGTATTAGTGATTTGAGTTCCGTATCAGGTACTTCTAGTGCATTTTCTTCCACAGGAGAGTTATCTGGTGTTTTAATTTGGACGCCTATTGGAGCCATCTTGTCTTGTTTTTGTAAATGTTTTGATATTGTTTGCTGTTTTCGGGGCATTCAGTAGATATTTCCCTCGTTTATTGATTGTAGATTTTTTTTTTTTCGTTCTTGTGGTACAGCTGGGCAGATCTAGTTGAGGAGGAGCCACTGGGATGGGTTGCTTGTGGCACTCACCGCAGCCACCAGGACGGTCGGTAGTCAGTGCTGGGCAGGTTCCAATAGGGCGTGCCTGCACCGCTTGGTGATGTGATGTCTAGTGCACGGTGCAGGTAGGTAGGGTGCAGCGGGAAGATGGTTATGTGTGAAGCTAAGCTGGATATGGGAGAGAGGAGAGAGGAGGAGGAGCAAAAAGTGTACAAACATAAAAGAATGCTAGGGGAGCTTGTCGTTGGAATGTACAGATGAGAGACTATGGGATGGAGGAAACCAGAAGGGGGAAGAGAAAGAAAAGGAAAGAATGACCAAATAAAAATCAGAAAAGTTAAAGAACTTCAAAGTTCCCAGGGATCCCACCGATGCAGCTATGAGGTCTGGGGGAGTCAGTCTCAATTTTCACAGCTCAGCCTGGCCAGAAGGTACAGAGGCATACATCGCCTGGAATTCAGGGATCAGAAAGAGAAGGAAGAGATAGAGAGACAAGAAATTAAGCAATGAAGAAAGACAAAAGAGAAAAAGAGGTAAAAGATGACAAAACTAATCAAAAAAGGAAGAAAAATAAAATTGAGAGAAAAAAAAAAAGGGCAACAGCAGCAGTCAGTGCCTACAAATGGGACCCAGAGAGCCCCCACTCAGGGGCGCGAATTCCAAGAAGCCGGTAGTCTCGGGGTTAAGTGACCGTGGCCACGGGAAGCAGAGGGGCCAACGAACAAAGGCCCCAGGATCCCACCCGCGCGGGAGCCCAGACCTGGAAACAGCCACACGCCCGAACGCAGCCCTACAGCCCCGCAGGAGAGAGCAGAGACGGCACTCGGAACCAGGCACCCAGGCAAAAGGAGGGGGAGGCGGCAGAAAAAGTCTCGCTAGCGGCCAGCAAACGGCTCCCAGAAAGCCCCCCGCCCGGGCGCGCGGAATCCAAGCACCGGCGCCCCCCAGCTCAGGGACTCCGGCCACGGAAAGCAGAGGGGCAAACAAACAAAGGCCCTGGGATCCCACCCACGCGGGAGCCCAGACCTAGAAACAGCCACACGCCCGCACGCAGCCCTACAGCCCCGCAGGAGAGAGCAGAGACGGCCCTCGGAACCAGGCACCCAGGCAAAAGGAGGGGGAGGCGGCAGAAAAAGTTTCGCTAGGTGCCAGCAAATGGCTCCCAGAAAGCCTCCAGCCTGGGCGCGCGGAATCCAATCACCGGTGCCCCCCTGCTCAGGGACTCCGGCCACGGAAAGCAGAGGGGCGAACGAACAAAGGCCCCGGGATCCCACCCACGCGGGGGCCCAGACCTAGAAACAGCCGCACGCCCGCACGCAGCCCTACAGCCCCGCAGGAGAGAGCAGAGACAGCACTCGGAACCAGGCACCCAGGCAAAAGGAGGGGGAGGCGGAAGAAAAAGTTTCGCTAGGTGCCAGCAAACGGCTCCCAGAAAGCCTCCAGCCCGGGCGTGCGGAATCCAAGCACCGGCGCCCCCCTGCTCAGGGACTCCGGCCACGGGAAGCAGAGGGGCGAACGAACAAAGGCCCCGGGATCCCACCCACGCGGGAGCCCAGACCTAGAAACAGCCACACGCCCGCACGCAGCCCTACAGCCCCGCGGGAGAGAGCAGAGATGGCACTCGGAACCAGGCACCCAGGCAAAAGGAGGGGGAGGCGGCAGAGAAAGCTTCGCTAGCTGCCAGCAAACGGCTCCCAGAAAGCCGCCAGCCCAGGCGCGCGGAATCCAAGCACCAGCACCCCCCAGCCCAGAGACCCTGGCCACGGAAAGCAGGGGATCCCCAGCTGAGGCGGAGAGGGGTGGGTGGTGGGAGAGCGCGCACCGCAGTTTACCGGTCGTTCTGTCTCCGACCAGATGCTCTGCAAGGCTGCTCTCCCGTTTGCTGGTCTCCGATAGGAATCCAAGATGGTGGATCCGCGCTGCGTTAGCTGGTAAGGAATCTCTGCCTGAGTCTCTCCTCGCTCTCCGTTCTCTTTTAGTATTCTCACTCCGTTTGGTGTTTGGCTGAGTTCTTTATCTCTTCATTTGGTGTTCTAGGGTTTCAGGATTGTTGATTCTCTGTTAGGCTTAGTTTTTCGGATCTTTGCTGTGGAGGGACGGCGTGGTGTTTCTGCCTAGAGCGCCATCTTGCCCCCCTTGCATCTAGAAGACTCATTATTGTTAACTTGTCAACTCTCCCAAAATTGATGTATAAATTCAATGGAATTCAAATGAAAATCACAGTAGGATTTTATTATAAAAATTAACTGGCTGTATCTAAAATTTATATGGGAATTCAAAGGGCCAGGAATATTTAAAATAATTTTTACAAATAAGAGTAATATTGGAGGACTCAAAACATTTTTTTATTTTTTTGCACTTACCATCATCCTACTATCAAGACTGTTTGAAATTTGTTAAAAGTTAGATATACAGATGAACAGGATAAAATATGTAAACACTTTTCTGCAGAGTCAGATAGTAAGTATTTTAGTAAAAGTCTCTCACAATTACTCAATTTTGAAATACATGGTATGTAAATAAATGGGAACGCCTCTATTCTGATAAAAAATTACTAGCAAAACCAGTGGCAGGCCAGATTTGACCCACAGAATATGATTCGTGAAACCCTGATGCAGAGAGTCTAGAAATGTACCCACGTGTATGTGGTCAGAGGGAGCCCTGATAGGGCAATGGTTAAGCACTCGGCTGCTAACTGAAAGGTCAGCAGTTCAAATCCACCAGCCACTTCTTGGAAAAAAGATGTGACAGTCTGCTCCCATAAAGATTGCAGCCTTGGAAACCGTATGGGACAATTCTACTCTGTCCTATACTCTAACTCACTACGAGTCAGAATCGATTTGAGGGCAGTGGGTTAATGGATAGGTTGGTGGTTTGCCCTTGGTTTAACTTGTTACACAGTCTTGTTTTCACTACATAATCATTGGGATATGAAAGACTTTCTGTAAAACGGGCTCTTTTGGTAATGAAACACCTTGCACTTATCCTTGTGGTTCATAATTCAAAAATGAAGCATGCCTATGTGACTGAGAAGGGATCCTGGGCAGATGCTCTTTGCAGCTTTTAGATTGCATGTTCTTTTTCCTCTTATGTTGTATGCTTTATCTCCTTTAAATCTTTACACAAGTATACATGTGGAGTCTGCGAGTCTTTTTAGTTTCCACCCCTGTTAACTGGTACAGTTCATGGTGTGAAAGGGATAACTGAAATTATCTTTAATTATAATTACGTGATGAAGAAGGCTTTGTTTGTGGGAAAGAGAAAAGAGGCAAGGGATAGGTAGAAAATTTTGTTGCCAGGATGGCTTTGTAGCTACGTTTGGTTTAATGATGCTCAAGCACTGTGATCGCAGATGGAAGCATATTAGTAGTACTTGGAGGAGGTAAATTCATGGCTGGGAAGAGCGCTAAATACATAAAAAAAATCAGAAAGAGGGAAAGTAAGGAAAGAATACCGTATCTTTGCTATTTTTTTGTCTACTTAGGTGAAAAGAAAATAACAAAGTAATAGCTCCAGACTTCCAGAGCCACATTGTTAGCGTGTGAGATTCAATCTGAAAAAGGCAGGGATGTGATCACGAAAAGGCAGATATGTCGACTAAGAAAACGGGAATATTCAAAGAGTTAAGTCACTTTGTGGGTTACTATAGGCAACTTCCTGCTGAGGTATTTCTACTGAGTTGCTCTTGAAATGGATTTTATGCATCAGTGCTCGGAAAGCTGTTTGCCTTACATTAGAATCTATCAAATAGAAAGGCTTATTCAGTCTTACTCAGGGTTTATAGTTAGCTGCAGTTTTTGCAGATATATGGGTAGATGGACAAACTGTTAATGAAATTGGAAAAAAGTGGGGTTCAAACAGGTATCCTGAAATAGTTAATTGTTCTATCTTACCTTCAGATACTCAATGGACTACTATTTTTAAGGTTGTTAAAATATGAAAAATACAAGCAAATTTAGATTGTGTTATGATGCTAGTAAAGTGTCCTCTAATTCTATGTCTTTGCCCAAATGATGCTTGGTGCAACGTTAAGAAGACGTCCAATTCCTTGGGCTCCTTATGAGACTCTGCTGTTTGAAAGACTGGATAACATGAGGAAAGTTGTTGCACAACTCATTGTCCAACTAAAAACCAAACCAGACCCACTGCTGTGGGGTTGATTCCAACTCATGGCAACCCTACAGGACAGAGTAGAACTGCCCCATAGCGTTTCCAGGAATGTAAACTTTATGAGAGCAAACCGCCACATCTTTCTCCTGCGGAGCAGCTGGTGGATTCAAATTGCTGACCTTTTGGTTAGTAGCCAAGGCTTAACCACTGTGCCATCAGGGATCCTTCCTCTTTGTTCTGGGAAAAAAAAAACCTGAACCTCTTGCCATCAAGTTGACTCTGACTCATAGCAACCCTCCTTGTCCAGCTCCCACAAATGGGGTTGTATGGTGAGAATGTTTTAGGATTATTCATCTATGTCTTCCTTTTATCATTCCACTGTTAATTAATCATCTGAACACGGGTGAAGTTACTAAAATGTTAATGAATCACCCTAAAAGATTGGCACAGTAGTTAAGAACTCAGCTGCTATCCAAAATGTCGGCAGTTCGAATCTACCGGCTATTCCCTGGAAATCCTATGGGGGCAGTTCTACTCTGTCCTATAGGGTCGCTATGAGTTGGAATCAACTCGACAGCAATGGGTTTGGGTTTTCTTGGTTTGTAAGAGATTAGGTAGTCTACCACCCCCAACAACTCTCTTACTCAAACCATTGGGAAATGGGAAGTTGTACAGATCTGTTCTTCTTCCTATTTAATTGGACATTCTAGAAGGGGATCATTAAAATTACAAAGATCTGCTCAAGTGGTTAATATATAACAATATAGGTTAATAGAAGCATAAAGAAATCTCATGATTAATTAGGGCTCTGTTAGATATAGATTTATTTGTTGTTGTTGATGGTAGCTGCTTTTGAGTTGATTTGACTCAAAGTGACCCCATGTATTAGTGTGTTGGTTAATGTTATGTATCAACTTGGCTAGGCCATAATTCCCCGTCCTGTGTAATTGACCTCCATTTTGTGATCTGATGTAATCGTCCTCTATTTTGTGGTACTGTGTAATTATCCTCCAATTTATGTGTTATAGCCTCTATATGTTAATGAGGTGGGATTACTGTGGGGTGTATCTTGAGTCATGTCCTTACTCAAGTCACATCCTTACTCAAGTTGCCAACTTATCTAATGTAAGAGGAGTTTTCTTGAGGATCTAGCCTGTGTCTAACATATATGGGTGCTCTGGCAAAGCTCTCCCTCACTCTGGATCCTGCATCCACTAGTCATCATCTGACCTCCAGTTCTTGGGACTTCAGCCAGCAGCCTGCCATCTGACCTGCCAATTCTGGGATTCACCAACTTCTGCAGCCCTGTGAGCCAAAAGCCTGTCATCTGACCTGTTGTTTGTGGGTTCATCAGCCCTGCAACCACATGAGTCAGGAGAAGCCTCTAGCCTGATGCCTGACCCATGGATTTGGGATTTGCCAGCCTTCACAATCGCATGAGATAAATCTCTCTCTCTCTTTTATATATACATATATAAAATACATATATATATATCCCTTCCACTGGTTTTGCTTCCTTAGAGAGCACAGCCTAAGACAGCTGGTATCCAATAATTCTTTAATAATGCAGTATGGCCTGTGAGTGGAGCCCTTTTCGTACCGTGGTTAAGAGCTTGGCTGCCAACCAAAAGTCAGCAGTTCAAACCCACCAGCTCCTCTGTGGGAGAAAGATGTGGCAGTCTGCTTCTGTAATGATTTATGGCATTGGGAACCCTACGGGACAGTTCTACTCTACCCTATAGGGTTGCTGTGAGTCAGAATTGACTTAATGGCAGTGGGTTTGGGATGATCTGTGAAAAATGCTGATGGACCCTGCAGGTTAATTGAAGACTAGAGAGGACTGAATGAAATGGTGCTTCCAGTAGTGTCCATAAAGCTTAGTATGGTGTTAACAATTCAAGCTGTGCAATGAGCTAAGGGATATTGGTATTCTATGATTGATTTGGCTAATGCTTTCTTTCCATATCTATATTGGAAGGGAAACCAAGTCAATTTACATTTATGTGGAATAGATTTCAATACACAATTACTGTGTCCCCAAAAGATATTTAAAATCTCCAATCTATTGCCACAATTTGGGAAGAAAAGATGTAAATTTGATTCAAATGAAAAGCACTATTTTTCATTATATTGATAATATGTTGAAATTTCTACTGAATTTCAAACTAAAACTAAATTAGGAACTTTTTTTAATCATACAACCACAGGAGGGTGACTGATTAAACTAACCAAAGCACATGGTCCAACTAAAATAGTAAATATTCTTTAGTATGATTTTAGTTAATAGACATATTTCTTAAACAACCGAAAACGTGGTATTGTCTCAGACAGCTACAAAATTATTGCTTAGGATGTTTCATTTCTGGAAAAATCACTTACCATATCTGGGAATTTTTTTGCCTCTGTTCACAAAGTTACCAGGAAAAGAAATGACGTTAAAGGGGTTCTGAACAGCAGATAATTTATTGACGCTTCAGAGACACTGGACACTCAAACTCTTTGGCACCTTCTGGCTCCCCATGCTCAAATAATATGGAAAGTGTGAGCTATATTCAATCACTCTGATTTGAACTTTTGGCATAAGTCTGTGATTGGCACCCATTGGTGACCACTGGAATTTTGGGCAAGAAAATAACCACATGCTACTTTAAGTTGCACTCCCCTTTGAATGGCAGTTGTTGGCCTGTTACTGGGCTTTAGTTTATTGCAGTTATATTGTGGAAGAACACAATTATTTTGACACATGAAATTACCACCATATCATGGACTAGTCAAAGCATTATTCCAGCAGAGAGGAAAATGCACAGAGGAGTTTCCTCATTAAACAGAAATGTTTGTTCAAGAACATGCAGCAGGGGTGACCACTGGAAGTACATATTACATCTATGGATAGGTGGCTACAAAGTTTTGTACACCATATTAGATCTCCATGAGCAGTTTGCACTTGCACTTGGCTATTAACTGAAAGTTTGGCATTCCGAATCCACTCAGAGGTGCTGGGAAAAAGGGATATGAATCTACTTTTGTAAGACTACAGCCATTGAAAAACCTAGGTGCACAGTTCTTCGCTGAAACACATGGGGTTGCCATGGGTTGGAATCGACTAAACAACAATGGGTTTTTAAAAGCAGTTATTAAATCTTATATTCAAATGTACTACTTCGTATGATCAGTTATCAGATGATGCAAAACAAACAACACGGTGTAGAGATGGCAAATCCTTTAGAGTCTTGTCAGTTGTTTACTTATCAAATCCTGTGTAGTCAGTGCAGCATACATCCAAGCGATTCCACCCTTATATACATACTAAAGAGAAAGTAAAATATTTATCCACACAGAAACCTATTACAAGTTTATGCCAACTTTATTCATAATTGTCAAAAATTGGAACCAACTCAAAGTCTATCACTTGGTTCATGGGCATATAAACTATGGCACATCAATATATATAGGGCCTAGTGATGCAGTGGGTTAAGTGCTTGGCTGCTAACCAAAAGTTTGGCAGTTCAAATCCACCAGCTGCTCAGCAGGAGAAAGATGTGGCAGTCTGCTTCTATAAAGATTTACAGCCTTGGAAACCCTATGGGACAATTCTACTCTGTCCTATAGGATCATTACAAGTTGGAATTGACTTGATGGCAACGGGTTTATATCAATACAGTTTATGAATACTATTAAGAAATAAAATCAAATGAACTGAAGATACATGAAACAACATGAATGAATTTCAAATGAATTATATTAAATGAAAAAAGCTTTACTTCTTCATACTGTGTGAATCCATTAAATGACGCTCTGGAAAAGGCATAACTCTAAGAAATGAAGTGAGGAAGTAGATTGACTGTAAAGGTGCATGTGAAAGTATCTTATTTTGGTAGTGGTTACATGACTACAGATGCTTGTCAAAATTTATGGACCTGTGTACCTAAAAAAGTGAAGAGAACTTGAAGCACTTACTGATGAAGATCAAAGACAACAGCCTTCTGTAGGAATTACGCCTCAACATAAAGAAAAATTCTCACAACTGCACAAGTAAAAAATACAATGGTAAACAGAGAAAATATTGAAGTTGTCAAGGATTTCATTTTACCTGGATCCACAATCAACATACCTAGAAGCGGCAGTTAAAAAATCAAACCATAGCGTTGGGCAAATCTGCTGCAAAAGACCTCTTTCAAGTGTACTTTTTCAAGTGTACCTGACCCAAACAATGGCATTTTCTTTCTTTCTTTTTTTTAAGTTTACTCTTTAGAATAATTTTTTAAATTGTACTTTAGATGAAAGTTTATAGAACAAACTAATTTCTCATTGAATAGTTAGTACACATATTGTTTTACGACATTGGTTACCAACCCCACGACGTGTCAACACTCTCCCTTCTTGATCTTGTATTCCCTATTACCAGCTTTCCTGTCCCCTCCTGCCTTCTACTCCTTGTCCATGGGCTGTTGTGCCTCTTTAGTCTTATTTGGTTTTACGGGCCTGTCTAATCTTTGGCTGAAGGGTGAACCTCTGGAGTGACTTCATTATTGAGCTAAAAGGGTGCCCAGGGGCCATACTCTTGGGGTTTCTCCAATCTCTGTCAGGCCAGTAAGTCTGGTCTTTTTTGTGAGTTAGAATTTTATTCTACAATTTTTTCCAGCTCTGTCTGAGACACTTTATTGTGATCCCTGTTAGAGCAGTCAGTGGTGGTAGCCAGGAACTATCTAGTTGTACTGGACTTAGTTTGGTGAAAGCCATAGTAGATGTGGTCCATTAGTCTTTGGATGTATCTTTCCCTTGTATCTTTAGTTTTCTTCATATTCCATTGCTCCCAAAGGGGTGAGACCAGTAGAGTATCTTACATGGCTGCTCACAGGCTTTTAAGACCCCAAACACTACTCACCAAATTAGAAGGTAGAACATTTTATTCATAAATTATATTATGCCAGTTGAGCTAGATGTTCCCCAAGACAATGGTTCGCACAGCCCTCAGCCCAGCAATTCGGACCCTCAGGGAGTTTGGAGGTGTCTATGAAGTTTCCATGACCTTGCCTTATACAAGTTGTGCTGGCTTCCCCAGTATTGTCTACTGTCTTACCCTTCACCAAAGTTACCACTTATCTATTGTCTATTTAGTGTTTTCCCATCCACACCCCTCCCCTCCCTCGTAACCATCACAGATTGTTTCTTTTTGTGTAAACTTTTTCATGAGTTTTTACAGTAGTGGTCTCATGTAGTATTTGTCCTTTTGTGATTGATTGACTTGTTTCACTCAGCATAATGCCCTCCAGATTCATCCATGTTGTGAGATGCTTCACAGATTCATCATTGTTCTTTACTGTTGTATAATACTTCATTGTGTGTAGATACCATAGTTTTTTTACCCTTTCATCCGTTAATGGACATCTAGGTTGTTTTGCTATTGTGAACAATGCTCACTGAACATGGGCGTGCATATGGCTATTTGTGTGACGACTCTTATTTCTCTAGGATATATTGCTAGGAATGGGATTGCTGGATCATATGATATTTCTATTTCTCGCTTTCTAAAGAAGCACCATATCATTTTCCAAAATGGTTATATCAATATGCATTCCTACCAGCAAATCAAAACCACAATGAGATACCATCTCACCCCGTAATTACTGGCACCAATCAAAAAAATAAGAAATAACAAAAACTGGAGAGGCTGTGGGAAGAACGGAACCCTTATGCCCGGCTGGTATGAATGCAAAATGATGCAATGCTATTTTCAATCACCTCATATGCATGGGACAGCTGGACAATGAATAAGGAAGACCTAAGAAGAATTGATGCTTTTGAATTATGGAGTTGGTGAAGAATATTGAATATATCATATATTGCCAGAAGAACCAACAAATCTGTCTTGGAAAAAGTACAGCCAGAATGTCTCACGTACTTTGGACTCGTTACCAGGAGGGACCAGTCCCTGGAAAAGGACGTCATGCTTAGTAAAGTAGAGGGTCAGCAAAAAAGAGGAAGACCCTCAATTAGATGGATTGACACAGTGGCTGCAACAATGGGCTCAAACATAACAACGATTGTGAGGATGGTGCAGGACAGGGCAGTATTTCGTAGTATTGTACATAGGGTCTGTATGAATCAGAACCGACTGGACAGCACCTAACAAAAACAACATATGTAAAAATGGTTTAAAGCTGCATTATTTTTAGATATCATAATTGTAACCATGCTAAACACAGAGAATTAAAAAAATAAGAAGCCAGTTTAGCATGGTTGCTGGATGCAAGATAACAACCAAACCATCGAACGCTTATATGAGAGGCCATTCCACAAGTTTTGATATGTCCTTCTTTCAGTATAATTCAATTTTTTTTCAATTATTTTCTAAATTTTAATGTGATGTCTTCTTTGTTTCATGTGCATTTAGAAGAGTATAGTTTAATTTCCGAATGCTTTTTGGGGTCATCTAGTTAAAATCTTGTTATTGGTTTCTTGCTTAATTCCTTTTGAGGTCAGAGAATATAGTCTGTATGATCATACTGCTTTGAAAAAAGTTTGAGGCTTGTCCTATAGTCCAGCATGTGGTCAATTTTGAAATGAATATTTAATCCACAGATGTGGGGTGTCATGTCAGGTAAATTAGATTCACTGGTCATGTTGTTCAAATCCCCCGTATCTCTGCAGAGTTTGTCCTGATTGTTTAATGCCAGTGAGAAAGGTTAGTGAAAATCAGCAATTGTGAATGCAGATTTGTCTAACTCATTTAGAGTTCTGTCCATTTTCCTTTTATAAAGCTGTGTTATTAGGAATATATAGATTTAGACTTTTTTATGCACTTCGTGAATTGCGCTTTTGTAATATGAATTGTCCCTCTTTTTCTTTGGCGATACTCTTTTCTTTATGTCTTTTTTTATCTACTGTGAGAATAGCTGCTCCAGCATTCTTCAGAGCTGTTTTTAAATGCTATATACTTTTCCATACTTTAACTTATGTCATTCCTTCTGTTCAGAAGCATATAGTTAGACATTGTTTTACTTTCTCCTCTGACAATTATTTTTCTGTAATTGGATATTTGGTCTGTTTACATTTTACGTAATTATTGCTGTATTTTGTTTAAACCTATCATCTTCCTTCCTCCCTCCCTCCTCCTCTCTCTCTGTCTCTTTCTTTCTTTCTCTTATTTGCTGCTGTTATTTTATTTTGTATTAATTTTTTTAAGAATTTTATTTTGACATTTGTTAATTTTACAATATTTGTAGTTTTTTAGTGGTTACTATATATTTGACAGTAAATTTTTAAGTGAAAGAAAAAAAATAAAACCTGTCAACATAGAATTCTACACTCCTTAATATTTTTATTGGTTGTTACTGCTGTGTGACGTTGAGTCAATTCCAACTGATAGCAACCCTATTAGTAGCTAACTAAAATTTTACCTGGAAAATGCATGGTTATTACAATATTGTACCTTTATTTTCTGCCTGCATTTGGTGCTGTTATTAAAATATATTTTAATTTTATATACATTTAAAATTACACATCATTATTGTTATTGTTATTGTAATTATTTTTGTACAGTGGGTATGTTTTTATATATTAATTCACATATTTATATACTTTGTTGTTATCATTCCTTCTAGCATCTCTGTCAGGAATGATTTTTTTCTGCACCTTGAAGAATTGAAATATTTCTTGTAGTGTTTCTTATAGTGTAGGTTTACCGTCAATGAGTTCTATCAATTATTGCTTGTTCAAAAACATTTATTTTATGCATATTTTGAGAAAAAACGTTAAAGAGTGTAGAATTCTATGTTGACAGGGTTTCTTTTTTTCTTTCACTTAAAAATTATATTTAAACAATTTTCTGTTAGTTTCTATAGTTTCTTTTTAAAGTCAACTGTCAGTCTTATTTCCTGTTGCTCCTTAAGTAAATGAAAGTTTTTAATTTTTATTTTTTTCTAGCTAGTTAAAGATTATCTCTTCTCTCTCTCTCTTAGCTTTTCCTCTTTCAATATAATAAACCTATAATTGCTTATATTTTATCTCACTTGCATTTTGCTGAACTTTGGGATGCGGATTGGTATTTTTCATTAATTTTGGAGACAATCTTGGTCATGTTCTCTTCAGTATTGCTATGCCCCTTGTTCTCTCTTTCTGATATTCCAGTTACGCAAGCTAGAACTTTCGACTGTGCTCACATAAATGTCATTCTTTGTTCTGTCTTTCACATTCTTTATTCTTCCCCATTCTTCAATGTGGTTATTTCTTATGAGAAATATTCCTATTCTCTAATTCTGTATTAAGCTCAATCCAGTCTTCAGTTAAGCACGTCTATATATTTCTTAATTTCAGAAGTTATATTTTTCAGTTCTAGTCTATCCATTTCATTCATTTTTTTATAGAGTCTAATTGTCTGATAGAATTCTTCATATTTTAATGCTTTTTGTACACATTTTCCCTTATTTTCTTTAACATGCTCAGCATGACTATTTAAAAGCCCTTGTGTACTACCTCCAATATTTAGCTCATTTGTAATTCTCTGTCTACTGTTTTATTTTTTCTTTATTACAGGATACATTTTCCTGACTTTTTTTTTTTTTTTTTGTAATGGCTGAAATTGTGTATATAAGAACTGTAGCGGTTCTAGATCACATTTGTCAACAGGTAATGTTTCTAAGTTTCTCTTTAGAAGATAGGATGAACAGCTCATCATCTCAATCCATTCAAGAACTGAATTAGGTTGAGGCTTTGTTGATGCCAGAATGAAACTCATTACACATCTGACTCATGTCTGTTTCTCAGACAATCAATCCCTCACAAGCTTTTGGTGGAGAATCTGATGGCTCCTTGTTTCTTCAGCTGTTGTAGGCGTCCCTGTCTCTTTGGAATACCAATGAGTTTATTAGTCTCTTTGGCTCCACGGATCTCTGATGTATTTAATAATAAAGAAGAAATGCACATACATATTCATAATATACATATTTACATAAATATTAAAATCTATCAATTTGATTATAAATATAAATTTATGTAGTTTATATTTTATATGTATCTATGTATAAACATGTAATTTTTTTGGATCTGTTTGGCAAACAGACAAAATAATACAATATAATACAGTAAAACTGACATAGTTCAGTATCAAAGATGTGATATTATTGGAAAAAAAAACAAGTTAATTCTATGAGTTTTTAAAAACTGGAGAAACTACTATGGGAGTCTTTGACATTGGCCTTGGAGAGAAAACTAATGAATGCTCCATTATCCAACGTTGCCTTTTGTCTTAGTGATCTAGTGCTGCCATAACAGAAATACCACAAGTGGATGGTTTTAAAGAAGAGAAGTTTATTTCCTCACAGTAAAGTAGGTTAAAGTCCAAATTCAGGGCATCAGCTCCAGGGGAAGGCTTTTTCTCTCTGTCGGCCTTCTTCTCTTCAGTGTTCCCCCAGACTAGGAGCTTCTCTGCACAGGGACCCCGGTCCAAAGGACGCGCTCTGCTCCCAACACTGCTTTCTTGATGGTATGAGGTCCCCAATTCTCTGCTTGCTTCCCTTTCCTTTTGTCTCTTACAAGAGATAAAAGGTGGTGCAGGCCACACCCCAGGGAAACTCCCTTTACATTGGATCAGGGAAGTGACCTAGGTAAAGGTGGTGTTACAATCCCACTCTAATCCTCTTTGACATAAAATTACAATCACAAAATGGAGGTCAACCACACAATTCTGGAAATCATGGCCCAGCCAAACTGATACACACATATTTTGGGGGACATAATTCAAACCATGACTTTCTACCCTTTGGCCCCCCAAAACTCACATCCTTGCAACATGGAAAACATATTCACCCCATCATATCATAGCAAAAGTCTTAACTCCAAGTCCAAAATCCAAAAATTCCTCTTCATCTGTGAAATCTAGAATACAAGTTATTTGCTTCCAAAGGTACAATGGCAGAGCAGTCACAAGTTAGACATTTCCATTACAAATGGGAGAAACTAGAGGAAAAGAAGTGATAATAGGAACAGGCACCAAGCAAGTCAGCAGAAGACATTACATTAGCCCTCAAGGTTTGAAAATAATCTTCTGTTCTCTGAGACAATTTACACAAAGGCCCTGCCCTCCAGACTCTAGGTATTGGCCACACTCTCCAGATTCTGAATAGAGGCCCCTCTGCCCTGGGCTTCAGCTCCACCTTCCAGGCCCACTGAGACAGCAGCTCTGCTCCCTTGGCGTTAGGCGCACCATTTTCCTACTCCGAGTGGCAACTCCACCCTTAGAAGCACCAGAGGCCATGGTTCCGCCCTTTGAAACCCCTGAGGTCATGCCCATACCTTTTGAGACTGAGGCAGGTAGGTTTGTGTCCCTAGTCTCTTCAGCTTCTGCTTCCTGTGACCTCTCGGCCCTCAGGCCTCACGCCTGCATCTGCCCTGCTGGGGCAGGTGTTCCAAAGCTCTGTAGCTCCACCAGTAAGTGGCCAGAGGTACCCCACTCCGCCAGGAAGCCTCCTGCACACAGGCACTCAGCTCCCTTGCTCTGTGGGTCGGCAAGCCTAGCTCCACAGATAAGAGCCCAGAAGCACCCACTCCACCAGGAAGCCTCCTGCACACAGGCACTCAGCTCCCTTGCTCCGTGGGTCGGCAAGCCTAGCTCCACAGATAAGAGCCCAGAAGCACCCACTCCACCAGGAAGCCTCCCACACACAGGCACTCAGCTCTCTCGCTCCATGGGTCAGCTCCAGCGCCGTCTCACACTGGCCTCCTTGTTCTGCTGCTGTTGGTTCTCTGCTGCTGCTGCTTCTCTGCTGCTGCTGGTCCTCTGTCACTGTCACACTTCTATCCATTCACAGTTTTAAAACTGCTTCCACATTTTAGGTATCTGTTAGAACAGCACCCCACTCTCTCGGTACCAAATTCTGTCTTAGTCATCTAGTGCTGCCATAACAGAAATACCGCACGTGTATGGTTTTAAAGAAGAGAAGTTTATTTCCTCACAGTGAAAGCAGGCTAAAAATCCAAATTCAGGGCGTCAGCTCCAGGGGAAGCCTTTTTCTCTCTGTTGGCCTTCTTCTCTTTGGTGTTCCCTGGACTAGGAGTTTGTCTGAGCAGGGACCCTGGTCCAAAGGACTCGCTCTGCTCTCAGCACTGCTTTCTTGATGGTATGAGGTCCCCCTGTCTCACTGCTCACTTCTGTCTTTTATATCTCAAGAGATTGCCTCAGGACACAATCCAGTCTTGTAGATCCAGTACTGCCTTACTAACACAACTGCCACCCATCTTCCCTCTTTAACATCATAGAGGCAGGATTTACAACATATAGGAAAATCACACACTACCAGGAATCATAGCACAGACAAACTGATATACACATTTTTTGGGGGGACATAATTCAAACCATGACACCTTTCCTAGCTTTAATAAGAAGTAAAATGCTAAAGAAATACTTACGTCAAAAGCCTATGGCAATTAAATTAATGTAATCTCCCTCTAGTTATCAGCAGTCAGATTTTCTGAAAACTTGTGATAATAGGATCAGTTTTAGCTATTCATTTCAATAAAGATAACAATGTGGTTTTAAAAGGTGTTGTAAAAATTGAAACTGTTGGATCAAAGGATAATTCACATGATTAAAATAGACTACAGGAGGAAAAAAAATCCTTAATCTCTGTTATATATGAGAAAATATAAGTGATTATCACACATACTTTTCAAAATTTCTAATAAAAACATATTAATAAAAAAGTTTTGTTAGATGTAAGTGAACATTCCAATCCCTATACAGATTGCTGTAGGTATATATTAATTATTAGGCTTAAAGTAACCATCTATATGTTTTAATAATTTCCAAATTAATAGTGATTGAGGGATACAGTGTTAATGCTCTTGTTGTAATTATTCAAATTCTTCCACTTTATCATTTGGCTGATTTCATTTTTCTACTATTCTTTATTAACCCTAGAAATAATGCTTCTTCAATTAAAGTCTAATATTAATTATCACTCGTACTATCTCCTAACACCACCACATTCTTTAATTCTACATTTATGTTAAATCCAACATAACATTACAATATTGTTAATCTAGTACTTTTTTTTTATAGTCAGCGTTTATTTTTATTTACACTCATATTAACTTTTATGTTATTGTTTATTTCTTCCACCATTTCCATTCTTTGACCTTGGATTACTTTCCTTCTGCCTGAAGGATTCTCTTTAGGTTTTCTTTTAGTATAGGTCTACTGGTGAGAAAGGCTTTCAGCTTTTTGTTTGGCTGAAAATGTTTTGACATAATTTTTGTAGACTACTTTTGCTGGATATTCAATTCTAGGTTGGCAGTTATTTTCTTAATCACTTTAAAGATGCCATTTCAACTACCTTCACATTTTCAACATTTCTGAAATTTAGTTCTCAGTTTTATTCCTATTCCTTTGAAGGTAACATCATCTTTTTTCTTTGACTGTTTGGAAATATTTATTCTGCTTGTTGCTATCTGCTCAGCTTCTTGAATCTGTGACTTGAGTCCATTTGCAAATTTTGAAAATTTTTCAGTTATTCTCTTCAAATCCACCACCTGTCCATCAGTTTGTGGTACTGTAGTGTCTTATGTGTTGCTATGATTCTGGAAGCTATGCCATCAGTATTTCAAATACCAGTAGGGTCACCCATGGTGAACAAGATTCCAGGCTAAGACAGATGAGGAAGAAAGACCTGGCAATCTATTTCCAAAAAGTATCCAGTGAAAACCCTATGGAACACAACAGAATATTGTGTGATATAAGGCTGACAGATGAGCCCCCTAGGTGGGAAGACACTCAAAATACACAGTGGCTGCAACAATGGACTTGAGCATACCGACAATCATGAAGATATTGCAAGTTCAGACAATGTTTCATTCTATCGTACATGGAGTCGCCATGAGTTAAAGCCAGCTTGAAGGCAACAAAAGACAATTAATCTCTTCAAGTTCTCATTCACTGTACTTCTCTGTTTTCTCTTTCTGCGAGTTTATTAAAAGTATGTAAGACTTTTTCACTCTGTTCCATATATCTGCCCCTCATACTTTATTTTTCTTTCTATTGTTATCTTTTCTTACCTGTGCTTTATCTAGATAGTTCTTTTTGTCTTGTCTTTTAGTTTTCTTCTATTCTTTTCTGCTGAAACTAATAGCTCTTAAGCCTATTTATTGAATCTTACATTTGGTTATTGTACTTTCTGGTGTTACACTGTGCCTTTCAATTTATTTTTCTGGATTTTAATTGTCTGATACTAATATCAGCTTATGTTTCTATTTTTAAATATTTTTCTACATTTTTTAACATGTCAATCAAAGCCAGTTTAAAGATAAAATGTAAAAATTCCAAAGTCTAGAACAACTGTGTGGCTTTATTTGTCTGTTTTTGTTTCATTTTATTTTTTATTTATTTTTCCTTTTGGCTTTATTTTGGTAAGTTGGTGTTCTCTCATGCAATGCTTAGGATGTTTTTAATGCTATGGCCAGATCTTGTATATGACATACTGTAGAGGCTCTGGACAAAGCTGTCTTCCTACATAGTGTGTTCACTTTTACCAGTGGTAGGAAAATAGAGTGACTAATCACCTTAATCCAATCTGCCACCAAAATGACTGAAGGTTGGGTTAAAGTTTGGGCAAATCTCCACTCTCTCTGGTCTACCTCTGCTTCTAGACCCTTTGTTGTTTCCAGTTGAGAAGCTAGAAGTCTGTAACTGATCCTTAACAAAACTGTACAGTGATTCAGGTCCCTCAGGTATCTATTTCTTATATCTATTACTCCGGGCCTGAAAGACTGTTGAAAGATGTTTTTACTTTCTTGGTTCTTAGTATCAGACAATTTTCCAGGCACTTTGCTGAGATACTCAGCTTTTTACTTTCTTCTTAGAATTAGAAATTGCCTTGAGGGAAATAACTTCTACAGAATATTACATAAATTTCAGAACACCTCCCTATCCCTTGGAACTGTGTTCTTTCATGTCTTGCTTTCCTTAACAGCTCTCTGATATCTTCAAGCATATTTTATATATGTATGTATATATATTTTCATATGAACTAGATTTTGCTGTTCTTTTTAGGAGTTTGTCTTTTCCTAATCAATCTTTTCCAAAAAAAGAACTATAATTTTTCTTGTAAATTGTTCAAACTATTTAAATTAGAGTTTAATTATAATTATTCTTTTGAAACAAGAGTTTTTTTCAACCTTGAGGACACGATGTTTAGATCTCTGTTCATCATCAGAAGTAAATTTAAACTATTCTCAGTTATAAGTGATCAGTTAAAGAAAACAATCACATTTGTAAAAAACAAAGAACAACAACAACAAAAATTATAATCACACAATTTTCTTGTGCGTTGTTATGCAAAAGGAAGAATTCATTACATTTTTATGAATTATTTGCCTTTGTTTCTATTTTTTGAAAGATGTTTATATTTATAATATCTTAGGTTCCTGGGTAGCACAAGTAGTTTACATTCAGCTACTAACTGAAATGTTAGTGGTTCAGATCCACCCAGCAGTGCCATGGGATACAGACCTAGCGATCTACTTCTGTAATATTACAGCCATTAAAAACTCTATGGAGTGCAGTTCTACTCTGACAAACATGGGTTGCTATCAACTCGACAGCAATATGCGCGTCTGTGCATATCCTCTTAATAATCTTAGACTAAGAAATTTACTGAAACCACACTATCCTCCACTTTGAAAATCACTGTCAAAAGCCAAAAAAACCAAACCCTTTGCTGTCAAGTTGATTCCAACTCATAGCAACCCTATATGACAGAGTAAAACTGCCCCTGGTGAATCTGAACTGCCGACCTTCAGGTTAGCAGCCAAGATCTTAACCACTGTTCCACCAGGGCCAGTATTACATATGGACGTTTGTTTGGGTGAAAATCGAACTCACTCATCTATTGGCATAGCCATCTCACTTTATTTTATATTTTTAAATCACTATTCAATTGCACCCCATTGAATATCTCCTTGTATATTTTTACTATAATTCTTCTATATGTTATTTCTATATTTTTTTGATATAGAATTTTTCATGCAATTGTAAAGTGAAGATAATGTAAAAAATTTTCAATTATACCTGGTAGGCTTTTCCTAAAAAACTGAACCTTCTAAAGTTTGAAGAAGAATAAGCTGGTAGATAGAGGTTTTCACTCCCCTCTTGAAGGGGATGATTATAGAAGCATAATATTGAACAAGAAGGAGGGAAACTAGACAGATCAATCTCATTACAAAAAGTCAACCGGAAGGAATAAATTACATAAACAAAACATCTAGATTATTGAAGAGAAACTAATTAACAGGAAGGCAAAAAATGTGCCTGCCCTCTGAATTAGGAAGGCATATTATAAAGGGTATAATCAGAACACTGAAAATGATTGCCGACACACTCTTGAGGCATACACATGTTCTCCCTAAGGAGACATATAATTACAACAAATTGTATTCTAAATATGTATCTAATTGTTAGGCATGAGAGTTCTTGTGAATTCAAACAGGTAAGCCACAGAAATATGCCTTTTTAAAACTTATTTAAAGATTGAAAAATGTAGCTTAATATTTTGATTCTTAAACTGTATTTTACTCTGGAAGTTTTAACGTTGAAACGGACAGGAGACATGAAAAAAAGTATTATTTTTTCAACCTAGGGAATTATGGAGTCCCTGTATTTCTTTTAAGTTGTGTTTGCAATGTCTCCTGTTCTCTCTTTAGTATTTTTTTTTTTCCTTTAGTATCTTATGTGCCTAGTAAGAACCATATCATATGTCAACATTTTTTTCTGGATATCTCATTGCTCAAATCCAAAAGTTAATTAGATACTTCTTTTTTCTGCCCTTGGAAATCCTATGGGGCAGTTCCACTCTGTCCTATGGGGTCGCTGTGAGTTGACATCAACTAGAGGGCAACAGTATAAGGTTTAAACAGTTTAAGGTACCACAGGAGCCCTGGTATTGCATTGATTAAGAGTTTGACTGCTAACCAAAGGTTGGCAGTTCCAATCCACCGGCTGCTCCATAGCAGAGCTTCCAACATCACAGCAACACACAAGCCATCATAGTATGACAAACTGATGGATGTGTTGCAGTCTTTACAAATAAAGAATTTTTCTATTTTTAGTGTAGGCCAATACTCTTCAGTGTTTAGCTTTAACATCAATTTCCCTGTGAATTAATCTATCACCCCTGCCCAAGTTATTTTAAGGGCATTGCCTGTGACACATAGCACTCTGTATTTCCCCTACTCTAGCATTTTATTCCATTTTTAAAAGGTTTGTTTATTACACTTTAGTTCTAAAATAATGTAACAAGAATCGTGTTGATTTTTTCACTGTTATATACATATAACATCACCAAGCACAGTGCCTGTTCTGATAGTATATACACAGTTATTTGTTGAACAAATAGATAATGGATTAACAAATAAGGGACAATTATAGAACCCATAAAAATAGAAGTCAGAAGAATTTCATTTCTTCTATGGCAAGGTAGCTTTCATTTGCCAAATCAAAAGAAAAAGAAAAAAAAAAGACATAGTTTACTCTAGGTTCCTTTCCAGAAATCAAGAATACATTTGCAAGTGTGGCGTTATATATCATTTTAAAGAAAAATCAGTCATACACATCTTTTAAATAGCATTGATTCATGTGAAGAGAAAAAATTAATTCTTCATATATTGAAATTGTAGAAAGTAAGAAAAATGGAGAACTAAAACTTGTTGATTATTAGATATAATTTCAGACTGCTTCAAAATTATTTTCCCCAGGTTTCACATGTGCTTTAGTTGCTGAAGGTGTAAAGGGAATGTAAGGTGGGAGAAGGCAACCCAGTTTTTAATGAGAACATGGTAAGCGCTGAATACTTTCCCATAAAATAGACTTTTATAATTCATAAAACTGTTGAGTCAGTTAGATAATGAGGGGCTGTATAGTGCGTGTTTAATGAGACTTGGTTGCACAATGGTTAAGCACTTGGATGTGAACAGAAGGGCTGGCGGTTCAAATCCACCAGCTGGAGAAAAGACCTGGCACTCTGTTCTCATAAAGATTACAACCCAGAAAACACTACAGCACAGCTCTACTCTTTCACATAGGGTTGCTTTGAGTTGGAATCAACTGGCTGGCACACAACAGCAATATAGTGTGATGATTCAAAGCACATTTTGGTCCAGGCTGCTCTGATATAATTAAGCCTTTTTTATTTAATACCTTTGTAACCTTTAGCAAATTACTGAAATTCTATCTGCCACAGTGTCCTCATCTGTAAAATGGAAATAATAGTAACTACCTCACTAGGTTTTTAAAAGTATAAATGACTTAATGCATTTGAAGTTCTTAGAACTGTGTCATCTATCTCTAGGTCCTAGGTAGATTTTTGAAATTATTATTACTGGTATTCTTATATTAAAGAAGAGAAATACGAAGTTCCTATATGTTCACTAATGTCTTTAATATTATACAGCTGGTAAATGAAGAAGCACAACCTTACATCATGGTCTCTTTGATTCCAAAGTTCCTCACCTTATCGCTGTCTACTTTTGATCAGCAAACCCAGGAACAGATATGTAAACTCTTAAATATTCAGCAACTTTAGACCAGGTATATTTAAAATGTAAATTCTAGATTAGTATAACACATCTCTATTTAATCCATCACTACCTTTAATAATTATCAGCATGGAGCCCTGGTGGCATAGTGATTAAGAACTCGGCTGCTATCTAAAAGGTCAGCAGTTCGAATCCACCAGCTACTCCCTGGAAGCCCTATAGGGCAGTTCTCCTCTGTCCTATAGGGTCCTATGAGCTGGAATCTACTTGATGGCAATGGGTTTACCTTTAACAATTATCAGCATAGTATTAATCTTGTTTCATTAGTAATCTCATCCTCTCTTCCAACCAGATTATTTTAAAGCAAATGCAAGATATTATTTCTACTATATTTACTTCATTATATATATTTACTTCATTAGGTATCCTTAAAAGGACTAATTTTTAACTTAACCATGATATTATTATCAAGTTTAAAAATAATTAACAATAATCCCTTAATATCTAGCCAGAATTAAAATATCCCTGATTGTTTTATGACCACTTCTTTTTAAAGTAATTGTCAACAATTACTTTATGATTTCATTTTTGAATGTCACAGTTCTTCAAAGCTCCTCCGTATCTTCTCTCTTTGTTATTCCATCCACATCTGTGACTCCAATTGCCACAGAAAATAGATATATAATATCATTTCCATATTAATGACAAAAATACAAGGTAATATAAAAAATCATCAGCTTTATTTATTTCCCAGCATTCCATTTCATACCAATCTATTGTTCTTGAAGTATTATTAAAGAAAAAAATTTATAAGTATATAAGTATATTAGAGAAAAAATTTATAAGTAACCATTGATTTCAATTCTCTTCTTATAGTTTTGTTTGCTTTTAAACTGAATTGGTGGAATATTAAAGCAACAGATGCAGCATCTGTGCTGATTGAAATATAACAACAACAAAGGTTACTGAAAAAGACAGTCTGAAAGACTTTTTATCTTGCTACTGTTTACTATTGCAACTAAAAAGTCAATTGATGTTCATAGTCACATTTGAAATTGTCCTACTAATGTAAGGAAAAAAATATATTAAGTGATAATAGAGTTGCTAAAAGTTTTAGAGTAAAGGAAACATTAGTAAGCTTCTATGCACTATTTCAGGAATAAGAAAGAATGAGATAAAGTAGAAATATGGATTAAATTTACACGTGTTAAAGATAACTGAATGTATCTATGTGCCTAGAAAAAATACCAACCTGAGACATAAAACTAGATAAGAAAGATAAAAAAAATAATTCCAGGTGTACCCTAACCATCAAGATTGAGCAGCATTCTACCTTATAATTGAATCTCAGTGGCACAATCCTTACATCGTTCACTGTGACTGTTCCAATAAGCCCCTGTTAAAGTTAACAGGCTTGAACGGCACTGAAAATTCATCACCTAAAGGTGAGTCTTGGCTTAGTAGAATGGAACAAAGGAATTTTTTTTTTTGGTGGAGAAGGGATATTCAATTAAAAAAATATATACTTAATTAGGATTTTTAATGTCAGTATGTGGTCTAGGATGTTTTCTAAGGAAAATTAATATTAACATATGATAAAACCTGAAAAGAAAAGTTGACCTCTCTAGAAATCCTTAAGTAGTGTATTTTTATAGTATATAAATCACATAATATAAGCCTTAAGCATTTTGTTTTGTTTAAGATCAATAGAATTCATTTGCAATAGCTAAACTGTTTACATCTATGATTAAAATACTTCTCTATAAAAATTGAGAATAAAAGGAGTGTAACAATAATGCAATTTTCACCACCATAAAATGTTCAATTTCATTTTAGTAATAGAAATTGAAATACAGATTAACAAAGCTTAGGTGCATCATAAACATAAAAATTTAACTTTTAGGTAAACAGAAATTTATATTAATGATTAAGCCCCATTTTGGTTAATCTCATAGATAGTTACTTTATTAGCTTTTTATATATACTATTCTTTTTGAAAATAACAGAGAAAGTAATGACGATTGCCTGTTTCTTAAATTCTGGCCAAACTGAAATTTAATATACATAAGCTAATACTTAATTCATTATACAGTACAGCATGTATTTTGAAACATTTGTAATAATGTTGATAAGTTTTCGTTGCTATGATTATGTTATTTCACTTAATATTCCCTCAGATAAAGACAGTACTTAAAATTGGAGAAAAATAGACATTAGAAAAATTTTCAAGAACCTAAAAATTCCAACCATACACAAAACATCACTAAACAAACAAAAACAAAACTCAGTTGCCGTCAGATGATTTTAATTCGTGGCAGCTCCAAAGCCCCTTTTTCTCTGTTGGCCACGTTTGTATTTAAGATAAGGAGTTTATGGAAAAGTCTACAAGAAAATAGTAAATTAACAGAAGACAAAATAAGAAGACAAATAAAGGAGAATAGATTAAAGAAAATACAGGTAGCTCAGAATGTTTTACTCTCCCTGACAATGATGGAAAATAATTAGAAAATTCTTAATGAAAAAATGAGTCCCTACCCTAACTAATCTATAGCAGTAAATCTATAGCATTATCAAGGCTATGATATTAGCTATGCAGGCATCAAAGGCAGAACATAGCTATCTGTCATGGTATGCATTATGTCCCCCAAAAAATGTGTGTGTCAATTTGGCTAGGCCATGATTCCTGCTACTATGTGATTTTCCTGTATGTTGTAAACTTGCTTCTATGACGTTAATGAGGGAGGATGGGTGGCAGTTGTGTTAGTAAGGCAGGACCTGACTGGATTGTGTCCTGAGGCAATCTCTTGAGATATAAAAGATAGAAGTGAGCAGTGAGACGGGGGGACCTCATACCATCAAGAAAGCAGTGCCGGGAGCAGAGCGTGTCCTTTGGACCAGGGTCCCTGCACAGACAACCTCCTAGTCCAGGGGAACACCGAAGAGAAGAAGGCCGACAGAGAAAAAGCCTTCCCCTGGAGCTGACACCCTGAATTTGGACTTTTAGCCTACTTGACTGTGAGAAAATAAACTTCTCTTCGTTAAAACCATCCACTTGTGGTATTTCTGTTATGCCAGCACTAGATGACTAAGACACTATCCAACTAAGAAAAGCTAGAATTAACCTGGAAGTTTTAATCTTTGGCTTAGACACTGGAGAAAAGAAAGCTAGAGGTGTTCCCTGGAAAATGCACCTGGCTACTGAAGACCCCTCATTCTTCTTACTATGGTTCAAAATACGGTTACCATCTTTGTGGGTAAAATTTCAGTTTCAACAACGTATCTAGAAATATTCACTCTAAAAGACTATGCAAACTAATAAGAAATACTATATTAAGAAAATCAATGTATTGTGTCATAGGCTGTGTTCCCTAGAGGAGCAAAACCAGTGAAGCATATACATACATATATAGGGAGGGAGAGAGGGATTTATTTTCAAAGAAATGGCTCATGCAGCTGTGGAGGCTGGCAAGTCCCAAATCCATGGATCAGGTAGCAGGCTGAAGGCTTCTTCTGACTCATGGGGTTTCAGGGGCTGATTAGCCCCAAATCTGCATGTCAGGTGGCAGACTCCTGGCTCATGAGATTGCAGGAGGTCGTGAATCCATAATCTGCAGGCCAGGCGACAGGCTGCCACCTCATGTCCCAAGAACCAGAGTTCAGGGGATGATGAGATGGATGCAGTACTGAGAGAGAGTGAGCTTTGCCAGAAGATCCATATATATCAGATGCAGGCCTCACCTCCAAGGAAATTCCCCTTCAAACTGATTGGCTGCTCATACCAGATCACAAAATGGAGGAAAATTACATAGTATCTGCCAAACCACTGAGAATCATGGCCTAGCCAAGTTGACACATAACATAAGCCATCACATATTAGGTACTCAGTAATAAATTCATGTAAAAACTTACCCATTGTTTTAATCTCCAACACCTCATTCAGTCTGTATGACATGCACTTAATCTTTTATTAGTGAATTAAAATAAATCATAGTTGCCAACTATACCACTTTCCTATCTATGCCTGCTGTTCCATAAGTGCTCTCCCTACAGTTAACATTTAAATAGGCTACAAATTATCATTAGAATTTTGCTCTGTGAGAAGGAAGTTATAGTCTACCTAGGGAATCAAATGTAGATAAATATGATTTGTATAATAAAACTAAAATAAGGAAATTAATACATATAGAAAATAAGACCTAGTGTTTTTATTTTTCAGGTTCTGAGCTACTGGATTGTACATAAGAAGCCCTTAACTGTCTTGTTTACACATTGTTTCTTTAAATATGCTTTTAATACACTTTGGGCCAGAATCTTTCTTAACAGCAATTCTCAAGTTTTAAATATCTGTGAAGTAAAATTTGACCAAATAATAAAAGAAGGTTAAAAAGATTTCTAAATTTCAACTAAGTACAAATAGAAAGGAAGGAAAGAAGGAAGGAAGGAAACACAAGTCATTATAGGCATTTACTAATAATGTTTATATTGCTAAGATTGGTATTGGGCTGGAAGAGTCTATTGGTAAATTAGGAAGTTTACCTTCTGAGGCTAATTATCTTACCAGAAACAAAGCCATGTTTTCTTTACTTTCTATAGAGAATCTTGGAAGAAAAACCAGAGGAAAGACTCTTACTCATGTAAGTAGACATGTCCACAGGACAAGAAAAATATACTAGAATTTTTTAGATCATTATGTTTATCAGCTGCTAGATAGTAAAGCTAATTCCAAAATTTTACCCCCGCCCTTTGCATAAAAACC
This sequence comes from Dugong dugon, assembly GCA_030035585.1. Classification (NCBI taxonomy): domain Eukaryota; kingdom Metazoa; phylum Chordata; class Mammalia; order Sirenia; family Dugongidae; genus Dugong; species Dugong dugon. The sequence continues at coordinate 42,993,731 of CM057477.1, read as the reverse complement.
TGAACAATTAATTGTATTGCAATTATGAGCTTTTGATATTTGGCCCTCCAGCCAAGGTCTAAGGTTATAATTCAAATGCTCAAGTAAACTTATGGGAGACTAAAGGAAGGTTGCTTATTTAATTTGGGGGAGAAGTTTCCCTTATTCAAATGGAGATTTGCATAAAAATATTTCGTTTAAAAAGTAGAAAAAATTCAAAAGGCAAATGAAGAATAAATTTTGGAGGACAATTACTCCCAGAAATAAAAGAAACAAGAGACCAAAGAAAAGCTTTTAATAATGCAAAACAAAATATAAGGAATTTTTCTTTCATTTGCAGCGAGAAATTACAGGGAAAAATAGAAGTTAAACATACCTATGAAGAAATGACATTGTGGAATATAGTCACATAAGTAAGAACCTTAATAAAGTCATAAAACTAAATGTTGCTATATTTAAATATATTTATTTCTCATTTCATCAGCATTGATTTCTTCTTTCTTATGAGACAATATAAAAACTTATTAACAAAGAATAGTTGTTTTACTCAAGTTTATTGTTAAACAAGAAAGTATATAAGTAATATGTGCGTGCAACTCAAAAAGTTTAAAAGTAATAATGAAATACACCCTTCTTTGGACTTAATACATTTTCATTTCATTAACGAATATGAAAAAGAAATTTCAGCTTGACAAATAATGGCCCAGGTTTATATTTTCTCCTGCTCCAAAAAATTACTGTTAAATTATTAATCAAGATGTTTGCTACTCCATGACTCTAATCTTCATGAGGGCAGTTGAAATTTTTCTTGCAATTTCATGCTTTTCATTTGCTTGTTCTATGTTTATTTTGTTATTTTTCAAACTTGTTGCCATCAAGTCAATTCCGACTCACAGAGACCCCATGTTTCTCAGAGGGGAACTGGGCTCCTTTGGGTTTTCAGTGGCTGACTTTCCAGAAGTACGCCTCTGAATGGACTCGAACTGCCAAACTTTCAGTTAGCAGCCAAGTGTATTAACCATTTGCACCACCTAGGGACTTCTGAAGGATAAAAACCAAAAAACCAAACCCATTGCAATCGAGTCCATTTCAACTCATAGCAACCCCATAAGACAAAGTAGAGCTGCCCCACAGGGTTGCCAAGGAGCAGCTGGTGGATTCAAATTGCCACTCTTTTGATTAGCAACTGAGCTCTCAACCGCTGTGCCACCAGGGCTCCTATAGAAACCCAAAAGCCAGACTCATTGCTATCAGGTTGATTCTGACTATAGACCTTTAAAAATGCCTTGCCCAGCATTACATAACTCATTGTTCTAACACTATGATTCATTGAACTGTTCTGCTAGTATTATTAATAATGCATTTGTTTTATTATTTAGTGGAGTTGTATAGAACGTTAGCTCCAAAGGTACGTGGAATTAAGTCAGCAGTTAGCTCTTCTGTTTTCATCATCTGATGGTGACTGCTTATATCTTTTTGTTTTGTACTACTTGGCATTTTGATGTTCCTACCTGATTCCCCATATTTTTCTATATAAATATATATATGTAGTCAATTATGTATCTTCTTCATAAACATGCATATCATTCACACAAGAAACAAAATAGACATGTACGTCACTCCCAGAATTCATAATTTTAAATAAATAGATTCATTTATAATTTTTATCAGGTCTTTTTTTACACTTCATGTTTTCTTTTGTATATTGACTAATGTCATGAGCACGTGTCTCTTCACAGACTCCACTTGTTCTCGGTAAACATTATTATTAATCGTGATGCTGGTAATAGTCACGGTTGTCACAGTGGTTGCCCTTTTAACTTGACTTCTTTGTCTCTTCAAGTATGAACTCTAGTAACCTTGAAAGTATTCTATGTTTCTAGAAGCAACATTTTTATTTTTTCTCTGCTCCTAGATACAGAAGAAGCTATTCTGCAAGATTGCTGATTCTTTTTAGTGGAGAAGATTTTTAGAGATTAAACTATGGAGATACGTTATATAGCAGTGGTAAAAAAAAAAAGCTGCTAGTGTTAGGTAATTTGTGTTGTGAAAGATTATACATGTAGGTATAGAATGGTAAATAATGGTAATGGTATGTATGTATAGAATATAGAATATACAAAATAATATTATTATTTTATGCATATGTGTATATATATGTTTTATGCATATGTGTATTTATATGTCTGTGTGTGAGTGTGTGTGTGTGTGCGTGTGTTCTTGTTGTTAGTTGTCGTCTAGTCTATTCCAACCCACCGCAATACCAGGTGTGGACAGTAAAACTGCTCCATAAAATTTTCAAGGCCATGAACTTTCATAAGCAGATTGCCAGGCCTAACTTCTGAGTACCTCTGGGTGGGTTTGAACCGGCAAACTTTTGATTAGTAGTGGAATGCTTAACCTTTTGAACCACCTAAGGACTCCATCTATATGGGTATATATATTAATCAAACTCTACTGCTTTATCTGAGAGAGTGAATATTTATTAGTGATTTATTAAACAATGTTCTATAATCGTATGATATGCAACAATATAATGTTTTGTTTTTGAAAAATCAGTATAAATTCATGACCTTTATATGTGTAAGAATATATTTATGTGTGTGTGTATATATATATTTTCCTATATTTATGTGTGTGTGTATATATATATTTTCCTATATATATGTGTGTATGTGTATATATATATGTGTGTATATATATAGAGATGTATGTATATGTGTATATATATATTCCTATACATATGAAAGTTATGTCTATACTGATTTTTTTTTAAATAAAACATTATATTATTGCATACTCTTTTATCATAAGACTTTTTTCCCTGATGAGAGTATCTTACAATTTAAGGAAATTTTTACTCTCTGCATGTTAGTTTGATCTCTAGAATTTGCATTTTAGCAAATTGTATGTTTCATTGTGTAGTACACATGCAGTCTTAGATTTTAAAAAAATATTATGAAAGAACTCCTGGAGCTTTAGCTACATTATAAAATGGAAAGAAATTTTTCCATTAAACCTTTATTTAAAGGATTATAATAGGGGTTTATAAGGAGTTGAAAGGAGTCAGTGAACTTTGTCAGTTTTCAAAGTAATTTTTTAGAATGCATCATCCTTCTCTTGCTGCCCTTTCCTACTTCCCAGGGGCTTTATAATGCAGGCTATAAATGTACTTCCTCTATGCACAGTCTATATTCTGGCTTCAGTCCAAAAATACTTGCCCCATATTTGAAAGCAGACATGGAATGAGGCCAAGAGGAGCAGTAAGAAGCTAGTAGCAACTTCTCCAAACGTGCCTACAGGCTCTGGGAAGTTGATATGAAGGAGGAACAAGAAGTGTAAGAATATTGTATACTTCCCTGAGTAAATAAAAGTGTTACAGTCATTAAATCAGGGAAGGTTCTTTGAGTACAGCTATTATATTTTTAATTTTTGTGAGACATGATTGCTTTTGTAAAAACTAATTTTCTTCAAGATATATAATTATGAATTTTCTATTTAATTTTTAGATTCTCTGAAATAGAACACTCCTTAAAATAGTTCTATTCCATTATTTTTGCATTCATACTTTGAGCAAATTTGTATCACGTACAAAAGTAGAATGCCATGTGTATCTTCACTGAAGCTTCAGTTGGATGGTTAAGGCCATTCTTCCCATCTTTGTTCTAGAAATATATTCTTACCTAGTGTAGTTTTCCCTTCAAAGTTAATCTTATACTGGGAAATACTTTACTCTTTTCTCACATGCAGTCTACAAGTCCCAAGATACAAGAGATTTAGCAACAAATCAACAGTTTCATTCATCATGAGATTAATAAAAAGCACGTACTATTTAGTAACGTGTATGTCGTTACATCCAAAATAATCTAGGAAAAATTTCAAGACTACTCTTTTATTTGATTTTGGTAAATATGCTCTACTTGATATTATTCCCTTTGTGTCTGTAAGACACTCCATAATGTAACCCTAGCTACACTATTTTTCTCAACTGAATTATACTTCCTCTTTATGTCCGAGGCACACTCATCTTCCAGTTTCTACCAAGACCCATGCTTTTCTTCATATCTATTTAAATTTTCCTTCCATATGCCTCACTAGATTTGGTTCCCATTCCATAAGCACGCACGACATCCTATACATCACTGACACATTCATCATACTAAGATTTACTTGTTTTACCTGGCTTGCTTATTTATTATTTAAGCTTCATTGAGACAATAAATAAGTCTGCTTGTTCATGACTATGTCTGCAATAAGAATCTGGCATATACCAAACATAAAAATATATAAACACAATGTAATATATTAGGTGGGTGATTAAAGATATTGGGAGGAAAAAATTTTTAGCATCTTTTTTTTTCTTTCTAAAATAGATGATGGTAATCTTTATATTTCAAAGAGGTTATATTGCTGTTTCAAATAATAGGGTAAATTATGAACTGAGATTGACTCTCTTGCATAAAAATAAGTACAGGATATAATACATTCTTAAATATTAAAATTATCATTGATCTTGAAAGAAAATTAGAAATGATAAGGCCAAGGATTAAGTAAAGGCCTCAATTTAAATGTGTAATAGGAATACAATATACAACTTTCACAGTTTGGCTATTTATTGAACTTCAGATATGAGACCTCATGGGGCGTGGGGTAAATATATAAATTCAAGAGCCACTAAAGATAAAAAATTTAATAGAATATGCTTCTGCATTCACCACACTTCTATCAGTTTGTCATACTGTGGTGGCTTGAGTGTTACCGTGATACTGGAAGCTATGCCACCAGTATTTCAACAATACTAACAGAGTCACCCATGGTGGACAGGTTTCAGTGGAGCAGCCAGACTAAGACAGGCTAGGAAAAAGTATCCAGTGGTCTACTTCTGAAAAAAGTGGCCAATGAAAACCTTATAAACAGCAGTGGAACATTGTCTGATATACTGTTGGAAGATGAGCCCCTCAGGTTGGAAGGCACTTAAAAGATGACTGGGGAAGAGCTGCCTCCTCAAAGCAGAGTTGACCTTAATGATGTGGATGGAGTAAAGCTTTTAGGACCTTCATCTGCTGATGTGGCACACTCCAAACGAGAAGAAACAGCTGCAAACATCCATTAATAATCTGAAACTGGAATGTACAAAGTATCAATCTATGTGAATCAGGAGAAGCCCCTCCAGCCTGACCCATGGACTTGAGACTTTCAAGCCTCTACAAACATGTGAGCCATTTCCTTGATATAAATCTCTCTCTATATATATATATTTATACACTTTACTGGTGTTGCTTCTCTAGAGAACCCAGCCTAAGACAGTGAGTACGGTGGAAGGAAGTAAACATGTGGTATAAGTAGAGTCCCAGAGGGAAAGAGAAGATGAACAAACAATAGAAGATACAATAACTGAGAAAATCATGAAAAATAATAACCCATAGATTCTTGATTCTCAACCAATTTCAAGCAGAAGAAATACAAAGAAATCCACACTTAGTCTCATTAATTTATTGTAATATAGCAATGCTAATGCTACTGGTATACAGATCACACTTTGAGAACCACTGGCATAGAGAAAGAACTGCACATAAAACACAACAAAAGATTAAAAAAAAAAAAATCCAGAAGGAGAAAATACATATTTGCTGTAATGGAGCAACAGTTAGACCAAAAAACTGATTTCTCATTAGTAATAATGGAAGCTCAAACACAGTTAAATTATTTTTTGAATTTCTTGAATTTAAATACGTGTTAATCTGTATTTTCATACCCAGAAAATCTGTCTTTCATGAATGAATGTAATCTTAATTTTTCCAAAAAACAAAAAATAAGAGAGCAAACTTTTACTAACGGAAAATCTAATTATAATTGAGGAAGGGAAAAATGATTCCAGGGAAAAAAAGACATAAAGTACATATAAAGAGGAAAAACAAACTGAGCAGTAAATGTATGGGTATATCTAAATTATCATTGTTTATAAAGAGTTCTAATGGTAATTTATTTGGGGGGGTCTTAAAATTAAAGAGCATAAAATTAAAACACATAAGTAGAATTATGTATCAGAAAAAAGAATGGATTCAGATACAGTCTTATTGTTTATGAGGAGGTTAAAGAAAAATTTTAAGATTGTACTGTAATTGGTTAATTATACTTGCTATAATTATTAAGATATCTTCTAAATGAATTGAACTAGTGAACATAACTTCCAAAAAAAATAGGAAAAATTGAAGGACAAAAAATACAGTCTATTCAAATGAGTGCAAAAAGAGAAAACATATAAAATAGGAAGATAGTACAAAATAAGATAGATGAAGAAATTAATATACTAGTAATTACAATAACTATAAATGGATGTACTTAATGTTCCATTATATTACCAATTTGATAGACTGTATTAAGACTCCAACTCATTTACAAATTTTTATTTACCTTCTTAGAGAAAAAGGGAACAAATGTGACAAAATATTTCACTAACCAAAATACAAAAAAAAGAAGTATGACATAATTTCTAAGTATATAAAACAAATCTTAACAGAATGACTGAAAGAAATAAATATGTCTTCAGACTGCGATATATTATCACATCTTACTCACAACAATTTATAGAAAAAAGACACAAAATTTCAGCAAGGAGAAAGAAATGACATGTTTGATTTAATTGGATATATAGAGCACTGCACTGCCAAACAGCCAAATAAACACTCTTCTCAGGTATGCATAGAACTTTTACCAAAACTGGTCAGTTATTTGAGCAAAAATTTTGGTCAAACACATTTCAAAGGATTTAAATAAATATTACCATATCTTTTGACAAGAATAAAAGTTATTGTCTAATGTCTTTGGTTCTCAATTCAGACAACTCCCTTTAATATTTTTGTAAGGTTGGTTTGGTTTTTACTGATTTCCTTATTTTCTGTTTATCTGGGGATGTCCTAGTTTTGTCATCATATTTGAAAGACAGTTTTGCTGGACATATGATTCTTGGTTGGCAATTCTTTTGTTTTAGGATTTTATATATGTCATCCCATTGCCTTCTTGCCTGCATTGTTTCTGCCAAGAAATCATAACTTTACCTTACTGGTGCCTGTTTGTAGGTGATATTTTGTTTTCTCAAGAGCTGCTCTCTGAATTCTTTGTCTTTGGCTTTGGAAAACTTGATCATGATACGTCTTGGTGAGTTTCTTTTGAGGTCTATTTTGTATGGGGTTTGTTGAACTCCTTAGATGGAAACTTTCTCTTCTTTCATGATATTAGAGATGTTTTCTGCCAATAAATGTTTCACAATACTCTTTATGTTGTTTCTTCTCCCACTGTTCTGGAATTCCAATTCACATAAATTATTGCTTTTGATAGTGTCCCACATAACTCTTAGGCTATCGTCATTTTTCTTCATTCGTTTTTCTTTTTTTTTAATTGTTCCTCAAATAAGTATCAAGGGATTTGTTCCATATTTCATTGATTCTTTCTCCCATTAATTCAATTCTACTTCTATGTCCTTCTATTGAGTTATCTATTTCTGCTTTTTTATTTTTAATCTTCTGCATTTCTAGTTGTTGTTTTTGTATGATTTCTAATTGTCTGTTTATTTTGACATTTTGTTCTTGTATTGTTTTCCTGAATTCTTCTAGTGTTTTGTCTGTGTTTTCCTTGATCTCTTTGGTGATCCTATATATAAATCTTTTGAATTACTTGTCTGGTAGCTCCACTAACATTTCTTTCTCAGTAAGGTTTTCTTCCCCTTTATTTTGCTCACTTGTTTGAGCCATCTTATCCTGTTTCTTCCCATGATTTGTTATTGTCTGCTGTCTCCAAGGCGTTACGTTTGATGCTACTAGTTAGTGCATTCTTTCAAGGTCAGGGCAGATTGTTTCCATTTCCATTCTGAGGGAGTGCTACCCAAACGGATGGAGTATGCCCACTGTAGTTGGACAAATTGGCATCTCAGTAGGTGGTGTGCAGGAACTGTTTGGGTGTGGAATGTGTATTGTTGCTGTGTTTTGGAAATTAGTTGAGGGCACTAGGGTCTCCTGCTCATCGTTTGGCAAAGGTATAGCTGATGCTGTCAGGATATGACTGGCTTTGCTGGTGAGATGATACGTCTGTCAGGCTGGTCACATTGGGCATGGGTGCAGGGAGTGTTCTCTCTGGTCTCTGAGTTGGGTGCTGTGCTTTTCACACCACTGGTTACTGCATGGTCAGGGCAAGGGAGCACGGGTCAACAGTCACTGAGTGAGTGGCATGGGAACTCACACTGTCATTCCCAGGTGGACAAGAATGCATGGGGGTGGTCAGAGCAGGCACAAGCCTCCAGTTGCAGGTGGTGGCGGTGTGGGGAGTGAAGCATGGTAGGTGCCTCCAGTCCACGGATGCATGCTTGGAGGTGCACCCCTGGTCCACTAAAGCATGGCACAAGGGAGGGTGCACCACTGGTCTGCAGGTCTCAGTGTAGGTGGCTGGATGGAGGAAAGGACACTGCAGGTCTGCAAGTCCCTGGCACAGGAGGCAGGGTGGGTGGAGGGGGTGCTGATGATCTGTGAGCACAAGCAAGGTGGAGTGGGTGAGGAGGTTGAGGAGACACCCCAGGTCTGCAGACCTCCTGCACAGGAAGCTGGAGGTAGGGTGCAGTGACTGCAGTGAATGCACTTAACTTTCTCTGGGTGGGGAGCACTCCTGCATGGTTCTGAACATGAGTGCCAGGGAGCTCCCGCTTGGTAGCACCAGGTGATGGGGGGGTTCATCTGGGAACACTGCTTGCTTTGTCTTAATATGACCATTCTAGGCTGGGCAAGACTGGCTAGCAGGATGCCAATAATCCGTGACTCTCCATGTCCACTGTTATTGTACAGTCACTCCTTCCACTTGGCTCTTGATCCAATTCTTTAACCTTATCTTTGATGCTTTGCATTCCAAAATTATCATCTATACCTGATTCACTTGTTTTCTTGAGTCTCTGTGGTAAGAGGGACATTATGGGGCTTCTGACTATGATGCCATCTTGCACCAGCCTCCAAATCTACCTCTTTTTGAAGTATCTATAGTGTTATTTTACTGTTTGAACAGCAATTTAGTCAATAACCAAAACGAGTTCAAGAAAATGTTATCAAACTTTATGGAAAGATTTTTAAGTATAATTGAATTAATGGAGAGAAATGTTTAATATTGTATCAGCAATCAGTAGCATACATTTATATATCCACTATCATGACAAAAAAAATAAAAGTTTTAAAATACAGGTAAAACAATGGGAAATCTTGCACCAACTGAATGGGAGTGCAACTTTTTATTATTTTAGAAAAAATTTAATATAACCTATTAAAATTGCACAAGCTCATATTTTTATGATTCAGGGCTTTTGCTGCTGGATACTTACAAAAGAAAAAAAATGTACACATGCTCAGGAGACAGGTGTCTTAGTTATTCAGTGCTGCTGTAACAGAAATACCACAAGTGGATGGCTTCAACAAGAGAAATTTATTCTCTCACAGTCTAGGAGGCTAGAAGTGTGTATTCAGGGTGCCAGCTCCAGGGGAAGGCTCTCTGTGTCAGCTCTGGGGGAAGATTCTTGTCATCAATTTTCCCTGATCTAGGAGCTTCTCAGCACAGGAACCCACAGTCGAAAGGATGCACTCTGCTTCCAGCACTGCTTTCTTGGTGGTACTAGTTCCCCATGTCTCTCTCCTCTATCCTTTCTTTTATATCTCAAAAGAGATTGATTTAAGACACAGCTTAATCTTGTAGATTGAGTCCTGCCTCATTAACTTAACTGCTGCTAATCCCACCTCATTATCATCATATAAGTAGAATTTACAACTCATAGGAAAATCATTATCAGATAGATGATAAAATTGTGGACACTTGTCCAAAATAGCAAAATATGGAAGGAAAATAAATTCCCATCAACAACGAGCTGTGTGAATAAAATCTAGCAGATTCACTTTCCACAATTTGTTCACAATTGAGAATTATTATTTTTTAATTTTAACAAGAAGAGTTGAATCAAAACTTTCAATTAAGTCAACCAAAACAGTCAAAGTAATGTTTACAAGTAAGTAAGATGCAACTTGTAGTTTGAAGTACATAACGGTGGAACTTGAATAGATGGAGAAAATAGGAGTGGAGAGGAGATATTTCTTTTTTGAGGAATTAAAATGAAATATTATTATTTTTTGTCATTACTTATGCGTCAAAATATTTGCAAAATAATCTCAGTAATATTAAAACCAAAATCAAACCTGTTGCCTTTGAGTTGATTTCAACTCATAGCAACCCTGTATAGCAGAGTAGAACTGCCCCATAGGGTTTCCAAGGAGTGGCTGGTGGATTCGAACTGCTGACCTTTTTTGTTAGCAGCAGAGCTCTTAACCTCCATGCCACCAGGGCTCCCAATAACATTAAAGTGTGTTTAATTATACAGTTATACAATTTTTTTATTAAATATCTCTTCATTGTAATATTTTATTTTAATTAATGTGTGTATTTTTCTAACTTCTGGCCTAAAATATTACATGTTTGTGGTCAGAAATGGGTATCACTGTATACTTTGTACTATATAGAACAGAGAAGTATGCATTATTAACATAGACATACTTGTTAATTTAAAGGAAAAAAAGATGAAGTCCATATTTTCCAAAGACATGTAAACTTAGAACTTCTAAATAAGGCCTACTTTAGCCTTAAAATAATTTTTTTAACTCTTTTTTTATTCATACTGGGGAAAATGTCTATAGACCAGTGTGAGCACTACTTCACATACTAGAAAATTCTTGAGCTGGTGAAGCATTCAGAAACTGAATGGGATTTTTCCTACCTTCATTTTCACATGTCACGGTGCAAATTGGCATATTTAAAAAAAAAAAAAATCTTCTGGATTAAGCTAATCATTCTTCAGTACTCCAAGACATAAGTAGATTCAATACACTAGTCCTTTTTCTTAAGTCTTAAAATACATGTGCAAAGATGTTCAGATTAGGAAAGAAGGATACAAGTCAAAAAATAATTCCTAGTAAGAATGTGTGAGAGTTATTTTTCTTACTTAAAATAGAAGACAGCTACTAAACCCAGAGGGTCCTCTGTATTTTAACATCTAAGGGAAAATTTCACAAGTTTTTTTTTTTTTTTGTATTTCCCTTATCATATTGAGTGTTTGAGGAATAACTTCTTCCAGTAAAATGCTTACCTTAGAATAAAATAGCTGAATATCTCATCATTGGAAACAATGCATTAATTTATAAGACAAAACAAGACATATATGACCAGTGGCAAATTTAAGACTATTACTGTGCCAAAAAGAAAAAAAAAAGGACAAAATATTCATTTAAATAAACTTGGATCTCCTTTATCTTGATTTAGCATTGTTACCATGCATGACCCATCCCCTCACCTCAAGATGATTAAATTAGGGATTCTTCCATACAGAGAGTATTAGTCTATATAATTAAAAGGTTAGCTGTTCTTGCACGTTTTTGACAATCTAAATCAAATTAATTAATGAATATGTATTATATGTCAGACATTCTGCTAGTAACCTGAGAATGCTGTCATTGTTAGATGCTGTCAAGCCAGTTTTGACCCACAGCAACCCCATGGACAACAGAACAAAATACTACTCAGTCCAGAGCCCTCATCACAACCATCACTACGTTTCAGCCCATTGTTGCAGCCACTGCATCAGTTCATCTCGTTGAGTGTCTTTCTCTTTTTTGCTGACCCTCCACTTTGCCAAGCATAATGTCCTTTTCCAGGGACTTGTTCCTCCTGATAATGTGTTCAAAGTACTTAAGATGAAAACTTGCCATCCTAGCTTCTGAGGAGCATTCTGGCTGTACTTCTTCCAAGATAGATTTGTTCGTTCTTCTGGAAATCCATGGTATATTCAATATTCTTTGCCAACATGTAATTCAAAGACATCAATTTTCAGTCTTTATTCATTGTCCAGCTTTCACATGCATATAAGGCAATTGAAAATACCCTGGCTTAGGCCAGGTGTACCTTATTCTGCAAAGCGACATCTTCGCTTTTGAAAACTTTAAAGAAATTTTTCTGCAGCAGGTTTGCCCCATGCAATATGTCATTTGTTTTCTTGATTGTTGTTTCTCCGGGTGTGGATTGTGGATCCAAGTAAAATGAAATCATCAACAACTTCAATATTTTCTCTGTTTATCATGATGTTACTTATTGGTCCATTTGTGAGAATTTTTGTTTTCTTTGTGTTAAGGCATAATCCATTATGAAGTCTTTGACCTTCATCAGTAAGTACTTACAGTCTTCTTCACTTCAAGATTGTGTCATCTGCATATTGCAAGTTGTTTCTTAGTCTTCCTCCAATCCTGATGCCACATTCTTCTTCATATACTCATCTTCTCAGATTATTTGTTCAGCATACAGGTTAAATAAGTATGGTGAAAGGATACAACACTGACACACATCTTTTCTGGTTGTAAACTATGCAGTATCCTCTTGTTCTGCGGCAATGACTGTCTCTTGGTCTATGTACAGGTTCTGCGTGAGCACATTTCAATGGAAGAAATAAATTCATAAACAAATAATATAAGATAAACTGGTATGTAAAAAAATGGAATATTTTATAACTTGAGGGTACAATTCAACCTTGGGATTTTGGGGAATGATATGTTAAGAAGATAACATTTAAACTGGGCCTTTAGGTATAAGTAGAAGAGTGAAAGGAAATTAAAATATGATTGCAAGTTGGGGAAATGGAAAATGATAATTTTTAAAAATATCTAGTAAAAAAAAGAACAATATTTTATACATCTGTAACCATGGTAGTTGAGTCAGATGAAATAGCTTCTATACATATCTAATGTATTCTTATTTCCAGTATGATTTAATTCTAAAACTCTTTATACATTTTGAAGTACTAGATAATACTGTCGTAACCAAGTCATATTAACCCTTTCTCATTGCTTTAGTGAGAATCCACCTGTCTTGGTTTCATACCTAAGAAATAATATAAAGTGGATGGCTTTAGAGAATAGACATTTATTGCCTCAAAGTTCTGGTGGCTAAGAGTCCGAATTCAGGGCACCAGCAGGGCTGTGCTCTCTCTTTCGCTATCCCTCTCTCTATCTCTCTGTGTGTGTGTGTGTGTGTGTGTGTGTGTGTGTGTGTGCTCTAGGGGAAGATTCATCATCTCTTGTAGCTTTTGGTAGCCCCAGGTGTCTCTTGACAATCCTTGGTTCATAGATAACATCTTTACCTGGTGTCATCCGCTTCTTAGACTCTGTCTCTATGTCTGTTTTCCCTCTTTATAAGATCTCTCAGATGGGATCAGGAGTCACCCTACTCTATTTTTATGACCAAACTTCAGCAAAATTATAAAATAATCAAAGCTTGTCTTGGACTTCTTAATGCTTTATTTCTACTACTCCTCAGGGTAGCACCTTCCCCGTTTCCAAATATTTCCCATTCCTCAAGAGAATAGTTTTATGCTACTGTCCACTTTTCAGATTTGTCTTCCTTTTACATAGGCCTCAGATCATTGAATAAAAAGCTACCCTCTGAATTATACCTAAGCATGGACCTGCTTGTCTCTCTTTAATGTCTCTACATCTGCAGAGCTCTGTCTACCATATAATTGGCTAAGAAAACCATTTCTGGGTTTCAAAGAAGAAATTCTTTGAAGTGAGCCATGATAAATATTTTTTACATCCTCATAGGAAATGAGCTGCTATTCTGTATTAGCAATTTTCATCAAATTGAATTAGTGTTATATCATATTAGTTCTCTTCCCCACTATTGTAACACTGGAATTGTTAATAAGATAATTTTGTACTGTATTAGACAAATTTAATATTCATGCATTATGAAGAAACATTGCTAATAAGATAGAAAACTGCTAGGAAGAGCAACCAATTTCACTAAAACTTAAATAAAGCTCACTTTGCATTTTTCCCCTCTTTGAATACCTGTCCATACTAATCAGACAGTATGAAAAGCAGACTGGACCCTAAAGACAAGGTGGTACATAATCCATATTCCTGCCACTATCTGTTGTCACCTTTCAGGCTCAAAAATTGTTCTAGTGGACTGTAGCTTTAATTTTTTAGTACAGAAATATTCACTATGTTTTAATTTAAAATCATCATAACTTTCTCTACTGTGTCCTAGCCTTGCTAATTTATTTCCATATAACTGCAGAAAAAAGAAATTTGTGAGTTGTACAATAACTCGCTGAATCTTCATGAGCTCTGAGTCAATAAAATGATGACACACATTTCACATCCTTTTAATGCGACATCTGCTTCATCAGTTGAAAGAATTACAGCCCTTGCTTTCAATGAGTCTTAATGACATAGACCACATTTTAATAGATAATAGATAAGTAACTAAGATGAACATGCTGTTCCCTTCCATGGATAAAGAGAACACTATTTTAATTGAACTGAATTAGAGTGTATGCTGGATTTTGTAGGCCTTCAAATATTTTATTTAGTTTGGATTTAATCAGATAGAACATAATTCTAAACATGGAAAAAAATAAGGCAAATTATTAGAAAGCCAAAAAGAACAAGTATATTAATGTTCCCAATTTTACTGTGCAAAATTAAATACTACAATTATCCTTCTATCCAAAATATCTTGAATATTCTTTAGCCTGTGTGATTCAGCTACTGCAAAGTCAAAATGTAGGAAAATAAATCAAAAGTAAATTTCAGTTACTATCTACCATGCAGACAAATCTTAAGACAAAAATGTAGCTGGGAATATACCCAAAGGGTAATGGGTCATTTGTCCTGTAGAAAACTCTCTGTAGAGAATAAATTAGGAAATAGTAGAGATCTGCTACATCTGAAAATAGTGCCTAACAATTAGATTTTGTGGAAAATTTTCCTTAAGCTATGTGCATGTCTTCTGTAACTGTTTGAAAGTTTTGTTTGATCAGAAATACTTGTGTCCTACATCACTTTTGTTCTTTCTGTCTTTGTTTTGTTATTATTATTATTACAAATTAGGAGCAGGAAACTATCGTTTTCAGTTGCTTTAGATATCTCAAGAAGAATACGGGTATTAACTGTATCTAAAATTTGCTCTTCACACACAATAGCATGCTAATGGATTAATCATTCAAGAAAAGGGAATGTACAAAGCTTTTATGGGAGGAAAATTGCATGCATGTATTTTTTTTTCCCTTCTTTTATCTTTTGCAGAAGGAATTCAACCAAGAAAATAATATTGGTAGTGCAGTCTGGAATAAATTTTGATATCACCTAGATTTTGAATTCTCAGAGAAGTAGCTATGCAAAGCTTTGGTAATGACCAAGTGTTTAGCACAATTTAAAGCAATGACCACAAGTTATCATCACCATAAGAGAGTCAGGAGATGATAAACAGATCACGTAGTATCATGGATCTGGTATCATGTAGTAAGTGTGACTTGATCAACTGGCATCAGTAAATCAAACGTAGAAAAACCTTAGAAAAGCAAGTTGTACTTGGTCCCAGCTTTGGGAAAGAAACGTTCCTTCCAGGCTTGCACCCAGAAAGACCTGAGGTCATATCTCACAAATCAGATCCTAATTTTGTCAGTGGTTTTACCACTGGTCCTATAGAACAAAATAGACTATCCATTCCACTGTGGTAGTTTTACCAGTCCCTAAGATACCCTGAATGGTGCAAATTATTAAAGCTTTCAAGCGCTAACTGAAAGATTGGTGGTTTGAGTCCACCCAGAGGCCCCTAAGAAAAAAAAGCTTGGAAATTCTACTTCCAAAAAGCAGCCATTGAAATCCCTATGGAGCATAGTTCTTCTCTGATACTCTGACACACAAGGGGTCACCATGAATCAGAATGAATTCGATGGCAAATGGTTTTAAGGTACTCCAGCAGGCTCATTAGTACAGAGGCTGAATGGACGGACCATGGCCATGAATAGATGAATACAAGGGAACTTCTATCCATTATGACCAGTCTAGTAACTTAGGAAGAATCAGCAGAACTGTTAGAACAGATAGATTCTACTGGAAGAAATAAACACAAGCACATACACACACAAACCCACAACTAAGGAATATTTTTAAGCAAATACTAATACAATATAAAAAGACAACCCTCTCCTTCACTTTCAGTCTATGTGATTATTTTCTGTTAGTTCAGCTCTTACATCAAAGAAACACATGTATATTTTCCTGGCAACAATGGTGGATTCAAAGGAGGGTACATGACCTAATTAGAGCCAATATGATATAATTAGGCTTTTTCTGGAACTTCCGGGATAGACTTTAGCTCTTTCCCATAGAACTTTACATTCTAAATGCTTTAGTTGTTCTGGCCATTTCAAAAGGAAAATGACCTGGCTCTGCAAAAAAAGCTACTTCAGTGAAGTACATAGCTGAAACATACAGAGTGAAAAAAAGAATCTTGGTGGCATGAGTTTAAGTCTTTGAACTAAGCCAGACTAGATGTATCACGTATGTAAATCAATAAATTCCCTTTTTAAAGTAAATTTGATGTTTTTTTTTAAATTATTTATTTGTTTATTTTTACTTTTTTTTGTAACTACCTATAAAAAGATTAAAAATTGATTCAACATAAATAATCCAACATCTGGTTGTTGGTAAGCCCCATTTGGGGATCCTGTAAAACCTCAATAAAACCTAGGGTTCAGGCATATCACATGGAAAGGGCAATGGAAGCAAACCATAACATTCATTTTATATACATAATTGCTTTTTAGTCTTTCTAAAAAGAAAAAAAACTTTAATAAGTATTATTATTCTCACTTAACCAATAAGAAACTGATGCTGAGATTAAGTTCTTCCTACAATCCCACAAAAAATAAATAAATAAATGGTGGATCCAACATTCGTTTACATGTCCGATCAGTCTAATTTCAATGTTGTACCACTTAACTGTATCTTGCTGTCTTTCAATTTTTCTTTATTTTTTTAGTTAGATTTTATTATACATTTATTTTTTGTGTGATTTTTTGGTTCTAACATTGTCGAGTATAAATTTTTGATTATTAGAAATTTTGAACATCTAACCAATTATAATTCTGAAAACATAGATGCAAACATAAAATAAAGCAAAAATTTCCTCCTTGAAGAGAAATAACTATCTTCCAAACACCTTTAAATAAGCCCATAGATGATAAGATGAGAAAGTTAACATAAGACAATATATATATATGTATATGTATCTATCGCTGGTGCAGTGGTTAAGTGTTCGGCTGCTAACCAAAATGTCAGCAGTTCGAAACCACCAGCTGCTCCTTGGAAACCCTATGGGGCAGTTCTACTCTGTCCTATAGGGTGGCTATGAATCAGTATTGAATTGACTGCAATGGGTATTGTCTTAGTCACATAGTGCTGCTATAACAGAAATGCCACAAGTGGATGGCTTTAACAAACAAACTTTTATTCTCTCACAGCCAAGTAGGCTAGCAGTCCAAATTCAGGCCATCAACTCCAGGGAAAAGCTTTCTGTCTTTGTCAGGTCTAGAGGACCTTTCCTTGTGATGCATCAGTCTTCTCTTGGTTCGGGAGCATCTGAGCACAGGAACCTCAGGTCCAAAGGATGAGCTCTGCTCCCGGCACTGATTTCTTGGTGGTATGAGGTCCCCATGTCTCTCTGCTTGCTTGTCTCTTTCATATCTCAAAACAGATTGGCTTAAGACATTATCTAATCTTGTGATCTCATCAATATAACCGCCACTAATCCATCTCATTAACATCATAGTGATAAGATTTACAACACATAGGTAAATCACATCAGAAGACAAAATGGTAGACAACATACAATGCTGGGAACCATGACCTAGCCAAGCTGACAGATATTTTTGAGGGACACAATTCAATCCATGACAAGTATCTACCTATCTGTCTATCTATCTATCTATCTGTCTGTCTGTCTATCTCTCTCTATAAACATTTATGGTACTTTTACATATAAAATGAACAATGAATAGTGTTTTGTTTTTTTTTTTCCTCAAATTAAAAACATTCAAGTTTCTTTCTCAACTATAATTTGGTGAGAACATACAGTCATGCTATGCAAGTTACCTATCGGAAAAATTAAAAAGCAGAGAATAGAGGAAAACCTAGACAAATTATGTTGTAGTCACAACAGTTCTGGCCACTTTTAGGTCCTTGGGAATTCACTCAAATGGGCATTTGAAACTCTCTAAGGCCTAGGCTGTCAGAATTACTGACTAAAAAAAAAGTCAGGCATATTAGTGCAACATATGTCTTAGAAGTACCAATGCAAAAAGGAACATATTGACTATTAAGTACTGGTACCAAATCTTCACCAATCACACATATAACATACTCACATGCTTATTTGTATTTTGATGATCAAGAACTTAAAAAAAAAATCTAATGATAATAGAAATTCAGAAAAAAAAGCATAATTGAATTACTATTGCCATATTAATGCAACTTCAAGCTTACAGGGACTTTTCATCAGCTTATGACATTTCAGCTTTCATGCAATCTAGTCAAGGGTTAAATTAAACTGATTACAATGAGAAGAAGAATATCGTCACATAAATACTTTTTAAAAAATTCTTGTGTATAATTTGAGCTTTTTAGTTTTCAATTTTTTAAAAGATGCCATTAGATTTTAACAAATAGAACATTATCTACACCCTAAATATTCCTGCACACAGTTCTATTGGAGAACACAATGAATTAATTCATCTTAGAATCACTATATCTGAGCTACTTACTGTCTCACTTTCTATACTCTTACGCTTTCAAAGAAACTGACAAGGATATGGAAGTCAAAGAAAACACAAAAAATTACTACTTTTAATTAAGCTTTATTAGATTTTACAAAATGAATTTCAGAATTCCGTTTATTTGTCTATTGACATGTTGAGCTCAACAAAATAAAATTTAATTAAGTTTTGATGAGCACAATGACAAAGACAAAAAAAATTGTAGAAATATAAGACAATATTGTACAGTGGCAATAAGTCTATAATTTATTCAAAGTAGAAGCATGACAAATCATTAGTGTTTAAAGTTAAATTATAAATTAGTCACCTGGCAATTATGAAAAAAAAAAAAAAAACAAAACCCATTGCCATTGAATCAATTCCGACTCATAGCATCCCTGTAGGACAGAGTAGAACTGGCCTATAGGGTTTCCAACGAGCAGCCGGTGGATTCAGACTGCTGACCTTTTGGTTAACAGCCGAGCTCTTAACCACTGTGTCACCAGGGCTCCAATTATGCAAAAATGGTTGCTATACTTCCAGATTTTTTTTTAATTCCACTTTTGAGACATAAATGTTGAAGTAAATTATGTAGTTTGGAAAAAAAAATGAGATCAGGAGAAGAATCGTCTGTTTTTTCCTTATTTCTTAAAAGAATAAATATAATAGACAATGGTCTCATTGTCTGAAGTAATCTTTTTGTAAATTTTCTGCATTCCAACCTTTATAAGATGCATATAATTTATGGATATATTGTTATTTTGATCATCTACTTATTGTAAGCTGCTCCGATTAAAGCAAATTGTAGCATCTGTGGTTTCATTTATGGTGCCGAAAGAAAGTGATTACTGTATTATGAGGCAGCCATACTCTAGAGTGTAACAAAACATGAAATACAACCAGGTTGAGCAAGTTCTTATTTTCCAGGGATGTGGTTATCTCTGAGGAGCCACATCTTGTAGTTACCAGATGTTCCACAATAACAGTAACTCTAGAGTTGCTTAGTTGTTATAACAAGACGATTTTACTACATAGGAAAAGATTGGCATTTTCTCTGCTGGAAGAAAATGAAATTGGCAATTTAGAAAGGCAGTTTCAACTGAGCTATGTGGTTTACACTGATTAATCTATCTCATTAGAATATTAGCCAGCCAATGAGAACCAGTTCCTATTCATTTTCTCATCTATGCCATATGTCTAGGTAATAAAAAAGCATTTTATCTTAGCTACTATGGAATCTACTTTAGAAAAGAAGCTGACTTTTTCTCTTAACCACTAAAAGTTTGGAAAATAGTTTTGTTATTTTAGAAAATGTTTTTGTTCCAGATTTAGGGTACTTAGGGATATAGGGATAAAGGCAATGGTAAAAAATTAATTGATTTTTCTATTTTGCTTCCCTTATCACTCTTCTTGTTCCCTGGTGGTGGTTAGAAATGACACAAGTTATTTGTCAACATCATTATGGCCTGTCTTACATGTAGTTATTATATAAATATGAATACATATTACATTAAAAATACAGGCAAAAGAAACTAAAAATCATTTGATCTGGAGAAAAATATTATGTAATTTGTATTTTATATATTTTTTTCTTTAAAAGATGATTGCATTGATTTGACTCTGACTGATGACGACCCCATGTGTGTCAGAGTAGAGATGTGCTCGATAGAGATTTCAATGGCTGATTATTCAGGAGTATATCACCAGACCTTTCTTCTGAGATACCTCTAGGTGGATTCAAGCCTCCAACCTTCCAGCTAGAAGCCAAGTTCATTGAACATTTGCACCACTCAGGGACGCTTTGATTTATATAGTGGACAAATATCATAGACCCAAAAAGAAAGAGTTTCCACTTACCATTATCATATGCTTTCTTTTAATATTGTTGATGTATGATAACACTGAGCCTCTTATTGGAATAAAATAAGCTAGACAAGGTTGGATTGATCTTTCTTGAAGATATGCAGAGAAGGTTCTCTCACTGGTGTACATATGGCATGTTACAGTCATTTTGTAAGGAATACTGGCAATATCTATTTAAACTCCAAAGACATATACACATTCGTCAATCAAAACCTCTCTGGATATATCTTACAAAAATAAAATCAAAACACTAATACATAGTGGTTCATTTTTAATTATGTTTGATACACTTTTTTACTCACAAAAACGGAAAAGAAAGTATATGTGAAAAAGTGGTTGTTATACTTCCTTTGCTATTAATAAGGGAGGATCCCTGGGTGGCAAGAAAGATTTAGTCTTGGCTGCTAATCTAAAAGTTGGTAATTCTAATCCACTCACTACCACTGCTGAAGAAAAGCCTGCCAAACTGCTTCAATAAAGATTACAGCTGAGAAAACCCTATGGAGCAGTTCTACTCTGTAACACATGGGGCCGCCGTAAGTTGGAATCGACCAAACGGCAAGGGTCCATTAATAGGAGAATGACTGACATTTTTCCACCTCATGGAATTGTATAAATTCCTTAAAATAAAGAAATTATTATTATGTCATTTGAACTAGAGAGATTTATACAAGGCAGTTTTTAAACAAGATTAAGGGACCAACTATGATGTTAAAACACTGACCAAAATTAACACACACACACCACACACACATTTTTAGATATTGTAAAAGCACAGACCAAAGTGTGCATAGATACACTGGACCATGGATGAAGGGAGGGTAGTGGCCAAAGTGTAAGTGATTGTGGGAGGAAAGCAGGAGGAGACAAAAATGAAATCTAAAACTAAAAAAAGTACATAAATATTAAAAACCAATACATGATATTATCATCTGATTTTATTTGTTACATGATAGCAGTAAAAGTCAGGGCATATCCATATATTTATATATAAAGTAAATAAAATATGACATTAAGTAATATTATTCAAAAATGAGCGTTTCATTGACTATTCAACCTAAAATCATCTTCTACCCTTGTCTTTCACAGCATCCTAATCTTTTCCTTTATACCCTTCTTTAAAAATTTATTTATATATTTATATGTTTATTTGATTGATAGTTGCCCTTTTTCTTCATTACACTCTATCATCCAAAAGGGAAGTGCCAGTTTTGTTTAGTTCAGCACCTGGTAGACGATAATAAATACTTGGTTCATGAATATTGTATAAATGAATGAAAAGAAGTATAGTCATTACATATATTATGAATGACAGATAAATAGTTAGTAATACTAATGTATCTCATGAGGAAACTCAAAAACTGGAGATGGAGGAAAACAGAAGATACTGAAGGGCCTTATGAGAAAAGTCAAAAGCGTGAGGTAGAATGGAAGCTAAGAAGGCAGATAGCCCAATACAGAAGGATAGTCGCTGGTTACAAACACTGCCAATAGGACAAGAAAGAAAAAAGCCCATTAAACTTCACAACAAGAAAACAACTGGTGACATAGACACAAGCCAAAGTAATCTTCAATGTAGTTAACATCCAGGTTAGCAATTTCACCGGTCAATCAGAGTAGACACTGTTCTAGCCACAGAGCAGTCATAGAGGCTCTTTGCTCTGCCAAATATTAACTCATTAAGTGCTAGATTTGGGGGGGGGGGTCTGGTCTCTTGAGAGAGAGTCTAGGGCAGCCCACAAGGTGAGTGATAACTTTGGAGTCCATGGCAGCAATATTTACCAGCCTGGAAGTCTCTTAATACTTTAGCAACCTATAGGATATAGGAATATAGTTGTGCATATACCTACATAAGAGTCTGGAATGAAGCAAGCTCAGCAGAAAGAGGATTCAGAAGGTGTATTGAAAGCAGAGGATGAACATAGAACCTTCATTTCTAAAAATATAATAGACAAAATGGCATAAAAATAAACAGTAAAATGAACAAGTAAATACCTTCCAGATTAAGAAATAGTACATTCTCAATAGTTTTACAACTCTCTGTTGGCCACAGGAATCCCTCTCCCTCTCATTTCCTTTTCTTTCTTTAAAGGTTTGTTTCATTTGTATGCATCCAAAAATAATAGCTTTTCTGGAGGTGGAGAGAGGAGATATTTTTAACTTAATACAAATAGAATCATTATGTACTATTATTTTTTAAAAAAACATGTATACAGAATATTAACTCCATTCTTCCTTTCTCAGGAAGGCACTGGATTGGCTGCACTATAATATAGTAGAGGATGCATTTTAAATGAAGACAAAATCACTCCCAAAGAAATGAAAATTAGTTCTTAAGATGAGAAAAATAGCTTACTCTTTTTATAAGACACATATGCATACAGTGCATAAAAACATATATAGTATATCTGTGGTATTACAACTTTATGTGTGTGTGGGAGGGTGTGGTATTAAGAAAGAAAATTCTTAGAAGGCTCCTTAGGTGGGCAATAATGAAAAAAGATTAACAGACACTAAAGTAGACAATTAAAAAAAAAAACTTTGCCGCCGAATCTATTCCAACTCACGGCAACCTCATGTGTTACAGAGTAGTACCTCTCCATGCAGTTTTCTTGGCTGTAATTTCCTCGAAGCCACTGGCTGGGTTTGAACTGCCAACCTTTAGGTTAGGAGCTGATTACAAACCATTTACGCCACCCAGAGACCTTGTTGTAGTCAATAAGAGAAAGGATAAATCAGGAACGATTTAAAAAAAAAGGGGGGGGGGCAGGATTCAGAAAACAAGTTGTTAAAATAAAGCAAGGAATAAAAGCAAGAATCCAGAATGAATGTTGTGCAGTGTGCCTCAAGGCTTTCAATTTCCACGAGAGCAGTGTGAAGGGCCTCAGGAAGCCTGCCAACAAGAAAAACAAAAGCCAAAATTACCTCATGTCAAAACTCACTGACAGAAGAGAATATTGGGAAAAGTTAGTGCAACGAACATAGAAAAATTTGCAAATTAAATTTTGATGTAGAAGTAAGACAAGCTGAAGCACGGAACAGCTGAGAGATTATAGCACCTTCAAACTCCTTTTGGGAGAAAACAAAACAAACCACAACACAACTTGACGACACTATCCAGACAAGAAAAGTAATAATCAAAATGAAGAATTACAGACTACACCAAAAACCAAAACCGCTTGCCGTTGACTCAATTCCAACTCATAGCAAACCTATAGGACAGAGTGGAACTTCCCCATAGGGTTTCCAAGGCTGTAAATCTTTACAAAAGTAGACGGCCACATCTTTCTCCCACAGAGTAGTTGGTGGGCTCGAACCATTGACCTTTCAGTTAGCAGCCTAGTGCTTAACCACTGCACAACCAGGGCTTTTGCAGACTATACAAGCACTGGTAAAAGGATTAGCAGTGAACATTTCATTCCTTTAAATATATGACTGAGGGTAAACTGAATTATGGTAAGAAAAACATTATGTATGTTATAAAGACTAAAAAGATAAATAAAAATATCCTGAACAGATGTCCAGTATAGAAAAAGCTAGATGCCAGAGATAACTTACTGTTTCCTAAATTTCTGATCAAGATGGCAATTGATATGATTTTTAAAAGAAACTACACATTTACAGTAAAAATAAATAAACCTTGCTTTGTCTATCTATCTCTTTGTCTAATTACCCATATTGCAAATTCTGACCCATTACATAATGTTCATTCTATGAACTTGAGATAAACATCTGATTTTTTTTTTTTATTTATAAGATTTAAAGTATGTAAGTCATATATCTGTTTTTTCCAAAAAAAAGGTATATTAACTTCTCCACAGGGGGAAAGTTTTACTGTCTTGAACACTGAACATGTTAGCTGAGTAACTAAAAATATAGCCTATGACCACATAATAGCTATGAAAGATCTTTTTAAGTTAGAATATTTGAGGGTATTGAGAAATTCTTGATTTTTTTAAATTAAGTTAGGCTTTAATAGAAACACTAATCAGTTAAATTAATCTATAAACTATTGGTTTAGAGATTTGTCTGTATAAACTGTGTTTATGTACAAAATATTTATCATTGCTTATACTTTAAAAATCAGCATAAAATTATATTTTATTTCAAATTTTTGAAAGAATTCATAGTACTGATTTGAAATGAAAAGAAAACATGCTGTATTAATAACAGTGATAGTATATTTTCTATGTTATTGAAATATGAAAATGTATAGCTCCTTATTCATTTTGTAGAGAGAGAGACAAAAAGAGAGAGAAGGGCAGAGGAGGAGAGGAGAGGACAGGACAGGAGATACTGAAGGGGACAGAGGGACAGAACAGAGGAGATTCTATCATGTTGCAGTTTTACTCCTGAGCTTCAAAAATAAGACTTCCTACTCCAAAAAAGTCACAGTGGTTTATTTCTAATAATAAGACTTGCTGTTTGTTGGCCGTCACTAAAAAACATGCTATTAATCCTAACTGAAGACATTTTACAAAGACTATCAAACTGATTTACTACTTGCCATTGATCTTGCTTGCTGTCAGTCAATCCTTGCACTAAACACAAAAGGAACAAGCCTTTTGAGACAAGCCAGTGGCAACTAAATTGATAATTAAAGTGTGATTGTACAATATGACCTGAAAATGTAAGCAGAGTTACCAAGGGAACAATAGAAGGTGATTGATATGGTTTACATTAGCATGCAATTTAGAAAGAAGAGCCTTGAATAAGGGCATGTCCACAAGGACATGAATAGACAGATGTTAAAAAGGAGACACAAAACTCATAGAGTCCAAGTATTTGAGGATTTAGATGAAAGACAAAAAATCATGACATTGATGTATAGTATTGCACAGGAAGAAATAAAATGCTGTGGAAACTCTACTCTGAACCTATCAGATAACTGAAATTACACATCACACACAAAGCAGCAAAACTCCCTTTACCGCAGACAATCAGCCAGCAAGTTGAAATTAGTGGAAAAAAAAGAAAAAACACCTACTCTAGGCTATTTCCATATATTCACTGTGGAATGTTCAAAAAAACAGGCACTTTTTTGCCTATAGGGTGAGAGTGGCACCCAAACCACTTAACATAGTAACTTGAGACATCCCTAAAATGCATTACTCCCAGGGTCAGAAAATCTGAAGACTGCCAACAGCAGAGAACTCTTATCAGAAAAGCATTCATTTGCGCTTATGTAGCCATACAGAACAAAAGACTTTACAATTTTATTAACACTATGAAGGAAATGACGAATCTCTAATACCAGCATCACATTAAAAGTTAACACGATTGCCTGAAAGTCCAATAAAACTTTTTGACTTAGGAATTTTAATGAATCTGGTGAGCCTCTTTTCAAGAGAACCAAGAAAACAAGAGAGAAGACTAACTTTAACCGATATTAGGAACGAAAGAAGGAACATCACTACTGATCCTACAGACATTAAAAGGAATATAAGGCAATATGATGAACACCTTTTCTACACCTATGAATTCTACAACATAGAATGAATGAAACAAATCCTTGAAAGACACAAACAAAACTCAATGATAAATAATCTGCTGTGTCCTATATTTGTTTGTTTTTATTAAATAAATTTATTAAAATATAATTCATATGCTATACAATCCACACTTTAACATATATAATTGAATTAAAAAAAAAATCACATATATGTAACCATCAACAAAGACAAATTCAGAACATTTTCATTACCTCAGAAAGAAACCCATAGTCTTTAGCTATCACTCCCCTATCCTACTGACCCCACCCTCACCCCACCCTATCCGCAGCTCAAAACAATCACTAGTAGAGTTTCTGTTTTTATTTTCTTATTCTGAAAGTTGACATGGATGGGATCATATAATACACAGCCTTCTGTGACTGGCTCCTTTCACTCAGAAAAGTGTTCAAGGTTTATCCATGTTGTAGCATATGTCAGTACATCATTCCTTTTTCATGGCCAGATAATATTCCATTGAAAGTATGTACATGTTTTATTCATCCATTCCCTCATTGCTGGACATTTGTATTTTTTCTACCTTTTGGCTATTATGAATAATATTGCTATAAACATTTGTGCATACATTTCTGTGTAAAAATATGTTTTCATTTCTCTTGGAAGTTGGCATAAGAGTGGAATTACCAGGCTATGTGGTAACCCACCTTTAGCCTGAGACCATCTTGGCTTGCCTTTTCTGGCATAGAACCACCATCTCACAGCCAAGTTCTCCCAGCTATAGGGCCCCCAGAGGCCTCTGAGTACAAATATGACAAAAGAAGAGAGCCCTTCCCCCAATACTACCAACTGCATTCACCTAAGACTTAGCCTCAGGAACAGACAGCTGGGTGCAGGATGAAACACTGAGTTCCTGCTCCTCCTGGGAAGAAAGTCCTTCACCTGGGAGATGAGGATAGAGTGAGCCCTGTGTCTTGACTGCATCAGTCTGAAGTGGAGCCTCTGCCTTTCTCAGCTGCGAGGGGTGAGGGAGGGTATGGTATTGACTGAAATATGATAGATTCTTGCCTTTCTTGCCAAATTTTCATAGATTTGCTTGAATAGATGTTTCTTCGTTTGCTGTTTGCTCTTTGGGCCATTTATGAAAACTTTAAATTCTTTTTTCTTCTTTTTAATAGTTTTTATCAGTTTCACTGGAAAGTAGGTCAGTGGAGCACCTCACACTGTTATCTGTCTTATGTTTATTTTTAAAAAGTCATATTTGTAGTAAAAAAAGAAAAGAGCCTTCCTAAAAAAGAAAATTGTGGGCCCAGATGGTTTTACTGGCAGATTCTACCAAACACTTAAGGAAGACAAAAATACCATTTCTACAGTAACACTTCCAGAAAATAGAAAAGACTTCCTAACTCATGCTATAGGCCAAAATTACCCTAATACTGAAACCAAGAAAGACATTACTTATACACACACACACACACACACACACACACACACACACACACACACACAATTAAACTAATGCATCCATGAACCAAGTTCAAATATTGTTTACTTTGTCAGCTGATCATACCGCAAACCTCCACCATACACCCTAGGTTTGATTTGAAGAACAGATGCTGATACAATAGTGGTAGACGATATAAATATCTGTGTTATGCGTTCGTGTAGCTTACTCATGACTTTTTACTGCTCTTGCCTGATCCTGTATATATCACTCCTATCTTCCTACTGATTGATGCTGGGCCAGCCCAACTTTTTGACTCTGAAGAATGCAATTCATCATGGGCAGTCCCGGATGAATAAACACTGGTTGTTCCCTGACCTGATGCTCCATGCCTACCAGGGTCCAGTAGCATGCCAGGTGGTGTTTTTCAAATCATGTTTAATTCTCTGCCTCAGATAGCACTGGCTTATTCCACAGTTCTAGGACTATGTGTTATGATTTTTCTATTGGGGCTGTCATAAATCCTACAAAGGCCTACCATAAATTCTAGAAGGTATCTTTGGATGCCTTAAAGCCTGCCAGGTCATACTGCCCAAGCAGAATGGTTGCCGGTATCACAACATGAGCCTGCCAGTGTGCCCTTTGCTGTTACATACAAAACTAAAAGCTGGCAGTTTTGCTTGTCACTCGGGTAACAGGTTAGAACAGTTTTCCCACGTGTGAATATGCTGCCTCCAGAAGTCAAATAGGAATACCAGTTTTTGTGCTAAATTCTTAGTGGTTGGAGAGGCAAGATGCTATGATTTCTTTTTTTATATATAACAATAATATTTTATAATTATTAATTTTACTTTTTATTGGTATAAAGTTCTACAACTTCTAGTATTTGTGTATCAACCACCATAATCAGGATACAGATGATTCCATCATCCCCCAAAATTTCGTTATCCTATTCCTTTACGGTCACTCTCCCCTGACACATAAATCCTAGCAACCACTGACCTGTTTTTTATCACTATTTTTTTTCTTTTGGAAAATTTCATATAAATCAAATCATACATTTTAAGACTGCCTTTTTTCACTTAGAATAGTAGCTTTGATATCAGTCCAAGTTGTGATGTGTATCTGTAGTTCATTCAGTTTTATTGCCAAGTAATATTCCATCATATGTATGGATACACCACAGTTTGTTTTACCATTCACCCATTGAAGGAGACTTGGTTATTATCGGCTTTTTTTTTTTCCTTTACAATTATGAGTAGAGTTGCTATAAACATTTGTGTGTAGGTTTTGTGTGAACAAGTTTTTGTTTTCATTTCTCTAGAGCAAATACCAGAAGTAAGATTGATGCATCATACATGCATATAAGTTTATAAGCAACTGTTAACCCTTTTTTATTCAGGGTGGCTGTACCAATTTGCATTTCCATCAGCAACATATGATGGTTCTAGTTCCTCTGCATCCTCACCAGCACTTTGTATCATTCTTTACTTAAAGTGGATGTCTGCCATGGCTTAGAATACTAACTCCTAAAATCTTCACTGATATGATACTACGCTGACCCTTTTTTGTTTTTATTTTCCATTCTCTAGAGAACTTGATTTTCAATATGGCTTGAAATGTACTTCTCACTTTTGCTTATGGCCAATTAACATGGTGTCATCAGAATATCTAGATGATTCAGACTATATTTTAGAAAGTGTGGGACTGTTAGCATAGTCCTGGGACAAGACCATAAATATATATTGTTATCTGTCTCTTGCTAATGCAAACTACTTCTGGTCCTTGCTTTTGATGGAATATTATAGAATATACTTGCTGGGTGAATGATCTCTTACCATGTACTATTCTATTCTATTCTAGCAAGGATAATACATTTGCCCTTGTAGCCTCAATTACAGCTACTAGCTGGTTGGTTTTCTGAAGTCTGCTGTCATCTTTGAAAAGTCATCTTGTTTTTTGGAGAGCAGACAAGTGACTAAATGGAGTTTTGAAAGGGAGCAACAATCATGTTCTGCAGGTTATGTAAGGATGGCAATAATTTCTGTCTTTCATCCTGGGATATTGTTTTCAATTCAACATATTGACTAGGGTGAGAGATATATCATAGACTTCCATGTTGTGTTCCCTACTGCAAGAGTTCTTACTCCATAAACCAAGTAATTAATGGGGGAACTCTGCCAACTCCGAAGTATGTCCATGACACTTACACATATTGGGACAAGGAAAATCTCTACTGGATGGATCTGTGGACCAAGAGAATCTATTTTAAGTTGTATTCCAGCCAGGTTATTCCTCCACTTTGACAGAGATTTGATATCTTTATAACGTTAGAATGGTGAAGACAACATTAAAAAAAAAAAATTGCCATAGAGTCAGTTCCAACTCATAGTGACCCTATAGTACAGAGTAGAACTGCCCCATAGAGTTTCCAATGAGCATCTGGTGGATTCAAGCTACCGACCTTTTGATCAGCAGCTGTAGCCTTAACCACTATGCCACGAGGGTTTCTGAAGACAATATATAAGAGCTTATTTAAAAAAAAAAAAAATTGACATTGAGACAACTGCAACTCATTGTGACCCAATGTGTGTCATTGTGCAACTGTGCTCCATAGGGTTTTCAGGGCTGATTTTTCAGAAGTAGATTTCCAGGCCTATCCAGGCCTTCCTTTTGAGGTGCCTCTGGATGAATTCAAACCTCCAAAATCTGTTCTTTTTTTTTTTAATTGAACATTAGATGGAGGTTTACTGAACAAACTAGCTTCTCATTTAACAGTTAGGACACATATCATTTTACGACATTGGTTAACAACCCAGTGACATGTCAACACTCTCCCTTCTTGAACTTGGGTTCCCTATTACCAACTTTCCTGTCCTCTTCTGCCTTCTAGTCTTTGCCCCTGGGCTGGGGTGCCCCTTTAGTCTCATTTTGTTTTATGGACCTGTCTAATCTTTGGTTTAAGGGTGAACCTCAAGAGTGACTTCATTATCAAGCTAAAAGGGTCCAGGAGCCATACTTTCGGGGTTTCTCCAGTCTCCGTCAGGCCAGTAAGTCTGGTCTTTTTTTGTGAGTTAGAATTTTGTTCTATACTTTTCTCCAGCTCTGCCTGGGGCCCTCTGTTGTGATTCCTGTCAGAGAAGTCAGTGGTGGTAGCCAGGCACCATCTAGTTGTACTGGACTCAGTCTGGTGTAGGCCATGGTAATTATGGTCCATTAGTCCTTTGGACTAATCTTTTCTTTGTATCTTATTTTTCTTCATTCTCCCTTGCTCCCAAAGGGGTGAGACCAGTAGAGTATCTTAAATGGCCACTTACCAGCTTTTAAGACCCCAGATGCTACTCACCAAAGTAGAATGTGGAACATTTTCTTTATAAACTATGTTATGGCAGTTGAGCTAGATGCTCCTCTAGACCACAGTCCCCACAGCCCTCAGCCCAGCAATTTGGTCCCTCAGGAAGTTTGGATGTATCTATGGAGCTTCCATGACCTTGCCTTGTACAAGTTGTGCTGGCTTCCCCAGTATTGTGTACTGTCTTACCCTTCACCAAAGTTACCACTTATCTATTGTCTAATTAGTGTTTTTCCATCCCCACCACTCTCCTCCCTGGTAACTATCAAAGATTCTTTTTGTGTAAACCTTTTCATGAATTTTTACAGTAGTGGTCTCACACAATATTTGTCCTTTTGTGCTTGACTTATTTCACTCAGCATAATGCTGTCCTGATTCATCCGTGTTGTGAGATGCTTTGCAGATTCATCATTGTTCTTTATAATTGTGTAGTGCTCTGTGTGTATGTACCATAGTTTGTTTATCCATTCATCTATTGATGGGCATCTAGGTTGTTTCCATCTTTTTTCTATTAAGAACAATGCTGCAGTGAACACGGGTGTGCATATGTCTATTCATGTGATGACTATTATTTCTCTAGGATATACTCCTAGGAGTAGGATTGCTGGTTTATATGGTATTTCTATTTCTAGCTTTCTAAGGAAGTGTCATATCATTTTCCAAAATGGTTGTATCATTTTCCATTCCCACCAGCAGTGCGTAAGAGTTCAAATCTGCCCGCAGCCTATGCAACATTTGTTATTTTATGTCTTTTGATTCTTGCCAGTAATGCCGGGGTGAGATAATATTTCATTGTGGTTTTCATTTGCATTTCTCTAATGGTAGTGATCACGAGCATTTCCTCATATGTCTGTTGGCTGCTTGAAAGTCTTCTTTGGTGAAGTGTCTGTTCATTTCCTTTGCCCATTTTTTAATTGGATTATTTGTCTTTTTGTTGTAGAGGTGTTGGATTTTCTTGTAGACTTTAGAGATTAGAACTTTGTCGTATTTGTAATAGCCAAAATTTTTTTCCCAGTCTGTTGGTTCTCTTTTTACTGTTTTGGTGAAGTCTTTTGATGAGCATAAGTGTTGAATTTTTAGAAAATCCCAGTTATCTAGCTTATCTTCTGGAGTTTGTGTGTTGTTAGTTATGGTTTCTATCCTGTTGATACAGTGTATTAAGTTCTCTAGTGTTGATCCTATTTTTTCCTCTATGATCTTTATAGTTTTTGGTTTCATATTTAGGTCTTTGATCCAATTTGAATTAGTTTTTGTGTATGGTGTGAGGTCTTGGTCCTGTTTCATTTTTTTGCAGATGCACATCCAGTTTTGCCAGCACCATACGTTAAAAAAGACTGTCTTTTCCCCATTTGATGGACTTTGGGCCCTTGTCAAAGATCAGGTGACCATAGGTGGATGGATTTACATCTGGGTTCTCAGTTCTGTTCCACTGGTTAATGTATCTGTCATTGTACCAGTACCAGGCTGTTTTGACTACTGTAGCTGTATAGTAGGTTCTGAGGTCCGGTAGTGAGAGGACCCCTACTTTGTTCTTTGTCTTCAATAGTGCTCCTCCAGCCTCTTGGTCAGCAGTCAAGAGTGTTTACCATTTACACCAACCAGGGACATCCAATTTCTTATTACATGACCATTATTTCAGTTATATTTGTCACAAAGTATCACTTCAACCAGAGAATATTGTTATATACATCTCATATACTTATTAAAGAACTACTATGGCAGCTTAAAAACCAGAACGACCCATATTTGTATAAAATCATTTATCATGTGTAATTTAAATTAGTTATTAAATGCTTCCAACCTCAACCTTCCATTTGCTTTTAATAACTTTTGCTATCTCATGCCTAAATTTTAGGTTTATGTTTCAATTAGTTGTTTTTAGTCTCTATGTTTGCTATCTAGTTTCACTTTACATTCTTCACTTTCATTTTAAGCATATTTCAAAAACACGAGTAAAAAAGTTTAAAGGATGTCGCCACTAGTGGTATAATTATGAAAGTACACAGATGGCTTGTTACAAGCGGGAAAGGTAAAAAAAAAAATAAAGTGAGTGAAGCTGCAAATGCTAACTTTCAACCTGGGAATCTTTCTCTCTGTAACATAAGCTTAACTGCCAGCAAGTCAGAGATACAGACACCACACTAGCAGCTGTAAATGAGAATCAGAGGATTGTAATAAGAGACTGATACCCATAACGTATCGATCCTCTAGTATAGTTATATATGTCTTCTGTACTGAGGTAATTTCAAAGTTTCTATTCGACCTTAAAGTAAATTTTATAGAAATCAACACATTTAGCAGCAAGAACCAAACCAAACAGCGCTGGTTTTAGCAAAGGTTCTTAAGAAAGAGTTGGCCGCTCTTCCTTTTGCTTTAGCTACTCAACTTTCAAGAGCAAGTTTCCGAGTCTCTTCTGACATCCATTTTGGTTTTTTCTTTCTTTCCTGTCCTTTTAATGACCTCTTGCTTTCTTCATGTATAATGTCCTTGATGTCATTCCACAACTCATCTGGTCTTCTATCATTAGTGTTCAACGTGTCAAATCTATTATTGAGATGGTCTCTAAATTCAGGTGGGATATACTCAAGGTCATACTTTGGCTCTCTTCAACTTGTTCGAATTTTCTTCAGTCAACCTGAACTTGCATATGAGCAATTGATGGTCTGTTCCGCAGTCATCCCCTGGCCTTGTTCTGACTGATGTTAATGAGCTTTTCCATCGTCTCTGTCCACAGGTGTAGTAAATTTGATTCCTCTGTATTCTATCTGGCGAGGTCCACGTGTATAGTCGCCGTTTGTGTTGGTGAAAAACGGTATTTGCAATGAAGAAGTTGTTGGTCTTGCAAAATTCTATCATGCAATTTCTGGCATTGTTTCTATATCCAAGGCCGTATTTTCCAACTACCGATCCTTCTTTGTTTCCAACTTTCACATTCCAATCATCAGTAATTATCAATGCATCCTGACTGCATGTTCAATCAATTTCAGACTGCAGGAGCTGGTAAAAATCTTCAATTTCTTCATCTGTGGCCTTAGTGACTGGTGCATAAATTTGAATAATAGTCATATTAAGTAATCTTCTTTGTAGGCGTATGGATATTATCTTATCACTGATATGATTTTACTTCTGGATAGATCTTGAAATGTTCTTTTTGACGATGAATGCAACACCATTCATCTTCAAGGTGTCATTCCTGGCATAGTAGACGATAAGGTTTTCCATTTCAAAATGGCCAATACCAGCTCACTAATGCCTAGGATATTGATGTTTATATGTTCCATTACATTTTTGACAATTTCCAATTTTCCTAGATTCATACTTTGTACATTCCATGTTCTGATTATTAATGGATGTTTGCAGCTGTTTCTTCTCGTTTTGAGTTATGCCACATCAGCAACTGAACGTCCTGAAAGTTTGACTCCATCCTGGCACTTTATCAGCCAGTGTTCCGTTGCTATTCGTAAGGTTTTCACTGGCTAATTCTTTTTAGAAGTAGACTGCTGGCTACTTTTTCCTAATCTGTTTTAGTCCAGAAGCTCAGCTGAAATCCTGCTGGTATCTGAATACCGGTGGCATAGCTTCCACCATAGCAGCAATACGCAAGCCCCCACGGTACTTCAAACTGACAGACGCGTGGGAGAAATGTTTAGCTCTTCCATATAAATTATTTATTTTAAAATACATACATCAATGCTTATAATAAACATATGTAATCCTTATTTGTTTTAAAATAAGTGCTATTTGTCCTCCCTGGTGTTTTAATTTCTATCATAACCATAAACTCATTGAATTTGAAATTATTTTTCATTTAGTTATCAACGACTTCTATAATTTTCTTTTATATCCTCTGGCAACTGTCACTTCTTTCATTGCTACCTAATTTTGTTTAACCATGATATTACAAGTATCTCACCATTTTTCTTTGTTATCATTCCTCACCTTTCTTTAAGCTAACACCACTCACATTTTTTAAATAGTTCTGTTTTATGGTACCTTCCCATTTTCTTCTTTGTTCCCAGCATACTTTTCTTTGCATTTATTCATATGCTTTGCCAGCTATCTCCATGAAAAGATTTAGGTCATGGTGTTCTACATTTTTAGAAAGCTTTTTCCAATCTTTTGGTCTTCTGATAATTAGCACAAAACATGTACCAGCAACTTTCTCTGCTTTTTTGAGTCATGAAAATGAATTATTTATGCAGCATATGTAGAATGATTTTTGGTTTCCATCTATTTATTTTATGAACCAGAGCTGCTATTCAGATATTATATTGAATATCTAGTTCAGATTTACCACACAATTGAAAGGTGAAATATAACTTCAGAGAAAAAAAATCATATTTCCTAAGAACATTGGAAGATCTAATAGAATGAAAGGAAGCAAAAATCGTAGCTATATCAAAATGTACACCATAATTTCAAAGGATTTTCCTATTCCTTATTTTTTATAAGAGGTATCTGTCCTCATCATGGCTGTGAAGAGGTTGTTGTTTAAACTAATTATGTCTCTGAACGAATAATTTATATAATCTGATGTACCTGATTATTGAACAATGTTTGTTTCTTTTGCAAAATGTTTTTTTTTTTTTTTTTAAACAAACTCAGGTTGCAAATTCCACGGGAAATTTCTGAAAAGAACTTGTCTTAGAATTAAGCACAATGTGCAGGTAGCACAATGAACCACCGGGAACCAAAGAACAAAGAAGCGGGACAAAAAGAGAGTATAATTCTATGAACCACTTCCCGATACACACACACACACACACACACACACAAACATGTACCCACACACTACTAAAAACTACTAATTAGGTGTACAGAATTTAAGAGATTTATTGAGCCACGATTATTCTTAGTTCTCAAGAATAATTAACAATTACAATTAAGTAGGAGCTCTGGTGGTGCAGTGGTTAAGTGCTTGGCTGCTAACCAAGAGGTCAGTGGTTGGAACCCACCAGCTGCTTTGTGGGAGAAAGAAGTTACAGTCTGCTTCTGGAAAGATTTCAGCCTTGGAAGCTCTATGGAGCAGTTCTACTCTGTCGTACAACGTTGCTATGAGCTGGAATCAACTCAACGGCAACAGGCTTGTTTTGGTTTTTTACAAGTAAGTAATAATATAATGATTAACACCTAAAATTTAATGATATATTTGGCAGGGAAATATAATTTAGGATTTCCTTTTCATTCCAGTTGCCCTCAAGACAATTCCAACTCATGGCAAACCCATGTGTGACAAAAAAGAATCGTGCTCCATATGGTTATCAGTGGCTGATTTTTTGGAAGTACTTTGGCAGGTCTTTCTTCTGAGGTACCTTTGGGTGGACTCAAACCTTCAACACTTCAGTTAGTAGTCAAGTTTGTTATCTGCTTACACCACCCAGGGATCCCAGAATATCTGGGATCCCAAAACCAAACCAAACCCATTGCCATTGAGTTGATTCTAATTCATGGTGATCCCGTGTTTTACAGAGTAGAACTATTCCATAGGGTTTTCTTGGCTGTAATCTTTATGGAAGCAGTTTGCCAGGCCTTTCTTCCTTAGAACTTGGGGGGGATGTCAAACCTCCAACCTTTAGATTAGCAACTGATCACAAACCTCTTGTGCCATAAAAAACAAAACCAAAATCCATTGCCTTACAGTCAATTCTGACTCACAGTGACCCTATAGTACAGAATAGAACTGCCGCATAGGGTTTCCAAGGAGCACCTGGTGGATTCGAACTGCTGACCTTTTGGTTAGCAGCCAAGCTCTTAACCACTGTGCCACCAGGGCTCCATAGTCCTTGTTAGAGTCAAGCGAAAACCATTTTTGCCACCCAGGGAAAGGCTGAATCTAGGATACCAGAACCAAAAACCCATTGCTGTCAAGTCGATTCTGACTCATAGTCCCCTATAGAACAAAGTAGAACTGCCCAGAGGGTTTCCAAGGAGCACCTGGTGGATTTGAACTGTTGACCTTTTAGTTAGCAGCTGTATCTCTTAACCACTACACCACTAGGGTCATAATCTACGATAGTCAGGACTAAATATCTAAAAGAAATAACAGACAAAATCAAATAAATTAAGAAAGGTAGATATTTTTCTCCAGGCTTATGCTTTTGCACTTGGAGGTTTTATTAGATTTTTTCAGTGGCCTCAAAATTGTATAAATTAATTAAATTTACATAATAATGTATATGTATTGTTAATTTTGAAAAATGCATAAAGCAACCTATGCATATTTACAATAGCTTTTCATAAGTTATAATGGGTTATTAATAATACAACATAATAAATAAACTGATGTCATTTACCAGGTGGGCACAAAGAGGTAGAAACTTTTGCAAGCAGCTATTGAGAATTAATAGTTAAGAATAATAATTAAGAGCATGGATTTTCTGATCAAGACTGATGTTGTTTTAAGCCGAGTTACTTACCAGCTTTATTTTGCACATAATGTATCATTATAAAGTAACATTAGTGATCATATCTTTAAAATGGTGATTAAAAAAAAAGTAGCCAATTCATGCTGCTGTTATGAGCATTATATTTTTGTCAATAAATGAAAAATATTTAGCATAGTGCCTACCACCTGAATAAAAACAAAACTGTTTCATTATTAATTATGTCTCTAGAACCATCTCTGAACTGTCAGTCTAAACTGTAACTGTTATACCAAATTGGAACAAAAGTACTTTGAGTTCCCTATAAGAAAGAAAGGGTTTAAAGATGATGCACGCTACACTGTAAAGTCTTTCACCTCAGAGCAGTACCTTTGTCTCTTCCAGCAGCTGGTTGGATCAATACAATGTCTACTGTGCAATAAGTACTAAATCATTGCTTGTAGGGTGAGTGAACTGTTTCAAACGAAAGGCAATCCAAAGTATGAAAAATTATACTTAATAGGGTATGCAATACAGTACAATAATACAATGCATATTTGAAAGGGCAGGAAATTTCACTGAAAATGTGAGTTAAGAAACCATGAAAAAATATACTACTCAACTCTCATTTGCCCTTTGTTAAAAAAGACAAAAACATAATATTAAAAGCGGTGTTTTATTTAAATGTTTACATTATGACTAGAAAAATCAAACTAACATGACAAACAAACCAGATAGATATGTATAAAGTTATGTGTTTTATTCAAATATGATTTATAACCTGATACAGATGAAAAGATATTTGTAACTAGATTAATTAGAAACAAATGGTAAGCATTTAAATAAATGATTATCATCAATATTGGCTTTACACAACGAAATCAAATTCAGTTTTTCTTATCTCATTTTACTGAATTTCTAATATTCTAGTCATTATTATTATTTTTCACTTTTTTTTATTGTTGTAGTTTAAATGAAGTTTACATTTCAAGTTAGTCTCCCATTCAAAAATTCATACATATATTGTTATGTGACCCTAATTGCTCTCCCCTTACTGGGACAGCACACTCCTCTTTTCCACCCCTAACCAGCTCCTAACACTCTCTGACTTCCCATCTCACCTCCAGACAGAAGTTGCCCATTTAGTCTCTTGTATCCACTTGAGCTAAGAAGCACACTCCTCACAAGTGTCACTTTATGTCCCACAGTCCAGTCCAATCCCTGCCTGAGGAGTTGGGCTTGGAAATTGTTTCAGTTCTGGGCTGATAGAGAATCCGGGGGCTGTGCTTTCCGGGGTTCCTCCAGTCTCAGTCACACCGTTAAGTCTGGTCTTCTTACTAGAATTTGAGTTCTGCCCCCCACCTTTTTCCTCCTCCGTCAGGGTCTCTCTTTTTTGTTCCCTGTCAGGGTGGTCATTGGTGGTAGTTGGGCACCATCTAGTTTTTCTGGTCTCAGGCTGATGAAGTCGCTGGTTTATGTGTCCCTTTCTGTCTCTTGGGCTAATACTTTCCTTGTGTCTTTGGTGTTCTTCATTCTCTTTTACTCCAAAGGTGGCTGGGACCAATTGATGCATCTTAGATGGCCGCTTGCAAACTTTTAAGACCCAAGACACCACTCACTGAAGTAGGATGCAGAACATTTTCATAATAAGCTTTGTTATGGCAATTGACCTAGATGCCCCCTGAAAGCATGGTCCCCAGATCCCTACCCCTGTTGCTCTGTCCCTCAAAGTGTTTGATTGTATTCAGGATACTTCTCAGCTTTGGTTTAGTCCGGTTGTGCTGACTTTCCCTGTAGTGTGTGCTGTCCTTCCCTTCACCAAAGATAATTCTTATCGACTATCTAGTTAGTAAATAGCCCTCACCCTCCCTCCCCACCCTTTTAACCATCAAAGAATGTTTTCTTCTGTGTTTAAACCTTTTCTTGGGTTCTTATGATAGTGGTCTTATACAATATTTGTCCTTCTGTGACTGACTGAATTCACTCAGCATGATGCCCTCCAGATTCCTCCATGTTATGAGATGTTTCATGGCTTCATTGTTGTTCTTTATCATTAAGTAGTATTCCATTGTGTGGATATACCATAATTTGTTTATCCATTTGTCCATTGACGGACACCTAGGTTGTTTCCATCTTTTTTGCTATTGTGAACAGTGCTGCAATGAACATGGGTGTGCATATATCTATTTGTGTGATGGCTCTTATTTCTCTAGGATACATTTCAAGGAGTGGGATAGCTGGATCATATGGTACTTCTGTTTCTAGCTTTTTAAGGAAGTGTCAAATCAATTTCCAAGTGGTTATACCATTTTACTTTCCCACCAACAGTGTATAAGTGTTCCAGTCTCTCCACAACCTCTCCAGAATTTATTATTTTGTGTTTTTTAGATTAATGCTAGCCTTGATGGGGTGAGATAGTATCTCATTATAGTTTTGATCTGCATTTCTCTAATGGCTAATGATAGTGAGCATTTCTTCATGTGTCTGTTAGCCACCTGAATATCTTCTTTGATGAAGTACCTGTTCATATCCTTTACCCATTTTTTAATTGGGTTATTTTTCTTTTTGTTGTTGAGGTATTGCAGTATCTTGTAGATTTTAAAGATTAGACGCTGATCTAATTTGTAGTAGCCAAAAATTTTTTTCCCAGTCTGTAGGTTGTCTTTTGACTCTTTTGGTGAAGTCTTTTGATGAGCTTAAGTGTTTGATTTTTTGGAGCTCCCAGTTATATGTTCTTTCTTCTGGTGCTTCTGAGTATTACTTATGGTTCGTATCGTGTTTATGCCATGTATTAAGGCTCCTTACGTTGTCCCTATTTTTTCTTCCATGATCTTTATTGTTTTCAACTTTGTATTTAAGTCTTTGATCCATTTGGAGTTAGTTTTTATGCACGGTGTGCAGTTTTTTGCAGAAGGATATCCGGTTATGCCAGCACCATTTGTTAAAGAGACTGTCTTTTCCCCAGTTAACAGACTTTGGGACTTTGCTAAATATCAGCTGC
Source organism: Dugong dugon (assembly GCA_030035585.1). NCBI lineage: Eukaryota > Metazoa > Chordata > Mammalia > Sirenia > Dugongidae > Dugong > Dugong dugon. The sequence continues at coordinate 42,953,619 of CM057477.1, read as the reverse complement.
TCGTAGATGGATGAATTTATTTCTGGATTCTCAATTCTGTTCCATTGGTCCATGTATCTGTTGTTGTACAAGTACCAGGCTGTTGTGACTACTGTGGTAGTATAATAGGTTCTAAAATCAGGTGGTGTGAGGCCTCCCGCTTTGTTCTTCTTCTTGAGTGAAGCTTTACTTATTTGGGGCCTCTTCCCATTCCATATGAAGTTGGTGATTTGTTTTTCCATCTAATTAAAAAATGTCGTTGGAATTTAGATTGGGATTGCATTGTATCTGTAGATCGCTTTGGGTAGAATTGACATTTTCACAATGTTGAGTCTACCTATCCAAGAGCAAGGTATGTTTTCCACTTATGCTGGTCTCTTTTGGTTTCTTGCAGTAGTGTCTTGTAGTTTTCATTGTATAGGTCTTTCACGTCTCTGGTTAGATTTATTGCTAAGTATTTTATCTTCTTGGGGGCTATTGTAAATGGTATTGATTTGGTGATTTCCTCTTCGTGGTTCTTTTTGTTGGTGTAGAGGAATCCAACTGATTTTTGTATATTTATCTTGTATCCTGAAACTTTGCTGAAATCTTCTATTAGTTTCAGTAGTTTTCTTGTGGATTCTTTGTGGTTTTCTGTGTATAAGATCATATCATCTGCAAATAGATACACTTTGACTTCTTCGCTACCAATTTGGATGACCTTTATTTCTCTTTCTAGCCTAATTGCTCTGGCTAGGACCTCCAGCACAATGTTGAATATGAGTGGTGATAAAGGGCATCCTTGTCTGGTTCCTGTTCTCAAGGGGAATGCTTTCAAAGTCTCTCCATTTAGGATGATGTTGGCTGTTGGCTGTGTATAAATGCCCTTAATTATATTGAGGAATTTCCCTTCTATTCCCTTTTTATTGAGAGTTTTTATCACGAATGGCTATTGGACTTTGTCAAATGCCTTTTCTGCATCGATTGATAAGATCATGTGGTTCTTGTCTTTTGTTTTATTTATGTGTTGGATTACACGGATTTTTTTTCTAATGTTGAACCATTCCTGCATACCTTGTATAAATCCCACTTGATCATGGTGAATTATTTTTTTGATATGTTGCTGAATTCTATTGGCTATAATTTTGTTGAGGATTTTGCATCAATGTTCATGAGGGATATTGGTCTGTAATTTTCTTTTTTTGTGGTGTCTTTACCTGGTTTGGTACCAGGGTTATGGTGGTTTCATAGAATGACTTTAGGAGTATTCCATCCTTTTCTATGCTCTGAAATACCTTTAGTAGTAGTGGTGTTAACTCTTCTCTGAAAGTTTGGTAGAATTCTCCAGTGAAGCCATCTGGGTCAAGACTCTTTTTGTTGGGAGTTTTTTAATTACCTTTTCAATCTCTTCTTTTGTTATGGGTTTATTTAGTTGTTCTACCTCAGTTTGTATTAGTTTAGGTAGGTAGTGAGTTTTTAGAAATTTGCCCATTTCCTCTAGGTTTTCAAATTTGTTAGACTACAATTTTTCATAGTATTCTGTTGTAATTCTTTTAATTTCAGTTCGGTCTGTTGTGATATCACCCATCTCATTTCTTATACAGCTTATTTGCTTCCTCTCTTGATTTTTCTTTTGTCATTTTGCCAATGGTTTATCAATTTTGTTGATCTTTGCAATGAACAAGCTTTGAAACCAGCTTTTGGACTTGTTAACTCTTTCAATTGTTTTTCTATACTCTATTTCATTTAATTCCTCTCTAATTCTTATTATTTACTTTCTTTCGGCACCTGAGGGCTTCTTTTTTTTTTTTATATATATATATTTTATTGTACTTCAGGTGAAAGCTTACAGAGCAAATAGTTTCTCATGAAATAGTAGTACACATGTTGTTTTTTTTGACATTGGTTAACAACCCCACAACGTATTAAGCCTCTAAATTCTCAACCTTTTTTTTTTATGAAAATTACAGATGGCCAAAGATACACCATTTCAAAATTTTCTACATTCACAGTTCAGTGACATTGACTACGCTCTTCCAACTGTGCTGTTATTCTCACTTAAGATGAAGGCTTACAGAACAAAATAGTTTTTCATTTAACAGTTACTACACATGTTGCCCCATGACAATGGTTAACAATCTCACAGCACATCAAGAATATCCTTACTCCACCTTGTGTTCCCTATCACCAGGGGGCTTCCTTGTCCCCTTCTGTCTTCTGGTCCTTGTCAGTGGACTATTGTACCTCTTTAGTCTCATTTGTTTATTTTTTATTTTATTTTATTTAAACACCATTTCAAAACTTTTTACTTCCACATTTAAGTGATATTGACTATGCTCTTCCAATTGTGCTGCCATTCTCGCCCAAGATGCAGGCTTACAGGACAAAACAGCCTCCCATTTAATAGTTACTACAAATGTTGCCCTATAGCAGTGGTCAACAATCTCACAATACATCGACAGTGTCCTTATTCAATTTGTGTTCCTTATCATCAGTTTCCTACTCTCCCTCTGCCTTCTGGCCCTTGTCACCGGACTCCTGTACCTCGTTAGTCCCATTTAGTTTTACTGGGGTGTCCATTCCGAGGCCTAACATCGAACCTTGAAGGTAACTTCCCCTCTGAGCTGAAAGGGTGTCTGGGGGCCACACTCTCGAGGTTTCTATAGTATTCTTTAGGCCAGTATATCTGGTCTTCTTTTTTTTTTTTTGGGGGGGGGAGTTAAAATTATGCTCTACATCCTACTCCAGCTCTGCCCAGAACCCTCTGTTGTGATCCTGGTCAGAGGAGTCATTGGTGGTAGCCGGGCACCATCCAGCTGTACTGGGCTCAGTCCCGTGGAGGCCTTGGTAGCTGTGGACCATTAGTCCTTCGGACTAATCTTTTCCTTGTATCCTGTTCTCTTCGTTCTCCCTTGTTCCCAAAGGGATGAGATCAGTGGAGTATCTTAGATGGCCGCTCATAGGCTTTTAAGACCCCAGACACTACTCACCAAGGTAGAATGTAGAGCATTATCTTTATAAGTAGTGTCATGCCAATTGAGCTAGATGTTCCCCGAGATCATGGTCCCCAGAGCCCTCCGTCCAACAACTCAGTCCCTCGGGGGGTTTGGATGTGTCTATAGGGCCTCCATGACCTTTCCTTGTGCAGGTTCTCTTAGTTTCACCTGTACTATGTACTATCTCATCTCTCACCCAAGTTACCACTTACCTATTACCTATTTAGTATCCCCCCCCCCCTCCCATCCCTGGTAACCAACAAGGATTGTTACATTTTGCATGTGAATTTTTTCATGGGTTTTTACAATAGAGGTCTCATACACTATTTGTCCTTTTGTGATTGACTTATTTCACTCAGCATGATGTCCTCCAGTTTCATCCATGTTATGAGATGCTTCACAGATTCATTGTTCTTTCTCGTTGCATAGTACTCCATTGTGTGTATGTACCATAGTTTGTGTATCCATTCGTCTGTTGATGGACATCGAGGTTGTTTCCATCGTTTTGCTATTGTGAATAATGCGGCCATGAACATAGGTGTGCATATGTCTATTCGAGTGATGACTCTTATTTCTCTAGGATATATTCCTAGGAGTGGGATTGCTGGATCGAATGGTACGTCTATTTCTAGCTTTCTGAGGAAATGCCATATCATTTTCCAAAATGGCTGTATCATTTTGCATTCCCACCAGCAGTGTATAAGAGTTCCCGTCTCCCCGCAGCCCCTCCAACATTTGTTATTTCCAGTGTTTTTGATTCGTGCCAGTAATGCCGGGGTGAGATGGTATCTCATTGTGGTTTTAATTTGCATTTCTCTAATGGCTAGTGATCGTGAGCATTTCCTCATGTGTCTGTTGGCCATTTGAATGTCTTCCTTGGTGAAGTGTCTGTTCATTTCCTTTGCCCATTTTTTGATAGGATTGGTTGTCTTTTTGTTGTAGAGGTGTTGGATTTTCTTGTAGATTATGGAGATTAGACCTTTGTCTGACTTGTACTGTCCAAAAATTTTTTCCCAGTCTGTAGGTTCTCTTTTAACTCTTTTGGTGAAATCTTTTGAAGAGCATAGATGTTTGATTTTTAGAAGATCCCAATTATCTAGTTTATCTGTTGGGTTTTTTGTGTTGATGTTTATGGTTTGTATCCTGTTAATGCCATGTATTAAGGTCTGAAGTGTTGGTCCTATTTTTTCTTCTATGAATTTTATAGTTTGAGGCTTTATATTCAGGTCTCTGATCCATTTTGAAGTAGTTTTTGTATATGGTGTGAGGTATGGGTCCTGTTTCATTTTTCTACAAATGGATATCCAGTTTTGACAGCACCATTTGTTAAAAAGACTGTCTTTTCCCCATTTGATGTATTTTGGGCCCTTGTCAAAAATCAGGTGACCGTAGGTGGATGGATTTACATCTGAGTTCTCAATTCTGTTCCATTGGTCAATGTGTCTGTTGTTGTACCAGTACCAGGCTGTTTTGACTACTGTAGCTGTATAGTAGGTTCTCAAGTCAGGTAGTGTGAGTCCTCCAACTTTATTCTTCTTCTTCAGTAGTGCTTTACTTATTCGAGGTTTCTTCCCTTTCCATATAAAGTTAATAATTAGTTTTTCCATCTCTTTGAAGAATGTTGTTGGTATTTGTATCGGAATTGCATTGTATTTGTAGACTGCTTTAGGTAGAATTGCCATTTTCACAATGTTGAGTCTGCCTATCCATGAGCATGGTATGTTTTTCCATTTATGTAGATCCCTTTGGGTTTCATGCAGCAGTGTTTTGTAGTTTTCTTTGTATAGGTCTTTTATATTCCTGGTAAGATTTATTCCTAAGTATTTTATCTTTTTAGGGGCTATTGAAAATGGTATTGATTTCCTGATCTCCTTTTCATCGTTCTCTTTACTGGTGTATACGAATCCAACTGATTTTTGAATGTTTATCTTGTATCCTGCTACTCTGCTGAATCTTTCTATTACTTCCAGTAAATTTCTCGTGGAGTCTTTAGGGTTTTCTATGTATAGTATCATATCATCTGCAAACAGGGAGAGTTTAACTTCTTCATTACCAATTTGGATGCCCTTTATTTCTTTTTCTTGCCTTACTGCTCTAGCTAGAACTTCCAGCACAATGTTAAATAGGAGTGGTGATAAAGGGCATCCTTGTCTTGTTCCTGTTTTCAGGGGGAATGTTTTCAGCCTTTCTCCATTAAGAATGATGTTGGCTGTTGGTTTTGTATAGATGCCCTTTATTATGTTGAGAAATTTCCCTTCTATGCCTATTTTATTGAGAGCTTTTATCAGGAATGGGTGTTGGACTTTGTCAAATGCCTTTTCTGCATCAATTGAGATAATCATGTGATTTTTTTCTTTCCTTTTATTTATGTGGTGGATTACGTTGATGGATTTTCTAATGTTAAACCATCCTTGCATACCTGGTATGAATCCTACTTGGTCGTGGTGTATTATTTTTTTGATATGATACTGAATTCTATTGGCTAGAATTTTGTTCAGAATTTTTGCATCTATATTCATGAGAGATATTGGTCTGTAATTTTCTTTTTTTGTGATGTCTTTGCCTGGTTTTGGTATCAGCGTTATGCTGGCTTCATAGAATGAATTTGGAAGTGTTGCTTCCTCTTCTATGCTCTGAAATAACTTGAGTAGAACTGGTACGAGCTCTTCTGTAAATGTTTTGTAGAATTCTCCAGTGAAGCCATCTGGGCCAGGGCTTTTTTTGGTTGGGAGTTTTTTTATTACCTTTTCAATCTCTTCTCTTGTTATGGGTCTGTTCAGATTTTCAATATCACTTTGTTGTAGTTTGGGTAGGCCGTATGTTTCTAGAAATTTATCCATTTCCTCTAGGTTTTCAAATTTGTTGGAATATAGTTTTTCATAATATTCTGTTATAATCCTTTTTATTTCAGTTGGGTCTGTTGTAATGTCCCCCATTTCATTTCTTATTTGGGTTATTTGTGCCCTCTGCTGTTTTTCTTTTGTCAGTCTGGCCAGTGGTTTGTCGATTTTGTTGATTCTTTCAAAGAACCAACTTTTGGTTTTGTTGATTCTTTCTATTGTTTTTCTGTTCTCTATTTCATTGATTTCTGCTCTGATCTTTACTATTTCCTTTCTTCCGGTGGTTGTAGGCTTTTTTTGTTGTTCTCTTTCTATTTGTTTGAGTTCTGTAGTTAATGTTTTGATTTTGTCCCTTTCTTCTTTTTTGATATGTGCATCTATTGCTATAAATTGTCCTCTGAGGACTGCCTTTGCTGTGTCCCAAAGGTTTTGGTATGATGTGTTTTCATTTTCATTTGATTCTAGGAATTTTTTAATTCCATCTCTGATTTCTTCTATTACCCATTGATGTGTAAGCAGATTATTATTCAGTTTCCATGTGTTTGATTTTTTTTCCTTGCTCTTTCTAGTGTTAATTTCTACCTTGATGGCATTGTGGTCAGAGAAGATACTGTGAATTATCTCAGCATTTTGGATCTTGTTGAGGATTGCTCTGTGGCCTAAGATGTGGTCTATTCTGGAGAACGTTCCATGTGCATTGGAAAAGAATGTGTACTTTGCAGCAGTTGGATGGATTGTTCTATATATGTCTATGAGGTCCAGTTGGCTGATCGTGTCCTTTAGGTCTTCTGTATCTTTGCTGAGTTTCTTTCTAGTTGTTCTGTCCTTTACTGAGAGTGGTGTGTTGAAGTCTCCTACTATTATTGTGGAACTGTCAATTTCTCTTTTCAGTGGTGTTAGAGTTTTTTTTATGTATTTTGGAGCCCTGTCATTGGGTGCATAGATATTTATTATGGTTACGTCTTCATGCTGGATCATCCCCTTAATCATTATATAGTGTCCGTCTTTGTCTTTTATGGTAGATTTTGTTTTAAAGTCTATTTTATCTGAGATTAGAATTGCCACTCCTGCTCTTTTTTGATAGTTGTTAGCTTGATATATTTTTTTCCAACCTTTGATTTTTAATAAATTCACATCTTTGTTTCTAAGATGTGTCTCTTGTAGACAGCAAATAGATGGATCCTGTTTTCTTATCCATTCTGCCACTCTCTGTCGCTTTATGGGTGCATTGAGTCCATTTACGTTCAGTGTAATTATTGATAGATGTCAATTTGTTGCTGTCATTTTGTAGTGCTTTTTTTTGTGATGCTGAAGTTTTCTTTGTTCTTCTTACTCTCTTGTGCTGAGTTCCTTTTGTTTGTGGATTTTGTGTTCATTTCTTTTGTTTTTGTAGGTTTTGGTTTTGTGGAGACTTTATGTTTTTCGTCTTTATTTTTATGAGTTGGTTTGTTAACTTTTTTTGTGGTTACCATGAATTTTACCCTTATCTTTATAATTTTGAAGCAGTCTACTGTTACTTGGTATCGCCTTGCCTTCTTCTCCTTTAGAAGGTTCTATACCTATGCCGTTTGTTCCCTCTTTCATTGTTTTGATGTTGTTGTCATCCTTTGATTGATTTCTCTGATTCCCTGTTGTATATCTTTTGTTTTTGGAAAGTCGTCTGTAGTTCAGTTCCTAGAATGGTATCTGGTTCATGTGAACCTGCGTCCTAGGTCCTAGGTCCTGCCTGAGGGCTTAAGCTGTTTGTCCTCAGATCGAAGAACTCCCTTTAATAATTCTTGTAAGTTTGGTTTGACTTTTGCATATTCCTTTAGTTTCTGTTTATCTGGAAATGACCTAATTTCACCATCAAATCTGAATGAGAGTTTTGCAGGATATATTATTCTTGGCTGACAATTTTTTTCTTTCAAGATTTTATATATGTCATCCCATTGCCTTCTTGCCTGCATGGTTTCTGCTGAATAATCTGAGCTTAGTCTTATTGTTTCTCCTCTGTATGTGACTTCTTGTTTTTCACGAGCTGCTCTCAGGATTCTTTGTTTGTCTTTAGTTTTAGCGAGTGTGAATATGATATGTCTTGGTGATTTTCTTTTGGGGTCTCTTCTATATGGGGTTCGTTGAGCTTCTTGGATGACCAGCTTTTCATCTTTCATGATATTGGGAAAGTTTTCTGTCAGCAGTTCCTCAATGATCCTCTCTGTGTTTTCTGTTTTCTCCCCCTGTTCTGGTATGCCAATCACTCGTAAGTTTTTGCTTTTAATTGTGTCCCACATAACTCTCAGGGTCTCTTCATTTTTCTTTGTTCTTTTTTCCGAGTTTTCCTGAAACAGAGTTGTATCCAAGTGTTTGTCTTCAGTTCCACTGATCCTGTCTTCCATGGTTTCAAATCTACTTCTCAGCCCTTCTATGACACCGTCCATTTCTGAAATCTTGTTGTTTATCTTTTGGATTTCTAATTGTTGTTTTTGTATAATTTCGAGTTGTGAATTTATTTTGGCATTTTGTTCTTGTATCATCTTCCTGAATTCTTCCAATTTTTTGTCTGTATTTTCCATAAATTTGTCTATTTTTTCCTCATGTTTGTCAGCTTTTTGCCTCAGTTCTTGGAAAATTCCGAGTATTAGTGATTTGAGTTCCGTATCAGGTACTTCTAGTGCATTTTCTTCCACAGGAGAGTTATCTGGTGTTTTAATTTGGACGCCTATTGGAGCCATCTTGTCTTGTTTTTGTAAATGTTTTGATATTGTTTGCTGTTTTCGGGGCATTCAGTAGATATTTCTCTCGTTTATTGATTGTAGATTTTTTTTTTTTTTCGTTCTTGTGGTACAGCTGGGCAGATCTAGCTGAGGAGGAGCCACTGGGATGGGTTGCTTGTGGCACTCACTGCAGCCACCAGGATGGTCAGTAGTCAGTGCTGGGCAGGTTCCAATAGGGCGTGCCTGCACCGCTTGGTGATGTGATGTCTAGTGCACGGTGCAGGTAGGTAGGGTGCAGCGGGAAGATGGTTATGTGTGAAGCTAAGCTGGATATGGGAGAGAGGAGAGAGGAGGAGGAGCAAAAAGTGTACAAACATAAAAGAATGCTAGGGGAGCTTGTCGTTGGAATGTACAGATGAGAGACTATGGGATGGAGGAAACCAGAAGGGGGAAGAGAAAGAAAAGGAAAGAATGACCAAATAAAAATCAGAAAAGTTAAAGAACTGCAAAGTTCCCAGGGATCCCACCGATGCAGCTATGAGGTCTGGGGGAGTCGGTCTCAATTTTCACAGCTCAGCCTGGCCAGAAGGTACAGAGGCATACATCGCCTGGAATTCAGGGATCAGAAAGAGAAGGAAGAGATAGAGAGACAAGAAATTAAGCAATGAAGAAAGACAAAAGAGAAAAAGAGGTAAAAGATGACTAAACTAATCAAAAAAGGAAGAAAAATAAAATTGAGAGAAAAAAAAAAAAAGGGCAACACCAGCAGTCAGTGCCTACAAATGGGACCCAGAGAGCCCCCACTCAGGGGCGCGAATTCCAAGAAGCCGGTAGTCTCGGGGTTAAGTGACCGTGGCCACGGGAAGCAGAGGGGCCAACGAACAAAGGCCCCAGGATCCCACCCACGCGGGAGCCCAGACCTAGAAACAGCCACACGCCCGCACGCAGCCCTACAGCCCCGCAGGAGAGAGCAGAGACAGCACTCGGAACCAGGCACCCAGGCAAAAGGAGGGGGAGGCGGCAGAGAAAGGTTCGCTAGCTGCCAGCAAATGGCTCCCAGAAAGCCGCCAGCCCAGGCGCGCGGAATCCAAGCACCAGCACCCCCCAGCCCAGGGACCCTGGCCACGGAAAGCAGGGGATCCCCAGCTGAGGCGGAGAGGGGTGGGTGGTGGGAGAGCGCGCACCGCAGTTTACCGGTCGTTCTGTCTCCGACCAGATGCTCTGCAAGGCTGCTCTCCCGTTTGCTGGTCTCCGATAGGAATCCAAGATGGTGGATCCGCGCTGCGTTAGCTGGTAAGGAATCTCTGCCTGAGTCTCTCCTCGCTCTCCGTTCTCTTTTAGTATTCTCACTCCGTTTGGTGTTTGGCTGAGTTCTTTATCTCTTCATTTGGTGTTCTAGGGTTTCAGGATTGTTGATTCTCTGTTAGGCTTAGTTTTTCGGATCTTTGCTGTGGAGGGACGGCGTGGTGTTTCTGCCTAGAGCGCCATCTTGCCCCTCCCCTGAGGGCTTCTTTTGCTGCTCTCTTTCTACGTGTTCCAGCTGTAGGGTTAGTGTTTGGATTATGGTCCTTTCTTCTTTTTGGATGTGTGCATTTATTGCTATAAACTGACCTCTGAGCACTGCTTTTGCTGTGTCCCAAAGGTTTTGGTGGGATGTGTTTTCATTCTCGTTTGATTCTATGAATTTCTTTATTCCATCCTTAATTTCTTCTATAACCCAGTCGTTTTTGAGTATGGTGTTCTTCAGTTTCCATGCATTTGATTTTTTTTCCTTGCTTTTCCTATTGTTGATTTCTACTTTTATGGCTTTATGGTCATAAAGTTGCTTTGTAGTATTTTGATGCATTGGATTTTGTTAAGGTTTGCTTTATGGCTTAATATGTGATGTATTCTGGAGAATGTTCCATGTGCCTTGGAAAAGACAGTATACTTGGCTGCTGTTGGGTGTAGTGTTCGGTATCTGTCTATGAGATCAAGTTGGTTGATTGTAGCAATTACCTCTTCCATGTCTTTGTTGAGCTTCTTTCTGCATGTTCTTTCCTTCCCCAAAAGTGGTGTGTTGAAGTCTCCTACTACTATTGTGGAGCTGTCTGTCTCTCTTTTCAATGCTGTTAGAGTTTATTTTGTATATTTTGGAGCACGGTCATTGGGTGCATAAATATTTATTATAGTTATGTCCTCCTGGTATATTGACCCTTTAATTATTATTCGGTGTCCTTCCTTATCCTTTGTGGTGGATTTTGCTTTAAAGTCTATTTTGTCAGAGATTAATCTTGCCACTCAAGTCTATTCCAACTCATAGCGAACCTATAGGACAGGGTAGAATTGCCCCATAGAGTTTCCAAGGAGCAGTTCATAGATTTGAACTGCTGACCTTTTGGTTAGCAGCAAATCACTTAAGCACTATGCCATCAGAGCCCTTATCAGATATAAGATTTGCAAATATTTTTGTTCCTGTCTATGGATTGTCTTTTCACTTTCTTCCTGGTGTCCATTGCATCATAAACATTTTTAAATTTGATGAAGCCCAATTTATTTATCAATTCCTTGTGCTTTTAGTGTCACGTCTAAGAGGGCTTACTTTATCCAATATCACAAGGATTTATTTCCATACTTTGTTATAAAAGTTTCATAGTTTTACCTCTTACATTTAGATTTATGATCCACTTTGCATTAATTTTTGTGTATAGTAGGAGGAATGAGTCCAACTTCATACTTTTCCAAGTGGCTATCTAGTTGTCCCAGCACCATTTGTTGAAAACACTATACTTTCCCCATTGGTTTGTCTTGGCACATGACAAAAATAACTCACCATAAATGGAGTGGATTATTTCTGGACTCTCAATTCTGGTTCATTGATCTTTATTTCAACCTTTATGCTAGTACAACACATTCATGATTAGTCTACCTCTATAGAATCATCCTTTTTTTTCCCCAAGATTCTTTTGACTATCTTCATATGAAGTTTTGAAACAGATTATCAGTTTCTGTAAAGATGCTATCTGGGATTTTTTAGGGGTTGCATGGAGTCTTCCAATCTGTAAACACATCATGTCTTTTCATTTATTTGGATCTTCTTTAATTTCCTTGGTCATATTTTGTAAGTTTGCATATCCTTTGTAATTTCTAATGTTTTATTTTCTTTGATGGTATTATAAGTGAAATTGTTTTCTTAATTTTATTTATAATTTGTTCAATTCTAGTATAGAGAATAATAATTGATTTTTCCATATTTGTTTGTGTAAATAAACCTTGATTAACTCATTTATATTTCTAATAGTTTTTTTTCCTAGTGAATCTATTGAGGCTTTCTATATATAGTGCCATTTACAAATATAGTTATACTCCATTTTTTTCCAATCTACATGACTTTTATTTCTCTTTCTTGCCTAATTGTTCTAGCTAGACCCTCCAGTACAATACTGAATAGAAGTGGTGAAAGGGAATCACCTTGTCTTCTTTGTGATCTTAGAGTAAAAGCATCAGTCTTCAATCATTAAGTATGTTAGCTGTGGGTTTTTCATTAAAGCCCTTTATCAAGTTAAGGACCAAACACATAGCTGTGGGGTCAATTATGACTCATTGTGTCCCTAGAACTGCCCCAGAGGGTTTCCAAGGAGCAGCTGGTGAATTCAAACTGCCGATCTTTTGATTAGCAGTTGCTGCTCTTAACCACTGTACCATGTTGTGTATTTCTGTCATGAAGAGGTGTTCACATTTGTCAAATACTTTTTTGTTTTTTGAGACAGCCACGTGGTTTTTGTCTTTTATTTTCTTAGTACGATGTGTTATATTAATTGCTTTGCAGATGTTAAATCAATCTTGCATTCATGAGATATAACACATTTGATCATGTTATATAATTCTTTGATACGTTTCATTTATTTGTTTTTGTATTGTGTTGAGGATTTTTGCATCTATAATAGATATTGGTCAGTAATTTTTGTTTCTTCTTGTGATGTCTTTGTATCAGGTCAGTTAATGCTGACCTAATAGAATGGGTTGGGAAGTGGTTTTACCTGTTCTGAGTATTGACAGAGTTTGTGAAGAATTGGCATTAATTATTTATGAAATATTTGGTAGAATTCAGCAGTCAAGCTATCTGGGCCTTTTTTTTTTTTTTTTTTTTTTTTAGTGGCAAGTTTTCTTTCTTTCTTTTTCTAATTATCATTTTTATACCTTTACTTGTGATAGGTCTATTCTGATTTTTATTTCTTCCTGAGTCAGTTTGAGTAGTTAGTCTCATGTATCTACTTAAGCTCAGAAGCACACTCCTAACGACTATCATTTTATGTTTTATAGTCCAGTCTAATCTTTGTATGAAGAGTTGGCTTCAGGGATGGTTTTAGTTTTGGGCTAACAGAGAGTTTAGGGGTCATGTCTTCTGGGGTCCCTCCAGTCTCAGTCAGACCATTAAGCCTGGCCTTTTTACTAGAACTTGAGTTCTGCACTCCACTTTTCTCCTGCTCCATCAGGGACTCTCTGTTGTGTTCCTTGTAATGGCAATCATTGGTGGTAGCTATGCACCATCTAGTTCTGGGCTCATGCTGGTGGAGTCTCTGGTTCATGTGGCCATTTCAGTCTCTTAGGCTCATGTTTTCCTTGTGTCTTTAGTGTTATTCATTCCCCTTTGCTCCAAGTGGGTTGGGTATATGGGAGAGAGGTTCTTCCCAAAAGGGGTGTTTTTTGATCCACATGGTAGATTAGACACATGTACTTATCTTTTGCCTATTGAGCGCCACTTTTCACTGGTTCTGGAGGCTTGAGTAGACTCTCCACTGCTCGGTCTCTCCCGATGTGGAAAACGCGTCCAGAGCGCCACTGCTTGCCTAACCGTGCACGCCAGCTGATCCAGCCTGCAGGGTGCCAGTTCCCACGGGGTCAGGTCTGGCAACTCCTCACTGCTTCTGAACCATCTCTCCCTCCCCCTGCCTCTCAGTCCGATTCCTCAACTTTGCCTTTGGTATTCATATATTGTCATATATACAATTTGATTCACTTGCTTTTTCAGGTCTTTGTTGTAAGAGGGACCACAGGAAGCGTCTGACTACTCCATCATCTTGGCCCCACCTCCCAATAAACTTTACTTATGCAGTAATTATAATTTATTGTATACCATATTTAATAACCATAATTGCCTATGGAAAAATATATCCTTGTTCATAAAAGGAAAAAAAATTATAAAATGTAATGTAAACATATGATAGATTACCAGTTCTTATAAAAGTGAGATAATAGCATATGCCTGTGTTATGTTTTTAATGGTCTAGAAACTTGAATTTTACCTTCATGGATTCCATCTAAGTGAAGCCACCAAACTGATAATTTCTGTTTTTGTATTTAGTTTTGAATTTTGTTTGAGATTTTATTGTCTTTTACTATATTTATTAAAAAATTACAGGCAATCTGATTGGCATTATGGCAATCTTATGTTGCCAGTAGGGCTTAAAAATGAATAAATCTGTCACGTAGATTGGTTGCCATTCTTTTCATTGACTTCCTTATTAGGGAACATTTCTACCTGTGAAGTACTAGGCATGTAATAGTACAAGTTGTTAGGTTTCTTTTCCCACAGAACTAGTCACTAAATCATCCCCTACACTCTCGTCCAAGAACGAGCAAACAAAAACTATAAACCAATTTATTAAATTGAAACTGATATTGCATAAACATTTCCCTAGGGATCTGAGAGAGTTAATATATTTCTAAAACTAAGACTATTTCCAAAAATCCTTTTTAGTTGGAGTATATTCTTATTGTTCTGAAGATGAAGGTATTTTATTTGAAACACCACTATTTCTAAGATCTTGAACTTTATTATTTTTTTCTCCTCTATTTACAAAGGCAAAGAAATGGTTAAAAAGCTAACAACTCACCCTTGCTTTTTGAAGTTTTGACTTTTCAAACTGACACATTTGGAGGAAGAAAAATGAAGATACTTAGACGTGATTTCAATAAATACCACCGTTTATGGACTATCCTCTATGAGCTAGTTTGCTAAGTGCTTTATTCTATGTAGTCTACCTCATTTAATTCTTAGCTCACGCTAACAATGCTGCTATTGTTAATAACTACAAAAAGAGAAAGAAAGCAAACATAACAAAAAAGAAAAATTCATTTTGGAAGACTAATAAGCTTGTTCAATGTAGTTAGAAAAGAATGGATCAAAGATTATAACCAATAACTATCTGATCCCAAAGCCTCTACTCTTTCCAATATGCAATATACTTTCTTGCAAAATGTAAACCATTAAAAAATAAAAGACTCCTTCAGTTTTTAGAGAGCAGCATGTGTATCTTAGCTAGAAGTTTAATCAGTTGGGAAGGGCCTGAGCTGAGAGACTAAAGTTCTGAAAGAACGGTAAGGAGGAAATAAAACCCATTGCCATCGAGTAGATTCCAACTCATAGTGACCCTATTCGACAGAGTAGAACTGCTCCATAGGGTTTCAAGACTGTAATCTTTACGAAAGCAGACTGCCACATCTTTCTTGTACAGAGTGGATTCAATCTTTTGATTATCAGCTGAGCATTTAACCACTGCACCAGTAGGGCTCCTTCAGGGAGGAAATAACAGCGCAACAAATTGATTTAGATCAATAAGATGTCTGGCTCCAATATCAGCTCTACTGCCTATCTGGGAGAATACGGGTAAGTTGTTTATCCTCTTTGTAATGAAGACATTGGGTACTCCACCCAGATCCTCTTGTATGTATGTCTTATTAACTGATTTTGTTCATTCCACCCCTGCCTTGTATGTGTTTTTTGCTTCAAACTGCAGTACCAGTGATTCTATTTAGAGAACTCCTATGTGCTACTGAAGCTGTTTTGCATATGTGTAGAGAGGGAGATTTGCCTGAAAACTTAAAATTGTTTGAAGTGGTGTTAGCCAAAGACAAACTGGAGCAGGAGTGTGAAAGCTTAGCTTATTGTCTCCAGGACAAAATATGAGACATAATTTATACTCCAGTTCTTTCTTGTGGAATAAGGCCATGCTTTGTAGGAAATTACACACTTGCTTGTTTTTTTTTTTTTTTTTGACCTTCCTCAACCACTTTCCTCCATTCCCTACTGGTTTTTCAAAGAGAGATTTTCTGGGGTAATCACTGGCTCACTTATTTCTCATCTCAGAGTCTACTTTTGGGGAAATTCACTAAAGGCACTCAGTTTCCTCATCCCTACAATTGGAATAGAAATAATCCCTAAATCAAAACGCAGTTGTGAAGGTTAAATGATTCAATGCAGGCAAAACACTTATAACAATAACTAGCACATAATTCTTCCTAAGTTAGTAACCAAATAATTTGTTGACCAGCACCTACTATATATTACACATATTCTGCACCAAAAATACAAGAATTCAATTACCACATATTACTGTCAAGTATTTTCAGTCTACCTGGTCACCCAGACAATTATGTCAATACTAAAAATGGAATTGAATCATCATATAGCAGGTGCATACAGAGAGTACTAATGATTATACAGAATTAATATAAAGGAGTCACTTTGCAAACCTAATTAAGCCCAAATAGCCCAAATTCCTACTAAAGCTAAGTAGGAATTAAAAAATTTGAAATATAGGGAGAGGTGTGAGAGGATAAAACAGGCAGAGACAACAATATATGCAATTAATAAAAGATGTGGAATAGTTTTCATGATTTTCTAATTATTAGTTATATTGAATGCAGCAATGTGAGTTTGTGAATGTGCGGGAATGTTTTAGTATTTGTTGGCGTGTGTGTATGCATGTCTGTGTGTCCAGATGTGTTTGAGGGACCAGGATTGGCATTGGATCTGAAAAGGTAGGCAGAAACTCTGTAAAGAAGGGTATTCCATGCTATATTCAAGAGTTTGTACTTCATCCTGAAGGCAATGTCAAATCACCGAAGGATTTTAGTGGGAGAATGGAATGTTCGAAAGACAAGTCTGGCAGCAATGTTGAGAGCAGACCTGAGGGCAGCGATGGTAAATAGGTTTTCAACTCACACGCCAGCTCTGATCAATTGGTAGCAGCTGCCTGGAGCACTTTTTGGGAAGTATTTTGAGGTCTTGTCCAGACTTAGTTGGAAAGAGCATCATGATTGATTATCAATGTCTGCCATTTATTTCCCATGTCCTAACCCCTTCTTTTATTGAATCTGCACTCTATAGTACATACCTGTTATAGATATCAGATGTAGATCAACCAATATCATCATCAAAAACTACAAATGGAAAACTTTTCTCCTCTGAATGCTTCTAAACTTGAAAATGCAGTAACATTTTTACTTGTCTTATAAAGATGTTATATAGGGCTACACAGAAACTAGCATGTATGTTTATTAATTCACCCAACTTAATTAACTCAGACAAGTTGTCATCACTATTCTGAAACAAAGCTCTGGTCATCTACACATTCTCACACACATAATTAAGAAGACAACTTGCTGTATGACAACTTAAAGATTGTGAGAGGCAATTGTGTTTTTTGTAAACACATAGATTTACCAAACACTCCCTCTTTCCATTTAAGTTAGACTAAAGGTTCCCTCCTGTTATGTGTTTTACAACTTGCCCTGCTGATTTTGATTTAATTGACTAACATTTGTAAAGATTCCAGAGTCAACAAAAAAAAAAAGCCCTGATAATATACAAAGCATGTAACATTTGGAGTCAAACAGGCATACTTTAGAATCCTGGATATGTCGCTTACTAAAAGTCAGAACTCAGGAAAGTTATTATCTTAGTTTCCTAGCGGGACCATGACAAAGAAAACACACACACCCTCACAAATGGGTGGCTTTAGAAAATAGAAATCCATTTTCTCACAGTTGTAGAAGTTAAAAGCCCAATTCAGAGTCTTGGCAGTGTCATATACTTCTGTGGGCTTCTCTACTAGTTTCTGGTGCCTGCCAGTAATCCTTAGCATTTCTTTGCTTTGTAGAAATGAGTCCTCACCTGGTATCTGTCTTCCCCCTGTGTGTGTGTCTCTGTGTCTATTTGGCTGTTTATAGACGACACCTCTCAAACCTAATGTGATTAGATTTAGGATTCACCCTACTCTAGTAGGAGCCCTACTGGCACAGTGGTTAAGCGATCAGCTGCTAACCAAGAGGTCAACAGTTCAATCCACCAGCTGCTCCTTAAAAACCTTATGGGGCAGTTCTACTCTGTCCTATAGGTTTGCTATGAGTCAGAATTGACTTGACCGCAATGGGTTTGTTTGCTTTTTTGTTTGTTTGTTTTGTTTTCTACTCTAGTAGGAATTAATACAGCAAAAGAAAACCTCTATTTCCAAACAGATACTTGTCATATTTACAGCTACAGAGGTTAGGACATCTGCATATATATTTGGGAACACAATTCAATCAGTAACAGTTACCTTCAGTGAATGTCATCTCTCAAGACGTAACTAATCTAATAAACTTTTATGAGGATCAAATTCAATATGATATATGCATCTATAATGTACTTTATAAAATATAGGTTAATGGTGTGCTATCCATGCTACTTTATGAATTGTTAAGAAAAAACAGCTAAAGTTAATTTCAAAATTAATCACATTCTAAGAAATTTTTAAAAAGAAACAGACATGGAATACTCATTTATTGTCAGTCTATTACATACCAAAATGTTAGATACTGGGATTATAAATGTAATGATTCATTGTTCACACAACGTAATGAGCTAATGATATTAAGAGAGATGTATGTGTGCTGTAATCCCCATCAAGGAAAATGCAACTTGAGTCAGATTTCCTAAGTACTCCACTAGAAAAAAATCACATGGTGAATATTAAAATTAAATTTAAATGTAAATTGATTTTTATAGAACTTAGCTGAGTGACTTTTATGGAACATAATTTTCAGTATATGAATTCTGAGTTGAAACATGACTTTAAATACCATTATGTTCCTCAAAATGCACACAGGAAAGACATGAGGGCAAATAGAGTGGATCTTTTCCTTTATTAATGACTAATAATAAGCCTTACAAATGACAACTTGATTCACAACACCATTATAATTGAAAGATTTTGTTTGATTCTATTTTATATGAATATTTTGAAACAAAATCAATGGTTTTACATAAATCAATGGTTTTCATATTACTTCATATAACTTGAGATAATTCTGAATTACAAAGTGTATAGACTTTAGATATGTTCAATTTCTTTTTACTCCATCGGGTACTTCATGAGCATGCCCCCAGAGGCTGAAGTTACACAACCAGGAAAAAAAGGTATAACTTATCAAGAGGATGATTGCTATAGTAGTAAAACATTTGGGAAAATATTGCACCAAAAATTATTGTACTTAATCCAGCAATAAATACATAGTATTTTTGATGAAAACAAACAAAATATGAAACCATTCTCCTAATATTGACACCCACATATTATAAAGCATTCTTTTTTTTTTTTCCCCCAATCTGTGTTTCTCTTAATTTTAAAGAAAAAGAAAACTCTTAACTTTAAGATCTATTTAGTGGATCACCATAAAGCAGGGCATTAATGAATCATTGCTTAAGTATATAAAGATCAAAACACTAGAGGAATGAGCCATTTTATAAACCCTAACTATATTCAGAAATAAAATCTGTCTGTTTTGTGATCTCTAGGAATTTTATGTCACACATTATCATCTTCTTTTCATTTAATAGAAGCATGGGGAAAGAAAATGTACTATCCAGTCATGGCTGAGTTTCTTTATGCTTCTTTTCAGTTTCCTGGGCATTACTAGTAGCTTTTATTTCACAGTTGTTTCTTGTTTAAGTCTCACACAAGACGACAACAGCATGGGGCAAATCATTTTTGGCTTAATTTGAAATGCTGTTTTCAAGGTATTTTAACAGCAGCAATCCTCATATGAGCAAGTAAAGATCATAAATGTTATCTGAATCTCCCCAGATAATCTCTCACTACAAACGGCAAAACAAACACACATCAGAATTTGTAAAGTGATAAAGAAGTTGAGTATGTCTAAGCCATGGCAGTAGAGTCTGAACGTGGACATAAATTTATATAAATACCATTTGACATATTCTTTAAAGGAACAAGGTAAAAATAAGAAAAAGAAAAATACTTGCATATCAAAGTGAAACTGTGCAACTGAAATGGAATTTAAATTTATGCCCTCCAGGGGAAATACATGATAGATATCAAAAAAGTTAACAATTGCAAACTAATTGCACTTGTGTATGTGGTGGGGGTAGGGGGTGTATTTGAAAACAAACGAACAAACAATAAAAGACATCTTGTTATTGTATTAAAAAAATACTGAAATTATTTCTACAAAGATTTACTGATGACAACTTGTGAAGGGCAGAAACTGTGTCTTATAGATCCTCGTATCCTCTATTGCAAACAAATGTCTTCTTTCCTATTGGTGGAAGGAAAGAAAGAACAAATGAGATGGCCAATCCACCTACACTTAAATACAATCCATTTTATAATATTAAACACGTATATTGAGTAGAAATATTTTTTTTCTATTATAAAAACAAAACAAACAAAAAACCTCTTGCCATCAAGTCGATTCCAACTTATAGCCAGCCTATAGGACAGAACAGAACTGCCCCATATGGCTTCCAAGGAGCCGCTGGTGCATTTGAACTGCCGACCTTTTGGTTAGCAACCGAGCTCTTAACCACTGCACCACCAGGGCTCCTTTCTAATATAATTTTAGATAATGATAAACCTCTTAATCGTCACATTTTTTATTGCTAATCTTCATCACTTCCATTCAAGTATTTCATGAGTATTTGTTTGTATGTTTTTGAAATCTTGTACATTCTGGTAGTAATCTTTTGAGACCTGCTGTATTTATGGACATCTGATTATAGTGAATATTTGAATATCATAATTAAAAAATATTCTTGTATCCTTACCAAATCAAATTAATATGGTTAACAAAAATCTTTTCATGGAGAGGTACACTAAGCTTGCCTTTGGGCTTTTCTGTATATAATTTGTAAATAAATTCTAACCATCAAATTACCTAGTGAAGTTCTTTTATCCCTTGATCTTTATCCTATCCTTGCATAACTGAAACCCAAGATTATATCTACTTTTTTAAGCATGTGAATTACACTGATTTGTATCACTTGTTTGTAAATAAAACTCCATCTTTTTTTTCCACATAAAGTGCTCAAGCCAGATATTCTTTTCTGCATATATGTAATTGATGTTTATGAAATAATTGTAAAATTTACACTTAATTCTGTTATAATTATTATATTTTTGGTGGGAGAAGCTATTACCAAGACAGGAAAGTATACTTAAGATTTATTTATTCATAAAAAAGGGGGTACTGTTTGTACACTTTATGTTTTAATTTAAATTCTGCTTCTGAGAATAATATGAATGCATTTGGATAAATGTATTACTTTCAGAAATAATTTCTGAGAGTTACACTCAAATAAAAATATTGGAAAAAAATCTTATGTATGCAAGTTCTTGTAATTATCCCCAAACTTTCATTTCTTTGTTTTTGCTATTGCATTTATAAACACCTCACTTGTTCACCACTCACCCTAGCCAACCCTGCTTCAGTCATACATATACTTTAAATTTGATCCAAAGACAAAAAGACCTACTATTATCCACATAATTTTCATAAGTATATGATCAACTGTAAGTCTCTATAAATTAGATTTTCTATAAATGAATTTGACAACAGATTTATTTAAGAGCATATTTGCATCCAAAGCCATGTATTTATAAAAATGAAATAAAGTATACGTAGCATATAAAATTATTTTTTCAAAACAACGATCATTTTGAGGGAAATGTGGAAGACGAGAGAAGTAACCATGTAAAAACATATTTCCAAACATTTGGTTGTGATTGGGTGCCATCAGATAGATATGCTAAAACTGAATAGTATTTTTTGTGTGTGTGGGTTTGTTTTCCTTTTTTCTCCTTATGAAAATTGCCCTTAGCTCATATCCTTAAAAATGATTGTTGGAACTTACTGTGAAGAGATTTTTTGTGAAGAAAGATTTGTATTCTGTCATCACCTACCTTTTCCAGAACGAGGAATGCACCTTACCTTCAGACAGATCTAACCAGCACATCCTACTCTGTCTCCTCCTTTGAATTTAGTATTATGGTTTTCCACCCTAGATTAGAAGATATTAATTTTGTGTTTTTCTGTATATCTCATACAACTTTTCCAGTAAGGATCTTTCTATTTTTTTATACGCTCTCAACTTACATTGCCAACCTCCTTAACTCTATTAATATATTTCCAGTGTTTTCAATATCACTTATTTATCAAGAAATTATATTCCTGAGAACAGTGTGTGTGCTTCTGAAATATAACTTCCTCACTAACAGATGCCTCACTTTACTTAAATAATTGTGAAAAAAAAAAAAGATACTTATGTCAAGGAGAATACAATAAACCTACCTAGGATGACATTCAAAGTTCAAATGTTGAAGCATTTATTTTACATACCACAAATAAACATAATAAACTCAAAAAAAAAAAGAAAATGAAAAGATATGACAAAGACAAATACAAATTAAAGATATGTTTGTACACTATATCTTACCTATTAGATGGGCAAAAATTCAAACATGCAAAATACTTTGTTGCCAAGGCTCTGTGGAAGAAAGAACTCATTCATTTTAGGGTAAGAAAGCAAAGTGTTATAACATTAGGAAAGGAAAATTTAACAAATTACATATGCACACTGTTATTCCATTTCTAGAAATCTATCTTAAAAGACACTGGCATAAATACAAAAAATACGTATGGACAAGTATATTTGTTGCAACAGTGATTGCAATAATAAGCAGTGCATGGTGGATACAACTTATTGTCCATCAATAGATTGATTATACTGGACTACCACTTCATGAGGAGCCCTGGTGGCACAGTGGTTAAAGTGATCAAGGTGTAGTAGTAGGTTTGGCGTCTCCATTATTCCTGGTAACCCTCTCACCACTCACAAAAGTTTTGATTCCTAAACCAGTGACTTCTGCATCTGATAGGTTGGAGAGCTTAGTTCCCATTTGAGTAATGCTTACATTGAATTGAAAGATGAAGCCACTATTGGTCATTTTGGGATCTATATGCCATTAAATCAACATGTAAAGAAAGAGGCTACTTTACTAGTGATGGTGATTGATCCTGATTAGCCAGTGGATATTGGGTTGCTGCTATACAATGAAGGCAGAGAGGAAAATGTCTGGAAATGAACGGATTCTCTGGGGCAACTCTTTGAACTTCTAAGTCCAATAGTAAAGATTAATGGAAAACTCTAACACTCAAAAAAGGCAGAAATTTTGAGAAAAAATACCACTCAAAAATGAGAATTTATGTAACTCCAAGGTAAAGAACTCTGATCATATGTGGGTTTTACTGGGGTCAAGAGAAAGATGGAATGGTTAGTAGAATAAATAATTCATAGTTATCAACTATGGTATTATTGACAATTACAGCGATAGTGATCTCACTAGTTTGCATATTTTCTTTTTGCTTGTTATATGTGTTTATGTATGTGTGTGAGTGTAACTTAATTTAGTTTTTAGATAACAGAATGTTCAGTGGTACTTTGAAAGAAATTGAAGAGTAATTAATATAACTGGAATTAGATACAAAGACTGTTGAGTCTGTTTGCCTTCCCATATTTGGCATGGAGGGAAACTATTTTTATTTGAAAGAATGACATTTGGCACCTTGTTAGGTTTGAGCAATGATATATATATATATTATATACACATATTATATACACATATATAAGTATATATACACATATACATACATGTATATATATACACACCTACATACCTACATAGAGAGAGAGCTCTGTGGTGCACTGGTTAAGAGCTCAGATACTAACCAAAAAAGGCTAGCAGTTCAAACCCACCAGCTACTCTACTCCTTGGAAACCCTATGGGGCAGTTCTACTCTGTCCTATAGGATTGCTATCAGTCAGAATTGACTCGATGACAATGGGTTTATACATATATATATATATATATATATATATATATATATATATATATATATAGTTTCACTTCATCACAAGAATGGGGAGGCAAACAGTCTCAATGGCCATTGTATTTTTCTATCTATCTGTCTATCTGTCTGTCTATCTATCTATCCATCCATCTACCTACTTGTCTGTCTTTCTATCCCTCTATCTGTCTATAGAGAGAGAAGATAAGTAGCCAAAAGGGAGAACCATGCCAGTTATTAATTAATTATCTCTTTGCTCCAAGTCAATCTTTTTGTTGTTGTTGTTATTTAGACTATGCTTTGTGATACAGAAGCTGGACCCGTATACATTTTGATCTTTGTTTTTGTTTGTTTGTTTATAGAGAGTGCTGGAATGTCACTTGCTCACTGGTAAGGAGACACTGAGACACTCTCCTCTGTACTCCCTGATCCCGCTCTCTCCCTCTACCCTGACCTCAGACGTTTTCAGGAAAAAAAAATATATATATATATGTGTGTGTGTGTGTGTGTAGGAACAAAGTCTTACTGTTCGCGATGGGGACTGAAAACCATACACACCAATCTGCTCATTCTAGAGAAGTTTTGGTAAGGGAGGAAATAAAACTTCTTTGGATTTTTTAGACAAAGGCATCGATGTCCCAGTTCTGATGGAGTTTAGGCACATTTCACACCTGGAGAACAGACACTAACAGAATCTTGTGGTGTGGGGATTTTGGGGCCAAATCAATTACAGTTGTTGCTTCTATATCTGAAAGTATAATAGAAATTGATGAGTTATATGCTGGCAGTTTACTATACCACAAGGGTCAGAAGGAAGTTTCTTGATAGTGAAAAGGTGCATGCAGAGAATTGTTAGTGAGAAAAACTGTCTTGTAATCCCTCAATGTGATAAAGGGCAGTTATGGAAAAAAAACGCATCTAGCATCATACTCAATGGAGAAAGACTAAGAGAGTTTCCCCTTAAGATCAGGAATAAGACAAGGATGCCCACTCACACCACTGATATTCAAAATTGTACTGGGAATTCTATCCCATGCTTAATTTCTTCTATAACCCAGTAGTTTTTGAGCAAGGTGTTGTTCAGTTTCCACGTGTTTGATTTTTTTTTTTTCCCTTGCTTTTTCTCTTATTGATTTGTAGTTTTGTGGTCAGAAAAGATGCTTTGTAATATTTTGATGCTTTGGATTTTGTTAAGGCTTGCTTTATGGCCTGATATGTGGTCTATTCTGGAAAATGTTCCATGTGCGTTGGAAAAGAAAATATACTTGGCTGCTGTTGGGTGGAGTGTTCGGTATATGTCTATGAGATCAGGTTGGTTGATTGTAGCATTTAGCTCTTCCATGTCTTTGTTGAGCTTCTTTCTGAATGTTCTGTCCTTCACTGAAAGTGGTGTGTTAAAGTCTCCTACTACTACTGTGGAGCCATCTCTCTTTTCAATGCTGTTAGAGTTTGTTTTATGTATTTTGGAGCCCTGTTATTGGGTGTGTAAATATTTATTATATTTATGTCCTCCTGGTGTATTGACGTTTCAATCATTATATAATGTCCTTCTTTATACTTTGTGGTGGATTTTACTTTAAAGTCTATTTTGTCAGAGATTAATATTGCCACTCCTGCTCTTTTTTGAGTGTTGTTTGCTTAATATATATTTTTTCCATCCTTTGAGTTTTAGTTTGTTTTGTCTTTAAGTTTAAGCTGTGTCTCTTGTAGGCAACATATAGACGGATCGTATTTTTTAATCCAATCTGCCACTCTCTGCCTCTTTATTGGTGCATTTAGTCCATTTACATTCAGCTTAATTACTGATAGGTATGAGTTTAGTGCTGTCATTGTGCTGCCTTTTTTTGTGTGTTGTTCAGTTTCTTTGTTCCACTTAATTTTCTGTTCTGAGTCGTTTTGCTTTATGTATTTTCTTTTCATCTTTTTCATTGTTGTTGATTTTGTGTTTGCTGAGTCTTTATCTTTTTGTTGTTTTTTACTTTAATTTGTAGGATTGTTAGTTTTCTTTGTGGTTACCTTAATATTTACCCCTATTTTTCTAAGTTTATACCAGTCTTTTTTTTTTTTCTTTATATAGCCTTGACTTCCTCTCTATATGAAAAATCTGTGTCTACATTTTTGAAGTCCCTCTTTTTTGTTTTAATGTTGTCATCTTTTACATATTGGCATCTGTTTCCCTATTTTCAGTGTTTTAGCTTTGATTTATTTTTGTGACTTCCCTATCTGGGTTGATATCTGGTTGCTCTGTCCTGTGTTCTAGTCTTGGATTGTTATATGATGTTACTGATTTTCTAACCAGAGGACTTCCTTCGGTATTTCTTGTAATTTTGGTTTGGTTTTTGCAAATTCCCTAAATTTCTGTTTATCTGGAAATGCCCTAATTTTGCCATCATATTTGAGAGACAGTTTTCCTGGATATATAATTCTTGGCTGGTGGTTTTTTTCTTTCAAGGCTTTATATATATCATCCCATTGCCTTCTTGCCTGCATGGTTTCTGCTGAGTAGTCCAAGCTTATTCTTATTGACTCTCCTTTGTAGATGACTTTTTGTTTATCCCTAGTCACTCTTAAAATTCTCTCTTTATCTTTGGTTTTGGCAAGTTTGATTATAATATGTTTTGGTGACTTTCTTTTGGGATGTACCTTATGTGGAGTTCGATGAGCATCTTGGATAGATATCGGCTCATCTTTCTTGGATATCAAGGAAGTTTTCTGCCAACGAATCTTCAACAATTCTCTCTGTATTTTCTGTTATCCCCCTGTTCTGGTACTCCAATCATTCATAGGTTATTCCTCTTTATAGAATCCCACGTAATTCTTAGACTTTCTTCATTTTTTTTAATCCTTTTATCTGATTTTTCCTCAAATAAATTGTTATCAAATGCTTTATCTTCAGTCTCGCTAATTCTGACTTCCATTGTTTCATTTCTGCTCCTATGACTCTATTGAGTTGTCTAATTTTGACATTTTATTGTTAATCTTCTGGATTTCTGATTGCTGTCTATGGATTCTTGCAGCCTATTAAATTTGTCATTATGCTCTTCTCTAATCTTTTTAATTTCCTCTATTGTATTTTCTGAGTTTTGCTTAATTTCCTTTCTGATCTCTTGAAGAGTTCTGTATATTAATCTTTTGTATTGTGCCTCTGGTAATTCCAAGAAATTTTCTTCCTCTGGAAATTTCTAGATTCCTTATTTTGGGAGCTTGCTAAAGCCATCATGGACTGCCTGTTTATGTGATTTGATATTGACTTTGTCTCCAAGCCATCAATAAGTTATATTTATTCATTTTATGTTTACTTACTGTGTCCTAGCTTCTAATTTTGTTTTGTTTTGATATGCCCAGACAGGCTGCTCGTGTGAGCTAGCCCAGTCACCAGCATGCTTGAAGCTCCAACGTCCTGCCCCCAGGTGGCCAAAGCTGTCACTAAGTATATGAGCCCAGGACTCTGCTCACTGCTCCTGTATGGATTCAGCTCAAGTGTCCAGGTAGTCAGCCACCAAGTGTGCGGTGCATGCTCTCACCTACCATTCTAGACAGGCCTGGGTGATTGGTGTAGGCACAGTCGTCCAGCTGCATCAGGGAGAGACACCCTGAGCAAGGCATGGGGCTGACGGCCACCCCCGAGTGTCCAGGAGGAAGACTTGTCCCTGTTCCCTAGAGCACGTAGATGAGTTGGTTTTGCAGCCTGACCATGAGCACCAATGCTGTTGGCTGTAAGGAGTAGGGGGCACCTCTTATTCCTGAGCCCCTGTTGCAGGTAGCTAGGTGGCGTGGGTGGAGCCACCAGTCCTCACGCCCCTGATGTGGGTAGGTGAAGACCCTTCTTAATGGGCAGAGCAGTGTCTAATATCATGAACCTGCCACTTCACAGCTGAAACAGTTGAAGTTAGACTTCAGGTATATACCGTGTTGTACTGTGGTAATGAGGGCCTATGCTGTTGAAATGGGCCCACACAAGTCTATGCAGGTGGAAAGGGACTCAAAGTCCGTGGACTCCTATGCCTGTGCCTAGGCAAAGGAGCTGTGCCTACCCTGACTTCCTGGCTTAGGGGAGCCAGCAGTTTATTTTTTTCTCCTGTTTGTTAATTTATTCACTCTTTAAGGCTGGGAGAATGGCTCAGGGCATGTGATGGGTCCTACTTCTGGCCCAGGAGACATGGCAATTGCTGAAGCTGGTCTGGGACCCAGTGCAGTGCAGGGAGCAGAGAGGTAAATGGGAGAGAGGTTTTTCCCTAAGGAGGGTGTTTTTGATCCATGTGGTAGGTCAGATGCAAGTACTTATCTTTCGCTGATCAAGGGCTGCTTCTCACTTATCCTGGATGGCTGAGCAGACTCTCTTCTACTGGGTCTCTCCTAGTGTGGAAAACGCCTCCTGAGTGCTGCTGCTTGTCTGCCTCACTGCTCATCCCTGAGATGATCTGGGCTGAAGGGCTCAGGCTCTCATCAGGTCAGGTCTGGCAATTTCTTGCTGCTTCCAAATCATCTCTCCCTCTCCCTGCTACTCAGTCCAGTTCCTTAACTTTTCTTTGATGTTCAGGGCTCCTAGATTGTCATATATAATCGATTCACTTGTTTTTTCGGTTCTTTATTGTCAGAGGGAACACCAGAAGTGTCTGACTACTTGGCCATCTCGGTCCCATCCCCTGTATTGGAAATTCTAGCCAGAGTAATTATGCAGGAAAAAGAAGTAAAAAGTTATCCAAATCAAGAAAGAAGAAGTAAAACTATTCCTTTTTGTAGGTAACATCATCCTATATAAAAAAGTAGGAACCCTGGAAGCACAGTAGGTAAGAGCTCAGTTGCTAAGGGGAAGGTTGGCAGTTTGAATCCACCAACTGCTTTGTGGGAGAAAGATGTGGCAGTCTGATTCTGTAAAGACTACAGGCTTGGAAACCCTATGCGGAAGTTCTGCCCTCTGAGTTGGAAATGACTCAATGGCACACAAAAACAACACATAAAAAATATCCCAAAGAATCTATAAGAAAACTGTTAGAGCTAATAAATGAATTCAGCAAGGTGGTAGGGTACAATGTCAACACCAAAAAATCAGTCAGAGTTCTACACAATAGCAATGAGCAATCTGAAAAAGAAGTTAAGGAAACAATTCCATTTACAATTGCATCTAAATAAAATACTTAGGACTAAGTTGAATTAAGGAAGTGAAAGACTCATACACTTAAAATTATGAAACATTACTGAAAGAGTTTAAAGAAGACCTAAATAAATGGAAGGACATTCCTTACTCATGGATAAAAATATGTAATATTGTTAAGGTGTCAGTACTACTTAGAGCACTCTATAGATTTAACACAATAATCATCAAAATTCTAATAGCCTTCTTTACAGGCATAGAAAAATCAATCCTCTAATATATATGGAACTTCAAGGATTTCCGAATAGCCAAAGCAATCTTGAAAAGGAAGAATAAATAAGGAAGTCTCAGAATTTCTTATCTCAAACATACTGTAAACCTAAAATCATAAAAAGAGTCTGGTACCGGTATAGTGACAGACATACAGACCGATGGAATAGAAGTAAGAGTCTAGAAATAAACTCTTACATCTATGGCCAATTGATTTTTGACATGAGTACTAAGCCCATGCATTGGAGGAAAAAATAATCTCATTATAAATTGTGCTGGGACAACCAGATTTCCACACACAGAAGAATGAAGTTAGGCCCATACCTCACACCATATGCAAAAGCTAATTCAAAATGGATCAAAGACCTAAATGCATGAGCTAAAATCACACAACTGTCAGAAGAAAACACAGGGGTAATGCTTTGAAACCTAGTTTTTAAGAACAAATTCTAAGAAACAACACCAAAAGCACGAGCAACAAAGCACAGAATAAATAAATGGGACATCATCAAAAATAAAATTTTGTCGTCAGTGGACTTTATCAACCAAGTGAAGAAACAACCTACAGACTGGGATAAAATTTTTGGACCCATATATTGGATAAAGTTTTAATATTCAGAATATATTACAAACGACTACAACCTAACAAAAAGACAAACAACCCAATTTAAAAAATGGACAAAGGATGTGACAAGACATTTTACCAGAGAAAAAATACAAATGACCAACAAGCCCATGAAAAAATCCTCAATGTCATTAATCATTAGGGAATTGCAAATCAAAACCACAATGAGATATCACTTCACACCCACTAAGAAGGCTATGATTAAAAAATAAATAAATAAAAAGGTGTTGGTGAGGATGTGGAAAAATTAAAATTCTCTTTCACTGCTGGTAGGATTGTAAAATGGTTCAATTGCTGAGGAAAACAGTTTGGAGTTTCCTTAAAACGTTAAACATAGGAATTACCACATGGCTCAGCAATTCCACTCCTAGGTATATACCCAAAAGAATTGAAAGCTGGAACACAAACAGGCAGTTGTACACTGATGTTCATTGCAACATTGTTCACAATAGCAAAAAATGGAGACAATCTGAATGCCCATCAACAGATAAATGGATAAATAGTGTCTTAGTCATCTAGTGCTGCTATAACAGAAATACCGCCAGTGGATGGCTTTACAAAGATAAGCTTATTCTGTCACAGTCCAGTGGGTTACAAGTCCAAATTCAAGGCATCAGCTCCATGGGAATGCTTTCCCTGTTGGCTCTGGAGGAAAGTCCATGTCATAATTCTTCCTTTGGTCTGGGAGCTTCTCTGCGCAGGAACCTCAGGTCCAAAGGATGCACTCTGCTCCCGGCACTGCTGTCTTGGTGGTATGAGATTCCCATGTGTCTCTGCTCAACCTAGCCAAGTTGCTACACACATATGTGGGGGAACACAATTCAATCCATGACAAATAGTATGTAGTACATACAATAGCATATTACTCAGTTATAAAGAGAAATTAAGTCCTGGCAAATACTACAGCATGGATGAACTTTGAAAACATTATGCTGAATGAAAGTAGGTCAGTAACAAAAGGACAAATAGTGTATGATCCCACTTATGTGAAACATACAGAATAGGTCACTGTATAGAGACTAAAGTTATTAATGATTACCAAGGGCAGGCAGGAGGGAGGGGAAAAGAGGGACTCATTGCTTGCGGGGCACTGAACTTCTCTTAAGAGTGATGAAGTAATTTGGAAATTAACATTTTAGATAGATGAACAAAGTGATAAACATAATTAATGTTACTGAATTGTACATGTGAAGATGATTATGTTGCATATATATTTACCACAATAAAAAAGTAATATTTTTGGATCTACATCCCTAATCTATTAACCAAAATTGTTGTCCCAATTGCTTAGATTAGGGGCAAGGGGTGTTATTTATTAGCTTTAAAAGAATCCACCAATATCAAATTCAGCAGTGTTTTTCCTAAGAAGGTAAGAATAGATATACATTAGAATATCTGTTAATAAAATCCACTACATTAACTGGATAAATATAAAATATATGAAGATCAAAATCATGATAGAAAATATAGACTAAACTTCAGAATAAATAAACACTGGAAAATTAGAAACAGAAGGAAACTTCCTTAACTTGACAAAGGGAATCTATTTAAATCCTAGAACTAATATTATTCAAAGTGGTCAAACTTTAAAACATTCACATAAAATTAGTGAAAAGAAGACTACTTTATTCCAACCATTCAGCATTAGCTACAAGCTCTTTAACTATTTATGTAATACAGAATAAGGGAAGTGAGAATCATAAATATTGGCAAGAAATAAATGAAAATATCATTTGTGTAAAATATAAGTGTTTAATAGTATACCAAAACATCAAAAACATTTAAAGGAAATTTCTGAATGGAGAATCAGCAAAAATGAATAGCATTTATAAAATTGCAGTAACTAAATAGAAAATAGAATAGAAGAAATTTCCCATCAACAATAAGTGCAAGGTACATGGAAAAAGCTGATTTAGCAGACATTGGTAGAAATTTTACACTTATTATTTCTGAAAGAAGCTGACTAAAGGGTGAGACATATACAATGTTAAAGGATGTTAATATTCAACTTTATGAACATGGAAATGTATCCAAATTAATCTATGAATTGAAAAAATTTCAGTTAAAATTCTAACATTTTTCATACTTCATACATATATATACATGAATTAGAAAAAACAAAGAAATAGAAGGAAGCATTTTTTCAGGTAAAAAAAAATGATGTGAAAATTTTCCCAACAAACAAAATTTGACTTCTGCTTCAAACAGTATTGCAAACTACAGGTTTGAAAACCTTTCTCCCACAAATGCCTAGGTATACTACATAATACAAACACCCTTTAAAATGCCTACTAAACAAATTAGAAAGGAAGAGAAATCTAGAGAGACCTCAAATAAGGAGATTGCTGAACCCAGAGGGTAAACAAGCATTGAGGATATGGTTTATATTGTGGAAACTAGAACTGGCACTTCTAATAGCTAAACGAAGGAAGAGAAACCAGAGTTCTGGCCCGCATAATGTGAAGAGTGAAGAGTAAAAACAAAGAAACAAAACAAAGCTTATAATTAAAAAAAAAAAAAAAAAACCAAGATGTTTGAAAAGCCACATTTTCAAAGAAAAGGTAAACTAGGGAAAACAAAATAGCAATACACCTATTTTTAAGGGGAAACTTTGAAACAAACTGACATTGTAAAAGTGTAGAGATATATAAATTATCAGGATATATGTATATGATTAATTATGATAATTCACAAATATAATCCTGCCTTCATGATGTTTTCAAATTTACAACTGTATTTCTGCTGTGTTACATAAAAGAATTTAAAAGTCTTCATCCATATTGGTAGAACCCTGGACACAGTGAAAGGAAATGTATCTCTTTTCTAGAATAAAGCAGCTTTTCTCAATAGAGTCTATGTAACAGTCTAACATGAATTTAAGAGACAATAGTAAATTATTATAAGAGTAAGAAACACAAGAATTTATGTATTATGACTGAATGTTGACTATATTTTAGAGTAATATTATGTTTTACAATTAACTATATATACATATATATCAAAATATTTATCATAGTACAGAGAAATTTTAACATTAATTTTTTGTGTGTGTTTACGTATACATTACCAAGGATATACCATTTCAAGAATTCCTATATATACAGTTCAGTGACACTAGTTACATTCTTCAAGTTGTGCTACTGTTCTTGCTATCCTTTTCCACATTATTCCACCATTATCTTAAATTCACAGCCCGCTAGTTTCCCATCCAACATTTCCAGTTACCGTTGTCAATTTGATCTCACACAGATATTTCTTTAAAAGAGCTCAAAGCAGATGTACTTTATTAATTAAAATAAGCTATTTTTTGATCCAAAGAAGACTTCAAGGTATAGTTTTGGTTTAAAGATTAAAGATAATCTAAGGGCAATAGTTTTGAGGGCTCGTCCGACAACAATAGCATCAGAAAGTCTGAATTCCATTGAATTCTGTTCCATATTTTCCTCCTTTTGATTAGGATTCTTCTATACAATCTTTGATCAAAATGATCAGTAATGGTAGCTGTGCACCATCCAGCTCTTGTCTCTTGGCACAGGAGGCAATGTGAAACAGAAGTATGATAAATAATATTAAGCTAAATGATTTGAATACCCCTGAAACCACAACCCTAAAACTATAAATGAATCCTGTGCAGCGTTTGGTTATGCATAAGTTGCCCCAATACCTGCCCCTCTTCTTTCTCGTAAAAAAATATATACACAGTATTTGCCAATTTAATATTTTTTGGGTGTACAGCTTAGTAATATCAATCACATTAATTGTTTGTGCAATCATTATCCTTAAGTGATGCTAAATTCCCCATCACTATAAACAGAAACTAACTGCTTCCTAAATGGGTCCCCTTGTCCCCTCCCATCACTAATAAACTTTGGTCTCTATGTTTTGGTCTACTCTTGTCATTTTATATAAGTGACTCATACAATATTTGTCCTTTTGTGAATGACTTATTTCATTCAGCATAATCTCTTCAAGCTTCATCCATGTTGTCACATGTATAAGGACTTCATTTCTCTTTCTGGCTGAGTAGTATTCCAATGCATGTATGTAACACATTTTGTTTATCCATTTGTCTGGGTGGACATTTAGGTTGGTTCTACCTTTTGAATACTGTAAATAATGCTCCTTTGAATATTGGTGTACTTAAATCTGTTCTGGTTGCTGCCCTCAAGTCTCTTGAGTATATATCTAGGAGTGGGGTTGCTAGATCATACAGTAGTTCTATTTTTAGTTTTTTGAGAATCCACCACACTGCATTCCTACCAGCAACAGGTAAGGGTTACAATTTCCACACATTCTCGCCAACATTTGTTATTTTCCTTTTTTTTTTTTTTTTTTTAATACTAGCTGTGTTATTGGGAGGGAAGTGATAGCTCCTTGTGGTTTTGATTTGCATCTCTCTGATGGCTAAAGACATTGAGCATCTGTTTGAGTGTTTGTTGCCCATTTGAATACCTTCTTTGGTGAAATGTCTATTCAAGTCTTCTGCCTATTTTTCATTTGAGTTGTTGGTCTTTTTCTATTTAAGTTTTAGAAGTACTTTATATATTCTATATATTAGACCTTTGACTTTTATATAGTTTGCAAAATTTTTCTACCACTCTGTAGGTTGTATCTTCACTTTGTTGAAAAATTTCTTTGATGTGCAGAAATCGTTCATTTTGATGAGATCCCATTTATCTACCTTCTTTTTCTGTTGCCAGTGCCTTAGGTATCATCTCCAAATTTGTAAACAATATTATTTTTCAATTCTTCATAATTAATATATTGATGAATAACTTGTACTAAGTATGATTAAGAGTAATTTTCAGTTTTTCCTTCTTTATAATTGGTCCTTTTTTTTTCAAGTTATGGAAGGAAAGTGTCATACACTGTGAATATTAAAGCTGAAAAGAAGTTCTCCCATTGGATGGAAACATGGGCACCATGACAGGATGGTATTCAATGCCACCCCCATGCACTCTCTGTCCTCTCTGCTAAGAAGTTTACAAAGGTGTGTCTTAGGCTGTGTTCTCTAGAGAAGCAAAACCAGTAAAGTGTATAAATATCTATATAGAGAGATTTATATAAAGGAAATAGCTCACGTGGTTGTAGAGGCTGAAATGTCCCAAATCCATAGGTCAGGCTGGAGGCTTCTCTTGATTCACATAGCCACAGTGGCTGGCAAAACCAAGATAGGCAGCTCAGATAGCAGGGCTCTTGCTCACAGGCTGTGAATACCGATAAACCCCAAGATCAGCAGGCAAGCCTTCAGGTAAGCTGCTAGCTCAAGTCCCAAGAAATGGAGGTCAGATGAACAGGAGCCAGCTGCAGGATCCAGACTGAGCAAAAGCCCATGAGCCTTGCCAGAAAGTCTGCTTGTATTTAATGCAGACTACACCCCCAAGATAACTCCCTTTCAACTGATTCATTATTTACAGCAGATCCCGTCACGGAGGTGATCACATTATATCAAATCTCATCATGGAAGAGATCACATCATTATATGACTGCCAAACTATATCATAGCTACCAAACCAGTGAAAATCATGGCCAATTCAAGTTGACACACAACCTTAACCATCACAGTCTACCCCTTGTCAACTTGGCACATGTACACATCTCCTTAAACCATACATAATCTCTGAATAAAGACAATTATAAAGTCATACTTGTACCTAGCATGATGCAACAAACACATATACATTTGAATATGCACTAGGCCCTTTACATCTTATATTTTATAAGTGAAGTAAACAAAAATATTTGATGTACACATACAAGGCAGAAATATTCATAACAATTACAGGTCTTGTTTCTGCAACTGGTCACCAGGTTATAACTGGTAATTAGAACTACCTTCTTCTACAGTCCATTCAGTATTCCCTTTGCCTCAGTAAGCACGTCAGCTGGTTGTGACTTTTTGCCTGCTGAGGTAACCTAAACCTTCATTCCTTAAGGGTCTGGGCTGTTAGTAGTCGTATCAGAGTTGGATGGCTGTAGTTTTCCATTGACTTTAATCACAGGGCACAACAGCATAGGAGACACCATAAGGTATCTCCTCCATTCCAGACATATTCTTATTTATCTCCATTATGTAATATCAATCCAATATCTTCTTGGTAATCAGGACCAATCACACCAGCCAGTATGATAACTCTCTTCTTTTCCTGTTGATCCAGAGGCATAAGGAGCCCAAGGAAGCCAGGTGGCATTCTTAGCTTCCAGTTCAATGGAATCAGTGGTGTGTCTCCAGGTGGGAGCATTTCTCCATTTGGAACTAAGACTTATAGACCTGCAGAGCAAAAGGTCACAGAGACAGGCAGGAAGCAAAAATTTGCAAGTGGTTCACTAGGGTAATAGTGAGTGGTTCCACTCTCATTTCCACCCCTCTATTCCTGGACCCCTGAATCCTGGCTATGGGAGAAGCA
The DNA here is from genome assembly GCA_030035585.1 of Dugong dugon. NCBI lineage: Eukaryota > Metazoa > Chordata > Mammalia > Sirenia > Dugongidae > Dugong > Dugong dugon. The sequence continues at coordinate 42,917,783 of CM057477.1, read as the reverse complement.
GCATCATATATTGGACACTGGTTTAGAGCATATACAGTCTACTGGAGAACATTGCCTCAATCTTGCAAGGTATTGCCACCTAGCTGGCACTGTAATTGTGTCTTTAGAAGGCCATTCTATTGTTCAAACAAACTAGCAGCTTCAGTATGATGGGGAATATGGTAAGACCAGTGAATTCCATGAGCATAGGCCCATTTCTGCACTTCATTTGCTGTGAAGTGAGTCCCTTGATCCAAGACAATGCTGTATGAGATACCATGATGGTGGATAAGGCATTCTGTAGCTCCACAAGTGGTAGCTTTGGCAGAAGTATCATGTGCAGGTAAGGCAAATTCAGATCCAGAGTAAGTGTCTATCCAAGTAATAATAAAATGCTGCCCTTTTCATGATGGAAGTGGTCCAATGTAATCAACCTGCCACCAGGTTGCTGGCTGATCATCTCAAGGAATGGTTCCTATCTGGGATTCAGTGTTAGTTTCTATTGTTTGCACATTGGGCACTCAGAGTGGCTGTAGCAAAGTCACCCTTGGTGTGTGGAAATCCACGTTACTGAGCCCATGCATAACCTCCATTCCTGCCACCATGGTCACTCTGTTCATGAGCCCTTTGAGCAATGATAGAGTGGCTGGGGAAAGAGGGTGGCTGGTTTCCACAGAACGTCATCCTGTCCACTTGACTGCTAAAATCCTCCACTGCTGAGGTCACCCTTTAGTGAGCATTCATGTGAGACACAAATATTTTCACTTCTTTGGCCCATTCAGAGAGGTCTATCCACATACTTCTTCCCCATATCTCCTTGTCTCCAGTTTTACAATCATGTTCCTTCCAAGTCCCTGACCATCCTGCCAAACCATTGGCCACAGCCCATGAATCAGCATACAGTCACACTTCTGGCCATTTCTCCTTCCAAAGCAAAGCAAACAACCAGCTGCACTGCTCAAATTTCTGCCCATCAGGACATTTCCCTTCACCATTGTCCTTCAAGGAGGTCCCAGAAGGGGACTGTAGTGCTGCTGCTATCCACTTTTGAGTAATGCATACATATCGTGCAGAACCATCTGTAAACCAGGCATGGGTTTTCTCTTCCTCAGTCAACTGATCATAAAGAACTCCCCATGAGGCCATAGGTGCAGAATGGGAGATGGAAATCAATGTGACAGTAGTGGAGACCATAGGCTTTTGGGCCACTTCCTCATGCAACTTACTTGTCCTTTCAGGTCCTGCTTGGGCCCAATCTCATATATGCTGCTTCCATTTACTGATGGAGTGCTGCTGTGCATGTCCAACTTTATAGTTCTGTGGGTCAGACAACACTCAGTTCCTGATGGGCAGCTCAGGCCACAGGATGACTTGGTTGCCCATAGCTAAGTGTTCCGTCTCTGCTAAGGCTCAGCAATAAGTCAAAAGCTTTTTCTCAAAAGGAGAAGAGTTAGCTGAAGAGGATGGCAGGGCTTTGCTCCAAAATCCTAAGGGTCTTCATTCCATTCACCAATAGGGCCCTGCCAAAGACTCCAAATGGCATCTCCATGTGCCACTGACACATCAAGCACCATTGGATCAGCTGGATCATATGGCCCAAGGTGTAGAGCCACTTGCATGGCAGCCTGAACCTGCTGCAGAGCCTTTTCTTGTTCTGGGCCCTATTCAAAAATAGCAGCTTTTTGAGTCACTTGATAATTAGGCCTGAGTAGCACACCCAAATGAAGAATGTGTTGCCTCAAAAATCGAAAGAGGCCCACTAGATGTTGTGCATCCTTTTTAGTTGTGGGAAGAGCCAGATGCAATAATTTATTCTTCACTTCAGAAGGAATATCTCAACAGGTCCCACACCACTGGACCCCTAGAAATTTCATTGAGGTAGAAGGCACCTGAATTTTTAATGAATGTATTTCCCACCCTCTAGCACACAAATGTTTTACAAATAAGTCTAGAGTCATTGACACGTCTTCCTTACTAGGTCCAATCAGCATAACATCATCAATATATTGGATTAGATGTGACATCTTGTGGAAGGGAAAGGTGATCATGGTTCCTGTGGACTAAATTATGCCTTAAGTCCATACAGGTCAGGCTATTTTGATTACTGCTTTTGTTCCACTGTCCATTATGATAACCATGCTCAGCTTGTCTTTGTTGATTGAGTGCCGCCACTTGGCCCCCATCACCATAAGTTTTAATCAGCCTCATTGTAGTTAGATGTCTTATTTCAGTTAGGGCACTTTCCACGGTCCAATCTGACTTACATAAAATAGCAATCACAGCAGTCTTCAAGGATGCTGGGGCTCCCTTCACAAATTTGTTCCTCACTGTTGTGGTAAAAGGTGTGCCCTCTGGGCACTCCATGTGTGGGTCTGTGAGTCTAACTTGATAAATCTAATCTAGCGTGCCAGTTTCCCCAAGGCTTTGGATACTTTCTTCTACAGTATATGAAGGCAGTCTGGTACTTCAACTTTATTTAGTGTAGGCCACTGCATAATCCATGCTTCAGCAACCCAAACAAAAAACTATTAGATTCTGTCCTAACTTCTTGAGCTGAAACATTGAATGAAGAATCTGTGCTTAGTGGACTCATATCAATAAACTCAGACTGACCCAACTGTATGTTCCTTGCACTATTATCCCACAGCTGTAATAGCCATTCCCACAGATTTCCCAGGTTTCTGTTCATACATATTAGAAAAGTCAAGCAGTTCCTTTGGAGTGTAGCTTATATCCTCCTGGATCACACTTTGTCCTTTACCTTTTGGGGCTCACCAGGACTTAAGTATACTTATAGGTGTAAAGGAAACCCTGGTTGCCTAGTGTTTAAGTGCTACAGCCGCTAACCAAAAGGTCAACTCTTCAGATCCACCAGGCACTCCTTGGAAACTCTACGGGGCAGTTCTACTCTGTCCTGTAAGGTCGCTATGAGTCAGAATCAACTGGATGGTAATGGGTTTTTTATAGGTGTAGAAGCCAAAATTGGTGGTGGGGAGTTGTTTTGAGAATATTCAGCATTGTCTTGTAAGGCATCTGCCTAAGGCAATGCCCCAGGTGATGACTCGTATGACTGCCAAACTACATCATAACTGCCAAACCACTGAGAATCATGGCTTAGCCAAGTTGACACAGAACCTTAATGATCACAATGTGTTTACAAAATAATAACAAAAACTTATCATAGAAGCATTATTTAAGAAAAAAAAATCTTAATTTATAATTGCTATGGGAAAAATAATAAAAGCTTTATTCGTTTATTTTTCCATCAGTTTTCCTAATCAAACTATAACATCACTGTAGTCTTAATTATTTTTTACTATTTACATAACTGATTTACTCTCTCAGGCAGGAGGTAAGGCATAAACAAAGTGTTCAGTCTGCTAAGGTTAGGTAATCAATTTCCTATCCCAAAAGACAAAATTAATAGCACAGAGGCTTAATACTAAATACAAGCAGCTGCCTTTGTAAGACTAAAGATTTTCTAGGGAATCCTGCAATAACGGAGTAGGTAGGAAACAGAATCCTATATATCTCCATCGCTGAATTTTGTAAAAGCTGCCTAGGTGTTTTTTAACTACAGATAAAATGAGGATTAATTTTGCTTTGATTCAAGTAATCGCTATTAAACAAAAATGTATCTGAAGCTAAACATGGAATAGTTTTGTTTTTGTTTTGTTTTTTATTGCACTTCAAGTGAAGGTTTACAGAACAAATAGTTTCTCATGAAACAGTAGTACACATATTGTTTTATGACGTTGGTTAACAACCCCCCGACATGTCAACCCTCTCCCTTCTCGACCTTTTTTTTTTTTTTTTTGGTGAAAATATACATAGCCAAAGATACGCCATTTCAAAAATTTCTACATGCACAGTTCAGTGACATCAACTACGTTCTTCCAATTGTGCTGCTATTCTCACTTTGGATGAAGGTTTACAGAACAAAATACTTTCTCATTAAACAGTACACATGATGCCCTATGACAATGGTTAACAACCTCACAACACATCAACACTGTCCTTATTCAACCTTGGGTTTTTGATAAAAGAATATTTATTTTTGTTCTGCATGTCATTTGAGATTTTATCCTTACTAAATTTAACTCTAATTTTAATACATCTAAGAATTTCAACAGTCTACCTGCTATAAACCATTTAATGCAAGTATTTATTTAATTTAATTAGTAATTTAATGCAAGTGTTAATGTTCAAGAAATAATGGTCAAGGTTGTATCATTTCATCTTACCTATTCAGTCTGATTCTTACCTATTCTGATCAAATAATCTGAGAAACTGGACTATATGAAGATCAAGAAGCATCAGGATTGGAGGAAGGCTCATGAAAAACCTGTGTTATGCAGATGATACAACCTTGCTTACAGAAAGTGAAGAGGACTTGAAGCACTTACTGATGAAGATCAAAGACTACAGCCTCCAGTATGGCTTATATCTCAGCATAAAGAAAACAAAATTCTAAAACTGGACAAATATGCAACATCATGATAAATGGAGAAAAGATTGAAGTTGCCAGGGGTTTCATTTTACTTGCATCCACAATCAATACCCACGGAAGCAGTAGTCAAGGAATCAAATGACATATCGCATTGGGTAAATCTGCTGCAAAAGACTTCTTTCAAGTGTTAGAAAGCAAAGATTTCACTTTAAGGACTAAGGTGAGCCTGACCCAAGCCATGGTATTTTCAATCATCTCATACACATGCAACAGCTGGACAATAAATAAGGAAGATCTATGAGGAACTGATGCCTTTGAATTATGGTATTGGTGAAGAATATTGAATATACCATGGACACCAAGAAGAACAAATAAATCCATCTTGGAAGAAGTACAGCCAGAATGCTACTTAGAAGAGAGGATGGGGCGACTTTGTCTTATACTCTTTGGACAAGTTATCAAGAGGGACCAGTGCCTGGAGAAGGACATCATGCTTAGTAAAGTAGAGGGTTAGCGAAAAAGAGAAAGACCCTCATTGTCTACAACAACGGGCTCAAACATAGCAATGATTGTGAAGATGGTGAATGATTGGCTAGTGTTTTGTTCAGTTGTACATAGGGGTCACTATGAGTTAGAACTGATTCAACGGCACCTAACAACAACAGCAATTAATGCTCATATTCACTATTTCTAAATATAGAGAGGAAAATCTTACAATTTTTTATAACTATGCTTATTTTTAGAAATGAAAATAATCGCATGCATTATTTCTTTTCCATAACTTCATACAATGAAGTAACACTTTATGAAGACTGATTAAATATAGACAATTCTTATGTTTAATACTATAGATCAATTTCATTTCATAAGAAAACACATATGCAGTTTTAGTTTTCTCTAAGGGTTTTATTTTAAAATATACTGATGTAAAGTAACGCATGACTATTTCAAATCCTCTTTGGTTTTAATTCTAGGTATGGTACATGCAGGCACATTATATAAGTGTTTGCATAGATTATAAGCAAGGGCATCAGTAACCTTAACACAGAAGTTATTCTCCTGTCATAATTAGATAATTCTTTCCCCTTTTTTTAATGTTTAAAATATTTTAGCAACATTCAACAGTTAATCAAGCACTTCTTCTTGAAATACTGACTTTTTTTGATCTCACCATACTTCATTCTTCATGGTGCTAGCCATTCAACCTAATATGTCAATACTAGAATTCCATCTGACACTTTTATTTACTCAAATTCTTTGTATCGCTAGCTTGAAATATGTATGTTTATGTCTTTAAATTCATTTGTTATCATCTTTCAAAATTATATCTTCTATTGGTAAAATCCAGACTCACATATTCAATCACATTCTTAATTCGAGTTGTATATGTATCTTAGACACCTTAGCAGTGATATGTTCACAACTGAATGCTTGATTGACCTCCGATCCTACCATTCCCCATCTCCAACCCGTCCCTGGCCCTCCACAGATTAGTGAAGCAATCAGTCTTTTTCCAGCATTCTCCGTTTCAATAAATTTGATCTTCATCTAACTGATTGGTTCTTCCTAAAATTTAAAGATTTAAGGATTATCTTTCACTTAAGGATTTAAGGATTATTTTTTCTGTCCATTTCCTCTCTACTTTGGTCTTCAAAATTTCACCTATTTCTAGAAATCTAATATCTAAAATAAATCTTACAGGCATCCTCTGTTCTTCATAGTCCCAGCCACCATTCCAATATCGCCACCAGTATCTCATATCATTTCTAACCTCCAACATGTTTTCCTTTTTCCACTGTTAGCTCCAATGACCACCTCCAATTTATTCTCCATAAAGTAGAGTTATTTTTCAATGAACACTATACTCCAAACTTTTTGTGGTTCAAACACTTCAATAATTTTCCATAGTTATTAGACTAATTCACTAAGTCTACAAGTTTGTTTCATGCTTCTGTATCATTTTCTATTATTGCCTACTAATTCCTGTTCTGTAACTTTCTCCTTCATACACAAGCTCTAGCTGCTGCAACGTTTTCTTTTCTTTTTTTTATGTTCCTTGAATACAACAAAGTATTAATTACCCCAAAGCAATTGTTCTCCCCTTTCTGTAGAATGTTCTACCCTCATTCTTCACTTGGCTACCTCTTACAGCCTTTCATTTTTCAAATACACCTAACTTGATTCTCAAATCCAAAACAGATATTCCTGTTATACTCACTTGTATTTTTCTTTAGTTTCTTTACATGTCCGCTATTAATCTGTTTAACTATATGTTTATCACTCTCTTTCTCTCTTCCTCTCTCCCCCCGATCCTCCCTCCTTCCGTCCATCATCCGTCCATCCATCCATCCACACATTAGGTAGCTGTGATCTATCTATTTATAGTCATTTCTTTAGGTTCCCCATTAGAATTTAAGCATCATGATGGGGTGTGAATCTGTGTTTGTTTTCTTTAATCATCATACTCCCAGAGGCTCTTCCAATGCTGGAGGGTCAGTTGGCATTAAATATTTGTTGAACAAATAATAAAAATGATGAATCAACAAATGAATGAACAAACTCATGTATGTATATTAATTATAATATTTTCTAATTTCTAATATAGTTATGTTTAATAATAATTATGCTTGATAGATTTTTTAAAGTTGATTCAACAGCAAAAATGTGTACGCACTGTTATCTTTATATTTAATGCCAAAATATGGTTACAAAGAACATTATTTATGTTCAAGTATAATAAAAAGTACAAGTAAAAGAATAATATTATCTTAAATAATAAACCTTTTGATGTACTCTGAACCTGTGGACATTAAAATGATAACAAAAACTATACTATTCAACTAATTTTGCCTTATTTCACAGCAAGATATTTCTTCTTATTTATCGAAAATAACTGAGTTTTCAGCATGTCTTTGACAACTGAAATTTTCAGCTTTTATCTTCACATAACTATTAGGTAAATATTATAAAATATAACAAAATAAGGGAATATATATGCAAATGTACATTTTGTGCAATCATCTAGAGCTTCTAAAAATATTTATAATATTTTTCATGCTTTTGTAATTAGCAAAATTTAGATGGTTGCACATACTTCAAACTTTGAAAATAGCAATGATCTTACATTCTAACAGTAAGATGCTATTATCATATTAAAGTGTAGGTTTATCCACATGTTAATAAATGTTTGCTGATTTAATAATTATTGATAACAAATAAATTCTAAGTACCTACTAACCTACTCGAAAGTATTTTCAGTGTTCACTAAGTCAGCAGGAGACTTTGAAGATGTTTTGCCTCTTTACTTTGAGCAGCCACTTCTGAGAAGGTTGATGGCAGAGAAGGATTAAATATGCATTATAAAACATCAAGAATGCAAATAGTACCACTTTAATACTTCATTTATTACATAGATCCCTGAAAATAGACGAACAACTCATTGTAACATTTAATAATAAAATGCTGTTTATTATCATTATGATTTTATCATGCACTCTTAATATACAAATATGCACTAAATTAAATTCAGCAAGTAAGTATTGACAATCAACCAGGCTTGGTACCATGCTTCACAAAATTATATTACCTCTGACTTCAAGGAGCTTACAACCTAAAAATGAGAAAATAGTAACATAGAGTTATAACATAACTGTATTAACTGTTCTCAGAGAGATTTCAACAAAGTCAAACAAAGCAAGAAAAGGGAAGGAATTTATAACTGCCCTCATGTACTAGAAAATTTAGGACAGGTAGTGTTTGAGCTGGATTTAAAGCATGAGTGGTTAGATAAGTGAGTTAGTATGCGTTAGCATGAATAGTTAGATAAGTAGTTAGAAATGGTGAGTTGGGACATTTTTAGAAGGGGTAAAACTATAGACAAAAGTTTGCAAAAAGTAAAAATGTAAATGACAAGTGGTTTGATCTAGCTAGAATCTGTAAGTTTTTAGTAGAAAATAGAAGTAAAAAGAAAGATTAAAGTTTGATCTTAGAGAAATTTATATTTCACATTAAATGGTTTGGATTTTATTTTAGAGTCAATGAGACGTCACTGAACATTTTAAAACATTGAAGTTATGATCAGATCAGTATTTTGGAGAGATAGCTTTATTAAAATATGAAAGTACTACAAGAGAAAATAGGTTCATTCACACATAATTCGATGTTCTTACTATCCTCCACCACCCAGAAGAAATGGCCAGCTGAAAGTTCATTTAAGGAGTCTATGCTGCTGAGGTGCTGTGCCACATGATAGGATAATAGGATATATGCCTTAAGTCAATGGTCTGTATACAGTGGCATCTATCCCATAGACAGAATGTATGGGAACCAAGGAATGAGGTGGGAGTGGTTCCTCATACAATTAACATAATCAATACAATGAAGGAAATTTTACTTTTATTCCCTCTGACTTTAGTGGGCTGGAAGGTCCTGGTGTTCAAGGGATAAATACTTCTCTATAGAAGCCAGTCAAATTTATAATAAATTGGAAGCTGAGATTTTCATCTGGGCATTTTGGGATCATCATGCCACTGAACCTAAAAGCAGAGGAGAAAGACGCTGTTCTAACTATAACAAGAATAAATAGACTCACTGCCTCACAATAAAAAACCCATTTCCACTGAGTCAGTTCCAACTCACGGCGATGTCATGTGTTACAGAGCAGAACTGCTCCATAGGGCTTTCTTGGCTCTAATCTTTGTGGAAGCAGATCACCAGGCCTTTCTTCTGTGGCACTGCTGTCTGAGTTCAAACCTCCAACCAGTCCAGTCAAAACATCTGCACCACCCAGAAACCTCCTGCCTCACAATAAGGACAATGAAGTGTTTGTTACCAGTAGGACTCACTGTGGTGCATTTTAATTCTCCTGTCCCGGTAGTCCCAATAGGACACTTTGGAAACTCGACAAAGACATTAGATTTTAAGTTTTGTTTATTTTTGTGCTGCCAGCAGCTAATTAAGGAACTGATAATTTGTAGGACTTCAATATATAGCAAATGAATTTAAAGAAAAGTCATAAAATTCTACTGCATTCTTCTTTAAAAATCAAAGGGTGACAAATACATCTGTGTGTTTTATCTTATAAAAATTACAGTAATCAATACTATAAAAACTTTTTCATGTGCATATAAAAATTATTTTGTTTTTATTACAATGCTGCTGAATTCAAACTTAAACTTGCATCATAAATTGTATAAAGGAAATATTTCATGATTTGTCAGTATTTCAAAAGTGGAAACCAATATTATTAAATTTCTGAAGATCCACAAATAGTTATTCATTGTGTTTGTGCATTCATTGTGGCTTTCAACCTTACACTAAATAACGTACAAGAATTCGTTATTTTATCAAAGATTACTAAAGTGAATCCTTAAAAGAAATTAAAACAACATAGAAGTAAATGTAGTAATTTGCTAGGGTCAACAAACTTTATATATTAAAGCTCAGAATGTTTTACTTATTATTTCATTTTCCTAAGCACAATCTACCAACTACTTAAATGTTGACTTAGTTGAGTATATTTATAAAAAGAAAAGGAGGGATTTTAAAAAGATGCTGATATACACTGAAAGAACATTTTGAAGTATAGATTTGTTTCTGCTTTAACTTTGAAGCACAGGAGTTTGCGTTAAAAAATAAGCCCCACATCATAATTTCTCTTTTTATCTTAAATTTATTTCAACATTATTTCTGATAAGTTCAATATTTAATTAAAAAATTACTAACATGTACTCATTGTGGCATTTCATAGATGTTCACAAAGATTGTCATAAAGGAAAGAGAGAAGTGTTACTATTTATATTCATATACACATACTGTGACATGCTTGTTCTTCATTACTTGTGCCAAAATTTCAAGACTGCCTTCAATGTCAGCGACTGAATATATTTTTTAGGGTAGAAATGAAGAAATAGTCTAAACATCTATTTTCTCCCCCTGAGAAGTATATAGGAAAAACAACTCTGTAGAGGTACTATTAGCTAGAAACTATCACAAACTTATAAACATGAATTTTTCACTTTATTATTTCCCCAGTGGTATAGTGTACAAAAAGGACTGATTTCACATGAGAGATAGAAAACTCTGGGCTGATATAATAAAGACAACTGGTGAAAATATGAATTATTTTATTATTAAGTAGAAATATAAAATATACATGAAACAATATTTTATTATTTGATTTGAAAATAAATTTTTATTGGTATATATTATGTATTTCTTTATCATCTCAAAGGCATTCTCTTAAAAACAAATTCCAGGAATGCCATTTTGTCATATGCAATTCTAAAAACTAATTTACAGAACAACAGTCTAGCAAAATCCCCGTCTGAAATATCTCTGAATAAAAGTAAATTGATGGATATATACTTTATACGCAATTCAAAATCAAATGGGTTTGTCACAGAAAATTGGAGGAACTTGGCTATAGTCGTTTTTTCTATTTATATTATTTTGCATTGATACATTTTGTGCTCTTTCTTGATGTGAGCTTCTTAGGGAATTCTTTGTAGAATTGGTCCTCTTGTTTCCCCATATTATGTACACTATGTGAAACAGAGTTTGCCTGGCTTTCCATTTATGCCATATGGGCCATAAATTCATCCATTCTTTACTTGCCCCAGTTTGTTTGTTGGCCTAGTAACATACCCTTGCAATTTCAGCAGTGTTTGGCACATAAATACTCTTAATAAAAGAATTAATGGCATTTTTATTGCTATAAATAATTGTCAGATTACTTATATTACAAACAGACTCTTATTTCTAGTCAATAATATCAAAGTACTAATCTCAACACTCTATTTCAGAAACACAAATTCAATTCACCTTAAAAAATTTTCCATTACACACCACAAGATCATTTTTAACAGTTTAGTTTGTGCAGTGTAGTTGTTTTCAATTCCTTTAAGGTATACACTATTAGTTTTAATTCATTTTTTTTCTGAATAAGGATATTCTTAAAAAAAAAAAAAAAAACCAAACCGTTATACCTTGTTTTATATGTGAACTATCAATCTGTAACTTATTTTCTTTTACAGTCCAGATTTCTTTAACAATGACACCGATGAGACATCCATATCACCAGGAAAGGTGTGATTGTCATTAATATACTGTTTATAAATACAGAATGCAAAGCCAAGTTATTCCATTTCAAACCACTTATTTCATGTCCCAAATGACTCTTCCAAGTTTGGATGCAATTTTTTAAATCAATAGAAAAAAAAAATATGGCTGAAGTACAGCAGTATACAGAACAACAAGATAAGTGCACAGTAAGTGTGGTCTTTCATTCTTTATATACACAATACCAGGACAAAGGTAATCGACAACCTGGTTATGACTTTTACTAGAATTAAATTTCCAAATGATCTAACTTCACAGATTTAGAAATAGAAACTTCCCCAAAAGTTTGCATTATAAACAAAATATGCAAATTTTTGTAGCATTTCTGCTTAAAAAGCATGTTTCACATTCATAGAAAAACAATGAAGAACCAAAGTAATCCTTAAAACATGCACCAATGAGCACAATAGCGTCTCAGTTTTCAAGTTAACTGCATAGCACAACAGCATTACCACTGAGTCTGAAGAGCAGTCACCAAGTCTCCATTTCCTAAATGCTTTTTTTTCAGCTGCTTATTAAAAAAAAAAAAAAAATTCCTTATCCTATTGCATTCACGTGGACATTTTTGCAGCCACAACTCTGCTTCTGGCACTTTCCGGTGTCAGAGGCCACCATCTGGAAGGTGGTAGTGTATAGTAAATGAGTTTTAACACAATCGATTGTGTTGGTTTCCTCCAGAGGGAAGAACCCTTAACTGAAAAGATTCTTAGTACAGCAATGCATTTTGCAGACCGAGAGCCTGCCCTATTTGCTATATACACACTTGCCACCAGCTGTTTTATGCACTCTTGGCTCTCCAGCTGAGACAATTAAGGGAAGGGGATTTGGCATTCAGTATAAATATGAGATAAGACTCTGGAGCTGTTTCCAGGTTGGCAGAGCATGGAACAAAAAACAAGGCTCTGCTTGAATAAAGACTTTAATCTTATAGGCAACGATCGAGGAATAAAATAAGCAGACACTAGGATAATGGGGGGAAATATGGAAGCCTGGCCATCAGCAAAATATTTTAAAGTAAATTAAATACGGAAAAATAATTGTATCCTGCCAATCAGAAGAGGAGAGACAATGTTAAATGCTTGGGTGAGGGTGGCAGATTGGGATATTTTATACTTTAATGCTGCTTTTTCCTTACGCTACATCTAGTTAAACGTTATCTGTTAGAGCTATATCTCAATTCTGCTTATATCATCTACTGAGACGTTGAGCTTCATTTCCTATAAAGAAAACAGCACTGGGGAAGAATTTTATGAAATGATGAATGAGCTAAGTATAAATTCTTTATTAGAACTATTGTTATGAGTTACCAAAAACTAACAAACAAAAAGACTGGCTGGTGATATTTTAGCTGCAGTACTCATCCAGTAAACATTCTCACCTTTGTACTTTGTTTTCTGCATAGAAAATCTATAAAAACATACACTAAAATATGAATTGTTTTCTTCATTTTTGAGGCTATGATTTTTTCTTCTTTCTACTTTGCTTTACATTTTCTAAAATCAAGGTCTTATTGTTAAAATGGAAAAATAATAAAATACAAAATAAGACAGACTTTTGCTCATCTCATAAAATCAGCGACTGAAACAACTGTAAGTAGACTTATAGGCTTGCTTCCAGGGAAAAATAAAATACCATAAATGTGAAGATAATTCCAAATGCTATATGCTCTGCCCTGATTTCCAATCAAAACACCAGAATTATATCAATAATTACTTACTTGATACCTCAGTAAGGTAAACATACCAAAATTGAAAATCCAAAAGGAAATTCTTGTTTCTGCCATCTCAAATTGCATTTTCACTGATTTCTCAATTTTATGAAAACTGCACTAGCATGTAATTGTCCAAGGAAATATAAGCACCCTGTTGTCATGCCTGAAATAGTTTTGTTCCCCTTAATACTTTCTTTCTCACAAGAACACTCTCTCAGATTCAAATTCATCAGAAAATCCTGTTTTTTTTCTACCACGAAATATATACAGACTCCGCCTATGTTCTTACACATATGTTATTACTACCCTAATTAAAAACAACTGTCAAATCTCACCAAGATAATTGCAATAAAGAAAAAATAATAGAAAGGAAAGAAAGAAGGAAGAAAGGGAGAAAGGCTAGGAGGGAGGAAGGAAGGCTGAATCTTGCCCTGGTTTATAAAAGAGTTGTATGATCTAGCCCTTATCTTACTACATCCACATTGTAATTTTAATTTTTCAAATATGAAGAGCTCTTAGCCACTTAAGGGCGTTTGAAACAGGTGTTTTCCTTTCCTAGAATATCTTTCCCCTCATTTTTATATGCCCGATCCTTTAGCCTTCATGTCTCTGCTTGAAATGCTAGCCCATTCAAGCTAAGAAAAAAATCTGTAAGTCACTATCACATCATTTATTTTAAATCTCTACCCAGCACTTAATACTAGCTGACATATTTATTTTATGTGTGTGCATATTTATATGTACATGTATATGTATGTGTATATATATAAATATATATGTATTTGTTGTTGTTGTTAGCTGCCTTTGACTTGGTTTCAAATCATAGTGACTCCGTGTACAACAGAACGAAACATTTCCAGGTAACTGTGCCATCCTCACAATCATTGCTATGTTATAGCCCATTGTTGCAGCCACTGTGTCAATCCGTCTTGTTGATGGTCTTCCTCTTTTTCGCTGACCCTCTACCTTACCAAACATGAGGTCTTTCTCCAGGGAGTGCTCCCTCCTGATAACATGTCCAGAGTACGTGACACGAAGTCTTGCCATCCTCACTTCTATGCAGCATTCTGGCTGTACTTCTTCCAAGACAGATTTGTTTGTTCTTCTGGCAGTCCGTGGTATATTCAATACTCTTCTCCAACACCATGTTTCAAAGGCAAAAATTCTTCTTCAGTCTTCCTTATTCATTGTCCAGCTCGTGTGCATATAAGGCGATTGAAAATACCATGGCTTGGGATAGGTGCACCTTAGTCCTCAAGGTGACATATTTTGCTTTTCAACACTTTAAAAAGAACATTTGCAGCAGATTTGTCCAATGCAATACATTGCTGGATGCCTTCATGGCTGCTTCCATGGGCGTTGACTGTGACTCCAAATAAAATGAAATCCTCGATGACTTCAATACTTTTTTCTGTTCAAAATAATTTAATATTTTTCTGAATATCCAGATTATTAGCTTCTTAAAATTGTAGTTTGTTTCAAAATTATTATTACTTTATTTTATTTTTTTTTAGCTAGCATTCATAGAGAGTTATTAGGCAATATGTTACAGTAGTGCATATCTTGCATTTATAAGAATTTCTATCCTTTCTCCTAAATAGATTTGCTGGGCTGGAAATAAGCATAGATTGGAAAGCAACATGCAGCTATTGTAAAAGAAATTAAAGAGTGGCAACCACAAGCAGAATAGAGAACAAGGTATCTTGAATAAAATTTTGAATAGTGACACAGAAATGCAAACTAGTAGGAAACATGAGAACAAACTAGTGTACCACAATCAGAAATTGATAAAAATATTTTCCTTCTAGAAGGTATTTGATACAGAATAGATGATATTTTCCTATGAGTGCCTGTAATTATTGACTAATCATAAGTAAGCATTTTAAATTTGAGCTCTGTACTCTTTATACGACCTAGCTCATTTTATCAAGGTGATGTTGATAACATTCATTTCATGTTATAGAAAGGGTGAGCATGAATTGATTTTATCAAGTCATCTCAACTTTTATATATAAAAATGTATTATTGGCTCTAAAGATCATCATCAGCTAAAGGGCAATTAAATGAAATGTTCTCACTGTCTTAAATGAAGTAATCCTTGGCAATTAGCACTAAGAAAAGGATTTCTTAAGATGTGGTTGCAGCACTAAAAGACAAATCCCTTAATGCTATGAGAAAGCAATGGCATGCATTTAGTAATTTTTTTAAAAAATGACATTAATACTTTTCATAATTTCTTACCAGTATTCAAACACCTTCATTGCTATGCTATCCAAAATTGTTATTATTCAATTGTAGAGATAAATTGTATTGCTGTGAATTGCTCAAAAAGTAAGCCAGCTGGTGCTGAAGAACACTGTTCTATTTTGTGATTATATTTATAATTCTTGTTGGTAAGAATGAATGAAAAAGCTGGGATCCAAAATTGATATGGAATTTGGCATTGTACCATTAAGCATCAAAAGTTTACAATGAAGTCCGACTCAATAATAGAGTGAGGTTAAGAGTAAATGCATGTTTATAAGTTTTTAATGAAATCTAACACAGCCCAGGAAATCCTGGCGGCCTAACAGTTAAGAGCTACAACTGCTAACCAAAAGGTCAGCAGTTCAAATCTACCAGGTGCTCCTTGGAAACTCTTTGGGGCAGTTCTACTCTGTTCTAAAGGGTAGCTACGAGTCAGAATCAACTCGACGGCAACAGAGTTTTTTTGGTTTAACACAGCACAATCACAAAAATAAGAATGATGATTACATAGCAAGTTTATGCCAAATTTCTACCAGACAGATTACTACTGTTTTGATAAATCTGTGGTAGATAAATATTTTTATTCTTTTTAGAAATCTATTTTGTTTTTGTTGTTTTTTTTTTCCCCTTGCACAAGATTTTAAAGTTGGAAGGTAAGGTTTAATTTGATAAACTTCAAAAGGATATGCCAAATGTTTCTTTAGATGATACCTATAGCTCATCTCATCTTGAGATATATATATATATATATTTTTTTTTTTAATTGAGCTTTAGGTGGAAGTTTACCTAGCAAATTTGTTTCTTATTAAACAGTTAATACACAAATTGTTTTGTGACGTTGGTTGCCAACCCCGTGATGTGTCAACACTCTCCCCTTCTCCACCCTAGGTTTCCCTGTTTCCATTTGTCCAGTTTTCCTGTCCTTTCCTGCCTTCTCATCTTTGTTTTTGGGTTAGAGTGCCCATTAGCCTTGTATACATGACTGAACTATGGAGCATGTTCCTCACGTGTGTTATCGTTGGCCCCGTGTTGCTGTTGTTGTTAAGTGCTGTCATGTCAGTTCCAAATTATAGTGACCCTGTGTACAACAGAAAGAAACACTACTGCTCCTGCACCATCCTCACAGTCGTTGTTACGCTTGAGCCTGTTGTTGAGTTCACTGTGTCAATCCATCTCGTTGAGTGTCTTCCTCTTTTTCACTGTTCTCTACCAAGCATGAAGTCCTTCTCCAGGGCATGATCCCTCTTGATAACATTGTCCAAAGTACGTGAGACGTAGTTTATCTATTCATCTGTGGATGGGTCATCTTTATATTAACCCCATTTATGCTTATGTCTGAAGGAAAACTAATGTTCCAAATAAAAGTGTCTGTTTTGCTTTGTTTAGTTGGTTTTTTTGTTTTGTTTTCGAATCAAAGAATTCCTTTTTGTTTTAAATCAGATTTATTTGGTAAAAATTAGATGAATTTAAGGATCAAATTAATGACTCCATCCATCAGACTTTCTCTTTTTCCTTCCCTCATCTAAGTAAGGTGCAGGGGAAACAAAGGGATTTTCTTAGAGGTGGGGAGACCTCTGAGTTGTCATTGGCTCCTGACGATAGTGATTCATCCCTCCTGTGCCATCAAGATCTGGCATTGCTAAGGTGCACCTAGTCTCTATCCTTCTGGCCTCCAAGTCAACTCTTCCTGCTGATGTCTGTTGTCCATATATAACCTCTTCTCTCAAGATCCTCCTGTACTACTTCCTGCTTTCAACCACAAGTCTTTTAGGACCTATCCATTTTATAAGCATGTTGCCGTCCCTCTTGCAGACCTGGGTATCTCTATGTCTGTGAGATTACTCTTAATTCTTTTTTTTTTCCCCAACTACCTTTCCTCATCCACCTCTAACCGAAGGCACTGTGTGTTATGCAGTTCAAGTGTCATGATTAATGTGATCACAAAAAATATATTTTTTAAAACTACATCTTAACAACATGAGGCAAGCTACATTGCACTGGAAATTACCCAAATACAGTGGGTCATTCAATTTTCCTTGATTCTCAGTCATTGTACATTGAAGAGAACCAACATGTTGTTTACTGACATCTTACCTTTATTCTTTGCTACCTGGATCCTTCTTCTCCTCATATAAGTTAAGGACATTATATTTCTTCCTCATAAAGTAGCAGTTTCTCTAATCATTATCCTACTTTTTTCTCTACACTATGATTTTTTTGACACCATACTTCCTATTTCTGGAGACTAAAATTTATAACTATTCTTTATGAGGAATATATCAGAAAAAAAAAAGAATCATCAAGAAGAGAAATATACTGGTAGGAGTAGGGGTTCAAAAGATATCTTGTCTATTACAAGTATAAAGAAATAGTATAGGAAAAAATTACTACTAAAAATGTCAATCTACTTTTTAAATTTATTTCTAATTTGCCCCTACTCCATTCTGATTTAATTAATTCTGTCAAGTGCTCCTGTAGCACCCATAATAGGTACGCTTGAATTTTACACTTAATAGTAATTCTTGGTCTGACTTTCTCAACTGCTAAATTCCTTTGAAGGGGAAAAGTTAAGCGGATCCAGTGCATCTTTTTTGTTGCTGTTATTAAATATTTATTTTGAAATAATTATAGATTCATAGGAAATTACCAAAAAAAAAAAAAAAGTATAGCGAGTTACCCTACACCTTTTACCCCATTTCCTCCAGTGGTACCATATTGCATAACTATGGTACAAAATAAAAACAAGGGAACTGATACTGGTTCCACAGAGCTTATCATATGTTACCAGTTTTCCATACACACACACCTGTAAGTGTATGTCATACCTTTCTAGCCACACTTAACCTCCTCCACACCTGAGTCTCTAACCCCTGGCTACTAGTAATCTATTATCTATCTCTGTAGTTGTACTGTTTCAAGAATGATATGTAGATTGACTCATACATTATGTAACCTTTTGGTATTGGCTGTTATACATAGCATAATTCTCTGGAGATCTGTCCAGGTGTTGCATACATCAATAACACAGTCCTTTTTATTGCTGAGTAGTGTTCCAAAGTATGTATATATCACAGTTTGCTTAAACACTCAATCATTGGAGGTTACCTGGGTTGTCTTCAGTTTTGGGGTATTATGAATAAAACTGCTATGAACATTTATGTGCAGATGCTGGTTTTAATATGAACGTAAATTTTCATTTCTCTTGGATAAATGTCCAAATGTATAATTGATGGGCTTTATGCTAAGTTCATGTTCAGTTTCTTTTTATTGTTTATTTGTTTTTGTTTATTTTTTTTTAAACTACCAACCTACTTTTCAGAATGGATATGCCAGCAATTAATGAGTGATAAATCAACATTTGCTATCACCACTATTTTTTATTTTAGCCATAATGATTACTGTGTAGTCACATTTCATCATAATTTTAATTTCCATTTACCTAATACCAAATGATGTTCAACATTTTCTTCATTGATTTTAATTCTAGCTTCCAGCACAGTACCTGACACATGACATATGCTCCATACACATCTTTTGAATGAATGATAAATATTTTAAACCATGAAAAAGCTACATTACATACACATCTGAAGACAACCTTGGGTCAGAAGAGACTGGAAACCTCTTTAAAGGATGCCATAAAAGTGAAAGTTCATCCTCAGCATCAGAGGTTATGAGATTGTGTGCTGGTTTTCCAGTTAGTGAGGATTTTTTGTACTGATATAGGCAAATTGTGTATGTCATGCTCTCCAAGGGACTAGCAATTGAGTCTGAAAAAGCTGAATAATAAATGGAATTGAGAAAAAAAAAATTTGTCTAGGAATAGGTCATGTTTTACCAAAACAAATGTGGACCATATTCTGTGATTTTGTGTGTGTATGGGGAGAGAACTAGAAATTAATCCTATGGTTATTTAGGATTATTCCTTCTTAAAATTTGCATAGAACATTTTAGCACCAGATATACAACAATAGTGTGCAGCACTTGAGAAGTCAAAAGATAAAGAATGAAAGCCAGGATAAGCAGATTTTTGAGCTATGTTGAGATTTTTACCTAATAAAACAACCTCTAATGTAACATGTAGCATGATTATTAAGTACAAAAATTATATACATGCTACTTTTTAATCTGATCTGAATCTTATTTGATTTTTTTTTATTCAATATACATTTTAGTAAGTTTTCAGAAATAAAAATATATAATTACTTTCTCCAGTCTCCTTCTTCATCCTGTCTATGAAGGGACAGATAAATAAATTCATGATATTTCTAATAGTGTTGGATAAGTAACCAAAGCTTTTTGCAGAAGCCAAAATGTAATTGAAATACACACACACACACACAAGTGAATTGTAAAGTGCAAGAAATCAAGAGCAGATGGATCAGTTCTGCTGGTAAGACCATAACAAAATCATCTTCTCCAAGTTGAGGCTGTTGTTTTTTCATTCAAGGCATGCATCACAGACCATCCCAGAAGTTTAAAATCAAATATACAGATTAAACTGGGTGAAATGTTAATCATGTAAAGCAAAACTGAAGGATTTAAGTTTCACACAGCATCAAGCACCATATGCATGTTAAATATGGGAAGACAAAATTCCATCTAGCTAATTGAAAAACAGATATTGAATAAATTTAACACTAAAGAACATATAATTATAGTAATGTCCCCAAATGCTTGATTTACTTAATGAGAAGCTGTTTAGCAGGATGAACTCTTAGAACGGAGTAAATGATACTATAGATCAGTTCCATATCATCGTTTTCGTTTTGTATCTACCACCTATCAAATCATCCTTATTAAAAGAAACACACAAACAAATAATAATGGCAGAATTGATCTGATTCAACCTTTCTAAAATGTTAAGAATATTATTCTTAACTCTGAGAAAAACTACAGTCTTAATATAAATATTTTAAATAATCTAAGCCATCACTAAATGATATGGCAAGAACTATAGCCAAGTTCTAAAGTGCCATCAAACAGACCTAAGTGCTTAATTTGGTAAGGACAATGATAATCATATTAGGCACTTGTTACTTAGTTTATGACCAACTAATGAAAAGCAGAACTGAAAGAACTCCCCACATATTCTTTGAATAGATTAACGCTAGTAAGCTTCCTTCATGTGACAATCAGAAAGATTAATTCAGAATTCTTTTTTCCACCTTTGGCACATTTTCTTACTAGATAATGGAAGATAACTCAATAACATTATATAAATCAGAACTCGTCCAACTGTATTTGATTCCAGCTGCATTGAATGAGTACCATTTTCTCATGCAGAAGCTTTAAAATAAATCTTCAGCAACTTGTCAACAGGTTGAATTATGTTGGAAAGCACTGTTTTGATTTAATTTTATCCTCCTCTCTGAGACTGCAATTATACTTTACCTATGCGAGTGACTATATATCATCTTCAAAAAAATATTAAATATTGAATTGACCACTAGGTTCTAGAAACTACACAGCGTAATCACAAAATAAGCACTTTTGTTGGTTTGTGCACTTACTTCTCTGAAAGAATTATTTAAATTGCTATTGTTTTGGAAATTTCTTTTAAACCCTTAGGGGAAGAGGAATTCGAAGATGGACTCCAAGATTCCCATTCTCTGGTGTGCATGCCCTGCATAGTTCCCTCCTTTGAGTGTGGGTGGGACATGTGAATATGATGGATATTACTCTTTTGGCTATATTACATTATATGGGAAAATTGAAGGGACTTTGTAGATGTAATTAAGGTCTCTCATCAATTGACTTTGAGATAATCAATAGGCAGATTACCTTGGGTGGATCTGGCCTAAGAAGGGAGCTATTTAAAAAAGGACCTAAAGATGAAAGACAGCAAACAGTAAATACTCAGCTCTTGGCCTTGACACAACAAATTGCCATATCATGGGCAGGACCATACCTCAGGGAATGGCAGGTGAACTCTAGGAGCTGAGGGCCTCAGTCCTACAACCTCAAAGAAATAATTCTTCCAACAACCAATGAGCTTGGAACAGGACTTTGAGCTTCAGGTGAGATTTCAGCACTGGCTGCCACTTGGTTGGAACCTTGTGAGGACCCTAAGCAGAGAGGACTGGGCTATGTGGTCCTTTGGCTTTGGCTACAGAATCTCTGAAATAATAAAGGGCTATTGTTTTGAGCAAATAATTTGTGGCATTTTATTATACAGCAAAGATAACTATACAACTCTTTTCCCTTAAAAACAACAGATTAATAAGCTAAATCATTCATATCTCAGAAAACTCAGTAGGACAGTCCAGTATTAGATCATTATTTTAATGAAAATATAAACACTCTAGGGCATTCTGAGAACTGAAGAAAATAGAAGTAGAGATTTATAAACACAGTTTCCTGAAATTTTACACTGTATTCCCATTGATACCTTGATTTTGAATACAAGGGCCATAAATCCAGAACATAAGTAAATATGATTTTTCAGTTTGGTGGTCTGTATAGATTTACTCAAGATTTCATCCAGAGTATGTTAAAATCCCTAAATATGAGGCAAAAATTTATCTTTTGAGTAAATAACCAAAGCAGGAAACAGAGAGAAGCAAATGCTAGCCTCAGAAGCAGAAGGTGAAAAAGTATTGGGTCACTCATGCATTTGAAGTCACTTTTAACTAAATGCTTACATATTTGAATGAATATGAGTGTCTTAGTTACCTAGTGCTGCTTTAACAGAAATATCACAAGTGGATGGCTTCAACAAAGACAAGTTTATTCTCTCACAGTGTAGTAGGCTAGAAGTACAAAATTCATGGCGTCAGCTCCTCGAGAAGGCTTTCTCTGTCTGTAGGCTCTCAAGAAAGGTCCTTGTCATAAATCTTCCCTTGGTCTAGGAGCTTCTCTGCGCAGGAACCCCAGGTCCAAAGGATGAGCTCTGCTTGCAGCACTACTTTTTTGGTGGTATGAGGTCCTCCCCTCTCTCCTCCCTTCTCTTTCATCTCTTGTAAGATAAAAGGTGATGCAGGCCACCCCCCAGGGAAACTCCCTTTACATTGAATCAGGGATGTGACCTGAGTAAGGTGTTACATCCCTCCCTAATCCTAGTTAAGATAACCCAATATTGCCTAATTAACCACAGGCAGAGATTAGGGTTTACAACACACAGGAAAATTACATCCATCATGAAATGGGGGACAATCAGATAATACTGGGAATCATGGCCTACCCAACTTGACACGTATTTTTTGGGGGACACAATTCAGTCCATAACAATCAGTAATAAGGAATTCAAAAAGCAGTAGGAAAAAAAAAGAAAAACTTGTTAGGTACCATTGAGTTGGTTCTGACTCATAGCGACCCTACGTACAAGAGAACAAACACTGCCCAGTCCTGCACCATCCTCACAATCGTTGTAATGCTTGAGCCCATTGTTGCAGCCACTGTGTTAATCCATCTCACTGAGGCTCTTCCTCTTTTTGGCTGATTCTCTACTTTACCAAGCATGACGTCCTTCTCCAGGGACTGATCCCTCTGATAACATATCCAAAGTACGTGAGACATAGTCTCGCTATCCTTCCTTCTAAGGAACATTCTGGCTGTACTTCTTCTAAGAAAGACGTGCTCATTCTTTTGGCAGTCTGTGGTATATTAAATATTCTTCATCAACACCATAATTTAAAGGTATCAGTTCTTCTTCTCTCTTCCTTATTCATTGTAAACCTTTCACATGCATGTGGGATGATTGAAAACCCTATGGCTTGGGTCAGGCACACGTTAGTCTTCAAGGTGACATCTTTGCTTTTTAACACTTTAAAGAGGTCTTTTGCAGCAGAAAAAAAAACTTACAATGTAAAAACAGTGAACGTTTGCTTGGTGAAGTGATGCTTTGCTAATAAGTTGAGGAGTTATTCATATAATACTTTCACATTCCACTTTCTATCATTTTCACTTACCTCAGAAAATAATATGTCTAGTATCATTGAAGAAATATTACCAGATAAATTTTGATTGTAATTCAAATGATTAAGATGGGGACATGTTAATTTATTATTTTAAAAGTAAAACGAAAGTTTGTATTGTAGTTAGTTACCATGTGTTCTCAGGTCTGAATTTTAGCCTAATTTTTTATAAGTGCCAGGAGAGAAAGTAAGCTGCAAGAAAGAAATTTTTACTCAAAAAGAAGACAGAAATTCCATTTCTTTATCATATTTACTCTGCTGCTAACAATGATAAAATCTGAGGGAAAATTTCAGAAATAATCTGAAGGCATAGGAGACTCACCAGAAGCAGGCAGAAATTGGGAGAAATTCAACCTTTGAATGAAGAGAAGTAAATTAGGTGAGATCCATATTTAGCTGGCTTTTCCCTGGAGGGCACCGGGAATAGATCTCAAGCAGAAGGTGAGATGGGGAGTTGATAGGGCAAAGGAGTCAAATTTCAGGCATGATGGCATCAGAACAAATATGACCTGCTCGTTTCCCTCTTCAACCAGAACACCTGAAGTGTTCCTTCTCTTAGTAAAGTCCTCACCGTTGGTCCAAGACACTGGGTCATCTAGCCTTGGCATAACACTGAGCTTCAGGGAGCTCTTCTCTAGTTCCAGGAACACTGACCTTCTTACATTGTTTCCTAACATGCTTTTTTTCTTCCCACCCCAGGCCTGTATACATGCTGAATCCCTCACCTGGTTAATGCTTCCTCATTTTCTAACTCTCAGCTCACTATACATTTCTATGGGGAAATTTTCTTGACAGTTGGGACAAGGTCCACTCCACCTATTTTATACTATCACATGCCTGTCACTAATAAACTTATCACAATCTGTAATTTAAATTTATTTGAGTGATAGTTTTTGACTAATATCTTTCTCTCCCACTAGCCTGCATATCCTATGACTCCGCCTTGCATATTGCATAAGGGCTAAATTATTCTCATTTATATATTTCTCATCCACTTTAATCTTTTCCAATAAACATGTAATACATCTGCATTTGTAAAAGACAATAAGGATACTAAATAAAGAAATCATCATAAGAGATGGAAATACATATAGTATTTCTGAGCTGTAATAAAGGAGTCAGTAGTTGTGAATTTAGAATACAAATCATTTGCTCTGCTATGGAGTTTTCTCTGACTGGGCTCAGTTGCTTTGCTAACAGCATGGTGAAAGCAAACAGGTGAGTTTATGAGAAATAGAGTTTCTATATTAGGTGCAAGAGTAAGGTAGAGAAACCTAGAGTTTATATTGTTGACTTTCTCTCTAGGTTATATTAAAATAATCATAATGCAATGTAACTTCTATTTTCTATACTCTTCTACTTATATAAAATCATGCTTTTAAAAAATTTATTCAGTTTTACAAACAACCATTCTGTGAAAGAGCATATAAATAAAAATTCTGTTTTCTCTTTTGCATAAGTGCAGTTTACAATAGATTTGTTTTTGCCATAAATAGGTATTGAATTGAACTTTTGAAATCATATATTTTCCAAAAATATTATTTTGAGGTCACTAACAAATATGTAGGAGCCGTGGGGGTATAATGGTAAACTACTTGGCTGCTAACTGAAAGTTCAGTGGTTAGAACTTACCAGCTGCTCTGTGGGAGAAAAGACCTGGTGATCTGCTCCCATAAAGACTACAGCCTCAGAAACCTGATGAGGCCGTTCTACTCCGTCCTATGGGGTTGCTATGAGTCAGAATCAACTCAACGACACACATTAACAGCAACTATCTACTCTAATTTGTATTTTGCACTACACAATTGGTGTTGAA
Source organism: Dugong dugon (assembly GCA_030035585.1). NCBI lineage: Eukaryota > Metazoa > Chordata > Mammalia > Sirenia > Dugongidae > Dugong > Dugong dugon. The sequence goes on along the minus strand of CM057477.1, from coordinate 42,892,545 downwards.
CAATATGAGAATACCGTCACAGTCTATCTAGACTATTAATTAGCCATAAGGCAAGAAGAGCTCTTCAACCATCACAATCCCTGTTCTCAGCTTCCTGAGAAACCTCCACAGATGCCAGAGTATACGCTGCAAGCTAGTGAGCTCACAATTCTTAGTATTCTTAAATTTTGAGGGGTTTTCAAGCAGTGGAATCACTAAGGTTGGTGTTACCCAATGCAGTACTCACGGGGTCACCCCCTCCGTGCTAATTACCACAATATTCTAGCTAAAACACAAGGAAAATTGACAAAATCAGCATCTATAAAAACAATGGTGGCAACAAAAACAACAGTGCTTGCTTGTAGCATCTGCAGACAAAATCATGTGATTCAAAGTCTCATTGAAATTGGGTAATAATGACAGCTCTGACCAGGGCGCATTAGAAGGTTCGAAAAGTAAATTAGCACAGAGTTTTAGCCTTGTAGGTATACTGATAACATACAAGCTGGGCTTACAAAATGTTTTTGTTGTTACAACTACAGGGATATTGTTATTTAAAAAATAATCAATTTATGCTGACAAACTACACAAAAATTTTATAGACATTCATTTTTGTGTCATCCGCCTCTGACAGTGTCACCTAGTCTGGTCTGCACCCCCTGCACCCTCCTACTGATGCCAGTGTTTTTCAGCCTCCTCAGATTTTCCCATCAGCTGTAGGGAATTTAAGTAGATCCACTTTATTCAATAGCTCTACAAGTAGATGGAGAATCCCTGATGTCCACTTTGTAGTTAATTTAAACCTACTAGCTTTAGAGAAGTAAACGTTCTTCTTTAGTTATACAGACAGAGAGTACATGCAGTAATGACTGAACGAACTGGGTGAAATTCCAAATTACTGTCATGCAAGTCACACTAATGTCTTCTGAAAAGTCTTTATTACTTTGTCCCTTAAATATTCATTATGAAAGTATGTGTTTTAAACATAAACACTCTTGAACTTTCCTTAGAATAGGTTAGAAAATGTTAAGAAATGCCAAGTTTATATGCATTCTTAATTTTTTTTTAAACATGGGCCATAAATGGCTAATTTCAGAAGTCTCTGATCCAGATCTTTAAAGCAAAACAAAAACAACGTTCTATTCAGTTTACTGAATGGCCTCCGCCTACTTAAATAAAACAGCAATTCAAAATATTTTCATTTATTAAAAAAAATACTTAACCTGATCACCAAAACTAACAGATGCTGGTGATGAGAACATATGGTTCATACACAGTACCGAAAATTAAACTTTAAAAGCCTAATGTTTGTCTCAATTTTTTTCTATGAAAAATGCTTTTCTAGCTTGCTACATCTCAGTATTACATTGTTATATTTTATCATATCTTACAAAGGAGATCCTTCAAATGTCCTCATCAGTCTTATATCAAACAATAATGAAGCCAAATGATAGACTTGAATTTAAAAGGAAACAATCAGAAATTATTCTTTTAATGCTGGCTGTTTATTTAATTGTAATGCCATTATATTAAAATAATCTAATGAAAATAAAGGATTATATATTAAAGCTGCATTGTAGAAGATGATAGAAACTTAAGAAAATCAGTTTACCTCTTGTGTCAATTGGTATGATACACATGATTTGTATCAGCTAAAGAAGTGAAATGAAGAAAGGTCTTCTGACACTAATAGGACTGCTAGTGATTTAAAAAAAAAAAAAAAAATCCAATATAGATGCTAAGCCTCCTGTGTTATAATCTGATCTTTTTTTTCAGTTGAAAAGAATAACACCTTGTGTTGTTTAAATCACCTAACTTAAAATACTGTAAATGCATTTTTTTAAATTATAGTTTAATAACTATATTCAGGCACATTGTTTTAATTTGTATTTTAAACACTCGATGCTAGTTATATTAGTAATTACAGTGCCTAGGGAAAACTGAAATATCTGGAGATTCTGATAATGGCCTAATCTTTAACTTAGTTTATTGAATGATATTTAAATGAGATAATGGAGCTGGAAGTGATTAAAGAATTTATTTGTGTCTATAAAATTCACTTCAGATAGGACAATAGTTAAGTAAGCTTTTAGTATAACTGATTTTGAATATAGACAATGATGTTTTCACAAATTGCATGTAACATTATTGTCTTTAAATATGCAAGTAGTATAAATTTTATATTTACAAATAATATTTTATACTTACAAATGGTATTTTGGGCAAAGTGCAAATATGTTATGATCAATTTTTTGATATTTTCTACCTGGTATGTGCATAAGTATTTGAGATAGAGCATCTGAGTAAACTCTTTTAAACATTATGGTTTAGGGGTTCTAAATACAATTTTAAAAATTATACTTTTAATTCCAAAATATGACAGTACTTCCATAAAGTTTACAGTCAAGAAAGCCCTATGGAGCAGCTCTATTTTGTAACATCCAGAGTCATCCTGAGTCAAAATCAAGTCGACAAAAACTGGTTTGGTTTTTTGGTGAATTTTATTGCTAAGCAAAAAACTTATTATTTATATTTACTTAATTTAAACTTTTTTCTGTTCTATTCATTTTTAAGCTATAAGCTATTGCTGTCTTCATAATATTTTCTGTTTGAGACTTTCTTATGTTTGCTATCCATTTACATATTGATTTGTTTTCTTTATCTCCATTGCTGAAAGTTTTCCATCTAGATCCGTAACCCAGTCCTTGTAATCACTGCCTACTAATTTCTATGTTCGTAATTCTACAGGACACATTCTTTCAAATTAGCAATGATAACTGATTCAACACATCACCTAGTGATACTATTCTTATTTGCTATTGCTCTTTAGCCTCATCTAACATTAAATGACTACAAAGTGTCTAGGTATAACAGAGGCAAAGATTTCACAGTTTATCAAAGATATGATCTCCCATGGCACAGTGTGCTTCCATGCACCCTGCTTCTTGTCACACACTCATAAAACATCAATTAGGAAAAGGAATGCATACGTATTGAATATAGTATGTGGTAATCTGTAATCTAAGCATCATATAGATGGGGATTTAAAACAACATAGATGATATAAGAAAGATAATACAGAATTCAATTAGATAAGTTTTAAACAAACAAAAAACCTGTTGCCACTGAGTCAGATAAGTTTTACATAAAGACAGCTAAATATACACAGACACACACATACACAGATACTACCATGTGTGCTGATTTATGAAGAGATAAAATACAGAAAATCATAAACTTAAGGGAGTGAGGTTATTTTGAAAAATATAGTGAAAATATATTGTTGAAGAGCCTTGAAATCTAACTTGATGCATTTGTCATTTAACCTGCTGGCAATGGCAAGTCAAACATGATTATAAAATGAACAGATGTGAATTTTCAAGATCATTTTGGAAAGACTACAGAGGTGGCAATGGAGACACAAGAGAATGTAACTGAGGCAAACAGCTCGGAGATAGTTGCATTAGTTCAGAAAAACAGTAGAGTTTGGTTGCAGGTGGAATGGAAGATGTGAATGGCTGTACATACTGGGAGTAGAGGGATTACCTGTATTTTCTATTTTATCCACTTATTTTTTTCAAGACTCCAGATATGAAGTGAGGCAAAAGAAAGACGGAATGTCCAATCAGGATTAAAGTACTTGCTATTATTGGTAAATGAATTAAGAATCTGTTATAAATAAGAGTTAAAAAAATTGCCGTGAAAAACAGGTTGTCAATGGACAGATATAGAAAGTACTTTAAGAAGGTCAGTGCCTCCTAAGACGTCCAAAGCTATTTCCCATCCTGCAATTTTCTTTCTTTCCTAAGTTACTCTGCTAGTAGTTCGATATCTACACAGCATTCCAATACCTTCAAGTGCTTTGGTAACTCTGAAATATATACTTTTTGAAAGTTATTGCTTTTAAATTATTAATGCATACCTATTTTTACCATATCTTGTTTTGGAGTATTTTAAGCTATTTTCTCATCAATTCATATGTTTTCTGGCTCTAAAGAATTTTACTTAAAATATTTAATTTGCTTATATATTCTGTACAGACCTATGCACAAAGTACATCCTCAGATGTTATTAATGGGTTTACCTTAAATGAAGGTTTTATTTTTTTTTTCCTTTGTGGCTGAAGCTTTCACCCTGTGCTTTTATTGTTCAGAATATATTTCAGTTATTTTAACTATGAAAAGTTACTTATAATTTACAACTACATTCATAACAGTTCACAACAATTTGCTATTCATTACAATTTACCATTCATAACTACAGGCATGGGTCAGTAAAATTCTTCTAAACTTCAGGCGGTTTCTCTGTATGATATCTCATGGTACATTATTCAATACAGTTTATAGTTTGAATAGAAGATATTTCTTTAAATAACTACATTAAGTATGGTTTAGTGACCATATCAAAGACTCTGAGGTAAAATAATGCATGGGAATGTAGTTCAACTACACTGAGTTTTAGTTCTCTTATCTGTAAAACGAGTATTAAATAGTACTTCTGCTGATAACCTCAGTGCTGCATTGTTTTTATTTGAATTAGCCTTTTTGGTGCAAACTACCTGAGATAAACTGAAACAAAATGAGAAAGACTCAAAATAAAAATTTCACAGTAATTCATGAACATTGTATTAGGCAGGGATCTCTAGAGAAGCAAAACCAGTGAAGGGTCTATATATACATATAAAGAGAGAAAGAGAGCTTTATATCAAGTAAATGGCTCATGTAGTTATACAGGCTGGAAAACTCTAAGTCTGTGGATCAGGCTAGAGGCTTCTCCTGACCCACGTAGCTGCAGGTTTTGGCAAACCCAAGACCGGCAGGTCAGACAGCAGCGCTCTGGATCACAGGCTGCAGAGGCCAACAAATCCCAAGATCGGCAGGTACGCTGGCAGGCTGCTGGCTCATGGACTGCAGAGACTGATGAATCCCTAGATCAGCAAGTAAGCTCCTAGCTCAAGTCTCAAGATCTGGAGGTCTGATGAACAGGAGCCAGCTGCAGGATCCAGACCTAACAAAAGCCTGCAAGCCTTGCTAGAAAGTCCACCAATATTGAATATAGGCCACACCTCCAGAAAACTCCTTTTCAACTAATTGGCTACTCACTGCAGATCCTGTCAGGATGTGATCACATTATACCCAATCTCATCATAGAAGTGATTACATCATTATATGACTGCCAAACTACATCATAACTGCCAAACCAGCGATGTATCATAGTCCAGCCAAATTGACACACAACTTAATGATCACAGTTAACCCCTTCTCAGCTTGGCTTCTGTACTCATTTCCTTAAACCATACATAATTTCTGAGTAAAGGCAATTATAGATCATGCTTGTGCCTAACAATACAAAGAACTAGCCCCATTTACATCTTATATTTTATAGGTGAAGGAAACAAAAATATTTGATACTCACATACAAGGCAGAAATACTCATAACAATTACAGTCCTCAATTCTGCAACTGGTCATGTGGCTGTAACTGGTATTTAGAGCTACCTTCTTCCACCACCCATTCCGTATACCCTTTTCCCTCAGCAAGCACCTCAGCTGGTCGTAGTTCTTTGCCTGCTGGGGTGAACCTAATCTTCATTCCTTAAGGGTCTGGGCCATTAGTAGTCATATCAGAATCGAATTACTATAGTTTTCCATACACTTTAATTACAGGGCATGGTAGTACTAAGAGACGCCCTTAGTGATCTCCTGTATTCCAGGCATACTCTTTACTTTCGTTATGTAATATCAGTTTGATTTCCTCAATGTCATCAGGATCAATCACACCAGCCATTATGGTAACTCCTTTGTTTGCCTGTTGATCCAGAGGCATAAGGAGCCAAAAGTGGTCAGGTGGCATTCTTAGTTTCCAGTTCAGTGGAATCAGTGATGTATCTTCAGGTGGGTGCATTCCTTCCTTTGAAACTAAGACCTCTAGACTTGCAGAGCATAAGGTCATGGGGACAGGAAACAAAAATCTTGCCAGTGGGTCATTAGGGGTAATAGTGAGTGGTTCCACTCTCATTTCCACAACTTAAGTCCTGGACCCATGAATCCTGGCTATGGGAGAAAAAGCACCATATATTGGATGCTGGTTTAGAGCATATACAGCCTCCTGGAGAACATTGCCCCAACTCTGCATGGTATTGCCACCTAGCTGGTTCCGTAACTGTGTCTTTAAGAGGCCATTACATCATTCTATCGAACCAGCTACTTCAGGATGATGCAGAACATGGTAAGACCAGTGAATTCCATGAGCATGGGCCCACTGCTGCACCTCATTTGCTGTGAAGTGAGTCCCTTGATCCGAGGCAATGCTGTGTGGGATACCATGGCAGTAGATAAGGCATTCTGTAAGTCCATGGATGGTAGTTTTGGCAGAAGCATTGCATACAGGGAAGGCAAATCCATACCCAGACTAAGTGTCTATTCCTGTAAGAACAAAACACTGCATTTTCCTTGAACGATATTTAAATGGGATAATAGAGCTGGAAGTGATTAATGAATTTACTTGTGTCTATAAAATTCACTTCAGATAGGAGACTAGTTAAGCATGCTTTTAGTATAACTATGATTTTGAATATAGACAATGATGTTTTAACAAATTACATGTAACATTATTGTCTTTAAATATGCAAGTAGTATAAATTTATTTGTGAACAGTCACTCTTGTAAAAGGATGTATGTCCCTTTGTAGGAGGCTGGGAGAAAAATTAACAGTACAAGTTTTGAATAGTGTATTGGAGTCCTTCCTCAAGGAGACACAGCCTCCCCTTCATTTAAGGGGTTGTGGGTCTGTAAACTTGCTCAAGTCTGGGGATTGATCGAGGGGCCATGATTCTCTATTCTGCTGATTTGAGTTAGATTGCTGTTCACTTGACCTAGAATTCTTCTGCTTGTACAGATCAAATAAATATTTAGTAGATTTCCTATCTATTTCACTCCTAGGGGCACCATGACAAAGTACCCTATGCCATAAGTACATATGAGTTAGACTATTCTGATTACGTTTTGACTCCGCTGTCCATTACTATAACCACGCCCACCTTATCTTTGTCTATTGAGTGCTGTCACTTGTCCTCTATCTCCATGGGGTCCATTCAGCCCCATTGTAGTTAGGTGTCTTAATTCAGTTAGGGCAGTTCCCACTATCAAATACAACTTACATGTGATAAAAATCATAGCAGTCTTCAAGGATACTGGGGCTCCCTTCACAAATTTGTTCCCACTTCTGGGCACTCCATGTGTGAGTCTGTGGGTCTAACCTGATAAATCCACTCTAACATGCCAATTTCCTTAAGACTTTGGATATCTTCTTCTACCGTATACCAAAGCAGGTCTGGTATTTCAACTAGATTTTAGTGTAGCCCACCTCATAATCCATGCCTAAGCATCTTAACCAAATAAACTATTAGATCCTCTCCTAATCTCTGGAGCTAAAACATTGAATGACGGATCTATATTTAGTGAGTTCATATCAATAAACTTAGACTTAGACTTATGATCTGCCCATATATGGCCATCCCCAGTTTCGGGATCTCATTTTTTCCTAATCAATGCCCTCAATTTTACTTCAGACACCACTCGAGGTTGGGATTTTAGTTGACATTGTAATTCAGCCACTTGTATGATAAGACTCTGGGTTTGCTTTTTGGCAATATCAGCTCTGTTACAACAAGAAATAAGGCTTTCTGTCAATGCATAATTGGTAACTTTGGGGTTGCTTATGCGGTGCTTAAGCTTTGACTGAAGCCCTGAGCTCATCTCTTTCTTTCACCTCTTTGTCTAGTGAAAGTTGGACCATCATACCAGCTTCCTTATACTCCTCATTATAACAAAATTGCAGAAAGGTGTCAAACATGCAATCATCCAGAGCCTCGCCTCTCACCAATACCCTATGTATTGGTTGTATATTTTGCATATTTCTATTCCCACATTAGTGGTGCTCTCTTTACTACTGGAAGCAGAGTCATCAACACCTTTAAGACTGACCAGAGTTGAGAACCAATTTAGAAAACTCACCCTTAAAATTTTGTTTCTCTAGAACCACTCTCAGTACCAAATGTCTTAGGCTGGGTTCTCTAGAGACCAAAACCAGTGAAGTTTCTCTCTATGTGTATACCTATATACAGAGAGAGATTTATATCAAGGAAATGTCTCATGCAGTTGTAAAGGCTGGAAAGTCCCAGGTCCATGGGTTAGGCTGGAGGCTTTTCCTGACTCACATAGTTGCAGGGGCTGGTGAACCCAAGATCGGCAGGTCAGACAACAGGTCTTCAGCTCACAGGCTGTGGAGGCTAACAAATCCTAAGATCGGCAGGTAAATTGACAGGTCGCTGGCTCGTGGACTGTGGAGACTGATGAATCCCAAGATCAGCAGATAAGCTTCTAGCTCAAGTCCCAAGACTTAGAGGTCAGATGAACAGGAGCCAGCTGCAGGATCCAGAGCTAACAAAAACCTGTGAGCCGTGTAAGAAATCCCACCTATACTAGATGTAGTCCACAAGGCCCAAGGAAACTCCTTTTCAACTAATTGACTACTCACAGTAGATCCTATTATGGAGGTGATCACATTATATCAGATTCATCATGGAAGTGATTACATCATTTTATTACTGACAAACTACATCATCACTGCCAAACCACTGAGAATCATAACCCAGCAAGTAAATACACAACTTTAACGATCACTCGCATCAACCAAACAAAATATTTACTAAAATAAAAATAAAAAGCAAATGCAAGGAGTGTCACTAGCCTGAGAGCAAATCCAGACATATGAAGCCAAGCGCCTTGGGCTAGGGATTGCTCTGAACTCACAGAATTGGAAGAGTTGAATCCAAGACCTATACATAAAATTCAGGCACCAGAAAAAAGGTAAATGTTTAGCATAAATTTGGATCAGGGAAAAAATTATATCTATGACTGGGTGGTACAAATATTTAACATGGTTGACTGCTAATTAAAAGATTAGAGGTTTGAGTCACGCAGAGGTACCTCAGAAGAATGGCTTAGAAATCTACTCCCGAAAAACCAACCACTAAAAACTCTATGGACTGCAGTTCTACTCTGACACACAAGCACACAAGGTTCAGTATTCACTGGAATCAACTTGACTGCAACTGGTGATATATGTATGTATATATGCATCATATATACATGTATGTATTAGCATCATACTCTCCCCTTTGAATTTGTTGATACAGATCTCTTTCACGTAAATCCAGAAGTTAGATGTATACACCTCAAAGCCCAAGAAATGTAAAACAAAAAATTAGATCCATGTGGTCTCATCTAAGACCATAGTATATATTGTTTCCTCCTTTATATACATTGGAGTCCCTGGGTGATGCAAACAGGTAAACACTTGTCTACTAACTGAAAGATGGGAGGTTCAAATCCACCCAGAGACACCTTGGAAGAAAGGCTTGGCTATCTACTTCTAAAGGTCACAGCCATTGAAAATCTTATGAAGCACAGTTGTGCTCTGAAATATATGAGGTCACCATGAGTAAGAATTGACTCCAGGGCAACTGGTACTGGTTATAGAGGTTGAAAGACATGTAATTGTCAATATATGATACTATGACTCAATTCTGAAGAGACAATCTAATGAATGAGTATATAGTAGTAAAGTGTATATTATGAATACAATTATTTCTATTGATATTAATATTCATAATAACACATCACAGTAAATTACAAGTTTAAAAAATAATATATGTGACATATACTATTAAAAGTAAACTTCAACCTCGTTTAACCTTAAATTTGGGACCTCTGAGGAGACCTTTACTATTTGGCCAGTTTCAAATGTGTTTATAAGTGTAGAATTGGCAACAGGATATATTTCTATAGAAATGTCTGAATTGTTATATAATGATTTTTATTCAGCTTCTGGTATAGTAAAGTTTGTTGTCAAACTAGCATTTAATGTTTTTTTTTAAGTTGAAATTATTGGGACTACAGTGACATGATTGAGACTCTCCTCCATTTGTCAAATCATGCTTAGATCACAAGCATAGTCTGGCAACTGTACTAATTTCTTAGGGATGCTGTAACAAAATACCACAAACTGAGTAGTTCATAAGAACAGAAGTTTATTATCTCACAGTTCTGAAAGCTGGGAGTCAGAGATCAGAGTGTCAGTTTTGTTGATCCCTTCTGAGGCTTTGAAGGAGAACTGTTCCAGGTATGCTCCTAGCTTCTGATTTCTCCGTGAGTTACTTGGCTTGCAGCTGCAGTGTCATATGGGGTCCTTTCTGTGACAGGACTATCTGTCTGTGTATGTTCTCCTCTTTTATATGGACAGTACTCAGATGTGATTAACACCCATCCTACTCTGGTGTGACCTGATGTTAACTGATCTTAGAATCTTCAAAAAACCTATTTCCAAACAAGGTCACATTTACAGGTACAGAGATTGAGATTTCAGCATAAATTTTTGAGAATACAATTCAATTCATAATAATAACCAATACTAGAGTTTGGCAAAAATTAATGGAAGAATTCTTTAAGAATCAATTGGCTATATGGAATTTATGATAAAGTATATTGTATATGTTATTATTATTAATAAATAATGTGCTACATACAATTTATAACAGAAAAAATTATAATAAACTTATGTATGCATGTTGTTGTTATCATTGTTAAGTTGCCATGGGAGCTGATTTGGGCTCATGGCAACCTCACGTGTGCAGAGTAAAACTTCTCCATAGGGTTTTCAAAGGTGTGACCATTCAGAAGTAGATCACCACGTCTGTCTTCCAGGGCATCTCTGGGTGGACTTGAATCTCCAACATTTCGGCCAGTGGTCGAGCACTTAACTGTCTGTGTCTCATAGGGACAGATATGGGGCCCTGATGGCACAGCGGTTAAGTGCTACAGCTGCTAACTAAAAAGTCAGCAGTTTGAATCCACCAGCCTCTCCCTGGAAACCTTATGGGGCAGTTCTACTCTGTCCTATAGGGTTGCTATGAGTTGGAATCAATTCAACGGCAACTTGTTTTTTTTAGAGAAAGATATACATCTTTTTTTCTCTGAAATGCCATTGGCCATTTTTACAGATGGGGAAAGCCAGATATCTTAATGATGTGGATTCTTACCAAATTAATCTATAAATTCAATTCATGTATAATTAAGGTCCAAATGTTTTATTTTATATGTAGTTTTTTTTTTTTTTAGTTTTATAAGTTTTTCCCCCCAAATAACAAGTTAATGCAAATGTATCCATGAATACACAAAAGATTAATTTTAGCAAAGCTAAAGAAGAAAAACAAGATGAGGTTTACAATGTGGACATCTTTGAGAACCCATTAGTCTCTCTATCACACTGTGTCTTGTCTATATATAATGTAAGTACTCCAAATTTATTAATCATTTCAAGATTGTTTTAGCCATGCTAGATTTTTTGCATTTCCACGCAAAATTGAGAATCAGCTTGTTAATGTCTTCAGAACCGAAACCACTCAGGTATTTTTATTGAAATTGCATTAATCTATAAATCACTTTGGAAGAACTGACATGTTAACGATGTTGAGTGTTTTAATCCATAAACATGCTATATCTCTCTATCAGTCTTTATTTTTATCATCAATGTTTTGTAATTTTCAGTGTTAATGTTTTACACATCTTACGTTTAATTTATTCCTAAGTATTTTATTTTTTGGTACTGTAAATTTTATTTTTTTATTTTTCAGTGGTTTATTTGTAGCATATAGAGAAATATTAATTTTTCATACTATCCTTGTGTTTTATGAAATTAATGAGTTCACTTATAGTTACTAGTAAAGTTTTTGGACATTTCAATTAGAAATTTTGTACACACAATCTTATGTTATTTATAAATAATGTCAATTTCATTTCTTCCATGCTAGTCTTCAGTTTTTAAAATTTTCTTGCCTTATTACACTGGCTAGTACCTCCAGTACATTGAAAAATAGACATGGCAACAACAGATGCCTTTTGCCTAGTTCTTAGTATTATACAGAAAACATTCAATAAGCTGTTCTGGTAAATTGAACTCTTTTCATTATGAAATGGCCTCCTGCTAATACTTCTTGTCTTGAAGTCTTTTTTGTGTGACATTTATCACTAGTGTTTGCTTATTATTAATCTCCTTATCATTAGAGTTTTTATGACATATCTCTTTCCATCATTTTCCTCTTAATCTGTGTGTAAATGTGACATAGTTGAATCTTGTTTTCTGATATTGTTCATTCTGGCAATTTCTGCTTTTTAATTGGAGTGTTTAGACCATTTGAAATTTACACTATTCCCTATAGGCTTGAATTTAAATTTACTTCTTGATGACTTCTTTTGGATGAGCATTTTTTTACATTGCATTTTATCATTTGTTTGAATTAGCTTTGTAATAATGCTGTTCAGTGGCTTTTGTGTGTGTGTGTGTGCTTGCACTAGAGATTATAGTTTGCATTCCTAACTTTGTGGAGTTTACATGTAATTAATATAATACCATTTCATGTATAATGTAAAAAAGTACTAAGCAGTGTTTTTTCATTTTTCAAAATCCCACTAAATGTGCTATTTTAGCGTATATTTCATTTATAATATACTACAAACCTCATTATACAGTGATTATTTTTAATTTAATCAAATTAAATTATATTAATATTATATATGCTATGTATAAGTTATGGAAAAAGTAATCTTATTTATTAGATCCACATATTTATATTTAACCCAACACTATTCATTTTTTCTTAGTGTCATCTGGTATCATTTTCTCCAAACTAAAGTATATTTTAGAGCTAATTGTTGAGTTTTAGCTCTCACGTATAAAGGATATTTTATTGGACATTAAAATCTTTAATGAGCACATTTATTTATTTACTTATTTATTTTCAGAACTTTAAAGATAGTCTATCATTGTCTTATGGTTTTCATTTTTTCTGATTAGAATTTAGTCTTCATTTACTGATGTCCCTGAAAGTAATATATCCTTTCTGGATGACAGCTTTTAAGATTTTTTTTATTTTCTTTTTCTTTAATATTCAACTGTTTGGCTATGATTTGCTTAGGTACTTGTACTATTTGGGGTACACCAAGATTATTGGATCTCAGTGTTGTTATTTTTATTCAAATTTTGAAAATTTTTAGTTACTATTTACTAAATTTTTTCTGCCTCTCTCTTTTTCTACTCTACTGTTTGGACTCCAATAGCACATAACTTTGATAAGTTGATACCGTACAGCAAGTCACTAATGGTCTGCTAATTTTAAAATATATATTTATATCTATACTCCTATTGACATGTCTTCAAGTTTGCTGATACATTCTTTTGTAGTATTCAGTCTGCTACTGAGTCCATCTAATAATTATTTTTGAGTCCAGAATTTTATTTTTTATTTCTAAATTCTTGATTTGTTTCTTTGTTAGAATTTTCATTTCCTTTCTCTGATTTTATTTTTTATTCCTTGATCCATTTTATTTATCTTTTACTGAAATTTATTTGATATATTTTTATTAGTTATTTTAAAATACTTACCTGCTAATTTCAATATCTGGCTCATTGGAGGTCTATTTGTTGGTTCTGACTTTTTTTCCTCCTGATTTTTGGTCACATTTCCCGGTTATACATGTCTCATTATACTGTAGTCTATTAAGTGTGCAATAACATTATGTCTAAAAAGAAAAAAACAATGTACACACCTTAATTAAAAAATACTTTATTGCTAAAAAATGCTAACCATCATCGAGACTTCAGCAAATTGTAATCCTTTTGCCGGTGGAGGGTCTTGCCTCAGTGTTGTTGGCTGCTGACTGATCAGGGTGGTGGTTGCTGAAGGTTGAGGTGGCTGTGGCAATTTCTTAAAATAAGACAACAATGTAGTTTGCTACATCAATTGACTCTTCCCATTCACAAAAGATTTCTGTGTAGTATGTGATGCTGTTTGATAGCATTTTACTCACAGTAAAACTTTCAAAATTGGAGTCAATCCTTTCAAACTCTGCTGCTACTTTATCAATTAAGTTTCTGTAATCTTCTAAATTGTTTGTTGTCATTTCAAAAATGTTCACAGCATCTTCACCAGGAGTAGATTCCATTTCAAGAAACTACTTTCTTTCCTAATCCATTAAAGTTTTATCATGAGATTGCAGCAATTCAGTTACAGCTTCAGGCTCCGCTTCTAATTCTAGTTCTCTTGCTATTTCCACCACTTCTGCAGTTACTTCCTCCACTGAAGTCTGGAACTCCTCAAAGTCATCCAAGAGGGTAGGAATCAGCTTCTTCCAAACTCCTGTTAATGTTGATATTTTGACCTCCTCCCATGGATGATGAATGTTCTTAATGGCATCTAGACTTCTGGATCCTTTTCAGAGATTTTTCAATTTACTTTGCCCAGGTCCATCAAAGGAATCGCTATCTATGGCAATTATAGCCTTATGAAACGTATTTCTTAAATAATAAGACTTGAAAGTTGGAATTTCTCCTTAATCCATGGGTTGCAGAACAGATAGTGTGTTAGCCAGCATGAAAACTTCATTAATCTCCTGGTACATCTCCATCAGAGCTCTTATGTGACCAGGAGCATTATCATTGAGAAGTAATATGTTGAAAGGAATCTTTTTTTTTTTTCCTAAGCAGTAGGTCTCAACTGCTTTAAGTGGGCTTAAAATATTTAGTAAACCATGTTGTAAACAGATGTGCTGTCATCCAGGCTTTGTTTTTCCATTTATAGAGCACAGGCAGAATAGGTTTAGCGTAATTCTTAAGAGCTTTACTTTTTCTGGAATGGTAAATTAGCATTGGCTACAACTTAAAGTCACCAGCTTCATTAGCCCCTAACAAGAGAGTCAGCCCGTCCTTTGAAGCTTTGAAACCAGACCTTGACTTCTCCCTAGCTATGAAAGTCCTAGATGGCATCTTCCTCCAATACAAGGCCGTTTCATCTACACTGAAAATCTGTTGTTTAGTGTAGCCACCTTCATCAATTATCTTAGCTAGTTCTTTCTGGATAAGTTGCTGCAGCTTCTACATCAGCACTTGCTGCTTCACCTTGCACTTTTATGTTATGGAGACAGTTTCTTTCCTTAAACCTCATTAAGGAACCTCTGCTACTTCAAACTTTTCTTCTGCTGCTTCCTAACTTCTCTCAGTCTTCATAGAATTGAAGAGAGTTAGGACCTTGCTCTGGAATAGGCTTTTGCTTAAGGGAATATTGTGGCTTGTTTGATCTTCTATACAGACCACTAAAACTTTCTCCATATCAGCAATAAGGCTATTTCACTTTCCTAGCATTTGTGTTCCCTGGAGTTTACTTTTAACTTTCTTCAAGAACTTTCTCTTTGCATTCACAACTTGGCTAATTGTTTGGCACAAAAGGCCTAGGTTTGTCCTTTTTCGGCTTTCTACATGCCATCCTCACTAAGCTTAATCATTTCTAGCTTTTGATTTAAAGTGAGAGACACGTGACTTCCTTTCGCCTGAACACTGAGAAGCCGTTGTAGGGTTATTAAGTGGCCTAATTTCAATATTGTCAATTCTCAGGGGATAAGGAGGCCCAAGGAGAGGGAGAGAGATGGAAATAGCCAGTTGGTGAAGCAGTCAGAGCACTCATAACATTTATAGATTAAGTTCCCCTTCTTATATGTGCATGGTTCCTGGTACCTCAAAACAATTACAATAGTAACATCAAAGAGCACTGATCCAAAGTGAGCATATGCTGTCGGAAAAATGGCGCCAATAGACTTGCTCAATGCAGGATTGCCACAAACTTTCAATTTGTAAAAAAAGCAGTATCTGCAAAGCACAATAAAGTGAAGTGCAATAAAATGAGATATGCCTGTACTTGGCAGCAGTTTTATTTAATTTGGCTATAATCCAATTTTACTTAGCCTCTAATATTTTGTGTTGCCTGCACTGAAGGACCAAGCTCTTAGATCACCTCAGATTTTGTCCTGAGAAGGTACTGGGCCATAGTTTCAGACAGTTTTTGATTGCTTTTGAATTTATCTCTGACACAGCCCCAGAATCCAAGTGCCATGGGAATGCACTATATAGTGTCATTTTTTTCTTACCAACTAAACCTGCTCAGTTAAATTCTCAACAAAATTCCAGGGGCATGAACAGGGAAGATTGTTCATCTGGGAGATTTATTTTTGTGTTTGTGTCTCTTCCAAACCCCAGTGTTTTCCACTAGGTCCCATTGTTATCAAGGGTTTTCTGGTTTCTTTTGAACCCTGCAAATCTTCCAGTCTATGGCAGGCCTGCTCTTCTACCCACCTGCACCCACAACTATTATTTTTCTCTGGATGTAGATTCTGCTTAAGAGTCCCTGGATGGCAAATGGTTTAGCATTGGACAACTTAACTGAAAGCTTGGCAGTTCAACTCACGCAGAGGCACCTCGGAAGGTAGGTCACAGCCTTGAAAGCCCTTTGGAGCAGTTCTCTAGTTCAAGAATCAACTCCAACGGCAAGTAGTAACAACAACAGATGTTTCTTTGGCTCTCTGCTTACCTATGAATGGCTAATCCCCTTCTGAAATTAAGTATGCCAAGTCTTCTTTTCATCTACTGCTCTTACCAAAAGATATAAATTCTATCACATCAACTTATTTGTATTGTTTTGTTTTCATGGAAACAAAGACTCTTTGCATCTTTTTACAAATTATTTGAAAGCTTGAATATTTATAGCTAATTTGAAATACAATTTGAGTACTGAAGCCTGAGTTTTTTCCATTAATTTCTTTCTAGTCTTTTTATCAATAATATTATCAACAATACTAGCTTGATTCTCACTGGAAGTAATACACCTTGGGAGCACTTATCCCTTTCCAGTGAAAATTCAATATAAGTTCTGAATTATTTTATTTAGAGTAAAATTAAATATAATATTTTAAATCCAAAGGTATGTTATGATACATAGAAAAAATAAATTCTAAATGGTATTGGCTCATATGTCTTTTCATATAAAGGACTTGATTCCTTGTTGCAAAAATATAAAATAATTTAAGCATTAAAAAAATCTCCAAATTTAAATAGCTGATAAATAAGTATAATAATTTATTATCTTAGAAAAAAATTGACATTCTTCAAGAACTATTCCAAGAAATATCTCAAGACCTTAATGGGGTAAACTTTTAATTTTTATTTTAGCACAACACTGTACCTTGAAACCATGAAGAATTCCTGTATTCACTATATCTCATAGATAATGTACCTTCAACTCACAGCACTGTAAACACTTTGTTGACCATGGAAATTTTAGACACATTTGAAAAAAAACATTGAATTTTTAAGAAAAGGTAGAGTATTCAAGAAAATTAGAGAAGATACATTCTTTCAACAGGATATGTATTTGATTGAAATTTTGTGCCATTAAATGTCGTACGTGTGACATTGAAATAGCTTTCAATATGTACGGCATTGAAAACCCAGCAATATCTTCTCTATATTGCATATTGAAGAAAAACCTTACATTAATCCATAATTTATCCATTACTTTATTCTACCAATTCAAATTCTGTAATGTTAAGAGTAACTATTACTATAGAAGAATAAGCTATTTAAAATATTTAGATGCATTTATGTACATATGAGCAACATAAAGAAGTCAGCATTACTAATCTTACTGCTGTTTATTTATATAAATTAAATTCTTTTCCCACTTATTAATGTAGCATATTGAAAAAGAACCCTTCTCTTGATAAGTCACAAATCATTTCTATCTGCTTGTAATTAGAAAATAAGCAAATGCCTGTGATATTTTTTATCATGGTGTTTTATAATTCAAGTACAATAATTTAAAAATTAATTTCTTAAATTTACACTAATTCTTTAGATATGTTATATTTCTGCATTGAAAGTACCTCTGGGAGTCATATCAACTTACATCCGTAGGTTATATTTAGTGAATTAAGTAGTATTGACTAGTGTAGGCTTAGGCATCGAAGAATTCAGGTTAAGAAAATAAGCATGCCTCTAGCATTAAAAACGAAAATATTACTAATAAATAAAGAGGATTTTCTTCCTTAATTAATTGCATTGCCAGTCTACTAATCTAGTGTATTATAAATGAATATTAATATTTTCTTTTACCTAGAGAACTTTAAGGAGCCCTGGTGGTGGAGTGGTTAAGTGTTTGGCTGCAAATCAAAGAGGTTAGCAGTTCGAATCCACCATCTGCTCCTTGGAAACCCTATGGGGCAGTTCTACTCTGTCCTATAGGGTTGCTATGAGTCTGAATTGACTCAGTGGCAATGGGTTTGGGTTTTTTTTTGTTTTGTTTTGTTTTAGAGAACTTTAAAATGAAAAAGGAAAACTCCAGAATAATCTAGTGAACATGGAAGGAAAGTGACAGAGTAGACAGACACTTGAGAACATTATTAATATTGTATTGTGAAAATAAATAAGAAAAATATAAGATTTATCACTACATTTACTTATTGCTGTATAGATTTATTAGTCTAATAATAAATTCCTTTAATTAATCTAGAAAAATAGTAACTAATTACACATCTTTCTTCAATGGGTAAGCATATTTAGTCACTTTGACATGCATTTTGTGGTTTTATCCTGGAAGACTTAAGAAATCTGTCCTTTACCAAATGAAATCTTTTCTAAGAGCCTGCTAAGGTTTTTATGGTTAAAGTAGTAGTGCAAAATTCCAGTTTTCAAAATATTATAGGTAAGGACCATATTTTCCATGGTCTATTGTATCAAAATTTATCTGTGAACTCTGAGATCTTGTTCAATTATTGCATCAATTCAAAGTTGCCTTTTGGAACAATCCTTGACTCTACCTTCAAGTGACTACTGCAGTTAACCTATGTGCAAAGGCAGATTTACCTTCTACCTAGCAAACAAAGATGCCTCTTATTAAAACAATGAAAATAGCAATTTTTCCCCATCCATAGCCTAGATTCTAATTGATTAATCCCCTTTCAATAAAACAAAAATAAGTTACATTTCAGAAACTCACCATTAATTTCAATTTTTAAATGTCTGGTACTGTAGGTAATAGTCTATTCTAGAAGGACATCTTCACATCTATTTCTACATGACTCCCGAGGAAAACATTGATATTGCTAAAATGCTACAAACCTTCAATATATTTCTCTATCTTCCAACAGAAAAGTCCTTTATAATTTCTAATTACAATTTTGCATTTAGTTTTACTCAAACTTGAGATAGAAAGATGACCATGGTTCACCGAGTTAGCAGATATTCCAAATATTTGCACATTTCATTCTTGCAATTCTTTATACAGTATCAAAAATCACATTTATTAATGTCATCATCAATCACATCAGAAAACTCTCCAAGTACTGAGAACTTTAAAACTCATATTTTACTATTGGCGTCAAACACTGTGGTTGTCTCCCCAAAAGTGATAGATTCGACATGTTCATTTTCAAAAAAACGACTCCAAATTCCCAATTTAAATAATCACGGTCTGTCTGCTAAGTCATATTTTTCAATAAAAATTGTAGGCCATTGGAAAAGAAAAAAAAATGTTTGAGTTTGCCACTTCATGAATGGTGTAAGTAGTTTTACTGGAACAAATATCATTTGGTGTGCAGTCCAAAGCTATTTCCTCACAAAAGATTTATAATAAAACTGGTCTTCACTGTTTGAAATTTAAGAAAATTAATTTAAAAAAAAAGTTTTCAAGTTAAACATTTTTAAATAACATTTGTTTCTGCTTAAAAAGAACATTCTCAGGTGAAATCAGTGCTTTTTACGTATATGTGTTTAATTGTAGTGCATGGCATTGAAGAATACAATTACTACTAAATACAGTTTGGTGCCACCGTAATTCTAAAACCCAGAAGTGCTACCTACTACTATTTTTGCATCTCCAACTAAAATGTCAATACACTAAAAAAGATATGTTTTTCTTGGTATTATTATGAAAAAAAAATTGTGACCGTCTAGTAGGGTCTTAGGATGCTCAAATAGTAAATTTTGATAACCGTAAGAATACCATATCTTTGTGAATTTTTTTAAAATTTTACAGTAGCTAGTTGTATCTTTTTTGGATAAAAATACCTTGCCACTTACTTTTATTCTATACGTTAAACTTTATAGATTTGAGGTCCTAAGAAATAGTTTCGGTAAGTCTAGCAAAGACATATACATTTGCAAATGATAATCAGAGTCTATAGTAAATCGCTTACGTGTTTACATTTATAAAAGTAGGTAGAATTGAAATTCCTAAGAAAATATAAATTCTAAATTCTGAAGTAGGAAACAAAATTGTTCCTATAAACTTAAAAAAATGAATCAATTATCTAAAAACTATCTTCAAAGACAACACAAAGACCAGGCTCTTTTATTGATGAGTTCTTTTAAACATATACTGAAGAATCCATTCCAATTTTACACAAACTCACAAAAAATGAGAAAGTAGACACACAAAAAATATTTAAGTAAAAATCACCCAATAAATATTTAATGTTCATTTCACAGAAAATTATAAATATCAATTATTAAAACTTAAATGCTCACCCTCCTGAGATGGTTGTGTCTAAATTGAAGATAACAAAGAGGCTTTTGTGGAAAGATCTTTCACACACATGAAACACATTGACACACATATACACTTAACATATATATGCAATCAGTAATATGGTACATCCACAAAATGCGTTCAAATGTTAATTCAGACATTTATGTTACGTGCTTTACACTATTATGTTTGGTGGACAGAAAAATGTCTTTCCTAGATACCCCTTCAAGGAATGACTTGTTGCCCTAACTGCTGGGGTGCTGTCAGCAGACCTTCTTCAACCATCATCTCCTTGAAAGATTGCCTCAGCTGCAAGATCACTTCACATCCATCCTGGGCCTTCTCTTATCCAATGACTGATTGAGGTGGGACATTAACAAAGAATCAATGCTCATGGAAGCAGCAGTAAAGAAATCAAAGAATATACTGCGTTAGGCAAATCTGTTGCAAAAGATCTCCCTAAAGTTTTAAAAACAAAGAAGTTACTTTGATGCTAAGAGGCAACTGACACAGGCCATGATCTTTTCATTTGCTTCATACCTATGTGAAATGACACATTGAAAAAGGAAAACAGAATAAGAATTAATGCATTCAAATCACGGTATTGGGGAAGATTATTGAATATACCATAGACTGCTAGAAGAACAAAGAAAACAGCCTTAAAGGAAATACAACCAAAATGACGATGGAGAGATTTTGACTCACTTACTTTGGACACATCATCAGGAAAGACCAATCATTAGAAGACGACATCATGTTTCATAAGGTAGAGTAACAGTTAAAGCAGGGAAAATCTCAATGAGATGGATTGAAACAATAGCCACAAAAATGAACTCAAATACACAGGTGAACCTGAAGATGGTGCAAGATTGGGTCACGTTTTGTCACTATGAGCAGGAGCTGATCAATGAGAACTAACCACAGCAACAACATAAACAATATACAGATATTTCAGTCCAGTGTTGAATAATTCCGAGGGGACATATTAGCTCCAAAAGTTTATGTGAGGTCAATTAAGCCTGTCGGATCTGAATTGCAGTTCAAATTCTCCGTCAACCTGCTTCTTTTCTCTTCCTTCCACAGATTTTGATCCCAAGGACCTTTAATAAATATCTTGAACACTAAACTCTATTACAGAATGACCTTCCTGAGAATCTAAACTATGACACTGTGCTTGATAAAGTGGGCATTAACCAAAAAAAAAAAAAAAATTGTCATCTAGTGAATTCCTACTCATGGTGACCCCATGGTGTCAGAGTAGAAATGTGTTCCACAGGGTTTTCAATGACTGATTTTTCAGAGTAGATCACCGGTCCTTTTTATCGAGGATTCTCTGGGTAGACTTGAATCTCAAGCCTTTTGGTTAGCAGCTGAGTGTGAAAACGATTTGCACCACCCAAGGACTCCATGAGGGCATAAGACATATGTAAATATATCTCTATATAAAAACACAGTGAAATTATGGGTAGACTCTTCACTTCCCTTCCACCCAGAATTTTAAAAAGTCGTCTAAGAAAACGTATATAATTGAGAAAATCATCAAATATAAATTCCCTTCTTTTATGAATTAAATCTTTGACATTTCTTATTAGAAACTTCGTTAGAGAGGTGGTAGCTGCCTGGGAAAGAGACTCCTTATTTTAAAGGTACAAAGGTTTTTAAGATTTCATCTAGAAAAAAAAATAACTGATTTTCTTATTATTGTTGTTAGGTGCCATTGAGTAGGTTCCCACTCCGATTGACTCTATGTATAACAGAATGAAAGCTTGCTCAGTCTTATGCCGCCCTCACAATAGTATGTATGTTTGAGCTCATTGTTGCAGCCACTGTGTCAACTCATCTTGTTGAGGGTCTTTCTCTTTTTCTTTGACCC
This sequence comes from Dugong dugon, assembly GCA_030035585.1. Classification (NCBI taxonomy): domain Eukaryota; kingdom Metazoa; phylum Chordata; class Mammalia; order Sirenia; family Dugongidae; genus Dugong; species Dugong dugon. Next base: position 42,870,224 of record CM057477.1, on the reverse strand, counting down.
TCTACTTTACCTAGCATTATGTCCTTCTCTAGGTATTGGTCCTTTTCTTATACAATGGGTAAAATGATTGGTAAAGAACACTTTCAAAGAGCATCCCTTTTGTTATACATAAGAAACTCCCAACTAGTAGTAGACGGAAGAATACTCTAGCAATAGAAACTTAATGAAACAGAACACACTGCTGGGTTTAAAGTTAGAACCATCATACACTTTGATTTATACTTCTCATATTTCCAATACAATCCTTGATAGCAAAGTCAATCTGTATTGAACACGTCATACATATTTTACTTGGTACATTTAACATTTAATTAACATTTTAATTTAAATTATATTATAAAAATATGTAACATTGGCTATTACAAAAAGAAATATGGGCTTTAAAAAGCATTCTTAATTAAAAATTAAACTAGCTGGTACCTTCTTTTGACATTTAAGGATAAATAAATCAAGAGAAAACAAATAACTCAGGAAAGAAGAGCATTTTTTTGTTTTGTTTGTTTTACTAGATACACTGAACGAGAGTAGTATAATATGCATGTCAATCTTCTATTCTACCTAAATCCCTATGGCGAGAAAATAAACATCCTACTTTTACACAAAAATATGGAGATCAATGGTTTGTGCAAGATAACACTGCAAGTAAGTACCAATTCCAATATTTAAAATTTGGTTTTCTTACTGCACGTATAGAATTCATGACTCTGTCTCATGAATCACTGAACAGAAAGCCTCCGGGGTTAAGAACGATGAAAAGTTGGGAAGAGCTGGGATTCTTTATCAAATATTAAACAGATATGTTTAAAAATACAATGAAAGCATTGCACCCGCAGAGACTTTTTTCTAAAAAGAGATTTTTCCATTTTTCCTTTTGAATAACTTTAATATCAAGGGTATTTCAGTCAAACTTTTTAAAATTTATTTATTTTTAGTTTATAGTGATTTAAAATTCCTGATTGGCTATTTTAATAAGTTATTTAATTGACTTAAACATGTCAGGAAGACAATATGCAAGTGAAATAAATGTCAGCGCTAACGGTATTTATTGCACCCACTTAACACTTCAGAAAATGGAACACACTTCTAAATATATGTAGTGTTGTTTATTGTTTGCTCATTCAGTTTTACAGAACTGTTTTTTCACAGGTTGCCACAGTTGGCAATAAATCACAACTCTTTTTTCATTCTTTGTGGTGTCAAGAAAATAATGCGGCTATTTATATTAATATAAAATAGGCAGATACTTAATTAGAAAGTGATTCTAATTACTATCTTGCTTGCTAATAACAATAAACTTAGTCAGCTGATGACATAATTTAACCCAACACAATTCTTCTAATAATTGTTAATACTATACAGCTACATTAATCATTACACATACGACTTTACAGGTAAATCCCACTTGCAATTTACAAAATACATTTTGTCAGACAGAGATCTCTTTTATAAAATAAAAATGAAGAATAAATGAAGCACTTGGGGATACAAACATGGAAAACTGACTTCCTGGTGATCATTATTTTAATTAGTAAAATACCATTTTTAGTTATAATATTTACCATTGAGGGAGAATTAAGGGGCAGATGAAATTTAGCATACATAAAATTTCTTCACTTGCTAGCAGATGTGTACTTGAACTCAGACATCTGTTTGCTCTTTTATTTTTTGCTCTTTATTCATGTATGGCAGTATATAATTTAAATTAATCTATAAAATTATCTTAATAAGAAGCTAAATATTTTAAAGGAATTGAGGCTTGGAAGAAACAGTGTGATATTTTGAGTGACTTACGTACAATGGAGAAGTTGATCTCAGAAAATTAACCTATTTTTTTTTGTGTGTGTGTGTCTTAAAGACGTTTGAGTGTATTGAACATAAGTATTGTCTAGTTATGACTGGAAAGTATTAGTGGTAATTGTGTTTTGTAATGTTTTTTCAGAAGATATTTCCTATGAAATGTTCATTAAGAAGATAGTTACAATAAATTTGTGCTCCCATAAAGAATACAGTCTAGGAAAACATACGGGGCAGTTCTACTCTGTCTTATTGGGTTCTTATGAGTTGGAATCAATTCCATGGGATCTTAGTAATAGGGGTTCTTTTTTATCACTTTTTTTTTAAATGTAGGTCATTTTTTTTCAAAAATTAACAGTTTTAGAAAAAATACATATGTTATATTCTGAGGTTAATGTATCTTCTTCAGAATTTCTGTACATTTAATGTTAGAAATGAGAGCTGACAATGAAAGATAATACTGCAAATACTGTTTCTTTAAAACTGCATGATTCTGAAATATTCAAAGAGTTATTAAATGTATTAAATGATTTATTTTGATAAGAAATGATTGAAATGTTATGATTTGTCATCCCTGCAAACTTCCTCTCCAATCCACAATGGATACCTTCAAAATATGAGTTAGTGGTCCCAAAGTAGACAAGGGGACAATTTGAACAAATATTCCACTGTCACATACCAAATGTCAACAGTTTTCTAGCCTGGAGATTTTATGCCTCTATTCATCAATGGCTGATCACTCTATGAAGTCACTGCCAGCATCCTACTTTCAGTATCAGATTCTGAATAATTTGAGATCAGGTTCAGTTGCGTTTCAAAAATATGCAAAAAAAAAAAAAAGATTTAAACAAGATTTAAGAAGATATAAAATGGAAATTTATTTTTTCTTCTTATAAAACTTTTTGGATTTATTATGGCTGCTCTACACATATTGCAGGGTATCCCTGGGTGGTGCAAGCAGTTTATATGCTCAACCGCTAACTGAAAGATTGAAGGTTTGATTCCACCCAGAGATGCCACGGAAAAAGGCCTGGCAATCTACTTCTGAGACACTGAAAACATTATGGAGCACAGTTCTACTATGACACACGTGGGTTCTCTGTGAGTCAGAATGTGCTCCCAGGAACTGGCTGATTAACACACATCAGAAAACCACATTACTTTCTGCTTTCAGCACCACTCCCTGTAGGCTGTGACTTCTCTCTTTTTGGTCTAAGATGCCCGCTGGAAGTGCTTCAGCAATCAAATTCACATTGCATGTGACAATATGGGAGAAAAAGAGGAGAAAAATTCTATTTTCTTGGAAGGATGCTTCTTACAATCAAATACAATTCCTCTGCCTGTATGCCGTTGGATAGAACTTATAATGCCACATATGGCTACAAAGGGAGTTAGATAATAAAACCTTATAGCTTGGAAACAAGGTGCCCAGCTAAAAATCAAGATTCTTCTAAATGGAAAAATAGAGGAGAATGCCTATTTGGTTATCGTGAATAGCCTTTGTCAAACCTCCATCAATGAACATTTACTCTGGTATATTCTTTCATGCTTGCTAAGAACATATCCAGAAGCATTATTGAACAAACATCTTCACATCAATTCGTTGATTGTTACCGTTGAGTCAGCTCTGACTTATAACGACCCTATATGTACATAACATAATGAAACTGCCTATTCCTGTGCTATTTTCACAACTGTTGCTATGCCTGAGTCCACTGTTGCTGCCACTGTGTACTTTGAGTGTCTTTCATCCTAGGGGGCTCATCTTTCAGCACTATATTGGACAATATTCTGTTGTGATCCATAAGGTTTTCACTGAATGATTTCCAGAAGTAGATCACCATGCTTTTCTTCCTAATCTGTCTTTGACTGGAAACTCCATTGAAACCTGCCTATTGTGGGTGACATTGCTGGCATAGTTTTCACCATCATAACAACATGAAATTACCATAGTATGACAAACTGACAGATAGGTGGTGGATACATACATGTACAAATTCTAAGAAATGTAATATTTGGATTTAATGATATATATTTAATTGTGTATATTGTGTTTTCAATCCTCTTGTATGCTTGTGAAAGATGGACAATAAATAAGGGAGACCAAAGAAGAATCGATACCTTTGAATTATTTAATATACCATGGACTGTCAGAAGAATGAACAAAACTATCCTGGAAGAAGTACTTCCAGAAAGTTCCTTAGAAGCAAGGATGGCTAGACTTCATCTCACATACCTTGGACATGTTATCAGGAGGGATCAGTCCCTGGAGAAGGACATGGTGGTTGGTAAGGAAGAGGCTTAGAGAAAGAGAGGAAGACTCTCAGTGAGATGGATTGACACAGCACAGTGGCTATAACAGTGAGTTCAAGCATAACAACTATCGTGAGTATGGCGCAGGACCTGGCAGGGTTTTGTTCTGTTGTACATGGGGTCGCTATGAGTTGGAGCCGACTCAACAGTGCCTAACAACAACGAAAACATTTAATTGTAATTGCAACAAACATGTATACAGTATTAACTATGTGCCAAACTTTATTCTCAAAGATTCACATACTAGCTAATCAGCACTTTTAATTATCTTGTGTGGTAAATACTATTTTTTATTATCTTCTACAGATTAAGAAACAGAGATACATGGAGTAATTTGTCCAAAGTCACAAAATTAATAAGTGGCAGAGTCAGAATTCCACCTAGATATCCTGACTTTAGAGTTCATATTTTTAATGATTGCTTTACTATGCTTTCCTCTGTCTGCTAAATACTCACCAGTGCCCTCCAATATGTAAACCGATTTAATCCCCATCAACACTGTATCGAATTACCATCTTATCAGAACATTCAAAAGCAGTGTGAACTGTCCAACATTTTTAACTTTTGCCAATATTTTAGGTTAAAAAAAAAAGTATTGGGTCTGCATTTCTTTAACAATGAAGCCTGTATATTCTTTGCCTTTTTTATTGTTATTTTTGCCACACAGAAGTTTTAAATGCATAGTAAAGTCATATACCTTGTTCTTCTCTATTATCAAAAATCCCTGTGGTGCAGTGGTTAAGAGCTATGGCTGCTAACCAAAAGGTCAGCAGTTCAAATCCACCAGACCCTCCTATAGGGTCACTATGAGTTGGAATCTACTTGATGGCAATGTATTTTTTTTGTCTCCATTATGGCATTTAAGTTTGCATGTTACCTACAAGATTGTCAAGACTCATTAAAACTTGTCTTACTTTATGGTTTCTTTCTTACCTTTGAATTTTTATTCCTCTGGAATTTTTTTTTAGAATCAGTGTTCAGCTCTATTATTTCCTCTATATTTCTACCTTATTTTTCTGGCTATTTAATTAATAATTTATTCATTATAATTTTATAATAAATAATATAATATATAATGACAACATATATAATATAACAAATTATATATAAATTATAATAAATTATTCATTGCTATAATGAATAATTTATTTTCTTTTTAATTGATCACCACCATTGTCCAGTCCCTTCCATACAGGAAAATCATCTTTGCTTTTACATGGAATACATGTCTTGGGTTTGTATCTTTTTCCCATTTTGAGGACTTTCCAAAGATTCACTTCAACAGTAACAGTATGTCCTAAAATCTTTCATTTCCCCCTGTCTCTCCATCACTCTTCACAAACTAACTCAGCCTTTCGCATTGATTTTACAGACAATGTGAGGAAATACTTGGCACAACAGGAGTTTGGGGCCATAACATTGTTAGTGTCCAGCTGTAGAGAAAACTTCAAAGGAGTACGGTCACACATCACTTAACGTCCATGATATGTTCTGTGAAATAATGTTACCCAAAGCAGGTCCTGCCTGATGCTGCTTCTCATCAATAAAGACACAGAGGTGAGGTTGGAGGAAGAGCTTCTTGCAAGCACTCAAGCAAGGAGCAGACAGTAAGTTCCTCAATTCTGCTCCCCAAACAAAAGGAGGCAGAACCTGTTATGCAGTCTCTCATAAGGAAGGACATACAAACATCATGGATTACATAGATTATCACAGCAAGCAGGTGCAGTAAGATAAATAACTTTTATTTTTTTCTTAGGGTGTACAGAAACTGGTTAAGTCCCACCCTGGGCAGGATTTTGCTATTATAATGAGACTTAGGTTACTTTAGGACACTTTTGTGGCTAATAAACTGGTTTTAATTGGTTTTGGCTGATTTAAGGCAGAAACTAAGCTATAGACTCTGCTAAGGGTCTTGATGATAATGGAATAGGAAGAACTGGCTGTGGTCTTGCTTGATAGTGGCTGAGCAGCTGCTGGCTGCACTTGCTATCAATAAGATGTTATGTGGTTTGGATGTTGTGTGAACACCATGTTATGTGCAGTTAGTCCCTGGATTACAAACAAGTTTGGTTCCTAAATCTGTCTTTAAATCAAATTTGTACATAAATCGGAAGGGTTAGGTACTTTTAATATCTAACGTCAGTTAGTCAAGTAAGTCAAATCTTTATCTTAGTATGTAGTGTACCTTTCTATGCCTAAAAAACATTAAAGAAATACTTCCAGATACACTAAAACATCTTCAACATAATAATACAGTAATAACAATAATGTTCTGATGTGCGTTGCAAAGTAGCGCCCATTGGTTATTACGAACCATTGTATGTACCCCGAATTTTTAATACAATAGGCTTTATGGGGTTGGGACTAGTTGGACATCGCAGGAACAGGAGTGACAAGGCCCATGACTGTACTTCATTTCCCTGGCCTTCATATTCCCCTAGAGCCTTCTGCCTTATCTATTTTCTCATTTAACTTCCTTTCTGTTAAATTCCTGTTTACTGAAGGAGATAATTAGCTCTGGGTGATTATGATAATTTTGCCTTCACTCTCCAGTTATCCTCCCAGTAGGCACATGCACAAAAAAAGCTTAGTACACTGGTTTTCCATGCTTCTTGGAGAAATGGAGGCTTTATGAGTAGCTTCTGCTATTAGTAGTTTTAGATTTGTATGTCTTTTCCTAGAATGTCTGCTTAACATAACCATCTGCTTCATTCCAAATTAGGGATAAAAGAAATTTCAGGATTTCATTCTGATTAATTTTTTCTCTGTCATATCTCATTCTCGTATACCATCATCTTTGGGAGTCTAAGAAGGGCAATGTGGGTAGGATTAAGAACAGAGATTTACTTCCTTTGCCTTTTCTTGCTTACCAAATCTACTTTGAAAAATAGGGAATGATATGCACTTTTGCTGTTTGATTGCTGCTAAGATTATTGTAAGAGCTAGCTAGATAGGTAACAGATATGTAGATACACAGATAGATAGATACGCGTAGGTAGATACACAGAATAGAAATATAAATCAGATAGATTTTTCCTTTCACATTTTTTTCCCATTATCATCAGTGATGAGTAAGAAATATTTGATGTGGCTTTATTCTGCAAAATTAAGCTGTAATTTGGTGATAAAGTCGGATTTGCCAAAACTTATTTAACTGGATCCAAATAGCTTATATTTTATAATTTGTAAATTTTGGTCTTATTTCTATACATCAATGCACATTAGATATATTCGACCTGAAATACCACCAAATGACTTGCTAATAAGCAAAACTGAAATATCTTACAGTGCTAAGCGTGATTGCTATTTGGACAGTGTCCTAGTAACAGCACAATGCAGGGAGGGCAAAAATTTTAGCAGTTTTGGAGGGTGGGTTAGGTCAAATATTTCAACACAGGCACTTGATTAGGTTTGAGTATAAATCACGATATAAATAGTTGAGCATTAGTGGATAAAGCAAAGCTAGTGTTTTGAGGTGAGGGTTTCAATAACTCTTAGAGAATAAACATTTGAGGCTATCTCGTCAATAGGGAAAAGACAGGTGCTCATTTAAATATTTCTCCATAACAGTGAAGTTATTTACAACCTCCGGATTCCTTGACAAGAGTTTTCTGAAATAATAAAGTCATGTTGATAAAGACCATGTAACAAAAAATCATGCTGATGTAGACTGAGAACTCTGTGGGTGTAGATGGTTTTGATTCTCATAACCACTGACTTAAAAATAATAATTAAAAAATACTATGCTTAATTCTCGAATTTTAGTAACTATAAATAATGCATTACCCTCGTATATTCTGTTTAACTGAGCCCTTGATGAAAATAATAGAATCGTAAAATACAACTAACAGCTAAAAGGAAACTTAGTAGTCATCCTTCCAATGCAAGAAAATGTGGGGGAAATAAAACACTACTGTCAACAAAATTCCCCTTGGTACAAATACGGAAGAGAGAGAGAAAACAATTTAATGCTGACTAATCACTATCAGGATTACATGTAGGTGAGGTAGCACAAAAGTGACTACAAGTCTGAACAGAATCTCCCACAAATTTATCCAGTATACTGGAAGAAAGGAAACTGAAAACCTCTCTTATATCCTTGAGAGACAAATAGATGCATAGTGATTGCCTCTTATATATCTCATGAGAGAGTGAATTCCAGAATGCATGTTTACTGTCCCAAGGGCAAGAATCCTTGTGGACTTATATTGTAAAATCAAAATGTGGGGACTTTTATCAGACCTATTATACTTTCAAGGAGAAACCCTAAACACTAGTGGGAGTGGAGACAGCTGCCTCACTCCTCAAAGAAAATTTTACCATTCTACCCTTATATCATTCTTTCTGTCAATGCTTCATTCATGTATTCTACTAGTTCAAACAGATTTGATATCCTCTCATCTATGTTCTGTAAGATTTTGAACGCATATATAGTTATACTTTTTAATGCTGCATTGTGATTTGAGGAGTCCTAGTGGAGCAGTGGTTAAGCGCTGGACTGCTAACCCAAAGGTCGGTGGTTCAAACCCACCAGCCGCTCTACAAGAGAAAGTTGTGGCAGTCTGCTTCCATAAAGATTACAGTCTTGGAAATTCTATAGGGCAGTCTATCCTGCCCTATGGGGTCGCTGTGAGTTGGAACTGAATGGAAGGCAAGGTGCTTGATTTTTTTATCCTGATTTGTTCATTTGATGCCTGCCTCTTTTAACTAGATCCTGAGTTTATAAAAGAACTGCACTTTATTCCAGGTTTGATATCCAACATCCAATGTGGCACACGGTAGGCTCTTGAAAGATATTTGAGTTATTTATTTGACGTATACAATTTTATCAATATTCATATTAAAATGTGGTGTCCTGAACAGAAAAGTGTGCTCAGCACAACATATTGATTTTATTGTCTTCTAGTTCACACACTTTGCTAACATTTTCAAGCCATTGGAAACAATGATTTTCTACTGGTTGGAGCATCATGAATGATTACGCTGTATTGCAGCTGATCATGCTTACCCTGGTCTTTTTAAACTTCTGTTTGCTTGCATTAGCATGGGCTAATACATTTTTCATTAGAAACTGCATCTAATGCTCATTTCATACTTATTTTTGCCCTATTAATGGTTTCTATGTTTTGAGACCCAAGCAATCTAAGGACTGGGTAATTGTATAAATGGAGGATCATCAGTGTGATGCACAAACCATTCTGATCTAATGTTATAAATGTTTAATTTCCATGATTTCTGATGTGACCTCTCCACTAACACAGCTTAACTGCACTTCTAAGGGCAGCGCCATATATCAGCTTGAGGAAAAGCACTGCCTTTTAAATTAGAATCTGCCTCCACATAATAAGATTTAAAAGCTGCAAATATCTTCAACCTCTTTTAAAGTTTGGAACTAAGAAAGCTTTTTACTTAAGCTTTGATTGAAACTAGTATTTACAGCATGGTGTAGTCAGGTATTCTGCTGGGTTTCTACAGCAAAGACTGAAATGTATAGGGATACTGCTTTCAATTGGAGCAACTGAAAAGTGCAAGGACAGTTGGAAATGAAATGGGATGCAGAGTCTAACAAAGTTAAAATGCCTTAAAACCCCTTACCACTGAGTTGATTCCAACTCATAGGGACTCTGCAGTACAGAGTAGAACTTGCCCATCAGGTTCCCTAAGCTGTAATCTTTATGGGAGCAGACTGCCACATCTTTCTCCCACAGAGCAGCTGGTAGGTTCAAACCACGAACAATTTGGTTAGCAGTGAGCCCTTATTCCCTGAGCCACCAGATCTCTTTAAAATGTCTTAGCCCTTTGGTGACCCAATTATTTTCTGCTTTCAATTTTTTGTTGATACCATGTGTTTTCATTAATGGAAGTATGCTGAATCATTGATTGTGTCTGAACTTTTCGTATATAGTAGGTTTTTTTTTTCTTGCCCCCTCCCACAAGCTGCTTTAAGTGTTTAGTGGTACATATGAAGTACCATTATTATACCCATTATTATCCTCACCAGGGTCTATTGGTACATTTGTGTAACAAATAAAAATTTTCAAAATTTCTATTTTCCTACCAAAAGTTCAGGCACCTCATACAATATTCTGCAAAAATAGTAATTTTCAGCACATACCCATTTCTTTGGTTTCAAACAGTCCTAAAGACCTCTGCCTTGTGGCAGCACATACTGTCTGTGGTATGAAAGTGTTGAATTGCCTTAATGACTTCCATTTAAAGACAAATATATCATTCAATTGCTTCATATTCACTTAGACATTATTTAAACATTGAAATATCACACAAATATGAACTATTAAAGGACACGAATATATTTTCTAACCTCTTAAGTTAAAAGTTTAATAAAAGATTCAGAGGGACAAAAAGATATAAAGGGTATCTTCTAAAAAGTAGAATGTCAAGATATTAAGCAAAATTGTGCAAAGTATCTTAATAGCAAAGTTCAAACTCTAAGTAAATAGATGCTTACAGATAAAACACAAAAAATGTAAGGATTAACATTTTTATCTAGGTTCTTTCAGAAACCATAAAAATTCTTGAGGTGTAAAATACATGCCAGATTAACTTTCACTAAAATATGTTATAAAACAGAGTAAATATTTAATAGATTTTTTTTATATGGGTTCTGTAGGGAAGAGCTTTTTTGACCTTCCCATGCTATTAAAATATCAGCAGTACTTTTCAGAGAAACCTAACCTAACCTAACCCATTGTCGTCCAGTCGATTCCGACTCATAGCAATCCTATAGGACAGAGTAGAAGTGCCTCATAGGTATCCAAGGAACGGCTGGTAGATTCAAACTGCCAACTTAGTTAGCAGTCGAGCTCTTACCACTACACCAATTAATCTGACAGACTTTGTTACCTCCAATTTTGAAATGATTACGTGTGCTGCCTCAAACGTACGGGTTGGTTAAAATATCCTTTTTCATATTTTTCTTTATTACAATGAGTTTACTAATACTATGCTTTAAGTTGGAGCTCTGGTGGCACAGTGGTTAAGAGCTTTGCTGCTAACCAAAAGATTGGCCATTCGAATCCACTAGCCGCTCCTTGGAAACCCTGTGGGACAGCTCTACTCTGTCCTATAGGGTCATTATGATATGAGTCAGAATTGACTCAATGGCAATAGATTTGGTTTGGTTTTTGGTATGTTTTATGTTAGTTTTGACTATTAAATAAACTTGGCATGTTTTATATATGTTCCAAAGTGTTTTGTCTGAGTTTATGTTCAACCAGTTAAAAGCTACTGAGAATGTGCAGTGCGTGATGTTTTCCTGGGCACTGTAATGAGAGCATAGTATATGATATGGTAATAATTCACATAGAAATATAGAGAATGAATACAATCATACTGCACATGGTTCTCTTGCATATACCACAACAAATACCTAGAAGAAGAAAAAAAAAACCAGAATTAAATTCTCTATGAAGTGTATGAAGCAAGGATGGCAAGACTTGGTCTCACTTACTTTGGACATAATATCAGGAGATGACATAATATAATATCAGGCAAATGATATCATACTTGGTAAGGTAAAAAGTCAGCAAAAAAGAGGAAGACCCTCAAACAAATGGATTGAAACAGTGGCTGCAACACTGGGCTCAAGCATAACAATGACTATGAGGATTGCACAGGACAGGGCAGTGTTTCATTCTGTTGTACATAGTAGGGTCGCTATGAGTCAGAACCAACTTGACAGCACCTAACAACAGCAATGACATGTATGTACACAAATTTTTACATTTGTCTTAATTCATTTGTTTTTTTTGTAAGATCTTCTAATCAACATTATTTTTTGCACTCCATTTACCCCAGGACGTTTGTTTACATTTTAACATTTCTAAAACTTCACCTCACCCAGCAAACTGATTATTCAAAAGACACAAACAATTTGAAAACAAAGAAAGATAATAAAAAGATAGAAAATGATGAAATTTATAAAAAGATAGGAAAGAACTTTTTTTTTTTATTGTACTTCAGGTGAAGGCTCACAGAACAAACAGTTTCTCATGAAACAGTAGTAAACGCATTGTTTTATGACATTGGTTAAGAAGCCCACAGCATGTCAACCCTCTCCCTTCTCAACTTTTTTTTTTTTTTTTTTTTTTTGGTGAAAATATACATAGCCAAAGATACACTGTTTCAAAAATTTCTACACGCACTGTTCAGTGACGTCAATTACGCTCTTCCAATTGTGCTGCTATTCTCACTTTAGATGAAGGCTTACAGAACAAAATAGTTTCCCATTTAACAGTTAGTACAAATGTTGCCCTATAAAAATGGTTAACAACCTCACATCAACACTATCCTTACATAACCTTGGGTTCCCTATCAGCAGCTTTCCTGTCCCCTTCTGCCCTCTACCCCTTGTCCCTGGACTGCTGTGTCTCATTAGTCCCATTTGGTTTTATGGGGCTGTCCACTCCCCGGCTGAACGGTGAACCTTGGAAGTGACTTCACCACTGAGCTAAAAGGGTGTCTGGGGGCCATACTCTCAGGGTTTCTCCAGTCTCCTTTAGGCCAGTAAATCTGGTCCTTTTTTTTGTGAGTTAGAATTATGCTCTACACCCTTCTCCAGATCTGTCCAGAACCCACTGTTGTGATCCTGGTCAGACAGTCAGTGGTCGTGGCCGGGTACCATCTAGCTGTATTGGACTAAGTCTGGTGGAGGCCTTGGTAGCTGTGGTCCATTAATCATTCGGACTAACCTTTTCCTTGTATCCTGTTCTCTTCATTCTCCCTTCCTCCCAAAGGGATGAGACCAGTAGAGTATCTTAGATGGCTACTCAGAGGCTTTTAAGACTCCAGACGCCACTCACCAAGGTAGAATGTAGAACATTGTCTTTATAACCTATGTTATGCCAACTGAGCTACATGTTCCCCGAGACCATGGTCCCCACAGCCCTCCAGTCAGCAGATCAGTCCCTCAGAGAGTTTGGATGTGTCTATGGAACTTCCATGACCTTTCCTGATACAAGTTGTACTGGTTTCCCCTGTATTGTGTACTGTCTCACCCTTAACCAGAGATACCACTTATCTATTACCTATTTAGTATTTCCCCCACAACCCCCCATCCCTGGTAGCCAACAAAGATTGTTACATTTTGTGTGTGAACTTTTTCATGGGTTTTCACAATAGAGGTCTCATACAATATTTGTCCTTTTGTGATTGACTTATTTCACTCAGCATAATGTCCTTCACTTTCATCCATGTTATGAGATGGTTCACAGATTCATTGTTGTTCTTTCTCGTTGCATAGTACTCCATTGTGTGTATGTACCATAGTTTGTTTATCCATTCATCTGTTGATGGGCATCTAGGTTGTTTCCATCATTTTGCTATTGTGAACGATGCTGCCATGTACATAGGTGTGCATATGTCTATTTGAGTGACGACTCTTATTACTCTAGGGTATATAACTAGGACTGGGATTGCTGGATCGAATGGTATGTCTATTTCTAGCCTTCTGAGGAAGGGCTATATCATTTTCCAAAATGGTTGTATCAATTTGCATTCCCACCAGCAGTGCATAAGAGTTCCAATCTCCCAGCAGCCCCTCCAACATTTGTTATTTCCAATGTTTTTGATTTGTGCCAGTAATGCCGGGGTGAGATGGTATCTCATTGTGGTTTTAATTTGCAGTTCTGTAATGGCTAGTGATCGCGAGCACTTCCTCATGGGTCTGTTGGCCATTTGAATGTCTTCTTTGGTGAAGTGTCTCTTCATTTTCTTTGCCCTTTTTTTTTTTTTTCGGATTTTTTTTTTTTTATATTTTATTGTACTTCAGGTGAAAACTTACAGAGCAAATAGTTTCTCATGAAATAGTAGTACACATGTTGTTCTATGACATTGATAAACAACCCAAAAAAGTATTAAGCCTCTAAATTCTCAAACTTTTTTTTTTTTGATGAAAATTACAGATGGCCAAAGATACACCGTTTCAAAAATTTCTACATTCACATTTCAGTGACATTGACTACGCTCTTCCAACTGTGCTGTTATTCTCACTTAAGATGAAGGCTTACAGAACAAAATAGTTTTTCATTTAACAGTTAATACACATGTTGCCCTATGACAATGGTTAACAATCTCACAGTACATCAAGAATATCCTTACTCCACCTTGTGTTCCCTATCACCAGGGGACTTCCTTGTCCCCTTCTATCTTCTGGACCTTGTTACTGGACTACTGTACCTCTTTAGTCTCATTTGTTTTTTTTTTTTTTTTTTTTTTTTTATTTTAACAACATTTCAAAACTTTTTACTTACACATTTAAGTGATATTGACTATGCTCTTCCAATTGTGCTGCCATTCTCACCCAAGATGAAGGCTTACAGGACAAAACAGCCTCCCATTTAATAGTTACTACAAATGTTGCCCTATAGCAGTGGTCAACAATCTCACAATACATCGACAGTGTCCTTATTCAATTTGTGTTCCTTATCATCAGTTTCCTACTCCCCCTCTGCCTTCTGGCCCTTGTCACCAGACTCCTGTACCTCGTTAGTCCCATTTAGTTTTACTGGGCTATCCATTCCCAGGCTTAACATCGAACCTCGAAGGTAACTTCACCTCTGAGCTGAAAGAGTGTCTGGGGGCCACACTGTTGAGGTTTCTCTAGTATTGTTTAGGCCAGTAAATCTGGTCTTTTTTTTGGGGGGGGGGGAGTTAAAATTATGCTCTACATCCTTCTCCAGCTCTGTCCAGAACCCTCTGTTGTGATCCTGGTCAGAGCAGTCAGTGGTGGTAGCCGGGTAACATCCAGCTGTACTGGACTCAGTCCGGTGGAGGCCTTGGTAGCTGTGGACAATTACTCCTTTGGACTAATCTTTTCATTGAATCCTGTTCTCTTCATTCTCCCTTGCTCCCGAAGGGATGAGACCTGTGGAGTGTCTTTGATGGCCACTCATAGGCTTTTAAGACCCCAGACACTACTCACCAAGGTAGAATGTAGAGCATTATCTTTATAAGTAGTGTCATGCCAATTGAGCTAGATGTTCCCCGAGACCATGGTCCCCAGAGCCCTCCGTCCAACAACTCAGTCCCTCTGGGGGTTTGGATGCGTCTATAGGGCCTCCCTGACCTTTCCTTGTGCAGGTTGTGTTAGTTTCCCCTGTACTGTGTACTATCTCACCTCTCACCCAAGTTACCACTTATCGATTACCTATTTAGTATTTCCCCCCCTCCCCTCCCATCCCTGGTAACCAACAAGGATTGTTACATTTTGCATGTGAATTTTTTCATGGGTTTTTACAATAGAGGTCTCATACAATATTTGTCCTTTTGTGATTGACTTATTTCACTCAGCATAATGTCCTCCAGTTTCATCCATGTTATGAGATGCTTCACAGATTCATTGTTGTTCTTTCTCGTTGCATAGTACTCCATTGTGTGTATGTACCATAGTTTGTGTATCCATTCATCTGTTGATGGACATCGAGGTTGTTTCCATCATTTTGCTATTGTGAACAATGCTGCCATGAACATAGGTGTGCATATGTCTATTCGAGTGATGACTCTTATTTCTCTAGGATATATTCCTAGAAGTGGGATTGCTGGATGGAATGGTATGTCTATTTCTAGCTTTCTGAGGAAACACCATATCATTTTCCAAAATGGTTATATCATTTTGCATTCCCACCAGCATTGCATGAGAGTTCCCATCTCCTGGAAGCCCCTACAACATTTGTTATTTGCAGTTTTTTTTGATTCGTGCCAGTAATGCCAGGGTGAGATGGTATCTCATTGTGGTTTTAATTTGCATTTCTCTAATGGCTAGTGATCGCGAGCATTTCCTCATGTGTCTGTTGGCCATTTGAATGTCTTCCTTGGTGAAGTGTCTGTTCATTTCCTTTGCCCATTTTTTGAGAGGATTGGTTGTCTTTTTGTTGTAGAAGTGTTGGATTTTCTTGTAGATTATGGAGATTAGACCTTTGTCTGACTTGTACTGTCCAAAAATTTTTTCCCAGTCTGTAGGTTCTCTTTTGACTCTTTTGGTGAAGTCTTTTGAAGAACATAGATGTTTGATTTATAGAAGATCCCAGTTATCTGTTGGGTTTTCTGTGTTGATGTTTATGGTTTGTATACTGTTAATGCCATGTATTAAGGCCTGAAGTGTTCGTCCTATTTTTTCTTCTATGAATTTTATAGTTTGAGGCTTTATATTCAGGTCTTTGATCCATTTTGAAGTAGTTTTTGTATATGGTGTGAGGTATTGGTCCTATTTCATTTTTCTGCAAATGGATATCCAGTTTTGCCAGAACCATTTGTTAAAAAGACTGTCTTTTCCCCATTTGATGGACTTTGGGCCCTTGTCGAGAATCAGGTGACTGTAGGTGGATGGATTTACATCTGGGTTCTCAATTCTGTTCCATTGGTCAATGTCTCTGTTGTTGTACCAGTACCAGGCTGTTTTGAGTACTGTAGCTGTATAGTAGGTTCTCAAGTCAGGTAGTGTGAGTCCTCCAACTTTATTCTTCTTCTTCAGTAGTGCTTTACTTATTCGGGGTTTCTTCCCGTTCCATATAAAGTTAATATTTAGTTTTTCCATCTCTTTGAAGAATGTTGTTGGTATTTGTATCGGGATTGCATTGTATTTGTAGATTGCTTTAGGTAGAATTGCCATTTTCACAATGTTGAGTCTGCCTATCCATGAGCATGGTATGTTTTTCCATTTATGTCGATCCCTTTGGATTTCATGCAGCAGTGTTTTGTAGTTTTCTTTGTAGAGGTCTTTTACATTTCTGGTCAGATTTATTCCTAAGTATTTTATCTTTTTGGGGCTATTGAAAATGGTATTGATTTCCTGATCTCCTTTTCATCGTTCTCTTTACTGGTGTATAGGAATCCAACTGATTTTTGAATGTTTATCTTGTATCCTGCTACTCTGCTGAATCTTTCTATTAGTTCCAGTAGATTTCTCGTGGAGTCTTTAGGGTTTTCTATGTATAGTATCATATCATCTGCAAACAGGGAGAGTTTAACTTCTTCATTACCAATTTGGATGCCCTTTATTTCTTTCTCTTGCCTCATTGCTCTAGCTAGAACTTCCAACACAATGTTAAAAAGGAGTGGTGATAAAGGGCATCCTTGTCTTGTTCCTGTTTTCAAGGGGAATTTTTTCAGCCTCTCTCCATAAAGAATGATGTTGGCTGTTGGTTTTGCATAGATGCCCTTTATTATGTTGAGAAATTTCCCTTCTATACCTATTTTATTGAGAGCTTTTATCAGGAATGGGTGTTGGACTTTGTCAAATGCCTTTTCTGTATCAATTGAGATGATCATGTGATTTTTTTCTTTCCTTTTATTTATGTGGTGGATTACGTTGATGGATTTTCTAATGTTAAACCATCCTTGCATACCTGGTATGAATCCTACTTGGTCATGGTGTATAATTTTTTTGATATGATGCTGAATTCTATTGGCTAGAATTTTGTTGAGAATTTTTGCATCTATATTCATGAGAGATATTGGTCTGTAATTTTCTTTTTTGTGACGTCTTTGCCTGGTTTTGGAATCAACATTATGCTGGCTTCACAAAATGAATTTGGAAGTGTTGCTTCCTTTTCTATGCGCTGAAATAGCTTGAGTAGTCCTGGTACAAGCTCTTCTGTAAATGTTTTGTAGAATTCTCCAGTGAAGCCATCTGGGCCAGGGCTTTTTTTGGTTGGGAGTTTTTTTTTAATTACCTTTTCAATTGCTTCTCTTGTTATGGGTCTGTTCAGATTTTCAACATCACTTTGTTGTAGTTTGGGTAGGTAGTGTGCTTCTAGAAATTTATCCATTTCCTCTAGGTTTTCAAATTTGTTGGAGTATGGTTGTTCATAATATTCTGTTATAATCCTTTTTATTTCAGTTGGGTCTGTTGTGATGTCCCCCATTTCATTTCTTATTTGGGCTATTTGCATACTCTCCTGTTTTTCTTTTGTCGGTCTGGCCAATGGTTTGTCAATTTTGTTTATTCTTTCAAAGAACCAACTTTTGGTTTTGTTGATTCTTTCTATTGTTTTTCTGTTTTCTATTTCATTTATTTCTGCTCTGATCTTTACTATTTCCTTTCTTTCGGTGGCTGTGGGCTTTTTTTGCTGTTCTCTTTCTATTTGTTTGAGTTCTGTAGTTAATGGTTTGATTTCGTTCCTTCTCTTTTGATGTGTGTATCTATTCCTATAAATTGTCCTCTGAGGACTGCCTTTGCTGTGTCCCAAAGGTTTTGGTATGATGTGTTTTCATTCTCATTTGATTCTAGGAACTTTTTGATGATTCCATCTCTGATTTCTTCTATTACCCAGTGATGTGTACGCAGTGTATTATTCAGTTTCCATGTAACTGATTTTTTTCCTTGCTCTTTCTGTTGTTAACTTCTACCTTGATCACATTGTGGTCAGAGAAGATACTTTGAATTATCTAAACATTTTGGTTCTTGTTGAGGATTGCTCTGTGGCCTAAGATGTGGTCTTTTCTGGAGAAAGTCCCATATGCATTAGAAAAGGATGTGTACTTTTCCACTGTTGGATGCAGTGTTCTATACATTTCTATGAGGTCAAGTTGGCTGATTGTGCCCTTTAGGTCTTTGGTATCTTTGCTGAGTTTCTTCTTAGTTGTTCTGCCATTTACTGAGAGTGGTGTGTTAAAGTCTCCTACTATTATTGTGGAACTGTCAATTTCTCTTTTCAGTGTTGTTAGGGTTTGTTTTATGTATTTTGGAGCCCTGTCATTGGGTGCGTAGATGTTTATCATGGTTATGTCTTCATGATGGATCATCCCCTTAATCATTATATAGTGTCCTTCTTTGTCTTTTATGGTGGATTTTGTTTTAAAGTCTATTTTATCTGAGATTAGTATTGCCACCCCTGTTCTTTTTTAGTACTTGTTAGCTTGATATATATTTTTTTCCAACCTTTGACTTTTAATAAATTCACATCTTTGTTTCTAAGGTGTGTCTCTTGTAGACAGCATATTGATGGATCCTGTTTTCTTATCCATTCTGTCACTCTCTGTCTCTTTATGGGTGCATTGGGTCCATTTACATTCAGGGTAATTATTGATAGATGTGAGTTTGCTGCTCTCATTTTATAGTTTTTTTTTTTTTGGTGGTGCTGAAGTTCTTTGTTCTTCTTACTCCCCTGTGCTGAGTTACTTTTGTTTGTGGATTTTTTTTTCATTTCTTTTGTTTTTGCTGAGACTTTATGTTTTTCTTCTTCATTTTTATGAATATGTTTGTTAACCCTCTTTGTGGCTACCATGAATTTTACCCTTATCTTTCTAAGTTGGAGGCAGTCTATTATTACTTGGTAACACCTTGCCTTCCTCTCCATTAGAAGGTTCTATAACTATGCCGTTTATTCCTTCTTTTGTTGTTTTGATGTTGTTGTCATTTATTGAGTAACCGCTCTGATTCCCTGTTGTATTTCTTTTGGTTTTGGATAGTCCTTGAGAGTTCATTTCCTAGATTGTATCTGGCTCGTACGATCCTGCGTCCTAGAATCTGCCTGTGAGCTGAAGCTGTTTGTACTCAGATTGAAGAACTCCCTTTAATAATTCTTGTAAATTTGGTTTGACTTTTACATATTCCCTTAATTTCTGTTTATCTGGAAATGACCTAATTTCACCATCAAATTTGAACGAGCGTTTTGCGGTATATATTATTCTTGGCTGGAAATTTTTTTTTTTTCCCAAGATTTTATATGTGTCATCCCATTGCCTTCTTGCCTGCATGGTTTCTGCCGAATAATCTGAGCTTAGTCTTATTGTTTCTCCTCTGTGACTTCTTGTTTTTCACAACCTTCTCTCAGGATTCTTTGTTTGTCTTTGGTTTTGGCGAGTGTGATTATGATATGCCTTGGTGATTTTCTTTTGGGGTCTCTCCTATATGGGGTTTGTTGAGCTTCTTGGATGGCCAGCTTTTCATCTTTCATGATATTGGGGAAGTTTTCTGTCGGCAGTCCTTCAATGATCCTCTCTGTGTTTTCTGTTTTCTCCCCCTGTTTTGGTATTCCAACCACTCGAAAATTTTTGCTTTTGATTGTATCCCACATAACTCTCAGGGTCTCTTCATTTTTCTTTGTTGTTTTTTCTGAGTTTTCCTGAAACTGAGTTGTATCCAAGTGTTTGTCTTCAATTCCACTGATCCTGTCTTCCACCCTTTCAAATCTGCTTCTCAGCCCTTCTATGGCACCATCCATTTCTGAAATCTTGTTGTTTATCTTTTGGATTTCTAATTCTTGTCTTTATATAATTTCTAGTTGTGAATTTGTTTTGGCATTTTGTTCCTGTGTTATTTTCCTGAATTCTTCCAATTTTTTGTCTGTATTTTCCATGAATTTGTCTATTTTTTCCTCATATTTGTCTGCTTTTTGCCTCATCTCTTGGAGAATTCTGAGTATTAGAGATTTGCATTCCCTGTCAGGTAGTTCTAGTGCCTTTTCTTCCGCTGGAAAGTCATCTGGTGTTTTATTTTGGACACTTACTAGTACCATCCTGTCCTGTTTTTGTAAATGTTTTGATATTGTGTGCTGTCTTCTTGGCATTCAGTAGTTATTTTTCTTATTTATTGATTATAGATTTGCTTGTTTTGTCCATTTTTTTTTTTTTTAATTTGACTATGTCTGAGCAGGCAGACTGTGTGTTCTTTGTTGTTTGCTCATCTGTGGGCACAATACTTTTCAACTCCTTCTCCAATTGGCAGGGTCACTCACTCTGATATGGTACGCAGGGCAGGTCTAGCTGAAGAGGAGTTACTGGGATGGGTTGTTTGTGGCACTTACTAAAGCCACCAGGGTGTGTCAGTAATCAGTGCAGGGCAGGTTCCAGTAGGCTGTGCCTGTGCTGCTTGGGGGTGTGATGTTAAGCGCTCGGTGCAGGTAGGCAGGATGTAGTGGGGAGATTGCTATGTGTGTAGCTAAGATGGATATGGGAGAGAGGAGAGAGGAACAGGAGCCAAAAACATACAAACAAACAAAAAAGAATGCTAGGGGAGCTTGCTGTTGGAGTGGAGAGTTGAGATACTATGAAATAGAGAAAAACAGAAAGGGGAAGAGGAAGAAAAGAAAAGAATGAATAAATAAAAATTGGAAAGGTTAAAGAACTGCAAAATTCCCAGTGATCCCACTGGTGCAGCTATGTGGTCTGGGGAAGTTGCTCTAAGGTGTTGCAGTCAGCCAGTACCAGGCTATTCTGAGTTCCTTGGTGGTATAATAGGTTCTAAAATCAGGTAGTGTGAGGCCTCCCACTTTGGTCTTCTTCTTGAGTAATGCTTTACTTGTCTGGGGCTCCTACCTTTTCCCTTTGAAGTTGGTGATTTGTTTCTCCATCTCATTAAAAAATGCCATTGGAATTTGGATTGGGATGGCATTGTATCTGTAGATCGCTTTGGGTAGAATTTACATTTTCACAATGTTGAGTCTTCCTGTCAATGAGCAAGGTATGTTTTTCTACTTATGGAGGTCTGTTTTGCTTTCTTGCAGTAGTGTCTTGTAGCTTTCATTGTATAGGACTTTTATGTTTTGGTTATATTTAGTCCTAAATATTTTGTCTTCTTGGGGGCTATTGTAAATGGTATTGATTGGTGATTTCATCTTCAAACTTCTCTTTGCTGGTGTAAAGGAATCCAACGATTTTTTTATATTTTCTTTTATTCTGAAAATTTGCTGAAATCTTCTATTAGTTCCAGTAGTATTCTTGCGGATTCTTTGGGGTTTTCTGTGTATAAGATCATATCATCTGCAAATAGAGATACCTTGACTTCTTCCCTACCAATGTGGATGCTCTTTATTTCTGTTTCTAGCCTAATTGCTTTGGCTAGGACTTCCAACACAATGTTGATTAAGAGTGGTGATAAAGGACATCATTGTCTGGTTCCCGTTCTCAAAGGGAATTCTTTTAAACTCTCTCCATTTGGGATTATGTTGGCTGTTGGCTTTGTATAAATGCCCTTAATTATGTTGAAGACTTCCGCTTCTATTCCTATTTTGTTGAGAGTTTTTATCATGAATGGGTGTTGGACTTTCAAATGCTTTTTCTGCCTTGATTGATAAGATCATGTGGTTCTTGTCTTTTGTTTTATTAATGTGATGGATTACATTGATTGTTTCTCTAATATGGAACCATCCTTGCATACTTGGTATAAATCCCACTTGATCATGGTGAATTATTATTATTATTATTTTTTTTTTATATGTTACTGAATTCTATTGGCTAGAATTTTGTTGAGGATTTTTGTATCAATGTTCCTGAGAGATATTGCTCTGTAAGTTTCTTTTTTTGTGGTGTCTTTACCTGGTTTTGGTATCAGGGTTATGCTGGCTTCATAGAACGAGTTCGGGAGTATTCCATCCTTTTGTGTGCTCTGAAATATCTTTAGTAGTAGTGTAGTGTTAACTCTTCTCTGAAAGTGTGGTAGAACTCTCCAGTGAAACCATCCAGGCCAAAGCTTTTTTTTGTTGGAAGTTTTTTAGTTACATTTCAATGGCTTCTTTTGTTACAGGTTTATTTATTTGTTCTACCTCTGTTTGTGTTAGTTTAGGTAGGTAGTCAGTTTCTAGAAATTTGTCCATTTCTTCTAGGTTTTCAAATTTGTTAGAGTACAGTTTTTCATAGTATTTTGTTATGATTCTTTTAGCTTCAGTTGGGTCTGTTGTGCTATACCCCATCTCATTTCCTATACAGGTTATTTGCTTCCTCTTCTGTTTTTCTTTTGTCAGTTTGGCCAATGGTTTAACAATTTTTTTTTTATCTTTTCAAAGAACCAGCTTTTGGTCTTGTTAACTCTTTCAATTGTTTTTGTATTATCTGTTTCATTTAATTCTGCTCTAATTCTTATTTGCTTTCTTCCAGCACCTGAGGGCTTTTCCTGTTGCTCTCTTTCTACTTGTTCGAGTTGTAGGCTTAATGTTTTGATTATGTCCCTTTCTTCTTCTTGGATGTGCGCATTTATTGCTATAAACTGACTTCTGAGCACTGTTTTTTTGTGTCCCAAAGGTTCTGGTAGGATGTGTTTTCATTCTAGTTTGAGTCTATGAATTTCTGTATTCATCCTTAATTTCTTCTATAACACAGTCGTTTTTGAGCAAGATGTTGTTCAGTTTATATGTGTTTGATTTTTTTCCTTGCTTTTTCTGTTATTGATTTCTACTTTTATAGCTTTATGGTCAGAAAGGATGCTTTGTAATATTTCGATGCTTTGAATTCTGTTAAGGCTTGCTTTATGGCCTAATACATGGTCTATTCTGGAGAATGCTCTGTGTGCGTTGGAAAAGAAAGTATATTTGACCGCTATTGGATGGAGTGTTCGGTATATATCTATGAGATCAATTTGGTTGATTGTAGAATTTAGATCTACCTTGTCTTTGTTGAGCTTCTTTCTGGATAGTCTGTCCTTCACTGAAAGTGGTGTGTTGAAGTCTCCTACTACTATTGTGGAGCTGTCTATCTCTCTTTTCAATGCTGTTAGAGTTTGTTTTATGTATTTTGGAACCTGTCGTTGGGTGCGTAAATATTTATTACAGTTGTGTCCTCCTGGTGTATTGACCCTTTAATCATTATACAGTGTCCTTCCTTATCCTTTGTAGTGGATTTTACTTTAAAGTCTATTTTGTCAGAGAGTAATGTTGCCACTCCTGCTCTGTTTTGAGTGTTGTTTGCTTGAGTTTTTTTTTTTTTTTCCATCCTTTGAGTTTTAGTTTTTTTGTGTCTTTAAGGTGTGTCTCTAGTAGGCAGCATATAGACGGATGTTTTTTTTTTTTTTTTTTTTTTCCAATCTGCCACTTTCTGTCTCTTTATTGCTACATTTAGTCCATTTATATTCAGTGTAATTATTGATAAGTATGAGTTTAGTGTTGTCATTTTGATATCTTTTTTTCTGTGTTGTTCAGAGTTTCTTTGTTCCACTTAATTTTCTGTGCTGAGTCATTTTGCTTTATGTGTTTTCTGTTCATCTTTTTCATTGTTGTTGATTTTGTGTTTGCTGAGTCTTTATATTTTTGTTGTTTTTTAATTTAATTTGTAGGATTGTTAGTTTCCTTTGTGGTTACCTTAAATATTTATCCCTATTTTTCTAAGTTTATATCAGTCTTTTTTTTCTTTATAGCCTTGACTTCCTCTACATATGAAAAATCCATGTCTACATTTTTTAAGTCCCTCTTTTTTGTTTTAATGCTGTCATCTTTTACATATTGGCATCTGTTTCCCTATTTTCAGTGTTTTAGCTTTGATTTATTTTTGTGACTTTTCTTTCTGGGTTGATATCTGGTTGCTCTGTCCTTTGTTTTAATCTTGGGTTGTTATCTGATGTTAGTAATTTTCTAACCAGAGGACTCCCTTTAGCATTTCTTGTAATTTTGGTTTGGTTTTTGCAAATTCCCTAAACTTCTGTTTATCTGGAAATGCCCTAATTTCACCATCATATTTGAGAGACAGTTTTGCTGGATATATACTTCTTTGCTGGAAGTTTTTTTCTTTTTCCTTTAAGGCTTTATATATGTCATCCCATTGACATATTGCCTGCATGGTTTCTGCTGAGTAGTCCGAGCTTATTCTTATTGACTTTCCTTTGTAGAAGACTTCTCATTTATCCTTTGTTGCTCTTAAAATTCTCTTTGATCTTTGATTTTGGCAAGTTTGTTTATAATATGTCTTGGTGACTTTCTTTTGGGATCTACCTTAAGTGGGTTTTGATGAGCATCTTAGATATTGTCTTATCTTTCACAGATATCAGGGAAGCTTTCTGCCAAAAAATCTTTAACAATTTTCTCTGTATTTTCTGTCATCCCCCTGTTCTGGTACTCTAATCACTCATAGGTTATTCATCTTGATAGAATCCCACAGAATTCTTAGGATTTCTTCATTTTTTAAATTGTTTTATCTGATTTTTCCTCAAATAAGTTGGTGTCAAGTGCTTTATATTTAGTATCACTAATTCTGACTTCCATTGCCTCAATTATGAGCCTATGACTTTCTATTGAGTTGTCTAATTCTGAAATTTTGTTGTTAAACTTCTGGATTTCTGATTGTTGTCTCTCTGTATATTCTTGCTGCCTGTTAAATTTGTCATTATGCTCTTCTCTAATCTTTTTAATTTCCTCTATTGCATGTTCTGCGTTTTGCTTAATTTCCTTCCTAATTTCTTGAAGAGTTCTGTATATTAATCTTTTGTATTTTGCCTCTGGTAATTCCAAGTGTCCAGGAGGAAAGTTTGCCCCTGTTCCCTAGAGAACATAGGAGGGTGGGTTTTGCAGCTGGACTATGAACACCGAATGCTGTTGGTTATAAGGACTGGAGGGCACCTCTTATTCTCAGGCCCCTATCACAGGTGGCTAGGTGGAGCCACTAGTCCTCAGGCCCCTGATGTGAGTTGGTGAAGACCCCGCTTAATGGGCAGAGCAGTGTAAAACATCACAAACCTACCACTTCACAGATGAAACAGCCGAAGTTAGAGTTCAGGTATATACCCTGTTGTACTATGGTAATGAAGGCCTACACTGTTGAAATGGGCCTACACAAGTCTATACAGGGGGAAAGCCACTCAAAGTCCATGGATCCCTTATGCCTGTGCCTAGGCAAAGGAGCTGTGCTTACCCTGAGTTCCTGGCTTATGGGAGACAGCAGATTATTTTTTTCCCCTGTTTGTTAATTTGCTCACTCTCCAAGGCCAGAAGAATGGCTTAGGGTGCAAGACTTGTCCTACTTCTGGCCCAGGGAACTTGGTAATTGCTGAAGCTGGTCCAGGTCCCAGGGCAGAGCAGGGAGTGGGGAGATAAATAGGAGAGAGGTTTTTCCCTAAGGGGGGTGTTTTTGATCTGCACAGTAGGCCAGACGCAAGTACTTACCTTTCGCCAATCAAGGGCTGCTTCTCCCTAGTTCTGGATGGCTAAGTAGACAGTCTGCTGCTGGATCTCTCCCAGTGTGGAAAACGCCTCCCAAGTACCGCTGCTTTCCTGCCTCACTGCTCACCCCCGAGCTGATCCAGGCTGAAGGGCTCAGGCTTTTGCAGGGTCGGGTTTGGAAACTCCTCAATGCTTCTGAACTGACTCTTCCTCACCCGCCACTTAGTCCAGTTCCTCAACGCCACCTTTGGAGTTCAGAGCTCCTAGATTGTCATATAGAATTTATTCACTTGTTTTTCGGGTCTTTGTTTTAAGAGGGAACACCAGAATCATCTGACTTCTCCACCTTCTTGATCCCGCCTCCCTACCTATGTTTTATTGACTATGCAAAGTCATTTGACTGTGTGGATCATAACAAATTATGGATAACATTGCAAAGAATAGGAATTCCAGGACACTTAATTGTGTTCATGAAGAACCCGTACACAGATCAAGAGGTGGTTTTTGGAATAGAACAAGGGAATGCTGCGTGGTTTTAAGTTAGGAAAGGTATACATCAAGGTTGTATCCTTTCACCATACCTATTCAAACTGTATGCTAAGCAAATAGTCCAAGATCCTGGACAATGTGAAGAAAAGCAGGGCATCAGGATTGGAGGAAGACTTATTAACAACCTGAGATGTGCATATGACACAACCTTGTTTGCTGAAAGTGAAGGGGACTTAAAGCACTTACTGATGGAGATCAAAGACCACAGCCTGGTCATTATGGATTACACCTCAACATAAAGAAAACAAAAATCCTCACAACTGGACCAGTAAGCAACAACATGATAAATGGAGAAAACATTTAAGTTGTCAAGAATTTCATTTTACTTGGATTCACAATCAATAGCCATGGAAGCAGCAGTCAAGAAATCAAGACACACTGCATTGGGCAAATCTGCTACAAAAGACCTCTTTAAAGTGTTGAAAAGCAAAGAAGTCACCTTGAAGACTGACGTGCACCTGACCCAGACCATGATGTTCTGAATGACCTCATGTGCATGTGAAGGCTCGACAGTGAATAAGGTAGACTGAAGAAGAGTTGATGCCTTTGAATTATGTCATTGGTGAAGAATATTAAACATACCATGGACTGCCAAAAGAATGAAAAAGTCTATCTTAGAAGAAGTACAACCAGAAGGCTCCTAAGAAGCAAGGATGTTGAGACTATGGCTCACATACTTTGGACATGTTATCAGGAGGAATCCATTCCTAGAGAAGGACATCATGCTTGGTAAAATAAAGGATAAGCCACAAAGAGGAAGGCCCTCAACTAGATGGATTGACACGGTGGCTGCAACAGTAGGCTTAAGTATAATAATGATTGTGAGGATGGCACAGGATAAGGCAGTGTTTTTTTCTGTTGTACCTAGGGTCGCTATAGTTGGAACTGACTCAATGGTGCCTAAAAACAACATAAATATATATATATATATATATATATGTATATATGTATATACGTATATGTAATCAAACCCATTGCTGTCTAGTCAATTTGGATTCCTGATAACTCTGTATTACAGAGTAGAGCTAAACTCCGTAGTGTTTTCTTGGCAGTGATCTTTACAGAAGCACATCTCCAGGCCTTTCTTTTGTCGTGTCATTTGTCAAGTCCAATCCACTAACCTGTTGGTTAGTAGCTGGGTGCAAACTGTTTGCACCACATCAGATACATAGATTGATAGATCAATAGAGAGATAGATAGGTAGATAAGTAGATAGAATACATAGATATATATATATAGAGAGAGAGAGTGACAGAAAGATAATTTTTAATAGAGTATGCAGGTGTGTATATGAAATTTAGTGATCTACAAAGTATATTTTGAGAAAACAAAGCATAGTTCTTTGATTATGCAATGCCCTGAATCCTAAATGTTATCTACATTTAACAATATGTCACCCATCCTTCAATTTCTTAATCATGAATTCAATAAACCAGTCTTTGATAATCCAATTCCAATGCTTTTTTTTCTTTTTGTATAATTTTGTGTGTGCATGTGTTTTAATTGCCAAAGAAACTCACTTAACACTTGACTCTAAATTTAACTGCACCACTTCTACTCACCGAGAAAGTAGAGCTATAAGCTTAAAGAAATGGATCCTGCATTACCTTTTTACATAGCCTAGAATTTTGTGTGCACTGGCACATTATAACTTCTGAATGAACGTGTATAGATTTTTAATGTATTGATAAATAAAACTACTATTTCAAAAGTTCTTTCCTGACTTCTGGCAAAATGGCACTCTAGGCAGAAGCACCACCCCATCCCTCCACAGCAAAGATCTGAAAAACTAAGCTGAACAGAGAAAACAACAATTCTGAAACCCTAAAACAACAAATGAAGAGATAAAGAACTCAGCCAAGCACCAAATGGAGTGAGAAAACGGACAGAGAACGGAGAGCGAGGAGAGATTCATGCAGAGGTCCCCTATCAACTAATGCAGCGTGGATCCGCCATCTTGGACTCCTATCGGAGACCAGCAAACGGGGTATGAGAAAGCAGCTTCACGGAGCTTCCAGCGGGAGACAAAACAACCGGTAATTTGCGAAATACGCTTTCCCACCCCCCCACCATTCTTCACCCCCACTCGGCCTCCTCTGCTTCCTGCAGCCACAATTTCTTCTCCAGCTGCTTAGATTCTCTGAGTGCCATTTGTTGGCTGCCGGTGTTGCTTTTTTCTGCTTCTTTTATTTCTTCCTTCCTCTCACAACTTCCCCCTCCTTTCGCTCAAATATCTGGCTCCATGCACCATCTTTGCTTCTTCCTGAGGGGCTGTGGAGCTCCGTTCGAGTGCGGAGCTGCTTCCAAGTCTGGGCTGCCATGCTGGTGGGATCCCGGGGCTTTCATTTGTTTGTTTGTTTTGAATTTTTGTTTGTTTTATTCTCCTTTTCTTGAGTTGGGAGCCCATTATGGCCAGGCACTGCTGCATGGCTTGGAAGCTACCACCTCAGCTTGCACAGATGTGCAGAGGGATACCTGAAGGCATTTCTTTTTTCGTTATTGTTTTTTTTTCTGTTTTTTTGGTGGCTTTTCTTGTTCTTTTTCTTTTTTTAATTTGTTTTGTTTTCTTCTCCCTCTTTTTCCCTTTTTGTCTTTCTTCATTACTAGTTCCTCATGTCTCTATATCTTCCTTCTCTTTCTGTTCCCTGAATACCTGGCTTTGTATACCTCTATCCCTTCTAGCCAGGCTGTACTGCAACACCTGAGAACAACTTCCCCAGAAATGAACGCTCAAGGACTATCCAAAACCAAAAGAAACACCACAGGGAATCAGAGCAGTTAATAAGTAAATGACAACAACATCAAAACAACAAAAGAGGCAATAAACGGCACAGGATTAGAACCTTCTAATGGAGAGGAAGGCAGGCGATATCAAGTAATAATAGACTATCTCCAACTTAGAAAGATAAGGGTAAAATTCATGGTAACCACAAGGAAAGTTAACAAACATATTCATAAAAATAAAGAGGAAAAACATAAAGTCTCAGCAAAAACAAAACTACAAAAACAAAAGAAATGAAAAAAAAAAATCCACAAACAAAAGTAACTCAACACAGGGGAGTAAGAAGAACAAAGAACTTCAGCACCACCAAAAAAAAAAAAAAAAGAAAGAAAAAACTACAAAATGACAGCAGCAAACTCACATCTGTCAATAATTACCCTGAATGTAAATGGACCCAATGCACCCATAAAGAGACAAAGAGTGACAGAATGGATAAGAAAACAGGATCCCTCAATATGCTGTCTACAAGAGACACACCTTAGAAACAAAGATGTGAATTTATTAAAAGTCAAAGGTTGGAAAAAAATATATATCAAACTAACAAGTACTAAAAAAGAGCAGGGGTGGCAATACTAATCTCAGATAAAATAGACTTTAAAACAAAATCCACCATAAAAGACAAAGAAGAAACTCAGCAAAGATACCAAAGACCTAAAGGGCACAATCAGCCAACTTGACCTCATAGAAATGTATAGAACACTGCATCCAACAGCGGAAAAGTACACATTCTTTTCTAATGCATATGGGACTTTCTCCAGAAAAGACCACATCTTAGGCCACAGAGCAATCCTCAACAAGATCCAAAATGTTTAGATAATTCAAAGTATCTTCTCTGACCACAATGCGATCAAGGTAGAAGTTAACAACAGAAAGAGCAAGGAAAAAAATCAGTTACATGGAAACTGAATAATACACTGCGTACACATCACTGGGTAATAGAAGAAATCAGAGATGGAATCATCAAAAAGTTCCTAGAATCAAATGAGAATGAAAACACATCATACCAAAACCTTTGGGACACAGCAAAGGCAGTCCTCAGAGGACAATTTATAGGAATAGATACACACATCAAAAGAGAAGGAACGAAATCAAACCATTAACTACAGAACTCAAACAAATAGAAAGAGAACAGCAAAAAAAGCCCACAGCCACCGGAAGAAAGGAAATAGTAAAGATCAGAGCAGAAATAAATGAAATAGAGAACAGAAAAACAATAGAAAGAATCAACAAAACCAAAAGTTGGTTCTTTGAAAGAATAAACAAAATTGACAAACCATTGGCCAGACCGACAAAAGAAAAACAGGAGAGTATGCAAATAGCCCAAATAAGAAATGAAATGGGGGACATCACAACAGACCCAACTGAAATAAAAAGGATTATAACAGAATATTATGAACAACCATACTCCAACAAATTTGAAAACCTAGAGGAAATGGATAAATTTCTAGAAGCACACTACCTACCCAAACTACAACAAAGTGATGTTGAAAATCTGAACAGACCCATAACAAGAGAAGCAATTGAAAAGGTAATTAAAAAAAAACTCCCAACCAAAAAAAGCCCTGGCCCAGATGGCTTCACTGGAGAATTCTACAAAACATTTACAGAAGAGCTTGTACCAGGACTACTCAAGCTATTTCAGCGCATAGAAAAGGAAGCAACACTTCCAAATTCATTTTGTGAAGCCAGCATAATGTTGATTCCAAAACCAGGCAAAGACGTCACAAAAAAAGAAAATTACAGACCAATATCTCTCATGAATATAGATGCAAAAATTCTGAACAAAATTCTAGCCAATAGAATTCAGCATCATATCAAAAAAATTATACACCATGACCAAGTAGGAGTCATACCAGGTATGCAAGGATGGTTCAACATTAGAAAATCAATCAACGTAATCCACCACATAAATAAAAGGAAAGAAAAGAATCACATGATCATCTCAATTGACACAGAAAAGGCATTTGACAAAGTCCAACACCCCTTCCTGATAAAAACTCTCAATAAAATAGGTATAGAAGGGAAATTTCTCAACATAATAAAGGGCATCTATGCAAAACCAATGGCCAACATCATTCTTAATGGAGAGAGGCTGAAAACTTTCCCCTTGAAAACAGGAACAAGACAAGGATGCCCTTTATCACCACTCCTATTTAACATTGTGCTGGAAGTTCTAGCTAGAGCAATGAGGCAAGAAAAAGAAATAAAGGGCATCCAAATTGGTAATGAATAAGTTAAACTGTCCCTGTTTGCAGATGATATGATACTATACGCAGAAAACCCTAAAGACTCTGTGAGAAATCTACTGGAACTAATAGAAAGATTCAGCAGAGTAGCAGGATACAAGATAAACACACAAAAATCAGTTGGATTCCTATACAGCAATAAGGAGAACGATGAAAAGGAAATCAGGAAAACAATACCATTTATAATAGCCCCTAAAAAAATAGAATACTTAGGAATAGATCTAACCAGGGATATAAAAGACCTATACAAAGAAAACTACAAAACACTACAGCAAGAAACCCAAAGGGATCTAAATAGATGGAAAAACATACCATGCTCATGGATAGGTAGACTCAACATTGTGAAAATGACAGTTCTACCCAAAGCAATTTACAAATACAACGCAATCCCGATCCAAATACCAACAACATTCTTCAA
Source organism: Dugong dugon (assembly GCA_030035585.1). Taxonomy (NCBI): domain Eukaryota; kingdom Metazoa; phylum Chordata; class Mammalia; order Sirenia; family Dugongidae; genus Dugong; species Dugong dugon. Next base: position 42,838,301 of record CM057477.1, on the reverse strand, counting down.
AGAGATGGAAAAACTAATTATTAACTTTATATGGAAAGGGAAGAAACCCCGAATAAGTAAAGCACTACTGAAGAAGAAGAATAAAGTTGGAGGACTCACATTACCTGACTTCAGAACCTACTATACAGCTACAGTAGTCAAAACAGCCTGGTACTGGTACAACAACAGATACGTTGACCAATGGAACAGAATTGAGAACCCAGATGTAAATCCATCCACCTACGGTCACCTGATCTTCGACAAGGGCCCAAAGTCCATCAAATGGGGAAAAGACAGTCTTTTGAACAAATGGTGCTGGGAAAACTGGATATTCATCTGCAAACAAATGAAACAGGACCCATATCTCACGCCGTATACAAAAACTACTTCAAAATGGATCAAAGACCTGAATATAAAGCCTGAAACTATAAAGTGCATAGACGAAAACATAAGACAAACACTACAGGCCTTAATACATGGCATTATAGGATACAAACCATAACCATCAATGCACTGACCCCAATAGATAAGCTAGATAACTGGGATCTTCTAAAAATCAAACACCTATGCTCTTCCAAAGACTTCACCAAAAGAGTAAAAAGAGAACTTACAGACTGGGAAAAAATTTTTGGACAGTACAAGTCAGACAAAGGTTTAATCTCTATAATCCACAAAAAAATCCAACACCTCTACAACAAAAAGACAAATAATCCTATGAAAAAATGGGCAAAGGAAATGAACAGACACTTCATCGAAGAAGACATTCAAATGGCCAACAGACCCATGAGGAAATGCTCGCGATCACTAGCCGTTAGAGAAATGCAAATTAAAACCACAATGAGATACCATCTCACCCCGGCATTACTGGCTCGAATCAAAAACATTGGAAATAACAAATGTTGGAGGGGCTGCTGGGAGATCGGAACTGTATGCACTGCTGGTGGGAATGCAAATTGATACAACCGTTTTGGAAAATGATATGGCCTTTCCTCAGAAGGCTAGAAATAGACATACCATTCGATCCAGCAATCCCAGTCCTAGGAATACAGCCTAGAGAAATAAGAGCCGTCACTCGAATAGACATATGCACACCTATGTTCATGGCAGCATTGTTCACAATAGCAAAACGATGGAAACAACCTAGATGTCCATCAACAGATGAATGGATAAACAAACTATGGCACATACACACAATGGAGTACTACACAACGAGAAAGAACAATGATGAATCTGTGAAGCATCTCATAACATGGATGAAAGTGGAGGACATTATGCTGATTGAAATAAGTCAATCACAAAAGGACAAATATTGTATGAGATCTCTATTGTAAAAATCCATGAAAAAGTTTACACACAAAAAGTAACAGTCTTTGTTGGTTATGAGGGATGGGAGGGGTGAGGGGGGAATACTAAATAGGCAATAGATAAGTGGTATCTTGGGTGAAGGGTGAGACAGTACACAATACAGGGGAAACTAGCACAACTTGTAAAAGAAAAGGTCATGGAAGCCGCATAGACACATCCAAACTCCCTGAGGGACTGAATTGCTAGGCGGAGGTCCTTGGGGACCATGGTCTCGGGGATCATTTAGCTCAATTGGCATAACACAGTTTATAAAGACAACGTTCTACATTCTACCTTGGTGAGTAGTGTCTGGGGTCTTAAAAGCCTGTGAGCGGCCATCTAAGATACTCCACTGGTCTCATCCCTTTGGGATCAAGGGAGAATGAAGAGAACAGGATACAAGGAAAAGATTAGTCCAAAGGACTAATGGTCCACAGCTACCAAGGCCTCCACCAGACTGAGTCCAGTACAGCTAGATGGTGCCCAGCTACCACCACTGACTGCTCTGACCAGGATCACAACAGAGTTTCCCGGATAGAGCTGGAGAAGGATGTAGAACATAATTCTAACTCACAAAAAAAAAGACCAGATTTACTGGCCTAAAGGAGACTGGAGAAACCCTGAGAGTATGGCCCCCAGACACCCTTTTAGCTCCGTGGTGAAGTTATCTCCGAGGTTCTCCGTTTAGCCTGAGAGTGGACAGCCCTGTAAAAACCAAATGGGACTAATGAGGTACAGTAGTCTAATGGGACTAATGAGGTACAGTGACAAGGGCCAGAAGGCAGAAGGGGACAAAGAAGCTGGTGATAGGGAACCTAAGGTTTATTAAGGATATTGTTGATGTGTTGTGAGATTGTTAACCATTATCATAGGGCAACGTGTGTAGTAACTGTTAAATGAGAAAGTATTTTGTTCTGTAAGCCTTCATCTTAAGTGAGAATAGCAGCACAATTGGAAGAGTGTAGTCAATGTCACTGAACTGTGCGTGTAGAAATTTTTGAAATGGTGTATCTTTGGCTATGTGTATTTTCACCTAAAAAAAAAGGTTGAGAAGTTAGAGGGTTGACATGTTGAGGGGTTCTTAACCAATGTCATAAAACAATATGTGTACTACTGTTTCATGAGAAACTATTTGTTCTGTAAGCCATCACCTGAAGTACAAAAAAAAAAAAAAAAATTAAAAAAAAAAAAATACAGCTTGGCACTGGTACAACAAAACATCCAGAGGCCAATGGAACAGAATTAAGAATACAGACATAAATTCATCCACGTATGAGCAGCTGATATTTGACAAAGTCCCAAAGTCTGTTTATTTTGGAAAAGATAGTCTCTTTAACAAATGGTGCTGGCATAACTGGTTATCCATCTGGAAAAAAACTGAAACAAGACCCATACCTCATATCATACACAAAAATTAACTCAAATTGGATCAAAGACCTAAATATAAAATCAAAAACGATGAAGACAATGGAAGAAAAAATAGGGACAATGCTAGGAGCCCTAATACATGGAATAAACAGAATATGAACCAAAAGTAACAACACACAAGCACCAGAAGAGAGACTATATAACTGAGAGCTCCTAAAAACAAACACTTATGCTCATCAAAAGACTTCACCAAAAGAGTCAAAAGACAACCTACAGACTGGGAAAAAATTTTGGCTACAACAAATCCAGTCAGTGTCTAATCTTTGAAGTCTACAAGATACTACAAAACCTCAACAGCAAAAAGACAAATAACCCAATTAAAGAAATGAGCAAAGGATATGAACAGGCTTTTTGCAAAGAAGATATTCAGGCGGCCAACAGACACATGCAGAAATGCTCATGATCATTAGCCATTAGAGAAACGCAAATCAAATCTAGCATGAGCTATCATCTCACCCCATCAAGGATAACCTCAATCCAAAAAACACAGTATAATAAATGCTGGAGAGGGTGTGGCGAGACTGTAACACTTATACACTGTTGGTGGGAATGTAAAATGATGCAACTACTTTGGAAATCGATTTGGTGCTTCCTGAGAAAGATAGAAATAGAAGTACCATACAATCCAGCTATCCGACTCCTTGGAATATATCCTAGAGAAATAAGAGCTGTCACACAAATAGATATATGCACACCTATGTTCATTGCAGCAGTGTTCACAATAGCAAAAAGATGGAAACAACCTAGGTGTCCATCAACAGACAAATGGATAAACAAATTATAATATATCCACACAATGGAATGCTATGCAATGATAAAGAAGAACGATGAAGCTGTGAAATATAACATGGAGGTATCTGGAGGACATTGTGCTGAGTGAATTTAGTCAGTCACAGAAGGGCAAATATTGTATAAGACCACTATTATAAGAACTCAAGAAAAGGTTTAAACACAGAAGAAAACCTTCTTTGACGGTTACAGTGGGAGGGAGGGTGATGGTTAATCACTAACTAGATAGTAGATAAGAATTATCTTATGTGAAGGGAAGGACAGCACACACTACAGGTGAAGTCAGCACAACTGTACTAAACCAAAGCTAAGAATTTTCCTGAATACAATCAAACACTTTGAGGGACAGAGTAGCAGGGGTAGGGGTCTGTGGACCATGCTTTCAGGGGACATCTAGGTCAACTGGCATAACAAAGCTTATTAAGAAAATGTTCTGCATCCTACTTTGGTGACTGGCCTCTATGGTCTTAAATGCTTGCAAGCGGCCATCTAAGAAGCATCAATTGGTCCCAGAGTAAAGGAGAATGAAGAACATCAAAGACACAAGGAAAGTATTAGCCCAAGAGACAGAAAGGGCCACATAAACCAGAGACTTCATCAGCCTGAGACCAGAACTAGGTGGTGCTTGGCTACCACCAATGACTGCCCTGACAGGGAACACAACAGATAGCCCCAGATGGAGCAGGAGAAAGGTGGGGTGCAGAACTCAAATTCTAGTAGAAAGACCAGACTTAATTGTCTGATTGAGATGGGAGGAACCCCAGAAAGCTCGGTCCCTGGATTCTCTATCAGTCCAAAACTAAAACAATCTCCAAGGCCAACTTTTCAGACAAAGATTGGACTGAATTGTGAGATATAAAATGATACTCGTGAAGAGTGTGCCTCTTAGCTCAGGTAGATATAAGAAACTAAGTGGGCAGCTTCTGTCCGGAGGTTAGATGACAAGGCAGAGATGGTTAGGAGCTGGTTGAACAGACATGGGAAATCAGGGGTGGAAATGAAGAGTGTGCTGTCACAGTATAGGGAGAGCAATTAGGGTCACATAACAATGTATGTATAAATGTTTGTATAACAGACTAACTTGAAATGTAAACTTTCACCCAAACTAAAACAATAAACAAACAAAAAACATAGGTAAACATCTTTCTGGTATTCTCTGCTTTCAGCAAGGATCCATCAGACATTAGCAATGATATCCCTGCTTCCCAGTCCTCTTCTGAATCTGGTTTGAATTTCTGGCAGCTCCCTGTCAATATACTGCTGCAACCACTTTTGAATGATCTTCATCAAAATCGTACCTGCATTTGATATTAATGGTATTGTTTGATAATTTCTGTATTTGTTTGGATCACCTTTCTTAGGAATAAGCATTATTATGGGTTTCTTCCAGTGGGTTGGCCAGGTAGCTGTCTGCCAATTTTCTTGGCATAGATGAGGGTGCACTTCCAGTGCTGCATCTGTTTGTTGAAACCTCTCAATTAGTATTCCGTCAATTCCTAGAGGCTTGTTTTTTGCCAATGTGTTCAGTGCAACTTGGAATTCTTCCCTCAGTACCATTGGTTCCTGATCATATGTTACTTTCTGAAATGTTTGAATGTCGACTAGTTGTTTTTGTACAGTGACTGTGTATTTTTTCCATCTTCTTTTGATGCTTCCTGCATCGTTTAATATTTTCCCCATAGAATCCTTCACTATTGCAACTGGAGGCTTGAATTTTTTCTTCAGTTCTTTCGGCTAGAGAAATGCTAAGCGTGTTCTTCCCTTTTGGTTTTCTATCTCCTGGTTTTTTCACGTCATTATAATACTTTACTTTGTCTTCTCAACACTGCCCTTTCAAATCTGTTCAGCTCTTTTACTTCATCATTTCTTCCTTTTGCTTTAAGTACGCAAGTTTCAGAGTCTTTCGGACATTGATTTTGGTCTTTTCTTTCCTTCCTGTCTTTTTAATGATCTCTTGCTTTCTTCAAGTGTGATGTCCTCGATATCATTCCACAACTCTGGTCTTCAGTCATTAGCGTTCAACACATCAGATCTATTGTTGAGATGATCACTAAATTCAGGTGAGATATACTCAAGGTCGTACTTTAGCTCTCGTGAACTCGTTCTGATTTTCTTCAGCAACTTAAAATTGCATATGAGCAACTGATGGTCTGTTCCTCAGTTGGCCCCAGCCTTGATCTAACTGATGATATTGAGCTTTACCATTGTGTCTTTCTACAGATGTTGTCCATTTGATTCCTGTGTATTCCATCTGACAAGGTTCATGTGTATAGTCACCATTAATGTAGGTGAAAAAAGGTATTTGCAATAAAGAAGTCGTTGGGTTTGCAAAATTCTATCATGCGATCTCCAGCATCCTTTCTATCACCAAGGTCATATTTTCAGTTATGAATCTTTCTTCTTTGTTTCCAACTTTTGAATTCTAATCACCAGTAATTATCAATGCATCCTGATTGTGTGTTCGATCAATTTCAGACTGCCGATGTTGGTAAAAATCTTCAGTTTCTTTATCTTTGGCCTTAGTGGTTGGTGCGTAAATTTGAATAATAGTCGTATTAACTGGTCTTCCTTGTAGGTGTATGGATATTATCCTATCACCGACAGTGTTGTACTTCAGGATAGATCTTAATGTTCTTTTTGACGAAGAATGCAACACCATTCCTCTTCAAGTTGTCATACCCAGCATAGTAGTCCATACAATTGTCCGATTCAAAAATGGCCAATACCAGTCCATTTCAGCTCGCTAATGCCTAGGATATGGATATTTATGTGTTCCATTTCATTTTTGATGACTTCCAATTTTCCTACATTCATTCTTCATATGTTCCACGTTCTGATTATTAATGAATGTTGCAATTGTTTTTTCTCATTTTGTGTCATGCCACATTAGCAACTGAAGATCCCAAAAGCTTGACTCCATCCACGTCATGAAAGTTGACTCTACTTTGAGGAGGAAGCTCTTCCTCAGTCTTATATTGAGTACCTTCCAACCTGAGGGGATCCTCTTCCTGCCCTATATCAGACAATTTTCCACTGCAGTTCATCAGGTTTTCACTGGCTAATTCTTCTCAGAAGTAGAACACTGGGTCCTTCTTCCTAGTCTCTCTTAGTCTGGAAGCTCAGCTGAAACCTGTCCAGCATGGGTGACCCTGCTGGTATTTGGATACAGTGGCATAGCTTCCAGCATCACAGCAATGCGCAAGTCCTCACAGTAGGACAAACTGACTGATGGGTGGAGGATACATATGTGTATATATATATATATATATATATGTATATACTTATACATATGTGTGTATATATATTTTTTAAGTTTCCTTCCATGCTAGTAAACATGACCAATTGTAAAGACAAAACATTTATTTTGGAGTGATACCTCATGAGTGAAATACTTTTGAGTACAGTATTTAATTTATTAATGGATGTTTATCAGACAAAGATTTAAAACATTCTTCCCTGTAAAAAAAGATGCAGAGTTAATTCCAGAGTAAGCAGCAGTACACTAGTGTGGGTAGAGGATAGTGAGACAGGCTTATTGCTAAATTAGTGATGGGAACAGAGACATTTTGATGGCAAGGGTAAAGCTGGAGTTATTAATCAACTTTAAAAACAGTAGAGAGGCTTAACATGAGAACATAGGCAATTAGAAATTAGTATGCTGTCTTAAGTATAAAGTGGAAATTTAAAAAATATTTTAAGAAAATAACTTTAGAAGTGTCATTTGGGGAAAGATTTGGGACTAAAAAATCATGAGCCAAGAGTGAATATGAGAATTAGTGCAGTAAATTCAAAACTTGCCCAAGATTTGAGTATTATGAATTTAGAGTCAATGTAGGATGGTCTTATATAAGGGTATTTTGGATAAAGAAATGGAATTAGATCTTGAGTGAAGTCCATGATGAAAATACCCAAACAATAAAAAGCAAGTTTTCCTCATCTAAATTTGTTGACTAATATTGTTAAAAAAAAAAAAAAAAAAAAACCCTGACAGATTTTGAGTCCTGGGAGTTTCTATGATTAGGTGAAAATATAATACCATAACAATGCCAGTATGTATAAAAGTTCCTTATCTAATCATCCCCATGTATAATTCCCAACAGAAAGACAGAAAGAGATGTATTTCAAAGGAAATATTGAGTAGATACTAGATTTTTTTTTTTTTTTTTACAATACAGACGTCTCTCACAGTCTCTTCTACTTCTTTTTTTCAAAATACATCAAGCGCATATGTGCATGCATCATTCATTTTGCTGTACCCTTTAGAAAACACTGGATTACCTGAGTGGATGTTTATTTGGTAAAGCATCTAGCACAATGCTGTGGGCCTTAATTAAAAACATGTCTATTAGCTTAGACAATTTTAAATAAAAAGCAAAATCAATTAAAGATCACATTAGCGTTCATGTGAGTCAATATAATTTAGTAGAGGAACACAAGGGGTTTTGATTCAGCAGGTTTGATTTCAATCCCTGTTGTGGCACTTGCTAGTGTCCACCTACTAGATATGCCTTATGTACCAATTACTGAATCTGTCTTTACTTCAGTTTTCTCATTTTTAAAATGGGAATAACTAACACATAAATTTGTTATTAAAGAGCCCTGGTGGCGCAACAGTTAAGTGCTTGACTGTTAACCAAATGTTTGTGGTTCAAACCCAACCAGAGGCTGCGCAAGAGAAAGACCTGGCAATCTGCTCACATAAAGATTACAGTCTAGAAAGCCCTATGAGCCAGTTCTACTCTATTACATGAAGTATTATAAGTTGAAATTGAATCAAGGGCACCTAACAATAGAGTTGTTATGAGGCTTAAATGAGTTAGCAACGCCTGAATATTTTAAATATTCTTTAAATATTAGTTATCATTATTATCAATATCATTTTACAATAAAATATATATAGAAGGATGCCTACCTGAAATATGAACAAGACACATATGTGTGATATTCATAACTGAAAACTTTGTTCTGTTTCTTCAAAAATTATTAAGAAGTGTAACGTCATCACTTATCAACTATTAAGGATGAGAGAAAAGGAAACATTGGAATATATTAAAGAATTTTGTTGTTTACTATTGGACAACTAGAATCAAAGCAAGATAAATGATAGAAACAAGTGCCCCTAAGAGAATCTTAAGAGCTGAAAATTAATTTTATCTTTCCATAGCTTGAGGAAAAGCAATCAACAAAAATAACAATAATCAAAAGATGAAATTAATTTTAAAAATGCTATAATTTGACTCATAAATCTCAGATAATATTTTCCCAGAAAGGAAATGTCAGATCCTAATGGTTTCATTAGTAAACTCATCCAAGCATTAAAATAGACTGAGGATAGATAGATAGATAGACAGACAGACAGATAGATACGGAACGAAGCTGCATAGGCCTGGCTCACTATTATTACTCCCCATTGCTAACCACCACATTGTCTCATGATCTTGTTTTTCCCTCCAGTTCCAGTCTCTACAAAAGGTTTAAGATTAACTGATGTTCTTCCTTGGAGGGTGGAAAACAAGTGATGATGATCTAAGGATGAAAAACTGAACAAAGCACCTGACTTGCGACAAGAAAACCAAGATGTCGCCAGATAAACCCCAAGTAAAAGATTAACTCATCTGAGACATGACCACCTCAAGGGAGAACTAAAACAGACTTCTAAGACCCATAATCCTGTCCCTATAAAAGCCTTCGGCTGATCTCCAGTGGAGGAGATGGTTTTTTGGAGGATCTATTCCCCTCTGTCTCCTATATATCGATATATAATAAAACTCTTGCTGCTTACTTCACCCCATCTCAGAATTGGCGATTACGTAAGGCGACTCCAATCTACATTATTGCGGTGACAGATAGATAGATAAGTAGGTAGGTACTATTCTTACATAAAACACTTCAGAGAACAGAAGAACTGGGAAAGTGAGAGCACATACCAACCAATTTTATGAAGCCAGTATAACCCTGGTATCAAAATCTGAAAAAAAATTAAAAGAAAAGAAAATAATAAGCCAGTATATCTCATGAATATACATGCAAAAATATTAAGCACAATCTAGCAAGTAGAATTTAGTACATATAACAGTACTTCAAGTCCAAATTAAGTCAATTTCAGGAATGCAAGTTCGGATTAATGTTTATCACTTTAGTAATATATTGTATTTTCTAGTGTGAATATGTTGTACCTTAAAAAATCCTAGATATTGTACTACTTTAAATTTGATTATATTATGCTGAAATAACATTGTTTTTAATTTATATTTTGTTGGTTTATTGCTAATATATAGAAATACTATTAATTTTCATATATTTACCTTGTGCCTAACAATAGACTTAATTCCTTTATTAATTCTATTCATTTATTTATAGGTTCATCTTTTCTATTGAGTTTCTCTATAGATAAAATCATGATATCTGAAAATCATGACAGTATTGCTTCTTTTTCTTCAAACTCCAAACATCTTTTAAAGTTTTACTATGGAGCTATCTGGGATTGCTAGTTTAATATTAGGTGAATTGCTGATAATAGACATCCATGGTTTAATTTTAAAGTTAGGACCCAGTCATTTAATTTTATCATTAACTAGGATGTTCAATGAAGCATTTCATCAACATTCTGTTTGTGATTAGGTAAGATCTCTTCTATTTACAGTTTGCTGAAAGTACATATTATGAACAAATGTTGAATTTTATCCAAATGCTTATTGACACCTATTGCAATGATCATATTTTTTCCTCCTTTATTCTGTTAATGTGGTAAATTTATATGGAACTGCAAAGGAATCAGAATAGCAAGACATTACTGAAGAAGAAACAGGCAAAAGAGAAAAGACAAAATATCCACTAACCATAAAAAATACATGAAATGAATATCATATTTAAAATTAAGAAATTCTGTTCATGGACACACTAAAATCGTTCATCAATAATTCACAGACTAGTAAAACATATTTGTAATAAGCATGTTGGAAAAAAATTATTATTCATAATATATATATATATATATAAAAAAAAGAAAAGAAGATTAACTTAAATGCTAGTCCCAATCCTGTAATAATGGAACTATTGTCTAGAATATATATCCCAATGGAAAAATCAACAAAAGGCTTAGAATGGCATATAACAAAAGAGACTATCAAAATGGCCAAAATATATGACAGATGATCGACTTCTTTATTCTTCAGGAAAAATAATGTAACTATGGTGAAATTGCACTACTGTGTTGGTTGTGTCCTCTGGGAAGCAAATAAGGTCGGTCGAGAGGGAGGAAGATGTACGAGATTCATTTGTGAAATGATTGAGAAAGATCAAGGTGACAGGAAGCAAAAGCAGTAAAAACCTTGAGGTTGTGATGCAGTGCTGGAGGTGCTCACTCATCTATGTCAAAAAATCTGGAAGACAGCTACCTGGCCAACCAACTGGAAGAGATTCATATTTGTGCCCATTCCAAAGAAAGGTGATCCAACAGAATGCAGAAATTGTCAAAAAATATCATTAATATCACACACAAAGAAAATTTTGCTGAAGATCATTTAAAAGCGGTTGCAGCAGTACATGGACAGGGAATTGCCAGAAGTTCAAGCTGGATTCAGAAGAAGACATGTAATGAGGAATATCATTTCTGATGTCAGATGGTTCTTGGCTGAAAGCAGATAATACCAAAAGATGTATACTTGTGTTTTACTGACTATGCAAAGGCATTTGACTTTGTGGTCATAACAAATTATGGATAAAATTGCGAAGAATTCCAGAACAATTAATTGTGCTTGTGAGGAACCTGTACATAGATCAGGAGGCAGTTGTTCGAACAGAACAAGGGGATACTGCCCGGTTTAAAGTCAGGAAAGATGTGTGTCAGGGTTGTGTTCTTTTATCATATTTATTCAGTCTGTATGCTGATCAAATAATCCAAGAAGTTGGACTACGTGAAGAAGAATTCAGCATCAGGATTGGAGGAAGACTCATTAACAACCTGGGTTATGCAGATGACACAATTTTGCTCGCAGAATGTGAAGACAATTTAAAGCATTTACAGATGAAGATTAAAGACTACAGCTTTCAGTCTGGATTGCACCTCAGCATAAAGAAAGTAAAAATCCTCACAAATGGACCAATAAGCAACATCAAGATAAGCAGAGAAAATATTGAAGTTGACAAGGTTTCATTTTACTTGGATCGACAATCAACACCCAAGGAAGCAGCAGTCAAGAAATCAGATGAGACATTGCATTGGGCAAATCCGCTGCAAAAGACCCCTTTAAAGTGTTAAAAAGCAAAGATGTCACCTTGAAGACTAAGGTGTGCCTGACCCAAGCCATGATATTTTCACATATGCATGTGAAAGTTGGACAATGAATACGGAAGAACAAAGAAGAATCGATGCCTTTGAATTATGGTGTTGGCAAAGAATATTGAATATACCATGGGCTTCCAGAAGAATGAACACATCTGTCTTGGAAGAAGTACAGCCAGAATGCTCCTTAGAAGCAAGGATGGTGAGACTTGGTTTCACATACTTTGAACATGTTATCAGGACGGAGCAATCCCTGGAGAAGGACAACATGCTTGGTAAAGTAGAGGGTCAGCGAAAAAGAGGGAGACTCTCAACGAGATGGATTGACACAGTGTCTGGAACAATGGTCTTAAGCATAACAATGATTATGAGGATGGCGTGGGTCCTCGCAGTGTTTTATTCTGTTGTACATAGTGTCGCTATGAGTCAGAACCAACTCAATGACACCTAACAACAACAACGTATATTCTTAGGAATCAATTCCCAACAGAATTGAGTGTATTTGCCAACCAACTTGTGATAAATATTTATAGTAGCTTCATACATAAGGACCAAAGGTGATAAAAAAACACAAATGTTCATCAGTGATAAATAACCTCGGGAATATTCATATAATGGAATATTGCGCAGCAATAACAAAGAACGTACTTATGTTTTACACAATAACATGCTTGAATTTCACACTCAATATGGTGAGTGAAAATACCAGGCATAGGACAGTACACAGTGTATGATTATTAAAAAAAAAATTTGTTTCCATCAAGTCAATTCTGACGCATGATGACACCATGTGTTAGTAGAACTGCTCCACAAGGTTTTCTTGGCTGTAATCTTTACAAAAGCAGATTACCATGGCTTTCTTTCGTGATACTACTTGGTGGGTTCAAACTGCCAACCTTTAGGTCAATAGTCAAGCGCAAACCATTTGCGCTACCAAACATATTGCATTGGGCAAATCTGCTGCAAAAGATTTCTTCCAAGTGTTAAAAAGCTAGATGTCACTTTGAGGACCAAGGTGTGCCTGACCCAAAGCCTGGTATTTTCAATTGCCTCATATGCATACAAAAGCTAGACAATGAATAAGGAAGACCTAAGAAGAGTTGATTCATTTGAATTAAGGTATTGGAGAAGAATATTGAACATATCATAGACTGCCAGAAGAACAAACAAATATGTTGTAGAAGAAGTACAGCCAAAAATCTCCTTAGAAGGGAGGATAGCGAGACTGCATCTCTCTTACTTTGGACATGTTATAGGAGCAGTCAATCCCTGGAGAAGGACATCAGGCTTGGTAGAGGATCAGTGAAAAAGAGGAAAATCCTCAAGGAGAAGGATTGACACAGTGGCTGCAGCAATGGGCTCAAACATAGCAACTATTGTGAGGGTGGTGCAGGATCGGGCAGTATTTTGTTCTGCTGTACATGGTGTTGCTATGAGTTGGAATCAACTCGATGGCACCTAACAACAACAACAACAGGGAACTCGTACGGTTATATTTATATAAAATTCGAAAACAGTCAAGCAGTCCAGTTTCAGTGTCAATGGTTCAATCACTATGCTAAACTTCCTTTCCTGGAGTCCCTTCAAAAATAGCACATTTTTTTAATGCAATTTTTCTGAACATATCGCATACTGTACTTCAGATATGCTTTGAACTCTGTCTAGAAGAATTTCCCTAGCCTTACCACCCCATCACTCCTTGCTTGGCTAAATCATCCCAATCCTGAAAAGCTTTGCTTTGCAGTGAATTATTCCAGCAAAAATTGTAAACCTTAAGAAGGATTATGCGTTCCTTCTATGTGCCCTCCTAGTGAAATTCCGTGAGACCCCGTTCTAAGCACTTTACATATATTATCTCAACTAGTCCTCACAAAAAACGTAATGGTTATTATGACCATCACCATTTTACATACAGAAGAAACATAAAATGTAGAAGAATAAATAACTTGCAAATCAACATATATTTATTAAGTGGTGGAGACTTTTAGTTATCATTTCTTTTACTATTCCCCTGTAATTCTTAACATTTCCTGTAATTGTCTCTCTTTCCCTCTTTCCCCCTCTCCTTCTGTCCGTCTAACTCTACAACTACACTGTAATATGTTAGATGTAGAGTTTTTTTTTAATGTTTCATTACACAGACACTTGCTATCCTTAAATGCCTCATATGAATTAGGTCTGTGTTAGATATTCAAATTTCAGTGAATGTATATAGTGAATAAAGCCTTTAACAATAAAAAATCTTAATGGGTAGTAATACGTCAAATTGTTTACCCACCCCAAAGAATTCACATTAAAAGCATAAATACTTGGTTTTATGTCTTTCTTTTAACCTTATTCGAGATTAATCAGTTTAGGTTCTATAGCTTTTCCTTGAGTAATATTACCTACATAATTCTGTCAATGATACTTAGTAAGAGAGTATTTACAAAGTGTTATCCAGGAACCAGATATCCAATAGTTAATATTAAGGATAATTATAATTATATTCTATTATGCCATTGATTAGAGTGCTTTTGTGAATTTATTGGGGCTTATCATTATGAAAATACATTAGATGGCTCTCTAGCACTATGCCTTAGTGTAGTGATTTTAAACAAAAGGTCAAAGTTCACTGGTAGCTAAAATTGATATCTAAGGGAAATTATTAAGATTTTTATTTACATATCCATGCACACATTTGTTCAACTATTTGTTTTGCATACCCGTTGTATTGGTATATGTATACCATGCATATTATATTCAAAATATTAGCTAAGAATTTATTAATTATATATTAACTAATTTCAGTTTTCAAAAATCCTTCATTCCTTAGTAGTAGTGTTGAGTAATTTATTCAGGAACTTTTCTTTCTTGGCCTAGTGTTATAATTCCAGACCAAAGTAAGCTCAAAATCATCCTGGTTATACGGAAACCAAATGAAACCCTTTGCCGTCGAGTCAATTGCAACTCATAGTGACCCTATAGGACAAAGTAGACTGCCTCACAGGGTTTCCAAGGGGTGGCTGGTGGATTCGAACTGCCAGCCTTTTGGTTAGCAGCCAAGCTCTTAACTATTGTGCCAAATCTTTTGTTTATAAACACTAGTATCATTTTCTCTCCATGCCATTGCTGTAGTTTTCTATTGACAGTTAACTTGCAACCCAAATTTGGATCCAGAATAATTTTGTTCTATTCTGATGTGTTTTGTAATTTTTAGGATTAATTTTTTAAAGCAAATTTCATCAATATGAAAATACTGAAAATAGCAGATGTAAAAATCTCATATTAGGCATTAATTTGACATCCCTGGGTGGGTAAGTATGTGTGTTTCATTAATAAATGACATGTTAAGCACCAGAGAAAACAACAACATCCTTAATTAAATGACTTGGTGGATGGATGCTGATAGCCTAAGCCACTGAAACATGAAATGTTACTTCACGTCTTCTAAGCATTCTACAAACTGACATGGATTGCTGAAGCAATGCTTATTTTGTCAAAATCATCTTATACACTTTCAATTTTACCACACTGTTACGAATAATGAAATCTATCTTTGTGAAGAGGATCAGTTTAACACTTGAATAATCCCTGCTTTTTTCTGGTTATTATCCTTAAGTACTGTATCAGCATGTTTAGAGTATTATTACTCCCCTATAAATTAACTCCAAACTTATTCATTTTAACGAATACAAGTAGTTTTTCTTTGGGATGATTGAATGCACCTAATCATAGTTATATCTGATACTCATTTTACATAGTGAGTGAGAATGTGTTTGAACTAAAAAAAAAAAAAAACAAAAAAACACAAGACACTATATTAATTGCATTAATACTAGGAGCTGTAAATAGGAGCAACCACGTGAGATGAGTTCATATTTTAAGATTTCCATTATTATAGATTCAGGACTGGCATTTAAGTTAATCTTATTTTCATTTTTTAATGTAACTAATGTATTGCCGATACCATATTGTAAGTGATATATTTAGTTTCTGAATATAATAAACAATAATTAAAGATTATTATATTGCTGTCTTGTCCTTTTACATTGTAACAGCTTTACTTACTAATTTAATCAAATTGTCAAATCAGTGCCTTATAACATACACCTTATAACATATGGGAGCCACATCAAGTCAGTATAATTCGAGTGAATTAATATTTACTAAGAACCTATGTACAATTATATGATGAAGGATATAAAAATAAAAAAGACACAGCTTGTAACTGGTATTTGATATTTAAATCCTGTGTTGGTATCATTCGATAATGAAAATTATTAGGGTGTCTTTGATGAAAGTTTATATTGGGGAGAGTTATTAAAATTTAGTTAATCACTATTAACACAATCCTCTTAGAATATCTTTTGAATGAGAGGAAAAGTACAAAATAGTCCCATTCTCAATTTCAAAATAAAAATATAGGCATCCTGCATCAAATAAGTTTCTAGAAAAACCATAGTAATCCCAAAGAACTCATGGTTTCTTAAATAAGGGTTTATCCATGCATAGATAAATGTGAGCAAATCTTTTCTGCAGGAAAACATAAAGAAGAATTAGGAGATTTTGGACCTTCTTGAATAAGAAAAATCTTTCTAATTAATTTTTTTCAGTGATTCTAATAAAAATTAATATATTGAACAATGGCTATTGCTCTCCATGTAAGGTTACTTTTGACAAAGTACATTTTTCTATTATCAAACATCTGTCAGTTTTTAGTACTGTGGTGGCTTGCCTATGGCTGTGATGCTGGAAGCTATGCCACCTGTAATTCAAATACCAGCAGAGTCGGCCATGATGGACAGGTTTCAGCAGAGCTTCCAGAGTAAGACTTAGTAGGAAGAAGGCCCTGGCAGTCTAGCTCTGAAAAAATTGACCGTTGAAAATCTTATGAATAACCGCAGAATATTATATGATACAGTGCCAGAAGATGAGCCCCTCAGGTAGGAAGTCACTCAAAATATGACTGGGAAAGAGCTACCTTCTCAAAGTAGAGTCGACCTTAATGACATGGATGGAGTAAAGCTTTCAGGACCTTCCTTTGTTGATGTGACATAACACAAAATGTTAATTAAACAGCTGAAAACGTCCATTAATAATCAGAATACGGAATGTACAAAGTATGAATCAAGGAAAATTGGAAGTTGTCAAAAATGAAATGGACACATAAAGATCAATATCCCAGGTGTTAGTGAGCTGAAATGGACCGGTATTGGCCATTTTGAATTGAGCAATAATGTGGTCTACTATACCAGGAATGACAAATTGAAGATGAATAACATCACATTCATCAACAAAAAGAACATTTCAAGATCTATCCTGAAGTACAACTCTGTCAGTGATAGGATAATATCCATATGCCTAAAAGGAAGACAGGTTAATAAGATGGTTATTCAAAATTATGCACTAACTACTAATGCCAAAGAAGGGGAAATTGACTATTTTTACCAAGTTCTGTAGCCTGAATTTGATCAAACATGCAATCAAGATGCACTGATAATTACTGGTGATTGGAATGTCAAAGTTAGAAACAAAGAAGAAGGATCTGTAGATGGAAAGCTGGGAAATAAGGTCTTGGTTACAGAAGTGACGAAGGAGATTACATGATAGAATTTTGCAAGACCAATAACTTATTCATTGCAAGTACCTTTCTTCTACAACAAAAACAGTGACTGTACACATGGACCTCACCCAATGAAATACACAGGAATCAAATTGACTACATCTGTGGAATGAGACAATGGAAAAGCTCCATATTATTGGTCAAAACAAGGCCAGGGGCCAACTGTGGAACAGACCCATCAATTGCTCATATGCGAATTCAAGTTGAAGCTGAAGAAAATTAAAACAAGTCCCCAAGAGCCAAAATACGAACTTGAGCGTATCCCACCTAAATTTAGAGACCATCTCAAAAAGAGATTTGACACATTGTACACTAATGACAGAAGACCAGACCAGTTATGGGATAACATCAAGGACATCATACATGAAGAAAGCAAGAGGTCATTAAAGACAGGAAAGAAAGAAAAGAACAAAATGGATATCAGAAGAAACTCTGAAACTTTCTCTTGGACATAAAGTAGCTAAAGCAAATGGAAGTAATGATGAAGTAAAGAGCCAAAAAGAAGACTTCAAAGGAGCTTGAGAAGCTTGAGAAGACAAAATAAAGTATTATAATGAAATGTGCAAAGACCTAGAGATAGAAAACCAAAAGGAAGAACATGCTCGGCATTTCTCAAGCTGAAAGAAGTGAAGAAAAAATTCAAGCCTCAATACTGAAGGATCTATGGGGAAAATACTAAATGATTCAGGAAGCATCAAAAGAAGATGGAAGAAATGCACAGAGTCACTGAACCAAAAAGAACTGGCTGATGTTCAACCATTTCAGAAGTAGCATATGATCAAGAATCCAGGGTATGAAGGAAGAAATCCAAGCTGCACTGAAGGGAATGATGAAAAACAAGATTCCAGGAATTGAAGGAATACCAATTGAGATGTTTCAACAAATGGAGCAACTCTGGAGGTTCTCACTCATCTATGCCAAAAAATTTGGAAGACAGCTACCTGGCCAACTGCCTGGAAGAGATCCATATTTTGCCCATTCCAAAGGAAGGTGGTCCAACAGAATGTGGACATTATTGAATGATATCGTGAATATCACATGCAAGTAAACATTTTTTGAAGATAATTCAAAAGTGATTGCAGCAGTACATTGACAGGGAGCTGCCAGAAATTCAAGCTGGATTCAGAAGAGGAGGTGGAATAGGTGATATCATTGCTGATGTCAGATGGATCTTGGCTTACAGCAGAGAATACTAGAATGATGTTTACTTGTGTTTTATTGACAATGCAAAGGCATTTGACTCTGTGGATCATGACAAATTATGGATAACATTTCAAAGAATGGTAATTGTAGAACACTTAATTGTACTCATGTAGAAACTGTACATAGACCAAGAGGCAGTTCATTTGAATAGAACAAGGGGATAAGTCTTGGTTTAAAATCAGGAAAGGTGTGCCTCAAGATTGTATCCTTTGACCATACTTATTCAATCTGTATGTTGAGCAAATAATCTGAGAAGCTGGACTATATAAAGAACACAGCTTTAGGACTGGAGGAAGATTCATTAACAACCTACGATATGCAGATGACACAACCTTGCTTGCTAAAAGTGAAGCCAACTTTAAGCACTTACTGATGAAGATCAAAGACTACTTACTGCCTTCAGTATGGATTACATCTAAACATAAAGAAAACAAAAATCCTCACAACTGGACCTATAAGCAACATTATGATAAATGGAGAAAACACTGAAGTTGTCAAGGATTTCATTTTACTTGGATCCACAATCAATGCCCATGGAAAAAGCAGTCAAGAACAAATGACATAGTGCATTGAGCAAATCTTCTGGAAAAGATCTCTTTAAAGTGTTAAAAATCAAAGATGTCACTTTGAGGACTAAGATGCACCAGACCCAAGTGATGGTATTTTCAATTGCCTCATATAAATGCAAAAGATGGACAATGAATAAGGAAGATAGAAGAAGAATTATTGCTTTTGAATTATGGTGTTGGCTAAGAATATTGAACATACCATGGACTGCCGGAAGAATGAACAAATATATCTTGAAGAAGTACAGCCAGAATGCTCCTTGGAAACAAGGATGGCAAGACTTAGTCACACACGCTTTGGACATGATATCAGGAGGGACCACACCCTAGAGAAGGACATCATGCTTGGTAAAGTAGGGGGTCAGTGAAAAAGAGGAAGACCCTCAAGGAGATGGATTGACACAATGGCTACAACAATGGGTTCAAACACAGCAATGATTGTGAGGATGGAGTAGGATCTGGCGATTTTTTGTTCTGTTGTACATAGGGTTACTGATTCGATGGTACCTAACAACAACAACGAAGCCCTATGTCGCAGTGGTTAAGAACTATGGCTGCTAACCAGTGGGTCAGCAGTTGGAATCCACCAGCCACTCCTTGGAAACCCTATGGGACAGTTTTACTTGGTCATATAGGGTAGCTACAAGCAGGAATTGACTCAACGTTAACTGGTTTTAGGAACAGCAACAATAACATTTTGTAAGATTATGAGTATAAATTATATCCCAGCAGTTCCATTCTTCTTACTTTTCAGATAGAAATTAGCATAGTTGCTCAAGATGACTCATCACAGCATTGTTTGAGAGGGTAAAGAGTTGAAGATAATGTAGTTTTCATCAATAACTGATAAACACTTATCATACTTCTGTGCATGCTGGGTAATTAGCAGCCAGAAGCACTGACCTAGGGCTACACAGAGCACCATGAACTGATCTGAAAAACAAAATGTTAAAAGAAACAAAACAAAGTTAATAAAATAAATATTGAGAGCACAATTTTTAACACAGTACAATTTTTGCAAATAAAAAAAAAATAGAACACCTACAAACAAGATATACTTAATATTTAAGGATATATATCCAGGTGTCTACATATACTTTCCACTACCTGTCTCTCAGTTTGTCATATCGTGATATCTTGCCCCTTGCTCTAATGTTGGAAGCTATGCCAGCAATATTTCTTTCTTTCTTTTTTTATTGTGCTTTAGGTGAAAGTTCACAGAGCAAAGCAGTTTCTCATTAAAAAATTAATACACATATTGTTCTCTGACATTGGTTGCCAACCCCACAATATGTCATCATTGTACCTTTCCTGACCTTGGGTTCCCCATTTCCATTTGTCCAGCTTTCCTATTACCTCCTGCCTTTGTCCTTGCCCCTGGGCTGGTGTGCCCATTTAGTCTCATATATATGATTGAAATACATGTGTTATTGTTTGTTTTATACGTCTGACTAATCTCTGGCTGAAGGGTCAACATCAAGAGTGACTTCATACTCTCAGACTTTCTCCAGTCTCTGTCAGACCAGTAAGTCTGGTCATTTTTTGTGAGTTAGAATTTTGTTCTACATTTTTTCCAGCTCTGTCTGGGACCCTTTATGTCAGAGAAGTCAGTGGTGGTAGCCAGGCACGATCTAGTTGTGGGGGAATCAATCTGGTGGAGGCTGTGGCAGTTGTGGTCCATCAGTTATGCCACCAGTATTTCAAATACCAGTAGGGTCACTCATGGTGGACAAGTGTCAGTGAAGCTTCAAGACTAAGACTAGAAAGAAAGGTCTGGAGATCTACTCCTGAAAATTAGCCATTGAAAACCCTTTGGCTTACAACTGAATACTGTCCAATATAGTACTGGAAGATTAGCTACCTAGGTTGAAAGGGACTCAAAATACACAATGTCTGCAACAATGGACTCGAGAATACCAAAGGCCATGAAGATGGCCTAGGACCAAACAGCCTTTCATTTTCTTGTATGTGGGACCCCATGAGTCAGAACCCACTGGAATGCAACTAACAATAATAACATATACTTTGATTGTAACAAAAATGTTTACATCTTGATCACTGTATGCATATATTCATATAGATAATTGTCTATGTTCACATATACTGTATACATATAAATGTATATAGTATATATAAGTTGACCAGAATAAAATTGTGTATGTAGTGTCTGTATGTACAGTGAAAAAAATTGGTTGCAGTTTCTTTGAAAGTGGTATATATTAGTTCAACTCATGATTGAACAAACTCTTCCCCAAGTTAAGCATCACTTCTGCCTTTCAAATACAGTAACTGAATCAGTATTTATTCATGAAATCTCATATGTAGAAAGAATAGTCCTTCCGAACATGAATCTGTGTTCCATCTGAGTCAGAAGAATAAGAATATTTATGAAAATAACTTATTCATAGATCCCTATCTCATATGTACTGGAGGAAAATCTCTGAAAGTACATTCTTACAGCATCACAGGTGACTCCGGTAGCCAGCCAGATTTGGACAACTGGTATTAACAAGTGTATAAGTTAAAAGTTTCAAACTATGACAAAAAAGAAAGAAAGAAATATTCTTTCCCTTATGAAAATTTTATATCATTTGCTTTTGTTATTATTGTCTTTATCTGTATTGAAATTAAGTACAGTTATGGGCCGTGGAACATCCATGGGGGCCCACATGCTACCGCATATACGTCCGTGGTCCTATTAGGTTATAACAGAGATCAGAAATCCCAATTGGAGAATGGGATTTAGCAGAAGTCCCAAAGGGAAGGGGACGCAACAGTTGTCCGCACGCAGCAAGTGTATCTCGTGTCTCTTGGCCAAGCCGGCGCCAGAGGCGGGGCAGGGCGGGGTTGGGTGACTCACGCCACTTCTCCCAGGCCGATGGGGCTTTTTGGGGTCCAATCACACTCGGCGCTGTCCGAACCTAAGTGGAACTTCCCAGAGGTCCTCGGCAGTGAGTAGCGAGCCTTGCCATGGACACCAAGCATCTGGGAGGGCATGCAGGACCCTGGGGCACCAGGTTGAAGTCAGAGGTGGGAGCCGGAACTCAGCTTCTGGGTAAGTAGACAGGGGCCCAGGTGTCCGGATGCTGAGAGCTGTCAGTTGGGTGACCCCGTGGTGTTCGCACAATGTCCAAATCATATAATGTCCTCTTTCACGGGACTTATTGTGGACATTAAGAAATGCATGACTGTAGATCTTGAATTAAAACCAGCATTAGAAAAATTAGTGATATTTAAAATGCGCATTTCATTTCACTCGTATCTAGAGTGTCTATTACATTCTAATTTGAATTATATAGCTATTTTCTATTATCTAAGAATGAAACATTCTTTTTGAGAAGGGCTATGTTTAAGGAAAAGAAACGTTGGCAATTTTATTAAGTAAAGCTGAAATAGCCTCAAGGGGAAAATATTATTTCTCCTGAAGTCAGGTGCTTTTGCTTTTTGTGTCAAATTTTTAGGAATGAATTATTGCCTTTTTTTTTCTTTCCGTTTTTCTTCACACTTGGTTCTTGCTTTAAAAATAATATACAAATAAGTTCTGTTTCAGAAAAGAGCAGAGCTGACAGTCAAATGATAATTTTGGCTCTTGAAGGTACTTGCATGTGTTTTAAAGGCTGATCCAAAGTGGTTGTTAATGGGGAAAAATGTTGGCTGGGAACGGAAAAATGTACAATAATGAAAATGAAGTTTAATAAAAATTTGAGAAAATGATTGCTATAATAAGTGAGTTAACTATACATTTTTTAGAAATATGTCATATTATATAATTATTCTGCTTATTTTTTGTAATAGGCAAATAAATTTGATGAGAGGCATTCAACTGTAATTCAAAATACAACTAAGAGAAATTACCAAGAGAAGACTGAGTATGATGTGTTTAGTTTATGAGTAAATACGTATCAACTGTGAAGTATTCTAGCACATACACAAATGCATTTTTCTTGCCTAAACAATTCAAGGTGTTAGTTAAATATCTTAATGTTACTAAGCTAGTAAATGAATATATGATTTAAGGGAGGCCCTTAAAAAAGCTTCCTTGGGAAAAAGATACAAAAGTCATAATGTAGTGTATTGTTCATTCATTCAACTGTTAGTTACTGAGTAATTATTAGATTCCAATTGCTGTATGATATGTAGAGAATAATAAAAGGAGCCCTGCCGTTCATGGCTTCATCATCCAGTGTAGAAGATGCTCTAATAAACAACCCATACTTAATAATAATGAGTAATTACACAGTGTGAAATGCACAGTTACACAGGTGTAAACACAATGAAGCCATATATGTGTGTGTATGTGTATATATATATGTATGTATATATATGTATATATAAATGGAACATAACTCTGGGGTGCAAAGGATGTGGATGATGTTAGAGAAGAAATTCTAGATAAAATAATGTTTGAGTTATGTCATGGAATATTTGAGTCATGTCATGTCATGGAAATTAAAGGTAGTAGTGTCACAATACCAAATAAGGAAACATATTGCAGATAAGGGAAAAACATACATAAATGGAAAAAAGTGAGAAATGCCATGGGGACACATGAAGAACTACAAGAAGTCCAGCATAGCTATAAGCAAAGTTTATATATCCATGAATTATGTAGTGTCCTTTTATTATCTATAACACTTATTAGTCTTGCCAAAATATGTAACTGGTAATGGGAAGATGGAATTCCTGAGTGATGCAAACAGTTAATGTGATCTGCTGCTAACTGAAAGGTCAGAGGTTCGAGTCTACTCAGAGATACCTCCAAAGAGAGGTCTGGCTATCTACTTTCAAAAATCAGCCACTGAAAATCCTATGTAGCACAGTTCTATTCTGACACACATGGGATTGCCCTGTGATGGAATTGTCTCAAGGGCAACTGGTTTGGTTTGATTTTGGTTAAATGGGAAGACAAATCAAGCACACCCAGAAAGAGTGTACTGTGCAGATACATTGAAACAGTTGACTAAAAATCTGCAGAAGTTGTAGAGAAATCCTGTAAGAGTAATAGATAATCAATAAACTTCGTCTACTGATAGCATGCGTCGCTATCACAGATATAGAGCATCCTTTGATCCTGAAAAATCTTCTGCTTCCTAAGCTATGGCCCTATGCTTCCTTAATTCCTAGATTTGCTACCATTGTTCACCGTCACTTCCTTATGTCCATGTGCATTCTTAACACCAGCTCCTGCTTTTTAGCGATATCCTGAGTGGATCTGTTTCTTGTTGCCATAAAATTCTCATTAGGAAAGTAAGTTTGGTAAGGGTAAAGCATAAGAATGAATTCTTTCAAATCAGACAGACCAGAGATAAATTTTTATCTCAGCTCTTGAAAAGAAAACACTAGATATTAGGCTTCAGCTACGTAATCTTTCAGAGTCTTGATTTTCTAATCTGTCGAATAGAAATGAAGATATGTATTTTATAAATTGTTCATTTATAGTGATTATATTTTAGGTATGATGTCTGTTAGGTAATAAGCTAGTAATAAACATTATTCAATATTGTTCAATTATCAACAATCCTTTACTGAAGGAATAATTTACTCTGGGGTTGAGTGGGTTCTCTATATTCATCCCCCAAAGTTAAATTCTACCTTTCTTATCCAGTGGATGCATTTGTCAATGTCTTAAGTATTGAGTTATATAGCATGCTTACCAAGTTTGATAATCACAAAATGCTAGTCACCACAACTAATGCTGGGTTCTAATTAAGTTTTCAAAAGGATCTTGATGAAACTTAAAAATGAACAATTAAAGCCATATATTTAGATTTTTTTTAAAGTGTAGGTGATTTTTCAGGACTGATCAAAAACTTAAATAGGGCTACTCTTTAAATCAGGTATTTAATTAATAGAAAACTATCTTACAAAATTAATAATGCAGGCATGCAAGCATATATGTACATAAATGCTTATTGCCATGTTATTTACAGTAATAAAAAACTGGAGACAACTTAAACATCCATTAATAAGGAAAGTCTTTAATGTGATGTCTTTATAGTATGGAATGCTAGGCAGCTATTGAAAGGATGAGGGTGACCTTTTTGTAGAAGCGAGTATAATGCAGAATTTAAAAGCAAGTAGAGTCAGACTACCTGAGATAGAATCTCAGCTGCCCATCATAGGTCTATCGCTTAAGCTCTCTGTGTATGTTTCCTCATCTATAAAATGGGAGGAAGAGTAGGACCTTCTTCATCGGGTTACTGTGACAACTATAGGAGTTAATATGTATAAATTCTTCAGCTCAGTTCCTGGAATATACTAAGTGCTATAGGAACAGTCACACTTATTAATTAATAGTAGTAGTATGGAAGAATGTTTACAATGTACTATGTAAAAATAAAAGTTGCCAAGCAATATTTAGAATTGGACACAATTTCTGTTTTAAAAAAGTGCATTTGCCCCTGTATATAGAAATAAATATTAATATAGAATTAGATAAGAACAGAGAGAGATAAATAAATATAAATAAATATGCAAATTTAACTATAGAATTAGAAGCAGAGAGAGACAGAGAAAGAGCAGGAGACAAATATATTAACAACTTCTAACAACTTGAAACCATGATAGTGGCTATAACAGTCGTTTTTAACTTTCTGCATATTTCAGTCATCTGAGGTGCTTTTAAACTACAGTACCTGGTGGCAAAGATGACTAGTTTTTTACATAGTTTGAAAGGAAGGTAAAGATGAAAAGATTTGATGACAATTAAGTAAAAGGAGTAATTTCAAGAAAACAAAAAGCATTACATGAATGGTACAGTTTTTGAGAAAAAATACATTTCTAAGAGTGATTTTTTTTTTCCAGAAAAGAAAGTTATCATTTTTTAAATTTCTGCAAAGAACACAGGCTATCCTTGAACCGCAAATGTTACTCACAAATGGAATTTTATTAGTTTTTTAAAAATCATCTTTACAGGCAATCTGGTTTTCCTTCTTAGTTTTTTCGTCCCCTTTAGGACCTATTAACGCATATTTTAAGAATTAAAATCAACTCGACAAAACATATCTATTCTCACACAGAACCATTACATTTTTTACTTCATTTTATAATGTATTGAAATGTGGTTAATGTGTCCTAGTTCCTTCTTCTAATATGTCCTTTTGTATAGGTGATCCTCGGACTTAATAGGAAAGGTGACTGTGTCAAAATGCTGAAGAAAAACAGCTAAGTGATCATTACAGGTCACTTAGAGTATAATTAGCATTAATGCCACTCACAGATTAGAGACCTCTGGCGGCTACCTATGCCCAATGAAAATCTATTTTGTCTCTTTGACACTGGAGCAATAAAATATCCGCTGAAAGTGTAGCCCACAGAGAGGAAACACATTTAAAGGTGGTCAGTACATATTACTGGACTCGGTGGGGCTTGAAAAATGGTGGTGACACCCTCTATAATCAGCTATTTGTATACTTAATGAGAAGCCTCGTGTGCAACTGATAGCATGTTTTTGACTTTTTGGTTAAGAGAACCATTTATTCTGCTGTGTAAATCAGAGGCACAGGGGCAAATTATGGCTCATGCTCTACCTTTACAGGAATTATTGAAAAGGAAACGTTTGTGCAGTGGAAAGTAAATTTGACTATACTACGACCTAAAGTAATGATGTGTATTAAATTATCCTGCTGTGACAAAAACTAAGCCATAGGGGGCCAAAGAAAGAATGCTCGCGTTGTTGAGAGGGCTGAACACTGAAACTTCCACAGGAAAACGTTAAATCTGTGAACATCTCTAAAGATATTCATAATTCTGAATGGTGATTATGTCATCTTCTATGTGGAATATGCTGAATTTATAAAAAAGCAAATTCCGTATTTGTTCTTTCTTAGTGATAGAAAAAAATTAACACCGTGTAGTGATAAAATAAGAGCCATTTTAAACTTCTAAAAATACTCATAAAAAGCAACAACAGTAGGCTTAGAGTTGAAAAACCAGGATTATGGATTAAATTCGAACACTAATTGTAGGTCACTGGTTAAGCCATTTAATATTCTGAAATTTCAAGGGCCTCTAATTGATGAATGTGAAATAGGGCCTGCACTCAATGTTGAAGAAGATGAGTCCATGAAGCAGTTTTCTAAAGAGAGTAATGACTAAGTTTGGTATATTCACCCTTTTGCAAAATGTCAAGAGGTAGTATTTTTCTTCTAGCTTTCTAGTTTTTGCTATGAATGTTTCCTAAAGCAAAAGTCATCCATAAAATTTCTTATATATATGCTTAATAAAATAAAGTTGTGTCAATTCTTCAGTGTAAATACTTCCAGTATATCATTACAGGTAAAATAAAGCTTTATCCTAATTTACTTTTCGCCTTCTCAAAGTATAGGTAAAATGCCAGATACTTTATAAGGAATAGTTACTTTCACAAGGCTAAAAATTCTGACTAGAAGACATAATTTAAATTATAAAAGCCTCATTACTGGAATTTCAGAGGAGGTAAATCCATATATTGACTTTTGGACCTGGTAACTTAGATGATTTTTTATTCTTCTATTTTTCTTTTAATTTATAAGTTTCACACAATTCATTGCAGTTTCAGATAAAGCAAAGCAGAATGCAACTTCTCAGAGTCCTACCATGAAACAGATTCAAATTAAATAAGAGTTCTGAATTCATTCCATTATTATCATTATTATTATTACTGTTACCTCACTGTTATCACTATTATTTTGGAAAACACTTTAAGCCCTTACTATAAGCCATACAAGAGGTTTCAATCTGGGCATACAGAGATGACCAACAAAGATGACCGAACTACAGTCTAGATCCACAGCTCCCAGGATAAGAAAATGACTTTCAACCAACACCTACTCATCCATTCAACTATTTGTTAGTTCTTATTTCTTTAATATATATTTGGAAGATAAAAAATAACGATCTTTAATAACTTACTAATTGCTCACTACGTGCTAGGCCTTGTGCTAAGCATTTCACAAATAGCAACTCTCTTAATTTTGTAGCTATATAAGGTAGGTACCATTCTTTTCTTGACTTTATATATGAAAAAATTGAAGCTCTGAAAGTTTAAATTATGCTGGGTTACATAGCTAATGAAATCCAGCAGGAAAAGTTGAGACCCTAAGGATCTAACTTTAAGTTTCTTTCCCATATACATCTTTTGTTACACAGGTCATTCTGTAGAAGTTTTATTAAATGAACAGTATAATAGAATTTTCCAAGTCTAGCCACAAGAAACCTAGACTCTGGTTCTAAAACATATTCGATGGGGAAGGAGTGTGAAAGTGTCCATGGTCAAATAATTTGCAGAATACACAAATTCCCTCTTCATACACAATTTATAGAAGTTTTTTTTTTAAGGGTATGAGAATATTGTACTGAAAACACCAGCTTGACTTTTTCTCAAATCCTCTGTCAACATCCACTTTTCACTTGGAGCACATATTCTTTGCTACTTGTAATCCACAGAAAACGCTTAACATTGTTCTACAGGAATATTTAAGATTGTGAACTCTTCATTATGGAGAATTAGAACAGAAGAACAAAGAAAATCAGGTGCAGTCTGTAGCGTAAGTCTAAAAATGAGAAACCCACAAATTCAATGGGCACACATGAGTGGACAACAATGAAAATATTTCCTGGTACTTCTATCATAAGAGATCTTGGAGAATTTTATGACATTCTGATAAAACTTTGGTCATAGCTGATTGCTGTAGTTCATTTTACTGCACCTTGTTACATAATTTTAAACTGTCCTCTGCTTCCAAGGATGCTGTCTTGCAAAGGTGAGCTTTCGATTACTAGAAGTAATAGGTGAAAGTGTGCAGCCAACTAATTAACAATCTATCACCACTACCAAAAACAAGGAGCCCAAGGTAAATCACTTGTACCTCTAATGGAGACCAAACAGATCTGTCATCTTTATACAAAAGGGACTGAACCTTTTTGTATTACTTGATTTACATTACTGTGCACAAGAATATTGATCTGGTGGATAATGCTCAGCAAAGTCCCTATGTCCATCTGTTACTTTAATATTGAACCGTGGAGTAAGCAAGGATCAAGCATAGGATGACACTGAAAAGTCTTGTGAAATAATCGCAAGGGAAAGTGAACTCATTATGTCCATTTCCAAAGGTAAGATTTGACCAACCATTCATCAGGTTGAAAATGACAATGCCTTGCTAGGAAATCTTTCCAAATAAGTCACTATCTTTATGCTCATCACTCACAGAGTTTTTGTAGGATCCCCATCATCCTTTATTCTCTGAAGAGCAAGCCTACTAAGTTTATTTCCCATGACTCCTTTTCTAAGGAGACCTAATAGCAGTAACTTTTTTGCTGCATTTTTGTAAGTTGTTGTGCATCTCTCTCTCTTCTCTCTCATGGGTTGAAATGCATGGTTTTCCAATTTCCTCCTTCTGAGCAGTCATTTGCTTCTCTTTAATCTACACTAAAACAAATGGGAAGCAATATCTAAGAAATGACTCTGCAGTATCTTAAACATCCTTGCTTGAAAATTTAAAGAGAGGGCTATAATAAGGCTCCCACTGTCATGCAAGATAGGTGAATCTGTAATTTCATGACACATTCAAGAATTATTTTCCATTTCGGTAGACTAGAGGAAGTATTTCTCATTCCTAAAAACCAAGGGACTGTTTGATGGCTTCTTAAAAATGTGTTTGAAGTAAATTTAGCACAGTGAGCTGAGGGAAAAAAGGTAGAAGTAAGTCATGTTGATAGACAAAATGGAAAAAAAGGAGAGCCTTTCTTTGTAGTACATTAGAGAGTACCGTATTTTCTCTCACTTTATCCAGAGAAACCTAAGTAACTAACATTTTAGAGGCTTTTGTCAAAGGACAGATTTTTGAAGGGAGAAAGGAATTCAGAGGGAATGATGTTGAGATTTTGTTTAGGGAAGGGGGGAGCTTGTGGAAACCAGTAAATTAACCAGATTGATTAATTTTCCAACTTTATTGACAATTTTGTCTAATATTTTAAGAAACATATATTGCCTGTCTGTTCAGAGATAAACTCATGGTGGAAAGAAAAGCAAATGTATCAAAACCTTATTTTCCTACATTGAGAATTAGCATTACTCTTTATTTATAGCAAGGAAAACATTTTAACCTCTAATGTCACTTGTCTATTATATCAACGTATAATCAATATTTCCCATACTAAGTTGTAAAAACTTCTAGATAGGGTTTCTTCAAATCATTAACACCTAATATTTTCAAACAGTACAAGATTTTCAGTATGTGAAGCTTAGAGTTGGGAGAAAGAGCTAAAACAAACCACTAAATAGAAGAATTTTAATGCATAGGTAATGCATGAGGTAAAAAAGTTCAGGGTGTTTTAGATTTTACTTTATCACTACAGTAGGGCTAAACAAAAGGAAGCCATGTCCATGAAACATGAAGAACAAAATATCAAAGTCTATTTTCTATATTTCAAAGTAGATTTTTTCCCCTCTAGATGTGATATTTAATATTTACGGAGAGAACCACAATATGTTCCACATGTAACAAGTTCCAATTTCTAAGTTTCTCAATCCATGTATTTCTTTTGCCAGTCTATTCATACCTGAAATTACCTCCATAAACTACATGGAAATTTGGAAGGAAGATACTTTCCTTTCCTCTCACAAAACACCCATATTGATACACATATTTTATCTATTATCATTGAATTCTACTGTTGTCTTTTTACTTCACTTTTTTCCTGAATTCTTGATATTTCAAAACAAGATGCTTACGCATCCATCAAATCAATTTGGGCATGAAAGTGATCCTTCAGATTTGTAGCAGTGGAAGAGATTACAATCAGGTAAAATCTCCAAGGACATAAAGCCAACACGTGTTTTGATCTAATACATTGTTTAGTTTCATAGGGAGAGCTGTTTAAGAAATTAGTGTTTTTCTGCTTAAAAGGGCATTTTTCTCCACTTTCCTTGCCAACAAAGAAAGAGTAGTCAAGTAATTGTTTGTATTATCTTTAAAATTGGAAACACCTATGGGATAATATTTCTCTCACATGTTATTTTGGACATTAAGGAAATAATATTTATTCAAATGATTTTGAAAGACCCTGTAACTAACATCTTGATTACAGTAGGGAAGTGGCTTTGATGTTGAAGAGATTTAATATTGTATTTTCTTTACAAAGTACCGAGTTTTACCTCAGCCCTGTACTTTGTTTTATTAAGTAGTATTGCAAATTTTATAAACCAGAGTAATGTACCATATACTAACTTGGCTTACATTTCCTGTGTGACCTTAAAAAATAAATGAATCATTCTGGTCTTCGAGAACAGAATGACACTTTTTCACAGAAAGAGGTTACTTTTTTTCTCTGCTTTCCTAATTCATCTTCCTAAACTCTCTTCTTATAACTACACATGAAGGATCATCGATGATATGGATTTCAATAAGCAAATAAAATTATTTAGCAGAGAACTTGCAGAGAAATATGTTCAGATATTCAGAATATGGTAAGTAAAGCCCAAGCAAGGGAATTGGTTCTTCATTTGTAAAATTTGAATTTGATGATTAATAGTATTTCACCTGTTTGTGATACATGATAGTAACACACGGTTATTCTGAATATGGGCTTATTTAAATGAATATCAGGGTGACTGATCAACTGAAGGATATATGCATTGATATATTTTGGGATATTTACATTGATATATTTTTGGGTATTTACATTTGGATATTTACATGTCTTTCAACCTTCAAATGAAGGTACTAAATTTTACATTTTCTCTTCTTGCCACTGGCGTTTCTCTAATTACATAACACTGTAATGTGTTCCCTAGTGGCACAGTGGTTAAAGTGCTCAGCTGCCAACCAGAAGATCTACAGTTCGGATCCACCAGCTGTTCTGCAAGAGAAAGATGTTGCGGTCTTTTTCTGTAAATATTTACAGCCATGGAAACCCTACGGAGCAGCTCTACTCTGTCTTAATAGGCTTGTTATGAGTTGGGATCGACTCCACGGCGGCAGTGGGTTTGGTTTTGGGATAAGGCATTGATAGAAACTAGGAATTCAGGCATTCCAAGTGAAAACACTTTTTCATTGGTTTCCTCCTTAAGGACATCCTTCATGGAAGCTTTTGAGGATTGAAATTAAAAATATTAAAAAATGGACAAAACTCTAAAGACTCAAAGGCAGGTGTGATTCAAGTCAAATAAATCCAGCTATTGTGAAAAACTTGACTTAGAGTTTTGCAATTTGAATCAGATTCCAGGAAGGTATTCTTAGTCACCATTGAGACCACTGGAATAGGTTACTTTTCTCTCTCGTTGCTTTCCTAATTCATCTTCCTAAACTCTCTTAAAAGTACACATTAAGGAACATGAAAGATATGGATTTCAATAAGCAAATAAAGTTATGTAGCAGAGAACTTGCAGAGAAAATGTTCAGATATTCAGAAAACAGTAGTCAAAGTCCAAGCAAAGGAATTGGTCAAGATTTAGCGAGGTTATTCATAATCACAAAGTAAGTTCCATAAAGTGTCTGTGTAATGTAAGTATGAAAAAAGAATATTAAAGCCCTTGACTGGGAATAAAACAAATTCTGTTTCCGTCCAGCTGATCCTGTTGCAGCAAGTCATCTAATGCTTAAAATAAATAAATGCAAAAATCAGGACTGTATAGGTAGTGATATTAAGAGCTAATTTGGAAATACTCTGTATACAAAGCAGTGACATAAAAAATTATGAGGAAGTTTAAGATTCTTGGATTTACAAAGACAGAGCAAGAATAAAATGATTGCAAGAAGAAAGTTACATTAATAGTTCTTCAGTGGTTCTCTTTCTTGTGTAATACTCTTGTTTGCATTGTTTTTTGTATTCTGTATTACCAGAAAGCAGGGTCAATTTTAGACGTTGTTTACATTTTCAATTTCAGATAAAAACAAAAGGAAGTGAAGGACAAAAGGAAACAAGCAGAAAGAAAAAGAATCCCTTCAGGCAAATCTTGAACTCACCTTGTTATGTTATTAATGCATTAACCTCAAAGGAATCAATAGTCCTTTGAGGTTAACACATTAGCAAATCTAATCTTTCTCTCTCTCTCCTTTTTTTTTTTTTTTTTATTTGAAGGTGCTATAGGCATACTAGTCATCTGAACTATGGTTTTGGAATTTTAATTCTTTTGTATTTGCATAGCAATTTAAAGTTTATAAAATACTTTAAAATGCATCATTTAATTTTTTGTTTTTCTCATCACAAGCACTGTGAGTGGAAGGTAGAGATGACATTATAATCAGATTTCATAAAACAGAGGATGAAGCTGATAGAGTGGGGATGACTTGCTGGGATTTATGAAGCCAATGAGTGAACCTAGGTTCCAAACATCCAAGCCCAATGCATCTCATAACCTCCTCAATTAGTGCATTGTTTGTAGGCATTTTTAAACACACTCTAGCCCCAAAATAGAAACACTTGTTAAACATTCAGTTTTACACGTTTGCATTCAGTTTTTTTCCTTGAAAATATTTTGTAAATGGAAAGTGAAACCTTTCATTGTTCAAAATTAATAGATGTTGAATGTCCTGCTAAAAAATTATTTTCTTCCTATATGTGAAAATAACAATTTTGTGTTTTCCCATGGATATTTATAAAGGTTATCCCTCTCCATTTTCTTCCTGTTATGTTGCTAAAAGCCCACAAATATCTGTTGTAGTCTAATGACAGGCACCAGGTATGAGCTAGGGAAGGTAAACCACGTGTGGTAGTTGTTAATTTCAAGCTACTTTTCCCCTGGCTTAATTGAGACATTAGCTCCTAGTGACTAAATCAGAATTAATTAAGACTCAGAACAGTAATGTGTATAGTTTTAATATTAACTAAACCTAAATCTTAATGCAAAATATTGTCGCTTTGTTTTTCTTAATGGTATCTTAGAAGTAGAAAAAAATGGGAGCAGGAGCTATGTCTTACTCAATATCATCCCCAAGGTATAAAGCTTTGTTTGGTGTTGTTAGTTGACATCCACTCGGTTCCAGCTGACCTCACATGTGCAGAGCAGAACTGCTCCATAGAGTTTTCAGAACTATGAGCCTTCTGAAGCAGATCACCAGGCCTGTCTTCCCAGGTACCTCTGGGTGGCTTCTAACCTCCAACCTTTTGGCTAATAGTCAAGCACTTAACTGTTCGCATCACCCAGGGACTCCTAAGCACTTAACTGTTCGCATCACCCAGGGACTCCTAAAGCTTCATAAATGTTGGTAAATTAACCTTGTATAATGGATCTTAATAGGTCAATAAATCTATTTGATTTGTGCTCTGAAGAAACAGGTGTGTGCTCCAAATTACTGTTTCTACAGGGTATTGTATGAGGTGATGCTGAATCAATATATTTTTTAGGTAAAATAAGTATTTTGAAAAAAAATTTAAGTGGTAGACATATGTACATCTGGACTCTGAGGTAGAATTAGGAGTACACACAGGTACCACTGTACTCTGAAGGTAGGATTGTGGGAAGTGGCAAGAAAAAAAAATCCATACTACCCACCAAAAATTCAGACACACACAACGATTCAGCACATGTCCATTAATTAAAACACATGATATCAACAAAAAAAATTCAAAGCAGAAAATAGATATTGAGAAGATTATAAAATACATTTTGTTAGTATTATTTCAGGAAAAAAAAAATAGAACCGTCTTTTACATTTTGTTAAGGCACATTGGTTTTAGTTTGGGGTTTATTCTTATGGTAAAGCAGTCACACCTGGAAGATATATTTCACGACTAAAGCATGTCCCCCCGCCCCCCGCCCCCCACCCCCAGGATTTTAATAAAAAATTCAAGGCAGTTACCAAGCCTTTCTATCTTCAGAGTACTTAAACTCCAAACTTGATGTACTTTGTGGGTTGCAGCTTTTCTTAGTTATCTAGTACTGCTATAACAGAAATACCACAAGTGGATGGCTTTAAAATACAGAAATTTATTTTCTCACAGTTTCAGGAGGCTAGAAATCCAAACTCAGGGCTCCAGGGAAGGCTTTCTATGCCTGTCAGCTCTGAAGAAAGGTCCTTGTCTCTTCTGAGCTTCTGTTTCTGGGCAGTCTTCATGGGGCTTGGCATCTCTCTTCCCTCATCTCTGCTTCTGCTTGCTTGTTTAATCTCCTTTATATTTCAAAAGATACTGACCCAAGATAAACCTTACACTAATCCTGTCTTATTAACATAACAAAGACAATTCATTCCCAAATGAGGTTATGACAACTGGTTTAGGGGTTAGGATTTACAACACATATTTTTGGGAGACACAATTCAATCCATAACACATTTGAAATCAAGACTCAGCTGTTTCTACCTTCCTGCGGTTGCATTCTGCCGGGATCTTAGGAGCCTCCCTTGTGCACACAGTTTTGAGTTTAGTCAAGAAGGTGAGAGGAAACACATGCAGATCTGGGGACTCCTGCCTTTATAACTACCTCTTTTATGAGAGTTTACCTATTATTTGGTAGCTCCTCTAGCATCCCTTAACTCCATCTTTGACATCCACAGTCTATAAGGAAAATTGTTTATTTTTTAATTGTATCTATCTATCATCTATCTATCTTAGTGATCTAGTGCTGCCATAACAGAAATACCACAAGCAGATGATTTTAATGAAGAGAAGTTTATTTTCTCACAGTCAAAGTAGACTAAAAGTCCAAATTCAGGACATCAGCTCCAGGGGAAGCCTTTTTCTCTCTATTGGCCTTCTTCTCTTCAGTGTTCCCCTGGACCAGGAACTTCTCAGCACAGGGACCCCGGTCCAAAGGACGCGCTCTGCTCCCAGCACTGCTTTCTTGATGGTATGAGGTCCCCAATTCTCTGCTTGCTTCCCTTTCCTTTTATGTCTTACAAGAGATAAAAGGTGGTGCAGGCCACACCCCAGGGAAACTCCCTTTACATTGGATCAGGGAAGTGACCTAGGTAAAGGTGGTGTTACAATCCCACTCTAATCCTCTTTGACATAAAATTACAATCACAAAATGGAGGTCAACCACACAATTCTGGGAATCACGGCCCAGCCAAATTGATACACACATTTTTTGGGGGACATAATTCAAACCATGACACTATCTGTCTGTCTGTCTATCTTATCTATTCATTTATTTTTTAATGAGAAGAGATTTTAGGAGCACAGAACATTTTAACATGGGTGAGGCACACCAGCAGGTGAGGAAAGGGATGCAAGCAGCCAGGTGTCAGAATGAGACTTTACAATGGATTTTAACTTATACAAAGTGAGCATAGGAAGAGTTCAAAAAATAATATATACTCATTACGTTTTCAGGGTAACAATATAGGGGAGAGAATATTATCATTCTTATCAGAATTTTCTGTTTACACAGACACATTGTGAACAATGAATTTCGAACCCATGTTACTGCTGCCAAAACCATTCTGTGTGATTTGAAAAAATAAATTGGAAATGTTTTGGATTAAGTTTGTTACTTTGCTATGTATCCAACAGCCTATCCATTCTATAAAATTTGGATGTATTACTATTATTGAAAATATATGCATAACTAAACTATCAAAGTGAGTTAAGTAAAATTGTTCTAATTAAGGAGTTACTGAATTTAACCTTTGTTATTTGCATTTATCTTTTGTGGTAAACTTTAATATGAGTTTTAAAAGAACTGGTAAAAATTCAAATAGTAGTCCTACTCAAATATATAATACGTACTAGTGTGCTTATATATATCAAAACACAGTATGTTAAACGACTTATTTTGTACAAATGTAAGAATACCATATACTTTACTAAAGAATTTAAAGGGACCATATAATAAAAAACAGGAAGAAATTGATCCTGTTTACCCTTGCATATTGCCTCAGTTCTATACCAAATAGTCCTTAGGCATTCTAAAATCTGTATACTGTACCAAACAGCAGGCCTCATGAGAGTGTTTGTGAGCTTTGATTAGGAGCCAGGATATGGTTGTTTTCATCTAATGCATCCCTATAGCAGAAAATGTAAAATGAGAGCACACTGTTATCTGCTCTGAAAACAATATACAATAATAACCAGAGGTCATCTTCCAAACAAGTCTATCAGCAGGCAAGTTGGGGTCCAATGAGAATCTGACAGAGAAGCAGTCATGGCTTGCAAGCTGCAAGCTGAGAACTTCTTCCGTTAAGTGTACTGCAGTACGTTTGACCTTGCCTCTGGGTACCAAAAAATTCATACTTGTAATATGAGCTATTTTATGTTAACCATAGACTCAGTGATTCTCGCTGTTTGGTTTCTGGGTTGTAATACTTTTCTGCAGCATATTTCCTTTAAAAAGACATGATTATACAGTAGCAGAAATCATTTAGAATACATAAAAGAATGGATACCTGAGATGTGGTTTTCCTTTCACTGTGATAGTTCCCCTTAATTTTCAAAGTTCCTGTGAATTTAAGCTTCCTTCTTGCTCTACTGCTGCGCTATTGTAAAGAAATGATGAATTTTCATCAGTAACTTTTTATTATGGCATAGGTAATGGGTCACTGGAGTAGAAATCAAAATAAATAATTACTTGTTTTGGTTTTGTGAATTATCACCCCTGTTACCTTGGGAAATCTCTCTGCACTACAATCCTTAGATTATAAAAAGGGGATAATAATATTCATCTTGCTTCTCTTACAAAGCTATGGTGAAAGACTCTTTAATTATAAAACACCAGCATTTGTAAGGTATTTTAAGTAGTTTTCTGTTTTTCACTATGACTATGTCCTGTATACATAATAGGTAAAGATAGTCCTCATTTGAGTAATAAAATTTGACACTTTTCAAAATAAAGTGTATTTTACTTGCTTCACATGTATTCCCGTATAAGCTAGATAAATGCTTTCCATCAACTGTGGGCTTTGGATTAGTATCTCAACTCTAACATTAAATATCTGATTTAATTATTAGGCACCTTATGTCTAAGTGTTGAATAAATGAATTTCTTAAATAAATTAAACATCCATAATGAGTTATAGAACAAGTTGTTCATTTCTGCAATATTTACTTATTCACCTATATATGCACAAAATTGTGGGCAAACACTAATTGAATTTCTGTGCTCTAAAGCAATTTTAAAATATCTATTTATATATAAAAAATTTGAAGTCTGCTACACAGAATCTTGGACCAGATAGCAATTGTTTATTTTTTTTAATTAGGATTTTAAAAAATTATATGATTTAAGTCTGATTTTATGTATTTTCTGAAACCTCCTAGGAGGGTTTTCACTTTATTGAATGCATTATCTTACAGTCCTATTTTGTGTCCCCAAAAGAATTCAACAAGTCATCTCTTAAGTCTATGCTTCTCAAGGTTTTATGTGACTATATTACTCAAATAACTTATAGTCTCTGAAAAAAACTTAGGTCATTTTTTTCTAAAACATCCTCATCATTTCTGAGATAAATACATAAGAAATATAGAATGAGGATTGTGCTTTGCATAGAAAGTTGAGCAATTCATTAAAATGATAAATGGTTTCATTTTCTGTCTTTCTAGTTAGTTTATGTAATGGTGAATATCCATGAGGCTATCTGTCAATTGATGACTAATGGAAATTTACTGATCAAGAGACTGTAATGTGAATATACAAATCCCAAGAAGAAGTATGACAAAAGTGTACTAATACCATGTCCTGCAGGATTTATGTGAATACTAGTTATAATACAACATGGATAATATTTATCTGAGATGAGATTTCTGTTTAACTTAGAACAGGACTTATGATATATTAAAAAGGGATCAATTTTAGCCTAGGGCCATCTGTCCTGATTGAATGCATAGTTTCATTTTAAATATAAGTAAAATGTAATGTCATATTTAAGTACAATAATAAAATTATCTCATAATTTACAATGTTTGATGATATTTCTAAATATTTTCCCCTTTAGGTGAGTAAACTCATTTTTAGTTGACCAACTATAAATAGTAACCCTAGTTTAAGTCCTGAAGAAATATGATTCAATATCTAATAGAGAATAATGAGTTTTCTGAAAAATGTGTCATATCCATAATTACATCGGTTTTAATGTGAACATCCAGAAACTTTCAAAGGGAGAATTGTGTGTGTGTGTGTATATATGCACACGTGCACACACACACACACATGATTTCTCTAGGAACATCTGTTTGTTCCCAAGAGTGTAATCCTGACATATACCACATGTCACATGCAGTTATTGTGTCCCACTAGTATTAAAAATTAAGACAACTGGAAGACATCCATATGTTAACTGAAAGTGAGGCAGAGAGTTTTGAGCAGTAATAAATAACTTCTTTAATCGTATGCAATTATGAGAACAGCTGGTTCAAGTTCTAAACCAGTCACTGAATTAGCTTCATTGTGCTTAGACAAAGTAGCTTGAAAACAGCAGGAGGAGTGCCAAATTAATACCATTTAAGGCCCTTTCTTATCAAAGTTGGGAGCCTTGGTGTGCAGTGGTTAAGCGATTGGCTGCTAACCGAAAGGTCAATGATTCGAATCCACCAGTCCCTCCTCGTGAGACAGATGTGGCAGTTTGCTTCCTTAAAGATTCACAGCCATGGAAATCCTATAGGGCAGTTCTACCCAGTTCTATAGGGTTGCTGTGAGTCAGAATCCACTTGATGTCAGTGAGTTTGGTTTTTTGTTTTATATTAAAATTGCTCCTCTCTTCTTTTATCTGATTCCTGTTACTAATATCTGTAAAATTCATTCTGATTTAACATCTTTTAACATCAACCCAATTCTCTAGTTGTACATTTGTTCAGGTTTTGACTACTTATTTTTATTTGTACCCTGTGTTATTATTTGTCCTCCCTATTTATTAGCTTGTTAAATTTTCAAGATCACAGAGAATTCAGCTTATCTTATTCACTACCCATTAGGTTACCTTGTATGTGTATAATGCTTAATTAACTTCTAAAATTATCAAAAAGTAGTTAAAGTACTTTGTTTAATTATTCTTAAATGTTCTGTTAATACTAAAAGTTGTAAGCAAGTAACTTTTTTTTAAAGGTAGCATTTAAACTTGTATGATGAAGAAGAAGAAAATAACGTGAAGTAAAAAAAACACTTATGAGTATTATATATCAACAATTTTATAATATTCAGCAAATTATAATAATTTATTTTATAAATCGTTACATTTTGGTGTGGGAAAATGCAATATTTTTTTTTCCAAAATGAACAACTTAGTTATTTATAGATTAAACACACGAACACATATTATAAAATGCTTATTACAGAAATATAAACATACGAGTTGTGTGTGTGTGTGTGTGTGTGTGCATTGT
This sequence comes from Dugong dugon, assembly GCA_030035585.1. Lineage (NCBI taxonomy): Eukaryota > Metazoa > Chordata > Mammalia > Sirenia > Dugongidae > Dugong > Dugong dugon. The sequence goes on along the minus strand of CM057477.1, from coordinate 42,797,866 downwards.
TCAGGTAATGAAGGCCCTAAAGATCCATACATGTCCAGATCAGCACTGCTTGCCTCCCTCAATATCTGAAAGGGCTGAGCTTTAATTTGAATTCGTATGCAAATGAGATATAATTCACTTTTGGGATTGGCAATGAGTTTAATCCTATGCTTGAGAGCTAGTGATATAATATTTGAGCAGCTCATAATTTAGACGTAGGTAAAAGTTACTGCTTCTAATGTATTTGAAATGCTATCTACCATTTATGTCCCCAAAATGTCAAAACCTAAATATGGCTATAATAGGAACTTCTGATAATTTTTCGATTACATTGAACTCTTATACGTTGTTGTCACATATTTATACCCACCGCGTAGCTATAAGCAGCATTTTTGCTAAAACAAGGAAAATGCATACATACACATATAAAGTGCACGTGCCTGTGAGGTTGTATAGATTACATACAAATAAAATAAAGTATTATAATAAATCAATAAACTATTACTAACCTGAAAACATCTACCATATTTGTATACAAATAACACTTGCATTATACATTTTTTTTGCCAACCACACTATCTCCTCATGTATTATTTTCCTAGATACACTATGCATATTATATGTGTGGATGTTTTATTTACATGAGCATGTTATTTGCAAAAAAATATGGCAATGCCTTATTTACACAAACCTCATATTGCATAGTAATATGAATAATCTAGCTTTCACTGAAAGTTTGTTATCTCCTAGATATTATCTTAACATCTCTGAATATATGTTAATGCTAATGACTACTCTTAATGATCCCTGTTTTATATCTAAGAATACTGAGGCTTATAATTCTTAAGTAAATTGTCCGAAGTTAATCAGCTAGTAGATGGAGTCTGGCTGGGTCAGTTGCCATCAAGTTGATTGTGACTTATGGTGACCCTATGTGTTTTAGAGTACAGCTGTGCTCCATGGGGTTTTTCAATGCCTGTGATCTTTCAGAAGTAGATTGCCAGGCCTTTCTTCCGAGGTACCTCTGGGTGGATTCGAATAGTCAACCTTTTGGTTAGTAACCAAGGACTTTACCATTTGTACCCCTTCTACAGGGGAGTGGGGGGGGCACTGGAGTTTAAACATTCTTGTTCTAAAGCTTGAACTGTTAACCACCATGCTGCTTCAATAAATAACCATGGTTAAGTCCTGAGCAATGTAATCAGTGATCCAGTAGGTAAAGAATTTGATGATACTATTTTTCTAGCATCTCATAAAATAATACAAACCTGAAATAAAAATAAAGACAGCAAGTTATTTGTTACATAAAACATATCCAGGCTTCTAAAGAATTTGAATCAGAATGGCTCTGCTACTTGGATATGCATGTAATACTAAAAGATATCCCAGCAGTCTTTCTCTAGCAATGTTCTTCAAAATTTTTTGGTGAAAGAACAAGACATTTTTCCTATGATTTAGCTCCAAAAGCTTCTGATGATATGCGAAGAATAAAACATCTTGGTAAACTGCTATGTGTCGATAATCTTTTAAAATAATGTTTAATTTACCTATTGCATTCCTTGGGGAGATTAGCTTTCTATTACTTTAAAAGATAAACATTTCACTGTAAACATTGAAAACTATCTCAGATTATTTTCCTTAGCCATATTAACCTCAACATAAAATGTCATCATTAATGTTTATTTAAAATTTATTCTGAAATAAAATTATTTTTCTTTGAAATAAAATTATTTTTCTTTAAAATAATTGTTTTGTAATAAGTACATAGCAAAGTTCAGAGCACAATTAAGTTTTCAAGGTACTTACTAATTTTTATGTGACCAAAAATTTTGAAATTTTTCTTATCTTAATAGAATGATAAAAATGATTGATACTTTTCTTGGGCTACTGTGTCAATTGTGAATGAAAGTCACATAGAAAAAAAAATTTGATGAGCAAAAATAATACCTCAGTAACACCATCTGGATGCTTTTAATTAAATGTAATTAAGCATAACCTTCTTCTAACTTATTTTCTTTAGATTACATACATGCACATGTCTAAATATATGTATATGTACATGTATACATATATGTATATAGATATACATACATACATATATACATGTGTTTTCTTCTAACTTATTTTGCCCTAGTTCAGAATTATTTTCTGTACTGCATAAATCCTTGAAAATTTCCAGTCAATCTGAATAAAAATTCTAAATTTACAAAATAATTTTAAAAGAAAGTAAAATACTTACTGAGGAAAAAAATGTGACTCTACCCAATTTTCCTTAATTTGGAAATTTTATTTCATAATTTTCTTCTAAAACACTTGTGGCATTGGCTGTCATCATGAATTTTGATTTGGTAGTGTGAGAACTTGTCTTTCCCATCATAGAAACTCTCCAGAAATTTGAGTAGTAGTTAGTAACTGAAATACAGTAATCAATTTGCAGCCCCACCTTTAGCATGAGGTTCTTGTGGAACTTCCTGCTAATACCAATTTTTGGAATATTCTTGTATCTAAGAATGAAAACCTTTTGAACAATGATGAATCCTTGATAAAATGGCTGATTGTTAATTTCTCATAGTAAAACAACTTTAGATACACTCTAAGCGATTTTTATGTCACCAGAGGAGTTAAAAGTTTTGCTTTGTTATCAATAGTTATCATCATACTGATATTTTTTTTGCAAGCTTACAATAAATTTTTTTCTTAAAATTAAACATTTATGAGTATTGGTGCATATCTCTGAATGTCAGCTTCTTTTACTTACTAGCTATCAAAAATCTATCATAGGAGCCATTGCTAGGGGTGTCATTTTTCATAGTACATTGCTAAAGAAATGGCCGGAGATTCTGACTCAACATATGGGCCCTAGAGCCAAAATGGTTCCAAATCCCTACACTCCCTCTAATTACACATGTGTTGTTTTTGTGAATCTCATATATCTTAACTACAAAATAAAAATGATAATTCTTACCCCAAAGTAAGATAATGTTTCTAAAACACCTGACATTCCATTACATATAATTTTCTTCACTTTCCTCTTCTGGTAAAATCAAATTTTGTTCAAATTTATTTTATTAAGTATGCAAAGTTTTTTTTTTAATCTTTGATACAGAGATGAACTTAATTAAATTGTAAAGTAGGATAAACATCACATTGGTCCTTAAGAAGACCTGGAAGAATATATTTCCGTTTGTAAACTTTAGGGGAAATCAGTGAGATACTATCAAGGAAAAGTTATAAAAAGGAAATATGTTTTGACTAACAATTCTGAGTTTAATAAGGTTTCATGTATCTCAACAATTAACTTTAAAATGTGAAAACAACAACAAAATACAGATACAGAACAAGTGAAAAATTGGTGAAAATTGTGGTAATAAGGAAAAAATGTGGCTAAGTCATTAAAAGTATGTAAAGAAAATGAGTCAATTATATTAGATTAAGTACATTATTCACTAGACAGACATTTTTATATTTTATATTGTTTAATATTTGTTCCTATATAGTATTTCTTGTTCATTTAGCAATATTGGGATAACTCTTATATAACTGACTATAAATTGCTTATTGGTGAGAGGGACATAAATGCTGGATGGAATGGAAGGAAATGGAGAACTAGCAAGAGATAACAGAAGAACTATTTCTGGAACAGTGGCCTGAGGGGCTCTGTGGACCATCTCCCCAGCAAGACAATCGCAATTGGTAAAATTATTTAAAAAAAAAAAAATCTAAAGTCTCTGGAAATTGCCCTAAGGCTATACAGCAAATTCAGAAATGTTGATTCAAGAAAATCTCTTAATTCATGTAGACCTCTAAAGAAGTCTTTTGCAGCAGATTTGCCCAGTGTAATACATAATTTGATTTTTTGACTGCTGCTTTCATGAATATTGATTATTAACCTATATAGAATAAAATCATTGACAACTTCAAATTATTTTCTCCATTTGTCAAAATATTGTTTATCGGTCCGCTTTTGAGAATTTTCATTTTCTTGATGTTCAAGTGTAATTTATACTGAAGGTGATACTCTTTAGGATGGCTATAATAAGAATATATATCTGGATGATTGTGTTGGGAGGATATGGAAAAATTAGAACATGCATGCATTGCTGGTGGAAATGTAAAATGTTGCAGCCGCTTTGAATATCAGGCTTTCAGTTCCTCAAAATGTTAATCATATAGTTACCATATGACTCAACAATTCCACTACTAGGTGTATAGCCAAGAGAAAAGAAAACAAATATCTACCCAAAAACTTATACACAAGTGTTCGTAGCAGCATTATTTATAATAGTCAAAAAGTGGAAACAACCCAAATGGTCCATCAGCAGATGAATGGGTAAATAATATGCAGTATACACAATGGAATATCATTTGGCCATGAAAAGGAATGAAATGCTGATGAATGCTACAATATGAATGAGCCTTGAAAATATTATGCTTAGTGAACAAAGCAAGCAACAAAAGATCACATATTGTGTTTCCATTTGTATGAAATATACAGAATAGGCAAATGTTTAGAAACAGAAAGTAGATTAGTAGTTACCTAGGGCTTAGGGGGTAAGGAGAAATGGGGAATGACTACTAATAATTATGTGATTTATTTATGAGATGATAAAAATTATCTAAATTTAGATTGTAACAATGGTTGCACAAATTTTTGAATGTGTAAGAACCATCAAGTTGTACACGTTACATGGCCAAGTCTATGGAATTTAAATTATATCTCAATAAAGCTAAAGAGACGGAGGGAGAGAAAGAGAGATAATAGGGGAATTTAAAAAGTGTAGAACTCATATCAGATTTATCTATTATTACGTGATTTTGGCTAAAACACTTTACCTCTCTAATTGTTTAAATTCCCTTAACATCCATTCATGAAAAGAAAATGTAAAATCACTTTACAGAGAAGGAAAATATGAGAACATCAAAACAGAAATAAGTGAAATGAATTAGAAAGAAAAATAAAGAACATCAACTAATGAGTGGTTAAAGTTTGATAACTATTTTTGAATACTGAAATAAATGCGTGACTCCAGAAGTAAACAAATGTTTTTTTTAGTGCAGGAATGTATGGCCCAAAAAGGCCATACTCTTTCCACTATTGTGCTTTATAGAGAAAGTACTTCTTGGGAGAGAATAGTTTGGAAGCATGTGCAGCCATTACTAAAGTAAATCAGTGTGAGACACCAGTGTGAGGGCTAAACTGCCAAGTTTCAGAAACTACTGAGGAACTTTTGGAGTAGGATTAAGGCTAGAAAAAATGCTGGTTATATTATAGACAAAAATTTTAATTATGGTAAGCTAACCATCCTCTTGGGATTTTTGGTACCAACACCCCTCCAAATTAATAAAAATTTCCTCCTGATGTTCCAATTGCTGAGCCCTGGTGGCACAGCGGTTAAGAGCTCATCTACTAACCAAAAGGTCAGCAGTTCCAATCCACCAGCCACTCCTTAGAAACCTTATGGGGCAGTTCTACTCTGTCCTGTAAGGTTGCGATAAAATCCATGTTATTAATAGTCTTTCTTCATATTTTATAAGGGTATGTCCTTAACTATATATATGTTCCAAGTATGTTCCAAGGTACTCCAAAGGGCAAACAGAGCTAAGAATTTACTGACTACATTGTTGGCATATGGGTATAAAACAATATCAAACTTCACTTACTCAGCTATTTTTAGTTATTTTCCTGCAGTGATTCTTTCTTGTAATATTAAGGATGTCTTATCAGGAAAAACAAAAAATAACAGAAAAGAGCTAATATAAGACCCATTGAAAAACCAACAATAGTAGTCCTGGTTGACCTAAAATAATCATTCAAATTTCTTCAAATCTCCAGAGTCAATAGATGTCACTACAACATCCTGAACCATCCCCAGTAATAAGATAGACATTTCCATCCACCCTTTTCCATTGTATATTTCTTTCAGTAATACTTCAGTATGAAAAAGAAAGAAAAAAAAAAAAACCTGTCACATTTCTCTTAGCATAAACAGCCAATCAGAAATTTGCCTCTGGGTCATAATTGTAATATTTTAAAAATATTTTCATGTAAAATTCATGATTTTGTGTAACAAAGTCCTGTCTTTTTTCTCCCGGAAAATTATCTCTGAAAATATGTCTAACCTGTTTAAACTTATTCTCTAAAAGGTACTCTTTAGAAAGAGTCCACGTTGTCAGGTTAGCATAGATAGAGGATAAATTAACCATAAAAGGTAAGACTACTTTTTTTAATTTTTTTTATTGTACTTTAGATGAAGGTTTACAGAACAAATAGTTTCTCATTAAACAGTCAGTACACATATTGTTTTATGACATTGGTTAACAACATCATGACATGTCAGCACTCTCCCTTCTCAACCTTGGAGGACCTTTTTTTTTTTTTTTGGTGAAAATACACATAGCAAAAGTTACACCATTTCAGAAGTTTTTACATGTACAATTTGATGACATTGATTACATTCTTCCAGTTGTGCTTCTGTTCTCATTATCCTTTTTCCAAATTATTCATCACCATTATCTTCAACTCACTGCCCCCTAGGATTCCCATCAAACCTTTTGAGTTGCTCTTGTCAATTTGATCTCACATGGATGATTATTTTTTTTTTGTACATTTGATGAAGGTTTACAGGACAAATAGTTTCTCATTAAACGGTTAGAACACATATTGCACTATGACAATGGTTAACAACCCCTGTGACATGTCAGCACTGTTCCTTCTCAACATTGGGTTCCCTATCACCAGCTTTCCTGTCCCCTCCTGCCTCCTAGTCCTTGTCCCTGGACTGCTGTGCCTCATTAGTCCTGTTTTGTTTTATGGGGCTGTTGAATCCCTGGCTGAACAGTGAACCTCAAGAGTGACTTCACCACCGAACTAGAAGAGTGTCTAGGGGGCCGTATTCTCGGGGTTTCTCCAGTCTGTCAGGCCAGTAAATCTGGTCTTTTTTTTTTTTTTTTTTTTTACATAGATGGTTAGAATTTCTTTTTTTATTGTACTTCAGGTGAAGGCTTACAGAACAAATAGTTTCTCATGAAACAATAGTACACATATTGTTTTATGACATTGGTTAACAACCCCACAACATGTCAACCCTCTAACTTCTCAACCTTTATTTTGGTGAAAATACACATAGCCAAAGATAAACCATTTCAGAAATTTCTACATGCACAGTTCAGTGACATTGACTATGCTCTTCCAGTTGTGCTGCTATTCTCACTTAAGATGAAGGCTTACAGAACAAAATAGTTTCTCATTTAACAGTTACTACACATGTTTCCCTATGACAATGGTTAACAATCTCACAACACATCAACAGTATCCTTACTCAAACTTGGGTTCCCTATCACCAGCTTCCTTGGCCCCTTCGGCCTTCTGGCCCGTGTCACTGGACTACTGTACCTCATTAGTCTCATTTGGTTTTACAGGGCTGTCCACTCCCAGGCTGAACAGTGAACCTCAGAGATAACTTCACCACAGAGCTAAAAGGTTGTTTGGGGGTCATAATCTCAAGGTTTCTCCAGTCTCCTTTAGGCCAGTAAATCTGGTCTTTTTTTTTTTTTTTGTGAGTTAAAATTGTGTTCTACATCCTTCTCCATCTCTGTCTAGAACCCTCTGTTGTGATCCTGGTCAGAGCAGTCAGTGGTGGTTGCCGGGCACCATCTAGCTGTACTGGACTCAGTCCGGTGGAAGCCTTGGTAGCTGTGGACCAATAGTCCTTCTGACTAATCTTTTCCTTGTATCCTGTTCTCTTCATTCTCCCTTGCTCCCAAATGGATGAGGCCAGTGGAGTATCTTAGATGGCCACTCACAGGCTTTTAAGACCTCAGACGCTACTCACCAAGGTAGAATGTAGAACATTGTCTTTATAAACTGTGTTATGCCAGTGGAGCTAGATGTTCCCAAGACCATGGTCCCCACAGCCCTCCACCCAGCAATTCAGTCCCTCAGGGAGTTTGGATGTGTCTATGGGGCTTCCATGACCTTTCATTGTACAAGTTGTGCTAGTTTCCCCTGTACTGTGTACTGTCTTACCCTTCACCCAAGATACCACTCCGCTATTGCCTATTTAGTATTCCCCCCCGCCCCCGCTCCCATCCCTGGTAACCAACAAAGATTGTTACATTTTGTGTGTGAATTTTTCATGGGTTTTTACAACACAGGTCTCACACAATATTTGTCCTTTTGTGATCAACTTATTTCACTCAGCATAATGTCCTCCAGTTTCATCCACGTTATGAGATGCTCCACAGATTCAGCATTGTTCTTTCTTGTTACATAGTACTCCATTGTGTGTATGTATCATAGTTTGTTTATCCATTCATCTGTTGATGGGCGTCTAGGTTGTTTCCATCATTTTGCTATTGTGAACAATGCTGCCATGAACATAGGTGTGCATATGTCTATTCAAGTGACAACTCATATTTCTCCATGTGCATTGGAAAAGAATGTGTACTTTGCAGCGGTTGGATGGAGTGTCCAATATATGTGTATGAGGTCAAGTTGGCTGATTGTGCCCTTTAGGTCTTCTGTATCTGTGCTGAGTTTCTTCTTAGTTGTTCTGTCCTTTACTGAGACTGGTGTGTTGAAGTCTTCTACTATTATCGTGGAACTGTCAATTTCTCTTTTCAGTGTTGTTAGGGTTTGTTTTATGTATTTTGGAGCCCTGTCATTGGGTGCGTAGATATTTATTATGGTTGTGTCTTCATGATGGATCATCCCCTTACTCAGTATATAGTGTCCTTCTTTGTCTTTTATGGTGTATTTAGTTTTAAAGTCTATTTTATCTGAGATTAGAATTGCCACTCCTGCTCTTTTTTGGTAGCTGTTAGCTTGATATATTTTTTTCCAACCTTTGACTTTTAATAAATTCACATCTTTGTTTCTAAGGTGTGTCTCTTGTACACAGCAAATTGATGGATCCTGTTTTCTTATCTATTCAGTCACTCTCCGTCTCTTTATGGGTGCATTGAGTCCGTTTACATTCAATGTAATTATTGATAGATGTGAGTTTGTTGCTGTCCTTTTGTAGTGCTTTTTTTTGTGGTGCTGAAGTTTTCTTTGTTTTTCTTACTCCCTGTGCTGAGTTACTTTTGTTTGTGGATTTTGTTTTCATTTGTTTTGTTTTTGTAGGTTTTGTTTTTGCTGAGACTTCATGTTTTTCCTCTTTTTTTTTTTTTATGATTATGTTTGTTAACTTTCTTTGTGGTTACCATGAATTTTACCCTTATAGTTCCAACTTTGAAGCAGTCTACCATTACTTGGTATCTCCTTGCCTTTCTCTCCATTAGAAGGTTCTATACCTATGCTGTTTATTCCCTCTTTTATTGTTTTGATGTTGTTGTCATTTATTGATTAACTGCTCTGATTCCCTGTTGTATTTCTTTTGGTTTTGGATAGTCCTTGAGAGTTCATTTCCTAGGTTGGTATCTGGTTGGTACAATCCTGCATCCTAGATACTGCCTGTGAGCTGAAGCTGTCTGTCCTCAGATCGAAGAACTCCCTTTAATAATTCTTGTAAGTTTGGTTTGACTTTTACATAGTCCATTAATTTCTGTTTATCTGGAAATGACCTAATTTCACCATCAAATTTGAACGAGAGTTTTGCAGGATATATTATTCTTGGCTGGCAATTTTTTTCTTTCAAGATTTTATATATGTCATCCCATTGCCTTCTTGCCTGCATGGTTTCTGGCGAATAATCTGAGCTTAGTCTTATTATTTCTCCTCTGTGACTTCTTGTTTTTCACAAGCTGCTCTCAGGATTCTTTGTTTGTCTTTGGTTTTGGCAAGTGTGATTATGATATGTCTTGGTGATTTTCTTTTGGGTTGTCTCCTATATGGGGTTCGTTGAGCTTCTTGGATGGCCAGCTTTTCATCTTTCATGATATTGGGGAAGTTTTCTGTCAGCAGTTCTTCAATGATCCTCTCTGTGTTTTCTGTTTTCTCCCCTGGTTCTCGAATTCCAATCACTCGAAAATTTTTGCTTTTGATTGTATCCCACATAACTCTCAGGGTCTCTTCATTTTTCTTTGTTCTTTTTCCTGAGTTTTCCTCAGGGTTGTATCCAAGTGTTTGTCTTCAATTCCACTGATCCTGTCTTCCACCATTTCAAATCTGCTTCTCAGACCTTCTATGACATCGTCCATTTCTGAAATCTTGTTTATCTTTTGGATTTCTAATTGTTGTCTTTGTATAATTTCTAGTTGTGAATTTAGTTTGGCATTTTGTTCCTGCATTATTTTCCTGAATTCTTCCAATTTTTTGTCTGTATTTTCCATGAATTTGTCTGTTTTTTCCTCATGTTTGTCAGCTTTTTCCCTCAGCTTTTGGAGAATTCTGAGTATTAGAGATTTGAATTCCCTATCAGTTAGTTCTAATTTCTTTTCTTCCACTGGAAAGTCATCTGGTGTTTTATTTTGGATGCCTACTGGAACCATCCTGTCCTGTTTTTGTAAATGTTTTGATTTTCTGTGCTGTCTTCGGGGCGTTCAGTAGTTATTTTTCTCATTTATTGATTGTAGATTTTTTTGTTTCATCCCCCTTTTTTTTTTTATTTGACTATGTCTGAGCAGGTGGACTGTGTGTTCTTTGTTGTTTGCTCATCTGTGGGCACTATACTTTTCACCTCCTTCTCCAATTGGCAAGGTCAGTCACTCAGATATGGTACGGCAGGGCAGGTCTAGCTGAAGAGGAGTTACTGGGATGGGTTGTTTGTGGCACTTACTACAGCCACCAGAGCGGGTTGGTAATCAGTTCAGGGCAGGTTGCAGTAGGCCATGCCTGTGCTTCTTGGTGGTGTGATGTTAAGTGCACTGTGCAGGTAGGCAGGATGTAGCAGTGAGATTGTTATGTGTGGAGCTAAGAGGGGTATGGGAGAGAGGAGAGAGGAACAGAAGCCAAAAGCATATGAACAAATAAAAAAGAATGCTAGGGGAGCTTGCTGTTGGAGCGGAGAGATTAGAGACTATGAAATGGAGAAAAACCGAAAGTGGAAGAGGAAGAAAAGAATGAATAAATAAAAATTGGAAGGGTTAAATAACCGCAAATTTCCCAGGGATCCCACTGGTGCAGCTATGAGGTTTGGGGAAGTCGCTCTCAGGTGTTGCAGTACAGCCTGGCTAGAAGGCGTAGAGGTATACAATGCCAGGTATTCAGGGAACAGAAAGAGAAGGAATATAGAGAGAGACAATAAACTGAGTAATGATAAAGACAAAAAGGGAAAAAGAGGGAAAAGAAAACAAAACAAATTAAAAAAAAAGAGAACAAGAAAAGCCCCCCCCCCAAAAAAAAGAAGAAAAAAATAACAAAAACAGAAATGCTCTCAGGGATCCCTCTGCACGTCTGTGCAAGCTGAGGGGGTATCTCCTTGCCACGCAGTTCTGCCTGGCCAGAAAGGGCTCCCAACTCAAGAAAAGAAAAAGAAAAGAAACAAACAATTCATAACAAACAAAGGAACAAAAGCCCCGGGATCCCACCACTGCGGCAGCCCAGACCGGGAGGCAGGTCCACACTCAAACGGAGCTCCAGAACCCCTCAGAAAGAAGCAAAGATGGCGCAGAGAGCAAGGTATTTGAGTGAAAGGAGGGGGAAATGGTGAGAGGTAAGGAAGAAATCAAAAGAAGCAGAAAAAAAAGCTACACCAGCAGCCAACAAATGGCACTCAGACAGCCAGCTAGTGCGGGCTGGTGGAATCAGACAAGAGACTGTGTCTGCGGGAAGCAGAGGAGGCCGAGTGTGGGTGAAGAAGGGTAGGGAGTGGGAAAGTGTATATCACAAATTACTGGAGCTCTGCAGCCCCTCAGGAAGAAGCTAAGATGGCGCACAGAGCCAGGTATTTGAGTGAAAGGAGGGGGAGGTGGTGAGAGTTAAAGAGGAAATCAAAAGAAGCGGAAAAAAGCAACACCAGCAGTCAACAAATGGCACTCAGAGAGCCGGCCCATCCAGGTGTGTGGAATCCAAGCAGCCAGCGTTTCCCAGACAAGAGATTGTGGCTGCAGGAAGCAGAGGAGGCCAAGTGGGGGTGAAAAAGGGTGGGGGGTGGGAAAGCATATATCGCAAAATACCAGTTGTTTTGTCTCCCACTGGAAGCTCTGTGAAGCTTCTTTCTCTTACCGCCTGTTTGCTGGTCTCCAATAGTAGTCCAAGATGATGGATCCGCACTGTGTTAGCTGGTAGGGGACCTCTGCATTAATCTCTCCTCACTCTCTGTTCTCTGTCAGTTTTCTCACTCCATTTGGTGCTTGGCTGAGTTCTTTATCTCTTCATTTGATGTTTTAGGGTTTCAGGATTGTTGTTTTCTCTGTTCGGCTTAGTTTTTCAGATCTTTGCTGTGGAGGGATGGTGCTTGGTGCTTGGAGCATGGTGCTTCTGCTTAGAGCACCATTTTTCCAGAAGTCCAAATCTGGTCTTTTTGTGTGAGTTAGAATTTTGTTCTATGTCCTTCTCCAGCTCTGTCCAGGACCCTCTGTTGTGCTCCTGGTCAGACCAGCCAGTGGTGGTAGCCGGGCACCATCTTGCTGTACTGGAGTCAATCTGGTGGAGACCGTGGTAGCTGTGGTCCATTAGTCCTTTGGCTAATCTTTTCCTTGTATCCTGTTCTCTTCATTCTCCCTTGCTCCTGAAGGGGTGAGAACAGTGGAGTATCTTAGATGGCTACTCACAGGCTTTTAAGACTCTGGCTGCTATTCACCAAGATAGAATGTAGAACATTGTCTTTATTAAACTGTGTTACGCCATTTGAGCTAGATGTTCCTGGGGACCGTGGTCCCCACAGCCCTCCACCCAACGATTTAGTCCCTCAGGTAGTTTGGAAATGTCTATGGAGCTTCCATGATCTCTTTGTACAAGCAGTGCTGGCTTCCCCAGTATTGTGTACCGTCAAAAAGGTAAGATTCTTGATACCTGATAAGGAGATTAGTATTTTTCTCATGCTCAGGACAATGGGTAGTCATTGAGATTTTAAAGCAGAACAGGCACACTTGATCATATTTGTGCTTTTAAATAGTCACACTGCCTGCATTATGGGAAATGAATTAGAGGCATACAAAGAAACTATCTGGGAGATTATATTAATAATCCAAGTGGGCAATGATTGCACTTAGGTGTAAACTATAGGGTCACTATATGGTCACTTTGAGTAGGAGACTAGACAGCAATGAGTTTGGTTTTGTTAGGTCTATTATATTTTATAATATCCCTAAATTGGGATTATGCAATATTCTTCGCATGATTAGACTGGGAATGTATATATATCTATATATATATATTTTGAGGGGGACGATTGTAGAGGTAAGGAGCAATTCTAATTACATCAAACTGAAGGTATATACAATCAATATGGCATATTGTTGATTTTAGTCTTGATCACCTTACAACCACTGAGGTATATTTATCAGGTTTCTCCAAGGTAAAGTTATTATTTATGTACATAAATATTTGGAATTCTTTTGCATGGGACATTTGTCACTTCTCTCCCATGTATTTATTTACCTATCTATCTTTCTATCATCTATTTAGTTATTTATTATGTATGCATCCAATAATTAATTTATATTAGTTTGGACTCACGGATATTTATTTATACTTTGAATATAATCCAATAATACTATTTTATCTATTTTGTTGTCCAGTTGGTTTTACCTCTGGCTAGTGGGAACTCTATAAGCAGGTTTCTTCATCCCTTTGACATATCCCCATCAACGTGTTCTTTTTTTTTTGTAACTTGTGTTTTTTTGTTCTGTTCTGTTTTGTTTTATTTCTTACTACTTCCTTACTTTCTGGAACTACAAGATAATCCAGACCCATTTTTATGTATTTCTTGCCCTATCCTACAATCAGCCATTTCTCCAAGGAGTCCTGTTTCCTTTTGATGGATAATGGAATTAGAGCCAAAACCTAGGTGCTAAGTGTACAAATGTGCTCATTGCTACTACAGTGTCATTTTTTCTAGGCCTCATCAACAGAGCAAGAAAATGTATGTGTGTATACTAAATTGTGTGTATATATGTATCTGTAAATAAAGAAAAGTATGTTTCTGTACCTATATTAACCTAAAGATAAATTCATGCTGATGTTTACAACTCTAATCTATTGCCCCATGAAACATTCTAGCCTCTTCCCCTTGCTTATTTGTAATCACCTTCAACAACAATGATAAACCTGGCAGCCATCATGTCATTTATTTACATAATGGTTCAATTATAGAATACATATATAATGGTTTCAAAATCATTAACTAGTGCCCTCGTGGGAAATAACTGTCAACTAGAGGTCTGTGCTTATGTGAAATTCAGTTTACATGTGTTCTTACAGAATGCACTCATTTCCAAAGTTACTTAGGTCAACACCTTTTCCCCCCACCCCCTTCAGTGAGGGTGTTTCATTTGTAAAACACTTAGATTCATTTTTCTGTCTCTGTGTCTTTGTGTCTCTCTCTCTATATATATATAATGTATGTGTGTATATGATGTATGAATATATATATATACGCACACACATATTAAGGTTTACTATTGCTGCTGTAAAGTTGTATGAGTTTTAACAAATGTATAGAGGTATAGCGTGAGTCACACAGCATTATAGTATCATACAAAATAGTTCTACCTCTTTAAATATCCCCTGTGCTTAAGTTATTCAATCCTCCCCCAAAACCTTGGCAACCACTGATCTGTTTATTGTCCCTACAGTTTTGCCTTTTTCAGAATGTCATATACATAGAATTATAGAGTATGTAGCCTTTCCAGACTGACTTCTTTCACTTAGCAATATGCATTTAAGATACATCAATGACTTTGAATGGATTGAGAGTTTATTCTTTTTTTATCAGTGAATAATATTCCATTGTATATATCTACCACAATATCTAAATCCATTTCCCTGTTAAAAGGATTTCTTGGTTGCTTTCAGTTTGAGACAATGATAAAGAAAGTTGCTGTGCATTTTTCTATGCAGTTTCTTGTGTGCACATAAGTTTACAAACTTGCTGGGTAAATACCTCAGAGCAGACACTTAGGATCTTAGTATGCTTAGTTTCATTAAAAAATTGCCAAACTGTCTTCCGAAGTGGTTGTATCATTTTGCATTTCAACCAGAAATTCAAAGTTGGAATTTATTAAAATTAAAAACTTCTGCTCTATAAATGACACTGTTAAGGGGATGAAAAGACAAACCACAGACTGGGAGAAAATATTTGCAAAACCCATATCTGATAAAGGACTTATATCCAAAATATACATAGAAATGTTAAAAATAGCAATAAGGATACAATCCAAGTAAAATAGGGAAAAGGTCTGAAAAAAACAAAAAACACCTTAATAAAGAAGATATAATGATGGCAAATAAGCATAACGAAAGATGCTCAACATCATCTCTCATTAGGGAAATAAAAACAAAAATAACACTATACATGTGTTAAAAGGCTATAACAAAAAAAAAAAATACAAATTGATGGCAAAGACGTAGAACAACAGAATTTCTCATTCATTTTTTATAATCCTCCATGTTGTAAAGCATGCTTTATCTGAAATTAATATACTACTGGAGATTTCTTCTGATTAGTTTTAACATGGTATAATTTTCTCCATTCTTTTGATTTTAATGTCTTTGAAGCTTTATATTTAAAGTGCGCTGCTTGTAGAAACATACAGTTGGGCTGGTTTTTCATCCACTCTGACAATCTCTATGTTTTTATATATGTATATATATACACACACACATACGTATGTATGTATATAGACCCTCAAAGAGATGGATTGACACAGTGGCTGCAACAACGGGCTCAAGCATAACAATGATTGTGGGGATGGCGCAGGACCAGGCAGTGTTTCGTTCTGTTGTACATAGAGTTGCTATGAGTTGGAACTGACTCGATGGCACGTAACAACAACAAATAAATTTAGACAACATTCACGTTTAAAGTGATTATGATATAGCTGGATTAATACCTACCACATTTGTAACTATTTTCTATTTATTGTTTCTTTTCTTTTTTCTCCTCTTTCCCCCCCCGCCCCCCCCCCCCGACTTTTCTGGTTTTCAGCATTTTATATAATTTCATTTACCTCCTTTCTGAGCTTATCAATTTTACTGCTATTGTTATTATTATTTTCATTATTGCCCTAGAGTTGACAATATGAATTTGTAAATGTTTTTGCTAGGTGCCGTTGAGTCAGTTTCTCTCATAGCGTCCCTATGTACAACAGAACAAAACACTGTCTGGTCCTTCGCCATCCTCACAATAATTGCTGTTTCAACCCCTTTTTTGCAGCCACTGTGTTTTAATTTGTGTTAAGGATCTTTCTCACTGAGGATCTTCCTGTTTTTCACTAACCCTCTACTTTACCATCAAGCATGATGTCCTTCTCTGGGGATAGATCCCTCCTGATAACATGTACAAAGTACATGAGAAGAAGTCTCGCCATCCTAGCTTCTAAGGAGCATTCTGGCTGTACTTTTTCCCAGACAGATTTGTTCGTTCTTCTGGAAGTCCATGGTACACTCAGTATTCTTCACAATACCATAATTCAGAGGCATCAATTCTTCTCCCATCTTCTTTAATTAATTGTCCCGCATTTGTATGCATTTGAGGTGATCGAAAATACCATGGCTTGGGTCAGATGCATCTTAGTCCTCAAGGTGACATATTTGCTTTTTAACACTTTAAAGATGTCTTTTGCAGCACGTTTTCCCAATGCAATATGTCGTTTGATTTCTTGACCGCTGCTCCCATGGGTGTTGATTGCGGATCCAAGTAAAAAGAGATCCTTGACAATGTCAATACTTTTCTCCATTTATTGTGATGTTGCTTATTGGTCCTATTGTGAGGATTTTAATTTGTAACTAAATAACCTAAATCTACCTTTAAATAATGCTAAAGCATTTCACACGCAGTGAAGATACCTTATAACAGTTTATTCTCATTCCCTTCCTTCCATTCTTTGTGACATTGCTGTTATTCTTTCATGATTTTATCTTCATACATTACTTCACCAATGTTTTTTTCTTTTTCTTCTTTTAAGGTAGAACCAAATTTATGACTTACATTATTTCCTTACACCTAAGAACTTCTTTTAACATTTTTGTGCAGGGCAGCCCTGCTAGCAATGAATTTCCTCTATTTTGTTTGTCTGATAAAGTCTTTATTTCTACTCTAGTATTTTTTTCTGTTAATTTTTATTTTTACATAATTTCAGACTTACAGACTTACAGAAAATTTGCAATAATAGAAATAATTCTGAAGTGTTATCATTTTACCACATGTACTTTATCATTTCTCTATTTATAGCTATGCTCATTTCTTCTAAGCGATTTGATATTAAGTTGTTATTATGCCCCTTTATCCTTAAATCTTTCAAGTTTATTTCATAAAAACAAGGATGTTTTCTTACATAATCACAGTATAATTATTAAAATCAAGAAAATTATATTGATACAGTACTATTGTCTAGTATATTGTTATTTTCTGTCAAGTCAATTTCAACTCATGGCAACCTCACGTGTTACAGAGTAGAACTGCTATGCAGGGTTTTCTTGGCTGTAATCTTAATGGAAGCAGATCCCTAGGCTGTTTTTTCCAAGGTACTGATGAGGGGTTTGAACCACCAATCTTTAGGTTAGCAGTTGAGGGCAAATCCTTTGCACCACCTAGGAACCTTACTGAAAATTATTATTAAAAAGTTAGCCAACTCTCTCAATAATATTCTTTACGGCAAAAGAAAAGTCAAGATCAGTCATTATAGTCGGTTGGCATGTCTTTTTTGTTGTTGTTGTTCTTTAGTTGCTGTCAAGTCTGTTTCAACTCATGGTGACCTCATGTGTGCAGAGCAGAACTGCTCCATATGGTTTTCCAGGCTGTGACTTTTTGGAAGCAGATCACCTTTTTAATCTGAACAGTGGTTCATTCTGTGCCTTTTGTGACTTTGAATTTTTTTAAATAATTTTTTTGGTGAAAGTTTGCACAACAAATTAGGGTCCCAACTGAAAATTTCTGTACAAATTGTTCAGTGACGTTAATTACATTTTTCACAATGTGTCAACATTCTGTCTTATGTGTTCTGGTTGTTCCATTTCCAGTACTCTAGTTTCCCTGCCTTGTTATCTTCTCATCTTTGCTTTAAACCCTGCCTTGTTATCTTCTCATCTTTGCTTTAAAATAATTTTTGACCTCTTGGTCTCATATAGATGGTTTTTCAATGGAACACCATACTCATGGGTAATGTCCTTTATTTTTTGTGCCAATCTGTTATTTTGCTAAAAGGTGATTGCAGGGAATAGTTTTGGTTCAAGGTTTAAAGAATATCTCAGGGCAATAGTCTCAGAAAATCCTCAAGTTTCAACTGGTCCAATAAGTATGGACTTCTTAAGAATCTGAATTGTGTTTTGTATTTTTATTCTGATCTAACAGGGTCCATCTATTGTGGCCCTGATCAGAACGGTTGGTGGTGGTAGCCAGGCACCATCTAGTTCTTCTTGTCTGATGGTAGATGAGGCTGTGGCTGGTGTAAGCTATTAGCCCTGTAGACTAATTTCTCCCCTGATACTTAGGTTTTTTTTTTCCTTCCCTTTTGCCCCTGACAAGTAGAGACCAATAGTTGTATCTTAGATGGCTGCTAGTAATCTTTTAAAATCTCTGACACTACTCACCTCACTAGGACATAGAACGTGAACTATATTATGTCAATTGAGTTGTCACAGGAGACTAAGGTCCTAAGCCTTCCAGCCCAGAAGACCAGTCTCACAAAATGTTTGGTTATACCTGAGAAGTATCTGTAACTGTGTCCTCTATGAATGTGTATACACACACACAAATATCTTTACATACAGGTACATATAGATACTTCTATCTGTGCACACATATGGGCTGACCTGTGCCTACTCGTACATGTATATGACTATATACCTACCTATGTGACCATATGCTTGTTTTTTGGTTTTGTTGCCAAATTATACATATCACATTTCTTATTAACTTTTGAAGGATAATTTTGTTGAACATAGAATTGTAGGTTGTTGGCTTGTTTCTTTTTTTTTTTCTTTTAAAACTTCAGATATTTCACTCCACTTTCTCCTTATTTGTATATAGTTTCTGATAAGAAATCTGCTGTGATTTAGAATTCTTATTCTTTTTCTTCTATGAGGATGTTTTCCCTAACCCCTAACTGACTTCTTTGAACATTTTATCTTTGCCTTTGCTTTTTTGAAGTTTGAATATGACATGCCTTTTTTTTTTTTTTTTTTTTTTTAAGTTTATCTTGCTTAGTATCCTCTGAGTTCTCAGTATCTGTGGTGTGATGTTGGCCATTTATTTTGTAAAGTTTTTTGTTATTATTACTTCAAATATTTCTTTCAATTCATGCTCTCTTTCTGTTCTTTCTGGTATTCCAATTATGTGCATATATTGTCTCTTGATATTGCCCTGGTGATAACTTTTACAAAAGAGTGGGTACCTCCATAAGACTGTGGCCCAGTAGTTTCTCACTCTCACATTAGACTATTGCTTCCAGAAATTTGTCAAAATTGCCATTTAAGTGTTCCTACAAGTTTATGGCTATACCACTTTCTGCCCCAGGGAAGCAGATCTTGGCTGTCACTCTGATTATTTACCTCTTTCCAGATTTGTCCTCTGACCTCAGTTGTCTGATGTGCCCAACAAAAGTGATTGTTTTTCAGATTTCCCAACTTTTTTCTATTGCATGGATGTGAGTGAAAACTTCTAACACATGCAGAGTTGAAACTAAAAATCCTTGAGTATAGAATTTTTTATCTCTAACAGGGGACCCAAAGGGAAATGATGCAAGAGAGTGATAAAAATCAGAAAACTGTTCTGGAAAGAGAGAGAGGATCTAGTAGCTGGATAATATGAATCATTGAGCAGATATGGAACGTATCTCTCCACATGTCACAATTTCCAAATATAGCTCTGGGATAAGCCTTCCCCTGTGAACTGAATATTTTCTGGTGGAGTAGTTGGAGATCAACTGACTGAAGATGTTGGATTTAAATAACCCAATCACTCTTGATTTCAAAGGTCACTATCAAAAATAGAGATTAATAATAATCAGCACAGTTCTGAACTTTGTAACAGCCATTCAAGCTATACATTATTACTTCCATTTCAGAAACTTTTGGATTGAGTCTTAAAAGCTAAAGCAACATGCTCAAAGTTTTATTTTAAGAAGCAGAGCTGAGACATAAATTTAGCCTTTAAGCATGTGCTCCTTGCATTAGATCAGTGGTTCCCATAAGCGTGAGACACAAAAAAAACTGATTAAAATCATCTAGGAGCTTGTTATAATTTCACATTTTGGGCTTTTTCATAAATGTAATGAATCAGAAACTCTAAGGGAGAAGTGCAGCAGTCTATTTATTTAAAAAAATGCTCCGAGTCATTCTGATCCAGGCTGAAGTTGCAAAACTGCTTCAGTATACCTAATTATAGAATTATGTCAATGGTAGTGTGCCCCTAGAAAGTTAACACTCCACATCATAGTGAATGCTCCTTTCTTCCACATTTACATGACCACAGTGGAAGCAAGGTTGACCCTGGCCAAGGTAAGAACCATATGGTCCATTATTATAACAGTGTTAGTCTAACAGAAAGACACCTTAAAGCCCACTGTGTGTGAATCTTGCTTTAGGATTCTAGCTGGTCATTTGAATGAAGAAAAAGATAAATCGCTATCTCTTGATGATGACCATTTTCAAATGTAGCCTGGAAAGTATCAAGACTCATCTACAGTGAGATAGGAGAATGGAGATGAAATGATGAGATCTTTCAATGAGCAATTGAGACAGAGGCAGCTCTGGTTTACCTACTGTGATCTGTAAGTGGTTCTAGTCCATTCCCGAGGTCAAGTTAAACTCCTAACTTTGAGTTCTTTGTTCAATTTATGTATCCTTATAATTACATACCAATTTTGTTTAGCTATCTTGATTGTTTTTTTTAGTTTTGGAAAAAAAAAAGTGTTAGAACCATCACAGCAGGTTTAAGACTGTCTCCTTACACTAGGAAACATTCCCTTTATCTATTATACCTCCTGATATTTATTTTAAGAATGTTAAAATATATTCAATTTGAAAAGAAGACCTCAGGTGAAAACTTAAGAGGAAGAGATGACACATTTTTATGTATATGTTCCAGTCAAAAGTCATATTGTAGAAATGGCTGCACTTCGTATCTAGTCTAGGAAGTAACATTGGCAGTAGCAGATCATAGAACCATTCGGCATGGTGGCAGATGCAGAGACATGTGTAAGCCTCTCTGGGCTGTAACAGGCTCAGTAGGTGAACACACACACACACACACACACACACACACACACACACACACATTCTCATATGTATTGAGTCATATTTCTACTACTCTCCTAAACACCAGTGGACAGTACAAAAAGACATTAATGCCATGAAAACTCCCTTTATCCTAGATATTTTTCTTTGAATCCAAACAATTAGAAATGAAGAATTACAGAAAATATATTTTCGATATGTGTGAGCACACATTCTACTAAATGTAGGTAAAGGGTTTTTTTGTTGTTGTTGTGATATAGTTTCGAAGTGGAACATAAAACTCTGAAAATAATGCCAAACCAGAATGAAACTAAAGTTGAATACATGAGGAAGTTTCAAGAAATAGCTTGGCACTTAACAGCAAGCTGAGCACAGTCATTTCTGCATTTTATCTCCCTTTAGATCTCTTTTCAGTAAGGCTTTCCCAACAACACCCAAGAGAAAGAAGACATTATCATCTGATAGTTTTTGCTGCTTATTGAAATAAACAAAAAGTTTTCAAGTCTGTTCTATGGGATGGCTGCAATGAATGCTCACTGCCCATCAGCCTAGAGCAGAACAGATATACAAATGTGAAACTATAAGCAAGACAGTGATGTGTTTTTTTGTTTGTTTGATTTTTCCTTAATTCAGAGGCCTAGCCAATTGTGAAGAGATTGAAAGTTTTTTTTTTAATGTCCAATAAAATAAAAGATGAATTTATGTACACAAATATTAATCCAATAGCACTGTTCTCTGATATTCATCCCGAAACTAATGAAATTCTATTGTTGATGGAAAGGCTATTTTGAACAAGGTTGTTGTTGTTAGGTGACTTCGAGTCAGTTCCAACTCATAGTGTCCCTATATACAAAAGAATGAAACACTGCCCAATCCTGTGCCATCCTCACAATCGTTGTTACGCTTGAGCCCATTGTTGCAGCCACTGTGTCAATTCATCTCATTGAGGATCTTCCTCTTTTTCACTGACCCTCTGCTTTACCAAGCATGATGTTCTTCTCCAGGGATTGATCCTTCCTGATAACATGTCCAAAGAATGTGAGACGAAGTCTCACAATCCTTGCTTCTAAGAAACCATTTTGGTTGTAATTCTTCCAAGACAGATTTTTTTTTTGTTCTTTTGGCAGTCCATGGTGTATTCAATATTCTTCGCCAACACCACAATTCAAAGGCGTCATTTCTTCTTCGGTCTTCCTTATTCATTGTCCAGCTTTGGAATGCATATGAGGCGATTAAAAGCACCATCGCTTGGGTCAGGCTCACCTTACTCTTCAAGGTAACATCTTTGCTTTTTAACACTTTTAAGAGGTCTTTTGCAGCAGGTTTTCGCAACGCAATATGTTTGATTTCTTGACTGCTGCTTACAAAGGTGTTGATTGTGGATCCAAGTAAAACAAAATCCTTGACAGCTTCAGTCTTTTCTCCGTTTATCATGATGTTGCTTACTGGTCTAGTTGTGAGGAATTTTGTTTTCTGTATATTGAGCTGTAATCCATGCAGAAGGCTGTGGTCTTTGATCTTCATCGGTAAGTGCTTCAAGTCCTCTTCACTTTCTACAAGCAAGGTTGTGTCATCTGCATAACACAGCTTGTTAATGAGTCTTCCTCCAATCCTGATGCTCCGTTCTTCTTCATACAGTCCAAATTCTCAGCATATGGAATGAGTAAATATGGTGAAAGGATATAACCCTAATGCACACCTTTCCTGATTTTAAACCACGCAGTATTTATTCCCTTGTTCTATTCAAATGACTACCTCTTGATCTATGCACAAGTTCCTCATGAGCACAATTAAGTGTTCTGGAATTCCCATTCTTCACAATGTTATCCATAATTTGTTACGATCCACACAGTCAAATGCTTTTTCATAGTCAGTAAACCACAGGTAAACATCTTTCTGGTATTCTCTGATTTCATCCAGGATCCATCTGACATCAGCAATGATATCCCTGGTTCACATCCTCTTCCGGCTTGAATTTCTGGCAGTTCCCTGTCCATGTACTGCTGCAGCTGCTTTTGAATAATCTTCAGCAAAATTTTACTTGCTTGTGATGTTAATGATATTGTTCAATAATTTCCTCATTAGGTTGGATCACCTTTCTTTAGAATAGGCATAAATATCGGTCTTTTCAAGTCAGTTGGCCAGGTAGCATCTTCCAAATTTCCTGGCATAGACAAGTGAGCACTTCCAGTGCTGCATCTGTTTGTTGAAACATCTCAGTTGGTATTCCGTCAGTTCCTAGAGACTTGTTTTTTTGCCAATGCTTTCAGTATAGCTTGGACATCTTCCCTCAGTACCATTGGTTCCTGATCATATGCTACCTCCTGAAATGGTTGAATATCGACCAATTCTTTTTGGTATAGTGACTCTGTGTATTCCTTCCCTCTTCTTTTGATGTTTCCTGTGTCATTTAATATTTTCTCCATATAATCCTTGAATATTGCAACTCGAGGCTTGAATTTTTAGAAGATGAAAAAATATGGATAATAGTGGGGTAAAATAAATTCTACTGTTTCAATCTTTTATTTTGGACAGTAGTCATTACTTATAAAATATCTTTGCTTTTATTAAACCTGTATTGAGTTTGTAATGCAAGAGGTATCCATTTTGAACCAGACAATTGGCAGTTCTTAAAGACAGTTGTGCATGAAAATTCCCAGGGAGTTGCATCTAGCATTTATAATTTGAGTATATTTTTGATTGACCCTTCCTTTTCTGGTTTTGATTTAAAGCAATGTCAAGATAGGAGTTGAGGTGCACACTTAAATATAGATTTATAAATTCAGTCTCTGGAATCAGACAATTTAATTTAAAATCCTGAAAACTCACAAGAGTTGGGTGAGCCTGCGCGTTACCTAATTTGTCTGAATTTGTTTTCTCATGTAAAACTTTGAAAGAATAATATGTACCTCATGAAGTTGTGGGGATTAAATAGTAATAACAATAGTAATAGTAGTAGTTAGCAGCAGCAAAAGTAGCTGACATGTACTGACTGTTTACCATATGTTCAGCAGAGGTTTAAGAGGTTTACATTATTCACTAACAGTACATTTTCTGTTATATATAAGCACTCAATACATGTTAATTAATTGCCATTATTACTGCCATTACTCATTAAAATCACCAAATTGGATTTGATTACAAAATTATGTGATAAGTTACTTAAAAAAGACTTTGATGAAGGAAGCAATAGAGAATCTCAATTTTGGAAGACAAATATTTCCAGTTTTAATCGGGAAAAAAAGGTTCTATATTCTGTATCTGATAATAAGAATTTGTTTTCTTCTCAAAATTTTAGAGGGGCAAAATTTTCTTTGGTATCTTTTGCTGCCTCCTCTAAGCCTTTTAGCAGATACCTCATTGTCATTATTGGTATTCTTATTTTCCCATTCTCAAGCTTCTTCTGATCACCCAAGATCAATCTCCCATTTTATAATGATTCCATTGATCTATTTCTATTTCTGGAGTCCCTGAGTGGTTCAAATGGTTAACCACTTAACTACTAGTGGAAGAGATGGCAGTTTAAACTCACCCAGAGTCACCTCAAAAGACAGAGCTGGCAATCTGCTTCCAAAAGGTCACAGCCTTGAAAACCCTATGGAGCAGTTCTACTCTGCACAGATGGGCTCACCATTAGTCAGAAATGACCTGATGGTAAGTAACAACAACAGCATTCTTATTTCTGCATCCAGGCACAATGAAAACTTATCAGGACCTACTTTATTAAAATTCTAGTCTCTTCAAAGTGTCTATGGAAATACATAGACTAACAATGTTTTAAATACCTATACGTCTATACATTGCTCATTCTCTTTAAAGACTCCTTAATATATGCACACACATATACAAACACATACACATATATACATGTTCTGTGTCTATCTATCTAGCTTATCTATCAATTATATATTAATACTTCTATCCTGAAGCAAATATTTAAAACAGTAAGTCTCAAAACATACATTTCTGATGACCATATCTTGATAGAGGAAAAATATTTTTTGGTCTAGCTGGCTTTTTGTGTTCTCTAGAATATACCACACAAGTTGTGGCCTATAATGCTGTTCTAATCTGGGTTCTCTAGAGGAGCAAAAGCAGAGAAGCATAAATACAAAAATATAGATAGATTTACTTCATCGAAATGGCTCACGCAAATGTGGGGGCTGGCAAGTTCAAAATATGTGGTTCAGGGTAAAGGTTGAAGACTCCTACAGGCTTACATCTCATGAATCAGAGGCCAGGTGACAAGAAGAGTGCAGGATCGAGAGAGAGAGAAAGAGCTTTGTCAGAACATCCATTTATGTACTGGAGGCAGGCTACATCCCTGAGGAAACTCTCCTTTCAACAGATTGACTGATCACATTAGATAACATCATGCAGGTGATTTACATTATATTACATTATGGAAGAGCAGTCAGTCCAATGTCTGCCAAATCACTGAGAATCATATCCTAGCCAAGTTGACATATAAAATTAAACATCACCGCCCACCTCTTGTCAACACAGAACCTATACACAACTCTTTAAACACTACATAACTTCCAAATAAAGACAATTATAAAGCCATACTTGCACCAAACTTGATGCTACTAACATGCATACAACCAAAAATGCACTAGCCCCTTTTATGTCTTGTATTTTATAATACACAATGGGACAAGGGAGGGAAGAAAAAAAGATATTTACCATATATATATATGTACACATACATATGTATGGAAAAATACTCATAACAGTTACAAACAATTCCAGTTCTCGTTTCTGCAAGTGGTCATGTGGTCATTGGTCATAGCTGGTATTTAGAACTCCTTTCTTCCACCACCCATTCCATAATCCTTTTGCCCTCAGCAAGCACCTCAGCTGGTCATAGTTCTTTGCCTGGTGGGGTAACCGAAACCTTCACTCCTGATGGGTCTGGGCCATTTATGGTCCTGTCTGAATTAGGTTATTATAGTTTTCCATTGACTTTAGTCACAGAATATGGTACTACTAAGAGACACCCTAAGGGATCTCCTGTATTCCAAACATACTCTTCTTTACCTCCATTATGTAGTAACAGTCCAATTTTCCTTTGGTAATCAAGATCAATCACACCAGTCATATAGTGACTACCTTCTTTGCCTATTGATTCAAAGGCATGCAGGCCCAAAGTGGCATTCCTTAAGTTGCTGTTCAGTGAATTCAGTGTTGTGTCCCTTGGAAGGAGCATTCCTCCCCTTGGAACTAAGACCCCTAGACCAGCAGAGCATAGGATTGTGGGGGCAGGAAGAAAAAATTTTGCAAGTGGGTCACTAAGGGTAAAAGTGAGGGGTGCCACTCTCATTTCCACCCCTTGATTCCTGGACCCATGGATACTGGCTATGGATGAAACAGCATCATGTTTATTTAAAGTATATACAGATTCCTGCTGAACGTTACCCCATCTCTGCAAACTATTTCCATCTAACTGGCACCAAAATGGAATCTTAAAAAGACCATTCTATTGTTCTTTCAAGCTAGCTGTTTCAAAATGATGGGGAACATGATAAGACCAGTGAATTCCATGAGCATGGGCCCATTGACACACTTCATTTGCTGTGAAGTGAATGCCTTGATCCAAGGCAATGCTGTGTGGGATACCATGACAGTAGATAAGGCACTCAGTAAGTCCATGAATGATAGTTTTGCCATAGATATTGAATTCAGGGAAGGCAATTCTGTATCTAGATCCAGAGTAAGTGTCTATCCCGGTATGAACAAAAACGCTGCACTATCCATGATAGAAGCAGTCCAGTGTAGTCAATCTACAACTAGGATGCTGGCTGATTGCACCAAGGATGGTGCTATCAGTGTTGGTTTTTATTGCTGGCAGATTGGACACTCAGCAGTGGCAGTAGCAAAGTCAGCCTTGGTGAGTGGAAGTTCATGTTGCTGAGCTCATGCATAACCTCCATCAATGCCACCATGGCCAGTTTCTTCATGGGCCCATTGAACAATGACAGGAGTGGCTGGAGAAAGAGGCTGACTGGTATCCACAAAACACGTCATTCTATCCACTTGATTGTTAAAATCCTTCTCTGCCGATAAATAGCATACAAACCATAGCTAACAACACACAAAAACCAGAAGATAAGCTAGATAACCAGGATCTTCTAAAAATTAAATATTTATGCTCATCATAAAACTTCACCAAAAGAGTAAAAAGAGAACCTACAGACTGGGAAAAAATTTTGGCTATGACCAATCCAACAAAGGTCTCATCTCTAAAATCTACAGGAAAATCCAATGTCTCTACAACAAAAAGACAAATAATCTGGTTAAAAACTGGGCAAAGGATATGAATAGACACTTCACCAAAGAAGACATTCAGGCAGCAGGCAGATACGTGAGGAAATGCTCAAGATCACTAGCCATTAGAGAAATGCAAATCAAAACTACAATGAGATACCATCTCACCCCAACGTTACCGGCTCGAATCAAAAAAACAGAAAACAATAAATGTTGGAGAGGCTGCAGGGAGTTTTGAACTCTTATGCACTGCTAGTAGGAATGTAAAATGGTACAACTATTTTGGAAAATGATATGGCACTTCCTTAAAAAGCTATGAAAAGAAATACCATATGGATCCAGCAATCCCACTCCTAGGAATGTGTTCTAGAGAAGTAAGAGACGTCACACCAATAGACATATGCACACCCATGTTCAATGCAGCATTATTCACAATAGCAAAAAGAGGGAAACAACCAAAGTGTCCATCAACAAATGAATGTATGAACAAACTATGGTACGTACACACAATGGAATATTACACGTTGATAAAGAACAATGAATGAATCTGTGAAACATCTCACAACATGGGTGCATTGGAGGGCATTATGCTGAGTGAAATAAGTCAGTCACAAATGGACAAATATTGTATGAGACCACTATTATAAAAACTCATGAAAATGTTTATACACAGAAGGAAATACTCTTTTATGGTTACTAAGGAGGGAAGGAGTGGGAAGGGAAAAACACTAACTAGGCAACAGATAAGTGGTAACTTTGGTAAAGGGTAAGACAGTACACAATATTGGGAAAGCCAGAAAAACTTGACCAAGGCAAGGTCATGGAAGCTTCATAGACACATCCAAAACTCCCTGAGGGACCGAATTACTGGGCTGAGGGCTGGAGACCATGGTCTTGGGGGGCATCTAGCTCAATTGGCATAGCATAGTTTATAAAGAAAGGTAAAAAAAAAAAAAAAATTCTTCTCTGCCGAGATTACCCTTTGGTGAGCATTCGCATGATACACAAACATCTTCACTTATTTGGTTCATTCAGAGAGGTCTGTCCACATGCATCTTGCTCATACCTCCGTCTCAACAATTTTCTAATCATGTTCCTTTCAAGTCCCTGACCATGCAGCTAAACCACTGGCCACAGCCCATGAATCAATATACAATCTGGCTATTTCTCCTTCCAAAGAAAATGAACAACCAGGTGCACTGCTCGAAGTTCTGCCCCCTGGGAGGATTTCCCTTCACAACTGTCCTCCAAGGAAGAGTCAGAAAAAGGTCGCAACGCTGAAGCTGTCCAGTTTTGAATGGTGCCTGCATATCACACAGAATCATCTGTAAAAAAGGCACAAGTTTTCTCTTCCTCAGTGAACTGATCATAAGAAACTCCCCATGACACCATAGGTGCAGACTGGGAGAGGGAAGGTAATGTGACAGGAGTGGGGACCATCGGCATGTGAGCCACTTCCTCATGTAACTTACTTGTGTCTTCACAGCCTGCTCAATCCTGATATCGGATGTACCACTTTCATTTGATGATAGTGCACATCCAACTTAATGCACTGTGGACCAGACAACAACCAGCTCATGATAGACAGCTCAGGCTGCATAGTAACTTGGTGGCCTATGTTTAAGTGTTCAGTCTTTACTAAGACCCAGTAACAAGTCAAAAGATGTTTCTCTAAAGGAGAATATTTTTCTGCAGAGGATGGTAGCGTTTTTCTGCAAAATCCTAAGGGCTTAATGATTCACCAGTAGGGACACGTCTCTGATGTTTCAAGCAGCATTGGATCAGCTGGATCATATGATCCAAGTGGCAAAGCAGCTTGCGTGGCAACCTGGACATGCTGCAGAGCCTTCTCTTGTTCTGGGCCCTACTCAAAACAAAAAGAGTTTTTACTTCACCTAGTAAATAGATTGAAGTAGCACAATCTTATAAGAGCTTTGCTGCCTCCAAAATTCAAAGAGGCACACCAGATGTTGTGCCTCCTTTTTAGTTGTAGGAGGGGTCATATACAATAATTTATCCTTCATGTTAGTAGACATATCTCGACATGCCCCACACCACTGAACCACTAGATATTTCACTGAGACAGAAGGCACCATATTTTTGTCTGGTTAATTTCCCATGCTCTGTCACCCAAATGTCTTACCAATAAGTCTAGGGTTGTTGATGCTACTTCCTTACTAGATCCATTCAGCTTAATGTCATCAATGTAATGGACCAGTGAGGCATCTTGTGGAAGGGGAAGGCAATCAATGTCCCGGTGGACTAAATTATGCCATAATGCCATAGAGCTGGACAGTTGATATACCCTTGATATAGGACAGTAAAGGTGTATTGCTGAACTTGCCAGCCAAAGGCAAACTGCTTCTTATGTTCTTCTGAAACAGATATCAAGAAAAAGGCATTGGCAAGACCAGTAGCTATATACCGTGTACCAGGAGATGTATTAATTTTCAAGCGATGAAACCACATCTGCAACAGCAAGTACAACTGAAGTCACCACCTGGTCAAGTTTTTGATAATCCACTGTCATTTTCCAAGATGCATATGTTTTCCATACAGGCCAAATAAATGAGATGAATGGGAATGTGTTGGGATTCATCATTCCTGCATCCTTTAAGTCCTTGATGATGGCTCTAATCTCTGCAATCCCTCCAGGAATTCAGTTTTGCTTTTGCTTTACTATTTTCTTAAGTAGGGGAAGTTCTAATGGCTTCCACTTGACTTTTTCCTACCATAATAGCCCTTACTCCACATGTCATGTATCCAATATGGGGGTTCTGCCAGTTGCTGAGTATGCCTATTCCAATTATGTGTTCTGGAACTGGGGAAATCACTACAGAATGGTTTCAGGCTCTCAATGGACCCACTATAAGACAGGCCTGAGCTAAGACTCCATTAATAACCTGACCGCCATATACCCCTACTCTGACTGGTGGGTAACAGTAATGGGTCTTTTGAATTAGTGTCAGTTCAGAGCCAGTATCCAGTAATCCCTGAAAAATCTGATTATTTCTTTTTCTTCAATAAACAGTCACTCTTGTAAAAGGCCATAGATCTCTTTGAGAAAACCTGGGAGAAAGACTAACAGTATAAATTTTTGACAGTGTAGTGGGGTCATTCCTCAGGGGGACTCAATCTCTCCATCATTCAAGTGGTTGTGGTTCTGTAAACTTGCTCAAGTCTGGGAATTGATTGAGTGACTGTGACACTCTATTTTGGTGATACAAGTTAGACTGCTGTAATGGATTGAATTGTGTCCACCAACAATACATGTCAACTTGGATAGGGCTTGATTCCCAGTAGTGTGGTTGTCCTCCATTTTGTGATCTGAGTGTCCTTCATTTTGTAATGTGTTGTCAATCCTAGCCTCTATACCTATTGTTATGATCCCGTTTGGGAGTGAACTGTCCATTATGTTAATGAGACAGGAATAGGTCATGTTAATGAGGATTAGGGTGGGATGCAATACCTTTACTCAGGTCATAGCCCTGATTTGATGTAAGAGGAGTTTCCCTGGGGTGTGGCCTGCATCACATTTTCTCTTACAAGAGACAAAAGCAGAGACGAGAGCAGAGAGAGAGAGGGACCTCAGTGGCACCAAGAAGGAAGAGCCTGGAGTGGAGCATGTCCTTTGGACCTGGGTCCTTGCACTGAGAACCTCCTAGACCCAGGGGAAGATTGATGTCAAGACACATGCAGATCTCCAAGAAACTGGGTCCACAGATGTTGAAAGAAGACAAAGATCTTCCCCCAGAGCCAAAAGAGAGAGAAAGCCTTCTCCTGGAGCTGGTGCCCTAAATTCAGACTTTTAGTCTCCTAAACTGTGAGAGAATGAATTTCTGTCTGTTAAAGACATCCACTTGTGGTATTTCTGTTATAGCAACACTAGATAACTAAGACAACTGCCGTTAACTTGACCTAGAATTTTTGCACTTGTACACATCAAGTAAAATTTTAGTAAGTTTCTCATCTATTTCACTCCCAGGGACTCCATAAGTAGTCAACACCATATGTCAACGGGAATCAAACTATTCTGATTACTGCTTTGACTCCGCTCTTCATTATGGTAACCACACCTACCTTGTCTTTGGCAATTAAATGCCTCCACTTAGCCCCTGCTACTCTGGGATGCAAACACTCCCACTGTAGTTAGGCTTCCCAATTCATTGAGGACAGTTCCCACTGTAAAATCTGGCATACATAGAAAAGCAATCACAGCAGTCTTCAAGGATGTTGGGGCTCCTTTCATAAATTTCTTCCTTGCGGTTTTGGTGAAAAGTGTGTTCTCTGGGCACTCCCTGGGTGGGTCTGTGCATCCAACATGATAAATCCACTCTAACATTACAATTTCCCTAAGCCTTTAGATATATTCTTCTATAGTCTACCAAAGCATTTCTGGCGTTTCAGTATCATTTAGTGTAGACCACCTTTTAGTCTACATTTTAGTCAACTAGCCAAATAAACTATTAGATCCTTTTCTAACTTCTCAAGCTGAAACATTGAATGAAGACTCTCTGCTTAGTGGGCCCATATCAATAAACTCAGACTGATTCAGCTTTGTTATCCCACACCCTTAATAGTCATTCCCACACACATTGCCCAGGTGTTTGTTTGTATATAATAGAAAAAGCAAGCAGTTATTTTGGAGTGTAACATACTTCCTCAAGGATCACACTTTCTACTTCACCTCTTGAGGCTCACCAGGAATTGAGTCTAGTTAGGTCTAGAAGCAAAAATGGATGGTGGGGGTGGGTCCTGAGGACACTGAACAATGTCTTGCAAAGCATCTGCCTCTGGTAACATTTTAGGCACTGCTGCAGGCAATGCCTCAGGCAAGGACGCCTCAGAGTCACCTGGGTTAATCTCATCAATTGAGGGGGTGTTGGTGGTGATGTGTGCCACTGAGTCAATTCTGACTCATAGCCTCCCTATAGGACATAATAGAACTGCTGTGTAGGGTTTCCTAGGCTGAAATCTTTATTGCCATTTGAACCACTGACCTTTAAGTTATCAGCTGAGGGCTTAACTATTGCTCACCAAGTCTCCTTTTAGATGAATTTAGGAGGCCAGTTTTACTGGCAAAGGTGATTTAGCTGACAAAGCTGGGATAATCTCTTCAGATGGGGATGAAAGGGCTGGTTCTACTGCTAAGGGTGATTCAACAGAATTTAGGGGTTCAAAGTCTCTGGCTTCATATATATCTGACCATCCCAATTCTCAGGATCCCATATCTTCCCAATCAATACCCTCACTTTGACTTCAGATACTTTTTGAGGTTAGGAATTCAACTGGCATAGTTCTGTTACTGCAATAAATAAGGCTTTCTTTCTGGGCACAAATAATACCTTTCAGATCCTTTATGCAGTGCTTGGGCTGGCAATCTGAAGCCCTGAGCTCATCTTTTTTTTTCCTCCCTCAACTTTTGTGTAATGAAAGCAAGACCAACCAGCCAGCTTCATTATACTTGTTAATTTGACAAAAACGTTAAAAGTTATCAACTACATGATAACCCAGAGCCTTGTGTCTCTCTGATATTTGATATTATGGTGGTGATATTTTGCATATTTCTTTTGCCACATCACAGTATGGATTAACAGTACGCTCTTTACTATAGGAAATAGAGTCATTAACCCAAAATCCATTGCCTTTGAGTCGATTCTGACTCATAGAGACCCTATAGGAAAGAGTAGAACTGCCCCATAGGTTTCCAAAGCTATAAATCTTTATGGAAGCAGACTGCTGTATCTCTTGCAGAGTGGCTGGTGGGTTCAAACTGCTGACCTTTCGGTTAGCAGCCGAATGCTTAACCACTGCACCACCAGGTCTCCCTCAATAGAGTCATTACTGTCTTTAAATCTAGTCAGATATAAGAACCAATTCAGAAAATTCATCCTTTAGATTTCGTTCCTCTGGAAACACTCTTGGTACCAAATATCTTAGTCTGGTTTCTCTAGAGGAGTGAAATCAGTGAAGTATATGTATAAATATATATAGAGAGATTTACTTCAAGGAAATGGCTCATGAATTATGCGGGCTGGCAAATCCCAATCCATGGGTCAGGTGGCAGGCTGAAGACAACTTTTGGCTCACGTGGTTGCAGGGACTGATCAACCCAAAATTTGTAGGTCAGGAGGCTTGCTGGCAGCCTCTGCTGGCTCATAGATTTGCAGGGGCAGGCAAATCCAAACTCTGCAGGTCACGCAGCATGCTGAAGACCTCTGCAGGCTTACAACTCAAGAACCTGAGGTCAAGTGAAGAGAAGTGTGCAAGGTTAAGAGAGAGAGAGCCTTGATAAAACATCCATTTATATATGGAGGCAAGCCACACCCCAAGGAAACTCCCCTTTCAACAAATTGACGAATCACATCGTATCATATCATAGAGGTGATTACATCATATCACATTATGGAAGAGCAATCAGTCCAATGTCTGCCAAACCACTGAGAATCATAGCCTAGCTAAATTGACACATAACACTAATCATCACAAATAACCACAACATCCATGTGGCCACCTTGGTTCAAGAGTTAAGGGAACTAGATTATTAACAAAGATGTTCCATGTTTTCCATGTCTTAAAATATGAATTTATTTCAGCTACCCTTATAACTTTTTGATAATTTTGTTAATACTTATTCTATCCTCAGATTATGATTTAACCTTTTGGTTTGGTGTGGTACCTCAGAATATATATATATAGTTGTTGTTAGGTGCTGTCAAGTCAAGTCCGACTCATAGCTGCCCTTTAGGACAGAGTAAAACTGCCCCAAAGTGTTTGCAAGGAGTGACTGATGGATTTGAACTGTAACACTTTGGTTAGCAGCCAAGCCCTTAACCACTACACTATCTCTCTGTCTCTCACTCTGTTTCTCTCCCTCTCTCTCTCTCTATATATATATATTCTTTTTTAACCCAGTAGTTTTTGATAAACAAACAGAATTGATATACACTGATTTAGGAATTAAGTGTAGAGAATGTCAGGGAGAAAGTGTCCATTATATCCAGTATTTTTCTTTCCAGTTTCTCTAAGTCAGTGCTTCTAAAACTTTAATGTCCATAGAAATCACCTGAGAATCTTCTAAAAATGTAGATTATGATTCAGTAGGTCTGGAGTTAGATGTGATCCTGCATTTGTAACTAGTTCCCAGACCACATCTTGAAGCTTGGGGCAAAATAATCAAAACTCAAGTAAATTCTATAGTATTACTTTAAAAGTATTCAGCAAAAATAAAAGGAAGCTCAAAATCTGCAAATTTATTGTCATGTAAATCAAACACTTAATTTGGATAACTGAATATTCTTTAATATAGTGTATAATATAAAATGTCAAAAAAAAAATATATCCTTACTGAAGACTTGTGAAATCTGATGTATATGGTATGCTATACATCAAAATTCTTTGTATATGTTGAGTTTGGGTCTCCTTTTTTGCAGGAAGCATCATGCTAGAGTGAAAATATATATTATATGGGAATGGTAACAAAGTTGAGTTGATTATTTTCTAGGTATATTTCCAAATATTTTTAAGGTATTGCACATGTCCTAAAATTAATTATTTTTTAAAAAGTCATTCATTTCTTTAAAAGGTGCATGAGGAAAAAAAAAAAAGAAACTTCTTCAGCATAGGGACACAAAAAACTTTGTGCCTAATATTTTTTATTCTTCTCTATTATCTACATTTTAAACCATTGACAAGCACATTTCAGATGATCATTTAAATCACTCATTATATGTGATATCCTATGATCTTACATCCATTATAACTTGTTAGGAATTTTTAATAATACATGACTCCAGAAGGCAATTCTCCATAATAGATATATTACTCCATCTATATTTTATTATTTCATGAAGCATACTGGCAACTGAGCCAGTAATTTTGTCAAAAAAAAGGTTACTAAGCAGTTCCAAAATGATCTTAAATATTAAATATGACAGCATAAAAAGCAAATCAATTTCATTTTTTAAATTTTATATTCCCATTAAAGAAAGTGAAGAGTTCTTATATGTATTGTTCTTATGAATTTAAAAACTCAGTTAAAAGGTATGGTAATTCTTTCAGTTATCTAGTGATGCTATAACAGACACCCCATAAGTGGGTGGCTTTACCAAAAAGAATTTTATTTTCTGACAGTTTGGGAGGTTAGAAGTCCAAATTCAGGGCACCGGCTCTACCGGAAGGCTTTCTGTCTCTGTTGGCTCTGGTGGAAGGTCTTTGTGTCCTTGAGCTTCTGTTTCTGGGTGATTGTCATGTGGCTTGGCATCTTTCTTCCCCCATCTCTGCTTGCTTCTTTGATCTCTTTTTTATCTCAAAAGAAATTCACTCAAAATACATCCTATATTAATCCCATCTCATTAACATGAAAAACACACCTCTTTCACAAATGAGATTATAACCACAGGCATGCTATTGTTTTTGTTAAGTGTCAAGTCAGTTCCTACTCATAACAACCCTGTAGGACAGGGTAGAACTTCCTCAAAGGGTTTCCAAGGAGTAGCTGGTAGTTTTGAACTGCTGACCGTTTCGTTAGCAGCTGAGCTCTTAACCACCTCACCACCAGGGCCCCCAGGCATACAGGTTAGGATTTACAGCACGTAGTTTGGGAGACACAGTTCAATCCATAAAAGTAATTATTTAGATTTGATAGACTTCCAATATGTACCTTATCATTTCAATCAGAATGCTAGAATTTAATGATTTTGAATAAGAAACGTACATTTTTGACAAAATTTCTTGCATTATCTTTTCTGAGCAGCATAAAGAATAAAAAGCAATCAAACAGTTTTTAAAGTATAGTACTCATTAAATACATAAAACCCTGAATATTTAAATCCATATTCAGTTGGAAACCACCTGACTTTAGTCCAGTAATAACAAAGCATTGCATCCTGGAGTTATTTGCAGGGCCATCTTCCAAAACTTCGTAATATAATCGCTACAGAAAACAAAAAAACAACAAGATTTGCTTAAACATCCTTGGTAGAAAATATCAGAAATCAACCTTGCTATTCTGAGTAATATAGTAAAATTATTTTTAAGAAAGCTAACCTAAAATTCTTTTTATCTATAAAATGGTGATAACACAAAACACGATTAATAAAGAAGAGTTCAATGGACTGAAGAATATTTGTATATAAAAATTTCCAGTGTTTACTAAATTAACAAAAAGAAAAAATGTAAATAAATAATTATGACTCTAATACTCGTTAATACCTTTTCTAAGAAAACAAAATGACCCATTTCTAGAATAACTTTATTCATGCAATATCTCCCTTGATAATCAATTTTCACATTAATTTTTTACTTAATCAATTTAATGTAAATTTTGAATATTTTTCATAACTTTTCTATTCCTTCTGGTAGTAAATAATCATCTGTCTTGACTGGCTGCGTAAAAATCATTGGCCTGTTCAGATATGATATCTAGATTTTACACAAACAGACATTTTTACATTTTCAGCTTAGAATTTATATTATTTTTTCAGGCTATAATTTTTTTTTTTGATGGCACATTAATTGATTGACGCATGCATCCTACAAAATCTAATTAAATGGAAATTTTGACATTCATTCAACAGCAACGAGTTGTGTTTTTTTTGTATACACATATGCACAGTATATCTTTGTGTTCAAAATGGTGGCAAACTTTTCTCTAATAGTGAGGTTATGAAGGGAATTTCTAGCAATTGTAATGATGGGTGTTATTAATACTTTATGTTATTCTAACAAATGAATTATATTAAAATATAATTTTGCTAATTAAGACTTTTTTGGTAATTCTCTTATGGACCTTCTCCAAATTACTTTAATCCAGTATAAAAAGATGCTACTTTTTTGACTATCTCTTTTGAATATACAGATTTTTTAAATTTTAAGTTTTCATGGGGTATGACACTTTTTTAGTTACTTTTGTCACATGAGTCCTATAATGCATCCCAGACTGACGAATCAGAGTTTCATTCATCGGGAATATAAAGATGCATCACACCATAAAAAATAATTCTTAACTGCAAATATAGATAGTAGAATCCATTATGTCACCAGTGTCTGGTTATAAAGATACCAGAAACAAACAAACAAACAAACTCATTGCAGTCCAGTCGATTCTGACTCATAGAGACCCTATAGGACAGAGCAGAACTGCCCCACAGGGTTTCCAAGGAGAAGCTGGTAGATTCGAACTGCTGCCATTTTGGTTAGCAGCAAAATTTGGTTTGCTTAGCCACTGTGCCACCAGGGCTCCAGTTATAATTATACTACTTTCATTATACAGTTTTCATGTTCCGTACAAAACATATGCACTGTGCTGAACCCAGGGATATAATTTGATATGTAACATAACTGAATCTGATGTCTGGTGAAGCTATTTATCTTAAGGTTTTACTGTATGTTTACCTAAGGCTTAAATTATTATAATCTGATGTGTCTCTCTGGAACAGAATGTAACTATTGGTCCTAGGTAGTAATCAGTTTACTCCACAGACACAAATTTAATTCTACACATGCAAGTGAATAGTTCTATCATGTTTACTTTCCCAAGAATTGGATTAAAATGCTTTAAAAATTGCTCCTGTGGAAATAATAGCACACAGCTTCGAAGAACAATAAATCAGTCAATAGAATATTCTTCATATTTCTACATGACTTTCCTAACATTTTAATTTAATTCAAACAATAAATTGTCAACATAAATGCTAAGAGGAAAAAAAAGTAATATATTTAAATATTTAGATTCTAAGGTATTACACAGTTTGGTCTTAGAAAGCTATATTGTGAAAGACTTGGTTCAATGTAGGATTTTCAGAGCTGTTTCACTTTTTTTTAGAAAAAGAGAACTAATCCAACTTATAAATATTAATAATCATACTCTAAAAGAAGAGCAAAAAATATCTGTATCAGGAGGTGTTCTTCTGCACTTCTTTAAAGCGCATAGTCTAAATGTATGAGAATAGCATTCTTGGCTCTTTTTCCTGTCTTTGTCCTACGATGAGATTAAAGTTGCAGCTTTTCCACTTCTAGAAAAATGTGTGTAATGTTCAATAAAATTGTCCTACATTAGTGACTGTGAACAGTATTCAATAAATGGTTTTAATATTAAGCATGTTTAGCTAATATGCATAAAATTATATTAAAACTGAATTATTCACAGAGGACTAGTTTTCTAAATTTGAATAAGATACATTAAGATAACCAATTTTGGCACATACCTTCATCTTCTCTTTCTCTTGCCCCACAATTGGCTAATTCAGCAGCAAGTAAGGAGAATGTGGGTATTCTTTATTAATTCAGGGAAGTGGAGCAATAAAAAAAAAAAAATCCATTAAGAATATAAATTGGAAAACATTACTTGTATGTGTATGTGTGTGTGTGTGTCTATGTGTGTATTCTTGTGATAGCCTGGTGGAGTGTCATGATATATATACACTCATATTTAGCAGTGGAATATTATCCACCAAAAATGATTAAAAAAACAGAAACTTCAAGCTACTTTTTCATGAATTTATTTCGTGAAATGGATTTACTCTGCAGATTATTTAAATAATGAACATGCAATCAATAAGTACTGAAAGTGTTTTCTACATATTCAGCACGATGGTAGGTTATGCTTGGAGCATATGGTCTCTCATTTACTTAGTTTGACTTATTTACCAAATTTAATAATTCTGTTGGCAAGAGTACCTATATGCAAAAATCTATTTGCATAATCCTCATAGTGTTATGAATGAAATAATGTAAGTGAATTTCTGTATTGTAGTATGGGCAAATATATTGGCAGGGGTGGAAGTTTTTAAAAAAAATCATTGGCTGAAATATATTGTTCTCCCTAACCATATTGCACCTTTCCCAAAAAGATAATTTTTATGGAATTATGCTTCATTGATAGTCTATCAACCAAAATATAGAAAAGCAATTTGAAAATCTTCTAAAAGTTGTACTGTATTGAGGAAGGATTTTTATTACGTTACAGTTTTCTTATTAAGTGGTGTTTCAACCGAATTTTTTTTTTTTGAGAAACAATTACACTTTTCCTGAGTGATGTGTTTGCTTTAGTCTTAAGGTCATAGTTAATTTATAACTAATGTTGTTTAAGCTTTTCAGTAGTCTGCTAGTAAACAATGTTAAATTTATACCAAAATTGTTTCCAATACTTCTCAGTTGATTGATTTTGTTACTTTTATTCCTTTTCTCAGAAATTATTTAAGATGCCATATTAGGATTCAAAAATTGTATCAAGGTAACATTAATTGCATCAGGAAGGAAAAGAAAAGGGAAAAGAGCGGTTAGTGGTGTCAAAATAAAGACGAATATGTAACCATGATGGCAAACTATTCTACTAAAGATGGTATTAGCTCTGTAAGGCAGCCTGTCCTGACTCTTCCACAGTTCACTATAGGCACAGATTTAACACCAAATAATTGCTTAGTTATACTGCAACCATTCTCCATCATCAAATGATTAAAAAACTATGTGTCTTAAAAATATTTAAAAAGAGAACACCCAGCTGTAGTGAACGTTATCTTTATTGATGATATAGGGATAAATTTCATAAGACTATTTCTTAGAGAGTTTTTTAGCAATGGGATTATGACATCTCATGAAAACATAATTCAATTAAAATAATTATACTGGAAGAACAATATGATACAATACTCTAATGGTCCTGGGAAACCTAGAGGTATGTTTTATAGAAGTCAGAGGAACCCACATTTTTACATCCTCCAGGCAATCCTTCACAAATATGGTTTCTTTGAACTAAGCTTTTGATAAACATTGAATAGATGCCAGCTTGAAATTGTACCCCCTGGCAAATGCCTGGGGTGCATTTCTTCTCTACTCTTTGTTGGTTGAAATCCATCCCATGTGTCTGAATAGACATCCAGTTCTATAAAATTTATCATGCTTTTATGAAAACTGAGGAAGCCAGAAAGAGCACAGGACAAAATAGAAGGTGCATTATTTCCATTATGATTTTAAACATGGAATGTCTGCCTATTAACATAGGATTTTCTTTAAAAAAATTATTAAATACCATCAGTGAATACCTGATGAAGCTATCAAGAGTCCAAGTTGTTTCACTATATGTAACTTCAACAAAATAATATTAGGATTTTATTTATTTATTTTTTTTAGGCAGTAGTAATACAAAGTTCCAACTCTCAACCCAAGTCAAATATCCACAAAATATCAATATTATCAGTTTGGAAGGTGTCATGGATAGAATTGTGTCCTCCCAAAAATGTGTGTATCAATTTGGCTAGGCCATGATTCCCAGTGTTGTGTGGTTGTCCTCTATTTTGTGATTGTAATTTTACATTAAAGAGGGCTAGGGTGGGATTGTAACACCACC
The DNA here is from genome assembly GCA_030035585.1 of Dugong dugon. NCBI lineage: Eukaryota > Metazoa > Chordata > Mammalia > Sirenia > Dugongidae > Dugong > Dugong dugon. The sequence goes on along the minus strand of CM057477.1, from coordinate 42,756,992 downwards.
CTTATCCAGGTCACATCCCTGATCCAATGTAAAGGGAGTTTCCCTGGGGTGTGGCCTGCACCACCTTTTATCTCTCAAGAGATAAAACGAAAGGAAAGCAAGCAGAGAGATGGGGACCTCATACCACCAAGAAAGAAACACCAGGAGCAGAGCGCGTCCTTTGGACCCGAGGTTCCTGTGCGGAGAAGCTTCTAGTATGGAGGAACACTTACGAGAAGAAGGCTGACAGAGAAAGCCTTCTGCTGGAGCTGATGCCCTGAATTTGGACTTATAGCCTACCTTATTGTGAGGAAATAAACTTCTCTTTGATAAAGCCATTCACTTGTGGTATTTCTGTTATACTAGCACTAGATAACTAAGACAGAAGGTGTCATGGATTGAATTGTGTCCCCTAAAAATATGTGTATCAATTTGGCTGGGCCATGATTCAAGTACTGTGTGATTGTCCACCATTTTGTCAGCTGATGTGATTTTCCTATGTGTTGTAAATCCTTTCTCAATGAAGTTGATAAAATGGGATTAGCAACAGTTATGTTAATGAGGCAGGACTCAATCTACAAAATTGGAATTTGTATTGAGTCAATCTCTTTGAGATATAAAAGACGGAAGCAAGCAGAGAGACATGGGGGACCGCATACCACCAAGAAAGCAGCATTGGGAGCAGAGCCAGTTCTTTGGACCTGGGGTTCCTGTGCAGAGAAGCTCTGAGACCAGGGGAAGATTGATGATAAGACCTTCCTCCAAAACTGAATTCGGACTTCTAGCCTACTAGACTGTGAGAGAATAAACTTCTGCTTGTTGAAGCCATCCACTTGTGGTATTTCTGTTATAGCAGCCTAGATGACTAAGACAGAAGGAGAGAGAGTGGATGGAAAAATGATAATGGATGAATAAGTGTGGAAATAGCTCTCATCAAATGCATAGTCAGTCCCACCACCCCAACATGAGTCATAACCCCTCGGGTATGGTAAGGAGGCCTCATCAAAAACACTTCAATCCCTGGGGAGAGGTTATCTTTCAGAAATCAAAGACAAAGCCCATATTCTTTGGGTAAAGTTAAATCATTTACCTAATATCCACTGTTACATGAACTACATATATATTTATACACATATGCTTATAAATGAATATACATGTCTAGAAATGGACACCCTCGTGATGAGTATTTACCTCTAGGGAGGAAACCAGAAATGGTGGTACCCATGGATCAAGGATATATTTTGCCTTATTTGTTTCTTTAAATATTTTCCAAAATAAGAATGTATTGGTATACCCCTCTTAAAATAAAATCCATGAATTAAAATAACATTTTATTTGCAATTGGTACACATTTTAAAAGAAACATTTTCTAAATGAAAGCGGGTACAGATTCAAATCAATAAAATAAGTAAAAATCCAGACTATCTTAAATACATTGTTAAAATAAAGTGTGTCTTTTCTTTTCAAATAGAATAAAGTGTGCAATAACATATAAATTTTAAAAACAACCCAAATTTTTGTATAAATATGGCATAAATGATGCTGTAAAAATATGGCATCAATGATTTTAAGCAACTGATAAAATTTTGGGGGAAAAAAAAATACCTTTCTTTGCCTAAGCAAAGAAGTATCAGAAATAAAGATAAAATGGAAAAAAAAAAAAAAAAGTAAAAGTTGAGGGAAATTGGAGTAGTGTAACTAAGCTAAATACTCTTTTATCATGGTGTATAATCACATAGAATACTCATGTTGATACATCAAAAAAATAGCAACTTAATCTTGTTATTTAAAAAGATAAGAAACCACATGAAGAAGTCTCCCCACCCCTATAGATTAAAATCGATTGTGGGGAATGGGGCTGTGGATGGATAGCATTAGGGTGGATGGCTCTTGATTGTTATTGGAAGCCTTTCTATCTACTTGATATTGTTTACACTGTGCATCCATTACTTTCAGTGAAAGAACAAATTGAAGGAATGGGGGCTTATCCCACAAATAACCTGTTTTATCCCATACTTGTTGCTGTGGAGTCGATTCCAACTCATGACAACCCCATGTGTTTCAGAGTAGAACCGTGTTCCATAGGGTTTTCAGTGGCTGAATTTTCCAGGCCTTTCTTCAGAGGCACCTCTGGGAGAACTGCAACTTCCCACTTTTTGGTTAACAGTCAAGCAGGTTAACTGTTTGCATCACCCAGGGACTGTCAGCCCTGTAACCCATTGTTATCGAGTGGATTCCGACTCATAGCGACCCTATAGGACGGAATAGAACTGCCCTATAGGGTTTCCAAGGAGCATCTGGTAGATTCAGACTGCCAACCTTCTGGTTAGCAGCCGTAGCTCTTAACCACTACACCACCAGGGTTTGTGGTGGTGGTAAAATTCAGTTGCTGTCTCAATAAAATGATTACACTTAGATTTTTGTCCTTAGGCAAAACCTCAGGACTTTCATTAAACGTGTTCATTTCATTACTGGCTCCATTTTAAACCCTTATCCTTGATTCCCTTTGCTTCATTGTCTTAGTTCTTTTTCAAGTTATTTTGCTATATTTTATGAACATCTGTAAGATGCCTTAACTACTTTGGGGAGCAGAGAAGTGTAAGACTAAATATTTTTAATTTTGTTTACCTGAATTTCTCCTTTGATACCACAGTGTGGATTTCAGGTAAGGTGCCCTAACTACACAATATGATGAGTAATATACTTTTTATATATTAATAATCTTCAAAGTATATATGAAAGAATACAAGTTTTTTAATAAATTAGAGAACACATTATTCTTAATGTCCTAAACGCAGTAAAAATGATCATTATTATCATTTAACCAAAACCTGTTGCCGTCGAGTGGATTCCGACTCATGGAGACCCTATAGGATAGAGAAGAACTGTCCCATAAGGTTTCCAAGGAGCGGCTGGTGGATTTGAATTGCTAACCTTTTGGTTAGCAGCCAAGATGTTAACCACTGATCCACCAGGCCTACATTATCATTTAAGACTTACATAATATATGTTAAGAACATGACACTGTCATTTCAGTTTTTGTTTTTTTTTTTTTAAACAGAGAATTTCTTCTGAGAAAGGGTTTAAGTCTTGTCTTTAGTAGAAAGCCTGTGTTCAAAATGACATTTTATGGATGAAGAGGGTCAGTAATTAAAACACCATAGTAGTCTCTGAAACTCAATTCATTGTTAAAGAAAGAAAGTAGTAAACTTTAGTGTGCCTGTTCAGCTGATGCTAACACAGAGCACTTATTCTGATTCTTGCTGGCATCCAACACAACCTGGGCCTCAGAGAGAGGGGTGCCAGAGAAAAGGATCACGTAGTAAGACATTACTGGAAAGGGTATAATGATCTATTCTATCCAGGTGGTTTGAATTCTTTTTTTTTCTGATTTAAAATATTTTGATTAAGAATTTATGGATTTTTTTCAACATTTTCCTTTGTATGGAAACACATCAGTGTTTTCATCTGTTTTATGTAAATTGCCTTACTGTTTCCATAGGAAGTCTTGGATTCATGCACTAATCCACTGAAGTAACCAATCTAAACCCTCCTCATTGCACAGAATTCTCATAAAGCTGCTATTGTTTCCTTAATATTGTTTTGCTAATCACATAAATCTACCTGTCTAAAGAAAGGAGTGTTGAATCTTTTTCAGACACTGGTGTCACAAAACCTGATTCTCCTTCACTAATTGTGCTTTAATGATAGTTTTTCTGTTTTGTGGATAACTGTGTTTAAATATTCAGAGCACAGATTATTAAATTTTTTGCTGAATGACTCATACAGGAACACTAATTAGAACAAGAAAAACAGAGTTGCAATTTTCCAAAATAGTAACTGAGCCAGGTGAACTCAAGAAATGTTTCTGCTCACTGAAGACGTTTATAGAGGAACTGGCAAATAATACATGTAATAATGATTAATGGTTTTGTTCTGGATATTTAAAAATGAATTGCTTAGTACAAGTCAGGACTGCTGGTTCTTATTCTAAGTTCTGTCACTTAGAATTTTACTGATTGACCTTTAGTAAGTATTCTGACTTATGTTTGTTGTAGTTTTTTTCCACAAAGCATATCCTGGGGATTTTAATTTAAAATAAATAAGTACACTTGGTAAAATGACAAAATGAAAACTATCCTCCAGTTAAGAGGTTCTGACTTAAATATTGTTTATTTTCCATATTTAATATTAATTAGACCCAATAGCACCAATCACTTTAAATATTATGCCACATCATCAAGATTGTTGTTAGGTAGCCTTGAGTCGATTCCACCTCATAGCTATCCTGTGTACAACAGAATCTGTTTCAGTGTTCTGAACATGGCCAGTGTTTCACTGCCATCAAGGAACATATAGTAAAAACAAAATAAACCTAGATCATTTTTTCTTTAGATATCTTCATCTTCTAAGAGAATAACCAATTAAAACATGCCATGAGTTCCAGAGTTCCAAGTTAATGTCTGAGTTCTTAATAACAGAAGCATAGAGGTCTGTAACTGCTTATTAAATTATGTAGGTGGGAGCGAAAATCTACTTTTCAAGACTCCAGAATAGAAAATAAAGACACTGCTACACTTTTCTGATTATTCCAAGTTAGCTACATTTAAATTAACACCTAAAAGAACACAAAAGCCTCTATATAAAGAGTTATCTATTTTTTTTTCATAACACCGAATGCCAATTTTTTTTCCCTTTTGTTACACACGAGACCATAGCAGACATCACTTTAATTCAAATTGCAGCAAACCTCTGACGTGAGCTCATCGGTTTTCTTTTAACAGTGAAGCAGCCCTCTCACCAGCCTGCCTTCTCAGTTTGCTCGGCTGCATTTTTTTGTGGCTGTTCCAGTGTGCAATGCCACCAGGCCTGGTATTTGTGTCTGTGCTCATGACATTTCCAAGCAAACACTTTCAAAGATCATTTCTCCCAACACAAACATCTTTAGAGAGATGGGAGGTTTGCTTAAGATCACACTGTCCCTTGTTCAATCTTGGCTAATGCTGCAGCATTTGGAAGTCTTCCTGAAAATAAATTGTCTGATGTTTTTCTATAGTGTGCAGAAACTACCGTACCTGAAAGACTGTACTAGTCAACTCAGCACATAAAATTCCTTTTCTGGCACCAAACTAAGCTCCAAGGAAATAAAATGATCTGCCCTCTTTACAGTGCTTTGCACATATAGATGCTCATTAACCATTTGGAACTAGAGAAACTTACATTTTCCGTCTATACTGAAGTAGTAATGTGACTACCGTTGAATACTGGGTTCATCTCATTTCTTCACTATAACTCTCAGGACCATTAAAAATACCACCTGCCAAGTCACAGTGTGTCTGTAGATTTACAGGAAGTTCAGCACCTCCACTTCATTTGTTAGCAGATGCTGAACTCTTCTGGAATGAACTGACTCTCTGTGCTACCTTGTAGCAATTAAATGTGTGGTGGTTTTCTGAAGTGATGAAATACCTAACTTTTCATTTATGTAAATTTACACAAGTAATATAAGAAAATTAAAAGAAATTAATATCAGCTTAGTGGCTAAAGGGAACCCACTTATAACTATTAATAGTCAATCTTATACTTAAATTTTCAGAAATTCAAATGACAAAGATTTTCTGAGTTTAATTTAAATTTACTACGGCTTCAGTTCTCCCACGTCATTCATTTTAAGTGAAGAAAAACAAAGACCAGTGAAAAGAAAGCTATATATTCAAATCAAAAAAATAAAATAAAACAGCTTTTTATGTCAAAGTAAAGTATCCTCTTCTAGTGTCTGATTTTGTTTTGTTTGTTTCTGTTATTACCTGCCCACCCCTTTCTCTCTCATTTAGGATTATGCTGCAATTCTGGGATTTTGAATTCTCAGGAACACTGCTTATTCATACTGACACCCTAATAATTTTCGGATTCTCAGGAGAGAGGGCGAGTGTCAAAAACTCATATGAATCTTCACTAATTTCTTAGTAGGGACATACATACTCAGTTTCTTAGTAGGAACACACCCATTCAATGCCTTAGCATGGGCATACATACTCTATTCCAAAGAGAATGTTATCATATAGGAAATGTGATTTGAGAAGTCTCAGAAGATTCTCTTGTCCCACCAAATATCTTCCCTTCCACCCCTAGTAAGGTAAGTGTTGCTGTGTGCTGTTAAGTCGATCCTGACTCATAGTGAACCTATAAGACAAAGTAGAACTGCCTCATTCGTTTTTCTAGTCTGTCATCTTTATGGGGGCAGATTGTCAGGTCTTTCTCCCACAGAGCCTCTGGGTGGCCTCCAACTGCCAACCTTTTGGTTAGCAGCCAGGCTCTTAACCATTGCGTCGCCAGGGCTCCTTCAGTAAATTAAATGTTGCCATAAATTTTACCTTTAGAGATTAATTTCTTCAGGTAATTTTCTTCTGGTTACCAATGCAAGCATGCATAGAAGCTGTATCACATTTTTCTTGGTCAAGCGTTGCCACATATAATTCATATTAGTTCAGAATCATTTTGAACCCTGTCAGTTAACCCAAATTAGATTAATTTGACAATGGAAATTTTAAGAGTTTGCTCCACAGGATAATATATTGTTCAAGTAGGGCATACCTGGATGGGAAGAAAATGAATAAATTATGGTCACAAAGCAAATGAGAATTAAGTGAGAACAATACAGAACTAAAAGAGACTGCCTGCTTTGCCAATTTTCCCAGTCAATTCTATCAAAATTCTAGCCAAAAGTGTGTGTGTTTTTAAATATAACCATATAAGCAAATCTAAATAAAAATCTTGAAATAAAAAATTTTTATTTCATCAGAAAATTTTAGATTTATACAAAGTAGAATAGTATAATGAACCTCCATGTGTCCAACACTAGGTTCAAAACTTATCAATTTATAACCTATCTGTTTCATCTGTACCCAAACTACTTTCACAATTATCTCCCTGTAGAAATGACTTGGGGGCAGTGTCTGGCCTCCTCCAATGTCATAAGGGGGAAGGAGAACCAAGATCAACGGCCCAAGGCTGATTCCTATGAGGTGGAGGTCAGACATGCCTCCTCTCTTCTGCCGTCTTTACCAATTCTAACACCAATCTTCCCTCCCACAGCATGCTTTACTTTTCTGCTGGGTTCGCGAACTCGTTGTAACGGCCACACAGAACTCTTAGACCATACTTACAACTATGGGCTTTATTAGGGAAGTAACCGTTACAATTAAGGCTTAAGAACACTCAGAATACAGTTCTTCCATCAGGACAGCCTCTTCCTAGCTGTGCTCGCAGGCACACCTCTCCCTGGCCTTCAGTCTCTGCCCAGTGGCATTCAGCTTGCCCACAGCGCCATCTCCTGCAGCTGTGTCTCTCCTTCCTTGGTGGTGGTGAGCTCCTCCTCTCTGCCTTGGAATTGGCTCTCTTTTAAGGCAAAACTGACCAATCCCCTAGGTAGGCCACAATTACTCTGTCACACAATCACCCGGGTAGGAGTTACAAGACCATGGCCAGAAAGGCCACACACAAAAGTAATTCATCAGTAATCAATCGCACCACACTCCCCTACACCAGACATTTTGGAATCAAATCACAGATATTATAGTATTTCATCTGAAAACATTTTAATCTCTACCTTCAAAATATAAGAACGCTTATATTTTTAAAAAAGCTTAACTAGAATACTAATATCACACTTAAAAACAAGTTACCAAAATTGTTCCTGATTGCTTTATTTTACAGTTTTTTTTTTTTTTTTGGTTGAATTTGAATCCAAATAAAGTCCCTACTTTTATGTTAGTTTATATGTCTGTTAAATGTTTTTTCAATATTAAGGTTACCTTTCATCCTTTCTCTTTTTTTTCTTCTTGTAATTAATTTTTAGAGCAATATTATGTTGCTATTCTTATACTATATCCCAGAGTCAGGATCTTGCTGATTTTCTTCTCATGGTATAATTTAACATGTTTTTCTGTTCCCTACTGTCTTACTCATCTAGTACTGCTATAACAAAAATACCACAAGCTAGATGTTTTAACAAAGAGAAATTTATTCTGTCACAGTCTAGTAGGCTGGAAGTCTAAATTCAGGGCATCAGCTCCAGGGGAAGGCTGTCTCTCTCTGTCAGCTCTGGAGGAAGGTCCTTGTCATCAATCTTCCCATGGACTAGGAGCTTCTCCACTCAGGAAGCCTGGGTCCAAAGACATGCTCTGCTCCTTGTGCTATTTTCTTGGTGGTATGAGGTCCCCAAATCTCTGCTCACTTCTCTTTCCTTTTATCTCTTGTAAGATAAAAGGTGATACAGGCCATACCCCAGGAAAACTCCTTTTATATTGGTTCAGGGATGTGACCTGAGTAACAGTGTTACATCTCACCCTAATCCTCTTTAACATAACTCAGTCTTGCCTCATTAACCACAGGCAGAGATTAGGGTTTGCAACACATAGGAAAATTACATCAATCATGAAATGGAGGACAACCGCACAATATTGGGACTCATGGCCTAACCAAGTTGAGATATTTTTGGGGGACACAGTTCAATCCATAACACCTACTTTTCCTAAAATTGGTAGTTAGATGGAGAGAAGGGGTTGGAAAACTAAAACTTACAGCCAAATCCAGCCTACCTCTTATTTTTATAGTTAAAGATTTATTGGAAGACAGCCATACCCATTCATTTAGGTATTGTCTATCATTGTGTTTAAAAAGGCAGAGTAAGGTAGTTGTGTTGGAGAACTTATGACTCACAAAAACTAAAATATTTACACTCCGGCCTTGTAAAGAAAAAGTTTACTGACCTCTAATTTTGAAGATTTATGTTTTGTTTGTTTATTTGATTGTTTTTGTTTTGCATACTTTATATTTTGTGTTGTATATTTCCATCAAGACACATACACTATCTGATTATCTTCTTGTTTTGTGGTGTTGGAAATTACTGATGATTGTTTCCTAGATCCATTAATTTTATCAGGAATTAAAAATCGTTTGGAGTCCCTGGGTGTCACAAATGGTTAAGTGTTTGACTACTAGCCGAAAGGTTGAGGTTCAAATCCACAAGCATGCAGCTTGAAGAAAGACCTGGAGATCTACTTCTGAAAAATCAGTCATTGAAAATCCTATAGAGAGCAGTTCTACTCTTAAACACAGGGTTGCCATGAGTTGGAATTGGCTAAACGGCAACTGGTTTTATTTATTTATTTTGGGTTAAAAATGGTTAAGACATATACACAAGACTTTTCTTTCAGTACCATGACCTAAAATTATTTCCCAAATCTGATTTTTATAAGAGCACTGCAGATATTATAAGAACAGCCAATTACTTGTTCTATAGGGGGAGGATTTGCAAAACTTTTCAACAAAATGTGAGTTAATGATTCAAATGGCCAACAGACACATGAGGAAATGCTCGCGATCACTAGCCATTAGAGAAATGCAAATTAAAACCACAATGAGATACCATCTCACCCCGGCATTACTGGCACGAATCAAAAACACTGGAAATAACAAATGTTGGAGGGGCTGCGGGGAGACGGGAACTCTTATACACTGCTGGTGGGAATGCAAAATGATACAGCCATTTTGGAAAATGATATGGCGTTTCCTCAGAAAGCTAGAAATAGACGTACCATTCGATCCAGCAATCCCACTCCTAGGAATATATCCTAGAGAAATAAGAGTCATCACTCGAATAGACATATGCACACCTATGTTCATGGCAGCATTATTCACAATAGCAAAACGATGGAAACAACCTCGATGTCCATCAACAGACGAATGGATACACAAACTATGGTACATACACACAATGGAGTACTATGCAACGAGAAAGAACAATGAATCGGTGAACCATCTCATAACATGGATGAAACTGGAGGACATCATGCTGAGTGAAATAAGTCAATCACAAAAGGACAAATATTGTATGAGACCTCTATTGTAAAAACCCATGAAAAAATTCACATGCAAAATGTAACAATCCTTGTTGGTTACCAGGGATGGGAGGGGGGGGGGGATACTAAATAGGTAATAGGTAAGTGGTAACTTGGGTGAGAGATGAGATAGTACATAGTACAGGGGAAACTAACACAACCTGCACAAGGAAAGGTCATGAAGGCCCTAAAGACACATCCAAACCCCCCGAGGGACTGAGTTGTTGGACGGAGGGCTCTGGGGACCATGATCTCGGGGAACATCTAGCTCAATTGGCATGACACTACTTATAAAGATAATGCTCTACATTCTACCTTGGGAGTAGTGTCTGGGGTCTTAAAAGCCTATGAGCGGCCATCTAAGATACTCCACTGATCTCATCCCTTCGGGAACAAGGGAGAATGAAGAGAACAGGATACAAGGAAAAGATTAGTCCGAAGGACTAATGGTCCACAGCTACCAAGGCCTCCACGGGACTGAGCCCAGTACAGCTGGATGGTGCCCGGCTACCACCAATGACTCCTTTGACCAGGATCACAACAGAGGGTTCTGGGCAGAGCTGGAGTAGGATGTAGAGTATAATTTTAACTCCCAAAAAAAAAAAAAAAAAGAAGACCAGATATACTGGCCTAAAGAATACTAGAGAAACCTCGAGAGTGTGGCCCCCAGACACCCTTTCAGCTCAGAGGGGAAGTTACCTTCAAGGTTCGATGTTAAGCCTGGGAATGGACACCCCAGTAAAACTAAATGGGACTAACGATGTACAGGAGTCCGGTGACAAGGGCCAGAAGGCAGAGGGAGAGTAGGAAACTGATGATAAGGAACACAAATTGAATAAGGACACTGTCGATGTATTGTGAGATTGTTGACCACTGCTATAGGGCAACATTTGTAGTAACTATTAAATGGGAGGCTGTTTTGTCCTGTAAGCCTTCATCTTGGGCGAGAATGGCAGCACAATTGGAAGAGCATAGTCAATATCACTTAAATGTGTAAGTAAAAAGTTTTGAAATGGTGTTTAAATAAAATAAAAATAAATAAATAAATAAACAAACAAAGGAGACTAAAGAGGTACAATAATCCACTGACAAGGTCCAGAAGACAGAAGGGGACAAGGAAGCCCCCTGGTGATAGGGAACACAAGGTGGAGTAAGGATATTCTTGATGTGCTGTGAGATTGTTAACCATTGTCATAGGGCAACATGTGTAGTAACTGTTAAATGAAAAACTATTTTGTTCTGTAAGCCTTCATCTTAAGTGAGAATAACAGCACAGTTGGAAGAGCGCAGTCAATGTCACTGAACTGTGAATGTAGAAAATTTTGAAACGGTGTATCTTTGGCCATCTGTAATTTTCATCAAAAAAAAAGGTTGAGAATTTAGAGGCTTAATACGTTGTGGGGTTGTTAACCAATGTCAAAAAAAACAACATGTGTACTACTATTTCATGAGAAACTATTTGCTCTGTAAGCTTTCACCTGAAGTACAATAAAATATATATTAAAAAAAATAATAATAAAATAAGAAAAAAAAAAAAAAAATGTGAGTTAATGAAAAAAATATTAGATTGATTTGGGATTAAATCCTGACTCCAGAATTTACTAACTTTATCACCTGAAATGCAAGTTCCTCATTGTTAATGTGCTACAACTTCCTAATATGTAAACTAGAAATATTAAAACCTATGTTACAGAAGTTTGATGAAAACTAGAAATTATATATAATTATGGGTGTGTATCTGATACATGGATTCCTGGTGGCACAGTGGTTAAGAGCTTGGTGACTAACCAAAAGAACAGCAGTTCGACTCCACCAGCTGCTCCTTGGAAACGCTGTGGGGCAGTTCTACTCTGTCCTGTAGGGTGGCTATAGGGTCGCTGTGAGTCAGAATGGACTTGACGGCAATGAGTTTGGTTTTTGGTATCTGACATATAATATACCATCAATAAATATTTGTCATTGGTGGCACAATATTTCTTGAAAATGCACATTTTTTTCCATATTTTAGCACCTCTAAAATTGGGCTGCATCATATATTTAATGGATCTTAGATTTGATGACATATGATAGTAGCAATGTTAATCTGACAGCTATTTCTTTGTAAGTGTTTGGCCATTTCTGTGGCTACTAGGAGCTCAAATAATACCATTTGGGATAGAATTTTCTTGGATAACAATGTTCTATTAAGAATTTTGATTGATCATTGAAGTTCCAAAATTTCATGAAAGCTCATCATTCTATATTGTAGGTTTCTTCCTGTGTGTTCTGTTCATATCAACAGAAGTGGATGCTCAGAAATATTTGAAATTCTTGTATTATTGTATATCATCAGACATCTGTGTGACAAAGGAAAATTATAATTTAAAAAGTGAGTTCACTTTCCCATTTTGCATTTTATGTTTTTTCAGTGTTCCTTATAGGTAGACTAGAATATTACGTGGACGAAGGACTGAAATTCTGTTACTCCGTGTAAATCACAACCAATGTATGAAATTTTCCTACCATGATATACATACTTGAAATGAACATCAGAAACTATGAATATTCATATGAATCCTTTATTAGCCTAATTCAATCATATCTTTATCATTTGCCAACTCTCCTTATTCTGTAACACAAAAATCAAAGTATTTTATAATCTCATATGTTTTTTATTATAAATATTACATAAATACATTTTAAAAAATTGAAAAAAGAAAATATCACTCATTATGCTATAACCCAAACTAAAACCATTATTTGTTACATTTTCTTCAAACTTATTTTTCTAATGTAGAAATAATTATAAGGAATATATTATATAACTTGTTTTTTAAAACATATTTCTATACCATCACAGCTTTTCATGTGTCTATGTTGATTATTAAATATTAATAGGTAATATTAAAGCATTATTTCATTTCATAGTTGTATATGATTTAGCTTATCTTATTCTGTATTGAATATCTTTCTTATGTTTCCCCAGTACAATCCCTTCTATGGAGCATAGTTAAACCAAAGATTTTTCTCTTCTTTTGGATTATAATTCTTTTGTTAACTCCCAAAACAAATTCAATATCTAATTCATCAGTGGATCTCTTTCGATTGAATTATTTTTCTCTTAATTATGGGTCACATTCATCCTACATGTCTTTTTTTTTTTAAATATGTGTGAGTATACAAGAGTAGAAGTGAAGTAGACTGTGTATGCATGTGTTTATATATGTATCCCTTCTATCCCCATACTAAGGGAACACTCTTTCTTCTGTTGGACAACTAGTGTTTGGGGCTCATCTGTTTAACTCAGTTAGGAGTCAGCTACTTAAGGGTATGCCTGCAGCTTTAATTCTTCTAGGAGAATCTTGAAATTCAAACACCAGCAGTCTAAAGAGATATCACTTTGCTGTCCACACATCCTTCATCTTTTTCTGCTTTCTTGGACATATGATCCACTTTCCTAATTACTCAGAAGAAAATTGTAAAATACTGTTACTAATGGTGGTAACGGAGCCCTGGTGATGCAGTGGTTAAGAGCTATGGCTCAATGGCAACGGGTTTTTTGTTTTTATTTATTTATTTTTAATTTTATTGTTATATTTTAAGTGAAAATTCACAATTCAGTATAGTCTCTCATACAAAAATTTATACATACATTGTTATGTGACCCTAATTGCTCTCCCTATAATGTGACAGTACACTCCTCCTTTCCACCTCTGATTTCTTGTGTCCATTCAACCAGCTCCTGACCCTCTCTGCCTTCTCGTCTCACCTCGGGACAGGAGCTGCCTGTTTAGTCTCATGTATCTACTTAAGCCATGAAGCACACTCTTTACGAGTGTCATTTTATGTCCCATTGTCCAGTCTAATCTTTGTCTGAAGAGTTGGCCTCAGGAATGGTTTTAGTTCTAGGTTAACAGAGAGTCCAGGGGGATGCTTTCTGGGGTTCCTCCAGTCTCAGTCAAACGATTAAGTCTGGTCTTCTTACTAGAATTTGAGTTCTGCAACCCCCCTTTCTCCTGCTTCATCAGGGATTCTCTGTTTTGTTCCCTGTAAGGGTGGTCACTGGTGGTAGGTGGGCACCGTCTAGTTCTTCTGGTTGCAGGCGATGCAGTCTCTGGTTTACATGGCCCTTTCTGTCTCTTGGGCTAATACTTTCCTTGTGACTTTGGTGTTGTTCATTTTCCTTTACTCCAGATGGGCTGGGACCAGTTGATGTATCTTAGATGGCTGCTCGCTAGCTTTTAAACTTCAGACAGCACTCATCAAAGTAGGATGCAGAACATTTTCTTTTTTTTGTTTTTATTTTTAATTGTTGTAGTTTAAATGAAGTTTACATTTCAAGTTAGTCTCCCATACAAAAATGTATACATGCATTGTTATGTGATCCTAATTACTCTCCCCTTACTGTGACAGCACACTGCTCCTTCCACCCCTGGTTCCCCATGTCCATTCAACCAGCTGCTAACTCTCTCTGCCTTGCATCTCACCTCCGGACAAAAGCTGCCTGTTTAGTCTCTTGTATCTACTTGAGCTAAGAGGCACACTCCTCATGAGTATCACTTTATGTCCCACTGTCCAGTTAAATCCCTGTCTGAAGACTTGGCCTAGGAAATTGTTTTTGTTCTGGGCTGAGAGAGAATCCGAGGACCATGCTTTCCGGGGTTCCTCCACTCTCAGTCAGACAATTAGGTCTGGTCTTCTTACTAGAATTTGAGTTCTACAACCCTCCTTTCTCCTGCTCCATCAGGGATTCTCTGGTGTGTTCCCTGTCAGGGTGATCATTGGTGGTAGCTGGGCACCATCTAGTTCTTCTGGTCTCAGGCTGACGAAGTCTCTGGTTTACATGGCCCTTTCTGTCTCTTGGGCTACTACTTTCCTTGTGTCTTTGGTGTTCTTCATTCTCCTTTACTCCAGGTAATTGGGACCAATTAATGCATCTTAGATGGCTGCTTGCAAGATTTTAAGACCCCAGATACCACTCACAGAAGTAGGATGCAGAACATTTTCTTAATAAGCTTTGTTATGCCAATTGACTTGATGTCCCCTGAAAACATGGTCCCCAGATCCCTACCCCTGCTACTCTGTCCCTCAAAGTGTTTGATTGTTTTCATGAAACTTCCTAGCTTTGGTTTAGTCCAGGTGTGCTGACATCCCCTGCAGTGCGTGCTGTCCTTCCCTTCACCTAAGATAAAACTTGTCTACTATCTAGTTAGTGAATAACCCTCACCCGCCCTCTCCACCCTCATAACCATCAAAGAATGTTGTCTTCTGTGTTTAAACCTTTTCTTGAGTTCTTTTAATAGTGGTCTTATGCAATATTTGTCCTTCTGTGACTGACTAAATTCACTCAGTATCATGCCCTCCAGATTTCTCTGTGTTATAAGATGTTTCACTGATTCATCATGGTTCTTTATCATTGTGTAGTATTTCATTGTGTGGCCATACCATAATCTGTTTATCCATTTGTCCGTTGATGGGCATCTAGGTTGTTTCCATCTTTTTGCTATTGTGAACAGTGCTGCAATGAACACGGGTGTGCATATATCTATTCACGTGATGGCTCTTATTTCTCTAGGATATATTCCACGGAGCAGGATAGCTGGATCGTATGGTGCTTCTATTTCTAGCATTTTAAGGAAGCACCAAATCAATTTCCAAAGTGGTTGTCCCATTTTACATTGCCACCAACAGTGTATAAGAGTTCCAGTCTCTCCATAATCTCTCCAGCATTTATTATACTGTGTTTTTGGATTAATGCTAACCTTGTTGGAGTGAGATGATATCTCATTGTAGTTTTGATCTGCATTTCTCTAATGGCTAATGATCGTGAGCATTTCATCATGTGTCTGTTAGCCTCCTGAATATCTTCTTTGGCAAAGTGTGTGTTCATATCCTTTGCCAGTTTCTAATTGGGTTATTTGTCTTTTTGTTGTTGAGGTTTTGCAGTATCTTGTAGGTTTTAGAGATTAGACTCTGATCAGATTTGTTGTGGCCAAAATTTTTTTCCCAGTCTGTAGGTTGTTTTGTTTATTTTTTGGTAAAGTCTTTTAATGAGGATAAGTGTTTGATTTTTGGGAGCTCCCAGTTATTTAGTCTCTCTTTTGGTGCTTGTGCATTGTTACTTATGGTTCCTATTGTGTTTATGCCATGTATTAGGGCTCCTAGCATTGTCCTTATTTTTTCTTCCATGATCTTTATCATTTTCGATTTTATATTTAAGTCTGATCCAATTTGAGTTAGTTTTTGTGCATGGTGTGAGATATTGGTCTTGTTTCAGTTTTTTGCAGATGGATATCCAGTTATGCCAGCACCATTTGTTAAAGAGACTGTACTTTCCCCAATTAACGGACTTTGGGCCCTTGTCAAATATCAGCTGCTCATAGGTGGATGAATTTATGTCTGGATTCTCAATTCTGTTCCATTGGTCTATGTATCTGTTGTTGTACAAGAACCAGGCTGTTTTGACTTCTGTGGTGGTATAATAGGTTCTAAAATCAGGTAGTGTGAGGCCGCCCACTTTTTTCTTCTTCTTAAGTAATGCTTTACTTATTCAGGGACTCTTCCCTTTCCGTATGAAGTTGATGAAATCGTTTCTCCATCTCATTAAAAAATGCCGGTGGAATTTGGATCAGGATCACGTTGTAGCTGTAGCTCGCTTTGGGCAGAATTGACATTTTCACAATGTTGAGTCTTCCTATCCATAAGCAAGGTATGTTTTTCCACTTATGCTGGTCTCTTTTGGTTTCTTGCAGTAGTATCTTGTAGTTTTCATTGTATAGGTCTTTTATGTCTCTGGTTAGATTTATTCTTAAGAATTTTATCTTCTTGGGGGCTATTGTAAATGGTATTGATTTGGTAATTTTCTTTTCGAAGTTCTCTTTGTTGGTGTAAAGGAATCCAACTGATTTTTGTATGTCTATCTTGTATACTGAAACTTTGCTGACATCTTCTATTAGATCCAGTAGTTTTCTTGTGGATTCTTTGGGGTTTTCTGTGTATAAGAGCATATCATCTGCAAAAAGAGATACTTTGACTTCTTCCCTACCAATTTGGATGCCCTTTATTTCTTTTTCCAGCCTAATTGTTCTGGCTAGGACCTCCAGCACAATGTTGAATAAGAGTGGTGATAAAGGGCATCCTTGTGTGGTTCCCGTTCTCAGGGGGGATGCTTTCAAAGTCTCTCCATTTAGGATGATGTTGGCTGTTGACTTTATATAAATGCCCTTAATTATATTGAGGAATGTCCCTTCTGTACCTATTTTGTTGAGAGTTTTTATCATGAATCGGTTTTGGACTTCGTCAAATGCCTCTTCTGCATCAATTGATAAGATCATGTGGTTCTTGTTTTTTATTTTATTTATGTGATTCATTATATTGATTGTTTTTCTATTGTTGAACCATCCCTGCACACCTAGTATAAATCCCTCTTGATCATGGTAAATTAATTTTTCGATACATTGCTGAATTCTATTGGCTAAAATTTTGTTGAGGATTTTTGCATCAGTGTTCACGAGGGATATTGGTTTGTAATTTTCTTTTTTTGTGGTGACTTTACCTGGTTTTGGTATCAGGGTTATGCCAGCTTAAAAGAATGTGTTTGGGAGTATTCTATCCTTTTCTATGCTCTGAAATACTTTTAGTAGTAGTGATGCTAACTCTTCTCTGAAAGTTTGGTAGAATACTACAGTGAAGACATTCTGGCCTGGGCATTGTTTTGTTGACAGGTTTTTTTTTTTTTTTAATTGTACTTCAGGTGAAGGTTTACAGAACAAATAGTTTCTCATCAAACAGTCAGTACACATGTTTTATGACATTGGTTAAGAACCTCACGATATCTCAATGCTCTCCCTTCTCGACCTTTTTTTTTTTTGTTGTTTCCTAGTGCAAATATACATAGCCAAAGATACACCATTTCAAAAATTTCTACATGCACAGTTCAGTGACATGGATTACATTCTTCCAGTTTTGCTGCTATTCTAACTTTAGATGAAGATTTACATAACAAAATAGTTTCTCATTAAACAGTTGGTACACATGTTGCCCTATGACAATGGTTAACAACCCCACTACATGTCAACACTATTCTTACTCAACCTTGGGTTCACTATCACCAGCTTTCCTGTCCCCCTCTGCCTTCTACTCCTTCTCCCTGGACTGCTGTGCCTCATTAGTCCCGTTTTTTTTAATGGGGCTGTCCAATCTCGGCTGAATTGTAAACCTCAGGAGTGACTTCACCACTGAGCTAATAGGGTGTCTGGGGGCCATATTCTTGGGGTTTCTCCATCTCTTTCAGGCCAGTAAATCTGGTATTTTTTGTGTGTTAGAATTTTGTTCTACCTTCTTCTCCAGCTCTGTCCAGAACCCTCTGTTGTGATCCTGGTCAGAGCAGTGAGTGGTGGTAGCCAGGCACCATCTAGCTGTACTGGACTCAGTCTGGTGGAGGCCTTGGTAGCTGTGGTCCATTAGTCCTTTGGACTAATCTTTTCACTGAAGCCTGTTCTCTTCATTCTCCCTTGCTCCTGAAGGGGTGAGACCAGTGGAGTATCTTAGATGGCTGTTCACAGGCTTTTAAGACCCCAGATGCTACCCACTAAGGTAGAATGTAGAACATTGTCTTTATAAACTGTGTTATGCCAATTGAGCTAGATGTTCCCCGAGACCAGGGTCCCTACAGCCCTCTGCCCAGCAATTCAGTCCCTCAGGGAGTTTGGATATGTCTAGGGAGCTTCCATGACCTTTCCTTGTGCAAGTTGACTGGTTTCCCCAGTATTGTGTACTGTCTCACCCTTCACCAAAGATACCACTTATCTATTGCCTATTTAGTATTCCCCCCTCACCCCTCCCATCCCTCAGAACCAACAAAGACTGTTACTTTTTGTGTGTAAACTCTTTCATGGATTTTTACAATAGAGGTCTTATACAATATTTGTCCTTTTGTGATTGACTTCTTTCACTCAGCATAATGTCCTAGCGCTTTTTTTTGTGTGGTGCTGACGTTTTCTTTGTTCTTCTTACTCTCCTGTGCTGAATTCCTTTTGTTTGTGGATTTTTTTTTTCCATTTCTTTTGTTTTTGTATGTTTTGTTTTTACTGAGACTTCATATTTTTCCTCTTTATTTTTATGAGTATGTTTGTTAACTTTCTTTGTGGTTACCATGAAATTTACCGTTATCATTCTAAGTTCAAAGCAGTCTATTATTACTTGGTATTGCCTTGCCTTGCTCTCCATTAGAAGGTTCTATACTTACACCGTTTATTCCCTCTTTTATTATTCTGATGTTGTTGTCATTTACAGATTAACCGCTCTGATTCCCTGTCGTATCTCTTTTGTTTTTGGATAGTCCTTGAGAGTTCATTTCCTAGACTGGTATCTGGCTGGTACGATCCTTCATCCTAGATTCAGCCTGTGAGCTGAAGTTGTTTGTTCTCAGATCGAATGACTCCCTTTAATAATTCTTGTAAATTTGGTTTGACTTTTACATATTCCCTTAGTTTCTGTTTATCTGGAAATGTCCTAATTTCACCGTCATATTTGAACGAGAATTTTGCAGGACATATTATTCTTGGCTGACAATTTTTTTCTTTCAAGGTTTTATATATGTCATCCCATTGCCTTCTTGCCTGCATGGTTTCTGCCAAATAATCTGAGCTTAGTCTTATTGTTTCTCCTCTGTATGTGACTTCTTGTTTTTCATGAGCTGCTCTCAGGGTTCTTTGTCTTTTTTTTTTACGAGTGTGAATATGATATGCCTTGGCGATTTTCTTTTGGGATCTGTCCTACATGGGGTTTGTTGAGCTTCTTGGATGGCCAGCTTTTCATCTTTCATGATCTTTGGGAAGTTTTCTGCCAGCAGTTCTTCAATGATCCTGTGTTTTCTGTTTTCTCCCCCTGTTCTGGAACTCTGATAACTCACAAATTTTTGCCTTTGATTGTACACACATAATTCTTAGGGTCTCTTCATTTTTTTTTTTTTTTTTTGTTCGTTTTTCTCAGTTTTCCTCAGAGTTGTATCCAGGTGTTTATCTTCAATTCCGCTGATCCTGTCTTCTACCACCTCAAATCTTCTCCTCAGCCCTTCTATGATACTGTCCATTTCTGAAATCTTATTTTTTATCTTTTGGATTTCTATTTGTTAGTTTTTGTATAATTTCTAGTTGTGAATTTATTTTTGCATTTTGTTTCTGTGTTATTTTTCTGAAATCTTCCAATTTTCTGTCCATATTTTCCATGAATTTGTATATTTTTTCCTCATTTTTGTTTGCTTTTTGTTTCAGCTCTTGGATAATTCTGAGTACTAGAGATTTCAATTCCCTATCAGGTAGTTCTAGTGCATTTTCTTCCACTCGAAAGTCATTTGGTGTTTTATTTTGGACTCCTACTGGTACCATCCTGTCCTGTTTTTTGTAAATGTTTTGATATTGTTTGCTGTCTTCGGGGCATTCAGTAGTATTTTTCTCCTGTATTGATTGCAGATTCCTTTGTTTTGTCCTTTTTTTATTTGGCTATGTCTGAGCAGGCGGGCTGTGTGCTGTTGTTTGTTCATCTGTGGGCGTGATACTTTTTGCCTCCTTCTCCAATTGGCAGGGTCGGTCACTCAGATATGTTACAGTAGGGCAGGTCTAGCTGAAGAGGATTAGCTGGGATGGGTTGTTTGTGGCACTTACTACAGCCACAAGGGCAGATTGGTAATCCGTGCAGGGCAAGTTCTGGTAGGCTGTGCCGGTGCTGCTTGGTGGTGTGATGTTAAGTGCAAGGTGCAGGTAGGCAGGATGGAGGGGGGAGATTGTGATGTGTGGAGTTAAGATGAGTATGGGAGAGAGGAGAGAGGAACAGGAGCCAAAAATATACAAACAAAAAAGAGTGCTAGAGAAGCTTGCTGTTGGAGTGGAGAGATGAGACTATGAAATGGAGAAAAACAAAAAGGGGAAGAAGAATCGAAAAAAAGAAAAGGAAAGAACGAATAAATAGAAATTAGAAAGAAAAAAGAACAGCAAAGCTTCCAGGGATTCCACCAGTGCAGCTACGAAGTCTGGGGAAGTTGTTCCCACGTGTTGAAGTACAGCCTGGCTAGAAGGCATAGAGGTATTCAGCGCCAGGTTTTCAGGGGAGAGGAAGAGAAGGAATGTATAGAAAGACGAGAAACTGAGTAATGAAGAAAGACAAAAAGGGAAAAAGAGGGAAAAGAAAACAAAACAACTATTTTAAAAGAAGGAACAAGCCCCCCAGAAAACAGAAAGAAAAAAAAAAAAACCCAAAAAAAGAAATGCTCTCAGGGATCCCTTTGTGCCTGTGCGCAAGCTGAGGGGATAGGTCCCAAGCTGCATAGCACTGCCCTGCCAGAACAGGCTTCCAACTTGAGAAAAGAAAAAGAAAACAAACAAACAATTCAAAACAAACAAACAAAGAAAGCCTCGGGATCCCACCAGAGTGGCAGCCCAGACAGGGAAGCAGTTCCACACTCGAACAGAGCTCTACAGCTCCTTAGGAAGAAGCAAAGATGGTGCATGGAGCCAGGTATTTGAGCGAAAGGAGGGGGGAGTGGTGAGAAGTAAGGAAAAAATCAAAAGAAGTGGACAAAAGCAGCAAAAGCAGCCAACAAATGTCACTCTGGGAGTAGGCCAGTGCGGGCGGGTGGATTCCAAGCAGCAGGTGCTTCCTGGCCAAGAGACTGGCCAGAGAAAGCAGAGGAGGCCAAGTGGGGCTGAAGAAGGGTGGGGGTGGGAAAGCGTATATCGCCAGTTACGTGTTTTTCTGTCTTCTGCTGGAAGTTCCATGAAGCTGCTTTCTAGTACCCCCTGTTTGCTGGTCTCTGATAGGAGTCCAAGATGGCAGATCTGTGCCGCGTTAGCTGATGGGGGACCTCTGCATGAATTTCTCCTCGCTTTCTGTTCTCTGTCAGTTTTTCACTCCATTTGGTGCTTGGCTGAGTTCTTTATATCTTCATTTGATGTTTTAGGGTTTCAGGATTGCTGTTTTCTCTGTTCGGCTTAGTTTTTCAGATCTTTGCTGTGGAGGGATGGTGTGGTGCTTCTGCCTAAAGCGACATGTTGCTGGAAGTCCTGTTGGGAGTTTTTAATTACCTTTTCAGTCTCTTCTTTTGTTATGAGTTTATTTAGTTGTTGTACCTCTGTTTGTGTTAGTTTAGGTAGGTAGTGATTTTCTAGAAATTTTTCCATATCCTCTAGGTTTTCAAATTTGTTAGAGTACAATTTTTCATAGTATTCTGTTATGATTCTTTTAATTTTAGTTGGGTCTGTTATGATATAACCCATCTCATTTCTTATACAGGTTATCTGCTTCCTCTCCTGTTTCTCTTTTGTCAGTTTGACCAATGGCTTATCAATTTTGTTGATCTTTTCAAAGAACCAGATTTTGGTCTTGTTAACTCTTTCAATAGTTTTTCTATTCTCTATTTCATTTAATTATGCTCTAATTCTTATTATTTCCTTTCTTTTGGCGACTGAGGGCTTCTTCTGCTGCTCTCTACTTGTTCCAGTTGTAGGGTTGATGTTTTGATTATAGTCCTTTCTTCTTTTTTGATGTGTGCATTTACTGCTATAAACTGACCTCTGAGCACTGCTTCTGTTGTGTCCCAGCAGTTCTGGTAGGATGTGTTTTCATTCTCATTTGATTCTATGAATTTCTTTCTTCTATCCTTAATTTCTTGTATAACCCAGTAGTTTTTAAGCAAGGTGTTGTTCATTTTCCATGTGTTTGATTTTTTTTCCTTGCTTTTTCTATTGCTGATTTCTACTTTTATGGCTTTATGGTCAGAAAAGATGCTTTGTAATATTTCTATGCTTTGGATTTTGTTAAGGTTTGCTTTATGGCCTAGTATGTGGTCTATTTTGGAGAATGTTCCATGTGTGTTGGAAAAGAAAGTATACTTTGCTGCTGTTGGGTGGAGTGTTTTGTATATGTCTATGAGATCAAGTTGGTTGATTTTAGCATTTAGCTCTTCCATGTCTTTGTTGAGCTTCATTCTGGATGTGGATGTTATGTCCTTCACCGAAAGTGATGTGCTGAAGTCTCCTACTACTACTGTGGTGCTGTCTATCTCTCTTTTCAGTGCTGTTAGAGTTTGTTTTATGTATTTTGGAGCTCTTTCATTGGGCACATAAATATTTATTATAGTTATGTCCTCCTGGTGTATTGACCCTTTAGTCATTATATGGTGTCCTTCCTTATCCTTTGTGGTGGATTTTACTTTAAAGTCTATTTTGTCAGAGATTAATCTTGCTACTCCAGCTCTTTTTTGAGTGTTGTTTGCTTGATATATTGTTTTCCATCCTTTGAGTTTTACTTTGTTTGTGTCTTTAAGTCTAAGGTGTGTCTCTTGTAGGCAGCATATAGAATGATCATGCTTTTTTAACCAATCTGCCACTCTCTGTCTCTTTATTTGTGCATTTAGTCCATTTAAATATAGCATAATTATTGATAGGTATGAGTTTAGTGCCATCATTGTGAAGTCTTTTTTTGTGTGTTGTTCACAGTTTCTTTGTTCCACTTAATTTTGTGTGCTACATCGTTTTTCTTTATGTATTTTCTTTTCTTCTTTTTCATTGTTGTTGATTTTATGTTTGCTAAGTCTTTATATTTTTCTAGTTTTTTATTTTGACTTGTATGATTGTTAGTTTCCTTTTTGCTTACCCTAATATTTACCCCTGTTTTTCTAAGTTTATACCAGTCTTTTATTTTTTTATATCGCCTCGACCTCCTATACATATGCAAAGTCTACGTCTACATTTTTTAAGTCCCTTTTTTTTTGTTTTAATGTTGTCATCTTTTAGATGTTGATATCTTTTTCCCTATTTTCAGTGTTTTAGCTTTGATTTATTTTTGTGACTTCTGTATCTGGGTTGATATCTGGTTGCTCTGTCCTATGTTCTAGTCTTGGGTTATTATCTGGTGTTACTTATTTTCTAACTGGAAGACACCCTTCAGTATTTCTTGTAATTTTAGTTTTGTTTTTGCAAATTCTTAGACTTCTCTTTATATGAAAATGCCTTTCCATATTTGAGAGACAGTTTTGCTGGATATATAATTCTTGGCTGACAGTTTTTTTCCTTCAAGGTTTTATATATGTCATTCCATTGCCTTCTGGTCTGCATGGTTTCTGCTGAGTAGCCCGAGCTTATTCTTATTGACTCTCCTTTGTAGATGACTTTTTGTTTATCCCTAGCCACTCTTAAAATTCTCTCTGTATCTTTGGTTTTGGTAAGTTTGATTATAGTATGTCTTAGTGACTTTCTTTTGGGATCTACCTTATGTGGGGTTCGATGAGCATCTTGTATTGATAATGTGTCATCTTTCATGATATCAAGGATGTTTTCTGCCAACTAATCTTCAACAATTTTCTCTTTATTTTCTGTTATCCCCTCTGTTCTGCTACTCCAGTCACTCATAGGTTATTCCTCTTGATAGAGTCCCACATAATTCTTAGGGTTTCTTCATTTTTTTAATCCTTGGATTGCCTGTTTATGTGATTTGATATTGGTTGTTGTCTGTGAGCCATCAATAATTTATTATATTTATTTATTTTATGTTTGCTTACTGTGTACTAACTTCTTATTTTGTTTTGATATGCCCAAACAGGCTACTTGCATGAGCTAGTTTGATTATTGACATCTTTGAAGCTCTAATGTCCTGTCACCAGGTAGTTAGATCTGTTACCAGGTATGTGAGCTCAGGAGTCCTCCCACTCCTCCTGTATGGATTAAGCTCAGGTGCCCAGGTAGATAGCCACCAAGTGTGTGGTGTAGGCTCTCACCTACAGTCCTAGACAGGCATGGGTGATTGGTGTAGGCACAGGCATCTGGCTGCAGTAGGGGGACACACTCTGAGGAAGGCAGGGGCCTGACAGTCACCCCCAAGTGTTCAGGAGAAAGGTATGTCCGTGTTCCCTTGAGCACATAAGTGGATGGATTTTGCAGCCAGACTATGAGCACCCAATGCTGTTGGCTGCAGCTGGGTCTCTCCTGGTATGGAATACGCCTCCCGAGCACTGCTGCTTGCCTTACCATGCACCAGGAGCTCATCCGGCCTGAAGGGCTCAGGCTCTTGCCAGGTCAGGTCTGGCAACTCCTCGCTGCTTCTGAACCATCTCTCCCTCCCCCTGCCACTCAGTCCCATTCCTCAACTTTGCCTTTGATATTCAGAGCTCCTAGATTACTGTATATAACTGATTCACTTGTTTGTTTGGGTCTTTGTTGTAAGAGGGACCACTGGAAGCGTCTGACTACTCAGCCATCTTGGCCCCGCCTCCCGGGTTTTTTGGTTTTTTGTTTTTTTTTTAACAGTAGTGATAGGAAATACATATATAAGCTTACTATTTGTCAATAACTATTTAAACCACTATATATATATAAACTTATTTAATCTATCTGAAAATCTTAGTAAAAACTATCATTTTTCTCCATTTATGAATGTGAAAGATTAAGTAGTTTCCTTAAAATCATACGTATATAAATAATAGAGACAGAATTATTATGGAGTATCCCCTCTTTGTTTTGAATACTAGATTTCATTTGTTTTTGTTTTTATTTTGCTTTTTTTTTTTTTTAATAAAACAGAGGTTTGGTTTTAAGTAACAACATTGTCTGGTAAAAGGAGTAGCTGTTAGAACCTATATTCTCAAAGTCTGTGGGGACCTACTGATACAAGGTTTTCAACCTGCAGACTCAGTTAAAAACTATGGTAAAAGAAATTAACCTCAGCTGAGCCCTTGTGGATTTGTGCCCATTCTCCTCCCATTTTGTGTACATAAAAAGATGGGACCACTTCATTTCCTTGAATTTAATCATGGTTATGTGACTTATTTTGACCAATGAAAAGTGAACAAAAATATCATGACTCCTTTCTGGTAAAAGCATTTGTGATTCAGTATAAATTGTACATTTACTCTTAGTCTTGTTGCAGCAGAAGTCCCTCTGTCAGGTGCATGAATGAGTGATACATAAACAGAGACTGCAGCTGACCTGCAATAGACATATTTAGTGAGCTAGAACAAATCTTTAATCTTTAAGGTCCTTGTGTATTGGAGACTGCTGTTTACCATGGCATAGCCTAGCTTATCCTTACTGGGGTAGTTGGAGTTACTTTTGTCAACATACATTGAACCTAGATCAACCTTATGATTTGGCTTAGCTCACTTAGCTGTATGTGATGTTCAACATTATAAGACCTTAAAAGAAGTTTCTACTCCTATGTAACTTCCTTAATTTAAGCTTATTATAAAACATATGTAAACTGTAAACATTTTTCAAAGAGAAAGAAGATATTTTAACATTATACATAATCCTCTAAATATGCTACTATGTTGCTGTACATTGTATATGGGATATGCATTGTATATTCCAGTAAAAAACAAAAAACAAAACACTGTCATTGAGTTGATTCCAACTCATACAACCCTACAGGACTGAGTATAACTGCCCCATAGAGTTTCCAAGGAGTGCCTGGTGGATTTGAACTGCCGACCTTTTGGTTAGCAGCTTAGCACTTAACCACTATGCCCAGAGTTTCCATGATATCAGTGTAAAATGAATGTTTGCGTGAAGTTGGGTGATATTTTATACAAAGTACAATAACAGAGACAGAATACCTTACTGAAATTTTTAAGCTCTTGAGTCAGATGGCTATTGTATTGTTAAATTTTTGGAACCTTCTCTCACTTGTTGGCCAACTTTAGGCAGCTTACTTATATTTTAGTGTTTCAGTTTCCTCATCTGTAAAATATAGATTAAAACAAAACAAAAAAAACGCTTCATAAAATTATTTTGAGGATATTATGGTAAACGTATGCATAACATTTAGCGTAGTGAGCTCCAAAATGTTTGCAATTATTCTAGTTCCTGCATTATACTAGAGGATGTTCTTAAAAGGGCCAATATATTCAGGAAAACAAACCTACTTTACATTTTAAGCACTAGAAATTTCTATCCATATGCCTGCACATAACAAGTTAAAAAGAACATTTCATTAACTATCTGAAGAATTACAGCACCCTTAAATTTTTAACTAAAAATGTAAAATCACACTGAGACGAAATAACTCATCTCCTTTTTCTTCTCTGTCCCCAAATTATCTCAGTAATTTCATGAACCCTTCAATCAATTTCACAAATATAAAGGCTATTTCAACTCTATGAGGAATATGGAATAAATTGAAATCAAACGTAACATAAATATGAAATTAAAAAAACCCGTTGCCATCAAGTCGATTCCTACTCCGAGCGACCCTATGGGACAGAGTAGAACTTCCCCGTAGGGTTTCAAAGGAGTGGCTGGTGGATTTGAACTAACAACCTTTTGGTTAGCAGCTGAGGTCTTAACCACCGAGCCACCAGGGCTCCAAATATGAAATAGACCTGTAATAATAAATTAATAATTAACTTGGAGAAATAACTAATACATTTTAATGTAGACATTTAAATTAAGAAATAAATACTTACTAATGATGAATACACCTTTTAGACAGTAAAAGTTTTAAAAAATATTTATAAGCTCTTTTTCATGCAAATCCATATAGTTTCTAGCAAGCTACCTCATCTAAACAAAATACAGATTCTATCTCTGTTAGCTGAGTAATTTAATAACCTGCTGTGTCACAGATGCACAAATCCTAATACATGGAGAATATAATCTTGCTAAACACAGATACAAACTGTTAATTACTTTTTCTCCTGTAATTTACAATATAGTTACAAAACTTTATAAGTTCTTAAATGGCAGGAGGTTTATCCACAGGAAAATTATATCAGTTTATTCTTCGTCTATGTTTGAATATCAATTTAAAAAATCTTTTTCTTTAAATGTGTTGCATTTTTTAAGAACATGAATATATTTCTTAAGAAAAATCAGTACCTGATAGATACTGTGTAACAGATAAATACATTGAGGTTGCTTTTGCAGTTTCCAAGAAAGTTCCAGGTTCTGTGTGGTCATGACCGTAGAGCTAATTGTAATTTCGATGTATTGCTGGTGAACAGATTAATAAAATCAGTAGAATAGCAGTTTAGTTTTTACAAATCACTTTTCACACTCACAAATTATAATAACACTCATTATCAGCAGCAGCACAAAAATGACATCCTATGAGGCTAGCTAAAGAACATATGGGAGGTCACTGTTATGGAAACGTATTTTGTTCTAATGAATAGAAAGAAGCCTATTTAAAGTAACTTCACTTAAAACACTGACCTCAATTTCAGAGTGGACGGCTACAAAAAAAAAAAAAAGAAAAAAAAGAGAAAGAGAACAAGATAGAGGGAGAGATGTGATTATAATCGTATCTTGAAAATGTGTCAAAATAATGAAAATACTTAAAATAGTTCCATTTACCTTATTTTCAATAAAATTAGGCTATTATTGTAACTGCATTCATTCTTTGAATTCTCCAGAAGTGAATTAAGGTATCTTTTGTTTGTTTATTTGTATGAGCTTGTAATTTTTGCCAAAAATTGATAATAACACTGCACTGTGATTGTTTCAGAGGACAGTCACAAAGAAGGACATTTTTTGCCAAAATATTTTAGGGCTTCATCAATTTTCCCAAGGACCTCTCTCACTTCTTTGATATTCAAATCACTCTCTTTTGAAGCACATATTCTATCATCATCCTTGCCAATATTTTTCTTCAATTTTTGAGCAGTCTAACTCTGCTACACCTTCATTTGTCAAAGGCTTTCTTTCCCTGTGATTCAAGTAATTCTAACTTTATTTCATTGGCTTCGTGAAATCATCCAGTTCTTGCAAGATTGCAACTTCACTTGCCATTTTATTGCACTGTTTTGTCAGATCTATGCAACATGGTAAAACCAAAAGGAAAATAAGCACAAACATTGTTTCTCAGTGTACTGGGATAAATATTGTCGGTAAATGCAAGGGAATGTAGTGGGGACCAGAAAAATCAGTGGTATTAATAAATAATGTCTTCTTGTGTTGACTTTTGTTTTTCAACAACATATTAGATAATAACTGCTTGATTACTGAATATTTCCTATACTTCTGAAAATTGAGAAGAGCTTTTTCATCCAAACTTGATATGTCGCATAAAAGAAACACTTTGCTTTACTAAAAATGATTAAAATGACAATTCTATTTGAAGAACTCTCAAGCATTTCTTACAATGAGTAATGAGTGAGTTTTTTTGCACCTCTGAAATCTTCTAATAGATCAAACACTAATGTAAGCATGGATTTCTCTGTAACATTTCTGGAACGTGGACAACTGTCCTTTGCTTGAACACCAACCCTGGAGCAGAAAAGCACCTTCATACCTCCTTTATGTAAAAGCAGTCTCCCAATATACGTCCCTTTGTTGAGTCTAGTTAAGAATTCTGTAGCTATGCAGACTAGGTTAAATTTCCACTCCACGAAACAGCGTTTCATGTATTCAGTGTCCACAATCGTATATCCCATGAATGTTCCCTCTTTTCCAGTCTAAAGTTCTCAAGTTCCTTATATCATGTCACGACATCTTTCTGCCTCACTTTTAAAAGCACTGGATCCAGTTGCGGTTGTAGAAGTCCATCTTAAAATGAGGTAGCCAGAACTAATCAAGACCATTAAGAGACATCCTTCAAGAGTATAAAAGGCTTGGACTATTTTGTGACGTCTTTCTCAAAGAATAAAACATTTTTATTTTCTAATGTTCCTGCTTGTGCTGAAACTGACAAGTGGTGATCTATTATAACCCTTTCTTAAGGTGACTTATGCCTCCTTTCATTTCTCTTACTTCAAGTTTTATTTGTGAAAAGGAGAGTGTCTTTTTTGAGATAACTATATCTTATCTCTACTGCCACGTCTCTTTTTAATCGGTTTGTATCTGTAAAATACCAAGGCATATTACACGTATTTAATATGCATGCACACTCTTACGAAAGAATTTTCCCAAACAACATCTAGTCATAAAATAATACTTGTGTCCCCTCTACATTTTATATGCAAAATTAAATTTTTTAAATTTTAAAATGTTTTATGTAACACAAAATGTTCTCCTTTATTTCTGAGTTCATCACAATTTTCTTTTCTTTAATAATAGACTAAATCAAATCTTGAGTATATTTACTAGAAAGTAACAGGAATGAAATTATGATTTTTAAATTATAAATATATTAAAAAATTATATAATATATACAAATACACTGTGTATAAATGTTTATGTGTATATATTTATATCTATATATAATATATGTATACTCTTAATTTAAAAGTTATTTGATTGACTAACTTTATAAGAACAGTATAGAGGTAAGAAAATTGTAATCACAAAAAAATTATGGTTACTTCAATAAGCCTAAGAATCCAATTTCAATAAGCAAATGTATTATCTGATCTCATGGAATTTACATTCTAGAGGAAAAAAGATGTACATTTTAAATAGAACAATTATCCACTTGTACATGTATGAGAGTACTGAAGTATACATAATTAAAGTCAGTCAAGTAAGTAATTTAAGTAACCAATGGAAGAGACCATGATACTAAACCAAAGAGGGGGACTTGATACACTATCTAGTATTATTTCTGGCATTTTAGTTTTGTTTCCAGATTGACTTTCAATGAATCATATGGATTATTCTCCAAAAAATGATGCAGATGGCAAGATATCTTCAGTATACTAGAAACCCAAAGAACAGTTGCTGTGTTAAATAGGAAGTGACATATTAACATTATTATTCAATTTAAAAAACTTGCTATTAACATTATGAAAGTCATTCAGCACAGTGTTGCCAGTGACATCGACCAGCACGTAAATTAGATTTGATCTGATTGTCCCAAGCACTGCTTGCCCCTGTTGAACTTGACACTTTGCCCAGGTGAAGTTTAAAGAAATGCATGCTGGAATAAACACTGCAAACCTTGCAGACTGCAAAATGGATAATTCAATCTTGAGACAACCTCTCCAAGTAATATTACTCCTTTTAACAGACGGAGGTGACTAGACTGTTTCCTTAGTGGAAGCGAGTTTTAAAGTGTTCTCTCCAGCTGTCTTATTTCCTAATGCCTTTTAGCCATTCTTTTTACAAGAAATGCAAGTCTTTTGCTTTGTTTTTAAGAACATGAAAGAACTATGCATTTTATAATGTGTACTCTGTTTCTGGAGTCCTGGTGGCGTAGTGGTTAAAGAGCACAGCTGTTAACCAAAAGATTAGAAGTTCGAACCCACCAGCCACTCCTTGAAAACCCTATGGGACAGTTCTATTCAGTCCTGTAGGGTTGCTAGGAGTCGTAATCAACTGGATGGCAAAGGGCAATGGTAAATCTGTTTCTACCTGTACACATTTTATTGAGAAGCTAATACTACTTAACATACTAGGTATGAAATAACAAGTTAATTCCAAATTAACTCCATGTTAACTTCAAAATTAATAATTGCTTCTTTGTGTTAAAAAAATCTTTAAACTTTTGACTCCAGTAGTGCAGGCTGCCACTTTTATCATTATTTCTTAGCTTCTGTTCAAAATTAAGTCTCAAACTCCAATCATGAAAAGCATCATGAGATTAAGTTATAATCACATTATGGCTGCCAGCTTATATTTACCTGTATAAACTCAAAACAACACATTACATTACTATCCTGATATTTAATATTTTTCCCACAAATTCCTTTTATAACTATGGCTCTTAAACATAAAAAAAGACATTTCAGAATTAAACAGTTTTCTCTAAATCACCAATATCTTTAGCTCATTTATTTTATAAAAATGTTAACCTAAAGAATCCAAACAAGTAAATCCTTTGTCTATTTTTGAAAAAAAAAAGATCAGATATATTTATGGCCCAATATACTTTACATAATATACCATTTTCATCTAAAATTAACATTAAGCTGGAAATAATATTTTGTTTAATAAATATAGGTTGTGAAAAAGCAGTATTATAGTGAATCCAAAGTTTGCTTACATTTCCAAATGCTAAGTTATCATACTAAAGATAAAACGTTTTTCATATTTTATTTATCTCTTTTGAGATTTTGTATTCTAGATACTATGTTTTTGCAATCACAAGCCTTTATTCATTTATTCATTCATCCAATATATATTTATTGATTACCCATTATATGCCAAGGCCATACTAAACAGCAACCTAGAAGATAAATGTAGGCTTTATTTTTATGGACATGTATTATTTCAAAAATATCTAGAGCATCATTATTTTTAGCTACTTTAAAAAATGTTGAACTATAAATGTCAGCCTTCTCATTCAGTGAACATGTAAGATAAATATGTATGCACGTTTGTGAACTGAAACCAACCAAAATCAAACCCATTGTCGTTGAATGGACACTCAACCACCGTGCCACCAGGGCCCCCTTTTGTGAATTACCAGTTATTAAATACCATATACGAATATATAATTATTCTAAAGTGACTATAAAGCACATATTTGCATTCTATTTTTAGAAATTTAATACAGCTGCAGATTCATACACCGTTCTTCATATTTTCTCTACATGAACTTTTAATGTTTTTTTTTAATAAAACAAACTATTAATATGTGGAAAATATATGCAATTTTATTAGCTAACACTAACACTACTCTTCAGTTATTCTATTTATTGCAATAGGTTTATTCCAAGGTATCTAAAGTTTATCAGATCACAGCTAAGTGATAAAAATACATATATGAATAGCTGTTTTAATTTTTATTGATAATAGTGGAAGTCATCTTAAAATAATATAACAATGATTCATGTATATATGAAGGTTTGTACATGTCAGTTTTCTATTGATTATTAATCCTTCATATTTCCCCAGCTTTATTGTATATTTTAAATAAAACTTTTAAAGCTCAGGAATTTATAATTAAATATTTCCATAAAAATGACATTTTTTTTTTTTGTTTAAATCTTTTAACATGCCACCAAATGGGAGTGCTAAAAACAGCAGTGACAAGCAAATTACCCTGTTGGGTGGGCTCACTTAAATATGTAGGATGAAATGAATTTAAAAATCTTATTTGACCTGAGATAATCTGTAAACCTTAAACTAAAAATATCCCCTGAAGTCTTCTTAAAATCAAACAATAGTTTAGTTTAACTAGTAAAAAAATGTCTGCCTTTAGCATTGTTCTCTTTTGAGAACTATCTATTTGGGACTAAATTGACAACAGCAATTTAAAAGCTTAGATAGAAACCTTAGAGGGCAATGAGTTTATTTTAATAGAGGAACAACTCAGAAAGGGAGGATGAGAATGGTTGCACAACTTGAAAAATGTAATCAATGTCACTCAATTGTACATGTAGAAGCTGTAGAATTGGTGTATGTTTTGCCGTGTATATTCTTAATGGCAACAACAAAATAAAAACAATTTTTAAAAAATGTTATTTGTGTCACGTGTGCTTGCAATCTTCATATCAAACTATGGTATCCACTGGGATTTGCCTATATGATTGGATGTTACAGAGGTAACCATTCAGATGCAGGTCACTGTTATGCCCTCCACTGTAAATATATAAAGCAAAGAAACCTCAGCTCCAACTTTCTTTATAAATTTTAACTTTTATTTTAAGAAGTAATAAAATAATTATAGTCATAATTATCAACAAATGTGAAATCACAATTATCAAGAACTTTGGAGTATGACATGAGCTGATGGTTTATAATTTGCTTTTTATAAAGACTTTGCCTTTAGGATATTAAATATATCAGTGATGATAATGTAAATTACTTCATGTCTTACAGAGATTTAAGCCAGTCACTTGCTTTTTGTTTCAAAGCTTTTTAGACTGAACAATGAACTTTTTTTTAATTATAACAAATTTAATAGCTAGAGGGTTCTCTGCTTGTCATATAGCTTTTCCTTTTTTCTTTTGTATTTGTTAATTGGTCACAGCAGTGCCTGTTAGGTATATTAGCCAATGTCTTTTAAAATTTTTTCAAAACCATAACTTTTTGCTGTGCCTATTGCTTTTCTAATTGTCTACTTTATTTTTTCCACAATAACAAAAATGTAGTTTTTTAAAAAAAGTTATTCCTAACAGAAAATAACTAAGACACTCCAACTTTTTTTCATTTTATACCTACTGCTTTCATATAAATAAACTCACCAAATAGTTTCTCCTAGGGAAGAAAACTGCTTTAGCTTATCAGGCTTTTATTAGATGTAGAAATGTGTAAAATCATCTGATAAATTGTATTTCCATATCTATTTATTAATGCAGTCTATTATATGGAGGTTCTATTCTGATCAACTCAACGGCAACATTTTTTTTTTTTAATTCTGATAATATCATGTTGAAGGCCATAGTTATAATTTCAGTTAAATGTATTTTCTCTGAAGATTTATGAAATTTTATACTGGTGTACATGATTTTCAGCAATGATCATTTTCAGTGTGAAGCCAAGAAGAAACGTGCCATAGTTCTACTTACTCATGAGCAAACGCATAAGGCATATAACCACAAATAAGAGAATCTAGAAGAATAACTCAGTGAATGAAAGAACATTCCTTTAACATGTCTTAATTTTGACTTTCATACAAAAGGCTATCATTTACTGATTGATTATTTTAACTATTCAGTGAATAATTATAAAAATGCAGTGACATTTTGTGGATGAGAAAGGAAAATGCATGTTGGTTTATTCACGGAAACAAAGTGGTAGATTTTTTTTTTTTTTTCCAAACTGATTTCCTGGATAATCTGGAATAAATTTTTAGGACATGCACCATGGGCAGGAGTCCTTGGGTGGTGCAGATGGTTAAGCACTTGTCTACTAATCTAAAGGTTGACAGATAAAACCAACCTGGACATCAATTAACAACAACTATGGGAAAAATGAAGAAGATGATGTTGTCAGAGTGTGAGTTTGGAACTAGTTCTACCGGGCCAGGAACAAAGAAACTTCACATTCAAACTGAAGTAGTGCTCAAAGGGTAACAAGAAACCATGGTGAGAGGCCACAGAGAGAAAGAATAGACAGTCTGGATCAGAGAGACCAAGAAAGGGATAATTAATGATATACTATCAGCCAGAAATAACAAATCTAGGGACAAGTTAACAAAAAAACTGACAGTCCTAATCATGCTCTATCCACCCTGCTGTTGTTCCAAGACAATACTAAAATCTCTGGGAATAATGGGGAAGGCAAAGCAGCAAACCCATCTTGCAAGAGAAGAGTACAGAGTAGATTATAAATGTGAAGTCAAAGACCTAGGTAGACAAAACTCACCTAATGCAGGTGATTGTATTGGATTATGTCCGTCAAAAAGATATGGTTTTGAAGTCCTAACTCCTGTACTTGTAAATGTGACCTTGTTTGGTGGAATAGTTTTTTGTTTGTTTGTTTGTTTTTGCAGATGTTACCAGTCAAATTAAGGATTTACTGGAGTAGGTTAAGACACAGAAACAGAATCATGTGCAGGAGGAGGAAACCAAGTGGGGATCCTTCTATAAACCAAGGAATGCCATGAAATGCCTGGAGCCATCAGAAGCTGAAAGACAAAAGGAAGAATCTTCCCTACAGTGTACAGAGAGAAAGAACATATCCTAGCAATGCCCTGAATTCAGACTTCTTGTCTCTAAAACTGTGAGAAAATCAATTTCTGTTCATTAAAATACTACTTTATGGTATTTTGTTACAGCTGGTGTTGTTTTTAGCTGCCTTCTAGTTGATTCTGACTCATGGTTATTGCATGTGTGCAGAGTAGAACTGCCCTGTGGTTTTCAAGGTTGTAAACTTTCTGAAACAGATCTCCAGACCTATCTTTAGAAGCACCTCCAGGTGGATTGAGACTGTGATATGGATTGTCCCTCAATAATTCGTGTTGTAAATCCTAACTTCTATTCTTGTGGTTATAATCCCATTTGGAAATGGGGTGTCTTTGCTATGTTAATGAGACAGGATTAGTGTAGGATGTGTCTTAAGTCAATCGCTTTTGAGATATAAAAGAGTAAACAAACAAAGGAGAGGAACAGAGACAGGGGAAGAGAGATGCTAAGCCACATGAAGATTGCCCAGGAGTGGAAGCTAAAAGAGACAAGGACCTTCCACTAGAGCCAACACAGACAGAAAGCTTTCTGCTTGAGCCAGCACTCTGAATTCAGACTTCTCGCTTCCTAAACTGTGAGAAAATAAACTTCTGTTTGTTAAAGCCACCCATTTGTGGTATTTCTGTTACAGCAGCACTAGATAACTAAGACAGATGGTCATGCTTTGGGTTAGTAACCAAATGTTTAAATTTTGCACCACCCAAAGAACCTATTTTGTTAGAGCACTCCTAGGAAACCAAGACAGCAAGTGAAAAATGGAGTGTGCCAAGCTAAAAGACAAATGATAATAATATGTAGCAGCCTAGTAACCAGACCAGGGAACAATAGCAACCTACTAAGGGGCAAAACCGCCTAATGTGGAGCTACAGGATGCCTTTGAAGAGAAATGGCATCAGTAAAAATCCTGATAAAGTTTCAACTGTGGTGCTTAAAGAGTTCAAGGGCAGGAGTCAGACAGTACACACACAAAGATGAGCAAAACACAGCTCCAGATTTCAAATGATTTTCTGTAGTGAAGGTTTAGAGGGTATAGAAAAAGTCTACAACTAACTAATCATACCAGCAAATTATGTTAAGAGAGTAAGCCTCATAGTCAATTTACGTTAACAAACATTGAGTGTTTCTAAGTTCACAGGCTACTCACACATTCTGTGTCATATGTTTTTATAAGAGACCTGGCCAGTTAGAGTTCCATAAGGATTACCACTTATCTGACTTGCCAAAACGGAACATGCATTAGAGACTAGAGGTAATGGTTACGTCAATGAGGTTTCAGTTACTTTTCTTCAGCAAAGTGTTATTTCTGTGTTGGTGTGTTTATAATCACGACAACAGGGCAACCTTAAACTGATTTTATATTAACTATGAAAAAAATTCTATTTTCTTTAGTAAGTTAAGAAATGCTGACACAAACGCACATAGACTTGGCCACTTTTTCATTATTTTTTTGATTAGAGTCAGGACACTGATTGAATAGAATTCTTAGTTTCCTTATGCATTTGCTTAAATTTTAAACTTAAAGCTGTTGAATTCTCAGACTTACACCACATAGATTTCAAAAGCAAAATTCTATTGCTCATGTTCTCATTTTCAAATCAGTCACTCACAATCCAGAAATTTCTTCAGGTGCAGGGTCTCCTCCTCGACCCCTGCTCATGCACTTCGCTAATGCCTATAGGAAAAATGCTGCTAAAATCGAGTAGGAGGGGGTATTATAAATATTACAGAACTTCCCCAGTGCTGTGCAAGGGCAAAATATGTATATATATTCTTCCACCTGAATGCTACTTGGAAGATTATTTCTCTGTTACTTAAAAGATCTTTTGTTCTATAGTTTATTTTTTGTTATTTCCCTCTAAAAAAGTGTTTCTCAAACTTTAAACTGCATATGAATTACCTGGAGATCTTGCTGAAATGCAGGTTTCGATTTGGCTTCAGCAGGTCTTACAGTGGTTAAGAGCTTGTCTGCTAACCAGAAGGTCGGCAGTTCAAATCCACCAGCCGTTGCTTGGAAACCCTACGGGCCAGTACTACTCTCTCCTATAGATAGGGCCTCTAGGAGCTAGAATCGGCGGCAATAGATTTAGTTTAGTTTTCAGTAGGCCTTGGGCGGGGCCTGATATTTTGTATTTTTAACAAGCTCCCAGGTGATGCCGATGCCACTGGTCCACAAAGCACACTTTGAGTAGCCAGGCTCTGAGAGATCCTCTCCCCTTACCGCCAAATTAAAGCAACTATGATTACAGTCTTTCACTTGGAGATCTTGCGAGGGAACAGAGTAGAAAATGTAGCACATAATCATTCCATGTGAGCTAAACAGACAGAGGCGCAGGATGAAGTGTTGTATAGTGGAAAGCGTAATTTTTTTTTTTAATCAGACAACTTAAATTTGATCGTGAATTCCAATACTAAAGAGTCATGTGACATTGAAAAAAAAATAATTTAATATATCTCAATTTAGGTTTCCTGTCATGTAAAATTGAGAGCATCATTCAATCTAATTACATGTTCTTAGACTCAGATGGGATGATATATATGAAAGTGCTTCTTACATGATAAAGCAGCATATAAGCATATTATATTGTAATTATATGTATACATCTGGATGTTTTCCAGTCCCCCCCCCCCGCCCCAGGCTATCAGTTCCATGGTGTGCGCCCTTCCTTTTTTGAGCTGCTGTGAAAACTGCTTAGGAAACTGTCAGTCAGCAGCTGTAAAGACTGCCAGCACTAACCAATTTGATAGAAGGATCCAAGAGGGGAAAGGACAGAAGATTTTCTTTCCTCTGCAGTTCTAGTTATAAAGCCTGATATAAAAGAAGAGAATTACTGTGGTATGGCATGTGAATTTTAACACGTTTTCATTGGGTTCATTCACATTCTAAAGCATTGTCCTCAAGACTTTTTACCACCTTAGAAATTAAAAAAGAAATATTGTCTTTCTTGTTTCAAAAATAATAAAAAAAATAAGTCATCTTCACAAAAATGGCTTATTATAGTCATTGATCATATAACTATATAGATAAGACTCTGGACTTATTCACAGCTGGCTACAAACCAACCAGCAACTTCATATTTGATATACAGATGAAGTGAAATAGCTTTGAAACTAACACAGAATTTATTTGTAGTGCACAATTTATTAGTATGCATGAAGATGAATTAGAACCTGCAAGCTATATTAAATTTAATGCATGAGAAAGGGAAGTAATGAATTACTTGAAAATCATTTTAAAGCATCATTGCTAATGCAGGTGCTAAACCACAATGGTATAAACTGCAGAGACAAATATTATTAAACCTGCCAGAGTCCCCAAGCTGTGTTTTACACAATTCCTTAAAGAACATAAGCAAAGGCATTTGACTCCTTGCTTCATGTATAAATATAGTATAAAAGTATATGCACCAAACCTGCAAAAAGGCTTTTAGTAATTTAAGATTCCCATAAGAGAATTCTTATTCTAGTGGATAAAATAAAAGTTTCCTTTAATATTCAGAGGGATGGAACATGGAATTTAATAACTTCATATTTCTGATGGATGAAAGAAAATGTAATAAATGGAGAGACGAGGCTAAAACTGCACTCACCAGCTTTATTTAGCGTTGGCGCTTAGTTAGCTGACTTCTCTATCTGAAGCTCTAATATTGTACTGGCTAAGCCTTTTAGTGTGCACTAAATCCTAGCCGCATAAGAAGTGAAGCTAAATAGTATTTACCGGTCTTTTTCATACAAAGTGCAAGCCTTATTCCATTTATAATCCTATGACACTTAGTAATCTGCATACCAATGCAGTGCAAATAACACATTTACTTTAGATATGAACATAATTAGATTATGTAGATCATAACAGAATTAGACTGACTGTTATGGATTGCATTATGTTCCCCAAATATACGTGTTGTAAATCCTAACCTCTATGCCTGTGGTTATAGTCACATATGGGAATGGGTTGTCTTTGCTACGTTAATGAGACAGGATTAGTGGAGGGTATATCATAAATCAATCTCTTCTGAGATATAAAAGAGATTAAACAAGCAATGGAGAGAAGCAGAGACGAAGAGAGAAGCCAAACCACATGAAGATCACCCAGCAGAAGTTAAAAGAGACAAGGACCCTCCTCCAGAGCCAACAGAGAAAGAGCCTTCCCCTAGAGCTGATGTCCTGAATTTGGCTTCTGGCCTTCTAAACTGTGCGAGAATAAACTTCTGTTGGTTAAAGGCACCCACTTGTAGTATTTCTGTTACAGCAACACTGGATAACTAGAACAGTGAGCTTTTGCTAGCTTTCTCTGATAACTCAAGAAAATTTTGGCTGCCTTTTCTCTTTTAATATAAATGATCAGTTTTTGGCATGAGCCTCTAAAATCTTCAGAATCTTTCAGTTTGGTTTGTATGATTTTTTTCCTCCAGTCCAGCAGGAGAGAGTTTGAGTGTTGAACATTGAAAGGTATCATCATGTTGTTTTATACACACTTAGGGTAGGAACGAAAGGCACAGACAATGCAATATAAATGATGACATAAAAATTATGTATTTTTGGGTTTAGCATGATCTTTGTATTTACATCTTTGAATTTGTACCATTTTTGAGGATGTGT
Source organism: Dugong dugon (assembly GCA_030035585.1). NCBI lineage: Eukaryota > Metazoa > Chordata > Mammalia > Sirenia > Dugongidae > Dugong > Dugong dugon. The sequence goes on along the minus strand of CM057477.1, from coordinate 42,717,041 downwards.
ATTTTTACTTATTATGAAAATTTAAACAAAATATTATACATAGTTTAAGCCTAGTTTTTCTACTTAGCAATATATCATAACTGCTGCATCATATGATTATCTTTTACTTATTTATTCACTAAAATATTTATTGTGCATTGACAGTGCATCTTATACATTAAGGTAGGTGGTAATGCTGAATGCTTGTGTTTCAAAGAATTTTCCTCCTGGAATGCAACTTTTAAATGGAGATAAAGGCAATATGGTGATAACAACAACAATAAACACAATTATTCACAGAGTAAATTCCGTCTCCTTCTAATTAAAAAGATCTAAGTACGTTAAACAAAAATCCTCACGACTAGATGAATAAGTAACATGATAAGCTGAAAAAAGACTGAAGTCGTCAAGGATTTCATTTTACATGAATCCACAATCAACACCCATGGAAGCAGCAGTCAAGAAATCAAATGACGCATTACATTGGGAAAATCTGCTGCAAAAGAACTCCTTAAAGTGTTAAAAAGCAAAGATGTCACCTTGAAGACTAAGGTGCACCTGACTCAAGCCATGGTGTTTTCAATTGCCTCACATGCATGCGAAAGCTGGGCAATGAATAAGGAAGACCAAAGAAGAATTGACACCTTTGAGTTATAAAGTTGGTGAAGAATATTGAGTATACCATGGACTGCCAAAAGAATAAACAAATCTGTCTTGGAAGAAGTACAGCCAGAATGCTCCTTAGATAGGAGGATGGTGAGACTTTGTCTTACATACTTTGGACATGTTATCAGGAGGGATCAGTCCCTGGAGAAGGACATCATGCTTGATAAAGTAGAGGGTCAGTATAAAAGAGGAAGACCCCCAAGGAGATGGACTGACACAAAGGCTGCAACAATGGGCTTAAGTATAACGATTGTGAGGTTGGTGCTGGACTGGGCATTGTTTCATTTTGTTGTACATAGGGTCACTAGGAGTCGGAATCGACTCAACAGCACCTAACAACAACAGCAAAGTACATTAAGATTCATTTGTAACCTTAACAAGTTTTACTTCTTTCTTGCCTTAAAACAAAAAACAAACCCATTGCTATAGAGTCAATTCAGAGTTATAGCAACACTACAGGACAGAGTAGAACCACTCCATAGGGTTTCCAAGGCTGTAATCTTAACGGAAGCAGACTGCCTCATCTTTCTCCCACTGAGTGGTTGGTAGGTTTGAACCACTGACCTTTCAGTTAGCAGAGGAGCACTTAACCACTGCACCACCAGGGCTCCTTCTTTCCTGCCCAGGTCCTCTCAAGGGCAAAAATCCATAAAAGTAAATGTGTGTTACCGTGTGTATGTCACTGTCAAGAACTTTTGTTCCCTTGAGACCATGGAAGTGGGGGGTTTACCACATGCATCCATCATCTGTCCATTTTTCCACCAGGGAGATAAAAAACATAGGTAAAGCAAAACAAACCCACATTGGGGGGGGGGGGGGCAGTTATCCCTGAGAATGTTCTTTGTTTATTATACCTCTCCTGTAAATCCCATAAGGGAGAACTTGTCCCAAGGTGTTCTCTGCTTGGAAAACAATCTCACAGAGTAAAAGAACCTCATATGTATGGTGTTGCTATGTCACTGGAAGCTATCGTACTGGTTTATGAAATAGCCTTGGTGGACTGATTTCAGTGGAGTTTCCACAGTAAAACAGACTTGGAGAAAAGTTCTGGTGATCTACTTTTGAAAAATTAGCCAGTGAAAACCCTATGACTCAAAATAGAATATTGTCTGATATAGTGTTGGATGGTGAGCCCTCTAGGTTAGAAGGCACTCACAGTGACCACAATAATGGATTTGAGTATACCAACAATCGTGAAGATGACACAGGATTGGATAGGATTTCATTCTGTTTTACATGGTGTGACCATGAGTTGGAGCTGACTCGACAGCAACTAAAAACAACAGATGTCAAAAATTCATGATAAATATGAATGTGTAGTTAATAAAAAGCAACAGCAATCTGGGATTCTGGAGATTCCTACATCACAAAATATATAATAGATGTGCGTGTATGTGTATCTAAGTGTCAATAGATCCATGTAGATGTATACGTATTGCCTGACTTTTCTAAGTTTTGTACTATGCCCAATAAACACCTAACGCTCTCAAAGTTGTCCTCCCTTTCCCACACCCGCCATATCATTCCTCATATACAATCAACTTTAAAGATATAACTTGAATTTCCAGTGATACCATTTTAGCCCAGTCTAGTATGTACAAGCTGCTTCTAACTTATCCCGTTGTTTCTATTCTTGTTATGTCCAATTAATTCTCTATCCAGCAGCCAGAGAGATGTTTTTAAAAATAAATTTATATTTTTTTATTTAAACAATTCAATGTATTTCCATTCCATTCCCCTCATATAGAAGTACAATTTCTAATCACAGCTATATAAAAAAACAAACAACAAACCATTGTTGTCAAGTCAATTCCAACTTATAGAGACCCTGTAGTATAACTGCCTCATAGGCTTTCCAATGGCGTGCCTGGTGGATTTGAACTGCTGACCTTTTGGTTAGCGGCCAAACTCTTAACAACTATGTCACACAGCTAGATAGCCTTATGTAAAATGACTAGTTCTCACCTCTGCAAACTCATCTTAAAATACTTTTATGTCGTATACACTACTTTCCTCCAACCACACCGGTCCCCTTTGGGTTGTCTGAACACGACAAGTTCTTCCCTTTCTCTAGGTATTTACATTACCCTCTTTCTGAAAAGTTACAGCTTTAAAGCCTGGCTTGTTTGATTCTTTAGGCCTCAGCAAAAATGCTACCTCCGGAAAGAGGCCACTTTGTGGCTCCTTATTTAAAATGGTCTTCACTAGTTCAGTGTTTATTCCATCATTTTGTTGTCACTGTTGTTGTTGTTATCGTAAATCCTTAATAGCACTTATCATAGTCTCTCTCTCTCCCTTTTTTTAATTGCTTTACTAGCTTGTCTGTCTTTTGCAGTTGTATAAGCCCAAGATCAGGATCCTTGTTTACCTAGTTTACCTTTTTATTTCTGCACAGTACTTGGCATCTAGTAACCATGCAGTTGAAGGTTGAATGAGTGTGTTATGTAAACTCATGGCAAGGAGTCAATAGTACAATCCAATTCTGGGATTCTGATGGATCTTTTTGACTTCTGATTAAGGTTTAATTTAGCTATACATAGTTATCCACAGAATGTGGCCATTTTATAGTTGTTGGCTGTAAAGAAGTTGCAGAAAAGATTTATAAAATAATATATCTTTAATATTTAAAATAATTAACTAAATGCATGAATTATTTTGTGCCTAGTACCGGTACTCCTTCACCATTCTAGTTCTTCAAACCTCCTCTAGAACTTTCCCTTTCTTCAGTTGGAACTATCAATTGTAACTTATCTCTTAGTGCTGTATAGCCACTATTCTTATTCTCTGGCACTGCTAACCTCGATGAATTTACCCATGCCCATGACTTCATTTATTACATTTATATTGAAAAGCACTTGTCTAATTTTGATCTTTTACTTGGCCAACCCTAATTCCAACAGCTTGAAGAACAACATGGTTTAGATAATGGGCTTTTGTCTCAGTTTTGCTAGATTCAAAAAGAAAATGAACTTTCTTCCTTAAATTTATTTCTCCTTATAGATTTCCTGTTTCTTTTATTGATATATCAAAGGCTGGAAATCTTGGAGTCATCCTTAAATCAATAGTCCTTTCTGTCTCCTTCTACTCTGTTTGCTCTTAGCATTTTCTTCAAAGTTTCCCTTGGACTAACCCTTTCTACTTCTTTGCTTATGGTCCTCACTCTAATCCCTTAACTCATTTTTAAATAACTGTAAATATTTTCTATCCAGCTGACTGCCTCCAGATTCTTTCTACTAACAACTACTGCCAGATTATACCTTTAAAGGACATTTTTCATCATTGTTACTCCCACACAAGAACCCAGAGTGGTTCACTGTTATTTATGTTAAAACAAAATAATGCACATACACACTCCCCCACACACACTCACACCAAAACCGTCTAAAACCTTTTTTATTAACTTACCTATTTTCTCCTCAGTGTCATTCAGTGTATGATCTTCTAAGTACAAAACTTCTATGATTTCCTTTCTCTTGTGCACACTTATATACTTTAGAGCCAAACTCCAATATCTCCATTAATTTTCCTTCTGTTCCATGTTGAGCTACATCTTCTTTACATTTTAAACTCTCTTACAGTCTATATCATGAATATTTTGCTTGAATATGTGTGCCTTATTTACTTTTGAAGTTTTAAGCAAGCTCTTTAAGGAAATAAAATTTAAAATACCTTCAAAGGTTAAGGTTGGAAAGTGGTTTATATATCTAAATGTAGATAGTAAACCAAAACACAGTAACTTTTAGGGAAAAAATTAGTAAGATATAAATAAGGATGTATATATGGTACATTTGTAACAATTCTGACATACCTACACTGATATAAACGTTTTTGTACGTCAAAAATGATAGGAATCTTTTTAAAAGAGCCTAGAGAAAATATTTATTCATTTTACATCGATTCCTTGATGAATTGTAAAGAGAACATAGTGAATACATTTTAAAATTCCTTACTTTTTACAATATCTCATCTTTATATATATTTAAAACTTCAAATGATTTAGAATTTTTCTTAGGAGTGTGAATAACATAAAAATTTTAATAAAATTTTTTGTGTGGACAAATGAAGACTATCAATAAAACTTATAATTCTATACCGAATTCATTTTACGCTATAGACTTTTAAAAAGTCTTTGGCTCTTCAATACAATTTTGAAATATTTCATTTTCTTAAAGCTGTTCCAGACAGCAGAGGCAAATAGTTTATAAAATGTTCGTAGTTAGGACTGCTGCTTTCTCTTCATTTTGACACATCTAGGGCATGCAATTATTCACAAAGGTCACTTTCTAAAGAAGAAAAAGAACAATGACCAAAGGCAGCATTTAGGTTTCAAATAGACTATGACAATTTAATCAATGACAAAACCCCAATGTCAAGAACCATGTTATTTCTAGATAGACAGAGAATGACATTGCATCAGAACTGAGTACAATTGTCTACATTAAAAACTAGCAAAAAATAAAAAAGACTACAGACATTCATTCAGAGGAAGATTTAGGAAAAAAAAATGAGAGAGGTACAAAGTTAGTTTAAGTTTAAATGTTAATACAATTTTCTTTTCCTTACTGCTTTAAAATGCCTTATTATGAATTAAGTAATGCTTATGAACTTAAAGAGGCATAAAATAAAATCCTTGATGGAGAGAGTGTAATATGCTGTTTCACCCTCCATAAAACTCAAAATTTTCAGATGTGTGCTGTAATTAGTTGCCTAAGAAATGTAATGCAATAAGATTGCTTCTCAGTTAATTTTTTTTTTCAAAATTGAAGAGATGCTCTAAACAATGTATGAAATACATTTTAAATTGTTTTGAGAAATAGCAGAGTACTACTATTCTAGAAACAGTCTGAGATGTCAACTTTTATATGTGTTTTAAAATAATGCTAATCAGCAGTATCAATCAGCAAATTATAACCACTTCAACCTATATATCTCTAGCTGATAATTGATATTAATATTTACCTAGGAGAATTACATTTTTAAATGCATTTCAGCTCTCTGAAACTCAATTGTGTTTCTTAAAATAAAGATAATAACACTTCCATGCAGATGTGGCTTTGAGGAGATTCACTAACACAATTCATGTATGCCCTAATAATGTTTTAGGTATATATTATACAATAAATATTTTAAATAAGTTATTCACCATTCTTCACTTACTTCCTATTCTGCAAAATGGATCTGTTCATTTTCAGTGAAGTACTCCTTGCTGCTTCAAGGGATACACTATGACAGGAAGGCATTGTTATGAAACGTTCACATACCTTTGTTCACACTATGTTCAAAATAAAATTTTAGGAGTATAGGAAAGAATAAAACAATAAACCTAACCGCCAGTGGAAATAACTAATCCATGGCAGCATGTGATAGTAGATGTGGAGTATTGATAATTGTGAGATACTTGGAGCAGCACTAGAACACTATTAGAAAGTGGAAATTTGTAAAATGGACTCATATTTTAGTATTTTTCTGAAAGCTGAAATGCCAGAATCAACTTTATTAAATCATAAAATTTTAATTTCATATCAAGACAAGTTAAACGTTATAGATGGAGTTATAGTTGGGAAAACAGCATGCAGTCTGTCCCCAGACCACCACTGCTAGATATGCCTACATATCAAAAACTCTAATTAACAAAGGATGTTAAAGGGCTCTGTGAATCTTATGATTTATACAGCTAAATTAGTCTTGACTGGAAACATCTAGCAGAATGTCCAAGAGAAAGAAAATTAGCAATGAGGAAGAAAAATCCTAAATTTACTATAAATAGAAAGATCGCTATTTGTTAACTGGAAGAAGAGGGAATAGATACAGTTAAAAAACATGGATTAAACACAGAGATATTCAGATGTCAAATAAATGGTTATATTCAAGAGGATGCTATAGTGTTAATCGCTTTTGCGATGTTACTTTATTCTCATCACATTCTTTGAACAATTAAAATGGCCAAACTCTTTTCATTCTGACATCCACCCACCTGGCCACCTCAAGTGTCTTCTTATTGTTTAGCTTTCTCTACAGTCTGTCTTCCTTTACTTTGAAGTATTCTGTAATGGGCTGCTGAGTATGAAGTTCAAAACTACTCTTTTGCATTTTACCAAAGTCTCTCAATAAATTCCTCATTTCTTCTGAAAAAATCCTTCAAGTTCTACAATATATGCAAATCTTTACTTTATATACAATATACATACAGTAAGGAGGATGTCTAATAGGATCGGCATAAAAAGCAAGTCTGAATAATTTAGAAAGCAGAGCAAATAAATGCTTATTTTAATAATTTGTGACTGTATAAATAAGTGGTACACTTTATAGAAAAAAATTTATACATTAATTATCTTCACTAATATAATGTATTAAATCATTTTGCTTCACTTTGTATTGTGTATAGAGTTGTAAATTTTTGTGTGGGTATTAAACTGACAAAAAACCTGTTGCATTTGGGTCAATTACAGCTCATAGCTACCCTATAGGACAGAGTAGAACCGCCCCATAGAGTTTCCAAGGAGCATCTAGTGGATTCAAACCACTGACCTTTTGGTTAGCAGCCATAGAACTTAACCACTACACCACATTAGGTAGTGATATTCATGAACTCTTTCTAAACTCCTTTAGGAATGTTGAGGTTGCTGTATTTCTAAACTTTTGATTATGGTGGCACAGTGATTAAGAGCTCAGCTGCTAACCAAAAGGTCAGCAGTTCGAATCCACCAGCTGCTCCTTGGAAACCCTATGGGGCAGTTCTACTCTGTTCTATAGGGTTGCTATGAGCTGGAATCGACTTGACGTCAACAGTTCTGTGCCTAAATAAGTATTCAATTTCACGCTCTCCTTTTGTTTTTAAATTTCATAACAAGCCTTGCAGAATAGTTTAGAAAATTTGAAAATTTAAGTCATTGGGACATTAAGTGGATGTTATAACGTAGTTAAAGTAAATCCCCTGTAGATTTTACAAAATGCAGCAAACATCAATGACGTGTATGTTTTCCTGTTCTTGATTCATCAAGTACACCTAAAATTATGTCTGTATTTGGATAACATAGAAAGGATTGAAAAAATCTATTTGCACATGTATTAGCTGTAGAATTCTCACAATAAATCTGAGGTTTTGTGATGATGCATACATAAGGAACAAATTCTCTTCCATTTTATACTTTTTACCATTAAAATAAGAGATTGCTGCAATTTTTTGCTTAATAGCAATACAATAAACTAAGAATATCATTGAAGTTCAATATCCTAGGCTAGCTTTGTGCACAGGTGGAGTATATAAACACTTAGTGTTAATCCTGAAACGTTCAAAGGAGGTTTTATTTTTAAGGTTAATCCTTTTATCTCTATGCTTTGATCCCTATTAAAATCAAAGACCCCTGATAGAAGAGACACTTTATCAGTTAGAAGTCATTAAGTGTGAATAAAAAGTATGAAATCTAAAAGGCGATGGATGCTTGGAAAATAAGGCATTGTTAGAAAGAATGAAAAAATGAGGAAATGTGAGAAAAAAAGATCATATTTACATTTTTTCCTTGAGTCTTTAGAAGAAATAAAGCTATGAGCAGAAAGACCTCTGATACAATGATAAATGTGCTGGCCTTAAGCATTTTTGCCATAGTGCTAAGCTATTTACAGATGACCCATTTCAATATTCCCCAGTATAGGAAATTGGGATACTTCAATGTCTCTTGATGTTTCTCTCCTGATTTTCCGAGGTTACTCTACACATTTGCCAATATTAGCGCAGAAGATTGAAGATAGTGATAACGGAGAAGCAAAGACTGAGAATAATATATATATATACACACACACATACATACATACATACATATATATATATATATATATATATATGGTTAACATGCTTGGCTGCTAACTGAAAAGTCAGTGCTTCGAACCCACCAACTGCTCTGAGGGAGAAAGAAGTGACAGTTGACTTCCATAAAGATTTACAGCATTGAAAACTCTATAGGACAGTTCTACTCTGTCCTGTAGGGTCTCTGTAAGTTGGAATTGACTCAAAGGCAGTCGGTTTGGTATATATTTATATATCCCTGGTCCTGCGCCATCCTCAGGATCGTTGTTCTGCTTGAGCCCATTGTTGCATCCACTGTGTCAATCTGTCTCCTTGAGGGTCTTCCGCTGACCTTCTACTTTACCAGAATGATGTCCTTCTCCAGGATCTGATCCCTCCTGATAACATGTCCAAAGTATATGATACAAATTCTCGCCTCTAAGGAAAATTCTGGTTGTACTTCTTCCAAGACAGATTTGTTCATTCTTTTGGCAGTCTGTAGTATATTCAATATTCTTTGCCAACACCACAACTCAAAGGCATCAATACTTCTTTTGTCTTCCTTATTTATTGTCCAGCTTTCGAGTGTATATGAGGCGATTGAAAACACCATGGCTTGGATCAGGTGCATGTTAGTCTTTAAAGTGACATCTTTGCTTTTTAACACTTTAAAGAGGTCTTTTGCAGCAGATTTGTCCAATGCAATGCATTGTTTGATTTCTTGATTGCTGCTTGCATGGTGTTGATTGTGGATCCAAGTAAAATGAAATCCTTGATGACTTCAATCTTTGTTTCCCTTTGTCATGATGTTGCTTATTGTCCAGTTGTGAGGATTTTTGTTTTCTTTATGTTGAAATGTAATCCATACTGAAGATTGTAGTCTTTGATCTATATCAGCAAGTGCTTCAAGTCCTCTTCAATTATATCACTGATTGTTAATGAATCTTCCTCCAATCCTGATGCCCCATTCTTCTAGTCCAGCTTCATGGATTATTCGCTCAGCATACAGACTGAATAACTATGGTGAAAGGATACAACTATAACGCACACCTTTCCTGACTTTAAACCACACGGTACCCCCTTGTTCTGTTCCAACGACTGTCTCTTGATCTATGTACAGAGTCCTCATGAGCACAATTAAATGTTCTGGAATTCCCATTCTTTGCAATGTTATCCATAATTTCTTACAATCCACATAGTCGAATGCCTTTGCATAGTCAATAAAACACAAGTAAACATTATATATAACCTATACAAAGTGTTATTATAATATATACTACGATAATATATTATTCATATATTATTATATACTTATGAATATATATATATATAGTGTGTCTTAGTAGAGCCACTCAAGAGCATTAATTTGACCACTGACTATAGGTAAATTCATTACAAATTTGATTAATCCTTGATGACTGGACTCCAGTTCTATTTTTCAGGCTTCTAAAGCTAATGTAAAGAGCCAGATCTCTAGCCTGTTCAATTTAGCCCCAAAGAAGTCCTTTATTCACCATTTGAAGCATGCTATTTCCATTAGTAGATAGAAATACATACTTTTTACCATCTAATTATTAGGTTATCTACCTCAAGGCATATGAGCGAGTTCCAATTTTCTGATAAAATACTTATTGTCATCTAAGTTTAATAATTAAAGATGAAAATAAATGATTTCAGAATGGGCTAATAAGTTTGCATTCTTTAGGGACAACACAATTTTTTTCTAAGTCCTAGATTCCAAAAGTTTAACTACATCCACAAATTGAGTTTCTACATTTAATTAAAAGAGACCTTGAAGAGACACATATGCAGAATATCCTGAAAAGGTTTACAAATGTCCATACTAGTATCTGCAACAAACGAAATCAACGAGACACCTGCTATTGCCTAATAAGTAAACACTGGGATTGAAGATATTGTCATATCTTCACTGTTATTCAAAACTACTCCAGCCCTTTGAAGTAGTGAGTTCATCAAGTGGTAGTCATGCCTTATTTTAAAATGTTTTGACTTTTTTTGAAAATCATTCATATGCTCTGTTGTTTCATTTTATTATTGCAACAATTATGTGGGTATACATAACAAAAATATTTCTTCCTTTCGAAGGGCAGAAACAAAAGTTCAGTTACCAACATCATCAAGGTAGTTGTTGGTGAAGTCAGATAAGAGACCAGAGTTGTTTTTTATTTTCCCCTGTCTATACTGATTCTTCCTCACCACTCATATATTTATAACCCATATCATGTCTGTGTACTATATACAATGTCAAAACCTCTACCAGCAGAGAAGAAATAATGTAGGAAACATAGAGGTCTATTTTGAAATATCAGAGAAGTAATTGTCTCATATCAATTATTAAATGTTGGAAAAAATAATGCCAAAATATTTGTGAATGATAAAGTTATATAATAAAGTCTTGAAACATGGGGAAATTTTGGATTGTGGGACGTGAAATTGGAGGAAATTTACCTGTATCGAGATAGAACAAGCTCAATATTTTAAAAAGAGAGCAGGTTATAATAATTTTATACTTTTCGGTAGGATTCCAAGAACCAGAACACAACCCAAATGCTGTGTGCCCACTTACACCCTCTCCAGCAAACCTAAGGGCTACCTAGAGGCAACAAAACCACAGCTCTACCAGGTCCCCATAACACGTTGCCTAGGAGCTAAATGGATTTTGACTTTTTCCAGAGGCTTTCCTTATGAAAATGCATTCTAAAGTGACTAAGTCAGGAGCTGTTTCAGGACAAGCTTTATGAACAGTGTGAATGGTGGTCATTCATTCCTCTCCATTTTATCCCTTTGTCCATTGAGGTCTAAATTATTAAATATAACAATACATCCTTCAAGCTACAATTAGATAAATTCGTATTTTTAAGTGCATATTTCTGCTTGAACAAGCCACAGTCTAACTGCAATCAATATATTAGTATGAAGCTTTAGGGAGAAAGAGAGCACTGAGAGTAGAAAAGGGGAAATAGTTATAAAAGTTTGGTGGTGTTGTATGCTGTCAAGTCAATGCCAACTCAAAGGGACCCTACAGGACAAGGCAGTGGAGCAGCTAGTAGGTTTGAAACGCCAACTTTTCGTTTAGCAGCCAAGCACTTAACCACCGAGCCACCAGGGCGCCTCTCAATTATAAAAGTAAAGGACTCAAATATATATTCTTTCTCATTTGGAAGAGGTGGTTAGAAGGCCAAAGAGCTCTGAACATCTGAAGGTATAAAACTAAGCTAAAATAAAGACTGAATATTATGTATGGTGATAATAATGTTGCTATATTAAAATTGCCAGCACCAGCTACTCTTTAAATTTACCTGGGTTAGGTAAATCATCATCATCCTTCTCATCTCTATTGATGGGTGGCACTGGTTGAATAATTGCATCAATATTTAACTTATTTTCAGTTTCTTGTTTTTTTATTGATTACAAATTTACATATAATAAAATGAATAGAAATTAATTATTCACTTCTAGTATTAATAATTATATACAATTAAATGATCAAAACAAGATTAAGAAAATACGAAAATTCTCATCATCCCAGAAACTTTCTTTATGCCCCTTTCAAAAAAATTCTTACAATCCCCTGGATGCAACCACCTTCTGATTTTTATCACCGTATCTTAGTTTTGCTGATTTGGGGACATGATACATACAGTATGTATTCTTTCCTGTCAGTCTTTATTTTCATTCAACTTAATATTTTTTATTTTCATCCCTGTTTTGTGTATCATTTGCTAGTTCTCTTTTACTATTCATTTGTATTCAATTGTATAAATATACTAAAATTTGTTTATCAATTGTGAGGGTGTTGGATGTTTGGTCTGTTTTGCATAGGGTGTTGTTACAAGAAAGGCTGCTGTGAGCATCCTTCTGCAAGCATTTATGGAGATCTAGATTTCCATTTCTTTTTGGAAATTTCCTGGAGTAGGGTTTCTGGTTCATAAAGCTAGGATATGTTTAACTTTTTAAGACACTGCCAAAGAGTTGTCCAAAGTGGTTGTATGACATTAAATTCCCGCCACATAAGAGTTCCAGTTGTTCCATAATTTTGCCAACATTGGGTATTGTCAGATTTTGTTTTCACCTACCACAGTGAGTGTGAATGTCATTCATTTTGGTTTAAGTTTGTATTTCTCTAATGTCTAATGATGTTGAACGCCTATTAAAGTGTGTATTAATCACATATTACCTTCTTTTCTGGGGTATCTATTAAAAATTTTTGCCCATTTTGAACTGGGTTGTTTGTTATTCCAGAGTGATAAGATTTACTTACCTATTTGAAATATAGGTATATTATAGATATTAAAAAGTATGTCTATTTATGTATTACAAATACGTTCTCCTAGTCTATGGGTTAATTATTTAATTTATGAATAGTTTTCTTTCTCCTTCTTCTTCTCTTTCTTCTTCTCTCCTCCTCCTCTTTCTTTTTATGAACCAACAGATTTCATTTTGATGAATTCTGTTCATCATTTTTTGTCTTTTATGGTTATTTTGTTCTTGTTATTCTAAGGAATTTCCCTACCCCAAGATGCAGAAGATATGCCTTTATATTTCTTTTTAGAAGCTTTATATTTCTAGTTCTTATGTTTATGTGCATGAAGCATCTTGAATTAACATTCATGTGAAGAATGAGGTAGAAAAGAAAGTTAATTTGTTTTTCCCATACAAATATCCACTTATTTGGTATTAGCATAATCCTGGCCTCATAAAACAAGTTGGCCAGTGTTTTGTCTCTCTTTTTTCATTTTTTTGGAAGAGTTTTATATTGGTAATTTCTCTTTCTTAAATATCAGATAGACTACGCTGGGACAGCCATCTGGGTCTCAAAATTTCTTTGTGAGAAGTTAGTTTTTGTTGTTGTTTTATTATTATTACAATTTCAATGTATTTTGTAGATATAGGATTACTCAGATTTTCTATTTTTTCATGAGTCAGTTTCATATAGTTCTGTGTTTGAATACATTTGCTTATTTCATTAATTTGTTGATTTTATTATGCTAATATAGCTCATAAACAAACAAACAAAAAAAACCCAAACCCGTTGCTTGGAGTGGATGCTGACTCATAGTGACCCTCTAGAACAGAGTAGAACTGTTCTATAGGGTTTCCAAGGAGCAGCTGGTGGATTTGAACTGCTGACCTTTTGGTTAACAGCCAAGATTTAACCACTGCACCAGTATAGTTATTACCCTTTAATATAAGATAATTAAGTTTTAATGTTTATTCTTTTTTAAAATAGACATTTAATGCTGTGAAATTTTTTCAAACCATTACATTAGCTGATTCTCACAAATTTTGATATGTTGTCTTTTCATTGTCATTCATTTCCAACATTTAAAAATTTTTGTTCTTAAGTCTTCTTTAAATCATTGATTATTTGTAATATATTATTTAAATTTTAAATATTTTGGGTTTTTCTATGTATTTTCTGCTTATTGTTTTCTAATTTAATACCATTGTGATAAAAAAATATACTCTGTTATTTCAGTTATTTGAATCATATCGATACGTATTTTACGGTCAGCATTTAGTGAATGTTCTATACTCAAATGTAAACAAACGTGTATTCAGCAGTGGCTGCAATGTTTTGCAATTGTCCCTTAATAACCTTTTCACAGGTGATGGCACATATATGTTCCAGCTACGTATTCCACCCCTGGAGGTTATTGACAGGCATTTGAGCCACTTTAGCGCATTCTGGCATCATGGCCAATAGTGGTGCAACAGCCTAAAAAACAAGGTAGTTAGTCTGTACCACATTTGAGTGTTGAGAGCCATTCATATGAGGAGATGCTTCCCGGAAGAGTGATTGTGTGAAACTTTGTGTCTTTTGGCTTCTGTACAGTGAGATAAGGCTTGCAAGTATGTTTACTACTTCCTTTGTGGTATTGGAAATGTACAGTTACTGGCATTTGGAAATATTCAAGTAAATGAGTTATTTTGGGGGAGAAAACATTTTTTGGTGCACTTCCTGGGCCATGGGACCAATACGTACCACGTGTGTGATGCGCTTCATGGAACGGAGGATGGATACGGCCTGCTTGTGATTGACATCCCATTTTTTCAAATAATAAAAAACTACCAACAAACAATGATTCAGCATCCATTCCATTAGTGAAAAAACATGGTTTCTCCAAAACAATTTCACCTGAAAAATTCATCCTTTAAAGGGTTAAGTCAAGATGGTAATAGCGTTCTTCATTTCTTTCATATTTTTACTTTTTGCCTGATTTTTCTATTAGTCACTAACAGAAGGGTATCAAATCTTAAAATATTATCGTTAATTTCTTCCTCTGTTCTGTAGACTTTATTGCTCTAAAATAGTTCATTAAGTAGTTCTGTTATTATGTGTACACATTTGGAATTACTATGACTTACTCTATGAATGGACTGCCTTTTCTTTGGCAATAATCTGTATGTTAAAGCCTCCTTCGTCTATTGTTAATATGGCTACGTCAGCTTTCTAATGCTTTGTGTTTGCCAGGTTTACATTCTTTCTATCATTCTAACTTCCAGCTACTCTGTTCTCAATGTTTAGAGTAATTTTTAACAGCATATGATTTGATATTTTTTATAAAGTCATAATTTTTGCATTTCAATTACGCTGTTAAGTCCATCTGCATTTAAGGTGATTATTGATATGGTTGGGTTAAAATCTACCAAGATATTTATTTTATATTTGCTTCTGTTGTCTATGATTTTCAGTTCCTCATTTCCAGACTTCTTTTGATTGAATCAAATTTATTTGTTAGTATTTTACGTTATTTATTGACTTTTTGGAGACCTGGTGGCTCAGTGGTTAAGAGCTCAAGGTAACCAAAAGGTTGGCAGTTCGAATCTACCATCCACTCCTTGGAAACCCTGTGGGACAGTTCTACTCAGTCCTATAGGGTCACTATGAGTCGGAATCAACTTGACAGCAACAGGTTTTGGTATTGATTTTTTAGCTGCATTCCTCTGTGCTACATTTTAGTTGTTGCTCTGGATTGAAAGAATCTTCAACGCATTTCACTTTATCCCAAATAATATTATTCTATATTCCAAACAATGTAAGAAACTGGCAAGAATGTAATTCTATTTACCCTATTCCTGATTTTTCTGATCTTGTTCTCATATGTTTCTACATGTGCCATAACATCATAACAATCAATAGTCTTTTAAAAATGTAGAAATATCTATTTATAAATAATAATTTTAAAAACGGTATTACATATTTACCCACATATGTACCTTTTTCATTGTCTTGAATTTCCTTTTATGTGCAAATTTTGTACAAATGATCCCAAGGCTAGGACATCACAAACTCCAAAGGAACACCTTTGTATTGTAGTCTTTGTGAATGGCACCCCTTGGAGATATGCCTTGTATACCCTAACTGGCCTTACATGGCATTACTACATCCTCCAGATACTATCTACCCTGTCTTTTCTAATTTCATTTCCAATTCCCAATCTCATTAACTTAAACTTATTTTTTTTTTTTTGCCTCAACTATTCTTTCCTTTTATGTTAACCATTGTCAAAATACTTTCTACCTTTGGAATACTTCTGTAGTATGTAACATGCTGTTAGTTGTCATCAAGTCAATTCCAACTCATGGAGAACACAAGCGTGCAGAGTAAAACTTCTCCATAGGGTTTTCAGAAGCAGATTGCCAGACTTTACTTCCAAGGCACTTCTGGATAGGTTTGAACAAACAACTTTTTGATTAGTAGTCCAGGGCTTAACCATTTGTGTCACCCAGGGAATCTGAGCATGTAAGATAGAAACATAAAAATTAAATTAACCTCTGAAGACATTATTTTACCAAGCAAAGTTTTCATCTGTAAATTAGTAAGTTACTGCATGTAATTAAAGACAGTTATTTTTCTCCATCCTCTTTCTTATCTGCAAATATGTTCTTATATCAGGCATTAAATGTTAAATACAATTTTTTGTTCTTACTAAAATAAATAAATTAAATGACTAAGCTAAATTCATTCCCAATAACACATAATGAGACATTCAAGCAAATTTTCCCCCAAATTAGCATATACTAGATCTCTCTAGACAGTACCAAAAGTTCAACAAAACTAAGTATCATAATCACTTAAAAAAAACCACAGTGGAGTGTACTAAATAACTGATGTATGTAAATATATAACATTTACCTTTTCTTGTTTTGTAATATATGATAATTCGCTGTCATGAGGTAATTGAACAAAACCTTCTGTCTTGGTCATCTAGAACTTCTATAACAGAAATACCACGAGTGGATAACCTCAACAAACAGAAATTCATTCTTTCATGGTCTAGTAGGTTACAAGTCCAAATTCAGGATGTCAGCTCCAGGGGAAGGCTTTCTGTCTCTGTTGGCTCTGGAGGAAGGTCCTAGAGATGCATCAGTCTTCCCTTGGTCTGGGAGCATCTCAGAGCAGGAAACTCGGGTCCAAAGGACGTTCTCTGCTCCAGGCACTGCTTTCTTGGTGACATGAGGTCCTCACGTCTCTCTGCTTGCTTCTCTCTTTTATATCTCAAAAGAGATCGGCTTAAAACAGTATCTAATCTTGTAGATTTCATCAATATAACTGCCGCTAATCCATTTTATTACATCATAGTGATAGTATTTACAATGCGTAAAGAAATTGTATCAGGTTACAAAATGGTAGACAATCATACAGTGCTGGGAATCATGACCTAGCCAAGTTGACAGATATTTTTGGGGGATACAATTCAATCCATGATATTTTCCTAATGATGTTTTGAAAACTTAGAAAGACTTATACATATTACCAAGAAAATTTAGTATCTTTAATATAATTAGTGTCCAGTGATTTAAACAATTTAAAAAACCATAATGACAATTATGTATAAATAATTCATAGGCTGTAACTTTTTAAAGCTATCTTCCTTAAAGCCCCAAGTATATTAAAATTTCTGACAGATGTATTTATGGCTTGCATGCAGCATGTTTTATCCACAAAGCATTTTATAATTCACACAATATCATGAGAAAGCCATTAATATTATTGTCTCCTTAATCTTGATGGGGCTATTGAAATATATGAATTTCAAATTCCCCTATAGTGGTACAAGCTCCTCTAGGAAATCAGTAAAATGCAATAACAATATAGCAATCCTTTCCCCTATGTTTCTAAATCATCCCACTAAGACCTACAGATCCTTACATTTCTAAATTAAATAAGAAATATAAATATTACAAAATTATATTTTATATTAATAACCAAAGTTCTTTGTATCTTATTTTTCTTGAAAAATATGACTTACTCTAAATAATAGGTTATAGGAGAAAAAAATTGTACTGGTAAGTTATTGTTTCTATTTCTTTTAGTGATACTGCTGAATAATATCTCAAAACAGATTCTCATCCAAAAGTTGGAGATGGGGATATGTATTAGTTTTATTTGGATA
The DNA here is from genome assembly GCA_030035585.1 of Dugong dugon. Taxonomy (NCBI): domain Eukaryota; kingdom Metazoa; phylum Chordata; class Mammalia; order Sirenia; family Dugongidae; genus Dugong; species Dugong dugon. Next base: position 42,699,191 of record CM057477.1, on the reverse strand, counting down.
CAAAACTCTCACTCATAATAAGAACTCTCAACAATGTAATTGTTACCCATTGGAGTTAAGACCTTGTTACTATCCCTAAAGATGGCTGCCCTTGACAATGAAATTAGGGATTCTCTCTCAACTAGAATTGAGTAAGAGATCAGGATGAAAACAAATTTCCCCAACTCTACATATATTATTGACACACTCTTCAGAAGCATAAAGAAGTGGTATATACCTCGAAATGAAAGTATCTATAGTCTATCAACACTGCATTATAGAGTCAAATTCCAATCCACCTTTGCTTCTTACTTAGGAATGAGCCACTGTAGTTCTCTTTCCTTTTAATATTATATGCAAAACTCTTTGATAATGAACAAATACTTTCTTGTATTGACTTCCAGAAAGTTGTTGTGTCAATAAATAGCTAACAATGCTTTACATAACGCTACTAGATTGTTTATGGTGTGTGTGTGTGTATACACAGGTCTAATGCATGTTACCTAATACACATAGGTTTACTTTATATTACCTGAAAGTAACATGTTATAAAGTTTCCAACTCTACTTAGTCCAAAACTTTCCTCTCCAATTATTTTCAAATGTTATAGATGTTTTAATTATTTATTCTATATATTCTACTACCACTGTATTCTTAATCATTGCTTTTATTCACTTCAACATTTTACTGCCATTTAAATCAGCTCATTTCTTAAGACCAAACTTAACATAATGATTAGGTCAGAGGCATAAAGTGGGGCTGTGTGTAGAAGGGTACTTGCCCCATGGTGCAAGTCCAGGTTGGGGGTGGGGGAGGCAAATGAGCTTTGGAATGACATTCTGAGACACCACAAATATGAAGGGTGTCTGACTCAGTGGGACAAGAGGGAGGAAGGTGTTTCCACTGATGCATTACTATCAACATGTGTTAATCTTGAAATTGGGGGTAAGCACAACTTAGAGATTGTCCCTGAGTGCTTTTACCCTGGCTACGTCACTGGATTAGGTAGTGCCTTATATGATCTGAGAAACTGTTCAGATTTTTCCCTAAGCATAATGTAAGGTAACTGAAATATTATAAGTAGGGAATAACATGAGCCTTCTAGCTACTATATGGAAAATGGATTTAGTTTTGCAAGAGTGTATTTAAAGAGAAAGGAAATCAATTAGGCTACTGCAGTAGTCAGAATGAGAGACGGACATGATTTGGTTATGCACGGTAGCAGGAGGGATGAAGCCATGTGGATACTCAGGTTATATTTAAAGCTAGAATCAGTTATGTTGTAATTATATGGAACTTATTGATAGATCAACTATGGAGATAGTAAAAATAAATAAATATACAAACAAATCCAACAGTTTAATACTTGAGCAAATGCGTAGTTATTATGAAAACCTAGATGAAGAGCAGGTTGGATTTAGTAAGAGGGTTGGTAAAAATTAAAGTGGTTACTTGTCATACACAAACTTTAAAATATTGAATTTTACATTAAGCACTGAATGTACTAGCAATTGTTGGTGTGAGGTAGAAATCAAAGTTGAGGTGTGTATCAGACATTCAAGTAGAAATCTGAATTTGGAAGTTAGAATTCATGAGCTCAAAAGACCGATCATCACTAGAGATATAAATTTATGCTATAAAGAAATAAAGAGTACTTAAATACATAGACTAGCTAATACCATTCAAGAAGGGAAAGTCGATAGAGAAAAACTTGGTGCCTAAGACTGAGTCCTGGGACATACCATCACTTAGAGTGGTAGAAAAGGAGAGGGGGCATTTAAATTAATATTAACTACTTCAAATTTACATATTGTGACACATTAATTTGTACTGGTATCTTAGAGTTATCAAGATATCATAGAAAAATTAATTCTTAAGTTTTTTATAGAGACAAAGAATAGATTACATCAAATACATGAAATTAAATATTCAAAAATGTATATTTTATAAAGTGAGATATATTTGTAATGAGGTATCTACCAACATTCATGTGAAATATAGTATGTAATTATAATGGTAAAATTTTCAAACAAGTTGAATGATGATAATCTTACAAACAAAAAATCATATTTAATTTATAAAAAGAAAAACAATTAAGAAAAACCTGTTCTGCATGTTTACGTAAGTGTGTGTATATGTGTCTGTGTGTGTTTGTGCACGTATACTTAGCTGGTACTAACATAGAATTTTCAAAGTGGATCCAAGGCCTTCGGTGACAGTTTGATATATAATACAGCTGGCATTTTAGATCAGTGTAGAAATAGTCTAATAGTCAATAAATATAATTCAATCTCTACCTCACATCATGCACCAAAACAAATGCTGGTGTATCAAGGACTTAATGTGAAAGTCAACATTTTAAAAGCTTGTGTATGACACAAAACAATTTTTAAATTTTAGAAGAAAATATGAGAGAATATCTTTATGACCTTGCAGTAGTGAAAGATTTTATAAGCAAGACAAAAAGCCAAGCCATGCATGATAAGAGTGATAAGTTTAAAAACATTAAAATTAAAATTATATTCACTAGACTATACCGTCAGACAATGAAAATATAAGCCTTAAACTGGTAGCACACACTTGCAGCATATATAACATTGTAGGATGCAAACGGAGAAAAAAAAGGACTCCTAAAGTTAATAAGAAAAAGATAAACAACCTAGAAACAAAATACAAATAGGATTTAATAATAGGTGCACAAACTACTTTTAGTAGTTAGGAGAAGTCAAACTAAAACTACAATTGGAAATTATTTTGCACCAAACAAGTTAGCAAAAAATAAAAATCTGATTATGCCCGGTGTAGGGCAAGATGTAAATCAATGGGATTTCTCATACATTGCTAGTATGATATAAATTGGTGTAATATATTTGAAAAATGACTTTGTATTCTTATGCATTTATTCTATGATCTGAAAATAGATTTCAGATTATATATGTTATTAAAAAAACTTCCAAATGTCAGGAGGAGACAAGAACATGAATACATCGTTCAACAGAGCAAAAATTGGGACAGTCCTAATGTCCATCAGCAGCAGTGGAATGGCTAAACAAGTTAGGGCATTTTCATACAATACAATACTGTAAGTTGTGAAATGAGTAAAACAATGTAATGCATATCAACACTGAAAGATCTCAATCTCACAATATAAAAAAAGAAACACTGTGTATAATATGAAACATTTTGCATAAAATTCAAAAAAACATACATATGTAGTAAAATCGTTAAAAAGTCAGAATATTAATCATGTGAAATGGATAGATTTTCCTTCTTGATAAGTAAAGAGTGATGCAGTTCTTTAGGAACATACTAAATATTTCTATTTTTTGGTGATTTTCCATTTCCTAAGCTTAATATCGAGTACTTGGGTGTTTACTACTTTATCATTATTTAACCTGCATAAATCTTTTTTGTAAACCCTTTCGTGTGTAGGATGTATTTATAGCGAAAACGTTGAAGTATACATGAAATACAATAAATTAAAAGCAGTGAGTGTAGACTGCGGGAAGACGGCATTTTAATTTGTCTATAAGAGACTTGATCATACCGGAAAACAAGAAAAAAGAGAGTTCGAGATTTAAGATTACAGAAAAGGATAGAGAAAGTTCCATGAAGAAACTGAAGGCATTTAGCACACAGGCGAAATTGGCGTCTCAAGTAAGCGGAGAAACATTTTTCTAATGAGCTAAAATGGAAGGTTGTAAAGATAGTCAATGTAAATACACTTTTAGGTGGGGCAGTGTATAGAGGACAATGAAGCTATCATTACCTGATGCTACCATTTTCCCATGGGAAACAAAAGGTAATATGCTTGAAAGAGAATGAGGGCAGAAACAAGGAATCAAAGATATGGGTGAAAATCGAAAACACTACAGAAAATAAATGAAGAAGAAACAGATAATGGAACATATGTGCAGGTATTATTGAGGATAAGGATCAGGTTTGCGTACGCGCCATCAAGTCGATTTCAACTCAAAGTGACCCCGTATGAATGACTAAGTAGAACTGCCGCATAAAGTTGCCTAGGCTATAATCCTTACAAGAGCAGATTGTTCGGTATTTTCTGCCATGAGATTCTTACTGCGGACCTTTCCGTTCCACAGACCTTTCAGTTAGCAGCCCAGCATTTAGCTATTGCTCCACCAAGGATCCTTAAACCTCTAAGTCAAACACGTTGCGGGCCGGTCGATTTTGACTCAGAGCAACCCTATAGGACACAGCAGAACTGCCTCATAGGGTTTCCAAGGAGCAGCTGGTGGATTCTAACTGCCGACCCTTTGGTTAGCAGCCATAGCTCTTAAACACTGCGCTACGAGGGCTCAAAAAAAAAAAAAAAGAAAGAAAAAAAAAAAATCTTGAGCTGCTTATCCACATAAATTTACATTTACCATCTACCTCAACCGATTGTATTCACTGGTAGTTAGATAAAGAGATTGATGCTTCAGTACCCTTCTTTTAGTCCACAAATCTCTTATACTGCATTTTGAACTTGCCTTCTGAATTTTTATCATTCTTTTCTTCTTTTAGGATTGTCATTAATATCTATTTTAATAAAGCTTTTTTCTTTTTAATCTTTATTCCTCATAAAATGTGCCAATAGGAAGAAATCAACAACATGAGTGGCTCCAAAGCTTGGAAGAAACTGTTTATACATTCAGTTTTGCCACATCCTTGTTTTATGGTATGGAAAAAAAACATTTAATCTCTCTTGACTGGACATTTATCCATTAATTAGTATAGCAGTATTGGCTCTGTCACCTTCATAAACTTGTTAAGGAACCAATGAGATCATGTATGTCAGAGAAGAATGGAAATGCAAAGCATTATAAAGTTTATGATTCTGGTTGTTATTATTTGCCCTTGAGCTGGCTCAGACCTTATCTATAGTAAAGTCTTATTATTATGTATAACAGAAGGGAAACATTGCCTAGTCCAGCACCATCCTCACAATCATTATTAGTATGTTTAAGTCCATTGTTGTTGCTATTGTGTCAATCCATCCCATTGAGGGTTCCCCTCATTTCAGTGACCCTTTGCTTTACCACACATGAGGTCTTGAATTTCTAGTGACTGGTCTTTCCTGATAATGATTCCAGATAAAAAAAAAAACAAAAAACAAACCTTTTGCCGTAGAGTCGATTCCGACTCATAGCGACCCTATATGGCAGAGTAGAACTACCCCATAGTTTCCAAGGAGGGCCGAGTGGATTCAAACTGCCGACATTTTACTTAGCAGCAGTAGCACGTAATCACTATGCCACCAGGGTTTCCATGATCTGAATAGTAGGCGCTAAATACTAAGGAACTTATCAGGAGAGATTAAGGGAACTAAACATGAACTAAGATTCTTTATACAGATAAGTTTGAGTTCACATTAACTTTGAGCCATGCTTGATTTCCAAATTATTCAGAGATTCAGTTTTTACTGAACCATTGCAGTGTTGGTATGTCTTTGATATAAAAAAATCAGATAAATTAATTTTTTCCAATTTATATATCTTCATTTTATTCAGTAAAATGTTAAACTATCTTTGTAGCTTCACTTATTTTTTAATAACATATTCCCCTTCTTATCATTGTACATAGTTTTTCATGAAATGTAAATTAGTCTCAAATAAAAACGTGTAAAACAAGTTTGGTTAGGATTTTCAGAAAGAGAGTTACTGCTTGATGAAATAAATAAACAGTAGATGGTAACTACAATGTTTTAATACAGTGTCTACCATTTTATCTTTTTTATTTTTTTCAGGAAACTAGTATAAACATACTATAAAAAAGTTATTTGGGGATTGTTCAGTAAATGGCTTTGCTTATGCAATTTGCCACTTATAAAATTGTTTTGTTATTTTTTTGTTACCTAGGTTTTTAAAACTTATATAAATCATGAAATATATATGATATGTTGTTGCTGTGGGTTGCCACTGAGTTGATCCCAACTCATGAGAACCCATGTGTGTCAGAGTGGAACTGTGCCCCATAGGAACCATAGGAAGCCTCTGCCTAGTAGTTGAGTGTATGTGTGTGTGTATATATATATATATATATTTATACTCATACACACACGTAGCCATATTTTTCTATATGTATATATACATATAGCCATATTTTTCCAAAATATAACTTACAAAGATTCTATCATGTTTGTAAAGCTACCTTTTTCCATGTTGAAAATAATCACCATGACAAGACATTAAGAATCATGTCCTTAAGAACACATTATAGAAGATAGCCCAAATACTTCTTCTAAAATTTGCATTCTAAAATGTTTGTTCTATCACCTTGCTCAGAAAGATAGAGTATAAGCCATGAACACCTTAGTCCTGAATTCATTTCCTCAAAGGATAATGAGTTTCTCAATTCGGTTTTCTCATATTTAAAATCATTTATCCGTCACCTGCTGCAGGGGGCACATGGTTACATGCAAGAAAATAATTACAGCTTTAAAAACATTCTTTGGACAATGTGAATTATCCTTTCCTACTTATCTGCATTGTTCCATACATGTAGCAGAACAAGTTTAAATAAGGTTAGAGCTGCAATTATTTATTGTTATTTTTTTGAATTATTTTGTACCTAACACAGAAGATTAAACATAATCAGCTCCAGCTAGAAAAACTTCTACAGTATGTCAAGGACAATAAGTTCACGAATTGACTTTACCTGCTATTCATGTGGCGTATGAACAGAAGCAGGCAAAGCAGAATTTAATTAGTGAGTCTCATAGTAGGAATAAATCGGAAAAAAAAATAGATTACTGACTGCATTGAAAGTGAGTAGCATGCTTAGCTGTCAACAATTGAGCAGAAGTGGTTTCTTTGGTCACAGAGATTTTGATTTTATTAAATTATCTTACGTGGTGTCTAAATTTGCATACAATTTTAAGTATAAATGTAAAAGTCTGATTTTTATTATACTTATAAATTGGAGACTTTTATTACCCAAAAATGATACAATGACAAGTATTTACACTGAAAAACTAAAGGATTACAATATTTGCTGAAGGCTTTTATAGGTCCAAGGAAGCAAGCAGAGAAAGCAAAAATACAAAAGAAAATGTAGTTTCCTTCTCTATAAAACTAGACTAGCAAAGCAGTCGATATCTAACTTAGTGACGTACATTTCAAGATATTTCATCATACATATGTAATTATCACTTACTGCCTTATTAAAAAAATGAAAGAACTTTCAAAATAGAAAATCAAGAACTTTAAGTGCCAATATTTTGCTAGTAACCCTTAGAGTTAATCTCTATAAAGGGTAAATGCTGTAATAATTTTTCATTATGGTTTTTCATTATGGTAAACTGAACTTGTACATTGACTTAGCAATGATATAAAGAAGAGCAAACACACACACTCATTAAAATTTTCTGCAAAGTCTGATGAATAATTTGCCTCATTTGCCACTACATCCTATTCCTGAGATTTAGGATTAGAATATAACCTCAGTTTTCACTTACGTTCCTTATCTCTTGCCTTTCAATTGACAAATAGCCTAGTTCATAAGTCATACAGAAATAACTCAGTTTTCAGTTTGCTTTGTACTGTATGAGGAATCTAAATAAAACAGATTCATATGTTTATACATTTATTTTACAGCACTTACAGTGTCCAATGTAAGTGCAATCACTATTAATAAATGTGTAAGGGAGTACATTTTCCTAAAAATAACAAAACTATATATGGAGATAATATGAAAATAATCATAAAACCAGAGTAGGAAATATGTGTCATCCTAAGCAAAATTCCATGGAAGTATTGAAAGAGAGATTCATTCTAAATATTCTGGTGAAAGGACAGAATTGGGAAAGAGTTTAGAAGAAAGCAACATTGAAATATTCTTAAGGCTATGTAGTTTTCAATACATATATAGGAGAAAGTCATTTTAGTTGAAGGAATAGCATGAGTAAATATGTTTACATGTGTGTGTGTAGAACTTTTTCTATTTTGTATAACAGGGCGATTCAGGGTACTTTCAGAAGTATTATTTTTGTTAATTATTAAAACAAGTTTTTGTGAATTGGAAAGCAATGTGGAGTTGGTAATTAGTAATTATATATCGTCCTGAGCACAGGACTTACGGTCAGATTATGCAAGACGTAGAATAACTAGCTAAATAGTTAGGGCTTTATTATTTAAGCAATAAATAGGTAAGGGTTTTAAGCAGGTCTGTTTTTCAAAAAACGTAATTCTGGCACCATAGGAAGGGTGATAGAATGAAGGCAGATAGTCAGACTATTATGAAAATCAAGCACACAGTACCATCTATGAACTTACACATACCTACACAAACACACGGGCATGTAACACACACACACACAGAGTTGCATTAGACTCTAATCAAACCTAGATTTAAATATCCGTGAACATGCAATCGACAGGAAATACAGGGGAAGGAGGAATAAGTCAACCATCACCAGCTGGAAATCATCAGCCAAATCCAAAATGCAGCATATTCATCAGGATAACTGGCCTGTTTTCTTGAACAACATCAATGGTGTGGAAGAAAAATATGGAAGAAAAAATACTGACTGTTGCAGCAAAGTTAAATAAGAATTAAAAGAGAATTTAGGGGCATAAATGAATATAAAAATTGGACTTCATTTGAATTCTAATTCAAATAAGAAGTTCTTGTAATAGATACTAATAGAACTAATAGATGCTAATAGAACATACTAATAGAAGTGTGGAGGAAGTATGAGAAGATATTAAGGAATTATAAATTTTTGAGATGTGACAGTGTCATTGTGGTTATTTAAGAAAAATGTTCTCTTTTGCAGAGGCATACAGAAGCAAACACTCGATTAGAAAAAGAAGAAGAAATGGATATGAGTTCTGCAGAATCAAATGGAAGAAACAAATATGGCAAAGTGTCAATGTTTGTTGAGTATGGCTGAGAACACATACATAAGGGTTCATTTTTAAATTGGAAATTAGCATAATAAAAAAATCACAAAGGCACTTTTGTTATACAATCACATGATACTTGTCTGAACAATGACAATAAGAATGGGAAATGAGAATAAAAGAAGTAATACATAAAAAAGCATTGGCAAAGTTTCGAGGGGAAAATAACCCAAGACGTTGTTAGTTGCTGTCAAGTCAATTCTGACTCATAGAGACGTCATGTGTGTCAGAGTAGAGCTGTGCATCATAGGATTTTTTTAAGGCTGTGACTTTTTGAAAGCAGATCACCGGGGTTGTCTTCCAAGGCTCCTCTGGCCGGGTTCAAACCGCCAACCTTTCAGCTAGGAGGTGAGCGCTTAACAATTTGCACCACTCAGGGACTCTAACCCCAGATAGGGAACCAAAAATAAGAGCAAGCTTCAGGGATAAGAGTTTCATTTTGGAATTTAAAATTAAAGTGCCCACAACTCCTATTTCCCTCATCCAAAACTGTTCCTCCTGCTGTCTTTTCCATCTCAGTTTATCACAACTGCATCCTTGCAGTCTTTCCAGCTAGAAAACTTGAAATAATCTTTGTATTCTCTCTTTCTGTCACACCTCACAACCTCACAATCTGTGTTTTGTTTTTGCTGTCTTTAAAATATCACCAGAGCCCACCACTTCCCACCATCGCTACTGTTGCCATCTTGGTCCAGGCTACTATCTATCATTTCCTGTCTGGACTGTGTGTGTGGCTATTATTAGTAGACGAGTCAGAGTAATTATTTTTAGACATGAATTGAACTATGTCACACGTTTGTTCCAAACCCTCTAATGATTCCCCTTTTCCCTAAGGATAGAAGCTGACATTTTTACAATAGTTTACAAAGACCTAAAGGATCTGACTCTCTTTTACCTATCTCCTCTTCTACTAATCGCCCCGTTATACAGGCCACAGTGGCCTCTTTGCTGTTCTTTAAATATACCAGAAATACTACTGAAACAGGTCCTATTCAATAAATGTACCCGATTCCAGAAGTTTCTCTCCCCAGATAGATATGCATAGGTTGCTTTTCTCACCTCCTCTGTTTTGTTCCAATGACAAGTTCTCAGTGAAACTGACTTCCATGCCCTGACAGTCCACACCCCCATACACTGCTTGATTTGATTTGATTTTTTAGACTAGTAACTATCAATTTCTAACATAACTTAACAGCTAATTCTATTTTCAGTCCCCCAATAGAATATTATCTTAATAAAGACAGGGATTTTTTTTCTTTTTTCCTATTAAATTCCCAACTATCCCCAGTGCCTAACAGATCACTGGGTACATCAAACGTTTGTGATAAATATTTGTTGATTTAATATGTTAAAAATCATTAATGGGAACCTCTGTAGTAGATCATTGGAAGCTGGGGTTTAGAATGCAGGAATCAGAGTTGCAGATGAATATTTAGGAGTCATTGGTGAACAATATGGATTTTAAACCAAGGATCTAAGAACAAGGCAGGACCTCCAAAATAACTAGAATTAACTAGGCTGAGAAATAGGTATTCAGTGAATAAAACATCTATCATTAGAATTCAATGTTAAATATGTTAACTACTGTTATTTCCCATTTAAAGAAAAATTACTAAAAATTTATTGTAAACCATTTTGGGAAGATGCATTTCCTTGAACGCCTTTAATGTTTCCCCATTATTTTCTTACAGATGGTTAGCAAATGCTAAAAGTATTTATAGTAAAATGACTGACTAATTCCAATATTAAGAAAGAAAAACTAATTTCTTAACACGGATGCAGAACTAAAACTTTTGGATAGATGACGTAGCTATCATTTCTAGTATTTTTATATATTTTTTATTTTACTAATGTAAAAAAAAATTAAGAAGACACATATCTACTGTTTAAAAAAAAAAAATCTGGGCTTTCCTGGCATATACTGAATGAAATTAAATGTATATCCTAGAGAACAAATTCATATAATTTTATTATCGAGTAGGAACAATCTGTATTTTTCTGAAACATTTCAAAATGGGATATGAATATTCTTCCTACCAAGCCTGTTAACCAGCTCTCCTACATCATTGTCAAAGGTGCATTGGAACCTAAATTATCTACAAGAGATACTAAGGAGCTGTTGCCTTGGCACTATTAATCTGAGCTAAAAGTTTCATGTTAACATTCAGAATATAATGCATAAAGATTTTATAATATTTGAATAAAGCAAATATTCTAATAAATTCTATATTGAAATGGGTAAAGTACAATTTAAAAGTTATACACCCACTCTTCACTTATCAATATAGTTAGGTTCCAAAGACCAGGTTGCTATGTGAAAATCAATGTTATTCAAAAGTGAAGTATGACTACATCATATTGTAACTGCCAAATTACATCATTACATAACTGCTGAACCTCTGAGAATCGTGGCCCAGCCAAGCTGACCCATAACCTTAACCATAACAGCCAGTGTTACTCTTGCCTCACACCTCAATCTTCCTTTGTGTCGTTAATGCACAAAATAGTCAGATAATAGATTTTTTACTATTGTCATAAACGCGAAATGTTGACTAACAAGATAGTTGATAAGTGAGGAATAGGTTTCTAGAGTAGTAAATGAAAGGGTAACCTTGAGAGTTGTATGCTAGGATTGTAAAGTGTTCTGTTTAATTAGGTGGGAATCAGAATTTTAAGAGATGTTCCTACATGATACAGAGATTAATTTGCTTCACTGGAAAGTGGTGATGACCTATGTGATAATCTCTGTAACAGGCTCTGAGGTTTTTGAAAGGCTAGGTTAATTTTTAATGGTTATAAGTCATCTTAAAGTTACAATTAGTAACACAGAGACCATTTAAAAGGTGACTATGAAAACTATAAAGCTACAATGGTTCTTCATTTTTGAAAAATCAAGAAAAATAATTCAGAAATAAAATACACTTGTTAGGTAATGTTGAATCAGTTCCAACTCACAGCGACTCTATATACAACAGAGCGAAACACTGCCTGGTCCTGTGCCATCCTCACTATCGTTGGCTATGTTTGAGCCGTCATTGCAGCCACTAGGTCAATCCATCTTGTTGAGGGTCTTCCTGTCTGTCACTGACCCTCTACTTTACCAAGCACAATGTTCTTCTCCAGGGACCGGTCCCTCCTGACAATATGTCCAAAGCAAGTGAGACAAAGTCTCACCATCCTCTCGTCTAAGAAGCATTCTGGCTGTACTTTTTCCAAGACAGATGTGTTCATTCTTCTGGCAGTCCATGGTATATACTTAGGTAATTAAAATTCCAGGTGACATTACAAGAAGGTCTACTGGCTACCTCTGGCACAGATTGTAAAGACATATTAACAATATATGATAAAGTTAAAACTAGACATACTGGACTGAAGTAGAAGAAAGTTATATTTATCTTAGATACTTGGAAAACTTTTTGACAGTAAGGTCAATTGAAATGTAGAAAAGTTTTACTAATGAGGTAGATATAGCAAAGTCACTAAACTTCTTTAAATAAAGTTTAGCCATATTAATGAAAATGGTAGGAGAGTTCTTGTTTGGACTAGACATTTCTTCCAATCATTGCATTTCCTTCCAACCTTATTACCTGGAATTTTCTATAAGCTACCAGTCTCCAGATAACTGGCATTTTCCAATGACAGTCCTTAATCTTTCTGTCTACCCTAGTACATCTCTGTTAAGAACAGTGAGAATCATACACTCAAACATTTAAAATCTTGGTTTGCATCAACCATAAAGTTTAACATGAAAAATTATGGTACACACAAACACACACACACACACACACGAAAAAACAATAAGGTAAAATGATAACATTTAAAGTAAATCGTTTAATCTCTATGATCAAATTTCTTACAGTTTACACACATCTGGCAGAAGATGTTAAACAGTATATAGGTGCAGTTCAAAATACATCTTTAAAAGAATTACTTTCTATCACGAACAGATAATCATTGTATTCATATACTAGGATCGAGTTTTAAATTTCTACTGTATTTATGTAAAAAAAAGAAAAAGAAAATAACAGCTAAATGATCATAGACTTATATCAGTCTGTAAACATTACAAATTAAGTGTTATATAATCTGTAAACCACAGATTTGAAAAACATGATTCAAAATGTTAATAATACTAATGCAAATGAATAAATATAAAGAGAATTTAATCAGGTCTAAGTTAAGTCTCTCAAGGATATTAAGGAAGTGTCTAAAAGAGAGATGTGAGGGAAAATAGTATGGTTCTATCTGTCTCAAAATAAAGGAAAAATTGGAAATTATACAGTTATTTTAAATAACATTACACTTCAGGTACATAATTCAGAAACGAAAGTCCAGTTTCTTTCAATTATTACGACAAAAAGTTTATTCCTTTTTTAACAGCACATCTTTTTACATTTAAAGACAAAAAGACAATGTACCAAAGATTTACTAAAATTCAATAATGTTTATTAGCAACTAAATCAAGGCACTAGAGGTTGCTTTATGTGCACATTACATTCATTCCTTCTACAACTGCTTATTTATTAAGTCATTTTCTCAGGCACTATTGTGGGCACCAGATAAATAAAGACGAAAAATATAAGGGCTTCATAGAGTTCAGAAGCAAGTCAGTTTCAAATATAATTTGTAAGTAAATTTTACCCACTTTTATTTAAGTATGCCTTCAAAAATAATTTTTTCTTTACCTTTCATAGTTTCTCTTCATATATGTAAAAGAAACTACAATATTATTGACCTATCATGGGGATGACTCAGGACTGGTAGCATTTAGTTCTGTTGTGCATGGAGTTGCCATAAATTGGGGACCAATTCCATGGCAGCTGACAACAACGTCATTATTGACCATAATCCACATATTCCCTGGTAATAACTATGTGGTTAGGCCCAGTACTGAACATTTTATATACATTGCACTCCCCAACGCTCTGTGAGTGCTGCTTTATACAGACGCTGAAGCTAAGAGAGGCTTGCAACTTGCCCAATGGTAAAATGGTGTTAATTGTCATGTACATAAGTTCAACCAATTCCTAACCTTTCCTTAACTCTTTCACTATATCCTGCCAGTCACGAATTAACTAAAATGTCAGCGAAGCTCCCAGAGCAAACACCTCATGGTATTTGAAAATTCCCTATCACAGTTATTTTATATATTGGATTGAGGCATAATTGGACACGTCTGCTTCCAAACATATATTTAAACATGATTCCTGGTGGTGAAACGGTTAAGAGCTTGGCTGCTAACCAAAAGGTTGGCTGTTCGAATCCACCAGCCTCTTCTTGGAAACCTTTTGGGGGCAGTTCTACCCTGTCTTATAGGGTTGCCATGAGTCAGAATCAAATGGACATAAACTTTTTTTGGGGGATGGGGGTTTTATGTTTAGTTTGTATATAGTATCAGTCATTATGCAAGAACTTGTTGAAACTAGACACCATTGTGCTTGATTGAAGAAATAGCTTTGAAAATTTTTTTCTTTTTACATGAGAATATAGAAAATGGTAGTTTTTTTTAATTTTTAGTAATGGTAAAAAGTATGGTAGTTAATCAGCCATTTTTTCCCTCCCTGACTACAGGTGGTCAGGGCTCTTTGCTTGGGGGAGTGACTGTCCTTTACAGAATCTGTTGCAATCTGAAATTCTGCTTTTTCACCTGGCTGCACAATACCTTTGCTGCTCTGATTGCTCCACACTGAGTTGGTCTTTCCCTTGACATTATTTCCCACTATTCTGCAGCTATGCTTCATTACATGGGATTGTTCTTCAATGTGTCTGCTGCATGTTCCTTCAGTGTGCCCCATTTGAGATCTCCCCACTTCAGCTCACCATACAACAGCTGGCCAGGTATCCTGCTGTCATCCATTTTTCACACTTGCTCAGTCCAGTGGAGCTGCACTGTAGCAAGCAGAACTCCGCTGCTGTTGGGTTGGCTGTATTCCAGGACTTTGTGTTGGTGGATGTGTTCCTCCTTGAGAGGCTAACTAAAATCAATGTTAAACATAATGACCAATATTTTGCTCATTTTTTTTATTATGGCATATTAGTTAAACATCTATATGCCTTTATAGTCTACATAATCCTTCCTATTAATCAAATTTAATCAAATATTTTGTTTGAGAACATATTCCACTTAGCATAATTTAAAATAGAGCTATATTAATACATTAGAAAATTGAACAACCCATATAGATACCTTTACCTTGCACTCTGTAAAATGTATTAATTAAAAAAAAAACTCTGGTAGATTATTCAAAAATTCTGTAATGTATAATTGTACAAAAAGTAGTGAGTAGCAACTATCCATTGAAAAAACTCAAGGTTATACCAGACAAAACACATGGAAAACCATAAATATTTTCATAAGCTTTTGTTAAGATATAGAAAAATATTCAGAATGTTAACATGTATTTTGGAAAGCCAGCACTAAAAAACCTGATATTAATAAGCAAAAATGTATATCTAGTCACTAATATATTTAAGATCAGTTTATGTATTATTGTGAACTCCAAACATAGTGACATATCTAAAAATTGTTGCTCTGTGAAACTACCTTGGTGCATAAACGATTCCACAGCTCACTTGATATCCAATTTCCCCACAGTTCCATATAAAATACCGATAAATTATAGTTAACATGAAATGGCCAAACACATAAAAGTGAGACCATTAGCATTTTCATTCATATTCAGTGTATGATGAATTTTGTTAGTTCTCTTATACGAGAAGATGTGATAATAAAAACAGAATACGATTGAAATTGCTATGTTAGAAACTTAAGTGGATAGAGCACGAGTACTATGGGAAGAGGTAGTGCCAGATGGAAAAAGTACTGAAGAAATAAAATATAGTTATGGATTTATTGACTATGACAGTATTAAGCACACCATATTGGTATGCAATAGACGATTTAATTAAAGTAAATTATATTGCTTTTTTGACTAAGAGCTGATCCTCATTTATCATTGGTGCTATATATTTAATTCTGCATCTGCACCATCATTAAAGAGAAATAGCCTTTATGGAAATTATAGTTTGTTTATTTTCAATGTGTTTGTTTGTCTTTATTCTTAATAGTGGTCAGTAATTTATAGGAATCAGTAGACTCTAATCCCAGTACTCCCTGCTTCATGAAATAAATGACAATTCTTGTCTGTACTATGTTGAAGCCTGAGCTATTGCTTAATGAAATCTTCATATCTTCTGTGAAATTTATAGCTGTCACTTTAAAGAGTTCTACCAGTTTTTGAAATGTTTGAATATTATGTATTTACAGCTGTTGCAGAAGATACAGGTTTGGAGGGGATGCTTCTGCATACCAGAGAGTTAATTTGAAGCTTAAAAATTAAAACCACTAACTTCTTACAGGAAAAATTCTCATACAAATCAACTCAATTTTTTCTACAGTTTACATATAAAATTATTAATGCATCTATTAATTTTAATAAATGTTGTGGAATGCTACCATATTTGAGGAAGTCCCTGGATGATGCAAAGGGTTAATGCACTTGGCTGCTAATGGAAAAGTTGGAGGTTCAATTCCACGCAGAGAGGCCTCAAAAGAAAGGCCTGATGATCTACTTCTGAAAAATAAGCCATTGAAAACCTTGTGGAGCACACTTCTGCTTGGACACACAGGGGGTCACCATGAGTTAAAATCGACTCAACAGCATCTGGTACCATGTTCCAAGGGATTGTGAAGATGTCAGAAGTATAAAGGTGATGAAGAATATTAGCTTCTTTTATGGAAATCTCAATGCCCTTCAGCCAAAGACTATCAGTAATGCACTTGTAGTCACATAAAGTTTGGTTTTCTTACTTGTTTGAATGAGGAAGACTGCAGACCATTGAGAACCATGGGGCATCTTGGTAATAGTGTGTTAGAAATGACTTACAGGATTTTTGCTTTGTACTACATGATTTTGAGGAAGGTTAAAGGAAGTGTTGTCTGCTCTGGATTGGATGCCGTCAGGAAATAGGATAATTTTGTGACTAGATAGCCTAATAATTCTTATCTAGAAAGGGAAGGAGCAAACAGAGGGGAAAACTGAAATTCGTAAAGGAGAAGCAGCTACTTATATTAGCCAGGATAGAGGAGTGTTTGGTCATTTTTGTGTTTTGGACAATGCTGTTGGTTTGTTCTGTGGTCAGCTATGACTATGGAGTAGCCTTGTGTTTGACTTGATCCATCATTACCACAGAGTGATCTTATCTGATGTACATGTTCTATGAAATTGTTTATGTCCACCAGAAGATTACCATGGCCTTTCCCTGAAAACTAGGTTAGCTCCTAGCAACACCAAGCCTAATCAACAGTGCCAGACCAGTTCCCAGCTCTGAGTGGCTGCTTTTCTCTTTGTCAGAGCTAGTAGTCTAAGGAAACTAAAGTACATTATAGAAAAGGACATTTTCAAACACCTAAATGTTGACAAAATCAAGATCCCATTCCAGTGTTTTCTGGTTTGTACCATGTTATTGTTCTTTATTCTGCCTGAGTCTTTTCCCTACTTCAATATCACGCAACTCTACCTTGTCATCGTAAAGCAATTCCGCCATGATGTATACCAATCATTGGCGTAGTGTTTATACAATGATAAACATATATATATAAAACATGCTATTAAACACTAATAGTGTTAACTAGTGTCTACCTTAGACATATGTAACTGGTAGACATTTCATTCTACAAACTCAGTTGTACAGAAAGTTTATTGTCATTGTTTAATAATATGAATAACATTGTATTATGAGCTTCTATTATGCATACTTAATAGATAATTATTTTCGGTCAATTCAGTTTCTTTTTATCCCTCCTTCTTCCTCTTGCTTCAGTTTTCTTTGGTTGAGACTAGGTTGCCGGGGCCTGAGGCATTAGAAGACTATCTTGTTTTTGATGTCATCAACTAACCTCACTGATTTAACAAAGATCCTCTTTCCCAACAGATGTTAAGATGTTGGTACACACATTTCACAGCCATAGGAAACTCTGTATGCCTGCCTCAGACACATCTGTGCAGACTTCACAGAGGCATTTCTGCTTATTTCCTACCTTACTGACACAGGAACACTTGGGGGCTCTGCCACATTCCTGGGACTTGTCCTATAACCTGGAAAGAAGACTCTTTCCCTCTCAATTGCTCAAACTGTCTTGGTATTCTAACACTACTCTTTCTGGAAATCAAATAGGAACAAGGTTTTTGCTTAGTATCTGGTTCATTCATTTTTATTATCCTAGTCCAGATCAACTTTATCTAGTTCTATTTAATCCAAATTCTTAATATTCTTCTCTAAATCTACTGTTTGAAACGTGAATAACGTTCTCTGAATTCTTTAGGTCACTTCCAACTTTTTAGCCTTGGCTTCTGAAATTATCTGTTTGGAGAAAGCTAATAGGTACTTGAAAGTACATGAAAAATAACCTAGTTTAATATCTCAAAATATTATTCTGCCAGATTTAGTTTTGAATGTGGGAAAACTAGTAGACATTCAACTTTGTTTTTAGTTACTCTAGTACATGCTTATATCTTGTTTAATACAAAAGAAACAGATGTGTACAATTTTTATAATATAAAGTACATTTCAATTTAATAAAGTATTATATTTTGAAATATGTATTTTTTAGACTGGGAAATATCCAATTGTTGAAATTCTCATTGTGTTTATTATCATACAAGTAGTTTAAAAAATAGTAAGACATTTACTAGATTACATTCTACAAGAAGTAATTATTCTACATGATAGCAATATTTCTCATATTGAAATAAACAGAAAATATATGAAGATTTGTGCTTTGACTTCCAATAATGTACAAATTAACCAATATAGTGCTACAAGATCACATGGAAAATGATTTAAATTAAAGATTTCTCAGGTTGTCCTGTGTGCAAAACCGTGGGGTAATTTTTTATTTTTTTATGAATTGTAAATTCTCAAGAGAAAAAAGAACTTTTAATGGAATCACTGCTGTAATCTATCCTTTTTTAGCATTGGGTAGATGATGCCAGTTTAAAAGATCCCCAAACATGTGCTACTTACTGTAGTAGACTGTTGAAAGCAGCATTCCAAAGGAGCTTTTATCCAAATCTCTAGGGATTGAAAATGTGATGCAGCTTTCAGAAGATCTTGTGACCCTTCAGAAGTAAGATTTTATATGTATTAATGGGACATTATGAGACAACTACCATGTGGGCACCACCCATCTGTCAGTTTGTTGTACTATAGTGGCTTATGTGTTGCCATGATGCTGGAAGCTATGCCATCAGTATTTGAAATACTAGCAGGATACTTTTTACATATGTTATCTCACTTGATGTTGTCACCCATGCTGGACAGGTTTCAACTGAGCTTCCAAACTAAGTCAGACTAGGAAGAAAAGCCTGGAGATCTACTTCAGAAAATTAGCCAATGAAAATCCTTAGAGTATTGTCGGAGACTTTAACTCACTTACTTTGAATGCATCATCAGGAGGAACTGATCTCTGGAGAAAGACATCATGTTTGGCAAAGTGAAGAGTTAGTGAAGTTGAGTGAAACCCTCAGTGAGACGGATTGGCACATGTATGATAACAACAGACTCAAACACACCAACAATCAGGAAGATGATGCAGGATCAGACAATGTTTTGTTCTGTTGTACATGGGGTTACTATGAGTTGGATTCAATTTGACTGCAATTAACAAGAATGATTGTTCTAGGTGAGTAGATGATCTGTGTAATAAAGCAAATAAGCTTCCTTCACTGAGAACACCAAATGATCTGGGATGATCTTTTCTTTAAAAGGGAAACATTTACATTGAAGTTTCAATTGGTTTTAAATTTCTGATGATTTTTGTTTAATGAAAATCCTTTGGTAATATGATGGGATTTTGTTGTTGTTGTTGTTAGCTGCTGTTGAGTCTATTTTGGCTTATGTGGACTCCATGTGTGCAGACTACAACCGTTCCACAGGGTTTTCCAGACTGTGACCTTTCAGAAGTAGATCACCAGGCCTGTCTTCCAAGACAGATCTGGGTGGTTTTGAAATGTCAACCTTTCGGCTAGTGGTCAAACACTTAACCATTTGCAATTTGAGCCACCCAGGGACCTGCTTATATGATAAATCTACAAAATTCAATTTAAGATTATTAATAGATCTTAAATTGACCTGGAAGTTTTGCAAAGAAATAACTCTCAAAGTTATATATTAGACACAGCAAAGGAAGTTTTAAGATCCAATAAACCTGGCTTTTGAAGGTTATTCTCAGTAACTTGAAAAGTAACATTTAAACTGTTTTTTACTAACTTTGCATTCAAAACGGTGAAGAAAATATGAGGGTATTTTTGTTGTTGTTATTGTTGTTAGATTGCAGATAAAGCTAAGAGAATATTTTAATGTAATTTATTTCAACTGTAGTGAACTTTGTCCGACTGTGTGTAAAATTTAGCTTGTTTGGCAGGACATGAACTAGATTTAGAAGAAGTAACCTTGAAAAGGTTAGAGTGACTCTTTTTTGCATGATTGAAAGTCCAACTTGCCAATAAACAGGCTGACTTCTTATCAACTTTCAGTTTAGAACAATTTTATTCACGCCTGTGGAATCTGAACAAAGGAGAATAGTTTTACTTATCAAGCACAAATACACAAAATTATTCTTTTCTTATTTGATTTCAATGCAACACATTTATGAAGTGCAACTCACTATCTTAGACACTGCATATAATTAAAAAGATGACTAAAATGCTACGTCCATCGTAAAGTAACTTGGAGCAACAAAAGGCAAGGGCAAATGTATATTTTTATTTTGACTGCTATACACTGGTGCCTTAAAAATATCCAAGAAGATACCAGGCCCTCTTCATATGGGCCTTTACAATACCTGGCGACACAATTTCCAAGAGAAAGTACTTATCACAAGTTTTTAAGAGAAGATATTATATCTTACATGAGACTAAAAATGTTTTTTCCATATAATGAAGAAAATTCAGTCTCAGCAGCTTCCATTGTCAATCTTCTCTCCTTAGTATCAAAAATAAAAATATATAAGAAAAAAAATATACAATGTAAAGAATAATTTTCCACACTCTAAATGAGAGGAATGATACGATACAATAGTAAAAATTCTAAGTAGTCAAAGTAATCAAGCATAGAAGAAACAATGAGAATAATTAAAAAAAAAACTGATTTGATGCATTTAAATGGATAAAAAGAAAAAATATGAATTATAATGGGATCCCCAAGTATAAGAAAATATTCACACAGTTTGCTTATTTACATTTACTTTTGAGTATCTGAAGTAACTAAAGAACAAGAAAAGAGGAGGGGGAGGATTTCTTTCACCTAAATGTTCTCTTCCTCTGCCTTTACTATTATTGCTTCTTCTAGTACAGTCTTCAGTGCTGGAGACTTGTTCTATCACAGCCTTTCCGCTTTATCCCCTTGCCTAGGTTCTGGATTTTACTTCCCCTGTGATAAAGCTATTTACCTATTCCCTGCTGTATGTTTGCTCACCCACGCAGTAGGAAAAAACAATATTAATAATAAAACATTATTATTATTATTATACATTACTTTTATATATGTATAAATATTTTAATATGTATAAATAATTAACATTTAATATAATCAAACCAAACCCATTGTCAGGTCAATTCTTACTCATAGTTAATATTTATAATATTTGATGAATATAGAATATTTTATATATTTACATTTTATTAGAGAGTATATATAATTATACATAATTATTAACAATTAAAAGATTGTTAAATAATTGACATTTCTGCCAATATTATTATTAATACTTTTAATAATAATATTAATACCTACACTTAAAACAATGGATACTTTGTACATATGTTATCTCACTTGATGTTGTCAGCAGCTCCAGTGGTAGGGAAGTTATATATCCTTGTCCTTATTTTAAAGGTTAGTAGATAAGGCCAGGTAACACAGTTTGTGAATTACTCCTTCCTAACGTATTTCCAGAATCTCAGGCTTATTTAGCCTGAGCAAATTAAATGCACGAAGAATCCTCCACTGTACATGCAGAAAGCTCAGATTTGCCCTAATCTCCAGCCAGGTTCTGAACTAAACACAATCAGTGGGAACATCAGCTACTCTCATCACCTCAGCACCTTCCCACCCCCATTCGAGGAAATATACAGTAGACTTTGACTTTGTTATTTTTCTAATAAGGTCCCTAGGCTGACCTTTTATATTGTGCAAACCCTGTCTGCTTTCATGAAAATGAACCTGAGAATCAGCATGTCTGGGACAAACTCTGAATACACTGAAAGACCCTAACTTATAAAAGTAACTACTCACCCCTTTTACCTCCTTTGTAAACTACTAAGTCTTACTGTCCCCCATACCCACAGCACCCTAGAACATCCCATGTCCACACACTTGTCCACAGCCACATGTGCACATCCGGACGTCACCTTGTGCCCAAATTCACATGGCTGGCTTTCCAACTCTGTAACATCTATAACACCTCTGCCTCACTTCCTTATGTGTGATTTTTTTTTTTTTTTTTTTTTTGCTGGTGGATGGGAGGCTTACTTAAGTCACTCCCACCTCGAAAGCCAGGAATCCCTCCCTGAGCCCCAGGATTTTTTGCTGCCAAATATTTATCTTAGGGTCAAAATCTTATGCTTCTTCCTCTAGCACTTACTGCCATTTGATATATATATATATATATATATATATATGTATATATATATATATATATATATATTTAATTTCACCCTAAAATAAAATACCATAACTTTAGGAGCCAATACAAACACATATACACACATTCTGGAAAACACCACTTAAACCGAAGTTTTATGAAACAATACTGATTCTTCATGAGCACGAAACATACTAATGCAAAGGCAATGCATTTGATATTTTCTAGTCTGTACTATTTTATTCTATTCTACCCTATTCTTTTCTGTTTTATCCTAGTTTTCTATATTATTCGATCTTAACAACAACAACAACAACAGAAAAGACTGGTCAAAATCAAATAAATTGGCAACTTCTTAGTCCACTATTTGAAAAACAGTGTCCTAACTTTCTGTTGTTGTTAGGTGCCATCAAGTCAGTTCCAACTCATAGCAACCTTATGTAAAATAGTTGTTGTGCTTGAGCATATTGTTGCAGCCACTGTGCCAATCCATCTTACTGTGCTCACGAGGAACCTGTACATAGATCAAGAGGCAGTCATTCAAACAGAACAAGGGGATACTGCGTGGTTTAAAGTCAGGAAAGGTGTGTGTCAGGGTTGTATCCTTTCACCATACCTATTCAATCTGTCTACTGAGCAAATAATCTGAGAAGCTGGACTATATGAAGAAGAATGTGTCATCAGGATTGGGGGAAGACTCATTAATAACCTGCACAATGCGGATAGCACAACTTTGCTTGTTAAGTAAAGAGGACTGGAAGCATTTACTGATGAAGATCAAAGACCACAGATTGCAGTACGGATTATACCTACCTTGCTAGCTATGTTCAATTTAGGATAAGATTTACCCAAAAGGTAATGTCTGCCTACCAGACTGTCAAAATCTTTGATCTCAACTTTGGGAACTGCTAATGAAGTTTTGTATAAGTTCCCATGCCTCCCAACAGAGGTTAAAACACAGGAAATTTTGGTCATCAGTCATTAGAACAATTGTGTTATTAAGAAATCTTTTGGCTCGTGCTTTTTTCTTAATATCCGTATGAAAGAAACATGAGAGCAGATAATTTGTTTTATTCATCAATGTAGTCCTCATATCTAGACAGTTGTTGGCACATAATAGGTAATAAATATTCACAGAATGAATGCATCAATGACTCGACGAATGTTTGGAAGAGGTTTACAAGATTGTTATTCATGCATTCATTTTTTCATTCAATAAACATATGATGAATACCCATTATATGTTAGTCACTCTGCTCAATCCTGGTTACATTATAAAGATGATTAAAACCAAGTCCCCACTGTTAAGAATCTACCTGTCATGGATTGAATAGTGTCCCCCCAAAATGTCTGCCAACTTAGCTGGGTTATGATTCCCAGTATAGTGTGATTGTGTACCATTTTGTAGTCTGATGTGATTTCCTTATGTGTTGTAAACTCTATGACTATGATGTAATAAGATGAATTAGTGGCAGTTATACTGATGAAGTCTACAAGATTAGGTAGTGTCTTAAGCTGATCTCTTTTGAGGTATAAAAGAGAGAAGCAAGCAGAGAGACATAGGGACCTCAAACCACCAAGAAAGCAGTGCCGGGAGCACAGTGCGTCCTTTGGTACTGAGATTCCTGTGCTGAGATGCTCCCAGACCAATGGAAGACTGATACATCACAAGGACGTTCCTGCAGAGCCGACAGAGAGAGAAAGCCTTCCCCTGGAGCTGATGCTTTGAATTTGGACTTGTAGCCTACTAGACTATGAGAGAATAAATTTCTCTTTGTCAAAGCCATCCACTTGTGGTATTTCTATTGTAGCAGCACTAGATGACTAAGACAGAATTTGGTTCTGAGAGAGTAGGGTGCTGCTCTAACAGACACTTAAAATGTGGAAGCAGTTTTGAAACTGTGAAAGGATAGAGAAGCCACAGCGAGGACCAGCAACAGCAGAACCAGGAGACCAGTGCAAGACTGCATTAGAGCCAACCCACAGAGCTGAGCGAGAGAGCTGAGTGCCTGTGCACCAGAGGCTTCCTGGCAGAGTAGGGTGCCTCTGAGCATTAACTGTGGAGCTACAGAGTTTTGGAACACTTGCTCCAGCAGGACAGATGTGGGCATGAGGTCCTTGGTCCAAGAGGCCACAGGAAGCAGAAGCTGAAGGGACAAGGAGCATAAGAGGCCGAGCTGCCTCAGTCTCAGAAGGTATGGCTGTGACCTCTGGGGTTTCGAAGGGTGGAGCCATGTCATCTGGTGTTTCTAAGGGTGGAGTTGCCACTCAGATGGACTAAGAGAATGGTGCGCCTAAAGCCAAGGGAGCAGAGTTGCTGTCCCAGTGGGCCTGGAAGTCAGAGCTGAAGCCCAGGGCTGATGGGCCTCCAGTCAGAATCCGGAGGCTGTGGCCAATATCAAGAGTCTGCCGGGCAGGGATATCGTGTATATTGTCTCAGAGAACTGAGGATTATTTTCAAAGCCTTGAGGACTAATGTAAAGTGTTCTGCTGACTTGCTTGGTGCCTGTTACCCCTTCCTTTCCTTCAGTTTCTCCCATTTGTAATGGAAATGTCTAGCTTGTGCCTGTTCTGTCATTGTACCTTTGGAAGCAGATAACTTGTATTCTAGATTTCACAGATGAAGAGGAATTTTTGGATTTTGGACTTGGAGTTAAGACTTCTGCTGTGATATGATGAGATGAATATGTTTTGCATGTTGCAAGGACATGAATTTTTGGGGGCCAAAGGGTGGAATGTCATAGATTGAATTGTGTACCCCCAAAATATCTATCAACTTAGCAGGGTCATGATTCCCGGTATTGTGTGATTGTGTACCATTTTGTAATCTGATGTGATTGCCTTATGTGTTGTAAACTCTTATCACTATGATGTAATAAAATGGATTAGCGGCAGTTATACTGTTGAGGTCTACTAGATTAAGTAGCTTCTTAAGCCCATCTCTTTTGAGAGATAAAAGAGAGAAGCAAGCAGAGAGACATAAGGACCTCATACCACGAAGAAAGCAGTGCCTGGAGCAGAGTGTGTCCTTTGGACCTGAGGTTCCTGTGCTGAGTTGTTCCCAGACCAAGGAAAGACTGATACATCACAAGGCACTTCCTCCAGAGCTGACAGAGAGAGAAAGCCTTCCCCTGGAGCTGATGCCTTGAATTTGGACTTGTAGCCTACTAGACTGTGAGAGAATAAATTTCTCCTTGTTAAAAGCCATCCACTTGTGGTATTTCTATTATAGCAGCACTAGATGTTTAAGATACTACCAAATGAGTAGAACATGTGTCAGCATTATTTGAGAGTTAAGGGAGATTAAAGAAAATATTACTATGCATTCCTTGCTGTACATGGAGCTACATATCACACATATGTTAATTTTTCTCTTGTCAATTAGTCGTTAAATATTTAAAGGACACCTGGAAAGTGTCAGACACTGTTGTTGGCATCTGGAGACAGAATGATAAAGAAAGAAAATTTCCTATCCTCAAGGAGTTTACAGTGGGGCAGGATAGAAATGTAATATAGATAAATAACATAAGATAGATAATATTAAGAACTTAAAGAAATAAAGCATGATGAAAGATAAGCAATTATGTGAGGGAACAAGTTAGAAGGAAGAAAGCTCTATCAGCACAGCTTCTAGAAATTTCTAGAAGGCAATGGGAAACTGAAGTAGTGAGGGAAACTGTAGCAGAAAAGAGGGTCCCTGGGTAGTGCAAATGGTTAATGTGCCTGGCTGCTAACTGAAAAGTTGGAGGTTTCAGTCCACCTAGAGGCACCTCAGAAGAAAGGGCTGGTGATCCACTTTCTACTCCAACATACATAGGGTTGCCATGAGTCAGAGTGGACTCAAGGGCACCTCTTTTTATGATAGCAGAAAGAGGTAGAAAGCCATTCTTCCCCATTTTTCCAGTCAGAAGAACACAGTGCTTGCATTTTCCAAAGTCTGATGGAGAAGTAGCTTTCATTATTGTTGGTCATTCATCCTCCCTTAAGTAAAACATTCACAAAAAATTGAGACAAGAAAAAAAAAAGAAAGAAACAAAACCATGATGCCTTACTAAGCAACCAAGGTTAGTACATAATGTTTTGCTGAAAAAGATGACAGAGTATTAAATTGAACCCATGTTTAAAGGGGAATGATTGTTACGACATGCATTTCTCATATCAGAGCAATTTAGATAGGAAATAACTGGTAAGCAAATATTCTGTATTATAAATGAAAAAATCCTGAAAAGATTATTGTTGTCCTTTTCAATGAACACATCAGCAGGAAAATTATTCAGCCTCAGGCAGAGGAAACAAATATCATCAAACACAACAGGGTTGCTGTTTGAGTCCTTCTACTGTCCTCAAGGACTGTCATGTTTTCAATACTCATTTCTTTGTATGTCTCCTGTCAGTACAATTCTTTATGCCTCGTACACGCTCAGTCTGCTGGTTTTTGATTGCAGCCATTGTGAACTTCTAGAAGCTTAACTATACCAGGGACAACTGTTCTTTCTGAAATAATATTATGGTGCAAAAACTAAAACTAAATACAGTTTGAACACAGCTGAAGCAAATTTATATAACTAGAATGTTTCAATATTTATAACATTTAAAAACTAGATTTTATTTTCATGGAAAACAGACATAAACAGTATTTAGTATAAGTAGGAAAGTGTTACATAGTTAATAAACTATCAGTAACTACTAGGTAAATGGAAAAAAGAAAAAGAAAAGGAAGGGAAAGGGGTAGTAAAACTATTCCATAACAACCTAACCCTATCTGAGAAAGAAAACAGAAATGTACTCCTTCATCTGTTCCTCACACTTTGCCTCCTCTGATCATATTATAAGATTGCTGACCTAGAGGGAATGCTTTTCCCAAGCTCCCGTGTCAGCTGACTTCAAACTGAGTTTGGCCAATGGGAGACCCTGGTGGAAGACACTGGAAGTGGGAGAAAGAAAGGAAGAGGCCAGAATATTTTTATCCGCTTCTGTGTTTGCCAAAATAATATCTCCGGCAATGCTTATATAGCTCCGTGGCTATACCTTGCACTAGACAGAACTTCCTATATCCAGTCATTGCAGATAAAACCATCCCCTGTGCACAAATAACCTATCCTCCTCTCTTTGTAGCTCTAGCCTAAAATAACTAGTGGATTCCTGTTGTTGACAATATCTCCATTACATCATTGTCCTCATTTTTCATTGCCGATGTAAACAATCCTCTTTATTATGTTCTCTCTCTTTAAATTTGTTGCCTGGTCTCATTTTCCTAGTTAAGCCTCGACTAATACAAGCAATATTTGATCCAGTCTATGGATCTGAGCAATATTAAAATGTTATGATGTTTATTTTGAGATATTATCCTCATAAATCTGGACATAAATAAATGCTCCTGTGTTCTTTTCCATTCTCAAATTGTAAGGAATGCTAAAAAGTTTATATATATGTTCTATAAATTATTCAGGCAAAATTATTTCATAATGCTGATGAGTTATTATGAGGCAAAGATGTACTTATTCCTGTGTGAGTACTCTTATTTGACAAATTTTATCAAAGTTACCTTCTTCGACTTCCCAGTACTCCTTTTTTTTTAAAAAAAAAAACAAATCATCCTCTTCTCAGCATTCTCTTCTTTTTTTTCATATTGTTTTTTACTGAAGTTGCCATTTTCGTCCATAAATTAATCCTCATATTTGACTGATGCAAGCTGGGCTTTAAAAAAAAAAAAAAAACTTTCTTCCTAAGAGTGTTGGACTTAGGAATGCTCAGACTGTTTGGTTGACTATGTTTTCTGCAATATTAAAAAAACTAGCCTGCAATGAAGTTATGAAACCAGTAGTCCAGAAGCAGAGATGAAAAAGGTAAAGTTTAAGTCTCTCCCTGTAGTTCTTTTGGACCAACTTTCATTCCTGCCTTTCTTAAGTCTGTAAAATGTAAATATAAGTACACACACACACATATATGTATGTATAAATTTAAATAATTGGGGAATATACTTCCTTTTTGATTATGCTAAACTAAATTCATTTTCTGACATTGGAGACCTAAGGTATCTTAAGGAAAACAAACATTACTTTACTATACTGTGTTAACATGTCATAAGAGTCTCTGTGTGACCCAAAAGGTTAAGCGCTTAACTACTAACCGAAAGGTTGGTGGTTCAAATTTGCCCAGAGTTGTCTTGGAAGAAAGACCTGATGATCTACTTCCAAAAGGCCATATCCTTGAAAACCCTATGGAGTAGTTCTACCCTGACATCATGGGGTTGCCAAGAATCATAATTAACACCATGACAACTGTTTTTTTTTTAACATGTCAAGCTGTTAAACATATCCTTAGAACAAGGATATTCCTTGGGTGAAGGTAATGAAGTTTCACACGAAATTTAATTTTTCTTGTTTTCTATAATACATTTTTTAAGGCTTGCATCCCAGACTCCAACCAGAAATGAAAGCAACAGCCACAGGTGGGCTGCAGAGTGGAAATTTGTTTCTCTCAGTCTTGAAGATGAATATGTCAAGATGCTTACCACATTGGCGGAGGTTTTTAAGATGGTATAGAAACAGAGAGCTAGGAAGAGAAGCAACTAGGAAATATATCAGGGAAATATATCCAGCTTTTTTTGAGATATAGTATAAACATTGCATTGCAATGAATGGAAAAGGATTAGTAACTGAGTCCTGGTAGACAAGTTAGCTGAAGAGAATACAAAAAAAACCAGCATTGTGAAATTATACAATTTAAACTAGGTTTTAAGGTATTAATTTCTCTTCTGCTGCCCACTATATAATTGAAAAGAGATGACTCCAAGGCCACCTTTGAAATGTCTCTATTTCATATTCTTACATATTTATAAAGCATACTTTAAAACTTAAGCATTCACAATAACAATATGGAGAATTGTTCTAGCTGAGTTTCCTCCAGTTTCTTCCTACCTCTTTTAAAAATGCTATGACCCATCTTTTCCATCTTTTTTTTTGAAAATGGGAGACTTATATTTAAAAACACAAAAATTCTTGTTCCAGAGAAGTACTGTCCTAAGATGACGAAGAAGAAAGTTTCTTTAGAATTCCCCACCTTGTGTTTTCCCTCAACACACATTTAAAACACTTCCTTGATTGTGAATGCACACATATGCACACTTGCACACTCACACGCACACACATACACACTCACTCAAATCTCTTGTTAAGTAAGGTGAGAATATCTAGAAATTATTTGACAAAATAATAAAGCAAGTAAATTTGTCTTTCTCTACTTTGCTTCTTCCTTTTTCTTTTTCTCTCAGAACCTTCTTCACATCTGTGTTCCTTATTCTTCTTCAACTTACTGACTATTCTCCAATAAATATCATACATTAAGATATGAAAGATGTTCCCGTCTCACTTACACTTACATTTCAAGAGGAAAACTGTCAGATATTGAAAGCATTAAGATTATAAATAAGTAATAAATAAATAAGTAAACGTTTACTGATGGAAATTCTGGCCTTAGAAATATACTCCGGAGACATGGTTGGGCATGCTCTCAAATAGTTTAGCGAGGTAAATACTTATTCTACCAAATGGTTAGTCAAAAATCGTGACTGAAACTGTGGCTAAAGACTATGAAGTGGCCTGCCAAAATCTTTCACCCACCATATATTAATAAATTAATTTATCTATTCTTTACTAATTGATATAAGTCAGGGTTGTATCACTTCACCATTCTTATTCAATGTGTATGCTGAGCAAATAATCCAAGAAACGGGACTAAGTGAAGAAGAACATGGCATCAGGATTGGAGGAAGATTCATTAACAACCTGCAATATGCAGATAACACGACCTTGCTTATTGAAAGTGAAGAAGACTTGAAGCACTTACTGATGAAGATCAAAGACTACAGCCTTCAGTATGGATTGCACCTCAACACAAAGAAAACAAAAATCCTCACAACTGGACCAATAAGCAACATCATGATAAATGGAGAAAAGGCTGACATTGTCAAGGATTTAATTTTACTTGGATCTACAATCAATGCCCATGGAAGCAGTAGTCAAGAAATCAAATCTCACTGAGTAAATGTGTTGCAAAAGAACTCTTTAAAGTGTTAGAAAGCAAAGATATCACTTTGAGGACTGACCTAAGCCATGGTACTTTCAATCACCTTGTATCTATGCAGAAGATGGACAATGAATAAGGAAGACTGAAGAAGAATTGATGTCTTTGAATTATGGCACAGATGAAGAATATTGAATATACCATGAACTGCCAGAAGAAGGAACAAATCTGTCTTGGAAGAAGTACACGTGGAATGCTCATTAGAAGTGAGAAAGGTGAAGTTTCGTCTGATGTACCTTGGACATGTTATCAGGAGGGACCGGTCCCTGGGGAAGGACATCATGCTTGGTAAGGTGGAAGGTCAAAGAAAAAGAGGAAGACCCTCGACAAGATGGATTGACACAGTGGCTGCAACAACGGGTTCAAACATAGCAATGATTGTGAGGATGATGCAGGACCAGGCAGTGTTTTCATTCTGTTCTACATAGGGTCGCCGTGAGTTGGAACCGACTCAAGGGCACCTAACAACAATAACATCACTTATATAATGATGAGTATATTTTATTCTTTGAAACAGTGAATTTATTCTTGTTAGCTATTATCTTACTTAGAGATCTTAGGGCTTAAGGTCAATTTTATTCAATGTGATATGAAGATTTTTTTTTAGCATTTGGGTGTGTTACATTTAAATTTATTGTTTTTAGTTATGTAAAGAATGAAATAAGCTACCATCAACTTCACAAAATGGTGACTTTCTACCTCATTTAATGAATACTAGATTCATGTCCAGATTATGTAGTATTTTTGAGTGTGTGTGTATGGTTTTAATTTAGTTCCATTAGAGTCAGTCACGAGAATTTATAAAATTCCTTGACAAGTTTTAAAGAAATTAAAATTTTAAAACATCTGGTTACTTTAATCAACTTAAAAATGTTTAAGTAGATGGATATATCTAATAATGATAAATATTCATATCCATCCAAGATTATAAAAATGTGCAGGTGAGGGCATCACAGAAGTTAGTTTCTCAAACCTGTATCTTTATATAATTTTATATTTCTAACAATATTTTTTATTCTAGAACTGTCCATTCCCTCAACTTATGCAAGACTTAAAATTTCAAAATAGTGCAAAGGAAGCAAACATTGATTGCAATATTGAATGAAAATTATTCTGGGGGAAGTTCCATTTATCTCTGTAATATAATTTTTTAATCCACCACCTGGTAGTAAATACCCTCACAAGTTAACTCAGTATCTCAAAAATTTCCTTTGCATATACTCCGTGTCTATGTCCTGTAGTTTAAATAACCATCCATCAGTGCCAAACTGGTGTGTACTTGATTTTATGTAATTTTAAAAAACAAATTACTTAATATAATTCCTTTAATTATTTGCATGACTGTTCAAATAAATGATTTCACAAGTTTAAAATAATCCTGTTAGACTCCAAGTACTGACTTATATTTTGCTAAACATGGCCATTATAATTACAGTAAAACGGATTCTTATCCTTATTACAAATACTTCTTGCTGCTTCCAATTTTACATTACCTTCTCTTGGCTTCTGTACAATTATGTGTAGCATTAACTTCTGCTGTTTGCCTCCTATTGCTGTCTTGGTAACATAACTCTTAAGATACCACATATTTTTGGTGTGTGACTGCTAATCGTTCTAAAATACTTCCAGGTGCTCTTGTCACTGTGGCACATGGAATACTGCTCTCATTAGTCTTGGACCATCACCCCGCCATCATCGAAGCCAAGCCTCCTTGTGTTTGACTGTACTAGTTGTCTTGTGGTTATGATTGGCTCCACACTGATCTTTAATTTTTTTATTTGTTTTGTTTTCATTCTAGTAGATCCTATAGATTGTTCTGGTTTAGTACTGAATGCAATGTGACAAAAAGTAGTATGCTTTAAAGTATAGGTGCTCACATTTTGGTCTATTCTCTTCTCCTTTCCATCTGCACTGTGAGTGTTAACATAAAAGGTGTAGTTTCAAGGAAGAATGTCATGAGGTTGCCTTTTAGTGGCTCTGTGGGAGAAAGACCTGGCAATCTGCTTCCATAAAGATTATAGGCAAGAAAACCCTGTGAGACAGTTTTACTCTGTCATATTGGGTCACTATGAGTTGGAATACATGCGATGAAATCGAACAACTAGAACCATAGGGCATAAGATAATTCAATTTCTTTTTATACTCAGAATGATATAAAGAATATTTCTGAATGAAAAATAGGAAAGAAGGTTAAAATATAAAATACTTTTTAAAAATACATGGCAAAATATATTATAGTACAGATTAAGGAATGGGATATAAATCAAATACAATAGAACAAGTGTTTAATATGCTATTATAAGAGCTAAACTTAGTTGTAAATCACAAGAGATGGCATCCTAAGAAGGAAATAAAATATCTAAAGAATAAAACTATTTTTTTTTAAGTTGGAAAGAATAAAATGATATATTTAAGAAGCAGAAAGATGTTATTACTTATGTTAAATTAATAAATACCGATAAAACAACAAACCATTTACTGAATAAAATGAAGAACTCATAAGAATGTAATTAAATTGCATTTTCTTAAAAAATTACTTTAAAAGGATTGGATGAAGGAGCCCTGGTGGTAAAAGTGGTTAAGCACTCAGCTGCTAACCAAAAGGTCAGTAGTGCTAACCCACTAGTCACTCTGCAGGAGAAAGATGTGGCAGGCTGCTTCTGTAAAGATTTACACCCTTGAAAACCCTATGGGGCAGTTCTACTCTGTCCTATAGGGTCATTATATGTTGAAATCAACTCAACAGCAATGGGTTTTAACAAAATTGGAAAGACGGTACAAATTAAGTTTGACTAGACACATTAACAAGCCAAGTATGTACACAGGTTAATTTTTTACAATCTGTAATTCTTTCCTTTTTTAATTCCAGAAACACTTTTGAAAACTTTACTATGTGCAAGAAACTGTGAGATTAAAAAAAAAAAAAAAAGGAATAGAACATTGAATTGGAAAATGTTGTATTATATGTATTTTCTACAACAACAGAAAAGGAAGTAGAATAGGGTGCCATGATATGAAGTTGAAAGTTGTTATTTCTGATTAAGGAAGACGCTATGGCAAGGAGGTGTCTTTTTAACATGTAAGAAGGAGGAATGGCTTCAAAATATGAAAAAACAGCAGGAACAAACGTGCACAGTCCAGAAAATGTCCATTAGATTTAGGAAACAATGAGAAATTCAAAACTTTACCTTCTCTCTCAAGTAGAATGATCATCAAATGAAAGAGGACAGGACCATCTTTGATCTAAGATAACCAAAGTCCAAAATATATTAGAAGATAGCCAATGAGACCTTAGATACCCTAAATAACTTAGGGTGTCCTGAGCTGGAGAAACTAGTTAGATTTGCATCAATATCACTGAACTACAGTTAATGATCTCCAAGGAGCTATGTTGAAAAAATAACACAGTCTGAAGAACTGTTAAGCTGGTGAATGTGTGGAAAAGGACAAACACAATTATAGAAGATATTAAGAGGATAAGTCTTCTAACCAAAAGGTTGGCGGTTTAAACCCACCAGCCATTCTGCAGTAGAAAGATGTGGCAGTCTGCTTCTGTAAAGATTTACAGCCTTGGAAGCCGTATGGGGCAGTTCTACTGTTCTGTAGGGTCGCTATGAGTTGGAATCAACTCAACAACAGTAGATTTGGCTTTTTGGTTTGTGAGCACTTAGAAAGGGAAGAAGAGAACTGGTCGTTGTTAAGAACCAAGAGCCAGACTAAAAGCACAAAGAACTACTCTTGACATGCTCTCCTTATTTCCTCTTATTATTATCACTATTTTTTAATGCACTGTCCTAGTAGCTAAGTGTGTGTATGATATAGACTAGGGTTTCTCAATGTCAGCCCTGTCAAAATTTTGAGACCAATAATTCTTGGTGGGGGGGGCTATCTTGTGATTTGTAGGATGGTTAGCAGCATTCCCGTCCTCTACTTGTTAACTCATTAAATTCTTGTAGCATACCTAGCCACCGCCCCCACCTCTGCCATCCAGGTTGTGACAACCAAAATGAGCTCCACGCTTTGCCAAATGTCCCTGGCGGACAAAATTGCTCCTAGCTGAGAACCATTATTAATGATATTAGGCATCAAAAATTTTTCCAGGCATTTGACAAAGTTTTTTATTGTTAGAGATAAAGTGAACAGGCGTAAACCACAGGTTTCTAATAATTAAGTGTATTTTTATCTGGCTGATTTATTTATTCAACAAATATCTATTGAAAATCTATTTGGTGTTAAACACAGTATCCAGTGTTAGTGGCAAAAAATAACGTTAGTTAATACATACGTGTCATTTCCAGGAAATTTTCCATTGTAGTCCACGACATTGGTGGTTCAGTGGTAATATTCTCCCCTTCCATGCAAGAGACCAGGGTTCAATTCCCGGCCAATTCACCTCATCCGCAGCAAGTGGAGGTTTGCATGTTGCTATGATGCTGAACAGGTTTCAGTGGAGCTTCCAGATGAGGACAGACAAGGAAGAAAACCCTGGTGATCTAGCTCTCAAAAAGCAGCCAATGAAAACCCTGTGGATCACAATGGTCTGATCCCTGTTGTGCATGGGATGGCCATAAATCAGAGTCTCCATGAGTCAGGGTCAACTATATGGCAGCTAACAACAATAACAAACTTTTGTCCTATAATGTTTAACATTTTACTAGTTATCTGGCTGTGGAAAAAGATGATATCCAAATAGAGTGTTAACACAAAAAGGGGAGATACTACATATATTAGATAAGAAAAAAAATTATAATAGAAAAAAATGTAGAGAGATTGTTATTGTTATAAGTTTAGCTTCTAACACATGGTACGGTCCTACATTTAACTCAAAATATTCAGTGGATAAGTACAGCAAAGGAGAAAGAAATGTGATTAAGGAGGAGGTAGCAATGGAAAATACTTCAAGATTTTGTTGACTCAATAGAAATCAATAGTTTAATGAAGTTGCACAAAAAATATTAGTGGAATAACAGTTTACATTAATACCTGAATGGTTTCAGTAACAAGAAATTCAGCCTCCACTAGTACATTTAAATCATTGGGTATCACTGATGTTTAAAAATAGGCATAGTCTTCTAGATAGTTCTGTCTAAAAGAGGAAGTCTTAAATTAGGCAAAGTCTTTTGAAAACAAATAATTTTTTAAAATATAATTATTGTAACCATGCTTTCTTTTGGTTTTCACCAGTGATTAACACCTGTGGTTCCCTTTGTTGTTTATTTCTATACCATAGCCATGTATTCTAGTATAATTAATAACAACGAATAGAAATTAATTTTCCTCAAAGGAGTGCAGCTAATCATCCCAAACTCTTTTAGTTACATAAATAACAACCCCAAATCGACTAGATTTTCAAGGGATTGTTTTTATTTGAGATGTTTTAAGATCATGAGGCATTAAGATTTCCATTTTAATTTCCTAACTTAATTATCATAAATAAAAAAATTACAAAAAACTTTGCAATGTCCGTACTCTATGAGACAAAGATGTAAAATAGAAATATTTTTAAA
Organism: Dugong dugon; assembly: GCA_030035585.1. Lineage (NCBI taxonomy): Eukaryota > Metazoa > Chordata > Mammalia > Sirenia > Dugongidae > Dugong > Dugong dugon. Next base: position 42,663,072 of record CM057477.1, on the reverse strand, counting down.
TGACTCTATTGCTTTTTTGATGACTCACTTTACCTAACCTGTGTTTAAGATCTCTTGATCACAAAACTAAATTGGCATACTTTTCATCAGCAAAGAGCTTCAATATTTGCATTCCTTTCTGGACATTTCTCAGTTGCTCATCATATATTAATTTATTTATTTTTATTTACACAGTGAGTCAATAAATACTTCTTCACTGACACATGCCTGCCGTTCAAAGCATGGGGGTTACCAAGGTAAACAAGAGAGACCTTCTTTGTCCTCATGGATCATATAGATTATCAGGAAAAATAGGCAAAAGAATGTAATTCTAACTTCGATGGGGAGTATGAAGGAGAGATGTGGCATGCTTCCTGAGAGAAGGATTTTGGAGCTATAGGTCAACTAGGGGCTTAGCTCAAGAAACAGAAGCAAAAGATTGGGGAAAAAGTGACATGAGAAGATCTAACAACAGGAAACTTAATAACCAGTTTACTGCTATGGGAGATTTGGACTCATTCCTGTCGGGAACCTTCTAAAGTACCACATAGGACAAGTTTCAGGACTGAATGAATTCCAGAGAACAGAAGGCTGGGACATTTATCCATTGACTTCAGTCACTCATGTTGTTTGAGGGTTTCCCAGGGATGTTTACTTGTCCTGGCTTTTCTGCTTGCACTTGATATAAGATGCAAGTACTATGTCTGCAATTCTCCACAACAGTTGTGCTGAAATCAGGTTGGCCAAGAGGATGTCTGAATGTCTATGAAACAGGATACCTGAGCTAATTGTTTAAGTGAAGTTTCATAGATTGGTCAGCATTTGCAATGTTAAGAGGATAGGAGAAAAGTAGAGTTGGAGAGTGTTTAAGAATGAATAAATAGCATGTCTGAAGACCATAGGATGGAAATCTCATGACTCACTGGAAAAACTTAAAGAAGTCTGTAACATTGGATATAGAGTGAGGAAAAGTGTGAGCCAGAAAGAGTATGTAAAGGTGAAGAAGTGGCTGTCATGATGGGCCTTGTAAACAATACTGAGAATGGTTTACTTTACAATAGAGAAGAAGAAAAATATTGGAGAGTATTAAGAAGGTACGTGATATGAAGAGATGTATTATTTGGAAGAATAATTCTCTGTGAAGTATATGACAACGAGTAGGAGAAGGACAATACAGGGCTGTTGCAATAACCCAGGAGATTACTGACTGCAACCTTGATTAGAATTTTTCAGTGAAAAGGAAGAAATACTCTCAAACTCATTCTATGAAGTTAGCAAAATGCTGATACCAAAGCCAGGTAAAGACACCACAAAAAAAAAAACAAAAAAAAAAAAAAAAAAGCAACTTAAAGACCTATATCCTTCATGAACATGGACACAAAAATCCCCAACAAAATTCTAGCCAGTAGAGTTCAACAACATATCCCAAAAATAATTCAGCATTATCAAGTGGGATTCAAGAAACAATCAGTGCAATCTATCACCTAAATAAAACAAAAGATAAGAACCACATGATCTTATCAATTGATGGAGAAAAGGGCATTTGACAAAGTCCAATGCACATTCATGATAAAAACTCTCAGCAAAATAGAAATAGAAGGGAAATTCCTAGACATAATAAACAGCATTTAAACAAAGCCAACAGCCAACATCATTCTAAATGGAGAGAGACTGAAAACACTCGCCTTGAGAACAGGAACCATACAAGGATGCCCTTTATCACAACTCTTATTCAACATTGTGCTGGAGTCCTAGCCAGAGTAATAAGGTAAGAAAAAGAAATGAAGGCCATCTAAATTGGTAAGAAATAAGTAAAAGTATCCCTATTTGCAGATGATATGATCTTATACACAGAAAACCTAAAGAATCCACAAGAAAACTACTGGAACTAATAGAAGATTTCAGCAAAGTTTTAGTATACAAGCTAAACACACAAAAATCAATTGGATTCGTCTACACCAACAAAGGGAACTTCGAAAAGGAAATCACCTAATCAATACCATTTACAATAGCTCCTAAGAATATAAAGTACTTAGGAATAAACCTAACCAGAGACATTAAAGACCTATACAAATAAAACTGCAAGACACTACTGCATGAAACCAAAAGAGACCTACATACGTGGAAAAACCTACCTTGCTCATGGATGGGGAGACTCAGCATTGTGAAAATGTCATTTCTACCCAAAGTGATCTACAGATAAAATGCAATCCTGTTCCAAATTCCAATGACATTTTTTAATGAGATGGAGAAACAAATCACCAACTTCATATGGAAAGGGAAGAGGCCACAGATAAGTAAAGCATTATTGAAGAAGAATAACATAGTGGGATACCTAGCATTACCTGATTTTAGAACCTATTATACCTCCACGGTAGTCAAAACAGCCTGGTACAACAGCAGACACATAGACCAATGGAACAGAACTGAGAACTCAGAATTCATTCATCTATAAACAACTGATATTTGACAAAGGCCCAAAGTCTGTTAAATGTGGAAAAGACAGTCTCTTTAACAAATGGTGCTGGCATAACCGGATATCCGTCTGCAAAAAAATAAAACAAGACCGGTATCTCACACCATGTACAAAAAAGAACTCAAAATGGATCAAAGACCTAAATATAAAATCAAAAATGATAAAGATCATAGAAGAAAAAATAGAGACAATGATAGGAGCCCTAATACATAGCATAAATAATATACAAACCATAACTAACAATGTACAAACACCAGATGAAAAACTAGATAACTGGGAATGCCTAAAAAATCAAACACTTAAGTTTACCAAAAGACTTCACCAAAAGAGTAAAAAAAGAAACTACAGCCTGGGAAAAAAATTCTTGGCTATGACTTATCCAAAAAGGGTCTTATCTCTAAAATCTACAAGATACTGCAACATCTCAACAACAAAAAGACAAATAACCCAATTAAAAAATGGGAAAATGATATGAACAGACACTTCACCAAAGAAGACATTTAGGCAGCTAACAGATACATGAGGAAATGCCCATGATCATTAACCATTAGAGAAAAGCAAATCAAAACTGCAATGAGATGCCATCTCACCCCAACAAGGCTGGCACTAATCTAAAAAACACAAAATAAGAAATGTTGGAGAGGTTGTTGAGTGTCTTAGTCATCTAGTTCTGCTGTGCTGTCTCCACTGTAACAGCTCTCCTCATTTGCTTCTGAGTCCTCTACCTATTTATAGTTTCAAAATCACTTCCACATTTTAGGTTTCTGTTAGAGCAACACCCCACTCCTGGTACCAAATTCTGTCTTAGTCAGTCCCAAAGGATGTGCTCTGCTCCTGGCACTGCTTTCTTGGAGGTATGAAGTCCCCACTATCTGTCTGCTCACTTCCCTCTTTTATGTGGCAAAAGAGATTGGCTTAAGACACTATCTAATCTTGTCGACCTCATCAGTATAACTGCCACTAATCCATCTTATTACATCACAGTGATAGAATTTATAACACACAGGGAAATCACATCAAATGACAAAATGGTAGACAGTCATACAATACTGGGAATCATGACCTAGCCAAGTTAACAGATACTTTTGGGGGACACAATTCAATCCATGACATGGAGAGACTGGAATACTTATGCACTGCTGGTGGGAATGTAAAATAGTACAACCACTTTGGAAAATGATTTGGTGCTTCTTTAAAAAGTTAGAAGTACCATCCAATCCAGCAGTCCCACTCCTTGGAATATATCCTAGAGAAATAAGAGCCATCAGAGGAATAGATATATGCACATTCATGTTCGTTGCAGCACTGTTCCCAATAGGAAAAAGATGGAAAACAACCTAGGTGCCCATCAGCAGACTAATGGATAGACGAATTATGGTATCTACACACAATGGAATACTACACAACGATAAAGAACAATGATGAATCCTCAAAACATAACATGGATGAATCTGGAGGGCATTTTGCTGAGTGAAATTAGTCAATTGCAAAAGGACAAGTATTATATGAGACCACTATTATAGGCTAAGAATTCCAGAAAAGGTTTAAACTCAGAAGAAAGCATTCTTTGATGGTTATGAGGGTGGAGAGGGAGGGAGAGGGGAATTTACTAAATAGATAGTAGACAAGAATCATCTTCGGTAAAGGGAAGCACAACACACAATACAGGGGAAGTCAGCACAGATGGACCAAAGCAAAAGCTAAGAAGTTTCCTGAACACACACAAACACTTTGAGGGACAGAGTCTCAGGGGCTGGGGCCCAGGGATCATAGTTTCAGGGGACATCTAGTCAATTGGCATAACAAAGTTTATGAAGAAAATGTTCTGCATCTCACTTTGGTGAGTGGCATTTGGGATCTTAAAAGCATGCAAGTGGCCATCTAAGATGCATCAATTGGCCCCCAACCCAGTTGGAGCAAAGGAGAATGAAGACCATGAAAGACACAAGGAAAATATTAGCCCAAGAGACAAAAGGTCCACATAAACCAGAGGCTCCATCAGCCTGAGACCAGAAGAACTAGATGGTACCTGGCTACCAGCAGTTACCACCCTGACAGGGAACACAACAGAAAGTCCTGGACTGAGTGGGAGAAAAGTGTGGAGCAGATCTCAAATTCATGTAAAGAGACCAGACTTAACGGCCTGATAGAGACTGGAGGCACCCCCGAAACTAAGGCCCCTGGATGCTCTGTTAACCCAGAACTAAAACCATTCCAGAAGCCCACTCTTCAGAAAAATATTAGACTGGACTATAAAACATACAATAATACTCGTGAGGAATGTGCTTCTTAGTTCAGTTAGATACAGAAGACCAAATGGGCAGCTGCTGTCTAGAGGCAGGATGAGAAGACAGGAAGAGACAGGAACGGGTTGAACGGACACAAGAAACTTGGCATGGAAAGGAAGAGTGTGCTGTCATATAGTAGGTGCTGAGACTAATATCACATAACAATATGTGTATAAATATTTGTATGAGAAATTAACTAGAGCTGTAAACTTTCACCTAAAGCACAATAACAACAACAACAAAAAGAATTTTTCAGTGAGACTGGAGAGAAATAGGATTTGAAACAAATTTAGGAAGAAGTATAAGAGGATGCTGTTGTCCACTTTCAGATCTGTCCCCATTCCTTTAAGAAATGATGCAGTCATTCTCACAACTGCTAGGAGTGTTGGAAGCTGACAGCTCTCAACTGATTCCTTACCTTGAATTGCCTTGGGAAGAAGAGAGCCACCTCACCCAACATTATGACCCATTACAGGAATCAGCTTGCTTCTAATGAAAGGTCAATGCAAGATTATAAAATTTGGGGCAATTAAACCCATTGCTGTCGAGTAGATTCCGACTCATAGTTACATAGAAATAGTGACTAGAAAATGTCTATTTTTTTCAGACCTCTGTGATTTTACTTTTTAATTAGTTCATAAATATCTTGTAAGCTACAAATGACTAATAAGGTTAAAATTACACTCCTAGATAAAATATATTTGCATCTATCATGGACACTAATAAAAGAATAACTAATGTGAGCTAAAAATTGCTTTGTGAAGTGTGAGCTATCATGGAAGTGAAAGATGGTGAAGCGTTTACTTAGTTGACTAGGTTCTGGGTGTTTCTGATTAAGTTTCACTGTTTGGGAAGTTTCAAAATTCTATTTATTCTGTTGCAATGTCAAAATGGTATTGTTAGTCAAAAACTGCACAGTGTGTCACATTTTTCACTTGGAAACATTTTATGTGAAAGGCTAAGAGACATCTGAAGTTAAGAATAGACCTTAAAAACATTTCAAAAGAAGAAAAAAAAAAGTAGTAGCATGGGAAAAGAAACTTACAGAGAGCACTCATGCAATGAAACACTCTAATAGCGTACTGAATATCCTTGTCTCCTACTCTCCCTTCAACATCACAGCTCTGCTAAATGTTTCACCGTAAATTTTAGAACCCTGAATGAACTATGTGCCTTATAGTTGGAATAAAAGGAACGTAAAATCTCCACCAGTGAATACCCACTCAGAGCTACTTCCTCCTATCCACCTTTGTAATTCTCCAGAACATTTTCTGGAGAATGAACCTGACATTAAAATGACCCCTACAACTGGTGGCCTGTAATGATCCACAGGGCTGCAAAGAGTGACTCTCTACGTGCTTCTTGTTCTGAAATGAGACAAGAAGGCTGCACTTTCTGAGACAAGCCATGCTTCAAGTAGTCCTTACTTTTAACTTTTTCAATTGCTTCTCTTTCTGGAGACATTTATTTAAGAGTGTTCTTGATTATTATTAAATCTGGCAGGTTCATCCTGAGTCTGAGTGCCTGTCGTGCACCAGTTCCTCCTGGAAAGCTGGAAGCAGAGGCGGAGATTGGCTGCTGTACAGAGAAGAGCATCCTTCTGAAACCGCACTGAGCTTTGACCTTGGCAGTCTCGCTTTAGTTCCTTCTAGCATTTATTCAGGGTGGGCAGTGACTCATGGGGTCTGTCACTCCCTTGGTCGTGTTATATTAATTCTGAAGGCTTGGTGCTGCAGAGCCTCTATCTTTAATTCCTATTTTTTGTACCATAACAGTTCAGACTTGAATACAGTTAACTTTCAGAATAAATGTATTTTGTGCTGTTAAATGCTCATTTGGAAATAATAAAGCTCTGGTTAGGAGACTACATTTATAATAGAATATTAATGTTAATATAGCCATTTGCTGCACTGGCCTAGGTGTTACTTCTTTCTGATGACATTTGCAAAGTAATTTTCAAACTTTTCTTTCCATGATGATAAAAGAATGATTATTTTATTTCTTCCCTTCAATTCCATTGGAGTATGAATTTTGTCTACATATCCACATAAAATATTAATATAAGTATTTTCTATTTACTTTATCAGCATATAAAATTAAACTTATATAATTACAGTTATTTTAAATTATGGCACATATAAATAACATATGCCCACATATGTCATAGGACTTATTTAAACTAGTGAAGCTCTGTATCATGGTAACCAAACCAAACCTATTGCTGTTGCGTTGATTCTGACTCATAGTAACCCTATGGGACAGAGCAGAACTGCTCTATAGGGTTTCCAAGGAGCACCTGGTGGATTTGAACTGCCGACCCTTTGGTTAGCAGCTGAGTTCTTAACTACTGCGCCACCAGGGCTCTATATATCATGGTAGAACAATAAAATCAAAAAGTGTATTATCTCTGTTTATAACCATCATATATATATATACACATATATATATATATACACAATATATATATATATGAGCCCTAGTGGCATGATGGCTAAGAGCTCAGCTGCTAAACAAAAGGTCAGCAGTTTGAATTCAACAGCCACTCCTTGGAAACCCTATGGAGCAATTCTGCTCTGTCCTATAGGGTCACTGTGAGCTGGCATTGACTCGACGGCAACAGGTATATATATATATACATAAATATACACGCACACACACACACACACACACAGATATATAGTGGTTATAATATTCTCTATCATGTATGTATGTGTATATATTCTCTATCAGACATGAAGGTTAAAATTCGGTAAAAATTATTTTTGTTGGGGGAGCAGAATTTTGGAAAACCGTGTCATCTCCTCCAATAAAATAGTCCAGATTTAAAAAAAGAAAAATTCCTAATTTCATTGAGAGGTCTCTATGAGTCAGAATCCACTTAATTGGCAATGTGTTTAGTTTTTGGGGGGTAAGCATTGAAAAATGTAGTGCTACTGTAACTACAAAATAGCACACACAGTTCATTCATCGTCTGTTTTCTAGAGCTATTGAAAACAAACAGGAGGAAAACTGGTCACTCTTCTTCACTGTAAAAAGCAGACTCTACTCTCTGCATCAGACATTTAGATCTTCACTTATGGTTTCAAAAAGATGATCTTAAAGTATTTAAAAATGGAAAATATGGTATATTGTTGAAAACAATGTGTTAGAAATAAAATGATAAAAAATTTTGAAGCAAGTCAGTGTCTTTGAGTTCTGATTAGTTTTATATTTATTTTTTATGCTTTAAGAGATAGAATAGCACTGGTAAGAGGGGAAGTTCTATTGAATTTGAATCAGTAAGAAGATTTAAAGATACATTCCAATTCCTATTTGATGATAACTTATCCCAACTAAAAATTAATTATCCTTAAATAATCTTCACATGTGTATCAAAGGATATTTTTCTCTCGATACTGTAAGCTAACTAAGACAATCTGAATTGTGGATGCTTAAATGAGATATTTACATTTACCTAAAGTCTAGTTTTGAACATGGTGCCATAATTAATCATCTTCTACAGTGAATTTATCCCTTTTTTTAAAGTACATTTGATCATTTATGCCTTTTGAATAGTGGGTGAATAAAATTATGCTCTTCCTTTCCCATCTTATCATGCTGCTATATTTTGAAGCATTTCTTTTTCATTGTTTTCATCAATTGAATTAATGAACTGTGAAATCAGTTATTATTCTGTGTATATAAATTATAATTTTCAAATCTATGCTTCCTCTAACTCATCTAAAACTGGGGAGCATTTTTCATGAGCCCTTCAGATTAGTTTAAAACAACAACAACTTAAAAAAAATTCATTAATGAGTTAGGAAGTATAAGTCACTAGCTGTGCATTGATCCCAACTGCGGCACTGTACTATGTATAGCAAGCCACATGTAAATGGTATTGAAAGTATTCTGTCAGGGTGAATCTGTCCTCTGGGGCTCTATCGAACATAATTAGTTTCGGGCAAAATGACTGGTTTTCAAGTTTATTATATATGAATTTAATATACCAAATACATAGAGTGCAAGAAAAGATAAGTTGAAAATTTTCAAAAGATTTCTATTTCTCTAGTGAGCACAAAAATAGCCTACCCTGAATTCTTCTCCCTTTTGCCGCACTATGTGAAGTGATTAACTGTTTTGTGAGGGACATTTTAGTCTTTGTTTTTTTCTTCTTCTTTTGTAAGGATAAAAAAGAGAAAACCCATAAAGAGGATACATGGCTGAATTTGTAAAATTCAAGTGTGTGTGAAAATGATACCTCCTCCATACAAAATGTTTGAATTATAAGACTCCCTGAATGATAATTTTGGAGAATTTGATAGGTGCCTTTCATATGAGATCTAGTTTACCTGTTATTGACACTATGAAGACAAAAAGAAGATAAATCCAATAAATTTGTTCTGCTTGGGAAAGTTATCCATGATTACGTAGTTATTTTAATCAGCTTTTCTTTTCATAATACATTAATAGGGAATTCCACAGTATTTTATCTTTATTTTTTTCTTAGTATTAGACATGAATACTTTTTCCTTGCACAGAAGTAGGCTTTTCCTATGTTATTTTCCTTCCATTTAGAACTATACTTAATTAAAGAAATAAACAAACAAATCACTGCAGCCAGACAGCTCATTCTAAATTATATACTTGGCGGATCAGAGAATTTACATCTTTTTCATTTATTTTTTTTCTGGATATATTGTTGCTTCAGCTTTTTCTCCAACCACCGTCATTCCCACACACTAAAATATGAGTGTTGTTGCCAAGCTGGTTCTTTGCTCTTAGCACCAAGAATTTTGCCACAAACTACTAAGAATCAAAAATATGATAAAAAGAATTTTAATTAATTTTAAATCTTGAGGATAAAAGAAAAATAAGTAATATACACTCTGAGTATTAACTATGAGTCTGACAATAAACTTCCAGCTTATTATATATTAATGTAACTGGATCTTAAAATGAAGTTTTAACTGAGACGTTTTTCAAAATGTAGTGCTGACATCAAGATAAAAAAAAAAAAAGTAGTATGCAAAAACAAGTTACATGTCTCTTAAACCACCTACCCATATTGAGAATATAAATTTTATGGAGCATGGAGGTGGAAAGAAACAGGCAACTAGAGAGAGCACATAGACAAGGTAGGGGCATACATTTCACATACTTCACTCAGTTACCTCTTTCACTGACTCCTCTGTGCTGATGTCTACTAGACATTCTCTGGACACCCTGTACTTTCTCAGTTCCAAACACTGTATTCTATCTCTTCACCCTCAAATGACTACCGCCTCAGTTTTTCTACCAGAAAGAGTAAACACAGCATTTAAGGCTTAATTCAGTTGCCATTGCCACTCTAAGTACTTTCTATGGTGGTGTAGTGAGTAAGAGCTGAGGCTGTTAATCAAAAGGTCGGCAGTTCGAATCCACCAGGCATTCCTTGGAAACCCTATAGGGCAGTTCTACTCTGTCCTTTAGGGTCACTAGGAGTTAGAATCGACTCGATGGCAATGGGTTTAGTTTTGTTTTGTTTTTTGTCCAGAATATTACCCCAATGTAGCACTTGCTTCATTAGACATTGGAAGATAGTTGCTTACTTCATGTCAATTTCCCCACTAGATTTTAAAGTCACTCCTTATAGGAGCACACTGTATTGATCTTACTAACCTGGTGCAGAAGAGGATCCCTTGTATGTAATTTCTTATAAATAATGAAACACTGCTTACTGTGGGGGGAAAGGGTGTGGGCTTTGAAATCTCATAGAGGAGGATTCTGTCAGCCTGAGGGATTCTCCACATCCGTCCCAGTAAGCACAGCACACACTAACTCTGACAATTTGGATGAACTAAAAAAAAAAAAAAAAAAAAAATTGCCGTCCTGTTGATTCCGACTCATAGCGACCCTATAAGATGGAGTAAAACTGCCCCATATGGTTTCCAAAGATCGACTGGTGGATTCCAACTGTCGACCTTTTGGCTAGCAACTGAGCTCTTAACCACTGTGCCAACAGGGCTCCACCAATTTGGATAAGATCCCTAAATTCTGTAAACTTTTTTTTACTGTTTATAAATAGAGAATTCTAATACTTGCCTTGCACAGTTTTTTATACAATGACATGAGATAATGTATATAAAGCACTAAAGAGCACCTGGCACATAATGCACATTCTGTTTATTATAACTACTATTATTAATATTTTAATAATTTTATTTTTAATGTAAGTCAGTTTAACTAGAAAGTTAAAACAAATACAGTCCTATGCAGCTATGAGCTGCTTCCTTCTAACCTCTAGTTCAGTGTATTAGTTTTCTATTGCTTTGTAGCAAATTGCCATAAACTTGGTGGCTAAAAATAACACATATTGATTGTCTCACAGTTCTGTAGATCAGAAGTACCAGCAAAGATCAGAAAGGTTCTCTGCTCATGGTTTCACAAGGCTCCATCAAAATGGTGGCCTGGAGTGGAGTCTCATCTGAGGCTTAATGTTATGTTCCAAGGTGACATGCTTACTGAAAGAATTCAGCTCCTTGCAGCTGTAGAACTCATAGAGACTGAATATCCGAGGTCAGCTGGAAAGCATCTCTCTATTGTTTCTCCTTTTGTAAAGGCTCCCCTGATTATGTCAATTCCACCAAGGTTAATTTTTCCTTTAGATAAACTCAGAATGAACTGATTAGTAATGTCATTATATGGGGTGATATCCCATCATATCCACAGGTGGAGACCACAGTCAAGGCGAGAGAATTATACAAGATGTGCACACCCGTGGGGTGGAATCTCAGGGGCTTAGAATACTGCACACTACAGTCAACTTAAGCGGGGAAAATGAAAAAATGCACATTTCTAGTTATATATTATAACAACCTACCTATGTGTGGATGAGCATATGGTTCCAGCAACTGCCCTGGAAAATGCCAAGTGAAGTATTATGGAAACCCTAATGGAGTCCTTGCATTTGAACAAGTTGAATCTCATCCAAATAGAATAAGAAATACTTGTAAAATAAGGAATTTTTTTTTATTACTTTCAAAAATTTATAATTATCATTAAAACAAGTGATGTGTAAATGTACCATGCATCAAGTTGAAGGAAAACTAATGTTCTACTTCTTAGTTAGTGAGGAAAGAGGAATCTGGTAAAAAAAAAAAAAAAAAAAAAAAATCATAGAGTGAGGAAAAATTAAATTTGGCAATTTGGTTGAGAAGGCTTTTGGATAGTGAGTGATAGTGGTTTTTGGAAAGTACTGATAGGACTATCAAGAAATGAGACTATTTCAAGAGAGAGAGACATGAGAATGCAGAAGAAACAGTACCACTTTCTGATCTTTTCCTCAGCAACAATTTTTTATTCTGGTGACAACAAGACAAGAGAGATAAAAATGAACATCACAGCATCCACAAAAGTGACCTAAAACCAAAACTACAAAATATATCCAAAAAAATCAAGTAAATTATTCAGGATTCTATTTAGAAGAAAAACGAATATTTAATTATAATTTAGTAACCAATTCATAGGGCTCAAACTTTTTTAAACCAAAAAAACTTGCATCATGAAATTATTTCAAGATTATTTTAAACTCAGAAATATGACACCTTGCCCAACTACTGCCCACATACACTAGAAGCAAACATAGGATTCTTATTAACAAACAACAGATACATTTGTTATGCATTTCTTCTGTGGTATATGGGAATTGATTTAAGCCAAATTTTACATTTTTTGGTATCATTTCTCAGGAAAAAAACTTGAAGAAATTTTTTTTTTTTTTCCTGTCTAATGAGACTTGAATTTTCAGTATACCAAATGTGTTCCCTGGAAAAATCTGAAATAATGATGAAAAAGTGCATTCATATATGCATATATAGGCATAATTTCACATTCAGCATCAATCATGCCTGGCATTGAGGCTGTACTCAGCTGGTGAAGAGTTAGCTAAGACCGTAAAACCCAGTAATTAAATCAACATTTTTGTCCTTTGTTTTTACTTAGTTAACAGGTAAGTAGGCCTTTCTCATAACAACCATATAATACAGATTAGAACTGCCCGATAAGTTTTCCGAGGCTATAATCTTCACAGAAGCAGACTGCCACATCTTGCTCCCACAGAGTGGCTAGTGGGGTAGAACCACCAACCTTTCAGTTAGCGGCTGAGTGTTTTAACCCCTGCACCACCACAGTTCGGTATAGGGTTGCTATGAGTCAGAATTGACTCGACGGCAATGAGTTTGGTTTATTTTTTCGGTAGGTCTCTTCTGAAAATTTGCTTGGAGCTACAGAATTTAAACTAATGGGATATTCAATTTTAAATCCAGATAATGTTAAGGGAGAAATACCTGATGCAAACCTAGTTGTTGCAGAAAATTATATCCTTCTCTTTGGGGTACTTTAAAACAAGTTGCCATCGAGTCAATTTCAACTCATGATGACCCCATGTGTGTCAGAGTAGAACCGTGCTCTATAGGGTTTACAGTGGCTGATTTTTCAGAAGCAGATGGCCAATTCTTTCTTCCAAGGTGGTTCTGGGTGGACTTGAACGACGAATCTTTAGGTTAGCAGCTGAGGGCATTTACCATTTGCATCACCCAGGTTGTTTTAGACAATTACATATCTAAAAGGAGAAGATGGAACTACATTGTTAAAGTTCAACTTATTGGTCAAATTTTTTGGTTTTTATGTCTAGAGATGGAAGAACACTCAGATCTTGCCCTAAATGGAGATTTACTCACAAGAATTATTTGCAGAGAGTGAATCCAGCTACCGCGTTATAACAGCAGTGATATCCCCTGTACACCAATGAATGCAAGCAAAGCCTGTGTCTGAGCACGTGAGATAGGATAGAGGGCTAAATGAGACCCCTAATCAGTTCACTTTGCTCCCTCTCCCACAGTGTTTTTGGATACCCATTATAACTCAGCTGCTAACCAAAAGGTTGACAGTTTAAATACACCAGCCACTCCATGGAAATCCATTTGGGCAGTTCAACTCTGTCCTATAGGGTTACTACGAGTCAGAATCAATTTGACGGCAACAGGTTTTTTTGGATGTATTATAACTCAGCTGCTAACCAAAATATCAGCAGTTCAAATTCACCAAGCACTCCTTGGAAACCCTATGGGACAGTTCTATTCTGTCCTATAGGGTCGCTATGAGTCCAAATTGACATGACGGCAATAAGTTTTTTTGTTTTTGTTTTTTTAGTGGAGAGAATAGAGATGGAAAAATCTTTAGCTACCACCCTGACTTGATCAACTCCACATAATATTCTTGTAGAATTTGGAAAATAAAGAAAGAAATGTGGCCCTCAAAGCACAGTCTTCTCAAAGAACAAAGTGTTTCACTAATTTATTTCTATACAGAGCCATGTAGCTCAAGAAAGAGTTAATTGCTGACTTTAAGGCAAAAACAAAAACAGAAACCTTCTTCTGTAATAAAATTTAGCCCAAGAAGCAAACAGAACGTATTGCAAACAGGTGCAAAGTATTGTGCAACGTGCCCTGACCTTGGCTGAGTGACTCAGAGAATACAATGATGCTAAAGGTATCCATAGTAGACAGAATGCTGTATGAGGTCTCTGGTAAGTTCTAATATGAGAGTCACAGCGCAGAACCCAGTGTTTTAAAGGAAAGTCTTGCCTCTAGCAGCAGAGACCTACTCGTTGTGCAAAAAATATCTCTATGTATGTGAATGAGTGTCTGACCAAAGAATAGAAAGTGATTCTGCAACCAGAGCTGCCTGTTATTGATAGGCTATTGTCAAGTCTACTAAAGCATAAGATCAAGTCTTTGCAGAAGCAATACACTGTGCAACATAAAGGGAACGTTCTGGAACAGGACTGAACAGGTCCAGAAGACACAAGTAAGTTACTTAAACAAGTGGCCCTGACTCTATCATATCTCACAGCCCAAGCCTCTGGGGTGGATGACAGAGGCTTCATTAACTGACAAGATGTTTTGATTACTTGATGTGAGCCAAAAAATGTAAAGCTGCTGCAAGACGGCCCTAAGGAGGAGCTCCACTAAAAGGGTGCTGCATTAGTCCCTATGAACAGTGTAAAAAAGTACCACAAACTGGGTGATTTAAAACAACAGAAATTTATTGTCTCAAACTTCTAGTGGTGAGAAGTCTGAAATCAAGGTGTCAGCAGGGCTATGTGGGAAAGAATCCTTCTTTGCCTCTTCTAGCTTCTGGAGATTGTCAGAAATGATTACTATTCCTTGGCTTGTGATAGGTACATCATTCTAATCTCTGCCTCCATCTTCACATGGTGTTCTTCCCTGTGTGTCTGGGTCTCGCTTTCCTTCTCTCTGTAAGGACATAAGTCATTATATTAGGGCTCACACGAATCCATTTTGATCTCATCATAAATTGTTTACATCTACCAAGATCTCATTTCCAAAAAAGGTCACACTCGCAGATTCTTGGTGGGCATGAGTTTTAAGGGGAAACTATTCAGACCAATACAGGTGTTCACAAAGAGATTCCTTGTTTTGGTAAGAACTTGGAGGAGTATAATTGGTCAATCACTTGAAATGCAGGAAGAAGTTATTTGAAATAATGATAGATATGCCATCTGGGCAATGGTGATTGGTTGACTGGTTGATGAGGGCTCTGGAAAGAGTGAGATTGGAAGTTCAGAGATAAAGAAATGTGGGGAAGAGGCACATGGACGGACCTATGAGAGTGAGCTGAAAGCACGTGGATTTTTTTTGTCTCAGATTAATGGCCACTAAAGTCAATATCTGCTACACCTCTGTCAAAATGTCATTCTATGATGGCTTGCATGTTGCTATGAAGCTGGAACCTATGCCACTGGTATTTCAAATACCAACAGGGTCACCCATGTTAGGCAGATTTCAACGGAGCTTCCAGTCTAAGACAGAATACAAAGAAAGATCTGATGATGTACTTAGAAAAACAGTCAATGAAAACTCTGTGGATCACAAAAGACTACTGCTTAATATGGTACTAGAAGAGGAGTCCCCTAGAATGGAAGGCACTCAGAATACTTAGTGGCTGCAGCAATGGACGAGAGCATACCAATGATCATCAAGATGGCATAGGATCTGGTAATGTTTGTTCCATTGTCCATTGGATCATCATGAGTCGGAGCTGACTCAATGTCAGCTAACAAAAACAGCAACAAACTCAATACCCTATAAAGGACACATTAAAAAAAAAACAAGTAGATAAGATGATTTATCCTGTGGCCATCAGCCAGCTTATGTTCTTGACTAACCAAATATTTGTGGAAAGGATCCGTGATTACAGTAGCTGTGGTAGCAGGGAGGGAGGGGGTATTCTCATACGACTCCAACATTTGGGCTTCCTTTCAAAAGACCAGCTCTACCTACTACTGATGCTTAATGTCTGAACTTTTCGTAGCAAAGACCAATGCTCATCCCTTAAAATGGTACTATTTATTCCTCAAGGAAATTAGCCCAATAACTTGATAATGAGGCAAATACATCAAGTCCTTCCAACTTGTAGGGGAAGCATTTCATCCTACACAGAAACAGAACCAGTACTCTGGAACTGATTAGCCTTCCCTGCTCATGTGTTTTTCTGCAAGCATATAAAACTTAGAAAATACTGTATCACATCAGTCTAAAAGATCCTTTTTTTAGAGAAGGTAGTGTAACAATGGTCACAGACTATGGGATCCATTGATTCTACATATATTGTATTATCCAGAGTGACCTTGCTTAACAGAATGATGGAATGTCTTATTAAGGGCCCAACAAAGGGAGCTAATTCAAATAAAACATCTTGCAGGGTTGAGATGTTGTTCATCAGGATGTAGTCTGTGATGGTTAAGATTGTATGTCAGGAGTTCCGGCAAAATGGCGCTCTAGGCAGAAGCACCACGCTGTCCCTCCACAGCAAAGATCCGAAAAACTAAGTCGAACATACAACAATCCTGAAACCCTAAAACATCAAATGAAGAGATAAAGAACTCAGCCAAGCACCAAATGGAGTGAGAAAACTGACAGAGCACAGAGGCAAGGAGAGATTCACGCAGAGGTCCCCTACCAGCTAACGCAGGGGATCCACCATCTTGGACTCCTATCAGAGACCAGCAAAATGGGGGTACGAGAAAGCAGCCTCATGGAGCGTCCAGTGGGAGACAAAACAACTGTCTCTCATCTCTCCATTCCAACGGCAAGCTCCACTAGCATTCTTTTTTGTTTGTTTGTATGTTTTTGGCTCCTGTTCCTCTCTCCTCTATCCCATATCCATTTTAGCTTCACACATAACAATCTCGCCACTGCATCCTGCTTACCTGTATCGTGCACTTGACATCACACCACCAAGAAGTACAGGCACGGCCTACTAGAAACTGCCCTGCACTGATTACCGACCTGCCCTGGTGGCTGTAGTAAGTGCCACAAACAGCCCATCCCAGAAACTCCTCTTCATCTAGACCTGCCCTGCTGTACCATATCTGAGGGACTGACCCTGCCAGTTGGAGAAGGAGGTGAAAAGTATTGAGCGCACAGACGAGCAAACAACAAAGTACACATAGTCCGCCTGCTCAGACATAGTCAAATTTTTTTTTAAAAAAGGGATGAAACAAACAAGTCTATAATCAATAAACAAGAAAAATAACTACTGAATGCCCTGAAAACAGCAGACAATATCAAAACATTTACAAAAACAGGACAGGTTGGTTCCAGTAGACATCCAAAATAAAACACCAGCTGACTCTCCTGTGGAAGAAAATGCACTAGAAGTACCTGATAGGGAATTCAAATCTCTAATACTCAGAATTCTCCAAGAACTGAGGCAAAAAGCTGACAAACATGAGGGAAAAATAGACAAATTCATGGAAAATACAGACAAAAAATTGGAAGAATTCAGGAAGATGATGCAGGAACAAAATGCCAAAATAAATTCACAACTAGAAATTATACAAAAACAACAATTAGAAATCCAAAAGATAAACAAGAAGAAATCAGAAATGGATGATGTCGTACAAGGGCTGAGAAGCAGATTTGAAATGGTGGAAGACAGGATCTGTAGAATTGAAGAAAAACACTTGGATACTACTCTGTTTGAGGAAAACTCCGAAAAAAAGAACAAAGAAAAATGAAGAGACCTTGAGAGTTATCTGGGACACAATTAAAAGCAAAAATTTATGAGTGATTGGAATTCCAGAACAGGGGAGAACACAGAAAACACAGAGAGGATCATTGAGGAACTGCTGACAGAAAAATTCCCCAATAACATGAAAGATGAAAATCTGGCCATCCAAGAAGCCCAATGAACACCATATAGAAGAGATCCCAAAAGAAAATCACCAAAGCATATCATATTCACAGTCGCCAAAACCAAAGACAAACAAAGAATCCAGAGAGCAGCTCATGAAAAACAAGAAGTCACATACAGAGGAGAAACAATAAGACTAAGCTCAGATTATTCAACAGAAACCATTCAGGCAAGAAGGCAATGGGATGACAAATACAAAATCTTGAAAGAAAAAAAATTGTCAGCCAAGAAAAATATATCCTGCAAAACTCTCATTCAAATTTGATGGTGAAATTAGGTCATTTCCAGATAAACAGAAATTAAGGGAATATGTAAAAGTCAAACCAAACTTACAAGAATTATTAAAGGGAGTTCTTCGATCTGAAGACAAACAGCTTCAGCTCACAGGCAGAACCTAGGACGCAGGATCGTACGGGCCAGAAACCAATCTAGGATATGAACTCTCGAGGACTATCCAAAACCAAAAGAAATACAATGGGGAATCAGAGCAGTTAATCAATAAATGACAACAGCATCAAAACAATAAAAGAGGGAATAAAAGGTAAATGTATAGAACCTTCTAATGGAGAGGAAGGCAAGGCGATACCAAGTAATGGTAGACTGTTTCAAACTTAGAAAGATAAGCGTAAAATTCATGGTAACCATAAAGAAAGTTAACAAAACAACTGATAAAAATAAAGACAAAAGACATAAAGTCACAGCAAAAAGAGAACCTACAAAAACAAAAGAAATGAAAAAAAATCCACAAACAGAAGTAACTCAGTACAAGAGAGTAAGAAGAACAAAGAAAACTTCAGCACCACAAAAAAAAGCACTACAAAATGACAGCAACAAACTCACATCTATCAATAATTACACTGAATGTAAATGGACTCAATGTACTTATAAAGAGATAGAGAGTGACAGAATGGATAACAAAACAGGACCCATCAATATGCTGTCTACAAGAGACACACCTTAGAAACAAAGATGTGAATTTATTAAAAGGCAAAGGTTGGAAAAAAATATATCAAGCTAACTACTACCAAAAAAGAGCAGGAGTGGCAATTCTAGTCTCAGATAAAATAGACTTTAAAACAAAATCTACCATAAAAGACAAAGAAGGACACTATAGAATGATTAAGGGGAGGATCCATCATGAAGACATAACCATAATAAACATCTACGCACCAAATGACAGGGCTCAAAAATACATAAAACAAATGCTAACAACACTGAAAAGAGAAATTGACAGTTCCACAATAAGAGTAGGAGACTTCAACACACCACTCTCAGTAAAGGACAGAACAACTAAGAAGAAACTCAGCAAAGATACAGAAGACCTAAAGGGCACAATCGGCCAACCTGACCTCATAGACATATATAAAACACTCCATCCAACCACTGCAAAGTACACACTCTTTTCCAATGCATGTGGAATGTTCTCCAGAATAGACCACATCTTAAGCCATAGAGCAATCCTCAACAAGATCCAAAACGCTGAGATAATTTAAAATATCTTCTCTGACCACAATGCAATCAAGGTAGAAATTAACACTAGAAAGAGCAAGGAAAAAAAATCAAACACATGGAAACTGAATAATACCCTGCTTACACATCACTGGGTAATAGAAGAAATCAGAGATGGAATCAAAAACTTCTGAGAATCAAATGAGAATGAAAACACATCATACCAAAACCTTTGGGACACAGCAAAGGCAGTCCTCAGAGGACAATTTATAGCAATAGATGCACGTATCAAAAAAGAAGAAAGGGACAAAATCAAAACATTAACTACAGAACTCAAACAAATAGAAAGAGAACAGCAAGAAAAGCCCACAACCACCAGAAGAAAGGAAATAGTAAAGATCAGAGCAGAAATAAATGAAATAGAGAACAGAAAAACAATAGAAAGAATCAACAAAACCAAAAGTTGGTTCTGTGAAAGAATCAACAAAATCGACAAACCACTGGCCAGACTGACAAAAGAAAAATGGGAGAGGGCGCAAATAACCCAGATAAATGAAATGGGTGACATAATGACAGACCTAACAGAAATAAAAAGGATTATAATAGAATATTATGAAAAATTATACTCCAGCAAATTTGAAAACCTAGAGGAAGCAGATAAATTTCTAGAAACACACTACCTACCCAAACTACAAGAAAGTGATGCTGAAAATCTGAACAGACCCATAACAAGAGAAGAGATTGAAAAGGTAATAAAAAAAACTCTCAACCAAAAAAAGCCCGGGCCCAGATGGCTTCACCAGAGAATTCTACAAAAAATTTACAGAAGAGCTTGTACGAGTACTGCTCAAGCTATTTCAGAGCATAGAAGAGGAGGCAACACTTCCAAATTCATTCTATGAAGCCAGCATAACGCTGATACCAAAATCAAGCAAAGGCGTCACCAAAAAAGAAAATTATAGACTAATATGTCTCATGAATATAGATGCAAAAATTCTGAAAAAAATTCTAGCCAATAGAATTCAGCATCATATCAAAAAAATTATACACCACGACCAAGTAGGATTCATACCAGGTATGCAAGGATGGTTCAACATTAGAAAATCAATCAACGTAATCCACCACATATATAAAAGGAAAGAAAGGAATCACAAGATCATCTCAATTGATGCAGAAAAGGCACTTGACAAAGTCCAACACCCATTCTTGATAAAACTCTCAATAAAATAGGTATAGAAGGGAAATTTCTCACCATAATAAAGGGCATCTATGCAAAACCAATGGCCATCATCATTCTTAATTGAAGGAGGCTGAAAACATTCCCCTTGAAAACAGGAACAAGACAAGGATGGCCTTTATCACCACTCCTATTTAACATTGTGCTGGAAGTTCTAGCTAGAGCAATAAGGCAAGAAAAAGAAATAAAGGGCATCCAAATTGGTAATGAAGAAGTTAAACTGTCCCTGTTTGCAGATGATATGATACTATACATAGAAAACCATAGAGACTCCACAAGAAATCTACTGGAAGTAATAGAAAGACTCAGCAGAGTAGCAGGATACAAGACAAACATTCAAAAATCAGTTGGATTCCTATACACCAATAAGGAGAACGATGAAAAGGAAATCAGGAAAACAATACCATTTTGAATAGCCCATTAAAAGATACAATACTTAGGAATAAATCTGACCAGGGATGTAAAAGACCTATACAAAGAAAACTACAAAACACTACTGCATGAAACCCAAACGGATCTACATAAATGGAAAAACATACCATGCTCATGGATAGGCAGACTCAACATTGTGAAAATGTCAATTCTACCCAAAGCAATTAACAAATACAACACAATCCCTATCCAAATACCAACAACATTCTTCAAAGAAGTGGAAAAACTAATTGTTAACTTGATATGGAAAGGGAAGAAGCCCCGAATAAATAAAGCACTACTGAAGAAGAAGAATAAAGTTGGAGGACTCACACTACCTGACTTCAGAACCTACTATACAGCTACAGTAGTCAAAACAGCCTGGTACTGGTACAATGACAGATGCATTGGCCAATGGAACAGAATTGAGTACCCAGATGTAAATCCATCCACCTATGGTCACCTGATCTTCGACAAGGTCCCAAAGTCCATCAAATGGGGAAAAGACAGTCTTTTGAACAAATGGTGCTGGCAAAACTGGATATCCATTTTCAAAAAAATGAAACAGGACCATACCTCACACCGTATGCAAGAACTACTTCAAAATGGATCAAAGATCTGAATATGAAGCCTAAAAGTATAAAGTTCATAGAAAAAAAAAAATAGGACCTACACTTCAGGCCTTAATACATGTCATTAACAGGATACAAACCATAACCATCAATGCACAGACCCCAACAGATAAGCTAGATAACTGGGATCTTCTAAAACTCAAACACCTATGCTCTTCAAAAGACTTCACCAAAAGAGTAAAAAGAGAACCTCCAGACTGGGAAAAATTTTTTGGACAGTCCAAGTCAGACAATGGTCCTATCTCCATAATCTACAAGAAAATCCAACACCTCTACAAGAAAAAGACAAATAATCCTATTAAAAAATGGGCAAAGGAAATGAACAGACACTTCACCAAAGAAGACATCCAAATGGCCAACAGACACATGAGGGAATGCTCACGATCACTAGCCATTAGAGAAATGCAAATTAAAACCACAATGAGATCCCATCTCACCCCGGCATTATTGGCACGAATGAAAAACACTGGAAATAAATGTTGGAGGGGCTGTGGGGAGATGGGAACTCGTATGCACTGGGTGGGAATGCAAAATGATACAACCATTTTGGAAAATGATATGGCACTTCCTCAGAAAGTTAGAAATAGACATACCATTCCATCCACCAATCCCACTCCTAGGAATATATCCTAGAGAAATAAGAGTCATCACTCGAATAGACATATGCACACCTATGTTCATGGCAGCATTGTTCACAATAGCAAAACGATGGAAACAACCTAAATGCCCATCAATAGATGAATGGATAAACAAACTATGGTACATACACACAATGGAGTACTATGCAACGAGAAAGAACAATGATGAATCTGTGAACCATCTCATAACATGGATGAAACTGGAGGACATTATGCTGAGTGAAATAAGTCAATCACAAAAGGACAAACATTGTATGAGACCTCTATTGTAAAAACCCATGAAAAAGTTCACACACAAAATGGAACAATCTTTGTTGGTTACCAGGGATGGGAGGGGGATACTAAATAGGCAATAAATAAGTGGTATCTTGGGTGAAGGGTGAGACAGTACACAATACAGGGGAAAGTAGCACAACGTGTACAAGGAAAGGTCATGGAAGCCCCACAGACACATCCAAACTCCCTGAGGGACTGACTTGCTGGGCGGAGGGCGGTGGGGACTATGGTCTCGGGGAACATCTAGCTCAATTGGCATGACACAGCTTATAAAGACAATGCTCTACATTCTACCTTGGTGAGTAGTGTCTGGGGTCTTAAAAGCCTGTGAGCAGCCATCAAAGATACTCCACTGGTCTCATCCTTTCGGGAGCAAGGGAGAATGAAGAGAACAAGATACAAGGAAAAGATTAGTCCAAAGGACTAATTGTCCTCAGCTACCAAGGCCTCCACTGGACTGAGTCCAGTATAGCTAGATGGCGCCTGGCTACCACCACTGACTGCTCTGACCAGGATAACAACAGAGGGTTCTGGACAGAGCTGGAGAAGGATGTAGAGCATAATTCTAACTCACAAAAAAAAGACCAGATTTACTGGCCTAAAGGAGACTGAAGAAACCTCGAGAGTAAGGCCCCCAGACACCCTTTTAGCTCAGTGGTGAAGTTATCTCCGAGGTTCTCCGTTCAGCCTGGGAGTGGACAGCCCCATAAAACCAAATGAGACTAACGAGGTACAGTAGTCCAGTGACAAGGGCCAGAAGGCAGAAGGGGACAAGGAAGCTGGTGATAGGGATCCCAAGGTTGAGTAAGGATATTGTTGATGTGTTGTGAGATTGTTAGCCATTGTCATAGGGCAACATTTGTAGTAACTATTAAATGAGAAACTATTTTGTTCTGTAAGCCTTCATCTTAAGTGAGAATAACAGCACAATTGGAAGAGTGTAGTCAGTGTCACTGAACTGTGCATGTAGAAATTTTTGAAACGGTGTATCTTTGGCTATGTGTATTTTCACCAAAAAAAAAAAAAAAAAGGTTGAGAATTTAGAGGATTATTATGTTGTGGGGTTGTTAACCAATGTCATAAAACAACATGTGTACTACTGTTCCATGAGAAACTATTTGTTCTGTAAGCCTTCACCTGAAGTACAGTAAAATATAAAAAAAAAGAAGAAAAAAAAATATTGTCAACTTGGCTAGGCCATGATTCTCAGTGTTTTGGCATTTGTATAATGTTGTGATCACTTCCCTGTTGAAATTTGGTATGCAATCACCCCCACGATGGGATATGCTGAGTGGTACTGGTGGTGTTGGGGTGTGTAGCAGCTCACTGTCCTCTCAGCCTTCATCTCTCTGCCTTCCACTGCTTACTTTCTTCCTGCACGCCTTGCCAAAGTTTTTGGCTTGTTCCAGACCCAGCAGATGCCTCCTGTTGTCTCACCTCAGGTTCTTTGGACTTGAGCTAGCATCTTACCTGTTGATCTTGGAATTTGTCAATCTTCACAGCCTGCGAGCAAGAATCCTATTCCCAGACCTGCTGATCTTGGACTCGCCAGCCCCTGCAGCTACCTGAATCAGGAGAAACCTTGCAGTCTAATCTGCTGATCTTGGAATTTGTCTACCTTCACAGCCTGTGAGCAGGAGCCCTGCTCTCTGACCTGCTGACCTTGGGTTCACCAGCTTCTGCAGCTGTATGAATTAGGAGAGACCTCTACCTTGATCCATGGACTTGGGAGATTCTAGCCTCTACAATCGTGTGAGCTGTTTCCTGGATATAAATCTCTCTCTATATATATTTATACACTTTACTGGTTTTACTTCTCTAGAGAACCCAGCCTAAGACAGTGTTTTCATTGAACTGACTATTTGAAATATGAAACTTGTCCTGATAACTAGAAGATTCAAGTCAGGGACCAAGGGGTAGAAATATGAATGTTCTCTCTTATCATCAATGTCAGTGACCTACCTGAACAGTTAGGGTGAGAGCTGATAGATGAACGTTCCATCCTTCTACTTGACAATCCTAAGGTGCATTTTGTTAGCTACCTAAGAGGTCCCTATGAAATCAAGCATCTGTTGCCCATAGTAATGACCTTAATAATGGATCCTTATATTGACTTTTCCTCCTTTCCTGTTTCGCTGTCCTGATTCCTCCTTCCTGCCCCCTGGCATCATCTCTCAAACTATCTACATACAAGAACTTGTCTCAACTCTGCTTTTGAGGGAACCCAAGCTAGAACAAGAAGCTTTATTTTTCAACTCATTTTGGTATTGTTTGAATCATTGCAGCAATGATGTATTTGATTATAACATCTGAATTAAAAAATATATATATAATAATAAAAATAAAAATGTGGTTCATATCATGAATTATTAACACAATGATCCTTTAGTTATTTTAAGCAAAGTTTTTCCCATTACAACATCAGTATCTATATTGATGAGACACAGATTGTAGATGTTTTATTTTGAAGTTCCCAAGATGAGGAATTAATAAACTCCCTTTTATTGTATGATGAGTGATCACCTAAAAGAAGAATATCAGTTATTGGGAGGTGTATTTTGGAGCTTGTTCTCTGTTCTGAAAAGTGACATGGAAAGAAATGGAAGATTCTGGAGAAACGGTAATCTGAGTAGGTTTTCAGAGATAACGCAAGGGAAATATGGACAATACCCTGCTTGTTACTTGTTGAAAACTATTCATTTATTCATTCATTCATTAAAACAACTAATACTGTGATCATTTGCTATGTTATGTCCCAGGCAATTTTCTAGGTGCTCAGAATATAACAGTGAACAAGACAGAGTCTCCGCTTTTTTGGAACTTCCGCTCTGTTTGGTAAACTGTACAAATAGCCATACAGCATGGCATGTAGTAAAGCACGCTAACAATAAAATGATTGGGAGGGTAAAGGAATAAAGAGGAATAGGTGCAGGAACTTAGACATGGGGTTTGAAATAGGCATCTCTGCGGTGGCATTTGAACAGTGCCCTGAGGTAGCTGAGGGAATGAGTCATCGACTATTTTCAGGACTGAAGGAACAAGGCAAAGGATCTAAGGCAGGAAAAGCTGGGGATACAGGAGAAGAGTGCAGAGGCAAGTGCAGGGTGTGAAGAGAAGGGCGGTAATCAGGGGCCAGATCGTGTAGGGTTTATAGGGATGGTAAGATAGTTTAAAGGGTTGTAGGCATGGTAAATGGAGCCCTGGTGGTGCAGTGGTTAAGATCTCGGCTGCTAACCAAAATGTCTGCAGTTCAAATCCACGAACTGCTTCTTGGAAAACCTGTGGGGCAATTGTATTCTGTCCTATAGGGTCACTATGAGTCAGAATTGACTCGGCAGCAATGGGTTTGGTTTTTTAGGTTTAGGCATGGTAAGATGGTCTGGGTTTTATTCTAAGAATGATGAGCAGTTACTGATGTGTTTTCAGCAGGGGTTGACGGGACCTGAAATAGGTGTTAAGAGGCTCCCTTTGGCTCTCTGGAACATACATTTTCATTGGAGCAAGTAAAGTTGCATCTTTAGAGAAAATCCAAAGTCCTACAAATATAATGAAAAACTTAAGGATAAATTAAAATGACTGCATTAAATTGTTGGAAGTGTTCGTAGACCTAGATTCTTTTTGTTACTTTAGTCACATAAATGTGTATTACATGCAAAATTACTGTTAATACGTGTTTGAATATTTCTTTCTCCCCATCAACATTAACTCTCTGTTATGAACCTCTTGGAGTCCCTGGATGGTGCAAACTCTTAAGCACTAGGCTACAAACTGAAAGGTTGGTGGTTCGAACCCATCCAGAGTCTCCTTGGAAGAAAGGCCTGGAAATCTGCTTCTGAAAGATTACAGCCATAAAAACCCTATGGAGCACAGTTGTACTCTGACACACATGGGGTCACCATGAGTTGGGCTTGACTCTAGGACAACTGGTTTTATTTTTATTTATTTATTTTTTATGATCTTACTCTTTGACAGGAAGTTACCAAGAGGATTTGAAGGAGCAAGAAGCTGCCCAAAAGAAGCTACTTGCTTCTGTTTGATATTGTCAAACAGCTGGAGAAGCAGAGAAAGTCCAGGATGCAAAATTAGCATAAACAAACTGCCCTGGTGGTAGTGAATGTCCCTCACAGTATGTGAGGTTGTGGAATTAGCGAGGAGAGACTGTGAGGTAGAATGTGAGTTCTGCAAGGATACTGATCTCATGTTATACATTTTTGTACCCCTAGTACCTGGCGTAATTAATACAAAATTGGTGCCTAATATACATTGAATGCATTTTTTTAAAGAAGAAGAATTTCAAGAACTTAGTTTGATCTACTGGTTTGTAGGGAAAGGACACAGATAGTGTCATTTATCTTTGCACCAAATAGACCAGAACAGCACTTAACAGCTTACTGACAGATGTATACTCTTAGAAGTCCAAGGTAAAAGATAAGCTATTAGTGAAGCCAGGAACTCATTCCAGCTCGGAGAATCAGTGATTGAGGGAGGGTGCCCAAATTAGAGAATTTTTCAGGACTATAGAGCCACTGACAGTTAACCATGAATAAAAGTATTTGACATTTACCTCTTCATATCTAGGGAAACCTTGATACATAAGGAAGATGAAAATCAAAGTGTGGTCGAGACCTTAATAAAGTAGTGCTGAGCAAAGGGTCTTGGGGTTCCACTAACCCTCGAAGCAGAGAGTTAATTGGAAAGTCAAATAGTAGGTAAAACAATTTAAAGGTTAGCTTTAACTCCAGGGTAACAAGAATTAGGTTTCAGGTCACCTCTCTCAATCTTTCTCTTTCTCCCTTTCTCTGAATATCTGGAATTGTTAGCTGCTAAAATGTGAGTAACTAAACAGTAATCTTCAACCACAGACCATTTGTGAGGATAAGTTGTAATTCGATTTTTGCCTGTCTATAAAAGCTTTGGAGACAGAATGCACAAGCCTGGAATAATGCTGAGTCTCAGGCCTGAGGGATTGCTGTTGGTTAATTGTAAAGTTTCTTTCTTTCTCTTTTTATAATGCTGTGTCATCTAGGGGTCCCCAGTCCACTGGCATGGGTTCTGTTGCCAAGTTTCTCGTGCCTACTGAACAGCTGCTAAATGAGGCAGCCTGGTGTGCTGAAACCAGGAGTCACATTTGCAGCAAGCGTTCCCACACTGCCATCATTATTTCACATTTTTAAAGGAAATCAACTGAAAATGAGTTGTCAACATTCAAAAGGCTTTATAAAACCCATTTAGATAGATAAATGGTTGGATACACATGTATAGAATTTAACAAAATACCTTTATTTCATATAAAAATAAAAACACCACCAGAATTATTCATTGATTCAAAAATCCCAAAGTGGTTATATAACATGCATTCTATTTTTATATATCATTATACATTTCAAAGGGGTAACATCACTGCTATTTTCAGGAAACCAGCCTAAGGTTTCAATGTACCTTCTATATCTATACCCTTGATTTTTTTTTTTTTTTCTTAATTGGGTGGATTTTTGAAAATGGCTCTCACGAAATTCAATTACCATTTCTTAATGTGCCAGGGTTTCCAGAGAATATGATTATAGTAAATCCTCAGAGATTATCCTACTAGTCAACGGTAGGTGTTTGCAGGGTAGGAAAATGTCATCCAATGTGCCCTCAAAAAGAACTTACCTACAAAAGATGGTCTCTATGGTGAGCCCACAAGCATTTATTTTATCCTACCTCTGTGCCAAGAACACACTGGTTTTCCAGTGCTGTCCTTCTGCCGTATGAGAGCACAGCCAAGAGAGAAGTGGGTAAAAATGGCAGCATGGAACTGTGTGCAACAGCAGGAGCCTAGTCACAGCTCCTGTGCTCTAACGTATTTGAGTTTCCTAAGCAACTATGCTCCCTAGGAAACTGGCTAAACTGCTTCTACAGAAACTGCTAACTGATCAATTTCTCCTTCAAACCAGCTTTATGTAGAAAGTACCAGAAAATGAGAGAAGAATATTTTCCACTTACTAGAGATTTTCTTGTGAAGTACTTCAGAACTATACTCGATAAATGTGGATCCATATTTCCCTAAGTTTTCACTACTTTTCTGTTGATTTCATTGCATAAGGTACAGGGAAAGCAACGTTATGAGAAGTTGTTCTTCATTTGATCATTTTGGCGGGCTAGGGAAATCAATTTTGTTATGGGACTAATTTGACCTTTTCCTCTCCTAAACAGTGGCACATAAATTGCATATGCTATAAATTTGGGCTCAAAAGAACATTGCATTAACCTGTCTCATAATGAATTATATCTTGCCATTACTGAATGAATCACTTATATGCATTATTATGAGAGAAAGTTCACATGAAGAGTAACTTTTGTATTATAAAGAAAAGGTATATATGTTTTACTTGAAATATATATATACTTGTGTTCTCCATTTTTTATTCACACATGTATGAAAGCTAATTTTTATTATTACTTTCATCTATTCAGCCAATCTTTAAACTCAACTGTATATTGCCTTTTTACATTCATTTAAGTCAAGTTAAGATAAGTAGTACTGGATTAAAACCTACCCAGGGCAGGCAGAGACATTTGAGAATTAGCAAAGGGAAGAAGAGAGAGAGGCATACTATCTATCTGTCTATTGATCTATCCACCAACCTATCTACCTACGTGTCTACCTGTTTGTCTATCTTTCTCTCTCTCTCTATCATCTATCTACCTACCTACCTACCTGTCTATCAACTATCTATATCTATCACCTATCTGTCACTATCTATCATCTATCTAGCTATCTGTCTAGCTATTATCTATCTATACCACCATGTACGTAGAGAACACAGACCTAATTAGCCCTCCAGAATCATTCAAATCTTGGAAATTGGATCTTATTCATCATTGCTTTTCCAGAGAATACCACTGACTACATTAAATATTTTTTAAAATATTATTTTTAAGTGAAACTTTCTAAATCACATTTTAAATTTTCTTGTTTTGTTGTAGAAAGTTGGATTGACATAATTTAATACGTAACTAATTACACAGGATCATTATTATAAACACCAGCAATTACATTGTCTATTGATGACCTTCACTATTTTGTGCTTTCATCTCACTCCTCACAATGGAATAGAAAGCTGTTTACTGCCTTTAATCCCTCTCTTCTCTTGGTATAGTGCAAATATACACCTGACATCCTGCTGCCTAACAGACCCCAACTTTCATCAGTGCATCACCACAAGAAATTTAAATGCTGAATTTCCTCAATGCTCAGTACAGAGTTTGTTTTTTTACTCTGTTTACACTTTTTTAAAGGAGCTCCAGTAGTGCAGTGGTTAAGGGCTTGGCTACTAATCGAAAGGTCAGCTATTAACAAACCCACCAAGAGGCAGTCTGCTCTGTAAAGATTACAGTCTTGGAATCCCTATAGGGCAGTTCTACTCTGTCCTATAGGGTCACTATGAGTCAGAATTGACTTGACAGCGAAAGATGGGACATTTTCTTAATAGGTGACCTATTCTCTTCCCAAGACTATATTTCATTTTATCTTCTATCATCATGATACTGTTATAGATTCAGTAATGTCCTTCCCAAAATATTGTCGAATTCCTGGCCCTTGTACTGTGGATGTAATCCTGTATGGACATAGGATTTTTCCTTTGTTATGTCATCCAAGTATAGAGTGGCTCTTAAACCTAATCACACCTGTGTTATAAAAAGAGCAGAATAGGCACAGAGACAGACAGGGGAAAGACAGACTCCAAGGAACACCAGTAAGCACCAATGATTGCCAGTAGATACCAGAAATTAAGAGAGAGGCTCACACAAGGATTCAATAAGGCCCAGACCCTGATTTGGATTTTCAGCCTCCAGAACTGTGAGAAAATAAAATTTCTGTTTTTAAAGACACCAACTTGTGATATTTCTTTTATGGTAGCACCAGGTAACTAAGACAAATGCAGACCTCTTTTTTTAATGTCTAGCCAAAAAAGAAATCCAACTACTTTCAAATTTAACTCTTAATAATCCCTTCCAAAACCCTTCTTCCCAGCCAGGTGTCCACATTTCAGTGAATGGCATGACTATTTGCTGAGCTGTTCAAGTCCCAAATGGATAAATCACCTTGGATTCCACTCATTCTCTACAAAAGAATATCTGTCTCATCATTAATTCTGCCAAATCACCTCCAAAATTGAACTTAACATTCTTTCCAGTTTCTTTCCCATCTATTGCTCCATTCCTTGCCTTCACCAACACCAGCCTGGTTGATTTTAACAGCCCTCCAATTTGTGTTCCTGTTTCACTGTCTTTTCATACAAATAATATACATATATATTATTGTATTATTTATGACAATAATAAAAAATCTACTATCCTGTTTTGCACATTAACAACATATGTCTGGCAGGAACAAATGCTGAGGTGTGAAGTGAGAATAATTCTGGCTTTGATGGTTATGTGTCAACTTGACTGAGCCATGATTCTCAGTGGTTTCGCAGTTATGTAATGATATAATCTGACAGTTGTGTAATGAAGTAGGCATCCTACATTTTGTGATCTGATGTGGTCATTCTCCATTTTCACATAATGCTGATTTCAGATAATAATCTGGTCTTTGGAACCTAACCGTGCTAATAAGTGAGGAGAGGGTATACATATATATATATAAACCAAACCAAACCTATTGCTGTCAAGTCGATTCTGACTCATAAGTGACCCTATAGGAAAGAGTAGAACTGCTCCATAGGGTTTCCAAGGAGTGCTTGGTGGATTCAAACTGCCGACCTTTAGGTTAGCAGCTGTAGCTCTTAACCACTACATCACCAGGGTTTCCATATATATATATATATATATATATATATATATATATATATATATGCACACACACATATATACATATATATGTATATATTGAATCTTATAATTTTCTTGCTTAGCATTTTCAATTGTTCTCCATTGTTCTTAGAATAGAATTCTAACTCTGCCATGTGGATTGTAATACCTGCTTTATTTGGCCTATGCTTATTTCTCCAACTTCAACTCAAATCACTCTTCTCCTTACTCAATAGTATATATCCACACGGCCCAGCTTTCACCTATCAGAGACTTTGTTTCTTTACTTACACTGATCTCTTGAGTGAAACATTCTCTCCCATAAACACTCATTCTTGTTCATGGATGTTTCCGTCTCATTCATCAAGTATCAGTTTAAGTGTACTTTCTCAGAGAAGCCATCTCTGACTATCTTATCTCCTGCTGTACTTCTACTCCCTATCACTATTAATCTATCTCATAGTCATTTACTTCATTGTACTTGACATAATATGCAATTTTATATGTATTTGCATGTGATTTTATTCATTGTCTATCAGCCCCCTTAGACTTTAAGCTCTGTGAAGAGAAGGGCCACAACAATTGTTTCCACTATATCCTACATCTTAGCATAAAGCCTGGAAATGAAATAGCAATCATCAACGAAGGAAGGAAAGAAATAAAACAAGAAGGAAGAAAAAAAGGAAGGGAGGGAGAAAGGAAGTGCTATATCTTACATTAAATGGTCCCCATCTAACATGATGAAGAACTGGATGGAAAACAGACTCATCTATTATCAGCTGTTCTTTATAACTGCTGACATGTGTCCAGCTATGGGAATTTGCTGCATTGTTCTACATAGGCAGAAAGTGATTGTAGCTACCACATAGTTTAATGTTTGGCTTATTTTTGTATTTTCTAAAAATTTTAGCAAATGTTTGTATTTTTAAATATTAATATTAGATAAAATCTTAATCTTGGCCCATCAACGCACCATGGTGAAAGAAGTACATCACTACCTACAATCTGTGAATCATGTATTTATTACACGCATTTTCAATAAATATCTGTAAAAAAGAAAACACTAAAACATTATATTCAAATGTGTGTCATTTTTTTTAATGTTGGTTATCTTTTAATGAAGAAGTTTCTCTGATAAAACTGCGGATTTGGGGGAGGAAATTATTTAGTTTTTATTGACTATGTATAAAGCTGAATAGGAGAAGTTATTTGAGTTATCAGTAATGCATGTTATTGTTGTTAGGTGTCATTGAGTTGGTTTCAACTCACAGGGACCCTAGGCACAACAAAACAAAAAACTGCCCAGTCCTGTGTCACCCTCGCAATTGTTGTTATGCTTGAGCCCATTGCAGCCACTGTATCAATCCATCTCATTTTGAGTCTTCCTCTTTTTCACTGACCCTCTACTTTACCAAGCATGTGTCCTTGTCTAAGGACTGGTCCCTCCTGATAATGCCCAAAGTATATGAGATGAAGTCTCACCATTCTCTCTTCTAAGGGGCATTCTGACTGTACTTCTTCTAAAATAGATTTGTTCATTCTTCTGGCAGTCCATGGTATATTCTGTATTCTTTGCCAATACCATATAATTCAAAGGCATCAATTCTTCTTTGTTCTTCTTTATTCATTGTGCAGCTTTCCCATGCATATGAG
This sequence comes from Dugong dugon, assembly GCA_030035585.1. Taxonomy (NCBI): domain Eukaryota; kingdom Metazoa; phylum Chordata; class Mammalia; order Sirenia; family Dugongidae; genus Dugong; species Dugong dugon. The sequence goes on along the minus strand of CM057477.1, from coordinate 42,629,995 downwards.
GATATTGAAAATACTGTGGCTTGGTTCAGGTGCACCTTGGTCCTTTTCATGGATTGAATTGGGTCCCCCAAAAATGTGTGTCAACTTGGCTAGGCCATGATTCCCAGTACTGTGTAGTTGTCCACCATTTCGTGACCTCATGTTATTTTCCTGTGTGTTGTAAATCATACCTCTACCATGTTAATGAGGCAGAATAGAGGCAGTTATGTTAATGAGGCAGAATTCAGTCCACAAGATTAGGTTGTGTCTTAAGTCAATCTCTTTGGAGACATAAAAGAGAGAAGTAAGCAAAGAGACAGGGGATTTCATACCACCAAGAAAGTAATACCAGAAGAAGAGGTAAATCCACACAGTCTAATGCCTTTGCATAGTCAATAAAACACAGGTAGACATCTTACTGGTATTCTCTGCTTTCAGCCAAGATCCATCTGACATCAGCTATGATATCACTCATTCTATGTCCTCCTCTGAATCAGGTTTGAATTTCTGGCAGTCCCCTGTCGATGTACTGCTGCAACCACTTTTGAATGATCTTCAGCAAAATTTTACTTATGTGTAATACTGGTGACATTGTTCAATAATTTGATAAACATTCTGTGGGATCGCCTTTCTTTGGAATGGGCACAAATATGGATCTCTTACAGTCAGTTGACCAGATAGCTGTCTTCCCAATTTCTTGGCATAGATAAGTGAACACCTCCAGTGCTGTATTCATTTGTTGAAACGTTTCAGTTGGTATTCCCTCAATTCCTGAGGCCTTATTTTTCACCAGTGCCTTCAGTGCAGCCTGGACTTCTTTCTTCAGTACAATCAGTTGTTGATCATATACTATCCCCTGAAATGATTGAACAGCAAACTATTCTTTTTGGTATAGTGACTCTGTGTTTTCCTTCCATCTGCTTTTGATGCTTCCTGCCATCGTTCAGTATTTTCACTATGGAATCCCTCAATCCCTCTAGGCTTGAAGTTTTTCTTCAGTTCTTTCAGCTTGAGAAATGCTGAGCATATTCTTCTATTTTGGTTTTCTGACTCTAGGTCTTTGTACATTTCATTATAATACAGTTGATTAGTTATTTTTAAAATACAGTTTTGAAAATATGGAAATGTTAAATATGGACTTTATACAGATTAGGGAGGAGAAACATGATTTTTTCCAATTACTTTTTATTCCTCCGATTTACTTTTCCTATATCTGAGTTGCCAAAGCAAACAATCAAAGAAAGCATGGTGAGGGAGGGAAAAAATTCAACAACAACAACAATATTTTAGAGGGTATTTTCCCCCCAGGTTAACAACACACCTTTCATTCAGGAGAGTTCAGAACGTGTATGAAATGCCCTCAGAACCTCTCCACAAACTCAGGGAGGAGGAAACAACATAATGTGTTGCAATGCGTTAGACACTGAACGAACTAAAGGCACTGAGCTTTCTAGCACCTGTAAGTCATATTTATGAGTCAATATAAAATTTCCTTCAAGAGATTAAAGAAAAAGCAAAGAAAATCAAACAATGACTGATAAGAGATGAATTTGGTGGTTTTCTTGTATAAGGGTTCTGTCTGGCCTTATAAGCATTGAGAGTCATGGACTATGTACTTTTTCTGGAAAAGGCAGCTTGAGTTGATGTGATAAATCCAAAACTCTGTTAAATGTAAATTCAGAATAAGGTTTACATTATATAACTACTAGCACAGAGCAAAAATTTGAAAAGTGGACAAGACTAGATCTAAACTGCTCATTTTTGCTTTATTACTGCTTCATTATATCGAGGCTAGAATTCTCTGCTGATATTTAATAGCTTTAACTATTTTTCCACAGTAGGAAAACTTAACTCATGGGTCCATAAATGAATTCAGATTTCATGATGTCAGTGAATGGGAAACTGCACTCATTCTTACAGGAGAAACTACTAATTTGTCTCCCAAGCTGTTGGTTATTTCAAAAAATTAAAATACTCGATTCCTTAGAAAAAATTCAAAGCCATATCGGTATATAGATAGATGGATAGATAGATTAAAAAAACAATAATGCTAGAATTTTTCTCATAGCCTTGAACTTAGAGCTTAAATTTCTTAAAACGTCTCTTGTTTTCTTAGCACATTGTCAGTGCTGTTGGCTTAAAGAAAATTGTTAGATTTTAGACCATGTGCCTTTTTTTAATGTTCAACATATGTATATTTTCCAGGAAATGTGGTTAAAATTTGGTTCTTAGATTTATATGGATGAAGGAGGCTTAGAGGCAATTTAGTTCATTCTTCTGTGTTAAGCAATAACTATTTCAAGTGAGCCAAGAAAAACTGATAAAAATCAATCCTGTTTTTCACAGAACTCTGTTGCAAATGTCTTCGAGGCCTCTTTTGTCTAATAACAGTATACAAATTTCTTCATTGGATGAAAATTCTTTTTCAGATATTCTCTACCATCATAAAACCAGAAAGAAATTCCATGCCAGTGTTTTTATATGAGAAAATGGCTGAATTATTTAGATCACTTGTTGAATATTCGATTTTTAAAGATCTTTGCTTGGAAACTAGTTGAAGAAACAAAGCACATATCTGATGCTATGGGAAAGAAATAATAAGAATTCTAGGTCAAAGATTCTGAAGCTAAAAAAGACTGGATCTAGTCCATTTTCTAAATTTATAGTTTTGGACAAGTTATTCAGTTCTCTGATCCTCAGTTTTCTGGTCTGTAAAATCACATAATAGTACATCCTAAAAATGTTTATTATAAGGACATAATGCTATAATTTATATACAGTGCTTAACAAAGTATCATGTATATTTATAATATAGCCATTGCTCTCCTAAAAATATTGTGCTAAATTTAACTCACTGAAGAGGCAAAGTTAATATTTTTCATATAAGTAGGCTGGATGAGCATTCATCTATAAGATGTGATTTTAGGAAACAAAAATAGTATGGCTTAAATTTTATTTCCACATTAAATTATAATTACCACACCATACTCCAATAGGGCTATTAATAGGTTGAACCGAACTAAAATCTCAAAGAACAGAAGACTCAAGTCTGATATGTGAAAGGAGTATAGTTTCTCAAAATATATTCTATAAAACATTGTGCCACATGACCATCATAAAAAAAAGATTCCATGAGCAAATATGTTTAGTAAGTACTGTCTATTTCCCACTGGGAGTGTGAGTAGTGTATTACCATATTAAGGATTCAGAGAAAATGTGCATTAACTGGATAACTGGGTTATGATAACTGGGCTTTTACCATACTTACTTGATAACAGAATCGATTTCCCCTGATAGGTAACAACTAACAGGAATTAACAGCAGTCCTGTTAATTTTTTTTGGAGCCTTGGTGGTGCAGTGATGAAGAGCTTGGCTGCTAACCAAAATGTCGGCAGTTCGAATCCACCCCACCCACTCCTTGGAAACCCTATGGGGCAGTTCTATTCTGTCCTATAGGGTCACTATGGGTAGGATTGACTCTGTGGCAAGGGGTTTGGTTTTTGGTTAGAACACTTTTTAGAAAATGATTCTATCAATGCTCATCTCAGGCAAGGTGCTTGTCTACAAAATTTCTGACAATGGTTATTCAACATCTACTTAAATTTTCAATGACTAGAAACCTATTATCTCTATAAACACATTATTTTGTTTTTAGACACTAAATGTTAAGAAGTTCATACTGATAATCAGTTGTAATTTACTTTCTATAATTTCTACTCACTTGTGCTGGTTAGGACTTAGATTTTAATCCTTCCATCCCAGTGATGGTCATTCTAATATTTAAAGATATTATCAAGTTTCACTCTTTAGCCACTTCTCCTCTTCAAACTAAATATTCCTAATTCAGTCATTTGTATCTCCGATAATTAGAATACAAGTCATCTCATAATCACGTTAATTGCTGATAAATGAACTCTATTCTGTCCACCAAATACTTGCGTTAACTGCTAGAAATTATTCTATCTTTTTCTGACCCCCTTCCCTTCGTCAAAATCAAGACTCTAAACCCACTTGCATATTTGATGTCTTATCCTGCAGGTCTAGGCCATATACCGATCTGAGTTATACTGGCTAGTGGCTGACAAAGTATGGTGTGTTATTTGGTTTTTAAGGCTATGTTTTGATGAGCAAAACCATTAAAATAAAAATAATTAAACTCTAGTTGTGGGATTAAGTTATACAATGGGATTATATTTTCAGAAAAACAAAAAGACTCAGTTCAAGGCTATATCAAATCACAGCATGTAAAAAGCTTCTGGTTCTAACTACATGCAAGGGATCATATTCTTATAAGGATTCACTGAACCACACTCTCTAGATTTCTTTTTGATACTATCTTTGTTTTAGATTCAAAAGTCTATGACATTTTAGTCAGAAGATGTTAGAAGAGTATGGGATCTTTGCAAGTATCTACTCTCCTTTTAGAGCTGGCAAAAGTAATGTCCAAAGAACTTGAGAAATTTGTATTATTTCATTATGAAGATGTGTCTTAAATCTAAAAAAAGAAAATACCCATTGAGTTGAGCCAATTCCATCTCACAGTGGCCCTGTAGGACAAAGTATAACTGCCCCAAAGGGTTTCCAAGGAGTGGCTGGTGGATTCGAACTGCCTATCTTTTGGTTGGAACCCTGGTGGTGTAGTGGTTAAGAGCTAGGCTGCTAACCAAAAGGTTGGCAGTTCAAATCCATCAGTTGCTCCTTGGAAACCCTATGGGGCAGTTCTACTCTGATCTGTAGGGTTGCTATGGGTCGGAATCGACTTGACAGCACCTAATAACAACAACCATTCAGTTAGTAGCAGAGTTCTTAACCACTACAGCACCAGGGCTCTGTCTTAAATCTAGTCACCCTGAATTGTTTTTGTTCTCTTACCTCTGTGAAACCACTACCAGTTGATACTGTGGGAATGGGGTGTTCTTTTAGACAGGAAACCTATTCTGTAGTTAGTATACTGTCTACACTGGTTGTACATTTATGAATGCGGAAGGAAACTTTTATTTATTTTTTCATATTCTAACAGACATATTACTACAAATTTATGTATCCCGTTGAGTACAGAATTTGCTGATGATGACATTAGATCTGTCCAAGTTGCCTTTGAAATATGTGTTTATTTTCTTTTTTGAGAGTGAATTTTTATGCAATCACAACTTTAATTGGAACTTACAATTAGTAGGCAGGTGTCTGCCTTAGTGAGATATCCGAATTCAATAGGAACTAATGGCTGTTTGATTGTCATCATCAATACAATATGTCTTTTCCAGGAGATACCTATGTGATGTACAATCACTTTAAAAATTAACATCTATTATGATCAAAGCCAAAGGTTTGCTTATTGTCCCTTCCTTTAGAATATAATTGAGAATAGTTGTTCAGGCAAATGTGAGGTATATTGTTGGTGCCAGAGTCACTGCGATTAAAACAAAGACCTTCAGTTTTCAGGGCCGTCAGCCTGGTATGTCACCAATACTGAATTCATTTTTAGAGCAGAACCATATACCTATCTTCCATTGCAATTACAGCAGAGAAGGAGAATTTGAGAAGTAAAAATGAAACATTTCAAGGATGATTGGGCACTGAAAATTGGTAAAGTGGCAGGAAAGTCCAGGTTTGAAGAATGAAGAAGTGAATGTACATAGAAAAAGCAGTTTGGAAAACATAAAAAAAAAAAAAAAAGATATTTTGCAGAAACATCTGTTTGATGTTGCTGAAAAATTTTAGTATTTAAATGTTCTCATTTGGGCTCTGAAGTTAGCACTTCCATGAAGTAGTTCACACCTTTGCTATTGCTCACGTTCAGCTAGAGATCATTTTATGCAAGGCTGATTTTAACAAGAAAATGGTGCATTAATTTACAATGTGTTGAGTATTTTAAATGTGGCAAAAATCTAGGCTTTTGTGAAATTTTAGTATCTGGAGAAAATAGGAATACTTAAGTAAATTTCTTTAAAAATATCAGAATGGATTTATGTATAAGAAATTACATCCTGATTAAAATCATTAGGAAATTCAGTTATAAAAAATGTGTATCAACCTCTAAACTAGTGGATTTTCTACAACTTCTATTTAATATTGAAGCAGATAAAATTTCAGACATTATTTAGCAGTACTATTACTGTAATCTGTGTGTGTGTGTGTATGTGTGTATGTGTGCATCTCTCCCTCTCTCACTTTCTACTTCCCATTCTCTACCCCGTCTCTTTCCCCTCTTGCCCTTCTTTCTTCTCCTCTCAACTCCCTTTTGTTTTTTCCCTTTTGCTTTCTTCTTTTTCTCTCCATTATCCTTTTCCTTTTTTCTGTCACTTACTGTTTTTTGTTTGTATGTTTCAAAACTTTTTTAGTTGTGTCTCCATTAAAAAATAAACTAGATATTGAGAGTCTGTTCACAGTTCTTCCTCATCTCCCTCATTGGAGTAGTTACAGTTTTGAAGTTTCCTATTTCAGAAATATCTTAGTATTTAAGACGCAATTAAGATAATCATTGAAGCTTCCTGAGGAGAGAGAGAAGGGAGACAGGAGATTGATCGAAATATATCAAGCAGATTTCTGTTTAAAAATGTTCTAATTTTATCTTACCCTATACGTAGACTTTACATGGATACTCTGATGTAGACATATTTTGTAAATATCAAACTAACAGATCAAAATGATTAAAATTTACAGATTTTGTTTAATTGTCCAGCTGAATAAAATCACCCAAATTAAAATCGTGAATACGAAATTGGGCCTTTCATTTCAATGGTAAATAAGGAAACTGTACAGGAAGGCTCATCTGATAGAGCAAATACTCTCTTATCAAAAAATCATGACAACTGAGTATTCAAAAGGAGAAGAACATAAACATACATACACTAAACATACACTAAAATCATAATACATAATAGAGGAGGGAGGGTGTGCTTGTTTTACTTATTTGGGGCAGATATCAACCCTAAAAGTGTATATAACTAAGGAACATAATTTAGTGAGAATCAGGTTTGGTCTTCTTCCAGTATTCATATACAAGAAAATTAAAGTAATATTAGTAAGAATGGCAAAAAATATTATCGAATGACAGCATTAGCTCAGGGTGGTAGCTAAAACAGGGAAGCAAAGCACTAATACTCTTGATTCTGCATATTAGGAAGCAGATTATGTGCTGGTTTTAACCGAAGTCTCTTTAGCACTAGTAGCCTGTCAAAACTCTTATCCCCTGAGCCACTGTCCAACTTGGAGTGAGCAGAGAAGGGCTATGCAGCACCACATGTCAATTCTGCCTAGATAACTTAATTATGAAATGTAAAGTGTTATTTATAAATGCAGAATAGTTTGTCATGTAGGAACATCCTTCAAAGTGTGCAAGGGGGTAGTGTATGTACATTAAACATATATGAACATAATCATAGATAAATACACAGTTAAGTAGAAAGATATGTAGGTAGGTAGGTATGTAGATAATGGATTGGACTTGAGTCACAAAATTGGGCAACAAATTTGAAGGACTTGGACTATACTCAGCTATGACTTTTCTCATTTTTAAATAATATACCAGTACCTAATGGATTTACAAATGTACTTCATCTCTTACTCTATGTGAAATTGTATAATAAACACAAATTCTACTAAACGTGTGATTTTTTTTCTGTGAAGCAAACATGCAAAAGACATGCTTATACTTAGGGATGCCAAAACTGAGGGAACACAAAGCTGCAAACAGAGCTTTACTAAGCAGCTGGAAACAGAGAACAGAGGTAGAGTAAAAAATTCTGAGGAAGTCAAGATGATTATACTTTTCTATGACCTTCTCACTTGTTAAAATATATTTTACATTAGGTTGGGGATATTTTATATTTAGATTCCAGAGGATCTCTTCTATGCTGTTTTTCTTTCAACTTTTCTGTCAATATCAAAAGGGAAGCATTAAATTATTAGAAATGTACAATACAGACCGTGGTAGAAAATATTTTTGGTGAATGTACAGGGGCCAAGATGGTACCATGGTTGTATTAGTAGCCTCTAAAGGGCTCGTTCTTACATTATTTTCCCTCACTTTCAAAATAAACCTTCTCTACTCTTCTATGTGATGTTAAGGCTGAGACTCTGCAAATCACATTCCTGCTTTACCAGCAAACTCCTTTTTCAGACTCTCTAACTAGGAGTACTTGAAGAGACTGAGATCCTAGAGAGGGAAGAGGGGTGTTCTCCCTCCTGTGATACTCCAGCATTGAGCAGTGGTTCTTTATGTTAGCAGTAGTAGCTCTTTCCTGTAGTAGCAGTTGGTTCCAGTTTGAAATTTTCCTGTATTCCCACAATAAGCCCCTTCATTCCCACATATAGAAATAAGCCCCAGCCTGCCTCAGTCCACTTCTCATAATTCTGAGTCCTAGCTCCACAGAGCTCCTCATACACCCTAGGATGGTAGATACTTTCTGCAGTTACTACCTTAATGTTTCCTTTTCATCTTTTCAGTTCTCCAATGCTTGGTTAACAATTCTTTATATTAAATCCTGTTTCTTTAATAAAAATGTTGTCTATGATCTCCTGACTGTACCCTGCCAAATATATTATTTCTTATTTCAGTCTATTAGCTCTTAGCTACTAGTAGTTAAGTGGAAGTAACTGAGAAGATAAAAGCTGGAAGTCCATTTATTTCTTTAGCTACCATGCATGTATAGTTTTTATTAGAAATATTGGATCATAGGACTTATTTCTTCTATTTTCCTCAGGTACTCTGCTGATTTTTATTTCAAAACATGTCATTGTGTTTTTTTTTTTTTTTTAAGGATCATTTTTATTACAGTCTACTTGCAAGTAATTGTATTTGAAAAAGATAGATTAGAGTCTATAATCTCTATAACCTTACTACACCAAGCTAAGGAAAAACAGCATATACACATGCGGAATAAGAACCTTAAGCAAGGCAGTGTTTAAATCATTCATTCATTCACCAATAAACGTTGATGTGACGAGTATGATCCTTCAGACGATGAAAACACATGGTTCTTATTTTAAAAGATTTTATGTCTTGTGTAAAGGAGAGCTTGACACAGATCCTATAACATGAGTTTGAAAATACACCAAATGCACACTGTGACTTTTTTTTTAATACTAAGGCAAGTGGAATACAGGAAAAATACTAAAAGGTTTTGAAAACTAGGATATACTATCAGTTGAGGCATCAAGGAGGACACAAATCTTCAACAAACAAATTTTTTGATGTCGTACAGACCATCATCTTAATTGCTGAGAATATCGAGCGAACATCAGAAACACCCTTGCCCTCCTAAATCCTACTATCTAAAGTAATTTATATAGACATTTATTTTTCTAGGATTATCTATTGTTGCATTGTGGGAATAAATGCCATTTAAACATGGCTTCACTACTGACAACTGCAGCCCCCACAGGCTTCTATGCTGTATACGACATGTTGGAGACTTGTCAGCGATAAGAAAGAGATTAGGCACAACTTGTTTTCCCAAACCTATTGTCCTGTTTCTGATTGGCTTGTTTACCTGAATTCCTTCTCCCTTGCCCGAAACTTATTGTTACTCACCCAAAGCCCATTGTTCTGTTATTTGCTTCACTGCTTGCTGTATTGACTATAAATAAAGTCCTGGGACTGGAGCCAGGGGTCGACTCCTCAGAGTGACCCTCCTGGCCCCACTTCTCTGTAAGAGTTGTGTTTGGCTACTGTCTTCGCTGCCCCGACAACCGTCGCCGCTGCGACATTGCATAACAAACAAAATCTGGTGACTTAAGACAACAGCAATCGTGTATTTTGCTCATGAATCTGCAATTGGAGACATTCATCTCTACTTTAATCAGTTTCAGAAGCAGCATGTCTACTTGGACTGCATGATCAACTTTTCGATAATTCACTCACGTTACTAGCAATTTGGTACAGTCAGTCAAGTAACTTTACCTAGAGGTAACAGCTGAGCCTGGTTTTCCCTTTGTGTGGGCTCCTTCATTAGACTGCGTAGTCTTCCTAACAAGATGGTGGCTAAGTTCAAAGAATGAGTATTCAAAGAGACAGAAAGTAGAAGCTGCCGGTGTAACTCCAGAAACAGGCACAGTGTTACTTCCTCTGTATTCTTTTGGTTAATTAGTTACAGAGCCTTCACAGATTCACAAAGAAGGGCCACATATCCCATCATTCAATAATGTTCAAAAATTTGAAGACATTTTTATGCACCATATATTAATTCTATAGTATTTATATGTTCCTTTTGTTCTTTTTTAAATACTGTGGTAAAATATACATAACAAAACATTTGCCTTTTAACCATTTCTTATGTGTACGATTCAATGGCGTCAATTATGTTCAGTATGTTGTGCAGCCATCACCACTATCTACTTCCAAATTGTCTCATCACCATTAACAGAAATTTAGTGCCCCTTAAGCAATAACTTCCCCTTTCCCCAATTCTCCTGTACCTGGTAACCATTAATAAACTTGGTCTCTATGCACTTGTTTATTCCAGATGAGTGCACTCATACAATATTTGTTCTTTCATGTCTAACATATTTCACCTAACATTATATTTTCAAGGTTTCATCCATGTCTTAGCCTGTATAGTAACTTCATTTCTTTTTATGGCTGAATACTATTCCCTCGTTTGTGTATACCTCATTTTGTTTATTCATAGAAATCGGTTGCCAGACATTTCAGTTTTTCCACCCTTAGGCTAAGGTGAATAGTGCTGCAATGAACACTGGTGTACAAGTATCTGTTTGTTTTCCTACTTTCAAGTATTTTGGGTATACAGCCAGGAGTGAAGAGGACTTTAAGCACTTACGGACAAAGATCAAAGACCACAGCCTTCAGTACAGATTACACCTTAACATAAAGAAAACAAAAATCCTCACAACTGTGCCAATAAGCAACATCATGATAAACGGAAAAAAGATTGAAGTTGTCAAGGATCACATTTTACTTGAATCCACAATCAAAGCAGCAGTCAAGAAATAGAAAGACTCATTGCATTGGGCAAATCTGTTGCAAAAGACCTCTTTAAAGTGTTGAAAAGCACAGATGTCACCTTGAAGACTAAGGTAAGCCTGACTCAAGCCATGGTGTTTTCAGTTGCCTCATATGCATGTGAAAGCTGAACGATGAATAAGGAAGACCAAAGAAGAATTGATGCCTTTGAATTGTGGTGTTGCCGAAGAATATCGAATATACCATGGACTGCCAAAAGAACAAATAAATCTGTCTTGGAAGAAGTACAGCCAAAATGCTCCTTAGAAGCAAAGATAGCCAGACTACGTCTCACATACTTTGGACATGTTATCAAGAGGGATTAGTCCCTGGAGAAGACATTATGCTTGGTAAAACAAAGGGTTAGGTTCAGTGAAGAAGAGGAAGACCCTCAACGAGATAGATTGACACAATGGCTGCAACAATGGGCTCAAGCATAACAACGATTGTAAGGATGGCGCAGGACAGGGCAGCATTTCGTTCCATGGTACATAGGGTCACTATGAGTCAGAACTGACTCTACGGCACCTAACAACAACAATAGTAACTGCCACATTATTTTTCTAAATGACTGTACTACTTTGCAATGCAACCAACAATGGATGAGTGTTTCAATTTCTGTCCATATCCTCACCAACATTTGTTATTTTCCACTTTTCTGATAATAGTCATCCAAGTAGAGGTGAAATGATAGCTTATTGTGCTTTTGATTTGCATTTCCCTAATGACTAATTGGGGCCCTGGTTGCGCAGTGGTTAAGTGTTTGGCTACTAACCAAAAGGTTAACAGTTTCAATCCACCAGCTGCTCCTAGGAAACCCTATGGGGCAGTTCTATTCTGACCTATGTGGTGGCTATGAGTTGGAATCGACTGGAAGGCAATGGGTTTGGTTTCGTTTTTGGAATGACTAATTACACTGAGCATAGTTTCATGTGCTTACTGGCCATTTTATGCTATCTTTGGTGAAATGTCTATTCAAGTCCTCTGCTACTTTTTTGACTGAGTTGTTTGCCCTTTTTGTTGTTAAGTTGTAAGTCTTTTATATATTCTGGATATTAAACTCTTACGAGTAATACGGCTCCCAAATATTTTCTCCCATTCGTTAGGATGTCTATTCACTTTATTGATAAAGTCTTTCAATGCACAAAAGTTTTTTAACCTTGACAAAGTATAACTTGTCTATTTTGTCCTTTGTCGCTGTGCTTTTGGTCCCACATCTTATGATCCATTGTTGAAAACTAGATTTTGAAGCATTACTCCTACTTTTTCTTTCTAGGAGTTTTATAGTCATATACGTTTTTTATATTGACAAATACTTAGGCATTCAGTTAAAAAACGTCAACATCAAAAGCAAGAACAACTCACAATTCAAAATTCTGTCCAAAGTTTTCATAACTCATTTCTTAAAAAGACTTTAGATACATCCATGGGCAATGTCTTCAAAAGTGAATATGAGCATTTTCTGCTACATCCTGAGGAGGTAACCCCAGCACATCTACCCACAGATGAGTAATAAGACTTGACAATAAATGAGGAGTTGGAATTTTCTTTTCAATCTCCCACGGCATACTATTTCCTTAAAAAGTCACTGTTTATTTGATACATTGCGTATCATCACTCCTGTTTTCTTGTCCATGTCCACATGCTTTCCATAATGTAAGCTCCAGAATGGCAAGGGTTGCCTTGTGATGTAGTTTTCAATTAATGAGCTTAGTAAGTAGGTGATAGAAAATTAATAATGATAATGATTTGCAGTAGGTAGACAAGATGATAATTGTTCCTAATTAATTAAATTAATTAATGACTCCAAGAAAAAAAAGCAACATATACATTCAAATTGGATATTATTATAATATATATAAAAACCAAAGCCAACTCCGTTGCCATGATGTCTATTCGGACTTATAGCGACCCTATAGGACAGAGTAGAACTGCCCCACAGGGTTTCAAAGGAGCAGCTGGTGGATTGAAACTGTTAACCTTTTGGTTAGCAGTCAAACACTTAACCACAGTGCCACTAGGGCTTATATATATATATACACACACCTCGGAAACTCTGGTGGCATAGTAGTTAAAAGCTACAGCTGCTAACCAAGAGGTCGGCAGTTCCAATCCACCAGGTGCTCCTTGGAAACCCTATGGAGCAGTTCTACTCTATCCTAGAGGGTTACTATGAGTCCCACTCGGCTATATATTCCTTCAACTTTTTTCTGATGTATAATCTTATTTTCACCATGATTCTGATTCTGCTTAAGCCATTAATTTAGAGATGCTTTATCATGTCTAGAATTTGCTTCAAATTATCAGGGGGCAAAAAAATGGATTAGGATATCAATAAAAATGATTATACATGAATTGATCATTGTTATAATTGAGTGATGGGAATTTGGAGGTTCATTATACTATTCTTTTTACTTTTGTATATGTTTGAAATTTTCTATAATAAAAAGTTAAATACAGAAGTTTTATTCATATAAGAAGGTTAAGAAAAGACCTATGCGTAATATTGCTGGATTTGACTTTCTGATACTAAGTTGTTAAATATTACTAATCTTAAAGACATTTTAGAACATCAGTTTTCAATCTATGTCAGTTTAATGATGATCTTTGGCAATTAGGAAGCAGTTAAAATGTATTGCTTAATCACGGAGAAGAATTTTCAGATGTACTAACATATTTCATATACAATATTATAGTCGTTTAAAATCTATGGATTCTAACTATTCATTTTCTCTTATTCCTTGCAGAAAGCCTATGTTTAAACATGAAGTTTTAGTCCCCTTTAGCAGCAAAAAATAGTCTTCACTATGTAAATCAATGTAAGACTGTCAGAGTAAGCCTGCAGCCAAACAGACTAAAACAATATGACCAAAGGTAAAATTATATTTCACATATTAATGAAGCGTTACTTTAGGAATAAAAGAGGAACCATTTAAATATTAACACTATTAGTCCAGTATATCAAAACAAACACCTTCCTCTCATACCTATTTAAAGACAGGGAAAGAGATAAACTATTTTAAAATGGGCTCTATTCTGCCTGTAATAGGCAAAGGCAGCTCTTTATGTAACGTAGTTGCAGGCCTTCTTCACTGCAGATTCACCAGTTGGTATGGCTATGACATTTAGTTAGAAAATAATAGTGATTTGTTTTCTTTTCTAGGGTAACATAATACATTCTGTAGCCATGCTCAAGAAACATCCACTCCATTTATTTTGTTAGTTGCAGTCTTTACGTATTATTCATGCAAATTTACTTACTCCTTGGCTACTTGGTCAATAAAAAATGCTCTCAGTACCTACAGTACTCTGTTAGCTGCTTTTTGGGAAGAAAACGCACTTACTTTATAAAAGAAGTATAAGGCATGACATAAGAATTTAAACCTTAATAGAAAAAGAAAACCTTCGACTCATATATGAAAATTTACTATACTTTCTATTTTTTCTGTGTCTAGCAACTTTCTGGAGCTTCAGATTAATCAGCATAAAGTGGGAATTGTGGAATTATATGACTACTAATGGATACTGTAATAGTTGGCCTAATGTTGACTGTTTTAACGGATAAACACCAACAGAATTTTCCTTCTCATTCATACAGCAGTCTATTTTTGGGTTATCAGCGGTCAGTCTTCTATGTGGCAATTCAGGGGGGAGTCAGAGTCCTTTAATATTTCATCTCCCTCATCAACCTGTTTCTTCAAAGGTCACTATGTAAGGAATAAGTGAGCCATCTCTGTTGGGTAGGTCTTACTTTCCCCTCAGAAAAGGGGAAATTTTTTCTTCTGAGCATCTGGGTACATTTTGACCCATTGGGCTTCCCGCGACCCTCTGGCCTGCATGTGGGAAGCAGCAGTTTCTTCCAAATAAACAGTGGCTATCTCACTCCTGGAAATCCTGGAGGCGTAGTGGTTAAGAACTATGGCTGCTAACCAAAAGGTAAGAGTTTGAATCCACCAGGGGCTCCTTGGAAACTCTATGGGGCAGTTCTACTCTGTCCTATAGGGTCACTGTGAGTTAGCAATCGACTCAACAGCAGTGGGTTGGGTTTGGTTTATCTCAGCCCTAGGAATTTTCATAAAATTTGGAAGCAAAATAGCAATGAAATAACATATAAACTTCTTTTTATGTGAGAATACTCAGTATTTGAAAAAGGAAAGATTTCTTCCTAGTAACCTTTCAGTGCATCTAGCTCCTCACATCATGAAACAGACTTTTAAAATATGTCAAGTCGGCTTGAAATTTCTGTCAGAAAATGCTGTCCTCTCCTTACTTCTTCTTTCTCAGTCTGTATATTTCTATAAACTTTTTGGGTTTTAGAATTAAGACAATCATGTGACCTGTGTCTTCACTTCAGCACTTTTATTGAACAATGCTACGGCTGAAGTAGCAGGAATCACTTCTGTTCACCAGTGGCTCCCTCTAAAAATCTAATTAATGCAGCACCCAAGTCATAATTGTAAAAGTTTGCACTCTTTGGGCCAGTCCCACAGCAGCAGATACATGGGCTAAGGCTTTACTGTAGCATCTTATGAGCTCAGAGACTGATCAAATTAACACTGGTTTTTAGACCCCTGTTTGCACTCACCTGTCCCATCAGACTGTCCTGAGAGTGTGAGATATTTGACGAGATAGACTAGGAAAGTGGTGTGGGGCCCCTCATTTTTAACTTGAGTTCACATACATTTTTACTTCAGGAAATTCTTTCCTCAGTCTTTTAGAAGCTATTTGAGCTCTCACCTTCATATTTTATCCAAGAAGAACCTGTCAAATATAGGAAAACTTACATCAAGATTATGTCAGTAGCTATAAGACCAAATCTAAGAAATCATATGCAATGAGAGACATACCTTGCTGGTAAGAAAATTGTCTAACAAAGAGTTTAGAGCAGCTGTTATGAAAATGCTGCAATGAGCAATTAACACTGAAAACCAATCAAAAAAAAAAAAAAGTTTAAGCAAAGAAATATGAAGCCTTAATCAAAAAATAGAAGAAATAAAAGAACAAAGTGGAAATTTTAGAACTAAAAATTTCAATAACCAAAACTGGGGGGAAAACACTCAACGGACGAACTTAACAGCAAAATGGAAGAGACAGAGGAAAGAATTTGTAAACTAAAACACAGAACAATATAAATTACCCAATCTGAACTACACAGGGAAAATAGACTGAACAACTACAATAACAAATGAACAGAGCATCAGAGACCCATGGATCTGTAACAATAGAGTTAACATTCTTTTCACCAGAGTCCTAGAAATAGAGAGGAGGGCATGGTTGAAAACAGTATCTAAATAAATAATAGTTGACGTAAACCTTGAACTGAAGCTACTCCCTGAAGTCACCTATTAGCTAAGTAACAGATTGGATCATAAAATAAATAATATTACCAGTGAGTCGTGTGCACCTTAAAAAAAGTCATCTATATGAAACTCAGTGAAATGGACTGACACAGTGGCTGCAACAATGGGCTCAAACATAGCAAAGATTATGAAGATGGTGCAGGACAGGGCAGCATTTCATTCTATCATATATAGGGTCACTATGAGCTGGAACCAACTCAATAGCACCTAACAACAACAATGTATGAGACCAAGTGGTCAACAATTACTCTAAAGAAAAGAAGAATGGGTAAGAGTACAGGGGAATCAGATTACTCAAAATGAAACATCCCATGGAATTAACGAGAATGCTTACACTTTATGAAAAACGTAACCAATGTTACAAAATAATTTGTGTAGTAATTGTTAAATTTGAACCTAATTTGCTGTATAATCTTTCACTGAAAACACAATAAAATACTATTTAAAAGAAATGACGGCTGAATACTTCTGAATATTGGTGAAAGATATAAACACACACATTAAAGAAGTTGAATAAAACCCAAATAGGAAGCACCCAAAGAAATCCATACCAGCACACATCATAGTCATCCGAAAGCTAAAGACAAAAGAAAAAATTTGAAAACAGTGAGAATCAATAACTTATCCATAAACAAAATACAACCAGTAACCACTGAGTCGACCCTAACTTATGGTGAACCTATGTGTATCAGAGTAGAACTGTGCTCCATAGGATTTTTAATAGCTTATTTTTCAGAAGTAGATTGCCAGGCCTTTCTTCTGAGGTGTCTTTCAGTGGACTTCAACCTCCAACCTTTTGGGTTGCAGCAAAACATGTTAACTGTTTGCACCAGCCAGGGATTCCAATTAACCCCAAATTATAGTATCAATTTGTAGATCAAAGTTTCCCAAGATTAGCTTCTGTCACAGATTGAATTGTGTCCCCCCAAAATACATGTCAACTTGTCTAGGCCATGATTTCAGTATTATGTGATTGTCCACCATTTTGTTATCAGATGTGATTTTCCTATGCGTTGTGAATCCTACCTCTATGATGTTAATGAGGCAGAATTAGAGACAGTTATGTTGATGAGGCAGGACTCAGTCTATAAGGTTAGGTTATGTCTTTAACCAATCTCTTTTGAGTTATAAAAGAGAGAAGCAAGCAGAGAGACATGGGGACCTCATACTACCTGAAACAAGAGCTGGGAGAATTACACATCCTTTGGTGTCCCTACACTGAGAAATTCCTTGACCAGGGAAGACTGGTGACAAGGACCTTCCCCAAGAGGCGGCAGAGAGAGAAAGCCTTCCCCAGAGCTGGCATGCTGAATTAGGACTTCTAGCCTACTAGACTGTGAAAGAATAAATTTCTCTTTGTTAAAGCTATCCACTTGTGGTACTTCTGTTGTAGCAGCACTAGATAACTAAGACAGCTTCCATAGTTATAAAAAACTAAACTAAACAAAAATTAAACCCACTGCCGCTGAGTCGATTCTGACTTATAGCAACCCTATAGGACAGAGTAGAACTGCCTCATAGTGCTTCCAAGGCAAGGCTCGTGGATTTGAACTACTGACTTTTTGATTAGCAGCCAAGCTCTTAACCACTGTGCCACCAGGGCTCCATATTTCATATCATACTTAAGTGCAAACATTGTAAACTTTTATTCCACCTGGAAACCCTGGTGGTGCAGTGGTTAAGAGTTCGGTTGTTAGCCAAAAGGTCAGCAGTTCAAATCTACCAGGCGCTTCCTGGAAATCCTATGGGGCAGTTGTACTGTCCTATACAGTCGCTATGAGTTGGAATCTACTAGGCAGCAGTGGGTTTGGTTTTTTGGGGTTTATTGACCACAATGACTCTTAAGTTGGTAATAAAGGGGAGGAACGTATAGATGGGGAGAATATATTTCACTTGCACTCTTCAGAAAAGTTGAGAATCTGTTACAATAGGTCAAAACAAATTCCAAGGGAATAAAAGTATTTTGAATATTTTTGAGAGGAAATTTAAATAAAAAATATATTTACTTTTTAATAGCATATTATGTAATTATTATATATTAAATAAGCACACACTATACATTACGCAGTGTAGGGTCCTTGGGTAATACAAAGATTACTCAGGTGTGAATATCATCTTTTTTTAAATTTCTTATTCAAAACTTTATACACATATTGTTTTGTGACATTGTGATCTCCGCAATATGACAACATACTCCCCCTTTCCACCCTGGGTCCCCTGTGTCCATTTGTCCAGTTCCTGTTGCTTTCCTGCCTTTTCATACTGTTTTTGGATTCTATTAGAGAAATTAGGTCATTAACAATGGTAATTCAACAGTTCACTTAAGATCCAAAATGTGTAAAAGTGCTATAAAAATTCCCAGAAGGCAATACTACTATTCACTTTGTCTCTCACTGAAGATGGGTAGGGCAGAGAAATTACCAAGAAAATTTAAGGATCCAGGAAATCTCAATGTTAGAGAAAGCATTTTATCTGAGCATTGAAAATCAGATAGAATTTTTATTTGCAAAGATGGAGATAAAAAGGATTTTAGTTGCATAATTCGATATAAGGAAAGATACATGAGAAGCTTGGGGTCACAATGAGGAGGGACATAAATGCTAGCCTAAATCTTTTGGATTTTATATAGTTCAAAATTCAGCATTTTTAAGTGCATGTCAAAAGTTCAGAAGGAGCTAAGCTGAAAAATCTGTCAAAGAGAGAGACAGATGATGAGTAGTGTGCTAGAAGATTAGAAACTGGCTCTGTTTTGTTAGATTACGGTTGAATTTTTCTCCTTTTTTCAGAGCCTCCTTACTTTTACTTTTAGGCATTTACATGTGGCATCTTTTACACCCATGTTCTCTCGTTTCTATTTTCCTCTACTCCTTCTATGAAAATATTAAACAATGTTCACTAATAAATGATAAGTTAAGTGCTAGCCCATTGCCGTATGGTTGATTCTTACTCATAGTGTGATGGTTAGGCACAAGTATGACTTTATAATTGCCTTTATTCACATATTATGTACGGTTTAAGGAGATGTGTATATGTGCCAAGTTGACAGGGAGTAGACTGTGATGGTTAAGATTGTGTGTCAACTTGGCTAGGTCATGATTCTCAGTGTTTATATGTGATCACTTCCATGATGGAATCTGCTGTGAGTAGTCAAACAGATGAAAGGGAGTTTCCTTGGAGATGTGGCCTACATCTGAATATAAGCTGATGTTCTGGCTTTTTTGCTCTTTCTGGATCCTGCAGCTGCCTCCTCTTCCTCTGACCTCAGGTTCTTGGGACTTGAGCTAGCAGGTTGTCTGCCAATCTTGGAATTTGTCCATCTTCACAGCCTGTGAGGAGGTGCCTTGCTCTCCGACCTGTCAATCTTGGGTTCACTAGCCCCTGCAGCTGTGTGAATCAAGAGAAGTCTTTATCCTGATCCACGGACTTGGATATTCCAGCCTCTGCAATCACATGAGCTGTTTACTTGATATAAGTCTCTCTCTATATATATTTATATGTTTTACTGGTTTTGCTTCTCTAGAGAACCCAGCCTAAGGCACATAGCAACCCTATAGGACAGAGTAGAACTGCCCAATAGAGTTTCCAAGGAGTGCCTTGTGGATTCAAACTGCTGACCTTTTAGTTAGCAACCATAGCTCTTAACCACTACGCCACCAGGGTTTCCATTCAAGTGTAGGAAACCAATATTTTCTCAGTTTAATAGACAAATATATAAATGTTCTGCATTAAAAATCCTTCACAAATTCTTATGCTAATGATGTCTCTTTATTTGGCATAGTAATGAGTAGGAAAGATTTTATTTCTCCAAACAGCAAAAATACAGGGTTGCTTCTCATCGTAATGGCTCCCACTTAAGCATCAATTTTATGAACTTTTGGAGGACACCTCCTGCATCCCTTTTATTGATAAATACAGGAGAAAAAGAGAAGAGAGTTTGGGAGTTGGGAGGAGGGCTACTTAGTTCCTTGAAGCAGCTGGATAGGCAGGCACACTGTTGGGTTGACTCCACTTCCTCTCGTCACAACGTGACAGAAATACACAGCATGGGGGAGCTGGAAAACAGCAAATATGGGAAAAGAGACAGCTGGCTCCCCGACCCTTACAGGTTCAAAAGAAATAGGAAGAAAATATAGCAATATTGACTACTTGTGGAATTTAAGGTGCCACACACAACAAATCACTAATCTAAATCTTCTCCTCAAGGTGAACATATAGCTTATACATTTTTAATGCATAGACTAGTTTAACATGAAGTTGAAAGTAATCGTGATTGCACTACATATATATTTTTCTTTTCTCCAAGTAGAAGAAAAAAAAAAAGGCCGAGATGCGTCCTCAAACAAATAATCAAAAATGCTATGCCATTAAAATGATTTTGGGTATTCAGAAAAAATAAGCACCATTTTTCGTTGGATTGGTCTAATTGTGTAGAATTATTATCATAGATTATATTGATCATATTTTTATGCATCAAATTGATCACTATCTTCATTTTGAAGAAAGCCTTCAAAATGGCCATTTATAAAGAGTAAGAAAATAATCCAAAAAGCAAGAGTGAATCAGCACGTAGAAAAGTAAGGCAGGATTTTATGCTACAAGGTCAAGTCAGAGAGGACAGTTGTAGCCAAGTCCTATTGCCAAGCAAACATTTCTCAACTTCCATTGAGAGGACAATAAAGAGATTTTAATTTGAGTTTGTTTTAAATTAAAGTCTTATTTAAAAAAAGAAAAATTCTTCTGGTGTAGAATATATTAAGGCAGAGATAGTTTATTCTGAGTTTTCAAAATAAGACCCTATAATGATAGATTTAGTAGTGTGGAAAATGATCATCATTCTCCTTTGAAATAATGGGAATTGACTCATGAAATCAAAGTGTTTCAGGAAATATTAAATTGTGGTATTTTTAATTTCACAAAAAATATTGAGAGAAAGAACTAGTTGGAGAAGGAACAAAGAAGAGAGTTTATCTTCTGCTCTGCTTCTCTCATCCCCTTCCTTATCAAATGGGAGCAGCCTAAGCATTTCCTGTGTCCTTACTCCTGCATCTTGAATTGTCTGATATTAACATTCAGCTTGATCACACATGTGTGTAAATCTTAGACTAGATAAGAACTAGCTAAAGGCGTCTTCTTCTGCCTCCTAATGCTTACTCTGAATTTATATCACTAAGTTCAAACATAATCTTTTTAGAGTCACTAATACTAGATCAGACAGGTCTGAAAATGTTTATTCCTTCATTTCTTATTGCTCAGCCACTGACATTCTATGAATATGATGACGCATAGATGTCTAACCGGAGCATAAAAGCAGAAACATGTTATCTGAGCAGTCACAGTGATCACAATAAATAAAACATACTGTAAAAATAGATAAAGTATTTAGTCTAATGTAAGCATAAATCCTAATTCTCCAGTGGCCTTCCCAGTTGAAAAAATTACCTTGGGGAAATAAATACTCTGCAACTACACATTCGTACGTACAGTGTTTACTCAAAAATAGCAGAAATTTTATTTGAGACTCCACTAAACAATGGGATTTACTAAAACCTAGAGTTTCATTAGTAAGTTAACAGTATAAAATTTAGATCCCTGTAAATTTAAATATAACTAGATTTTCATAATGCTTGTTGTACTTTGTAGTTTAAAGGCGTACAAGTATAATACTGCAAATAGCTTCAAAAATTTTTTGAGATTGTCGTGAAATGATTTCCTTACGTGACCTTTTGCCTTGGATTTTTTTTTTTTAGAAAAACAGCTTGGGAGGTTTTTTTCTCCTAAGAAAAGAAGAGTTACCTTTGCCCTAGTTTTATACCTCAGAGGATTTGATATTTTTGTCCAGGTTGACGTTTCCTGGGTAAGCTGTAAACAATTTGATTGCTTAATACTTTTTTTTTTAATTGCACTTCAGGTGAAGGCTTATGGAACAAATACTTTCTCATGAAACAGTAGTACACATATTATTTTATGACATTGGTTAACAACCCCACAACGTGTCAACCCTTTAACTTCTCAACCTTTTTTTGCTGAAAATATGCATAGCCAAAGATACACCATTTCAAAAATATCTACATGCACAGTTCAGTGACATTGACTACGCTCTTCCAATCGTGCTGCTATTCTCACTTAAGATGAAGGCTTACAGAACAAATTAGTTTCTCATTTAACAGTTACTACACATGTTGCCCAATGACAATGGTTAACAATCTCACAACACTTCAACAATATCCTTACTCAACCTTGGATTCCCTATCACCAACTTCCTTGTTCCCTTCTGCCTTCTGGCCTTTGTCACTGGACTCCTGTACCTCGTTAGTCTCATTCGGTTTTATGAGGCTGTCCACTCCCAGGCTGAATGGTGGACCTCGGAGATAACTTCACCACTGAGCTAAAAGGCTGTCTGGAGGCATACTCTCAGGGTTTCTCCAGTCTCCTTTAAGCCAGTAAATCTGGTCTTTTTTTTGTGTGTGTCAGTTAGAATTATGTTCTACATCCTTCTCCAGCTCTGTCCAGAACCCTCTGCTATGATCCTGGTCAGAGCAGTCAGTGGTGGTAGCCGGGCACCATCTAGCTGTACTGGACTCAGTCCGGTTAAGGCCTTGGTAGCTGTGGTCCATTAGTCCTCTCTACTAATCTTTTCTTTGTATCCTGTTCTCTTCCTTCTCCCTTGCTCCCGAAGGGATGAGACCAGTGGAGTATCTTAGATGGCCGCTCACGGGCTTCTAAGACCCCAGACACTACTCACCAAGGTAGAATGTAGAACATTATCTTTATAAACTGTGTTATGCCAACTGGGCTAGATGTTCCCCAAGACCATGGTCCCCACAGCCCTCCACCCAGCAATTCAGTCCCTCAGGGAGTCTGGATGTGTCTATGGGGCTTCCGTGACCTTTCCTTGTACAAGTTGTGCTAGTTTCCCCTGTATTGTGTACTGTCTCACCCTTCACCCAAGATACCACTTATCTATTGCCTATTTAGTATTTCCCCCCCACCCCTCCCATTCCTGGTAACCAACAAAGACTGTTACATTTTGTGTGTGAACTTTTTCATGGGTTTTTACAATAGAGGTCTCATACAATATTTGTCCTTTTGTGAGTGACTTATTTCACTCAGCATAATGTCCTCCAGTTTCATCCATGTTATGAGACGGTTCACAGATTCATTATTGTTCTTTCTCGTTGCATAGTACTCCATTGTGTGTATGTACCATAGTTTGTTTATCCATTCATCTATTGATGGGCATTTAGGTTGTTTCCATCGTTTTGCTATTGTGAACAATGCTGCCATGAACATAGGTGTGCATATGTCTATTCGAGTGACGGCTCTTATTTCTCTAGGATATATACATGTGAATGGAATTGCTGGTTAGAAAGGTATGTCTATTTCTAGCTTTCTGAGGAAGCACCATATCATTTTCCAAAATGGTTGTATCATTTTGCATTCCCACCAGCAGTGCATAAGAGTTCCGATCTCCCCGCAGCCCCTCCAACATTTGTTATTTCCAGTGTTTCTGATCCGTGCCAGTAATGCCGGGGTGATGTGGTATCTCATTGTGGTTTTAATGTGCATTTCTCTGATGGCTAGTGATCGTGAGCATTTCCTCATGTGTCTGTTGGCCATTTGAATGTCTTCTTTGGTGAAGTGTCTGTTCATTTCCTTTGCCCATTTTTTAATAGGATTATTTGTCTTTTTGTTGTAGAGGTGTTGGATTTTCTTGTAGATTATGGAGATAGGACATTTTTCTGACTTGTACTGTCCGAAAATGTTTTCCCAGTCTGTAGGTTCTCTTTTTACACTTTTGGTGAAGTCTTTTGAAGAGCATAGGTGTTTGATTTTTAGAAGATCCCAATTATCTAGCTTATCTATTGGGGTTTGTGCATTGACCATTATGGTCTGTATCCTGTTAATGCCGTGTATTAAGGCCTGAAGTGTTCGTCCTATTTTTTCTTCTATGAATTTTATAGTTTGAGGCTTTATAGTCAGGTCTTTGATCCATTTTGAAGTAGTTTTTGTATACGGGGTGAATTATGGGTCATGTTTCATTTTTTTTGCAGATGGATATCCAGTTTTGCCAGCACCATTTATTAAAAAGACTGTCTTTTCCCCATTTGATGGACTTTGGGCCCTTGTCAAAGATCAGGTGACCATAGGTGGATGGATTTACATCTGGGTTCTCAATTCTGTTCCATTGGTCAATGTATCTGTTGTTGTACCAGTAGCAGGTTGTTTTGACTACTGTAGCTGTATAGTAGGTTCTGAAGTCAGGTAGTGTGAGTCCTCCAACTTTATTCTTCTTCTTCAGTAGTGCTTTACTTATTCAGGGCTTCTTCCCTTTCCATATAAAGTTAATGATTAGTTTTTCCATCTCTTTGAAGAATGTTGTTGGTATTTGGATCGGGATTGCATTGTATTTGTAGATTGCTTTGGGTAGAGTTGTCATTTTCACAATGTTGAGTCTGCCTATCAATGAGCATGGTATATTTTTCCATTTATGTAGATCCCTTTGGGTTTCATGCAGTAGTGTTTTGTAGTTTTCTTTGTATAGGTCTTTTACATCCCTGGTCAGATTTATTCCTGAGTATTTTATCTTTTTAGAGGCTATTGAAAATGGTATCGTTTTCCTGATTTCCTTTTCATCGTTCTCCTTATTGGTGTATAGGAATCCAACTGATTTTTGAACATTTATCTTGTATCCTGCTACTCTGCTGAATCTTTCTATTAGTTCCAGTAGATTTCTCGTGGAGTCTCTAGGGTTTTCTCTATATAGTATCATATCATCTGCAAACAGGGACAGTTTAACTTCTTCATTACCAATTTGGATGCCCTTTATTTCTTTTTCTTGCCTTATTGCTCTAACTAGAACTTCCAGCACAATGTTAAATAGGAGTGGTGATAAAGGGCATCCTTGTCTTGTTCCTGTTTTCAAGGGGAAAGATTTCAGCCTCTCTTCATTAAGAATGATGTTGGCTGTTGGTTTTGCATAGATGCCCTTTATTATGTTGAGAAATTTCCCTTCTATACCTATTTAATTGAGAGTTTTTATCAGGAATGGGTGTTGGACTTTGTCAAATGCCTTTTCTGCATCAATTGAGATGATCATGTGATTCTTTTCTTTCTTTTTATTTATGTGGTGGATTATGTTAATTGATTTTCTAATGTTGAAACATCCTTGCATACCTGGTATGAATCCTACTTGGTTGTGGTGTATTATTTTTTTGATATGATGCTATATTCTATTGGCTAGAATTTTGTTCAGAATTTTTGCATCTATAACATGAGAGATATTGGTCTATAATTTTCTTTTTTTGTGACGCCTTTGCCTGGTTTTGGTATCAGCATTATGCTGGCTTCATAGAATGAATTTGGAAGTGTTGCCTCCTCTTCTATGCTCTGAAATAGCTTGAGTAGTACTGGTTCAAGCTCTTCTGTAAATGTTTTGTAGAATTCTCCAAGGAAGCCATCTGGGCCAGGGTTTATTTTTTGGTTGGGAGTTTTTTTCGTTACCTTTTCAATCTCTTCTCTTGTTATGGGTCTGTTCAGAATTTCAACATCACTTTGTTGTAGTTTGGGTAGGCCATGTGTTTCTAGAAATTTATCCATTTCCTCTAGGTTTTCAAATTTGTTGGAGTATAGTTTTTCATAATATTCTGTTATAATCCTTTTTATTTCCGTTGGGTCTGTTGTAATGTCCCCCATTTCATTTCTTATTTGGGTTATTTGCGTCCTCTCCTGTTTTTCTTTTGTCAGTCTGGCCAGTGGTTTGTCGATTTTGTTGATTCTTTGTAGAACCAACTTTTGGTTTTGTTGATTCTTTCTATTGTTTTTCTGTTCTCTATTTAATTTATTTCTGCTCAGATCTTTACTATTTCCTTTCTTCTGTTGGTGGTGGACTTTTTTTTGCTGTTCTCTTTCTATTTGTTTGCGTTCTGTAGTTAATGTTTTGATATTGTCCCTCTCTTCTTTTTTGATATGTGCATCTATTGCTATAAATCGTCCTCTGAGGACTGCCTTTGCTGTGTCCCAAAGGTTTTGGTATGATATATTTTCATTCTCATTTGATTCTAGGAATTTTTTGATTCCATCTCTGATTTCTTCTATTACCCAGTGATGTGGAAGCAGGGTATTATTCAGTTTCCATATAATTGATTTTGTGTCCTCGCTCTTTCTATTGTTAATTTCTACCTTCATGGCATTGTGGTCAGAGAAGATACTTTGAATTATCTTGACGTTTTGGATCTTGTTGAGGATTTCTCTGTGGCCTAAGGTGTGGTCTATTCTGAAGAATGTTCCATGTGCATAGGAAAAGAATGTGTACTTTGAAGCAGTTGGATGCAGTGTTCTATATATGTCTATGAAGTCAAGTTGGCTGATTGTGCCTTTTAGGTCTTCTGTATCTTTGCTGAGTTTCTTCTTAGTTGTTCTCTCCTTTACTGAGAGTGGTGTGTTCAAGTCTCCTACTATTATTGTGGAACTGCCAATTTCTCTTTTCAGTGTTGTTAGAGTTTGTTTTATGTATTTTGGAGCCCTGTCATTGGGTGCGTAGATGTTTATTATGGTTGTGTCTTCCTGATGGATCGTCCCCTTACTCAGTATATAGTGTCCTTCTTTGTCTTTTATGGTGGATTTCTTTTTAAAGTCTATTTTATTTGAGATTAGAATTGCCACTCCTGATCTTTTTTGGTAGTTGTTACTTGATATATTTTTTTCCAACCTTTGATTTTTAATAAATTCACATCTTTGTTTCTAAGGTATGTCTCTTGTAGACAGCATATTGATGGATCCTGTTTTCTTATCCATTCTGTCACTCTCTGTCTCTTTATGGGTGCATTGAGTCCATTTACATTCAGTGTAATTATTGATAGATGTGAGTTTGTTGCTGTCATTTTGTAGTGCTATTTTTGGGGTGCTGAAGTTTTCTTTGTTCTTCTTACTCTCTTGTGCTGCGTTACTTCTGTTTGTGGATTTTATTTCATTTCTTTTGTTTTTGTAGGTTATGTTTTTGCCGAGACTTTATGTTTTTCCTCTTTTTTTTTAATGAGTATGTTTGTTAACTTTCTTTGTGGTTACCATGAATTTTACCCTTATCTTGCTAAATTTGAAGCAGTCTACCATTACTTGGTATCGCCTTGCCTTCCTCTCCATTAGAAGGTTCTATACCTATATGATTTATTCCCTCTTTTATTGTTTTGATGTTGTCGTCATTTACTGATTAACTGCTCTGATTCCCTGTTGTATTTCTTTCAGTTTTGGATAGTCCTCGAGAGTTCATTTCCTAGATTTGTATCCAGCTGGTACGGTCCTGCATCCTAGATTCTGCCTGTGAGCTGAAGCTGTTTGTCCTTAGATCAAAGCACTCCCTTTAATAATTCTTGTAGATTTGGTTTGACTTTTACATATTCACTTAATTTCTGTTTATCTGGAAATGACCTAATTTTACCATCAAATTTGAATGAGAGTTTTGCAGGATATGTTATTCTTGGCTGGCAAATTTTTTCTTTCAAGATTTTATATATGTCTTCCCATTGCCTTCTTGCCTGCATGGTTTCTGCTGAATAATCTGTGCTTAGTCTTATTTTTTTTCCTGTCTATGTGACTTCTTGTTTTTCATGCTCTGCTCTCAGGGTTCTTTGATTGTCTTTGGTTTTGGCGAGTGTGACTATGATATGCCTTGGTGATTTTCTTTCGGGGTCTCTCCTATATGGGGTTTGTTGAGCTTCTTGGGTGGCCAGCTTTTCATCTTTCATGATATTGGGGAAGTTTTCTGTCAGCAGTTCTTCAATGATCCTCTCTGTGTTTTCTGTTTTCTCCCCCTGTTCTGGAATTCCAATCACTTGCAAGTTTTTGCTTTTGATTGTATCCCACATAAATCTCAGGGTCTCTTCATTTTTCTTTGTTCTTTTTTCTGAGTTTTACTCGAACAGAGTTGTATCCAGGTGTTTGTCTTCAATTCCACTGATCCTGTCTTCCACTGTTTCAAATCTGCTTCTCAGCCCTTCTATGACACCGTCCATGTCTGAAATCTTGTTTAGCTTTTGGATTTCTAATTGTTGTCT
The DNA here is from genome assembly GCA_030035585.1 of Dugong dugon. Classification (NCBI taxonomy): domain Eukaryota; kingdom Metazoa; phylum Chordata; class Mammalia; order Sirenia; family Dugongidae; genus Dugong; species Dugong dugon. The sequence goes on along the minus strand of CM057477.1, from coordinate 42,601,642 downwards.
TTGCATAATTTCTAGTTTTGAATTTATTTTTGTATTTTGTTCTTGCATTATTTTCCTGAATTCTTCCAATTTTTGGTCTGTATTTTCCATGAATTTGTCTCTTTTTTCCTCATGTTTGTCAGCTTTTTCCCTCAGCTCTTGGAGAATTCTGCGTATTAGAGATTTCAATTCCCTATCAGGTATTTCTAGTACATTTTCTTCCACTGGAGAGTCATCTGGTGTTTTATTTTGATGCCTGCTGGAACCATCCTGTCCTGTTTTTGTAAATGTTTTGATATTGTCTGCTGTCTTCGGGGCATTCAGTAGTTATTTTTCTTGTTTATTGATTGTAGGTTTGTTTGTTTCGTCCCCTTATTTTTTAAATTTGACTATGTCTGAGCAGGCGGACTGTGTGTTCTTTGTTGTGTGCTCATCTGTGGGCACAATACTTTTCACCTCCTTCTCCAATTGTCAGGGTCAGTCACTCAGATATGGTACGGCAGGGCAAGTCTAGCTGAAGAAGAGTTACTGGGACGGGTTGTTTGTGACACTTACTACAGCCACCAGAGCTGGTCGGTAATTGGTGCAGGGCAGGTTCCAGGAGGCCGTGCCTGTTCTGCTTGGTGGTGTGATGTCAAGTGCATGGTGCAGGTAGGCAGGATGCAGCAGGGAGATTGTTATGTGTGGAACTACGATGGATATTGTAGAAAGGAGAGATGAACAGGAGCCTAAAACATACAAACAAACAAAAAAGAATGCTAAGGGAGCTTGCCTTTGGAGTGGAGAGATGAGATACGGTTGTTTTGTCTCCTGCTGAATGCTCCATGAGGCTGCTTTCTCGTACCCCCCTGCTTGCTGTTTTCCGATAGGAGTCCAAGACGGCGGATCCACGCTGCATTAGCTGGTAGGGAACCTCTGCATGAATCTCTCCTCACTCTCCATTCTCTGTCAGTTTTCTCACTCCATTTGGTGCATGGCTGAGTTCTTTATCTCTTCATTTGATGTTTTAGGGTTTCAGGATTGTTGTATTCTCTGTTCGGCTTAGTTTTTCAGATCTTTGCTGTGGAGGGATGGTGTGGTGCTTCTGCCCAGAGTGCCATTTTATTGATTTCTGCTTGATATTTTTTGCCTGGCCCTTTCCAGCAGGCTTCCCTGTGATTGGTCTATTTTACAAAGCTTATAGAGACTGGCAAATTGAATGACTTGCAGTCCACCGAGGGCATTTGTCAGTTAGTGGTCCAGCTGTGAGGTGCATGCCTTGAAATTGACAAGGAGTTTACTAATATAATCAGCCAACCCCACAGAAACATTAGAGAGGAGAGAGAAGACAGTAGAAGTCAAAGCAGAGAGATAGGAGTTGAAGAATCTCCTAAAAGAGCTGTAATATGAGTCAAGGGTTGTAACATTGAAGATAGCAAGAGGTCTGGAAGAAGCCCTGTGGCAGAGCCAGCAGTGACAGGCCTGGAAGGGGCCTGGTGGCAGAGCCAGTGGTGATGGTAGAAACTTGCTGCTAAGAAAGCAGCTAAGAGAGGTGAGCAAGCTGCTACACTGACTATGAGCTGGGCCAGTTAGCAGTGGAGTGCTGATAGCAGAATGGCTGAAGGCAGAGAGATCTGCATGACTAAAGGTGTGCATGCATGACCAAGAAGGGGCGTGCATGGCTGAGAGGAGGTGTGCTTGAATGAGTGAAGGGTTTGCCTGCTTCCGTGGCCAAGAGGAGATGATAGAACTGTCCTGCTCCGAAGAAGGGAGGGATGTGTTCTCCACTTCATGGGAGCCTTCCAGAATTTGCCTGCATGCATCCTGATCCTGATCCTGAGTTGTAGTCTGTTGATCTTGTTCCAAGTTATACCCTACTATTTCCTTAACACTGTAAGCACATGACATTGAGTATCTTCTGTGAGTTCTCTGTGGCCATTGTAATAAATTATTGAACCCAGCATAGAAGTAGAGAATTTCATAAGAGGAATGGCTGATGTCAGAAATGGTAAAGAACTTTGAGACCGGAAGTTTGTCTTACTTTCATTTCACAGGAATCAGTTTTGTGCCGATCCTGATTCTTATTCCTTAAGAATCTAGATGAGTTCTGATGCCTGAATGCAGAGATTCTTCTCACAATTAAAAATATATGATATATATATAGACAGAGAGAGAGAGAAGAAAGACCTGCATCACTGGTCTCTAAATGATATTACTTTTTAGGAAGAAATAATTGTATAAAGGCTTGAGCATAAATATGTCAGTCTAACTTAATGAGGAGGCTTGTATAAAATGGAGAGGAAAGAAGAAAATAAAAATCAACACAGAAACTGTTTTTTTCTTTATCACTAAAAAGAAAACTTACTAGAACAATTACGTTGTTTTTATTGTGTGCCACTGAGTCAATTTTGACTTGTAATGACCTTATATGATGGAGTAGAACTGTCTCATAGGGTTTCTTAGGCTCTAATCTTTACAGGAGGAGATCACCAGGTAGTCCCCAAATATCCTTGGACTAAATATTTGACTTAAGCAACATATAGTTGTAATGTCTGGACACTGGCTATTCTTAAATCTGATAAAATTTTCAATACATAAACCCATTGCCATCAAATCAATTCTGACTCATAGTGAGTGACCCTATAGGACAGAGTAGAACTGCCCCATAGGGTTTCCAAGGAGCAGCTAGTGGATTTGAACTGCCAAGTTTTTGGTTAGCAGCCATAGCTCTTAACCACTGAGACACCAGGGCTCCTTTCAATCCATTGTAGGGGCTAAAATAGAGAGAGAGATATACCAAATGATGGATGGTCAACATAAGAAATAAATATGAAGTAATTTTAGCAGATGAATGAAAGAAAGAAAGAGTACGTTAAAGAAATTGACACCCTTTACTTGTGTTCGCTTTATATCAACTTTTTCCATCCACAAAATATCTGGGACTTTTGGAGTGTGGATATTTTAAGGCTGCTAACTGAATGCTTAGGGAGCGGTGGCGGTTCAATTATAGAATTCTCACCTTCCGTGTAGGAGAAACTGGTTTGATTCCTGACCAACGCACCACAATGTAGAGCCACCCTTTGTCTGTCAGTGGAGGCTTCTGTGTTGCTGTGATGTTGACGGGTTTCAGTGGAGGTTCCGGGCTCAAACCAAATAGGAAAAAAGTCCTTCAGAAAATCAGTCAATGAAAATCCTATGAATCACTAAAGTCCAATCTCACTGTGCATGAGGCTCCCATGAGTTGGTAGTTGACTCAATGCGAGCTAACAACAATTAAATGCTTGCTATTATATTAGCTGTTTTGATCAGTTTTCCATTTTCTTTTTTCCAAAACTGAACAAATTATGTCATAGTTTGAAAATACAGCAATAACATTTATGTTAACTATGTATAGCTCATACTTGAAATGTGCAGGTCTATTATTATTGTTATTCTCAAATGCCATCCAGTTGATTCCAACTCATAGAGACCTTATGTACAACAGAAGGAAACACTTCCAGGTCCTGCAGTATCCTCACATTCTTTGTTAAGTTTGAGCCCGTTGCGGCCACTGTGCCAATCCATCTCGTTGAGAGTCTTTCTCTTTTTTGCTGACCCTTTATCTTATCAAGCGTAATGTCCTTCTCCAGGAACTGATCCCTCCTGATAACATATCAGAAGTCCATGAGATGAAGTCTTACCATCCGTGCTTCCAAGGAGCACTCTGGCCGTACTTCTTCCCAGACAGACTTGTTCATTCTTCTGGCAGTCCATTGTGTATTCAATATTCTTTGCCAACACCATAATTCAAAGGCATCAATTCTTCAGTCTTCCCTATTCATTGTCCAGCTTTTTCATGCATATGAGGCAATTGAAAATACCATGGCATGGATCAGGTACAACTTACTCCTCAAAGAGAGGTCTTTCATTGTCAACACTTTAAAGAGGTCTTTTGCAGCAGATTTGTCCAATGCAATATGTTGTCTGGTTTCTTGACTGCTGTTTCCATAGGCATTGACTGTGGATCCAAGTAAAATTAAATCCTTGATGACGTCAATAATTTTGTTTATCATGATGTTGGTTATTGGTCCAGTTGTGAGGATTTTTATATCTTTATGTTGAGGTGCAATCTGTATTGATTCATCAGTAGGTGCTTCAAGTTCTCTTCACTTGCTGCAAGCAAAGTTGTATCATCTTCATATTGCAGGTTGTTAATGAGTCTTCTTCCAGTCCTGATGCCCTGTTCTTCTTCATATAGTTCAGCTTCTCAGATTACTTGCTCAGTACACAGACTGAATAAGAATGGCGAAAGGATACAACCCTGACCCACACCCTTCCTGATTTTAAACCACACAGTATCCCCTTGTTCTGTTTGAACAATTGCTTCTTGGTCTATGTAGTTTCTGCATGAGCACAATTAAGTGTTCTGGAATTTCCATTCTTTGAAATGTTTTCCATAATTTGTTATGATCCACATAGTCAAATGCCTTTGCATAGTTAATAAAACACAGGTAAACATCTTTCTGGTACAATCTGCTTTCAGCCAAGATCCATCTGACATAAACAGTAGTATCCCTTGTTCCAAGCCCTCTTCTGAATTGGCTTGAATTTCTGGCAGTTCCCTGTGGAGGCACAGCTGCAATCATCTTTGAATATCTTTAGCAAAATTTTACTTGTGTATGATATTAACGATATTATCCAATAATTTCCACATTCTGTGGGATGACCTTCCTTTGAAATGAGCACAAATATGGATCTCTTCCAGTCAGTTGGCCAGGTAACTGTCTTCCAAATTTTTTGTCATAGACACTCTGGTGGACTTGTTTTAATTTTATTCAGCTTCATCTTGAGCTTCCATATGATCAATCGATGGTGTGTTCCACAGTCAGCCCCTGGCCTTGTTCTGACTGATTATACTGAGCTTCTCCATCATCTCTTTCCACAGATGTAGTCAATCTGATTTCTGTGTTTTCCATCCAGTGAGGTTCACATATATGGTCACTATTTATGTTGTTGAAAAAACACATTTTCCATGAAGAAGTCATTGGTCTTGCAAAATTCTGTCATGTGATTTCCAGTGTCATTTCTATCACCAAGGCCATATTTTCCAACTCCTGATCCTTCTTCTTTGGTTCCAACTTTCACATTCTAATCATCAGCAATTTTCAATGCATCTTGATTGCATATTTGATCCATTTTAGACTGGAGGAAGTTGGTAAAAATCTTCAATTTCCTCATATTTGGCATTAGTGGTTGGTAGGTAAATTTGAATAATAGTCAAATGAACTGGTCTTCCTTGTAGGCATATGGATATTATCCCTCCACTGATAGTGTTGTACTTTAGGATAAGTATTAAAGTGTTCTTTTCAATAATGAACGCAACTCCATTCCTCTTCAATTTGTCCTTCCTGGCAGAGCAGACTATATGATTGTCTAATTTAAAATGGCCAATACCAGTCCATTTCAGCTCACTAATGCCTAGAATACCCATCTTTATGCGTTCCATTTCATTTCTGATGACTTCCAATTTTCCTAGATTCATAGTTCATACACTCCATGTTTCAGTTATTAATGGATGTTTTCAGCTGTTGTTCTCATTTTGAGTCGTGCTATATCAACAAATGAAGATCCAAAAAGCTTGACTCCATCCACATCATTAAAGTCGATTCTACTTTGAAGAGGCAGTTCTTCCCTAGTTGTGTCTTGAGTGTCTTCCAACCTGAGGGCTCATCTTCCAGCACTGTATCAGACAAAGTTCTGCTGCTATTCATAAGGCTTTCGCTGGCCAAGTTTTCAGAAGTAGACTGCCAGTTCCTTCTTCCTAGTCTGTCTTAGTTGAAAGCTCCACTGAAATCTGTTCATCATGGGTGACCCTGCTGGTATTTGAAATACCGGTGGCATATCTTCCAGCATCACAGCAAAAAGCAAGCCAGTACAGTACAACAAACTGACAGACGAGTGGTGAAAGTTGGTGATAAAAGGAGGGGACTGTATAGGTGGGGATATTATATTTCATTTGCCTCTTCAGGAAAGTTGAGAATCTGTTACAATAGATCAAAATAAATTCCAAGAAAATAAAAGTATTTTGAATATTTTTGAGAGGAATTTTAAATAAAAAATATAAAGATTTAGTTTTTAATAGCATTTTAGGTAATTTTTATACATTAAATGGGCACACACTATACATTATACAGTGTAGGGTCCTTGGGTAATACAAAGATTACTCAAGCCTGAACATCTTCTTAAAAATTTTAGATTGTAATACAGAAATTAAGTCATTAATAATGGTAATTCAACAGTTCACTTAGGTTCCAAAAGGTGTAAGAGTGCTATAAAAATAGCTTCCATCATCACAGCCACACACAACACCACAGTATGATAAACTGACAGATGAGTAGTGAACAAATCTATTAGACCATTTATGTATGGAACATGTATAGCTTTTACCCAGGGACTTTTGAAATCATTCAGTGGATTTACACCAGAAAACTCGTTCTGACATTGGGAGGTTATAAACTCATAGAGGGTTATAAGGAATGAAAATGGTTCAACCTGTATTCAGGTGTAGGACCTCTCGATAGTCAGATGTTCCGATGCACTACTGCATGTTATATGACTAACATGGATGGACTGTTTTCCAAGCCTTTCTGAATGGTTCTCTCCTGTAGGCATAAGTATTAAATTGGACTTCTACATCCCTCTCAGGACTGTGATAGTACATATGCATTTGATATGTTATGATACCCTTTTTTCCATGCTTTTCTAATAATCATTCTATTTTTAAAAATAAAAGCACTCAGACATAATTCAAAACATTAGCAATTTGGTTTTTCAGTAGAAATGTATCATTAAACAGATTTTAGAGTGGGTATCAGGCTTAAAATCACTCCAATTTTATAATCTTTCCACATTCGTTGTCAGAAATGCTAGGAAATGGAAACACTTAGACATCTATTAAATGAGACATCACTGTGTTATAATATAGTTTTATCTTTTAAAATTCCTCATCCATTGTAAAGAATCTGGGTAGGTTGTCAGTAGGAGTAGAGGAGAACAAGATGTGGCTATCATTACAAGTATTTTGCATTGGTCTTTTTTTTTTTATTACAATGAAGAAACAGACTAGGCCAGCACAATCTGTATCACTAACAGAATCTTCTACACTCGGAAATTATAATAGTTTTTTGGCAGCTGCCAAAGGAAAGGGGCAAAAGAGCACCATGCATTCATAGTGATTCATAAGTTGCAGCTCACCCAGAGGAATAAGCCTTGTTAATGCAGAATTCTATATGATGTGCTTTTAACTGGATTGTTCACTCTGGATCCTGGAATCTTGATTATAATTGTAATGTACAATCCTCGGAACAAAATGCAAAATAATGTCTGAAAGTTCTAAAGAATTCTGATGTTGAAAAGTCTTACCAAGAATGGATAAACCCATTCTTAAATTGAGAACAAAATGCATTTTCTACATAATTATTTACAACTAACTGTAAAGAATGTTTACCAGCTTCTGTTATAAACATCTATTTCCTCCTCACTAAAGAGTCACTCAGAACTGTATCATGATGGTCAAGAAAACAGTAGACTATGGTTTGGTATAAATTCACCTTTGAGAAACTAACTATATTCTTATCTAGCCAGCTGTTTGCTTCCAGAATCATATGAATATTCATATTTTTATGTGCTTTGTTTTTGCACTAATTTTTTTTTTTAATATATAGTCTATAAGTACTGTCTCCTTCAAATAAGTTCTATGGACAACTGCTTCCCTCCAGAACAGTCTGCAAAATGCTCAGTGCAAGCTTTACAAAATAACAAGAAGGGCCATATGCCAGTCTCTCTGTGTTCCCCACCTATCTTTTTAAAAATATTCTCATTACTGATTGTGAGATCAAACATCTAAGTTCATTCTTAGAGTCACTTTGTTCCAGAAATTCGAGCAGAGACTACCTCTTGCATTGTGTAATTACTCAATATTCCTTCAGTAACACCATTAAAATTCTCCTGGTGACTGTAAGTCTAGATTTTGAATTTTTTTTTTTTTTTAAGTACTGTGCTTAATAATGAGGAAGTACAAATTTGAGCTTAACGAAAATGACTACACAAATGTCTCCGGTTATGCTTTTCTTACCAGCAAGGTATATATCTCATTACGTATGATTTCTTAGATTTGGTCTTGTAGCTACTGACATAATCTTGACATAAGTTTTTCCTATATCTGAGAGGTTCTTCTTGGATAAAACATGAAGTTTAGGGAGGAAAAATTCTAGTGGACCAGGCTCCCAAGGAGATTATAATCTAATGAAGAGTTTCCCATCTAATTAAATACTACTCAAATGGTGGTCTATGTATTAGTATTATCTGGGAGTTAGAATTACAAACTCATGTGTTGCCTCTTAATCTACTGGATAAGAATTTGTGGAAGTGACACCCAGGAATTTGCATTTTAAAGGGATCCCCTGGTGATCTGTGTGCATTTTAATGTTTGAGAAGTACTGGTTTAGTGGATTTGTAGAGCATTTTATATGTAATATTAAATAAATGTCACATAATATTTGTATGATAAAAAATTATGATATCTAATTGTTCCCCTATGAATATCATAATATAGTATAAAAGTACATCATATGTATTATGTATTATATATGTACTATATATATAATATATATAACGCAAATGCTCAAAAGAGAATGACATATTAACGAGCTAACTTTCTGAGGTTATAAGACAGCAAAAATCAGTGGTTTAAGTCTGTTCATTTAAGCCTTACAACTCTAAGCATTACAATTGCTTTTCAGACAGTTCACTTACAGCATTTCAAATGAAATATCAAAGGCAAATTCATATAAATCTTGTACAAGTAAATAAAGTCAATGGTTTGCTACATTCATTTGCTATTAGTTAATCTGAAAGTAGGAAAAAAGAAGTTTATCATTATGACAACTTAAATGTATGTTAATTGACAAAAACCAAGCCCGTTGACGTCGTGTCAATTCCAACTCACAGTGACCCTATGGGACAGAGGAGAACTGCTCCATAGGGTTTCCAAGGAGTGGCTGGTGGAGTCAAACTGAGGACCTTTTGGTTAGCAGCTGAGCTCTTAACCACTGTGCCAGCAGGGCTCCAACTGACAAAAGACGTGTCATATTACATATTTACTATGATTCAAAAATTAAATTATGAAAGGATTTGTTGTTGTTAGTTGCTATGTAGTCCATTGGCCCCCAGTTCATGGTGATCCCATGCACAGTGGAACAAAATGCTGCTTAGATCTGCACCATCCTCATGATTGGTTGAGTTTCAGACTGTTGTAATCCATAGGGTTTTCATTGATTGGTTTTCTGATGTAGATAGCCAGGACTTTCTTCCTAGTCCATCTTAGTCTGGAAGCTCCACTGAAACATGTTCAGCATCATAGCAACACTCAAGCTTCCACTGACAGATGGGTGCTGACTGTGCATGAGGTATATTGGCTGGGAGCTGAACCTGAGTCTCCCACATGAAAGGCAAGAATTCCACCACTGAACCGCCATGGCCAATAAATGTCTTACTCCATACCTAAATTTTTATTTGATATTTTCTAGTCTTTTAAATTTCTTTTCTTTAATCTTTAGCCTTCACTATTAAAATGGAAGCTCTTTGAAGGAGAAAAAATTCCAGATTATAAATTCTACAAGGATAGGGAGCATATAGTCCCTGCTCTGTATACTATTCCCAATACAGAATATAGAGCTAACACATAGAAAGGTCTAAACAGTTATGGGTTGTATCCAAACCTGTATCTGTATGAAATTACATGTTTAAAGAGTGTCTTGTATTTATGAAGTGTCTTGCAAAATAGTAGTTATTGAATAGAAAGTTGTAGTTGTTGAATAAATACCTCTTGACTTGAATTGTGTTTGATTTCCATTACCAAATTTGGAAGGAAATTAACTGACATTAAAATTTATCATTAGCTGGTCTAGTATACTCTCAGGTTCTTACATTATAGGCAGATTGTATATTGAATATATTATTTTCAAGAGATAAACAACATCATATCTCCTAATTTTCAATTGTGCTTATTGTATAAACATGTATTTATCCCTTCATGACAATTTGTGTGCAACAAATTTCCTTCAGACCACATGAAATTTGTGAGCACACACTTTCATTCTAATTGGTTTTCCATACCCACAAGGCTTACTTGAAATAAATCAGATTGAGGCAACACTAAACTGCTTTTTTATGATGCATTTTTTGAGAGCTGCATTCATGTATGAGATTTGAAATTACATTGTCTGAAAATAAAATCAATTTAGTTAATAGATTTAGGTTTATCAAATTACTGAGACTTTTGAATGATACAATTTAAGAACACTACTTAAAATTAAGTAAAAGTCAATATGGTGACTTAAAAGGCAGTTCCAAAATAGCATCAACTTTAAGTTAGTTTGCTGTATTTTCTGCTTATAGAACAAATACATAAAGAAACTGGAGCAGAAAATCAGCCACATAAAATTTACTACCATAAGAAAAAACAAAGTAAGCTAAAAAAGTACCTCCAGCTTTCATGTAAGGATAAGTTTCACAGGTTAATAGAGACAAGTAAAAATTATAGCTAGTTTCAGTAAAAAGTTTCCACTCAAAATAAAGCTTAAAGATATTTTAACTGTCTTTAGTAATTTACATATATTACTTTCATTTTCCCATGCTGAAAAAGAAATAAAATAGCATTCTTGCAGAGTTCTCTTTTATTCCAATTATTATTATCTACATTAAATCACATTTAATTGTTAAAGAACATAGCACAGTTCAATTTTCTTCAGTCTTGCTGCCCCTTATATATTATTAGGAACCCTGGTTGTGTAGGGGTTAAGACCTTGGCTGCTAACCAAAAGATTGGCAGTTTGAATCCACCAGACTCTCCTTGGAAACTCTGTGAGGCAGTTCTACTCTGTCCTATAGGGTCAATAGGAGTTGGAATTGACTTGATGGCAACAGGTTTGGTTTTTGGTTTTATATATTATTAAGGAGCCCTGGTGGCAAAATTGTTACACTCTTGGCTGCTAACCAAAAGGTCAGTGGTTCAACTTAACAGTGGCTCTGTGGGAGAAAAGACTTGGTTATCTGCTCCCATAAAGATCACAGCCCTGAAAACCTACAGAGCAGTTCTACTCTGTCCTATAGGGTTATTATGACTCAATAGCATTGGGTTTATTGTTTTTATTTTTTAATGGAGTCCCAGGGTCGCACAAATAGTTAAGCACTCAACTAACCAGAGTTTGCAGTTTGAACCTACCCAGAGGCTCATCAGAAGAAAAGCTTTGAGATCTGCTTCCAAAAGGTCACAGCCTTGAAAATCTTATGGAGCAGTTCTACTTTGCAACACATGGGTTCATCTGGAGTCAGAATCAACTCAAGGGCAACTGGGTTAGTTTTCTTGGTTTATGGTGCAAACGGTTAATGCACTCAGCTGCCAACCAAAAGACTGGAGGTTCGAGTCTACCCAGAGATTCCTCAGAAAAAGTCCTGGCCATTGACATCTGAAAAAAAATCAGCCATTAAAACTCTTTGGTGCACAGTTCTACTCTGACACCTGTGGGGTCACCATAAGTTGGAGTCAACTCAATGGCAACTGGTATATAACACCTGTTATATACCAGTCTATAATAGTGCAACTGAAAACAATGTTGAAAGAGATGGTACAGGGAATTCTAAGACTACCTTACCAAAAGAAACCTTTGCTAAATATATCTTTCCTACACCTCTCTAATAATAAAGCATAAAAAGCACAAAACAAGATGTTCCAAGCATCAAGCCATCGTTAATTCAATCTTTTGTATTTGCATAGATGCACATTAATTTTGGTCATTTTATCTCTATACAAAAGTTAGTTTGTTGTTCTTACAGTAGAAGTGCAGAGATTAAATTAAAAGTGTTCAAAAATTAGCACGCAAAACTAGCTTTACTGAATTTCTTATTTCAGTCAACTCTTAAAGATTAAAGACATATTGATTTGGGTAAATATTGAATTAGCTGGGAGAATCTAATGCGGTTGAGTATGGCCCAGTAATATGCGATACTTCTCAGGAGTCTAAGTTAAAGGAAACATGGCTGGAGATAGTAGACAATATTCTCATACTGATTATCTGCGTCACTTTGGGTAATTCACTTAAATAGTCTTAGCTTCAGTTGTCTCATTTATAAAACGTGAGAGTTAGATTAAAGCAACTTCAAGATGACTAACAGTTCTGTAAAACTGAAATATGTATTATTTTAAACCTCCTTTTTAATGGGTAAAATGATCCCTAATCCCTCTGTTAAGACATCCTCAGAAGGGAATGTTGCCTAATTTTAAGAAGGCTCATATACACAGAATGTAAACTGAATATTGAGCAATATGTGAGATTGAGGCTGAAAACTTTTACAATTTGCAGGTCCAATAACTAGCAATAAAACAACACATTGCTAATAACAGTGGGCCACGGGCCCAAATCAAAACCTAGCTAGGTCATAACGTCTTCTCCTTAAAAAAGGTTCAGGTAGTAAGGAGACTGGCACAAAGAAGAAATTCAATCTGCACAATGAGGATTGGTGTGCATGAATTTAATCAAGGATTAATAATTTGTAAGAAGGCATGATCTTGAGAGTAAAATGATATGGAGTCTCTCAAGTTATCTGGAATAGTCTTCTAATGAATCTGAAACAGCTTTTCAGAGAAGAAAGCAAAACTCTAGCAAAATAATTGAATCTTGTGTAAGAACACGGGACCGCATGCCTTTGTTGGTGCTCACCATTGGCTAAATAAGGACACGTCCTCTACTTGTGTGAGACAAAATTACGTGGAAAGAAAGGATACAAGAGCAAAATAAAAGAAAAATCTATGACCAGGAAGAGGCACTATATCTTAATGTGTGGGAAGCCCTTCAGTTAGACCGTGTAGGGAAAATGAAATAGAGCCACCATCATAAAGAAAATCATCACTGTGTTTCAAGAGAACATTTTGGAGATGATGCCAAGATGGCAGGGTAGAAGCTTCCAGAGGACCCTCTTAAAACAAAGACCAGACAAAACAAGTAAATTAATTGTATATGGCAATCTGGGAGCCCTGAACCTCAAAGGCAGAGTTGAGGAACCTGACTGAGTGGCAGAGGGAGGGAGAGACTGTTCAGAAGCAGTGAGGAGTTGCCAAACCTGACCTGGCAAGAGCCTGAGCCCTTCAGGCCAGAGCAACTTGGGGGTGAGTGGTAAGGCAGGCAAGCAACCTTGCTCGGGAGGCACATTTTCCACACCAGGAGAGAACCAGCAGCAGAGAGTCTACATGGCCACCCAGAACCAGTGAGAAGCAACCCTTGACCGACGAAAGATAAGTAATTGCATCCGGCCTGCCGCGCAGATCAAAATCACCCCTCTTAGAGAAAAACCTCTCTCCCATTTACCTCCCTGCTTCCTGCTCTGCACTGGGTCCCAGACTGGCTCCAGCAATTGCCGAGTCCCCTGGGCCAGAAGTAGGATCCGTCACATGCCAGGAGCCATTCTCCTCGCCTTGGAGAATGAACAAATTAACAAATGGGGAAAAGTTAAACTGCTTGCTCCCCTAGGCCAGAAACCCAGGGTAGGCACCGCTCCTTTGCCTAGGCACAGGCATAAGGGATCCACGGACTTTGAGTGTCTTTCCCCCTGCATAGACTTGCATGAGCCCATTTTAATAACATAGACCCTCATTACCACAGTACAGCAGGGTATTTACCTAAAGTCTGACTTCAGCTGTTTCAGCTGTGAAGTGGCAAGTTCGTTACATTTGACACTGCTCCGCCTGCTAAGCAGGATCTTCATCTACCCACATAAGGGGCCTGAAGACTGGTGGCTCCACCCACACCACCTAGCCTCTGTGATAGTGGCCCATGAATAAGAGGTGTCCCCAGTCCTTACAGCCAACAGCACTGGGTACTCATAGTCTGGCTGCAAAACCCACCCACCTATGTGCTCTGGGGAACAGGGACATACCTTCCTCCTGGACACTTGGGAGTGGCCATCAGCTCCCTGCCTTGCTCAGAGTGTGTCCCCCTGCTGCAACCAGATGCCTGTGCCTACACCAATCACCCATGCTTGTCTAGGACTGTAAGTAGAGCCTACACCACACACTTGGTGACTATCTACCTGGGCACCTGAGCGGAATCATTACAGGAGGAGTGAGTGGACTCCTGAGTTCACATACCTAGTATCAGATCTAACCACCTGGTGACAGGACAATAGAGCTTCAAAGTTGCCAATAATCAAACTAGCTCATCCCAGCAGCCTATCTGTGCATATCAAAACAAAACAAGAAGCTGGGACACAGTAAGCAAACATAAAATAAATAAATATAATAACTTACGATGGCTCAGAGACAACAGTCAATATCAAATCACATAAAGAGGCAATCCATGATGGCTTCTGCAAACTCCCAAAATAAAGAATCTAGAAATTTTCCAGAGGAGGAAAATTTCTTGGAATTACCGGAGGCAGAATACGAAATATTAATATACAGAACTCTTCAAGAAATTAGGAAGGAAATTAATCAAAACGCAAAACACGCAATAGAGGAAATTAAAAAGATTAGAGAAGAGCATAATGACAAAGTTAACAGGCTGCAAGAATGCATAGAGACACAGCAATCAGAAATCCAGAAGATAAACAATAGAATTTCAGAATTAGACAACTCAATGGAAAGTCAGAGGAGCAGAATTGAGGCAGTGGAAGTCAGAATTAGTGAGATTGAAGATAAAGCACTTGACACCAACTTATTTGAGGAAAAATCAGAAAAAAGGATTTTAAAAAATGAAGAAACCCTAAGAATTATGTGGGACTCTTTCAAGAGGAATAACCTGTGAGTGATTGGAATACCAGAACAGGGAGGGATAACAGAAAATACAGAGAGAATTGTTGAAGATTGGTTGGCATAAAACTTCCTTGATATCATGAAAGATGACAAGATATCTATCTAAGATGCTCATCGAACCCCACATAAGGTAGATTCCAAAAGAAAGTCACCAAGACATATTATAATCAAACTTGCCAAAACCAAAGATAATGAATTTTAAGAGTGATTAGTGATAAACAAAAAGTCATCTACTACTCAGCAGAAACCATGCAGGCAAGAAGGCAATGGGATAACACATATAAAGCCTTGAAGGAAAAAAAAAAAACTGTCAACCAAGAATTATATATCCATCAAAACTGTCTCTCAAATATGATGGTGAAATTAGGGCATTTCCAGATAAACAGAAGTTTAGGGAATTTGCAAAAACTAAACCAAAATTACAAGAAATACTAAAGGGGATCCTCTGGTTAGAAAATCAGTAACATCAGATAACAACCCAAGACTAGAACACAGGACAGAGCAACCAGATATCAACCCAGATAGAGAAGTCACAAAAGTAAATCAAAGCTAAAACACTGAAAATAGGGAAACAGATGTCAATACGTAAAAGATGACAACATTAAACCAAAGCTAAGAATTTTCCTGAATACAATCAAACACTTCGAGGGACAGAGTAACAGCGGTAGGGGTCTGGGGACCATGCTTTCAGGGGACATCTAGGTCAGCTGGCATAACAAAGCTTATTAAGAAAATGTTCTGCATCTTACTTTGGTGAGTGGCGTCTGGGGTCTTAAAACCTTGCAAGTGGCCATCTAAGATGCATCAATTGGTCCCAACCACCTGGAGTAAAAGGGAATGAAGAACACCAAAGACAAGAGGAAACTATTAGCCCAAGGGACAGAAAGGGCCATATAAACCAGAGACTTCATCAGCCTGAGACCAGAAGAACTAGATGATGCCCACCTACCACCAATGACCGCCCTGACAGAGAACACAACAGAGAGTCCCGGATGGAGCAGGAGAAAGGTGAGGTGCAGAACTCAAATTCTAGTAAGAAGACCAGACTTAATGGTCTGACTGAGGCTGGAGGAACCCCAGAAAGCATGGACCCTGGATTCTCTATCAGACCAGAACTAAAACAATTTCCGAGGCCAACTCTTCAGACAGGGATTGGACCGGACTGTGGGACATAAAGTGATACTCATGAAGCGTGTGCCTCTTAGCTTAAGTAGATACAAGAGACTAAATGGGCAGCTTATGTTTGGAGGTGAGTTGGGAAGGCAGAGCTGGCTGAATGGGTATGGGGAATTAGGGATGGAAAGGAGGAGTGTGCTGTCACGGTATGGGGAGAGAAGTTAAAGTCACATAACAACGTATGTATAAATTTTTGTATGGAAAAAAGTAAAAAAAGTTTTTTAAAAAAGATGACAACATTTAAACAAAAAAGAGGGACTTAAAAAATGTAGACACAGATTTTTCATATGGAGAGGAAGTCAAGGCGATATAAAGAAATAAAAGACTGGTATAAAGAGAACATTTTGGATATTGCACAAATCCTAAATGCCAGAAAGGAAGAATTTAGGCGCATTATCTCCTTTCATTCTAACAACAACCCAGTAAGAGTAAGGATGTTCTCTGGACTTAAGTTGGACAAATCTGTATTCTCATATTGACTCTACTACTTACTTACTCCCTGGGTGATCTTAAAAGACACTGTTTAATTCCTTACCTGCAACATGGGAATAATGATGCCTCATAAACTTTTTGTGATGATTAAATGTGATAACATAGAACAAAATAGGTACTCGATGATTGATACTAATGTTAATATCACTTTTTGGTAAAATGAGAAGTAAAACAATCATGTTCTCAAGTCTTAAACAAGAAAACATTATTTCAGGGGACTTTCATATTGGATGAATGCCACAAGATTTCTCCATGGTCTAATCAGTAATGTTCATCTTAAGGCATTTCCTCCCACTTTAGCAAGATTTATCCTAAGTTTACAGATCAATAAAAATATTTATGAGGTACATGTACATTTTCTAGAATAGCTGACATTATTATTTCATTAAATTATTTATTGTTGTTATTAGCTGCCATTGAGTTGGTCCCAACTCTTGGTGACCCCATACACAACTGAATGAAATCCTCCCAGGTCCTGTGCCATCCGTATGATTGGTTGGAGCTCAGACTATTATGATCCACAGGGTTTTCACTGGCTGATTTTCAGAAGTATATCACTAGGCTTTTCTAGTTCATCTTAGTCTGAATGTGTCTCTATACATTATAGCAACATGCAAACCTCCACTGATGGATGGGTAATGGCTGCTCATGAGGTGCACTGGCTGGGAATCAAACTCCTGTCTCTTGCATAGAAGTCAAGAATTCTACCACTGAAGCGCTAAAAACCAAACCCGCTGCCATTAAGTTGATTCTAACTTGTAGTGACCCTATTGGACACGGTAGAACTGCCTCATAGGGTTTCCAAGGCAATAATCTTTATGGAAGCAGACTGTCACTTCTTTCTCCCATGAAGTGACTGGTGGGTTTGAACTGCCCACCTGTCGATTAGCAGCAAAGCGCTTAATCACTGTACCACCAGGGCTCCTACTGAACCACTACTGACCTCAAATACTTCATTACTTACCCTCAAAACTGATAATTATCAGTTTAAGCAAAATACTACCAACGTGGAGACATTTACTACATTTCATGGTTTTGCTTACAAATCCCTTTAAAGAATATCCAGAAAGAACTTGTACTGAGGAAAGTGAGAAACATGAGTAGCCAGAGCTGACAATTCTAGAAAGAGATAAACAGGATGGAGAAATAGGGGAACCTTGTCACTGACTTTCCAAATCACAGTCTTTAGTCTTACTTACTTATATATTCTCCTTCATTTCTCCACATAAATTTGATTTCAAGGAAGTTTATGTAACGTATTTGTACTAAAAATGAAAAGGGCTAAAAGTCTTACCTTTGATAAAAATAAGTAAAACCCCAAAGTATCAATACCACATTTTCACAAGAGTTAAAGCTGTAAAGTGAAATTACATAGCCACAATGGAAAGACATTTTTTGAAGTTAGAGACCAGACAAGGGAAGCAAAGGGTAATATTCTAGTATGTCATCTTGCCTGTGTTCTCTGTTCCTAACTCCAGGGTGACTATCTCTTTTATTCCATACCAAACCTTGTGAAGTAGACTTTGCACTACCATTTTTCAAGTAAAGAAATTCCAGCTCATGTGAAAGGCAGCTTAGCTCATAAGTGGTTGAGGTAGAATCTCGGCTCAAGTTTGCGAGACCTCAAAGCTGATATTCTTTTCCACTATTCATGATGCCTCTATGTTCAAAGAGGCAAGGAGGGTTATGTTTTCACAACACTAAGGGGGCAGTATATTATTGAAAAAAAAGTTTCACATGATTCAAGAATACACTGATACATTTACTGGCAAAGTTCATTCTTGTGATCTAAGTTTTAGTCTCCAAGAAATACACACAGTTGGCATGAGTAGTGTTCCTTTTTGCCTTTGAGTCACATCCCCAATGCCTGAAGTGCTGATGCCCTTATCAGTGGCTTCCTTTGCAGCCTAGAAAATTCCTATTCATCTTTCAGAATGAGGTTGAATATTGCCTCTTCTATGAAATTTTATTTATTTAACGCCCACTTCACCCTGACCCACACGGAACAACGAATGCTTCGTCTATGGCCCCAGAAAACAGGACATTACTGCATGACAGCATTCCTTAATACATTGTACTTATTGGTTAACACATCAGTCTTCCCCTCCTTGACTGTGATATCTACATGATACATAAGATATATAGGCTTATTCATGTCTCTCTGTCCTTTCATGATTAATAAAGGGAACAGCACGTAAGTGACAGATAAATGCTAAATGATGACTAAATCAATTTCCCTCTGTTACATTGTCTACTTACCTAAAATAAACCCTTTAACTATTTAATCCGCTTGCACAGAGACAGAAACTAGAAATGGATTTGGAGTTATTGGCATTCCTTCCCTTTCCCAGTTTCCTCACAAGTGAAAATCATCTAAGGGACATTTCCCACTGAATTTGGGTAAAATGAATTTCAATTCTGAGTAATCATTTTCCTGAAATGGAACTTTGCCTTCTTTTTTCCTGTAGCATTTCTGAAAAGAATGGTGAGTACCACCTTATTAAGAACATCTAATTACTTTTATTTTTCAGACACTGAAAATGCTTGGATATCATATAAATAGTTTCATTATCTTCTTTTTAAAGGCATCTGAATGTGAATGAATTGCTTCTGAGCCACTCTGTCCTTCCAGAAACAGAATTAGTTTTCCGCACATTCTCAGGGAAGGTGATGCACACCACAGGTTACATGCCAGAAGCGTTCCAGGAGATGACAATTTGATTCAGCATCCTTCTGTTTCAACAATACAACCATGTAATTATAATATGCTATTTAGCCTATATCAGTTACCACGTTGGAAAGGATCAGATTAAAACATCTGTATTAGAGGACAACATCAGCTAGAGAAATTCGTTCTTATAAAACGAATCATCCTATTTAGACTTTTATATGTTAGACTTATTCAGTTGGATCCTTCCTGATAAAACTGTATCTCAGTAAGTACAAAGGATAAAATAAATAAATAAAACTTCCCTCTGCCCTTCCATTCAAAGATGATGTTTCTGTCAGTGATTGCTCTTTGTGTGCATGGATGAAGCGGAAAAGACCAATCTGTAACCACCAGTCCCTTTCACACCGTGCACATGTGGAGATTACACTTTGATTTGCAGCTGCTATTTGCAAAGCAGGAGTCCTGGTGGCACAGTGGTTAAAGTGCTCAAGCTGCTAACCAAAAGGTAGGCTTATCGAACCCACCAGCTGCTCCCTGGGAGAAAGACCTGGCAGTCTGCTTCTGTGAAGATTTACTGCCTTGGAAAACGCTATGGGGCAGTTTTACTCTGTCTTTTGCAGCAGTGTCACTAGGAGGATGTAGGGGGTGTGGCCAGCACCAGGTGACAGTGTCAGAGGGGGTGACACCAAATTGACTGTCTATAAAATTTTTGTGTAGTGCTTCAGCAGAAATGTATTATTTTTCATTAAAATATCCCTGTAGTTAGTTATAACAACAAAAACATTTTTCATGAGCCCAGCTCACGTGTATTAATATAATTACAAGGCTAAAACTCTATTCTAATTTTCTTTTGGAACCCTTTAGTGCACTCCCGTCAGAGCTGTCATTATCACCCAATTACAACGATGCTTCAAATCACGTGATTTCATCTGCACACACTACAAGCAAGCGCTGTTGTTTTCATGCTCCTGGTGTTTATATAGTCCCTGATTTTGTCAGATTTTCTGGTGTTTTAGCTACAGTGTTGTGGTAATTAGTACTTATAACCCTGTATCAATAATCTTTTTGAGAATGAAGTAGTAATTAAGTAAAAGAAGGAAAAAAATCAAAAAAGGCTTCTGCTCAGTAACTAGTAGTATTGTAATTCAATATAGAAAGATTTTACAAAACAATATTGTTGTTAGTGTTCATATAATCTGAGAAATATTACATTTCGGCAATTTACAAGTATATTTATCACAAGTTATTCTATGCTTAAAATTGATAATAAACATTACTAAAGATTCTGTATGGTCTGGTACAGGATGCGGTCCATCGGGGGATGACACCGTAAGTTACCACACTGGGTGACACCAACCCTAGTGACACCAGTGCCTGTAGGATTGCTATGAATTAAAATGGACACAATAGCAACAAGTTTTTTTGGTTTTTTTTTTTTTTTTTTTGGTATTTGCAGACTTTCTCATCGTTTGCAATTCCTCTTCTTGGTTTCACCTTAGGCCCACATCCTCCTTTCTAAAAACTCCACAGTTCCTGATTGAGACAAGCCTGCCTGCTCTAACTGTTGTTTTCTCAAAGTTCCTTCTCACCACAAAATATTGGAAACTTTTTTCAGTGTGTACTTTTTGTGCTGATTTCTTCCATCTCCCTTCACCTCACCAACCTACAATTGTTGGGATAAGTTGTTCTCAACAATCACTATGTTTATCTGTTGCATTTTTTTTTTTTCCTTACAGGGCACATTCTTTCCATATTGGTGTCCTGATTGCTTTATTAGGAAAGAAAAAATTTCTTGTTTAGATATGAAAAATGATGATCCTATCCTAGCCTCAGGAGACTCTGATAAAACTCATCAGGAGACTCTGATAAAACAGGTCAAAAAATACGGGCATACCTGTAGACACATCCAAACTCCCTGAGGGACTGAATTGCTGGGCAGAGGTCTGTGGGGATGATGGTCTCGGGGAACATCTAGCCCAATTGTCATAACACTGCTTATAAAGACAATGCTCTACATTCTACCTTGGTGAGTAGTGTCTGGGGTCTTAAAAACCTATGAGCGGCCATCTAAGATACTCCACTGGTCTCATCCCTTCAGGAGCAAGTGAGAATGAGGAGAAAAGGATACAAGGAAAAGATTAGTCCAGAGGACTAATTGTCCACAGCTACCAAGGCCTCCACCGGACTGAGTCCAGTACAGCTAGATGGTGCCCAGCTATCACCACTGACTTCTCTGACCAGGATCACAACAGAGGGTTCTGGACAGAGCTGGAGAAGGATGTAGAACATAACTCTAACTCACACACACACAAAAAAAGACCAGATTTACTGGCCTAAAGGAGACTGGAGAAACCCCGAGAGTATGGCCCCCAGACACCCTTTTAGCTCAGTGGTGAAGTTATCTCTGAGGTTCACCGTTCAGCCTGGGAGTGGACAGCCCCATAAAACTGAATGAGACTAACGAGGTACAGTAGTCCAGTGACAAGGGCCAGAAGGCAGAAGGGAACAAGGAAGTTGGTGATAGGGAATCCAAGGTTGAGTAAGGATATTGTTGAAGTGTTGTGAGATTGTTAACCATTGTCATAGGGCAACATTTGTAGTGACTGTTAAATGAGAAACTATTTTGTTCTGTAAGCCTTCATCTTAAGTGAGAATAGCAGCACAATTGGAAGAGCATAGTCAATGTCACTGAACAGTGCATGTAGAAATTTTTGAAATGCTGTATCTTCGGCTATGTGTATTTTCACCAAAAAAAAAGGTTGAGAAGTTAGAGGGTTGATATGTTGTGGGGTTGTTAACCAATGTCATAAAACAAGACGTGTACTACTGTTTCATGAGAAACTATTTGTTCTTAAGCCTTCACCTGAAGTACAATAATAAATAAATAAATAAATAAAGTGTGGAAAAAAAAAATATTTATTGTACATCCATGTCTCATTTTTTCATTAAATGTTGTTAACTCATTGCCTTTGAGTTGATTTCGACTCAAAGTGATCCTATAAGACAGAGTGGAACTGCCCCATAGGTTTTCCAAGGCTGTAAATCTTTATGGAAACAAGGTGCCACATTTTTCTCCCTCAGAATGGCAGGGGGTTTTGAATCACTGGCTTTTCAGTTAGCAGTAGAGCTCTTAATCATTGTGCCACCATTGTTAAAGTTTCTATTATTTAAGACACTCTACCAGATACTGAGTCTATAAAAAAGTATAAGGCATAACACCTTCCCTCAGTTTATCAACATACTAGTTTGTTGTTGTTGTTAGGTGTTGTTGAGTTGTTTTAGACTCATAGCGACTACATGTGACAGAAAGAGAAGTAGACCTGCCCCAAAGAGGGGGAAGATCAAGATGATGTGATAATTCTGCACATATAATGACACCATGGAGAGTCACTTAACCTAGTAGAGTCCAGAAGACTATAAAAGGTGCTGATAAAAGACTGACAACTTTAAAATCTAGTTAAGGCATCTCAAGCATAAAGAAAAAATAAAATTTATGCAAAATGCATATAAAAGTGATAAAACCAAGCAAATTTAATAAATAGCGAGCAGTAGTACCATTTAAAGGAATAGACGCCAATTCTATTTTACTATTTAATTTAGCATTAAATTATCATTCTACCTCCTACTTTTGGTTGACCTTAATCAGTCTTAATTTTTAATTGATTTTTGTACAAATGGAGAGTGTGATGCCTAAGTTCTAGAAATCTGTACTCCTTTGTATTTGAGAATTACTGATAGCTGTTTGGCTATAAGTAACTTTTTTTCTTCCCTAATTGTTATATAGCAATAGATTTGTTTTGTTTGGCTTGCTTTTGATTCTCTAAAACTGTCCAAATCTAACATAGCTACTTATCACAAATTTAACTCTAAAATAATGAAATTTAAGAATATACTAAGTACTTGTGATGATGAATACAAAATCATAAAGGCTAAAGGGTAAAACAAAATATGGTGTAAGTCGCAGTCCCTAAGAGAAGAGATAAAAGAATAAGTTTATATAAAAATAAATAAATAAATAGAAACCCTGAATGCTTACTTTGATCTAAGAACCGTTTTCAAAAATATTCCCTTTCTTCCAAGGACCTCAATGTTGCCAATATTAAAAATGTGTATATACAAATTACCCCAGGGTCAGGTTGTGGGAGCATGACCACTTCTGGCATCACCCAACTTATTGTACAATTCCACTGGCTAAGAATCATCCACTTCTGTTTTCTTCATTCCTCCTTGTTTTGTGTGCTAGGTGAAAAAATAAACAAATACCAAACAATAACAACAACAACAAAAAAACAGTTTTTGTGCAGGACACTGTTTTCTAATTGTGTTATTCTGATTCCTTGGAATCTAACAGAGTTTCCCCAAAATCTGTACAAGAAATGGGGGCATTCATCAATTCCAAGCTCTCTACATAGATTAAGGCAGCTCTGTTCTTTTCTCTCATAAACTTGGAATTGTATGGTAGGTTTTGTTTAAAGACAGAGAAAAAATCAAGTAAACACCTGAGGAATGAATGAAAAGATACAAAGAAGGAAAGAGAAGTAGAGAGAATGAGAGAAAATGAAGAAAAGGGAGCAGGGGATAGGAAAAGAAAAGAATGAATTGCTCTATAAAAAATACGACAAATCTAACATACCTTCATTTTCCTAGGCAGAACCTCAAGGCATGTTACTGATTGTTCCTCAAATGGCTGTTGAGTGTTTTCTCTGATCTATCCTCTTGAATCACTTTCAGTACATTTTATTTATTATATTTTATCTTACCAGCCAGAGGGTGTCATGGAGGGCAAATCCACAAGCAAAAGCTTTTGCTTTGACATTGTTCTGGAAGCCAGTGAAGCAGCTGCAATACCACAGGCAGGTTGCAGGGACCAAGTACCGTTTACAACCCCCACAGCTGCCTCACTCTCATTGGAGACCACAGACACTCTGGGGAAGCAGTTCTAGTAGCACATGTTTGGTCTGCCAAGAAGGCAAGGAGAAAATGATTTAGGGTCCCTATAAATCTCTCTTAAATGCCTGAAGGCCAAAGTGGTCTGTGAAAGCAATTTTGGAAGGGAAACAAGTGTTGGCGTTGCTTCCAGAGCTGCAATTTTAATGTCATTTTTAATATTTAGATTTATAACAAGACCCCTAAAATAGAAAACTAGCAAAATAATAAAATTTTCAATGTGAGCTAACATAATATTATGACATTCATTTATTTATCTTTTATTCATTCATTCAACAAATATTAAGGAGTTGAGAATGTAGTCATAAGCTAAAGACAGGCATTTCCTGCCCTCTTCAAGCATATGATCTGGTAAGAAAGACAGATAATATGGCCAAAAGACAGACATTGTGACAATCAGAAATGCTAGACAATAGAGGGGGATGTAATTTATCTGTGTGTGTATGGGGGTGGGGGTGGGGATGTGTTCAGGGAAAGCTATTCTGAGTGATATTTAACATGTGACCTAGAGGTCACAGAGGAGTTTGTTGCATACAATAGGGCATAGAGAACAGCATTATTGTTAGGAGAAAGTACATATGCAAAAGCCCTTTGACACTAACCAGTTAGCTCTTGAATGAAGTGCAGGAAAGTGAGCATGGCCAGAGCTGAAGAAGGGAGAGAGAAAAGGGCTTGGTGGACAAACCGTGTAGGCCTTGGTGGGGCTGTGTTAAGACTTTGAGTCCTATATTAAGTATAATGGGTAGCAAAGAACATGCAGGGACAAAATCCTGTACAGAGCTTAGTGCAAATTTTATAAAATATCAGATATGAGTGGTTGTCTTAGTTATCTAGTGCTGCTGTAACAGAAATATCACAAGTGGATGGCTTTAACAACATAAGTTTATTCTCTCACAGTCTAATAGGCTAGAAGTCCGAATTCATGGTGCCAACTCCAGGGAAATGCTTTCTCTCTCTGTCTGCTCTGGGGGAAGGTCTTTGTCATCAATCTTCCCCTGTTCTACGAGCTGGGTCCAAAGGACACGCTCTGCTCCCTGCACTGCTTTCTTGGTGGTATCAGCTTCCCCGTCCCTCTGCTTGCTTCTCTCTTCCATATCTCAAAAGAGACTGGCCTAAAACACAATCCAATCTTGTAGATTGAGTCATACCTCATCACCATAACTGCCGCTAATCCCACCTTAGTAACATCATAGAGGTAAGAATTACAACACATAGGAAAATCGTATCAGATGATAAAATGGTGGACAATCACAAGACACTGGGAATCATGGACCAGCCAAGTCGACATACATTTTTGGGGGCCACAATTCAGTCCATAAAAGTGGGACACAGTCTCATAGGCAAAAGGTTTAGGGACCACACAGCTCCTCCGTGCACTGGAAAAGGTGGCCCTTCCTTAAGGAGATGAAACTATGATAGGGCACATGAACTGACCATATGACAGCTAGCTGGATTTCAACCATATCCTCATCCTGGGTAGGTATTTTTATTTCAGTCTTCAAAGTGTACAACCTTAATCAGCAGTTACTAACATGATCAGATTGTGTGTTTAAGATCACTCTTTGGAATAAGGCAGAAGTGGAATGAAGTAAATCAAACGGAAGTGTGTTGTAGAAATTCAGGGGAGAAAATGTTGGTAGCTTAGGCTAGGGTCCTAATAATAGAGACTAAGATAAATTGAAGGAATTAATTATATTTTGGAGATAGAATTACATTAAAATTAGGACTTCAGAAGAGAGTTATAAATAAATTTATTCTGTAAATAAGGAGCATATTTGCATCTCAAATGATATTAAGGAACATGGAAGGGATGAAAGGAAAATGTTAAATATTTATACCTGTGTGTTAAACAATTTAAATGAAATTATCATTTCTGAGGACTTCTTGAGCATCAGCCAGCTTCTTTATTTCTTTATAAGTACCAAAACATAAATCCTCCCAATAACCCAATGAGATCATTAATAATATTATTAATTTCACATATAGTAAATGAAGAATTTTGTTTAGTATTCTATTTGTTAGTCACATTACAATCTTATGAGATTAGTGTGTTTATTAGTTTCGTAGGGCTGCCGTAACAAATCACCACAAACTAATCTTGGCAGGGCCATGATCTCTTATTAGTGAAGATTCCTCTTTTACTTCTTCCTGGTTTCTGGTAGTTGCTGGCCATCTTTGGTATTCCTTGGCTTGCAGATGCATCACTTCAAACTCTGCTCCCATCTACACATGGCCTTCCCTCCTATGTGTCTCCTCTATGTCTTTAAACCTCTCTTTATGAGGACACCAGTCATTGGATTTATAGCCCACCCTAATCCAGTAGAGTCCTGGTGGCGTAGTTATCAAGAGTTCAGCAGCCAAGCAAAAAGTAAGCACTTTGGAACCACTAGCTACACCTTGGAAACTTTATGGGGCAATTCTACTCTGTCCTACAGGGTAGCTAGGAGTTGAAATCTACTCAGTGGCAATGGTTTGGGTTTTTGGAATCCAGTATGACCTCATCTTAATTGATTGCATCTACAAAGACCCTATTTCCAAATAAGGTCACAGTCACAGGCATCAGGTGTTAGGACTTACACATGTCTTTTTCGGGGGCACATTTCAACTCACAACAGTTCTCAAAACAGGTATTAACAGTTGGTGATAAATAACCAGTTTCAGAAGAACTAAGTGACTTACTCCAGGTCACAGTCTTACTGAATACGAATCCTCAGATCTTGCGACTCCAAGAAGCTTCCAAAACTACTTTCAGAGTCTCATAACTCTTTGCAATTCTTCTTTATAGAAAAACAAAGGATGGAAACAGAAACACATTGGTGGGAATTAATATATGAAGTCACTTTCTAGACACAAGAAACATGAGAAAGATATACATATTTCAAAGGTAAAGAAGAATGATAATAAAAAAGGTAAAGACAAACAACACACCCTCATTTGGTTAACACTACAGCTTAAAGAGAGAGAGAGAAGAAAATTTTATGAGTATATTCCTTCACCTTTTCTAGAGTAATAAAATTGAGGTTGAAGGTGGTCCTTGCAACAACAGTGGGAGAAATATTCAAAATTCCCTCAAGTGGTGGGAGTCTGAAGGTAAATCTGCTCTACTTAATGTCAATTTCCATTTCTTTTTTTTAAATCAGGGTAAGTATTTCCCATGCTACCTTATATTCCCTTCTGGTTTAAACTGAACTATTCTGAGAAGACTGACAGACCCTATTTTTCCCTTCCCCAGTTGATTGGTAGCACTTGTGTTGACTGCAATCTTTTCAGTCTGGTTGGTGAAAATGTAAGAGAACCTATGCACAAAGATTGTGACATGAAAGTTATGGGAAGCTAAAAGCTCACAAGATAATTCAACAACAAAACATTGTAGAATCAAGGAGAAGGTCACAGTTAACTGATTCTTATTGTGAAGGACTATAAAATGCTGCAACAGAAAAGGATCTTCATAATTCACAGTTTAGACAGAAAATTCCAATATCTTTTTTCTCTTAGTGCCTATGTATTTGTTATGGCATCAATAATATTCTGTAAAATATACCAGCTGAGTTCTAGGTTACTCCAGGAAAACAAAGGACCACAACTTCCAGGGAAGCTGTTCTGGTTATGAAACTAGCTGTCAATAGTAGAAAGAACATAAAAGCCAGTAAAAAGTGGTACACCAGCTTTAATTAATCTATAATTCATGAACTTATAGAATAATTCAGAATACTCAAGCCAGAAAACAATTTCATCAGCCCTCCACAAGCCTCTTGCATCCACATCGTGCAGCAACAGAAGGCTGTTATAGTGAACGGGATGATTGGATGTGCCTACTGTACTGCAGGGAGTCTTTCTGCACAGAAAAAAGCTGACTCGGTATTAATGTTACTTAATTTCATGTTCAGGGGTGTAATATCAATAAACATAGGGTAAAACCATCAAAATGGAGAGAGAAAAAGCATAGAGAAAAAGTTTTAAAGCCCACATAAGATGAGAAACACCTACTATGTTTATACAATGTCATGAATAATGATAACGGAGAATTGAAAATGATAACGGAGAATTGAAAATGATTTTTAAAATGTTGAAGGTAGAGGGCTGGGCCTTTCCTTGGGATGGGGATGGTCCACTATCTTCAGTGCTCATGTTTTCAGCCCTTTCTTCCTGCAGAACATCTTAAACTTCAAAACCTAGAATTAAAGATAGAATTACAGGTGAGGCCAAGAAGACAGAGTAGTCAGAGGCTTCCTGTGGTCCCTCTTACCAAAAAGAAACCTCAGAAAACAAGTGAATCAGTTATATATGACAATCTAGGAGCCTTGAACGTTAAAGACAATGTTGAGGAATTGGACTGACCAGCAAGGGGAGGGAGAGATGGTTGAAAAGCAGCAAGGAAGTGCCAGAACTGACCTGGCTGGTACCGGCATTCTGCAGGCTGGATTGGCTGGTGCAAGCGGTGAGGCAATCAGTGGCGTTTGGGACACATTTTCCACATCGGGAGAGACCGAGTGGTAAAGAGTTGGCATAAACCTCCAGAACCAGCAAGAAATGGTGCTAGATCAGCAAAAGATAAGCAGAAGTGTCTAACCTACCTCATGGATTAAAAAAAAAAAAATCCTTTTGGGAAGTAGCTCTCTCTGATTTACCTACCTCCTCCACACTCTCCTCTGGGTCCCAGTCCAGCTTCAATGATTACTGTGCACCCTGGGCGAGAAGTAGGACCCATTGAATGCCCTGAGCCATTCTCCCAGCTTTGGAGAGGGACCAAATTAACAAACAGTAAAATAATCTGCCAGCTCCTCTAAGCCAGGAACTCAGGGTAGGCACAGCTCTTTTACCTAGGCACAAGCATAAGTGGTCCAAACACTTTGAATGCCTTTCACCCCTGCATATGCCTGTGTGGGCCCATTTCAACAGTATATGCTTTCATTAGCATAGTATAACAGGTTATATACCAGAAACCTATTTTCATCTGTATCTGCTATAAGGGGGGAGTGACAGATTCATGATATTTGACACCACACTGCTCATTAAGCAGGGTCCACACCTATCCATAACAGGGGCCTGAGGACTGGTGGCTCCACCCACTCTACCAAGTGACCCATGACAGGGGTCTAAGAATAAGTGGTGACTCCCAGTCCTTACAGCCAATAGTATTGGGTACTCATATTCTAGCTGCAAAACCCACCTACCTACGTACTCTAGGGAGCAGGGACACACCTTCCACCCAGACACTCAGGGGCAGCAATCAGCCCCCTGCCTTGATCAGCACATGACTCCTACTAGAGTGAAATACCTGTGCCTACTCCAATCACCCCTGCCAGGCCAGGACTGTAGGTAAGAACCTGCACCACACAGTCAGTGACTGACAATCTGGACACCTGAGTTGACCTGGACACCTGAGCTGAACCACACAAAAAAAGTAAATGGACACCTGAGATCACATTCCTAGTAACAGCTCTAGTCACCTGGAGATAGGACGTGAGGGCTTCAAAGACGTGAATAATCAAACTAGCTCACACTACCAGCTTATTTGGATATATCAGACCAAAACAAAACAAAATAAGAAGCTAGGACACAGTGAGCAAACATAAAATAAATAACTATAATAACTTATTGATGGTTTGGAGACAACAGTCAATATCAATTCACATAAAGAAGCAGACCATGATGGCTTCAGCAAGCCACTGAAACAAAGAATCAAGAAACCTTCTGGAGGAAGACAACTTCTTGGAATTACCAGAGGTAGAATTCAAAAGATTAATATACAGAACTCTTGAAGAGATCAGGAATAAGTTCAGACAAAACGCAGGACAAGCCAAGGAACATACAGACTAAGCAATGGAAGAACTTTAGGAGGTTATACAAGAGCATAATGACAAATTTAACAAGCCATAAGAATCTATAGAGAGAGAGCAAACAGAAATCCAAAACATTAGCAATAAAATTTCAGATTTAGACTAATCAATAGAAAGTCATAGGAGCAGAATTGAGGCAATGGAAGTCAGCATTAGTGAAATTGAAGATAAAGCACTTGACATCAACTTATTTGAGGAAAAATCAGATAAAAAAATTTTAAAAAATTAAGAAACCCTAAGAATTAGGTGGGGTTCTATCAAGAAGAATGACCTAGGAGTGACTGGAGTACCAGAACACAGGGCATAACAGAAAATACAGAGAGAATTGCTGAAGATTTGTTGGCAGAAAACTCCCCTGATATTGTGAAAGATGAGAAGCTATCTATCCAAGATGCTCATAAAACCCCAAATAAGGCAGATCCCAAAAGAATGTCATCAAGACATATTAAAATTAAACTTGCTAAAAACAAAGACAAAAAGAGAATTTTAAGAGTGGCTAGGGATAAATGAAAAGTCACCTATAAAGGAGAGTCAATAAGACTAAGCTCTGACTACTCAGCAGAAACCATACAGGCAAGAAGGCAATAGGATTACATATATAAAGCCTTGAAGAAAAAAAATTGCCAGCCAAGAATTACATATCCAGCAAAACCGTCTCTCAAATATGAGGGCAAAATTAGAGCATTTCCAGATAAACAGAAGTTTAAGGAATTTGTAAAAACCAAACCAAAATTACAAGAAATATTAAAGGGAGTCCTCCAGTTAGAAAATCAATAGCATCAGATAACAACTCAAGACTAGAACACAGGACAGAACAACCAGATATTAACCAAGATATGAAAGTCACAAAAGTAAATCAAAGCTAAAACACTGAAAATAGGGAAACAGAGACTTCAATATGTAAAAGATGACAACATTAAAATAAAAAAGAGGAACTAAAAAATGTAGTCATAGAGCTTTCATATGGAGAGGAAGTCAGGGTGATATAAGGAAATAAAAGATTGGTTTACTCTTAGAAAAATAGGGATAAATATTAAGGTAACCACAAAGGAAACTAACAATCCTACAAGTCAAAATTTTAAAAAAAGACAAGAAAACATAAGGACACAGCAAATACAAAATCAACAAAAATGAAAGAGACTAAAAAAAATACATTAAAAAAAAAAATCTCAGCACAGAAACTGAAGTGGAACAAAGAAACTGTCAACAACATAAAAACAGAAAAATCAAAATGACAGCACTAAACTCATACTTATCAATACTTACACTGAATGTAAATGGACTACCTGCACCAATAAAGGGAGAGTGGTAGAATGGATAAAAAAACATGATCTGTCTTTATGCTGCCTACAAGAGACACACCTTAGACTTAAAGCAACAAACAAACTAACACTCAAAGGATGGAAAAAATATATAAAGCAAACAACAATCAAAAAAGAGTAGGGCGGCAATATTAATCTCTGACAAAATAGACTTTAAAGCAAAATCCATCACAAAGGGTGAGTAAGGACACTATATAATGACTAAAAGGTCAAACCCTGGGAGGTCATAAAAATAATAAATATTTACCCACTCAATGGCAGGGTTCCAAAATACATAAAACAAACTCTAACAGCATTGAAAAGAGAAATAAAAAGCTCCACAATAATAGTAGGAAACTTCAACACACCACTTTCGGTGACGGACAGAACATACAAAAAGAAGCTCAATAAAGATACAGAAGATCTAAATGCCACAATCAATCAACTTGACCTTAAAGACATATACAGAACACTACCCAAAAGCAGACAAGTATACTTTCTTTTCCAACATACACGGAACATTCTTAAGAACAGACAACATATTAGGCCACAAAGCAAGCCTTAAAAGAATCCAAAAATTTTTATATTACAATGTATCTTTTCTGACCATAAAACCATAAAAGTAGAAATCAATAACAGAAAAAGCTTGGGAAAAAAATCAAATACACAGACACTGAACAATACTTTGTGCAAAAACTACAGGGTTACAGAAGAAATTAAAGATGGAATACAGAAATTCACAGAATCAAATGAGAATGAAAACACATCTTACCAGAACCTTTTGGACAGAGTAAAACACATCTTACCAGAACCTTTCGGACAGAGCAAAAGAAGTGCTCAGAGGCCAATTTATAACAAAAAAATGCACACATCCAAAAAGAAGAAAGGGCCAAAATCAAAACATATAACCCTACAACTCTAACAAATAGAAAGAGAGAAGCAAAAGAAGCCCTAATGAACCAGAAGAGAGGAAATTTTAAAAAAAAAATTAGCACAGAAATAAATGAAATAGAGAATAGAAAAACAGTTAAATGAGTTAACAAGATAAAAAGCTGATTCTTTCAAAAGATCAACAAAATTGAAAAACCATTGGCCAAACTGACAAAGGAAAAACTCAAGAGGAAGCAAATAATCCAAATAAGAAATGAGATGGGAAATATCACAACTGACCCAACTGAAATTAAAAGAATCAGCAGAATACTATGAAAAAATTGTACTCTAACAAATTTGAAAACCTAGAGGAAATAGACAAATTTCTAGAAACACACTACCTTTCTAAACTAACCCAAACAGAGGTAAAACAACTAGACAAACCTATAACAAAAGAAGAGATTGAAAAGGTAATTAAAAAACTCCCAACAACAACAACAAAAAGCCCTGACCCTGATGGTTTTACTGGAGAATTCTACCAAACTTACAGAGAAGAGTTAACACCACTACTACTAAATGTATTTCAGAGCATACAAAAGGATTCAATGCTCCCAAATTAGTTCTATAAAGCCAGCATAACCCTGATACCAAAACTAGGTAAAGGCACCACACACACAAAAACAATTGCAGACCAATATCTCTCATGAACATTGACACAAAAATCCTCAACAAAATTCTAGCCAATAGAATTCAACAACATATCAAAAAACGATTCACCAGGACCAAGTGGACATATCAGGTGTGCAGGAATGGTTCAACAGTAGAAAAACAATCCATGTAATCCATCACATTAATAAAACAAAAGACAAGAACCACATGATCTTATGAACTGATGCAGAAAAGGCATTTGACAAAGTCCATCATCCATTCATGATAAAAACCCTCACCATAACAGGAATAAAAGGGAAATTCCTAAACATAGTAAAGGACATTTATACAAAGCCCACAGCCAACATCATCCTAAATGAAGAGAGTCTGAAAGCATTTCCCTTGAGAACGGGAACAAGACAAGGATACCCTTTATCACCACTCTTATTCAACATTCTGATGGAGTTCCTAGATAGAGGAATTAGACTAGTAAAAGAAATAAGGCATCAAAATTCGTAAGGAAGAAGTAAAAGTATCCATATTTGCAGATGATATGATCTTATACACAGAAAACCCCCAAGAGTCCACAAGAAAACTATTGGAACTAATAGAAGATTTCAGCAAAATATCAGGATACAAGATAAGCATACAAGAATCAGTTGGATTACTCTGTACCAACAAAGAGAACTTCAAAGAGGAAATCACCAAATCAATATCATTTAAGAAGAAATCACGAAATCAACACTGTTTACAATAGCCCTCAAGAAGATAAAATACTTAGGAATAAATCTAACCAGATACGTAAAAGACCTATACAAAGAAAACCACAAGACACTATTCCAAGAAACCAAAAGAGAACTGCATAAATGGAAAAACCTACCTTGCTCATGGATAGGAAGACTCAACATTGTGAAAATGTCATTTCTACCCAAAGCAATCTACAGATGCAATGCAATCCTGATCCAAATTCCAATGACTTTTAATGAGATAGAGGAACGAATCACCAACTTCGTGTGGAAAGGGAAGAGGCCCCAGATAAGTAAAGCTTTACTGAAGAAAAGAACAAAGTGGGAAGCCTCACACTACCTGATTTTAGAAACTATTGTATCGCCACAGTAGTCAAAACATCCTGGTACAATAACAGATACATAGACCAATGGAACCGAATTGAGAATCCAGACTAAATTCATCCACCTATGAGCAACTGATATTTGACAAAGGCCCAAAGTCCACTGCATGGGGAAAAGACAATCTCTTTAACAAACGGTGCTGGCATAATAGGATATCCATCTACAAAAACATGAAACAAGACCCATGCCTCACACCATGCAGAAAAACTAACTCAAAATAGATCAAAGCCATAAATATAAAATCTAAAAGGAAAAAGATCATGGAAGAAAAAATAGGGACAGTGCTATGAACCCTAACACATGGCATAAACATAATACAAAACATAACTAACAATGCACAAACACCAGAAGAGAAACAAAATAACTGTGAGCTCCTAAAAAATCAAATAATTATGCTCATCAAAAGACTTCACAAAAAGGGCAAAAGAGAACATACAAACTGGGAAAAAGTTTTCAGCTATCACATATCTGATCAGGGTCTAATCTCTAAATCTACAAGATACTGCAAAACTTCAACCACAAAAAGACAAATATCCCAATTGAAAAATGGGCAAAGGATATGAATAGGCATTTGGCAAAGAAGACATTCAGGGGGCTAACAGGCACATGATGAAATGCTCAAGATCATCAGCCATTAGAGAAATGCAAATCAAAACTACAATGAAACACCATCTTACCCCAACAAGGCTAACATTAATCTCAAAAACACAAAATTATACATGTTGGAGAGGATGTGGAGAGACTGGTACACTTACACACTGCTGGTAGGAATGTAAAATGTTACAACCACTTTGGAAATTGATTTGACGCATCCTTGAAAAGCTAGAAATAGAAGTACTATATGATCCAGCAATCCCACTTCTTGGAATATATCCTAGAGAAATAAGAGCCATCACACAAATAGATACTTGCACACCCATGTTCATTGCAGCACTGTTCACAGTAGCAAAAAGATAGAAACAACCTAGGTGCCCATCGACCGACAAATGGATAAACAAACTAAGGTATATTCACACAATGGAATATTACACAATGATAAAGAACAACGATGAATCCTCGAAACATCTCATAACATGGACGAATCTGGAAGGCATTATGCTGAGTGAAATTAGTCAGTCACAAAAGGACAAATATTACATGAGACCACTATTATAAGAACTCAAGAAAAGATTTAAACACAAAAGAAAACATTCCGTGATGGTTCTGAGGGTGGTGAGGGAGGGAGAGGGTTATTCACTAACTACATAGCAGACAAGAATTATCTTAGGTGAAGGGAAGTATATCACACAATATAGGGGAAGTCAGCACCACTGGACTAAACCAAAAGCTAAGAAGTTTCCTGAACACAACCAAACACTTTGAGGGACAGTGTAGCATTGTCAGGGGTCTGGGGACCATGGTTTCAGGGGACACCTAGGTCAATTGGTATAACAAAGTTTATTAAGAAAAAGTTCTGCACCCCACTTTGGTGAGTGGCGTCCAGGGTCGTTAAAGGTAGTGAGCAGCCATCTAAGATGCATCAATTGGTCTCAACTCACCTGGAGCAAAGAAGATAAAGAACAGCAAAGACACAAGGAAAATATTAGCTCAACAGACAAAAGGGGCCACATAAGCCAGAGACTCCATCAGCCTGAGATCAAAAGAACTAGATGGTGCCCTGCTACCACCAATGACTACCCTGACAGGGAACACAACAGAGAGTCCCTGATGGAGCAGGAGAAAACTGGGGTGCAGAACTCAAATTATAGTAAATGACCAGACTTAATAGTCTGACTGAGACTGGAGAGACCCCGGAAGACATGGTCCCTGGACTCTCTGTTAGCCCAGAACTAAAACCATTCCCAAAGGCAACTCTTCAGACAAAGAATAGACTGGACTATAAGGCATAAAATGATTCTCGTGAAGAGTGTGCTTCTTAGTTCAAGTAGATACACAAGACTAAATGGGCAGCTCCTGTTTGGAGGTGAGATGAGAAGGCAGGAAGGATAGGAGCTGGCTGAATGGACACAGGAAATCTGGGGTGGAAAGGAG
The DNA here is from genome assembly GCA_030035585.1 of Dugong dugon. NCBI lineage: Eukaryota > Metazoa > Chordata > Mammalia > Sirenia > Dugongidae > Dugong > Dugong dugon. The sequence continues at coordinate 42,565,733 of CM057477.1, read as the reverse complement.
GAATGTGCGATCACATTATAGGGTTAGCATCTAGGGTCACATAACAATGTATGTATAAATTTTTGTATGAGAAACAAGCTTGAGCTGTAAACTTTCTCCTAAAACACAACAACGACAAAAAATGTTGAAACATGGAATGAGATAGCAATGCGTCCTCCCCACAAAAAATGATTAATTTTTAATGGAGCTCAATTGCTTAGAATTGATTAATAATAATCTTTAATTTAGGATAGTCTCATTAACAGTCTATGTATGGCTGTCTTATATGTATTTATTTATGTATTTTAATCATGTAATAAATAACTATAAACATCTTTCAAAATGAAATCTAGGACCTTGACTATAAATTAAATCTAATCATATGTTTTGTCTCTTTTTATAGCCCTGCTTCCACCCATTATTCTAAATCTTCATCTGCATCTGATTCTAAAAAATAAACATATAGTTTTTTATTTTCTTTTTACTTTAACAAATATATCATGCACATATATGAAACTTTTGAGACTTAGTTTTTCAGCTAGTATTATGTTGCACAGACTCATCCATAAGTTTGCATTCATTTTTTTTCTTTTTTTTTATTTTATTGTACTTCAGGTGAAGGCTTACAGAACAAATAGTTTCTCATGAAACAGTAGTACACATGTTGTTTTATGACATTGGTTAACAACCCCACAACATATTAAGCCTCTAAATTCTCAACCTTTTTTTTTTTTTTGATGAAAATACAGATAGCCAAAGATACACCATTTCAAAAATTTCTACATACACAGTTCAGTGACATTGACTATGCTCTTCCAACTGTGCTGTTATTCTCACATAAGATGAAGGCTTACAGAACAAAATAGTTTCTCATTTAACAGTTACTACACATGTTGCCCTATGGCAATGGTTAACAATCTCACAACACATCAAGAATATCCTTACTCCACCTTGTGTTCCCTATCACCAGGGGACTTCCTTGTCCCCTTCTGTCTTCTGGCCCTTGTCAATGGACTACTGTACCTCATTAGTCTCATTTGGTTTTTTTTTTTTTTTTAACACCATTTCAAAACTGTTTATTTACACATTTAAGTGATATTGACTATGCTTTTCCAATTGTGCTGCCATTCTCGCCCAAGATGAAGACTTACAGGGCAAAACAGCCTCCCATGTAATAGTTACTACAAATGTTGCCCTATAACAGTGGTCAACAATCTCACAACACATCGACAGTGTCCTTACTCAACTTGTGTTCCTTATCATCAGTTTTCTACTCCCCCTCTGCCTTCTGGCCTTTGTCACCAGACTCCTGTACCTCGTTACTCCCATTTAGTTTTACTGGGCTGTCCACTCCCAGGCTTAACATCGAACCTCGAAGGTAACTTCACCTCTGAGCTGAAAGGGTGTCTGGGGGCCACACTCTTGAGGTTTCTCCAGTATTCTTTAGGCCAGTAAATCTGGTCTTTTTTTTTTTTGGGGGGGGGGGGAGTTAAAATTATGCTCTACATCCTTCTCCAGCTCTGTCCAGAACCCTCTGTTGTGATCCTGCTCAGAGCAGTCAGTGGTGGTAGCCGGGCACCATCTAGCTGTACTGGACTCAGTCCAGTGGAGGCCTTGGTAGATGTGGACAATTAGTCCTTTGGACTAATCTTTTCCTTGTATCCTGTTCTCTTCATTCTCCCTTGTTCCCGAAGGGATGAGACCAGTGGAGTATCTTAGATGGCCGCTCATAGGCTTTTAAGACCCCAGACACTACTCACCAAGGTAGAATGTAGAGCATTATCTTTATAAGTAGTGTCATGCCAATTGAGCTAGATGTTCCCTGAGACCACGGTCCCCAGAGCCCTCCGTCCAACAACTCAGTCCCTTGGGGGGTTTGGATGCGTCTATAGGGCCTCCATGACCTTTCCTTGTGCAGGTTGTGTTTCCCCTGTACTGGGTACTATCTCACCTCTCACCCAAGGTACCACTTATCTATTGCCTATTTAGTATTTCCCCCCCACCCCTCCCATCCTTGGTAACCAACAAGGATTGTTACATTTTGCATGTGAATTTTTTCATGGGTTTTTACAATAAAGGTCTCATACAATATTTGTCCTTTTGTGATTGACTTATTTCACTCAGCATAATGTCCTCCAGCTTCATCCATGTTATGAGGTGGTTCACAGATTCATTGTTGTTCTTTCTCATTGCATAGTACTCCATTGTGTGTATGTACCATAGTTTGTGTATCCATTCATCTGTTGATGGACATCGAGGTTGTTTCCATCGTTTTGCTATTGTGAACAATGCTGCCATGAACATAGGTGTGCATATGTCTATTCGAGTGATGACTCTTATTTCTCTAGGATATATTCCTAGGAGTGGGATTGCTGGATCGAATGGTATGTCTATTTCTAGCTTTCTGAGGAAACGCCATATCATTTTCCAAAATGGTTGTATCATTTTGCATTCCCACCAGCAGTGTATAAGTGTTCCCATCTCCCCGCAGCCCCTCCAACATTTGTTATTTCCAATATTTTTGATTCGTGCCAGTAATGCCGGGGTGAGATGGTATCTCAATGTGGTTTTAATTTGCATTTCTCTAATGGCTAGTGATCGTGAGCATTTCCTCATGTGTCTGTTGGCCATTTGAATGTCTTCCTTGGTGAAGTGTCTGTTCATTTCCTTTGCCCATTTTTTGATAGGATTGGTTGTCTTTTTCTTGTAGAGGTGTTGGATTTTCTTGTAGATTATGGAGATTAGACCTTTGTCTGACTTGTACTGTCCAAAAATTTTTTCCCAGTCTGTAGGTTCTCTTTTGACTCTTTTGGTGAAGTCTTTTGAAGAACATAGATGTTTGATTTTTAGAAGATCCCAGTTATATAGTTTATCTGTTGGGTTTTTTGTGTTGATGTTTATGGTTTGCATCCTGTTAATGCCATGTATTAAGGCCTGAAGTGTTGGTCCTATTTTTTCTTCTATGAATTTTATAGTTTGAGGCTTTATATTCAGGTCTTTGATCCATTTTGAAGTAGTTTTTGTATATGGTGTGAGGTATGGGTCCTGTTTCATTTTTCTACAAATGGATATCCAGTTTTGCCAGCACCGTTTGTTAAAAAGACTGTCTTTTCCCCATTTGATGTATTTTGGGCCCTTGTCAAAGATCAGGTGACCGTAGGTGGATGGGTTTACATCTGGGTTCTCAATTCTGTTCCTTTGGTCAATGTCTCTGTTGTTGTACCAGTACCAGGCTGTTCTGAGTACCGTAGCTGTATAGTAGGTTCTCAAGTCAGGTAGTGTGAGTTCTCCAACTTTATTCTTCTTCTTCAGTAGTGCTTTAATTATTCGGGGTGTTTTCCCTTTCCATATAAAGTTAATAATTAGTTCTTCCATCTCTTTGAAGAATGTTGTTGGTATTTGGATCGGGATTGCATTGTATTTGTAAATTGCTTTAGGTAGAATTGCCATTTTCACAATGTTGAGTCTGCCTATCCATGAGCATGGTATGTTTTTCCATTTATGTAGATCCCTTTGGGTTTCATGCAGCAGTGTTTTGTAGTTTTCTTTGTATAGGTCTTTTATATTCCTGGTCAGATTTATTCCTAAGTATTTTATCTTTTATAGGGGCTATTGAAAATGGTATTGATTTCCTGATCTCCTTTTCAACGTTCACTTTACTGGTGTATAGGAATCCAACTGATTTTTGAATGTTTATCTTGTATCCTGCTACTCTGATGAATCTTTCTATTAGTTCCAGTAGATTTCTCGTGGAGTCTTTAGGGTTTTATAAGTATAGTATCATATAATCTGCAAACAGGGAGAGTTTAACTTCTTCATTACCAATTTGGATGCCCTTTATTTCTTTCTCTTGCCTTATTGCTCTAGCTAGAACTTCCAACACAATGTTAAATAGAAGTGGTGATAAAGGGCATCCTTGTCTTGTTCCTGTTTTCAAGGGGAATGTTTTCAGCCTCTCTCCACTAAGAATGATGTTGGCCATTGGTTTTGTATAGATGCCCTTTATTATGTTGAGAAATTTCCATTCTATATCTATTTTACTGAGAGCTTTTATCAGGAATGGGTGTTGGACTTTGTAAAATGCCTTTTCTGCGTCAATTGAGATGATCATGTGATTCTTTTCTTTCCTTTTATTTATGTGGTGGATTACGTTGATGGATTTTCTAATGTTAAACCATCCTTGCATGCCTGGTATGAATCCTACTTGGTTGTGGTGTATTATTTTTTTGATATGATACTGAATTCTATTGGCTAGAATTTTGTTCAGAATTTTTGCATCTATATTCATGAGAGATATTGGTCTGTAATTTTCTTTTTTTGTGTTGCCTTTGCCTGGTTTTGGTATCAGCGTTATGCTGGCTTCATAGAATGATTTTGGAAGTGTTGCTTCCTCTTCTATGCTCTGAAATAACTTGAGTAGAACTGTTACAAGCTCTTCTGTAAATGTTTTGTAGAATTCTCCAGTGAAGCCATCTGGGCCAGGGCTGTTTTTGGTTGGGAGTTTTTTTATTAACCTTTTAAATCTCTTCTCCTGTTATAGGTCTGTTCAGATTTTCAATATCACTTTGTTGTAGTTTGGGCAGACCGTGTGTTTCTAGAAATTTATCCATTTCCTCTAGGTTTTCAAATTTGTTGGAATATAGTTTTTCATAATATTCTGTTATAATCCTTTTTATTTCAGTTGGGTCTGTTGTAATGTCCCCCATTTCATTTCTTATTTGGGTTATTTGTGCCCTCTGCTGTTTTTCTTTTGTCAGTCTAGCCAGTGGTTTGTCGATTTTGTTGATTCTTTCAAAGAACCAACTTTTGGTTTTGTTGATTCTTTCTATTGTTTTTCTGTTCTCTATTTCATTGATTTCTGCTCTGATCTTTACTATTTCCTTTCTTCCGGTGGTTGTAGGCTTTTTTTGTTGTTCTCTTTCTATTTGTTTGAGTTCTGTAGTTAATGTTTTGATTTTGTCCCTTTCTTCTTTTTTGATATGTGCATCTATTGCTATAAATTGTCCTCTGAGGACTGCCTTTGCTGTGTCCCAAAGGTTTTGGTAGGATGTGTTTTCATTTTCATTTGATTCTAGGAATTTTTTAATTCCATCTCTGATTTCTTCTATGACCCATTGATGTGTAAGCAGATTATTATTTAGTTTCCATGTGTTTGATTTTTTTTCCTTGCTCTTTCTAGTGTTAATTTCTACCTTGATGGCATTGTGGTCAGAGAAGATACTGTGAATTATCTCAGCATTTTAGATCTTGTTGAGGATTGCTCTGTGGCCTAAGATGTGGTCTATTCTGGAGAACATTCCATGTGCATTGGAAAAGAATGTGTACTTTGCAGCGGTTGGATGGAGTGTTCTATATATGTCTATGAGGTCCAGTTGGCTGATTGTGTCCTTTAGGTCTTCTGTATCTTTGCTGAGTTTCTTTTTAGTTGTTCTGTCCTTTACTGAGAGTGGTGTGTTGAAGTCTCCTACTATTATTGTGGAACTATCAATTTCTCTTTTCAGTGCTGTTAGAGTTTTTTTATGTATTTTGGAGCCCTGTCATTGGGTGCATAGATATATATTATGGTTATGTCTTCATGATGGATCCTCCCCTTAATCATTATATAGTGTCCTTCTTTGTCTTTTATGGTAGATTTTGTTTTAAAGTCTATTTTATCTGAGATTAGAATTGCCACTCCTGCTCTTTTTTGATATTTGTTAGTTTGATATATTTTTTTCCAACCTTTGATTTTTAAGAAATTCACATCTTTGTTTCTAAGGTGTGTCTCTTGTAGACAGCAAATTGATGGATCCTGTTTTCTTATCCATTCTGCCACTCTCCGTCTCTTTATGGGTGCATTGAGTCCGTTTATGTTCAGTGTAATTATTGATAGATGGAAGTTTGTTGCTGTCATTTTGTTGTGCTTTTTTTTGTGGTGCTGAAGTTTTCTTTGTTCTTCTTACTCTCTTGTGCTGAGTTACTTTTGTTTGTGGATTTTGTGTTCATTTCTTTTGTTTTTGTAGGTTTTGTTTTTGTTGAGACTTTATGTTTTTTGTCTTTATTTGTATGAGTTGGTTTGTTAACTTTTTTTGTGGTTATCATGAATTTTACCCTTATCTTTATAATTTTGAAGCAGTCCACCCTTACTTGGTATCGCCTTGCCTTCCTCTCTTTTAGAAGGTTCTATACCTATGCCGTTTGTTCCTTCTTTCATTGTTTTGATGCTGTTGTCATCCTTTGATTGATTTCTCTGATTCCCTGTTGTATTTCTTTTGTTTTTGGAAAGTCCTCTGTAGTTCAGTTCCTAGAATGGTATCTGGTTCATATGAACCTGTGTGCTAGGTCCTAGGTCCTGCCCGAGGGCTGAAGCTGTTTGTCCTCAGATAGAAGAACTCCCTTTAATAATTCTTGTAAGTTTGGTTTGACTTTTGCATATTCCTTTAGTTTCTGTTTATCTGGAAATGACCTAATTTCACCATCAAATTTGAATGAGAGTTTTGCAGGATATATTATTCTTGGCTGACAATTTTTTTCTTTCAAGATTTTATATATGTCACCCCATTGCCTTCTTGCCTGCATGGTTTCTGCTGAATAATCTGAGCTTAGTCTTATTGTTTCTCCTCTGTATGTGACTTCTTGTTTTTCACGAGTGGCTCTCAGGATTCTTTGTTTGAGTTTAGTTTTAGCAAGTGTGAATATGATATGTCTTGGTGATTTTCTTTTGGGGTCTCTTCTATATGGGGTTCGTTGAGCTTCTTGGATGGCCAGCTTTTCATTTTTCATGGTATTGGGAAAGTTTTCTGTCAGCAGTTCCTCAATGATCCTCTCTGTGTTTTCAGTTTTCTCCCCCTGTTCTGGTATGCCAGTCACTCGTAAGTTTTTGCTTTTAATTGTGTCCCACATAACTCTCAGGGTCTCTTCATTTTTCTTTGTTCTTTTTTCTGAGTTTTCCTGAAACAGAGTTGTATCCAAGTGTTTGTCTTCAGTTCCACTGATCCTGTCTTCCATGGTTTCAAATCTACTTCTCAGCCCTTCTATGACACCGTCCATTTCTGAAATCTTGTTGTTTATCTTTTGGATTTCTAGTTGTTGGTTTTGTATAATTTCGAGTTGTGAATTTATTTTGGCATTTTGTTCCTGCATTATCTTCCTGAATTCTTCCAATTTTTTGTCTGTATTTTCCATAAATTTGTCTATTTTTTTCCTCATGTTTGTCAGCTTTTTGCCTCAGTTCTTGGAAAATTCCGAGTATTAGTGATTTGAGTTCCCTATCAGGTACTTCTAGGGCATTTTCTTCCAAAGGAGATTTATCTGGTGTTTTAATTTGGACGCCTATTGGAGCCATCTTGTCTTGTTTTTGTAAATGTTTTGATATTGTTTGCTGTTTTCGGGGCATTCAGTAGCTATTTCTCTTGTTTATTGATTGTAAATTTTTTTTGTTTGTTTGTTTCATCCTTGTGTTACAGCTGGGCAGATGTAGCTGAAGAGGAGCCACTGGGATGGGTTGTTTGTGGCAGTCACTGCAGCCACCAGGACGGTCGGTAGTCAGTGCTGGGCAGGTTCCAATAGGGCGTGCCTGCACAGCTTGGTGGTGTGATGTCAAGTGCACGGTACAGGTAGGTAGGGTGTAGCGGGGAGATGGTTATGTGTGAAGCTAAGCTGGATATGGGAGAGAGGAGAGAGGAGCAGGAGCAAAAAGCATACAAACATAAAAGAATGCTAGGGGAGCTTGTCGTTGGAATGTACAGATGAGAGACTATGGGATGGAGGAAACCAGAAGGGGGAAGAGAAAGAAAAGGAAAGAATGAACAAATAAAAATCAAAAAAGTTAAAGAACTGCAAAGTTCCCAGAGATCCCACCGATGCAGCTATGAGGTCTGGGGGAGTAGGTCTCAGTTTTCACAGCACAGCCTGGCCAGAAGGTACAGAGGCATACAACGCCTGGTATTCAGGGATCAGAAAGAGAAGGTAGAGACAGAGAGACAAGAAATTAAGCAATGAAGAAAGACAAAAGGGAAAAAGAGGGAAAAGATGACAAAACTAATGAAAAAAGAGAAAAAATAAAATTAAAAAAAAAAAAAAAGCAACACCAGCAGTCAGTGCCAACAAATGGGACCCAGAGAGCCCCCACTCAGGGGCGTGAATTCCAAGCAGCCAGCAGTCTCGGGGTTAAGAGACCGTGGCCACGGGAAGCAGAGGGGCGAACGAACAAGGGCCCCTGGATCTCGCCAGCATGGCAGCCCAGACCTGGAAGCAGCCACATGCCCGAACGCAGCCCCACAGCCCCGCCGGAGAGAGCAAAGATGGCGCTCGGAACCAGGCTCCCAGGCAAAAGGAGGGGGAGGCGGCAGAAAAAGCTTTGCCAGCAGCCAACAGATGGCTCTCAGAAAGCCGCCAGCCCAGGCTCACAGAATCCAAGCACCGGCGCCCCCCAGCCCAGGGACCCTGGCCACAGAAAGCAGGGGAGCCCCAGCCGAGGCGGAGAGGGGTGGGGGGTGGGAAAGCGTGCACCACAGTTTACCGGTCGTTTTGTCTCCCACTGGACTCTCTGTGAGGCTGCTCTCCCGTTCGCTGGTCTCCGATAGGAATCCAAGATGGTGGATCCACGCTGCATTAGCTGGTAAGGAATCTCTGCATGAGTCTCTCCTCGCTCTCCTTTCTCTTTTAGTATTCTCACTCCATTTGGTGTTTGGCTGAGTTCTTTATCTCTTCATTTGGTGTTCTAGGGATTCAAGATTGTTGATTCTCTGTTAGGCTTAGTTTTTCGGATGTTTGCTGTGGAGGGACGGCGTGGTGCTTCTGCCTAGAGCGCCATCTTGCCCCGCCTCCTGCATTCATTTTTAACTGTTGTATATCTTATTGTCTGAATATATCATCACAATTTCTCCCTTGGGTGTTTAGTCCATTTCTACACATTCATTATGTTCTCAAACATTTGTTATTGTGAGTGTTAATGATATAATGTTACTGAAAAAGTCTCTAACTGTACAGTTTCAAAAGTGTCTCTTGTTTATTTAGCGAAAAACGGGTTTTCTATGTCACAGCATATGGGAATAAACAACTTCAGAAAATAATGCCAAACTGTTTCAGTGGTAACATCAGTTAACTCTCCAACTAGCAATATGTAAGAAATTCTCCGTATTCTCATTGTATCTAGCACTTGGTATTGTCAGATTCAAATATTGCCAATGTAACAGAAAAAGACTCTACCTTTTAGTGGTGTTCATTCACATTGCCGATCACAATGAGGTTAAACATCTTGTTTTGTTAATTGGCCTTATGTAAAATGCCTTTTCATGTCCTTTGTTTATTGTTTTCCTTGTTGGTTTGTCCTTTTCTAGTTGACTTGTAGGTGTTCTTTTTATTTTTAATATGAAATAATTACAGATATAGTCTACCAGTATGTAAGATGCATTTTCACTTTCTTTAAGGTATATTTTAATAAATAAAATTTCTTAATTTGAGTAGAATCAAATTTGCTAAGCTTTTTATATATTCAACACTTTTGGTATCTTATTTAATAAATATTTCCCTATACAATATCTGAAAGCCATTTCCAACTGAGAACTTTATAGTTTTGTATTTCAATATTTCTTCAATTTATGGGAAAGACTATATGGGAAGTATATATGGTCTGAGGCAGGGATCCAATCTAATCTTTTTCCACTTGATTAACCAGTTTTCTGCTTCTTTACCAAATTAATCTTTAAGATTTTGTGTAGATTTTTCAAGTTTTTATGAATAGTGTAGCATTTCAACATCTTTTGAGTATAAAACAATAATTTATATCTCGAGGCAGGTAATATGCTCAGAAGTGAAAATAATATCCAAGAAAGAGAAAAGAAGAATTGGAAAAGTAAACTATAACACAGATAAGAGTTGTGGGTGATGCTTTTTCATAAAATACCTTCAGGACCTATCTAGTTACAATAATCTATTACAAACACCAGTTGCTGTTGAGTTGATTGTGACTCATGGCTACCCCATATGTATCAGTGTAGAACTGTGATCCATAGGGATTTCAATAGATGATTTTTCCGCAAGTAGATCATCAGGTATTTATTCTGAGGAGCTTCTGGGTGGACATAAACATCCAAACTTCTGGCTAGCAGTGAAGCAAGTTAACTCTTTGTATCAACCCCATTAGCTGCTGCCATTGAGTCAATTCTGACTCAGAGTGACCCTATAAGACCACATAGGTCCCATAGGGCTTCCAAGGCTGTAATCTTTACGGGAGCTGACTACCACAGCTTTATCCCACAGAGTGGCTGTTGGGTTCAAGCTACTGACCTTTTGGTTAGTGGCTAAGTGCTTTAACCACAGTGCCACCATGGTTTCTTGTTTGCAACAACAGGGAATTCAATTTATTACAAAGAAAGTATTCAAAAGGTGTTCACATTTTTGAAAGCACCATGGTCACTCACCAGGGGTAACTATACCCTTGGACATGTATCTAAACTTGTTACTTAATAAATACAAAAGTTTAATGTTTTATGCTCCAGTACTAAATTAACTAATTTTAAAACTACCTACTCTGAACATAATTAATGTTTCTTAATTGTTTGAAGGAAACCTTATTGAAGAGATGGGCTATAAAATACACAAACTTTCTGCCAGATAATAGCAAAATTTGCTTTCTTTTGAGATTCACATGCCAGAGTGGAACAATAAAAATTTTCACTCATGGACATAACTCTTAGAAATATAATTTTAAGAAATTCTATGAATTGCAAATAAAACAGGAATACATTTGATTGTCTTCAGTTAGCTATCTACGTTAATCACATCATTATTTAACTCCTGTTTAAGCCACAAACAAAATTCTCATTTTCTGTAAAATTTACAATTTGACATCATGACGCGAACCTATTTTCGCACCAATAGTAGTATACAAAAGAGGTCCTGTCAAGTTGAAAATTTGTGTATTGTAGAGTATCATGTAAGCTGGATCAACAAGAGATGTTAAATTACATACCAAGGAGGAAATAGTGCTAAAAGATATAGGTTTAAATGTCTGTAAAAGATATACCCGTATTCTCAAGAGCAAGAAAACACTGGAGCAGTGCATCCAAAGGAGAGCCAAATAACCACTGCATGGTTATTTTTTCATGTGCTTATATGATACTATCTATTACTTCATAGCACAGCAATATATTTGGTTTATCACTTTGAAATTTAGTGCTAACTATCCTAACATTTCCCAGGTGCTCGTGGAAATTACTTTCTGTTTCGAAAATATCGACGCAAGGCGAGACACATCTATCAGCTCCATTTTACTTTGTGCTTTAATAAATAGAGTGTTGTAGGTCAAAAATGTTCTCCAGTTTTCAAGATAACTGTTTTCACTGAGAAAAGATGCAATGATTTGTCTATAATTAAGATTATTTTAAGTATCTAAACAAAAAAATTTCACCAGCGATGCCATGCCTTTTGGCAAGGTAACTTAGCAACACGTTTGCATAGCATATGTCGGAGTGCAGTAATAAACATGCATTCAAGGTTCAAACTTTATATAGAAAAGTGTTTAATTGTTGAGGTACAAAACACAAATTGACCTCACAGCTTAATTATAAAAAGATGAGGTCTAAAAAATGAGAACAAAGAGAATAAAAAGACAATAGAATTATATATTGTCATTAAACACTCCTGCCATCAAACTATTAGTTCTCTTAGCTTAATACACTTGCATTATTATTGAGACTGCCCTAATATTACAATTCAGTGCAATATTTCCAATTGATCTGATGTTATGCATCACGTTTAGTTAGTTACAAAGAAAATCCTTGGCTTCACCCTGGATGATTAAATAGATATCAATATCCTGGTGAGAGCTTGGGATTCTAATATTTAATATACTCCTCTTCTAGTTCTTATTACCACACAGGTTTGGCAATCACTGTACTAAGGTAATTATTCTAAACTCTGATTGGGTATCAGCTTCAAGTTTAAGACGAACTATACAAGAAACATATTTTTACACTCCTCACTTATTTAGTCCTAGTGAGTATCCAGAGTCCCAAGGTGGATCAAATGTAAGTGCTCAGCTACTAACAAAAAGGATGGTGGTTCAGATCCACCCAGAAGTACTTTGGCCATCTACTTCCAAATAATCACTGCCATTGAAAACTCTATGGAATCAGTTCTACTCAGCACACATGAGATTGCCATGAGTTGGCATCAACTCGACAAAAACTGGTTTACTGGTTTTAATGAGTATCCAGGTTTAGTTTTAAAATAGTAATAATATGTGATTATTTTAGAAAAAATACACACATTAAATTTTCAAAAAATTAAATAAAACATAAGAAGGATGAAATGAAGAAAGAACACATTTACCACAAATTTTTATTAATACACGTGGATCTAATGTATTTATTTTAAGTGAAGTGTAACATTCTCTTGTATCATTATGCCAAACATTATTAACTCACTCACAACTGATGCACACTGAGTTGTACAATAAACACTGTACATATCTATTTTTGCACAACTGTGAACTTCTCTAAGACACACTCACTGTACTGAATATCTTCAGTCTCCTATTAGCCTGTGGATTGTGGTGGAGTCCGAGATACTGCAGGCAGAGAATGCAAACCCACATCCAGAGTACTTGTCATCTCTAGTAAGGACAAAATCACTGACCCCTCCAAAGGAAAATGGCCTGATGTAATCAATCTTCTGACAAATCTTTTTAAGTCATTGTGTCAGATCAAAGCTCAGTGATGGTTTCTTCTGCCGGCATTTGGGTATCCATCAGTGTCAGTAGCTAAATGATTTTTGGTGAGGAGATGCTCATGCTGCTGAGCCAAGACACAGTCTCCATCCCTGTCACAATAACTACTCCAGGCACACACCTATGGCACCAGCACTGGGGTGAGCAAAGAAAGAGGCTGGCTGTTAAACCCAGCCATACCCCTCTCTTGATTGTTGAAAACCTCATCTATGGTAGATCTTTTCTGTTATATATATTAATGAGACACAAAGATCTGCATGGTTTCTATCCACTCCAGTAGTTCTACCAACGTATTTCATGTCAAACATCCTTGTCACCATTTGTCTAGTTTTCTTCCTTCTGGCTGATCATCTGGCTAAGCCCAATCAGTCAGCAGCAGAAAATGATCTCCCTTCAAGAGAACCTACTGCTAGGAAGGTAGTTAGTAGAAAGTTACCAGATCCCTTTAGATCTAGTATGGCCTTCACACCAAGACCTTGTTCTCTTTGAGCTGCTCCTAGTCAAGGACTGAACATGACAGAGTTACCAGAGTCAAAATATTCCTGCTCAAAATATAACTCTTTTAACAGGTAACCTGTGTTCCTGGGACTCCTAATCTGGAATGTCTTTCTCTGAGCTGTATTACAATCCTCCTTCCCTCTCTTCTTTCACCAGTGCCAGACCTGCATCATTGTCTGGAGAATCTCTTTGCCTTCTTCTGCTCCCTGCCTTTTGATTCTTTTCCACCAATGAATTTCTTGCACATCTATTTCTGTCTTCTCAGAGTTCCTGAACCAATACAATGAGTAAAAGTGTTACTGTCAGTTTGGCCCATGTGGAAGATTTTCCTTCCCTAATTTTCTTTAAGGTCACCACTCTGTAGGACTGAAAAGCAGCACTTGTCCATTCCCCTGACACCTATAATTCACATTGAACAATCTGTTCAGGCCCAAAGTCTTCCTTCTCTTTTATCTGTAGGAAATCTTCAAGTGGCCATAGGTTTGTGCTGACTGTGAGGCATCAGTACAGCTTAGAAAGGTCTCATGCCTATTCATTTAATTTATTCACATCTTTTGGATTTATTGAAGCTTATCCTAAATGGGAAATTTCCAGTTTATTGGAGATTGCTGTTACACCAGCCCAAACCTGATTTAATGGACCAGATAATACCAAACTAATATGGGATGTTCTGGTCCCATAGTTACCTAAAGTGTTGTGGTCATGCCTTGAACTCTACCATGATTCAGTAAAATGCTTGACAGTGGTTGTTTTACAGACAGTAGTTCTTCACCACAGAGGGTGTGGTCTTTTCCACAATCCTAGGGGACTATTCTGGAGCCGTCATATTGGGTTTATGAAAGATTCCACAGAGCATCTTTATCGACCACTGATACATCTAGCTGCATCAGGTCTTCTGGATTATATAGCCCAACCGTTAGGACAGCCTGCATGAAATCCTGCTACAGAGTTCTATCTTGTTCTGAGTCAACACAAAACTGCAGCCTACTGAGTCGTCTGATCAATGAGTTGGAGCAGGATTTCCAGGTAAAATAAATGCTGTCACTGAAATCCAGAGACTCCCAACAAGATTTTTTAGTGTAGGAAATTCAAGATTCAAACATATTTTCTTTACCCAATAGGAGATATCTCAGTGACACCTAGATCACTGGATTTTGCTTATTTAGCGTGTTTCTGAATCTTTGACAGGTTTATATCATAGCCTCTGACAAGCAAGTTTGTTACCAGAGTACCTATATTACTTACTACTTTCTGTTTAACAGATCTAATTGCCATGATATCAACAATATAGTGGAAAAGTTGATGTTTTATTAAGGTATTTGCAGGCTATACTATGACAGAGATTAGGAGAGTTAACATGACCCGGTGAAAAGCAATGAACCTGTATTTCAGTATTTGCCACGTGAGAAGAAACAGATTTTGATACTGCCTGTTAATGGAATCCAGAAGAACACATGCCAAATCAACAATTCCATGCCAATTGCCTGAGGCTGGGTTGCTTCTCCACCACCCTTCTGTCAGTTTGTCATACTGTGATGGCTTGCATGTTGCCATGATGCTGGAAACTATGCCACTGGTATTTTAAATACCAAGGGGCTCACCCATGATGGACAGTTTTCAGCAGAACTTTCAGACTAAGATAGACTAGGATAAAGGCCTGGTGACTTGTTTCTAAAAACTAGCCAAGCAAAACACTATTGATCACAACAAAATATTATCTGATATAGTGCTAGAAGATGAGCCTCCTAGGCTGGAAACTCAAAATACATAGAGGCCCCAACAGCGGACTTGAGCAAACCAACAATCGTGAAGATGGCACAAGACTGGGCAATGTTTTGCTCTGTTGCACATGGGGTCACTACGAGCTGGAGCCAACTCAAAGGCAACTAACAACAATAACAAAGGTTGATTTTATCGAATAAAGATAGTGGTCTTCTCCTCATCAAGGTATTCTTTATTGTTCTAGAGATGGGAATGTTTTTTGGGCCCTTCAGCAAAATATATGCAAATGATGGATTCTTGAGTCTTATATATTAATTCATTTTATATAACCACTTTCTTAATCTTCTTTACTTTTCCTAAGAAAGATGTCAAGGAATTTCCAGAACTTCATCACACTGATATAAAGTCATCATCATTTATATGCATTAATAAATGTATTAAAAAAAACATTGCCATCAAGTCGATTGCGACTCATAGTGACCCTACAGGACAGAGAACTTCCCCATATGGTTTCCAAGCAGGGCCTGGTGGATTTGAACTGATGAGCATTTAGTTAGCAGCCATAGTGCTTAACCAGTACTCCATCAGGGTTTTCAATAAATGTATACAGGCAAATTATTAGAAACAGCTTCAGGTTCCCTGGGTAGAACACTAAATTCTGAATATAAAGGAAAATTGCCTCTGCATTGGAAACCCTGGTGGCGTAGTGGTTAAAAGTTCAGCTGCTAACCAAAAGGTCAGCAGTTTGAATCCTCCAGGCACTCCTTGGAAACCCTATGGGGAAGTTCTACTCTGTCCTATAGGGTAGCTATGAGTCATAATTGACTCAACAACGAGTTTTTTCGTTTGGCCTCTGCATCAATAAATTATTCTTATATTATACCCCAAAATTCACTCCCACACATGTTTCCCTTGATTCCTGCTGATACGTATTAGCTAGAACCTGCAATTCTTTTGGATAAGTCTGTTTCCCTGTAGTGCAGGACTGTATTCCCCTATGCATACTGCTCTGAGACACAACTGTAATAATACACCCAGAGTCAATTAGCAGTAATCAAGGCAGATGTTATGGGGAAAAAAACAAACAAACATAATTTTTGATATACCTATTTTGGTTGAGCTGTCACAAGGGTTCAGAGAAAATCAGGGGTCAAAGTTTCTCAGATATATATACACAAATTTCTTGTAAAATTTCTGGGTCCCATTAATCCCCTATCACATCTCTGACTTGGTCATCGGAGACCTGAAAAAGCTGAAAATTCATTCCTTTTTTCAGCATTTCTACCTTTTTAATCAGATGTTGTTGTTATTGTTAGTTGCTATGGAGTTGGCCCCCAATGCATCACAACCTCAGGCACAAAGGAATTGGATCACTGTAATTGAAAGTGTTTTCACTGGGTGATTTTTCAGAAGTAGATCACTAGGCCTTTCTTCCTAGTCTGTCTTAGTCTGTTCAGTATCATAGCAACAAGCATGACTCCATAGACAGAAGGGTCGTGGTTGTCCTTGAGGTGCATTGGTCAGGAATGGAACCCAGATCTTCTGCAAGGAAGGCAGAAATTCTACCACTAAACCACCAGTATCCTCATTGTAATCAGATAATGGGCCTGATTTTCACTGATCTTCAAATCTGGAAACATTTTAGCAATCATGTCTTGTATTGTAACCTCTGTGCCATTCTATCTAATCTATATTTAGAAATCTGTTGTCACCTCTTATACTCTCTATATTTCTCTTCTACTTTTTTAAAAAATAATATTTGATTGTGTTTTTGGCAAAAGTTTGCATGGTAAATTAGGTTCGCATTTGACAATTTCTATACAAATTGTTCAGTGACGTTAGTTAAACTTTTAACAGTGTGTCAACATTCTTTTTAACTGTGTTCTGATTGTTCCATTTCCAGTACTCTAATTTCCCTGCCTCCTTATCTTCTCATCTTTGCTTTACAGTAATTGTTGACCTTTGGGTCTTATATAGATGCTTTTTTTTAGTAGAACACTATACTTATGGGTGATAGCCTATATTTTGTGTGCCCCTGTTGTTTTGCTAAAAGGTGATCTTGGGATATATTTGGTTCAAGGTTTAAAGAGTGTCTCAGGGCGATAGTCTCAGGGAGTCCTCTGGTCTCAACTGGTCCAGTAAGTCTGGCCTTTTTTTTAAGAATTTGAGTTTTGTTCTACATTTTTCTCCCATCTATCGTGACCCTGGTGAGAACAGTTGATAGTGTTAGCTGGGCACCACCTAGTTCTTCTGGTCTCAGAGTAGATGAGGCCGTGGCTCATGTAGGCTAATAGCCCTATAGACTTGTTTCTTCTCTGAGACTTTGGTTTTATTCTCACCCTTTTCCTCCTGATGAGTAGAGACCGATACTTCCATCTTAGATGGCTGCTCACAAGCTTTGAAGACCTCAGACACTATTCACCTCACTAGAATGCAGAACATGAACTTGGTGAACTATTTTATGCCAATTGACTGAGCTGTTCCATGAGACTAAGGTTCTAAGCCTTCAAAACTAGAAAACCAGTCTCTCGAGGTGTTTGGTTATGTCTGAGAAGCATATGTAATGGTGTCTTCTATGAATATATGTGCTTGCACACACATCTGTACTTACACATAAGTATAGATACTTCCATGTGCACATACGTATGTATACACCCATACTTACCCATACACCTATATGCCTATACCCATAAATACGTGACCATACACTAGTTTTTGGTCAATGTTGGTATGTTGCCAAATAACGTGTCAAATTCTTTAGTACAAGCATCCTTTTTTCTTGAGAGTTTCTTAGTAACATCATTTACTTTGGTCAAGCTATGCTCACTATCTCTTCTGCTTTTTGATATTTTTATCTCTCTGCCTTTCTGTGATACGTTCCATGTGATTTCCACATTACGTCGTATAAAATTTCAAATATATTTTTTACTATGCTCTTTTTTTCATTTTTTTCTTTTATGTTTCTTGAGTTCTTAATTTTTTTTTAAGTTTTACTCTTCGCTAATCTCTTTAAGCTTGATTAACATAATTAAGATCATTTATATTGTGTCATTATTTCCATTTGGGTGGAAGTGAATTCATTTCCCAGTTGCTGGAATTTCTGGCCATCTTCCTTAACTTCAATTTAACTGCTTGACACAGAAATTTTATTGGAAAATTACTCTATAAAGGCTGCATTTATTTATTTACTTTTGTTTTTGCACATACCTCTGTTTATCTAGCTGTTTTATGGTTGCCCCCATCACACTTTTCTAAGATCTTAGTCTAGAATAAGACTTTATGTGGTCAACCAAGTGTTTCTGTCCTAGAATGAAAGGGCATAACTTAATAATTGAGCTGGAGAGTAACTTAACCCAATTGTGACTATAAAGTTGTTTTTGTTTCTTGATTAACCACACACAATTTTAAGTAATGAGACTGACTTGTTGTTCAACCTCATATGAGGCACATTTAGCCCAATTATTCTAGAGGAGATTAGCTTTGGGTCACTTATTACCATCAATAGACTGAGAAATGCACAAGTGAATGGCTTTGGTCCCAGCCTACTGCTTTAACTTTCTATATGATATCTGGAACACAAAAATGTTTATCTTATTTTGAGCATTTTTTTCTTTTAATCTGTCATTGCCATGCATCTAGAGAGAATGGAGTAAGTAGGCATTTTTAATGGCATATTTTAATAATCAATAGATTTACTGTTTAGTACAGTTTTAGATTTACAGAAAAAACGAGCAGATAGTACAGAGACTACCATGTGCACTTCCCATCACCACTCTTCCACACTCTGTATATTGTTTCCTCTATTATTAACATCTTGCATTCATGTGGTAGATTTTCTATAATTAAAAAGTTGATATTGATACATTAGTATTGATTAAAGTCCATAGCTCACATTAGGGTTCTCTTTACTTCGTACAATTCTATGGGTTTTCACAAATACATAATGACGTGTAACCACCATTACAGCAACATGCAAAATAGTTCCACATCTTAAAAATAACCTATCCTTTACCTTCTCATCTTTCCCCCTTCGTCTGAAACCCCTGAAAATCACTGATTATTTTAGTTTTTCTATAGTTTTGCCTTCTCCAAAATGTATTATAGCATATTCGTATTATCTACTTCTCCTTACATGAGTTTTTGGCAAGCAGGTATTTTTAAAGCAAGAACTCACATCGTCACATTTACCTATTTTAAAAAGGGACTTCAAACAGTTATATTCTTTTTAAGTAATCCAGGAAAAATTGACTTTACTGTGGATTAAGAAGGCAAAAATCTGGGAATATCAATTATTGTGATAGGACTCTACATTGCCCCAGTCCACAATTATTGACAAAGACTACCTTTTATGGTGCGGTGTGAGAAAGCCCAATAAATAGCATTACTTTTCCCAAAATGGTTCCAAAAAAATAAAGAGTAAAACAAAAAGTTAGTCAAATAGAGGCTAAAATATAACTGTTATTGATGAAGCTAGATTAGACGACACAGATTCGTGTAAGATAAAAGTGGGCTTCCGTATTCAATGTTTTTTAGGTTCTCATTTAGCGTGAACGGAAATTATATAAGACATATTTTGAATGACTACCTCTTATTTATAAAACAGAAGTACCCTCTGGTATGGAAAAGAAAGCAAACTGTCTAGAAATTGAGAAAGAAATCTGGAAAGTTTGTTTTTTGTAATTCATTTTCCTCCAACAATTTGAATACGTGCTTAGAAGTTTATAACATTCTTTAATGATAATAATTTTATTGAACATAATGAGACCTTATAGTAACATCACAAAAAAGAACACGAATCACTGGAATTAATATGTTTATAAATGTAAACTCAGGAGTCCCTGGGAGGCACAAATGGTTAAGCTGTTTGCTATTAACTGAAAAGTTAGCTGTTTTAATTCATTCTCCCAGAGGCATCTCAAAAGAAATACCTGGCTATCTACTTCTGAAAGATCATAGCCATTAAAAACTCTATGGAATGCAGTTCTACTCTAAACACATGGGGTCGTTATGAGTTGGAACTGATGGCAACTGATTTTAAAATAAACTCACTTATAACCACACATGATAATTTTTAACTCTAGAAATTGAAACAAAGGCTTGATCTGGAACTGGGAACTTTTCTCTTGGAAAATCCATACAAGTTAAAAAAATCCCCATTCCTTTTCAACAAAAAATAAGGCTACTGTTGATATATTATACCAAGTGCTCTTGCACTTGATGTTGTGCTTTGTACCTGCTGGCTTTTTTGTTTGATTGACTGATTGATTTTGATATTTTCCCAATTCGAAACCTGGCATCACATTTTGTCTCTGCTTCTTAATAAGTATTTTGAAAATGGAACATGTTACTCTCCTGCACAGTTTCCTTACTAGTAAAATAGAAACAGTGGCATTTTATCTGGTGCATAGTGCTGTTGGTGGTGCTTAATGAGATAAAACATATAAAGCCCTCCATACACTCTACAGAATACACGGTAAGCACTCAGCAAGTGTTACCTAAACATATTATCACTAACCTGGACATTTTCTTAGCTAAGATATATATGCAAACAGTTTATCATGCCAAGATAACATAACGGTATTCTAGAAGAATATGTAATTTCCCCTTTTTATTTGAATATTCTTTATGGCAAGGAACTCATGTGTTAAGAATGGTTTGAAGTCCTTAGTTTTTTCACCCAGACTTTCAAATATCTGTATAAACTTTATATCTCACTGCATACTGTAATTATTTTAACATACTTTTTTCTACTCATCTCTGAGTTTCTTCAGGACAGAGGCAAATTCATCTTTGCATCACCAATGTCCAACACAGTGTTTAGAGCATAGTAGGTACTGTATATACATATACGTATATACGTCTACATACAACTATAGAAAAACTGTATATATATATACATAGGAAGTTCAATTTATTGGTGGGCAACATAGAGACAGAAAGGTCAGTTTCTTCGTAGGCACTGGTCGGGTGGGGCAGTGTTGCCAAGGCCCTCATGAATCCAAGGCCTGCCACTTGTTCAAGGGGCCATGACTGGGGATGTATTTGACTCCAAAATCATCTGGGATGAGATGCTTTTCAGCCACCATGTCTTCAAACTCATCAGCATCAAACTTGGTAAAGCCTTACTTCTTGGTGACGTGGATCTTCTGGCATCCAGAGAACTTGAACCTGGCCCTGGGTAGGGCCTCAGTCACATGCTCCTTGTTTTCAAGGCTGGTGTGGATGGACATGATGACTTGGCCAATGTAGACTCTGGCCACTGGACCCTGGGGTTTTCCAAAGGCACCTAGAATACCCGTGTGGAGCCTATCAGCCCAGCACAGGACAACATCTTGTTGATGTATATGACATGGAAGGGATGGAGCTGCACTCAGATGTGAAAGCCATCTTTGCCACAGCTTGTACTTGTTGGCACAAATATGGGCAGCCTCCAGGGCTTCTAAGGAGAGCTGCTCATATTCATCAGACACGATGTGACCACAGAGTGGGAACACATTCACTTTTGCTTTCTTCCAACCCTGGTCACAGATGTGAATCTTGGCATCTGAGACACCTCTGCAGAAGTGAGATTTTGTGTAGGGCTTGTTCTTACAATACCACTAATACTGTGTGGGGCAGCAGCCCATGGCGCCAACAGGATCTTTGACAAACATCAAAGGAAAAGAGCAGTATGAATAAAAAAAATATTTTTTGAGTGAAAGAATGTCACAGTTTCTAAAACAATACCATCAAAATAAATTTTTATTGTTCCCTCATGCTTCACTCTTATAACCTTTATACTGAAGCAGTTCATTCTAGACATTAGCAATATTGCTCATCTCCTGGATGTCCTGGTCAAGTAAATTATCAAGGTCATCAGAATGCCAGCACTGTGAAGAGCTACACTAATTCATATAACTTATATTTTTCAAGGTATGGACCTTGAAAAAAAAATCTTCAACACATCAATGAATTTCCAAGAAAAGAAAACCTATATGGCCTGCCCGAAGGTTGGGATGTCTACACAAATCTTGACAGCATGTATTTTGTATATCAGCAGGACCCAATGATGATGAATGTGTTTTTTATGCTTGAGAAAAGCTAATAGCAGAAGAGTTCCTTTAATTTTACTTTTACTACATTTATTACATGAAGGACTTTTTTTTTTTTTGGGGGGGGGACATTTAAAAATGTCAGTTTTTTTTCTCTGAAGAGGAACCTTAAGAACATTTCATTATGATCACCATGTACAAGACTCCTTTGGCATAGATCGTTTAGGAAATATTCCAGTTGTGCTGACACAGGGCACATGCATTTATATTAGGAACAAGAAGTTTTTTGTAGGATGTTGATTCAAACTGAGAATTTCAATTCTGAACAGCTGATATATGTTAATTGAAACTGGGTTAAGTGACTATTTTGTTAAGAATATAAAGAAAGTATTTCAGTATAATAATTCAACTGAATAAGATAGCATATCAAAACCTTCACAGTGCTCCAAAGAAACAATGTTTAAACACAGTTATTTCAAAAATTAGAATAGAAACTCTATTCAATTTATTAATGTACTTCCTAAGAGTAGTCGCTATGAGTCAGAATTGACTCAGCGGCAGCGAGTTTGGTTTTGGTTTTTTTTTTTTTTGGAAGAGTGGTTTTGCTAGAGTTAAGTTGTTTTGTTTGTTTGCTGTTAGTTTTGTTTTATTTTACAACAGAATCAAAATCTCACTGAAAAAGAAAAAAAGGTTATGCTGGCAGATGGGGGAAAAATAAAGAAGAGAAAAAGAAATGGAGCTTTCTTTGAAAATGCAGTGTTTTCTGTTGGGAAACAACTCTGTTCTAACCCACGAGCCAATAAAATCCTACTGTCATGCAACACAAATGGACCTCAGATTGTAAGATGGAACCACAGACATCTGGGCTTATTTAGCAGAGAGAAACTCTCTTTACCTCTTCCCTTCTTACTTCTTGGGGTCACCTTTGACTGCACTGAAGAAAAAAGCTCTCGAAGCTCTCTGTTTAACTCCCTTTGCACTACTGTTGACTCATGTGGCCTCTCCTTTCTATCTTGCCACTCCTGGTTGTAGTTTGCAGTTACTGCTGTGGTTTCTCAGCAAGTGTGCGAGGCTTCTACAAGTTTCAGTGAAAGAGAAGAAACACCCTCTTATATAATATTACTTGAAAAGGACAAGAGAAAAGACAAGTTAAAAGCGTTTTCATCTATTCCCCCCCACTGCTGTACCATGGTTCTTAGAAACATTTCTTGAATATAAGAAGTGCTCGATAAATATACACTGAAAGAAGGAATACATTTCCATGATTCTCCCAGTCTTCTAAGCACCAGAAAGTATATCACACTGATTGTGACTCTAAGCTATTTTGCTATTTTTTAATAGCAAAGAAGGTGTTAAAAACCAAATAACATCAACAACAGACATCAATAAAATTCAACACAATCTTATATAAGATATTTTTACAATATTTGATAAACTTTATTTAAATTTATGAAATCACACTTAAAAAACAGCTATGAGAAATTGATACAACTCTGCTTCATCTAGACTGTATATCATTCCCCCAGATCACCTCCCTCATTAAGTAGAGACTCCATCACTTCTGTTGCTTCTTTGATTCTTGTATCTTATAAGTCAAGCTTATTGCCTCTACAAAAGTCCAGTTGTAACAGCTGTCAATCTCCTTCTGAAGAATTCTCTTTGTGAGCATATTTGAGACCACTATCATCTCTTACAAACCAGAAGGGAGGTATTTGGTAGCAATAGTTATTTTAAATTATCAAGTCAGGTAGTAGACAGGTAACATGCACGTTAAACCAAACCCAAACCCATTGTTATCGAGTCGATTCCGACTCATAAGGGCCCTATAGGACAGAGTAGAAGGCCCCAAGGGGTTTCCAAAGCTGTAATCTTTACAGACTGCCACATCTTTCTCCTTCAGAGCAGCTGGTGGGTTAGAATCACTGGACTTTCAGTTAGCAAGCTAGAGCTTAACCACTTCATCACCAGGGCTTCAACATACAGGTTACTATCGTTACAATGCTAAAAGACTTCCCCAAGCTGGTATGGCGGAGACCAAATTGCATACGTATATCCAGACTGCTTTCTTTCTACACTGTATACTTAAGAGTGGAGGCCAAGAACATTCTGGGAACATGCCAGCAGGAGGGACACCCCCTCAGCACAGATTTCCCAGCCTAAATCTTGTGTAAAGGTCATGTACTGTGTTATATAATTGTCACCTTGAAAAGTTCTTTGATAGCTTGAACTTTACTACTTGCAAGAAGTGCTAGATTGCCAAATACAGTATATTTCCAGGTTTCTGAGTCCATGCTTCAGCTAAATAAAATGTGACAAATCCCCTGAGGGCAACCCAGGCTTTTCATGCCATAGGCACCTCTGAGTCAAAGTAACACTCTTAAAGTAATGTAAGACTGCACAGCAACTACAGAGGTTGCCTGCACTGGGAAAGAAATTCTCTTGAGATCATTTGTATGTGACATCTCCAAAACACTTCAAAAGTGACCAAAAAATAAGACCTATGCTTCCCCCCACCCCCTACAGAAAACATCTAACTAAATAAAATTAAGAGAGCTTGATTATTTGGATTTTTTTTTTCTTTTGACTTGAGCAGCTGATTCAACTAGCGTTTGTGGGAAACCAATTTTAAATGAATTGATAATAACCTTGAAGAATCAATGCTCAAGGATTAGTTAAGCATTCCTACACATCGTTGAGTCCCTGAGATAGGAACTCTTCAGTGTAAGATTTTTCAACTCCTAGAAGAAAATTTATTACCTTTTTAAGTAATTTTTAACCATCATACCATTTGTATCTTTCTTAACACTGGTTGAACAGCTTTTAAACCCAGTTTCGCCCGTGAATTTATTATAACAGTAAAATGAAGATGCTTTATGCTTACAAAAAGAAGTGTTAATTCTCCTATTCCAAATATTAAAACCTGGGAAACATGGACTTCACTGCAACTAAGTGGCCAAGAAATGTTAAGTAGAATGGTCAATATAAAAGTGTACATAACTGGGCTTTGTCCAAAGGAGCCATAGCATTTTTGCATCATTCCATGTCCTCCGGCCAGAAAAATGAAATGAAATAGCTCAATGAGAGTTACAAGAACTTACTCCATTCC
The DNA here is from genome assembly GCA_030035585.1 of Dugong dugon. Lineage (NCBI taxonomy): Eukaryota > Metazoa > Chordata > Mammalia > Sirenia > Dugongidae > Dugong > Dugong dugon. Next base: position 42,540,685 of record CM057477.1, on the reverse strand, counting down.
AGTTTCATTACCATATTCTGTTGCCTACTTCTCACATGGCACATAACAAATTGGCCATTCCCTTCAAGTCAATTTTAGGCAGATACAGAGTAAATTGACTATGTTGTATAACCTCTGGGATTCTAGAGGAAAAAAAAAACAAAACACCCTAACTCCTATCCAAAGAACCACTGTGCTTGTTGTCACAGTCACAGTGGTTTCCCCAGCCATGGAACCTCAAGGGTCTAGTCAGAGGAGGCGGGCCATCAAAGCAGGAGTGATAAAGTGGTTAATTCTCCAAGAACATATAATAACTCTAAATGTGTAAGAACAGGATTTCAAAATAGATGAGCCAAAAACTGATATATCTGAAAGAAGAAATAGACAAATCAACAATTGAAATTGGAGACTTCAACACTCCTTTCTTGGTAATTGATAGAAGTAGGCAGAAATTTAGTAAGTATACAGATGGCCTAAAAAAATACTATCAACCAAAATAACCTATTTAATTGCCTTTTAGAAGAATCAAACCAACCACAGAATAATAAATATTCTTCACAAATGTGAATGGAATATACAAAATAAGCTATATTCTGGCTCATTAAAAAAAAAAAAGGAAATCTTAACAAAAATAGAACTTTACTGTACATAAATTAAAAAAAAAAAAAAAAACAGGATGTTAGCAGATCCAGGATGAATTAACTGTGAAAAATCAATCTAACTGTATTACAAATGTATAACATGCCTCCCTGAAGTAAATGGGGACAAAGAGGAACTATTCTAATTAATTTAGAAAAACAGTGTTTTAATCGGGATACCATAAAATTAAGGCAAAAGGAACTGCACAAATATTGTAGTTTAGTTGGTAAATATGTTTCTTATGTAGGTATGTGCTAACAGTTCTGAAATGATGGTACATGTATACAAAAAGTAAATATATTTAAACAACAAAAGGTAGATTTCTCACTTTCAGAAAAAAAAAGCTACATGTAAGCAAGGCAGGAAGGCTACATGAAGCCTATTGTACTTATCAGAGTTGGAGATATCAGTTAGTTATATACAAATATAGATATAGATATGTGTGTATACATGGGGTAGTACAAATACATGTGTTTCCTAGATCTGTCCTCTGAGAGGGACTAGAAGCAGTGGCATTCCAGTAGCAACAAGCACATCTAGTGTCCTGATTTTGGTATCTGAATACCAGGGCTCCATGGAGATATGGCTTACTCTAGGGCAGTGGCAAGAAAGATAAAAGATGAACCTGAAAAATCTTTTTGATCCAGAAAGTAAGGAAGTGCTTAAAAAGAAAAAGATAAAAGTAGACAGGTACATGTCAAAATGACACACATACCAATCTGAAAGAGCTCGCAGTGGTCAAAGCTGCAAGGAAAAAAAAAAAGTAAGTAGCAACGTAAATAAAAATTGTTTTGGATTATTATAAAAAGAATACATAAAATCCCATGAGGCCATAGTGATAACTGATTTAATAAATAAATAAATGAGGGAGAAGAAACAAACCTTTCTAACAGAACAGCCTCAAACAATAATCATAGAAAAATGAGGGAAATAGAAAATTACCACTAGGACACCACTGTAATAATTTCTGTAGACAAGATCAAATGATGAACACTAAAATTAGTAGACAAAACATTAAGAGAAAATAGAATCTTTCTGCAGTCTCCAAATATGTTTCTGGAGCCTCCCCCAAAATACTTAGCTATTATTGTGGTGGATTTAACATATGTCAGTATATCCTTTGATATTTTGTTACTTTCCTGTTGCTGCTATGATCAAGTGTAAATGTAGTGGTTCAAAACAACATAACCTCATTTTCCTACAATTCTGGAGGTCAAAAGACCAAAATAGGGTAAAATCAAGCCGTCAACAAGTCTGTGTTCCTTCTACGGTGCTCTACGAGTGACCTGTTCCCTTGCCTTTTCCACCCTCTAGAGGCTGTGCACATTCCTTGGTTTGTGGTCCCCTTCCAGCCAGCAATAGAATTACTCAGACCTCTGCTTCTGTCCCCACATAATTTTCTTTGTTTTCCCTGCTAACTTTCCCCTATAGGCACCTTTGCGATTATATTGGGTCCACCCAGATAATCTAACATGTTCTCTCCCATCTCAAATTCCTTAACTTAATCACATCCACAAGTCTCTTTTGCCATATAAGACAACATATTCACAGGTTCTGGGGAATAGGATATGGGCATCTCCGGTAGGCCATTATTCTGCCTACCACAATACTCCCCCTTTAGGTGGTGTACTTTAATTCCGTTGAGGGTGGGCTGGATTTAGTGACTCAATTATGTATACTAAATCCCAAACCAAATCTGCTGCCACTGAGTTGAGTCAACTCTGACTCATGTCGACCCTGTGTGTTACAGAGTAGAAATGCTATGTAGGGTTTTCCTGTTTGTAATTTTATGGAAGTTGATTTGACAGGTCTTTCTTGTACAGTGTCATTGGGTGGGTTTGAACCTCCAACCTTTACGTTAACAGTTGATCACAATATATAGAGTGTGGAAATGAGAAAAATGGTAACTTTACCATAGAAATCTGGCAGAAATCATCATAACCTAGTAGAGAAGGTTAACATCACCAATAATAAGTCATGTTGATACAGATATACCCTGATGTAATGACAAGGTTATTTCACCTCTGTGGTATTCTTTTAAAAAAATACATAACCTCAATCTAATCATCAGTAAACATCAAACAAATCAAATCGACGGCTTTTTGTAAAATACAAAAAAAAAAACAACCAAACCCATTGTCATCAAGTCAATTCTGACCCATAGTGACCCTATAGGACAAGGTAGAACTGCCCAATATGGTTTCCAAGGAGCGGCTGGTGGATTCGAACTGCCGACCATTTGGTTAGCAGCTGAGTTCTTAACCACCGTGCCACCAGGGCTATAAAATAGCTTGTCAGAGTTCTTCAGTATTGTTAATGGCATTTAAAACAAGGAATGACTTGACAAACTGTCACATATTGGGGAAGAATAAGGGAACATGATTAAATTAATGTAATAAACTAGATTGGATTTGAGAATAGAAAAAGGACATTAGTGGAAAAGTAGTGAACCCTGAATAGAGTCTGTGTAGTTTAGTTCACAGTATTGTACCAATGTTAATTTATTAGTTTTGATAAACTCATCATGGTTGAGTAGGATGTTAGTATTAGGCGAGTCTAAGTGTTGATATATGAAAGGTATATGAAAGGTCTCTGTACTATCTTTGTATTTTCTGAAAACGGAAAATTACTTCAAAATAAAAAGTTCAAAAGAAGCAAGGTATTCACTTCATGCTCCCACTGTCATATTTAATGGGATTTACTTGCATTTCTTTTTCTCATATCTCTCTCAGTATTAGAGACAGAATGCATGAGGATAGCTATGGGGTGTCTTTTTTTCCTTCAAAACTTTTATGTTTTAAAAATGTATCAATGTACTGAACGAGAAAAAGAAGAAAAAAAAAACAAGAGTTCATAAACTCTATTAATTATGAGCAGGATCTTTCTTTCTCATACCTTATTCATGTGTATTGCAATATATGAGCCCAACATGATGTACCCTTACCAAGAACATGTTTCTTTTCTACTCAAATGTATTTTTACAGTTCAACATTGCTCTTTCCTCTCTTCTCTTCTTGTCATGTTTTTTAATATTCATGCCTTTTCCAGTCTTTACACGAGAGCTATTGAAAAGAGAAGGTTTGAAGTGAAGTACTGGTTTGACTGCTCCTGAACTGTAGTAAATACTACTAGACAAACCAAAGGTTTGTTGTTTTTTTTTTTTTTTTAAGCCTTGCTGTACTTTAAATCTTAAGGCTTGTCATAGAAACACAAGACTTGGTGACACTGGTTTAAAATCCATGTTTGGATTTTATTGCCACATCATTTTAGTTATTCTCTTTTAGAAAATATCTGCTAGGTTGATAAATTCAAGCAAAGCATGAAAATAATGATACTAAAAATATAATTATTTCAAAAATTCAATACACATGCTGGCAAATGCAGAATCAATTCCAATTCCTGTGACATCAAATAAATGCAAATTAGAATTTAAGTTAATACTAACTCCAAAACCCAAAATTTAGACTCTGAAATTTAAAATTAAATCTTTATATTTGATTTTTTATTGACTGATGATCATAGCAATGTTCTATAGATCCTTATATGGAGCAGTGTGGTCCACAGACCAACAGCATTAGCATAATCTGGGAGTTTATTGACATCTCTAGTGGCACAAATGGTTAAGCACTCAGCTACTAACTTAAAGGTTTGCTAATCCACCCAGAGGCACCTCAGAAGAAAAGCCTGAAGTTACTTTTGAAAGACTACAGTCTTGAAAACTCTCTGAAGTGCAGTTCTACTCTGAAACACATGTGGTTACCATGAGTCAGAATTGACTACACAGCAACTGGTTTGGTTTTTGGTTTGGGAGCTTATTAGAAATGGAGAGTCTTGTGTCCTGCCCGAGATGCCCTGAACCAGAATCTGCATATCAATAAGATCAGCAGGTCTATCACAGGCACGTTAAATGTTGAGTAGCACTGCTGTAGACAAAAATCCAATGTGCTTAATTATAAAGTCAAATACCATTGTTTGTAGAACACTATGATATCCTATGACCAATAGGCATAGTATGATTTTGAAGTCTGAATATGGTATAGCTGTAATGTGCTCAAAGGGTAAATATTGACAGAGGAAGTTGGGAAGAAGAATACATGCGAACATGTGAGAAAAAAAAATTGCTTTGAGATGGAATTACCTGAGGTGGGAGTGGTAACAGTCAGAGAGAGAAGGAGAAGGAGAAAGAAGTTATAGTGCTGTGTGTGCATATTCCTCTAAACCAGGAATGCCCATGCTGGAGTATGGGGAGCTAGAAACAAGAGCAGATTGAATTAGAATATTTTAGGGCAGGATATTTGTAACTTCAGTAAACATATTCAATATTTTATCATTTTATATTTAGATAAAAATATGTTAAGAAAAAATATGCATATTTCTGCAACAGAATTCCAGGTACCACCACCTAATGCATTCTTTATGGGGCAATAACACTATCTCTTAATTAATGCCCCAAATACCCTCTACGTTTTTCTATCAGTATCAGAATAGAGAAAGAAGATCCTTGAGATATTGTTTTATTATTCACCAAAAAAAAAAAAAAAAAAAAAAGGCCAAGGATTTTAAAATGTTGATAGGGACTTCTGTAGATAATAGAGGGAGAGTAATCTTTGAAACCAAATTTCAGTTTTAGCTGCCAGAAAAAGCTGTCAGCAAAGGGCAAGGAGCGGTTTGGAATGTGCATGGAGAAGAAGGTCTATATACCTGTCTCTTCATATGTATAAAGCATCCCAGAGCTTCAGGGCATAGCAGAAATTGAGCCTCAGGAAATTGGGTTGGTAGAGCGAATGACCCAGATTTGGTTCAAGGTGGTATCTTGAGCGGGCAGCACAGTCAGCACTGGGCTTCTACAAAAAGATGTACTGAGCATAGTGTCAGAGGTGAGTCCAACATATTGAACCAGGTGGAAACCAAATGATGAGCTAGCCAAGTATCACAAGTCAGAACAATGGGGGAGCAGGAGATGACATTTCTGACTTTTTGCCAGTGTTTGCTGCTGTCTTAGTCAGCTTTCATTGTGCTACATGTGGCTCCTATCTCCAGAGTATATTAAAGACACTGCACATTCTCACGTATTTTAAGGAGTGTGGGAGAGGAGTCCTACAAGGCTTACAGGGTCAGCAAAATGATACTTCGTTGTTTATGAATGTTCTATTTGAAAGCAGCAGTGGTTGAAACTATCCACTGCTAACCAAAAGGTCAGAGTGCAGTGGTTAAAGCGATCAGCTGCTAACCAAAAGGTCAGGGTTTCAAAACCACCAGGGTCTTCATGGGAGAAAGATGCAGCAGTCTGCTTCTATAGAGATTTACAGCCTTGGAAACTCTATGGAGTCCCTACGAGTTGGAATCCACTCAATGGCAGTGGGTTTGGTTTATTTTTGTTTGTTTGTTTTTTGTTTTTGGTTCCATCTGAAATAATTGAAATAATTCAATTATCACTGTTTCACAGTATTATGCATTACACACATATGGGATAGAAATGAATTCTATAAATTTTCTAGATAAAAATTACATTATTGTTGCTAAGAATGAATCTTAAACAATTTTATGGAAAACAGAACTGGACAGAGAGCCAGGAACCCTGGCTTTGCCATTGTCCTCCAGGGCATTTCACTCATTCTGTCTTAGATTCAGTTCTCTCATCTGTAAAACGAGCAGGCTGGGCCAGATAATCTCTGAGGCCTATTCTACATTCATAATTGTACAAATCCATCATTATTATCACTACTTAATGTGAACAGCTATCTTGTCAGTGTATACATATACCAATTCAAAGCTGTTGGCTTAATATAATAAGACTTTTTAAATGTCTATTGAATTTTCCATGGAAAGGAAACTGGAGTAATTGATTAAACATATTTTAAAATAATATAATTTAAGTTGTTGGTGCTTTTCTTAGAATGGAAAATAGTTCGATTTCCTATAACATCTATTCAAGTTGCACTTTCTTCCAATATTTTGTTACAGATTTTCCTTCTCCCAAAAGCCATCACCAATTTTAATTGAATGGGGGAAAAGCAGTTGGATTTTCTATGTCATACTATTGGATTTTATATCAGTGAATTTCAAACCGGTTTCACTGGGACCTGCCAAGTGCAGCTTATGCCAGCCTCTGAGTCTCCTTGCTCCACTTCTATCCTGAGTAGCATTGTTTGCCTTTTTGTCTGATCTCTGATTAAACTGACATCATTTTGCCTTTTGTGACTCTGGTGTCATTTTCTGTTGACGTTGTCTAGTAATGGTAACAGACTGGTGTCCTTGTGGAATAGGTAGAAGCCATTGATTGGCTAGGTGTGTTAATGCAGACCTGTTAAATGACATGCAGACTTGTCTTTGTGCTAAGTGGCAGCTGAATGGGTGCCAGTGAGAGAGGTTATTAAGCACAAATAAGAGGCAGCACCTCTATCCACTGGCAATGTCACTTTCTCCCATTTGAGGAGAGACGTTTGTGCAAGACATTTTTTCTCTAACTGATGATATTTAATGCAGAAAGTGGCTGTCTAAGTTGCTGCAAGACTGCAGAATAAATCGTTTCGAGAAGGCAAACTCTAAGAGGGGTTCATTTAGAATGGTTTTTCATTAAGACTATATTTCAGTGAATGGAAACGTCTAAATATGGACCCTTAAAAGTGTTAGTACTATCAGAAAAAACAATGAAAGTTCCATCAATGACATGTGACATTTATCATCACATGATAATCTTTGGAAATGAAAAATTATTTCATCTCTTGGGGTCTTTGGAGAAAGAATGGCCTTTTACAATTACTAAACTTGATAAACATTAAGTATATTGAAATGACGAGACAGAAAATATAGCAACATTGTGAAATTTTTCTGAATTCCTAAATTAGGAATACAATGTGGAAGATTAGTCTGTTTTTATTTTGTTGTTTAAATTTCCACATGTGGAATCTAAGTATGCCATGAATCTAAGTATATGATGTGCTTAACATTATGCTTTACATTGCAAAATGATGAAAGTCTTTCTTTTCACAGGAAAAAGTTTCTGAGTGGTTCTCTTCCATTTGAAAATAGGGAAATGTTAACATTCGTCGTGCAGGTTTAACTGATAATTGTCAGGCTAGTTATTTTGTTTTTGCTTTACTTTGAAATAGTCCCTAAATTCTAACTTAGAATCTATCTCACCCTTTGGAAGTTTAGCCTATAGCTATGATTTACCAGTTCTGACGTCTTCCTTCATATATGTGTATTTTTTTTTCTTTGTGTCTCTTCTTAAAGTAATAGGGTTGCTGAGAGGATACATTAATCTAATTAGTAAGTGCAAGGCTGTCTGCTACAGCACTGAGTACAGAAACAAACGGGCAATATTTGGAGGAAGACGTGTTTGGATTGAAATCAATCTTCTACTTGTATTATTTAACCTCTTTGAGCCTTGATTTTCTCTCCTGCAAAATGAGGATTAGGATCCATCAGAAAGTTGCTCTGAGGATTAGATGAAACAGTACAGGGAAAGTGCCTAGCTGATTGCCAATTGCAAAGTTAATGCTTAATAAATTCAGTACTTTTATCTTTAAACCATCATGAGGAAATAAAATCATCATCTCGGTTTCTACCTGTTTCAATCATGAGTCAGATTTGTCCAATTAATATTATTTCTAGATGATAAATATAGAGCTCAGGACGTGAGATAAGATATCTGACATGTTTATCCTTTAGTCTTTTAGAAGGGCAGAAGTCTAACATATACACACACATTCAAATGCACACGCGTTATTTACTCGGTGACTGACATTTCATGTGGAATGTATTACGTATGCCTCACGTTCAGATTTTGAATTATTATCTTTATTTTACCCTAGGCTGAGAGATGTTAAATAAATTCCTCAAAATCTCCTGCTAAGGAGCAAACTTGAACTCCAGATTTCCTCATTTGAACTTTTTTATACTGAAAAGATTCCTTTTTAAACTATGTTCTAGCTTCAATTTCTAAAAGACATTTTTGCTATTTGATACTGAACTAACGCAAAACATTAGTTTGCCAAATCAGACTCACATGAATCAGAGTTCTTACCCAGTATCGGCATCAAGCATTAATAATAATTTCAAGGACACCAGCAAACAAGAGGTTCAAGTGAAGCAGAGAGAATCTGGGATGTTCCTCATTCCTCCCCAGGCTTTTATTTCCACAGCTGATGTGCCTTATCTGGTTCAAGTAATAGATGTGACCTGTAAGTGAAGATTGTGGGTTACCTCATACAGCAGGGAGTGTTTAGGTAAGGGTATATCTCCGTTTTATTACCCAAATAATTGTATTGCTTATAAGACATTGTCTGGGGTGTCATAACTCATAAATCCATAGATTCTAGGTTGGTTTGCATAAGCAGAGTCCCTGAGTCGTGCAAACAGATAAGCTCTCACCTCTTAACTCAAAGACTGGAGGTTCAGGTCCCCTCAGAGGTGCCTAGGAAGAAAAGACAGGCAATCTACTTTCAAAAAACCAACCACTGAAAACCCTGTGGAGCACAGTTCTACTCTGACACTCATGGGGTTGCCATGAGTTTAAATCAACTCAGTGAAACTGGTTTTTTGTTTTTTGTTTTTTTTTCTTTTCTGCTATAAGCATTTCTAAACCAGAGACATCATGCTAAGTAGATTTCATATGTGAATGCTCTCTTTTCAGCAAATAAAATTAATCTATTTACTAGGAGGTCCATTTACCAGCATCCTTACAAAGGTATTAGACTAGATGACCTGTCGCCTCTTTTCCCAGGAGCATCGCATCATGAATCAGGAGAGAAATAGATTAAAGGCCAGCTGCTTTAGTAGTTTTCTCTCCATATGTACATGTTTGCTTTTTTTTTTCATTCTGTATGTTATCGAGAATGTTAATCCCCTTGTAGAGAAATAATAAAAAGTATGTGCCTATGCGTGTTTGGGTGTGTGAATGAGAGAGAGAGAGAGAGAGAGAGAAAGATAGCTTTATTAAATTTGTGCCCACCAGAATCATAGTATTCTGGGGCTGAAAAGGAACATTTATTTGACTTTTCTTCCTCATTTTATTGTTCTGAGAAAATCAGAGTATTTATATCTTAGATCATATTTTTTTACCTACTTTTCATTGTGCTTGTATTGTAGTCAGTTTGTTCATTTATTCATGTCACAAGTATTAGTGAAGGCCTCAACTCTAGCAAACAAAACAGACAGAATTTCCTGCCCTGATGGAATTTATAATCTTCTGGAAAAGAAAGACTCAAACGAGCAAACTTGTTAGTACATTAGATACTAAGTGATAAGAAGAACATGAAATAAATCAAAAATGGCAGATAGAAAGTTGGTGATGGGACAGGATGGGGAGATGAAATTTAGATGGATTGGCCAGAGAAGACCTCCTAAAGAAGATGATTTGCTTGCTCTGGATTAGACTATGGCTTAAGGAAATGTGGCTGGTTTAACATTTTATCCAGATCACTAAAACTTTCTCCACATCAGCAATAAGGCTATTTCACTTTCTTATCATTCATGTGTTCACTGGAGTAGCACCTTTAATTTCCTTCAAGAATTTTTTATTTGCATTCACAAGTACACTGTTTGGTGTAAGAGGCCTAGCTTTCAGCCTATCTCGACTTTCAACATGCCTTCCTGACTAAGCTTAATCGTTTCTAGCTTTTGATTTAAAGCAAGAGACATGTGACTCTTCCTTTTACATGAACACTTAGAGACCATTGTAGGGATATTAATTGCTCTAATTTCAATATTGTTGTATCTCAGGAAATAGGGAGACCTGAGGAGAGGGAGAGAGATGGGGGAATGGCAGATCAATGGAGCACTTAGAACACATACAACATTTATTGATCAAGTTTTCTGTCTTATATGAGCACGGTCCAAGGCACCCCAAAACAGTTACAATAGTAACAACAAAGATCACTGATCACAGATCACCATACCGGTATAATAATAATGAAAAAGTTTGAAATATTGCAAGAATTATCAAAATATGACAAAAATATGTGAAGTTATCATGTGCTGTTGGAAAAACGGCACTGATGGACTTGCTTGAGGCAATGTTGCCACAAACCTTCAGTTTGTAAAAAACGCTTATCTGTGAATTGCAATAAAGAGATCTGCAATAAAATGACGTATGTGTGTATCTGGAAAGAAGATCCTAGGCAGGGAGATCAGCATATGCAAAGGCTTCAGGCAGGAGAATCTCTGGAAGTTGGGGAAACAGCAGGCCAGTGGTCTGCAGTAGGGTGATCAAGCGATAGATCGTGAGACCAGGGAAGTTATGGCATGCCAGACCATGCAGAATATCCATTGGTTATATATATGTATTCTTCATTTAATTAAAATTTATGAATATTGGCATCTTTGTAGTATCCTAATTCTATTATCTTGACACTCTTGGATCTGCATGTCTAGTGCAATGTCTTTTACATAAATCCATAATCAAAGTTTTTATATTGAGGAAATGACTGTCTAAATTCTGTCTCCTGATATGTGGACTCATTAGATTCCATTAGCTCATTGTTATGGATTGAATTATGTCCCCCAAAAATATGTGTTGTAAATCCTAACCTCTACTCCTATGGTTATAATCCAATTTGGGAATAAGTTGGTTCTGTTATATTAATGAAAGAGGATTAGTATAAGGTGTATCTGTAGTCAATCTCCTTTAAGATATAAAAAAAGATTAAACAAGCCAGCATAGAGAGAGATGGGGTAAGATAAATGCCAAGACATATGGAGATCTCCAAGGAACCAGGAAGCAGAAGCTGAAGAGACAAGGACTTTCCTCCAGAGCTAACAGAGAGGGAAAGTCTTCGCATAGAGCTAGCACATTGGCCTCCTAAACTGTGAGAAAATAAATTTCTGTTTGTTAAAGCCACCCACTTGAGGTATTTCTGTTATAGCAGCACTAGATAAGTATGACAGATACTTAACTGATGCATTAAATTTTAGTTTCTGGAGACAATAAATATTAATTTTGTTTGTTATTTAAGCAATTGGTCCAAAAATCTTAATGTCTTTCTGTGTCTATCTAACTCAGTGTTCCCATTATTTTACTATAATCTTCTCTTAATACAGCATACAAAAGCTAAAAACTTTTCCAAACAAAGAGTGTATCCAGAATAATAGTGATCATATCCAAACTTGTCATCTTACTTCAGGATCGAACATAGAGAGTAAAGAGAAAATGTGTATAACACAAGGGTATGAAATGCAGTTTTGGTAAACAAGATATTCCTCAGGTTATTTTTAAATTCAGTATTAGTTACATTACCTTCTTGCTAGTGTGACATTTTTAATGTCCCCTTTCACCAACCAGTTTTTCAAAAACTTGTTACAACAATGTTCAGCTAGATAATAGGTCCCTTAGCAAGCAAAAATGAAGTGTTACAAATACTAAAAGCATTCCATGCCCTTTGAAAATATTATGTAAGTTACTGCACAGATGGGCTGAAAGTTTAATTACCTCAAAAGAAGAGTGTCAGAGTCATCATTGCTCTCACAACAACTGGAAATTTAGCAACCAAAATATCCATCAGGAAATTACTCCAAGAGTGTATATCAAATACACTGAAGAAACAGCAGCTGCCATCCCATTTATGTCACCCAGACATGAGAATTTCAGGGAAAGGAATAACATGGAGATGCCACATTGTCTTTTTCTTAATTTGACATTTTCTAGACATTTCATAAATGTGTCAGACTTAGAGAAGAGTAAGAAATAAAGTAATATGTATTAATCAAAATAGCATAAATCATGCTTTATATATTTTTGGGGTGTATCTTTGTATAAAAGTGTCTGGTTGTATCACAGGAAACATAATTTGTATTTTTGCACGTTTATTTATTATAGAGACAGGTGATGATTAAGGTTGTTTTTCATCTTGGCTGGGCCATAATTCTCAGTGGTTTTGGCAGTTATGGAATGATGTAGTTTGGCAGTTATGAAATGATGTAATTTGGCAGTTATATAATGATGTAGTCATCCTCCACAATGTGATCTGATGTGATCAGCCACACTGGAGTTGTACTTTACAACTCCATCATTCTCATTATTATCATCAATTTAGTTAGAGAAATGCTAAAATACACACAGACAAAAGTTAGAATTACCCTATGTATTCTGTTTTACAACTTGCTCTTTTATCTTATCTGAAACATTTTAAAAAATGAGTAACATTTCTTTTCATATTTGCATAGGCTTTCATCAGTTTGTTATAACATACATGATTTAACTAATCCCTTTTTATAGGTAATAGAATGTGTGTATTTTTATAATGTGTCCTTTGATATATTCTCTCTCTTTTTAGAATGCTTAAAAGTTTATATATATATATATATATATATATATATATATATATATATATACATGTTTATGTTTGTAAGAATTCAATAAAATAAGGCTAGTAACTCTCAATCATATATGATGCAAATATTTTATTCCAGGTTATTTGCTTTTTGATATTGTGTTGGTGATTGTGATACAAAATAATTTATGTTGGTAAATATTTCCATCTCTTTTGTCCTTATTTTTTCATATAATTTTATACTTAGAAATATACTTTTCCAATAAATAAAAGATAAACATTCAGTTATAGTTTATCCTGTTTCTAATACAATTGTTATTTAAATAAAATATGCTTAATTTATCTGGATTTTATTTTTGTACTGAGAATGAATCATTTCTTAATTTACTTTTTCAAAAAGTATACTAATCATCTAAATGCCATTTACATTTATCTTTCCTCTTGTCTCTGATTTTCAATTTTCTGTGGTTATTGGCATTATCAAATTTTATCATTTTCTTCAGTCTTTTTTTTTCTTTTAAAATTTTTCAAATTCATTAGTATCAAAATATAACAATCAGAACTTTTATTAAGTACATGACTATAAGTTATATGATTGAACACCAAATCGCTTTTAATAAAAAACTCAAGGAACTTTAAAAACTGTCAGTAAAATTTTTGTTAAAACAATTTTAAATTGTGAGAGCGTAGTATCAAAACCAGCTGAATTCAGTGTATATATTAAGCCTCTGCTCTGTTCGACTGCTGCTGGGCACATGTGTCTCAAAGATAAAGAAGATATAGTCCTGTCCTTTTTGATCCTCCCAAAGAGAATGTCATTTTAAAAGGTTGTGATAAGAATGATGTACAGTGTAATGTTCAATTAAATCATTTAACTCAACTTGGCATTCAAGGAAGGCTTCCCTGAAGAGATGATGTTTGAGATGAGTAAATAAAAGATGAATATGTTGTTTTCAGATAAATGAAATAAAGGTATAACTGATGCCACATGAATAAAATCATGAAAATGTGTAACAAAAAGGTTAAAGGAAATGGGAATAGCAATATAGTAAGACTAGATGAGCCTAGCTACTCTAGTCTGGTAGGCTGGCAAACAGAAGGAGAAAATAAAAACATAATTATACTCTACCTACACACACACACACACACACGTTTGTATATCTATAGATCTAGGTCTAGATCTAGGGCTAGGGCCAGGTCTAGATCTAGATCTAGTCATAAATTCCTTTGTGACTGAAAAAGTAAAAAGAGATAGAGATGATGGACAGATAGAATATGAATGAGAATGAAAGTAGTTTACCAATAGTTATTCTCTCCTTTTTTCTTGTCAGTATTTCATCTAGTTGGGCTCCATGATAAAGTCATAAAGTCTCATGTTTTACTGACATGGTTTAAGGCTAAGTTTGGCTCAAAACTGTGTTATTCTCATATTACACACAATTATCTGGATTTCAACAATTGACTTGTAATAGCAAGGTCAAATGTTTTGGCACTTAAATTATAAGCGCCACAGTATTTGCTAACAAGGAGTTGATCATCATCAGCTGATTTTTTATTGGTCTTTTACTTTAGTTATCCATGTACTTACTATCTATAAGACATATAAAATGAAGCATACTGAGTTTAGCAGAGAACTGGAAATGTAATACCAAAAGCATAGAGTGGAGAAAATCCACCAGTTATCTTTCCTAAACAAGGTGTATGCAACAAATAAGGAGAATCACCACTTACTTATAAATATTTTTCTTTATATGCCTTTCAATATAATAGTAAGAAAAAACATCACAAATATAAGGTAGCTTAAGTTATTAGTAGTCAATTACATTAGCAAGTGTGTATTCCATATATAATATTATACTAAATTTGGTGAGAAAATTGAAATAGAAAATTATTCCTAAACTCATGGGGCTTAGAATGATTTTTTGTTGTATCAGTGAAAATATAGTGCACATTGCCTTTGTCAGTGTTCTTTTTCTAACAGACACACACACTTAGTTTCAAACACACTCTTCCAACTGTTTCTGTTAAGTGCTGTCGAGTTCGTTCTGACTCATAGCGACTCCACATACAACAGAACAAAACACTGCCCAGTTTTGTGCTATCCTCAAAATCGTTGTTGTGCTTGAGCCCATTGTTGCAAGTGACTGTGTCAATCCTTCTCGTTAAGGGACTTCCTCTTTTTGGCTGACCCTCTTCTTTATCAAGCATGATGCCACTCTCCAGAGACTGATACCTCCTGATAACATGTACAAAGTATGTGAGACATAGTCTCCCCATCCTTGCTTCTAAGAAGCATTCTGGCTGTACTTCTTCCAAGACAGATTTGTTCATTCTTCTGGCAGTCTATGGTGTACTCAATATTCTTCTGCAACACTATAATTCAAAGGCGTCAATTCTTCCTCAGTCTTCCTTATTCATTGCCCAGCTTTAGCATGCATATGAGGCCATTGAAAACGCCTTCACTTGGGTCAGTCGCATCTTAGTCTTCAAGGTGACATCTTTGCTTTTTAACACTTTAACGAGGTCTTTTGTAGCAGATTTAACCAATGCAATGCATATTTTGATTTCTTGACTGCTGCTTCCATGGGTGTTGATTGTGGATCCAAGTAAAATGAAACCCTTAACAACTTCAATCTTTTCTCCGTTTATCATGATGTTATCGGCCCACTTGTGAGGATTTTTGTTTTCTTTACGTTGAGGTGTAATCCATACTGAATGCTGTGTTCTTTGATCTTCATCAGTAAGTGCTTCAAGTCCTCTTCACTCTTCTGATAACATATATTTCTTAGGATTCTGATGTTTAATTTTTTAAAAAGCAAATAAAATGCTGGTATTTTAATAATCAACAAATATTAAATATATATGTATATGTAGTTTACTTTCTTATAATAATAGTCGTATTAGTCTGTTAAAACCAAGCTACACAAATTTATGTTAACCATGTTCTCACTCTACTCTGCATGTATTTATTTAATGTGTTTTAGGTACACAGAGCTACAAAGTGATGCCATTATAGTTTTCATGATTTCAAACTTTGTAGGAAAGAAGTAATAAATATGCTATTCAACAAAAATAAGTTTTCCCCCTACTGTGGAAATGGTTTATCCCCTTATCTTTCCCTCTAGAATAGTGGATAAGTAATGTTGCTGCTGTTGTTTGTGCCTTCAATTGATCCTAACTCATAGGGATTCTATCTATGACAGTGTAAAACTGTCCTGTAGTATGTTTCCTCGTAAAATAACTTTTTTTTACTAAAATTTATAATCAGAGTAGTGGCAGTTCACTCTTCTTCTCTTATCATATGAGGAAAAAGAGGAATGTGAATTGAACAGTTGATTTAAAATGTAAATTTAAAAAAATGTATTTCCAAATTTTGGAATCTCAGAGCGCTTGACAATCAGCACAAGTGTTTTTTTATGAAGTGTTTGGAAGGTAGAACATAGTACAATTTCTAATAATGTATCTACTTGTGAGTTTAGAAAAGCTATTCATCATTCTTCTTTTACAAAACAACAACAACAGAAGTCATTTTAACCCCTGACTCAACAACAGGTTTCAAATAAATAGGCACAAAATTTCATGATAGGTGGAATGACTATGCACTTTACAGAATTTCCTTAAGAATCCTCTCTTACAGAAAATCAATAAAATCTAGACGGCTCTTTAAGAATTTTCCACTTTATTTTCTGACATTTTCAGCAGTACAAACGGTAAACTACATTTGGCAAGAACCTCACTTTCAAATTGTTACAAGTATTATCAAAATTTACTTTAATTACCTTAACATGTTTCAAGTATTAAATAGAATTCATTATATGAATCAATTTCCAACCACCTGCTATTTTTTCTAACTTATTCACTAAGTTTTACTTAATAAATTTAGCCAAGTTGACAGAAAAGAAGTTCACAGCAGTGCCTTATTTCGTTGAAGGAAATTTACTTTATTTCTCCCACAGAGCTCTCACTAGAGGTTCAGCAGTTACATTTCTCAGGAATCTTAATATTCTCAGCAGAGTCAAAATAATTGTTTTAGGTATGTATTGTTGTAATAAATCAATAATGGTCAAAAATAGCTGAACAGGAAGACAAGTTGTGGCAAAACAGTATCATCCCATATCTTAGAACAACTAGTGATCTATACTTCTCTTACTTGCCTGCCCCAACCCCAAAATATACCTAAATTCACTCTAAATGTAATAAACTGAACTGTCTTGAAACTACCTTGTCTTTATGCAAGTATAAAAAATAAACACATTTTGGCTATGTATATTTGCAAAGTATTTCAGTAAAATATATCAAGATTGTTGACTAAAAAGTCAATTATGGAATGTAGCATTTTATTACTAGAACTTTATTACATTTACTCACAGTAGTTGAGATTTAAGAGTTAATCCCTCTTCCAATAGTCGAGCGCCCTGCCAATGATAAAAATCCCTAATGGTAATTCAGCCATTAAAATAAGCACACTAATTGATAAAAGCCTATGTTATTTTATACTGTTACTTATGTTAACTAAAATCTGTGGTGTTCGTTAAAATTACTTCAACACTCTGGTCTTGGTTCTACCATAATAAACACATCATTTGAACTATTCCACATTCTAACTTGCAACCCTTACTGAAAAACAAAGGAGGAAATACAAGAGGCTGGAGTTACAATGGAATCTTCATTTCAATCTATTTGGAAATTGAGACTGTAGTAGAAAGAAAAGCCAAAAACCACGCAGGAGAAGAATCAGAAAAATGCTAATTCAAAGAGTGCAAGAGAGATATAGTAAAGAGAACTGTGTTGCCAGAATTTAGTTATAAAAGGAGTAAGTCCAAGAAAGTCTGGATTAAAATTAGAAAAATCGGTTCTCAAGCAATTTCACACAGAATTCAATACACATTTGTGACTTATTTGCATTATATGCCAAGTCATAGCATGAATGTGGGTTAGTCTAGTTCAAAGAAATGGCTAGAACCAATACACCTGAGCTTTCTCCTGTTTGACTAAGATCTCCAGATATTAAAACAATATCTCATATAACATTTGGTAGTTTGTCATGACATGCATAAAACGTGGCATCTAGAACTAGATACTATACTTCAAACATGAGCTGATCAATGCAGTGGGATTAATATATTCCCTGGTATTACTAGGAACTAAGTTTATGCTTTCAAGCACTGGCCTAAGTACTTTTCATATAACATTCGTTTTCTGCAGTTCTGCAATCCATAAACCTCTAAAACCTGAAAGTTTGTTTATGGTTGGTGCTAATTCGTTTGCTACAAAACCTGACTTGAACCACCAAGAGGTTATTCATAGTATTTATTCATCCCTCTTGATGTGAATATGGACAGTTTTCACTACAGAAATACCAATGTGCCTTATAATCTATTGAGGATATTTACAGCATGAATAACCAATTACCTTTCTAAAATTGGGGAAAAAAATCTGAATTCTACAACATCTCTGCACCTAAGGCCTTTAAATAAGTGACTGTGATCCTGTATTCACTCATATAGTTTGCAAAACAAACTTATGAAGTACATACTATTACCAAACTATATGCAGGTTACATTAGTTGCCCAAAGTCATACAGCTAATTATTGAAGGAACCAGAATTTGAAGTACAGTATTCTGGTTTCAGAGTCCATTTTTCCCCTCCTCAAATTTTTATTAATTACCTGAATTGATTCCATATAATATTCTCAATAGCCAAGTGTGATAAATTCTCATCAGTGAACGCTATTTAGTGCCTATTTTTTTATGCCTTTCCTACTGAAGTTTTCATCTACCCTTCTCTGTGCCTTTGTCTGTTCATTTTGTTTCTTTAAGTTTGACTTGACATCTTAGAAGAAATATTCAGATGGTGTAGTAAACAGTCCTCATACTATTTTGTTATCCTATTCTGGAAGCAGTAAGAAGAAGTGTGTTTGATTAGTTTATTTTCTGCTGTTTCTTTTTTGGAAGACCTTTCCATCAGGCCTGGAAAAAAATAAATATGGATGAGATATTGAAAAACTCCCCCTTTTTAAGATGAAAGGTAGAAAAATATCACAGATTTATTTTATTTCCTCTAAATACACTTTCAGTCCAAATTTTGAAATGCGAAAGGTAAAACAAGACCAAATAAAACACAATACCTTTTAAAATTAGAAATAATTTTCATGGTACAACTTCATCTAAAGTCACATATGGTTGCCTATTCTATATTGACATATATACTCATATTTATAAATATATATGAACAAATACGTACGAATATGTATGCATGTATTCATACCCATCACCTCCACTCTGGCACAAATTTAAATATCATGGTGTAAATAACAGCGCAATAATTTCTTAGTAAGCACTGAATCTCTTCAAGAGCTAAATTTGAAGGATAGAGTTCTGCATGGAGTACAACTCAATTAAATATCAGTTTTACATGTATTCCTATTAACTATCCTATTTTTTTTCAAGTAATTAAGTTTCTCTTTCAGCATACATTCAGGCTAGAAATAACACTTTTGTCTCTTTATATTCTTGTGATATTTTAGATTTACATATTGTGTATTTATAGCTGCACTTACATACTAAAAATAGAGAGAGATCAGATTGCTTACGAAGTTAACAAGCTTATGAAACCAGTGCATTGATTAAGAGTTTTATATGTTTATTCAAGTATATTTACTGATTTTCTACCATGTGCTAAGTACTAGTGATATGTCAAGAAATTATTTCAAAATTATCTCTGTCCTCATGCAGCTTATGGTCATTTCCCTATTGTATAAAATCACAGGAATAACATCAAATTACTTAACAACCATTGCCTTTTTCTTTCTTCCTAAAATAAATTCTAAATTTTTAAACTCTTGGAGTCCATTTCATAGACATGTCAATACTAGCTTGTTAAAAGATTGCCTATTCCTTTAAATGGAAACCCTGGTGGCTTAGTGGTTAAGACTTTGGCTGCTAACCAAAAGGTCAGCAGCTTGAATCCACCAGGCACTCCTTGGAAACCCTTTGGGGCAGTTTTACTCTGTCTTATAAGGTTGCTATGAGTCAGAATTGACTCGACGGCAATGGGTTTGGTTTTTGGTTTTGGTATTCCTTTAAAGAGGACGTTGAGTAGCTAAAAATCAATATTTACTACTGAAATATTGCTGCAAATTGATATTGAAAATGTTAAAATGTTTCTCCAAAAATTCTTAAAATTTTATCAATATGGGATATGTAAGTTTCTTACTTCTAGGAAGAGACTGAAAGAAGTTCATGTAAAAACTCCTTTTTTGTTTATGTTAATATATTTCATATACCTTGAAGTGATGTTATTGGGTAAATACACCTTTTAAACTGTTATGACTTTCTGAAAAATTATTTTATCATTATGAAATCTCCTTTGTCACTAGAAGTTTATCTTGTTTTGAGTTCTACTTTGATATTAATACAATCACATTTGCTATTTTATGATTACTATTTAATTAGTATATATTTTCCAACATCTTGCTTATAATCTATGTCCTTACAATTAAATTGGACCTCTTTTAACAACATTGTTCTTTTCATCCATTCCAATAATCTCTGCCTTTTAATTGAATTGTTTAATGCATTTATATACAATGTAATTTTGTGACATAGTTGGGTAAAAGTCTACCTTTCTGCTACTGTTTTTCATCTATTCTTTGTTTCTTTGTTCTTAATTCACTTCACTGTTTCATATTAATCAAATAACATGCTTTTTTTAAGTCTTCCATGTTTTCTTCACTGTTGGCTTTAGCTACACTTTTTTGTATTAGTATTATTTTTTCATGGTTGCTTTGAGGATTAAAATACGTATCCTTAATTTATGACAGTCTACACAGAATTAATATTATACCACTTCATATAAAATAAAATAACCTTATAACAGTAAAATTCAATTTACTATGGCATCATCAGACTGCCTCTAACTTCATGAGGGGGGGAGAATCATTATCAGCTTCAGCCCAAAGAATGCACTCCACTCCTGCTTCTTCTTATGATGGTCTCTTGAAATTGATGCTATGATCACTGATGAAAGGAAGAGACAATTTAACCCCAATTACTATGAGAAAATAAAATCCAAAAACTAATAACAGAGAACCTGGCTTCTTGTAACATCAGAAGAACTACTATCGGAATTGTCCTCCTAATATAAAAATTATAAAACTGGATAAAATATAAGAAGCAGGCATTGGACAATCAATAACATATAACATCATACTTGTGAGCAGGAAAGCACATGAAGTGAGTACTACTTTCTGCCTGAGGTTATTTTTAAATAACATCACAGGAAAGTACTTTCCCACAGAAAGCAGCAATATTTCTGGTCAGAGAAATAGAGGCCAAGTAGAGGAAACAGATTGGAGTTCAGACTTAAGTCTGTTGAAATTTTCAGGATACCAGAATCTTGGATAAATCATAAGCTTGGGTGAATCATAAGCTCTCAATTCACAGAGTGAAATTCCACAAAGCCTGCTAAAAAAACAGCTTCTCTGGGGCGGAGAGTTGAACAAATATTTCAAAAAATTCATTAAGATACTTGACTTCCATACTAACCAGAGTCTAGAGACTTTGCTGAACATCTCAGGCTTTCAGTTGAAATTCCAGAAAAACCACATTTGTATTTTAAGAAGAAGAGCAAAACCAAAGTAATCCCCCTCTAACATACCGAGCCTCAACATTATCAAAATAACCCCCAAGTAATAACCTCTTTCCAAAACAAAGCTCAATACTCTTTAAAGCAAAATAACACAATCCAAAACCTCTACAATTTACTTTTTAAAATGCCCAGCATAAATTTAAAAAACAAAATCAGATATGCAAAAAGATAATAAACAAACAAACAAAAAAGTGACTAAATGATTGTCTTAGGCTGGGTTCTCTAGAGAAGAAAAACCAGCAAAGTATATAAATATATATATATAGAGAGAGATTTATATCAAGGAAACCGCTCACGCAATTGTAGAGGCTAGAATGTCCCAAGTGCATGGATCAGGGTAGAGGCTTCTCCCATGTCACACAGCCACAGAAGCTGGCAAGCCCAAGATCAGCAGGTCAGAGAGCAGGGTCCTGCTCACAGGCTGTGCAGATCCAAGAATCCCAAGTTCGGCAGATAAGCTGATAGCTCAAGTCCCAAGAACTGGAGATAAGATGACAGGAGGCAGACGCAGGATCTAGAGAGAGCAGAAAGCCAGAACGTCCGCTAATATTCAGATACGGGCCACACCCCCAAGGAGACACGCTTTCATCTGACTGGCTACTTACAGTATATTCGATCATGGGAGTGATTACATTAAAACAATGAGAATCATGACCCAGCCAAGTTGACATACCATCTTAACCATCGCAATGATACTTGCCAGAAAACTCATATGGTTAAACTGATAAACAAGGACATTAAAATAGTTTTTATAAATATGTGCAAAGATTTTGCAGAAAAAGTAGGTAAAATGGATGAATATTTGGAGAATTTTGGAAGCAAATAGAAAATTTAAAGAAGAACCAAATAAAAATGTTATAACTAAATAATGAAATATCTCAAAAGAAAGATATATGCATAATTCTTAACAACAGTCAGGACAAAGGATAAATTATTCAAATCAGAAATAATCCAAATTAAAGGATATAAAGGAAAAAAAAAATAAAAACAAACAAAAAAACAGGGAGTCTAAGGCCTGTGGGGCAATATAAAACAGTCTATTATACATGCCACTGGAGTACCAGAAAGAAATTGGAGAAAGTGCAGAAAAATATTTTAAAAAATAATGGCTATATTTTTTCCAAAACTGATGAACTATATAAACTCAAAGATTCAAGAAGCTTAGCAAACACCAAGAAACTCACACACATAGATAATAATCAAAATGCTGAAAACCAAAGATAAGGGAAAAAAAAACCAAAAAAGCAGTGAGAGGAAATTAAAGATATTTTATATTTAGTATACTAACAATTATGATGATAAATGTTTTCTCATAAGAAAACAGAGACTACCATAAACTACATTTTTAAGTGCTTTGAGAAAAATACCCCAAGCCTGTCAATCTAGACTTCTATACCCAGTAAAAATACAGTAATACCTGTAAAAGCCATAACCTTTGAAAGGTGTTCACTTGTCAGATAAGGAAAGCTCAAATGTTTGTTAGTAAAATGAGTGATAGAAAAATGGTAAGACTGCAACAGGTCAAAGGTGGAAAACTTGCAAAACTTAGAAAAACAAGGCAGTCCCATTGAGTTCCAGCTCTCACAGGTTTCACTGTATATCCTTACAAATAAAGCCAATATGAAGACATTTTCAACAAACTAAAGCTGAGATTTGTGCCACAAGTAGATGTGCACTCTGAGAAATATTCAAAGGAGTTTTTTTTTTTTTTTTTTTTTTTTTGACTGAAAACAAATAATCCCAGACAGAAGTGTACATCTGCATGAAGAAATGAGGGGCACTTGAAATGAAAATATGCAACTATAGAAGGACCAGCTCAACAATTATTAGAAGACTTTTGACTATTGAAATAAAACATAATACCAATGTACAGTAGTATTATACCAATGTACTGTATGCTTCTATGCTTCTGGTGCAGTGAATTACCTAATATGGCCTTTCAACCATGTAAGGTCTTATGACTCAAGCAAAATGATTGGGTGGGACTATGCAAATAAGGGAATTGTGGCCCACCAAGGGGATTTCATATCTTGATAATAATGCAAATAAAGTGCATGTAACCCTTGTGGGGGAGTAGGACCAGGAAAATAAGGTGTATGGAACTATAACAAGAGGATTGATCAGTTTTACCATCCCTCTAGGTTTAAAATAAGCCAATCCCAGAAGTGGGAAGGAACCTCACTAACATCATAATAAGAAGCAAGAGTGGAGTGCATTCTTTGGACCCAGGGTACCTGTGCTGAGAATCTAGTAGACCCAAAAGACAGAATTGTAACACTGGAGATGGCACAAGATGGAGAGAAACACGGCAGAGTCCAGTGGCAGAGAGGCAGCAGCAGCAGAATGAGGAAACCAGTATGAGATGGCACAGTGGGTTTCCTGGCCTACGTTAGCAAGACAGCTGAGAACATCTGGACAGGAGGCTTGCTGGCAGAGTAGGGTACTTCCGGGCACTCGGTGGAGCTAGCCTTGACCCATACAGTAAAAGAGCTGAGTGTCTTCAGGCCAAGGCTTACTGGTGGAGTGGGGTGCCTCCAGACACTTATTGGTGGAGCTAAAGAGCTTTGTAGCACTTGCTCAAGCAGGGTAGAGGCCAGGCCGAGTAGCTGAGGGGCAAGAGAGACAGAGGTCTGCCCATGAGTATGGCCAAGAAGCTGTCCTGACAGAAGAACTGTATTCGGAGTCATTCCTCATACTGAATTTTAATCTGTTCTTTCCCTAATAAACCCTAGAACTGAGCACAGGGTTTGTGAGTTCTGTGTAGCTATTGCAACAAACAAATTATCAAACCCAGGAGAGAAGTAGAGAGTGCCATGGAAAGGACAGCTGATGTCAGAACATGTAAAAAGGTTGGAGAGAGGAAGGATGTCTGACCCCCACCTCATAGGAATCAAATCAAAAAACGTTTTCTATAATACCCAAAGATTTCACCTTCCTCTGAATTCCTATAGCAATTATTTTCTGTAAAATTTATTGTACAATTATTACTGCTTTGTACCATCATCCCCATAGTTGTCTTATATAATTAGGTGAATAATCTTCAGTTCTTTATGTCTTGTTTCTCCCATTACATTTTAAGTTCCATGAGGGAGATGCCTTTCAATAATTTTGATAGTACCTCATTTTTTTAATTTTTGTTATTTTATTTTTGTGTTACACTAAAATTAGTGTCTTTGAAACAGTAAATGTTTATTTCTTATGATGTTAATGAAAGGTCTAAGCTATTTGAATAATGCTAAAACATTTTCTCCCAAAAATATCAACAAAACACAGAAGACTTTTATCTCTCCTAGAATTGAATTGAATAACAAGAGATAACCAAATATATGTTTCTCTCTGGTCTGATCCCATTGGTCTAGCTTCCTTTCCCCTCCTTGCTGTCTCATCTTTGCTTTTGAGTAACTATTGACCATTTAATCTCAAATAGTTAATTGTTTAAGGAAGTACATTACTCATGGGTGATATTATTTATTTTATACACCAATCTATTATTTGGCTAAAAGGTGACCTGCAGGAACAGCTTTATTTCCAAGTTCAGAGGGTATTTTATGGTGATAGTCTCAGGGTTTCCTCTCCTATCAGTCCAGTACATTTGGTCTTTTTTTATGGGAATTTGAGTTTTGCTCTACATTTCTTTTTCCCATCCTATACAGGACTTTCTATTGTGTCCCTGGTCAGAATGGTCGGTAGTGGTAGCCAGGTATCATCTAGTTTTTCAATTCTCAGGTTTGAAGAGGTTGTGTTTCCTGTGGGCTGTTAGTACTGTGGACTAGTTTCTTCTCTGAGCCTTTGATTTTCTTCATTCTCTTTTGTTCCATACTAATAGAGACAAGGGCTGCATTTTACTTGGATCCACAATCAATGCCCATGGAAGCATCAGTCAAGAAATCAAATGATGTATTGTACTGGGCAGATTTACTACAGAAGACCTCTTTAAAGTGTTGAAAAGCAAGGACATCACTTTGAAGACTAAGGTGCCCCTGAGCTAAGCAGTGGTGTTCTTAATTGCCTCATATGCATGTAAAATATGGACAATGAATTGGAAAGACTGAAAAAGAATTGATGCCTTTGAATTATGGTGTTGGCAAAGAATATTGAATATACCATGCATTGCCAGAAGAACCAACAACTCTATCTTGGAAATAGTACAGCCAGGGTGTTCCTTGGAAGCAAAGGTGGCAAGACTTCTTCTAATGTACTTTGGACATGTTATCAGGAGGGACCAGCCCCTGGAGAAGCGTATCATGTTTGCTAAAGTAGAGAGTTGGCAAGAAGACCCTCAACGAGATAGACTGACACAGTGGCTGTAACAATGAGCTCAAACATAGCAATGATTGTGAGGATGGCCCAGGACTGGGTAGTGTTTCCTTCTGTTGTACATAGGATAGCTATGAGTTGGAACTACTTGACGGCCACCTAACAACAACAGTAGAGACTGATAGTTGTATCTTAAATGGCCGCTCACAAGCTTTCAAGACCCCAGACACTACTCGCCAAATTAGGAAGTAAAATATTATCTTTGTGAACTATGTTATGCCATTTGACTAAGCAGTCCCCCGAAACTATGGTCCCAAGCACTTTGAGTAAATCAATCTCGAGAGTTGTTTGGATATGAGTATATCACACATGAATGTAGAAACCATCTCAAGAATATATTTGATGCATTGAACAATAATGACTAAAGACCAGAGAAGTGGGATGACATCAAACATCAAGAAAGCAAAAAGTCATTAAAAAGATAGGAAATTTAAAAAAGACCAAAATGAATGTCAGAAGAGATTATGAAATTTGCTCTTCAAAGAAGAATAGCTAAAGTGAATGGAAGAAATGATGAAGTAAAAGAGCCGAACTGAATATTTCAAAGAGCAGCTTGAGAAGAAAAAGTATTATAATGAAATGTGCAAAAACCTGCAGTTAGAAAACCAGAAATGAAAAACGAACTTGGCATTTCCCAAGCTGAAAAATCTGAAGAAAAAAATTCAAGGCTTGAGTTTTGGAAAACAATATAGTGCTTCCTTAAAAAAATGGAAATAGAAATATCATATAGTCCAGCAATTCCACTCCTAGGAATATATTCTAGAGAAATAACAGCTGTCACATGAATAGACATAAGCACACCCATGTTCATTGTAGCATTATTCACAATAGCAAAGAGAAGGAAATGACCTAAGTGCCCATCAACAGATGAATGGATAAACAAACTATGGTACATACACACAATGGAATACTACACAACCATAAAGAACAATGATGAATCTGTGAAACATCTTACAACATGAATGAATCTGGAGGGCATTATGCTGAGTGAAATAAGTCAATCACAGAAGTACAAATACTGTATAAGACCACTATTATAAAAACTCATGAAAAGGTTTACACACAGAAAGAAACAATCTTTAAAGTTTACTAGGGAAGGCAAGGATGGGAAGGAAAAAACACTAACTAGGCAAGAGATAAGTTATAACTTTGGTGAAGGGTAAGACAGTACATAATTCTGGGGAAGTCTGTACAACTTGACCAAGGCAAGGTCATGGAAGCTTGCTTCATAGACACATCCATACTTCCTGAAGGTCGGAATTACTGGGGTGATGGGGACATCTAGCTCAATTGGCATAACATAGTCTATAAAAAAAATACTCTACATTCTACTTTGTTGATTAGCGTCTGAAGTCTTAAAAGCTTGTGAGCAGCCATCTAAGATATTCCACTGGTCTCATCCCATCTGGAGCAAGAGAGAATGAAAAAAACCAAAGACACAAAGTAAAGATTAGTCCAAAGGATTAATGGACCACAACTACCATAGTCTCCACCAGATAGAGTGCAGCACAATTAGGTGGTGGCTACCACCACCAACTGCTCTGACAGGGATCACAATAGAGGGTCCCATACAGAACTGGATAAAAATCTAGAACAAAATTCTAACTTATAAAAAAAGATCAGATTTACTGATCTGACAGAGACTGGAGATACCCCAAGAGTAGGGCCCCCAGACACCCTTTTAACTCAGTAATGAAGTCACTCCTAAGGTTCTCCCTTTAGCCAAAGATTAGACAGGCCCATAAAACAAAATGAGACTAAATGGGCACACCAGCCCAAGGGCAAGGATGAGAAGGCAGGAGGAGACAGGAAAGCTGGTAATGGGGAACCCAAGGTCAAAAAAAGGAGAGTGTTGACATGTCGTGGGGTTGGCACCCAATGTCACAAAACAATATGTGTATTAATTGTTTAACGAGAAACTAGTTTGTTCTGTAAACCTTCCTCTAAAGAACAATTTAAAAAAAAAAAAAAAAGAGCTTGGCTGCTAATCAAAAGTTTTGCAGTTGGAATCCACCAACGACTCCTTGGAAATCTTACAGGGCAGTTCTACTCTGTTGCCAAAACTTCTCATTTTTGAAAAGAAAAGCCAGGAACCTACTATGAAATTCTAGATATAAAAGACTTGAGCTCTCCAGAAGGAATCTCTGGTCTTTTCTACCACGTCCAAACTAAGGTGAAGTACCAAGCCGTATGGTGTGGGATTAGTCTTCCCTTGAGCAATAGAAGAGGCTAAATGAGGAAGCCTAGAAGTACAGAGTAATTAACTCCTCTTGAGGTAAACTTGGCTAAGTGGAGACAGGAGATGGGAAG
This sequence comes from Dugong dugon, assembly GCA_030035585.1. NCBI lineage: Eukaryota > Metazoa > Chordata > Mammalia > Sirenia > Dugongidae > Dugong > Dugong dugon. Next base: position 42,512,518 of record CM057477.1, on the reverse strand, counting down.
TATCTGGCAGATAAATTCTTTCTCAGATTTTCTTCCAGATGATGTTTGGAGATGCAAAAGTTTCTTAAATCCTCTCTGAAGATGTCCAGCAAGACTAGATAATTAGCTGTGCTTGTAATGAAGCTGAGGGCAGCTCAGTAATGAACTCCTTTACTTTTGCTCTTCTGTATTTCCTGACTCACTTCCCTCTCTGCTCACTTCTGCTTCCTGTGATTCCTCTCTCCCATAACTTGTTTGCTGTTAAATTCTTCCTCAGGCTCTTCTTCTAGTGAAGTCTAAGAAACATTAATTGATATTTTATTTCTTTTTTAAAAAAATATATAATGAAGATATATAGTAAAATGTGTGTGTAGAGGGGTGTGGGTATAGCCCCTATTTCTAAATATGAGCTTTTTGTTAATACAAGGAAAAGTAACCACTTTTTTTAATCAATAGTTGCTTTTCTGTACTCATGGGAAATGCATACTATAAAAGATGGTATACATTTAAAATACCATATATGGTTTATTTTATGTTTATTAAGAAGCAAATCATTATGATAAAGGCAAATATTTTCAGTCAAATTAAAAATTTTATGAAACGATTTGGCTATGATTGCTAAGACCTTGAAAAGAAGCCTAAAAGTAGAATTTTATACCCAGGAGTGGGATTGATGCATTGTATGGTAGTTCTACTTTTAGTTTTGTGAGGAACTGATGCACTGTTTCCTCAATGTCTGTAGCATTTTGCATTCCCGTTAGCAATGGATAAGGGTTCCAATTTCCCCACAAGCTTGCCAACTTTTGTTCTTTTCTTTTTTTTTTTTTTTTTAATATTAGATAATGTAACAGGAGTGAAATAGCATCTTATTGCGGTTTTCATTTGATGGCTAATGAGGTTGAACATCTTTTCTTTTGTTTGTTAGCAATTTGAATGCTCTCTTTGACAAAATGTCTATTCAAGATATTTGCCCATTTTTGATTGGGTTATTTGTCTTTTTATTGTTAAGTTGTCAATGTTCAATCTATATTGTGGTTATTAGATTCTTTTTGAATATGCGTTTTCTGAAAATATTGTCACAGTAACTTGTCTTTTCACTTTTTTGGTAAAGTCTTTTGATGAACAAAAGTTTTTAATTTTTATAAGACCTCATTTATTTATTTTGTCTTTTGCTGTTTGTGCATTTGTTATTATATCTGATAATCTTTTAAGAATTGCAAGCAGATACTCAAACAGATACTTGCACCAACGTTCATTGCAGCACTATTCACAATAGCTAAAAGGTAGAAACAACTTAAATGCCCATCAAGGGATGAATGGATAGACCAAATGTAGTACATACATACAATGGAATACTAGTCAGCCAGTAAGAAAAATAAAGTCTTGATATTAGGATGAGTGAGATAAGTCAATCATAAAAGGACAAATAATGTATGACCTCACACACATAAAAAGACAAGAACAGGCAAATGTATAGAAAAGAAATTTTATTAGTGGTAATAAAGTGGGGAAAGGATGGGGGGAAGGAGAGGTTATTGCTTATGGAACACTGAATTTCAGTTTACAGTGATGGAAAAATTGCACTGATTAAGGATATGGTCGCACAGCCGATTAATTTAATTACTGTCAATAAATCATACCCCTGTAAAAAGTCTAATTGGTAAAAGTTCTGTGATAGATATATTTACAACAATGACAAAAAAAAAACTATCTGCTAAGTCTGCTTATGTACAACCAAACACCTCATGAGGTCTAGTTCCTTGGTTTGCAAGTTTAGGGTCATTATTTCATGAGACACTCCATTTAATTGCCCTAATATTGTGTTTAGTGCCTCTGTTCTACCTTCTAGTTTATTGCCTGGGGTCTTAAAAGGCTGCAAGTAGCTGTCCAAGTAAAACAATTGATCTCTATTTGTCTGGAGCAACAGAGGAAGAAGAAGATTCAGGATTAAGAGGAGGAAATGTAATGTGTTTCCCTTATGAAGAACCATTCTCTTTGCCATAAGACCAGAAGACTCAGCACAGAAAATTAAGGGGAACAAAGAAACTGTGAACAACACACACACAAAAAAAAAAAAAGACATCAAAATGACAGCTCTAAACGCATACCTACCAATAATTATGCTGAATGTAAATGGACTAAATGCACCAATAAAGAGACAGAGAGTGGCAGATTGGATAAAAAAACACGATCTATCTATATGCTGCCTATAAGAGACAGACCTTAGACTTAAAGACACAAACAAACTAAAACTCAAAGGATGGAAAAAATATATCAAGCAAATAAAACTCAAAAAAAAAAAAAGCAGGAGTGGCAATATTAGTCTCTGACAAAATAGGCTTTAAAGTAAAATCCAACACAAAGGATAAGGAAGGACACTATATAATGATTAAAGAGTCTATACACCAGGAGGATATAACTATAATAAATATATACACACTGAACAACAAGGCTCCAAAATACATAAAACAAACTCCAACCGCACTGAAAAGAGAGATAGACAGCTCCACAATAGTAGTAGGAGACTTCAACACGTCACTTTTGGTGAAGGACAAAACATCCAGAAAGAAGCTCAACAAAGACATGGAAGTGCTAAATGCTACAATCAACCAACTTGATCTCATAGACATGTACCAAACACTCCACCCAAAAGCAGCCAAGTATACTTTCTTTTCCAGTGCACATGGAACATTCTTCAGAATAGACCACATATTAGGCCATAGAAAGCCTTAACAAAATCCAGTTCATTAAAACATTACAATGCATCTTTTCTGACCATAAAGCCATAAAAGTAGAAATCCACAACAGAAAAAGCAAGGAAAAAAATCAAACACATGGAAATTGAACAACACCTTGTTCAAAAACTACTGGCTTATAGAAGAAATAAATGATGGAATGAAGAAATTCATAGAATCAAATGAGAATGAAAACACATTCTACCAGAATCTTTGGGACACAGCAAAAGCAGTGCTCAGAGGTCAGTTTATAGCAATAAATGCACACATCCAAAAAGAAGAAAAGGCCATAACCCTACAACTGGAACAAGTAGAAAGAGAGCAGCAAAAGAAGCCCTCAAGTGCCAGAAGAAAGGAAATAATAAGAATAGAGCAGAATTAAATAAAATAGAGAATAGAAAAACAATTGAAAGAGTTAACAAGACCAAAAGTTGGTTTTTTGAAAGATCAACAAAATGGATAAACCATTAGCCAAACTGACAAAAGAAAAACAGGAAAGGAAGCACATAACCTGTATAAAAAATGAGATGGATGATATAAAAATAAACCCAACGGAAATTAAAAGAATCATAACAGAATACTATGAAAAATTGTACTCTAACAAATTTGCAAACATAGAGGAAACAGACAAATTTGTAGAAACTCACTACCTACCTTAACTAACACAAACAGAGGTAGAACAAATAATAAACCTATAACAAAAGAAGAAATTGAAAAGGTAATTTAAAAACTCCCAACAAAAAAAAGCCCTGGCCCTGATGGCTTCACTGGAGAATTCTACCAAACTTTCAGAGAAGAGTTAACACAACTACTACTAAAGGTATTTCAGAGCATAGAAAAGGATAAAATACTTCCAAATTCATTCTATGAAGCCAGCATATCCCTGATATGAAAATCAGGCAAAGACACCACAAAAAAAGAATATTACAGACCAATATTTCTCATGAACATTGACACAAAATCCTCAGCAAAATTCTGGCCAATAGAATTCAGCAACATATCAAAAAAATAATTCACCATGATCAAGTAGGATTTATATTGGGTATGCAGGGATGGATCAACATTAGAAAAACAATCAATGTAATCCATCACATCAATAAAACAAAAGACAAGAACCACATTATCTTATTAATTGATGCAGAAAAGGCATTTGACAAAGTCCAACACCCATTCATGATAAAAACTCTCAACAAAATAGGAATAGAAGGGAAATTCCTCAATATAATTAAGGGCATTTATACAAAGCCAACAGCCAACATCATCCTAAATGGAGAAACTTTGAAGGCATTCCCTCTGAGAATGGGAAAAAGTCAAGGATGCTCTTTCTCACCACTCTTATTCAACGTTGTGCTGGAGGTCCTAGCCAGAGCAACGAGGCTAGAAAAAGAAATAAAGGACATCCAAACTGGTAGGGAAGAAGTTAAAGTATCTCTATTTGCAGATGATATGATTTTATACACAGAAAACCCCAAAGAATCCACAAGAAAACTACTGGAATTAATAGACGACTTCAGCAAAGATTCAAGATACAAGAAAAACATACAAAAATAACTTGGATTCCTTTACACCAAGAAAGAGAACTTCAGAGAGGAAATCGCCAAATCAATACCATTTACAATAGCCCCCAAGAAGATAAAATACTTAGGAATAAATCTAACCAGAGACGTAAAAGATATATACAATGAAAACTTCAAGATACTACTGCAAGAAACCAAAAGAGATCTGCATAAGTGGAAAAACATACCTTGCTCAAGGATAAGTAGACTCAACATTGTGAAAATGTCAATTCTACCCAAAGGGATCTACAGATACAATGCAATCCCAATCCAAATTCCACCTCCATTTTTTTAATGAGATAGAGAAACAAATCACCAACTTCATATGGAAAGGGAAGAGGCCCTGAATAAGTAAAGCATGACTCAAGAAGAAGAACAAAGTGGGAGGCCTCACACTACCTGATTTTAGAAACTAGTATACTGCCACGGTAGTCTAAACAGCCTGGTACTAGCACAACGATAGATACATAGACCAATAAACAGAATTGATAATCCAGACATAAATTCATCCACGTATGAGCAACTGATATTTAACAAAAGCCCAAAGTCCATTAACTGCGGAAAAGACAATCGCTTTAACAAATGGTGCTGGTATAACTGGATATCCTGATAAACTGAAACAAGACCCATACCTCACACCATGCACAAAAACTAACTCAAAACGGATCAAAGACTTAAATATAAAATAGAAAATAATAAAGATCATGGAAGAAAAAATAGGGACATTGTTAGGAGCCCTAATACATGGCATAAACACAATACGAACCATAAGTAACAATGCACAAGCACCAGAAGAGAGACTAGATAAATGGGAGCTCCTAAAAAATCAAACACTTATGCTCATCAAAAGACTTCACCAAAAGAGTAAAAAAACAACCTACAGATTGGGAAAAAATTTTTGGCTGTGACAAATCTGATCATCATCTAATCTCTAAAATCTACAAGATACTGCAAAACCTCAACAACAAAAAGACAAATAACCCAATTTAAAAATGGGCAAAGGATATGAACAGGCACTTTAACAAAGAAGATATTCAGGCAGCTAAGAGACACGTGAAGTTATGCTCACGATCATTAGCCATTAGAGAAATGAAGATCAAAACTACAATGAGATATCATCTCACCCCAACAAAGCTAGCATTAATCCAAAAAACACAAAATAATAAATGCTGGAGAGGTTGTGGAGGGACTGGAACACTTAAACACTGTTGGTGGGAATGTAAAATGCTACAACCACTTCGGAAATCAATTTGGCACTTTCTTAAAAAGCTAGAAATAGAAGTACCATACAATCCAGCTATCCTGCTCCTTGAAATATATCATAGAGAAATAAGAGCCGTCACACGAATAGATGTATGCACATCTATGTTCATTGCAGCACTGTTCACAATAGCAAAAGATGGAAACAACCTAGTTGCCCATCAATAGAATGGATAAACAAATTATGGTATATCCATACAATGATATACTACACAATGATAAAGAACAACGGTGAAGCTGTGAAACATCTTATAACGTGGAGGAAGCTGGAGGTCATTATGCTGAGTGAATTTAGTCAGTCATAGAAGGACAAATATTGTATAAGACCACAATTATAAGAACCCAAGAGAAGGTTTAAACACAGAAGAAAACATTCTTTGATGGTTATGAGGGTGAGGAGGGAGGGTGAGGGGTATTTACAAACTAGATAGTAGATAAGAATTATCTTAGGTGAAGGGAAGGACAGCACAGGCTACAAGAGAAGTGAGCACAACTGGACTAAATCAAAGCTAAGAAGTTTCCTGAATACAATCAAACACTTTGAGGGACAGAGTAGCAGGGGTAGGAGTCTGGGGACCCTGCTTTCAGGGGACATCTAGGTCAACTGGCATAACAAAGCTTGTTAAGAAAATCTTCTGCATCCTACTTTTGTGAGTTGTGGCTGGGGTCTTAAAAGCTTGCAAGCAGCCATCTAAGATGCATCAGTTGGTCCTAACCACCTGGAGTAAAGGAGAATGAAGAACACCAAAGACACAAGGAAAAGATTAGTCCAAGAGACAGAAAGGGCCACATAAACCAGAGAATTCATCAGCCTGAGACCAGAAGAACTAGATGATGCCTGGCTACCACCAATGACCACCCTGACAGGGAACACAACAGAGAGTCCCAGATAGAGCAGGAGAAAGGTGGGGTGCAGAACTCAAATTCTAGTAAGAAGACCAGACTTAATGGTCTGACTGATACTGAAGGAACCCTGGAAAGCATGGCCCCTGGATTCTCCTATTAGCCCAGAACTAACACACAATTTCTGAGGCCAACTCTTCAGACAAGGATTGGACTGGACTGTGTGACATAAAGTGATACTTGTGAGGAGTGTGCCTCTCATCTCAAGTAGATACAAGAGACTAAATGGGCAGCTTCCGTCTGGAGGTGAGATGAGATGGGAAGGCAGAGAGGGTTAGGAGCTGGTTGAATGGACATGGAGAATCAGGGGTGGAAAGGAGGAGTGTGCTGTCACACTATGTGGAGAGCAATTAGAGTCTCACAACAATGTATGTATAAATTTTTGTATGGGAAAAAAATAATTACAAAAAAAGAATTGAATACTTCTATATCTCCCAAAATGTTACTTAATCATTTTCTTATCACCGTCAACAGTCTTTTTTTTTTTATATTTTCTGCAAAGTTCATTATTAAACATGATGTAGTTATGTTAATAGACATTATGGCTTGTATAAGCATGGAGTCAAGTTTCTATTTTGACTTTAGTTTACGAACATCGTTATAAACGCATACCCACCCACAAACACACACACACATTTTTTTGTTCTTGTTGTTGCTAAGGTGCATGAATATGTGTCAAGACATTATCTATTACTTCTTAAGATTAGGAAATTATCAATTTATCACAAAGAGTAGTGATATCTTTAAAAATAAATATGAAATAAGAAGAATAAACGTGTGTCAGTTTGGTCCCATGCTTTAAAACTTGATCTTTCCAAGACTGGTATGCAAAATATGAAATGGTCTTTCTAGACATTATGTTAGTATTACTCCAAAAATCACTACTTCTGAGAAGGAGATATTCTTTGTTATCTTTTATTTAGAGATTGACAAACAAAACTTTTTTGAAAGTATGTTGGTTGTAGGAAAAACAAAAAACTGTAGATATAGAAACAAATATTATTTTCATCTTAAAAAAATCATTTAGACTTTTAGAAATGCCAAATGCAGAAGGTAATGATATAGAAAAATCATTAAGAGTCGTCTAAGTGCCTACCACTTCCAATGATTTTTACAGCCATCGGTCAGTGATACAAGTTGTGATTCATCATATTCAATATATTCAAAGATTCTTGTGATGCAAGTGTCCTCATAGCATTCTCAGAAATGAACACTAAGTCCTCATTGGCAAAAAAAAAAAAAAAAAAGTAAACCTCATTTTATTTTCATACAACACAGAAGAGTTTGCAATTTGCTGTTATATATGCTACATCATTTGATAAGAAATCTTGTTTTTTTTTAAGGAAACTGAATCTCTCTCTCTTTCTCTCCTTCTCTCCCTGCGTCTCTCTCTGTCTCCCTCTCTTCCCCTCCAGTTTTCTTTCATCTTTCTCTCATTGATCTCTCTTGAATCAAATGTATACAGGCAGTCCCCAGTTTACGAACATCTGTCTTACGGACAACTTGTACTTAAGAATGGACTGCCATAAAGCCTATTATATTAAAAGTTGTGTTAAATACAGTATTTCATAATAACGAATGCACGCACTACCTTGTGATGCTCATGAAAACATTCTGTGGTTTTGTAATTTTTTTATTGTACTTTAGATGAAGGTTTACAGAACAAATGGTTCCTCATTAAACAATCAGTACACATATTGTTTTATGACATTGCTTAACAAACCTGCAACATGTCAACACTCTCCCTTTTTGACCTTGGAGGACCTTTTTTTTTTGGTGAAAATATACATAGCCAAAGATACACCATTTCAAAAATTTCTACATGTACTATTGATTACATTCTTCCAGTTGTGCTGCTATTCTCACTATCCTTTTCCAAATCATTCTATCAATATTATCTTCAAATTACTGGCCCCTAGGCTTCCCATCAAACCATTGGAGTTACTGTTGTCAATTTTATCTCACATAGATAATTCTTTTTTTTTTTTTTTTTTTTGTACTTTAGATGAAGGTTTAGAGAACAAATAGTTTCTCATTAAGCAGTTAGTACTCATATTGCCCCATGACATTGGTTAACAACCCCAAGACATGTCAACCTTCTCCTTTCTTGACTTTTCTTTTTTTTCAGTGAAAATATACATAGCCAAAGATACACCATATCAAAAATTTCTACATGCACAGTTCAGTGACATCGACTATGCTCTTCCAATTGTGCTGCTATTCTCACTCTAGATGAAGGTTTACAGAACAAAATAGCTTCGCATTAAACAGTACACATGTTGCCCTATGACAATGGTTAACAACCTCACAACACATCAACACTATCCTTACTCAATCTTGGGCTCCCTATCGCCAGCTTTCCTGTCCCCTCCTGTTTTCTAGTCCTTGTCCCTGGACTGCTGTGCCTCGTTAGTCCCATTTTGTTTTATGGCGCTGGCCAATCCCAATCTGAACGGTGAACCTCAGGAGTGACTTCATCACCGAGCTAAAAGGGTGTCTGGAGGCCATACTCTAGGGGTTTCTTCAGTCTCTGTCAGATCAGTAAATCTAGTCTTTTTTTGTGAGTTAGAATTTTGTTCTACATCCTTCTCCAGCTCTGTCCAGGACCCTCTGCTGTGATCCCGGTCAGAGCAGTCAGTGGTGGTAGCCGGGCACCATCTAGCTGTACTGGACTCAGTCTGGTGGAGGCCGTGGTAGCTGTGGGGAATATTTTGTAAGTGTTTTATATGAATACCCAAAACAAAAACCAAACCCACTTCCGTTGAGTTGATCCCTACTCATAGTGACCCTACTGAATTGCCAAGGCTGTAAATCTTTATGGAAGCAGACAGCCCCTTCTTTCTCCCATGGAGCGGCTGGTGAACTCAAACTGTTGACCTTTCAGTTAGCAGCCAACCGCTTTAACCACTGTGCCACCAGGGCTCCTTTTATATGTATATAAATGTAAAATATATACTACATACTAAGACAAACATTTGACTGACTCTAAATAAGAAGTGTATGTGCCTGTTTCAACTTACCTGCAAATTCAACTTAAAGACAGACTTAGGAACGGATCTCATTTGTAACCCAGCGACTGCCTGTATATGCTAATATTGTGTCTGTAAACCTTACCAGAAAAAAATCACGGAACTATTCTTTAATACCTTGTAAAACTTCTTAAAATTTGAGTAAATATGTTAACATATTAATGGAGTACAAATAACTGACACTTGATACTTCACGAATATTTACTGAAAACATTTAATGTTTATTGGATATTTATGGAAATATTTTAGAGTTTTTATATTTATTTAAAACTACCTGCTCTATTTATGTAAGTACATAACTAAGATGGAAATGAAAGTGGAGTGATTGTTGAGTCAATTGTAATTCTAATGATAATTTAAGTAATACCCTCCTTTTCTATTTGGCTACTTACATATGACCTACTGTCTCTTGTAGCCTTCATCATAGAAACAACTTTTGGCAATGTACAACAGCATTTTTTTTATGTTTTAAAATAATCATTATTAATATACTAATATTTTCTTTAAGGAGAGATTTGGCTTCTTTTTAATAATAAATATACAAATTATTTTTTTAAGAAAACCAAACTCAGATTTCCTAAGTATCTGTGTCATTTTGTGCCCCAAATTATTTAATTGTTTAATAACCCATTGGCAACCCATCGACATAGAATATCCCAACCATTTTATGACTCTGGAATTCTTTGGGAGTATACTTTCCCCACTGAGAGTATTTGCTGCCCTTCAGTGGAGACTTGTGTAACGGCTAAAGGCGAAAGAAATGATAGCTGAGGCAAAATACCTGGAGTATGATGCTTGCAAGTAAAGCAGTGAAACCAGGAAGTGTGATTGGGTAGAAATTTTGTCTCTTTTTGCTTTTGTACCCCTAGATAAGCCTTGTAAGCATATTTATGTTTTCCTGTGTGATTGTTAAGGAGCCTTGTGATCGTTTCCTGTAGGCTTGGTTTTGTTTTATTTGTGTCCTATTTGAAAAACCAGAGATTCCCCATGTAACCTAAAGGAAGATGCCCCATCATATTTTCAGGAACCAAGGTTCATTGGGATAGATGATTGTCCATCAATTAGCAGGCTTGAGAATGCAAAAAGTTCAGCAATAACTATGTAGTCTCTGATAATATTTCTCAAAATCCATATTAGCAACCAAAAATTTAAAGATACCCCATTACTCAGGATACTTCCATTAATGAAATAACATGGTATCAAAAAAAAAAAAGAAAGAAATTTCAAAGCAGAAAAATAATAGGGTCAACAAAGAGTTATTGAAACTTGATAGAGAAAGATGGTTCTGGTTAGTAGAAATGTGTTGCTTTCCCTTGATTGAAGCTATTAGTAGAATCGAGTTAACTGTTCTTTAACACATCTTTATGTTGGAGTAAGGCTGATGTTCGATTTATGGAATCGACAGCAACGGGTTTGTTTGGTGTTTATTTATTTATTTATTTATTTTGGTTTTATAGATTATTGTGTTTCCAGAAATTATTTAACAAAATGAATATATACTTACATTTAAATTGGCAACCAATGCTTTGTGAGGGCATTGTCAGAGACTATGCCATATTTGAGACTTTTTTTTTACTACTCAATTTCTTAGTGTCTTGCTAATCTTAATCTTCTGTAATAGACTCTTATTTGATTTGATATACAAGCTTGATACATCCAATAAGACCTTGATTAAATCAACTTTGTCAGCAAATTAATCTAAAAATAAAACAAATAAACAAAAACTTTACTTATGTAGATACCCTGTTCAGAATTTCTTTTATGATTCCATATCTGAGAAACTTTCCAAATCAAAGTTCAGACTCTTGGTGTCAGGACACACTACAATCAGGCCCCAGGTATTCTTTAAAGACTTACTCCATCAGTCTCCTTTAGACAAACCCTCAGATCATATTGCCCTTTGAAACCAGACATTTTAGACTCAAATTTTGTAACAAATAATGCACAGTTAGGTGAAATTTTTTATTGTTTTATATCTTATTTAAAAAATCTATTGAGCCCCAAAATACTGTATTAACTTCTTCTTTTGAGTTAAACTAAGCAAAAATATTTTTAAGCAGTTGAAATTAACAGGAATCATCGTGATATTGTTCATAATTGTAACTCTTTAGTTAATTGTTTAACAGCTATATAGTAAAATACTACAAAGCTAATAGAAAATGAGATTGCAGAAGAATATTGTGACCAGAAAAGATATACAGAACATACTGATAATAAAAAAGAGCAGGATATCAATTAATAAGGGAGTCCTGGTGGCACAACAGTTAAGCACTCTGTGCTAACTGAAGGTCTGTTGGTTTGAACCCATCCTGCTGCTCTGCAGGAGAAAAACCCGGCAATCTTCTCCCTTAAAGATTACATAGTAAACCCTATGGGGTAGTTCTACTCTGACACATGGGATCACTATAAGTCAAAAATCAACTCAACAGTACCTTACAACAACACACCAATTAATATTACTTTGTCTATAATTAATTAATTTTTTGTATGTAATAGGAAAAAAATCATCAATGGAAACATCCTGAAGAGAGAATAATTTTATCACAGAATATTATCAGAGAAATCTTATAAATATTAGTTTGAGGGAGAAATGGTTCCATTCCACGCCTTTCCTTAACTTACTTGTTCACTAAATCGGATAATATGTCAGCTCTGTGTCTTGTACCTAATGAGGTGCTGCGAATATGGTGGGGGGCCATGTAGGCATGGACCCTCTTGCTAATAGGAACAGGACCATAAAAAACATTATTATCTTTTTTTTACTTTTTACGTGAATTAACTTTCATTATTCGCACATTTTTAGTAATGCTTATTCCTGAAAGTAACAATAGGAAATAATTTAACGAGATGATTCAAGGCATAAAATAGGCACATTTAGTATTTTTAAATTAAATGAAAATGAGCTAAAAAAAAAAAAGAAAAAGTCAGCTACTCTGTTAGCTTCCATTCTTGACTCAATGAAAAAAAGAAGGTAGATGGAGACTAAACAGTCAAAAATGTTTCTAACCATACCAGATCTTTACAAAACCTACCAGGTCATTTTGCATGAACCAGTACCGGAAATGTAAAAAAAAATTGCATGGAAAAGTAAGGATTTTTGCCTTTATGGTTCATTTCTCTCATGAATATATGCTAATTACTCAATTGTGCTTGCCTACTGCCAATGACATTAGCATATATACTAGACAGACTGTGAGTGGAAGTATTTAATATCCTTATTATCTGCCCCAAATATTGGGATTAATTCCACACTCAACAACACACAGTGAGTTGTTGTCTTACTATAAATGGAAATCCACGGCCTGCTCACCAAAAAACTAAGCAGATTCTGACTATGTGATATTGTTTAATGTGTGTTTACCTCAGGTCTTAATCCAAAAGAGCTTCAAATTTTCCTTTGTTAGTATACATTTATTGTGAGCTGGAATTTATTTATTTTTTTTAATTTCCGGTTCTTGCATAGTAATTGTCATTAGCAGTTACCCAATACATATGTGTTGTATAAACTTCTCCTTAGGTGTCCTTACTCTGCATATGCATTGCATCTACATTTAGTCATTATTGCCTGGATGAGTAACACTTGATCAACAGTGTATCCTTTCAACCCAAGGGTAGAGTTCATGGGTGATGCAAATGGCTAATACACCCGCCAATAAAGGTTGGAGTTTTGAGTCTACCCACAGGCACTTCTGAAGAAAGACCTGGCAATCTACTTCCAAAAAATCAGCTATTGAAAAAAAACCTCATGGAGCACAGTTTTATTCTGGCACTCATGGTGTTGCTTTGAGTCAGAATCAACTTAATGGCAACTGGAAGAAAAAAAAAGCCAAGGTTACTGGGAGATAGGGCAGATGATTGATGACGAAAGTTCCAAGAGGGAGAGATCCACACTAGGGAAATTTCCAGAAGGATGGATGTTTGTGGGTGGGGGCAGTGGGTAGGTGAGGAGATTTTAAAGCAAAGCGGGGAACAGAGAACAATGCATTGAGTGGTCTTCAGGCAGTGGCATGGCACTGGGTCCCAGTATTAAAGACGGAGAGGAAAAGGGGAAAAAAATGAGAAATGTGGAACAAAGCCAAAAGAACACAAAATTAAACATATCTGATTAAATACTTACACTGTTGTTTTTGTTAAGTGCATGGTCGAATGGGTTCCAACTCATAGTGACCCTATATAAAACAGAATGAAACACTGCCCATTCCTGCACCATCCTCACAGTCTTTGCCATGCTTGAACCCATCATTGCAGCCACTGTGTCAATCCTTCTCGTTAAGGGTCTTCCTCTCTTTCATTGACCTTCTACTTTACCAAGCATGATGTCCTTCTCCAGGGACTGGCCCCTCCTGAAAACATGTCCAAAGTATGCAAGATGATTTCTTGCCAATCTTGCTTCTAAGGAGAATTTAGGATGTCCTCCTTCCAAGACAGATCTGTTTATTCTTCTGGCAGTCCATGGCATAGTCAGTATTTTTTGCCAGCACCATAATTCGAATGCATCAATTCTTCTTCGGTCTTCCTTATTCATTGTCCAGCTTTCACATGCATATGAGGCGATTGAAAATACCATGGATTGGGTCAGGCACACCTTAGCCCTCAAAGTGACATCTTTGCTTGTTCACACTTTAAAGAGATCTTTTGCAGAAGATTTGCTCAATGCAATACATCGTTTGATTTATTGACTTCTGCTTCCATGGGCACTGATTGTGGATCCAAGAAAAATGAAATCCTCGACAACTTCAACATTTTCTCTGTTTATCATGATACTGTTTCTTGGTCCAGTTTTGAGGATTTTTGTTTCCTTTATATCGAGGTGTAATCCATACTGAAGGCTGTAGTCTTTGATCTTCATCAGTAAGTGCTTCAAGTCCTCTTCACTTTTGGCAAGCAAGGTTGTGTCATCTGCATAACGCAGGTTGTTAATGAGTCTGCCTCTAATCCTGATGCTGTGTTCTTCTTCATACAGGGAGATTATTTGCTCAGCATACAGATTGAATAAGTATGATGAAAGGATACTTATATTCATCTCAAATTCCTTTCACAAAATGGGTATGATCACAAGAAAAAACAAACAGGAAATATCAAAACGGATGTAGAACAAGCACATGTGCTTCCTCTCAAAAGTTATTCACCAGAGGGACAATGAGAGAAAACACTAAGAAATTGAGAGAACAGTGAGAAACTCTGGGGAGGCTATTTGAACAGATGTTTGTGGGGTGGGGGGGGGGGCATATTTGCCCAGAGCAAAAGCAGCCCTGTCTTATTGTGTGTGAATACAACAAGAAAAGAGTTCTAATTTCGATCTTGTATTCTCCCACTCAGTATGGAACCAACAGTGCCTGCCTCCACACTAGGGGTGACTCAGATCTCCTGTGCACGTTTTCTGTGGAATAAAATCACAACACAAACTTCGTGGGTGGGTGAGAAGCTAAGAGAAGCAGGTGGGGTGTCTCACAAGCTTTGGACATGTGCTTCCACTCCTTACCTGCCACACTCCTCCAAGCATGGAGAATGACAATGAGGAGATCCCCTTTTCATATTGCTTCTCTTTACTTAGGAAGAGATATGAAGACTTGTTAAGAAATTATTATCTGTGGTTTTCTGGTGTTGGTGCTTTCCATCCTTCAGCTTATTTAGCCCATATTTTTATCAGGGTTCCATTTGGAAAGGAGAACTCATGTAATGACACAAGGGATATATTCTAGGAATGAGACCTTGCTATATTGTGGGAGGAACTGGAGAAGTTAAGGTCTGCAGGAGGAAATGGAGAATCAAAGAAGTTACTGACTTGGTCACTCTGAGTAGGCAAACACTGAAAGGCAAAGTTTGCAGAGAAACATAGGAGGAGTTGTTGGCTCTGAGGGAGCTCAGCCAAGTACTCAGTGATGGGTGTACAGCTATTATGGCTCAACAAGACCAGCATTTGGAATGAAAATCTGAGCACAGAGCTAGGGAGAGCAAGGGCAAGCCAGAACCTTCAGATATCGCTCATCTGTCTCTCAGCGGAACTAGCCATAAGGACAATCCAGAGATTAATGGATACAGCTTCACTTCTATCTTCCAAATCTTGAGTAAATTTGTCTTTCCGCAAATCTACCTCAGAACTGTAGAGAGCAGGGGATTCTGGGAGATGAAGATACCACACACTGAGCCCACTGGGACTGACACAGTTTAGGGCCTGGCATTGCCAATTATGTATTGCCAGTTGTGAATGTAACCATGTAACAAGTAGATAAAAAAATAAAAAATAAAAAATAAAATTCACAAGTCAAAATACCTAAGCATTTTCACAACTATTTCAAACGAGAAACAAAAAACTTTATGACTGATTTCATCAAAAGAAGTATTTTATCAGAGGGACCAAACATTTTAAAATATGCCTAATAAACATATTTTAAAAAGTATATGAAAGATAGCTATATGAAACTAGAAAAGGAAATTATTAAAAAATAAG
Source organism: Dugong dugon (assembly GCA_030035585.1). Lineage (NCBI taxonomy): Eukaryota > Metazoa > Chordata > Mammalia > Sirenia > Dugongidae > Dugong > Dugong dugon. The sequence continues at coordinate 42,496,605 of CM057477.1, read as the reverse complement.
TAAGTCTGAAAAATATAATGGTTATGTCAAGGAACACATTTGTTGAAAAAATGAAAAGGACGTAACTGAAAAATAAATTAGTGCATTAGAAGGGAAATTGAAGTGATAAATATTTTTTTAAAAAATTAAATTAGGACAATGGTGTGTTCTAATATAAAGAGGGAGAACCTAGAGAAATATATTGGCTGTCTCAGACTTCTTGATATTTCCTATGTCTCACCATTACCTGCGTCCTTATAAATAATTAGCAAATTTGATTTCTGATTTGGGAGTCTACTTTACCAATTCTGCCCTTCATGTTATCTGACAAGAAACCTTGTATTATTTCTTCACTTAAGTATACATATATATGTACATATATATATGTACACTTAAAATCTGTTGCAATAGCGTTGATTCTGACTCATAGAGACCCTATAGAACAGAGTAGAACTGCCCCATAGGATTTCCAAGGAGCAGCTGGTGGATTTGAACTGCCCAACTTTTGGTTAGCAGCCGAGCTCTTAACCACTTTGTCACCAGGGCTCCCATCTATATACACTTATATACATGAAATATGTGTATATATGTAATATTAGTAATACAAAAGTATGTGTGTATATACATGTATACATATAAGTATGTATTATTTTAATGAACACTAGGCAACTATAAAAAAAAGTTGGAGAATTATGCATACAACTTGAAAAGCAAATCACGAACTAATATATTTAGTATATACCAAATTTGGAAAAGAAAAAAGAACTACATGTAGATATAACTATACATATGAGTGTGCTTGTACATTTCATATATTCATTAATATTTTCTGGAAGTATAAACACTTTACTGTCACATGTAGTTACCCATGTGTCATGGGTTTGGTAAAAAGAAAAAAACCCTTTTTTTCTAAACTTTAAGTATTTTAATATTATTCAAATTATTTTAAATATATTTTTAATAGTTGAGAATATGTAAATAAGCAAAGCAGAACAAACAAGAAAACCTTCCACATTTAAGGTTGGAAGATCAAGTTTTAAGTTTTAGCTTTGCTTCTTACCAAGATCCCATCTGTGTGATTTTAAGCTAGTTATTTTACTTGTCCTAAAATTTTTATTGTGGGGTAATACACGTGAGACAAAGAGTCCTGGTGGCGCAATGGTCAAGCACTTGGTTGCAAACCAAAAGGTTGGCAGCTCGAACCCACCGGTTGCCCCACAGGAGAAAAGACCTGATGACCTGCTCCCATAAAGATTTCAGCCCAGGAAATCCTATGGGGCAGTACTACTCTGTCCTATAGGGTCCTTACAAGTCAGAAGCCACTCAAAGTCACACAACAACCACAGCAACAACAATATGTGTGAAAGTGCCTTGCCTGTTGCTGTGTAAATAACAGGGCAGTACTCCAGGATGCTCATATCTTTCATACAAAGCAAACTGAGAAGGAGGAGGAAGAGAAGGTGGAGGAATAAACCCTTTCTCCTAGATATTTTTGCTTACAGCCCTTGTGGGAGTCAGTATCTTTCCATAAAGCAGATTTTAAGTAAAAGCAGATTAGTGCAGTGCTAAAGCTATAACTTTTCTTGCCACCCACTATCAAGTGTTATTTACAGAATACCATTGTGTAAAGAATAGTGAGGGAAAATACAGATGGGCCGAGCATGTGAATTTTACATAGATCTTAAAAATGAAAAATACCAGTGGATCTCAGGCCGACCTGACTTTGTTCAGGATTTATTTTACTCTTGAGCAGATCTGAAGAGGGCAGGGGTACTGCAAGACCACACAGACTCTTCCCCAGTAATTGCCCTCTCTCTTAGCAGCCTATTTTCTGGTATTTCCATCACCAATTTCTTCCCTATAAATGGTTGTCACAAGTGTGAATTAGTAATTTCAACATTGGGGATGAGCAAGTAAAACACATCAATCTGTAGCTGTTAGAGAAAGAGATGACAATCATAGCAGAGAATATTGGAAATTCAGATCCTTGGGGCATTAGGAGTTTCCTACAAAAATGCAGATGACTATGTAACAGGAACTTTCATGCAGAACAACTCTGGATGGTCTGTCAGGGTCAACTCAGACACATTCCAGCCTGTGGTCTTCTAATACAATTGCACAACATAAAGATACTCAAATCACGATGACTGAGTTCTCACATACACAGACGAGCAAGAAATTCACATAGTCTGAAGAATTCCTAGGAGTTTTTACTCTGGCTCAGAAAACAGTTTGCCTTGTGCCAAGAGAGCAGAAACTCAGCTGTGACCACTTACGACCAATTTTATAAATGCTGGCCTCTGGAAAGCCCGCTGGCTAGACTTCCTCCACAGCAGTCTTGGTGCCATTGGTAACATGGAGGCCAGCTTTTTCTGTTAGACCTGAATAAAAAATAAAAAATGCTTCTGGCAGCAGCTCCTGCAGTCCTTTAGGTCACTGCTGTCACAAACAAGGCATGTTTCTGCTGAGTCACTCAGGCCTGGGTGGCTTCTATCCCACCAAAGGGTGGATAAACCTTCAGCATCAAGCCTACTCTGTAAAAGCCCAGAGCAAAAGCTTCAAGTCTATAAAGAAACCAACTCACAGGGAATAATTCTTGGAATTCACACAGTCATTTTTTTTTTTTTAAGCAGAAAAATAGTGGGAAGAGGCAACAGGAAAAATCCAGAAATTAAGGATGGCATACTATGCCCAGGAAGAATTGTCCTTCCAGATGTCAGAAAAGGTATACTGATTTACTTACATTAAAATTGTCAGATAGAATTTATCTCACTTCTTGCCAATTGTTCTAGAATCCAGACGCACAGCATGAGAATCCCCAGAATTACTGCTTTTCTAGGCAAATAAGGAAAAGCTTTGCTGTTACTGCAACAAAAGAAAAAAGAAAAGAAGATCACAGTTACGTGATGGACCCACTGGTCTCCACCGTGACTCTATGTGGTCTGGGGCAGCTTACCATTCCAACAAACCTACTCTAAAACTTCCTACCCTTCAAAATACGAATTTACAGAGGGAAGAAAGTGTCTGTCTCTTCCAGACCCAAGCTTTTTTTTTTTTGCCTCAGGATAAACAACCACTCAGACTGATTCACAATAGAAAAGTACGTTCATTTCAAAAAAAAACTCTACCTCACATATTGCCAACGTTGTCAACCAACCAACCAGTTGCCTTGAGTCAACTCAGACTCATGGTGAGTCCATGTGTCTCAGAGTAGAACTGTGCTCCATACGGTTTTTAATGGCTCATTTTTCGGAAGTAGATCAGGAACCCTTTCTTCAGAGGTACTTCTGGGTAGATTCAAACCACCAACCTTTCTGTTACAAGCTGAGTGTGTTATCCATTTGCACCATCCAGGTACTCAGCCTTACACATTAGGGGTACTGTTTCACACAGGGAACCAACAGATAATTGCAAAAGTGTCAGGCAGTTTTCTATAGTGGTTAAGAGCCAGACTCCTGGTTTATATTGCAGCTTACAATTTCTAGCTGTGTAAGCTTGAGAAAGTTACTTACCTTCCCTGTGCCTTTCTTTTCTGAGAACAAAGTAATATTATCAGTGTATCTCAGAACTGCTGTGAAGTCTAAATAAAGTAATATATTAAAAGTGCAAGGAACAGTGCCTGGCATATATTAAATGAGCTGTATAGTTTCTTACTCTGACATAGATTTGCTACACAGTCTGTTGTATTCCATTATACCTGTGGATACCTTGTAATCATAGCTACCATAAGAGTAACGTATTACAAGAGGAAAAATATAGTAAACAGGTTATGCAAAAAGAAAAAAAAAAGAATAGATAAGAGCTTGAAACCTTATTCCCAAGAAAATTTTTGCCTAAATCTGACACCTTTAAGGGGTCACTAGAGGCATTCCTGGAGCCCTGGTGGCCCAGTGATTAAGAGCTCAGCTGCTAACCAAATGGTCAGCAGTTCGAATCCACCAGCTGCTCCTCGGAAACCCTATGGGGCAGTTCTACTCTGTCCTATAGGGTTGCTATGAGTCAGAATCGACTCAATGGCAGGGAGTTTGGTGTTTTTTGGTTTAAAGGCATATTTCTGTTAAAGAATGCTTACAACTCTCCTTCTTTTCAAGGACACTGAGGAATTGCATCATTTTAAAACTCAAATTGTGGCACAGTAAAAGTAACATTTGTAGCTTATGTGTGTTTTAGTTTGTTCCTGGAGTGTTTTGGTTTGTTTGTGGAATGTGGTTATTGTAGCCTTTCAGAGAAAGTTGACTGGGCACAGATGCATGTGGGTTGCTGGAACCCTTTCTGAGGGGTGTTCTGCCTACTAGAGACCTCCAAAAATAACTCTCAGGGAGAGGACTTTTACCTTTTCCTTTATATCAGGCAACAGCTCTCAATTATACTTTTTTGCTGTCATTTATAAACAGTGAATAGCTATAAAGGAGAGCTTTTCGGCAAAAGAAAGCAGTGACATCCAACCCTTACTTGCCACATTCTATTTTCTGACTCTTTAACTTGAGACAGCCATGAAAATGCCAGAATTTAAATTGTGAGAGTTGGTGATGGTATTTCAGTAGGTTTCAGGAAAAGTTCATGGCTACTTTGACTCAATGTTTATTGAGTAATAGTGCTTTATCTTCATTGCACTGAAAGAATTAAAAATCATCTGTAATCCTATAATTAGAACCATTTTAAAAATATCGATCGTATATATCTATAACTGGTAGAGTGGGAAGTTTTTTTCACACTTCACATTATACTTTATACTTCGACATTATACTTTATATTTAGAAGAATTCTTCATATATTTGATTAAAACACAGGTACATAAATTTTCCCGGTAATCATTTGTCATTGGGTTTTTTTTCATGGCTTTGGATTTATCAAGTTTAAAAGACCACGTTTAAAAGAAATCATTGAATTCTTTCTTTATGTGTATAGAACAATAACCTATGTCTTTATAGTATTTTCATTATTTTGTTCTATGTGAAAATTATTATTTAACTTCTTTTAAACACCTGGGATTTATGTGGGCATACGGCATAGCAAATAATAGAATTTACAATCTTCCCAGATATCCATTATTTCCGGTACCATTTTATTACTCACCCATCAAGACTGCACATACTGCAGTCTGTTTCAGCCTTGATGCAAAGTTAGTTTATGCAAACTAACTTTTTACATTACTTGACTTTAAAATATTTTTTAACATTTTGTAGGGAAATACTATATCATTATTTCTTCAGAGTTTCTTTATTCTCACTGATTTAGTGATAATAGGTCCCAGTCCTGAAAGTTTTCTATTACCTCTTCTACAATGCTTTCTGATTGCACAGAAGTTGACAATTACTTTTCTAAGTTCAAATAAAAGCTCTATGGAGAAGTGATATGTATTTTGCCACATCTATAAATTAATTTTGGAAAATTTGAAATTCTTTCACTATTCAGTTAGTTCTAATGTCTCTTGATTTATTAAAAATACATATTCCATTTATTCAAATACCTATATATTGAGTGTCTACTATGTGCCAGATACTGCTGTATGTATTGGGAATACAGAGTGGCAAAGCAGATTAAAATCCCTGCCCTCATGTGGTTTTCATTCTAGGTAACAGGTGGCAATAAACAAGCAATAAGAACAAAAAGTAATAGTCTCCAGGGTCAACATAATGTAGCTCATAAAGATAATGTTCTACTTCCTGATTTGTTAAGTAGTGTCCGGAATCTTAAAAGCTTGCAAGTGGCCATGTAAGATACAACTATTTGTCTCTACAAATCTGGAGTAAAAGAGAAAAAGGGAAACCAAAGATTCAAAGAAGAAACTAGTCCACAGGAATAATAGTCTACGCAAACTACAGCTTCACCTACCTTGAGATTGGAAGAATTAGATGGGGGTGCCCGTCTATCACTACCGACTGTTCTGACCAGGGATACCATAGATGGTCCAGCATAGAATGGGAGAAAATTGTAGAACAAAACTCAAATTCCTAAAAAAGGTCAGACTTACTGGAACAGTAGAAGCTAGAAGAACCCCCAAAACTATTGCCCTGGGATACCCTTTATACTTGGAACTCAAACCACTCCAGGAGGTCACCTATACGCCAAAAGAAAAGAGTGGCTCATAAACTAAATAATATCACCCACAAGTACTGTGCTCCTTTAAACAATCATCTGAATGAGACCTAATGGTCAACATTCACCCTTGACCAAAAATGAGAAGATAAGAGGGGACAAGGAAGCTAGATTAATGGCAACAGTACAACCAGAATGGAAATAATGAGAATACTGACACGTTGTGAAAAGTGTAACCAATGTCACTGAATAGTCTGTATAGAAATTGTTAAATGATTTGCTATGTAAATTCTCTCCAAAATCACAATAAATATTTAAAAAAAGAGGAACAAAAAATAAAGTTTATACTAGGCCATCAGAAGTTTATGAAACTTATGGAAGAAAACAAAACAAGGTAGGAGGATAGGGTGTACGGTTGCATGTTGGGTGATCAGGATCATGTTGTGTGAGCAGGAAATGGCTCATTGAGAACATGATGTTTTAGCAAGAGACTTGAATCTGGGAGAAACATGAGCCAGTGAATATCTGGGGGAAGAACATTCTAAGAAGAAATGGCAGCCAGTAAATTTTTTTATAAAACATTCCTTCAGGTTTTGTCATTTTTAGATTGATTGCAACCCTTTCTTGCAGACTTATTTTGATAAGTGTTACATTTTCTATTGATAAGAAACGTAATGTAATTATTTTATAACTAGTGTCATTATTGTTATGCCATCTAGGTGGTGCAGTGGTTAAGAGCTTGGCTTTTGACCAAAGGGTAGGCAGTTCAAATCCACCAGCCACTCCTTGAAAACCCTATGGGGCAGTTCTACTCTGTCCTATAGGGTCCCTATGAGTCAGAATTGACTCAATGGCAACAGGTTTGGTTTTTATAGGATGGACATTGATATTTTTCTACTTTAATTTTATTAAACATTTATTTAAAATAGATCTGCGTGGCATGTAAGTAAAAATAGAGGTCCTTCCGAGCCCTTCCTATCCTCAATTTATGCACCCCAGAACTAAGAACTTTCTATCCTTGCCTATTACTTTTGGTGGTTACATACACATATCTAAATAATATGCTTTCACTGCTTTTTACTGCATTTTCAGCTTTAACTACTTAACTGCATTCTTCCCTCACCACCCTCACATGATTCTAGTGGTACCTTCACTACATTTATGCTATAGTTTTTATTAAATAAATATGCTGTGTTTGCCTTGTTATGATTATGTAAACATTGTTCAGATTGGTACAACTTAGGTATGATGCTTAATTTCTCTTTGTTGACTTATTGTTTTTTGTTGGTTTATCTCATTAGTTTTTTTTTTTTTTTTTCTATAACCATTATGATTCCTTCTCTCTAAAGTTCCACCAAATCTTTAAAGCACTTCTCAGTACAATGAACACACTGAGCTATCTGTCAATTTTGGTTTGTTTTGTTTTGCTTTTCATGGTGAAATCTCTCTGGAGTCTTCCAACCTCCTGCTCCAACCTATACTGGAGGATCTTGAGGCCACCTGCATCTTTGTCTTTCTAGGATCTTCCTTCGCCTTCATCCTGAAACTTCCCTTTTCCTCTTTCCTGTGTTGGATCCTCTTTATCCTGGATTTTATAATCAAGGATCCTCTTTCTGTTTAATTCTATCTGAGGGGAGCTTATCTTCCAATAGTTCAGGAGTTAGCAAACTTGGAGCCCACGCATTTGCCATCTATTTTTGTACAACTCCAGAACTAAAAATTATCTTTACATTTTTAAATAGCTGGAGAAAAAAATGGACATTTTGAGACACATGAAAATTACTTGAAATTTAAACTTTAGCGTTCATAAATAAAGTTTAATTGGAACACAGGCACACCCATGTATTTATGTATTGGTATGATGGGACCCTGATGGTGCAATGGTTAAGCATTTGTCTGCTAGCCAAAAGATCAGGGTTTGAACTCACCTGTCCCTCTGTGGGAGAAAAGACCTGACAATCCATTCTTATAAAGATTACAGCCTAGGAAACTCTATGGGGCAGTTCTACTCTGTCACATAGGGTCACTATGAATTAGAATTGACTCAATGGTACATAGCAAAAATAAGGATGATATTATATATTAAATAAATAAATATTAATATAACTACTATAATATATATATTTATGAAGTATTCTACTTCTTGTATATATATATATTTTTTTTTTTTTTGAGTTGTGGCCGCTGTACATGACATAGATTTTTTTTTTCCCTTAATATACTGTTGTTTATTTGAAAATACAAAGCTCGTATTTTACTTAGTATTTTCCAAGTCTGTTAGTTATATATTACTGTTTCAAAGTTACCCAACTTATAGTGGTTAAAAATAAAACAAACATTTATTATCTCACTGTTTTGTGAGTCAAGACTCCAGGAACAGTTTAGCTAGATGCCTCTGTCTCACGGTTTCTCAGGAAGCTGCAATCATTTCTCAAAACTCAACTGGAGGAGAATCTGGTTCCAAGCTCACTCATGTGGTTGTGAGCAGGACTCAGGATCTTGCTGGCTATTGGCCAAAGAATCAGTCCTTCCTTGGGTTGCATGCTTTCCCCAGACTGAGGCATTTGTCAGAAATAAGAGAGAGAGACAAAGACAGAGACAGGGAGACCGAGATTATACCCTGTCATGGTTTGAATTATGTTCCCCCAAAAATGTGTGTATCAATTTGGCTAGGCCATGATTCCTGGTACTGTGTGATTTTCCTGTACATTGTAAACATGCCTCTATGATGTTAATGAGGGAGGATGGGTGGCAGTTGTGTTAGTAAGGCAGGACCTGATCTACAAGACTGGATTGTGTCCTGAGGCAATGTCTCGAGATATAAAAGACAGAAGTGAGCAATGAGACAGGGGGATCTCATACCATCAAGAAAGCAGTGCCCAGAGCAGAGCGCGTCCTTTGGACTGGGGTCCCTCCCCTGAGAAGCTCCTAGTCCGGGGGAACATTGATGAGAAGGCCAACAGGGAGAAAAAGCCTTCCCCTGGAGTTGACACCCTGAATTTGGACTTTTAGCCTACTTTGACTCTGAGGAAATAAATTTCTCTTCATTAAAACCGTCCACTTGTGGTACTTCTGTTATAGCAGCACTAGGTGACTAAGACAGAACCTTATTTCAAAAGATATCACATCACTTCTGTCATACTCTATCCATTAGAAATTAGTCACTACTCATTAATCCAGACCATGCTCAAGAGAAGGAATTACACAAGATGTGAACACCAAGGTATAGCAATCATTGTAGATCATCTTAGACACTGCCTACCAGAGTAAATCTGAGCTATACTTATTTTAACCTTGTGGGTTTTCTTCATAGATTCAATCTTTGCCAAGTTGTGGTAAAATGATTGTGGTTCATAGAAACGAAGATGGAAGCATCCCTTCTTTTTCTACACTAGGGAACTTTTTATCATACTTAGGTATTACTTTTTTTCCTAAAATGTTTCAACATTGTCTGACAGTGAACTATTCTTAGTAGGTTTTTTTTTTTTTTTCACTCATTCACTGATTGTTTTACTATTCAGGTTATCGCTTTCTTTTTGATGCAATATTCTCCCCAGCCCTAGGTTACTACCGGCCTCATTGAGAGTTAAAAATTGATTTATATGTATTAATACATATGATTCTTCATAATGTTTTTATAATCAAACACTCCCATAATCATGCCTGCCTCAGAGATAAGTAATTTAGCATAATTCGGGATCTCTGCAGTGTCCTGGACTGGGCTTTTGGCAACGGGTTGTTAGCCAATCTTAATTTTCAAGGTTGTGAAGGTTATTCTCTCTGTTGTTGGTAACTATTTAGCATGGAGCGACTATGTTTAAGAGCTAAGAAGATACTATTTTAAACTGAAATTCTAGGTTCACATTAAAATAACTCTGCTATAACTGATGAATAATATATGTAATTTACTATTTCTGATACGATGCATTTGGCACTTACATCGATTTTCTTCAAGAATAATAAAGTCTTTTTCAGTGTGACTTTGCCTGTGTTTCATAGAGCCTCATCCAGATTGTAATTTAAAAGGTGATATTGTTTCTTTTTAACATAACAATTTCATGAAGTTTTGTCCCACCAGGAATAGTAAAATGAATACTTTAAATAGAAAAATGTAGTATTTGTTTTTTTTTTCACCGTAACACATTATCATTTTAATTTCTTAACCCCCTACCCCAAATTTTAACAGTTAATTAGCACATCATGTTACTTGTGAAGAAGAAAATATTCTTTAGAATGGCAGATGGTAGGGTCCCAAGTCATTTGAAATGTATACCATTTCTTTTGAAGAACAAAAAGTAACAGATACAATATGAAAGTGATATTACCAATTTAGGATTGTGTTTCTGGGATTTTTTAAAATAAAAATGCACATATAAAAAGTAATCTTACAATAAGTTTTGAAAATTTAGCATTCAGGCATTTAGCACAATGTTAAGTTTTGATTATTATTATGGTTATTACTTCAAAATTTCTAGATGCATATTGATCAGGAAAATCTACAACGAAAGTAAAATTTATATTTGAAAAAATCATCTAAACATGTTTTCAACCATATTTTTACTTTCTTGTTTATATGCATTAAAATAAAGTATCTTATAAAGAAATTGTAAGACAATAATCAGGGTAAAAAATTAGTTGCTAGGTAATATAAACTTATTGGCAAGATATTCAGCTCTTCTGTCTTAAAATATACCTATGCCTGGAAGGTTCCTGTTAGCAACTTTCTGCCGTTAAGGAAACTGCTCTGATTTGCACTGACATTCAATAGCTTCTCCAAGGCACATACCTGCAGACAATCATCTGTTGATGCCTGTCTATAGGCAGAGGAAAACCTTAGAACAGGAGCTCCGTAAAGCAATTATTTTCTTGAATGTTACAGGAAGGACATTAGAGAACACAGAAGAATATTAGCTCCCATTTAGATAGTTCTTTTCATTCCAAAGATTTTTTAGACTTGTAATTGACTTTTAATATAATTTTAGAAAACCAATTGGTCAATATATTGGTAAGCTCTAGGTTGAAATGCATACCCATTGTGATACAGAACTTGTTTACGTCTAGTAACTCAAACTCCATTTATTGATCATTTAGCACTCACTGAACACTGTCCTTGGCCCAATAGGTCTAAACCTATTGCCACAGTGAAGTCAATTCCAACTCACAGTGACCCTACAGGACAGAGCAGAACCGTCCCATAGGGTTTCCAAGGAGTGGCTACTGGATTCGAACTGCCGACCTTTTGGTTAGCAGCCGAGCTCTTAACCACTGCGCTACCAGGGCTCCTCTAGTTGGTCTATACGATATAAATTTTGATATGTACGGTTTAAAAGAAATGGCTTTGGAGTCAGAGAGAATTGCAACAGAATCTTGTCTCTGCCTTTGGTTGTACTCTCTTTATCAAGTTACCTAACCACCTTAAGAGTTAGATTCTTTATGTACAAAGTGAAGATATATTGTCTAATTCCGTGAGTGGTTGTGATGATTACATTATATAACCTCAGTAAAGCTGCACAGTAATTACTCTGGAGACAGCACCGAATAAATGAAAGTCATTACCTTCTAATATTATCAAATATCTCTTAGTATCAACTGTATCACGGTTATATAGCTCCTACTTCCTTTTTCCTACTTGAGAGTTTCTTAAATATTTAGAAAGAAAAACATAGAGATGAGTATCTTAAAACATTCTTAAAAAAAATAAAACTGATTGCTGTTGAGTTGATTCTGACTCGTAGCAAACCTACAGGACAGAGTAGAACTGCCTCATTGGGTTTCCCAAGCTGTTACTCTTACGGAAGCAGACTGCCACATCTTTCTCCCATGGAGCAGCTGGCAGGTTCAAATCACCAACCTTTTGGTTAGTAGCTGAGCACTTAACCACTGCACCACCAGGGGTCCTAAAAACATCCTTACCAAACCCCAAACCCGCTGCTGTTAACTTCGACTCATAGCAAAACATCCTTAGTAAAGACTAAAATAGATTATACATTTGGACTGAATACTGAAACAGAATTTATACAAAGAAAAAAAAATTCATATACATATATGTCAGTTTGTCGTATGGTGGTATATTGCATATTGCTATGACACTGGAGACTATGCCACTTATATTTCAAATACTAACAGGGCCATCCATGATGTAGCTTCCAGACTAAGGTAGAATAGGAAGAGAGGCCTGGCGATCTATTTCTGAAAATTAGCCAGTGAAAACCTATGGATCACAAAAGACCATTATCTGATTACTTATGATCATGAAGATGGCACAGGACCAAGCAACATTTTTTGGGTTAAGGAACTTTAGACTCTGAGGTTTTCACAACTGCATTCGAATGATACATTGGGTTCAATAAATCTCTCTGATTTTACTTTAATAGAGTTGGGGGTTTTTCTTTACAACCAATGTTATTTCCTTCCAAATTTAATTCTTACTCTATTCATTTCCTAGGGCTGCCATAACAAACTGCTATAAACTATGTGGCCTAAGGAAACCCTGATGGTGTAGTGGTTAAGAGCTACGGCTGCTAACCAAAATGTCAGCAGTTGGAATCCACCAAGCATTCCTTGGAAACCCTGTGGGGCAGTTTTACTTCGTCCTGTAGGGTCGCTATGAGTCGGAATCGACTCGATGGCAATGGGTTTGTTTTTTTGTTTTGTTTTGTTTTGGTTATGTGGTTTAAAATAACAAAAATTAATTTTCTCACAGTTCTGAAGTCTTAAAGTCTGAAATCAAAGTGACAGAAAGGCCATGCTTCCTTCCACTGAAGGCTCTTGGGAAGAAGCCTCCCTTGCTTCTTAGCTTCTGGTGGTTGCTGGCATTCCTTGTTGTTGCTTGGTTTGTAGCTGCGACACTCAAATTTCTGCCTTCATCTTTACATGGCATCTTCCCTCTGTGTCTGTCTGTGTCTTCACATGGCCTTATTTTAAGGACAGAAGTCATTGAATTTAGGGCCTATCCTAATCTGTATGACTTCATCTTAACTAATATATCTGCAAAGGCCTTATTTTCAAACAAAGTCACATTCTGAAGTTCCAGGTGGACATGAATTTTTGGGGGACACTAGTCAACCCAGGACACCAATATATGTACAAATTTTTATTCAGATTTACATTATATTATGTAACAGTAATTTGCTTGGAAATGCACGATATAATTAACATGCACAAAACAATTTACTTTTGTAATATCCCCTGTGAATAATAAAAGTGATGAGCCTAATTTATTGTAACATTCTAAACTTTCTCCCTGTCAAATATTTCCATTAAGATAAGCATACTTCACAGTCACTTAACCAGCCTTGAGGAGACATGACTTACAAAATCATCTTTATTAGATGCATAAGTAAAATCTGATATCTTTAGAAAATAACATGAATAGCTAGTGATTTAGGAGATAATATTGGAGCCATTCATTATTCCCTGTCCTAAAATGTGACCCAACTGGAGCTGGACTCACAAGGACTCACAAGGACACATCAGCTGGGCCCTGAGGTATAAAGGCAATAGCTAGGACAATCTTGGAAAAATATCTTTTAGGAAAACTTTCACATAAACAAATCATAAAACAGAACACAGAAGAGTTTCCACTCTTATCTTTTTCTATTAGCATTTAGTGAATAGAAAATTTGTTGGATCAATGAAGACCCTCCTGATTGTTAAGAAAGACAATTAAAAAGGTAGGATCAGTTTCTTGCCAGTCTGTGAAAAGGTGAAGCTTTCAATGGTTTTTGCCCATTTGTAATGTTAACATATACTGATGATTCTGTAACGTTCCTTGGACTCGGGCAGACATGGTTCTGGCAGCGTGCTTGTCCGTTTTGCCACTTTCATCTATTCTGTAATTTCCTTGTATTTGGGCAGATGTGGCTCTGGCAGCATGCATGTGTGTCTTCCCACTTTTGCCTGTTCTGTAATATTCCTTGGACTCTGGCAGACATGGCTCTAGCAGCAAGCTTGTCCATTTTCCCACTTTTGTCTATTCTGTAATTCCCTTGTATTTGGGCAGGCATGGCTCTGGCAGCATGCTTGAACAGTTTCCGACTTTTGCCTTTTTGAATATACGCCAAATAAAACTTTCTTTTTGCTTTACTAAACTTTGTAGTGTTTTTACCCTACAACACTAGTGTTGGTGAAATTTTAGTAAATGAAGACATTCTTTTCTTTTGCAGTTTAGAACTAAGTGAAAAATAAAACACAGAAGACCAACCAACAGAGATCAGGTCATCAGCTTTATTAGTGATAAGCAGATTTGAAAGTGTGGCTTCCGAAGTCTGGCTCCAATGGCCTGATAATTCTCTCTGCCCTACCCTACAGAAACGCTCTTACCCATTATTCTTCCCCAATCACTAACTACCTTTTAGTAATTTAACTTCATCAACTTAAGACATTTAGACCAATGTGAAGCAGGCTTAGAAAGCTTTGTTGTCCAATGAGAAATCAGGAGTCTATTTTTATGCAAATCTTGATACTTGAGAGCAAGATGTCAGGAGGAACGAAGTTCTCGAACAAACAAGCCTGAAAGGAATAAGTGTTGTATATTGATTGAGATATTAGCTTCACGAATATTTATCTTACTTAGATAATATCTTAAAATATTTGTGCAAAGTATGTTTTAAAATTTTTTGTCTGAACGTTCCATTATTTTAGGTGTAAAATAAGTATGTTTCTATAATATGTGGTCATATAATTTAGCAACCAAACCATGATATTTTTTGAGTGTGGAACAGGGCTGTATTAATAATTATTCCAGAGCTACAGATTTAAACTAGGGCTCTTCTGGGCAACCTAGGACACATGGTCACCCTACCCTAGAAGCTTTTAATTTCAAAGACCTGGAAGTCCCCTCCATCTCCCTCTCTTTTCTTCCTCCTTAAAACAAACAAAAAATAAATAAACAAAACAACTGAATAAAAACAGAAAACTGAACTTCCTTCCTTACCTTAAAATTAATTTGATCAAAATACAGATCTTCTTTCCACTATTGCAGATAGAGTTTAAAGTGCAAATACTCCTGGATAATGTACCAATTAGTTCACAGATCCTCAGTGCAGGTTAGCATGGAAGGTTGTTGCTGGTAACAGAACACAGGCGAATAAGAGAGAGGACAGTAGGGTTCCACAAAGGGAAACAAAAAGTAATAAGTATGACTGGATTCACCAAAGATGAACTCCACTTACTTTCGCTTTCTTTGCAAAGAATCAGCCACGTTTGAATACACAGTTGCTAAAGCTGAGTTATCATTAACCTGGAGAGAAATTTCATGGTGCATGTTTTATTGTTCTCATTTTATTCCTAATTTCAAACTGAGATCCACTGCCAAGTAACTTTTCTTTCTCCTTCAATAATTACCTGAAATCCAAACTTCTACGTGAAGTTTTCAGTGATTAAGTCATATAAAGAAACAGTCTTGAGCCATAATCAGTCAGAGCAGTTATCCATTTTAGATGAGTCATCTGAATAATAAATGTAAAAAAAATCCTCCTCAATAGCACTTCTAGCCTGAATTTTTTTCCATAATTGCCTTAATCCCTCAGCACAATTACTAAATGTCCACACACTTCTTTTACAATTTTACAACCTAAATCGCTTGCTCTTGCTCATCAGCTTTGCCAATTAATAGTATGGTAAATGCACCAGGGTAGCTTACTTGAAAGGAATGCTAAAGTGAATTCTTGTAAATGGCTAATAAACGTACCTTAAATGACATTTAGGAAGTTTAAGGGTTTTTTTTTTACTGTAAACTTGCATTTCTGTCTAGACTGCATTCATCCTATGACACTGAGGTTCATTAGTGCCAACAATAGCAGAATTAATAATGGTAATAATAACTACCCATTCATTTAGCCCCACATGTGGGGTTGTTGCTGTGCTAGGCTTTTTTTGTACCTTGTCTCATATTTAACACTTCAAACAAGGCTGTAAGCTATTTTTCTCTCTATTTTAAACTGCAGACCATCTGGACAAATCAGTTATTTCTTGGATGAATATATTTCACCTATTGTCTTTCAAAATTCCTGACTTATTTAAACAATAAACTCTGTGGAAGCAGAGAACATCCAGCATCCTTACGTCATTGAAGGAAAGCAAAGGTATGCTATTTCAGGAAATTTTCTTAATCACAAGCTTTAAAATTTAGGGAAATTACTGTTCATGAAAAAAACTAAATAAAGTATAAAGGAACAGAGAAAATTCAGTCAAACAAAGTTGTTTTTAGTTTTATTTTGATAATAAACATTAATGACTTTAGTTATTTCTATATATCAATGCTCACGTCTCCTCATCTACAAAAACATGGGATTATTACTCAATATTCCTTTCATTTCTGTATGAAAGAAAATATTAACTAGCAAATTCAGCATAAACTTATAATGAAGAGGATTACTCTGTGGCAGAAACTAAAATTGGCTACCAACGGTCATTTTGCACTCTAATTTCTTGCTAACAGATTCCCGATTTTGTTCTGCAAAACTCTGACCAGTTCCAGAGGGAATTTTGACTGAGTATAACCAGTCTTGGCAAATGGGTTTCCTTTGCCAAATTTTCACTTTTCCAAACCTCCCTTGCCACTAGGAGTGACTATGTGACCCCTCTGTCCAATTAGATATCGTAATGAAGGAAACAATCTTGTAGGAAAGAATCTTGAAGGAAAATCTTGAAGGAAACAATAATTGTAGCCTCCGCATATACTACCACCCACACACTGTCTCAGAGGCCATGGAACAGAAAGAATCAAAGACCAAATTAAAGTGTTCTAGTCACAGGGATTATTAAAATCAAGTTAAAATACAGTGAAAAGCAAAGGGGAAGAGGTAGAAAAAGTTAGGATAGGATACAGAAAGCTGAAAGGATTGCATGTTCTCAATCTTGGAAACACAGTGTTTATATGTCCTCTTTCTTTCTCTGCCATATCAGTTTTTCCCATTGATGGTGCAGTTACTAGGACTAGAGTTGAGATTCCAGCAGTGTGGCCCACAGATAGAAGGTGCTCTGAGCCAAAGATACTTGCTCTATTGGAGAGAAACAGGGACAAGTACACATGGCCAAAGCAGTGTCTTAAAAATCCTGATGAATAGTCAATTGATTTATTTGTGTGTCTTGGCCACAGTGGTTATTACCAATGGGTAACTTCATATCAGGGGGCAGTGATGGCTCAGTGGTAGCATTTTCACCTTTCATGCAAAAGACCCAGGTTTGATTCCCAGTCAGTACACCTCATGAGCAGCCAGTACCTGTCCATCAGTGGTGGCTTGTGAGCTGTTATGATGCTGAACAAGTTTCAGTAGAGCTCCCAGATTAAAGCAGACTAGGAATGACCAGGCCATCTACTTTTGAAAATCAGCCACTTGAAAACCATATGGATCACAGCAGGTCATTCCACAGCCAAACACGGCGAAGGCACAGAACCAAGCAGCATTTTGTTTCATTGTGCATGGAGTCACCATGAGTTGGGCAGCTACTCCACAACAGCTAATAACAACAGCAAACTTCATTTAAGACCTCATGAAAATTAGGTGCCTGCATATTTTGTGACTCTTGCACATTCAGTCTCATGTATATTTGCTGTTGTTAGGTGCTGTTGAGTTGGTTCTAATTCATAGCAACCTTATATACAATGGAACAAAACACTGGCCGGTCTTGCATCATCCTCACAATTATTTCTCTGTTTGAGCCCATTTTTGCAACCAAGATATCAGTAAGTCTAGTTGAGGGCCTTCCTCTCTTTCACTGACCCACTCCTTGACCAAGCATGATGTTCATCTCCAGGGACTGGTCCCTCCTGATAACCTGTCCAAAGCATGTGAGACAAAGTCTTGCCATGCTCACTTCCAAGGAGCATTCTGGTTGTACTTCTTCCTTCTTTTGGCAGTCTATGGTATATTCAATATTCTTCACCAACACCATAATTCAAAGGCATCAATTCTTTTTCAGTCTTCCTTATTCATTGTCCTACTTTTGCATGCATATGAGGCAATTGAAAATACTATGGATTGGATTAGGCATACTTTAGTCCTTAAAGTGAAATCTTTGCTTTTTATCACTTTAAAGAGGTCTTTTGCCACAGATTTGCCCAATGCAATATGTTGTTTTATTTCTTGACTGCAGCTTCCATGGGCGTTGATTGTGGATCCAAGCAAAATGAAATCCTTGACAACTTCAATCCTTTCGCCATTTATCATGATGTTGCTTACTAGTTCACTTCTGAGGATCTTTGTTTTCTTTATGTTGAGGTGTATATTTAGTATATCATAAATATTACACAGATGCCTCATGAGGATTAGGCATTCTTGGTCCATCCAATCTTTTCTATCTACATTTAACATACATATGCTCTACGTACTAATTACTTATCTAATAAGTAACACATCCTCTGAATTCTGCCTATGTTTAACAAATTCTTTGTTTTTTAGTTATTTATCTATAATTAAAATATCTTACAAGGTTTTGCCTATGTTTACAAACTACAAACTTAATCTTCTAAGAGAGTTGAATATTCTCAAAAGTACACGCACATTTCAGAGATAAGGAAAAATGCTTGAGGGCGTATGGGATATATATATATATATATATATATATATATATATATATATATATTTGTTTGTTTGTTTGATAGAACTACACCTCATATTTTCTACATGCTAACTTCTTTCCAGCTTGGGATGCTGTTATATGGAAAGGACTCTGAGGGCTCTGAGAGCCATCTTGCTTCTATGATGATGAAAAGCCAACATGCTGAAGACACAGGAGTTGCAGGTTGGAAAAAATCTCTGTGCCCTTGATGACATTTTTGAGCCACTGCATGAAATCTGGACGTGCTCACTCTAGACATTTTTTAAAGTGAGTGATACACGCCCTCCTGATCTCAGTCATAATTGGATGTTCTTTTAGTTTCACTCAAACATGCCTGTTTGAAAGGCTTGTCATCACCTCTCACACACAAGTTTTCCGTCAAAGTAACCAAAATTATAACTAACAAAGTGTTTGAAACTTTTTCTTAAACAAACCAAAAAGAAAAAAAAAAAGGTCTGAGAAAAGATGCACAAGTATTCTTCAAGACGTATCTTATAAATACTTTAGCATATGTAAAGTTTTCAGAAGCAGCCAGTTCTTCATTCTCCCCTATATATAACATATATATATACGTGCGTGTGTGTACCAAGTTAACACTATCCCTGTTATGTTTTATTATCATACGAGTGCATATACTCACATACACATATATTTACACATATTTAACCAATGAATATATGTTCCATTCTTTGGAGAAAGATATATATCTCCATATATATATATATATATATGTATGGAAACCCTGGTGGCATAGTGGTTAAGAGCTATGGCTGAACCAAAAGATGAGCAATTCAAATCCACCAGGTGCTTCTTGGAAACCCTATGGGGTAGTTCTACTCTGTCCCATAGCATAGCTAGGAGTCGGAATCATTCAATGGCAACAGGTTTGGTTTGGTTTTATATATATATGTGCATGTATGTATGTATATACTACAGATAACACTTTCCCACCAATTATTTATTTCATATATACATGTTGTTGTTGTTAGTTGTCATTGAGACAATTCTGATTCATGGAAACCCATATGTGTAGGGTAAAATTTCTTCATAGTGTTTTCAAGGCTATAACCTTTAGGAAGCAGATTGCCAGGCCTATCTACCGAGGTGCCTCTGGGTGGGTTTGAACCTCCATCTTTTTGAGTAGTAGTCAAGCACTTAACCATCTGCACCAGCAAGGGACTCCTTCATATATATATTATTTTACTGTGTTATTACACACACACAAAGCAAATAAAATAATTGTATCCCAATTATTTATTATATTTTTATGTGTGTGATAGCATAATAAATAGTTAGGATAGTGTTAGCTTGCCTGAAGGAAATATACGTACTATGTCTTCTTTTCCTCTATCCTGGAACCCAACACAGTGCCTGATATCATAAGTGCTCAATTAAGGGCCTATATGATTGCTTTTGTTAGATTTTTAAGAAAATGTTAAAGTCAATTTCAGCATGATCATTAAGAAAAGGTAATAAAGAATTGGGTTAAAAAGAAACCTATATAAAGTCATTAAAAAGAAAAACTATGAGGAAAATTAATGTCATTTATCTGTAAAAAGTATTAAATGTTTAGCTTCTTATTTCAAATAGTACTGTTACCTAAGAAATAATATTGCAATAATGACAGCTGATTCCACAAATAAATAGCTATGACAGAAAAATGTCTTCATTGGTGTAACTCAAAAGGTCCTCTAAATGTTCAAGTGTTGTCTCTGCTTCTCTTCGATTTTGAAAATTGAGCCAAAAGTCTTTAGAGAAAATAGTAGAGTGGTACTCAGTTTTATTAGGAGAATACAGCTACTTCTAGTCTAAAATAGTTTAGCGATATACATATATGGATGGAAATTTACATATGAATAGGAATTTAAAACTTCCTGTTAGAAGTTAGTGCACTGATGAATTGAAGAGAAAATTAAATAAAGGACAGTAAACTATAGGAGAAAAATGTGCTTCCAAGGAATGTAGGAGGCATTAGTCTATAGCTGAGTCATGGATTGAGAACATGGAGGTTTGTTTTCCAACTAGGGCACCAATTAAAAACGAAACCTTGGTTTTCTTGTGTTTGGTTTCCTAATACCTCTTCCTTCTCATCTTTCTGTAACAGATGCCACTTTTCAAGCAACAGTTATCATCCAATGTGGGGCATGTGACCCATCCTGGACCTATAATAATCCCTGTCTTGCTGGGAAAGGCAGTATAGACAAGAAGTTAAGAGGGATATGGATGGTTTTGTATCCTGCTTCTGACACTTATTAGCTGTTTAACTTTGGGAAAGTAGTTTAATTTCTTGGTGTTTCAGTTTCTTCACCTGGAAAGTCTGAATGAGCTAGCAAACAATAAGTGTAGAATAGCGTTCTTGTATATACCAAAAAAAAAAAAAAAACCCGTTGCCATGGAGTTGATTCTGACTCATAGAGACCCTATAGGACAGAGTAGAGTTGCCCCATAGGTTTTCCAAGAAGTGGCTGGTGGATTCGAACTGCCGACCTTTTTTGGTTAGCAACTGTAGTTCTTAACCACTATGCCACCAGGGTTTCCACTTGTATATAAGTGTTCAGTAAATATTAATAAAAGAATAACAAATAAAACAAAATTCCTAATTAATCTCCCTGAAGCCAGAGTGATATTTTAAATGATAAAAAGTTAAAAATGTAAGTCACTTCAACATCGGAGAGGCTAGAGAAAACAAATGTTTCCTATTTCTACTGCTAAGTACAACTAAACACTTTGAATATTATATATAAAACAAACATAAGACTCTGAAAGGTAAAAACGCAGACAAACTAGAGATCTTGGAATCTGAGGAACAATACAACGGTGAATTCATAGGATTTTCTTGTTGCTCCACATACCCTAGACTGGATACTGGAGAATCTGGCAATCCAGAACTATTAATGGTAGCATAAAAAAGATTTCCAACAAAATATGCTCTCTCTAACCAAAGGACAGCAAAGGGGAAAGCTAACAAGACAAAAAACTTTCAGACAGTAACTGCTCTTCTGTAGTCAACACCACTGGTTTTGCTTTTCTAGAGAACCCAGCAAAAAGGTTTCCATCAAAAAGCCTGATTTCCATCCCTCCCCAGTATTAATGTGGTTCCCCTTCTTCTTCTGGGGTGGCATCAGAGAAGACCAAGGAATGAGGCAAGGCATTTACCACCACTAAACATTACCAGTCCTGCCCCATAGTATCAGTGGAGGCCACATGGGGAGCGATAATGAGGCACTCCTACTCCTGCCAGTTAGGAAAGTAACAGCAGAAGCCTAGTGGGGAGCCAGAACTTCTATCACACTCAATAGTAATGAGGATATCCCTAACTTGTGTGTCAACAGAGGCTGACTGTGAAATCTTGAATTCTAACCTTAACTAGAAATAATAAGGTGACATCTCCTCTTTCCCCTACCAGACGGTGTCACAGGAAGCTAGATAAGAAAAAAGGTTTAAATAAGATCTAGAGCCTCATTACATAATACTCAAAATGTCCAGGTTTCCATCAAAAATCACACATTGTGTTGATGATAAGGAAAATCTAAATAAGAATGAAAAAATCCATGCAATATCTGGCAACACTCACGTAGCAGAGATGTTGGGGGATTGGGTCTTTTGAGTAATTATGTATGCTTAGAGGATGTATAGGGACTGCCTTGGTGTTGGATAACTGGTCCCTGGACAATTAGCACAGGTGCATAGTGGCCCAGGGGTGTGAGACTCTGATAAGAAGAGTGGTTGGAGAGTGAATTTAATTAGCTTCTCAAGAACAGAATCTAACTACCATCGCCTCAATATAGGGCCAAGAGCATTTGAAGGAAAAAAAAAAAAAGCTATATTATAATTGATCCCTTAATGTCTAGATATTAATTTTGAGCTTGATTATGTTGATTATTCAATGGCCTGAATGGTGGAGAATACTTCCAGAGAATAGGGCATAATTTGCCCTAAACAGTGTAGAAAATATTTTATTATGATAATTAAAAGAAGGAAAACAAGGAGAAGTATAAAAAATGTTTGTAGATTGGCTTATAATCAATTTCTCCATTTACATGTACGAGTCAAGAAAACAAACAATATTTTGGTGGAGTTTTGAAGTATGTTACGAGCTCTGTGTTTTCATGACAGTAATATCTTGGTGTATTTCTGGTGTCAAGGCAGCAAGTGTAGCAGTTATGTTGTTGGAGGGTACAAACTGATAGTTCAGTAAGTTATATGCAAACATTAATTGTATTCGTTTATAACCCAGGGATGAGTAGTAGTGGTGGTTGTGGTCGGAGATACAAGGCAAGAGGTTATGGCTGAGAGCTGGAGCAAGGGAGAAAGAAAGCAATGGGGAGTGAGGATTCCTTTCCTCAGGGGATGAAGGTGTGGAATGACATGAGGCACTTGCCTCCTTGGGAAAGTAATAATTTCTATTAATTTTAGAGTGGCACATATAGTAGTAACCTTTATAAGATTTTTCTTTAAGCACAGGAGTATAAAGAGTGTATATTTTGACAGAAATCCCAGAAGTATACCAGGATCATGAGATAAGAAAACAGCAAGCTCAAGAAATACCAAAATATTAGCAATGAAAGCCTTATGGATAACAACATAATATTGTCTTATATAGTGCTGGAAGGTGATCCCCCTGGGTTTGAAGTCACAACACAATAGCCACAGCAATGGATTCAGACATGTCAATCATCATAAAAATGATGCAGGACCTGGCAACATTTTGTTCTCTTATACATAAGGTCACTGTAAGTTGGAGCTGACTCATTGCAACTAACAATAACAAGGGACACTGCCAACCGATATATGGTGCTGTTTTTCCCATTTATGAAAGAATACAAGAATTGAAGTAGTAGTGGTATCTCTTACTATTATATTTAATGACTCCAGATTCATAGCTAGACTATTTAGGGAGGGATTTGTTTGCACTGGAGGTTGACTGTTTCTATATATTTCAAGTTTTTTTAATTTTGTTTTATTTTTTATATAATTGACCATATCAAAGAGAAGCAATATGGTAAATTAGGATGAAATACAGTTTTGGATTTAAAGAGGTATGATTGGCTCATTTATAATCTACATGGTTTTAAAGAAGCAACCAAGCACTCACCACTGCGCCATCAGGTCTCCTTAAGCTCTTATAATACAAGGTTTTCTTAACTTACAAAAGGTGTAATTAAAGCCAATCATCTATCTATCTATCTGTAAGTCTGTCTGTCTGTCCATAGTCTCTGACTGGCACAAAAGGTTAAGCACTTGACTATTAACAGAAAGTTTGGCAGTTTATACCTACTCAAGATGCCTCAGAAGAAAGGCCTGATAATCGGTTTCTGAATGGTCACAGCCTTGAAATTCTGTGGAGCAGTTCTACTCTGCACACATGGAGTCACCATGAGTCAGAATCAACTAGACAGCATCTGGTTTGGGTTTTTTGGTATATATATGTCACAAACCGTGTTTGAAACATAGTAGTCATTTTAAAATCATAATGAAATGTGCAAAGACTTGGAGATGAATAACTAAAAGGGAAGAACACAGATGGCATTTCTCAAGCTGAAGGAACTGAAGAAAAAATTAAAACTTCAAGTTACAACATTGAAGGACTCTATGGGCAAAATATTAAACAATGTAGGAAGCATCAAAAAAAGATGGAAGGAATGCACAGAGTCACTAAACCAAAAAGAATTTCAGGAGGTAGCATACGATCAAGAACAGATGATACTGAAGGAAGAAATCCAAGCTGCACTGAAGGCACTGGCAAAAAACAAGGCTCCAAGAATTGACGGAAGACCAATAGAGATGTTTCAACAAAAGGATGCAATGCTGGAAGTGCTCACTCTTCTATGCCAAGAAATTTGGAACACAGCTACCTGGTCAACCACCTGGAAGAGATTCACGTTTGTGCCTATTTCAAAGAAAGGTGATTCAACAGAATGCAAACATATGGAACAATATTATTAATATCACACGAAAGTAAAATTTTACTGAAGATAGTTCAGAAGCATTTGTAGCAATATATCCACAGGGAACTGCCAGAGATTCAGGCTGGATTCAGAAAAGGATATGGAAAGAGGGATATCATTGCTGATGTCAGATGGATTATGACTGAAAGCAGAGAATACCAGAAAGATGTTTACCTGTGTTTTATTGACTATGCAAAGGCATTCGACTGTATAGAGCATAAGAAATTATGGATAACATTGTGAAGAGTGGGAATTCCAGAACACTTAATTGTGCTCATGAGGAACCTGTCCATAGACCAAAAGGCAGTTATTCAAGCAAGGGGATACTATAAGGTTTAAAATCAGGAAAGGTATGCGTGTTTAGGTTGTATCCTTTCACCATACTTATTCAATCTGTATGGGGAGCAAATAATCCGAGAAGCTGAACTATATGAAGAAGCACAGGGCATCAGGATTGGAGGAAGACTCATTAACAACCTGCTGTACGCAGATGCCTATCAGTTTGTCCTACTGTGGTGGCTTGCATGTTACTGTGATACTGGAAACTTTGCCACTGGTATTTCAAATACCAACAGGGTCACCCTTGATGGACAGGTTTCAGTGGAGCTTCCAGGCTAAGACAGACTAGAAACAAGGAACTGGCAGTTTACTTCTGAAAAAATTGGCCAGTTGGACAACTTATGAATAGCAGCAGAACATTGTCTGATATAGTGCCGCAAGATGATCCCCTCTGGTTAGAAGATACTCAAAAGACGACTGGGGAATAGTTGCCTTCCCAAAGTAGAGTCACCTTTAATGACGTGGATGGAGTCAAGCTTTTGGGACCTTTATTTGCTGATGCGGTACAACTCAAAATGAGAAGAAACAGTTGCAATCATCTATTAATGATCAAAACATGGAATGTACAAGGTATGAATCTAGGAAAATTGGAAGTCTTTAAAAATGAAACACATAAAGATCAATATCCTAGGCATTAGTGAGCTGAAATGGACTGGTATTGGCCATTTTGAGTCAGACAATCATATGGCCTACTATGCTGGGAATGACAAATTGAAGAAGAATGATGTCACGTTCATTGTCAAAAAGAACATTTCAAGAGCTACCCTGAAGTACAACACTGTCAGTGATAGGATAATATCCATACACCTACAAGGAAGACCAGTTAATATGACTACTATTCAAATTCACACACCAACCTCTAAGGCCAAAGATGAAGAAATTGAAAAATATGGCCTTGGTGATAGAAATGACGCAGGAGATATCACAATAGAATTTTGCAAGACCAAGCCACACTCAGAAGAGGCCTTGGAATAAGGGATATCATTGCTAATGTCAGATGGATCTTAGCTGAAAATAGAGAATACCAGAAAGATGTTTACCTGTGTTTTATTGACTATGCAAAGGCATTTGACTGTGTGGATCATAACAAATTATGGATAACATTGTGAAGAGTGGGAATTCCAGAGCACTTAATTTGCTCATGAGGAACCTGTCCGTAGACAAAGAGGCAGTCGTTCAAACGGAACAAGGGGATACTGCATGGTGTAAAATCAGGAAAGGTGTGTGTCTGGGTTCTATACTTTCACCATTCTTATTCAATCTGTATCTGAGCAAATAATCTGAGAAGATGGACTATATGAAGAAGAACAAGGCATCAGGACTGAAGGAAGACTCATTAACAGCCTGTGATATGCAGATGACACAACCTTCCTTGCTGAAAGTAAGGAGGACTTGAAACACTTATTGATGAAGATAAAAGACCA
The DNA here is from genome assembly GCA_030035585.1 of Dugong dugon. Classification (NCBI taxonomy): domain Eukaryota; kingdom Metazoa; phylum Chordata; class Mammalia; order Sirenia; family Dugongidae; genus Dugong; species Dugong dugon. The sequence goes on along the minus strand of CM057477.1, from coordinate 42,470,312 downwards.
CAGCGTTCAGAATGGATTATACCTCAGAATAAAGAAAACAAAAATCCTCACGACTGGACCAATAAGCAACATCATGTTTAACAGAAAATATTGAAGTTGTCGAGGATTTCATTTTACTTGGACCCACAATCAACGCCTTTGGAAGCAGCAGTCAAAAAAATCAAACGATGCATTGCATGGGGCACACCTGCTGCAAAAGATCTCTTTAAAGTGCTAAAAAGCAACAATGCCATTTTAAAGACTAAGTGTGCTAGACCCAAGCCATGGTGTTTTCGATCACCTCACATGCATGTGAAAGCGGGACAGTGAATAAGAAAAACTGAAGAAGAATTGATGCCTTTGAATTAAGGCATTGGTGAAGAATATTGAAGGTACCATGGACTGTCAGAAGAATGAACAAATCTGTCCTGGAAGAAGTACATGCAGAATGCTCATAAGTGAGGATGGAAGACTTTGTCTCATGTACTTTAGACATGTTATCAGGAAGGACCAGTCCCTGGAGAAGAACATCATACTAGGTAAAATAGAGGGTAAATGAAAAACAGGAAGACCCTAGATGAGATAGGACCAGGCAGTGTTTCGTTCTGTTGTACACAGGGTCACTATGAGTCAGAACTGACTTGATGGCACCTAACAAAAACAACATATGCAAATGACACAACCTTGCTTGCTGAAAGCTAAGAGATCTTGAGGCACTTACTGATGAAGATCAAAGACCACAGCCTTCAGTATGGATTACACTGCAACCTAATGAAAAAAAAAAAAAAATCCTCAACTGGGCCAAGAAGCAACATCATGGTAATCAGAGAAAGGACTGAAGTTGTCAAGGATTTCATTTTAGTTGAATCCACAATCAATGCCCATGGAGGCAGCAGTCAAGAAATCAATTGGGCAAATTGATTGCATTGGGCAAATCTGCTGCAAAAGCTCTCTTTAAAGTGTTAAAAAGCAAAGATATCACTTTAAGGACGAAGGTGCTCTTGACTCAAGTCACAGTATTTTCAATTGCCTCATATGCATGCGAAAGCTGGATAATGAATAAGGAAGACTGAAGAATTGATGTCTTTGAATTACAGTGTCGGCAAAGAGTATTTAGTACACCATGGACTGCCAGAAGAACAAACAAGTCTGTCTTGGAAGGAAGTAGAGCCAGAATACTCCTTAGAACCGAGGATGGCGAGACTCCATCTCACCTACTTTGGACATGTTATCAGAAGGTACCAGTCCCTGGAGAAGAATATCATACTTAGTAGAGAGTCATTGAAAAAGAGGAAGACCCTCCAGAAGATAAATTGACACAGTGGATGCAACAATGGTGTCTTAGGCTGGGTTCTCTGGAGAAGCAAAACCAGGGAAGTATCTCTATATACATAGGGATGGAGAGAGAAAGAAGTGGGGATTATATCAAGGAAATGTGTCACAAAGTTGTAGATACTTGAAATTTCCAAGTCTATGGGTCAGGCTGGAAGCTTCTCCCAACTCATTTAGCTGCAGGGGCTGGTGAACCCAAGATCCAGATTACGAAGGCTGACTAATCCCAAAGTCAGCAGGTAAGCTGCTAGCTCAAGTCCCAAGAACCGGAGGTCAGATGAACAGGAGCCAGCTGCAGGATCCAGAGAGAGCAAAAGCCTACAAGCTGTGCCAGAAAGTCCATCTATATTGGATTCAAGCTGCACCTCTATGGAAACTGCCTTTCAAATGATTGGCTAGTCACAACAGATTCCAGCATGGAGGCAATCACATTGTATCAGATCTCATCATGGAGATGATTACATCATTACATGACTGCCAAACTACATCATAACTGCCAAACCACTGAGAATCATGGCCCAGCCAAGCTGACACAACCTTAAAAATCACAAATGCAATCATGAACATTGCAAAGATTGTGAGTATGGCGAAGGACCAGGCAGTGTTTTTTTCTGTTGTACATAGAGTCACTATGAGTCGGAACCAGTTCAAGGGCACCTAACAACAGCGACAATATTTTGTAAGCCATGCTTGGAACATAGAAGTCATTTTAAAATAATTGCCTAATATTGTATAACTTTCCCTACATTTTACTTAGTACACTTTGAAACATACTCATTAAATATTAGGCTGCTAAAAATATATGTCTTCTGATATATTTTCAACTTGAAGTTACAAAAGTGCACTCCTATTTTCAGACATGTTCATAAATGAGAGTAAGTAGACAGAAAAAATGAAGAAAAATAAAATGTGAATGGTATACAAAATTTATTGAGCATCTACTGTGAGCCAAAATCACTGAATATGTTACTTAACTTAATCCTTAGAGTAAAAAATGAGGTAGCATTCTCACTTTGCATCAAGATCCCAAAAACTATAGAGTAATTTTTTTTTTAGCCATAGTATCTGACCATCTAAAAGACGTCAAGTTCTTCAGAATTCCTGGGTCACATTTTGATTTAAGCTTACTTAAAATGCCTTGAGTTCTCATCCCATCTAAAAGCAGGATTCAATATCGTTCCTTATCTTCACTCATTGCCATCCTCCAAGGATTATCTTCTCTTAAAATAATTTGGATAAAAATGTTACTTTCTTTTTCTGAGTCATTCCAGGTAGCAATTTTTCTTGTTGTTTGTTTTTTCCATCACTACCTTTGGGATCTGTTTTCTGTTCTGATGTCAGTCACATAAACCTCTTTTATCTTTCCCTATACTTCCTATATATCGTCCCCTATAGTCCCTGTGGAAACCCTGGTGGCATAGTTGTTAACAGGTATGGCTGCTAACCAGAAGGTCAACAGTTTGAATCTACCAGGTGCCCCTTGGAAGCCCTACAGGGCAGTTGTACTCTGTCCTATAGGGTCACTATGAGTCAGAATCGACTTGATGGCAATGGGTTTGGTTTGGTTTGGTTTTTACAGCCCCTATAGTTTGGAGCCCTGGTGGCAAAGTGGTTAAGAGCTCAGCTACTAGCCAAGAGGTCAGCAGTTTGAATCCATCAGCCACTCCTTTGAAATGCTATAGGGCAGTTCTATTCTGTGCTGTAGGGTAGCTATCAGTCAAAATCGACTCAATGGCAAAAGGTTTGGTATTTTTGGTATAGTTCCTGTAAAATTAGGATATTGTAAAACACATATTTTACTGAAGAATTAGGGTTAATGAAGAATGTGTTATGAGTATAGAGTTATGATACTTACTCAAGCTGTTGTGACAACCCCAAAATTTCAGTGGCTTTACACAATAAGCCACAGCTCTCTTCAGAGTCATAGGAGTTGGGTGGGTCTCCTGGGTGACTCTCCTCCAAGATACATTTTGAGAGCCAGATTCCATCTACTTCACTGCTCCATTGACCCCTGGAGCACCCTGTACCTCATCCACGACATCATCCAGGAAATACTCTTCATTCAGCTGCCCAAAATGTAAAGACGAGCTTAAGGATGGCATAGAACACTTTATAGCCAGCATCAGAAGTAGTATACATCACTTCCACTCTCATTCCAGAACCAGCCACATGCCTATCTTAAGTCAAAGGAAGACTGGAGAATACAGTTTTGAAGTGTCCCCAGGGAGAGAAAACATTTGGTAAGTATCTAGCTAGTTTGTTCCACTCAGAGTAATTATGGAAAGTAAATGAAACAAGCAAAAGTACAACATTAGAAAACACTATTCTATGTGATATGTTCTACACGTAATATAGACTTTCATTGGCTAAATGCTTTGTGATCTCTGGACCCCACCAAGTTTCTAGGACCTTATTCTTGTTAGCTTCTTCCCATTTCCCTACGACACCAGCCACCATTTTCAAAATTTATGTAACCATTTTTATGAAGTCCTTTAACTCTATTTTGCTTAACTTTCTCTCATCTACACTCTGTTCTCACAACAATTGGTAAACAGACCCATTAATATTTTTCTGAAACAGAGAAAATATTCTCTCTAAGAATAATTTTTTTATATCCTCCTAACCCAACTAACTCAAACTATAGATAGCTTTCAAAATAAATGAGTTTTCTTCCTGTCACAGAATCTTTCGAAAACCCTATACTTTCTTTTCGTATAGCAAAAGCTGTTATAAACACTAAGAGATGGCCTGCCAAATGAAAGATATTGACAAAAAGACCAGCTCATCACAGTTGTGACTGTTATTCAGAAATGCTATGTGAATTATGTGAGATAATATATGTTAGTTCCATGTCACAAAGTATGTGTTCAAGAGATCTTTTCATTCTTCCCTTTCTCCTTTTCTAACTTAGCCTTTCCTCTTAGTTCTGATCCTCCCATAATACGCTACTTTGGTTGATTTCTTCAACTTGCATTTATGACCTTCTCTGGAATATTAGGTCTAGATATAGGGTCTGAGTTCTAAGAACACTGGGAGTTAGCAGTCAAAATATGACAAAAATAGTTCTCCTAATTCTGCTTTACTTTAGAGAAATGTAACAATTTAACAATAATATATTCTATATAAATACTCCTCAAATAATGTGCTTCTCTGACTTATTTTATAGTTGATGTTGTTCCTAGAGTGGTAACAGATACTAGAAATATACCTCCAGTGTGGCTTATTATGTAATGAAATTATTTCCTTAGATTAACATAATACACAGTGCTTTAGGTAGGCAAGCAACCCACGTTGCTTTTCATCACTGTTATATACTGATCCAGAAAGACAGTATCAAATATATAATTTAATATTTTTCTGTCTATTAATTACATGTTAATAAGAACTCTTCAAATAAGGAATTTACTTTTCTTTATACCCAACATGGTTTCAGCAATTTACATAATAATAGCTAGACAAAATTACAAAGGCTTCTTTATATGTCTTCTACATTTTGTTTAGTAAATGTTTGTGTAAAATAAATACTAATAAATTACACTAGAAAGAACATTTGAATAGGCATATAGTAGCTGATATCTAAATCTGTCAGACTCTGCTTGTACATAGTTGTGAAAGCAGTTCTTCCAAATCCCCTCTTAGGCTACTGTAAGAAGGGCAGGCCCAAGTTATGAACATTTGTTATTATTATTAAAAAAAAAAATTGCCCTTTCTTTAGCTTCACAGAAATCTCTACCTTTTTCTTGAGAGACAGTATCCAGTTTTATTTCAAAGAGCAAATAAGCACATGTTAAAAGCTGCCCAGAGTCCCTGGATGGTGCAAACTGTTAATGCACTCACCTGCTAACCAAACTGTTGAAAGTTCGAGTCCACCTAGAGGCACCTTGGAAGAAAGGCCTGGGAATCTACTTCCAAAAAATCAGCCATTGAAACCCTAATGGAGCACAGTTCTACTCTGACATACATGGGTTGCCATGAGTTGAAATTGACTCAAAGGCAACTGGTTAAAGGCTGGCTACCCAGACCAAATTTCTAGAAATAATGTAAAAAATATTAAATAATGCATAATTGCACCGGTTAACAAGGAAGAAGACTTTTAGTGTCTCATAACCTATGCAGAATTCTTCAGACATAGAAAGCAGGCAAAACTAGTTCGAAAAAATAATCCATAGCTTAAAGTGTGTGCCAAAGTATACTTCTGCATTTAGGGTCTCATGGAGAGAAATAGCATAAAAGGCAGGAAGAGATGCAGCTGCAGCCAAAAAGGTCAGTAGTTTGGTTACTGCACAGAGGCAGCCAGGAGCGCCCCACAGCCTCCATTGCTAATTTGTGTCAGACAATAGCCATGGAGTCATCTTCCTCCAGGCAGAAACTCATGGTTTTGGATTTTGGATAGTAGAGATACAGAAGTGCCTTAGACAGCTGTTTATACCTAGGAAGAAATGGAGTACCCACACTGTTTGCTTCTAAAGGACTGTGCCGACTGCATACCCCACCTCTCTGCCACTCTCCTGGAAAACAAAAGCTGCAGTACTCCTGGAAGATCTCTATACACAAGCAGGCTAAGCAAAGGATACTATTGACATCTAAGAGAAATCTCACCTAAGAAAGTAAGTACACTGGTAGCCAACACTATGAAGGGGAACCATCTTAGCCAACACAGCACTAACACTTGAGGAATCAAAATTTACAGAGCCAGTAGAAAAGATGATGATTTCCTTTAATTAGAGTACTTGGAAAAGTTAATGGCATGGGGTAGTGTTCTGGTTATAAAAGAAAAACTTCAGATCAGAATTTGGAAAAGTCTATATATACAATCAATTCTATGGTAAATGTAAATGACCATCCTATTGATTAAAATAGGAAAAAAAAATGCAAGTGCATAATATATAACAAAATTTCAAAGAAAATATGTAAGCAAGAATAAAACTTAAGTATCTTTTTTTTTATTTAGATATTTTTTATCACAATATATTAAAATGGGTGCCATTTTCTCAGAAAATAAAGTTTCCAAATTTCAAATATCTTCCCTCTCATTCTCATTCTCAATCAATGATTTTAGTTAACAATGTCATGCTCCTCCAACAAACCCTCTGATCCTTTTTTGTTTGTTGTTGTTGTTGTTGGTTTTTGGCCCTTAGCTTCAGGGTGCTTTAACTTTAAACAGCCAGCAACTGGAGTTCTTTTTCAGAAGCCTGTCTTGGTCTAATGGAGACTGTTTTGAAACAGATGTGTTGGTAATTTGTTACCCCTGGGAAATCTTTAAATATTGAATAATGCATGTGTTTGTATGAAACTTTAGGCCACTTGTCTTTAGTCAGGAAGGACAACTCTTAGGCACAATTATACTCTGGAATTCCCCTACAAGATCAGGCTGAAGATCTACAGGATTGTTTCTAAAATTGCTTTCTTTCTTGGCTTCTTCTTCTTCCCCATTTTCCTTCCCCTTCTCCTTTCATGGTCTCTCCTGAGGGCACTTAATAATTTGGTTGCAAAATATTTATCATCTTAGGTCTTCAGAATAAAAATGACATAGGCAATGACTTTGCTTCTTGGCTATGAAAACTAAAAAATCAGAAGAGAACTTCTGTAAGATGTCACCACATCTACTTATCTGCCTAACCATGCACACTAGGAGTTCTCCTGTTACAACGGGAGGATTGTTGTGTATTCTACTCATGCACGAAATCCCATGTCTTCTTACCTCGTCAAGAATATTGTTTCAGCAAATCTCTGCTTCTCTCCTGCATCATCAGCTTTTTCCTCTCTGATGCATCATTTCCATCAGTATCTGTAATAGACTGAATAGTAGCCCCCAAAATGGTATGCCCACATCCTAACACTAAGACCCTTTGAATGTAGTTTTATCTGAGAAAAAGAAAAAGGGGGGGAAAGGGGAGGAATCTTTGTAGATGTTATTAAGGATCTTTAGAACCAGGCTGAAATCTAAATCTAATGACAAGTGTGCTTATAGGAGACAAAAGAGAAGACACAGACAAATGAAGAGGAGGAAGTAATATGACCATGGAGGTAGAGGTTGGAGTGATACAGTCAAGGAAGTCAAGGAATTCCTGGAGCCAAAAGATGCTTGAGAGGCAAGGAAGGATTCTCTCCAGAACCTGCAGAGGGAGTGCAGACCTGCTGAACTGTGATTTTGGACTTCTGGCCTTCAGAAGTAATGCATTTCTCAAGAGAACAAATTCTGAGAGAGTAAATTTCTATTGTTTTATGGCACCCCGTTTGTGGTAATTTGCTGAGGCAGCCATAGAAAACTAATACAGAATCCAAGCATATTATCTTTCCCTTCTCAAAAAAATACAAAAACAACAAACTTTATCTTAACCTATTTTCTCCTCTAGCTACCATCCCATTTTTTCTCTTTCCTTTACAATGAATATCCTTGAAAGAATTATCTCTATTTGCTGCCTCCAGTTTCTTATCCCTTCTTCTCTCATGAACCTATTCCTATTAGGTTCTTTTTACACATCGCTACCAAGAAACTGCTATTACTGAAGTCACCAATGACCTCAACGAATAGATTCTAAATCCAATTTTCATTTTTCAGTCCTTATCTTACTTGACCTATGAACAGCTTTTGACACCAGGGATCACTCTCTTCTCCCTTAAATAATTTCTTCACTTAGCTTCTAGGGAACTTCACTCACCTGGTTTTCCATCAACCTTACTCTTGCTGCTCCCATTTCCATCTCCCCAATGTCCACGTATTTTGGATTTTCCTAAAAATTGGTCCTTGAATATTATCTTGAAAATATATACATATATGTTTGTGTGTGTGTGTGTGTGTCTGTATATATATGAGATGGTATTTTCACTCCTTAGGTGATTTCATTCAGTCTTGTAGTTTTAAAAACCACCTCTATTCTATGCTCATGATTCACTAATATACATTTCTATTCCAGTCTTCTTCTCTGCACTCCAAATCCATATTTCCAACTATCTACTTATTATCTCTATATAAATACGTAATATTTCTCCCAACTTAATATATCCAAAGTTGAGCTCATGATATCCCTTTTTCCTCCTTCTCTTATGGTATTCCACACCTTAGCCAATGGCAACCTTATTTTTCCAGTCACTTAGGGAAGTCAAAACATTGGAGTCACCTTTCACTATGTCCTCAAACTCATCAGGAAATCCTCTAGGATCTCCTTCAAAATAAATTCAAGATTGACTATTTCTCCCCCAGAGTTGCCAACTCCCTTGTCCAAGCCAATAGTCTCTCTTATCTGAATCACTGAAATAGCTTTGTAAGTTATCCTTCTGTCTTTTTCAGTTACCTGTCAACACGGCAGGCAGAATCATATTATTAAACTACAATACAGTTCACGTTATGTCTCTGCTCAAAGCCATCCAAAGGCTTCCGCCATTACATAAAGGAAAAACAAGGTTTCTTACAATGAACTTGAAGTCCCCACATGATCTAGCTCTTCATTTTTATGGGATCACATCTCCTACTACTGTCCCCCTCTTTTGCTCCTTTTATTTGTTGTGATCGTTTCACAATTTTTCAAATGAGCCAGGCACACTCCCAACACTTGCTCTTTTTTTCTTGATCTTCTCTTTTACTGAACTTTCTCTCCTAGATTGGTTCTTTAACAAAAGACACTTTCTCATTCAAGCCTTCCCTGTCATTCTTATCTAAAATTTCTCTACGTACCTTATTCTTTCTATTTAGCACATTTAAGTATCTCAGGTTCTATATATTTCACTTATTTATTTTGTTTATTGTTGGTGTCTTTCATAAGTTTTGAGGGCCATAGGTCAGTGAAAGGAGCCCTGGTAGTGCAGTAGTTCAAGTGCTCGGCTGCCAGTCAAATGGTAGGTGATTGGAACCTGCCAGTGACTCTGAGGACAGACATGGCAGTCTGCTTCTATAAAGATTTACTGCCTTGAAAACCCTATGTATCAGTTCTGCTCTGTCAAAAAACACCAAAAACAATGATGCCAATCCACATCCAACTGTTAACTTTTAACAAAAATGATCAATTTTCAGGTCACATGGATGGTTAGAGCTCAATTTTGAGTAATTCACCAAATATTTTGTGTTAAAAAATTTACTACCATGAACTATTTAGATTCCCATATTCCTTGATAACAATCTATTTCTTTTTATCAAATGATTTCCCAGTTTTTCAAAGTCATTAGAAATAAGTGTATGTTAGAACATACCATATTTCTATAGTAGCAACTGAAAAAAATCCTAAAGAAGACGTTCTATTTATTTCTTTTTTGTATTATCACTTCAGGGGATTGCCATAATTATTGTGATCTCATTTTTTATTGTCTTCTATCAAAAAATACATAATATTTGATCCCCTTTAAACTAACTAGCAAGAGATTTTGTTGTGTTTTTTTTTTTTTTTTTTTTGCTTTTTCTGTCCAATGCACGAATTTACTTAAATCATTTCTCAAAATTGGGGCTCAAAAACAGTCTTGTTTTTAAAGATTTTAGAAAAAAAATAACTCCTATAGCCCTCTGGATGCTCATTATTTTCTTTTAAATTTAGGACATTGTTTCTTATCTCTTTAACAGCTTCCTCTGGTGTTGATTGAATCCTGTTTTCTAGAGATACACCTGAATTGCTTGATCTGGTAATAATTTTATATCAAAATGTTTCATTAGATATAAATACTTTTTATCATATAATTCTGAAGAAGAAACAATGTTATCTAATGGGAAAATAAATTATGAATGCCAAAATATCTCGATTCTGGTTTTTATTCTTGTTCATTAAGCAGTTACAAAACTTTGAGGGGGGTCATTGACCTCTTTTGGCTCTTTCGTACTCGTTTGTTTTAAGCAACGATTTTTACACGTATGAATTGATTACTTTATTTAGTACAGGCAAGATTGTGGAGAAGGAGTAAGGAAAAACAATGATTTAAAGACAAATACAATTCTCTGGAGAAAGCATACATTTTATAGGTTCAACCCATTTATTGTATGGGTATTCACCCTCAATATTCTTTATTATTAAATTTTTATGGAACAAATATTTGTTAGAGGCTTGGGTGCCTATTATGTATAAGATATTTTGCTAAGTCTTTAAGACACAACGATGAAAGAGATAAACACGGTTACCACCTGCAATCTCTCGATAACATGCATTTTATTTTTCTATAAAAAGGAAAGAAACAGTACATATCCTTCACTTTTCCTCACTTTGACTACTAGAGTTTGCTGAGATGAAAAAGAAAATGAACAGTTCACTAATACAAAATTAAGCTTTTGAATCCATGTTGCAATTTAAAAACTCTTCAATAAACAATATCATCATGGTCTCTGGGTCACCTAGATCTGACCTCTGGTGAGAAAAATTGTAGTGATAGTCCATCAAAGTCCCATACACCCCACACCCAATTTACTCTATTATTAACATCTTGTATATGCAAGCCTGGTGGTGCAGTGGTTAAGAACTCGCCTGCTAGCCAAAAGGTTGTCAGTTCGAATCCACCAGCCACTCCTTGGAAACCCTGTGGTGCAGTTCTCTGTCCTATAGGGTTGCTAGGAATTGGAATTGACTGGACAGCAATAGGTTTGTTTTTTTCTGGTTTTTTCTTTTTTTTTTTTTTGGTTTTTGTAATATTAATATGGCATATACTCACAATTAGTATGGTATATTTCTCACAATTATTGATATTGATATATAGTATTGATAATAAATAGTATCATTAAGTAAAGATGATACTTTATTCATATTTTTTGTTTTTTGTTTTCACCTAATCTTTTTTTATTCAAGGATCCTATATATTCAAGGATACCACATTATATTTACTCATCATGTCTCCTTAGGCTCCTCTTGGCTATGACAGTTTCTCAGACTTTCCTTGTTTTCAATCTCCTTCACAGTTTTGAGGAGTACTGGTCAGGTGTTTTGTAGAATGTCCCTCAATTGACGTTTGTCTGATGTTTCTGTTGCAATAAGACTGGTTTGTTCTCTATATGTTTAATATGGTTAGATCATTTGGTTGTATTCTGTATTCCATCCTTGGAGCTCATGACCTTGTAAATAATTTTTTATGGGTTGCAGCTTTTGGGGAGAGACACCGTAAAGCTAAAGCATCCTTCCCATCATATCATATCATTTGTTTGTTTGCTATCAGTATGACTTATGATGTTATGAGGTAGTGTTTGTCAAGTTTCTCCACTGTAAAGTTATTTTTTTTTTTTCCCTTTCTGTATTGTACTCTTTGGAAGGAAATCACTATGTGCGTTCCACACGTACGGAGTGGAGAGTTATGCTCCATCTCCTTGAGGATGGAATAACTATATATGTTATTTGGAATTCTTCTGTATGGAAAATAGTTTCTTTTCTGCCATTTATTTATAATTTCAATCAGTTGTTCATATCAGTGTGGACTCATGAACATCTGTTTTCTACATTCAGTTATAATCTTATAAAAGTTTAATTACTTTGTTGCTTAAATTCTCCCAACTTTGGCCATTCCTAGCTCTTTCGTTTGGCTCCTGCATCTCCCTTACATACCCTAACAATATAGGTTGGTTGGTTGGTTGCTTGATTTTTTTCAGGACTTCTTTACTTTCTGGTACTACAAGTTGCTCTAGGATCATAGTGTATATTTCTTGCCCAGTCCTAGAATCAGCCATTTCTCCAAGGAGACATGGTTCCTTTTATTGGAGAATGCTAATAGAAACAAATGTCAGGGTACTAGGTATGCTTTTTGTTACTGAGATATCTTGTTTGTGGACCCTCTCAGCTGGCAGAGCAAGGAAAGATATGTAACCATACTAACCAGAATATATATATACATATCTCTAAATATTTTAATGCATAACCGTCTGTATCTACATTAAGTTAACCACGAGTACATAGTGATGTCTCCAACTCTAATCACTCACCATATGAATTTTTTTAGCCTTCTCCTTTCTTTGTAACCTCTCATGCCAATAGTGAGAAACCTAGTTCCCACCATCTGCCGTGCTATCCATTTACTTAATTGTTCAATTCCAGTATGACCATATATAAAAAAACCATTGCCATCAAGTCGATTCTGACTCATAGCAACCCTATAGGACAGCGTAGAACTGCCTCATAGAGTTTCCAAGGAACAGCTGATGGATTCGAACTGCCGAACTTTTGGTTAGCAGCCATAGCTCTTAACGACTGCACCACCATGGTTTTAAACTGGTTAACCTATCCTCCTGTGGAAAACAACTACATCAACTAGTGCACAGTGCTCATGTTTATTTCCTTTTGCTTTTACTCTTAAAAAATTCCACTTATTTCCAAAGTTACTTAGGTTAGCACCTTTTCCTTCCGTTCATTTCAGTGAGGTTGTTCTGTATATGTTTAATATGGTTAGATCCTGTTGTCATATTCTGTATTCCATCTTTGGATACCATGACCTTGTAAATGATTTTTTTTTTAATTTCTATATATTAAGGTACACTCTTTGCGCTCTAAAGTTGTATAGGTTTTGATAAATGCATAGTGCCACATGTTTACCATTACAATATCATTCAAAATAGTTTTCTTGCACTAAAAATTCCTCTGTATTTAACCTATTTAACCCTCCCTCCAACCCTGGCTTGTGTCTTTGGGCTGTGAGCTTCACACATTTTTCTCCATGGTATGGCTTCTCCCCACCAGCCTCTTAACAATCTCTAACTCATTTCCCTGGCTACACTATTCCTGAACTATCCGTTTGAAACTCTCATCTCAGTTTATTTTTTTTCATCTTAGTACAGACAGGAGGGTGGAGATATTTGGAGTGAGAGGAATTCCCTTTTTCCAGCTGGGATAAATCCTTGCAAAATTCTTTCCTCTGGAGAGTACCCCTCTGTCATAGAGAACGCTCAGGGTGTATTTCTCAATGATTCCTCTCTCCCTCCTCCTAGCAGAACAATGTACCATGAGAACCGGTGGGATTCCCACAGAAGTGGTCACCCTCAAGACTGTGGTCCCAGGAATTTCTTATTTGTAAACTAGCTTACACTCAGTCTCTCACATTTGTCAAAATTATCATTTAAGTGTTCCTACTAGTTTATGGTTTCAACAGCTTCTGCTCCAGGTAAGCAGAGCTCAGCTGTGACTCTGGTTTCTCCTGTCTCCATATTTCAGAGTATCTGTTTGCCCTTCCACCTCAGTTCTCTTATGCATCAAAGAAAAATAGTCAGTTTTCAGTTTGTAAGGACCAGATTGACAGCTTCCCAACTCCACATGTCCTTGTAGCTGAAACTGAAAGTTGCTTTGATTTTCATGCAGTGTCAAGGCTGACTCTGTATTGCTGATTTTTATCGTTCTTAAAGACATTTCCTAGAGCTGATGGCTATAAGAGCCTCTTATATTTTAGTTTGATTCTTTTAGAAACACATTTTCAGAAATCTTTTCTGCCATTTAGAGTGGAATTAAAGTTTCTTTACAAAGTTCTGCTAGTGGGAATCATCCCATGAATAACTATTAAAACAAATCATATCTATGTTTATGATATATTTACCTAAAAATCATAGAGAAATGAATGTTTCAATAATTTGAAAAGAATAAGGAAATATTTTTCTTCTTTAATGGGGGGAATTGAGATACAGAGGTTTTTTTTTGTTTTTGTTTTTGTATTTTTTACAATCTTTGTTGCAAAAATGTTTATGCATCTAGAGTGATGATAGAAAAAACAGAAACCTCTTTACTTTTCTTGAAAGTATACAGACTTAGGAATACCCATACAGCAACCTACAATTACCTATTCACAGGTAATCTTGGGCAACACAGATGTTTCAGCTTTCTCGTCTATAAACTGTAGGTGATATAGGTGATGTGGGGCTCTGTGATTAGAATAGAAATCTTATCTCATAAATCTTCAAAAACAGTCCTTACAGTTGATACTCAACTATTATTAATTGTTCCCTTTTCTTTATTCGTTCTTCTTTTGTTTACCAAACCAATTCACATTTTTCTGAGGGACATAAGTTTTTACATTCTCACCTGACTACCTCTGATTTGCCTTTGTGACAAGGCATAGACTACTAGTAGGTAAATAACATGATTTTCAGTTGTTTATATAGTCTGTGAACCATGCACTTAGCATGCATTATCTTATTTAATGCTCTATTTAATCCTCACAATATTCCTGTGTTTACTTTTACAGATGTGGATTAGAACCAATGACCAAAAGAAGTTAACTGTTTCGCCTAAGGCCGTACATCTAGAAAATAAGTTACCTGCAATGCTAACCAAGTTCCATCAGACAGCAATAACTATGGTATTGTATGAAATCTAGAATTTCTTAAAATAAGTCTTTCATATACTAATGATGTCCATTTTCAGAAAATGGTCAGAGAGAGGCTGACCTGCCTGAAACATGAAGACATGGAATTGTATGTTATGAGGTCAGATACGAAGTAGACAGTTTAAGAGCACATTCCAATCCCAAATGCCTACAGAGTCAAGCAAGACAAATATGTGAATCTGAAGTGTAAAAAGGGATAGAAAATGTGTAACCTAGGAAGTGTATGACCACTGAAACCTTTTTACATTGAAAAATTTTTAAATGCTAGTTTGGCCAAACAAATCAAGTCTGTAAGATTAAACTGGCCCATTAGCCCCATTGTAAGTGGCTTAGCATGTTATGTAAGGGGGTTAGACTGTAAAACAAATAACTTCATTTTCTATAGCACCATTTTTTGACTCTGGAAAAAATGCTTCCATGAAGTAGTACTTAGATTGTATATTCTTCAAAGATGCATGGCCCTGGATGTTGAAAAATAATTCCAGAAACCACACTTCTGGTGATTCTAAATCCACACGGTAACTTTTGGAAGAACTGCTGTTAGTAGGTGACTTATGCCATTTTGCAGAGAGAATTAGGAACAAAACAAATATATAAGAAAACTATATCTGTACTAGTAACTTGAAAGAATTATTTGTGTGCTCCTCTGTGGTCAATCTCAATTCAAAATTTAGGAAAAAGCATAGAAAACTGTTAAAAGATGTGCTTCCCCTGACCTGATGAAGACATGTCATGTTCTAATCATTCAAATATCAAAAACAGTTGTTTATTAGAAAACAATTTGTAATGTTTCCTTTATTATAGGACAATAAATTTGCTCTTAGTGTTTTCTTAAGCTAATCAATGTCTAATCTAATCAACTCCTAGGCAACCTTCCCTTCCATAAAATAAGCCTGGATAACTCCTAAATCTCAATCAATAAATCTTTCTCTGTGTGTACATCTGGTATGCTGAGATGCTTGGAGAAAATCCCACCGCTGAAAAATTAGGCCCTTAGTGAGGCCCAGCAACGCTTCTATGCCTCCATAGCCAGCTTTCTTTCCCAATACCAGCAACTGTTTTTAAAAACTTTTATACTCACATTAAACCTCCAAACCTATACCTCTATCCTCAGCCTAAGATTTTACCTTCTACCTCATAAAGAAAATAGGAGTTCTCACATAATACTGGTCAACTTTGTTCCATCTGTAATTAGAAGAGAAATTTAAGCCCCCTTCTTCCATCAGACATACTGAATTCACCCTCCCCTACTAGAGTGACCAATCTACCAGCAACAGAGACCAACACTGAGTCCCTGGTGTGGCATCTTTCCCTGGGGCTACCAGCCAGCTACCTCATGATAGGATGAATATATTGAGCCGCTTTCCTCATGGCAACTGTTGTGTTTTGTTCTTACTAGAATAGTCGCTGACTCTCAATATGAATTTGCTTCCCTTGCATGCAATGCTTCTGCCAAAACTACCATCCATGGACTTACAAAATGCCTCATCTACCACCATGCTATTCTACACAGCACTGCCTTCAATCAATGAACTCACTTCATAGCAAATTAGAAAATATAGTACAGCAATGGGCTTATGCTCATGGAATTCACTGGCCTTACCATTTTCCCCATCATCCTGAAGCTGCTAGCTTAATAAACCAGTGGAATGGCTTCTTAAAAACTAAATTACAACTCCAACTAGGTGGCAATAACTTGCAAGGCTAGGATGATGTCTTCTGGGAGGCTACATATGTTCTAAATTGTTTTTGAATATATGGTACTGTTTCTCTCATATCTAGGATTCACAGATCCAGGAATCAAGGGACAGAAACGGGAGTTGAACCACTCACTATTACTGCTACTGATTCACTCACAAATTTTTTTGCTTCCTGTTCCCGCATCTAGACGAGCTTTGCTCATCTAGAGGTCTCAGTTCCAAGGAGAGTAATGCTTCCACCAGGAGACAAAACAATAATTCTACTGAACTGGAAATTGAAACAGCCACCCAACAACTTTGGACTCCTCATGCCTCTGGATCAACAGGTAAAGAAGGGAGTTACTGTACTGGCAGTTAGTTCCCCTTAATCCCAATTACCTAGGGAAAATTTGACTGCTGTTACAAAATGGAAGTATGGAAGAGTGTGCCTTGAATACAGGAGGTCCGTTAGGGTGCCTCTTAGTAGTACCATGCCCTGTGATTAAAGTCAATGGAAAACTTTTAACAATCCAATTCAGGCAGGACTCCTAATGACCCAGGCCCTTCAGGAATGAAGATTTGAGTCACTCCACCTGGTAAACAACCAAGACCAGCTGAGTTGTTTGCTGAGGACAAAGGGAATATGAAATGAATAGTGGAAGACAGTGGTTATAAATACCACCTATGGCCCTGTGACCAGTTGCAGAAATGATGACTGTAATTATGAATATTTTCTATTTATTATGAATATGTTTATATATTCCCTCTCCTACCGCTTTACTTATCATATGACATAAAATATTATACACCTTACAGTTTTGTATTTAAGCTACAGAATATCAAGAAGAGTGAACATCACACAAGGACTTTGGATCCTCTTCCAGGGAAAGACTTAGTGTATTTTTACTTATACTAAGGATAGTTGTATCATGATAGACGGAAGCACAACTTCCTTACTGTCTTTAATTAGAGACTAAGATATTATTTGGTTTAAGGAGATGTGAATGGATGCCATGTTGACAAGTGGTAGACCATGACAGTTTATTTTATGTGACCATTTGGCTAGGCTATGATGCCTCATAGTTTGGTGAAACACTAGTCTAGATGTTTCTATGAAGATACTTACATGTAATTAACATTTAAATCAGTTAACCTTAAGTAAATAAGATTACCCTCCATAATGTGGTGGGTGTCATGTAATCAGTTGAAGGTATTAAGAATAAGAACTGAGGTTTCCAGAGAGAGAAAGAATTCTGCCTCAAGACTGTAACATATATGTCTGCCAGGGTACCAAGTACGCTGCCTGGCTTATGGGTTTCTGACAGAAGACAGCAGAAATTTCTAGCCTATCACCTGACCTAGGGATTTCAGACACAAAATTTCCAGTCTCCAGCCTGATATCTGACTTAGAAATTTTGGACTTGCTAGCCTTCACAATCCTGTGAGCCAATTCTTTAAAATTAATCAATCACTCATGCTTCAATCTCTCTCTATTTATATAAATCCTTTTGGTTCTGTTTCTCTGGAGAACCCTGACTACTACATTCCCTAAAGGCAAGCACCATCCTGATTTATACTTCTACAGATTAATTTTATCTGCTTTTTATTCTTCATAAAATAAAACCACACATTAGGCACTCTTTTGTGTCTGTCTTCTTCTTACGTTACATTGTAAGTCACTCATTTTGTTGCAAATAGGAATACCTTCAATCTTAAGAGCACTTTTGAAGAATATTTAAAATGCTTCAACTATTTGGCCTTTAAAAAAGCTTCTATCACATAATTGTGCATGTCTTTTAGTGAAAATATGTACTCATTTCTTGAGAGTATATACCTAGGTATTGGACTGCAAGTTATGCATACAATCAGCTTTAACAGATACTGTCAGACATTTTTTGAAGTTTCACCAATTTACACTCCCCACGGCAATATATCTTTGCAGTTGCTCCATATCCTTACCAAAATGTAGTATTGCAAATGTGTTAATTTCACTCATACTTATAGTATGCAGTGACTTCTCGGTGGGTTTGTTTTGCATTTTTTTCTGATGACAAATGAGGCTGGACTCGTATTAATATGCTTATCAGCTATCTTTGTATCTTCTTTTGTGAAGTCCAGTCCATGTCTTTCCCCATTTTTCTATTAGTTTGGTTGTCTTTATCCAATTGAGTTCTTTTATTGTTGCATAGTTTTACTTTTCAAATCATATTGAGAGACATATGCAGTAACAAAGTCTTCATTTCCACAAGCTGCTTCTGAGTTTTACCACTTTTGCTACATGTAACACAAACAAGGATACCACTAGGCAATTTCAACAATGAGAATGTTCCGATTAAATACTTGCCCATTCAAAGAGGGCGGAGAAGTGAGAAAGTAAGAGGAGAAAAGAAAATAAATATGTAAGGAAAATTGGAAACAAATCAAAATGAATCTAGGGAAATAGGGGTCTGTAGAAAGAGTAGAATGGTGTGAATAGAGACAGCCTGTCACTTGAGGGAAGGAGATAATTATGCCTAACTTTGTTTCCAAATAGACTACCTGTTCCTTGAGGAAAAGCAACCTGCTACCTCCTTCCTTCATTCCACATAGCCCCCGCTCTGTTCTGTTTACAGTGGTCACTGAAAAATGATATTGACTCACTGACTAAGTAATCCAGCAGCATAAGTAGAGGTCTTCTCTTGCTGAATTGCCTTTAGGTATGAATTAAAATGTAAACCTGTAAAATATCAATAAAGCTGATATAAAACTTTTTGTTCCCAAAGATAGAAAGCAAAAAGAGCATGGCCTTAGGGTAATACACTATGCCTAAAGGCTAACCGAGTCTCCTGCCACGTATTATATTGGAGTGTTAGTACATTTTGTCTATTAGAAGAATAGTGCCCTTGGGATTTTACAGGGTTTTGAACATAAATCCTTAGGCAGCTCAAATTTTAGTTGATGCAGAAGTATATACCATGGCTCTAATACTTATGAGTGGGACAAAATACCAAATCTTTTCTTGAGATGCCTAATGTGAGTGTCAAATTACCAACTTCCACCAAGCAAAAAGGAATGCTAATTAAAGGGGTAGGACATGTTCCAGTTGTTCTAATCAAAGAGAGCTTAATCCTTCCATAAGCTGGCTGGCTTTGTTGGAGGAAATTCTGAACAACCTTGTTACTTTTGATAACTGTAAGCCACTGACTCATGGCCCCTTGACAGCCAGCTGAGCATGTAATAACATTTCTCTGTATTTGGGGACTGGCTTAGCTGGCTTTATAATAGATTATTGTGGATGTTAAAGTGAAATGTTAGTCTTTTTTTAAAGCTCTGTATTCCCCAGTAATTAAGGTTGTAAAAAGGGCACTGAGCACAATACAGTTTCAAGGTCGACAAACACAGATATAACAGTCTTCAGTTTGTGTAAATAAAGTATTAAGCATAGGTTTATTCTGCAATTGTGTCATGAAAAATAGGTTTTTTCAAGAGCAATTTGATAGGAAATTATTTTGAAGAAAATTTTTTTAAAAAGTCTTTTTTTTCCTTTTAGTTCCAAAAAAAATAATGGAGAGAAGGAAAAAGCTAGTGACCTTACAGAAATGCAGGAAAAAGGAGAAAAAGTATAGTTAAAAAAAAAAAAAAAAAAGTTGAATGCTATCAGTTAAAAAGAAAAATCAGATACCAGACTGACGCTTCATCCAAAAGCACTTGAGGTCAGTGGGTATAACAAGAACCTTGGAGAAATCACAACCTTTGGCATGAAAATGTCTACAGAGACCACACAAACAAAGATTTCACTTTAACTTTCAAGGCAGAGACAGTTATTGGCTGTTTGTGTTTCCGATTCATCGAGAATGGAAAAAAGTTAAAGAAAAAGTTCACCCCAGAGAGCCATTTAACTACTTGTTTCAAGGAAAGAAATTGATACAGTTTCATTCAACTTTAGTGTTTTGAAATTCACTAACCATTTGAATTAGATCCTTACGTTGGTTATTGCAATAGGGAGAAATGTCACATGGTGTATTTCATAAGAAATGCTCCTGTGTAAGGTTCAATTGTCATGCAATTTGAGATGAGAAAAAAAAAAAAGATTTTCTATTTATATATTTATTGGTGAGGTAAAACAACTTCTTATAAAGCAAAAGAGTCACTCTAATGGTGTAGATTTCTATTGCAGAAGGGTCCCAGAGTTGGGAAAGCATAATTTATAGTGTCAGTAAGGCAATCATATTTTCATTCTTCCAGATAAGATCAGGGCAGATGCTCCCCAAGGAGGGAGCCTCTTTGCTTCAATTTTAAACTGTTGAAAGGGAGGGCGTGCTATGCTCTATAGTGCCGACAAAAATGTCACACCAGTAATTGCTATGCAAGTGCTTAAGTACATGTCAAATAAAACCATAAATTATATTTCTCATGCATTAGGCGTTAATTGTGTCAGTAGTTAAAAGAACAATTACCACATAATATCTACCTTTTTAGCAGATAGAAATAATCAAGAAAATCATTCAGATAACCTTTTGTGAAGAATTAAGACTTCTTTTCCTTTCAAGGTATTTGATACCTTTGTGCCTATCTGCCTTCTAAACAGAAATCTTCATTTAAGTCAGTTCCTTTCTATCAGGATGCCATATATAATCTGCTGAGGGCTTCTGAAATTTCTCAAATAAAACTATAATTGATGACATAATGAGTTCATTTAAAGTTACATTATAGGGAAAAAAAATGAAGCATGTATAATCTTCAGGGAAAAAAAGCCATCCAAGAAATCACCCCCTCCCATTCTCTCTCCTCACAAAAATTTACTCAATTCCTCTTTTGTTATAGATAAAAGATTGAGTGACTGTGTACCTCACAACCAGAAACCCAGTAATCTTTTCTGGGTTGCTCCTCTTGCTCTTTTCTAGATATGAACTCTATCGCACATGGTAAGGACATGTACCCAATCCTGGCCAAACAGAGTGCCTCTGAGGTACTGTTCACACTGAACTTGAGGAAATGTGTCTTTTCCAATTTGGCCATAAGGGCTGGACTGACATTGGCCATAGTTCCAGTATCATTCAAAATTTAATACACCAAGCCTAAAACCAAACTTATTGCTATCAAGTCGATTCTGACTCCTAGAGACCCTATAGGACAGAGTAGAACTGCCCCATAGCATTTCCAAGGAGTGCTGGTGGATTTGAACTGTCAACTTTCTGATTAGCAGCCAAGCTCTTAACCACTGCACCACCAGGGCTCCATTTAATGCACAAAAGGAAACAAAGACAAGAGCAAGAGAGGGAAAATGGGTTGTGCTGAAGTTCCTGGATCCATCTTCTATACAGTCATATCTACCACTGAACTTTCTGGGGTTCCTTTAAGTGAGCCGAAAACTAATATCCTCTTTCTATGACATTTTAGGTTTTTGTTACACATAAACAAAAGAATGGTGGGAAATACATCTCTGTTTCCACAGGACCTTGTTATTTATTAAGTTATTTATAATATTAATTGTGTTAATTGCCTACAATGGCTAATGCTTGCATTTGAATATGACTTAACCATTTCCTAGGTAGATGATCTTGGACAAGCATCTAAACCTCTGTAATTCAGTCTCCTCAACAAGAAATTGGGTAATAACTATACTTACCTCAGGGAGATGTTAGAAAGATTGTCATTATTGTGTGTTAAGTTGTTCCAACTCATAGTGACCCTATAGGACACAGTAAAACTGCCTAATAAGGTTTACGAGGCAGAAATCTTTATCGGAGCAAATTACCAGGTCTTTTCTCCCACAGAGCCCTGGTGGGTTCTAGCTGCCTTTCAGTTATTGTTAAAGCACTTAACCATTGTGCCGACAGGGCTCATTTAATGAAGATTAAAGGAGTTAATACATGTAAAGAACTTAAAAGAGTGCCTGGAACAGGGTAATAATAATGATAACAAGAATAATAAAATAACGTTCTGTTTTAGTATGGTAATAGTTTTGATGGATTATTACATTTAATCCTACCAAAATTCTATTTCAAATTTTGTTTATTCTTCCCATTTTACACATAAGGAGATTGAATTACACAAGTGGTAGTTAGCCTCAGCACTGAATCCAGATTTTTAAAAATCTGATCCTTGTGTTCTTTCCTTTTTACCAGGCTACCTCTCATGTTAATATAAAACTTATCCCATTATATTATTGTTTACTGTATAAGAGATAATCTTTAGAATTTATTGTGTAATGGAGATACTTCTTATTATCTAGGTGCAAAGACTTTACAAGAGGGTTTTTGCCAATGAGTTGGGGGCTGGCCTAGCCAGAAGAACCACCTCAGGGACTGATTTCAGCTGACCTTACAGAAGGGAGCATGATTCAATCATACACATGCAATGAGAACACAATCATGACTATGGAATGAAGCCAATGAAGACTCTGGACATGGAAACGCCAATAATTTCCTGTTTGGTGAAAGACATCAGTACATATGGGATGGTATTGTACCCCTTTTGGGACGCGGAAGCTCTATATTGGAAACCTTCCTGGACTTCACCCCATGTATCTCTTCTTTATGCTAATCGTGATTTGTATCCTTTTGCTATAATAAATCTGTAATTGTAAGTATAATATTTTCTGTGAGTTCTGTGAGTTGTTCCAGCAAATAATCGAACCCAAACGAGTAGTGGGAGCCAGTAGGTGGAAGTGAGGAGCTCATGGGAGAACCCTGAACTTGCAGCTGGCAAGCTGAAGGATTAATAGAAAAACCCCAATTAGTGGCCAACAGGTCAGAAGGAAGGTAGTTGCGTGGACTCCCAAGCTTGCGACTCTATGCCTATTTGACAGTCTGACGGATGGTGTCCTGACTTATTTGTTCTGACCTATCTCTGGGTGGCGAGGGTCAGAGACAGAAAATGTCACGTGAGTTACTGATGTCACAGATAAGTGAAAAGTAGGAAAGTGGGAATTTGATTAATCCTCTCATTTTGTGGATTGGATTTATGTTGATTTTTATCGACAAAGAGTCTGTCTTCTCTTCTTGATCATACAGTCCTTGAGAGTAGTCACCGAATTAAATTCACTTTGTGAAACTAAGCACTTAGCAGTGTATACTTGTTGCTCCTCCCTCTCCTCCAACTCTTTCTCTTTTTCCTCTATTCTCCTCCCTTTTCCAATTCAAATATCTACTAGCAAGTGCCGTGCAATCTATCTGAAATGATTTTACCTGGACCTTTTGACTACCCACAGTTTTCCTGCATCTTTCGTATTTGCTTCCCTTCCCTGTAGCCTGAGAACTCTTAATTTTTGCTGGTTCTATTTCATGCAGGTGATTATGTTTTTTCTGTTTTGTTTTGTTTTTAATGCTGGCCTGACTTTTGTATGCAGTTTCTGAAATAAATTATCTTTGTCTCTATAGTCCCATTCTCTTCAATCTTCATTCTCCTCGATACATTCCCCAAAGATCCCATTGTCTTTGATTCTAAATATCCAGCCTATAACTGGAATGGCTCTCTGCTTTGGACCTTTTGAACTTGACTATTAACGATTGATCACCTCCATTTTTGGTCCATTTTCCTTCTCAATATGCCAAGTTAACTCCTCCTACACAAGAGAGCAACACCCTTCCCCTCATGCAACACACACACATATCAAAAAAGGCCATATGAACACACATAGCCATGAATTTATAGTACATATAAAGCCAGAAGTATTGAGAGCAAAGGTGGCCAGGTAATATAAAGCAACAATGTGGCTCAAGGACTGAGATATAGTCTAGAAAGTTGTCTGCTACAAGTTATGCTAGCTGAGGTCTCTTAGGATCATGGCTCAATAAAGAATGTTTTATATTGTAGGAGATTCTTCTTTACTTTTAGTCATTTATAGAAATGTCTTCATCACCAAATCAACTTCATACTTAGTTCAAAGCAACCTCAAACCAGCAATATACTGCTGATATTTGTAATATATTTTGAGTTAGCATGTATGCTGTGTCAAAACATCCATTATTTAGTACTCTAAATAATAGCAACTTTCTTTTAATTATTTCATATATTTACTTATGATAACTGAATAACTAAAATATCTGTGTTATTCAATAACAGACTATATTTAATATTCTCAAAGTATTGAGAATGTGAACCAGTTCATTTTGACTTATGACCTTCAGCAATATATTTGCTTAACAGTTTAACTAATACATTTTTTCAGGGTAATATAGTAACTATCATCATAAATACTTTCTGATTACACCAGAAGTAAAAAGTTGGAAGAATATGTAGATAGAAATTACTTCCCCTTCTCTCAAAATGTGTTAAAGTAGATAGGTATAAAACACAAATAAAACCTTGGTTAGTTAGCTTTCTGTAGGCATCATATGATTTAACAGTCACACATGGTGTACTACTTAGAGGTTGCTGCAGGTGGGGATGTAAATTGGCATAATCCTTTGGAATACTGTTTGGTACTGCTAATAAAGGTAGAAATTTCTATATCTTATGGCCCAGGAATTATGCTCCTAATTATACAACAAACGCAAATGCACAATTTTCTAAAACAGAGGTAAAATATTACTTGTAACATCAATATAATAGCCTCAAACTACAAACAACTCTTATGGTATATCAGAGTAAAATGTAAAAATAAATTGTGGCATTGTTATTGTTGTTATTGTTAGGTGTGGTTGAGTTGGTTCTGACTCATAACTACCCTGTAGAACAGAGTAGAACTGCCCCATAAAGTTTCCGAGGAGTGGCTGGTGGATTTGAACTGTTGGCCTTTTGGTTACCAGCCGAGCTCTTAACCACTATGTCATCAAATTTATCTATAGTATAAAATACTAGAAAGTAATGACAATGAAAAAAAGAATACAAGTAACAGCATAAATGAACTTTGATTACATAATGTTTAGTGAAAGAAACCAGATCCAAAAAACTGCATACTGTATAGTTCTAGTAATTTAAAGTTTTTAAAAGTCAAGATAATGATTATCCTTAGGCAGGCAATAGTTATTGGAAGTATTCACAAATGGATTTTCCAGAATACTGACAGTAATTACATAGGTTTATGTACTTTTGAAATTTCATAAAGCTGTGCATTTATGCTTTCTTCATTTTTTGGCCTGTATATTGCCCTTCAATAAAAAGTTTACTAAAAACAGAAAAAAGAATTTAAAATGCAGTATTAAAAAATTGCAAGTGCTACAAGATTTCAGAGAATGAATTACCCTGTCCCAGAGCTATCAGAGAAGGGCTTACGTAAGAAAGTAGATTATTTGGAATCTTGAAAAAGCATAAGTGCAACTCAGTATAAATCATCTTAATATGACTATCAATTAGAATAAAGTTCTGATGAAACTAACAGAAAAAATTAACAAATTCAGAAGTATAGCTTAAAGAACATAGAAATGCATTTCTCTCTCAAAAAAAAAAAAGAAAGAAAGAAAAAAAAAATCTGGAGATAAATCCAGATTTTATCATATACCAGGCACCCATCTTCCCGTTACATTCGTCCATGGCTATATTTTCAAATTCCTCATGGTCCAATATGGCTGCTAGACGTACAGACAGCACATCCAAGTTGTTGACTGGAAGAATTTAGCAACACAAAAGGGCAAAAATAGAATTTTTAAATTGAGTCAGTTCCATTTAAACTATCAGCCATTATGTTCCACGCCACATTTCCATTTATATTTCATTGGCTACAAGCTAATCATGAGGCCACATTTAGTTGAAAAAGTGGTTGTGAAATGTAGTCATTTACTCTGGGAGACAATACACCACATTAAAATGGTACAAATATTTTGGAAAATAATCTGGCACTTCCTTAGAAAGCTAGAAATAGAAATACCACATGATCCAGAAATCCTGCTCCTAAGAATATATCCTAGAGAAATAAGATGAAAAGAAAATACATAAAGAAAAATGACTCAGCACAGAAAATTAAGTGGAACAAAGAAACTGAACAACACACACAAAAAAATATCAAAATGACAGTACTAAACTCATACCTGTCAATAATTACCCTGAATGTAAATGGACTAAATGCATCAATAAAGAGACAGAGAGTGGCATACTGGATAAAAAAAAACACTATTTGTCTATATGCTGTCTACAAGAAAGACACCTTAAACTTACAGTCACAAACTAAAACTCAAAGGATGGAAAAAAAAATATCAAGCAAACAATACTCA
Organism: Dugong dugon; assembly: GCA_030035585.1. Lineage (NCBI taxonomy): Eukaryota > Metazoa > Chordata > Mammalia > Sirenia > Dugongidae > Dugong > Dugong dugon. The sequence continues at coordinate 42,443,926 of CM057477.1, read as the reverse complement.
AAACAGAGCAGGAGTGGCAATATTAATCTCCGACAAAACAGACTTTAAAGTAAAATCCACCACAAAGGATAAGGAAGGACAGTATATCATGATTAAAGGGTCAATACACCAAAAGGATATAGCTATAATAAATATTTATGCACCCAATGACAGGGCTCCAAAATACACAAAAACTCTAACAACACTGAAAAGAGAGATAGACAGTGCCACAATAGTAGTAGGAGACTTCAACGTACCACTTTCAGTGAAGGACAGAACATCCAGAAAGAAGCTCAACAAAGACACGGAAGAGTTAAATGCTACAATCAACTAACTTGATCCCACAGACATAGACCAAACACTCCACCCAAAAGCAGCCAAGTATACTTTTTTTTCCAAAGCACATGTAACATTCTTCAAAATAGACCACATATTAGGCCAAGGCCATAAAGCAAGACTTAACAAAATCCAAAGCATCGAAATATTACAAAGCAACTTTTCTGACCATAAAACCATTAAAGTAGAAATCAACAAGAGAAAAAGCAAGGCAAAAAAATCAAACACGTGGAAACTGAACTACACCTTGCTCAAAAACTACTGGGCGATAGAAGAAATTAAGGATAGAATAAAGAAAGTCATAGAATCAAACAAGAATGAAAACACATCCTACCAGAACCCTTGGGACACAGCAAAAGCAGTGCTCAGAGGTCAGTTTGTACCAATAAATGAACACATCCAAAAAGAAGAAAGGGCCATAATCCAAACATTAACCCTACAACTGGAATAGGTAGAAAGAGAGCAGCAAAAGAAGCCCTCAGGTTCCAGAAGAAAGAAAATAATAAGAATTAGAGCAGAATTAGACAGAATAGAAAAACAGTTGAAAGAGTTAACAAGACCAAAAGCTGGTTCTTTGAAAAGATCAACAAAATGGAGAAACCACTGGCCAAACTGAAAAAAGAAAAACAGGAGTAGAATCAGATAAACTGTATAAGAAATGAGATGGGTGATATCACAACAGACCCAACTGAAATTAAAAGAATCATAACAGAATACTATAAAAAACTGTACTCTAACAAGTTTGAAAACCTAGAGGAAATGGAAAAATTTCTAGAAACTCACTACCTACCTAAACTAACACAAACAGAGGTAGAACAACAAAGAAACCCATAATAAAAGAAGAGATTGAAAAGGTAATTTAAAAAATCCCAACAACAACAACAAAAAAACCCTGGCTCACGCTACCTGACCTCAGAACCTACTATACAGCTACGGTAGTCAAAACAGCCTGGTACTGGTACAACGACAGATACATTGACCAATGAAACATAATCGAGAAACCAGATGTAATCCCATCAAGCTATGGTCACTTGATCTTTGACAAGTGCCCAAAATCCATCAGATGGGGAACAGACAGTAAAAAAAAATTTGGCCACTACAAATCAGACAAAGGTCTAAACTCTAAAATGTACAAGAAAATTCAACACCTCTACAACAAAAAGACAAAAAATCCAATTAAAAAATGTGCAAAGGAAATCAACAGACACTTCACCAAAGAAGACATTCCAGTGGCCAACAGACACACGAGGAAAAGCTCGCAATCACTAGCCATTAGAGAAATGCAAATCAAAAATACAATGAGATACCATCTCACCCCGGCATTACTGGCAAGAATAAAAAAAAAAAAAACTGGAAATAACAAATGTTGGAGAGGCTGTGGGGAGATCGGAACTCTTATGCGCTGCTGGTGGGAATGCAAAATGATACAAACATTCTGGAAAAACGATATGGTGCTTCCTTAGAAAGCTAAAAATAAAAAATACCGTATGATCCAGCGATCCCACTCCTAGGATTATATCCTAGAGAAGTAAGAATCATCACACGAATAGACACGTACATACTCATGTTCACTGCAGCATTGTTCACAATAGCAAAAAGATGGAAATAACCTAGATGCCCATCAACAGATGAATGAATATACAAACTATGGTACATACACACAAAGAAGTATTTCACAATGATAAAGAGCAATGATGAAACTGTGAAGCATCTCATAACATGGATGAATCTGGAGGGCATTATGCTGAGTGAAATATGTCGTTCACAAAAGGACAAATATTGTATGAGATCACTACTCTAAAAACACATGAAAATATTTACACACAAAAAGAAACAATATTTGATAGTTATCAGGAAGAGAAAGGGTGGGGATGGAAAAAGCACTAAATAGACAAGAGATAAGTGGTTATTTTGGTGAAGGGTAAGACAGTAAACAATACTGGGGAAGCTAGCACAACTTGTACAAGACAAGGTCATGGAAGTTCCATAGACACATCCAAACTCCCTGAGGGACCGAATTGCTGGGCAGAGGGTTTGGGAACCATGGTCTCGGGGAACATTTAGCTCAATTGGCATAACAGTTTATAAAGAAAATGTTCTACATTCTACTTTGGTGAATGGTGTCTGGAGTCTTAAAAGCCTGTGACTGGCCATCTAAGATACTCCACTGGTCTCACGTCTTCAAGAGCAAGGGAGAATGAAGAAAACTAAAGATACAATGGAAAGATGAGTCCAAAGGACTAATGGACAACATCTACCATGACCTCCGTCAGCCTGAGTCCAATACAACTAAATAATGCCTGGGTACCACCACTGACTGCTCTGACAGGGATCACAATATAGGGTCCCGGACAGAGCTGGAGAAAAATGTACAACAAAATTCTAACTCACACAAAAAAAGACCAGACTTACTGGCCTGACAGAGACTGGAAAAACCCCAAGAGTATGGCCCCTGGACACCCTTTTAGCTCAGTAATGAAGTTACTCCCAAGGTTCACCAAAGATTAGACAGCCCCATAAAACAAAATAAGACTAAAGGTACACAACAGCCAGGGACAACGACTAGAAGGCAGAAGGGGACAGGAAATCTGGAAATAGAGAACCCAAGGTTGAGAAGGCAGAGTGTTGACATATCGTGGGGTTGTTAACCAATGTCATAAAACAATATGTGTACTGTTTAAGGAGAAACTAGTTTGTTCTGTAAACCTTTATCTAAAATACAATTTAAAAAGAAAATGTAAAATAAATAAATAAATAAAAACCTGGCCTGGATGGCTTCACTGGAGAATTCTACCAAACTTTCAGAGAAGAGTTAACACCACTACTACCAAAGGTATTTCAGAGCATAGAAAAGGATGGGATACTCCCAAACTCATTCTATGAAGCCAGCATAACCCTGATACCAAAACCAGGTAAAGGCACCACAAAAAAAAAAAATTACAGACCAATATCCCTCATGAACACTGATGCAAAAATCCTGAACAAAATTCTAGCCAATAGAATTCAGCAACATATCAAAAAAATAATTCACTATGATCAATTGGGATTTATATCAGGTATGCAGGCATGGTTCAACATCAGACAAACAATCAATAAAATCCATCACAAAAATAAAACAAAAGACAAGAACCACATGATCTTATCAATCTATGCAGAAAAGGCATTTGACAAAGTCGAACACCCTTTATGATAAAAACACTCAACAAAATAGGAATAGAAGGGAAATTCTTCAGTATAATTAAGGGCCATTATACAAAGCCAACAGCCAATATCATCCTAAATGGAGAGACTTTGAAAGCATTCCCTTAAGAATGGGAACCAGACAAGGATGCCTTCTATCACCACTCTTTTTCAACACTGCTGGAGGTTCTAGCCAGAGCAATTAGACTAGAAAAAGAAATAAAGGGCATCCAAATTGGTAGGGAAGAAGTGAAAGTACCTCTATTTGCAGATGATACGATCTTATACACAGAAAATCCCAAAGAATCCACAAGAAAACAACTGGAACTAATAGAAGATTTCAGCAAAGTTTTAGGATAAAAGATAAACATACAAAAATCAGTTGGGTTCCTTTACATTGAACAAACAGAACCTCCAAGAGGAAATCACCAAATCAATACCATTTACAATAGCCCCCAAGAAGATAAAATACTTAGGAATAAATCTAACCAGAGACATAAAAGGCCTATACAAAGAAAACTACAAGAAACTACTACAAGAAACCAAAAGAGACCTGCATAAGTGGAAAAACATACCTTGCTCATGGATAGGTAGACTCAACATTGTGAAAATGTCAGTTCTGCCAAAAGCGATCTATAGAAACAATGCAGTCTTGACCAAATTCCACAGGCATTTTTTAATGAGATGCAGAAACAAATTACCAACTTCATATGGAAAGGGAAAAGGTCCCGGATAAGTAAAACATTACTCAAGAAGAAGAACAAAGTGGGAGGCTGCACACTACCTGATTTTAGAACCTATTATGCCCCCACCATAGTCAAAACAGCCTGGTACCGGTACAACAACAGATACATAGACCAACGGAACAGAATTGGGAATCCAGATGTAAATTCAGCCACCTGTGAGCAGCTGATATTTGACAAAGGCCCAAAGTCTGTTAATTAGGGAAAAGACCGTCTCTTTAACAAATGGTGCTGGTATAACTGGATATGCACCAGCAAAAAACTGAAACAAGACCCATACCTTACACCATGCACAAAAACTAACTCAAAATGGATCAAAGACTTAAATATAAAATCAAAAATGATAAAGATCATGGAAGAAAAAATAGGGACAACCCTAGGAGCCCTAACACAAGGCATAAACACAATACAAAGCATAAGTAACAATGCACAAGCACCAGAAGAGGGGCTAGATAAATGGGAGCTCCTAAAAATCAAACACTTATGCTCATCGAACTACTTCACCAAAAGAGTCAAAAGACAACCTACAGACAGGGAAAAAAATTTTGGTTGCGACAAATCCGATCAGCGTCTAATCTCTAAAATCTATAAGACACTACAAAACCTCAACAACAAAAAGACAAATAACCCAATTAAAAAATGAGCAAAGGATATGAACAGGCTCTTCGCCAAAGAGATATTCAGGCAGCTAACAGACACACAAAGAAATGCTCATGATTATTAGCCATTAGAGAAACGCAGACCAAATCTACAATGAGATATCATCTCACCCCAACAAGGCTAGCATTAGTCCAAAAAACACAAAATAATAAATGCTGGAGAGGTTGTGGAGGGACTGGAACACTTATACACTGTTCGTGGGAATGTAAAATGGTACAACCACTTTGGAAATTGATTTGGCGCTTCCTTAAAAAGCTAGAAATAGAAGTACCATACGATCCAGCTATCCCACTCGTTGGAATATATCCTAGAGAAATAATAGCCGTCACATGAATTTGCAGCACTGTTCACAATAGGAAAGAGATGGAAACAAGGGATGAATGGATAAACAAATTATGGTATAGCCACACAATGGAATACTATGCAATGATAAAGTACAATGGTGAAACCGTGAAACATCTTGTAAGACGGAGGAAGCTGGAGGTCATTATGCTGAGTGAATTTAGTCACTCTCAGAAGGACAAATATTGTATAAGACTACTATTATAAGAACTCAAGAAAAGGGTTAAACACAGAAGAAAATATTCTTTGACGGTTACGAAGGTGGAGAAGGAGGGTGAGGGTAATTTACTAACTACATAGTAGATAAGAATTATCTTAGTTGAAGGAAAGGACAGCACACACTACAGGGGAAGTCAGCACAACTGCACTAAACCAAAAGCTAAGAAGTTTCCTGAATACAATCAAACACTTTGAGGGACAGACTAGCTGGGTTAGGTGTCTGAGGACCATGCTTTCAGGGGACATCTAGGTCAATTGGCATAACAAAGCTTATTAAGAAAATGTTCTGCATCCTACTTTGGTGAGTGGTGTCTGGGGTCTTAAAAGCTTACAAGCGGCCATGTAAGATGCATCAATTGGTCACAATCACCTGGAGTAAAGGAGAATGAAGAACACCAAAGACACAAGGAAAGGATTCGCTAAAGAGACAGAAAGGGCCACATAAACCAGAGACTTTATCAGCCTGAGACCAGAAGAACTAGATGGTGCCCAGCTACCACCAATGACTGCCCTGACAGGGAACACAACAGAGAGTCCCGGATGGAGCAGAAGAAAGGTGGGACGCAGAACTCAAATTTTGGTAAGAAGACCAGACTTAATGGTCTAACTGAGACTGGAGGAACCCCAGAAAGCATGGCCCCTGGGTTCTCTATTAGCCCAGAACTAAAACAGTTTCCGAAGCCAACTCTTCACACAGGATTGGACTGGACTGTGAGACATAAATTGATTCTCATGAGGAGTGTGCATCTTAGCTCAAGTAGATACAAGAGACTAAATGGGCAGCTTCTATCCGGAGGTGAGACGGGAAGGGAGAGAGTGTTAGGAGCTGGATGAATGGATGTGGGGAATCAGGGTTGGAAGGGAGGAGTGTGCTGTCACAGTATAGGGAGAAAAATTAGAATCACATAGCTATGTATGTATAAATTTTTGTATAGGAAAAAATTTAAAAAATTTTTTTTTAAACTGCTAGAAAGGTTTACACACAAAAAGAAACAATCTTTGATGGTTACAAGGGAGGGGACGGGTGGGGAGGGAAAAACACTACACAGGCAATAGATAAGTGGTGACTTTGGTGAAGGGTGAGACAGTACACAATACTGGGGAAGCCAGCACAACTTGTCCAAGGGAAGGTCATGGAAGCTCCATGGACACATTCAATCTCCCCGTGGGACTGAATTACTGGGCTGAGGGTTGTGGGGACCATGTTTTTTCAGAACATCTAGCTCAATTGGCATAACATAGTTTATAAAGAAAATGTTCTACATTACACTTTGGTGAGTAGCATCTGGGGTCTTAAACACTTATGAGTAGTCATCTGAGATACTCCACTGGTATCACCTCGTGGGGAGCAAGAGAGAATGAAGAAAACTAAAGACACAAGGGAAAGATTAGACCAAACGACTTATGGACCACAACTACCACAGCCTCCCCAGACTGAGTCCAGCCCAACTAGATGGTGCCCGGTAACTACCACCAACTGCTCTGACAAGGATCACAATAGAAGGTCCCAGACAGAGATGGAGAAAAATGTAGAACAAAATTTTAACTCCCCAAAAAAGACCAGACTTACAGGCCTGACAGAGACTGGAGAAACCCCAAGACTATGGACCCTAGACACCCTTTCGGCTCAGTAATGAAGTCAATCCTGAGATCCACCCTTCAGCCAAAGATTAGACAGGCCCATAAAACAAAATGAGATTAAAAGAGCACACCAGCCAAGGGCAAGGGCTAGAAGGCAGGAGGGGACAGGAAAGCTGGTAACAGGGAATCCAACGTCAAGAAGAAAGAGTGTTGACATGTCTTGGGTTTTGTATCCAATGTCACAAAACAATATGTGTACTAATTATTTAATGAGACACCAGTTTGTTCTGTAATCCTTCATCTAAAGTACAATAATAAAAAAAAAAGAGAGAGAGTTATGCAATTAACTGCAAGAGGATAGAAGAGTTTGTTATAGGCAAACATAGTTCTCTGCCAAAGTGGAAAATAACAAAATGTGATTATTGCTAAATACCTGTCTTTGTGAAACACCATTTAAAAAAAGTAGAATGGATTTTAGAGTAGGCAGATAAAGCTGTCTGTAGCTGTATAGTAAAATGTGGCCTCTAACCTTGTGGAACACCTGTTTAATTGACCATTTTTTCAGGGCTTATTTGATCTATTTTCATTTTCATTTATGCAGTTACACCCAATGAAAAAGAGAAATACTAGAGTAAAAAACACATTTTCTTGCGTAGTCACATACCCAACCATTCTAAAATAGCTTTGTAAATGGTTTGAAAGTAATACCTTGGAATCCAGAGTTGCTTATATACGTAAGGAGTGAAACAATATTAATGATAACTTTGTCATAGGATTCATAGTTTTTAGAAATTCTTACCACAACTTCCAATCAGAGATACAGACTAGGGAAAGTTTGTCACTTAACCTTTTCCTGAAGCTAAATGTGTTTGGAGATCATAACAATAAATGATACCAAGAAAACATATACACTAACCAAACTATAGAAGTATTTCAGAGGACTCTGCTAAGTTTCTTGAAGTCCAGAGCTTCTGTTCAGAAAATTTATCTCTGAGATGATTAAAGGATCCCACAAGATTGAATGCTCGTTGAAGACAAAAACAATTCATTTTATGTGTCTGCAGAATCTAGCACAGAGTCCAGCAATTAACACACTTTTGACGTTTGATAAAGGAATGAATTAATCAGATTGTGGTAGCAAAAGACTAAAAAACTGCTGTTCACCAAAACTAAATAAGAACAGCCACAATGGACTGTACTGGGTAAGAAAAACCTTCCATTGAGTTAAGCTACTGAAATTTTGAGATTTACTTCTTAAAGCAACTAACAGAACAGTAAGTAAGGCAAATATCAGACTCTAATAGTAGACTATAAAATAGACTACCTAAATTCATTTTTTTTTAATATAATATGATCTCTGAATAGAGAAAGGTAAATGTAAAGGAAAGATTATTTAATATGGACTTGAACCCTTTCAAGTACCAGCTTCTGTACCTATAACTTATATGAATCATTGTATATTTTTTAATAAAAAGAGCCATTCATGTATATAAACATTCTTCTTGAGTTATTGCCATCAATAGTCCATGGAAGAAAACTATTAAGGCTCTAGTATTACAGATCAGTTCTTATATTCCCTGCTTTGAGGTTCCAAATCATGTAAATGCCTACTTCTATCTTAGGGTTTCTCAAGTCAGCATTGTTAATATTTTGGGCAGGGTAATTATTGTGAAGGGCTGTCCTGTGTATTGTAGGATGTTTAGCAGCAACCCTGGTCTCTCCTCAGTATTTTCCAACAACATCCCCACAGTTTGACAACCAAGAGACACATCAGGTATCAGATGTTGACAAATGTCTGCTATATGGGTTTGGGAGGATCTCCTCTGGTTGAGAACGACTGCAATGTGAACCTTCAAATGAATTACTAGGAAAGGACACCAGAAACGTTACTAAGCAGCATGTCTCAATTATCCAAGTAGGATAACCTCATGCTAATATACCTTGGTTGTCTTGTAATTGAAAAACTACAAAAAAATTCAACTGTAGTGAATCAGTACATTCTTACTGGGGGCAGGCGGAGGGGTTTGATGAGAAAGCACCTTTAGATTATAGTAGAGCATGGCACCTAGTAGACATTCAAAAACTCTGTTAAGGAAGGTCTAGCGTACCCTCTCCTGAACTAATAATTTCCCCAAGGGTGGTTTTTAAGTGTTCAACATGGAGAGATAACATTTCATTCATTTATTCAAGAAATATTAAGTGCAGGATCTATGCTAACTGGCAGAGTTACAAAGAAGAGGGAGGTTGACAATCATCATAATCTCTTAAAACATTTTTCAGGAAGCTTGTATCTTGCATCAAGCTCCTATAAGTCATGTCATACCCACAAATTTAGATCTATCAAAAGAAAGATTTGCAGTCGATATGGATTAAGAGTCTATATAAATACTTTTCAACAAGAAAAACAAAACTTAGATTTATGCATTTTATAGTCTTGATATTTCATTAAGAATATAAACATATGAGTATTAAATCAAATTCCTAAAATATATGTATTTACAGAGATACAATGGCATGTTGGTAATAGAGAAATTAACAAAATAACTTTTTATAATAGTTAATATTTTATATTTATTGTTGAAATATTACATCATGATATTTGCATTTTTCAGAATAACTTTATTTTTTAAATGTTCTTACTCCTTTTTTGATTCCATAAGCTAAAATGGTTAAGAGAATATATTTTCTGTTATTTTATAATAGGAAAATCGAAAAGAAGTTTTGTGATCAATACAGACAAAACTTTGATTTGTCCATTTCTTTAGATCTTATGAATATTCTCAAAATTTGACCATAATAATTTATTTCGCTTATTTTAAAGCTAAATTAGAACAAAGGACATTTCAGAGTTTAATCATCAGAACTCATATCCCCTTTAATCTTTTATACCCGTGTGTTTGCTAATAATTATTACTCATCACAATATGTTTAAAGCTAACTTAAAGAGTTTGTTTACTGTTTGTGAATACGGTTATTATGTGTTCCAATTGCCCCAAGTTGTTATTATTATGACAATCTTTACAGAGGTGGAATTACAAGGGAATGTCTTCAAATTGTTCCTCTTTAACATCAGCATCCTTCAAAGGACACAGTGCTGAGATAATCTGCCACAATGCAGTACAAGCAGTCAAACTCACATATTGAAATCCTGCCCTGGAGGCAGCTTAGGTGACATTTGCTATAAGTTACAGCAGAGTCCACATTTAGTAGGCCCTCAACTAACACTTGCTGTATGAAGAAGTTGTGTTTGGATATCAGAATGGTACCTGCCCAATGTGTATTCTGTGGACTCTATTATTCTTAGCCTAGCTGTGCATGTTTTAATATGGACATTTGGTAGCTTCACAGCCTGCTTTGCTTGTGAGAGATGTTTGGAGAATTCAGGACCGCACAGACTTTAGAAATTATACTGCTTGTGGCAAAATATGAATGTACACATTAGAGAATCAGTTCTTAATTGTTGCTAGAAATAGAGCTTTGGAGCAACATATTCCAAAACAGATTTTGAAACACTTACCTAAAACATGAGCAAATAAATAGATTTCTCAGCCTCTGGGACATTTTCAGTCTGCTTATATTTTTAGCCATTTTCCTGTCATTTAAAATAAGAACACCAACTCCCACCATTCCCCAACTTTAATATTAAGTCTGTGAGTCAGATTTACAAACAGTCCCTTTTAGCTGCCAGCAGTTTTGTTGATAGATAACCTCCGGTGTTTCAGGACGTGGAAGCCTTGATATTCCTGCTCTTGACAGCTTGCTACCACTCTGCCCTCTTCCACTACGGATGAAGTCGTTAATTAGCTGATTATCCTAACACCTTAGCTAACACCCTTATCTGGGAATACCCTCTGCTTACACTGGCATGATACAAGGGCCAGTACCTTGCTGTGGCTTCTCCCTGCCAAGCCCTGATACCTCAATCCTTCTCTTCCAGACCGAGCAAAAATGAGGAGTGGGGGAGGTAAAAGATCTCCTTATCCTATGGTTTATGTAAGCCTGATTCAACTTTATGGCTTTCCTTGCTAATCAGGATCCGATTATAACATCAATAATATGGGACGTAGCTTCTGCAAGAGCTTTCAGAAACATTGTTTCTCTTATTTTATTTTGTGGGAATGGTCACTAAGTACGTCTTTTCATTACTTCAGATGTTTTCAATGTCATTAATTTGATTATTTTCCTTTTCCAATGTGATTCTCTTCCACAAATATTTTCAAGCCTGTTTTTAAAATACAAGCCCCTGTGTGTGTGGGGGGGGGGGGGGTGCGCGCTCACACGCGCACATGTATAAAAAATCCTGAACAGTTAAACAGGCAAGTTTTCCCTTCAATCACCTTCTAACTCACAATTTATGTTTCCTAGAGGTGCCTAAGGCATTAGAGGACTGGTCGTGCAGTGGTTCAAAGCTTGGCTGCTAACCAAAACGTTGGTAATTTGAATCCACCAGCTGCTCCTTGGAAATCCTGTGAGGCAGTTCTACTCTGTCCTCTAGGATCATTATGAATCAGAACTGAGTTGACACCAATGGCATTTTGGTTTTGGAAGGCATTAGAATGACATCAAAAAGGCAATAACTTGGTATTCACTATATAAATACTAATCTAGGGGAAAAACGGAACTGTTAGAGTCTATATTCAGAACCATCAATGTTTCACTTTATCAACTTAATATGTAAGTACGTTACAGGAATAATGCGTGTTTTTATTGCTCAATTTAGCATTGATATTGAAGAGAAAAATTTACTATCCTTAACATATCTACAGTAGTTAAAGTTCAGGCTAACTTTATCAAGCTTGTCAAGGTCAGTTAAATAAGTAGTGATTTCTTCATCCTTGAAAATCCTGCTTTTGATAAATAATCTCCAGGTAATAATTGTTACTTCTTCTACATTATAAAACTGGTTTGACTGTGGGGTCAAACTTACCTTTCACTAAATCAAAGTAGTGAAACAGATGCTTAGAATAAGGATGATAATTAATCCATGGGCTTGTAGAAGAACAAAAGCTTATTTGAAGAAGGCATTTATATGCCAGAGTCGTTCCTTTTGTTCTTGTTTTGTTTTGCATCTCATGGTAATTGAATTCATAAGAGATTTGAGGAACATATTAGATAATATTTATTATATGACAGCATATCAAAATTTCAAAAAAATCTTCCTGTGCCTCAGGGACCAACCTACCTTTGTTTCCAGTTTTGTGATAAATATTCTTAAAATTTAAATGTTATCAAAAGATGGACAATGTTTTTTACATCGAGTACATGGATTTGGCTCTTTCAAATGAACATTGATAAATGTCTCCCAGGAAGATATTAAATAAAATGAACTTACGTGAGTTTGGATAAATGTGACTAGTTCAAAATATATAAAAACTCCATACACTCATTTATTTATAACTATTGAAGTTTTAATCCTCATGAACTATTTTTATATACCTTTTAGGTACTAAAAAATAAAATATAGTTTCTTGATACAGTCTCCTTTTTATTAAATAATTATATCCCTGTTTATATTATTTTTTTCTTCTTCACAAGATAATAAATAAAGCAGAATATATCTACATAATCTGAAAAACACAGCTCCTCTTTTATCCTTCAAAAAAAGAAAGTCATCTCAAAAATCTAACTTTTAAGCATTAGAAATTTCTTGAACCAGCTTGGCTTTGTATATAAATCCTAACAGACAAAAATAATCTTCATTCATTCATTCAACAAATATTTACAGTGGCTTATGTGCCAGCCACTGTGGTATATGTTGTGAACGTAGCAGTAAACATTCTGTGTGGAAAATGAAAAACTCTGTTGGAAAATTTTTAAAAAACCTTAAAATATTCAAAGAATACACAGAATGAGGATTCCATAGAGGATATCGGGGAATTAAAAAAAAAAACAAACCCATTGCCGTCTAATTGATTCCAATTCATAGTGACCCTATAGGATAGAGTAGAACTATCCCATAGGGTTTCTGAAGAGCAGCTGGTGGATTCGAACTGCTGATCTCTTTGCAAAGATTACACTTTCTGAATAGCAAGCGGGCCTGATGAATTCATAAAAATGTTTCCTATCATCTTTGAAGTTTAAAATAACTTATTGTTCATGTGAGAAGATATGCTGATTCTCAATATTTATTGAAATTAGACATAATTAAAATGATTTCATTACCTATTTTCTAAACAATTGTCATCGTCATACGGTGCCTATAATATTACTAATTCCAGCACATCCTAGTGGTGCCTTGTAATGGAAAATTGACCAAAAGTTTTACATTTCTTTTGTTTGGGTGAGTTGCTCCTTCCCTGAAGAAAGAGATAAATTATTAAATATTTCCAAGAAAAACTTCTCTGACTAAAGCAATTTTTAATTATTATTAAACTCTACCAATCTTTCCATGCTTTCCCAGATTTATTGGGGTTATGAGGATTTCTTTCCAGAGTTGTGAGAAATTGCAAATTTTGGCCTTGTGATCTCTTCCGGTAAGCTGCTACAGTGTGAAAGTTGACCAGTTCCTGCTCTAACGGGGCAAACCGTTAAAAAAAAAAAAAAAAAGTTGCCGTCAGTAGATTCTGACTCATAGTGACCCTAGAGGACAGAGTAGAACTGCCCTATAGGGTTTCCAAGGAGCAGCTGGCTGGTGGATTCTAACTACTGACCTTTTGGTTAGCAGCCACAGCGTGTGGTAGCTCTTAACCACTGCACCACCAGGGTCTTTTTGTTTGCTTAGCTAAAGACGACTGGGAACAACAGCTCCCTTGCCTATAATACCTGCTGCCTTTATAGAGTCCCTGGGTGGTCCAAATAGTTGGCTGAAATGAAAGGTTTGGGTGCCTCAGAAGAAAGGTCTGGCAATCTGCTTTCAAAAAAAATGAGCCATTGAAAACCCCTGGAGTATAATTCTACTCTAACACACATGGGTTTGCCATCATTTGGAATCTACTTGAAGGCAACTTGTCATTACTTGTGGCTGTGCTTATAATCACTTCTTTTTCTTCTTTTGACCAGTTACTGATTCCTAAGCACACTTTCTAACACTTGTTTAAACAACTATTTTGTCAAATGTGGAGCCTATGTATCTACTACATAGATTCATTACACCTTTGGAACATTCTCCTCAATTACTCTCAAATTCTCCTTTCTAAGTGATGCACTTTAGAGTGTACTAAGAATAACAAAATTCAAAGTATGGATTAGCATTTATAATTTCACTAAAGAGCACTAGCAGTTTAACGCTTGGATTTGTGATGTTCTTCCTTCTCACAAACAGCCTGTTTTTAAACCTAACATCAACTGCAAAACATAACAAGCAGGGCTTTACAAAAACACACGCAGAATATTTTCATCATAACAGATAAGTGGCTCTCAGGAACAGACAAGAAGCCATAGGGGATTCACTGCCATGACTGGCTTGTCTTCTCAAAATCCCATCCCTGCTTAACACATGCAATTTTAGATCTCACTGCTTCCCAGCATGAGCTGAGAGGGAGCCTCTTGCTCCCTTTGAATATATTATGTTCATTTTCTACTCTAAGCTCTTTTTCATGCTATTGCCCCAAGGTGATGGGTCTACAATTTCCTTCCCACTCGCTTTTCACGTCTTACCAATTTTTAAAGAACTACTTCAGGTACCACTTCTGCAATGATTTGCTGATCTTGCCTACCATGGTCTCCCACTCTTGGAATTTCTGTTAATACATACTTTTTTAATATCTCATTTTGACCTTTTGATTTGATATATTGTGTTACATTGTTTCTGAATTATGCAGTTTCCGTTCTAATGATTGTTCTAGCAAATCAATCCTTAGGTCTTACTCTTAGTAGGAAGGGTCTCAGCATTGATGCGTGATGCTGCTCTGTGAGTGGGTTCATTTCCATTTCCTGTGGCAAATTATGTGAAATGTCCTCCCTTCACTGGACAAACTCAGGCCATTTGCAACCTATTCACTTTCAGCCGTAGGGGGGGCTGCTGTGATGTAAGCATTCCTTACACAGAGCCTGGTCGCATAGGCCTAATCTGTCAATGTCAATTCCTCATCTATGTTTCTTCTTATTTAGGTAAACTGGAGTCTACTTTGAAGGCCCTGTCATTTGGGTTCTGGAGGGGGCAAGGTGGAATGTGAGGGAAGGGATTAAGAACCTAGGTTTCTAGGTCTAGCTTATACTCAAAATCAAAGGCCAGAGAAACTCAATGTTGAATAAATGTTATTTGGTGCTCATACAGTTATCACCAAGTGAATAATTCTTCCCATATTATTTTTTATGCACAGATACCACTTCAAAAAACTGGAAAGTAAGAAGAAAAAAACTTAGGATATAAGCAGCAATCATATTCCAAAGGAAATAATATCCTAAATGTTTTAAATTCTAAATTCAAATACAAAAATGAAAAAAGTTTTTAAATCTTCTCTATTAGTTATTAAAAGTAAACTGTAGTTCAAACATTGAAGGCAACTATTGTTGTAAAGACCATTATGGTTAAATGAATACACACACAGCAAGAAAGAAATGCTCAGGTAAGAATTTTTAACAATGATTTTCTGCTTTCATTGCCTATTTGTACCTGACTTCTCTTCTTTCATTTCCTTTTTATAGGCAAATATAAGATGCACATGGTAAAAAACAATCATAATAAAAGTTTATGGTAAAAATAACATCTCATTATCTGTGGTTCCATATACCCAGTCACATAACCTGGCTAAAAACATTTTAAATATTTACATATTTATTTTATTTTAGAGGTGGGTAAGGTCATAGCTCTAAAAGTATGATTATAGCAATGTGTCTAGGTTTAACTATTAGTGCTCTGTAATAAATATATATATATATATAACCTCTAATACCACTCAAATAGATTCTTCATTCATTTCCATTTTTACAAGTATATTATCATTATACTATAACTTAATTTTTTATTGACTAATTTTGTAACAATACAGAATTCCTAAAATTCTGTTTATTTTTCCACAAAATTTAGTTAAATCTTCTTACTGAAGAATCCTGCAGAATGCTAAGATTGCCTGTCATTCTCTTAGGCAACAAGTATTTACTGAGCACTTGCCATATACCAGGAATTGCTCTAAGCAAGAAATCCTTGGTAGTGCAAATAGTTAGGCTCTCAGCTGCTAACTGAAAGGTGGTATCTTATGTCCATCCAGAAGCATTCAGAAGAAGGCATGGCAATCGATTTTCTGAAAAAGCAATTATTGAAAACTCTATGGCTCATAGATCTACTCTGACCCACACAGAGTCACCTTGTGCTGAAATCAACTCAAGGGCAACTGGTTTTTTGGCTCTAAACAAAGAGGATTCAGCAGAGAATAAAAGAGGTAAAAATAAATGCCACGTACATAAAAAACATTTCTACTATCAAGACAATCTTTTTCCTTATACTTCATCAGTTGCTCAAAAAATTGCCATTCTCCAGTTGGCTTCATATTGAGTCTTTTTCTTCCCCTTTTTATTTTTCTAGAAGTGTTTAATTAATCTTTTTTATTGTTGATAAAAGAATAGTGTGCCTAAAATTTTCCACCTCACACTCTTACTATGTTAAAATGGAAGATTCTACCTCTCTTCCCAGGTACCCTTAAAGCACTTTTTACAATGTGGACTCATTAGTGTCCACAGCTGATGTCCAGGTGTCATGTTTCTGAATTAGGGGCAGTTTTCTTCTAAACCCCTATGCATATATATATATTTTTTTCTGTACATCTTCAAGTAACTTCAGAAATAATACATAGAATATAGACTATCTGAGTACTTGCTGGTCAAAATTATCTTAATGTTTCTTTCATAATTCATTAGTAATTTTTCTTAATATAAAAGTTTTCTCAAACTTTCTGTTATATAATTTTCTCCCAGAACCTGGTAGTTGTTGTTTCATTATCTTCTTGTATTCTGTATTAAGATGAGAAGTCTGATGCCAGTCTGATTCTTTTCCTTTACTGGTAAATGTTTTTTTTTTTTTTTAACCTTGAAAACTCTTTAACCATAGCATTATAAAACTTTATGAGACTATGTCTTGGTATAGGTTTATTTATTTATTTATTTATTCTGCTCAATATTCATTAAGGCCTTTTGGTCTGTCTATTTAGGTCTTTTTTCAGCTTGGGAAGAGATTTTCTTTTATTTATTTATTGTTTTTCTTTTCTGGAAATCCCATTAGTTAGAAGCTGAACTTGGTATATTGCCATTCTTTGACATTTTCAGTTTTATTTCACATTTTCTGTTCTTTTTTGCTGAGTTTTTATTGATTACTTTGAAATTATTTTCCAATTATTCTTTGAATTTGTATTCGTATTTATCATATTTGTCAGTTTTGATAGCTCTTTCTTTTCTCTGATTATGTATTTCTATCTTTTTTTAAAAAATGGATGTAATATGTCCTAACTTCCTCAAAAAAAGACAATTAGAATATTTTTTAAAGTTCCATCAGTACTCTTTATCCCAAGGCCAAATGCTTTGTTTGTCTCGTTCTTTCTAATAATAATGGTGTCCTGATGGCGCAGTGGTTAAGAGTTTGGCTGCAAACTGAAGGGTGGGCAGTTCAAATCCACTAGCTGCTCCTTGGAAAACCTATGGCCAGTTCTACTCTGTCCTATAGGGTTGCTATGAGTTGGAATCAAATCAACTCAATGGCAACAGGTTTGCTTTAGTTTTTAAAAAATTGCTGATTTTTCATATCAGTCCTTCATATCTAATTTACATTAGAAAAATGGAGGAATAGACTCAGTCCATAATTTGAAGTAAGAGGTATGGGCGCCATCTCCTGCTGGATTATTAGATCTGTTTCACATGTATGCTTCCTCTGAAAAGGAAGACTCTTAGGGATATCTAGGATGTAGGTGAAGCTTATGGGCAGGGAGACTAAGCCTTAGTGAGCATAAGCAGAGTCATTAGGCTGGGAAAGCAGAATATCATATCATAAAGACAAGCCCCAGTACCTTTACTTGGGCCAACATCTGCCCTAGAAGCCTTTGCTGCCCACAGCCAGAGCTTTCTCTTTCTTTAGGAAGAATCCTCCTCATTTTGACCTCAGATAAAAAAAAAAAAACAGACTCAGTCACTTTTTGAGTTTTGGCGTCACCATATTTGTAGAGAAGCATGCTGAGGGGAGATGAGTATAGGTTACTTGTGGTTACTACAGAGGAGAGAGGCATCTGTTTCTCCCCATTCTCACTGGACTTAAATCTATTCCAATCAGAGGCCAGCACATTTGACATTTGCAAGATCCTTTGGGACAGTAGCTCTCACTTTCACTGCAGGCCTCGCAAGCACTTACCATACTCTGTGGCTTCTCCTCTGTCACAGTCATCAATCCCTTCCATCTGCATTCAGTCATTCTAAGGTCTGTTAAAATAACCTCAGTTGTTCATGACCTTTCTCATTCATCTTTGTGCTAATGGCTTTTTCCTTTGTATAAGTTTTTATGTCATTCCAATGGCATCTTGGTAGGTGTTGTGTGTGTTAGGTGCGATTAAGTCTCTTCTGACTCATAGTGACCCTTTCTATAACAGCACAAAATGCTACCCAGTCCTTTGCCATCCTTACAATCATTGTTACGTTTGAGCCCATTTTTGCAGCCACTGTTTCAGTCCTCTCATTGAGGGTCTTCCTCTTTTTTGCTGACCTTCTATTTGACTGTCACCACTTCTCTGTCAGTTTGTCATACTGTGGTGGCTTGTGTGTTGTTGTGATACTGGAAGCTTTGCCACTAGTATTTCAAATACCAGCAGTGTTACCCATGGTGAACAGGTTTCAGCAGAGCTTCCAGACTAAGATGGATGATGAGGAAAGACCTGGTGATCTACTTTCAAAAAATACAAATAAAAAATATTAGGCAGTGAAAACCTTATGAATAGCATTGGAATCTTGGTAGGGGGAGAAAACAAGTATGTATACTAAGTTAACTATCTTGAATTAGAAACCTTGACTTCTTTCTCAGAAGAGCTGCGGTGGTGAAAATAATTGTTACTCATCATAAACAGTTGCTATCAACTTGACTCCACCTCATGGTGGCCCAATGTATGTCAGAGTAGGACTGTGCTCTATAAAGTTTTCATTAGCTGACTTTTTGGAATTAGATAGCCAGGTCTTCCTTCCAAGGCACCTCTGGGTGGATTCAAACCTCCGATCTTTTGATTAGCAGTCAACACTTTAACCATCTGTACTATCCAGGGACTCCATTAAACTTCACTTTACACTGTTACCTCTTTTAATTGAGAAACAGTATGTGTATGTATGTGTGTGTATGGAGCCCTGGTGGTACAATGATTAAGAGCTCAGCTGCTAACCAAAAGGTTGGCAATTCGAATCCACCAGCCACTCCTTGGAAACCCTGTAGGGCAGTTCTACTCTGTCCTATAGGGTTGCTGTGAGTCAGAATCTACTCGACAGCAATGAGTATTTGGTATACGTATGGCTTTTTACCCATATGACAAATTTACCCAACACATACCAGTTCATTAGAGTTAGATACGTACAATTAAACCATATAGTTGGTTTACATTGATTTCACTATTCTCACTTTAATTGAAGTAATTCCATATACTTTGTGGTCATTATGTGTGTGTATGTGTGTGTGTGTGTGTGTGTGTGTGTGTTTAAGGTAATTTAGCCTTAGCTTCAGGAAATACTTGGTAACATCCTATAAGTAATTTTAAGTCAGCATGAGCTAATTGTACATGAAAATTTTGACTTGACTGCAGCTGCAGTGTTATTCTAGTAGAAAAACAAGGAAATGGTATATTTTAAATCAATCATTACTTATAGCATTTAAACTAATGTGATTTAGAAATGATTATTGTTATATTTCATTCAATTCCCTGATTCTTTCAGAGTAAAAATTACAATTTAAATATTTAGCTTTGAAAAAAACTTATATTAATCTGGGCCCAATATAACAAAATTTAATTTAAAGATTACTATAATTATCAAAGTAATTCATGACTTTATTTTCCCACACCAAAAATAAAAGAACTCTTTCCTATAAAAATGTTAAGTACATAGTTACTTTATGTGTCAAGCTACAAATACAGCTGTGTATATTATGAAAGCATGTAAAAGTGCCAGAAAACCCTTGCATTTCATAAAATTGCAAAGGTTTTTTAAAAATATAGGTTTAGGTGGCAGACTACTCAATACTTCTGCAAAAATTTTGTTTTTAAAAAAAGAGTATTACAATAACAATAACACTCCTAATAAATACTAACAATCTTTAAAATGTGGGTCCAATTTCTGTTAAATAAAGAGTTACTATTATAAACATGGAGCCCTGGTGGTAACAGTGGTTAAGAGCTTGGTGCTAACCAAAATTCAACAGTTTGAATCCACCAACTGCTCCTTGGAAACCCTATGGGACAGTTCTACTCTGACTTAAACAGGGTCACTGTGAATCATAATTGACTCGAGGACAATGGCTTTGGTTTGGTTTTTTATTATAAACATAAGCCTTACAAAAATATAAAGGACCAGCAGGTGCTATAATGAACTCTTAAAAATAAAGACAGTTAAAGGAGGACAACTCAAGAGAAACGGACAAAGGATTTGAACAGATACTTTATAAAAGACAATACTAAAATGTTTAATAAACATGAAAAGATGCTCTACTTTATTAATGATCAGGAAAATGTAAATTAGAACCAAAATGATGTAAAACTACATATCCACAAGAATGAGTAAATGAAAAATAGAGAAAGTACAGTACTGGTCAAAATGTAGAGCAACTGGAATTCCCACAAGCTGTTGATGGGCCTGTAACTTGGTACAAATAATTTCAAAACCTGCCATTTTCTGCTACCAATAAGTATAATCATACTCTATGACCCAACAATTCCACTCTTTGGTATAAACTCAAAAGAAATGTGTCCATATGTTTACTGAAATACATACACTAGAATGTTCATAGCATCACTTTTCATATCCCATTAAAACCCATTGCGGTCAAGTCTATTCTGACTCATAATGACCCTATAGGACAGAGAAGGACTGTCCTATAGGGTTTTCAAGGCTGTAATCTTCACAGAAGCTGACTGCCACATCGTTCTCCTGCAGAGCGTCTGGTGAGTTCGAACCGCCGACCAGTTGGTTAGCAGCCAAGCACTTAACCACTGTGACACCAGGGCTCCTAGCAATATTGCCATCAAGGGGATTCAGATGCATAGCAACCCTATAGGACAGAGTAGAACTGCCCCATAGGGTTTCCAAGGAGTGGCTGGTGGATTCGAATTACTGACCTTTTGGCTAGCAGCCAAGCTCTTAACCGCTGCACACTATTCATAGTAGTCCCAAATTAGAAACTACTGAAGTGCCCAATAACAGAATGAATAAATAATTGTGATATAATAATGGGATACCGTAAACCAATGTGAATGAACTGTCTACAACTGCATGCGGCAACGTGAGTAAATCTCACACACATGATGTTAAAGAAAAGAAGCCAGAATCAGAAAAGTACATAATGTATGACTCTATTTTTATCAAAAACAGAACTAAGCAAAACAGACAAACAAAAACAGGTAAAACTTACCTATGCTCTCAGAGGTCGAGACAGTGGCTATCCTCCGGGAGGGTCAAAGTCCCCAGAAAGAAACATAGGAGGAGCTTCCTAGGTGCCATAGTGTTGTATTTCTCGATCTTGTTGCTGGTTACATACGTGGATTCAGTTTGTGAAAATATGTTGAGCTGTACATTTACGTGACATTTCTGTCGCTATGTTATAGTTGGAGCCCTGGTGGTGCAGTGGTTAAGAGCTACAACTGCTAACCAAAAGGTTGGCGTTTCGAATCCAGGCAGTTCTACTCTGTCCTATAGGGGCCCTATGGGGCCCTATAGCGCCCTATAGGGTCACTCATTGGCAATGGGCTTGATTTTTTTTTTTATGTTATAGTTAATGTAAAGCCTTAGTTAAAAATGAAGGAAATAATAGGAGTGCTAGAAAAGGTTGAGGCTGCTAACTTATGGAGACAAGGACAAAATGATGGCTGGGAGAAACTTGCAAAAAGCACTTCCAAAACAGAGTGCTTGGGTAAATTAAGAACTAAACATGATTGGATATCACTCTAGTACAAAAGAAGAAAGTAGGGAGAATGGGCACTACGGAGAGTTCAGTATTCTTTCAGGCTGGATATACTCAGCTGTAACAGCGTACTATGCATTGAGTTGCTATTATTTGGTGGTTAAAAAAAAAAAAAGGAAAGGAAAAAATCCTCACAAACTAAACAAATCAATAACTTTCTACCAAAAAAAAAAAAAAATCTCATGTGAACCAACAGGACTTACTAGTTTTATACTAATGGCATTCTCTCATTTACTAGGCATGCTTGGGTTAGTTTGTATTGCAGAGACCACAGACTGAAGCATAAGAGACTATTGCTCACGGTAGCAAATTTACTGTGAGTCTAACGAAGCTTAAGCTGCAGGGCCTTAGCTTGTGGAGACTCCTTTCAAGGCCCTGGGAGGAACTCTAGGGACGTGATCACAGGAGTCATTTATTTTCCTAAAATTTACAAAATTAAGGTAGGCTTCTTTTCTTTTTTCTTGAAGAGGCATCACCAAATTGCATAAGCTTGAAACAACTCAAAATCCGGATCTATCCTCAGACTGTCCCATTGCTCCATTTTATTTAGTGAGTACAAGAACCAGTCAAGTGATGATAGCACATATCTTTCAAAAGTCATGAGAGAGGAAGCATAGTTTCTTCCTGTTTTAATCTCTTAAAAAAATAAGGCCTCCAGCAAAAACAATGCATTTTTTTTTAATAAAATAATGACTAAAATGTAAGCCATAGGTATTTCCTCAAGATTTATTCCAGGGTACATGAAAGTCACAAGAAAGAAAATAAATGGTTTAAATAGTATGGGGAGTGGGGGGCACTGATTAGAAATGAGAAGCATTGTAAATGAAAATGGAAAGTTGAATGATTTTTGCCTTAGTTGCAAAACCGCTTACAATGCATGTCATTAGAAAACCATTTAAATATCTGGTGAAGACTCACAAGGGGACAAATTCCAAAGGTGGTTTTGGATCCTTATTAAAAATGCAATGAAATCCTAACTCTACATTACAATAATAATTAACTGTGGTTAAAGGCACCCTGAAGAGATGCAATTACCTTTAAAATAGTTCTGCAATATAAGATGTATATTTAATGCACTTATTTATTGGTTAATTGATAATTTGCCAGTTAAATTAATGTGAAGCCCCCCACCACAAGGCATAGTGAATATTTGTCATTCATTTGAGAATATTTTATTGCCATTGCTTGCAAATAATACTTAAGATGACCATCTTCCTCATTACAGATAAATACAATATTCTTAGAAGTAGATGAGAATCAGGCAGTTACTAGCGGCCATGTTCATTTATTGAGGCATTTAAATTTACAACAGTTCATAAAAGCAATAATAATTCTCTTTGAACAAAATAATTATTTTCACATTTTAAAAATAAATTGACTCTAAAGTTATTTTATAATGAGTTAGAAAGGCAGGAAGTAGAAATTTATAACAAATACTAAACACAGTCATATTTCTAAGTGGCTTACCCCAAAATCTATTAACAGATTAGAAACATTTCATGATTGTTTAATGAAGGGAGGATTTCTATTAATCAAATCCTGCTTTATACCAATTCCCATGATTAAAACAGAGGCCAAGTTTGTCAAATGTAAAAATTGCCTCTGGAAAGCTTAAATGCTAAAATTAAAGGAAAAAAATTTTAAGTATATATTGAAGGGAGAATGACAAGTGTACAGAAATAAAAAAAATCTTAAGAGCAAAACCATTTGCAAAATAAATCTCAGAGTAAAGATACATATAAGATTTGAATTATTAACAGCAGGATTATTTGTTTTCACTGATTTAAAGATTATACAGCATATAATCCCTAACACTTTATAGATGTGGTTAAGGTTTTCACTATCCTCAAATTGTCTTATTACTTCTACCTTGTTACCTAGAGTGATAATATTTCTCTTTCTCTTGCCTCCCCGTCATTTGACCTTACTGACCTCTTTTGAAACATCTTCACCTAGTAATATCTGTGGAGTGTCCCACAGTATTTTTAAATAGAAAACCCTAAAATAGAGTGCAAAACATTTCAATCATTTGAGAATAGAGGGAAGGTTGATGGCTCATGTTTAGCTGAATCACATCGGAGAGCAGCGTGGTCTCCAGCTGATGACAGTAATAAGGAAAGTATTCATGATCATGAAAAAAAACCCTATAATTTCTTAGTGTAAAAGGGACAATTGCTTAAGGCAAACACCTGACTTAATTCTCTAATAGCTTAAATACCAATTGTTTTTTTCAATTCAGCATGTTAAGTTTCTTAAACCAAAACCAAATCCATTGGTTTAGGTAGAACTGCCCCATCAGGTTTCCAAGGAGAAGCTGGTGGATTCAAACTGCTGACCTTTTTGGTTAATAGCCGAGCTTTTTAACAACTGCAATACTAGGGCTTCTAAATTTCTTAGTGAGATGGAATTAGAGAGGTTGTGGGTTGCAAACTTCATTCTTTACTTATCTTGGCTATATTAACTCTATGCCAAAATGATGTTATCTCTCTGTTATCTATCTATCTATCTGTTTATTAGAGCTAATGTATTTAGTAACATTTATATTCAGATTTCAAACATTTGGTAAATCATTCAAATTCCAGGTGTACATCTCACATCTATCACTATATTCTTAGTGTCATGCTGTCAAATGCAGAAAGGAAGTCCTTGAATTAAATACTCCAGTTCAAGCTTTAACATAGGAATGAAAGTTGATCTAACTTGACAGTTCTCTAGAAATAATTATTCTGACATGTCAAAGATGGTACATGCCTGGATCTCTACATTATTCAAAAATGATGGAATCTAGGGAGAGGAAAAGAAATGACAAAAAGTTCTACATCTAAGAATTATCTATTTCAAAAGAGAAAAATGATATATTTCACATCAGGTTTAGGTGGGCATAGGGGATGAGAAGAGAACAATATACATCATTATATCTAGTCAGTCTTGTTCTCAACATTTTCCCACATGCATTAAACTTTCCAAATTTGGGACGCTATGGAAAAACATAGATAAGCAAACATACAGCATTTAACTTCAGTAGTCCATGGTATCTTTTGAAGTAAATTTTTTGGGAATTACTAAATAACCAATGGTAGATATATATTAGGAGCTACTAATCACCTTGCATTTTAAGTTTTTAATCAATTTTTCCTTTTTTTATAATCTTGTCTCTGTAATTTGGCCCAAGATATATTCGGCAACTACTGATTATGCTCTAGTTGTGTTTCTGTCTTGTGTGATTAGTTATTTCTGTCAAAGATAGATGGGAACTACTGGATATTTCCCCCATTTCTTCCTATTTGTAACAGCAATGAATAAATCCACTTAGGAATTTGATGCTACAAAGTATCAGCTCAAAGGTTTTCATTTCTATCCACAAATGGGACTGATGATTTTCCATTTAACACCATCTGAATTAAGACCTAATCTGCAAGAATCACCTCTAAAGTTCATGTGGTCATTCAGATACCTTTGCCCAACTGAGCCTTTGATCTCTGAGATGAGCCCACCCCAGTGGCACTGCAGTCAGCCTATGAATAACAAGCTGTCTGAGCTGAGTCAGCTGGGTCATCTATTGCTCCCTGCTCAAGGAGGAGAGCTGGAAGTGATAAATAGCTCCATTAGCTCTGCCTGACTAATGCACACTTGGGGAACACCAAATTGGGAACTTTTTTTTTTTTATCTTTCAGAGACAAGCTGCAGGGATGTAATTGGTTCATTCTCCACTTATAATAACAACAATATTTGGGAAAGTGAGTAATAACAACAAAAAGCAGTGAAAGTAATATTTCATATCATAGAATACTATTTGCTTTTTATTAACACATTTTCATCTAGGCTGTCAAAATATTTTCCCAGTGTTATTTACAAATAGATAAGAAAACTTTGACATTTAATGTCTCAATTCAAACATGAACATTTTTAGCTTTAGTAGAGCAGCAATTCTCATGATATGAATACGTACATATCTGACATATTATAGGTCACACTTAATAATGGTGCAATATTTTATAGATCAGGTATTAAGAAAACTATACTACAGCATGAATCACAATTGTTTCCTATTTTGCATTATTAAACATGTCAAGGCATTATCATTTCTTTATAAATTCGAAGAGATTAACATTTAAAGGTTGAATAATGTAATTTCTCAAATTCTTCATAATGATTTGATTGGGGATTAGGTGTTAATGAATGCTGCTTCCCCTCCATTGGCCAGTTTAAAGCTAGTTACTTACAAAAATCTAATAACATTTTTCAGTGAGGCAATTCCTTCTTTTATCCACATTGCTAGCCCCATGAAAGCTATTTAAATTACCTCAAAAATTAAAAATGGTAATGGAAAATAAATCAGAGTGCAAATCATTTTCAGAAACAAAGGGGAACAGAATCGTTTCACGTTTAGTGTTATTCTATTAAAAGTCTTTGTAATTAGAGTAAGTAATTAGTATTTCTGGAGACTTCATGCTAAATCTAACTATCCCATCCTCTCTAATATTCATTTCCCTTTCATTGCAGCCTACCTCTCTTTAGAAAAAAGACATATTTTGTCTTAACAGATTTGAAGACCTGTGTAAGGCACTAAGAATTCAAAGATAAATTATTACATGGTCCTTGACGTTAACAGAGGCAGAAAAGAAGAAATATAAATTACAAATTATTTATTCATTCAGCAGATATTTATTAAATTCCTATTACATGTCAAGCACTGTGCTTGGTCCTGGCACTTAATAGAGAGAAAAGGTAGATATAATCCATGACTTCATAGAGTTTAGTGTATAGGCTAATAAATTAAATTATCACACAGAAAAATGTAAAATGTGAAAGGTGATAAGAGCCATACAGGAAAGAGACATGCTGCTAAAGAGACTTTGTAATGTGGGTCAGGAAATGCTTTCACAAAGACCCAGCAATTGAGATGATATGTGTAGGGTGAGTGGGAATTTATTGAGTGAAAAAGTGGAAGATATATACTCCAGGCAAAAAAATGAGCATGTGGTATAGGAGGAGACTTTGCATCTGTAATATACAGAAAGAAGCTAGTGTCATTGCAACAGTGACAAATTGGGAAAGTAGTCTAAGACGAGGCTAGAGAGATTAGGATGAGACAGTTCAGAAAAGCAGAATATACCAAGTTCTAAATATTGGACTTTCTCCTGAATCATAGAAAGCAAGAAGATTTTAAGCAGGGGCTAACATAATTAGATCTGGAATCCTTTAGTTGTGCAAATGGTTAATGCACTCAGCTGTTAACCAAAAGATTCGAAGTCTGTGTCCACCTGAAGCATCTCAGAAGAAAGGCCTGGTGATCTACTTCTGGAAAATCAGCCATTGAAAACCCTACTCTGACCTATAAGGTATCACCATGAGTTGGGGATGACTCAACAGCACCTAATTTTTTCAGCATGTTCAGATTAGTGTGTGTGTTTTAATCATTTACCTGAGTGTGGAGAGAGGATAAAAGGACAAAGAAGACCAATTAAAAGGTTATTGCGGTAGTCAAGATGAAAAATGATGGAAGATTAAACGAAACAATGGCATTGAGATGGGGGAAAGTGAACAGAATCAAGAGATATTTGTCATGTAAACCATAGGACTTGGTGATCAATTGGAATGGAAAGGGATTGAGAGATAGGGACAAATCAAAGTTAACTTTCAAGTTTCTGGCTTGTGTAACTGGATTGACAGTGGTACTATCACTGAGATAAAAAATATTTGGAGGAAAACAATGTTATCGAATATCAAACTAACAATCTATAGAATCCAGGGAGGGAGGGTAAACTCAGTGACTCCATCTAATAGATTTTTTGTTTGTTTGTTTTTAGTTACTATTGACTCAAAGTGACCTTATGTGTGCACAGTAAACTGCTCCACAGGATTTTCAAGGCTGTGACCTTTTGGAAGCAGATCATCAGGCCTGTCTTCTAAGGCATCTCTGGGTGGGTTCGAACTGCCAACATTTCAGCTAGTAGTCAACAGAGCTTAACTATTTGCACCACCCAGGGATTCCTGTCTAATAGATTTGGCCTGGAGAAATTTGATAAGTAGCCTAAAGGTCATAGATGAAATTACCAGAGGAAGAGGATAGACTGTGAAGAGAATCTAGGAAGGAATTTTGGTATTTCTAATAGTTAATGTCTGCATAGTCCCTGGAAAGTGCAAATGGTTAACATGGCTCATCTTCTAACCAAAATGTAGTAGATTCAAGTCCACACAGAGGAACCTTGGAAGAAAAACCTAATGATCTACTTCTGAAAAGTCAACTGTTGAAAATCCTATAGAGCACAGTTCCACTCTGACACATACAGTGTGGCCATGAGTGAAAACTGACTCAATGAAAATTGCTTTTTTTTTTGTTTTGAATGTCTATATACACAAGGACAAGGCTGCAAAGGAGATAAATAAGTACTTGCCAAAAAGTCAAGAGAAAAATAAGGAGAATATGGTGTCAAAGAAGCCATGGAAAGAGACTCTTTCAAGATAAAGAAATGTTGAACAATATCAGATGCTCTTCAGAGGTCAAATAACATGACAACAGATATATATATATTCACACATATGTATATGTATATATTGATGATGTGATTATATTGATTTATACAAATAGTGTCAATCAATTTAAATGATTGACATATTTAAGTGATGATAAGTGGCCACTTCGAATTTCCTTTGGGGTAGAAGAATTAAGCAGTAGTATAGTAGTATAGCTACCTGGCCAACTGACTGGAAGAGATCCATATTTATGCTGATTTCCAAAAAAAAAAAAAAAAAGATCCAACCAAATGCAGAAATCATTGAACAATATCATTAATACCTGTCATGGATTGAATTGTGTCCCCAAAAAAAATCTGTCAACTTGGCTAGGTCACCATTCCCAGTACTGTATGATTGTCTACCATTTTGTCATCTGATGTGATTTCCCTATGTGTTGTAAATCCTATCACTATGATGTAATAAGATAGATTAGCAGCAATTAAATTGATGAGGTCTACAAGATTAGATAGTGTCTTAGGCCAATCTCTTTTCAGATAGAAAAGAGAGAGGCAAGCAGAGAGACAAGGGGATCTCATACCACCAAGAAAACAGCACCAGGAGCAGAGCACATCATTTGGACCTAAGATTCCTGCCCTGAGATGCTCCCATACCAAGGCAAGATTAATGACAATGACCTTCCTCCAGAGTCGACAGAGAGAGAAAGCCTTCCCTTGGAGCTGACATTCTGAGTTTGGACTTGCAGCCTATCAGACTGTGAGAGAATAAATTTCTCTTTGTTAAAGCCATCCACTCATGGTATTTCTGTTATAGCAGCACGAGACGACTGCAATATCACACACAAGTTAAATTTTGCTGAAGATCATTCAAAAACAGCTGCAGCAGTACATAGACAGAGAACTGCCAGAAATTCAAGCAGGATCAGAAGAGGACTTGGAACGACGGATATTATTGCTATCAGATGGATCCTGGCTGAAAGCAGAGAATACTGAAAAGATGTTTATCTGTAATTTATTGACTATGCAAAGGCATTTGACTGTGTGGATCATAACAAATTATGGATAGCATTGTGAAGAATGGGAATTCCTTAGAGTTCCTTAGAACACTTAATTGTGCTCATGAGGAACCTGTAGATAGATAAAGAGGCAGTCATTCGAACAGAACAAGGAGATACTGTGTGGTTTAAAATAAGGAAAAGTGTGCTTCAGGGTTGTATCCTTTCACCACATCTATTCAATCTTTATGCTGAGCAAATAATCTGAGAAGCTGGACTGGCTGAAAAAGAATAGGACATCAGGACTGGAGGAAGACTCATTAACAACCTGTGTTACACAGATGACACAACCTTGCTTGCTGAAAGTAAAGAGGACTTGAAGCATTTACTGATTAAGATCAAAGACCACAGCCTTCAGTATGGATTATACCTTGACATGGGAATAGAAATCCTCACAACAGGGCCAATAAGCAACATCGTGATAAATGAAGAAAAGATTGAAGTTGTCAAGGATTTCATTTTACTTGGATCCACAATCAACACCCATGGAAGCAGCAGACAAGAAATCAAAAGACACATTGCATTGGGCAAATCTGCTGCAAAAGACCTCTTTAAAATGTGGAAAAGATATCAACTTGAAGACTAAGATGAGCCTGACCCAAGTCATAGTGTTTTCAATCACCTCATGCATGCAAACCCGAACGATGACTAAGGAAAACCAAAGAAGAATTGATACCTTTGAATTGTGGTGTTGGCAAAGAATACTGAATATACCATGGACTGCCAAAGAATGAACAAATCTGTCTTGAAGAAGTACAGCCCGAACGCTCCTTCGACGCAAGAATGGTGAGACTATGACTTTGGACGTGTTATCAGAAGGGGCCAGTTTCTGGAGAAGGACATCATGCTTGGTAAAGTAAAGGGTCAGCAAAAAAGAGGAAGACCCTCAGTGAGATGGACTGACACAGTGGCTGCAATGATGGGTTCAGGCCTAAAAACGATTGTGGGGATGGCGCAGGACCAGGTAATGTTTCATTCTGTTGTACATATGGTTGCTATGAGTCACAACAGACTCGACGGCACCTAACAACAACAACAACATAGGGTTCGGAGAAGGATGAGAGGGTGGATTCATGGTGCAAGTAAAGAATTGACCGTATAGAGTTGGTAGGACAAAGTCAGTTTTATAAGAAACAGGGAGAAGAAGATGTGTGTGGTTGTAGATAAATCATGTCATCTAGTAGCAGGAAATTTATGCCATTCCTATTTGATAATGTCTAATTTCTCTGCGAATATGTGTCACATTTCCTTTGGGGAAGAGATTTGAGTTGAATGATATTCATTTATTTGGTGAAAAACAGGGAGATTCACAGGCTTAAATGTAATAAATACAGTACTGAGAAGAGGTTGAGCAAAGGGCTGTAGAAATACAGTAAAACGAACAGTTAATTCTGCTGAGAATTGGTGAAAGCCTCATGGAAGTGATTTATGAGCTGAATATAGAAGGACAAATAGGAGATTATCAGGAAAGAGGAGGGAGAACGACATTCTTAGCGAAAGAAATATTGACAGAAGAAGACATGGGATATATTCAAGAATTTCTATGTAGCTGGAGTCAGCTTTGCACAGGATGGTTTCATGATGCTTTCCTCTAAAGGCGTGGAACTAGTTCTGTGGCTTTGTTTTAGCTGTCCTGACATCGGTGAGTGTTATCTCCTCTCAGCAAAAAGTCTGGGCAAAGAAAAACAGTTAGATGAGAGAATCAGTGAGGAAAAGGTAGTTGCCATGTTTCTTGCAAATCAGGTTTCTTTAAATCCCATTCCAAAAGATTAATCAAATCAGTTACTCTCAAAGAACAGTTAATAAGCTCAATGAGTTTTCTCATGGTTGCTCATAAAAATCATTCTGGAGTGAGAATAAAAGTATGTATAAACATTGCATCATTTTTTGTTATTCTCACATTTACTACTACCAGTATCTGTACATGATTACTTCTGAAGAGTTAAAAAAAAATCAGTCTATTTTAGCACTATAGTTAATGACATTAGAAAATTGATATTAATTACTAAAGTGAATACTACTAATAATAAGCTAATACTCTCATGTTTAATATCTAATGAAAGGATTAACGGCCGTGGTCTAATTCATTTTTTTGCTATTAAGCTTAATGTTCTTATGTCATTTTTTATTACTATGTATATTATTCTTAAGGCTTTTAATAGATCAAAATGTGATTATGTGTATGTTCTACAGCATATATTTAGTAATGATTTGAATACATGATTTTGAAAAACATAGTTCAATACCGTAATTATTCATAGCATAACCGCTTTGTTGTATTTCTTATTTACAGATATGTATCATGTTGACACTGTGTGTTCAAACACTGAATTGCATAATGATACACAATATGAAATGGCAGTAATACTCCATGAAATTTTTGATGCAAGACTAATAATGAAATGAGCTTCACTATGTTGGCAGCTATATCATTCAGAATTACCAAAACTATGTGACTCCTAGCTTTTTAAGAGATAATTCTTTGTTTTCTCTTAATTGTCTAAGGAACTTGATTTTACTGCTGAAGTTTGTTCTTTTAATATATTAGTATATGTCATATATAAATACATTTTTCATATAGTGTGTATCAAACTATCTAAAATATTACAAAATATACATTTTAACTTGGTTTTTGCTGCTGTCCTTGTTCAGTACTGTGTGTCCAGTAAACAAACAAGAGTCTGCCTCAAAATAGACACTTCATGAATATATATGCATAAATGTGTAAATTTTCAATGATTTTTAATTATCTTAAAACAGATTTCAAATTGTTCATTTAAATCACGTTATGATTTCTCTCACAGAACTGTATTTTAAACAGGTTCAAGTAATGTTTCCAAAAAAGCCAAAAATAAATAAATAAATAAATAAGCCCTTAATTTTATATCAAGACCAAACTATTTATTAGGTTGGTGGCACAGTGGTTAAGAGCTTGGCTGCTAACCAAAAGGTTGGCAGTTTGAATCCACCATCCAGGCACTCCTTGGGAACCAACCCTATGGGGCAGTTTTACTCTGTCCTATAGGATTTCTGTGAGTCGGAATCAACTTGATAACAACAAGTTGGTTGGGTTATTTATTAGGTATTTTATCTGAAAAAAAGCCCATAATTTTATAATAATACCTAAATATTTATTAGATATTTTATTTGGACATTACAAAATTAAAAGAGACTTTAATCCTAAGACCATTTATTATTTACTAAATTTCCAAAGCTGTTGATTCTGTGTCTGAGAGAAGCCATCAATTTCCCAAGATACCCTCATCCTTCAACCAGATATCATGACCGTGTGATGCCTTTACTTACAATTTTAAGATGGCTGCTGTAATTCTTGGTATCTTATTTCCGAATAATTCTCCAAAAGAGGAGCACAGTGGCAAATTAAAAATAATAATAACAATAACTTAAAAAGGCATTTTATTTGTTTAGTTTTTCTTGTTTCTCTCAGAAAGAAAAAAAAAAAATTCCCAGGTGCCCACACATTCCATTGACCAGAGCTGGGTCACTTATGCTAGACCAGTCACTGTTGGAGGAGATAGAGGACCCTATGATTGGCTTGGAGCCCTGGTGACATAGTGGCCAAGAGCTATGACTGCTAAGCATAAGGTTGGCAGTTCAAATTCACCAGCTGCTCCTTAGAAACTCTATGAGACAGTTCTTCTCTATCCTATAGGATTGCTATGAGTTGGGATTGACTGGACTGCAATGGGTTTTATGATTGGCTTAAACCAATCACCTGTAGAATAGAATAAAATCCCATCATTGCTATAATCAGTTGTTCTCATTAACTATTACTGCACAACATTTATTATTGTAGTAGCTTAAAACAAAATTGTAT
This sequence comes from Dugong dugon, assembly GCA_030035585.1. NCBI lineage: Eukaryota > Metazoa > Chordata > Mammalia > Sirenia > Dugongidae > Dugong > Dugong dugon. The sequence goes on along the minus strand of CM057477.1, from coordinate 42,410,450 downwards.
TTTTATCTCCCACGGTTCTGGGGATTGACTAAGCTCGGCTATGGGGTTACAGTTTGGAGGCTTTCATGTGCTTGTAGTCAGATTGTGAATGACTCTAAAGTTATCTGAGTTTTGCTTATGCTGGACATTTAAGATAGCTTCCTTTCTTACCTGCTGTCTCTGTGTTTCTAGTCCTTTTTCTGTATCAGTATGAAGTTTCATCCAGCAGGGCCTCTTCTGTAGCTTAGATTTCTCTGAGCACACTGATAACAGGATAGTCACAGCTGGTGGCTGGCTTCCAAGAAACCGGCAATCAATCTGTCCATCTTATTGAAGGCTAGACCCAGAATGGGCCTACTCTTTGTTTCGCTTTATCTATTGGTCAGAGCACTCACCATCCAGCCAAAATTCCAGGGGAGGGGAAATAGACCGTAACTTTCAAAACAAGGAGTGTTACAGAGTTTGTAATCATCTTTAGTCTGTCATATCAGTCATTATTTATTCTCTGGGGATGGGCACAATGCCACCAAAAGCAAAATCAGTGAGGAAAAAGGCTGCTGAGTAGGCAAGCCATAGAGTTTCATCAGAGTTCATCAGTGGACAGGTAAGTTTGGGATATATACTTATTTAAGAGTTGCAGTGATTTAGAGATAACAGTAAATTATTTGGCAAAATGTTTTATATTTGAACTAACTTCATGGTTCCGGCTTTTTCTTACGGTGTTATTGCATAAATCTAAGGAGGAAGCCTTCCCTGACCTTGATATTTAAAATTGGTGTCCATCATTTTGATCACTTTACCCCTTCATATGTTCTTCACCTATATTAGTTGCTTTACAACATAATACCACAAAATTAATGATTTAAAACAATAATGAGCCTTTATTATCTCTCAGAGTCTGTGGGTCAAGAATTCAGACAGAGCAGTGGGATGGTTTGTGTTTGTTCCTTCATTTCTGAGACCTCAGCAGAAAGATTCAAAGGTTGGAGGCCTTAAGTGATCTCAGTGCTTGATTGGGGATGGAGGACCTGCTTCCAAGGTGGCTTGGTCACTTAACTTGCAGTTTTGTGCGACAAGATGGTTCTTCTCCACATGGGCTTCACCATAGCTGTTTGAGTGTGGTCTTCATTACAAGGTGGCTGGCTTCCTTCAGTGCAAGTAATGCAAGAAGAGACAAAGGTGAAGCCACAATGGAGCCTCCGAAGTTCACTCCATCATACTTTATAGGTCACATAGGCCAACTGTGATTCAAAGTGGGAGGAGACTACACAAGGACATGAAAAGCCAGTAGACAAGGGCCTTCTTCCAGTATGGCTACCACAGAACCTACCATCTATTTATTTATTTGTTGTTTTCTGCTCGACTGTAGAATGTTCAGTTAATAGTTTGTTTGTTCATGGCAATCTGTCATCAGTAACCTGTACGAGGTCCTTCTTGTTGTGTTTATTTATTCATTTATTCTCCTCTTTCTTCATTTCACATTCCCATTCTCCTTTCCATACCATTGGCAGTCATTTTAATAAGTCTGATATATATCTTTTTATTTGTATAGACTGTACTAAAATATAATATTTTGTGTGAATAATTTTGAAACATACCTGAAAGTGTGCTGTAAAACATATCTTTATTTTCATTTTAAACTCAACATTATATTTTTAGAATTAATTCATATTGTTATGTTTATACACTGTAGTAATTATTTTCATTGCTGATACAGAGTAAAACTGTACAATGCATCCATCACATTTTGATTGTCCTTTTCTCCAGTGACACCTAGATAGTCTCCAACTCACCTCTACGTTACACTATATTACAATGAACACCTTTAAACATAACCTCCGAAAATTTCTATGCAGTATTTATAACCAGGAGCTGAAACCTGTGGTGGCAAAGTGGTTAAGTGCTCAGCTGCTAACCCAAATGTCTCGTTTCAAACCCATAAGACAATCTGCAGCAGAAAGATGTGGCAGTCTACTTCTGTAAAGATTATAGCCTTGGACACCCTACAAGATAGTTTTACTCTATCTTATACGGTCACTATGGTAGCAATCAGTATGTCAGGAATGGTTTGTGTGTTTTTAACCTATGACTACTATGTGAAGAAGGAGCCTGGTAATGCAATGGTTAAGTGTTTGTCTGACAACTGAAAGGCTGGCAGTTGGAACCTACCCAACAGCTCCACAGGAGAAAGACCTAGCAATCTGCTCCTGTAAAGATTATAACGCAGAAAACCCTATGCGGCAGTTCTACTCTGTCACATGGGGTCACTATGAGTCAGAATCAACTCAATGGCACCTAACAACAACAACTATATAAAGGGATCTCTCGCTTACCAGAATCTTTGGTTCAGATGTACAATCTTTGAAAATGCATTAGGGTTCCTATACCCAAACTCTGCCAAAATCTTGCCAAAAAAATCTGCCAAGCTGATAAATGTAAAGTAATTTCACATTGTCATTTTAATTCACATCTCTCTAATTAATAATGATTTGGGAACATTCTTAATGTTTGTTAGTCTTTTGTATTTCCTCTTCTGTGATATTCTTTGCTCATTTTTTCTAATCATGTTTCCATTTCTTTTACTGTTGTTTGTTGTCATGGATTGACTTGTGTCCCCCAAAAATATGTGTATCAATTTGGCTAGGCCATTATTCCCAGTATTGTGTGATTGTCTGCCATTTGGTCATCTGATGTGATTTTCCTATGTGTTGTAAATCCTTCTTCTATGATGTTGATAAGATGGGCAGGACTCAATCTACAAGACTGGACTGTGTCTTGAGTCAATCTCTTTTGAGATATAAAAGAGAGAAGGAAGCAAAGAGACGTGGGGACTTCATACCCCCAAGAAAGCAGTGCTGGGAACAGAGCATGTCCTTTAGACCTGAGTTTCCTGTGCCGAGAAGCTCAGAATTCAGGGGAAGATTGATGACAAGGACCTTCCTCCAGAGCCGACAGAAAAAAAACCTTCCCCTTGAGCTGACGCCTTGAATTTGGACTTTTTGCTTACTAGACTGTGAGAGAATAAACTTCTGTTTGTAGAAGCCGTCCACTTACAGTATTTCTGTTATAGCAGCACTAGATAACCAAGACATTTGTTATAGATGATTTACAGGAATTTCTTGTATATTCTTAACATATCGTAGATCTCCATATATACGTGGAACAGATCATGAGCTATCTGGATTCTATTCATTGGTCTATTTATCAGTGCTTGCATTGCTTCATTATTGCTTTTTATTCATTGGACTTTGTAGTATGTCTTGATATTTAGTAAATATAATTCTTATTTTTCAGAATTTTCTTAGCTATTAGTTATAAAATAATACTGAATTTTTAAAAGATCCAGTCAGAGTTTTGACTGGAATTGAATAGGCTTTATATACTTATAATAGAAAGAATTGATAGCATTATACTATTAAGTAAAATTATTCAACAGCTAGAAATATCTATTTATTCACACCTTTTAAGTTTAAAGTTTTTAATCATTCTCCATTTAACTCTAGAATATACTTTATGTTAATTCTTAGAAACATCTGAGCTTTTTTTCTTCCTTTTGTTTTGTTTTTTGCTGTTGCACATTTTATCATTTCAAGAATATATTTTCTAGTTAGTTATTGCTGGTGTAGAGGCATTTTATTAACTTTTGTAAGTTGATTTTGGGCTCAGGAATTTTCCTCAATTCTCTTATACATTTTGATAGTTTTTCTGAAAGTTGTGTTGACTTTTCTATATAGGTGAACATGACATTTGCAAATAATGACAATTTTAACTCTTCTCTACTCTACTAATACTTTTTATTTCTTTTCTTTATTTTATAGAACTAGCTAGTCTTTAAGGGATAGGTATGTTGAAATTTCGCACTACAATTTTGGATTGATCTATTTCTCACTGAAGTTTTATAAACTTTTTTAAATTTAGTTTGACTGTTTGATAGAGATGTGATTCCTTTTTTTCCCTAATGATAGTCTTTCCTTTATCCTGTTCAGATATTATATTATCAATTATGTTTTGTACTCCAACTTTATTTCATTAATTTCTGACAAAAATTTTTTTTCTCTTATTGTATTTTCAACCCCTTTTCAAAATATGTTTCCCCTTAGGAATAATATATTGTTGAATTTCTTTTTAATGTTTAATTGTTAGTTTTCTCCTTCTTCCCAAAAAAATGTACCAGAATAGTACTTGGTCTTGTTTTGTTGACTATTTTATGACCTGTGTCCAGAATAGGATGTGAAACATGTTGACAATGAATATTGTTTAAATTATACTTAATTAACAAAACAAGTGCTGAAATAAAATTATTTTATTCAATATTTATGTATTATTAAAAGTAATTATTCTACCATTTCAGGCCCTGGGTACTGCATAAACTTTACGCAGTTTACCATACATACCCATGTCTCCCATATAGATGCACACAGACATTTATAGAAACACTACATAATCTCTTTTATGGTAAGCTATGGAATAACTGTCAGGATTTGGGAATATACTATTCAATAGACACAACTAATCAATTCAGAAATATGGAATTAGATGGTGTCTTAGTCATCTAGTGCCACTTTAACAGAAAAACCACAAGTGGATGGCTTTAACAAGCAGAAGTTTATTTGCTCACAGTCTGGTAGGCTAGAAGTCCAAATTCAAGGCATCAGCTCCAGGGGAAGGCTTTCTCTGTCATCTCCGGAGGAAGGTTTTTGTCATCAATCTTCCCCTGGTCTAGGAGCGTCCCAGCACATGAACCTCAGGTATAGTGGACTCGCTCTGCTCTCGGGGCTGCTTTCTTGGTGGTATGAGATCCTCCTATCTCTCTGCTCACTTCTGTCCTCCACATGTCAAAAGAGATTGACCCAAGACACTATCTAATCTTTTAGATCTCATCAGTATAGCTGCCACTGATCCGTCCATCACATCATAGTGATAGGATTTACAACACATAGGGAAATCACATCAGATGACAAAATGGTAGACAATCATACAATACGGAGAATAATGACCTAACCAAGTTAGCAGATATTTTGGAGGGACACAATTCAATCCATGACAGATGGTATAATAGGTGTAAATTTAATTTAATTTTTACAAATTTTAATTATGAGGTACCCCTAAGTATATTTCAAAATATTATTTCCCAGTTTCTCATGATGTCATCTTTATTTCCTTTTGTTTCATATACTCGTAAACTCATATCTTCCTTCCTTTTTTTTTCAGCATGCATCAAGTTGTTTCATATGTTTCTTAATTTCTGTGCTTCTAAAAGCCAAGACCCTATAAAATAATTTTCCAAGATGCAGTAAAGTCAGGAAACAGTTATTCGTGGTATCCACAACAATAAAACTTAATGCCTTACTTTTCATATTATTGTTGAAATAGTCATTTTAGAAGAGATTTGAGCTCAAATACGTTTGTACTTTTTTATTCCCTTCTCTGGGATATCAGCCTCTCTATAGAAAATCTTTCCTTAACCAATTAAATAGGGGTAAGATTATACACCCTAGCTTGCTGAAAATGAAGACAACTTGAAACACTGATAAGCTAAAAGACTATAACCTTCAGTATGGGTTACACCTGAATATAAAGAAAACTAAACAACTCACTACTGGACTGATAAAAAAAACAAGCATGATAAGTGAAGAAGAAAATTGAAATTGTCAATGATTTCATTCTACTTGGATCAATAGTCAATGCCCATGGAATCTGCGGTTGAACGATGTATTGCATTGGGCACATCTGCAGCGAAAGACCTCTTTAATTTTTTAAAAAGCAAAGATATCACTTTGATGAATAAGATGCCCCTGACTCACACCATGGTCTTTTCAATCCCTCATATGCATGAGAAATTGGACAGTGAAAACAATGAGAAGAAGAAATGGATGCATTCGAACTGTGGTGTTGGTGAAGAATATTGAATGTACTATGGACTGCCAGATGAATGAACAAATCAGTCTTAGAAGAAATACAACCACAATGTTCCTTAGCAGTGAAGATGGCAAGACATTGTCTCTTTTTACTTTGGACATGTCATCAGGAAAGACCAATCACTAAAAAAGGACCTTCATGTTTGGTAAAACAGAGAGCCAACAAAAAACTGGGGAAACCCTCGGTGAGATGAATTGACCTTGTAGCCATAATAATGGGCTCAGCCATACTAAAAATCGTAATGCTGGAGTAGGACCTGGCAGCATTCTGTTCTGTTATACATAATGTCCCCATGAATTGGAGTAGACTTGACAGCAACTAAAAACAACAAGATCACCTACAACTACTAAAAATAATAACAAAGTTTAATTACTTAATGGACTTTCCTTCTCAAGTTTTTTAATTTCTTATTTCCCAATGATAGACATCTTTACTTCATTAATGCTTCTGCTATTATTAATTCCTGTTTCTTCTCACAAAACGTTTAACTCTGTATCTTGTAATATTGGCCAGGGTCATCTGTGTGTGATCCCTTTCAGATAGGGATGCCTCATTTTGTTTTTTGTGTATTTTGTTTGTTTGTTTGTTTTACTTAATGGCTTTGTTTACTCACTCATCCAGCCTTTAGTGAACAGTGACTTGTGGCAGTTGCTGTGCTAGGAAATGATGATAATATGATGCATTTTCTTTTTTTTTTTACTAATTGCTATACTTTTAGAAAGTCCAGATTTTCAGTGTATACTTTTTGTGTAGTATTGGTATCTGTAATCATACTTCCATTAGAGATTTGCATTCATTTTTCAATTTTTATTTTACTAAAATTTTAAAAATCATTAATTTACCTATGAATTTCTATTCCTTTTATATCATCCATAGTTAATTTCAGCAAATTATTTACATTCTATTTTCTCCTCATTCATATACATACCATTATTATTTAAGTGGATTTTTTTGTTGTTGTTTACATGTGGAAAAAGTAATTTTCAAATACTTTGTCAAATGTGGAGGACTAGATTCAGATGACAATGTGAGTTTAGGTCAAAGCTGGATAATAATTTAATTTCTCAAAAAATGAAATTTGGTTCAGGTAAGTCTAAATGTATTCTTTGATGTATTGCAATTTAGTGTTTATTTGGAATATCTCCAAGATAAAGACAATTTTATATTACAGTATTAAGTGTATGTTGCCATTCTCTAAACTATTATTTACAAGTGATTTAATATATGGGTAAGATGCAAAAGACTTGTCTCAGTTTAAAGCTTAACAGGGTTAAACTGATAGTTTGTACACTTTACTATCACTATTCAACACATTGAGTCAATAAAACTTACTAAATATAATACACATACAAATTCATATGCACATACACACAAATATATAAATTATATATACATATATAATGTTAATATAACTTTTTTTGAAATTCATCCAATGTTTTATTGTCTGTTATACTTAATTCTAGAATCTGATGGTATCATAAAATAAATTATTTTCTCTTTTACGTGAATATCACACATTGCTTAGATATTAATTAGCACTCTGCATCAAGAAGAGTACAAAACATGTTTTATCATTTCACATCAGTCCTCTCCACTATGATTTACTTTGTTAGGGAAACTTTTAGGGGGAAAAAAATTTAGACCATTGAAACCCAATGAAGTTTTTTATTTGTTTATTTTTAAACTTAATTTTTATAGGACAGAGACATAAGGCGGGGGGGGGAGGGGTAACAGTGGGGGGAAAAAAGTGAGATAGAGGCAAATGTTTCTGTGTGCCAGAGAAGAATCTTATTATAATGTTCTTCTCAGAGATAGAAATTTTTATAAAGTTCTTTGTATTTTATAATCATATAGTATACATGCATAGTAATGGAAAGATGATTACTTGAGATCCTGCGGAATAGCAGGATGAATAAAAGAGCACAACAATTTATACAGATAATGCTAGATATCTTATATATGTGTTATGATTTGCTTCATTAATCTGGGGTAAAATACAGTCACATTTCTTGTTGTGCCAAATAATCACTCTTGCCATTACCTGCCTTATTAGCTGGAAGTCTGGTATTTCCCTCTTGAGGGTTGTTCATACCCAATTGTTAACAAAACTTGATTGAGCTATTGCATCTAAAATAAGAGTGTGTCCTGTTTTCAAATACCAAAAGAGACATGCGTTTTCTGATGAGTTCATTTCTGTGGTTTCATTTTCCCGTCCCATAGCATTGCTGTTGAAGTAGCATATGATCATGGATGCTTTGTCTACTACAGGTATGGCACAGCTAGCCAGTTTGTCTGAAAAAGATCAATTGGTACCCATTCTCATTCTGCAAAATTGTTGCTTTAGTTGCCATCAAGTTGGTTCCAACTCACAGCAACCCTATGTACAACAGAAGGAAACACTGCCCAGTCCTGCACCATCCTCACAACAGTTGCTATGCTTGAGCCCATGGTTGCAAAATTACAGTTCTGTTATTCTTCATGTATATGCTCAATCACTTTTCCCTAATGCTCAAGCAGGGGCTGGAGATGCTTCCAGCATCAGTCAAGTTGCAGGATCAGTCAAACATTTTGCTGTAAACAGATCTTGATCAAATTTATTTTAAATCTTTTTTGAAACTTGAGTCACTACGCTAAATTCATCCTTTCTTCCATGTAATTTTATTTCATTTTACTTCTATGATCCTGACATCGATCTTGAATAGGATTGCTGAAGTCCCACGGTGTTTTCTAACTGAGTATGAGAATGTCTGGTGATTCTATCCTTCATTCCCATAAGATACTGGATTCTATATACAACAAAAATCCTGCGTTTTCCCAAAAGCCACATTGCATACCAAAGGCTTGACAAGTTTTGCAAAGCCATTCAGTGACTCAAAAGTTCTTATTACACTTTCATTTGCTGGGATTATACTTGCTTAAATGAAAGGACCCAATTTAATACACTATAGAGCCTAAGAAGATTGGTAAATAATAAGAAGAAGAACATAAAGAAGAGGAAGAGGAGGACAATTAAGAAGAAAAAGGAGTAGACAAAATACAGTAGCAGCAGTAACGACAGCTTTAGTTAACCTGCTATTATACATTTCATGACTTACATAACAAATTAAAAAGGGAAAATATATGCAGACTTTTGTTAAAACAGGATGACATAAAGCTGTAATGATGCCCATCACTCAACCTGATACATCAGACAACAAAACCTCTCATCTGACAAGTTTGGGAGGATGGGGAGTGGGACACCCAAAGAAAGATGCACGATGAGTGCATCATGATTATCTATCATGGCATTCTTGCATTGTTTTTGAGTTGATCTTGAATCTTGAATGGTTTTGCCATTCTTAGCCCCTTTCGGCCCATTTTCTGAATCTTGAAGTGGACAGAACACAATGAAGGGAGATTTACATGAAGAAAACATTAGATCAGGAAGTTTTGTAAAATCTCTACATACATGTTTTAGTCAATTTGCAAGGCTATGGAATTCAGTTGTGCAGTTTGTGTCCTGTTCAAATGTACCAAATGGAGCTCTAATGCTGCAAGCCAGCCCAGCCTCTATTGCCCAAAGCAAGCACTCTGCATAGGTCTGCATTTAGCCTGAAAGTACAGGTACCATTTTCTAATTGGTCTTTAGCGGGGGTGTCTTTCAAAAAAAAAAAAAAAGCATATATGCATATATGCACACATATATATGCATATATACATATATACACACATGTGTATGCATATATGTGTATATATATGTGTGTGTATATGCATATATACATATATACACACATATATGCATATATACATATATTTCCTTTTAAATTAGTCTGTCTAGGGGAGTGGGATCTCTTGTAATTTTTTATGTACTTGCAACAGCCCTGATTTTTTTTTTTTTTTTTTTTTTAGTCTATCTAGGGGTTCAAGATTTCTTCTGTAAATTTTGCAAGATCATTTATGTGCTGGTAACAGCCCTGACTTTTTTTTTTTTTAAACTATAGTAACTCTCAAATTATTCACCTCTGACTCAGGAAATGTGGCTCCCTTAAAAAAAAGTCTAATCAGTTTTATTTGGAGTGTGGAGTATTTTCCATGTATCACGTTAAATAGGAAAGAAGAGAATGAAAATACATTGGTTGAAATATTATGTGGAGTATTAGCCATAACTAGACAAGGTAAAACTGAAATGGATAACTATTCACCCAGGCAATTTAGAGATTTCTTTTACAAAATTGCTAATTGAGGGAGGAAAAAGCAAACCATTACCGAGAGTTTATTCTTTCCTCTGTGCTTCAACTTCCATTTGCCTGTGTATATAATACTTATGCTTCTCCTAGTTGGACAACACATTCACTGTCCTTGCCAAAAAGACAGAACATCTGAAATCTGTTTTTAAGCAGTGTCACTTTTTCAAAGTAGTAGGCACAACAAGAAGAAAAGAAACATCTGCTATCTGCAGGTTTTTTTTCTTTTTTTTTTTTCTCCCCTTTCCTCCCAACATCAATCTTGCACATCTTTGGCGAGCAGCGTCTTGCACTCTAAGTCACAGAAACGTCAAAGGAGAGTGGAAATGAGCGTGGATACCTCTGTTGAAATGTCACTTTGAAAGTAAATAAAATAAATTGGAAAAAAAGCCATCTAAAAACAGGGAAGCTTAGCAGTCAGGAGATGAGTTTTGCTGTATTAACAGACAGTTGGAGTAGTCACATACAGAAATGATACATTTTTCCTAGTTGTGCTTGATAGTTATTGTTTGGAATTAGAAAACATAATACACATAACCACACATTTTGAATTTAGTGGCTCTTATTGCCTTGAAATTAATTGATTCATTAAGACTACTTTCTATTAAGCCTAATTTGGTATTTTAAATGAAAATATTTATTGTATGTGGAAAAACCTTGAGATATTTCTATTTATAAAATTTACTTCAGATATAATAGTGATAGGTGTCTGTGAATTTCCACATGCAATAAGGTGTGACGTTTCTAGATTCTGAACCTTTGGGTTTGATTCTCAGCTTTACCACTTATCTGAATGACTGTGGGTATATTACTTAACCTCAGGTGGCCAATTTCCTGATCGTAAATTTGATAAAAATGTTGTTGTTAGGTGCCATTGAGTCAGCTCTGACTCATAGCAACCCTGTGTATAACAGGACAAAATGTTACCTGGTCCTGCACCGTTCTCACAATGTTTGAGTCCATTGTTGCAGCCACTGTGTCCCTCCATCTCACTGACGGTCTTTTATTAGCTCACCTTCTATTTAACTGAGCATGATGTTTTTCTTCAGTTATTTGTCCCTCTTGATCACATGTCCAATGTAAGCGAGCCAAAGTCTTGCCAGCCTCACTTCCCAATAGCATTCTGGCTGTACTTTCTCCAAAACAGATTTGTTCCTTCTTCTGACAGTCCATGGTACATTCAATATTTTTAGCTAACATCACAATTCAAATGTGTCACTTCTTCTTTGGCCTTCCTTTTTCATTGTTCAGCTTCTCCATGCATATGAGGTGATTAAAAATACCATGGCCTGCGTCAGGCGAACCTTAGTCCTCAAGGAGATGTCTGTGCTTTTAACACTTCAAAGAGGTCTTTTGCTGCAGATTCGCTCAATGCAAAACATCATTTGATTTCTTGACTGCTGCTTCCACAGGTATTGATTGTTAATCCAACAAAAACTAAATCCTTGACAACTTCCTTTTTTTTTTGCCATTTATCATAATGTTGTTTGCTGGTCCAGTTGTGAGGACTTTTGTTTTCTTTATGTTGAGGTTTAATTCATATGAAGGCTGTAGTCTTTGATCTTCAGTAATTTCTTTAAGTCCTTTTAACTTTCGACAAGGTTGTGTCATCTGTATATTGCAGGTTGTTAATGAGATTTCGTCCAATCCTGATGCCACATTCTACTGCATAGAACACAGCTTCTTGAATTATTTTTTCAGCATGTAATTGAATAAATAAAGTGAAAGAATACAACCCTGCTGCACACCTTTCCCAATTTTAAAGCATGAAGTATCCTCTTGTTTTGATTGAACGACTGCCTCTTGACACATATGCAGTTTCCATATGAGTACCATTATATGTTCTAAAATTCTCGTTCTTTGCAATGTAATCCATATTTGTTATGATTCATACAGATGAATGCTTTCACGTAGTCAATAAAATACAGGCAAACACCTTACTAGTATTCTCTGCTTTGGGCCAAGATCCATTTGAAATCAGCAATGATAGCCCTCATTCCACATCCTCTTCTGAATTTGGCTTGTACTTCTGATGATTCCCTGTTGATGTATCCCCACAGCAATTTTTTAGTCATCTTAAGCAAAATTTTACTAGCATGTGACATAAATGATGTTGTTCAATAATTTCCACATTATGTTTGATCACCTTGCTTTGAAACGGACATGAATATGAATCTCATCCAATTGGTTACCCAGGTAAGTGTCTTCCAAATTTCTTGACATAGACGTGGAAGTTTTTCCAGAAGTGCAACTGTATGTTGAGCATCATAATTGGCATTCTGTCAGTTCTTGGAGTCTTGTTTTTCACCAACGCCTCCAGTGCAGCTTAGACTTCTTCCTTCGGTACAAGCAGTTCTTGATCATATGCTACCTCCTGTTCCTCCTGAAATGACTGAACATTGACCAATTATTTTGTATACAGTGAGTCTGTGTATTCCTTCCATCTTCTTTTGATATTTTCTGCATCATTTATATATTTATTTATTTTGCCAATAGAATCCTTCAATATTGGAACTTGAGGCTTGAATTTTTTCTTCACTTCTTTCACCTTGAGAAATGCAGAGCATGTGCTTCCCTTTTAGTTTTCTAACTCCGGTCATTTGCACATTTCATTATAATACTCTACCTTACCTTCTCAAGCCGCCCTTTGACACTTTCTGTTTATCTGCTTAAGTTCATCTTTCTCTCATTTGCTGTAACTTTTCTGTGCTCAAGAACAAGTTTCAGAGTGTCTTCTGATACCCATTTTGGGTTTTTCTCTTTCTTGTCTTTTTACTGACCTTTTAATTTCTTGTATGATGTCCTTCATGTCATCCCACAATTCTTCTGGTCTTCTTTATTCATCCGTTCAGTGGATAAAATCTATTCTTTTTCTCTGTCACACATTGAGAACATTTTTTTTTTCATTCATTCCAGGATCTTTCTTCTTTGATCTATTAATATAAATCCATGTCCTAAATCACTTTTAAAATTATAAAAGTTGTTGCAGAAAAAGCAAGGAAAAAGATCAAACACATGGAAACTGAACAACATCTTGCTCAAAAGCTATTGGATTATAGAAGAAATTAAGGATGGAATAAAGAAATTCACACAATCTAATGAGAACGAAAAGGCATCCTACCAGATCATTTGAGACACAGCAAAAGCAGTGTTCAGAGGTCAATTTATAGCAATAAATGCACTCATACAAAAAGAAGAAAAGGCCAAAATCAAAACATTAACCCTACAACTTGAACAAATAGAAAGAGAGCAGCAAAAGAAGCTTTCAGGCACCAGAAGAAAGGAAATAATAAAAATTAGAACAAAATTAAATGAAATAGAGAATAGCAAAACAATTGAAAGAGTTAACAAGACCAAAAGCCGGTTCTTTGAAAAGATAAAAAAAAAAATCAATAAACCACTGGCCAAACTGACAAAAAAAAAAAAAAAACAGAAGAGCAAGCATATAACCCAAATAAGAAATGAGATGGGCAATATCAAAGCAGACCCAACTGAAATTAAAAGAATCAAACAGAATACTATGAAAAATTGTAGTCTAACAAACTTGGAAACCTAGAGGAAATGCACAAATTTCTAGAAAACCACTACCTACCTAAAGTAACACAGACAGAGATAGAACAACTAAATAAACCTATAACAAAAGAAGAGATTAAAAAGGTATTTAAAAAAATCCTAACAAAAAAAAGCCCTGGCCCTGACAGCTTCACTGGAGAATTCTACCAAGCATTCAGAGAAGAGTTAACACCACTACCACTAAAGGTATTTCAGAGCAAAGAAAAGGAAGGAATACTCCCAAACTCATTCTATGCAGCAAGCATAATCCTGATACCAAAACCAGGGGGGACACCACAGAAAAAGAAAATTACAGAACAATATCCCTCATGAACATAGACACAAAAATCCTCAACAAAATTCTAGCCACTAGAATTCAACAACATATCAAAAGATAATTCATTGTGACCAAGTGGGATTCATACCAGCTATGCAGGGATGGTACAACATTAGAAAAACAATCAGTGTAACCCAATGCATTAATAAAACAAAAGACAAGAACCACATTATCTTACCAATTGATGCAGGAAAGGCATTTGACAAAGTCCAACAGCCATTCATGATAAAAACTCTCAGCAAAATAGGAATAGAGGGGAAATTCCTCAACATAATTAAGGACATTTATACAAAACCAATAGCCAACATCATCCTAAATGGAGAGACTCTGAAACCATTACCCTTGAGAACAGGAACCAGACAAGGATGCCCTTTATCACCACTCTTATTCAACATTGTGCTGGTGGTCCAAGCCAGAGCAATTTGTCTAGAAAAAGAGCTGAAGGGCATACAAATTGGTAAGAAAGAAGTAAAAAAATATCTCTATTTACACATAATATGATCTTATACACAGAAAACTCCGAAGAATCCACAAGAAAACTACCGGAACTAATAGAAGATTTCAGCAAAGTAACGGGATACAAGATAAACATACAAAATCAGTTGGATTCCTCTACACCAACAAAGAGAACTTCGAAGAGAAAGTCACCAAATCAATACCATTTACAATAGCCACCAAGAAGATAAAATACTTAGGAATAAATCTAACCAGAGAAATAAAAGACCTATACAATGAAAACTACAAGACACTACTGCAAGAAACCAGAAGAGACCTGCATAAGTGGAAAAACACACCTTGCTCATGGATAGGAAGACTCAGCATTGTGAAAATGTCTATTCTACCCAAAGTGATCTACGGATACAATGCAATCCTGATCCAAACTCCAACGGCATTTTTTAATGATATGGAGAAACAAATCATCTACTTCATATGGAAAGTGAGGAGGCCCCAGATAAGTAAAGCATTACTCAAGAAGAAGAAAAAAGTGGGAGGCCTCACACTACCTGATTTTAGAACCTACTATACTGTCACAGTAGTCACGACAGCCTGGTACTGGTACAAAAACAGATACATAGACCAATGGAACAGAATTGAGAATCCAGATGTAAATTCATCCACCTATGAGCATCTGATAGTTGACAAAAGCTCAAAGTCCATTAACTGGAGAAAAGACAGTCTCTTTAACAAATGGTGTTGGCATAACTGGATATCCATCTGCAAAAAACTTAAACAAGACCCATACCTCACACCATGCACAAAAACTAACTCAAAATCAATCCAAGACCCAAATATCAAATCTAAAATGATAAAGATCATGGAAGAAAAAATAGTTACAATGCTAGGACCCTTAATACATGGCATAAATAGAATACGAACCATAAGTAACAATGCACAAGCACCAGAAGAGAGTCTAGATAAATGGGAGCTCCTAAAAATCAAACACTTATGCTCATCAAAAGACTTTACCAAAAGAGTCAAAAGACAATCTACAGACTGGGAAAAACATTTTGGCTACAACAAATCCAATCAGCATCTAATCTCTAAAATCTACAAGATACTACAAAATTCAACAACAAAAAGATAAACAACCCAATTAAAAAATGGGCAAAGGATATGAACAGGCACTTCGCCAAAGAAGACATTCAGGTGGCTAACAGACATGTGAAGGTATGCTCACGATCATTAGCCATTAGAGAAATGAAAATTGAAACTACAAGGAGATACAATCTCACCCCAACAAGGATAACATTAGTCAAAAAAAACCACAAAATAATAAATGCTGGAGAGGTTGTAGAGAGACCTGAACACTTATACACTGTTGGTGGGAATGTAAAATGGTGCAACCACTTTGGAAATCAGTTTGGCACTTCCTTAGAAAGCTGGAAATAGAAGTACCATATGATCCAGCAATTCTGCTCCGTGGATATACCCTAGAGAAATAAGAGCCATCACATGAATAGATACATGCACACCCATGGTCACTGCAGCACCGTTCATGATAGCAAAAATATGGAAACAACCTAGGTGCCCATCAATGGATGAATGGATAAACAAATTGTGGTATATTCACACAGTGGAATACTAGACAACAATAAAGAACAACAATGAAGCCATGAAACATAACATGGAGCAGTCTGGAGGACATTATGCTGAGTGAATTTAGTCAGTCACAAAAGAACAAATATTACTTAAGAACACTATTATGAGAACTCAAGAAAAGGTTTGAACACAGAAGACATTATTCTTTGATGGTTACAAGGGTGGAGAGGGAGGGGTGAGGGTTATTCACTAACTAGATAGTAACAAGAATTGTCTAAGGTGAAGGGAAGAACAGCACACACTACAGGGGAAGTCAGTACAACTGGACTAAACCAAAGCTAAGAATTTTCCTGAATACAATCAAACACTTCAAGGGACAGAATAGCAAGGGTAGGGATCTGGGGACCGTGATTTCAGGGGACACCTAGGTCAATTGACATAACAAAGCTTATTAAGAAAATGTTCTGCATCCTACTTTGGTGAGCGACGTCTAGGGTCTTAAAAGCTTGCAAGCGGCCATCTAAGATGCATCAATTGGTCCCAACCACCTGGAGTAAAGGAGAATAAAGAATACCAAAGACATAAGGAAAGTGTTAGTCCAAGAGACAGAAAGGGCCACATAAACCAGAGACTTCATCAGCCTGAGACCAGAAGAACTAGATGGTGCCCAGCTACCACCAGTGACCACCCTGACAGGCAACACAACAGAGAGTCCCCAATGGAGCAGGAGAAAGGTGGGATGCAGAACTCAAATTCTAGTAAAAAGACCAAACTTAATGGTCTGACTGAAACTGGAAGAACCCCAGAAAGCAGGGCCCCCAGTCTCTCTGTCAAGCCAGAACTAAAACTATTCCTGAAGCCAACTCTTCAGACACAAATTGGACTGGACTGTGGGACATAAAATGATACTCGTGAGGAGTGTGCTTCTTAGCTTGAGTAGATACATGAGACTAAATGGGCAGCTTCTGTCCGGAGGTGAGATGAGAAGGCAGAGTGGGTTAGGAACAGGTTGAACGGATATGGGAAATCAGCAGTGGAAAGGAAGAGTGTGCTGTCACAGTATAGGGAGAGCAAATAGGATCACATAACAATGTATATATAAATTTTTGAATTTTTGTATGAGAGACTAACTTGAAATGTAAACTTTCACTTAAACTATAACCATTAAAAAAAAGGAAAAAAATGGTGTTAGGAAGATTCAATCGTCATGTTAAATAAACTTAATAGTTTAAAGGAACAAGTACATTTAGTGAATTGGTGTATAGATTGTCTTTTAAAAATCGGGTTTTGTAAATTTTCTATTTTTTTCAAGAAAATAAACCTTATCCCTCTCACTGTGGTTAAGACCTTTGCCTTTCTTAGTACTTCTAGTCTAACTTTTGATTGTTTGCCAATTGCAGTTGCAGGACATGCTTTTTTATTCCATGATTTCTCTGCTGCTTGTACAAGCATATTGTTGTTTTTGCCTACCTAGTACTCCGTACTCATTCTTCTGATAAAAACTTTTTTTTTTTTAAAGTACCACCTTTAGTGGTGCTTCTCAGTGAATCTCCAGATCCCCTTTCCACCTTCACAAAAGTGTTCATTAGTTCCATGCTGACAAATCAGAGTAGTACATCATGCTTAGGGTCAGAGACTGAATAAATGTTGAATGTGTGGTCTAAGAAAGGAAGATGAGAGGGTCAGATTATTATTGCCAGACAAAGTTGGCCACAATATAAAAAAGCTAAAGGTATTTATGGCCCTTGATAATGATACTATATTCTATTTCTAATGAACAGTTATGAGTCTTTATGCATCAAATAATATAGCATCATAATACATAAAGAAATAAGCTATAAAAAAATACAGAAAAATACAAATATAATATGTGAATGTAGCTAAATTTTTCAGGAAATCAAGATCAAGTAGATAAACATCAGAGAGCCTATGTCGTTGTGAGTGAGCCTATGTTAATGTTGTGGTTAGGTGCTGTGGAGTCAGTTCCAACCCACAGCAAACCTATAGCACAGAGTAAAACTGCCCCATAGGGTTTCCAAGAAGCAACTGGTGGATTTGAATTGGTGACCCTTTAGTTAGCAGCCTCACTGCTAACCACTGTGCCACCAGGGCCCCTAGTGAGCCTATAGAAGTCCAAAATATCATAATTAATGAAATGAATTATGTATTAAACTCAATGCTCTCTAAGGAGACTATAGTGATGAATTATATTTTTAAAAGATAACTACAGGTTAGGTCGCCAAAAGAGTTAACAATTTGTAAAAGTAGAAATGTAATCTCTGCTTTGAAGAAATATAATATCTGTTCTAAATAAAACTAGAAATTAATATATGATATTCAAACAAAGGAAAACTTACTGTGATGATTTAAAGAAAAAAAATTCCTAAGAAACATTTGTGTTGAATTTCATAATGGTGAGCATGAAGTACTAGGTGGCTGGCCAGATTCTTATGATGGAAAAATTAAAAATACCTTGCAAAAACATCTTTATGTAACTGTGAACTGGCAAAAACAAAGAATTCTCAGGCAAAAATTACACGAACAGAGGAACTCAGAAGTAAGTAGAACACTAAGGTCAGTTTTTCCTTGACAGAATTTTTTTAAACTTAGCGAATTTAAGCATAAATTTTCTAGCTTCCTAAGGCTTAAGGAAAAATGTCAGCCCAACACAGACCAGTTGGGGAGTCAAATAACAGCTTTTCCATACAGCTAGCATTCCAGATAATCATGCCCTCAGTTTAAAGGTAAAATAAAATTAAAAAGTGTCACCACTCCCACCTAGTCCCTAAAAGAAAAATGTTTTGTTTTCCTTAGGTAAAAAAATAATTAAAAATCCCTAAGAATTTTTAATAAAGAGCCATACTTCACAAAAGATATTTCTCAAATTTGCCATTACCTAGTAGCCAAAGAAACCTCAATCCTAGAAGGTTGTTCATAGCTTTAGAATATGATTTCCCTTGTGTGCCTTACAGAGGCAAAAGTTAACCTTTCCTGGGAGAACTCAAATTCATCCTACATCTCATATATTTCTAAAGGTTAAATTTTATAGAAAATAGTTTATAGTACAAATCAATGAATAAATAAAAAATTACTAAATACACCAGGAGGAGGGAGGCTGGGGAAAGTATTATGGATCACACCGATGGCACAACAAACAACAGAAGCAGAACCATAAAAATGTCAGATGATGGGAAAATCCATAAGAGAATATACGACTAGCAGAATGAATGTTTCAAGAAATAAAAAAAAGGCTTAAAATATTAAATGATAGCAAGTCAACTTCAAAAGAGAAACAGAACTCTGGAAATGAAATAATGTAATCACTGAAATGAAAACTTCAAATGAAGAGGTTTTTTTTTTAATTTTTTTATTTTAGTGTGGTGAAAATATACATAACAAAACTTACACTGTATCAACAATTTCTACATGTACAAGTGAGTGACATTGATTACATTCTTCAAGTTGTACTACCATTCTTGCTATCCTTTTCCAAATAATTCCACCACCATTAACATAATATCTCCTAAGCAAAACCTCTTCCTTTCCTCCCTCTTCAACCTCTGGTAATGAATAATAATCTTTGGTTTTCATATATATTTGCTTATTTCATATAAGTGAGATCATACAATATTTGTCCTTTTGTGACCGACTTATTTCACTCAGCATAATGTTTTGAAGGTTTATACATGTTGTAGCAAGCATCAGGACTTCATTTCTCTTTATGGCTGAGTAGTATTCCATTGTGTCTATGTATCACATTTCGTTTATTCATTCATCTATTGATGCATTTTATCTGTCTTTTAAGACTACACTCTCCTGATTTTTTCCAACCACGCTAGCTGCTCTTTCTCAGTCTTCTTTGCTACTTCCTCCCCATCCTCCAAACTATTATATCTTGGCTCTCTTCTCCTCTCTATCTATGGTCTCTCCCCAGAGAGTCTCTTCCAAAACAGAAAAAAGAGAAATACTTCCTCACTCTTCCTGTGTTTTGGAAGCGTTTGAGTAGAATTGGTGTCAACTTTTAGATGATGAATTTGGAACAAAATTTTGAACTAAAAAAAATTCTGGACACCAAAGGGCATATCCTACATGACTCATTTTAAATAATTTTAAAACCAGAAGAAGCAATTGTATGGTGTTAAGAATGAGGATAGTGTTTTCCTTTGGAGAGGATGGATCTAAGATCTGCCTGGGGATGGCAAGAGAAATTCTACTTACTGCAAGTCCAGGTTCATGGGTGTGTTTAGTTTGTAAAAATTCATCAATCTCTGTACTTTTAAGACTTTCGTACTTTCTTTGTTTACAAAAGCTATTTCTTATGAAACATTTCAAATATATACAAGTGGAAAATTCTAATAAGTCATCATTTACCTATTTCCCAGTTTAGACTATTGAAAACTCATGTTCAATTTTATCAATTTATACTCTTATCCTCAAAAAATGATCTTTGAGTAGATAATGAATGAGAAATTACCAGAACTGATAAAAGATACAAAGCTACATATTCAAGAAGTGTAATGCCAAGAAGAATAAAATAAAGCTACACTCAGATGCATCCTAGAGAAAAAGCACAACATGCAAATAGTACAAAATAAGAAACAGTAAATGAATGTATATTTTATCAGTAATTATAGTAAATGTTATTTAAATAAATCCTGAAATAATTGAAGATTGAATAAAGAAATAAAGCCTACACATATGTTATTACAAGAGAAAAATAAAATACGAGCATGCATTAAGGTCACAAATTAAAAAGAAGTAAGTTTTTAAAAAAAGGACAAAAATTGTACGAGGAAATGTTAAAAACTTCAGCAACAACAACAAAAGCTATTGTAGTAATATAAATACCAGACAAGAAAATTTAAGGAAAAAAAAATACTTGGCAATAACAAGGGTTATTTCACAATGACAAAAAAAAATTTTTCAATTGATTATAAAAACAAAATCAAATTTAATTTACATGCAAATGTAGCTTAGCTTTGAAATTAATATAAATTACCAGAAACAGCTAAATCCATCATTATGGTGGGAGAGTTAAAAAACATCCACCTAAGAAATTGATAGAATAAGTAATCAAAGATTCAGTTAAATACAGAAAATTTGAATAAGAAAATTAACGTGTTTGACATCGTGGTCCTATAGAACACTGAACTCAACAACTACGGGATACATTTTCTATTCAAACACTCAGAAAACATTCACGTGCTTTAAAGCACGTCTCAACAAATATTAAGGGTTTGGAAGAACATTACAGTCTATATTATATAGCATGTGATTAAATTAGAGGGCAAGAATAAAATGATAACCAGAAAAAATATGTTAAGAGATAAAGAAAAAAAAATTCTAAGTCCTCATGGGTCAAAGTCACAATGATACTAGAAATTGAAAAATGTTTGGAAACTAAAATTAATGAAATACTGTATTTTAAAACTTGTTAGCAGAAACTATAGTATTACTTAGATGGAAGCTGATGGCAAATCAGAAAATGGCAAATTATGGCTTGTGGGCCAAAGCTAGCCTATTTCCTGTTTCTGTGCAGCCGTTGATATCTATATCTACTTACTTTTTTTAGACAATTTCATTTATTCTATACATCATCTTTCTTTTGGTACTTTTTTAAAGTCTTTTTAAAAATTTTATTTTTTTTGTTGTTATTGAGAATATACATAGCAAAACATACACCAATTCAACAGTTTTCTACTTGTGGAATTTACTGACATTGATTACATCTTTAAGTTGCACAACCATTCTCACCCTCTTTTTCTGAGTTGTTCCTCCCTCATTAACATAAACTCTCTGCCCCCTGATGTTCCTATCTAATCTTTTGAATTGCTATTGTCAATTTGATCCCACACAGATAGTTCTTAAAGAAGCATAATGCTCAAGGCAGAACTGTTTTTACTAGTTAATCTAAATTCTTGTTTGGGTTTAAGAAGACCTCAGGGGATATTTTTCATTTAAGGTTTAAAGATTATCTCAGGGTTTTATCCACCCTCCATGGCTCCAGAAAGTCTTCAGTCCATGAGAATTTGAAATTCTTTTCTACATATTCCCCACTTTGATCAGGATTCTTCTATGGAATCTTTGATCAAAGTGTTCAATAATGCTAGCTGGGTACCATCCAGTTCTCCTGGTCTCATGGCAAAAGAGGCAGTTGTTCATGAGGGCTATTAGCCACACATTTCAAATTCTCCTTCTGTTTCTAACTCTCCTTCTTCCTCTGTTTCTCCAGGTGAATAGAGACTAATTATTGTGCCTCGGATGGCTGCTTGCAGGCTTTAAAGACCCCAGGCACTGTGCAATGAACTAGGAGGTAGAACAGAAGCATTAAGCATGTTATTTGGCAAATTAACTGGAATGTCCCATGAAACCATGACCCTAAACTTCCAAACCAAGGAACCAAATCCCATGAGGTGTTTAGTTGTATACAACCAGCCTCTCTTTCTTGTCATTGTTTACATTTTTTTAAAGATTTGAAACACACACACACACAAAGATATGCAACAGAGTGCATATGTGGCTTGCATAGCTTAAAATATTCACTCTCTGACCATTTACAGAAAACGTTTGCTGACCCTTGGCTTAAAAGCTTATATTAAGAAAAAAAAGTAATTAGCTGATCAGAGCATCTTCCTTAAGAAATTAATAAAAGACTACCAGTGAAACAAACCTAAAAAAATTAAGAGAAAAACAGTCAAGATAAGAGTAGAAAGTAATAAAACAGGAATCAAACATATGGTTATTATCAACAAAGCCAAAGCTGTTTCTCTGAAAAGTGTAATAAAACTGACAAGTTTCTGGTAAGATTAATCAAGAAAAAAAGAGAGTATGCCCACATAAACAATATTAGGAATGAAATAGGAGATATAATTACAGATTATCCAGACCTTAAAAAAATAAGGAGAGAATACAATGAGAAAAAAAGACATAACCAGCTGCCTCAGAATGTTAAAAGTTAATAAGACAATACTATGAAAATATTTATGCTAGTAACTTGGAACTCTTATGATACTGGATGTGAAATTTCTAAAAAAAATACGAGCAAATAAAATCCAGCAAAGTATGCAAAAATAATACATTATAATCTAGTTGACTTTATTCCAGGAATGAAGTTGATTGGATGAACATTAGAAAATCACTAAATATAATTCACTACAGCAACAAATAAAAGAAGAAACAGGTATGATTATATCAAGACATGCTGAAGAAAACAATCAGTAGGATTCCATATCTATTCATAATTATAATAAGTATTTTTATCAAACTAGAATTAGAAGGGGACATTCTTAACCTTAAAAAAAAAAATTAAAGCTATCTACAAAAAACAAACAAACAAACAAAAAACCATAAAAGATATCATATTCTGTCATTGATTCTACTTAATTAGAAATAAGACAATAGAGGTTTCTAATAGCACTCAGAAATTCTATTCCGCATTGTTCCAGCATACCTAGTAAGTGATATAAGGTAAGAAATAGAAGTGAACAGGATAATAACTGGAAAGAAATAAAACTGTCATTATTCAAAAATAGTATGGTAGTCTAAACAAAAAATCCAAAATATTTTTTACACATAATTACTAAAATTAATTAGAGGTAAAAATCAATAGTATTTCTATGTTACTTTTGTTAGGTGCCTTTGAATTCATTTGTTACTCATAGTGACCACACGTGACAGAGTAGAACTTCCCTCTAGGGTTTCCTAAACGGTAATCTTTACCAGAGCAGATCGCTAAGTTTTTCTCTCGCAGAGTGGCTGGGTGGGTTACATGAGCAAAAAAAACAAAGAAAGAAAAGAAAACGGATACTGAAATAAAAATTGCATATTAATCAGGGTAAAAAAATGTTAGCTGCTGTAACAAACAACCCCAATATCTCACTGGTTTAACGCAAGAAAAAAATGACTTTTTTCTTCCTCGTGCCAAAAGTTCGATCAGATGTTCATTGTATGGTATTGCAAGTTGTACTCACGGATCAGCCCCTTTCTCCATTTTGTGTCTCCATCTTCTGGGACTTCCTCAGAATTCTCAGCTGAATCTTCTGCATTCATTCAGCCCGTAAGCAAAGAAGAGCGATAATTGCTGTGATTGATTAAGGACAACTCACATCAACGGAATCTTGGAACTATAGTCTTCCCATGTGCCTAGAATGAAAAAAGAAGGCGGGGGGGGGGGGGTGTGGACTCCTGATCATCTAGTAGGCACTTCTACAATCTTTGTGGTAGGAGATCTATATTTATTTTCGTCTTCTTTACACATATATAACACGGTAACACCCTTTTTATAGGAAAAACTTCAATTCCCGCTAAAGTTGCTGCATTCGTTTCAGAGTCCAGGATCTCCAGTTAATGTGGCTTCTTGTCTTATCAAATGCATATGTGGTTGTTTGTGGCCTTGAGATTTATGAAATAAAACGACAAGTTATCTGCTCTCATCCTCACCCCTGTTTCCACACATAGTGGTGAAAAGGGACAGGATAATAACAATAAAATCTTCCCCTTTTGTGACAGGGTGAATAATGCTCCTCAAAGATGTGTACATCCTAATTCCCAGAATCTGTATGTTATCTTACATGGTTGTTATTGTTGTGTACCTTTAGGTCAGTTCTGACTCATAGAGACCCATGTGACAGAGAAGAACTGCCCTCTAGGATTTCCTAGGCTGAAATCTTTAGGACAGCAGATCACCAGCAATTTTCTACTGAGGGGCAGCTGGTGGGTTCGAACTGCCTAACTAAAACAGCTGAGCACTTTAACCATTGTGCCACCAGGGCTCCTTCTTATATGGTAAAGGGGATTTTTCTGATGTGATTATGTTAAGGATCTTGAGATTGGTGGACCCTCCCTTATAAGAGGGAGGCAAGAGGTTCAGAAAAAGAGGAAAGGTTATATAATGATGGATGCTAAGAGAGAAAAGAAATGATACATTGCTGCCTTGAAGGTGGAAGAAAAGGTCATGAGTCAAGGAATGCAGGCAGTCTGGAAAAAGCAAGGAAACAGAGTCTACCCTAGGTTCCAGAAGGAACATAGTCCTGAGTAAACATTTTGGACTCCTGACCCCCAGAGCTCTAAGTTAATAAATTTGTGCTGTTTAAGTCTCAAAGTTTATAATACTTTGTTACAGCAGCAACAGAAAATGAACACAGATTCTGCTGCCTGGAACTGGAGTTCTACTATAACAAATGCAAAAAAAAAAAAAAAATGTGTAAGTGGGTTTGGAATTGGGTAGAGCCTGTAGTAACTATGGAGAACATGGTTTAAAAAACAAAACAAATAAAAACAAACTAGGTTACCTTGAATAGACTGTTAGCAGTAATGTGGATATTAAATATCCTGCCAGTGAGAGCTCAGGACAAAGTGAGGAGTGCAGTAGAGAAACCATCTATTGTGTTCAGAAAACTTAAATCATCATAAATAGAATGTTGGTAAAATTATAAACATTAAAGGTCATGCTGGTGAGGGTTAGAGAGAAGAAGGAAGCATGGTAGAAAACACCTTAAAGAATACCTAAATCATCATAAATAAACTTTGGTAGAAATATGGATATTTAAAAGGCTGCTGGTACAGTAAGCAAGGAAGGAAATGATGAACACATAACTGAAAACTGAAGGAAATCGTATCCTTGTTAAATTGTGGCAGAACATTTAATTAAATTGTGTCCTACAATTACGCGGAAAACAAAACTTGAAAGCAATAAGATCTCCAAGCAAAATGTTGAAGATGTACTTTTGTTTCTTCTGGCTCATTATTGTAAAATGTGAAAAATAGGTATGTATACATTGAGGGAAGAACCATTAAGTACAAAGGAACCGGGAATTTGTGATTTGGGAAATATGCAGCTTATTCAGATTCCAAAAGACACTAAAATCAGGAGATTCATTGGATTCACTGTCAAAAATATGGATAAATGAAGAATTAATATGTACATATTAGTGTATTTCCTAAAGGTATGAACAACAACAATGGAGAAAAAGAATGAAAAATATTGGAAGACGCTTAACACAAATTTTACTGTCTTCAAAATTCAACTTCTAGAAATAGAACTTCCAGATATCTCACACAAACATGCAAAAACATATTTAGAAGGAGGTTCCTTGCAGAATTTTTATTGTTTTATTGTACTTTAGATGAAGGTTTACAGAACAAAAAAGCTTCTCATTAAACAGTTAGTACACATATTGTCTTATGATGTTGGTTAATAAACCCACAACATGTCAACACTCTCCTTCTTGACCTTGGGATCCCTATTACCAGCTTTCCTGTCCCCTCCTGCCTTCTAGTTCTTGCCCCTGGGCTGGTGTGCCCCTTTAGTCTTGTTTTGTTTTGTGGGCCTGTCTAATCTTTGGAAGAAGGGTGAACCTCGGGGGTGACTATATTACTGAGCTAAAAGGGTGTCCAGGGGCCATACTCTCAGAGTTTCTCCAGTCTCTGTTAGGCCAGTAAGTCTGGTATTTTTTTGTGAGTTAGAATTTTGTTCTACATTTTTCTCCAGCCCTGTCCAGGACCCTCTATTGTGATCCCTGTCAGTGCAGTTAGTTGCAGTAGCTGGGCACCATCTAGTTGTACTGGACTCAGTCTGGTGGAGGCTGTGGTAGATGTGGTCCATTAGTCCTTTGGACTAATCTTTCCTTTGTGTCTTTAGGTTTCTTCATTTGCCCTTGCTCCTGAAGGGGTGAGACCAGTGGAGTATCTTAGATGGGCACACTTACAGGCTATTAAGACCCCAGATGCTACTCACCAAAGTAGAATGTAGAACATTTTCTATATAAACTATGTTATGCCAATTGAGTTAGATACACCCCAAGACCATTGCCCCCACAGCCCTCAGCTGAGTAATTCAGTCCCTCAGGGAGTTTGGATGTGTCTATGGAGTTTCCATGAACTTGCTTGGATAAGCTGTGGTGGCTTCACTGGTATCGTGTACTTTCTTTTCACTGAAGTTGCCACTTATTTATTGTCTATTTAGTGTTTTTCCATCCCCACCCCTCCCCTCCCTCATAACCATCAAAGATTGTTTCTTCTTGGGTGTAAACCTTTTCATGAGTTTTTACAGTAGTGGTCTCATACAATATTTGTCCTTTTGTGATTGATGTATTTCACTCAGCATAATGCCCTCCAGATTCAGCCATGTTTTGAGATGCTTCACAGGTTCACCACCGTTCTTTATTGTTGTGTAGTACTCCATTGTGTGTAAGTACCATAGTTTTTTATCCATTTATTTACTGATGAGTATCTAGGTTGTTTCCATTTTTTGCTATTGTGAACAATGCTGCAGTGAACATGGAGGTGTATATATCTATTTGTGTGATGGCTCTTATATCTGTAGGATATATTACCAGGAGTGGGATTGCTGGATCATACATTATTTCTATTTCTAGCTTTCTAAGGAAGCCCTATATAGTTTTCCAAAATGGTTGTACAATTTTGTATTCCCACCAGCACTGCATAAGA
Organism: Dugong dugon; assembly: GCA_030035585.1. Lineage (NCBI taxonomy): Eukaryota > Metazoa > Chordata > Mammalia > Sirenia > Dugongidae > Dugong > Dugong dugon. The sequence continues at coordinate 42,382,952 of CM057477.1, read as the reverse complement.
GTTCCAATCTCCCTGCAGCCTCTTCAACATTTGTTATTTTCTGTTTTCTTGATTCATACCTGCAGTTCAGGGGTGAGATGGTATCTCTTTGTGGTTTTGATTTGCATTTCTCAAATGGCTAGTGATCACGAGCATTTCCTCATGTGTCTATTAGCTGCTTGAATGTCTTCTTTGCTGAAGTGTCTGTTCATTTCCTTTGCCCATTTTTTAATTGGATTATTTGCCTTTTTGTTTCAAAGGTGTTGGATTTTACAGTACATTTTAGAGATTAGACCTTTGTTGGATTTGTAATAGCCAAACAGTTTTTCCCAGAATGTAGATTATCTTTTCACTCTTTTGATGAAGTCTTTTGATGAGCCTAAGTGTTTAATTTTTAGAAGATTCCAGTTATCTAGCTTATCTTCTGGAGTTTGTGTGTTAATTGTGGTTTGTATCTTGTTAATGCTGTGTATTAGGGCCTCTAGCATTGGTCCTATTTTTTCTTCTATGATCTTTACAGTTTTTGGTTTTATATTTCGGTCTTTGATTATTTTGAATTAGTTTTGTATAGTGTGAGGTATGGGACCTGTTTCATTTTTTTGCAGATGGACTTCCAGTTTTGCCAACATCATTTGTTTAAAAAGACGGTCTGTTCACCATTTGATGGACTTTGGGCCCTTGTCGAAGATCAGGTGACCATAGAAGGATGGATTTACATGTGAGTTCTCAATTCTGTTCCATTGGTCAATGTGTCCATCCTTGAACCAGTACCAGGATGTTTTGACTACTGTAGCTGTATAGTAGGTTCTGAGGTCAGGTAGTATGAGTCCTCCAACTTTATTCTTCTTCTTCAGTAGTGCTTTACTTATTCGGGGCTTCTTCCCTTTCCATATAAAGTTAATGATTAGTTTTTCCATCTCTTTGAAGAATGTTGTTGGTATTTGGATTAGGATTGCATTGTATTTGTAAATTGCTTTGGGTAAAATTGTCATTTCACAATGTTGAGTCTACCTATCCATGAGCATGGTATGTTTTTCCATTTATGTAGATCCCTTTGGGTTTCTTGCAGTAGTGTTTTGTAGTTTTCTTTGTATAAGTCTTTTACATCCCTGGTTAGATTTATTCCTAAGTATTTTATCTTTTTATGGGCTATTATAAATGGTATTGTTTTCCTGATTTCCTTTTCATCGTTGTCTTTGTTGGTGTATAGGAATCCAACTGATTTTTGTATGTTTATCTTGTATCCTGCTACTTTGTTGAATCTTTCTATTAGTTCCACCAGATTTCTCGTGGAGTCTTTAGGGTTTTCTATGTATAGTATCATATCATCTGCAAACAAGGACAGTTTAACTTCTTCATTACCAATTTGGATGCCCTTTATTTCTTCTACTTGCCTTATTGCTCTAGCTAGAACTTCCATCACAATGTTAAGTAGTAGTGGAGATAAAGGGCATCCTTGTCTTGTTCCTATTCTCAGGGGGATGCTTTCAGCCTCTCTCCATTAAGAATGATATTGGCCATTGGTTTTGTATAGATGCCCTTTATTATGTTGAGAAATGTCCTTTCTATACCTATTTTATTCAGAGTTTTTGTCAGGAATGGGTGTTGGACTTCGTCAAATGCCTTTTCTGCATCGATTGTGATGCTCATGTGATTCTTTCATTTGCTTTAATTTATGTGGTGGATTATGTTGATTGATTTTCTAATGTTGAACCACCCTTGCATACCTGGTATGAATCCTACTTGGTCGTGGTGTATTATTTTTTTGATATGATGCTGAATTCTACTGGCTAGAATTCTGTTGAGAATTTTTGCAGCTATATTCATGAGAAATATTGGTCTGTAATTTTTTTTTTTTTTTTTTTTGGTGTCTTTGCCTGGTTTTGTTATCAGAGTTATGTTGGCTTCATAGAACAAATTTGGAAATATCCCTTAATTTTCTATGTTCTGAAATAGTTTGAGTATTACTGATATAAGCTCTTCTTTGAATGTTTGGTAGAATTCTCCAGTGAGGCCATCTGGGCCAGGGCTTTTTCTGTTGGGAGTTTTTTTTTTTTCATTACCTTTTCAATCTCTTCTTTTATTATGGGTCTGTTCAGATTTTCAGCATCATTTTGTGTTAGTTTGTGTAGGTAGCATATTTCTAGAAATTTGTCCATTTCCTCTAGGTTGTCACATTTGTTGGAGTATAGTTTTTCACAATACTCTGTTATGATCCTCTTTATTTCAGTTGGGTCTGTTGTAATATCCCCCATTTCATTTCTTATTTGGATTTTTTGCGTCCTCTCCTGTTTTTCTGTTGTCAATTTGGCCAGTGGTTTTTTGATCTTTTCAAAGGACCAACTTTCAGTTTTGTTGATTCTTTCTATTGTTTTTCTATTCTCTATGTCATTTATTTCTGCTCTGATCTTTCTTCTGGTGTTTGTGCTTTTTTTGCTGTTCTCTTTCTATTTGTTCGAGTTGTGTAGCAATGTTTTGATTTTGTCCCTTTCTTCTTTTTTGAAATGTGCATTTATTTTTATAAATTGACCTCTGAGTGCTGCCTTTGCTGTGTCCCAAAGGTTTTGGTATGATGTGTTTTCATTCTCATTTGATTCTAGGAATTTTTTGATTCCATCTTTGATTTCTTCTATTATCCAGAGATTTTTAAGTAGGGAGTTATTCAGTTCCCATGTAATTGATTTTTTTTACTTGTTCTTCCTGTTGTTAATTTCTACTTTGATGGTGTTGTGATCAAAGAAGATACTTTGTATTATCTCAATGTTTTGGATTTTGTTGAGGGTTGGTTTGTGGCCTAAGATGTAGTCTATTCTGGAGAACATTCTATGTGCATTAGAAAAGAATGTGTACTTTGCTGCTGTTGGGTGGAGTGTTCTATATATGTCTATGAGGTCAAGTTGGCTGATTGTGGCCTTTAGCTCTTCTGTATCTTTGTTGAGTTTCTTTCTAGATGTTCTGTTCTTTACTGAGAGTGACGTGTTGAAGTTTGCTACTATTATCATGGTATTGTCAATTTCTCTTTTCAGTGCTATTAGAGTTTGTTTTATGTATTTTGGAGCCCTGTCACTGGGTGCGTAGATATTTATTATGGTTATGTCTTCATCATGGATCATCCCTTTAATCATTATATAATGCCCTTCTTTTTCTTTTATGGTGGATTTTGTTTTAAAGTCTATTTTATCTGAGATTAGTATTACCATTCTTGATCTTTTTTGGTAGTTGTTTGCTTGATACATTTTTTTCGATATTTTGATTTTTAATAAATTTACATCTTTGTTTCTAAGGTGTGTCTCTTATACACGGTATATTGAAGAATCTTTTTTTTTCTTTTTAATCCATTCTTTCACTCTCTGTCTCTTTATGGGAGCATGTAGGCCATTTACATTCAGTGTAGTTATTGATAGCTGTGAGTTTATTGCTGTCATTTTGTAGTGCTTTTTTTGTGGTGCTGATGTTTTCTTTGCTCCTCTTACTCTCCTGTGCTGAATTCCTTTTATTTTTTTCATTTTTTTAGTAGATTTTGTTTTTAATGAGACTTTATTTTTCTTCTTTATTTTGATGAGTAGGTTTTTTTTTTTTTTTTTGTGGTTACCTTGAAATTTACCCTTGTCTTCCTCAGTTTGAACAGTCTATTATTGCCTTGCCTTCCTCTCCATTAGAAAGTTCTATACCTACACTGTTTAGTCCCTCTTTTATTGTTCTGAAGTTGTTGTCATTTACAGATTAACCTCTCTGGTTCCCTGCTGTAAATATTTTGGTTTTGAATAGTCTTTGAGAGTTCATTTCCTAAGTCCGTATCTGGTTGGTGTGATCTTACATCCTAGAACCAGGCTGTGGTCTGATGTTGTTTGTTCTCAAACTTAAGGACTCCTTTTAATAATTCTTGTAAGTTTGGTTTGGTTTTTACATATTCCCTTAATTTCTGTTTATCTGGAAATGTCCCAACTTCATCATCATATTTGAAAGAGAGTTTTTCAGGATATATTATTCTTGTTTGGCAATTTTTTTCTTTCAAGGTTTTATATATGTCATCCTATTGCCTTCTTGTCCGCATGGTTTCTGTCGAGTAATCAGAGCTTAGTCTTATTGTTTCCCCTCTGTATGTGACTTTTCATTTTTTTGCGAGCTGCTCTCAGGATTCTTTCTTTGTTTTTGGTTTTAGGGAGTGTGATTATGATATGCCTTGGTGGTTTTCCTTTGAGGTCTATCCTATATGGGGTTTGTTGAGCTTCTTGGATGGTCAGCTTTTCACCTGTCATGATATTAGGGAAGTTTTCTGTCAGCAATTCTTCAATGATTCTCTCTGTGTTTTCCGTTTTCTGCCCCTATTCTGGAACTCTGATCACTCGAAAATTTTTGCTTTTGATTGTATCCCACATCATTCTCAGGGGTTTCTTCATTGTTCTTTTTCAGTTTTTCCCCAAAGTGGTATCCAAGAATTTGTCTTCAATTTCCGTGATCCTGTCTTCCATCATTTCAAACCTACTCCTCAAACTTTCTATGACGCTGTCCATTTCTTAAATCTTGTTGTTTATGTTGTGGATTTCTAATTGTTGTTTTTGTATGATTTCTAGTTGTGAATTTATTTTGACATTTTGTTTCCATATTATTTTCCTGAATTCTTCCCTTGTTTTGGCTGTATTTTCCATGATTTTGTCTGCATTTTCCATGCATTTGTTTATTTTTTCCTCATTTTTGTCTGCTTTTGCTTCAACTCTTGGATAGCTCTGAATATTAGAGATTTGAATTCTCTATCAGGTAGTTCTAGTGCCTTTTCTTCTACTGGAAAGTCATCTGGTGTTTTATTTTGGAGGCCTACTGGAACAATTCTGTACTGTTTTGTTATGTTGTGATATTGTCTGCTGTCTTCTGGACATTTAGTGGTTATTTTCTTCATTTATTGATCGTAGATTTGTTTCTTCCTGCTTTTTGTTTTATTTTGTTATGTCTGAGCAAGCGGGCTGTGCATTCTTTGCTGTTTGTTTGTCTGTGGGTACTATATTTTTCACCTTTTTATCCAATGGGCAGGATTAGTCACTCACCTATGGTGCAGCAGGGCTGGTCCAGCTGAAAGGGTGGGTGTTGGATTGGTTGTTTGTGGAACCTACTGGGGCCAACAGGGCGGATCGGGGGTCAGTGCATAGCAGGTTCCAGTACGCAGTGCCTGGGCTGCTAGGGGGTGTGATATTCAGTGTATGGTGTAGATACGCAGTAGGGAGCCGGGAGGTTGTGATGTATGGAGCTAAGTGGGGTATGGGAAAGAAGACAGAGATGAGAGAGAAATAGGAGCCAAAACCAAAAATAAAAAATAAAAACATAGTGCTAAGGGAGCCTATCTTTGGAATGGAGAGACTAGAAACTGAAAAATAAGACAAACAAAAAAGAAAAGAGAAAAAATAAATCAATAAATATTTAAAAAAAGAAAGAAAGAAAAGCCCCCAAGTATCTCACCAGTGACCAGGGAAGTGGCTCCAAGGCCTCAGGGCACAGCCTTAGAGAAGGCACAGAGATGGCTCACAGTGCCAGTTATTCAGGAGACAGGAAAAGAAGGAAAGTAGAGAGAGATGAAAAACTTAGAAATGAAGAAAAGCAGAAAGAAAAAATAATAATACAAAATAAAATTTAAAAAAAAGAAAAAAATGCCTCCAGGGATCCCACCAGCACGGCTGCACAGACCAAGGAATTTCGGCTCCCACATGCGCAGTACAGCCCAGCTAGAAGGGGCAGAGATGGCACACAGCAGCAGGTATTCAGGATACAGGAAAAGAAGGTAAGTAGAGGTAGACAAGAAAATGAGAAATGAAGGAAAACAAAAAGGAAAAAAAGGGAAAGAAAACAAAGGAAAAAGAAAAAAGTCCCTAGGGATCCCACCAGCATGGCGGCAGAGACCGGGCAAGCAGCTCTCCAGCCAAGCGGCACTTTACCGCCTGTCAAGAAGAAGCAAAGACGGCACATGGAGCCATGTGTTTGAGAGAAAGGAGGGGGAGAAGGTGAGAGACAGAGAAGAAACCAAAGGAAGCCGTAAAAAGAAACACCAGCAATAAAGAAATGGCACTGAAAGAGCTGGCCCTTGTGAACAGGGTGAATCCAAGTGGCACAGAGCCGGCACCCCCCAGCCAAGTGACCATCACCCGCTGGGAAGCAGCAGAGGCCAAGCAGGGGAAAGAAGGGCAGGAGGTGGGAAAGTATGTATTGATGGTTACCAGGTGCTCTGTCTCCTGCTGGGAGCTCCGTGAAGCTACTTACCCATACTCCCTGACTGCTGATCTCTGCCAGGAGCCCAAGATGGTAAATTTGTGCTTTGTCAGCTGATAAGGGTCCTCTGCTCCATATATCTTCTTGCTTTCTGTTCTCTATTACTTTTTTATTCCATTTGGTGCTTAGTTAAGTTCTTTATCTCTTCATTTGACACTCAGGGTTCTAGGATTGAGCTTTGTTTCTGTTTTACTTAGTTTTTTTGAGTCTTTCCTGTGGAGGGACAGCATGGTGTTTCTGTCTATAGTGCCGTGTTGGCTCCATGACCTCCTCTTGCAGAATTTTTGAAAGAACAAGAAATAGGAAATAATTTATATGATTGGACTAAGCCAAATCATATAAGAGAATACTATTTAGCTAATAAAAGAATAAACTGTATCAAAATATACTGGTATGGAAAATATCCAGATACATTCTTTAGCTGAAAAAAAAAGCAATATGCATAATATGCTTCCATTTATGCAGAAAAAGAAGCTGTTTCTGTAAGTACATACAAAACCGTTAACTGTGTTGTTTTAAAAAAGGGAGTTAGAGATGATGTGAAATAGAATAAGACAATATGGTGTACATCCTTATGAAATGTTTAAAATCTTACTTTGTGTTACTTTTCAATTTAAATTACAATCAGATTAAATGATAGATTAAAAAATAGCAACCATTGTTTTCAAGTATAATTATGACATCAGATTTAATTGGTAAAAGCTGTAAAAATTGCTTCATGAAATCTGTTTTCTCTGTTTGCTGTTACTTTTCTGTGTTTGCTGTTGCTTCTTTAAAATGCTGTTAAAGAAGTTACTCAAAATGTTATTTAGTATCCTCTGTATTTATAAATTTACACTGCTAAAATTTATTTCATGATAAACATTTTTTTCCTGATAAACATTGTTTCTGGAAAAAATAGTGATGTAACCATAACATATATTACTGTTTCTTTGCTTATAAAGACTCTTAATGCCAACATTTATGATTTACTTGTGAAAATATATTTGTCCTTAAATTCTACACATTTATGTTCTGTTTTGAATTTCATTGTCTTATTTATAGTTTTTACAATTTTATAACTTGTCAATTTTAAGTCATATAGAATAGACAATTTTATCTATGTGTATAGAGCAGAATAAACATATCTATATGAATACTAAAAAGTAAATCCGTACCTCCATAACTGGGATCTGTAAATATAAAATAATGTTCACATTATAATTTAACATAGTTTTTATGTATTAGTATATCTTTTTAATCAAAGCATCTTATGACCTTGAAAATATGTCTTGAATTTATGTATATAAAGAGCAGGAATCTATGGTATCCAGGAAAACTAAAAGCATTGTGGTGTGTCATTTAAGGAGAAAGTTCAATAGAAAGTAAATTAATCTGTCTGCGTATAATTAAGGACCTATACAAACATACCAAAAAAAAAAAGTATAGGTGAGAAATAAGAGTGGTTAAGCCATGCAAACTGCAAATTTTTATATAAATTACTTGGCAGCCAATTTTTGTTAAATATTTAATGTTTCTAGAGTGAATTTCTGCTTATACATCTTTTTTTGCTTTACTCTATAGAGAAAAGTGGAGCAGATGGGGACAGTGAGACAATATAAAGATAATTCTTCTTCCTGAATGTGAATTCTCTAAATATTTAGGCTCTTGGCAGCAGCTGTCATGTGCCATACACAGAATGACAATCCTATAATCTCACCAGCCCTAGATGGCAGCTGTTTTGTATATTGACCTATTTTTTTCAATATTTTCATACACACACTACACATTTGAGTGTGTATGTGTATACATGCATATTAATGTGTATGTATGTATGTGCATGTATATATATAAATTTTCATTATCTCAATTAACATTTTGTCATAAATATCTTCCATATACAATATTCTATCATATGAATATACATAACATATTTAACTATGAATTGTTACTTTTTTTCATTTTTTTTACCATTTAACTCTAAGATGAATATTAATCTTTGTACCATACTTAATGATTTTCTTAATGTAAATGACTAAAAGTCAATTTTCTGAGGCAAAAAAAAAAAAAATCGTATTTTTAAGTGTCTTGACCCTTATCGAAAGCTGCTGTGTGTGTGTGTGTGTGTGTGTGTGTGTGTGTGTGTGTGTGTGTGTATGTATACGTGAAAACAGCTTGGGGGCAGTGTCTGACATCTTCTAACTTCACAAGCGGGAAGGACAATCAAGACCAACAGCCCAAGGCTGATTCCCATGAGGTGGAGGTCAGACACACCTTCTCTCTCCACCGTTTTTACCAGTTCTGACACCAACCGTCTCTCCCACAGCACTTTCTACTTCTCTGCTGGGTTTGATTTTTCATTGAAATGGCCACACAGAACTCACAGACCACACTCACGATTATGGGGTTTATTAGGGAAGTAACAGTTACAACTCAAGGTCAGGAACACTCAGGATACAGTTTTTCCATCAGGACAGCCTCTTCTCAGATGTGCTCATAGGCATGTCTCTCCCTGGCCCTCAGCGTCTGCCCAAAGACACTCAGCTTTCTCTCTCCATGGGCTGTGAAGCCCATGACATCATCTCCTGCTGCTGAGTCTCTGATGCCTGGTCTCTTCTGCCACTGCTTCTTACCATCTTCAGGGTTACAGCTTGCTCTCTTTCCATCTCTTGCTTCTAGGAGCTTCTCAGTGCAGGGATCCCGGGTCCAAAAGGATGCACTCTCCACTCCTGCCTGTTCTTCCTTGGTGGAGGTAGGATCCTCCTCTCTGCTCTGGAATTGGTTCTTTTAAGGCAAAACTGACCAATCCCCTTGGTGGGCCACAATTACCTTATCACACAGTCCTGCTCAGTCACCTGGGTGGGAGTTACAAGACCATGGCTAGAAAGGCCACACACAAAAGTAATTAATTCCACTGCAGTATGTATATACAAACAATGGTTTTATATATATATATATATATATATATATATATATATATATATATATATATATATATATATATATATACACACACACACACATATCAGAAACAAGCATATTTTAGAAGCCCATCTTTTAGATGGCAAGACTAGAATTAGCTGGCTGATCATATATGCTGTTCATACAAATCAGTCTAATAATACTATGTTAGTGCATCAATAAATGAGCAAAGCTTTAAAAGCTCAAAAATAAAATGAATCCCAAAATGAAACATAAGAAGCCACTCAGGCAAATAGCACATACTACAGCAGAATTTTTATGCTATGGTAGAATCCAGTGCCCTTGGATATATCTTGTTGCTGATTTTAACGGGGCTCTTCATGTGGCATTAGAATTTATATTTATTATAATTTAACCTGTATGTAATTAAATGTTAACCTGGATATTCAAAAGCATTGTAAAATAAAATAGAAATAAATGTTGCAGTAATACATTTAATTGAGCACAAGAAATATGTAAAAAAGAAATATACATAATGCCACCCTTGTTCATTCAACATTATCCAAGTAAAAGGACATATCTGGTCATTTTAATATCTTTTAAAATATCTTTTGTATGAAGATTCATTCTAAAATAGATTAAAAATTGTTCGTCAGGGTATGGATTCCTCAAACTTTCAGAATGCTCTATTTCACTAAACTCAGATTTCAAACTCAACAGAAAAAATGTCATATTATTATTTTTCCAAGTACTTTAACAGGAGAAACTGCTGTAGAAATGAGTCATTTTCCTTAAGATTAGAGGGGTTTACCCCGGTGTCTCCAGCATATTTCCTTGACCTGTTATTGTTATTGTTAGGTGCCATCAAGTCTATTTTTGACTCAGAGTGACCACATGTGACACAGGGGTTTTCTTGACTTTAACCTTTACAGAAGCAGATTACCAGTCTGTCTCCCAAGGAGTCACTGGGTGGGTTCAAATCACCAAACTTTCTTCTGGTTAGCAGTCAAGCACTTAGCCATTGAGCCACCAGGGCTCCTTTCTGATACCTAGTAAGCACATATGCTCAGACTCTAAAAAGTATATTCTCCCATTATAAATTAATTTCCTGAAAGAACTAAATCCTGTATAAATGCATGCTATTTAAAACAAGGATTTTAGAACGTAGACCTCTCTGGAAAAACTACATCACCAATTCTGGACCTTAAAATTCAAAATTTAGACAGTAGACTTCTCACTTAAGACCATGTCTAAACCTTCTCGCTCTCCCTGTCTCTCTCTCTCTACATGGACAGGCACACACACACTTACCCTTAGAAAGAAAAAGCTAAGAAAAAAAATAAATATGTTATCCCTTTCAAGATTTAATCGTTTTCTCCTTCAAATTTTTTGTTGATACTATGTGTTTTCACTAATGGATGTCACTCTGATTAAAGGACAAATTCAGAACTTTTCTTATGGTTTATGGATTATCTGGGACCCCATATGTCACAGCAGACCCTGGCCGTAATAAATCCTGTGGATATGAGTCAATGGTAAAATCATTCTTTTAATTTTATTTCTTGAAAATTTGCAAAACATGAGGTAAAACCTGAAGGCACCTGGCAATGACTGCACGGACATTTTATTCTAGACTCCTTCTTCTTGGCCTTTTTATTATTTTTCATGAAACCTTTCAAAACATGGCACAAAGCATTCTTGCTTACCGCAAAAGCAATACTTACAACCCAAATAAATAAAGACAAGGAATTTTTTATCCCAGGGAAATTACCACCTGAATGCATTCTTTATTACTGCAAAAGCAGCACTGACAGGGTAAATAAATAAAAATAAAGGAATTTGAATCTCAGGAAAATTATCACTACTATGTATTCTTCATTATAACAAATGCAGTACTAACAGCTAAGGAGCAGAAACAGCTTCCCTGGAATACTGCAGAACTGCTCACAGTGGTGCATTCCACCTGCTACATGTGGAAGCAATGATTGGGCACTAAAATTGAATGCAGGGTAAGAATAATTTATAGAACTTCAAGTCTTGTGAAAAGTACTACTGCAATGCATTATTCCTTATTAAGAAGGCATTACTTACTGTTCGGAAGCTAGAAAAGCAGAGATCCAGTAACACCTGGAAACAATGAATGGCATCAGAGAGAAAATGGTCACTATGATTGAATGAAGACTGGGAATAGCTTATTCTCACAATAGTACATTCTCAGGAGATATAGTAACTGGGAAAAAGGCTTATCTCACAGAAATAAAGGCAAATCTGTCAAAAGTTCAGAAAATTCACACACCCAGGAGGCATTGCCTAAGACAATGCCCAGTCTATACAAAAATGGGGCTCCAACTCAGGGCTCTTGAGTTTCATGCATTTCAAAAGGCTCCCACCTTGAGGCTAAATGTGTTAAAATTGGGCTACTCTTTCCCAAAGTGCTCCAGAGGCAAAAAAGTGGTTGGGATACCTTATGTCCCATGAGTTATGAAGGGATTATCTAAGCGACTTTATAATAGCATCAGGCTATACCCTGATTTAAGTAAACAAAAATGTACTGGGTACTCAGTACATTTTTGTTAAGTATATTAAGGTGACAATTTAATTGTTATACATTTTATTCTCTCTAAAGTTCTTGCAGATATCTTCTATTTCTCATCAAGAGGGAATAATTTGACAGCTACCTATAGTTGGTTGTGGTTTGCTAACAAAAACCGTACTGTTGCTCACCTACATCTAACCGTGATCATGCACAAGGTGGTGGCGAAGTGATTGAGAGCTTGGCTGCTGACTGAAAGGTCAGCAGTTTGAATCCAACAACTGCTCCTTGGAAACTGTATGGAGCAGCTTTACTCTGTCCTATAGGGTGGCTATGAGTCAGAATTGACTCAATGGCAACAGGTTTGGTTTTTTGGTTTACATCCACTTAGCCAAACAATGGGAGGAAAAATACTTGTTACCACCTGTGGCTGGGTTTGTCAGTTAAGAATCTGCTTTATGTTGATGAAGGAACCCTGGTGGCACAGCTTTTAAAGTGATCGACTACTAACCACCAGCGGCTCTGTGGGAGAAAGATGTGGCAATCTGCTTCCACAGAAATTTACAGCCTTGGAAACCCTATGGGGTCACTATGAGTCGGACTTGAAGACAGTGGGTTTGGGTGGGTTTTATGTTGATGAAGTGGAGATTTAACTCACCCTCTAACCTGCTATGATAGACCCTTATCATCAAAGGATATAAAGAAGTCCATTCAGAGGGGGCATGAATTATCCTCAAAGTTTTAGGAGTCATTTGAACACTGTCCTCGTGCCTATTTAAGACATTATGTATGGGATTCTTACTTAGGCTTGAAGTCCATTGATTGTTTCATCATAGGCGAATTTCTTCCAGAATTGTCAAATTTTATCAAGTGACATATTCAACAAATAATTATCGATTACCTATTATGTAGTGGTACTGTAAATGCAGAAATTAATAAAAGACTGTTCCTTCCATCAAGGAACTCAGTGTAGAGTTCTGAGAGACAAACAGACAATTACAAAAGAGAAATGCCCCACATCTGTCACCTACCTAATCAAGTAAGAAATGGTCCTGGCTAAAAACAGATGCCACCTGATAGCATCTACCTCTCAGAAAGCAATTATTTTGATGCAGAATTTCTTGATATATTTTTGATAAAATTTCACTGAACACAGAAGCACTTTGGTGTTCATTACACCATCCAATCTCCTTACTTCAGAAGCATCTCTGTATAAATGGTGCACTGGGAAATCTACTCTCTAGTCACTCTCTGACGTAGTCATTCATGGTTCATATGGCCACTCTAGGGTTCAAGTTCTCTTATCTGAAAATGAGAATGCAAATCACTTTACAGATATAAAGTCTGGCGTCAACACTACTTTTAAAAATCTCATGATTCATTAAAACACTTCATAGTCACTGTACCCCAAACCTCTATTAGGTGCTTAAGTGCCGCCAAAGCTTTATCAACAAGTACTCATGAACCACTTACAGGAAACACTCACACTATGAAGGGCATGTGTTCACATAGTAAATGCCAAACGTACAGAGCTTTAAATAATTACGACATGCACACTTAAAACAGATCCCCATTGTCAGATTTATGTAAGTAGTACCACCAATTTTGAATGTGCATTTAGCATCTATACACTTACTTTACCTGCAAAACTGACAGAATTTCAAAATGATATACAAGACTTCTTTTCCACCTAAATCACTTCTCACTGAGAGGTAACTAAAATAGAAAACATACATTAATATAAATGCAATAGGACACATAATAACTATTTGTTTTAATACTGGAAATGCTATATTGTAGAAGCAGCCCTGGTGGCGAAGCAGTTAAGTGTTCGGCTGCTAACCAAAAGGTCAGCAGTTCGGATCCACCAGCTGCTCCTTGGAAACCCTATGGGGCAGTTCTACTCTGTCCTGTAGGGTCACTATGAGTCAGAATCAACTTGATGGCAACAGGCATATTGTAGAAAATACTGGATGTCCGTACAGTTGTTTTAATTAATATATTGAATATCTGGACTAAGGAAGAGTCTTAGTAAAAAACACCTGTGTCCGTACAAAGCCATTGCTGGGAGGCATTTCAAAACTTAAAGAGAAACTAATTGCACACATTGAGTATATAATAAAAAATTGATCAAACTTTTCAAAATTGTAAAATGATATCTCAAGGCCAGTTTGAAGTTTTCATGAATTTAATGCACATGTACTGCTAATTCACCTATACAGCTTTTAAAGTAGATTATTTCACTTTAAAGCCTATAATGAAGTAAAATAGAACTCCTTAAATGATTAATCAGTATGTTTCCATAGTTATAAAAATAGTACCAGTGTTCTTTCCAAAGAGCAACATCTACTAAGAAAGTATGTACACTGAATTTTTTTCTTCTTTGTGTATAAAGAAGCGATTCAGAAGACATCTGCCATTAAAGAAAAGAGGGGCCACATATTGACCTGCACCCCACAAGCCAAAAGATTGGTATAGACTTACAAACTACTTAAATGACTGAGAAATCAACTTGCAAAATTAACAAAAAATGTTGATTATGTAAGTATATATATATGACTGATTCTTGTAAAGCCTGTATGTCAAGTATTGCTGAGCTGAGCTGAAAGAGCTGAGCAGAGAAGGGCTGCAAGTTGTCCAAGTAGCCAATTAAGACAACGAGCCACAATGAAAGTTTAACAGTCAAGCCCTAATCACTTACTACAACGGTATAAGCAAGACATAAACCCAAGAGAATGGTACCTGGCTCCCCCCACTCTATATTTACATAGCAACAGCATCTGGGCAAGAGTCAGGTGAATCAATGCAGATATGGGGACCATCTCTCTGCCAAGAAAGCTCTGAAAAAAAGGCCCCTGCAGTATTATGGATCCTGGAGGGGGAAGGAGCCCTGGCAGTGCAGTGGTTAAGCGTTCAGCTGCTAACTGAAGGATCGGCAGTTGGAACCCACCAGACACTTTGCAGGAGAAAGATGTGACAGTGTGTGTCTGTAAAAATATACTCTTGGAAACCCCATAGGGCAGTTCTACCCTGTCCTATAAGGTTGCTATTAGTTGGAATTGATTCTACTGCAGTGGGCTTAGTTTGGTTTGGTTTGTTTGGAGGCTGGGGGGAGAGTGAGGGGGAAGAGTTAGGAATGGAAAAGCAGTGAGTGTTGTGTCAGAGTGGGGAAAAATGTCTTCAAGACCTCACCTCCTTCTCTCTGATAAGTAGGCTTCAGCAGAGGCACCTGAAGAAGGTAACTGACTAATGGCAGAGATGCTAAAGAGCATGGCTGGGGATGGGGAAGGGGGGAGGGTGCTGAGACCTTGGCTGACTCTCCTCAGAGACTGCAATGCGTTGGCTGTGTACCCAGTCTGTTTGGAGAGGACAGCTTTCCCCCTGAGGCCTGCCAGGTAAAGCCTTTTTAACTGCCTATGGTTGTTATGTGCCATCCTGTAGATGCCGATTCATAGTGACCGTAAAGGGCAGAGTAGAACTCCCCATAGGGTTTCCTAGGTTACAATCTTTATGGGAGCAGATCACCAGGTCTTTTCTCCTGCAGAGCTGCTAGTGGGTTCAAATCGCTGACCTTTCTGTGAGCAGATGAGTGCTTAACCACTTTGCCACCAGGTTTCCTTAATTGCCTATGGTCATATCTATAAAATCACACATAAATTTTTAGCCAGGAGCTGGATTCCTCAATATATATGTACAGGCTTTGAATAGTATTTCTAGGGTCTGAGGAGTATAATACTGTTACACCAATCATTCTAGTCCAACATAGCACCATGTTGCTAACAAGTCCCAAATATCCATATCCCTCTGGATCCGCATTAACATTGATTTTACATCACTCTAGTCACTATAATGCTTGTCTCCTCTTCAGGTGTTTCTTGCTGTCGTCTTGTTTTATGAATAACAAAAATGTCGTTCCGTAACATTTATAACTAAATTGACAAATTAATTGGTAAATTTAGAAATTTGTTTCCTTCCCTCTCAATGTTAATTCCCTTACCAAAATAAATACTGTGGATAGACAGCCATCTTGGTACTTAAAAATCTAAACTGATTAGAGATTTGACTCGTCAGTTAAATTACCATACCGAGCAAAAGCCTGTGAAAAATGCAAGACAAAAAACTTTCAAAATGCTAGATAGTCTTAGATAAATATAATTTAAAGAATTTTTTTGTGACATGATTTTTTTAATGTCAGTAATCATAGAGATGTTGTTACTTATTTGGGTTCATTGTTGACTGCTTGAACTTCTGGCACATTGTGGAACCAACACAATAACTTAGGTTTCTGCTCTAAGCTGGGGATTCTCCTTCTACGTTGTTTACAGGAATTACACATTTGCATCTCTAACATTCTTCATTTACGTAAGTTATTCTCAATAGGAGTGGACATGGAATGAGGCTGTATACTTAACTACCTACCACGCACACATTACACATCCTCCCGATTTCTGAAATAGGCCCCAGTTAAAACTTCTGGATGTTATACCTTTAAATCTTTGCTTCATAAAGTATGGTCTCAGGACCAATAGTGTCTGCATCATATCAGAACTTGTTAGAAATGTAGAATCTGGGGCCTTAACTCAAGTCTGCTTAATCCTTAGGATTAAGTGTCAATATTCTTTGGTCAAATCAAGTGTGACTAGTGTTTCAGGATCACATGAGACAAAGCATGTCAATAATTCCCATGAAACTCTCTCTGGCCTCTTAGTTCATAAGTGATGTTGGTTTACATATGTCTTGATGCTAAGAAGAGGACGATATTATTTCTTTCGAAGATACTACATTCTACTGGAAACTTTTGAAAACGTAAAAAAATGCATTGAACAAATCACTTTCGCCATAAATGAATGTTTGTAAAACTAGGGTGAGCAATGACTTAATCATTCAGGTAAAAATAGATTTTAAAAAGACTGGTGAAAGCCGCCGCTGCTTAGCAATATGTGACTTGTTGTCCTTAATTGATTGTTAAAATTTTCAAATGTGATTGTGCCAAAATTAATCAGTTTGAGAAACATAGTAGAAAGCTGTCAAATATACTATGAGTTTCTCATTCATTTATATTTAATGTCCACTCTACTATTGACCTAAAAGAAGTGTCCTAGATTTCTGTGAATTAGGCAAGTATTATTAGTTATACAACATCATTCAGTGCAGTGTATAAAGAGAGATAAAAGTGTTTATTGTGTTGACAACAATAAATGAGGCAACACAAATTCTCACCAGCGTCTGTCATAATAGTATTCAAAACTACCTCTCCAGCTCCCTTGCTCTACCTGTCCACTCCACAACATGGCAGTTGACATTGTTTATATCTTTTTGCTTTTGCCCCTAGCAAATCCTCTACCAAGAATAACCTCCTCCTAGCTTCTTCCTTTCTATTATAGACTATCTTATTATAATGTAATAATGTTTTACATGCCTGCTTCTCCCACTAGTCTAGGCACTTCTCCAGAACAGACACAGAGTAGCATCCATTCTGGCACTCCATTAGCACCATATTTAATACATGCTGTGCTCTCAGCAATGCTTTTTAAATGAAGGAATTAAAGTTTCATCAATTGGCTTTAAGATAAATTCGTCCATGCAAAGTCTTCTTTCTATTTTTTATTGCATGCCTTGTAGCAACCACAACAGCAACAACAGACATTTATTGAGGACTTATCTAGTTCTAGGCACTGTGCTAATAGCTTTCCATCCATTATTTATCCCATTTAATCCTCACAACAGTCCTTTGAGGTAGGTACAATTATTATTCTTATTTTAGGATAGGGAAACTGAACAAAGAGAGATCACACATATAACAAATGGTAGTATCAGGATAAAAACTCAGGCCTTCTGACTCCAGTGCCTGCCTTCATTGAACATGCACAAAAAGCAACCTCTCACATGATTCATATGAGGGTTAATAAAACACTTTAACCACTAGCATAAGTAACAGAACATTTGAAAATAATCTCCTGCCTGTTAACAGCAAATATAAATGACTCTTCATCAGAAAGTTTCCAATGCTTCTATTCCTCCCACCTTGCAGTGTATGTATTAATACATTATGCTCATTTGATAGAAAAGAGATCCCATTACTTACTTTGGTATGATTCTATTCATATATGCCCCTAGTTTTTCACTATATTATAATTTATCAACTGTCCTACCCTTAAATATTGCTTTCAATTCATGTACCTTATTTTGCTTCTAAAAAAACTTTGCATTTATTCTGTGAGATCATGGAATATTAAAAAAAAAAAAAAAGGTTAAAATTTTAACTCTAATACTTGAATGTAAGCAGCAGTTATTTTTTATCTATTTTTTAAGTAGTACTTTGATTAATTGTATTAATGTTTCATTTAAAATCTACAAAAATAGCATTGAGTTTCTGCATACCCACACACCCACACACAAAAATCTGCCATGTTCTAAAATTTCCTTTTATTTCTATGAATGAATGCATATAAAATTCAGTTATACCAGTATTGTGGTTTCAGTGTTTCTAAATTAGCCAGAGAGAGGTAAATTGAGTTAAAATTTAATCATCATAGAAACCAGAGCAGTGTTTGCCTATGGGGTATAGAGAAGAATAAGGAAACTTTTTGGGGATAAAAAAAAAGTTTTATGTCTTGACTGGTCTCTTGGCCATCCAGAAATTGTTTTCATCCTAATTTGGCCTCCTTTTACCAGATAGTATTCTATTTTCCATTCTCCTTGAGCTAGTCTTCCCAAGTTATTAACTATATATCACCTAGCCTGATTGGTTTAGACTATTATTGTCAAAATTGTATTTATCTTAGTTAATCATCTTATAAGACTACTAAAGACCAATCTTCCCTCTATATTATAGATGATATAAGCAAAGTCCTCACTGTAGGCTAGGATAAATTAATTCCTCAGTTTTTTTAAATTATTTTCCTACATCAAGCTTACATAAACAGAAAAAAAATGTATTACTTCAAATGAGACTCAGGGTTTCTATCATATTAATTGATATGACTTTCCTCAATAATAGCATTGTCTTATTGCTATGCTCTTGGGAGGGTAGTGGTTACAACCTTGGATGACAATATGGCTTGGAGTATTCGTGGTTGGAAGGAGCTGAAAAACATTATTCTCTCCTTCCTAGTATGGAGAATATTACAGAATGCATTTATTAGCCCACTGATTCATTCATAAACTTTATCTATGTACCCACTCTGTGCCAGGCACTGGGCTAGGTTTAGCTATTATCTAGGAGAACCTCACATGACCTCTACCCCAAATGAGTTAAAGGTCTAGTGTAGAAAGATAATAATCCTTGAGCAACTTCTTCTATGACAAACCAGAAATTCCAAGGCCATTTTACTAGGAATTATTCAAACAGCACTGGTGGTGCAGTGATTAAGATCTCAGCTGCTAACCAAAGGTTCAGCAGTTCAAATCCACCAACCACTGCTTGGAAATCCTATGAGGCAGTTCTACTCTGTCCTATAGAGTCGCTATGAGTCAGAATCAACTCGACAGCAATGAGTTATTCAAACAGCAGAACTTTAAATAATATACAACTTTTTTTAAAGATTATGTCTCACATTTGTGAGAGAATATTGGACAACATTCTTGCCACCTACGAATGTGAAGTCTTGTGAGTAGATAATGTCAAGCAACTAATTTTGTTATAATCTGATAATTTTTGAAACAGGGCTAAAGGTTTGTATGACATATACTTATAGACCAACTTTAATGCAATGTTTACTATTGAAAGATACTACCGAAATTGAATTTTAGCTAAGTTTAAACTTTTTGTCTTTGTTACATGCTGTTTACTTATTATTTCCAAATATTTTACAGAAAAAAAATAGCTTTTATCTTGTCTATTGCAACAATCAATTCTTTCCCATTTCATATGAGCTGAACTTCTTTATTTAAAATTATATTGAGAGACAATAGAAAGTTAACCTGTAATTGAGAAGGTAATGTGCCTGGTCTCATGCTAACTATGTTTGATTATTTTCAGGTGTTTTTAGACTGTAACAATGGAATGAGTGCATTCTGCCATGAATCCTGGTACATCCGTATGATGCCAAGCAGCAGTGTACTGGTCAGGATGCATTCCAGCACATGGCTCTACCAAACCAGAGGTTTTTAAAGTTTTCAATTAAAAATCCATCAGGGAAAAAAAAAAAAATTATTCTTCAAATCGCTTACCTTGAATACCAGAAAAAAAAAATTGTAGTGATTTATTTAAATATTACTATATTATTTTGTTTTGATTGGATTGGATTGGAACCTTTTTCTCATTCTATTTTCTTTACTGGCCTTAAGATTTATTCATTTTCCTAATACGACATTTTTTAGGAGTAAAACATTATTTACTAGTTTGGAAAACAGAATCTAAAATACAGTAGTCTTTATCAAGTTGCTTAGATTCCAAAGAAGTGGAAAGAAATGATATATTCTGAAGGGGTTGTAGAAATAAACCAGAGAGGTGATAAATTTCTATAGCAGGTTCTGTAATACACTACCACTTTATCACTAAAGGGCTATTGCTTTAGGCGGTGGGCAGCTCTGAGGTGTGGATCCTCTTGAGAATTGCCTTGCCTAAAGAACACCCTCCTGCTCAAAGTTATGCCACATTTTCTCAGAGTAGCCTGCATCCAATGACTGCTAGATGTGCAGGTATAGAACAAAAGTAGGTGTCTTAGTTTCTCAGTGCTGCTATAATGCAAATACAACATATAGGTGACTTTAACAAACAGGAATTTATTTTTTCATAGTTTAGGAAGCTAGAAGTTCAAATTCAGAACACTGGCTCTAGGGGAAGTCTCTCTCAGTCCACTCTGAGGGAAATCTTTGTCTCAGCTTCTCCAGAGTCCTCAGTGTTCTTTGGAGACTCCCACATGGCATCTATCTTTACCCATTTGTGCTTCCTTGTTTCTGTGCCTAATCTACTGTTTTTATATCTCGAAAGTGATGGCTTAAAACACACCCTACACTGATACAGCTTAATTAACATAACAAAGAAAACCTTATTCTTGGATGGGATTACATCCACATGTATAGGGATTAGGATTTACAACCCATATTTTGGGGGGAACACAATTCAATCCATAACACTGAGCCTCCTTGATCAAACTCATAACACCTTAGAACAATTCTAAAGTTTCATCCAAGTTTCCTTGTGGATCATCTGAGGTCTTTGTTGAGACCACATCACAGCCCATCTCCATTATCTGCTAAGCCCTTCTTTCTTCCTTCTATTTTCTCGTGTTAGGACCTACAAAAACCCACTACCATGGAGTCAATTCCTACTCATAGCAACCCCAAAGGTTTTCCAAGGCTGTAAATCTCTATGGAAGCAGACTGCCACATCTTTTCCCACAGAGCCTCTGGTGGTTTCGAGCAGCCAACCTTCCAGTTCTCAGTCCATCGCTTTAACCACTGTGCCACTCGGGCTCCTTGTTAGTACCTACAGTAAACCCTAAAATTCTTCCTGAATGCTGATCCCAATCCCAGACTCTGTTTACAGGGTAACAAAACCTGTGAGGAGTTCTGTCATGAAAACACTGAAACAAAAAAAAAAAACTTTTGCCATTGAGTCAATTCTGATTCATAGTAACGCTTTAGGACAGAGTAGAACTATTCCATTGGGTCTCCAAGGCTGTAAAGCTTTAAGGGAGCAGCCTGCCGCATCTTTCTCCCACAGAGTGGCTGGTGGGTTTGAACTGCCGACTTTTGGTTAGCAGCCAAGCTCTTAACCGTTGCACCACCAGGGCTCCTATGCAAACACTAGGAGAGGTTCAATTGGGTTAAACATTATCTGGAAAAATCTGTTTTAAGTCTAGTATTTAATGCATTGGTGAGAAAGCAAGATTTATTCTCAGCCAGATAGTCAACATAATTTTATATCTCTTTAAGTATGTGAAGGAAGTTGTTGTTTTCCCCCCTCTTCTCTTATAGTTTCTACTTAATCAAACATTGCAGGAGAGATATGTTTCACAGCCTTTGCCGAGAATGGCAAGTCACCATTCAAGAGAATGCTATCCTTCTAGAGAAGATTCACATGGTTTGGGTGTTGTTAAAAAAATTTTTTAAAAAATGGCACCAACTGTTAAAAAAAAAAAAAAATGGTGTGGCGGTGTGTCAGAGGCCCTCCTTTAACTTCATGAGGGAGAAAGAAGAATCATTATCAACATCAACAGCCCAAGGATGATTGCCATGAGGTAGAGGTCAGACATTCCTCGTCTCTCCAAACTTTTTACCAATCCTGACACCAGCTGTCCCTCCCACAGCACTCTCTACTCCTCTGCTGAGTTTGATAATTTGTTGCAATGGCCACACAGAACTCACAGACCGTACTCACAGTTAGGGGGTTTATTAGAGAAGTAACGCATTACAATTCAGGATCAGAAGCCACTGAGTATACAGTTCTTCAATCAAGACAGCCTCTTCTTAGCTGTGCCCATAGGCAGGACTTTATCTGGCCTTCTGGCCCTCAGCCTCTTGGCCCCTTGGCCTGGTCTCTTCCCTGCTCAGACAAGTGTTACAAAGCTCTTTAGCTCTGTCGACAAGTGCCTGGATGCAACCCACTCTGCCAAAAAGCCTCCTGTCCAAAGGTGCTTAGCTCTCTCGCTGCATGGGTTGGCACACCCACTGCAACTACCTTACACTGTGGGTAAGGAAGCTCATCTTACCATCTCGCACCAGTCTCCTAATTCTACTGTTGCCATTTCTCTGCCACTGCTTCTCGCTATCTTGCACCACCTCTAGTGTTACAGCTCTCTCTCTCTCTGTCTCCTGGGACTAGGAGGTTCTTAGCTCAGGGACCCTGGGTCCAAAGGACGTGCTCTGTTCCCATCTCTTCTTCTTGGTGGTAGTGAGGGAACCCAACCCGTCTGCCCCTGAGATGGCTTATTTTAAGCAGAGTTAGGCTTCCATAAACCTTATTTGCATTATTAGAAAGCTATTTAACCCCCTTGATGGGCCACAAGTACCTTGTCTGCATAGTCCCACTCAATCATTTGGCAGAAGTTACAAGAGCATGGCAAAAAAGGCCATATAAAAGCAATCCATCACACTGCAGGTGTGTCTAGTAAAAATTACTGCAAATGCACATAACGATCTTCTCTTAATTTGGGTGAAGCAATCACCTGGTCCCTGATCCTTTCTTCTCCTCTGCTTTATGTATCGCTTCCATGTTTAATTAACAAAAATGGAGAAAAAAGTACAAGCTGATGTAGAATCACAGTTCACAAAAATTTAGAAAGTACAATTAGGTTATTTCACTTTAAAATAAAATTCAACCAGGTGTGTGTCAGTTTGTTGTAACGTGGTGGTTTGCGTGTTGCTGTGATGCTGTAAGCTACACCACCAGTATTTCAAAGGCCAGCAGGGTCACCCATGGTGGAGAAGTTTCAGTGGAACATCCAGACTAAGATAGACTAAGAAGAAGGACCTGGAGGTCTACTTCTGAAAAAATTGTCAGGAGAAAAGCTTATTTATAGCAGCAGAACATTGTCTGATATAGTGCCAAAAGATGAGCCTCTCAGGTTGGAAGGCATTCAAAATACAACTGGGAAGAGCTGCCTCCTTAAACTAGGTCAACCTTAATGACATGGATGGAGTAAAGGTTTTGGGACCTTCATTTGTTGGTGTGGCACAACTCAAAATTAGAGGAAATAGCTGCAAATATTCATTAATAATTTGAATGTAAATGTAAGAAGTATGAACCTAGGAAAATTAGAAGTCATAAAAAATGAAATGGAATACATAAAGATAAATATCCTATGCATTAGTGAGCTGAAACGGACTAGTATTGGCCATTTTAAATCAGAAAATCATATGATCTACTCTGCCGGGAATGACAAATTGAAGAGGAAAAACTTTGCCTTCATCGTCAAAAAGAACATTTCAAGATCTGTCCTGAAGTACAAGGTTATTGATGATAGGATAATATACATATGCATACAAGGAAGACCAGTTAATACAAGTATTATTCAAATCTAGGCATGAATAACTAATGCCACAGATGAAGAAACTGAAGATTTTTTACCAACCTCTGAACTCTGAAATTGATCAAAAATGCAATCAAGATGCGTTGACAATTACTGATGATTGGAATATTAAAGTTGGAGACAAAGAAGAAGGATCTGCAGTTGGAAAATATGGCCTTGGTGGTAGAAACCACTCTGGATATTTCATGACAGAATTTTCCAAGACCAGTGACTTATTCATTGCAAATACCTTTCTTCAACAACATAAACAGCAACTATACATTAGGACCTGACTGGATGGAAAATACAGTAGTCAAATCAACTATATATGTGGAAGGAGATGATGGAAAAGCTCAATATCATCAGTCAGAACAAGGCCAGGGGCCAACTACAGAACAGACCATCAATTGCTCATATGCAAGTTCAAGTTGAAGCTGAAGAAAATTAGAATAAGTTCACAAGAACCAAAATACAAACTTGAGTGTATCCCACCTGAATTTGGAGACCATCTCAGAAATAAATTTGATGCACTAAGCACTAATGACAAAGGCCAGCCATGTTCTGGAATGACATAAAGGACATCATGCATGAAGAAAGCAAAAGACATTAAAAAGACAGGAAAGAAAGACCAAAATGGATGTCAGAAGAGACACTGAAGCTTGCTCTTGAAAGTAGAGTAGCTACAATGAATGGAAGAAATAATGAAGTAAAAGAGCAGAACAGAAGATTTCAAAGGGCGGCTCGAGAAGACATGGTAAAGTATTATAGTGAAATGCACAAAGACCTGGAATTAGAAAACCAAAAGGGGAAGAGCATGCTCAGCATTTCTCAAGCTGAAAGAATTGAAGAAAAATTCAAGCCTTGAGTTGCAATTTTGAGGGATTCTATGGGAGAAATATTGAACCGTGCAGAAAGCATCGAAAGAAGATAGAAGGAATACACAGAGTCACTATACCAAAAAGAATTAGTCAACATTCAACCATTTCAGGGGATAGTATATGATCAAGAACCGATGGTACTGAAGAAAGAAGTCCAAGCTGACCTGAAGACATTGGTGAAAAACAAGGTGTCATGGACCAAATTGTGTCCCCAAAAAATATCTGTCAATTTGGCTGGGTCATGATTCCCCATATTGTATGATAGTGTAATCTGACGTGATTTCCTTATGTGTTGTAAACTCTATCTCTATGATGAGGATATATGTGATCTCCTTATTGTTGTAAATTCTATCACTGCGATGAGGTTATACTGATGAGGTTTACAAGATTGGATAGTGTCTTAATCCAATCTCTTTCGAGATATAAAAGAGAGAAGTGAAGAGAGACACATGGGAACCTCATCCACCAAGAAAGCAGTGCCAGGAGCAGAGTGCTTCCTTTGGACCTGAGGTTCCTGTGCAGAGAAGCTCCCAGACCAAAAGAAGATTGATGACATGGACCTTCCTCCAGAGCCATTGGAGAAAGCTTTCCTCTGGAGCTGACACCCTGAATTTGGACTTGTAGCCTACTGGATTGTGAGAGAATAAATTTCTCTTTGTTAAAACCATCCACTTGTGGTATTTCTGTTAGAGCAGCACTAGATGACTAAGACACAAGGCTTCAGGAATTGACGGAAAACCAATTTAGATTATTCAACAAACAGATGCAGCGCTGGAGGTGCTAATTCGTCTGTGCCAAGAAATTTCCAAGACAGCTACCTAGCCAGCTTCTGGAGAGATCTATATTTGTGCCCATTCCAAACAAAGGCTATCCAAAAGAATGAGGAAATTATCGAACATTATCATTGATATCACACGCAAGTTAAATTTTGCTGACGATAACTCAAAAATGTTTGCAGCAGTACATCGACAGGGAACTGCCAGAAAGTCAAGCTGGATTCAGAAGAGGGTGTGGAATGATGGATATCACTGCCGATGTCAAATGGATCTTGGCTGAAAGCAGAGAATACCAGAAAGATGTTTACCTGTATTTTATTGACTATGCAAAGGCATTCAACTGCATGGATCATAACAAATTATGGATAACATTGTGAAGAACAGGAATTCCAGAACATTTAATTTTGCTCATGAGGAACCTGTGAATAGATCAAGAGGCAGTCATTCGAAGAGAACAAGGGGACACTGTGTGGTTTAAAATCAGAAAAGTTGTGCATTGAGGTTGTATCCTTTCACCATACTTATTCAATCCGTATGCTGAGAAAATAATCCAAGAAACTGGACTGTATGAAGAAGAACAAAGCATCAGGATTGACAGAAGATTCATTAACAACCTGCTTTATGCAGATGACACAATCTTGCTGGCTGAAAGAGAAGAGGATCTGAAGCACTTGCTAATAAATATCAAAGACACAGCCTTCCATATGGATTACACCTCAACATAAAGAAAACAAAAATCCTCACAAATGGGCCAATAAGCAACATCATGATAAATGGAGAAAATATTGAAGTTGTCAAGAATTTCATTTTACTTGAATCTACAATCAATTCCCATGGAAGCAGTGGTCAAGAAATCAAACAATGCATTGCACTGGGCAAATCTGCTGCAAAAGGACTCTTTAAAGTCTTAGAAAGATACCATTTTTAGAACTAAAGTCATAATATTGGACCCAACCCATAATATTTTAAATCACTTCATATGCAGCAAAAGCTGGACAATGAATAAGGAAGACTGAAGAAGAATCGATGCATTTGAATTATGGTGTTGGTGAAGAATATTGAATTATCATGTACTGCCAGAAGGATAAACAAACCTGTCTTGGAAGAAGTACGGCCAGAATGCTCCTTAGAAGCAAGGATGACGAAACGTCGTCTCACGTACATTGGACATGTTATCAGGAGAGACTAGTCCCTGGAGAAGGACATCATGCTTGGTAAAGTAAAGCGTCAGGGGAAAAAAGG
This sequence comes from Dugong dugon, assembly GCA_030035585.1. Lineage (NCBI taxonomy): Eukaryota > Metazoa > Chordata > Mammalia > Sirenia > Dugongidae > Dugong > Dugong dugon. Next base: position 42,356,431 of record CM057477.1, on the reverse strand, counting down.
AAGACCCTCAATGCAATGGATTGACAGTGGCTGCAACAATGGGCTCAAACCTAACAAGGATTGTGAGGATGGTGCAGGACCAAGTAGTGTTTCATTCTGTTCTACATAGGGTCGCTATGAATAGGAACTGACTCGATGGCTCCTAACAACAAACACAACATTTTAAAGGTGAAGAATTTGATAATCCATATGGTTAAGTTTCTAGTGAAGGACCTGGCAGTGGTTTGTTTCCTGGTGCATGGGGTTGCCATAAGTTGGGGCTATCTCGATGGCAGTTAATGACACCAACAACGTATTTAGATTTCAGAGCAGGCACTAGCAGTCTGTTTTTCAAAACATTGTGCTATTTTTTCACCAAAGTTTTGTACAGCAAACATGCATGTTTTTACAACTGCCCTCAAATGTATTGTGCAGCATGGTGAGGAAAATAGAACTAAGTAAATATGTGACAGTTTGAAAAGTTCTAGAAGGGAAGTAAGTGAAAGTTTAGCTTTTATAGTTTTAATTAAAATCTACAGTAAGAAAAATATAGAGATGCTGTAGTTCAGCTTAACATCCTATCTCTTGTATTATTTCACATTTGCATTTTAACTGTGACTACTTAGTACACACACTACCAATCACAATTAATGAATTGCATAATAGATAATTGAACTATCCACTATGGATAAATGTATGCATGTATCTACTAATGCATTTAACTACAAAATTTTAGGTGTTGAATATGATTTCATCAATGAAAACAAATATTTTATTAATATTTTACAAATATTAATAATAAAGAATCATAATTGCAACAAAGAACAGCAAACCAAGAAGGAAAGTTGATTAATGCCCTTCTGATACAGATTGGAGGCACCAAAGAAGCGCATTAATCAGAACTGCTGCATTGCTGTCATGTTCTATTGCTGAAGTACTCCACAGATTACTCTAGCCACTAAATTCTAAATGAATCTAAATAACATATTGCATTATATTAATTTATACCCTAAGGATTCAATTCTACAGATATTAATTGTATATCTGAGCACTGAAAAAAAATTTGTCTCAGAGTTGTATAACCACTTACAACTCAGGCCATATTGACTGCCACTGACCTGTTACAAATCATACACTCCACACCTATTCAGAATGTATCCCTACTCTATGACAATAGATTGCATAAATCATTTAAGCCTCAAGAAGGAGACGCAGCTCATCTTTTCAATGACTATTGTTGTGGCTTTATAGTGTGTCAGCTTGGCTTAGGCTGAACTTTACTTCCTAGAATTCCTTTCTCTATACGTTTCCAATCAGAAGACATGACAAGAGGGATTCTTGTGTGATATTTGGAAGGTAGGGTGAGGAACAGTCATTCTGTAGCTCATCCACCTTGATCTGCCAGTTCATCTCATTGGCGTGAGACAGAAGTTGGCTTGGAATTGCTCCATCTTCTAGTTCCACTTCAGCTTCTCAGACTATAGGGTTAGTTTTGTGTGTAGCTCCTTGGCAAAGGACACCATCTTCACCTACAGGACACTCAAATCAGCAAGGTGAGAGGCAGTGAGAACTGCCAGCTTACATTTGTGGGTTCCAGCTTGCCCTTACTCTCCCTCATTTTATACCCCTTGTGCCTTCCAAGTGTCTACACCACAGACTTTAAGCTCTAGCATCAGATGCAAAGAGAATCACAGATCACAACATTGCAGAAGGTCAAATTCCTGTTTTAGTGTGTGCATGTGTAGATATATATATTCTGCTTCTCTGATGGAACATTTACTAATGCAACTATCCTGAATAACTCAAGCAAAAGGACTTTGACTTTAGGAGAATAAAAGAATTTGCTTAAAAAAAAAAAAAAAAACCTGTACCATTTTCTTCATCCTGAACTAATCAAAGAAATGCCCTGATAAACCCATAACTAAGCTCTGCTGATAATCCTGAGTGTGCTCATTATCACGTATAATTTAACAGATAGTTGCTTTTCTAAAGTAGGAAATCTTCCAACATAATTTTATTGCATTATTTTATTTCAAACCTGTATGAGTAAGGTAATAACAATTTCAGGATACACCAGAGTATATGTGTATTTATTCATATTATGGATCATGTACGTGTAATTACATTAATCTATATGGTAGTATTATAAAGCTTTTTTTCAGTTTTAGGTACAAGTAAATAGAAATTGTACTTCCAGTATTTTTTTCTTATAGAAAGCTTCATCTTGTACACTCACTAACACTAGTATGCCATTAGTTAAGATAGCACAATGTTTCATTGCACAGAACTGTACCATAAATTGGCACACCTGCCCCCCTACTAAATTTCAACAGTTCTCTCACTAATCACTGACAAACCCAAAACATCCCCAGTGTGTATTTGCCCCCAAGTTAGCAATAATACACCTGGTTGGGATGCTAACACTGATCTAGAAATCCAGAGGAGAGCAGGCTGGGGCCAGGCAGTTGGTCCACACTTGGATTGTTATTACTTTCCCAGCTATCAATATAATTAGTTCATGAAGTTGTTCCAATCTATAAAATTTATATTCTCCTTTATTTGCAGATTTATCCAAAAACTGAGAACATCACTACATTCAATAACATAATCTGAAAATTAAGAAAGAGTTAAAAAGGGGTCATGGGCAGAGGAGATAAATGTAAATAATAAAAATTATAAAATATAGATAACATGCCCAAGAAAAGCTTAATTTCCAACCAGTTGTTATAGCATTATGTAGAAACACTAACTTCATTTACAATATCGCAGTTAAGCTAATTCTTTTCATAAGTTAAAGTTTGCCTAAAGGTACATTGATAAAGTTCCAAAGCAAATGACTTTTGGAGCAATCCACATTGAGATCCAAAGCACAAAATGGTTCACAGTCTGGACTAAGAACATATAAAAAATTACAGCTACAGTAAATGTTTGCAAAATTAAGCAGCATTTTCTTGTTTAATGTGAACAAAATCTAAACAATTAATACAATGGCTTTCCAAGGTACATAGGTGCAACATATAAAATTATTCTTCATAAATAATCATTTTTAAAAGCCACTATATTTTCAGGTTTAAAAGGTGATTATTATGTTTTATAAAGTAGTTCTATATGATGCAATTCACTTAAACCGATCTTGTAGATATTTCATGTTGCATATGAGCTTTTACTGCCTTATAAAGAAGTAGAAAATGATAACAAAGATTTCTAAAATTGTAGCTAAGAGTTGTTTCCATGATATATTTCCACTGCCAAGGTTTATCACCAGTTTTCATAATTGATGTTTCATCAGCAATACCACGGCTTTTTTTTTTAACGTAATATAGATAATTAGGTAGTGCTCACTTTCAGCTGATTATTTCTATCCCCTGAGGAGCCTCATGGTATAATGGACAAAATGTCAAGAATAATTAGGAATAATGATGGTGATAACTATGCTAGCAAATGACACGCAACTGAGACTGATTCTTTTATGCTTTGTCTTTGAAGAAGGCATTTAGAGGGTTTATAACTATCTCCTATACTTTAATTTTTCTTAATGAAACAACAAGAGTTTGAAAAATGAAAACAAAATGATTTCACATTCATATATGGCTCAAAAAGTCTTGATTTATTTATTTTTTTGTATTTATATTGGTAAGACCAGTTGAGTCCCAAACACTCCATAGCTTTTGTATATCACAGTATTCCTGCCAACGTAATTGTTTTGGTATCTTTCATGTCATATATTGAAGCTAATGGAACGATCTATTGTGTCTTATGAAGTCAAAAGAAGTAATGGTTTTCTTTTGCTTTGTCTAGAATTTGATGCATTGATCTCCACTGATACCAATATACATGTTTTTACTGCTTAGATAACCTACTATATGCTTATCCAATATATTCATCAGTAGTGGTTCCTCAAGCTGATTTATCTGAGGAGAGGAAACCAATGTATAGTCTTATGTTACCATAGTTTAATTCATGAGGTGTGTTTTCTGTCAAATCATACAGAAACCATTTATGCTAATCCCATCATACGCTGCTAAACATGAAGGAATCAGCAAATACTTTTATTTTAGATCTGTAAAATAAATTTAAAAATAAAAATACTTTTCATAATATCACATGTCCAAAGATTTCACGTTGCACCAGGTAATGGGCAAAGTGATCAAATTTTCTTGGTGAGGATCAGCATGACTCTAATGCCCAAAATGTGGAAGTAGATCCAGTGTTTACCTTCTCAATCCTCTTCCTTATCTCCAGCTGCCCAAGCAGCACACTCTCTCTGAGCCTAGCCACCTGGAGCTGGGTGAGAGTTCATAAGTTAGAAGAACACCTTCTTTCAGACCACCTGCCAGTACAGCATTTATTCCTCTGACGTTAGCCAGCCAGAGATAGGTCAGAACTCACACGTTAGAAGGACACCTTCTATCAGACTGCTGAATAGGCAGACACCAGCCCCTGTTGGCTCTCACTCTGGGTTTGATAATTTGCTAGCACAACTCACAGAATCTCTTGGAAAGTATACCATACTTAGAGCTACCGATTTATTATAACCAAAAATAATACAAACAAAGAGACAGATTGGGTGAGGTCTTGGGATCTAAGCATGAAGCTCCCATATCCCAAGGAGGGATGTGCTACCCTCTCCCATGAGTGCTCAACAACCAGGAAGCTCTCATCCCAGAAGTTCATCTGAGCTTTAGGATTCCAGGCTTTTATTGGCCTCCCCACATGGCCATGATCAATTACATCATGCCTTCTGAGGCTTAATCAATACCTTACCCCCATGTGGTCTCTTTTGGTCTGGTCAGCTCCCACACATTAGCCTCAGGCATTGTCTGGCTCTAAAGAACCAAGAACAAAGGCTAAATTGCTTTTTGCAAGGTGATTCTACACTTTGCAGTATCGTCTAACCTAACACTTTTATCTGCACCTCCCCACAGTTTTGAAACTATTTACATTGTTTTATTAATATTAGATTATCTTTTTTTGGTCCACATGTTGTCTCTGTAAGGGAACTTGAGGATTTATGTCTAATATTACAGATAAACACTATGATCCTCAGAGGATAAGTGGTTACACAATTACCAAGTTTACACAATTGGTAAATAAACGCTATTAGAAATAGAAGCCAGTTTTCTCTAATTGCTATTATATTATCCGAATCCTTCTCCAATTCCCTAAACATCACATTACGTGTACAAGAAAGACAAATTGGCTAGATATTCAAATTTTACTCATTAGTTCAAACTGTAAATAGTATCTATTAAAATACAAATATTTATTTTTGTAAAATTATAAATATTTAAGTTTTCCTGAATGAAATGCAACATGAAGTTGTCAATCCCAGTCTTAGAAGGATCCAGTTATATTTTACAAAGAAAATAGAAACTTGCAGAAGGAATTTTAGTTCTTGTTTATAACCTTCACTCACAAAGTCCTATGCATATCACTTTACTTGTCAATCAAAGTCAAGTTGTGTTGAACTTATAAGGTCAAAATTCACTTTCACATCAGGAAAAGAGCAAGAAATGCAAAGGGAAAATAACATGTAAGAAGGTAACACTCTACTGGTCTCCTGAAATCCTCAAAGATTTGTCATGAAAAAAGGAAGATATGCAAGAAACTCACCTAAGAGGCAGTTGTTCAGTGATGCTTACTCTTAAGTTGTCTAGAAATTTATAAGGAGAGCTGCACCTACTATAGTGTGATGTTCCTAAAGATAAAATAACTCTCTTCTAACATATAAATCCATGCTAATCATGTAAAGAGTGGAGTGAGCCTGGGAGGAAGGGAATGAAATGCCTCATTTAGTGGGAAGACCTGTTCTTTCCAATCAGGCCATTTCTTGCAGTATAAAAGGAAGGCTGGAATTGGATTAAGTCTATTGCCACATAACAGGTTGACAAGATTACTAAGATCTTTAAAAACTCAGAAGCAGTCACAGTAGTAGAAAGCTATACTGATCTTTTTCTTCTCTATGAAGTCTGTGGGTAGTGCAAATGGTTGTTGGACTCTGCTGCTAACCAAAAGGTTTGAGGTTTGTCTCCACCTAGAACCACCTCAAAAGAAAGAACTGGTGATCTCCTTCAGTAAAATCAGAAATTGAAAATATTATGACACTTATGGGGTCTTCATGAGTCAGAAACTATGAGATGGCAACTGGTTTGCTTCTGTCTGTAAGCCTGGAAAAAATTCGTATCAACATACATGCTACATGTTACCACCTAAGTCACATATGCTTTCATCCGGTAGGAGGAAATCTTTGAGAATAGAAACTACCTGTCCTGGATATGACTGCTTCCTTAATTTCGCCATTCGAGCAATAAGTAAAACTGACCTTAATCTCTAAATTACTCCAGTGATGCTATAGATGCCACAATTAACTGCAGGAGTATTTCTAATGGTTAACAGTCCTAAATTAGAAAAGCTCAGAATAAGCTTTACAACCCCTTAAAATAATATTTTTAAATACATTTTGTATATATTAAATAATCCTTTTAATGATTAATATTTATGACTTTACATAGAAGCTAGTTTGATGCTACAGTTGGAAAGTTAATAATTTACAAAGACTGCTTTGTAGTTTAATGGCTGCACTTGACTTTTGCTACTGCTTGAGGGCTTGCAACTTTGATGTTTCTGTCTTAAATTAAGAGAAGTGAAAGAGTCAGGTATCAGCTCTTGTTCAGTTCCTTTTCTGAGGAGTTCTTTCAACTGAGTTGCATGAAGCCATAATGTCTTTTAACAAGAATATTGATTGCAAAATGAAGCCTAGTTCCATTATCTCCTTAGAGGAAGACCAGATAGAGGTGTTTTTAAGGTCTGAGTAACATTACTTCTTTGCTGAATATAAGTGTGCTGTTTACTCTCTGGAGTACATAAAAGGAAAGTTTTCAGAAGGATTTGCTAGGTAAGCAAATCTTATCTTCCTCCCCAGCTCAAAATAAAAGAAGAAATGCCATGGCATCTAATTTCCTCTGACTGTGAGTGTGTGTGTTTTCATTTAGAGAAACTCTCTAAGCCTCTGGATTCTACTTGCTAGCTTGATAACAGCTGTGCACAGTGAACACTATTGCCTGCTATCCTGAGACCTAAGAATTTGACAGGTAATACTTCTAAAGGTGCCAGTTATTCAGCCCCAGTGTCCAGTGAAGCTGGCCGGCTAAAGCTCAACAACCTGAACCATCGCATACTGAGCATGCTTAGCGAAAACTCAGAGGATCTCCCTATCTGGTGGACATTATCTTTGGTTCTTCATCATCTGCAGTTGGTTATTCCCAAATTCCAAACAGACTATTAGAATTCAACAACTCTGCCATTTTATAGTATAATAAAGCATATAGGTAAAACTAAATATAAACTTTGAAATGTACTTATTTGAATGTTTTGTCAGATAATAACTAAAAATTTTAATTTCACAATCCAAACAATGCAAAGTTCTTTAATGAAATATGACATACTGAAATATGGGAAAAATTATTTCTTATTCCCAAACAAATGTAAGCTAGAATTAATTAAAATATTTTGAACTCATCACCACAGTGTTTCTACTTTTCAGACTACATTAGGACTTTTTGTTGTTATATGCCACCGAGTCAGTTCTGACTCAATGACCCCTGTATACAACAGAACGAAACACTGCCTGGTCCTGTGCGATCCTCGCAATTATTGCTATGTTTGAGCCAATTGTTGCAGCCACTGTGTCAATCTATCTTGTCAGTGGTCTCCCTCTTTTTCGCTGACCGTCTACTTTACCAAGCATGATGTCCGTCTCCAGGGACTGGTCCCTCCTGATAACATGTTCAAAGTAAACGAGACAAAGTCTCTCCATCTTCACTTCCAAGGAGCACTCTGGCTGTACTTTTCCCAAGACAGACTTATTTGTTCTTCTGGCAGTCCATACTATATTCGTTATTCTTCACCAACACCATAATTCAAAGGCATCAATTCTTCTTCTGTCTTCCTTATTCACTGTCCACCTTTTGCATGTATATGAGGTGACTGAAAATACCATGGCTTGGGTCAGACACACCTCAGTCTTCAAAGTGATGTATTTGGTTTTCAACACTTAAAAGGGGTCTCTGCAGCAGATTTCCCCAATGCAATATGTCCTTTGAGTTCTTGACTGTTGCTACCATGGGTGTTGATTGTGGATCCAAGCAAAATGAAATCCTTGACGTCAATCATGTTCTGTTTGTCATGATGTTACTTACTGGTCCATACATGAGGATTTTTGTTTTCTTTATGTTGAGGTATAATCCATACTGAAGGCTGTAGTCTTTGATGTTCATCAGTAAATGTTTCAAATCCTTTTCCCTTTCAGCAAGCAATGTTGTGTTATCTGCATATGGAAACTTGTTAATGAGTCTTCAATATGTTGCCGTATTTTTCTTCATATAGTCAAGCTTCTCAGATTATTTGCTCAGAATACAGATTGAATAAGTATGGTGAAAAGATACAACCCTGATGCACACCTTTCCTGATTTTAAAGCATTCAGTATTCCCTTGTTCTGTTTGAACATCTACCTCTTGGTCTATGCACAGGTTCCACAGGAGCACAATTAAGTGTTCTCGAATTACCATTCTTCGAAACGTAATCCATAATTTGCTATGCTCTGATCCACACAGTTGAATGCCTTTGCATAGCTAATAAAACATGGGTAAACATATTTCTGGTATTATCTGCTTTTAGCCAGGATCCATCTGTCATCAGAAATGATATCCCTTGTTCTATATCCTCTTCTAAATCCAGCTTGACTTTCTGGCAGTTCCCTGTCCATGTAGTGCTGCAACTGTTTTTGAATTATCTTTAGCAAAATTTTACTTGCGTGTGATATTAATGATATTGTTTGATAATTTCCACATTCTGTTGGATCACCTTTCTTTGGAATGGGCAGGTATAAGGATCACTTCCAGACAGTTGGCCAGGCAGCTGTCTTCCAAATTTCTTGGCATATATGAGTGAGCAACTTCAGCATTCCATTTGTTGAATCATCTCAATTGGTATTCTGTCAATTCCTAAAGCCTTGTTTTTCACCAACACTTTCATTGTAGCTTGGACTTCTTCCTTCAATACCATCCGTTCTTGATAATATGATACCTCCTGAAATGGTTGAATGTCGAACAATTCTTTTTGGTACAGTGACTCTGTTTATTCCTTCCATCTTCTTTTGATGCAACCTGCATCATTTAATATTTTGCCCATAGAATCCTTCCAAATGGCAGCTTGAAGCTTGAATTTTGTCTTCAGTTCTTTCAGCTTAAAAACTGCTGAGCGTGTTGTTCTCTTTTGGTTTCCTAACTCCAGGTATTTGCACTTTTCGTTACAATATTTTATTTTGTCTTCTCAAGCTACCCTTTGAAATCTTCTGTTCACCTCTTTGACGTCATCATTTCTTCCATTTGCTTTAGCTACTCTAAGTTCAAGAGTAGGTTTCAGAGTCTCTTTTGATACCCATTTTGGTCTTAATTAAGACTTAAACACATAAAAAGGAGAAGTGTGGTAATATGATGACTTCTTATAGCAGAAAGGATGGAATTTATGCTGCTTATTCACTGTTGTTGTGTTAGGTGCCATCAAGTTGGTTCCGACTCATAGCTACCCTATGTATAACAGAATGAAACACTGACAGGTACTGTGCCATCCTCACAATCCTTGTTGTGCTCAAGCACATTGTTGCAGCCACTGTGTCAATCCATTTCATTGAGGGTCTTTTTCACTGATCCTCTACTTTACCAAGCAAGATGTCCTTCTCCAGGGACTAATCCCTCCTGATAACATATCAAAAATATGTGAGAAGTAGTCTAGCCGTCCTTGCCTTTAAGTAGCATTCTGGCCATTTCTCTTCCAAGACAGATTTGTTCATTCACTTGGTAGTCCATGGTCTATTCAGTATTCTTCGCCAACACCATAATTCAAAAGCATTAATTCTTCTTAGGTCTTCCTTATTCATTGTCCAGCTTTTGCATGCATATGAGGCAATTGTAAACACTGGTTTCGATTATTATCAAAGCTTGAAAGGCCCAGGTGATTTCAAATTTGTCAAAACACTAGTTTTCAGTGTCTTTCTTGTAGTCTGAGGAATTTCAGAAATAAGAGATATGTTACTTTTCCCCTGGCTCGATGACTTGGCCATTGACAATATACAAGTCCATAAGGAAAGAAAATTCACTAAGAGGCTGTTTTTGTAATTGCCATACTATATCACAACAGGTATAAAAATGATTCAAAGCAACTTAAGTGGCTATTTATATGTTATTATGTGAAGACTTTGCTAAAAAATTTGTTTTCAAGTACTTTGAAATCTAATGGTATTCTATACTTCTGATTAATTAAAGAATATTATTACACATTTTAGTATGTTGTTTTGCTAGTTGGCTCCTTCTGAACAGATATTAACAGTAGTTCCTTATTTCACATTTCAAAGGGGCTGAAATAAGCCATATTCTGAGATAACCTGCATGCTTTATATGTTTCCAGAAAGACAGTGTGTATACCTTAGACTTTCCCCAGTTTTCTACCAAGTTCTTCTTGGCAGATTCCTCTTCTTTTCAAAAACATCCAGGAAAATTTTTCTAAAGCCTGTCTAGATATTATTGGTATCCGGTCAAATTACACTTTCTTTCTTCAAACAGTTTCTGAATTACACATTTCTGTCTATCTGTCTGTCTGTCTTGTCTGTCTGCCTACCCATCCATCCATTCATTTCTCTATCAATATATCTACCTGTTTATCTATCAATCTAACCATCAACCCATCTATAGCTATCAATACGTGCCCCTAGGTGGTGCAAATGATTAAGCGCTTGATTAGTAGCCAAAAGGTTGGTTGGTTTGAACCCAACAAGAGACGCCTGGGAAGACAGGCCTGGCAATCTGCTTCTGAATGATCTGAACGATCATAACCTTGAAAATGCTATGGAGAAGTTCTAGTCTGCATGCATGAGGTCACCCTGAGTTGAAATTCAACTCAATGGCAACTAACAACAATCTGTCTATCTATCTATCTACCTATCCAACAACGATCTGTCTGTCTATCTATCTACCTATCCAACAACAATCTGTCTGTCTATCTACCTATCTATCATCTATCTATCTAGGAGTTCCTGGGTGGTGCAAATGGTTAACACACTCAGCTGCTAACTGAAAGGTTGGAGGTTTGAGTCCACCCAGAAGCATCTCAGAAGAAAGGCCTGGGGGTCTCCTTCTGAGAAATCAGCCACTGAAAACCCTCTGGAGCACAGTTCTACTCTGACACACATGGAGTCTCCATGAGTTGCAGTAAACTGGATGGCAACTGCTATCTATCTGTCTGTCTATTTATCTATCTCTCTTAGAAGTTTTGTTCACTTCTATTTACTTCTTCTTATCAAATTCCTATAATAATGACAATTTCTAAACAGATTGTTTCACTTTTTTACTACCACTTATTGACTCCTCTTACAGAGGATCAGTTGTCCCCTAGGATTGTCTTTAGATCTTTAATATTCTGCGGAGATTACGGGAGGAGTTAAGTAGGTTTAGTAATGAGAAGAAGCCCACCAACACTAAGAATAAATCAGACAGGTAGAGCAGAGACTGAAAAAATAATCACCTTTATTAATTAGTGTTTTCCAAAATTATATCCATTTCCATGATTTTCTAGGAAATCAAATTTATCAAAGTTTTGTTAATGACATAGATCTGGTCATTCTTACCAGTGACTGAATAAGAAAACAGTTTGTTAAAGACACATTTTAACAAATAACTTCAAAATCACTTTGTTGTGTTTTCTTATTGCTATGCAAATAAAAATAAAATTACTAAATTGAAATTTTGTGCAAATTGCATATAATGTCTTCCTTACGGCTGCAAAGAGCTCAATGATTCCATTGTGTCTGGCTTGGCATTTAAGAAGCATAGATTGTACTTCTAGAAAAGGACAAAATAATTTGCCCTCAGACTGTGTTTTCATAAGCAAAGTAGAATTTTAGATAATTACACAATTCAAGTAGATTGTGTTTGAAGTTACATTATCTACATGGTATAATAGCATAATACTTTAGCAGAGCACTGCCAAGGAGGTTGGGATTTTATTTCTCTCACAGGTCTTATTCTAATCACATGTATAAACTTGAACTAGTCATATTGCCACTTGGCCACAGTTTCTTCATGTTTAAAGTGAGGCACTTAGCCTAAATCATACCAGTGTTTCTTTCCTCTAATAACTTACGTTTATCTCAGTTTTTCTCATCATTTCAGCTTCCTAAATATAGCTTAAGGAGCTCTGGTGGTGCATTGGTTAAGCGCTCTGCTGCCAGCTGAAAGGTCAGAGTTTCAAACCTGCCAGCCACTCCATGAGAAAAAGATGTGGCAGTCTGCTTCCTTAAAGATTACAGCCTTGGAAACTCTATGAGGAAGTTCTACTCTGTCCCATACAGTCGCTACAGTTGGAATTGACTCAACAGAAACTGATTTCAGCATAGCTTAGTGTCCTTTCCTTCTATCTAAAAGTGTTAATAATTACAGAATGATAAGAAATTTTTGGAATCTTTTTTTTTTTTTTCTTTTTTAAAGACATTATCTTGGACAGAACTTCCAACTAAAGGTATATTTAAAAGGTGAGAAAGTTGTTTAAATATCCATTTAAATTGATTCATTTAGGAAAGAATAAAGACACTATTCCCCTGATGTAATACAGCTTTCAGGACTAAACATGAACTGACTTTCAAGTGGATCAAATGAGAAAGCAGGTTTTAAACAGGGGTAAACTATACATTTGATGTTTCTGTTGTGAGAAGTAAATGCTTATTCCAATGCATTTTAAGCAAGCAAAATTAATGATTAATGACATTTTTGATCCTGTAACTAGACCTACAAATTCTTGAATAATTAAAGAGGTACTCAGTACTGCACAGGATAGCCATCTGCTAAGAAATGTTTTTGTGCAAGCCATTAATATTGAAAACCTTACATAAAAACATAAGGGAGCATCTGGAGGGTCAAAATAATAATAGTATTAAAATATACAGGTTTTGTAATTTTTCTTGTTAGTATTATTAAAATGTTTGTAAGTTGATCATGAAAGAGATAACTATGATATAATAGTATGAAAGATAATAATAAATCTTTTCCCAAATATGACTTTTCTTATGAAAGCAACACATATCTACAGAGGACGTACCAAATTGTAAGTATTATCCTGGATTTTAAGATTAGCATGAAAGAGAAGATACGTAAGATTGAAGAACTGTCACATTCTTTATATTACTAATGTCTGTGATATTAAGAGAAAAACCATTTTGTTGGACCATTTTAACTATGCATTACTATGTGTTCAGTGGAAACTTAAAAGTTTTGAAAAATAAAATGGAAATTGAGTTTTAGTCTAAAGGTTATTATGTCATCTTACATACATAAAAGATAATTCCATTCTTCACATTCCATCACCTGTATTAATTTTCAGGGAAAGTTTTTTTTAAAAAATTTAAGAAACTTATAGTACTCACAAGGAGCCCTAGTGGTCCTGTAGTTAAATATTCAGCTCCTAACCGAAAGGTTAATGGTTCAAACCACCACGAGTAAGATGTGGCAGTCTGTTTCCATAAAGATTTACAGCCTTAGAAACCCTATGGGGAAGTTCTACTCTGTCCTATACGGTTGCTATGAGTTAGAATTGACTCAGTGGCAACTAGTTTGATTTTGGTTTTATAGTAGTCAAAGAATGATGTTTTGTTGTTAGGTGCCTTCAAGTCAGTTCTGACTGATAGCAACCCTATGTACAACAAAACGAAAAACTGTTGGGTCTTGCACCACCCTCACAATTGTTGCTATGTTTCAGCCCATTGTTTTAGCCACTGTGTCAACCCATCTCATTAAGCCTCTTCCTCTTTTTTGCTGACCCTCTACTTTTCCAAGCATAACGTCCTTCTCCAGGGACTTGCTCCCCCTGATATCATATCCAAAGTACATGAAACGACGTCTTGCCATCCTTGCTTCCAAGGAGAAGTCTGGCTGTACTTCTTCCAAGACAGATTTGTTTGTTCTTTTGGCAGTCCATGGTATACTCAATATTCTTCACCAACACCACAATTCAAAGGCGTCAATTCTTCTTCAGTCTTCCTTATTCACTGTCCAGCTTTTGCATGCGTATGAGGCTATTGTAAATACCATGGCTTGAATCAGGAACAAATTAGTCCTCAAAGTAAGATCTTCACTTTTTAACACTTTAAAGAGGTCTTTTGCAGCAGATTTGCCCAATGCAATGTGTTCTTTGATTTCTTAACTTTTGCTTCCATGGACTTTGATTGTGGATCCAAGTAAAATGAAATCCTTGACAACTTCAATCTTTTATCCATTTATCCTGATATTGCTTATTGGTCCAGTTGTGAGGATTTTTGGTTTCTTCATGTTGAAGTATAAACCACACAAAGGCTGTGGTCTTTGATCTCCATCAGTAAGTGCTTCAAGTCCTCTTCACTTTCAGCAAGCAAGGTTGTGCCATCTGCATAATGCAGGTTGTTAATGAGTCTTCCTCCAAACCTGATGCTGCATTCTTCTACATATAGTCCAGCTTCTCGGTATTTGCCCAGCGTACAAAGTGAATATGTATGATGAGATTATACAAACCTTACGCACACATTTCCTGTTTTTAAACCAAGCAGTGCATTCTTGTTCTGTTCAAACAACTGCCTCTTGTCCACATAAGCACAAATAAGTGTTCTGAAATTCTCTTTCTTCTCAATGTTATCCATAGTTTGTTATGATCCACACAGTGAAATGTCTTTGCATACTAAGTAAAACTCTGCTTTCATCCATGATCCATCCGACATCAGCAATGATATCCTTTATTGCACGTCCTCTCCTGAACCCAGCTTGAATTTCTGGCAGTTTCTTGTTGATGTACTGCTGCAACCATTTTTGAATTATTTTCAGCAAAATTTTACTTGTGTGTGATGTTAATGGTATTGTTTGATAATTTCCACATTCTGATGGATCACCTTTCTTTGGAATGGGTACAAATATGGATCTCTTCCAGTCAGTCGGCCAGATAGCTATCTTCCAAATTCTTGGCATAAATGAGTATATTCTTCCAGCGATGCATCCATTTGTTGAAACATTTCAACAGATGTTCCATCAATTCCTGGAGCCTTGTTTTTCACCAACACCTTCAGTACAGCTTGGAATTCTTTCTTCAATACAATTGGTCCTGATCATACGCTACATCATGAAGTGGCTGAATATTGACCAATTCTTTTTTGGTACAGTGACTCTGTGTATTCTTTCCATCTTCTTTTGACACTTCCTGCTTTGTTCAATATTTTACCCAAAGAATCCTTCAATATTGCAACTCGAGGCTAAAATTTTTTGTTTAGTTCTTTCAGCTTGAAAAATGCTGAGTGTGTTGTTCTCTTTTGGTTTTCTAACTTCAGGTCTTTGCACATTTCATTATAATGCTTTAGTTTGTCTTCTTGAGCTGCCTTTTGAAATCTTCTGTTTAGCTCTTTTTCTTCATCATTTCTTCCATTTGCTTTAGCTACTCTATGTTCAAGAGAAAGTTTCAGAGTCTTTTCTGACATCCTTTTTGGTATTTTCTCTTTCATGTTGTTTTAATTTCCTTTTGTTTTCTTCATGTATGATGTCCCTGATGTTATTTCACAACTCATCTGGTCTTCAGTCATTAGTGTTCAATGCGTCAAACCCATTCTCGAGATGTTCTCTAAACTCAGGTGGAATATACTCAAGGTTGTATTTTGGCTCTTGTGGTGGCACAATGGTTATGTAAAGATTATAGTCTAGCAAACCTTATGGGGCAGTTCTACCTTGTCATGTGGGGTTACTATGATTTGGAAATGACAGAAAGATAGAAACTTAGATTTGATAGGGATCTTTGAGAACTTGTGATTCAACTTTTCTATTTTAAAATTTTAAAAATTGAATCCCAAACACAGATTCCCTAGACATCTCCCACATTTCATTGTGCTCCTCTTAGGCAGAACCTTCCTTTTGAAGTTACCCATGTGACTGAGTAGGTCTGTGGTCTAAGATAGATGACAGGAAAACCATTGCTTTGGAAATGCACCATGTTTCCTTAGATATTGGAAAAGTGGAGGACATCTAAATGTTTAAGTCACCATGGAATTCAGCTAATTAATTTTCATCTCATTATCAAGTAACAACTGATAGAAATGTTATAATAGTAATACACAAATTAATGATAAAATATTTTAAAACTAACAATGTAAGCATCTGCAATTCTGACTCTATTATCAATATAGTCCAACTAGCTTATATGTATATAAAATTCCAGTGTCATAAAACATACTTGTTTCATCAAACTAACAATGTGATATACTAACACACTCATCACATTCATGAAGTATCTACAGATATACATATACATGTCCAGTCACAATACTGTAAATCCTTCAATCCTTTAGAAAAGGAGACATTTGAAGTTAAGCTACAGGATGTTTATAATGTCCTAATTTCTAAATAAAGAATACTTTTCATATTCCAAATGTTTCAACCTTGAAAATGAGAAGAGAATACTGAAGATTTTATAATCTATTTTTCATTTAACCAACATGTTTTGAATGAATTATGTGTCAGTCACTGGGAATATAATGATAAACAAGATAAATAGCCTCTGTCCTCAAAAAATGAAGAAGGTATAATAAATAATTACTATATAATATAAGGTCTTTTGATATGGAAATCTACACTGTGCCATGGTAGAAAATAATTCAAGTACAGACTAAGTTTATTTTCTGTGAAATTTTGTTTTTTAATCAAATTAATGAGATATAAATTACATATATTAAAATGCACCCATTTTTAATGTACAGATTGATGAGTTTTGACGACTGTGTAAACCTACGTAACTACTTCTTCAAGCACTATAGAGACTATTTCTACTACCTAAAAATTTTCCTCATGCCTTTTCCCAGACAATCTTCCCCACCTTACCCCTAGGCAGCTGTGGTTCTGATATAAATCACTACAACTTAGTTGTTCCAGTTATAAAACTTCATATAAAAGAATCACATCCTTCAGTTATAGTCCCAAAATGTAAGTGTATAAATTAATATACTAAGACTCATAATAAGAAGATAGCAGATAAAATATCAAGCTCGCTCTTATATTGTAGCATGCTATAATAAACAAAACTATTAAATTTGCCACTGGGGTCTTGGAATAGTATTCATTACCATACATGAGCATTTTTTTTTTTTTTTTACTTTTTTTCCACTGTTACATTTGTAAATTTTACGTATGTAACACCCTCATAGAGTTAAGAACATTTACTTTACTATATCACTTTCTATGATTTTGTATAAGAAATGTCTGTTTTTTCCTATACAAATGGTCTGTTTTTATCTTAAGAATTTTGTAGATTTTGTAAATAACTAAGCTTCTGCTCTCATGTTCACTGATTAATGTCAAAATTCTGCCCCACTCATTGCAAAGGCAAAGGATTTATGGTATCTATTTTTATGAAACTTAATTTATAGCTACATTTTATATCTTTAATCTTGTTGGATTTCTTTAGTCTAAATTTCTTTAAAGTTAGCTAATTCTATACTACCTATTTCTGTATTAGCTGAATTCGTTTAGTTAATTAAATCGTTACGCTAAAGTGCTAAATGATTTTCAAATTCATGTAAACTTTCAATCATTTAATAATTAGCTCAGAGGACTACTGAAAATTATTGTCTTTATCTCAAATTTCCTTTTTTTAAAATAAAGTGTCTTTTGAAACACGCATCTTGGCTTGGAACAATCTCCTTTAAAACAGTGAACTGGCAGACTTGGAAGTATTACAAATCAAGTGAATTTGATATATGCTGGATACATTTGACCCTTTGTTGTTAGTGTTTACACGCATTGTACTTCCAGAAGCAAAGTCCAAATCCTCCCAGCTGTTACAGCAACTCAGTCTTAGCCCATTACTCTAATTAATCTAAGCTCATTATCAGTGCTTCTGTCTTCCTGCAAATAGAAAGTCAAAAGGACAAGAGAAAGAATCGGTGAACTTTCTGAGATTAATTAGGAGGAAAAGAAGACTAAATATTTCTAACATAGAAAAAGTCTTTGATCTATAACAATACCATGAACATCCCCAAACACACATTTAAAATAAAAACTAAAAGGCATAAAAAACCTTCTCATAACGGAGATTATTGCTGAAGCTGGCCAACTGCCTTTTCATTCATAATAAATGACTAAGTTTTACCATACACATATGGTTTTAAAGTTATCCAAATATTATTAAAATATAAAAATTGCAACTCATTTTTCCTAGCAAGAATGAAAATACTAACAAGTATTGCACAGTAGGGAAGAAACAAATTCCTCACACCCAAGGCATAAATATTTTATGTAGGTAAGCTTAACCAGCTTATTTAAAGATGGGAAGAATGGTGGAGCCAGCTGCATTAGGCACTATTACTTTGGAGACTACTCTTTGCTGCGTAACATGACTACAAATGCAAACATTTAATGAAACTTTTAAAGACCAAGAAACTAAGTTGATATTGTGGATTACTGAAATTGCAATTATTATACTTTTGGTCTTGAAATTTGTAAACACACTTAGTAAAAACTGTTAAAATTCAGTTAGATTTGTGTTACTGACTGTCATAGGTTGAATTATGTCCCCCCAAAAATGTGTGTATCAATTTGGCTGGGCCAGGATTCCCAGAATTGTGTGGTTGCCCTCTATTTTGTGATTGTAATTTTGTGTTAAAGAGGATTAGGATGGGATTGTATAACAGCCTTACTAAGGTCACATCCCTGAGCCAATGTAAAGGGAGTTTCCCTGGGATGTGGCCCACACCACCTTTTATCTTACAAGAAATAAAAAGAAGGGAAGCAAGCAGAGAAGGGGGGACCTCATACCACCAAGAAAGCAGTGCCAGGAGCAGAGTGTGTCCTTTGCACCCGGGGTCCCTGCACGGAGAAGCTCCTAGACCGGGGGAACACAGATGAGAAGGCCGACAGAGAGAGAAAGCCTTCCCCTGGAGCTGACATCCTGAATTTGGACTTTTAGCCTACTTTAACTGTGAGGAAATAAACTTCTCTTTGTTAAAGCCATCCACTTGTAGTATTTCTGTTAGAGCAGCACTAGATGACTAAGACATTGACCCTCTAAGTAGGAAATTGTTTTCTAAGCCTAACTTAAATAAATCAATCACAAAATTCTCTAATGCAAGTTAGTTAATCCGAGAATTATGGTTCCTAAACAGTCGTGCCCATTGAAGACAACTTCTAGGGAGTTAAATTAAGGAAAACCTCATGACATGGCAAATATTTGGCAAGGACCTCTTTCCATACCCAGTCAATTCTAGGAAATACTGGTAGTCTTCTTGCAAGCTTTTGGACATGTTACTCAACCCAGTAGCTAAACTTAAAACTAATGCCTGTAGCAAGTCCTGAGATCAGATTCTGATACTAGTTCTATTAGTTCAATTCAGCCATATCACTTGACTTCTCTCTCCTTCAATTTTGGAAATGGCAATAACCATATTGGTATTTGTGAAATTGTATTCTGCAGAAATTTTGAATTAAAAAAAAAAAACAAAAAACCTGAGGTGTTATTAAAATTGTGGATTCCTGGACTCCACTCCATCTATACCACATCAGAATATAAGTTGAAGAGGCCAAGTAAATTGTATTTGTAATAAAGTTCCTATGTAATATCTATGCAACAAACTTTGAGACCGACTGTCTTAGTCATCTAGTTCTGCTCTAAAAGAAATACCACAAGTGGATGGCTTTAACAAAGAGAAGTTCATTCTCACAGTCCAGTAGGCTACAAGTCCAAATTCAGGACTTCAGCTCCAGAAGGCTTTCTCTCTCTGTCGGCTCTGGAGAAAGTCCTTGTAATGCATCAGTCTTTCCTTGGTCTGGGAGGAACACTTTCTCTCTCTATCAGCTCTGGAGGAAAGTCCTTGTGATGCATCAGTCTTCCCTTGGTCTGGGAGCATCTCAGCACGGGAACCTCAGGTCCAAAGGATGCGCTCTGCTCCCAGCACTGCTTTCTTGGTGGTATGAAGTTCCCATGTGTCTCTGTTTGCTTCTCTCTTTTCTATCTCAAACAAAATTCGATTAAGACACAATCCAATCTTGTATACTTCATCAGTATAACCTCATCATAGTGACAGAGTTTACAACACATAAGGAAATCACATCAGATTACACAATCATATGATACTGGGAGTCATGACTAGCCAAGTTGACAGATATTTCTGGGGACACAATTCAATCCATGACACCGACTAAACTAAGTTGATAAAGTAGGATGTTAGAACAAGGAGGATAGAGTCTGATCAAGATGCTAGATTATTTTCCCTTCCAGGAATGTAGAAGTGACTGCTCTCCAGTTGAAACTTCACATTGTCGTGGGCAGGAAACAAGGGGGAGCTGAGGAACTCCAGTGTCTCTGATGGGACTGCTGTACCTTGACGTCTACACCTTCATTGTTGCAGGTCACCAGAGAGAGAATTTCCACATGCAGAAGCAAGAATTCCACTTCTCTAACCCCTAAAACTCCCAGTCTCACCAATATGCCCATCAATACTAATCTCATTATGTTCTCTGCTCCTGCTTCTATCAGTCAAAAGGATTCCAGAACTTTCAGATCATCCCTCAGCCCCAGGACTCTCTAATCTACATCAATTCTATGATGAATGAGCCATCACTCCCTCTCATCCCACTCCTTGACTTATTTTTCTTGATAGTAGTTATCAGCAATATGTATTTTTTTACTCCTTTTTTTTTTTTTGGTCTGTATATCAGTCTCACTAGAATTTGTGCTACAAGGCAAGTAGAACAGCTTGTCTATTTTATAAATGAATGAACTAACAAAATATAATGTTGCCTCTTTATTCATCTGTGAATTATGATAAATTTATCATAAGCTCTATAGCCCCTTCCTTGACTGGGAAGTGACTTCAGCTCCTCAAGAATTGAAGGGGTGTATTCTAGCATTTTAGAGGTAGAGGAAATGGTAATATTTTTAGTTCCCTGCTGTTGGAATGCCCTCCCCAGCCACCCCATACCTCTATTTATCAATCTGAAAGACGACTTCTCAATCTTCAATTATCTCCACTTCTGTGAAAAGTCCCTGGTCTTTCCAGACATCATTGATACAATTTATGGGGCTTTCTTAGTAAAAATCCCATAACTAAAATAAAAAATAAGAATGATATAAATGTGATAAATCTAACAGTAAATATTGCATTGTTAGTGTTCTATCATTTAATATTAATTTTAAAAATAGGAGCCTGTTACTAAAGTCTATTGATTCTTCTTTAACAGCTTTCTCATTTTCTCCTCTTTTTATTCCACCCATAAATACAATTTCATGCCCTTTTTATCTTTTGACAGCACCATTATAAATGATTCCTAATTGATCAGCCATCTAGTCTATCTTGAATCCAGGTCCATGTATTACCAAAATGTTCTTTCTAAAACACATAACTAATCATATCACTTATGTACTCAAAATACTTACAGGATTCCATATCACCTATTGGATGAGAGCCATAATCATTTTGATTGACATATAAGGTCTCCGTTACCTGGCCCTTAATTATTAAAGTAAATGATTGCTGAATAGTTTCCTCCTTTTACCTTCTGCTCTGTCCAGGCAAAACTATTTGTAGTTTCCCAAATACATCATAGATTTTCCTATCTCCATGCCTTGGCATAGGTTATCCCCTTTTTGAAAATCTTTTCCACCCACTTAATAACTTTGCAAATGGCTACTCAATTCTAGCTAAAGGATATTCTCTATGTGAAAATGTCCATGATTTCCACATTTTTTTGTTCATTCCCTCCTTGAGTTCCCACTGTATGTTGTACATGTTCTTACCACTGGTTATCTTTACACTGTTCTGGAATTATTTCTTTGTATGAGACAAGTCAATCATTCAGTTTTTTTTTTTTTTTTTTAACTCCTAAAGAGAACCCTAAGAAACCATATTTTAAATCACTTTCTCTATGCTTTGCAAGGCCACAAAAAATTGGACCAATAATGAGCACCAAGTCCAAGGTTAGCTGATTAATAGACTGGCCAGAAAACACAGATAAACTATCTGATAGTATTTTATCTTTCATGAATTTGAATTGGAAAATGTGAGGAGAATAAAGCAGTTTTCAGCTGGGAATGAAAATGGAAACATCCATTGAAGGAAACCCTGAAGTAGTTTATAACAGGTAAGGAAGAGTCAGGGTTAAAAAGAATTCTGGCATGCTCAAATTATGAGAAAACAGAAGTTATGAGTAAACAAGGCTATATGGCAAAGAAAATATCTATGCACAGTGGAGAGAATGACAAAGTGAGTTTCTAAGAAAAGAAAATTTAGAGAGTACATGAGTCACATTATAGCAGTGTACGTACTCGTTAAAGACTGTGTTCAAACTTTCACAGCGAAGGTTCCCCAAAGGTCTTAGGTTTCTGAACTTCTTCGCTAATCTGCTATGCTATGGCTTCTCTCTGCTTATGGTCTAATTATTTGCTTTTATCCTTGAGCTCACAGTTGCCCTTAAAATAAATTCTTCATTACTAGAAGTAACTTGAGTGAATCTGTTCCTTTTAACCAAAAGAGCCTAACTAGAACATTTTATTTCCACTATAATGTGAATTTTAAACTTGCTTAAATACTTCCTTTATTCTCATTTTATTTCTTTTATTTCTCACTGTATGTCTGATACATATATAGCATTTTCCCTTCCTCCCATTCTGGATACCATTATTATGGACCAGGCCATCCTCAGAATCTATTGCTTAGCCTACAATTTCCCAATTAAATGTCACCAAGAGAATTACAGAGCACAATCTTCTATAATAATTACCATGGATGAGGGGGGAGAAGGCAGCTGACAAGGCCAAATTCTATCTGAAAAAGATTAGAATAGCAAATCTCCTGATTCACATAGAGAACAAAATCTTCAGACTGTGTTATATCCAGCAGTGACCACAATGGAGAGCACTGGAGATAGTATAGGCAGCTGGTCATTGGGCACAGAGAGTGATAGAAGGCTAGAGCATTTATTATGGTTACTGAGATGAGCAATGTCACAAGGTCGATTTGCAAAACCTTCCCATTCTTTCAAACAACCACTCTCCAGGCCTTATGCTGGCCCTGGAGTTCTGGATTATGATTTGTTTAGGTAACCACAGTTTCATGGACACAAAGCCTTAATCTACCCCAACACAAACAGCATATTCTCCAATCTCTTCCTAAGTCTGGAAGTTTCTCATTGTAGATTCCCACAGCGCAACTCTCATGTGATGGAGGAACCCATCCATATTCCTAAATCTTCTTATCTTAATACTATAAGCACTGCTCTATGCCATTCTCCATCCCCAGAGCAAAGTTAACTTCCGTGGCTGAAAGTTGTTTTATTATTTTGTGGGTATGAAAGTATCTTTAAAGATGTTTTCCAGCTATTTTGCTAAAGATCTTGATAGAGAAGGGAAAAACATGTACAAAATTAAATTTCTGGTAGGATACATTAAAGCTATAATGAACAAATGAATCCATGGATGATGATTGCACTAAAGACAAGTGTCCTGAAAGCATGGTCTTATACATTTTTTTTATTGTTCTTATTGTTGTTGTTAGGAGCTGTCTAGTCTGTTCTGACTTATAGTGACCCTGTGTACCACAGAATGAAACACTACCCATTCCTGCACCATCCTCACAATCATTGCTATGTTTGAGCCCGTTGTTGACTGTATCAATCCATCTTGTAGAGGGTCTTCCTCTTTTTGGCTGACCCTATACCTTACCAAGCATGATGTCCTTCTCCAGGGACTGCTCTCCTGACAACATGTCCAAAGTACATAAGACGAAGTCTTACCATCCTCACTTCCAAGGAGCATTCTCGTTGTACTTCTTCCAAGACAGACTTGTTCGTTCTTCTGGCAGTCCATGGTATATTCAATATGCTTCACCACCATCATAATTCAAATACATCAATTCTTCTTTGGTCTTCTTATTAACTGTCCAAATTTTACATGCATATGAGGTGATTGAAAATATCATAGTTTGGGTCAGGCACACCTTAGTCCTCTAAGCAACATCTTTGGTTCTCAACACTTTGGAAAAGCCTTTTGCAGCAGATTTGCCCAATGCAATATGTTGGTTGATTTCTTGACTGCTGCTTCCATGGGCATTGACTGTGGATCCAAGGAAAATGACATCCTTGACAACTTCAATCTCTTCTCCATTTATTATGAGGTTGTTTATTAGTCCAGTTGTGAGGATTTTAGTTTTCTTTATGTTAAATCATAATTCATACTGAAGACTATAGTCTTTGATCTTGATCGGTAAATGCTTCAAATCCTCTTCTCTTTCAGCAAGCGAAGTTGTGTCATCTGCATATCCTAGGTTGTTAATGAGTCTTCCTCCAATACTGTTGCTGCATTCTTGATATAGTCCAGATTCTCAG
Organism: Dugong dugon; assembly: GCA_030035585.1. NCBI lineage: Eukaryota > Metazoa > Chordata > Mammalia > Sirenia > Dugongidae > Dugong > Dugong dugon. Next base: position 42,332,026 of record CM057477.1, on the reverse strand, counting down.
ATTATTTGCTCAGCATACAGATTGAATAAGTATGGTGAAAGGACACAACCCTGATTTATACCTTTCCTGATTTTAAACTACGCAGTATTCCCTTGTTCTATTTGAATGACTGCCTCTTGGTCTATGTACAGGTTCTACACAAGCACAATTAAGTGTTCTGTAATTCCAATTCTTTACAATATTATCCATAATTTGTTATGATCCACCCAATCAAATGCTTTTGCATAGTTAATAAAACACAGGAAAACATTTTTCTGGTATTCTCTACTTTCAGCCAAGATCTATGTGACTTGAGCAATGATATCCCTCGTTCCACATCCTCTTCTGAATCCAGCTTGAATTTCTGGAAGTTCCCTGTCAATGTACTGCTGCAAGCTTTTTTAAATTATCTTCAGTATAATTTTACTTGCATGTGGTATTAATGATATTGTTTGAATCACCTTTCTTCAGAATGGGCAAAATATAGATCTCTTCCAGTCAGCTAGACAGGTAGCTGTCTTCAAAACTTCTTGGCATAGACAAGTGAGAGCTTTCAGCATTGCCTCTGTTTGCTGAAATATCTCGATTGGTATTCCTTCAGTTCCTGGAGCATTGTTTTTTGCCAATGCTTTCAGTGCAGCTTGGACTTCTTCCTTCAATATCATCAGTTTTTGATCATATGCTACCTCCTGAAATGGCTGAATGTTGACCAATTCTTTTTGGTACAGTGATTCTGTTTATTCCATCTTCTTTTGATGCTTCCTGCCTCAGTCAATATTTTGTGCATAAAATTCTTCAAAATGGCAAATGAATTCTTTAATTTTTTCATCAGTTCTTTCAGCTTGAGTAATGCCTAGGATGTTCTTCCCTTTTGGTTTTGTAACTCTAGGTGTTTGCACATTTCATTAAAATACTTTGTCTTCTCAGAAGGATGCCCTTTATCACCACTCCTATTTAACATTGTGCTGGAAGTTCTAGCTAGAGCAATAAGGCAAGAGAAAGAAATAAAGGGCATCCAAATTGGTAATGAAGAAGTTAAACTGTCCCTGTTTGCAGATGATATGATACTATACATAGAAAACCCTAAAGACTCCACAAGAAACCTACTGGAACTAATAGAAAGATTCAGCAGAGTAGCAGGATACAAGATAAACATTCAAAAATAAGTTGGATTCCTATACACCAATAAGGAGAATAATGAAAAGGAAATCGGGAACACAATATCATTTATAATAGGCCCTAAAAAGATACAATACTTAGGAATAAATCTGACCAGGGATGTAAGAGACCTATACAGAGAAAACTACAAAACCTTACTGCATGAAACCCAAACGTATCAACATAAATGGAAAAACATACCATGCGCATGGATAGACAGACTCAACATTGCAAAAATGACAATTCTACCCAAAGCAATTTACAAATATAATGCAATCCAGATCCAAATACCAACAACATTCTTCAAAGAGATGGAAAAACTAATCCTTAAGTTTATATGGAAAGGGAAGAAGCCCTGAATGAGTAAAGCACTACTGAACAAGAAGAATAAAGTCGGAGGACTCACACTACCTGACTTCAGAACCTACTATACAGCTACAGTAGTCACAACAGCCTGGTACTGGTACGCCAATAGATACATTGATCAATGGAACAGAATTGAGAACCCAGATGTAAATTCATCCACCTATGGTCACCTGATCTTCGACAAGGACCCAAAGTCCATCAAATGGCGAAAAGACAGTTTTTTTAACAAATGGTGCTGGCAAAACTAGATATCCATCTGCAAAAAAATGAAACAGGACCCATACCTCATGCCATATACAAAAACTACTGCAAAATGGATCAAAGACCTGAATATAAAGCCTAAAACTATAAAGTTCATAGAAGAAAAAATAAGACCAACAGTACAGGCCTTAATACATGGCATTAACAGGATACAAATCACAACCATCAATGCACAAACCATTAGATAAGCCAGATAACTGGGGTCTTCTAAAAATCAAACACCTATGCTCTTCAAAAGACTTCACCAAAAGAGTAAAAAGAGAACCTCCAGACTGGGAAAAAAATTTTGGACAGTACAAGTCGGACAAAGGTCTAATCTCCATAATCTACAAGAAAATCCAACACTTCTACAACCAAAAGACAAATAATCCTATTAAAAAATGGGCAAAGGAAATGAACAGACACTTCACCAAAGAAGACATTCTTATGGCGAACAGACACATGAGGAAATGCTCGTGATCACTAGCCATTAGAGAAATGCAAATTAAAACCACAATGAGATACCATCTCACCCCGGCATTACTGGCACGAATCAAAAACACTGGAAATACCAAATGTTGGAGGGGCTGCAGGGAGATGGGAACTCTTATACACTGCTGGTGGGAATGCAAAATGATACAACCATTTTGGAAAATGATAAGGCACTTCCTCAGAAAGCTAGAAATAGACATGCCATTCGATCCAGCAATCCCACTCCTAGGAATATATCCTAGAGAAATAAGAGTTGTCACTCGAACAGACATATGCACACCTATGTTCATGGCAGCATTGTTCACAAAACGATGGAAACAACCTCGATGTCCATCAACAGATGAATGGATAAACAAACTGTGGTACATACACACAATGGAGTACTATGCAACGAGAAAGAACAACAACGAATCTGTGAACCATCTCATAACATGGATGAAACTGGAGGACATTACGCTAAGTCAATCACAAAAGGACAAATATTGTATGAGACCTCTATTGTAAAAACCCATGAAAAAGTTCACACACAAAAAGTAACAATCTTTGCTGGTTACCAGAGATGGGAGGGGTGGGGGGCAATACTAAATAGGCAATAGATAAGTGGTATCTTGGGTGAAGGGTGAGACAGTACACAATACAGGGGAAACTAGCACAACTTGTACAAGGAAATGTCATGGAAGCTCCACAGACACATCCAAACTCCCTGAGGGACTGAATTGCTGGGCAGAGGGCTGTGGGGTCCATGGTCTCAGGGAACATCTAGCTCAATTGGCATAACACAGTTTATAAAGACAATGTTCTACATTCTGCCTTGGTGAGTAGTGCCTGGGGTCTTAAAAGCCTGTGAGTGGCCATCTAAGATACTCCACTGGTCTCATCCCTTCGGGAGCAAGGGAGAATGAAGAGAACAGGATACAAGGAAAAGATTAGTCTGAAGGACTAATGGACCACAGCTACCAAGGCCTCCACCAGACTGAGTCCAGTACAGCTAGATGGTGCCTGGCTACCACCAGTGACTGCTCTGACCAGGATCACAACAGAGGGTTCTGGACAGAGCTGGAGAAGGATGTAGAACATAATTCTAACTCACAAAAGAATACCAGATTTACTGGCCTAAAGGAGACTGGAGAAACCCCGAGAGTATGGCCCCCAGACACCCTTTTAGCTCAGTGGTGAAGTTATCTCCAAGGTTCACTGTTCAGCCTGGGAGTGGACAGCCTTGTAAAACCAAATTGGACTAATGAGGTACAGGAGTCCAGTGACAAGGGCCAGAAGGCAGAAGGGGACAAGGAAGTTGGTGATAAGGAACCCAAGGTTGAGTAAGGATACTGTTGATGTGTTGTGAGATTGTTAACCATTGTCCTAGGGCAACATGTGTACTAACTGTTAAATGAGAAACTATTTTGTTCTGTAAGCCTTCATCTTAAGTGAGAATAACAGCACAATTGGAAGAGCGTAGTCAACGTCACTGAACTGTGCATGTAGAAATTTTTGAAATGGTGTATCTTTGGCTATGTGTATTTTTAACAAAAAAAAAAGGTTGAGAAGTTAGAGGGTGGACATCTTGTGGGGTTGTTAACCAACGTCATAAAACAATATGTGTACTACTGTTTCATGAGAAACTATTTGCTCTGTAAGCATGCACCTGAAGTACAATTAAAAAAAAAAAAAACTTTGTCTTCTCAAGTCGCCCTTTGAAATCCTCTATTCAGCTCTTTTATTTCATCATTTCTTCCATTCGCTTTAGCTACTCTACTTTCAAGAGCAAATTTCAGCATCTCTTCTGACATCCATTTTGCTCTTCCTTTCTTCCCTGTCTTTTTAATGATCTTTAGCTTTCTTCATGTATAATGTCGTTGATGTCATCCCACAACTTGTCTAGTCTTAGGTCATTAGTGTTCGATGCATCAAATCTGTTCTCGAGATAGTTTACCCTCCCCTAAAAATAGAATGTGAAACAGGACTGTTAACAAAGCTAAAACCAAATTATTTGGTTATCACAGAAGAAATAACAATAAAGGCACATTAACATTCCTTGGGCTCAGTGTCCACAGTCATTAAATTCAACACTCGAATAGTCTGGTTTCATTGTTCCTCTTTCTATATGAGGAAGAATGGCCTTATATTGTTAAGTAACATATATACACCTAACCTATCAAGAAAATCTTCATGCATTATCTTACATTCACCTATACCAATTTTGCTGGAACAGTAAGCTTAGACTTCTAAAAAATTTAAATTATAAATAGTTTTTTTAATAATACATGGAAACGTGTAGCACTTTAAAGGACAGATAAGAGAACTATTTTTGCCATTTATCAAGGTATGATTACTAGTGTATCATTTTTTAATGAATCATGGAAGCCTGAATATAGTCATAATATTTTTATTTTACAAGGATTATTAATCAGTGGCATAGTGGTTAGGAGCTCAGCTGCTAACCAAGAGGTAGGCAGTTCAAATCCACCAGATGCTCCTTGGAAACTCTATGGGCAGTTCTACTCTATCCTATAGGGTCACTATGAGTCGGAACCGACTCGACGACACCTAATAACAACACCATTAATCAATGTGTAGATTACCGAAGTGTTTTTCCTTCTATGTGAACAGCAATTAGATCTCCATTTTAGCTGTACCTGGACTTAATGGGGAAAAATATAAGCATCAGGTCTTTCACCAACCATTCTGTCTTTTAGTGAGTTATAACTCTTTTCCCTAGGCCGTCTTACAAACCCTTCTGAATATGTTTAATTCAGTCTTTGAAGAATGTGTTTTCTGCTAGTTCTCTGGACACTCCAGGCAATGAATGCAATAGCTAAGTAAAGGATTCAACGAGAAGAAGGCAGCCACAGAGCACCAAGCTAGATTCAACAACTTTTAGTTATTATGGGAAAATTTGCTGGCATTACCTGATATTCACAAGAGGGAAAAGTATTTCGATTTTATGTAAAACCAAAGAATGTTATACACAAACTGTTAGAGACTACTGAGAGGAATTCATTCCATGAATTTATAACAGAAAAACAACTTACTAATGTTACTTCTACTTCCTTGTCATATCTGCTGCTGCAACTAATTATGTGCCTGTTAAAATTGAGAAAAATCTGAAGACCAGCTTTAGAATTATCTTCAGATACAGATTTTCAGAATAGTCAGTACTGAATGCACTCTCCAACATGCCGGTGCAGAACATATTAGAATAGATAATTTCTGATTCCTGTACTTAGTTGATATCCTAGGTTTTAGAGAAGAATTTTCCTATTCGGAAGAACTACAAGGTCCTGGATAGAGTCTTTCTGGGAGATTATTTCTGTAATTCTAAAGGATAAAGAGAATAACCTAGGGGTAGTTCTAATTTATCAGGAAACCAAGCTTATTTTTCTTTCTTTTTTTTTTTTTTTTTTTTTTGGTGGTTGTTGTTCACTGTTACATACAAATGCCTAGGAAGCTATCTAGCACATATTAGGCATCAAAAAAAAAAAAAAAAAAAAAAAGACCCAAAGGATAATGGTTGAGTGAAGAAATAAAGAAACATAAATTTGTAGCTACAGGAAATTAAAAAAAAAAAAAATTTCTAGATCATCTTCCCAATTTTACAAACAATGAAACTGTGTTATAGAAAATCATCCATCTGGTGAGTAATAAAATTAAAGGCAGAAGCCAAGTAACCAAGGATAGTATTAATTCCATGACATCAAGTGCTGTCACCACACTTCTGACCAAATTTCTTCAGTAACTAATATTTGAGTGGGCAGTATGAAATTGTGCTTTCTGTAGATAAAAAATAGTCAAATATCAGCAGTTTCATGTGGTTCAATATATATAGATATGCTTACATCTATTATATACCCAGAAACCAAACTCGTTGCCCTCTGATCGATTCCGACTCATAGCGACCCTATAGGATAGAGTAGAACTGACCCATAGGGTTTCCAAGGAGTGGCTGGGGAATTGGAACTACTGACCTTTTGGTTGGCAGCTGAGCTCTTAACCTCTAAGCCACCAGTACTCCATATCTATTAGATAGATACATTTAAATCTCATTGTTTTCATACAAGGTAATTTGTTCTGTTTTGTTTCTTTTGTTTTTAATGCTCTTCCATTTACAGGGGAAAAAGCTTAGTAGAAGACTAAAAAATGACATTATTTTTAGGCATTCTGTCACCATTAAGATGTCAAATTGTAGTGCCTATGTCTTGAGTTTCTGTGAGAAACTGGGCGAGGAGAACTTCAAACAGCTGAAAAAGGACAGTTCATGTCAACACAATTATTAAAATCAATATGAAAATTCCCCCACATTTTTAGGCTTCTTGAATCTGCTTTGGAACTCGACCTTGCTACGTTTCTGTCTCCTGACAAGTATGTAATGGTCAAGGGAGCCTATTTGGCTTATTTTAAGGAGAGAATTCTAGTAACATACTGTGACATGTAGTTGAAAGGCCATAAATAATGTGATTTTTCTGGAGGACAGGGACTTCATTAGAAGTAGTAATACAGATACGGAAGATGCTAAAAAAAGAGTAGTTGCTGGATATTTCTTAGGAAATCTTTAACAGAAATGACAGCATACCTAACTTCTGTAACTAAAGTGAGGCCTAAAAGATGAATAAATAAATGATCTATGTAAGTCTTTTTCGGGACTTTTAATCTATAATTTCAAGAAGAATGGAAAAGGCTAACCAAATTTAGATGCAAGGTTTTCAGAACAGAGAGTATCCAAATGTCAGAATATTAAATAACATAGTAGAAATGGCATAGTTGTAATAAACATATTTTGACTTATTATCTAAGCTTGCATGTATCTACGAAAGAAGCTTAAAAATTCCACATATTACTAACCTCTAATTTGAAAAATATTCACTTGTAAGAGGTAATTTCTTCAGGGCAGCAACCTGTGTTATTTGTAACTTAATTTTCTATAATCACCACATTACCCCACACGAGTGTTATGATGTATGACTAATTAATAATTATAAAGCATTTGGAAAATTCAACATGCTATATTAATGCTAAGTAATAATGATAACAATAATGTCAATTGTGTAGTACGTCAATGGCCCCTTACAGAGGATAAACAAAATTAAGCAAATTAAATAGTCTATTGCCTGAACTATTATTTTTCCAAAATATAGTTCTATATTTATATTTTACAAATCTAAAGACAGCCAGTATTGAACTAATCATTTATTCAATTTCAATCCTAGAAATCATACACTAGGAAATCTTTCACAAAGTAGACTATGAAGAAATTAGACAACAAATTGAAATTTTTGCCTTCAAGTTTTAAAACCTTTCCAGTAAAAAAAAAAAAAAAAGCAACACACTTGATTACACAAACCTGTTTATTCACCAATGCTCTTGCTTAATTTAAAGTCGTTCTATATTAATAACATCAAAATAAAAATTGCTGTGTTTTCAGTGTTCTGAGTCCTCTTTAAAAAGTCCTACAATTACATATACAATATGTGATAAGATCATTTTTGAAATCAAGTGATCACTAACTTATAGTTAGGTACATGGATCTTCTTATTTTCAGGATAATAAACTTAACATATATTGTAACTCTTTTATAACTACAGAACATTAGTATAGCCAGAAAAATATACTCTTTAATATGCCAGGTTGTAGAAAGTTTGTTATATTTGGTAACTATTTCTCTTTCTTCCTAACACTGTCCATGTTTTAGCTTGGGTATGCATGGCTCTGGCATCGAGCCCACGTAGCTAGGTGGGGAATTGGGTGTTGGGAGTGGGAATTGTGTGGTAGAAATGTTCTGTCCATTAAACCAATCAAGCTATTCCATTTCCCTAGCCGTAGTCATGGATTCAACTGTGGGAGAATTACAGAAATATTCTGTGAATAGCTAGAAGTGCTTTTTCCCTACCATTATGGATTAAATTGTGCCTCCTAAAAATGTGTGTCAATTTGGCCAGGCCATGAGTTCCAGTATTATTTGGTTGTCCTCCATTTTGTGATCTGATGTATTTATCCTATACGTTGTAAATCCTAACCTTTATGATGTCAGTGAGGCAATATTAGAGGCAGTTATGTTAATGAGGCAGGATGCAATCTACATGGCTAGGTTATGTCATGAGTCAATCTCTTCGGAGATATAAAAGAGAGAATCGAGCAGAAAGGAGAGGGACCGCCTACCATCAAGAAAGCAAAGCCAGGAGCAGAGTGTGTCCTATAGACCTGGGGTCCCTGCACTGAGAAGCTCCTAGACCAGGGGAAAATTGATGACAAAGACCTTCCCCAGAACTGACAGAGAGAGAAAGCCTTCCCCTGGGGTTAGCTCCCTGAATTCAGACTTCTAGCCTCCTAGACTGTGAAAGAATAAATTTCTCTTTGTTAAAGCCATCCACTTGTGGTATTTCTATTACAGCTGCAACAGATAACTAAGGCACCCATCTAGAGGACAATGAAGAAGCTGTTAGCTCTGATTACCTCTAACCATGAGCAAAGTCAGTTTAAAGACAAAGCAACAGGGCAAAAATGAAGAAATCTTAGAGAAACAGATATGGAGCCCTGATCAAACCAGATCTCAAGCCCACTCTAGCTCTGAACTATTCAGATGCATGAAACAGTACACATCTTCTATGTTTTTAAGATGATTATCATACTGGATATGTTATATTAATTTCTCTAGCTAGGCAAGTGAACGTTTAAATTTTATAATTATGTCTTGTCAGATAATAAATAGGTCCCATCTGTTCTCTAATGATAAAAAATCATGATTACACAAAAAGTTCCTAGTTTTGATATATGTGATATATATATGAATTTTATATATGTATATTGTATGTATATAATATACATATATTATACACATACACACATATTTCAAATGGCATGTATGTTTTTGTTGTAAAAAATACATAGAACAATTTCCCTTATTTTTTATTTTCCTTTAACTGCTGATTCCCAATAACCCACAAGATTCTTTTGTTTGCTTGCTTATTGTTATCAGTAGTATACAGCAGCTAAAATAGTTTCATTCATAGCTATTTTTTTTTATTAAGAACTCTCAAGTCCAGAGAATCTCTCCTGCTCCTGCCCTCCTCCTCAGTTTTCTTCTTTGTGGTTTTCTTTCTTTTTGGTCTATCCTACTACATTAGCCATGTTATTGGCTTAACAAATTTGGATGAGGTTGCTTAAAATCTCACAGCCATATAAAAGCTTTCCATTTCTCTCTAAGTCTCTGGAAGGTATGCCTACCCTGAAAGTGTATACAGCTTGGAAAGTTGTGGAATTTTAATGTAGGTAGAGTGGTACATTGATACACTGCATAGATACAATGGGGAATACACACTATATGTCTGTTCAATGTGACTATCTAATTGATATATTGCCTTACTGTATTTCAAATGAGGATTCTAGCCTGACACCTACCAGTGCTAAAACTCCATATGTAACTTCTTACTCCTTAATTGTGGACTTTGCATAGTTACTTGCTTTCAAAGATTACAGTATGGAAAGGGGGAGGGAGTAACTTTACAGTGGAGAAACTAGCAAACACTACCTCAATCAGATGATCAAGGTCAAGATCAAGAGTGCTAGGTCAAATTGATAATATAAGCCCTTGAAATGATGTGATGAGCATGGTGCTTTACCTCTGTGGTCTCCCATTCAAAAATATGTAACTCCAGTGCAAGTATGAGGAACACATCAAACAAATGTCAGTGGAGGGATATTCTACAAAAAAACTGACCGTACTCTTCACAACTGTCAAGGTCATCAAAAACAAGGAATGTCTGAGAAACTATCGAGCCGAAAGGTCCTAGGGAGACACGATGAATAAGTGTAATGTGGTATCCTGGGTGGGATCCTGGAACAGAAAAAGGACATTAGGTAAAAACTAAGGAAATATGAATAAAGGATGGGCTTCAATTAGTATAAACGTATGAATGCTAGCCCATTACCTGTGAAAAGGTGTTAATAAAAGGGGAAATTAGGTGTGAGGTATATGGCAATTGTTTTACTAATTTCACAACTTTTTGTAAATCTAAAATTATTCTAAAACATTTTATTTATAAACAATGATAAAACTTTATATGAGACCCTTGCACTGGCTTAAGTTTCATGTTTTTTAACCTTCGTATTACTAAAGAAGGCCTAAAGAAGCAGGCTAATTGGCCATCCTGGGCCATTTTTTCTACACCCATCCTCTTGAGAACTTACATTTAGGTAGAGGAAAAAAAATACACAAAAATGAACAAGAAACAAGGGGAAAGAAGCCCTCTTTTTCCTGGAAGTGTCTTGAATCTGACTCTAGACCTGTTAGGCTTATCAAAAGCAGGAGAACTGTACGAGTATGAAGGACCTAGGTGTATGAAGTAGAAGCAAAGTCCAAAAGAACGTTTTCCCAATACATTTCTATCTATACTCCTGTTATGAGTTGAACACAAAAAGAAATGTTGAAGATTCTGACTCCCAGTACCCGTGAACACGACCTTGTTTGAAAATACAATCTTTGAAAAATGTTATTAGTTAAGACAATGTGAGGTCATCTTGCAAGAATGTGGGCCCTGATCCAATATGAGTGATGTCTTTATAAAAAGAGATGAGGAGACACAGGTACAAACACAGAGGAAAGACAGCCATGGGAAGATGGAGGAGGAGATGGAGGAGTTATGCTGCCATAAACTGAGGAATGTCGGGGGCTACCAGAAGCTGAAAAATACAAGGAAAGATCCTCCTCTGGAGGCTTCAGAAAGTTCATGGACTGCCAACACCATGAATTCGGACTTCTAGCCTCCTGAGTGGTGAGACAACAAATTCTGTTGTTTTATGCCACACATAGTTTGTGGTACAATATTACAACAGCCCTAGGAAACAAATGCAAGTCCCTTCATTCCTTCCACTATGTTTTCCACTTTCAAGCACCAAAGAATCATTGCTGTCCTTCTTCTATATCATAACCTTTTTACCTAGTGGGTAGATGGTGAAATACTGAAACACCCTCACAGCATATATTAGGTGCCACAAAATTCACCAATAAATAAATTTTAAATAGCACAGACATTAAAAGCTGTAATAAATTTTAAAGAAACGTTTGAGTGTTGATCATGAAGCTAGTTACATATGGCATAATCTTTAACAATAGTTTCTATTTTTAGCTTTAGAGAAAATTACAGTGGAAGTCTTATAAGATATATTTGCTCTTGATTATTACTCCATTGCCTTCAACTGTCGACATTTATGCAAGAACGGCCATATAACATTAATTGGTATTCAGGGGGTTTAACTGGTGACAAGTTTTCTCCATGGCATATGCATTATTAAATCACTTAATACAATCTAAACTCTTGTTATTGAGCTTTTTTCTGTCATGTTAATCCACACTCATCTTCATTTTGTACTGTCATCTAGTCTCATTATGGTTTTTACATTGTCAAATCTTTAATTATGATTTTTTAGCTGTATTAGTTATTACTCGGTAACAAATTATCACAAACTTACAGACTTGAAACAACTTACACTTGTTATCTCACAGTTTCTGCGTGTCACGTATACAGACGTGGCTTAGTAGGGTCCTCTGCTGAGGGTCTCACAAGGTGGTAACTAAGGTGTTAGACAGGCTGCATTCACACCTGCTGGCCTAACCAAAGAATACTCTACTTCCAGGTTCACTCAAGTTTTTGATAGAATTCATTTTCTTTTGGCTATAGGACTAAGGGCATTGGCTTCTTGCTGGCTGTTAGTTTGAGGCCACCCTTGCCTGCTAGAGGTCATCTGCAGGTCCTAGAGGGCATCATCAATTCCTTACCATGTGAGCTTTCCCAACATAGCCACCTAACTTTGTCAATCCAGAAAAGGGCATCTCTAGCACATGTCTGCTAGCACGATGGAGTTTTATATAGCATAACATAATCACAGGAGTGATAGCCCATTATGTTTTCCATATGTTATTGGTTAAAAGCAAGTCACTCTTCCCTCCCACATTCAAAACGATAGGATTGCACAAAGGTCTGAACGCTAAGAACACGGAGGTCACTTTAGAGTCTGTCCACCACAGTAATACAGCACAACACAGTTCAAAATCGTGAATCTATAGTATTTTTCAAAATATACCATACTAGACTTATCTTCAATCTTATATGAGCTGTTAATATATTAGCAACTGCAGTATGAATTTCATTAGTACTAACGCTCAGAACATGTTTTATAGAATAATTCCATTTATAGAATAATGCCTTTTAGTGGGTTTTATTGATTGATTGATATTTACTTGTCAGTTCACAAAGTATACTTATTTAGAAGATCATCCAAGAACATAATATCAGTATTTGCTTGTGGGGAAGGCAACTGAGTAAATGGTAGAGAAGTAGGAAGAAGCTTTCCACTATATACTCATTTTTGTTTTTTTATATGTATTTGAGCCATAATAATGGATTAGCTATTCAAAAATTAAATAAACAATTCAATATTCCACATCTATCACTATAAAAAGCCACAATATCTCAGCAATGCCACAAGGTCATTGCATTTGAATATCATCCTGATTCCTTCTGCAATTATTAGTGATGATGCATCAGATAGAAACCGAAGAGTTGGAAATAGCAGTTGCTAAAAAGGTAACATCTATTAAATACTTCCGACAGTTAAAGATATTGTAAACTTCCACATTCATGTGTATGGGTCCAAAAGACAGTTGATGAAAAAGAAAGTGTAAAATATATACAGAAACCACAAGGGATGTTAGTAATTAGGAAAATTTGTTTATGTGTTATAATTGGCAGCCCCAGTGACAAACGCAGTGGTCTCAGTAGAATCAGTACACATTTTTTCTATCTTTTAGGTATGTTAATATCTAGTTTTTTAAAGACAGACGTATTAGTATTTAATTATTTTGGTCATGGATACCAAAGTATTATCTGAGATAAATGCTCATCACAGAAGCCAATATTGTTCAGTAGCATTTATCACTTCTCAAACTAACAGTGTAGAACAGAAAAGAAAGAAATGGAAAGAACAGTGTTTATGAGCTTACAATTTTTGAGGCAAGTGCCTTTAAGAGTCTTCAGAATGAAGTCACTAAGCAATATTATAACAATATTTTTAAAAGCTTTTAAATGAGCTGTTTGCAGTGTTCTCATAAATGCTCTCTTCCGAGCTCAAGCATTTCTGTTCTGTTTCTGCCCATGAGTTTGAATGTTGCCCTAGAGGCTAAGAGATATCAGTCATAAGTACAAGAGTCAGACTGTGGCCAGAGTAGACACAGATGTACAAATGCATCTTTCTCCATTTGAACAGCCTGCTAAATCCTGCATGCAGCTGTTAGCTCTGAATGGTTTTTAATACACTCTGAAAATGTTAAGGATATATTATTCTTCTTCTCCCTACCCATTGCCCTTTATTTCCCCTATTCTCTCATTATGGATATAAAATTTCGATATAATGAATCTGACAATTACCCTGAATCCTCATAAGGTGAGGATCTTCACCTCCATTGTGGTCCCCAGACATCTTTGTCTATCCTTCCTTGATTATACAAATGACCTGTGATGAAGCAGAGCAAGAAAGCTAACAACATCAGTTTAATTTTAGATTAAAACTATTGGTTGAGGTTCTTTTCCTACCAGTATTCAATCAATAGCTTTCAAATAAAATGGGCTTTTTCAAGTGATAAGAATAATGAGGACGACACAGACACAGTAGAGTACATATCCAGAGTAGAGAAGAAAGTTCTCTCAAAACCTTAGGCTTTTAAAAAAAAAAAAGAAACAATGAGAAAATATAGAACGATATAGGTGATATTTTCCCTGTTTCGGAGTTTTAGTCACCATTCACCAATGTCTCATCACCCTTCTCTTCTATTCCCTCTTAACTATTTCACAGGATTAAATCTAGCTGTTACAACTGAGCATATCCAGCTAACTCAGTTTTTAACAGAAAACTAAGAATCAGGAAATTTTCCTATTCCTATCCACCCACGAGTGTTACCTGAAGGTATCAGCAAAGTAATCATGTGTAAATCTCACCCTTGCTGTAAATGAACATCTTCTAGAGGTGTCTTGCCAAAGGTGGTTCATTTCTCCTCTTTAAAAGAGGAGCCTATTCTATTCATAAAGACTGAGGTCCATTCTTCCTCATATCGGAAAGCAGACAACGTCCATTGAATAAGCTTGGAGTCACAACCATACTCAGAAAATGAAAACAGTGAGAGTTTTCCACTAAGAAACCAACTACACAATACAGCTTCATTCATGTTATACGGTTCTGGAGTCGGCCATCTGTAGCACACAAGCTAATTCCCTTAATTACTAACATCTCTCTAGGAAGGCCTGTGTTCTCTCTATGGGTTTTGCACTTTCCTTTTCATCAGCTCCCTTGTGAACCAAAAGCAACAATCTTGCCAGGTGAGGATAACAGATGCCATTTTCTGACCTAGCCAGTAAAAGATCTGTTGCTTTGTTTCTAAGCTGGAAATATTTCTTGTTGCATTGTACAATGTTTGTGCTTTTCAAACTGAGCTACCAGCTTGTAGTCCATGCTCCAGTTTACAATGTTTATCAAAATTAAAAGTTATATTCACAGAGTACCTATGGCACACCAATCAAAAGCCATCTAATGCAGGCCAAAAATCCAATCCAGAAGCCAATGAGGAGTACAGAGCTTGGTGGAGTCAGATACCAAGAAATCAGAGCAAGCAGCACTCGATTCTAGTGGGCATACAGGAGCCAACGACTAGAACAAACTGAAGATCAAGGCCAACTGGCACAATGAAGAAGCAAAGTATGTAAGCTTGGAAGACACTAAAATATTTTCATGAAGTATGGTAATTTCTGGCTAGGTTTCTGTTGAAAATTCCAGACTCTGCCTCTGTGTTCATGCCTCCTTTTAGAGTGTCCTGACTTCTGAAGCCACGATGTTTTACCTATACTATTTTCCACCATCTAATCTGCCAAATTACCTCAACCATTTTAGATGTAGCTATCTCAGCGTGGGCATCTTCTTTCTCACTGCGGTCTTCATTGATTGCCTTCATTTCTACGTTACCATTGTGCTTATGATCTTTATCTTACAAAGCTAAACTTTACCCAGTCATTCCACAAATATCTATACGGCTTCTACCATGTCCCAAGTTGTCCTTGACTTATATTTGCTTTTTTTCTTTCTACTTAGATAAAAATGCCTCAAGGTAGGCATTTTGTCATAGAAACTTGTTTTTGTGTGCCTCATATGCTTTAACACAGTATAGGACACAGTGAGAATTTAGTAAGAAATTTATAATTAATAAAGAGGTAAGAGGGAATTACTTGCAGGAAAGAGAGACATAAGTATTACAATTTAAACCAAATATGTACTAAGTATATTTGTTTTATATATTGGAAGTGTCTATGTAAAATCAACAACAAGGCTTATGGTGAAATTACAATTTAGGTCCTAAACTATGGTTGTGGCATTAGGTATGGTAAGGAGGGGTTAGATTTTAAAAATATGCCAGAGTAAATTGTCAGATTCATAACTCAATAGACACGTGAGATAAAATTAAGAGAAGTTTAAAAGATGTCCTGTACGTTTTAGGGATGAATAACTGGACAAATGGTGGTATCATGAATCAGAATTTAAAAACATTTTTTTTTTTTTTGCCATGCTTTATCTTCCAGATTAAACTTTCTTTCAGCATCTGTAGCTATGTTTGACCTCTTGTCAACTTTACTACCCGAGACAGATAAACTTTTCAGTCAGTGTTTTTCTAAACAACCATGTATTGAATGAATAAGAGCAGAAACCAAAAGGGCACGGAGATGAATAAGACTCAGTTGACAATGTGGTCAGGCAGATAGTTATTAAACCAGAGAAAGTGACGAGCTCCAAGTATTTACACTGTGCTAGAGAGAACATAAAACATTGGTGGTTTAGTGGTAGAATGGAAGAGACCCAGCTTCAGTTCCTGGCCAATGCACCTGATATGCAGCCACCATCCATCACTGGAGGATTGTGTGTTGCTATAATGCTGAACAGGTTTCAATGGGGCTCCCAAACTAAAATAAACTAGGAAGAAAGGACTGGTGATCTGCTTTAGAAAATCAACCAAAGAAAACTCTATGGATCACAGTGATGATCTCTAGCCAATCGTGGGAATCGCCCAAAATCACACAAGGTTTTGTTTTGTTGGGCGTAGGGTTTCCATCAGCTTGAGGCTGACTTAATGGCATTAACAATAACAAAATGGGAAAATACAGGAAACACTTATAATTTGGCCTTGAAATTTAGACAAAGGTTTCACAAACAAGGCAAAATATCTGAATTGAATGTGAGTGCTGAAGAACATAATTGCCTATGAAAAATCATAGATACTAGAAAGAATATATTTCATTTAAAGAAATTCCCATGCTTCAGTCTTCTCTAAGAATCCATGGTGGAGCAACAGTTAAAAGCTCTGCGGCTAACCAAAAGATAGGCTGTTTGAACTCACTCAGTGTCTCTTTGAAAGAAAGACTCAGCCTTCTGCTCTCATAAAGATGATAGCTTAGAAAACCCTATATGGGGCAGTTCTGTTTTGTTACATGGGGTCCCTGTGAGTTGTAAATTGACTGAATGGCATACAACCACAACAAAAGTCTTCCCTAATACTTTCATCCTTCTATAAGCAACTAAGCAATTCTCAGTGATGTCTTAAGATATAAAATGCTCTGTATATAAATTAAATAGAAAAAATACTGAATTTAAAAAATCAACTCAAGGTGCCAAACATCCAAAAGATAAGAAGATAAGCAATGATTTGGCCTTGAGTTTTCATTTATTTCTCCATTTTACACTCTGTGTGTATATACAATCACAATAATGATATACAATATTCACTTCTTCAAAGTACCTTGATAAAT
Source organism: Dugong dugon (assembly GCA_030035585.1). Lineage (NCBI taxonomy): Eukaryota > Metazoa > Chordata > Mammalia > Sirenia > Dugongidae > Dugong > Dugong dugon. Next base: position 42,314,957 of record CM057477.1, on the reverse strand, counting down.
TCTAATATCAAACCAGGTCAGAGCAATTTAACATACATTATTTAGAGTGTTTGAAAATATAGCCCACTACTCCCCAGGTGCATTAGTTTAACAGTTTTTTTTTTTTTAATATTTGAATAGTCACATATCATCAGAGCGACATCATAGTATTTAACAGTTCAGTTTTACATGACAGTAGGTACTCTCCTTTCCTTCAAAACTATAAATTTACATGGGAAAATGATGAAATTGATATATATACAAAACAAAGTCTCAATTTATGGATATATTGCATTATATTTTTAAGAATCTGTTTAAACTAAAATATAAAGTAGAAAACATTTCTTAAGACTTAATTTTAGCATTTTACTAGATTTCTACTTAACATTTTTTCCATGTGAAGTGAGGATGGGGAAGTGTCTCAGTTATCTAGTGCTGCTATAACAGAAGTACCACAAGTGAATGGCTTTAACAAAGAGAAGCTTATTCTCTCACAGTCTAGTAGGCTACAAGTTCGAATTTAGGGCACCAGCTCCAGGGAAAGGCTTTCTCTCTCCATCGGCTCTGGAGGAAGGTCCTTTTTATCGATCTTCCTTTGGTCTAGGAGCTTCTCCACGCAGGAACCCTGGCTCCAAAGGACACATTGTGCTCCCAGCACTACTTTCTTGGTAACGTGAGGTCTCCATGTCTCTCTGCTCACATCTCTCTTTTATATCTCAAAAGAGATTGGCTTAAGATACAATCTAATCTTGTAGATTGAGTCCTGCCTCATTAAAATAACTACCAGTAACGCCATCTCATTAACATCAGAGAGACAGGATTTATAACACACAGGAAAATCACATAAGATGACAAAATGGTGGACAGTCATATAATACTGGGAATCATAGCCTATCCAAATTGATATACATACTTTTGAGGGACACAATTAAATCCATGGCAGGAAGTGACTATGTTTAAACATGTGTTATAGGGGCTTGAAGTCAACAAATAATGATAGAAGTGTTAGATAGAAGAGAAGGATTATCATGTTGTCTGCCGTGTTTCCACAGAGTACAGAAGTCCTACTATTCACAACACTCAGAGAGAGTTACAGCAGCCTGTGTGAGTATTGAATTGCATGACTTTCATGGAGTTAATTGTGTCCCCCAAAAATATCTGTCAACTTGGCTAGGTCATGATTCTCAGAATTGTATGATTGTCTACCATTTTGTCATCTGATGTGATATTCCCTATGTGCTGTAAATCCTATCAGTATGATGTAATAAGATGGATTAGTGGCAGTTACATTGATGAGATCTGCAAGATTAGACAGTGTCATAAACCAATCTCTTCTGAGATATAAAAGAGAAGTGAGCAGAGAGACATGGGGACATCATACCACCAAGAAAGAAGAGCCAGTAGCAGAGCATGTCCTTTAGACCTGAGGTTCCTGCACCGAGATGCTCCCAGACCAAGGGAAGACTGATGACAAGGACCTTCCTCCAGAACCGACAGAGAGAAAGCATTCCCCGGGAGCTGACACCCTGAATTTGGACTTGTAGCCTATTAGACTGTGAGAGAGTAAATTTCTCTTTGTTAAAGCCATCCACTTGTGGTATTTTTGTTATAGCAGCACTAGATGACCAAGACAATGCTAATCAAATGTAACCTGAGAGAGAAGTGAAAAATTTGAAGAGTAAATAATCAAGAATGCCACTGTCCTTACCTTTTCTTTCAGAACTCTCCAATGAGGAGAATGTTTAGGAAAATTTACTAATTTTTGTGATTTCCTTTACTTTTATTTTTTCTCCATGTCACACTTCTGACTGTTTAAACAATAAGACTTTTAAAATGAGTTAGTGAAGCCAGGTAAAACTCTAAATAGGCAGGAAGAAGAAAGCAGAATACCTGTACTTTGCAATTCATATCCTCTACCTGATCTCTTGCTTGTTATCCACTTTTGTAACAATGCCTTACCAGCTGAATAGGTAGGGGAAAGGTTGTACCTCAAGGGCATTGATCCCACTCAGTACAATGTGAAAGTGTCTTACCAACTTGCTACTGCAAAAATAGTATATCTCGTAACAACCTCTGCTGAGGCATCACTTGTGCAACTAGAATCAATATAGCCATCAGACACAATTGAGAAAAGTTGTTTCCTAAGCACCCTCGCCGTGTTCACATGGTGGTTGTGTTCACTCAGGTTCATCTACTTCCATTTTAACAACACTTAAACCACAGGGTCCTTCCATTGTATCTTTGGAAATTAGATGAGAAACATCAAAATATTTTCTAGAAAATTAAATTATGCATTCTATATATTGGTAACTGCAATATGCATAACAATCATGATCTTTATTTAACCATCATTTCCAAATCAGTGGGGATCCTAACTCCTGTGTGATTAGAGTAAAATTTTAATACTGATGCTGATCCTCTTTTCTGGGTCATCCTATTCTCTTCTCCTCTCCAAACAATTATCTTCCGATGAAATACAAAGACCTTCAGAAGTGGCCTTGCCTGCAGGGCTTTATTTGACACTTTCTCTATTTACTTAAGTCCAAGTGTACTTTCTAACAACCAAGAATTCTTTTCTTCCTCCAACTGAGCTAACTATTGACGTTGCCCTTCTTTCTTTCTGTCTTTCTTTTCCTTTAATTGTTGAGAAAATCTCTCTCTCTCACTGTTTGAGATTGTGAATTCCTGCTCTACTGTGTTACGTGCTGAAGCTACAGTTTTGTGGTTACTTTTATGGCCTCTGATGTCCTCAACAGTCACTCCCATCTCTGCCGATCCTGGGGTCTCAATGTTCCCTCTGCTTTCTGCTTTAAGCACATAGATACTTGACCTGCTGTCATAATTTTGAGTGTGAATTAGAATAATGGCTGTAATTCTATTTTATTTTTTTACTGATTTCTATATGCCAGATACTGTGATAAGTGCTTGACACACATTATCTAATATAATCCTCAAAAATAATGTATGAAGAAGGTACTAATGTTAGCCTGTTTTACAGGTGAGAAAACAAGATTGGAGGAAATTTTTATATTAAATACAGTTACAGAGCTAATGAATTACTGAAGCCTGTCTCATACCAGAGTCTATTACTTTTATCCATTCACCTCAAAGGTGTGAGAAATAGTGTTAGGTAAAGTGAGACCAGGAAAATATATCTCTTTCACTGATCATATTCTGATATCTTCTTTTAAAAATTTGCCATCCCATTGCATATCTGAAGAAATAAAAGTGTCCAATAAACAAAAACATGGCTCTCACACTAATTGCGAGAGAGTGGGATAAAGATTTTATTTTAGCATTTTTAAGTATTTTACCTTTTTGTAATCCTCCCAGCAATGGATTCATACTGGATTTATAGTTATTTTCTTCTAGACAAACAAACAAAAGCTAATTGTTTTCTCCATAATTAAGATTATAAACCAAAAACTCATTGCCCTCGAGTCAATTGACTCATAACGACCCTATAGGACAGAGGAGAACTGTCCATAGTGTTTCCAAGGAGCAGCTGGTGGATTTGAACTGTGACCTTTTGGTTAACAGCCGTAGTTCTTAACCACTGTGCCACCAGGGTTCCAATTAGGGTTATAGGAAGCCATTAACCAACACCTCTTGCAGAGTTTGGAATGTTTAGTAGAGAAAAAGGAGTTACACAGATGGAAACGAAAGTACCAGCTTTGTGACTGGTAGTTATTTTGAAATATGGCTTGTTATTGTTGTTAGCTACAGCCCCCAATCCATGATAACTCCATGTACAACAGAAAGAAACACTGTCTTGGTCCTGCTCCATCCCCATGGTTAGTTGTGGATCAATCAGTGTGATCCATAGAGTTTTTATTGGCATCTAGTGAGTAAAGGCTAGAGACGGTGCTAAACTTACTACAAATCACAGTATAGCCAGTTCCAAGTTGTCAATAGTGCTGAGGTTGGCAAGCCTTGACCTAAGCTTATGGAAGTGTCAGGCACAGAGCAGAACACATTGTCTCTGGAGGGGGGCATATCCCAAAGATAAAGAAGTAGGGATGGTGCTAAGCTACATTTACTTAGTGTCTGCTTCAAAATTTATCAATTCATTCCTTTTGCCTTGGGGAGAGATTTGGGAGGAAGCTAAGAGAGGAAAGTGGCCTGTTACGTTAATTACTATCCCTCAACAAAGAAATACTTGGTGGCCTCCAGAAACCCTTTTAGCTCAGTGGTGAAATCACTTCCCAGGTTCACCAGCCGGGGGTTGGACAGCTGCATAAAACAAAATGGGACTAATGGGGCACAGCAGTCCAGAGACAAGGACTAAAAGGCTGAAGGCAACAGGAAAGCTGGTGATAGGGAACTCAAGGTTGAGTAAGGACAGAGTTGACATGTAATGGGGTTGTTAACCATTGTCATAGGGCAACATGTGTACTAACTGTTTAATGAGAAACTATTTTATTCTGTAAACCTTCATCTAAAGTGAGAATAGCAGCACAACTGGAAGAACGTAATCGATGTCACTGAATTGTACATGTAGAAATTTTTGAGATAGTGTATCTTTGGCTATGTATATTTTCACCAAAAAAAAAAAAAAGGTTGAGAAAGGAGAGTGTTGACATTTCCTGGGGTTGTTAACCAGTGTCATAAAACAATATGTGTACTGACTATTTAATGAGAAACTATTTGCTCTGTAAACCCTCACCTAAAGTACAATAAAAAAATAAATAAACACTTGGTGAGGGCAAAGAAAGTCCCCTCACCTTCTCACCTATTAACATAGCGTGATTTTTTTTTTTTGACACTTTCTATATAGATTCTCATGGCATAGGACCACAATAATTTGATAGTGATTTGACTTGTGTCAGACATTTGTTTAATACATGCTCAAAAGCATAATGAACCTTTAACTTTCACTTATGTCTATTATGCATGTACACACAAGAAAGGTGTGACCAACTGCAATGGGTTATTTTACTTATGCTATCTTTCTAGGCTCTATTTGAGTACACACATAGATTTTTCTTAGGCAGAGGCAAAAAGCAAAACTAATATAGTTTATAGCAGCCATATTTGCTTTATTGATTAAACAATTCAGATTGGGTTTGACTAGTTACTACAATGGCCCAGAAGTGCGAAAATAACTTTACTGTTAAATTTTAACAAAGGAAAGAGGGAGAAAAGGCAGGCAAATAGGCAGAGCCATCTGAGTCACCACAAAAAAATTGAAGATCAGGGTGCTGATACTAAAGACGGATTGCTAAAGGACCATCTAAATTTACTTCTGCTTCTCTTGTCTCACTTTTCTTGGGTACTTTTATATTCTGAAATATATCAGCTTTCCTTTTCCTCTCTTTGAGCCTGAAAAAGGATAATTCCCTGGAGGACTGACAGGTTTTTGTCTACAGTTCGATGCCAGACAGGCTTCCATTCTCTATTGTTTTGATGTCTACATAAAATAATCTAAGGAATGATCTAGGACTATTAAGCATTCAACATTCACCTGGCCTCCCTGACTTCACCAGGCCATTCACACAGAAGCATATGTCATTCTTAAAAAGAAATAAGAATAACCTCACACTCATCCTTATTTTATAGCCATTATTAGAGAGAAAAGGCCAATTCACAAAGGAGAGGTAATTTCTATTAATGAGCTAATAATATCTACCATTTATTGCACATACTGTGAACCAGAATCCATATAGAGCAAATTACATGCATTATTTTATTCTCACACTATATCTGTGAAGAAGGTTTTATAATTATCCTCATTTTTTTGCAGATGAAGAAATGTGTCATAGGTCAAATGGAACTTGGTTTAGTAGACTAAAATCCAGACCCAAGTTTGTCTGACTCCAGACCCTAACATCTTAAACCATTATATAATAATGACCTCTGATCAAAGAGTAAGCATAGTAATCAATATTTCTGTGATTCACTGGTCTTTATATGTTTGTAAGAATACTACTGATATCATGGCAGTGTTTAGACACTTCAGAAATCTTCCTTGCCTCTGGATAAGCCTTAACTATACCCACACATATCCTTTCAAATGCTTTCTAACTAAATATAAATTGTTTTTCCTGGGTGAAAGGAAAGAGTCATGAATGATTCCCAGATTATGTCCTTGAAGAGCACAAAAAACTAACAGCTCACTAATGAAGAAGAATGCAGCATCAGTATTGATGGAAGACTCATTAACAACCTTCAATAATGCAGATGACACAACCTTGCTTTCTGAAAGCAAAGAGGACTTGAAGCACTTACTGATGAAGATCAAAGACTTCAGTATGGATTACACTTCAACTTATAGAAAACAAAAATCCTCACATTTCCACCAAGAAACAACACCATGATAAACAGAGAAAATATTAAAGTTCCCAAGGATTTCATTTTACTTTACAAGCAATGTCCATGGAAGCAGCAGTTAAAAAATCAAACAACATATTGCATTGGGCAAATCTGCTGCAAAAGACCTCTTTCAAGTTTTGAAAAGCAAAGATGTCACTTTGAGAACTAAGGTGTGCCTGACCCAAGCCATGATATTTTCAATCACCTCATAAGCATCAAAAGCTGGGCAATGAATAAGGAAGACGGGAGATGAATTGATATCTTTCAATTATGGTGTTGGTGAAGAATATTCAATATAACATGGACTGCCAGAAGAATGAACAAGTCTGTCTTGGAAGAAGTACAGCCAGAGTGCTCCTTGGAAGTGAGGATGGGAGACTTTATCTCAAGTAGTTTGGATATGTTAGGCGGAGGTACCTACTCCCTAGAGAAGAACATCATGTTTGGTAAAGTAGAGGGTCAGTGAAAAAGAGGAAGACCTTTGACTAGATGGATTTTCACAGTGGCTGCAACAAGGGGCTCAAACAGCTATGACTGTGAGGATGGCAACATTTTGTTCTGTTGTGCCTAGGGTCGCTATGAGTCAGAACCTACTCGACAGCACCTAACAAGAACAAAAATAAAGAAATAGGCTGAAGAGGAGGACTAGATTTTTTGAGAAAGATGAGTTCAGTTTAGAAATGTTAACTTTGGGGTATGTTGTGTATGAATGTTGTTGTTTGGGAACACTCTCCTTTCCCCTGAAAATAGAACCCTTTTTTCTACATAGTTTCAGAGGGTATCCCTTCTTCACCAGTAGCAAAAGTACGAACACATGAGTGAAGTCTCACCAACTAGAGTACAACATCTCTTTGGTCACAGTGCTTTTTTTGAGGATGGATACTGCCAAGAGGGCCAGTTAAGCTTGAGGAGTTTGGCTCCTGGTTGAAACCTATGTGTGATTTTTCAGGTCTGATCTAGGCAACTGCAAAGGCTTTACCTGGCAGGCCTCAAATCGGACTTGGTACACCGCCAATGCATCGCAGTCTCTGAAGGGGGTTGCGGTCATGGACTCAGCACCGCTCTCCACCCGACCAGCCATGCTCTTTTGCATATCTGCATCCTTAGCTAGCCCAGGCTCCTCCATACAGAGGGCTCTTTATAGGGGGCATTCAATAGAAGCCCTCTTCACGCGCCTCTGCTGAAGCTCCTTATCAGGAGAGAAAGAAAGAAACTCGAAGTCATTTTTTTTCACTCTGAAAAAGCACTCAGCATTTTTCCACCGCTAGCCCTTTCCCATTGCCCTCCCCTGGTCCCAGGTCCATAAAACTGCAGGGGCCTTTCGTTTGAGGCTCCCTGAGCAGTGATATGGTCCCCATATCTGTGCTGATCCACCTGACACTCGCCTCACCCCCTTGTGCCATTCTTGGGGAAATACGGAACAGGGAGAATCCAGATATCTTCTCCAGATTTCTCTTGTTTATACTATCAGTGTAAGGTTTGACTGTTATTTTTATTTTAGGTCTTTGTCTTAGTGGACTACTCAAACACCTGGCAGCTCAACTATGCTCTCTCAGTTCAGCTTAGCTCCCTACCAAAGCACTTACCGTAATTTTACCGGTAGTATTGGAAAAGAGTGACTCTTGGTTGAATGATGTAAGGATTAAATACCATGTAGACCACAAGCTGCCAAAATTATCTTTGCCACCATGTAGCGAGAGCCACCATGACATTGACACTGACACAGAAGAAAGCAGAGGGAAAGAGAATAAGACTGACATCACCAGAACTTGAACACCTGCACCAAGATATGACCAAAGGTAGATTTTTAGGTATGAGAGCCAATAAATTTTTTTAAAAAGGTAGTTTGAATCATACATGTCACCTGCATCAAAAAAAGTCCTAAAGCTTGAGGTGTAGTTATACCATTCTCCCCAATTGAACTGAAGTGGAAATGGTATCCACCTTGCCCATAGGCTGCAGGACTGATTCCAGACTATTGATCTTCCTCCTCTTACTAAAACCTCTACCTCTCCTACTTCCGACTTAGTTATCACACTTTATTTGAAGATCATGCCATGTCGCTTTGCATCTTTTCCAAGTGATAAATGCAATTCCTGTATGTCTCATGACGACTTCAACACTTGGCTCACTTGTTTCCTATCTTCATGCTTAAATCATTTATGGTTCCTTCAGTAACAATGTCAATGATTCATTGAACTCCTCAAGGCAATCACCTTTATCTCTCAGTTCTATACTTTCTAATGAACTGACTAACTTTACACCCCTCTATTTTACTTTTAGAATTATCAGATTCAGGTCTTGGTCATTCTATAGCACAGTTCTCACCCCAAAAATATAAATGTGACTTTCCCGTTTATAATGAACTCTTTGCAAATTATTTTACACTTCATCTGCTTTTTTCACCCCTTATTGTAAACTTTCTTTTATCAATCCTCTTCACATTACACTTGACTTTTTTACAATTTTAAATTTCTACTCAAATATTTCAGGATTATTATCATTAGGCCCATATTATCCCTTTTAACTTTTACTATGTCATTCATTTATTCATTTACTCATTTCCTTTTTAATTTTACTGTCCTAGAAAAACATCCATTCTGTTGAACAGAGCAGAAATCTAAGCACCTTTGACACAGCATTCTCCCTCAGCCCTCACATTCCATCTCTCATCAAACCCTCTTGATTTTACCTGCTAATATCCTTTTCTTTTCACCATAAGCATTACTTCCACCCTGTTCCGGCTACTTCATCTCATGCCTAAACTATTAGTCTCCCCGTGTTTATTCTGGCCTCTCTATATTCTGTTCTCCCCACACTAGTTGTTTTTTCATATGAAATACTATGATGTCACCTTATGTTTTAACCTATAAATGCATTCTCATTGCTTTTAGGATAAAACTCAAAATCCTTACTGTGAAGACAGAGACGCCATGGTCTGATCCCTACCTGCCTACCTGTTCCCTCTCACCTCACACCACACACCATGTGCTCTCTAAAATTTAAATATATTGTTATTCTTTTCATTTCTTGATCATGTCATGCTTCTTCCTCACAAGATGTTCTTTGGATATTCTTGTTCTTCTGTTTGGAAAGCTCTCTCCTCCACTCATTGTCACCTTGTTAACTCCAGTTCAATCTTTGTATTTTACTCACCCTTATATTTTCAGGGAAGCTTTACTTGATGCCCTAATTTAAGTCAGATTCCTGTCTTATATTTAGTCATAGGACTATATTCTTTCCCTCTACTTCCTTATTTCAGTTTGTGATTTTGCAAACATTGTGTCAGTGTTTTGTAATATTTATGTCCCCGCTCTGTATAAGCTCCTTAACACATACCTCTTAATTGAATGAATAGATGAATGGAAAAAATTATTGAGAAAATACTATGTCCCAGGCACGGTGCTATATATCGAACATGCAAAAGCTATATGGAAACAGTGGGCATGTAAATACATATACATGTGAACATATGATAATGTGATAATTCACAGCTCAGAGAGGCACGGGTTATTATAAGTACCCAAAAGAGGACTTCTGACACAGTCTGAGGATAAATTTAGTGGGTATAAGATGAAGATAAGGATATCAGTTAGGAAGTAGAGAGGTATTGCCATACAAATTCCCAAAGCATTTTAATTTCCATTCATGTCTTCTTGGGGTCTTGATGGAAAAAGACAAAAAAAGGCAATTCAATGATGCCACACAATGAATTTTTTGAAATTTATTTAGCAGATTTTAATTGATTGCCTACTATGCATCAGACACTGTGCTAACCTGGGAATGTAGAAAGAATGAAATAGTCTTTGTCTTCACATATTTCCCAGTTCTGTTAGGCAGACAGACTTTACGGTACAATATGATTTAAAAAAAAAAAAAAAAAATCAGAGGAAACCACCAGGTGGTATAGGAGCACCAGGGAGAGACATCTAAGCAGTCTGATGGATCTAGAAAAGTTTTCCTCAATTGGCGACACCTGACATGAGTCTAAAGCTATGTGTAAGGTTGAGCTATTTGGGGAAAAAGGCATTATAGCAGCAGAATTATCAAAGGATGAATTTGTGGAGTTTCAAGTCATGTTACTTGGCTTTATGGTATGGAGATTTTTAAGGGATATTTATAGATGAGTCTGTATATGTGAGCAAGTGAAAAACATAAAGGATCTTATGAACCATAGACAGAGTTTAGATTTTTCCAAGAAAGCAGTGGGGGAGGATTTCAATTAGAGAAGTCACATGAAATTCATTTTTCGGAAAAACAACTTTGGCAGCTCTGAGAACAATACATTGGAAGACAGTGAGAATCAAGAGGACATTAGTCTCACTAATCATGAAGAATTCCATTCAGATGTTCCCTAAGTTGGAGGCTCCTTATCTCCACCCCACCCCTGCCCATCTAACAACTTGTGCTCACCTTCATCATAGGACTTATTGTAACGTATTGCTCTCGTCTGTTTATAACTTTGTAGTAACTAGCAGTCATAGGCATATAGAAGATTCGATGAATACTGTTTGATTCAGTGAGTGAATAAGATAACAATTACGTCAATCATTCTGGGAGAGAGTTGTGAAGATTCTTAACAGTGATTGATGCGGTTTATATGTTTACCTTCTATATTATGGTAAATCACACTGGAATCCATGTCTTTTATATGTAAAATATACGTAATAGCACTCTAGAAAACTTTTTATATCATCTTATTATGCTCTCACTAGATGAGAGTCAGCTGTTACAGAAATTACGAGCTCTAAAGAAATGTTGTTGAATCATTCTTCTTTTATCTCAATTATACATGTATATATCAGATATCAGAATGACCATTTGCTCCAAAGAGGTGAGCAAATACAGGGTGAATTCAGCTTGTTTGGTAAGAACTGATTAAAATATTCAATTAAACTACTCACAGAAGTCAAAATATTTTTAAATGGGCTGGATTTGAGAAAAAGTCATAAATACATATTTATTTATGCAATGACATTTTCTAAAGGTATACTAAAATATAAAGATGCTATTTGTTTTTAAACAGCTTTATTTTTTGTTATTACAGCTTAATAAAATCTTCATACTAATTTATTTTAATCTATCGTGCTAAACCTAAATAGGATACGAAATTTTAGGCAGATGTTATATCATAAATATCTAGAGTATAAATATCAAAATTATACTTACAAGTATAGAAAAGATCTATTTTTATTTTACATAATTATCACATTTCTTGAATGTATTACAGATAATTCTCAACTATCAGAGAGCAGCGGAATGGATTATCCAAAACTATGAATAATCCACAAAGTATTTGTGTCCAAATTGGGAATGTATTTTTTTGGCAACAGAACCACATTCTTAATTATGTATTACTTAAGCAAAAACTTGAATTAGTTTACATTTCCTGTGTACATAGGAGATGGTTTAGCAGTTGAGCTGTAAGGTTAGTTGGTGAGAAATTTGTTGGGCTTCGGGAGGAAAAAAAAAAAAACTGATCCATAGGTGGGTATGTTAGAGTAATTTTATTACCTTATTTTATTAGATAACACTTGTATTTCCTTGATTTGGGCCCTATTTTTTTCTTCCACAGACACTTAGATAATTTACTTTCTTTTGTATTATTTTGGAAGATTTCACATATTATATAGGATTAAATATCAATTTAATATTTCCTGTGAAAAAATTGAATGTGTATACTTATAACTAGTAAAGTTCAATGATAAACAGTGTATCACACTCAACATATACTGTCAATAAAAATAGTTGTTTTCAGGTATAGTCAGATTCATTCATTTGTTTTCATTTATTTAAAAGCTATTAATTGAGTGCAACCTTTTATGAAGTATTGCATTGAGAGCCGGGGGGTATTGTTTTCGTTATTTGTCGTCAAGTTGATTCCTACTCATGGCAACCCCACATGTGCAGAACAGAATTACTCCGTAGGGTTTTCAAGGCTGTGAGCTTTCGAAAGCAGATAGCCAAACCTGTCTTCCCAGGCACTTCTGGATGGGTTTGAACTTTCAACTAGTAGCCAAACACTTAACTGTTTGCACCACCCAGGGATCCTGGGGCTACTAGTAATGGGTAAACTAGAATACCTGTCCCTGTGGAGCTTATCGTCTATAGACTTTGTCTAAGAGAAATAAAGTTTCATTTAATATAACTTTCATGAAAGCATAATGGATATTATGAATACTTTATAGCTTGGCTATTTACATTTTTATATTGATCTTTTTTTATTAATTTTTAGAACAAAATATTTATCCAGCAATTAGAGCAGAAAAAGGTGTGGTTGTAGGTGGGGCAAGGATAGATGTAGACAAAGAAGTTGCCTCTGGAGAGGGAGTTGAGGATTTCGTGCTAGGGTACAAAGAAGAATTTGGTTGTATCATTCCTAATTAACTCTGGAAACAGTCATTTGCTGTGGGTAGTGCATAGCAGTAGGGAACAGGGCTGGGTTTCAGAATATCTACCCAGAATGTGACACTGGAGAATCCATGAGAATGAATATAGAAGTCTGATGGGCAGCAGTAGGCATTCTGTTAGAGATTTAAGTTAGTTATCTCAATAATATAAAAGCAGGAGTTACCCATAGGAAGTAGGACTTTCCAAAGCTAAGGAGGTTGATATAGTTTGAAGTACGCAAGCTACGACTCTAGTCCCTGAGTGAGACTGGAGACAGGGAGAGCAAGGAGAACCAAGAAGAAGCAACCCAGACATTTGCCTTACTCTGTAGATTGACTCACCACTGGAAGAATGGCTTTCAAGTATGGTTAACACTGAGATAAAGAAGTGAACCCCAGCTGGATTGGAGTGACATGAGAATGGGCCTGAGCGTTGGAGAGCAGTGTTCTATTACCAATAAGTGTACCACATTCCCTTAGATTACTAGCAAGCAGGAACCTCAAATTTTTGGTGAAGGGAATTGTTGACATTTGCCTTTCATGAAAGTATCAAAGTAGTAATCACGCGAAAAGTCAGAATATTTTGTAGTTATCAAGAACTAGACTTTTAAAAGTGAATTAGGAAAACCTTGCTTGCTCCCAGACCGAATCTGGAAAAGAGTGTAGAAAATGTTTTCAGCTTTCTAATCTCTCCAAACAGAAGGAAATGTAATGGAGTTTGGGAGCACCAATACAAATAGCTATGACAAGCCAGTATGCTGACTTATGTTGGCCTCCCAACAGCTTCCTATTCCTTTTATATTATTCATGAATTTCATTCAATATATGCCTTCTATTCTGCTTACCTCTCCTCTGATCCTGCCAAATTTCATTTCTGTCCTTTTGTGTAAGTAAATTGGCCAAATTTATGTTTCCATAATATTGCTGATACCTAGCATATTTGCTGTATCCTTAATTCAATTCCTGAAACACTTTTCTATAACTTAGGACGAAATACACTATAGGGTTAAAATGAGAGTTTATGCACATAAAAATTACTTCTTTACCAGGGATCTAGAGATAACTATTGCATTATTTCTTCGGAATATTTGTATTAAACTAGTGTTTCTTCTTTAGTAAAATTGATGTGTCTAATCAAAATGGGCAATAATTGAATAATTAATATGATCCAAGGTGAACTATAAAGTGTTCTTAAATTAGTTAATTTTTTAATTAAGGGGTAAGATTTTTATTACTAACTCAGGCAAAATGTCTGTCATGTATTTAACATCAGGGACCTTCAGTTTGTACTGTATTGACTTTAGACAAACTAGGAAAAGTGGTTTAAGATGAATGGTAACAAAAATCTAAACATGCAGAAACATTTGTTTCATAAAAGTTACATTGTCATTCTCCTAGTCATTTTTTACCAGAGTTTTATTTTGTGTGATGTTTTGAATCCCTAGCTGGCACAAACAGTTAAGTGCTCAACTACTAAACAAAAGATCGGCTATTCAAATTCACCCAGAGGTGCCTGGAAGGAAAGACCTGGCAACCTTCTGTCAAAGATCACAATCACTGAAAACCTTATGGAGCACAGTTCTACTATGAAACACTTGGAATCGTCATGAGCTGAAATCGACTTTACAGTAATGGTTTTTTTATTGTTTAAAATATGTATGTTTTAACTGCATCTTGGCTGATATAGCTCTGTCTTAGTAAAATAGGCTAAACTTATTTTTAAAAAAGAAATGATTATCATCCTAATTACATCTTCAAAACAACTTCCTCTTAACCTTTTAAAATAAAAATTAGATTATTCCCCTATATTATTCTTTTGCAAAGTTTGAAACCTCTATCAACTATCGCATTTGCTGTCTCAGCCTCTAAAATAAAATGGCTTTATAAAACTAGTTGTTACTCAGAGAGTCTACTAAAATGTCTGCTTTCCATTTTGGACAAGTACTTTTGCCCTGCTTGAAGTATATCCTGTTACCAGAGTCTGTGAAGCTGTGTTGTCCCTTGGTTCAGAATGCTGGACTCAGGAGTCTGATGTTGTATTTACTGCATGAACAACAACTTAATTAAGTATTGCTTTAGAAACACCACCAGAGCTTTCTTTCTGGTATCGCACTCGGGAATGTATCACGTTGTTTTGACTCATGCACTGGGAGATTTGCTTTGTAGTTAGTCATGTTTTTGGAACACTGCTACTAATGACAGAAGAGAAGAATCATTCTATGGGTAGAGCAGGGAAAACGCTCTCAGATCCAAAAACTGCATGTAAAAGACAGGGTCAAAAGTAACATCTTCCTCTGAGAACATTCTCAGTAAAACCAAACACCCCTTTTGACATTTAGTCGTTTAACAGCAAATTAGTTTGTTTCACTTTTGTAAAGAAAAATAAAATCAAATGTAAAAAGATTTCTTTAATATTTCCATATTTATCTCCCTAAAAAGCTTATTTTTCAAAGCTAAGTAAATCTGGTATTTTAATTCTAGGTTGTTATTTGTCTTGGTAGAACAATCTTTCTAAACAGTACTTTTTCTTTCCTGTTGTAAACCTTGAAATGTTTGGAAAAGGAGGAAAATGCACTAATGCATTTGAGTAATCTGCAAAGAGGTAAACAAATTTTCCATTCCTGATACTGTCTAAGGATGCCTCTGAAAATAGGAGGAATTAATTGCATCAGTCTCAAAGCACAAGAATATTTAGCTCTGCTGGCATTGACCTCATAGCGGAAACTGTAAAAGTCATACAGCTATTCAACAAAGATCCGAAACATTGACAAAGGGAACTTCTAACTAAAAAGGATGGAACACTTTCTTCAAAGGCAGCTTGGGCTGAGATCGCCAGACAAGACTGCCCAAACCATCAGTGGAGGAAAATGCCCCAGAGGGGACACTAAACATTAAAGATCTATGAGATAAAGAGAAGAAACTTTGATTATTTTCAAAAGTTTTCTCACATTCCTTTTACCTGAGTTATGATCTCTATTCAAGTCAGTAATAAATGCACTGACTAAACAAAGTCTAATCAGATTTTGTTTACCTCAAACATAGGTTAACCATTGCCTCAAGTCAAGGCACTCAACGCAAGCTTCCTAAGCATCTGTTAGACAGAAACCCACATAACATATGGCAGTCATATTTAAATCACTACAATTCATTGATTCTCTACTAACTCAAGTCTCTTCTAAAGTCCTATATATATCTGGGAGAAGTGTATTTATATTAAGTTTTTATTATTCAAAATGTGATTATTTCTGTAAATTCACAAATGAGTATGTTGGCTTATACAAGTCTCTCTATCTGTGTGTATGTATATACATATATACATAATTAGATTATAAAAATCCACATACCCTCAATTATAACTTTATCTTATAATTTCAAAGGTCGATACCACACTAGGAATTATACGACAATGTTTTGTCAAAACAGAAGGAACAGAAAATTTTCCAGAATGTTCCAGAAAGTGGCCAAGGATCAAGCAAAGGTAGAAAACACACATATGTTTATAAATATGGCTGAAATAAAATAAATTGCCCAAAATTCCCTCCAAAATGATCCATATCTCAGAGGGTTTATTCAACTTTCATTTACACTTTCAGTGGACAGAAAAATATCATGTTATATAAACTATACCAGGGCAAATAAAATATGAACAATTTACTGATTCATTTTACAAACCTAGTATACCTATATACCATCCTAACAACATTTATAATAGAAAATTAGAACTCAGCCTCACTGTGATGGCTAAGGTCATGTGTAAACTTAACTAGGCTGTGATGCCCTGTTGTTTAGTCAAACACTAGTCTAGATGCTGTTATGAAGTACTTGCATGTAATTAAATCAGTGGGACTTTAAGTTGCACCCATAGTCTATCAGCTGAAGGTCTTAAGACTAAAAAGGGAATTTTTCCTAGGGTGTATCCTGCCTCCAGACCATAAATAGACATTCTTCCAGTATTTCCTTACTCTTTGCTCTATCTCCTGACCAATGGATTTTGGGACATAAGACTGCAAGAATCTCAAGCTTGTCGCCTGACCTACAAGTTTTGGAATTGCTGACTCTCTACAGTCATGTGAGCCATTCCTTAAAAATGTATCTATCTCTATAGCTATAGCTATACCTATACCTAAAGCTGTATCTATTGCACTGAGTCTGTTTCTCTAGAGAACCCTGACTAAGATACTAAGTGATTGAGTTTTACCTATTCTTATATCTATATATTTCTATATACCTATACTTAAATCTACATCTGTATCTATCTCACTGATTCTGTTTAAGACAATTACTAACACAATTATTAAGTTATTTATTAAACTATCGCCTCTCAGCAACAAACCTACCCTTCTATATGCTGTTTAGTATTGTCAGAGCTAGGCCTCTGAAAACTGTATTTCTCCTTTGTCAGCCTGCTGCTTATCAATTTTCAACAGTCTAAGATGCTAAAGGGAAACTGGCAGGCAGGAGGGAAAATGAGCATGATTCACCTTGTTTTATTTGCTTTTCCTGTCAGCTTCATCTCAACAACTGTTCTTCACTGCAGCAGAAACAGTTGGTCCAAATTCCAGCATTTTGTTTTTGTCTTGGTCTCCCAGAACCAGTTTCAATTGTGGCCCTTCAGACATACCAAGACCGACTGGAAACTGCCGCTCCTCCGAGATCTGAGTTCCAGTTCCCCAGAGGCCCTCCCCTAAGCTCCGAAGGCACAGGCACCTTCTCCTCAGAGGTCTAGGCGCCACATCTGTGTGGCCCCTCCCACTATATTCTAGTACATAATATTATCTTTCATTTGTTCCTTCCGTCCTAGGATGGTACCTGCCTCCTGCAGCTGCTACCTCTGTCTAACCTCTGTATTCCTTTTTGGACTTTTTTTCTTTTATCCTTTTTTGCTTTCTAATACCTACATTACCAAATCTTTATATATATATATATTTTAAGTTACTATCAAGTCAGTTCAGAATTATGATGACCCCCTGTGTGTCACAGTGGAACTGTGTCCCATAGGGTTTTCAAGGCTGTGACCTTTTGGAAGAAGATCACCAGATCTTTCTTCCAAGGCACCTCTTAGAGGGTTTGAGCTGCCACACTTTCAGTTAGTAGTCAAGAGCTTAACTATTTTTGCCACTCAGAGACTCTATTTTCTATTCTACTCTGACTGTTGTTGTAGTGTGTCATCAAGTCGATTTTGACTCCTGGCGACAAGACAGAATGGAGTAAACTGCCCCATAAGGTTTTCTAGGCTGTAATCTTAACAGAATCAGATTGCCAGGTCTTTCTCCCACAGAGATGCCAGTGGGTTTGAACTGCCAACCTTTCGGTTAGCAGCTGAGGTCTTTAACCACTGTGCTATCAGGGCTCCTAAGACTCTGACTAATTCACCCATATAAACACTGATACAAAAGTTATAAATGAAATGCTAGCAAATTGAACTTATAAAATATGAAAAATGAAAGAGAAGAGGAAGTGTGTGAGGTGCAACAGAGTTTATTTCTTACATTACATGTAAAGACTTCAAACAAGAAAAAGAGTTTATTGCTTGCTCACGTTACAATCAGCTGGAGTCTGTTCTGCATCCTCTCTATTCCATACACTGGCTCAAGGTTTCCACCTAGAAGGAAGTGCACCATGTCTGTTTCACTTCATTGGCCAAAGCAAGTCACGTGGCTACTGACACATATTTTCATGTTATTATACAAACTAAAAAACACGCAAAAAGAGTAATGCCTGGAAACTACTTCACATTTTTCTTAATCGGATTTGATCAGAACCAAGTAAATTTCCAAAAGAAGTAAATCACTTATACTTTCCTTTTATATGAGCCAATCTAGCTATAGAAGTAGATGCAGAAGAACAGAAAAAGATGTTTTATCATCATCCAAAGTAAATGAGGATCCCTGGTGGCACAGTGGTTTAAGAGCTCGACTGCTAACCAAAATGTCAGCAGTTCGAATACACCAGCTGCTCCTTGAAAACCATATGGGGCCATTCTACTCTGTCCTGTAGGGTTGCTATGAGTTGGAATGGACTCGAGGGCAACAGGTTTGGGTTTTTTTGGGTTTTAAAGTAGATGAAAACAAGTTAAATTACAGAAGGCAGAAATTAGTTACTAAACATTCCCAACTAATAATATTAGAGGTCCATATGAAATAAAAAATTAAGTGACAAAATAAGGCATAGAAACTTTTTACACATCTGATTGATTTTTGAAACTTAAATCTGTAGTTCTGGGTAAGCTAATCCTAACTAGTTGCCATCTAGTTGATTGCAACCATGACCACTCCATGTGTTACAGAGAAGAACTTCTCCATAAAGTTTTCATCACTGTGATCCTTAGGAAAAAGACTTCCAGGCCTTTTTTCTGAAAAGCAATCCTAGCCCTCTTAAATTAATGTTTTAATGTTCCTTAAGAAATATTATACAATCTATATATAAAATCATACATATTGTATAGAAACATTTGTCTTGACTAAAAATGTGATTATTTTTAGCATATTGCTATGAAGGGTTAATTCATAAACAATTATCATTACCTATAACATGATGTGTCATTAAAGATTTTGACCTGATTAAAAGCACAAAGGTCTGCATCTTTTGAAATTTTTCTTTAAGTATGGAAACATTTGAGAGAGAACCCTCATCTGCTAAAGATCTCTGTCTTTTACATGCACACATTTTTGTAATGAGTTCTCTTTCCTTTAGGCCTGTGTCAGTATAGACTAGATTATCCTATGATAGCAAATGACTCCAAAATCTCTGTGGCCGAAAAAGGTTTATTTCTTGTTTATGCAAAGCCTGCTACTGTTCCAAGCAATGGTCCAGTGCAACTGCCGTAATGAGCAGGCTCAATATTTTGCCTCCATGTCAACATGCAGCTCTTTGTTCATGCAGCAGAAGAAAATACAAATTTAAGAGTTGAGATTTGGCAATTAAATATTTCCAACTAAAAATGATAATGCATACAATTTCAGCTCAAAAATCATTAGCCCCAGGAAGTCACATGTTCTCTTCTTTCTCCGAAGAGATAGGTAGATGCAGCCAACCTATTTGTCAAGAAGAAGAAAACCAAATATCTAAATTAGAAAATCATTAATATAGCTCATAATACTCAACATAACCACTTGTTAACATGTACTTGTGTACACACTCACGTACATACACACACACACACTCCATACACCCCTACAAATTACCCAAGACTATTGTCCTTAGTTAGCTAAACTACTTATACATAAATTGGAAAACAATGAAATGTAGAGGGGAAAAAAAATCCTTCAATTCTAAATTAGAGCCATTGGAAGAAAGAAGGCCCAGAAAAAAGAGAAAATGGATTAATCATCCTGAATGATGGGACTTACACTTGTGTCTGAGAGCCTAGGCTTCTCACTTTCTTTTCCAAAACCATTAATCTATCAGATTGAGAAGAAAACTCTCCACGCAAGGCATCCGTAGAAAGAGTACTTCACGAGTTGCTTCCAATTATAAAATTCTGTGAGACAGCACTTCTTTCAATCATCTTCCCACAACTCAGAATTATCACAGATGTATTCTATCAGTAATGAAGTTTGTTAAACTTTACTTCAAAGACTCAACTCCTCTCTACGTTTCTACAGCGCCTGTTGCTGCCAACAAATTCCAGAAACTTCAGCTATATGTTTCTTTTGGTTTCTAACTCTTATGACTTCCACTTTCTGTGTACTCATAGCTTGGGTTTATTCAAAACTTTTGCTAACACATGGCATGTACTGTCTCAAGGTCTTTATGTGTCTCCTCAGATAGTACTGCCAAAATCAAATGATGAATTTTTTTCTGCATTTTATGTTTAAATTTCTGGGAAAAGATCTGATTCAATCAGCTAAATACATATGTCTATCTGGGTAGAACCTTAATTTTAGGCTATTCATAGAAAACTTAACCTATGTATTTATTGATTTCTCTTGATTCGAGTTCAACATCTGGTCCATCAGATGTCGCTGGGAAGAGCAGTCACGTAAAAAGAAACACAATTGTCTATGCCTAAGGAATTCTTTTGGTTCACTACTGAGAGCATAGATTATAATCAAGGATTATTAAAATATATACATATATATACACACACACGCACATATATATTTAGTTTTAGCTGGTTTTTTGTGACTCAGTTTGAGCAATGTAATGTTTATTAGGCATTACAATAGATTTTATATGCTGGAAACAAATGAGTGTAAGGAAATTTTCAGGAGATAAACACACATTTATACAAATCTTATGAGATATAATATTCTTAGATAAAAGAACTTTGAACAATTAATGCCAAAAAATTCTATATGGTGTTTGTTATATTTCTTTCTAATTTTCTTAAATTTATCTTTCCTTTCTCTAAGCCTCTGCCTTACCCTGTGCATATGGCCTCATACTTTTCAATTGACAACCACTTTACTCTTGCTCTTACAACCTGAAGAGATCCTCAGAGGCCATAGATTATGTTGGATCCAAGAATAAAATCCCACTGGGTAATGCATGTTTATAAGTTCTAAAGTACACTTTATTAGCATATAAATTGAAAATAGCAACTTTGATCAGGTTGTTTAATGAAAAACACCTCTTGGTACAAGTGAAAAACTATTTTCTTAATCCAGGTTGCTTAAAAAACAACAACTACTACTTATGTGATTATTGCAAAAGGTGACAGGAGACAGGAAATCAAAGTGATGGCTGAACCAATCAACCTTTTGAAAAAAATCTTATGTTAACTCTGAGCAGGTAAATAGCTGGATACATGGGTAGACAAAAACCCTACCAATAGTGTTGTTAATGTCAAGGTCTCTTGGGCAATAAAGTCTTCCCTGTGATGAAGTCCATTAGGCAGCAACCTTATTAACCACAGCACACGCAATTAGATCTGGGTGACTACCTCCAAGCTTCTCTTCAGTGACATTGCAACAAATCTTCATTTTTCCAATCGGGAGGGATATGGCTTTGATCAAACCTTATAACTTCAATTTCCCTGGGTTGAAAATATTCCTAAGATACCTTTTTTTGAGAGCCAACATCACATAAACATTCCTTTTTTCTTCTTCTCATGAGTGATATTTTCAGCCTGTACCCAAATGCCATAACTAAAGAATGAGCTACTTCATTAAAAGTTGTCACTGTGGGCTACAATTTTTATAATTATACCACACAAATATTACCCAAAATTTGTAATGAACTATTTAACAATTTTATATGACTGTGTACACTTTTTATTCATTCCTTTCGAGAGTATTTATTAATTCAAACAATAATCACAGTGTAAGTGAAAAGGACATCTTGCCATTATAGGCAACTCAGAGATCAAAAACAAAGGGAAGAAGTGCACATTACTGAATACAAAAAGGTGACGAAGTAAAAGTTATTGGTTTATACATGAGGGTCCTCTACAGTAGCAACATAAAAATCTACCAGCCAAATGAAGTACTATTGTATACTAATCTAAAGAGTTTTTGTGAATAAAAAACAAAAATACATATTTTGAGGAAAAAATATGTAGTATTATTTAAACACTAAAAAGAAAAAATGTTCCAAGTAGTAATGACAGGCAATATTTGTTTTCCATAAAGAGATAGTCATAATACTGCATGGGGATAAGATCTAAGGAAGTCTGAGTATAGAAAATATGACTGCTTTTCTTAACAGATTCATTTTAGAAATCAAAGTGAACGGAATCAAAGGTCCTCAGGAATACTGAATTAGTTTCTTATTGCTGCTCTAACAAATAACTTAAAAATTAAAACTTATTTTCTTAAAATTTAAAGCAATACAAATTGTGACTAAAAACAATATAGATGTATTGTCTTACAGTTCTGGAGATCAGAAATCCAAAAATGGGTCTCATTGGGCTCAAATCACAGTGTGAGCTGAGCTGCTTTACTTTTAGATGATCTAGGGTAGAATTAGTTTCCCTGTCTTTTCCACATTCTAAAGTCTACCTCTGGAGCCCTGGTGGCACAGTGGTTCAAGCACTCAGCGGCTAACCAAAAGGTCAGTAGTTTGGATCCACCAGCCCCTCCTTGGAAATTCTATGAGGCAGTTCTACTCTGTCCTATAGGGTCACTATGAGTCGGAATTACTGCATGATAATGGGTGGGAGGCTGCCTGCATTTCTCAGCTCCTGCCCCATGTTCAAAACCAGTATCTTGGCATCTTCCACTCTCTCTCTCTGTCGCTGATCCTCCTGCCTCCCTCTTTTAAGAGTCCTTGTAATTTCATTGGGCCCACCTGGATAATCCTTAATAATCTTTCCATCTCAATATCCATAATCACATTTGTAAAGTCCTTTTGGTCACAGAAAGTAACAAATTCACAGGTTCCAGGGATTAGGACATGGACGTCTGTTATGGATTGAATTGTTTCCACCAAAAATATGTGTTGTAAAACATAACCCCTATACCTGTGGATGTAATCCCCTTTGGGACCTGAATTCTTTGTTATGTTAATGAGGCCACATCGGTGTAAGGTATGTCTTAAGCCAATCACCTTTGAGATATAAAAACAGCACGCTAGGCCCAGAAGCAAGGAAGCAAATATTGGGGAAGACAGATGTCACACCACATGAAGATGGCTGAGGAACCCAAGAACAAAAGGTAAAAAGAGATAGGGTCTTCCTACAGAGCCGACAGAGACAGAAAGCTTTCTCCTAAAGCCAGCACCTTGAATTCATAATTTTAGCTTCCTAAATTGTGAGAAGATAAATTTTTGTTCATTAAAGCCACCTGCTTGTGGTATTTCTGTTATAGCAGCACTAACAAACTAAGACAGCATCTTTGGGGAGTAATTATTTTGTCTACCACATGCAATGTATGACTAATACATCTAGATGGACACAGCAGGAGGCTATACTGCCTAGAACTAAAAGCTCTATTCAAACATTAAATGGAGTACCAGAAACATTTGCCAGGAAAATTTTTCTGATTAGAATCCTCTCTGTCAGGGCCCATGTTAGGAGATTATTTTTGTCATCAATCCAGTTTTGATTCAATTTGTGTATTACAAAAAAAAGAAAAAAACTTCTTCAAGAGGTCCTTGTACTCCTATGACCTGTCTCCTTATAGAGAAGGTATGACCTTCCACTCAGTTAAGAATATTGATTAGGATCTGCCATGCTCACCACAAAATTTTCCTCTTATCTCCTATTTGACTTGTTTCCTTATAAATCTGATTATAGGCACTAGCACAAGATACCTTCACTTTAGATCCATGATAGAGAACATGACTGTATTTGACCTTATTCCAGTTTCTATCAAAATCCCAGTGGAGAAAAAATTTATTTAGGCTATATTTTTAATACATTATTTTGACCCCTCTTCTAATTGTGGAGCCCTAGCGGTGTAGTGGTTAAGAGCTTGGCTGCTAACCAAAAGGTTGGCGGTTCAAATCCATCAGCCACGCCTTAGAAACCCCATGGGGCAGTTCTACTATATCCTATACGGTTGCTGTGACTTGGAATCAACTTGACAGCAACGGGTTTTGGTTTTTAATCATGTTTGCAATGTTCTGTTGTAATACTGTGCTCTGAACTTTGATTGAAGGTCAGTAAATTAAAAGCTATGTGATTTTTTCCTTATTTGTTATGAAATCGCTCTTGAGGCACTATGTACTGCAAAATCAAAAAGCTGTTGCTATCAGTCGATTCCGACTCATGGCAACCCCTTGTGTGTCAGAGTAGAACTGCGCTCCATAGGCTTTTCAGTGACTGATTTTTTGGAGGTAAATTCCCTGGCCTTTCTTTCAAGGTACCTATAGGTAGACTTGAACATCCAACTTTTCAATTAGCAGTTGACCACATAACCTTTTGCACCACACAGGGACTCCCATGTATGCCGGAGATAGCAAATTCTAAGCTCGGAGTTTGTAAATGTTTTGATGGTCTACCTTTTTATATTAAAAGTAAAATAAACAAGTAAAGAAATAAATATCTTTATAAAGTCAGTGCACCATCCATACCTACAGAGGACCATGATTCCCTGATATCTTAAAGACATCTGCTTCAATTCAAGCACTTGTGCTACTTGGCTGACTCATGAAGGTCTATTTGTCTTTTCCTGACCTTGTCTATTGTATCTCTAAATGTTACTTCTCATTGTGAATTTCTTTCATCTCTTGGGACTACTAAAACATTGTCTTTGCTAAGGAACTAGCTATTTTTTCCTTTATCAGTGTCTTCCAAATGTTGAGAGTATCTTTCAAAAAACGTTAAGCAAGCATATCTAAACATATGTATGTATTTATTTTTAATCAACGCTCTACTAATATATAACGTATATTATAAAGCACAAGCAAAACTGAACGCTAAAATATGCATGAGCTAAAAATATAATTAGAAGTACTATATAGAGCATTCCAAAATGAATTTCATAATTCTAGATATTATCATTGCATTTGTTTATCCATAATGGCTGCTAAGAAGCCCAGACACAGTGGTGATACCCTATGAAAGAGACTTCATTGACTCAATGGTGGCAATTTTTATCTTCTTCCCTTAATCCTCATTTTCCCAAGTTCTTTTTTTAATTTATATCATTTTTCCATTTTGTATACCTTTTCATACCCTTTTTAGGAAAAAAAAAAACGTAATGTATTATAAAATAATTATTCTATGTTTTGGATAGACAGGCAACAAGTCATAGAATATTGGAGTTCAAAGAACAATTAGATAAACACTGTAATTGTGTGGAGAAATAAAATAAATCTTACAATTTTTAAATTATGGTCTCTAGGTCACATTCCTCTCTATGTATCTCACAGCAAACTCAGTATATTTGAATTCTTTCATAGTCTCCAATTGGATTTTTAATCATTAAATTGGTTGATACTCATTGAGTACATTTTTTTTTAATGGGCTCAAATTTGAAAAGACTACAGTTTTTAATTCTTTCCGAAATCTAAAGGAATTACCGAAAGGCTTCCATCGGGGAAACATGATCTGCCCTGCCTACAACTTTCCCAGACCAGGATGTACTCTATTATAATCTTGCCATTTAGTGGTTTTTCACACTAAAAATGCCAAAGCCTTTCCTAGGATGAGAATCACCTGTTGTATTCTCTTCGTGTATGGAAAAGAAAGAAAGAAACCAAACCCATGGCCATTGAGTCAATTTCAACTCATAGTGACACTGAGAACTACCCCATAGGGTTTCCAAGTAGTGGCAGGTGGATTTGAACTGTCAACTTCTGGTTAACAGCTAAGCTCTTAACTGCTACACCACCAGGGCTCCTTTCATGTATGGAAAGAAAGAAAGAGGGAGAGAGAAAGGAAGAGCAGAGGGAAGTAGGAAGGGAGGGAGGGAGGAAGAGAAAGGAAAGGAAAGAAGTTTCCAGAGGAACATGTGGGTATTTCTACCTAAGAACCACTTGAATACAAAGTACCTGACACGATGTCTAAAAAGGTAAAAATTCAGTTTAGTAGAGTTGAAATCCTCATCTTAAATTAAAGCAACTATGTAAATTGGCAGGTTTGCATCTATGGTTTTCATGCATAAACAGCATTCTATTTTTACTTAAGGAGCCCAGGTGGCACAATGGTTAAGTACTCGCCTGCTAATCGAAAGGTCATTGGTTAAGTGGTTAGGACTCACCAGCAGCTCCACGGGAGAAAAGACCTGGTGATCTGCACCCATAAAGATTACAGCCTAGGAAACCCTGTGGGGCAGTACTACTCCGTCATACAGTGTTGCTAATAGTCGGAATCAACTCATCTGAGCACAATTTTCACTCAGTGGGTTTTTTGTTTATAGATCACTTCTACACCTTTAAGCAGCTTTGATTTGGTTGTGCTATATCAAATCCTTAGTTAAATAATAAGTCAGAAGATAAATATATCTACCATAATCACTTTACAAGAGTCGAGATCTTATGAAATGTAAAATGTGATAGTTAATTGCCTTGGAGTAGGTTCTGACCCAGATGATAGTAGTATCAGCTAAGGCCTGATAAAGCTCTAATATAACAGCAATCACAACTGGCTCTTATTTGCCTTTGTAAACCCAGGGGATTATATATTTGTTTATTTGTTTTTCCAGTAACTTGAAATTTGGTCTAGGGATCTATCACAGTAAGCCCTGTGTGAACCTAATACTTAATATAACTGGTGTGATTGATAAAATCAGATATAGATGGAAGTGAATCACAATAAATTTAGTACTGTTATTTTCATTTTCTAATCACTGTCAGAACAGTAAAATATAACCCCACTTACAATGGTAAACAAGGGATACATAAATTGATAAATTTGCATTATGATGCCATTACAAAAATTACTAAAATAATGAAAATTCATTTTCTCTGCTTGAACAAAACTGGTGGTTATATTAAATATGCACCAGGGAACATTTTTAAGCCTTTATGGTGTTTTTTATGCTGCTATACATTCTGGTTTTGAGAGGGAGAATTGCCCTGGAGGAGAAATCCTTCAGAAAGAAGAGAGGGAACACAAGGACTTAGAAAAAAAGTTTGCAACTGCAGAGAATGATTAGTACAAGGAAAAGGAGGAGGAGACATCTGTTGGTGAAATGATTTTTAGAGATAATTAAGTGCATTCATCCAGAAATAACACATACATCGTTTGCAGGCACACATGGCTTTACTAAAAACAAGAGAGACTTTGAAAAGGCCCACAAAAATAATCAGCAGCTTTGATCAGATGTCACCAGAATGTCAACCCTCCCCATGTCCCCACTTCAGCCTCCCTAAACCCCTTTCCCACTCTGTAATCATTTTTATTGCAGAGTATGTATACTGTTTACAGAGGTGTACTTTGTTGGGAAATATTGTCAAAAAATGTAGCTTGGCCCTCAAGTTTCTTAAGCAGCTTAGATTAATATTCCATTTCAATCCCCTGGAATTTAATTGGATTTCTGAGCATCTAGGAAGACCAAATATAAAGAAAATTAGTGTTCCAAATAAATGGTTGCAGATTTTTTTTTTTTTAAGCACAGAAAGAAGCAATTGACCTGGCAGTAATGAATATTTTAAAGACTTATAAAAATTAACCTCAGAAATAAACCTTAAGTTTGACGATTCTTGCCTAGTTAATCATCTTCCGCGATAAAATGTATGCTTCATATTTCTGTATGCGATGCCTACTTGTGCACAGTGTAGGGTACATTGTGCGAACAATCAAGAGACAGGACTTGAAGATGAAAGGAAACAGGCATCAAAGGTTAAGACTTTTATGAGAATTACATGTATCCTTCACCATGAAAAGAACACTGATAAGGTCATGGTTGGTTCTGAAATCTAAATGAACTTGGAAGTTTTATATCAAGAAATGGGTAAATAAATGATAGTAATTTCCCCCATTAATTAAGGTTAACCCTAAAAATAAAAACAATGGCATTTCCACATAACAAATCATTTAATATTTAAAAGTTGCCTAATATATGACCCAGGCTGGCCTTTTGTTCTCCTATCTCAGAACTCCTGCTCATGCTATATCTCTCACCGCTTTCAGCATGTATGGAAATCATAAAGATCCTTCAACAACTAGCCCCAATGTCACCTAATTTGAATTCTGTTTTAGTTAGGATGGTTTCAGCTTTATATCAACCCCCTTCCACAAAATAGAATTGCTTTTTAAATACAGAAAATATACTATCACACATAATGAGAAATCCTGAGGTAGGATATTTCTAGAGTTGATTAATTCATTAACTCAAATCATCAAGGATTCAATTTCTTTCCATCTCTCTAGTCTATCATCCTTAGAGTGCTAACAAACCTCATGATTCCAGGATGGTGTCATTTTCCAGATGTAAAAGGAAGATGGTGCCATTGAAAAGCCAGAAGAAAGGAAAGCGATGCCTTTTCTTCATGTTCCTTTTAGAGAGTGAGGTCAATTTTCCCAGACGTGTCTAGCAGATTCATATTGTATTTGGCTGGATTTCTGTCACATGGCCATTTAAATGCCACTCACTGGAAAGTGGGAATTGAATTATGATTGCATAGCCTTAAATTAATCAAGATCAAATAGCACATGGCTTTCTGATGCCTGGGCAAATAAGGGTTCTATTGGCAAAGACCAAGTCGATATTGGTGGTGTTATTGGATTAGCACCACAGTGACTGCCACAAGCATTTAAAACAAATTCATTATTTATAACACAGCTACTACAATGCTCACTTTTCTTCTTGGACTATACTTATTCCTATGAGTCTCATATTCATTTATAGAATACAAGTGACTTTAAAGAAGAGACCATATTGGAAAACTTTTTAATCTCACATTATACTTGATGTAAGGCTTTAATTATAATACATAATCAATAAAACTCTTTTGAATGAGTGGATAAATTTATAAGGTTTTGTTTGTTTATCTGGCATGTGGTTTGCATTTACACAAGTTATTCTTAGCAGTAACTAAATAGATTGTTTCAAGCGAAAAAAATGCTTCCTAAACTATATTTTTGGAATTCTAGTTCCTGAGAATAAAGGCTTTTAGGTGTAGGAAAGGAAGTAAAATTACAATTTGCTTCTGATAAAAATAATAAAGATATTTTTAGACTACAGCTTTACAAAGTGAAGTATAACAATATAAACAGGCATGAAGCATAGTTAATTTTAATAATCTGTTCTCTAAGGTAAGTCTGTAATAATTTTAAAATAACTACTTTGACGCAATTTGGTACAAATCTTTCCAGAGACAATATAAACACCAAATGTTTGGGCTGACTTTTGAGTTGTGTACAGCTTGTCATTAAACAAAAAAGGAAAATGTGTTTGATATAAAAATGAATCTTACCATTTATGTCAATTCTATTACAAAGAAATTCAAACACGGGTTTTAAAAAAAAATCTGTCACTTCTTTCATTTCCATTTCTACTATCCTACTTCTGGTTGTCTTTTTTCTAACCTTGACTTTTACCTTAGCTGTTCATACTCTACCCACTCCAACTGAACCTACACATTAATCTTTTTAAAGCACAGATCCATTCGCATCAACCTCTGATTTGACATGTGCCGACTACACATTGTCTAGAGAATTGAATACATACTCCTCGGTCTCACAATCAGGTTCTTTATAAAATAGACTCAGCTTGGTTTTTCATCCTTTTCTCTTTTTGTCATTCACAAACAAATTAGTCTCCAGTTCAACTGTACTCTGTTTCCCAAACACAATCTGCACTTTCTCCAACTGTTAATATTCTCACTTTTTCAAAATCCATCTAAATTACTTTAATCATTTCATAAACCTTTCCTTATATTTCTACTGTTATGTAATCTTTCCATCCAATTAACAAACTTTCATTAACATTTCCTTTAAGTCACTCAATAAAATCCCTATTATGTTAGAGGTATTCATGGATATTGCTTTCTCTTTCTCTTTTCTCTACCATTCTATTTCCACATGGCAATATAACCTTCGTCCCCCTCCCGTGATAACTCATATCAAGGCAGAGATTTTATGTTTTAATGCCTTGCTCATTTCTGAAACTCTTTCAGTCACTAAAAAATAGTAGTTACCTAACAAAACTTAAGTTAAAACATTTTGAGACAATATTATGATTTAACTCCCCTTAAGGATATGGAAATGCTTAAGGGAAACACCTAAAAATATTTACAAATTAATCCTGATTCCTTAAATCTTCCTCTGCAAACCATCTGGTCCACAAAAGCATATGCAGCCCGACAAATAGTGAGTTTCAGAGCCTACTAAACTTAAAATATACAGATGCAAAGACAAATATTCAATCAATTACATAGATAAAAGCATGCATTTCGTAATCTTAACATGCTTTCTATTTTAACTCTTAAAATGTATAAGTCATTGAAGACAGTGGTGGAGAACTGAAAACCAGTTGAGTGTTTTTCTCTCTGATTTGTAATATGAAAAATCACATGCATATAATGAAGTACAGAAAATGGAATAACAAACCTTCATATGTCTATCACCCAGTTTCAGCAATTACCTATTCATGACCAAACTTTTCCATATACGTCCCCACCTACTTGTTTCATAATCATATATAATGTTTTTCATTTCCTCTCATCAACTGCCCATTCTATATCTGGCAATTTCTTAACCTCCTAGATACTTAGATAACATTACAGACAGGATATCTTAGAATATCCGTGAGAGTATTTCTGATCTCAGTATTCTAGAGTATCTATATGAGAATATTGAGAGATGTTGAAAGACGCAAATTAAGGAAACTTTGAAGCTCAGCTGACCTCAGTATGTTCTGTGTTGTAGGGAAACATTGAGAGGAAAATGTTGGGTTTTTATTTAGTTGTAAGTATGTAAGAAAACTCTCTGTTAAAAGGAGCCTTGGTGGTGCAATGGTTAAGTACTCTGCTGTTCACCAAAAGATGCGAAGTTCAAACCCACCAGAAGCTCTGCAGGAAAGAAAACTCTGCCGACTTGTTCCCGTAAAGATTACAGCCTAGGAAACCCTATGGGGAAGTTCTACTCTGCCCTATACGGTTCCTATGAGTCAGAATTGGTTCAGTGGAACACAACAGTAACAATATATGTAAAATAGAAAATTGGGAATCTTTTTAAAATTTATCTGACACCAATTATAGTGAAATAATATAAGAAAAAGTCAAGAAGTTCAGGTATGACATAGGCCCAAATAGGTGAGTGGTGATTGGATCTAATAAGAAAATGAATGTCAAAGAATAGAGCTTGATACATTTGCCCTCTCAGTATCAATAAACCAAAAAAACCAAACCCATTGGCATCAAGTCGATTCCGACGCCTAGCAAACCCTGTAAGACAGGGTAGAAGTGCCCCATAGAGTTTGCAATGAGCAGCTGATGGATTCCAACTGCCGACCTTTTCATTAGCAGCCTGAGTTCTTAACCATTGTTGCCACCAGGGCTCCCTCAGTATCAATAAGGTGCTCTTAAAGAAGGAATATTCATACACAACAGACAAAAGGGTCTCAATGGGAGGCAATTCACAAATTGTAAAAGAAGTGAATTATATTTTGGAAAAGGAGACACTGTATAATCTTCTTCATTTCCCATTCATTCTTATATTGTTAATATTGAAAGACTGTTCTAAACTCTGGGGTTAGAGCAATAATATAAAACATATTAATATAAATTTAAATATAAAAGTATTGTAGCTTAAAATACAAAACATAAACAAGATATTCTGGATAAATGGCACTCTAGGCAGAAGCACCACGCCGTCCCTCCACAGCAAAGATCCGAAAAACTAAGCCAAACACAGAAAACAACAATCCTGAAACCTTAAAACATCAAATAAAGAGATAACTCAGCCAAGCACCAAATAGAGTGAGAAAACTGACAGAGAATGGAGAGTGAGGAGAGATTCATGCAGAGGTTCCCTATCAGCTAAAGCAGTGCAGATCCGCCATCTTGGACTCCTATCGGAGACCAGCAAACAGGGGATACGAGAAAGCAGCTTCCAGCAGGAGACAAAACAACTGGTAATTTGCGATATACGCTTTCCCACCCGCCACCCTTCTTCACCCCGTCTCAGCCTCCTCTGCTTCCCACAGACAGAGTCTCCTGTCCAAGAGCACAGGCTGCTTGGATTCCACCCACCCAAATGGGCCGGCTCTCTGAATACCATTTGTTGTCTGTTGGTGTTGCTCTTTTCCACTTCTTTTGATTTCTTCCTTACCTCTCACCACCTCCCCCTCCTTTCGCTCAAATACCTGGCTCTGTGCACCATCTTTGCTTCTTCCTGAGGGGCTGCAGAGCTCTGGTAATTTGTGATATACACTTTTGCACCCCCTACACTTTTGTACCCCCTACACTTTTTCACCCACACTCTGCCTCCTCTGCTTCCTGCAGACACAGTCTCTTGTCCGGGAAGCACCAGCTGCTTGGATTCCACCAGCCCTCACTAGCTGGCACTCTGAGTGCCATTTGTTGGCTGCTGGTGTTGCTTTTTTTCTGCTTCTTTTGAGTTCTTCCTTACCTCTCACCACCTCCCCTTCCTTTCGCTCAAATACCTAGCTCTGTGCGCCATCTTTGCTTCCTCCTGAGGGGCTACGGAGCTTCATTCAAGAGTGGAGCTGCTTCCTGGTCTGGGCTCCAGAGCTGGTGGGATCCTGGGGCTTTTTTTGTTTGTTTCTTTGGAATTGTTTGTTTCTTTTCTTTTCCTTTCCTTTACTTGAGTTGGGAGCCCGTTCTGGCCAGGCAGTGCTGCGTGGCTTGGAACATACAGCCTCGGCTTGCATAGACATACAGAGGGATCCCTAAGGGTGTTTCATTTTTATTTATTTATTTTTTTTCCTTGTTCTTTTTTTGGGGAGGTTTTCTTGTTCTTTTTTTATTAAATTTGTTTTGTTTTCTTTTCCCTCTTTTTCCCTTTTTGGCTTTCTTCATTACTCAGTTTCTCATCACTCTATACCTTCCTTCTCTTTCTGTTCCCTGAATACATGGCGTTGTAGACCTCTATGCCTTCTAGCCAGGCAGTACTGTAACACTTGAGGATAACTTCCCCAGACCAAATAGCCAAACCGGTGGGTGCCTTGGGAACTTTCCTGTTCTTTTCCCTTTCCCGACTTTTATTTATTCATTCTTTTCTTTTCTTTTTCTTTTCTCTTCCCCTTTTTTTTTTCTCCATTTCATAGTCTCTCATCATTCCACTCCAACAGCAAGCTCCCCTACCATTCTTTTTTGTTTGTTTGTATGTTTTTGGCTCCTGTTCCTCTCTCCTCTCTCCCATATCCATCTTAGCCCCACACACAACAATCTCCCCAATACATCCTGCCTACCTGCACTGTATGCTTAAAATCAAACGACAAAGCAGCACAGGCACGGCCTACTGAAAGCTGCCCTGAACTGATTACCAACCCACCCTGTTGGCTGTAGTAAGTGCCACAAACAACCCATCCCAGTAACTCCTCTTCATCTAGACCTGCTGTGCCATACCATATCTGAGTGACTGACCCTGCCAACTGAAGAAGGAGGTGAAAAGTATTGTGCCCACAGACAAGCAAACAACAAAGAACACACAGCCCACCTCCTCAGACATAGCCAAATTAAAAAAAAAAAAGAAGATGTAACAAACAAATCTACAATCAATAAGTGAGAAAAATAACTACTGAATGCCCCGAAGACAGCAGACAGTATCAACACATTTACAAAAACAGGACAGGATGGTTCCAGTAGGCATCCAAAATAAAACACCGGATGACTTTCCAGTGGAAGAAAAGGCACTAGAAGTACCTGAAAGGGAATTCAAATCTCTAATACTCAGAATTCTCCAAGAGCTGAAGCAAAAAGCAGACAAAAATGAGGAAAAAATATACAAATTCATGGAAAATACAGACAAAACATTGAGAGAATTCAGGAAAATAATGCTGGAACAAAATGTTAAAATAAATTCAAAACTAGAAATTATACAAAGACAACAATTAGAAATCCAAAAGATAAACAACAAGATTTCAGAAATAGATGGTGTCCTAGAAGGGCTGAGAAGCAGATTTGAAACAGTGGAAGACAGGATCATTGGAATTGAAGACAAACACTTGGATACAACTCTCTTTCAGGAAAACTCAGAAAAAACAACAAAGAAATATCAAGAAACCCTGAGAGTTATGTGGGATACAGTCAAAAGCAAAAATTTACGAGTGACTGAGGGGCAAGATGGCGCTCTAGGCAGAAACACCACGCCGTCCCTCCACAGCAAAGATCCGAAAAACTAAGCCTAACAGAGAATCAACAATCCTGAAACCCTAGAACACCAAATGAAGAGATAAAGAACTCAGCCAAACACCAAACGGAGTGAGAATACTAAAAGAGAACGGAGAGCGAGGAGAGACTCAGGCAGAGATTCCTTACCAGCTAACGCAGCGCGGATCCACCATCTTGGATTCCTATCGGAGACCAGCAAATGGGAGAGCAGCCTTGCAGAGCATCTGGTCGGAGACAGAACGACCGGTAAACTGCGGTGCGCGCTCTCCCACCACCCACCCCTCTCCGCCTCAGCTGGGGATCCCCTGCTTTCCGTGGCCAGGGTCTCTGGGCTGGGGGGTGCTGGTGCTTGGATTCCACGCGCCTGGGCTGGCGGCTTTCTGGGAGCCGTTTGCTGGCAGCTAGCGAACCTTTCTCTGCCGCCTCCCCCTCCTTTTGCCTGGGTGCCTGGTTCCGAGTGCCGTCTCTGCTCTCTCCTGCAGGGCTGTAGGGCTGCGTGCGGGCGTGTGGCTGTTTCTGGGTCTGGGCTCCCGCGTGGGTGGGATCCCGGGGCCTTTGTTCGTTCACCCCTCTGCTTTCCGTGGCCGGGGTCCCTGGGCGGGGGGGCGCCGGTGCTTGGGTTCCGCGCGCCCGGGCTGGGGGCTTTCTGGGAGCCGTTTGCTGGCACCTAGCGGACCTTTTTCTGCCGCCTCCCCCTCCTTTTGCCTGGGTGCCTGGGTCCGGGTGCTGTCTCTGCTCTCTCCTGCGGGGCTGTGGAGCTGCGTGCAGGCGTGTGGCTGTTTCTGGGTCTGGGCTCCCGCGTGGGTGGGATCCCGGGGCCTTTGTTCGTTCACCCCTCTGCTTTCCGTGGCCGGGGTCCCTGGGCGGGGGGGCGCCGGTGCTTGGGTTCCGCGCGCCCGGGCTGGGGGCTTTCTGGGAGCCGTTTGCTGGCACCTAGCGGACCTTTTTCTGCCGCCTCCCCCTCCTTTTGCCTGGGTGCCTGGTTCCGAGGGCCGTCTCTGCTCTCTCCTGCGGGGCTGTAGGGCTGCGTTCGGGCGTGTGGCTGTTTCCAGGTCTGGGCTCCCGCACGGGTGGGATCCTGGGGCCTTTGTTCGTTGGCCCCTCTGCTTCCCGTGGCCACGGTCACTTAACCCCGAGACTATCGGCTTCTTGGAATTCGCGCCCCTGAGTGGGGGCTCTCTGGGTCCCATTTGTAGGCACTGACTGCTGGTGTTGCCCTTTTTTTTTTTTTTTTCTCAATTTTATTTTTCTTCCTTTTTGGATTAGTTTTGTCATATTTTACCTCGTTTTCTCTTTTGTCTTTCTTCATTGCTTAATTTCTTGTCCCTCTATCTCTTCCTTCTCTTTCTGATCCCTGAATACCAGGCGATGTATGCCTCTGTACCTTCTGGCCAGGCTGAGCTGTGAAAATTGAGACCGACTCCCCCAGACCTCATAGCTGCATCGGTGCGATCCCTGGGAACTTTGCAGTTTTTTAACTTTTCTGATTTTCATTTGGTCATTCTTTCCTTTTCTTTCCCTTCCCCCTTCTGGTTTCCTCCATCCCATAGTCTCTCATCTGTACATTCCAACGACAAACTCCCCTAGCATTCTTTTATGTTTGTACGCTTTTTGCTCCTCCTCCTCTCTCCTCTCTCCCATATCCAGCTTAGCTTCACACATAACCATCTTCCCGCTGCACCCTACCTACCTGCAACGTGCACTAGACATCACATCACCAAGCGGTGCGGGCACGCCCTATTGGAACCTGCCCAGCACTGACTACCGACCGTCCTGGTTGCTGCGGTGAGTGCCACAAGCAACCCATCCCAGTGGCTCCTCCTCAAATAGATCTGCCCAGCTGTACCACAAGAACGAAAAAAAAAAAAAAAAATCTACAATCAATAAACGAGAGAAATATCTACTGAATGCCCCGAAAACAGCAAACAATATCAAAACATTTACAAAAACAAGACAAGATGGCTCCAATAGGCGTCCAAATTAAAACACCAGATAACTCTCCTGTGGAAGAAAATGCACTAGAAGTACCTAAGACGGAACTCAAATCACTAATACTCGGAATTTTCCAAGAACTGAGGCAAAAAGCTGACAAACATGAGGAAAAAATAGACAAATTTATGGAAAATACAGACAAAAAATTGGAAGAATTCAGGAAGATGATGCAAGAACAAAATGCCAAAATAAATTCACAACTCGAAATTATACAAAAACAACAATTAGAAATCCAAAAGATAAACAACAAGATTTCAGAAATGGACGGTGTCATAGAAGGGCTGAGAAGTAGATTTAAAACCATGGAAGACAGGATCAGTGGAACTGAAGACAAACACTTGGATACAACTCTGTTTCAGGAAAACTCAGAAAAAAGAACAAAGAAAAATGAAGAGACCCTGAGAGTTATGTGGGACACAATTAAAAGCAAAAACTTACGAGTGATTGGCATACCAGAACAGGGGAAGAAAACAGAAAACACAGAGAGGATCATTGAGGAACTGCTGACAGAAAACTTTCCCAATATCATGAAAGATGAAAAGCTGGTCATCCAAGAAGCTCAACGAACCCCATATAGAATAGACCCCAAAAGAAAATCACCAAGACATATCATATTCACACTCGCTAAAACTAAAGACAAACAAAGAATCCTGAGAGCAGCTCGGGAAAAACAAGAAGTCACATACAGAGGAGAAACAATAAGACTAAGCTCAGATTATTCAGCAGAAACCATGCAGGCAAGAAGGCAATGGGATGACATATATAAAATCTTGAAAGAAAAAAATTGTCAGCCAAGAATAATATATCCTGCAAAACTCTCATTCAGATTTGATGGTGAAATTAGGTCATTTCCAGATAAACAGAAACTAAAGGAATATGCAAAAGTCAAACCAAACTTACAAGAATTATTAAAGGGAGTTCTTCGATCTGAGGACAAACAGCTTAAGCCCTCAGGCAGGACCTAGGACCTAGGATGCAGGTTCACATGAACCAGATACCATTCTAGGAACTGAACTACAGACGACTTTCCAAAAACAAAAGATATACAACAGGGAATCAGAGAAATCAATCAAAGGATGACAACAACATCAAAACAATGAAAGAGGGAACAAACGGCATAGGTATAGAACCTTCTAAAGGAGAAGAAGGCAAGGCGATACCAAGTAACGGTAGACTGCTTCAAAATTATAAAGATAAGGGTAAAATTCATGGTAACCACAAAAAAAGTTAACAAACCAACTCATAAAAATAAAGACGAAAAACATAAAGTCTCCACAAAAACAAAACCTACAAAAACAAAAGAAATGAACACAAAATCCACAAACAAAAGGAACTCAGCACAAGAGAGTAAGAAGAACAAAGAAAACTTCAGCATCACAAAAAAAAGCACTACAAAATGACAGCAACAAACTCACATCTATCAATAATTACACTGAACGTAAATGGACTCAATGCACCCATAAAGCGACGGAGAGTGGCAGAATGGATAAGAAAACAGGATCCATCTATTTGCTGTCTACAAGAGACACATCTTAGAAACAAAGATGTGAATTTATTAAAAATCAAAGGTTGGAAAAAAATATATCAAGCTAACAACTATCAAAAAAGAGCAGGAGTGGCAATTCTAATCTCAGACAAAATAGACTTTAAAACAAAATCTACCATAAAAGACAAAGAAGGACACTATATAATGATTAAGGGGATGATCCATCATGAAGACGTAACCATAATAAATATCTATGCACCCAATGACAGGGCTCCAAAATACATAAAAAAAACTCTAACAGCACTGAAAAGAGAAATTGACAGTTCCACAATAATAGTAGGAGACTTCAACACACCACTCTCAGTAAAGGACAGAACAACTAAAAAGAAACTTAGCAAAGATACAGAAGACCTAAAGGACACAATCAGCCAACTGGACCTCATAGACATATATAGAACACTCCATCCAACCGCTGCAAAGTACACATTCTTTTCCAATGCACATGGAACGTTCTCCAGAATAGACCACATATTAGGCCACAGAGCAATCCTCAACAAGATCCAAAATGCTGAGATAATTCACAGTATCTTCTCTGACCACAATGCCATCAAGGTAGAAATTAACTCTAGAAAGAGCAAGGAAAAAAAATCAAACACATGGAAACTGAATAATAATCTTCTTACACATCAATGGGTAATAGAAGAAATCAGAGATGGAATTAAAAAATTCCTAGAATCAAATGAAAATGAAAACACATCATACCAAAACCTTTGGGACACAGCAAAGGCAGTCCTCAGAGGACAATTTATAGCAATAGATGCACATATCAAAAAAGAAGAAAGGGACAAAATCAAAACATTAACTACAGAACTCAAACAAATAGAAAGAGAACAACAAAAAAAGCCTACAACCACCGGAAGAAAGGAAATAGTAAAGATCAGAGCAGAAATCAATGAAATAGAGAACAGAAAAACAATAGAAAGAATCAACAAAACCAAAAGTTGGTTCTTTGAAAGAATCAACAAAATCGACAAACCACTGGCCAGACTGACAAAAGAAAAACAGCAGAGGGCACAAATAACCCAAATAAGAAATGAAATGGGGGACATTACAACAGACCCAACTGAAATAAAAAGGATTATAACAGAATATTATGAAAAACTATATTCCAACAAATTTGAAAACCTAGAGGAAATGGATAAATTTCTAGAAACATACGGCCTACCCAAACTACAACAAAGTGATATTGAAAATCTGAACAGACCCATAACAAGAGAAGAGATTGAAAAGGTAATAAAAAAACTCCCAACCAAAAAAAGCCCTGGCCCAGATGGCTTCACTCGAGAATTCTACAAAACATTTACAGAAGAGCTCGTACCAGTTCTACTCAAGTTATTTCAGAGCATAGAAGAGGAAGCAACACTTCCAAATTCATTCTATGAAGCTAGCATAACGCTGATACCAAAACCAGGCAAAGACATCACAAAAAAAGAAAATTACAGACCAATATCTCTCATGAATATAGATGCAAAAATTCTGAACAAAATTTTAGCCAATAGAATTCAGTATCATATCAAAAAAATAATACACCACGACCAAGTAGGATTCATACCAGGTATGCAAGGATGGTTTAACATTAGAAAATCCATCAACGTAATCCACCACATAAATAAAAGGAAAGAAAAAAATTACATGATTATCTCAATTGATGCAGAAAAGGCATTTGACAAAGTCCAACACCCATTCCTGATAAAAGCTCTCAATAAAATAGGTATAGAAGGGAAATTTCTCAACATCATAAAGGGCATCTATGCAAAACCAACAGCCAAAATCATTCTTAATGGAGAAAGGCTGAAAACATTCCCCCTGAAAACAGGAACAAGACAAGGATGCCCTTTATCACCACTCCTATTTAACATTGTGCTGGAAGTTCTCGCTAGAGCAGTAAGGCAAGAAAAAGAAATAAAGGGCATCCAAATTGGTAATGAAGAAGTTAAACTCTCCCTGTTTGCAGATGATATGATACTATACATAGAAAACCCTAAAGACTCCACGAGAAATTTACTGGAACTAATAGAAAGATTCAGCAGAGTAGCAGGATACAAGATAAACATTCAAAAATCAGTTGGATTCCTATACACCAGTAAAGAGAACGATGAAAAGGAAATCAGGAAATCAATACCATTTTCAATAGCCCCTAAAAAGATAAAATACTTGGGAATAAATCTGACCAGGAATATAAAAGACCTAT
This sequence comes from Dugong dugon, assembly GCA_030035585.1. Classification (NCBI taxonomy): domain Eukaryota; kingdom Metazoa; phylum Chordata; class Mammalia; order Sirenia; family Dugongidae; genus Dugong; species Dugong dugon. Next base: position 42,274,921 of record CM057477.1, on the reverse strand, counting down.
ACAAAGAAAACTACAAAACACTGCTGCATGAAACCCAAAGGGATCTACATAAATGGAAAAACTTACCATGCTCATGGATAGGCAGACTCAACATTGTGAAAATGGCAATTCTACCTAAAGCAATTTACAAATACAATGCAATTCCGATACAAATACCAACAACATTCTTCAAAGAGATGGAAAAACTAATTATTAACTTTATATGGAAAGGGAAGAAACCCCGAATAAGTGGAGCACTACTGAAGAAGAGGAATAGAGTTGGAGGACTCACACTACCTGACTTGAGAACCTACTATACAGCTACAGTACTCAAAACAGCCTGGTACTGGTACAACAACAGAGACATTGACCAATGGAACAGAATTGAGAACTCAGATGTAAATCCATCCACCTACGGTCACCTGATTTTTGACAAGGGCCCAAAATACATCAAATGGGGAAAAGACAGTCTTTTTAACAAATGGTGCTGGCAAAACTGGATATCCATTTGTAGAAAAATGAAACAGGACCCATACCTCACACCATATACAAAAACTACTTCAAAATGGATCAAAGACCTGAATATAAAGCCTCAAACTATAAAATTCATAGAAGAAAAAATAGGACCAACACTTCAGACCTTAATACATGGCATTAACAGGATACAAACCATAAACATCAACACAAAAAACCCAACAGATAAACTAGATAATTGGGATCTTCTAAAAATCAAACATCTATGCTCTTCAAAAGATTTCACCAAAAGAGTTAAAAGAGAACCTACAGACTGGGAAAAAATTTTTGGACAGTACAAGTCAGACAAAGGTCTAATCTCCATAATCTACAAGAAAATCCAACACCTCTACAACAAAAAGACAACCAATCCTATCAAAAAATGGGCAAAGGAAATGAACAGACACTTCACCAAGGAAGACATTCAAATGGCCAACAGACACATGAGGAAATGCTCGTGATCACTAGCCATTAGAGAAATGCAAATTAAAACCACAATGAGATACCATCTCACCCCGGCATTACTGGCACGAATCAAAAACACTGGAAATAACAAATGTTGGAGGGGCTGCGGGGAGACGGGAACTCTTATACACTGCTGGTGGGAATGCAAAATGATACAGCCATTTTGGAAAATGATATGGCGTTTCCTCAGAAAGCTAGAAATAGACGTACCATTCGATCCAGCAATCCCACTCCTAGGAATATATCCTAGAGAAATAAGAGTCATCACTCGAATAGACATATGCACACCTATGTTCATGGCAGCATTATTCACAATAGCAAAACGATGGAAACAACCTCGATGTCCATCAACAGACGAATGGATACACAAACTATGGTACATACACACAATGGAGTACTATGCAACGAGAAAGAACAATGAATCGGTGAACCATCTCATAACATGGATGAAACTGGAGGACATTATGCTGAGTGAAATAAGTCAATCACAAAAGGACAAATATTGTATGAGACCTCTATTGTAAAAACCCATGAAAAAATTCACATGCAAAATGTAACAATCCTTGTTGGTTACCAGGGATGGGAGGGGGGGGGGAATACTAAATAGATAATAGGTAAGTGGTAACTTGGGTGAGAGATGAGATAGTACATAGTACAGGGGAAACTAACACAACCTGCACAAAGAAAGGTCATGGAGGCCCTATAGACACATCCAAACCCCCCGAGGGACTGAGTTGTTGGACGGAGGGCTCTGGGGACCATGATCTCGGGGAACATCTAGCTCAATTGGCATGACACTACTTATAAAGATAATGCTCTACATTCTACCTTGGTGAGTAGTGTCTGGGGTCTTAAAAGCCTATGAGCGGCCATCTAAGATACTCCACTGATCTCATCCCTTCGGGAACAAGGGAGAACGAAGAGAACAGGATACAAGGAAAAGATTAGTCCGAAGGACTAATGGTCCACAGCTACCAAGGCCTCCACGGGACTGAGCCCAGTACAGCTGGATGGTGCCCGGCTACCACCAATGACTCCTCTGACCAGGATCACAACAGAGGGTTCTGGGCAGAGCTGGAGTAGGATGTAGAGCATAATTTTAACTCCCAAAAAAAAAAAAAAAAAAAAAAGAAGACCAGATATACTGGCCTAAAGAATACTAGAGAAACCTCGAGAGTGTGGCCCCCAGACACCCTTTCAGCTCAGAGGGGAAGTTACCTTCAAGGTTCGATGTTAAGCCTGGGAATGGACACCCCAGTAAAACTAAATGGGACTAACGATGTACAGGAGTCCGGTGACAAGGGCCAGAAGGCAGAGGGAGAGTAGGAAACTGATGATAAGGAACACAAATTGAATAAGGACACTGTCGATGTATTGTGAGATTGTTGACCACTGCTATAGGGCAACATTTGTAGTAACTATTAAATGGGAGGCTGTTTTGTCCTGTAAGCCTTCATCTTGGGCGAGAATGGCAGCACAATTGGAAGAGCATAGTCAATATCACTTAAATGTGTAAGTAAAAAGTTTTGAAATGGTGTTTAAATAAAATAAAAATAAATAAATAAATAAATAAATAAATAAACAAATGAGACTAAAGAGGTACAATAGTCCACTGACAAGGTCCAGAAGACAGAAGGGGACAAGGAAGCCCCCTGGTGATAGGGAACACAAGGTGGAGTAAGGATATTCTTGATGTGCTGTGAGATTGTTAACCATTGTCATAGGGCAACATGTGTAGTAACTGTTAAATGAAAAACTATTTTTTCTGTAAGCCTTCATCTTAAGTGAGAATAACAGCACAGTTGGAAGAGCGTAGTCAATGTCACTGAACTGTGAATGTAGAAATTTTTGAAACGGTGTATCTTTGGCCATCTGTAATTTTCATCAAAAAAAAAGGTTGAGAATTTAGAGGCTTAATACGTTGTGGGGTTGTTAACCAATGTCAAAAAACAACATGTGTACTACTATTTCATGAGAAACTATTTGCTCTGTAAGCTTTCACCTGAAGTACAATAAAATATATATTAAAAAAAAAAAAAAATTTACAAGTGATTGGAGTTCCAGAACAGGGGGAGAAAACAGAAAACACAGAGAGGATCGTTGAAGAACTGCCGACAGAAAACTTCCCCAATATCATGAAAGATGAAAAGCTGGCCATCCAAGAAGCTCAACGAACCCCGTATATGATAGACCCCAAAAGAAAATCACCAACGTATATCATAATCACACTCGCCAAAACCAAAGACAAACAAAGAATCCTAAGAGGAGCTCGTGAAAAACAAGAAGTCACATACAGAGGAGAAAAGGTACGACTAAGCTCAGATTATTTGGTAGAAACCATGCAGGCAAGAAGGCAATAGGATGACATAGACAAAATCTTGAAAGAAAAAAATTGCCAGCCAAGAATAATATATCCTGCAAAACTCTTATTCAAATATGATGGTGAAATTAGGTCATTTCCAGATAAACAGAAATTAAGGGAATATGTAAAAGTCAAACCAAACTTACAAGAATTATTAAAGGGAGTTTTTCGATCTGAGAACAAACACCTTCAGCCCACAGGCAGAATCTAGGATGCAGGATCGTACCAGCCAGATACCAGTCTAAGAAATGAAGTCTCGAGGGCTATCCAAAACCAAAAGAAATACAACAGGGAATCAGAGCAGTTAATCAGTAAATGACAAAAACATCAAAACAATAAAAGAAGGAATAAACGACATAGGTATAAAACCTTCTAATGGAGAGGAAGGCAAGGTGATACCAAGTAATGGTAGACTGCTTCAAACTTAGAAAGATAAGGGTAAAATTCATGGTAACCACAAAGGAAGTTACCAAACAGACTCATAAAAATAAAGATGAAAAACATAAATTCTCAGCAAAAACAAAACCTACAAAAACAAAAGAAAAGAAAAAGAAATCCACAAACAAAAGTAACTCAGTAGAGGAGAGTAAGAAGAACAAAGAAAACATCAGCACCACAAAAAAAAGCCCTATAAAATGACAGCAACAAACTCACATCTATCAATGATTACACTGAATGTAAATGGACTCACTGCACCCATGAAGAGATGCAGAGTGACAGAATGGATAAAAAAACAGGATCCATCAATTTGCTGTCTGTAAGAAACACACCTTAGAAAGAAAGATGTGAATTTATTAAAAGTCAAAGGTTGGAAAAAAATATATCAAGCTAACAACTACCAAAAAAGAGCAGGAGTGGCAATTCTAATCTCAGATAAAATAGACATTAAAACAAAATCTACCATAAAAGACAAAGAAGGACACTATATAATGACTAAGGGGACGATCCATCATGAAGACATAACCAAAATAAACATCTACATACCCAATGACAGGGCTCCAAAATATATAAAACAAACTCTAACAACACTGAAAAGAGAAATTGACAGTTCCACAATAAGAGTAGGAGACTTGAACACCACTCTCAGTAAAGGACAGAACAACTAAGAAGAAACTCAGCAAAGATACAGAAGACCTAAAGGGCACAGTCAGCCACCTTGACCTCATAGACATTTATAGAAAACTCCATCCAACAGCTGAAAAGTACACATTCTTTTCCAATGCACATGGAACGTTCTCCAGAATAGACCACATCTTAGGCCACAGAGCAATCCTCAACAAGATCCAAAATGCTGAGATAATTCACAGTATCTTCTCTGACCACAATGCCATCAAGGTAGAAATTAACACTAGAAAGAGCAAGGGAAAAAAATCAATTACATGGAAACGGAATAATACCCTGCTTACACATCAATGGGTCATAGAAGAAATCAGAGATGGAATCAAAAAATTCCTAGAATCAAATGAGAATGAAAACACATCCTACCAAAACCTTAGGGACACAGCAAAGGCAGTCCTCAGAGAACAATTTATAGCAATAGATGCACATATCAAAAAAGAAAAAAGGGACAAAATCAAAACATTAACTACAGAACTCAAACAAATACAAAGAGAACAGCAAAGAAAGCCCACAGCCACCGGAAGAAAGGAAATAGTAAAGATCAGAGCAGAAAGAAATGAAATAGAGAACAGAAAACAATAGAAAGAATCAACAAAACCAAAAGTTGGTTCTTTGAAAGAATCCACAAAATTGATAAACCACTGGCCAAGCTGACAAAAGAAAAACAGGAGAGGATGCAAATAACCCAAATAAGAAATGAAATGGGGGAAATTACAACAGACCCAACTGAAATAAAAAGGATTATAACAAAATATTATGAAAAACTATACTCCAAGAAACTTGAAAACCAAGAGGAAATGGATAAATTTCTAGAACCACACTACCTACCCAGACTACAACAAAGTGATGTTGAAAATCTGAACAGACCCATAACAAGAGAAGAGATTGAAAAGGTAATTAAAAAACTCCCAACCAAAAAAAGCCCTGCCCAGATGCCTTCACTGGAGAATTCTACAAAACATTTACAGAAGAGCTTGTACCAGTACTACTCAAGCTATTTCAGAGCATAGAAAAGGAAGCAACACTTCCAAATTCATTTTATGAAGCCAGCATGATGCTGATATCAAAACCAGGCAAAAACGTCACAAAAAAAGAAAATTACAGACAAATATGTCTCATGAATATAGATGCAAAAATTCTGAACAAAATTCTAGCCAATAGAATTCAGCATCATATCAAAAAAATACACAATGACCAAGTAGGACTCATACCAGGTATGCAAGGATGGTTCAAGATTAAAAAATCAATCAACGTAATTCACCACATAAATAAGAGGAAAGAAAAAGATCACATGATCATCTCAATTGACACAGAAAAGGCATTTGACAAAGTCCAACACCCATTCCTGATAAAAACTCTCAATAAAATAGGTATAGAAGGGAAATTTCTCAACATCATAAAGGGCATCTATGCAAAACCAATGGCCAGCATCATTCTTAATGGAAAAAGGCTGAAAACATTCCCCTTGAAAACAGGACAAGACAAGTATGCCCTTTATCACCACTCCTATTTAACATTGTGCTGGAAGTTCTAGCTAGAGCAATAAGGCAAGAAAAAGAAATAAAGGGCATCCAAATTGGTAATGAAGAAGTTAAACTTTCCCTGTTTGCAGATGATATGATACTATACATACTAAAGACTCCATGAGAAATCTACTGGAACTAATAGAAAGATTCAGCAGAGTAGCAGGATACAAGACATACATACAAAATCAGTTAAATTCCTATACACCTATAAGGGGAATGATGAAAAGGAAATTAGGAAAACAATACCATTTATAATAGCCCCTCAAAAGATAAAATACATAGGAATAAACCTGACCAGGGATGTAAAACACCTATACAGAGAAAACTACAAAACACTACTGCAAGAAACCCAAAGGGATCTACATAAATGGAAAAACATAACCATGCTCATGGATAGGCAGACTCAACATTGTGAAAATGACAATTCTACCCAAGGCAATTTACAAATACAATGCAATCCCAATCCAAATACCAACAACATTCTCCAAAGAGATGGAAAAACTAGTCATTAACTTTATATGGAAAGGGAAGAAGCCACAAATAAGTAAAGCACTACTAAAGAAGAAGAATAAAGTTGGAGGACTCACACTACCTGACTTCAGAACCTACTATACAGCTACAGTAGTCAAAACAGCCTGGTACTGGTATGACAGATACATTGACCAATGGCACAGAATTGAGAACCCAGATGTAAATCCATCCATCTACGGTCACCTGATCTTCGACAAGCACCCAAAGTCCATCAAATGGGGAAAAGACAGTCTTTTCAACAAACTGTGCTGGCACAACTTGCCATCCATCCGCAAAAAAATGAAACAGGACCCATAATTCACCCCGTGTACAAAAACTACTTCAAAATGGATCAAAGACCTGAATATAAAGCCTAAAAGTATAAAGTTCATAGAAGAAAAAATAGGACTAACACTACAGGCCTTAATACATGGCATTAACAGGATACAAACAGTAACCATCAATGCACAAACCCCAAAAGATAAGCTAGACAACAGGGATCTTCTAAAAATCAAACACCTATGCTCTTCAAAAGACTTCACCAAAAGAGTAAAAAGAGAACCTCCAGACTGGGAAAAAATTGTTGGACAGTACAAGTCAGACAATGGTCCTATCTCCATAATCTACAAGAAAATCCAACACCTTTGCAACAAAAAGACAAATAATCCTATTAAAAAATGGGCAAAGGAAATGAACAGACACTTCACCAAAGAAGACATCCAAATGGCCAACAGACACATGAGGAAATGCTCACGATCACTAGCCATTAGAGAAATGCACATTAAAACCACAATGAGATACCATCTCACCCCGGCATTACTGGTACGAATCAAAAACACTGGAAATAACAAATATTGGAGGGGCTGCGGGGAGATCAGAACTCTTATGCACTGCTGGTGGGAATGCAAAATGATACAACCATTTTGGAAAATGATATGGCGCTTCCTCAGAAAGCTAGAAATAGATATACCATTCGATCCAGCAATCCTGCTCCTAGGAATATATCCTGCAGAAATAAGAGTCGTCACTCGAATAGACATATGCACACTTATGTTCATGGCAGCATTGTTCACAATAGCAAAACAATGGAAACAACCTGGATGCCCATCAACAGAAGAATTGATAAACACACTATGGTACATACACACAATGGAGTACTATGCAACGAGAAAGAACAATGATGAATCTGTGAAGCATCTCATAACATGGATGAAACTGGAGGACATTATGCTAGTGAAATAAGTCAATTACAAAAGGACAAATATTGTATGAGACCTCTATTGTAAAAACCCATGAAAAAGTTCACACACAAAATTTAACAATCATTGTTGGCTACCAGGGATGGGAGGGGTGGGGGGAAAATACTAAATAGGCAATAGATAAGTGGTATCTTGGGTGAAGGGTGAGACAGTACACAATATAGGGGAAACTAGCACAACCTGTACAAGGAAAGGTCATGGAAGCCCCATAGACACATCCAAACTCCCTGAGGGACTGAATTGCTGGGCGGAGGGCTGTGGGGTCCATGGTCTCAGGGAACATCTAGCTCAACTGGCATGACACAGCTTATAAAAACAATACACTACATTCTACCTTGGTGAGTAGCTTCTGGGGTTTTAAAAGCCTGTGAGCGGTCATCTAAGATACTCCACTGGTCTCATCCCTTCAGGAGCAAGGGAGAATGAAGAGAACAGGATACAAGGAAAAGATTAGTCCAAAGGACTAATGGTCCACAGCTACCAAGGCCTCCAGCAGACTGAGTCCAGTACAGCTAGATGGTGCCCAGCTACCACCACTGACTGCTTTGACCAGGATCACAACAGAGTTTCCTGGATAGAGCTGGAGAAGGATGTAGAACATAATTCTAACTCACAAAAAAAAGAACAGATTTACTGGCCTAAAGGAGACTGGAGAAACCCTGAGAGTATGGCCCCCAGACACCCTTTTAGCTTAGTGGTGAAGTTATCTCAAAGGTTCACCGTTCAAGTTGAAGCTGAAGAAACTTAGAACAACAGAGAACCAAAGTATGACCTTGAGTATACCTCACCTGAATTTAGAGACCATCTCAAGAATTGATTTGATGCATTCAACACTAATCACTGAAGACAAGAGCAGTTATGTGACGACACAAATGCCGTCATACATGAAAAAAGCAAGGGGTCATTAAAAAGACAGGGAAGAAAGAAAAGAAAAAAAAATAGATGTCAGAAGAGACTCTGCAACTTGCCCTTGAACATAGAGTAGCTAAAATGAACAGAAGAAATGATGAAGTAAGAGAGCTGAAAGAAGATTTGAAAGGGCAGCTCAAGAAGACAAAATAAAGTATTATAAGGATACGCGCAAAGACCTGGAGTTAGAAAACCAAAAGGGAAAAACACACTTGGCATTTCTGAAGCTGAAATAACTGAAGAAAAAATTCATGTCTCAAGTTGCAATTTTGAAGCTTATATGGGGAAGATATTAAACAATGCAGGAAGCATCGAAAGAAGATGGAAGGAGTAGAGAGTCACCGTACCAAAAATAACTGGTCATTGTTCAATCATTTCAGGAGGTAGCATATGATTAAGAACCAATGGTACTGAAGGAGGAAGTCCAAGCTGCTCTGAAGGCAATGTCGAAAAACAAGGCTTCAGGAACTGACAGAATACCAATTGAGATGTTTCAACAAACGGATGCAGCGCTGGAAGTGCTCACTTGTCTATGCTAAGAAATCTGGAAGACAGCTACCCGGCCAACTGACTGGAAGAGATCCATATTTATGCCTATCCTAAAAAAAAGTGATCCAACAGAATGCGGAAATTATTGAACAATATCAATATCACACACAAGTAAAATTTTACTGAAGATCATTCAAAAGCAATTTCAGCAGTACATTGACAGGGAACTACCAGAAATTCAAGCCAGATTCAGAAAAGGACTTGGAACTAGGGATATCATTGCAAATGTCAGATGGATCTTAATTGTGCTCATGCAGAACGTGTACATAGACCAAGAGGAAGCCGTTTGAACAGAACAAGGGGATGTTGGGTGGTTTAAAGTTAGAAAAGGTGTGTGTCAGGGCTGTATCCTTTCCCCATACTTATTCGATCTGTATGCTGAACAAATAATCTGAGATGTTGGACTATATGAAGAAGAATGGGGCATCAGGATTGAAGGGAGACTCTTTAACTACCTGTGTTAATGCAGATGACACAACCTTGCTTGGTGAAAGTGAAGAGGACGTGAAGCACTTTCTGATGAAGATCAAAGACCACAGCCTTCCATATAGATTATACTTCAACATGAAGAAAACAAAAATCGTCACAACTAGACCAATAAGCAACATCATGATAAATCGATAAAAGATTGAAGTTGTCAAGGGTTTCATTTTACTTGGATCCACAATCAAAGCCCATGGAAGCAAAAGTTAAGAAATCAAAGGACACATTGCATTGGGCAAATCTGCTGCAAAAGATCTCTTTAAAGTGTTAAAAAGCAAAGATGTCACTTTAAGGACTAAGATGTACCTGACTCAAGCCATAGTGTTTTCAGTAGCCTTATAAGAATGGGAAAGCTTGACAATGAATAAGGAAGACTGAAGAAGAATTGATGCCTTTGAATTATGGTGCCGGTGAAGAATATTAAATATACCATAGACTACCAAAAGAAGGAACAAATCTATCTCTTGGAAGAAGTATAGCCAGAATGCTCCTTAGAAGCTAGGATGGCAAAACTTTGTCTGACTTACTTTGGACATGTTATCAGGAGGGACCAGACTCTGAAAAAGGACATCATGCTTGGTCAAGTAGAGGATCAGGGAAAAAAGAGGAAGACCCTCAACTAGATGGATTGACACAGTGGCTGTAACAATGGACTCAAGCATAACAACAATTTTAAGGATAGTGCAGGACCAGGCAGTGTTTTGCTCTATTGTATGTGGGGTCACTATGAGTCAGAACTGACACGATGGTACTTAACAACAACAACAACAAACAATAGCCTCTCTGAGGAAGTAAATTTTAAACAAGATCTAAATAAAGAAATGGAGTGAGCCACACCAATTTCTGAAGGATTAGCTTTCCAGACACTGAGAACAATGAGTCCAAGGGCCTGAAGTGGTAATTCACTTGGAAAAGGAGAAGTAGGAGGAAGGAAAAGAGTAGAGTGGTGAGGTTGAGACCTCTACAGGGTAGGTTAGGAGAGGTTAAGTAGACCATGGTTCTATTCTATAATGGTTCTATTCTAAAACCAAAGTAGACTTCGTTTCTATTCTAAATATATTCAGAAGCTATCTGCAGGGTTTAAAAACAATGGCATGACATGAACTAATTTTATGTTTTAGAAGATCACACTGACAACTACCTGGAGTAGTGGAAGCAGGGAAACAAGCTGAGGACTATTGAAGAAGCACAGAGAGATATAAGGATGTCTGAGGTTGGGATTGCTAGTTAAATGGTTGAATTCTAGATTAGTTTTGAAGGGAGAGTAGATGAAAATTCCAGATGGATTCAATGTGGATTTAAGGGAAGGAGATAAGTCAAAGCTGGCTAAGTAAAGTTGGTACCATTTATTTAAATGGGAAAAATTGGGGCTGGAGGAGTTCTTTGAGAAAAATAATCTTTTGGGCATATTAATATTGATAACTTTATTCAAATAGATTTGTTCATTAAACACCGGGAAATCTGGAACTGGGCCTCAAGAAAGAAAGCAAAGCTGAAGATAAAAACTTGAGATTCATGAGCAAAACATTGAGTGTATTTAAAGACAATCCATAATCCCTTGTGTTATATGCTGGTGATGGAATTTCTTATCAAAGCCTTATTGATTTAATAATGTTAATAAAATAATTATCAGTGCTGTTCTTCTGGATAAAATATACATTGATTTTGTTTTTCTTTTGCAAAACATTCATTATTTTTAAAATAAACCAAAACAATTCTGTTGGTTAGAGCATGGATGTTTGGAGGCTTTGAATTCATTTTTGTACCTCTTATCTTTCAAAAAAGAAAATAAATTCACAGTCAATATTGAGAGAAAAATTCAAACATATTTCATGGAATAGAAGTTCTCATTTTTCACATACCAGGTACTCAGTAAACATTTGTTGTGTTAGATTAAATTGAATAATAAAATCTAAATATTATCATTAGACAAATTACTAGAAAATATAGTGAATTAACTAAATGAATACATGTTAAACATACTCAGTCTCACCCTCCCAAATATACAAATATTTTCGACCAATTATTTCAAGTAGTGAACATCAGAATTACTTGAGGAGCTGCTCAAGCCTCACTCCCCCAGAACTCTGAATTCTGATTTAGCATATATATATAGGACTTTGGCATGTATATTGGGGAAAGACTGATATATACTAGTTCAAAACCACTTATTTAAACAAAAAGTGATGTTTCCATTGATGTTGCCAACCTTAATCTCTCTGACTCACTTTTCTTCTATTAATTCTTCCAACTAAACTCCCACTTCTAGTTTAGTCATTCTACAGATAAATTAACCCATCAGTTAAGTTACTGTGAGTCAGTCTTTTTGAGGTGATTTTAGATAAATTTGATTGCACCCATTAAGCACGGATTTATAGGCTAATTTATAGGTGTCATTTCTCTTATTTCAAGAATGTAGACAGTCCCTTACTATTGCCCCTTGGCCGCTTTTGTTTATTTCTCAACAGAGTTAAAGGATTTTAATTTTCTAAATGATAGTTCTATTTTACTGATTTTGAGTCCATTATTAAGACAACCATGGAATTGATGAGCTGGTTTCTATATATATTTTTTTATAAATTTGCATTAAGAACTATGTTTCCCTTAACATAGTCCATAAAGACAACGGTATGCATTTTACTTTGGTGAGTAGTGACTTTGGTCTTAAAAGCTTGAGAGTGGTCATCTAAGATAAAACATTGGTCTCTTTCCATCTGGAGCAAGAGAGAGTGAAGGAGACAAAAGTCTTAAGGGAGTAATTAGCTCATTTGACTAATAGACCACATGAACCACAGCCTATACAACCTCAAGACCAGAAGAAATATATGGTGCCTGGCTACCACTACCAACAGCTCTGAATGGAATCACAACAGAGGGTCCTGGACAGAGCAGGAGAAAACTGTAGAACAAAAAATCAAATTCACCAAAAAGACCAGGCTTGCTGATGTGACAGAGACTGGAGGAACGGAACTCCCAAGACTATGGCCCCAAGACACCTTTCTGACATAGAAATGAAGTCATTCCCTGAGACCACCTCCTAGCCAAACAACAGACAAGCACATAAGATAAACACTAGCACCCAAGAGGAACGTAAGCCTTAGAACAATCAATTATACGAGATCAGAAGGGCATTATCTGCCCAAAAGTGAAGATGAGAAGGCAGAAAGGGGTAGAAAAACAGGAGGAAAGAAAATGGGGAAACCAAAGAGGAAGTGGCGAGAATGCTGACACATTGTGGGGAATGAAACAGTTTATGTACAAACTATCAAATGGGAAACTAATTTGCTCTATGAACTTTCACTTATACCACAATAAAAAAAAAAAAAAAAAGAAAGAACTATTGCCCTCATCCATATGCATGATATGTATCAATTCATTTTTTTTTTCACTAAAATTCTGTCCTTCTGCTGTGAGTAAGCTGTTCATTAACTGTATATTAAAATTTCAATGTCATTGGTGAATCAGTTCTATCTCAGAATACACACCACCTGTTCAAATAAGGTCAAAGTATATGTTCTCTACTTTCTAAACTTAAAATTGCATCTCTCAAAAACAATACTAAAATCCCTTTGTTTTATATATTTCAATTTTTTCCTTTAAGAATGCATTTTGTATTATGCAAATAGCGTTTATATTCTCCACTTGCTTCCTCAGCGAAACTGTCATTGAATTCCCTGCACTGATCATTTAAGAAATGTTTGTGAAGAAATTCAGAATATGCAGTGGAGTATATAGTGGAGACGGTGAGGTTAATTCTACTCTGAATCTATAATGTGATTTTCTTGGCAATTCCAGCATTTCTCAGTTGCAAACATGTTAATCAGTTCAAGTTTTAGAACATAAATACGTTGTTAATTAATGGCTGTTTATCAAAATTCTTTCTCATGTCTCAATGTTTATTGCCGTTGTTCTGAAAAATGGTGAGACAACCTTTTGAGAAGCACACTGAAGAAACTATATGGTAGGTAGTCACCTATTAAAGATGTTCAGGTTGACAATTTAAATAGCCTCTATTAGAGAAAGTGGAGTGAGGAAGAGTCAATTGGAGTTCTGGGAAATAAAGAAAAATAAATAATTTAATAATTACATGCATCATAGTGGCCTAGAATATTGCTATATCAAACCAAAAAAAAGTAAATATTGAAAATTTAACTTAAAATATTTTAGGTAAAACTATAAAATGTACTGCAAACTATTAAGTTTTAAACAAATACTAGTAACTATCAGATCACCTATTTAATGAGAACGAAAGAAAATTTGAATAATCCTTTTTATTTCAAATTCAATGGGAAGATCTTTGCCATTGAAATCTCATATTGCCATCTCTGCCCAGGATTTATGAGGATTCTCAAGGCTTATGCATTTATAGTTACCTCTCATTTTTAGGTTCTATTCCTCTCAGTTCTTTTTTATCAAACTTGAATCTCAAATCAGGTGGTTGTTCTCTTCTCTTTGCCCCATATATATGTAACAAGAATTTGTCCATACATGAATCAAGACTTTGTCGTATTAGCATTCTTTATTTAGGTGTTGAGGTGATGATGGAAGGCGTGCTAGATTATATCAACACACACACACACTCAAACTTACAATTTAATATTCAACATCCTTCTTCTTAAAATCCTTTAAACTTCCCTTCCATGAGAAATTTTTTACGGACCAACGTTTATATACTGACGCCATTACTTGTCTCCATGTTGCTCAGCCTCTTCCCTCTTCTCTGTTCGTTTCTCTTCACTATTCTCATCCCTCTCCCCATCCGCTCATACCCTCCTGTCTCTTTCCACACACACATCATCCAAACATCCTGCTATCACATTTCTAATAACCTTGTAAGCAGATTAGTTTAGCTATTTCTCTTCCTTTACCAATTACAAAATATGTCAGATGGCCAAACCCTCTGTGTAGGGCTATCCTCACATTAAGAAACGTAGTTAGTCAGGTCTTTAGTTTTTGTGTTTGTTTGTTTGTTGTTATCTAGCTAGTTCCAATAGTAGTTAATCAGTCACATAAGTCAAGACTGTAATTGCATGTCATATTAATGATGGATTTAAATTATTGGTCTAACAGAGATTCCTCAATTAATTGTTAAAGAACTTCTCAGGTAATATGTATATTGATGTTTTGATGCTGCATTAGTCAGGGTTTGGTTGCAAACAGTAAAAGGCAATTTTGGTTAATGGAAGCAAGAAGGGAATTAATTAAATTAATATCAAGAGGACACATACAGTGGGAAAGCTAAAAAAAAAAAAAAAAACAGAAAAAACAAGATGGAGCATAAACTTGTTACAGGAATGGTCTCTGACCCTAGTAGTGGGCGTAGTGGCAATATGGGGGGGGGGGGCAGGGTGTTGTGATAAGTCGTAATGGGAATAAACATTCTTATTCATGGTATCTGTCCAAGGTAAGGTTATCAGTGTTTTCAAACAAAGGCAGGCTAGTCTCCTCAAACAAAGAAGACAAATTTCTTTCACTGGCAAGGGAAGCTGAGAGTGACTTGGGAGTTTGATATGTCTATTTCATCTGAGTCCAAACAAATATCTCCCTTCTAAGTTCTAGTGTCCCATTCTTCCCCAACCAATGCACCATTCACATGAGAAACTTAGCAAGACTGTGAATTCAACTGATATTGTAATTTATCAACCCTCACAATTATTGTGTTTAATTTTTCAGTAATAATATCTTTGTGACTTAACGAAATGATATTATTTTAGTGCTCTCATTGTAGCTCCCTAATTTTCAAAGAGTGATTCGAACCGAAGGTTAAAGGTCTGAGCTTGTCATTTACTTTCTGTAAGAACTCAGTGCATTCAGCAAATTTCATCTCACACCACAATCCTTATAGGCATCATTACTGCCATAACAGACAAGTGCTGCAGCCACTTAGGCCCCAACATGCTTCGGTTGGTACTTCATCATAATCAACCACAGGAGAAAGCTTGATTAATTGCTGCTGCATGCCTGGAATTACTAGCATCTTGGTTCCCAAAAGTCAATATATCAGCACTGTGCTGTTGCCTATGAACACAGCCAAACTAACACTAAAATCTGATCTTTGTAGTTCTATCTCATAAGGCCACATCTAACACCAATACTGCATCAGTCAGGATCCAGTTAGGAGACAGAAACCATATCGGTAATTGGCACAAGGTAAAATTAGATATAAAGAATTATTAACTAATTAAAGGTGATCACTGAACAGAAGACAATGCTTAAAAAATACAAGAGTAGCAAATGTAAGGAGCAGTTACCGTGACTACCATGGTAGGACTACCTACCTTGACTAAGGCCAAGGGAAAGTAACCAAGGAGGAAAGAAACTTGGAAGAACAGCATCCCACCACACCCCAGGGTTGAGACTCAGAGCTTGCTGGAGAAGGTGTGACCATGACCCACTAGATGGCCAAGTTTGTTGAGGTGCTGCAGTCCAGAGTTCCTGAGATGAGAGCTGCCAACTACAGAGCCAGCTGGCCAGGACTAGTAGGTAGAAAACTGCAAATGTACACAGGATTGCCAAATAAAATAAAGGCTATCCAGTTACACTAGAATGTCAGATAAACAATGAATACATTGTTAGTATAAGTATGTCCCAAATATTGCATGAGATCAACTTATACTAAGAAACAAAACTAAATAAAATTGTTTATCTGGTATTCAAATTTAACTGAGTATCTTGCATTTTTATTTGCTAAATATGACAATCATACTCTGCAGTGACGTGAAGCTCTCTGGTAGGCATATACCACTCTTCCTGCACAACCCTAGGAAAGAACTAACTCATTGTGGTGCTAGTGAAACTTTCTAAAATAGAGTCCTAGCAGATCCTCCTCAAACCACCTGCCATCAGGGCTTAAAAAAAAAAAAGAACAGAGCTAGGAGTAAACAAGTCCATGGGTGCCAAATTACGACCTTGAGTATATCACTACTGAATTTAGAGATCATCTCAAGAATAGATTTGACCTATTGAACATTGATGACCAAAGACCAGACAAGTTGCAGGATGACAATCAAGGACATCAACATGAATAAAGCAAAAGGTCATTAAAACGACCGGAAAGAAAGAAAATACCAAAATGGATGTCAGAAGAGACTCTGAAACTTGCTCTTGAACATAGAGTAGCTAAAACAAACAGAAGAAGTAATGAAATAAAATAACTGAACAGATGATTTCAAAGGATGGCTCGAGAAGACAAAGTAAAGTACTATAATGACATGTACAAAGACCTGGAGTTAAAAAAACAAAAGAAAAGAACATGCTCAGCAATTCTCAAGATGAAAGAACTGAAGAAAAAATTCAAGCCTTGAGTTCAATGTTGAAGGATAGTATGGGCAAAATATTGGACGATGCAGGATACTTTAAAAGAATATGGAAGGAATATACAGAATCACTGTACCAAAAAGAATTGGTCAATGTTCAACCATTTCAGGAGGTAGACTATGATGAAGCACTGATGGTACTGAAGGAAGAAGTCCAAACTGAACTGAAGGCATTAGCAAAAAACAAGGCTCCAGGAATTGACGGAGTACCAATTGAGATGATTCAACAAACTGATGCAACCCTGGAAGCACTCACTTGTCTATGCCAAGAAATTTGGAACACAGCTACCTGGCCAACTGACTGGAAGAGATCCATATTTGTGTCCATTCCAAAGAAAGGTGATCCAAGAGAATGGAGAAATTATCGAACAATATCATTAATATCACATGCAAGTAAAATTTTTCTGAAGATAATTCAAAATTGTTGCAGAAGGGAAAGGCCAGTAATTCAAGCCAGATTCAGAAGAGGACATGGAACAAGGGATATTGCTGATGTCAGATAGATCTTGGCTGAAAACAGAGAATTTCAGAAAGATGTTTACCTGTGTTTTATTAGACTCTGCACAGTTATTTGGCTGTGTGGATAATAACAAATTATGGATAACATTGTGGAAAATGTGAATTTCTGAACACTTAATTGTGCTCCTGCAGAAACTGTTCATAGACCAAGAGACAATTGTTCAAACAGAATAAGGGGATGCTGCATGGTCTAAAATCAGATGAGGTGTGCATCAGGGTTGTTATCTTTCCATCATACTTATTCATTCTGTATGCTGAGCAAATAATCCAAGATGCTGGACTATATGAAGAAAAATGTGGCATCAGGATTGATGGAAGACTCATTAACAACCTGCAATACACAGAGAAGAGAACTTGAAGCACATACTAATGAAGATCAAAAACTACAGCCTTCAGTATGGATTACACCTCAACATAAAGAAAACAAAAATTCTCACAACTGGACTAAGAAGCAATATTATGATAAAAGGAGAAAATATTGAAGTTGTCAAGGGCTTAATCTTACTTTTATCCACAATCAATGCTCATGGAAGCAGCAGTCAAGAAATCAAATAATGTTTTTCATCAGGCAAGTCTGCAGCAAAAAAAAACCTCTTTAAAGTGTTAAAAAGCAAAGATATATCTTTGAGGACTAAGGTGTGCCTGACCCAAGCCATGGTATTTTCAATCATCTCATACGCATGCGAAACCTGGACAATGAAAAGGAAGAAAAAAGAAGAATTGATGCATTTGAATTATGGTGTTGGCAAATATATTTAATATACCATGGACTGCCAGAAGAACGAACAAATCTGTCTTGGAAGACAGACAGCCAGAATGCTCCTTAGAAGCAAGGATGGCAAGACTTCGTCTCACATACCTTGGATATGTTTTCAGGAGAGACTAGTCCCTGGAGAAGACATCATACTTGATAAAGTAAAGGATCAGTGAAAAAGAGAAACACCCTCAATGAGATGGACTGACATAGCGTCTGCAATGACGGCTCAAACATAGCAATGATTGTGAGGATGGTGCAGGACAGGACAGTGTTTCACTCTGTTGGACACAGGATCGCTATGAGTTAGAACTGACTCGATGGCTCCTGACAACAACAGGAGGAGGAAAAGCTCTGACTTCTACTCTGCCTTCCAGGCTCTTTCAGCACCATCAACTATTAAAGCCTAACGTTGCAGTACGTGTCAAAGAACAAATATTGCTTTGGGGACAGCTCTAATATTACAAGACAGGGCAAGTAAGGGTGGATTTGGAGCTGAAAAACAGTAAATTGGTAACCAGCATAATAAATGTTAACTATAGTCAACCTTTTAAAATATGATTCATACTTCATCTGAAAAACATCATGTAAACAACTTTTTTAAGCTCCTTAAATCACAAATTCTATACTTGTATATTTAATTTTGAGTCAAGTAAGCATTTGTTTTCTATTCAAAGTTTTCAAAATAATATTTTTTTATGTTTTTGGTGAAAGTTTACACAGCAATTTAGATTCCCATTTAACAATTTCTATGAGTATTTTTCAGTGACATTGGTTACCTTTTTCACAATGCGTCAACACTCACATTATTTCCATTCTGGTTGTACCATTTCCATTAATCTAACCTCTCTGCCCCCACCCCCCTTATCTTCTTGTCTTTGCTCTAGGGTAAATTTTGACCGTTTGATCTCATTTAGTTGATTTTTTTCTTTTAAAGAGCACAGTACTCATGGGTGATGTTGTTTATTTTATGAGTTAATCTGCTATTTAACTGAAAGGTGATCTCTGGGAGTGGTTTCAGTATTTAAGGATTTTTAGCTGTTATATTATTACACATTTATAATATTTGTCCAAAAATTTATTTCAAAGTGACACTTTTAAATGGTAACTGCTATCATGAACTAATCAAAGTTCTATGTAGTTCTTCAAAACTTCATAATTTATTGCTGTAGTTATACTTAAAATCTATCAAATGTAGGATTGGTAGATTAGAGAAATGAGCTAAACATGGTGTTTCTCTGACTATGTAAGTGGTTTTTTTTTTTTTTTTTTGTATACTACTGACATTTTGCAATGATGGAGTTTCAGTAAACTATTAAATGATTTTTTTTCTGGAGTAGAAAAATAGCAACTGCTAATTTTGTTTGGATAGGAAGGCCTACAATTATATTTCCTTCTACCAGTAAAGCTGTTGAAGATTTCCATGCTGTACAACGATTTATAGTAGCCTGATTTTTTTTTTTTTTTTTTTTAGGGATGTATGTGTCATATCCATTGTTTAGTTCTGCTATGTAGAAAGGTAAGATTAATATGTCTTGTTTTGTTTTCCCATAGAAGGTAAAAAATGTATTTAAGAATTTTTCTTCATTGAACTTTAGGACACAAATGAATTTGGCTTTTGTTTTTCAAAAATAAGGTAGAGAAAATATCGGAATACCTTCCCAAATACACACTAAAAAACAAGTCTTTTAAAAACCACAGCTTAGTGTATGGGAATGGAAATCCTGATGGGTCAAAAAATAAAAAGGAATCTACAAGCTAGAATGGTGAGCGAAACACAGACTGCAGTTACCTGATGGAGTGATGGTTTAGGGTTGGGGGTTATAGTCTCAGTAACCAATATTCTTGGTTTTAAGAGACATATAGGAGATGAGACCTGGGCCCTCACATGGTAAAAAGTTGGAACTCAGGCTACTTGAACTTTAAAGGATTAGCTCATCAGTGATTTGGACATTCGAAGGACTACATTATCATTGAAAGGGTGGATTATGAAAGCAATCTACTGACACAGCTGAAAAACACAGGATCTTGTCTATCTTTGCCTGGGCTTAATGTGGAAATAAAAATAGTGTTCCCTGAGAATTAATAAATATGGATATGACCTCACATGCGTTTGAATGTATTATCTCTTGCATTATCCAGAAATACTCAAGCCAAGAAATTGCTACAAAAAGTTGTCCCAAGTGGGACAAAAGTGGCAGAAACCAGGCCAAAGTGTTCTAGCCAACATTTAATTTCAGTTGAAGAGATTCCCACAGATAAAGTTTCACTGACTGTGATTTCACAACCCTAAGTGACACAACAATTTTGTGAACAGTCCACTATGAACAAGATTTTCAAGCACAACAAACACAATCTGTGTATAATAGAATGATTACACACAGGCTTTGAATGATGATGAAAATGCTTACAGACAGATGAAAAAAAAAATTTTGAAAACAAATAAGCAGGAGAGAAAGAACAAAATTGAAAGTCTATAAATCAAATATATACTGATCAGATGGTTGCACAAGACAACTGATAAAATTGGTTTCACTGAATTGTACACGTGCAAAATGTTGAATTGGCAAATGTTCTGTAATCTACATTTTCAATACAATAAAAAAAGAAAAATGAGGAAAAAAACATATATATATGCTGATCAAAATATTCTCCATGGATTGATCAAATAACAAATTTGATAGAGCTAAATAAAAATTAATGAAGTAGAAGAGATAGCCGGGAAATTACACTAAGTAAAAGACAAACCAAAAAAGGTAGAAAATATGAAAGAACAATTAAGAGACTTGAGGGATAGAATAATAACTTCCAAAATACATCTAACAGGAGTTCAAAAAGGAGAGACCATAAAGACATAAGAAAGGGCAATATTTAAAGTGATACTTATTATTGATCCTCAGATTAAGAGACCTTATTGATTCCTGAGCAAATTAAAGAAAAGTAAGCTAATCTAGACATGTCATTGTGAAGCTAGAGCACACCAAATGGAAGAAAAAAGTATACATATAATTAATTATTAATATATTATTAATATACACATTATTAATGATCGAGAAAAGACAAGATTAATCAAAAAGTGACTATGATTTACTTGACTACATATTTCTCAACATTAACAAAAGAAGTCAGAAGACAAGGAAATAATTTGTTCAAATTGTTAGAAGAAAAACTCTCAATCATAACCATAACCAGCTACACTATGGCTCAGTAAAGAGAATAAAATAAAGATATTTTCATAAAAAGAAAGAGAGTTTACCTCTAAGAAATTCTCAATAAAAAAACTTTCAAAATATTTACAGAAGGCAGGACTGGGATACAGCATGAACAATGTGCAAAGAAGTTGGGATATATGAGAAATCTAAGCAAGCACTATCCAAAATGATAACAACAATAATAATTTAGGGTTGTGATAAAAAAAAAGTTGTAATGACATATATGAACTACAATATCTAAAATATGCAAACATCAAAGTGAAAGTATTCTTCAGTCCTTGTAATGTCTAGAAGAAGGATAATCAGACTATATCAAAAAAATATACTTACAAATTAAAATGCACTATTAGGAATAAAAAGGTTCAATGTATGATGAGGAAAGGAACAATTAACTAGGAAGATAACACAACTCAACTGTGTATGCACTTTCTAATACAATATACAAATAAGGCAAAAATTTGCAAAATTACCAGAAGAAATAGGCAAAGACCCAATTATTACTAGATAATGTTTATCCCTACTCTTAATAACAGATAGATAAACAGAAAATATATTATTGAGTATACAAAAGAGCTGCACAACCACCACCACAACAAAATAACCATTTTGGTTTCCAGGGCTTTGCATGTAGTACATATTTGGGAATGAGATACCACAGAGCAAAAATAAATGACAGGTGGAGTGAAACACAAAATGAGAGACAGACAATACAAGAATTAGTTATAAACTGCCCTCAATTCTAAGTAAATATTGCTGAAGCCTCAGGAGATATGTCTTAGAACTCTCCATGAAGGAGAAGAGAGAGGGGAGAATTCATCTATCCATTCTTATTCTTCATTGATTGAGTCATTAACTCCTCTGCTCTCCAGGTTGTGCATGCATGAGTGAGGAAGACTGAAGGTGGCTCCATGGTATAAATGAGAGATACCAGAAAGTAGCTCACGGCAAGCGGTTGCTCAGTTGTCCTTGCATAAAGCCAATCAGTCTACATAGAACTGCTCACTGCAGTAGTGGCTGTAGTAAAAGGTAAGGTCCAGAAGATTTTGGCATACAGGAGATGTTTATGTTGTTAGGTTCTGTCGTGGCAGTTCCAACTCATAATGACCATATGTACAACAGAACAAAACACTGCCTAGTCCAGTGTCATCCTCACAATTGTTGTTATGTTTGTGCCAATTGTGGCAGCTACTAGGCCAAACCATCTTGTTGAAGGTCTTCCTCTTTTTTCTGACCAAGCATACTTGTAAACAGTCCACTATGAAAAAGAATTACAAGCATGATGTCCTTCTCTAGGGACTAGTCCCTCCTGGTAATATGTCCAAAGGATGTGAGACAAAGTCTCACCCTCCTCACTTCTAAGAAGCATTCTGGTTGTACTTCTTCCAAGACAGATGTGTTTGTACTTCTAGCAGTCCATTGAAGAATGGACTAACACTAAAATTCAAATGCATCAATTCTTCTTCAGTCTTCCTTATTCATTGTCCAACTTTCGAATGCATAAAGGTGTTTGAAAATACCATGGCTTGAGTCAGGTACACCTTAGTCCTCAAGATGACATCTTTGCTTTTTAACACTTCAAAGATGTCTTTTGAAGATTTGCCCAATGTAATATATTGTTTGATTTCTTCACTTCTGCTTACATGCACATTAACTGGGGATCCAAGTAAAATGAAATCTTGACAATTTCAGTATTTTCTCTGTTAACATGGTGTTGCTTATTGGTCTAGTTGTGAGGACTTTTCTTTTCTTTATGTTGAGTTGTAATCCATAGTGCAGGCTGTAGTCTTTGATCTTCATCAGTAATGCTTCAAGTCCCCAATTTCAGCAAACAAGGTTATGTCATCTGTATATCACAGGTTGTTAATGAAGTTAATGAAGGTTATTAATGCGGGTTGTTATCCTGAAGGACAACGCTGTCAGTGACAGGATAATATCCATATGCCTACGAGGAAAACCAGTTAATACAATACGACCATTATTCAAATTTATGCACCAACCATTAACGCAAAAGATGAAGAAAATTGAAGGTTTTTATCAACTTCTGCAGTCTGAAATTGATTAAACATGCATTGAAGACACGTTGATAATTACTGGTGATTGGAATGCAAAAGTTGGAAACAAGGAAGAAGGATCAGTAGCTGGAAAATACGGCCTTGGTGAAAGACAAGACGCCAGAGATCACATGATCGTAAGTTCAAGTTGAAGCCGAAGAAAATAAAAAGAAGTACACGAGAGCCAAAACATGACCTTGAGTATATCCCACCTCAATTTAGAGACCATCTCAAGAACAGATTTAATGCATTGAACACTAATGACTGAAGACCAGACAACTTGTGGAATGACATCAAGAACATCATACATGAAGGAAACAAAAGGTCATTAAAAAGACAGGAAGGAAAGAAAAGACCAAAATTGATATCAGAATAGATACAGGAGATAGCCCAAATAATTAATTATAAATCTATCAACAAAATAAACACCATCCCAGACGATTTGTGTCAGATAATTCCAAAATCATATAATTTACTCCAGAATACAGAAAAACTCCATTTATAAAGCTCATAGGATGTAGATAACAAGATTGACAAGGAGGGTATAAGAAAACAAAATACAAACCAATCTCACAACTGTAGATGTAAAATCCTAATTACAATCCTAGCAAATTGATTCCAACAATTTATATTTACAAAACAAAACAGTATCATGACAAAGTTGGGCTTATGCCAGAAATGCATGGATAGTTTATCATAGTTGTTAAATGAGGTTTAACCTCACATGGTTCGTCATATTAAGAACTTAAAAAACCTTGGTATTAAATGAAGTTTTCAAAAGATGATGAGATCACTATTTATTACTTACTATAGTTGGAGATTTGAGTACACTCAGATGTACTTAGAAGAAAGGCCTTGTGCTCTACTTATGAAAAATCAGCCATTGAAAACCCTGTGGAGCAGTTTTACTCTGACACACATGGAGTTGCCATGAGTTGGAATCAACTCCATGTAACCGGCTTTTACAGAAAGGGTGAGCATTGCTAGTCAGTCGTGGTCTCCCAGAGCAGAGCAGAATGCAAATCTTAAAGTAACATTTTTAAGAATGAGGAGTCAAGGGATTGGTGAATAGTCAGAGGCCTCAAGGGTGGAATCATCATTTGGTAAAGGTGATTACTTGTAACATGAGTGTGTTGTTGATTGATTGGCTCCAAGAAGAGTTTATTATAGTATATTGTTCCCTGATTGGTTGACTGTAAGAAGTGAGGGATTTACGTTTATTAAATGGCTATCAAAATCAAGCTTACACAGGCATTTTGTCGATCTAATCAACCGTTTTAAATATTCCAGTACCTGCTTGTTAACATCTCTACAGAATAATGTCTTTTCCAAAATTTGTGAGGATATTCAAACATTTGATCATTTTCATGATAAAATGTCTTGCAGAGTCATAGTAGAATGGAATTTCCTTAACTGGCCGAAAGATATCTACCAAAAGCACACCTAAAAAGCTGGGTGGGGTGAACAAACATAGTGATGAAAGAATAGGCACATTATATTTCAAATGAGGAAAAAAACAAAGGTGCCAGTTATCACCACTTCTTTTCAGCATTTTACCGGAAGTCCTAGTCATAAAATATGGCAAAAAAATATAATTAAGGATAATTTCAAAGGAAGAAAATGTCATTATTCTCAAACGGTACAAATATCTACATTAAAAAAAAAAAATCCAAGAAGATCTACAAACAAATTGGAGGAGTAACTTTAATATACATAAATTAATTTATTTAGCTTCTGTCCATAAAAAAGCACACTAAGAGAATATAATTTTAAAAATGTTTTTACAAGAACTGTAAAGAGATATATGGTAATATATTTTAAAGATCTATTTAGGGATCACTGAAGAACTTTGGAGCCCTGGTGGTGCAGTGGTTAAGAGCTCAGGCTGCTAACGATGAGTTTATGGTGATACACTGTATCTGCATCTTTGTGAGTAAGAAACAAGTCCCAGAGCATGATCACCCAGAGCATTCTCCCACCTCCACTCCAGTTATCATCATTAGGGGTGAAAAAAATAGTCCTGAAATCATGAGTCTAAGACTGTTCTGAGTCTGGCTCTGCAGGAATCAAGACAGAGACCATGAATTCAGATTCTCCTAGAAAAACTTCGACATTTATAGACACTCTAACTTTCTACCTTGAGGTCATCAAGATTCATCAATCATGAAATAACCCTGTATCTTAGGGTTATGTTACTTCCTTGAAGTCCATGAGAGTCCAGGTCACCATTCATTTCCCACTCTAATCCCTTTCTTGATTGTATCGCCTCCCACTCTCCCACTCCTACAATATTTTGTGCCCTCTGGCATTCAAGGGTGACCATTATAAAATTATCTTATTCTCAACTTCTTTTTAATCTATACCTTCAATTTCTCTTTCTACCAGAAACTTCCATTCCCCCACCTCCCTGTTCTGGCTCTTCTCTTTTGAAATGGTGAGTCTAAAACATCTCAACCATTGCACTGTTTATTACTCTGGAAACAATATTTTTCAGGATTCTTTAGACGTCTACAATAAACATGACTTCTGCCATTGTGGATTAGTGTTTGCTTCTGTCTCCTGCCGGGGACTTCCAAAGACAGAACTACTTTAAACAAAATTTACAGTGAGATAGTTCCCTAGATTACCTTAGTGATGAGAATTTTGGCTGTACATTGTCCTTAGAGCTGACCGAGTTTTTGTTTCTTTTTCCATTATTTTTGGTCAGTGTCAAAGCAACTCTCTTTGCTGCTCGTTTACTTCTGGTTCAGCTCTACTCTGGACTCATTTTAGTGATAGGAAAGGAGTTTGAATCTATGTGAAATAACTGCCTCAGTCTATTAGAATAAAAGTGGGGCTAGAGGCCTGGAAAAATTATTTCTTCTTGGTATCAACAAGGTCATTTTAAAAAGATGTGGTAAAGCCAGGGTCCCGTGGCATGTCATAATTTTTAGACCCTTCTTTCTTTTATCCAGACAAAGAGATGGCCATGCCAAACTTGTCAAGGATTTTGTTGTCTTTCTTTTTGTTTTTTGTAGAATTCCAATATTATATTCCAATTCAGATTGGCATTGCTAGTATTCTTCTAATATTCTAATACAAAATATCCATACAAGATTATAATTAAGTGTTATTTAATCATGGGTTTATGGGCCCTATATGGAAGTTTATGTCTTAGTACTTTACTTTTATTTCAGTTTACATGTATTAAATACAGAAAATAATACCCTAAAAGACTTCTAATTTACCTTACGGTGGTATATTTTGGGAAAAACTTTCAATAAAAAATGCTGCATTAAATAAAATGCTTTAAGGCATAAAATAGATTTTATGGTTGTTAAATGAGTCTTCCTCAAATTTTGATGCCCCATTCTTCTTTATATAGTCCAGCTTCTCAGATTATTTGATCAGCATACAGATCGATCAAGTACGGTGAAAAGATACAATCCTGACATAAACTTTTCCTGATTTTAAACTACGCAGCTTCCCCTTGTTCTATTTGAATGACTGCCTCTTGGTCTATGTACAGATTTCTCATAAGCACAGTTAAGTGTGCTAGAATTTTCATTCTTTCCAAGGTTATCCATAATCTGTTATGATTCACACAGTTCAAAGCCTTTGCATAGTCAATAAAACACAAGTAAACATCTTTCTGGTATTCCCTGCTTTCAGCCAAGATCCATCTGACATCAGCAATGATATCCTTGTTCCACATCCTCTTCTGAATCTGGCTTGAATTTCTGGCAGATTCCTGTCGATGTACTGCTGCAACATTTTTTAAATTATCTTCAGGAAAACTGTACTTGTGTGTGATATTAATGGCATTATTTGATAATTTCTGCATTCTGTTGGATCACCTTTCTTTGGAATGGGCACAAATATGGAACTCTTCCAGTCTGTTTGACAGGCAGCTGTCTTCCAAATTTTTTGGCATAGATGAGTGATTGCTTCTAGTGCTGCATCTGTTTGTTGAAATATCTCAGTTAATATTCCATCAATTCCTGGAGCCTTGTTCTTTGCCAATGCAGTGCAGCTTGGACTTCTTCCCTCAATACCATCGGTTCTTGATCATATGCTACCTCCTGAAATGTTTGAACATTGACCAATTCTTCTTGGTAGAGTAACTCTGTGTATTCCCTCCATCTTCCCTTGATGCTTCCTGTATCCTTCAATATCTTGCCTATAGAATCCTTCAATATAGTAACTCAAGGCTTGAATCTTTTCTTTAGTTCTTTCAGCTTGAGAAATGCCAAGCATGTTCTTCTCTTTTGGTTTTCTAACTCCAGGTCTTTGCACATTTCATCATAATACTTTACTTTTTTCTTTCAGCCACATTTCAACTCTTTTGTTCAACTCTTTCACTTAATCTTTTCTTTCTTTCACTTTAGCTACTCTATGTTCAAGAGAAAGTTTCGGTCTCTTTTGACATCTATTTTGATCTTTTTTTTCTTTTTCTGTCTTTTTAACGACCTTTTGCTTTCTTCATGTATAATACCCTTGATGTCATCCCACAACTTGTCTTCTTCAGTCATTAGTGTTCAATATGTCAAATCTATTCTTGAGATTGTCTGTAAATTCAGGTGTAATATACTCAAGGTCATACCTTGGCTCTCATAGACTTGTTCTAATTTTCTTCAGCTTCAACTTGAAGTTGCATATGAGCAATTGATGGTCTGTTCTGCAGTCAGCTCCTGCCCTTTTTCTGACAGATTACATTGAGCTTCTCCCTCATTTCTTTCCACAGATGTAGTTGATTTGATCTCTATGTATTTCATCCTGCGAGGTTCATGTGTTTAATTGCCATTTATGTTGTTGAAAAAAGATATTTCCAATGGAAGTCATTGGCCTTGCAAAATTCTATCCTACCATCTCTGTCATCATTTCTGTCAACAAAGCCATATTTTCCAACTACTGATCCTTCTTCATTTCCAGCTTTCACATTCCAATCACCAGTAATTATCAATGCATCTTGATTGTACATTTGATCAATTTCCGACTGCAAAAGTTGGTAAAAAATCTTCAATTTTTTCATCTTTGGTATTAGTGGTTGGTGCTAAATTTTAATAATAGTTATATTAACTGGTCTTCCTTGTAGGTGTATGGATATTATCCTATCACCAACACTGTTGTACTTCAGAATAGATCTTGAAATGTTCTTTATGACAATGAATGCGACGTCATTCCTCTTCAATTTGTCATTTCTGGCCGTATGATTTTCCAATTCAAAATGGACAATACCAGTCCATTTCAGCTGGCTAATGCCTAGGATATTGATCTTTATGCTTTCAACTTCATTTTCTGGTGACTTCGAATTTTCCTGGGTTCATACTTCATACATTCCATGTCCTGATTATTAATACATATTTGCAGCTGTTTAATTTCATTTTGAGTCATCCCAATCAGT
Source organism: Dugong dugon (assembly GCA_030035585.1). Lineage (NCBI taxonomy): Eukaryota > Metazoa > Chordata > Mammalia > Sirenia > Dugongidae > Dugong > Dugong dugon. The sequence goes on along the minus strand of CM057477.1, from coordinate 42,246,012 downwards.
AAATGGAGATCTTGAAAGCTTTACTCCATCCATGTCTTTAAGGTCAACTCTACTTTGAAGAGGCAGCTCTTCCTCAGTCATATTTTGAATGCTTTCCAAACTAAGGAGCTTGTCTTCTGGAACTGTGTCAGAAAATGTTCTGTCACTATTCATAAGTTTTTCACTATCCAATATTTTTTGGAAGTCAGTCACCAGGTTCTTCTTCTTAGTCTGACTTAGTCTAGAAGCTGTACTGAAAACTGTCCACCATGGGTGACCCTGCTGGTATTTGAAATACCGATGGCATAGCTTCCAGCATCACAGCAACACACAAGCTACCACAGTATGACAAACTGATAGACGAGTGCTGGTTTCTTTCATAGCTCTTATTATTAATTTGTTAGCACAGTAAAACCTGTTAAAACCAGAACCTGTGTAAAGCAGAAACCTGTCAGAGAAGGAAAATTCAAATATTTTCCACTAAAATGAGCGATTGAAAAGTGGAAAGACTGTACCCTTCAAAGGCAGAAAACTTGGAAGACCCAGAAAAACAAGGCAGTCCCATCAAGTTCTGGACCTCAGGGTTTCACTGTATATTTTCTTGGTTTTTACTCTGTTTCACTCAGTAGGTTTTAATCTTTGGTGTCTAAAAAGGTGTAGGATCTTTTGTGCATTCCTTCCTGCTGTCATTGGTCCACAGTAGGCACTTAATAATAATTTCTTGCTACCAAATCTGAGTCCAGGCAGCTCTGGGCAATGGTTCAGGGATCCAGAATCATCCCAATATGGAATACAGGATTGAAATAGAGCTGTTTTCATGAGTGCAAAGAGCAGGGCTAAGGAAATTAGTTGCACCAACAGTTACCTGAGGCACTCCACTATCTTTCATGCTGACACAGGTCAAACATACCTGCTAGGTCTGGTAAGATTTTCTATTCTTAAAGAGATCCCCCTTGATACTGATATGACACTTTCTTTGTCTATGTCTTCAGGAAAAAGAGAGAATTTGAAAGACAATTCAGTTGTCTGGAGCTGGAAAGAAGAAGGAGTGGCTGGTATGATGACCTTGGGAACACTGATTAAGCTTAGGGAACTCTCGCCCTCATACACACACACCCACACATAAAGCTACACAACATACACAAACACACACAGACTCTGTCTCTCTTACACACACACAGACTCTCAAATACACACAGACTCTCTCTCACACACACACACACACATACACACACACACACACACCAACACACACACACACAAACAGATTCTCTCTTTTTCTCTCTCCCTCCCCTTTTCTTTTTCTGGTCTCTTCTTGGTCTCCAGGGATATACCCAGGGACTTCAAAAAAGATAGATAGATAGATGATAGTTAGTTAGATAGATAGACAGATAACGATTTTGCCATTAAAAATGTGCTGCTCACATTTTCACTAAAGTGCATATTTCCTCTTTGGACAGAATATATTTGAAAAGTGTTCAGATATTTGAATAGCTTTTGGATATTTTGCCCCCCAACTCGACTAGACTCCAACATCTGCTATGAATTTACTATGAAATAGAACAGAGAAATAAGTTTTAAAAGACATTTGACATTCTTAGTATAAATTATGTACTATGTTTGCATACAATTTATAAGTTAAACACCTCCAGTATGTGCACAACTCATGTAAACCTCTATTTCTTTATGGCAAAATATCTCCTCACAGAAAATGACCATATATTTGCAAATTTTTGTTTTGCTGCTGTTCGGAGGAGTGAAAGTGAGAAGGAGCTAACCATTTATCAAGAACCTATGATATGCCACATATTGTGCTTGCCACTTTAGTAGTGCTAGTCCAGTCAATATGAACAGTAATCCTCTTATAAAAATACAGAAACTGCCCCTAAGAGAGACTGTGAAATCAGTTTCTGGTCACAAAGTTAAACAGAAGCAAAGTCAGGATTTAAACCTGGCTTTTTTCTGATTTCAACATCTGGACTCTTCATTTCACCATGATTCATCCCAAAACTTTTTTTTAACCAAAGGATTTAATTCTACCTCTGTATTGAGGTGAGGGATGCGGGTCAGACTTTAAGTTATAAATATTCTTTCCACACCAAAGAATAAAGGGAATATTAATTCTATCACAGTGATTTTGTCAGTTTAATGCTTAGATATGCTAAATAACTCAAAATAAATAAATCTCTCTCATTGTTGGTTCTCCTACAAAATGGATAGAAATACTGAAAGTGAAATGATTATGTGAACTTTGTGCATTATAATAGAATCAAAAGTTTACAATTATAAAACAATTTTCATCAGAATAAGGATTGCATATAACTCTGATGTTATTCTACGCTCTAAAAAAGAAAAAGTAACAAGATGGGAAAGTATGACTTACAAAGATAAACAGAAAATAAAGCTCAATAAATAGGTTCGCCAGCAAAGAAAAGTAGTGTAAAAAAAATCAACTTGCCTAGGTATCCCTTAAATATCATTGATAAGTGAACACACTGTCTCTTCCAGGTCTTCACTGAACTCCTCCACCTCCCTGCCTTCCTCCTACTCCCTCACTCTCCGCAAAAGATCTACTCTGCTTGTTTAAAATTTCATTGAGTAAGTATAGGCAATGTGGTGGAGAACACGCTCAAATTCCTATTTCCTTACTTGCATGTACACATGCATACACACACACACACAAATATCCTTACATTTTATATCAGAAAAAGAAGTATCCTGCCATATAGACTTTCAGGGAGGCCTAATACATCCAACTGTGACCTCCTCAAGAAACTTAATCCCCAAAACTAACTAGCTTACCTCTATTTTGATGCATTTTGCTGATAGAAAATACAGGCTCTAAGATAAAACCCAAAAAACCCATTGCCATCAAGTCGATTCTGACTCATAGCAACCCTACAGGACAGAGTAAAACTGCCCCATAGGGTTTCCAAGGGGCACCTGGTGGATTTGAACGGCCGACCTTTGGGTTAGCAGCTGTAGCCCTTAACCACTATGCCACCAGGGCTTCCATGCTCTAAGATAGCCTCTCAAAAAACTTTAAAAATAACAACAAGAACAAAACTACCGAAAACAACTATCTTCCTCTTGATTTGAATCATTGTCCTCCTTATATCTCAGTCTCGCTCTTGTTTCAAAAAAAATAAGGAAGTCTGTATACTTGCCTCCTTTTTCTTTCATCCATCTTTCCCTCTTCTCTTCTTTCCTTCATCTATCATGAAGCAAACCTACATTAAGCACATCATGAAAGCTATTAGAAATTGAGGATACAAAAAGAACTAGGTAATAATTCATGCTCTCAAGGGGCTGGCTCACTTGTAATAGAAAGAGAGCAAGAATATGAATAAATTGGTACAATTAAATGCCATAGTGTAAGGAAAAAGACAAGTGTGCTCAACTCGACTTCAGTGGATCAGATAAATATTCAAAGAGACAATCGTCCTTGAAAAATAAGCAGATATTTACCAGGTGGAGGTAACCAGGATGTGAAGTGGAAGAGCATTCCAGGAAGAAAGTGAGGTGAAAACAAAGCCAATGATTTTTGAGACACTTGCAAGCAGTTATAAATGGCATTAAGATGAGACGAAAAGGTTAGAGATGATGAGAGGTTTAAGAGATAAAGGTAAAGAGGCTAACATAAACTGGATCTTAGAAGGTCTTATATATTATGTTACAGAGTTTAGCATATATTCCAAAGCACATGAGGAAAGACTTTAGAGTGAAAATCTTAGGTAAGCGTTTCAGTAGATTTTGGTGTGTAACAAAGTACCCCATCACTTAGTGAATTAAAACAACAAATGCTAATCATTTCTTGGCTTTTCTGTGTCAGTTTGGCTGTTCTGATCTGGTCTCATTCAGCTGATCCACGTGTTCAGCTAGCAGTTTTCAGGTGGGTTGGGCGGTCTAGGATGGTCTCACCCACTTGTCTGATGGTATACTGTATGTCAGCTGGAGTAATGAGATGACTGGAGCATGTGTCTCTTACCAGGCTAACTCAAGATTTGTTTGCATAGCAAAAATCTCAGAGAAGTAAGAGAAGACAAACCCCAAAGCAAAAGCAGAATTTAAGTCTCTGCTTACATAACATTAATATTGTCTTGTTGGCCAAAGCAAGTCACATGACTAAGGCCAAAATCAGTGTGGGAAGAAATTACCTAAGAACACGGATACAAGTTGTGATGGTTAAGGTTACGTGTCAACTTGGCTACTCTATGGTTTGGCAAACAGTACATAATGACCTTTCTTTTTCTGATCTGATGTGAGCAGCCAATCAGTTGAAAGGGGAGTGTCCTTGTGGATGTGGTCTGCCTCCAGCATATAAATATATGTTCTGGCAAAGCTCAGTTTCTTTCTCGACCCTGTACTCTTTTTGTTGACTGATCTCTGGTTCTTGGAAGTTAAACCTGCAGAACTCTCTAGCCTGCCATCTGACCTGCAGATTTTGGATTTGCCAAGCCCTGCAACTCTGTGAGCTAGCAGAGGCCTCCAGCCTGCCAACTGACCTGCAGATTTGGGGTTTGTCATCACCTGCAACCATGTAAACCAAAAGATGTCCTCAGCCTGTTGCCTGACCCACAGATTTGGGACTTGCCAGCCTCCAAAATTATGAGAACCATTTACTTACAATTGCATAAGCCATTTACTTAAAGTAAATTTCTCTATATACATATATGTATATACATTTCACTGGTTTTGCACCTCTAGAGAACCCATTCTAAGACACAGGTGAAGGGACAATTGAGGTCATTTTTGCAGACAAACTACCAGAGCAAGTCATTAAAACTTGATAGCATAAATGTTACGTGTTAGTTATCTTGCCCCACATGACAACTATAAGAGTCATGAGACAATGCTAGACATCTGTCTTGGTTATTCTAGTGCTGCTATAACAGAAATACCACAAGTAGATGGCTTTAACAAAGAGAAGTTTATTCTCTCACAGTCTAGGAGGCTAGAAGTCCTAATTTAGGGCATCAGCTTCAGGGGAAGTCTTTCTCTCTCTGTGGGCTCTGGAGGAAGATCCTTGTCATCAATCTTCCCCTGGTCTAGAAGCTTCTCAGTGGAGGGACCTCAGGCCTAAAAGACACACTCTGCTCCTAGCACAACTTTCTTGGTGGTATGAGGTCCCCCTGTCTCTCTGCTCACTTCTCCCCTTTATATCTGAAAAAAGATTGATTTAAGACACAACCTAATCTTGTAGATTGAGCCCTACCTCATTAACATAACTGCCAATAATCCTGCCTCATTAATATCATAGAGGTAAGATTTACAACACATAGGAAAATCACATCAGATGACAAAATCTTTGACAATCACACAATACTGGGAATCTTGGACTAGCCAAGTTGACACACATTTTGGGGGGACACAATTCAATCCATAACAACACCTAAACTAGCAGGACTTCCAGATAAATCGTCAAAGTTGGTCTTAAATCTTAAGTGGGTTTTTCAGTAACTAAATGCTTGACTAAAATCACATTATATATTCCCCCCTTGTCCTCACCAAGTATGCAATCTGCCCCGATAGTTGTGAAGCATGAGGCCAAGTACAAATGAAAGTTTATATCATATAGGTTTAAATATTTAAAATTTAAAACTCAAGCTATAAATTGTTAAATATAATATGGACAAGTCTTCTACTTTGACAAAATGCATTCGTCGTAAAGAAGAAGGCCAAGTTCAAATGAAATTTCTTGGTCTCTTTGAAGTGTCTTGCTACTTCTCTTCCCTCTTCCCTTAGCATCTGCTTATCCCAGTCCACATGCCCACAGTTCCTTGCCTATCCCCAAATAGCAGAGTCTCTTTAGTCTTAGGGTTGTGTATACCTGTTACGTTATCTTAGAACTAACAGTAGGAAGGTTGCTGTGCAAGCCTTGGTCATGGATTTGAGGCTATCTACAGAGAGAATTTGGAGTTCATAACGCAGTCTAGAAATTGAGACATGGTTTCTTACCTAGGCAAACTCCCTGTCCCATGAGAAGGGATACAGGTGGAGAGGGACTAGCTGAGGGTCTCAAAAGTACAGGGCCAGGACAGGGGCTGCTTTTTCTCCAATCTAATGGTAATTATTTCCAGTGAAAAACCAGGAAAAACATTTGACTCCCTCTTTAACTTGGTATTATACAAAGAGCTGCATCTGATCTGAAAGCCAGGTAATGTTGGTATGGGGCTTACTGAAAAAGTTCTCTGCAGGGCCAGCTTCAAGGGCCATGATACCATGAACAAGGTATCAACCATTCACCACCTCCTCCTTCTCTTTACATTCCCTAAACCACTGCAATCTTGTTTTTGTCTCAACCCTCTACTGAAATACCTCTGGCATCAATGATCTTTTGATTGTCAAAATCAGTTAACATTTCTCAGAACTTAACGTTAGTTGACTCTGGTGTTTGATATTTGTTATTTTATTGTGTGGCTGGTGTCTTCTCTTTTCCCCATCATATAATATTCTCAGTGGAGCTGTCAATCATTTTGTCCTTCATCCTTTTCTACACTGTGGGGGGGGGGGGGGGGGGAAATGACTCAGGCTGCCCAAAGTATTTCATCCTCTTAGACACACTGGTTCAGGAATAGTCACATGATCCGAGCAGACTCAGTCGTTTTCCAAAATTGATATGGATGCTAAGGGATAGAAAGTCATGTTTATTTTCTCCTTTGGGATGAAGATAAGCCTGGAATTGCCAGAAGACAAAGCAGAGCTAGAGAGAGAGACTAACTCCTGAAAACATGTTTTGAATCCCAGGCTCCAGCTCTGACTAATTCAATCAGTCAGCACCCCAGACTCCTCATGTGAAAAAAAATAAATTCAGTATTTATTTTTTTAATAAATGAAGACATTTCATTACTTAAAATGGTTTGAATTAGATTTGTGTCACTCCTAAATGAAAGTGTCCTAATACTACTCTCCTATGGCGCCATTGAACTACTCTGTCCATTTTTTTAACGCTCCTTTCCTTAGCTTCCAAGATCCCTCTCTTCTGTTTTCCCTCTTGCATTTTCCAATACTCAATTTACTGACTTCGTTCTCTACCTGCTCCTTGAATGTGGATATTTGTCAGCCACTTGTCATTTCATTAGGGAGGTCTGGTGGCACAATGGTTAAGTGCTGGGCCGCTAACCGAAAGGTCACCAGTTCGAACCCACCAGCTGCTCTGTGTGAAAAAGACGTGGCAGTCTGCTTCCTTAAAGATTTACAGCCTTGGAAACCCTATGGGGCAGTTCGACTGTATCCTACAGAGTTGCTATGAGTCAGAATCAACTCAACAGCGGTGGGTTGTCATTTCATTAAATAGATTCTCTCCAGATAAAAACATCCACATCCATTGTCTACTCCCCAGTTGTGTCATTCCTGTTTAAGCCAGGCCCGTAATTATAGAAACCAGATAGAAATTCACTGCATCTGCCTGTACATTAGCTCAGGAATTACTTTCAGCTGTTTGTTTACTCAAACTCCTCTCCTTAAATCTAGCTTCACATATTGACTCTTGTTTTTTCAGTTTCTTTTCTTAGCTCTCATATGCCACTACAATTTCTGTTAGTCCTAGCTGAAGTAACATGATTTTGGAACCGTTCCCTGAGCTCACATCCTAATATTTAGGTGAATTATCAGGCTTTAGTACTAAGAGAGTAAGAATCGGTACCCACCACCTGGATCAGTGGTTCTCAAAATTCAGCATACATCAGATTTACCTAAGTAAGGAACTTGCTAAGTAAGACACAGACTGTTAACCCCCACCTCCAGAGTTCCTGAATCAATAGATCTGTGGTGGGACCTGAAGATTTTATTTTCTAGCAAGTTCATAGGTGATGCTGGTCTGGGCTATAGGAGTAATTCTGATCTTGTCTATATTGTGTTTATTTTTATTTCCTTTATTCCTGTATAATCTGCTCCGACTGAGTGAAGGAAAAACCTACGGCTTACTTCTAACCAATAGAATATGGCAAAAGTGATTGGATGTCACTACCATGGTGGTATTATAAATATAAGATTCCATTTTAGCAGATCAGTAATAGCAATTTTCTGGCTGGCATTGAAGAAGCAGGAAGCCATGTTGTGAACTGTCTATGGGGAGGGTCACATGGCAGAGATATGAGGGCGCCTATAAGACCAGAGGGCAGCCTCCATCCAGTAAGAGCCTAGGATCCTCAGTCATATAACCACAGGAAATAAATTCTGCCATCAGCCTGAATGAGCTTGGAAGTGGGCTCTTCCCCAGTGGAGCCTCTCGATGAAAACACAGCCCGACAGGCACCTGATTGCAGGTTTATTAGGCCCTGAGCAGAGAATCCACTTAAGCCATACCTAGACTCCTGACCCCTGGAAATTGTGAGATGATAGATGTGTGTAGCTTGAAGCTGCTAGGTTGTTTGTGGTAATTTTTTATGCAGCATTAGAAAACGAATATAATGTCTTCTAAAAATATCATTCTCAGTTCCAACTCTCCCAAGCTTCCATTGCCTACAGGATAAATCTAAACACCCTAGAGGGGCATATAAGGCTCTGTATGAAATGAGCCTTTCTTCCTTCTGTAGTCTCAATACCCAAAATTTTTGCCCCTCCTCCTGTTTGTTGTTGTTGGTAGATGCCGTCAAGTTGGTTCTGACTCATAGCCACCCTATGTGGTCCTGCGCCATCCTCACAACTGTTGCTATGTTTGAGCCCGTTGTTGCAGCCACTGTGTCAATCCATCTTGTTGAGGGTCTTCCTTTTTTTTTGCTGACTCTCAGTTTTACCAAGCATGATATCCCTCTCAAGGGACTAGTCCCTCCTGATAACGTGTCCAAAGTTATATTAGCCTTCCTCTTTAGCGCCATGTGTTTCAACTCTGCCATTCAAACTTTGAACATGCTCTAGTGGATGTATATCAGATATCTGAACAACTTTTCCATTGATAACTCCTCATTCCCCACCCACTCCCAGCCCCTTCAAAATTCAGTTCTGATGCCATCGTCTTCTGTTAAACCTTCCCTGACATATCTCATCAATGCAACTCCTGGGCCTAAACTAAATATCCATATCATCTTTGTGACCAAGCATTCCGTGTCTACCTCTACTTCTTGTAGTAATCACATTGTCTTGCAAAGTCAGTTTGCTTTTCTGTCTCCACCAGTATATATCAGTAGCCTGAGGGCAAGAGCTATCCTTTTACCTTGTCTATATCCCTTATGCCTTTCAACTGATAGTTATTTAGTGGCTCCACCAAAAGCAGTTAACCTATGAGAAAATCACAGATATCCTTAAGAAGGAAGTTATTTATAAAGAAATTGATGCAAACAACTGGAAGTCTTGGTAAAGTTAACAAAAAATAACACACACTAAATAATATCTAAAATCATGATGCTGTGGCAATCACTTTAACAGAGATGGGAAATAAAGAATAGGAAGTCATTGTCTAGTCATAGCAGCAGAGGGTATGGCAGGTATGGCACATGCCCTAGGTACCACTTGAGGTGGGAGGGGCACCAATGCGTAGTTCCTATTAGCCATTGCAGTTTCCATCTCCAGCTGTGAGAGATCATTCGGCAGTTTAAAACTAATTGCCATAGGTGCTATTTTCCATAGATACCCCATTGCATGGCAGGTAGGTCAAACGCTGAGTTACAATTGTATTTTTCAGGAACTACATGATGCCACTTTATAATATGCTGCTTCACACTGAGCTAATCCCACAAATCTAAGTTTTATACAGTTCTGCATGGATATACTCTTTGGATGAATCAACTATTTTTATCACTTCTGACAGAAGATGTTTAATTCAATTACAAAGTAAATAGATAAACATATACTTTATAATAACCCAAATTTATATTTGCTACACAAAGAATACATTACAGTTGTTTTCTTTAAAGTATTCTATTACTTTATTTTATTGCAAAGATATCTCATTCTTCAATAAATTTTCCCTCACTTTTCTAGGAAATTAGTTTTAACTGGTTTGATAGCTTTTAGATGTATACTTAGAGACCTTGCATGGGAAAATATTTTCATTTACAGTTCTAATGCTCCGCTCCTTGGGTTATATATTCTCCTTAAAGATATCGTTCTACGTAATAGTCACTTTGAAGTCTTTATTCTTTCCACTTCTAATATGTTAAACCAGAATGGAAAGATAATCTCATGGAATGGTCTTAATACAACTTGTAATATATAAACAATTATAGAAGAATTACAAGAAATAAGCACAATCCCATAAATGTAATTAATATACTAATAAATGTGATTCGTTTATAAAGTCATCATTTAAATGAAATCTATTGTCTATTGTCCTTAATAAGTAAAACCTATTGAGGTCCGTGGGTGGCACAAATGGTTTGTGCCTGACTACTAACCTACAGATTGGTGATTCAAACCCACCCTGCAGCACCAGGGAAGAGAGGCCTGGTGATCTGCTTGTGTGATGATTACAGCCTTGAGAACCCTATGGAACATAGTTCTATTCTGTAACGCATGGCATTGCCATGTGTTGGAATCAACTCATTGTCGGCAAGTTTGTTTGTTTGTTTTTTGTTTATGTGCCCTTGGGATAAGAAACTACAATAATTCTTTCAATACAGATATGTAAAGATCTCCTACATCTTATTTATGAAAAGAATTTGTGTTAGGCTGGGTTCTCTAAAGAAGTAAAACCAGTAAAGCATATAAATATATATATAGAGAGAGATTTATATCAAGGAAACAGCTCACGCAATTGTAGAGGATGGAACATCCCAAGTCCATGGATCAAGATACAGGCTTCTCCTGATTCACGTAGCCACAGGGGCTGGCGAACCCAAGTTTGGCAGGGCAGAGAGCAGGGTTCTTGCTCACAGGCTGTGAAGATTGACAAATCCCAAGATCAGCAGGTAAGCTGCTAACTCATGTCTCAAGAACTGGAGGTCAGATGAACAGGAGGAGGCTGCAGGATCCAGCGCAGGCAAAAGCCAGAATGTCCATTCACAGTCAGATGCAGGCCACACGTCAAAGGAAACTCCCTTTCAACTGACTAGCTACTTACAGCAGATCCCATCATGGGGGTGATCACATATAAACACTGAGAATCATGGCTCAGCCTGGGTGATACACAATCTTAACTATCACCGAATTTAAAGTGCAAAACATAAAGGTGAAAATATAACATGGTTTGGGTTGATCTACTAACACTCCCCAATGCTTTCTCAGTACGACCAAGGGCATGATGAGAACGTTTAAGATGGAAAGGAACTTAACACATTTCTCATCCTTTGAAAAATGAAAGAAAAAAATAACTGCTTATGCTATAAATATTTCTGAGAAGCAGTTTTATAAATGATGCCTAAAGACAGACTTTTCCTTATTAGTGTTGATGTCACTTTTTTTTTTTTAACCTTGACACGGATCTTCTCTGTCCTGTATCTCACAGAGAAACTAATTCAAGTGTATTACACTAAAATCAAGGAAAAAAACAAAACAAAACAACGATAACCATATTTTATATATCTCCAGAATGTTTACTTCAGCAATAAAGCATAAAACTGAAGTGGAGAGATGCTTTCATCCTAAAGTCTATGCCATAATGTTATAATACAAAGAGACGGTATGAGGTGCAAGAGTTTAAAAATTGTTTTGTTATGTACCGCTGTAAAGACAACTTGACATTTGGTCTTTATAATTAAAATAATAAGTACCAGGTTAAGAAACTTCAAAGTGCCTTACGTTTTTATAAACAAGTATGAAATTTAACAGCCGAAAATTACTTTATCTTGGCATCCTGTATTATGTCTGGCATGATTTAACTAATGCAAAATGAAAAATACATGTGTGTGATTCCAGGCATTGCTGTTAAATGTGTTTTCCTAGGTTGACAATTAAACTCGCAAAACATGTGATCATTATTCAGATAAAGACAATGAATATATTGTTGTCTATTAATATACCACAACCCTAAAAGCCCTTTGTTAAACCCGTTGTTCCTTTATAGATGAAAAAAATCATGCTTTTTTCTTGATATAAAAGAACTTTATTTTATTGTCATTATTATATAAGAAGACACCTGTTCTATACAAAATTGAATTCTACTAGTCGTGGATCATTTTTTAGGTACTCAGTCTACTATGGTAGGACATATTATCTCTTTAAATCATTGAACAATATGCCAGCTGACAAGCTAACAGAAAATTGAAAGACAATTTTCAATACTATACTCCAACAAAATGCCAATTTAGAAACTAAATATAACTCCCAGATTCTGTTTGCACTTTAAAAATTACATTCCAAAGTTTAATAGTAGCATGAAATTTTCTCTAAGTTCTACATGCTCAAGTCTTGTGGCTTAGGCAAAGCGTGTTCCAAAAGAATAAGCACTGTTCGTTAAAATGCAAAACATTTCTAACTCTGTACATAGCTGTAACGCTTCTCGTGTAGAAAAATGGTTTGGAACATTGAACTCTCCAGTCATCAGGGTAACAGGAAACTGATTGGATTACAAGATTACCATTTCTACTGCTAGCAAGGAATGACCAGTACTTACCAGACAGAGTCTTAGGTGACTCATTCAACAAATATTTACGGAAATTTAACCATGTGTTGGAAAGTGTTCTAAATACTACAGAATGCAAAGACACACTTCCTGGACTCAAGGTACTCAGAAGCTATTGGGAAGGCACCACAGAAAACAATGACAACCCAGTGTGGTCAAAGGTAAGAAAAGGGTGCTATAAAAATCCAGAGGAAAGGAATTATTCCAGATGAGGTGTATGTGTGTGCGGCGGGGTGGGGTGTATATAAGTTTTGTTTTCTTAGAGGAAGTGATATGTATGGTGAGGCTAGAAGAAGAATAGTGACAACTTTTAGATTATGACCTATAAGCTGGTGATAAGAGTGATAAAGGGGAAGAGACAAGTAGCCAATTGGGGAAATTTAAAGGGATTTTATTTGTGACTTTGGAGTTCCTGGGTGGTACAAATAGTGTGCTTGACTGCTAACCGAAAGGTTGAAGGTTCAAGTCCACCCAGAGACACCTCAGAAGAAAGACCTGCTGATCTACTTCTGAAAAATCAGCCACTGAAAACCCAATGGCACACAGTTCTACTCTGACTCTACATGGGGTTGCCGTGAGTTGGAATTGACCACCCGCAACTGGTTTTGGTTTATTTGTAAGATATACGGGACTCAGCAAAAGGTTCATCCATAAAACCTGTTGCCAACGAGTCCATTCCAACTCATAGCGACCCTATAGGACAGAATAGAACTGCTGCATAGGGATTCCAAGGAGTGGCTGGTGGATTCAAACTGCAGACAAGTTGGATTTTATTGCACAGGAGTACAGTCATGAACCCTGAATCAAGATATCCTGGATGATAATGCTAATTCCACTACATATGATTTTGTGTTACCTTGAGAAAGTTGTTTCTTTTTGCTTAAGTATGTTGCTGTAGTCAGTTGCTGTCGAGTAGATTCTGACTCATGGTGACTCCATGTGTACAGAGTAGAACTGCTCCATAGGGTCTTCAAGGCTGTGACCTTTCAGAAGCAGATTGCCAGGCCTGTCTTCCGAGGTGCCTCTTGTAGTGTTTGAAATGCCAACCTTTCAGCTAGTTGTCAAGTGCTTAACTGTTTGCATCATCCAGGGACCCCGTGCTATGTTCACCAATAAAATGGTAATAGTAATATCTACCTGGTAGTTTCGTTTTGATAATCAAACTAATTTACAGACAAGTAACTGGGGCTGGCACAGGGGTAATTACTCAATATATTAAATCAATAGCTAAGAAACAGCACAATCTAATTTATTCTGTATAAAGATAACCCTAAAAGCAAAATGGAGAGTGATTCCGAAAGGCGCCAAAGGATAGGTGGCAAGAATACATATTGCCTGCTTTAGTAACCTAGACGAGAATTAAATTTAAGGGTGATAATGAATTGGAGAGAGATTTGAGAACTATTAATAAGTAGAATCTACAGAGCCACCACCCACCTCAGTTTGCCATGCTGTGGTGGCTTGTGTGTTGTCATGACGTCGGAAGCTATGTCACTTATGGATTATGGCAGCTATGCTTTCAAATAACAACAGGGTCACCCATAGTGGACACGTTTCAATGACACTTCCAGGCTAAGACTGATTAGGAAGAAAGGCCTGGTGACTCATTTCCAAAAATTAGCCAATGAAAGCTTCATGGATCACAATAGAACATTATCGGACTCACTTGCTTTGGACACATTATCAGAGGAATCAATCGCTGGAGAAGGACATCACTTTGGTGAGGCAGAGGGCCATTGAGCGTGAGACAGACCCTTGGTGAGATGAATTGGCATGGTGGCTGCAATGATGCACTCAAATATGCCAACTGTGAGAATGACACAGGATTGTGCAGCATTTCCTTGTGTTGTACAGGGGGTTGTCATGAGTTAGAGTCAACTGGATGGCAGCTAACAACAATAATAGAACCTGATAGCTAGTTACATGTGGGAAGTTAAAAAGGAAAGTGAGAGATAACTTCCGGGCATGTGCAGGTACTGCTAAACAAGCAAGGGAATATAGGAGGAAGTGAATAATCATAGAAACATTGAACTCAGTTTGAAACATTTTGGTTTTAAGTAACTGTTAAGTAGTATAGGAAAATCTAGAGTGGGATAAAATATTGGGAGAATAACAAGCTTCTTCCAAGCTTCTTGAATTAATATTTTCTTTAATATCAAATTAAATGACTAGAAGAGACCCCATCCCATATAATTTACAAAGTCAAAAATCTTTCCAAAAATTAGTGAGGCCTTTCAGAGGGGTTATTTTTCATTTTTATGTGTTCCTATATCTATATTTTTCTTTTTCTTTTTAATAGTCCTTATTTTTACATTAAGGAGCCCTGGTGGCACAATGGTTAAATGCTAGGCTGCTAACTGAAAGGTCCGTAGTTCAAACCCACCACCTATCTAGTGGGAGAAAGATGCAACAGTCTTGGAAACAGCCTTGGAAACCCTGTGGGGCAGTTCTCCTCAATCCTATAGGGTCTCTAGGAGTCAGAATCAACTTGATAGCAACAGGTTTTTTTTGTTTGTTTTTTTTTTAAGGGCAATATAAATGTAAGATATTGTGAGTCACTTCTGATTTTGATATGCAACCATTCCTTAATTTACTTAGACATAAATCAGAATCAATATTTCACAGATTGGAAGTATGCATACATCCTGAGTATATTACAACCAAATGCAAAAGATAATTTAAAAATGAAATGTCAATATGATTTGCAATAGACATTTACCCTGTCTCATTTAAAGTAAGAAAAGGTGTTTGAACAAGTACACTGTGGTCAATGTCAGCGCAAAGTCTCTGTTAATAAGGCTCCAATGTACTGAAGGGGACAGCCCCTAGGGATGAAAGGCTAGGTTATTTCATTCTCTCACTGAACTCTCAACTGAGGCAGCTAACAAAGGTAGCCAACTGTGATTTAGACACATATCCAGTGGAAACTAGATAGAGATTGCTAATTTAGTTTGTACGGGTCACTGAACTGATTCTATCAGGTGACAGCTTATGATAACTACTATCCAAAACCCATTGTTGTCGAGTCGATTTCTACTCATAGTGACCCTAAAGGACAGAGTACAACTGCCCCATATGGTTTCCAAGGCTGTAAATCTTTACAGAAGCAGGCTGCCACATCTTTCTGTTGCAGAGCAGCTGGTGGGTTCACACCTCTGACCTTGGGTTCACAGCCTCGTGCTTTCACCACCGCACCACCAGGGCTCCTTTAACTACTGATTGCTGTTGTTGTTAGGTGCAGTTGAGCCAATTCCAACTCATAGCGACCCTATGTACCACAGAACAAAACACCGCCTGGTCCTGTGCCATCCTCACAATTGTTGTTATGCTTGAGCCCGTTGTTGCAGCCACTGTGTCAATCCATCTCCTTGAGGGTCTTCCTCTTTTTCGTTGACCCTCTACTTTACCAAGCATGATGAGAACATGAATTCAAACCCAATCCAAAAAGAAAGGGAAAGAACTTTAGCATTTTAACTATCCCACCTGCCAAGAAAGACAATGATAAATAAGCAGTCACTCATTGGAATTACCTCTTTCTTTTATGATGTTTAGCTTTCCTTGTCTTGGAGCACCTTTCTGCGCTTGAGAATTACAAACAGGAATCTAAAGTGTGACTAGAATACATAAACAAGGTCATGAAAATAAAAGTGACATGATCCAAACATTTGTTTAGAGGACCACATCAACTTTAATTCTTGAAGAAAGTTGACTGTTCAAAAATAACTAACTTAATGATTACATGTTCAAAAATAGAAGTTATCAAGAAAGCTTAAAGAAATAATATTCAGTGGCCTGCCTTAGGTATCTGGGGGAGCCCTCACTGCACAGGCACAGCTGCTGGCAGCTGGCCAGCATTTCAGGCAGGCAGCTGGCAAGGGAGGAGTGGGCTCTGCCAGCTGGCACTAAAAAATTAAAATTAAAATTAAGGGGAAAAACAACCCTGAGGCTCCCATGCATGACAATCAAGCCTTCAATTCCTGGTGTTTTCCCTTATTCTTCAATCCTTAGGGATGCCTAGTGGAGCGGTAGCCCCGCCTTCCACAACCCAACGTCTCTAAGCTGCTCTTCTCCGGTTTTGGTGCCTTTGTAAGTCTTCCGAGTTCATTCATCAGAGACACATTGTTCATATCACAGTGCGTGCCAAGCAGTGTGCCAAGGGCTGGGGTTGAAGATGAAAATATTAGATAAAGTTACTTACATCTATAAATATGCAAATCACCAAGGGTTGTGGGCTGATTTGAACATGATGATCACGTTGCAAATGGTTACTAAAAGGCTGGAGTTTCAAGTCCACTTAGAGGTGCTCAGAAGAAAGACCTGGTGATCTACTTCTTAAAAATCAGTCATTAAAAACCCCACGGAGCACAATCCTATTCTGGCACACATGAGGTCAACAGGAATCAAAATTAACTCAAAGACAATTTTTTCTCCGGATTTATAGATCACTGCAAAAAGGGGAGCAACAATAGTGCTTAGGAAGCATAAAAGAGAGGGGAGAGGAAATACAAAAAAAACCCCAAACCCATTGCCATCGAGACGATTCCGATTCATAGCAACCCTACAGGACAGAGTAGAACTGCCTTATAGGGTTTTCATGGAGCAGGTGGCAGATTCAAACTGCTGATCTTTTGGTTAGCAGCCTTAGCTCTGAACCACTGTGCCACCAGGGCTCCAGAGAGGAGATAAAGGAAGGTGATATTAGTATAAAAATAGAAGATTAATTAAGGCTCCCTCAGCTAGACAAAAGAGACTAACTTCTTCAAGAGGAAAGAACATGAGTAAATGAATGAAGCTCTAAAATGGAAATTTAATTTTTAAAATGTTAGTATACTGTAAAGGTATAGTCTGAGTTGCTGTAACAAAGAGACCAAAACTTACAGAAGTTTTAAAAAGCCGTATATTTCTCTTTCACAGTATAGTTAGGCAGTATAAGGCTAGTGAAGCACCTCTACCACTCTCAACATGCAGCTTCCAAGTTCTGGATCTGAGGAAGCTCCTTGTGATGGTTAACTTTTTTGTGTGTCAACTTGACTAGGCTACGATTCTTAGTGGTCTGACAGACACTGGACTGGTTGGTGTTCGGTAATGCAATGCAATGTAATCACCTTCCATGATATGATCTGAGGTGATCAACCAATCATCTGAAAAGGGAGTTTCCCCATTCCCAAGGCAAACTCTTCAGACAAATACCAAATATTAGACTGGGCTATGGGACATAAAATGATACTTGTGAAGAGTGAGCTTCTTAGCTCAAGTAGATACATGAGACTAAATGAGCAGCTCCTGTCTGGAGGTGAGATGAGAGGGCAGAGAGGGTCAGGAGCTGATTGAATGGACGCAGGAAACCAGGGGTGGAAAGGAGGAGTGTGCTGTCACAGTATAGGGAAAGTAATCAGGGTCACATAACAATGTGTGAATTTTTGTGTGAGAGACTAACTTGAACTGTACACTTTCACTTAAAGTACAACAATAAAATTTAAAAAAAAGAAAAGGGAGTTTCCTTCAGGAAGGGGTCTGCCTCTAGAATATTAATGGATATTCTGGCAGAACTCTCTCTATCTCTCTTGACCCTGTAATCTTCTTGTCACCTGACCTCCAGATCTTTGGACATCAGCCTGCAGAAGTCTTCAGCCTGCTCCCTAGCCTACAGATTTTGGGCCTTCCAGTCCCACAATTCCGTGAGCCAATCACTTGAAGTAAATCTGTAGATGGATGGATGATAAATGATAGATAGATAGATGATGGATGGATAGATAGGTCATGGCTATAAGTCAGAATCAACTCGACAGCACACAACCACAAATATGTATACATACATGTGTGTATGTGTGTGTGCATATATATGTCTCATTGGTTTTGTTCCTCTAGAGAAACCAAAATAAGACATTGCTCCAACCCTTACTATCAAGTTTCTACTGTATCTCAGGAGGACGGAAGGAAGGGCAAAGTCCCCTTTAAGGAGGCTACACAGGAGTTCACCTCACCACCACTCAGCAAGCTTCAAATGAGCCTGGGAAATGGAGTCATGTGATAGGTAGGCTTGTGCCTAGCTAAAACTCCTAAATTCTATTAAAAACAAAAAGGATAATTAATACTGGTAGAAAACTAGCCCCACTGAGCAATGAATAGCAAACTTATATAAGTATAGCTTTAATTGCTGGTGCATATTTAGTTTTGTAACTTTAAATTTTAAATTACTTTATTTGAGAGTTACATTTCCTGGGCTATTACCAAGAATAGACTACCAATCATTTATTGAACAAATATATATTTAAGATAAGTTAGGAATAACACATTGTGAGAGGCATTGTGGTGATACAAATATGATCAGGTGGGCTATAAAGCAGAAATTTTTAAAATGACAAAACAATATTATGGGAATCAAAAAGAGATGAACACTCGTTTTTACAACCTGTAGAGGACTAGACTAGTCATCAACCTTCTTGATGATGCATGATACTCATTATAAGAGACCATATAGTCATAAAACTTTTATTCTGTCAAGTTAAGAAACCTCAACTAAAAATAAGTTTGTTCAACCTGCATTTTATCCTATCTCTCCATCGAGCCATCAGACTTTGATCTATGTGAGCCTCAAGGTAATGCATTATCACTCCTGGAGTCACAGTATATTTCATACAGTCATATTTCATGCATAATGAAGATGGCAGTGAACTACAAAGGTTGTTATCAACTCAAACAGGAATACAAATGCTGTCTAAGGGCAATTTATGGTATGTATTTTAGAAGTGCAAGAAAAGGAGAAGTTTTAGGTCAATTCATATGTCCTTAGGGGAAATTATCACTTAAAGGCATTTTGAAGAAAGAAAATTTTCATTTTAATGGATTTTAAATCCTTTCCTATTTCATACACATATTTTTCTTTAATATACGTATATATTAAATTGAAGTATATTGAAGTATTGACAATTCAAACAAAAACTCATAGAACAGGGACTTTCTCTCTTTTTTTTTTTCTTTTTTCATTTTTGGTATAGATATTTCCCTTTCAGATATGTATTGATTGCCTCTTGGTGCAAGGCACTTTGGTAGACACTGGGAAACAAAACTGGGCAAGTCTTTTATTTTATTTAGGGTAAGTTCGCTGAAGGAAAAAAAGATTTAGTCAAAATAGATCTTAAAGGGAGTTTATTGGTAGATGTGATAAGGAGCACACATTTAAGGACTAAATCTGTTGACAGGGCTGGAGCTTACTCAAGACCAAGCTGAGGCCGGTTTTTAGACTTAGTTAGGAGGCCCTGGGCACATTAGCACCATTTGTGAACTTTCACTCTCTCACTCGACTGTTAGCCAAAAGGTTGGCAGTCTGAACCCACTCGGAGATGACTTGGAAGAAAGGGCTGACAGTCTGCTTCCAGAAGGTCACAGCCTTGAAACCCCTGTGGAGAAGTCCTACTCCGACAAACACGGAGTTCAAAGTGACTCGATGGCAGGTAAGGACAACAATAGCCCTGCCCTGAAGTGTGCCTCAGGTACACAGCGAAGTCTGAACTTTTCAGTTGTTTGCTTTCTCTTCTCTGTTTCTCCCTCAACTGGCAAATTCCTTCTGATAATCATAGTTCAAATTGCCAAGAACAGGAATCTGATTTCTGTAAATCATTGCTCAAGCCATGCCACAAGTCATGGGTCCCTGAAGAGTTAATTAATGGGCTTCTCTGTCCTTAGATTATCACTCCTTCCGTAATCAACTGAGACTCAGACGGATGGAGTCAAAAAGCATAAAATCTCACCATTTAGGGCAGATAGACCAGGCACTGGGAAATCAAAGATGAATAAAAAAGCATTCTTGATACTATGAAGTATACATGCGAACAATTTCAAAATGTATACATTCAAGCCATTTAAATTACTAAGGCATCACAAATTGACAAAATACTTCCTGAACAATCATTTCAGTTTATGTTTTATAAAACACTTCAATATAAATTATCTGATTGTAGCTTCACAAAAATCCTATGATGTAAGCAAGGGTGATTTTCAGAATAATTAACAATTGCCACAGTATGTGCACTGACCAATCAGAAAGGATACCTGCAATATAGAGCAATTGCCATCAGAAGTGACCAGTAAGATGTACCAGCCCATGCTCTCTGAATAGCAACCCTGGTGCCAGATGAAGCTTTTATTTTATACCCATTTTACAGCTGAAATAATTGAAGCTCATGAACTGTTAAGTGACTTCTCTGTACTGGAAGCAAGTTATTCTGATTTGAAAATTAGGGCAGTTTGTATACTTTGTCTCCTTCTGCTACCTAATGTAACATTAGGTACCTTCTGTTACCTAATGTAACATCTCCACATCCCATGTAGCATGCTCGGAGGTCACATCTGTGACTTCCCCAGCTAGCAGATATTTTTCCTCTTTATGGTTTCTTAAGTGCTTTGTGAGATTTTATCTCTCTTTTATTTCCTATGACACTGACTTTCTGCTACCTGTCTCCCTTTTCGCAGAGCATAACCTCTGAAGGCAAATCTTTTGAAGTTCATTCCTTGTACTCTGTACATCCTATACCAGGTTATCAGTATTTTTTAAAATGAGTGTGAAATCTTAAAACAATAATTTTTGAAATTTTGAGGAGAAGAGAAATTATCAAGTATATGTGTTTGTGGGCTTAAATAAAGAAATAAAATATAGTAATTACTAATACTAACTCTGATGTCTGACTGCTTAGGTACAAATTTGTACTCCACAACTTTCTGGCCATGTGACCTTGAATGGATTACTTATGGTCCCTATGGCTGCGTTTCCCCATTTGAAAAATAGGGATGGTCAACTAGTACTTAGATGAAAGAGTTATGGAGATTAAATGAATTAATGCACGTAAAAGATTTAGCACAGTACAGGACACGCAGAAAGTGCCCAAAACTCTGGGCTGTTATATCAGAGAGTCGTGTTATCTGGAGGCATTAAACTCTAATGTCAGCACATGCAGCAAAAATGGCAAAACTTTCTCAATTATTCTTGAAAATCTCTTAACTCATCCATAAAGTACAGTACACTTGTTTTTGTTCATACAGCCCTGAATGGATCTTCCAAATGCATTGCCGTCTAGTCAATTCTAACTCATAGTAACCCTATAGGACAGAGTAGAATTGTCCTATAGGGTTTAAAGGGGAGGTTGGTGGATTCGAACTGCTGACCTTTTGGTTAGCAGCCAAGCTCTTAACCACTGTGCCACCAGGGCTCCGAATGAATCTTAGTATGTATAAATTTATAATGTATTCAGTAATGTAGTTTATACAAAATTCCCTGACTGGATCATATTCAGAAATTAATTTATTAAGGTGTTTTACTGCTTAGGATTCTTCAGCTAAACCACCAAGCTTCCAGTCTTTCCCTGTTTGTTGTTTTGCCTTTGTCTCTCAGCTACCTCTAAGTCTTTGTTAGGCAATGTTTTCTTTGGCTCTTAATTAGTTCTTCAATAGATTTCTCCAGGAGGTTCAGGAAACCTATAACCACCAGCTCTCTGCCAGTCTCTCTGAGCTTTCCCAGCCTCCTCCCTCTCGCAAATGAAGTTGAACTGACATAAATTGAAAAGGAGTGTTTATGATTCTACTGCCAAACTTCCTTGAATAGTGGTTCTGGTTCAAGTCATATTTGGTTCAGTCATGTAAAGACTGGATACCTTTAAGACAGGGCTGGAGCCATTTTCCTAAAATTGTTGTTTCCTCAGGACAGCCCCTCACCCAGCCTATTTCCTGAAGTTGTTTTTCTCCTCAGAACTTTGAAAATAAACAGCCCCAGCTAGCCACAATCTGCTGAGGCAGGTCTTGCCCTCCATCTTGACACTCCAAATAACCTTAGCTCATTAACTGCCTAAACACGTTGCCGTCAAGTCAATTCTGACTCATAGCGACCCTACAGGTTTCCAAGGAGTGCCTGGTTGATACAAACTGCCAACCTTTTGGTTAGCAGCGGTAGCTCTTAACTACTGCACCACCAGGGTTTCCCATTAACTGCCTCGTGCATGGGAAAGTCTCTGCCCCTGGATGGAGAGCTAACATGCTAATGAACAAAAACAGCTAACTTTTTCCTGTGCAAGGAATCAAACCCAGGCCCTAGAAAATGCTTACTCATTCTGGAACACTCTGTGCCTGTGCGCACACCATTTTGTATTTTGTAACTGATCTTGCCTATATAAACCAGCCTTAGCAAGCTGCCTGCAAGTAGTCTTGGAAGTCACTTAGCCCAAACTGTCTCTTTGGCCAATCAATAAAGTTGCCTTCATTCTCCCCAACTCGGTCTCTGTCTTTTTGGTTCCAGACAGAGTCACACTGAGCAGGACCCAGAGTTCCTGACAACACCATTATTATGTATTTTTATGGAGCAGAGAACTAAATCTGAAAGAGCTTAAGCAATTTTCTCAGGGTTACATACCAATGGGTGATAGGTGAAAAGGCTATATACTCCAGACTTCAAGTTTCAGATGTTGTTGTTAGCTGCTGATGAGTCAAACCCCAACTGATGGCAACCCCATGCACAGCAAAACAAAAAGCTGCTTGGTCCTGGTCCATCCACGTGATTAGTTGTAGATTAAACTTTTGTACTCCATAGGTCTTTCACTGGCTGATTTTATGAAGTAGATCTCCAAGCTTTCCTTCCTAGTCTGTCTTAGTCTGCAAGCTCTGCTGAAACCTCTTTAGCATCTTAAACTTTAAACCAGGAGATCTCCATGAAGTGGTTTCATTTCCAGAAGAAAACATGGTGTGGAAGAGTTTTGATTACAGTATAAATGAGAAATGTTGCTGACATTTGATAGGCAGGAGCCTGGGATTCTGTATCTACTGCAAAGTGCAGAATTAGTCCCACAGGAGGAAAAATTGCCACACCTGCTTTTCTGTAGGGGAAAAATCTGTTTATAATTATGTGAGCCTGGCAACCAATTCTGTTTTACATATGGACACAAAAATATTTTCACATGGTTTTAATAAAAACACACCTTCCAGTAATTAAGCTAACTTGTAAATTGAGGGAAATTGTTTGATTGTTTGTTTTGGGACATTAGTAACGGTTGTTCATCATTACATAAAATCATGTCACTAAAACCAAACCAAACCTGTTGTGGTCGAGTCGATTCTGACTCATAGCAACCCTATAGGACAGAGCAGAACTGCCCCATAGTGTTTCCAAGGAGCACCTGGTGGATTCGAACTGCTGACCTTTTGGTTAGCAGCCAAACTCTTAATCATTATGCCACCAGAATTAAGTTGACTTAATGTGGTTATCCCATTCATGGTGATTCTATATGCAGATGCAAGAATCTCATTTACTTCATTTTGACTTATAGTAAGTTCATGTTTGAGGAGTTTAAAATACATATCATTTTATTATAAATTACTTTCCTTTATACTATAGTTATAGCATCTTCTAAAATTGTTGGTGACATTTAAAACATTTTAAAAATTAGTGGCGTGATCTATGAATTTTATTTGAGGGTAATAAGTTTGGAAATAATTGATATATAAAGAAGGCATTGAATCTGAGAACACTGAGAATGACCACATTGAACTAAATAACCGCAAATTAAATACATTCTAGAATTTGTTGAATGGATTATCCTTCCTCAGGGCGTGTAGGAGGAGACGGACATTCTCTTTTTGGCTTTTGTTCTGCTTTTGTTCTTGATGAGCAGTTTACTAAAGCTGATGGGACTTGGAAAGGAAAATATTGGAGCCACGAGGCCCAAAAAGCTGAGGAAGAGTCTATAAAGAAAAGGAAAGGAAGGAGAAGAAATTAGAAAAGAAGAACGTATGAAAGGAATCCATTTTTCAAAGTTTGCATGTAGCTAGCTCAGTATAAGTATCCCTTACTGTTTTCCCATGAAGCCATCAGTAAAATCAATATTATTTTTCAACAGTTTTAGACTTTCAAATTGGGATTCTTATGAACTGTAATGGGGAGAAGGGAAGGAATCACATTAGTGATATGACCATATACTGCGATTGCTCTGCAGGTGGATAGTCTAAAACCTTTATGTAAAGCACTGTTGTTAGTTGCCCTCCAGTCTATGCCGACTCATGGAGTAGGACTGTACTATACGGGGTTTTCAAGTCTGTGACCTCTCAGAAGCAGATCACCAGGCCTGTCTTCTGAGGCGCCACTGGTTCAGTTCTAATGGCCAACCTTTCAGCTAGTAGTTGAGTGCTTCACTCTTTGCACTACCCAGGGACTCCTATGTACAGCATAAAGCACATACAATTGCTCAGTAAATTTCAGAGTTGCTTTCCCTAAGGCAACTGATTGCTTACTCTTCTCAAAGAAACACATGCAAATACTGCAAACGCTTGAGCTTAAATTTTTGACATTTGAAAATTTTGAATTTTACCTAAGTCCTGTGCTTCAGGAAAACAGTGATGGCTAAGATATCCCCTCAGACTTTGTGTTCCTAAAAACAATTTACTGAAAGAAAACACCCTTCCTATATGACTACAGTAAGAATCACAGATGCCCCCTTGTTTACCTATAAGAAGGCCAGAAGCAAGCATTCCAAATTCCCATATCTGCCTCATAAATGATTTGTTGAACTGCTTGTCCCCACTAATCGATAGGAACAAAATGCTTAAGTTTCTTAAGCTTTTCTCCTTCCCCCAAGCTCTTAAATTTTGACTTACTTTCAGGCTGAGTCAGAATTTAGCCATTCTGAGAGGAGATTGGCCTCAGGGTAAGCATTCTCTGGTCTACTATCTGATAACGCCTTGCTTTAATTCCTGTCACACACCCAGTTCATCCTACCATTGTTTGTTGTTGTTTGTTCTTAGTTGTCATTGAGTAGATTCAGGCTCATGGAGACCCCACGCATTGCTGAGTAGAATTGTGGACCAGAAGGTTTTCAAGGCTGTGAACTTTCCACAACTAGCTGAAGGGTTAGCAGTTCTAACTCACCCAGAGGTGCCTCAGAAGACAAGCATGGTGATCTGCTTCTGAAACGGTACAGCCATGAGAACCCTATGGAGCTGTTCTACTCTTACACACGGGGTCGCCAGGAGTTGGAACCATGGTTTGGTTTTTTGGTGAAAAAGAAAAACTATTTTGCCCAATTCTTGAAATGCTTGGAGATCTTATGGTCAGAATGTTCTCCTTATACGAATAATCCCCTTCCCCCTATTGCAATAGTCTCATTCACCCATCTTGCGATACTCCTTTTGAATAAAGTCTCTTCATACTAAATCTAGATTTGCTTTTTATTTGACACATTGTTACCTTGGCAAAAAAATGAATGAATGAATTAAAATTCAATCAAGATAAAAAACAAAATGCCATGGATTTCAAATACTACATTTTACAGATTTTGAAAACTAGATTAATATATATTTAAAAGTTTGCTTAGAGAGCTTTTCAAAGCTCATCGTAGCTAATGCCTTAGCATTTTTAGACTTCCTGTCAGCCAATTATTGTTTCTTTCTTTCTTCTCTTTTCCTTAAATAAATCGATCTTCACTGGGGCAAAGGAAGTGGATCCCTAAACAGCCAGGCTGGAGCTCTAGCTGGCTGGACTACAGCAGGCTTCTTCCGGCTCTGGTGAGGTCTGGCCAGGCACTAACAGAGGAGGGAAAAAGTATGAATGTCTAAGGTTGTGATTGTTAAACAGACTGTGGAAAATGGAGAAAAGATTAAGCCAAGTTTAGATGAGCTTCGTGTGCATTTAAGTCATAGTGGTCCTTTGCTACTCATAGCCACGTTCTTCTTCACAGAGCGCTTAGCCAGGCAGCGATTTAACAACACAGCCGATTTCCTTTGTCAAGATTGCAGTAATTTAAGGCTGAGTGTGGTAAAACAGCCAACTCATAGATACACCCTATGACCTTTTATATATATATATTTTGTTTGGCTTAATAATGAACTCTCTGTTGTTGTGTACCGTCGAGTCGATTACTACTCATAGTGACCCTACTGGACAGAGTAGAACTGCCCCATAGGGTTTCCAAGGCTGTATCTTTAAGGAAGCAGATTTTCTGCCACGGAGCAGCTGGTGAGTTCGAACCACCAACCTTTCAGTTGGCAACCAAGCACTTAACCACTGAGCAACCAGGGCTCTGGTAAACAAAAGACTAACATAAAAAGAAAGCAAAGTGAAATATCGGAAAGTTTTCTTTTGTTTTTTAAACAAACTACAATCTGATTATTTGTTCCAATAACTAAAAATATAATCCTGAATTTAGTTTTCCAGTCTTTAAGAAATGAACCATCCTGACCTGTAAATTTGCATCTCATCCTGTATGGATTGTTGCTGTCCTTATTAGTTGCCATCGAGTTGATTCTGACCCCAAATGTGTCAGAGTAGAACTGCTCCATAGGATTTTCAAGACTGTGACCTTTCAGAAGCAGATCACCAGGCTTATCTTCCGAGGCGCCTCTGGGTGGGTTCAAACCACAAAACTTCTGACTGGTAGTCAGAGCTTAACTATTTGTGCCAACAGGGGACTCCTTCCCATATGAGTAGAGATTCAGAGACACAGGCAAACATAAGTCTCTTTTTCTAAATAGGCCTGACACGGGTGCTGTTCTAAGATCTTCCACCAACTCTATGATCCCCTGCTGTGGGACAATGGCTCCTTTGCAAGGACCCTGCTGTGAAAGGAAGTGACAATACCACACAGCAGTACTGGGGCAGGTAGTGGACGTCCTCAAACACATTCATTATTGTCTACAAGATAAATGAAACACAAGATTCATTGTTCAATTAACAAAAAGGCAATGAATTAGAAGGTGGAAGAAAACATTTTCTGATTTTAATTTTCAAAAATAAACATAATTTTTGTAAGTCTTCATAATTATTGAGTCCTTGTGTAAGAAATACATGTTTCTCCATGAATGCAAAACCACCTTTACTAAAAATTGTTTTTTATATGACTTAAATAGTTGGACTATCTCCTTATTTAAAACTTTACAGAAGGAGGTGGGGCAAGATGGCACTCTAGGCAGAAGCACCACGCCGTCCCTCCACAGCAAAGATCCGAAAAACTAAGCCTAACAGAGAATCAACAATCCTGAATCCCTAGAACACCAAATGAAGAGATAAAGAACTCAGCCAAACACCAAACGGAGTGAGAATACTAAAAGAGAACGGAGAGCGAGGAGAGACTCATGCAGAGATTCCTTACCAGCAAACGCAGCTCGGATCCACCATCTTGGATTCCTATTGGAGACCAGCGAACGGGAGAGCAGCCTCGCAGAGCGTCCAGTGGGAGAAAGAACGACCGGTAAACTGCGGTGCATGCTTTCCCACCCCCCACCCCTCTCCACCTCGGCTGGGGCTCCCCTGCTTTCCGTGGCCAGGGTCCCTGGGCTGGGGGGTGCCGGTGCTTGGAATCCGTGCGCCCAGGCTGGCAGCTTTCTGAGAGCCGTTTGCTGGCTGCTGGCGAAGCTTTTTCTGCCGCCTCCCCCTCCTTTTGCTCGGGTGCCTGGTTCCAAGCACCGTCTTTGCTCTCTCCGGCGGGGCTGTGGGGCTGCATTCGGGCGCGTGGCTGCTTCCAGGTCTGGGCTGCTGCGCTGGTGAGATCCCGGGGCCTTTGTTCGTTGGCCCCTCTGCTTCCCATGGCCACGGTCTTTTAACCCCGAGACTGCCAGCTGCTTGGAATTTGCACCCCTGAGTGGGGGCTCTCTGGGTCCCATTTGTTGGCACTGACTGCTGGTGTTGCTTTTTTTTTTTTAATTTTATTTTTCTTCTTTTTTGATTAGTTTTGTCATCTATTCCCTCTTTTTCCCTTTTGTCTTTCTTCATTGCTTAATTTCTCGTCTCTCTATCTCTTCCTTCTCTTTCTGATCCCTGAATACAAGGCGATGTATGCCTCTGCACCTTCTGGCCAGGCTGTGCTGTGAAAACTGAGACCGACTTCCCCAGACCTCATAGCTGTATCAGTGGGATCCCTGGGAACTTTGCAGTTCTTTAACTTTTCTGATTTTTATTTGTTCATTCTTTCCTTATCTTTCTCTTCCCCCTTCTCATTTCCTCCATCCCATAGTCTCTCATCTGTACATTCCAACGACAAGCTCCCCTAGCATTCTTTTATGTTTGTATGCTTTTTGCTCCTGCTCCTCTCTCCTCTATCCCATATCCAGCTTAGCTTCACACATAATCATCTTCCCGCTGCACCCTACCTACCTGCACCGTGCACTTAACATCACACCACCAAGCTGTGCAGGCACGCCCTATTGGAACCTGCCCAGCACTGACTACCGACCATCCTGGTGGCTGCGGTGAGTGCCACAAACAACCCGTCCCAGTGGCTCCTCTTCAGCTAGATCTGCCCAGCTGTACCACAAGGATGAAAAAAACAAAAAAAAAACTACAATCAATAAACGAGAGAAATATCTACTGAATGCCCCAAAAACAGCAAACAATATCAAAACGTTTACAAAAACAAGACAAGATGGCTCCAATAGGCGTCCAAATTAAAACACCAGATAAATCTCCTGTGGAAGAAAATGCACTAGAAGTACCTGATAGGGAACTCAAATCACTAATACTCGGAATTTTCCAAGAACTGAGGCAAAAAGCTGACAAACATGAGGAAAACATAGACAAATTTATGGAAAATACAGACAAAACATTGAGAGAATTCAGGAAGATGATGCAGGAACAAAATGCCAAAATAAATTCACAAATCGAAATTATACAAAACCAACAATTAGATATCCAAAAGATAAACAACAAGATTTCAGAAATGGACAGTGTCATAGAAGGGCTGAGAAGTAGATTTGAAACCATGGAAGACAGGATCAGTGCAACTGAAGACAAAGACTTGGATACAACTCTGTTTCAGGAAAACTCAGAAAAAAGAACAAAGAAAAATGAAGAGACCCTGAGAGTTATGTGGGACACAATCAAAAGAAAAAACTTACAAGTGATTGGCATCCCAGAACAGGGGGAGAAAACAGAAAACACAGAGAGGATCATTGACGAACTGCTGACAGAAAACTTTCCCAATATCATGAAAAATGAAAAGCTGGCCATCCAAGAAGCTCAACGAACCCCATATAGAAGAGACCCCAAAAGAAAATCACCAAGACATATCATATTCACACTCGTTAAAACTAAAGACAAACAAAGGATCCTGAGAACAGCTCGTGAAAAACAAGAAGTCACATACAGAGGAGAAACAATAAGACTAAGCTCAGATTATTCGACAGAAACCATGCAGGCAAGAAGGCAATGGGATGACATATATAAAATCTTGAAAGAAAAAAATTGCCAGCCAAGAATAATATATCCTGCAAAACTCTCATTCAAATTTGATGGTGAAATTAGGTCATTTCCAGATAAACAGAAACTAAAGGAATATGCAAAAGTCAAACCAAACTTACAAGAATTATTAAAGGGAGTTCTTCAATCTGAGGACAAACAGCTTCAGCCCTCAGGCAGGACCTAGGACCTAGGATGCAGGTTCATATAAACCAGATACCATTCTAGGAACTGAACTACAGAGGACTTTCCAAAAACAAAAGAAATACAACAGAGAATCAGAGAAATCAATCAAAGGATGACAAAAACATAAAAACAATGAAAGAGGGAACAAACGGCATAGGTATAGAACCTTCTAAAGGAGAGGAAGGCAAGGCGATACCAAGTAAGGGTAGACTGCTTCAAAATTATAAAAATAAGGGTAAAATTTATGGTAACCACAAAGAAAGTTAACAAACCAACTCATAAAAATAAAGACGAAAAACATAAAGTCTCAACAAAAACAAAACCTACAAAAACAAAAGAAATGAACACAAAATCCACAAACAAAAGTAACTCAGCACAAGAGAGTAAGAAGAAGAAAGAAAACTTCAGCACCACAAAAAAAAGCACTACAAAATGACAGCAACGAACTTCCATCTATCAATAATTACACTGAACATAAACGGACTCAATGCACCCATAAAGAGATGGAGAGTGGCAGAATGGATAAGAAAACAGGATCCATCAATTTGCTGTCTACAAGAGACACACCTTAGAAACAAAGATGTGAATGTATTAAAAATCAAAGGTTGGAAAAAAATATATCAAGCTAACAGCTATCAAAAAAGAGCAGGACTGGCAATTCTAATCTCAAATAAAATAGACTTTAAAACAAAATCTACCATAAAAGACAAAGAAGGACACTATATAATGATTAAGGGGATGATCCATCATGAAGACATAACCATAATAAATATCTATGCACCCAATGACAGGGCTCCAAAATACATAAAAAAAACTCTAACAGCACTGAAAAGAGAAATTGACAGTTCCACAATAATAGTAGGAGACTTCAACACACCACTCTCAGTAAAGGACAGAACAACTAAAAAGAAACTCAGCAAAGATACAGAAGACCTAAAGAGCACAATCAGCCAACTGGACCTCAAAGACATATATAGAACAATCCATCCAACCGCTGCAAAGTACACATTCTTTTCCAATGAACATGGAACGTTCTCCACGATACACCACATCTTAGGCCACAGAGCAATCCTCAACAAGATCCAAAATGCTGAGATAATTCACAGTATCTTCTCTGACCACAATGCCATCAAGGTAGAAATTAACACTAGAAAGAGCAAGGAAAAAAAATCAAACACATGGAAACTGAATAATAATCTGCTTACACATCAATGGGTCATAGAAGAAATCAGAGATGGAATTAAAAAATTCCTAGAATCAAATGACAATGAAAACACATCATACCAAAACCTTTGGGACACAGCAAAGGCAGTCCTCAGAGGACAATTTATAGCAATAGATGCACATATCAAAAAAGAAGAAAGGCACAAAATCAAAACATTAACTACAGAACTCAAACAAATAGAAAGAGAACAACAAAAAAGCCTACAACCACCGGAAGAAAGGAAATAGTAAAGATCAGAGCAGAAATAAATGAAATAGAGAACAGAAAAACAATAGAAAGAATCAACAAAACCAAAAGTTGGTTCTTTGAAAGAATCAACAAAATCGACAAACCACTGGCCAGACTGACAAAAGAAAAACAGCGGAGGGCACAAATAACCCAAATAAGAAATGAAATGGGGGATTTTACAACAGACCCTACCAAAATAAAAAGGATTATAACAGAATATTATGAAAAACTATATTCCAACAAATTTGAAAACCTAGAGGAAATGGATAAATTTCTAGAAACATACGGCCTACCCAAACTACAACAAAGTGATATTGAAAATCTGAACAGACCCATAACAGGAGAAGAGATTGAAAAGGTAATAAAAAAAACTCCCAACCAAAAAAAGCCCTGGCCCAGATGGCTTCACTGGAGAATTCTACAAAACATTTACAGAAGAGCTTGTACCAGTTCTACTCAAGTTATTTCAGAGCATAGAAGAGGAAGCAACACTTCCAAATTCATTGTATGAAGCCAGCATAATGCTGATACCAAAACCGGGCAAAGACATCACAAAAAAAGAAAATTACAGACCAATATCTCTAATGAATATAGATGCAAAAATTCTGAACAAAATTCTAGCCAATAGAATTTAGTATCATATCAAAAAAATAATACACCACGACCAAGTAGGAT
This sequence comes from Dugong dugon, assembly GCA_030035585.1. Taxonomy (NCBI): domain Eukaryota; kingdom Metazoa; phylum Chordata; class Mammalia; order Sirenia; family Dugongidae; genus Dugong; species Dugong dugon. Next base: position 42,214,017 of record CM057477.1, on the reverse strand, counting down.
TCATACCAGGTATGCAAGGATGGTTTAACATTAGAAAACCCATCAACGTAATCCACCACATAAATAAAAGGAAAGAAAAAAATCACATGATCATCTCAATTGACACAGAAAAGGCATTTGACAAAGTCCAACACCCATTCCTGATAAAAGCTCTCAATAAAATAGGTATAGAAGGGAAATTTCTCAACATAATAAAGGGCATCTATGCAAAACCAAGAGCCAACATCATTCTTAATGGAGAGAGGCTGAAAACATTCCCCTTGAAAACAGGAACAAGACAAGGATGCCCTTTATCACCACTCCTACTTAACATTGTGCTGGAAGTTCTAGCTAGAGCAGTAAGGCAAGAGAAAAAAATAAAGGGCATCCAAATTGGTAATGAAGAAGTTAAACTTTCCCTGTTTGCAGATGATATGATACTGTACATAGAAAACCCTAAAGACTCCACGAGAAATCTACTGGAACTAATAGAAAGATTCAGCAGAGTAGCAGGATATAAGATAAACATTCAAAAATCAGTTGGATTCCTATACACCAGTAAAGAGAACGATGAAAAGGAGATCAGGAAATCAATACCATTTTCAATAGCCCCTAAAAAGATAAAATACTTAGGAATAAATCTGACCAGGAATATAAAAGACCTATACAAAGAAAACTACAAAACACTGCTGCATGAAACCCAAAGGGATCTACATAAATGGAAAAACATACCATGCTCATGGACAGGCAGACTCAACATTGTGAAAATGGCAATTCTACCTAAAGCAATTTACAAATACAATGCAATCCCGATACAAATACCAACAACATTCTTCAAAGAGATGGAAAAACTAATTATTAACTTTACATGGAAAGGGAAGAAACCCCGATTAAGTAAAGCACTACTGAAGAAGAAGAATAAAGTTGGAGGACTCACACTACCTGACTTGAGAACCTACTATACAGCTACAGTACTCAAAACAGCCTGGTACTGGTACAACAACAGAGACATTGACCAAAGGAACAGAATTGAGAACCCAGATGTAAACCCATCCACCTACAGTCACCTGATCCTCGACAAGGGCCCAAAGTCCATCAAATGGGGAAAAGACAGTCTTTTTAACAAATGCTGGTGGCAAAACTGGATATCCATTTGTAGAAAAATGAAACAGGACCCATACCTCACACCATATACAAAAACTACTTCAAAATGAATCAAAGACCTGAATATAAAGCCTCAAACTATAAAATTCATAGAAGAAAAAATAGGACCAGCACTTTAGGCCTTAATACATGGCATTAACAGGATACAAACCATAAACATCAACACAAAAAACCCAACAGATAAACTAGATAACTGGGATCTTCTAAAAATCAAACATCTATGCTCTTCAAAAGGCTTCACCAAAAGAGTCAAAAGAGAACCTACAGACTGGGACAAAATTTTTGGACAGTACAAGTCAGACAAAGGTCTAATCTCCATAATCTACAAGAAAATCCAACACCTCTACAACAAAAAGACAACCAATCCTATCAAAAAATGGGTAAAGGAAATGAACAGACACTTCACCAAGGAAGACATTCAAATGGCCAACAGACACATGAGGAAATGCTCACGATCACTAGCCATTAGAGAAATGCAAATTAAAACCACATTGAGATACCATCTCACCCCGGCATTACTGGCATGAATCAAAAATATTGGAAATAACAAATGTTGGAGGGGCTGCGGGTAGATGGGAACTCTTATACACTGCTGGTGGAAATGCAAAATGATACAACCATTTTGGAAAATGATATGGCGTTTCCTCAGAAAGCTAGAAATAGACATACCATTCAATACAGCAATCCCACTCCTAGGAATATATCGTAGAGAAATAAGAGTCATCACTCGAATAGACATATGCACACCTATGTTCATGGCAGCATTGTTCACAATAGCAAAACGATGGAAACAACCTCAATGTCCATCAACAGATGAATGGATACACAAACTATGGTATGTACACACAATGGAGTACTATGCAACGAGAAAGAACAACAATGAATCTGTGAACCATCTCATAACATGGATGAAACTGGAGGACATTATGCTGAGTGAAATAAGTCAATCACAAAAGGACAAATATTGTATGAGACCTCTATTGTAAAAACCCACAAAAAAATTCACATGCAAAATGTAACAATCCTTGTTGGTTACCAGGGATGGGAGGGGAGGGGGGGAAATACTAAATAGGCAATAGATAAGTGGTACCTTGGGTGAAAGATGAGATAGTACACAGTACAGGGGAAACTAACACAACCTGCACAAGGAAAGGTCATGGAGGCCCTATAGACACATCCAAACCCCCCGAGGGACTGAGTTGTTGGACGGAGGGCTCTGGGGACCATGGTCTCGGGGAACGTCTAGCTCAATTGGCATGACACTACTTATAAAGATAATGCTCTACATTCTACCTTGGTGAGTTGTGTCTTAGGTCTTAAAAGCCTATGAGCGGCCATCTAAGATACTCCACTGGTCTCATCCCTTTGGGAGCAAGGGAGAATGAAGAGAACAGGATACAACAAAAAGATTAGTCCAAAGGACTAATTGTCCACAGCTACCAAGGCCTCCACCGGACTGAGTCCAGTACAGCTAGATGGTGCCCGGCTACCACCACTGACTGCTCTGACCAGGATCACAACAGAAGGTTCTGGGCAGAGCTGGAGAAGGATGTAGAGCATAATTTTAACTCCCAAAAAAAAGACCAGATTTACTGGCCTAAAGAATACTGGGGAAACCTCAAGAGTGTGGCCCCCAGACACCATTTCAGCTCAGAGGTGAAGTTACCTTCGAGGTTCGATGTTAAGCTTGGGAGTGGACAGCCCAGTAAAACTAAATGGGACTAACGAGGTACAGGAGTCCGGTGACAAAGGCCAGAAGGCAGAGGGGGAGTAGGAAACTGATGATAAGGAACACAAGTTGAGTAAGGACACTGTAGATGTGTTGTGAGATTGTTGACCACTGTTATAGGGCAACATTTGTAGTAACTATTAAATGGGAGGCTGTTTTGTCCTGTAAGCCTTCATCTTGGGCGAGAATGGCAGCACAATTGGAAGAGCATAGTCAATATCACTTAAATGTGTAAGTAAAAAGTTTTGAAATGGTGTTAAAAAAAAAGAAAAACCAAATGAGACTAATGAGGTACAGTAGTCCACTGACAAGGGCCAGAAGACAGAAGTGGACAAGGAAGTCCCCTGGTGATAGGGAACACAAGGTGGAGTAAGGATATTCTTGATGTGTTCTGAGATTGTTAACCATTGTCATAGGGCAACATGTGTAGTAACTGTTAAATAAGAAACTATTTTGTTCTGTAAGCCTTCATCTTAAGTGAGAATAACAGCACAGTTGGAAGAGCGTAGTCAATGTCACTGAACTGTGTATGTAGAAATTTTTGAAACGGTGTATCTTTGGCTATCTGTATTTTCATCCAAAAAAAAAAAAAAAAAAGTTGAGAATTTAGAGGCTTAATATGTTGTGGGGTTGTTAACCAATGTCATAAAACAACATGTGTACTACTGTTTCATGAGAAACTATTTGTTCTGTAAGCCTTCACCTGAAGTACAATAAAAAAAAAAAAAAAAAAACTCTACGAACTCATCATTCCATAAAGATAGAAAACAATGGCCTAAATCAGGAGTGATTTAGTCATTAAATCATTATTTAAACTAATTTATGCCAAAAAAATGAAGACAAAATCTGAATGGGTAAACAAACTGTGGTACATACACACAATGGAATATTATGCAACAATAAAGAACAATGATGAATCTGTGAAGCATCTCATAACATGGATGAAACTGGAGGACATTATGCTGAGTGAAATAAGTCAATCACAAAAGGACAAATATTGTATGAGACTTCTACTATAAAAACTCATGTAAAAGTTTATACATAAAAAGAAACAATCTTTGTTGGTTACAAAGGAAGGTAGGAGTCAGGGGAAACTAAATAGATAATAGATAAGTGGTAACTATGGTGAAGGGTAAGACAGTACACAATACTGAGGAAGCCAGCACAACTTGTACAAGGCAAGGTCATGAAAGACACATCCAGACTCCCTATGGGACTAAATTGCTGGGCAGAAGGATGTGGAGACCATGGTCTCAGGGAACATATAGGTCAATAATCATAACACAGTTTATAAAGACAATGTTCTACATTCTAACTTGGTGAGTAGCATCTGGGTCTTAAAAGCCTGTGACCAGCCATCTAAGATACTCCATTGGTCTCACCCCTTCAGGAGCAAGAGAGAATGAAGAGAACAAGACACAAGGAAAAGATTAGTCCGAAGGACTAATGGACCACAGCTACCAAGGCCTCCACCAGACTGAGTCCAGTACAGCTAGATGGTGCCCAGCTACTGTCACTGACTGCTCTGTCCGGGATCACAACAGAGGGTTCTGGACAGAGCTGGAGAAGGATGTAATACAAAATTCTAACTCACAAAAAAAAGACCAGATTTACTGGCCCGACAGACTGGAGAAAGCCCTAGATTATGGCCCCAGGACACCCTTTTAGCTCAGTGGTGAAGTCACTCCCGAAGTTCACCGTTCAGCCAGGGATTGGACAGCCTCATAAAACAAAACAGGACTAATGAGGCACAGCAGTCCAGGGACAAGGACTAGAAGGTAGGAGGGGATAAGAAAGCTGGTGATAGGGAACCCAAGGTTGAGAAGGGACAGAGTTGACATGTCATAGGGTTGTTAACCATGTCATAGGGCAATATGTGTACTAACTGCTTAATGAGAAACTGTTCTGCAAATCTTCATCTAAGGTACCAAAAAAAAAAAAGGAATTATCTATGTGAGATCAAATTGACAACAGCAACTCAAAAGGTTTGATGGGAAGCCTAGGAGGCAGTGAGTTGAAGATAATGGTGATGGAATAATTTGGAAAAGATAGTGAGAATAGCCGCACAACTGGAAGAATGTAATCAATGTCACTGAATAGTACATGTAGAAACTTTCAAAATGGTGTAACTTTGGTTATGTATATTTTTACCAAAAAAAAGGTCCTCCATGGTCAAGAAGGGAGAGTGTTGACATGTGATGGAGTTGTTACCAATGTCATAAAACAATATACGTACTGACTGTTTAATGAAAAACTATTTGTTCTGTAAACCTTCATCTAAAGTACAGTAAAAAAAAAAAAAATAAAGACAAAATCTAGTGATACTTTTAATGTAATTTAATTTCCACCTAATATTGTTTTATTTAAGTATTACACATATTTCTATTTCAGTTTTCCAAAATAATATAAATAATATCTCCAAGACACAAATATTTTTATATTTTCCAGTGTGTATATTTTATTATTCTAGAATGCTCTTTGTGTTGGCATTTTTTTTCACTATGCCTCGTTTTATCAAATCGTAAAATGCCTTTGCAACATATAATCAATATTCTATATTTCCTTTTTTCTCCTCGTAAACAGAGAGAAATAACTTTTATGCAAATTTGTTTCTGAATGAGAAAGAGAGGGAAGATAAAGAAAAGAGAAAAAGGGAATGAAACGACATAAATGTTCTTTGTGAATGGCTTAATCTGAGGCAAAAGATTACCCACTCCCACACCCACATCAACCTTTTTCCTTTACCAAGCTGGCATCTATCACTCAGTAAGAGTTTAAAGCAAGTGAAATTAAAAACAAAACAAAACCTATAACGATCTTCATTTTCTCCTGATACAGAAGGTGGATAAGGTCAGGGTTGCAGGCCTGTGTCAGGCAGAGGTGTCATTAACTAGAGTGCATTGGTGATTTGAGTGTGTTTATAGCATCTTTGCCCTGGGTAACTCCAGAGAGATGAAATGACATGCCTTTCAAAACAAAGTAGAATCAAGCTCCTCATTAGGAGAAGAGGCCAGTATGTCTCTTGGGGATGTCACTCATCTCAAACACTGTCTACTTTAAATGGTTCATTTTAGGGCAATACAATGGATAATCATCTTACATTTCAAATTTTCTTCTATCATTAACATTCCTATGGCTTTCCAGTCTTTAATTGTCACTTATTCAATTTGTTTGGAACTACTAAAAACATTGACTATCTCATTAGTTCTATGATTTACACTTCATTTCATGCTTTTATCAGTTCCATCTTTGTCAAGTGTGTGTGTGTGCTGTTAGCACTGACCACTGTAATGGTACCCAATCTATCAGCTTGTCGTCCTCAGATATCTGAGCTATGCTAATGTGACAGGTATGAATGCCCTTTGACATCTGTAAGTGTTACATTTCATTACTTTAAAAACCTAGTTCCAATCCTCTGCTCAGCAATGTTGACATTGCTCTATTTGCTAACCAACATTAATCATTTTTTTCATGGTTCTCTCTCCTTCCTTTGAGTTGTACTAGATAATTATAGTTGCCACCAAAAAAAAAAAAAGTTGTCAAGCTGATGCCGAAAAATGGAGAGTCCATTGCTTCACAGCAACAAGTTTTTACCTTCCAAAATAGAGCTCTGAGTTAGGGGTTGCGTTTAGGGTATCCCCACCTCCATGTGGCAATTCTGGCATATGGTCTTCAAACATAAAGAAGATGTTAATCCTAACCAGGGGCAAGAAATTCCATAATTTAAAAGAAACACAGTATTTGAATGTCCTTCCAAAGAAAATCAAAATACAGTGATAGGGTTATTTTCACATTAAAGAGTTAATTGAGTTTTCCTCATATATAATGGACCTTTGGTTATTGTGACTACATGACATCTGTTTTCTTAAGATTAAATCATCTCAATTTATTGGGAACCTTCCTCTTTCATTCTCTGTCTAGATAGCTCTGATGAAATTAAAATATACCCCCTGATTGCAGGGAGAGACATGCAACTCAGACATGGTCAGTCAGAGCTAAGGATACTAAATATTAAGGTTTTGTTGGAAAGGTTAAAAATAAGTTCTTTTAGAAACCCCGAGAGTATGGCCCCCAGACTCCCTTTTAGCTCAGTGGTGAAGTTATCTCCGAGGTTCACCGTTCAGCCTAGGAGTGGACAGCCCCATAAAACCAAACGAGACTAACGAGGTACAGTAGTCCACTGACAAGGGCCAGAAGGCAGAAGGGGACAAGGAAGCTGGTGATAGGGAACCCAAGGTTGAGTAAGGATATTGTTGATGTGTTGTGAGATTGTTAACCATGGTCATTGGGCAGCATTTGTAGTAACTGTTAAATGAGAAACTATTTTGTTCTGTAAGCCTTCATCTTAAGTGAGAATAACAGCACAACTGGAAGAGCGTAGTCAATGTCAGTGAACTGTGCATGTAGAAATTTTTGAAATGGTATATCTTTGGCTATGTGTATTTTCACCAAAAAAAAAATGTTGAGAAGTTAGAGGGTGGACATGTTGTGGGGTTGTTAACCAATGTCATAAAACAACATGTGTACTACTGTTTCATGAGAAACTATTTGTTCTATAAGCCTTCACCTGACGTACAATAAAAAAAAAGTTCTTTTAATGTTATCCTTGCAACTGTGAGGGTCTATTGCTAGCACCATTGGAAATAACTACAAGTAGAATAACTACCGATGAGTGAAGCCAACAGAGAGGAAAGAAGAACTCAGGGGCAGAGGAAGAATGAGGTATGATGATACTCTTTGAGCCTCTGTATTCAGTCATATCTGAAGTTAGTCTAGCCCTGGACATTTTAGATTTATTAGCCAACCTAGTTCCTTTTTCCTGTTAACCATTTTGAGTCCCATTTCTGTCATCATCAGAAGTCAAGGGTCCCAACAAGGAAAACTCTTCTCTCTGTATCCTCCCATCTGTGAATTCTCTTGTCTTTAAATCCTTTCTGTCTTCTACAATTTCTCTATAACCTTCCAAATATACTCTTTCTTACTTTTCTCCCTTCCAATTGACTGGAATGGAAATGTTGAGAAAGAAACACATTGACTATGGCAGCTTCTGTTGGCTTGGGTCCCTGAACAACTGCATACAGCAGACCTCAAACTGCCTTCCTGGACTGTTACATAAGAATAAAATAACTTTCTTGCTTTCTAAATCACTAAATTTTTTGAGAGGCAAGGGGCGCAATTTAGCCTACCATCAAAGGCACATTTTGTCAATATATTTTTATAATCCAAATTTGTCTGGCGGTCATGTTATAATTCACATCTCTGTTGCTATTGAGTCGATTCCCATTCATAGAGACCCTACAGATAGAGTAGAACTGTCCCATTGGGTTTCCAAGGAGTGGCTGCTGTATTCAAACTGCCGACCTTTTGGTTAGCAGTCGAGCTCTTAACCACTGCACATAGAAGGTAAAAATGTATATAGTACAATAGTAACTTTGATGTTAATTATCTCTACAATTATTTAAGAACATATATCACAGTTAAAATTCCTATTAAATGCTAGCTGTAGAAGATTGCTTTTTGACAGTCTAAACACGTAAGTAGGGAAAAAACAGGAGAGCAAGAGATAGGATAAATGAAAATTTATTTTAACTCCACTATAAACTCCTACATTTAAAATGGCAGTGAAGGTGTTAATAAGGGAACCTAGTTGCTTTTACGGACTAAAAAGAGAATACACAACAAAAAAATTGAAAAATAAATTTTAGAGGGCAGAGAGGTCACATATTAAATCAAAGTCATCCTTTTTTCCAAGAATCCAAATTTCCACTCATGTGGCATTTGATCAGCATTCATAAAATCCACCCCAGGACTAAAATTATTAGTGAATGGTTGGAAACTGAGGTGAGCAGGCATTTAGCAATTGTTCAGTGGTCTGTAAAATGAATTTCTGATCTCAGTCCAGTCATAAAACCTAGCATCACAATTGATGCAAGTCAATGCCTTTTGTATCAGTCTCATCAGGGAAGCCTGGGACTGCCTGAACACAGACACAGAAATGTCTCCTACAGAGCCAAAATCTGTAAGTCAAAATTAAGGATTACTGGTAAGGGAGTTACTGTCTCTGCTTGAATCATTCGGCAGCTAAGTGCAAGGCATTTAACTATGATACTAGTTGCTTTAAGAAGATTTACGTTCTCTCTAAAGATACAGTAGAATAGATAGCATGAAAATCTTGCATCCTGTAGAGGAGAAATTGAAGATAAGAAACAGCCTCATCCCAGGGAGCAGGAAGGTCACTAATAGTCCCAGTCAACTGGACATTCTGACTTAGAAGTAGTAGAGTGAGATCAAAGAGTGCCCTTTATTTCCTAATGGATTCATGGAATTCAGAGAGCTTTAGAGGGGTCAAAATTTCACATATACCTAAATTAAATGTTTTTATGACTATCTGAATTGATTTGATTATATTATATTTGCAAAATTCTAGGTGCCCTCTAGGATATTTTAAATAAGTGTTAAAATAACTTTACCAATCAAGTAAAGTCCCTGAGGGTGCAAACAGTTAATATGCCCAACTACTAACTGAAAGGTTAGAGGTTCAAGTCTACCCAGTAGGCACCTGGAAAGAAAGGTCTGATGACTTACTTCTGAAAAATCAGCCATTGAAAACCCTGTGGAGCACCATTCTGCTCTGACACGCATGGGGTTGCTAGGAGTTGGAATTGCCTTGAGCGCAACTTGTTTACCAATCAAGTGTCACTTTTTTTTTTTTTTTGACAAGCCTTTGCTTCCTTTCTCTTTCACAAAGTTATACTCTCCCCACCTTAGGTGTGGCTTAAGTGGGGTTTACAGGAGCAATCAAAAAGACTTAAAATGAGTTCTACCAGACACCAAGTGGCAAATCCTCTATTCCAGACACAACCAATCCTTGCTCCCCTTCTCCTTGAGTCCCTGAAAAACTCTTTTGGTTATTTTTACATCCAGAATACTCTTACTTTATCATTCTTGTGTGATTGCAGAATAGACAGAGCTGGGATTTTATGATGTATGTGATTTTTGCAATGATCTGACCCTAGACATTGAGAGGGTGACATTTTGATGTCAAGATACATTTGGCTAATTTTTCAGGCTAGAAACAGTGTTCTAACAAGATTAAGATCTGGTTATCAAATGAGAACAAAGATATGGTCACCCTGGGTACAAAAACATATAAATGAAGGGTGAAGTTCTCAAGTTTGAAACTTTTTTACTCTCTTTTCTCCTCATAAAATCTCTCTGAATTTTATGAGTTATGTTTTTAAACTGAGGGTAGTGCTAACCCAGGATAAAATTTTATAATTCATAAGGTAAGCATAATCTACATAAACTTTAATAAAAATGTACACCTTTGATTTAGACATGGTATAATATACCGTGTACTTTCACGATGCCAGCACATACTATGAACTCATAAATGTGTCCTTTAGATTTAATATATAAATTTTACTGGTCTCTTCCATCTCTACTTTTTATTTTTGACATCTTGTATAGAATGGAGTAGGAAGACGATCCCAAAGTATCAAGGTGTTTCAGTCAGAAAATAACTGGTTTTCTTCAACCTACCTAAACTGTATATGTCACACTGTGCTGGATTGTGTTATGTCAACTGAACTAAGGATGGGAAATATTTTCAAGAGTCCTCTGCCCTATATGACTCCAAGTGATAAGTGGCCAAAAGAAGAATTGTGAGAGATTTAGAAAGCAAAAAAGAAGCAGAAGCCATTCTCTCAGAAGGACACCACCGTCAGACCCAGTGGCGCACAGACAGAGAGATGCTAGTGGGTCCCAGCTGGTCCTTGCTTTCCTTTGCTCCTTTTCCCAACTAACTTCTGGCCCTGCTTATTAATGCAGTCCCAGGCTTACCACTAGGAACTTGGAAGTAGCTACACAGAGGAAACAGTTTTCCTAAAGGCTGCAGTTCCCATAAATCTCCCTAGAAGCTATGTCTTCATGGTCTAAGCTCAGTGGTCAGATATGTTTGGTCACCTGAAAGTTCCAACTGGTGCACCCACAGCAGTGCTTCAGGTGGATGGGTCAGTGATGATTTTTCATATTCTTCAATTTTTCCTTTCCTGACTGTGATTGTTAATGTTGTGTGTCAACTTGGCTAGGCTATGACTGTCAGTGTTATGTAATTATCCTCTATTTTGTGATCTCCCATAAGCAATGTAATCACCTCCATGATGTGATCTGATGTAATCAGCCAGTGCATTGTAAGGAGAGTCTCCTTGGGGGTATGGCCTGCACTATATATATGTGATATGTATGTGGATGTTCTGGCAAAGCTCACTTGCTGCTCTGGATCCTGTTTCCAGCTCGTCATCATCTGACCTCCACTTCTTGGAACTTGAGCCAGCAGCTTGTCATCTGACCTGCCAACTTTGGGGTTCACCAGGTCCACAGCCCTGTGAGCCAGCAGCCTGCCATCTGACTTCCTGATTCTGGGTTCATCAGCCCCTGCAACCATGTGAGTCAGAAGAAACCTCCAGCCTACACTTGACCCATGAACTTTGGAACTTGCCAGCCTCCACAAACAAGTGAGCCATTTCCTTGAGATAAATCTCTCTGTATATATATATGTTTCACTAGTTTTGATTCTCTGGAGAACCCAGCTTAAGACACTGACCTTCATTTCCCCATCTCCTCAAACATTGTATAAGTTCTCACTGATCACTAACTCCCTTATCCCATAACTCTTAGTGACTCTGCACTGTGCTAGAACTCTGACAGATACAGATTCCTAGAAATTTTCTTTCCCAACCTTTACTTCAGTGTAAACTTGTCTTCTGTAAAGTCTAACAGTTCAAATTCCCATGATAAACACAAAGAACACACATTTTAGGATATTTGTGCTGATTTAAATCCTGAAAATACACGCTAACATTACAGTTTACTTTTATCATATTGTAAATATTCTGCCAGTTATTTTGTGAAAAAACTTAAGTTGTGTTTTGCACAATCTTGTGCTAAATTATTCAGGCTATTTGGTTGTAAGCAAGATGTATAAATCTAAAACAAATTGACTCAAATAAAAAGAAATTTATAGCAAAACCAAAAAAGCCCAGGAACAAAGCCATCTTAGGGGTTGAAATGCATTAGTTTGAATTTGCCTTTGAAGTCAGAACCTGAATTAAAAAAAGACTTCACAGAGGTAGGATGTGGGCAGCTAGGCATAATCCCGCTAGAACCTTCTGAGGAGATGTGTTGGAAGGGCTCAAATTGGTTCTTCATAGAACTGGGAAAGGGAAGCATCTATCCACTGGCTCCCTCCACCTTTGTTTATGAATGTCAACTACTTTGCACTTCTACCTGTTCATGTGTTATAGCCAGATAGGTTCCCATAGGTGTACCACCCCACAGATTCAGAGAAGCTTTGGGAAGAATATGAAAGATATGTGGTATAGCTGAGGGAAATGTCTGTAAGGTAAACCTGTGTGAAGCTGGTTTCTACAGCAATGTCTAAAGTAAAAGATGGACAGAGAGGATGTAAAGCAGGGCAAAAAAGAGGTTATTTCTCTTTTTCTTTCATCTTTCTCTATACTTCTTTCTGTAGGTTGCATCATTCTCTAAAAAGCTTCTTCCTTGTTGCAGATAAACATAAATAGGAATAACATATTGTAGTATACGCTGTTTTCTCAGGGGGGAAGTATTCTTCCCTCTATGAAAGTCCAGAAATCATATCATAAGAAAAATCTGATTGGAATAATTTTGATCTATAAGTCAATCACTCAGGCCAAAAGATGGAATACTTCTATTGGCCAGCATGCCTCAGATGTTCATCTACGTGAAAAAGAAGAGGATGATCACCAAGATAGCCAGTCCCATATGGGCCACGTGGAGTGAGCAAGAGACAATTTCAAAAAGAAATAGGGATTACTGATACAAGACAAAGATGAGTGCTGAGTCAACAAGATCAACAAATGTACAAAACAGATGGCTTATTTTAATTCTTGGTGATGATGATCATCTTGATGATTAAAAATGTTTTATTGATTCTCACTTTGTATTACGATTTTTCTGAATCTCAGATATTCACTTACAGTAAAATTGTAATGCAGTGAAGAGAGTCGTATCAGTCAGGATTCTCCAGAGAAACAGAATCAATAGGATAGATGTGTGAGTGTGGTGTATGTGTGTGTGTGTGTGTGGAGAGAGATTTACTTTATGAAATTGATTCATGTATTTGTGGGAACTGACAAGTTCAAAATCTGTAGGGCAGTCCAGCAAGCTGGAAACTTAGGCAAGAATTGGATGTTGCAGTCTTGAGTCTGAAATCCATAAGACAGCCTGGCACACTGGAAACTAAGGCAGAATATCTGTTACAGTCTTGAGGTAGAATTCCTTCTTTTCCAGGAAACCTCAGTTTTTGCTCTTAAGGTCTTCCACTGATTACATTATTGAAGGTAATCCCCTTGAAGTCAACTGACTGTAAATGTTAATCACATCTAAATAATACCTTCACAGCAATATCTAGACTAATGTTAGACCAAACAACTAGACACCATAACCTAGCCATGTCAACACTTAAAATTAACCATCACAGAGAGATAGCCTCTTAGTTATTTCATTCATTCTATATGAAATATTTCATTTGTTCAGTTTTACTGGTTATGAGGAATTTAATTGCCATAAAATCCCCAGGTGAGATCCAGATATATTCTCAAATTCTGATTTCTACCATCAGAGTTAGGAACTCTAGTGGTGCAATGGTAAAGCACTCTGCTGCTAACTGAAAGGTTGGCAGTTCAAAGCTACACAGTGACTCTGTGGGAGAAATACCTGGTGATCTGCTCTGGTAAAGATTACAGCCTAGAAAATCTTATGAGGCAATTCTACTCTATCACTTGGGGTTGCTATGAGTCAGAATCAAGTCTATGGCACCTAATAACAATAACAACAACCGTCTGAGTTAAAGAAATGAAAACATCCAAAGAATAGGGAAAGCATAGAGGAATAAATTGTGTTTGTTACATTGTTTCATACACTACACATTTTGTTAGAAATGTTATGTATTCAGAGTAGCCTCCTATCTTAGTTTTCTAGTTCTGCTATAACAGAAATACCACAAGTGAATGGCTTTAACAAATAGAAATTTATTCTCTCACAGTCTAGGAGGCTAGAAGTCCGAATTCAGGGAGCTAGCTTTAGGGCAAGGCTTTCTCTCTCTTTCAACTCTGGCGGAAAGTCCTTGTCATCAGTCTTCCCCTGGTCTAGGAGCTTCTCAGTGCAGGGACCCTGGGTCCAAAGTACATGCTCCACTCCTGGCTCCTCTTGCTTGGTAGTAATGAGGTACATCTCCTCTCTGCTCGATTCTGTCTTTTATATCTCAGAAGAGATTGACTAAAGAGACAACTTTATCCTGTAGAAGTCATCATGCCTCATTAACATAACTGCCTCTAATCCTGCCTCATTACCATCATAGAGGTTAGGATTTACAACACATAGGATAAATACATCAGATCATAAAATGGAGCATAACCACACAATACTGGGAATCATGGCCTAGCCAAGTTGACACACTTTTTTGGGGGACATAATTCAATCCATAATACTTCCTCAGATAATTTCCTAATTATGAAGACTGGTTTGTTCTGCCAACACCTTCATTAAACGTCTGTTGGGTGTCTTACCAGCTCTTGTTTCAGGATACTCTTCATTGATCCAAGACATGTACAGATACTGAGAATCTGACATTCCATTTCCAACTGCAGTTTTCCCCCTGATTTGAAAGAAGATTCAATCACTCATGTTGTTTTTAGTTATTTAATTTCATTATTATTATTTCTGTAACTGTTTGGGGCAAGAAAGAAAAATCAGCCTATGAGTAGAATTGGAATCATTCTAGTTATCTATAGCATTAGAAACTACACAAAATTTAATGGCTTAAAACAACAATCACTATATTATGTTCATGATCTCTAAGTTAAGAATTCAGACCTCTTCCAACTGGATGATTTTTTTTTTTTTTTTTTTTGTTCTATTTGGCGATTACTGAAGTTACTGTGTGGATTCAGCTGGCATCTGAGCTTATTTGGTAGGTCCCAGATGGCTTCAGTCGCATTTCTGGTGCCTTGATAGCAATAACTTGAAGGCTATGTTCAGTGGGGCTACTGTCCCTCACTATGAGGTCTCAGGGCCTTTCCATGTGACTTCTCCAGCTGGGTAGCCCAACTTCTAACATGGCTGCTTAAAGCTCAAAGGTTGAGTACTCTACTGGATGGGACACCATCACTTCTGCCATATTCTATTGGTCAGACTAGTCACAGAGCCTGCATCATTCAAGGAGCAGGAACATAGCCTCAACAATTTGTCAGGAAAAATTTTCAAAGATTTTCTGGTTACCTTTCTTCTACCACATAACCAGAAATGAATTGGTGTATACGGTCATTAAAAATAATAATGTGCTAGATTTGGGGAGGTCTTTAGTGCTCATTCAATCCTAAGCCCCAGTGGCAAGAAGGGAATTACTCAAGATGAAATAGCTGGTAGAGTCAGAGCAGAGACTGGAACACTGAAGTCCTGACACAGTCGTTTACCAAAAACAAGTTGATAATAATAATTATTTTCTGCTATATCTACAACACCAAAAAGCACAATCCAGCACATAGCAATTATTGACTTACTGAGTGGATAACAGCATAGAATGAGCCTGGGCATAGCAATCTAGTTTAGAAGCAGTATAAGTAGAGTGATTGAAGTCGGACGATCTCTATGGTCAGATTGCCTGAGTTTGACTCCAGGCTCCAGTGTGACCTGCACTAGTTAGTTAACCTCCCTCTTCCTCAGTTTCCTTATCTGCAATAATAATAGTAACTACCTCCTAGGGTCACTTTAAGGATAAAATGAGGTGATATATGAAGTGTCAGGCACACAGTCGATGATCAGCCCCTCTCAGGTATTGTTTTTACAGTTTGGGGTGGGAAGATAAGAGAGTTTTTTTCTTAAGTAATTTATTATCTCACTGCTGTCTGAGGTAAGGTCATCAGCCCAGAGAGAAGTAGAAACAATGTAGGAATACTGAGCAGAGAGGAGAAACTATAAAACTGTTTTCTCAGAGAGTAGAAAAAACTATTGAATTTCATAGCAGTTGAGTGGCCCTTTGAAGCTGATGGTAATGAATTTAAAGTGAACCCATGTAGTCTTATGTAATGTTTTTCCAGCAACATTCAGTTATTTAGATGTAGTTGCTGAGAAGGTACAAAGTTGGGTCAGGCAGGATTAGAATATTACAAGGAATATATAACAGAGAGAAAGGATTAGAGAGTTAAAAGGTTTTGTGGGAAATAATAATGATAGATTTTGGAAACTGAGAAGAGTTAAGTGGAAAGTTTGTGTGATTTTCTAATACAGGGGAGTAATTTCTTTAAAAATCATACTGATTGCAAAGGTATAATAATATTGGTTAATGTCAGGGTCCAGGTGTGTCCATGAAAGAGGGATTAAAAAGTATAAAGATGAAAGTCATTGAAATTGAGGTCAAGCAATGCTGCTATTGAATCATATAGATTACAGGGATCAAGTCTGGGTTTCAAAGACTTTAAAGAATAAGAAAGGACACCAGGGCAACATGACACTATAGTCAGAGGCACCATGCCGTCCCTCTACAAAAAAGATCTAAAAAACTAAGTCAAACAGAGTCACATGTCAGTTCTGAAATCCTAAGCATCAAATGAAGAGATAAAGAACTCAGCCAAGCACCAAATGGAATAAGAAACTGACCGAGAAGAGAGCGAGGAGAGATACATGCAGAGGTCCCCATCAGCTATGGCAGAATGGATCCGCCGTCTTGGATTCCTATCAGAGATTGGTGAACAGGGGACACGAGAAAGCAGCTTCGTAGAGTTTCCAGGAGGAGACAGAACTACTGGTAACCAATGATACAGGCTTTCCCACCCCCCACCCTTCTTCACCCCTACTCCACCTCCTCTGCTTCCGGTGGCCATGGTCTCTTGGCTGGGAAACACCGGCTTCAACCCAGTGTCACTTGTATTCCACCTGCCCATACAGACTGGTTCCCTGAGTGCCATTTGTTGCCTGCAAATGTTGCTTTTTCCACTTCATTAGATTTCTTCCTGACCTCTCACCACCTCCCTTTCTTTTCTCTCAACTACCTGGCTCCGTGGCCATCTTTGCTTCTTCCTGGGGGGCTGCGAGGCATCGCTTGACTGTAGAACTGCTTCCTGGCCCATGCTGCCACACGGGTGGGACCCCAGGGGCTTTTTCTGTTTGTTTGTTCTGATTTGTTCTGTTTTGATTTGTTTGTTCGACTGTTTTCTTTTTCTTTTCTTGGCTTGGGAGCCCCTTCTGGCTGGGCAGTGCCACACAGCTTGGGCACAGATGAACAATGACATCCCTGGGGACATTTCTTTTTTTCTTGTTTTTTTGTCTTTTGTTTTCTGGTTTTGTTTCTTTGGGTTTCTTTGTTTGTTTGTTTGTTTCTCTCTCTTTTTCCTTTTTTGTCTTTCTTCATTTACAGTTTTTCAATTTATTCATTTTTTTCTTTTACACTTTTTTTCATTTTTTTTTTTCCTACCACTTCTCAGTCTCTCATCTCTCCACTCCAATTGCAAGCTCCCTTAGCACTCTTTTTCTTTGTGTGTAAGTTTTTGGCTCTGGTTCCTCTCTTCTCTCTCTCCTCTTTCCCATACCCATCTTAGCTCCACACATCACAATTTACCCCCTCTTTCCCGCCTACCTGCACTGTGCACTGAACATCACACCCAGAAGCAGCACAGACATGGCCTACTGGAATCTGCCCTGCACTGATTCCCAACTCACCCTGTAGGTCCTAATACTTGCCACAAACAACCCACCCCAGTAACTCCACTTCAGCTGTATCTGCCCTGCTGCACCATATCTGAGTGACTAACCGCACCCATTAGAGAATGAGGTGAAAAGTATCATTTCCACAGATGAGCAAGCAAAGAGAATGCACAACTCACCTGCTCAGACATAACAAAATAATCCAAAAGTGAAAGAATTACAACAGGGAACCAGAGAGGTTAATCTGTAAATGACAATGACATCAGAACAATAAAAGAGGGAATAAATGGTGTTAAGTATAGAACGTTCTAATGGAGAGGAAGGCAAAATGATACTAACTAGTAATAGACTGGTTCAAACCTGGGAAGTTAAGGATAAATTTCAAGGTAACCACGAAGAAAGTTAACAAACCTACTCATCAAAATAAAGAAGAAAAACATAAAGTCTGAGTAAAAAAAAAACCCTACAAAAACAAAAGAAATGAAAAAAAAATCCATAAACAAAAGGAATTCAGCACAGGAGAGTGAGAGGAACAAAGAAAACGTCAGCACCACAAAAAAAAAAACTACTGCAAAATGAGAGCAATAAACTCACACCTATCAGTAATTACACTGAATGTAAAAATCAAAGGATGAAAAAAATGTATCAAACAAATAGCTACCAAAAAAGAGCAGGAGTGGCAATACTAATCTCAGATAAAATAGACTTTAAAACAAAATCCACCATAAAAGACAAAGAAAGACGCTATATAATGATCAAGGGGACGATTCATCATGAAGAAATAACCACAATAAACATCTATACACCCAATGACAGGGTTCCCAAATACACAAAACAAACTCTAACAGCACTGATGAGAAGTAGACAGTTCCACAATAGTAGTAGGAGACTTCAACACACCACTTTCAGTAAAGAACAGAACATTTTAGAAAGAAATTCAGCAAAGATACAGAAGACCTAAAGGGCACGATCGGCCAACTGGACCTCATAGACATATATAGAACACTATAATGAGCAGCTGCAAAGTACACATTCTTTTCCAAAGCACATGGAATGTTCTCCAGAATAGACCACATCTTAGGCCACAGAGCAATCCTCAACAAGATCCAAAATGTTGAGATAATACAAAATATCTTCTCTGACTACAATGCCATCAAGCTAGAAATTAACAACAGGAAGAGCAAGGAAAATAAACCAATTACATGGAAACTGAATAATACACTGCTTACACATCACTGGGTAATAGAAGAAATCAGAGATGGAATCAAAAAATTCCTAGAATCAAATGAGAATGAAAACACATCATACCAAAACCTTTGGGACACAGCAAAGGCAGTCCTCAGAGGACATTTTGTAGGAATAGAAGCACACATCAAAAAAAGAAGAAAGGGACAAAATCAAAACATTAACTACACAACCCAAACAAATAGAAAGAGAACAGCCAAAAAAACCCAAAGCCACTGGAAGAAAGGAAATACTAAAGATCAGAGCAGAAATAAATGAAATAGAGAATAGAAAAACAATAGAAAGAATCAACAAAACCAAAAGCTGGTTCTTTGAAAGGATCAACAAAATTGACAAACCCCTGGCCAGACGGACCAAAGGAAAACGGGAGAGGACGCAAATAACCCAAACAGAAATGAAATGGGGGACATTACAACAGACCCAAATGAAATAGAAAGGATTATAACAGAGTATTATGAAAAACTATACTCCAACAAATTTGAAAACCTAGAGGAAATGGATAAATTTCTAGAAACATATGGCCTACCCAAACTACCACAAAGTGAAAATCTGAACAGACCCATAACAAGGGATTGAAAAGGTAATAAAAAAAAACTCCCAACAAAAAAACGCCCTGGCCCAGATGGCTTCACTGGATAATTCTACCAAACATTCAGAAAAGAGCTTATACCAGTACTACTCAAACTATTTCAGAACATAGAAAAAGAAAAAATACTTCTGAATTCAACTTATGAAGCCAGCATAACCCTGATACCAAAACCAGGCAAAGACACTACAAAAAAAGAAAATTACAGTCCAATATCTCTCACGAATATATATGCAAAAGTTCTCAACAAAATTCTAGCCAATAGAATTCAGCATCATATCAAAAAAATAATACACCACGACCAAGTAGGATTCATACCAGGTATGCAAGGATGGTTCAACATTAGAAAATCAATCAAAATAATCCACCACATAAATAAAAGGAAAGAAAATAATCACATGATCATCTCAATTGATGCAGAAAAGGCATTCAACAAAGTCCAACACCCATTCCTGATAAAAACTCTCAATCAAATAGGTATAGAAGGGAAATTTCTCAAGATAATAAAGAGAATCTATACAAAGTCAACAGCCAACATCATTCTTAATGGAGAGAGGCTGAAAAATTCCCCTTGAGAACAGGAACAAGATAAGGATGCCCTTTATCTCCACTCCCATTTAACATTGTGCTAGAAGTACTAGCTAGAACAATAAGGCAAGAAAAAGAAATAAAGGGCATCCAAATTGGTAATGAAGAAGTTAAACTGTCCCTGTTTGTGGATGATATGATACTATGCATAGAAAACCCTAAAGACTCCATGAGAAAACTATTGGAACTAATAGAAAGATTCAGCAGAGTAGCAGGATATAAGATAAACATTCAAAAATCAGTTGGATTCCTATACACCAATAAAAAAAACAATGAAAAGGAAATCAGGAAAGCAGTACCATGTATAATAGCCCCGAAAAAAATAAAATAGGAATAAATCTAACCAGGGATGTAAAAGACCCATACAAAGAAAACTACAAAACACTACTGCAAGAAACCCAAAGGGATCTACAGAAATGGAAAAACATACTATGCTCATGGATCGGTAGACTCAACATTGTGATAATGACAATTCTACCAAAGCAAATTACAAATACAATACAATCCCCATCCAAATACCAACAACTTTCTTTAAAGAGATGGAAAAACTAATCATTAACTTTATATGGAAAGGGAAGAAGCCCCTGATAAGTAAAGCTCTATTGAAGATGAAGAATAAAGTAGGAGGACTTGCACTAGGTGACCTTAGAACCTACCATACAGCTATGGCAGTAAAAACAGCCTGGCACTGGTACAACAGACACATTGACCAATGGAACAGAATTGAGAACCCAGACGTAAATCCATCCACCTACGGTCACCTGATCTTCGACAAGAGCCCAAAGTCCATCAAATGAGGAAAAGACAGTCTTTTTAACAAATGGTGCTGGAAAAACTGAATGTTCATCTACAAAAAAATGAAACAGGACCCATACCTCACACCATATACAAAAACTAATTCAAAATGAATCAAAGACCTAAATATAAAGCCAAAAACTATAAAGTTCATAGAAGAAAAAAATAGGATGAGCACTAGAGGGCCTAATGCACGGCATTAACAGGATACAAATCATAACCAACAACATACAAACCCCAGAAGATAAACTAGATAACTCTGATCTTCTGAAAATTAAACACTTATGCTCATCAACAGACTTCACCAAAAAACTAAAAAGAGAACCTCCAGACTGGGAAAAAAGTTTTGGAGATTACAAGTCGGATAAAGGTCTAATATCTAAAATCTCCAAGAAAATCCAAAACTTCTACAACAAGAAGACAAATAATCCAATTAAAAAAATGGGCAAAGGAAATGAAAAAACATTTCACCAAAGAAGACATTCAAGAGGCCAACAGACACATGAGGAAATGCACGCGATCACTAGCCATTAGAGAAATGCAAAATAAAACCACACAATGAGATACCATCTCACCTGGCATTACTGGCACAAATCAAAAACACTGGAAATAACAAATATTGGAGAGGCTGCGGGGAGATCGGAACTCTTATGCACTTCTGGCGGGAATGCAAAATGACACAACCATTTTGGAAAATGATATGGCACTTCCCTAGAAAGCTAGAAATAGAAATACTATACGATCCAGCAATCCCACTCCTAAGTATATATACTAGAGAAATAAGAGCCATCACACGAATAGACATATGCACACCCATATTTTTTGCAGCACTGTTCACAATAGCAAAAAAATGGAAAAAAAAGTAGTAGCCCATGAACAGATGAATGGATAAACTATGGTGCATACACAAATGGAGTATTATGCAACAATAAAGAACAATGATGAATCTGTGAAGCATCTCATAACATGGATGAAACTGGAGGACATTATGCTGAATAAAATAAGTTAATCACAAAAGGACTAATACTGTATGAGACCTCTACTGTAAAAACTCATGTAAAAGTTTACGCACAAAAAGAAACAATATTGTTTACAAGGGATGGGATGGGTGGGGGCGGGGGAGAGTAAATAGACAATAGATAAGTGGTAACTATGATGAAGGGTAAGACAGTACACAATACTGGGGAAGCCAGCACAACTTGTACAAGGAAAAGTCATGGAAGCTCCATAGACACATCCAAACTCCCTAAGGGACTAAACTGCTGGACAGAAGGCTGTGGAGACTATGGTCTCGGGGAACATCTAACTCAACTGGCATAACACACTCTATAAAGACAATGTTCTACATGCTGTCTTGGTGAGTAGCGTCTGGGTCTTAAAAGCCTGTGAGCAGCCATCTAAGCTACTCCACTGGTCTCACCCCTTCGAGAGCAAGGGAGAATGAAGAGAACAGAATACAAGGAAAAGATTAGTCCAAAGGACTAATGAACCACAGCTACCACAGCCTCCACCAGACTGAGTCCAGTACAGCTAGATGGTGCCAGCTGCCACCAGTGACGGCTCTGACTGGAATCACAACAGAGGGTGGAAAAGGATGTAGTACAAAATTCTAATTCACAAAAAAAGACCAGATTTACTAGCCTGACAGACTGGAGAAACCCCAAAAGTATGGCCCCCAGACACCCTTTTAGCTCAGAGGTGAAGTCACTCCCGAAGTTCGCCATTCAGCCAGGGATTGGACAGCTCCCTAAAGCAAAACAGGATTAATGAGGCACATCAGTCCAGGGACAAGGACTAGAAGGCAGGAGGGGATAAGAAAGCTGGTAATAAGGAACCGAAGGTTGAGAAGGGACAGTGTTAACATGTTGTGGCGCTGTTAACCATTGTCTTAAGGCAATATGTGTACTAACTGTTTAATGAGAAACTATTTGTTCTGCAAATCTTCATCTAAGATACACACAAAAAAAGGAATTATCTATGTGAGATCAAATTGACAACAGCAACTCAAAAGGTTTGATAGGAAGCCTAGGAGGCAGTGAGTTGAAGATAATGGTGATGGAATAATTTGGAAAAGGATGGTGAGAATAGCAGCACAACTGGAAGAATGTAATCAATGTCACTGAATTGTACATGTAGAAATTTCTGAAATGGTGTATCTTTGGCTATGTATATTTTTACCAAAAAAAAGTCTTTCAAGATTCAAGGTCAAGAAGGGAGAGCGTTGACATGTCATGGGGTTGTTAACCAATGTCATAAAACAATATGTGTACTAACTGTTTAATGAGAAACTATTTGTTCTGTAAACCTTCATCCAAAGTACAATGAAAAAAATTTTTTAAAAAAAGAGTAAGAAGTAGTAACAAAGAAGAAAAAGATAACTGTAATATAAGGGAGAAGGGCTGATCAAATAGTCTGATGTCATAAGCCTCAAAAGAGCAGGGCATTTTTTACTAAAGGGATAGAATAGTGATCTAAAAACTATCAGAGCAAAAAGATCCTGACGTATACAAGTAGGGTAGAATTAACAACAACCTCTTGCAAACGCTATAGAGAAGTTGTATCTTTGTTTTCAGGATTGGAGGGTGTCTTTTAAGTCACAGATGCTGAAAGAAGCATTCTATCATTATCATTGTCATTGTTGTTATTGTTGTCCTTATTATTAATATTTCTATTATTTGTTTGGAAAGCCTGGTGGTGTAGAGGTTAAGAGCTATGGCTGCTAACCAAAATGTCAGTAGTTTGAATCCACCAGGAGCTCTTTGGGAACTCTATGGGGCAGTTCTGCTCTGTCCTGTAGGGTCACTAAGAGTTGGAATCCACTCGATGGCAAAGGGTTTGGGTTTTTTGGGTTTTATTATTTGTTTAACCAAGACCAAGTTGATAGTGAAGAGACCAGAGATGGGTGGTTCAGAGGAGAAACAGGATGAAACAGTGTAAGGTTGGGGTTAGGAGACGGTAAGTTGTTTCCTGGAGGTACTTAGTATTTGGAGATGGAGGAGAACAGGACTGAGAAGTAGAATGGCCTCAGTGTTTCCAAATAATCTATCTTGTTTGTACTGGTTTGATTTGATTGTATTGTAGAGTAACACCTCTCAAAATCTGATGTGCATATGCATCACCTGAAAATCTTACTCAAATACAGATTCTGATTCAGTAGGTCTAGGTAGCTCCAAAGTTCCTGTTTTTCTACAGGCTCCAGACGTGTACATTCATTCACATTAACACAATCAGCACTGACCAACTTTACTGGCAATGGTGAGAACAATAAATGAAGAACACTCATTCTTCATTTACAAGGCCATAGTGAAGGACAATCAGAACAATGAGATTTAAATGGTTCCAAAAAGAATAATTTGCAATTTATTGGAGAAATATTTGTTGTATCTATTTTCTGTTAACAACTCCATTCCCCAAATACCTTCTGGAAAGAGTGGTAACAAGAACTTTTGAAGATGATGCAGGATGGACAACATTTCCTTCTGATGTACATGGGGTTGCCATGAGTCAGAGCCGACTCAATGGCAACCAACAACATATGTCAAATATTTTGTTTTTCCAAAAAGTGCTGAAGTTTGGGGTGGGGACAGAAAAGGTGATGTGTAGAAGGTGGAAAACATGCCACAAAAAGCAATATTCCTTGAAATTAATAAGCTGGGAATTCAAGAAAGATTGAGCAGACATAGGCATTATACACTGACAGAAATGACTTCCATTTAGGTTCTGATGATATGGCTGACCTTGGGGAAGAATACTAATCCTTACTTCTCATTAAAAAATGAAATTTTAGCATCTTAGTATATTTCTGGACACTTTTTAAAATCAACTAATGAAAGAAATTAAATTTAGAAATCTGATTCAAGAATTACATTGGGCCCACCTGGATAATCTAGGGTAGTCTCCCCATCTCAAAATCCTTAATTTAATCACATTTACAAAATCCCTTTTACCATGTCAAGTAACACATTCACAGGTTCCAGGGGCTAAGACATGGGCATCTTTGTGGGGCCGCTATTCTGCCTACCACACCCATTTTAAGCTTACCTCCTTTTTAAAACTCAATAAGAATCACTTAGAGATTTTTCTTTAAATCACTTTCTAATCAACTCAGAAAACCTTGTCTCTAATGAATAGTTGCAAGCCTCAGCTAAGCTGTCAGTTCAATTATTATGGCCAGGCTTCATTACAGACATGTTATAAACATCTCACACAGTATTTATCTATCCATCTATAAAAGCATTTATTAAATTACAGGCTTGTTTCATCATTTCTCTTTAGGGTGCAACCTAATTTTACTAGACACCTAACAGATTTTCTTAAACATTCTTTGGATGCCCCATCCCTCATATAAGATTAAAAAGGGAAACACAAATTGTTCATATCTAAAATAAATCTGGTGGCTGTGAAATAAATATTCCATTGCTGTAGACCCCACTCTTTGACTTTTGCTTATCTGAAAAAGGAACAGTCGGTTCAGAGGAGGAGCTTGGCAGCTGGTTATGTGTTTATATGGGATGGTAGAAATTGCTCCAATAGCCCCAGAAAGCTAAAATCAATTGGTTGAATATAAACAAGAAGAAACATAAGATGGACAATAAATAAATACATAAATAAATGGATGAAACAAATATATATGATCTATTGTGATAAAACTACTAGCTGTCGTCAAGTCAATTCTGACTCATGGCGGGCCCATGTGTGTCAGAGTAGAACTGTGCTTCATAGTTTTCAATAGCTGTGACCTTTTGGAGGTTGATCACCAGCACTCTCTTCTGAGGCATCTCTGGATGGACCCCAACCTCCAAATGTTCAGTTTGCATCCCCCAGAAACTCCCTGATTGTGATAAGTATTATTAAGAAATAAACTAAATCAATGAGAATAGAAAGATAGCTAACGTGGGAAGGAATGGCATCTGAAGCAAATCTGTCATTTGATCTGAGACCTGAAGGCATTGCATGTAGAAGGAATAGCAAGTAAGAGTCTTGAGGCAGGAACTATCTTGAGAGGATAATGAAGGTCAGTGGGACTGGAGAAGAGTGAGCAGGGCTGGGGTGTCATTGACTGATAAACTATAGGGATTAGGGATAGACAGTTCCCTAATATTTAGAGCTTAATAGTTAGAGAAATCACATCATTTATTGTCTTACATGGGAAAATTTTTTACAACGAAATGCGCACTGTAAACAAGAAAAAAAATAAGGTATTGAGAGTAGAGGGCTAAAGTTATCTAAGAGAACTCATGTAAGTCATATGGTTTCCTTACTTACAGACCATGATAAAAATCAATTGTCCTCAAATTGATTCCCACTCACAACGACCCCAAGTGTGTTATAGTAAAACGGTGCTCTATAAGGTTTTCAATGGCTGATTTTTCAGAAGCAGATACCCAGGTCTTTGTTCTGAAGTGCCTCTGGGTGGACTCCAACTGCCAACATTTCAGTTAGCAGCTGAACACAATAACCGTTTGCACCAGCCTGGGACTCACAGACCATGGTAAGGGTTTTCGATTTTTTTCTAATTGGAATATGATCCATTGCCTGCTCTAAGTCTGCATTTCTGGCTGGAACAGGGGAACATGGACTATGGAGAGACAAGAGGGTAAGCATGGAAACCAGTGGGAGACCACTGCAGCAAGCAGCGTAACATTAAAGGTACAGCACTGAGATGTTAAGAAATGGTTAGATGTAAATTACAATTTGAAGATAGAAGTGACTAGACTTTAAAATGAGTGTGAGGAAGAGAGCAGAATTAAACATGACTCCTAGAATTTTTACCTGAACAAGGTGTTAGATGGCAGTGCCATTAATTGATAATGGTACTAAAGTGTTGGGAGTGCTGCACTGTAGGAAAGATTTCCAGGATGGAGCTTCATATTTTATAATTATTATCATTGTTGTTAAGTGCTGTTGAGTCAGTTCTGACTCATAGCAACCCTATGTACAGAAGACTGAAATACTGCTTGGTCCTGCGCCATCCTCACAATGGTTGCTATGTTTGAGCCCATTGTTGCGGTCACTGTGTCAATTCACCTTGTTGAGGGTCTTCCTATTTTTCGTTGACCCTCTACTTTGCCAAACATGATGCCCTTCTCCAGGGACTGGTCCATCTTGATAACCTGCCAAAGTGCATGAGACAAAGTACTGCCATCCTTGCCTCCAAGGAGCATTCTGGCTGCACTTCTTCCAAGATAGATCTATTTGTTCTGTTATTATCATAGAATTAATATTTAATGTATTGTGATTGCATGACCTTACTTGAACATAGTATGGTTTTGTATTGTGGCCAGGTTTTGGAGCAGTTCAAATTTCAGAGGTCAGATAAAAGAGGAAGAACTAGTGGGAAATGGGTAGATGGCCAGTGATGAAAGAAATCAAGAACAGAAAGCCTTTAAAGCAGATGAGAGGGCACCATTGTGCCATGTGCTGCTGAAATGTAGGAAGCAGATTGGGAATGGGTCACTGGATCCAGCAATATGAAGATCTCAATGTATGGTACTGAGTCATTGGCAGTTCAGTTGTAGAATTTTTGCCTTCCATGCATGAGGCCTTGTTCAATTCTAGGCCAATGCACTTCATGCACAGCCACCACCCATCTGTCAGAAGCTTATGTGTTGCTATGATGCTGAACAGGTTTCAGCAGAACTTTTAGACTAAGATGAATTTGGAAGAAAGTCTTAGCAATCTACTTCTGAAAATCAGCCAGTGAAAGCGTATGGAGTACAAGGGTCTGATCGGCAGCCCATCATGGAGATAGTGCAGGACTAGGCGGTAATTTATTCCTTTGGGTATGGAGCTACCGTTAGGCCGGAGCTGACTTAATGGTAGCTAACGACAACAACGTCTGATAACAGCTTCTTCAGTAGTGTCATGAGACCCAAGCCCAACTAGAGTTTGAAAAAAAGAGAAATGAACTCATAGGATTTAGTTTTGATAGAGAGAGGAAAGACAAATGGTGGTTCTAAGACCCAAATTCTGCCTCTTTTCTAGTTTTTACTTAGATTCCTACCAAACTTTTCTTTCATTTACCTTTGATTTTTTACACTAGAATACTGTGAGACTTCAGGTAAGTTACTTACCCTCTGCCTCAGTGTTTTCATCTTTAAAAGGGGGATAATAATATCAGCTAATCTCACAAAGTTGTCGAGAAGATTAAATTAATACATTTATGATTATTCTTATTGTTGTTATTACTACTCAGAGGAGTCCCAATTCAGAGTATCACGAATGCTTCATCTTGCCTTCAGACTGAAGAAGGTCCCATCCTAGGAACACAATGAAAAATTACTCCTTACATTTCTTTGTAAAGAAAAAAAAATGCTATTCTAAAACAGAAAGACAAACTCAGCTAATACAACTGGAATTTTCATACTGTGGTATATAACATTTCATGTACACCTATAATTTTAAAAAACAGAAGCTAAAGGCTTAAATATTTATTTAAATTCACTTTCAAAGCCATGCATGAACAAGCTCTTATAAGAGTTTCTACCAGATAATTTAATAATAAGTATAGTTACCATCTATTGAGAGCCTAATCTTCGTTGAGAGCTGTGTTAGACAGTTCACACAGAGTATCTTATCTGATATCCACAATATTTTTTTCAGTGTAAGTAGGAATAGCTCCACGTTTACAATGAGGGATCTGAATGAAGTCCAGAATGGTTTATTGATTTGCCTGAGGCCACAGAGATGTCAAGGAGCAAAACAAGTTCTAATTGACTCTAAAATCCTCCTCTAGCCTCTCCACAAAAGTTTCTCAATTGTTTAATTCACATCTCTTAACATCTATGGAGCTCCTCATCTGTGCCGAGACTGTCTATTACATCAGACTTGTGGGGCAGATATCATAATCCCTGTTATACAAATAAAGGAGACCTGGTAGCACAATAGAGCCTTGATGGTGCAGTGGTTAAGAGTTTGGCTGCTGACCAAAAGGTTGGCAGTTCAAGTCCACCAACCACTTCTTGGAAACCTTGTGGGGCAACTCTACTCTGTCCCAATAGGGTCGCTGTGAGTCAGAATTGACTCAACGGCAACTGGTTTAGTTTCATTTGGTGGTGGCAAAATAGTCAAGCAATGGCTGCCACCCAAAGAATTGAAAGTTCAAACCCACCCTGTGGCTCCAAGGGAGAAAGACCTGGCGATCTGCTTCAGTAAAGATTACAGCCTAGGAAGCCCATGGGGTGATCCTACTCTGTCACATGGTGTCAGTATGAGCTGGAATCAACTTGAATGCACACAACAACAACAGCAACATTACATAAATACGGAAACAGATGCTCTGAGAGAGCATGGTTATTTGTCCTAGATTGCATTATTTAAAAGGTTACAAATAGAATTTGAACTCAGTTTCCTGGTTGTGGGAAGGTCTTTTTCTGCTATATCAGCAGAGGGTTTGGTTGTAGTAACGCTGTAGAGAGAGAAGGCTTAAATGGAGTGTGGAGCAAATGGTTTTTGTTTCTAATTTCAGCATAGTTACTATTAAATACAATAATATATTACAGCCTCAATATTTGGGGATAAATTAAAATGGTAAACTTTGATGTTGAAGGCTAGGTATATATGATGTTAATTCATAACAACTTAAACTTCCACCTCATCTATTTTTTAGTTAATTCCTCTTATTTAAATTATGATTTCTGTATCCTATCTTCTAGGTCTGCGTAACTAATCAGTGTTAAATACTCTTCCTTGACTTCTGTACTGTTTAGAGCATATTTTACTACATCTCATACTATCTGAGCCATATTTTTAAACTGATATAAGTGTTTCAGGGATTGTTTTGCCCCTGCTATTTCTCCTCTATTATACCAGAGTTTTCACCAATCTCATATAATTTTATATCATCTTTCATTAGCCCCTCCTCAATCTTCATACTCCTAGTATCCAGACTTATTCCACATTCAAGAAACTTCAAAGTAAGTGTTTCAAGTAGTAAACTTTTAATTCTTGATTTTCAAACCACCTTCTTTGAATTTCTGAACTCTCACGTATTTTTTACAGTCGTTAACGTTGTGAAGATTTTTTTAAAGGACCCAGCAAGTTCTCATTATTTTATTACTTCACAAGAATTACATATATCTATAGCTTATATGTCCCCTGAAAGCAAATATTTTGCAATAATCTGTATACCATACTGCAGTGACATCCACCTAACCAGCCTCTCTGCCTCAGTGTTATTGTAGAGTGAATGTGATAAATAATTTTTCCTTTCTGTGTACTTGGTAGACATTGATAATTGAGGAAAATTTTTATTTCAGAGCCTATAGTGATGATTACTAATATTATTGATCAGTTATTACGTGTCAGGCACTGTTCTAAGGCTTTTTTTTAAATTTTACCTATTTAACTTTATTTAATTATTATAATGGCACAAATATTACCAGTTGCCTTAGAGTTAATTCCAACTCATGGAGTCCCCATGTGTGCGGAGTAGAACTGCATTCCATAGGGGTTTTCAAGGCTGTGACTTTCAGAAGCAGAATGCCAGGCTTTCTTCCAAGATGCCTCAGGGGGTTTGACCGCCAACCTAATGGTTAGTTGTTGAGCATTTAACTAATTGCACCACCCTAGGACACTGCACAAATATTAGGTGGTATTGGCCTCGAAAACTGTTTATATAATGATTGCAGCCAAGAAAACTATCTGTGGATCTCAATTCTACTCTGTAATACATGGGGTCACCATGATTCAGGGGCTGACTTGACAGCAGTTAACAGTAACAACAAAAATTATATTCCCAATTTAAAGATGGAGGAACTGAGGCACCTAGAGGTTAAACAACTTTCCAAAAGTCCCAAAGTATGTAAATTGCTATGTAAGAATTTGAAGCCAAACTAGAGGCCAAGCATTTAACCACTACTTCATGTTTCCTCCAACACGCAGTGGTCAAACCATAAAGAGCCTTAGGATTTTGAAATTTCTGGCAAAAGTATGGGGAGTCACAGGTTGGAATCCTGCTTCTCTCATAGGGGCGAGGCTTAAATAAAATAATTTACTTCAAAGCACATTTTAAACAGCAAGGTACAGATTTTGTTATTGCAAGTAGAATTTTAAATAATAGATTTTTTTTCTTCAAAGTCATCCTTTACTTTTTGAAATGTCGTTATCAAGCTCAGTGTTTTTATTCTACTCATTTTTAATCTAAGCTGGTTTGAACATTTTTAATAACAAATTACTTGAAGGTATGTACTGTACTTTCAAAATAGAATAAGTTATTTCCTTTTTTTTGTGACTATATACCTATTTCTGAAAATGTTGAGGACTGAAATAAAGGACTATTAAATTAGAAAGAGAAAAATCAAACCCATGAAAAATAGAAATAAAAAAGATGTCTGTGAAAGGATTATAGTAATCGTTGTTATACACTAACTTTGGTTCTAAATTTTGTGCTTTTGGTCATTACAGAGTTTTGTAATTCATTTTATGCAATGGAGGAAAATATACCAATATTTTAAGGGACAAGAATGGTTTCAAGTCACTAAATTCTAGAAGAAATTTATGAATAGTGACTCCCAAAATAAATATCTTTCATTTTGACTTTAAATGATATTGCATATAGAGAATCAATGTTCATTAGCCTGCTGCTACCTATGTGAATTGTGACAATTATATTCAGTGAAAACTATACTCAGTGGAAGGGCAGAAGTGAACTTTCTTCTGATCTGACTTGATACAAGGCTAAACTTAAACTATGAAATGACATCATGAATAGCATATCCATCACCTGTATACTTTTCTAGCAAAACAACTTGAAAAGTATAACTCTTTCCATTTTACGAGAATTTAAGATTCATAGATATTAAGCAGCATGTTTGTGTTAAGTAAAGATTTGAATCTAGGTAGGTCTGTCTCTAAAGCCAAAGCTATACTCTTCCTAAGAAATTTTAATTTTCTTCTGAAAGCTCAGAAGAGCTAGTGATACTTGAACCAAGTTTAGAAGCATCAGTTGGACTCCCCTGAGTGGAAAGAGAAAAAAAGTACAATCCAGATATAGACCAGCATTTGCAAAGCCTTAATAAACAGAGGTCATCCACTGCTTAGAAATCTGCAAGTTGTTTAATATGGGTGTATTGTAATTAGACTTGTTTTCTGGAACCAGATTGCATGGAAAAGAAATCATTCTAAGAATTCCAGATTTCATCTTGGAAATCAAGAGAAAACATTTATGGCTGCAATAGATTATGTTGAGAATGAGAGATAAAGAAGTTAAAGCAAAAATAAATAAATAAATAAAAGGAAAAAAAGCTGGTAGGATTAATGACCCAACTAATGATTATTCTTTTGATATTTAAATATGTCAATCCTCTCTTCCCCTTTTTTAATAACAGTATTCAAAAGTCTAAGAGTAGAAGTGTAAAGATCAGCATGTGGAATTGCATAGAATGGTTTATAGGGTGGGTGCAGCAGCTGAATATGGGATTTAAGGGATTTTAATTAAGGTAACAGTAATGGAAGAGATAAGATCTTAACAGAAGAGGAAGAAAAGAGAAGTCAGAAGGTGACTGACACACTGAAATTTTATGTAGTAAGGATGATAGGAGGAGCCCTATGGCACAGTGGTTAAGGGCTCAGCTGTTAACCAAAAGGTCAGCATTTTGAACCCACCAGCCACTCCATGGGAGAAAGATGGGCAGTGTGCTTCTGAAAAGATTTACAGCCTTAGAAACCCTATGGGGAAGTTCTGCTCTGTCCTACAGGATCACTATGACTGAGAATTCTATTAGACAGCAATGAGTTTTTTTTCGGGTGGGGGGATGGTAAGAACGATAGATCTGAATGAAGTTAAGGAAAAGAAGTGTGAGTGTTAAAAAGGAGAACAGAAGCTATTGGTACTGTATACTCGGAAAAGAGGATGAGGTATGATCTCTGTTAAGTCAAATGTCAGGAAAACCCTAAACAACAACACTGCTACTAGGAAGGCTTGCTATACTACCATAAATTTGGTCAATAATGAAACAACAAACTTTGTTGTTTAGAAAATTTTATCCATCAAATTACACCATTAAGAAGATAAACAGGAAAGCTAGAGATTAGAGGGAAATATTTGTAAAATATGCATTTAACAAAAGACTGTTTTCAAGATAAAAGATCTTTGACAACTCATCAGTAAAAAGACATACCAATTGTTATAAAAATGAGAGTGATGGTTAACATTACTTGTCAACTTGGCTATGCTACGATTCTCAGTTGTTTGAAAGACACTGTGTAATTATTTCCCATTTTGTGATCTCATATGAGCAGCTAATCAGTTGGAAGAGGAATTTCCTTCGGGGTGTGACCTGCATCTATGATATAAATGGGTGTTTCTGCACTTTTTCTTATCACTTGGCCTCCAGTTCTTGGAATACAAAAAGCCTTCAACCTACCTCCTGACCTGCAGATTTTGGATTCATTAGCCCCTGCAACCATGTGAACAAGTGGGAGCCTTCAGCCTGCTGCCTGACCCATGGACTTGGGACTTGCCAGGCCCCACAATTGAGTGAGCCATTTCCTCACAATTGTGTAAGTCATTTTCTTGAAGTAAATTTCTCTCTATACATATATCTATATATGCTTCACTGGTTTTGCTTCTCTAGCGAACCCATCCTAAAACAATGGCCAAAAGATTTAAATGGACACTTCACTAAAGAATATATACAGATTTACTGGTCTGACAGAAACTGAAGAAACCCCAGGAGTATAGATCCCAGACACCTTTTTAACTCACTACTGAAGTCACTCCTGAGGTTCACACTTCAGCCAAAGATTAGACAGGCCCATAAAACAAAACGAGACTAAATGGGCACACCAACCCAGGGGCAAGGATAAGAATACAGGAAGGGACAGGAAAGCTGATAATGGGGAACCCAAGGTTGAGAAGGGGAGAGTGTTGACACCTTGTGGGGTTGGCAACCAATGTCTTAAAACAGTATGTGTATTAATTGTTTAATGAGAAACTAATTTACTCTGTAAACCTTCATCTAAAGCACTGTAAAAAATTACAGAAAATAAAAAAAGAATATATATAAATGGCTATAAGCACATGAAAGAGGTGCAACATCCTTATTTACTAGTGAAATGCAAATTAAAAGCACAATAAGGTCCCAATATCTTCCACCAGAATAGCTAACATTACGAAGATAACAATAAGTGTTGGCTATGATGCGGAGCAACTGGAATTCTCATACGTTGTTGGTGGTGGCATAAAATTATATGACCACTTTGGAAAAAATAACTGGCAGTCTCTTATAAAAATAAATATAGTTCTACCCTATATCTCAACAATTCTAACCCTAATATTTACTCAAGAGTAATGAAAAATATGTTCACATATAAGGCTTTTACGGAAATTTTCATAGCAGCTTAACTCATAGTAACCAAAAACCAGAACAGAAAACCACTCATGTGTTAATCAATGGAATATTACTGAGCAATGAAAAAAAAAACTATTGATACACTCAATAATGTTTATGAATCTCAAAACCATTATGCCAAATGAAAGAAGTCTTACAAAAAAGAATACATATCGTGTATTCAATTTACATGAAGTCCTAGAAGACCAAATTATTCTATGAAATAAAATCAGACCACTGGTTGTTTAGGTTGAGGCAGGTAAAGAATGACAGGTTGTGGCACAAGGGAAATTTGAGGTGTTGATAATAATCTATCTGTGGATAGGGATTTAGGTGCGTATACATGTGTGGAAACTCAGCAAATGGGGAAGATGGCTCAAGATGATGGCTTAGTCAGACATACCATGCCATCCCCCTACAGAAAAGACTGAAGAAACCAAGTAAAACAGATACAGATGACAATCTTGGAACACTGAGCAGCAAACAGAAGGGCAAAGAATTAGACTGAACACAGAATGGAAAGAGAAATTAAACGAAAACAGTAAACGAGGAGATTTACATATCATAGGCACTCTGGCCAACCAGCCCAGTGCAGCATGGCTATCTTGAGATAAAGCAAGCAGAATTTCCAGGTGAGGAGCACAGGAAGAAAATTCAGGTAATTCCCAATAAGAAACAGAGATGCTGAGTAGACAAACCTGGAGTGAAGCATCTCTGCCAAACAATGAGCAGGAGATCCCAGTGCACTCATTCAATGTTTGCCTGGCTACAACATCACAGATCCCATACCCAGACAGTTCCACCAGGAACACTGCACATGCACTAAAACCCCTTGATCACCCACTGCCTACTGAGATGCCAATTTGTGCACACACAAAGAGCCTATGCCGTCTATTTGGGTAGCACTCTCTCACAGGGTTTGTGGAGATGTCCTTCCCTGACCTCCAGAGGATACACTAACAGCTAGCACCAACCTGGAAAGACCCATGGTCCCACAAGAACTGTGGAGGGACCCTGACCACCTAATATTTGTCACCCAATATCAGGAAAATAACCTCCTCTCCTGTTTCTACTTAATACTGTAAGGAAAGACATATAAGCTTAATCACAGAGAACTCACACATGGGTGTGACCCACCATGCCCACCAGTGTGAGGAAATTACACCTGGTCAACAGACACCACCATAGTCACACATAAACCAGTACCACAAAACAACAATTAAAATAATACAAATGAAAAAAGGCATTCTAAAGAGAAAGAGAAGAAAAGCCCCTGATATATTAAAAAAAAAAGAACAGAACAAACATAAAATCAATCAATCAATCAATCAATCAACACCTTAATGCCTCAGAGACAGCAGAAAATAACAAACCATATAAAGAAATAGGAGAATATGGCTCAAACTAGTGAGCAAAATAAAGGGACAGAAAATCTTCCTGAGGAAGAACGAGTAATATAACTACCTGATAAGGAATTCATAAGATTTATATTTAGGCTCCTCAAAGAGATTAAAGGAAACACAGAAAAAACTCTAGAATTAAGGAAAGCAATACAAGAACAAAATGACAAACTAAATAGACAGTTAGAAACCATGCAAAAACAACAAGAAATTCAGAAGATTAACAATGAAATACCAGGAATGGATTACTCCACAGAAGGACATACAAGTAGAATCAAATCAATGGAAGAAAGAATCAGAGAAATAGAGGACAAATCCCTTTCTATTAATTTGTTTGGAGAAGTCAGAAAAAAGAATGAAGACAGCCTAAGAGTAATGTGGGACACCATCAAAAGGAAAACTTTCCACATAATAAGAGCTCTAGAAGAGGAAGAGGAAAAAAAGTGCAGAGAGAATCTTTCAAGATATATTGACAGAGAACTTCCTAAGTATTATGGAAGACTGGAAGGTTTCCATCCACAGCTCAACGAACCCCATACAGAGTAGAACCCAAAAGAAAGTCACCCAGACATATCATAATCAAACTTCCAAAACCAAAGACAAAGAATTCTGAGAGCAGCTCATGAAAGGCAAAATATACCTTGCAAATGGACACCAATAAATGAAACACTGATTTCTCATCAGAAACCATGCAGGCAAGATGGCAATGGGATGACATGTATAAAATCCTGCAAGAAAAGAATTACCAGCCAAGACTCATATATCCAGTTAAATTGTCTTTCAAAAACAATGGTAAAACTAGGATATTCCCAGATAAGCAGAAATTAAGAGAATTTGTAAAAATCAAATCAACCTTACAAGAAATATTAAAAGGAGTCCTTCAGACAAAGAACCAACGATATCTGACAACAGCCTGAGATACAAATATATGAAGGCATCACCCAGATACCAACCTAGATAAAGATGACACAAAAGTAAAATAGAGCTGCAAAACTGATAACAGGGAACCAGAGATGTTAAGCTGCATGTGACAACGTCAAAAAAAAAAGGGGAATACATGGTGTAGTTACAGAACTTCCATATGGAAAGGAATTCAAGGGAATATCAAGATATATCAGACTGTTTTAAATTTAGGAAAATAAAGGCAAATTTCAGAGTAACCACAAAGAAAATTAATAAATCCACTCAACAAAATAAGGAAGAAAATAAAAAAGACTCAGTAAACACAAAGACAACAACAAAAGATAGAAAAGAAACTCCATATACAAAAAGAACTCAGCACAGAAAATTAAATGGAACAAAGAAATTGTTAACACCACAAAAAAAGCATAACAAAATGACAGCAATGAATTCATACCTATTGTCTCAGGCTGGGTTCTCTAGAGAAACAAAACCAGTAAATGGTATAATATATGTATAATAAACCCAGAGCAAGCAAAAGCCCACGAGTTTTTCCAGAAAGTCCACTTGTATTCCATGCAAGCCACATCCCCCAAGGAAATTCCCTTTCAACTGATTGGGTGTTCATAGCAGATCCCATCATGGAGGTGATCACATTATATCAAATCTTATTATGGAAATGGTCACATCATCATACAATTGTCAAACTCCATCATAACTGCCAAACCACTGAGAATCAAGGCCCAGCTAAGTTGACACACAACCTTAACGGCAACACCTATCTCTAATCACACTGAATATAAATATTTTAAATGCACCAGTCAAGAGACAGATAGTGAGAGAATGGATTAAAAATAAAAAAAAGACCCTTCAATATGTTGCCTACAAGAGACATACCTTAGACATAAAGACATAAATAGGTTAAAAATCAAAGAATGGAAAAAGTTGTATTAATTAGTCTTTCTTATAGGCGAATGGATATTGTCCTATCACTGACAGTGTAGTTCTTCAGGACAGATATTGAAATGTTCTTTTTGGTGATGAATGCAATGCCATTCCTCTTCATTCCTGGCAAAGTAGACCATATGATTGTTCAATTCAAAATGGCCAATACCAGTCCATTTCAGTTCACTAATGTCCAGAACATTGATCTTTATGTGCTCCATTTCATTTTCCTGACTTTCAAATTTCCTAGAGTCATACTTTGTACCTCCCATCTTCCAATTATTAATGGATGTTTGCAGATGCTTCTTCTCATTTTGAGTCATGCCCCATCAGCAAATGAAGGTCCTAAAAGTTTTACTCCATCTACATCATGAAGGTCAACTCTATCTACTTCGAGTAGGCAGCTCTTCCACAGTCATATTTTGAATGACTTCCAACCTGAGGAGCTCATCTTCTGGCACTATATGAGACAATGTGCTGCTGTGATCCACAAGATTTTCACTGGCAATTTTTTTTTCAGAGGTAGATCACTAGGTTTTCTTCCCAATCTGTCTTAGTCTAGAAGCTCCGTTGTAACCTGTGCACCATGGGTAACTCTGCTGGTATTTGAAATACCAGTGGTGTAGCTTGCAGCATTACAGAAACATGTAAGCCACCACAGTACGACAAACTGACAGATGAGTGGTGGCAACAAAATTCTAGCCAACAGAATTAAACAGCATATTAAAAAAATAATCATCATGATCAAGTGGGATTCATACCAGGGATGCAATGACAGTTGAACATTAGGAAATCAATCAATGTAATTCACCACATAAATAAAACAAAGGAAAAAAATCACATGATCATCTCAATTGATGAAGAAAAACATTTGATAAAATCCAATAGCTTTTCCTGATAAAAAGTCTCAGTAAAATTGGAATAGAAAGGAAATTCCTCAACATCGTCAAGGGCATATATGCAAAATCAACAGTCAACGTTATTCTCAATGGAGAAAGATTGAGATCATTTTCCCTGAGAAAAGGAATAAGACAAGGATGTCCTTTATTACCATGCTTATTCAACATTGTACTGGAAGTCCTCACTAGAGCAATAAGGCAAGAAATGGAAGTACAGAGTATCCAATTTGGAAAATAAGAAGTAAAATTCTCTCTGTTCACAGATGACATGATCCTATATGTAGAAAACCCAGAGACTCCACAAGAATGTTATTAGAGCTAATAGAAGAATTCAGCAAAGTGGCAGCATACAAGATCAACACAAAAATATCAGTTGAGTTTTTCTACGCTAACAAAGAGACCTTTGAAAAGAAAATCAAGGAAACAATACCATTTACAATTACCCACAAAAAGATAAAATACCTAGGAATAACCTAATTAGGGATGTAAAAGCCTCATACAATGGAACCTATATAATAGTACCACAAGAAACCAAAAAAGACCTACAAAAATGGAAAAAATTCCATGCTCATGGACTGGAAGACTTATTGTGAAAGCATCAATACTACCCAAAGTGATCTGCAGATACAATGCAATCCTGATATAAATTTCAACAACATTCTTTAATGAAATGGAAAACTAATCTCCAGCTTTATATGGAAAGGAAAAAGGCCCTGAATAGCTAAAACAATATTGAAGAAGAACAAAGCAGGAGGTTTCACACTTCCCAACTCAAACTTACTATGCAGCCACAGAAATCAAAGAAGCCTGATACTCGTTCAACGACAGACACATGGACCAATGGAATAGAATTGAGAACTCAGAAGTAAATCCATCCATCCATGGGCAGCTGATCTTTGACAAATGGTCTAAGACCATTCAATGGGGAAGAAACAGTCTCTTTAATAAATGGTGCTTGCAAAACTGGTTATCCATTTTCAGAAAAATGAAACAGGATCTATATCTCACACCATGCACAAAAACTAACTTAAAACAGATCAAAGAGCTAAATCTTAAAGCTAAAACTATAAAGTCCCTGGAGGTAATATAGACACAAAACTAGGGGACCTAATTTTCAACATAATTAGCCTATCAAACACAACTTAAAATGCTATGAACAACAGAAGATAAATTAGATAACTGGGACTTTCTAAAAATTAAATACTTCGGTTCATCAAAAGAATTTACCGAAAGATTAAAAACAGACCCTACAGAGAGGGAAAAATATCTTTGGCAATGATAGTATCTGACAAGGGTCTAATCTCTAAAACATATAGAAAACTTCAACAATTCAACAACAAAAGAAAACAACCCAGTCAAAAAATGGACAAAGAACATGAAGAGATACTTCATCAAAGAGGATATACAGGCAGCCAACAAATCCATGAAAAGATGCTCACAATCACTAGCCCTTCCAAAAACCAAACCAAACTCATTGCCATCGATTCTATTCTGACCCATAGCGGCCCTATAGGACAGAATACAACTGCCCCATACAGTTTCCAAGGAGCGGCTAGCGGATTCGAACTGCCAACTTTTTGGTTAGCAGCTATATCACATCAACCCTTACAGAGATGCAAATCAAAACTACACTGAGATACCATCTTATCCCTGTAAGAATAGCAATGATCAATAATAATAACAAAATAACAAATGCTGGCGAGGTTGAAGATGATCATCTATCTTCTTCTTCTATATATTCCAACCACTGTTCATAGTACTTGAAACCAGAGGCAGATTTCCCATGAAGTTAATGAAGACCTAACCTTCAGGGTCTGTTTTGGATTGAACTGTGTCCCCCTAAAATTGTATGGGAATACTAATGTCTGTACTTGTGGATATAATCCAATTTGGAAATAGAGTTTTCCTTGTCATGTTAATGAGGCCCTATCAGGGTAGCATGTTTTAAGCCAATCAATTTTGAGATATAAAAGGAGCTGATTAGGCACAGAAGCAAGTAAGCATAAATGGGGAAAAGATAGATGCCATGTGGAGATCTTCAAGGAAGTCAAGAAGAAAGAGTTTTCCCCAAAGCGGACAGAAATTTTCCCTAGAGCTGATGCTCTCAATTTGGACTTCTGGCCTCCTAGACTGTGAGAGAACAAATTTCTGTTTGTTAAAGCCACCCACTTGTGATATTTCCGTTGTAGCAGCACTAAGAAAGTAAGACAGTGTTGCTCCCTTACATAAGTCTTTTCCCAGGCCCTGAGAGAGACTCTGAGAAATATGTTCACAAGTTCATATGTTGTTTGCAAAACTTATCATTCATATTCTTACATTAAAGAGATCTTCCAAAATGACATAAAGCCAGAATCCTCTCAATCTGAATCTACAAGATGTAGTAGATGTTAAATTAATACTTAGGAGATTAATGAATTAATAAAAGGGAATTGAAAGGTAAAATTTATAAGAAGAAGTCTGTAGAAAAATCCTTATAACTTGGGAAAAGCACTTTACAAATGTTTAGCCCCTTGCTTATAGTGTTTAGAGAAATATACTATTTTCTTAAAGAAAAAAAAAAGTACAAATATTCATTAACATTTGGGGAAAGTTTGTGAGAGGAGATAGGAAAATACAAAAGAGAAGAATGACTGTTTCTACCATCCTCCTTCCAAAAATGCATACCCACAGAAACTGTATTTTTAAATAAATCAAATAAATTAGACTGAAAACATTGAATTTTTTTCAGCAAAAGATGTGATGGGGCATACATATTTTATTTTCTCTAATAGCTATCAAGAACAGCCTAAAGCAACTCACTCTAATTTCAAAACAGATTTTAGAGCAAAGTGGGTGGCCACTGGAGAAATAAAATACTATTGCAAAGAAATTTCAAAATATTTCTATTAAACAAAGAGGCTATGATAATTGAGTAAACTAATAAAATAATTAGAACACCATTGGAGAGGTTTTTGAGCAAGCTAGTAGTTATTCTGTAAACCTTTATAAGAAATCAAATAAAGAAATTCATAGACATCATATTTAAAAATTTTCACTGAAAATTAATCTTTACTTTTTTAATGAAGAGAAGGGAAAGATAAGATAAAGTTGTATTCTTAATCCTATTTGTAATGTTCCTGTTAAGACAGGCAGTATTAGGCATATTAATGTGTTTGCTTCTCCTCTAATTTACATTTTCCTTCCTTCTTTAATGAGATCTGCTCTACAGCCCATAAAATAATTGTTATGGTAAACTGACTTTTTAAAATTAGCTACACACCAGTTGGTCCAGAAACCTATTCCTCTAGACCATTCATGCACAAAATACCTTTGTGTGAAACCCTTTCCAAATGTGTAATGACTGGAGTTAGTCCAGAAGTTTGCCCGCAGAGTCTCTCTGCATGACTGTCAGTGGGAGCAGACTTACAATTTCCTTTCCTCAGAAGCATTACCATGAGACTCTCTGTCATGCGGGCATGCTCAGGCCTCTGGCAGTCTGACTCTGAAAATACATTCAACCTGAGTGCTATTTCCAAAGAACTTGTTTTCCTTTACCTGCCACGAGATGCTACCTGACCTAGTGTCTGGCTGTATGGCACGGTGTTTGAGGGAGAAGCTGTTCAAAGACTCTCGGGGGAGCTGAGGGAATGTTTACATGGACAGATCTAGCCTGTCCTCAGAACCATTAGCTCATTGCTCCATACTCTTACACACTGTTTTTCCCATGTAACTCTCACACTGTGATTGTTGTTCCACCACAGTGACCCTGATGGAGAAGGCAGGCTGAGTCAGGAGTGGTTGGCCCTCATCCTTTCCTCAAAGGTGGGAAGCAGAGAGTTTGTAGGATCCCCATGGCTCCCAAGAACATAGATACAATATAGCAGTTGTAGTGTTTCAAAGAAACAGCTTCAAAATAATGATAGACAGGAAGGGTTGAGATGGAGCACAGAGGCTCATTTTCCTCTAAGTAGCATGCTCCTAAATCAAAGGGTTTAACAGGGCTAAACAT
This sequence comes from Dugong dugon, assembly GCA_030035585.1. Taxonomy (NCBI): domain Eukaryota; kingdom Metazoa; phylum Chordata; class Mammalia; order Sirenia; family Dugongidae; genus Dugong; species Dugong dugon. Next base: position 42,171,726 of record CM057477.1, on the reverse strand, counting down.
GCTCCAAGTAGTTACTGATCAACATAAATATTTTTGAAGTGTTCCAATTTGTGTTCATGGAAGAATCTTGCATATATGGAAGAAAAATGAAGCTTTGCTTTAGAACAATTAATATTCTTATCTTTTGTAATACTTAAAAACTCTAAGGGAAAATAAACTGCAACAATCACGGAAGGTTTAGCATTACTTAGCACATATTACACTATTCTATGGAATTCTTTCTCTCTCTTTTTTTCCTCTTAAGAGCTTGATAGCTTATTGCACAAAAGAAGATTATGAATTTCTCTAACTATGCTGACAAATTCTCCTTGAGTCTGTTTTACATAGGGCATTTGAATTGAGGGCATGAGCATTGGTTTTTTTCATTAATTTGACAAATAAATATTAAGAAACTTCTAAGTACAGACCTTGTGCTGGCAGCTAGGAATCTAGTACTGAACAAAACTGACATATATTGGAAGTTGTCAGTGTACGTATACAATTTCTTTTAAATAAGGTCTCTATATTGATAGAACTGTAGAACCAATAAAATTTGGCACCATTTTATTTTGTATTAATGGAATATTTGAAATGAAGAGGCTTGTCTAGTGTCACTAAAGATTTGCATTAGATTGTATCACCTCAAGACAAGTTTTGGCACTGTCACTTAAATTAATGAAAATTTCCACTCAAGAAGGTAGAGTATGAAGAGTCTGGAAGATTAGATTTACAAAAATATCTGATAGGCAAACATAATTGTGTAATGGAGAAGAAGATGATGTTTTTCACCTTAGACTTTTCTCTAAAGGCACATATTTATTTACCCTAAATAAAACTCAAAGGAAAGTTGGAATTCAGTTTCCAGGCATTCACTTCATGGCTGACTACTAGAAAGTAAGATGGGTACTGGATAATCCATAGAAGGCGTTGCAAATGTGAAATGACATAAGGGAGAGGGTGAAATGGGACAGAGGTCAGGTCAATACTTGTGTTGTCAATTTAAAAAATGTAGGGAAGGACACAAACAGGTAAAGAAGTGTCTATACCAAGCGTCAAACCTCAGAACTCAACCAGATTTGAGTATAGTTCCGAGGTTTGAATGTATAATGCACTTGCAGAATATGTCTATTGTTTTGCTAATACAGGTTAACTACATATTAACTATAGCTACAATATCTTATGTAGGTCAGCTATCTTATATTTGTAATGGAGGCTAAATGACATTAATTACATCTAAAAAAAATGAGATTAGAACTAATGCTATATTGCTCATGTCTTGGCTTGTCTTCTTTTTGCTGGGTCATACTGGCTTTTCACATTCGCTTGCTAGAAAGTGAGATTGCCCTAGGCTAGTATTATCATAGTATGAAAGTCAGATGTAATTATAAAGGCACCTAATATTCACTGGGAGCCCTGGTGGTGCAGTGGTTAAGAGTTACAGTGCAAACTAAAAGGTCTGCAGTTTGAATCCACCAACTGCCCCTTGGAAACCCTATAGGGCAGTTCTACTCTGTCCTATAGGGTCTCTATAAATCAGAAGCGACTTTGTAGCAATGGATTTTTCTTTTTTTTAAATATTCACTGCATCCATATAGCAGTGACTCTGTCCAGCGGCAAAGAACAAGGGACCACAACTCATATATAGAGCCAGACATTGTATCATAATAGCTGTAGAGAAAATGGAATCAGATGCAAATGTTAAAAATGATGGAAGAATTTGGTGCCGTTGAGACATATGTTAAAGCCTAGCTGAGTTGTAGACTACAGGTGACAATAGCATCCTGTGTGTGTGTGAGAGTGTGTATGTTGTGGTAAGAGTGCACAAAGGCTTGGAGAAGATCCTAAGGAATTCAGGTAGGTAGTTGATCAGCATCAGCCTGCATTTGATTGCAAGTAAGAAATCTGCCAAGGATGTGTCTGTTCCGTACATCTTTGGAGTACCTAGTCTTCAGTTAGCTTGATCTAATTTAAAACAATTACAGTCAATTCCAAAGGGTGAAGTGATTTCTTAGAGAATTGAGAAGTGATGAGAGAGAATAACTAAATTTAACCCCTATCTCTTAATAAATCTAGAAAGTGGTGCTTTCATAGGCAAATCTTTAATGTGTATATTTTCATAAAAAGTAACTATCCACCTTCAAAAAAAGAAAACTTGCCTTCAACAAATATAGCTTGACACAACTTACAACTGCTTGAAAATAGTCGTGTTATCTGCAGAGGATACCTGAATCAATGAATTGTTCTAAGTATACAAAATGCATTTACTTTAAATGCATATGAAAAATATTTGAAAAAAGAGGGTATGGTAAGCATTTATCCATTACAATCAGACACATGGCAACATTTATATATTTTAGACACATACAGAAACTTTAAATATCATAGAAAATAGATCATCTGACAATATCACTATTGAATGGCCCAAAATTACAGTTCTGTTTTTTTTTCCAGCTAAAATGCTGGTTAACAATGACATAGGTTGGGCTTAAAGGGAAACAGGAAGATCAGTCTTCTCTCAAAAACTTCATAGATTTAAGTAGTGGATCAAGATATTCAATTAGTGACAGTAACCAGTATTCTGTTTTACATAAAATGAAATGCAGTTAATATTAAAGAAAAGGAGTAGCAAATCGAGTACATTCCATGTACTATTTCATGAAACTTTTATTTCAATTATGTATTTGGATATGTGCGCTGAATCACAGTATAATATATATATATCTTACTGTGGGTTTGTGTCAAAAAACCTGGATATTAGCTGACCTAGGAATGGAAGTGGGAGAACAGTGGTCCTATTCCTTTCTATATGTTCTCCTTCAGAGCATGTCTTATAACTTTTTTTTTTATTCAAGTGTTCTATGAATATTGCTTTTTATCTGATTCAGCTACATGAAAAGTTAGGAAAGAAATTTAGGGAAAAGTTATTTTTCTAATGTGCACCTCTCTAGGGATGATTCCACCAAATCAAGTAATAAAATCCTTCCAAGACTCATCTTCTAAGACTAACTTTTAGACATTGCTCAAAACAAGTAAAACCCAATGAAAATGTTGATGTTATCAATAAGCATTAACATATTCATTTGCAGTTAATTCTGTCACTAAGCCTCAAAACTCCTAAACACTCCATCATTACAATTTTAAAACATCTTTAAAAGAAGGACTCAAATGAGTCAGACTTCTTTTTTTTCTTTATATGATTCAGGCAGTGAAGGAGTTTGCTGTGTTTCAGTGAGACATTTGAAATTTCCCTTATTTAAATTGTCTCAACTTCAAAGCATTTAAAATACAAATCCATCTTCTTTTGGCTGTCTCAATGTCAAGAAGTTATCAAGGGAACAAAGCCCACGTTCAGCGTAATCAATTGATACTTTTTACAAAAGATATTTGCATTATCTAGAGGTAAAGTAAGCTCTATAAATAATCACCACAATACAGAATTCAAATTATTCTATTTATTTTAAAAAGTCAAAAAATGAATATCAAAAAAACTCCAAAGAGACATAAACCCAGAAGACTCAACTCAAGAATTTACAGTGCGGCCCCCAGAATTGCCAGATAAACCCACAAAAGCCACTGGAATAATAGAAGGGAGATTGACAATTCTGGCTTCTATCCTCTCTTTCGTGGAAAGAAAGTATCACTGCACACACTTTACTCCCTTTAAGTCTCAGCTTCCTGCTTAGAAAAAATAAATTTGAGAACTTGTCACTTTTGCTTCAAATCTGGGTATGTAAAGGGATCTACTGAATGGAAAACAATTTTTATTTCTAAATATTCTCATTAGCTGACAGTAAATGATTTTATTTTCCTGAGCTAGTCTGTTCAGCTCATATCCCACTGGTTCTATGATGCTGGACAAATTACAGAAATTCTCTCAGACTCAGTTTTCTCACCTATAAAATGGGATAATAGTCCTGCTTCACAAGGTTACTGTGAGGATTCAATAAACTAGAAGAGGCAAACCAGCCAGAGTAGTGCCGGGCATATAGGAAATGCTCAGTAATGGTTTTCTATTATTATTATTTGCTTAATTTTTCGGTCTTCACTTCCTGACTTCCCAGTGAAATTGTGAGGATTAATGAGGTAACATGTTTAAGCATTGTCTCTTTAGGAAAAAGGTGTTATGTAAATACTGGAGTCCATGAGAGTATGGGACACACTTTTATACATTTATTAACAATTTTATAGACAGTCTATAGAATAATAATAATAATAATAATAATAATAATCACATTTATTCATAATTCTAATAATGAAGCATATTCATGTACATCCTGATATAGTAGGAACACTGAGGAAAAACCTGTAAATAGAAGTATTTCCTCTGTATTTTCTTTCTCTCTATTCCATCCAAACTTTACTTTAAAATCACAAACTCACCTACACAATGGTTTTCCTAAGCAGAAATACTTTTTCCCTGACAGACGGGACAAAAGTTAAATTTACAGTATCTGGCTATTTGCTAAATTGAGAAGAGGGAGTCCTTCAGTTCTCACAGGGCCAACCAGACACTCAACCAGATATTGTCTGTTTCTATCCATTTTCTCGTATTCTTTCTACTCACTCCCTGATATAAACTAAAGGGTTAGTATGGAAAATAAACAACATGGGAATATTTAAGGCATTGTAAAGAGTGAAGAAAAACAAAAAAAAGTAGTAGAGTGAAAAGAGCACAAGGAATCTTACCATCTTACCAGGTTTGAGCCTTAGTAATGACCTTGTCTAGACTAATGTGGTATCTCTTAGGTCTTTTCCAAATTTGAAATTTTGTATTTTGGTGAAAGATTTATTGATCTACGCACTAATTAGCTGTGTCACTGATATTGTGTAAATTGCACAACACTTGTATGATTTATTAGAGTACAATGTAAAAGAGATAAATATGACACTTAACTTCATGGAATTTATGGTTGAGAAGGAAACACACAATTTAAAAGAAGAAGTACAAAAATTTGTCCAGTTATTGGTTTCTTATCTTTTCTGGGGGGGGGATGGGGGGGTACACTACCAAGATTTAAGTGAAACTATGTGCCAAGTATTGCAGTAGATGCCTTAACATAGTATTTCATTTAATCAACATGTATGATTTAATATATATATTTTTTATTTTACAGATGAAGAAACAAGCCCAGAAAGTTTAAATAATCCACTGGAAGAGCATAGGTAGTGTATGCTTGTGTTAATATATTCTCCTATTTTTAATGCAACAACAAAAAGACGAACAAACTAATTAAAAAATGGGCAAAGGACTTAAACACACATTTCTCCAAAGAAGACATACAAATGATCAGCGTGGAAAGATGCTCAACGTCATTAGTCATTAAGGAAACACAAATAAAAAAAACAATAAGATACCATTTCTCACCCACGAGGATGGCTCTTGGTGGTGCAGTAGTTAAGCATGAAGGCTGCTAACCAAAAGGTCAGCAGTTTGAATCCACCAGCTGCTCTTTGGAAACCCTACGGGCCAGCTCTACTCTGTCCTATATGGTCGCTATGAGTCAAAATCCGTGGGTCAGGGAAGAGCCTTCTCCTGATTCATGTAGCCACAGGGGCTGGAGAATGGAAGCTTGGCAGGCAAGAGTGAAGGTAAGCTGCTAGCTCAAGTCCCAGGAGCTGGAGGTCAGATGAACAGGAGACAGCTGCAGGATCCAGAACGAGCAAAAGCCCCCCGAGCCCTGCCCGAACATCTGCCCACACTTGATGCAGGCCACACGCCCAAACCTACTCTCCTTCAGCTGATTGCCTACTCATCACAGGGGTGATCTCAACAGGGAAGTGATCATAACATTATATGACTGTTAAAACACCGAGAATCATGGCCCAGCCAAGCTGACACAAAATCTTAACCATCACAAGCATAAAACCAAAAAAAAAAAAAAAAAAAATCCATTGCCGTCAAGTCAATTCCAACTCACAGCAGCCCTATAGGACAGAGTAGAATTTCCCATAGGATTTCCAAAGCTGTAAATCTTAAGGGAAGCAGACTGCCACATCTTTCTCCCATGGAGTGACTGGTGGGTTCAAACTGCTAATCTTTTGTTTAGCAGCCAAGTGCTTTAACCACTGTGCCGCCATGGCAAGTCAGCAATTTTATTCCTGGATATATACTCAAAAAACGTGAAAGCAGGTACTCAAACAGATACTTGTACACAAATGTTCTTTGTAGCATTATTTACAATAGCCAAAAGGTGACAAGAACCTCCATACCCATTAACAGATGAACTAATTAACAAAATGTAGTATATGCGTACAATGGAGTATTATTCAGCCATAAAGAGAAACGACGTTCTGATACACTCTACACCATGAATTAACCTTTAAAACATTATACTAAGAAAAACAAGTCAAACACAAAACGACAAACACTATATGATTTCATATATATATGTATGAACAATATATAAATACTGTTGTGTGCCATCAAGTCAATCTCAACACATAGTGCCACTATGTGAGAGAGCACAACTGCCCTGTAGGGTTTCCTAGGCTGTAATCTTTACAGGAGCAGGGAGCCAGGGCACCAGGTCTTTTCTCCCATGGAGTGGCTGGTGGGTTTTAACCACCGACCTTTTGGTTAGCAGCCATATATGTGTATATATATACATATATATATATATATGTATATATATATATATATATATATATATATATATAATGTCTAGAACAGGATATACATAGAGGCAAAAGTTGATCAGTGGCCCCTAGAAGGTGGAGGAGACGGGAGTGGGGAGTTATTGCTTAAGAAGCATTGGGTTTCCGTTTGGGATGATAATTTTTTTTTTTTTTAATAGTGGTGATGGTTGCCTAGCATGGTGAATGTGATTAATGTTACTGAATTTTACACTTAAGATGAGTTGAAATACAATACTTTTTGTGACATATATTTTACCACAAACAAAAAAACATGACATATTTCAACATATCCTCTCTAATACTGAGCATTACCTAAAAATAATTGCTAATTTGCTAGACAAAAAAATTGTATCTCATTGTTTTCATTTATATTTTTATTGCTAACCAAGAAAAGAAAAACCCAAACCCGTTCATGTTGAGTCAATTCTGACTCATAATGATCCTATAGGACGGAATAGAACTGTTCCATAGGGTTTCCAAGGAGCAGCTGGTTAATTCGAACCATTGACCTCTAGGTTAGCAGCCAAGCTCTTAACCACTACACCAGCAAGGCAGTTGAAACCTTTTTGGTATGTCAGCAAAGATTTATTAGGCAACTATTATTTGTTAAGTATTATATGTGGTGTAGTGGCATACATGGCTTTGAGGATAAAAAAACATAATCTTTGCCTTCAAAAAGATTAGAGAGGTTGAAAGAAAAAAAAAAAAACTTATAAGCAGCAGGTGAAGTGAGCCAGACACATTTTTTTTCATGACCGAGTGTACATCGCCCCTTTCATCCAGAGGTATGGTGCTCAACCAGGAGGACAAAGGATCTTCTGGATTATCGGTACCTTTGTTTGTTTTTCTTCTTCTTTTCTTTCTTTTTTTTTTTTTTGTATATGTATGTGTGTGTTGTTTTGTTTTTAACAAGGATTCTGTTTCAGTAAAATTAACCAAATCTATGATTTTATTCTTTGTATACAGGTTTCTGTTCAACTTTATCCATTTACCATACTCTTGTTCTTGTTGTTAGTTGCTGTCCAGTTGACTCTGACTAATGGCAATGCTGTGTGTGCAGAGTAGAATTGCTCTACAGAGTTTAAGGCTGTGACCTTTCCTAACCAGATTGTCTGTCTTCCTAGGTACCTCTGAGTGGGTTCGAACCACCAATTTTTTGGCTCCAATAAAACCTAATTAGTTCTTAAATCATTTTAAGACAGAATACGCATTGCTATCAAGTCCATGCTGACTCATAGGGACCCTGTAGGACAGAGCAGAACCGTCCCATAGGGTTTCCAAGGAGTGGCTGGTGGATTTGAACTGCTGACTTTTTGGTTAGCAGACATCGTCCTTAACCACTGCACAACACCACCAGAGCTCTTAGAATAGAAAACACAAATTCATTATAAATGTATTTAGTCCAGAGCTAAAATATTATAAAAACTAAATACGTAAGTCTATTACAGATAAACATACATTAGACATGTATCCTAAAACTGAAGAAAAGATTCTCTTTTTGGACCTTATGCTTTAAGTACTCCAATTTAATTTAGTTAATACTATTATAGAATCATGATTTGATTCCATTGTGCAGCAAAAAATTCAAAACATATTCACTTATCTCAGCCTCAGTAATAAAAAGGACCATATGCGTAATCAATTTCATAAAAATATCATGAGAACATATTTCTATTACAAAAGAGAAGTGTTTCTATACCCAGTGTTGACATGAAGATACTTTGCTTGTTTGAACTTATGACAATTAGGATTAAGCTTGTTGAGAGGTAGAAAGGTCACCTTTTGAAAATTGAGCATATGACAGCTGTAAACCTGATCTTACATAGAAAAAAATAACAGCAGGCTTGGCCTAGATTAGGATAAATTATAATTACCTGATATTTTTAGCAACATCTTATGGAGAGAAATAGCACAATAATTTCACACAAAAAAGATAAAGGGGCTTAAAAATTCATTAGTTTATTAGGATGTTTCTGGTAAAACTATTCAAAATGTCAACACTTAAAATTAATAAGTCAAAGCATAGTTAATTTATGTAGCGTGTATTTATTAATTATAAGTTAATGAATGTGACTTACGAAGTCTAAGATAACTACTATAAAGCAGAATTATTCTCAGGTGAACATATAGTTATTGTGATTAAGTAAGCAGCTATACACTTGACTTTGCATTACTGAGTACTTTCTTTTAAATAAAGTAATCTTTACATGATTGCCTCCCATTTTTTGAGATTTCCTTTTGGAGATTTAAAGCCACAAGGAGGTCAGTAATTATAGATGATCTTTTCAGTACTTCATATGCAGCTGCACAGAAAAAATAAAATTATATTTTAAAGGAATGGGTGAGTCTTAGGTTTCTAGAAACATTAGGTGCAATGAACATTTAGATAATCAGTATCACAAAGATAAGGTATGGTATTAGTTTTTCAAAGAAAACACATTGTACAAATCAAAGTTAATGATTATATTTTCTGTTGGTGCACCAAAATAAGTTTTCTAATGAAAAAGGGGAAATCACACTTGAATAAAGGGTGATTAATCAATTCCAATTGTTGGAGAATGCTTTTTCACCTCGGCATGTGCAAAACAAGTGTTAAAGGCAGTGTTCTAATGAATGTTTCTTGCTGAAAGAAAACAGCAAAGCCTGTTGTGTGATAACTATATCAAGTCATGCTCCAGAGAACTGTTTCTTAGTATCTTCTAGATACCATCAGAGTTAATGCTGGGAATTTGCTTCCTTTGATAACTTCTCATTCCCTTCCAATAGCTGCAACATATGATTTCCCCTCTCTCACACTATCTCTAAGGAGTCCTGGCTGTGCAGTGGTAAGTGCTTGGCTGCTAATCAAAAGGTTGGCTGGTTAGGACCCACCAGACGCTCAGGGGAGAAAGTTGTGGTAGTCTGCTCCCGTAAAGATTTATAGCCTTGGAAGCCATTTGGAGCAGCTCCACTCTGTCCCATAGGGTCACTGTGAATGGGAATCCACTCGACTGCAAACGGTTTATCACCTGTCTACTTCTCATCCTGGCTCAGGGATATTTCTCGGTAGTTGTCTTTTCCCTTTGTCATGGATTGAATTGTGTTTCCCAAAAACGTGTGTCAACCTGGCTAGGCCATGCGTCCCAGTATCGTGTGGTTGTCCACCATTTTGTGATCTGGTGTGATTATCCTATTGTTGTAAATCCAAGCCTCTATGATGTTAGGATTAGAGGCAGTTATTTTAATGAGGCAGGACTCAATCTACAGGATTAGGTTGTATCTTTTGAGACATAAAAGAGAGAAGTGAGCAGAGAGACAGGGGGACCTACTACCCCTGAGAAAGCAGAGCCAGGAGTGGAGTGCATCATTTTGCACCCAGGGTCCCTGTATTGAGAAACTCCTAAACCAGGGGAAGATTGATGACAAGGCCCTTCCCCCAGAGCCAACAGAGAGCAAATGCCTTCCTCTGGAGCAGGCACCTTGAATTCGGACTTCTAGCCTCCTCAACTGGGAGAGAATACATTTTTGTTTGTTAAAGCCATCCACTTGTGGTATTTCAGTTATAGCAGCACTAGAAAACTAAGACACTCGTTATCCTCATTAGTACCTACTGGGTTGACCCGCCAGCCTCAACAAGGCATCCCTTAATTCTCTGCTCTTTACGAGTTGTCAAGGAAAACCAGAGTGTGCTGACAATGCCACTCTCAATGCATAAAGTTCCACCTGTGGCAGCTAACAATCATTTTGAATCTTCTTATTGTCTAGGTAGAAAAAGGGGGAGGTATACAACATGACTGAAGTGAGTCATAGGAAAGAGCTTCTTCCTATTCTTTCTGGCAATAAAACAAATAAATAAAATTTAAAAAAAAAAGTTGTTTTGCAATCAAGACTGTATTTTGATCCGTATTGAGACAATAAGCTTTGTGTGGAGGCAGAAGACTGGCCTTGGAAAAGATAGTCACGTGGTATGCAAGCATTGATGACTGGAGGAAAAAAGAATCACTAGGAAAAGAGGAGACTCTTGAGGCATCTATTTAAGCACCTACCTACCATATATAACTCTCTTCTTGAAAAAATGATCTGGCTTCCTAACATTCAATATTCAAGCAAACTTTTGGAGTTTAAACTACTTAAAAGTAGAGGAAAGTCTTTCTATAAATTAACTAAATACATATTGTTATTGTGTACCATCCTGTCGATTCAGATTCATAGTTAGCCTATCAGATAGAGTAGAGCTACCCTATAGGGTGTCCAACGCTGTAATCTTTATGGAAACACACTGCCACATCTTTCTCCCACAGAGAGGCTGCTGAGTTCAAACCACCGACCTTTCAGTTAGTAGCCAAGTGCTTAACCACTGTGCCACCAGGGTTCCTATATACTAAATAATATATATTATACACTATGTGGTGCTCTAGTGGCATAATTGTTAAGAGCTACTGCTGTTAATCAATTCGAATCCACTAGCCATTCCTTGGAAACCCTATAGGGAAGTTCTACTCTGTCCTATAGGCTCACTATGAGTCAGAATTGACTCGATGGCAATGGGTTTGGCTTTTTTTTTTTTTAATACACTATGCAGTATGTACTATATACCAAACAAATGAAAAAACCAAATCCATTGCCATCCAGTCAATGCCTACTCATAGCAACCCTATAGGACAGAGTAGAACTGCCCCATAGGGTATCCAAGGAGCAGCTGGTGGATTTGAACTGCCAATCCTTTGGTTGGCAATGGAGCTATTAACCACTGCACCACCAGGGCTCCATAATTATATACTACATGCTATACACCGTATGCTATATGGAGCCTTGGTGATGCAGTTGTTAAGAGCTCAGCTGCTAAACAAAAAGTCAAGCAGTTCGAATCCACCAGCTTCTCACTGGACACCCTATGGGGCAGTTCTACTTTGTCCTATAGGGTGGCTATGAGTCGGAATCGACTCGATGGTGACAAGTTTATATATATATATGTATGTATATATTACATACTGTAGGATCGCTATGAGTCAGAATCGACTCAACGGCAGTGGGTTTCTATACTATATGCTGTTGTTAGGTGCTGTCGAGTGGGTTCTGACTCACAGTAACCCTACGTACAACAGAAAGAAACACTGCCTCGTCCCACACTATTCTCAAAATCATTGCTATGTTTGAGCTCATTGTTGCAGCCACTGTGTCAATCCATCTCATTGAGGGTCTTCCTCTTTTTCACTGGTCCTCTAATTTACCAAGTATGATTTCCTTCTCCAGGGACTGATTGCTCCAGATAACATGCCCAAAGTACATGAAATGAAGTCTCACCATCCTTGCTTCTAAAGAGCATTCAGGCTATACTTCTTCCAAGACACATTTGTTCATTCTTCTGGCAGTTCATGGTATATTCAGAATTCTTTGCCAACATTATAATTCAAAGATGTCAATTCTTCTTTAGTCTTTCTTATTCATTGTCTAGCTTTTGCTATGGCTTGGGTCAAGCATACGTTAGCCCGAAAAGTGACATCCATTTTAAAGAGGTCTTCCCTTGTGTCTCAGTGGTTAAGGGCTTGGCTACTAACTGATAGGTCAGTAGTTTAAATTCACCAGCCACTCATTGGAAACATTATGACGCAGTTCTACCCTGTCCTATAGGTTTGCTCTAAGTCAAAATCGACTGTGAGCTGGAATCGACTGGACAGCAACGGGCTTGTTTTTTGGGTTTTTTTGCAGCAGCAGATTTGCCCAATGCGAAAGCTGTTTGATTTTTGACCGCCGCTTCCATAAGCATTGATTGTGGATCCAATTAAAGTGAAATCCTTGACAACTTCAATATTTTCTCTGTTTATCATGATGTTGCTTATTGGTCCACTTGTATTTTTGTTTTCTTTATGTGGAAGTGCAATCCTTACTGAAGGCTTTCATCTTCATCAGTAAGTGCTTCAAATCCTCTTTACTTTCAGCGGGCTACATTGTTTCATCTGCATATCACAGGTAGTTAATGCATTTTCCTCCAAAGATCCATCTGACATCAGCAATGATATCTCTCATTCCAAGACTTCTCCTGAATCCGGCTTGAACTTCTGGCAGTTCGCTGTGGATGTACTGCTGCAATCCCTTTAGAATGATCTTCAGCAAAATTTCACTTGCATATGATATTAATGATATTGTTCAATAATTTCCACATTCTGTTGGATCACCTTTCTTTGGAATGGGCGCAGATATGAAACTCTTCCATTCAGTTGGCTAGGAAGCTGTCTTCCAAATTTCTTCACATAGATAAATGAGCACATCCAGCTCTGCATTTTTTTGTTGAAACATCTCAATTGGTATTCCGTCAATTCCTGGAGCCTTGTTTTACACCACTCCCTTCAGTGCTGCTTGGACTTCTTCCTTCCGTACCATCAATTCTTGATCATATGCTACCTCCTGAAATGGATGAACCTTGACCAGCTCTTGTTGGTACAGTGATGCTGTGTATTCCTTCCGTCTTCCTTTGATGCTTTCTGTGTCTTTTAATATTTTCCCCATAGAATCCTTCAATATTTCAATCTGAGGCTTGAATTTTTTCTTCAGTTCTTTCAGCTTGAGATATGACAAACGCGTTCTCTGCTTTTGGTTTTCTTACTCCAGGTCTTTGCACATTTCATTATAATGCTTAATTTGTCTTCTTGAGCCACACTTTGAAATCTTCTGTTCAGCTCTTTTCTTAATAATTTCTTCCATTCACTTTAGCTACTCTGTGTTCAAGAGCAAGTTTCAGAGTCTCTCCTGACATTCATTTTGGTCTTTTCTTTCTTTCCTGCCTTTTAAATGACCTTTTGCTTTCTTCATGTATGGTGTCCTTGATGTCATTCCACAAAACAGTTCGTCTGGTCCTCGGTCATTAGTGTTCAATGCACCAAATCTATTCCTCAGATGGTGTCTATGTTGTTGTTGTTAGGTTTTGTCGAGTTGGTTCTGACTCATAGTGACACTTTGTACAACAGAATGAAACACTGTCTGGTCCTTCGCCATCTTCACAATTGTTATGCTTGAGCCCATTGTTGCAGCCATTGTGTCAATCCATCTTTTTTGCTGACCCTCTTTCTACTTTACCAAGCATGATGTCATTCTTGAGGGACTGATCCCTCCTGATAATACGTCCAAAGTATCTAAGACATTGTTTCGCCATCCTTGCTTCTAAGGAGCATTCTGGTTGTACTTCTTTCAAGATAGATTTATTCGTCTCTAGCTACTGTGCATAAATTCACTCCTTCTACTTCCCAAGTTTTTTAGCTGAAGTAGTTTTTCTTTCTTTCATACTAAACGAACATAATTCAAGTCCTCAATTCTATTTGGTTGCAGAAAATGTGCATCTCTCATAGGTTTACTTTCCTTATTAATTATGGAGATTCCGAGGGACTGCCTCCTTAATCCAACAAATTGATCGTGGTTGCTTCTGGCCATGCCTTGGTGCAGTGCTGGTCCAGGATTCTCTTTGTTACCTCCTGTCTCACAACTGCTTCTCTAAATGCTGCCATTTCCCAGACAAGGGAGTAATTCTACACTAGTTTTTGCAGAGTACAAGTTGTATGTAATACAACTCTACTAAAGGTTTGATTAAAAGGAGCCCTCAGCCGCTAACTTGTTCAAACCTACCCAGTGGCTCCTCAGGAGAAAGACCTAGAGATCTTCCCAGAAAACTCTATGGGGCAGTTCTATTCTGTTGCATGGGGTTGCCATGAGTTGGAATTGACTCACCAGCACCCAACAGCAACAATAACAAAGGTTTGATTATAAAGTAAAGAACTATAATGCAGGGAAGGAAACCTTCAAAACAGGTGCCAGATAATATAGTCTTAGAATCTGGCAATCTTTTCACTTTCAGAACCATCTGTTTTCTTTAACCATTTTGCCTTGGGTCAGCCTCTGTCCTCATTTTCAGAGTCAAATCCCCACTGTCTCTCTATTACTTGATTAAGAGGGGAGGTAGGAATAAATCAACATCATTATAATCCCCTCAAGCTCTAATGACCTCAAAATGACTCCTGAGGGCCATCATCAGGATTATGACACATCTGTATGACTCAATGGTCCAACGTTGCACTCTGGTTGATCTGCCCAGAAAAAAGGGTGAAAATTTCCCAAGTATAAATTCCAGCTTCCAAACTGAAATTTAGAATCTGTTTATGAACTCTAAATTTGCCTTTGTGGCAGCTTCAATCATTTTAAAATCCCGACTTCACTTCAAGCAATAGGAAAAACTCTTGGTAAATTTAAATATCAGTTTATCCCTGCTGCATAAGTATTACTGCATCTATATATTGGAGCAATGAGTAAGTGCAAATTGCTGTCTCTTACGGAATATCTTTTAGTGTATTAAGTAAACTGAACATTTTAAGAATGACTGCTAACTCATAATTCAGTATTTAATGCATACAACTTTGAACAACTGTATTTGGGTATAGTTTTTTTCTATTTTTCATATTCACAGCCCAGCTATTTTATTTTATAGTGTCATTTAGCAATCGCTGCAAAGTTCTTGATTAGTTCACATTTGAATTTGAAAATTTGAAATGTTTTTGAATTATTTATTCTATAATATAAAGTAGAAGAAGGAAAAATCAAAAAAAAAAAAAAAGAACTTTGAGCAGGAGGTTTCTAAATTTCAGGTTGGGATAAACTCTCCAATGTCTATTTTATTATGATGTAAAAAAATCCCAAGAACTTCTCATGAAATAACTACACTTATAAGAAACAGATTTAACTCTGGGTCTCAATTTTCTGTATTATAAATTTTTATTTCCCAACCCCATATTATCCTATACATCTCTCCATAAATATCTTCTACAAGTCATGTTCCAGTAGATTATGGAACACCAGAGTTGGAAGAAATAATAAAGATCATTTAGTAAAACCTCTATCTAATGTATATATCTCTTTTGAAAAAATTCTGGGAAGTAGTTGTTACATTTATAGCAAGTATATTTTGCTACTTCTAGAATCAGTTTTATTTTGTATTTTACACCATAAATGGCTACCATATATAAGTTCTATTTTAAAAAAAGTTAGTTGTTGTCTAGTCAATGTTGACTTATAGTGGCCCCATGTGTTTCAGAGTACAACTGCCCACCATAGGGTTTTCATGGCTGTGACCTTTCAGAAGCAGACTGCCAGCCTTTTATTCCTAGGCACCTTTGGGTAGGTGGGTTGGAACCACCAACCTTTCAGTTAGTAGCCTTGTGCTTAATCATTTATACCGCCCAGGTACTCCTATAAGTCCTGTACTAGATATTTATTCCAGAGTCAGTCTCTGGAACAGAGAGTCAATCTCTGCCTTCGAGTAGTTCTTAATAGATAAATTGACAATTACAACATTTAATGCAATAATACTCTGATAAGGCACCACAAAAGGTATAGGAGGGGCATCTGGGCAAGGGCAAAACCAGTCAGTTCTCTATAACACCTGGCTACCAAAGGAGAGATCACTTTTGCTTCTACCTTGTTGTGTGAGCTCCAGCCTGGCAAAGGTAAGAAGGTCTAAATCAGCAACTGGATTAAAAAAAAACCAAAAAAATAGGTTTACTTTTTCCCAGACAGAAAGGAATAAATAAAAAAGGAAAAAGAAAACCATCTAAAGCACATAGAATATCAGGGAAGAAGAAAGCAGAATAGCCCTCCAAAATTGGTTTCATAATACCTTTCGTACTTTCGTAATACCTTGTAATAGCTCTATAACAAGCATTCAGATTGTCTTCCAAGTTCTCTTATAGCACCATTGTGCACTTGCAAGGACTCAAAACACTTCACTTTGTACAGGACACTACAATTAGATTACAGTCATGAATTGCTTCCGCAAACATTTATTGATTCAACAAACACTTATTGAACTTCTACTATGTCAAAGGCTCAATAAATACAATGTTGAATGATAGAAATATAATGCCTCTTCTCAAAGAGTTTAGAGTCTAGTGAGGGATACTGGCAAGTACATAGACAATAAAAATACAGTATAAGTGCTATGGTAAGGGTAATAGTATCTGTTTACTTGGGAGCAGTCAGAAAAACCTTTCTAGAGGGTGTCATATTTTAAGCTCTGACCTAAAAAATAAGAAAAAGTTAGCTACTGAAAAGGAAAGAAGGAAAAGAAAGAATGTACCAGAAGAGCAAAGAACACATGCAAAGGTCCAGAAGCAAAAAAAGAACATGGTGTTTTCAAGGAGCTTAAACAAGTTCAATTTAGCTGAGTCATCAAGAGATCCATGTTGAGCGGTAGCTTGGAAGAAGGCTGGACATGCTGGAGTCTGCAGGCTATTTTAAGACATGGACTTTTGGACTGACAGTAATAGAGAAACATTGAACAGTTTCAACCCAGAATGATATGATCAGATTTCATTTTAGACAAAACAGACCACTTGTGGGAGAATAGATTTTTCAGAACTTCAAGTTAAGGAGTAGATGAGTAGATGTTGGAAACCTTGGTGGTGTGGTGGTTAAGAGCTATGGCTGCTAACCAAAATGTCAGCAGTTCAAATCCACCAGGAGCTCCTTGGAAACCCTATGGGGTAGTTCTACTCTGTCCTATAGGGTCACTATGAGTCTGAATCAATTGGATGGCAATGGGTTGTTTTTTTTTTTTTTGGTTTTCCCCTCTATGGTCCCTGTATCCGATCCAGTTTAAGAATTGCCCTAAATTTGCTCAGTTTCGATTAATACTCAAGCCCTCAGTGGCTTTAGTAGTTTATGCTATGGAAAATTCTGGCTGTCACAATACCACAGTCTCCTAGCATGACCAGTTGTCCTGGCCTCCCCTTTTGAGGGCTGCTCCAGCACGTCTCTCTTCTGTTATGGTAAGACCAACAGTAGCTCTTGTGCCCAGGTCCAACCTAACCAGTCACACAGAGGATCTGGCTCCTCACTCACTTTCAAATTAAGATGAAGTCTGGAGGCCTGAGCTCTACTTCCCTAGCAACTGCACAGAGAAGCCGAGTGCATTTGAGTTTGAGGTGATTCCGGGAATTTCAGTAGCCAGTTGTTTACATGGATCTGTTTTTGTAAGAGAAAAAGTTGGACTACAATTGTAGATTTGGGAAACTTGTTATAATTGAGCCACTGGCCTGAGTGGGATCACCTAGGGTATTCAGAGTGAGAAGACAGAACCTTGGAGAAAACTGTATTGAAAACATGGAGAAAGGAAGAGGATTTTGCAAAGGACATTGAGGAGGCATGCCCTGAAGATGAGTTTCTTGTTTCAAAATAGAATATTCCAAGAACTTCAACAACTCCAAGAAGATGTGAATTGTTGCTAAGAGACTGAGCAAAGCAAAGCCTTAGTGTTGTCTTTAGATGTAGGAATAAATTTGAGTATTGGAAATTTTGTCAGAATAGTTTGAGGTGGAAAATAAAGAGTATGTTGGGTTGATCGATTGGTGCAATGCTTTCCAGAAGACTGTAAAGTGAGAGAAACAAATGTGGCAGTAGACAGAGTGAGCTGAAGGAAGGTTTACTATTTATTTGTTTATAGCTCCTTGTTTTGTTTTAAATTAGAAAGACTTGAACATTCCTAAATGCTTATGAAATGGAGCAAGTAAAAAGAAAAAGTTGCAGAATATAGAAAATTCTTGACAAGTTAAACCAGCTACCCTGGCCCATGTATTGCCTGCAGATTTTTTGTTTGCTTGTTTTAAATCCATAATGTATAATAAAGAGAAAAAACTGTCACATGACATTATGGAATTTAGGCTTCACTTACCCTGGTGGCATAGTGATTAAGAGCTATGGCTGCTAACCAAAAGGTTGGCAGTTCGAATCCTCGGAAACCCTATGGGGCAGTTCTACTCTGTCCTATAGGGTCGCTGTGAGTCAGAATTTACTCAACAGCAATAGATTTGTTTTTTTGTTTTTTTTTTAGTAGTCCATGGAAGGTACAAAGAGTTAAGCGCTTGACTACTAACCGGAAGATTGGTGGTTTGAAGTCATCCAGAGGCATCTGGGAAGAAAACCCTGGCAATCTGCTTCCAAAAGGTCACAGCCTTGAAAATCCCATGGAACAGTTCTAGTCTACAACACATGGGGTCAGCATGAGTAGGAATTGACTCAAGGACAACAAACATCACCACCAACAGCAAAGGCTTCACTTGAAAATTTGAAATATTTGAGAACACTGGGCCCACTATCCTGAATGAAAAAAGTAGTGATGTCCAAAAAGCTTCTATCTCTGTTGAAGGAAGTACATACGGTTTTCTGCCCAATTTAATTTGTCTATAATGGGCTGGCTCTTGTAAGCATTTGAATTTGTACAGGCGAACTACAGAGTAACGGTAGAATAGTTATAGAATAAGCCAGAAAGAACTGAAAGATATGAATTCAGAAAGGTTGAAAATTTTAACTTTACTGAAGAAAGAACTGAGAGAATACAGTATGTTCCTACATGCTTTGATGAGAAGTTGAGAGAGTTCTTGGCTAATGACATTTACTTGCTCTCTGATGTCAGGGGCAAGGTCTTCCCTGAGAGTAGATGGCAGTTCATGAGTGAAAATCTTGAAGACAGCACTTAGTATTTAGGAACAGTACTAAATAAAAGTGGTTTTGGTATATTCTGTATAATTATTATGTTTTAATTACTTCTGTGATTGCAAAAGGTTTAAAATAAACTATTACTACTACTACTACCCAACACTCATCTGTCAGTTTGTTATACTGTGGTGGCTTGCTTGTTGCTATGATGCTGGTAGCTATGTCACTGGTATTTCCAATACCAGCAGAGTCACTCGTGGTGGACAGGTTTTAGCAGAGCTTCCAGACTAAGACAGACTAGGCAGAAGGACCTGACATCTACTCCTGAAAAAACTGGCCAGTGAAAACCTTATGAATAGCAGCAGGATATTGTCAGACATAGTGCTGGAAGATTATCCCCTCAGGTAAGAAGGCACTCAAAATACAACTAGGGAAGTTCTGCCTCCTCAAAGTAGAGTTGACCTTAATGACACTAACTGAGTCAAGCTTTCAGGACCTTCATCTGCTGATGTGCCACGACTCAAAATGAGAAGAAACAACTGCAACATACATTAATAATTGAAACATGGAATGTACGAAGTATGAATCTAGGAAAATTGGAAATTGTCAAAAATGAATTGGAACTCATAAACATCCTAGGCATTAGTGAGTTGAAATGGACTAGTATTGGCCATTTTGAAATAGGCAATCATTTGTTCTATTATGCTGGGAATGACAAATTGAAGAGGAACAGTATTGAATTCATTGTTAAAAAGAACATTTCAAGATCTATCCTGAAGTGAAACACTGTCAGTGATAGGATAATATCCCTATGCCTGCAAGAAAGACCAGTTAATATGATTATTATTCAGGTTTATACACCAGTCACTAATGCCAAAGATGAAGAAATGGAAGATTTTTACCAACTTCTGAGTATGAAATTGATCGAACATGCAATCAAGATGCGTTGATAATTACTGATGATTGGGTTGCGAAAGTTGGAAATAAAGAAGAAGGGTTGCTAGTTGGAAAATACGGTCTTGGTGATAGAAACAATGCTGGAGATTGCATGATAGAATTTTGCAAGACCAACGACTTCTTCATTGCAAATATATTTTTTCAACAACATAAACAGTGATTATACAACTGTACCTCACCAGATGGAATAAGTAGGAATCAAATCAATTGCATCTGTGGAAAGAGATGATGCAGACGCTCAATATCATCAGTCAGAACAAGACAAGGGTCCAACTGCAGAACAGACCATCAATTGCTCATATGCAAATTCAACCTGAAGCTGAAGAAAATTAGAGCAAGTCCACAAGAGCCAATATATGACCTTGACTATATCCCACCTATATATTCATCTCAAGAATAGATGTGATGCATTAGACACTAATGCTCAAAGAGCTGATGAGTTGTGCTGTGGAATGATATCAAGGACATCATGCATGAAGAAAGCAAGAGGTCATTAAAAAGACAGGAAAGAAAGAAAACACCAAAATGGATGACAGGAGAAACTTTGAAATTTGCTCTTGAAGGTACAGTACCTAAAGCAAGCAGAAGAAATGATGAAGTAAAAGGGCTGAACAGAAGATTTCAAAGAGCGGCTCAAGAAGACAAAGTAAAGTATTATAATGAAATGTGAAAAGACCTGGAGTTAGAAAACCAAAAGGGAAGAATATACTCAGCATTTCTCAAGCTGAAAGAACTGTAGAAAAAATTCAAGCCCGGAGTTGCAATACTAAAAGGTTTTATGGGGAAAATATTGAAAGATGCAGGAAGTATCAAAGGAAGACGGAAGGAATACACAGAGTCACTGAACAAAAAAGAATTGATCAATGCTCACCCATTTCAGGAGGTAGGATATGATCAAGAATAGACGGTACTGAAGAAGTCCAAGCAACACTGAAGGGAATGGTGAAAAACAAGGCTCCAGGAATTGACAGAATACCAACTGAGATGTTTCAACAAATGGATACAGTGCTGGATGTGCTCACTTGCCTATGCCAAGAGATTTGGAAGACAGCTACCTCATCAGCCAACTGGAAGAGATCCATATTTTTGTCCATTCCAAAGAAAGGTGATCCAACAGAATAGGGAAATTATTGAACAATATCATTAATATCACACACAAGTAAAATTTTGCTGAAGATCGTTCAAAAATGGTTACAGCAGTACACCAAGAGGGAACTGCCAGAAATTCAAGCTAGATTCAGTAGAGGACATGGAACAAGGGTTATCGTTTCTGATGTCAGGTAGATTGTGGCTGAAAGCAGAGAATCACAGAAAGATGTTTACTTGTGTTTTATCGACTATGCAAAGTATTTGACTGTGTGGGTTATAATAAATTATGGATAACATTTCCAAGAATGGGAATTCCAGAACACTGAATTATGTTCATGAGGAAACTGTATCTAGAACAAGAGACAGCTGATTGAACATTACAAGGGATACTGTGTGGTTTAAATTCAGGATAGCTGTACATCAAGGTTGTGTTTTTTCACCATACTTATTCAATCTGTATGCTGAACAAATAATCCAAGAAGCTGGACTATATAAAGAAGAACTCGGCATCAGGATTGGAGGAAGACTCATTAACAACCTGCAATATGCAGAAGACACAACCTTGCTGGCTGAAAGTGAAGAGGACTTGAAGCACTTACTGATGAAGAGCAAAGACTACAGCTTTCAATACAGATTACAACTCAACATAAAGAAAACAAAAATCTCAAAACTGGACCAATAAGCAACAGCATAATAAACAGAGAAAATACTGAATTTGTCAAGGATTTCATTTTACTTGGATAGACAATCAATGCCCATATAAGCAGCAGTCAAGAAATCAAAGAACATATTGCATTGGGCAAATCTGCTGCAAAATATGTCTTTAAAGTGTTAAAAAGCAAAGATGTCACTTAGAGGACTAAGGTGTGCCTGACCTAAGCCACAGCATTTTCAATCATCTCATATGCATGGGAAAGCTGGGCAATGAATAAAGAAGATTGAAGAAGAATTGATGCCTTTGAGTTACGGTGTTGGTGAAGAATAGTAAATATACCATGGACTGCTAAAAGAACAAATCTGCCTTGGAAGATGTACAGCCAGAATGCTCCTTAGAAGCAAGGATGGGGAGACTTCATCTCAAGTACCTTGGACATGTTATCAGGAGGGACCAGTCCCTGGAGAAGGGTATCATGCTTAGTAAAGTAGAGGGTCAGCGAAAAAGAGGAAGACCCTTAATGAGATGGATTGACACAGTGGATGCAACAATGGGCTCAGACATAGCAAGACTGCAAGGATGGTGCAGGGCCAGACAGTGTTTCATTCTGTTGTACACAGGGCCACTATGAATCAAAACCAACTAGACGGCATCTAACAACAACAATACTATTGCTGCTTCAGCTGCTGCTGCTAGTACTTCTACTAATAATAATACTAATAAATGCACTTATGGAGCACTTATGGTATTCCAGGCACTAGTGTAAGCTCTTTAAATAAATTACTCATTTAATCTTCACAGTAAGGATATGAAGTGAATATTATTATTCTCTCCATTTTTCTTCATTAATAGATGATCGTGTCTATTATAGAAAATGCCAAGTTTTCTACAGCTTAATGGAAGTTTTTCACCCTGATGGGATTCAGGACCATTATCTCCTTTAAATTTTTCTACCTAAGTTGGAGTTATAAGTTAAATCTCCATATCTTAATTCCATTATTAATTTTAATAAATATTGAAATATTGTAAGGAATTCCACTACCACTAAACATTGTTGAAGGCATCAGCTATGAACTAAATAGTTAAGTATTTCACTTCGTACCATCTTAGTTTAAATTAGTTCATGAGCCCTTAGAATGCATAACCAATGCAATCTCTTCTCTAGTGATCTCTCATCTGCAGGAGGTAGTTTAATGCCCTCCCACTGGGAAATCGGTATTTGTGCTAGATGACGTTCTTTGCCCAAAATTCTGGAGTTGTATAAGCTATACCACATTAACACAAAAAAAAATCACATAAGTTATCAGTAATTAATACCAAAAATCATACACGACCTTTATATATATCCATGATAAAACATGCAAAAAAGCTCCGGTTAACATTTTTAAAGGGAATGCTCGTATGTCTTTTCTTTCTCAAGTAGTTTAACATTAGTTGTTTTTCTTACACTGATTACTGTGTGCACCTAAAGAAGTAGGTAAGTCCTATGTACCCAATGCTTAATTATTTACATTAGCAAGTATATTATGGCAAATAATTAAAGATTAAAATAAAACAGAGAAATTAAAAATTACCCTTTGGAAGTGACTATATGGAGAAGTGACTTATTAAATGATACTGCAATATTATTAAACTCGTATTAATTGAATATTTATATATAATACTTTATGCCATTTGTTATCGTACCGGGTTACAAAGGAGTGCACCATAAACTGTGAACTACAGGGAGCTGACATTTAGCATATACGGTCAGCTCTTCCTGGTGGGAGGGAGGAACTAATAATGAAGTACTACTACATGGTCTGACCTTGGCATTTTACGTAATTTGTTTCATATCTGCAATCTGGGATTCTTGTTTTTCAGATTAAGAGAGACTTCTCCATTTGGCCAATAAGCCGAAGTGTGGATTTAAGAACAGTTGAGTAAAATTGGTGATGCAATAAGAGAGGGCATTTATGCTTTGAGGCTTAACGTATAGCTTTCTCCAAGATGCTCGGGGAGTCCATTCTCCACTCCGTGTGAGCACGTAACTCCCCAGGAAGTCAATGGAAGCTGCATCCATGACAAGAAGAAAATAGGCTTGCTAAAGTTAATTATCAGACTGATTTTGGTCTCATTTTAATACCCTGTTTATTGGCCATGGAAGCCTGATGTGTGGCTTACTTTTTCCCCACCTGATTTTCCAGGTAAGGAACAGAAGGCAATAGCTACGTGTAAACAGGTGGGAGCTGTGACTACACACATCGAGGACATGTAAAAAGGAACTCAGCGTTTTTATTAAGCAGCAGGGACTTTAGCTAGATTTCCCAGTAACACAGTTTAGACTATTTTCACTCTAAACTTGTGTGTCATTTTAGACGGTATTCTTTTGTCCCAAGGCTGAATAGCACATTTGTTACACACTTAGTAAAGAAAATGTTTAAACCAACATACAAGTGTATCATCCGTGGTATAAACCACACTGTAAGTGGAAGGGAGAGATTCATTTCAGAAGTAGTTGATAAATCAGTTTTTTAGTGTTATTTTTTTGTAAAAAATATTGCAATTTATCATTCAGTCCCAGAAACAAAAATTGTCTGAATCTTTTATAAAGGGGCAGTACTGCATTATGGATAAGAGACCAGGCTCTACAGTCAGATCACTGGACTAGCCCTTCCACCGTCTGATCTTGAATAGATTAATTTAATCTCCTTGTATTTCAGTTTTCTCATCTGTAAACAGGGAATACAGTACATCCTTAATAAATAAATTATGCATGTACATACTTAGAACAGTTCAGAGCACAGAGTAATTGCTATGAGTGTTGGGTATTACAATTAGCAATGAATAAATAAGGCAAGACCTTATTGAAAGATTTTGTACACTAAGTAAAAATAAAGCACAGTAAATAGGTTTATCACATATTCAGGTTTTAGCTGAACAAATGTGCAGCTACAGTGATGCTCCCCAAAATTGTACTCTGTCTCATGATATGTACGTCAGGCCTCTTTGTCAGTTACTAGAAAGTCCTCTGGATCCTGATGAAGCCCCCACTATTTCCACTGCTGTTTGAGACAATCCCAACTGAAGGCAAATAAAACTCAAATTTTTAAAGATGCTGTCATATCACTTGTCATATTAGAAAACTTAACAAAAGGCCATCTAACCCAAATGCACTGGAAGTAAAGATTTTTTGTAAAAATATTTTATTGTGTTTTAGGTGAAAGTTTACCCAGCAGATTAGTTTCCCAGTCAACAATTCACAGACAAATTGTTCCCTGACATTGGTTGCTATCCCTGCAATGTGTCAGCACTCTTCCCATTTCCATCCTGTTTTCCTTGTTTCCATCCGTCCAGTTTCCCTGCCCCTTCTTGCCTTCTCATGTTTACTTTTGGGCAAACGTTGCCCATTTGCTCTCATGTAATTTATTGCTCTAAGCAGCACATTCCTCACAGGTGGTGGTGTTTATTTTACAGGCCAATCTATTACTTGACTGAAAGGGACCTCTGGGAGTGACTTCAGTTCCAGGTTAAAAGCATATCTTAGGGTGATAGTCTCCAGAATTCCTCCAGTCTCTACCAGTCCAGTAAGTCTGATCTTTTTTTATGAATTTGAGTTATGTTCCAAATTTTTCTCCCATTCTAACTAGGACCTTCTATTGTGTGGCTGGTCCGAATGCTTGGTAGTGGTAGCCTGGCATTCATCTAGTTCTTCTTGTCTCAGGCTAGAAGAGGCTGTGGTTTGTGTGGGCCATTAGTCCAGTGGATTTATTGCTTCCTTGAGTTTTTTGTTTCCTTCACTCTCCTTTGCTCCAGATGGGAAGAGACCAATAGCTATATCTTAGATGGCTGCTTGCAAGCTTTTAAGACCCCAGATGCTACCCGCCAAACCAGAATGTAGAACATTATCTTTATGAACTATGTTGTGCCAATTGACCTAGATGTCCCCTAAGACTATGGTCCTGAGACTTCAAGCCCAGTAACTCAGTCCCACAAGGTGTTTGGATATGTCTAAGAAGTTTCCACAACTGTGCCCCTTATGTGGTCTATTATATATATGAATATATATGCAGTGCATACAAATATGTATATACAAATACCCACAACTATACCTGTATACACTAGCGCATATACTTCCATATGCCCTCCCATACTTACATAGCATACATATCTACCTACATAACCACTCACAAATTTTTGGTTGTTGTACTGTTGTTGCAGAAATGTATATTTTATAGCATTTACAATGTTGCTGTTAGGTGCTATCAAGTCGATTCCAACTCTTAGTGACCCTACGTACAACAGAACAAAGCATTGCCAGGTCTTATGCCATCCTCACTATCGTTGCTATGTTTGAGCCTATTGTTGCAGCCACTATGTCAATCTATCTCACTGAGAATCTTCCTCATTTTCCCTGACCCTCTACTTTACCAAACATGAAGTCCTTCTCCAGGGACTGGTCCATCCTGATAACATGTCCAAAGTACATGAGACAAAGTCTCTCTCCATCCTTGCTTCAAAGGAGCATTCTGGCATTTAGTGCAGTTGTCCTTTATTCTTGTGTGCCTCTCAGTGTCTTCATTTACCTTGGTCATGTTGTGCTGACTTCGCCCATATTGTGTATTTCCTTTCCTTTCACCAGAATTAAGATGTGTCTGTCTTGGAAGAAGTATAAACAAATTTGTATCAGAAGAAGTACCACCAGAATGCCCCTTAGAAGCAAGAACAGTGAAACTAGTATCACATACTTTGGCTATGTCATCAGGAGGGACCAGTACCTGGAGAAGGATATCGTACTTGGTAAAGTAGAGGGTTAGTGAAAAAGAGGTGGATTGACACAGTGGCTGCGACAATGGGCTCAAGCATAACAATGGTTGTGAGGATGGCGCAGGACTTGGCAATGTTTTGTTCTGTTGTACATAGGGTCGCTATGAGCCAGAACTGACTTGACAGCACCTAACAACAACAAAAACATTATCTAGTAAGGGATTCTCCCTCCCTCCCCCTTTTGTCCCTGGTAACCATTAAAGAACGTTGCTTTCTGTGTGTAAACTTTTTATAAAAGTGGTATCATACAATATTTGTCCTTTTGTAATTATTTCACTCAGCACAATATCCTCCAGATTCATCCATATTATAAGATGTTTCATGGACTCCTGATTATTCTTCATCATTGCTTAGTATTCCATTGTATGTGTATACTACATTTTGTTTATCCATTCATCCTCTGATGGACACTTAGGTTGTTTCCATCTTTTGCTATTGTGAATAATGCTGCAGTGAACATGAATGTGCTTGTCTCTGCTCTTAGTTCTCTAGGATATATACCTAGGAGTGGAATTACTGGATCATATGGTATTTCTGTTTCTAGCTTTTTGAGGAAGTGTTATATCATTTTCTACAGTGGTTGTACCATTTTACAATCCCACAAGCAATGCATGAGTTTCAATCTCCTAACAACCTCACTAGAATTTTGCCATTTTCTGTTTTTTTGTTTGTTTTTAATCAGTGCCATTTTTACAGGCATGAGATGGTATCTCCTTGTAATTTTAATTTACGTCTCTCTAATGGCTAATGCTCCCACGTGTCTATCAATTTGTCATACTGTGGAGGCCTGCGTGTTGCTGTGGTGCTGGAAGCTATGCCACCAGTATTCAAGTACCAGCAGGGTCACCATGTCAGACAGGTTTAAGCAGAGCTTCCAGACTAAGACAGACTAGGAAGAAGAAGGTAGCATATGATCAGGAATTGATGGTACTGAAGGAAGAGGTCCAAGCTGCACTGAAGGCATTGGCGAAAAGAAGTCTCCAGAATTAACGGAATACCAACTGAGATGTTTCAACAAATGGATGCAGCACTGGAAGTGCTCACTCCTCTATACCAAGAAATGGGAAGACAGCTACCTAGTCAACAACTGGAAGAGATTCATATTTCTGCTTATTCCAAAGAAAAGTAATCAAACTGAATGCAGAAACTATCACACAGTTATCATTAATATCAGACGAAAGTAAAATTTTGCTGAAGATCATTCAAAAGTGGCTGCAGCAGTACATCAACAGGGAACTGCCAGAAGTTCAAGCCAGATTCAGAAGAGGGCATGGAATGAGAGATATCACTATGATGTCAGAAAGATTGAAGCTGAAAGCAGAAAATACCAGAAAGATGCTTTCTTGTATTTTATTGACTATGCAAAGGCATTCGACTGTGTGGATTATAACAAATTATGGATAACAATTCAAAGAATGGGAATTCCAAAACACTTAATTGTGCTCATGAGGAACCTGTACATAGATCAAGAGGTAGTCATTTGAACAGAACAAGGGAATACTGTGTATTTTAAAGTCAGGAAATGTTTGAGTCAGGGTTGTATCCTTTCATCATACTTGTTCAATCTGTATGTTGAGCAAATAATCTGAGAAGCTGGACTATATGAAGAAGAACAGGGCATCAGGATTGGAGGAAGGCTCATTAACAACATTCCATATGCAGATGACACAACTTTGCTTGCAAAAATTGAAGAGGACTTGAAGCAGTTATTAATTTTTAAAGAACAAAGACTCCAGCCTTCAGTATGAATCACACCTATACAGAAAGAAAACAAAAATCCTCACAACTGGACCAATAAGCAACGTAATGATAAATGAAGAAAAGATTGAAGTTGTCAAGGATTTCATTTTACTTGGATCAACAATCAACATCCATGGACACAGCAGTCAGGAAATCAAACAATTCATTGCACTGGGCAAATCGATTGCAAAAAACCTCTGCAAAGTGTTAAAAAGCAAAGATGAAGATTAAGGTGCAGCCAACCCAAGCCATGGTGTTTTCAATTGTCTCATATGCATGCGAAAGCTGGGCAATGAATAAGGAAGAACCAAGAAGGATTGATTCCTTTGAATGGTGGTGTTGCTGAAGAATATGGACTACACCACAGACTGCCAAAAGAACAAACAAATAAGTCTTGGCAGAAGTACAACCAGAATGCTCCTTAGAAGCAAGGATGGTGAAACTACATCTCACATACTTAGGACATGTTATCAAGAGGATCAGTCCCTGGAGAAGGACATCATGCTTGGTAGGGAGAGGGTCATCGAAAAAGAGGAAGGCCCTCAAGGAGATGGATTGACACAATGGCTGCAACAATGGGCTCAAGCATAATAAAGATTGTGAGGATGGTGCAGGACATGGCAGTGTTTTTTTCTGTTGTACATAGGGTCGCTGTGGGTCAGAGTTGACTGGATGGCACCTAACAACAACAAGAAGAAATGGCTAATAATTGTGAGGATCACTTTATGTGTTAGCTGCCTGAGTATCTTCTTTGGTGAAGTGTCTGTTCACGTCCTTTGCCCATTTTTTTTATTGGATTGTTTGTCTTTTTGTTGTTGAGGTGTTGAAGTTTTCTCTATGTTTTAGAGATTAATCCCTTGGTAGATATGTTGTTGCCAAAATTTTTTTCCCAGTCTGTAGGTTCTCATTTTACTCTTTTGGTAAAGTCTTTTGGTAAGCATAAGTATTTAATTTTTAGGAAGTTCAAGTTATCTAGTTTATCTTCTGTTTTTTGTGCATTTTTACTTAGGTATGGTAATGTGTTTATGCTATAAATTAAGACCCCTAACTTTGTCCCTATCTTATCTTCCAGGAAAGCAGTAAAGATTTTAACAATCTTTTGCTAATGTCTTCCATACCCGGGGGAATTGATCCCTTAGATCCTGAACAGCATTTCATTTAAGGATGCTTTAAACAAGGAGGACAATGAGATTGGATCTGTGTAGGTTTATAGAAATACGTTCTTCCTGCCTATGGCAGCTAAGGAGATTATTTCCTTCCCGGGAAACTCTAGGCTTTTCTGAAGGAAAAGATCCTTTTCACAGTGCACAGATGAGAAATAGAAGGCATCAGAGAATTGAGTCAGGTGAGTGGTCTGGGGAGCAGCACAAATGCCATTATTGCAAAGGGTGGAACTTGTAAGCAAGATAACTTAGGTGATGTATACTCTAACATTTAAAAATATTACTTTAAGTAAAAAAAATTAACATTTTATATAAATTTATATAGTGAAATCCATGATTTACACAAACTATTGCTTCAAACAATGCTAAAATTTAAAAAAAAAATTAATCCATTTAAAAATATTAAGTTAATAATGATCCATTTTTTATTAAGCTTTGAAAAAACTGTAAAGGTAATGTGATCTATTGAAATTTAGAAGTATTTTACTGGTAAATAGAGTTTTTTGTTTGTTTTACCTTGGCTTCCAATAATCTCAGAGTCAAATGTGTGGCCCACCACTGAAAAAGTGTACAGAATTAGTGGTGTGAATATACACACACACACACATACATACACAAACACGGTAATATGATATTTCTGTGCTGTCTTAATTCTCCTTTGCAGGCAGTTTGTTTAAGCTCACATCCCGGCTACTTCTTTATCAGCCTCCAACACTCCTGGGCTACAAATACACATACCCAAGTGCCAGAGGACCCCAGATGCGTAACACCCAAGAATGACCCCTTCTTTCTTGGGCCCACAAAATTATTCAAAAAGGAAGTCTACAAGACCTACTTAATCCCACCCCACTTACCATACATAAGCCACCTATGTATGGTTTGCATTAACCCTGTGCCCAAGTGCAATCCCCTGTGCAGCCCTGCATGGTAGGTTTCTTTCCTTCGGAGCTGTGAGTGATAAAGACGTTTCATCTAGCCAAGTGTCTCAGTGTTATGTCCTGTTTCCTGTAAAACTTACAATCACACATGCACATGCACGCACGCAAGCACGCACGCACGCGCATTTTTCCCCATTGCCTTGATTTTCTCAGTTTTTGATGTATGAGTGCAGTAGTTGTGTGTGTGTATGTGCACGTGTGTGTTTGTGTGTGTGTGCATTTGTGTAGGGGAAGATTACAAGTTCTGTTGGACATGTTGACTTTGAGACATCTATGAAATAGCTGGAGTCCTTAGGTGGTACGGTTAACATTCTTGGCTGCTAAACAAAAAACTGGAGGTTAAAGTCCATCCAGAGGTGCCCGGGAAGAGTTGCTTGGCAATCTATTTCTGAAAAATCAGCC
The DNA here is from genome assembly GCA_030035585.1 of Dugong dugon. Lineage (NCBI taxonomy): Eukaryota > Metazoa > Chordata > Mammalia > Sirenia > Dugongidae > Dugong > Dugong dugon. The sequence goes on along the minus strand of CM057477.1, from coordinate 42,140,908 downwards.
ATTGAAAACCCTATGGATCACAGTTGTGCTCTGACTCACATAGGGTCACCATGAGGTGGAAACAACTTGATAGCAACTGGTACTGGATGAAATGAAGTGTTGAATAGAAATTTGGATTAATAATTCTGGAGTTTAGGGGAGAGTCCAGACTGAAAATATAAATTTAAGTGATTATAGTAGGTATTTAAAAGTATGATGTTAGATGAGATCCCAAGACGATGATGACAGTTCCAGAAGAAAGTGAGTACAAGGACTGAGACTAGGACCTAATACAACATTTTAAAAGTCATTGAAAAAAGGAGAGTCTATAAAGAAAACTGAGAAGGAATGGACAGGTAGGTAAGAGGAAACTTGAACGCTTTTAATTTTTTAATATTTTATTGTGTTTTAGGTGAAAGTTTACAAGCAAGTTTCTCATTCAACAAATTGTTCACAAAGTGTCCCATGACATTGGTTACAACCCCCACACTGTGTCAGGATTCTCTCCATTTCCTTCCTAGTTTTCCTGATTTTGTTTTTTTTGGTCTGATTTTCCTACCTTTTCCTGTCTTCTCATCTTTACTTTCGGACAAATTTTGCCTTTTTGGTTTTGTATGTTTGTTTGTTGTACAAAGCACATTCTTTTTTGGTGTTAGTATTTTATAGGCCTGTCTATTGCTTGGCTGGAAGGTGGTGTCCACAAATGGCCGTAGTCCCAAGTCAGAGAGGTGTTTTAGGGCCATAGTCTTGGGGATTCCTCCAGTCTCTATCAAGCCAGTAAGGCTGGTCTTTTCTGTACGAATCTGATTTTTTTTCAACATTTTTTTCTCCCGCTCTGTCTGGGACCCTCTATTGTAATCCCAGTAAGAGCAGTTGGTAGTGGTACCATCCAGTTCTTTTGGTCTCAGGGTCCTATAGGCTGTGGTGCAGGTGGTCCCCTAGTCCTTTGAACTAGTTTCTCCCTTGAGTCTTTGGTTTTCTTCACTCTCCTTTACTCTGGATGGGAAGAAACCACTAGGTTTATCTTAGATGGCCACTCGCAAGCTTTTAAGAACCCAGATGCTGCTCATCAAAGCAGGATGTAGAACATTGTTTTTATGCATTATGTTATACCAATTGACATAGATGTCCCCCAAGTCTATGGTCCTTAACCTTTGAACCAAGTATCTTCATCCCAGTAGTTGCTTGATTGTTCACAAGAAGTTTCCATGACTGTGCCACTTGTGTGTTCTGTGGTCTAAATTAGTATACATGCAACATCTACAAATATATATGTAGAGATACCCACAACCTAACCTATATCTGCAGGTGGGTGCACTGCCTTACCCCCTCTCACATCTCTTTAGCATACCTATGTACCTATGTATCCCTTTGTAAACTACTGTTTGTTAATACTGTTGTTGCAGGATTGTCTATGTTGTAGTAATTGCTGTAGTTGCCCTTTATTCTTGTGTTCCTTTCAGTCTCTTCTATTGCTTTTGTCTTATTGTGCTGATTTCCCCCATATAGTGTATTCTCTTTCCCTTTACCAATATAACAATGTGTATTCTATCTAGTAATTTATTCTCCCTCTCCCCCTCTTCCCTGGTAACCACCCCCCCAAAAAATTTTTTTTTCTGTGTGCAAACTTTTTCTTTTTTTTTTTTTTTTATAATAATGTTCTCATACAATATTAGTCCTTTTGTGATTGGCCTATTTCACTTAGCATAATGTCTGCCAAATTTATCCATGTTGTGAGATGTTTCACAAATTCATTGTTATTCTTTATCATTGCATAGTATTCCATTGTGTGTATGTACCACAGTTTGTTTAACCATTTATCCATTGATGGGGACTTAGGTTGTTTCTTTTTGCTGTTGTGAATAATGCTGCAGTGAGCATGGTACATATATGTCTATTTGTGTCATGGCCCTTATTTCTCTAGGGTATATACCTAAGAGTGGGGTTGCTAGATCATATTATATTTCTATTTCTAGCTTTTTAAGGTAGTGCCATATTGTTTTCCATAGAGGTTGTACAAAAGCTTTTTGATATCCAAGAAGCTAGGAGATGAAAGTGTTTGCAAAAGGAGGGAATGTTCAATTGCATGTCTATAGTTGACAGGTTTGGGCCCCACCACCAAGGCCAAATTATTACCTATGCTTACATGTATTCAAATGAAATTTTAGTATATTTGTGTTGATATGAACTTAATGATATATGGATTTAATGCAACCTTAAAAGTTTTCACCATTTTTTTTCTGCAATGAAGCAAAAACACATATAATAGAATTTTTAACACAAAAGGTTACGTGAAGATTGGATTAAAAGAATATAGCTATAATGTAATTGAATATACAAAAATAGTATAAATTTGCTTAGAATCACCTAATGTTGCATTGCAGGAGACCTTGACTGTGCTAGAATTCCATGGTAAAGATTTTGATTATTGCTGCTGGATATCATTATTTGGGATTATGTCAATGAAACCAAAACTAATGATGAATTTGGAGGTGGGGAAAAAAAATTCTTGTTATAACAGAAGTTCTAACAAAAAAAAGATGAGGTTTGTATTAAAATACAACTGTCATATTATTTGAAAATCCCTATAGTTGAATGTATTTTCAAATATATGTAACTCATAATATCAGGCATTGAATTAAATCCAACAATAATTATGCAATATATATCCTAAAAAGAACACTACCATAGGTCATTAAAAAAAAAAAAAAAGGAGATTAAAAAAAAATGAAAGACTAATTTGGAAAGAAGACTTTTTACTATAAATTTTCATGGACAATGTAATACTTTATAGGATGACAAAAATATAGACAGTACTCATTTGATCATGGTGCATATTTAAGAATTTTAAGATATAAAAATAAACAAAATGTGTGTTTATATATATATATATATATATATATATATATATATATATATGTACACATTAAGTCCTGTTGTTGCTATTAGGTTCCATCAAGTTGGTTCTAACTCACAGCAACTCTATACACAACAGAAAGAAACACTGCCTGGTCCTGAACCATCCTCACAATCGTTGTTAGTTTGAGCCCATTGTTGCAGCCGCTGTGTCAATTCATTGCATTGAGGGACTTCCTCTTTTTACTGACCCTCAATTTACCAAGCATGATGTCCTTCTCCAGGAACTAGTCCCTCCCAATAACATGTCCAAAATACATGAGATGATGTCCCACCATCCTCTCATCAAGGAAACACTATGGTTCAGAAATGTCCCATAGTGTTTCCAAGGATCGGCTGGTTCATTCAAACCACCTATCTTTTGGTTAGCAGCCAAGCTCTTAACCACTGTGCCACCAGGGCTCCATATAAAATATAGTCTTTATTTAATGTTAAAAAAGAGATGTTGGTGGTTTCAATGTAATAGAAAATTGGTATCTTTGAAATATCCATTTATCTGTATTTTGAGTGAACTAATGTGAATGAAATATCATTAAAATAGTCATGTTTATTGGCTCTCACAAGAGCCAGTAAAGGAGCTTCCTTTAGGGAGGGAAGATCAGCTCCATTTAAAACAAAGCAGAACAATGAAGCATTTTTAGCCTCTCAACACCACTCCTCCTTTTGGTTTTCCCTCTTAGAAAGCAACACCCTGGCATCTACATTAGAGTTGAGACAGACAAGGCATCTCTTTCATCCCTCGCTGCCAAAACTCCTCACTAATAATAATTAACCATTCCTGGCTTCTATCCAAGAGAGTTTAATAAATACTGGAATGGCTTTTGGGCCTCAACTGCATTTATAGCTTTAGCTATGGAATGATGGGGGCTGGGGGGAAAGAAAACACCACTGTATGCTAACTGAGATTTGCTGAATAGCATCAATGCAGCAAAATGACTACTCAGTTATCTATTAATTAATGACCATTATTTTAAATACACATTTTATGTAAGAATATGTATAGTGTTGTTTATTCAAATAGTCCCATTCGGCTTTATAAAATTTATTTCTATACCTGCTTCAGAAAATTTGTTAGTAAATAGCATCACAATATTTGATAATCATTCTAAAAGTCATTATTTTTATAGGTTTCATATAGCTATGTTTTCCTAAGTAATTTATTTGGCATTAATTTCCAGATAAATGAAGATTCTTAATGTTCAATGTCTATACAGTAAAACAAGGAGCCCTGGTGGCACAATGGTTAATTAATCTACTGCTAGCTGAGAGGCTGGCGGTTCAAACTCACCAGCTGCTCTGCAGGAGAAAAGACCTGGTGATCTGTTCCCATAAAGATTTACAACCTAGGAAAATCTATGGGGCAGTTCTACTTTATCATGCAGGGTTGCTATGAGTTGGAATCAACTAGGTGGCACACAACAGCATCAACAATATAAATATGGATTTTTTTTATTTTATTTTATTTCTTAAATGTGGTTTGGTATCAGGATTTATTAGCTCTTTGTGTCCTGTGGCAGGTACTGCCCTTCTGGGGAAAAAAAGGGTGGTGTTACAGGTGTGCTTGAGGCTAAGTGATAAAGTCTGGCTTATTCATGGAGACCTTGGATAGTGCGAATGGTTAGTGTTCTCGGCTGCCAACTGAAAGGTTGGAGTTTTGAGTCTACGTAGACGTGCCTTGGAAGACAGACCTGGTGATCTACTTCCAAATAATCAACTACTGGAAACCCTATGGAGCACAGTTCTACTCTGACACCACGGGATCGCCATGAGTCTGAATCGACTCGATGGCAATTCCTTCAATTGTGGTTTGGTTTATTCAAGGATAAAGGTTTATGTGTCTCATCCAGCCACTGTTCGAGCCAATATCTTGTCTCTGACTCCTGAGTCTTATTTCCCAACTGTTCAAAAAGTTCATGAGGTAGAAACAGGCCTGATTACATCCCCTAAAACTCCACATGAGTGAACACTGGTCCAGTTGCCCTATGGTGAATACAAAAACATGGCATATGTTTGAGTATATCTTATTCTTCACAGCTTTTTGTGCCTATTTTCCTAATCTGAAAGAATATAGGTGAAGTTTTGGCCCTGGTTTCAATGCCTTCATTCCAGAATGGGGTTCTTCTGCCTCGGCCAACACTTGAAGTAAGTGAGAGTTTGTTTTGTGAAATCTTATTAAAGACACAAAAAAATCAAGAAGTTGACTTCACTAGCTAACTAGTACTGTCTCCTTAGGTTCTGACTTGGTATTTCACTCCGGTGAAATTTGTAGGACTCTTGAACTATGAAGAGAAACTACTTTGTCCATGAATTTATCTAGAATAAATTTTTTCATAGGCCATTAGGGGAATTCAACTCTAACCTGGAACTGTATTTTCAGAAGTTACTTAACCCTTAACAAATCTCCTTTGATTTCTAATTAAAAGTTAAGTTTTATAAATATATAATTATCCAACCTATAGGGCAGAAATAATCACTTTGAATGTTGACCAAGAATTAACACACTACAGTCAGGAATTCAGAATATTTATTGCAAGAGCTGAATAATTGTAAATAATGTAGAACTGGCAAAGCAGTAACAAGGATAACTGTTTAGATATTTATTCTGTCAAAGTCATCAAACACCCCTCACAAACCACAAAAATGTACTGCAATAAGCAATGCACCCCTACCCATTATTCATTATACTGTGGAAAAAGTGAACTGCTATTTACAAAGTAATTTTATTTTTGGTAAGAACAAATTAACTATCAGATTAGCAAAATCTTTTTTTTTTTTAATTTTTATTTATTTATTTATTTTTTTACTTTAAACTGATGTTGAACCGTGGCATTAAGATAACTTTCACTTCTTTCAATAAAGACATTTGGTTGCATGCTATTTATTTGTTTAAATCATCTGTCATGCCTTAACAAAAACCTCCTAAGAATGTTCCAATTTGGATTTGTTTGCACGTGCAACTGAGATCTTATTAACATTAGTCGTCACTCTGTTGTTTTGACCTAAGTGACGAGATGCTGGTACCTGCCAGGCATTGACCAACTATGATAACAAACAGTTAAACAGCAATAATTAGAGATTTATCCCTTTATTTCCCCCAACTAGCCTACCTGGAGAATGTTCTGTTACATCATGAAGGCACAACACATTAAATATTTTGTGGCTATGGTCTAATAACACTTGTGTTACAACAACATTATCGTATATGAGGATCAACACAAACTCTGTCATTTCAACAAAGTTGCAGACACACAGTTGCCCAATTGAAACTATTTTTCAACAATGATTTTTTTCTTCAATATATGCTAATTTTGATACGTTAGTTTTTCATGAATGACAAGTACAGGATATTCTATCACTTTCTGAAGGATAACATCTTCCCATTAGTCTCTCACTTAGTGCTACTAATTAAGTGATTTTACTTTTTCCTACTTTGAAAAAAAGGGTGTCAAGAAAAGGTTCTGAAGTTCACACTTTTGCAGTAGTTCTTTTTTTCTGTTTAAAGTTTTCATTTTTTTATCTTTATTTTTTTTAAAGAATTCCAGTATAATGAGCTATCATACAAGAAGCAAGATTCCAGAACCTTTTTTAAACACGGAGTTTGAGATCCTTGAACAATGTATGTCAGACAGACGACTAACGCAGAAACATCATCACTAAAAGAAACAACAAAAATAACAAGAAAGAGAAAATTAAAAAAATAAAAAGGAAAGAAGCAACCATAAAACACGGAATTATGTTACAACATTTTAGGTGAAAGTTATAAATACACAAAAGTTGTTAATAATAACTTGCTTCTATTTACAAATACTTTAACACTGATAGACTTACAAGTGTCCACTAACGTTGTTAACAGCACAATAGGTTTAATGCTTATCTTTTTAAGTTTTGTCTGAAGTATAATGTCAAGTATAGTGGTCCGAGCACAAATCAATGACAAAAAAGAGCACAAATTTCTAACTGGATATGTTTGTCAGTCACTCGAATCCATGGAACTCCCTTACTCTCCAAATGCATATTCTATTGTTCATAGCAGCAGTCCAGGGTCAAAAACAAAATGCAATTAAGAAAAAAAAAAAAAGGATATTTGCACAATGGAGAGATATCTGGAGAGTTTAATCAATCCTAGTAAACAAGACCACATGGCTACTAGAACTATTTTCTCTCTTATGTTGCAAATCAGTGTATCCTCCATGGTGCTAAAACAAAGTTACGCATATCCCTGCTTTAAGGGGCATAGTTGTAGAGATCTATTGAATACATAAAGCTCTGACACACAAGGTATTAGCAAGTCTATTTAGATTAAAGTCATTAAGTCCTATATAGCCTTTCCTTAGAGTTGGTGCTCTTTAGGACTCTCAGTTGCACTTCCTGATTGCTTATAAGACTTCAGATTTGCCAGAGGAATGTCTGTCATGTGGCTGCCATTGTTGAAATGGCCTTCATTGGAACCATACTGCTTACGGTCATTGAACTGGTTCTTGTTGCTGTCTTCTTTCCAGGCTCTAGTCAGAGTGTGCCCATTCACTAGCTTGTCCTTCTTGACCCATTCTTTCTGGGGCGCAAAGGTTGAGAGAGGAGATTTAGGGTGTTGATACGGGCCCAAGCCAGGAGGCATCCAACAATTATCAGAGTGACCCAAAACCAAGCACTCTTGAGTGCACATCTCTGTAGCTTCAGCTAATCCTCGGGGACCCAGAGGCCCATCTGCAAAGGACAACAGATAGAGAAAAAAATGTAAGAAAATGGTTAGAATTTCCATTTGAAATTAGCTACTTAGATGAAAAGTATATTAAGTTAAGCAATTCAAAGATATTATTCCTTGTCCTTTTAAGATGAACATAGGAATCACATTCCTTGTTGTGGAGGTAAGAATTTACCTGTTTTCTTCCTTAAACCTTAATTTACATCCAGAAACATAGATACAAGATTGGTATGTAGCTAGGTAGCTAGGTAGGTAGATAGATAATAGATAGGTAGACAGACAGATAGATAGATGATAGACAGATTAAAAAACAAACAAACCAACCCACTGCCTTCGAGTCGATTCTGACTCATAGCAACCCTATAGGACAGAGCAGAACTGCCCCATAGAGTTTCCAAGGAGCGCCTGGTAGATTTGAACTGCCAATCTTTCGGTTAATAGCCGTAGCTCTTAAACACTATGCCACCAGGGTTTCCAGATAGATAGATAGACATGGGTAAATAGATATACCCATAATGTATCATTTCTAATCAACTCTTTTCATAGCATGTATGTTTTTCTGATTTAGAAGAATTTATAAGAATTCTTAGCAAAAACTGATACTTGTAAGAAATCATGAAAAGTAGAAAAATTTTAATGCTCACAACTGAATAACATGTAAATGCTATAATTCCAAGAAAATATGAGTATAAAATAATACTCTACTTTGTGAACATTAAATGTGCTTCTGGTGAGGCTTTACAAGGAAATGGTAAGCAGGTTACTGGACACTGTATCATTAAAAAGAAATACGCTAAATCATTATATAAAATAGTTTTTTTTTTCTTTTTCCATACAAGCTCTTGTTATTTTTTCTTATGTGAAATCACATGAAGATAATTTTATAACTTTAAAAAAATTAAATTCTCATATTAAAGAATATTTTAACTATAGTATATTACGAAGACACAATTTGTCCTCTGCAAGCATACTGAAATCCAAGTCAATAAAGAAGCCATTTGCATCCACAGACAGCGTTTGACTCCTTCTCAGTCTAACCTATTTTCTACATTTCTAAGTGTACAAAACTGAAGCTAAGTTGCAAAGTACATCACATGGAGTCTAACATTCAGGGGGAAAAGAGTCATCATATATATTTCTCTTTTATTTTTCACACCAGTAGGCAATCTAGAACATACATCTTAACTAGGATTTCAAAAATAATTGTTTTCTGATGTGTAAAGAGAAAACCAGCCCTTTACAAAAAGAAAAAAAAAAATAGTCAAATGGTTAAGGAAAAGGTTTTTTTTGTTGTTGTTGTTATTTTTCCCCTTGATTAAACAGTCAAGTGATAAGTGATAGCTTGGAAATTAGGAATTGATTTTAAGAATGAGGTTAAGTGGATAAGCAAGAATGCCTGAGGCATAAAGTATTTTCAAAAGCAGGGAGTCATCACAATAAAAATACAGAAGAAAACATGTCTGCAAGTTTGCATAGCTAACAATTAAAATAACTAAGCAATTGGAATGTAGGTCTTTGCTAAAATCTAAATTAGTACTACTAAAATTTTGAAGTGCTAATCATTTTTGGCTTTTTATATTAACATCTATTTTTTTCTCAATAATAGCCTAAGGTGGCAAGTTACATAGACTAACTATTTCTTGCATCTGAAAATGTACCTGCTGAGATGGACTACAGTGATGGCAAAAGCTTGAGACAAAAAATCGCAAGCAACATCAGAAGGGAAAGTATGGATGTGAAAAAACTGTGGCTAAACTGCACTTTGTTACACAAATTCAAATTTAATTTTTTTTTTTTAATCTAAAAGAGAGAAATGCAAAGTTATTTTTAAAAACAACCAGCTTTAATTTGCTTCAACTCTTGCTCATTACTTAAAACTATTTCTCTCACCAACTTCTGATGACTTCTTACTTCCTATGATAATTAAATTAAGCTTCTCTATGAGCCTTCGTTGCCACACTTTGAAAGCTGAAACTCATTCTCACTTTTGGTTCACTTTGGTGTGCTCAGGACTCTGCATCCACCAAACACGTTTACTCAAGTCAATCCAGCCTCCCTGCAATAAGATTGTAGGCTTAGAAGACGCTTTTTGCCTGGCCCATTTCCATTTAATTACTGATTCTTTCATTGGTCAGCTTATGTTCTACATACCACAAGCAAGTTTCCTTAACTCTTCCAATTATTGTCCCGTATGAACCTTAAATATTCCCACACCTCTTCCTTACTTGATGAATAAAAAAACTTTCTAACTGAGCGCCCTCATCTCTGAACTTCATGCCCTTTTTTTGACTTTCTGGGGGATTCTATACATTCATGTCAACCCTCGTCTGTTAGTTTGTCATACTATGCTACTCACGTGCTGAAAGGTATGCTACTGATCATTCAACTGTCAGCAGGGTAACTTACAGTGGACAGGTTTCAGTGGAGCTTCCAGACTATGACAGACTAGGAAGAAGGCCTGGCGATCTACTCCTGAAAAGTAGCCAATGTAAACCTTATGGACCACAATAGAATATTCTACAATATTGTACCAGAAGATGAGCCCAATAGGTTGGAGGCACTCAAAACACAACATAATAGCCACAACAATGGACGCAAATATACCAACTATCACAAAGATGGTGCACAACTGTGCAATGTTTTGTTCTGTTATAAATAATGTTGCCCTGAGTAGGAGTCAACTTGATGGCAACTAACAACAACAATGTATTCATGAGTATAAGTTTTTATTTTTGTTTTCTCTCAACCAGATTGAAAATGCACTGATGGAAAGGAAAATGACTTATCTGTCTTCTGATTCTCTCACAGTGCTAAACCATAGCGGCGATATATAAAGGACTATCATTGTTAATTAAAAGTTTCTAAGGACGAAAATGTTCTGAGCAATTACTAAAGGTTTCCAGCTTAAAGACAGGCCTTAAGTAATTATAATAGAAATTGCTTATTCCACAAACATCATACCAAAACTTCCCTCAACAACAAATCCCTTTGCCTAGCAATACTCTGTGACATTTAATGCATGAATTCCAGAACACTTAATTGTGTTCATATGGAACCGGTACATAGAGCAAGAGGCAGTCATTCCAACAGAACAAGGGGATAATTTGAGGTTTAAAATCAGGAAAGGTGTGGGTCAGGGTTGCATCATTTCACCATACTTATTCAATCTGTAGGCTGAGCAAATAATCCAAGAAGCTGGACTATATGCAGAAGAATGCAGCATCAGGATTGGAGGAAGTCTCATTAACAACCTTCTATATGCAGATGACACAAACTTGTTTGCTGAAAGTGAAGAGGACTTGAAGCACTCACTTACTGATGAAGATCAAAGACTACAGTCTTCAATACTGATTCCACCTCAACATAAAGAAAACAAAAATCCTCACAACTGGACCAATAAGTACATCATGATAAATGGAGAAAAGATTTAAGCTGTCAAGGATTTCATTTTACTTTGATTCATAATCAATGCCCATGGAAGCAACAGTCAAGAAATCAAATGGCACATTGCATTGGGCAAATCTGCTGCAAAACACCTCTTCAAAGCAGAGATGTCACTTTCAGGACTAAGGTGTGCCTGACCCAAGCCTCAGTATTTCCAATCACTTCATATGCATGTGAAAGCTGGGCAATGAATAAGGAAGACCGAAGAAAAACTGATTCATTTGAATGATGGTGTTGGGGAAGAGTATTGAATATATCATGAACTGCCAGGACAAACAAATCTGTCTTGAAAGAAGTATAGCCAGAATGCGCCTTAGAAGCAAGAATGACGAGACTTCAACTCACATACTTTGGCCAAGTTATCAAGAGGGATCAGTCCCTGGAGAAGGACATCATGCTTGGTAAAGTACAGGGTCAGCAAAAGAGAGGAAGACCCTCAAGGAGATGGTTTGACACAGTGGCTGCAATGATGTGCTCAAGGATGGCAATGATTGTGAGGATGGCACAGGACTGGGCAGTGTTTCATTCTATTGTACATAGGGTCACTGTGAGTCGGAACCCACTTGATGGCACCTAACAACAACAACAGCGATACTCTGTGACAGTTAATGAATCAATTATTAAACTTGTCTGTTAAATCTATCCTTTCTAGACATCAGTGGTGTTGAAATAGATAATCATGTTTGCTGTGTAACAAACTGAGGCCTATGAACCAAACCTTAATCTTTGCTTTTCCAGTATCATTAATAAGTTTTTTTCCCTTATTAATATCTCCAAGAAAAAAATAAATAAATAGTTTATTGGCTACCTCAGAAACTCCAATAGAATCTGGTTTTTATCAAGCTCATCAAAAAAGAGAGAATATGCAAGGTTATTCTTAAAAGAATCTTAACCATTTTTGCCATCTTATTATGAAAAATGATCTACGGATTGAGAATGATGTTTTTGAATGTTTATCTATGAATATGTGCAGAACTTAATTCTTCAGCTCTGAGTGACACATTTTAACAAAGACAGTATATTCTCTTTTTTTTTTCAGAACAGATAACACTTATTTATTCCACAGATATTTATTGATCATGTACTATGTGCTGGTACTGTGAACAAGACAGTTATCACCACTATCCGTACGGACTTGCTTTCTATCCTAGGAAACAATAGCCATAAGAGCAGTGAACTGATGGGGGAGGAAAAGGTGTCTTTGGGAAGGACAAGGAGGCAGTTAGCTGATTTAGGGAGCCTTGTCTCTTTACAGGAGTCCTTGGGTGATGCAAAAGGCTAATGCACTAGGCTACTAAATGAAAGGCTAGTTGACCACCCAGAGCCTCCTCAAAAGAAATATCTGATAATCTACTTCTGAAAAATCAGCTGTTGAAAACCCTGCAGAACACAGTTCTACTCTGACACACATGGGGTTGCTCTAAGTCAGAAACAACTCGATGGCAACTGATTTACTGGTAACAGATGGACTTTGTCCATGTTATATCATTTCTTCCATTTCTTGAAAGTTCTTCTTATAGATAATTGACAAATTAAGACACAATTTTCATTGACAGAATTTGTGTCACCACTTGTTTGTCCCTTTGTTATACTGTGGTGGCTTGCATGTTGCTGTGATGCTGAAAGCTATGTTAGTGGTATTTCAAATACCAGCAGGGTCATCCATGGTAGAAAGCTTTCAGCAGAACTTCTAGACTAAGATAGACTAGGGAGAAAGTCCTGAGGATCTACTTCTGAAAATTAGCAAATGAAGAGCTTATAAATCACAACAGAATATTGTCCCATATAGTGCTGAAAGATGAGCCCCCTAGGTTGGAAAGCACTTAAAATACACAGTGGCTGTAACAATGTACTCAAGCATACCAATGATCGTGGAGACGGTGCAGGACCAGAAAACATTTATTTCAGTTGGGCATGGGGTCGCCATGAGTCAGAGTGGGCTGGATGATAACCAACACAATAACTTACAAAATCTTATCTTACTAAAATTGATTTTGTTCGGTCAAATAATATTATTTACTCTGTGAGAATTGTACTTTCCATAATTAGTTCTTGTCAATAAATTTGAAATTTTTTTTTTAATTATGTAATTTTGCAGACGTTTTGTAGATGCTTAGATGAGGCTTTTAGATAGCCTATTTGCTGATATAATTGTTAGTGTGAGCTGCATTTTTGGAAAATACACTTTGCATTATGTTTTCACAAGTTTTTGTTTGTGCATATTACCTTAAATGGGGAAAATTTTACTTTTTTAAAAAAAATTTGGGCCAATATTTGTAATTCCCAGTAGTTTTCCTAATATTAAATGGGATAAAAAATGAGTTTAATTTTGGGAAATAAAAATGCTTCCAAGTTTTCTTGCATAAAGTCTATGTCATAAATTGGTGAGAAAAAAATAATAAAACAACTTTTCTTCTTTTTTGGTGAATAAGCATTGATTACTAAAGAGAGCACAGTCATTCTGCTGGTTCCCTATGACAGACTCTGACCCTTTAAAGGTTTACTATCTGATGTATGCTAACCATTAACTAGTTCCCGATTTGTTTTTCTCATTTTTTTTTTAAGAAGCACTGACAGAATATTTTTATGCTCTTGAAGAGGAGAAAACAATTCTTAAGAAAATATTAACATTGATATTGACATTTTCCAAAATAGGATTGAAAATAATGTATGATTCTCCATCAAATACATACCATTTAAAATTTTCAGGAAATTTTTGTTAATACTGCCAAAATCATATCCACTAAAATATTTTCTTTCTCTTTGACCTTGAATTATTTTTTATGTTATTACAATAACTAATTGTCTTAATTGGTGAACAATTATATTTATTTTTGGTTCATTCATTCCCTCTACAAATATTTATTGAACATCTAACATGTTTCAGATACTATTGTGCTGGATTCTTAATACATGCCTTGATATATATATTTGTGTGTGTGTGTGTGTCTTCCCTATTCCCTGTTCTTCCAGTTTTTTTTCAAAAATTAATCGTTAATGCTCTGTTTATATGCTACAACATGCAATATATATTTGGAACCCTCATCAGGATTCCTATCTGCTTATAAACACACTCTATAATCTCATCGTTAAAGAATTAGTCTCCTTTTTCTTAAAAATAAATTAAAATCCCTCACAAAAAAATTTTTAACACTGAAACATTCATTGATTTTTTTAAACACAAATTATTTGTTCCTTTCACAATCTGCTATCTATGAGTTTGGTTATTCAGTCCTGGTTTTTGAATGTATGAAGATGCAAATGTTGATAAAACTGTACAAGCCATCTGTCTCTTCATTTAAATGTTTTGAAAGCAAGAACAAAAGCACGTAACAGAAGTTTCTTGAAAACTGTCTCAGTTAATATTTATATCATGTCTCAACGTATTTCCTTCCCCACCTTCCCGCAACTCAACTTCTCACTCCTAACCAAATAAAATACATTTCCTATGGTTTAGGTATTAACAGCTGTCAGACAGCTGCCTGGATTGTTAACTTTTAGAGATGCAAGTTTAAAACGTGAAACAATCCAAGCTAACGGAACCCCAGCTAGACTTAACTGGTAGGATACTTGAGTGGTCCTTGATCTCCTGTTATTGTACCTAGAAGCAAAACTGTTACTTAATTGACTAATTCACTGCTGTAATTAACAAGTAGCTTCTGGTCTGTTGACCAGCTGCTTTTCAACCAGAATATTTGAAACCCTTTAATACAAAAGCTAGAAATCTGTACTTAAAAAACAAAACAAAACATGATACTTTATATTTCCTAGATAAATTTCACAGTGTATGAAGTTTTGGTCTTTTAGGTGAATGAATTTTTCATAGAATTTTTACTGTTGAGTAAAATAAGACTAAACAGACTACCAAAATTGAATTGTAAAATGCTGCAATATATGAGTTTGGTTATTCAGTCCTGGTTTTTGAATGTATAAAGGCACAAATGTTGATAAAACTGTGAATCACTAAACACTTTAAAAATAAAATGCTTTCACTCATTTGGGTTTGCTGAAGTGGTTTTCCTGACACGTAGGTACAGTGATGAAATTCCTTTACTTGTTTTAAAGCAATTTCCATTTTAGGGGGATGTTCAGCCTCTAATTTTCCTTTGTCCTTTCAGTTATTAATATACTGAGAAAATTCGTAATTGTCATACTTGCCCCTTGCCTTAATCAATCTTCCTACAGTATCATTTTAGAGAAATAGATATTCTCCCCACTACATTTTAAGTTTATTTTAGTATCTCTAAGCGAATAATGCAATAAAATTCAGTATTTTTATTAGCTTATTTTAATTCTCAGCTTATTTCTATTCTACTGGTTTCTGAGACAATGTGTAGAAGCATAATAATATCTTATCATTCTTGTGGATTATCTTCTGTGGAGAGATAAAGCTAACTGTTATGTAAATCTGGAGGGACCTGGAAGAAATATCAGAGGCAAATTCAGTTGATAGGTCGCTTGATTTATCCACTAGCTCATCATCTTTCTCTACATTTCTCGAACTGTCGCTGTTAAAAATCAAATCAGTTAATTAGCTTCCAGTCTAAATATAGTAATGCAAAACTTAATTTCAAATATGGGAGTTTGTATGAGAAATTGAGGAAATTTTTGAGCATTGCCCACATCGCCTTTTGATATTTCATTTTTACTTTAGACCACTTTGCATGGTGTCTATTGATACTTATAAATCAATGCCACATGGGAATAAACGTTAGTTATTACTTTGTTATTATTACACAGAAAAAAACGGGGGGTAGAGCTCATTGCCATTGTAACTCAGATTTTTATACGATATAGTATAGGGTCACTATGAGTTGGAATCGACTTGATGGCAAAGAGGTTTTTTTCTTCTTTTTTTAATAGTATGTTATAGTTACGATGATAGACTAAACCTGAAAGTGGGTCTGGCTAATATGAGTATTCTTATGGGGAAAATGGTTCATATATTCAATAAATTTTGACGGAGCTCACAGTAGGTTAAATGGATTCTTTTATGAAATATCTAAAATCAGAACTATCTTAGAAATTATAAGGTACCTGATCTCTACAGCTAGAGCAAATAGAGGGGTAAGTTTTAGTCCCATTACGACAATGAATTAGTATGGACTTTGAGAACATAATTTTAGATTCCTTAGTTATCAGTCTTTCATGTATAAATTGAGAGAAATATATTAGATTTTCAGATATGGCCTCTATATACTCTCTTATTCCCGTACTAAATACCATTTTGGCTTGTCATCAATATAATCTGATAATCAAACTTTTCAAGGTCACTTTAATTTTACTAATGGGAAGCCCAGGACAGGACAAAAAATTATCAATCAATTGTTCAGGAAGATTACTTTACCACTAAGGTCATATCTGTGTTTCAGCATGTGAAATTACATTTAGGAGAACTACTTATATTTCTAAACCTAAGTGAAAACCTAATGCTTTAATCAGAGTTTCAGCTTAAAGCTCAGATTTAAGTGCAGCATTGTGAATGCATCAACAGTCACCTTGAGAAACAAACAAATCCACACCAGCAGAATTTGCAAAACCTTTGATTAACAAGTAAACAAGGATTAAATGTTTTACACGTTCTTCATACAGATTTTATTCCTTAGTCTCAGATGAAAAGTCAACATTTGCAGATGGAGACGGTCCAAATACAATAACACATGGCAGCCCAAGCAGCAGCTTCTCTGCCTGAGAGGATGTTGTTATTCGAACAGACTTTATAAATCAAAAAGAATGGAGAACATTTCCATATAAATCTTTAGTCTTCCTCTGCAGAGCATGAACATCAACTGCCTTTTCCTCATCTGCTAAAACTAACTACTGAAAAGAGCATCACCTCTGATAATTTTATTTATTCATCATTAGTATTTGACGTTGCAATCAACTGAATGACAACAGTCTAATGAGAAATATCTTCATTGATTATGTAAATTAACTTTCAAATTTTGACCAAATTGCTTGATGTGAAATACTGTATTTACTTAATGAAGATCATATTCTGTCCCTTCTATGGTTCACCTTTTCTTTTAATTATAGTTAAGGTCTTCAACTTTTAAAACTCACTCCTACACTGATATTTACTGAATTATTCCCCATGTCCTGCACTTTGCAGTGTTTCTCAGAAAAACTTGGTAAATTTTATTTAATGTGAAACAAATTTTACAAAGCAAATTTAATGTGTTAAGCAATTAAATATTTCTTTAGAAATTAATTTCAAGTTGAAATCCTAGTTGAAGAGCAACTCATATAATCTTCTGTTCCCTTAAAAAGTCTCAGTTGTTTATCTGAGACCAAGCCAATAGTACAAAATGTTGTGAATTAATTTGCCTTTTCTCAATGTCTAATATTGTCCACATTCCCGATATATTTAACTAGAATGGGGAAAAATGGTCAAGTTATTTCTCGTTTGCCTCTGATAAATTTTGCCTGGGTCACTTATAACTGCAGCCTTGCTTTAACCCTAGACCCTGGGCTAGAGATTCTACTTCTCTAGGTCTTCAGAGGGCAAGGAGATTTGTCCCAGGAGGTTTTAAGTAGCAGGCAATTTGAGGAAATACTTCCCTAAGTTATCAAGAATTTAATGACTCCCCTGTACACCCTTTTAATTCAGTATTGAGGTCACTCCTGAGGTTCACCCTTCAGCTAAAGATTAGATGTGCCCTTAAAACAAACAATAATAACGTAGCTCAACCATGTATACAATACCAAATGGGCACACCAGCCCAGGGGCAAGGATGAGAAGGCACAAGGGACAGAAGAGCTGGACGAATGGAAATGGGGAATCCAAGGTTGAGAAGGGGAGAGTGTTGACATGTTGGCAACCAATGTCACAAAACAAGATGTGTATTAATTGTTTAATTATATACACATTTGCTCTATAAACCTTCATCAAAAACACAATAAAAAAATAAAATAAAAAAGAATTTAAGAACTTAATAATATATAAATTTTAAAAGATGCTGAAAAGATTGTTTTTAAAATGGAATAAAACATCAATTATTGTGCATATGACCTGCATATGTACCCACATGCACACCAGTGAGTATGTGCATGTGTTTACATCTAGTTTTACCATCACGGCGAATTCATATAGCATAGGACAATGCTTCTCAAATGTTAATAAGCACATGAATCACTTGGGAAAATAGCAAAAAATGCAGATTCTGATTCTGTAACTCTGGGCTGGCTCCTAAGTTCCTGCATTTCCAACAGTCTCTCAAGTGGTGCTGATGTGCTCAAAAACCACATTTTGAGTTGCAAGGACATTGACAACTTATCTGTCACCATTTTGCTCTTTCCCAATGGACTAAACAACTTAAGAGATCTCAAACTTTAGCATATATCCAGGGACAGATTATCCAATAAGCAAGATACGCATTGGCTTACTTATGCTTACTTGCTAATCAGTTGTGCACAATTTCATCTGTTTTTCACCATATCAAAGACGTGGTAACATGTGAAATTGTGCATGGCTGATTAGTAAATAACACAATTAAGCCGGTATGTACCTTGCTTACTTGTTAATCTGCCCCTGTGTGTATCAGTATTAACCGGAGGACCTGTTAACTCATAAATTTCTTGGCCCTACCCAGGGATTCTGATTCAGTAAATTTGGATGGACTCCAGGAATTTTCAACTCTAACTAAAGTTCCTTGGTGATGCCATAGTCTCCTGGTTTCTCCTCTCCATCACTACCCTCTCTGCTTTGGTCTCCTTTGCTGGCACCGCAACCTTTTCCAGGCCCCTAAATGTGGAGCCCTGGAGGCCCAGTAGTTAAGAGCTCGGCTGCTAACCAAAAGGTTGGCAGTTTGAATCCACCAGCCCCTCCTTAGAAACCCTATGGGTCAGTTCTACTCTGTCCTATAGATTCTGACTATAGGTCAGAATCAACTCAATGGCAACAAGTTGTAAACGTTGGAATACTCAGTGCTCCAATTTGTACCCTCTAATCTTCCTTATCTGCACTCAGCCTAGGTGAACTCACACAATTTTTCAGCCTGACATATCACATATATGTTGATGATTTCCCAATTTATATTTCCAGACCCCTTATCTTTCTCCTGAGGGCCATAGCAGTATATCTGGCTACCTACTGATCAGTAACATTTGCATGCTTAACTGGCATTTCCAAAGTACATAATTCTTGCTTATTTTTTCCTTTTTCCAAAACTGCTACTCTCCTTGCATTTTCCATTCTTACATATAGCTGCAAGGTCAGGGCCACTTAAACAAATCCCATCTTGCCTACAGTGCCTATTGTGCAAACCCAGTCCAGGGAGACTGACATCATCCACCTCTGACACCATCTGTGTGGTGGATAATAAATCCCACTCGACAAGCCAACTATATCCTGTAGAAATCTAGGCTTCCTGTCCCTGGTCAGTCCTAGCCCCCAGCTGCTCCATGCAGCCCTTCATGGACTAGGTCAGCGGGTGCTGGCCCCTTCTCTATCTCTTAGGTCTAATAATCCATTGGAATGAATCACAACTCCAGAGAAAGGTGTATCTTTAATCTAGTGGATGAAAGGATGCAAATATATAGGAGGAGATACAGGAGGGGTCTCAGTGCAGAGCTTCCATGTCCTCGGCAGATACAGTGACCCTCTCAATGGCAGATGTTCACTCTCACCACCTGGGGATGACTACTGAGCCTCTGCCTTCCAAGGCCTTTATTGGCCTCACCATGTGGGCCTAGCACAGTACTTAAACATGTAAAGCCAAAAACCTCACTTTCCTGCCCCCCATCCCAGTCATGATCTGAGCCCTGCCCAACTCTCTGACCACATGTCCCACCTCGCTCCCCTTACTCCCTCTGCTCAGCCACATTGACTTTCTTGCTGTGCCTCACACACACCAGCTTTGTGCTTTCTATTTGGGTTTGCTATTATTTGGACCTGGAATATCCTTCTCCCTGGCCTTAGAGGTTAACTCACTCCCTCATTTCATCTATGTGTCTCCTCAAAAGTCAGTTCTTCACTGAGGCATTTCCTAACCACCTTTTAAAAAAATAATATCCTCTACCCAGTCAGTAAGGCAACCTAGTATGCAGTGGTTAAGTGCTAGGCTGCTAACCGAAAGGTTGGTGGTTCAAACCTACCAGCCGCTCCACAGGAGAAATATGTGGCAGTCTGCTTCCATAAAGATTTATAGCCTTGGAAACCCTATGGGGCAGTTCTATTCTGTCCTATAGGGTCCCTATGAGTTGGAGTCAACTTGATGGCAATGGGTTTGGTTTTTTGGTTACTCAGTCAGTCTCTAACCCCTTATCCAACTTAATTTTTCCTGAGAACAGTCATCACTACATGATACAATATATTAATTTGTCAGTGGTCTATCTCTCACACTGTAATGTGAGCACAGCAAAGCCAGACATTTTGCTTTTGATACTTGCATCCTCAACATCTGTTTCTATGACCTGGCACATTGGAGATAATTACTAGAAATATCATGAAAACTAAGACAAAATATTTGAATTTATTCTGAGCCCCAAATCAGTGAGCTAACATAAAAACTGTATGTAAAACATTATTTGGCAAATAATTTTCATCCAGAATATTAATTAATAATTAGATGCTTCTTACTCTACTTAAGAAACATTGCTAAGAAGTCACAGCATAACATTTCACAA
Organism: Dugong dugon; assembly: GCA_030035585.1. Taxonomy (NCBI): domain Eukaryota; kingdom Metazoa; phylum Chordata; class Mammalia; order Sirenia; family Dugongidae; genus Dugong; species Dugong dugon. The sequence continues at coordinate 42,120,240 of CM057477.1, read as the reverse complement.
CGGTAATATTTGGGATGTCTAAATGGTATTAACAAGGGCAAACTAGCTGTATTCAAAAATACTTATGTACTACCTTATTCTGGAGTTGAAACAACTGGGAATGCCCCAAAGTGAAGCATAATTAGGTTGCTTCCTCTATCCCACTGAATCACATAATCATTCTAGACAGTTCATAATTCCTTTAACCAACAGAGCTCTTTAGATGTCTTCAGAAGTCCAGAATAACAAGACACATAATAAAACAATGCGTTAAAGCCTGAAGACAGGAAAGTAATTATTAGCAATTATTCTGGGGGAAAGCTCTAATGAGATGCAGATAACTGTGCAGGATTTAACTCTCTGGTACAGGTATGCTCAGGTAAATGGGAGGATAGTTAGAAAAAAATTGATTGGGGGAATAGACTGGAAACTTAAAGGTGGTTTAGACTCAGTTTATAAATATATTGGCTTAAAACTATAAGTGACAGTGTTACTTTACATAAATATTAGCGAAAAAGGTGATTTAAGAAAAAGGTTAACCGTTCAGTTTAGATTATCAACAGAATTTCAGGTCTATAAACATGAAAATTCAGTGAAATTCAGTGCTTAAACTAGGTTGTCCACAAGAAAAAACTACTCTAAAAATCAGGAGAAGTAAAATATTATGTTTTGAAAGAATCTCCCAAAGGAACCATTGAAAATGACATTACTCCTTTTATTGAAAATGGCCTGTGTAATTGAGTATCCTACAGAGTAATCTTGCCCTCTCAGGGAAGTAGATAAGATTACCTACTCCAGTCTAAAACATATATTTATCTTTGAAAGCATCTTGGAATTCCAGAGAAATTATGTCATTAATACAAGTCTTTGTAAGATAAACTTATATTTTAATATAATAAGAATTATGTGTGAATTGAATTGTATAGCATCCATATAAATTTGGCTGATATTTCCTGCAATAATTTATGCTCTGCCTATTGACAAGCATACACTGTCATTTTCTAACAGTAGAAGAAAAGTTACACCTCTCTAGTACTTTATTATTTTATTGGTAGTTTGACCATTAGCCCTAACTATTCAATAGATACAGTGTTGGCATATTTATCATAGAAAAATCATTAATTGTCATTATTAATTTTATACTCAGAGACATGAGTCATTTATCATTTTTCTGAAATTAAAAAAAAAAACTTGATGCAACATTAATGTGCTTTAACATCTAATCAAAAACCTTTAAAAATTTTGCAAGAGTAAAATGAGGTTACATGCAAAAGTTCGGGGAAACCAGTATTACACACAAAATAGAATTTCTTAGTAAATGTAGAAATAAAATAGATGAAAAAGAAAAAGCCCGTCATTAAGTTCTACATCTAGGAGAAAAACTCTTGGTAAGCAAAAATTGACTTTGTCTTTTCAGGAGTTGCCTTTTTTATTCCTCTAGGTTATTTCAAGAACTTCTGAGGAGCTATGGCTATTCACATCACATTTGCTTCCCATCTAGATCTGCTATCTCTTTGCAATTAAATATGCTTTTATTATCTTCCAATCTGTCTCATCAAAATGACCTGTCCCTTGGGCATAATTGGTAGTTGGCTACTCTGATTAGCTCTTTAATGTTACAATGTTATTGACCAAAATGCTAAGTGTTATCCTTTGGAAGAATACGTGTACTTCAATATAAGCCTTGTGGAGCTGCTACCATACAAATACATGAATGTTTGAGGCACTATAGTGAATGAACATGGTTTCGACATGGAGAAGGTTTTGAGGCATCCATCAAATCACAGTGTGAAATCATTCCTCTCCATGAGGTGGCATAGCTTGGGTATCTTTCAGGGTCCTGACATGAAAGAGTTGGCACTCAAAGAAAGGGATTAATTGAAGAGAGTTTAGGGAAGTGATTCGTTGCAGAAGTGTAGACTGCGTGACATGAACCAATAAGGAATGATGAGGAAAGCAAGAAACTGAAAAAAATAGGGGAATATAGCCATCCCTAGGCCTGGAGAGGGAGGATGCCAGGTTCCTGAAACACAGACAGAGCTGTAGAATATTACAAAGAATCTATGCAGTAAACCAAAGAACAAAGAGGCAAGACACCTTGTAGAATCAAATACAAGAGCAAGTGTGGAAAGAAATTTTGGTTTTGTATTTTTACAAATCATCAGATATAAAGCCAATAAATGTCGTTTGAGATAAACTTCAGAACGAAATCCAAATTTGAAGGGCTTTATGGTCTAAAAATAACTTCAAAATCCTTTATGATAATCCACCTCTAATCTGTTGTTATTGTTGTAGAAGAAATAAAGAGATTCTCATGATCATTAACCATTTGCTGTTTTTGTTAGATGTCCTCGAGTTGCTTCTGACTCATAGTGGCCCTGTGCACAACAGAATGAAACACTGCCCCGTTCCGGGCCATCCTCACAATCGCTACTATACTTGAGTCCATTGTTGTGGCCACTGAGTCAATCCATCTCACGGAGGGTCTTCCTCTTTTTTGCTGACCCTCTACTTTACCATGCATGATGTCCTTCTCCAGGGACTGCTCACTCCTGATAATATGTACAAAGTATGTGAGACGTAGTCTCACCATCCTTGCCTCTAAAGAGAATTCTGGCTGTATTTTTTCCAAGACAGATTTGTTCTTCTGACAGTTCACAGTATATTCAATATTCTTCACTAACACCATAATTCAAAGGCATCAGTTCTTCTTTGGTCTTCCTTATTCATTGCCCAGCTTTCGAATGCATATGGGGTGATTGAAAACACCATTGATTGGGTCAGGCACATCTTAGTTTTCAAGGTGACATCTTTGGTTTTTAACACTTTAAAGAGGTCTTTTGCAGCAGATTTGCCCAATGCAATGCACATTTGATTTCTTGACTGCTGCTTCCATGGACATTGACTGAGGATCCAAGTAAAATGAAATCCTTGACAACTTCAATCTTTTCTCCGTTTATCATGATGTTGATTATTGGTCCAGTTGTGAGGATTTTTGTTTTCTCTGTGTTGAGGTATAATCCATACTGAATGCTGTGGTCTCTGATCTTCATCAGTAATTGCTTCAAGTGTTCTTCACCCTTCCGATAATATTTATTTGTTAGGATTCTGATGTTTGATTTTTTAAAAAGCAAATGGTGGTATTTTAATAATTAACAAATATTAAATATTTATATGTATATGTAGTTTAATTTCTTATAATAATAGTCTATATCTCTGAAAACCAAGCTACACGAATTTCTTTATGTTAACCATGTTCTCACTCTACTCTGTATTTATATATTTAATGTTTAATGTGTTTTAGATATCCACAGCTACAAAGCAATGCCATTATAGTTTTCATGATTTCAAACTTTGTAGGAAAGAAGTAATAAATATGCTGTCCAACAAAAATAAGTTTTCCCCCTACTGTGGAAATGGTTTATCCCCGTATCTTTCCCTCTAGAATAGTGGATAAGTAATGTTGCTGCTGTTGTTTGTGCCTTCAGTTGATCCCAACTCATGCAGACTCTATCTATGACGTTGTATAACTGTCCTGTAGGGTTTTTAGGCTGTAATCTTTATGGGAGCAGATCGCCAGGTCATTTCTTCTGCAGAACCACTGGTGGGTTCACTTTCAGCAAACAAGGTTGTTGTCATCTGCATATCACAGGTTGTTGATGAGTCTTCCTCCAATCCTGATGCCAGGTTCTTCTTTATATAGTCCAGCTTCTCAGATTATTTGCTCATCATACAGATTGAATAAGTATGGTGAAAGGACACAACCCTGACGCACACCTTTTCTGATTTTAAACCACGCAGTATCCCCTTGTTCTGTTGGAACAACTGCCTGTTGATCTATGTACAGGTTCTGCATGAGCACAATTGAAGACTCTGGAATTCCCATTCTTCACAATGTTATCCATAATTTGTTATGATCCCACACAATCAAATGCCTTTGCATAGTCAATAAAACACAGGTAAATATCTTTCTAGCATTCTCTGCTTTCAGCCAGGATTCATCTGACATCAGAAATGATAACTCCTGCTCTACATCCTCTTCTGAATCCAGCTTAAATTTCTGGCAGATCTCTGTTGATATAATGCTGCAACCACTTTTGAATGATCTTCAGCAGAATTTTACTTGTGTGTGATATTAATGATATTGTTTGATAATTTCTACATTTTGTTGGAATGCAATACAAATATGGATCTCTTAGAGTTGGTTGGCCAGGTAGCTGTCTTCCAAATTTCTTGGCATAGATGAGTGAGCACTCCTAGTGCTGCATCTGTTTGTTAAAATGTCTAAATTGGTATTCTGTCAGTTCCTGGAGCCTTGTTTTTTGCCAATGCCTTCAGTGCAGCTTGGGCTTCTTCCTTCAGTACCACCGGTTCTTGATCATATGCTACCTCCTGAAATGGTGGAATGTCAACCCATTCTTTTTGGTATGGTGACTATGTATATTCCTTCCATCTTCTTTTGATGCTTACTGCCTCATTTAATATTTTCCTGGTAGAATCCTTCAGTATCGCAAATGGAGGCTTGAATTTTCTCTTCAGTTCTTTCAGCTTGAGAAATGCCATGCTACTGCCTGTTAACTATAGGTGATATGCAAGCTTATTATTATAATAATAAATCAGAATAAAAATCATTTACAAATTCCAAGCAGGCTTGTGAGTTGATACAGAGAAAACTAGTGATATTGAGTGAAATGTTCCATTGTCTTTAAAAATATTTTAGTATACATTCTTGAAATGCTGTGCTTAGTATATTCACCAAATATAATTTTTTTATACATGGCTCATTAGTAAGTTATTAACCTATTCTCGTTTTCATTAGATGTAAAAAATTGTTAGCAAATCTATAAGTCACAATTCTTGCATCTTTTTTACTTCATAAACTAAAGTATGGTAAAGCACTTGATTCCTGTTTTGAGTTTTTGAGCTGGCCTCTGTGCCTCAGTCTATCGCATCAATAAAATCACAAGACAGCCAGTCCTTGCCAAATATTATCAATACTGCTTAGGATGTCAGATTGTTTCTTTCTCATAGAAGTGAACTGCACAGTGAACCTTTACTTTTTAATCTAGACGAAAGTTAAAGGTTTCGTGATCTGTGAACTTTTGGTAAGATTTATAAAGTTAAGTTGTCTTCTAGAACAATTGGTATGGCTTTGGTTCAAAATCTGACTGAACTACCCCAAAATGTTCCCCCTGTCAGCATGAAATGTAAATAGAACTCCAGTAAACAGCATATTTCACAACTATGTTATAACTGATAAATTAAGTGGAGATAAATTACTTGGAATATATATGTGTATATACACACACATATATGTGCATATGTAGGTATGTATCTGTCTGTCTATCTATCTCTCTATCTCTCTATCTATGTTAGGGCTAAAATGTTAACAATAGCACATTTTAGTTACTAAAACTATATTAGCTTCAATTGTTGTTAGTTTCAGACTATTTATATTTGGCTAGCCTTCCTTTAGGTGTCCCTGGGTGTTGCAAATGATGAACACACTTGGCTGCTAATCAAAAGGTTGGAGATTCCAGTCCCCCTAAAGGCACCTCAAAAGAAAGGTCTAACTATCTACTTGAGAAAAATCAGCAAATGATAACCCTACAGAGCACAGGTCTACCCTGACACACATGGGATCATCATGAATAGAAATCAACTTGACTGGTATGGTATAGCTTAATTTTACCAAAAGATTAAAAGGGTGATGGAAGATGAAAAGTTGTTACTGGGTTAAATAGATGCTTTAAGATCACCACATATATCTTGAGCATTGCCCCTTTAAGCAATGCAATTGTACCAAGTTTATTTCCCTTTCAGAACTGTTGTTGTTAGCTGCCTTTGAGTCAGTTTCCACTCCTATTGACCCTATGTACAACAGAACGAAACACTGCCCAGTCCTGCACCATCCTCACAATCCTTACTATGCTTGAGCCCATTGTTGCGGCCACCGTATCAATCCATCTCATTGACGGTCTTCCTCTTTTTCTCTGACCCTCCATTTTACCAAGCATTATGTCTCCTTCTCCAGGGACTGATCCCTCCTGATAACATGTCCAAAGTATGTGAGATGAAGTCTAACCATTCCTGCTTCTAAGGAGCATTCTGGCTGTACTTCTTCCAAGACAGATTTGTTTGTTCTTTGGCAGTCCATGGTATATTCAGTATCCTTTGCCAACATCACAATTCAAAGGCATCAATTCTTCTTCAGTCTTCCTTATTCATTCATTTGCCAGCTTTTGCATGCATATGAGGAGATTGAAAACACCCTGGCTTGGGTCAGGCACATCTTAGTTTTCAAAGTGACATCTTTGCTTTTTAACTCTTTAAAGAGGTCTCTGGCAGCAGATTTGCCCAATGCAATATGTCATTTGATTTGACTGCTGCTTCCATGGGTGGGTTGACTGTGGCTCCAAGTAAAATGAAGCCCTTGACAACTTCAGTATTTTCTCCATTTATCATGATGTTGCTTACTGTCCAGTTGTGAAGATTTTTGTTTTCTTTATGTTGAAGTATAATCTACACTGAAGGCTGTGGTCTTTAATTTTAATCCGTAAGTGCTTCAAGTCCTCTTCACTTTCAGCAAAGAAGGTTGTGTCATCTGCATATCACAAGTTATTGACGAGTCTTCCTCTAATCCTGATGCCCTGTTCTTCTTCATATAATCCATCTTCTCAGATTATTTGCTCAGCATACAGATTGAATGACTATGGTGAAAGGATACAACCTCGACACACACCTTTCCTGACTTTAAAACACACTATATTCCCTTGTTTTGTTCAAATGACTGCCTCTTGATGTATGCACAGGTTCCTCATGAGCACAATTAAGTGCTCTGGAATTCCCATTCTTCACAGTGTTTTCCATAATTTGTTATGATCCACAGTCGAATGCCTTTACATAGTCAATAAAACACAGGTAAACATCATTCTAGTTTTCTCTGCTTTCAGCCAGGATCCATCTGACATTATATCCCTCATTCTATGTCCTGTTCCGAATCTGGCTTGAATCTGGAAGTTCCCTCTTCATGTACTGCTACAACCGCTTTTGAATGATCTTCAGCAAAAATTTACTTTATGTGATATTAATGATATTGTTTGATAATTTCTGCATTTGAGTAGATCACCTTTCTTTGGAATAGGCAGATGTATGGATCTCTTCCAGTCGGTTGGCCAGGTAGCTGTCTTTCAAATATCTTGGCATAGATGAGTGAGAACTTCCAGTGCTGTATCTGTTTATTGAAACTTCTCAATTGGTGTTACGTCAATTTCTGGAGTCTTGTTTTTCGCCAATGTCTTCAGTACTGCTTGGACTTCTTCCTTCAGTACCATCAGTTCTTGATCATATGCTACCTTCTAAAATGGTTGAACATCAACCAATTCTTTTGTACTCCTTCCATCTTCTTTTGATGTTTCCTTTGTCATTTAGTATTTTGCCCATAAAACCAAAGAAACCAAACGCGTGCCCTCGAGTCGATTGCAACTCATAGCGACCATATAGGACAGAGTAGAACTGCCCCATACAGTTTCCAAGGAGTGGCTGATGGATTTGAACTGCCAACCTTCTGGTTAGCAGCCAAGTTCTTAACCACTATGCCACCAGGGCTCAATTTTGCCCATAGAATTCTTCAATATTGCAATTCAAGCTTTGAATTTTTTCCTCAGTTCTTTCAGCTTGAGAAACACTGAGCATGTTCTTCCCCTTTGGTTTTCTAACTCCAGGTCTGGCATGTGTTATTACAATACTTTACTTTTCCAGCCACCCTTTGAAATCTTCTGTTCAGCACTTTTACTTTATCATTTCTTGTGTTCACTCTAGCTACTCGACTTTCAAGCTCAAGTTTTAAATTCTCTTTTGATATCCATTTTGGTTTTTTCTTTCTTTCTTGTCTTCTTAATGACCCCTTGCTTTCTTCATGTATAATGTCCTTGATGTCATTCCACAACTCGTCTGGTATTCTGTCATTAGTGTTCAATGCATCAAATCTCTTCTTGAGATAGTCTCTACATTCATGTGGGATATATTCAAGGTCATACTCTGGCCCTTGTGGACTTGCTATAATTTTCTTCAGCGTCAGCTTGAACTTGCATATGAACAATTGATGGTCTGTTCTGCAGTCGGCCCCTGGCCTTGTTCTGACTAATGATATTGAGCTTTTGAATTGTCTCTTTCCACAGATGTAGTCAATTTTATTCCTCTGTATTCCATCTGGCGATGTCCACGTATATACTCACAATTTAAGTTGTTGAAAAAAGTATTTGCAATGAAGAAATCTTTGGTCTTGCAAAATTCTATCATGTAATCTCTGGCATCACTTCTATCACCAAGGCCATATTTTCCAACCACTGATCCTTCTTCGTTTCCAACTTTCACATTCCAACCACCAGTAATTATCAATGCATCCCGGTTGCTTGGTCGATCAAAAGAAGCAATGCTTTTGATTTAGTGAAAACCTTTCAGAGTGGTTTTCACTAAATGAAAAGTATTGGTTCTTGATAATTACTATTACAGCTACTGAAATGTATTCTCTTCTCAGTTAATATGCTTCAAACACCTTAGGCAGAGCTTAAGATATTTATCTGGTGTTGCTTCATGATGATGCCTGATTGGGCTCCTGAAGTAAACAATAAAAACTAGTGATTACAAATTGTATTTCAAATTCTGTGACATAAGGTTGAAGGAAACCAAACTCATGAAACAGGAGATGTACCAAAGATTTTTCTCAGACACAGGGTGTTAATTTTCCATTAGATTGCTCTGCCTGTGACAAAATAAAGATTTAATTTTTTTAAATTTTATTTTAAATTTGCTTGTTTGTGGAGAGGGGGACAAGATGTTCTAATTCATTTTAAAAAGTTAACTGGAGATGACAGCTATAATATATTTTCCTTATGTAAAGATCAGGGTTTTGAAGGTGATATTCCAGTGAATGAGCATGGATGAAGCTCGGCATGACATGGACAGCATTTTTGTACCTACATAAACTATATTTTTGGTTAATGGTCATCACTACTCTTTGTAGGAGCTAATGCTGTTCGAAAGGGCATTGTTTGGCTAGCTGCCTACCTCTGAGCCTTTTTAATCTCTAAGATGGTCAGGTCAATCACATGAAATGCAAACCTGTCTTCATTTAATTAACATGGTCACTTTAGATGAACAGGTTGTATTTGTTAATATACATGTTTAAAAAACCCTGTTGCCATCAAGTCAGTTCCAACTCACAACAACCCTAGGACAGAGTAGAACTGCCCCATAGGGTTTCCTAGGCTGTAAATATTTATAGAAGCAAATTGCCACATTTTTCTTCTGCGGAGCAACTGATGAGTTTTAACCACCGACCTATTGGTTACTGGTCGAGTGTTTAACCACTGCACAACCAGCGTTCCTTTTTAAGTACATAGAGTATTTATTTAAAAAACTCATCCTCTCTAATTGCTGTATGCCAAAATAAGCAATCTCAGTCTGTGTTTTCTGAATTCCTGTCAGATTTGAAATTTGTTTTAGTGTTTTCTCTTTTGAGGTTGCTTGGAGATTCCTCTTTGCAGCTCACTATGGAGGAGATGTTATCTTTCTTGCTATCCATCCTTTGTATCTTCACTAACACTACAGTGTCTGTTGTAATGGATTAGAAATATTCTAGGCCTTTGATGTGGCTCTCCCTCACCAGTTATTATTAAACCTACATCAGAAGTAACACTGATAAAATGTCCTAAATTACATTAACAGGCCTATATATTGTATATTTGAGGAAGAATGATGTCCTCAAATATTCAATATATGGGCCTGTTATTGTAATTTAGGACATTGTATATTTGAGGACGCATGGATGGGGTGAGGAAGCTCTGGTGGCACGATGGTAAAGCACTTGGCTGCTAACCAAAAAGTCGGTGGTTTGAACCCACCCGCACACCACGAGAGAAAGATGTGGCAGCCTGCTTCCATAAAGATTTATAGCCTTGGAAACCCTATGGATCAGTACTACTCTGTCCTATAAGATCACTATGAGTTGGAATCAACTCAGTGGCAATGGGTTTATGGATGGTGTAATTATTATTGACTTATAATTATTATTGGATTGGATAATATGGAATTGATGTTAAATCGGTATCATGTAAGTTTTGCAGTTTTCCTGAAGGACATGATGGATTCATTCATTCATTCACTTTTAAATTTCTTTCCATGCATGAGAACACATTTTGGGGTTACTGTATTCAAGTTCCTAACTAAATGCTACAGATAAATGGGGAGAAACACAAGCCATTCTATTCTCTCTGGTTATCTCAATGACAGAAGTAACTTAACCTATGATCATTTTGCCTGGGATAATCAGAATTGATTGGAAAAATGACCACAGCACCTATCACAGCTCAGTTTGTCACTTTAAACAAACAAACAAATAAACAAAAGCAAAGTCAGAGTCATGGTGAATCCATGTGTGTCAAACTGTGCTCCATAGGGTTTTCAAGACTGATTTTTTGGAAGTAGACCACCAGGCATTTCTTCCGAGGCCTCTAGGTGGACTTGAACCACCAACATTTTGGTGATGGGCCAATCTTTTAACGATATGTGCCACACAGAGACTCCGTGTCACATATAGGCCCTTACTAAGTTGTTTAAATGCATTAATAAAAAATCTGACACAGTTAAGTTCAACTTGAGTTGCAGCACTTAGAAGCATTAGGGACTGGAACACAGGCTGGATTTGAGGCAAGCTGGCAATCTTGCCCTGTTTATGATTTACCACCTTGCACTGATGCATCTTTTTTTCAAGCCATCTGCTTCCTTCATATCAAGAGAGAACAAGGCGCAAACCACATTTCTTCCATTTATTTAACAGCATACTTGTTGGTGACTGTGTATACAGTCCTTATTAATTAAAGAAGTTGTATTTTCAGATAAGAAATTATGCTATATGGATGTTGGAAATTATAAACTCCATGAACCAAGAACATGAAATTTACCAAAGTAGGTCCAGTGATTTTTAAACAGGCATTTAGTGAATATTTAGTAGACATTTTAGTTTCATTTGTGTATGCACTTATGTGTATTGTAAGCTTTGCTAACAAAGCTAAATGTATGGAATATCCCTAGATATTTCATGTCCAAATGCATTACAAAAAATATGGCTGGTAATGCTCTCTTTTTCAAATTCTTCCAATCATACATAATAGGAAAATTTCTCCATTTTGAATTATGATACGTTACGAGTTTCCATTTTTAAAAGCAAAAATATAGGTTTAACAGAACTATTGAGTAAGATCAGGAAAAAAGAACTACTGCATTTCCAAATGTTAACATATTCAGTGTTTCCCTTTCTTGACAAGAATAGCAGTGCAGATGTTAATTATGATTTATAGACTGCCTCATTAAGACACCTAAAATCCTTGGTCTTTGTACCTTATGGTCCTCAATTGGGTTGGATGACTGGCTTATGTAGGAGAATAATGAAATGGATCTCTAAAAATCATTTGAAATAAATATCTTCTAATTCACCACCCCCTCCCCCCAAATGCCTTTCTGGAACATTTTACTTTACTTCAAATATTAACTTTTGGAAAGGAACTATTATAAAACTCTCTTTAAAAGGGTATTTGCAGTTGCACTTAAATCAGATACTTACTCTTGCTCTTGGTGAATTAAATTATTAGAAACAATTTCAGAACAGTGAGTCATTTAAAAGCAATAACAGACAATTGAATTAAATATATATGTTTATGTATATATGTATGTGTGTAAGTGTGTATGTATAGAAAGGTAGAGATTCCCCCAGTACCAAAATTAATAAGAAAACAAATAATAAAATAAAAATGTTCTGTGTCACTGAAGAAACAGTGTTGCTTAGTTTCATTTGAAGATTTAAAGAGTTTTGTTACTTTGGCTCCTTGTAATTTGAATTTATTGCTTCTCAAGCACAGATTTTATGGGCAGTGTGGAGATTCTTTTATGATAAAGTGATTTTATTTTTAGTCTTCCTTTTGTTGGTTTTGTTTTACTTTGGCACTAATATTTTTTGAAACCTATGGTGGCATCACATCTTAAGTAGGTTTAAAAGTGAGTGCTTAAGGCAAAATTCAGGTGCCGTCAAAACTACCCTTGAAGTGTACTCAGTATGTCAAGATGCTCACATTATAAGAAGCATGAGGGGATCAAGGGAACACAGATTCATGTCACCCATGGCAGGTACTCTGGGGCATCCACTCAGTTTCCCTGAGAGAAATGACCTGGACTATTTTAACTATGTCCCTCTTCTCTCTTCTCTTCCTCCTCCCCCTTCTTGTATTCTCTCTCTCTCCCTCTACAGCAAATATACTTGAAGTTATGTTATTGAAATGTCATACATACACATTTTGTGACTTTGCTTACAAACGTTACTTTATGACCACAATTCTGCTTTAGCTCCTTGCTTTCCCCTTTTTATTCTTCCTAAAGAAGGGCTGCGAAGGAGGAAGAAAGGAGCTGTGTGCAGAATGCTATAGAATAGAAGGGGGAGCTATGAAAGACCAAGCAAAACACACGAAGCTTGGTTTTCTTTTTTGCGTCTGAGAGAATACCACTGGAGATCTGTGCGCCATCTTTCTCCCCTGTGCTTCAGTCTTGTTCCCTTCACAAGATGGGAGAAGGTAGATAAGCTGATGAATATTGCAGACCAGACTAGATGTTGTAGAACTGTCCAAGAGAAACATAAGCGTGCATCTCCCTTGCCTCCATCATTTTCATTAAGTAAGATGCCTTCAGAGAGATGAAGTGATTTGCCCAAGATCATATTGCTACATAGAACTAAGAGGAGATTTAGAACTTCTAAGCCCAAAACCAGGGATGCCTCTCTGGCTGTTGACTGAGGAGATCTATTTTACTTTAATGCTGGTAATGTAACCAAGCATGAACAGAAGAAAATAAAATTATACGTGTCAATTAGAATTTCCTAAATTGCAAGTGCTGCCTTTGGTCATCTTGTGGAATAAGACACTTGAAACAGTAGAGTAATAGTGTAAGGGCACAGGAAAGCTGATCGCAAGGCTAAGTACTGGAGAAAGATAAATTTTCTAAGCAAGCAGACCAATCAAAATTTCTTCATAAACACAGAACTATTCTGTCTATAAACTGGAATTATTCAGAACACAGATAAATATAATTCACCAAGTGACAGGTTTACCACTGCAGAGTTCTTTTACCACTATTTCTGCATTGGTCATCAGAATCCTTAAAAGGTCTCCATGCTAACATAAATAAATCTGAGCACATATGCAAACTTGCAGCACCTGTAATCTATCACTGTCATTCTGGCCATCAAAATCTCCATTTTGACTAAGTTACAAATATCGTGCACGTCTTGTTGTTGTTAGGTATTTTTCAGTCAGTTCTGACTCATGGCCACTCCATGCGTGTCAGAGTAGAACTGTGCTCCGTAGGATTTTCCAGACTGTGATCTTTCAGAAGCAGATCACCAGGCTTATCTTCTGAAGCACCTCAGTGTGGGTTCGAACTGCCAACCTTTAGGCTAGAAGAGCAATTAATGATTTGTGCCACCCAGGTCTCCCATTGTGCCTTAAGTATAGCTCATAAAATATCATTTATTGATATGATAGCAATAATATATTTTATTAATAATCTGCTACATTCATCAAATTCTTGAAAACAAAACAGTTTCTCTGTCATGCCAATATCATATGTATTTTAATAATGTGTTTCCTTGTTGCATTCAGTTCTGTATAAGACATATTTGCCATTCTATTTCCGAGTAGGATGTTGTGAAGTTTGCTGCTGGAAAATAGTTATCCAAAGAGCTAGTCTATTACAAAGAGGAGGATAAGTTCTGGTCTTCAAGTTTATGACATATTGCTTCCCACGTTCATGGGTTAAGGTTAAAATGTACTTACTATATTGTTGGAATTTGTAATGAGTTGTCTTTAGCCCATGAAATGGGGGAGAAAAAAAAATAAGCTACAAGAAGCTAAAAAAAAAAAAAAAAGAAAGAAAGAAATTTAAGGACAGAGATAACATCTGTGTCAGTGTCTTCTACAATTAGAGATGACAAGGTTAAATTTCTGATTTTCTTTCATTAAAGAGTGAGCCAGGATTCAGTGACATACAAGGGCGTTTTTCTTTCTTTCTTTTTTTTTTTTTCATTCCAGAATTTACTTAGGAAAATGGTAACTAAGAAAGAGCACTGTGTTCCTGCAGTAACATATCCTATGCATTCTCTATAGGATCACTGTTCTTGCTCCATATGATTAATCCAAGAACATATCAGTGGGAGGTTATTCTTGTTTTATTCACAGTTGTTAAAGCTAATGCTTCTGGTTGCTATTAATGAATGCAAGCACTTTCAAAAGATACTGGAAAAGAAGTCATGGATTTAGATTAACTATGTGATCTCCTGTCCATGGAGTTTGACTGAATTAGAATGAAATAGCTTTGAAGCAGAGGTTCATTACAATCCTAATGAAGCAAAATTGGCAGATCATTCCCACCTCTTATTCAGAAAACTAACAGGAACTGTGGCTTATTTTTTCCTTGTAATATGTCTCAAGTACATTATACCTCTCATTACTCTATCAAACTTCTGTCCAGTTTCTGGTTGTTTCACATCCAGAAAACTCTAATAGCCTTGTTTTTACCAGCCTCTTACTTTTCACATAGTCAGTTAGTCTGCTCTAAATGCTATGACAAAAAAGCTATATTCCTTCCGTACCACAACGATTACATCTTTATATGGTTTAAACCAGAGCAAACTGATGAATAAAGCTTAAACAAATAATCACAGAACTTTTCTCACATACACATATTTGACCCCATGGGTACTCTCTTGGCTCTGTGTTCCCTGGTTTTCCAACTTTCCCAATTATAAACCCTTTGAGATTAACAACCATGTCTTCTACACTATTTTATAAACACACAGAGAAACTGGGGCAATTGCACAGATTTTCAATGTATTTTAGTTCATTGTAATTATATGCCAATGTGTGAAATTAATGACAAAGTCACAGTGAAAAATCCTTAAATTTTTAAACTTCATAGATTAAAAAATATATTTATAGAATTTACGTGAAAATAAGTTTTTAAAGTACGAAACAAAATGCCTCTATTCCCCATCCTACACACAGTGCCTTAGTTGAAATTTGCAATTTCTCACTCAGAAAAAATACCTGTGGACTGGGTCTTTTCCCTGCATAAAGATGCTTTCTTTCCTTCTCTTTCTTCTCTCTAGGATGGCCAAAATTATCTTTCTAAGTAGAATTATCTTTTAAACTATAAAGTCACTCTTCTGTATATGAAACCTTAGAATAGCCTTGAAAATGGAAGTTCCAAACTCTGAAATAGTCACACCACAACACAGTTCTAAGAACTACATGTGAGTTTGTTTGCTTTGGATGCAAGGGAAGAAACCTCCACAATAACTCTGTAACCAGGTTGATACCTGTTAAACTTCTGATAGCAGGGATCCTGCTTTTGGTGTTGTGGTTCACTTAAATTCCTCATACTATACCATAAAACCATGGCCATCCAAAAAGCCAAACTTGTTGCCGTCACTTGATTTCTACTCATGGCATTCCTGTGTGCTACGGAGTAGAACTGCCCCACAGGGTTTTCAAGGCTGTGATATTTACAGAAGCAGATCACTAGGTCTTTCTTCTGCAGTGCCACTGGGAGGGTTCCAACCACCAACCTTTAGGTGAGTAGTCAAGTGCACCCAGGAACATAAAGCCATGGCATCCTGTTCTATATTTAGTGGAAAAGAGGGTAACAGCCTACCACCCTCTTTAAATTTGCTTTTATTTACTTTGGTTTGGGGGCAATCACCTCTGTGAATAAGTGAATGGAAATTACTTCATCCAGAACTTTGAGAAGCACAGGAAATTCGTTGGTCTTGAACTATGTCCTTCACAAATCTTCCCTTTATTTTTCTAAATGTACCATATTAGTCATTCCTCTAAAATATTAACCTTGGAGTAACAAGAATGACATCATGTTCATCTAAAAGATGTGAAACACATTTTCAAGAGAGGCAGCATAGTGGGGACTACAGAGGTCTGGACTAGCTTCTGAGAACCATGGTTCAAACACCCACATCATCCTAGGCAGTCCATGTTGGATTTTATTTAATTTCTCTGTACCTTAAATTCTTTATATCTAGAATTGTGGAGTATAATGCCTGATTTATCATGAGGTTATTGTGAGCCTCAGTGTCAATTAGATAAACATATTAAGTGACAGTTGTGAAAAATCACTATAAAAATAAAATGAAAGATATATAGGTAATGCATCCACAATCTTGTTTGTACTCTGTCTTCCTCAGCCACGAAACCTAGAATGAACTTTATTTATTCCTCTCTGTCTTTCATCTCTTTGTAACTATTTGTATTTTTCCACAATCCTTGGAACTAATTTGGCATCTTCTGACATCTAATTAATAAGCCTTTCGTTACTTATTAAAGATCAATGATAAAAACATAAATAAAATATCAGTGACCCTTCCAAGATCCCACTAGGTATCAAAAACGGATGTAGGATACTTTATAATTAGTTCTCGCATAAAATTCATCAGTCAGTTTTTAATCTTCTTAGGTTTGCTCTCATCAAAGCTAGAAGTATTTTATCACTCCAAAATATTTTTTTTTGGCATTGAACAAAATGGTTTACCATTTCCATCATTTATTATTTTTAGCCTGAGACCAAACCAAGGATGTTTTTCAGACATCAATAATATTGGCTCAGTTCTGTTTGTGATTTAGTGGGCTCATGTCATTTAAACTCCCAAGCACCCTGACAGCATCTACAGCACAAGGTTATGAGAGCAAGAAGTGCCTTCGAAGTACAACGTGTCATTTGTAGTAAATTAAGCGGCAGTTAAGGTAGGGCATTAATATAATATCATTTTTCAATTACTTTATTTTATTTTTCGCTTAAAATACAGAAGATGTACAGCATGGTATTATGATCCAACCTCCTTGTGTATCAGGAACCCTCCTGGGCTGCTCTCTGTTTCTACTGAGCACTCAAATAACGTACGTGAGAGTTGACGTCCGTATGTCTTAAGGGCAGTGGAGTGGTTTATATTCTTTCCAATTGATCCATGTTAACTGAGAATAGGTTTTCTGCCTGGATTGAAGACAGTTACCAAGTGTGACGAGTATGACTGACAGCAGCAGCACAAGTAAGCACTTTAGTGTTTCAATATGATTTCTACAGTTAAGATGTGATTTTTTTTTTTTTTTTTTTTTTTTGCCTTAGACAAAGATACTGAATTGAACTTCAAAGAAATTTCAAAGCATATTTTCTTGGAGCCTGGCCCTAAAAGTTGAATGTTCATTTTTAAACTGAAATATGCCTTAGGAAAAAATTCTTAAGCCTTCCTTTTGTCCCTGAACTGTAGAAGATTAGTTAATTTTTAGGTTGTCAGTTTTCAGTTAGTCATTCAAAGATGTCATTTTCTAACAACATTCTTCTTACTATGTTCTTTTGTCGTTTTCAAGAAAATATATTTAAAAATAATTCTCTCAAGGAGACAATTCTGTTTTTTTTCCTTCATGTTAACTATAGAAATTTAGAAGTTTATAGAGTGATAATAGAAAAGGACAGTTAGAGAACAGTTAGTAAGTCACATCAGAAAGCATCTATCATTTAATGCAGATGGGCTCAACTACCTACTAAACCCATGTAACTAAAAAGTACTGTTTTACCTGTAAATTTGAGTCTAAGCTATCAACTGTAGTTGCCTAGATTACAGTGTGATTGGCAGGATAAATGCTTAACAATTATTTTGACTTTACTTTTACGTAGAAAAACTATAGGAAACAGTTTGGAAAAAAAAAAAAAGTTACCATTCGGAGATTCTGGGAGTTGCCCAGTCACTGAACTTGTGGATTCCATCCTAGTATAAATTTCAGCTCATTATCCCGCCTCCTCTCACTGGCCCCCAGCTCCCAGCACGGTTGCCCAAAGGAATCTATGTTCAATGTTTTTCAGGCTCCTTTTTCCTTGAAAGAGTGTCCCCAGCTGATGAAGGACACCATGATTCATGATGCTCTCTAACGACTTTCCCTGTGGCTAATACATGGAATGGGCTTTTAATAAAATGTTCAGGGAACACTTTTTAACCCTTGTCAGCCAAAGAAAGCCTGGCTGTTTCTCAGCTCTTAATAGATTAGTGTGTGTGTGTGTGTGTGTGTGTGTGTGCATGTGTATATTGTGGAGGATGTGCCCCAATGTAAGTGTACACGGACAGCCAGAACGGAGAGTATAAAAACAGAGGTCTTTTTACAATGATACAGACAATGCTATAAACTTCAACTTTCTTTTCTGAGCTTAGCTAAAAATCACTAAAACTAAACAGGTATTTCTTTTTATATGAAAGTATAGCATTTCTAGAAGAAAAATGTATAACGTCACAACATCTACAATGAAGAATATCTGGTAGCTGTTCTGAATATAAACTTTTTATTAAACACTCAGGCTGTTTCATTTCAGTGCTAATTAAATGAAATTTAACCCAATTAGAGGGTTAAGAAGACTTTGTACGTGCTCGATAGCAGGACTGCCTGAGAAATGTTACACTCACCCACTCTGTCCCCTTACACAGCACTGGCACATGGCATGAATCATAGAGAAGTCTGTTCAGTGCTGATTTTTATGTTTCTTTCCTGTTTTATTTGCTGTTTAAAAGCTTCTAGGCCAATAGCTTGGCACTGGCAGTTTACTCAGGACACTTGCTAATTCACCACGTAATTGCTCATATGGTCCCATTTTCAGAATTGAAAAGTAGAAGTGGAGAGATCTTCTGTTTCCTGCTGATACAGTGACACACTTAGAAGCAGTAGCCTAAACAAGTGTCTGCCTCAGGGTGTCCTGCGGCAAAATTCATCACCCACCAGAAGCACGTGCCCATGTTGCATGTTCACCATGCTTCCGACACTCATCCTTTCTGCCATCCCCTACTGTGCTTCCACTGGAGCCCACTGGACAGATGTGTCTCCAGTGCTTGGTTCATTTTTCCACCCAACTCCCTGCTAGGGGAAAAGGAGGGAACTATGATAAACAAAACTCTCCCATAAGAAAAGATCAAGGGTAAAATAACTTCCAGAAACATTTTTTTAAGATTCTTCCGGTAAAGTTCAAGAATAGATCTCAAAGGCTTACAAGCCTTATTTTTTACTTAAAAAAAAAAACAAAAACAAAACCTGCACATAGTCATATATATAACAAAATGTATAACAAAATGCCTGCAGTATGTTATGTGTTCAGGTATAAATGGCCTATCTTCATCACATCCAGCCTCAACATAAGATAGTTCCCTGAACTGGCTACGATATTTTAAACAAAGAGGATACTGTCCAGAAAAAAATAAAAGAAAATCAGGCTCCCATCTAAAAGCTATGTAGTTTGTTTAGAATAAATGGATGCTGTGGGATTTTATTTATGTCTGAGATAATGGTACACAAATGCACTTCTCTCCATTTTAAGAGAAAATTATACTTGGAAGGATCCTGATCAGAAATTGATTAAATCAGTCCCAGAATAGAATGGACATGAACTTTCAAATATGTTTAGAAGAGAAAGTTGTGTGTGTGTTTGTGTGTGTGTGGTTTGTTTCCCAGGACATATTTAGTTACTTAAAGCAAGTATTTATACTTCATGCTAAAATATACAGTAAGCAAACTCTCATGATTTCGAGAACACTTGGGAGACTTTTCAAATTAAAGTACAGTCATATCTGTTCGTGACTTGAAAAGTCCAACCTTGGCAAATCCATTAATGAAAGGGATGAAGCTTGGCCAACACATATTGAAATACTATTATGGGAACTCTCTGGCCCAAAACTATGTGTGTGCCAGAGGAGAAGTAGATGGTTACAATAAATCTCTTCATCTGGTTAAACACTTGCTGGAATTTCTCATTAGGCTTGTCTACATGCACTAAGAAACTGCCATAGAAGCCATTCAAAATTCTCTGAAGATTTGATGAAATAAATTTACAAAGTAGCATAAAAGGGTTTAAAATGTTTTATGACTTACTGAAAAACTCATTTAAACTGATGACCATTCCAGATGAGCTGGCAGGAGACTTATTCATTCAGTAAGCCTTTATTGATTCTTTAGTTGTTCCAGACACTCTGCTAGGTACAGGGGACACATCTATAAACAAGACAGCATGTCCCCATCAGGTTTATAGTTTAGTGGCAACAAATGAATAAATAAGCCAGACTTTCTCTGTACAGGAACTTAGAAGCAGCAAATTGGTTGGAGAGGAAGCTAAAGGACTTCATCTGAGGCACGTTGTATTTCGTTTCCATGCTTTATTTGGGGGTGGGACTGGAGGCATTAGGCTGTAGAATGATTATTGAAAATGGCGAGGAGGTGCAGAAGGGAGAAATCTGTATTGCCTCCTTGGCACACACGGCAGTGAAATAACCAAACACTTAAAATAATTACGGGATGTGATAAATGCTATAAAGCAGAGTGTGCAGTGAGAGAGGATACTACAGAATCAAAGTTGCCAGCAGGTGTTTGCTAAAAAGCAAAGACAAGGCTGCTTTCAGTGGCTTTGCTAAGAAGAGGATTTGAAGGCTCTACAAGCTTCCTTGGCTCACAGAGGAGAGAAGTGCCTTCCAAATCGCTGAGGGATTCAGGAATGCAATGTGAATCTCCATTATGAAGTGATTCTGCTGTGCCCATTCAAGGAAGACAGAGGGGATCGAAAAGGAACTCATATGAGAAGGAGAATCCGCCTTGATAAAACGAGGCACTTAACCAACTCTTGGTAAGCCACTGCAATGGCTTGTCTGTGACTACCTTCATTTTGTCAAAAGACAATGTTGCCAGAAGCTTTATTAGCAGAATCTACAAAGATCTGTCATGATTCTTGAGTCAATACAGATGACTAGTTATTTATTGATTTAGTTTTTAATATTTGTTCACTCACACAACAAATAGTGATTCTGCAGACCCCAATGCTACATTCAAAGGAAAGAAAAGCCAAAAGAGCTCAGTTCCTGCCTAAGGGACTAACAGCCTCATGGGTGAGACATACAAGTTCAAGGCAAGCTGGACTTGTACGCACTAACAGAGGTATACTCCATGTGCTGTAGGAGCACTGGAGCCCTAGTGGTGCAGTGGTTAAGAGCTCAGGCTGCTAACCAAAACGTCAGCAGTTTGAATTCACCGGCTGCTCACTGGAAACTCTATGGGGCAGTTCTGCTCTGTTGTATAGGGTCACTATGAGTCATAATTGACCCAGTGGCAATGGGATTTATAGGAGCACTGATGCCTGGCACCGAGAATAGGGGTGGGCAGAAAAAACTTTCCGGGAGAGGTGGCGTCTGGGATCAAGTCCATGGAGAGGACATTTTTGTACAAGAGAAACCAAAGGGGAGGGAACAGAGCAGTGTGCACTGGAAAATCACAGGCTGCTCAGCACAACTCTATAGCAAGGTTTATATATGTCACTATATGTGAAAATACATGTACTTATTAACTCCACTCTTTTACAAAAGTAAACAGGGATGTGGTTGTCCCTGTTCACTGAGACGACAAGCTCATTTCAATGCAGTTCGAGTTTTACTCTCTTAGCATTTCTGGCATTATTTGTGCTCTTACTTTGATGCTGACAGACGCTTGGTTTGTATTTAACCCAAAGGTGGCACTTACAACCACAAAGATGCTTAATTATGATAGAATTGAAAACATACAGGATTCCCATTACTAGGAAGCCTCCCTTACTAATACACATTCCCATTTAAAACACTAAAAACAAAGTTAAAAAAAAAAAAGGTAAGAATCCAGGACTCTTAGTTAAGGTAAGAAAAATAATCTTATAGGGTGTGCAGACTTTCAGTAAAAAGACTAATGTAATAATCTCAGAATATTTGCCACAGGATAAGAAGGAGAATTTTTGTAAACTGGCCCCAGACGTTGAACGGCAGGAGTCATCTGAAATCTGAAATGCCCTTTGCCATGCACTAAAGTAGAAATGATGGAGTAAGCACCCCATGAAGTCCAGACCAGCAGGGGTGCCATGTTCTTCACACCACAGCCACTAGCAACTTGGTCTTTGCAATGCTCTTTCTCCTTCTGTCTTGAAGTAAACAGTGGGGTCCCCAAGGACCACTACTTCTATGAAGAAGAAAAATTACTTTGGATAGAAATTTTAAAATGGAATGACCTAAGAACAAAGATCTTTATTATTCTTTTCTTTTTTGTTGTTGCCCAAGTTGCAAGTTTTAGAATGGAAGGAGAAAAGTTAAATAAAACAGATTTATTTCAGCAATAGATGTAAAGGGTTATTTTTGTTGACTAGAATAAGCATTAAGGAAAAATTTGTTAAGGTATCTTTGCTTCTGTTGCTTGAAATATTTATTAATAACAGAATGACTACTGAATAATAGAGTGATTCGAGTTTAATTCTGAAAAAATATATATACATACGGATATACATACATAAATACAGATACACACACACACACATAATCCTGTGTGTGACAAAGAACTTGGTTTGGCCTTTGTCTCTGGTTTCTGAAAATAGTCCGTGGAATTCTGGAATAATCGAGGTGCCCATTTGTTTTCCGAAACAGTCAGGCAATACTTAAACATGTGTAAATGAATAGGGGCTGCAGGCTCCACCCTGGCAGCAGACCTTAGAAAGACGGGGGCATAATACACTCAATCATGAATATTCATTGATTGGATCGATCATAACTATGCATTAAGGCCCCAGTCATGCATATCCATTGAGGTCCCAATTACTAAAGGACCCTGGACCTTGGAGCTCTCTCCTTTGGGGTGTCCAGGAGTGGCGAGAACATCTGTGCAGGGGAGAGTGGTGGCACATCCCTGGGGACAATGAAGGACTCATGCAGGGAACTTTCTCAGACTTTGCTTGTATCCTTTCCGATTATGATACATGGGTAACTGTAAGTTTAAGCAATAGTTTCATGAATTTTGTGAGGCGTTATAGAGAATGAATGAACCCACAGAGGGCAATGAGCCAGCAGGCCTGGCAGGACAGAATCTTGACTTGTGAAGATACCAGCTCGGGGTGGCTGGTGGTCAGGAAAAGACTGCACAGACAGTTGATGAAGGACACAGTCCTTCTAGCTTGTGACCTGGGCCCAGGGGGCCAGGGAGACAGAAAGGGGGTAAGGACTGGCTGGTCTGAAGTGCAGGGAATTGTGCAAACTCCTGATGACTTGTCCCCAGGTGATCAGGGTTGAGGTCTGACCTAACTCTGGGTGTTTAGGATCAGAGACAGGAAGTGCTACAGAACTGGCTGATGATGAGGAAGTGATAAAGGTAAGGTTTACCCACCTTGCCCCTTTAGTAGTGCAGCTACTAGTGTCACATATGTTTTCCCTATTAAAAAAAGAAAAAAAAAATAGTCTCATCATACTAACACTGTATCACTAAGATTTCTTTAAAACCAGTTGCTGTCAAGTCGATTCCAACTCATGGTGACCTCATGTGTATCAGAGTAGAACTGTACCCCATAGAGTTCCGATGGCTGATTTTTAGAAATAGATCTCCAGTCCTTTCTTTTGAGGCACCTCTGGATGAACCTGAATCTTCCACCTTTCCATTAGCAGCCAAGTATAGTAATCATTTATGATGGACTTCTGATGTTCATCTTGTGAGAAAAATGTGACTCAGGGCCCAAAGTCAAAACTCGTTGCCATGGAGTCAATTTCAACTCATAGCAACCCTATAGGGCAGAGTAGAACTGTCCCATAGAGTTACCGGCGAGCAGCTGGTAGATTCGAACTGCTGATCTTTTGGTTAGCAGCTGAGCTTTTCACCACTGCGCCACAAGGACTCCTACCCATACTATTCTTACAACATTTTTTTTCTTTTGATTCATGTTTTTTAAGGACAGGCACTGGCATCTTCCTTCATAATTGAGCCTGCATTATATATTCTTAGGGTTACACTATAAGCCTAGCAACTCCCCCTTCCAATGATAATTTAAAGTCTTATAACACATATATTTATTGATTTCATATCATTGAATTTTACAAAACAACAACCAAAAGACCTAAGACATAGGCATTCATATCCCTATTGAATAGATGATGAACAAGGATGAGTGCTTCCCAAAACTTTACAATATTAAATGGAAAAAGTGAAGGGCGCAAAACATTTATTAATCTCTTGGAGACTCAAGTAGTGGAGCTGACAGTCAAATCCAGTCTATCCAGGTATCCTAAAATTATCTAAGGACATAAAATGGTGTGTGGAAGAGCTAGGGCTGCAATTAAATTCAGCAAACTCTGTTAAAAAGAATCAAAACTCACTGGAATTTGAAAATAACGTTTATTCTGAGCAGCTATTCTATATTCATAAAGGAAGGCCATTTTGATTCCAGTAAAAGCAAATGGCTCAAACAAGGTGGGTACAATGCAGCTTATAAAGAGAAGGGGAAAAGAAAACAAAACAAAAACAAAAAACCCGTTGCCTTTGTGTCGATTCGGACTCATACCGACCCTATAGGACAGAGTAGAACCGCCCTGTAGATTTCCAAGGCTGTAAATCTTTACGGAAGCTGACTGCCACATCTTTCTCCCATGGAGCAGCTGGTGGGTTCATATGGTCAACCTTTCGATTAGCAGCAGAGCACTTTAACCACTGCACCACCAGCACTCCTCCATAAAGAGAAGAAAACCAAAAACCCATTGCAGTTGAGTCAATTCTGGCTCACAGTGACCCTATAGGACAGAGTAGAACAGCCTTGTAGGGTTTCAAGGAGCAGCTGATGGATTTGAACTGCCAACCTTTTGGTTAGTAGTGGAGCTCTTAACCACTGTGCTATCAGGGCTCCTATAAAGAGAAGAGGAGGGAGAAATATATTGAAGATCAACCACTGGTTAATCTTAACATGACTGACTGAACCCTGCTTTCCCCCTTTACTGAGATCAACTGATAACGTTTACTTCTGGCCTGTCTACTAAGGCCTCTACCCACTTGCAACCATGAGGTTTTCTGACATTTAAATTAGGAGGTAATGGTTTGACAACTATCCTCTTCCAGCAGATAAGACCAATTTACATTGCTAGAGAGTAGTTTCTGGCAGGCTCTTGCAGTTTGGGTAAGGTTTTTTATGTTTCATATTTGGTTTGACGGATAAGAAAAACCTTAAAGTAAGATGTCTGTTATTAATTTTCCTATTCAACAACTCCAAATCCTTGCTTTTTCCATCACATCACAGTAACCTAAATCAAACTCGTTAACTCTTACATCCTTATTTTTTGCAGTTATTGGATGTTATAGTGCTATCACATGTTAGCTCAGCAGTACATATAAAAGAAAAGCATTGGGTGAGTGCCCCTTTCCAATGCGCAAACTCTTTTTGGTGTATTTCAAAGTACAAAATTCCTTGATTCTAATTCTTTCCTCCTTACTTGATATTTGAAAAATTTTTTATCTCTTAATCATCTCCTCTTAACACAGTTTGCTGATACTTTTTACTTGCTTGACTCACCTAATATTTATGTGTTTCCTCACTTGTTAGCTTGTTGTGGTAATCATATTAACAACAATAACCAAACCAAACCTGTTGCCATAGAATCAATTCCGACCCATAGTGACCCTGTAGGACAGAGTAGATCTGCTCCACAGGTGTCTTAGTTATTTAGCACTGCTATAACAGAAAAACCACAAGTGGATGGCTTTAACAAACAAATTTATTTCCTCACAGTTTAGGTGGCTAGAAGTCTGAATTCAGGGCCCTGGCTCTAAGGGAAGGCTTTCTCTCTCTGTCAACTCTGGGGGAAGGTCCTTGTCTCTTCCACTTCTGTTTCCTGGTTCCTTAAAGAGTTGCATGTGACTTGGCATCAGTCTTCCTCCATCTCTACTTGCTTGCTTGTCCTAATCTGCTCTTTTTTATATTTTTTAAGAGACAGACTGAAGACATACCCTACACTAATCCTGTCTCATTAATATGATAGAGACAACACATTCTCAAATGGGATTATAAACATAGGCATAGAGGTTAGGATTTACAACACAAATTTTAGGGGGACATAATTCAATTCATAACATTAGGGTTTCCAAGGCTACAAATCTTTACAAAAGCAAACTGCCACATCTTTCTTGTGAGAAGCAGCTGGTGAGATCAAACCTCCAACCTTTCTGTTAGCAGGCAAGCGCTTAACCACTGTACCACCAGGCCTCCTTCATAACAGTTACTACCAAAATACAAGAAATTAAGTGAACAACTACAATAACAACAACAACAAAAAAAAAAACTAACATTTTTTGAGTCCTTATGTACAGGCACCTTGCCAAGTGCCTGATATGCATTATTTTATTTAATCCTTAATAATCCTGTGAGGTGTGCTTTTTATTCTTACTTTAGTAGCGAAGAAACCAAAAGCAGAGACATTAATTTGCACAGAAAAAGCTGAGTTAATAATTCAGTTAATAAGTAGCCAAGCTGGGATTTAAACCCAGGGATGTTTGATTACAAAACTTAGACTCTTAGCCACTGTGGTAGGCAGGATGAAATATTCCCTTACTGTGAAATGTGGTTTGACCTTACAACCTTTCTTCTTGACAGAGTTTTTTATGAGCTTTAACAGTAAACAAGACCCTCCTCTTCATAAACCAGTAAAATATTAGTAGAAAGTACAGTGGGGCTTCTGCTGAATTGGAAAGCACGGCTTCTGGATGCCTATGTTGTCTCTCTCAAGGAAGGTTTGCTGCACAAGAGCAATGCAGCAACTGTCTTTTGGCAGAGAGCACACTAGAAAATGGTATAAGCACAGATTGTCCAGCTACATTCTCCAACATCCTCATGGCTGCAGCCTCTTCTAAAGATAAGCATTCATGTGTGGTAGTGGGTGCTCTGGTGATGCAGTGTTTAAAGCGCTTGGCTGCTAACCGAAAGGTCTGGGGGTTGAACACACTAGCTGCTCCACGGGAGAAAGATGTGGCAGTTTGCTTCCATAAAGATGTACAGCCTTGAAAAGCCTATATAGCAGTTCGACTCTGTCCTATAGGGTAGCTATGAGTGGGAATTGACTCAAAGGCCATTGGTTGTTTGTTTGTTTTTTTTTGTTTGTTTGTTTTGGTTAATGCGTGCATAATGGAAAAAGAACCCTTTGAAACACATCCACATAGGCAAGGCCCGAGCTAAAATGTCTATAGGAATCCACTCTCTATTCATAGAAGTAAGAGGGCTACTTGAAATCTTATTAACATTGTCAATTAGAGAACAAAACAAAACAGTTGTTGTCAAGTCAGCTCCAACTCATGGCAACACCATATGTGTCAGAGTAGAACTATGCTCCATAGGTTTTTCAGTGACTAATTTCTCAGAAGTAGATTGCCAGGCCTTTTTTCCAAGGCATCTCTGTGTGGACTCGAACTGCCAACCGCCAACCTTTAGTTATAGCAGCTGAGCATGTGAACCATTTGCACCACTCAGGGGCTCTGTCACTTGAGTGTCATTTAAAATAAATATACATAAAACAATTAATCTATCCTATGCTTCAGTACCTATCCAAAGACTTCAAGTTGCAGGATGTTGTTTGTTTGCAAAATCCTCTATACTAGCTGAGAATACACGTTTGAAATTCCACCAGTGGGAAGATTTGGGGTACAAATGCATAATCACACCTCTAGACCTGATATGGGCTATGTTATTTACTTTGGAGCTGGCCAGCCTGAGTTAGAAGGATAAAGTAACACTCTGGAAAAGAGCAAAGCTATTTCAGTTGTTTTACTAGAAGAGATCACCAAAAGAAAATAATTTAATATAAATCAATACAATAAAAAAAATATATATTAATACAAACTAGCCTACAGATGCTTTTTAAAATGCCAAATAACCTTTCACAGAAACTGAATAGAGAAAAATAGTTTAATGTTCTTGTAGCTGTATGCAAGAGAAAAACAAATGAGCTTTCTTATTTGGGCACAATCAGGCCGACGATAAATTTTTAAATGCATACATTTTCTAAGTTGTAAATAGTAAAATGCGTGTTGGTAATTTGCGGCTCTTTGCCAAATCTTTAAAGGTAAAAGAAAGATTCATCTGAAACATTATTTTTTCCTTTATCCTAATTAACTAAATCAGTATAGATTCTATTTTTGAGTTGGTTTGTCAACTTCAGCCCAGGATATTGTCCTTGAGTCTCCTAAGCATCATCTTCTCCCTAAATCCAAATCCTATAGATCCCTTAGCAACTAAATATAGACAGTTTTGATTAAATAAATTACATTATATGCAACCTATCTATAAATAATAAATAAAATTAAAGAATAAAAACAGAAAATAATAACTATAGAGGATACATTATAATAATGTGACAATCTATTTATTATAAGGTTTTGTCTTAGGGATATTCTTTTCCCTAAAACAAACCTTGAAGATTGTTTGACTATAAATCAACATTAAGTACGAAGTAGAGAGTTTAATGACTATGTATATGAAATCATCAAGAGAATGTAGACACAATAAAGTAATATTTGGTGTCTTTCAAATTTCAGACATAAAAGAACTTTATAAAAAAAGACTGAAATTGTCATAAGGTCAAAATTAGGCTCAATAATAATTATGACTTCCATTCAAGTTTGCATATATTTAGAAGCCAAAAATTACCCTGAAAGCTATTTCCAGATATCTGATTTGGTCTCTGGAGAGAAATGCAAACACAAAAAAAGGTAACTATTCTTGAAAAAAAACAGGGGTTTCATTAAAGAGCTTAGTGTTAATTGGTCTGTAGTTAGAATTTCCCATCCCAGAAGTCCCTTGGAGATTGAGGGAGGAGAACAGCATATCTAGCCATTAGACTTATCACAGTCTCTTTAAAAACTTTGTGGTTATTGTTGCTACTGTCCAGTTGACCTGGCTCATGGAGATCCCATTGCCAGTGGAACAAAACAGTGCCCAGTCCTGTGCCATCCCCATGATGGATTGTGGATCAGATCATTGTGATTGGCTGATTTTTTGGAAGTAGACACACAGGTCAACATGCCAGTCTCCACAGAGGGAGTGGTGGTGGCTTTGCTTGAGGTGCATTGGCTAGGAATTGAACCCTAGTCTCCTACATGGAAAGTGAGAATTCTACCACTGAATAACAACTGCCCCCTCAAAACTTTGGTTCATCCTAAAACTTATGCTATTGGATTACAATACCGTGTTTTAGTATTTCTAATTGTTCCTATTTAACTCACCTGGAAGTTCCTGTTAAAAAACAAACAAAACTAGGCTAGTATTCTATTAATGTCTGATAATGACTTTCATTTCTGAATCTAAGTCTGAACCACTCAAGCCATTTAGGGGTACTAAGTTTGTTTCAGAAGATGCTTTTGACTTCATGGTCATAGTAACCATCAGTTTAATGTAACTGCACAAACTAAATAAAAGGGCAGTAAGATCTCTAATTTATTCAAGAAACATTTATTTCAAATGTAAAGAAATTTTAATTAAATAAATTTTTAGCATGACTTTGTAAGGGAAATGTGTGCTTTTGGTTTCAGAAAATCAAAGCATCATTAAGCATGTGGCAAAAGCGTTGGAGAACATTGATAAGGTGGGTAGGCAAGAGGAACGCCCACAATCGGTGAATGATTTTCTCTTATGCATTGGAGTCAGATGGACCTGGCTCCAGGGACACCGTATCCGCCATGTGTTAGCCTTGTGACTTTGGGTAAAGCACTTGGGCAGGCAGAACTTGGGTTTTTTGTTCTGAAAAATTTGCGACAGTAATGCCTGCCTCTTAAAAATAATGTGAAGTATATTAAAATACAAAAAAATGATGTACTATAGTACAAGGAACATAGTAGGTGCCCAATTAATATGTTTCTATTCTTTCATGCTCCCTTCTTTTCCCCTTCCCTATCATCTATCTTCAGTATACCACCAGTTATAGACAAATTTATACCAGCCCTTACTGATTCATATAAATTTGAATATATACCTGACATGTTAAAGAACATTATTTGATATAAACATTATCTGGTGGAAATCCTGGGTGTCGCGAACTGTTAAGTGAAGCGCTCAACTGCTACCTGAAAGGTTCGTGGTTAGAACCCACCGACAGGCGTCTCTGGAGAACGGCCTGGTGATCTGCTTCTGAAAGATTACAATCTTGAAAACCCTATGGAGCGGTTCTATTCTGATACACGAGGTCTCCATGAGCCGGAATCGACTTGAAGGCAACTGGTCAGTTTTGATTTTTTGTTTTTGGTGTAAGTATTGGATATTAGTTTAACATTTTTTGATAACTAATAATCAAAGTAAGGCATTTTACTAATTTTAAGGTGGCAAGAAATGGATGCAACAGCACCCAAATTATATTGCGAGTGCCATAGTCACCAAACCTATCCTGGAACTCTTTAAATGTTTGGTTTCATGCTTACTTAGAATACTCTGTAAAGCTAATTAAGAGTACTTTTAAATAGGAGAATGCCTTCGTAAGACAGCATATTCACTGGCAAATGAGTGCTTGATTTTCTCAGAACAATTTGCTGTGAAAGGTGGGGGGGGGGGGTTCTCTATGTTAGAAATTCTATCTGCCCTCTAGCTAAGTTTGCTTCAGTGGAAATGAGATCCTGACCACTGGACTGATGGATGTACACATAACTGACTTGCTCAATTCTAATTTAATTCTGGAAATCTATTTCCTTTATGCCTTTAATTTTTCTGACATGAAAATGTTCTATCTTTTTAGGCCTCCGTTGCTTCTGCAGAGCACAGTATTCTCCAGTGGCGAGGGGGAAAAAAGTAGTAAAGAAGCAGCAATAAACAATCCCGCAAAACCAATTTTCACATTGGCAGAAAAACACAAGAACTCCAAATAGCCATAACTTGAAACAGTGGCAGATCCTTGGCAGCATATAATTTGAGATTATTAATGAAAACTTTTACTACAAACATGCACATCTTTTAGTTTCAGGAGACTGGGGTTTCTCAACACAGGCTATAGTCTAAAAGGACATTAGACCAAAAGAGAAAAAACATAACTTTCACTTTCAGTGCTGTGACAGTTATGGCCTTTATGATCACAGATGAGCTGAAACAGACCCAATAAGGCATTCATTTCAATTTTCTGCAGTTTATAGTAATGAGAGCAAAAAAGTACAGGGACAATCCTAAGGGAAATCTTTCTACCCCTCTTTGTTTAACCTAAGTTTTAGCAATGACCTTAGTCTTCTGGCTTCCCAGCTGCATTAGTAATTACTTTCTTTTTATAAAAGAGATATTTTTACTTGCCTCCTACATCACAGATATTTTGTTGAAAATTATTGAGATAATATATCTAAAGTACAATGAGATATTCAGAAAAAAGATGCTAAATAATGGCACCATATAATGATTATATATTTTGCAAAGTTTATGCATTGCTTTATTTTCAAACATTCGGAAGCAAGCAAAATACATTTGTTCTTTTTTTTCTCTAATTTTAATCTTTTTGAACATGCAGTTGAGGCTGACTCAAATAACACAATGGAGAAAAGAGAGCTTGGCTGCTAACCAAAAGTTGGCAGTTCGAACCCACCGGGTGCTCTGCCGGACAAAGATGTGGCAGTCTGCTTCCATAAAGATTACAGCCTTGGAAACACTATGGAGCAGTTCTACTCTGTCCTGTAGGGTGGCTATGAGTAGGAATCCACTCAGTGGTAACAGGATTTTTTTTTTTTTTAATCTACACTTCGGAGGCACTTTTTTAAAAAGGGAATGTGATAGCAACTTGTGGCTTCCTCTAGTTCATGTCTTTGATTTTCTTCACCCTTGCCATCATATCAAAAATGCTCTTTATTCATTTTTTGTTTCTCTAGGCACATAATTCTCATTCTCTTTGAAGCTGACTCCCTTAACACCTTTTAAAAATCTATTGTTCCTGATACAGGCTTCTTCCTTCAGGTCCCTATGTAACTACATTTGCAGGAAAAGGTGAGGGGGGACAAATTTTCTTAAAACAAAGCTCATCCATTGTTTTCTTCAATTAAAAACTCTAGCAGTAATTACAAATATGCAGGATCCAAGTAAATAACTAATGTGATGACTCTACCATTATTTTCAAATATTTCAAAATCAATGCTGTTGTAGATGAAACCAAAGTGAAGGTGGCAAGGAAGAGCTACTGTTTTAAAAGTTCTGAGGATCTTTTCTATTTTATTCTCAAATAGTTTGATACTAGCAAATTTTCTCAGCTGTGAGAAAGTCAGAAGTGGAAAGATTCTGTATTTTTTCTTGAGGGAATAGTTTTCAGGGTGACTGCTTGCTTTTCCAATATGCTGCTTGATATTCCTACCTCAAACAAATGAACTATCACTTATTGGCCAGAATCAGAGCCCCACAGGAGTAAGTCACCCCAGTCCACTTTGTAAGACAACCTGGTGATGGAATGTATAGCGGCAAGGCCCCCACTTGTCCAGATAGTCGTTGGTCAGTGTGGTCTGTTCAGCAATAGTCTGCAGACCAAGAAACAATTAAGGGCAGGACCAGTGAGTTAAAGAGGCAAAAATAAAATCCAATAATAGATTAAGAGACACAGAAAGGGCGGTTCAAGAAATTATTTAACTTGAGGGCCATTTGCAGACTTTAGCCCAGGAAGGGAATACTGAGAGAAGTGAATTTGGCACCAACTTGCTACAATATACAAAAATTCAGTGTGCAAGGGAGAAGAGATAAAAGGTTTTTAAGTTCTGATCTAAAAAAAAAAGCAACTGCAAAAGAAAAGATCTAGGGGAGCATCTTCTAAACTGGAGTTTTGTGATAGTAAGTTTCACAGGATGCTGCCAAAAAGGAAAAAAGAAGATAGATATGGTCACATATGTTTGAAAAATGATGCATATATACCTCTTCCTGTTGATTCACAATGTAAATTAATATATCAAAGACTCTAAACCACCTACCTTACAGAAATTGTTTTAAGTTTGTATGATAAGGTATTCCCCAAACTTCATGACCATTACACACTGTTGCATAGAAAAACCTATTCATACTCCTTGACTGGAGTTACAGCTCTTTTGGGAATTTGTGGAAAAGAGCAGAGAAGTAGGGTGATAGTCGGAGAGGGATGTAGGATCAAGTGATCCTACATTACAGAAGAAAGGCCTGGCAATTTCCTTATGTAAAGACTACAGCCAAGAAAACCTTATGGAACTCAATTCTACTCTGTAAGACTTGAGACCAACATTAGTCAAAATCTGCTCAATTGCAACCGGTTTATTCAACCATAACAATAATACCGTATTTATATGCAAATAAAGTGCATCCTCTGCATTTGTTTGCCAGCTAAGCCCTCCCACCATGAGACACCTTCACAAGCACCACCATGTCAATCCTCTTCCACATGTAGCTGTAAAAAACAATTAGCATAACACCCTTACAAAAAACAGGAGTGACACCCACTGAACCCTTTTGTGTTCTCTGTCTTTCTCTCCATTTCCAAAAATGTGACTAAGTCTTTTCTCAAATCTGAGACCCATGTTTTTGTGTCAAACTCTACAATTTCATTAAGCTTTCCAGTCCAAGGCCTAACAGGCCAGTTATTTAGAACTGGCATTTCACTCTGACTTCACTGTTCCAGTTCCTGTACTCTGGTGAGTGTCATGGATTGAATTGTGTCCCCCCAAAATATGTGTCAACTTGGTTAGGCCATGATTCCTTGTATTGTGTGGTTGTACTCCATTTTGTGATTGTAATTTTATGTGAAAGAGGATTTGGGTGGGATTATAACACCCTTATTAAGGTTACATCCTTTAGCCAATGTAAAGGGAGTTTCCCTGGAGTGTGGCCTGCACCATCTTTTATCTTACAAGAGATAAAAAGAAAGGGAAGCAAGCAGAGAGTGTGGACCTCATACCACCAAGAAAGCAGTGCCAGGAGCAGAGTGCGTTCTTCGGACCCAGGGTTCCTGTGTAGAGAAGTTCCTAATCCAGGGGAAGATTGATGACAATGACCTTCCTCCAGAGCTGAGAGAGAAGAGAAAGACTTCCTCTGGAGCTGACGCCCTGAATTTGGACTTGTAGCCTACTAAACTGTGAGAGAATAAATTTCTCTTTGTTAAAGCCATCCACTTGTGGTACTTCTGTTATAGCAGCACTAGATGACTAAGACACAAATCAACACTTTCATTGATTGGTTCAGCCAGTTTTGTTGCATACATTTAAGATAAAGCTGACAATTCTCTCTGCCAATTAAAGATGTGATCCTCTAATTCTAAAGAACCAAATGTTCCACCTTCCAGAACCTTGACTTTTTGCAAGTCCTAAATTATGGGCCCATAATCTGCACATATTTACAGAAATGACAAAATATTACCAAAGACAATGTAGAATTGCAATGGTCATCATGAGGGACATTCCAATTGAACAAATGTGCCCATTTAAGAGGTGCACTTAAAAGGAAATGTTCCCAAATAAAACAAAAGAAATGGGATACCTATTTTAATTCATATGCAAAATCCTCCAATAGATCGCAGGGGTCCAAAATCCTGTCACTAAAAGATTTGCTCCAAAAAACAAATGAAACGCTAAAAACTCAGGAAGCTTCAAAGACAGATGACCTCTCTAAATATGTGACTAATCTGCCTTTTTCTAGTGCCCTGGTGGCGCAGTGCTTAAGAGCTCAGCTGCTAACCAAAAGGTCAGCAGTTTGAATCCACCAGCTGCTCCTTAGAAACCCTAAGAGCAGCTCTGCTCTGTCCTATAGGGTCACTGTGAGTCTTAATCAACTCGACGGCAAAGGGTCAGTGCCTTTTTCTGCCCCTTTACCTAAATAGGCCCCTTCTGCTAACCATTGGTCACAAATGCCTTTCTATCTATTTCAAGGAAACAGTTAAGTAGCTGCCGTTTAAAGTAAGATCGCCGAAAGATGAATTCGACTCCCTATGAGTCACCTGTCTGTCTTGTTTTTGCCTTGAGAGCTTGGCTTTAATCTAGAGGAAGAGTGTTGCCTCGGGTTCAGCCTGCTCAGAAATGCAGACTGGTGGGTCTGTTTTTGGAGGCGGCCAACTATCAGGTTGGGGGCACATTCCTACTGGCCATTGCCAACCCTGATGGTCCTTTAAGTCTCAGTGTTCTCTTCTCCCAGGAAATACTGTTTCCTGTGTTTTCTCTTGCTCTTAATTCTTGGGCCTATCTTTCTAAATGGTATAATTTCACTAAGGATACTTTGGGCTTTCCGTAACCACCCTGAAAAATGTTTTATATATAAATTGTTTCATTTAAAAGGGTCTAATTCTTTGCTGTGCAAAGCGTGTGCCAAAACCAGCAGCAGTTTCATCACCTGGGACTTTAGAAGAAATGCTGACTTTCAGGCCCCACTGACATCTCTTGAATCTGAATCTGCATTTTAACAAACCCACAGGTGGTTCCTATCTACATTACAGTTTGAGAAGCACCACTCTAATTAATGACTGTTGATTTTTTCATTGTACAAGTGACCTGCAGAGAAACACATACCTCTTATATCTATGTGTGTTCAGCCTTACAAGGTGTACACTTGCACAGAGCTGGTCTGCTAGAACCACTCCAGTACTAACTGGCATAGGGCTTTTGTATCATGATGGCCATAAATCTTCAGAATAAGGTCAGGACAGAACAGAGGCAGAATGCAGGAGAGCTGGTGACTCCACTGCACTCAAGGGAGACATAAATATGCACACTTGAAGGGTGTGTTTACATACACTTTGCTAGCAGCTGTATAGGCTGCAAGCAATAACAAGGCAAGTGTCCGCTTCAGTTAGACTGACGTCTCCATAAAACGGAAAAAACAGAAAAGCGAACTCTGGCCTCTTCTGCTGGGAGCTGGGTAAAGACTGTAGGCTCATCACTAATGTCTTCCTTCATAAGTTCAAAGGGAAAATTTTGAAATAATTATTTTTTTAAAACGGAGGTACTTTTATTAAAACTGTTAAGGCATACTCAATGAAATTAAAATTAATCCGACCACATGGATTATTAAATATCTATATTATGAAGTAGTCCCCAAATTAAGGTTGACTGAACTTTACTTAAGGATATGTTTCAATTTTAAAAGAAATGTCAATTCTGTTTCAGAATTTTAAGAGAAAGGACTATGACCATTATAGTTTTAAACATGCTAGAAAATTAATAAAACATGACATTTCTCATTTCAAATAGAGTTCCTCTTGAAATAGCTAAAAGTATTTACAACTATAAAAATAGACAACTATAATAATCATCAAAATAACTAGTATATGCAAGGCACTTAACATATGCTGAACTTCACAGGTATTAATTTATTTACTTTCATACAAGGATTAAAACAAACAAATCCATTACCCTTGAGTTGATTCTGACTCATAGGGACTCTATAGGACAGTGTAGAACTGCCCCACAGGGTTTCCAAGGAACATCTGGTGGATTTGAACTGCTAATCTTTTTTGATTAGCAGCTGTAGCTCTTAACCACTGCACCACCAGGGCTCCCCATAACAGGATAGGTACTATTATTACTCTCCTTTAACAGTTAAAGACACTGAAGCACGAGAGAGCCTAAGTGACTTACCCAAGTTCACATAGCTAGTAAGTGAAGGGGTTTGGCTCTAGAATCCATTTAATCAAGTATTACACTATATTGCCTCCTGACTTATGTTTTTGGTGATGAAGAATGTCTCTTCCTTCTAAATACCCAAATAAGCAAGCGAGTAAACAGTAAACAAACAAAAAACGCATCCCACAATATCCGCAACAACTTTACGGATATCTGTAATTGCTTTAGCTGGTGACAAGTATTTAATTCCATAAATAAAGCTAATAGTTAAACTGCTGATATTCCCAAGAATGGTAAACTTCTGATAGAGGCCAGGTGTGTTAATCATCTGTTCCTGCCATAACAAATGACCACAAATTCAGTTATGTAAAACAGCACCAATTTATTAACTCACAATTCTATTAAGTCAGAAGTCTGGTTTCAGAGTGGCTCAGCTGGGTCCTCTACTAATAGCCTCACAAGGCCAAAAATAAGGTGTGGACAGGGCTGCATTCTTTTATGGAGGCTCTGGGGATGGATCAGCTTCCCAGCTTATTCAAATGATTGGCCGAATTCAGTTTCTGGAGGTGATAGGGCTGAGGTCCCTGTTTCCTTGCTGGCTGACAGCTGGGAGTGCTGCTAAGCTACTTAAGGCCATCTGCATTCCTCATCACATTGTCTCTTCTGTCTTTACACAGGCAACAGTTCATTGAGTCCTTCTCCCAGTTCAACTCTCTCTGACTTCTCCTTCTACCCTGTATCTTCTGCTTCTAGCCAAAGAAAGTTCTCTGTGTTTAACGGCTCATGTGATTAGATTGGAGTCCCTGGGTGATGCAAGTGGTTTGTACCTTGGCTACTAACCAAAAGGTTGATGGTTTGAATCCACCCAGCAGCACCAAGGAAGAAAGGCCTGGAAATCTACTTCTGTAAGACTGTTGTGTTGTAGTTGCTGCCAAGTCAATGCCAACGCAGCCATTGAAAATCCTGTGGAGTGCAGTTCTACTATGACACACACGGGGTCATCCTGAGTCAGAATCAACTAAACAGCTGTGGGTTGGGTTTTTTTGGTTTGGTGGTTGGATTGGGTCCACCAGGATAATCCAGAATAACGTCCTTATTTTAAAGTCCATAACCTTAATTACATCTGCAAATTTCCTTTTGCCATACAAGCTAAAATATTCACATATTCCAGAGATTAGGACATGGACAGTTTAAAGGCAGGCTGGGGCATTCTGCCTACTACACAGAATCTTTAATTATTTGCTTTATGCAGAAGAATGTCTTAAATCAAAATCTTTCTCAAAGTATTGACCAAGGGGGAAGTTGTTAAAAGTCAATTTGGCCATGTAACTTAAATGATACATCTCGTACAAAGGGATAGGGTCAGCATTAACTTTTGTCCCCCTCAAATTCATAAACTGGATAAAAAATAAAATATTTTCATTCTTAACCTGTTAGTGGTTCAAAAGTGGACCCATATACTTACTCCACCAAGTGGATGCAAATGGTAGTGTAGCTTGTAGTGTTTAGCAAAGGAATGTGAATCTTATCCCAACAAAATAAGCCAACTATGCTACTGAAGCCTCAAGCTAGCTAGTGCAATATGTTCCACTTTTTGCGGAAATGTAAAACCCATTAATCCATTCCAAACTCATTGCCGTTGAGTTGATTCCGACTCATGGCGACCATATAAGACAGAGTACAACTGCCCATAGTGTTTCTGAGGCTGTCATCTTTACCGAACTGGACTGTCACATCTTTCTCCCACGGGGTGGCCGCTGGGTTTGAACTGCCAACATTTGGTTATTAGCCGAGCATTTACCCACTGCACCACCAGGGCTCCTTCTTAAAACTTATTACATGGAGCAAAATGAATTTTAGAGTTCCACCTTTAAACTTCAGGATGCCTTTGCTTTTCATGATGGCTTTGCTTTTAGAAATACTAAATATTGTCATTACTAATTCTATAAATACAGTAGGCTTGCATTGCTGTTATTAATGTTTCTCAATGGCCCCCTCTGTAAACGCGGTGCAGCTTAAACCAAAATACACATGCATGTCTCCAAAGGAGAAGACTGACAGAGGACTGCTGACACATGAATGGGATGCTTTGTCTAACTAACACAAAATGCAAATGAATTGCAGAGAAAGAAAACTAAGGAATTCAAAGGCTTTTGTGATTGCCTTCTTTAAAATGCCAAGAACTTAAGCTGGCCTTTCTTATCTTCCACTACGTGCATGTGACACTTCAGGAGGTCTTTCTTATTGTACTATAATTCAGGGATTGTTCCAGCTCTGTGCTCCATGCCTTTTTCCAAAGGGCAGCCTGAGATGTATAATTCTGGTAATGAACAGCTGCATAATTTAAGGGTCGAGCTAGTAGGGCACTGTTCCTAGTTTGTGTTGCTTTAGCAGTTGCCAAGATGTTCCAGGCCTATTTAGGAATACAGTTTTTTGACTGCTTTATTTCTCTCAAATGATATATGCTGGGATTTGGTTGTGTTCCAGAAAGCGAATTTTATCAGCAGAAGTACCAGAGCAAGCCTCTCTCTCATTTTACTCCAAAGGGCAACAGCACTGAGTTATAATGAGGTAATTTTTTTTCCAGCCATGCACACTCTGTGTTCTATCAGCCAGGGTGGTTTAAACCTAGTCCTGTCCCTTTTCAAAGCATGATAGACTCAGTTACTGAGTTATCAAAGGCATTTCCACACTACATCCGTCTCACACAAGGCCAATCTCCTGAACGTTCAAAAGGGCCAGGCAGCGAGGCCTTTCAAGATGAAGGCTGCATGCTGATTAATCAGTTGCTTTTTTATTCCTTCTTGGCAAGTATCCCTTGTTTGTAAATAAAAGGTTTACCCTGAATTTCCTGTAAACTAAGGAGCATAAGGCTTATTTGGACCTCTTTCACAGAGCAAGAAAGCTTCCTGGTGTTGAAAACACAGAGATGTGCTGTGTCCATTGTCACAAATTGTCCTTCAGGTGTCTCGAAGCATGCCCTGAGAAAGAGCTTATCTACAAACAACTATCATTTCATTACGAGAAAGCAGAAGAGGCAGATCTTTAAAAATATTTTTGTTCTCTTTTACTGTAATACTCCCTGGCTTTTGGAAAGACCCCAGTGAGCAATTTGTAAAGGGATTGGAGTGTACACCGCACAACAATAAGCTTGTAGGGGAAAAACCGTAAATAAAATGGGTTATCTTTTTTCGAGAAATAAATTAGTACACTCTCTCACTCGTCAGATGGTAAATAGCTAATGGAAAAGAGATGTGACAGACCACGAGGACTAGGAATTGTCTGCAAACTGGCAGGCACAGTGATTTGCTGATGATCCAAATTATTTTCAGGCAGTTTGGTACATTTCAATTTGTCACATTTACACTACTGAGCCAAATGCATTCAATTAATATAAAGTATTTCCATTTTCTTCAAGCACTCCTTGATTGCTCTCAAACACCCCATACAGCAAGAACTATAAGCCTCTTGTCACTCACCTTTGGTCATCTTCCATGATGAGCACAGACCACTAAGACATTTATTCTGGACTAGAAATTTTTGTGCATACAGGAACATCTCGACTCTGCATGTGTGTGCACACAGAGCTCAGAAAACATGGGTGCTGAAATAACTTTTTGAGACGAAAGTATAGCAATCCCCCCCCCCACCCCCGCCGCCACCACCCCACCTCGGTTTTGTCTGCAAGGTGAAGAGGCTCATTTTGTGAGAGGCGAAATTTTCAGAATCAATACCAGGATTGACACTACTGTACAAGCCCATTTGTCACAGTGAGGCAATAATAGCAATGCCTCACACCTTTGCCCATGGTTGGGGGAACAGCATGGGTTTCTGGAAGGGTACTTATGGAAATTGCTGTCGAGACATAGAATGCACGAGCTATATAAGAGCAAGCACTGACTAGCGGCCCTAACTTGTAGTCCTAGCTTTTCCCCAACTGGCCATGTGTTAGTTACACCTGTGTGGATGTGACTTTAAACATCCTTAAAATGAGGAATTAGCCTAGATGAATGCCATCGGTACCTCCCAGTTCTAGGAACCTATGAATCACAAACACTCTAAGAAATGTTTTCATTAATTCTGCCTAAACGCATAGGAGTCAGAAAAGCTCATAACAAAAGCCAGCCAATAGTGAAAATAAAAATGCTAATTTCCTCCAAATAGAGGGACTTCATTGTATGCAATTTAGTATTACTACGGGGAAACGGGATATATTAACTCTTTCAGGTCCTGTGGGGGTTTGTGTCAAAGAACACATTTTTATAACTGAACATGTACTGTGTATTACAATTACAGTTATAGCTAGCTATATAAAATTTATTCACTAATATAAAATGTACCTGGCATGGAAAATTCAAAAATGTCTCCAGAGAAAAATATATTAAAGCTGTCATTCAACTGCATACCAAGTGCATTTTAATGTATTCATGTTTCTCAACATATGTAATGCACAAATAGATTGCAATAGTATACTGCATTTACATCTTGAATTTTAAGTTTTAGTGAGTCGATCTGTTTAGATGGAGAAAAAAATATATTTAACAGTTACAATTCCTTTATCATTCAGCGTACTTAAAAGGTATAAATGTTTCTGGCCTTAGGCTGTAGTTGAGACTGCAAATCAGAAACCGAAACAAATGTCAGAATAGACAAAAATGATTCCATCACTCAGAATTGCAAAAAAAAAACTTGACTTCTGAAATGATTGTTTACAAGCAAAACTTCATCTTGCCTTTTTTTTCTTAGGCCTACTGAATGTGTTCGTTATCCTAATGGAGACTGACAGTCCCTTAGTCACTTCCTATTCCCTGGTTTATTAACCTCCTTCTGGCCTCTCCTGCCCTCCTGTCCAGACTTTGCCCCATAGTCAGCCATATCAGAGGCTCCTGCAATGACCTTAGAAAGCCCAGCTCCCCTGACATTCAGCTGTACTCACCTTGCTAATTCTCCACCCTGCAAAAGCCTCACCCCATCTGCTTCCTGTGCATTTCTTCTGAGCTGCCAGCTATTGCTGAAGAAATTCAGAAACTAGTGTTGACAGGCTCTTCTACAAATCTGTGCTGTTCAACCTCAACTCGACCCTCACTGTTGTTCAACAATTCCTTTAATCATCACTTATTGACTCACAGGAGAATTCAGCATTGTAGCTTTTCCTCAGGCCTCAGTTCAAGCCTAAGCACTTCATTCTTGGCAAATGGCGCCATTTGCTATTTAACTGAGAATATTGAGGCCCTAATTGTCTTTATCTCTTCTCCTTTACCCTCATTCCTTTGCTTTATTAGTCTCTCAGAGAAAGGAATTATCCCCTGCTTTGCCAAGGCTATTATTTCATGTATTTCCTTTCATGTCTTTTCTGTCACATTCCCTGAGGTCTTGCTGGTTTACCAGCATACCACTGGGTTTTGCTCTATGAATTATACCCCCCCCCCACACACACATACACACACACTCACACATACACGCGACAATTCTGTTTTATTTACCCTGGCTGCAGGTTTCTTTCCCTGTAGAAATGTGCAAGTCCTCCATGTTAAAAACCCAGTAACAAAATTTAACCACTAAACAATGACACTTCCCCCTGACATTGCTGTTGCCTCTCAAATGCTCATATGGTTCCAATTTACCTTTCTTTTAACTATCAACTTTCTGTAATATTTAATAGCCTAACCCTAGATAGAATCCACTTCCTCACCACCCATTAAATCTCTACAATCAATGCCCTCCTGTTGGCTGAAATTATTTTTTTCAAGGTCACATTAGACTGCCACATCAACTAAGTACATTTTGTTACCTGTAGGTCCTGTTCTTCTTCCTCTTTACCACACTCACTCATCACACTGGAAAACATTTCTCCTTCCTCAGGTACTAGGAGTCTCAGCCTGGGATTTAAGCCATGTACACATGTAAGTGCACGTGTCCATTTCACATGTACAATTAAGATATAGACTGGGATGTCTAAAGCAGGAGTGACCTAACACAGTTGCACACCAGATCTCACTAGATGATAGATTCCTGGGCTCACACTAGACCTCCTAAACCAGATGCTTCAGGGATTCTGACGTACAGAGAGTTTGGTGAGCAAAAATCCAGAGGCCTGCTAGGACAGGCCTGCCAATGGCCTAGCTGCATGAGAAAAATATCTCATTGTACGGTAACTAACCATTGTTTGGTGGAGGAAGGAAGCCTGCAACATAAATAAATATGTATTGAATAAATGCAATTATGAATATATGCCTTCATTGCTGGAGGGAAGGGATGATTTAATTTATAACCCTGTGTTTGTCACTCTGTTTTGTCTTCAGGCTCAGCTTCCATTAACTCATAGATGACAAGTTACCACCTCTAGATTTTTGGAAGAAGTACAGCCAGAATGCTCCTTAGCACAAGGATGGCGATACTTCGTCTCACATACTTTGGACATGTTATCAGGAGGGACCAGTCCCTGGAAAAGGATATCATGCTTGGTAAAGTAAAGGGTCAGAGAAAAAGAGGAAGACCCTCAACGAGATGGACTGACACGGTGGCTGCAGTAATGGGCTTAACAATAACAACAATTGTGAGGATGGCACAGGACAAGGCAGTGTTTCGTTTTATGTAGGGTTGCTATAAGTCAGAACTGACTCTACAGCACCTAACAACAACAGCAACAAAGAAGGAATGCTTATGTCCAGTCTATAGAAGGAGAGAGAGGGCTCCTTCCTACTTTGGATCAGAGTGTGTCTTTTTGCTTTGCAGGAGTCAGAAAATATGTCATAGCTTTGGCGCATCCACGACTCTTTGCACAGCAGCAGTGCCCGCAGCTCTGGCAGGACACCTAGCAACCAATCTGCCAAGGGTACCAAGTGCCAACTTCTTCAGCAGTAGTTGATGAGAGAACCAGTGGCTTTTGGAGCAACAGGAGATAGCACTGCTGATTGTAGTCCCCAACAGCAATGATGCTACCTTCACCTGGCTTAGTGGGTAAGAGAGGGTTTGCCAACTCAATAAACAGAAGAGAACTACAGAAGAAAAATGTCAGACAGCAGTTACAAACTGAGAGAAGGGAGCCCACAGAAGCTGCATGTTTTACAACATTGGAAGGAGTAGTGCTAGGGAACTACCGGTTTTTATTACTAATGGGATTACATTTTTAGCCACTGATTTGTACATTCAAAAGAAATACTTGACTTGAATAATATTATATATTCCTGTTTCTCTTAATATTGTTCTCACTACCCCCTTCCACTTTTTAATATTCTTTGCTGTTGTTTGGTGCCCTCCAGCCAATTTTGACTCATAGCAATCCAATGTGATAGAGTAGAACTGCTCCATAGGGTTTTCTTGGCTGTAGTCTTTCTTTATGGAAGCAGATCACCAGGTCTTTCTCCTGGGGAGCCACTGGATGGGTTGGAACTGCCAATCTTTCAGTTAGCAGCTGAGTGTTTAATCTTTGTGCCACCAGGGGTCCTTTAATCTTCTTTATCCTATCATTAAATGTAGGAATTCCCAAAATATTTCCATTGATATTATCTAATCCCACAGCTTCAACATAATCTCTAGTCATATGATACTCAATCCATAGCTTCCAATCCTGGCCTATCTCAAAGCTCCAGACTCATATTTGAAGTCAAATATGTTTGATTTGATGTCTCCACATACCAGGAATTCAATAAGTGCTAAAGTAAACTCATTATCTTCTGCCCCAAATCTCTTCTTTCTTACTTAATATATATTAAAAGCAACATTATTTCTCAATCATATATGCTTGAAATCTTCAGGTAATTTCCTCCCTCTATATCACAGCATTGAACACAGTCAATCACTTCCTCCTTGAAATTCTGTATTTTCTTTATTTGGCCTTGAAAAAAACAAACAAATAAGCAAACAAATGGAAACCCTCTCTTGGAGTTCTCCAACATTACTGGCCACTGCTTCTCAAATTCCTTTTTCACAAGTACAAAGTATTGGAGGGT
This sequence comes from Dugong dugon, assembly GCA_030035585.1. Taxonomy (NCBI): domain Eukaryota; kingdom Metazoa; phylum Chordata; class Mammalia; order Sirenia; family Dugongidae; genus Dugong; species Dugong dugon. Next base: position 42,075,851 of record CM057477.1, on the reverse strand, counting down.
TCCAGGGGACAGTCCTTGGTCCTTAGACCCCTTTTCTCTAACTGTATTCCTTGCAGAGGTAATCTCATTTAGTCTCAGTATTCTCTGTTCAGACTCTCAGTCAATAAAAACATAATTCCTCTGGTGTCTCCAGACAAAAACTTTGTAGTTATTTTGTACGACTATCTTTACCTCATTCGACATTCCATACACGATCATATTCTGTGGACTTTCACAATAAATCCAATGTCTCAGAAAAGACTGGAGAAACACCATGACTGGTAGCTTTTGGTATTGTGAGCAGTAGGAGACCCCTGGCATAGCAGATACAAAATGGGTAGAATCTCTTTTCCATTATCTTCTAGGACTCTTTAAATGAACTTACTCAAAATTCAGTCTTACCACTATTCATACAGTTCTTACCACTTCCACTCTAGCACCTTTGTCCAAATTACCGTCTTTTATTTTGACTCAGATTATTATTATTATTATTGCAATAACCTCCTAACTGGTCTTCCTGCTTCTTGTTTTCTAAATCTATTGTCCAAACACAGTCAGAATGATTCTTTTAAAACTTGTATCAGATTATGTCATTCCTCTCTTCACAACTCTCCTATAATTTCCATTTCACTTTAATCACTGGATCATGGAGACTGTTAGGTCATTTAGTGGATTTAGAAATGGTATTTGCCTTCCTACCAAACTTCACTGTTAATTTTTTTCTCATTTACACTGTTTCAAAAAAATGTAGGACCAACTGTACATCACATAGAAGATAGACTTTGCAATTCCTAGGATAAACAAGATGTTATTACTAATGATAAAAGTTTATAACCATAATAATAACTACACTAAGAATAATCATTTACTAAGCACTTTCTTCGTGTTTGGCTCCATACTAAATTTTTTATGTTCATTCTGTCATTTATTCCTCTCCAAAAAACATAATTTAGGTACCAAAAATGATCTTCCTTTAACAAAATAGCCAGGATTTGGCAACGGGTCCCAAACCTGGTTAGATGAATCTTGGATAACTTCATTCAAAGAGGCCTAGAAGATGATGGAAAAGTGACTGTACCTATTTTTTATTTGCCATGCCAGGGATCTCCTATAGCTAACAACACCAAAAGCTTCCAGTCATGGGGTTTCTTCAGTTTTTTCTGAGATGCTAGTTCTTTCATGTGTATCTGAGTAGGGAACCTGTGGAGGGAGAAAGATGTTTCATTTATACTTATTGTCATGGGTTGAGCCCCCCCCCAAAAAGTTATGTTGGTGCACTAACACCCAGTACCTATAATTTTAAACTCATTTGAAAATAGCATCTTGGCAAATATAATTAGTTAACATGAGGTCATACTGGAGTAGAGTGGGCCCTAATTCAGTATGACTGATGTCCTTATAAAAACAGGACAAGAGAGACAGAGACATGAGAGAAAGACAGCCATGCAATCACAGAGGCAGAGATTGAAGTTATGTTGCCACAAAACAAGGAACACCTGGGGTTACCAGAAGCTAGAAAGGGTAAGAAAGGATCATCCCCTAGAACCTTTGGAAAGGGCTCTGTTGGCCCTGGAAACAACTTGAATTCAGACTTCTAGCCTCCAGAACTGTGAGACAATACATTGCTTTGTTTTAAACCACATAATTTCTCATAATTTAATACAACAGTTCTAGGAAACTAGTACAGCTAGCTTAAAAGAGAAAAAAGAAAAACAAGCTCTGTTTTTTTCACCCAGGTCAATCTTCATGAAATAATGGAAAATAGGAACAATGTTCCAATTCATCAAATATTTACTCAGTGCTTTTTTTTTTTCTTTTTTGGTTAGCTGCCAATAAATTGGGCCCGACTCATGGCAACACCATGCACAACAGAATGAAGCACTGCCTGGTCCTGCACCATCCCATGAGTGGCTGCACACTGAACCACTGTAGTCCACAGAGTTTTCATTATCTGATTTTCAGAAATAGATCACCAGATCTTTTTTCCTAGTCAGTCTGGAAGTTCCACTGAAATCTGTTCAGCATCATAGCAACACAGAAGCTTCCACAGACAGATTGGCAGTGGCTGTGCATGAGGTTCATTGGCTAGGAATGGAACCTGGGTCTTCCACATGGAAGGTGAGAATTCTACCACTGAACCATCAATGTCCCTGATTTTGTGCCCAGTAGATACCAAACAACTGTTATGTATTAAACAGATTTTATACATGAAGAAACTGCCTTTTAAATACATTAACACATGTCAAAGATCACAAAGTAAAAAAGCAGCAGAATCAGAATACCTACCTGTATTTTCCAAATTTTTTTCCATTACAATTTATCACTATAACAGTATGAACAAAAATAAACCCACTTCACCTTATACATTACTTTCTATTTTTCATCTTTTTCCTCAACATTGTAATTGTTCTATACAAGGAATAATCCCCAAAAAACCTCCTTAACTTTAACAAAAAATTAATAGACATCCTACCAAAGACACCCCCTCTGTTCCTTTGCTTGTAAAACATCTTGTAATTCAGAGATTTTTTTTGACATTATTCACACTTTCACATATTCTTGTTCTTTATACACCCTAATAAGCCATCTTATCACTGGTCCTGTGTAACGTGCTTTATAAACAAAAGTTGAAAGTGTTTCCAGGAGGTTGCATTCCAAAATAAAACTGCTAGTTGACACTGATCGTGACTAACATCTGGCAACTTACAGATGGATCACAGCACTGTGGAACACTTAAATGAATTCTTCCATACTGATCTATCCATTAAATGATAACCACGACCTAATGCACAGTCATGATCAATACAAATGTATATAGTGGCTGTTAAACAGCTTCTCTAACCAAGGAGTGTAATCCTCCATTTTACAGATTTGAAGAGCCACTCAACTGAAAGCTGGATAAGGTCAAATACTATTGATCCAAGATTCAATGAAATCCCTTCTTTTCCTTTTCTCTCTTCTTATTTTTCTTGTGATCCAAGTATGGTTGCCTAAAAATACATTTTTCCAGCAGTTGCACTTACATACTGGTGGAAAGCAAATGGTCCTCAAAAAACATAACGGTTCACTGGCACTGAAATCAATAGTATTGTAAAACCTTGGAGGCATGAAAAGATTGAAAAATAAAAATATTAATGCCTTAGTTTCAAGAGCATATTTAAAAAGGAGAATTTAAGATATGCCCATTGCTAGCAGAAGGTAAGTAGTGTAAATGGAAAAGCTTCAAATAGAGGCACTCGTGTCAGACATAAGAATGACAGGGCCAATATGCATTACCAGGAAGCAAAAAGTCAGGACGTAAACCATTTGTTAATGGGAAGAATGTTTCAAGATGTAAACAATTTGTTCCTGGGAAAAACGTGTTCATGAGTGTAATCATGTATAATCAAACCACTGATGCCACTCACCTAAGTGGTAACTCACTCCCTCCTAGCCAAGTGGTCGATTTTTACATTTCAAAGGATTTCAAGCTAAAGCTAATATTTTCTACACAATAATTTTATGCAAATAATGTGTGCCTTCTACATTTTTTTGCCAACTGCTCCTTCCCCCGACACGATATTCTCACAAGCACCACTATGTCATTTTTTTTTTACATGTTGCTGTAAAAAAATTAGCATAAAGCATTGATGAAAATACCTCTGGGGGAAGGGAGCAGTTGGCAAACATAGAAGGCATGCATTATTTGTGTAAAAATACAGCAATCAATCATTAAACCCCTACATTTCTTTTGTTCTCTGTGTGTATAGACCCCTCTCTCCGCTTGATCAGTGGACTGCTTTGTATTTTTACTTACCACTTCCTAGCTTGAGCTTTATTATTCCTCAATAAAACTCCTTTTTTTTCACTCCTAACAGAATATGGCACATCCTTTGATATTTCTGGTGTCAGAAGCAGGACTTCAAAGGTGCATTATCTTTAATGATCCGCGGGGCATCCCGACATGGGTACAGTATCTGATAAGCTGCTTTGGGCTCTCTGCGTCTGTAATTCTTGGAAATCATTTAAGGTAAAAAACCTCTAGAATCCAAGCTCCACTCCCTTGCACTGATAGCTTTTCAAGTTTTATTGCGGATGTGTTTTGGTTCTTGCAAGTAAATTTTGTTTTTTGTTACTGTCTGTCAATGTTAGGATTGTGTGTCAACTTGGCTGGGCCATGATTCTCAATGGTTTGGCAGTTATGATGTATTTTGGCAGTCATATGATGATGTGATCACTTCCATGATGAGATTTGATATAATGTGATCACCTCCACGAGGGGATCTGCTGTGAGTAGCCAATCAGTTGAAAGGGAGTTTCCTTGAACATGTGGCCTGCATCAAATATAAGTGGACATTCTGGCAAGGCTTGTGGGCTTTTGCTCACTCTGGATCCTGTATCTGGCTCCTGTTTTACTGACCTCCAGTTCTTGGGACTTGAACTAGCAGCTCACCTGTGGTCTTGCTTGCCTATCTTGGGATTTATCAGTTTTCGCAGCCTGTGAGCAAGAGCCTTGCTCTCTGACTTGCTTATCTTGAGTTCACCAGCCCCTATAGCTAAGTGAATCAGAAAAAGCCTCCAGCTTGACCCATGGATTTGGGACATTCTAGCCTCTACAACAGCATGAGCCACTTCTTTTATATAAATCTCTCTATATATTTATACGCTTTACTGGTTTTGCTTCCCTATAGAACCCAGCCTAAGAAACTATCATTATAAAATGAGGAATGCCATGTCTAAAGGAGATCTGGAGCCATCTTCAGGGACTTCTGCTTGCTGCATGAACAAGCATTATGGTCCCTTATCATGCAGGTTCTAGTCTATCTCGCATAACCTCACTGGCAACAGTTTGGAAGATCAATGGCCACTTTGGGGTTCTTTTGATCTCTCTAAATTAACTTATGCATGTAAATTAGAGAATTGAGGCTCCTGGATTAAACAGACTCAGTGGGATGCCTATTTTGATTAGTATATTGAGAGCTCTAAAAGGCATCAAGACAGTAAAATTGCTTCCCTACAGGATACTATCTCTAAATTAACTAAGCAGAATAAACAACTACAATGTCAAATTTCAGCTCCCACGCTCCTGCTCCCCTGCTGGTTGCTACCTATTTATACCCATCTTTGCCTTCATACTTCTCTGGTAACACTTTATTTGAACTTCCATTTTTCCCTAAAAAACTAGCAAATAAACCTTTGCCTGAAATATCCTTTAAGATTCACCCTATAAGTAATGCTGAAGATTCCTGTCATATCACTTTCGCCCAGTGGACATGCTGAGAATTACGTAGCATTGCGAAAGATTTTCCTCAACTCCATGAGGGCTCCTACATATTTTTTGAAGAGTTTAAAATCCTGTTGAAGCCTACCAGCCTGGGCTCCCTGACTTATATCAGCTTGTTCACATGATTACTGGTCCAGGGGAAGCCCAATTATGACTAGAATAGACAGAATGAAAAGGGCTTAAGGATAATTTAGGCTTAAATATTAATAAAATGGCCACTGAGCTGTTGGAAGACTCTCGGGCCATGAATAAAAAATTGCTAGAGGCTATCCCAAAGGTCTTTCTTCCACTAATGATTGAATTAAAATTCACTCTGGTAAACAAAATAAAGATGAAAGTGTTTATGATTATCAAACTCATCTGCTCCAAAAGTTTTCTGAACACTGTGGTCTCACTTTTACTGCACCAGGTGCCTCCTGCTCTTTTAATGCTGTTTTCATAACTGGTCTTAGACCTGAGATCTCAGCCTTAGTAAAGCAACACTGATTAGACTGGGAGACAATTCCTATTGTCAAGCTAACCAATTTAGCTTAAAAACTTTCCAATATTCTTGAAGCCAAAAGAGTTTTCTAAGGCTAATAAATTAATGGCCCTTCAGTTGCAACAATTACAGCCTCCAGTCAAAAGAAAAATGCTAAACCTTCCAATGGCACAAAGACAGGTATCTGTCATTATTTAAAAAAAAAAACAAAAAACCTAGCCATTGAAACAATGAATGCTATAAGTTAAAATGTGCCCTGGTGGCACAGTGGTTAAGAGCTCAGCTGCTAACCTAAAAAGATTGGCAATTCAAATCCACCAACTGTTCCTTGGAAACACTATGGGGCAGCTCTACTCTGTCCTATAGGGTCACTATGAGTCAGAATCGACTGAACAGCAATGGGTTTGATGTTTTTGTTTAATAAGTTAAAAAATAAAAGGTTGACATAGTCCCCTCTGAAAAATATCCTACAATCTGATTCAGAATAAAGGGCTTTGGGAACAAAACAGGGGCATTTCCTGTCATGGCTTTTAATCCAGGAGAAACTACTGTATTAATGAAGGACTTCACCAATTATTAATTGACACTGGAACCACCCTGTCTGCTATTAATCCCACCTATTTAGAAAAGCCCCTATCCAGGCAGGAGTACTAAAACTTCAAAAGCAGTGGAGGTCACCGATTAGGAACAAATGTTGATTCATTCCCACCCTGCTCCAATATCTCTTTGTTCTATTAAAGATTTACACACTTGTTTTTGCTGAATCCTGATAACCTGTCAATCTATTGGGAAGAGACCTTCTATATAAATGGAATTACTATTTACAATTTAATGAAAACGGGAAAATATTATTGAGTCTGTCTGATTTTCCTAAGTCAACAAAGGTAGACTCTGAATTAGACAATATTCAGGAAGAAGAAACCATTTGCTATATGTAAGCGCTTGTCATGTCTCTCCAAAATTCAACTCAGCCTAGTCTTCTCCCTTCCAAAATATTTTTCCTAGTTCCTGAAACCTTATGGGCCACCATATCCACAGATGTAGGTCAAGTTTTGTCAGCTGAGTCTATTTAAATTCAAATAGATTTATCTAAACTTCTGCCCAAAATTTCCCAATATCCACTCAAATGAGAAGCAGAAGGACTAACTCCCATCACACAAAAGTCACTTTCTAGAAGTTTAATTGTCTCCCTTGTACCAGCCCTTGTAATACCCCCGTTCTTTCAGCTAAAAAAAACAGATAATAGAGACTAGAGGTTTGTCCAAAATTTGCGTGCAATCAACAGTATTGTTATTCCTAGATTCCCAGTAGTCCTCAAACCTCATTTATTACTTTCCAATGTCCCTTTCAGATGCAACTCATTTTACAATTGTGGATCTTTTGTTTGCCTTTTTCAGTATTCCTGTGCATTTTGAAAGTCAATATTTGTTCGCTTTTACCTGAGAAAATTAACAATTTACCCGGACTGTAATGTCCCAAGGATTTACTGAACGTCCCATCTATTTCTCTCAGATTCTACGTGGGGATTTGCAACCTTTACAGTTTACAAAGGAATCCACATTGCTGCAATACGCCAAAGATTTGCTAGTTTGCTCAACCTCCCAGCAGGCCTGCCTTGACAACAGCGTAGCTTTATTAAAACAATTGGCTGCTGGTGGACTTAAGATTTCCAAAGAAAAATTACAATTAGGTCAGCCTCCTGTTCAATATTTGGGGTACTTAATTTCTGCAGAAGGCATCTCTATTGGTCCTAAACAGAAAGAAGCTATTGCTGTCTTTCTTATACCTGAAACAAAGAAACAGCTATTGCTGTTTCTAGGACTCTGTGGCTATTATTGAACCTCGATTCTCAATTTTCATTTGTTAGCTCAACCATTATACAAATATTTAAAAGCCTGTGAGCCAGACTCATTCCAAATTGTACCAGAAGATTGAGTGGCTGTAGTTCAATTAAAAGAAGCTTTAATGAACACACTTGTTCTAGGTTTTCTTAATTACAACCTAGATTTTTCCTTATTTGTACATGAAGTATCTGGAAATGCCTTAGGTGTACTAACTCAAAAACATGGAGGACATCAAAGACCTATAGGTTATGGTAGCCTACAGCTTGACTCTATACAGGAGATACCCTCCTTGTTTTAAGGCTGTGACTGCTAGTGCCAAACTTGTGGAATCCACAGCAGACATGGTACTGAAAAACTTTTTAGATGTCTGTGTGCCCTATGCTGTGTCTGCTTTACTCAATTAATTCTGCCTTGACACAACATCTTTCTGCCAGCAGGCTCACCTCCTATTAAGTTCTTCTCCTGGCTTCATCTAACATTAGACTACATTCTGTGGTCTGTTTAAATCCAGCTACTCTTCTCCCCATAACTAATGAGAACAACTATCCTACACAATTGTCTAGACTTGACTGAGCAACTTTAAACCCCTTGGAAAGACTTAAAACTTTTAACTAATCCTGATTTAATTTTGTTTGTGTATGGTTCCTATTTAAAATCTAATCCTACTAGTCCTCACTATCAAGATGGGTACACTGTTATGACTTCTACTGAAGTCCTTGAAAGTCAGGCTCTCCCTGAATCCAATTCAGTCTAACAAGCTGAATTAATTGCCCTCATTAGAGCTTGTAGAATTGCTTCAGGAAAATCTGTTTATATTTTTATGGACAGTAGATATTATTTTGGAATTGTGCATGGTTTTAGCATGTTACGGAAACCAAGAGGATTTTTAGCCTCTTCTGGAAATGTCATTAAAAAAGGGAGCTTTAGTAGTGGACCTTCTAGATGTTGTATTAATTCTCTCTGAAATTGCTGGTCTAATAATACAAGCTCATCAACCAAAAGGAGTACCCCAAACTGAAGAAATTAGAAGAAATAATCTTACTGATAGGGCAGCCAAAGAAACTGCCTATAAAGTTATTTATGCACTTATGATAATTAAAGAAAGGGACTCCCCAAATTTGTCTATTAATAACTCCATCCTTCACGAATTAACTTTAGAAAAACTTTTAAAACACCAACAATTAGCCAAAACAGATGAAATTATGGCATAGAAAAAGGCAGGCTGTTACTAGGATCCTGCCACTAAATTGTGGACTGGACCTAATAAGAAAACTGTCTTACCCAGTTTCCTGTATGCTCCTATGATGTGAGGCTTATGTGAAGTTTCCCACATGGTACGCAATAAAATTATTGAAGCCTTTAAAAATATTGGTGGGGAATATTTTTTAAGAGTGCTGAACATATTGCCATCCATTTCCCTATTTGCTCTTGCTACAGTCCCAGAAAACACCTTAAAGTCCTTCCTGGACAATACTGTTTACCTTCCGAGCCCCTGTTTGAATGGTAGGTAGATTTTATTCAGCTGCCACTCTCAAATGTTTATAAATATGTATTAGTAATGATTTGTAGATTTTCAAATTTGGTAGAAGTCTTTGCCTGCCATCATGCTACTGCAGCCTTTGTAGCAAAGAAACTTCTTGAAAACATCATACCTACCTGGGGAGCACCAAAAACTCTTCGTAGTGATTGGGAAACTCATTTCACTGATCCATTTATCCCAGAACTGTGTTGAGTTTTTCCTGTTTTTCAAAGGGTACCTTGTTCCTATCACCCTCAGTATTCTGGTCTAGTAGAGAGAACTAATGGAATAATAAAGACTCAAACAGCAAAGCATTGTGAAATTTTAAATTTATCCTGGACTAAGGTCCTTCCCTGGGAGCCCTGGTGGCACAATGATTAAGAGCTATGGCTGCTAACCAAAAGGTCAGCAGTTTTAGTCCACAAGCCACTCCTTAGAAATCCTATGGGACAGTTCTACTCTGTCCTGTAGGGTCGCTATGAGTCAGAATTGACTTGACAGCAACAGGTGCAGGAATGTATTTTCCTTAGTTCTTTTACATCTGAGGTCCACACATTTGAATCTCACAAACTTACCCCCTAAGAAATAATTTCTTGGGAGACCCATGGTTCTTCCTTATGTTGCCTGCACCAACCCCAACATTGTTCAAACTGAATTACTGAAGTATTACTAGTCTTTAATCCAATATTCTAAATATACAATATCCTTCACAGGTTAGAGAAATCTTTGGTGAACAGAAACTAGATTCCTGAAGTCTGTCTAACATCACCCCAGGAGAATATGTATATTGGAAGAAACACCAAATAAAAGACTAATTAGAACTTCATTGGAAAAGAACATACTTAATCCTTCTCACCAACCCCTGCACAGATAAATTAGAGGGAATAAAATCTTGGATCCACTTTTCACAGTTAAAAAAGGCTAAGATTCCTCTTTGCACTAGTCAACCCACCAGAGAATTGAAGGTTACATTTAAACATCCCTGTGGCCAGAAGCGGATGACATCTGAGGCAGACGACTGACCCAAGGCCCTGGACTGGGCCTGAAAATGCACCTCTTTATCTTTATATCTTTTTTACAGTCATGCCTCTACTAATGTTTTGCTAGATTGGGCAGACGCTGATGTTCACCATTTAAAAAGATTTTAATTGTTGGATATGTGGTGCCCTCCCAGCCTCAACTCAGTCTGGCCTTCCCTGGTGGGTCTCTCCACTGCAGCTATCTGATTGAGTTGCTCTTGACCTATGGATACAAGGACAATGGAGAAATTTTTCATTACCACAGGAAATCACTATTACTAAATTTTCTGTTGATAAATGGCCTCTCTTCAGATCTGAACAAAACCTAGGCCATAACTTTTAATCTTAACTCAACCCTTACTTTACTAAATAAAGTCACCCAAAAAGAGCTAGCTAAAGAATCTTCCAAACCCACAAGCAGCACTCTTCCTATTGTAGGTACATATCAACAACTGTGAGATGGATTCATCTGGGGTTAACTCCCCAACTGAGGAGGCTAAGTCAAGTTGTTCCCCTTTGCTGGGAACAATCTAACCACACCTACATGAACATCACAGCCATCATCAAAACTATGAGATTGCTTCCAGTATCTGAATGTGCATCAGTTATAACCTTACAAGCTACTGATTCGTTTGCCACTGACTGGTTACAATGCTTAGGCGAGTAGCCCCTAATGGCACCTTTTGGCTATGTGGAACCAACTTTGGCCCTGGCTCCCAACAGGCTGGACTGGAAGATGCGCTCTGGGCCTGAGCTGGACTCAAGGAAGTATTTTAACTGAACTCATTTACTGGCCAATGTACCCATATTAAGAGCTCGATGGTCTCGATCCGTGTTTCATTGGCTTGATCATTTAGTGGCAATATTCACACCTCAGGTAGGACTTGAAGATTTTATGGCACTTGTAGAAATATTAACTAAATATATACAAGCTGCCCTGAATGACAGTGCCTATGGGCTCTGCCATGGATTGAATTGTGTCCCCCCAAAAATGTGTGTATCAATTTGGCTAGGCCATGATTCCCAGTGTTGTGTGGTTGTCCTCTATTTTGTGATTGTAATTTTACATTAAACAGGATTAGAGTGGGATTGTAACATCACCCTTACCCAGGTCACATCCCTTATCCAATGTAAAGGGAGTTTTCCTGGGGTGTGGCCTGCACTACCTTTTATCTCTCAAGAGATAAAAGGAAAAGGAAGCAAGCAAAGAGTTGGGGACCTCTTACCACCCAGAAAGCAGTGCCAGGAGCAGAGCGCATCCTTTGGACCTGAGGTTCCTGAGCTGAGATGCTCCCAGACCAAGGGAAGGTTGATGACACAGACCTTCCTCCAGAGCTGACAGAGAAATTGTTCCCTTGGAGCTAACACCCTGAATTTGACTTGTAGCCTGCTGGACTGTGAGAGAATAAACTTCTCTTTGTTAAAGCCATCCACTTATGGTATTCCTGTTAGAGTAGCACTAGATGACTAAAACAAACTCCAAGAGATCAATACTGAAATAGCAATGATCAGAAAAGTAGCACACCAAAATAGAATGGCCCTTGACGTTTTCACTGCAGCCCGAGGTGGTACCTGTGCCATAATAAAATATGATTGCTGTGCTTACCTTTCTGACAACAGTGCTAATGTTACACTCTATGTTAATCATATGCAATGCATAGTATCTCATCTTAACTATCTTGTTTCTTCCTTAACTGATATTATAAGTAATTGTTTTTCCCCTTGGAGTGAATGGTAGAAAAAATTGGAATCTTTATGTTCCTCATCATTTCTACAATTGTAGTTATAAAATGCTGTTTTGCTTTAGTTCAACACATTTTATCCATTAAATGCTGTACTTCAAAATCATTTGACCCTTCACATAAAATCATGCTCGTCTCACAGGCTTTCACCAATGGTCGTGTTGTTTAATTACCTCCCTTTGTCTCTCTGGGTATGTTTCTTCTTAGCCTCTATCATTCTCTCCTGACTGAGAAATTTTCCTCGAATGTAGCCTCCTCTGTTAAGATGCTTCTCATAAAACTTACTCACCCTGAAGATGAGGCCTATTAGCTCAGTAAGGTGAAGAAAGTAATTTTTATTAACCAAAGCTCCTCAAGAAAACAGACAAAGTCCTTGCAGAAGAAGGGCTACTGTATTGTGGGTGACCAGCACCCCCCGGTGGAGGCTTGATCAAAAGAGGGAAATGTAAACAAAAAATTTCAAACTGGATATACTTGCATTACGCAGAAGAATGACGGGGCCAACATGCATCCCCAGGAAGCAAAAGATCAGGATGTAAACCATTTGTTCACAGGAAGAATGTGTCAAAATGCAAACATCTTGTTCCCAGAAAAATGTGTTCATTATTGCAATCACGTATAACAGAACCGGCGGGCGCCACTCTCATAGGCAGTAACTCACTCCCTTCTAGTCAAGTGGCCAACCTTTTCATTTCAAAGGACTTGAAGCTGAAGCTGATTTTATCTACAATCAGTTATAAACCCCCTACCTTTCCTTTGTTCTCTATGTATATAGATCCCTCTCTCAGCTTGAACGGCAGAGTGCTTTGTATTTTTACTTGGTGCTGCCCAGCTCAAGCTGTATTACTCCTCAATAAAACTCCTTTTCTCTCACTCCTAACAGAGTACAAGATTATCTTTTTTGACAGTAGTCCATACATCAGTTTAGACACACTACTTCTCAGGGTGTATCTGTGGGTATTGAAATAAAACAACATAAGGAGAGTGGTAGTGAAGTGTTTACCATTCTTCATTCGACTCTTTGATTTTTGACAGAATTTCAGGTTATTTCTTGAAAGTACTATTAGAACTTAGATGGAAAATTTTATATACATTTTCTATTTATTCTGTACCACTTTTTGGTGTCTACTGACACCTTCTTTTTATTGATACAGCTGAAATTTAAAAAAATTAATGTCAAATAAATTCAATTCTGTTTTACTTAATGCAATGATTTGTTTCCATCTTTGTAAAAATGTAATAAAATGTTTTCTGTGTGTGTAACAATGCATTTCTGGTCTTTGTCTGAATTTGAGTCTCAAATTCTTATGTACATGTCTCTATCTGGAGATAGAACTATTTGCTGCTGTATTTTTTATCTCACTGTCTCCAGGAAATAGTAAACAGAGAATTGTAAACATTACATGCTTGAAAAATTCTACCTGGCACAAATCAGTCACTAGGTGGCTAAATATTGTAAATGGAAACAACTGGCAAGAAGGAAAATCCTCTTTTTAGAATCCAGCAGCACATAAGAGCTCCATGTTAATGTGGAAACAAAAATTTGCTTTTGTATAGGTAGCTTTGATAATGTTTTAATATCAGCAATTATTCCTTCCCTTTTCACTCCTCTCTTTTGTTTTATTCACAACTACATTCATTTTGAATTGTGAACTTGTTTTGAGAGGGTTTTTCTTTTTTAAAAATCTTTACTCAAAGGAGAGTTGAAAAATAAAAGCTTAAGTATCAGGTTCCCTCTGCTTTTCCAGGAGATTTATTCTGCAGTTGGAAGTGGCCTTGGCATACTTAAAGTGAGAGAAGCATTCTTTTAATTATTTAAAAAAGTAAGACCATTCACATTTTGTTAAATCTGTCAAAGAAACTCCAATGTGGCCATCTCTTGCTATTAAGATGAAAGTGAGTTGGTTTTTATTTGTGTGTGTAGTTCTGTTTTTAATGAAAACAATTGAATATTCAGAAGGTCTTGAAAGTGGTATTTTTGTAAATCTAACTTCACTAATCATTTGTATAGTTGCTTCTTAGAAAATACAAATTGACAGTTTTTTAAGTGATTAAAATAATAGCAGAAAGTGACAAAAACTTTAGAATGAGGATAAAAGTACAAAAACAGCATTGAAAAGTGTATATGTTGCTACAGCTGCTCAAAAAAATGAATTTTAAGGAAATTATAAAACAAGATCTAAAAAAGATTTTCCTTTCGACAAAGCTGATTTAGCGATGTAACAAAAACACCCAGGTCTCCATCTCTCCTCCATAATTAAGGCCACTGCTCCCATTTTTACACTTGTGCAGCACTTAAGAACTTGCCTAGAATTTTCATATAAGCTTACTTCATTCTATTTTTGCCTGGACAGACAAAGAGGACATTATAATCATCATTTTACACACCAGAGCTTAATTCACTACAATTGAGGATTCATGCTGCTCACACCTTTAAGATACATACAAATCATTAAAATGCAGATTCTGATTTAGTATGCCTGGTAGGGCCTGAGAGTCTGCATTCCTAACAAGCTCCCAGGTAATATCAATAGTACCAGCCCAGGGACCTAGTTGGAGTGAAAAGGCTGGAGTACAAGCTGTAGGTAAGTTTTCACAGTTCAGCCACACAGCATAGTTATAGATGTATTTTTGCTTCACTGTATACATGTGGTTTCTCACCTTAGTAACAACCTTAAGCAATGTGGATACTGTTTTTTATTCCCCAGGCCTTGATCCAAAAGCAAGTACCTTCTGGACTGTTCTTCAGAGAAAATGTTGGCGGAACCATAGACTCTAAATTAATATCCCCTTTGAGTAATAGTGGAGCCCTGGTGGTGTAGTAAAGAGCTTGGCTGCTAACCAAAAGGTTGGCTGTTTGAATCCACCAGCCACTCCTTGGAAAACCTATGGGGCAGTTCTACTCTGTCCTACAGGGTCGCCATGAACTGGACTTGATGGCAATGGGTTTTTTGGTTGACTAATAGTATTCCCTGTTTGGTGTCCACCACAACTCTCTCTAAAACCAGATGGTTCCAAACTATTTATAAGCATCGAAACGTACTTTACTAAGTGGAAAAAAAAAAAAAGTGTGGAAACCTACATATACCACAGGCAAAAGTGAAATTTTAAGGAATAAAGGTATTCTAGAAATTAAAAATTAAAATACTTACTTATAAAAATCAATTAATCGGAACAAAAGAGCATTAGAGGGTTTCAATGCATAAACGATTTTGGAATACAATAGTTTAAGCGCTTTTTTTCCTTTTTCTTTTTTTTTTTAATACAACCCTAAAACCACATAAAACATTTAAATCTGAAATGTCAATTAAACTTCTACAGAATCCCTGAAGTATCTTCATAGAAGCTTGGAATTTTAAAGGTTAGTTTGAAACCACTTTTGTCAAATGAATCTGCCTGTTTAGACATTTGACATGGCCATCAATCTCTACAATATGCATTCTCTTCAAACTCCTAATGATAAACTCAACTCTCATCTGTTTTCTTCAGAGCTCTTCTAGATATCCCTTATACTGCCTCATATCTCTTCTCTTACATTTAAAACGGTCTTGATTTGTCTTTCCCATCAGTGTTTTATTTTTGGTCAGTCCTTTTGGATCCAAAAAGGTCAAGAGTTTTAAAATCCAACCTTATATCTAAGGCGATAATGTAACCTCTTCACAAGAAGCTGTCAAGACAAAGTGCAAAGGCAAAGATGATACATGGGGACCATAACAGTAATTGCATTGGATCTAGTTAGAGTAGATCAAGGACTATTTCTTTTTGGCAACTTTACCAGGCAGTTCTACTCTGTCCTATAGGGTTGCTATGAGTCAGAACTGACGGGAAGGCAATGGGGAGATTGGATCTAATTAGAGTAAATTAAGGACTGTTTTTCAAGAGAAGGAGAAGTTCTTGGAGAATAGTGAGTCAGATCACTTACCTATTCAAGGAATATACACTAAGCACCTCGAAAAAAACCAAACCCAAACCCGTTGCCGTTCACTCAGTTCCAACCCATGGCAACCTACTATGTACAAAAAAGAGTTAAGAAAGAGAGAAAGACAGAAATAAAAAAAAAATAATACTTTTCCTATTTTATCTTTTTTTTTTTTTTTTTTTGGTCTGTGTGGGAAAGAAAGAAGGAAAGAAGGGAGGACGGGAGGGAGAAAGGGAGGGAGGGAAAGTAAGTTATGTTCTCTGCCACCAAGGAACTTGTAACCTCTCAGAGGAGAGAAGAAAATCACAAGGTATGACAAGGCAAAATGTGGTCAGCATTTCAGAAGAATTAAAAGAAAGAAATTCAGAAGAACTACTCAAACTGTCATAAAGAACTTTGCATTAAGACAGGTCTTGTGTAAAATTCAAAGGCTAAAGAGAAGTGTGGATAGACTTTCTATCAAAGAAGTGGAGAGAATAGCAAAATACAAACAGGAAAGTAAACGGTTCAAATGAGGATATAGGTGAAATCAGATTTTCTGAGTCAGAGGACTTTTTCAGGGCAATATTTGGGAGATAAACCATGCAAGATGAATTGTTAGCGAATCTATATGTGTTTTCCTGGTAAAGATAAGTGTACATTGTCTTCTCTAAGAGAGATTAGCCATAATTGCCCAAGTGAATGAATCAATTTATCAATTAATTCTTTAAGTAATTCAACTCAGCAGAATCAATCACAAATCCTTTACAGTCAACCTCAGGCTCTTCATAGGAGGCAGATAAGAAATACAGTTGCATGTATTTAACCATATGTGTTAAAACTCCTAATTGCTAAATTGCACGCAAAGTAATTTAGCAGATTTCATATAGTTATACTCACATAGAAATTTTAAAAAATCTCTCATATCTCTCATTATATTATATGGTAGAAAGTGGTCATATATGCTTTTAAAATAGTTACATTCATGCTTCTCCATTGTACAATTACAAACTATTATTTTTAAAATAGTAATAAGTAGATATGGAAGACCATTATTTTCAGGATGTACATTTATGTTTAAGAATGTTTATTAGAACTGAATTAATTTTATAAGCTATTACAAAACTGTTGGCAACAGAATTTCAAACATTGGTATAAAAATTAATTATGCAAGAAAATAAAAGGAGAACTCTATCTCCTTTAACACAAAATAAGTGTGATTCGTTATGAGTTACTTTCATCTTCAACCTCACCATTAGATATTCGTTTCAGAGCATTTGTTAATTTGCTGTTTTTCACATGAGGACAAATAATCTCTCGTAAGATGATTTATAGCTAGAAGTCCCTAAAATGTTAACATAAAAAGATGCCATATTCATTTTTCAATTTTATCTTAAATATTACCAACCTTGTTATTTGTTTGTTTATTTGTTTTTCCCCAGTAAAGCTTCCCTCCCCGTTGCTGTCTGGTAAACATTTTTTTTTCTTCTGTACTCATTTAAACATAGTCTTAAGTTTCAGGCAAATCATGATTAAATGGTGATTTCATACTATTCTGGCTTCTTTTTTGATACTTTCAAATATAATTACATATAATCTCATCAGACTAAAATCAAATATTAAAAGGAAAACAGTTGATACTGAGTGATTTAATTTCACTTTTTCATTGTAAAATTGACTATATTTTTGATGCTTAACATTTTAAAAAGCACAAAAAAACCCACATTCTTTATTGTATCTTTTTTTTTTTTGTCTGAAAGACATTTGGGACATGCGGATGGTTGCTTAGTTTGAAGGAATGTCAGCATTCCACAAGGGCTGTTGATATTCTTCATTAGCTATAACATAGTTAAAATATAGCACCTGCAATAAATCAAAGTATTGGAAGATTGCATTAAAACTTATGACAGTTGCAGAGTTTGGTGTGTTTCAGTTGTTTTTTTCCTCCCCAGTGTTCTAGGGTCATCACTCATAATAGTGGAAACTATAGCATAAAGGGGAAAAAAAATTGGAATCTTCCTAAAAATAAAATAGAAAGCCCTCAGGAGCCCTTTCAGAACAACAATAAAAAGTATTGCTAGCTGTAAAATTTGTAAGCAGGTTCCATCCTGTCAGCACAGAAACAATGAAGATGAATTACATTCTAGGAGAAACATTGAGACTGTCTGGTAACTTAGTGGCAAATCTACTACAGTGAGGACAAAGCACAACTATTTCTTCAGTGTCTTGAGTTGAAGGTGTCAGAACAGAAAGGTTACGAATTAAATGGAAACAAAGGAGCCTCTTTAGAAATTATCTCTTCAACCTCTCAGTTCACTCGTTTGGGCATTGTTCGGGCTATTCAGTTTTCAGAATCTCTGTATTAGCCTCTGAGCTCATCAAGCCTAGTATAAAATTACATGTGTTAAAGTATAAACATATATACTTTTAATACAATATGAGTTAGTGTGATGGCAGCTATTTAGATCTCTTCCAAATATCTCTAAATGTGATGGAAAACAATTTTGAGGTTTGGGTTGGGTAGGCCAAGGTGCTTTTGTCTCAAGGAAAGGACATTTGGTCTATGCGGGAGATGTTGGCAGCTGGTATGAAATGTTGGGGAGGATCCCACCCACAGAGCCCTGCAGTGCAGACTTACTACATAGAGCCTTGTCTGCAGAAGAACTAAGAGTCCCGTTTTGCATATGTCCTTGGATATTAGTGTAGTAGCTGAAAAGACGTGTGGCTAAATGAGAAATATGTGGCTAGAGGTTGTTTTGTAGAAGTTGATGCCCACGTTGATGGTAGGTTATAAGTTTAATAACAAACGTTCTATATACTAAATCAAGGTCAGCATATGCAAAATGACTCTCACACCTGCAGCAGAAATGGGGAGAGTGTTTATTAAACCTTAACTGTGACTCTCAAAGGACATTTTGGTGTGCAATATGCCTACCCTCCACTTGATTTTTAATTTAAATTTAAAACTCAGAGGTTTTCTTATGTGTTTAAGAATATTAATTTAAAAAGACATTGAATAATTTGAGCAACTATTTACAGAGTTTTTATTTGAAAATATTTGAAAGTTGCAGTCTTTTTATGGGGACATTCAAATTTTCTACCTATAAGTAATGAATGTGGCTTAAGTCAATTGTACATTAAAAATTGAAGGTAATATTAGGTTCTCTAAAAATTACTGAAAATTGCCATAATTCATGTTACAGAGTCTCAGTAATTGATTGCATTAAAGCAGTAGTGGAATTCAAGGTGAATGGAAATAAATGTTAAATGAAGGCTCTTTTTAACTTCATCGATATCTTTCTAATACATCTTTTTTTTTTTTTTTTCCGAGTTGGAGGGGCAACTAACCGGAATCAAATCTCAAATAATTACCTGGCACTAGATACCGTATTTGTTTGAGTACTTAACAATCACTAAAGCCCTGGATTCTACCAGCTGAGTTAATTTTTGATGGGACACCATTAAGAACAATAGGTCACTGAGAACAAATGAAGTGGGGCTACAGCTGTGTTTCGTCAAGTGCTCTCATCTATCCCAGCCTTGGAGGGCTGATGAGGTAATCTGCATAATAATATGGCCCTAGCGTGTTTCTATTAAGTCAAGGGGCATTGATTATGCGCAAAGGCACCACTGGCAGCTATTAAGCAGACTGGATCTACAGACCCACAATGACTTTACTCATCCAATGGGAAGAGTTGTGCACTAATCTTATAATTGTACCCCTTTGCTCCTCCGCTCAGTTCAAATTTTGTCTGTTGGCAGTAAAATAAGTATCATTCCAAGTATAATCCTATTTCAATGAGTTAAAATGCACTGCTCTAATTATCTGTATATGCTATGTGGATTAAATGTGTGTAAATAATTATTAATTCAAATTAATGATTTTAATGCAAATATAAGCCAAACAATACAGTGATAGTATTCATGTGGAGGTATAAATAGGGAAAATGTGATTTAATTAGGTAGCAATAAATGCATTAGTCTTTTATGTTATTGCATTATCAGAAGAGGATTTTCTTCTTTTTAAGTAAGTCACTCATTTGATATCTTCAGTGTCAGAAAACCCCAGGGATGATGAGATTGCAAACTTGAGTTCTTGGAATAAATATAAAGGGATATATTTCTGCATGTTTGCTATGCTAAATAAAGGATACACACACACACACAGATACAAAATCATGTAAATTCAAGTTATCAACTGATACCAGGACATACATCTTAATGAAAAATAAGTTTCAACTTTTAAATGATTCAAGATACTGGATTTTTTTTTTTTTTAATTATAAGATAACTTATTTAAAAAATGTGTAGGTTTCTGTGCAGGCAAAACAACTGCCTTCATTAGTGTACGAGCAGCTATTCAAAATTCCTGACTTAGCTGGCTAATGTCATACCATCTCTTGTCTTATGTTAAAATCAACATTTTTAAATTTCGAAGAGAAAAAAATCTCAAAATTTTGCAATATCAGATTTTTTAAATTGATAGTAACATGTTTATTTAATAAGGAAAAGTTTCTTTTTAACCTCTCTGGTCAGGATTTTGTATTTATTATCTTACTCTAATATCATTATAGAAAAATTTAACACACACACATACACACTCCTACACACACATACACCTACTCTTTTACGGGAATTGCTAAAGCACTAAATGCCAAAAAACAAATCAAACCAGTTGCCATCTAGTTGATTCTGACTCCTGATGACCCCATGTATTACAGGGTAGAATTGCTCCATATAGTTTTATTGGCTGTAATCTTTACAGAAGCAGATCACTAGGTCTTTCTTCCATGGCTCCACTGGATGGGTTTGACCTGCCAACCTTTAGCTTAGTAGTTAATGGCAAAGAGTTTGTACCACCCAGGGACCCTAAATGCCATTAGAATACAATTTAAATGTGATGTGCATTTAGTATTATCTCTTAGTACAATCTCTCAGGAGCCCTGGTGGTGAAGGGGTTAAGTGCTTGGTTGCTAACCAAAAGGTCAGCAGTTCGAAACCACCAGTCACTCCTTAGAAATTCTATGGGGCAATTCTACTATGTCGATTAGACAGCAATGGATTTGGGTTTTTCTCAGTACAATGTAAGGCAATCAAAGTTTTAAAATGGGTAGACTGTCTCTGTGTTTTAGAAACTAGTCATATATTCTAAAATCTATGAGAAGTTTAAACAAAGTCTACCAATTTCAAAATGTTTTTTTCCTTTCTAAAACTTATTTACTCATAATAAAAATCTTTTAGCCAAAATAGTTTTTCATATACTACTCCTGTGTGAGGGCTACATTTCCCACAATAATTAGAATTTCCAGTTTAAACATTAGTTAAATATGGACTCTACACTCAGGGAGCTACCCTTGAAGTCATTATTACTGGAAGAACCTAACATTACACATATCTGAACTGGGACCCTAGGAGTGAAAATCATTGATGAGACTGTATGATTGTGAAGGACTCTCCATTGTAAAGGTCTCCATCCATGAAGGTGTCCTTCTGGACATTTTCTTGGTGTAAGATAAAATACTCTCCTATTAAGTTCCCAGAGCTGAGGGATGTGTATATGGGTGTTTCTTTTCCTTTCTCTCTGTTCCTCTTTCTCTTGCTGTGCTGCAGTGTATTTGGTCATGAGTCTGTCTGTGGCTAAAGGGTGTGTGCATATGTGTGTGTATTTTTGCATGTCTGTATGCATTTGTGGTATGTGTGTTGTACATGCATGTGTGTGCAAGATGATCAGCTGAGGCAGAACTGTAGTAAAATGATCACTGTATCAGGTTCTAATTCTAGTCTTGTGCTATCAGCAACATTTTAGACAAGTCACATATTTTATCTAGGCTGCATCTTCTTTCATCTATAAAGGGAGATGATTGGATAAAATTCTTATTTTTTGTGATGCTCTGTGTGACTAAACAAACATCTTTTAGATTGATTTTATCTTCATCTTATAAGATTTTTTAATTTTTTTCCATTGGCAAAATTAAAAATACAGTAGGTTTGTTTTCATCTTTTAAAGTCTTGGGCATAAAGGGATCAAGATTTTCCACTAGAATATCCAGCTCAAGTATTAGCCAGAAATCATTTGAAACTATATGTATCAGGTTCAATGGAAGATAAAAAGGCAAACCATGAAATTATAATAAAGAATATTATAAAATAAAAGTTTGATATTAAAATAATACTTTTTTTGGTTTACCATGGAAGACATATCTTTAAAACCAATGGGAAAATTATGAAGAAGACTATTTCAAGCTCTTCTTGCTTATTTCATAGATTCAAGACCACCTCCACAGTATGTTCTGTCATGAAAATATGTAAAATCCAGATGGCAGGGATCAATTTTTACTGAGTTTTATATGAAAAAATGCACATAAATATGAGTGACTATATTTGTACATGTGAACATATTAGCTATGCATAATGTCTGCCTTTCCCCATGTCTTCACGTGTATATTTCCATGAACACACATTAAGGTTTGGCATAATGATGTGGGGTCTATTACTTTTACTGATTCTATAGCAACAAAGTCTATTTTCTCATTTCTTTTTTACTTTTGTGTTTATTTTATATAAAAGTGTATACACAAACACATATTCATACATTGGATTGAGTTTGATAAACTACCCTTGATTTGGTTGTCTACAAAGAGCTAGATGCCTTTAGACATGGATGTAAAGGGAGGTGATTGTTATTGTTGTTAGGTGCCATTGAGTAAAGGGACAAGGAAGTCCTACATATTCAATCATGATTAACTATATAATCCATCTAAAATGTTAGCAATTCCTTCCTCACTGGAACTTTTCATATTGACTGTAATTGGTAAATGTTTAAGACCTTTATACAGAAGAGAAGATGATTTCATTTGAACTGTCAGAAGTGTGATTGTATCCAGCAGTAAGTTTATTTATTTATTTATTTGGTCACTTTTGTAGAGCGAATTTACTCAGACTATCTGGGGCGATGATCAGGAATATCTCCTTTCTATGCACTGCTTTAAATTTCCTACTTTTCTGACAGCTAGAAATACATTACCAGTGTACATAGAAAACGGAATAAAATAGTGAAACTCCGCTACGGATTAAGGTAGGGGAAAAAATGGTCTCTATATAAGGGGGAAAAAAAACTGGAGATAGAAAATACCTAGATACTGATACATACTTCAAATATGAGTTGCAGATTGATTTTTGTGCATTTTCTGCAGAGTAGACGCAAAGATTATGCAGAAAAGAGGACAGAACATAATTGTACAATGGCCGATGTAAACACAGGAATGCAGGCTCTGATGCTAACAAATTTAAAACCAGGAAATGGCTCAGGAGGAATTTCTCACAAACTCTTCTATCCCCTTAAGTCTGTAGCTCTGCATTTCAGAAAGAATGAGTGCTTCCTCAGAAATGGCTTTTAGCATGGCTGCTCTTTTGAAGCATTGGCCTTTCCTATCTCATGAAAGGGAATGATACAAATGAACTTCATTTCTTTCTTTTTATACTGAGCATCAGGAAAAACAACAACAACAACAACCATAACCATTGCCATTAAGTTGATTCCGACTCATAGCAACCATATAGGAAGAGCAGAACTGCTCCACAGCATTTCCAAGGAGTAGCTGGTGGATTTGAACTGCTGACCTTTTGGTTAGCAGCCGAGCTCTTAATCACTATGCCACCAGGGCTCCATACTGAGCATAAAGCCTGTTGCCATCAAGTTGATTTCAACTCATAATGACCCTATACGACAGAACAGAACTGTCCTATATGGTTTCCAAGGAGAGGCTGGTGGATTTGAACCACCCATCTTTTGGTTAGCAACCAAACACTTAACCACTGCGCCATACTGAGCATAGTTGGGCTTGAAAAATAGCTCTCTTACATTTGTTTAGAACCTTTTTTCCTGCACTCTCTTTTCCAGCTCATCAAATGACAAAAATGAAGCCCCTTCAGCAGGCAGGGAACATAATGACAAGATTCCCTCTTAGAGAAATGTCATCTAATGGCTCTTGTAGTCCAAGTGAAATACCACCTCTGGAGAACACGGTCATCTGACAGTTATCCCTGAGTCATCTTAGTATATTTGTAACAGTTGTTTCTCTCCCTTAGACACTTGTCAATATGTGCAGATGATGTTTTAACTGGCACATTGTCACCAGCTACGTCAAATCAGGAAAAGTGGAGTAGCTGTGAAAAATCTGACTTCCAACCCAAGTAAGACTTAGAGTACTGGCAAGAGAAACAAACACAGATTTCTTCAGAATAGGTGTTATTTTTATTCTTTTAAACGTACAATCTAGGTCTAACTCATAAAACAAAGTTCTGTCAGTGACACTACTGCATTGATTGATAAACATTAGGTAAATTTACTGTCTTTCTTGCATCCTAGGAAGATATGATTGAGAAGAATTAGACTATTTAAGTGGAAAATTAGAGACAATTATCAATTTTATTATTTTTTAAGGCATATGGATGGCCAGTACATATTCTTTATATGCTACTTCAATTGGAAAATTACTTAGGACGTGATTTTTCTCTTTCCAGTAATACATTTTATTTATCTTTCTATCACTATTGCCAAGGAGCCCTGGTGATGCAACAGTTAAGCGCTCAGCTGCTAACCAAAAGGTTGGCAGTTCAAACCCACCCAGCCACTCCACAGGAGAAAAGACCTGGAAACCTGCTCCTGTAAATATTACAGCCAAGAAAACCCTATGGGGCAGTTCTACTCTGTCACACGGGGTCACTATGAGTCAGAATTGACTTGAAGGCACCCAACAACAACAACCTCCTCAGTGCCCAGTACCATGCTTGATATATAGTAATGGCCCAGTAAACGTTTATCGGATAAACGAATGATTGAGTATATAATATAAATTAGTAAAATTAAAATATAGAATTTATATAGTCATGTTTAAGTCACAAACTGGGTGGCTTAAAACAACAAAAATTTATTCCTTCACAGTTCACAAGACTAGAAGTCCCAAATGAAGATTTTGGCAGGGTTGGTTCCTTCTGCAGGCTCTGAGGAAGAATCTGTTCCAACTGTAATTCTTCTGGGGGTTGCCAGCAATTCTTGTCATTTCTTGACTTGCAGCTGCATCACTCTCTGTTGTTACATGGCCTTCTTCCCTGTGGGTCTGTGTCTTTTGCCTCTTCTTGGAAGAACCCCAGTCATTGGATTTAGGGCTCACTCTACTTGGTATAAATTCATCTTTACTTGATTATATCTGCACAGACCCTATTTCTGAATAAGATCGTATCTACAGGTACTAGGAGGGCATGAATTACGGGGGGGACACTATTCAACTTGACCCAGTGGGAGATTAACATGAAAGTATAATTCCCAATTTTAAAAATAACACTTTGTGAAATACTCTGTTTCAGAATAACTTAAACAAAACATGTAGAAAATGTTTTCTCTCCCAAATTATAACAACATTATGATTCAATAAATCAAAACAACGAGATTAGACAACAGGAAAGAAAATTTATTGCGTGTTTTCCTTGGGCTTCAGATTGAACCTAGATGATTTTTAATGTTGCTTCCAATTTCATAAAAATATTTTTCCTACTCAAGATATTATTTTTGTTGTCATAAAACTGACCTCTGCAGAAATAGAAATTTCCTGGTTATACTGTATTTTTACCAAAATAACGCACGTCTTCTATGTTTGTTTGCCAACTGTACCCTCCACCTGTGAGGTATTTTCATAAGGATCGTTATGCCAATTAATTTTTTTTACATGTTACTGGAAAAAAATTAGCATAGTGCCATTTATTAAGATACCTCTTGGCTGGGGGAGGGCAAAGTTGGCAAACAAACGTAGAAGACACACATTATTTGCATAAAAATACAGTAATCATTCTTTAATTCTATTTATATATCACCTGATGCCAGCAGATTATGTCCATGGAATTTGCATGTTACCTATATTTATTGACTAAAGAAGTCTTTCCTCAAGAATCTCTGGAATTTTTTCTTTTATCACAGTATCATTCAACTCATCCTAACTCAGATGATATTTTTTAATAACAATATCAACCTAAAATTCTTTCTCTCTGTTTTAAAACAGGGCTTCGAAACAGTTCATTCTGGTTTGAACCCCCGCTGAAAATTTGCATTTCCACTTCAGGTATACTGAATCAGAATCTACATTTTAACATGCTCCCCAGGTTATTCTCATGTATAATAAATTTCAAGAATCACTGCTCTACTAGTGGTTCTAGGAACTGGTTTCTAACCAGCAGCATTAGCATCACCTGGGAACTTGTTAGAAATGCAAATTCTCAGCAGGAGTTCGAACCAGAATGAAGCCCTGTTTTAAAATCTCATACTAGCATTTATTGTTTGTAAAATAAGCCAAGAAGTATGATATTTCTATTATTATCTTGACTATTTTTTTTTTATGTGTACTTATATCATTTACCTAATTAAATTGTGTGTTCTAGAGGAAAGTGGGAAATCCTGGTGGCATAGTAGTTCAGAGCTATGGGCTGCTAACCAGAAAAAAGGTCAGCAGTTCAAATCCACCAGATGCTCCTTGGAAACCCTGTGGGGCAGTTCTACTCTGTCCTATAGGGAAGTTACGAGTCAGAATTGACTTGACAGTGGCGGAAAGTGAAGGTGTTATGCTTTTAATAATTTCTAACAGAATATTGCATAGTTCTTATATTAAATGTGTAGAAAGCTCCTAGTAAGTGTCCAACAAATATAAACTCATTAAAAATAGTCGAAACTCAATAAATAATTGATTTCATTATAATTCAGTGTACCTGGAAAATGTAGGTAATTATATTAAATTAGCCCTGAAGAGCCCTGGCGGCACAGTGGTTAAAGCACTTGGCTGCTAACCGAAAGGTCAGTGGTTCGAATTCACCAATCACTCTGCGAGAGAATGATGTGGTAGTCTGATTCTGTAAAGATTCACATACAACCTTAGAAGCTCAATGGGGCAGTTCTACTCTATCCTATAGGGTCGGTATGAGTTGGAATTGACCTGATGGCAGTGAGTTTGGTTTGGTTAGCCCTGTTCATCTTGAGTTATTCTTACACTATATATAAAAACAGTACAAATCAGAACAGCCCATCATTATAATCTATCCCTTATTACATGACCATTAATTCCCAGCAATTTTCATCAACTATAGTTATGTTTAATAAGATTAAACACTAATCATGATTTTAATTTCTATTTTTGACACCACACATAGTATATATTGTTGTTGTTAGGTGCTGTTAAGTAAATTTTGACTCAAAGTGACCTCATGTGACAGAGTAGAGCTGCCCCATACAACAGAGTAGAACTGCCCCATAGTGTTTTCTTTATGGGAGCAGACCACAAGGGCTATCTCCTGTGGAGCCACTGGGTGGGTGAGAACTGCCAACATTTCGGTTAGCAGCCGAATGTTTAACTGTTGTGCCACCAGATGTTGCTTATCAACAGCATACAATAATATAAAAATAAGAACTATTACACATAATGTATAACAGTTCCTACTTTTTTATTCTGTTGTGCTGTTGATAAGCAACATTCCCCCTCCCCCAGAATCCTTTGTATGTCTACCCAAACCAAAGCAACACAAACAAATATTATATGGATCAAGCATCCATTTTGTTTTGTCTTCTCCTATACCTTTTTATTTTTCTAATGTGTCCATTCACTTCAAAAACATTTTCAAAAATAACTGATACATTGATTCATTTAAAAATATTACATGCAGAAAAAAATCAAAGTACTGATAAATGAAACAGAGCTAGTGCCACACAAGTACAGAATTGAGGCTGAAATATATAAAAGTCAAGAAAGAATTACTTAATATAAGCACATAATTAATAGCCTTTCCTTGTCAACCAAAACATTTCTTCATTCTAAATATGGTTTTGGAATTGCAGTTACAGCCTGAATCTTAAAACTCAAATGCCATTCTCCAAAAATACCACTTTTTAAAAACACTTTTGACATTAATTGCAATATAGCATCAAGACTGAAATGCTCTGGAGTTCAAAGATGGCTAATGAAAGGAAGGTTTCATGCAATCCAGTAGAAATGAAATACCATGGTATACATGGGGATCTGCAAGGTACATATAGACTCCTGGATGTTTGAGGGCAATGATAGTCGATGACCTGGAAAAGTAAGACAAATGGCTATTCATTAGGGGCTTTCATGCAATGCTCAAGAGTTTGGACTTTTTTACGATGGTAAGACTAAACCAATGAAAAATTTTTGAAGAGGATATAATAAAATTTGTGTTTTACAAACTCTTGGAACTCTGTGAAGCCTAGAAAGAATGGAAAAGTTATATTCAGTATATAATTCAAAAATGAAATATATTTTCCCAAAAGTTCCATGTAATCCTTAGAAGTTATCTTGAAATTCTACATCTCTTAAAAATGTTAATTGTGTCATCAAGATATAGGTGTATTTTTGAAACATGAATGGAACATTTAAATTAAGATTTGAAATAAGAAACTTAAATGACAAATTAAATGCTTAAAGGAAAAATACATAGAGAAAATATACAAAACGTTAGGTTAAAAAAGAAAGAAAATAATGAACTGCTTATTTTAAGGAAAACAATCAAAATTAGCTTTTCTAGAACAGATATTGAACACTTTCTGAATCTCTTTGTTCACACTGCTAAAGGAGTTAACATTTTAATGTGAACATTAAATTGAAAGTATATGTACTTGTCTTCCTTCCACTAATGGATGTATCCAGAATTATTTTTTTTCAGTATTTTCAACACAAATTTCAATCAAATATGTGCCCAAATTATTAAATATATGACCGAAGCAAATATTTAAGATAATCTTCCTTTTTCCTTCAATTGGTATGAGCTTGATCATTCCTTCTAGTGTTTAAATACTGATTTATATTGCTTGAGTTTACTAAAATCAGTGACACCTCTAATTTTATATGACATAAGAATGACATAAATCTGCCTGTTAAATTCCAGAAACAGTGTCTGGAAAAATAGCATTAAGTATTATGAATTTGTGTTCAAAACATAATGTGTTATGCATTTTTTTATTCGGTAAAATATACATGGCTGGAGAGAAAACATTAGACTAATTTAACTGCCACAATTGTACAATTAAGATTCCTCTTTGGTTTTTCTTGTTCAAGTATAACTAAGAAAGTTCAAAAAGATTTTCCTTTGGGTCGGGTGTGTTTAAAGAGTACTTGATAGTCTTTAGAGATGGCTGCATCTGCAGAGCATAAACGTGTCTTAATTACAGTTTTCTTAGGGTGAACATCTGTGCCCTTCTCTGCAACTATGTAGATACTTTGACGGTAATCTAAGAAGAATATGTGGTTAAATTTGTACACTGTACTTATTTGCTAATTCACTTTATTTAGTGTAAATCAGGAATATTTAAAGGTTTACCTCTATCACTTTCACATATCACTTTACATGTACACAATTTTGTCTTCTGTGATTGGTTTACAACATAAAATTAGAATCAAATCAGATTTTTAATTGGGATTTTGAGTTGGTAAGAAGGAAATGTAAGATCTCCATTTCTCCTTTCTTTAGTAAACTGCCAGTTTCTTTAGGTGGAAGACAGAGTTCCCTACATTCTTGTACTCTTTGATAATCTTTTTGGTTTTAAAATAATATGCAGTATACAAAAGTATAATGTGATTTATTTTATGAAAAAAAGAAAGTTATTTAATTTTATATGTCTTAATGTATAAAAGGGAGTCCTGATGGTGCAATGGTTAAGTGCTCGGCTCCTAACCGAAAGCTGGCAGTTTGAACCCACCAGTTGCTCCATAGGAGAAAAGAGCTAGGGATCTGCTCCCGTAAAGATTACAGCCTAGGAAACTTTATGGGGCATTTCTGCTCTGTCCTGTAGGGTCACTATGATTCAGAATCGACTCGATGGCACACAACAACAACAATTATATATAAAAAATAAAAACCCGTTGCCATTCCATCTATTCCAACTCTCAGCAATGCCACTCGTTACAGAGTAGAACTGCTCCATAGAGTTTTCTTGGCTGTAATTAATCTTTAAGGAAACAGATCAACAAGCCTTTCTTTCCTGGCGCTGCTGCGTGAGTTCAAACCACCAACCTTTAATTTAGTAGTTGAGAGCATGACGTTTGTACCACCCAAGGACATCCTTATTATATAAATAATTTTAAAATGAGTTAAAGAATATAATGAGTTGATTTAGTCATAGGACATAAACAGTTGGAAGGAAGAGTGGTTTTTTCTGAATTAGCAATTAAGTGAAGCATGGTATATGGTGGTGGGGGGGGGATGATCTAGAACAGAAATACTTTTCATAGAAAGACAGGGGACATGGGATGGCGTTCAGAAATTGTTGACAGAACAACCTCAGGACTGTCCATTCCTAATCCTTTGGGGGATAGCATTTTATTTGTAAAAATATTGGAAATGGACTTTCCCAAGAATGTAGTAGAAATACCTCCTCTGGAAACAATCTTTGTCACATATTGAGTTCAGAATTACACCAGTGAGAAGTGTAGCAAGGACACATTCGAAATTTTTGCTAAGTAGCTAACGGTTCTAAAAATCAAATACCCCTTGTCACTATTCCTTAATTTAAGAATTAGAATCAAGGTATTCAATTACAACTTTTGTACTTCTGGGCAAGGGTAAAATTCACAAAATAATATTTTGGTGCATTTATTGGAAAGTACAGAAGTGATAATGATACAGACTTAGTTGATTAAGGCCTAATGAGCTTTGGAGACAATCACAAATGCTCTTCTTTGATTATAAAACCCTCATTCCTGATGAGTTACGAATTTTTTTAAAGAAATACTGTGAGTTCAAAAACAGCATCAAAAGTAGTAAAATTATTCTCTATATTTAAGAAAATAATTCATAGATTTCTTTTTTCTAATACTTTTCAAAAAGTCAATTTTAAAGAGGCATTTCCCAGAAATAAGGTCAATCGCCACAAGGAAAGTGAGATTCTTAGGGCTCAGTGACTTTTCAGTTGATTTGTCAGTACAATATAATGTTGAGATTTGCTTGGATGTTGGTGAGGTCACACATTATTATTATTCAAACATGGATATAATTTACCAGAATATCAGCTTGGCTTTCTGTATACTCTACATGTATAGAAAAAAGTGTGTCTGTCTTTCAAAAGAGAGATTTTTGTTTCAATTAATTAAAATTGAGGCAGATAGCCTCAGAGCCCAGTCCTCCTAAGAGACCCTTGCTCTGGCTTTTCTTCCTACGCCGAGCAGAATAAGCTGCACATTCATCTAAAATTCTCCTTAACAGAAGGGGCCATAGATGGCCTAAACCAGTTTTAGCAGGTTTTCAACGCCATCTTGGCATTTTAAGTGACCTATTAGCGCATTAAGTGAAAGATACATATAAGCACCCTGCCTCTGGGTAGAGATTTAACATGCTAATAAAGGAAAATAGACCTTTTCCTCCAGCCCAGAGAATTGAACCCTTGTCTAGAGAAAATGCATAGTTATCCCCAAGCTCTGAGAACCTGCATAAAGATCAATCCTGAATATTCATGATGAATTTGCATTTCCTTGTCTGCTCTCTGTGAAAGCCCATCTCCCCAAGCTGCCTGCAAGCAGTCTTGGAGGCAGCAACCCTGATTGCTCCTTTCCTTGTGCAACAAAATAAAGGCATCTTTCTGATCTCCCACCTCAGCCTCTCGTTTATTGGCAGTAACAAGTCACACCGAGCAGAGCCTGGGGTTTCCACCCTGCAACAAAAGCATCGCCTTTTGTGACAGGGGTGTATATTGAGATACAAGGGTAAGTCAAAAAGTACTGCTACCAGGGTTCCAGTTCATACGTGCACGGGTTCATTCCAAACAAGATGTGCTTAAACATGTCTCTGTGGTCAGTGGATGGCTGCAGACCCGTTCTCTCAGTAATGCCCTTGTCTTAGTCTCATTAGGGCGCCTTCAAAAAAAAAAAGGATACTTTTTGTGCCGTGGAAAAAAAATGATTTTGAGGTCAGGGCTAATACCAAATTTTTGATAAAACTCAAGTGGACATTTTCACAAATAACTGGAGCTTTGCGACAAGTTTATGGGAATGCTGCACCATATACAACAATAGTTTTTAGATGGATCAAACATTTTAAGGAAGGTCAAGAAGACTTCAAAAATGAGCTAAGAGAGGGAAGGCTGCTCAGAAGGTTATGGTGACTATTTTAGGATCCCAAAGAAGTAGTCTTGATAGATTTTCTCTAAGGACACAGCACCATCATGGAGGCTTATTATGAAGAAGTTTTAAGAAAATTGAAAACTGCATTGGTGAGAAAAAAACCAGGAAATTTGCACCAAGGAATTTTTTTCTATCACAATAATGCACCTGTTCATTCTTTGAGGGTACCAAGGGCTGTTCTACAAGAATTTTGTAGAGAAACTTAACCACATCCTCCCTTCATCCCTGATCTTGCCCTTTCAGGCTTCTTTTTGTTCCCAAACTCACAAAACATTTTAAAAGAAACATGATTTGAGTCCCTAAAGGTTGCCAAAACTGCCATTTTGATGTGGTTTAAATCAAAGAGCAGAGAATTCTTCAGGATAGGATTAGAGAGATGGAACCACCATCTTCAGAAGTGTATAGACCTACATGGAGGATATGTGAAAAGACAATAGCTTCACATTTTGATATTTTTGTTTAATAAAGGTTTCTGTGATTTTGTAGCAATACTTTTTGACTTACCCTCGTATATTTTGTAATGTTGTTAGGGCAAGTTTTAAGTGTCTTCAAAATGATTTTCCCTTTTTTTAATCTAGTGACTACAACAAAATCCTTTAAAATGTTTTTTCTTGATTTTTTTAATCCTCCTGAAATAAAAATAGATATAACTTGAAACACCAACATATTAAAGTAGCTACTAATTTAATTTTATATTGATCAAATTTTTAGATTTCAGGCTAATAAAGGGTGGAAAATATAAAAAAGCTTCCAACTACCAAAAAACAAAAAAAGCAGAAACACACACACAGAAAAACACTACTTCTTGCTAATAATTAAAATCCTACTGCCATTACTTACAATTTTCCCTCAAAGGTGTATTTCAGAAGCCTGACTTTTTCTTTGTTTGTTTCCTCATACATCTTCTTGATGCACAGAAAGTTACAAGTAGTTTGCTTAAAATATCTGTGTTCTTCAGGCGTAAATGTAAGCCTTATTTGAATACCTCTTTCCCTGCATCTTCTCTCCTTAGGAAATATGAAGCCAGCCTACTTCTATCACACTCCAGAATACGTTATGTTCATTTATTTACCTGTTGACATTCCCCCAAAACATATGTATTGATTGCTTATTACGTGCAAAGTACTCTGTTATGTACACGAGAAAATAAAAAGATGAAAACACACAAATCCGTCCTCAAGTTGTGGTTTGTAAGCTAAGTCTTGTATGGAATTTAAGATACATAAATAACTATAGTACATGATAGAGAATGATAAATAACATAGAAGAGAAATCAATAAAGTGCTATTGGGCTTCTTGGTTTGGAGAGGTTGTATGAAACTAGGAAATCAGGGATGGTTTCAGAATACTAGCTGGGGCTTAAAGGGCATAAAGAATTTGGATGAGAAGAATAAGTGTGCTTAAAAAATTCCAGATAGAGAAACAGCATATAAAAAGAGATAAGAAGATTAGAAAGTGAAAAGTGTAGGAAATATGTCTAGAAATAATTCAAGGTGCCTAGAACCCAGGCTTGTTAAAGGGAAATAGTGGAAGCTAGATTGGAAAAGAGGTTAAAACTATAGCAAATCTCGATCATTAAGACTAAGCCAGTTAGGTTTTATTATGATAGCCAATGAATAGGGACTTACTTAAATATCAAGCAGAGAAATAACAGCATCGGAGCTGTGCTCTAGAAAGATTATCTGGCTGAAGTTAAACACCAGTTGGAGGAAGGAAATGACCATTGGCAAGAAAAGCCACTAAAGGGGTAATTACCAATATCTAGGTACAAGATGTCCCAGGCTCTATGTGTGGTAGCATCAGGACATGTTGAAGAGGTAGAATGTATAAAACATTATCAGTGATTGGATGTTAAGAACAAGGCAGAGAACAGACAGAGAGTCCTAGATGACTCTACTTTACCCTTGTACCCAGGAGATCTTGTGTAGTAGCTGGTGTCTGTTAGAGAGAGAGAGAGAGAGAGAAACACATATACACGTGAATTTAACCTGAATTACTTCTTCAGCACATGATGTAGTAGAAAGAGAACATCAAACAGAAATGGCCTTTAAACATTGCCTCTATCTATTTAGGAAACCCTAGTGGTGTAGTGGTTAAGAGTTTGGCTGCTAACCAAAAGGTTGGCAGGTCAAATCCACCAGATGCTCCTTGGAAACCCTATGGAGCAGTTCTACTCTGTCCTATAGGGTTGCTATGGGTTGGAATTGACTTGACGGCAATGGTTTTTTTGTTTGTTTTTTTTTTTTTTACGGTTATATCTATTTAAGAAGTCTCTTGGTGACACAAAAGGTTAAGTGTGTGACTATGAAAACCGTTGGCAATTCGAATCCACCCAGAGGCACCTTGGAAGAAAGTCCTGGTGATCTGCTTCTGAAAGATCATAGCCATAAAAACACTATGGAGTGCAGTTCTACTCTGATACATGTGAGGTTGTCAGAAGTCAGAATCATCTAGACAGCAACTGGTTTAATTTTTGGTTTTGTATCTATTTAAGAGCAGCACAGCCAAAGAAGCAGAAATAATTTGATCTATGTAAGGCTAAGGGGTATTATCTTAACAGATGGATGAAATTAATTATTAGATCTTGTCAAAGAAACGTTCTCAAAAAGTCAGCACTGTGTGAGTATGAATAATGCAGTAAGAGGCCTAACTTTCAGTTTTGGCTTCTGCCACTTCCTATTCATATGGGGAAATCACTTTACAACTCAATTAAAACAAACAAAACATAAATAATAATACCTGCTTATCTCATGGGGTTATTATGAGTTTCAAATAGTGCATTTATTAGTGCTTTGTATATAAGGAATGCAAATGTTATTATTATCTGCTGACCTTCCTGGATGGGTTTTATGTAAACAATGGTAGCAATTTCTAGGTTAATTGCTGCAAAGAGGCTTGCCAAAGACCTTTAAAGGGAGGCAGAGACTGTCATTAGCTACAAACATCACACAGGGCACTGTGATCAAGGCCTAGCGCAGACTAGATAATTTAGGTTAAAAAATGTGCATTCAGTTACAGGTTAGTAGATTTAGATTATATTACATTAAAAAAATTACTTTAAAATAATCCAACATTTCTTTCTTCCTTGCTACGTACTGTTAATAAGTGTTGTTGTTTCGGTAAGCTCTCTCCACTACAGGGAGGAAGGAATAAAAAGGAAACAGGGGACCTATGTGCATTTGACAGAATATGAAAAGGAGATTGAAAAAATGAGCATCAAGAAGGAACAAAGGTAATGGAATAAATACTACTTTTAGAAATTTGATTAGGGAATTCTACTTCACATAAGATTGCAGCTAAGAGGAAGCTGGGGAGAGTGGGAAGAGCAGTTTCCATCACTGAGCTTGGCACTTTACACATGTTATTTTATTCAATTTTCACAACAATTCTAGAAGATGGGCTTTTATCCTCATTTGTTAGATGAGGACACTGTAAATAATTTGCCTCAAATCACACAAGTAGCAAATGGCGGACAGGGTTCTAGTCAATTCTCTGTGGCTCTTGGGCTCAGGCATTTTCCATAATACTACTCGACCAAACTTCTGCCTTTCAAAACACACTCAGGTGGTTTTCCAGGAAGATCATAGCCTCACTGGCATTTCATCTTCTAAATCTAAACGTCTATATCTGTAGGGCTTATCTCTATAAAACAGGGCAACAAGATACATTTCTTCGATGAAGATATGTAAGCCAGAGGATTTTAGAGCTGAAAGGATGCTCACACATCATCACAGCTAATGTTCTCATTGAGGACAATTATGCCCTGAGAAATGAAATAATTGTTCCAAAAGCACTCAACAAATGGTCTTTCTGTACACTATGCTGCAGCTTTCCAAAGCATTGTTAATGTTAGATAAATAGATTCAAGCTTCTAAGTATTACTAAGATCTAAAGCCAATCAGGGATTAATAGAGTACTGTCTAATACATAACTAAGTGTTAAAACATATAACTTATCACTGAAAGATAACAGAAATGTCATTGCCAATAGCATGGTACATTAGCAAAAGTGGCCTGTATTTGCCAGAGGAGTCAGACTTCATTTTTGTGATTTCATATTATTATTCAGGTATTTATTGCTAAGTGATAGTCTTAACATGATCACCAAATTTCTGGAAGGAACCCTCACTACTACCTGGCATCATTACAACTCAATTTGCCCAGCAACCCTGGCGCTTTTAGTTAGTGCCTATCTCTGCATCGAACCAGAGGTTTTCTTGATATCAGCGTTTCCTTTTAATGGTCTCTTCTTAATGTCTCCCTTTATCCATTCCTAAAACTAGGTTATTGCTTTAGCCTACAGTTTGATCGACTTGACAAGAAAAACGGTGCAGTAAATGTGCCCTCCCTTTCTCTTTCATTATAGCTAATACCCATAGATTTTAATAGGAAACATCAGGACAAGTAACAGAAATGTGCTTCTTTGATTGCTGCTTAGTCAGTGGTAGAATATAGGATTTTAAAATGCATCTAGCAATACCTCTTACTGACTTGTAAGGTGAATATAGACATGCTAGAAAAGCCTTTATTAAACTGCACACAGAATTAAGAAAGTGCAGGTAACAAATTGAGAATAATTCATAACAATGGTTGTTTTTCTTGTCGTGAGGTGCCGCCAAGTCAGTTCCGGCTTATAGGGACCCTGTGTACTACAGAATGAAACACTGTCTGATCCTGCACCTTCCTCATGATTGTTGTTATGCTTAAGTCCACTGTTGCAGCCACTGTGTCAATCCATCTTGTTGAGGACCTTCCTCTTTTTGCTGACCCTCAGTGGAGTTAAGCATGAAATCTGATATAAATTAGTGCAGTATTTTAGGGTTTAAAACCCTTATTTAGGAGACAAGAATATATCTTAAGGAGACAAGAATATATCCCCCATCACTCTGTCATATGAATAGCAATAGTTGAGACTCCGTTAGGGTAAAAGTGTGGTGTGAGCTACTTTAAAAAGTCATGCTTCAGTTCTCTCTTGGAGTGTTGTGCACCTAATGAGAAACAGATGTTAAAGTCACACATGACCAAAAAATAAACAAATACAAAGCATCCTCAGAACTGACTTTTCATCAAGTTAGACAATTTAAAGTTTTTTATAGATTAGAATTATTCATGCACAAATGCAGAAAAAAGAAATCTATGCAGCCAAATTTACCACTAGCTAAAATCAAAAAACCCAAACCCGTTGCCATCGAGTCCATTCCAACTCATAGCGACCCTATAGGACAGAGTAGAACTGCCCCCATAGGGTTTCCAAGGAGTGGCTGGTGGATTCAAACTGCCGCCGACCTTTTGGTTAGAAGCCAAACACTTAACCACTTCAACACCAGGGCTCCACTAGCTAAAATAGAAGGAATAAAATCAGATTGAGTCAGAGAACCTAGTGCATTATTCCATATACTAGTAGAGTAGAGGGTCACTTACCACCCCTGCCTTAACCAATTCACCAGACAAAATGAGGCTAGCTGTTCGACTATCAACTGAAACCTCTCATGTGCTGAATGCTAAAGCTAAGTAAGCTATTCTTAATAAGCGCCTGTACTTCAGCTCTCTCCAACTACTATGGATTGAATAGGGATTTCCAAAAAGATATGTTGAAGTCCTAACCCCTGTAACCTGTGAACAAGTCTTTGTTTGGAAATAGGGTCATTGAAGATGTTCTCAGTTAACATGAGGTCATACCAGCATAGGGTGGCTCCTATTTCAATCTGAGTAGTGTCCTTGTACCCAAAACCCATTGCCTTTGAGTCAATGCCACACATAGCAAACCTATAGGACAGAGTAGAACTGCCCCATAGGGTTTCCAAGGCTGTAAATCTTTTCGGAAGCAGACTGCCACATCTTTCTCCCATGGTGGCTGTTGGGTTTGAACCACCGACCTTTCGGTTAGCAACCGAGTGCTTAACCACTGTGCTTCCAGGGCTCTTGGGTGTCCTTATAAAAGAGAAGAAAGAGTGAGAGAAAAACAGAGCGAAA
The DNA here is from genome assembly GCA_030035585.1 of Dugong dugon. Taxonomy (NCBI): domain Eukaryota; kingdom Metazoa; phylum Chordata; class Mammalia; order Sirenia; family Dugongidae; genus Dugong; species Dugong dugon. The sequence continues at coordinate 42,037,965 of CM057477.1, read as the reverse complement.
ACAATCATGCAACAACAGAATTATGCTGCAGAGGCAAGCCAAGGAGTGTCTGGGGCTTCCAGAAGCTGGGAGAGACAAGAAAGGACTTGCCCTAGAGCCTTCAGAGAGAGCACGTCACTGCCTACACCTCCTGAATTTGAACTCCTAGCCTCCAGAACTGTGAGAAAATAAACTTCTGTTCTTATAAGCCACCCAGTTGATGGTATTTTGTTAAGGCAAACTCAGGAAATGAATACACCAACTGAACTGCCTGCTTACCAAGAATTACTTTTGATTGTTCTCAAGCTTGGTCTTCATATTGTAATTACACTCTTTGCCATTATCTAATTTAATTAATATGATCTCTCTAGATCTCTCTATTGTAACTATTTATCTTGTAATTATGTGATTTAACGGAATATTTTATACACCATCAGAATGCATCAAAATCAAGTGTAAAATGGACAGCTTGTTCTTTAGGAAACCAAGGCGACTTCTCTAGAAAGACAAAATGAAGGTAACACACCAAAAAACCCACAAGAGTTGGATTACATGTTGGTTAAACGTGTGAAAGTTGGAGAAAAAGCCATGGAAATCTAGAAGGATCATGCATCAAAACTCTTTACATTTGTCCTTAAGTTCTAGATCCACTTTAAAGCTTACACAAATGTAAGAATAATAGTATGGTTAGGCAAAATAAAAAACGCAACTCGATTAAGGAGACTCACACCAAAAAATAGTCCTGGCCTTATATAAAGAAAGATTGGCAAATGCCTGTACATTTACATGTTTTAAATGAAAATGTTTTATTTCTGCTTTGGCCAACTTATTTAAATAATGAACCACATACATAACATTAGCTATGATGGTCTGTCCAGATAACTGTCAGGGCTAAAGAGATACAATTCTAGGCTGCTGCCCGTATGTGTAAGCATACCCTCTCCTGGGGTGGTTAGGTTGTAAATCTGCAATGTGACCCATGTAGTGAGTCACGTAGCTCCTGGAGAATAAAACTAGGTGGGGTAAGGCTTTCCTTGTCTTTCTACTACAGCACCAAGTTGGGGTATGCATAGAGTAGTCTCCATTCCACCCGGGAGGAACAGCTCACCATGGTACTGTTCCTGTTGTTTACTGTCTGCTTTCTGTGAGTAATTAAACGCCTTTCATTTACCAAAGCTTTGTGTCTCGTGTGTGGATCCATCAGACCAGATGGACGTAGTATCTGTAGAGGGGTTGATGCTGCTGGTTGGGGTCCTCATCCTAGTAGTCTTATGGCTGCTTGGGATCTAAGATCACCATTGAGACAACCTGCAAGTGCACCTCAACCATTATACTTAATTACAAAGAATTACAAATAGCTGTGCTGAAAATACTAGCAAGCAGTTTTAACCCAGATGCCTTCCACAGAATGTAAGAGGTGCAGAGCAGAAATTTTATTTTGCCATGGTCACCTTGTCATTTGTAGGCAATCACCATGACTGTGAAGAGAATATAATTGAGGCTGACTTGTTAGTTTTCTGTGCATGTGGACTAAAGTGGGACAGTCAATCTTGACATATTTAGTGGACACACCTTCTGTACAGCTCTTTGTGCAATGAACATGCTTTTTAGCCCAGTGGTTCTCTAATCCTAGAAGCATCAGAATCTCCTGGAGGCTTGTTAAAACCTAGACTGCATTGGCCCCGCCCTCTGAGTTTCCGATTCAAGACATCTAGGGTGGGGCTCTTGGATTTGCATTTCTAGCAAGTTCCCAGGTGATGCTGCTGCAGCTGGTCCAGGGACCGCTTTTTAAGAATCACTGTTTTAAGCATATTAAAAAAAAAATAATCAAGACATTTTTACTCTGGAGTAATTTGCAATCTAATAAGACAGACGTGCTGAAATCACACGTAAAAAAGCAAGGCATACACATAATTCAATATATAAATTAACTGATCGGTTGTCCACTGATGCATTCCAAGACCTGCTGGAGTTAATGACAGGAAAAGATTTTGGAAGAATTAGTGAGGACAGAAAATCCTCTTTTTTTACCCAACAATCAAGCAGGGTGATCGAGCACTTGTGTGCACAAGCAAATGTCGACTTCACGTGTGCTAAGACACATTTCAAAATCAAACTGATAAAATTATATCTGTGTAACATTTCTTAAAATTTGACTAAGCTGTTAAGCTTCTCATTAGCTACCTTGTCATGTCTATATGCCTATCATTCCTTCACCTTAGCATTCTTACCTGGTATTTCTTTTTCTCTTCTTAATATTGCCTTTTCTCACTCTATTTAGATAGAGTCATTACTACAGATGAGGTTTGTAAAGTCAACATTTAAATAATAGTGTCCACTGTGCTACAACCTGATCCTAAAGGTTCAATTCTGTACATTAATGTAATAGATTAAAACCTATCTGGAAAACATTTATCAAGGAAATTTAAATTGTGAGGGAGAAAGGAAAATCCATTCAAAGAGAGACTCCAGGTTACATTATTTCTTCCTCTTTCAGGACTGATTATAGAAATAACTTTTCTGGAAAGCCCTGAGGATGAAGAGGAGTACAAACTGTGTGCTTAAATGAAAACAGATTTAATCACATGATCTCTGCTGGAATTATTCCCGTTCAACATTTCGAAGATGTAATAATATTTTATACCATCTTGCCCGAGCCCTGGGTCTTGTGAGCAGTAATCCATCCTGAGTTCATTTTACAGTTGTTAGCTCCTTAACTGGAGATGGGTAGGTGCTTGCCTTTATCCACAGATATACTCTCTGTAAAATGGTACTTCTGAGGTCAGGACAATGAGTCACCTTTGTGTTTTTCTTTTAAACTATACATTTCACACTGACTCCATCAGTGGCCTGGAAAAAGGGTCGTGGGAGGAAGTATTTTTTCAGTGCTAAATGAGAACCAAGAAAACAATATAAGGCCCTACATTAAAGAACTATGATTCTACAATGCAACCACACCTTGCTTTGTAATGGGATGTGCACCTTTTAGAAGAACAGCTATTCTAAGTTTTAGGTACAAAATACACATAGGAAACTTACTCTGTGTATATGGCAAAAATAAATGGTAATGATCACAGCTCTAGGTCTTGTAAACAGAGTGGAAAACCAAACTCTGATAATACTTTCATTAAATACAAAAGAATCTATGTTAAAAATCAGTCTTCATGAGAATATTGCATAAACACTGTGCGTTCTGGATATTAATGTGATCACTGAATGCAATTATAGTATGGCATTAAAACCTAATTCATTTTGAATATCATGCTATCTAAAAGAGAAAAACATCACAATGCTTTACCCTACAGCACCATATTTGACAAGTATACTATTATAGATCTGTATTTATCAGATAAATAAGAAGATATTCACTCCCACCCACCCAACCCCCCGGGGCATACTATACACTTCAAAGAAGCCATGAGTTTTTATTTCTTCAGCTAGACTTAAGGACTCCTCGAGGTTAGGAAATGTCATTTTGCATCCTTATCTTTTTACTGTTCTTAAATAAAGATTTATTAAATGTTATTAAAGATACAAAATCTAGGAACACTGTTATTTTTGTTGGTTTTAGAAATTGCTTTAATTATATGTACATTAAACCAAATAAAACACCAAACAAACAAACCCGATGTGGTCAAGTCAATTCCAACTCATAGCAACCTTACAGGATAGAGTAGAACCGCCCCATGGAGCTCCCAAGGAGCACCTGGTGGATTCAAACTACTGACCTTTTGGTTAGCAGCCATAGCTCTTAACCACTGCACTACCAGGGCTCCATGTGTTAAAGTTTTACACACCTAAGAGGTTTAGGATTTTGTGTCTTGCATAGCCAAGGCAATATGTAAGGTTAGGATTTTTTGAAATCTAGCAAATAAGGGAGAAAATGTAGGTCATTCAATTCCATGAACTTGCACTTTGCTGCTGAATTGGGAAGATGACAAAAGTTCATCAGGCAAGTCACCTTCAAGCTGTCAATATATGACCCTTGCCTCAAGGGAAGCCATGCAGAAACAAGACACTTCGAATTTTTCCACTGTATAGGCAATCCCTACCTAATTGTTTAACAGCAAGGATTCCGGCAATCTGTACAGCAGATGTGACTACCTCGCTCAACACTTGCATAGGAAGAAAATAAGGGCAGAAGAGTCATATGCTGATGGTGAAGATGCATAGCGAAACTGCTGCATGAGCACAGAGAACACAGACCCTCTCCGGCCATCTGCCCCACCATGTGTGCTGCACATCACAAGAGGATGTGAGAAGGGGTGGACAGCTGAGTGCAACTTACAGACAAGTCTTTGAGAGTGGCAATATGATGGCTTTCAACAGCAATGTGATACTAGGTTATCATCGTTTTTATTAATACTGCAAGTGATACTACCGTTACTTAAAGGACAAAAGGTTGTGCATATTAGATACTTTTTTTAACAAATTAGTATCACGTTATCCCAGACTTTTCCTCACTGCATTGTGATGTTCTTTCTTGAGTGTCACGGAAAGTTGCATTTTCAGCTGAGATGCAGGAAACGCACACGGCAGTTTCTGGTGCTTGACACTCACTATGCATATACAGAAGAAACAAAGGTTGAGAAAGTTTGCTGCAGGATACCACAGACCAAGTTAATGGTTACAAAGTTCTGAGCCAAGGGGGTATCTACATTGCTGGATTACCTGGATTTTAGTATTAAAATCAAGAGAGCCTTGGTGATGCAATGGTTAAGCATTTGGCTGCTAACTGAAAGGTTGGCAGTTTGAACCCACCAGTGGCTCTGAGAGAGAAAAGACCTGGCGAGCTGCTCCCTAAGAAGCCCTATGGAGGAAGTTCTAGCCTGTCCTATAGGGTCACTATGAGTCGGAATAGACTCACTGGCACAAAAAACAACAACAATATTGAAATCAGGTCAGAACTCAGCATACCAGTGGATTCTGAGTGCTTTGAGAAGTGATTTCCCACTAGCTTGCCTGATCATCTCTATACCAATCTCTTTTCATCAACACCCTTATGAGGCTAGGTAGGGAGAGTGAGACTAATGTTTTAAAAAACTTTCAGTTTAATGGTTAGGTTCTCTGACCAGGTGTATCAGCATCATCTTGTTAGGTATGCTGCTTCTCAGGCCTCACTCAAGATCGGCTGAATCAAAAACTGGAGATGAGGCCCAGCCAGCTCTATTTTCACCAGCCCTCCAGATAATCACCATGCTAAACTGTGAGAACTACTGTACAGTTGAACACGTGTTAAATTGACAGTACAAATAGTGTGTGGCTGGACATTTCTTGTAGTAACATTTCATTAATATTTTAGCGTGGTTAAGATGTCATATTAACCTAATCCTTACTCTCAAAGCCAAAATGTTCATGGCACGAGAAATGCCGCTCCTAGCACACACACCTTGATTAATAAAGCTTTGTTGAGTGGTTTGAAGGATGGAAACATTTCCGTAACACGTAGGGAAGCAGCATGGAAAGGCAGGATTGGGTGATAGATGCAGCCAGACATTGCTGCCTTTAGGTGATGGCGGAACTGAGATGCCTCCCTAGAGAAGAGAGGGCTAGAGGGTGTGTAGGTGAGAGCAGGAACCAACTCGCTATGTGCTGTGTACCACAGTTATTAATTAGAATAGAATAAATCAAAATAACCAAAGAAAAAGCTTAATTTGTGTTTCTGAAAATCAACCTATTAATCTACCAAAAAAAAAAAAAAAAACCAAACCCATTGCCATCTAGTCGATTCCGACTCATAGTGATTCTATAGGACAGAGTAGAACTGCCCCATAGAGTTTCTGAGGAGCCCCTGTTGGATTTGAACTGCTGACCTTTTGGTTAGCAGACATAGCTCTTAACCACTATACCACCAGGGTTTCCTGTTAACCTACATTGAGCTGTAAAAATAAACCCTGTCTTCAAAAAAAAGAAAAAGGTTTCATGATCTACTTAGAACTATAAACAAACAAACAAAATGTTATGATATTTCTGAGATATATTTGTGCATGTTTGTATAAGCATCGTTGATGCAGGTAATCAGCTTTTCAGAGCTGTTTCTTAAAAAGTAGAAACTACTTTTGGCAAGTTTGATAAGAAAAAGCTTTTTGAAGGGTTCAGGATATTGACCTATGACTTAGAAAACAGACAAACAAACCCAAAAAACTGTTGCTTTCCAGGTAGACAAAGGAAAAAGATAAGTCAAGAGGGAATATACTTAGAATGTATATGGACCTAGTGGAATCAAAGTTCATATTCAAACCAATGAAGTATGTAGGGATTGAGGTCAGGGATTAATACACAGTACATAGAGAAAATGTATCATTTCTTTCAGAACAAATACAACAGGATATATATTTTACTGACTGACTTTTAGATAATAAACAATTTTATACCAGCTGTATAGATTTTAGGAAAATGCACACACACTGGGTTTTCTGTGTTATTGGACCTATGATAAGTAGCTTGCCGATATTGAAATAATAAGATAAACTTCAACTAGATACAATGACAGCATTGAGTCTGGAATTTCCGGACAAAAACTTGAAAACTCTTGTCCATTTCAATGTTATCTGAAGATATTGTATATTCCTCTCCTGTTTGAAGAATTTCAATAAACTGTGCATTGAAACACCTGTAAACAATCTGAAGAACTTAGGAAGTGATAAGCCATAAACAATTGGAACTTCCGTAGTGAAGTGACATTGTAATAAGTATAGCAGATGACACATATTGCAGCAGAAAAAAAGAGCTAGAAAGTGGATTTCGGTTGTTTAAAAAGATAAAATCACATTATCTTCCATGGTCTGTAAGATATGATCTTATCTGTTTTCCCTGGGGACCTAGAAGTATAACCCTGATTCAAGTGGAGAAATATTCATGTCAACCTTCTGTAAGAGAAATACAAAGAAATGTTTCTACCAGTATACACAATGCTTGCAAAACTATCCAGTTATCCCATCTTTAGCCCTGCAAAGAAAATAGAGAGCTGCTCAAGTTTTACTTCTTTGTAGAAGAGAGTATTACATTCTACATATAGGAATTTAAAGTACTTCTCCTTCTGAAGACTATCCACTTGGCAACACTCCGTCACTTAGGGACAGTGTTTTAATTCCCTAACTCTATCAGATCTTCAACTTGCTGTTCTTCTGGAGTCAAAGGTACTTTTTGAATTTACAAAGGATTAATATTCATTCTGGGAGGAGATAGAGCTTTGGCAATTGACAGTAAAGGAAACATACTGGACAAGTATTTGGAACATCTGTTTTATAGTGACACAAAATATTTGATTTGATTAAAATGTATGACTCTTCTCAAATAATAAGGGAAACTTCAACATATAAAAATGATCATATGTATTTTAACCAGCTACCATAGGAGTTAAAGATTACTCAAAAGAAGAGAATTTTCTTTTTTTGTCAGCCTTTGTAATGTTTTGTTTTGGTAATGAAATTAAATAAAATTGAGTTTTTATGATTTAAAGTAGTTTTCTCTTGGAAAAAAAAAAAAAAACCCCGTCCTAAATCAGCCTCGAAAGTATAACAGAAAGCTGTTAGAGGGCCATATCAGAAAAGATTAAGCATAAAGCCAGCCAATTAAGCAGTCAAATTCCTAGAAAAGAAAAGGAGTAAAAATTTAAGCAAGCCCTGTTCATGTGATTTTAATTATAAAGAAGTCTCTTGATTCTTTCATTTCTCCTTGAGAAAGATTTCAAACTGTACAGACCTCCCTGTAAGCATCTTATCTACTAGTAGTTTTAAAACTTTCAAACTCTCGTCCAGACTATGCTTTGAAACTGCAGAAAATTAGACAGGAGTTTTTAAGTTGTCTCTAAATGGCTATAATTAAACTGTCACTTAGAACTTTGCCATGTATACCAAGGGCGAATTCAATGTGATATGGGATGTATAAGAGTAGAATTATTAAAAGAAAAAAGAAATCCTGTGACTTGGCATAGACACTTGTGTAAAGGGTTCAGGTTAGGAACTCTAATAATTTCTTCTAAAAAGAAGTTGTTATATGAAGATCCGAAAGGGTTGGTGAATAGAGGAAAACTATTACAGCCTTTCCTTTTACAGCTATGCTTAAGCGTGAACTCTTACTCAGGAAATCTATTCATTGTTAAAGTTTTCATCTTCTAAACTCATTGTGAAAACAAATGTGCTTCTTGAAACTGACCCTCACTCACATTCAGTGGGTACAGATAGGCCAGTTTCTTTCAAGTGCATCTAACAAGAACAGGCCACCTAGCCCATGGGTAAGAAGAACAGCTGATGAGACCTAGAAGTAGGACGATATTAATGCCAAGAATGGCAGAAGAGATGGCTACTATTAAACAATACAGTTTCTAAGCTGAATTAAAAAAGTGTCCTCTTTGAGACAAGAAGGGAATTACCAATGGCTAGATTCTTAGCAACTTAAAATACTTAAAATGGAAGTAAAGCTATATGACATTTCTGTTGTACTAATTAAGATGGTGTTTGAGTGGTTTTATGAACCAACTCCTCATGATCATTTAGTCATTTAGTAAACTATTTCTTTTTACAGAAAAAATAAAAACTATTTTCAGAGATGAAATTAACATTTATTAGACAGTTACATTTCAAGAGTCCAGATCTGTGATTTTTTCTATTACTAAAAATAGTCTTCAACTATTATGTATAATAATTATATCCTTAATTATTTCCTATACGGCGAGAATATACCTTACATTTGAAAAACACAATATAGCTCACATTAAATGTTATCAGGCATTAAATTCTACTGATCACCCATTCAGCTTGTCAGAATAGAAGGAGAATTACATTCTGAGCATTTATCTTATAAGGAAAATGAGATGCAATAAAGACAAAAAATGGCCTGCCTCTAAAACAGTACTTCCCCAAAATGTAAGTAACAACAATCTTTTGACTCTGCTTCATTGCATTTTTAACCGTATAAAATTGGTTTAAAAGCTCTGTCTCCCTTTGCCTTTCTTCTAAGAAAATCTGAGTTCTTAGTATTTGTATCTCATTTGAAATGCTCAGAAACACTGTATTTCCTAGGTGGAGGTGCAATGTCAGTTTCAAGGATGCTACACATCAAAGTAAACTTGCTAATCGGTTCCAGTTGTTTTCTAGGAACTATGAAAGCTTCCTAGTTACTCCAGCAGCAATTCTGGAAGAAGCAAGTCTGCATCCAGCTAACAGCAGCAACAACAAAAAGACAGTGTCGCTATGGTTTTCAATATGAAGCAAACAACTTATACATCTTGCTTGTGCCAGTGTTTTGTTTATGCCCTAAAACCAGTCTTTTCATTTTCTGGAATTTCTAACAATCACTCCGATTTTCTGAATTCTCGTGTTGCCCCATATGCAACACTATATTAATATCACCGTGGAGAAGCAACTGTAAAAAGATTCTAAATAAAAATAATTAATACTAAATTTCCATAGCAAACTAATCTAACAGAGGAGGAATAAACAATTTAATGATGTAATGTTTACACTCAAACGTGTTAATTGATTATTTCTTTATGTCAGGCTGTTAATTCTTCATAGGTCATTAAAAAAAACACAAATCTGTTCCCTTTGAATTGATTCTGATTTATAGCGACTCTATAGGACACAGTAGAACTGCCACAGAGTTTCTAAGTAGTGGCTGGTGGATTCAAACTGCCAACCTTTTGGTTAGCAGCCAAGCTCTTAATCACTACACCACCAGGTGACCATTATTAAATATACCTGCTTGTTGTTTTCCCTAAATGTGTTTGTTTCTTGGTACTTACATTTCACTCAAAGAATCTATATTATATCACTGCACTCAAGTGGAAACACCTCTAATCAAAATATAAATACTAATTTTGCCAGTATGAAGCTTATAAAAAATGATTAACACATAAGTAATAAATTTTCTAATTGTTCATCCCAACTATGGACATTACGAATATTTGATCTTTAGTTTTAAATTATTTATATACTTCCTTTGATGACTAGTTACCTTATTTTAAAATGTCATAAAAACTAATGTTTACCTGTGTACATCTATTGAGTGCAAAGAGAGACAGATGGTTGAAACATATTTATTAGGTAAGTAAACATGAAGAATATACACATTGGGTTATCAGAAGGTAAAACACTAATAAATATAAATTGTATCCATACTGTAATTTTTCCTGACACCCTTTCTACCTCACCCCATGCTTAAAAACCATTAATCCAACTGTTAACTCATCAAATGCTTGTTTTCTCTGATCCATGCCAAAAAAATTAACCAGAGGGTATTTCTAATTATCTAAATAAGCTGTGGATGGATATTGTGCAAATGATTAATAAGACTTAAGATGATATGATCAGCAGTGTCTCAGAGCTTTTATCTTCTTTTTTCACTATATTTATAATTCAAATTAATAGCTTGTGGTAAAAAGGTTATGGATTTTTTAGAGGATTCTATGAGTTACATTACAGGAAGGCAGTCAGCTTTTATTGTAATAAGAGTTAAATGGGTCCAGTTATATTTTAATTCTAACAGTGGTTTCAAATATTGCCTGTCTGGTAGAGTTTAATAGAAACCAAAATCCGGTTTAGAACTCTGGGGAATCTCTGTCAATCTTGAGAGAAATCATGGAATGTGAAAGTTTTTGGTGGACACTTAAATGTGTTAAATGTAGCAAATGGAAGAATGTTAACAGCCATATTTTCTGTTTTGTTCTAAGAAACATATCTGGAAAGGAAAAGGGAGAAAAAGTACCTTTAACTAGAGTCAAAAATGTAGGTAATACATCAGTTTAACGGTCCATGAGAATCTTCTCTTACACATATACAATTTATATATGTTTGCAATGATGTTGCATAGTATCCATTAGTCTAAAACACAGCCTTCTGTCTGCACTGTTCAAGAACAAATACAACACCATTATAAATTTTTCTCTTAACATTATAACTCACTACTATTTTATGAAAGTGACATTAAATCTTCCATCTCAATAGCAAATCTTGTGAAATGAATTCCTCTTTCCATTACTGAAGGTTGGTTTTTGGTAGACTTTTTGTAAGTCAGATATTGCCTTTAAATTGTTTTTGCTTCTCTCACTCCTACTCTACAATATGCTGCGTAAGGCCTCAACTGTTATAAAAAGAAATGCCTTAGTTTACATTGATCAATTGATAAATTAAGTTTTGCTGTTACTGTTGTTAAGTGCCATCCAGTAGGCTCTGACTCATAGCGACCCTACGTATAACAGAACAAAACTTTGCATGCTGGTGCTCCATCCTCACAACAGTAGGTATATTTGAGCCTATTGTTGCAGCCAGCATGTCAGTCCGTCTCAGTGAGGGTCTTCCTCTTTTTTGCTGACCCTCTACTTTCCCAAGCATGACGTTTTTCTCCAGGAATTTGTCCCTCCTGATGACATGTCCAAAGTAAGTGAGACGAAGTCTTGTCATCATTGCTTGTAAGGAGCATTCTGGTTGTACTTCTTCTACAACTGATTTGTTCATTCTTATGGGCAGTCCATGGTATATTCAATATTCTTTACCAACACCACAATTCAAATGCACTGATTTTTCTTCGGTCTCTTTTTTCCTTGTCCAGCTTTCACATGCATGTGAAGAGGTTGAAAACACCAGGGCTTGGGTCAGGTGCACCTTAGTCATCCAAGTGACTGCTTTGCTTTTTAACACTTTCAATAGGTCTTTTGCAGCAGACTTTCTCAATGTAATACATTGTTTGATTTCTTGACTGCTCCTTCCATGGGCTTTGAAAGTTTAAGTGACATGAATGTTTTACACAATCAGGGAATACAACCCACTGCCGTTGAGTTGATTCAGACTCAATGACACTATAGGACAGAGTAGAACTGCCCTATAGGATTTCCAAGACTATAATCTTTATGGGGGGTGGGGCCCTGGTGGCACAGTGGTCAAGAGCTCAGCTTCTAACCAAAAGTCATCAGTTCAAATCCACAAGCTGCTCCTTAGAAACCCTTTGGGGCAATTCTACTCTGTCCAATAGGGTCACTGTGAGTTGGAATCGACTTGATTCCACACCTGCTCCTTGGAAACTCCATGGAGCAAGTTCTGCTCTGTCCTATAGGGTCGGTGTAAGTTGGAATAGACTCAATGGCAATGGGTTTGGTTTGGTTTGGGTTAATCTTTACAGAAGCTGACTACCACATCTTTCTCCTGTGGAGCCGCTGGTGGGTTCTAACCACCGACCTTTCAGTTAGCAGCTGAGCATTTAACTCCTCTTTATACAGCATAGCCTTACTAATAGTAGTAAACTTACCTGTAATTATTTATTAATCAGATAATTTGTTATAAACTAATTACACTACTACCATGCAAAAAGATACCACAAATTATGATATTGTAAAAATATCCTAGTTATTGGCAGAAGTGGAGGACTACTTAATTCTGAATTAATGACAACTTGGGGTGATTTCCAACACTATCATGCATGTGTTAAATGGTAACATCACCTCTTAAGGCGAACATTAATTTATTGGGAACAAAACACCAGAGTTCTGCTGAATAGGCCAAGTTATTAAATAATCACTAAACTTCAGCTTTGCTACATGATATCACACTATCTCAGTTCTTTACCTCATTTAATAATAACAAGACAATTATCCTTGCATTTTTAATAGTTCTCAAGAATTTTACTTTCTACCAAGAAAAAAAAAATAGTTTGTCAGTTTAATGGACCTTGAGACACTGAAATCAAATATCGAAATAACCATTAATCACTCTGCACTCTAAATAGACTATAATATGATACTATTTTGGAGGAATGGTCTTCATGGATGCACTCCTCTAAAAATAAAAGAAAACAAAGCACCTCAGTATTGAAACCACTGTATTACCTATTTCTTTTCCTGGCTATACAGTATTACCAATTACCTGACTTTCTTCTTTAGCCCACCGACTCAGCAAGAACAATCCTTGCTTTTTAATTGATTCCTATTCACCCTTCACATGCATCTACAAAATTATTTCCAGAATGAAATTTCCCATAAAATTGCAAAAAGTTTTCTGCTTCCTCCTCTGAGGTCCCTGAGTAAGTTTACTGATAAACCTCCTTTACTGCAATTATCACCCTGGTGATTTTTTGGAGCTTCTCAAATGCAGGACCCTATTCCATTTATGGCTCTGTGTCTAGAGTATACTCTGTGCTTGGTGCTTATTTACACCAGTTATTGAGTGGATAAATCATTGCAAGAATTAAATAGATATAAATAGGACTCCTTGCCCCCAAACTGATAACGGGCAGTTTTTAAAAATCAGCTTGCTATTATGTGGGTCCCCTGGAATAAATTAAAATCCCCTGGAATAAATATCTAAGGTGAGGTTGATATTTGAAAATGTATTTGCAAAGAGTCTGTATTAGAGGATTTCATTAATTTATAGCAGTCTCATTTTTTAAAAAAATGTTATCTAAGACCAATCAAAGTAAAGATATATTTCCCTTAAATAATTGTACTTGCTGACAGAATTGACTCCTCTGGCCTAGAAGGAATGGGGACATGTCATTTATATTTATGAAACTGGGAGATGTATGACTATGTTTACACTCATAAGAACTGTATTCCCTACTCACTGGAAATAGAATTACTCTATACTGGATAATGATTTTAACTTCAGTGAGCTGATTTCAGTTTTTCTTTTTTTTTTTAATTTACTGGATTAATATAGATTTCACAGTGACTGTTGACAAGGTTGAAAGCTAGTCAATGAGGTATTTATGATTTTATCAAAATTTTCTTCCCTTTCTACTCCCCTCCCTAACCACTTCATATACTTTTCCAGTAATATTTAATGGTTATATATGACTTTAAAGATATCCAGCTTTGACTTGGAATGCAAGAAGTTTACAGACTTTGCTGTTAATGAAATTATTCTTTTTTAATATTAAAAAAAAAAAAAACCCTCATGATCTTGATCCCAGTATCGGGACTGAATATTCACAGAAGTCAATAAGCAAAAGTTATAAAAGTTTTTTTGTAATCTAAAGGTAGAATATTCCTATTTTATAGGACACTGTTGTTTATACGGTTGGGGATCATGAACACTTGTTTCAAAATCTTCTTTTCCAATATACATTTTTACAAACACATATTCATTCAGATCCTTTGGAAAGGATGTAAAGATGTGGCCCCCAGAGAGTAAAGCCTGCATATATATTCAGGGCACTTTTCCAAGAGATGAAATTAGTAACAACCAAGATAAATAATCTGTATTGAATTAGCCATATTTTTATTATGCCTTAAATTATTCCAAAATAGATGCTGATGTACAGTTTTCATTTAAATAGTGTGTGCAAACAATCTTGTTTCTCCCACTCATGCGTTTTTCTTAATCATACCTCTTTGACACTTAAAGCATGCATTTGTAAAATGGTTGTAGTGACAGAAACCATGCAATAGATAAACTCTTCTTATTTTATGAATAACATCACCAGATTAAGATATTAGGCATTTTTAATTGTGGCAGCAAACACTGACCTATATAATGCATCTTAAAGTTTCATCACAGGGCTCATTTATAACTGTGTATACACAGCATTCAAGGATCCCTAGTGGCGCAACTGTTAAGTGCTCAGCTGATAATCGAAAGGTGTGGGTTTGAACCCACCAAGTGACTCTGCAGGAGGAAGGCCCGGTGATCTGCTTCTGTAAAGATTAGAGCCAAGGCCCCGGACACCCTTTGAACTAAGTACTGAAGTCACTCTTGAGATTCATACTTCAGTCAAAGATTAGACAGACCCATGAAACAAAAAGAGACTAAATGGGCCAACCTAGGGGCAAGGACAATAAGGCAGGAGAGGACAGGAAAGCCGATAATGGGGAACCCAAGTTCGAGAAGGGGAGAGCGTTGACACGTCATGGAGTTGGCAACCAATGTCACAAAACAGTATGTGTATTAATTGTTTAATGAGAAACTAATTTGCTCTGTAAACCTTCATCGAAAGCACAATTAAAGGAAAAAAAAAAGACTGCAGCCAAGAAAACCCTACTATTCTGTCTACTCTCTCATATAGGGTTGCTGAGAGTGAGAATCCACTTTATGGCATGAAACAACAACAATCCCCAGCACTCAATTTACTCTGCTTTCCTAAGGTTCTGGTTCAAAATTATCCAATATAATGTGAAAGCTCTTTCAGAAATGTGACATCTGTCCTTATATTAGATGCATATAGAAATTGATTAATAAACAGTGAATTCTACAAACACCTTCTGCCACAATAGATAACTCAAGCTGTGACTCAGGATTAATAACGACCATATGAAACTATAATAAACCTCCTAAAACTTTAATTTTCTGGAAACTTCAGTGACAGAATTTTAACCAAACAGCTTTGATTTTTATGCATAAATTCTAATGGTATATAAATTCATTTCAATGGCATCACCCCTACATATGAAAACAGGATACAAGGCAAACTTAAAGATCTGATATTTACGAGTGCTCTCAGGTGGTTCAAACTTAGCTGGTAAAGGGATGGAAAATCCCTTGACTAGTTAGAAGGGACTAAACGTAACATCAGATAAGCAGAGCTGTATTGATCTGCTTTTGCTTCCTAGAAGCTAATCTCCCAGTTTTGTGTAGACTCAAAAAAGTGGTCAATGACATTACTCATGAAAGTTCTTCTTTTCCAGACAGTGTTCTTTATTTCAAGTACATAAAGTATTTTATAAAGTTTTCATTAGCATTTTATACAAACATACGTATTTGTTTTTTATTTTATTGTGGTAAAATATCCATAACAAAACATTTGCCATTTTGACCATTTTTATGTGTACAATGCAGTAATATTAAGTTCACCATCTTGTGCAACCATCACCACTATCCATTTCCAAATTTTTTCATCACCCTTAACAGAAATTCAGTACCCCTTAATCAATAACTCCCTCTTCATATATGTCTATTTTAATTAAAATATTATCTCAGTGTTTGTCTTTTCTGGAAAGGAAATGCTGCCCCACATGAATGTACAAAATGTTTCTTTTTCTTTTCATAGTGAGAAATCTTAACATCAAAATTTACTAAATAATGATGTATCCAGAACATCATATGTGTGTGTATACACATGCACACACACACATATATGTGTTTGTATATAAATATGTTTGTGTGTGTATGGAAGCAGAGAAAGAGAGAGGACATATTGCTTCTAGGCATATGACTACATCCAAATGTTGGTTTAGATCATTTTCCATTAAAAAAAAAACAAAACAACTTTGCTAGTATTTATTTAATCAATGCCTACATTGCACAAATCTATTTTTTCAAAATGCTGACTCAAAAGACATTACTTTTCCCCAGTGGGATAATCTAATTGCCTCTCTTCTTATGCTGTGGATAAGTGGCAAGTCTGGCTGACTAAGCTGAGTTAGCTTTGATCTGAGCCATCAATTTGACCATTGGTCTCATGGCCTTCCATATGCTTTTCATTTCTGACCCAAAAATAAGTCACCCTGTGATTTTATGATTGGATCACATTCTCCAGTAGATCTGTATTAATTATAATTCCTAAAGAGAGAATGAAAAACAGTTGACCTTGAGTTGATTCTGACTCATGGCAACCCCATGTATGTCAAAGTAGAACTGTTCTCTATAGGAATTATAATGGTTGATTTTTTTAGAAGTAGATCTCCAGATCTTTCTTCTGAGGTACCTCTAGGACTCAAATCTCCAGTCTTGCAAGCTGCCTAGCACAAGGAGAGACTACCTAGAAACAAACGGGACTCCTAGTGGTTGTCTAAAAACCTAGGGCAAGACCATTCCATCCACACCATTTCTTCAGAAACCATGACTTAGACCTTAGGGTACCACTATCACTTGCTAGCATGTGGGTGGAGTCTATATGATGAGCAGAGAGAGGCTGTTATCATGGAGAATTGGGATAAGTTTTCCACGTCATTGATCAGGCCACACCTCAATATAACATGCCTTGGACTGTCTTTTTCCCCCTTCTCGTATTGTTACTTAAACTAGGTTTCATCTCTATTAAATGGAAGGTGGAGTATGAGTTATTTTTCTAGCTTTATACCCTCTATCCTAACATAGGATGCTACATGAGGACAAGCTGAAATGGGAAAGCAACCACAGTTTTTGGTCTCAAATGTTTCAGGAAAATAAAAAATAATAACAATGAAACGGTCAAAAGACTGCTTTGAGTTTTTCTAACACAGTTATTGTAAAGCAGCGTGTGATATATTAAATTACCGGTATTGTCCCTTACTTTAACAGTGGTCTGTAAGTCATTAATTCTTTATTTCCCCATATTTCTCTTGTATGATTTATCATAAAATAAACTTTCACCAGTAAAATGACAAAAAAGAAAATAACGTCCCATAACAACTCATGATTTTTATGAGCAAGAACTGTGCTACAGTAAGTGATCAGAACATATTTTAGATTTTAGGTCCTACATATGTACTCTCTGCTCACAAGCTATGCAATTATAAATACATTCTTCATGTCAATGTCCTGAAAGTTCCTAATGAAAGTTGTACAGTGTAACTAGGAGGTTCCAAATACTGTTAAACTCAACAAATGCTCTGTCTGTTTTATTATTTTCTTCAGTGAACAGGTACATTTTTAAGGCATCAAAGTGTCAACAAGTGTATCTAATAGAGCCTTGAGCTTCAGTGATTTCATAAAAGAGGAACTAGCCAATGAATTTAAGGAACTCACATTATACATTCAGGTTAGATTCACAAATTCAATGTTGCATGGCAAGAACTCTATGCTCATTTCTCGGTATCATGAATTTCAATTTTTTTCCCCCAATTCACAGAAGCAAACCTAAACCTTCATAAACGAACAACTCAAAGGTAGCTTATACTGTAGAAGTCTTAGAGAAGAAATTTATCACACATTCAGATTAAAGGGCTCTGTTTATGGCAGCCGTGAAAGTGATCCGTGTTCAAACTGCCCTGGTATAGAATCAGGTTTGTCAAAATAAATCTGAAGGCGAATTGAAAGTAAAAATATGTTTCAGTCTCTTCTGTGTTTTTTTTTGTTTGTTTGTTTGCTTTTTTTTTTTTAGTTTACATGGTAATTTCAGTTAGGAGAAAATAATACATAAGCTGATTTACTTGTAACCTTCTCAAAACATATTGCTATAGAGCTAGGAATTACAGATAAATTTTGAACCATTGACAATAGGGGATTTTGTCCTATAAATTTGTATAACCTAAGTACTACATGACATATGGTAACCATCAAATATAAATTGTCAAATGAAACTGAATTGAAATACTAAGTTTAGGAAAACACTAGAGAAAAATACATGTTTTTTTCAATCTAAACAAAATATTTGTACCAAGTAATTTGAGGAAGCTATTTGGTAAGCCAATTTAGACCTACATCTTAGATAAGAGCTATATATATATATACACACACACATTCATAATAGAAGAGTAATATAAGTAATATATATTTATAATAGAAGAAAAAAATTGCAAAACAATACTAAAGAAGTGTTATTCATAAAATTCTCAAAAGTTATACAACTATCTCATAATTTTCAAAAATATTTACTAAATTAATTTTGGAAATTTTTATACAATTGCATATATAATTCAGGTAACGTCATTTATAATAAATCCAAAATACCTTTTAAGCACTCAGTGATTTAGAAATAATAATAAGATATTATTTTCTCCTCAAAACAATTTCTTTTTTTTCCCTTAAGATGCTGATTCTGCATTTGTTGGCAGAGCAAGTTTCGGTTATTCTTTAAATTTAAACACTGCTGTTTACCTCTGGGACTGGAAACTTTAAAATCTGCAGAGCACAAAGGGAAGCAGAGATTTTTTTCTGGGCAGTCTACACTTTTGGGCTTGAACTGCATACCTCCTTTTCTTATGTAGATGAAATTAGCCAACACCATTTCAGGTTGAGCTGTGTATAAAGGCTAATAAGGTGGCAGCTTTGCATTTCTGCATTGCCCCACTATGACTGAGCTAAGAGAATGTTCCTTATGTCTGCAAACAATGCTTCTTTTTTTCAAAGATGTAAAAGAGTATGAAAATATGGGCAGTATTTCTTGTTCAAGGTAGGACTTTAAAAAATCTCTAGAACAGGAATAATTGATTTACTTCTTTTGTAAGCAATGGCTATTACATCAATAGCTTTTTAAACTTTGGGTATTTTTTGTTGAAAATTAAAATATTTCCCCACATCCTCACCTTTGCTGTTTTCTGAATATTTAACCTGACTTGTGTGACTTTGAGCAGAGTTCTTGAAAAGGTTTGATTTTCAAAGTGGAAGTTTCCTTCTAGTTTTAAAATGATACAATTCCTATTTGTTGGTGTCAAAATCCTGGATCTGAAAAAGGTTGTTTTTGCTGTTACGTGCCGTCAAGTCGCTTCTGACTCAGAGACACTGCTCGGTCCTGCACGATCTTCACAGTCATTGCTATGTTTGAGCCCATTGTTGTAGCTCCTGAGTCAATCATCTTGTTGAGGGTCTTCCACTTTTTCTTAACCCTCTACTCTACCAATGCATAATGTCATTCTAGGGACTGGTCCCTCCTGAAAACATGTCCAAAGTAACTGAGACTAAGTCTGTCCAAACTTGCTTCTAAGGAAGATTCTGGCTGTACATCTTTCAAGGCACATTTTTCCTTCTCCTGGCAGTCCATGGTATATTCAATATTCTTCACCAACACCATAATTCAAAGACATCAATTCTTCTTCAGTTTTCCTTATTCATCATTCAGCTTTTGCATGCATATGGGGCGACTGAAAATATCATGGCTTGGGTCAGGTGTATTTTAGTCTTCAAAGTGACATCTTTGCTTTTTATCACTCTAAGGAGGTCTTTTGAAGCAGATTTGCCCACTGCAATGCGTCCTTTGATTTCATTACTGCTGCTTCCATGGGCATTGATTGATGATCCAGGTAGAATGAAATCCTTGACAACTTTGATATTTCCTCCATTTATCATGATGTTGTTTATTGGACAAGTTGTGAGGATTTTTGTTTTCTTTATACTGAGGTGTAATCCATACTATAGTCTTTGATCTTCATCAGTAAGTGCTTCAAGTCCTCTTCACTTTCAGCAAGCAAGGTTGTGTCATCTGCATAACACAGGTTGTTAATGAGTCTTCCTCTAATCCTGATGCTGCATTCTTCTTCATATAGTCTAGCTTCTCTGATTATTTGCTCGGCATACAGATTGAATAAGTATGGTGAAAAGATACATCCTGGGGCACACCTTTCCTAACTTTAAACCACACAGTATCCCCTTGTTCTGTTCAAGCGATTGCCTCTTGTTCTACGAGCAGGTTTTGCGTGAACAAAATTAAGTGTTTTGGAATTCCCATTCTTTGCAATGTTGTCCATAATTTGTTATGATCCACACAGTCAAATGCCTTTGCATTGTCAATAAAACACAGGTAAACATCATTCTTGTATTCTCTGCTTTCAGCAGATCCATCTGATGTTAGCAATGATATCTCTTGTTCCACGTACTCCTCTGAATCCGGCTACAATTTCTGGCAGTTCCCTGACGATGTACTGCTACAACTGCTTTTGAATGATCTTCAGCAAAATTTTACTTGCAGGTTATATTAATTATATTATTTAATAGTTTCTGCTTTCTCTTGGATCATCTTTCTTTGGAATGGGCATAAATATGGATCTTTTGCAGTTGGTTGGGCAGGTAGCTGTCTCTTAGCACAGATGAGTGAACATCTCCAGCACTGAATCAGTTTGTTGAAACATCTCAATTGATATTCCGTCAATTACTGGAACCTTGTAATTTTGCCAATGTCGTCAGTGCAGCTTGGACTTCTTCCTTCAATTTCTCAGTTCTTGATCATATGCTACCTCCTGAAATAGTTGAGCATCTGTCAATTCTTTTTTGGTACCCTGTGTTTTCCTTCCATCTTTTGATGGTTCCTATGTCATTCAATATTTTGCCCACAGAATCCTTCAATATTGCAACTCAAGGCTTGAGATTTTTCTTCAGTTTTTTCAGCTTGAGAAATGCCAAGCATGTTCTTCCCTTTTGGTTTTCTATCTCCAGCTCTTTGCACATTTCTTTGTAATACTTTACTTTGTCTTCTCCAGCTGCGCTTTGAAACTTGTTCAAGTCTTTTACTTCATCATTTCTTCCACTTGTTTTAGCTACTCTACATTCAGGAGTGAGTTTCAGAGTCTCTTCTGACATACATTTTGGTCTTTTCTTTCTTGTCTTTTAATGACCCTTTGTTTCTTCATGAATGATGTTCTTGATGTCATTCCACTACTCGTCTGGTCTTCGGTCATTAGTGTTCGATGAGTCAAATCTATTCTTGAGATGGTCTCTAAATTCAGATGGGATATACTCAAGGTTGTACTTTGGCTGTTGAAGACTTGTTTAATTTTCTTTGGCTTCAACTTGAAACTTGCATATGAGCAATTGATGGTCTGTTCTGCAGTCAGCACCTGGCCTTTTTTCTGACTCATGATATTGAGCCTTTTCATTATCTCTTTCCACAGATGTAGTCAATTTGTTTCTATCTACAAGGTCATATTCTTTGCTTCCAACTTTTGCATTCAG
This sequence comes from Dugong dugon, assembly GCA_030035585.1. NCBI lineage: Eukaryota > Metazoa > Chordata > Mammalia > Sirenia > Dugongidae > Dugong > Dugong dugon. The sequence continues at coordinate 42,016,474 of CM057477.1, read as the reverse complement.
ATCACCACTAATTATCATTGCCTCTTGATTGCATGCTTGATCAATTTCAGATTGCAGACATTGGCCAAAATTTTCAGTTTTTTCATCTTTGGCATTAGTGGTTGGTACATAAGTTTGAATAATAGTCTTATTAACTGGTCTACCTTGTAAGCATATGGATATTATCCTATCACTGACAGTGTTGGACTTCAGGACAAATCCTGAAATATTCTTTCTAACAATGAATTTGACACCATTTCTCTTCAATTTGTGATTCCCAGCATAGTAGACCATATGATTGTCCAATTCAAAATGGCCAATACCAGTCTATTTCAGCTCACGAATGCCTAGGATATATATCTTCAAGTGTTCCATTTCATTTTTGACAACTTCCAATTTTCCTAGATTCATACTTTGTACATTCTACATTCCAATTTTTAATGATATTTGCAGCTGTTTCTTCTAATCTGAATCATGCCAGCCAAGATGTGGAAGCTTTTAAAGATACTAAGTCTTTAGAGAAGTGTATCATTGAGGAATTGAATGTTCAGAAAGTTATACTGTCTACAGATGAAAATAAATACGGCATTTGGCTAAGGGCTGAACCTGATCACATGATCATGACTTTCATGACTGAAAGAAACCTTTAAAGTAGTGATGACTTCCATCAAGCAGTTGAGTGATGAGGAGCTGGAATGGTTCCGAAAGAGTGGGAACATTGCTGAGGAAGGCCACGAATTGTCCGAAGGAGACATCTGCCTCATCTACACCTTTGATTACGCTTCACAGGGGACTGCACAGTCTGAAGCACACTCGAATACTCAGACTTTGGTTCACTCAGATGTCATCCCTGACCAGCCAATGGTGGATGAAGGACTGGCTCAGGAAGTTATCAGTCACATCCAGAAACTTCTCAAGAAGTGCAGTCTGGTTCCAACTGATGAAATAACAGTTTATAGATCATTATAAAGTAAAGTCAGAAGGAAGGTATCTGAAGAATATTACTGAAAGCCACAGAAATTTTATATTTGCCACCCTAAAGGCTCCTTTGAATCCACGTCCAGTTCCTACATCAGATAAAATCCTTTTTTAAGAAAAAACACAGTTAAAGGGGTCTGAACTGGAAATTACACTCACCAGAGGATCATCCCTGCCTGGTCCTGCTTGTGTATATGTCAATGTTAACATTTGTGCAAATGTCAGTGAGCAAGGTGAGTTTTGCTTCTAGAAAATCCAAAAGATGATAATAGATTTGACCTTTTGAAGCTGAAGAGTGTCGTTAGTAACATTTTGGGGGTTAAAAATACAGATACGATTGTCTTCCACGGGGAAGTCACTTTTTGTGACTAGGATCAGGCCCCTCTTTAATAAGCAATCCCAGTAATCCTGTCTCTTAGTATATCATCCTACAGCTCTTGAACACAGAAGCACAAGAATGTTTAAGGGGAACAGTGGGAACTTTCCTGCTGAAAAACCCAATCGAGCAGAATGGGCTCAACTACCAAGGTCTTCTGTATGAAAAAACCAAGGTATCTGGTCTTCGGAACAGGAAGCTAAAACTTTCTGAATGAGACTCAAACACATGAAGTGACAGAGGAAATCTCCGTGAAGACTTTGAATATGAAAATTGTGTATGTTTCTGTATTCTCAACAATGGCAAAGGTCGAACATTCACCTATAAATGTGTTCAGTCAGCCTATCCCTGGCTTATACCCATCCCCAGCACACACACAGACACAAAGAAGATATTTTCTTCGGGTACATGTGTAATATGCTGCCTTTGGTCAAAAGTGCAAATGGGATTATCAAGTGATGAGACCTCACAGTAATATGCAGTCATGTTGGGGGAAGGTTGCAATGTAACCTCAGCACTACAGAGTTTATTTCTATACTTGAGTTCTCATTTATTTGAGTTCTCAAGGTAGAAGTCTTTTAAATGGCATAATATGTATACTTCTAAAGTATATTTGAGACTTCTTGAAGGAATGGATATGTTACATATTTGTGCTACCTGGGTTTTCCTGGGCAATTTGACGGAATATTTTAAGTTTTTGGTAAATCAGAACAATAAAATTTTCTCTCAGATTTAAAAAAAATACATTTATTTTATTTTATTATCATTACTTTAATCAGTGATTATATTTATTGTTAGGAGACTTGATGAGTTTAAAACAACAGCGTGCATGAGTAGGCAGGCACTATGCGTGAGCATGCTCCAAGGCTGGAATGTGTCCAATGCAATAATCATGTCCCTCGCTGAGCCACCAGCCCAGCCTCAGCCCCCAGGGCCAAGATCAGGCATGTCTTGTCCATTACCTATTACCTCAGCCATGATGACACATAACTGAAGTATTAACAAGGTAGCACTGAGCATACAAACAAATACTATTCTAATATTCAGAAAAAGCTCTTGGAGGGGTTTCAACTTGATTTTGCCACGTTGAAGTTTCCTTCTAGTCTTAAAATTATATAATTCTTACCTGTTGGTGCCAAAATCCTGGATCTAAAAAATATATGTTCTTCTAAAAAAAAAAGTCTGCACACTGTTAATAGGAAAGACAGAATACACATGGTTTTTCAGGTCTGCAAATTGTCACTTGTCCATTCAATCAAGACAACTAATGATTTATCTTGTAAGAATGTGGGAGGGGGGAGGATTAAAGAAGACCTGTAAACATATCCACAGGCACAGCACTGCTGCTATGCTAACTCCTTTTACGTGAAGAGCAGCGAGTTGCTGCTGTGTCTTCAAATCTCTTCCAGGAGAGGAGCCAGCACAGTGGTAGAGGTGGCTGGTGCCTGACTGAGGAACAGAAACTCAACAACATTGAAAACAATGTGAAGTATGGACACATTGACAGGAATATGGGAGATTCATGTTGTTGAGGAATACTGGCAGGAATTGGAAGAACCTTTTGGCAATGACCGTTCATTAACAGTTAAAGCTGACTAAATATTTATTGCATGACTTCTTAACTTTAAAAGTATATCATGCATACCAAAAAAACCCAAAAAAACAAAGACTTGTTGCCATGGAGTCAGTTCTGACTCATAGTGATCCTATAGAACAGAGTAGAACTGTCCCATAGAGTTTCCGAGGAGCGGCTGGTAGATTCGAACTGCCAACCTTTTGGTTACCAGCCTGAGCTCTTAACCACTGTGACACCAGGGCTCCATATCATGCATAAGAGTCACAGAAATAAATAAAAGAAATATGCATACAATATTTTAGAAATACAGAACCTACAGAACTCTAAATTGTGGCTAGAGTGCAGTGGGGGGAAGAAGGATCAAGTTTAAGGGAAGATAAGGACACGCTTCCAGAGGTGACCCTTGAATTGTCTTTTAAGTAAAGCGTACTCTATGAGTTATTGATGATAGGACTAAGGATCTTTTATCTCTGGGATGTTGTTCAGTGCTTGACACCAACTGGGCAGTCTGGAAACACTCATTGAGTAAGTATTTGACAAGGGAGGTGGTGAGTCAATAAATGTAGTGTGTCAGGGGCTATCTTGCATATAATGCCAAGGCATTTGACAATATACTGTGGCTGTTAGAATAAATAGATGGATGTGAAGTTGAGACATAAAGTATTATTTCACTCTTTAGCAAGATCACTCTGGTAGGGAGGTAGAGGTGAATCAATGGGCTGGGATTTGGTGGCAGGGAGCCCAGTTAGAAAACTACCTGACCATCTAGACAAGATGGCAAGGATCTGATCACCAAGTGACAGTGGAGAATCCCCTGAGATTTTCAGGGCTCTCTGGTTTAAATGAAAAACTGTAAAGTTTACCTTCCATAACATCCAATGTAGCAGGTTGTGTTTGGTCAAATATAAAGGCAGTTAGTTTCCTTAGTTAAATAAGTAGCAGCACCCAGATTTCTTTCTATTCAAATTTATGTGTGTACATTCTTCTACTCATATTTCCAGAAACAAGTTAATAGTCATTTGTATTGTGACCTACTTATTTATCTATTATAACCTATTTCTTTCAGAGTGGACAGGACGAGCAATCCTGATTAAAAGATTGGGACTGGTAAACATTTTCATATTTTGTGGGCTATTTAAAAAAAAAAAAAAAAAACTTAACCAGAACAATTACATATAAATCTACAACAACGTAACTACTAGTCCATTCAGAATTAAATATACTTATTTATGGGTGAGTCAAGTATATTTGGAGCCCTGGTGGCACGGTGGTTAAGAGCTCGGCTGCTAACCAAAAGGTCAGTAGTTCGAATCCACCAGCTGCTCCTTTGACGCCCTACGGAGCAGTTCTACTCTGTCCTACAGGGTTGCTATCACTGGGCAAAGAGTTTGAGTATATTGCATTCAAGTTTTCTTTGCAAATTACTGACAAGAATTGAGAGTTTTCAAACTTCCTTCTAATTTAAAGTATATTAACGAACAATCATCTTTACAATGTCAACTGCCCTCTGTCTAATTTAATGTTTATTTAAATACAAAAATGTTCCAATTAATATATAACTTTCAGAAATGGACCAGAAAAAAAAAGAGTGAAATAGATAATGACGTTTCCTTAATGAATGTGCACTATTTTTAAAATGAATAAAAAGTACAATTATGCCTAATAGAGCAAACAAGCATAGTTAATTTTAAATAAAGGCACTTCTGCCTGACAATTAGAAAATGAAAGGGACTATTCTATGCTGAATACAATATAATGAAAACAAAAAATATCATTTTGCATCAGTGATCTGGTCATGAACATATATATTTAGATAATTCTGGTCTCTCAATAGGAAATCCAAAAGTGGCAGGGTTTAAGGGAATATCTTCACAAAACAATACTGGTCACATACAATGTCTCTTTTTGTTGTTGTGCTGTTCTGCATCTTGGGAAAGAGAAACGTGATATTTGTTCTTATGGATCAGAGCAGCTACAAATGCCAAGGGAACATTCAATGAAGCTCTAAATTTTAGCACAAGGGATGGAGAAATTTGAAGGATACACCTTCAATCTTTCTATTCAATACACAATTGATGAATCTTCTTGAGGCCTACTGATGTATTCAAGAACCTTGTGCTTCCCTAAAGAATGTCTCCATGATCAAATAAACATCTATGTATGTTGTGAAAAAAATGAAAGTGAGTTCACTGAACACCCAGGGAACACATTCAAATCATGAGGAAAATATTTTGTATCAGCAGAATACTCCGCTTCTTCTCATTGGTTCTGATTAAACTAGAAAGTCACTGGGCACTTGAAAATTATGCGGTAAAACATGGAGTTAAGACTTGTGTGTTCAGATCAGAAATTTAAATAAAAAAAAAAGATCTTATACAGTGAAAACTGTGAGAGCTGGAACTCAGCAAGACTGCCTTGTTTCTATCCAGTCTTTAAAGTTTTCTACTTGTGAGGGGGTGCTGTCTTCACTTTTCTAACACTCATTTTAGTTTGAGTTTTCCTTCTCTGACAGGTTTCCATCTTACACAGGTTCTGGCTTTTGCAAGTTTTACTGTGTTAACTTTTCTGTTGTGTATTCATATTAACTCCAAAGATGACATTATTCACTGTGTATCTATCAATCACTTTTTAAAGATTCTGCCAAGTAATACAGGTCCCTGGGTGGTGCAAATGGTTTGCACGCAACTAATAACCTAAAAGTTGTTGGTTCAAACTCACCCAGCAGTGCTGTGGAAGAAAGGTCTGGAGATCTGCTTCTGTAAATATTATAGCCAAGAAAACCCTTTGGAGCAGTTCTACTCTGTGACACATGGGGTTGTCATGAATCAGAATCAACTTGACAGCAATTTTTTTTTTTCAATTAAGTGATAAACAACATTCTAGTGGAGTCTAACTGTCTAATTTAAGTATGGATTAAGGAAGGATGATAAAATACAAATAAGATTTCATTTCTTGAAGAAGATTTTAATCCATTGGAAGGAACCAGATATGAACAAAACTACTCAGAAACCTTATGGATAGGGAGGCTGAATTTGAATGTAGTTTGATTTTAGCTAGCTTAGAAGTTTAAAACTAGTTTAATGGAGTGGATATGTTAGGATTATGTATGTTAAGCACAAAATTATCTCGGCAACTTGAGCAAAGTACACATACCAACACCTCCTGTCTGTTGTGGAATATCAATATATTGTGGGGGCATCATGGGGACATGGAAGATAATTCTGATTGTCATAGAATTCCTTTCACTTCCCCCGTTATTGAGAAACATTTTACTAAAATATAAGTTCCTCAAGGACAGGAAATTTGTCTTATTCACATTTTCATTCCCAAGAACCTGACGCCTGCCAAAGGTATAGCGGGTTCTGCAGAATATGTGATGAACTGATTTGATAAATATTCACTCTGTGCTGAAAACCAGACTTAAGGCTTAGTTTAACTATCATCTACCATTCAGTGTGACTCTAACACTCAAGCTGATCTCACATGCCACAAATACTCATCAGCACCCATCGTTATAATTACAATACTATATAGGATTATAAATGTATAAGTGAATAAGTGAATACATGAACAAAAGATCCCTGGGGCTTGGGAAAGCTCTGTTACACTGGAAAGGACACTAGTAGGGACACTGGACTTGGAATAAAAGAATCTGAGTACAATTGCTTACCTTGCCATTCACTAAATTCATACATAATACACTTATCTATATGACTGTTATAAGTATTAAATTAAAAAAAAATATGCACGAAAATGCCTACCACAGTGCTTGGTGTATACAAGCTATTCAACTGAGTAGATTATAGTAGAATCTGAATTTGTGGAAGTCAGAAAAATAATATAAGTGATATAGGATCCAGCATGAGAGAAAAATAAACAAGACGGAAACATTAATACAATGAGATGGTAAACGAGGAGATGGGTGAGTCGTGAAAAATACATTTTCTTATGTTTCTGTCATAAGCATTGTCATTTTAGCTTAAAAAAGTAAATGTGATTGAAAGCAGGGATCCATGTAAATACCACTCTTCTTGTGGGTCTTTCATTTGTCTGAGGTTAAAGCCATGATCTCTTGGGTCAGGAATTTCAGCATACTGGCAAAATGTATGCACAGACCCCTAGAATCACGGCCATGCTTTGAATTTAGTCAGGCCACGCACTCTCAGAGCATGTCAGTGGTTGATATCATGAAATCACTGCTTGAAATGTACTATACCTGAGCATTCAGTCCTGTTTCTAAACATAGTAAAAGCAAACCATAGAAAAATTATTTATAAAAATATTTTATTTTTTAATATATTTGTGAAAGTGTGTTCCATAGGCATCCTTATTATTGTTGACTCGTCAAACAGTTCTGAAGTAATTACTGAACCGATTTTGCTTTCCTCTAAACATATTCTTTTATTGTCCATGGAAGAGGAAGATACCTGGTCAACATGCTTCTCATAAGAATGCCTCATACTAAAAATTACTGCTATGAAGTGACTGTTATTGTTCATAGCAACCTTTGTAATTATTGTCTTCTTTGTTAATTAACCAGGTATTTTCCAAAAAAACAAAACTGAGATATACTCAAATTATATAATTAATAATATGTGCATATATTTAATTTCATACAATTCTACTAATTCAGAACCGGAGAATACTTTGTTTCAGACTCTTTGTTTTGTAGAAAAGAGCACTGAGATTCCTAAAGACTACATGATTTGTCCAAGGGTATATAGTACATGACAGGCAGAGTTAGGACTGGAAGAAATGAGGCTACCAGATACCACATGCTTTAAAGAAAGCCTTGAATGAGAAGTATAGCAGTAAGAAAATACCTTTGTAGGATCAGATGATATACACAAGTTAAAAATAAAATTTTCAGTGCAGAATGCACTTTCTTTTTTCATACTTTTGCTTGCTGTTTCTTGAATTATTGTAAACACAGTCAATGAATGTGTTTAAAATTCTGCTGTAGCAATGATTATGATTTCAATTTGTAAATAATATGCTCTTGGGGTTAGGTTTCCATTAATGAAGAGCACAAACAACCTTAGAGACCTTGGGACATTTTAATTAATTTAATGCCTAGTTAAAGTAAGACCTGATTAGTTTGTTTTATAAATCTGAACCCTCATTAGATTTTCCTTACTCCTTTCTTGATACTCACAAATACATAAAATCAAGAATTCTGACTAAACGTGGGGGAGAAGAAACAGGAAATATTTATAGACAATGTTTAAGTGAATTTTAGATAGAGTTCTGGAATTAACACAACTGATTCTAAGTATGCAAGAAATAACATTTTCGATACATAATTAAAACCTTAAAAAAACTAAAATTGATGGTAATCACCAGGCTGTGGCTAATATTTATTAAAATGTATGAGAAATATATTAAAATAAAAGTATAACTTTCATCCACTGAACACAACCAAATAAAATATTAGAAAATAAAACAAATACCAGAGGTGCTACATAGTCCATAGATAACAAACATCTGGACAAAATAATTTTTAATTGCAAACGTGAGTTTTGTTAACTATGAGGCCAAGGGCAGCACTGAATGCCACCACTTATGAGGACAGTGGAATCTGGAATTTGAAATATGGAATTTGATCTGAAAGGTTTGTCCTTGGAATTAGGTACTCCAGTAATTAAATCTTGGGTTGGCAGTTCAAACCCACTCAGAAGTGCCTCAGAAGTAAGGCCTGGAGATCTGCTTCCAAAAGGTCATAGTCTTGAAAACTCTATAAAGCAGTTCTACTCTACACAAATGGGGTCAGCATGGGTCGGAATCAACTGGACAGCAAATTAGAACAACAACCAAAAACCAAAAACCCGTTTCCGTCAAGTTGATTCTGACTCAAAGTAACCCTGTAGGACAGAGTAGAACTGCACCATAGGGTTTCCAAGGCTATAAACCTTTACAAATGCAGACTGCCACATCTTTCTCCCGATGAGCAGCTGGTGGATTCCAACTGCCCTTAGCAGCCAAGCACTTAACCACTGCAACACCAAGGCTCCTTACAACAACAATGACCACATGCAAATTGTGGACCTCGGGCAGGTTATCACACTTTTTAGAGCCTTGTTTTTTCGTTTGTTTGTTTTCATTTATAAATATTGGGAATAATGACCCCTACCCTGTAGAGCTCCCTAATAAAACCCACTGCTGTACCACCTTCTAGTGGATTCCAACTCATAGTGACCCCACAGGGTTTTCAAGGCTGTAAATTTCTATGGAGGCAGAATGCCACATCTCTCTCCCTTGGGGCAATGGTGCTTCAAACTGCTGACCCTTCCGTTAGCAGTGGATGGCTTTAACAACTGCGCCACCACTGCCATTTGAAGACTCCTAGGATGTAGAGTTTGGCACTGTGTCAATTATTTTTCTTTCCTGAAGAATCAGTCTGGGTTTCTCATATGGTCTTCCACTGAACTGGGTATATCCATAAGCTCACCTAAGGTGGACTGTGCCATTTCCTGTGCTAGAAACAAACTTTGGAAATGTGTGTTTTGTGCCTGGGGTTGGCCTGCATCTTTGCATCTCCTGCCAGCAGCTTATTTTGATGTTCAAGTGGTTTAGACAGGAGTGAAGATTTCCCTCTCACTTTTCTTGGTGGTGCTTAAAATAGGAAGCTGAGAAAAGGAGATTCAGTGATGTTAGTGAACCTTGTTTTGGAAGTAGAATAGGAGAGTTGGAGTAAGTAAATATGAAAACACATTTGATTATTCCCCTAAGGTAAGACGTGTACCTAAGCCTACAGGTCAGTTATCCATTTTATTTTCAGGCATATTAATAAAACCATTTAATTTGAAAACAAAACAGAATTGCAATTCTCCTTACATATTTACTCTAGAAAATTTTTGTTGTTGTTAAAAAGAAAAGCAAAGAAAGAAGCAAAAGCAAACCACCAACAACAAAAAGAAACCAAACTGGGTCCTCAGGTAAAATGCACCCATAGTAAATTAAAAAGAAATATCCGTTTATAAAAAATAAAGGGAAAAAGAAAAAGAAATAAAACTTCTAATGTGATGGTTTAGTTAAGGGTAAAAAGTAAACATCAGATCCTGAGTTACAGTTTAGTGTCTTATATTTTTATTTCCTGGCTTTCCAATTCAATTTAAGAGAAGAAAGAGAAACCTAGAATTCATAAAGCAAAGTATTCCTGTGCAGTCTAACAGCCCTTTTAATCCTATAACAGCTCAAGGAGTTCCACAGTCACTCAAACCCTGGGATCAGTTCAGGTCAACACAGTCTGTTCCTATCCTTTCACTGCAAGAAATACCATCTCTCACAGGTCATAGAGACAAAAGTTGGGTTCAGTGAAGTTGTCATTCTACCTTCAGTGTTTTTGTCACGAGGTCTATAGCTTCATTTTAGTTCTAATCATCAGTTAAATATACTAATCTCTTAAGATACAGATCTCCTTATTAATGCCAGAATGAAAGTTTTTGATATACATAGAGAGTATCATTGCTAGGCAAGGAGGCACTCTTAGTTGAGGAGTAGAATAAATTAATTTTTTTAATCCTTAAAAGTAAAACTAAATAAAAACCAATGCATAAATAACAAATCATATCTGTACAATAAATCCGTAAGGCAAAAACGTGATGACTATTTATCCTCAGTCAGCATTGCTCTCTAACGCTTACCAACATAAGAGATACTGGGTGGTGCAAATGGTTAACGCATTCAGCTGCTAACTGAAAGACTGGAGGTTCAAGACCACCCAGAGGTGCCTTGGAAGAAAGGTCCAATGTTCTACTTCTGAAAAATCAACCACTGAAAACTCTATGGTGCACAGTTCTACTCTGACACACATGGGGTCACCTTGAGTCAGAGTTGACTCTGTGGCAATTCTTTTATATCCAGATGACTTTGTAAACTTGCATTTGCAGTAAGGATTATCAGGAGTGACAGACACAGCCCAGTCACTACTTTTGGGTCTTCACCTCCACTGGAAGAACATTCTCGGAATATCTATTCTACTGATAGGCTGCAATAGGCTAATCTAATGGAACTGCAAGGTTACTAAAGTTTATCAGTGGCATTACTAGAGGATATGGGGGGTGCAGACCACACTGGATGACACTGTCAGAGGCGATGACACCAAAATTACTGTCTATAAAATTTTTGTATGGTGTTTCAGCAGAAATGTATTATTTTTTATAAAAATTTAACTGCAGTTAGATATAACAGCAAAAACATTTTTCATTAAGCCCAGCTTAAATGTGTCAATATACCTACAAGGCTAAAACTCTATGCTAATTTATTTTTTGACCCTTCTAAGAGCTGTCATTACTACTCTATTACAACGAAGCTTCGAATCACGTGGTTTCATCTGCACGTGCTACAAGTACACACTGTTGTTTTCGTTGCTGCCGCGTTTTTATAGTCTTTGATTTTGTCAAATTATCTGGTGTTTTAACTACAATATTGTGGTAATTAGTATTTGTGAACCTATAACTTTTACTAAGGATTATGTATGGTCTGGTACAGGAAGAGGTCCACGGGTGGTGGTGGGGTGACACCATGAGTTACCACACTGGGTGACACCAACCCTAGTGACGCCACTGGGAAGGATTTGACAAATAATTGCTCAATTCTCAAGTAAATTTGTGTGGAAAATAGCCTTAACAATGACTGTACAGCAAATATGATAAAAGGAAAGGTGTCTGATTTCAACTACTCAGCTTGATAGTACAGTTTCTGAGGTGGGGAAGAAAAAGCCAGTGTGTTCCAAGACTCTGCTCAATGACTTCAATTCTTCTTTGTGCTCTAGGAGAAAAGAAGACCTCACCAGGGATCAATAACGTAACCTAACATAATACAATTAAGGAATCCTGCTTCCCTGGAAAAGTAACAGGAAAACAAACAAACAAACATGGCTTTCTCACACCACTTTAAATGTATAGGGAAATCATAAGTGTGTGAAAGCAGTTTGTTGACCTCGGGCAATATGAGACTATGTGGACATGCATCCTGCTGATTTAATCTTAGCATTGCTTGAGTCTTGACGCGTACCCATGCAAGGGTGAGGGGAAATGCATAGCAACTGCCTTCTTACAAATATACTTTATAGAATGAAAAGTAGCCTTCATGCTTGAAATCACTTTTCATTTTCTATACCACTTAAGGATCTGGATAAATATCTTTCTGGTTTCCTTTCCACATACCTTTACCTGGCTAACTCTTACTCTGCCTTCTAGACTTCCATCACTTACCCCTTCCAATGTGCTTCCTCTGGTTACTCAGATTGGGCTTCCTGACCTTCTGGGTTTGAAGCATCTTGTGCACATCTCCGTTTTTTTCTCATTTGTGCCAAAAGCTGTTAGTTTCCCATTTGAAAGGAATACACATTCTCCCTTCCGAATAAAACTAGAATTTATTCAGAGTGTCAACACGCAGAAATGTGAATGGTGAATCAGAGGTAAAAGTCAATTATTCAAGCCTTATATTTTCCACACATTATTCGCTTTCCAAGCTTTGCTTCTACAAGGGGATGGTCATGTGACCCACTTCTGGGCCAGGAGACATAAGAAGTATGTTGGAGGATTTCTGAGGATTTTTCCTTCCAGATTTAAATATAAATAATTAGTGGTCTCTCTTTCTTAGAAGCTGCTTTATGCCTTTAAACATAGAGTTAGTATACACTATTTGTCTTTAAGGAGCCCTGGTGATGCAGTGGATAAGCACTCGGCTGCTAACTGTAAAGACTGGCATTTAACTTACTAGCTGCTTCGTGGGAGAAAGATGTGGCAGTCTGCTTCCGTAAAAGATTACGGTCTTGGAAACCCTATGGGGCAATTCTACTCTGTCCTACAGTGTCACTATGATTTGGAGTCAACTCAACTTGACAGACCTGGTTTGTTTTTGGTTATTTGGCTCTGTTGCAGCCATATTGAAACCAAGTGGCAACAAGATGATTATGGGATGACAGAGTAGAATAATGGAATACACTTTAGCTCTTGATGATATTATTAAACTGCCACTAAACAAATTCAGTAACTACTTATGGTCAGAGTTCTTGTTAAGTAAACTAGAAATATATTTATGGTTCAGAAAATTCTATTTTATTTACATGTAATTCTTTAATAAGAGGAACACTGAATCTAGAAGCTTACATATGAAATATCTTTACTAATGCACCTAAAGGAGCCCTAGGTAGCAGTGGTTAAACGCTGGCTCTGCTGCTAACCAAAAGATCAGTGGTTCAAACCCACCAGCCCCTCTGTGGGAAAAAGATATGGCAGTCTGCTTCTGTAAAGATTACAGCTTTAGAAATACTGTGGGGTAGTCCAACTCTGTCCTATAGGGTCGCTATGAGTTGGAATCTACTCGAGGACAATGGCTTTGGTTTGGTTTGGTTTTTTGTTTAACACACCTAACACCTATATTATTTATTATTATTACTATTAGATTATTAAAGGTTACATGAAGTAAATGTCAGTATAACTTAGATTACAGATTTATATTCATTCTCCTAATTTAGGTCTTTGAAACTATAATGATCACAATCTGATTGTTGATTGATCTGGATCTTTGATTTATTAAATTGTCTTAATTGGATGCAGCACAGATGTCACTATTAATTTTGTTATAAGTTCAAGTTCTTATTAATGCCGACATGCCATATAAATGTGTAATATGTTAAATTTATCTCAGTTGAAAACTTCTATTTCTCAGCACTTTAAACTGAAATAATGTTGACTCTTGACTTAGACATGCAAAATTCCCTACACATAATATGAAACAAAATCATAAAAATTAAAAGTTGTTTAACATATGGGTATATTAATGACAGAGATAAAGAAGAATCAATCTACATTATGCCCTTATTTTAAATAAACTTTGTGAATGTCAGTTATTTCATTTTTATCCAAACGTGATGGTAATTGACTAAATTCATAATAATACTAATATCCTTTAACTAAATAAATGTAAATATCTATGTATTTCCCTAAATACTGCTTAACAAACAAAACACAGTCTGCCAAGGCACTAAGGCTTCTACAGTATGCTAAACAAGAGGAAGAATGGGCAAATCCCACCTTCATTGCTAACTGTGTGGTAAGGATCAGCATGAATCCAATCCTTGCCTGAAACTGGATCCAGTCCTCACCTTCCTACTGCTCTACCCTCATTTTCAGCCACCTAAGCAACACTCCCTCTCTGACTTTAGCCTCCCAGATTTGGGTCAGTGCTCCAAAATTAAAAAGACATTGTCCTTCAGACTGACTGCCCAGACAGCCGTTCTCTCACCCTAGCCACCCAGAGCTAGGTCATAACACACAACTTAAAAGGATACCTTCCTTCAGACCAGCTGCCTGAACAGTATTTGTCTGACCATTGCCTCCCAGTGCTGGATCAGAGGTCATAAGTTAAAAGGTCATAGTCCTTCAGATTGCCAAATAGGCAAACAAACGCCAGCCGCAAGCATGGGGAGTCCACCTGGCACATCAACTTTCTACACTGCTGCCCACAAATTCAGGGCTGGTTTCCTATTAACCCTTCAGGATGTCAGCCATAAGCTTGGGGAGTCCAACAGACACCCAGATATTCTGACCTGCTGGCTCCTACTACTCTTTCTGGGTTCATTCGCTGGGAAGACTCACAGAATTCATGGACAGTATACTATACTTACAGATACTGATTTACTATAACCAGAAAGACTGCAAAGAGATGCATAGGGCAGGGTCCGGGAGGAGTCCCAGCATGGAGCTTCCATGTCCCCAGGAACACACAACATGAACCGGGAAGCCTAAGGAACTTCCGTGTTCAAAGCCTTTTATCGGCTTCATAACTGAAGCCTCTTTGCATAATCATGATTGAGGCCTCATTGAAGATGCATGATTGATTAAATCATGTCCCCTCCCTTCCTAATGTTGGTTGGTGATCTTTGTAACCTGGCCAGACCCCCACTCATTTTTGTACAAATTCTCAAGTGTTGTCTGCTAGTGTTCGATAACAAGGGAACCTTGATTACCCAGGAAACTCCAGGGATTGTCTCTCAGGAACCAAGGACGAAAGACCTACTTATTTTAGGTAAGGCAGTTCATTACAGCGCATATAGATAAAAGGTCTGTAGATAACAGAGACAGAAGAAAAATACCGGGGAAATACTGGTAAGTCTTAAAAGAAACTGTCATAAAAATCTGGTAAAACTATTTACAGCTTAAGATGAATATTTATAATTTCACTGAAGAGGAGAAATAAACAAAGTAAGGCTTCAACTTTAAACAAATCATGAATGTTATAGTTAGCACTGGGACTTGGTAAAATACTATCCAGGAGTTGACAAGAGCAGTGGTTCTCAAACATTTTAGTCTCAAGCAGTCTTTACATTCTTAAAAAATAGTGAGAACTCTAAAGAGCTGGTGTTTATGTGGATTATATTTATTGATACTTACTGTATTAGAAATTAAAACAAAAAAATTTTAAAACACCCAAACACCAAGCACATATCCTGTTAGTACTCGGGGTGATGAAGTCATCACATGGCATACAGACTTCGGAAAACTCTTTTCCACATGTGAGACAATGAGTGTGGAAAAGGCAAATAATGCCTTAGTATTATTGTGAAATAAGAGTTCCTGGGTGGTGAAAACTGTTAAACTTTCCACTACTAGCCAAATGGCTGGTGGTTCAAGCCCATCAAGAGGTGCCTCAGAGGACAGACCTGGAGATCTGCTTCCATAAAGATTGCTGTCTTGAAAACCCTATGGAGCAGTTCTTCTCTGTACATATGGGGTCATCATGAGTCAGAACTGACTGCAGGGAAATTGACAGCATTATTGTAGAAACAGTTTTGATCTCCCAGGCCTCCACAGGTCCCCAGCCTTTACTTTGAGAACCACTGGGCTATAGAAATAGGAGGAAAAACTTGAAGCAATAGACCAGAGTTGTTGGGAGGAGCATTATTTGCCAGGAAATTTTACAAAGAGAATAATTGATTGGAGGAAGAAAGAGGTAGATTCCACAGAAAAGTATGTGATATGGACAATGCCTTTTAATTCAGATTAAAGCTGGCAGTGCTTATGGGTATGTTACTTATCAGAAAATCTGCTAGACCACTCAGTTATCTAAAAGTAGGATATCTGATAAAATTTAGACTTGCCTTGAAGTCAATTTTATCTCTCAGGAAGGAGAAATAGAGATGCTGCTTACTCCTAACTTAATTCCGATAAATAAGAAAAAACAGATGTTTATTTATGTGCGAGTGGTAGGAAAACTCAGAAAAACATGAGCTTCTCATATTTGAAATAATAAAGAAAATAGACGATAGTCTGGCAATGATGTTAGATGACCAGAGTTCAACATTTCTAAGAAGGAGAAGTTGTGGTTTTAGTATCTGAATTCCTGAAAGATATGACTAATAAAGGATGGGGGGGTGGTTCAAAAAATGGAAATCTAGTAATATAATTCTATGTACAGCTAATGAAGATGGCAGGGTAGGTCTTCTAAGGAACGAGGTTCACAAAGACATTGACCTCAGCACTGTGAGTAAATAAAATGAAAAAAAGAAGAAAGGAGGAAGAGAAAGAAAAAAAAGTAAATGCAATTATGGGTAATGCAGTTCAAATATATCACAGAAATCACAATATAATTGTAAACTTTATAATTTGCTTATGCTGTTATAAAACCCTAAAAATCCCAAACCTGTTGCCATCTACTCGATTCCGATTCATAGCGACCCTATAGGACAGGATAGAA
Source organism: Dugong dugon (assembly GCA_030035585.1). Taxonomy (NCBI): domain Eukaryota; kingdom Metazoa; phylum Chordata; class Mammalia; order Sirenia; family Dugongidae; genus Dugong; species Dugong dugon. The sequence goes on along the minus strand of CM057477.1, from coordinate 41,999,861 downwards.
CGGCCCCATAAGGTTTCCTAGGCTGTAGTCTTTACGGGAGCAGACTGCCTCATCTTTCTCCCGCAGAGTGGCTAATGGGTTTGAACCCCTGACTTTTTGGTTAGTAGCCGAGCTCTTAACCACTGTAACACCAGGGCTCCTTTTGATGCTATAATACCCTTTTTGATATTTAATGTTCTATTTACATCATCCTCTTCAATCATCTTTTCCTTTTCTTTATAGTTTGTGCTACCTTAACACAAGACGTATATGTTGTCAGTTCTAAATTTTACATGATTTTTGGAAAGTTGTTGAAACCTCCCTGCTTATAACATTTACAATATTGCAAAACCAGATTTACAGTCCATCCTCTTTTTCTTTATTTGTAACTTGCATGCCGTTTAAAAGTTCTGTCTGTAGAATAAAATTGTTTCTTAGAAAATTAACTGTATTTGTTTTCCATCACAGATACCTGGTAAAGATGGGCAACCTATTTAGGCAAATCCACTGATCCTAACCAAAACAAAAACAAACCCGTTGCTGTAGAGTCATTTCCAACTCGTAGTGAGCCTATAGAGCAGAACTGGCCTGCAGGGTTTCCAAGGAGTGGCTGGTGGATTCACACCGCTGAACTTTCGGTTAGCAGGGGTAGCCTTTACCCACTGCACCATTAGGGTTCCACTTATCCTAAAGGATCCTAAAATCCAGTAAAATCTGAAGCAAACCATAATAGCCACTTTGTGTCTTACTTCTACTTCCTCTTTTTTTTTTTTCCCTTTGCTTTCTTCCCTCTGGTTTCAGTCACCTTACTGAACATTCTGCTTATCATTTCATCACTTCTCTGCATTATTCCTACATAAAAGATCTAACCTAGCAGTCAGTTTCCAAGATATGCCTCGCAATAAGAAATTGCCGCAAGTAACTGGTGGTTGCCACGATAGCAAATTTGCATGATAGTTTATAAAATGTGTCTTCCTTTGCAGACACACTTAGCTATGATTGAACAAGCCATTTTACACAGCACATTTTCTTCTAAATACATTGCTTAGCCATTTGGGCACTGACCAAAGGATTTGAAAGAAGAAAAAAAAAAATGTTTTCATGCATAGATGTCCTGAACATAAAATAGATTATTTAAATGTTATGAGGACAAGGTGCGAGTTATTAATCTCCCTTGATCTGAAGGAGCAAGAAGAAGTGGAGGTTGCTTTTACAGAACCACAGAGGGTCGTTGAGCATGAGTCTGTCATAACAGCATGAGGCTGCAGTAGCAGCACAGCGATTTTACTCTGGCCATAAGGGGGGCAATGTACGTGTCCATATACAAGGGTAAAGAATGATTCTCCTTTTCATGCTCAGTATTTCCTAATCTAACATGAAATATAAACCTCAGGGTTTTTCAGTAGGGTGATCATATACCTTGGTTTCCTCCAGACACAGCTAGTTTACAATTGTTGGTGCAGAATAATTATTAATATCAGTTAAAACCAGTTGCTGTCCAGTCGATTCCAACTCATGGCAACCCTGTGTGTGTCAGAGTAGAACTGTGCTCCACAGAATTTTCAAATGGCTGATTTTTGGGAAGTAGATTGCCAGGTCTTTCTTCAGAGGCACCTTGGATAAACTCGAACCTCCACACTCTGGGTTAGCAGCCAAATGAGTTAACTGTTTGTACCACCCAAGGATGCCAATTATTAATAGTTCCCCCCTTTAACTCTAAAATGTGTCCGAGTTTGGAAGATAAATTATGTGGACACCTTATGTATAAGGGAATATACTTGCATACTTGAGAAGAAATAAATTGGGGGAGGGGTTCTAGTTGGAGATTATTTTAACAGTGGGTGGCCAAAATATGCTCCAAGGTCATGTAGCCAGAGTGCTGTTTTTGTGAAGAAATTAGCTGACTCTTGTTGCTTTCAGAATGCAGCAAGGGAAAAGCATAATTTGTTCCTCTCCCAAATGAGAAAAAAGAGAAGCCTGGCTACTCTGAGCTGTGTAAGCCTTGGACTAAGTACTCAATTAATGCACACATGGGCTTTGGAATTAAATAAGCCTGGTTCAAATCTTGGCTCTGACATGTAGCAGCTGTGAGGCTTGGGTGAGTTCTAATTAGCCTCTTGCCATAAGCCCCAGAATCTTCAGCTATAAAACAGGATGGCTATACACACTTTATAGGATCGGTGCAAAGTTTGCAGACAATATTTGTGATACACATAGTCAAAAGTGAAAACGGCTCTTATTACTATTAGCCTCTAAGTATACATAAAAAAAACTACTAATAGCTGATATTTATTGTTAACTTTCTGGAAGTTAAATCCTGTCTTAGGTCCTTACTTTAATTATATAATTGTAATCTTCAATACTGTGATTATTATCTGTTATTTACCTGTGAGAATACTGTTACCCACAGAATTTATAACACCTACCTGCTTTCACAGGACCAATTCCTCATCTCTGAATTACAGGCTGTCCCCAATTTGCAACGCATTCAAGTTATAATGAACTGCCCTTATGACCACCTGTTTGTTGTTGTTATTTTTGTACATCTTGTTGTTAGTAATATGTATCACATACGGTGTTACAGCACATAATTTGCTGACGTTATCATTCTCTGATGTTCACTTGCCGATGTTCAAAGATTAGATTTACAAAGATTCTGATAATAAAAGGCAATAAAAGTAAAAACTAAAAAAAAAACAAAAAGAGGTATTTGACTTCTGTAAAAACTGACTTACAATGGAGTTGTGGGAACGGAACCTCATTGTAAATCGGAGACTAACTACACTTTACGCTTAAAATCTCTGAGAAGCAGGATGGGCCCTTGCAAACAGTTAACACACTTGGCTGCTAATCAAAAAGTTGGAGGTTGATGTCCAACCAAAAGAGTCTGAGAAGAAAGGCCAGGAAATCAGCCATTCAAACTCTATGGAGCACAGTTCTACTCTGATACACATGAGGTCAATATGAGTCAGAAATGACTCAATGACAATGGGTGTAAGAAGGACTATCAGTGGAAACCCTGGTGGTATAGTGGTTAAGTGCTATGGCTGCTAGCCAAAGAGTCAGCAGTTCAAATCTGCCAGGTATTCCTCAAAAACTCTATGGGGCAGTTCTGCTCTGTTCTATAGGATTGCTATGAGTCAGATTCAACATGATGGCAACAGTTTTGGTTTGTTTTTTTAGTGTGGTTTTATTCACCACTGTATCATCAGTGCCTAAGGCAGTGCAAAATTGACGATTTAAGCATTAGTAACAGTAGAATAAACAAATATTATTCCTAAGAATGCCAAGAAGTTGTAGATTCTGTCATCATATTTATTTATGTAATATTGCCAACTTTTTAAAAATACATGAGTGATTTTTGGCTGGAGGAAAACAAAAATGTTTCATGATTCAGCAAAACCTTACATGGTGGTTTAACAAGATGCTCCCAAGAGATGACTAAACGAAAGCAATGCTTACAAAAAAAGACAGTTTGCACTCCTAGGTATATATCTTAAAGAACTGATAACAAGAAATGGAACAGATATATATATATACAATAGTGTGCACAGCAGCATTATTCACAATAACCAAAAAGTGGAAACAACTCAAGTGTCCATCAACAGATAAATGGATAAACAAAATGTGTTACATACATACAATGGAATATTATTCTGCCATAAAGAGAAACGAAGTTCTGATACATGCTACAACATGGATGAACCTTGAAAACATTATGCTAAGTGAAATAAGCCAGGCATGATTCCACTTATAATAAACACCTAAAATATATCAATGCATAGAGAAAGGAAGTAGATTGGTGGTTACCAGGGGCTGGTGTAAGGAGGAAATGGGGGGCTATTTCTTAACGGGTACAGGGATTTTGTTTGGGAGTGATGAATAGTGATGAACAAGTTTTGGTAATAGTGGTGATGGTTGTAGAACATTGTGAATGTAATTCACATCACTGAAATGTAAACTTCAAATGGTTAAAATGGCAAATTTTATATGTATTTGACAACAGTAAAGTTTAAAAAAAGTCATAAAGCAAAAACCCCAGATTTCTATGATCATTTCAGGAACAAGGCTCTGATCTTATAACCCAAAAGACACACTTAAAAAGCATAAAAGGGTAAAACCTTTCTGCTGGAGGAATGTCCTGCTACTAAATGACTTTCATGATTTCTCCACAGAGATGAAAAGCTTCTCAAAGTTTAAAGTGCTAGTAATACTAACAAAGCAATGAAAAAAGCAGCAATAAACACACTCAATGTAAATACATCTGAGAGAGGAGGGAAAAAAAAAACCAGGAAGCAGCCTAGGAATGCTCCCTCACAGAATCTCTTTCTTCTAATCCATGCTCACTCTTGCATGCTAACTACTGTGTTCAATAAAGGACAGAGGTTTGGACTCACTAACAGAGAAATGTTATCATTCTAAAACTATTCTGTAACCCTGTAGCAGAGGGAAGCCAATTGTGTGGCCTGCCCTTGAGCAGTATTCATCTAACTGGAATGATAGGGGAAACTTTTTGTTGTTGTTTTTAATGCCTTTGCCATAAGAGTGATTTCCATGTTAGGTAAAACATAATGTTGGACTTTTAAACTTCTCACTTCTTAAATGTTTCATTGTGGCACCGTCTAAATTCATGAGAGAATGATTCGTTTTAGTTTTATCTTACACCAAAGTAATAGAAAGCACACCCTTTGGTCATGACTAATTTTTAACAATAAAGCTTAATATGTTGAGCATTGAACATGAAGAACTGCAGTCATCAGTTCTGGTTTTCGTGAAAGTTCTCATAATTTAAGATGAAACAGAATACTTATTTATTAGCCACCGAAACAAAAATTCCCTCGATCGCTCTCTTAACGTCCTTCAATTTTACACACTTATTTAATGAAATTCTATCTAAATTGTCTACCGTATTTCAGTATTTTAAAACTTGTTAATTAAAGTCAGGTTTACAAGGCCCCAGGGAATTGTATAATGAAGACTGACAATTCAGATTTTTAAATAAAGTTCAAGCAAAATTATTCAGCATTGAAAAAGGTTATTTACTTAAGGCAGAGGTCACTTTGGAAAGGCAGAGAAGTAGCAGGAACTAAAGTATGACTGCTTGGGAATTGTCCAAATTCACTGTTTTCTAGTTAGGGACTACATACAGAATTTAAAATGTTGGTAAGTGTAACATGACAGAATTTTTTTTTTTTTTTAATATACAATTGGTACACACAGGTATTGATAAGATAGGATAATGAGAAACTACACAGATGCACTTTTGCCTTGTATTTGTTAAAACTCTGGAGACAGTACAACATAATTGGGACTCTCTGTTTTAATTTGTTTTACTTCTGTTAAATAGTAGAATTTACTTTCAACATTTTAATAGCTCCTTGTGAACTTCTGATTGTTTTAAGTCTTGAATATGTAAATACAAATGCACAGGTTTTCTTCTTCTTTCTCTTCCTTCCTCTCCTTCCTCTCTTTTCTCCCTCCTCCTCTTCCTCCTCTCCCTTGTCTTCTTCCTCCTGTTTTTCCTTATTTAAAATAGTAATTAGGAGGGCATGTACCTAAATCATTCAATACACTTAAGTACAATGGTATTAAGTAGCAAATATTTTTCTGCTCCAACATTGCCATTTCTGTTTCAGTTGATAGCTTTTAGCCTTAAGGTTTTTGAGGAAAAAAAAAAAAAATTCTGAGCTGTCATATGAGGGAGAAAATCTTCCTACTGCTAAAGTTATAGAAACACGTTTAAGAGATTCTGTGAAGTAAAGCAGACGTATAGAAATTCTTTACATGTAAGGATTAGGTAATATAATGGAAGGAAGATGGAAAGGAATAGGATGGGAGGGGAGAGGAGGGACAGGAAGAGATTAAAATGAGGATGAGCATGTGTGCAACTGGGTTGGGTAGAAGCAGAGAGATTTAATGCTTGAATAGCACACAGACTTTGACAAATGAAGAAAAGGGAGCCGGGAAGCCTAGAAAACATCCATAAATATGAGAGAATAAATGCAGGGCTTAAGATAAAAAATTCTTTATATCTCAATGGAAAACATCTTTAACATTACAGTTTCTTCCTACAAATCCCATGATATTTTAAAACATGATTTATGTATTTGCTGTATTTCTAAATCTAGCTTCATATAGCAGATCCAAGTATCTATCTTGATACTGCACTAATTTGCTATTGTTTTTTTCTATTAAAACATACTTTGCAATGGCAAACTGGCAAACTCTATAATGCCAGGAACTCTTTTCCATAATTAGGCTCACCATAAATAGCATAAAATTTTGCACATTTTATATATCTGAACATTCATCACGAATCACTCCTACTTCAGAATTTCTTTGTCCTTAGACGTTCCCTTAATTTGTAACTGGCACCAAAACCAGAGATGCCTTTAACGCATGCATCCTGAATTGAAATCCACTGGATTAAGAAATCTAGTTATTGTAATAGAATTTGAGTCTAGACATAGATTCCCAGGTGATCAATACATTCAAGACTATCTCATTTTTTATTGATGAGTCACAAATGTGAGATTGAAAGTGGGACATGGTTGTGACATCTGTGATCTCCTCCACGGCATTCAGTAATGTCAGTACCTAAAAAGCTAGTACACCCCACTGGCCTGTGAACAACTCTCCCCTGTCCCAATCCCTGGTAGACACATATGGCTACTCCATATTCTGAAAAGTTAAACCTAGCAATCCTATTTTAACATTCCCAATAGCCAACTAACAGCAGTAAGAAACAGCAGCAGGAAAGAACAATTTTTACCTGCCTTTCCCTCTCCTGAGCAGATGGTTGGCTAAAACTCACTTCACCCGGGAAATCAATTTTAGATTTTTAACTTAGATATTAAGTAATAAGTTGTACTTTCCAAGTATGAGAAAAGTAGAATGTATGTTTGTTTTTCTATGTAAATATAAAAATAGAAATACAAAAAATAAAATTATGTTTCTGAAGTCACATTTACTCTTTGATAAACAAAAATAAAAGTAAAAAAAGGAAGAAAACCCAATGGCATTAATAGAATGGCATTTGTAGGAAGGCTGCAATGTCAAATATGGTTCTCAACATAAGGATTAGCACCTTAGCATAGTTTTACATGGCCCAAACATGTAGCATGTACAATTGTTTCAAAATAAATTATAATAGCAAAAATTATTCCTGTACAACTAAGGAATCATGAAACACATTTCCACAGGTAATACTGAACATTCCTGAGTGGCCACTAGAAACTATAGCTTGCGCCAATGTCATTTTCTGATTACTTTACATAGTTATTTTGGACACGTTCAGGGCTAGATGTTACTGTTCAAAATGGATGATTTCTGATATTCCAGATGTTGTAGAGTAACAACCTATATTCTGATTAAAATAAAATCGAGAGATTTATTGAAAGTAAAGTGACAGCTCAAGCTGGGAAAAGACTGAATTCCACGGAGTGAAAGTTAACACTTTAAAATGGCAAAGCTGCAGGGACATTTTTATAAGGAGAGAACAAAGAACTCGAAGGACACTACTTGATTGATAGTTACAAACTTAGATCGTGGCAATGTGGGACTTCTGTAGCAGGGTCTCTTAAGGGGATTGGCTTAAAGTACATATGTATCTCTCTTAGATTTGTTACAGTGTTGTAATTGCAAGGGTATGTGACAAGAGGGGAAGTCACTTGGTAGTTATGTCATAATTACCAGATATTCCTTCCTTAGAAACAGCCTGCTCAAGCAGAACTTTTCCTATGGGTATTTGCGTGGAAGATTTAGATAAGGGTCAGCGCTGAGGTCTCCTTTCAGAGACATTGTTTTTACACCAGTAACTTTATCACAGAGGAAAAACATTCCTGTAGCTACATGATTAAGTCTGTACAGAAGATGGTTGTTGCTAGGGTGAAAACAGAACAAAAGGGAGTGGAACCCAGCCCTCAAGCCAGCCATTTTAGATTTTACCAGGTACCTCCGTTTTAAATTCCCTTACTCACAGAAAGGAGCCCTGGTGGCACAGTGGTTAAGAGCTACAGCTGCTAACCAAAAGGTCAGCAGTTCAAATCCACCAACCACTCTTCAAAAACCCTATAGGGCAATTCTACTCTGTCCTATAGGGTCACTGTGAGTCAGAATTGACTTGAAGGCAATAGGTAACAGTAATGGAACACACAGAAAAGTAGAAGGCCAGAGACTTGGAAACTCGCCAGCCACTGAAGTTTTACCGAAACCTCTTGCTGAGCAGGTTGCCTCCTATAGGATAGAAACTTTGCTAAGTGTGAGGAGGCAAGGAGGTAAGTGACAAAGTTTTTCTCACTGAGCTGGGGGCCTTCTCTAAAAACTGTAAATTAGTATTATGCCTTTTTTTTCACCCCAAGCTCAGTGTGAGCTATCCCCGTGGAAGACAACAGCTGCATTTTTTTTTCCTAAGAAAGGTAAAAGGTTGTTAGTCACTTTTCTCTTGGTTCTCTGTTACCAACGATCTGGAAGAACTTCTGCCTACAAATGTGTTGTATCAATATTAATCACCTTTGCCATTGAGTTGATTCCAACTCATAGCAACCCTGTAGGACAAAGCAGAACTTCCCCATAAAGTTTCCAAAGAGCATGTGAGTGAGTGCAGGAGAGATTTGAACTGTTGACTTTTGGGTTAGCAGCTGAGCTCTTCACCAACATGCCACCAGGGCTCCATGTTTTAATTTGGTAGAAGAACTCTGTCAGAAGTTTGGTTTTTTCACTGTTTTTTTGGTGACCTTGTGGGTTTTAGACAGTATCAATATTAAGACTGTCTAAAACCCACAAGGTCCCAAAAAGAATGAAAAATCAACTGCTGACATAATTCTAACAAATTAAGTACTTGATTTCATTAGTATCTGTAATGGTCATAAATAAAATTAAAAGAAAAAAATTATCAGTATTATACTTTATCTTCCCTTTTTATTTTGATCCTTTAAAATGTCTAAAACTTAGATTATATTCTATACTATTGATTTTCTTTAGTTAAAGATTGCTAGGAAAAAAGTATTTTGGCTTTCTCAATGACTACAGAGTTATACAAGATGGCTGAAATCCCAGATCAGTGGAATTTTTTCTCTAAATTGGATGAATTAATCATTTCTTGGTACTCTGGTATAAAGAAGTATCTTTTATCTTCTATGTTTGCCTAAAATGTTATAGAAAATTTTCTTAAAAATGCAGGCTATTGTAATTTAAAAGGTCTGGCTAACATGCTTGACTTTGAGCAATGAACAAAACAAAACTAAACAACAACAGCAAACAACTATATGTAAATAGATAGATATCCAACAATAAATACCTTGTGGCAGTGAGGAAGAGAAATTCAACATATGCATAGATAAGAAATGGATTTCAGTTCAGGAATTTTTGCTTTTAGCATTTAAGGCTGACCTTTTCTGAATAGTTTTATTTCAATATTGATATAGGCAGCTATTATGAATGTGACAATGGACACCCAAATCAAATATTAGTCACTAGAATGGGAAATTGCTCTCATAGAAACTGAGACACCATTATCATGTGTCTTAGTTATCTAGTGCTGCTACAATAGAAATACCACAAGTGGATGGCTTTAACAAGCAAATTTATTCTTTCGTAGTCTAGGAGGCTAGAAGTCCGAATTCAGGCCGCCAGCTTCAGGAGAACTCTTTCTCTCTCTGTTCGTTCTAGGGGAAGGTCCTTGTCATCAACCTTCCCCTGATCTAGAAGATTCTCAGAGCAGGGACCCTGGGTCCAAAGGACGCACTCTGCTCCTGTCGCTACTTTCTTGGTGGTAGGAAGTCCCACTACTCTCTGCTAGATTCTGTCTTTTATATCTCAAAAGAGATTGACTCAAGATACAACCTAATCCTGTAGATTGAGTCCTGCCTCATTAACATAACTGCCTCTAATCCCACTTCACTGACATCACAGAGGTAGGATTTATGACACTTAGGAAAATCACATTAGATCACAAAATGGTGGACAATCACACAATACTGGGAATCGTGGCCTAGCCAAGTTGGCACACATTTTTGGGAGACACAAGTCAATCCATAACATATCCTGCAGAGCATTTTCAAGCAGTTACTTCTCTCTTAAAAACAATAAATCAATTCTGGGATCTAAACAGCATAAGAATTTATATCATCAAATAACTTCTCCTGAGAGAACATACATATAGAACTGTCAAACCCTGTTTGAAAGCAGATATTAGTATTTGGTAACCTGTACAAGTTACATTCAGAACTGAGAGTTATAGTATTTTAAGAGCTATGTCACTGATAGACCCTCTCCTTAGCATAAATGTAAGCCAGGCAAGTCATAAGAATTTTTCTATAATGCACTTTCTTTGAAAAGAGGATTTTGTTATTTCCTTTGTTACTACATTTATCATAGAATCTTTACAGCCATTCTTTACTTATGTCCAAATTAACTACTCTCTTCTTTAATCTAAATGCTGTTTTTTCCTTCTTTGGAGATATATACTTGGTATCCTGAATATAAATCCAGTCAGATAACTGAACAATGCTATTAAGTCACGTTCTATTTTCCTAAGGCTAACAACCTTTCCATACCAATCTTAATGTTAAAACTGGTGTTCATTTTTAGTATTTTAGTTGCTTCCCTTTGGCACTCTATCCAATTTTTGTCCTTCTCGTAATTGAGTAAAAGTAATCTGGCATGATGTTGACTGGACTGGAGGCTGGTTGTGGTAAACTGCCCTAGATATCTAAAATGACTTATAGGGAAAATATAATGTGCTGCTTGAGCTCAACAAAACACACACAGAAAATATGTTCATTATTTGCTGCGCCTATGAAGGAAAGGATATTTTCAGCCTAGTCTGCAGAGATTTGGATTAACAAAACTTGTTACTGATTAAAAGCATGGTATGCCTAATTCCAAGAACATTGCTCTGCAAGTTGACACCTACACGTTAGGCTTAAACGGTCATAAGACAGGAATCTTACAAAGAGAAACATATCAGTGCTTCTAATTCAGTTTCTCTCTTCACGTATCTTACCATATTTCCATATCCCCGTCTTACTTATGATCTTAAAGATCAATTTTCTTGATTTTTAAATACTTAAGTTGCACTTAAACAAATGATAAAATGAAATTATTACAATATTAATGGGTTCATAATTATTAAATAAGGTATGTAAATTTATTTTTTCAACATACCTACATGCCAAACCACTGCTTTTCTGTCAGTTTGTCTCACTGTGGTGGATTGCCTGTTGCTGTGATGCTGGAAGCTATGTCACCGGTATTTCAAATACCAGCAGAGTCACCCGTGGTAGACAGGTTTCAAAGGAGCTTCCAGACTAAGACAGACTAGGAAGAAGGAGTTGGCAATCTGCTTCTGAAAAAAATTAACCAGTGAAAACCTTACTTATAACAGCGAAACATTGTTTGATATATTGCTAGAAGATGAGCCCCTCAGGTTGGAAGGCACTCAAAATACAACTGGGGAAGAATTGCCTCCTCAAAGTAGAGTTAACCTTAATAACATGGATAGTAAAGTTATTTTTGGTAACTTTATATGCTGATATGGCATGACTCAAATAGCTACAAACATCTATTAGTAATTTGAACATGAAATGTACGAAGTATGAATTAAAGAAAATTGGAAGTTGTCAAAAATGAAATGTACACTTGAACAGTGATACCTTAGGCTTTAGTGAGCTGAAATGGACTGGTATTGCCCATTTTGAATCAGAAAATCGTATAGTCTACTATGCCAGGAATGACAAATTAAAGAGAAATGGCATCGCATTCAGCATCAAAAAAAAGAAACAAAAAAAAAAAACTTTCAAGATCTATCCTGAAGTACAATGCTGTCAGTAATAGAATAATACGCGTATGCCAACTTCCATAGTCTGAAATTGATTAAACATGCAAATCAAGATGCACTCATAATTACTGGTGATTGGAATATAAAAGTTGGAAACAAAGAAGAAGGGTAAGTAGTTGGAAAATATGGCATTAATGATAAAAACAATGCAGGAGATTGCACGATACAATTTTTGAAGACCAATGACTTATTCAATGGAAATACCTTTTTTCAACAACGTAAACAGTGACTATACACATGAACCTTGCTAACAGAATGAGAACATCATACATGAAGAAAGAAAAGGTCATTAAAAAGACAGGAAAGAAAGAAAAGACCAAAATGGATGTCAGAAGAGACTCTGAAACTTTCTCTTGAATGTCAAGCAGCTAAGGCAAATGGAAAAATGATGAAGTAAAAGAACTGAACAGAAGATTTCAAAGGGTGGCTCCAGAAGACAAAGTATTATAACGACGTGTGCAAAGACCTGGAGTTAGAAAACCAAAAGGGAAGAGCACGCTCCACATTTCTCAAGCTGAAAGAACTGAAGAAAAATTTCAAGCATCGAATTGTAATTGTGAAAGATTCTATGGGCAAAATATTGAACTACGCAGGAAACATCAAAAGAAGATAGAAGGAATATACAGAGTAACTGTACCAAAAAGAAATGGTCAATGTTCAACCGTTTCAGGAGGTAGCATGTGATCAAGAACAGATAGCAATGAAGAAGTTCAAGCTGCACTGAAGGCATTGGCAAGAAACAAAGCTCCAGGAATTGATGGAATACTGAGATATTTCAGAAAATGGATGCAAAGCTGGAAGTGCCCACTCATTCATGCCAAAAAATTTGTTAAGACAGCTAACTGGCCAACCGGCTGGAAGGGATCCATATTGATCCATATTATGATCCAACGGAATGGGAAAATTATTTAACAAACAACGTCATTAATATCACATGCAAGTAAAAACTTGCTGAAGGTAATTTAAAAATAGCTGCAGCAGTACATAAACAAGGAACTGCCAGAAATTCAAGTCAGACTCAGAAGAGGATGTGGAACAAGCGGTATCATTGCTGATGTCAGATGGATCTTGGCTGAAAGCAGAGAATACCAGAAAGATGTTTACCTGTGTTTTATCGACTATGCAAAGGCATTCAATTCTGTGGTTTATAACAAATTATGGATAACATTGTGAAGAATAGAAAGTTAAGAACATGTATGTAATTGTGCTCATGTGGCACGTGTACATACACCAAGAGGCAGTCATTAGAACACAACAAGGAGGTATAGCATCATTTAAAATCAGAAAAGGTGTGTTCAGGGTTGTATCCTTTCATCATACTTATTCAATCTGTATGCTGAGCAAATAATCCAAGAAACTGGACTATATGAAGAAGAACAAGGCATCAGGATTGGAGGAAGACTCATTAACAACCTGCGATATGCAGATGACACAACCTTGCTTCCTAAAAGTGAAGAGGACTTGAAACCCTTTCTGATAAAAATCAAAGACCACAGCCTTCAGTATGGATTACATCTCAACATAAAGAAAACAAAAATCCTCACAACTGTACCAATAAGCAACATCATGATAAACGGAGAAAAGATTGAAGTTGTCAAGGATTTCATTATATTTGGATCCACAATCAACACCCTTGGAAGCAGCAGTCAAGAAATCAAATGATGTATTGCATTGTGCAAATCTGCTGCAAAAGGCCTTTTTAAAGTGTTAAAAAGCAAAAATGTCACTTTGAGAACTGAGGTGAACCTCACCCAAGCCATGGTATTTTAAATTGCCTCATATGCATGTGAAAGCTGGACAATGAACAAGGAAGACAGAAGAAAAATAGATGCTTTGTCTTATTGGTGTTGGTGAAGAATAGTGAATATACCATGGACTGTCAGAAGAACGAACAAATCTGTCTTGAAAGAAGTAAAGCAAGGATCTCCTCAGAAGCGAGGATGGCAAGACTTTGTCTCACTTTGGACATGTTATCAGCAGGGGCCAGTCCCTGGAGAAGGGCATCATGCTAGGAAAAGCAGAGGGTCAGTGACAAAGAGGAAGATCCTCAACAAGATGGACTGACACAGTGGCTGCAACAATGGGCTGAAACATAGCAAGTTTGTGAGGATGGGGCAGGACTGGGCAAAAATTTTGTTCTGTTATAAATGGGGTCACTATGAGTGGAACCTACTTGATGGCACCTAACAATGATAACAACACATGTCAAAAATTTAACATTAGTAAAACTAAAATGATGGAGGTATTCCTTTTATATTAAATTGTCAATTCCAAGAATTCTCTGACTTCTGACATTTTTTTTTTTTTTTTTTGCAGTCTTTGTTCAGATTGCACTGTACTAAATTGAGGGTAAAAAGTATAATTTTTATGCTTAATCTGATTACTGACCTGTGATAGGGACAAAGTAGAAAAAAACCAATGGCCCTCTAATAGTGTTACCAAAGAATCTGCTGATGCAGCTTTGAGTGCTCAGTTCCAGATTTGAAACTGGTCCTGCTGGTATCTATTTCTAAAATACATTCTTTTTGTTTCCTGTATAAAATTCTTGTCTAGATTGAAAGACACAAAGGCATCTTTCTTCATTCAAGTACCTGAAACTTGTAATAAAAAATTACACTTCTAACTTTAAAGATAAAAATGGACCTTACATTGAAAAAAAAAAATCAAAGACTAGACAAGTATTTTATGCAGTTTATTTATTTTCATCTTCTTCCTAGCACTAAATTTCACTCTGCAATTTGGAACAGATTTGATCAACTTGCTTTCATGTGTCTGTGTTTTTCTACTGCAATGAAAATAAACAAATGGGTTTGGTTTTCTACAAAATTGTAGAGACACTGACTTAACTGTTACTGTTGTTTACTTTGGCCATATGTTACACTGTACATATGTCACACTGTACAGTACTTCAATCTTAGAATGAAGTAGAGTTTGATTTATTCAGGGTTAATGAGGCACTTGAGTCTGCCTCAGGTCCCTTACATCAATAAACCCCTAATGGATAAAAAGATAGTAGCTGTCTTCCACTGTCCCTTGATTTGTTAGAGAATACTTGGCATAACCAAATCCACCCAAGATGTATAGATTACTTTATGATCTTGAGTGGATCTTATTTTAACTTTATGGAAACATAAACATATTTGCTTTGTACACTTGAGCTTCATATGGCCTGTAAAAATGTATAATGAAGTCTAGTTGATAAACAAGTTTAAAGGCTCAGAGTTTTTGCATGGTGACACTAAATACTATTGAAAATATGGAACGTATGTTATATCTTAGAGATAAGACTTGCTCATGTTACCAAATTGCTAATACAATTCTTCTCACTATAATTTGTTCTCAGTTTTGGAAGTGTAATATTTCAACATGAAAACTATTATGCCATACTTTTTATTTTCTCCCCGGGGAGGGGGGGGTGGGGAAAAACAGTTTTGAATTTCAAAGTAGTTAAAATGTTATGGATGCATGAACAAAGCCAAATGTATCCATGTTTTTCTTTGTAAATGAATAGACTGGTGAAAATAGGACAAACATCTGAAAGCATAAATATATTATTAAAAGAACTAGCCTTATGAATAAAGCTGTCTTTCAATATTACACCAAACTCAGATCCCACTCCAATCCAACATCATGCTCACCTTCTGCCTCTCATCTCTCTCATCCCATTACTATGCTTTTCTTATTCAAACAAAAATAGTTGGGCTATGAACTAAAAGCCCAACAGAGAGTTTGTAATGGAAGCAGTATCTTGCAACATGTCTCACAAAAATCCACCTGTATCAGAAAAATGTTTCAATTCGGTGTAAACCTACTCTCTACATAAAACTTATGCCACACTTCCAACTCCATCCACATTATGATGAATACTGTCTCTCAGGGGTAGAATCCACTGCATGTCACTTTCTGCCACCCACAAATAAATCTTCTATAATTGGCTAGGTAGTATCCAAAAAATGTATAACCATTGTCATATTGTTTTGCTCTACCTTTGTTTACTACTAAGGAGCCCTGGCGGCACAACGGCACATCTGCTAACTGAAAGGTGGGTGATTTGAATCTACCAGCCACTCCAAGGAAGAAAGATGTGGCAATCTGCTTCCTTAAAGATTACAGATTTGGAAACCCTAAGGGGCAGTTCTCCTTTGTTCTATAGGATCACTATGAGTCGGAATCAACTGGATGACAATACACTGCTGACTACTGCTGTCTTATATTCTCCTGTAATTCCTTGCATTTCTTGGGAGGCCACTTCCCTCCCACACCCCCTACAATTTAGAAGAATAAAGGACATATCATCTGAAAGGCAGATAGTGCTAAGAAAATGGAATAGAGACATATAATACAAAAAAGAAATAAAATAACAGGAAAAACTAAAGAGAAAGAGGCCTCACACATCTTAAACTTTATATTTAAAAGTTGAAAAATGTAAAAATATGTAAATACAAGGTTGTCTTAATATACAGGGAGGTTGTAAATTAATTCATATGAGATCACATCATACTTTCCTCTTTTTTTTAAGTTAAAATTTGTAAAAATGGAGTCGTAGTGTGTTAGTGTTTCAGAATATACTGTGATTACTGTTGAGAATCTTCAGTGGTTTCTTTTGGAATCATAGACTACAGCAAAACATTAACAGATGTGAAGCCAGAGGAATGCCTCATTACTAAATTCTAAGTGTTGTTGCTTCTTTGCATTCCAGGCTGCTTTGATAGACATTACCATTTTGCTCAGATAGGGGCCGGGGGGAGAGAGAGAATTCTTTATTTTTTAAATGAATTACAATGACAGTGTCATATGTCATGTAATCTTTTGTATGTTTATGCTTTTCTGGGCATTCTGAAAGCAATATGACATGAGAATTCTGAAACCACCTTCTCCCTCAATGGTAGGCGTCAAAGTTGAAAGGAGATAATTTGGGTACTATTGGTGGTTCATGTGCTCCGGGAAGGCAGTGTGTATTACTAGCCCATGGCAGATGTACTTGCGAAAAAAAAAAAAAAAATGGAAAAAAGGAACTACAAAAGCTTCCTCCAAATTCTGCTTCAGATTATATCGAGGATCCCAAAAGTCTACCAAATGAGCAGTAGACCTCAAGATGTAACATTATCCCCACTTTCTGCCAAATATCTAATTTAATACTTTTTGTCTTAACTAGAGTAACCATTGTTCTAAGATTTGTACATTACTTCTAAAAGTCAGAGTTACAGTGTACATTGTCCTCACCTGTATTAGTTTATCTGATTTAACAGAAGGGCTTTGCAGCTGGGAGTTACCATGGGGATGAATTTAGTAGAGCCCAGGTATAGAAGAAGCCCAATAACAGTGTGACCTGGATGGTGGGAGGCAACATGCTTTATCAGTTGTAGACATCACACCTGGAATTTTATCTGCAACAATGAAGTGGAGAGTCTGGCTTCCACTTTGCATCCGTCAGCAACACCCTTGATTACTGTGCTCAGCTCAGAGTTAAAGGGAGAACACAGACAATTTATTGGAGACACAATCCTCGAAAACAATCTAGGAACTGAGCCCAACATCATATGAGAGAAGGGGGAGATGTGCAGCATGAGGTTAAAAAGAAAACGGCTTCAAATGTTTCAAGTGTTACAATTGCATGAAGTATTAGACTTTTTCTGTATGATTCTACGTAGGACAAGCTGACCTTGAATTTTTATTTAATATTTGAAAAAAGAAGAAGAAGAAAACTTTCAGTCTAAAAGTAAATAGTTTCTTCAGGAAGGGTGAGTTCCCCTTCCCTGGAGTTATTCAAACGTGGTATGGAGGACCACATGGGAAGAAAAGAGAGAACATATGCATCAGATGACCTGTATGGTTGGCAATGGCCCAGGGAATGTAGACCTAGAATGAACTGAGAGTCTGTACAGCCAATGATAACGTTGCCTAGTTCACAATTTGTCCAGAGCTGGTAATGATCATCCGAAAGGAGTTCTATTACCACATTCTTTTCACATTGTCCAAAGATTCATATTACCAAAACTACGAGGAAAAAGAAGGAAGGAAAGAAGAAGGAAGGGAGGGAGGGAGGGAGGAAAAGTCATCAGCAGAGTCATCAATTAATATAATTTTCCTTTGAGCAAACTTTTCTGGAGTTTGTAGGAAGAAGCACAAAAGTAAATCTATTTATAATCTTCTGCAAGACTTTACAATATCTCAGGTTATGTCAGTCAATCTTTGATCATTCATATTCTATTGAAAATGAAAGAAATAGACACCTAGAGACTTCATCAGTGATAATTGCATTTATGTCTAAGAGCAGCACGTACAAGCACTGCTAATTTGCTAAAGAGTGTAGCACCAGGCTGTTCAAAATATAACAAATAGAATGCTAATATTTTACTGTACATAACCTATTTTGCATAATTTAAATTGAAAATCTGAAGTTCTATTATGTTGAACATTTATGACATTTGCCACTAGTTACAAAAGAATGATGAATATTTTCCTACATATTTTGTTTAAATATATTCCACTATCAAACAAATAATACTTGATCTCTCTTGCTGCCTAAAAAGCTCTGTGAAAGTCATTACAGAAAAAGACCACTAGGCTTTGACAACTTTGGTCACAGTCAACTTTTTATTTCCAAAGCATTCTGAAGTTCTAACATTTAATGATGCAGCAGACATAAAACTTAGACTGATTCAGTGACCTCCAACCATGCTGAGATATAATTCAGTTTTCCACGGCTTGCCCATAATGAAAGCAAGAATATAACCAAATCATAGCCAATAAATTGTGGGTTGATTTTTTAAAATTTTCCAACTCATCAAAGACCTTTATATTTATCTCTTTTGGAAGGAAATCTACTCTAGTTGCTGAAGTATTTGTAACTACTTTCAGAAAATGGAAAAAAAAAATGGCCTGTGCCTGTCTTTCTTCTGCAAGAGCCCTCTTACGAAATTCTCTGAAGGCATAAATTACATCTTAAGAATGAAGGAGATAGGTGGTGGCTAGGTGTTCAAGTCAACAGGATTATATATCACAGCACTTTACGTTTTATATGTACAGGTCGAATTTGGGGGAAATAGATTTTACAGAGTCACTGGGGTTGAATAGTACTTATCATAAATTGGATGTATTTGAACATCTGTGGATGGCTTATCAGGAGAACAAAATGCATCCCAAGAAAAGTGTGGTAAATGTGCTATCTGTCAATGAGACAAGGGTGACTTCTGAAGCTTATTACCAAATCTAACGTCCCTTAAATCTCATCAGCAAGGAGGAATGAAGACATCCATTTAAAATGATAGGAATGAAAGATAAGTTGCATTAATTAATTATAATATGCCCATCACGATGTAATGTTGTAAGGATAGAAGCTGAATGAGATGGTATCCAACACGTATGAAGAAGAGTTAGGAATAAAAATTGTCTTGGTTTGTCCACAACACTGGCTGTAAAAGAAGGTGATCGTTGGCCACATGGACATGCTAGTCTGTTCTTTCTATTGAATTGATCACATAAACTAAGAACAAAAGTCATTCCCTGCAATAACCAGGTAATTATAACTAATTAATATTCATGCAGTCTAATGAAAGCAGTAGACCCCTTAGTTCTACATACTTTTTGTCAACCACAGAATATGTAAATTACATTCTCTAAATTCAAGCCATACCCAAAGAGAGGCCCTCTGGTGAAATGGTCAATGGTCTTAAATTACCCTTTAATTTTCTGGAGCATCTATTTTACAACTACAGTTTATTTTCCAGATTACCCCTTTACCTTTGAACAATGCAAATTTAAGTTTCCTTTGATACTATTTCTAAGCATAAGCAAAATTATGCTATATAATGTTAGAAGCCCCTTCACAGGAGTCTTATTATTCTGGGAATATGTGTGGAAACTAATATATTTGCAGCAAAGATTTAACTGGAAATTAGTGGTAACAGCTGAAAAAAAAGTCTTTTAATTAATTGAATTCAAATTATCTGGCATTTATTAAAGGCTAATATCTTACTGAGTAATTTTCTGCACATTTTTACTATCAGCTTAATAAAAGTTTATCACATTTAAAGAACTCATGTATATTTTACTATTAATTACCCCTTAAATAATTGTTAAAATAGATGTATAGATATTACTTCTTCTGTGTAAATAAATGTAGTAGCTACTTACTAAAATCAATTCTTGAACATGTTTTCAGGGTGTACTAAAGAATCTTAGTCTTAGTGAAATTTACTGTGATGTTGACTGCAATTTAGCAAAATTTAAGACTATACCTCAGATTGTAGGTAAATAAAGCATGTGAAGAACGACGTGTCTGAGAAAAGCTAAGGAGATCAATAAGGATGTACACAAAAGAATTCAGTGCAGTAGGAAAAACAAGCCAATGCCATTTCTTAAAAAACAAGGAATACAGATGAGAAAGTGGGGAAATCATGTAAACAGTGACTATGTGAACAACATTTAAGTCCCTTGGTGTGGTTTAATGTTTTCGTTTTTATTTTTTTATTCTTCCTTTTTTAATTAAAAGTTTTTTTTTCACTCTTAGTGGGCAAAAAGAATACACATAAAAATAATATTTCCTAGTTCAGAACTATGTATGTTTAAAAATGAGGTTTGGAAGTTACAAAACACTGAGCTTGAAGAGTCCAAACTGAAGGGCTCCCTCAGAGGGATCTGAACCTGGTCTATAAATATCTTCAAGGTAACTGTGCGACTAAGAGAAGGACATCATTCATAATGTCAGAAGATAGAAGGACACAGAACAATGGCCTGCAGCTAAAGAAGAAGAAGAAAAATAACTTTTCTCGTTATTTTAAAAGTTCTTAAGGCTGAGGTCAACTGGTTTGAAACACTTCCAGACAAGGGCACAGCAGTGATTGCTGTTGATCATCAAAGACAGTTTGTTAAAGGTATTGGCACCAGTGGTGAAGTTGGCAAATTAGGATCTGGATCATCCTTATTGTTGTCGTTGTCATGTGCCGTCCAGTAGATTTCGACTCATAGAGACCCTATAGCACAGACGAGAACTGTTCCGTAGCGTTTCCAAGGCTGTAAATCTTTAAGGAAGCAAACTGCCACATTTATCTCCCACAGAGCGACTGGTGGGTTCAAACCAACCTTTAGGTTAGCAGCTGAGCACTTAACCATTGTATCACCAGAGCACCTTCCTTAGCATTACAGAGCCTATTAATGGGATTGGAAGCATTAGTGAGGCAAAGTAAATATACTTCATGAATCATCCCCTTCATCCATGAGCTAAGTGTACTAGGGGGTAAACTTCCTAGGAACTGTAACGTAAGTGGCAAAAAGAGTCCTTGTCTTATGCAGATAGAAACAAATCCAGACCCTCTAACCATTTTACATTCTGTCTCTATTCACAATTACTTCTTGCTTAGAGAATTGCTTAGATAGATAGATTGACTGATTGACAGATAGACAGATTTTGTATTTATAAAAGTAATACATCAGTACTACAAATATCTGGAGAAATAAAGATTACCCCTATTTTAACCACACAAAGACAGCCAGTATAAACATTTTGGTTTATAGTCACCTACATTTTTCCTGATCCCAGACAGACTCATGCATACTACACATTACATTTTAACCTAATTCTTTTATTACTTGATATTTCAAGGGCATGATCCACATCAATAAGAATAATACATTTGGATCAGAATCAGAATTGGCTAAACTAAAATTGGAATAAGAACGAGAGAAATCAGCTCCTCTATTTTCCTCACAGCTGCAAATTTTGGCTCTGAGTAGTCTGTGAGGGAGAGTGGAGGATGCATGTTAAGATGTTGCTAAATACCTCCAGCGAGGCAATAACATAGTATATTCATGTATTCATTCAGCAAACACTTACTAAGTGGCAACTAGGTTTGGCCCTGTTGTAAGTGTCTGAGGACACCAACATGGTGACAGGGCCTTGCCATTAAGGATTTCTGTCTGCTCACTCAGCCCACTACTGACTCTGAGATAGCAGTAAACATGTTTTATTCATTTTTATCACTAACACAACAGAATCTTGGCATATTGCTAAATGATCTGAAGTGAAGAGAAACACACATATGAACAATTACTTGAAGTGCAGTGTGATAATTGTTGCAATGGGGGACTGATTCAAAGGACAGCAGAGACACATAGGGTCTGTAGTACGGGTTTGACAAAAACTTTCCCAGAGTTGGAGAGAAACTTGAACAGTTAAGTGAATTTTCAAAATACAAGATTAAATGCAGTAATTCATACATTCACAAATTAATTTCCAAATCTACAGTGTAGCTATGAGGTATAACTTAGATGCCTATCACTTCATCAAAAATCTTTGGACACACTGTTTCAATAAAACTGAGATATCTGTCCATCTTACCAATGGCCTTTTCTCAAGAGAGCTGATGATGGTTATGTGTATGTAGGTCAGAGGAGTAATTTTCCATTCAGTGTAGGTCTGTAATTATAATAGTTCATACATTCTTATTCTTATACATTCTTTAAAGAGCCCCGGTGGCACAATGGTTAAGAGCTTGGCTGCTAATTGACAGATCAGTGGTTAGAGCCTAACATCAACTTTGCAGGGGAAAAAAAGACCTGGTGACCTGTCCCATACAGATTACAGCCAAGGAAACTATATAGGGCAGTTCTACTCTATTCTGTAGGGTTGCTGTGAGTTGGAATTGACTCCATCACACACAATACCACCACAGTCTATTCAAAGGAGCAAAATTTGAGTTTATTATTGACTGAATAGTAAGATAAATTAAAATGAATTTAGCACCATCTGGGGCAGTTCTACTCTATCCTACAGAGCTGCTATAAATCGGAATCAACTCAACGGCAACTTATTATTATTTTTTTTTAATATATAAGAAGGAGCCCTGGTGGTGCAGTGGTTAAGAGCTCTGCTGCTAACCAACAGATGAACAGTCTGAATCCTCCAGCCGCTCCTTGGAAACCCTACAAGGCAGTTCTACTCTGTCCACAGGGTAGTTATGAGTCGGAATTGACTCGATAGTAATAGATTATTTTTTTAACAATTTATATATAAGAAACAATACAAAGGACTCTCTACATATATTAGCTCAATTAATTAATACAACAGTGCTATGAGGTTTTAATATCTCAATTTTACAAAATAAGAAACTGACACTCAAACCGGTTAAATACATTGATTCAGATCACAAAGCTAGCAAATGGCAGAGGTGAGAGTGAAACTCAAAGCAACTATTTTATTCCACTCTGCTCCACGGTCTTACTCAAACTGTTCAGTATTTACTTTGATTTATCAATAATATAGTGTGTGTAGTATTGCAGGTCCAAAGAGGATATGCATCATATCTAATATTAACACATCTTTTTAAGGCTCTTACTACATTGCTACTCAAATACAAGTTTTCTACTGCATAATATGAACGTGTAAGAGTTTAATAATAAGTGTTCACTCGATCTTTTTCAAAATCAAAGTAGACCTGAAAGGCTTTCTTTGACAGCCTTATATTTTAAGACCAAGACATCCACAAACACATTAAGTGATTATATCAAAAGCACTGACAATATAGAAGGAGGCTCTAAGTAGAAAAGCTTTGCCAGAACACGGATGATTGCATTTTAATGACTTCTGAGATTCATTAGGGCTTGCTTCTCATCATTCTCTCTGATGTTGTTTCATAGACTCTCAAGACTAGACAAGTGGAATGACAAGCCGATTTAGTCAATGAGAAGATTTCTGACATTGTTGTTTTTGATTATTAATAACACTACTTGTTGTATTCAATTTAATATTTACAAATAGTTTCTAGGAAGATACGATGGTAAGATTACTTTTGGGTTGTGTTTTTAATATTAATGACATACATTTCTCTTCTGTAGAAAGTTTCCGTTTCATTTAAGTAAAAGTAGGCATATTTGATGTGTTCTTCCTGATTATTTGCTAGTGTAAGAAAATATTAGGAAATAATGTAGATTGTATTTATTATCCAAACGTTTATATTTTGGTAAAACTTAACTACATAGAGTCCTTGAATCCAATGGAATATTATGACACTGGTAGGTCTAAAAAATCCAATTAATTCAAGAATTCAACAGACCCAACAGAAGAATGTGTTGGGAGAAGTCTGCTTAAAGCCATTGTCTGGGAATTAGTGACAACATGTTTGAGTCTTGAGAAAATTTACCTAAGGCAAATAGAGCACAGGTCCTTGCAAAGCAATAATTAATTCTCAACAAACTTTACTGTAAATGTGGTATCATATTTGATGTCCTTAATTAAAGTCCTTTTCAGGAAAGCTATTAGATTAATTAAAAGTTTCTCAATATGTAAAATTTATAAAATTAGAGAAATTAAGGTCTTGTCATGAAAGGCAACTGGGGCAGAGACCTGGTTATACACCAGGGTGAAGAAGGAGGAAAATTCTGACTATAGAAGAAATGACAAAGGAATGTGATAGGAAAGCTGTCATTTTTAACTGATTCTTACAGAATATCAGAAGGAAAAAAGGACAGGGCAGAGGGACAAAAGAAAAGTTGGAGGAAATGAAAGGAAAGAAGAGAAATTCCTAGGTGGGGTCCTTTCCATCTCTGCTGTTGGGGAATTCCAACACACACTGTTAACAGTTGCTGGCCCACTCCATGATCCCATCACAGGTGAAAATAGGACTGCAGACATGACAGAAAGCCAGAAACCGAGAAGGCAGAATTGTGGGATGGTGGTTAGAAATATAAAAATGGTAGTATATCCCTCAGTGGAGGCTTTGTGTGGCTATAGTGCTGAATAGATTTTTACAGAGATTCCATACTAAGATGGATTAGGAAGAATAGGCCTGGAAATCTACTTCCAAAAATCAGCCTATCCTGCATAGGGTCGCCATAGGCAACAACAACAACATGATTAGAATGAGGAAGAAATGGTGACTATCACTTAATCTAAGTAATTATTTACTAAATAGCACCCCACTGGCCTGTACGAGTTCATAAGGCTCCCCAGTGTGCTTCAATTATTCCCAGGGCATAGATTTTGCACACCAAGAAAATATGACTCAATGCCCTTAGGAAGACGTCTAATATACTATGGGAAGTAAATTCTGAGCTAGTAAAATCCTATATAGTATAAATCATATAAATGACAGTCTTGGGGCCAGAAGAATATTAAAATTCTATTGTTCTTATTAATCTGTGGAATGAAAGGGATGCTTAAGCAGGTAATTGTCATTTGAAATGGAAGACAAAACAACATATATTTTAATCAACACACTTATTAAATGTCAGTTAGAATTTTCATCAGCAAAATTATATGGGACTAACTTGCAATAGCAAGCTCACTAAATGGTAATTAAAAGAATAAATATTGACTATTAATTTTACTGCGTGTGCAATTTTCAAAATTTTATATTTATGATATATCTCTCTATATATTTTCATCAGTTTTTTAAAATCTAATCAAACTTAACATACAAGAATGCTCTTGTGAAAATTATCTTTAATTAACATGTAATTGAGAACTAAATGAAAACCTTCCTTATTTTTCAAGCTATTCATTTCATAAACAAATCTGGAGATCAAAGAATAATGCCTGCAGATTAATACCAACAATTCAATTCATATGCTACAGGAATGGATTCTATTCTTAATAGAACTTCTGGATGTAATCCATTTAAACATATATTGTCTTCATATTAAAGTGTATCTCTTAATTGTTTGAAAGTTGATAAAGTAGTTGAAGAGCTGAGCCTCAATCTATTGTAATATTATAATTCTTAAGGTATGTCACTCTATGCATTGCTATAACATTTAAACATTGGTCTCATTCCAGTTTGTCCATATTTCAGTTAAATAAAATACACTTTGTTGTTTTTATATACTCTCAAATTAGAATTCTCTTTTCTTAAATGTAATATTAAAATGCAGCATTGATCAAATAAGAATTTCCCTTGGTTAAAAAGTGAAAAATGTTAATTAGACTTTCACAACTAGATCTTTATTTAAACAAAGTTAACTGACCTTTTGTTTGAATAATTTTGCTTGAAATCAGTAGTGTAATCAGATAGTTACTATGCAGGGTTAAGAAGCAATAATTAATTTTCTAAGCCTAAAAGTGAAATATGGTAATGTTGATAGTTCTATTGAATGCCACTTTAATTTAAAGTAGATATGCAAAGCAAAACTATATAAAATATAAAATATCAAGATAGTCTGTGAAAATGTTAGAAATTTTGAGAATTATATCAAAACCTGTAAGGAAGCCAATTTGATCATATGTTGCGTTTTGTGGAATGGTCTTTGCACAAATCTCTCCAATACCCTTTTGTCTTACAAATAAACACCCAGGAAATTTCTTTAATCTACAAGCATTCTGGATTCTACACAGAAAAAGCAACATCTTGGATAATTTTGGTCCTTATTCTCAGCTGAATTTCAGTATTTAGAAAGTAAGTTCAAATGAGTTGTCCTTTAAATTTAATCTAAGGGGCTCTCCGTTTCCCAGATTGACAATGTATTGTATCATGTAGTAATTTGTTTAAATTCTGCCTTCTTCCACTCAAAAATAATGTCCACTACAACAGATAATTTTCCTGTTTGTTCAGTGCTGCATCATTAGTCTAATACAACGTTTGGCACATCGTGGATGATCAATACTTGTTATGCAGAAAAATACGTGAATAAATTAAAAAAAAGAAATATAGTGGCAATAATAACCATCAAATATTTTATACGCCCATGAACTTAGGATATATGTAGGTTTAAAAATGGCTTGCACATATACTAAAGATGCTGTTCAGCATTTTAAATTTATTTGTAAGCTTTTTTTCCGATGTACTGAAAATATCTCTTTTCCAATGCTAAACTATAACTCATTCGTTCAGAAAGACTATGAGTCAGGCTTTGAGTCTATGAGAAGGAGAAAGATATATAAAAATAATTCAGTATTGGGTAAGTGCTATAATGGAGTGTGAAAAATATGAAGGAATAAGGAAATGGCTAACTTTTCCTGGAAATCAGTACAAGCTACATTAGAAGTAAGGTTTGATTTAAGACTGAAAGGATAAATCAAGAGTTTGTGGAAATCGCGTCAGCTGAAAAGGTCATTCCAGGGAAATCACAGAAGGTACAAAGGAATTATATGGCTTGGGAAACTGCTAATTTTTTCAATAAGTTTTAATGCAGGATATCTTGAGAGGAAGGGTGACGGCATCTAAGGCTGTAAAAGTAGCTGCTATTGAAAAATTGAGTCAAAGTGGAAATTGTGCCTGTGACAAGCAACTCTGTTCTTATCTAGGTCTTTTAAGTGGAAATCCAATTTGAAAAAAAATCATAACAGAATATATGACTCCTTAAATGTCATGTCCATAGTGGGTATTAGTGCATTATCTTGAGCATATAAATCAGTTATTAAATGGAAACTACCAGGGTTTTATCAAAGCCACTAGTTCAGTATAAAAGTCTTATCATAATATTTGCATTGGTAGCATGCTAATTGCTTTCTTATCACATGAACCAACTTGGTGTATGAAAACCACTAATATGTTAAAACAGTGATAATATTTTCAAATGCAATAATAACTTTCATGAGATTAGCTCATTTCATGTTCACTCATAAGCTAAAGCTTTAAGGTTATATATAGCAAAGTCACTTTCATGCAATATTCATTAAAATTGAATTTATTATGACAAAGAGGAGACTGAAGATATTATATATTACCTGATAATGATAAATAGCTTTCTTTAATACCGGACTACTAGCTGTTCCTGTTTTAAGCATCTATGGATACAAACAAAAACTAGACTGATAAGAAAATAAATCATATAGTAGGATCCCACGGTTGCAAGCACCAACCGTGCTTGGAGATTAAATGAAAACTAGAGCCTGGGGGAGGAAATGGTTTTCTCTATTGCTCTAACTTTTTAGTCCTATCTTGTTGTTGTTAGGTGCCCTCAAGTTGGTTCCAACTCGTAGCAACCCTATGGACAACAGACAAAACACTGCCCAGTCCTGTGCCATCCTCACAATCATTGTTATGCTTGAGCCCATTGTTGCAGCCACTGTGTCAACCCATCTCATCGAGGGTATTCCTCTTTTTCTCTGACCCTTTACCAAGCATGATGTCCTTCTCCAGGGGCTGATCCCTCCTGACAACATGTCCAAAGTATGTGAGACGTAATTTCGCCATCCTTGCCTCTAAGGAGCATTGTGGTTGTACTTTTTCCAAGACAGATTTGTTCATTCTTTTGGCAGTCCATGGTATATTCAACACTCTTCGCCAACACCATAATTCAAAGGTGCCAATTCTTCTTCAATCTTCCTTATTCATCGTCCAGCTTTCACATGCATATGAGGCGGTTGAAAACACCATGGCATGGGTCAGGCGCACTTCAGTCTTCAAGGTTACATCTTTGCTTTTCAACACTTCAAAGAGGTCTTTTGCAGCAGATTTGCCTAATGCAATGCATCCTTTGATTTCTTGCCTGCTGCTTCCATGGTGTTGATTGTAGATCCAAGAAAAATGAAGTCCTTGACAACTTCAACCTTTTCTCCATTTATCATGATGTTGCTTATTTGTCTAGTTGTGAAGATTTTTGTTTTCTTTATATTGAGTTGTAATCCATACTGAAGGCTGTGGTCTTTGATCTTCATCAGTAAGTGCTTCAAGTCCTCTTCATTTTCAGCAAGCACAGTTGTGTCATCTGCATATCGAAGGTTGTTAATGAGTCTTCCTCCAATCCTGATGCTGCGTTCTTCTTCAAATAGTCTAGTTTCTCAGATTATTTGCTCAGCATACAGACTAAGCATGGTGAAAGGATACAGCCAGATGCACACCTTTCTTTACTTTAAACCATGCAATTTCCCGTTGTTCTGTTTGACTGAATGCTTCTTGATCTAAGTACAGGTTCTTCATGAGCACAATTAAGTGTTCTGGAATTCCCATTCTTTGCAATGTTATCCATAATTTGTTATGATCCATATAGTCGAGTGCCTTTGCATAGTCAATAAAACACAGGTAAACATCTTTCTGATATTCTCTGCCTTCAGCTATGGTCCATCTGACATCAGCAATGATGTCAGTAATCCAGCTTGAATTTCTGACAGTTCCTTGTCAATGTACTGGTGCAACTGCTTTTGAATGATCTTCAGCAAAATTTTACGTGTGTGGTATTAATGACATTGTTCGATAATTTCCACATTCTGTTGGATCACCTTTCTTTGGAATGGGTACAAATATGGATCTCTTCCAGTCAGTTTCTTGGCATAGATGAATGAGTGCTTCCAGTGCTGCAACAGTTTGTTAAAACATCTCAATTGGTATTCCGTCAATTTCTGGAGCCTTGTTTTTCACCAATGCCTTCACTGCAGCTTGGACCTCTTCTTTCAGTACCATCGGCTTTTGATCATATGCTACCTCCTGAAATGGTTGAAGATCGACCAATTCTTTTTGGTACAGTGACTCTGTGTACTCCTTCCATCTTCTTTTGATGCTTCCAGCATTGTTTAATGTTTTCCCCTTAGAATCCTTCAATATTGCTACTTGAGGCTTGAATTTTTTCTTCAGTTCTTTCAGCTTGAGAAATGCTGAGTGCATTTTTCACTTTTGATTTTCTATCTCCAGGTCTTTGCACATTTCATGATAATACTTTACTTTGTCTTCTCCAGCCTCCCTTTGAAATCTTCTGTTCAGTTCTTTTACTTCGTCATTTCTTACTTTCACTTTAACTATTCTACATTCAAGAGCAACTTATAAGAGTCTCTTCTGAAATCCATTGTGGTCTTTTCTTTCTTTTCTGTCTTTTTAATAACCTTTTGCTTTCTTCATGTATGATGTCCTTCTACAACTCGTATTCCAACATGTGTCTGTCAGTTTGTTGTCTGTTGTACTGTGGTGGCTGCATGTTGCTGTGATACTGGAAGCTTTGTCACTGGTATTTCAAACACCAGCAGGTTCACCCTTGGTGGACAGGTTTCAGCTGAGCTTCCAGACTAAGACAGACTAGGAAGAAGGAGTTGATAGTCCACTTTTGAAAAAATTAGCCAGTGTAAACCTTATGAACAGTAGGAGAACATTGTCTGATATGGTGCCAGAAGATGAGCCCCTCATGCTGGAAGGCACTCAAAATACAACAGGGGGAAGAGCTGCCTCCCGAAGTAGGGTTGACCTTAATGACATGGATGGAGTCAAACTTTCAGGACCTTCATGGGCTTACGTGGCATGACTCAAAACGAGAAGAAACAGCTACAAACATCCATTAATAATTGGAATGTGAAATGTACAAAATGTGAATATAAGAAAATTGAAAGTCATCAAAAATGAAATGGAATGATTAAACATCAATATCCTAGGCATTAGTGAGCTGAAATGGACTGGTATTGGCCATTTTGAATCAGACAATTATATGGTCTACTCTGCCAGGAACGACAAATTGAAGAGAAATGGCACTGCATTCATTGTCAAAAAGAACATTTTAAGATGTGTCCTGAAGTACAATGCTGTTAGGGATAGGATAATATCCATACGCCTACAAGGAAGATTAGCTATATGACTATTATTCAAATTTATGCACCAACCACTAATGCCAAAGATGAAGAAATTGAAGATTTTTGCCAACTTCTGCAGTCTAAAATTGATGAAACATGCAATCAAGATACATTGATGATTACTGGCAACTGGAATATGAAAGTTGGAAACAAAGAAGAAGGTTTGGTAGTCGGAAAATATGGCCCTGGTGATAGAAACAATGCCGGAGAGCGCATGATAGAATTTTGCAAGCCAAATGACTTCTTTATTGCAAATACCTTTTTTCAACAACAGCGACTTTTTTTAAACAGCGACTATTCACATGGACCTTGCCAGAGTGAATACACAGCAATCAAATCGACTACATTTGTGGGAAGAGATGATGGAAAAGCTCAATATCATCAGTCAGAACAAGGCCAGGGGCCAAATGTGGAACTGACCATCAATTGCTCATCTGCAAGTTCAAGTTGAAGCTGAAGAAATCTGGAACAAGTCCATGAGAGCCAAAGTAAGACCTTGAGTATATCCCATCTGAATTTAGACACCATCTCCAGAATAAGTCCTGTCTTTGAACCCTAAATATCAGTGATTCTTCTCACTCTTCATATTGGTGTTACACATATTTGTTAATGTTGCGATTACAGCAAAGCAGGGGTATTTTTTTCAGAATAATTTGTTACGAACAAAATTGAATTGCCTAGTAACCATAGAATAAATCTAAATTTGTTGTACTTTATTATGCTTGCTTTATGGTTTAGTATTGTTTTAGTTTAAATTATATACAGAAAAGGTCACCGTAATCTCTTTAGTGTTGGAGATTTCTACAGGTTTTTTTCTACCTTTGGTTCCAAAAATGGCTCTAGTTCTCCCAACTCTGGATTGTTGAATTCTACTTCTCCTTATGTCCTGAACTCTCTTTCCTAACACAACATGATACACTAATTTTACCTCTGCAGTCTTTTTCCTTGAGTTGACTCTGCAACCTAGATTGTGCCTTTATTTCAATTAAGTATCCTCATTGTTCACATAAAGATAATAGAGGCTTAATCTCCTACCCTTCAGTTTGCTTAAAGTTATATATGACACGTGGTTACAACCAGTTTTGAAGCTGGAAAAAAAATTGAGAAAGAAAGCTCCATGAGCAATTTATATTCACTAGTTCACTAGATTTTTCTTACTGATTTCTTCATAATCAGTATTTATTCAGAAACAACAAAATTCAGGATTTGCCAAGAGTCATAATTAAAACATTTCCCTGCCACATTTCACTGAAAATAGGCATAGATGACTCTGGTGTGTAGTAAAATAATGATCAGGTGGATCGATCAGGTTCCCAATTCAAATTCTATTCCATAATGAGAGAGCTGGAATCTAGGATGCAGGTCTCAACAGTATGGACACCTCCTGCAGTTTCATCTTGTTGACAGCAAGAAGAAAAATCAAAGGAAACTTCTAAAATTTCAAGCTATATTTTTAAAATACGGAAAAAGTAACAAACGAGAGTGGGATTCTTTTCTCATAAATCCAACACTTTGTAGCTGAAACAATGCTGAACACCATTAGTCATCAAAATAAATCACAGTGAAAAAGTTTATATGCCCCCAGAATGGCTAAAATGAAAAAGACAGAAAATACCATTTGTTGGTGAGAATGTGGTACAACCAGAACTCTCATACGCTGTAGGTGGGAGTGTACATTGGTATAACAACTCTGAAATACTCTTTGAGCTGGTAGTATCTTAAGAGCCACAACTGCACTTCTATGTATATATCTGAGAGAATTGTATACATATGTATATGTATATACATATGAATTTGTACATATGTTCAGCAGATGACAGTACTCAAATATGACTTGAAGGAAGCCTTAGGGGTAATTATAAGCATTTGTAAGGTTCTTTTTCTTGATCTGAGTGCTGTTTGAGTAGTTGTGTTCAGTTTGTGAAAATTCGTTGAACTGTGCACTTATGTGTACTTTTCTATAACTGTATTATATTTCAATTAGAAGTTTATTAAAAAGAAAGCCTTCTGGGCACTCTTTGACATCACGGGCAAATTATTTTATCTGAGCAAAATGAGAATTAAACTTCTAACCACATATCTTCTATGTTTAGACACTAGCAAAGGAAGGGGTGCAGGAAATTTTTTCTAAATAATTGCTGACAGCTTTTTGGGAAAAGGAAGAGACTGGCTAATTGTTTGCCAAACAATTTTGCCTTTTCCTCTTTGCATCAAGATAATATTTCCCCTCTTCCCTTATTGGTGGATAGCAGGCATGTGCCAGATGTGAACAATGGAATGCTGACATGGGTGTTATTCACTACCTCTAGGCTCAACTCAGAAAGTCCCACATACAAATTTACCCATTCTCTTTCCTTGTCATTTGATTCAAAAGACCTAGGGGAAGAGTCTAAGACCTACCAGATGATATAGCATCCAGGAACCTTTTCTCACCTTGTCTGGGCAGGAAAGGAGAAAAAGGAAATGGCTATTGCGTTTACCTCTGGGATTTTGAGTTACAGCAATTACCTACCCTGACTAATACTAACCCTGAAGCCAACTCAGTAGGCATAGAAAACTGTGAGCAGTTAAGGTGAAAGGTAAGAATATGAGTTCTTCCCAATGCTGACTCCTTCAGTCCAACATACTAAACATGCTTATAATTTGGACAATCTGAGCCTAATCTAAAGCCTAAAGCAAGTGGGTCTAGTGGAGATCCAAGAACATGGAGACGTCTATATTGTTACAGAAAATTCTATACAAATATTGTGACTCAGCACAGGATAGAACAACTTTCAACATTTATGTTTAGAGCGAATAGTTTGCCTTCATCTTTGGTAGCATCCTTATTGCTCATTCCTGGTCCAACACTTTGTCCTCAAATCAGGAATTGCCTTAATTCATTTCCCTTACTTCATTGAGTTTTTCTGAAATAATCACTTCTTATCTGTATGATCTTTGATAGAAATTTAATGTACACAGGAATTACTTATCTCACCTATGAAATGTAGTTAACACTGTAACAGTATATTTGTTGAGCTGGTTAAAAAAGAAATGTATGCAAATCTACTGCTTGGCATGCAGTGAACAGTCAATAAGTTGTGGCTGCCATAGTTCTTGTATTGAGAGCTCCTCATTGGGCCTTATTCTTTAAAATAAAAGCTTATTGCTCATACTGTTGATTCATTACATTCATGGTAGTAGGCTTAGAATTCATGGTATTAGCCTTCTGGGCATCTTATAAATTATACAAAATAGTGTGTGTGTGTGTGTTCCTTTTAGTTTCTTCCTACTTCTTCTGAAGTTGTCTGTGTCTTTCATCAGGTTTAAAATAGATCTGTGCCCCCAAAACCTCTGCCATAGCTCTACTGTGTTGGAAGAGTGAATAACAGATTAGAACAAATCATTTCCAACCTTCATTTTCACAATCTGTTCTAGTCTGTAGGTTAATGGGAACCCATACTTTATCCTTAATTTCTCAAGAGTGCATCAGTTGAAAAACTTAGTTTACCTTGCACTAAATATGTATAATAAACAGTAAAATGCCTTTTCCTAGTAAGAGAAAAAAGAATAGATTCTCACACATATGATATAGTTGATGAACAGTCCTTTACAGTGAAGAAAAGGTGGAGACTAATTTCCACATGATGTGAGCTCTTCCATCAAACGGTTGTTATAAATATGCACTTCCATCTGCTGTAAGCAGATCAACTTGAGCCAATGCAGCAACAATTGTATGGAGAAATTTTGCAGCCTAATCATAAAACAATGACTCAGAGAACTTCCCATACACATTTATTTTTTTTGATCCAGGAAGTATGTATGCCAACCCTGAAGTCACTACCACTTTCTTTAATAGAGGGAAATTCCTAACACATGGCCAAAAGAAATCAGGCCATTGCTTAAATTACTGTTCACTTCTTGGGTTTGATGTCTGGAAACGCTTTCTAGACTTTTGGTTGGAGACTTCATGAGTTAAATATATTTCAGTAGTGAATATTATATTTATAAATCCTACATCTAATATTAATACTAATCTGAAATTGTTAATTTTGCAATGTGTATAATGTTTCTCTGTTCATTATAATATATATAGAACAGATATCATTAGCTGTAATTTATAAATGAGAACATAAGTTCAAAAGGGTGTGAAGTCAAGTTTAAAAGCACAGAGTTAACGAAAAGGAGTTGGAACGGAGACAGACGGTGTCTTTTACAACCTGTATAATACACCCTGTTGCATTTCTTCTTTCCGTAATTCAACTATTTGACAAATGAATCTAACAGAACATTATTTTTAATTCTTTTTTTTTCCTGTAAGTAAGCCCTCATATTCTTATTCTTATTTTCAGTGTCTCTCTTTTTCTATTGTTCCTCCTTGTCAGCACTCTCCTACCCTAAACCCAACATAAAGTCTTTTTTCACCTTGTTTTCAAAGTATGGTTTCTTGAAAACATACCGATTTTGCATTACGTATATCAGCTACACAGCCACAAGATCAACCACAAGCATAATTAACTTTAAAATGACTCAGCTTCCTTCAACCATGATTGTTCTGTCTTTATTGAATTTTAATGTCTTTTATTTTAATCAAACAATATCCGTTCACAGGATATACACTAAGAAATGAGTTTTCCTAAATGAAATTGCTTTTCTATTGCCATTCTACCATACACTCCATTTACATCTCTAGAACATTAAAACCACTCTCTGGATGTTGCTTCCCCAGCAAGTGAAGTGTGTTATCTGTAAGAACTCTGGCAGACGAGAACTTTCTCTATGGGCATGGGCAGATGAGCTGCATTAACAAGTCTGAATATCGCCAACATTTTCACAATTTATCCACCAAAGCTAGAGACAAATTCTATATTCTTAACGCAATGAAAATTCAAGACACTAGTGTGGGCTTTTTTGTTTCTATTTTTTCTGTCTCTTGAAGGAAGTGAAGATTTTTAGGAAAACCATTTAAAAATAGAAGTTAAAAAATTATCACTTTTATTTTGAGAATATAAGTTTGCAAAGTATGTATGTATTAAGTTCTGCTTATTCCAATAGAATCAGTTTCTCATAAATAATCATTTAAAAATGTTAAAAAAATACATGCATATAGTATCTCATGGTTTATTTTGATATTCTTAAATGCAAGGACAGATGATTCACAGCTAATAGATTATCTTTACAATAATACTCTTCAGAACAGAATCATCATTAAGCTGGTCCTTTCATATTTACATTTTATTATTTATATTTTTTATTAAATTCAGTAGAATTTTTACTTTAATAAAGAAAAGAGTCATAGTTGATGAGTAATGAAAAGCAGTCAAAAATCTTTAAAAAACATAATTTAAATAGTACACGTTTTATGACTTCTCAGTATTACATTTCTTTTCTACAATAAAGTTTCTGGGTTTCCAAATTATAAATCTTAAAATTATTTCTTTATATACCCTAAGATTATACCTAGCTGCCAGGTTATAGTGCAAATAGCCATTTGGAATTTCATTACTCCAAAAGAATAATATTTTTGAGTTCTTAATGCAAACTGATTGACTTTTTGACAAATGCATCTGGCCTCGTTCATGTCTTAAGTTTACATGTTATGTTTCCCAACCACAAAAAGTGATAGAGGAGAATTGTACCTCCTGCTTCTACAGGGTTTCTTGCCTAGTGTACAAAGGATGGCTGTTTCAGAACTGTCTGCTACGTACAACAGCTGGCTTTGACTTTCCTGTGAGCAACTTGAAAAGGCTGTATGAAAAAAATAAATAAGTAAAAGAGGAAGATCACTACATAGGTCCTTGGAGAATATCCGGAGTACACAGATATACTCCTAAGGAAGACTGGAAGGAAAGTAGAGATACAATAGCACAGGCCAGTCTTTCCAAGAGAAGGTACATACTCTTCCCCTTTCTATAATCCACAGATTACAGAAATATTAATTATTATAGAAATGCTATAGGAATATTATTATATTCCAGACAAGGGTTATGCTTAGGTCAGGTCTTTAATTAATGAAATGGAGAGTTATCTTTTTTTTTTTCCTTTCTTTTTTTTGATCTCCAGGTCATGGACCAGCATTCTTTTCATGGAAGAATGATATAATGGTATAAATCTATGATGATGAACAAATGGATATCATCCAAAGAATGGGGTAAATTATTAAAAATATGTAAAATGCTTTAACTCTTCAAACAAATATTCTAGATTTTAGACTAATAAAATCTACTCCATTTGCCTAAAAGAATAAAATCACCTTAAGTTTGTTGTTTCTTAGTCTTACCTGATCTCAAGAATTTTGGCATGGGTTTTTTGATAATATTATTACTATAAAATATTAATTTCATAATAAAACATTAATTCAGAATTGAAAATATTTGGATTCTCAATCCAAAAAGTGGCATCTCTTTGCTCATTGTAACATTACTTCTTGTCAGGTTTTGAGATTTAACTAGTGACCCAAATACAAAAACAACAGCAAAAAGACATTAAATTTATTTATGATTTACTTTCATAATTAAGTTTATTAAGTTAGCATAACATGCAAATGGTAGTTCCTAATTCCAGGCATATCTACATGATATTTCCTTTTTCAGTTTACACAGCTGCAGAAACTAACGCATTTCAAGAGGGCAAGCCAAAAACACAGGATACAAGTGCCAATTCAGCCCTCTGACTCTTTCCGCATGCCAAAACGAAAGTGAAATAAGGTTTAACTCTACACATCCGGAAACCAAAACCAACAAGAAATATATTAATATATAAGACCACAGTGACCAAGAAATAATTCAGAAATATTGGTTATGTTTTGTCTTATCCTTCATAATATAAACAAATATAAGACAAAGCCATTTGCTCAGTGCACAGTTAAAAACAAATTTTCATTCACCTCTTGGCTAATGGGCTGAAACGTTTTTTTAGTTGGCATTAATAATGGATTTTAATTGGTCACAGAGGGTGTGGGATTTTAATTTTGACATAATCTTTAGAACAGTGTGACATTGTTCCAGGTTTTAAGTTTCCATTGATCTGAAAGAATTGCTTCCTATGTTACCTTTAATCTTGCATTTCTACATGCTCACTATAATACCAACAAAGCAGTAAGACAGAAAGGAACTTTAAAATGCTCATGATTAATAGTGACAAAATGTTACTAAAACTATTACAAAATGCTGATTTTCATTTTTTTTTTTTTTTTTAATTTGGAATGCAAACTGCGACTTTGGAAAACACGGCTTTGTCACAGCTTTATATGACATGGCTTTACAGGATTAATTTAGAGCTTGCTTCAGTTCTTGGCAGTATTTATTATACCAAGATTACCTTTATGATTTTTGAAATTTATACAGTATCTTGGGTAAATATACAAACAAAAAGATGTACAAAAGATCTTTAGGGCACAAAAGATCCTGTGTTGTGCCTCTTAACACAGCTAGTTGGCCATTTGTCTCCATATCTCATACACACACGCAAACAAAAAGGAAAATAATTGTTAAATGTCATCACCTGATTTATTGGAAATTACCATAAATGTTGTTTAACAGGTTTAAAATTCCTTCTGTATTCTTTCTTTCTTGTTTAAATTTCAATTTGACAAAGCAATGACTTGGTTAAGTCAGCTTTAGAAATTATTTTCCTCCTCTACAAATTCACCTGTTTATCTCTAATCCCTAGGTGGTGCAAGGCTGATCGTATAATCTGTTAATATCTGATTTACGGAGAGCCAGTTGTGCCGCACAGAGACTAAGCCATTCTTGCTCTCCAGCATATTAAGAATTAATATTTACCCTTACTGGACCTTTCAGCCTCCACAAGAAACTTTAACAAAAGCTATGCAAATCTCTATCCAACATATACTAGGAGGATTAATAATAATTCCTTTTGATCAGAATTACTCTGTTGGCCAGCAATGGTTTCCATGGTAATCAGGTGGTGGACAGGGCTGAGACTGATTTCATCAGTTGTAAGACATCTTTAGAATTATCCTACATGTCTAATTATAACTTACCAGGACTGAGTTCTACATAGTGTAGCTCAGAGGCACAGGAAATGAAGTTATGAGTTTTAACTGTTAGAAAGCTTCCACCTGGAAAGAAATTATTTTTCTTTCACCTAATAAGACTTTTTTTCTCCTTCTCTAGAGAAGATATTTTGAAAGGGATTTTTATGAGAACTGGAGAAGAGTTGGTATATCTATAATGAGAGTTTCACTGAAAGTTTGTCGTGCTAATAGGAAGAAAAAAAATGTAATCACAGAGAGTTTACACTTGAGAAAACATCAACACATTTACAAAGAATTTTAACTCAAAGCTGATAAATATTAAAAGATAAATGCTCAGAGATTGTGTCTGTATGTGTTTGACATGACAACACAGGCATCATTTTGTTTATCAAACAAAAGGTCCACTTTTATTCCAGCATCCAGCTGGTAACCCTAGAAAAATAGTAGCCAACATTTGATAAGTTTGTCAGCTCAGTACTGAATCTTTACATTAAAGGCAAAATCCATATCTGTAAATGAAAAAGGAAAATAAGGCAGCTGGAAATTACGATATAAAATAAATAGGAGTTTGTAATTTTTTTCCAAAGTATAGTGATTCATTTAAAAATAAGTGTACCTGAAATTTCTGAAAGATGAGTAAAAAAAAAGAGGACCATAAATGATGTACTCCAGAGAGAAACTAGAATTACTGAAAGGCTATAAACCAGGATTTCTAAGAGATACTAAAAGATTCGTGCTACGTATGAAAATGTTACTAGCTCCACGTTCTATAGATCAAAATACATGCTACCCATAAGTGGGGGGCAGTAGAATGTAATTTCATCTTGATTCCCTTGGGATGACTGAAGCTCAAGAAATCATTTTTTTCACAGTAAATGAAAGGACGTTTATGTTGTCTGTTATACTCAGAAATCTTAGAAATGTAAGATCAGTTAAATGTTAGACCTTTTTATCTAGCGAAGCTATGGACTCTAAAAATATAGAATACCTTGGTGTTTATTCTAATAATTTTCTGTGAAAAATTACTTTCAAATGAACGACTATAATGCATTTATAAACCAGTAACACATTCAGTAAAAAAATCCAGCTGGGGAGAAACAGAATAAAAGATTCCCTAAAATGTACATGAGGGTTTGAGCATAAAATTATAAAGTTAATATTTCTTTTTTAAATATTTCTAGATTGTTTATACGTTTATGAACATGACAATGATCTTGCAATTGGCTAAAGCACTTTTCCTCACTCTTTGGGAGAAATACTCTTTTCTTTTTCTTCAAAAATTGGAGAAATAGAACATATTCTCTAATAAATATTTACTGGGTTTTATGAAATGCTATTTTCTGAGTCCCATAAAGAATTGTTCAAAAGGCTACATTATAGTTTTTTTTTTTAATTTGCAAAATAGATTTCCTTCATCAATTAGAGCCTTCATTTTATATTTTGCAGTACAACTGTGCTTGAACACGTGTATTCAGAGTTAACAAACTAATAAGCTAGGAGAGTTGAGACTAATATTAGTCTTATAAATCTCCCTGTGTTCATAATAAACCACTAACATTTTAAGAAATAGAAGTGGGAATAATTATCACATATTATGATTCTAGGTATGTCAGAGGAATCTTCCCATACTAACGCTGCTTCTCCCAAGGAATCTACGTGTGCCTTTTTTTTGTTTTGCGAATAAAGACAATCTTACTTTTGCATTCCTTTCAACTTAATGTTTTAATATTTGTGTCCAATTAAATCTCTATGTGAGAGTCAAGAATCAGTTTATTTTATCAATTTGCCACTTATTGTTGTTCTTTAAAGAATTCCTGCTACATAAATGTTATAAAACTTAAGAAAATATAGTTATCTATGATAAAACTCATCTATTTATTAGGATAACTTGATTTAAAATGAATTAGAGTTTTTTTTTTCCCCCCTCTAATTGGAAAACTTAAGCATTTAGCAAACGGAGTTTAATGTTACAAGGGCAAAGTAGAACATAATTATATCCTGATCTTGACTGCATCTTTACCAAATCACTAACTCAGCTCAAGATATTTTCAAGTGCTGAAAAAACCTCCTGTAGTGGCACTAGATCTCAGTCTTTTCTATCAGTCTGGAGAACTACAAAAATCCTACCTCTTTCTGATTAATGCAAACCTCACCATAGTCATTTATGCCTTAACCATTTAGTTATTGCACTGTAATTAAGTCTTAATTGGGTAATATTTGGCTGAATAGTTTCCTTTCTTTTTCCTCGTTAGCCAGTAAAAAAGAAAATAAAAAGCTAGTGGGAAATATAGTTACTGGCTCTTTAGAAAGGAATTTCTCAGACCAAAATAGACACAAATTCAAGTCTAAGAAAATGGTGGGTTTGGGATGTGAAAGCCTCTAACGTGTAGTATTTATGGATTACTTAATGCAGGGCATTCATACAGTGTTGTTAGAAGTGGCTATTGAAGTTTATGTTTGATGGCTCAGAACCACAGATCTCCGATCACATCCCTAGAGAAACAGCCGTTGGTTATGTGCAGGGAATGTGTGTGTACACTCCACGTGTACGTGTGAGATAAACTGAGCAATGCTGCATTTCACTTTGTAAGGGTCAAACCCTAATTAGAATCCTGTGT
The DNA here is from genome assembly GCA_030035585.1 of Dugong dugon. Classification (NCBI taxonomy): domain Eukaryota; kingdom Metazoa; phylum Chordata; class Mammalia; order Sirenia; family Dugongidae; genus Dugong; species Dugong dugon. The sequence continues at coordinate 41,958,960 of CM057477.1, read as the reverse complement.
TAGTTCTTTTCACTACCTAGCAAAAAGACATTGCAATACTTTAAAGAATAGATCCTTAGAATAGTAGGTAGATTAATCCTAGCATTAAAAAGACTGAGTTATGAGGACAGGTTAAAACCTTAGTGTTAAAAAAAGAAATCTCTGAAATTCCATGTACAGAGCTGTTTGGAGAGATGTATAAAATCACACACAGTTTTGGTAATTCTACTTCAATGAAAGTGGAAAAGAGATTTAATTGGGGCCTAACAAAAGGAAATTAGACCACGTGTTTAAAAGTACCATATTAATGAAAGGAAAATACTTGGACATAGAATTGAGAGGAAAATGTATTTGCTTATAACAGAAAGAACTGAAATATTTGCCTTCTACTCTTTTTTATTTTCAAATAACATTTTTTGCAACCACAAAATCAAGATCTTAGGTTTGTTTCAGGAAATCAATGAAGCTGTGCTGCAAGATCTTCATTGAAAGCATAAAATAATTCTAGTTGAACAAATGCCTATCACGAAATCTTACCAGCCACATTTTGGTACTTTTGGTCTCCTTAGTAGTCCAATTCTTTTTTAGTTTCAATCAACCCTTCAGCCCCCAGCAGAGGTGAGAAGCCTTTTATATAAAGAAATTAAATAGTCCAGACAGTCCTCTAATGCAGCTCAGCAAGGGACAAGGAGATAAAATCATCTGTTACTCCTAGTAAGCTTCTACAATTTTCTATATATAACACTGATTTGAACCAAAAAGGAAAAAAAAAAAACCTCGAATGTTAAGATCCTTTAATATTAAATACCCAATTAGACATTAGTATTTGAACATGTAACCAGGAAAAGACCTTCAGAATATTTCAGACAAACAGGAAAATGAACAAGAGTGAAATCCAATATCATTTTATAATTAAATTTCCATGCAATGACAAGATATAACTTCAAAGTGATTCTTTCATCTTCCTTTTATTTCTCGTTTATTTCTTCCTGTCTGCCTTCTTTCCTCTTTTTTCCTTCTGCTATATTCAGTTAAGAATGCATACTCCGTTGGAGAGAATCCAATGGTCTGCACTTGATTTTCTCTTCTTTCACTCGTAGTTGTAAGACTATGGGCTTGTCATCTAACTTTCTGCCATTTTCCATTGTGTTGTGGGTAGAAGGGAGATATTAATATGTTTTATGCCCACATCACAGAAGAGCTATGAAAATCATATCTTACAAATAAAGTATAAGACTGAATAGAAATTTAAAATAAAAATAAATAAAAAATATCAAGACCTGTCTGGCAGAGTTTTCCAAATAAGTAAAATAATTAAAACAGAACTATTTAAATGAATACATGTACCTTTGTAAATATCAACATCATATACTAAAGACAAAATAAAACAAAAAACCCAAACCTATTGCCATCGCATCAAATCTGACTCATGGTGTCCCTATGTGTTACAGAGTAGAACTACTCTATAGGGCTTTTTTTTTTTTTTTTTTTTTTTTTTTTTGTGGCTGTAATCATTAGGGAAGCAGATCACCAGGTCTTTCTTCTCCAGCACCACTGGGTGGGTTCAAACAATCAATCTTTATGTTAGCAGTCATGCACAAACCATTTGTGGCTCTCAGAGACCCTTCATATACTCCACCCATACATTAGTGTAGGGATACTACTTACAATTTGGCTTTACCAAAGATGACTGTCACGCATCCCTATATGATTCCATTTAAGGATTAGAAAAAATTTCCCTACATATACCAATTAAGGAGCCCTTGTGGTGCAATGGGTAAGCACTTTGGAGCTAAGGAAAAGTTGATAGCTGGAATCTACCCATCTGCTCTGTGGGAGAACGACCTGGTAACCTGTTTCCATCACAGCCTTACAGATTACAGCCAAGAAGACTTTATGGGTTAGTTCTACTCTGTTACATTGAGTCACTATGAGTTGAAATTGACTCGATGGCACCTAATAACAACCTACCGATTATACTATTTTTGCGTAAGTGAACTTTGTCCATAATATATGACATAAAACAGTTGAATATTCTATCAATGATACTTTATGAGTCTTTACTCCTCTACACATCAGACAAGAATATTGTTTTGGAAACTGAAACATAAAATAAAAAGATGGCACTAGAATACTAGTCTTTGATCATTTTGATAATTCACTTCAAGAGAGTTCATTTTTTTCTAAGAATATAGAATCAATGAAAAATACAGATAAGCAGATTAAAGCCAAAGATATTTAAGTAGCCCTCTGTTAATTTTATTCATAATCTTTCAAAATTGTACATCATCTAGATTTTGCACAGTCTAGCTAATGCCACAATAAAGAAATTAATTGCCTTTTTGCAATAATATAACAAAATCTACTTAATGAACACCTACCATGCACAAGGTATTATAAAAGATTTAAAGATTAATAAGAAAATGCCCCTGCCTTTAAAAACTTTTTGCTCTTATGAACGTGAGAACAAAATTGCCTAAGTAATAGCAAGGATACTTGGATACACAATCAATGCCCATGGAAGCAGCAGTCAAGAAATCAAACAATGAATTGCATTGGGCAAATCTGCTGCAAATGACCTCTTTAGATTGTTAAAAAACAAAGATGTCATTTGAGGACTAAGGTGCCCCTGACCCAAGCCCTGGTATTTTCAATCACCTCATATGCATGTGAAAGCTGGACAAAGAATAAGGAAGACCGAAGAAGAATTGATGTCTTTGAATTATGGTGTTGGCGAAGAATACTGAATATACCACAGAACAAAGGAATCTGTCTTGGAAGAAGTATAACCAGAGTACTCCTTGGAAGCGAAGATAGTGAGACTTCCTCTCACGTACTTTGGACATGTTATCAGGTGAGATCAGTCCCTGGAGAAGAACATCATGCTTGGTAAAGTAAAGGGTCAGGAAAAAGAGGAAGACCCTCGAGGAGATGGATTGACACAGTGGCTGCAACAATGACCTAAAACATAGCAATGATTATAAGAATGGCACAGGACTGGGCAGTGTTTTGTTGTGTTGTGCACAGGGTCACTATGAGTTGGAACCTAATAACAACAATAGTAAGGAATGATAGGGTATTATCTAGAGATTCAGAACCAAATAACAACGGGGAGTCAGAGAGGGAACACATTTATTCTATTTGATGGTAGGCTCTGTAGAGGCTTTGTAAAGAAGATAATTTAGACCATCAATGGACAAATGGATAAATAAATTATGGTATATCCACACAATGGGATACTATGCAACAATAAAGAACAATGATGAAGCCGTGAAACATCTTATAACATGGAGGAAGCTGGAGGCCATTATGCTGAGTGAATTTATTCAGTCACAGAAGGACAAATATTGTATAAGACCACTATTATAAGAACTCAAAAAAAAGTTTAAACACAAAAGAAAACATTCTTTGATGCTTACGAGGGTGGGGAGGGAGAGTGAGGGTTATTTACTAGATAATAGATAAGAATTATCTTAGGCGAAGGGAAGGCCAGCACACACTACAGGGGAAGTCAGCACAGCTGGACTAAACCAAAGCTAAGAAGTTTCCTGAACACATTCAAACACTTTGAGGGACAGAGTAGCAGAGGTAGTGGTCTGGGAACCATGCTTTTAGGGGAATCTAGGTCAACTGGCATAACAAAGCTTATCAAGAAAATGTTCTGCATCCTACTTTGGTGAATGGCGTCTAAGGTCTTAAAAGCTTGCAAGCAGCCATCTAAGATTCATCAATTGGTCCCAACCACCAGCAGTAAAGGAGAATGAAGAACAACATAGACGCTAGGAAAGTATTAGCCCAAGAGACAGAAAGGGCCACATAAACCAGAGACTTCATCAGCCTGAGACCAGAAGAACTAGATGGTGCCCAGCTACCACCAATGACTACCCTGACAGGGAACACAACAGAGAGTCCCAGATGGAGCAGGAGAAAGGTGGGGTGCAGAACTCAAATCCTAGTAAGAAGACCAGACTTAATGGTCTAACAGAGATGAAGAACCCCGGAAAGCATGGTCCACTGAACTGTGGGACATAAAGTGGTACTCGTGAGGAGCGTGTCTCTTAGCTCAAGTAGATACAAGAGACTAAATGGAGGTGAGATGGGAAGGCAGAGAGGGTTAAGAGCTGGTTGAATGGACATGAGGATTCAGGGGTGGAAAGGAGGAGTGTGCTGTCACAGCATGGGGAGAGCAATCAGAGTCACATAACAATGTACGTATAAATGTTTGTATGGGAAAAATTTAAAAAAAGATAATTTACAGGGACATAGAAGGATCTATTACATCTCAACTGGAAGATATTGGAAAAAGTAGAGAAGAAAAAATGAGCAAAAGAGTTTGAACATACAGGTGCATCTTTGGATAATACAAATAGTGACCAACAATGTTTTCAAGCAGAGTTGTAATATTGTCAGAGTCATCAAATGGTAATTTGTATTTTATGTAATTTTTATGCCAAATTTTTGATACATTAGGAAAGTAATGGGTATTAGAATTCACTGAAACAGTTATATTTCTATTGACAGGTCTGTACCTCAGAAAACGAATGAAGAAATTACATCTACACAATAAAACTTAGGTGAATAAAATTTAGATAACCGTATCTTTTTATTTTGCACAATTGCCTCTAGAGAGTGTGCTTTGATATAATTTACTTAAGATGGGTATCGTAAAATAATAATAAGGCTCAGTTCTTTCAAGTTGAAATTTCCAAGGCAGCTGTTATGGTGAAATTTTAATACAAACCTGAGCATAAGAAAAACTTTGATTAATTTTAATATTCTTTTGTCTTCTAAATTATTATTTACTTAATATTTTCAAAGCTACTATGAATTAGTTAAGAAAAAAATAACATTTTCTTTATAATTGTTTATATAGAATAATGCTAGAAATTGTCATAGTGTATTTTATATTCAGCATACTTTCACAGCCAATAAAAATGTTTATAAATGAGGAATCTAAGGTTCAGAAAGAAAAAATGAATTCCCAAAAGTCACAGAGCTAGCAAGTGAGACATGCGAGACTAAAATCCAAGTGTTTTTATATCTAGCTGTATAGTGAAGGCTCTACTAAAAAAACAACAACAACAACAAAACTTAAAGCACACTATTACATAATTCAAAAACAGTTGCAGCAGTACATTGACAAGGAGCTGCCAAAAATTGAAACCAGATTTGGAAGAGGACGGGGAATGAGGAATATCATTGGTGATGTCAGGTCGATCTTGGCTGAAAGCAGAGAATACCAGAAAAATGTTTTACCTGTGTTTTATTGACAATGCAAAGACATTCAACTATGTGAATGGTAACAAATCATGGACAACATTGTGAAGAATGGAAATTACAGAACACTTAATTGTCTCATGCAGTACCTGTGCATAGACCAAGAGGCAGTCATTCCAACACAACAAGGGGATACTAAGTGGTTTAAAATCAGAAAAGGTGTGTCAGGATTTTATCCTTTCACTATACATATCCAATCTGTATGCTGAGCAAGGCAAGATTATATGAAAGGAACTCGGCATCAAGACTGGAGGAAGACTCATTAACAACCCGCGATATGCAGATGACACAACCTTGACTGCTGAGAGTGAAGAGGACTTGAAGGACGTACTGATGAGGATCAAAGACTACAGAGTTCAGTAAGGATTATACCTCAATATAAAGAAAACCAAAATCCTCACAACTGAACCAATAAGCAACATCGTGATAAAGGAAGAAATTATTGAAGTAGTAAGGGATTTCATTTTACTTGGATCAACAATCAATGCCCATAGAAGCAGCAGTAAAAAAATCAAAAGATGTATTGTATTGGGCAAATCTGCTGCAAAAGGCCTATTCAAAGTATTAAAAAGCAAAGATGTCACTTTGAGGACTACGGCGCACTTGACCCAAGCAGTGGAATTTTCAATCGCCTCATATGCATGTGAAAGCTGGACAATGAATAAGGAAGACCAAACAAGAATTGATGCCTTTGAATTATGGTGTTGGCAAAAAATATTGACTATACCATGGACTGCCAGAAGAATGAACAAATCTGTCTAGGAAGAAGTACAGTCATAATGCTCAGTAGAAGCGAGACTTCATCTCATGTACTTTGGACATGTTATCAGGAGGGACCTGATATCTCAGAAAAGGATATCATGCTTGGTAAAGTAGAAAGTCAGGGAAAAAGAGGAAGACCCTCAATATGGATTGACACAGTGGCTGCAACAATGGGCTCAAACATAGCAATGATTGTGAAGATGGTGCTGTTTCAGGCATTGTTCCGTTCTGTTGTACACGGGGTTGCCGTAAGTCCAAACTGACTGGATGGCAACTAACAACATTACATATGGAAAATTTATTCCGTGCTGTAAATTGGAAGTCCCATGGTACTCCTTTCTCATCACACTATCTAGCAACTAAGAATACGTTTTCACACTCTTATAGTTCAAAGACAATAATGACAGTAACAACCTTTTGCCATAATTTTGATAAAGCTAACAATATTTTCCTCATTATTTTTTGTTTGTTTTTGTGCAAGGTCCTAGCCTGACATGAGGTCCCTTAATTCTGAAATATTCTTTGTGTCTTGATGATTCTTATGTCTTCAGTAATTCTGTGAAAAATATGAATATATCATTGCATATTTCAACTGGAAGTGATTGAGGAGAAGTAGAGAAGAAAGAATGAGCAAGGGTTTGAACATACAGGAACATCTTTGGATAATACAAATAGTGATCAACTGAGGAAACCCTGGTGGTGTAGTGGTTAAGTACTACAGCTGCTATCCAAAAGGTTAGCAGTTCAAATCCACCAGGTGCTCCTTGGGAACACTATGGGGCAGTTCAACTCTGTCCTATAGGGTCACTATGAGTTGGAATTGACTCAACGACAATGGGTTTGGGTATTTTTGTTTTGTTTTGTTTTGTTTTGTTTGGGTGGTACCAAAGTTACATTTGCAAAAGCAAATAGTGCTTGCTCCCAAATAGTGATCAATAGTATTTTCAAGCAGAGTTGTGAAATTGCCAATGTCATCAAGTAACAATTTGTATTGTATGTAATTTTATGTTAAACTTTTTGATAACTTAGGAAGTGATTGGGTATTAAGAAAAGCTACATATCTAATACCTGATAGTATAGTTGATAGCAAGATTACAAAATAAACAATGTGGAAGAAAAAGACGTTTTCTGGGGAAGGGAAAAGGGCATTTTAATTATTCTAATAAGGACCAGAACTGGCCTTTGTTAAAAACCTCACTGCTATTTAAGTATATTATTTAAAATACATTATATTGTGTATTATGCTCAGTAGGTATAAAGCAGGGACCATTCACTTCAGAAGGGTATTATGCTTGGTAAAGTAGAGGGTCAGTGAAAAAGAGGAAGACCCTTAACAAGATGGATTGACACAGTGGCTGCAACAATGGGTTCAAAGGTAGCAAGGATTATGAGGATGGTGCAGGACTGGGCAGTGTTTAGTTCTGTGGTATATAGCGTCATTATGGGTCGGAACAGATTTGATGGCACCTAACAAAAACAGTAGGTGTAAAGCATACCTTATTACACACTTCAAACCAAGCAAACTTCCTTTTACAAAATTTCTAATTCTGTCAGTATTTTAGAACTTTCCCAATAGCCCAAACTGAAACTTTTGATTGATTTCTCATTGTTCTTTTTTCTTCATCTCCATTTATAACATATATCCAATTCTTAGAGATCCTTTATTTTGAGTACTATTCTAAGACTTGCTTGCATTGCTACATTCCCATTGTCATTTCTCTGGTGCATGACTTCATTACTCTTTGTCCGGATTACTGCAATAGCCTCCTGGTCTCCAGTCTCTGCAGTCCAGTTGGAACCCCCACGTTCGTGGTATCGCTCTTCTGCCTAAGAGTCCTTGATGACCTTCCCAAAGCTTCTGCGATAAAGAACAGACTTACATCACAGGCCTCTAAAAAATTCCATAAACAGATTTTATCTTACTTACCAAAGAATATTTCTCCTTACCTAAACATACACTGTTTCAGACAGCACATTTTCCTTACAATTACTGCCATTCCTCATAGATATCTTCTCATATGTCTTCAAACAAACTGCTCTTTCCAGTTAAAACATATTCACCAGCCAGCCAGACAGCCAGCCTACATGTAAGGAATAAATGCCTTGTACCATGCAAGACATTAGAAATACAAAATAAAACACGGTCCTGGCCTCAGGATGCTCCCAGTCAAGTTGGGAGGCAGAAATTATCTAATTACATGGGAGTGTATATTACGAATAGGACATGTGATACGGGAGAATTTGGAAGGACTTTTATCTATAAAAGTCTAGAAAAGGAGGTGATACCTATGCTAAATTGTAAAAATTTCTTTCTTCTAACCTCTGCCTATCTAAAATCCTACTTTTTTTTTTTTTAAGTCCCTGGCTGGAGCAAATGGTTAAGGGCTCAGCTACTAACCAAAAAGTTGGTGGTTTGAATCCACTTGGAAGTGCCTTAGAAGAAATGCCTGGAGATCTACTTCCAAAAGATCACAGTCATTGAAAACCCTATGGAGCACAGTCCTACTCTGACACCATGAGTAGGAATTGACTTAATGGCAACTGGATTTTTTCTTTTTTTTTAATCTGACTCCGTTCTTTCCTTCAGGAATAATCTCAAGTCTAACTTCTTATATAAAGCTCTCCCCAACCACATAAGTAAACCTGGAGAGCTACTCTTCCTGACCATCTCATGTATTTTTCCCACATAACGATAGTCCGTGTCATATTGTTCTCAAATATTTCCTTTTTGCAAGTCCGGAGAACTATAATCTGTCCCCAGGACATCACTAGCTTCTTCAAAGGCAGATTCTCGTTTTTTTCTTTGTTTCTCCCAGTGCCTATTATAATGATGAATTACTTTTTACTGTGCTAACCTAAACACTCCTGAATTTAATTAAATTTGTTCCTCTTTCCAGTAATCCACCAATCATTGTGGATATCCACAGGGGCGTGTGCGGAAAATGTGATTTTGGAGGCCCCAGCAGCCATGTTTTTGCAGTGACATAGGGTCCATGCTGGGCTAATTAGATTTCTTCTGAGAATTTGGAATTAGGACATTATTGGATTCTACACTGGTCTAGGCTGGTTTTTGTGACGAGAAAGATGTAAAAATGCTGGTGATGCGGTGAAGTTTTCTTCAACCATTGACAGACTAGTAGAAAAACTGGTTAAGAGGAAGCAGAAGAGAAAAGAAAAAAAAGACATGAAGCAGACATGCAAGAAGAAACAGGAATGAGAATAAGTACTTCCAGGACACCAAAAAGTTTTGTAATTTCTGTTACAAGTCAGTCCTTGAGGTTCTGCTCCATTTTGTGAGACGTCTCTGAATCCTTTTAAAATATATTGTTGGTTTGTTTGATTTTTGTTTGTTTTACTGCTCCTTGGCTTCTATTATTTGACATCAAATTGCTTAATCAACATACCACACTTGGCTAAAACCTCAATCTCTTACAGTACAACTCTAAATATCATAATCATATGCTGATTTGTAACCCACAAACCTGTAGATCATGTCTCCAATGGGAAGTGCGTTAAAAAATAATAACACTGATCCACCAGCCAGCTGGGAGATGTGTATCTAGAAAGATAAGCACAATTCTTTTGCTTCGTGCCTCACCCCCAGGTTCTCACACTGCACACCTTAATATGGGGGAATTCACTTTTGACATAATGAGAATCATTTTCTAATTAGGTAAGCATATCAGAATAGCAAATTTTAGTTGATTTTTTGGTATTTTATCTCTTTTAGAGATGTTTACCAAATTTCTTTTCATATATTTCTGTATTTATCCCGAAAAGAGTGAAGATAAGATCATCACCTAGCTAATTCAATTAAGAATTTTAATAATTCAATTATAAAATAATTTATAATTATTTTATTCTGTTTACATTAATTAATTTCAGTTCTCTTAACCCCAGTCTAAATTATCATTCCTGTTTTGACAGATTGAAATTAGCCATATATTCTTTAAGTTCTTACTCTACTATTTCTGTACTTAAAGCTAAAAAGTTGTTATATAAAATATAATTGTTTTTGTAAAAATTATTTTCCCCTAGAAGAATATTAATATTTCTCATTAATAACATTGTTTTTTCAACAATTTTTTAATTAAAACACTATGTTAAATGAACCTATTTAAAAAACAATTCTTTGCAGTATGTTATATTTCATGGGCAAACTGTTAAATCACTCCTGGTCCAACATGAGGCATGTGTTGAATTCCCAATAAATGTTTTACGAATGATAGTATGAAAGAATAAATGAATAAATTCTGGTCAATTAAACTGATAGCCCTTCCAATTGGATTTCTCCTTCCATTTTTAATTGCTCAGTTTGTCCATTCATATTTACCAGGCCTTAATTCTTACAGCAAATTGGGCATCTGATGTTAAAAGATAGTTTACTTTCATTTCTAATATTTAGCTTTTTTATGATATTGTTTAACTATAAGAATAGACTACCACAGACTTGGAAAATTATATTTTACATTTTTAATTATTTTTTTCACCTTAAGCAAAAAATACCCAGTCACTATAATGCTTTATAAGGAGCCCTGCTGGCACAGTGGTTAGGAGCTCAACCGCTAACCAAAAGGCCAGCAGTTCAAATCCACCAGCCACTCCTTGAAAACCCTATGGGGCAGTTCTACTCCGTCCTTCGGGTCACTGTGAGTCGGAATCAACTAGATGGCAATGGGTTTTAATGCCTTATGGTAAATTTTCATTACACCATTAAAAAAAGAGAGAGAGAGACTATTTTTGATGATATTTTTGTCTAAAGATAATAGCCTGGAGCCAATTCAGAGAGGTCCATGAATGCTATGAAACTATATGATAAAATGTTATATAAATGTAGAAGTTTCTTTTTGTGTGTGTGTGTTGAGGGTTCATTGATCTTCTAAGAGTTTCATAGCTATCTTACCAAAGAGAATTAAGAGGTCCTATTCGAGAATACTATGGAAAGTTTAAAATTAATATATTCCAGTATACTTGAATAATCCTAAAACATTAAAAATAAAATGGTTTTATCTGATGTTGATTTAAAAAAAAAAACAATAAAAAGTTAATGAAATTATCTGAAAAATTAAAACAAAAAAATATTAAAAATTCACATTCTGTTGATAAAGAATTGTATAAGTTCAGAGCCCAAATAATGTCTGTTGAGCTCCTATTGGTTCAGTTATACTGTACTAAGACACAGCTCTGAGCTTCATTTTCACATTATGTTTGAAGCACACCAATTCTCACGCTTTCTTAACTAGCTAGATTTTTCAAAATATATCACATCTCACCCCAACAAGGCTAGCATTAATCCAGAAAACACAAAACAATAAATGCTGGAGAGGTTGTGGAGAGACTGGAACACTTATACACTGTTGGTGGGAATGTAAAATGGTACAACCACTTTGGAAATTGATTTGGCACTTCCTTAAAAAGCTAGAAATAGAAGTATCATACAATCCAGCTATCCCGCTCCTTGGACTATAACCTAGAAAAATATGAGTCATCACAGGAATAGATATATGCACACTCATGTTCATTGTGGCATTGTTCACAATAGCAAAAAGATGGAAACAACCTAGGTGACCATCAACGGACAAACGGATAAATAAATTATGGTATATCCACACAATGGAATACTACATAAAGATAAAGAACAACCATTAATCTGTGAAACAAAACATGGAGGAAGCTGGTAGTCATTATGCTGAATGAATTTAGTCAGTCACAGAAGGACAAATATTGTATAAGACCACTATTATAAGAACTCAAGAAAAGGTTTAAACACAGAATAAAACATTCTTTGATGGTTATGAGGGTGGGGAGGGAGGGGGAGTGTTATTTACTAACTAGATAGTAGATAAGAATTGTCTTAGGTGAAGGGAAGGACAGCATTCACTACAGGAGAAGTGAGCACAACTGGACTAAACCAAAGCTAAGAAATTTCCTGTATACAAACACTTTGAGGGACAGAGCAGCAGGGGTAGGGGTCTGGGGACCATGCTTTCAGGGGACATCTAGGTCAATTGGCATAACAAAGTTGATTAAGAAAATGTTCTGCATCCTACTTTGGTGAGTGGCGTCTGGGGTCTTAAAAGCTTGCAAGTGTCCATCTAAGATGCATCAATTGGTCCCAACCACCTCAAGTAAAGGAGAATGAAGAACACCAAAGACAGAAGGAAAGTAGTAGCCCAAGAAACAGAAAGGTCTGCACAAACCAGAGACTTCATCAGACTGAGACCAGAAGAACTAGATGGTGCCCAGCTACCACCAATGACCGCCCTGACAGGGAACACAACAGGGAGTCTCAGATGGAGCAGGATAAAGGTGGGGTGCAGAACTCAAATGCTAGTAAGAAGACCAGACTTAATGGTCTGAGTGAGACTGGAGGTACCCCAAAAAGTATGGCTCCTGGATTTTCTATCAGCCCAGACCTAAAACAATTTCTGAGGCCAACTCTTCAGACAGGGATTGGACTGGACTGTGGGACATAAAGTGGTACTCATGAGGAGTGTGCCTCTTAGCTCAAGTAGATACAAGAGACTAAACAGGCAGCCTCTGTCCAGAGGTGAGATGGGAAGGGAGAGAGGGTTAGGAGCTAGATAGGAGGAGTGTGCTGTCACAGTATGGGGAGAGCAGTTAGGGTCACATAACAATGTATGTATAAATTTTTGTGTGGGGAAAAAATAAATAATAATAATTGACTTGTGGTATTTCTGTTATAGCAGCACTAGATAACTAAGACAGCAAGGAATCCTAAAAAATGCTGTAACACTGCTCAAGGGCTGTATTATGGATTGAATTGTGTCCCCCCAAAATGTGTGTCAACTTGGCTAGGCCATGATTCCTAGTATTGTGTGCTTGTTCTCCATTTTGTGATCTGATGTAATTGTCCTATGTGTTGTAAATCCTAATCTTTATGATGTTAATGACGCAGGATTAGATGCAATTAAGTTAATGAGGCAGGATACAATCTACATGATTAGTTTTTATCTTGAATCTATCATTTTGAGATATAAAAAAGAGAAGCAAGCAGAGAGAGAAGGGGACCTCCTACCACCAAGAAAGAAGAGCCAGCAATTGAGTGTGGCCTTTGGACCCAGGGTCCCTGCGCTTAGAAACTCCTAGACACAGGGGAAGATTGATGACAAGGAACTGACAGAGAGAAAGCCTTCCCCTAGAACTGGTGCCCTGAATTCAGACTTGTAGTTTCCTCAACTGTGAGAGAATAAATTTCTGTTAAAGCCAAAATTTATTTATTCATTTTGGATTTTTTCCCTTTCTTTTTCTTCCGAGAATCACAACCTAGTGCTTTCTTGTGTAGCTTAAATACAAGTGGAAGTGGGAAGAATCCTTTTTGCTATGAAATATTTTAAATACATAGAAAACAGTAAAGATTATTATACCACCTGTACATTACCATCAACTTTGTCAATTCTTATTGTTTTGCCATATTTCTTTGAATTATTTTTCAAACAAATAAAATAGCTATTTGCCCTTTTCTAATCTTATTTCTTCCAATAAGTTATCACTACTACTGTATTTAGTGAATTTTATACCTATATAAATACCTATATTTAGTGAATATTATACCTATTCATGATGTTCTAGTTTATTACTTATCCATAAGCAAAATAAATTATTTTACATTTAAAAAATTTATATGAATGATGTCATACTGTATGCATGCTTCTTGAACTTTAATTTTCCAATAAATATTATTATGTTGATATTTATCTTCATTAATATGTGAGGCTTCAATTTGTCTTTTTTAACGCTGCATATAATTTCTAAGAATGCATCTACCAGCTGTTTGACAACTCAAATAATTGCTTTTTTGAATCCAATTACAAAGAGCACTTGCAGTTTAAAAATTAAAATACATGTTTACATTTATATATAATTTTAAAAAATACAAAAAGCTTTCTAGAAAATAGCTTTCCTAATATATTTTTTAAAAGGGGGATCATATTTATGCCAGTGATCCCCAAACTTCCCTATATATTAAAATAAGCTAAGGAATTTTTTATAAATCATGATGTCCTGAGGACACGCCACAAAAATTAAATAAGATTGTCCTGAGTTGAGAGCCAACAATCAGTGTATTTAACAGGTACCTAGGTAAGTCCAATATATAGCAAATTTGGCAACCACTGAGTTATGTCGAGCCATTTTTTATTTAAGTTACTGAATCTCCGTACCTCTCTTGTAGCTGTAAACACACTGACTCCCATCACCTTCCTCTAGGAAGTTTTCCCTGAGAGCGTAGACTGCTGGTAAATTTGTTTGGGCTCAACTTCTTTACACATATTATTCCTAAAACTACTGCTTTAATCTCTGAATATTATACCTTAAATTACTTCATTTGTCCTGTTCTCACAGGGTTCCTTCTGTTTTTTTGTAAGTCTTTAATATATATTTATACTGTTATCATTTGAACATTGAAAAGTCCTTGAGATCTGGGACCAGGTCAGTTAAGTAGCTCATCACAGTGTCTACCAAGCTGCTGTATGTACACAGAGAGGCAAAGCCTGCCATTTTCTGATAATATCTTGCATGGGATACAAACTAAAGCTTCCCAAAACCAAATCTCTTAAATCATATATGACAGCCAGGACATTTTATTCTACACTTTGTTTTTATTCAGACTTACACATTATATGCAGTTATTCAAAATAATTCTCTGCTTAACTTTTTTCAGATCATAATTTTAGTCTTATTTAAATATTATCATATCTAAATTAAATAGAAACCATGCAGTATTTAGCACTAGAACTAAAAATCTATGCTCCGAAAAATATGATTTTTTTCAAAGAATTATCTCCAGTTCAAAGAAAGCTATGTATTGAATTTGACTTAACTTTATGAAGCCACAACACTTCCATCTGAAGGAAAAGAATGCATCGTTTTTTTTTAACTCTATATTTTGCTGATTTCTACTCTTTAAATTTTCTTTACTTTTTCCATCTCTTTCTGACTTTCTCCATTACTTCCAAAGGGAAAGTAATATAAAGTGCTTAACTTCTCTATACCTAATTTAATTGAGAGTGTGGTGGAATGAAATCAAGTTACATACATCATAAGTACAATAGGACTGCGCCTTAATCCTATCCAAAATCTTATAAAAGACAATTTGCATTACTACCTAGAAGACAAATGGTGACATTCAAAAAGTACAAAATTACCTTGCACTATAACAATTGTGACCTTCCCAAATTCTTCCCATGAGAACACATGCACTGTAAAATTATTGTAATAAAGTAGACCTAACCATTTATTTTAAATATTAAGTCACTCTAATTCAAATTATGTCAACTATTCA
This sequence comes from Dugong dugon, assembly GCA_030035585.1. NCBI lineage: Eukaryota > Metazoa > Chordata > Mammalia > Sirenia > Dugongidae > Dugong > Dugong dugon. Next base: position 41,943,638 of record CM057477.1, on the reverse strand, counting down.
TTGCCTTATTAAATCTCTCCCCTAATATGACATTCTGCAGGAGGTAGTAATGTTTATGTGGTAGAAAAATCCAAAGTTAGTGATTGAGTGATGAATCTATCACAGACTTTAAGTGTAATCAAAGCAGCGCGCTTTTTTTTAAAATGGTGGGGGTTGCCTTCATTCCAAAAGGACCAAAATATGCTGCTTCTGGCTCTTGAAAATAATCACTTGTAATTCAGTGTTGTCTGTTTACAGTTGAAACTGCAGGCAAAATAACTTTCAGGGCTCTGATGTTTTGGTTGGAAGATATTAAGTCTGTTTTAAGCGGTTGCCTGTGTGGAGAGTTTGACCCAAAGGAAAAGAATCTAACCAGCTGAGCCACAGAAGCATGTATATTCATAGGGTTCTGCTCCAGGGTTGTTTACAGTGTTGGAGGGTCCAGTGCCTAACCACAGCTGTCACTGAGTGCAATAGCGCAGAGGAATGGAGAATTGACAGCATTTGTGACATCAAGTATGATCTCTGGGTGAAAAATAGATGGATGTTCATTTCTGCCTTCCCAGTTGAAGCTATTGATTGCGATGACATGAAGCTTTACTTCTGAATCAAAAACAAACAAAAAAAACGTTTTGGAATTTAATAGCTTCTGAGTTTGAGCTAATATAGCGAACCTATGTGTGTTGACATAAATTTCTGGAGGGCTAAAAATGTAAAACCATAACATAAATGAAAAACAGAAAAAAAATTACTGCAAGAAAAATAGCTTGTTCTTAGAGGAGGCCTAGAAAGCCAGTTGGAAGACTGTCACTTTAGTATCCAACTGCTTTGGTGCCATTTATGTTACTTTCCTAATAAATTTAAAGAGCAAATGTATTGTCACGCTATGCATCCATGTGGAATGCTCTAGCATCTAAAAAATATCTGAACATCAAAGCAGATCCTGGATTCGATATCATTAACTCTGAGCTGGTTTTGAATCCTTTAACGTTTATACAGTTTATGTAAATTCCTAAACAGCATACTGAAATATGGTGAGGAGGTGTGTAGCTGTTTTTTTCTCAACCAGAATATCATTATCTAAAACGGACTTCCACTTTACAGCTACACTTTGTTTATTTAAAGGACATCTGTGTTCTAGATAAAAGAAGTGAGGAACAACAACAAAAGTAATATAAAATTTGTGCTGTATCATTTGTAAATCAATAGTGTCTTTTAATATCTTTATCTTACACTGTTGAATTTTTACAAATTTCGTGGCACGTAATGACTTCCAGCCAAAGATTTAGAATACAAGCATTGTGTAGATTGTTTAAAGTATGCAGTGGAAATTAGCATGGCAGAAAATCAATGCCACTATGAAGTAAAAGTAAACTGTATTGTAGACTTAAATAATAGAAGAGGAAGAGAAGGAAGATGGAGGAAAGCAGTTCTGTAACTTATAAATATAGTACAAAGCTGGCTTGCTATCTTTTCTAATTTGGGGTAAGAGCTGAAGAGCTTTATCAGCCTGAAGCTACTTTCACAAGAAATAGGAAACAATGGGGGAATGAACTCTACACCTACCTAGTGTGGCTTACTTGACAAGAATTCTCTACACTGTGACTATTAGGATGTCAATAATTATGGAGAGAAATGGTGGATTCAGAAAACTCTGCCAAGTGAGGAGAAATTCAAATTTCAGAAGTAGGAACATAGCTAGCAGATAACAAAAACTTACACAAAAAGACTGGACCTTTTTCTCACAGGGACTTGCAAAGCCTTGAGTGGATCTTCTACCAGTGCTACTATGAGATGGTTAAATTTAAACTGTCTTCCTGTTTTACAGACATGGAGATAAAAAATCTGCAGATTTAAGTGACGTTTTTCAAGGTCACATAGGGAGTCAGTGGGAGAGACAGGTATAGCTGCTGAGTGACAGAGACAGGAGAAACTGTAGAGTCTTCTCTCACTCAACACCCACAGAATTGCCTAAACTACTCTGGCATGTAAACCTTTCACTGGTGACACTCCATCCCTAGCATCATTACAGAATCTCAGCAGAAGCAACAATACTTGAAGCTTCTACCTACACTCTGGTTGTTTCTTCAGTTTTTAAAACAATAAAGATTAGATTATTAGCATGAATTCAAAGAACAACATGAGGGAAACTAACCAATGGTTCTCATAGCTGTTTAAATTGTTACATGTTGAAGGAAGGAAGGTTAATGCTGGTTAACCATTCAGATTGTCTGTGTCCTCCCTATCCATCACTAAGAAAAGCCCCAAGAAACTGTCTGCAAAATGTTAAATAAATTAATCTGGATCCCGTTCAGATAGCATTACCACATCAAACCTTCTTAAAAGATTATGCCTGACTCATATTCTCCCTAAGTTATTCAGTCATGTGGAATGTTAGACTGCAAATCACATTTTGTTACATTTTAGAAGGTTCTCTTTGCATAGCTTCAGTTATAACAAAATTAAATAAATTATTTTTAGCCAAAAATAGCTTTTAATCATCCAGCTCCTCTGGGATACTGTACATTTCTATTCTTCTCAGACTTCACAGAATTAAAATTAATCTTTCGTGTTGAACGTAGAAAATTGTTTAGAATATTGATCTTGAAAAAAGAAATCAACAAAATAATAGTTTTAGTTTAATTAATTTACATTTTTAATGCATATGCCTTTTTGCACCTTTACAAAAACTGAGTGTCCATATAATCAGCTATGCAAAAAAAAGTAATATTATACTTAATGTAGATTGCGATCTTGATTTTACTTGCAGGCAACATCATGACATTAAAGCAATATACACAGAACATGAGTTTTACAATTATAGATGTTTGTTGTTTTAAGTATACGTGTGCTTTGCTTTGTTTAGCAGATAAATGGTGTTATACATTGTCATAAAAAAACAAAAAACGCGTTGCTGTCAAGTCGACTGACTCATAGTGACCCTGTAGGACAGAGTAGAACTGCCTCATAGGGTTTCCAAGGAGCACGTGGCAGATTCAAACAGCTAACCTTTTGATTAGCAGCAGTTGCTCTTAACCATTACGATACCAGGGTTTCCAGACATTGCCCCAAGAATTAATAGCTGTTTTCAATACGGCATCAATTGCATTGAGCAATATATGTTGCCAGGTAAATTGTGAAGAAAAGTATGATAGCACCAAATGTTAGATTTTCTTTAGTTACTAAGTACATGACTTTGTTGGTTTATAAAGTTAAACAACTTCTCATACAAGTGAACAGGTGTGAATGTCAAGATATTTGTGTAATGACAGCCCTTGCTCTAGTATTCCTATTGCTTACTCAGTAACACTATTGTGCTGGACCCAGATTGCACCAGCTTGCAAGAGCCAATTTTTAAATATTCACAAATATTGCAAGCTACTGTTAGCATGAAAACAGCCATGATGAAATATTTACACCATGGAAATTGGCAAGTGGTACAGATTTTGGCTGCACCACCCCCCCCCCCCACCCCAGTCCCTTTACTAGTACACTACTGTCATTTTATAGAAATTCTGTGCAGAGTGCTACAGGGGACAAAAAAAAAAAAAAAAGCTAAAACCCAACTTCAGTTCTTAACATACTTAGTTGAAGCAATTAAGTTGTAGAGATAAATAAAGCTTAAAATCTGAAAGGAGGAAGAGTCAATGGTAACTTTGAGAGATTTAACCTTTATGGTTCAGGGAATAGAAGGGACTGTCAGAAATATGGATGTCTGGAAGGGACATCCATTTAGGAAGTTTTACTTGGGACATAGGTTGTTTGCCTAAGGATGAAACTCAGCAAAAAGATCAGGTGGGCTAAATATGCAAGTTATAGTTATGCACAATCACATCTTTGTCTATGACAACACTCTCCAAATTTTCTGCACACTGGAATCATCTGAGGAACTTAAAGAAATACTGGTGCGTGATCTCACTCCCACAGCCCCCTCCTCGAGATTATGACATAATCGTTCTGGAATGTGGCTGACCTTGGAATTTTTTTAAGATCATTGGGTGATTCTAATGTACAGATAAGTTTGGGAAACACTTGTCCATGATGCAAACCCTTTATAAATGTTTTAATATCTTAAATTCCTGAAACAAAGAAACTGAAACATCACAAGCCCTCACATCTGGTAGCTGAGTCCCTCAAAGCATGTGTACTTTCAGAAATGAAGGAGAAAGACACTTGTGTATTTTACTATATAAGAAGAGTTCATCAAAATGAATTCAGTGGTGATCAACTACCCAAAGAATTTTAACAACTGATAGTCAGGGAATTGTGAGAAAAAAACTAGTTGTTCCTGATATAAACTGAAAAGTGATGACATCCCTTGCACAATCTATCCACAATAAAAATTCCTTATACATTGCAGGATGCGTTTTTAGCTCATCCCATGAGTCGGCATCCACTCAACGGCGAGTAACAGCAGCAACATAGACATATTACTCATGTTTGCAATTATGGTGGAAAAAGAAGTAAGGACCATGAGGACTCTTAATCACCTTTTCGGTAATACTTTTATTTATAAGGAAGAGAAATACCTCCTTAGACCTGTACTCTCCCATAAGGAGAATTCATTAAGATTATGGACAATCCACTTGGTTCTCCCCTTTGCATTCAGAAGAGTATAAGCATGCTTTCTTCCAGAAGTCAAAATCCTTTTCTACCCCTTCTTCTTTCAAATGGCAGGTAAAATTCCAAGTTGTTCAAGAAACCAGAACAACAGCTTAGAACAGATTATGTAAAATTTGACTGCTGGCTAAATTCCTGATGTCCTTTCCACCCCAGTCATGCTCTGCCTCATGCACTGACACTGTGCAAAAACCAATAAACCAAAGAAAGAGAAAGCAGAAGCAGAGTCTGCTAACTAGGGCTTCTCAACATTTAAATCAGTTGCAATTAAATCAACATTGACTCATGGTGCTACCATGCGTATCACAGTAGCACTGTGCTCCATGTGGTTTTCAATGGCTGATTTTTTAAAAGAAGATTATCAGACCATTCTTCCAAGGTGTCTCTGTGTAAATGCAAACTGCCAACTTTTCAGTTAGCCATCGAGCATTTGCACCACTCAGGGACTCCTCCCAACATTTAAGGTGCATCTAAAAAAATGCAGATTCTGATTCAGTACATCTGGGATAAGGACTGGGTTTCTGAATTTTCACTAAGCTCCTGTGTGATGCCAGTGTTGCTGTAGTCTGCTGGTTCCTGAACTTTACTTTGAGTAGCAAAATGATAATCAACCAAGATATAAAGCTTGTTGGTTTCATTGGGTTCACTCTCTTCGTTTCCTCGCAAGAATCATGGGAACACTATGCTCAGATGCTGAAGTATCATATACACAGGAGAAGAGACTGTCTTCTTCCCCTCTTTTCTCCAAAATCACCATGCTTTTCTCAACCATACAATTTAATCACTGTAGCAAAGGATATTTTACTAGACATATCAGGAGCTAGCAATGAATCTACGTGAGATCTACAAAGCTTTTTGTTATTAATAAAACTGGACAGTATACTGCCTACCTTAATAGTATAATTATTTTGAAAGATATATAAATCATACTAATTGAGCTGTCATATGTACTTACATCTTACTAAAATTTATTTTACATGTGTTTAACTGGATTTAACTTAGTTGTAATCCAAAGCTCAACTACTTAGTTTGAATCATTATAAACACTGTTAGATTTAGGTTATGACAAAATTTAAATGATTTCTAATGTATCTTTTAGCATCAAAATTTCCATACTTAAATTTCTGGATTTACTAAAATATATTTGGGGTTCCTATAAAATGTTTTCATCATTTGAATTCTGGTAGTGTCAGGATTTTATTAAGATCTTCCAAGGTTATGATCCTAATACTTTTGATTTTCACAGGCTGTTATTCTGTTAATGCTTCAGTGTAAATCAGGGCTTTTATTTATTTTTTTGCTATTAAATCACTCAAGTCACATTTACCCCAAGATGATACAGATGTATAAATTACTTCTGCTGAAACTTCACTTTCCACCAGATGTTCAAGAAAGGCTAATATGCTTTCACCCTAAAAATGGCTTAGTCATTCCCTTTCCATTGAACATATGAGTTACATTTAGCAAGATGGCATCCTTAATGATGGTAAAGTTTGGTGTGCCAGAGATAAGGAGGATGAAAAACTGCCTGCCATATATTATACGTATCCTTTGTAACTGTTTGATACGAAGAAGAAGCTAGAACTTTTGCATCAAGTATCAAATTTTCAAAAGACAGACCAACAGTAAGATACATGCTTACACTTGTCCTTTTCTAAATTCTACCTTTTCTAAGAGGGCCACCTAAATATATCTGATTCCAAATGTAGGAAGTTGTGAGCTGTGCCAAGCACTTTCCTCCAAATAGTTCACTTGCAGTCTTCGATCTGGTGCAAATGGAAAAGTAACAGATTCGTTCCTTTAAGCATGTCCAAGACTTTGATTACTTCTATTACTGCACAGTCCCTGTATCTATCTGGCTATTAAATTGTGCAATTTTCCTTCATCATAGAGTCGAGCTGCTTCAGGTTGAGCACACTGTACTCTGTCTTCTAATTCCAGTAAAGTCAATTATATAAACTCTTTTGCTTTTACAAAATGCTCTTTAGCACACTGGTTCCCTCATAGCAGGCAGAGCTAAGCGAAAGAGAATTGTGGAACATTTTCAGGTATAGCTGTATTCTGCTCAACAGGTACATTTATTACTAATGGGTAAAATAGTCTCCTTTTTTAGCCACATAATGCTTCTGAAGGCTTCCTTTTTCTGATTTTGATAGACATTCAGGTTACATTGAGAAAGGAAGGTGAATACCACCGATCGCACCATGAAGCTGCCGCAGGAGCACTTTTTTTATCATTTGCTTTGCTTCGTAAGTCAGTGACTGCATTTGTCTTAATGGGCTGATTTGCATTGTATACAGGGATTCTCCCTGGCTTAAATACTTGAATCTACTTACTGGTCTGTGCAAATACTTCTAATGAGAGGAGACTCCAATGTTTTGATTTCATATTTACAAAATAAATGTTTAAGCAGAAAGGATGCCATCAATCTCTTTGGCGTATAAAGTGTAAAACAGACATTCTCAGTAATACTAGCATCAGTTAAATTTAAATTCTTAATGCTGATGGATTGGTTTCCTTTTTTTTTTTAATTTCCCCTAGACATCTATTCATATATTAATACGTTTTAAGTTTAAAATAACCAATGCATTATAGAACAATGAACATTAAACTAGGTTCTTCCCTTAGCTCTAATATTGAAAAAATTGTTAAGTGTCATTGTGCCTGGGTTTCTTCATTTGTGAAATTATTATTAGAGTATTGAATTTTCTTTATCATCTAAATAATAATCCACAGAAATTAAATGCTCTTGTCTATTTTAATAGAATTATATATATATATATATATATATATATATATATATATATATATATATATATTTAAATGGTAGCTCCTCTGAATAAGTCAATATAATGTTGTTAAATGCACTAATATGGACCCCAAAGTCCCTGGTGGAGGAAACAGTTTGTGCTTGGCTGCTAACTGAAAGGTTGGCAGTTTGAACCCATCCAGCCGCATCATGGAAGAAACATCTGGTGATCTATTTCTGTCAAGATTACAGCCAAGGAAACCCTATGGAGCAGTTCTACTCTGAAACACATGGGGTCACTATGAGTCAGGATTGAATCAATGGCACACAGTTGAGTGCTTTGGTTAACACGGGCCCCAAACTAAGACAGATTTATTCAGTAAGCTATCCCTTATGCTAAAGGGCAAAATAGTGTTAGCATCTCATGCGATGTCCTTACACTGTGGTCAGTAAAGGAAGATCACCTTTAGTCAAATGTTCCTCAATATGTTCTTCAAGAAGTACCAAGTCTACTAAGAAAAATAATTGTATATTAAAAAAAAAAGAAGTTGACATCTAGTGGATTCCAACTCATAGCAACCTATAGAGAATTATAGCAACCTAAAATACAGAACTTAAGTTCTGAGTTACTTTTTTCAAATACGGGTTAATGTCTCTTCTTTTTCTTTTTAGCCCCTCACAGAAATGCATACTGCAAAGCTAGAGAAATAAAAACAGTATGGTACTGGTATAAGGATAAACCCAACAGCAACCCACCATCGCTGTCGAGTCCGACTTACAGCGACCCTACAGGACAGGGTAGAACTGCCCCATAGGGTTTCCAAGGAGTGGCTGGTGGATTCGAATTGCTGACTTTTTGGTTAGCAGCCATAGCTCTTAACCACTGCACCACCAGGGCTCTGGTATAAGGATAGACATACGGAATAGAATTTAGAATCCAAAAAAACACAAACATGTACGGCCAATTGATTTCCCATAAGGATTATTGGTAATAGGTAAGTCAAGTCTTAATGCTCTCAATATATTCTTCAAGAAGCATCACATTCTCCAAAAGAAACTAAGAATTCTAGCAATCAAAAATATAGACCATAGATTCTGAAATTAATTTTTTTCAAATATGGGTGAATTTCTTTTTTTCTCATAAATGCAAATGTATCTATGATTCAATTTTTAATTCTCTACAATTCTGTAAAATTCACTTCTCTCTCTCTCTCTCTCCCCCAACCTCTCTCCCTCCCTTCTTCCCTCTTTTTCCTCCTCTCTACCCTCTCTCCTGCTATAGACAAGAAAAAAAAGTTCATATTAAATATATATATATATATATATATATATATATATATATATATCTTGTTCTGTGCACTGATGCACTACTACATCTAGGTCATCAAATCCATTTCTGAGTTCTAATGCCCTTCATACCACCTAAACCCTCCCATTTCACCAATAACTCTGTTTTTTTCACAAATCCCTTATCTTGCTTTATGGTATCAGTAATTCCTCAAGCCAGGAAACAAGACACTTAAAAGTCTCACATTCCTTCACCATCCAAACAACTGTTGAATCCCCACAACCTAAAAGACCTCCTAAAATCTTTTAAAACCTTACTTGTGCTTTTCTATTCTCATTTCCTGTTGCCTTGGTTCAAGACCTCAAACGAAGACAGGTAATGTAGTCTCTGAAAAGTCCCACTTCCATATAGTGAGTTTATTCTCCAAGTGACTTCAAGGTTCATCTTTCTATAAAACATAGCTGGTCACATTATTCTTCAGATTAAAATCCTTCAATAGCTCTCTATTACCTAAAAATATGGTTTTCAAACTTTGTTTTTGTTGTTGTTAGGTGGCTTCGAGTTGATTCTGACCCATAGCAACCCCATATACAACAGAATGAAACACTGCCTGGTCCTACGCCTTCCTCACAATCCTTGCTATGCTTCAGCCAATTGTTGCAGCCACTGTGTCAATCCATCTCACTGATGTTCTTCCTCTGCTTCATTGACCCTCTACCCTACCAAGCATGATGTCCTTCTCCAGGGACTGATCCCTCCTGACAACATGTCCAAAGTATGTAAGACGTAGTTTCGCCATCCTTGCCTCTAAGGAGCATTCTGGTTGTACTTTTTCCAAGACAGATTTGTTCATTCTTTTGGCAGTCCATGGTATGTTCAATATTCTTCACCAACACCACAATTCAAAGGCTTCAATTCTTCTTCAGTCTTCCTTATTCATCGTCCAGCTTTCACATGCATATGAGGCGGTTGAAAACACCATGGCTTGGGTCAGGAGCACTTCAGTCTTCAAGGTTACATCTTTGCTTTTCAACACTTTAAAGAGGTCTTTTGCAGCAGATTTGCCTATTGCAATGCATTGTTTGATATCTTGACTGCTACTTCCATGGGTGCTGATTTTGGACCTAAGTAAAATGAAATCCTTGACAACTTTAATCTTTTCTCCGTTTATCATGATGATGCTTATTGGCCCATTTGTGAGGATTTTTGTTTTCTTTTTGTTGATTTGTAATCCATACTGAAGGCAGTGGTCTTTGATCTTCATCAGTAAGTGCTTCAAGTCTTCTTCACTTTCAACAAGCAAGGTTGTGTCATCTGCATAACTCAGGTTGTTAATGAGTCTTCCTCCAATCCTAATGTCATGTTCTTCTTCACAGAGTCCAGCTTCTTGGATTATGTGCTCAGCATACAGATTGAATAGGTATGATGAAAGGATACAACTCAGACACACACCTTTCCTGACTTCAAACCACGTAGTATCCCCTTGTTCTGTGAGGGCTTCAGACTTTAGCTTGCATAAAAATCACACAAAGAGATAGTACTTTAAATATAGGCAGTGATAGGAAACTGTATTTTAACAAGCATCTCAGGTAATTCTAACACAGGTGACTGGGAAATATATTTTCAAAAAACTGCTTTAGAGATAGAAGCATAACATGAAGATAAGAATGTTTAAAATTATTCACAATTTTGTTTAAGTTTGAATGGCCTCAGGATGACTTAAAGAAGCACCAAGTTCCCCAAAGGACCTCAACTACCCACCGCTCGCTCACTCAACACTTGTTACCTATTCTCTGTCAGGCATTGCAGTTGGGGCTGGTGACCAAAAAAATCTAATAAAAAAAGTGATCCCTAATCTGGAAATTTCCTAACTCAAAGAGGAAGTAAACACTTTTTTCCAAGTAGTATAAAATATGATGCTCTTGAGAAAAACAACAACAACAAGAAGTTAATTACATCTAGAGAATAAGGCAAAAAGCTCACAAAATAGGTAAAGCTTAAATTGATTTTTTTTCTTTTACATGTTTACATATATTTTAATATGTGCCCATGGGTGAAAAAAATCAAATGGTATGAAAAGACTAATTTAATAGAAGGAATGTTGCTTTCTCTTCAAACTCGACTCTCAGCCTCACTAGTTCTCCCAAAAGACAACACTGTTCCTGGAATTTTGTGGATTCTTGTAGAGGTCTTCCAAGCATAGTCAATCTCCCAAAACTATCCACACTAGGAATTGTACATCTTTTCCCCTCTTCTCAAACTCCTAATACTTTCTTTCCTAACTTTCCTCTTGGAGGATGACTTTGCTTTCTATTTCACTGAGAATGCAGAAGTTCCCCCATCTATGGACCAACTTAAATCTGTGTCCTCAAGTTATATCCTCAATCTTTTCTCCCATTTCTAAGGTTGAATTGCCCATGTCCTTGTGCTCTAGATCCTATTCCCTATCACCTACTCAACTAGCTCTCTCTCCAGTATCATTCATTGGTTCTTTTGAATGGATAGAGTCAATCAGGAAAGTAAGAAAACAAAACAAAACAAAAACTATCTTGACTACTCATCCCACTTCAGTTACTATCACATTTCTCTACTCTTCTTTAGAGCAAAAATTCTCCAAAGTTGATTATACTTGTGTCTCCAATTCATCTCCATTGCCTCAGAAGCCATTCCAATAAGGTGTCCTGCTCACCTCCCTTCACTGAAACTTCTCTTATCTATGTCAAAAAAGAGCTCCTATTACTAAATCCCATAGTAAATTCTCAGTCCTGATCACACTTTCTCCTCTGCCTCTCTTCTCTGAAATCTCTTATATTAGTATCACTGCCCTGTCCTCTCCTGATTTTTTTATCCAACTGCCTCCTGCATATTCTCAATTAGCTGTCTAAGCATGAAACTGTCTATCCTGCTCTGTTTCTCATCCTAGTAAGTGGCACCGCCATGTTCTTCCAGAAGAAAAGGCTAAAAATCTTGGGATCATCCTTAGCTTATTTTTCTCATACCTTTGTTCCTATCTGTCAGCAAATACTTTATCTTAAAAATAAATTGAGAATCAGTTCACTTCTTACCACCTCTACTGCCACCATCCTGATCCAAACCACCACAATATCTGATGCTTTCTTAACTATCTAGTCTACTGTCAACACAGAATCCCAAGTGACTCTTTTAGAATATATAAAGGAGATGAATGTAACTTCCTTGGTTCACGTTAGCAATGAATCTGTTAGCACTGCCCAATTTTTATTAACCTACTCTGACTTTTTGAAAAAAAGATTCTCTCTTACACTTAACCACAGTGTAGACAATACATACTGTGCTTGCAGTACACTGATGATGGTAATATTATCTATTAAATGTCTCCTAAATTCAAGGTCCATTACAAGTTGCATATATTTTTGATCAGTGTCCCAGTTTACTCATAGATAAAATGTTGTTGTTGTTGTTAGGTGCTGTCAAGTTGGTTCTGACTCATAGCATCCCCATGCACAACAGAGCAAAACACTGCCCAGTCCTGTGCCATCCTCACAATTGCTGCACAGATAAAATATGAATGCTAAAAGAATCCTTTGTTCAATGGCTTGCACAGCTCAAATTTTGTGTGGTGCTAACAATTAGGATACATGACTGTGTCCATATCTACAAGTATCTTGCTTTGGTAACAACTTGAACGATGGTGTGAGTACACCCGTCCCAAAGAGAAATTTTCTAAGCAGTTTTTTCTGTACTTTCTGAAGATGTTTAAATTCCTGACATTACAATACCACACGCAAGGAAACAGAGTTAAAGAATAAAATTGGGCAAAAATATTTGCAAAAGCATACTTCTGGAAACCTAATGAAAGTAGGGGTGTTTTCTAAAACATTTGCTTATGCATCTGCATGTGTATGTGTGCATATTTTCTGGGTATATGTTTGTGTATGTGTGTTTATAGATCCTAAAAAATAAATTGGGTCAAAAAATATACCTGTTGTTAGGCTAATATTCTCTCTTATGCCTTTATCGTTCTGAGATTGCATTGTGTTCATTGCATTTAAATCCAGTTATCATTTCTTTCATATTGCTTCGACACTGCTTATAAATTAAATAATTAGATATACGGTTACAGTTGACAGTTTAATTTGCTTTAATGAGAATAGTAGCATAACTGTTTGCACTAAAAGAAACATTTTACTATGGCAAAATCACATTATGTTGTCTTATCAGGTACTATCTTAAACATACATAGTATATCAATATTGATTCATGGAGGGCAATAATTGTGGAAAGAAAGAAAACAGGGAGGAAGGGGAAGGAAGGAAACAAAGAAAAAGAAAGAGAGAGAGGGAGAGGATAGAAAAAGAAAGAAAAAAGAGAGAGAGAAAGAAAAAGCAAGAAACTGCTTTAAACTGGATTCATTTTCTCTCTTATCTTACAAGCTATCTGTGACCAAGTAGATATTGATATAATTACTTCAATGTCATTGAACATTTATATTATATTTTGCTTCTAAAAGTACAAAATATTCCTTCAAGGAGTGATGATAGTACCTTGAAAATACGGATATTCTAGTATCTCAGATCACGCTTATTTTTACTTGGAGCTATGCATCACTACTTTTGCAGGCTTTTCATTCCCTAATGGTTTGCTCCCCCCGCCCCTTTAGTTGCACCCCTTGTTTCCTTTATCTTTCTATCCTGGACACTTTATCTGCAGTGTCTGTAACTGATAAAGAAAGCCGCAGCATTTCATGGGCAGGGGCACTTTAATCGTCCTTCAAAGCTAATGGCAGAGCGGTGATACTGCAAATTACACTGTCTGCCTGTGTTCTAGACTTTGTCCATTTTCTACAGTGGTCTCTGGTGAATTCCTGAACTACGATACCTGCTCTATCTTTCTCTCCCTCTCCTTTGTTTAACAAGAATGCTTCTGTTCTCTGTAACTGTTTAGGCAAGTGTAGATCAATACCAATTATATATTAATATAATTTCTTCCATAATTAATAGAATAGGACATGGCTCTCCCTTGCTAGTTTGAGTTGTGCCATCTGTAGCCATGTGCCCATACATATAGATAAGAAAGAAGATATAAAAAGAAAGAAAATTCAGAGAAAAACAGTGTGACTTAAGGAGCTGTTAGAATTGTATTTATCCTTCTGTTGAATTTTACTATGTATGCATACCCAACACATGGCTTGCTGTATTTATTCAGTGCCTGCTCCTTAAAAGTAGGCGCTTTTATAAGATACATTAACTCTATTCTTTTAGTGTATTACCACTAGTTACTAGAATACTCTAGAAATCTGAAACTGTTAAAGCTTCTTGCAAAAGTGCAATATTCCTGAAGAGTATTTGGTGATTTACAAGAATCTGGGTCAGTCTAACTGTGAAGAAAAGCTCACCGAAACAGTGCCTCATTCAATGGCATATAAAAACATATCTCTGTTTTCTATGATGAGGTACAGAAACTGAAAATGTGAAATCTTATAAATATCTGGAGAAAAAGCTGAGAGGGATAGAAGATAGGGGTAGGGGAATGAACGTGAGTTTGTTCAGACACAGGCATTGAAACCCAAAAAGACTTTGGAAGCTCATATAGAAATTAACATTAAGGACTGTATACATTTATTGGGTCCAAATCCTATCTATTCCACTTTTAGCTGTCTGAAATTGGACAAGTGTTTTACTTCTCTTGAGTCTAAACTTTCATAACTACAAAATAGAAACAAATACAGTATCTGACCCATAGGGTTTGAGGAGGATTACACATAAATTTGTGTGAAGTACCTAAAGCACATTGGATGGTAAAAAGTAAGTAGTAAATAAAAGGTGGCATTTGTTAATGTTGTTTGTTAATATTTGACATGAAGAACGTACTTCTAACTGAGCACCTGGAGGAAACGATTCCTTACCTTGTAAACCAGCTCACCATAGAGCTTTGGCCTAGAGCTCAAATTAAAAAAAATTTAAAATGCACATAAAAATCTGTGTTTTACATTTCATATTTTTAGCTATAACTTAAAAGAACTGATCAGTTTGTACATGCCTTCTTTTCAGGGAGGAAGGAGGCAGTGAGGAAAGGTGATTGTTAAATTGTTACCTCGACAACAAAGAGAATCTGTTGTGAAATAAGCAAAAAGACCTTCTTAGCAGTTACTCAGCTCCTACAAATTTAACTGAAAACAGTCAATTCTATTTAATTGATTTTATAGAGCTGCTGTGCAGTGGTCAAGTGCTCGTCCTGCTAACCGAAAGGAGGTCGGTGGTTCAAAACCACCAGCCACTCTGCAGGAGAAAGATGAGTCAGTCTGTTTCCGTAAAGATTACAGCCTCGGAAACCACATGGGGCAGTTCTACTCTGTCCTACAGGGTCCCTATGAGTTGAAATCAACATGACATCAGTGGGGTATAGAGCTGCTGTTAAAAAAAAAAAAAGAAAAAAGTTTACTGCAGCAGAGGTTTACTAAAGGAATCTGCAAAAAATAAATGCTGGGAACAATTGTAATTTCATTCTAATGGCTCCCAATTCCATCAGCTTGTGGATTTATAACTCTTTGAGATGACTGAAACATTGACACATTTTTATTTTAACATTATAATAGCTAACATATATGACATATTTTATTTACCAGATACTATGCTAAACTTGGAGCCCTGGTGGCCAGTGGTTAAGAAATCAGCTGCTAACCAAAAGGTCGGCAATTCGAATCCACCTGTGGCTCCTTGGAAACCCTATGGAGCATTTCTATTCTGTTCTATAGGGTCGCTATAAGTCAGAATCCATGGCAGTGGGTATGGTACGTGTATGCTAAACTTATGATCAACACGTTTAATCTGCACAACCCTAAGAAGAAGGTCCTACCATAATCCCTTTTCACAGTTGTAATAACTAAGGCACCAAGATTAATGAGCTTGCCCAAGTTTACACTGAAATTAAATGACAGAGTTGGAATTTGAATCCTGGTAGTCTAGCTCCAAGGAGCCCTGATGGTGCAATGATTAAGTGCTCAGCTGCTAACCAAAAGGTCGATGGTTCAAACCCACCAGCCCTTTGCAGAAAAGACCTGGAGATCTGATCCATTAAAGATTACAGGTTAGGAAACCCTATGGGGCAGTTCTACTCTGTCCTATAGGGTGGTTATGAGTTAGAATCGACTCACAGCACACAACAACAGTCTATCTCCAGAGTACTGGGTGGTGGAATTAGTTAATACACTTGGTTGCTAACCAAAAGGATAGATGGTCAAGTCCACCCAGAGATGTCTCAGAAGAAAAGCCTGGCAATCTATTTACAACAAGTCAGCCATTGAAAATCCTATGAAGTACAGTTCTACTCTGACACACACGGAGTCTCCATGAGCCAGAATCAACCTGAGGGCAGTTGTTTTGGTTTGGGGTTTAGTCTAGCTCCAGAGTATGTTCTCCTTACCACCCTGTTATTATTAGAGGAAGCTATAAACTAAGAGAATAAATAAGTTTATTGGATCAAGAACTGGGTTATTTTGTGGTTCCTCAAACTTATACTTTTTCATAAAACATTTTTACTTGTTTAAAAGAGAAATGTAGTTCATCTTTGTCAGGAAGAAAAATGCTTCCATACTATAACAAGTTTTACTTCGCAGTTTTTTCTACTTGCGTTACCGACTATGGTCGTGGATGGTCATGTTTCAATACTGTAAATGACCCCAGCTCTCTCATCTTTGAAAATCTTTTTATTTTTTTAGGTGAAAAACCTTCTAATAGATTTCATGTGTTTAAGCATATCTTTAGAATGTCCTCAAACTCAAAAAGTACTGCTGGATAAAGGAAATGAATCTGAGGGCCATGCATGTATATAGTCTATCTTTTAAAAGAATTACCCTAATTGTTAACTCAATAAAGCACTGTATTATTTCTTGAAGAATTAAAAATTCAGTTCATTATTGTTTATCATATTCAATACTTTTTATTTCTAGTTACATTGATTTCATTTAAATAAGAATATAAAATGTCTAACATTACAAAACCTGGCTAGAATATTAGCCATATTTTTGCTTTTTTTGATTGTGTCTTGCAACAGGTACCTAACGAGCTTCTGACTGACATTTGCAGTTGCACGTATAATTTAATTTATTAAACTGTGGGAGTTTATGTAAACTTCCTTTGGACTTGACAGAAATGCTAAGTCTTACAGAAGAAATGATATCTTTTATAATTTTATGTATATGGAGAATTTTGAAGGTTATCTTGGTGGGGCTTTTAACAGAAAGCCAAAGCAGCTACACTGCAAAATAAATAAATAAATAAATAACAGGCGATGGGAATTAGAGTATTCACATTTACTGGTATTAGTTTAAAAAATCTGTCTGATATGAATATGATAATAAATTGATAGCAACTGAAATAGTACATATTTTTTTTATTTCCACATATATATATGCTATTTTGTTGCACAAGTTAGAATTATTACGATGCGTACTACTAATAGATGCATACTGAAACCAAACTTGCATATCTCTATTAAGATTCTATCAATAACTCCTGAATAATGCATTTATTAGGATTCATGTTACAATGTAACTAGTAATTTACTGCACACAATGTGATAAATGACAATGGATGAGCCCTTCAAAATCATTCTGTATGTGTCATTAACAATTCACTTCACATTCTTACCTATACAAAATGTCTTACACCACTTAACAGCTTTCTAAAGACAGCCTGAGCTCAAGTTATTAATATCTTTATTTAAATGCAGATTGTGACTTTTCCTCAGGGACTAGTAAAGCTTCTTCCATAATGCTGCCAAGAGAAAAGCAAACTTTTATTCATGTAATATCCACAAAAGAAGGATATCTGGCTCTGTATCTCCTATGAATCAGTAGATCACTGTATGTTTGTATAATTTTGCCACTAATTTTGCACCACCTACCTTAACAAAAGATAAAATAATCAGTAACTCTTTAATCTTGATATGCACATAGCAATCATGAACTTTTTGTTGTTGTGGTTGTTGAGAATATACACAGCAAAACATACACCAATTCAACAGTTTCTACACGAACAATTTAGTGACATTGATTACATTCTTCCAGTTGTACAGCCATTCTCACCCTCCTTATCTGTGTTGTTCCTACCCCATTAGCATAAACTCACTGCCACCTAAGGTTCCTTTCTTACCTTTCGAGTTGCTATTGTCACTTTGGTCCCCTATAGATAGTTTTTAAAAGAGCTTAATGCTCAAGGCAGACGTTTTCTAGAAGTTAAGTTAAACCACTATTTGGTTTTAGGAAGACTTCAGGGGATATTTTTGGTGTAAGTTTTAAAGATTATGTCAGGGCAATTGTTTCAGGGGTTTATCCACCCTCCATGGCTCCAGAAAGTCTGGTCTCCATGAGAATTTGAAATTCTGTTCTGCATTCCCACCCCCTTTTACTCAGGATTCTTCTACAGAATCTTCGATCAAAATGTTCACCATCCAGTTCTCCTGGTCTCATGGCAAAGGAGGCAGTTGTTCATGGAGGCAATTAGTCACGCATTCCATATTCTCCCCCTATTCTTGAATCTTCTTCTTTCTCTGTTGCTCCAGATGAATGGAGACCAATTGTTGTGCCTTGGACAGCCACTTGAAAGCTTTTAAGACCCTAGGCCTATGCAATGGACTAGGAGGTAGAACAGAAGCACTAAACACATTATTAGGCCAATTAACTGAGATGTCCTATGAAACTATGACCCTAAACCAAGGAACCAAAAACTTCAAAGATCAAAATAAACTTCCATTCATTTAGCTTTGTTTAACATCAATATTTAGGGAAATTGAGTAAGTGACAACAAATATACTCAATATATTAGTATAAAATTAGACATAGATAAAGAATTCCTGGTTGGCACAAAAGGTTAAGCATCAGGCTATTAACTGAAAGGTTGGTTGTTCAAACTCACCTAGAGGCACTCTGAAGAAAGGCCTGGTGATCTGCTTCCAAAAGATCACAGTCATGAAAACCCTATAGATGGCAGTTCTACACTGAAACACAGGGGATCGCCATGCGTCAGAATCATCTTGAAGGCAACTCGTTACTGGTTAGTCATAGATAACTGATGGTTGTCTTTATAACCATGACCAAGTTTAATCAGCCTAAAAGTTTATATCCATTTCTCATTTTGGCTTATTTATCTGCATAAACAAACACAATGCAAATCTGGAAATATAATACCCTGACACATAGAACATAAAGATGGTACCCAATGAATAAGTTGGGTTTTATCTTTCTGGGCTTATACTAGTGATTTTGTAAACATGATCTTAATGAGTAAAAAAAAGAGATCACTGACAAACTGAGAGATTCACTTCCCTTATCTAATTCACAGATCTACAGCAGTGTATAACAGATTGAATTGTAACAAATAGCATAAGAATTATTAAGTACCCAATAAATATTTCTTGAATTGAATCTTTGAAAGGTCTATATAGTCACTGTTTAGCTGTAGGGGCATTTAATATTTATATAAGACAATGCAGTTATATAACACACCAAAATGCAAACATATTAGTAATGGTTATTAAGTAGGATTTATATTTCCATAAGTTTTTTCTATAATTTAAAAACATAATATAAATTTACCACTTAATATGCAGACTTTATTTTAATAAAATTATTAAAATGGCTGAGTTGAAAGGGAGATGGGATCAATACTTCTCCACTCTTATCATTATGTATCACTGACTCATCATGTGCTTCATAGACTGGGAGTCACCAGAAACAACCTTCTGCCTTTCTAATCTAAGAGCTGAAATTCTTTGACTTGTCAATCTTTGGTCCCTATGGCTTCTGTCCTTAGTCCCACTGAATGCTGAAATGAAGCAAAGACAAAGAAAAATATCTAGAGTCTTCTTGAATGAGTTTCATTGTCATTAAGACTGTGTCTACATCCACAATATTTTAAATATTTTGGATGTCATCTTGGGACACTATTTCACAACAGTGACATAATAAAATTAATCAGTAAAATTTGGTGATATTTGAATATTTCCAGATGGGTGGAAGAAGTGAGTTCTTTAAGATTTCTAAGGATAAGAGATCACTGAATATGAGAAGCATTTTCATTATACCGGTGCTACATGCTTATGGCAGGGAGGAAAGCATTTGTTGTTGGTTGTAGAGACTATCTAGATACAAGATTAGCAAATATCTGCCAGTTTTGCTAAAAGAGACCATATGGATAAGGCACACTAGCTGGCACATGGTAGATGTACAAAATATGTTAATTACCTTCTCACATTCTGCGGGCACTGTGACTTGAAAATAGTTTTGCAGAAAATACGTTTCCTTATAAGGGGTTTTTATCATGAAATTTTACTACACGTGATTCAATTTATAAACACTAACTCTTAAAACTTTTATATTTTCATGTTTCATTTGCCTAATTTCACCCATTCTGCTGCTATCCATTTGAAACTAGCATGCTATACTTGAAATTTTCAGATTTTGTATGCGTGAATAAATTTCATTTTGCAGTTTTCCTCCCTCTTCTTCCACTATTTTTTCCCCTATCTTTATTCTTTCTCTGACCACACCAAGCGGAGGAAAAAAGAATGCAATGAACATACATTTTGTCTGTACTTATTTAGTAACGTGCCTTCCAAATGGTCTCCCATCAGAAAAGAATAATAATACTCTGATCACCAATGAAGTCATACAGCCTGATGCCCTGAAAGGGAGGAAATGTAAGACCTACTTTGTCACTAATGAATTGCAAACATTTGTCCCACCTGAATATTACCACAAAGCATTAGCAACCAAGTGACCTTTCACTGCTTCTTCCTTCCCCTCCCGTCTTCTCCCCTACACCTCCCCCACTTTGTCTCTCTCTCTCTCTGAATTACAGCTTCTGAGTTCATCTTCAAGTCCCTTTCCTGGTTGCACCTCTTTCTGTCAAGTCCCCCTTGTCCTTTATAGTTTATTATTCTCTGACTTATCTGTTTTCCCACATTGTTAGGTTTAATGTTCCTTCTCCCCTTTTTTGGAAACCCTGGTGGCGTAGTGGTTAAGAGCTACAGCTGTTAACCAAAAGCTCAGCAGTTCAAATCCAACAAGTATTCCTTGGAAATTCTACGGGGAGTTCTACTCTGTCCTATAGGGTCACTATGTGTTGGAATCGATTAGATGGCAATGGGTTTGGTGTTTTGGGTTTTTTCTTCCCTTTTTGGCCTTTAGCTCCCTTCACTCTGTCTTTTTTCATCTTTAAAGACCTTCTCAAAACTAATTTCACCTCAAATAAATTTCCTAGAGTCATATCTGACCTCTTTTATAATACGTACCTTTATTATGCCAAAAAAAATTGGATCATTATTCAAGTTTTCCAGATGTCCTGGAATTTTGTTTTGTCTGTGCCCACTATTAAGGACAAATGCAAAATGCTATCACTACTTATATGAAAGTTTTTAGGAAAATTACATTTTTTAAAAAATGACTAAAACAAAATAACAGTAGCAAAAAATTATTAGGCTTTATTATAGAGAAATAGAATAATATCTTTCTTATAATAAGTATTGTTGGAATTGCTGTTCTATGCATTCATGAGATGTTCCAATCTTGTTATTGCATTTGATGATTTGCAATCCTAATTACTGTAACTACATTAAATGTCTATCAGATTAACTGAAAACATGATTCTAAACATAAATACATGGAAGATGAGTATAAATTCTCAATAGTGGAAATATGTAATAATCCTGATAGTTCAAAGAATTTCAGTAACATTTCAGTTGCAAAGTGGATTTAATGTTCATTTCTGATATGTATTTATGCTTTAAAGTCCAGCTACTTGCCTCTCTCTCATACCACCTAAAAGGCAAATATTTTCTTAGGAGCTGAGGACATTGTTTTATTATCACAACTAGGAGTGTCCTCAGGAGACTAATACCCGAGAAGCTATTGTCGGCAAGGAAGATATGACATTAACTCGATGAGACTGATGTTGCTTCAGTGCTCAGCTTGTCAGCTCAACAGCCCCCTTTAAACATTACTTCATAGGATGGAAAGATCCTTAGGCCATACCCATTTCAATAAGCAGGTGAAATGTTATTATTAATAATTCATTTTTGCTAACTTTTTTAATAGTTGGATATTGTTCAATGATAGACATTAAGGAGTGAATAATCCACTAGTCACTTTAGTTAAACAAATTTATGTCATTTATTTTAGTCCTTAGGAGGAAAGCAGAGGATGAATTTTGACATGGGCAGAGAGGGTGGTTCAATTTGTGTATGTGTGTGTGTTAGAGACAGAGAGATCAGAGAATATGATAAAATCATATAGTTAATTAGGAAACGTTTGGTTGAGACCATGTGCTCTAGAGTCAGACACAACTAAAAGGTGTAGATTTCGATTACTTATTAGCTATAGGGCTCAGGCAGCTTTTTCCCTGAAGCACAGTTTGCTCGTCTATAAAATGGAATAATAATAATGATACCTAAATTAGAGGATTACTGTGAGGATTAAATGGGATTATGCACATCTATGTATGTAACAATGCACTTCATAAATGTGAACCTCACTATTAACTATGGCTATACCCTGATTTTCATAGGCATTTATGCTTTCTTGAATTCTATGAAGTTTGAAATTGATTGTGGGATAGCTACAGGTATGAAAGGGCAGAAATCCAACAGGCTGGGTTTGAATTGTTTCCACTGCTTATTGGCTGTATGATACTTGGCAAGTTACTTTACTTCTCTGTACATCGGGTCTTTTGTTTGAAAAACAGGGATATAATAGTACCTACTTCTGGGGATGTTTGTGAAGATTATCAGAGTAAAGATGTAAAACATTTAGTATAGCACTTGCATTAAGTATTGCTCCATAAGAGTTTATTATTATTATTATTAATCATATGTAAAACATATATGAATCTACATCTCAGCAGAAAATAATTTTTTAATTAGCATCAAGGAAAGTTAAGGTGATAAAATAAATCATGCTCTAGTCATCTTGTTTAATTGCAAAAACTTGGCTTATTTTTCATAAACCCGTAATTCTTTCTTGCATGACCCTACATGATCACAAGGCTCCCTAATTCGGTTGTTATGAGCAACTATATATATTGTCATTTAAAACATCTGTTTTGTTAAATCAGTTTAAACAGTGCAGTGCCATGTTAAATTATTCAAAGTTAATTTTACATCTAATTACAAATGTTCTGTCTTGGAAAAAGTAATTGACAATGATAATCTACCTCCTCCTACCCAATCTCTTAAATTAAACCAAATCTAAAATCTCCACTTTTTAAGAGATTTGAAAGACATCCAAAGCAAAAGCCATTAACAAAGATGCTTCAGGAAATATTGAAAAATATTGCAAATGATTCATATGTGTGTGAACACACACATATATATATTTACATATATTACACACATTAAAAAACAAAACAAAACAAACCCATTGCTGTTGAGTCCAGTCTGACTCACAGTAACCTTATAGGACACAGTAGAACTGCCCCAAAGGGTTTCCAAGGAGCAGCTGGTGGATTCAAACTACTGACCTTTGGATAGCAGCCGAGCTCTTAACCACTGTGCCACAAGGGTTCCTGCATACACACGGACACACATAAATAACACAAAATAAAACACAAGTACAAAATTCTTAAATTCATTAACCCACTGTGTGAACCCAAAACTATAAACTCTATTGATGGACACCTTTCATCTACTTGCAGAGTAAAACAGGAGTTTATTAGTTTGGAACGTTCTCGGTTGTAAGTACCAGTAACAACAGAATCCTAACTGCGGCCTAAGCTATTAAGACATTGATATCCCACATAACAAGACAGCTGGACATAGGAAGATGAATGATTGAACTGCAGCTCAACAATGTCATCAAGGGTCAGTCCCTCTGTTGGACACTTCAGTCACCCCATATGGCTACTGTAGTTCCATGGATAACAATCAGAAGCAGAGGACAGATCAGCCTTAGATACTGCTACCCATTGTACCAGGAAATCAAGCACTCCTGGACATGCCATACCCTTCCCAATAGACTTTGCCTCATTTCTCATTGGTTAGAAGTGGATCACTGTACCATCCCTAATTGCAGAAGAAATTAAGCACCTGACAATATGAAATCAAACTGTCAAGAGTCAGGATGCGAAGGCAAAGAAATGAGATCTGTGGTGGGGTGGATATGGATGGGGCAACTGCAAGGATCTGCAGTAAGTAGTCCCTTCACCATCTTGATTACCATCAGCAGAAGCAGCATTTTTGTTCCTAGGACATGATTTACTTTTCCCAAATTTTTCTTCTATTTTTAATCTCTCTGAATTTTATATTAATTCTGAATTTCTCCACAACTTCCAGGCAAAAATAATAATAATAGTTATTATTATTATTAGTTCTGAAAAAGTCAATACAAAACTTCAACCTAAATCACTGAAATAAAAAATATGAACAAAGTTTGAAGCTTCTTTTAGTGCCGCTAACCCAGAATGAATGATTATGTGATTACATAGTTCTAAGGATTTGCTGGCTCTCTCACTTCTGTTGTGCCTTCGGTATCCACTTGCTCTGACACAGACTAAACCTCGCTATGTTTTGCTCCGGAATCTGTGGACGCTGCAGTGAGTTTTTGCTGTAGAGAAGAATGACAACTAGAGGACTGATGTTAGAAAAGGTATTCTTTGTGACTCATGTTCTAAGGAGTCTACGATCTATTTTGACAATTGTTAATTTATCTGAACTGTACAGAAGAGATGTGTAGTTATATCTGAATGATTGCTTTGAAAGTGTTTACGTCCTTCTCCAATTACAGAACATGCTCAAAACTACAATTAAAGAACATGCTCAAAACTACGGAGAACTGGTTTTCTGCCTTCTTTGCAATGCTGTGTGAAAGGGAACAACTATACACACACACAGGGATTGTAGATTCAAACATATCAAGAGCAAGTCAGATGTTTTGGATTCAGACTCTGCCCTCGGGAATAGCACTTAGATGCTCTGAGACTTGGTTTCCTTATCTGTAAAACAAGGATACTTATGTGCCTGTCTCACTCACTTGCTGTTGTATGAATCAAATGGAGTAAAACATGTACTAGTGCTTTGTAAAATGAGACGAGCTCTACAAATATTTGTTACGTATTTGATAAAGGATGTATAGCTATACACACATATCCTTTAAAGTTCTGCTCTAGTATTAAAAATAAAATGTACCTGCAATTTGGATTATTTATGTGTTTACAAAATCAATTTTAAAACACTGATATCTGTCACTATTTTATCCTGTTCCACCAGAGTGAAATAGAAAGGTGGATAATAAATTCTAAGGTGCTCAGAACTGACAGTTAAATAGTATTCTTGAAAACTTGAAGCATAGCTTGGGAAATTTTAAAGCTACTTTTGCTTTGTTTGTTTCTTTTAAAAAAGTAAAATGTTATGCCATAAAAAAGTAGAAATGTTATGCCATGGAAACATTCCAAATCTGATGAAATAATCTCATCAAGGCTAATTCTTCACATCATTTCTTCACATATTGTGTGGTACAAAATTTATCTTTAAAGGCTATGTATTATTTCTTGGTGATTATAATTATTTTTATGTAATTATTCTATTAAATTTACAAAATAATATGCAGGACTGTTTAAAGTGAATTAACGTATTTCTTCATTCAGGAAACATCTCCTGTATTACTACCATATACATTTATCAGCCAGCATGGTCTAAATTCAGGTCTAACAACATCATAGTGAGATTTGGTCCCTAGTATCATAAGTTCACATATTACAGAGAGAAATAAAGAAGAAGGCAAAGTACACACGTACACACACACACACAAACACGTTTAGAGAGGGTATTATGGAAACACAGAAAGGAAGGGTTAGAAATTTTGACTAATAAAAACTGCATTCTTTAAACCTTTTATTTTAAAGACATTACATTAAAATATGTCATAATACACAGTAAGTATGATATAGATCAAGCCCAGTTTTTACATAATTTCCTAATCTTTAGATTAATGGGCATTATTCAGAGAGGACTACTTAAGTAGCTTTCAACTCAGTGTTGGCATTTATTGAGGCTTGTAGATATATACCTGCTGCCATCGAGTCAATTCCGTCTCATAGCGACGCTATAGGACAGAGCGGAACTGCCCCATAAGGTTTCCAAGGATCTGCTGGTGGATTTGAACTACAGACATTTTGGTTAACAGCTGCTGCTCTTAATCACTATGCCACCAGGGCGCCTGTAGATATATGCATGCTATCATAGATTTAATAACTTTCTATCTTTAGGGTTAACTATACTGAATTTAGGGATAACTATACTGAATGTTCCATTTGTTGTTCAAAGTTTAACTTTAATCAGACAACCTGGCTAGAGGTTTGTATCAATCAGTGTAGCCAGATAAAGCACCCTAGGATTTTTAGCTAGTAGTGAAATTTCAGAAATAATTTAGAAAGTGCATACCTGCCATTTACTGTGCTTTACTTAAAAAGGAAACATTCTATGAAACTAGTAATGGTGTGCATATACATAAAAATGTTCCATGACCAGTGGATTTAGCAACTAATTAAACTCAATATGTCTATATTACATTTAAAAGGAACATGGACAATATTACCATATGTTTATCTACATAGTAATATATTAAATTAGCACTTATGATGTAAAAATTTTGAAAAATATTCTCAGAGACATCCTTTTTTGAATCAGGTACTCTGACTGTTCTGCAAGCAATTTTAGTTTCTCAACATATAAACTAAACATATGACTGATTGCACTGCATAAACTACACTGCACAAAGATACATTTGTGAATTGCAACTACTTCTCCGAGCATTGTCAAAGGATGTACACATTTAGTTTTATATTGTCTAGAAAGAAAGAACAATTTCCATTTATATATGGAGCCTCAGTTTCTACTGTCTGAGTTACTACAAACGTCTCTAACTAAACTTCCTCCTTGTGGATGTTTTCTTTTGTATAGTAAATCTGCCTGTACGTTCAATATAGCACGGGATATTTATAGTAGTGACAGCAACATGCTTTTCCAGCATTGGCCTGACTTACTTTGCCCAGTGTCCAAGTTATAAAATGTTTAGGAATGTAAAGATACAGAAATGGCTTGACTGTAGGGCTAATTAAAATGGATTCTACACTGTATGAAAAATGAGTTACCTTTTCAAATACATATCAAAGACAGTATCATTGGGTGAAATCTAGGAACATGTGATCTGAAAAAGTCTCCTTTCTGCTCCATTACCAACTCCATTTTTTTATTGTACTTTAGATGAAGGATTACAGAACAAACTAGTTTCTCATTAAACAGTTAATACACATATTGTTTTATGACATTGGTTAACAACCCCACGACATGTCAACACTCTCCCTTCTGGACCTTGGGCTCCCTATTACCATCTTTCCTGTCCCTGCCTGCATTCTTGTCTTTGCCCCTGGGCTGGTGTGCCCATTTAGTCTCATTTTGTTTTATGGGCCTGTCTAGTCTTTGGCTGAAGGGTGGACCTTGGGAGTGACTTCATTACTGAAGGGTGGCTGGGGGCCGTACTTTTGGGTACCAACCCCATTTTTTTGCTTCTCATAAGTCAAACTGATAGATAGGTCAGAGGCTTATAAGAAGCTAGATGCAATCAGAACCAGGGAAGTTGGGTGAACTTCTAGGCCAGCATCAGGGAGCTGCTTGGTGAGGAGCAGAAAGGGACATATGCTGGGAAGATTATGGCTGGCAAAAATCTGTGTGGCAGGAAGTTCAACATCAGAGCTGAGTCTTCAAATGATAAGACATATAGGGTAGAGACACAGTTGCCATGCAACAGAACCACAGCATCCAACTTGTTCCATGAGTGGGAACTTACATATTTTTTAGAGATTTTAGGAATATTCTTATTGCAACCCAACAGCTGATACTAGAAAAAAAACCAATGAGTTCTGAGCCACAAGGAGCCAACATGAGCAATAAAAATCAAACTAATGTAGCTCAATATCTGGAGAGAGATTATTCCACAGAAACAGAAAACAGGCTTGGTGAGAGGGAGATGCTCAAGGGGAGAGATGGTCCAAAGATTCAAGCACAAAAGCAAGGAAAATACTGATGTTAAAAAACACACAATTCCCCAACTAACAATTCAGTGTTCAAATAATAAAAAAAGGACGGTCACTGTTGAGAACCACAGGAGTACCCTAGAAGATCAAATGCAAGAGATATTGTAAAGCACAAATTGAACATTATTTTTAAACAGTAATAAATCATAAGGAAAAAATAAGAGACTATTAGGAATAATTTTATGACACGAATATAAAATCTTAGTAGTTTAAATGGAAAACTAAAGACCCGAGAATAGTAAAAGAAAAGCAGAACAGGAGGGGTTGCTTCAAGAAATATCAGAAAATTATATAAAATATACATAATAAAATTAATACAGTTTTGGTAGATGAATGATTTATAGAAACAAAGTAGCAACATAAGCCTATTTGCATATATATATATATATTTGGATGGGAGGTCAAAAGGCAGCCGACGTGTGGATAAAGAGAAGGTGGAAGAGGTCAAAATGCAGCCCAGGTATGTAATGAGGAGGTGGGAAGGGGTGAGGAGAAAACACAGGTGTGGAGACTGGAGGTGTAAGTGTTCAGGACAATACACACGTGTGGGTAATGAGCAGGATGGGGGGGGGGGGCAGGTGACAGCCCCATGTGGGATATATATACGCACACACATACATATGATCATTT
Source organism: Dugong dugon (assembly GCA_030035585.1). NCBI lineage: Eukaryota > Metazoa > Chordata > Mammalia > Sirenia > Dugongidae > Dugong > Dugong dugon. The sequence continues at coordinate 41,915,311 of CM057477.1, read as the reverse complement.
AATGTATGACTTTGCTGATTGTTCAGTTCTGTGTGAAAGGATCAATTACTTAATAAAAGGTGCTGATGTAAAAAAGGTACTGGTTATCCATCTCAAGGAGAATAAAAATGAATCTCTACATTGCACACATAAAATACATTAAAAATGTATTTCATATGTATTAAACACTTAAATAAAACAAACCAAGTAACAAATTAGTTTTTTTTTTTAATTAGCTACATAGGTAAGTGCACTACAATATATAAAAATTAAAATATATATGTAACTGAAATGTGTGTGCGTGTGTATTTAGTGACATTTTAGTTGCATTGTAAATTCTTCGTCATTTGTAAGTGGTTTTATAATTTTAACAACCTGCGAAGTTTTTGACCTACGGAATCACCACACACATAACCAAACAAAACCAAACCCATTGCCGCAGAGTTAACTCCAACTCATAGTGATCCTATAGGACAGAGTGGAACTGCCGCACAGGGTTTCCAAAGAGCAGCTGGTGGGTTTGAACTGCCAACCCTTTGGTTAGCAGCCGAACACTTAACCACTGTGCCACTAGGGCTCTACCACACATGTAGATACTTTAAAATTATATTTAAATGATCTTTCATTCTATTGTATTGTTTGCTCTTCTGAATTACCCATAATGCTTCTTACTTTTTTTGGCATAATTGACATCTGCTGTTGTATATTATATATTACTGTGGGATTGTATTGAAACACTATTCTCTGTCTACTCTTCAAACAAGGCCTTTTTCTTACTGCAAAAGCACCCCTGCATATCTTTTTATCAATACACAATTGTGTGGCTATTGTCTCTTTATAAACTTATTTCCTTCATTGTAAATCCCTTGAGGAAAATACCATCTTTGCGTGCCCAGTGCTTAGCATAATGCTCTACATGAGAATATATGTTCATTTACTCTTTTTTGACCCCACTGAAAACACACAGAAAGAGAATATCAGTGAAGGACCCTCATCAATGACATTCTTAACATTCTTGCAAGCTTAGAGTACATCCACTTTCTGTTATAACAAGAACCGCAGAGAGCCACAGTCTTAAAATTGTCAGCCTTTATTGTCCTCAGACAGGAGAAGGACATTTCAATTGCACAACTCCCAGCAGCTGAGTAAGGTAGCGATTTCTTGATGCCTTTCAAAACAAAACAAAAAAAAAATTCAAGCACTGGGTGGAATTCATTCTAGATGTTTTATACTCTTTCCTGACTTCTTAAACAGACAATGTTGAAAATAATGGCTAACCCAGGGTCAGTGTTAGGGACAGAAATGTCTGTCCTTTGCTGAAGGACATCAATGCCATCAAGGCCTCCTGAGTTCTTGAGCGTTTTAGCCTTTTTGTCAAAAGTCCTGAGAGAGTTAAATTTTTCACTAAGTTTGTGTGAATGCTTTCTCTGTACATTTGCTAGGTCCTGCAATGCTGTCATGCTGGCAGGCTGTATTAGGTTCTGTATTCAGTGTGTTGCCTGTAGCTGTCCTTCTCTCCTCATTTGCTTCTTGAATCTTCTGTGGACTTTAAAACCATGTAACTAAGCTGGTGTGACTCTTAGAGGATAATTTGTGGGTAGAGTTAATAAGATTTAGTGTAAGATTCATTATTATTATTATTACACCTTTTCTATCGTTTATTTATTTATTTTTGGTCAACTTGTGATGTTATACTGCTAATGGATGAGGTAGTGGTCCAATGCAATGTTTTAAGGAAGAGAGATGTCAACTGTGAAAATCTATAACTTACTTAATTAGTTCTTAGTAGCTAAACCAAAGCACATAAATTTTAGCAGTTTTCCTGAAGCAAAGAACTACCAGCAGAGTGAGAGCAATTATTTTCCAGGTACCTGACATAAATAAGCTTTTCTATTTCTTCTCTCATAAATAAAAGTTATATCTGAATAAAACGTATTCCTTTGGTCACAAACTTCCCTTCCATGGTGTTTCTTTGTCCAGCGTGTCCATCTCGCTTCAGGATACCTTGTAGAGAATCACAGCTTGTCTTAAAGTGATCCTACCTTTTCTTTTAGCTAATTAAGTCCTCAGTTTATATAAATGAGAAATTCTTTCACTTCAGGGGTGTTAATTTTACAGGCTTCTTCTCAACTTCTCTTCAATATCTACTTCAATCTGAAACTAAACCTCACTAACCACTTTTACTGCCTCTTTCAAAATGGACACTTCCTTTGCATTTTGTGTGTTTCTTTGTTTAATGAAAGCAGACTCGGATAGGACCAGGTATATGGATTAAGTTTGACTAGACTAAAGTTCTTTTTAGACTGGTTAAGGATCCTTTGGCTTAAAACACAATAGGAAAATGTAACAGGAATCTTAGCTTTTATTGATGGTTTTAGGCAAATTTTGTTGCCAGAATTAAACTTGTCTTGGCTAAAGAAATCGTGTGTGTAGGTATGTGTTTAGTTAGTCAATTAACAAATATTTAATGAGCACTTACTATGATCCAATAGAGAATACAATTAGTTTTGATCTAGCACCAGTTGCTGTTGTTGTTGTTAGGTGCTGTCAGGTCAAGCTGGTTCCAACTCATAGTGACCCTGTGTACAACAGAAAGAAACACTGCCAGTTCCTGTGCCATCCTTACAATCGTTGTTATGCTTGAGCCCATTGTTGCAGCCATTGTGTCAATCCATCTTGTTGAGGGTCTTCCTGTTTTTCAATGACCCTCTACTCTACCAAGCATCATGTCCTTCTCCAGGGACTGGTCCCTGCTGATAACGTGTCTAAAGTATGTGAGACAAAGTCTCACCATCCATACTCCTAGTGAGCATTCTGGCTGTACTTCTTCTAAGACAGATTTGTTCGTTCTTCTGTCAGTATATTGAATATTCTTCGCCAACAGTATAATTCAAAGGCATCAATTCTTCTTCCATCTTCCTTATTTGTTGTCCAGCTTTCACATGCATATGAGGCAATTGAAAACAGCATGGCTTGGGTCAGGCACACCTTAGTCCTTAAAGTGATATCTTTGCTTTTTAACACTTTAAAGAGACTTTTGGCAGCAGATTTGCCGAATGCAGTGCGTCATCTGATTTCTTGACTGCTGCTTCCAAGGGCATTGATTGTGGATCCAAGTAAAATGAAAACCTTTACAACTTCAGAATTTTTTCTGTTTTTCATGATTTTGCTTATTGGTCCAGTTGAGAGGATTTTTGTTTTATTTATGTTGAGGTGTAATCATACTGAAGACTGTGGTCTTTGATCTCCATCAGTAAATGTTTCAAGTCCTCTTCACTTTCAACAAGCAAGGTTGTGTCATCTGCATATCTCAGGTTTTAATGAGTCTTCCTCCAATCCTGATGCCCCATTCTTCTTCATGTAGTCCAGCTTCTTGGATTATTTGCTCAGCATACACACTGAATAAGTATGGTGAAAGGATACAACCCTGACACACAGCTTTCCTGACTTTAAATCACTCAGTATCTCCTTGTTCTGTTCGAACTACTGCCTCTTGGTCTAAGAACAGGTTCCACGTGAACACAATAGTGTTCTGGAATTCCCATTCTTCACAATATTATCCATAATTTGCTATGATCCACACAGTTGAATGCCTTTGCATTGTCAATAAAACACAGGTAAACATCTTTCTGGTATTCTCCACTTTCAGCCATGATTCATCTGACATCGGCAGGGATATCCATTGTTCCACGTCCTCTTCTGAATCCAGCTTGAATTTCTGGCAGTTCCCGGTCAATGTACTGCTGCAACTTCAGTACCAATTAAGGTCTCCCAAATGTGACATATTATTGAGATAAGTGACATTGGCCATGCGTGGGAAGCTGCTTAATTATTTCCTCTCCAGTTGCTACCTTTTTAACAAAGTAAAATACCACATGGAATATGGGTTCCCCTTGAGAAACTGGCATTGTCTTGAATTATTCACAATAATACTTAGATATTTAAAAGCTGAATTGAGGTATTACAGACACGTAAATGAAATTCATTTTGTCACATAATCTTTTACTCAGTTACTTTTAATATGTCTCTTTGTTTGGTAATAGTATTTTTCACATAATGAAAGGCAACTTTTTAATATAAAAATTTTTGCACAATTGTTGATTACTTACCCAGCATCCCTTTCCCTCCCAAACTTCCGTATAGGTATATGTTCTGTTATCCACTCCTTCCCTCATTCTACACATGTTCTTGGGTTCCTCATCCCACACTGTGGGAGTGTTTACTGATAGATCCCATCTTCTCTTCTGTATACCTTGTTTCACAGTGATTGATTCAGGTAACCCAGATCTAAGCCACACACACACTCACACACTAACTCACTCACCATTCTCCTCTCCACAAAGTTGAGATCTCAAATGGGCAAATATGATCCAATTTAGGTCAATGAGATGAGGGAGAGACTCATGCTTGGGGTTTCTGGGAAAGATGCTCCCTTATGAGAGAAATCCTAGACAGGAGCATAGCAGAAGAGACACTGTTGCTCTGTTTTTCAATTGTGATGCTACTTTTTCATGGTATTCATTATAAAATGCCTTGATTTTAGCTATTCGCTTTCATGATTCATCTCCATTACAAGACAGTAAAGTCCTTGGATGTAGGGGCTTTGTATTGTATCTCTATTTCATTCAAATTTTCTCCAATCATTAAAGAGACCATATTCGAGCTTCCTGAGGGTAGGACGGTACCTTGATCATTCTGTTGTTAGCATCAAATAGCTAATCAACATATATTTTCTTAAAGATGCGTTGAAAAATGAACAATAAATGGGTGGATGTTTTGCAAGTAGCATTAGGAGAAAACATGATGCTGGGTTAGTAACACTGCCAGCTGTCAGAAAAGATAGATGACTTTGCTAGTCATGCTACAAATAACCACCAGATGCCACTCAGAGCTGGTGGAAGCCTCATTTTGCACGACAGTCATTGATCTGCTACACGACTAAGATGCAACCTTTTGTGACACCACTGGAGGAGAAAAGGTTATGTTCCACGTTTAAGCTTTGAATAATAAGGTCATGATCAAATTAAATGAATTTCTCTGGTGAATACATGAAATATATACAAATTAATACAACAAATTAGATACATTTTTGCAAAGAAAAGGTGAGCAAGCTGGAGCTAAGTGTGATCCTGGAATTTAGTCCTACTGAATGTTTTATTAATGAAGTGAAAATCCTGCTTCATTAAAAAAGATTCTAAGAATTCTCACCACATATGTGGTGACCCTAAGCTGCAATCTAGACTAACTATAGGCAGTCCCCGGGTTACGAACAAGATTCATTTCTAAATATTTAAGTGGAATTTGTAGGTAAGTCGGAACAAGTACCAAGGGTTCTTATTTAGTGTCAGCTAGTCAAATGTTTGTCTTAATATATAGTATATATTTTACCTTTCTATGCATATAAAACATCTAAGAAACACTTCCAAACCACGCAATGTTTTCATGAACATCACAAAGTAATGCATGCGTTCATTATTATGAACTATTCTGTTTAACTCAAATTTTTAATGTAATAGGTTTTATTGCAGTTGACTCGTAAGTACGAGTTGTTTGTAAGTCAGACCTTCGTACCCTGAGGACTGCCTGTACTGCAGAATAAATAAAAATATATGTTTCCTAAGTGATTATAAAGTTATTAGAGCATATTCCAGAGGAAAGGAAAATATTCACAGAAAAATCACAAAAAGAAATTTTTACAACTTTTTGCAGACTTTAAATAAATCTCATATTTGGTATGTGCTTAATTGTGGAAGAAAACATTGATTGCATTTTATAATATATTAGTCTGGCAAATACATTCCAATGGATTTTGAGAACTAGCTAGCAAGTGTTTCTTTGTGAGACAAAGCAACAAAATGTACTCCTAACTTAAACTTTCAAAGCTACTAACAATTGTTCTTATTTTTCCTCTTCTGATAATCAAAACTTCTATTATAACGACAGTTTTACTAATAAACGCAGCACTTTTTTATACATGACTTGACATATTTGAAAAAATAATAATGATCCAAATGATTTCATTTTTCAACAAATAAAACTACCCACTCACGTTTTATACAACCTTGGTAATTTAATTGATTGCTTAAAAAGTAATTTAAGCCCTCAATGTGATTGGTCAAGAAAAAATATTTACTTCTTGTCTTCTCAAATGCAAATAAACATTACACCTATCTGCAGTTACCAAGGAATTGGGAATTTAGGATTCTGACTGCAAAAACCTATATTTTAAAAAATATTGTTTTATCACCAACTCTATACACTCATTCATTCAATAAGAATTTATTAATTTTTTGCTCCGTATTAGACACTATTACAGGCACAGTTTGACAAAATCTCTGATTTATAAAAACAGCTCATTTTGTTAATGCATGGTGTGTGTGTGTATATATGTGTGTGTGTATATATGTGTGTGTGCATTTATATGTATATATATATATATATATATATATACGTAGGGAGGCCTGGTGGTGCAGTGGTTAAGAGCTCAGGGTGCAAGTCAAAAGGTTGGCAGTTTGAATCCACCAGCCGCTACTGGGAAACCCTATGGGGCATTTCTACTCTATCCTATAGGGTCTCTATGAGTTGGAATCGACTTGTTGGTAACAGGTTTATATATATATATATATATATATATATATATATATACACACTTGCTTTATAGTGTACCATATGATCAAGCTTAAAATTCTCAGTGATGATTGTCTTATGGAAATACTTAAAGGAGTTTAACACTATTGATCCATAGTAAAATAATCTGGTGATATGGCTTGTCACTAACAACAACAGCAATGGTAATTTGCTAACTCCAAATTATTGGTTGAATTACAATTTCAGGACATATGAGTTAGAAAATAATTTTATGTTAATTTATTGATGAGGAAATAAATTGTAATGAATGAAAGAAAATGGGATGTAAGTATTCTGTCCGTGAGAATGCAGAAGTGTGGAACATTACTAGAAAAAAAATCTGGTTGTTAAGAACAGGTCAACAAAGCTATTTATCCAAGTAATTTTCTAATGCAAGATTTTCCTGCTTCTTTTGGATGATAACTTTTCAGGAATAGTATGCTCTCAGCTATCAGGGCATGAAATTGTAGTAATTGATAATAATTGATAAGATACTAAGACATTCCATCATGACACTAGGAATACACAATGCTCACATGGACAACAAACCATTAAGCCTGACAATCAAATGAAATGTAAATCCAGTTGTGGTGGTTCTCGATTTTGTAAATAAACTAGTCATGCATTTGGGAGGGATAAATAGATCCTTACTGCATGTCAGAAATACCTGAGAAGGTTTGTGTGTGTGTGTGTGTGTGTATAGACACCTATCTATCTGTCTGTCTGTCTGTCTATTATCTATCTATAGACCTCTGGTACCTATCCCCTCCCTCCCTCCACCAAAAACTGAGTCAGGAACTAGAAACTCCAGTGGTGAAATGGTATTAAGAGACATGCCTGTTAAAAATATTTATATGAAATATATTTAAAATAAATAAATAAAAGCCTTAATTCAAATCAAGATTGTGGGACATTCTATAGGAAATTGACTTTGTTTCTTCAACAAAATCATTGCATGAAAATAAAGGGGAGGGATTGCTTTAGAAAGAGATGTATGATACATAGAAGTCCCTGAATTGTACAAGTGGTTAATGTGCTTGGCTGCTAACTGAAAGGTTGGAGGTTAGGGTACAGACAGAGTAGCCACAGAAGAAAGGCCTGGTGATCTACTTCTGAAAAATCAGCAACTGAAAACCCTCTGGTGCACAGTTCTACTGTGACACTCATAGGGTCACCAGGAGTCAAAATCCACTCAATAGCAAATGGTATAATACATAACAACCAAAATCAAATCAACTGTACAAAGACTCATCTTGAGACAACTGTGGGCATTTAAATATGAATGATAACAAAGTCATTGCTAATTTTGTTAGATGTGATAATGTTATAGAGTTATATAAGAAAATATCCATATTTTTTCCTATGTACACCGAAATGGGTAAGGTGAAATGATGAAATATCTAGGACTTGCTTAAAATATATAAATGAAAGAAATAGGTAAAAAAATATGGAAAAACTTAGATAAACATAATTGTTGAACTTAAGGTATGAGTATATGGAAATTCATTAAATAATTCTTTCTAATCTTGTGACTTAAAATTTTTATAACTAAAAAAACAAAAAGAAACCAAAAAAAGCTTTTGTCAAACAATAGGAGATACCTATATGTTCCCCAAGTCTTGTTTGGGCCCAGGAACCTGTATTTTAAAAATGCATAAGGTGCTTTTCATGCAGGTGGTCAGCAGATGACATAAAGATAATTAGACTTACTCGCTTTGGAATAAATCATTTTAGAGAAACCATTAAAAGCTGCTAAGTACTTTCGATTGATATTTTATCCAATGATGCCTCTTTCAAGACCAGATGGGGATTGGAGAGTTAGCTTTGGTCAAGTCATGATTCAGTCCTTCCTTTTTTTTACTTCTAAGCTGATTCTTTGATTCAACCTAGTGATTTGGAAACAGTAGGCATTGAATTAATGCTTGTTTACTGAGAAAAAATCTGGGTCCATTGGTGATTAGTCTAAAACCTTCCCTCAGAAATAGAGCATTATAAAAAGGCAAAGGTGGTTAATTTGGCACTGGCTAGAGACTCGATGGCACCTAGCAACAACAACAGAGATGAAGCTAAAAGGAGCCCTGGTGGCACAGTGGTTAAGTGCTCAGGCTGCTAATCCAAACAAAGGTCATCAGTTGGAGCCCACCAGCCACTGAGCAAGAGAAAGACGTGGCAGTCAGTGTGATGGGACTTCACACCATCAAGAAAGCAGTGCCAGGAGCAGAGCGCGTCCTTTGGACCAGGGTCTCTGCACAGACAAGCTCCTAGTCCGGGGGAATACCAAAGAGAAGAAGGCCATCAGAGAGAAAAAGCCTTCCCCTGGAGCTGACGCCCTGAATTTGGACTGTTAGCATACTTTGACTGTGAGGAAAAAAACTTCTCTTCGTTAAAACCATCCACTTGTCATATTTCTGTTATAACAGCACTAGATGACTACGACAGTTGGCTTCCATAAAGATCACAGCCCACAGCCTTGGAAGTCCTATAGGGCAGTTCTACTCCATCTTATAGGGTCTTTTTTTTTTTTTTTTTTTTTTTAGAGGGATGGCTTTTATTGGCTGTATTTCTACCTCTCAGTCCTAAACTATGCATGCAACCTACAGTTAAGCCCTTGATCTCTGCAGAATCCACCACACACTTACTCTTGTCAGAGTAGTTCAGAGAACAGGACTGGGTTCAAGTCTTAGCTCTGCTGCTAATTCAGTGAGTATCCTTGGAAAATTATTTTTTCTCTATGCCTCAGTTTCCTTTTCTGTAAAACAGGGGTAATAAGAACACCTACCCACACTGGGTTGCTGAGTGGATTAAATGGTTTAATATGTTTAAAATGCTTAAGATTCTGCCTGACTCACAGTGAGCACATATAAAAGTTTGACATTTATTATTGTTGCTCTAAGGAGCCCTGGTGGCACAGTGTTAAGCACTTACTCGGTTACTAACCGTAAGGTAGGTGGTTCAAACCCACCCAGCGGCTCCTCAGGAAAAAAGACCTGGTAACTCCTCCCATGAAGATTCCAAAAAAAAAAAAAAAAAAAAAAAAATCTACTGCTGTCAAGTCAATTCCATAAAGACTGCAGCCTAAAAAATACTATGAGGCAGTTCTACTCTCATATGGGGTCGCTATGAGTGAGAATTAACTCAACTACACCCAAGACTGTTGTTCTTATGATTATCTTTTTTCCTCATACTATTAGCAGGCAAATATCTATCTCCAATACTAGATTCACTCAAGACAAGAATTGTTATTTCCATCTGATTAGGAAAAATCTTGACTTAGTTGGCCCATGCAGGCCATATTAAAAATATAACTCTTAATTACTATTAAAAAAAAAATCATCCAGTAAATTAAGTGAAAACATAAGTCTCCTTTAAGTCACTTTAATCTTTGTCCACCATATTCAAACTATTATTATGTCTTCTATATTTTGTACCCCAGGTCTTTTTTCATTTTCTATTCCTCAAATCCACAAGCACATTTTCTTGCGAATAATAATTGTCCTAACATTCTGTTCTTCCATCCTTTAAATGTTTTTTTTGCACTGATTCATTTATTTCCTCTTCTCATTGCCTACACCAAACCACCTAGTTGTCATTGTTGTTGGGTGTCATCAAATCAATTCTGACTCACAGCAACTCTACAGGACAGAGTAGAACTGCCCATAGAGTTTTCTTGGCTGTAGTCTTCATGGAGCAGATCTCTACATCTTCTTCCTGCAGAGCAGCTAGGTGGGTTTGAACCATCAACCTTTTTATTAGCAGCCAAGTACTTAACTGTTGGGCCACCATGGCTCCTTAGCCACCTAGAACCAGCTATTATCTCAAACATGACATATTCTGTAGCCCTCTCAGTGCTATGAACTCAAGAATCTTTTGGGAAAAAACAAAAATCAGTTAAATGAACAAATACTCTTTGTGTCAGTTATCCACTGTAAACATCTGGCCTGCTATGACCTATACAGGTTTATAGAAGTTAGAAATTTAGAAACAACCCAGGGCATAATGTCAATAATTCATCAGTGAGGTACAATTACACACTTGTACCAACAATTAGCTACTTGTCCCTTATTTAATAGTGAACATGGCCTCATATCATAAGCAATTAAGTTCTCAACAGTGCAATTAGTGGTAAGAGCCAAATGCAAGCCAAAAAAAAAGAAGGCTTTTTTATTATTAAAATCCCAAGGTAGTGTGTGGTTATCTATCTATGATTTTCTTTTGAGGCTCTAATAGCCGTTGCATTCCTGGCAATGATTACTTATCTGCTTTCATCAGGCCCCAGAATTCATGCATTATCATTGATTTGCTTCCTGTTCACACCTGGAAGCCTCAAGTCTGTCTTTTGCTTCAACACTTTTATGTTGGCAGCAGATTTCTTTTTTAAGTTTCTGCTTATTTTTCAATAAAGATATTAGGACCGTATCAAGAAATAAGTGGTACTCATAAGCCATCTATATTTAATAAGTTGTACTTTGTTTGACATTCTGCCAAATCCCACTCATTTTTCTTAGTTTGAAATAATTTCACTTGAATTTCTCATTTGCCAAAGAGGCAAATAGTCAATATGAATTTGAATTTATGCTCAAAAAGTAACCGTCTCTCATCTCTTTGTTCTCAAGGTTTCATGCTTTTAGCTGAGAGGGATGTTTGTGTTTCAAGTGCCATGTATTACCAATGAGAAATTTGAGACCAAAAGAAGTTAGAAGACTCTTTTTTTTTTTTTTTAAGTATTACTGCTTCATGGAGTCCCTGGGTGGTGCAAATGGCTATTATGCTCAGCTGCTAACAAGAAAGTTGGAGGTTCAAGTCCACACAGAGGTGTCTCTGAAGGAAGCCCTGGTGATCTACTCCAAAAAAATCAGCCATTGAAAACCTTATGGAAAACCTACAATCAAACCCACTGCCGTCATAGTGACCCTATGGGACAGAGCAGAACAGGTTATAGGGTTTCCACTGCTGTAAACTTTTAGGGAAGCAGACTGCCACATCTTTCTCCTGAGGAGCGGTTGGTGGGTTTGAACCACCAGCCTTTTTGGTAAGCAGCTGAGGATTTTAACCACTGTGCCACCAGGGCTCCAAACCTCATGAAGCATAGTTCTATTCTGACACACAGGGGGTCACCATGAGTTGGATGATTCTGACTCATAGTAACCCTACAGGACAGAGTAGAACTGCCCCATAGGGTTTCCAAGGAGCAGCTGGTGGATTCAAACTGCTGACCTTTTGGTTAGCAGCTGAGTTCTTAACCTCTGTGCCACCAGGGCTTCAAGTGGTGGTAGGAGGGTCAATAACCCAGGTCTTCAGACTTGTAAACAGAGTGTTCCTTACAAAAGCTAATCTGTCCTCCATTAGTGGTTAATAATATAGAAATTGTGGAAACAGAATGAAGAACAACTGCTAATCACACTCTTACTGTTTTTGACTCTCTGCTCTCCCAAATTGCAAACCAGTATTTCCAGACTAAGCTTCTCTTCTTCACATTGACGGAACACAGACAAGACTTGTTGGGACGACTCTTCACATTGACTGATAACCTAGTCCCATCCTCAACATCCCCATTGTTGGAAAAGGAACTTAAAACTTTTTGGAACTTTCATCTTACTGAGGTTTCTTCATAATGTCATTTTTGATGTTGTTAGTTGTCATCGAGTCGATTCCAACTCATGGCGACCACATGTGTGCAGAGTAGAACTGCTCCACACGATTTTCAACACTGTGATCTTCCTGAAGCAGATCACCAGGCCTGACCTCCGAGGCTCCTCTGGGTGGGCTTGAACCACCAAACTTTGAGATTAGTAATCTAGTGCTTAACCATTTGTGCCACTCTGGGACTATCTCCAAAATAGTTAACAATTAAACAAACAATAACATAATGAAATACTGATATCTCATCCCACATGATGGGGTGGGGGAGAGGGGAGATGAAAAACTAAATCAGTTAAAAGAACAGGGAAATAGTTGTCATCTTGCCTTTGGATATATTTGCTCTTACAGTTTAGCCATGAGTTTGGCTCTTAAGTTCATTGGTAGCTACTCTGAAAGTTGCTTTCCATCAACAGAATCAAAATATAAGACAGGAATATTTTTAAATTTAAACATCTAGGATGTCGTTCTCAAATGTCACGTGGAAATAGTTCACTTGAAGAACAACGAAAAGAATGAAGTGTTGAAGTAACATTTTACTTTTTTTTTTTTTGAATTTTTTTCCTAAATTTTATTTATTTTGTTGTTGAGAATACACACAGCAACATACACCAATTCAACAGTTTCTACAGGTACAATTTAGTGACACTGATTACATTCTTCAAGTTGTGCAACCATTCTCAGCCTTCTTCTGAGTTGTTCCTCCCTCATTAACAAAAACTCACTGTCCCCTGAGGTTCTAATTTTTCTAGTTGCTGATATCAATTTGATCCCATATTGATAGTTCTTCAAAGAGCATAATGCTCAATGCAGTACTTTTTTTTACTAGTTAAGCTAAACTATTGCTTAGTTTTAAGATGACTTTCAGAGGAAGTTTTAGGTTTAAGGCCTAAAGATTATCTCAGTGCAATAGTTTAAGGGGTTCATCTACCCTCCATGGCTCCAGAAAGTCTGGAGTTCATGAGAATTTGAAATTCTGTTCCACATTTTCCCACTTTTGATCAGAATTTTTCTATGATATCTTTGATCAAAATGTTCAGTAATGGTAACTAGCCAATTCAGTTCTTCTGGTCTCAAGAGAAAGGAGGCAGTTGTTCATGGAGGCAATTAGCCACACATTCCATATCCTCCTCCTATTCTTGACTCTCTTTCTTCCTCTGTTGATCCAGGTGAATAGAAACCAATTGTTGTGCCTTTGATGGCTGCTTGCAAGCTTTCAAGACCCCAGGCACTGTGCAACAAACTAGGAGGTAGAACAGAAGCACTAAACACATTTTCAGGCCAATTAACTGGGATGTCCCATGAAACCATGACCCTAAACCTCCAACCAAGGGACAAAATCCCATGAGGTGTTTAGTTATACATAAGCAGCCTCAGCAGCTACTCTTTTTTTTTTTTTGTCATTATTGTAAATATACCTATCACACAACTTTTGCCAATTCAACTTTTTACAGGCATACAACTTATTGACAGCAATTACAATAATTGGTTGTGCAACCCTACACTTAATCAATGCAATTTTTCCATTAACCTTAACCCCCTTTTCCCCTTCCCTCATGCTCCTGACACCACTAACAAACTTTGGCCTCTATACATTTGCCTTTTCTTGTCATTTTATGTAAGTGAGATCATACAATATCTGTCATTTTGTGATTGGCTTATTTTGCTCAGAATAATGTCTTCAAGCTGCATCCATACTGTAGCATGTATCAAGACTTCATTTCTCCTACTGGTTGAGTAGTAGTCCATTGTATGTATGTACCATATTTTGTTTATCCATTCACCTGTTGATGGGCATTTAGGTTGTTTCTACCTTTTGGCTATTCTGAATAGTGTACAGTGAACACTGAGGTACAAGTCTCTTTTTGAGTCTCTGCTTTGAAGTCTTTTGGGTCTAAACATAGGAGCGGAAATGCTGAGTGATATGGTAGTTCTATTTTTAGTTTTTTGAGGACTGTCACACTGTTTTCCACAACCGCTATACCATTTTGCATTCCCACCAGCAATGGATAAGGGTTCCAATTTCCCATATCCTCACCAACATTTGTTATTTTCTTTTGTTTAATTTTTTGTTTTATCTTTGCCATCCTAGTGGGAGTGAAATGGTATCTCATTGTGGTTTTGATTTGCATCTGTCTGATGGCTAATGACATTGAACATCTTTTCATGTGTTTGGTGGCCATTTGAATGTTCTCTTTGGTGAAATGTCTATTCAAGTCCTTTGCCCATTTTATGATAGGTTATCTGTCTTTTGGTTGTTAAGTTGTCGAAGTTTTGTATATACTTGGTTATTAGATTTTTGTTGGATATATGGTTTCTGAAGATATTTTCCCAGTCAGTAGCTGGTCTTTTCACTTTTGTAAACAAAAGTATTTTGATAAACAAAAGTTTTTAATTTTTATGAGGTCCCATTGATTTATTTTGCCTTTTGCTGTTTATGCTTTTGTTATTACATTAGATAATCCATTGTTGAAAGCTAGGCCTGACAGCATTGCCCTTGCTTGTTCTTCTAAGAATTTTATGGTTTTCGTTTGCACATTTAGGTCTCTAATCCATTTTTAATTTGTTTTTGTTTATGGCATGAGACATGGATCCTATTTCATTTTTCTGCATGTGGAAATCCAATTTTCCCAGCACTGTTTATTGAGGAGACTCTTCTTTCCTCAACAAATGGACTTTTCAAAAATAAGTTGACCATAGATGCACGGGTTTATTTCTGGACTCTCAATTCTGTTCCTTTGGTCTATGTGTCTATTGTTATACCTGTACCAGGCTGTTTTGATTACTGTAGATGTATAATATGTTTTCAAATCAGGAAGTGTGAGTCCTCCTACTTTGTTCTTCTCTTGCATTGTTGTTTTAGGTATTTGGGACCTCTTGTTATTCCATTTAAAGTTGAGGATTAATTTTTATATTTTTGTCAGAAGGCTGTTGGAATTTTGATTGAGATTGGGACATTTTAACAATATTAAGTCTTCCAATCGATGAACATGGAACATCTTGCCATTTTAGTCTTTTTTAACTTCTTTCAACAGTGTTTTATAGTTTTCATTGTATAAGTCCTTCACGTCCCTGGTTAGATTTATTCCTCAGTATTTTATTCTCTTAGATGCCATTGTAAATGGAATTGTTTCCCTAATTTTCCTTTCAGATTTCTCATTGCTAGTGTATAGAAACCCAATTGGTTTTTATTTGTTGAACTTGTACCCTGAAACTGTGCTGAATTCCTGCATTAGCTCTAGAAGTTTTCTTGTGGACTCTTTAAGATTTTCTATACATAGGATCATATCATCCATGAATAGAAATAATTTTACTTCTTCTTTTCCAATCTGTATACCTTTTATTTCTTTTTCTTATCTTATTCCTCTGGCTAGGATTTTTAATACAATATTGAATAGAAGTGGTGAGAGTAGGCACCCTTGTCCTGTTCCCAGTTTCAAGGAAAAAGCTCTAAGTCTTTCTCTATTAAGTATAATGTTGGCTGCTGGCTTTTCATATATTCCCTGAATCATATTGAGGAATTTTCTTTCTATTCCAATCTCCTTTAGGGTTTTAATCAAGAAAGAGTGTTGGGTTTTATCAAATGCTTTTTCTGCATCCATGCAGATGATCATGTGTTGTTTTTTTTTTTTTTTTCCTTTGTTCTATTGATGTGGTGTATTATGTTGATTGATTTTCTAAAGTTGAACCATGCTTCATTCCTGGAATAAATTCCACTTGATCATGGTGTATGACTCCTTTAATATGCTTTTGGGGAGCATTTTACTTTTTATCATTGTTTAGTTATATTCTGATGGATACATCAGAGCTGAATGCCTAAAAGCAAATGTGGACAGAAGGGTCAAAGTACAAGCTTATTTATTTGGGGGTAGAAAAATATTTTTACCACATGTATTTTACTTCACTATTATATTTAAACATAATACTATAAATTGAAGTGAAAATAAAGGCAATATTTGAGTGAAAAAAGATTGTTTAAACGATTTAGTGTATTTTATTTATTCCATTATGTTAAATTTTTGAAACTAATTTTTTTATTTCAAGAAGTTTCCTATACAAAAAAATCAATTTCTATGACATATTTATTTGAACAATGTTGAAAGAATATGATACACACAAATTCATTTTTAAAAATGTAATCAAAACAGTGTGGTATGATATAAAGAAGATTTTTCTTCCAATTAACTAGCTATGTGACCAGAACATCTCTGTGACTCACATAGAATTCATAAGTCTCTAGTTGTTGACGACGGATGTAGTATTGTTGGAACTGGGCATCAAAATCTCTAGGAGGCCATTTCAAACCACATAGCACGTGGGCGTGGGTGGTGACTGAGAGCAGATGCTAATCATTTCATTACAAACTTACCACCTGCAAGAGTACTGATGGGAATACGTTGTTTATATGAATACTGTAGTGACAAATAAAAGGCCATCCACTAAGACTGTCTCCTCTCCTAATTCTATTGTGTAGGATTGATAATTTATTAAATGGATGACATTAAAAGAGAGAAATTACATTGTTACAATAATTGTTATTCCTGCTTGTAATTTCTGTTTTATGCCTCAGAGATTTCTTTTTTCTTTCCTTCTATAAAATACATAAAATAGGAAAAATAAAAGTTCCTCAAAGGATAAGTTTTTAATGAGGCAATGCATGTAAAACATTTAGCAAGGTTTCTGGCTCTTTAAAAGTGCTTAAAAACATTGGTTATTGTGTTTTTATTGATACTATAAAAAATCTGAAATGACAGGGTTTTTACATTATTAAAAAACTTCAACATATTTTATTGTTTATAAATTTTCCGAAAGAGTTAATTTGCTTACAAGAAAGTCTACAGTGTATTCTTACTGTCTGGATTTTCCTACGTGGTCCCTACTCATACTTTCTAATTTATCTCTGTAATCTAGATTTCATTGACACCAAATTAATATTTTAATATTGCCTTTTTCAGTACTAATGAGATATACCCCTTGCATGACAGGGCAATTACTTGCTCTTTATTCTTCAATCCATATAGCATATTTTTTGTTTGGATATGATTAAAAATAATGAAAAATACCTGACAGAGCTCCTATCTGAAATATGATAATTCACATTTCCAAGATCTTTATTAGGTTTAACTGTATTTCTAATAGCTTAATTAATTGATTACTTGAATATTTCCCTAGGAAAAGAATCACCTCGAACTTTTAAATTCAACACAAAACATAAGAAATCTCACCTACATCCCATGAGGTAGATAGACAGTTCAGTATGGGGGCCAAACTTAAAACTGCTAAGAATAAAAATCTCTTTTAATTTGAAACTTAAAATGCACATTATTAAGAAGATTTCATGTTGTGACATTTGAAATTAGTACTTGAGTTACTTGTCAAGTTTGTTCTCTGCTTTCTCCTGAGAGCGATGTCTCCTTTACTGAAGACTCGGGAATCTCAAGGCTCAACACATCATTTCTCCATCAAGGATGTAGCAGTGTTCGGCTCTAAACTATTTCATCATTTTGTGAGTCATCATTAAACATTTTGCTGACTCTCAAATGTCAAATATTCCCTAATGTCATAAAGAATTTCATTAAATAGGATAGAGGAAAAGATCAGAGTAATTTTAGTAAATTTTCCTCCCCGTTTATTACGAGCTTTATTATTCCTCTTGTATTCTATTTTCTAGCAACTATCAATGATTTCTCCCTCATCCAAATGCTTCTATTACAATTTCAGGTGTATACATTCACCTAAAATTTACTGAGAATGAAAAAGTCACTTTCTCAATCATCACCATTAATTATCATGCCAGTAAATTCTAACCAGTTCAAATATGTAGTCATGTTACACAATTAGGATAAACGAGAATCCCAAGAAATATTAATCATTGTAATAATATACCTACTAAGGAACTGAAAGATCAAACTAACCAAAAAAGTATCCCTCCACCAGTCAATAGTGCATTCATTTTTGAGGGGGGTTTTGTTTAGGTATGTGAAGTCTATTTAAACAGAGGCATTATGCTCCTGAGAAGGATAAAGAATTAGGAGCCGAAGTTAGTTCTTTTGTTAATGCACTATCACCTAGGAGAAAACTAGGTAGCGATATAAGGAAATTTTAAAAATCTGGGAAACTTACAACAGTGCTCTTTAGGTTGGAGTTAGTGCATCAGGCATCCAGAAGGACTGACTTTATATATAGGTGAGAAACAGCAGCTTTCTTTGCAAATTTGCCAATGGCCAGATTTGATGCTATCTCTGTGCCATCTAACATGGTAGTTATTACTCACATGTGGCTAGTGAGCACTAGAAATGTGTCTAGTGGCTAAATTTAATTAACTAAAATTTAAATTTAAAAACTGAAGCAGAATAAAATATTTTTCCGTAAACAATAGGACTCTATTTGACTTCAAATATCCCATCACATAAGATATTGTTGTTGTTGTACAAATGTACTTCTCTTTTTCTTTTCTTTCTTTTTCTAACATGGATACTAGAAAATATAAAGTAACATAAGTGGCTCACATATTTCTATTGGACAACATTGTTATGCATAATAGATTACTTATAAAATAATCATGGTCTATTTTTTATGAGCAAAATATATTTCTTTCAAGTTTATTAGAATTTTAAAAATACACAAGTAACCTATTATTTTTGTAACATGTAAAATTATACACAAACATACTAGGTAAAAATTACAATCTCTTGAGGTTAGCAATTTTATCTGCCAGAATTGTTAACTATTTCCCCTCTGTATTAAGAATGTGAAGAATGTGAAAGTACAAATCACTGATGGATAGATCAGTAAATGAAGAATACAAATTTTACTAAAATAGAAGCAAATGTTTAAGGCAATTTGTTGAAATATTGCTAAGGTGAAAATCTCGCTGTAAAGCGTTTCTTTAAGAACCAGTCAATTCCTTCCACACAAAAAAATGCTTATTCTTTACAATTTGTAATTGCATTCCATCATAGTGTTAATTTATCTTCATTAATATGTGCTTAATCTTTTACATCACGTAATTCTTAAGCGATGTAATTACTCACTTGCCAAAAGTTTTCAGAATAAATGTACTTACTCTATAAAGAAGCATTAACGCATTGGTTTTCACAATATAGTATATATAAGTCAGTGTGCTCACAGGGAGGAAAATTTTTTTAAATGCAAATTTCTAGATCCTTCCTGGGAATTGTTTGATTTATTAAGTCTTTATTAGAGCCTTGGAATCTGTGTTTTACCAACCATATTACATGACACTTTCCCACGGTAAGCCTGTACGATGTTTTAGAAATATCATTTTAAGAAAACACCAGTTTGGGGAAGAAAGAAAACACTTTGTTGTCATATTGTTATTGTTAGTTCCTGTCGAGTCGATTGGGAGCCATGGTGACCTCATGTGTCTCAGAGTAGAACTGCTCCATAGGGTTTTCAAGGCTATGACCTTTCATAAACAGGTCTCCAGGCCTTACTTCTGAGGCACCTCTGAGTGGGATTGAACCATCAACCTTTTGGTTAGTAGTCTAGCACTTAACCATTTGTTCCACTCTTTTTTACTGGTATATTCTCCTTTTTTTTTTTTTTTTAAATGAAAAATAGCCTGAAAGGAGATACAGTGTGTTGGATAAGGTAACTGGATGAATTCAAGCAAGCAACTTGAATTGAGTTTCGTTTTCCTCATTTTTACAAAGGGGATAATAATAGTTTGATGACACCTATGTCACACAATTATTGTAAGACCCAAAGGTAATTAAGTGAAATTCCTTTGTAAAGTACGTACATATTTTAATGACTAATTTAAATTTCAATATTTTCACAATTCTCATTGCTATCTCTTTCCTCCTTTACCCTTTTTATTCATATTTCAAACATTTTTTGAGCACCTGTTAAATGTGGAAAAATCATGTACACCCTTGTTATATGAGATGACATAGATATCATCACATCTCTAAAAATCCGTTAAATCAACAGTGAAGACAGATGAGCTATGAGAAAAGCCAAAGCAGAAGTTTAACCTTCTTACCATAATCTACAAGCCCAACAAATTAGGAATGGTTCCTAACTACAAATTCAACTTCATTTCAGTCAGCTGGCTCCTTAGCTTACCTTTCTTCAGACATACTCACCTCACTTCTACTCTTAAATACACAATCCTTTTTCGTTTCCCACTCCAAGCTAAGCCGAAGTACTTGCTGGCATGTTTTATTTTTCAGGTTGCAGATAAGTATCTCCTTCTTAGAAAAGAAACCCTGGTGGCATAGTAGTTGAATGCAGTGGCTGCTAACCAAAAGGTCAGCAGTTCAAATCCACCAGGAGCTCCTTAGAAACTCTTTGGGGCAGTTCTGCTCTGTCCTAGAGGGTTGCTATGAGTTGGAATCGACTCGACAGCAACAAGTTTGGTTTGGTTTTTGGTTTTCTTAGAAAGGTGTTCGCCAGTCACTCTTTCTAAAATGGTCTGATGGACTCACTGCTATCTCATGAATTGGTCTATTCCTGTCAAAGCATTGGCTGATACTTGTAATTATTTATTTATTTAGTCTTAATCCCCCCTATAGTATATTCGGTATGGCCATACTTCTTTACAACTTTTCCCATCATGGAATGGAGTCTATTTCTCTACTCTTTGAATCTGAGCAGGCCTTGTAACATAATTTGATTCATAAAATGAAATGAAAGTAAATGTGTGTGCCTTTCAAGCTGTGGCCCTGAGAAGCTTTGCAGCTTTCATTCTTGCACTCTTGGAGTGCTTCTGCTGGCACGTGAAGAAGGCAATATATGGAGAGAAAGGCCCAGCCATCCCTTCTGCCAAGGACATGTGAGTGAAGCCATTATAAACCACAAAGTCCAGCCGACTTGCCAGCTAAAAGCAGTCCCAAGTAAACCAAGGTGAGGTCAGTGGAATATTACCCAGTCAAACTACAGAATTGTGAGAAAGCAAATGGTAACTAGGGTATGGCAGGTATTGCAGGTATTGCACCGACCCTGGGTGTGTGACATGACTGAGCAGTTTCTATTAACCTAGTATAGCCAGTGGTGTATCTGTGGGAAATGGCACCTATAGCAAGCACTGAAATTCTGCCCCTATAAAGATTTGACATCCCCCTTTTAGATAACTTTACCATACTATCAGTGTGAAAATACAAGTCAAGCTCCTTAATCTTTTAATGAACACATTTCCATGCTTGAGGAAGCACATTGGGCCATTTTGGGTTAATAGAAACTGCAGTGGCGTCACATGCCCAGGACTGGCACAATACCCTAGATACTCCACAGATGAGACCATGTAACATTGTTTATCCCTGTGTCCCCAGAGCCAAGGCATATGGCTAGCATAATGGATGCTCAATCAGTATAGGTGGAAGAGGTGACTGAAGAAAAGAACTGGTTTATAAACTTTGCCTGCTGGGTAAATTTATCAGCAACACTTCACGAAAGATCTGACACTAATACCCTAATAGGTCATGTTTATAAGGTGAAACTCTCTGAGTAAACATCCACTCCCATGGGTATTTTTGCCCAAATAGCTTTAATATATCACTCCTACTCAATGTCTGCCAATTGCTTCAAGATAAGTTCAAACACCTTTCCAGCTTTACCTTCAGAAATTCCACCGTTACACACTCTAAATCTAGCCATATCTGATTATCAAACATTTCCAGACATACTGTGAGCTTTGAGGCTGATGCACCTCTGCTAACGCTATTCCATCTCTCTAGAGCTCCCTGCTTACCTGTCTTAGTTACCTAGTTCTGCTGTAACCAAAAATAGCACATGTGGTGAAACTGATGTGAAATTGTGCACTACAGATTAGAAAGTAAACACAATCCAGCCCCTCATCTTGCTTATTATAAATCCGTGTGTACCTTGCTTACGGGTTAATCTGCCCTGGTTTTGAGCCCGTTGCTGCAGTCATTGTGTCAATCCATCTTACTGAGGGTCTTCCTCTTGTTCGCTGACTCTCTACCAAAACAAGCCCTGGTGGTGCAGTAGTTAAAGCGCTCAGCTACTAACCAATAGGTTGGTGGTTTGAACACATCTGTGGAAGGAAGATGTGGCAGTCTGCTTCCACAAAGATTTAGTCTTGGAAACCCTGTGAGGCAGTTCTATTATGTGCTACAGGGTCACTATGAGTCAGAATCCACTCGACGACAATGGGTTTGGTTTTCTACTTTACCAAGTATGATGTCCTTCTCCAGGGAGTGGTTTCTCCTGATAACGTGTCCAAAGAACATAAGAGGAAGTCTCTCCATCCTCCCTTGTAAGGAGCATTCTGGCTGTACTTCTTCCAAGACAGATTTGTTTTTCTGGCAGTCCATGGAATATTCAATACTCTTTGCCAACACCATAATTCGAAAGCATCAATTCTTCTTTTTTGGTCATCCTTATTCATTGTCCAGCTTTTGCATGCATATGAGGTGATTGAAAATGCCATAGCTTGGGTCAGATGCACCTTAGTCCTCAAAGGGACATCTTTACTCTTTTAACATTTTGAAGAGGTCTTTTGCAGCAGATTTGCCCAATACAATATGTCTTTTGATTTCTTGACTGCTGCTTCCATGGTCGTTGGCCTCATTAACATAACAGGTATGGCCTCTTTACATAACAAAAAAAAAACCTTATTTCCCAGTATGATCATATTCACAAGTACAGGGTTAGGACTTCAAAATAACTTTTGGAGAGACAAAATTCAATTCATAACACTACTTTTCTCAGTCTTGGATAATCCTATTGATCATTCAAAGGCTATTTATGATTTTTTATCTCGCATGAGATGATTCACTACTAAGGCACAGACAGTAATCCCCTATAGTTCCTGCATATATGTAGAGTACATCTGCTATCCCTGGTCTGACAGTTGAATACCACTTTCTTAACTTTCTTGCTAGATTATGGCTTCCTCGAAGGTAGGTATCATACCCCATTGTCTTCCCTATCCTTTGTAAAGTAAACAAATTCTGCCTACAATTGTTTGGTGTGGGAGAGGGACCCAATGTTCACATTGCGTTTTCTGGGCTTGTAATTTACACATGCTTACATGCTTTGTTTGTAGATAGAGTTAAATTACCCTACACCACAAGCCTGGAAAATTTCTACGATCTTATTCCCTTGACTCAAAACTTAAAAAGCTGTAAACTACTGCTATTTCTCATTCTTCCCTCCCATCCATGAAGATGGACATAGTAATAAGCTGTTTCAAGGTTCCTTGGTAACAGAAAAACATGTCAGAAATGAGAAAATGCTTGTGGATCATGATTAGTACAATGATCAATTTATAAGCATCATTAACAGAAAAGATCAGACCTTTATGGTCATTATTATTTAACTCAGTAAGTAAAGACACCAAGTGGGCTGCAGTCCATCCTGCGGTCACCCAGCAGGTTATAGGCTACACCATTCTAATGGACAGAAACCATGTCTGTCTTAGGTCCTGATTACGGCGCCATGCAATGAGAAAGCTTAATAAATGCTTAATGATAATAAGATGCCATCTATTGCCCTTAAAGCTATATGAATTTAAAATAAAAATGCAAATTTGATTAGAAGCTACCCTTAAAAATCCTCCTTAAAACCACCTTTGCTTTAATAAATAATAGCCAGAAGGAAGAAATACTTTTTCAATAGCTTGAAATGTCTATGCATTGCTTTATAACACCAGATTAAATGCATGACAAACATTCTGCTGTGCAGAGAAACCTGGTAGGTTGTAACAAATGATGGACAAGCTCTCGTTCTTAGGCATTGCCTATAGCTAAGGACTTGCATATTTTTATTGTTATGATGGTATTGATTGTTAAGTCAACAGAAGGCTGTCACAAGGGATTGCAAATTTCTGGACCAGTACTCTGTTCTGTAGCATTAAAACGTCATTACCGAATCACCAACTTTTTTCCCTTGCTGTGATAATATTCTCTGTTGATTGCCTGCCTGAGCTGAAATTTGAAACTGTCACCCTCAGACTTGTAAAAGTGATTCAACTTCACTTATAAGGAAAGTGAAATTAAATATTCATTCATGGGATGCATTTCAAGTTCAAACCGTGTGAAGCTCCTTAAGGCAAAATGTATTTAAGTTGAAACACATTTTTCTTCATTTTTATGCAGCAAAAATTCAAAATGGCTATCATGGGTGGATGAATTGCAAAATAATACTTCATTTTGAACTTTATACCAAGGAAGGGATGGGCTTTCCTTTTCCTTTCTGCTACCCCCCTGCTGCTTTAGGCCGATCTCATTTATCTGCTTTGTCAGGAAACTTGTATATGTGTGTTTGTGGCTGTTGTTTCCTGTTTGATTTTTTTTGGATGTGTCATGTTCTAACATTAATCAAACTGTAAAGCATCTAACTATTCCATGGAAACATAGTTGTGTCAATCTCTGCTGTGGAGACATAGTATTACACAGGGGTAAACGTGCAGATTAGAGTCAGAATAAGTTCAAACTTGGCACTACTGCATGCTGGTTGCGTGACCTTGAAGCAGCTGCTTGACTTCTCTGCCTTGGATTCTTGTTGTAAGGATCAAGTGCATTATTTGATACAAAGCATTTGAAACCGTGCTAGAGACATGGTATGCTCTAAATGCATGTTGCCCCAGATAAACTAATGATTTAATGAACTAATTAATAAGAATAATTTGCATCTGAATAAATCCAGATATTTCAGCAACTCCTCATACTTTATGTCATTTTGTGATCTGAACAAGTACATAGTCACAAATAGAGCAAAAATAGTGTATCATATCAATTTGTGGCATACGTTGTGGACTGGCTGTTCAACATCAATTCTGCTTCTTGTGTAGCTTTTTATACTGCGGAAGCTGGAAAGATAAAACTACATTTCCCAGACTCCTTTACAACCAAGGTCTGGAATTAAATCTATGTTTCCACCAATTCGATATACTTATGTTAGATTTATATTCAGAATTGCATTACGTGGAGGACAGGTAGAGTGCCATGAATCAATTTTGGATGTGTAGATTCTTGCAGTGCTTTTCTCTGTTAGCAGTCTTTTGATTCAATGGCTTTTTCCAAAATCAGTAAGAACTGTCTCAATCCAGGACAAGACAAGTGACTCTGGGGACTGGAAATCATTCTTGGAAGCTGAGCCTATAGTCCACCCCTCCATTTCTTTCACTGAATTTGTAATCCTTTTTTTTTTTTTTTGTTTAAACTAGTTAGAGGGGTTCTATCGTCTGCAAATGAACAGTAACCTATTCAGCACTGAAGCCAAATCAAGCTGGATGAAACGCTTGCCTCTATTACTTACTTAAGGTGTGACCTTGGGCAAATTACCAAGATGATTTTTACTCCAGTTTTCTCATTTCTAAAATGGGGTTAAAAATATATAACTTGAATTGTTGGAAGATTAAATACTAGATATATAAAACACACAGAAGAAGACTAATAAATTATGTCCACAGTTAAGGGAGGAAACTCAGAGTATTAATTAGCTTATTCAAGTTCTCAAGACTATTTTATGGTAGATTCAGAAGTAGGATCTGATCTATAGATCCCTCGTCAAATGTTTTTTCCATATGAAAAACAGTTTTAATTCTCCTAGAATTCAGATTTCTGGGTCCATGGAGCTGGAGTGACCCACAGAGGCCATCTGTACTTAGGTGTCCTTTTGAAACTTGAGCCTTTAAGGAATTATTTTCCTAATTAAAAAAAAAAAAAAAAAACACCCACTGCTGACAAGTCGATTCCAACTAACAGCAACTCTGTAGGACAGAGTAGAACTGCCCTATAGGGTTTCCAGGGAGCCGCTGGCGGATTCGAATGGTCAACCTTTTGGTTAGCAGCCAAGCTCTTAACTACTGTGACACCAGGGCTCCTAGGAACTCTTTTCCTAAAGTCACCTTCAAGTCAAACAATAACCTCATAAGGAGCTTAGGGGAGATCATTTTGCCTTAAGCATTGGGCTCTTTTAGAGAATTACCTATGTGCAGCCAGTTCAAGAAGCAGGAAGTCCAGAGTCTGACAGGAAAATGCATGACTCTGTTTCTACCACCTACATACCTGGAACCCTTCACACATTCTGATGTTATCTCCTGAGAAATTAACGTGGCTATAACCTATGTAACCTGTTCTTACTATCTCCTCTTCTGAGTGCCTCCCTGATACCTTTCAGGTTGATGCTGCCCAATTCCAATCATATCTACTCACAATAAATATATTCTATTACACTAATTTTTGGTGTTTCTCTGCACATTTAGCTTTTTTTTTTTACACACACTGTGCTGTTTCTTAACAGAACCCAAACCTGTTGCTGTCCGGTCAATTCTGACCCATATCGACCCTATAGGACAGAGCAGAACTGCCCCATAGGGTTTCCAAGATGGTGGAATTCGAACTGCCTACCTTTTGGTTAGCAGCCGAGCTCTTAACCACTGCGCCACCAGCGCTCCAGGCTGTTTCTTGGGAGGAGTGAATATTGCACCACATAGTCTTTGCTTCTAGGAAGAAATGTGATATTGGATGACAAGATTTGCTTTTTGTTTTGATTTGATACCTGGAATGCTTACAAGACTATGGCTTTTCAAATTGAAATGACAAATTGTATTCCTGACCTGATAAAGCTGGGTTAATGTTTGGTTTGTTTTTCCCTTAAAGGATGAATGTACAGAGGAGTGGATATTAGAATCTCTGCCTGGGGAGCTTTTAAAGACTATTGACTCCATTCCCCCTACTTACTCCCCCATCCCAGTTATCTGAATATGAATCTCAGAGGAAGCACCTAGGTGTCTGTATTTAAAAGGTCCTCAGGTGAGTTTAAACATCCTGGGTCATGAACTTTTTGTATAAAGTGAGAATCCACTGTTATCTGAGTGCAGTCATGTCTGGAAGTAGCTTCTTTACCTTCCCTTCTGAAAGCTAAGGTCATCATTCTCAAAAAGAAGGTTTTGAATCATAGTACAGTAAAAGATCTTAAAAGGAATGTCAGATCTTGCCCCTCACCTTCAAATGTGGAAAAGTGAACCAAATGGGTTCCTCACGCTCTGTCTCTCAGCCACGTGCTGTAAGGATAAACATTATGGTCTGTACACCTCCTGAATGCTGTGGGCCTCGATGTTACCATTTCCTAAATATTGACCTACATGCCTGTTAAAAGCATGTTAGCTTTCTCTTTTTTCAATATTCCTTTCTCTAACAAATGTTTTATTGAAAAGTGTGCTAGTCAGATAACAAATAGTGAATTCTTCACTTCTGTGTTGCTCTCCAGAACTCATAATATGGAAGAGTGTACAAGTACTTTGAAATACGGATGATGCCAGGTAAGTACAAAAAACATCAAGAACTTTGTAGCCAATTAGTCAACTCTTCACAAGGAATCTTTAGACAAGGAGTACTCACAAAAAGCCCACACTGAATACAACTACTCCGTGTCATCCATCATGTTAGCCTAATGGATTATCATTTCATTCATTCCCATTCTCTTACGCAGTATGGCAAGACTGAGTAACAGATGTAGTGATATCCAATCTTTTAGGAAAACATGTTTATATTTGCAATGGAGAATCTAGAAGCTACCTTCTTTTGAAAAAATCTTGGTGAGGTACTAGAATTTGATTATTTGGCGTCAGACAGACCTGGGTTCAAATCTCAGCCCCTTCACGTATTAGTTGTTTAAGCCTCTTTTTGACTCATCTATAAATTGGTGACAATAAAAAAAGGTTTCTTAGGATATTGTGAGGATGGCATGAGATAATGGATGTAATGATTTTGAATTTGGCTTGGTACATAGTAAATGCTCCTAAGTGTACCTGTAGAAAAAGATTATTATATAATATCAGGTGTAAAATAAATGGAGGTCTGTTGGAGTCAGCTTCTGTAAAAGGTTACAGACTAGGAAACCCTATGGGCAGTTCTACTCTGTCACATTTGGTCGCTATGAGTCAGAATCAACTCAACAACGTCTTACAGTAGACAAATCATGCATCTCAAACAGGACTACATGTTCAGTGTGGTGAGTTCAAGAGGTTCCTAGGTGGCACAAATGGTTTCCGTTAGGCTGCTAACTAAAAGGTTGGTGGTTCAAGCTCACCCAAAGGTGCCATGGAAGAAAGGCCTGGTGCTCTACTTCTGAATAAATCAACCATTAAAAACCCTATGGAGCACAGTTCTATTCTGACACACAGGGGTTGCTCATAGTCTTGAGTGGACACAGCAACAACTGGTTTTATGGGTGTTAAGTTCACACAGAGCCCAGTGACTACTTCCTGGAGAATCCATTTTATATGGGGATTTCAGAAGAAAGTTGCAACTTAACTGTACATTTAAAACAATTTGTATATTAAAACAAATATGGAAATATTGTGGGGTACAATTCATTTTTAAATGTATTTTTAATATAAAGGGATTTCAACTACTTTCTAAATAAAGGGTGACAAACTTGGTCTAAACCTCCAGCCCACCGGTGATTTCTAGTGTTTACTCTTTTTTTTCCTGTGCACATTTCAGCAGACTATTTTCAGAAAAATTGTTTCAAAGTATCTTCCAGGTTTACAAGTGATGGAGCCAGGATCCAACAATTTTGCTGGGTTATAAGTTATTAATGCTATTATGTCTATATCTCCAGTAAACGTACTTTTGCTTAATAAAACTATTGAGTGTTTAGCATTTTAATGTGCCTCATTTTTTAAAATAAATGGATTACCAAATTTTTGTTTTTAATTTTTAAATCAGGCAAGACTTGACTTGTGTATTTTGGTGTAAAAAAATTTTTTTAAATATGTTTATACTGCATCCTTTGCTCACAGAGTAGCTATGTTTAAAATTGTAAGGAAATAAAAGACTAGACTGTTTAGATGACCCCTTAAATTTCTCATTGAACTGTGGTTAAAGTTTAGTTAGCTCTCAATAACTAGGTGAATTTTGAAACCAAGAAATTCGTAGTGGCAAGTCTTCTTTTGCTCATTAAAGAAAACCACTCTTTTCATAAACATGCTGGATAATTGGTGTCAATAAGGCTTGAAATTGTAATGAGCTTTGAATGTTCCAGTGCTCCTCGGTATTAATATCCAGGAAGATTCTGATATTAAATCTGTCACATTAAAATTCCTGAAGTATTTATGAAACATGCAATCACCATAAATTCAAGTATTGTTCTGAATAAATATGAAAATGTTTACATTGATTTTGCAATATGGTTATTGTTTTCATTGTGGTATAGCACCTTGTTTAATTCTGTTCAATACTAAGTCCTATAAACTTGGGTTGAAGTTCATGCTCTTTCATGTCTTAGCTGAATACCCTCTGGTGTGTTATTTAACCTCGTTGACTCTTAATTGCCTCGTCTCTAAAATGCAGATATGAAGATCATGCAGGTTTCTGAGAGAATTAAATGAGATGATTAATGCAAAGCACTTACACTTTGCCTGGCATGTTGTAAATGCTCAATAGATGATGATGATGATGATGACGTTAGTATTTATCAGGTCAGATCATCATAACTGAAGGGTTTTTGCTATGTTTGATGACTTGTATTCTAATCCACTCCATTTTTAAAAGAAATAGAGGTTTATGATAAAGTTAATGAACCTTAACCTTTAGGGGTTCTCACTTGTACAGGCCTCTTCTAAATAAATATTTATTTATTTAAGTAATATTTGTATTCATAATTTTATATTCTTTTCTTAAAGAGGGTTCTACAAGTTTTATGAGCTTTAGGCCTCACAGTACTGGACCCATCCTGCATAATTTTCTAATGAACTTTCAGAGAAACATAAAAAGCAATTTAATTTATCCAACAATAGTATGTATATATATACAGATATATAAAGAATTATGCCCATACAATAAGTATTCATAACAGAAGAGAACCATTAACATTAATAAGCATTTTGTCAATTATATATAAAAATTGTACTTTTTAAAATTTATGTGGCTTTTAAACAACTTTATTTTTTAAAGTTGAAGTTCTCATTAACCGAGGAAATTGGAGAGTACCAAAAAGTAAATGAGAATATGTTATGATGGTTACTAGGAAGTATTTTGAAGGAGGGGAATGAAGATGTTTCCCTCTCTCTGTATTCCTGGCTGAACTTCCAAAATGTCCACAGATTCTGTGTTCCCAGGCTTTGCTGTTAAAGTCTATTTCCACTACTTTGCAAGGTGGCATATGCTATTTTAAGAAGTTTTAAAGAGAATACACACACACACACACATGCATAGGAACACATACACTCAAATACAACACATACTCTTTAGACTTAAAAAAAAATAAGACAATATTATTTTATATTGGTCATTGAAAACGTAATGGGAAATTCTCTGAAATTGAAGCTGTAGAGATATTAACTCAAGCAATTATATACTAAACAAAAAATATATATATAGTTGCCTATAAAATAACAATTTTTCTTATCTGTCAATTAGAACATTTTAAATGCCAGGGAGAATAAAATGTCCCTTATTTTGCATTTTAACATTATTTTCTTTTGTAACAAATTAAAACTGCTATAAATTGTCTGCCAGTTTCTGTAGTCTTCTTTAAAAGTAATAAATCATTTATTTAAAAAATAAAATAAAGCCTCATGCTTTATTATATGTCTAAGATATTTTAATACTTTTCATCATTATCTTTCTTTCTCTAAATATTTCCACTCTTTACATAACTCCACCTCCTAGCAGTGTTCTTATGTCCTTGTTCTCTGCTGAAGAGAAAAGAAGAAGAAAACTACAGGCCCATCAATCAAAAACAACACAGTCAGCACCAAGTCCAATAATGAAAACCATGATTTCATAAATCATCTTCCACAGGTTGGGGGTTACGTATAAAGAAAAAATTCTTATCAGTGCAGCTGAATATTCTCATGGTCTTTCATTCTTCAGTCTTTAATGAAAACAATAGAACGGCTGTCAGAATACAAATGTGTAACCTTTCTTAACTTAAAAAAAATGCTGAAACTATGCCCTGTCTATGCCCTTGAAATCAGTTGTAGTCAGGACATCTTTTTCCCCTCAAAAAGTCCAACCATTCCTTTCTTTAACAGTTTGGCAATGAGATTTTTTTTATTTTTCCTCTCTCTCTCTTTTCAGATACGTGTGTTTAATTTAATCAAGTGGAGATTAAATTTAAGAACTCAGTTTCAAAAAGCTATTTCCTGGCAGTGACTAGCACTAACTTCCAAAGGAGGTTTGACATGACATTTTCATTTTAGCTGAATCAACAACTTTTGGGTAAATTCCGTTCTGTGACCCCGAACCCACATCCACATATTACGAAGTAAAATAAGCAGCTGGTAATCACTCAGTGGCTTCAGACCGAATGGAGATGTATCTCTTTAAAAATATGGACTCTGTATTTGCAAATCTGGTTAAATAGGTCTGAATAAAATAAAGTTTGCTCAGGTAGACACAGTACTGTATACTTAATCAAATCTTCCAAATTGATTTTGCTAAGACATTGTTGCCTGGCATACATATCACAAGTTCCCAATGTGATTCAATAAAACCTATTTTTTGACTTGAATTAGCCACACTTATTGGGACATTCACCTTGTTTCAAAGACCTAGACCTGGTTTGTATAATATAAAATTCATTTAGCAGTGGGATTGAGACATGATGTGGGGACATGCCCTTATATATAGACAGAGTGGCAGTGTGCCTAACGAGTAAATCATTTAAATTTAGAAATCAATGAACGCAAAGATAGAATGGACACAGAAAGAAGAAAGAGATGCAAAACTGGTTGCTAAGTGTAGGTAGGAGGTGCCTTAGGCAACACTTCACATTAATTTTTTTAAGTATATTATACAGAATACAAAATTCAGTGCCAGATGAGTTTATTCTTTGCATGTGTTTTTGTGGCTGACATGAGAAATCCAGTTGATTTAGTAGAGCCTCCATTGTCTTATTCGGTAAACGTTCTGGAAACCTCTATTCAGGAGAGGTTGCTATTTACAGGCATTTTGAATTCTTACCAATTTTCTGCCTGCTACATAATGTAAAAGCAATGAATGGCTACACTGCATCGTTCACACTTTCAACTATATGTGATTATCTGGTCCACTGGTCTACTGTAGAGTATTTCTGAAATGAATTGAAGATAAACCCATAATAGTCCATTTCATAAGAGACATTTCTCTCGGTTTAAATTCAGGGCCCACATATCTACTTATTTCCATTCTGTTCTATAAGTAGGAGTGTTTTCGTCATAAAAAAAACCATATTAGCTCCCTGATTGTACCTGGAATTCTGTAAGTGCTGTGAGAGAGCTACAATAGCATTCCTCGTGGTTTAACATCCCCACTCTGTAATAAATAACGCAGGTGCTGAATAAAGGACAGAAGATTCAGAGAGGGTTTGTCAGGATACTTGCAGTAGATGCTGCATTATGCTGGTTTTATATAAATAATGTTCTTTATATGGATAGTCAAACTACTGTATTAACCTTGCCTGGCTCACACAAACACACCTATTGTATTTGAATAAGAAATCAAAATATAGCTGGTATTTGAAGAACTTCAAGTTTATTATTCAACTAATTAGAGATACTTTTAGTAACTATATTTGAAAATACTCTAACGCCTTGTCATTAAAATAGTCATAATGTAATCTGATTTTAAATAAAAGTTGCAAAGGGTAACCGCATGATATCATTTAGATAAAATTTTAAATTGGAAAACAATAGCACATGTTGTCTGGGGAGTACATACCAATAATCATAAAGCCATATATGGAAACGATACCTCAGAGCTGGAAGGAGAGAAAGCGCTGTATCTATAATGTTTTCTTTCTTTCATTAAAATAGTACATAATCAGGAGTAAATAAAGCAAAATGTTAATATATGCTAAGTTCAGGTAGCTAGTACATAGGCATCTCATTTTTTTCTCCATATTGGTCATTTTTCATAATTAAAAAAGGAAAAATTAAACATAATTTTTAACTGAAATACAAATTAGTATAATTTATATAAAATTATAAACCCTTATGTAGAAGCATTCTGTACTAGCTTTGCAAAATGCAAATTTGTTGATTTCTTTCCTCAAATCTTAACAAAACTAATTTAGAATACTTCTTCTAGTGAATTTCAAATTTGTAAATAATAATAGTTTCTTTGAGAATATGGAATCAGGTTAAAAAATAGTACCTTTCTATGTGATTCATAATTAATTGAATCACAAATTAAAACTATAGAGTATGCCTTTTAGTCATTGAATTAGCATTAAAATTACTTACATTTTTTAGGAGTCTGCATTGTTTTTTGTGTTTTTAGTAACTAGCAGATGATTTTACTACATTTCAATTGTTACATATATATATCTTTCTCCCATACCACTAGTTTCCCTCTGGTTGCAAACCATATATTTTTTCACAGTTCTTCTGAACATCATATGAAAAATTTCAGTTTTAAAAGAAAATACTGTCCCATCTAACATTATTTTTCTTATTAATTCTCATCAACCTGCAAATGATGTAATAATTCAATGTAATTACGTTTTCCTTAGTAGTATATTTCTACAGATGAAGCATGTATTAACTTTACAAAGCAAGAGTCTACAGAATACATAGGGTACTCAAGGGAAACCACTGGCAATAACATTAAGACAAAGGCATGCATTCAGTAGTTTAGTCTTGTTTAGTAATTACTAGATCTTCAATCAAAGCCAAGAGAACTACTGAATATCACTAAGGTGATAATACTATCTATAACAATCCTAGAAGATGTGCTTATCTCACTGTTACTCTACTGGGTTCTGCAAAGACAAAAAAGCCAAAATGCTATTCTAAGCTTTTTATATCTGCACTGCAGTATTTATTAATATTTTAAAAATGACTTTAACATGTATCCCAAATTTTAATAGTTCTAAAGGAAAGCAAGTTTATGAAGGTAAAATAATAAGAAATTATATTTTTCCATATATTCTTTGTGAGCAATTCAGCATTTTGATGAATGCATCCAGTTAATGTTCAGAGACTATGTAATCTGATACTTTGTCTTTAAAGAGTTGGCTACTTCTCTAACGTGACATATCTAAGGTGCCCAAACACTCAAAAGCTCTCTCTCCACCCTCCACCCCCAAATAACATGCATACTCTCTTTCTCTGTGTCCCTCATTAAAGCCTTTATCAAATACTTCCCTACCTAAGGATCTCTATTCCATTAAATTTTAATGCATCTGTATATATAAGCAGCACCATGTTTTAAAATTAAATTAAATAGTATTTTCTATAACAGTTGTTGACACGTAACTACCAGCTGACAAATCCAGCCACACCCATTTGTTCAGTATTTTCTGTGATTGCTTTCTTGCTACAATGGCAGAATTGCGTAGCTGTGACAGAGACCTTATGCAGCTGGCAAAGCCTTAAATATTTACCATCTGGCCCTTTATAGAAAAAGTTTCAAGACACTTCTTCTGTAATATAGACTATAAAGTAGAAAATATAAATTATGTATACTTTAAATATTTTTTAACATGGGTAAGTTTATTTTTCTACCTAAAATATAATGCACTTAAAATGTAGAAAAAATCATATATGTTGAGTATGACCTCCCAGCACCTCACAGTGCTCAGGGGACATATTGGACACTCGATACCTAATTGATTTATTAAATCGTTATAGAACTAGAAATCCAATTATGATATAAACTAAATTTCCTCTAAGCTTGATCCCTTTATCTAGTGAAATCACCAGAACACTACATATTTGGACTGCATAACTGTGGGATTAAAGATAGCTTTAAAGACTTGTGACAATAATTTAGTTTTTCCAATGAAACAGCCATTCTTAGATGTCTTGTAAATTAAAAACCTTATTATAAAGGACAATATCCACTATGGTTTTCAAAGTCCATCTTAAAAGCTTATGTGAAATTCCTCTCAGAATTCAGCATTTAAAAAAAGTATGTGTTTCTTAATGGATTGTTATGTTTCCCTTTATTAACCAATGACAGCTACCTAATCCACTGCCTTTCTGTCTGAAATTTGGCCTTCAGGAGACCCAGAACTAAAATTTAAGCTCAATGCTAGCAGTAAATCTTAAATTTTAGTATAATTATTACCTCTTACTGTTATTCAGTCCACACTTCTACTAAGTTTTTTCTTTCTTCTTTTAAGATTTTACATTTTTTTAAAATTTATGGTATAGTAAAATCTTTTGGAAGTAGGCATGATGAAAAATAATGAATACATAAATAAATAAATGAGTGAATGAATATGTTCTGCATTATGGTATACATTATTCTCAACAAAATGAATAGGTGCTTCTCCCCAACTCTATATTCTTATATCATCAAAGCAAGAAACAACAGGGTAATACTTTTTAAAAGTCTCTAGAGTGAAATTTAGAAACAACAGCTGCTTCTTGAACTTTAGCTGCAGATCTAGTCTGTCAAATCAAAACTGGATTTAAATGATGTTATTGGAAATGCACCTTTATATGTGCAAGAAAGGGGCTATTATGCAGGGATTAATATGTCATACTTTGCAGAACTCAAAACTTACCTAAGTCTGTTTACCATCTAGGAGCAAAGCAGACAGTCTCCTGGAAGTAGGTATCTGTTCTGTGAGGATCAACATAAAACATCTAATAGTTTTAAGTTATAAAAATTTAGAGAGAATATGAATTTACTTTGAATGTCTGGGGGGGATATATTAATAAAATTTTTGACTTTCCACATTGTACAAATTCCTGGTCTGCAATGCTGTTAGTGGAAGAAGTCCTGAAGGGGCAAGAAAATTAAAGGTAAGGTGAATCAATTTTTGCACGGAATTTTATAACTTTTCCGATATGAGGGACCCAAACCCATTCCGTGATATGAAGCCAGGGCAGATAGCTTTTTTGGAACACAGTAGTCTCAAGAAGGCCCCAAAGCAGAACTAGCAACAAGATCTCTGAGGTAAAATTATTTACTTTAAAGAAAGGAAGTCTAGGATGGTGACCTAGACTTAAATTGTTCTAAGAGTTCAGAGGAAAGGCCTGTGCTATGGATTGAATTGTGTCCCTCAAAAACATGTGTGTAAATCCCAACTCTTATAGTTGGTTACAGTCCCATTTGAGGATGGGATTTTGATATGTTAAGGAGGCAGTATTAGTGCAGGGTGTGTCTTAAATCAATATCTTTTGAGATATAAAAGAGCAGGTTAAGCAAGCAAGCAAGCAGAGACGGGAGAAGATAGGAGCCATGCCACATGTTTGCCAAAGAACCTAGGAGCAGAAGCTGAAAATTATCTTCCCACAGAGATGACAGAGAGAGAGAACTTTCCTTCCCCTAGAGCCAGCTCCCTGAATTCAGACTTCTAGCCCCCTAAAATGTGAAAATTGATTTCTGTTTGTTAAAGCCATCCACTTGTGATATTTCTGGTATAGCAGCACTAGATAACTAAAACAGCCTGCTTCTGGGTATAGCTTGTGTTTGAGGTTTGGGACTTCTGCGGACCCAGCCACTATAGTAATAATGTGCTTTGGGAAAGTTGACAGAGCTGTACAAACTTGGACAGTAATTTCTGCTCTAGTGCTTTGGTATCCCATTCTGAAAAATGATGATGATGGCAGCACATTCCTTTCCAGTGCTGTAAGGATTAAATAAGTTAAGATAGATAAATTCCAAAAAACTCAGGTACCTAGTAGGCTTTATACGAGAAACTGCTTATTGGTATAGCCAATCAGTGCCTGTGGCCATATTTATCAAGGTGGATTCACCCTTAATTGGGTTATGTATATAACTGAGGATAGACATATGGGAAGAGGTTTACAATGATTAAACTGACCATCAAAAGAGAAGGAGTCAAAACACTTTTTATAATGTCAGGCTTGTTTCTAATTGGTGGTATGTCCTTGGGTAAACCACTTAGAGCTTCTGAGTCTCAATTTCCATATCTGAAAAATAAATGAGTTAGTCTAGAGATTCCCTAAGGTCCTGTCAGCACTAAGATTTTATGAGTCTGTGAATCCTCCTAATGTGTATCATATATGTCGTGCTTTGCTAGGCATTGTGGAAGAAATAGACTGAACACAAGCCAGTCCCCTTCTCTACAAAATGTTATGATCCTGATATGACAAAAGAACCTTTTAATCAGCATTTGTACTATCTACAAAATTTGCAGCTTTACAAATGGTGTTAAATATTTTTCTGATTTTGCAGACTTAGGCCATAGAAAAATCTGTGGAAAGCCAGGATGGTTAGCATTTACAGATTGCAAGCTTCTATTTTTATTTGACTGATCAGTGGCAGTCCTATTAAAACAGAATCTACACTTTCACATTTGACTGACAAGGGATTACGCTAAATGAAACTTTTTTGACTGATACGCATTCCCTAGTACTCAGACTGTCCTTTGCTGCCAAATAGCAATCCCGTTAGGTTTAGGCAAAAACTAGAGGAGGCCCTGTCCTCTACTATCAGCAATGACAAGAAGGACCACAGTGTCTCTGCACCATCAGTGGGCTTCGGGGATTTTTGTGGTTTAAGCCCTACTTGTGTCCTTTCCCTACCCTCTCATTACTAATTATTTATCTTGAGCACCTTTTTTTTTTTTTTGGTTTCTTAACTAATAAGTACTATGCAATATCAGTAATAACAGACTTCCTTGAATTTGTATTAAATATGTATAATATGTTTTTTTCTCTTCCATTTAATTGGAAATGTATAATTGTCTTGAAATTCCTAAGGTCTACTTTTCCGATAATAGAAGAGAGTAGTAATTAGAACATGAACTAAATACTTTTAACTTTTTTTAAATAATAGTTGTTGTTAGGTGTCGTCGAGTCATTTCCAGCTCATAGCGACCCTATGTACAACAGAAAGAACACTTCCCGGCCCTGCCCCGTCCTCACAATCGTTGTTATGCTTTGAGCCCGTTGTTCCCATTGATAACAGTAGCTGGCAGAGATTATCGGGTCGGGAATAGTCAGGTATTGGACTGCTGCATTTTCGCATAGTAGTCCTGCAGATCAACTTGTAGGTCTGAAGTCCCATGGGAACCTGTGTCGCAAAGCAGTTTCTTTGGGAACAGACTCTCTTATTTTAATGTGCATTACCTTTAGAATTCATCCACCAGATATCTGTTTATTTAGCTGATCTTCTTTCCAACAACAGAATCTTCAAACCTTGTCCACTTTCAGAATGAATTATTAATTCGTGACTTTATTTACTCTTCAGAGGTAATAAAATCCACAACAGAAACACTAGGTACCATTAGTTGGGTATTTGCCTCATAGTTATTGACCCAGGTGATGTCCCTTACTTACATATCCTATATCATAATTCATGCCCAGTTTTAAAAGAGCCTGTTTCCATGACATCAGAAAACTCTTTTCTTCCAGGATATAGGAGAATGAAATGTTTCATGATTAATGACAGTATCTAAGCACTGGCACAGGCTGTAGAGCTCTTGCAAAGGAGGCGTGTTTGACTGCATTCTGTCCAACACAACAGCTCATTAAGCAATATTTTCCCCATTAGTGTTTAGTATTAAACACTGAATGAAAGACTAAATATCATAAGGAAAAACAAATAGAAAACAGCACAGTAGGTTTAGGATAAGGGGCCAACAGCCTCCCCTTCATTTGGAAGAGAGCTTGCATACCTATTCCAAAGATTAATGAGCAATCAGCTCTAAATTAAGCCAAGACCTGCATTTAAATCTTTTTTTCTTCTGTTGAAAGCATAGCTATGAGTTACACTAACTGAGATAAAACGCTGTATTAGCCTTTCCATGTGTTGTGTAATGTGGTTAGAAACATGAAAGATTGTTTCTGAAATATTTCCTTCCCTTTTTTTCATCATTTATTTTCCTGGGTAATTTGAAAGGAAATGGGCCATGATGAGGTCGGTAGTTTCTGCCACATGATGCAGAATCTTGCTCTCTGTCAGTCACGCAAAAAACAGTCACCTCTTTGAAGACGGAATACGAAAACCCCTTTTATGAACATCACAGATCCTATCAGAGGTGGCTAGCACAGAATTTCAGTTGTATAAAAACTGTCAGAAGAAGCTACCTTTCACTAGTGAGTGAAAATACAGTAGAGCCCACCCTGACGTTGAGGCCTCAGGATAAGAATAACCCCGGTGGCATGTGTCATGGTGGGCCGTTTTTATATCAGATGGACATGGATTAATCCACAACAAGATTGCATCCCCAAAAAAAGCTAAGCTGTTCCAACGGGAATGAAATTAGTTGGTGGGACTTGCTTTAGAAAAATTTTCTACAGAAAGCAACAATTCACAAAACAAACTCGTTATTTAGGGGTTCTTAATATTGATCTGAAACCTTAGGACATTTGTAAATGAACTTGAATGGACCTGTGTGTACATATGTATATTTTTCATATACTAATTTGTTTGTATGTGCACAGATGTATATACTTTTCTGGGAGAGGATTTCACAGATTTTCATTGTATTCTGAAAAATATATTTGATACCAAACTTTTAAGAATTACTGCATAAGGCACTGTTTCTACACTTTTCTATATTTTGGCTGTACTTTCAAATTGCCTAGGGAGATTTTTAATAATACCACTAATAGAAATCCCTCCAAAGTTGAGTTGAATCAGAATATTACTGGGCAGGATCAAGCCATGGAATTTTTTTAAAGCTCCTCAATTGCTTAAGATAATGCATGATTAGGAACCAAAATAAGTGACTGTATAGTGAAGATAATTAACATTACTTAAAGGGAGATCTATAGGGTTGTTATAAGTAGGAATCAACTCAGCAGCAACTTTTTTTTTTGTTTTTGTTTTTGTTTTTTTAAAGAGAGGTCTAGCAGGTCATCGATGGTTCAGTGGTAAAATCCTCAAGGGAGACTTGGGTTTGCTTATCGGCCAATGCACCTCATGCACAATCACCAGCCAGCTGTCAGTGGAGGCTTGAGTATTGCTGTGATGCTGAACATTTTTCAATGGCGCTGCCAGACTAAGACAGACTAGGAAGAAAGGCCCAGTGATCTACTTCCAAAAATCAGCCAGTGAAAACCCTATGGACTACAATGGTATGATCCATAATTGATCATGGGGGCAGCATAAGACCAGACAGTACTTCTTTTCTTTGTGCATGGGGTTGCCATAAGTTGGAGGCCGACTCCACAGTAGCTAACAAAGAGAGGTCTGGCCTTTACCCTCAGCTACCAGGAGGTGATTTCTAGGCCCCTGTAATGTCCTCTTGGTAGAAGTGTCTTTGTTTCCCTGTGGGCTTTGGCTACCAGACAGTCTAACAATGCTTGATGAGGGCTTTGAGCCACACCATATCTTGTCAGACCTCTGGAGTAATTGAAGACTGAAGACATTCATCTGACCTCCATCAGGGACTGAAGAATAAAGATCGGGCACGTAGGCTTTATGTAATGGAGCCCAATAAAAACTCTGGACACCCAAAACTCAAGTGAGCTTTCCTGTTTGGCAATACTCTTTGAGTATTGTCACACATTGTAACTGGGAGGGGGGTAATACTGACCAGGACCTGCTGGGGAAAGGATGACCAGAAACTCTATGTTTGGATCCCTCCTGGAATTCTCTCTATGCATCCTTTTCTTTGACTGGTTCTACTCTGTATCTTTTTGCTGTAATAAAATTGTTTAAGTATAGTATTTTCCTGAGTTCTGCAACTTATCCTAGCAAGTTATCAAATAGATGTGTGGTTGTAGGGCCCCCAGAATTTTTAGCAAGCTAATCTGAAGTGAGAGTGATTCTGGAGACCCCCAATCTTGCAATTGTTGTCTGAAATGATGGTGGTCTGTAGATTCTGAGCCCTCTGACTGTGCAGTTTGTCTAACTCAATGAAGTGACACACACAATAAATGCTATTGACATATGGAGAAGGAGAGTCTAATGAATGCTCAAGCTGCCTGAGAAGATCTCCTGGTAGAGGTCTGATTAAAACATAAAATTGAGAATTGGGTATCTTTCAGAATTAACGGAATAGACTAACTTCAAAACTGATTAAGGACAATTACATCATTTCTTTTTTTTTTTTTAAAAAAACACTGCTGACATATTACCTAAGTACAGTTGATCCTAATTATTTGTGGATTCCATATTTGCTAATTTGTCTGCTTGCTAAAATTTATTTGTAACCCAAAATCATGGTGTTTTCCCAGTCACTCATAGACAAGAACAGGAAGGTGAAAATTTGAGTCGCCTAATTTACATGTTCCTAGTTGAGGTCAAAGTGACACTCTGCCTTCTTGTTTCAATTCATACCATAAACCAGTATCCTTTTCGTGGTCTATTTTAGTGCCACTGTTTTACATTTTTGTGCTTTTTGTTGGTGATTTTGCTGTTTAAAATGACCCCCTACCATAGTGCTGAAGTGCTGTTCAGTGTTCCTAAGTGCAAGAAGGCTGTGATGTGCCTTGTGGACAAAACATCTGTGTTAGATAACCTCCACCCAGGCATGATACATGTGCTATTGGAAGTAAGTTCGATGTTAAGGAAGCAACAAAATAAATTAAATAAACAAACAAAAAAACCCAAACCCATTGCTGTTGGGTCAATTCCAACTCATAGTGACCCTATAGGACAGGGTAGAACTGCCCCACAGAGTTTCCAAAATCAGCTGGTGGATTAGAACTGCCAACCTGTTGGTTAGCAGCCATACACTAACTACACCACCAAAACCCATTGCTGTTGAGTCAATTCCAACTCATAGACAGTCTATAGGACAGAGCAGAACTGCCCCATGGG
Organism: Dugong dugon; assembly: GCA_030035585.1. Lineage (NCBI taxonomy): Eukaryota > Metazoa > Chordata > Mammalia > Sirenia > Dugongidae > Dugong > Dugong dugon. The sequence continues at coordinate 41,873,453 of CM057477.1, read as the reverse complement.
GTTTCCAAGGAGTGACCGGTGGATTTGAACCACCGACCTTTTGGTTAGCAGCCATAGCACTTAACCTCTATGCTACCAGAGCTCCACTGTGCCACCAGGGCTTCTAAATTAAATGTGCCTTTAAATAGAAACACACATAAAACACATATATTGACCCGTTGACTAAAATTTTATGACCAGAGACTCACAGAAACCTAACCATGAATTTCTCCTAGTAGCAATGGTCCAGAATTCACTAATTCTGTTTTTGTGAAGACTTTTTAGAATGTAACGACTGGGAATAATGACAATTGACTGTCCATCATATTCTTACTTAGCTATTAGTAGGCAGCACAAAATCATGACCTCAGCTTAGTTCACTAGACTGAAATTACAGTCTCAGAGGAGTTACACTGTGTTCCTTTAACTTTAGTTTGTTCCTTCAAAACGTCTTTAAGCAAGACTGATTTAAGGTGAAATCACACTAATTTGTTCAAGAAAGAATCATCATTATTCTTGAAAGTTAAATCGTTCCTTCACTTGCCTTTCCTGCTCCATTGCTTTCCTATGAAACAGCCCATCCTTCTCCCCCTTCATCTTCGTTACCATCATCCTCATAACAGCAATTACATAGCACTTCCCATATGCCAGTGCATTATAGATCCATCAAACTAAACCCATTGCCATCCAGTTGATTCTGACTCGTAGCGACCCTATAGGACAGAGTAGAACTGCCCCATAGGGTTTCCAAGGAGTGGCTGGTAGATCTAACTGCCGACCATTTGGTTAGCAGCGAGCTCTTTACCACTTCTCTTCTAGGGCTCCTACATTATGTAAGGAAACTCATTTAACCTACAGAGCAATCCTATGATGTAGGCAGTATTATCATGACCAGTTTACAAATGTGGATATGAAAACAGAGAGTTGAACAACTTGCCCAAAATTAAAGAAAAGGAGATAATCTGAGAAAAATAAACTGCCAAATTGTAGTATTGTTACACATAATGAGAGCAATTCATTTGTTCAATTAGCATATATTGTGTTTCCTGTAAGAACACAGTCCTTCTCCCTGACTAGCGTTCAGAGAAGTTTAACTTGTATATAAGAATAACAGAATGCACATACAGACTGCTATACAGAAGTGGAGAAAGTTAGAGATAGGGAAGAGGCAAAGTTAGGGCAGAGAAGAGATTAAATAAAGATGATTTTGTATTACTCTTATAACTTAGAAGATGACTGGATCAAATGCCTGCATCTATAGAATCACTCTCAAAGCCTGGATTTCTCTTTATGATCAGAGAAAAAAAAGAAAAGTAACAATCCATCCTGGGGAAAAAAATTCCGTATGGGTTTTAGAAATGTCAATCTTTGAAAGACACTTAAATGAAAAATAATTTACCTAACAGAACATTCAGAGAGGTTTAAATTGGATTATATACTGGTGCAGTGGTTAAGTGCTATAGGGAGTACAGCTGCTAACCATAAAGTTGGCAGTTGGAATCCACCAGCTGCTCCTTGGAAACCCTATGAGGCAGTTCTACCCTGTCCTACAGGGTCCCTATGAGTCGGAATCGACTCCATGGCAATGGGTATGGGCATGGTAGTTTAAGTTCAATCTATACCAAATGTCATGGATTGAATTGTGTCCCTCAAAAATGTGTGTCAACTTGGCTAGGCCATAATTCACTGTATTGTGTGGTTGTCCTCCATTTTGTGATCTGATTATACTCCATTTTGTGATGTGTTGTAAATACTAGCCTCTACACCTGTGGTTGTGGTTACACTTGGGAGTAAGCTGCCCGTTATGTTAATGATGCAGGATTAAGACATGTTAATGAGGATTAGGGTGGGTTACAACCCCCTTACTCAAGTCACAGTCCTTATCCAATGTAAGGGGAATTTGCTGAGGTGTGGTTTGCATTATCTTTTATCATACAAGAGATAAAAGGCGCCAGAAGCAAGCAGAAAGAAAGGGACCTCCTACTACTAAGAAAAAAGAGCCAGGAGAGGAGTTCATCCTTTGGACCCAGGGTCCCTGTGCTGAGAACCTCCTACACCCAGGAGAACATTGATGCCAAAACACATGGAGGGAGATCTCCAAGGAACACCAAGGACACAGGTGTTGAAAGGAGATATGGACCTTCCACCAGAGCTGACAGAGAGAGAAAGCCTTCCCTTAGAGCTGACACCCTGAATTTGGACTTCTAGCTTCCCAAACCACGAGACAATAAATTTCTGTTTGTTAAAGCCATCCACTTGTGGTATTTCTGTTGTAGTAGCACTAGATAACTAAGATACCAATGAAGCCTCTCTTGCTGTGCTGGTAATCAAGGCCAATATTGCCCATTATGAAGTGATGCTAAATAATGATTGCTGTGCTTGATCATTTATATCTCACATGGAGAAGTGAGGAAAAACAAATAAACTTTTGAAAGGGGCTTTAACGAGTTCACGTTGTTTTTGCCAAGGTGAGCTTTCAAAATCTTTTTTTATGATCTACTTACTAAAATTATTCAGTTAACATCAAGTAAATTAACAGTGATAAAAATATTTTCAAAGTATTTTATCATACATGATAACCTTCCATAGTTTAATAATCACATAGAATGTTAATTTCTTTTTATATGAATTCCATTTGAATCAAAAATACCAGATTTTTTTTTTTCTCATTACTCTTCCTTTTATGTTTATCTTTCTTCTGCCATGGAAGACTGACATGTTTTGGTGTGTGAAGAGTGTCTTGAACTTTCATATATAATTCCAGAACAAGTAATCAACACCCTTTCTTTTCAAGAAAATTTAAGAGGGTACTTGCAAATCTAACAATTTTAAGACCTGTTTCAAATCCTCTTCTTTTTAGCTTAAGGGTAGTGTTAACACCAGTATTAATTAAAATTTGGACTTGCAAAAGAACATTGAGAAATCTGAAAATGCAGAGCTATTAAAAGGGCAACCCAACGGGAGAGGAACAGTAGCGAGAATGTTTTATTATTCCACCCCCACCCCCAAATGTTAACTCAGACTTTGTTAAGAACAGAGAAGAAGACTAAAGTGGTTCTATTAGCTTTCTAGTAAAGCAAACACCATCCAGTATGCTGCAGTTTATAATGCTATATTTAGGGCAATCAGAAGATTGAAAATATTCATAAATTACTCTTAAACCAATATATGTAAAAAATACCTCCAATACTTAGGGAGAAAATGTCATCTTTTTCTATCGTTTTAATGTAGCTTGCAACTTTCAAAGGAAATCTCTATTAAAAACCTGGAGCGATCATGTGTGTGTATGTACTTGGTATGCCTTAGGAGAAAAATCTCAGAATCTTATAGGTTGGTGTCACTTTTAATTTGTGCTTCTAACCTCAGTATTGCTGGCCACTGCTTCTGGCTTTCTCTCGTCAGCTATCATTGCCCTCCTCTACAACGACTATTTAAAACTTCCCCACAATCTTTAACCCTGCCTCTCCAGCAGGTTCTCTCCAACTCTTAAAAGGTTATCTCAATTCTTGGAAGTAGAAGTCATCAGAAAGGAATCCTCATAATTTGCCACCAATCTTCCCTGATTCTGCATGCATCCTTTCTGCCTTTGTGCATTTAAAATTAATGTTGGCCAGTCTCCTGTGACAGGCTAAGCCTTCCAACTGTGTTCTGCATCCAATTTCATCTCCCCTTCCCAGGAACTAAATACTATCAGTTATTCCTCTTTCGGAGTCCTGGTGGTGCAGTGGTTAAGAGCATGGCTGCTAACCAAAAGGCTGGCAGTTCGAATCCACCAGGAGCTCCTTGGAAACTCTATGGGCAGTTTTACTCTGTCCTATAGGGTCGCTATGAGTCGGAATCAACTCGATGGCAACGGGTTTGGGTTTTATTGTTTTATTCCTCCTTTAGTCAGTCTTCAATGATTCCTTTCTTTTCACTCTTTCATCCACAAGTATACATGTCCAAATCTTTCCATTTTAAAATGAAGCAAAAAAAAAAAAAAAAAAGTCCTTTTCTCTATTATACTCATTCAGTCTTGCTGATTTCAGTCAAATTTCAAAACGTTAGTTTACATTGAACATCTCTAACTCTTTATCTCCCATTTATTTTTCAAACTGCTGCAGTTTGGATTCTGCCCACTCTATACGTTTAGCTGCATCTCAGATATCTCCATTAATATTCTCCAAAACCAGGAACCACTTGCGGTAATTTTGATTCCAAGCCATGGAGACCTCAAGTGTGTCAGAGAAGAACTGCATTCCCTAGGGTTTTCAATGGCTAATTTTTTAGAAGTAAATGGCCAGGCCTATCTTCTGAGTCACATCTTGGTTAATTCAAACCTCCAAACGTTTGGTTTGCAGCCAAGTGCATTAAACATTTGCACTGCCTAGGAACTTTTTAGATTCTCCAAAGCTACTTTGAAATTAACACATCCAAAATGGAGCTTCTCATCTCTCTCTCGTATGCACCAGCTTTTACCTTGATGCCTAAGCTAAGATCATGTGCGTTATTCTTTGCATAGTTGTCTCCCTCAGTCCTTAGATAAGGCTCCTAAATCACATTTAAATCTTTCCAATTATGTGTCTCTCAACCACAAAGCTTTTTCCTTCCAAAGTACGTAGTGCACTACTTAATTTGTTATTGGTCTAATTCCCCCACTAGAAGGGGTTATTATGATATTATTCATTGCTGTATTGTTAGGGCTGAACACCAGGCTTGGAATATAATTGTTGTTCAATAAAAATGAATAATACTTGTGTGTATGTGTGTAAAGCCAACACTCCATTTCTGAAAAGAAGAGGAAAAAGCCTCCACTAACTGAAGTCTTTGTATTGTGAGATCTTTATAAAAAGATAACACTATTTATTTTAATTATGAACTGAATAAGCACTGTCTTAGTCACCTAGTGCTGCTATAACAGAAACACCACAAGTGCATGGTTTTAACAAAAAGAAGTTTATTTCCTCACAGTCAAAGTAGGTTAAAAGTCCAAATTCAGGGTGTCAGCTCCAGGGGAAGGCTTTCTCTCTCTGTTGGCCTTCTTCTCTTCAGTGTTCCCCTGGCCGAGGAGCTTCTCTGCGCGGGGACCCTGGTCCAAAGGACAGGCTCTGCTCCCGGCACTGCTTTCTTGATGGTATGAGTTCCCCCTGTCTCACTGCTCACTTCTGTCTTTTATCTCTCAAGAGATTGCCTCAGGACACAATCCAGTCTTGTAGATCAGGTCCTGCCTTACTAACACAACTGCCACCCATCCTCCCTCATTAACATCATAGAGGCAGGATTCACAACATATAGGAAAACCACACAATACCAGGAATCATGGCCCGGCCAAATTGATACACATATTTTTTGGGGGACACAATTCAAACCATGACAAGCACAAAGGAAGAACACCTGAGGTTTGAGTTACAAATGCTGTGTAAAGTGACTCTGATCCTGTGGTGCTAATAAAAGATAAAAATAAGAAAACTGTGTCTTGTACAAATATTTTAATTAACAGTTTTGTCAGAATGAAGATTCCCCAGAAGAGAAAGATCTATGCTGCTCAATGTTCAGAAAGTTGTAAGCTCAAGTGCCTAAACATCGTGAACTATCTTAACCTCCCTGTATTTTTTTTTAAACTTATGCAATGCTTTGAAATTTTCCTCTCTCTCCCACTCTCTCTCTCACTCTGTCTGTCTCATCCATAATGTAACCCATTGCTGTGGAGTCAATTCTGACTCATAGTGACCCTACAGGACAGGGTAGAACTGCCCCATAGCGTTTCCAAGGAGCGGGCTGGTGGATTCAAACTTCCGACCTCTTGGTTAGCAGCCAAACTCTTAACCACTGTGCCACCAGGGCTCCCATCTGTAATGAAGGGCTTCTCAATTCCTCCCACATCACTAATATTTGTTAATTTACTATAATGTATCCTTTTATCGCATGTGTACTTAGAAAGAGATCAGTTCTCGCTGCACTGGGGCTGAGCATACAAGATGTTTTTGATATTCTGGTTTTTCTGTGCTTAAGTATCAAATACGTGAAACATAAGCAGGTTAACTTTCACATGAATGGAAGTTCAAAAACAGATTTATCAAATCCTCAGCGTGAGTACCTATTTCAAAGTGACCTAAATATGAAATGTTAGGATTACTTTTATTTTTAACCAAGTGTCTATGATTAACAGAACCTTACCCTTTGGATAACTTATAAATGATGAGCGTACATGATTATCATTGGTGCAAGCAAAAGTGCAGAAAATGACTACATGCATATCCCTGAGTTCACACAACTGCCAGAGTGGCAGAAAAAGCCATTCCATGCCCTAGTGAGCCAAATGTGAGCAGGTAGGCCATGCAGTGGCTCTGGCATTTTAATATGAATGTTCTTGGGATTTCCTGAGTCCCATACTGCTTTGTGTTGGGACACTAGAACTCTCACTAATCCTCTACAGAACTTTTCAGAAAACACTATCAGACTTTCAGGGCACTCCTTGGGAAAAACATCTGATTACACAAAATTGATATTGTTTATTTTTGTCTGACTTGTTAGTGTCTCATTAACTCCCAAATTACTTTAAGTGTCAGGAGGATGTTCAGCCAGTCATCTTGTTTTATTTAAGTTGGTGAAAAGAGAAGAAAATTCCAGAACTGCAAATAGTGTCACATCGTTTTTCTTTGTTTTTTTCTTAAAAGAAATATCGCTCATCTCTCTCTGTATGCATTGCTTTATGGGTTAAATATAGATCTTTCCTACTACTCTGACCATAGATGATTGGTTTCTCTTTCTCTCTGTTCATCTCTACCCCTCCCTTTTATACTATAAGCAACAGGTGATAATGTTAACAGGTTTATGTGCACATAGCTCTGATAGCCCAAAATAGAAAGTTCAGTCTTCCAGACTTACTATTTTCAGACTGGGTAATATACTTTGTGCTGATGAAATTTAACATAAGGGGAAATTGCTTACATTTTTAAATGTACCTTGATACAATGGTTGGAAATGGGTAAGAAGTAAAGATAGAAGAAAATATAGAGAATGAATCATTTATTAAAAAAAAATCAAAGACACTGATCATACATATATTGATCAAATGTTAGAAGACGCCCACATGTGTCCCAAATAAATATTAAAAGGAACTAAATTATAGCAGTGCCATTGGTAAGGTGTAATCGCTACAGTGCTCTAGTCTCTAAAGTGAAGAGGTTGAAGACATTATTACAGAAAAGAAAGTACAACTAAAATTACACAAACAACAAACAATTGATGGTTAAAGGGGGATGATCCTGCAGGAATAGCTTTTTAACTTTTCTCCTATAATTTTACCATCTCTCCAATGACTAGAATTCAAAACATAAAAACAGAAGTGGCAGAGGAAGAGAAAGTGTGGTCCCTTTGGAGCTAGCTTTCTAATTTCTGAAAGATCCACCCCTGCTTTGTTATACTGGGCAGTGAAAACTCTCAGCAGTTGCCTTCCCAGGGGAGTCTTCCATTACTGACTTGGCATTCCTCCTCAGCAGTACGAGGTCACTCAATTTTCCTCTCTTCAGATGCCAGAGCCACAGAAGGAAACTACTCTACTGAGGAAGCTCCTAGTGATAGCACAATTGTATAAACAGAAACAAAATACAGGCATCTTGCTAAAATGTGTTTTCCCAGGCAACTGACGTGTAATTTTCAGCTGTACAGTATCAACTACTAAAGTACACATAAAATGTGAGTACCTAGTCAAAAGGAAATAATCTTTTTTCATTCTAAGTCAGTCATACCATTTGTATTACGATGTAAAGTATCATTAATTTAAGTCAGAGTAACCTATCCATAGACAGGGGAAATCCATTTACAAAAGTATTACATTAGCACAGCAAATGCTAGCAAAATTATCCTAAAAGGATGAGTAGGAAGAATATAACAATGGTCTCCTTTTTCCTTTTAAACACTAAAATTGCACTGATTTGCACAATTTCTAACAGGTCATGAAATTCTTATTGGGAATTAAAAACTTACTTTTTCTAGAATTTGTCTTAACAGCTACATCATTTCACCACTTGGTTAGATAAGTTTGCAAGGTAGGATCAAAAAAAAAAAAAGAAAAGAAAGAAAATGACCTCTTATTGCTCACTTAATTTCAAAGTTGTGTCAAATTCAGCTAGAAAATCACTCTTAAACCTTGAGTGGCACCCTTCCTGCTCTTTCTCTAGCACAGTCTCATGGGGATTGATCACTTCCACAGTTAAATACACTATCTTCTTTAATCTCCTCTAACTGCTGTTGACCTATTCCTGCCATTCCTTCCCAATTATATAATAAATCAAGTGCATTTTACATGAAAAATGAAGTAATTACTCAGTGAATCCAATGGCTGATTGCATATAGAGGCCTCTGGGAAATATGGGACAAATCAGTGTCGGATTTCAAAAAGCAGAAAGGAAGCGGAAATTATTAACTCTCAGATACTGACAGGTTGAAGAAAAGGACTTGAAATGCACCATTTCTCAGACACAAACTGATTCCTCACTTAAGGGAACTGGAAACTTCTAGCTATACACCCAGTCTTTACACCAGTGATAGTACTGACAGCTGAGAAAGCAGAACCTATTAGGCTAAGGTGAACCATTTCTGAGGGGGAGAAAAAAGTGACTGCCTTGTATTATTATTTGTATAAAGTTTTTTTAGAGCAACAAAAATGTTTGTGTCTCTTTTCTTTTTGTTTGTACTTCAGTAGAGTTATATTCATTCCATAAACTTACAATTGCAGTGTTTATTTAGATGCAATGAAATCTGGTTGTGCTTAGAATATTGGAGAATATCATGTTGGAAATAATATGCAATCTTTATTATTGTTATTATTATAAGAAGTCTGCTTTAAAGTATATATATATATTTTTTCTGTTTGCAAAAGTATCGAGTAGATCAAACTGACTTGCTTTGTCTATTTCTTCTTATATCTCTCTTATAGGGCTGGTAGTATGTATCTGTGACATAAAACCATGATCTATACCACAGTTATAGAACAAAGGTATAAAGCAAAGGGCTCTTCATACAGATCAATACTACATGAACACAAGGCAGTATTCCATACTGGAAAGAAGTTACATCACCACATTGTGAAAAAAAGAAGAGCTGTATTTATTTCAGGGAAGAAAAAAACCTCTTTTTCAAGAAACTTAATGATCCACAACCTTTATGATAAGAGTTATACTCATAAATACATACACAACACATTCACACAACATACCATGAAAACACACACACACACATATCTAACCATATATCATACTGACATTTTGTATTGTCAAACACAAAAATCAGGTTCATAAGCAATAATTTTTCTGCTTGCAATTTCAAACTTAAGTGCAAGTTTTAATTTTAATTTCTTTTTTTTAGTTGCCTCTACTTTCTCCTGATACGGCCTAGGATTTTGAAGCTCTTTTGGTCTATGGAAAGAAACGATTAATATTGTCAGCGCAGAAGATACGTGTTTGTCGCAACCATTCCCAATGGCCAATCTTGCAGACTTCCTTATTTTTAGACAGTATATGGCTTATCTCCTGTAACCATCTCAAATGACATGAAAACATAATGCTGATTTAGTAACATTTTACACCCCTCTTACTGCAAAACTTTGAGTATTAGGTACCTATTCATTGACGTAAATTATCTCCATGGATATTTCTCTACTTTTGGGGTTCTTATTTCTGTGCTTACTAGTAGTAAGTCTCTTAGCAGTATTTTTTTTTTTTTAAGTAAACTATAGCCTTAAAAAAAACAAAAAAACTCTTCTTTTATTCTTCTTCAAACTAGTATCACAATAGATGCTATTTAGAAAATAGGACAATCCTTAATACGTTTTAATAGTGCATATTCCATTCTGCTTACTGATCCAATGAAAATATAAAAATAATATGACTAATACCACCAACACAGCTTTTTCTCTCTTTCTACCAGCAAGCATGTTGTTAGTGAGGGAATAAGACGTTTTATCCAGTTGGATAGCACAACTAAATCCTTGGCTGATGTTGCTTGCATTATAATTCAGAGAAGTTACTCAGGAGAGCATTGCCTTGTGAAGTACATGGCTAATCTTTCTCTTTTGAAGTGTTTACTTACCACTGATTTTCTCCTATTTCCTCAGGCCAGGCCATGATGGCTTGATGTTAAAAAGTCTGTGTTTGGAAAAAAAAAAATCCTCCCTTGTTTTTCCCCCTGCTTATTAGCATGATAGTGCTGGACTGCCTTAAGAAAAAGCATTTTAAAAACAACTTCAAAGGACTAAAAAATGTTGGGAAACTAAAGAGGGGAAAAAAACCCCGGTCAAACACAATTAAAGAGAATGTTGACATATTGTGATAAATGTACTCATGTCACTGAACAATTTGTGCAGAAATTGTCAAATGGGAACTGAACTTGCTGTGTAAACTTTCACCAAAAACTCAATAATTTTTTTTTTTAAATCACTATATTGTTTTAAACACCTTTTTGTTTGTTTGTTTGTTTGTTTTGTTTTTGATCCCTTTGTGTCCTGCTTTCTTGGTTAATATTGTTTTTTTTTAGGCTAAAGGGGTGATAAGACACTGGTCTAAAGAACAAAAGACAAACAAGAACTTACTGATAATAGATAGCTCTACTTTTGCATTTATTTTGAGACTGGGAGGATGCATCACTTTATTTCGGTGAAGTACAAGAAAACAACAGTATTTTTCCCCATTTAATCTCAACGGATTGCCATGATATCCTCATTAAAAGTGATATAGGGAAATTCACAAGAATTATTAAAGGGAGTTCTTCGATCTGAGGACAAACAACTTCAGCTCACAGGCAGAATCTAGGGCGCAGGATCGTACCAGCCAGATACCAATCTAGGAAATGAACTCTCGAGAACTATCCAAAACCAAAAGAAACACAGCAGGGAATCAGAGCAGTTAATCAGTAAATGACAATAACATCAAAACAATAAAAGAGGGAATAAATGGCATAGGTATTCTAATGGAGAGGAAGGCAAGGCGATACCAAGTAATGGTAGACTGCTTCAAACTTAAAAAGATAAGGGTAAAATTCATGGTAAACACAAAGAAAGTTAACAAACATACTCATAAAAAAAAAAAAAAGAGGAAAAACATAAAGTCTCAGCAAAAACAAAACATACAAAAAAAAGAAATGAAAAAAGAATCCACAAACAACAGTAACTCAGCACAAGAGAGTAAGAAGAACAAAGAAAACTTTAGAATCACAAAAAAGGCATTACAAAATGACAGCAATAAACTCACATCTATCAATAATTACACTGAATGTAAATGGACTCGATGCACCATAAAGAGACAGAGAGTGACAGAATGGATAAGAAAACAGGATCCATCAATATGCTGTCTACAAGAGACACACATTAGAAACAAAGATGTGAATTTGTTAAAAGTCAAAGGTTGGAAAAAAATATATCAAGCTAACAACCACCAAAAAAGAGCAGGAGTGGTAATTCTAATCTCAGATAAAATAGACTTTAAAACAAAATCTGCCATAAAAGACAAAGAAGGACACTATATAATGATTAAGGGGACAATTCATCATGAAGACATAATCATAGTAAACATCTACGCACCCAATGACAGGGCTCCAAAATACATAAAAAAACTCTAACAACACTGAAAAGAGAAATTGACAGTTCCACAATAATAGTAGGAGACTTCAACACACCACTCTGAGTTAAGAACAGAACAACTAAGAAGAAACTCAGCAAAGATACAGAAGACCTAAAGGGCACAATCAGCCAACTGGACCTCATAGACATATATACAACACTCCATCCAACCGCTGCAAAGTACACATTCTTTTCCGATGCACATGGAACGTTCTCCAGAATAGACCACATCCTAGGCCACGGAGCAATCCTCAACAAGACCAAAGCATTGAGATAATTCAAAGTATCTTCTCTGACCACTATGCCATCAAGGTAAAAATTAACACTAGAAAGAGCAAGGAAAAAAAATCAACTACATGGAAACTGAATAATACCCTGCTTACACATCACTGGGTAATAGAAGAAATCAGAGATGGAATCAAAAAATTCCTAGAATCAAATGAGAATGAAAACACATCATACCAAAACCTTTGGCACACAGCAAAGGCAGTCCTCAGAGGACAATTTATAGCGATAGATGCACATATCAAAAAAGAAGAAAGGCACAAAATCAAAACATTAACTACAGAACTCAAACAAATAGAAAGAGAACAGCAAAAAAAGCCCACAACCAATGGAAAAAAGGAGATAGTAAAGATCACAGTAGAAATAAATGAAATAGAGAACAGAAAAACAATAGAAAGAATCAACAAAACCAAAAGTTGGTTCTTTGAAAGACAAACTACTGGCCAGACTGACAAAAGAAAAACAGGAGAGGACACAAATAACCCAAATAAGAAATTAAATGGGGGACATTACAACAGACCCAACTGAAATAAAAAGGATTATAACAGAATATTATGAAAAACTATACTCCAACAAATTTGAAAACCTAGAGGAAATGGATAAATTTCTAGAAACACACAGCCTACCCCAACTACAACAAAGTGATGTTGAAAATCTGAACAGACCCATAACAAGAGAAGAGATTGAAAAGGTACTAAAAATACTCCCAACCAAAAAAATCCCTGGCAACATGGCTTCACTGGAGAATTCTACAGAACATTTACAGAAGCACTTGTACCAGTTCTACTCAAGCTATTTCAGAGCACAGAAGAGGAAGCAACACTTCCAAATTCATTCTATGAAGCCAGCATAACACTGATACCAAAACCAGGCAAAGACATCACAAAAAAAGATAATTACAGACCAATATCTCTCCTGAATATAGATGCACATATTCTGAACAAAATTCTAGCCAATAGAATTCAGCATCATATCAAAAAAATAATATACCACGACCAAGTAGAAGTCATACCAGGTATGCAAGGATGGTTCAACATTAGAAAATCAATCAACGTAATCCACCACATAAATAAAAAGAAAGAAAAGAATCACATGATCATCTCAACTGATGCAGAAAAGGCATTTGACAAAGTCCAACATCCATTCCTGATAAAAACTCTCAAGAAAATAGGTATAGAAGGGAAATTTCTCAACATAATAAAGGACATCTATGCAAAACCAATGGCCAACATCATTCTTAATGGAGAGAGGCTGAAAACATTCCCCTTGAAAACACGAACAAGACAAGGATGCCCTTTATCACCGCTCCTATTTAACATTGTGCTGGAAGTTCTAGCTAGAGCAATAAGGCAAGAAAAAGAAATAAAGGGCATCCAAATTGGTAATGAAGAAGTTAAACTGTCCCTGTTTGCAGATGATATGATACTGTGCATAGAAAACCCTAAAGACTCCATGAGAAAACTACTGGAACTAATAGAAAGATTCAGCAGAGTAGCAGGCTACAAGATAAACATTCAAAAATCAGTTGGATTCCTATACACCAGTAAAGAGAACGATGAAAAGGAAATCAGGAAAACAATACCATTTATAATAGCCCCTAAAAAGATAAAATACTTAGGAATAAATCTGACCAGGGATGTAAAAGACCTATACAAAGAAAACTACAAAACTCTACTGCATGGAACCCAAAGGGATCTACATAAATGGAAAAACATAACCATGCTCATGGATAGGCAGACTCAATATTGTGAAAATGACAATTCTACCCAAAGCAATTAACAAATACAATGCAATCCCAATCCAAATACCAACAACATTCTTCAAAGAGATGGAAAAACTAATCATTAACTTTATATGGAAAGGGAAGAAGCCCCGAATAAGTAAAGCACTACTGAAGAAGAAGAATAAAGTTGGAGGACTCACACTACCTGACTTGAGAACCTACTATACAGCTACAGTAGTCAAAACAGCCTGGTACTGGTACAACGACAGATACATTGACCAATGGAACAGAATTGAGAACCCAGATGTAAATCCATCCACCTCTGGTCACCTGATCTCCGACAAGGGCCCAAAGTCCATTAAATGGGGAAAAGACAGTCTTTTTAACAAATGGTGCTGTCAAAACTGGATATCCATCTGCAAAAAAATGAAACAGGACCCATACCTCACGCCGTATACAAAAACTACTTCAAAATGGATCAAAGACCTGAATATAAAGCCTAAAACTATAAAGTTCACAGAAGAAAAAATAGGACCAACACTACAGGCCTTAACACATGGCATTAACAGGATGCAAACCATAACCATCAATGCACAAACCCCAATAGATAAGCTAGATAACTGGGATCTTTTAAAAATCAAACAACTATGCTCTTCAAAAGATTTCACCAAAAGAGTAAAAAGAGAACCTACAGACTGGAAAAAATTTTGGGACAGTACAAGTCAGACAAAGGTCTAATCTCCATAATCTATAAGAAAATCCAACTCCTCTACAACAAAAAGACAAATAATCCTATTAAAAAATGGGCAAAGGAAATGAACAGACACTTCACCTAAGAAGACATTCAAATGGCCAACTGACACATGAGGAAATGCTCGAGATCACTAGCCATTAGAGAAATGCAAATTAAAACCACAGTGAGATACCATCTCACCCCGGGATTACTGGCATGAATCAAAAACACTGGAAATAACAAATGTAGGAGGGGCCGCAGAGAAATCGGAACTAAGCACTGCTGGTAGGAATGCAAAATGATACAACCATTTTGGAAAATGATATGGTGCTTCCTCAGAAAGCTAGAAATAGACATACCATTCCATCCAGCAATCCCACTCCTAGGAATATATCCTAGAGAAATAAGAGTCGTCACTCGAATAGACATATGCACACCTGTGTTCATGGCAGCATTGTTCACAATAGCAAAACGACGGAAACAACCTAGATATCCATCAACAGATGAATGGATAAACAAACTATGGTACATACACACAATGGAGTACTATGCAATGAGAAAGAACAACAATGAATCTGTAAAGCAGCTGATAACATGGATGAAATCGGAGGACATTATGCTGAGTGAAATAAGTCAATCACAAAAGGACAAATATTGTATGAGACCTCTATTGTAAAAACCCATGAAAAAGTTCACACACAAAATGTAGCAATCTTTGTTGGTTACCAGGGATGGGAGGGGTAGGGGGAAATACTAAATAGGCAATAGATAAGTGGTGTCTTGGGTGAAGTGTGAGACAGTACACAATACAGGGGAAACCAGCACAACTTGTACAAGGAATGGTCATGGAAACCCCATAGACACATCCAAACTCCCTGAGGGACTGAATTGCTGGGCGGAGGGCTGTGGGGACCATGGTCTCGGGGAACATCTAGTTCAATTGGCATAACACAGTTTATAAAGACAGTTTTCTACATTCTACCTTGGTGAGTAGTGTCTGGGGTCTTAAATGCCTGTGAGTGGCCATCTAAGATACTCCACTGGTCTCACCCCTTCAGGACCAAGGGAGAATGAAGAGAACAGGATACGAGGAAAAGATTAGTCTGAAGGACTAATGGACCACAGCTACCAAGGCCTCCACCGGACTGAGTCCAGTACAGCTAGATGGTGCCCGGCTACCACCACTCACTTCTCTAACCAAGATCACAACAGAGGGTTCTGGACAGAGCTGGAGAAGGATGTAGAGCTTAATTCTAACTCACAAAGAAAAGACCAGATTTACTGGCCTAAAGGAGACTAGAGAAATCCCGAAAGTATGGCCCCCAGACACCCTTTTAGCTCAGTGGTGAAGTCATCTCCAAGGTTCACCGTTCAGCCTGGGAGCGGACAGCCCTGTAAAACCAAATGGGACAAATGAGGTACAGTAGTCCAGTGACAAGGGCCAGAAGGCAGAGGGGGACAAGGAAGCTGGTGATAGGGAACCCAAGGTTGAGTAAGGATATTGTTGATGTGTTGTGAAATTTTTAACCATTGTCATAGGGCAACATGTGTACTAACTGTTAAATGAGAAACTATTTTGTTCTGTAAGCCTTCATCTTAAATGAGAATAGCAGCACAATTGGAAGAGCGTAGTCAATGTCACTGAACAGTGCATGTAGAAATTTTTGAAACGGTGTATTTTTGGCTATGTGTATTTTCACCAAAAAAAAGGTTGAGAAGTTAGAGGGTTGACATGTTGTGGGGTTGTTAACCAATGTCATGAAACAATGTGTACTACTGTTTCATGAGAAACTATTTGTTCTGTAAGCCTTCACCTGAGGTACAATAAAAAAAAAAAAAACTTGGAAAAAAAAGTTATGTATGGAAAGATGATTAAAAATCATTGTTTTCAATCTGGCAGTTAAAGCACTGTTACCAACATCAAGCCATAACGTTAAAAATGAAAGGATAGTATATTACAAAATTCTCAAGAAGAAATCTTTTTGTTCTGGTATGTGTCTTTTTTTTTATTCATTTGAAATACTTTACTATCAAGGGTCTATAGGAAAGGAAGAAAGAAAGGAAGAAAAAACTCATCTACACTTCAAAAGCTTTTCTAAGAAATGTGGATTATGCTTTGAGATTTCTTAGGGGTGGTGGTCCATTCACTAAATCCATAAAATGTCACAGTTCCTAGATGAACAAGAAAACAATTTATTTGGGACTTTAAATTATATTTATTAAAAAACAAAACACTTAAACATTCTGGTAAATATGCATTAAAACAAATGCCTTTATTGGATTTTAAGTTAGACTTCCACTGTGTGGCTAAACAATGATAACAACAAAAACAGAGCTATGAAACTTAGTCTCCAGGAGAAAATTCACTTAAATTCTCTGGGCTACAATTTACTCACCCATAAAACAAGGAGAGTGTCTATACATCTCTAATTGCTCTGTTCCTTACATCCTAAGATATATTATTTGTGTTTACTTTTTCTGT
Organism: Dugong dugon; assembly: GCA_030035585.1. Taxonomy (NCBI): domain Eukaryota; kingdom Metazoa; phylum Chordata; class Mammalia; order Sirenia; family Dugongidae; genus Dugong; species Dugong dugon. The sequence continues at coordinate 41,856,655 of CM057477.1, read as the reverse complement.
GATGGAGATCCTTAAATTAAACCTCTATTGTTAAGCCTGCCCCAGAAATCAGTCAGCACAGAAGTTGTCCAAACAAGGACTGCACAAAATTCACAAATATGCCACTACATTTTAATATTTGAGACAATGAAAATGAGCTGCAAATGGAGAAATAAAGATTGTTAAAAAACAACAACAAAAAACTTCCAAGCAATGAACTGAAATCTGATGATTTTCTTTTTAGAATATATAAGTATGATTTTATTTTCTGATTGCTTACCTCCGTATCATAGCTATTCTCAATGGTTTTTACTTTTATTTCAAGCTATTACTAGTGCTTGACTTTTACAACATTCTTGGCAGAGTAGTATGCTATTTCAAAATACGTGATGAATATTAGAACTTGTTTTTAAACAAATACTTTAACACAAAGTAAGATGTAGTGGCTTCAAGACATGCATAATTGAAAGCGTTTATGGTCTGAGCGACACATCTTCCATCATGTGGGCAGAGGAAGCCACTTGTGTGCTGGCGTTCAGGACCACTCTGTAGTTCTGTGCTGCTGGGACTCAGGGCTTCCCGGCTGATGTTATTTCTAGGAGAGAAGCATAAAACCAGGGCCTTCATTTGAAGGGATGGTGAAAGGGCACTAGCTGTTTCCAGAAAATCATGGATATGTTCCAGACTATTAATGTATTCTTTTTTTTGAATTTTAACTCACTTTTTATTTTCTCATAATTTAGCCATTAAACGCCTTCCTACATTGCAAAGTTTATACTTTATTTTTTTTAAGTCAAATACTGAGGATATGTAAAATAAGATAGAAGTGTAAAAGTGTTTAGGTACTCATAATAAATTAGCAATCAAATTCCCTTTGCCTTTAAGTATAATAGTTATTTTGAGATAAGAATAAAAAAATTGTTACCTGCATGCTAAGTTTATTTTTTATCTAGATCTGAAATATTAGTCAATTAATTCCATTAGTAGATAGTCAGCTTAATGGCTGAAGTTAGCAGAATAAATAGATAGCAAGTGAAAGTTGTCAAAGTATCAAAATTTTAAAAGAAAAAACTAGTTGCAAATAATACAGTGAGCTTGATTTCTGTTGTGTATATATCTATAACAATCTATTTATAAATTTTTCAAAATGTATACAGGATCCTAAAAGCCTGAGAGAAGTTTTATTTCTATATTTACATACTTACTTGTTTATATTCTTATTCTTCTTTGTTTTTTTTCAACAAAAAAATATATTATTTTTGTAATAAAATATTTTGAAAGAGTAAGAACTAGAAGTTGTATCTTTAATAGTTTGATGATTCAGTTGGACATGGAACAAAATGTAGCTACTGAGCGAAGTTATAATTTTTTTTTCTTTTACAAGTTGCGATAAAACTTATTTTGTTATTAAAATGGGCCTTTTAAGTCCAGGTGGAGCCCTGGTGGCCCAGTGGCTAAGAGCTCGGCTGCTGACCAAAAGGTCAGCAGTTTGAATCCACCAGCTGCTCCTTGGAAACCCCACTGGGCAGCTCTACTCTGTCCTATAGGGTCACTATGAGTCAGAATTGATTCAATGCCAACGGGTTTGGTTTTTTGGTTTAAGTACAGGCAGTGAAGTACCTGGAGGTACTATGGAGGTCCAGGTAACAGAGTAATTGAAAAGAAATGGTAAGAAGAAATTGAAATGTATAAGTGCTTAGAAATTAGGAGTTATGTTATAATTAAATAATAGTAAAAATACAGAATCCATACCATGTGTTTTTAACATATATAATCATTCAGTAATTCTGCTTTGTATTTGCTAATAGAAGGCAAAGTTTTATCTCCTAAAAGAGAATATAAACATATTTCTTTCAGTTTAGTTGAGTAAACAGCATTTGTGTTCAATATTCTATAAAGATGATTAAAAAACTGAAAAAAAGAGCACATCAAATTGAAAGGATCCACGTGATTTAAAAAAAATGTTTTAATGTCCCTATTTATTAAATATAAAAAATACTGGGACCATGACCATTTGTTTTGCAGTATTTAATTATTAAGTGATATGGGTTTCATAAGCCTCTCATATATAAATTTTAAGAAAATTAAATATGAAATTAATTTTTAAGAAAACAATTATGCTGTTAGGAAGCCATGTAAAATACACTATACCAAATCCAGGTTATAATATACCAAACACACACATACAAACAGAGGTCTATTCCTGAATATTTTCCTAAACTTGATTTCGTATATTTTCTTATATACATAGCAAGTACCAAAGTATTAAATTAAGAAGGAACACTAAATTATGTAATATTTAAACATTTGTCTTTCAGTCTTCTGCAAATTTCATAGTCAAAATATTCCTAAAATCTACTTCACTTTAAAACTATTATATTCCAATCCTATACGCACTGATAAAAACATCTGCGTTTAGGCATTTATTCCTCATGTCACTGAATTTAAATAGACTATTTGTCATTATTTATTGCAAGATGCGCTTATTTAACCACAGTATTATTTTAATTTATTTATGCCTTTAGTTTTAAGAGACCTAAGCCTAGAGAGAAGTCAATGAGTATTTTGCATGGCTATCCAACAAATTTATTAATTCACTGTATAATCTAATAACATGTTTTGATTAAACTGCAATCAAAATATAAAGTTACAGAAAGAACAAACAACTACAAACTAATTTTTTTTTTTAATCAAATCCATTTTTAATGTGTTTCAGTGACTTTGGGTCCTCTGTGAGGTTAACATGTTTACAGAGGGTAAAAAGTCCAATTCGCCAGTTTGAAATTACAACTGAAAATAACACTATGAAAAAGATCAGCATGGCAGCATATGCATTTATTTTGTTTTGACTCAATTTTTTTCCTAACTATTCCCTTAAGAGTGTTATTTTTGTTAACACATATTAAGAGTTCAACTTCAAAGAGCGAACCAGATGGATTCACAATTCAAAATTCAGCCGGCCCCAACTCTATGATGTCATTCTGATACAATTAGATCACTTGGAAGCTTGCTAATACTCTCTGGGACTCAGAGTCAGGGCAATTTTTGGTGAAATGTAAAGAGAATCTGAAAACTCTAGTTTTATCACACTGAAAGAGGAATAGGTTTTTGTTTTGTTTTGTTTTTTTAAGAATGCCATAATTAAATGTTTATTGCATGTTTCTTTTCCCGTCTTCTCTCCTACACACTTTCTCTTTATGATGACCTTGGTTGCAGGCTTTCCAATAAAAACTGTACTAAAGGGATGATTCTTCACTCACTATAACTGTAGAATGAATGTGACATACATCAAGGCTGACAGCCTTTTTAGTACCTTATGAATATTGACAGTATAATCTGTTGTTAGAGATTCTGAAATTCATAACAAATTCAAAAATAGTTCTTGTCAAGGGTGACAATAGCTATAGTTATTAATACCTGGCAGACATATTTTATTATAAAACAGTGGCTCCCATGGTGTTTTTTTTCCCCTATGTCCTAAAATATAAAATGGCTCTGTAATAAATACATATTGCTGAATCCTTATATCTGCATCTGCTTAACTATTTATGTATGTTTCCGTGTCATGAATGAAAACTAAATGAGTGATTCACTAAATTTTTGGCATTCTGATTAGTGAATATTGTACTATAAGAACAATACTTAAATTTCATTCTTCAGAATATGTAACATTGGAAAATGGAAAATGGCTACTTTAATACTTAGTAAAATAAACAAACAAAAAAAAACCCCGTTGCCATCGAGTTGATTCTGACTCCTAGAGACCCTATAGGACAGAGTAGAACTGCCCTGTATGGTTTCCAAGGAGCGCCTGGTGAATTCGAACTGCCATCCTTTTGGTTAACAGCTGTAGCTCTTAACCACTATGCACAGGGGTTTAATAATGGTAGGAATAATAAACTATGTATTGTTGTGTGCCATCAAGTCAATTTTGATTCATACTAGACCCTATAAGACAGAGTAGAACTGCCCTATAGGTTTTCCTAGGCTGCAATCTTTATGGGAGCCGATGGACAAGTCTTTCTCCCCTGAAGCTGCTGGGTGAACCTCCGATCTTTCAGTTAGCCCAGAGGGCTTCACCGTGCTGCCACCAGGCCTCCTTAAACTGTGTATAGAGCACAGTAAAAATTTTTAGTGAGATGGAAAACATTTTCCTGGTGTACCCGGTTTCCCTCACTAGGGCCTTAGCCATACATGGCCATACATGGAATAAGATAGTTTCTTGCAAACAACATGAAATAAAAAATAGTTACTGTGGATATTTTCCAAACGTCTTTAAGTCCCAAATATCTTAATATGATCACATATATTCTTGTTGACACTCCCTTTCCTAGAATAATAAGCTATTAGCTTTACTGTATTTACTAGCAGCCCTCCACTCAAACACTGAGGTGAGACCAACAATAGTAAAAATAATCTCAAATAAAACAGTTCTTAATAAATTTGTTTACAAAGTATCCCTTTAATTTAAAGTATGATGTGCCAGAATTTATCAATTATTGATTGATTTCAGAATGTACCAGGTCAAAAGTTACCCTTGAATATCTATAAAAAAATATCATGGTTGTCAGTGGCCCTGAGACATACTTCTCAGAAAATCCTCTTCTTTTATTTCTACCTAATTAAAAATAATGCTCCAGAAAGGCCCTGATTGGCCCTGCTTGAGTACAGGTCCTGTGATTTTCCCAGGGTCCTTTGAAACCATCATTGGCAACCCTCATTAGAAACACCGTTGGAAAAGAAGCATGAGAGCATCATTTCCCCCAAAGAGTATGATGCTAGTTACCAGGAGAAGAGTGTTTCAAAGAAAAAAAAAAAACAAGTCTACCATTAAAGATATGTTTGAAGAAAAATTCTAGCTTTTGCGTCTTTGAAGTACCATGTAATAACTGATTAGCTTATTTCAATAATATTGTTAGAGATCACCCCACACATGTACATGTGCACAAAGATATGCATGTATGTTTAAGTGGCGTGAGTGGAAGCCAAATGAGAGAGCTACTAAATTTTTATAAAATATATAAAAAATATACTTTAAATACTCACTGATGGCTGGGTGTGTTACTCAAAAATACATTTGTAAGGCCCTTTAAGTTTAGAAAGCAATTTTTCAGGTAGTCTTTCAAGTAATTATCCTTATAATCTTATGTGGTTGTAGGAAAAGTATTATTTCTATATTACAGATGAAGATGAAGAAGCACAAAGAAGTTGCATGTCTTATTTAAGGAAGGAAGTAAGGCAGCTGGAACTTAAACATAGGTCTCCTGACTCCTTGACTATGGCTATTTCTATTATACGATGCAGGTAAGGATGCAATGGGATCAAAGAAAAAAGCATCAAAATAACCATGCATTAGTTTAATTGCTTAGCAGAATTTCTTTCAAGATGAAAGTAAATGAATTTGTTCAGTTTTTTGATAACTTCTATTGTGCCTTTATTTTTTTGACAGGTATTATATTCTAAATGCTTCCCATATGTTATCCAATTTCATCTTCAAATCTCTATAAGAAATATATTACTAATATTCTACCTTTTATGGGTGAGGAAATTGAGGCCAAGAGGGTTTACATAATCTGACCAAAAACACTTTCTAAAAGGACATGAAGCAGCTTAAAATAAAAATACTCACGTCAAGTATTTTGTTTTTTTGAAACATTATAAACAGGTAATTTGCAGTTTTGATGCTAGATTTGTTTCCTGACTGTAATGTGAAGACTGCTAAGTTTTATTTATATCTAGATCTAGTCTTTGTCTCTATTTGAAAACTGCTGTTTCTTGATCCAGGAAGATGCCTTAAATAAGTGAAATAAAAATTCCAGTAGATTAAAAATTATAAAATTCATGTGTACTTGAATAACTCTGATGAAAAGATAAGATTCAAGAAGGGAGCCTCTTCCCATAATCACCGTAGTCTCTACTGCTGGGCACCATTGAAGAAAGTCTTGATATTTGCAGGTAATAAAAGAACAAGACATAAATAATAATTTGAGGAATTATAAAAATGTCAGCAGACTCCACAAAGAAAAATCCAAAGGAATAAATATAACTACTGAAAATTTAAGATGTATATGTATATATACATACATATATATGTGTGTGTTTATGTATGAGATAAGTAGGTAGATAGATACACAGACACACACACGTCTATGAAATTGTATGGAGGGTAAATGTAAAATAAACACTAATTTTGCCTTTTGGCTAAGTTTTTCTATCACCACAGAAAATGTGACAAAATTTTGGTGAATTGAAGTTGAAATGAGTGGATATTTAAAAACAGAAACAAAACTAACCTTACTGATGAATAGTCAAGCTAAAGTACAAAAAACGTTGCAGAATTGTATCGAACCAATGAGTTTCATATAACTGAATCACGAATTTTAGGAGCTAAAACTCTCAGAAACCTATTTGAAATCTTTCCTGGCTACGGCATGGAATTATTGAAATGTCATCTTTAACAACTTTAATAATTAGTTTATTTAACTCTCAACACTATTGTTTCAGAGAGGAAAAAAAAACAAAAAACCCTCCGTTTTAGAAAGTACAGGAAGAATTTTGAACACCTTTTTTTACCAAGCAGGTGTTTTGTGGGAGTGCCAGGAGTGTGCTCAGGTATTTTCTAGTTATCTGCCTGGATGAAACTACTAGTGCTCATCAGGAGCACCTTGATCATATGCACCCCTGAGTCTTCAGGACATATTTGTCCATCAATGACCCATTATGTCCAGTGAGTGCTGAGCAGTGCATTGCTTTAGGTAGATGTAGTGGCCTGGATTGGAGTAGACCTGCAACCGATGTATATTGCTACAATAACTATTTAATTGGTTGCTCTTTTATATAGTTAGTGTACACATTTTGATATGCATAATAGGTGAGGGATATAAGGTGTGTTAGAGTGAGCGGTTAGTTGATATCTTCTATAGCAGGAAAGGTCTCACTGAGAGGATGACATCTGAACAGAAAGCCTCAATAAATTGAGGGAGCTCGTCATACAGATTCCTGGGTGAAGAACATTCCAGGTAGAATATGCATTGCATGTCTGAGGAAAAAAAGGAGGCCTGTAGTGCTAGAGTTCCCGTGAGCTGGAATTAACTTGAAGGCAATGGGTTTAGTTTTGATTTTTTGGTAGTGCTGGAGCAAAAGGAAATAAGGGATGTAAGTGGGGAGATGAGGTCGAGGAGAGAGCTAGGGTCTGATTAGGTACAGCCTTGCAGACTACTGAGAACTCTTTAGTGTTTACTCTGTAAAGACTGACACAGAAGTCACAGTTATTTTATCTAAAATAAATCTTTTATCCAGGGCACATTTGAGTACCGAATAATCCTGTCACTGTCCTATAGACTTTGGCTGGTTCAGTGACCTAAATGACCTAAACATTTTTGTTATAGGTAAATGTTAAAAGCTAGCCAGGACAATTTTCTTAACTACCAAAAGGGCCCTCCCAGTGATTCATTGTGAATTATTCCTGTGCAAAAGTTAATGTGCTATTTGACGAGGCTACTACAAAACAAAAAAAATGTAATACAGGAATACAAGAAAGTATTTTTTTTCTTTCTACTTTCTCATTAAAATTACCTTATTGTCTAGTTCAGTGACAAAGATGCTCTTAAAAAGTTTTACATGCTAATGATGTTCAGACAATACAAATATTTCACTTATATGTTCATTAATTAGTGCTTTGTATTGTTGGTTTCTGTATATTATTCATAGAGACAGAATGGAAGGTGATGGGATAACAATGAAAATATGTATACAGAAAGCAATCAGGAGCAGGGAAACATCTACAAAAGAAAACATCTCTATGGAATATAATGATTTAAAAATTTTCAATGCTTTTTATACAGAAATGTTCAGCAAACACTGTTCACAACTAGAAAGTTCAGGAACATTATTTTTACCAGAATGGAGACTTTTAACAAGTTAGGTTTCCCCAACCTTCCATATAAACAACCCATGGGATGAAGTTCAACATAAGTTTGGGAGGGGATTAAGTTTCTCTCTAAGGAGTGTGAGAGGCTCCTCTCAGCAAAGTACCTGGCAAAAGAATATTCTTCAGTAAGAAGTGTAAGTTTCAACATAGTATCACATGGTCCTAAAACTATTAAATTAAAAAATATATTTTTAAAATAAACATATTTATATAGATATATATGCATCTAAACATATGCATAAAGAGGGAGAGCAACAGGCACAGACATACAGTGAGACACACACACAGAGGAAGACATATTGAAATATTTAAATAATGTGTTCATAGTAACATTTTAAAAAATAAATTCCACTCCGCGTTTGTTTGAATTTCTTAGAATAGTCGACATCCACCATTTTTATTTCTTCAACAGTGTTCATTCAACACCACACTACAGTCTGCTGGAACTACCTTCACTGAAGTCACAACTGACCTCTTTACAGCTAATGGGCATTTTTCAGTCACTGATTTTATAACCTCCTCCTCCTTAAACTCTACATTACCTTCTCAAAGTCCCTTATCTTCTTAATCCCCTTCATCAGCTCTTTATTTTCTGATCATCTCAGGATTCTGAGGATTCCTTCCTCCCTCCACTCAGAGTTTCTAATTAGTATCATTCACTCTCTTGGAATAATGCATATTCATAGACTAAAAACTCCCAGATACCTTACAGGCTAATTTCCAAGCTGTTCACTTGGTGTCCAAGGCTGGTCTGGCGCAGACATTCAGCTTCACCTCCCTTTTTTTTCGCATGGCACATTTCAGCACCACATTACATCTTTGTACAAACTAGGTTATTTCTTTCTTTCCTGCCTCACTATTTGCTTCGCATTCCCTAAACATTGGCCTGACAACTCATCCTCAAATGGCACCTCCTCTAGGGACTCTTCTTGAGAACCATAATCCCAGGTAGTTTAGAGGTCTCTTATTTGTTCCTTGTAGAATGAATGAATACATAAACACATAATTCATACATACTTCAACCATGAACTTGTTCCCTTTTTGTATTATAAGGCACTCCACATAAACTATGTGACATCTAAATAAATGCTATAACAAAACACTAAGGCACATAAAGTTGCCTAAATTAAAATATATGTATATAATCTGCACAACATAACAGCCTTATAACAAATAGACATATTGTTTTGAAATTTCATAGACCATAACACCATTGATTAATAAGTATAAAATAATTGTCTAGACTAAGTAAGCCTTCTATAATGAATATATTCTATGAAAATTGGAAAATTATTTTTGAAATCTGTAATACCATGTTCAATTATACTGGATTAAATGAGAAATGCTTTCCTAGATAACTGAAGTTAGACGGCAAGAATTGCAGAATTGATTGCGCAGTTAGAAATATTAATTCTAACTCCTTATTTCATTGATGGGAAACTGACACTCTACAAGGTTGTGACTTACTCTGACTTTACCAGAATGTAGGTATCCTGAGTATCACTGTGGGCTGTTTCCGCTCTATAATGGAAGTGGTTTCCAGACTGATTAAATGAGAATCTCTGTGCAGAGCCTTAAGCCATTCATTTTGGACAAGCATCCTTTGATAAACTGAAAAAAATGATCACAATTCTCCATCCCTCCCTATAATCACTTTATTTTGCAATGTGATTTTGCAACTACTATCAAGATGTGGAGTCTATTTACTAAACCTTGCACCTTGACTGGCTTTGTGACTTGCTTTGAGCATCAGAATATGATGGAAATGGAGTTGTGCCAGTTCCAAGCTTAAGTCTTAGGGGGCCTTTCACATAATCACACCCACTACTGGAACCCTAAAAGTTGCCATGTAAACAAGGCTGAGCTAGCCTGTGGGATGATGATGAAAGACATACAGCCTAGTTGTCCTGTCACCTCAGCCAACAAGGAACTAACAACCAAACATGAGAGTGAGGTCCTCTTAAACCAGTCACCCTCAAGCGACCCACATATGATCAGCAGAGGACCACAAATAAAAAACTCAGTCAAGCCTGGAAGTCACCCTGCTGATCGAAGCCCAAGTTGCTGACCCACAGAATCTTAAACTAAACAAACGGTTGTTGTTTTAAATCTTGCAGTGCTAGAGCTGTTTCTATTTTCTGTTGTTTTTTACATAGTTTTTTACATAGCAATGTATAATTGAAACACACCCTTAGATTATTTCTTATAAACACTAAAAGTTTAAAATTTACTGCTTTTTGTCATGCCGTCTCTCCAAAATTTATCTCTGATATATATAAAATGGAACCCAAACTTTAGGATATTAACGACTGATAACTGAATAGACTTCTAAATAAAATTGAGCAATGATACACTGAATTTTGAAAAAAGTAAAACATAAAAGCTGTTTATGCACAGACACATATTCATGAAGGTTCTATTGAAAAACAAATAGTAGCTTCATGTAAACACATAACATTGCAGTGCTGGTTTTTGCAAACTTAGTAATTTTAGCAGGAAATTCAATTTGATCTGAACCACATATCAAACTGTCAGTTCTATTCACCTAAATTAAATGTAACTTATGCTGCCTAAACAACATAATCAGAAAATTAGTTATTAAGCTTTTTTTACATGGCAACTAAAGTTTAAAATTCTTCTAAAAGCTCTCAAGGATAATATTATATCAGATGCCACCTAGGACACAATTAAAATTTTATGTACACTTAAGCTGACAGTTGTCAGAAAATGCCCTGAGAACTTTATGTACTTGTGATTCTGTGTAAGAGTAATTAATACTCATTCCCAGAAGTGTGCCTAGGGTAGAAAAGTAACCGAGGACTCCCTTTGGGTAGATTATAACTATGTCATATCTTCGATATACAATAAAACATTAGCGGTAATTAAACTTAGTTTTGTATTAGTGATAAGGCAAGGTATCATTAAAGGTCATGACTTTGCCCTTAACTATTTGGGTTATTGTTTTTATTTAATTAGAGCAGCTTAATGAGTCTTTGGTTGCAATGTGGTCTCTCAGGTGAGCCACAAGCCTTGAAAGGCCATGTCTGCAGTCTTGGCTGCTCGTTCTTACTCGAATGGAAGTAATTTACTGCATTCCACACACCAGATTAGGTTCATTACTTCTCTTGGGAAAACAGATTGGTTTGGGAGAGAAAGTTTGACTACATTCAGTTGAAGTCAATTCAATGCAACCAATGTGATGTTTTAAATATACCCTAGGGAAGAGTCCCTTCTTCCCTGTAAGTGTAAATTGTAGTCTAATCCATTCCACTACTCTTTCTACTATGCAAGACCTTGAAGAGAAGTCACAAAGTGGGGCATTCTTTCTATTTGTAGAGAGAGACTGAAGAATCCCCTCGATTTAACACAAGCCAGTGAGATTTTGAAGGGGAAGTTTTCTTGTTCTTTTCTAAAGTACCATAAGGAAGGTGGAGAAAGCTTCACTTGTTAGGAACAATGAGAAGTAGTACTCATCTATAGACAAAACACAGAACTGGGAAAATGTGCTCATGCATCTACTTGAACCAGAGAAGCTTATCAAAGATCTCCTGACCCGTACAATTATAGGACTACCTTGAATATGCAGGTAGTCCCTGACTTACAACATATTCTAGTTAAGACATTGTAAGTCGGGGACCACCTGTATATTCAAGCAAGGTTGTAACCACACTTACAATCATCCCTTTTTTTTTTCTCTGATACAACTTATCATTAGTAATATGTACTACATAAAATGTTGCAGTGCATAATCTGCTGATGCTATCGTTCTCAGATGTAAATGTTTCCAACCCTCATAGACAAAATAAAGGTCAGATTTATAAAGATGCTGATAATAAAAGGCAATAATAATGGAAACTAAAAAAAGAAAATATGAGGTATTTGACTTACGTCAGAACTGACTTATGACGGAGTAGTTGTGGGAACGGAACCCTGTCGTAAATCAGGGACTACCCGTAAGTTTCCTACTAATTTTTAATTCCACTATCCATCTGACAGTTTGTAGTTCTGTGGTAGCTTGCATGCTGCTGTGATGCTGGAAGCTGTGCGACTGGTATTTCAAATACCAACAGGGTCTCCCACAGTAGACAGGTTTTAGTGGGGCTTCTAGACTAAGACAAACTAGGAGGAAAGGCCTAGTGAGCCACTTCTGAAAATCGGCCAAAGAAAATGTTATAGATCTCAACAGAATATTGTCTGATTGCCTTGCTTTGGACACATCATCAGGAGGAATCAATCACAAGAGGAGGACATTATGTTTGGTGTAGCAGAGGGCCAGCAAGGCTGACAGAGACCCTCAGAGAGATGAACTGGCACATTAGCTGCAACAATCAACTCTAACATGCTGGCAACTGTGAGGATGATACAGGACTAAGGATTCTTTTGTTCTGTTGTACATAAGTTCAACATGATGCAAATCAAGGGCAGCTATCTATGTATTAATGTATCTATGTACTATGTATTGATGTATCTATCTGTCTACCTGCCTGCCTACCTACTTATCTATTTTTTAATTCCTGCAATGTTTATGTTTATTTAAGTCTTGTTCATACAGACAAAGTAAAGTGATTTAAAAACAAGTGCTGAGAAACCTCCTGTAGGAAATAAGATATAAGACCTAAAGTCTTTACATGCAGTGGTGTGAAAGCTTTTGGTGGGTTTAGATTAATAATCATCTTCAATGTAAATTATACAATTTATACCTTCTTCATATACGGCACTGTGTGAAGTATCCCACCTTAGTATTCCACTGATGACATCAGTCTATAAAATTAAATTAGGCCTGACCAGCAGTTTTCACAAATGAAGGGTGAGTCACATATTCATGGCGATAAAAGAAATTTGCAATATTTATCATTTTCCGATTAATGTGTATATGTGGAAAATAATACATTAGAAAATGTAACCTTTAATTTAGGAGAAATATATGCAAAGATAATTATAATTAAGTGTCTACATGATATCTTGTTTTCTGATCAATTTATATGTTTTCCTTTTACGTTCCATTTCTACACACTCATTACCATAATGGTGTTTTTGAGGGAAGGGAATTAAATAATTTAAAATCAATTGCACATTAAACCATGAAAGCCACGGACACATTATTCTTTTAGATCTCTTTTTACTAGAAAGTAGAAAGAAATAATCAGTAGTGTATATAATTTGCACCTCAAATTTTGTCAAAGGAGTATGTGAGTAAAATGATTATGTCATACAAAGTTTAATCTGGTCAGGCAGTGGAATTCTTAGTTGAGAAAATGAATATTTGCTCCACAAACTCATTAGCCACGCAGTCAGTTAGTTAAAGAAGGAAAAGAGAAAAGAGAACTAAATTTATAAAAGAAGACATTTTTTAAAATCTTTTTTTTCTCAAACAACATGGGGTATGAGCAAATAAGAAAAATAAAATACAGAAATGAAAAATAGTATTGCCATGAAAACCACAGGGCAAACATCATCAAGATCCAAATTACCCTTGAATGAGACTCTGTGTGGCACACTGAGAATGACATAGAAAGGGGAAACAGTGGACTCCTATCCTCCATTGCACCCTAGCCTCATGCTCATATCTGGTGAGGCAGTACACACACTCTGAACTGCTCTTCACTCTTTAGCAGTTCGATACACTTACTTTCACTATTCAAATGCCTTGATTTCATTGTTCAGGAGAGAACTAGAAATGTATGACTACTGAACAATCTTCCTCCTTTTTATATACATATATGCTTTATATTTCTGATGTATAGGGTTTAGGCTACCTTATTTTTAATAGCAGCAAGCTCCCTTGACAACATAAACTGGATCTCTCTATATTACTACTGGAGCCCCGGTGGTACAGTGGTTAAGAGCTATGGCTACTAACCAAAAGGTTGGCGGTTTGAATCTATCAGCCACAACTTGGAAACCCTGTGCGGCAGTTCTACTCTGTCCTATAGGGTCGCTGTGAGTTGGAATCAACTCGATGACAATGGGTTTTGGGGTTTATATTACTGTTGGAGTCTTGGTGGTGCCGTGGTTAAGAGATCAGCTGCTAACTGAAAGGTTGGTAGTTCAAATCCATCAGCTGCTCCTTGGAAACCCTATGGGGCAGTTCTACTCAGTACTGTAGGGTCATTATGAACAGGAATTGACTCAATGGCAATGGGCTTAGTTTGTTTTTTTTATATTACTACTATTCCTTTGTTTATTACAATTTCTAGATCCAGCATTCAATCACCAGGAAAACCTTAATATTGGACACGCATCTGGTTCACTAATAGGGTGATAATTCACGCTTATAATAATGGTGACTAAGGGGCATGCCATACTCTAACATATGATTATAAACTTATCAAACATATTCAATTAACTTCAGTAAAGATGATTTTACACATACATACACACAAAGGTCACATACACATATGCGTATATATCAAAGGACAATTTTTTTTTTTAACTTAGGCGGATCTAATATTCCTGAAGGAATGCTGGTGGTGAAGTGGTTAAAGAGCTCAGCTGCCAACCAAAAGGCCAGTGGTTCAAACCTGCCAGCTGCTCCACTGGAGAAAGATGTGGCAGTTTGCTTCTGTAAAGACCATAGCCTCGTCTGTCCTATAGGGTTGCTATGGGTCAGAATCAACTGGACAGCAGTGGGTTTTAATATTCCTGATGAATTTGAATAACAGATAATTTAGTTTAAATACAGATTGGCTATACACACAGATAGCTTTATTCAAGCCAAACTGGATGCCGTTTAAATTGTTTATAACCCCAAGATTGTATGATTACATTGAACAGTAAGAAAGTATAAATTATACTTAATTTTCTTTACTTGATTTGTATGATGATTCTCATTAAGCTTATTTTATTGTCACTTAGAACCATAGCAAACAGACCAGTGATTATTTTCACTGAGATATCCTAAGAATTATTTTTTCATAAGTGAACCAGACTGGAACGTTCTGATATTGACTAACATATTCCTAGGTTTACATTCTCTTCGTCAAAAAGGTCCAAAATAAAAACATATCAAATTAGTTGGTAAAACGTTTAAAGAAAGGTAGAAATACCAGGTCTGTTTTAATTAGATGGAGGTGTATCAGTTTTGTTTCTGTATCTGATAAAATTAGGCTTTTACAATTTTACTAATTATGCAGATTTATCATCCTATAATTATTTCAGCCTTTAACCCTGTTACATATAACACAACTTTATAGAAATAAAATTCAATTGATAACTTTTAAACTACTAACTTCTTATTTGCTATGTAAACATAAACATAGAAAATTGCTAAAAAAAAAAAAAAGAAAAGAGAAAAAGATTCCACTCTTTAGATCATGCTATGGCTTCTATGGAGTCCCTAGGTGGTACAAACAGTTAACAAGCTTGGCTGCTAACTGAAAGGTTGGAGCTTCGTGTTCACCCAGAGGCACCTTGGAAGAAAGTCCTGGCAATCAACTTCTGAAACATCAGTCATTGAAAACTCTATGGAGCACAGTTCTATTCCAACATAGGCTCATCATAAGTTGAAACAGACTTTACAGTAACTGGCTTGTATATTCTATGTGGGGCTCTGTAGAGTCAAGAGGGCCTTAGGATCTTGAATTCCTAATTTGAGGGGATTATATTCCTTAGTGGAAAAACAAAAGCAATATGCTTAAATTCTACATTTGATAATTGACTTTTTTTTTCTTTTTTGTTCAAATGAACAGACTACACAAGGCTATCGTTGGGAGACTAAGGTTAATTAAACTGACTTTTTATTTAAACATTACCATACTCTTCCGATGAATAATGCAACAGATTTTCTTATGGGCACAAAGGTGACTGTATTCCACATTGCTTCCAGTATTGTTAGGAACTTCCCCATATCCTGCCGGTATTTGTTTTGGGATGCAGGTTTTCCCCTTAACCTTGATAAAAGTTGCCCATGCATATCTTTCCACTGATTTCACCCAAGAGGAAAATTCTGTGTTTGTCCATGGAAGCAGCAATCAAGAAATGAAATGATGTATTACACTGGACAATTGATGCAAAAGATCTCTGTAAAGTGTTAAAAAGCAAAGATGTCACTTTGAGGACTAAGGCACGCCTGACCCAACCATGGTATTTTCAATCGCCTCATATGCACGTGAAAGCTGGACAATGAATAAGGAAGACCAAAGAAGAATTGATGCCTTTGAATTATGGTGTTGGCAAAGAATACTGAATATACCATGGACTACCAAAAGAACAAACAAATTTGTCTTGGAAGAAGTACAATCAGAATGCTCCTTAGCAGTGAGGATGGCAAGACTTCATCTTGCTTACTTTGGACATATTATCAAGAGGGACCAATCACTGAAGAAAGATATCATGCTTGGTAAAGTAGAGGGTAAGTGAAAAAGAGAAAGCCCCTCAACGAGATGGACTGACACCAGCGGCTGCAACAATGGGCTCAAACATAGCAACCATTGTAAGGATGGTACAGGACTGGGACAGCGTTTCGTTCTGTTGTACACAGGGTAGTTGCAAGTCAGAACAAAGTCGATGGCACTTAACAACAACAGCAACATATTACTGTTTACGTTTACTTATTTGTGAAAGAAAACGTTACTTAAGGGTATTGTAATTTAAAAACAGTTTTAGTTTGTTTTTCTGTTTATCCATCCCTATTGAGCAAGATTATAAAGAATGTAACTAAACAGATAACTTGTACACCAATATTCAGTGCCGCAGTATTCACAATAACCAAAAAGTGGAAATAGTGTAAATGTCCATCAACAGATGAATGGATAAACAAAATGTGGTACATATATACAATGGAATATTACTCAGTCATAAAGAGAAACGAAGTCCTAATACATGACGCAACATGAATGGACCTTGAAAATGTACTGAATCAAGTGAGTTGGTAACAAAAGGCCAAATACTGTATTATCCCACTTACATTAAATATCTAGAATAGTTAAGCGTATAAAGGTTAAACTTTATTAGTGTTTACCAGGGGTGGCGAAGAGGGAAGGAGAAAGTAGGATTCAATGTGCAGGGGACACTGAGCTTCTATTGTAGGTGATGGTATAATTTGAGATTGGATAAGGGTGACGGTTGAACAACACGATGAACATAATTAATGTCACTAAACCGCACATATGAAAACTGTTGAAATGTCAAATGTTTTGTTATATATGTATTTACTACAACAGCAACAAAAAAAGAAATATCCCAACTAGTCAAATGCATATGTCAATATATAAATTAACTCATGAAACTACTTAAATAATATTTAACTACAAATGGATGACTTTAAGAACACTATAATTTCCAGGAAGATTTATGGGATGTGTGCATGCATGTGTGCTCATTTTTCATATTTGTTTCACTATCTCAGTGTTGAGAAGAAAGATTACATTCTCTTTATTGTGTAATGAGATGTGGTATCCATAAAGTTAACAGTAATGTCTTTTGAAATAGACACTTTTAACTTTGCAATATTTGGGCCTTATAATTCAACTCATCAGTTTATGTTTTAAAGGTCTATCCTTGCAAAAATTATAAATGCTAGATTCTTCTTTTTTATTTTAATCATTTTCTATGATTCATGAAACACTTGACCCTGAATTAAATTTCTATTTGTTGTGGTCATAAAAACTATAGAGACAGACACTTTAAATGGCCTGTATCTGAGCAAACTAAATTTTAATTTTCACGGAAAAACTTTATCCAGTTTTTTAAAGAGGACTAGAAATATTACTCTTGACACTGACAGGTTCACCTTTTCATAGGTTCACTATTCTAAAGTAACCAAAAGTTCAAAAGAATCTTGAGAGTTTAATTAATTTGATCAACAATGCATCGATATATTCTTCCCATTAAAAAAAGTAGGATTATAAATCAGGAATAAATTTTAAAAGTTGACTTGGGTGCTTAATTCAAAGAAAATGAAAACACCACCATAACTGAGAAAAGAAGTCAACTCTTCTCGTCAAATTGGAATTAGTCTTATTCTATTTTTAAGACAGTCTTTTCCTCGGACATATATTTTTCCATATAGCTTTGAGCATTTTTGTTTATAATACATATCGATGAGAACTAGATGGGATAGAATGAGTTGTATTAATTAATATTGGGATATTTTCCACTTATAAATGAAGCTTTCTTATGGCCTACATGAAAAGCAAAAACATATTCAGAATTATTTTAATATTTGTAGATGCATTTTTTTAAAGCCTTTGATTACCAATATATGCCTTCTCATTATATTATTTCAGACAATTTTTTCTTTTTGGTTTAGAATGAGGATGAAAATAAGTACTAAGTAGAATGCAAAATATTACCTGGGGGGGGGGGGGAAACCCGAGTGTTTGTTTTTGTTTTGTTTTTAAGCAGGGAGGATTTATATAAATGCAAATTAAAATAGAAGAGAGGTGTAAATTTTAGATATAGCAAACATTTTTATGGTGTTTTTAATATACTAAGTGCTGGTGGTGCACTGCTTAAGAGCCACGGCTGCTAACCAAAAGGTCAGCAGTTCCAGTCCACCTGCTGCTCCTTGGAAACCCTATGGGGAAGTTCTACTCTGTCCTATAGTGTCACTATGAGTCGGAATCAACTCAACGACAATGGATTTTTTAAGTGCTTTATAAATATTGGTTTATTTAATTCTTATAATACTGAGTCTATTACTAACCCTATTTTATAAGTGAAAAAAAGGCACTTAGGGGTTCTCATACTTGCCCAAGGCAACACAATGGATAGTTGATAGAGGTAGGCTTTGGAACCAGATATTGTGACTCTAGAGATGGTCATCTTTCCTCTGTTATCACTCTGATAATTCTAGCTTTCAATCTTCTTATGTTAGCTTTTTTTTTCAGACTTCCAGATTTACCTTAATCAACAGTAGTGAAAAGACAAATTCTTATAAAGTGTATTAAATTTATAACACTCTTCTATTATTTGGTTAATATTCTATTTCTCATTCCTACTGTTGTGTGTTTTCTCACTTTCTTATTGATTGATCAAAGAAAATAATAGATGAATCTGTGAAAATGGCACTTAGATTCTACTTTTTTTCTTGAGATTCTTAAGAAAACCTATCTTTCGGTAACTAATTGAAAGAAAAAACAAATTTTCATTAAAACTCGCCTTCTGTACTTAGCAAAAAGCAACAGAAAAAAAACAAGTCTATAATTCAAATTTTTTTCTTTTTTCTTTTGCATAGGACACAGGGATAAATAAACAGAGAAAACATTAACTCTTTAATTTTGATTTAATGATATAACTAATCTATGATATTAACTGCTTGCTGTTTGAATTGTTTTGTGTTCGTATTTTATAATATTTATTGAATCATTTAAGGGATAAATTCATATTCCTTGCCTGAGTAATAGAATATCATGTGAAGTTTATAAGACTCTTATAAAGAGAATCTCACATAGCCTTGCTAATTGTATGTCAAAAATTATACGAATACTTCCTAGATGTTCTCATAAACAAAAGGGATGCAAATACTTCTGTTTTTCCTTCAACATCTCTTTCTCGCTTGTTCCATAGAAATATACATTTTGGCTGAGCACATGGCCACTGCAATGTATTTTCCAGCTTGCCTTGGAGCTAAATACCGGGCAATGGATTGTAAACAGAAGCATTTATGGGATATTCTTGGCCTCTTCTTCATTCTGCTGCCTGGATTTTGGAGCTACCATTTTGAACCTTAAATTCCAGGCAATAATACATGGTGATGTGTCAAGTTAAAAAAAGCCTATGTCCCTGATAGCACAAAGCCCCAGAGCAGCACTGAATTTTTATCTGAGAGAAAAATAAACTTTTACCTTGTTTAAGCCACATGCTGTTTTTGGTTTTCTGTCACTTGAAACCGAACCTCATCTAACTAATACAGGACTGTTAGAGGGAAGAGGGATGATGCTGACTAAGTAGCCTGGCATTTTTATCAAAGAACAGTCATTTTTTTTACCTTTTAAGTGATTCACAAACTCACTAGAGAGACATTGTGTACTGAATGTTTACAACATTACAAATGATACTCGAGACTAACATCCCTGATTTCTCTACTACAGCTTGTTTGATTAGCCTCTTGACATTACTATCAATTGAGGGAAAGCAAAAGTAATTCATGACATTTTCAGAAACGTGGCTAATCTCCTCTCACAAGTTTGTCAGCTGGGGTTTCAAACTCACTCAGGGTGAGTGCAGTTATTTATTTATTTTTTTGGAATTTCTTATTTTCTAAGGGAAGCAGAGCTTTGCTAAGTAACAAATTCATCCTTTACGTTGGTCGTGAGTGTCTTTCCCTTGAAGTGACATGTAACCTCCCTAAAATGACCTTGGAACTCAGATCCCAAAGGACGGTATCCAATTTCAGCTCTCTCTGCCAAAGCAAGGCATCAATGGTTATTTTTTACAGCTACAGACTTGAAGTACAATGCATCTCACTGGAGAAGAGATAGAGACTGATTCATAGCACTGCTCACCAGGCGAGGAAAGGGCACCTGGGATCATGAGCCCTTGGGCTGTTCCTTGGCTTTCTTTCCCCCTAGCAACCTACGAGAAAACTTGGAGCAGGAAGGGACAAGGAAGGAATGGAGTTCTAGAACTCACGTCTAATGTAAAGCACAGTCATTGTGACAGCTAATCAATTTTTTAAAAAATTCTCCATCCACTCTCTGTCTAATGCATAGTGCAAACAAATATTGATGTCCTAGTGATTTTGAAGGATGAAGCTCTTTAGAATAGCTTGGTTCTCAAATAGAAAAAAAGTGTGGCTAATTTAAAGTCCAAGACTATGATTCACTATTGGTGTACATTTTTAGATTGTAAATTTTTCATTTTCTGCATCGCAAACAGAGTGGAACAACTGTCCACGTCAAAAGGGGTGGAAAAACATATTTCATACAACATGATAGCAATTGCAGGGGCCACATAAACTAGATATGTTTAATTCTGTTTTATGAATGAAGAAAGGAAGAAAGGAACATTATGTAAAGATTTTATTCTCATGAGAGCACTGTCTGATTTTTCCATCTATTACCTATACATAGAATATTAACTGAATGTTAAATGTAAAATGAACCCAATTGTGCTCAGGCTAAAAACAAAGAATATTAATGCTGATTGTCTTAAAATTGTCAGTCCCTTGATGTTCTACCTTCAGTCCACCAAAGATAAACCCACTGGTACCTTGCTTATCATAGCTGTTTAGCCCTACCCACTTTCCACCCCAGCCTAGATTTGAGGCTGTTCCTTATCCCACTCTTTCTCTGCCCTTAACACCTCTTAGCATTGCAGTAAGGTTCAGTATTAGCCATATCATCCCAGATGTCTGATCTTGGGTGATGCTTTCTGATGTTGACTGTTGGATTCTAAACTATGCCCCTGTCCCATACTACAAAGCAGTGGTGTCTAGTTCTGTGAAGAGTTTTAACAGCATTTGTTCCTCTGAACTATTTTCCAGTTATTTTCTAGACTCAGAATTTGCTTGCCTGAGTATTTATCCTTCAATTCTCTATTTCTAAGCCACCACTTCATTTGATCACATTGAAGCTCCACTTTGAACTCTAGGTACAAATGCACCTAGGTACAGAACAAATCTTAGAAGATGCTATTCCCTCTCAGGTGTCAGCTATAACTCCTGATCTATTCACTGAGTCCATGCCAGGCCCCAACTCCCCTTGTGTTGTTAGGATATTCAGTTTTACCTTCAGTTCAGTTCTACAGACATATGTTGAGAACCTGCTGTGTGCCAGATATTTTTCCGTGTACTGGATATACAGAAATGAGTAAGTTATTGATTGAATCTTTGGGGAAAAATCATACTCATGAAATTCAACATAATAGTTCAATATATTGATGACTGGTCTAGAGGTTTACTAAGTTACAATAGTTAAAACAAGAAAGATGAGAACGCATAGCAGTCAAGAAGGATATGCAGTTCCAAAACAAAACCACTGAACTAATTAAGAAGAAGGCTGAAGGAGAAACCAACATAATAGCAAACTCTAGCTTGTGCGTCCTTATATCCCTGATGCTAGCGTGTGGCCAGCATCTCACCGAAATGCACTAGATATTTGTTGAATGGATTACTGACTGAACCGATGAATGATTAAATTAAAATGTTGGATAAGTTAAGCACATTAATATGAAATTCTCACTGGTGCAGATCTGTGATTTGAATATATATGCCATACATACTAAACTGAAGCATGTAAAGCTGATTTATAAAGTGACTTTATTAACTACTTCAACAGGGCAAACATTGCCAGGTAGAGGATATTTCTGTGGAACTTGAAGAGAGTTGTTTGTGTTGAGATGCTATGCATAGAAAAAAATATCTGACTCTCAATAGAAATATGATTTGGGCAAATGCCAGATACTTATACAAATATTTCTATGTTCAAATGTTTGGAAATTTATGAAAGGCAGAATTCTTACCTTGTAGGTGGGAGATCCAGGTTCAATTCTTGGCCAATTTAACTCACGCTTAACTTCGACTTGTCTGTCTGTAGTGGCTTGTTTGCAGCTTTGATGCTGAAAGTTTTCAGTAGAGCTTCCAGACTAAGATGGACTAGGAAAAAGGCCTGGCTATGTTCTTCCAAAAATCAGCCCATAAAAGCCCTATGGATCACAATAGTTCAATCTGTTACTGATCTTGTGGCTGGCGGAGGACCAGGCAATGTTTCTTTCCATTGTGCGTGGGGTCACCATGAGCTGGGATAGGCTGGATAGCAGCTAACAACAGCACCACCAAGAGGTATCCCTTGTCAATGTCAATTTTCTCTTGTATATAAAATATACACGTATTATGTGGAAAATTTATTTTCTTTGCAATTTGAGGACTTCCTCATTTTTATACATTTTAGAACCATTTAATGGGAAACAGAAAGGGCCATTATAACCATGTAAATCCGGATGAACTATTTAATCTCAGTTTTCTAAAGTAATTTTATATACTATGAGTAATTACTGATAGCTGCCATGTTTATTCCATTTCATTCACTAGACTTTAAATGGCTTCTGTGGGAGTTGCAGAACATTCTCTCTTTTAAATGCTCAAATAGTCTTTAGTTCTAAATTGCTTCTTATATCAAAGCTCCTGAGATGCATAAGCTATGTCAAAAGGACATTTCAAGGAAAGAAATTGTTAGTCCAAGACAGACTGGGGAGAACACAATATTGTTTATAACACTGTCTTCTGTATTTTAGGACCTTAAAAACCCTTCCACAGAAGCTCAGCCAATTGCTAATCGATAGTACTTATTTTTTTCTAACACCTAAAAAGTACTATTTAACCTCTAAGAGTAAGTTTTTAAAAAGTCACACACTTATTTTTCCAGACATTAAGTGTTTAGCTGTAACTCGAATTTTCATATTTGTAATGCATTCTCTGTTGCAACTTTAGGATCATTTCGGCACTCAAAGGTGAAATAAAATTTTTTTCCGGGAAGATAGTTCTAAAAATCATAACTTTTCTGAAGAATTAAGGCAATAAAATATTTCTTATCTGCCTCAAAATTCTATATAATAAGGACATATACATAGTATGTCTCTCTATATAGATATATTACAAATTTTTCTGAGTTCAAATAAACATTCAATTAAAATGCTTGTAGTTTATAATTTAAAAAAGGCTCATAAATAAATACAAGTTGAGCTATTTTTGTTTACTTCCAGATAAATTGCTTAGGGGTAGGCTTTTACTGATGTGTAAATAGCTGTCTTTAAGTGTACTCTAACTCACGGTGACCTTATATACAATAGAACGAAATGCTGTTCAGTCCTACGTCACCCTCATTATCACCGCTATGTTCAAGTCCATCCATGTAGCTATTGTGCCGTTGTCTCTCTGAGGTCTCTCTTGGTCTTGTTGGCCGTCTGCTTCACCAAACTGGATGTCCTCCTCTAGTGACTGATCCCTCCAGATGGCCTGTCCAAAACAACTGAATTGGATAATGTTCTGTTGTGATCCATAAGGTTTTCTTTGGCTAATTTTTGGAAATAGATTGCCAGAATTTTCTTCCTAGTCCATCTTAACCTGGAAGCTCTGTTGATACCTGTTCAGCGTTACAGCAACAGGCGAGTATCCACTGACGGATGGTGGCTGTGCACGAGGTGCATTGACCTCCTGCATGAAAAGCAAGAATTCTGCCACTGAACCACCAATGGCCTCAGCTTGAGAATAAAATTGTGATACATTATTTCTGAAAGCTTTGCAGTGGATTTTCATGTGATATATCAATG
This sequence comes from Dugong dugon, assembly GCA_030035585.1. Classification (NCBI taxonomy): domain Eukaryota; kingdom Metazoa; phylum Chordata; class Mammalia; order Sirenia; family Dugongidae; genus Dugong; species Dugong dugon. Next base: position 41,832,537 of record CM057477.1, on the reverse strand, counting down.
TAGGTGAAGACATTATAATTTCTATACGTGAATTAATCTAAGGATAATTATCCAGGGTAGGCTAGGTTATGATGTGATAACAAATTAACCCTGAAATTCTGTTGGTTTAACCAATAAAAGTTTCTTTTTCTTTTTTTCTCTTATTATTTTTACATGACTGTCTAAATCGACTCAATGGCAACAGGTTTGGTTTTTGGTTTTTGTATCCTAGCTAAACGTTTCTTCACAAAGTCACTCAGAGACCAAACCAACAGAGGTTGTTCCATCTGGTCACCTCATCTGGAAAAGAGACTGACTTGGCCATGGGCGTTTCATTAGCCTGAAAATGATGCATCACATTCCATTGGTCAGAACTAGTTACATGACCCTGTCTAACTGCAAACCAGTTGGGAAATATAGGGGAGCAAATGGAATATTAAGGAGTGCTGGTGGTGCCATGCTTAAAGCTATCGACTGCTAACTGAAAGGTCAGGGGTTCGAAACCACCAGTAGCTCCACAGGAGAAAGATATGGCAGCCTGCTTCCATAGAGATTTACAGCCTCAGAAGCCCTATGGGGTCTCTGTGAGTCAAAATCGACTCAATGGCAGTGGGTTTTAAAATGGAATATTATTAGTGAGGATTGCTCTCTCTGTCATGATAACTGATGGTTTACATGTTATAAATGGTATGGCAATATTCTGACCAAGTTGCACTAGAAATTTTTTCTGTGATGCTTGTCTTGAGGGCATAATTTAATCATGAAAATTCAGATTAAATCTGGTAATAAATGTCTAAATTTTGGTTTTAATTGTCTTAGTTAAGTCTCCACTGTGGCAAACACGCCAACTACAGCTGTTTGATAGAAAAAATTTATCTGCAATGTTTCTCTGAGACAGAAATGTGTTATTTCATAGCAAAAAGGGCAACCATGAAATAGGCAGGACAAATGCATGAACCTAAGTATGTGACAGGTAAAACTGGATTGGCAGCTATGTTTTGTTATTTAAAATCAATACTTAAGAGCCTTTCCTTCTTCACAGAGATAAAGGAGTTATCAGAGCTAATGGTTGATGTGAGTGCTTAGCACTGTTTTAACAGATTACAGGTCGATTTTAATTTTGCTTTACAAATTACAAAGGAGGCCATCAATAAGATTATGGACAAGAGACACCTGCAGTCCTGCTGAGGAAGTAGTCTACCCTTTCAAGTTCAAATAGATCAGAGAAGAATGTAAGGGGGAAATACCTGCCAGCAGACATGGAAAAGCAGTGTATTTTTTGTTTGTTGCATAAACCATGAAAAATCTAACTGACATAATTACACTGTAATCGAAGCTAACAATTATATATCAGAAAGTTTTGGTCAAAAGTTTAGAAGAATCTCCTTATTTAATCCAGAAAGGTGACATCGAAAAATTTTTAAAAACACGAAATCATCACTAAAAAAACAATATATTCACAGAATTTTAAAATGTAATACTAGGTATAGTCTATTTTTCACATTTACGTTTTAGGACTATTCTTCTTAAGGATATCCCTTTCAGAGGAAATTAGAAAACTTCAGAGAACTGTGCTAAGCACATGCTTCTCATCTGCCCATAAATATACAAATCACCATGTACATGATTACACAATTATTTACATTGTTTTTACCTTTCTGTACTAGGAACCTTCATTTCCCCCTGTACTAGTTAGCTGTAATAGAATTCTATAAATGTAGTAAGCATTCTTTAAAAAGGAAGGAAATCTAAAGTAAAAACATGCAGTCTATTATAATATGAAAAATGTCTGATTACATTTATACAGTCCATTTAGACTTACTTAAAGTTAAGGGAATGAACAATATCTCAAGAAGATGTGCTAAGAAAACAGCTGTCTTTTATAAAATGTACACAGAATACACATTCAGGCTATGACAGAATTGTGTACAAAGATCAACACCAGGAGTATGATCAAATTATGAACAAAGAACAAAAGTAACAATTATGAGCCAGCCATGCCACTCATTATTTTTCACTTTTATTATTAAATTGCAACATTATTATATGAAGGAAAAACCAATTAAGGCAAAAGATTCTGCTTTGGAAAAGAATTTTACATAATATTACACGAATTTGTACTTAAAAAAAAGTCTTTTATGATATGAAACTTTTTAGCATAGTCAAAAAAGAGGCCAAAGTTTCTGTCCTATAGCTGCCCTGTGAAGGGGTGGAGTGGTGGCAAGATGACCCTCCACCCCTGTTTCTGCTTTTCTGAAGTCATTTCAGAGGGCTTTTTGGTGAGATTCCATTCTCTGCAAAGTGCACAAAAAGATATTTCACAAGGGGAGAGTTAAAGAGTTGCTGAGAAAGAAAATATCCCCAAAAGCCCTCTTTGGCACAGGCAGAAATAGGAAAAAAAAAAGCCCACCTTTCTTCCTTCCTTGAAACTTTCATAAAGTGCGCTAGTACACAGACAGTTCCTCTGGAGCAACTGCCAAAGTCAGTGCCTCAAGTAGGGAGGGGAGGCTCTAACGGTAAAAGAAGTCAGTGATGCAACATACGGGCTTAGTCTGGAAAATGCTGGATTCCCTTCAGACCACTATGGATTCAGTCATCCAGAAGCTAAAATTTGGTTCTCAAGACTCCTTGGGGCAAAGGTTCAAATGGTTTATACTATAAGTTGTGCCTAAGATTGTCTTTAGTTGTAATTAAGGGAACTAAAATTCTGTAAACCAAATAGAAGACTTTGTCAATGAAGAGAGACATAATTACCTTCAGTAGTTGAGAGTTCTTAATTTGTACTTCAGTGAGAGACCTGACAAGCACAGAGTTTTGAGGACTTGAGAAGTGGGGTCAGAAGGAATCATTAAAAGGCTAGGAGTGGAAACTTCCCAGTTAATTTCTCTAATGCAGTGAACTTGAAGCATATTGTTTCCTTTAGCAAAAAATAGTGATTTACTGTTGATCACAATCAGCAGAGGGTTGTCAGGACACTAAAGAATAAAACATCGAACTTTCAATTTGTTAACTTATAGCCTCTTAAAAGTATTAATAAAGGATCCCTGGTGATGCAATGTTTAAGCGCTCAGCTACTAACCTAAAAGTCAGAAGTTCAAACCCACCAGCCACTCTGTGGGAGAAAGTTGTGGCAGTCTGTTTCCATAAAGATTCACAGCCTTGGAAACTCTTTGGGACAGTCCTAGAGGGTGACTGTGAGTTGGAACAAACTTTACAAAAGCCAACAACAACAACTAAAGTATGCATATGTTTACTCTCCTGGTACCTAATAATCTTGGTGATCAGAAAAACAAGATGGGCAAGGGGATAACATATATAAAGTCTTGAAGGAAGAAAACTGCCAGCCAAGAATTACATATCCAGCAAAACTCTCTCTCAAGTAAGATGCGATATTAGGGCATTTCCAAATAAACAGAAGGTTAAGGAATTTGCAAAAACCAAATCAAAATTACAAGAAATGCTAAAGGGAGTCCTCCGGTTAGAAAATTACTAACATCAGAAAACAACCCAAGACTAGAACAAAGGACAGAGAAACCAGATATCAACCCAGATAAAGAAGTCACAAACGGAAATCAAAGCTAAAACACTGAAAATAGGGAAACAGATGTCAATATGTAAAAGATGACAACATTAAAACAAAAAAGAGGTACTTAAAAAATGTAGACATAGATTTTTCATATGGAGAGGAAGTCAAGGCGATATGAAGAAATAAGAGACTGGTTTGAACTTAGAAAAATAGGGGTAAATATTAAGGTAACCACAAAGGAAACTAACAATCCTACAAGTCAAAATAAAAAAAAAAAAAACTAGAAGAATATAAAGACTCAGCAAACACAAAATCAACAACAATGAAAAAGATGAAAAGAAAATACATAAAGAAAAACAACTCAGCACATAAAATTAAGTGGAACAAAGAAAACTGTGAACAACACACAAAAAGAGACATCAAAATGGCAGCACTAAACTCATACCTATCAATAATCATGCTGAATGTAAATGGACTAAATCTACCAATAAAGAGACAGAGTGGCAGATTGGATTTAAAAAACATGATCCATCTATATGCTGCCTACGAGAGACACATCTTAGACTTAAAGACACAAACTAAAACTCAAAGGATGGAAAAAAAAATATCAAGCAAACAACACTCAAAAAACAGCAGGAGCGGCAATATTAATCTCTGACAAAATAGACTTTAAAGTAAAATCCACCACAAAGGATGAGGAAGGGAACTATATAATGATTAAAGGGTCAATACACCAGGAGGACATAACTATAATAAATATTTATGCATCCAACGACGGGGCTCCAAAATACATAAAACAAACTAACAGCACTGAAAAGAGAGAGAGCTTCACAATAGTAGTAGGAGACTTCAACACACCACTTTCAGTGAAGGACAGAACATCCAGAAAGAAGCTCTACAAAGACACGGAAGAGCTAAATGCTACAATCAGCCAACTTGATCTCATAGACATATAGCGAACACTTCTCCCAATAGCAGCCAAGAATACTTTCTTTTCCAACGCACACGGAACATTCTCCAGAATAGACCACATATTAGGCCATAAAGAAACCCTTAACAAAATCCAAAGCATAAAAATACAGCAAAGCACCTTTCTTGACCATAAAGCCATAAAAGTAGAAATCAACAATAGAAAAAGCAAGGAAAAAAAAATCAAACACATGGAAACCAAACAACACCTTGTTCAAAAACTACTGGGTTACAGAAGAAATTAAGGATGGAATAAAGAAATTCATAGAATCAAATGAGAATGAAAACACATCCTACCAGAACCTCTGGGACACAGCAAAAGCAGTGCTCGGAAGTCAGTTTATAGCAATAAATGTACACATCCAAAAAGAAGAAAGGGACAAAATCAAAACATTAACACTACAACTGGAATAAGTAGAGAGCAGCAAAAAAAGCCCTCAGGTGCCAGAAGAAAGGAAATAATAAGAATTAGAGCAGAATTAAATGAAATAGAGAATAGAAAAACAATTGAAAGAGTTAACAAGACCAAAAGCTGGTTCTTTGAAAAATCAACAAAAGTGATAAACCATTGGCCAAACTGACAAAAGAAAAACAGGAGAGGAAGCAAATAACCCGTATAAGAAATGAGATGGGTGATATCACAAGAGACCCAACTGAAGTTCAAAGAATCATAACAGAATAATATGAAAAATTGTACTCTAATAAATTTGAAAAACTAGAGGAAATGGACAAATTCCTAGAAACTCACTACCTACCTAAACTAACACAAACAGAGGTAGAACAACTAAATAAACCCATAACAAAAGAAGAGATTGAAAAAGTAATTAAAAAAACTCCCGACAAATAAAAGCCCTGGTCTGGATGGCTTCACTGGAGAATTCTATGAAACTTTCAGAGAAGAGTTAACACCGCTACTACTAAAGGTATTTCAGAGCATAGAGAAGGATGGAATACTCCCAAACTCATTCTATGAAGCCAGCATAACACTGATACCAAACAAGATAAAGACACCACAAAAAAAAGAAAATTACACACCAATATCCCTCATGAACATTGATGCAAAAATCCTCAAGAAAATTCTAGCCAATAGAATTCAGCAACATATCAAAAAAATAATTCACCACGATCAAGTGGGATCTATACCAGGTATGCAGGGATGGTTCAACTTAGAAAAACAATCAATGTAATACATCAAATAATAAAATGAAAGACAAGAACCACATGATCTTTGTCAATCAATGCAGAAAAGGCATTTGACAAAGTCCAACACCCATTCATGATAAAAACTCTCAACAAAATAGGAATAGAAGGGAAATTCCTCAATATAATTAAGGGCTTTTATACAAAGCCAATGGCCAACATCATCCTAAATGCAGAGACTTTGAAAGCATTCCCCTTGAGAACGGGAACCAGACAAGGATGCCTTTTATCACCAATCTCATCCAATGTTGTGTTGGAAGTCCTAGCCAGAGCAATTAGGCTAGCAAAAGAATAAAGGGCAACCAAATCAGTGGAGAAGAAGTCAAAGTATCTCTATTTGGAGATGATATGCTCTTATACACAGAAAACCCCAAAGAATTCACAAGAAAACTACTGTAACTAATAGAAGATTTCAGCAAAGTTTCAGGATACAAGATAGACATACAAAAATCAGTTGGATTCCTTTACACCAACAAAGAGAACCTTGAAGAGGAAATCACCAAATCAATACCATTCACAATAGTCCCCAAGAAGATAAAATACTTAGGAGTAAATCTAACCAGAGATGTAAAGACCTATACAATGAAAACTATAAGATACTACTGCAAGAAACCAAAAGAGACCTGCATAAGTGGAAAAACATACCTTGCTCATGGATAGGTAGACTCAACATTGTGAAAATGTCAATTCTACCCAAAGCTACCTACAGATACACTGCAATCCCTATCCAAATTCCACGAGAATTTTTTAATGAGATGGAGAAACAAATCACCAACTTCATATGGAATGGGAAGATCCCCCGAATAAGTAAAGTATTACCCAAGAAGAAGAACGAAGTGGGAGGCCGCACACTACCTGATTTAAAACCTATTATACCACCACGGTGGTCAAAACAGCCTGGTACTGGTACAACAACAGATGCATAGACCAATGGAACAGAACTGATAATCCAGACATAAATTCATCCACCTATGAGCAGCTGATATTTGACAAAGGCCCAAAGTCCATTAATTGGGGAAAAGGCAGTCTCTTTAACAAATGGTGCTGGCGTAACTGGATATCCATCTGCAAAAAACTGAAACAAGACCCATACCTCACACAATGCACAAAAACTAACTCAAAATGGATCAAATACTTAAATATAAAATAAAAATGATAAAGATCATGGAAGAAAAAATAGGGATAATGCTAGGAGCCCTAATACATGGCATAAACACAATATGAACCATAAGTAACAATGCACAAGCACCAGAAGAGAGACTAGATAACTGGGAGCTCCTAACAATCAAACACTTATGCTCATCAAAAGACTTCACCAAAAGACTCAAAAGACAACCTTCAGACTGGGAAAAAAAATTTGGCTACGACAAATCCGATCAGTGTCTAATCTCTAAAATCTACAAGATACTGCAAAACTTCAACAACAAAAAGACAAATAATCCAATTAAAAAATGGGCAAAGGATGTGAACAGGCACTTCACCAAAGAAGATATTCAGGCAGCTAACAGACACATGAAGAAATGCTCACGATCATTAGCCATTACAGAAATGCAGATCGAAACGACAATGAGATATCATCTCTCTCCAACAAGGCTAGCATTAATCCAAAAAACACAAAATAATAAATGCTGGAGAGGTTGTGGAGAGACTGGAACACTTATACACTGTTGGTGGGAATGTAAAATGGTACAGCCACTTTGGAAATCGATTCAGCACTTCCTTAAAAAGCTAGAAATAGAAGTACTATATGATCCAGCTATCCCACTCCTTGGAATATATCCTAGAGAAATAAGAGCTGTCACACTAATAGATATATGCACACCCATGTTCACTGCAGCACTGTTCCCAATAGCAAAAAAAATGGAAACACCCTAGGTGCCCATCAATGGATGAATGGATAAACAAATTATGGTATATCCACACAATGGAATACTATGCAACGATAAAGAACAACGATGAAGCTGTGAAACATAACATGGAGGAAGGTGGAGGTCATTATGCTGAGTGAATTTAGTCAGTCACAGAAGGGTGAATATTGTATAAGACCACTATTATAAGAACTCAAGAAAAGGTTTAAACACAGAAGAAAACATTCTTTGATGGTTACGAGGGTGGTGAGGGAGGGTGAGGGTTATTCACTAACTAGATAGTAGACAAGAATTATCTTAGGTGAAGGGAAGGACTGCACACACTACAGGGGAAGTCAGCACAACTGGTCTAAACCAAAGCTAAGAAGTTTCCTGAATACAATCAAACACTTTGAGGGACAGAGTAACAGAGGTATGGGTTTGGGGACCATGCTTTCAGGGGACATCTAGGTCAATTGGGACAACAAAGCTTATTAAGAAATTGTTCTGCATCCTACTTTGGTGAGTGGTGTCTGAGGTCTTAAAAGCTTGCAAGCAGCCATCTCAGAAGCATCAATTGGTCCCAACCACCTGGAGTAAAGAAAAATGAAGAACACCAAAGACGTAAGGAAAGTATTAGCCTAAGAGACAGAAAGGGCCACATAAACCAGAGACTTCATCAGCTTGAGACCAGAATAACTAGATGGTGCCCGACTACCACCAATGACCATCCTGACAGGGAACACAACAGAGAGTCCCTGACGGAGCACGAGAAAGGTGCGGTGTAGAACTCAAATTCTAGTAAGAAGACGAGACTGAATGGTCTGACTGAGACTGGAGGAACCCCAGAAACCATGGCCCCTGGATTCTCTAACAACCCAGAGCTAAAACAATTTCTGAGGCCAACTCTTCAGACAGGGATTGGACTGCACTGTGGGACATAAAGTGATACTCGTGAGGAGTGTGCCTCTTAGCTCAGGTAGATACAAGAGACTAAATGGGCAGCTTCTGTTCAGAGGTGAGATGGAAAGGCAGACAGGGTTAGGAGCTGGCTGAACGGACATGAGGAATCTGGCGTGGAAAGGAGGAGTGTGCTGTCATAGTATGGGGAAAGCAATTAGGGTCATATAATGATGTACGTATAAATTTTTGTATGGGAGACTAACTTGTAACGTAAACATCATTTGAACTACAACAATAAAAAAAATTTTTTAATAAAATAAAATGCAAAAGAAAAACAAGTTGTCTAAATTAATAAGCTGCCAGCATCTCATATTTTTTAACCTTTTCTTTCCCATATCCACACACGACTACATTTACCAAAACTCATAGCTCTATTTAAATGCAAATAGTTTGGAAAGTTTATCTTTGACTTCTTGCTGTGTACCTGCTGTATTACCAACACTTTATTAATGTGTTGTTTCATTTAATCCTATAAACCTCATGAGGAAGATTTTATCACAAAGTTAATATTAGGAAACTGGATTTCAGAGATTAAGTAACTATTTGATACCAAATATCTGAAAAGGCTGGATCAGATACAAGTGGAGGTCACCCTGGGGCAAAACCCATTCTCTTTCCACTTCATGTTGCATCTTTGACATCAACAATTCTTTTCAGCATCATATTTTCACACATAAAGTGGCAACGGAAAAATTTAAAAATTGAAAATATCAAGGCTATTCCATCTCAAAATAATTGTTGTTTCTCAACTTTGATTGTCGTAATAGATAATTATTTGAGTTCAAGTAAATGGTCAACTAATAGAATTCACTATAGATACCACTGGATTGCAGAAATGAGTGGGAAAATTTAAATCAAGACATCATTTTCTTTGGACTGTAACTTAAAATATATTTTTGATCTAAGGCCTCTGTATCTAACTTCTAATTTGTCTAATACGAGTAATTCTACCTCTGCTCAGTCACCCTTCCACCCCATCCATAGAAATGGTATTCAGCTTGGCCCAGAAATCAGAGATTATACAGGGTAGGAATTGCATAAATCATCTGAAGCACTAGTAAATCCATTATCACTGATGACATCATCATTCCTGATATATTTTTCACTTAGCTGCTGTGTTTTACACATCATTAAACCTTTAAAGAGCTCCTAGTTTTAGACACGAATGGAGCTCAGTAAAGCAGATGTACTGAACGCTTGAGTGGTCAGAGCCAAGCTGTCTCCCTTGAGTAAGTAGATGGAGAGCTGTAAAACTGAGTCACAAGGATTCATACAGCCATCCCATACAAGAGAATAAAGCAAGCTTTGTAGTTCATGATTATACTTCGCATGTGTATTAAAATTTGAAATATATGCACATTTGTATATATGAAGTATATATATATATAATGCATATGTATGCATGCATATATATTATATGTTATTATTGTTAGGTGCCCTTGATTCGATTTCAACTCATAACAACCCCATGTGACAGAGTAGAACTGCCCCATAGGCTTTTCTAGGACTTAGTCTTTATGGAAGCAGGTTGCCAGTTCTTTCTCCCAAGGAGCCACTGGGTGTGTTCAAGCCACCAACCTTTTCATTGGCAGCCAAGCACTTAGCTGTTGTACCACCAGGGCTCTATATTATGATATTAAAAACTCAATTGTCGTGGAGTTGATCCCAATTTATAGTGAACCTACAGGACAGAGCAGAACTGTCCCATAGGGTTTCCAAGGCTGTAATCTTTATGGAAGCAGACTGCAACATTTTTCTCTTTCAGAGGGGCTGATATTTTTGAACCGCCGACCGTTCAGTTCACAGCCGAGCACTTACCCACTGCGCCGCCACCACCAGAGCTCCTTCTTACAATATCCAAAAAAAACCAAACCTATTGCCTTCAAGTCAATTCCAACACTGTCGACCTTTTAGTCAGCAGCCAGGAGCTTAGTAATACTCAAAACAAAATTTAGTTTTGCATGTTTTCTTTTCTAGTTGAATTACTTGACTATTGTGAAGTTTATGTCACTTTCCTGGGTTTTGTTAGACACCAGAGGATTAGATATCCAAGACTGACATTATCACTTTGATGTTTGTTATGCACTTCTGACTTGATTAATTCAAAATGGAACTCTTGCTGATCCCTCCCACCACTCTCTTTGCAAACCAGCTCCTGCTCTCATTATCCAGTTCTCTTAACAGTGTCCCTATCTACCCAGTTGTGTGTTTAAAAATCTAGGATTTATTTTTGATCCCTCTTCCTTCTTCCCTACAGAAAATTCAATTTATCAGCAAATGCTATTGACTCTGCTTCCAAAATTGATCCTGCACATATACTTACTCTCTTATCTCCACTCCTACTGCGTTAGTCAAAATGACCACTATTTCTTTCTTGGGCAGCTGCTATACACTTCCAAATTGTTCTCCCTGTTTTTTCTCTGGCACTCCTAACAATTTATAGGAGCCAGTGAGGCTTCAAATTTACAAATTGGAGCTTGTAATGGCTTCTTCTTGTGTTTAAAATAAAGCCTAAACGCCTTATTTTTGAAACAAAGTGCTGTGTGATCTGATCACTGTCCATTGCTCTAATCCTGACCATGCTCGGCTTCACGTACTATACCCTGCTTTTAGTGGTCTTGCTTATTTCTTTCAAGAATCAATCCCATTCAACCATTAAGAAGTTTTTGCATGGGCCTTATTTTAGGATGCTCTTCCCCCAAAACTATTTTCACAGCCTTAACTTCTTTCTGCTTTCAAGGTTTGGCTTAAATGTCACCTCTTAGAGAAAAAAAAAAAAACAAGATAAAACAAATAGACAAACAAAAAACTCCATACCATTGCCATCTAATTGATTCTGACTCACGGCAAACCATTTGTGTCAGAGCAGAACAGTGTTCTACAGGGTTTTCAATGACACATTTTTGGGAAGTAGATCACCAGACCTTTCTTTTGAAGTCTTTAGGAGCCAATCAGGTTAACTATAGTCATCCCTCAGTATCCTAGGGCAACTGGTTCCAGGAACCCTGCGGATACCAAAATCTGAGGATGCTCCAGTCCCTTATATAAAATGGAATAGTATTTGCATGTAACCTACACACATCCTCTCTTATACTTTAAATTATCTCTAGATTACTTATAATACCTGATACAATGTAAATGCTATGTAAATAGTTGTTGTATTGTTTAGGGAATAATGACAAGGAAAAAAGTTTGTACATGTTCAGTACAGATGTAACCATGGCAGGCTTAACTACATAATACATATCAGCAACAATGTAACATTTTTTCAAATATTTTCAGTTCCAGGTGGTTGAATCCAAGGATGTGGAACCCGCAGATACGGAGGGCCTGCTGTATTTACACCAACCAGGGATTCTTTATCTAGTCAATCTAAATTAGGGACATACCCCTCCCCCTACTCTTAAATCACATTAAACTAAAACCAAAACCCATTGCCCTAGAGTTGATCCCCATTCATGGTGACTCAATGTGTTACAGAGTAGAACTGAGCTGCATAGGGTTTTCTTGGCTGTAATCTTTGCAGATGCAGATCACCAAGCCAGACTGCAGTGCTGCTGGGTGGGTTCCAACCGCCAAGCTTTCAGCTAGTAGACAAGCACAAATCATTTGTGCCACCCAAAGACCTTAAATAGCATTACCCAGTGTTATTTTCATCAAAGCACTTTTCAAATCTGAAATATTTTTAATATTCATACAGTTTTCTTAGTTTATCAGTTATACATTCACCCTCTCCCCCACCGCAGTCCTTTGCAAGGACCACCATCTGTTTCATTTCCATTGTACCATCACGGGTTAAAATGTGTCTGACACAGTTGCCATTGAGTTGATTCTGTGTCATGCAGACACCGTATGACAGAGTAAAACTGCTCCATTGGATTTTCTTGGCTATAATCTTTACAGAAGCAAATTGCCAAGCCTTTCTTCTAAGGAGCAGCTGGGTGGGTGACAACCTTTAGGTGAGAGCTGATGGAAAACTACCTGTCCCACCCAGGCTTCTACCTGACACACAGTCTATGCTTAAAAAACAACTGTGGGATAATGAAAGGGCACTGTTGCTGACAATGTAGTTCTTGTGGCACAATGGTTAAGAGCTTGGCTGTTAACCAGAAGGTCAGCAGTTCAAATCCACCAGCCGCTGTTTGGAAACTCTATAGGGCAGTTCTACTCTATCCTATAAGATCGCTATGAGCTGGAACTGACTCGACAGCAGTGGGTTTGATTTTTTGGTTTTGGTTGCTAACAATAAAACAGAGGCACACAATCTTAAAAGCTAGCAGATCTCCAGGCAACAGTGGCTAGCAGATCTCCAGGCAACAGCGACATGGACAAACTGTTTCAATATTTTTATGGGAAAATTTGATATTCACGTACTAATTGTTGGCAGAGATTTGTAACATGGTTTTTTGAATACAGCAAAAAAAAAGCATAGAAATGGAAAGATTACTACATGAAATGTCATTGGCTGAATAAAAGCCTCAGTCTTCTGAAAATGCATGACTATTCTGAAAGAGAGAGCGCTATGGTTTTTTTCTCTAGTTACATTCTCCTCACTGAAATTAATACATTAGTCATAAAATATTCTCTCTATTTGCTGAAATAGCAGCACATATTACTTTTTTCCTGAGGCATAGTCAATAGAGTTAGCTCCCACAAGTGATACTGTGTCTCTTTCACTCATCTCAAAAATGCAAACACAAAACTGAACTCACAGGGACATATCATGCGTATCATGTAGGTGTTTGTTTATAATTCTTGATACTTTGGATGAATTTTTTTTGGTCCATAAATCAATGGAAGGGTTATATTCATCCACACAGATGTAGATATAACCTCCTGTGGAGAATATTCTTCCCTTCAGAAGCTATACAAATATAACATCACATCATAAAAGTTGTACATATTCTTTTAACAGTTTCAGATCAATAAATGTACTGTCCAAATACTATATACTTATTCATGTGGGACTGGTACTAAGATGCCATACCAACCATTTTTGTTTGTAAGTTGCCATGCCTCAAAATTATAGCATAATACCTATCCTAATACTTATGTACAAAGTTTTCACCCTTATATTGAGAACATAATGACATGCAAATAAATACACAGTGATAACAACTTAAGTGTAGAAGAATAGTTATCTGGTTTTGTGATAAAGATTGTTCTTTCATGTTCATGAATGGATGTGCTCTCAAGATTTACTGGGAATGATAAAGAAAAGCTGCAGGAAAAGCCTAGAAAGTGCAGTGAAACAAGGAATTCCTGGAATGAACTTTCTTAGTCCACATTCACAGAGACTGGAGACAACAGCAGGTTTTGACAGAACAACTGTTAATGCCAGTCAAGGAAAAGGTTCAAATGTATCCTCCATCTTAAATTTCATACCCTGCTTTCTGTCCCTCATCTAATCAGTGATCTTATCAGGCTCTCCCATCATTCAACAGTTTCATATGCAGCAACAAGATTGTTTTCTGCTAAAAATGTTAGTTTATGACAGGACTCACATGTCTTGGTGTCACAGTGGTTAAGAGCTTGGCTACTAACCAAAAGCTTGGTAGTTCTCATTCACCAGCTGCTCCTTGGAAACCCTATGGGGCAGTTCTACTCTGCTGCATAGGGTTGCTATGAGTCGGAATCCACTGGACGGCAGCAGGCTTTTTTATTTATTTATTTATTTTTGGTACTCACATGTCTTAATAAAACTTTATGACCAGACTGGGTTTCTTTCTTACGAAAATATAGAGCTATTCATATCCATTCTATTCTAGAACACTGGCCTGTCAGAATATAAATATAAAGTGGCAATATATCCATTGTTTCAATAGCTGGCCCTGTATTTCCTCTTAGAGAAGGAAGCTGCTTGGGAGAGAAGGTCAGATTTTAAGAAAACTGAGCCTGAACCTAAGCAAAAATGCTCAGCCTGAGATTTTGTGTGTTTTGTGTGTTTGCTTTTCTGCTCCGTGAGGAAGGAAGAGAGGATAACAGAGAAGGGCAGTGTTGAGGGGAGAGATAAGAGAGTGTGAGGTCAGAGGATAGAGTGGAACTGGGCATGGAGAAATCCAAATGACCGGATCACTGAAAGAGACCTTTGAAAGAGGATTTCATGTTTAAAAGCATGAAAGCCTAATGTTAAATTTTAAGTTGTTTGGCTTTTGATATACTCCTCAGATTTTCCCCACCAGAAAACATCCAAAAAAGCCTACTATATTAAAAAATACTTTCTAGGAATATTTGCTTTTGTAGAAAGCCAAGTAACAACTGTGCTTCACTTTGGGTCAGCAATATGTGGGCTAAAGGAGCAGCCATCTGGGAGATCAGCCATGGAATGAAGGCCAATGGAAATAACCATAGAATACTGGGAAGCCCATGAAAATATCCATGAAAATCCAAAAGAAATGGATTTCCACAGTGTAACTAAGGCGGTTGATCCAAGTTTACTTCCACATCAGGCATTTCCCTGTTCTGTATATAAACGTCTTGCTTAATAAAGAAATGGTAATAAGGTCTGAGTACTTTATAAACTAGATTTTTACTCCCTTTCTTCATACAAAAGAATTAGTGAAAAAGTAAGAAACTATATAACTTGAAACCCATAAAAAGTAAAATGACTATACCAAAATCACTATCTTGTTAATATGCATTTATTTTGCTAACAGTAATGCTTCCTGAATGAGCCCTGGAGGTGCAATAATTAGGCATTTGACTGCTAACTGAAAGGTTGGAGGTTCAAACCTACCAGTAGCTCCACAGGAGAAAAGATGCGGTGGTCTGCTCCCATAAAGACTACAGCCTAGAAAACCCTATACAGTAGTTCTACTCTGTTCTATAGGGTTGCTATGAGTCTGAATGGATAGCACACAACAATACCAATGTTTCCTGTCAGGGATTTACGTGATCTAGCCTGTTATTGTGTTCTGAGATGGAATTGTCTTTTACATCTTAGACATTAAATTAATAGATAGTCTTGATGGTCACTTAGCTCACTGTTAACAAACATCTAGCTGTAATGTTGTTAGGCAGCATCTTATAAAACCAAAACAAAACTCATGCTTGAATTTTTGATGCATCCATTTAATTATATACAAAAAATAAAACATATTTTAAATGTTAATGGAGACCATTTTGACACTTCACAAACATACAAGCAAACTGCAATTAGTAAGCTGTAGGAAGGGGATGACAGGATCATGGGAAATCCACTAGGAATATGAGGGAAAAATAGGTAAAATAAAAATGGTATATGAATGAAAGAAATAGCAAGGGAAAAAATTCTCTTTTCTTATATTTAAAAAAAAAAATCCTTAAGAATCAATTGTTTACTGGAACTTCAGGGGAAAGGGCTTATTCAATTCAGTGTTGTTCAGTTTAAGTCAATTCCATTCAGAAGTGTGCACTGAGTGTTTTTAGTCTCACCATGGTGGGTGAGACACAAAGGAGACAAAGGAATCTACATCACTGTTTCTTTCTCAAGGAGTCTGCATTCCAGTTAGGGAGAAATAGTTTGCATATATGACAGTACAAGACTAGATGTGAACTTAAAAAAAAAAAGTGTGGTATAGGTTATGGTGTGTTTTTTACTTATTTTTTTCAGCTTCCTTTTCCCCTGACACATGTTTTCTATCTCCCTTTCTTATTATTACACCAGAATGTCAATCTCTGACTGACCTTCAATTATTATTTGGATTTGTTTAGGTTTTACAGCACTGAATAGATCCATCCTTTAGCTAATAAATCAGTAGACTTGACCTCAACAAATAATATTACAATGCAAATGCATGATCCTGACAAAGAAATGCATAGCTTTCTTAAGCCCTTATGCTCATTTCTTTTGCATAATAGGCCAGGAGGACAAGTTCGGAGCCACATGCAATGAAAATTTACCACCAGTATCAACAACTCAACAGAAAATTTTCTATAAGAGACACTGCCAGAAGTACAAATACAAATACTGAATTTAATTGGTATTAGAATCAGTGACTTTTCTCTTTACTACCAAATTATATGAAGATAAGTAATGATCCTTGTAAACACAGAAAAAAAATGCAGTTTTTACAGGGTTCCTGCAGTGAATTTTTAATTCTTATTATAAAAACCACACACAGTCACATACATACTAGCTTGATTTCAAACTACATCTTAATTAAAAGGTATGTTTTTCTAACTTATATTCCACTTCTTCTAGTTTGTAGCCTATGCCTGAAGAACTGGTTAATAAACAAATCCTACTATGTTATTCTGCACAATTAACAGCTTTGGGTACTTAATCACACACACACACACACGCACACACACACACACAAACACACTGGTCTGTAAGGAACAAGAAAATTATTTTGGGAAGAGAGATCAGGAGAAACTCAAATGTCCCTTTAATGTTCAATGAAGTCAAAGAGGAAAAAGGCAAACTGCATTCATGAACATGTAGGTAAATCTTGAGCAACATCCTGAAGGAAAGAAGCAACACAAGTATACAGATATGAAGGTGAAAGTCAATGGCAGATCCAGCAGGGAGAGGGTTTCATCATACTGCTTGGATGTAGGACAGATGGGTCTTCATATGAAAATATGAAACAATATGTAGCATGAGATATTGGTATATTTGGAGTCTCTATTAAGTCTTCCTTTTTATGAATTGTCATTTTAGAAACATTAGAAAATACATATAAATAAAAATGTATAATGTTATCTATAAAGCTACTACTCAAAAGTAACATTTTGGTGTTTTTCTCTCTATATATTATATACAATATACTTTATTATGTAAACTTCATCACTTAAAATATATCATGAATATTTGTCAATGTCATTAAATTTTTTTAATATAAATTTTAAATACTACACAGTATATAGTCCATAGATACACTAAAAACTGTCAGTCATATCACCATTCTTGCGTATTTTGGTTGTTTATTGGTTGAAGGGTGTTTCTATTTACAAAGAAAATTAAGAGCATCTGTAGGTTTCTTAGATGAAAGGTGGAGTGATCAAAAATTAATTGAATAAGATTTATGGTGGACACAAACTAAGGGCAAATGATATTTAAAAAAAGGTTCACGAAGTGGTTAGATTTAGGCAATAGATTTTTGAATACAAAATTTTATAGAGGTTGAAGAATATCGACTAAATATATGACAGTTACCTTTCCAAGAGACATAAAATAAAAAGGTATTTTATTTCATTTCTCAATTAAAAGAAATGTAAATAAATGGCTCTCAATATATAAGGAAAATTCATAAGTGTATACAGTATATTTTATAATAATAATTTCAGTACTTAAATGATTAGTTATTTTGTATGAAATAAAAGAAATGGTAAAATCAACCAGAATATCTGTTAACTATTCATTAATGAGAATATACCATTTTTTAAGTTAGAAGTAATTTTTTTTAACATTCTAAGACATAACAGATACAAAATCTTATCACGTCTTAAAGTAACAAGGCATTTTGCTTTGTAAAATATATTAGATGAGGCCTAATAAAATTTGATGGAGCCTTGGTAGTGCAGTGGTTAAGTGATAAGGCTGCTAACCAAAAGGTCGACAGTTCAAATCCAACAGCTACTCCTTGGAAACCCTATGGGGCATTTCTACTCTGTCCTACAGGGTCGCTATGAGTCAGAATCTACTTGACAGCAACGCGTTTGGTTTTTAATAAAGTTTGAATTATGTTTTCTATGAGAGAATATTCATTGTGATGTGGTAAGTTACACTACCCAAATAGTACACTTACATATAATATCTGATACTCTGTTCTAATTCTGATCTTCCCAGGCATCTACTGTGAATTGTTATGGTTTATATCAAACAACATTATAATACATTTGGAAGCTTCTTTAAGAGCAACAAATACTTAATTTAAAAAAACATTGACCCTTCCCTTGGTATTTGTAGACCTTTCAAAATGATTAACTCACCTAACCATATATAGAAAATTACAATAGCTAGAGATTGGATGTTATTGCAAAATGGAAGGGCATTATCAAAGAGTTAGTAAGCTCTATTTAGGCTAAAAACTGCAATTAAATGGCATTGATGTTCTTTTTTGCCTTGCTGCCATGAGAAATAATTGTTCTCTCCTGCCCTATGTAGCAGTTGTACTCCTGGCTACCATCCTCATTATCATTTGACAGTTCAGCTGCTAAAAGATTGCTGCTTTTATACAATTATTCTTATTAGTCATTTTCACAACAAGCTTATGAGAGAAGTTAAGTCTACTGTATATGTAATTACAAATGGGAAATCTCAATAATAAATGGGTAAATAATTCTTCTGAGGTCATGGAAAAGTCTAATGTTTGGGCATAAAAATAACATTTTTCTTTTCCCAATCCACCTATCCAGCATTCTCTTCCTTGTTATTTTGACTGGATCTTGGCTGTAAATATGTCATTATCTATGCATGAATTTATATGACTGATTACATATAAAAATCAACAATTTGCTATAGTTACTCTTATAGCAAATTGATGGTGACATTAACTTTCAAATATATGTGTTTTTACAGATAGTGTGGTAAAATGGAAGAAACAAAGGAATAGGATTTAGAGTCAGAATACTTAGATTTCATTTCTACTTCTGATTCATCTTAACCACCTAAACTTGGATAAATTTTTAACCCCTCTGATTTCCACTGTTGTTAATTAGGACCCAATTCAACTATCACTTCCCATCTGTGATTTTCCTTGGTTTTTCTAGAAAGACTTCCTCGGTGCCTTATGTGAGTTCCTTGAAGTCAGTGACCCTGTCATGTTCATCTTTATATCACTAGATTCCAGCACAGTATCTGGCACAGGTTAACATACCAGATTTAGTATATATGCAATGTTTTATAAACTGAAAAGTGATTTATAGATTTACATCTTTATATTTAGTGCTATGAAGTGGCAATTCTGTAAGGGTTTTTAGTTGAATGTCTTTTTTTTTTTTTTTTTTTTTTTTGAGGGGGAACAAAATAAATGGTAATGCAAGCAACTAATCCGTCAGCATGACTTGCATATGGACAATTCCACTGCAGTGTTGAGTTTTGCTTGTTTGGTTGGTTGTTTTTTTTTACCTAATTGGGCCTCTAGTCCATTTTCTCCTTTGCCCTATTCTTCTCCATAAGTCCCCTTTAGCTTTATTTTCCTCCCCTACTTTTTGTTTTAAAACTCTATGATCTGTCCATAAAATCCCTTTAGTCAAGAGACTAACTTTCCTTATCTATCTGGACAAACCCATTCAAGAAAACACCATCTCTGAATAAACTCATTTTTCTGTTTCCTGCATATTTATACCCAAGCTACTAAACGTGGCTGGAGAATATCACACTGTATAACCAGGATGGTTCAACTACATATTTGTGGCCACACATCTCAGCTGGAACCTCAACATTACTTGGCTATTACTATGTTGGTTCTCTAGTCAGTTTCCTTGGACCTTCTCCACGGTCACTTTTCCCACTCAGCTCTGTCTCCTCAAACCTCTATTAAGCTTCCCTTCTTCCAAAATACCCCTTCTTTCCTTTCTTTACTGGATCAGCCTCACCTCATGCAAATGATGTACTAATTTATAGAAGGTATAGAAGTCCTTAGTTGAGAATAACCTCAAACTGACGATCAAAAAAAGAAAACCAAACCCATTGCTGTCAAGTAGATTCTGACGGTATACACCAACACACTATTTTCTCCTTTTACAAGGGAGTGTCACTTAATCTTTCCTTCTGGGCTCTGTATCCCAATCCCTGCAGCCTTATCAAGACCTTATGCTGTCAAAGAAATCTCACTTGTATCTTCAGACTCTCACCTGCTTCTGGATCTTTGAAACAGATTAAACTATGTTTATCTTCAAAAACAATTAAGCCAGTGTGACTAGGTATCACTTTATTTTTCTACTTTCTTTCAACCTATGATTCTTGAAAAAGTCACATCTCTCATAGTTTCCATCACCTTATTCTCCACTCTTCAAGTAAGTTCAGTGTGGCCTCTGCCATTGATTGCTGCATAGAAGCTGTCCTGCTAAATCCATAAATGATTCCAATGTCACTAAGCCCTTTGGAAGAGGAAATAAAGATGGGCCTAGTAGTAAAAACTACCCATCTGTCAGTTTGTTGAACTGGTGGATTGTGTGCTGCTAGATGCTGGATCACCTATGGTGGTTTCAGTGGAGCTTCCAGACTAGGAAGAAAGGCCTGACAGTTTACTTCTGAAAATTAGTCCATGAAAACCCTATGGATCCCAACAAAACATTGCCCAATATAGTGCTGGAAGATGGACCCCCTAGTTAGAAGGCATTCAATATACACACTGGCCACAACAATGGACTTGAGCATACAAACCATTGTGAAGATGGCACAGGACTGGCGAAGTTTCATTCTGATGTATGTGGCATTACAATGAGTCGGAGGAAACTTAATGGCAGCTAACAACAACTAGCAACAGGGATATTTATGTTTGGAAAATATTCACATTTACATTTCTATCCCTAGCCTCTTCCTGGTTCCTAATACAGACATCTCCAGTTGGATTTCTCACAAGTGTCTATCATCCCTCCAGTGGCTCCTACTTCAGTTAATGGCACCATAATTCACCTAGTTGCTTGAGTCAGAAACATGGGAGTCTTCACTGATATCTCCCCTGATTCCTCCTCATCTAGTCTCATCAGAATTTACTTAAAATCTGTCCATGGTTCTACACTGCTTTGGGGAATAATGTTTAAAGAATTAGAAAGCCAGCAAAGCGCTGCATGATCTCTCCCTGCTGACCGTTCTTCTCGCCACTGAACATGCTCCAAACACATTACCTTCTTTTACTTCCTTAAATCTGCCTTGCTTTTACTTGCCCCCAGCTTTAGCATTCCATGTTCTCACTGTGTGGCATCTTATTCATTCATCCTTTTCATTCTTTAATCCTTAGCTAAAATATCATTTCCTCAGAGGTGTTCACTGACCATCCTCATCCAACTATATCAAGTTCCTCTTTATTCACTATCAACCAAACCCAAACCAAATTCATTGCCTTCAAGTTGATTCCGACTCACAGTGACCCTACAGGACAGACTAGAACTGCCCCATAGGGTTTTCAAGGCTGTAATCTTTATGGAAGCAGACTACCATGTCTTTCTTCCGTGGAGTGGCTGGTAGGTTCAAACTGCTGACCTTTGGGTGCGCAGCCGAGCACTTAACCACTGCACCACCAGGGTTCCTTTCACTCTCAAAACACCCTATAATTCTTACTTATTGAATTTATTATAGTTTATATAAATTAATTATATCTGATTTTCTCACTAGTCAAAACCCCTGAGAGAAGAAATCATATATATTTTTTTAATATTCTATGCCCACTACTTAGCACAATCTTGTAGATAATAGCTGCTCAGTAAATATATTAATTAGATATTATTGTATGAATACTTACATACGGGTACTATACAATAAGCATTCATCAGATTAGAAAATATAAGTGAAATACTTTCGATTTTTTAAAAAAAATAAAATTTGCCATTTTAATCATATAGTTTTAAAATTTTTTTAACCTATACAAAATCAGCAATTTCCATAAAACATCAAAACAGAGAAAGGTAGAGTTAAACTAAAATTCTTCTATAGTTCAAACAGGCAGCCTTTCCTTTTATAATCAGCATGAATTTAGAAACCATTTTGTAAATTCAAATCAACTATTAAAATATAAACTTTTATTGTTTTGATAGTTTCATCCCTTTAGAACTACGAAGTTAATATATAATCCCAAATGATAATTTTAAGTGAGATGTGTAGCTCTATGTGATTAAGCATTATATTAGCACATATATTTCTTTTACACATACATACAGATACACAGATATATGTGCTCAGAGGTATGTGTACATGTATTTCTTTTTATAATGCTCATAATCCTAGCAGTCAAATTTAGGGTCATAGACTCAAACCTTTACAGCTATTACAGAGCCTCTGGAGGAATCTTTTTAAAATTGTTAAATGTAGCATTCACGGTGTGCTAACCTTGGTAGATCATTAAATAAGAAACTACTAATGAGACATTCCTTTCCTCTAGCCAATACTGCTTTTTTTATTCAGTATGACAGCCATCTACACCATAAGGGCAAAGTAATCTGTTTTGTTTTGGAATCATAATTACATATTGACAAGTTAAACTGTGAGACCTAAATCAGGGGAATTCAGCCTGTTATGGGAGCATTCTCATGGGGAAAACCTAAAGGGACATCAATTATTTTGCCACAATCTCACTTCTTTTCAATTTTCTATTTTTGCATGGAATGAATCTTAGGAGAACAGAAGCTACAGAAAAACTCGATCCAGAACTTTACCATGGGATTGAGAAATATCTTCCAAGGGAAATTAAAATAAAAAGAGGTATAACTCATCAGTGAATATATTCTGATAAAGACATTTCTATCATTGTTACATATTCCTTTATATTTTTATGTAAACTTATATTAAACCGCATTAATACCACCGAATGTATATATAATTATGAAGAGATTATAGCTCCTTGAATAAAAAAATATCATGTAACTTCATGGACCAAGTAATCAATAAACTATCTCGCTGAGAAATAATAGTCTCTCATATAATTTAATTTCCAAAGTCTTTGCTACTGATACACAAGATCAAAATTATTGGTATCGATTTCTTCAGTGAACAAATACGTAGACAATTAAAATTAGAAATATTATCTATCTGCTATTACCCAATAGCATAAAAAAATTAAGATGGATCTTTAAATGAAAAAAAAAGCATATTTTTAGAAATGAATCATCTTAAGTATAAAGTTATTATCTGCAGTAACCAAAATCTACTCTAGATTTCAGGGATAGGAGTTGCCAAGTAAATAACAGAATTTGAGATGGATTATGGAGACATTTTTATTAAAATTTTGTTTCACTAAGACATTTTGAAGTAATACTAATATTATCAATATTATATGAATTCTATATTTGGAGTTCATCAGAATACTTACATTGCCAGGAAAGTTAGGATGTTCCAAGAACTATTTCAGAGATTTGTTGTCATCCCTAGTCAATAGCCCTGAAATATACTGCATAGGATGTATAGTTCATATCTATACTTTTATTACTTTTGTATCTGCAAAGAAATTGAAATACTAGTTCACTGATAGGGGATTGCTTTCATATTTTCTTAAGTTTTGCAGTTCCACTTGAGTTGAAGAGCATTAGTTATTGGTTAAAAGAGGGTTTTCAGAGTTACAGATTTTAGCACTTTGTTGACTGAGGATTCTGATGCTCTACAAACTTCGCTAAAACCTAGAAGGTGACAGATGCATGAAACGTTGAAAAATAGGACACACAA
Source organism: Dugong dugon (assembly GCA_030035585.1). NCBI lineage: Eukaryota > Metazoa > Chordata > Mammalia > Sirenia > Dugongidae > Dugong > Dugong dugon. The sequence goes on along the minus strand of CM057477.1, from coordinate 41,808,749 downwards.
CTGTAAAGCTCAGCTGATAAACTTCTGCCATAGATTTACTATTTCTTAAACTGCTGATGCCAAGTGAAAGGAGGGAAAACTGATCCAAAACTAATTTCTGGGGCTTTCTTTTTATCGTGACCATTTTTATCGTGACCAGTGTTTTAATGCAGATGAAAGTTTACATTTATCTTTATTAAAGGTAAGGTTGTTATGCACATATCAAGAGATAATATAAATTAACTAAAAGTTTGAAAGATTTATATATTTCCCTAATGTATCCATACGGTCCATGAAGACACTTAAATCAAGTGAAAAAAATTTTTTTAAATCCATATAAATTAGAAAAATGTATTCTTTTGGATAATTTGTTAAAGTGTTCTTCAGTAACAAAGAAGACTTCATACCACCTGGGCTCATGGTATCTTTTATGTAACTATGATGATACAGGCAGCCCCAGGGTTAGTAATGAGATTGGTTCCTAAGTACAATTTGTAGTTAAGTTGGAACAAGTGTATACAGTTCTTATTTAGCCTTATTTTGGTGCAAGAAAAGGCTTGTAACCTTTTCAATGCTTTAAAAGCTGCACAGGCAGCAAGTAAAGGTGATTGTGATGAAGAATTTGTTGCAAGCAGGGGTTGGTTCAGTTGTTTCAAAGTGAGGGCAAATTTACACAACATTAAAGGGCAAGTACAACTTGTCTGTAAACTAGACATCTGTAACCTGGGGACTGCCTATAGACTATTCACGGGGGTCACTAATTGCAGTAAAAAAGACAGAAGCTATCTCATCAGTGAGAAATGACTTTGAATCAGATGTTATTGGCTGTCTGACTTAGAACAAATAATTAAGTCTAATGAGCTTCACTTTTTAAATCTTTAAAGTAGAGATATTAACTCCTCCCTCTGAAGGGTGATTGAGAAGAGGAAATGATCTTAGAGTGCCCGGTCCAAGGCCTGAATAAGCACTCAAGATGTTGACTGAGTGGTTATAACTTTTGATTCATGGGTACAAAATGACTAGAAAACTTGCTTATGATAGCAACTTCTAAAACAACGTTCTCAAATGCTTCAATTTCAGACTAGCATATTTTAAAAGAAGAAAATAAATGTCCAAAAATACAAAGTATATTGAAGTGTCTAGCAGTCTATAAGTTAAGTAAAAGAAAGGGAAATTCGGGTCTTGACTGATCCACTGAACATCTCATTTCCTGCATTGATTCTTCTTTGAACAACTGCAACAATAATAATACCATGTCATATCTGAGGCAAAATAAACAATAACTTCAGTAAACTTTGAGGGAATCAACTGAGTTCACATCTTTATCTACCAGCTTTCCATATTACTCTTCCCTTGAAGTTCTAGTCATCCTTTAAGCTTCTTTAAGCTTTGTAGATCTGAGAGCTGCCTTATTGTATCTGCAAGGCAGGTAACTTGTAATGCTACCATTGATCCCCACTTGAGACATTCAATATGGGCCTTTATTTTTCTGCCGGGGTAGGCTAAGGAGACTCAGTGACTAACCAGTAGGGGCTGGGGCTCTAGTATAAACTTCCTCTCATTTTTTATTACCATGGAACCAAGTATTTAATGGAAGCTCCTCCATTCTACAGGGACATGGTCTCCTAATTACTTTGTCTGTAGTTTTGGCATGCATAATAAATAGGGAGCTCTTTCTTCCAAAATTGATGTTCCTATTAGTTTCATTCTGCAGTAGCCATTAACCACAACTAAAATATAAATATATAAATCATAATAAGTGTTCCATAATGGAGATCATAAAATCTACTACATAAAATGACTTCATCTAAATATAATGAAGTATATCATCCGCCAAAATGCTAAACTTCGAACTGGAAAAATGTTGCAGCAGGGACAAGCCATGTTAAATCATCACCAAACAAAATACTGCAAATCCATCTGCTGAAGGTCAAAAACATGAATGGGAATGGTGTGAGAAATATATTCCAGTGTTGGAGAAAACAATGATTACTTATGCAGAAAATGCGACTTTGAACCTAGAAATTCAATAGCATGGCATGATGAGGAAAAAGGCAGTGAGAGGAAGCTGCCAACCAAACTTTTTGTCACAATATAAACATGGTAAAAAATGAGCATATCACTCAGTTAGATTGGACTTATTTATTTATACCCTACCTTATTCCAAAAAGAGTATGAAGTAGTTGACTGTCAAACTGAGTAAACCAAAATAGTGCCTCGCACACAGTAGGCTTTCAGATATCTTAGAAAGAATGTAGGCAAGAATGTAGGAAGGAAGGAAAGCGATAGAGGCAGGATTCATTTTAGAACTGTCTAACAAAATGAAATGTTCTTACCTATTAGAAAAAAATAATGATCATATTGCCCTCTCTGGAGTTTATCAAGTGAGTTGATCCTGGAAATAATTTTAAAAACCCAGGAAATCATTCTAGAGTCAAATTAGGTCTAAACCATAAAGATATTTTTGAAGATGTTCAAATATCTTTCTTTAAATTGTATTTTTGACCTCTCCGGTTTCCAGGATTAATAGGATCTATACATCTCTAAACCTGTTGCAGTCCAACCTGTTGATTCCAACTTCATAGCGACCCTGTAGGGCAGAGTAGAACTGCCCTGCAGTGTTTCCAACGCTGTAATCTTTGTGCAGAGCCCTGGTGATGTAGTGGTTAAGAGCTTGGCTTGCTAATCAAAAGGTCAGCAGCTCTAATCCACCATCTGCTCCCTGGAAACTTTATGGGGCAGTTCTACTCTGTCCTTTAAGGTCATATGAGTCAGAATTGACTTGACAGCAACAGGTTGGTTGGTTGGTTATCTCTATGGAAATTTTACATCCCAGGTAAATTTAACCAACTTTTCCTTTGCAAATACTTATCAATTTACAGCATCTTTAAGTACCTGGCTGCCAAATGAAAAGTTGCCAGTTGGAACCCACTCAGCAGCTCCGTGGGAGAAAGACCTGGTGATCTGCTTCTGTAAAGATTACAGCCTAGAAAACCCTATGCAATGGTTCTACTCTGTTACATGAAGTCACATGAGTGGAAATCAACTAGATGACACCTAATAAAAACAATGAAGCTTTTAAAAATACAGTAAGGATATGCTACCGAAGTGTAATAATTCCCATGTCAATTTTGACAATTTTTCTCCTGTATACTCAAACCGATGTTGAAAATATTTGGGAAGAATCAAAACAGGAGACCTGGACGTAAGTGGAAAGGGAAAAGGATTACAGAGAGTGGGAATTTTTTAATTAACGCGAACAGGACAGTAGTTTTGACCACAACGGTGGTCGGTGACTGTGATCTAGCTGGCTACAGCCTTCCCAACCTTCCTTTCTGCAGATCTTCCTACATTTATGAAGCCCTAATTCTTACATTAAACCTGTTTATTCCCATTTTAAAAAATGCCATGAGAGTTACTAAACTTTACCAAAAGATGAGTAACACCTCACATTTGTCACAAATAGAAACCATGAGGTTGCAATTTTTGAATGACATACAGCTAAAATCTGTAATTAGATATTTCTAAAAAAGGGTTTAACTTTTGACAACAAATTTCAAAAAGCAAATCAAAATTTCAGAACTATATTACTACAGGCAAGTCAGTATCAGTCCATGGACAGGATAGACAGCATCAACACAGTATAATTAGTAAACCAGGCCATATTTTACTATGTAAAGGTTTTCTGCAATACTGGGTGGTGAATAATAAGATTAGCATTAAACACACCATCTGTTGTAGGGTTTTTATCTCAACGAAGATGCACAGCAAAAGTGAATTCCCTGACGTACAATGTTATCAGAGATGCTTTTAATTATAGCATTTACTCCTAGTCCGCATGAGAACAAGCTTACATTGGAAGGAAACAGGCAGAAAAAGGAGGGGGAAAAGGAAATACATGACTTCAATCTTAAAAAACAAAAAGTATTTTCATGAAGCAGAATCATTTAATTACCCTAAAATTTTTTCAGAAGACTTCGATTTCATCCACAGAAATTAAATTATATTCCATGTGTGCCCAAGAAATGAAGTGTGCCAGGTGCTGCAGTGAAATCCAGCAAATCAATGGCTGGCAGTCCCACTTTTTTTTTTTTTTTTCCCCTTCAATCTCTTTGTGGTTTCAAATGCCTACTGCTTGAAGCTCTGCCTTACAGATCTACATAATAACACAAAATTTACACCATCCACCAGTTATCCTATTTAGATCTTGAAAAATGTACCTCATCTAGTCAACATAATGACTATTCATAAAGATATGGAACACATGATCAGCTAATCCATTTCTCTACAAGCCCTCTTTCAGTCACTCTCAAACTTAAATCTTCCTCTTGAAAACCACTGAGAATCCAATACTCCATCAAATCATTCTGGGTAATGTCTTGAGACCAAAGTGTGTATCATTACACACCTAGTCTATCATAATGAGATAGGAAAAGTACTCTTCTTTTTTAAAAGAAGGACCAAAAAAAAAATGTATTCTGCACTCTCTTTTTTTCAATGTAATTCGATCACACACCAAGTCTATCATAACGAGATAGAAAACTACTCCTATTGTTTAAAGAAGGACCAAAAAAAAGGAAAAAATATATTCTGTACTTTTTCTTTTTTTAATTTAATTCTGGCTTACCTCTGCAATTCACACATATATTCCATATTAGAAGAAAAGATTATTTCTTTACCTAGATGGCACCTCTACTAAGAACAATCTGGATAAGTTAAAATGTCACTGAGCCATTTTAATAATCATCCTTATATTTCACTTATCTCAATAAGCTATTCATCTCATATTAATGATAAAATATTAATGAGTGTACTGATAATTACTACTTCTAGAGAGCCTTGTTCTTTTAACATGTCTTAATACAAACTGACAGATCTCTTGTGTGATCTTCCACATTCAATGCAATCATTTAAAATTATATTTTATAAAAATTTCTAATGCTAAGAATACTGTTAAGCCCAGTGACCTGTAAGACTACTTCTCTATGGTCAAAATCACCACAATAGTGCAGAGGCATAAATAGACAACGAGATTTGGAACCATAAATTGATTGGCATATCCTAACACTAGTTTAAACCTAGTGGGAGTCATTATAAAATCAATTTCTTAATAGCAAAAGAAGGTGGCAAAGGCTGAAGCAAGACATTGGTTCTACTCCAACCTTCTTCTTGGGGCACGGATCGTACACCAATTATTTTTAATAATGCTTTATATGTCTTCAACTCTCTTTGCACTCCAAACACAAATCCTCTATTTATTCTCCACTCAAACACATGTGCTTAGCTCTCACCTGATTTAGATTCCTCCTTTTACTGGGGCACCACCACCAAGTTTAGTATTCTATAGGCCTCATTTCCCTTATGTTGTAATACAACATATGCTGGACTGCCTTTTTTGTTTGTTTGTTTGTTTGTAAATCTGACTTTCTCTCCGGAAATCTTGTTTTTGTCTCCCCTAAACAAAGATCCATAACATGGACTTATGAATATTTTTGAAATTTTATGCAAAATTGTGAGTGTTTGCATCTGTATTTTTCTTGTAGTGATTTATTTTGGTTCCATGTTGACTGATTAAAGAAATGGATATCTTATCTAGAAAAAAATAAACAAATAATGTACATATGGACCTGATGATGACATCTTGTTCATTTTTTATTCACTTGATAGTGTTTTTTGACCATCTGATGATCACCTGATTAATCAACTATTTAGGATTAAAGCAATTCAAAATAATTTATCATACTATGCTCTATTTGATCATATTATTTATCTATGTATGAAAAGACTATACAACTTAGGTAAAAAATATTTCATGACTAGGCCCTCAGGAAGATACTTCCACTGTGAAGCAAACCATTTTTTTTTTTTTTTTACTTAAAAGATTTTTTTGTTTCTTCACTTAATGGCACATAATACAAAACAAAACAGAACAACAAACTTTCTGCTATCTATTCAAGCTGTTTGAAATGATGACCAGATAGCTGTTAGAAATGGTGTTTACTTAACTGCAACTTACTACATGTAGATTATGTGAATAGTGTGAGTTGATGTCCCAATTTAGATAATTATAATTAAGCCACATGGGTTTTGTGTGGGTATGTTTTCACTTATGAAAGAATCCCATAACCACACCTCAGAAATACTTATACTTCCAAAACCAGTACAGATACACTAACTATTTGGGGTAACCCAGACAAGTTGTTGGTTGTGTTTGACTTGAATTCATTTATTGCTTTGGAAGAAACTCAAAAAGTCTGACTAATTTTAGGTTCTGTCAAATAGTTATCCTTTGATTCCCAGTTACTGAATTCAGTGGGAAACTTGTGGTCAAGGAAAAGAGATATAACCTCATCTTAACGAACACCTTACAAAGTCATCTCTTTAAACCACTTTATAGAACACACTGCATAGGAGTGGAGTATCCTAAAACAATCCTAATAAAATATACACATCCAATAAGGTTGTTTTTGACTACAGAATTAGTCACGATTTCCAGATTCTCATGAAAGCCCACTAATCCTGGACTGCAAACAAATATTACATTTCCATTTTGATTACAGAAGATTTCAACAGTTTGAAATATATTGGTCAAAGTGGGGAAGTGTTAGATAATATTACCGTGCAATCCTTAAGTGGTTCATTTACACGTTTCAGTCACTTCAGGCTCAAATGATTCATTATGCAGCTATAATGCTTATTATAAGCTCTATGCTTCACATACCTCTACACCATCTCTAACTCAACAAAGAATTCCTGAATATTTTTTCTGAATAATTTTCATCACTTTTAAAGCTGCTAAGAAAGTACCATTATGTTCATGTCAAAAAGCATTTATGTAACTCTCAATATATAGAAGGCATGGCAGTTGGCAGAGGGAGAAATAGAATATTATCCTTGACCTGTAGGAACTGATAATTGAAAGGGGTAGATAGCACTATATAAATTATTTAAATAAGGGGCAGTATTGTAGGTGCTAAAAGTGGTTTAACCTATTTTAATAATAGGGAAGAGGGTTAATTCCAACTAGAAATAATCAAAACATTTCAAAGAGAAAGTGGTATTGGATTAAAGCTAGGTAATAGTCTGCCATATTGGTGATTCCAGTTAGAGTAAATAGTTTGTACAAAAGCATATAATTAGGAAAGCACAGGGTTTTGGGAGAAAATGATTTTATGAGACTGGAATATGGGTGCATAGGCGATAAACAAAAAGTAAATTGTCTTCGCACTGTGAAAACTTTTGATTGTCAGTGAGAAGTTGAAACAAATTAATTTCAATTATATTTATTTAATATAATATATAGATTATTATATTAATTTCAATATAATTAATATTTTTACTATTCCATATGTAAATATCAAGAGCAACCAATTATAAGAGATTAAATGTGCATCTCTCCTTCTATACCTAGAGTCTTATTTCCACCTGAGAGATAAAGGAGAGTGAGGTAATGAGATTCAAGATTCCTTCCTGCCTTTTCAATGTATTTTTTTAAAGTAAAATAAGTTACTGTAGAGAATCTTTTATCTATCCGTTTAAGAACTTAAAAGGTATTTCAGAAATCAGATTCCTTAAAAATATTCCATATTATTCATTATTTTCTAGTTGAATTGCTTTAAAAATAAAAGTTTATTGACACTGACACTAGGCAGCGAAACTGAAAATAGCCTCACCCATTCTGGCAGACTACCTCAGTAGTGGACTGTGATGCCACTGTCCCTTTTGCTCTTCTAAAGGACTACTAATTACATGGAACTTTATTAAGGTGTGTAGAGGTGAACAAATTAGAATGTAATACATCACCATCAAATTCACTTTTGATTTTGACCTAAGACAAAAGCATCTATGAGGAGTCCTTTGTTTCTTTTGTGGTCAGTCCTCTGTGTTTCAAGCTGAGTCAGGTAAGTGAGTCATCTATCTTGTGTCAGCTCTGTTGAGTTAGCACACTGTAACTTTGTGATGCAGGCTTGCTACATTTCAAACCGCATCAGACATGGACCTTTTACTGAAAACTGTCCCCATCTAGGAATAGCATTCACATCTGAGTGTCAACTCATAAACGTGTTTAAAACATTGTGAAGATAATGCGTTAATGCCTTTACTTGAGATCATTCAACAGATTCAGGGAGAAATAAACATAAAAGAAACAAAAGTAGCAAAGTACCAGAATAAAGAACAGGTTAGATCTTAGGCAGATTAAGGACAACACATTAAAAAGAAAAGAAAAATATTATAGAGCCAAAAAATAGGTAATAGGCACACAAAAAAAGAGATAAATTAGCTAAAATTTAGAAATTAGATTACAGATTATTTATTTTCACTTACTATAATTTTTGACTCAGGCAATGCCTTTTGGAAGAATAATCATTATGACAGAATACATTACGAGGAAAGCAGGTCTAAACTTGAATCTCTTAGCCTTTGCTGCAAGTCAGTTGGCAGACCGACAGGGTCTGGTTTCAGCTGATACAGCCGGGATGTTTGGGCCTCTCCGTCTCCATGAGGCTGGTTCAGGTTTCTTTATACGGAAGTCTTAGTGTTCCCAGCATCAAAAAACTTGCAGTCTCAATGTGCAAACACTTTTTAATTCTCTGTTTGCATCACATTTGCTAATGTCCCATTACTCAAGCAAGTGACATGGCAAGCCTTGGTTTATGTAGAAAAATATACTCCACTTCTTTATGGGAGTTGCTGCAAAATTTATCATGGCTTTTCAAAAATATAATCTACAATAATATTATTACATAGTATGCTCAAGATTGGAAATTTAAATGGCAAATCTGGAAATAAACTCAAAGTTTATGGTTAATCAAATCTGCTATTGCCAAAAAGAGATTTTAAAAAAAAAAATCACTCTTCATGATGTCAACATATTTTTTAAGTAAACTAATTTTATGGATGGATTAAACTATCATATTATTAATTCCTTGACTAAACAAACATAACTTATTTAAATGAAAACTAAAATCAATATAATATTGCTTAGAATACGGTATAAATCTAGAGGAGTTAGAATAGCATAATTAAAACACTACCAATATTCAAACAAAATACACTTCATATTAAATGAATGAATAGATGAATAAATAAATCTCAGATATTACCTTTCTTGGCTACCATACTCTGAGCTATTGTTTGAGGAAAATCAGAAGGCAGTGTTGGGTTAGCACTCTAAAGGTAAACCCACCTCAGTACCCATGAAATTCATGTAACTGCTGTCATCACTATACACCTCTAGCTGGGAGAATATCGATGTCTTCGTTTAGAGCTGTGAATCTCAGGGTACTTCTCAGACTTGGCAGAGGGATGGCCTAGTGCTGCATGTAAGAAGCTGCCTGGAAATACAGTGCTTTGTGGTTGTGCTTGGTGTATAATCAGAGACAAAATTCCTGAATCAGTTCCTAAATGATCCCTTCCACATGGAAGCATGTTGCAGCAAGACAGCAGAAGTTAACTTGCAATCTCATAAAAACAAACAAAAAAAGTCCTGGATTTTTTAAGTCATGCATAAAACTAACTTTCAATGCTCAATAAAACAATGTCAAAGCAATCAAGAATGCTAGTGAGTTGAATATTGGAAGTGTATAATAATCCTTGAATTCTTGCATCTCTAGTAACAATGTTTTTGGCCGACAGCTACTGAGTGATCCAATTACTTTTACTCTAAGTTTTCTCTCTATTTCTGCCTCTCTCTGTCTCTTTCTCTCTCTCCCCATTCCTGCTTTTCTCCCTCCCTTCCTCTCTTGTACCCATCTTGTTCTTTGATATTTCCAGTAGAATAAAGGGAAGAAGTGGCCACAACCTCTTTGCTTTTTCTTTACAATAACTTTATAAAAAATCATTTTTTGTCTGACAGAATTTCCCTATGGCACTGGGCCACCTTCACATAGCCATCTATAATTTTTCTCCTACTTGAAACAATCTCCCACATGCCACTCTTGTTAATGACTGAGATACCCCCTGATGGTGCTTAACATTTAATAGTGCTAGAGCTCCACATTTGCCCAAACAAGCTTTTCCATTTACCTTACCTCACAGGCCTTCTAATTTTTCTTCAGAGACAGAAATCCTTTAAGCCCATTGTATCCTTAGGCTACAAATTTACTGAGATTTAGGTTTCCAATAAGAGCATTGAGATGAATGCCACCATCTCATTTATGAATCAATTTTTGCCCATTGGCTTTTTACTGTTATTACTTTTTATTTTATTTTACACTCAAAGGAGAGAATCTCTAGAATATATATATATATGCATATACATATACATATGCACGTATATATATATATATACACATGTACACAAACACACACGCAGCTTCATATGTTTATTTAAACAATATTTTTTTATAAGTTGAAAATCTATGCACAAGAAAATTTCTAAATCAATTTCTGGCCCTGAAATTCAGCACATCTTGTACTTCATTTCTGTGTTCACTGCAGAAAGATATCCAGGAAAAAATTTCTGAAGATTAAAGCTGATTAAATACATTCTTTTCCTGAATCTAATTCGTGGAACTCAATGCAGCTGACAACATGATATATTTTATAGGATTGCATGGTTTGGGGTTCTAATGCACAGGACCTGAAAATGAAGATATAACAAAGATAAATCCTGTTTTTCCAGGAAATTACAAATCTACTCTTATAAGAACTTTTGTTTTGTTTTTAAACTTTCCATTGTTTCACAAAGAAAGAACAGGTACAAAAGTTGACTTTTAAATTACTTAATAATCAATACCCTTGAAAGTTTTCCCATACATCTTTTTTGGTTTCATACTTTTTATTAGGCGTATGCTACCTTAAGTGTTCACTTACCTAAACAAGGAAATATTGTTTTAGTGGTTGGCTGTCTCTCATCTGGTCCCATAAAAGATTTGACTATGTCCTATCTTTTAAACCCAAATAATTAGTTACTGCATATAGACCTTATAAATAATGTGCCTCTGTGCCTAGATATATTTTAAGGTTATTAATATATTACAGATTATGTAGAGCCAGTGTACTTGAAATAAAGCAATAAACTCTGAGAAGTTCTGTCAATTATAACAAAATTGTAGGGTGGAATCTCAAACATATTAAAATGTTAATGTAAAGTAGTAGCATGGGATAGTCATATAGGATTGCTTGATTTGAGAGCTAACGCTCCATGGATCCCTAGGAGCTCAGTGGTGCCAGGGGGCCCCTTGGGAAGGTGGTGGTCATGGTAATATGGGGGCTGGGGTGGTGTGGGGGAGAGTAACAGGTTGAGCTCTGTGTCACTTATCCTTTCTTCAACTAAAGTTGTTGTTTAACATTAAAAACAGTGCTGCACTTGAAGAAAACGTCTTATAATTATAAAAAGTTTAAAAATTTTGAGAATATAGTCAAATAATAGGTTTACATCTGGAGAGATTATATGATTTGCATAATTTCACATAGCTGTTTGAGAAAGCAGAATCAAATGTTTTATGTCACGTATAGAAACGATATCTGCGTGCCCTATAAGCCAGATTAAAAGCAGTGTTTATTGATTTTTTCCATACAAATTACCCAATTGGATGGGAAAAAATAGAGAACTCTAAAAGAAAATAAATTCTCAGTCATTTCCTACAGATGCTATGAAAAATTGTTGGGTGGTTTTTAATGCTTCTTTTCCTCTTTCATACATTTATATAGGTTCTACATTACTCAAGATTCCGTGGTTGGTGCGAACTGTTACGCACTCAGCTATTAGCTAAAAGGTTGGCAGTTTGAACCCACCAGGGGTGCCTCAGAAGACAGGCATGGTGATCTGCTTCTGAAAGTTCACAACCTTTTAAACCTTGTGGAGCTGTTCCACTGTGCACACGTGGCGCTGCCATGAATTGGAATCCATTTGACGGCAACTAACAACAACATATTATTCAAACCAACCAACCAATCAGAACTGATTACATTTGTATTCCATAGTGATTATTTAACTAATATGCTGTAATGCTCAAGTATGAGTACTAGATAAGAAATTCCTGAACCTATAAAACAGTCTTAATATGATTAACAGTCCCTAGAGAAGGACATCATGCTTGGTAAATTAGAGCGTCAGCAAAAGAGAGGAAGACCCTCAATGAGATGGATTGACACAGTGGCTGCAATGATGGGCTCAAGCATAGTAACGATTGTGAGGATGGCATAGGACTGGACAGCGTTTCATTCAATTGTATACGAGATCGCTATGAGTCGGAACCAACTCGACGGCACCTAACAGTAATGTTCTGAAGTATATTTAATAAAACATTAATGAAAATCACTTATACAGTTCCGAGAAAACCCTTGACCCCAAGGCTCCTAAGCACGAATTTGTTTAAAATGATAGAACTTCCAGACGAACAAAAATTAACAATAATTCAACTGTCCTGTTAAGATCCTTATTATACTTCCTCTGAACATCAGATAAAAGTGATGCTTAGAAGAATCAGCAAGATAAAAACAAAAAACTATTTCCTTGAACTTACTTTTTATAAATTTAAAATATAATAAACATCAGACAAACTCTTTCTCAAGGTTATAAATTCATGTTAAACCATGAAGTGGTTGACTATTCAACCAAGTGAAAATTAGATTCAGAGATTGAAATAATAAAGCTCTAGGGATAACAAATCCACACACTATTTAGCAGAGAATGAGGATCCCTTTAAGGAAATCTAAATCTAATCTGCATTTATCATTTTTAGAAAATGTTTGGAAGCAAAGTCAAGTGAAATACATAACCATCCAATGAAAGCTGTTTTCAGAGTTTGTGTTATTCATTACGTAGCCTCACTTTAGGTAGAAAACACTTTCTTAAAATTTACTTTTCCCATTTCCACTCAGAAATCCTAAAATTAAATCTAAAAGTGAAGTATAGTTCTTTGCCTAACTCTCTAGATTAAAATATTATATGTCCTTTCCATATGGCTCACTGTCTTGATCTATTTCCTTGTTTTATTCTTTCTTTACTTTAAGTATGCAATATAATATATTCAATTTAACTATCAGATTTTTTTTCTTTTAATTCAGTTATCCAGATTAGTCCAAAAACATGTATTGGGTTCTGTCAAACTATGACGTAAAAAGATATAAAATTACAGTATATTTGATGTTAAAAAATAATGTCTATGTCAGTTGCTCTTTATTATTTAATATTACAGGTGAGTGTTAATCTATAAGCAAATGTAATTTTTTAGTATTTACTTCAAATAAAAACTGTATAAGAATTCCATATCATAGTCTATCATCCATTTTTCTGTTTCCTAATTATTTTGATATTAGACCTAGCTTGGTGTTTTGTACCTTAAGATAAAACAACTGTGGCATGTTGGTTTTTCTAGACACTCATATACTTTATGCAGCTCTTTGCATGTAAGTATTTTATAAATAATATATTTGGTCTAAAATATATTTCTTATTTAATCTAGATGTTTCTAAAATTGCTTTTAACTTTAAGAGAAATCATATAATGGTAATACAAAAAAGTAAGCCATTCTACGCCAAACTTTTTACCCACAGATGGTCACTATCTTAAGAGAAAAACTAAGAACAAAATCTTGTTTTTCGAGTCTTGTCAACTAGTTTGATCTAATGCAATACTGAAAGAAGCCAAATCAAACCTAGTTTGATCTAATGCAATACTGAAAGAAGCCAAATCAAACAAATCAATTAGCATGTAACAAGTAATCATCAGCTATGATTTAAGCTTCAAGGGAAGAAGATTTGACTCAGAATTATGATTGGCCTAGAACATACTTTAATTTTTAATTACTTAACAGCAAAGAATTTTGAAGTAACCAGAACAAAAATTTGGCAATAATTATAAGTTTTACTGAAATAGTATAAAATTTTGATGATTCAGTTATTTTAATGCAAAGTAATGTGGGGAGGCTCATACTGGAAGGGCAAACATGACTAGGAAATAATTTAAAATATTGAAGAAAGTATCTACACTATTTCTGTCTTTAAAGAGTCAGATTACAATAAAACAAAGTTTGTTCTCATAACAAACTTGATAGAAAAGTTATCTACTGCTTATGTGAGAAAATCAGCTAATTTATAAATTGTATATTACCCACAGAGACCTTGAAGGGTTATAAATTTGATGCAAGCCTCTTTGTAGTAGTGCCTCTTAATATATGGAGTACAAATAAATACAATACGATGAAGGCTTTATCTATATACTGAAAGTCATTGGACTAAAATTAGCATTAAGGAAAGAATATACATATAGATACATAGATACTTTTGGAGAAAATATATGTACAGTGAAACATACACCAATTCAACAATTTCTGCATGTATAATTCAGTGACATTGATTAAATTCTTCAGGTTGTGCAACTATTCTCTCTATCCTTTCCCAAATCATTCCACCACCGTTAACATATACTTACTGCCCTCTAAGCTTTTCATCTAACCTTTCAAGTTTCTGTTGTCAGTTGGATCACATACATATAATACCTAAAATAACTCAATAGTCAAGTCAGACGTTATTTTCTAATTAAGCTAAACTATTGTGTGATTTAAAGATAACTTTAGAAAATAGTTTCAATTTTAAGGTTTTAAATATTATCTCAGAGCAATTGTTTTGAAGGGTCATTCGAAATCAATGGCTCCAGAAAGTCTGGATTCCATGAGAATTTGAAATTCTATTCCACATTCTTCTCTATTTCAATCAGGATTCTTCTATGCAATCTTTGATCAAAATGTTCAGTAATGGTAGCTGAGCACCATCCAATTCTTCTGGTCTCATGATAAAGGAGGCAGTTACTCATGGAGGCCAGTAGACACACATTCCAGTTCCTCTTCCAGTTCCTGGCATTCCTTCTTCCTTTGCTGCTCCAGACAAATACAGACCCATTTTTGTACCTTGGACAGTCACTAGCAAGCTTTTAAGACCCCAGACACTATGCAATAACCTAGCAGTTTGAACTGAGACACTAAAAAACAATATCAGGCCAAACTGATTGCAATGTCTCATGAAACCATGTCTCTAAACCTCTAAACCAAGAAAACAAATCCCATAGGTGCTTGCTTGTACACAGGCAGCATTAACAGCTGCTCTTCATTTTTTGTTGTTGCAGTTGTTGCTGTTGTGCGCTATATATATAGATATATAAAACACAACATTTGCCAATTCAACTTTTTAGGTGTACAACTTAGAGATATCAAGTACATTAATCACGTTGCGTGATCATTGCCCTTAATCACTGCCAAATTTCCCATCACCATAAACAGAAACTCACTGCTTACCGAACAATGGCTGCCCCTCTTCCCCTCCCTCCCACCTCTTATAACCACTAATAGAAGTGGTCTCTACACACTTCCCCGTTAATGTCATTTCATATAAGTGAGATCATACAATATTTGTCCTTTTGCGATTGACCTATTTCCCTCAGCATAAAGTCTTCAAGTTTTATCCATGTCGTAGTATGCAAAGAAAGGCCATATTTAATCAACCAAACAGTGCATTATGTCCCATAAGACAGGAAAAAGAAGAAAAACATTAGTTAACAGCAATGTTGAGCATGAATCGTTATGACCAATCTAACGTCCTGGCTAACTCGGAGATCTGTATTATGTTTTTAATAAGAAATTTTTAAAAGGAAAGAAAAAAGCGAGGGAGGGAAGTAGAAATGGAGGTAGGAAGGAAATATAAGAGGAAGGGAGGGAGGGAGAAAAGAAGGGAACGGAGGGAAGGAAGAACAAGAGAGGGAGAGAGGAAGGACTTAAAATATTATGTTAAATACTTTCCTGCCTCAATATTTAATGATTATTTGATGGTGCAGACTTTACAGAAGCAGTACTATTGAAACGTAAATGTGATAGATTGATGGTTCATAGTATTAAAAGTAGAAGAAACTAACTGAATCTACATCGATAGTAGGAACATATAGAGCTTTTCAAAAACATTGCAATTTCCCTTTGTTTTCTGTTATTTTCCTCTTCACCTAAAAGTAAAATACAGAATATGAATTCTACTGAATTCAAGACTTTTATATTCTTTCATCTCATATACATGTATATTTACTGTAACTGGTTTGTTTAACTTTTTCTCATTTTATTTATTTTGTCTATGTAATGTAAATACTGCTTAATTTTCTGTAGTATCATTTAAGGAAAATGACTAACACCAACTTCAAATGAAATGGAGCAAGGAGATAATGAATTTTTAAAAAAAAGTTATAAAAACAGCTGTTTATTGCAAGAGTAAAGACTACATTATATGAAAATATTTCCTTAGAAAATAAAGCACATGAATAGATTTGATCATTTAAGTTAAGAGTGAGGAAAAATAAAAATGAAGTTAGAAAAAGAAAGCATTTCAAAATAGGTGGTTTCCTATTATTTTACTTACAAGATAGATATTATTTGAACATTTACTTTCCACCATATTAGAAACAATGCTTATACGCATGCAATAATTACACATACACTCTTGGGTTAAAATTATCTTCTTTAGAGTATATCTTCTTCTCATCATAAAATATAATTTTATAACATAAAACCTGAGATAGATTTGCACGTGTGGTAGCAGAAAAAAATTATAACGATGCTCCTGAAAGACATGGAATATAACAAATCAATATATGAAGCTGCAAAACCAAATTCAAGAAAAGAGAGCATGAGCTAGAATGCCTATAGTACATATTCTTGCCCCTAGAAAAAGTAGCTTTGAAGTAGGTCAAATGGTCTAAAACTATGAGTAAAGATGGTGCTATGTTTGTAAGAGGTCTCTGGGTATCGCAAACAGTTTGCCCTCGACTGTTATCCGAAAAGTTAGTGGTTCAAATCCACCCACTGATGCCACGAACGAAAGGCCTGATAACCTGCTTCTGTAAAGATTACAGCAGCCGAGAAAACTCTATGGAGCTCAGTTTTACTTTGTAACACACAAGAACCTTTTTCTTTGGTAAGGGATATATTGCCTTATGGTCAAGCCCATATTATTCTGTACATAGAAAAATTAATTTCTAATACTGAGAAAATACTAAAATACATGACAGTTTTCTTACAAGAGAACATTATCTGACAATGATAATACAGCCCAAAAGCATTAGTCAATAGTCTAATTGTAAATGGCTGTGGCTAACAGTCTTTTGTTTAAAAACTAGAAAAACAAAATGTGTGGCACTGTTGTATCCTATCCCTTTAGTTATTCAGCCTGTATGCTGAACAAATTATCCGAGAAGATGGACTATATGAAGAATGGTAAATCATAATTAAAGTAAAACTTATGAGCAACCTGTGATATGCAGATGACACAACCTTGCTTGCCCAAAATGAAGACAATTTGAAGCACATACAAATGAATGTCAAAGTCTACAGTCTTCAGTTTGGATTACAACTGAATTTAAAAAAAAAAAAAAAAAAAAAAAACCTTCACAACTAGACAGATAAACAAGATCACCATAAATGGTAAATAAATTGATGTTGTCAATAACTGTATTTTACTTGATGACCAATAAAGATCCATGGAAATACCAGTCAGAAATGAAGACACTGCATTGGGCAAATCTGCAGCAAAAGACTTCTTTAAAATTTCAAAAGCAAAGATATCACTTTGATGACGAAGGTACCTCTGAGCCACGGTCCTTTCAAATGTCTCATGCATGTGAAAGCTGAGCAATGAAAAAGGAAGGGAGATGAAGAATTGATGTATTCAAACTGCAGTGTTGGGGAAGAATATCAAATATACTGTGGAATTACAGAAGAACAAACAACTCAGTCTTAGAAGAAATACAACCAGATGCTCTTTAGCAGCCAGGATGGTAAAACTTGTCTCCATTACTTTGGACACATCATTAAGAAAGACTAATCCCTAGAAAAGGACATCCTGTTTGGTAAAGTAGAGATTCAACGAAAAAGAGGGAAATCGTCATTGAATAAATACAAAATAGCTGCAACAATGGACTCAAACATTCCAAGGATCATGAAGATGGCACAGAACTGGGCAACATTTTGTTCTGTTATAAATAAGATGGCCATGAGTCAGAGTCAACTCAACGGCAGCTAACAACACAATGGTCTTTTAGAGGCTGGGAGGGGAAAATATTTTGGTTTGGTTTTGTTTTTAACTCTACGTTTGCATCAGAAAGCAAGGAGAATATTTTCTGAAAAGAAGGAATACAAAATTTTATTTCTAAAGGAAGAATGGCACAGAGAGGATCATATTCTTTAGAGGATATCTCTGGATTTAAAGACTTTTGGATCCAAAGATGAAACAGACTTTTAATTTGCTAAACTCTTTGCATAATTTTTTTCTAAATGTGACCAAATTCTTGTAACATCGCTGTACTACTTACCAGGATTTAGAGTATGGAGAAATTATTATTACTATACATATTTTCTATAGTTATTAATCATGAGTTTTTTAGGAATAATGGTACTTCAGGCAACAGATGGTATGACATAAGCGAAGCAATTATCTTTTTTTAATGTAACATACCTTAGAACTACAAAAAATATCTATTTGAAAATTGGGGTTGGCTAAATTTAAGCTACTTTAATCAAGGCAAAATATTTTGTGAAGTCAGAAAAATATGGCCAAGAGATGTGTGATGTGAGGAAAGAGAAAAGGAATATGTCCACAATATTTTCAGGAAGACAGTATTCTATTTAGCAAGCCACATCGTTCTGAGCATTATCTTACTGTGGTCCTATGAAGAAACATCCAGATAAAAATTTTACATGAAAAAAAATGTAGAACAACCACTCCAATCCCTTATTTAAGGAAAATAGATAAAGTTGTTGAGGGGAACAATATTGATGATATAAGAGCACAGACTGTAACTGGTTAATACGGATAAAATTAAAGTGTTATCAGGATATTATAGATTAAATAAACAAGTACAGCTTTGCTGGCAAAACTAGTCAGACACAAAGAATGCAAAATATTTGAACCAAACAGAAAAATATGTTCACTTTTTCTTATTAGCGACATAAATAAGAATAAATTTGTGATCAGTCATTGATAATCATATTTTAAAATATAATGTACTAACATCCAGGGATTATTGCTATTTTGAGTAAAAATGAGTAAATGCACACTTTGCAAGCAGTGGAAGTATCTTGTCTCAACACACAAATAACACTGTTAATTAGGTGAAAGAGAAAGACTGTGGCTTTTCAAGGTTTAAGTAAAATTTGATTTGATCTTCTAGCAGAAAAGGATTAAAAAAATGCATCAGATTTGATAGCATATGAAATGTACAAGGCCATAGACTGTGCTGATAAACATTAAAAATAATTATTTTAAAAATAGCATGACCATGTAGCCATGATATGCAACAATTTATTTATTTATTGTTTTTTTTTCTTGAGCTCCTATCTCCTTTTGCTGTTCTGGCTATGCCCTCCTAAGGAGGTTACAGCAAGAATGAGGCAGCTTTATCAACCTAAGCTATCAACCTGCAGGACTTGGTCAAGGTCAGTGCATTTTGCAGTGGGCGATATGCAACAATTTATTACATATAAAACAAAGTATATCCCCATGATTCAAAAAGTTTGCTTGATTTGATCCAATATTCAAGATATCTAAGAAATGTAAAACTTAATTCCGTAGTGTGGGATTCTTTGTATTTCACACACACCAAAAAATTATTAATATTATATACCCCCTTATTAAACTGGGGAAAAATTGTTATATCAAGCCTTTATTAAGCTTATCTATTCTCTGTCTCATTTCCCAACAAATGATTCTTTAACAAATACATTAATAAAGTGACATTGTCTATTTTTCTAGGAAAAAATTTTGAATTTGAATTTAAGAAATAAAATCCAGAGACTAAAATAGACAGCTGTGTGTGAATGTGTGTGCATGCATACACATATATGCATACTCACACAAATATATAAATACACAGATATGTATATACATACACTCACATGTATGTAACTCTGCAACAGATACATCACATTTTCATTTATTCTATATGAAAAACACCTTGTTAAATACTATATAGTCACAACAATTCTTTTAGGAAATTTACATGGGACCATGTTAATTAATGGGATGAGTTTACAGACTTTATAGAGATGGGTCCATTGTTTTATCTTAACCAAGATAAACAAGTTTTCTTTGATTTATTTATCCCAAGTAACTTCTTCTAGACAACATACACACTCAAAAATAGAGCTCTTTAAAATGTATGGGTAGAGTTTTTTGAACAGTAGGTACATATACCCATGCAAATGGGAGACTAAAGAATTATTTTTTTAAGTTACCTTTATATTAAATGAAAAACTTAACGTACAGGACGTACAAGAACAATAGACAATTGAGAGAAAATTGTTCAAATACTATAATGATTTATATTCTAGATTATGCTCAAGAAATTAATACATATTTATCTTTTTTAAACTAAAAGAAATATTTGAACCAGACAGGTTAAAAATGGCTCAGGGAACAACCATGCTAAGTAATGTTTTAGAGTCTTGATTTATGCAACAAGTTCAGTTTAATAACGAGCAAAACTGCTGATTAGTGCCCACAGATATTAGATAATAAATTCAACAGGGCCAAATGGATATTTGCAGCATAGCAACTACTGGCTTAATGATTTAATTAATCTAAACATGCAAAATTTTGTGCTTGCTTAAATTTGTTTAACACATGACACATTAATGGAGATTAAACAACCAGGGGTTTATTCATAAATTTAAAATGTGTTTTAGGGGAAAAGGGACAATTACCAGATCTTATATAAATGCCTTAGAAGAACCACATCAGGAACTTGAGAAAATGAGTTCATACATTTGGCCTTGTAATTATTTACCTTCTATTGCTAAATTGAAATAGCTTTGATTAGTATAATGTATCTATAAAACTGCTCTACAGGAAAAACAGTGATAATCAAAGTTGCATATAATTAGGAGAATGCTAGATTTCCTTGGAGCAACCCTTTTTGTAACAAGTACTTATAGTGCACAATTTAAAAATCATGTAATTTATTTTTCTTCTTACATCAAACTGGACGTTTGGAGACGTTTCTTTCACAAAAATAGCTTTTGAATATTTAAAAATATTCTAATTTTTAAGTTATTTTAAGATGCAGAACATATATATGTTTTTTCATTTGGTATTATTTTCACTAATTATCCACAATGTAAATTGAGCTCTCTATTTTACCACTTAAATATACCCAAACCAAACCAAACCCGTTGCTATTGAGTAGATTCTGACTAATAGTGACCCTAAAGGACAGAGTTGAACTGCTCCATAGGGTTTCCAAGGAGCAGCTGGTGGATTCAAACTGCTGACCTTTTTGGTTAGCAGCAAAGCTCTTAACCACTGCGCTACCAGGGCTCCACTACTTGATATAGCTATGAAATGTGGTTGCACGAATGTCATTTTAAAAAGAAAGAACTTTTTTTGGAACTGGAGAATTAAATATGTATTTGTTTTGGGAAGTTTTTTTAATAGAAAAAAAGAAATATTTAAAATCGTATTTTATTAGTACTTAGGCTATCAATTAGTGGGTTACTTTTTATAGTATTTGACAAAAATTAGAAATTATTACATTAAAATTAATGTTTTGCTTAAATTTATAACTCATTTTACTTCTTGAAAAATATCTAATGCACTATATATCATTAATTTACAATTTTTTAAACCATGTACTATCATTTTGATTACATGAATGTTCTTACTTTAGACTGTATCAGAGAGGAGAAATGCCAGAACCAAACTTTAAGTACTTTATAATTTGTCTCTGATTTTTCTTCTTCTGTCACAATTTCCTTAAAAATTTATTATGGGGAGATAGCAGAATTGAGCTTTAATTTCAATGTTTAACAATGCTAAGCCTCCTGATTGATATGATGTTATGGTTGCAAATGCCCTGTTACCTCAATCACAGCACTTTTCAATTTGAGACCATATCTTATTCATATTTTCCTTTCCAGTCACATACAAGCCCTCAGTAAATTTGGAATCAATAAAGGCACAAATGAATGAATGGAATATGCATTTCAGAAATGTCATTTAACTGTTCCTTGCATTTAACTACTTTCAGTGAGTTTATGAGACCAATAGACCGAGGAAAAACTATGAAATATATTGTGCCTGTTCCCAAAGTGATTTGAATTCTGGAATGTTCAATGTCAAGTGAAAAGATTCATGATCAGAATCACGGTTCTAGAATTTACTGTGAGACAATTCAAGGGCAAAATATGTTAGTGCTGTAGAGTTTACTGTGGATTTGTTTAGCACTTGATATGATCAATTTTCCATTACATTTACTTTTCTAGAAAAAAAAATCATAATTTATTCTGCTGATATCATCCCAGTGACTAATTTTCTTATATTTCTAATAAGCTGACAAAAGATAAATACAAACTAAAAGCACTCCAAGCATTTCTGTAATTATACATTGTTCTTTTAACATTCTGTGTGAGTGTATGATAAAATACTTAATTGCCCTATACTAGCAATTAGGACTTGGGCCTGTTACATATTCTGCACAAGCAGAGTATTATATTGTCATATCTATTTTGTGTTTTACATTTTTATGAACAGTAATTATAGATATTGGTACTAAGGTTAGCGTCATAGTTTATGCCAGAAAATTCATAGTAACACATGTATAATAGCTTTTTAGACAAAGTAGAAGTTTTCTTTCTCTTTTTTTTTAAGGAAGCTAACTTTATACCATGTTATAATTGTTTTTTCTTTTTCTTTTCCCTAGATTTATACATTTAAAAATAAAATTGTATTCAAGTCCCAGGGGACACTCTAATTTACTTGAGAAGACTTAACTTGATGATTTTTTCATGTTTCTTTCTTAATTACTGTAAAATTACAAGTTTGTAGAAAAAGAGGAGGGGAAGAGATAAACTGTATAATTCCATTCCCACTGGTTTTCATAAGCCAATCTTTCTTAGGGGCACACACAAGTTCATTTGCACACCTCTATGAGTCACATTCCTAAGAAAGCATTGCTTTTTATTTGAAGTGTCTTTTTTAAAGTCAGGTTACAATATTTTATTCCTAAAGCAAGCATGTCACAGAGAGAATCATATCCTTTAGAAGATAGCTCTGGACTGAATCTAAGGACTTCTGGATTTTACTCCTAACCCGGGTAGAAATAATTTGAGAGGTAGCTCTTGTAAAAGACGTTGGTGCCTCCTTTCCATTTTTTAAAAGATTGGTATTTAACTTTTCTAAATGTCCTCTATAGATCCTCTTAAAATGTATTGTGATCTATTATTTAAAAACAAAAAAACACACACACACACATACACCTCAGGAGAATTTTTGCTAGAGAACTACTCTGACTACTTACATATAGCACAAGTACAATTAGTTTGTTAATTAATTTGATTCATGTACACAATAAAAGTAGATCTTAGTTTCGTTGGATAACTGTGAAATTGATCTCACTTTATTCTGTGTGGGAAGAGTTAACTAATCAGGCCACAAGCCTATTGGAGACGGAGTTAACTGAGGTGGGAAATTCTCTCACATGACACTGTCGATGTCAGTGTCACAATTGATCAAGTCAATGTCTTACCATATGGAGCATCTTATACGTATTGACATTTTTTTCAGAGGGTTGTTTTACTCATTTTACCAAACAGAAATATTCTAAGAGCACACTCAAAAAAATAAGTAGTATGGGTTCAAAAAGGAAATTGGAGTTAAAATTTTTCTTAAGATTAATAATTATCTTAGTACCAATTATGACTATGCACAGAATAAATAGTAAGTCCATTAGGACTTGATTAATTTAGAGAAGAGGTCACCTGCCTTTTAACTCTGAATATATGATGATGAAAGTAATAAAAATTGCATTAACTTTTTCATTTAAAATTAATTTGAATTTATGAAGATAAAATTCTTAGATGTATTCAGCATCATCCTTCCAAAATTTTAAATATCCATGCAAATATTGTACAAGATTTCTTCCACGTACAAAGAATGGTGATACTTTAGCTATTGAGAAAGTGTTCAATATATTTAATGTGCATTCAATAAATTTTCAAAGAAAGACATGGTTGAATATGCACTTACAAGTTAATACATTGACATTCATATACATTGTGTCATATATCTAGCGTCAAGTATCTTTTGATGTGTTTTGGTGGTGTAGTGGTTAAGAGCTCGGCTGCTAACCAAAAGGTCGGCAGTTTGAATCCACCAGCCACTACTTGGAAACCCTACGGGGCAGTTCTGCTCTGTTCTATAGGGTCAATATGAGTTGGAATCGACCTGACATATTAGTAATTATATACATACACTATTATATACATATACATATATATTATATACATATATATTACTAATATAGTACATATTAGTAATTATACATGAAAATATTTATTTTCCACCCAAACTTAGCACATATATCCCACTTAGTATAAATCTAAAGAAAACTTAATAACCAGATGGATAACTGATCTATTCTAAGACGATTACCTAAAACTGTTCCTCCAGGGTATAAAAAGAACTTTTAAAAAATATTAGCAAGGGCTATTTCCTCTAATGAGAAATTAATACAAGATTTAAATATACAGATAAAAGAGCAAATGATAAATTTATTCTTAATTTCATCATTCAATGGCAATCACTAATTAGCACCCTTGTGTATTTTCTTCAAATATTTCTTCTATGCATGATTTTCTCAAAGAGATCTCTGTGGGGGGGTGGGGGGGGAGGCATAACACCTGCATCACTTTTCACAGTATCTTCTCCAGATTTAATACTTGCTTTTAAATAAGGCTGTAAAGTTCCAGTTAGTTGAGATGATCACACATTGACAGAACTATGGACTTACACTATACTCTGGGTGTCAGGAGAAAGTGGGATGTCAGAATCATTATGAAAATTTAAAGTGTATTTCAAAATACCACTATCTCTAAAACTTCCCATTTTAAACTAATAACATCAAATACTGGACTATTTATGATGTATCAAATAGCTCTCATGTCAAAGTTTACCACAAGTGATACATGCATGCGTGTGCACACACATACACGTGAAATGGAGTTGTTTGTAGATTCTTTTCTAATAATTTCTAAATATTTGGCAAAATATTTGAACAAAATAATATCTGTACCAGGTAATGAAAATCAGGAGGAGCCCTGGTGTCGCAGCAGTTAAGAACTGGGCTGCTAACTGAAAGGTCTGTGGTTCAAACCCACTAGCAGCTCTGTGGGAGAAAGATGTGGCAACCTGTCCCTGGAAAGATTACAGCCTTGGAAACTCCATGGACAATTCTACTCTGTCCTATAGGGTTGCTATGAGTCAGAATCAATTCAGTGGCAACAGGTTTGTTTTTTTAATGAAAATCAACAAATAATGTATGTATAACTCTGTAGTTTACAGAGGACTCCTCTTACGTGCTACCTATGACAGTTTACAAAATCCAGTATAACTTTGTTCAGCTGCAAAGAAATCAAAGTACTAAGAGGAGAGACACAAAAGAATAAAAGGAAAAAATACTTGTGATTTCCATTGTAAGAACACTTTTCAAAGGACAATGTATGATTTTTACAAGCAGCTCTTACAAATATTGAACTGTAGGCTTAATAATAAAGCCTCATCTATATTTAAAAGTTATTGTCTACTTGGCTCCTGCTCTCTGTCCTGTTCAGCCTTCAGCTAAACAGTAAATGAAGTATCCGCATGAGACTATTCAGCAGAACTGGCACTCTGATTATTTATTTAAAGGTTTCATTTATTTATGATTTTTACCAGATGAATAAACATGTTTTCCACACATTATCTTAATAGATTTGATGATGCAAAGACATAAAATACAAGGTCATGTGTGGTTCTAAAGATTACAGTGTTCCCTGTGTATTTCCTAGCGTTGGGTTTGAAGGATTTGTTTACCATGTGCTAGGGACATTTTTGTCTGGCTCCAATAGCAACATTGGCTGAGTTCACTTTTTCAAGCACAATTCGTTATTCTGGATAACAGGGGCTTCCACCACCTTAAGGGTTTGCTGAAATTTACCGGATCTAAAATGCAGTTTCGGGGAGTGAAATGAAAATCAAAGAGCTGCCTTCAGCATTCACGCAGCTCTTCAAGCTGCAGGCAGCCCTTTCATCTCTCAATGGTCCTTGAGATTAGTTAGAGCTTTCAGAGGAATAAGGCTCTCCCCTACTCACTTATTTTCCCACACAAAACCAAAATTAGCAGGACAGCCAGTGAGAACAAATGGGTGGTTCACTGACACAGAGTCACTGCAACGTGTTTGTGCTTCTATTGCGGATAAAAATATACACAGTCTCCTGCTTAATATATGTTGAATGCCTAATATGAGTATGAGTATAGTGAGCACTTTTCATATTCAGTCATACATTTCTTTAACACATATTTATTGAGTGCCTGCTGTGTGCTAGGCATTGTTCTAGGCACTGGGAATAGAAAACCAAAACCAAACCAGTTGCCGTCAAGTCAATTCCAACCCATGGTGACCCCATGTGGCTCAAGTGGTTTGTGCTTGGCTACTAACATAAAGGTTTGTGGTTTGAACCCACTCAGCGACACTGCAGAAAAAAGGCCTGGACATCTGTTTTCATGAATATTACATCCAAGAAAATCCAATGGAGCAGTTCTACTCTGTAACACAAGGGGTCTCCATGACTGAGAACACAGACCTGAATAAAACTTCTCATGAAGCCTCCATTCTAATGCGAGAAGTTCATAAATATGTTAGACGATGATATGCTTTGGCAAAATATGATGTAGAAATCGTACGAGAATTCTGAAGTAAAACCTGCTTCCTTGTGAAGGAAGAAAGGAAGGATGAGTTAGCAGGTCTTCTGTCTGCTCTCACTGTAATGGTGGTCCTGATCGGCATTCAACTATTATTAATAAAATTCATAGTCAATATTTTCCAATAGGTATAGATTTGCCGGATAAAATACAGGACACTCAGTTACATTAGAATTTCAGACAAACCATGAATATTTAGTATAAGCAAGTCCCATATCTTTCATGGTACATACAAAAATTTTTTGTTGTTTATCTGAAATCTAAATTTAACTGTGTCCTATATATTTCTTTGCTGAATCCGGCAACCCTAACTAAAAACAAAACAAAAAACCCAGTTGCCATAGAGTTGATTCTGACTCATGGCAACCCCATGTATATCAGAGCAGAACCCTGCTCTGTAAGGTTTTCAATGGCTGATTTTTCAGAAGTAGCAACATTGAGTGAGTTCACTATTTAAAGCACAATTCATTACTCTGAATAGCAGGGGCTTCCACCTGGGTGAACTCAAAACTCCAACATTTTGGTTATTAGTGCTTAACTGTTTGTACCACTCAGAGAATCCAAACTAGTGGTGATTTCCCCGCTGCCCCTCCTTTAGGTAGGCTAACCTAGACGAAGTAGCAGGATTTCTCTTTTATTTGAAGCTTAAACATTAACTGAAAAATATATTAAATCATAAAAATTAAGAGAGAGTCAGAGGTATTGTACTATTGTTGCATGTAAGTCTAACATTTACGTTAATTCATTAGTAATACTAAAATCTCATGGTTTTTCTGTGTTTTGAGATTTAAAAGATGAACTACTTCACTTAAGGGCTAATCTGTGCTTTCAGATACTACTTATATTCTAAGTGGCCCAAAAGTGACCAGTTTTCAGTGCTTCTGTTAAAATACTAACAGCCACCACTGAAAAATCATTTGCCAGATACAAAAATATTAAGATTAATAATAAAATATTGGTTAAGAGAGTGTCTTGGGAGGCAGTTGTTTTAGCAGTTGAAAGCTGAACTGTGGAGCCAACCTTCTACTTCCTAACAGCAGAACCTTGACCCAATTATTAGCCAGTCTAAGCCTTAGATTTTTTATATGTGAAAATGATACTAAATTCATAAGTTGTATGAAAATGAAATGATTTCAGCCAGGAAAAGAATTTATTACAGTGTCTAGCACATTTTAACTGCTCAATAAACCAAAAAAACCCAAATCCGTTACCACTGGGTTGATTCTGGCTTATACCTGCTCAATAACAGGTAGATATTATTACTAATGTCTAAACTGTGTTACAAATTATGTAGTGTCTTCTACTTTTCTTTTATTAAATGTGTGGTAGATATCACAATCATTGGAGATAAAAATGTATGAGTCTCCTACAAAATGAACTACTCATGGTAAAGGTAAAAGTAAAACTTCCTCAGGTAGAAAGAAATATTACAGTCTCTCAAAGTTGATACTAACTTATCTGCAGTAACTCCTTCAAACTAGCATATGCCTAAATCAGGGCTTTGAACTAGTTCATTCCAGTTTGAACTCTTGCTAAGAATTTGCATTTCTCACAAGTTCCATGCTGAGCATTTGCATTTCCACCCAGATATACTGAACTAGAATCTACGTTTTAACAAGATCTCCAGGGGATTCTTATGTCTAATTCCTGAGAACTTGTTAGAAATGCATGTATAAATACATCTCATGTCAAAATTTACCACGAGTGATACATGCACACTTGTGCACACTCATAACACGAACTCGAGTTGTTTGTAGACTCTTTTCTAATAATTTCTAAATATTTGACCAAATACTTGAACAAAGTGATATTTATACCACGTAATGAAAATCAGGAGGAGCTTCCATCCAGAACGAACCGGTTTGAACCTCTGACCTAAATCAGAATAAAGATGACTAAGAAAAACTTTTTCAAGTAAAGGAGTTGAGCATTTTAGAGACAACTTCATAATTTATTTAATTATTATTATGTGACTACCTATTTTATGTATAATCACCTTTCTTATAAAAAATCATGAATACAATGAGCATTATCTCAGTGGACAGAAATGAAAGAAATATTGTTGTTAGTTGCCTTTGAGCATTTCCAACTCGTGGCAACTCCATGTCTGCAGAGTACCATTGTTCCGTGGGTTTTCTTGGCTATAATCTTTATTCAAGCAGATCGCCAGTCCTGTCTTCTGAGGAGCGTCTGGGTGGGTTTGAACCACCAACTTTTCTACTAGCAGTAGAGGGCTTAACTGTTTGCCCTACCCAGGTACTCCAAAAGAAATACCCCACATTTTTAAAAAATGTTTCTTCAAACACACTGCAGCATAGCAAACATTCAGCAAAAATTTTGTCAAATGCATGAATGAAGAAATAATTAATAAATGCATGTAGTACGCAGTTAGAAACTTACTTCTTTGGGAAGAATCTAGGTCAAAAGGTATTTTACTACTGTCTGTTTTGTGGCATGTTTGACCTTTAAAATATAAGACCTATATCGAGAAAAGAAAATGACAAAAACAATGCAGTATATCTAGAAGTTAGATGTTTATGATAGCTGATTATAAAGAGTTTTCACAGTATCTTTAAGTTTAAAATTAAACTTACAGTTTTTTGTGTAATTTCTGAAAACTAGTCTGATTTTCTAGGGAAAACATTCTAAAGCTTAAAACTTCAAAGAAATTATGCAGGTTGTTTAAAATAATTAAACAGTCTCACACATTTAGGATTTTACACATTTATTATGAATAAACATTGCAAGGGGAAAACAGCAACTCTGGGTATTAAGAATGTACTTTAGCTTTGCTTTACTGGTATGAAGAGGCAGTATTATAGTTAACATTTTGTTCCAGATGCTTGAAATAAGAGGACAAGTCACATCATTCACTCAAACCTCCAATTCCCCAAACTAATAGTGCTAGGAAAGAGGCAAAGTGAATAGACATAGTTTGAACCTCACCCTAAAGGCTAATAGAAGATAGTTCTGTCAAATTCCTCCAAGCAAGAGATGCCCTGAGCAACACTCAGCCCCAAAATCAAACCTAGGGACTCTTTAGACGTACTGCTTCATTTGACCTCCACATCACCATAGGATAAAAAGAAAATTTAACAGTTCTAAAATCATTGGGAGATAGATTTAAAGTATTTTGTATCAAAATCAGCACCTTGAAATGTGAGAATATATATATATATATATATATACGTACACACATAAATTTAGTACAGAAAACAATGAGATTGATCTGTATATAATACAGTCTTGGCTTGAAGTAGAGGAATTAGCTAAGGACTTCTTAATTTCATTTCTCTGTTTTTATTCCATGGAGACCCCAACTTGATCTGTAGTAAATGAGATGGTTGGGTATGTGTTAGTGATGCTGCCAAGTGTAGTGATGAACCATCAAGGCTGATCACATTGTAGATAATGTCAAACAGGAAGAGAATGCTTAGCCATGGAGAGCAG
This sequence comes from Dugong dugon, assembly GCA_030035585.1. Classification (NCBI taxonomy): domain Eukaryota; kingdom Metazoa; phylum Chordata; class Mammalia; order Sirenia; family Dugongidae; genus Dugong; species Dugong dugon. The sequence continues at coordinate 41,778,607 of CM057477.1, read as the reverse complement.
AAACACTCCATTCTAGCTGCTTATCCAATTCAGTAAAAATGAGAAAGAAAATGTCACATATCAGACATTCTATCGATGAATGAGGAACATTCTCCTGAAGTCAGTTTGGCTTCAAAAAATAAGCAAACTGCAGAAATATAAAGAAAATAGAAAAAGATGCTCCAAAGGAAATAGAAAATGTGAGTATTGTATCAAAATCTTGTTGAGTACAATATAAATTATTAAAATTACATTTCTACTTGTTAAAACTATTGTGTGACATGAAAATGAATGTGTTCTTTTGTAGCTATTTCTTCATAGCATTTTTTTTTCAATACAGGCTACTACTGTTGTAACTTAAATGTCTATTACTGTAACAAATTAATAATTTATTAATCATTATTACTTGAAGATAAACATAACAAAGACAGTGGTGTGTTTTTGTTTTTGTTAACTTTTTGAAAATATAAATCTTTTCAATATAGTTGGTAGATAATTTTGAATCGTTGACTGCTTCAGAATTTTAAAACTCCGTACTCAATTCCTACTAAACCATCATAATCATACATATTGCCTTTCCTCCAATTTTAAATTTAAAAAAGCATTATTTGTATTTTTTTGAGAACAAGAAATTAAATTATTGTCTGAACAATGAAAATATGCTTCCTTATGTACATAAAATAAGGAACCCTGGGGGCACAGTGGTTAAGTGCTGGGCTACTAATAGAAAAGTCGGCAGTTTAAACCCACAACCTCCTCCATGGGAGAAAAATGTGGCAGTCTGCTTCCATAAAAAATTGTAGCCTTGGAAACCCTATGGGGCAGTTCTACCCTGTCCTGTAGTGTCTCTACAAGTTGGAATTGACTCACCAGCAATGGGCTTGGTTTTGGTTTATGTACATAAAAAAATTGCTGGTACTTCATTCATGGAAATATCCTACAAGTCTTTCCTCATTTATATATTCAAATTTATCTATTCAGTTTATCAACTCAAATTTTTTTTTCCCTGTTACTCTGCTGAATATTTCTATTGGTTCCAATTTGGATGCCTTTATTTATTTTTTTTGGCTTATTGTCCTACCTAGGACTTACAGCACACTGTTATCTAGAAGTGGTGCTAAAGGGCATCCTTGTCTTGTTCTGGTTCTCAAGGGGAGTGTTTTCAGCCTCTCTCCATCAAGAATGATGCTGGCTGTTGGTTTTGTATAGATGCCCTTTATTATATTGAGGAATTTCTCTTCTATTCCTATCTTATTGAGAGTTTTTATCAGGAATGAGTGTTGGACTTCAGAATGCCTTTTCTTCATCAATTGAGATGATCATGTGATTCGTTTATTTTATTTATGTGGTGGATTACATTGATTTATTTTCTAATGTTGAACCATCCTTGCATACCTGGTATGAATCCCCTTGGTAGTGGGGTTTTTTTTTTTTTTTTAATATGGTGCTGAATTCTATTGGCTAGAATTATGTTAAGAATTTTTGCATTTATATTTATGAGATGTATTGGTCTGTAATTTTCTTTTTTTTGTAGGGTCTTTGCCTGGTTTTGGTATCAGGGTTATGCTGGCTTCATAGAATAAATCTGAAAGTATGCCCTCCTTTTCTATGTTGTGAAACAGTTTGAGTAGTACTGGTGCAAACTCTCCTCTAAATGTTTGGTAGAATTCTCCAGTGATGCCATCTGGGCCAGAACTTTTTTTTTGTTGGGAATTTTTTTTTTTTTTTTAATTATCCTTTCAATCATTTCTCTTGTTATGGGTCTGTTCAGATTTTCTACCTTGGTTTGTGTTAGTTTAGGTAGGTAGTGTGTTTCTAGAAATTTGTCCATTTCCCCTAGGTTTTCAAATTTGTTGGAGTACAGTTTTTCATAGGACTCTGTTATGATCATTTTATTTCAGTTGGGTCTGTTGTAATTAATATCCCCCGTTTCATTTCTTATTTGGGTTATTTGTTTCCTCTCCTGTTTTTCTTTTGTCAATTTGTCCAACGGTTTGTCAATTTTGTTGATCCTTTCAAAGAACAAACTTTTGGTTTTGTTGATTCTTTCTATTTTTCTATTCTCTGTTTCATTTATTTCTGCTCTGATCTTTATTATTTCCTTTCTTCCGGTGGCCATTGGCTTCTTTTGCTTCTAGCTTTCTATTTGTTCCAGCTGTGTAGCTAATATTTTGATTTTGTCCCTCTCCTCTTTTTTTGCTGTGTGCATCTATTGCTATAAATTGACCTGTGAGCACTGCCCTTGCTGTATCCCAAAAGTTTTGGTATGATGTGTTTTCATTCACTATCAACTCAAATTTGATTGTTGTTGTTGCTAGGTGCTGTCAAGTCAATTTTTGACTCATAGAAACCCCATGTAATGGAGTAGAACTGCCCCATAAGGTTTTCTAGTCTGTAATCTTCATGGAGAGGAGCCCTGGTGGTGCAATGGTTACTCCTCAACTGCTAACTGTTTGAACTCATCAGCAGCTCTGCAGGAGAAAGATGTAGCAGTCAGCTTCCATGAAGATTACAGCCTTGGAAACCCTATGGGGTGGTTATACTCTGTCCTATAGGGTTGTTATGAATCAGAATTGGCCTAATCACAAAGGGTTTTTTTTTTTTAATCTTTATGGAAGCAGATCGCCAGCTCTTTCTCCTATGAAGCCAACTGGATGGGTGTGAACCACCAACCTTTCAGTTAGCAGCTGAGTGCTTAAGCTTTGTGCCACCTTTATCAACTCAAATTTGATTTGTAGCAGCAAATTAGAAGGACTAGGTCTGAGGACATTGATAACAGCAACTAAAGACAACATTTTTTACTTAATAATAGAAATACTTACATTTTGGTGTTCTTATTATTTGTCAGACCCTATTCATGACTTTGTTTATATTATTTTTAATTTTTCTACCATTCTTTCATTGAGACAGTTGTATTATTATATATAATATATAAGAGAGAGGCAGAGAGTGAGAGGTGAAGAGAGAAAACAGAGAGAGATTGAGATAGAAGAAATTAAGATTCCACAATACAACTATAAAGTATAGGGCCAGGGTCATCCTCCATACGCCTGATTCTGAAGCAAATGCTCATGGGGCCCTGCAGATCCTAAAGCACTTTCATGTTCTACACCTTTTTTGAACAATGAATAAACTGAAGTATCAAAAAGCTTTCTGATTTTGCTAATATCGCATAAAATTGACAGAATATAGGCCACTTTCCCTCCCCCTCTTATTACATTTCTTGCCACTTAAGTCAAGATCTTACTGCATGTGGAGTACTAGTATTTCTGACACAAAATACCTGAACTTATTATTTAAAATCATAGTTTTCTACTGCACAATAGTTTTGACTTAGGAAAGGTTACTACAGAGTTACTGTTAGATATTCTATACCTATTTTTTAAGCAGCTTAAATCAGAACTCAACATCCTCTTCTGAATGAAGAACCCTCTTTTGACTTCATTTAAAAATACATTTCCCTAATAAAATGAGGTCTTAAGAAAATACTTCAACAAGGCACCACTCTTCCAATGATAGGATATAACTTTCCTCAGCCTGTGCTTGTTGTTATGTGGGGCCCTTACATCTGTTTTTGGTCCCTAAATGTAGTTCCACAATTGTCATATGGTGCTTGGCCTAAGACTGCATCTTCTGAAACATAAAAGATAATGTACTCCCTTCCATGACAGAAGCAATTTATTTTTCCATTCATGAAATATTTTAAAAGCCAGTTCAAGTTTTCTCATTTTATTTCTAATGGGGAAGGATTTTTCATTTGGATGCTCAGGCATGATAAAATATCTGTTCATGTCAAAATACAAAAATGTTTTTAAAAAAAATCAATCAAACCAGTGCCTGCACTTTAGGAAGTGTATGGTTTAATTATTTCCTTCCAATGAGTATTTAAGTAGAAGTTATGATATTTTTAACTGTGCAGTTGATTTGCAGGGATTCACTGGCTAATTTGCCCAAGACACAGTATATTTCCTGTCTGCAGATCTGAATTTGACTTAGGTTACTGTTAATTACAAAGAAATAACAAGGTTTCTGGCCAATTAGCAGGAAGACATCTGTAAAGTCCAAAATTCAAATTAAGATTAGGAGCTGGTATATCAAACGCTTTTCACTTCACATTCCTCATATATAACCAAGTGCTCCAGAGTTAAACCAATTTGTAGATGCTTGGGTTGACCTACAGAAATGTCATATTCCCTCCATGTTTTTATTCAAAAGCTCTTTCTAGACTAAATCTATGTAACTCTTCATGAAATGACGATGCTAAATCATACAATTTTTAAAATAAAACTTGTTTTTCTGTGCTAGTAATGTGAAATGCTGAGTTAAATAATTATCTTGGTGTTTCAGGATGCACAGAAACAAACAAACAAACAAACAAACAAAGCTATCTTTCCTGAAATAGTTGGCATAAAATTGTTATTTAGGCATAAATGGTCTCAGGTTTCTTTCCTTGTATTAATATACAGGTACAATCACAGAATTCAAGCTAAACAGTTTACTTGGATAATTGTCTAGTTTCACTTTAGTTCACACAATAATAGCTACATAACTGAGGACTTATTATGAATCTAGAACTATTCTAAGCGAGCTGCATGTATTAACCCATTGCAATCTACACAATTCTATGAGGTAAATAATTCTACTCTCATCCCCAGGTTAAAGACCAGGTACCTGGGGCAGAGTAAACTGCCCAGGGTCCTACAGCTGGCAAATGGAAGAGCCATTGTTTGTACTCAGTCTGTGTGGCTGCACAGCAGTTAACCACTACACACACTTCCACTCGCTGCCTTATGTAAAGCCGAAAACAAACTAAAAAACCAAATCTGTTGTCATCGAGTTGATTCCGACTCAAACGTAAGAGGTCTTTAAAAAGTATTTTATCTGGCTATAATAACTGGGGTATGCAACTAAGTTTTAAAATTCCAGAAAGAAATTTAAATTTTTGAAAATAATCACCAACTATGACCAAATAGGGGCCCTGGTGGCTCAGTGTGTTAAGAGCTCAGGCTGCTAACCAAAAGGTAGGCAGTTCGAATCCACCAGCTGCTTCTTGGAAACCCTATGGGGCAGTTCTACTCTGTCCTCTAGGATCTCTATAAGTTGGAATCGATTCAACGGCAATGGGTTTGGTTTTTTTGTTTGTTCTTTTGATGACCAAATAAATTAATTAGCCTCTCTCTCTTTCTGTCGGTGTCTCTCCCACTTCCCCCGTCCTGTGTTGACATAGGTTGCTGGAAGTGGTTAGATTCTGATATTGATTAGTTAGATACCAAAAGTACAGAAAGTATGTTAAAGTCAAAGAATACATTAAAGTCTAAAATACAATGTATCAAAAGGATCATTAAACAAAAAAATCTTGAATCAAAATCTTTAGCCAGAAATTCTCTCTGTATGCAACAACCAATAAAGACCAACATAAAAATCATTCTATGATGAAGCAACGCATTTACAGTGCTGAGTGTCAGCACAAACTAAACTTCTAATTTTAAAGTGTGGTTATTTTCTGGACACGGAAAAAACCAAACTACATCCTGATTTTTTGTAGTAAAGAAATAATGCCTCCTCATGAGACAATATCACATGAGCAACTATAATATGAAGCAGATTCGTCACTGCTCTTAATTTTAAATAATTATATTAGTGCCACAGATAGATTTTCTTTAATACTTGAATTATATGATTTATTCCTATTAATAGCAGAGCCCGGGTGGTACAGTGGTTAAAACACTCGGCTGCTAACCAAAAGGTCAGCAATTTGAATCCACCAGCCGCTCTGCAGGAGAAAGATGTGGCAGTCTGCTTTCATAAAGGTCTACAGCCTTGGAAACCCTACACGGCAGCTCTACTCTGTCCTACAGGGTCACTATGAGTTCGAATCAACTTGCTGGCAGTGGGTTTTCTTTTTTTTTTAATTTCTGTTAATGTCATTTCACTAAAGTACCTTATCTTTAGGGTAGAGTTATCAGATTTAGAAAAAATAAATTTTAGGAGAGCCAGTTAAATTTCAAATTCAAATTAGCAACATTTATTATTATTACTAGTATGTCCCATATATTGCAAATGACACTACAATATTGTAATATTAGAGGCATATTTATAGTTAAAAAGCATTCATTGTTTATTGAAACCTTATTTTATGGTCATTAAATGTGGGCACCCATATCTTTGCCAGACACACTAATCTGAATAATTCTCAATCCAGTGGCAGAAATGTGGACCAAAATAACATTACGATAAATTTGGGACATTTAACACAAACGGCTAGGGTTTCTTAAAATTTTCAAATTATTTTAAAACTATAGTTCCTTTCTTTTCTGTGTCTGTATATGTGTATATGCATATATGTATTTTTGTATATTGAAGTGCTATAAAATATATACAGAAGCCTTGGTGATGCAGTGGATAAGAGCTCGGCTGCTAATCAAAAAGTTGGCAGTTTGACTCCACCAGCTGCTCTTTGGAAACCCTATAGGGCAGTTCTACTCTGTCCTATGGCGTTACTATGAGTTAGCAGTGAGTTTGGTTTCGGTTGATTTTACAAAATATATTAGTTTGATTTAATAATTATATGTCTTTTACAATTAGTGATTTATTTCCAGGTTTTTTTTTTTTTTTGAAGTGACTTTGTTTTGAGGTAAAGAACCTTTAATTTTATGCTTCTAAGTGTTACTGAAATTAGCTACTTCCTTATTTTTATGTGTAGCTACTGATATATGTATCTATTAATCTATCACTTTTACCACTCTCAAATTATTAAAAACACAGTCCCTCCCCACCCACTGGGCAGAACACATACTCAGAGTTAAATAAATGTCATCTGCCTTTAGGACTCTTAGAAAAACGAACCACATGATATCATGCAGCTATGGGAACGCAATTCCAGGCAGCACAACAGGGAAAGTAGACATTACTCTGACTCTACACTAGGAGGAATATTGTTCCTACGTACTGCTCTACTTTAATACAAAACACACTATATGTGACCCCTATTCTAAGCTTATACTTGCAATAGACTATTACTAACAACTTTTTAATTTTTGTAATAAACAAGTACTCAAAATCTTTTCTGGGTGGGAAATTCATATTTAAAATTGCTGAAATCTAAAATTTTCTAGCCAAGACGCCCTGTATCCCTGCCTGTTTTATAGCAATCTTGTAACTACATTAATTATTATGCTTTAAAATCAAGTCTTGTACCTCCTTCTAAAATCAAATAGTAATAAAACATAAAACATGCTGTGAAAATTAATATCATAAATACTTTAAAAGTCATAAAGTGAGCAGAATGATTTTTAAGAAAAACTGATGATAGTAGAGAATAAGTACTTTTTTACTATGTAATAATTATTAGTGTGTAGTAAATTGTGATGTCTGGAATCAACCATCTGGTAGGGTAAATATGAAAAAATATGTCTTATTAAAAGAATTTAAAATTGAAGCATTTTTATGAATTTGAAACTAACACTTTTCCCAAAGTTATTTTCTTCTTCTAATGTGTAACAATGATCTTGCATTTCAAAATTCACCATGGTAATTTTCTACACTTGATTGGCAACTTTACATAAATAAGTAAGATTAACGTTTTGCTCTTTTTACATCTTTTCATTATCTATTGATAATTATGGTGATAATAAACATTAATAATAATCTCTGTACAACTGCATCTGCACTATGTACAAATAATCCTGTGGTGCCAAGGTCACTGAGTCTACACTTTGTTCCTAGCAGTAAGTCTACATTGCCTCAAAAAAAAAAGAAAACAAACAAAAAATCAACAGCATTAACTATTTAATCTACAGGACTCAAATAAACATTCCTAGAGCTTACAAGTATCTTTCTGACTCTACCTTCCCAGTTTTCTTGCTGGCTGCTCACATCCCACCCCACCTTCACCTCTTTGTCTGCCCTAAAAGTTAAGGTTTGTCATAATTCCTTTCTTGGGCTCCTTGCCTCTCCACGTACTTATCATGTTTACATAATTATAATGTTAGAGCTTTAACCACGTTCATTGTTTTCAGCTTTCAATCTCCAACTCAGATTTATATCCTTAGTGTCTAAATAACAGTCTCCAGGAAGGAGCTCAAACTTAAAAAAAAAAAAAAAAAAAAAAAAAAAAGTCACTTCCTAAACTGAGTTTTTCTGTGGTTTTCTTTAATTTAACCCAAATCAAACTCGTTGCCATCAAGTCAATTCTGACTCACAGTGACTTGAAGCACTTACTGATGAAAATCAAAGAGTACAGCCTATGGTATGGATCACACCTACACATAAAGAAAACAGAAATCCTCACAACTGGACCAGTAAGCATTATCACGATAAATGGAGAGAAAATTGATGTTGTCAAGGATTTCGTTTTACTTGGATTCATGATCAACACCCATGGAAGCAGCAGTTGAGAAATCAAACGACGCATTTCACTGGGCAAATCTTCTGCAAAAGACCTCTTTAAAGTGTTAAAAAGCAAAGCTGTGACTTTAAGGTCAGAGGTGCACCTGACCCAAGCCATGGTGTATTCAATCGCCTCATATGCATGCAAAAGCTGGATAACAAGGAAGACCGAAGAAGAACTGATGCCTTTGAACTATGGTGTTGGCAGAGAATAGTGACTATACCATGGACTGCCAAAAGAGTGAACAGACCTGTCTTGGAAGAAGTATGGCCAGAATGTTCTTAGAAGTGAGGATGACAAGACTTCATGTCATATACTTTTGACATGTTATCAGGAGGGCCCAGTCCTTGGAGAAATACATCAGACTTGGTAAAGTAGAGGGTCAATGAAAAAGAAGAAGATTCTCAATGACATGAATTGACACAGTGGGTGCAACAATAGGCTCAAGCATAACAAAGATTATGAGGATGGCACAGGACTGGGTAGTGTTTAGTTCTTTTGTACATGGGGTTGCTATGAGATGGAACCGACTCAATGGCACCTAAAAACATTTTTTAACTTATTTAATGTTGTAACTGCCCAAATAAGCTAAAAACTAGAATTACCTTCAAGCCATTTTTCTCCCTTATCTTCCATATCCAGAAAGAATCTACCATGTCCTTTCCATATTCTGTGACTGGCTACACTATCATTTAAAATTTGGTTCCAGTATTTCTCCCAATCCAGTTTCATTTATTGTTACTTACTGAAAAAGTTAAATAGCAACCATGTATGGAGTATCTATTATGTTTCAGTCAGAGTACAAGGTGATTATTTATGTCAAAAAGCTAAAATTTACAACAGTATTATCATACATATTAGTAGTTCCATTTCACAGGTTAGGTGTATGAAACCTAAAGAGAGAGGTGGAGTTAATCCTATCTCCATGTGTTCCAAGAACACTGAAATACTCACTGCTTGACCAACTGACCATGTCCTTTCACTGCACCAAGAAGCCTACAATGCACACACACACACGCACACACACAAACTTATTTACTTAGACAATTTCTATTCAGACACTTATTTAATAAATATTTTTATAGAATGTTTTTGATTCCTTATTCAAGACTTAAGGAAAACCACCCTTTGCCACTGAGTCAATTCCAACTCATAGCAACCCTATATTCTGTGCTAAATTCTACCTTTTTATACACTTAACATTAGCATTTGTTCTACTTTACTGATGTTATTTGTATCAACTATCTTTTCACCTACAAAAACTGCTTGTCTTTCCTTTTTTATCTTCTTTTTATGGTTCATAAAATCCTCATAGCATCCTCTTGGCAGGAAAAAAGAAAGCAAATAATTTCAAGAACTTCACAGATTCCTCAAAACCCACTCATGGACTTCTAGGACCAAGGAACCCAGACTGAGAACCCTTTCAATAAACTGTGAGGTCTTTAAGTTTAGAAAATATTGATTTTAATGTCTGTCACTGGAAACTAAAATAGTACTTGGCACATAGTGGACTTTATATGTGTGCTTACAAAATGCATCGATGAATGAGTAAACCAATAAGTAAATTTTGGAAGGATCAAATGAATAAAGGATCTTACAGAAAAGCTCTTTAATTCTAACATGGATCAACATGATTAAGTTTTTTATATATGGAAGCAAACAGACTCTAGCTGGCCCCTGACAATTCCCTCCTCCTGATATTCACAACTGCATGTAATCTCCTCCTTTTGAGTGTGGGCAGGATGTATGATTAGCTTCTAACCAACAGAACAAAGCAAAGGTGATAGGATGTGACTCCCATATGCACATTATATAAGAGTCTATATTGCCAGAGAATTCCTCTACAAACTTTGTCTTCCTAATTGGCTGTAAAGAAGTAGGCAGCCAAGTTGGGAGGCGTATATGGCTAGGAGCTGAAGGTGATGTGTAGGTGTTGAAAGTAGTCTCCAACTGACAACCAGAAAGAAGCGGAGGACCTTAATCCTACAAACTTACAAAAATGAATTCTGCTGATTCTGCTGATAACTTGAGTGAGCTTGGAAATAAATTCTTCCCCAACTGAGCCTCCACATGAGAATGCAGACTTTCTAACACCTCAATTGCAGGACCTCTAAGCAGAGATCTCAGCTTAGCCACGCTCAGACTCCTGACACACAGAAAATGTGAGATAATAAATGTGTGTTGTTTTAAGCAGCTAAGTCTGTAGTAATTTGTCACATAGCAATAAAAGACTAAGGAACCCTGGTAGCAAAATTGTTAAGAGCTTGGCTGCTAACCCAGAGGTTGGTAGTTTGAATCTATCCAGCTGCTCCTGGGGAGACAGACCTGGCAATCTGCTTTCCTAAAGATTACAGCCTAGAAAACCACATAGGGGCAGTTCTACTCCATCAAGTGGGGTCACCATGAGTTGGAATCAACTTGACAGCACCCAACAACAACATCAACGATAGAATACTATTAGGTAGAGAGGTAGACAGACAGATGATAGATTGATTTATTTGTGGTTCACAATCTAGATATTTTTACTACTGAAAATATTCTGCCTTCTGTGGATTTGAGGTAAAAATCATTAACAGTAGATAAGCTTTGGGCTTAGATTTAGAAAAAAATATATTTACTAATCAAAGAACTAAAGTCTCATAGGATAAAAAAGGTAATCAAATTATTTTTATTCATTGTGAGTTTTCGGGATCTTTTTCCCCTCCAGTAAGCTCAAATCAACAGTAGGTTGATAGCATTCCATCTATACCATTCTCTGCGGAACTGGAGATTCATTAACTCAGGTGTCCTATTGCTTGATCTCCCTGAATTGACTATAAAAATCCCATGAGGAAGTGAACATAACAAGGTGACAATTTGAAACTTCTCAACAATCTCCTTTGAATCTACATAATTAGCTCAACCCAGGATATTTATAAAAAATATAAATGTAGTCCACAAAACTTAATGTGATACTGTGCTAAAAAAACAAAATCATGTTTAATTCCAGAAACATATTATAGCTAGTGAATTTTTCTGAAGGTTGGGATTAGCACTAAGTATTATGATTGGAATTAGATACGGGAATTAATTTTATTCTGGACTTTTCTGTAATCTTTTTAGCTTATTAATTTGATTTTTTTTTTCTTTTCAAAATGACAGACTGTCTGTCATGCCCAAACCGTTTTCATTCTTAATCTTTCTTAATATACATGTCCTTTATTTTTAGGCCTCACAGGAAGAATTTTTTTTTAACATAAACTTTTAATTACTGTAAAAATAAACAAAAAACCTAACATATATTAAGAACTAATTTTTTTTCTCAGCTCTGGGTCAGGTGTTTTCCATTTATGTTATCTCGCTGCAATATGAAACTATAATTTTTAGTACGTTATTAAAATTGTGAAAAACATAAACAATTGCAAAGAAGTAATCAAACCCTGGTGGTGCAGTGATTAAGAGCTAAGGCTGCTAACCAAAATGTTCACAGTTCGAATCCACCAGTTGCTCCTTGGAAACCCCATGGGGCACTTCTGCTCTACTCTACAGGGTCACTGTAAGTTGAAATGGACTCGAAGGTGATGGGTTTGGTTTTTTTTTTCGCTTCGGTTAATCAAACCCCAAATCCATAATACCCAAACCTGGAGATAACCACAGTTGACATGATGCACTACTGTCTTGATTTTGTTTGCTTATTTATTTTCTGTCTTGACAGAACATTTTTAAATTGTTTGATGGTGTTTTTACGTATTTGTGAACTTTATTTTGCTCATTCAATCCACAAATATATATTGATAGTCTATGCTATGCCAGGCGTTGTTAGGCATGGACAATGGAAAGGTGAGGAAGCAGAGTCTATAAGGATTAAAGGGAGACACAACTGATATCCAATAATCATACAAATTTTCTTTGAAGAAAAGATACATGGAGTCATGATAATGAAAGACAGTCACAGTGAAAAGAGCACTGAAATAAGAATCAACCTATCTGTGGTTTATTCTTACTCACAAACTATGGAACTTTAGGCAAAGCACTAAAGCACTTCCCTTATTTCTCTCTGTATAAAATAACAGTGTTATACTGGATGATCTGTAAGGTTCTTTTATAGTCTAAATTATAATTATTCCAAGGATAAAATAATGCAGAAGTAATTCTCTGACAAATTGTTCAATTTACTAATAGACTACTCAACCAACTCATCTTAATATTAATCTAAAATTTCCTCTTAAAAAGAAAGATTAGTGCCACAGAATTTAAAACATAACGTCAATGATGACTGTGATGACTTATACACTCCTTTAAATATTCATTGATTGAAAGTGACTTTCCTGAATAGAAAAAGTGTAAGCTGTGGAGCCAGACAACCCTGAGTTCAGATTCTCACTCAGCTACTCACAACTATGTGTCACAAATCAGTTAACATTTCCAAGTTTCGGTTTACTTGCAATAATATTTAACTTGCAGTGTTGATGTAGGGATCATTAACAACATATTAAAACATTCATTAGATTTCCTGGCTAGTAAATAGTCCTCAATAAATATTAACCCTAACTACTGTCAGGTATCAAAACCATTCCTTAACGAGAAGTTCATCAATTGATTCATAACACAGTCTGCGTATAGTCAGAAGTATATGAGAAACAGGGTTTTTACAAAGTAAGTATAATCTGCAATTTTGCACATAATTAATAGCAGAAAATCTTTTAAATTAATGAAAGAAATACCAGATATAAAAATAATTCGTGATTTTTATTGGGAAAAGGTTAATATGTAAATATGAATTAGCGATAATAATCTGTGTCTGATCTGATCACATAATTGTTTTAGTTTGCTTTTAACTTAGTAAAACTCTTTAATCAGTCTAGTCATATTTGTTCAAAGGAACAATCTTCATCTGAAAACCCTCTTAATATTTTCTTAGAGTTAATGATTTTATTGAATTTTACGTAGAATATAAGATCATGTTAATGAGTTAACTTCTTAAGGAAGTATGATTCACTGCTATTTTGGAATGGGATAAATTTATATATGCAGTAAAAAGCAAGAAAATTCAGTGCAAGACATACTGACTGTCTGTACACCATCTGTATGGCAGTTGGCTAGGTAGGATTTCGGACTCAGAGGCGCCTACAACATGAAGACACCATTTATTTGGTCACCGGAGGGATATTTGTCATACTCTGCTCTTAAATTACTCTTATGTGTCAGAACATTAGCTCATGGCTAATGATTGTATTGCTATGTTTCAAAAGGAGTTTTGAATGACTTCATTTTACTCTAAAGGTCTTTAAAGGAGGCAAATATCAATTTATGTTTCAGTCTTTCAAATATATATTGAAAATAAATGGAAAACTTTACCATTGGAAACATACTTTAAGTATAAAATGTGCTTGCTACATACAAAAAATTTTGCCCCATACTTTTGTAATTTAATCATACCTTTGGATCTGAACAATTAATAGAGATAGGAGAAGAAACAAAATGTGATTTCAGATATGTCGTACATTGAGTCTAATCTTTGCACCAGTTTCCCATTATATACTTAAAAATAATCTTTGTATTTTAAGAACTTTAAAACATGTAAAACATTATAGTATAATAAACCACATCTAGCCATCAACTAACCTCAACAGTTATTAACATTTTATTGTTTAATATATTGCTATTATTGCCATTGCTATCATTATAATACTATTCTATGAACCGTACTTCTTTTATCGTCATTATTGCTCTCACACAAATCATTACAATTATTATTCTTTTGCTGAAGTATTGTTAAAACAAATTCCAGACATCATGTATTTCTCCTATAAAATAAGAATTTTGGCAGATATCTATAATAGATAAGGACTTTGTTTTAATATAACTACAATTTCACTATCACATCTAACAAAATAATTAATCACTTTTACTATCATTTAGTAACCCAGTCCATATTTACATTTCTCCAACATGATTTTTTTTTATGATATTCAAAAAAGAAACAGCTGTCTGGATCACAATTGGAAGTTTCTCGGGCACCAACCCATCATTCTGAAAACTGATATAAGCTCAAGTATTATCTTGCATTTCCTGTGAGACTTGTATTTCAGGGTGATCAATAAACTATGGGGTTAAGTTCTTCTTCACCATGTGTTTTCAAAAACCCACTTTGTTAAAAAAAGAATAATTCCGTTTGCCACTCATTTTTATATCCATCCACTGTACAATAAATGCCACATTTAATAGAATGCTGTGTAATTTTTTACACATGCTAAAAACAAACACAATTTTACACAATTACTTGCACAATTTTGAGATATTAATATATTGCTCTTTCTTTGTGTGTATACCTCCCCTTGCCTACCACCCATTTTCAAACAGATACTTAGCTTGATATCTAGTACGGAAGTGAGGATGAGACTGGGTGGAAAACTGTAAACCAAAAAAAAGGCATTGACTTTTTTGCAAAGTCCTAAACCTATCATGAATATTCTTTTTAAGTTGGTACTGAGCCAAAAAAAAAAAAAAGAAGAGATGTGTCTTTGACAGAAAATATCAAGAAAAATAGTGGGGATTCCCTACTCATACAATGAAAGTGTTCGTTCAGTTGCATCTGGGAAGGAGAAAGGGGGATGGAGGTCTGGGAACAGAGGAGACAGATCTTATGTCATACTCCTTGGGCAGAACTCAGAGAAACCTGGAGATGTTAGGAATAGAGAGACCTTGAAGTTGGATTCCAGGGCCTCAAAGTGCAGGAAAGCAGGAAAATCCCAGATAGTGGTGGGTTTCACTGTGTATGTTGGCACAGAAATCCACAGACAGCCTCACAGAAACTCCCATCTCATGGAGGTAAGAGTGGTATTCTTGAAGATGCCAGCAGGACTGGAAGGCCATCTCATTTGAGACTTGTGTAAAACAACTCAGACAATGGGCATCTCAGTGGACAGATGACCCAGGAACCAGAACATCCTAGTTCTCCCTTGGCATTATATCAGCCCCATGGAATTATGGGGGAAAAATGAAGTTTCTGCCACACAGTAAAGTTGGGATTTGAAACAGAAAATTTAAAAAAAATTAAATTTCTGCACATCTAAATTAGCGGTATAAGAATCATGTCTGATACAATAAAGATTACTCTAGATTTTAGATAAATGTTATACACAAATATCATCAATTATTCCTTAATTTGCAAACTTTTAAATTTTTTTTTTTTGGCATCACATGTAAAAACCTCAACATTTAAATTTTGTTTTTTAAACAAGAGTTTAATATAACATACAATTTATAATGCCCAACAACCCAAAAGTATGAAACTGGAAGTAAATAAAAATATTGTAGATCAAATTAACTGTGTGTGTGTGTGTGTTTAGAATGAAGACCCTCCATTAAAGTCCAGACATTCCAAAACTCCCCAGAACGATACCATTTGCATTGATTTCTTTGAAAATTTCCAAATGATATAAGTCACAATAAATTTGATAGTATTTTAAATGAAAAACAAATTTAAATCAGAAACATTACTACAGATGCAATACATATTAATAACTCCACAAACAATACTGATATTCATGCTTTGTAGATGAATTACTATAAAATCAGGGCTTGTCAAGGATCATCAGAACACAGAAATCTCCATTGAAAACAAAGCAGTTGAGATTTAAATAGGAAGAATATTGCTACTGAAGATTATTGTTACAATTATACCATAGCTCACTTCACAAATTCCTTAAAGATAATTATAAAAAACGTGACTGTAAAAGTTAAAGTTAACATGCCATAATAATATCCTAATATGAAGGAACCTTTAGTCACAAATCTCTTATCTTTCTAGGCTATTCTAATTAATTCCGCTTTAGACAATTACAAAGAAGTTAATATTTTAGGTCCCATTAAATGGCAAAGGAACTCTTAGCCTTAGCGGTCCTCAGGGTTCCTCCCTTCCCTATCTTCTTCTTCACCTTTCTTCCCAAGGATAAATGATGATACTGTTGCCACAAGGAGCATTGTTCCAGTTTAAAGACACTTTGTTGAACATTCATTGTCCTAGGTAGAGTCACTGTGTTGAGTTGAGGGTTAGAGTGCCCATGATGTGTAATTCCTTGGGTCTCTTACTTGCATGTGGCTGGATTAGTAAAAACTCTCAGGGCTACCTGAAACAGGTTTGACAGGCTTTTTCTCTCCTTACTAGATTTTCATTATCTTATCCCATTTGGCAGCTGGCCCAGAAATATTGCCCAGGTCTAAAAAGTCATTTGGTGAGTAGATGTACATATTGGGCCAAAGTTCTGGCCTGAAAAGGCCTGGACTGGGCAGCCTGGGTTAACCACACTTTAAAAACAGGGCAAAATATTCTTTTTCCTTTTCTTTTATTTAATAACTAAAATGTGGGCTTTCTCAGGTATGGGCTTAGGAGAAAACAGAAGAGTTTTGGTGGAAGGTGTCTATCACCTAATAGGATGTGTCTCTCTGTCCACTTTTTCTAGGTCAACGTACCAACCATCAACAAAATGCTAATCTTATCTTCTTTTTTTTTTTTTCCTTTCCCTTGAACATAAATTTCCTTTGTGGAACACAGAGGGAATAAATCTCTGCTAGTCTCAAATCTAAAGTATCCCTGACTCTTTTAACATGAATAAATAAACAAACAAATAAATTCAAATCTCCCATAACACCTTCCTGTATTCACCCTAGAATTTAGAATTTACTGTTTCTAAAAATTAAGCTATATAACCTAAACCATATTATTTTTTTAATTTAAAAAATACGTAGATGAGATCTTACACATAAGCTTAAGTTTTATTACTCTCCAAATATATTTTTATAATGCGTTATACTCTAGGAGTGTCAACAGACGAATTATTCAATAACTTTTGTTCATGTAAATTGTTTCTAATCTTAAAGGTATATATAACATGATTTTGCTAATTTGTTCTGTACTCCAGTACTTCTCAGTTGACTCTATAGCAAAAGAAACTACATAACTATCCTTCTATCCAAAAAGGTAATGAAGCCTAAAAGCTGTCTAGACTTTCTAGTTGAACATTTTTAAATCTCTAATTCAATTAGTTAACTAGAAAATTACCCAGATGTTCATTGGCTTCTGAAAGCCACTGATTAAACTCACTGCACCCTGACATTTTTGCATATGCATCTAAAATACTTCAGAATCTGGCTAAAAATGTCATGAAGCACTGACTTAGGCTTATTAAGTGTAAATCCTCCAGCTGGATCTGCGCATGTTACAACTGCTTGGAAGATACTTCTGTAAAACATCTTTGGTAAACTGTATAGACAAGTCCTACAACAATTTGCACTGGTATGTTCAAAGGGGTATCTCTGTCTTGGTTTTGGTTGAGGCCCCAAAGCAAGAGAAGACAACTACTCCCACATACCACATACTTGCAGAAGAGATTTTGAGAGTATTAGCTGTATGTCAATTAGTGATATTTTGAAATTGGAGAGAGGGAAACTTGGAGACTAGGAAAAGAGTTTTGAAAGAGTTACTTCTCAACTGTGAGTAGTCCTACCTTTCTGATCCCTTCACACAAGTCTAGGAAAAGTTGATTCAGTGGAACCAATTTGATTCAATAGTGCTTAGCCTGTTCTAAAGAATCTAGTTGGTCAGTTCTACCAAATTAAATGTGAGGAGAGGTTTCCTCTTTAGGGATGGCCCACTTTCTCGATATGTGAAGTCAAAAGATGCACTCATGTTTCCCTTATGTGACCAAGTTACAGTACATACAAGAGGGAGAGTCAGAGCTGGCATGAAGTTTACTTAGAAGCTCCTAAGAGCCTGGAGTGGGGAGAACTCAACAGAAAGAAGGTGCAAATGTAATGTCTCATGCATAATTTCTTCCAATGAGAAGAGAACCACAGGTCAGAGATCTGTAGAGATGGTGGTAAGGTGGGGTAAGAGCATGTCTACAAAAGACTCACTTTCTTCCTCCCCCAAAAAAGAGTCTACTTAAATTCCTGGATTTCAGAGAACACCAGTGCTGGATTACCACAACAAGACTAGAAAAAGCCCTTTTGTGCTTTTAACCTCCTCTTGATATTCCCACTTCACATCCAGAAATGCCAGAAGCATCTTAGTTGTGTGAAGCAGTAGAATGGGAAGAAGTAGCTAGAAAATTAGGAAGAGGGCACCATATCCCCATAGCCCACAGTAGGCAACCAGGCTGAAGTAGGTGTAGGATGAGTTAGGAAAAACTTCTAAATGAAATAGAAATTATGGTTATTAATCTGAATTGGACCTAATGATTATTGAACTGTGGTATTTAGTTCTTTTTTAAAAGAAGTAAACTAGTCAGTGACATTTTTCTTTCTTTCTTTTTTTAACAAATCATGCCCAGAAGAGGTCTAGAGCTTTCCTAGGATTTCCTCCAAAGGCCAAGACAGAAGTAGCCCAGTGGGGCAGATTTTGAATGGACAGTGGTTTCTTGGTTGGGGTGTGGGTCTGTGGAGATAAAGGTTTTTGTTGATTACACCCCACTCATCCTACTTGCCCAACATACTGGTTATAAGCAAATCACAAACAATTGAAACAGAAAACAAATTTCTTATCTCTCCTCTTTACGTTTGATTTTATTACCATTTAAGCCTTTTTTT
Source organism: Dugong dugon (assembly GCA_030035585.1). Classification (NCBI taxonomy): domain Eukaryota; kingdom Metazoa; phylum Chordata; class Mammalia; order Sirenia; family Dugongidae; genus Dugong; species Dugong dugon. The sequence goes on along the minus strand of CM057477.1, from coordinate 41,759,670 downwards.
TTTTTTTAAGTATATATCGGAAAGAGTAAAGATTTTTTTTCTACATTGCACAGGGCAATTGTATATATTTTTTCTTATTCTTCCGAGACTATGTTTTCACTTAAACTATATTTTGTCAATTCAAAGATGTGTGCTTTCTCATTTTAGCATCTTGGATATCAGAATGTCTTGTAACAGATCTCTTGCTGCGATTATATCTGAACACTTTTTCTTTTTTAATGGTTCATAAAATAATGATGCAACCTACAATTTAACAGCCATAATATCAAGCACATTAGACTTGATATATTTCAAAGGATACAACAACAAAAACAGTAAAACAAACAAAAAACAACCAAAGTCCATTCACTGGCTCTGCAGAATTATTTATCCACAATTGAAAGATAAAGTGAACACCAGAATACTGAGCAACTCCAAGCAGTCAAGGTTTTAGAGGACTCACCAGAGTTGGGGTCAGAGTTTCCATCTGCTTCGGTCCTCTTGTCCGGAGAGACCTGGTCGTAGAATTCGTCCTGTGGCTGAACCAGAGGAAGAGGGTGTGAGATCAGGGTTCCACTACCCACCGGCTCGTGGTCTCCTAGACCACTGTCACTGCAGCTTTCCTGGGAGCCATCAGGGAGGTGAAACGTAACGCGCCTCTGCGACTACAAAGAAGACCACAGGACAGGAGGATTAACACTCCTTGTAAATAAACAGGCATCGCGGCATACAAAATCTAAACATTTCTGTCAACAGACAACACAATGTAAACATAAAATAAAGCTAAAAGCTAGCAACAAGCGTTTAGTATTTGCCATTTACGTTGTAAAGACCAACTTGAAACATTCCAGAAAGAATTTCCATCTGGTATATTTCAAGACCATAAAACTAATTTTAACAAGAGACAGAAAGGGCCATATAAACCAGAGACTCCATTAGCCTGAAACCAGAACTAGATGATGCCCAGCTAACACCAATGACCGCCCTGACAGGGAACCCAACAGAGAGTCCCTGACAGAGCAGGAGAAAAGTGGGGTGCAGAGCTCAAATTCTAGTAAAAAGACCAGACTTAATGGTCTGAATGAGGCTGGAGGGACCCTGGAGGACATGGCCTTCGGAGTCTCTGTTAGTCAGAACTGAAACCATTCCTGAAGCCAACTCTTCAAAGATTAGACTGAACTGTGGGACATGAAATGATCTTTGTGAAAAGAGTGCTTCTTAGCTCAAGTAGATACACGAGGCTAAACTGGCAGCTCCTGTCTGGAGGCGAGATGAGAAGGCAAAAAGGGACAGGAGCTGGTTGAATGGACGCAGGAAATCTGGGGTGGAAAGAAGTATGCTGTCACATTATAGGGACAGCAGTTAGGGTCACATAGCAATGTGTGTATAAAATTTTGTATGAGAAACTTCCGTGAACTGTAAACTTTCACTAAAAGCATAATTAAAAAAAAAAAAAAAAACTAATTTTAAGCCTATGAAAAGTGTGGCAGGAAAGGCGAAAAAGAATACCTACATTAGTCAACAAAATTGCAGAAAAGTGTTAAATCAGCAGAAATTTGTGTGTGTTTGCTCCACAGATCTGAATAAATACATACATAATACTACATTCCCAGTTCTCTTGAATGACTGAGACACTGTTTCTACTTGATTGTTTTCAGATAATTTTTGCTATAAATGCATTTCCTACAAGATTTCTTCTACATTTAAAGAACAAGCTACATGTTTGGATATCTCTAAACCAATAATGAGCCCTGGTAGCTAAGCAGTTAAGAGCTCAGCTGTTAACTGAAAGGTGAGCAGCCTGAGTCCACTAGGCACTACTTGGAAACCCTACGGAGCAATTCAACTATGAGTCACAATCCACTCAATGGCGATGTTATGTTTTGTTTTGTTTTTAAAGCAATAATGGAACAATTAATTAATTATTTTAAATAAATAAGCAATTACAATTGCTATTGATATACATGAGAAAAATTATTTTTTTCTAAAACAGAGATTAATTTAGTAACTTATTATAAAGTAGCACCAGCTGGTCCAGTATATTATGACAGGTCCTTGGTTACCAAATAACCCATTTTAAAGGTGTTTGGAATATCACTTCAGCATCTAATTACACAACCTCACTGTCAGAAGTGATCTAAAATATGTACACATTTATGTCAATAATTTTTTTGTGTTTCAATAAAATAAAATTATGCATTTTAGCAAAGATTGCTGTTTATTTCTCTTGTTAAATGTTCTTATAGGTGATACAATCCATGCGATATGAGGATATTTGCAGCTGTGTAGTAGGGAGCTTTGGGCATTAGTAAAATGTATGAGTAATAAATTTTTGCTATATATAGGACTGTGCTTAATATTTATTCTGCTTTAACAGTTGAAAGACCTTTCAATGTCATGCCACATGTGACCAGTTTTATTCAGATTTAATAAAATTTAAATATATAATTAAACACATAATATAAATATACAATGTATAATATAAAATACAAATTGTTTTATAGCACTTAACATTTATGTTTTTTCAAGAGATGATTCATAGATTGTACCCATTCTCAAAAAGAAAAAAAAGCATTTAGAGGGAAAATGCTATACAGATGTACATACTGCTACTCTATAAATATGTTTTCATAGACTGAAAATAGAACATAACTTATTTCCTGTGAGTAGCTGGTTCAAATCCAGTTCAGAGTCATAAGGGAGAAGAGCAGAAATCATTTTATTGCTCTTCAATGACCTGTGTGAAATGAGTGGATAGTTCAGTACATTTTTAATGAACTGATGCCAATATCACATAAACTATGATCGTAACTGGGACTACTTAAGCCCATTGTAGCACATTTCACCGTCATGCACTCCTATCTTGGTGGCAGCATTCTCCTCGCAATAGATTTTGAAAGGTGCCTAGGTAGGTACTAAACAATATACAAGCCAAACTTCAGTATTAATATCTGAAATATATTCCTCATTGTACAAGGAAGGTTATTTTAAATTGTTATAGTGTTTCCACTTTCATATGAATTTAAGCTTTTAGGAAAAACCAATAACATGAATTTTCTGTTTCTGTTTTAATACGTCCTTAACTCATCAATCAACTTTTATGATAATGAGTATATGAAGGACTGAAGGATAACGAGCATGGCTGCTGCCCGATATATGTGATAGTCAAATAGAAATATATGTATAATCACTCTAAAACCAATATACTAAAAAGTCCATAGTTTTAGTGATTAAAGTAGCTATGATGTGATCAATCACACTTAGTTATAGTTCAGGTGAGTAAAAAAGAAGTCAAGACACATGGGAAAGACAATAGAATGGATGATTCTGGAGCCTTTATAAAGCATTTCTGGAAAACTTACAAACCATTATAAAGTACTGATTTCATAGAAATAAAAAAGAAAAAAGTATTTGTGATATTCTTCTAAACATAAATGACATTGCTTTAAATGCAATAAAACTTTTTTTTCTCCTATGAAATGTTCAAATATGCAATAGCATTTATATCTTAATCTAACAGTTTTCACAATGTGGTTATTAGAAAAAAAATTATTGAGCACCTACTATATGCCTCTGACTATGATTACCCAGGGAATACAAAGTATCCCTTGTTTCTCAAAACTATTTCTAGTACAGCTTATTAAACTCCATTTCATATATACCATACTATGGTATTTCTGTAACCCTTTATAACTAACTGAGAATAAGTTGTAAATTTAGTGTTATTTATTTGCAAGGAGACACTGTAAATTAGAGTAATATAATGTTTAAACTAGTGTGGTTTATGGAAATATTTCCTAATGAATTTGACTCAAAGATATTTAAGTCTTAATCGGCAGAATTGTGTACAATTGATCTGTCTGGTGGGAGATGAGAAGTTGTGAAGAATATAGGCTAAGAATAGGGTTGCTGATATTACAGTGTGAAGCAAATTACCAAGCGAAGAAATCTCTAATTTATCATCATAATGACTGCTTCAAGTAGAAGACTGAAATGTCAAAGTTGATGCAAGGAGAAGATTTGAATAAATTGAAAATACAGGAGAACGAGGGTCAATGAAGGAGGAACAGGAGTTGCAGGTGTCATCAAGAACTCCACGGTACTTGTTCAGGTTGAGCAGAACAGCAGCAGGTAAGGAGCCCCAGCCAGATCTCTGCAGCGACTAGCCCAGGGCAAGGTACTTGATCTTTTTGAATGAGTTCCTGGCTTTCTAAAGTGAAGACAACCCTGCTTTCCCCGAACGATGGTTTGCAAGGCTCAAAATAGATAAAATAAATGTTCCCGGTATATACTACTTGGCACACAGTAGGTACTCAATAAAAGGTAGCTATAATTCTTGAACTATATAGCTACATATTTTCTTTTTAATCTCTAGTTCTATCAGTGTTTAGTTAGCTTTAAAGACATAATTCCTCCACCCCAGAAAAAAACAAAACGAATTGTTCTCTCAGAAGAGAAATGCTTGAACCACAGAATCTTGGCGTGCTCCACATTGAGTCTGTATATCATGTCAGCTCAGGGCCTCCTCTGAGGTGAAGCAGCTCCTCAGTGGGAGTGAGAGGTGGGGGAGACTGGCAGTCTAGAATACATGTTTTCTCTTCAGAGAGAGTGAAGTTTTTCCCATTATCCTTTCAAGAAACCCCTAATTGTTTGTATATTTGGATAGAGGAAAGAGGGAGAAGTTTTTACTTACTGCCTCTGGGGATTTTGTTTCTTGGCTTATCACCATGGAAAAATGCCCAGTCTGGTTACAAATGTAGTCAAACCCTGCCTGACTGAATTGGGACAACCCATGTGATCATGAGACTACTTCAGACTTTCCAGAGCCTGGGCACTTGTATTTTGTTTTCATAAATATATTTTTTACCCTCTCCATTTTCTCCCATATGAAGCATTATTGTTATGGGCTCTGTCTGGTTAATGGTTTGAACATTACAATTGTTTATCAGATTCCTCACTGACAGTGTAGCTCCAGGTCCCTAGCTGCCCTGAGAAAAATAAGATGGGGATGAGTAACTACTAAGGCTGCTTCACATTATTTTATGTCAGGGCTACTGATATGAATTCTTATCAGTGGAAGTTTTCATCAGAGACTCTATACTCTAAGTGTAAAAGGCCATGCATACAAATATGGGTATGTCCCGAATTCTCAAGATGGAAAAGTTCCATGCCAGCTTGATCTAACAAAAATCACTAGTTACTTTTCCAATATTTTTTCTGGTGAATTAGTAGAAAGAAAAAGGAGGGACAACGCAAGGCAGAGATACACTTTCCCAAGCTGGGCAGTACATTTCAAGAGACACTGAAAGAATGAACCACAAAGCAAACCCCAGCCTTTGCTTGTAAGTTTCTCCTGTGTGTTTCTTGTCCACAAATAAATGACTCACGCCTAAGATTATAATTCCAGTACCATTACCACCACCACCACCACCAGTTGCTGTCCAGTAGATCCTGACTCATAGCAACTCCATGTGTGTCAGAGTAGAACTGTGCTCCATTGGGATTTCAGTGGCTAATTTTTTGGAAGTAGATTGACAGGCTTTTCTTTTGAGCTACCTCTGGGGCGACGCAAACCTTAGACTTTTTTTAGCAACTGTATGTGTTAACAATTTGCACCAGTCCCATTGATCTAGAAAAATTCCTGTGTGCTAAGATTTGGTGATAAGGCTCATTGTGTTTTTGTATAAATGGGAGAAAAGTAGAAAACAGTGAAATGTGTAATAGGTGATTAATTATTAAATTATGTAATATCATGCAACTGAATATTACACTGCATTTAAAATTACATTAATTAATATATATCAATATGGAAATGTTTATAATCTATGGTTAAGTATAAAAATGAGGTTAATAAAGATTCGGCTAAGTATAATTGCACTTTCGTTAATATGTTTGTGTGTGTGAATATGTAGCAGCTAAAGTCTGAGTGTTCATACACCAAGTGTTTAAAATGGTATTGTTTGGTGGTGAAGTTATGGTATTTTAAAATTTTATTATTTTGGCTACACTAATTGCCATTAATTGCCTTTGTCATAATAAAACATATTTTAATATATTTTAATTTTTAAGTGTTACTTTTTATCTCTTACATCATTTACAGTCCAAGAGAACAGAAATTTCTGGTACACAACAGATAAGCCTTCTTTGAGCTAATGAATGCCGAGCATTCCTTTAGCCCTTCTCTGCCATTCTAATTTCTATTCTTTACTTTCTTTAACTAATGTTGTAATCTTTGTAATTACAATTTCTTGCCTTATCCTCAAAAAACAAAATAACATGAAGCTAGCACTAACCTAATACTAAAAGTTAAAAAAAAAAAAAAAAATCTTGGCAAATGCCATCCAAGTTACAACAATTGGTCTCCATTGACCTGGAGTAATAAATAGAGGAAGAAGAAGAGTTAGGAAAAGGAGGAGGAAATGGAATATGTGGCTAATTGCCTGCATTACCAACTGCCTTCTTTGCCATAAGACTAGAAGAACTGGATGATGCCCAGCTACCATTACTGAACATTTTGATCAGAGATTTTACAGAAGAATTTTGATCAAAAGGGGGAAAATGCAAAATAGAATTACAAATTCTCACTGAATCTAGATTTTCTGGATTCATGGCTGCTGAATGGACTCCTAAAACTGTTGCCCTGAGATAATCTTTAAACCTTAAATTAAAAATATCCCCTGATGTTTTCTTAAAACCAAACAATAGTTTGGCTTAACTAGTAAAGAATGTTTGTCTTAAGCATTGCGTTCTTTTAAGATCTATCTATATGGGATCAAACTGACAACAGCAACTCAAAAGATTAGATAGGAAACTGAAAACTCATTGCCATCAAGTCGATTCCAACTCATAGAGACCCTACAGGACAGAGTAGAACTGCCCCATAGGGTTTCCAAGGCCATAATCTTTATGGAAGCTGACTGCCACATCTTTCTCCCGAGGAGTGGCTGGTGGGTTTAAACTGCTGACATTTTGGTTAGCAGCCAAGCACTTAACCACTGTGCCACCAGGGCCCCTTTTATAGGAAGCTTAGGGGGGCATTTAATAGGGGAGGAACAACTTATAAAAAGAGGGGTAGTTACACAACTATCAATGTCACTGAATTGGACAAGTAGAAATTGTTGAACTGGTGTATGTCATGCTGTGTATATTCTCAATAACAACAAAATAAAATAATTTATTTAAAAAAAAAAACAAAAAAAATTACACTTAATGACTGACATTTAAATAATAAGTATCCTGTGAAAAATTATAAATCAATACTATGGAAATAGAAGATAGTGCTTTTATTTTATTTGTGGAGAGTTCTTTATATATCTTTTCAAGAAAATATTCCTAATTCTTATTTAGTTCCTTTAATCAAGTTTATAAGTAAAATATCATCTGTCTTTCTATTGATCTATCTAATCTATCTACCTATCTATCTGTTATGGATTGAATTGTGTCCCCCCAAAACGTGTTTCAGCTTGGCTAGGTATTCCCAGTATTGTATGATTGTCCACCATTTTGTCATCTGATGTGATTTTCCTATGTGTTGTAAATCCTACCTCTATGATGTCAATGAGGCAGGATTAGAGGCAGTTATTTTAATGAGGTAGGATTCAATCTACAAGATTAGGTTGTGTTTTAAGTAAATCTCTTTTGAGATATAAAGACAGAAGTGAGCAGAGAGATGGGGGAGGGTACCTCATACCACCAAGAAACAAGAGCCAGGAGGATAGTGCATCCTTTGGACCCGGGGTCCCTGCGCTAAGAAGCTCCTTGACTGGGGACGATTGATGACAAGTACCTTCCCCTAGAGGTAACAGAGAGAAAAAGCCTTCCCCTGGATCTGGCACCCTGAATTCAGACTTCTAGTTTCCTAGACTGTGAGAGGATAAATTTCTCTTTGTTAAAGCCATCTATTTGTGGCATTTCTGTTACAGCAGCACTAGATATCTAAGACACTACCTATCTACCTAATTTAACTATCTAATTCTAAACAGTATGTGTGTGTGTGTGTGTGTGTGTGTGTGTGTGTGTGTGTGTGTGTGCATGGACAGAAATTATGATATCGTAAGAGACAAAACAGTGTTAATGTTCCCTCTGTGAACTTGTTTTTGCTCTGTTCTATCTCATCATTAAATCTGATGAAGATATGCCTTTTTCTTATTTGAAATGGTGTTTTCATATATATATCTTTTCAAAGTAGCAAAAGAAATCATCCCAAAGAGGGGGAAAAAAGTCTAGAGACTGGAAACTACATTTTGATTCAAACATATGTTATAAGATTAAGCAGAGATTTTATAATCTTTCCTTTTTTTATAAGGGAGCATATTTTGAGACTTTTTTAATGCTAGTCAAGAGTATTTATTTTAGGTTGCAGGCTATTGAAAGGGGAAATTTTAAATGACAAAAGAACACACTTTCAGCTAAAACCACTGATTCAATTCAACAGTAAGTTCTTCAATAGCTTCTTATCATCTAAAATCATTGAACACACAATTTCTCCTAATAAAATCCAGAATTGAGCAAAACTTGTCATGGTTTAGAAAGTAAAGTGAATGTGACCTAGAAAGCAATCCATGAATATAGTTTAATTTCCTATATCTCTTAAGTTGCAGGCTTACCTTAAGGGTAGCTAATGGACCTGTTTTTCATTCATGTTTGAAAGATGAGAATCAGAGTGATACATCCTAAGAAAGCATTTCTGGATTTGTGATTTAGGAAAGTTACTAGTAGCTTGTCACGATGAGTCCGCAGCCAACTCACTGGCAGCTAACAACAACTAGTAGATTGTGAGGAAAAATGTGCCCATTATCAAGAATAAGAAATTATTCTGAAGGATAAAATTATCAAGGACTCTTCTACTGGCAATAAATGAAATCTTTCAGCATGGAATTCTCTTATAATAACTCTTCTATTGTTTTAACTGGTAAATTGAGTTAATTTCTGATCTTGTTTATTGAGAGTGTTAATGTTAAAATGATTCTGCTAGTGCAGAATTTATGATTTTTTGAGTTGATAGCTATTTAAGGATATTATATTTCAACCAAAAAAACCCAAACTATTGCTGTTGAGTTGATTCTGACTCATAGCGACCCTATAGGTAAAATGACTTGGCTGTATAGGTTGCCACGATGGAACTAAACCCCACATTTTCTGTTTCCCAGTATACAGCAGCTAGCACTACTCATTTGTCCATTCATTTAACAAATACTTACTGAAAACCTACTACAAGCTAGCCCTTCTCTAGATGCTAAGAATACAACAGTGAATAAGATAGATATTATATCCCACAACAATCAGAACAACAGATCATGTTCTGAAATGTAGAACTTTTTTAATTTCACCCATCAGTTCTTAGGATGATCTGGCCAGCATCTGTGTCAACTTTTTATGTTACTTCAAATTCTGCCAACTATGCAGACTTAGGCAAGTCTTAGGTAATGAATGGGAGACCTTCACTGTATTAATCAGCAATAACCTATGAAGAAAAATAGGAAGGGCAGAGGTGTATTCTGAGTTTATGCCCAAGGACATCCTTGATCTGTCGCCAGCCATAGATTGGAATTCATTGCGAACTTTGTCAAAATATAAAATAAAAAGGATAGATGGGAAAGAGACCGTCAATGCAGGCTGTTCTTGATTCAAATATGGGATTATTTTTAACTTTACATTTCCTTGAGAAATTTCCTCATATGTTATTGTTGTTAGTTGCTGTCAAGTCAGTTCCAACTCTTGGAGACCCCGTGTATGCAGAGTAGAACTGCTTCATAGGATTTTCAAGACTTGACCTTTCTGAAGCAGATCGCCAGGCTTTACCCCTGAGGCACTTCTGGGTAAGTTTGAACCACCAACTCTTTGGTTAGTAGTTCAGTGTTTAACCATTTGTACCACCCAGGAATGTTAACAAGCTAAAATTAGGATTGATGAAATCAAAATTTTCAAGTGTTTTTCAGAGGAAAATACATACTCGACATTTTATGAGCTTACAAATGAATATTTACTGAATGAACACAATTTACCCAGAATTAATAGGAAATCTAAAAGGAATGTAATGGAAATGAAATGTCATTGTTGATCCTCCCAAGTTGTTTTACCATTGGAAAAGCTTTATGTCTCCCCAGCAAAAAAATTGCGAAGAGTGCTGCCCTGTTGTACAAGTAGCAAAAGGAAACATGATAGCATTCCACTAGCTGCCAGCCTTTCCTTCTTTCCTCTTTGAATGTTTACTCTCTGGAATATTTGGAGACAAAGCAGAAGGTTCGCATTGTTTTTGAGAAAGATGTATAACAACTTCATTGATCATAGATGATGAATGTAAGGGTGTCATCAACTTTAAAGTGACTTTAAAAATATATATATATTTCTAGTGTTATCTGTTAGTTAAAAGAGGACCAAAGTGCTGATGATAACAGATCATTCAGTCAAGTAGCATTTTCAGAGGAAATGAGGAGTGTTAGCCTGTTTTACCCTGTACATAGAGCTCTTTTAACCAGTTTGCTATCTGCTGCTAAGCAACTGCTTTGTTTCAGGATAGAGCTGTTAGCTTTTGTCCCAACTTCACTACTCAATTGCATGCTCAGTTTTTGAACCTAGTTTTAATATGTGTGGAAAACTCATTTTTACTTAACTTTTTGCTTGTTGTCTTTAGTTTTATGTATGTCTTATTGTGACCTATCTTTCTCAAAGCAAGGACCTATCTTTTGTCTGTGCTGGTAACATGCATTGAATATTTTTTAGGACTACCTAAAGTTGGAAGACCCAGACTAATGACATATGGGGAAATGTTTTAATAAAATTTTCTCTTTATTTCTTTATATTTTCAGTATGATATGAGGGAATGTTAGGTAACATTTCTCATCATACCAAAAAAAAAAAAAAAAAAAAAAACTGGTAACTGTAAGTAACTTAAGGGAAAAATAAACTCTTTGTCTTTTTTCTTGATATAGCTTTGGTGCTTGAATTTAAATACTAGAAACAAACATAAAACAGGGATTTCCTCCCTGCATCCCCCGTGGGGCACGAGAGAAAGGAAGGAGTTTTGGAATCAACTGTCTTCTCTGAATTGGGGGCATTGCTCCAACCTTAAACCTCCTTGGGGGTCCAAGGCAAGCAGAGAGGATTAAGAATCGTCAGCATTGTTGGTTATTTTACTTATTATATTCCTATTTAGTCCCTGCTACTGGAAACACCCTCAACCTATTTCTCACAGTTAAACATTGCCCAGTAGGAATGCAGTACTTCATCTGAGCATACAAAATATAAAATGACTACATTAAACAGGAGCAGCTGTTCCTGGTTCTGCAAGCAGAATTTTTGCATCTGTAAATTATATGTACAGAAATAGGAAAGAAACAACTCAGCAAGAGTCCTTTCCAATTTAGTTTTCCAGTGTAAACAAATCCATGTGACAAAGTAAGTTACACTTATCATATTTACAAAATCAGCATACATGACAGTTGTAGCTCTTTAATTAGAAATTACACTAAATTATTACCATTACTAATTAAACACACAGAAAGCACCAACATAGCGTGTGGACTTTCACCCAAAGTGAGCCTTTTTTGAATAGTGATAAATCACTAACAAATGTTTGTCAGACCTGTCCATACTGAAAGCAGAAATGGAGTCTGATTTGGGATCTAGGAATCAAGAATTGGTCCCAGCTAGCTTTAACAGAATTAGCAAAAGAGGTAATGGCAATACTCCTAAAGTTCCTCACTGTTAATATTTCTCAATGCAAAATGAGACTTGTAAAATTTATGTAGGCCACATTTTTTAAAAAGTAGTATCTTTTAGGAAACAATTCCAATTATGAATTATAATTAATCTCAGACCATGGCCACCTGACTCAGAAGAGTTTAAACAAACAGACACAGACTTTTATACACACACACACACACACACTTTAAATGTCCTTTGTGTAGTGCTGAACAGGCAAAAGATCATAATTACCTAGTAAGAATGAAAACTAGTAATTCAAGGTTTTAGAGGACAGATGATGTTATTCTAAGTTAGAGAATGAAACGCAAATAGAGGAGTAGAAGAAATGATCTGTATAAAACTTGCAAGAAATACCATTACTGTACAATATGGTTGTTTAAAAGTCCCCACGAAGGACTGTTAATTTGCACCTAAAGCGTGGTATAATTTGTCTTGTGCCACACATTGCAGTTTGGTTTTATTTACTTAACTTTTTGGTCTTATTTTCATAGAATAAAGAAGAAAGTTAAAACTCTTTTGTAGCAGTGAAGGAGCAAGAAGCTCTTTGAACTAGGCCTAACACATGTAGTAGATATCTATCAGTGACAGCCCGTGAGTAAGAAATAATTCTGAGCCATCAGTCTTGTCTTTTTTAGCAAGAAAGGAAAATGGTGGCAGGAGTGATACTCCTGGAGTTTGAGCCTCTTTCTAGTCTATTATTCAAGGATATGGCCGTACAACTGTCAGTTAGCACAGGAACCACCAAACTGGAACGTCAAAGAACTTAATGCTCACCAGCAGGCGAATGAGGGAACTAATTTGCATGGAGAAGGTGGTCAGACATAGCTTGTCTTTAGTTATATACTAAAGTTCCAAGTTACATGTACAGGATATGAAAATGTCTATGTACGGCACAGAACACAACAATGAACAACAATGAACAAACGTGGCATTCTGTCTGCGAAGCTCTTCTATAAACATGACGTATTTCAGAAATGTTTTTTCCACAGTGGGGGAGGGGGAAAAGCAGGTGGGAGACTGCTGTCTTTGGCCATATAAAACAAACCAAAACCAATTGCCATCAAGTCGATTCTGACTCATAGCGACCTTATAGGCCTCTGCCCCATGGGGTTTCCAAGGAGTGGCTGGGGGATTCTAACTCCCGACCTTTTAGTTAGCAGCCAAATGCTTAACCACGGTGCCACCAGGGCCATGTAAAGCACAGAAAAAGAAACAGGTATCCTTGGAATTTCATCTGCAATCTTAGTCCCATCAGTTGTTATGAATATTAGTAGATTAATTCAGGCTTTCCCAAAAAGGTATGTTGGAAAAAACAAAAAAAGATATGTTGAAGTCCTAGCCCCTGTACCTGGGTATATGATCTTGTTTGGACAGAGGGTATTTCCTTGAAGAAGTTATCAGGTAAGTGAATAAGGTCATACCAGTGTAGGGTGGGTCCTAATCCCTTATAACTGGTGTTTTATAAAAGGGAAGAACAGACAGGGAGATAAAGTCACAAAAAGGGAAGACAGGCACCAGGTGGAGATGCATCTGAAAGGCAAGTAAACACCAGGGGTCTCCAAAAACTAGAAGAGAAAATGAAGGATCTTCCCTGATAGCAGACAGACAGGGCATGGCCCTCCACGTCCTAAATTCAGACTTCTAGTTTACAGAAATTTAAGACAATACATTTTTGTTCTTAAAATCATACACTTTGTGGTATTTTGTTACTGCAGCCATAGGAAACTAAGATATTAGTTAATGATCTGCCAAGCCACAGATACAGAGCCTCATCAATAGAGACATAGGGATAATTATCTATCCACTGAAAATCTGTGTCTGTATTAATCACCAAATATAAAAGTTTACAAGAAATTCACTTATTTCTTCTTTGTAATTATATTGTGAAAGATAAGCATTCTCTAACTTTGCCTTCTTCAAGTGCTCTCAAAGGACTTCTATCCAAATATTTACTGCAGTTGAAAATTCTTGATTAGGAATGTGTAATATTCAAGTCATGTTTCTTCCCCCCCACCCCAGGGAATTTAGGAACAAAATAAAATGAAGATACTTCAAAAAATATAGGTACAACACATACGTACATTTGCATACGTGTGTATGCGTATGTATATGCATATATATGACACAAAACGTATACACATTCACCAAAACAGATACAAGGCACATGCCTTACAGCATAAAATTGTCCTGTTCTTTGCTTGTGAAGTTGTCAAACATATCTGAGATCTTTTATTTATTAATGCTGAAAACAAAACTCAAACTCTATTAATTGAATCTAGGACAACTTGAATTAATCTAGATAATTTCTGATACCACAAGTTACATTCCAAAAACAATCTCTCCATGGTTATATTTAGTATATATAGTATATTGGCTCAACAAGTGACAAAGGTATACTTGTTTAGGAAGGATAATTAATTAAGTACAGACGCCTCATAAGACTATGATTATGAGATGAAAAACACACTTCTAAATAAACAGAAATTGTATAGAACAAATTTCATTCTTGAAAGCAGGAGGTAATTACACACAACCATCTAAAGACTAAAGCAGTGATACCACTATATTAAAAAGGTGATTGGAATTTATAATTTTGAATGGTTTTGAGAGCTTGCATGACATTCTTTTACACAGCGCCAAAGTGCCAACTCTGCCATTTGAGACCTGAATTTACTTTTTGAAGCATCTAAGAGATATTTGTAGTGGTGAACAACAGTGCTTTAAATAGGAAAGATTATAAAGTAATAAGGCATAGTTTCTTCAGTGGCTTAAAAATTATTTTTGAAGACCACTATAAAAGAGGAGTTTCAAAATGTTATGAAAATGAGAATATTAAGCACAGCTCTCAAAGAGGGCAAATTCGAAGGACAGGACTCATTTAAGTGCATAAATTTTGTTCCTTAAATAAAGATCAGACTTGACTTTATTCTCAGCATATATGTAGGAATGTTCTTTCTGGATCCTAAATTGAGAAAAAATAATGAAGGCAATATGATATTGCAGAATGAGATGAGTGGGTGATGGACTTCACTAAAGGGTTTGAATTACAGAAATCTGAGGAAAAACTTAAACAATTTTGCAAAACATGTATTGATTGGTTATGTTTGGATATAAAAATAATATCAACTTTTTTAAAATTATTAATGAACATTAATTAGTAATGGGTAAAACACTGATGTCTTAATAAGCTAGAGGAAAATATGTTTTAAGCCTCTCTTGCTTTGAAAAATGTTGCATGTAAGTATTTTCTCTGCTAGATTCAGAGGCCTTAAATGAGTCTTAAGAAAACAGAGAAACTAACCCAGTTGGAATAAACATGAGTAAGATTTTACATCTCTTTTCTCCTGGGTAGAGCAGCATTTGTTCCGAACAGTCAAAGTGGCTGGACTTCATTTAAAAAAAAAAAATCCACCTATTATCGCAGACAGTCACTGTGACTTTCAGCCTGATATTTGAAACAAAAATCACTCCTACATCTCAGTGATAATCACTACTTGCCCTGTGGCTCTTAGCCTTTCCTTTGAAAATATTACCGAGTCATCAATCTCAGTTATTTGTGAACTGGGGATAACTTATCTTCTCTAAATATGAATATAAAATTCAAACGTATATCAAAAACTAAAGCTATCGAAACCTTCTGTAGATTTTGGTAGCACTTGTAAAATAAGGAATTGTAGTCAGAAAAATTTAGTCACTTTGGAAGAAATAATGCTCTTAAATATTGCATCCCAAATGTGGACACAGCAATCCATAGTTAAAACCCAAAAATCTTAGCAATGATTTTATGGAAGACAAGAATGTAAACACCATGAAGTCCACTTGATACCAAGATCCCACAAGTTTGCAGAGAGATGTCTTCTGATTTTTGTCCAGGGTAGGGAAGGTAAGATGGTTTCAGAATGACCCATTTACAAAGCTTTCCACAACAGGAGTAACTTACTGTATGGCACAATTTGGCCTGTGCTTTTGAATTTAGGAACAATACGGCAGCCTGCAATTTAAAAACAAACAAACAAACAAACTAAATTTCCTAAAGTTTATATTTAGGGCCTTGTAAGTTAGGAATATATTTTCCTATGCATATAATATTAAAAATGATGGGCAGATTGCTAGTCAGAAATAACTTTTTTCAATGAAATTTTTGTAGTCAACAATTGTTTAAACAAGCATACTTACATAAACTGAGGGAAAGTACAATTAAATATTTGGAAAAAATATATCTATCTAGGATATAAAAATAAAAGATTAGATCAGGAGACGAGGTAGACAAAGACTTTTTAGTGATTGTGAAGGGGACTTCAGGCCCTTTTCAAGGAATTTAAAAAGATGATAGCACTCTTCTGTATTATGTTTAATTTTACTTCCAGTGTGTGTGTGTGTGTGTGTATTTTGGTTATATAAATACTCACATACTGTAATGCTTATAATTAGTCCTGATTGGGCTATTTTAAGTTTTAAATGAAGGTTCTATATTTATTCATATAATTATGTGCATTTCAGAAATGAACATCTATCTCTACATATGCTTTTTTTTATTGTGCTCTACAATTGTCTTCTGTTATTTTTCTATTTTGAAAGAGTATAAACTTTTAAACGTTCCTCCTAAAAGGGACATTTTAATTCCTATTGTACAATGACTTATACTGATCTTGACAGTTTTAGGGACATATTTCAAAGAGTTTATTTCATGAAGATGAAGTGGAATGCTCCTTACATCAGAAAATAATTCTGATCTAGTTTATAAGCTATTCTGACAGATGGAAGAAGATAGATGACGGTACTTTGGGAATTAAGGAATTAACTCTCCTGGAGTATATCATGGAGCTTAATGCCTGTAGAAGGCATCTTATCCTGGGCTTCACAGACTGACAAAGCACCCACAGAATGTAGTTCAGACATCTTATTTAATCACTAACTTTTCACAGATATGAAAATGTAGGAGACTTTTCATAGATACGAAAATCTAGGAGACTTTCATCAGACCTGCAATATGGGTGATAACTGATCAAACATGGCAGCTAACCAATTTATTTCCTGGGAAACTCTGATAAGAAAAAGATCTTTTACCCTAAGGCATGATCACATGACCCCCCACTCTGGTAATCTCTCCTAATATCTAGAGGGAAATTATTTTTCTTAGAACAAAAAATACTATCATACTGTTCCAAGTGAAACAAAAACTTGAAAATTAATAATTTGAGATTTAAATTTATTTTGGCAATATACATTAAAACATCTTTCACTTTATTCTATTAACCAGTTTGGTTACTAGGTTTTAAACTACATGCAAGAGACTTACAGAAAGGCATAACTGAATAAAAGAAAAATACTACCTGAACTGTGAGTTCTTTCAAAATTGATATTTCTGAAACTATAACATTAGAGGAATTTGTAAACGTGGAGAATACATGCTAAGATGTTGTTGTTAGGTACTGTCGAGTCAATTCTGACTCATAGTAACCCTATAGGACAGAGTAGGACTGCCCCAGAGGATCCTCTGGTGGATTTGAACTGCCGACCTTTTGGTTAGCAGCCAGGCTCTTGAACACTACGCTACCAGGGCTCTTTTATCCTAAGACAGAAGGGTTGAATTCTTACAAATTATTATTCTTTTAAATCTTAGCCAGGAGATTCCTTAGAATTGACCTTTACTCAACTCTTTACTCAAGAATTCCAGTTTTGAATACCTATTGTTTCTCAGTGACTATGCTAAATATTGAGATAGTTGATCACGAACGGCACAGTCTCTGCACTTGTAAGGCATATAATCTAGTAAGTGAAGTGGACTGACACAAGTAATCACCAATGTGTTATGTGTTATGAAGATGATTCAGGGTACAATGTATGTAATAGAACGATCCATCCCATCCAGGAAGCAGCTCACACATGGCCAGACACTAGAAGATTAGAACTCATATTCTCGCTAGCTTGTAACTCTATGCAAAACATATAAACAATAACTCCCCAGAAGCAGCCTCTTGTCCACTTTGTTTGCACTCTTCTATGGAGCACAATTTCTATATCTCTTCACTAAAACTAACATTAGAAATTCTACACGTATTGAAGCATATTTGTAAAAGCTCCTGTGATTTCTTAATTTCTACAGCATCTACCTGACTCCATTAACATAAACATGGATGTGGTAATGTTTAGTATTTCAGGAATTATTAGTTCCCAATAATACTGAGTGCTTAATAATGGTACCTTGATATACTCTCCATTATTTTTTATAGGATTTCCTGGTATAGCTGATAAGTGCAGAAAAATATGGCTAATCAGAACTAGAAATAGACAGGGAATATGTTATATTTGACTTGATAGACTTAGCATTGAGTACAATGTCTATTCTGTTGTGATTCATATGGTTTTCACTAGCTAATTTCAGAAGCAGCTCATCAGGCCTTTTTTCCAAGTCTAAGTCTGGAAGGTCCAGTGCAACGTGTCCACCAAGGGTGACCCTGTTGGTATTTGAAATACCAGTGACATAGCATCCAGCATCACAGCAAAGTGCAAGACAACACAGTATGACAAACTGACAGATAAGTATGACAAACTGATAGATCATATAACAAATGTCCATGGAGGCAGCAATCAAAAAAATCAAACTATGTACTGCATTGGTCAAATCTGCTACAAAAACCTCTTTAAAGTTTTAAAAAGCAAAGATGTCACTTTGATGACTAAGGAGCATCTGAGCCAAGCCATGGTCTTTTCAATCACCCATATCCATGTGAAAGTTAGATAATGAAAAAAAAAGGCAGAAGAATTGGTGGCATTTGATCTGGATGCTGGTTAAGAATATTGAATATACCGTACAGTGCCAAAAGAACAAACATATCAGTCTTAGAAGAAATACAACCAAGATGTCCCTTAGAAGTGCAGATGGTGAGACTTCTACTTGCTCACTTCGGATATGTCATCAGGAAAGGCCAATCTCCAGAGAAAGACATCATGCTTAGTAAAGTAGAGGGTCAGTGAAAAGGGAAACTTTCAATGAGATAGATCAATACAATAGCTACAACAATGGACTCAAACATGTCAACAATCATGAAGATGGCACAGGACCAGGCAATATTTCACGTTCTGCTATACGAAAGGTCACCATGAGTCAGAGTCAACTCCATGGCAACTAACAACGGTGACTAGCAGAAGATAGGTACTTAAAATATGTGTGTTGGATGAAACAACAGTAACAATAAATAATAATAAATAATGATCTACATAATCACAAAGCTTTCTTTTCCTTAATGACAAGTCAAAATAAAATAACTTGCTTAACTTAGTTTTAAGCATAAAAAGAAAATAGTTATATGTTCAGAAAATAATACTGAACATTCATTTCAGTTGACAGGTGGAAGAAAAAAATAAGCCTCTGTATTTATAAAATAATAATAATAAAAAGATATACAAAAGTAACTGAAAATTGACTCACTAATTATTGCTTATCTCAGAGTATTTTTCCATCAGTTTAATTCCAATGGCCACTCAACAAATTGTATTCCCACCTACAATGTTTTCTTCTCTGGGAACTACAGGGACTCTGCCAAGGATGACACTTATATCGTGAAAGAAAATATAGAATCACAGCATGAATCTTAACAATCAAAACCAGCAGTTAACCCAATGAGTACTCCTCCAACAAATCATGAAGTTCAAGCTCCTGATCAAAGGGAAAAAAAAAAAAGTGTGAAGAATAGTTACCCAGAATAAAAACTAGAACAGAGATTGTGCCTTCAAAGGTTTCTTTATTGTCACATGGGGAAAACATTTAAAATATTATTAACTTTATTTAATGAAATTCTAAATCTTTAAGAACCTTTTCAATGCTATGAAATGCTGAAATAAGGCAATTTGTTTAGATGAAATTTTTTTCATGAAATTCTTCTTAGTTTTTTTCTTTATATACAGTCAATCCTTCAAAAGGATTTAGCTTAAATATGTTTTTAAAAACTAGAGTGCATAAGGAAATTTAAGCCATTCTAACTGTAAAATGGAGCCACAGGGGATCAGAGACATGGCTGCTAACCAAAACGTCAGCAGTTCAAATCCCCTAGCTGCTCCTTGGAAACCCTATGGGACAGTTCTACTCTGCCCCATAGGGTCGCTATGAGTTGGAACTGACTCACTGGCAATGAGTTTGGTTTTTTGGGGGCATAAAATGATTTATCAAGGGAATAGGTATTTATTTTAAACATTAATTAAGAAGAATAATGCTAGGAAACATAAAAAATCCTTAAAAATTACATTAAAAGTTATTTATTACATAAATCCTTCTGTGGGTGAATAATGTGTTGCAACGGCAATTTGTAGATGCATTTTGACACAGCAGGAATGATGACTTTGCTGGAATTTCTTAAAATCCTAAAATGTATTTACTCCTAATTGTGTTTAATTTCATATTGCAATGATTAATCAGAGTGATTGTCTTTATTTTCTGCTGTTTTAACTACAAGAAATGATCTCCTCTGTTTTTATCCTATTATAAGGATCGTTACAAAAATGGGAAACAATTAACACTGGGTTTAATGCCTGAGTGCCCTAGAGCTGAAGTAATTGCACTCAAGGTCTGCTAACTTTTTAATCAGGCATTTGGTTGCAAGCTGCTCGCCACTGATTCTGAGAGAGCTAACACTATCTAAGGAGGAAAGCAGGTGTGCTAGGGAAGCAGGCATGTTGGCAAAACAAATGAAAGATTTTAAAAGGAAAAGCAAAAAGCAAAGCAAAATACTTGCCAGTAGGCCATTTACTTGGCTGGGCCAGTTACCCAACAGAACCAGTTGCGCATGCAAGCACAGTGGTGGAAGCACACTACTGACCTTCAAAGTGTAATACGAAAGTTTATCAGTGAGGAGCCCTGTCAGTCCCAATGTTAGTGAATTGAGTTAATTAACAGAGAAGACTTGAAATTTCCATATTCAGTAGAGTTAAGACACCATCAGAGGTTTCTGGAATTACATTCTAATTAGAAAAGTTCCCTCTTCGTTGCATTCAGGCTATTCTTTGAAAAACAAATTTGGTTAGGTACTTTGTTCTCTCCTAAAGGAAAAAAAAATTAGTGTTTTCCTCTGAAAGCTAACGATTTTTTTTTCTTTATCTTTCCTTAATAAGCGTCATTTTCCTACTGTGAAAGTGACTCCTTCTGGCATCTTGCTCAATTTAAAGGTGTATCCACACTTTAAGAGCACGGGGGGCGGTGGGGGGTGGGGATTTCTAAAATCTTCCCCTTCGTAATTCCTTGAAAGGGAAGCCTCTAAAATTTAATACTATTGTAAACATGCTTTACACTAATTCCTTGAAAGGGGATCCTCTAAGATTTAGTACTATTATAAATGTGCTTTACACTCACAAGAGAATATTCAGAAGAAAAGCAGAGGAATATTTATAAAATCCCAAGTTTGGAAATTTTATGGCTGTTAGATAACACTGTTGATCTCCTTTTATATAGGCACAGGAAAACAAATGACAGGTTTAGCCATTTACCTGGTGAATTCCAAGAGAGTTGCTATTGCTTTCTTAAATCCCCGAAAGGAAACGAGTATTTTGAACACTTAAAGAAGAGTAAGGAGCCCTGGTGGAGCAATGGTTAAGCGTTCGGCTGCCAACCGAAAGGCCGGCGGTCCGAATCCTTTGGTTATCTGCTTCTGTAAAGATCATAGCCTAGAAAACCCTGTGGGGCTGTTTTACTCCGTCACATAGGGTCACCGTGAGTTGAAAATGACGGCACCTAACAACAACGGCACATTTGTGAGTCTGAAGTATCAGCACTTACATGGACTACCCACCCACCAGTCATGATATTTATCATTATATTAATGTTTAGTCAAGGCGACCTGCTGGCACAACAGTTAAGTATTCAACTGCTAACAGAAAGCTTTGTGATTCAAACCCACCCAGTGGCTCCACGGGAGAAAGGCCTGGTGAACTGCATCCATAAAGATTACAGCCTAGGAAACCCTATGAGGCAGTGAAAATCAACTTATGGCACCAAACAACAACAACGTTCAGTCCTCCTACACAACGAAGACTTCTATTAGGAAAAGTTTGTCTTTGTTAGATTTTGATTGTTTGCATTGTTTTGTGTTGAGTGGTTAAATATTTCAAATATTATTTTTAAAAATCATATTTGTTTTAGAAAACAACATCACTGGAAAGGTTGGTTAAATGATGCGAATATCAGTTGATATATAGAAGATTAAAAATTTCTCCCACTTAACAAAATAAGGAATACAATAAGAAGCAACACTATTAATTTGATTTGCATTTAATTTTCTAGCATTTCTAGCATCTGTGTTAATTTCCCATGTTGAAATAAAAATGAACTTACTTTAGCTTGAGAGGTGTCTTTAGTTTTTAAAGATATTTATTAATTTGTCACAGACTACTGATTACACTACAGAATAAGTAATAATTAAGATTAATATTTAGTCACGATCATCTATTGGTTAATTTACTTTTATATTTCCATGTCCTTCCTCAATATGTACGTACATATGTATATGGATATAGTAATTAATTTTATCTTTTCTCTACACCATTAACACAAGTTATCTTTGAATTCAAATTGCAGAAACCACAAGGTATCAAGTGCACAGTTGAAACATTTTTTTCAATGTTTTCTTAAAAGTATATACAGATTACCTAGATTCAGATGTATCATATAATTGATGTGCTAAGAAAGTACTGTGTTATAATTTGTCAGTGTTCCTTTTTTAACAGTTAACAAAACAACACTGCACTTTGCAATCTATAGCTTCAATCTGTTGAAATACTGTGTTGATAGCCAAGAGAAGGAAAGGAATGGCACTAATATTTTTTTTAACATCTATTGTTCTCTGGACACTATACCTGCTGCTTTATACTTATGATTATATTCAACAAACTGAATTATTATCCTCTTTCTGCACAGGAGGAAATAGACTCAAAGATGTTCAGTAACTATTTTTTCCCTGGTCATATTTTGTAAGGGATATTGTCAGGATCAAAATCCTTGCTTATTTCTATTTGCATTAGCTCTCTCCACTTGGAAAATAAACACACACACACACACACACACACACACACAACAAAACTGACACCAAAACCAAAAAAAACTAAATTATCACCAATAATAGGAAAAGAGACTAAAATACAAAATAATAAAATAAATATATACAATGACCAATGCAATGGTAAATTGGATACTCTCCTGCACTAGTTTTATAAGCAACATGAAGACATATTCATGTTTGCCTTGCCGTTTAATATAACCCTAGCCTCAGAAAAGTGCTCAAGAAGCATTGACTAAATCAAAGAATTTCAGCCTTAAAGGATTATTTTGTGCATGCACTAGTCATCCAAAAGAGGTCTAACACCTTCAGACTCAATAGTAAGTATTGCCAAGCTGTACCTTTTTGGGAAGGACCACTGCTCCAAGTAAGAAAGAACAATGTTAAAACAGGCCTTGGAGCAATTGAAATCAGATGCAGTTTAACATGGTTTACCCATCCGTTTAGGGAATATATTTTCTGTATTTGTCAGAAGAAGCAGATAAATAGGTGTTTGCTTACTCTTGGCAGGTTTCAATTTTCTTCTCCAATTTTGAAGTGCGTTCACCCTGCTGCATTTTCATAGAGGGGTCTTTTTAACATCTTTCCTATTGTTCCTTCTGTCTTCCCCTCATCTTCTTTCCTGCCCTGGCCTTCTCTTCTTTCTCTATTTCTTCTCTTGTCCTCAACTTAATTACATCAATTGAATCATTAACAATGTGGTCTCACTTTGGTGGCAAAGATGAGTTGATTGTTGACTGATAAAAATCGTGGAAGCACATAGTGTGTGTGTGGGGTGGGGGGTTGTTTTTAGTTTATTTTTACCAACAACTATTGAATGCGCCTGTGGCCAAAAAGAGTGAAGTGTAATAAGTAACAGCAGAGCTGATGATTGGCACTATTTCAGGTGTCATTGCTTCACCTGGCACTGAAACAAAACTATTAATTGCTGGCAGAATCTAAGCTATGGTGGCATTTAAATCTGCCCAAAATTAGGAGTCCGATCAGTGCTAAAATCTCTGTAGCTTTTCTTTGCGAGTTGAAATGATAACACATCTGCCCTATGATTGAGCAAATCATAAAGAATTTATTAGGTCTTGGGATCTGGAAAAAGAATGTTGGAGAAAGAAAAATCTTCCAGGCTAGTAAAGATTCTTTAGAAATGTGGTACCACTAATATTAAACACCTTTAGTTCCAGCTCTCATCCACCTGGAGGAGCAAGAGCAGTCCTGGCTACTTGCAATACTTAGAGTAGGAGTCTTTGTATCTTCGTTTCTTTCTACTTTGAGCTTCCTTTTCTGTCATCCTTGACCTTGTAATTATTTACTCCACCATCTGAGTAATGACGCTACCTTTGAAAAAGGTGGCCAGAGAATATGAAAGAAGAGGTGTGTTCAAATACCCAACTATTATGATGATCAATCTAATCATATATATGACTTCAAATGCCAATTAAAATTCACACGTGTAAGCTCTTTAGAGAAAAAGGTAATTTTTTTTCATTGTGAAGTTGTTCTTCATCTTTTACTATCTAACTGGAACAGTAGTTTTATGGTTGCAAAACAGAAATATTTTAATGATGCTTTCTGATAAATAAATGGCTATTTATTATTCACAATATATTATCATAGTGGTTTAATACAAATCTGGACATAATTCATAAAGAGTATTAAGAACAAAGAAGCCCTGGTGGTCCAGTGGTTAAAGCGCTTGGCTGCTAACCGAAAGACCAGCAGTTCAAGCCCATCCGCCACTCCGCGGGAGAAAGATGGGTGGTCTGCTTCCGTAAAGATTTACAGCCTTGGAAACCCTATGGGGCAGTTCTACTCTATTGTATAGGATCATTATGAGTCAGAATCAACTCAGCGGCAATAGCTTTAATGGTTTATTAAGAAAAAATGATCCTTAAAAGTAGAAGTGAGTATATCAGTTTTTAAAAAATCTGCAAAATTGAATAGTTTGGTATTTGTATACAAAATGCTGAAAACTTAAGACTGTGCATGAATCTTTACTTTTTTTTATTTTTTGAAGATTATGATTTGGTGACATGCTATTTTAGCTATAGCCCTAAATATGCTAACACTTCCTATTTCCTTTAATGACTAGGGATTTCAAGACCAAGAATTGTATTGGTTGTAGAATGTCTACCAAGCATTTTCCTTTCCCCCTTGCTGGAACTGCAGAATTGAGATAACTCTGAAACTTGACACTTTGATATGAGATCTAGTGCCAGGAGAATGAGTGTCCTTCCCTTTGATCTTTATTTCCAGGAACTAACTTTAAGTGACACTTCTCATTACCCTTGCCCAGCTCTTCCCCAAAGCTTCCTGCCTTTTCTCAAGCTGTGAATGAGAATTTTCTGACTGACAGCACCAATATTGTTTGCTGAGTAACAGTTTTGAATGTGCAGCTTCAGGATCATTTACTAATTAAAATTGCTTTAGCACTGAGAGGTCCCGTGAGGTTTGCCCTTGTTCATCTCGGTTAGACCATGAAATCATGGTTGAATCAACCATAGGACCATAATTTGCTGCTGATTCAAATGAAAAAGTTGGAAAAAAATTGGTAAAATTAGTTCACAATTTTATCCCTGCAAAAGTGTAATTAGGTTCATCATAAACCAAGTAAGTACTTTGCAGATACACAATCTGAAGCTGGAAGTCAAAGACTATCTATGGGGGAAATGAGCTTTATGATGAACTTCTAAATGTGTTATTTATCAAAGGGAACAGGTGGACCTGGAACAAACTGCATTTCCTGGTTGATTTATACCTATAACCATATAGTTTTGGAGTTATAATACAAGTGCTTTGGCTTTCAAAGTAAATGAACACCTATACTTTTTAGGATATAATCTCTCAAAGTCAACTAGTACCACAGCTCAGGCTCACTTTCTCATATTAGTTTAATACTGTGACATACTAGAAAGTTATCATGTGAGTGGTATATGTATGTATGTATTAAGGAGTGGAGGTAGGAAGCCTCTAGAAATTTTGACTGCTACCATGCAGCTACCATACAAGAGTTACCATGGAATATAAAACACGAGAAACAAAGAACTAGTCTAATAAATGATTCAAACAAGATTTAAAAGGTCAATGAACCAAACAATACTCCTGATTCAGATTGATTGTCCAAGATATTGTATATTCTGTATCCAGCACCGGGACTGGCATACAGCAAACTCTAGCACATGTGTGAGGAAACAAATGGAAAAGGGTGGATGGGCGGATGAAGATCAATGGGTGAAGGAAGGAGTTAGTATAGGGTTGTTGTCTGTTCTTCTCTGGCTCAAAACCACTCAAGAGCAAATGAGAGAAAATAAAAAAGCTAATCCTGCATAATTTAGTTTTGATACATGGTATGTTACATGAGGATTAATACAGAAACTATGGGAGACAGAGAAAGAGAGAGAGTGCAAGAGAGAAACAGAGGGAGAGAGCATGCTAGGGCTTAAAAATAAGTTGTAAATGAATCACTTGTATCCTAGATTTCAGTTGTCCATTGTTGTTGTTGTGTTAGGTGCCATCCAGTTGGCCCCAACTCATAGCGACTCTGTGTACTACAGAACAAAACACCGCCCTGTCCTGCACCATCCTCCAATCATTGCTATGTTTGAGCCCATTGTTGAAGCTACTGTGTCAATCCATCTCCTTGAGGGTCTTCCTCTTTTTTGCTGACCCTCTACTTTACCATGTATGATGTCCTTCTCCAGGGACTAGTCCCTCCTGATAACATGGTCCAAAGTACATGAGAGAAAGTCTCACCATCCTCCTTTCTAAGGAGCATTCTGGCTGTACTTCTTCCAAGACAGATTTGTTCGTTCTTCTGGCAGTCCACAGTGAAGAATATTCAAATGCATCAATTCTTCGGTCTTACTTACTCATTGTCCAGCTCTCACATATATATTAGGTGATTGGAAATACCGTGGCTTGGGTCAGGCACATGTTAGTTCTCAAAGTGACATATTTGCTTTTTAACGGTTTATAGAGGTCTTTTGCAGCAGATTTGCCTAATGCAATATGTCGTTGATTTCTTGACTGCTGCTTCTGTGAGCTTTGATTGTGGATCCAAGTAAAATGAAATCTTTCACAGCTTCAATATTTTATCTGTTTATTATGATATTTCTTCTTGGTCCAGTTGTGAGGATTTTGTTTTCTTTATGCTGAGGTATAATTCATACTGGAGGCTGTAGTCTTTGATCTTCATCAGTAAGTGTTTCAAGTACTTTTGACTTTCAGCAAGCAAGATTGTGTCATATGCATATCACAGGTTGCTAATGAGTCTTCCTCCAATCCTAATGTCACATTCTTCTTTCTATAGTCCAGCTTCTCAGATTATTTGCTCAGTATACAGAATGAATAAGTATGGTGAAAGGATACTGATGCACACTTTTCCTGATTTTAAACCACACAGAATCCCCTTGTTCTGTTGGAATGACTGCCTCTTTGTCTATGTACAGGTTCTGCATGAGCACAGTTAAATGTTCTGCAATTCCTATTCTTTGTAATGTTATCCATAATTTGTTATGATCCACACAGCAGAATGCCTTTTTATTGTTTTATTGACTATACAATTATCCGTACTATTTCCTATAACAACGTAATACCAAGAATTCACTTGTAATTTAAAATAAATAAATAAATATCAATGTTGTACATTTTAATCAAATGATATAATTCATTATTATGTTGTTGTTGTTGTTGCTGAAGTTGTTGTTGGTGGTGTCGTTTTTTTACTCTTTCTCCCAGATAACAGTATGACACATTATTCTCCAAAGGAGAATATTAACACCATAGCCTAAACGACATGAAGACAGGTAAACAAAAATACAAATAAATTGTCCTATTCTTGGTTAGGTTAATTTCCTTGTTACATTTCTTCATTTTGAAGGCAGATTTCTTATTTATGTTACCTAGCAGATTAATTGATGTCCTCTGATATATAAAATGAAGATATTGTATATTTATCCAAAGAAAATCAAACAAAAACCCCTTAACCATTACTATTATTCCATAGCACTGAAAGCAGCAGGATCCTTCAAAATGTTAGGGAAAAAAAAATCTGGGCAGAACCTGACTGCATGAGAGGAAAAAATGCTGCTAAATTAGCACTGCCTGAGAAAGCTTTGGGGAATAGAGCATATATTATCATCTTTGGTAGTCAGTGACAAAAAGAGATTTGAGAAATAAAAATGAAAGTTTTTGTAACTATGCAAGTATCATTAGTAACATAGCAAAGTGGCCTATATTCTAAAATAATGTAAATCATTCTTCACAGAATAAATGGATGTGTATATGTGTTTATCTGCCTACACCTTGGCACCACTGACCTGTAACTTACTACTGTATCTCCTGCTGCATTCACTAGCTGCATCGAGAGACTCCAGACATAGAAGTTTGTTAACCGTTAAATTTTTCATATCCTAATATCCTAAGTCTCTTTCAAATATCAGGGTCACTCTGGTTTTCTCAGTAATTCACAATTTCCCATTGTGAATTAGAGATGTATACATGCCTTGAAGGTTAGATAGAATACTGAGTGTTTAGACAGAGCCTGATCTAAAATGAGGCATATGTTAAATCTTCTTACACAAGGCCAGATTCTCATCTTACTTTCCACCCCACGGTGCTCATTCAGGTGAAGAGCCATCTTTGAAGGCAACTGGAGCTTCTTGCTTGGCTGAGCACCATGGAGCTTGGAGCAAGATTAAAAAAAGAACCACAGATACTCAAGTATAATTCTGCTAGCAGGACACTGATCCATCCAACTGGACCACTGTGGCATAAGTTCACTAGCTCTTTAGCTACATGATATAATCTAAATTGCCAACAGTGATTTCCATTAAAAAAATAAGTGTTTCCAAACCATGTTCAAAACTTATTTTTATTGAAGCTCTCTTCTACATAATTTGCCTACATACATAAATAATTATGCTGTTTACAGTCCATGTACTTTTATCTGTTTTGGAATAGAATAAATAAGAAAATACCATTTGATTGAGTTGCCATTAATATAACATATAGTAATGTCATCAGGTCAAAAGAGCATTATTAGCAGTCAGTTGTGATTTCAGAGAGAGCTGGAGGTTGGGTATGGACACCCTTGCACTACAATCATAATTTCTAGGTTCCTTCCCAAATAACTACTTACTTTTTTCAAAATACTGATTCAAAAAACTCACCCAAATGCCTACTGAATGTGACTAAAAATTAACAAGTCGTTCAAGTGATTCTGATACATCATCGGGTTTAAGAATCACCCCCTCATTGACATTATGATTCCTAAAAACTTCTTTAAAGTTCAAGACAGAATTCATGGTTGAAATTTACTTTCGAGCAGAGAAGAAATGTGACCGATGTCCCTTTTAAACTATGATTTATACTTTCCCATGAAAAATAATGTGCTTAATGAGGCAGGTATAATTATAAACATTTTTAGCCTTATAACTGACCTGTCTATGCAATTTTATCTCCTAATCATGGTTTCTTCTATATTCTCTCTTCTACTACCTTTATTTAAGCACTTACACCCTCTTACCTAGAATATTACCAAAGATTTCTTCTACTCTCTGCCACCCCACTCTCACTCTTTTTCCACTGTAATATTAAAAATAAACATCTTCCTAATGGTATATGTAAAATATACAATGCCTTATCATTCCTTACATAATAAAATATAGCCTTCTCACCCAAGCTTTGAATCCCTCAGTGGAGAATCTCAGCCTACCTGTCAATATTTTCTATTTTTTTCCTGTACCAACAATGTCCTACTTGCCAAATAGAAAGCTAACTATTTTCCTGATGATGTTCCATATTTTACTTATTCTATGCTTGTTCTTTTATTGTTCACTTAGATTGCCCTGGCTTTCCACTCAAATCCAGCTAGTTTATAAAGACATGTATCAAATTCCACTTCTACAAAGTGGACTTTCTTGATGTCACCAATATATATCATCCCTTCCATGTATGAACTCCTTTTGCTGTAATTTGCTTTGTTTTTTCTTATACCTCTGGGGCACTTGGCATAGTCTGATTCTTATTTATGTGGTTATCTGATGCCTGGTACTGTCCTCTGCAGGTGTTTCCCCATTGTATATGCTGGATATAATTTTAAATTGAATTACTGGAATATATTCATTTAAGCTAACACGTCCACCATTCACAGAACAGTAAAAGTATGCTGACAGGATTGGTTTACTTATGACTTCAAGAGATATTAGATTAGGGTAGGGAAATTCCCCACAAAAAGTGAGTAATGAAGTGACTTTCCAAAGTCACCCACGGAAGACAAACGTGGATAAGACTCAAATAGCATTAAATAGTCAGGCTGAAGATTTTTCTTTCATATCCATATTTGGGACCTGGGGCCTAAACCTCAGATTCTAATGGGTGAAATTAAGGAGGCTGTGAGTGAATTAGAGGCCTGAAGCAAGTACACAAATATGGTTGCTAATGGATCCAAAGCTAGGAATTGAGCACACAGTGTCTGTGTGTGAGTGCAGAAGCCGTGACCAGGAGTCCAACTGAGGCAAAACCAAGGACTGGTAGCTATGGCAACAGGGGTGCACCCAGATGTCATAGCCAGAAGCCAGAGCGGATCAAACGTGGAACAGGCATTCAGTCACAGTAGCAAGGTGAAGGCCAGAGCACCGGATTAGGTCAAGGCCAGGGAACCCACCAAGCTGCGCAGGCAGCAAGGGAAGCTCCTGCACTGAGTCCAGATGGAATTCGGCTGGATGTCTGGTCACTGCTCCAGCTGGCTCAAGGTCCCATTTGCGCCTCATGCACAGATTCCTCCAACTGGCTTCTGACGTTCTGTTTGTTTTTTATCTTTTGGAAGCTCATGAAGCAGCCTCACATATTTTGCCAGTAGCTCCCTGAGATGACCCGATTTGTAGAAAATGCTAGAAGTAAGTTCATGGACAGGCATTTCTTTTAAAGTACCTAGACAGATACAACATATCTTTCTGTACTCTAACGAAATAGTTCAAGAATTTTCAGCACACAAGCCAGGTAGATTCCAGAATGAGCTTCCAGGAGAATCACTCTACAGCATGTCAGATTCTCTGCAGGAAAATGGTGATCAGAGTTTCGTATTCAGAACAGAATATATTGTGAGTCGGGAATTTTCACAGCTCATTCATTACTTCCTAGTAGTGGCTGATATTTATTGATGCATGCTTTGATTTGTTATATTTGAGGCATAAGACAAAAATTATTTCAATATATTATTATATAAAATATATTATATTTTTTTTTATACCAACTATATGAGGTAGCTATTAAAATCACTCTCCCTCCTTCTTTATAGTTCAGGATATTGAATCTTAGATGTTTTAGGTAATCTGTGAGCTAAATAAGGGATGCATACAGGATGTAAGCAGGAAGATGTAATGCTAACCATAGCCTCAAGCAGGGCCAGAGTACTCAATAAACCAGGTACGCACGGGCCCAATTGTGCCTTTCCACCAATCTGCAGTGCACAATTCACCTGTCCCCCTCCACAGCAAAGATATGGTGAAACCTATGTGAAATTACTCACCACAGATTAGCAAGTGAATACAATGAAGCCCATGCATACCTTGCTCAATATAAGCCGGTGCATGCCTTGCTTACTGGTTAATCTCCCCCCTGCAAGGTATAAATCATCTCTTTATGGACATTGAGCTTCACAAGGGGTAGGGCAACTGTCAGCACATTTAATAAAAAAAAAAGTGAGTAGGGTAAGCCGAGAAAAGAAGGAAGAGACAGAAATCTGGTGAAATGGGTTTCATAGTGGATGAATGTGCCTGGGATAGCGTTTGGCTTGATTGTGGAAGGAAGGGAAGGGAGAAAGAGAGAGAGGAAGCTAGTTGGGAGTGTGCTATTCATGCGAAAAGTCTGCAATCTGTGAAGCACTGACAAATGTGATAGTTTATTACTTATAAGATTCTTGTTATTCCCAAACATTTGTATGTTTTAAAAAATGTGCACAGTAATAGAAATATACTAGAATACAATTTTGTACAGTGATTGTTTACTCAGATCTTAAGTTTTGCTTATTTTTGTTTTTTTCTCAGTGCCTCTTGAGAATATTTCCAGCAACGGGTATATAAACACATACGTATTAGGGCTTACAGAAACCCTGAAGTACCTAGGCCCGTGGATGTAATGGAGTTCATTGATCATAGGTTATGAACTCCAAATTTATAATACGTTAGTACTTAAGAGTCTGTATGTCTTCTTTTGTGTTATAGAAGCTCTGGGCTCTCTCTACACCTACAAATGGACTTGTTTGGATTCATTGCTATTGTCATAGGGGCTGTCATTATATTCCTCAAATTTCTTAATTTATTCTAATGCTATGCCCCGTGTTGTATTATATATTATTATATCTCACCAATGTAATTTGAAAGCAAACTATATTTAGCTTCATAACTAAATGAGTCTTTGTAAGTATCTGTCTATGTAGTATTAACTAAGTATTGGGGGGCAAATTGCAAATGTGGTCATGAAGCATAGTGTTAAATAACTGTAGCCTAACCTTGTTCCAAAGATTTATAACCAACAGCATATACAAAGAATTATGTATTTCTTTGTACATCTAATTTTACAGTGGGATAAGCACAATGAATAAACTCTATCTACTATATGATTTGAAAAGATCTGAGCTTCAGGAGGTTGGGAATTAAATTATTTCTTTCCCTATCTCTGTAGATTCTATAGCGGCACATACTGAGGAAGGCAGATTTTCCTCTGCCTCTTTTCTGGAGAAAGACATTATGCTTGGTAAAGTAAGAGGGTCAGCGAAAAAGAGGAAGCCCCTCAACAAGATAGATTGACACAGTGGCTGCAACAATGGACTCAAACATAGCAACAACTGGGAGGCTGGTACAGGACAGGGCAGTGTTTCATTCTGTTGTAGATAGGGTTGCTATGAGTCAGAGCTGACCTGACGGCACCTAAGAACAGCAACAACTTCATTTGCAATCATCTGCAGAGGTGAATGACGAATGGGAGAATGTATAAACAAAACATTGGTAACCCTTGATTATAATTAAAGGCATGATGATTTTAGTGGTATACATGTTTTTTGTTGAATTCAGTAAAATTGATAAGCAGTAATACTTCATCCTGCAAGTTATCTAACCTCCATTTCTCACTCATCTCTTTCACCTTCCAGAAACCCAAAACCTACTTTTTCCATTCGTTCATGAATCCCACAAATACTGTGGTACCCTATCCACAAATGTTCTCTAATGAAGGGTCTGAACCATCAAATACTGGTATTTCAAACTATTGTCATCCAAACTTCATTTATTCCCTTGAAAAAGAAAGAAAGAGAAGAAATAAATCTAAGTGGACATTTTTCTTGATTTAAACAATTCATAATGAGATGAATACCTTGGTGAAAATAGTCATTTAGAGTAGTGAGGGAGAGAGCCCTCAGGGCACCTAAACTATATAGGTCAAAATTTGGGAAACAATTTAACATTGCAAGTCATTCTTTCTCTGAAAAACCTTTATCTCTCCCTCTCTTCTTTACAAAAGCTTGTGTTGTGTCTACTATCCACGTGCTAGTTCACCTCTAATGAAGAGAGCATTTACATTGTCATTTTTTTTTTTTACCTAGAATTTTTAAGAGGTTTTACTCTTTCATAGTATCATGATGATCTCACATTTATTTCAATACTTTCTGCTCCCCATGCTTTCAGATTACAGATTTGATAGACATGGTATTTTCATACCTTTTTTGTAAATGTTTTCACCTGTGTTTTTTAATGATAATTCACTTATTTAATCAATGTGGATTTTGTTTTGATTTTATTTTACCTCATGGAATTGATTTCCGTTGTTTCATGTTCTACAGTAGGCAACTGGAACATCTATATGCACCCTTGTACATCTAAGGCTAAATCATGACTTTGCTTACAGCGTTTCACCTATAGAGATGAAATTTCGCTAGTAATTGGTCTAGAACACAAAGACTAAAACTTTCAAGATAACATTCTCTCTCTCTCCGTTTTTATCTCTCCATATTTATTTTTTCTTAATAATATATTCCACAGAAAGTTTTCCACCTCCACAAGTACGAAACGGAAACTCAGGTTTTTACTCTGAAAATGAACTGATTCCTCAGCCATTGTGTTTTATGTCTGAATTTTCTAACTTAAATTGCGTGTCCTTGGAGCAGAGAGCAGTCTTCTATCTTTTCTTTTCTTTTTCTTTTTTTTTTAACAGAGCCAAGTATCCTGTCACTGATCTACAAAGCAATAAATAATGAAGTGAATTGAAGATGTGTGAATTGTGCCAGGTTGACAGAAATGGAGCCAATGTTCTCAGAAACGTTACAGCAGTATTTCCTAACAAGTGGCCTCAGCCACTCAGAAAAGCAAACAGGAATGGACAATAAAAGAGAGGGAGTGAGGAGAAAATCAAGAAGACAATACAAGTATAAAGATTTTTATATAGAGTTAACCAGTAGTTACTTAAGCTGACTATCTACATGAAATGAACAAAGATAAGGTAGCCATCAGGCATATTTTACAAGCCTCACCTTCCTCAATGCTGCATTAAAAAAAATTTTTCTCACAGAATTTTTACTTAATACATGTAGTGTGTAAGTGAAAAAAACAAACATAGTTCACCATATTTGTTCACAAGTTCTTACTTGGCTTTCCTTGTGAACAGGACAAAAGGAGTTTTCCTAGTCTGAGCCCTCGGTCAACGTGGAGCTTTCTCAGAGACAACTCCTGATGGTCATGTCTAAAGTGTTCCTGACCCTCAACCTTCTCCCCAAAGTCACTGTTTCAAAATTCTGTGTTATTTTCTTTATATATATGTTATCCCATCTGAGATTATTTATTTAGTTGTTTGCTTATTTATTCAATATTTGTCATGTATTAGGCAATGTGTCCCAAGAGCAGAGCTTATCTATCTTGTTTTCCCCAGTACCTAATAGAAAGCTGGAATACAGTAGTGTCCATAAATACATTTTTTTAATATAAAAGGAATGGAGCTTGGAAATAAAATAAGCAATCTAACTAATCTGTTAGTCCAATTTAAGTAATTCATATTGAGCTATCACTAACAAAATGTGTGGGACAGAGGAGGTATTCAATCAGTACATATTGAAAGAAAAAAGAATGTAGACTTGAAATAAAAGCTCTATGAACATCATTATCTTAATTATGAATTGGGCTTCAAAAATTTAGAGCACTACCTTTTAAAACACTGAACATTTGCCAACTTAATGGCATGAGGGTTTTTTTTTTTTTTTTTTGTATGGTATTCTGTTAAATGGGAAAAGTAAGGATTGCCTAAGTAAAGATGGAAACTGTATGACACTCGCTGAAGCAGAAAAGCATATTCCACCAAATTTTGGCTCTTTCTGTACATTCACATGTATCAGTTGCAACCTGATTATTTATGAAAAAGCTTGGTCATATAAGAGGTCTGTCCATTCCCAATCTCTTGGCCTATAGATGTTAAAGTCACTACCTGGGCCCAGTAAATACCTAGATGTCTAGAAGTTTAATTAAATTTGCTATAATGTTCCACAACATTCATGTTTATTTAAATAATAACAAAATTGCAATTAACTTGTCTTTCTTGCATCATTCACTTGCTCCAGACTTAAAGTTTATGGTGCCATTCTGTTTCTATTTAAGAAATTATAATAAAAGCTAAAATATGGAGATTTTTTTTGAAATTTATTCATGGAGTATATAAAATTAAAATCTTAATACATTTTGTCACATAAAAATATGGGCAGATAATTAAAAAATGTTGGATCCTCTTCAAACATCAGACAAGAGATTTTTCCACCATCAAACATGTTTAATGTGAAGGATACAGATAATATATTTTCAAAGTCTATGGAGCTAACTTTATGCATAACTCACAAAAATATACTTATGCCTATACTAAATGAATATCCTGTCTGATGCATTTAATAAAAGAATTATCATTTTTTTCCTTTAGCCTTAAAAATACACATTCTGTTTGACTTTCTATAGTATAAACTAAAAACAATTATCTACCAACAATTTATGTTGACAGCAATTATGTATGTAAATAGAACTTCCATTTTATATCTGATTCATAGTAAGAAAACAAACTTGCAATATAGATGGAAAACCAATAGTAGAGTTTAATACTAATATAAATTACCCTTGTGAACAAACCATTATGTTAGCTCATGTTATACTCTGAAATCTTATAAGCTACAAACTAACTGACTTTATAATTTTCCTTATATTGAAAAAATAGAATATAGGAAATTTTTAAATAAATAACAAAGCTATCAGAATATAATTAATAATAAGGATGAGAACAAATAGATGACCATTTTCCTTTTGTATTTACTCAAATATCTCCAACACAATTTTTGATATTGTGTTGGAAATATTTTAAGTTGAAGTCAATCATCTATTAAAATCAAGGTTCACATTTAATATAATACATTTTAATTGATATTTACTTGATTTCTCTAAGATGATCTATATATCACAGAAAAAAAATAAGTAGAACAAATTTTCCTATTTTAAAAGTATGGAAACTTAGACTGAGTTTAAATTAATGGGCCCTGGTAATAAAATGCTTGGGGGTTCAGCAGTAGAATCATGCTTTCCACGCAGGAGACAGTAGTTCGATTCCCAGCCAATGCACCTCATATGTAGCCACCAATCTTCTGTTATTGGAGTCTTGTGTGTTGCTATGATGTTTAACATATTAAGACAGGCTAGAAAGAAAGGCTTTCAAAAATCACCCAGTGAAAAACCTATGGATCACAACAGTTCAGTCCCATTGCATATGGGGTCTCCAACAGTTGGAGACTGATTTAACAGAAGCTAACAACATCCATTAAATTATTTTTCTAAAAACAACTCCCAGTGTATTTATTCTAAATAAGTCTTGATAATCTTTGAGCTTAACTCTTGTCATGATTTGTGATTCTACTTAACTATTCCATTCTCAAGGTTTTTATTTTGTTTTGTTTTGGTTTGTTTAATATCACTGGAAAACTAGGGATTTTACAAGAAGAAACTTAAACTCCTGCTGCCTCAGATTTATCTGTAAAGTAGAGTGAGGATTTTAGGATAAAAGTTTAAATTTGCATTTTGTAGATTTTTTTATATGAGTTTCAGGTCTCTAAGATAAGGAATAAAATTCGATAAGCAGAAATGACCAAGAGCTGTGTGTTCTTTTTAGAATGCTGTTACTTGAATCTTTGCTGCTGATTTGATTTTTATCTAAGAGCTCTTTTTAAAATCATAAACATAACTTTTGTGCAATTTAGACTAATATTTTTAAATTGCCAAAAGAAATGTAAATATGTCTGACTTTCAATGTTGCAAATTTAATCGGCTTTACATAGAGTTGTGTAATTATTGCATAGTTTTGATTATAAATGCTGATATGACTACTCCCTGCAACGCAGAGTAGTTATAAATGTTGACTTTAAATCCAGGATCAAACCTTGCAGCCATCGATTTGGGGTAACCCACAAGTCAAGAGAACAAGTAACTTAACCAAATTGAGCCTCAGGTGCCTTATTGATAAAGCAATGATAAAAAACAAAAAACAAAAAAATCCATGCCATCCATTCAGTTTTAACTCATGGCAATCCCACATGTTACAGAGTAGAATTGGTCCATCAGGTTTTCTTGACTGTAATCGTAGAAGAAACAGATTGACAGGTCTTTCTTCCACGATACCACTGTGTGGGTTCAAACTACTAACCTCTAGGTTAGTTGTTGCATGCTGACAAGTCAATTCTGACTTACAGTGACCCTATGTGATAGAGCAGAATTGCCCCATAGGGTTTCCTAGGCTGTAATCGTTACTGAAGTAGATCAGTAGGTCTTTTCTCCTGTGGAGCCACAGGGTGGGTTCTAACCACTGACCTTTTGGTTAGCAGCCAAGCACTTAACCACTGTGCCACCTGTGCTCCTGATATCTATATAATGAATGACTAAGTAGTGCTAAAGCACCTAGTACAGTGAAGAGTCTCTGACTGGAACCTAGAAAATATTAGTTCCCTTCATGACCCTTCCTTCTTCTTTCTTCAGAATGGAAGCATGGGTACCAAGATACTTGGCTTTTGACTGCAGCTCTGTCACCAAGAAGGTCAGTTAACAACTCTGTGTAAATTTTCATGTATAAAGAAATAGAGATTTGACTTCAAAGATCTCATTCCTATAAATACTGTAATTTTCATCTCTACTTTTATTATTCTGATCTGTATCCAGGAATTACACAAAGTAATTTGACAAAGGCAGACTGCTCAAACCTTTTCTCCAGCATTCGATAACAACTTGCAAAACATCTAGACATTTGTGACATTCACAAACATATGCTGTTTTGTAGCCTGGGATTTTTGTAAGTGGCATTTATCTCTGATCAGTCTCTGTGCTATTTATTTTACATATTTTACCTCATTCTTCACAGCACGAAGAGTCATAATTTCAATAACTCTCATTTAATGCTGATTAGCTAGGCATCTCAACTGAGCTCTCACCTCAGCACTGTTACTTTTAAAAAATAGTGAAAAACTATTTGCTGATATTTTATATGATTCACTGAATAACCCATCTCTGCAAAAGAGATCATTATAGAATTGTGGTAGTCCAGTGGAAAAATGCCACATGATTTTAGTAACAAAATCCTATTCCATCAGAGCAACTTATACGTTAGTTATTTATAATTAGCACCAGAGACTTGTTTGAAACGTTACTAAGATGTTAAAGGATAAATTATATATGCCTATCCATTAAGAATGCCTGTAATTCTTACATGACTTAGGATATATGCTTAAAACTTGCAAGGACTTAAGAGAGGTTACAAATTGCTCAATCACACGTTGAATTACTACTGAATTTGGTATCTCCACCTAGGTCTCCTACTCCAACTATCAGGGCTCTTTTCATTGATCAAGTCATTCTTCTTAAAAAATAATGTATTGCCGTTGAAATTCAGGATTCATATTATGATCTATCTGTTGACCAACCTAACATCCAGCTAAGGAAAAGGAATAACATTCTTTATTTAAGTGTGCACAGCCCATAACTGTTTGGCATGCATAATTTGGAGTGCAAATCATGTGACTTCTAACTGTTGGAACCGTAAAACCATAGACCCTCAGGTGTACATGAGTATTATTTTCCATAAAATATTCATTATAGCTGTGCTATTAAAATATAAACATCTACTTACATGCCAATATTGATTCAGGTTCCAACTACTCAATGTAGATAGTGGATTAAAAGTTCTTTTAGATCAAACTCAAGAAGATATAGATAGTGACACAGGAATGTCTTGAAGGTTAATGGATTGACCATGGTTAGAAAATTATTACAGGGTGTACTGCCATCAGGTACCTGTCATCTTAACTTCTTTATAAAGCAATTTAGAAAACCATAAACACAATGCCCAGACAGCACTTTTAAGATAATATAATTTAAAAAAAAACCACTATCTAATCAATGTGAAATTTCATTATAAATACCTAAAAATGAGAAGAAATGCATGTCTAGTTTAACTTATAAAAAGCTACTTGTCAACAATGTTTTTATTGTTTTCTAAGAAGTTACATAAATAAGAACACTGTCTCTATTCTTTTAAGCTATTGGGTGATGTTATGGATTGAACTGTGTCCAACAAAAAGCTGTGGAAGTCCTAAACCCTGCACCCATAAATATGACCCTCTTTGGAAATAGGGGTTTTCTTTTGTTACGTTAATGAAGTCATACCACAGTAGGGTGGGTCCTTAACCTAGTCACTTCCAAATAGTGTCTTATAAGAGCAGAATAGACACAGAAACACACACACAGGGGG
Source organism: Dugong dugon (assembly GCA_030035585.1). NCBI lineage: Eukaryota > Metazoa > Chordata > Mammalia > Sirenia > Dugongidae > Dugong > Dugong dugon. The sequence continues at coordinate 41,720,140 of CM057477.1, read as the reverse complement.
GAAGACAGAAGCCATGTAAGAATCGTCTATAAGCAGAGGAATGCCAGGATCGCCTGCAAGTCACCAGAAACCAGGGGAGGGAACCTCAAAAGGAATCAACACAGCTGAGATCCTGATTTGGAATTTTAGTCTCCAGACTGTGAGAAAATAAACTGCTGTTCTTTAAAGTCACCAATTTTGTGGTGTATTTTTGCTATGGGAGCAATAGTTAACTAAGGCAGATAGTAAGTAAGCAGGTTTAAAATGTAAATAAACATCTTTATTTGAAGTTTGGTTAAATAGGTTGCACATACAATATTAGAAAATATTCAAAAATATGTATTGGCTAATATTCTGTTTCAGTGATAATTTTATAATAGTTAATAATAAATAAATAATAGTTAAGATTTATATAGTAGTTATTATGGACCAAGCACTGTTCTAAACATGTGATGTATATTTAATGACTTATTCATGTGCAAAGTCAAACATCTATTACTCAGCAAAGCCAGCGTTGAAAATCAGGCCTGCCAAACCAAAGCAATGTTCTCTACATTACCCACAATGCTGGTATTTCTTTATATAGAAGAAACATTTAATTAGAGAAAGAGGAATATGCTTCTCAAGAAAATAGGATAACCGGACTAGGAATCAGAAAATGTGGGTCTTTTAATTAGGTTTAACATTCAGGTACTGAGGGGCTCAGACTAATCCTTAATACGATATATAAACATAAAAATATAAACATATTTATATTTTGTATCTATGTCTATCCATCTATCAATCTATCTATATCTTTTGTTGTTAGTTGCTGTGAAGTCAATTCCAACTCATGGCGACCCCATATGTGGAGAGAAGAGCTGCTCCACAGGGTTTTCAAGGCTGTGACCTTTCAGAAGCAGATCTCCATGCATGCTCTCTGAGGTGCTTCCTGGTGGGTTCAAACTGCCAACCTTTTGCTAGTAGTTAAACTCTTAACCATTTGCCCTAACTCAGGGACTCCATTTATACCTAGGACCTGTGTATCATATGATTTTTTTGTGGTCTTGTATAAAGGTCAGAAGATGTATAAAAATTTTGCCAGACCACAATTTGAGTACAGAAGAATAATCTCTCTTAACTGACTCCCATTAACTGACCAATATCTCTACACCTTTTGTAAATCACACTGAGTGATGCCCAGAGCACGTTGAAGACTCAGAGTTATAGAGCAAGCTAAAATTTCACTGACGAAATATACTGCTTGACAATGTTCAGTTTTTATGTTCCTAACTTGCTTATTTCATTAATAATTTAATTTCAATTTTATAATTTAATTATACATTATAAAATAATATGAAATTACAATGAAATGTGAGTGCAAAACACAGAGAAATGTCCCTATTTCAAGATTAAGTTGAGTGCTTGGGAAAACGTTGATGAAGTCTTTAAAAACTTCTGTTGTGATTGGTGTGAGCAGAATAATAGGGAACTATTAGAAAAATCTGTAAGGATTCTGTAGCCAGATTCCTGAACACAAGAATAGAATTCTTAAAGCCCCTCTCCCACTTGTTTTTTTTCCTTAGGAAAGAAGGGACAGAGCTCCAATGAGCACTCAAAGAAGGTCCTTGGCCCTGCATCAAAAGCTTGGCAACTGATGTACAATATATGTTCCAAGTTGAAATAAAAATTTCAAGGTATGATCATTTTTAATCTATCCACCATGATCTCTTTGGATGAATGGCTACATTTTATAAATAAATATTTAATGCACATTTATTCAAACAAAGCCTTAAACGAAGCTCACTAATTATTCACTTACAGTATGTCCTCAAATAATTTCCATGCATTTATTGCCAAACTGCTTGACCATTTTGGACACACAATTCATATGTGGAATAACGAATTCAATTTTATAAACATGTTTAGATATGATCTTTTAATAATTGCTTATTAATTGTAGAAATTCATAAAATAATGCTGTTTGTGCCATGATACAAACGCCAGCATTCTTATAATGGCAGCTAGGAAGAATTAAAATCTTGAAAAAATTGTACTATACACATTGTCATAAAACACGCATTCACAGGCAAATACACACACACAGAAGTACTGGATCCAATAATGGGCTAGTTGAAGCTTTTAGACTAAAGATTATAATATCCTGACTCAATATAACCTTCCTGTGTGTATTTAATTTCTTTTTTCCAAATTATTATTGCATTGTTCTGAAAGATGAAGCAGAGATTTAGATTAGAATTAATGTATCTGAATCCTTCACTTTTGTATGAATATAGCAATATTACAGTAATTTAATTTGAAAAGCAAATCCCCAATAGATTATTTAAATAAACTAAGAATATAGAGACATAATTGCTTTCAGTGATATAATATGTATATATTTTCATTGCTAGAAAGAACAATTTCTATAATTTTTATATGCAAATACTTTTGAAAATTAGCTCACCTGATACATGGCAAGGTCTTGAATGCATCTTTAATTAGATGATCTTTTGAAAATTCTATTTAATTTAAGGCAGGTGATTCATGGGATTAAACCATCAAATTGAACTGCTTTTTTAACATCTTAATATTACTAAAGAATGCTGATAACCTAGTTACAGCTTCATTTTTTTGGCAGGGGGAGTTTTCTTGTTACTTTTTCTGGTAGGAATCAGATCACGTGTTTAAGAGTTTAGATTCACAATTTCAACTCTTGATATCTTTGGCAAACATTTATGCCGGTTCAGCTATGTCCAAGGCACCCTGGAAGCTGACATCAGCCTGCATGAGGCATGCACCCTGTCATCAAGGAAAATTGCAGTTGTTTACGGTATTATCTCGGAGTTGTGTGAAACTGAGCCAACTCAGGGCAACAGAAACAATATGCATATATGTAGATGTTGATTCGGCATTTCCTCACTTTGTAAGTGACAACTTATAGGCTATTTAAAAAGTTTCTTCTCATTGAAAAGAGAGATTAATAGGACCTTGCAGGAGTAGAATGCAATCAATCAAGCAATCAAACTAAATTTGCAGCCTATTATACTTCTTGGGAACCCTATGGGGCAGTTCTATTCTGTCTTATAGCGCTGACCTAATGGCACCTAACAACAACAAAATAACATACTTCATGCACAGTTTACTCTCTAGCTGACCCAGGTAGTTTTTTTTATAGTAATATTTTACGGTGTTTTTGGTGAAAGTTTACACAGCAAAGTAGGTTCTCATTTAATAATATCTATGTGTATATTTCAGTGACAATGGTTATATTTTTCACAATGTGTCAGTCAGGGTTTCGAACTGGTTCTTCCTGGTTCAGTTATGGTTGAGAAAGTGAAACCAGAACAGATACAATTTTTAAAATTTGGGTGAACCAGGACAATAACTGAACTGGGAAAAATTATGGGTCAAAGCCCTGAAAGAAACTTAATCTCCCTCTTAGAAAACAGAGGCAGCGTACTTGTTACACAGCAACCAAATCACTTGCCCACAGGATTTTCAGCAGAGTCAGAAACAGTGGTGGTGCTCTGCTCAAAGATAGCGGTTGGCTGCACTGCTTTGAATGTATGTCACACTCCACAGTCCTACCAATAACCCAGTGTCACACATCAGGCTCCTGAAAGGGCTCGCTGTCTTCTTCCAAATCTCTCATTCTAGGGCTTTGGCTCATAGTTTTTCTCATTCCAGTTATAATTCTGGATCACCCAAATTCTAAAACTTTGAGTCTGTTCTGGTTGTCCGTGACTGAATCAGTTTGAAGCCCCTGATATCAACATTCTCATTATTTCCATTCTGGTTGTTCCATTTCTATTAATCTAGCCTCTCCAACCCTCCTGTACGTTTCATGTTTGCACTATGGTAAATGTTGACTATTTGGTCTCTCATATATATATATATTAAAGAGCACAGTACTCATGGGTGATGTTTATTTTACGAGCTAATCTATTTAACTGAAAGGTGATCTCCAGCCAGGTAGTTTTATTTGGGTTAGTAGTTTTTTTTTTTTTTTAGTACTACAATTTTAAAAACAATATTTGTGTACATTACTCAGTAACATTCTTTGTTTTCTAGGCATTAGCTATTTCAGAAATTGTTTCTGGACAGTTCTTTCAGGCTATAGTTTCATTCATATGTTATTGCCATACAATAAAATTACATGTCAATTATTATTTCCTGTTTTGAAATGGCATTTCAAAAGCTCTGTAGCTTTCTAAATTAATCCAGGGCCACTGCCAATAAGCAATAGTACACTACGCACATTACCAAAATAAACTCACACAAAACAAACTCAAAACAAAATCAACAAAAGCCACCCAGTTCAAGAAAATATGATGCATTTAAATATGTCTTATAAATGCAGTTGCAGCCAAATATCAATTAATGAAAACGAGAGAATAGCAGCAAAATTAGATATACTAAAATAAATATTTTACATATGTGCATAACTATGCATTGATAGAAGACAAAATAGATAATAGACTGTTTCCATCTTCTTATTTTCATGTCTTCACTAAAGTGTATTTTTATGTGAACTGTTTATGTTATAGAAAAGTTTTGGTTATTAAATTCTCACGACTGTTCATCTGAGTTTATAGAAAATATTTTGAGATAATGCTTTGTTTTTCATTTACTCCATTTGTGAAAAGTATCATTGGATAGACTGTGTATTGCTGTTAATGTGATGGTTTAAAATCCTTAACTCCTTTTAAACTTTAACAAAAGACAGGTGTTCAAAAAGACACTTTGGATACAGCTTATAGAGAGGAGCTTCGGGTCCCATGACCACAGCTGAACTGGGCCCCAGATATTCCGTAAGCCTAAGAGTCGGAATCGACTCAACAGCAATGAGTTTTGTTTTTTTGTTTTTTGTTTTTTTTAGGAGGTAGGGTGGTGATTATTGCAAACAGGAACCATATAGGTCATAGAAGATCTTCTGAATTATAGTCCTACCCTTATTCAAATTCTGTGTTGTTAGTCCATCATCATGGGCTGCTGGATTAAGTGAAGAAATGAAAAGCAGATGTCCATGGCATCTTGATTCAAACTCTCCTATGTATTTTGTAAAAAGAGTTCTACACCCTACAATGTACAATATTTGTATATTTGATTAAATAAGCCTTTGCATTACTTCTTTCCTTTTATCCCATTTGTAGACAGCATGCTGCCAAGCAAGGATCAGAGCTTTCAGGTTTTTCATTTTAAACAAGAACATTATATGGTTGCAAGAGTATTCTTTAGAACTTAGAAGGAAATAATCTGTTGTTAGACACACAATTATGTTGGAAAATCAACTTTACCTAATCAGGTATTTTAATCAACTCTGATTAGGTCAATCACTCTTCTTCTTCAAATTAAATAATAGTGTCCATCTTATTTTGGGATATATTCCAAAGTGCTTTACATGAAGTATGTGGCCTCTGTCTACCTCTGAGCTACTACCTTAGTCTCATCACCTTCCACTGGACCTTCCCTTGTCCTCAACTCTCCTGGATTCCATCCATTTATTTGAACATGACACAATGCCTCTGACTCCTGGCCTTTGAACTTGCTAGTACCTTTGCTTGGAACACTTTCCTCCATCACCTTTGCCTGGCTGCCTTCTACTTATCATCCAAGTCTCTCCTAAAAGTTCATTAGTCAAGAATGTCTGCCTTAAGCATTGTGCACTTTTAAGATCTATCTATATGTCATCAAATTGACAATAGCATCTCAAAAGGTTAGACAGGAAACTTAAGTGGCAATGAATATACGTTAATGGAGGAGGAACAATTCAGAAAAGGAGGATGAGAATGTTCCACAGCTTGAAAAATGTAATCAATGTCACTGAATTGTATACATAGAAATTGTTGAATGGGCGTACTTTCTGCTGTGTATGTTCTCAACAACAACAAAAATAAATTATGAAAAAAAAATCATCTGCCAAGGGCTCCTCTGCCATCACTCTCGTAACACTGTATTTCTCCTTTCTGCCCACATAGTCCCTGCTATGAATAGTTTGATATCTCTTCTGATGTAGTTTATATTCCCCATAAGTGCACATTTACTGCTACAATCTAGACTAAGTGCAATGTCTAGTATGTGGTAAGCACTTTATGTATATATATATATTTAGAGTTTATATATATATAGCTGTTGAGTTCAGTTGATGTTAAAAATATGTTTATCAGGTATTGTATATATCAGTATATATATGCATATATAACAGTTTTCTGTTTCTTTGTTTTGTTTTTAGTTTCCACGATGGAGCTGTCCTCTGATTCTTATCTCTACATAATTATTGTTGTTGTGAGTTGTCATTGAGTTGGTTCTGACTCATGGCAACCCCATGTGTGCAGAGTAGAACTGTTCCATAGAGTTTTCAAGGCTGTGACCTTTCAGAAGCGTAGTGCCAAGTCTGTCTTCCGGGGCACATCTGGATAGGTTTGAACTGCCAACCTTTTGGCTAGTAGTTGAATGTTTAACTGTTTGTGCCACCCAGCAACTCCTCTGTATAATTATCCATTGCCATTGAGTAGATTCTGACTAATAGCGACCCTACAGGACAGAGTAGAACTGCACCCACTGGGTTTCCAAGTAGTGGCTGGTGTTTTCAAACTGCCGACTTTTGGTTAGCAGCCGATCGCTTAACTACTGTGCCACCAGGACTCCTTCTCTAGAATTAAAGGAGGCTTAAAGACAATTACCTATGAACCAAAGCCCACGTATCTATTAGTGTTTCTCAACATGTCTTCCATTATTGTCCCACTGAGGAGTCTGTTTTGAATCCCTGGGTGGTGCAAACAATTAACACACTCGGCTGCTAATCAAAATGTTGGAGGATCGAGTCTACCCAGGGGTGCCTCAGAAAAACACTCTGGAAATCTACTTCTAAAAAATCAGCCATTGAAAACGTATGGAGCACAGCTCTACTGTGACACACACAGGGTTGCCATGAGTGGGAATCCACTAGAGGGCAACTGTTTTTTGTTTTGTTTTAAGGAGTGTCTTTAGATAGATTTTTAAATTGTTTCCACCCCATAATGTTTTAACACCACAGATGTATTGTATAGCTATTATGTACTGTGGCCCTTTGGAGGGCCCATGACCATCATGATATCCAATAATATTTTCACCTAAGGATGAATTTTCACCCCTGTGGGTGATATTGCTCCTGTTGAGAATGTGTGATCTATTGCTACATCTATGCCTCTATCTCTGTCTATCTCTGTCTCTCTGTCTATCTATCTCTTAAGCTAGCTATCTTTTTTGTCTACAGAAGGGAAAAAGGAAAGAACAAGAGCATGCTCAATTGAGCACTCTTTGATATGTTGCTTTAGAGACTCTTTGCAGAATCTTTTCTTGTTTTCAGCCCAGTCTCAGAGTTTTGGTCTGCCCAAAGGCTTTGAACAAAAAGAGCATCCTCCTTTATGATTGTTGTGTTGGTCTCCTGACTATTGCGTACTTTACTGAGAGTTAAAAAAACATTAATTTGTATGGAAATATTAAAGTCAGAATGTATTGTAATTGTAGATTTTCATATTTTATATTTACCATAGTTATAATTTTATTCATGTCAGTCTCCAAATGAAATGTTTTATGTGTTCCCAACCAGAATTAATTTTCTTTATCTAATTACTTTCAAAGCTGCTATCAGAGTTGAAGCTTTGAAAGTTGTTGGTTGCATTAGGATCTGTTCAGTTTCCACAGGCAGCTTGAAAAATTACTCTCTGTGGGCAAACATCTCAGGTGTGGGGAAAACCATAGTCTTACACGAGCAGCTGCAGAGCAAATGGGCTTGCAGCCCTATTTCTTGCTTCCTTTGGCTTTTATTAGTCCACAGAGTGGTTAGGAACAAACTGCAGGGGTTTACTGGAAACATTTTATAATGCCTCTAGGGACCACCACCTTGTTAAATCTCCTTGCAGGGGCCGTTGTCATTTAAATACAATGTTACAACCTGTTATGACACAGAAGGTGGGTTTCTTGTAAACTCCCACAATCAAGGAAGCTTTCAATGATGATGACAAGTCTAAAAGACACTTCTGATTTGTCTTTATTTTTTTTTCTCTTTTGCCCAGAAGCACTCACAAACTATCTGCCTAACACCAGTTTAGACTAGACACGCTGTCAATATACATGGTTTAACTGACAAGTCATGCTTGTCACCAGTCCTTAGTTGTTGCCCTCAGTGGAGCTGTCCAATACCACACTGGCTTCAAAAACAAACAGCCATTACAGCAAAACTGAGAGAAATTTCCAAATGTTCCTAATTCCGTTCCTCCATGCTGAACCCTAAACCAAGTGATTATGAGATGTCATCTCGCTTCTGCATGAACCCTCCGCTCCAGTCCAATGGATACATTTTCATAGCCCGTATCTCTGTATTACCAACCAGTGTTCACTATGTTGCCAAGCAGCGTGACTAAGTACTTCACTTCATTTATCCTCACACCAACTAAATGAGGAAGCAAGCTAAGAAGAAGTTCCTTGTACAAGAATAAATAGCCAGGAAGTGGCAGATCTCAGGTTTAATGTTTGAGGCTCTGTATACCGAACCTACCACCTGTTTAACCCTTCTGCTAAACTGCATTCCCTTACTCAAGTTTGTAATGTAAAGCCACTGATCTTGTCCCTTAAATCTACCTACTCAGGTTTTAGCCATCTTTCAAATCCTAATTCAAACTTTTTTTCTTCCCTGTAGTTTCTCTAAAGAAATGTAGTTCATAATGATATTTTAAACATAGAAACTCGTATGATTCGTTACAAAATAATGATTTATCCAAATAAGCCTATTTGTTATTATTTAACTTTTCATGATTCTATGCCTTATCACCCTTAAATAGATCATATAGGCTTTCTTATACTTCTAATATTTTCTCATAAAGATTAGTGAAATGCCTTTCATGTACTACAAAAGCCTAAAAATAAAATTTAAAAAATACCTTTGATGTAGTCATAGCTTGGAAATGCCTGAAGTTATCATGCACTCTCAGAAAATAAGTGACAACTTTCTCTAGTCTTTTACTTGACTCCGTAGGATAGTCAATTAAAAGCTTGGATTTTAATTACAATTTTGTCCCTTGGTTGTTCTGAAAAATCAGTCGTATCTCTGACTTAAACTACCTGTTGCTAATACTTACCAGTACATAAACAAACACTTTGAATTTTTTGCACAAATTACAGAATCTCTAAGAAAGCCTCTAATCATTGTACATCAAATCTAAAAGGCAGACATGCAAGTATGAAAAGGAATAGAAGAATGAAAAACAGTTACAGCTGGTGGATTAAATTGTCTTTGGTTTCCAGATACACAAAATTGTTACCACATTTTTCCTTCAGAAATTTGCTTACTGGTTTCCCTGTTGTTTTCATGACAGGAAGAAGAAAAAAAAAAAAGCAGAACAAGATGCCAGATATAGCAATGAAATAAAAATTATGAATGTTTAGAAAGAAATCACAGTGATAGTCCAACACTAATGATGGAAAACAAAACTAAGAATCCAAAATAGACAAGCCACTGGTTTGAAGTTGGAAGATATGGTTGTCAGGTTGCATCTACATGTTGTAAACTTTGGCAAGTAATTTTACTTTTCCTGCCTTCAGCTCCGGGATCTATAAATTTGGTTAAAATATATTGTACATATACATAACACAAATGTTTATATCCTTAATCATTATTATAAGAAATATTGTCATGATCATCATTGTCACTACTCATTGCTGTTTTCTTCTAGGTAGCTTTTGGTGACTTAACATGAAGAAATACAACACTACAAATTATCACTTAAAATGCCCATAGTTAACCATTAGTTAGTGTTACCTAGTGATATATATTGTTTTACTATCTACTTGTGTAACTGGTTGGCATTTTTAGGAAGCAATTCTTATTAAAATTATTAATTGCAATGGAAACCCTTGAATTTAGAAATTCACAATTCCTCTATAAATTTTAAAACAATAATTGAATTATCTGCTTTTTGTATGAACTTCTTCATTTACAATATTTTTGTTGTTGTTATAAGTTGCCATCAAGTCTGCTTTGACTCATGATGACCCCAGGGGTGCAGAATAGAACTGGTCCACAGGGTTTTCAAGGCTTTGACCTTTTGAAAGCAGATGTCCAGGCCTTTCTTCTGAGGTGCCACTTGGTTCCTTTGAACTACCAACCTTTTGGCTAGCAGTCAAGCACTTAACCATTTGTGCCACCCAGAATAGGTATTATTATTTTTTGTGATTGTGTGTAAAGTCTTATCTCGAAAAAAGCATATACTGAAAAGCAATATATAAAGAAGGAAAAACACTCTTCTTTAGCTCTGTCACATATAGTTTCTACCTTTTGTCGATATAGTCCTTTTAAAATCTTACCATTAATTAGCTGTATATGATGGAAGTAATTATTTAACATTTCATATCCAAGAAAAGAAAAAGGCATCAGTTATGACAGTATTAATTATGACAGCTTGAAATATACTTTATTTATTAATAGAAATTTATTACATTTTTGTAAATTAAACTCATATTTACTTCTGGGGAAACTTGTTACAGTCTTACAACTCTATAGTCAAAATTAAATAACTATGAGATGACTGGCTTCTTTAATGCTTTAAGGATATGCCATGCCATCAATTCAGTAGTATTTGAAATCTCTTGGAGGAATCATCCAAGATGATCAATCCATAGGCTCAATAATTGTTTGCAATTAAAAGAAAAAAAATCATGTCAATTTTTTAATGTATTTTAATAAATCATTGGACAAAATAATTATGTTATATCCTCTAGACAATATGCATTAATCTTATCTACTATGTCTGTGTGAATAAGGGTGCAAGGTGGTAGTGTAACCATTGCTCAGTTCCTGCCACTTTAGCACATTTCTAATTATAAGTGAATCATTTGCTGATCAGTGGCAGACCCAGGATTTGAACAGAGGCCTCTGTGGCTCTCAAGCCCTGTTTCTTCCTTCCTTCCTTCCTTTCTTTCTTTCAGAGGCACTTTCCTAGGCAGGGTACAGAATTAGTGAAATATACAGATTGTCTGCATTTGAATCATTCTTTCTAATAATGAGACTGCTTATTGAGAAATTAAATTTATTTAAAAGACTATTCAGAAGAAAGACTTGGGTGTTCATTAGGCACAGAGAAAGACATAAAGTAGGGTTAGATACAGTTTGAAAATTTGCAAAGTGAACTATGAGGGGACCATGAGACATAAGGTGAGTATGGGAGAAGCACTAGTTATTCTTTGAGGCAATTACAAACTTCAATAAGCTATGCCTTATTTATCTTAAAAATCTGAATAATATGCATTGAATCAAGCTCTAAAATACTAGGAACAGAAGGGACAATAAAGCCTGTCAGTCACCCTCAGAGATTTTTAAGATAAGAATTTTCCATTTTAGAGCATTTGAAAATAGAAGGCATTTTTTTTTCTTAAAAAAAAAGATTCTGCTTCATTGATATCTGTTGCTTCCATTACTTCTATTTTTTTTCACTTATCCCTCTCTGTTTATTTTGTGTCATAGTATTTTTTTTCTTCCAGATCCTATAAAAATACATTTCCTGGGGGCTTGTTCTTTGATCATATTTTTACATGTCCTCAAACTTTGTATCTATGCCAAGCTCAATCATCACTCTGTATATTTCTTCCAATTTTATGTACCTAACTATGACTTTTTTTCCAAGTTCTGGACTTGAATTTCCAGTTACCTGTTGGACAGCCAATGAGCCCTGGTCGTACAGTGGTTAAGCGCTTGGCTGCTAACCAAAAGGTCAATGGTTGGAACCCACCAGCCACTCCATGGGAGAACGATGTGGCAGTGTGCTTCTGTAAAAACAGCCTTAGAAAACTTGTGGGGCTGTTATATTCTGTCCTATAGGGTCACTATGAGTGGGATTTGAATTGATGGCAATGGGTTTTTGGTTTTGGATTGGACATTCACAACTGTATATTCTACTAGCTCCTAGAACTTCAGTGTCTAATACTTGCACAATACATATGTTTTGAATGAATTAATAAATGTACAAACTCAAAGTCATACACATTTTTACACCTCACTCTTTCATTCTGGTCACTTAATTCTCCTATCTATCTACTGATACCACCTATTATGCACTCTAATTGTGAAATGAAGTTGCAAAGTGCCCTCGACTCTTTTACTTTCACATCTTTTACTTCGTGCTGTAAGATTAAACCAAAAAAAAACCTATTGCTTTTGACTCCATTCCAACACATGTCCACCCAATGTTTTTCATCTTAGAAATGTGCTCCATTGTCTTTACTATAAAACCAAAAAAACTGAATCTGCTGCTGTCAAGTCGATTCCAACTCATAGCGACCCTGTACAATGGAGTAGAACTGCCCCATAGGGTTTCCAAGGCTGTAAAGATTTACGGAAGCAGAGTGCCACAACTTTATCCGCGTGGAGCGGCTGGTGGATTCGAAATACTGACCTTTTGATTCACAGTGGAGCGCTGAACCACTGTGCCACCAGGGCTCCTCCTGCCTATACTATAAAAACCAAAAAACCTGTTGCCACGGAGCCGATTCCTACTCATAGTGACCCTATAGGACAGAGTAGAGCTGCCCCATACGATTTCTAAGGAGTGAGTAATGGATTCAAACTGCCAACCTTTGTGTTAGCAGCCTAGCTCATAACTGTTGCGCCACCAGGAGCCTATACTATAGGTCCTAGAAAATAAAGTTCAAAATCCTTAGTTTTGAATTCAAACTTTATGCTATGAAATAAGTCTTGCTCTTTTCTATCTCAGAATCTTTGCCTGTGCTTTCTTTCTCTTTTAATTCCTCCATACCTGTCAAAATGTTAACCAAATCCCAAGGCGCTCTCTATCAAAGGCCACTTGTTCATAAAGGTTTTTCTAACACTAAATAGACAACAGGTAAGTGGTACTTTGGTGAAGGGTAAGACAGCACATAGTACTGAGGAAGCCAGCACAACTTGTCCGAGGAAGGGTCATGGAGGCTCCATGGACCCGACCTAACTTCCTGAGGGACCAAATTGCTCTGCTTAGGGCTGTGGGGACCATGGTCTGAAGGAACATCTAGCTCAATTGGCATAACATAGTTTGTAAAGAAAATTTTCTACATTCTGCTGTGGTGAGTAGCCTCTGGGGCTTTAAAAGCTTCTGAGCAGCCACGTAAGATGCTCCTAGTCCTACCCGATCGGGAACAAGGAGAACGAACAAAACCAAAGACACGAGGAAAGGACTGGTTCAAGGGACCACAGCCTCCACCAGACTGAGTCCAGTGCAACTAGATGGTGCCCGGCTACCACTACTGACTGCTCTGACAGGGATCACAGTAGAGCGTTCTGGACAGAGCTGGAGAAAAATGTAAAACAAAATTCAAACTCACAAAAAATGACCAGACTTACTGGCCTGACAGAGACTGGAGAAACCCTGAGAGTATGGCCCCTGGATATCCTTTTAGCTCAGTAATGAAGTCACTCCTGAGGTTCATCCTTCAGCCAAAGATTAGACAGGCCCATAAAACAAAATGAGACTAAAGGCGCACACTAGCCCAGGAACAAGGACCAGAAGGCAGGAGGGGACAGGAAAGCTGGTAATAGGGAAGGCAAGGTCTAGAAGGGAGAGTGTTGACATGCCATGGGGTTGTTCACCGTTACAAAACAATATGTGTGCTAATTGTTTAATGAGAAGCTAGTTTGTTCTGTAAAACTTCATTTACAGTTAAAAAAAAATTGGATGTACTCGAGCAATAACCGGAATGGGAAAAATTACGAGTCAAAGTCCTGGAATGGGAGACTTGGAAGCAGCATTGCGAGCCCTTTCACGGGCTTGATGTGGGAGATTTGGTTATTGGCAGGACTGTGGAGAGCAACACACATTCAAAATGGTGGGGCCAGCTGCCATCTTTGAATAGGGAAGCACTGTTTCCAATTCCACTCAAAATCCGATGGGCAAAAGATTTGAATGCTATGCAATGCGTATGCTGTCCTTGCCTTCTAAGATGGAGATTAAGTTTCTAGCTGGGTTTTGACCCATGATTTTTCCCGTTCTGGTTATCATTCCCATTCACCCAAATTCTAAAAATTCACACAAAAAATAATAACACATGAGGAATGTGCTTCTTATGTTCAGTCAAATATACAAGACCAAATGGGCAGCTTCTGTCCAAAAGCAGGATAAGAAGGCATGAAGGGACAGGAACTGGTTGAATGGACACAGGGAACCTGGGGTGGAAAGGGGGAGTATGCTGTCACATTGTGGGGACTGCAACCAATGTCACAGAAAACGTGTGTATAAATTTTTGAATAAGAAGTAAACTTGAATTGTTAAAAAAAAAAATCAAGTCTGTTACGGTTTTGCTTCCTTAGCCATGAAGAACCACGCATAACTGGTTTGAAGCCCTGGTTTAAACCTACTCAGTGGCTCCTCAGGAGAAAGACTTGGTGATCTGCTGCTCCCATAAAGATCATAGGCTCGAAAACCATGTGGAGCAGTTTTACTCTGTCTCATGGGGTAGCTGTGAGTTGAAATCAACTCCACAGCAACATCAACTGTTAATCTGCTCCATTAGAAGCATATTAATTATGTAGAATATACATACCTCCGGTGTTTTTACGTGAAATAAAATCTACAGACATTGAAAAATTAAGGCAAGATTGCACCGAAGATCAAAAGATTCAATAAACAGATGTTCTCAACTATGGAAATTATGCTTTGAAATGTGTTATATTAAGGGAAACACGCATGTATGTATCTAGCCACTAGTATATGCTATCCTTAAATTCTTCTTGCATTTTCAAGTCTTGAGGTTTGATTTTAATTTATGATGTGAATAACATCTTCTCAGGGAATCTCTAGCACCATTACACGTTACTAGAAAAAAAAAAAAGACTTATACAGCCCTCTAGTGTTCCAAAGCTAGAGACCCCCAATGCACAATACATTCCAGCCTGGCTGGATTCATCCCCACACCCACCGCCTTTAATGTGGAATCACTGCTGACAATACCACTGCTAGGAGCACATATTATTTAAACGACTAAAATTACAGCGTTGGCAGTGGGGACTGCTCTGTTCTCACTCACATCACTATGGAAAGAGCGCTGAGTACATGACAGCTTAGAAACTGCCTTCATGGGGGAAAACGTTCAGATAAATCAATTTTCTGCCAGAAAAAAAAGAAAGAAAAAAAATTAATTTGCTGTGTACTTATTTAAATAGCTGACTGAGAGTTTATTATGCTAGATTGCAGGCCTTCAGCAATAGTTATTGCTTCCTTTCCTTCCCTCCCTCTCTCCCAAGGAATTTCCATTGACAGAGCCTACAGCTATCCTCTCAGAAATCATATGAAATCTGACATTGCTAAAAAATTAACCTCACAAAGGTGTCCTCGGGTGTTGCCTTTCAAATCAAATTTTAATAGACAACTGCAGGTTGAGAGCTCTTTCTTTGTAACCTGATCACTAAGCAAGATTCACAAGCTGTCCCTGGTCTGCAGATGGAGCTGTTGACAAAACAGTATTATTCACTTGAGAAAAATCGGGGCACGGGCTTGAGTTTTATTGAGTGTTTTTTTCTCTCTTTTTATTATTTAAAGATTATTGCCCCAAGACAAGTATCATCATCTCAATTAAAAGAAATCCACCCTTTGAAAATTTAAAACAGCTATAAAATTTGATGAGCATTGCCTCTCTTGGTTACAAAATTGGACCACATAAAACTTACACAAATAGAAATAGAGATGCATGCCGTTGAAGAGTGATTCAAATACATGGATAAGCCACATAATGCTAAGAAACAGTAAAGGAATATACTCTGTATTATCCCTTCCTAAATGACAATGCACACTAAGTGATTTAACATTTAGAATTCAAATGATATTTTCTTGTATGGAATACAATTTTTTTTTTCATCTAATAGCCTATGTATTATCACAATATAGCAGGTAGTTGACGTAAGTTACTTAAGAAAACTTAAGTATGGAATAGACTAATACAGAACTATTAATTTTAAAGTTGGAAGGAATTTTGGAGATAATCCAGATCTGGATTAATAGAATTTCAGAATTGGAAGAAATTTAGTGAACCTTCATTTATTTTTTTCAACAAATATGTAGAAACTGTCTATGTGAATGGTTACATCTGCTTAGTACTAGGATTAAAGCATCACCTAAGCCATGGCTGCGCTCCAGAAGCTCAGCATTAGATACATCACAGGCTTCAGTCCAGTCTAAAGGGCTATGGGAACAGAAGGGAAGATTCTCACCATAGGTGCCAGTGGTATGTTAGAAAAGGCAGTTTAAAAAGTCACTTAAGCTGAAGTTTTAAGTCCACTGAAGAAAATTTATTCTTTTTAAAGTAGAGGTAACTAAAAAAAAAAACAAAAAACAAACCTGTTGTTGCCATCAAGTTGATTCCAACTCATAGCGACCCTATAGGACAGAGTAGAACTGCTTCATAGAGTTTCCAAGCAACTCCTGGTGGATTCAAACTGCTGACCTTTTGGTTAACAGTCATAGCTCCTAACCACCACATCACCAGGGTTTCCAGTGGTAACTGAGTTAGCTAAATAACACAGATGGTAGGTATCGAAGTCAGAAATAAGCCTTTCCTCTTTTATTTCCAGAATTCTTTCCACAGCAAACACATTTCCAGGTGAAGTATATGGAATTCCAGAATCCCAGTGAATAGTTTAACCAGATTTTAAAAGGAAGTAAGAAGCCTGTCCTCAACCATATCTCTTGAAGTATATCAGGAGTCTTGTGGACTTGGTCCTGAATGCATTTTGCATTAAAGATTTTAAAATGATTAACAATATTTTGTTAATCAAAATTCCCTTTTCCTAAATTTAAATTCTTATCAAGTGCTGAGCACTTTTATCAACATAATACCAAAACCAAACCTGTTGCCGTCAAGTTGATTCTGACTCATAGCGACCCTATAGGACAGAGTACAACTGCCCCATATGGTTTCCAAGGAGCGGCTGGTGGATTTGAACTGCCAACTTTTTGGTTAGCAGCCAAGCTCTTAACCACTGCGCCATTAGGGCTCCATCAACATAATAGAAGGACTGAATTCCTGTCATTATGGAATGCTTAAAGCATGCTAAGAAATAACATCTGTCCCAGCGTGTTGTCAAAATATCTGTCCCCTTGTATTCTGTTGCTGTAGGATTTAAAAAAAAAAAAAGATACCTGATTATTTTCTGAGTAAGTTTTTATGTGCTAAGCAATAGAAATTACTTTAAACAGAGTTGCTTTTGCATATGACAATTACTATAATATCTGTCTTGATATCTCAGAGGAAAAATAAATTTAAACACTATAATCACCATTGGGAAAATAAACCCACATATTCTATACTCACTAAAATTAGATTTCTTTAGAAGAGAACAAGAATGAGAGAAAGAAAACATGCATTACCTTTGCAAAAATGTGTTTACTGCCATAAAATACCAAAAGTATGATAATAATGATTTTTAAAATTTCATATTAAGGTCATGATATTTTAAATTATGGTCAATATTTTTATTTCCTATCTCCAATTAGATGTTCATTATATGTCAGTTTCACTGAAATTATGACACATTTCACAATGAAGGAAAGAGTTTGAACCAACAAGAAAGTGTGCTGAGCTACCTGCTTAAACGTGGATAATATCTGAAGCATACGAAAAATGAATTTAAAAAAATCCATCATTACCTATCCAAAGCTCTGGCAATTTGACCCATGAACTATTGTAGTTCTTCTGAATTTCTATTTGAAGTTTTGGATATCAGTGTTTAAATTAAAGACAGACAGACTAGATAGTGACCATGCTATGACAGCTTATTTGCCATAAGCCCCCATATGACATAGTGTAGTTCTGGCAATTTCAGTTCATTTTCTAAGCTGTAAATCTGAATGAGATATTGGTTAGCCTTGAAGGAAACCTAAGACTTAAAATATCCGTGTGTAGCATGTTAATATTTCAGAGAGAAAATATTTATTTCTATGATCATAGTATACAAATTATTGAAAAATAAAGGAACACTTCTTAATTTTGGTGGGTTATAAAGATCATATTTGATTTCGAAGGCCTTTAAATACTGGATGTTCTTCATCTCCAGTATATTAAAAAAAATTCCTGAATAGAAATAATAAAATCATGTTCACTCTACATCTATTGATTAAAATTCATATACCAGGTATTGATTAAGAAAAATAATACTCCTAAATTATATTTCTAATCTGTAAGGTATTTAGTTACAATCCCAAAGCAGTCAATCAACGTCTTTGAGGATATACATTCAAACCCATGCTAATCCCTAACCATCCATTTATACATATTGTTTTAATTCAGTTTAAGGTACCATATAGTGTTTTATACAAAAGCCCTTAATTATGGCATAGCAATAGAGCTTAGTTATTTCAGATGTCTTAATTACATTTAGAATTACCTTTGATTTTTGTTATAGTGTATTCTAATTATGGCCTTATTTAGAGATGTGCTATAAAACAATTGCATAAAATCTCCAATCAAGAACTGTAGCATTGTATACTAATCAATCAATACACAATATCCATAAGACATTGTACTGTACTGAGCACACTAGGTTATATAAACAAGGGATCTCTCATTTGAGGAGATACGTACCAACATGATTACAACGCAAGGAAATAAATATGAATCGATAAACATGATATGAGTTGCACCAATGACACCTGCTATGAGAATTCAAAAGAAATCAAGCTCTCTTTGGTAGACATATTTAAGGTTTAGAGGAGATTAAGGAAAGTGTAGGATAAAGTGATCTATCCAGATAGCAGGAGACATGAGTTCTAATTCAGGTTCTACCACTAACCATATCATTTTCTCAAAATGTATTAATCTTTATAATTGTTAATTTCCTCACCTATAATGGGAGTAGCAGTATTTTTCCCTGCTTGTATCATAGTGTTGTGATGTTATATTGTTTTCATACACTTTGAGTGGTTTAATATTGGCAAGTCTCATTTATTTGTGTTAGTTATTGATTATAAGTAATTTTGCTGCCTCTTTCAATAAGCTCTTTATATTATTATATCAAAAAAAAAGTCACCTTTGCTTAAGATTCTTACTGAAACCCAAACAAGAATAAAAGGTAAAAGGGTTTTGTAAGTAGCTATATATCATTGTGACTTCAATATAGTAGCTACTCAATAAATACCTGGTGATAGAATTATTTATTACAGACTCACACTTCATTATTTTATCAAATCCACTTATTTTTTTAAATTAAAAGTGGTAGGATTTTGCAGATATCACTCTTGATGGACAATTTACCAATTATTTATATATTCAAAAGCCCTAGCTGTTTTCCCAATCGCAAATAAAATATTCTGGCAGGCTTTATATGTTTCTAATTTTTGCATAAAATGGGTCAAATTATGCCCTCCAAAATATAAATATGTAAGAGACACAATGATAAAAGACAAATATGTTATCAAGTGGGTGCTAGTTAATTAATCCTAATAGAAATTTGGAGTGGAAATTCAACTTCCACTGTAAGGCATGTTTGCATGCCAAATTCCAGTTAGCAATTTTAAAAGAGAGAGTAGAATGGACTGACATGTCTCCAGCCACACATCATCTCACAACTATAAAGTTGAAATATACAAAAAATTAAAAAGAAATGAAGGTGGAATTTCAGGTGGCATTTGGCAGCCCCACTGGTTAAAGTGTAGGATACTTCCGTAGAGACATCCCAGCTGAGAAATCTAGTTAACACCCTGTTGTTTTTAAACTGTTTTTATGCTATCAGTTGAAAATACTCTAGAAATGCAAAAGGTCATCTATGGGTGACATTGCAATTCAAAGCTGAAAGGATCTTGTCTGAATTTCTGTAAGGGATGTCTGTAATAAAATCTCGTATATAATGTGATTTCAAG
Source organism: Dugong dugon (assembly GCA_030035585.1). Taxonomy (NCBI): domain Eukaryota; kingdom Metazoa; phylum Chordata; class Mammalia; order Sirenia; family Dugongidae; genus Dugong; species Dugong dugon. The sequence goes on along the minus strand of CM057477.1, from coordinate 41,700,308 downwards.
AAATTCATTACCAAAAGCATAAACACCTTGTTAATAGCGGCTGTGCCTAGCAGTGGCCTAAGGGGCTGTGTGATGATCAACATAGAACAAATATCAGAAAACCACTGTGTGGGTTCCAGGCAAGTTAATTTATAAGGTCAGTTAAGGGAAAAACATTATCACACAACTGAAGTTGCAGTTAGTCCTCAAGAGAGTATTTTGGTTTATATTGATTGCAGCAGGGACACCCTCAGGTGATGTCAAGCATTAATTTGTGGTTACTCTCACACAAATGCATCAGTAGGTTAAAAATTACTGCCCATATAGAAAAAAAGAAAATCATTGTAAATATTTGTGATTGTTATATGTTAACTATTTGAGACAAATATTTTAGAAGACACTCGAGTGAAAATTAAATGACAAATGTTATATATATATATTACTTTCTACGTTTCAGAAACGTGTCTGTGTTAGGTGTCATTTCTCATTCATCTTTGTATGTCCAGCACTTTAGACATGTGGACACATTGCAGGTACTCAATAAATATTTGTGGAATTGAAAGTGTGAACATTTCTTAAACAGTACATATTTATCATTTATGTAAATATTTTAATCAGTAATTGTGTTATATGAAACCAGCTTAAATCTGGGGATCAAAATACAGTATATGGGTTCTAGTTTCTGTTTGGCATCCCTGCGTGGTGTAAACTGTTAACACACTTAGCTGGTAACAGAAAGGTTGACGGTTTGAGTCCAACCAGAGGTGCTCTGAAGAAGGGACTCAGGCTCTACTTTTAAAAAAAATCAGCTATTGAAAACCTTACGGAGCACAGTTCTACTCTGACACACAAGGGTCTCCATGAGTTGAAATCAGCTCAACAGCAACTGGTTTTAGTTCTTGTTACTAAGTCTGAGACTTAAGGCTTAATATGACCTGTCTATAATACCTAGATAGCCCTGGTGGCACAGTGGTTCAGTGCTTAACTATTAACCAAAAGGCTGGCAGTTTGAATCCACCAGCTGCTCCTTGGAAACCCTGTAGGACAGTTCCACTCTGTCCTATAGGGTCGCTATGAGTTGGAATTGACTCAGTGGCAATGGGTATAATCCCTAGGTTCTTCTAGCAATAGATTCAATGATATCTGGGTCAATTGTCTACCATATCCCCAGACTGGGCTTTTTAAAAATAAATCTCAGTAATAACGATACACATAACGTGATTGTATCTTGAGAACATATAACACTATCATGCTTTCTCCTTCAGCAATTATTTTAGGTATATAACAGGTAACTTGATAGTAATTTGCTCTGCAAGGCATAAATGTAACACATATTCTATAATCACCCTATAGAGCTAACGAAACCAGTTTTGGATACTGTGCTGGTTACTGAGCTACTGTCTTTCAATCCAGGCCTACTCTTCTAGTCTTTGTGTTACGATGCAGAGACTGAAACTGTGCAAAATGCATTTCTTTTTTCCAGCTGGCTCCCTGCTAGGTTCTGCCAGTATGAGACACCGGCAGACTGGAAGATAGGAAGAAGGGAGAAGGAACGTGCTTTGTGCTATGTACCTGCTCTGGCTAGTGCCTTCAGGAGTGGCTCCATGAAGACAGAACCCATACCTCTGAGGAGAGTTCCTGTATGTTCCTCATAGCATCCTCCGAACAATGACACCTCACTTGGTTGTGGCAATTAGTTTCATTTGCAGTTAGTTTTAGATTCTAGCTTCTTTCCACACTTCCAGAACCATCCTAATCATGCCCCATCAGAGGTTACACTAGTGCCACCTTTTCAGAATTCCAGCTCTGTGAGGACTTCCATCTGAGCTACTGGTATCAGCAATAGCTGGGGAACACTCTCTCCTCAAAAGTTTGGGTTCTTTCTCCAGGGTTCTGACCTACAAATTCTTGAGACATCAGCCTTAGCCAGGCAAGCCCTTTTCCTCAGAAATCTAGGTCTCATTCCACATGAAGAAAAGAGAATAGATTTAACTAGTTACCTATCTTGGATTAAAAAATAATAACAATAATTTATTTTGTATTATACATTTAAAATTCATGATTTTTTGTTTTTGGTGATTATAAAGCACACCATTACATACTAATTAAAATTCACTGGTGAGTATAGAATTATGTGACAGATGAGATGTGAATCTCTGCATTTAAAAAAAATCAGTTTTCTGAGACTATAAAACTGAAGAAAAGGAAAATTTTCAATTTTACCACATTAATTGTCTCTGAAACATCACTTATTTTAACTCCGTATCTCAATAATCATTGGTGTGCTTTTCTGATAATTATTCAGTTATTATTTTATGAGAAAGACAAAATATCAATCTGTGCTTTTTATTTGTGCAACCACATCTATTTGAGAAAGGGCATAAACTAACCGTCTTAAATTCCATATTCATAATATCGAGCACAGTAAATATACACTCTAATATTCCTATAAAGAAGAAGCATTGTTCTTAATTCATTCCCTGGGTATCTACAATATATTTCTTAGTTATATAGCTATACAAATAATCACTCTTGTTGGGGCCAAGTAATTCACTTTCCAGCAGCAAAACTGGATTGCTCCGGGAAGATGTTTTGATAAATAATATACTATCTAACTCTACCTTTGTGCAGTCAAGTGGTTGTAGCCACATTATTTCACCTCTGACTGTAGACCAAATGATTTAGTGGAAGTCTCCACTACCAACTCTGAAGGAGAAATTTACTGGCTGTTCAGGCAGGTAGGGCCTGTCTGGGTAAGAGCTGTCAGTTAAGGTCTGGAACTGAATGGCAGAGACTCCAAAGGTTCATAGACCAAATAAAGACTAACTAGAAAACACATCATATGGGAAGACAGAAAAGCTAGGTTTAGTCTAGTCCTGGCTTGTCTGGCAACTTTGGCCAGGTCAGAGCTCTTTGCATATTTAGCTCTTCATTTGTAGAAGTCCTTGGCTTTATGGGGAGGGAGGGGGGAAGGGGAGAAAGGGGGGGACAGACTTAAAGGTGTAGCATGCCCCTGAGAGAACCACTTCTTTAAGACATAGTTTGTGTTTACGTTTTCTTTAGTTTTTAAGCGATTTACCGCTTTTACTTCACATAGTGCCACTTCTTTCATGTTTTATACTCTTGTAAAGGAAAACATTTCCTCTTTCTTTTTTAATGGACTAGTACTACCTTTTTCTCAAGTCAATGTTGGCGAGACACAATTGCTGCTTTAAAATGAGTCTGTATCAGTACAACAGACAACAATTGTTTAATGACTAGCAAATACATGACAAGAAACTAAACACAGTAGCTGAAAGGCATGTCTGGGATGTTAAACAGTATAATGGGTTGAATGGTGGCCCCCAAAAAGATATGTCCATGTTTTGATCCCTGGAACCTGTGAATGTGAACTTATTTGTGATATGGGTCTTTGTAGATGTAATTAGGTTAAGGATCCCTAGACAAAATCATCCTGGATTACCAAGGTGGACCCTAAATTCAATGACAAGTGTCCTTATAAGAGATACATGGAAAAAAAAAAAATAGGAGAATAAGATGTGAAGATGGAGGTAAAGATCGGAGTGATGGCAGCCACCAGAACCTCAGAGAGAGCGATGGAACAGATTCACCCCTAGAGTTATCCAGAGGGAGTGAAGCCCTGCCTACACCTTGATTTTGGACTTCTGGCTTCCGGAACTATGAGAGAATAAATTTCTGTTGTTTAAGCCACCAGGTTTGTGGTAATTTGTTACAGCAGGCACAGAAAACGAATACAAAAGGCAATTACAATTTGCAATTAGAAATGCTATGTTCATCCATGCCTAAAATAAGATTAAAAATACTGAACCCTATCTCAAACATGATGTGGACAGTGGGATATTACGTTAGTCGCATAATTTTCTTTTAGGGTACCTGTTATATAGTGTATCTATTAATACGTAACTATAAAAATATCATACGCCATTGTCTACAACTGTTCCAACCATGTTAATTTAGAGACCAGAGGAATATATAAAACAAGGCATCTGTCCCTGTCCCGGTGCTGTTAAGGCTGTTTGATTGTGTGATGCAGGGAGCTAGTTAACATGCACTTACTGTAGCAGACCCTGGCCACCTGTATTGCAGACACTAATCAAAGTGCTCCTTCATGGGGTGAAAGAATCGCTATTTGTAATGCAATAATTAGGCTGGGTAGAAAAGCCTGTAAAGTAAATCAATCTAGTCTGCTCTAGAGATCTGACTCCATTCTCTTGGCAGATTGTTAACATAATGAGACAGAAGCCTACAAGAGGTCCCGTGGAAAAGACCTGTGTCGCTTCTTTCCTTCTTTAATTTTACAAGGCTTCTTAGGACATAATTGCGATTAAAACTAATATGACCCATTGATAAAACATGGGCTTCTAAGCTTTCAGGAGGTTATGAAAAAGAGGAGCTGGAATGCAGCGGCAGATTGAACCCATTTTACACAACTTCTGAGTTGCTGTCTTACAGCAAGCTCTCGAAAGAAAATAAGAATTCCCAGTAAGTAATTACAATTGTGGAAAAAACAGGGATGAACATTCAAAGGCCAGCTTGAAAATACTGGGTTGATTAATCTGAAGTTTAACAAAAGGTAGCAAATTAAGTGTTCCTTATGAATCAGTAAGAGACTTTCAAAAGCAAACTTATTTGTTCTGTGAAACATGTACTGAATTGGCAAAAGGCACTGCCATACCCCAACAATGAAACTGTTTTTTTATCTACAGCAATTTTCCCATACAGACATCTAAAAATACCTACAAACAAAAATAATTCTTACACACTGAGAAATTATTTTCTATCCCTTTCCGTGTTTTGAAATCTTCTTTCTACAAAATGTACTATATTCATATTCCTTTTCCTTTTTATAGGCCTAAGGAATTAAATTAGACTCTCTTTTTTTCTCCACTAAGAAACCCTGGTGTCACAGTGGTTAAGCGCTCGGCTGCTAACTGAAAGGTTGGCAGTCCAAACCCACTATGCCCCCTCTGCAGCAGAAAGATGTGGCAGTCTGCTTCCCTAAAGATTACAGCCTTGGAAACCCTATGGGGCAGTTCTACTCTATCCTATAGGGTCACTATGAGTCAGAACCAACTCGATGGTAATGGGTTTCTCCACTTACATACTTCAAAATTTTCATAGAATTTTGACATATGTAAATTAGTTTCTTGTCTGAAATAAACAAATACATATCCGAATTAGAAGAAAAAAAATAGTTATTTGTGTTCCATAACTTGCATCAAAATGATACACGTACTTGAAAACTTCAGATATTGGGAAACGAGGAACAGCATCAAGCTCAAAGAGAGTTATTTCTGGATAGAATTGTGTTACTTGCTATTTCTTCACTCAAATTTTGGCAACATGGCTACAGTGACTAACGATAATACACATGTGTGTGTGTGTGTGTGATATGTGTGTGTGATATATACGTGTGTGTGTGATACGTGTGTGTAATATATGTGTGTGTGTGATATATATGTATATGTGTGTCTGTATGTGTTTCACATTTTGCCAATGCTCAGGTCACCTGACACTGGAGATTAATTCAGCACAAGTTAAGGAACCATGACATTCCCCATCACCATGATTGTCTTTTTTGACCTGGCTATTTATTTATGTTCAGAATAAAACTGTGTTCTATTAAGGGTACGTTTGCAAGGCTTCATCAACAATTGAGTTTGCTGTTGTTGTTGCTATTGTTTGTTTGGCTCTGTGTGTGAGAGTGTGTGTGTGTGTGTGTGTGTGTGTGTGTGTGTATTGGTAACCTGGCAATTTTTTTTTGGCTTTTATAACTGAGTTTTTTTCCTCTGTATTCTGTGTTGAGGCATAATAATAATTAATAATATAGTAAAGAAAATAGCAAAAGTTTTCATTTAATGGTATCAAACCCCATGTACAATTTATAATTTAATCCTCATACTTCAACACTGTGATATAAGGTATTGTTGTTCCCTTCTGACAGCTGAAAAAAACTAAAGTTTACAAAATGAGTAACTTACCTGATATCAGAAGTCTGAAAAAAAATATCAGTTGGTATGCAGGTGTGATTCTGACAGAATCAGACTAGAAAGCTGTACTGCCAGAAAGCATTCTCATTCCTACTAGCAACTATTTGTTTTATTTCATTTTCCAATAGCACCATAGGCAACACTGACTCATACAAACTGCAATGATATAAAGAAACTGCCACATCTTACTCTCACAGAGCAGCTGGGGGTTCAAACCACCGAGACCGTTCAGTTAGCAGCCAAGCGATTAACCACTGCGCCACCAGGGCACCTTCATAAAGAAAGTTAAATAATCAAGATTTGCTTAAATAAGAACTTCTTTAATAAATGAATTTTTATAAGAGAAAAACACTTTGCAAAAGGGAAAATGTGGAAATTATGAAGGATAAAGATATTTAAAAGGAAACTTAAAAATACATCTTCAAGATACAGATTTTTAGTTTTAGGAAACAGATATGTACTATGAGGAAAAGGAAATATGAATCATAATGTTTATAGTAATATTGGCAAGGCTTTCAGTTTTCCAAGGGGAAACAAACTTGAAATATTTAGACGTGAATTCCATTTGGATGATTCTTCCTCCAATGCCACCAATGCCATAATGGAATAAGACTCTTCTACTCCCTCATAGGAGCCCTGGTGGCTCAGTGGTTAAGAGCTGTGGCTGTTAACCAATAGGTCAGCAATTCAAATCCACCACCCGCTCCTTGGAAACCCTATTGGGTCAGTTCTATTCTGTCCTATGGGATCACTATGAGTCAGAATCCACTCAAAGGCAACAATTTGGTTTGGTTTTTTACTGCCTCATATGAAGGCGAAACCTGGACAATGAATAAGGGAGACTGAAGAATTGACACCTTTGAATTATGGTGTTGGTGAAGAATATTAAATATGCCATGGACTGCCAGAAGAACGAACAAATCTGTCTTGGAAAAAGTACAGCCAGAATGCTCCTTAGAAGCAAGAATGGCAAGACTTTGTGTCAGGTACTTTGGACATGTTATCCGGAGGGACAGTACCTGAAGAATGGCATCATGCTGGTAAAGTAGAGGGTCAGTGAAAAAGAGGAAGACCCTCAAGGAGATGGATTGACATAGAGGCTGCAACAATGGGCTCAAGCATAACAATTGTGAGGATGGTGCAGGACCTGGCAGTGCATTTCCTTCTGTTGTAGGAAGGGTGGCTATGAGTCATAACTGACTCAGTGGCACCTAACAACAACCTCTGATAGGAAAAAAAATCAGCTTGAAAAATAAAATGCAAAAATATAATATAATATATAATATAATATGTGTGTTGCTATTGTTGTGTGCTGTGGAGTTGATTCTGACTCACAGCAACCCTCTATGACAGAGTAGAACTGCCCCCATAGGGTTTTCTAGGCTGTAATCTTTACAGGACCAGATCACCAGGTCTTTTCGCTGGTGGAGTGGCTGGTGGCTTTGAATCTCCGACCATTCAGTCAGCAGCCAAGCGTTTAACCACGGCATAACCAGGGCTCCTTATATACATATGTATACGTGTATGCATATACGCATTCATATATCTATCTATATATACTTAAGAAATTTATAATAAACAATGGTATTACACAACAACAAAGTTATTACTGTTACTAAAAACTCTTAAAATAATTACCACTATAGATTGCATAGGATTTTAATATTTCAGCCTACTATTAGCATGCAATGCATTGTACTATTATTGAATTTTTTGGTAAATATCTGTAATTCTATTCAAAAAATGCACTCGACCCAATTACTTCTTTCTAGGAATTGCCCTTTCCTCTCCCTGGCTCATACAAGCAATACCACAAATAACTCTGTAGCTTTGACTCTGTATTAACATAATTGATCATATCCACTTTGTTTATGTAATTAATTGTACACCATGCCAGGATTTTAATAATTGACCTAATGAACAATAGTTATATGCTCAAATAAACCAAGCTTTGTGTTAAAGCTTTCAAACAATCATAGTCAATTTTCCCTTGGTTTCACTCTCCTCTGGACCCAAAAGGACAGATGGGACTAGGGGCTCTTTCCTTTTCTCAGGACAGTCTGTAGAGATGTGATGGACAGAGACATTCATACAAATTTTTAAAAGAATTGTACTTGGTAAAATCTTTCTTTGTGACCATATATCTTCATTCATGGATGTTGATTCAGTTCACAAGGAATAAAAGTAATGAAACTAAACATGTCTGCCCTTGTTTATCTCTCTTAGCAACTCTAAAAGTGCTTCATTACACTGAAGGCATCACAGTACAGAGGATAAAAATCACTTTTTCAGAAGATTTCTTCTTGCAAACTCAGGCATGGCAAACTCATACAGCCAGAACATATTGAATACTTGCTTAACATTGATTAAAACAACAACAAGCTTTCATGAAACACAATTGGATATGTTCAGTTATGAATTAAAGAAAGTTATTAGACATTTAAGAAAACTCAAGGCTACAATTCTGTAACCTGCCTTCACTATAGTTAAAGCAGAAACTAATGTCTTGTTCGTGACAGACAGTTTAGTTGCCTGAGGCTAAGCTGATGTATGTCATAAGACTAGGCATTTCTTAGGGCTGTTTTCTTTCTGAAGCATTTCTGCTTTACGTAGATAATTCATGTTTTATTAAGAGTCTAAATAAAAGCAAATTCAGTTGACTTTATCCTTTCTTAAACATAAAATATAAAAATGACAAGTAAGGTAAGCCTCCGGCACTTGAGAAAACTAAAGCAAATGAAAGACAGTGGGGAAGGGTGGGGAAGAGGATTTCCAATTCATTATAAATTGTATATTATTATAATGCAATGAGACAGAATGATTAGAATAGAAACGCTGTCATGAAAAGAAAAAGAGAATGGTAAGTGCAACTTTAAGGCAAGTAAAATAAACTCACATTTCCATCTGGAAAATGTTCCAGAGAAAGAAATTCTCTAGATGCTGATTTAGAAAACGCAAATATCATAAAGTACTTAATTTGCTCACTCTTTTCGATTTATAGTATCTTAAAATATTTTTTCTTTACCTGGCTAAATAGTGCATTAATCTTGACACATGAGTACACTTACACATGTTTCTAATGCTAAACACTACTATTATTTTATACTTTATAGCATATTGTGTTCATGACTGCTTAAATGTAAAAGTCTAGTTAAATTCACAAATTTTATTTTTAAAATTCTAATGTCCCATCACACCTGAGATGATAAAATGTATACCATTTCTTTAAAAAAAAAAGAAAAAGGTATCCTAGCAATGGTTATAATGATTTAAATTTACAGGGATAGTTTATACAGTACGGCTATTGTGGGAGAGATAACTCAGTTCCTTTTTTTCATGAAAATAAATAAGGTTTCTTGGGACAAGTTTATATCACAGGAATATTATACATAGCATGTGTGTACAATAGGATATCATTTTCTAAAATGAAGAACAAAGACAAAACATATGGCATATAAACTGTTGCTATTGTAATGTTTACAGGTGGCATGGAAAATATTGCTCTTTGTGCTGGCATTAATCAAATTCAAATATTAGCATATTTCTCCAAGCCTAACTATATGTTGACTCAACATGTTTCTTGTCTCTGTTGACTCCCTCCTAAATTACGGAGTAAAACTAGAAGAAAGCAACAAACTGCCCGATCCCTCATCACAACGATATAAAGTTCACTCCAGGTATTTTAGAAGGAGAAGTTTGAATGTGTCTGAGAAATAGTATAATATATGGTATTTTCCATAAATAAATTTCTATTCCATATATTTTTTAAAACTTTAGAGAAACAAACAAGCCTCTTTTTATATGTGAAAAATGTATTATCAAAAAAATTACTCATCTCTCCCCACATACATAAATATAGAATTACGAGAGAATTACATACAGTAATAATGGAGAAAATACTATGTCTTAAAGCAGGATAACAAAACTGCAATCTATAAGTTATAACTGAATTGAGGGCTTAATTTTTAAATCATATAAATAATCATATCCACAAGAATACCATAGGAAACTTGGTTTTGCAAATAATAAATATATTCAATCCTTCATTATTGAAAGGAAAAGTCCTTCATCACAGGGCCACTTCTCCTTGGCTCTGTAGGCATCTGATTTTAGACAATATCCTTTGAAGTTATTCATCAGCTATTGACTACAACCCAAGTGGCTGTAATGAAATACTTTGACTGGGGAAAAATAAAAAGCACACTTGGGGTGAAAAGACAGCTAACTTTATGTAAATGAGTAATCATCAGTTACAGCTGAGCCAAAACATGAAGCCAAGTGTAGGTATTTGAATGGAAGAAATGCTTTTAGGAGAAATAATTTAACTTACAAATGGTTTTCAACCTGGAAGTTAAATCAAGACCAGGAGACTCAACGTCATCATCACTGTCAGCTTTAAGAGGACCCCCACATAGAGTGGGTCATGCTGGCTGATGGGGATGGATACAAAAATGCTAAGCTAGAGTCAGTTTCCCTGGCTTTAAAGGGCTATGAGTCAGCCTGATCTTGATTCAAATTCATGCTCTGCAACTTACTAGGTGTGCAAATTGAGACAAGTTCCTTAACCTCTCTGAACATTTATGTCTTCAACAATAGATTGGAAAGAAACACTTAAATCCCATGGTGTCGTTAGTATTGCATCAGCTAAGGTATATAACCACCACTTGTTTGTTTGACTGTGCTGGCTTGTCTGTTGCTATAATGCTGGAAGCTATGTCACCACTGCTTCAAATACCATCAGGGTTACCCTTGGTGGACAGAATTCAGTGGAGCTTCCAGATTAAGATAGACTAGGAAGAAAGTCCTGGCAATCTACTTCAGAACATAAGCAAATGAAAACTCTATGGACTACAATAGAATATTGTCCAATATAGTGCTGGAAGATGAGCTCCCTAGATTGGAAGGCAACAATGGACCAGATCTTGCTGGAGATCATGAAGATGGCCCAGGACTGGAGCTGACTCAACGGCAACTCACAACAACAAAGGTATATGAAGTGATTAGCACAACATCTGGCAAATATTACATGCTCAACAAATGTTAACTGCTAGAAGTTGTACTAGTGGTAGTAATTTTTTTTTTTTTTAAAAGCACATGTATCTAGAAAGCCAGGACATAAAGCACAGGTCAGTGCCAAATGATGTGTTAGACAGTAAACAGATGAGAAGTTGTGACTCAGAGTGGTTAAAGCTGGAAAGCTATGAAAGATGAGACAAGGAGAGGCCAGGTAATGATTTCATTCCTTTCTCAGTGAAAACTTTGGGAACACAACTTGAGACAGGAAGAAGTAAGAAGCAGGGAATTCAGTTGTCAGGGCAAGGCTCAAAAAGAGTGATCAAATGGCTCACAAATGCTACTAGTCAGGCCAAGAAAATGGGTGAGTGGGGGCCATCTGCCTCAGTCATAAAAAAACCCGTTGTTGTTGAGTCGATTGCGACTCATAGAGACCCTAAAGGACAGAGTAGAACTGCCCCATAGGGTTTCCAAGGAGCACCTCGTGGTTTCAAACTGCCAACCTTCTGGTTAGTAGCCATAGCTCTGACCACTAGACCACCAGGGTTTCCGCCTCAGTCATGGAGCCTCTTATATATGAGTGCTGTGTGGGCATCTGTCCAGAGGTGTTGGGCTCAGTGTTCTGAGCCTCTAGGAACACAGATGTAGCAAAGGGCTGGAATCAAAGCTTGGAGCCAAAGGTGAGGCCAAATCTGAGTAAGTAATCTGTCAAATTAATGTGTGCTGTGATTCCTTTGATTTTTTTTTCCTCCCAACAAATATTTCAGTTTTTGCAAAACTTTTTTTTTCCTAATCATGAAATATATTTTTAATGTGAAAGAAATGAACTTAGCATGGTAATACCTGATCTTCAACCAACATCAAACCCATTGCTATGGATTTGATTCCAAGTCACAGCGACCCTATAAGACAGAGTAGAATTGCCCCATAGGGTTTCCAAGGAGCGGTTGGTGGATTCGAACTGCTGGTCTTTTGGTTAACAGCAGAGCTCTTAACCACTGTGCCACCATAATATGGTCTAGGAAGCTAAGCAGTTACTTTATAAGGCAGGCTCAGGCTGCTAATTTTAACTTTTGTTATTTTAAGCATCATTGACAATGTATCTTAATCTATAAATCTCTATGCTGTTGACTTACAGTTGATGAGTAGACATAAGGATGTTGAAGCACTTAGAGAAAACAAGTGAGAGGTACAAAAAGCAGCATGAAAGTCAGCTATTAAGCTACAGTAACCCTCAAGCGCTGGCAATTTAAAATGAACTTAGTTTAGGGCAGCACTTAATCCATTCTACACTTCCATCACTTTTATTTCTGAGTCTCAGTCAACATAGGGATAAATGAAACTACATTTGCTCTTTTACTAAACTCAGATAATAACCATTAATTAATTAACTCATCAATGGAAAGAACCCATAGAGATCATCAAGATTGTGAGGATGACAAATTAGCAATGGAAAAGAAATATGTGCTTCTCTCTGCTCAGGTCACTCACTTATCTTGTTGTGCAAGGGGGGTGTTTGGCTGGAATTTATCTAATTAGCACTAATTAACATTTTTTCAATGTTTCCTGAATGTACCATTCTGTATTGGATTGCCAAACAATGTAATAACAAAGTGATAGTTGAAATATTTATAAGATTTAATATGTTCTCTTTCATGTGTCGTGAGAAGCACTTTTTGTTCTTCCTATAAAATTGTTCTGCTTGTTTAATTTCATACCAAAAATACTAGAAATCTTTTAAAATTTTTGGTTCTGTGTTTTGTTGTTTGTTTTTCAGAAATATTTAAATTAAACACAAGAAAGCCCTTTTATTTTAATTCTTCTTCTAAACTTAGAGCTGTACTTAGTGATGTAGTTACAAGACATATTTCTTTTTGTCTGGTCTAGTTTGAAATAGCTAGACAACTGTCACTCCAGGAAATGTTTCTTTAGATACTATTTTAACTTTCGTAGTGATCCTGTATTCAGGAACACTAATATAAAACTGTGGGAAACTACAGACAGATATGTACATGTCTCTTTAATGACGATAAGTCAGTAACTGGTTTTAGAATGTAAGAAAGGGTCATGAATGTACAATATTACATGAGTCATTTCTCACATCAGAAACACAGAAATCTTGGAAATATATAGCTTTTTAGTGTAAGTATGTGACCCAAATAACGGACACTGCCTTCAGTGATAAGAGAATCAAATTTGCAGTTAAATCACAGGCCCTGTAGCTCAAAAATGCAGTGTTGGCAAAACAATTTCTGACTTCAAAAATAACACCCATGAGCAAAATCCATAACATTCAGCCACTGTTTTGATAGAGATCATTCATTCTGCCCCCAACCAAATTTTCAGAGGTTTGGTTTAGGGAGATGATTATACCACCTGTAAAGTGTCATAGTCTTTATGGTGTTCTTTGATATATCTTTGGGAAACATACCATTTCTGAGTAAGTTCAGGGACAAGATCAGAATTGAGATGGAAAGCTTTAGCCATGAGCTAGTCTTCTGGCTTTTTCGTTTTTAGCATATAGTGAGATGTGCTGGTATAAAACACGACTTGACAATGGATTTACTGCACGACTTCTTGGAAGAAGGTTATTCCAATTCACTGGAAAAATAACTTAATATTTTCAATATGGCTTTATTAACATTTACAGACTTAGGGAATCATGGTACTGTGAAGGAATAGAAAAGACTACACATTTAAAATGATTATTTTACTCTAAAAATACACTACATGCATGAATATATTTTACACTGTTATTTTAAAATTATCTCCTAGGCCTGAAAATAACTAAACACAATTGCATCAAAGAAAACTATTATTTAGAATTCCAAAGCGTGTATTTTCTTCTTATTCCAGTTTCAGTCTATCCAAGAGAGGCTAAATGGTTCGTTGCATGGCCCGTTGCAATCATGTTATTATAGTTTCTAACACCAAATTTTATTTAAAGTTTCATCCTCTCATTAAGCATATATGTTAACAGATCTTAAAGTACAGGGATACGATATGATTAGCTAGCTACCAACAGGCTCCTTTACCAAGAAAACTTATAAACCACACAACAAACACCAAGCCCATCTTTTGGTACCTGAAATTTTCACTGTCAAATGTATTCAGTTGAGTCAAGATATTGTCCTTTGAAAGTTTATGTTAAAATAAATATATTTGCAATGTGCGAATAATAGGTTAAAAGTCTCTACTAATGAGTAATTTAATTTGTCTTCTAGCAAAGACCTCCAGGACCAGCAAACAGAACAGGCAGGTTTTGATAGGTGGAAGACATGGAGGAAGGTGTCTCTGGTTGGCAGAGGAGGGTGTGTGTGTGTAAATTTGAGATCTCTCTTCCTCTAATGAGACCCATGCCTTTTAGGAAAAGGATGAAGTAGACAAGTTGATATGATATCAAAGCAAGGGATTAGTGACTTCATCATATTTTCTAAGGCTAATTCTGACTGAGGATTGGGATTGAGACAATAAATACATACATGCATAAATATATGCATATATAAATAAATAAAATCACTTAAATTCTGTCAAAAAAGGGTATATCTGCTCATTGAAAATAAGTCAAATGTTTATGTAGCACACTGTTTTAAAAATGTCAACGGATTTTTCTGTTTTTAAATGGTTGGGGGTTAAAAACTACCCAATATTCTATGAAAAACCAAAAGACCCTATTGCCGTCAAGTTGATTCCTACTCATAGTAACCCTACAGGACAGAGTAGAACTGCTCCCAAAGTATTTCCAAGGCTGTAAATCTCTACAGAAGCAGACTGCCACATCTTTCTCCCTTGGAGCAGCTGGTGGGTTTGAAATGGTGACCTTTTGTTTAGTAGCCGAGGGCTTAGCTACTGGGCCACCAGGGCTCCTTTAATGCTCTATAGACCTGTGGAACAAAATCTGCTCTGTTGAACATACAACTGGAACTAGAAATAACTTTTTTTCCTACTTAAAATTAACATATAGCTTTCTCTGCACATTTTACTGGAAAGTTTTATGCCTTTTATTATTTATAACTACTGTGTAGCAATTGACTTGGTTTGATTTCATTTTTGAGCTCTAGAAGGAAACAAAATGCATTGTATTACCCTGGTATTATAAACAATATCTAATATTTTGACATACAAAAGAGAAAAAGACAGAAAAACATCCATGATGACAAAACAGCAATGTTTTTTTGCTATGTACTGAGTTTGGTTTTACTGTGAAGAGTATGTGTTTACTCACTGAGCAGTCTTTACACCTCTCCTGAATTATACAAGGCATAATGTTTTTTGTATTTAATAAACTCCACTTCTAGAAATGGATGTCTACAGAAATGTTAACACAGGCATGTTGTTGTTGTTAGTTGCTGTCCATTGCTCTGACTCATGTTGACTTTGTGTATAACACAATGAAACATTGCCCAGTCCTGTGCCGTCCTCACAGTCTTTTATGTGTTTGAGCCCCATGTAATCTAGCTTACACTGTATTCATATCCTATTGCTGCTATAACAAGAACAAACCTAGAGGCTTAAAATAACATGTTTATTATTTTACAGTACTGCAGGTCAGAAGCCTGATACTGGGCTCACTGGACTCAAATCAAGGGGTTGTCAGGGCTGTGTTCATTTCAGGAGGCTCTAAGATAAAATCCATTCCCTTGCCTATCCCATCTTCTAAAAGTTCTAAAGGCTGTCCACATTCCTTAGCTTGTGGGTTCCTTCGTCTTCAAAGCCAGCAACATTGCATCTCTCTGACCAGACTTTCATAACCACATCTGCCTCTGACTGTCTTCTTCTGTCACCCTCTTCCACTTTTTAGGAGCTTGTGATTACTTTGGGCACATCCTGATAGTCCAGGATAATCTCCCCATCTCAAAGTCCTCAACTTATTCACAAACCGAAGTCCATTTTACCATGTTAGATACATACTCACAGATTCTGAGGATTAGAATGTGGACCTCTTGAAGAGAAGGGGAGCATTATTCTGTCTACCATTGTGATGCAAGGAGTCTTTTTATATGGCCTTTCTAGCCCTGGGTTTGTAATTCTCTCATAATGATTTTTTGGGCCACAATCTTGCAAAGTGACTGGTCACTTTACTACACACTTAAGTGGCTTGGAAGTGATTCGTCAGTTTACTACCTGCATAAGAGGCTTGCAAATTCACCAAATAGGATTAGTTGGTTTACAATCCACCTAAGGGATTAGTCAGTTTACAAAAGCCATGTTCTGAAATTGACATAGTGTCCCTATGTAAGCAGCCAATCACACAGAGGTTTTTGGAGATTTCCTAATCCCAGAAAGCCAGGAAAGAAGCATGTTCTTTGGACCTGGAGTCCTTGCTCTGAGAACCTCCTAGACCCAAATAAAAGAGGTGTAATGCAGGCTAAGGAATGTAACACTGAAGATCGAGAGAGATGCCTGTGGTGGGCATGTTGGCAGACAGAGAGAGACTGCAGCCGTGGACAAGTCGATCCATGGAGCAGACAGCGACAGAGGCAGTGACTGCAATCGTACTGGAAGTAGAGACAACGAGCCAACTCAGATGGCGGCAGCAAAATGTGAAGACCAAACCCAGGCCAAGAGTCGGGAGGAGGAACGAACAGTCAAGCCCATCGAGTGCCATCATTGAGTTTTCTGGTTGAAAGTTTACTGATGGGTGAAAATGAACACTAGTTTTCAGAAAGGGTAAGCAGTTTTCCTTTGAGACATAATCTGGTCTCCTTTTAGACACTGAGGCTCCATGCCGGGACCCCTTCTGAACCTTGTCCTAAGCATATCTTCATTTCTGTTTATTTCCTTTATTTATATTCTTCTGTTACTAAAGTTGTACCTGCAGTTATTTTGCTTTCATGCGTTCACTCTGACCATTCCAGTGAACTATCAAACCCAACAGAGAAAGAGTCCTGTGGTGGGGAATGGTTGGTGTCAGAAGTGGTGGAGAAGTTGGAGAATGGGGGTATATTTGACCTTGGCCGCCTAAGAACCAGCTTAGTGCTTTTTCTTATAGTCAGAGTTATTATTACAACCATACATACAAAAATTTATACAGATAGAGGTTCTTAAAATTATTTTTGTTCACAGTAAATTATAAACTACCTATTAATAGATAATTGGTTAAGAAAACTTTGACACCTACACACAATAAACATTATGCCCTTGTTACAAAGAACAAGGCGGCTCCATACGTAATGTCGTGCAATAAAATTACAATATATTAAATGCAAAAAGCAAGACGTTCTAAATTAAATTAGTTAAGGCCATCAGCTCTGGCTTTGTGGATTCAAATCTGCTATATTCAGATCCAAGTCTCTAAACTGATTTTTTACAGGAGGGGATCTATGTGTATTGAAGACGAAGAAAATTGCAAAACAAATTAATCTGACATACAGCAAGCATTGTAATGCAGCTTATTCTCACTAAGAGTGATATGGAACCCGTGATATTGGGAGTATATTTTTTTTTCAGCGTTATTCTTGAACATCATCATCAGTGTTAAAAAACAAAGAAGAAATTCAGTAGACTTTTGCTTAAAATAACCAAAACGTTTACTTCATGTTTTACACATGAAAGATGATAAAACTTAAGACAGGTAAACCCTAGGTATGTCAATAGTCTTGGAAATAAAGAAAACTGGAGTTAAAGTTACTTTCGAAATATGCCCAGTCTTTACTACAAATCATTCATCCATCTTATTATCCATGGTCACGTTCTGTGAGTCACTTACACTCTTAGCCCTGAGCTTTTTGGCGCCTGCTCTATGCTCAGTGTTTCAAGGAACATCTGCTGTGATAGTTTTACTAGATTTTTTAGCCCTTGTTGGCTTCTACTCTGGACAGCCAAATACTGCTGAGATTTGGTTCAAGCTCACAAAAACAGCAATGTTACATTCACTTTAAGTCTCTGTTTCCCAGTTCCCAGGTTTATGACAATGCAGATCCTTTTCCAGCTCATGAAGTTCTTTTTCTCTCTCTTTCATTACAGTTCTCCTTTATGGATTATAGAGCAAGAACACTGCTAAAATCCTTACCAGTGAATATGAATTTTTAATAGTTATACAGATAGATATTAGGAAAATTAAAAGTGGAATCATATTTCATTTTGGGGGGTTGAGACTCGGAATGAATTTCAATGTAAGTCAAGATATTATTAGATATTATTTTTATTACAAATGAGCCTGAACATATTATTACCAGATGTATTAATAATATCAATTATTAGCAGATATGAGTATTTTATATTATATTCTGAATGGAGGTCAGATAAAGAAGACTCTAGAGCTTCCTGATGCACGGCTTTGTGCTGGTGAGGTTAAAAGAAAAATCAATATAGCGAGTTTCATAAAATAGGAGATGAAACATTTAAGTCAATGGAATCAGACTGTCTGAGAGAGCTACAAATAGAAATGACCAATAGATCAAGAAAGACACAAACAGAAACTGCAAACTGTCTTCAGATAAGGTGGTTTTATGTGCTCTTCTTACTGAAAAAAAAAAAAAAATATATATATATATATACATATATATATATATATAAAGAAATTATGTAGAGACTAGTGGCCAGATATATGACTTTCCTCTTGAGATTTCTATTCATTCATCCTTTCCATTCTATGTTCAAATCTTCTGTTTCTTCCCTACAGCCTACATTGTTCTCTTGCTGTAGTAATGGATCAGAACTAGCACGAAAGTGTTACAGCAGAATGGAGCTGCTGGATAATAGCTATGGAGCGGAGCTAGAGCATATAAGATAGAGCTATGGTGTTTTTGTTTGTTTTGTTAGGAAGAATGGGGTCTGGAGACAGAACTGGGAAGCCAGCACTGTCACACTTCCCTTGTGTATGAACATAAGCCCTTTATTTAACTTCTGAGCTTCAGTTTTCTCATCTTTTACAGAGCTGTTGTGCAGGATAGGAGATAGTATGTATTGCCTATAACAGTGTCTGTTTTAATAATGATATTCATGGTCTCTTTTGAGCTTGGCTGCTAACCAAAAGTTTGGCAGTTCGAATTTACCAGCCGCTCCTTGGAAACTCGATGGGGCAGCTGTACTCTGTCCTATAAGGTTGCTATGAGTCTGAATGGACTCGACCACAATGGGTTTGGTTTGTTTGTTTGTTTGGTTGGTTGGTTGGTTTCTGTAACCGGTGGGTTCTTACTCAGCAAAAAGCTAAAATGCTCAGAGTTGTGATAAGCCTGGGAGTTCTCTTTTACAGTTGTATTACATTTCAGTTCTTTGAGGACACATAGAATCACCATTGTCATTTATACATTGAGTGTCAATTATGTACATTATTCTAGGTCATAGAAAAGTAGTAATAACAATAATAATAACAACAAAACAGGCACAAACCCTGTCTTCATAAAATGTATACTCTAGTGTGAGAGAAAGAGAGGGAAAAAAAATCATGATAAATAAGTATAAATATATTGTATGTTACATAGTGATAATGTTAAGGAAAAAATGAAGTAGAATAAGAGGGAGAGGAAATATTGGGGCAGGATTTGAAATTTCAGATTCAGATTATCTCTGCAATCACTCATTACTTTTAAATATTTCAGGTAGATCTTTGTCTTCTTTCCTTTCTTTGCCCCTTCTTTCCTTCCTCCCTCCCTCCATCCCTCCCTCCTTCGCTCCCTCCTTCCCTCCTTCCTTCCTTTCTATCTTCATAATACAGCTAATCATGACTGTTAGGGAGTGGATTCGTTGCCTCTCACACACATTTTCTAAGACCATAGATCTGCACTTCCTCAGTTATAAGGGCCATGTATGAGGCATGGAGAAGGTTAAGCGCCTTTCTTTTTTTACTCCAGTTAACAGCTACCCATCCTCCAAATCTATGCTATAACCTACTTTTCTCCCTGACCTGATGCTTTGTTCTGTTTCCAATACTACATTGTTCTCAGAGATCGCCCTATTCTCCTCTATGTGATTGTATAGGAAAGATAATAGAAGTTAAATACATAATTAAATAAGTACACCTAAATGCATTGTTATAAATGAGAAGTAAATAACCAGAATACATGTATCTCTGGATATCTGCACTACTGTTTAATGCAGTTTTGTACACAAAGTAGGGTCTCCATAGAAATTTGATGAATGGATGGGCAATATGTTTGTGAACTTCTAAGAATGAGCACATTAAAGGCTGCCTGAATGAATCTGTGTGAATTCCCAATCATATTGCATTTTATTTGTTTTTTTTATCCTCAGCTGTTTTCCCTTTCATCAGTGTGGACAGTTTTTTTGATTCCAGTAACTGATTGGTAGTGTGAATCAAGTTGGAGAGGAAAAAATTAAATCTCTGTGAGGTATGAGGTCATGAGACTTGTTGAAGCCTTCATGTCCCACAATGCCTCTGTGTAATGCAGGGACATAGAGAGTGAATCCTGCTAAACATTATCGTGTTAGCTAATCCTTTGAATCTTCCTTAATGCTGGTGAATGGTCTATCAATTAGTTTGATTATTTTTCTTTATTCTACAATTTTTTCTGAAAGTGATAAAACTAACATATTTTTGAAGGTTATTGTAAGTTCCTAGAAAATGCCTAGCTAAGTACACTAATGCTATATATACCAAGGAAATTATAATTGTATGTATTAGGTTATAGACATTGCACATAAAGAAGAGGTTGTTGCTTTCCAGTGTTGTTTTAAAGAAAACACTACAAATTATTTTATAGGAATGGAGAGCAATTTCATAGTCCAACAAAGCAATAAGTAATGAGAATGAAAATAATAATATGAGCAATAAATTTATGGTATATGACTATATTTCTATCTATCCATCTGTTAGGGATTGAATTGTGCCCCCCCCCCCCCCCCCACCAATATCTGTCAACTTGGTTAGGCTATGATTTCCAGTTTTGTGTGACTATCTACCATTTTGTCATCTGATGTGATTTTTCTATGTGTTGTAAACTCTGCCTAGAAGATGTTAATGAGGCAGGCTTAGAGGTAGTTATGTAAATGAGGCAAGACTCAATCTACAAGATTAGATTGTGTTTTAAATCAATCTCTTCTGAGATATGAAAGAGATAAGCAAGCAGAGAGACTGGGGACCTCATACTACCAAGAAACAAGAGCCAGGAGACTAGCGTGTCTTTTG
Source organism: Dugong dugon (assembly GCA_030035585.1). Lineage (NCBI taxonomy): Eukaryota > Metazoa > Chordata > Mammalia > Sirenia > Dugongidae > Dugong > Dugong dugon. The sequence goes on along the minus strand of CM057477.1, from coordinate 41,679,215 downwards.
GACCCAGGGTCCATGCACTGAGAAGCTCCTAGTACATGGGAAGATTTATGATAAGGACATTCCTCCAGAGCCAAGAGAGAGAAAGCCTTTCCCTGGAGCTGAGGCCCTGAAATCAGACTCGGAGCTTGCTAGACTGTATGAGAATAGACTTCTGTTTGTTGAAGCCATCGAACTGTGTTATTCCTGTTACAGCAACACTAAATGACTAAGACACTATGCATCTATCATCTATCTGTTATCTATCAGTGAGGTAAATGGTTAAGTGCTGTACTATTAGCCTGAAGGTTGGCAGGTCAAACCTACCCAGAGGCACCTCAGAAGACAGGCCTGGTGATCTGCATCCAAAAGGTCACAGTCTTGAAAACTCAGTAGAGCAGTTTTACTCTGCATACATAGGGGTTGCCATGAACTGAAATCAATCGGATGGTAACCAGCAACAACAATAACATCTGTCTGTCTACTTACCTGTCTACCTACCTATCTATAGCTGACTTACCTGGGTGTTCATGCATCTCATTTCTGTTTCTATTGCATTGTGTGCTAGATTGAGATTATCTTAATGAATAGACACTTGATGTTATAAGAAAGGTATGATCATGCCCATTTTTGTGGTTTTGAATTAATCAAAATAAGGAATTGCCTTTCTTCTAACCTAAACAGCATTACCTTTTCTTGAGAACTAAAAATAATACAGTGGAAATTCAAGCTTTTTAATCATTTAAATTCTAATAACTGTTAATAATTTTTATGCAACCCAGCACAATACTTTAGGTGTTATGGAGCAGCAAAACTATGTCAGATATGAGGAATTGTTTTTGAGTTTCTCCAAAAGCAGTAGTCATACTGCCTATATGAAAGAGATCAAGAATAAGAAAATATTTATAGTCTTATAAATATTGTAAGGACAAAAAATTAACACCCTTGGGCAGAGAACAATGAACACTTGTACAGATAGCTCCCGTCATAGCAAACACACTTCTAATTTGAGCCCAAATCATCAATTCTTAGGTATCTTTCTGTTTCTCTAGACTGGCAGAGATTCCTGGAACTTCAAACTTTATAATATCTATATGGAAAAAATTTGAAATTAATTTTTATTATATACCATCTTCTATGTGTATATTCTACTACCTTGAAAATATTTTTTCCCAAATCTCATGTTAAACTACTTCACTTAAATGATCAATATTTTCTTTCTCAAAGTTCTAGGCTTTATTCATGTTTCACTAGAGCTAATTATGGGTTTCCTTGGCTTTCAGAGATATATGGCTTAAAAATGAGGTGATTAATAACAAGAACATGTAATAATGAGACATTTGTTTACCTGAAAATAAGAGGATGAATAATTTAATAGTCACTACATTGTATTTATAGTATGCTTGAGCCATATATAGTTTATAATTGAGTTTCAACTCTATAAATCAACTAAATAATTTACATGACACTGTAAAATGTTATAGTACAGATGATATACATATCTAATTCATCACCCTGCACATCTTTGTGTGTAATATGCTATCTGCTTCCACAAGATGCTTCTTCTCCATAATAAAAAAGTCTAGTCTTTATCCAACTCTTCTGAGTACAAAGGTGTCAATAAATAATGCACAGACAAATAAATGCAGCAATATACAGATACGAAGGACCAATGGATCAATATGGATGTGCATTAGTGTCTGCGTTTCAAAGGCGGTTTAACTTAAAGAAAAGCTCCATTTCACAGTCATGCCTTGCCTTTCTCCTTCTTTCAACATGTGCTTTCATAGATACACCAGTGTGCAGGAGTACTTGGAACATTTAAAACATTTCATAAAACAAAATAGAGATAGTGGATTATTCCTATTGAGATATTAATAGAAACTGCTCCAACTATTAGTGTTACTGTGTATCCTGTAAAATGGAACTAATGAATAACATGCCTGATACTATCAGAGGGAATCAAAAAGGTAGCTGCAAGCATTGAGAAGAGGTTGGTATCTCTGATTTCTAATTGTTGCTTTTCAAGTTTCAAATGATGAGCTCTTAATTTCTTTTGAGAAAGCATTTGTTTTTGCCCAGAAGATAAGTAGTGTCTGCTAATATAAAAGAAGCTACAGAAAAATAGCTTTGTGTGTCTGGTGGAAGAAGAAATTCTAGGTTACTTAGTCAACTTGTGGGCTTTCTACCAACTACTTTCAGAAGGATAGTTAAGCAATGTTCAGACTTAGACAAACTAATGTATGTAATCAGTAGGCCTGTTTATTAATTTACAATAAGAACTGCAGAAGAGGCCAGAGGGGTTGATTGATTTTGCCTGTGTATCATCATGAGCTGTAGAGATGGCAGGTGGTAGGAATGCAGGGGTAGAAGGGCTGGTGGGGGCAGTAATCCAATGTTGGATTGCATACAAGGAAGCAGAACCAAGTAAGGGTTTAAAATGGCTAGATGTATCCATCTCACAATATGCACAGTCTATTAGCTATCATTCTTTTCCCTGGCAGTGCTTGGATGGGCAGTGTCAATATTTCTTTCAGAGACTCTCCTGATAGAACAATTTCTTGGCTGACCCACTTTTTTCTCATTGATATGTTCTTCTTTGAGATATGCTCATATACTCAATCATCTATATTCAGAGGTAGAATCACCTAAAAGCTAAAGAAGTTTAAGCTTTAGGGCATGTCACTTAAAGTAAGCACTTTCTAAGGCCTGGGGAGAGGCCAGAGTAAGGTGCCCACATGCCCATATATTTTTATAAAATTTACAAAAGTAGGGTATTACTGAAGTCTTCTAAACTGTATAAAGTCCAGGCTCCACAAACCTCAAATCTGCTCCCGGTTATAGTCAGGTAGTCCTAGCCTGGGAGCCATTTTATCATAGTAACATGATTTTTCACATTTATATCCTAATTTTAAAATTCAAGTCTCATGAAATCATCTTATCTTCTTTATTTTTAAGTTCTTCAGGGACTCTTCAAGGCATTTCCCAATTACTTTACACCATATGGCAACTTTAAAAATAAAATGAAACTACAAACCTCAGAACAGAATTGTATTTGGCACATGAGTGCATCTTTGCTTAAGAATTTTATCGACCTTAACTTAGTTATGGTCTTATGCTTAAATGGCCCTAAGTTTTGCACACCACGTTTACCATCTTTAGAAAGGAGCAAACATTTGATAATCAGCTTAAAGATAGTCATTATATCACTCTTCCACATCAACCTACTTAAATGATCCTTATTATGATATTATCTGCATAGGTAGGTACATATATTAGTGCTAATGTCTGTTTTCCTAGTTCTGTATCTCATAACAGAACTCCCAAATTGTCTCATATGTGGACATTAGGACATCTAAATTATAAGTAATTTATATATTTACACAGACTTATGCTTCTCAAATATAGCAAGGAAGAGATCAATCTGGTATTCCCAAGAGTGATCAAAACAATCAAAAGTCATTGTAACACATGCCATTGACTTTTCACAGTTTAATAACTTTAATATGTGTAGCTTTTCTTTCATGTTAGAAAAGAAAAAATAACAGTTGAACAATGGCACATAAATTAGATTTGAACGATGGTTAAGCAATGGAGAGAAGGAAAATACTTGTCTTCTCACCACTGTGCTTATTAAAAATACATTCAGGGTCAAAACAACCCTTTGAAGTAAATTATCTTTAATTTCATTTTCTAGGTGGGGAAGTGGGGGCTTATAAATGTACCAAAACTTAAAGATAAGTGAGAGGGCTAGAATTCATATTTAGCTTTTTTTCCCTAAACCTAGGAAAAATAAGAAAAGTAATATATGTAATAGTTTATGTTTATATAGCACTTTTATATATGTTGCGCTATTTATGCTTCACAGCAGTCATGCCCCACTGAAGTTTTGCACGTGTGCAAACTGAGATTCAGAGGGGCTAAATTGCATTAACAAATATTTATGCTATATCCTGCTGAGTCGGGACATTAATTGAGGGGTTCAGATGTAGTTGAACATGAATCCATTAGCTACTATACCATGCTGCTAGAAAAATGACTCCATTCTAGTATATATTTGCTAACTATGAATAATAGAAATAAATAGTAATTAAATATTTATCTATTATCACCTGTCTCAAAATTACTAACTCCTATAATGCAAATTGAGTCATAAAAACCATCACCAGAGGATAATTTCTACAAAGCTTATGATTAAGTTGCCATGGGACTTATAAGCAATTGTAGAAGGAACAACAATGAATGGTTTTGCTGATTCAAATTTTACAAGGAGGGAAAAAAACACATTAAAAGAAATGTTGGTCTCCAACATAAACACCAATTTTAAGCATGGCCTATTTTGATAGAAGCTCTGAATTTACACATGGCCTTTCAGAGAACAGTCTTAATATTTCCTTGAGTACACTTATTTTCATCTTCTTAATGTCATAATATGCTGGATTTCTAAGATGTATTTAGTCTCAATATCCTTCTGCATAGTCCACCTTATAAGACTTGGTATTCTGAAAACTCCACTTTGGGAAATGTAAATTTTGTTACATTGTTTCTCCATATCACATTGTAATGATTTCCAAATTAGTAAATTATTATCAATTAGAAAATTGATTATTATCAATGTAGCCTGTATATCAGCAGGATGGATTCATACATACTCCAATAAATGTGCTTAAACCTCTTGTGTGCAAATAATTTTTGTATGAAATTACTGCTAATGGTTATAAATCCATAACTTATGAACTTTTGCATGAGTGAACTATCCTTTTAAATGTATGACAATGACTCTATCTAACACTGTTCCAGATGCCAACCTACTCATTAGCTAAGACAAACTCCAAGCCAATGATTGGATGATTAAAAAGGTTGTTGAATTATTTCTTGTCTGCAGATTTTGTTTCTATTTAAATTTATAAGACTTAGTTAATGTGGACTAACTTTGTATTTCTTGTCTTCAAATAGGAAACTATCAAATAATGTAGATTTCAATAATAAATTATAAAGATATAGTAGAAGGAAGGGTGCTTTAATAGACTATAATTTGGCCCAGGACAGAGCCATACCTGGGCTTGAATCCCAACTCTGCTACTCTGTAGTTAGGTGGACTAGACAAGCCATTAATATCCCTAGAAGTCAGTTTTCTCATTCCTTTCAAATGCTAATATTATGGATTAAATGTGAACATGAAACATGATAAGTGTTCAATATAAGATCATCAGAGTAATGAAGGAAACAGCTAAACATTCGTATCACTTTTATTTAAAGAAACAAAGAAGATTCTAGACATTTCTCTCTTTAACCAACCGTAGTAAACATTTTTTGACTTCTGAACATAAATAACAATAACTTGAAAAAGATTCCAGATATTTTTCTAAGCAACTAGAATGAAGTTGTCCAGCCAGGAACATCATTTACAACAAATTAGGGGCAAAGATTGATGAAAGCATTGATATTTTAAGTAAACACAAGCATGGTAGTTCAACACAATAAGGAGACATCTATGGACACAAATTTCTAATTGTAACCTCCTCCTCCTGAGGTTAGCCCTTAATTTCAATTTAATTCCTGATCTCCCAGCCCCATCTGAGCCCTTAATAGACCAAAGTCACATATAAGAAGAATGAATGTGAAATGTGAAATGTCTTTCATTTAAGACTACTTTCTAGCTTTGATAGAAAGGCATTTACACTAGTTTGTTGTGTAGTCCTGGGGTCTAAAAGCTTACAAGCAGCCATCCAAGGCACAATTGGTGTCTATTCATCCGGAGCAACAACGGAAGCAGCAGAGTCAGGAATAGGAGGAGGATATGGAATATGTGGCTAATTGCCTCCATTAACAGCTGCCACCTTTGCCATGAGACCAGAGAACTGGATGGTGCCTGGCTACCATTACTAAACATTTTGATCGAAGATTTTATAGGAGGATCTTGATCAAAAGGGGGAAAATGTAGAACAGAATTTAATAGTCTCATGGAATCCAGTCTTTCTGGTGTCATAGAGGGTGAATGAACCCATGAAACTATTGCCCTGGGATAATCTTTACACCTTAAACCAAAAATATCCCCTCAAGTCTTCTTGAAATCTAACAATGGTTTAGCATAACCATTAAAAAAGGTCTGCCTTGAGAATTATGCTCTTTCGAGAACTATATATAAGGGATGAAATTGACAACAGAAAGATTAGATAGGAAACTTAGGGGGCAGTAAGTTTACATTAATTAGGGGGGAACAATTCAGAAAGGAGGGTGAGAATAGTTGCACAACTCAAAGAATGTAACCAATGTCACTGAATTGTACAACTAGAAACTATTGAATTGGTGCATATTTTGCTGTGTATATTCACAACAAAAAAAAAATAAATAAAATGTAGCAAAAAAGGCATATACATTAGAGAATATATAAGTAAATAAGATAAAACATTAATTCGGAGACATAGCATCAGTCGCTTTTGTTTTGTTATGTTTTTTAATGGAGAATTCACAAACTTTTTTTTTTCCAACCACAAACCACTAGAATCCTAATTAAATATTACACATATCACACAAATTTACTTTTAGAAAATACAAAGCTAAAGGAATTTATAGGACAGATTTGGTAGGAGATCAAATTATTACATACTTTCTATAGTATGATTTTTAGTTTGCAGATGCCAGTCTTAAACAATAACAAATCGAAAACATTAAATAAAATTAGGAATACCAATAAATTCTGGAACACTATGAAGCACAAGTGAGAAAACTATGGAGATGAGTATAATATAAGAGTAACTTGATGGTTGTATATTCTGGGCCCAAAAATCCAAATGGAATTGTAGGTATACATAAGCATGATTTTATATGGCGGATGAGATAAATAGCAGTAAATGAATGCATACTGGCTAAGCACCTACATTGAATGTGACTATGTAACAGTGTTAGAGTCACTGTCATACCTTTAAAAGAGTAATTCACTCATGCAAAAGTGCACAAGTTATGGATTTATAACCATTAACATTAATTTAATACAAAAAATTACTTGCACACAGGAGGTTCAAGTACTTTTATTGAAGTATGTATGAATCTATCCTGCTGTTAATACAGGCTACATTGATAATAATTTACTAATTTGGTAATAATTACAATGTGATATGGAGAAACAATGTAACAAACGTCGTATTCCCCAAAGTGGAATTTGTAGAACATCAAGTCTCACAAGGTGGACTGTGCAAAAGGATATAGAGATTAAATATATCTTAGAAATTCAGCATATTACATAGTATCCTCTGGGACCTCACACAGCATATTGGCATATTAAAGTCTCTGTGAATTTCTGCAGTGAAGATACCTGCTCAGCCTTGTTTAATCTGTTTTGTACTACCTAATAACACTTATGGAATATGGAATATGCTTTGGGAATAGGTGATGCAAAATATAAAATTATATGTCTATAGGTCTCTGAGTATATTTACACAGATCTTGTATATTTTATCCTTTTTTCTTATTATGCCACAACATAATGCGTGTTTCTCCACAACCATATCTTGATTCAGATAAAAACACCTGGAATTTATAGAGCAATTTATATATATATATATATATATATATATATATATATACACCTTTTTTAAAAAAAAACAATGCATTTCCTCTGGTAATAGTCTCTTCAAGTGTTAGCAGCTTCTCTGGTTCTGAAATCAGGAATCCTCATGGCATTCCTAGATCTCTGATAGCCAACATCATTCACACATAATCATCCATTGCTGTCCAGTTGATTCCGACTCACAGCAACCCTACAGGACAGAGTAGAACTGCCCCATAGGGTTTCCAAGGAGCGGCTGGTGAATTTGAAGTGCCAGCCTCTTGGTTAGCAGCCAAACATGCAACCATTGTGCCACTAGGGCCCCTCATTCATACACTATCAGCAATTAAATCCTCTGATATTTTTCTAAAAATACCAAAGCATGCCCCTTTCCTTATGCCCTTCCACAGTCTTCTCTTACAGTCCTCCTTTAATTCTACCTCAAGTACTAGAAATACCTAATATCTCCCCCAAACTCCCAGTGACATGAGTCTCCAATTTATAACACTACTTTGGTTTCTAATCATTTTCTGCAGGAATACATTAATGAACACAGACTCCAAAGGAACTTCCTAGTCTATTTTCCTCAGTTGGGTGTCATTTATCTTCAGCCATTATCCAAACATACTTGTTCTAAGGAAGACTTAATACTCTCTCCTACTTTCTGCAGTAGAGTGACCTAGATAACCATGGACATTTGCCAGTACTGTCATCCATGTGAATGCCCTTACGGTATTAAGAGTAAGTGATGCTTGCATTTTTAGTGTTCATTTAGTTAAAACTGAGACTCTATGTCAGGCATTTGAATATATGAAATTAGACTGTTCTCCATATAATTATACAGTGAGAATATTATTGCATTTAATGTACTATTTTTGGCATTAATAAGGGCTAGCATTTATGCAACAATTACTATTGATCTCCAAGGCACTTAAGCTTATTGGTCATTCATTTAATGAGGTAGGTACTATTATCCCAATTTTACAAATGATGAACCCAAAACTATTACCCCAATATTACAAATGACAAAACTGAAGCTCAAAGAAAGAGGAAATCCCTGGAAGCCATGATTAATTGTAATGTGCCACAACTTTCCCGACCCCCAACAATTGTTAATTGATTTAGGTGTGCCAAATAGAGTTTCTCCTCCTTGAAATTCTCCTGTGGGGGTAAGAAATTCCTGTCTCCCTGTCTGCTGATCTTTTACATTTGTGATTCATGGGGCTGCCATTTTCTCTCTCATGGACAAAGACAAGTGGAAGAAAAAAGAATAAAACAGATGTGATGAGAAACAGTGACAGACGTCTGTTCCTTACCTTGCAAATATCTAATTTCTGTTGTTGTGTTGCATGGTACACCCGTGCATTCTCGTAATAAATTCTTCCACAATTTTGTTTTTGGCTTAAACTAAAACCCGTTGCCATTGAGTCATTCCTGCTCACAGTGACCCTATAGGACAGGGTAGAACTGTTCCATAAGTTTTCCAAGGCTGTAATCTTTACAGAAGCAGATTGCCACATCTTTCTCCCCCAAGTGGCTGGTGGGTTTAAAGCACCAACTTTAGGTTAGCAGCTGAGTGCTTTAACCACTGCACCACCAGGGCTCCTCATTTTTTGCCTAAGTACCTTGGAACTTCTTGCTGTTATATGCAACCAGAGTTTCTAACTAATATTCTTGGTCTGTTGATTCTTTGCTCTATATCACACAGCCTTCCCCTGGCTCTTAGCCTTAAAAAAAAAAAAAAAGTTAAGTTAAAAAATGCCTTTCTATAGCTCTGAAAAGAATCCCCATGAGATATCATCATCCTTAATGAAATGCACAATCATTTCTAATTGAAATTTTTAGAATAAAGTGTTCAAAAAGGGAACAATATTAGGTTTTACCAATTCAGGGAAGTGATGTAAGGGAATTATACTAAAGGATTTGTGTGTTTAATAAACTATAAATGAGAGCTATCTCAGCGCTTGTTAAAAAATTCATTTGCAAATAAAGTCAAGTAGTTAGGCAAAGCATTGACTGTAGTTTAAGGTAGGCAGGCACTTGGAAGCAGATGGCCAGAAGAAGCAGGGCAAAATCATAAATCATAACAGAGGAGACAAAGAGGACGAAAAACACAGCATAGAGGGTAAAAGAAGCCCGGTAACAAAAGATCCAAGCAGAAGCAAAAGAGAAGAGGGTAAAAGGAAGGGCATGGTAATAAAGGGAAGGACGGGTATGCCAACGTGCTGTAACATGCCCAGAATTCTAATGAAAAGCTGCAGCACTGGAAACTTAGAGCCAAGGAGCAACAGTAAAAGACCACACAACTGTTGGATAGTTTTTAAATGTAGCATTGTTCTAGGGGGCTTGTAGCAATCCTCACCCCACAGAGAGTCCTTTAAAATGTAAAGTACACGGCTTTCCATGATTGGAAGTTATTCTTTAAAAGAAGGCCACAAGGTTTCAGGAAGAAAAAACCTGACAACAGAACACAATGAGAGAAGAAAAGAGATGAAAGACCCAAGTGGGCAGTGTTACAATAAGGGCAAAGTTAATCACTTATGTTGCAGACAGTGTCCAGAAAATTGATTTCTCCTTTAGAAAAACTTGATTCTTTCCATATAACCTCGACTCATGGCTAAGGTATCTTCACTTAACCATGCAATACTCAGGATCATCTACAAACAATTCATTTGATTATTGTTCACTTCAGGTGTTATTTAAACAAGCCAACAACAATATTTAAACTAACTGTGTCCTTGCAGAAACACTACGGGAAATATACAAAAGCTTAGGGCTTGAAATTGCCACTGAGAGTCAAGAAAACCATTCCCCTGCCTCCTCCAGTGGAGCACCAAAAGAATTCTATACACATTGGCATGAATATAAGTGTCATGGATTGAATTGTGTTCCCCTAAAATCTGTGTCAACTTGGCTAGGCCATGATTCCCAGTATTCTGTAATTGTCCACCATTTTTGTCATCTGATGTGATTTTCCTATGTGTTGTAAATCCTGCCTCTATGATGTTAATGAGCCAGGACTAGTGGCAGTTATGTTAATGAGGCAAGACTCAATCTATAAGATTAGGTTGCATCTTAAGTCAATCTGTTTTGAGATACAAAAGAGAGAAGCAAGCAGAGAGACATGGGACCTCATACCACCAAGAAAGCAGCACCAGGAGTGTGTCCTTTGGACCCGGGGTCCCTGCACCTGAGAAGCTCCTAGACCAGGGGAAGATTGATGACAAGGACCTTCCCCCAGAGTCGACAGATAGAGACAGCATTGCCCTGGAGCTGGCACCCTGAATTCAGACTTCTAGCCTCCCAGACTGTGAGAAAACAAATTTCTGTCTGTTAAAGTCATCCACTTGTGGTATTTCTGTTATAGCAGCACTAGATAACTAAGACAGTAAGTTTTTACATTCCCACCCTTGCCTTTTTTATCTACATTTACTCCCAGTGGTCATCGTATCTAGTGTGAAAGACTGAACATTCTAATGGACAATGGATGGAGCACAGATGACAATAGAACTCTGACCCACATACGAAACCCAGGAAGCCAAACCACAATCTCTGCAGAAAGCAGGACTTTGTCAACAATTGCCAACTTCTCTATTTTGCTATCCTCCACTCCTTGGGGACCAGAGAAAGTCAAATAACCTTCCTAAATCAATCACACAGAATGCCCTCCTTCTAGTTAGTCAAGTTCCAGCTTCTCTATGCTAGCATTCTCTAATCAGAGCATACCTGAAGCTTTCCTTTGTTTCTCATTACAAAGCTTTACAACTCCCCGGCTGCCTTAGAATCTGTCAAACCCAAGTGAAGGTGGCTGCCTCCCTTGCTCTGAATAAATAACCTGTCTGTTCTCCTTTGGGTGGTCTTTGTTTATTTCCACAAGCTCTTATGATTTAAATACCATATAGATATTAATGACTCCCAATATAATATCTCCTCTCCAGACTTCCCTCCCGAATACCTAACTTCTCCCACAACATCTGTACTTGGAAGTCTAACGGACTTCTCAAACTTAACATGTGCAAATATACCCTCTCCTTGCCAAAGTGCTCCACTATTCCAATTTCTTAGGCCCAATACCTTGATATAATTTTGATTTTTCTCATGGTCATGTGTTGTGCTACTAATTCAACCGCAAATTTTTGGTTCAACCTTAAAAAGATACCCAGAATCTCATTAAATTGCACTATTGTACTATTACCAAGTTGGTTAATAGTCCAAGCTATCATCACCTATCATACCGAATTACTATAATAGCTTTCTAATTTATTTCACTGCTTTTACCCTTGAACCCTTGTTTCTTATCAATACTGCAGCTAGAGTGATCCTTTTAAAGTGTCAATCAGTTTGGTGCTTCTCTACTTTCTTTCTTGTCACCAACTCCCCCACCTCCAGGCACACACCAGCCCGCTCCCACCTCTACCTCTCCCCATAGCTACTTGGACTGTGGTAGTCACATCTCCACATGATGTCCATGTGACCTATAGCTACCCTTTTTAAAAAAAAAAAAATCTAACTTTATTTTTTAGAGCAGTTTTAGATTTACAGAAAAATTACATAGAAAGTACAGAAAGTTCCTATATGCTCCCTTTTGCCCTTGCAGTTTTCCCTAGTATTAGCATCTTACATCTGTGTGGTACATTTGTTACAATTGATGACCCAATATTTCCTGTCTTTAAAATCTGAAATAGGCAGCATGGAAAGATCACTCAAGTTAAAGCCAGACCTGAAGGTGAAAAATGTATCCTGAAAACAGAGTCACAGATGTTACGGGGAAGAAGCAGAGTTGAGGCCATAAGGAGTCATGACAAAAATTTGAAGGTAGGAAAAAAAAAAAGTATCATGTAAAAGAAAAGATGTATTGGTTAGAAGGTAAAAGAAGCATACAAACACAGAGAGGAGAACACCGGAGGAGTAAATGAATCATTTGAAAGCATGATGTTAGAGTGAAAAGTCAAGAATGCATTCTATTCAAGTCCCTCAGGATACACAAGTCCCTGAGTCCCTCTGGTTCCCAATATATACTCCCATCTCTGTGTGGTCCAGCTCTTCTAGAGCTTTGATGGGATTCCTGCTCCACTCATCCACAAAAAATCAAAAACCAAACCAAACTTGTTGCCATCATAACAATTCTGACTCACAGCGACCCTACAGGACAGAGTAGAACTGCACCATAAGGTTTCCAAGGAGTGGCTGGTGGATTCGAACTAATGACCTTTCCGTTAGCAGCCAAGTTCTTAACCACTGTGCCTCCAGGGCTTCTTATCCAGAAAAGTATCCTCAAAATAATCTTACAACACGAAGACCCCAAATAAAGCACTATTCATCTTGGTATATGATTCCTAGTTCCTAGTATAATTCCTGCAATGCAGTATGTGTTAAATAAATGCCTAGAGTACTAAAATGAACAAATATGTCTCACATATTTAGCCAGTGTGGCTTTTAGAGACTGCTGAGCACCTCACAATATATTCATTAATAACAAGAAGCTTCTATGTGAATACAGGCCTACTTGTTTGCCACATTTCTTGATTATCCTTAAGTATTTGTGTTATTTAAGAAATCCCAAATCCTTGCTGAGGTAATTATTTATGCATTAAAATTATATCCCCTTACAAATATAGTAAGAGATAAATTCAGTGTTTTAAATTTGCCATCTGCCTAATAATAAAATTTAAGTATCTACCGATCATTTTCTCTCTTTCCCTCTATATTATCTTTCTCCAAAAGTAAAAACTGTGAAGAGATTTTCTGAAACTATTATAGCAGTGGAGGAAAAAAAAACCCCACTAAAATGTACTATACAATATTGAATTTCAACCATCAAAAAAGGGAAGTCACATAAGAATAGACTGTATTTTTTGTAGTTAATTATATATTTATATAATTTATATATTTTATATAATTTAAGGTATGGTAAATTAAGCTAAGTCATCCTCCTCCTTCTTTTTTCCCTCATATCATCTTCTTTCTTTTTCTTCTAAAAATGAGGCTTGATGTTGAATTTCATATAAACTAAGTAAAAAAATGTTTTCCTATGGCTCATTTTCCCAGTGGGTTTCCCACACTGGGGAACATTACTTTATAATAGAATTCAAAGGATTTTAGAGGCGTGCATAATACTAGAGACAAAAAAAAAAAAAAAAAAACCAAAAGAAAAAACCTCTACTAGTTGGTTATTTAAACACTTTTGAATATTCCTAGTGGCAAAGAACTCATTATTTTGACAGCCAAGCATTTTATCAACTGACAATTGTAATTCTTATAAATTCATTTTATACATTGTTTCAAAATATGTCTCTTCATCATTTCACATAAATTCACAGTATGGCTGCCCATACTTCCTGCTTGTTGATCATCCAGATTAAGATAAAATAAACATAATTCCTTTTTTTTTTTTTTTTTTGCACATTAAACCCCTAAATAAGAGAACTACCATAGCATCCCTAAACCCGTTGCCATCGAGTGAATTCCAACTCATAATGACCCTATAGGACAGAGTAGAACTGCCCCATAGAGTCTTCCAGTATGTAACCTTTAGGGAAGCTGACTGCCACATCTTTCTCCCATGGAGCGGCTGGTGGGTTCAAATCACGGACATTTTGGTTAGCAGCCAGAGCTTAACTGTGCCACCAGGGCTCTTATAGCCTCCCTGAACATCTCGGTTCTGTTAACCAATCCTTATATTATATGGTTTACATACAATTCTAATCGTACTGTTTCATAACGCGAATTTTCCAATATTTTTTTAATAATGCTGCACTACTCAAATCCTTAGAGGTACGTGAGTCTCTGAGCTACTCTTCATTCCTAAACTATACTCTATACTCACATCTCTATGGTGCCTGAGATATATGGACATTTTAACTAATGAAACTGACTCTGTCACATGGAGTCGCTATGAGTTGGAATCGGCTCTACGGTACACAATGACAAGAAGAAGTATCATTAGACATTTTTTTGTTTGCTTTTTATTTTGATTGCTTTAATTTTGACACGTGTGTGTGTGTGTGTGTGTGTGTGTCCTGTTGTCTCTTTCTTTCTTTAAGTCATCATGTTATACTGTTACTCCTTAGGAGAGTTTAATTAATTCTATTCCCCAGTTTTAAATTCATACAAGATACTCTTCATACCAGATCTTGCCCACTCTTAGTTTGCTCAATTGAATCTTTAACTTTAAATTCGGTACTCTACATTTATCTTGGTATGTGTTCTTTAAAGTTTGATTCTGTCATTCGACATCTAAACTATCCAGCTTTATGTTCGTTTTTGATTAAGAAGGTATTACGGCAGTCAGTGTATGTCCAGAGATTTGCTGAAATAAAAAAGGCACTTCCTGATGGAAAACCTACTAATGCCATAATGATTATGATCATCATTATTAGTTTTAGTAAATGCAGACTGGCTCCAAATGATCTTTCTTTCTTGTGTGGCCACTGGGATTCTTGAGCACTATGCTTTTCAACAATGAGTTATAGTTTCTGCTACTGACTCTTATACAAACTGGCACATTCAACCAACTTTCATCTCTCAGTTCTTCTCCTTTCCTAGTGCTTTCTGAACTATAGATAGCTTGAAATTTTCAGTAACTAGGAATATAGGTTGTTTGATTCTGGAAATAAAACCTTTATAGAGTATTCCATTACTCAAATATTCTTTTCTTATTTTGCTTGGCTCCTTCTTAATCTTACTTTCCTAGTTTTGCAGTTTGAGTTTTCACAAAGAAAGCTCTTAGGACACTACTCTGTACTGATTGACTCACCTCTTACTCTCTGTTTCTTGATTCCCTTCATAAGCTCTTGTTCTTTTTCCTTCCCTAAAATGGTACGCTTTCCCTCGAATTTTAATCTTTCAAATAATATTCACCAATGACATGTTTGCATCATCAATGTAAGTACCCCTTCTGAGTTTTCAATCTATAATTGTAACTGTTTCATACACATATCCACTTAGATGTCCTAGAAATATCTGACGTTCACTCTGCCTAAATGTGGATCCAACATCTTCTTCCCAATCTATTGTTCTTTCTGTGTTCCTTTCATGAGTGAAATAAGATACTGTCATAGCCTTCCCAGTCACTTTACCCCAAAGTTGAACACTGCTGGTCATTCTTTAATCTTCCATCTCTCTCGGGCTCAAAATTTATCCTCAACCCCCCTGTTCAGTCAGGCTTTCATAGTTTCACTCCGGGGCTGGTATAACAGACAATCATGTGTGTACATGTGCACTTACAAAAATTCACTGCGCGTTCTGCTTCCACAGACAATTTGATAAATGAAAATCAAATTGTCATACTCCCAATCTAATAATCATTAAAGTTGCCCCTTCCCTATGGATTCATGAGTGCTCTATCTTTAAACAATGAGTTATAGTTTCTCCTATTGACCCTCATGCAAATTAGGAATATTCACCTAACTTTAATCTCTGAGAATCTTCTGAAAATGTTACAAAAAACTGATGATTGCTTCAGTCTTCATTTTCAGCTGCCTACCCTCATCCTCAACTTCTGCACACTTTCTTTCCTGCCACAGGGAACAAGTTGCTACTTATTCTAGTTACCAACTTGTATAACTGTTGTTAAGAAGCCCTGGTAGTGCAATGGTTAAGTTCTTGGCTGTTAACCAAAAAGTAGGTGCTTTGAACCCACCAGCCCATTCTACTGGAAGAAGATGTGACAATCTGCTGCCGTAAAGACTCACAGCCTTGGAAACACTGTGGGGCAGTTCTACTCTATCCTATAGTGTCACTATGAGCCAGAATCTACTTGAGGGCAATGGGCAATTTAAAAAAAAAAAATCACTGTTGTTGCTTCTTCTGTCTAAGAAAAACCTTTTCAATCATCTACTATACTAATTTTACCTGGCTACCTTCTATTTGGTGCCCTGGTGGCACAGTCGTTAAGAGCTCAGCTGCTAACGAAAATGTCAGCTGTTGAAATCCTCCAGCTGCTCCTTGGAAACCCTATGGGGCAGTTCTACTCTGTCCTATAAGGTCACTATGAATCAGAACCGACTCAACAGCAACAGGTTTTGGCACCTTCTGTTCAGATATAGGTTGGAATCAACTCAACAATGGCACGCAACAATAACTTCTGTTCAACTCAAGATTAACACAAAAGCAACTCCTCCACAAGCTTTTCCTGAAGCTTCTTGACTGCTTCTTTATACTGATGTCCTCTGTCCTAACCAAGATTTTAGCACTTACCACAATGTGCTAAAGTAATTTAGAACTTTTATTTTTCCAAGTCGCCAAATAGACTACAGAATCCTTGAGAGCAGAAACATGGCATCATATTCCCTGTAACCACAAAGCCAATAGAATGATATATGTTCAACAGATGTTTGCTGAATGATTGACAAATCATTATTTTGTCTTTGATTAGTGCTTTTTTGTACTTGTTATTTTTTAAAGATTTGATTTTCTGCATATTCTACAAAATTCAAATAATTTGACTACTACTGACAATATGTTACATATTTCCCCCCTCCCCACACACACACACATCCTGGGTTCCTGCTTTTTCTTCTTTCATTTCTACTTAACTTTTAAAACTGGAGATATGTAGAGGACTTCCTATCATTCAAAATATCAAATACTCTCTTCCTCTCATAGCACACTTGTAAATTATATAGTTAGAATTGCTTTCTATTTTAAACTACCAAGTATTGTCTGTAAGAATACTCAGACAACAATCTTTGGAATATTTTGCTTCTCCTCTTAATTGTATAGTAATTAAGTACTATACAATTGTAGATCTCAGCCAAGCATCACTTCCTCAAGGAAATATCACCTGGTCTTCAGCCGGAGCCTTATTCATTTAATGAAGGCTCCCAAGGCACCATGTACCTCTTTTCACAGCAGTTATTATAGTTACAGCTATGTGGTTGTATGATTACTAACCTCCAAGCTCCATGAGGGCAGGGTAATATGTCTATATTTTTACCCTATTATATTTCCTGTATCTTGTATAGCTGATAATATGATGGGCCTATACACAATATATATCTCTTCATTCAAAAAATGAATAAAGAGGAATGGTTAAATGTGATATAATGAAAAACTCATTGAGTTTAGAAAAGAATCATTAAAA
The DNA here is from genome assembly GCA_030035585.1 of Dugong dugon. Lineage (NCBI taxonomy): Eukaryota > Metazoa > Chordata > Mammalia > Sirenia > Dugongidae > Dugong > Dugong dugon. The sequence continues at coordinate 41,661,606 of CM057477.1, read as the reverse complement.
AGGAGTGGCTGATTATTTCTCAAGTCTGTGGAGGAGGAAATGGCGAAGATTAGAGGAATAAACCTTGATTAGAGGTTTAATTTATTTTCAGTGAAAATTTGTAGACATTAAAATAACCTGCCAAGGAAGGTTGTGGAATTTCTTCTGTACAAACATCAAGGTTATATACAGGATTAGTACTGAAGCCAGACAGTTTGTATCTGACTTGTGTCTGAATATGGTTCTAGTGAAAACAGAGGAAATGGCTTTTTAGGGTTATTTTTAGCCTTTAGATTTTTGAATCTATTTTATTTTACTTATGATCATGGAGTTCTTGAATTATATGTTCAGTTAATACTCCATATTGTGTCATTAGCCTAATAAAATAAAACTTTGTGTTTCCTATGTAATAGAAATGTAAATTACCTGTACAATATTAAGTTTATAAATATGCTTCCCAAGCCACAACATGATGAATTATAGTCCCACTGAACATTCAATATGCGCTCTTGCTTGGAAAGGGAAAGGAAATTCACTTTTAGCAGAATTGAGATAAACATAAGTAAATCAAGTTTCAATAATTCACAGGCAGCAAAACCCCAAGTAAGTCAAAGGAGATATATTATAAATCCTATAGCCCAAACCCAAACTAGTATTATCATAATATTAAATTATATATCTTATTTATCAATTGATTTCTCTTCCACACCTTTCTTTAAAATACTATTGAAATATTCTATATCAGTATTAAACAAAATTGCATGTACTATAGCATTATAAATAGTCTCTACTATTTTTCTTAAAACATTTGGTGCTATTTTATTTTTTGTGGACCACAGGAATGTCACCATATGAAGAAGATTATAAGCACTAGTAGAGTTGTCTTGAAAAGACAAAAATATATTTAAGGAAAATAATCTTCTCATTTATTTTCTTTCTTACATCCAAAATATGCTTTTGACTTCACAGTGAAGTGTTATCTTTAGTATTCTAAGCAATAATATGGTAAAAAATTAACCTATCATTATCAATTGTCATGTAATATAAAGTTTAATGTCTTCATTGAACTGGCTTAAATAATACCTAAGTGTCATGGATTGAATTATGTCCCCCCAAAAATGTGTATCAGTTTGGCTGGGCAATGATTCCCAGAATTGTGTGGTTGGCCTCCATTTTGTGATTGTAATTTTATGTTAAAGAGGGTTAGGGTGGGATTGTAACACCACCCTTACCCAGGTCACAACCCTGATCCAATCTAAAGGGAGTTTCCCTGGGATGTGGGCTGCACCACCTTTTATCTCTCAAGAGATAAAAGGAAAGGGAAGCGAGCAGAGAGCTGGGGACCTCATACCATCAAGAAAGCAGTGCCGGGAGCAGAGCACATCCTTTGGACCAGGGTTCCAGCGCAAAGAAGCCCCTAGTCCAGGAGAACACTGAAGAGAAGAAGGCCGACAGACAGAAAGACTTCCCTTGGAACTGACACCCTGAATTTCGACTTTTAACCTACTTTGACTGTGAGGAAATAAACTTCTCTTCATTAAAACCATCCACTTATGGTATTTCTATTAGAGCAGCACTCTATTATTTTGACGCTAAGTCAAAAAAACCCAGCCTATTGCCTTTTGGTCGATTCCAACTCATGGCAACCCCATGTGTTACAGAGTAGAACTGAGTTCCATAGGGTTTTCTTGGTTATAATAATTACAGAAGCAGAGTGCCAGGGCTTTCTTCCATGGCACTGCTGGGTGGGTTTGAACCACCAACCTTTCAATTAGTAGCCAAGCGCAAACTGTTTACGCTACCCATGAATCTATGTGTGTCCATTTGGACCTTGCCAAATTTGGAAAACAATGTAAAGTTTTTCAATTGTTAGAGTCTGCTTGAGATAAGAGACAAAGGATCACACCCCCCTAAAAACAGAAACTGATTTAACATTCTTTTTTTAAAAATTATTTCCAAAGTCATTAAGGTCAAATTTCCAAATCCTAATTTTCCACCAAATGCCTTCAGTACTTTGTTTCCTTTTCTAAACTGATGTTTTATTTCACTAAATTGCTTAACTATGTCTCTAAGTTATGTTAATATAAGACCAACTGAGTTGCTGAACTTAGGACAGGCCCATTTTAAAGTCGGCATTTTGATTTGCAGATGGACAAATACAGGAAAATTAGTCTGCTGAGATTTCTAAATGTTGAGATTTCTAACTACAAAATTCTCCAGTAAGGTGATCTATGAGAGCAGCATTAAGACAGGTACTAATTGTTGGTGTATTACCTAATTAGGGAGCCCTGGTGGTGTAGTGGTTAAGAGCTCAGCTTCTTAACAAAATGTCAGCAGTTTGAATCCACCAGCTGCTCCTTGGAAACCCTATGGGGCAGTTCTACTCTGTCCTATAGGATCACTATGCGTCAGAATCGACTCAACCAGCCGCAGGTTCAACGGGTTCCTACTTAGTTCTTGCAGCTCACTTTATACCAACCAGAGTACAGGCATGGACATATATGCACACAAATGTATGTATATATGCACATGTGTGATACTAATGTCTCTGACACTAAAATGTAAACATACTATTTAAGTATATATGTTTATATTTTCCTAACTCAAATATTTTAGCAGCAATAGGCATTGGTTGCAGCATTGAAAAAACAAAGCCTTATAGGCCATGATGTAGACCATATTCCCTAAGCAGATTTGAGACCTGCCTCTGTGGCTTTGAATTTAACCTTGGAAATCTTTTGCCTATAATTTTATAAACTTAGTCATCAGGAAGTGTTTTAATTTACATAATTAATTTCCTCAGGGTGCTTCCATCTCTTACAGTGTTCCTTTAACTATGACATCAATAGGACAGAAAGTTAGAACTCCTCTGTATAGCTCTTCTCGTTGTAGTCACAAATTATTTCTTCCACGTTTAATTTTTACAAGCGCTATTCAGTCACCTTTAGTTAATTGTTTAGATCACTTTCTCCCACAGTAATCATTTTTGACAGATATGTTTATTAATTTTGTAACTAAAAACACACAAAGAAGAAACCATGTGCCAAGAATTTATTCCCCAAATTGGCAGATTTGAGCTATTGAATATATGCTCATATGCTACAAGTTAACAACCAACATAGATCATTCGATTCACTATTCAGGTCTCGATGGCTTTCTCTGGAAAATCTTAAAAGGTGTATGGCAATCTAACCTGTATAGGTATACAGTAGCTTTAAGAATAACAAAACTTTTATACATGAAGTATAAAACTCACCAGATTTTAATAGCATTAACATTCTGAAGGCCGTAAGGCTGTCAATCCAGCTTGCAGGTATTTTTACAGCATTCAGGATGCCATAATACTATTGGAGATTATACACTGAGAATTTTCACAATAGCAACAGATTGTATTTATAGTCACACTTTATATTTGTTAATCAGATTAAACCAGTTGCCATCGAGCCTATTTTGACTCATGGCAACCCCATGTCCATTAGAATAGAACTGTGATCCATAGGGTTTTCATGGCTGATTTTTCAGAAGTAGATCACCAGGCCTTTCTTACAAGGCACCTCTGGGTACACTCCAGCCACCAGCGTTTTGGTTAGCAATTGAGCACTTTAACCATTTGCACCACCCAGGGACTCCATCAATCATGTTACTAGCTTCTTACAATATAACAATGCAGGAAAAAAAATCAACCTATCTGTGCAATTCTGGCAATATAACCAATTGCTAATGTTCTAGCCAACTAGGATTTTATACTAGAAATCAATATTAATAAATACCTACCTGTGTTTAGGTGTGAATTTTTGAAAAATAATTAAGATATATATCTGATAAAATTAATACCAGCAGCTTCTATGTATTCCATGCTAACTATATATCAGGCACTGCCCACATATACTTGGCTTCTTACATCGGCCTGTGATATAGATATGTTATGACTTTTTCCATTGAGGAAGAGAAATAAGTAATTGTTTAAGATTTAGCAGACAATGTGAGGTGGCCAGACTTCAAAACCAGCTTCATTTCAAATACCATGTTCTGAACTACTATGAAATGCAGTCTGTCCATGTTAACATAGCTCCCAAACCTATTTTGAGGCTGAGTTAATTAAGGCTGATACAGCTTATGGCTAAAAAAGCATCCAAAGTTTTGTTAATGTGATTACTACAATACAAGAAATAGCTTGTTAAATACATAAAATACAGTGCTGGACACTTTCCATGCACCGGAAGTATCAGATAGGGTTTTGTTGTGAAATTATATCTACAATGGATTCTACTATTGACGTCTCAATGTTTCAAATGAGTATCAGCTAATTAAGGCAGCTGTGAAATCTCAGGCCGATTCCATTAACTTCATTTGACACAACATGCTGCCAAGAGCCTCCAAAATATAATGTAAAGTTTAACTATCAAACACTTCTTGCAAAATCTTGTGTAACTAAAGCTCGTTCTATTAAAAGAAGTTTCAATCTATGGAAATAGGGAGAAGTTTCACGAGATAGCAGAAAATATCTCACAAACTGAGGACTGGCTATACTATGTGCACAAACACAAAGGTATACTATATTACATACATGAACCTACATGTACCTATTCATATATATGTGTTTATATATACGTATTTATACATACACACACACCTATAACACATGAACAGAAACATATGGAGTTCAGGCAAACTAAATCGAAAAGAACCATGAATATTCTAGGATAAGCATATATAGGAAATGTGCTCGGAATGAAGGAAGTTGTGATAGTAAAAGTGACAGATTTGGAGCTGGAATTCTTTTGAGTTTGAATGTGAGGGTTGTCACTGTGGGATTTTTGTTTTATAATCTCATGCAGTAATTTTAAAGATTAAATGAGACATAAGTGAAAATTGTAATTGCTCAATAAAAGTTGAATACATTAAATGAGTGATTCGTATATAGTACATTGCACAGCTATAAATTAAAAATATTCTACTAGGATAGCTTCATATATTTATAATATGTGTTTTCTTACAGCCTGAACTCTAGGTTTCTAATTTAAAAAAAGGAAAGTTTTCAGGGTGACATCTAATTAACTTTACAAATGCTAGGCCAGCTATTGAAAAGTGAAACACTGCAATATTTTTCAGTATCCTCAAGCACGACTCATACAAGTAGATAGGTCTACTCTCTTTACCTTGAAGACGCTTGGGACAGTCGCACTTCTGTGTGTGCTCATAGTGTTCTTCTTTCTGAAACATGCACCTCTTTCCACCTGTCTGAGTCCAATCGTGTGGCAACTACCTGTTTCCATAAAGATCGAACTAACTGCTCAACTCCTTAGAGATCTTTCTCCTGATCTGTCCCCGAACTACTGTCTTCTTTAGATTGTAACTTTTCAGGATCATTTCTCTTACTTACAAAGCCACATAAAATGTAAGATCCTGAGCAGAGGGAGGAATACATAATATATAAAACTCATTGCTGTCTAGTCGATTCTGACTCATAGCAACCCTATAGGGCAGAGTAGAACTGCCCCATAGGGTTTCCAAGGAACAGCTGGTGGATTCAAACTGCTGACCTTTTGGTTAGCAGCTGAACGTTTAACCACTGCTCCACCAGAGCTCCACGATATAATATATATATATAACATTATTTTTATTTGTTTATTCATTCGTGAAATAATAATTGTTTTAGAGAGGTTATACTGCCAGGTTAAAGATATTCTTAATTTTCTCTCTCTTTCTATGTATGTCTATACATATATATGTATATATATATATTCCCTTCGTTATAAATCACACAACTGCTTGCATTTTTGTGTTGTCTGGTTTCTTACTATGCTGTTAGCACAGTGATTCTCTATGGGTAGATTTAGCCTGCAAACAGTTGTCCAGCCCTTACCCATGAAACAGTGGGTTTTTGAAGTTTTCTCTGTCTGATATACTTTTTAGAAACTGGTTAAAAACTATAGGTTTTCAGACCAAGAAATTAATGACATAATCCTTTGAAAACATTTCAGAAGTTCACAGACTTGCCAAAACTCATGTCTGTGAACACCATCTTAAGCACTCTTGCCTTAAAGTGATGGACAAGCTATTGTCTTGGAGTTCTCCAGTTGTGTGTAGGAAACAGATGTGTAAGAATGGACAAGGTTCCATTTGAAGAAAATATACTAACTGCCTGAGAAGAGCCTATGCATCAGGCAGAGCAAACCTTCATGATGATGCAGGAATAACTTGAAGGAACGTCCAGAAATTTGCAAGTAAAAATAAGGTATGACTTGGTATTTTATCATGTTCCATTTCATCTGGTTTTTTTTTAACCAGATTGGGACTTTATTTTACTTCTACTGAAGTGCTTAAACAAACTAACAAACAAAAACTTTAAGGAAACAAATGAAAAATGAGTAAGGTCATGAGGTATAACTTAAAGAGGTGTAAGACATAGTGCCTGCCTTAACAGTGGCTTAAATTCTACTGGGAAAAATAAGCATATCCACACAAAATAAAAAGAAAGGAGTCTAAAAGAGATAAGAAATGTGACAAAGGTGTTCCCTGCAGAAATAGCTAGGCAGAAAGTGTCAAATAGTATTATTGATACTACCTATTTGCCATTTGAAATCCTCTCCCAGCACTATGACTGGATAGAAAGTCCAACATTCTAGGTAATGGAATTCTGATCCTTTTCCATGAACTTCCTAAACCATAAACCATGCTTTAAATAGTCCTCAATATCTGAGAAATGTATTTATTATTTTTGTATTATTCAGCTAATATTTCCTCAAAGAAGTATTTTTTATGATTCTACGAATAGGCCTCACAGAATAAAAATTCTACTTGTGAAATAGTCACGCAGTTTAAATACTTGGAGATAATGGTTAAAACCACGGAGACAAACTTTAAAGCATGACTTTAAAGTAAAGATTCATCAGGGATATCAGTGAATCACTCTTCTTGAGAAAACCGTAACTAAAAGAAAGGCACACCACCAATCCCTCAAATAAAACATTATCATCACGCTAGTCTCCCAAGATCCATCCCACCCAACACACACACAAGAAAATACACTCCTCAAAGCTTGCTTAACTACATACAAAGTCATGTCATTATTTGGAATATTAAGCAAATCCAATATAACAGGGGAAATCTGTATTATATTGCCCTCTTATGCCCCCCATTATATCCAACACAAACACAAGAAATGCAGATATAAAACATCATACTTTGCTCAATATGTTATTCTTCTAAGGTAAATACGGGCAGAGTTTTGGACTGAAAGGAAATATGATTTCCAGTTCCAGATGGACCACTGACATGGTGACTTTCATAAATCTGATATCTCAAATTTATATTAGTTCTGGCATTTACTGGCCACTTCCTCACCTCCATGAATAAATTGAGATTGCCTGTAAACATCTCAGAGTACTTTTTGGTTTCTTTTCTCCTTTTCTTTTGTTTTTAAATTAAGCTCTGTAAAATGAGCACTTATTCCAGGGTCAGATTGCCTGGAGTCAAATGAAGGCTCAAAGACTTAATAGCTATATAACCTTAGGCAATTAACCTTTTATTTCCATGCCTCAGTTTTCTCATCTGAAAAATGAGAATAACGGTATCTAGTTCATAGGGATGTTATGAGGATCAAATGGGTTAGTGTATCTTCAGCAATTAGAACAATGCCTGGCATACAATAAGGATTATCCAACTCTTAAAAATTATTATTAATTATTGATATTATCTTAGTTTAAAATTTTATTGGTTTTTTTCTAAGTATTATTCGTAAGTGGCAGAAAAGTCCCTCCTCTCAAACTCAATTTCATTCTTGAGTTAAATTCATCATAGCTTATAAGGCAAACAAGGGGAGCACCATCTCAAAATGTGACTAGAATAATATGTTTTAGTCAACAAACAGTAAATTGCTCCTGAGCACGAGGTTTCCTAATTTGACTGGAGAGATCAAACAAGCAGGAGTGAGCTGGTTCCAACACCTAAGTACAATGCTAATGATTTTTTCATGTTGAATTAATAGGATTGAAATGTTTGTGATTTCAGCAGCTGTTGGGAACAGTGGGAGAGCTTCCACCAACACACTGACAGCCTTGTGCCCTTCGCACGTCTGTGTTTAGATAAAACAAGAATGCTAACAGTCTGTCTAAAGTACACCAGTCTTCAATTAATGATAAGTCCGCCAAAGGCGGATATCGAGTATTTCTCCCATTCCGGAGAGAGGTTAAGGTATGCATGAAAGGATAATTCGTTGTGCACATAAAGTAAAATTTACGTTTTTAAGCAGGTGAATGGCTAGTGCTTAGCTGTATGATTAATTATCACAGCAAGAAATGATTAGGATTTGCCAACACGGAGAACATTTTTTACTTTGCTCACATTATTATCTTTTCACTGGCTCCCAATTGCCTCCTGTTTAAAATTTAAATGTTTCCTCTACATTTGTATTGAGCTTCTTTCGTCTCAGAAACACTGCTAATAACTGATTCATTTCTGTTCACTTTCCCCAAGGACACTGATATAGTCATTTAAATCACTTAAAAAAAATTCTATTCTTTCGCCGTGAATTTGGTGTTCTCTATTTTGACATTTCTTTCATTTGTCTATTCTTTTGGTAACTTTTGATTGTAAACAATATAACAGGAATGTTTCTTTTCAGTATATACTGTGTTTGCAACACCTGAGAAAAACAATGCTATGGTAATATGAGAAGATCAAATAAATATTTCAGGTAGGAAAAGGCATTTCCACTAAGATTAATTTTAGGAATAATGATAGATTTACACAAACAATTATGAAGAAATCTTAAAATATTTCTTTTAATTACATAAAATATTTTTAATGTATGCAAATATCTGAAAGAATTATGCAAACAGAGGCCAGGTAATAAAGTTCCTGATGAAATAGTGTATCTTCTCAAATAAAACACCACATTATTCAAGACAGATAAAATGACAGAAAAACAGAATAAGTCAGTAAAAGAATAGACAAAACGGGAACAAAAAGAGGGTTTAATGCCACCAGTAGTGAAATCTCTCTAAAACAAAATAAACACAAAAATCCAGTTGGAAGTAATACCTCTGAGAAAAATGAAACAAGTATGTATACTGTTATTTGCCTAAGAGATTTAGTCATATCTTTCTAAAAAGGTAACATATTACCTATTCCTCTTTTGATAGGGAATTTAGCATCAATCTTTTTTAACAATAAATTTTCACTCCCTGAAGGCAAGTTGAAATCAAATGTGCGTAACCAAAGCCAGATTAATTTTTTTCTAACCTTGGTAACAATGTTTTGGAGACTAATACTAGAATTAGTAAGTATAATAATTTTAGTTTTGTTTTTTTTTTTTTTTGGTACAATAAGTGCTTGAGGTTGCTAAAGGTGGTTGTTCTCCCGGTTGTTCTCCCTCCCCTACAAACATGATTTGTTAGATTCCTGGCTCATTTTCTTCGCTAAACATCAAAATGTAAAATCAATTTACATAAAGATTCTATTCAGAGTCATGCATTTATAATGAAAAACCCATACAACTAAATCTGTTAACTATGTGGCATGATGCTAAGTCTTTTCATCACAGTATTTTATTGTGACCAGTAGGAATATCTTGATCAACCTCCAGGGCAGAAAGATAATCCATGATGCTAGATATATTTTTTAGAGAATATATTAAACTAGGAATACAGCTTCTGGTAAATAAACTGAGAATTTAATGATCAAGTAGTGTTCATTTTCTCAAAAAAATATATATTCTAAAAATAATACATCTTAACTGTACATTTTGCTAGGCATTCATCTAGGATTGACACATATACAAACAGAAATACACTGAAGTGTGTGCGCACACATACACACACACACATATATAAAACTTACAGGTTATAGTTGAAGCTTTAAGATTTCTGCTTCATAAAAATATGAAGAAGATTACTAATTGTGCTGTCTAACCTCTAAAACTGTCAGGCCTTGTTCATTATGCAGTAATTAGAAAGAGTCCATTAGCATCGATGCTGTGAACTTTTCAGTGTAGTTCAGGATATAGTGTGGTATAACCAATTAAAACAAAAACATTTAAGGAGGTAAGGAAACCATTACAGCCAATTCATTAGACCTTCATATTTTGGGTTCAGTGGTACTGAACATGCACATTCAAGCAGAAAAACTTAAATTGTTGATATATCCCAATGCATATTGTAAATGTGAGAGGATAAGATAGAATATTGGTTATACACTGACAAGGCTATAGTAAAGATCTAAACAGCTGTTAGGAATTATAGCAATCTATACCAATAGCAATAGATGGATCTAAAGCGGGTGCTCTTAGAATTACCTGTTTTGTTACTGTTGGGACAACTTTAATGAGGTACTTTTTATTTTCTGTATACCTTGGCTGCTTTATGCAGTTGTCGAAAGTCAAATACATGCCTGAAGTGGATGAGTGCACAGTAGTTAAACCATAACAAATCACAAAGGGATATCCAGGACTTTTTCCCATTCTGAAGTTCACCAGGCAATTTAAGTATCACTAAAATATTTCTCTAGAAGTGGTCACGTATTCTCAGACGCAGGTGTTCACGTGCTCAGATCTTGATTACTCTCCATAGCTATGTTTGAAAAGTTTCGCCTCTCTCTGTTTCTAGTTGATCACATGGGGGTGTGGTGGGTAAATAAGGCCAACACCGTATGCAACTCATGGAGAAGCCACTTATAGTGGCTGGGGAACAGAAATCAATAGTAAAAATTATACAATTATTTGTGAGATTCTGGATCTGCATTTGCAATTGTCATTATTGAAACATAATATTGCTGAAGAGTACAGCTACAACACAGATATATGAAAACTCAGCTAGATTACTGACTCTTTAGAAACACAAAGAGCTTCTTGTTCTTACACCTCATTATCCATTATTAATATGGTGTGGATGCAGGAGCATTCCAGCAACATCTGCAATAAATAACAACGTCTCTACCTTTTCACATTCTGCCAATATTTTTGCAACCATCAGCTAAGATAAAGGGCTATTCAAAATCCATCTGCACTTTCATCTACCCACCCCAGGAGCAAAAAAAAAACCAAATATACATCAGCATCAATAATCATTTACTAAGTTCTTACCATGTGCCAAATAATGATCTCTTTTAATCCTAAGAATAACCATATTACAGAAGGATTGCTATTTGGGTTTGCACATGAGAAAACTATAGTTTAGGGGTAAAGGATAAAAAATCATATTAAGATGACTCAATAGCACTGGAATTCCATTTAACTCCAAAATCAGTTCTCTTAATCACAGAAAAATTTTTCTTTGCTATTCCTACCAGTAGCTCAACACTAGAATTTTGAAGCATTTTATAATATATTTTAAATTGAAAATGCACACTTTTTAAAATCAGAGGAGAATGCTGGTACTAGAAGATGGATAACTACCCTTTACCAGCTTTAGAGCTGTAGATTCTAACACAATCCTCTAGTTTAAGCTTTGCTTCAGGGATAGGTTGATCGATTCCATAATTACAGACTGCTGCCACTGCTCCATCACTTACATCCTAGCTCTAGATTCTATAACAAAAGTGCCCTGCAACAAGGATAAAGAAAAAGCATAAAAACAGCAGAACGCTACCCTTCCATTGAGTTCCTTGGATCTGTTCTCAATTCATTCAAAACAGAAAACTTGTGAGTGTCTCTTGGGGGAGCTGGGGGACTGTGAGATGTCGATGACCCCCCCCCCTTCTGTTACCCGGCACTCCTCACAACCTTCTTTGCTCTAGTTGAGCTGGAGTTTCATTCTCCCAATCTCACAACACAGGCCAAAAACCTCTGTATGTGTGTGTGTGTGTATGCGAATGGGCAGTGGGTGTGGGCCAACTCCTAGCCTCCTGGGACCAGGGTGGTCTATGCTGTGTCCTGTCAACAAGGCTGCTATCCAATTATCTGAGATTACAGAGGAGGGACAGGGAAGCTTTCTCATCCTTGCAAATAAGAGTAGCATTTACCAATCCAGCCTTGAGACAGCTCTGTATATTTCTATTTCTGACCCCAAAGTGAAAATCAAAGCACACTCCCTTTTGAATGAAAAGAGGTCTCACTGCCTTCTTGGAGCAGTGGGCATGGCAGATGGAACAGAGACTGATGGGGACATAGGGCCTGGGCCACTGAATTCAAAACTGGCACTTCCTGATTTAGAGGTATAACTACCCAAGCTGGGATTAGCAGGACAATGGAAAGGTATTGCCTCTGTCATTGTTAACAGAAAGTGGAACAGGGAGGCAGCATTCCCTTCTCATTTTTTAAAAAAGGTCTAAAAAAGGAAGCACCATTTCTGCTTCTTCTAGCCCACTGGATCCCTACAACACTGCCTTTGTGATTGTGACAATAAAAAGCCAATTTCCCCCAATCAAAACAAATCCATCATTGGAAAAAATCATTTAACAGAAGAGATAAATCATGAAAATACCAAATGAAAGACTAAGTTGAACAACCATAACAAAATATGACAAATATAATCAACTTAAATCAACCCTTTAAAATAAAAAAGAATATTGATTTAAATTTTTTAGCCTAAAATTATTTTTCCTAAAGAAGCTTAGAAATAAAATTTCAGAAAAAGTATATAAATTGAATGAATTGAATGAGCCTAGCTATAGTAATGGAGTCCCTAGGTAGTGCAAGTAGTTAATGTGATTGCCTACTAACCAAAAGTTGGAGGTTAGAGTCCACCCAGAAGCTCCCGGGAAGAAAGGCCTGGTGATCCACTTCTGAAAAATCCAATCATTGAAATCCCTAAAGAGCAGTGTTCTACTGTGACACAGAGGGGTCATCATGAGTCAGAGATGACTCCATGGCAACTTTTTTTTTGTTTTTGCTATAGCAATAAAGCAAGAGTGGCTACATTAACATAAAACTAAAATCAAAACCTTTTAAGTCCGGTTGATTTGGTTTAGTTCTTCTCTATAAGTATAATGTATAGCATCTGTTTAAGATTTAGTGAGAGCACATTCATGAAGATGGATTCCTAACACATGAAACAAATAGGGCACTTGAATTTTCTATAAAACCCAAGCTTAAACAAACAGCTAACAACAGACCAGGGACGGATTACCCAATAAGCAAGGTAAGCACACGCATAGGGCATCAGCAAAACAGGGGCATCAGTTGTCCAGAGCAAAGACCCATAGATGCCAAGCAGACAGGACACAAGGAAAAGCAAGTGCCATGGTAGAAAGGAACTGGCAGGGCACTAAATTCAACTGATACCAGCTCCAGTGTATGAGAATGTGCCAGCCGGAAATGAAGTTCAACAAGGGTCACAAGGGTGACCACATGCAAGGTTGTTTAAGTTACAAGGCATTTACCACTTCAACACTTTCATTGACATCTGTCTTCTATGATTTCCTCCCATGTAATTGAAACTCCTTATCTCAGCTGGTCTCTTGAGAGTATACTATTTCTTCCTAATAAACAAGAGGTGGGACTGGGCTGTGAACTCTAACTCTTGCTACATTCACCTAACATGCAACCGGATTGAACATGAGTGGTTACTGGGCAAGAATGGATTATATTAATAGATAGGCCTCTGATCCAATTTGAGAGAACTGTCTTGTACATGTCTGCTGACTCAGCAACTCCAGCCAGGAGGGCTAGCAATATATATATGAACCTTGGTGGCACAGTGGTTAAGAGCTTGGCTGCTAACCAAAAGGTCAGCAGTTCGAATCTACCAGCTGCTCCTTAGAAACCCTATGGGGCAGTTCTTCTCTGTCCTATAGGTTTGCTATGAGTCGGAATCTGCTTGATGGCAACGAGTTTTTGGGTTTTGTATATAATTCACAAATTCTGTTCAAATGTATACGTAAGCAGAGGAGGGGCCACCACAGATTATCAGTGTTTAGGGTTCTCACATGCCTTAATCTGGCCTTGCAACAGACCCACACATTGTAATCCTTTTACTTGATCTCTTCATCTCCTCTCCACATTCCAATGCTTCCACCACCTCTTCAGAGACTTTAGTTTTCCTTGGCATCTATACTTCATAATAACATAGGTACCTTCAAAGTTCCAAAGCAGAGCAAATAGACTGGCAATTCATCAAATATATTTTATTTCATTTTACAGATACATGAAAAGGAATAACATTTTGCCCCCGGCACAATTCTTCTATCTCCTGTTCCTGTTTGGATCTCCCAATGACTTCAAAGAGAAATTTTCTCTGGGAGAGGTGAGCAAGGTTTGTAATGTATAAATCTAAGTTCTTTAACGTCAAAACATAAAATAGCAGTAATTCACTTTTTTTTAAACTAACAAAAAGGCCAGCAAAAACAAAAACAAGTTATGAGCAAAAACAAAAACACAGCTTCTACTCTTAAAATCTCTCCTCCTCACTATAAAAGACAAAATTTCACTAAGTTCACACACTGATAAAGTATGATTTGTACCACTCCCCTTCTTGTTAAAAAGTAGGCCTCAGTGAAATGATTTGATGATCTCCAAAAAGCAAGCATTTCATGTTTTTCATTGTAAAGCAGTGTTGTTCAATAGAACTTTCTTCAGCACAATGCAATGACACATCCCCTGCCTTGTGCAAAAGCCTCATGTACCTACTTAACTGTGAAGTTTTTGCTCTTGACTGAGAAACTGGACTCTACATTTTAATGTAATTTTAATCAATTTAAATTTGAATCTAAATAGCCACGTACAGACGTTGGCTACTATATTGGACGGCAAAGCTCCAAATGTGTTCCTACAGCGGCCAATCTCCTAGGCAGGTGTACACTGAAAAGAAACAAAAGTCTTATACTCATGGAGCTCATGGTTTAGCGCTAGTGACAATGAACATAATAGACAAATACGCTTCAGATGAAAACTGATAAGAAGGAAAACATGATTGAGAAAAATGGGAGGGTTCGCTATGATTGGGGGAACAAAGAGGGTGTAATATTTAGGCCAATATTTGAAACAGAGGAAAGGTCCAACCAAGGAATAAACCTTTGAGGAAGGGCATTATCTGTGGCTGGGAGAAGAGCAGGAGCCAAGGCTCAAAGAGCTCGGCTTTTTTGTGGAACTGAAAGAAACGTGAGGCTGGAGTAGAGTGAGAAGGAGAGAGTAACAAGCCAAGGTTGGAGAAATAAGCAGCGTCTAGTACATATATCAGGTCTTGGGTACTATCAAAGAGCTTGGACATTATTAAAAATGCAAAGGGACCAATGACTGCCCTGACAGGGAACACAACAGAGAGTCCCTGATGGAGCAGGAGAAAGGTGGGATACAGAACTCAAATTCTAGTAAGAAGACCAGATTTCATGTTCTGAATGAGATTGGAGGAATCCTGGAAAGCATGACCCCCAGATTCTCTATCAGCCCAGAACTAAAACAATTTCCGAGGCCAACTCTTCAGACAAGGATTGGACTGCACTGTGGGACACAAAGTGATACCCGTGAGGAGTGTGCCTCTTAGCTCAAGTAGATACAAGAAACTAAACAGGCTACTTCTCTCTGGAGGTGAGATAGGAAGGCAGAGAGGGTTAGGAGCTGGTTGAATGGACACGTGGAATCAGGGGTGGAAAGGAGGAGTGTGCTGTCACAGTATGGGGAGAACAATTAGGGTCACATAACAATGTATGTATAAATTTTTGTATGGGAGACTAACTTGAAATGTAAACGTCATTTAAACTACAACAATAAACCAAAAAAAAATTTAAAAATGCAAAGGGAGACTATTGCATTTTTTAACAGATAGAAAATTTTTTATATTTGAGAGTTCAAATATTTATTCCCTCTTGTTTATGCAGAATGAACTAAAAGAAAGCAAAAATGAGAGCAGGAGAGAAAAGTTAGGAGGTATTGCAGTGGTCTAGACTGACGTGGTTCCAGCAGGTGAAGCAGTAAGTAGTAGATGGATTTAAGATACACACACACACACACACAAGATGGACTGGATTTGGGGCTAAGAGAAATCAGGGTTGAGACTTCAACATATGGGTCAACATATCTCAGTTAGTGAGATAGAGAAAACTGGGCAAAGAACAAATTTCAGAGCTAAGTCATATTTAATGTTGGATATGTTAATTTTCATGTGTCTATAACATATTCAAATGGAAATCTCAGGTAAGCAATTGGAATCAAAGGGAGTTTCAAGAGAAAATTAGGACTTGAGATATAAATTTCGGAGTCCTCAACAGAGAGCAAGGATGGCGAGACTGCATCTCACATACTTTGGACATGTTTTCAAGGAGGGATCAATCCCTGGAGAAGGACATCATGCTTGGTAAAGTAGAGGGTCAGTGAAAAAGAAGAAGACCCTGAACGAGATGGATTGACACAGTGGCTGCAACAATTGGCTCAAGCATAACAATGATCATGAGGATGGCGCAGGACCAGGCAGTGTTTTTGTTTTGTTGTACAAGGGTCGCTATGAATCGGAACCAACTCAACGGCACCTAACAACAACAGAGAGGTGGTGATTTTGAATTATTGTTTAAATTTACAGATTAAATTATGGACACACTTCAGTCTTCCTTTTTTAAAAAAATCATTTATCCTAATCTATTCAAATAATATTTAAATAATTTATAATGGCTCTCATTAACTTGGTAGTAGTTTACATTTTTAACTAAACTTTTTCATACTTGTATTCCCAAAATCATTTGATAGTTTCTTGAAATTTTTGTTGAAGGAGAGTTTTATTTGAAATGAAAACTATTGGGGAAATGTCATCCAATAAAGAAAAAATGTCTCATAGGACCCTGACTGGAGGAAAAAGTGAGCAGAACAAAACTATGACTCACTGCAGCACCCCCTCTACTTCCCTTGTCCCATCTGTCTTCCCACTCTCAGGTCAGCTTTAAATATAAAAAGCTTCAATGCACTGACCCAAAGCCTGACACTGCTGAATCATTCTAGATAACCAACACTATACCAGTCCTTTACGCACTATTCAAAAGGGCACAAACTGTGGCATAATTAGTTTAAACATAAGGCACCCACACAATCAAAATGCTGTGAAAAACACAAAATGAGGATAGAGATTGTGAACACATTATTTTTTGTATAATATTAATGCTGTATATTCATATTTTTCTGTTAGTTTTAAAAAAGAATTGATAATCGATAAAGTGAACTTGATCATTCTTTTTTCTTCTAAAATTCTGCCAGCATGCTGTTGTGATTCATTTTCTTCCTGAACCTATCCTTTTTAATTAAATAGCCTCCTGACCTTTCCTTCTTTCTCTTTGTTGCAAGGGCTATGTTTATGTATGTGGGTAGTGTTGTGGGGACAAGGAAGGGGTGAACTCGTATCTGAAATTAATCTGGTTGACCAGAGCTTTTGAGAAACATTTTATGAAGGCATTGAGAAAATACTTTGAGGCTATAATTCATCCACATGTGTTTTAGGAATTCTGAAACCTTGAGAATTCCATAGGGAAGCTCAGGTGCTTTCAATGTTTGAACAAGCTGATTGCCTATTTTTAGAATACTGGAATAAGCAAATGCACCAGTTGAAAATGCTATGAATGGAAATACAGGCAGTTTTTATGTTAGAAACTAAAATGATCCGTTTGGTCCTTCCTAAATCAAGATTATAAATTATATTGACATTCCGCTAAAAAGAAATTACACACATAGATACATAGATAGATAGACAGATAACAAACCAAAGCAAACCAAACCCGTTGTTGTGGAGTCCGACTCATAGCAACCCTACAGGACAGGGTAGAACTGCCCCATAGATTTTCCAAGGAGGGCCTGGTGGATTCAAACTGCCGATCCTTTGGTTAGCAGCTGTAGCACTTAACCCCTACGCCACCAGGGTTTCCAGATAGATAGATAATATTAACATTCTCAGACAGGTTGACATTTATATAAAATGAATATATCTCTAAATTTATTTTTATTTGAAGAAGACCTTGTATCAATGAGGAATGAATTATAAGAATTATGTATTTATGTGAATGAATTTGGGATAAATCCTTCAAGTTACTCATCTTGTATTGCACTTTAGGAGTATTTGTTTTTTGCTTCCTTTATGCAAAATCATTATTAAAATAATCCCCAAAACTGTAATATTAAAATTTAAAAATCACTTTAATCTGTAGAGCCAAAATTTTGCTTAGCCTAGAGCAGTAACATCATTATAATGATGGAAGTCAAATAAAATCATTTACTTTAATCCTCACAGTATTCTTATGATGCAGATACGTATACCCTTTCTACAGAGGAGCAATCTAGTACCTAAATTAACTTAATTGCAACATCATACAGTTAGCAGACTGTAAATACTTTTGAGAGCAGGTACTGTGTCTTACACTTTTCTGAACTTGCACTACAAGTAAGGAAGTGAGTGCATATTTCAGTGCTCAGTATATGTCCGTTCAATTTAAATATAGTAGCAGATCTGGGAATAAAATGGAGTGTTGTTTTACATGAAAACTCATCATCTCCCCACTGTGTTGTATAACACTCTGCTGAATAAAGAAATAATATGTTTTTCTTCACAAAATGTAAGTGCCCGCTACAGTGCAGGTCCTTCTTGCTTACCTTCTTTAAGATGAAAAAGCAATTCTAGATTTCTAAAAGTAATATTAAACGTGTTTTTAAAAAAAAAAAAAAATTAACTGAAATTGGAGGGGAGTTCTAATGTATTTGGGGGAGGAAGTGGAAGAATGCCATAAAATCTATCAATTGATTTAACAAGTAGGCTAGTTCCTGGATTTGGAAGTGTTGTCCAGGACAACCAAGAGGAAGAAAACAATGGAAGAGCACAAGGGAAAAATTCCAATGGCAAGAAAGTAATACTCACAGCTCAACCCTTCAGGGCAGGTTTTTGAATCTCAGACTCATGTGTCCAGCTGGCTATAGAACAGGAGGCCTCTGGACTTGAGAAGATTTCTGGGCATGTCAAAATCCTGTGCATTCTTTAGAGACCCCAAAACAGTGCCTTATGCATAATGAGGGCCCAGTTAATGTGGTCATACCTTGATTATTAGCACAAGGGACTCCCAGAAAGCCCTGTGTAAATAGCAACCTGGATGGAAATGTGGCTGCAAATTGAAATTATCTAAGATTATATTTAGATCTACAAACTTGTAGGTAAGTGCGTATTATAGGTAAACTAGTAAGTTTAGTGCTTAAGGAAAAACTTCTTTAAGTTCTGAAATTTTAAAATTATGTTAAATATAGTTAAGGTAAATATGAACGTGTTTACCAAACCCTAGCATATCAGAACAATTAAAAATCAAGACACTTTGAAGACAAAATTAAGATAAACCGATATTTTGTATAACATGAGTCAACTTATTCAATTGATTAGCATGGCTATAAAGTCTAGATATATAACTAGTTTTAGGAATTCTATTAGATGAAACATCACTGTATATTATTAAAGATAACAAGGTAATATTAGGAATGCATCCAAAACTTATGATATTGGTACCAATGAGGTCAACAAAATCTTTCCATAGTGCAACCTTTGATACAATACCATTCTGAATCTAAGTTTCTATGTTTCTCGAGACCCAGTTCTGGGCCTTATATTCTTCTTCAAAAACCATATTTGCATCTGCCCTAAGGGAACTGTGGTGGATATTGCTAATTCTCCATCAAATTCTGTCCTCTACTTACTTTACAATAATAGAATTGTTCCTGAGAATTGCCATGTGGCTGGTTTCTGGGTTAATCTGCATGGGCAATCCCCCATATTCTTTCTCTCTGTTTTAGAGTGACACTGGAAAGTATCAGTTGAAGATGGAGAGCTGCCCTTAAATTGGGCCTCTGAATGACTTCATGGAGCATAGCCATTCCCTGACCTAGAACATCATTTTTGGACTATTACCTAAAATAAACTTCTATTTTATTTATTTATTTATTTATTTATTTTACTTCACTCTTTAAGCCATGTAATTATTTTTCAGTCCCTTGCTAAAGGGCTTAGTTTAAATTAACTACTACAGCAATGTAATTCTGGGAGTTTAAGCCTAGGCTTACTTAAATTACCATCATTGGATTGTTTCATTAATTTATCTATTCAATCATTTTTAAGTGTTATAACTTTAAAAAAAAAAAAGTTTTTGTTGTTAAGTAGCATCAAATCGTTTCGGACTCATAGTGACCCTATGTGCAACAGAACAAAACACAGCTGGCACCATCTTTACAATCGTTGCTGTGTTTGAGCCCATCATTGCAGCCACTGTGTCAATCCATCTCATTGAGGATCTTCCTCTTTTTCACTGACCCTCTACCAAGCATGATGTCCTTCTCCAGAGACTTATCCCTCCTGACAACATGTCCAAGTATGTGAGACAAAATCTTGCGGTCCTTGCTTCTAATGTACACTTCCCAAAATGTGCAAATGACTAAAGAGTTTACCTTTTGGGATTTAGGATTAGAATTCAAGCATAACATACACAATTCAGAGTCAAAAATATATAATACATGTAGGGGAAATATTACCCCTCCATATATTATGGAAACTATCAAGACTATTACAGGAAATAAGCATCCAATAGTAATTATTCAGCATCTTCATAAGCACAGGATAGTATTAAGTATCTCAATATCAATTAAAACAAAACTGTGTGCTCTGTGTGTGTAGATGTAAGAGCAAAAAAATACAGAACATGGAGTTTTACCACTCTGAGCACATGAATAATAAAGATCTTCAAATTTTCTATTATTGAGAACCTGCAACAGCTCAAAGGCTTAGCCTGAATTCTTTCATGCAAAATCAAATGGATTCAAAATTTAAAATATAAATATAATTATCTTGAGAATATATTCAAAAGTACTATACATTTATGACATGAACATACTAAAGATAAATAATATACAAGGTAAACAAGTTGTTTCTAATGTGCATACCTTAAAATTGAGTTATTTGATGTTAGGAAACATAGATTATGGCAAATCATTGGTTCATTTCATATCATGTGAGTATCCAAACTCATGAGCATAGAACTCTAGAGAATTTTTTTGAAAAAATTAATAGGTATTCACTATGAATCAGTTCACACTTAAATTACAAGATCATTGTTTAGGGTAAATGTATCAGAAATCATTTTTCAAAATAAATAAAACAAGTTCTGTTAAATGATAGCCATATGGAGCTTGTGATTCAAACAGGTGTCAATTTACTTCAATCCCTTTGGTTTAGAGCCATTAACATTTGTGTGTAAAACTTTCTATATAGATTGTATGAGATGTTCCAATTCCAGACCTTGAAACATCCATAGATTAAGTTACACCTTTACTAAGCTAAAGGTTAAACAGTTTGAGGAAAGTGACAGTAATTCTAATAGCATAATACAATTTTATAATTTAGCTTAAAAATGTCTCATTCTCAAGAAGAAGAAGAAAGAAAGGGGCAACACAATTATTTTACATCTTTTAGAATAGATGTAAGGAGCCCCGGCAGCACAATGGTAAGCACTTGACTGCTTACCTAAAGGTTGGTGTTTCGAACACACTAGCAGCTCCTCAGGATAAAAGACCTGGCAATCTGCTCCCGTAAAGATTTCAGCCTAGGAAATCCTATGAGGCAGGACTACTATGTCATATGGGGTTGCTATGAGTTGGAATTGACCAGAGGGCACACAACAACAACAGATCTATGGAATGGAGTTCATTGTCATGTGCAGGGCAAATTATATAGTTAAAAAGACTGAATCTGATTACTTCAGCTTTCCTAGCATAGCACAGATTCCAGTGACTTCTGAGCAAGCAAAGAAGTGATCGACAATGCCAAAAATACTATTTCAGATTTGAATTATTATTGGATGTGCAAATTTATTACAAAAACCCTGTTTTCTTGGTATTTTGGGCTCTTCTATATGTATAAAATTTGTTACCGGAAACTTGAAATAGCATAAATAAAATACAACAAAATGAAACAAAACGTTACTTTCCCTGCAATTTCTTGAGAAATTGGTGCAAAAAATCATGTTAAAAATAATTAATTACTTCTATCTGATGTAAACAAAATAGGTGTTTTTTTTTTCCCATATAACTTTTCCATGTAGACCTCAAATTACTAAATATTTACTAAAGTCTTATTCTCGAGGTATTTTAATATATGAGATCTTTTTCATACCTGTTAATATTCTCGAATGGGCTACAAAATGGAACTACTTCATGCCAAAAGTTGCTGTCTTATGTTGCTTTCTTGTGTATAGAGGAGCTCTGCATTAGCTAAATGGTTGAAGATTTTAAATTGTATGTGATGTCCTTAATAGTTACTCACAGCAAAAGCTCTAAATGAGTATTCAACAGAGTCTAAGTTATAAAATACCGTAAGTAATTGCAAAGTGTGTGAAAAATCATATACATTGTTAGGAATAATGAAACGCTATAGATTAGAAGGAGCCCTGATGGTGAAGTGGTTAAGAGCTACGGCCGCTAACCAAAAGGTTAGCAGTTCTTGAATCCACCAGCTGCTTCTTGGAAACCCTATGGGGCAGTTTTACTCTGTCCTATAAGATCACTATGAGTTGGAATTGACTCCATGGCAATGGGATTTTTTTGGTTTTATGGATTAGAAGTGATTTACTTTAACTGTAACATGGTGTTAGAGTACCACTTAGTGGTTCCGTTCGATAGCCAATGCATTAGGCACTTGAAGCTACAGTAGGATTCTACATGCAAAAGATGAGCAATGAGACTGCTTTCAAGTGAGTTAAGCCATTTAATTGACATTTAATGGTTTGAGTGGGAATTCCTAGGTGACAAAATGGTTGAGTGCTTGACTACTAGCTACAAAGTTGGTAGTTCGATCCCACCCAGAAGCGCCTCGGAAGACAGGCTTTGTGATCTACTTCCAAAAGATCACAGCCTTGAAAACCCTATGGACCAATTTTACTCTGGACACATGGGGTCTCCATGAGTCGGAAGCTACTGGATGGCAACGAACAACAACAATGGTTTGAGTAGAGATGTGTAAGTCTCTTTACATAAACTGGCTCCCAGGCCTGAGATAGTCTAAAAACATAACTGAAGTAGAAACCTAAGTCAAAAAAGATTGTGCCACTGTGAAGGTAGAAAAGAAAAGGAATCACTGAAATACACATTAGCAGTAATTTCCAGGCACTTCCCCAGGAGATGGTCTCCTATAAGCTGAAGGGAAGATTTTATCTGGAGAGAGCAGATGCATTAAATTTAAGGCAATGTCTGAGTCAAATTCCTTTAAACAGATCCCACTTTTGGAACTCCTTGATCACCAAGCAACTTCCTGACAGTTTGCTTTCCATTCAGTTTCCCAACTGAGAAAAAATTTGAATCAAGTCACTCTGAATGGTGCTTGATTTAATGTTTATTCAGGTATTTTTCATTTTAGCTTAATAACTGGTGATTCTGGTTAACATCTTTTTTTTTTTTTCTTAGTTCTTCCCAGCTGGAGACTAAACTTGACACCCACCATAATAGCAATAAATCTACTGATCTGTTCGTACTTCTACAAAAATTATATGAATTTTTCAGGAAAAAGGTGGTTGTGTTGAACAGCTTGACAGGATAAGGCCACATTCTTTGTAATCTCTTTGTAACAATTCAAACTAAAGTGTGGAATTCAGAATAAAGTGAATTCTGTTGAACTCTGTACAATAGTTTTTTTTTTCCCTCTTGAAGTACTGAAAGAATGCCTAGTGGGTAATCTTGTCTATGAAGAGCAATCTCACCACATAGATATTAAAAATGATCCTTCTTTTTCTTCTCCTTTCCTACCATAAACATTTACTGAAAGCCTTGTAACTATTCTAGGCAGTGCAAAAACATTGAAACTGCAGATTCCTAAGGCTGAATCCTATGTCTACCCAGTCTAACAGAGTGGACAAAATTGAAAAGTAATAATAGCAACAAAGTGTCATAGTTGCTGTGAGAGAGGAATATATGGAATTGACAAATCAATTCTTCAGTGGAAAAGATAAGAACTGAGAAAGTTCTAGAGTCAAGGTCTTAGCTTACCATCCTAAAGGCTTCCAGTAAAGACCTATTTTAGTATAGCTCTTGTATCTATAGATGCTTTTCAAATATTTATAACTTTTATTATTTACTAACATCTTATGAAAATATAGTTCCCCATTAAATGTGCAACCCTCACCCCACCCCCCACCCCCCACTGGCAATAGCAGATACAATCGAAGGCAAAAATAATGAAAACAATTCAGCTAGATTTATATATCATACGGTTGGCTAGGCTTTTCTCAACAAAAGCTTGAATTTATACTTATTTACATAAGGCTAAGCATATATAACAAAGCTTTTGAGGCAATTCATCCTTCATGCAGCCTGATGTCGTAAATCCCTGTCATGTCAATAAATTTAAATGTGATACGGTTTACTTTCCTTCTATTTAGGGAGATATACTTTATGCCAGTGAATAGGGTATGCAGAATGTGACTAAGGGAATTCTACTCCTATAAAGTTGCATAAATTCTAGATCTAATGGAAAGTTCTCTTAGAAAATAAAGCAATTTTTTAACAGCTTAGAAAATTAGCTGGGAAGAGTAATACAATTTTAGATTGTAATCTGTAATTTCAAAGAGTGTTCTTGATGAACTCTAGAGAGAATGCAAGCGTGTACCGGCTATCAGAAAGCACATATAAAAGAAACTCCTTGCTGACAAAGCAAGCTTTTATCCTTGGTACTTTATCTATGGCCTAAAGGAGATTTAACAGGCAAAATGTCACTGCAGATCAAATGTCTTTCTTCTAGAGCTCATTTTATTATAGCTTAATTTAAAACATAAATTAATGTCCTTAAGAGGTAACAATATTAACAGGTAAGTAAGATAGAAAAAAAAAAAAAAATCCTCGCTAATGCCATGCTAATTTTCACATTCTGAAGGATAATGCAAAAAGATAAATGGGATTTAATAGGAAAAATGTTAAAATATACAATGTATGCCTCATCTCACTCTGTACATATTTAGATTTAATTTTCATAGAGAAGGGCTTGCATTTATATCTCTACTCAGGAGCAGGCTCTGGTTAAAAATATCATCTCTATTAAGTCTCAACCAGCCATCAAACAAACAAGAACATTTCAAAGTAGTATTCCCACCCTGCAGGGTTCTAGTAAAGGAAATAATAAAGTGAAATATGAAGGAAAGAAAAGATTATTCTTTGAAAGGAAGAAATCTAATTAAAAGGAGGACCTAACAACTCTATGGATTAATTGGGAGCCAACTGAGATAATTGGACCTATGGGAGTATGATTACACCCATCATAAACTGCTTTTTTCACAAGTATAAGTTAAGCGCTTGTTGCTTTAATTGGGTGTAGCACTACAATGAAATTAGGAATAATATAGAAAAATTAATATTTGGGAAGGCAATCTCTTGAAGTTGCTTGGCATCATTAGTCTATATATCTTTTCAGAAATACAATACTCTAGGTTTCTTGGAGCCAGTTTGATAACAGTGTGGTTACAATTCTAGCAACAAAAATACAATTATGCTATTAAAAGTTGACCTACAGACCACACGTAGCTGCTTCACAATTAGAAATTCAACAAGATCACATTACTCTGTGACTGAAGTTAAAATAAGCTGCTTTTTTGGAAGATGATCTACTTGACTGCAATAAAGACTGGCTTTCAATTAGATGATCTTCCAGGAAAGAGAACCATACAATTGTAGAGCCTTGGGGAACCTCATTGATCATCCATTGGTCAAACTACCTATTTTTATAGTTGAAAAGTCTGCATGAAGACAAGTAGTTGAAAGTTCTAGAACAAAGCTAAGTGTTTATTAGAGTCTAGAAGGTACATAAGCTCATTTTGGGAGGGTCAGGTGGGATATTATCCTTAGGAAATAATTGACTGAGAAACCAGTAGTCATTTGCACACACCTCAAGATTTTGTGATTCTATAATATTTTAAAAAAAATCTCTGGTGAAGGAAGTGTGGAGGTGGCAAAGTTGAGAATCACGCCATTTACATTGGGAAATGGTGTTGCATATACTATTCCATAGTGAAAAAATACTCAAGTTTATTAGGTAAAAAGGTAGAAACCATTCTCAATTCTTACTATAGACAGAGAGGGCACTAGCCATAGCCCCTAAGTAGGCAAAGAGATCATCTTAAAGACTGTAGGTTTAGTAGTATCCGGAAAGATAAAATAGGAATACCTAAAAGTCTTAGAGGATCCCCGGGTGACACAAACAGTTAAGCCTTGGATACTAGCTGAAAAGTTGCTGGTTCAAACCCACCCAGATATGTTTTGGAAGACAGGTCTGGTGATCTGCTTCTGAAAGGTCACAGCCTTGAAAACCTTATGGAGCAGTTCTACTCTGCACACATGGGGTCTCCATAAATTGGAATCAGCTTAACATCAGGTAACAACAACAACGAAAGTTTAGATTCAGACGCCATCATCTCTCAAGTGAACTAATCCACAGCAAACTATTCTGTATATCTCTCCTTCTCCACCTGCTTTGTGCCCATGAGGCTGCCCCTTATGGACTGCTTCAGCAGGGCCCTACTTCCCTGTCTTCTGGAACATCACCAGGAGATTGGATGGTAGATGGAGATACAGGTAGCAGTAATTATTCCCTGGGCTCCCTCGTCAGCTGGCTGCCCTTGGCAGTCTCTGTGTCCCCCCAGCTAAGGCCACTGTTCCTGCTAGACTGCCTCTCCTAAAGCTACAGCAACAGCTCCAGCCCTGATCCTGGCAAACTCTTCCCTCTCGAGCCCTTCAGACACAAAATCCACTCTTGGCCCTCCTCCTAAGTCTAGGGTGAACACTGAAACAAAATAAATCTTTCAAAAATGCAAATTTGATCATTGATAAACCCTAAATTCATAACCTGAGTTACAAACACAGTAGCTTCTGGCATCTCCCCATCATTCTAGTTTTACCTGAATTACCTCCTACTTATCCTTCAGGACTCAGCCTAGATGTTGCATCCTATCTAGGTTCTTATCCCTACTATGTTGTTGTAATTTTTCATAGCCCTCATTTGATTTTTACTAATTTATTTGATTAGGTTTGACCTTCAAGAGGGCATGGATCATATCCATCCTTGACTGTCTCCCACCCCCCCCCTCCACCCTGCCTGCCTTCCTTCCTTCCTGTCTTTATTCTTTGTCTGTAGTCTTTCTTTTGTCCAGTCTTTTCTTCTTTCCATGAGTATTTAGCAAGATCTCACCATGGTCCCTGTCCTCCTGGAGATTACATTTTGATAGGAAAGGAAAGTATTAAACCATTAATTGAAATAGTAATAACTTGATTAGTATTTCAATATCACGATACGTGCTAAGAGGACAAGGTACAGGTCATATATCCTTTTCACTGCACTAACAGTAGAACCAAACACAGAAACTGGTAGAAAATGGACTTGTAGTAAGGCACAGTAGGCAGTATAGAATTTTGATAAAGAACACTGGCTATGCAGTCAGTTCTAATTAGATTCAAATTTGGGCTCTGAATTCTGTTACCCATGAAGACTAGGCAAATTGATTTTGCTCCCTAAATCTCAGTTTCCCAATAATTAACATGATTTACAAAATCTGCCTCCATGAGGTTGTCGTAAGAAATGAGAAAAAGCTAAATAAATCACTGAGAAGAGAACTTGATAGACACATGCCAAAAAAATAAAATAAAATAAACAGTTGCAGTGGAGTCAATCCTGAAATTCTGATCAAAGTGGCCCCATGTGATTAAGAGTAGACTTGTACTCCAAAGAGTTTTCAATGGCTGATTTTTTAAAGTAGATTTCCAGGTCTTTCTTCTGAGGTGCCCCTGGGTGGACTTGAACCTCCAACCTTTCTGTTAGCAGCTGGACACGTTAACTGTTTGCACCACCCAGGAACTCCGATCGACACAGAGAGCTAGCATTATGGTAATATTTCTTGAAAGGCAAAGAAATATTAGACTATGTATAGAAAACTGGATTTGTAAGGAAAGGAAGAACAAATTCAAAAATAGTCCGTATCTTTTTTATCTTTAAAAGACTATCACAATATAAATTAACCATAATTAAAATTTTACAAAAACGTGGAAACAACTTAATTCTAAGCACAAGGCAGAAGGTAGCCAACATTCTAGCATAAGGAATTTGAAAAATATTATATCAGCTTCAGATATATAGCTTTATGTACAAGAAGCCACCTGGCAAATGCAATAGAACAGCTTTATTAATAGAGTATGTTCCATGCATAAATCTGATCAGATTTGCTCTAGCAATCAGCCTGTGTGCCACAAAACACCTGCAGTAAAAAAAAAAAAAAAAATCATGTTTTCATACATTCTGAAAACTCCCACCCCCTGTGGCCTCTAATAAGCGTTAACTTGTGATCCGCAGCTAAGTCATACCTCTTTATCAGCAACAGGCCTTGTTTACTAGCAAATATTTAATTTCATGATTGTTCTTTCCCCATCCATAAAATTCCTTGTTGTTGTTTTTTTAAACAATTGGTAAACTATAAGCAAATGAAAGCTGTGCATTGTTCTTTTATATTATAGATTCTATTACTGAAGTGTTTGTTTAAATGGTTCCTGAGAAAATTACACCAATGAGAAATATTCCCTCTCTTTTAATTCTGCATACTATATGACATATAAAATTACATATAAATGACCCATAACACGGTATTAATCTTGGTTTATTTAATGATATTCCTACATGTCACAAAGGAGGTTAACTAAGATAATAGAACATTTTAATAAAATAAAAATAACAATGCAAAATCATAAAAACTTCAAAATAAGTCTTGCAAATTGGGAAATATACTTTGATTATTCTTTCTGTTCAAATATAAAATTATAAAACTTTTTAGCATAGCACTACAAAGGACAGTAATATCATCTGTGATACGAGACTCCATATTTATACTTAGCATCTTAGAGGCATTATTATTTCTCCACAATCTATACATAGATTCAGATTGTTTGATGGAAAGTAATACAGGGGAAAAAATATCTTACAAAAATAGTTTCAGTCATTTAAATTTAGTTGATTACAAAAGTATGCCAGCAACCCTCTTAAGTTCAGCTTGATTAGATATGAACTGGAATAAATTAAACTATGTATAAATCACAAAACTTCACTTTTCTTTGAGAAAATGAAGTGTCTGTTCAACCAGATTACTGATACTCAGGGAGCCAGCCAGTGTGTCGTCTGTGTATGACTGTTCTCAACACATCAGTACAAAGGAGAAATAAATGATACGCTTAGAACTTTCCAATAGCATTTTCTTCAATGATGTAAATGTTCTATAGCTGTGCTGTCCAATATGAAAGCCTCTAGCCACATGTGGCTTTCGAGCACTTGAAATTTGCCTAGTGTGACTAAAGAACTGATTTTGTTTTATTTCAGTTAATTTAAATATAAACAGGCACATGTGCCTGCCTAATTGGACAGAACAGGATAGTCTGAAAAATGGCCCCTGCAACTATACTTGCAATCTCTTAAATTAACATTTGCATCAAGAAACAAGAGCATATGTCCAAACATATTCATAATAATCTGCTTCAGGTTGCAGAATAGGACTCCTTTAGTTAAATTCATGAGGGACTGAAAATCACAGGAGACAGTTTTGCTATTATGAGAGCCAGCGTCTGACTCACCCCATCTTTACCTGGTGGAATAAAAAGCCACCTTGCACACCTAATGTGCTTACACTGTCCCTATGAGAATCACCGTCTGCTTCTGTGAAGAAAGGAAGAAGGCAACTCCCAAACAGATGGTTTATTGTTGTGCAGACAAAAAGAGGCGGGAAAGGAGGGACTCACTTCTTTTGCCTGATCATCGACTAGATTTTGCTCAGCACATTTTAAAATGTATTTAACATAATTTCCAAAGCATATAGAATGGACAGATGAGAGATGGCATGCCAAACATAATGTACTGTGTTTGTAATTTAGTCCTACTTGTTCTATAAAAGAAACCAATGTATTTTTTGTGCTTCATCAAGGTACCAACAGTTGAGTATTGTTCAGCCCTAGAGTTTTCATACTGATCTCTTGAGGTGATTTACAATACCCCAAATGACGTATTGTTATTATCACCTAAGCATTAAAGTGGCCTACATTCAAGTAGAATCAGTACTCAGTGGGCAGTAATTCTATTGTGTATAATTACAATTACCCACGTCCTCCTAACTTTTAACCAATGTTCGTATTTACTCACCTTCAGTCAGAGAGCTTTGTTTCATCTACTCAAGTTTGGGTACTTGGCTGTCCGAAAGTTTTTTTTTTCCATTTTACCATCAACTAGCTTGTTACTTCTCCTCATTTGACTTAATTTGGATATTATTTTCTAAGTATTTGACACTGAAATTCTTTATAATTATCAGATTCTATCTGCGTGATGATTAAGTTCCTGATTTTTATGCTGATTACTGCTAATGCTTTACAAAAGGAAGAGCTTGTTACCTGAATAGCTTTGATTTATGGATTATAAACTAACGCAGAGTGTTTCTTTCAGAAATGATATAA
This sequence comes from Dugong dugon, assembly GCA_030035585.1. Lineage (NCBI taxonomy): Eukaryota > Metazoa > Chordata > Mammalia > Sirenia > Dugongidae > Dugong > Dugong dugon. The sequence continues at coordinate 41,631,239 of CM057477.1, read as the reverse complement.
CATCTATCTGCTTTATAAAAAGGAATAAAGAAATATAACTGTGTCTCAGGAAGTAGAGTATGCATGTATAAAAGTAAATCACTTTACAGTTTCTATACATCTAATGAAAGGTTCAGATTTGGACAGAGGAGCCATACGATTAATTGTTCGAAATGAGACTGTTTTGAGAATGAAATAAGGCTCTGCTAGTAATTAAACTGAGTCAGCAGACATAAACCAAGATTGTCACAGGAAAACCAGAACATGGTGACCCTAGATTTAAGGATGTTAGATATATCACAGGAGTTCCCATTCAGATGGAGAAGAATATATTATACTATCACTGCTTTTCTCTGTAACACCCCAAGCCTTTCTTGACGTGAGGTCTGAGCTCCCCAAGGTTACAAGAGGGCCTCCTAATGAATATAAATAAATAAGCCTTAAAAACAAAAACCCATTGCCATCCAGTCCATTCTGACTCATAGCGACCCTACAGGACAGAGTAGAACTGCCCCATAGGATTTCTAAGGAGCAGCTGGTGGATTTGAACTGCTGACCTTTTGGTTAGCAGCCTATCCCTTAACCACTGTGGCACCAGGGCTCCATAAATAAAGCCTTAATCAATATAAACATTAATATAAAGGTCCACAGTTAAGGGCTTGACTACTAGCCAAAGGGCTGGTGTTCCCAGGTGCCTTGGAAGACAGGTCTATTGCTCGGCTTCCAAATGGTCACATACTTGAAAACACTGTGTAGCAGTTCTACTCTGCACACATGGAGTCACCATGAATCAGAATGGACTTGACCGAAGCTAACAACAACATGTGGCACAAAGGATTTGCACTCAACTGCTAACCTAAAGGTTGGCTGTTGGAACTCATCCAGAGCCTTCCCAAAAGGAAAGTGCTCATGATCTTCTGTTAAGACTATAGCCAAGAAAACCCTATGGAGCAGTTCTACTTTGTAACACACGAGGTGACCATGAGTTGGAACCAACTCAATGGCAACTAACACCAACATAAATGTGCACCATGTTGGAGGCCCTCTGATACTGCCTCTGGTTTTATTTCAAGTCTTCTGGACACACCCCACTGTTCAGGATCTTGCTCTGTTTATTCTCTTCACTAAAATATTACCAAACCTCCTTTCAAAATCGTCTCCATTCTTCAAGCTCCTCCCCAAATATTTCTTTCTTTACAATGTCGTCTCCAATAAAGTCAGTGAAAATATTTCCTTTGGTCTCCATGTTTGGACTCTACTTTTTGCTCTCACTTTAGTTAATTTCTTTTTCCTTCATGTTGCAGATATACACCTATCATTCCTCCGTGATGGCAGGAGTAATGCCTTTTTCCATGTTTGTACTCTCTATGATGCCTGTCTCTGTGTACCTCTATGTAATGTTTATTGAATAAACAGATTACTGAAGACGTCATTGAAGTCAGAAACTATGCAGGAATTATATACATTTAACTGTACTGTTACTTACTCCATATAATGAGTGCCTATTATGTGCCTGACACTGTGATGAATGCTCTAAAATGTTTAGATAAGTCTAAACTACACACCGAGTCCTTGGCTTGTACAAATGGTTAACATGCTCAGCTACTAACAGAAAGCTTGGAGATTTGAGTCCACCCAAAGGCACTTTGGAAGAAAGTCCTGGAAATTTAGCTTCAAAAAGTCAGCCATCAAAAACCCTATAGAGCACAGCTCTGCTCTGACACACATGAGGTCACAAAGAGTTGGAATTGAGTTATGGCAACTGTTTTCTTTTTTTTTTTTTAAACTACACACACCAACCATACAAACGGTGAAGCTGAAGTACTTCAAAAATATTAGATACTATGTCCTCAGTAACAGAGCTACTGACAAAGCTGGGATTCAAACTCAGGCCTGCTGGGTTTTTACAAATGCATTAATATAACTGGCACCTGCGTGGTTTCTCTATCTAGTCTCTTCTGTTAACATTAACCATCTTCTTGATGTGGTGGACCTCCTATCCTTGTTTATCTCCTTATTTACACTATAGATTAAGTAACTCACTTTTAGTTTTCTTAACATTTTCCCATATTAGAGTACGTTTGAGATTTGAGCTTTAAGGGCATCATTCTTACAAATTAAACTACTCTTTTGTATTTATCTTGAGTTCATTTGTAGTTTATCCTATCAATATTTCATATTTGAGAAATATTAGCTTGTCAGAGAGCTCCCTATGCAATCACCTTGATTTCAGTAGCTATTTCGCTGATCTCTTTCTCACTGGGATTATTCATAATTCTACAGTACAATCATATTACTTTTATGTTTCCGTTTTCCTGGAGTAATATTTCAATTTAGAAATGTTGTCCATGGGAGCAAACCTACCTTTTGTCTAATTTCATTTTTTTAAATCTTATTTCCTAAAGACAGGGTTTTATATTTTACTAGGACCAGCAGTACTTTAAGTGTGATCATATGAGGCTGTGTAAAGTAGTAAAGAGCAGAGACTCGGGTTGCACCGTTCAAACAGTCATTTGCTGTTTTTCAAACACTCTGGATGTTCTCCTGATTTAGGACGGCTGTTATTCCTTCGGCCTAGAACACCCTTCCCCAGATACTCCCATGGCCAGCTCACTTCCTTCCTTGGGATTTTCACTGAAAAATCATCTTTTCAGTGACATTCCTCATGACCACTCTGCTTAAAACTGACCGCTTACCTTACTCCCTATTCAGTGTTCTTGCCTTATAATTCTCCATAGCACTTTAGAGTCTCTATCATACTTTACCCTTAAGTTATTCAGGGAAAATGAAGGAAACCTTCAATGTGATGGATTGACACAACAGCCACAACAATGGGCTCAAACATACTAATGATCGTGAGGCTGATGTAGGTGCAGGCAACTTTTCAATTAGTTACACAAGTCGGTGCGGACTCAATGGCAACTAACAACAGCAGCAATGTATTTTATAAATTATTAGTTTCTTAGGTTCTCCTCTCCCAACAGAATAAAAGTCCTAAGAAAGCAAATGATTTTTTTTCAGTGCTTTATCCTTAGCGCCTAAAACAATACCTAACATATACCAAAAAAACAAAACCCATAGTCATCGAGTAAATTCTGACTCATAGCGACGCTATAGGACAGAGTAGAACTGTCCCATAGGGTTTCCAAGGAGCAGCTAGTGGATTCATACTGCTCATCTTTTGGTTAGCAGACAAGTTCTTAGCCACTGTGCCACCAGGGCTCTTAACACATATATATAACACATAATAAATGCTCAATAAATATTTTTGATTGATTTAATACATTTTAAAAATGGTTTTACTTTTTACCTGAACACATGCAGTTTAAAACACCAATAAAGCCTTAATAGAAGCAATGGCATGACGCTGTAATTGTGGAGTTTTAGTAGTGGTATGAGCTAAGCATTTAAAGAGAATGTGGCATTCTAATTTCCCCTAAATAACTCAACCTATGAAGCAGTGAATCTTAATGAACATAAAACTAGATGGTACTTGTTTTAGATGTCTTTTACTATAAATTAGTAATGAGCAGAGATCTACTTCTAATTAAACCACATTATCCTACTTATTTGTGTTTAAATATTAACTCCACCCCTCAATTATTGACATGGTTACGTTCCAAAGACCAGGTTGTTATGCAAAAATCAACACTAGGCGAAAATGGACAATGACCACATCAGATCACAAAATGGAGCATGACTACATCATTACCTCACTGCCAAATCACATCATTACCTCACTGCCAAATTACATCATTATATAACTGCCAAACTACTGAGAATCATGGCTTAGCCAAGTTGACATATAACCTTAGTCATCACAGCCAGCGTTACTCTTGCGTCACACTTCAGCATTCATTACTGGCAGATATACGTTGTTAATACACAAAATAGCTGGATAGTAGATTTTTTACTATTGTCATAAATGGGAAATGTTGGATAACAAGACAGTCTTTAAGTGAGGAGTAGCTGTATTTGATTTTATTTAAATTAATGTTGTATTCAAATTAATTAACAAACAACCAAACAAGAAATTGCCATTTTATTCTATTAGCTCCGTGCATATCAGTCCCTCCACACTCTGTCCTTAACAGCAACAACTGCACTATGATTCGCCTCTTCCAGGGCAATGTCAAAACATGGACTTAATCCAATTTATAATAAGCTATACAGATGGGTTTATTTCATGAATACACTCTGCTGCACAGATGGAAGTTCCTGAATTCCTGACAAGGTGTTAAAACTGTTATTGATATTACAAAGGAATTAAAAATCAGCATAGGAAATTATAATTAGTAGGGGCTTGGTCTCTGAAGAGTTTATTAGCTCAGCACTTATATTTTATTCTTGGCACCAAAAGAAAACATTTGTGGAAAGAAAATAAAAATGTATACATTAGGCTTATGAGATCTGTTAAGGGTGTTGGAAAAATTCAGGAACAGTTAATGGTGATGGTTAAACAACATGATGAACATGACTAATGTCACTGAACGGTCCATGTGAAGATTGTAGAAATGACATATGCTCTGTTCCCTATATATTTATGATAATAAAACAATAAAAATAAATCAAAGTATACATTAGGCTTATGAGATGTCAGGTCTTATGTGAAAATATTTTTTGGCTGTGTTGAGGATTCAGTGATCTAAGTAACATAATGAACTGGTGGAACATATGAATTTATGTGTTTTAAAAAGTGTTTCAGGGGTTTGTATTTTTAAAATTTCATCTTATCTAAAATATAATTACTAAAGCAATGTTTCAATCATAAAACTGGCACATAAGTTATGAAGTCATTTCAGGTACATATTAAGCTATTTTAATAAAAATGCATCACATTAAAATCAGTTTAGGATGAAATGGCTGCATCAAGGGCTCAAAAAATCAACAATATCTAGTCACTATCTGAAATTTTTCCCAAACACCTGTGCCTTCTTTATGAGTTTATTTTCTTTATTGAAAAGCAGAACTATTAGAGAGAGAAGAGGTTTCCATTCTCTGTTTAAATAAATCTCAATATGCTAAAATCTTGGACTTAGGATTTGGTATTTCATTTATTCCCTCAAATTTCCTTAACATGAGCTAATTACATCTTGCCTTGGTAATCCTTCTAAGTCCTTCCCTTCTTCCTACCCACTCTTTCAACTGCCAATGTTGTCAAGAGTTTTCATTCATTCTATTTAGGAAATAGGAAGAATTTTAAAGACACAGGTACACTTAGCATAAACAGTGTCCCAGTCTAATAAATGAACAAAACAAGTACGGTAGAGCTTAGGAGAGATGGTTGTCAGTGGGTTGGTTTTTTTTTTTGTTTTGTTTTGTTTTTAATGGAACTATAACCTAATGACACTATAGCACATGACACAACCTTGCTTGTAGAAAGTGAATAGGACTTAAAGCTCTTACTGATGAAGATCAAAGACTACTGCCTTCAGTATGGATTGCACCTCAACATAACGAAAACAAAAGTCCTCACAACTGGACCAATAAGCAACATCACAATAAACGGTGAAAAGAATAAAGTTGTCAAGGATTTCATTTTCCTTGGATCCATAATCAACACCCATGGAAGCAGCAGTTGAGAAATCAAATGATGTATTGCATTGGGCAAATCTGCTGCAAAAGACCTCTTTAAAACATTCAAAAGCAAAGATGTCATTTTCAGGACTAATGTGTGCCTAACCCAAGTCATGGTATTTTCAATCACCTCATATGCATGTGAAAGCTGGACAATGAATAAGAAAGACCAAAGAAGAATTGACGCCTTTGAATTACGGTGTTGGCAAAGAATATTGAATATACCACGGACTGCCAGAAGAACAAACAAATGTCTTGGAAGAAGTACAGCCAGAATGCTCCTTAGAAGCAAGGATGGCGAAACTTCGTCTCACATACTTTGGACATGCTATCAGAAGTGACTAGTCGCTGGAGAAGGACATCATGCTGGTAAACTAGAGGGTCAGCAAAAAAGAGGAAGACTCTCAATGAGATGGATTGACACAGTGGCTGCAACAGTGGGCTCAAGCATAACAATGAGAGATGACGTAGGACCAAGCAGCCTTTCTTCTGCTGTCCATAGTATCGCTATGACAGGACCTAACAACAACAGCCTAATAAAGAGTTCTTGGGTGGAGCAAACAATTAAGTACTCTACTACTAGCTGATGGGTTGGTGGTTCAAATCCATTCAGAAGCACCTGGAGAGACAGGCCTGGCGACCTGCTTTTGAAATGTCATAGCCTTGAAAACCCTATGGAGCAGTTCTACCCTGCTGAGTTGGAATTGACTAGATGGCAATCAACACCAGCAGAACCTAATAGTATCAGTCACTGGCATCTCTAGATTCAGGCTTCTTCCAATTTGGGAGCCACTAGCCACATGTGACTAATGAGCACTTGAAATGTGACTAGTTTAAGTTCAGATGCATTCTAAGTATAAAATACATGTTAGATTTCAAAATGAATCTAAAATATCATATTGATAATTTTTATATGTATTACATGTTGAAATGATATTTTATACATGTTAGGTTAAATAAATATATTATTATGTTTAATTTTTCTCATTTAATTTCACTGTTATTTATATGGCAACTAGAAAATTTAAAATTATGTATATGACTTGCATTTGTGGCTCACATTATATTTCTATTGGACAGCACTGTTCTAGAATGTATTGAAAGAGAATATCTCAAATAGGGGCATGTGTCTTGTAAGAGGTAATTACATATAACTTCAGTCAGATAAATAAGCTTTCTTTTCTGTCAGATGGTAATGGATATTATTAATATTTCTATTGATGACCCACTACAGCTATGGCTCATTTAATGTAAATTAAACAATTTCATATTTAGGTGTTTTAGTTTTGTTCTTCCCATTGCAAGAATACAAACTCTTTCTAAAACAGCAAGGCTGGACTTGAACTAGAAATAAAGCAGCTCGTTTACCTCTCTGAGGGGTCATTTCATGGTTTTAATCGCTCAGGGTTTTCTACTTTCTCTGAACACTGCTTCTGTCTTGTTTCTTTTGTCATTGTTTTCTTGACTACCTACACTATTTTATTAGGCTTTAGTCTCTCTCAGCTTTGATCATTACACTGTCCCAGAGGGCTACCCCTCAGCCTCATTCTGCATTCAGAATTTTTTGCTTTAGTTTCCAATGTTCTAAGCAGATTCATTCTACTTTTCATAATTCAAATTCCCTAGAGAAGGACTCATAGCTACCCAATGTGTGTCAAAGTAGAACTGCATTCCATGGGATTTTCAAGGCTGTGACATTTCAGGAGCAGGTCTCCAGGCATTTCTTCTGAGGTGGCTCTGGGTGGGTTTGAATCTCCAACTTTTTGGTTACTAGTGGAGAATTTAACCATTTGCACCACTCATGAGGTTGCCAGGAGTCAGAATCGACTCAACAGCAACCGGTTACAGAAGGAATATGATTGGCCTTGCTCATCGTGTAGTATTAGTACTGTAATGCTTAGCTGAGCACATTGCCATCTGGCATAAAAAACCAGACCTGTCAATATTCTTTGCAGCTAGGTATGATCAGGTGTCTAAATTCTGGCCAATGAGACATCAGCAGAAGTGTTGTGTGAAACATCGGGAAGTCTTCTTTAAAAGGGATTGGATTCACCCTTCTTCCTTCCTTTGTGCTTCTGGACCTGGAGTGAGGGAGTGAAGTCCGAGATCTAACAACTTTCTATGACCAGTGGTGAGAATGACATATGCTAAGATGTTGTAGCAGAAACCTGGACTGTCCGTCTCCAAGCTTAATTTATATTTAGAGAACTAAATCTTAATATGTTGTAAACAACAGGAATTTTGTGTTTTTCTATTATATTCAGCTGAATATAATCCTAACGATGGGGTATCAAGAAGGTTAAATTAGTGTTCTTACTTTAACTCATGCAAGCTTTTCTCCTTAAGACTTGTAAATACAAAACTCTATATACCTGTTTCCACAGATGTTATATTAAACAAACAAACAACATGGCATCCCTTTTACCATAATGTACTTTATCAATACAAAACAATTTACACTGCAAATAGCATTTTTATAGAATTAGGTCAGTTAAGCAATATTACTGAAGTCAAAATATCTTATTAGTATGTCCAAGGGGAAAAAAAATCATGCTTATTTGCCATGCTCATAATTTCATGAACTATAAGTAACATCTGTCTTAATAATTTTCTAAACTTCATAGGGATTTGCCTCATACTGTCTTTCCCTTCTCTCTTTCTTGAAACTACCCTTTAGTGTTTGCATTATTATTAACAATTATAATTCTAATGCAGAGATAAAACAATGATAATTGCTGCAATATGTTCTTTAAAAAATGGGATGATACTAAGCACATTTTTACACCTGGTTTATTCATTTAACATAATATGAAGATCATTAGACATGACATTAAATATTCTCTAAAAGAGGGTAAAGAATATTCCATCTAGAGTAAAATTATGATTTATATATCCATTGACCTATCATTGCATATCGTAACTTTGTCTAATGTTTTGCTATACTACACCATAATTGTATTAAAGCCAATAAATAAATTCATGTCTACATTACCGATGACACCTTTAGAAAATTTGTGAGTGAAATTGTGAGTCAGAAGACATGAGTATTTTTTAATTCTAGCTATGAATATTTTCAAATGGATCTCTTGGAAGAGTGTATCATTTTATAGACTCCTTCCCCAAACCTTTGCCAAAATAGATTACTTATTTTTTCTGTGTGTGAATTTTACTGACAATAATTTTGTTTTAATTTACATTTATTTGATTGGTAAGATTCTCTGTTTTTAATAAAGAAGCATTTTCCTTGGAGAACATATATCTCTCTAGGCAAGGAAAGCATCATTGGTTTCTAGATTGCTTCAGAAAATTCCATTCTATTGATAAGTGACAGGACATTAGAAACATTAAGATGAGATTGCTGCATGTCTGTCATTCTCATCTGCCTTTTATTACATAATTCAGTAGAAAACTGCTGACAAAATATGAGTGTTAATTCACTGACTATTTCATCATCTTTCTCAGCTGAGGAGCATCATTTCATAGGCAAGGTCTGGGTCATCCTGCATTTCGTCTTTTGCTCACTGATTATTGTTGAGGTTTTATGGTTTCTACTGAATACAATTTTACTGCTTGAGATTATCATTTATCCAGCTCATAGAGGCTAAGAGACAGCAATAGTCTAGTTTAGAGTTTTGGAAATACTGGTGATATCAAGGTATTGCTGTTATAATATTATTGACTATAGAGCATGAGTCGGAATCGACTTGACGGCAAGGGGTATAGAGCACTATATGTAATATTATTGACTATAGAGCACTGTCCAGGTATGAAACTGTTACTTTATGTTAAATCATGACATTTAATTTCTTAGTCCCTTGTGAAGCAAAAAATTAATCTACATTAGTATTGTTCTGAGTGTGTAATTATCCCCTTCATGCTTACTAGTAAATAAACCTACCATTCACATTTTCTGCACTTCCTCGGCCATGGCACTGATATATACCATGTGTGTGATGTCCTGCATAGAACATGGTATCCATAAGGCCGCTCTAAATCAAACTGATAACAATTTTATGTGCACCAAGTGCTATGTTTATTTAGTATTTCATGTGTATTTTTGGAAAGTTGAGTAAGATAGTTATGGCTCAAGTGTAACCAGGAAGTGTGATGCACTTCTTGGGCCATGATACCAGTATGTACTGAATTTGCGATATACTTCATGGAACATGGTACTGATATGGCTCACTTGCAACTGGCACCCCATTTTTTCAAATAATATAAAACTACCAGTAAACCATGATTCAGCATCTATTCCACTAGTGAAAAAACATGGAATCAACAAAAACTTCAAAAAAAACCACAAAAAAAATCCAACCATGAAAGGGTTCTTCCCTGGCCACACAGCTAATTGGACTAAACGGTAAATTGGTTGACTGGCCAATATGCATTTTTCCCTTGTCTTCTGATGATAGAACACAGGTATTACTAGAGGTATCCACCTCTGCTACATACAAGCATAACATCAGGAGAAGCTGAGCATAGTATGTGAATTAGTTTCAGCCATGTGGTATTGCCCTCGTGACTGTTACCGATCTCGGATTAGAATTCATACTCTAACTGGCCAAAGGAGAAGTCCTATGTAGCGTACTTGGAAAAGAAGTTTGTTCTTAAGGATTTATGTATGTTAAGAAAATGATCCAAACCTTCACTTACATCCATTTGTAACCATAAGGAGAACCTGTCTTACATAGATGCTAAAGATGGATGGCAGAATATAGAGAAAGAAAGTGCTGGAGTTCTCAGTGACATTTTTGAGCCATTAATCTGATTGCATTGAGAATTCTAATTCAGTGTAGTACACATTTTCTTACTTTAAAACAAGTCAAGTTGAATCAAGATTTCTGTTACTTGCAGCCTAATATTTTCTATCTGGTATAGTTGATCTACTAGAATCTTCAAGAGGGTGGAGTTGTGTTTCATTTGGGGAAATATATGATTCAAAGGTAGCAAACAGCTTATTGGATTAAATTGGAACTCCTGTACATTAAGACAGGTGGTAAACAGACACTAAGTTGTTGGTATGTGAGAAAATTTAACATGATTAAGTTTTAAAAGAGAAAATAAAAGACAAAAAATGATCCTGGAATGCATATTAAAAAAGAAAAAAAAAAGAACATAACCAATGATGAATTACAAGGGATGTCCAAGCAATGTATTTAAAAAAGTAAACAACACAGATGAGAGCAGTAGATAATCAAAGCAAATCAAAATAATAATATTTATACCACTTCCTAGCTAAGCTTCCCCAAAGAACAAAGATTTAGTCAAAAACCAGTCCAAACTGAAACATTTCAGGGTAAGGAGAATAAACTATGGATTTCTAACTGTGACATTCTGCTGCAGAAATAAATCAAATTTATTCACCTTAGTTTTTGCTTTTTGAGTTTTTTGTGCTTTTTAAAATTTTTATAGTCTCTCAGCTCTCAACCACAGGGCCCTCAGACACATGCAGGACTGTTTGGTGAAACTGTTTCTTTAGTTGGTACCCCTGAGACAGGCTGGGGCAGCATGCACAAAGTAAAGAACACAGAGCATCTTATATATGATATTGCATTATTAATATTTTTTCCCAAGTGCAGACTTTTAAAAGGTAAATGTTAAGATAATACTAACTCTGTATTTGCTGCTTTATTTTAGTTATTATTAAATGATGATTTTGAACTGTAACCCTGTGCTTCCCAAATCTAGCTGGTCTTCAGAACCACCTGGCTAGATTTTTTTGCCCCCTCAACTCGTTAAGGATCCTGTTCTGTAACCCTTTAGGAGCCCTGATAATGCAGCTGATAAGTGCTCAGCTGCTAACCGAAAGGTCAGCGGTTCGAACCCACCTGCTGCTCCATGGGAGAAAAAGATTACTGCCTTTGTAACCCTATGGGGCAGTTCTACTCTGTCCTATACAGTCATTAGGAGTCAGAATCAACTCGACAGCAACAGGCTATAACCGCTGTGATATGCAATATATGCCTTCTGTATTACCTAGGACACCATAATAAAGTTTTTAAAAAGAAAGTATGTCTGGGAAATCAATCCACATTTCTAAAAGGGGAATTATTATAAAGATGAAGATACAGAACTTGGAAATACACACTCTGTTTTTTTTTGCTGAGCTTTAAATCAGTTAGGGAGGCAACATGGGTACAAGCCATCCAGACTTTAAATCCTCGTTGAGCCATATAACTCTCTGGCAACACTGAATAATATACTATTTCGCTGACTATCCCTTTCTTTACCTGTAGCATGGGAATATCATACATGTCATGGGGATATGACTATTACATTGAACAGCATATGTAAAGGCATTTAGAATGAAGCCTAGCCAAACAAGCACTTCCCTGTTGTTCTAATTCTAGGCTTTCAGACTGCTTGCTGGCTCACTCGCTCTCAAATTCAGGTTGAAATTTCAGTCTATCATCTCCCAGGATACAAAGAGAAACAGTGTTCATCTTGGGCTCTAAGTCAATATCTTCCAGGGTCAAGGGAAAAATCAAAACAAAATAGAACAAAAACTCCCAGCAAACTAAACTCATCCTACCGCTATCCTCACAGTCATGGTATTTATGAAATCCACAGTTAAGCTTTATTGTTTCACACACCAATTCCCTATTTATTCTTCTCTCCTTCCTGGAAACACAGTTTCTTGGAGATGTCTGTCTTCCACTGGATTAGCACTTCCTGAATTCCCCTGGTTCTCTACAAACCCTAGGACTTTTACAGTCTTTCTGCTCTTCATCCTCTCCTTGCCTTCATCATGGATACTCAGCAGTCCCAAACATCCAAGCAACAGTTACAACGACAAATATCCCCCATTTATGGCCTTCTATGTGCCAGGGTCTGGACCAAGGCCTTTACTGATGCCATCCATCTAATCCTCACAAAATTTCTGTGGATTGTGGGTAATTTAGACCTAGCAACACTGAGGAACATGCTCAGTTTCAGCTGGGTGACAGTTGGCAAAGTCAGGATGGGTGCACAAAGGTATTTGACTTCATAGCCCGGACTCTATACCAGCACTCTTCCACCTCAAAGCCATCTCCTTGGTGGCTTGTGGTTCCTATTAGCAGATCATTAATATTGTAAGAATTTCTATTTCTACCAGTACCTGCTGTCCTGGGGCATATTAAAATTATTTATTTTTTGGAAACTATGCAAACTTAAAATTTCACCTCTAGCTTATCAACAGAGTCTACACAGTAGACTTAGTATGCCACTAACCAATCCACAGTGATATTCTGAGTTACAAAGTTTTTCTGCTTAGAATGTAGCCTTTACTTCTAGAACAACTGAAACTACTCTCAGTTTCCAAAATGGATGGTATATATTCTTCTGTCTATATTCTCTGTGAATGAAGCCAAAAATTATGATCGCAACTTCCTCCCATCACTCTTTATCCCTTGTCTGCTTCATTGGTCGCATTAAGAGTAAACATTTTTTTATTTACTATGCAATGTACTTGCATATTTTGTTTATTATCTGGCCTCCATCACTAAAATGCATGAGGACAGACTTTTTGTCCATGTTATTTGCTGCAATATCCTCAGCATCTAGAAAAATGCCTGGCACATAGCAGGTATTTAACAAATATTTGTTAATTTCATGAATTAAAAAAAGTGAACAATTGACAGACTAGTCTATTCAGTAAAAAATTCTATCAATTTACTAGGCAATGCTAAACTTTCTTTTTTTTTAAGTGGTTGATCCAATTTCTGTTTTTACTACTGATAAGAATTTCAATAAAACTATGTGCAGGTTACTCCGCTTTGTCAGATATATATATATATTTTTTTATCTTTGTCACACTAATAGGTGTGAGATGATATCTCATAGTAGTTTTAATTGGCATTTCCCTGGTAATTAACAAGATGAAACAATATTTCATGAGATTTTATGCTTTCTATTCTGTAAATCTATTTTGTCAATTTTTTCAATGGATTATTGGTCTTCTTCTTATTGACTCATAGGTATTCCGATATACTTAGGAAAGTAATCCTTCATGGTTAAATAAGCGGCAAATATCCTTTCCCAATTTATGCTCCGACTTTTCATTCATTTTATGGTGACTTCTTATAAAGAGAGGTATTTAATTAACTGTGTTAAAATTATTAATCTTGTATGGTTTCTTGTTTTTGTCTGTTTTTTAAGATTCCTATTCAGTGGAAACATAGTTCTATATTGTCTTCTAAAGTTTACTAGTTGTGTCTTACATATTTGGTCTTTAATTCATCTAGAATTGATTATTGTGTATGGTGTGAGGCACGAGCCTATTTAATTTTTTTTTCAAATTGATAACCAACCATTCAATTGGGAAAATTGTCTTTTTTCCCAATGATATGCAATGCCACTTCTCTCATATGTCAAGTATTTCTTTTTTTTTTTTCAAGTGTCCATTCCCATATATAATTTCAAATAATATTCCTCCATATGGCCAAAAGCTCTTAGCCATGTTTTTAATCTGTGAAACTTTAAAGATGAACTCTCATATCACTCAGGAGACTAATCACCTAAACTGGTTTTAAATTGTATTTTATCTTAGTCTGTCAATGGAGGCTCTCTGTGAGAGTTAAATTTCAATAAATAATCAATCAAACATAATGTAGGAATGTTAAAACTCAAATGCAAGACAATTGCTAAACAGACAACTTAGCATTACTATGCAAATTCCCCAGCTCCAAGCTTGTAGCAGTGCAGAAGCTATTGTGTGAGGTTAGCTATCATCATTCACCAAGCACTGGATTTATTGCAAGAGTAGGTGGAGTGATTTCACTTTCTATTGTAGCTCTGCTAATCTGTAATAATGCCAGGGAGATCCTTTGCACATAAACACAAAAAGAAATTAATACATTTTAAATAACGACAGCAAAATCAATGTTGATGACTCATAAAACATAGTGGATTTAATATTTGACAATTATTTTATGTTTTTAATTTGTGATGAAATAGTAACATATTATAACGAGGGTAGCATTTAATAAAATAATTAAGAACATTTAAAAATAGAATTCATTACTATGCTGAGTTGATAAACCTTTCAGTGAAATAATTTTAGTCTATTGGTATTATTAGAATGACTAAATCTGCAGTACTCTGAACATCTCAAGATTCATACACACACATAATAACATTTGTTGTAATAGTTTTCTAAGCACTTATAAACCATGTTCTCTAACTCCTGCCCTATGTGGACTTCTCTACAATATAATAGTCTATCAATTATCACCCAGATATTGACCTATGCCAAAAAAAAAAAATCTTTGTTCTACTGACCGAAAGTCAATAGATATTTATTTCAAGACACTTAAAGACCTGGCTTTTGAATTTTACAGTAGAAATCAATAATTTACTATTTAGAATGCTCACTTTGCTTTAGCAGAGTGTTTTACAGATTGTGTTTCACAAAACTCCAAGGCTCTATTAAGGTATAGTCAAGTGGTTTATTTAATGCAGTCATTGAAAATATCTGTCTTGTTACTCAATCTATCACCTTTAGGATTTATTCCACGGTCACATGAAGAAATCTACAAGAGCAGAAACTTTCTTTTTTATTATGTACAACTGAATAAGTCATTTCACGGAAACCTCCACTCAAAATGATGTTGACATAAACTTTTACTGAATATGTAACACATGCATACATTTTAATTTAATGAAGTTAGGAAAAAACAAAACAAAACGAGTCATATACATATGACTGGAGCCCTGGTGGTGCAATGGTTAAGAGCTGCTGTGAGCCACAGCTACTCACCAAAAGATGGCAGTTCGAATCTACCAACCGCTCCTTGGAAACCCTATGGGGCAGTTCTACTGTGCCCTATAGTGTCACTATGAGTTGCAATCGACTCGACGGCAATGGGTATACTTGTGACTCTTTTTAAAACTCAAGCATGTGATAATTTGTTGTATTACTATAGGTTACCTTTGAAAACTTTCGATCACTAAATTGGTTCCATACATTTGTGTGTGTATGTGTATATTTTATATATATATACATATAAATATATATAGTTACATATATATGTCTATATACATATACAGATGTCATGTTTGCATTTAAGGTTAGGATAGTAAAGTGGGTCAAATACAAAATTAGAGCACTCTGAGTAATTTCATACAGTGTGTTTGTATTTAAAAGTTTAAGTAGAATCACTCTGACATATCAGAAACAATTGAACAGTGAATCAAAGAATGAAGAATATGTTGCCTTAGTAAATTAGACTCCATTATGGTATGATCCTTTTAAAATAAAACAGCCAAAGACCCAAACAGAAAAGGATTAAAATTGGCTTTTGATATCAATTTAACAATTCATAATAACCTATTGCCCTCCTGTCGGTTCCGACTCATAGTGACTCTATAGGACAGAGTAGAGCTGCCCCCTAGGGTATCCAAGGAGCAGCTGGCAGATTTGAACTGCCAAAGTTTTGGTTAGCAGCCAAACTCTTAATCACTAGGCCATAGGGCTCCACAATTCACGATTAGAAAAAAAAAAAAAAAAAAATTCCGTCTAGTCGATTCCAACTCACAGCGACCGTACAGAGTAGAACACACTCAGAGGGTTTCCAGGGAGTGGCTGGTAGATTCAAACTGCAGACCTTTTGATCAGCAGCCAAGTTCTTAACCACTATGCCACTAGGGCTCCACAATTCACAATAGTGCACATGTGATGTGCAAAGGATAAGCAGTATGGAATCTTACAATGTGCCGTTCATCTGACAGTCATAATTTCTGGAACCTGGGCCTAGATTTAATCCACAAACACCTGACATGCACAAAGCACTCATCAACAGAGACTTGGATGCTATTAAGATCTACTGTTAATCTTGAGTTTATGCATGTCCCAAGCATCTGTGGTATGCAGTTAGCTATCCTCTTCAATCAGATACTGGATTCTTTTGAAGAGTAAAAGAGAGATTCATTTTGCTATGTGTAGATGAAAAGAAAAATTTTTTTTAAAAGATAGAGTTTAGAATAAGATACCTATAAAAGACTTCAGTGTTGCTTCAGTATAATTTTCTGATTTTACAGGTGAGAAGGAGGGCCCACAGTGTAATTAACTCTAAATCTAGTACTATTTTAGCTCTAGTGGTACCACTAACTAATATTAGCACTGCACTGAAATATATCTAAACAACCCTCATGTTGTCTTTTAACATTGGTAATGTCTTTATTTATTCATTACTAGTGCCAGAGCATTTGACTGGAATATTATGACATGGTTTATTGTTCCATCACATTTATCTCTCTCAGTAGAAAGATATATGACCATATCATTTAAAATCTAAGGGAAGACAAATAGAGAGTATGAGGAGTTGACTAAAACCTAATTTCATCTAGCAAGAGTTGCACTGAAAACTTTAACATCTGTTGCACTTGATTATTGAAGCTTTATTTTTACTGGCTTTCAAAAAAATGGTGCTACATTCAAGCAAGTAGATTAAATGTTATTAACTTTAATACCTTTTTAAAAAAGTAATCTATTGAAGTGATAATGGAATTTAAAGTAAGTACACTCATTAAATTGTTTTTTACACTATTGTGGTTTCCCTGTTGGCCATATGAATCTCTAAACCTGCCATTGCTAATTACAGTTATAATAAACGGTATTTGTATATGTGATCAACTTCACACTACACTTAAAGCAGACATAAAGATAACTGAAGAACTCAACTGTCATGTATAATTCTATCACAGAAAATACTTGTTTACTATTTTATTTGTCTTACAGATAAACAATGGAGGCTTTTCACAGAAACTGCAAGATCACTTGCTACTTTACTGCTCAATGACAGGTATTAGGACTAACTAAGAAAGAAAGAAGAAAGAAGGAAGGAAAGAAGAAAAGAAGGAAGGGAAGGAGAGAAGAAACATTGATGGAAAGGATCCAAGAGCCATCTTTTTGTATTAATATGCCACAATTTAGATTTTCAGTTACTTAGGTTTGAAGAATTGGTTCCATTGTTACACGTGGCTAGAGGCATAGTTTCGATACTTCTTTTTGTATCAAGACACCTGTCTTTTTACTTCAGTGCCAGAAGGGTTTAGCATCTTGTCACTGAAGCAACACAGCCTGCACATTTATAGGTGTCACTCAATCTACCATCTGTTCTTTAGGATTACAGCCACCATTATCACCCAACCTGCACCTGAGGCTGTAACAATCTCCATGGATTAACGTTCAGATCTACCAGGAAGAATGGCTAGCAGTAATGTTGCCATTCAACTTTATTTGACCTTTACTCTCCTGCTGTCGATACTGTATTGCAGACTGTTGACTCTTTTTCATCTGGGTGTACATTACAGTGTAAAGTTCTTGATGAAACAAATGAAAAATATAAAAGGCTTTGTGTTGGTTATTAGAATTTTTGATCCTTATTTATGCCTCCAATTCACCAGAACACCAAAGACTGAATCTGTATTATTTTTAACAAATAAATTTTAAGTGCATGGATCCTAATTAGATTTCATTTCTAGGGTGGTTATGTAGTTTCTCTCTCTTCTCTCTCACTCTCTCACACACACAGATTAAAATTAAAAAATAAAGGAGGATATTACGTTAAAAGCTAGCCCATATAGGCTAATCAAATTCATTTAATATAATGTCAATTATTTTTCTTTTGTATTCTAATACTGTGTAAATATATATTGCAGATTGATTAACAAATACTTATCGATAACAACTTTACAAAAGGTTAACACTAAACAAATAATTTAGAAATACCATTAGTCAAATAAATCTAGTCTACATATGATGGGAAGAAAATACACAATGTGATATATTTCCATGCATTCACTAAATTACTCTTTCTTCATTGTTGATATGAGGTGTGTCCTGATGAGGAGCTATGCTGTCTTTTGCTGTTTTATTTTTGTTGCTTTCATTATTTCTATAAAAGCATTCTTCTACAATCAAATTATAGAGAAAAAGAAGTGGGCTGTATTTACTCATCACCAATTAAGTGAATAACAATGTTTTGCAAAGATGCTAAAACAGGATAATGCTGTCAATTTAAAGCAGCTCATTATAAGAAAGAAGTGTTTGCTCTCATTTTGTTCTACAACTGAACTTTTACTGTGGCGATAAGACATCACTCTTTTGTTACTACCAACAGCGAATTCTGCTGTATCCTTTTGCACTGATTTGTTTGTGTGCTTGCTTGCTCATTGCTTTTGGAGGGATTCAGCTCCTCTCTTCTCTGGGAAGCAGTGACTGTTGCCCAGTAATGTTGTAGAATGGCTGTCTGTGCACTCCCTCCTCTTTTTCATAGGCAATATTACCAGGTGATTCATTCAATAACAACAAAAAATAGTTTAGGCTTTCACATCAATATAATATTTCTATTGGGAACATTTTCTCCCAGTCCTCACTGGCCATTGGTTTAGGAGGCATTTCTGGCTTTCAATTGCAGTTGGCTAGCAGATATATGTCATGCTGGCTCCTGATGCATTTTGAATATGTGTGAAGGAAGCTGATTTCCTCAGCCAACTCCACTTGTATATAGCATTATAGCATTTTAGCAATGCGTGCAGAGGCTGAGAAGAATAATGTTGAATAATTAGAATAAGAAGAATAATTAGAATAATGTTGCAGCTCCAGGTCTGTAAAACATGTGAGCCTACCATGGAGAAACATGACAATGTGAATGTAATGTTCTCCTTATTGCAATGGTATTGGCTGTGTCCATTAGTCTCCTTTCTTCAATTAGTGACAGTCGTTTATGAAGTACCACATACACTACAGAGAGTGACAGCTTCCTCAAACAAGTCTGCTTCTCTGTTTTGAAAAGTAAATGCATCTATTTTCAAGTTCTCAATGATACTGAGAGAAGGAAAACGTAATTCAATGCTCACCGTATGAAGAGTGCATAAATAATGAACTGAAGAAACACAATAAAATTTTATTATCGTTCAAGATATAATTTTGCTCTAGGGAATTAATTCATTCAACAACTATTTATTGAACTTCTACCACATACTGTTTGTAAAATGATGAACAGTATATTTCTTCCCTTCAAGAAGTCCAAAACCTAGAGGCAATAGCCATGTAAACACATAATCTTAAAATATTTGATTATGAATACAAAAAAAAAAAATCCATGAGAGTGCATTCCTGGCTAAAGAGAAGCATAGTCACCACAGTAGGAGGAATAGAAGAATGTCAAAGAAGGCTACACAGTGGGGATAAAATTTGATTTGTGCAGGGGACAATTTTAAAAGGTGGGAGGCAGGAAAGAAAATTCTGTGCAGTGAATATAAGAGGTTCAAAGATATAAAGTCGTGAAATAATACAGCTCATTAGAGGAATTTTTTTAAAAAATTCAGTATAGCCAACTCATAGGTTGAGTTAGGGTAGAAAGCCAGGGAATTAGCAAAGGAATAATAGATGAGGTAGTTCTATGTCATGCCAAATAATTTAGACTCTACCCCATATGTTACAGGGGTCTGTTGATTAGAAGTGACCATTCAAAATAGGGACTGTTTTAATTATTCACCTACTGTATACCATTTGTCTTAAATTAGTTAAAAGACTTATTCCATTTACCCATATTTAGATTTCTCGAGGAAATTGAAAGGGGGGGCAATCTAAAATACAAGATAGTAATGGTGTCTGTTTATTTAAAAATAACTTCTTACTCCATAATCCAAATGCATGTTTACGTACAAACCAAAATGAATTTCAGAATAGAATTTAACAGTTTCCCACACTGGTATGGCTTTTGGACTTGTTAAAGTTTATCTTTCACTGCTCCAAGGTTATTAGAGAATAAAGTTCCTGCAAAATATAAAGTACTAACCCTGTAGTAATAAACTTTCTACATAAGCCACCTAAGTAAATCTTAATTACCAGCACAGTTATGCAATGATAAATGAAGACAAATCACCAAGTCAGTACGTATGCTATGGTAAATAAAACACATATGATATTTTTAGAAAATAACATTGAACTTCTGTCATATAAAGACACAAGTTTTGTTTGTACATAATCTCCCACATAAAGATTATTCTATTTAAAGAGCATGTACATTTAAACAAATGCATGAGTTGGATTTTTTTTTTTTTTTTTTTAATAAAGGACAACATTGCATATAGACAAGAAGCAAAGATTGTGACTTTCTTCATGGTCTTCAATCTCCTTTCACAGTTTAGCTGACACTTCTCTCTAGCTTCTTCTGCCAATTGTATATGGTCACAACATGGTATTCTCATCCCATACACACAAAAGGTTATTAAATCAGATAATTGCTGAATTCTTTACTAACTCAAATACAATCCTAAGGAATGTATGACAGTCCATGAAGAATTGTCTGTTCTAAATAGGCTTTACTAATCTTTGACTAATTATTGAACATTAAATGTCCTGAAGGACTGGATTTAAAAATTTTAAATATCATCTTTTCATGGCTGGTCATCCTCTAGAACCAAATCCTCCTTAAGGAGAATCCCTCATTCCATCTTCTCTTTCCCCATATCTTCCTTAAGCATTTAGGTAAGCATCATCTATAAACATTTCTGTTAGCAGGCATAAGTTTACACGGACACTGAATCCAGACGAAAGACTAATGTCCCAGAAAAAAAAGTCCAGGCTTTCCCTCAAAATTAGAAAGGGGAAGGGAAGAGTGACTCCCCCTTCATTTGTGTAAAGGAGGAAAAACTTGAAATGAGCTCTTTGCAATAGAGGCAGTTATCCTGAAGAAGAGTTTTGGCAAATAGAAATCTATGCTCAACACAAACTCCAGGTATCAGGGCGACTTCATTTGTTCCAGTACATCACCTTCCCAATATCAAGCACTTTAATCTTTGATGCCTATTTTCTTCCCTAACAAGACACTTTACATCCGAAATGACTGGTGTAGCACAAAGGCAAAGAAATTGGCTGTTATTTGCATTATCGGACAATGTAATCTTTACTACTGTTCCTCTTTGTTTTAGAAGGACATTTTACCGTGCTTTCTTTTACACATTTCTAAGCCACTTTTTATTACTTTCAACTCCTTTTTTATCTTGAAACTTTGCGATTTATGTTTACATAGTGCTCTTTTTTAAGTTGGAGAGCATAGAAGATAGTGTCTACAGCCAAATGGACAAGAAAGTAAGCACTGTGACTGTATAAAGAGGGTGGCCCAGCTTCTTAAAAGGAGTCTGTTATCATACACCAAGGACAGATGGTCGGCAAACTGAAGACTATGCACCACTGTGGCCATTTAAAAAATCTTGCTGCATAGTAGGATTTTTACTATTAACTTATTATCACCTTGAGGAGTCATCTATGAACGTTTGACCTGTTTTACTAACAAGGTGTGCATTATAGAATAACCTCAATTTTCTCTAATAGACAATAATACTAAGTAGTTCCCTGTTAAGAAATGGATGGATCAGTATTTATTATGCTTATGATTTATTCCCACAGAATAAAGAATGCCTATGTATTGTCTGCTTCTATTTACCTTTACATGCAACTTGTATTGTTTTTCACTTAAATCAAAACACTGTCACTAGAGGCGGAGAGTGGGCAAGATGGAGACCTGAGCAGACTTGACCACAGATCCAGATCACTGATGGAAAGGACTCCCCCTGATGACACAGGCCCCATACATGTGCCTTTTGGGTACATTGTGGCCAGTGAGAAATGGCGTGGGTCGCAGCTAGCACAGGGGTTGCAAGGGAAAGCTCATTTTTGAGGTTCGCCTGACACCGGTAGCTTTTTACTTGTCTAACCGATCCTGTATTCTTTATGTCACTGAAGCTGATTTGGTGGCAGGAAATGGCTACAGAAAGAGGCTTGTTTGGGTTAGAAATTCCAGTTACCTTCAAGGGATTGTACTAGTTGAAAAGACACAGATAAGTGAACAATACTTCCAAGCTGTGCAGAAGTTTACTGTGCTGGACTTTGGGATGGTGTTGCTTCCAGGGGCCAGCCAAATGGAAGCCTCCTGCCTCATTATCCAGTTAGTTCAGGTCCAAGAACAAACCAAAGAGCCCAATAAGATGCCTTTTGTCAGGAAGAAATGTGCTTTGCTCTCTGAGCCATCCCTCCTTCAAACCGTGCAGCAGATCCCAGGAGTTGGAAAAGTTAAAGCTCCCCTTCTGCTTCAGAAATTCCCAAGTATCCAACAACTGAGTAACGCATCTGTCGAAGAACTGGAGCAAGTCATTGGACAAGCAGTAGCCCCGCAAATTCACATGTTTTTCACACAGTCCAGGTGACAGCTTGCCTTATGGCATCTACAACATTTTCTCCTTCAGACCGGAAACTATACACTTTTGTATTTAAAAGCCAAGAAAAAGTATTTCCTTTCACGCTGAAAAATGAGGTGTGGTCTAAATGGGGCCTCACTCTCTGTGTTCAGGCCTTTAAGTTAGTGGGCACCAGATGGCACTGCCCTCATTCTTCTAGGATGAAAAGGGCCTTTCGGGATCTTCCTAACAGTCAGTTAAATTTAGGGACTCTCATACTCAGCAGAAAACCAGCTTGGGCAGATTTTAATATGTGACCTTAACCTACGTCTGTCATGGAAAGGTCTTCTAAAGCTTCAGATGGTAGATATGAACATCTAAAGAAAACAAATCTACAATTAAGCACTGTGTATCGTAAGCCCCTAGATCCCGATGTCAGTGCGGATGTTGTTCAGGTCTGGTCTAAATATACCTGTTGTTTGAGGCTCCCAGTGTAAATAAACAATTATAATGCCAAAAAAAAAAAAAACTCTGCCACTAATTTATGGTAAGGAACAATTGGTGATTTTAAATTCTCTCTCCTCAGAATCCCCATTCCCAAATCTTGTCTTTTGTTAAATGCCAACTCACAATACCAGGAACCAGGTCAAAAAACTGAAGCATTTTATGAGTCTGCTTAAAATTTAGACTTTAAGCAACCTGAGTGATTTATACCCAAGTATCTAAAAACTATACCAACAAGAAAAAAGTAGGAAAGTACCAAAAGCATGATGTACCTAAAATCCTAAAAGTCACTTTATCGCATTATACGTGATATGACCAAATATTTATTCTTTTGTTATTCGTACCTAAGAATTTATGTACATTCACTACAATTTGTATGTGTGTGTTAATAAAAAGTGACTTGGGCTTAGTAAAATTCATGTAAATGTTAAAATTAATAAAAACACTACTCAAACCAAATTACCTTCACTATTTAGTGTCTTTAAACATCTAGCCCATCATAAGTTTTCACGGCTCAGTCATGTAAATGTTTCCTGAATCTGATCAAGTCCCACAGCCTCTTCTATACCATCCTGGTTCATGTCACCTGGACTGGAGCAGGAGTCTCCTAACTTACCTCCCTGTTTCCCTTCTAGCTGCCTTACAGGCTGCTTTACAAACAGCATCCAGCATCACCTTTTACAACCCAGAAAAATTAACTTTCTTACTGAAAATTTTCCATTGGTATCCCCATCATATTTAGGATAAAATCCAAACTATAGTCCATGGTAGTCAATGCTTAAAATAGTGTCCAGCTATTCCAATCTGTCTGACCTAATCACTCACTCAACTCCATCCTTCTGTATTTTCTTCCATAATACCAATCTCTTGTTGTCCGGGGTCTATCCCTTCCTGAGCATTTTCCTTTATACTGTATCAAGGATAACCCTTCATTTCATTGAAGTACTTGTTCAACTATTAAAAGAAACACTTTCTAATCACTCAAACTGAAATCTAAACCCACTGTGCTCCCATTCTCTCAATCCCCTTGTGTGGTTGTGTGTTTCTTATCACTACCTGAGAGTATTTTATGTGTTTATTTTTTTGTTTGGTTATCATTTGTCTCCAGCACCTGTATGTAAGCATCAAGACTATAAGGCTTTGTCAGCCTTACTAATCAATGACCAGTGTCTAGACCTGACACATTGTAGGTGCTCAAACATACATGTCAAAAGAATAAATGAATAGTACTTTCCTAATGTACTATTTCTGAGGCCAGAGTTTCCGTCAGTAACATGCATTCCCTGAATATTGATTTTGGTTAAGTATCTTCATACATTTAAAACTAGCTAGAGAGTATTGGTAAAAATCAAACTTTGGTGTTAAATCATAATATAAGCAAACTTGCCCTTTAAAATAATAAGCATATTGAAAAACCTCACTATTCCTAATTTTCTTCACTTAAAATGAAACAATAATCATACTTCTTAAGGTTGTTGTGAAGATTAAATGAGCTAATATGTGTCAAGCGTTTAGAAAAGTGGCTGGCACATTGTAAGCACACAATAGATGTTAGCTCTTATTATTGCTATTATTTAGTTCAGCTGCAAACAATATGCATTTGAAGCATTTCCATTCTTATTGCACAGCAAATGCGTCTTTCTTAACTCACTATGGCATAGTCTGAAAGCTCTAGGGTAGGGAATGTTCTGTCCTGTTCTGTTCGCTAATATATCCCCGCACCTCATATGGTGTTTAGAAAACAATAAACATTCAACAAATGTTAGTTGACTAAATTAATGAGTATGATATTTGAAAATGAGCCTGTTTTTTTCTTTTTTTTTTTCAGTGAAGGTTATTCAATAACATTAGTTTCCTTCGAATAATGAAGGTTACTTGCACTGAAGTGTAGTATGTCTATTACACAGAACTTTGTATAAAATATAAGTAATGACCAGTAGAAAATACTGTGACCGTAATTTCCTTTTTCTTGTGTTCTAGGACAAAAGTCAAGGTCACAGAATCAAATGCTCATGGGGACTGAATAATAAAATTATACATACTGATATTTGCACTGTAACAAATTTCCATCTTAAAGCAAAATGAAGTTTACATATTGCTGCAGGCATTGTGCAAATTAGAACTTCATTGAATATTAATGAATTACTCTTTGTGTCCAATTGTTATGCAAATTAGAAGGGTGTCAGAATTTATCATTTTATGTGGTTGAGGATTAAGGACTAAAATGCTTTTAAAAATCAGGCAGAAATTTCTACGAAGTAATAAACGAATTCACACAAGAAAATATTATATGATTCCTGAATATTTTGGTTATTTAAAAAAAATGTTAATTCAATGCATGTATTCTTTAAGTTACAGAAAGGTGAAAATGTATTGTTAAACAAATAAAGAGGTGTCCTGTTACCAGAGATAGAGGCCATCAAGTAGATCCAACTCTACCCATGTGTTGCAGAGTTCCACTGTGCCCCACAGGGTTTTCAATATTACTAAACAAAGAGGTGTACTGACTGTTTTAGAAAATCTTTTGAACAGCTTTTTTTTTCTTCTTTTCTATAAATGCAAACAGCCTGTTTCTCTACAAATTATATAAAATCAGTATATTAATTTGACCGAATAGTTCATTTAAACAGAGCATTTTACTAAGGAATTAACCACTCTTTAAGCATAAAAATAGTATACAATTATATATATAATGAGTGGTTAATGTTTACAACATGGGGACTAAGTGATATTATTTATACAAGTTTCTTCAAATAAGTATTGGAAGGAATATAATAAAATGGCAATAGTACTTCTGAACAAGTCACTATGCATAGAGATCATAAATAATTTTTTAATAGAGCTATTTATTATTTGTTTTAATCTTCTCTTTTAAAGATTAATTCCAGTTAATAGTAATCCAAGTTTCAAAAATACAGTTCTTAAAACTGATTTCAATATGAAAACATTCCAGAGAAAACTTCTCTAAAGAGTCAGTTCAACATACTACTCCTGCAACATAATACACCCTGAACTATGTCTGACGAACATGAGGCTGGTGATTCTTGTGGGGTGGTTAAAAGAATGAACAATTTAATTAACAAATATAATGCACACTTTTCCTTAAAAAATGGAAAAAAAAAAACGAGTTTATTCACATATTTTACCTCAGGAACATTATGAAACATTACAATATCAGTGATGTAATAGTGATCATTATAATGATATCTTCTATATAGACTACTTCTTAAAAACAACAGACAATTGTATTCATCTGAAAAGCATGGTATGTGATACACATTTCATTGGTTATTTAATTTGTTATAGAGAACGTCAGTTTCTGTAGGTTGTTTTAAAGTTCTACAGTGCTTAACTTTCCTTTCACAAAGGTCACTAAACTTTAAAAATCCTACCTAGTACCTGGGTACATACTGATACATACTGATATTTGTACTGTAACAAATTTCCATCTTAAAGCAATTGCGGTGTTGCTTCAGTGAACAGGTGGGTTTGTGATTTTAAAAATAATTTGTTTCTTCTTCCACTATGGTTGTGTAGCATTTCAAAACAATAGGGACAACCCAAAAATCTTAGCATACAGCTTCATTTCAATATTTTCCAAATTATTTCAAAGTAAGGGGTGATTTGCAAATTAAACAAGGAGAGAATTGGGCTACCAGTGTTCTAACAATACTGACAGATTATTATCGAGAATTTTCTTCTTTCAAATTCAACTAGGTGTTTAGGGACTCAAACGGAGTGGTTTTTTTAACTTAGCAGTCAAGTCATAAAATACTGAAGCCATTACTAAATTTCACGGCATACTTCTAGAGTTCAGTTTATTAAAGTGAAGTATATAGTTTTACAAATGGGATCAACTCTGAGCACACAGTAAAGCCAAGATTGAATTTCATTGCTATGAAACAAATGGGGGTAATTAATTATGATGTCAGCCTTTCTAGAGAGGGCATCCCGTCCCTAGAGGTGCACAGCTAATGTGTGCTGTTTTCAGCCCTCTGCCATAAAACAAGCGTTCTTTTTCTCTCCTCCGCTTCCTATAAACATGCAATTCCTGATACAATAAATGGCCCTATTAAAAAGCTATCAAACGCAGGAAAGGTGCGTGCTACACTACTGAGACAGCTAAGGCAATAATGACTAGGTGAAAAGGTAACAGTTAACAGCTAAATGAAACAAGCACCCTCTTTCAACTCACTCTGTTTTCAAACACTATGATTTCATAATATTCTGGACAGGAAAGCCTCCACAATCCCCACTGCACTTTGAATGTCTACTATTAACCACCCAGTAGAGACCGTCCTCCCTCCACGCTCCCCACTACAGCTCCGGCAGCAACTTACTGAAATCACAAACCCATGTGTTCACTGAAGCAACACCTTTCCTTTGGCCGTTTTCAGTACCAGAGTAGCAGGCTTTATTTCCTTTTATTTTTCCTCTGCCATTACTCTAGAGGATTTCAAATTTCATTACAATAATGACTCATTTCATATGCATATTGAAAACAGGTTTAGAGATGGCTCAGTGCATAAAAGGGTGGGTAATATTACAGATAACTTGACCCCTGAGTGGGAACTGCCAGCTATACTCCTTTGCTTAGAAAACTATTTTAAACAGTATCTGGAAAAATGTGTGACATAACTGTGTTGGCTTGTGGAATAATCCACAAAATATGAAGGTGCTTTCCAACTGACTGAGACAGACAAGCTGTGAAGTGATCTGTGTGGTTTGCCTGGTATAATAACTTGTCTTTGGCTCACTGGATGCCAGGGGCTACTTACACAACCCAGCCTGCAGCTTCACAGAGACTGCTGAGTGGCCACAACATGATTTTGATACAGGTAGCTATTTGCTTGGTTAAAATCACCAAAATTGTGCTGAAAAATCAGCATGTGGGTGCTATCAGTGAAGAACTTTACTATCTAATTTACTTATATGTTTTTAATTCTCCCTACTTGAAGTCCCTTTGCCCCCCTTCCACCACACCCAGCACGATGTCACTATTTACTATGTTGTGTTTTGGACATGGTATAAAAGCTGTAAAACTGACCTCTGGATTAAGAGCTCTTTCAGTGTGTTATGTTACTAATGATTCCCAATATTTAGATTATGAGAATTTATTGCCACTACCCATGTAGAAAGCAAAGACGTTGGACCAGTCATTTGGAATGAACAAATGAGTAGATATGTCTCATGACATTTGGATGATTCCTAAATCACTTAATTTTTAATAATAAATTTTAAATTATTTTACCAAAGTTTTCTGGTAAGGGCAGAGCTGAAGTTTGGAAAGGGAACATGGTACCACAAGCACTGCAAGACAATAGCCAGTTGTCTTTTAACTCTACTTGTATCCTTGTCAAAGTTGCTAGAGAAGCAGTATCAATAAACAAGATACATGGCTCATACCATACACACACACACACACACACACACACACACACACAATTCAAAATGGATTAAAGACCTAAATGTAAATACTACAACCATAAAATTCTTTGAAGAAAATGCTGGTGCAAAGTTGTCAGGCAATGGATTATAATATAATAACAAAAGCACAAACAGCAAAAGGCAAAATAAATAAATGGGACATCATAAAAACTAAAAACTTTTGTTCGTCAAAATACTTCATCAAGGAGTTCCGGCAAAATGGTGCTCTAGGCATAAGCACCACGCTGTCCCTCCACAGCAAAGATCCGAAAAACTAAGCCAAACAGAGAATACAACAATCCTGAAACCCTAAAATATCAAATGAAGAGATAAAGAACTCAGCCAAGCACCAAATGGAGTGAGAAAACTGACAGAGAAAGGAGAGCGAGGAGAGATTCATGCAGAGGCCCCCTACCAGCTAACGCAGTGCAGATCCACCATCTTGGACTCCTATCGGAGACCAGCAAACAGGGGTAGGAGAAAGCAGCCTCATGGAGCATCCAGCGGGAGACAAAATGACCAGTACTTTGCAGTGTGCGCTTTCCCACCCCCTACCCCTCTTTGCCCCAGCTTGGCCTCTGCTGCTTCCAACAGCCACGGTCTCTTAACCGGGAAGTGCCGGCTGCTTGGATTCCACACACCCAAGCAGGCGGCTCTCTGGATGCCATTTGTTGGCTGCTAGTGTTGCTTTTATTTTTCTGCTTCTTTTGATTTCTCACTTGCCTCTCACCACCTCTCCCTCCTTTCACTCGAGTGCCTGACTCCGTGCGCCACCTTTGCTTCTTCCTGAGAGGCTGCAGAGCACCAGCAATTTGTGATATATGCTTTCCCACTCTCTACCCTTCTTCACCCACACTTGGCCTCCTCTGCTTTCCGCAGACACAGTCTCTTGTCCAGAAACACCAGCCCGCACTAGCTGGCTCTCTGAGTGCCATTTGTTGGCTGCTGGTGTTGCTTTTTTTTTTTTTTTCTGCTTCTTTTGATTTCTTGCTTGCCTCTCGCCGCCTCCCTCTCCTTTCGCTCAAGTGCCTGACTCCGTGTGCCATCTTTGCTTCTTC
The DNA here is from genome assembly GCA_030035585.1 of Dugong dugon. Classification (NCBI taxonomy): domain Eukaryota; kingdom Metazoa; phylum Chordata; class Mammalia; order Sirenia; family Dugongidae; genus Dugong; species Dugong dugon. Next base: position 41,601,528 of record CM057477.1, on the reverse strand, counting down.
CTAAGGGGCTGTGGAGCTCCATTCGAGTGTGGAGCTGCTTCCCGGTCTGGGCTACTGTGCTGGTGGTATCCTGGGGCTTTTGCTCATTTGTTCATTTTGAATTGTTTGTCTGTTTTCTTTTCCTTTTCTTGAGTTGGGAGCCCTTTCTGGCCAGGCAGAGCTGAGTGACAAGGAACTCCCCTTCAGCTTCCACAGATGTGCAGAGGGATCCCTGGGAGCATTTCTTTTTTTGTTGGTTTCTTTTTTTTTTTTTTCTGTTTTTTTGGGGGGCCTTTCTTGTTCTTTTTTTTTAAAATTTGTTGTTTTCTTTTCCCTCTTTTTCCCTTTTTGCCTTTCTTCATTGCTCAGTCTCTCTCTATATATATCTTCTTTCTCTTTCTGATCCCTGAATATCAAGCGTTGTACACTTCTAAGCCTTCTAGCCAGGCTGTACTGCAACACCTAAAAGCGACTTCCGCAGACCTCATAGCTGCATCTGTGGAATCCCTGGGAAATTTGCGGTTCTTTAACCTTTTTGATTTTTATTTATTCATTCTTTTCTTCCTCTTCCCCTTTCTGTTTTTCTCCATTTCATAGTCTCTCATCTCTCCACTCCAACGGCAAGCTCCCCTAGAATTCTTTTTTATTTGTTTGTATGTTTTTGGCTCCTCTTCCTCTCTCCTCTCTCCCATATCCATCATAGTGCCACACATAACAATCTCCCTGCTGCATCCTGCCTACCTGCACTGTGCACTTGACATCACACCTCCAAGCAGCACAGGCACTGCTTACTGGAACCTGCCCTGCACTGATTACCGACCCGCCCTGGTGGCTGTAGTAAGTGCCACAAACAACCCATCCCAGTAACTCCTCTTCAGCTAGACCTGCCCTGCTGTACCATATCTGAGTGACTGACCCTGCCAGTTGGAGAAGGAGGTGAAAAGTATTGAGCGCACAGACAAGAAAACAACAAAGAACACACAGTCCACCTGCTCAGACATAGTCATTTTTTTTTTAAAAAGGGATGAAACAAACAAATCTACAATCAATAAATGAGAAAAATAACTACTGAATGCCCGAAAAACAGCAGACAATATCAAAACATTTAAAAAACTGGACAGGATGGTTCCAGTAGGCATCCAAAATAAAACACCAGATGACTCTCCTGTGGAATAAAATGCACTAGAATTACCTGTTAGGGAATTCAAATCTCTAATACTCAGAATTCTCCAAGAACTGAGGCAAAAAACTGACAAACATGAGGAAAAAATAAACAAATTCATGGAAAATACAGACAAAAAATTGGAAGAATTCAGGAAGATGATGCAGGAACAAAATGCCAAAATAAATTCACAACCAGAACTTATACAAAACAACAATTAGAAATCCAAAAGATAAACAACAAGATTTCAGAAATGGATGATGTCATAGGAGGGCTGAGAAGCAGATTTGAAATGGTGGAAGACAGGATCAGTGGAATTGAAGACAAACACTTGGATACAACTCTGTTTGAGGAAAACTCAGAAAAAAGAACAAAGAAAAAAGAAGAGACCTGAGAGTTATGTGGGACACAATTAAAAGCAAAAATTTACGAGGGATTGGAATTCCAGAACAGGGGGAGAAAACAGAAAACACAGAGAGGATCATTGACAAACTGCTGACAGAAAACTTCCCCAATATCATGAAAGATGAAAAGCTGGCCATTCAAGAAGCTCAACGAAACGCATATAGAAGAGACCCTTAAAGAAAATCACCAAGGCATATCATATTCATACTCGCCAAAACCAAAGACAAACAAGGAATCCGGAGAGCAGCTCGTGAAAAACAAGAAGTCACATAGAGAGGAGAAACAATAAGACTAAGCTCAGATTATTCGGCAGAAACCATGCAGGCAAGAAGGCAATGGGATGACATATATAAAATCTTGAAAGAAAAAATTGTCATCCAAGAATAATATATCTTGCAAAACTCTCGTTCAAATTTGATGGTGAAATTAGGTCATTTCCAGATAAACAGAAATTAGGGGAATATGTAAAAGTCAAACCAAACTTACAAGAATTATTAAAGGGACTTCTTCAATCTGAGGAAAAACAGCTTCAGCTCACAGGCAAAACCTAGGATGCAGGATCGTACGAGCCAGATACCTATCTAGGAAATGAACTCTCAAGGACTATCTAAAACCAAAAGAAATACAACAGGGAATCAGAGCAGTTAATCAATAAATGACAGCAACATCAAAACAATAAAAGAGGGAATAAACAGCATAGGTATAGAAAGAACCTTCTAATGGAGAGGAAGGCAAGGCGATACCAAGTAATGGTAGACTGCTTCAAACTTAGAAAGATAAGGGTAAAATTCATGGTAACCACAAAGAAAGTTAACAAACCAACACATAAAAATAAAGACGAAAAACATAAAGTCTCAGCAAAAACAAAACCTACCAAAAAAAAAAAAAAAATCCACAAACAAAAGTAACTCAGCACAAGAGAGTAAGAAGAACAAAGAAAACTTCAGCACCACAAAAAAAGGCCCTACAAAATGACAGCAACAAACTCACATCTATCAATAATAACACTGAATGTAAATGGACTCAATGCACCATGAAGAGACAGAGAGTGACAGAATGGATAAGAAAACAGGAACCATCAATATGCTGTCTACAAGAGACACACCTTAGAAACAAAGACGTGAATTTATTAAAAGTCAAAAGTTGGAAAAAAATATATCAAGCTAACAACTACCAAAAAAGAGCAGGAGTGGCAATTCTAATCTCAGATAAAATAGACTTTAAAACAAAATCTACCATAAAAGAAAAAGAAGGACACTATATAATGATTAAGGGGACGATCCATCATGAAGACATAACCATAATAAACATCTACACACCCAATGACAGGGCTCCAAAATACATAAAAAAAACTCTAACAACACTGAAAAGAGAAATTGACAGTTCCACAATAATAGTAGGAGACTTCAACACACCACTGTCAGTAAAGGACAGAACAACTAAGAAGAAACTCAGCAAAGATACAGAAAACCTAAAGGGCACAATCAGCCAACCTGACCTCATAGACATATATAGAACACTCCATCCAACCACTGCAAAGTATACATTCTTTTCCAATGCACATGGAACATTCTCCAGAATAGACCACATCTTAGGCCACAGAGCAATCCTCAGCAAGATCCAAAACACTGAGATAATTCAAAGTATCTTCTCTGACCACAGTGCCATCAAAGTAGAAATTAACAATACAAAGAGCAAGGAAAAAAAATCAGCTACATGGAAACTGAATAATACCCTGCTTACACATCACTGGGTAATAGAAGAAATCAGAGATGGAATCAAAAAATTCCTAGAATCAGATGAGAATGAAAATACATCATAACTTTGGGACACAGCAAACGCAGTCCTTAGAGGACAATTTATAGCAATAGATGCTCATATCAAAAAAGAAGAAAGGAACAAAATCAAAACATTAACTACATAACTCAAACAAATACAAAGAGAACAGCAAAAAAAGCCCACAGCCACCAGAAGAAATGAAATAGTAAAGATCAGAGCAGAAATAAATGAAATAGAGAACAGAAAAACAATAGAAAGAATCAACAAAACCAAAAGTTGGTTCTACAAAGAATCAACAAAATCAACAAATCACTGGCCAGACTGACAAAAGAAAAACAGGAGAGGACACAAATAACCCAAATAAGAAAGGAAATGGGGGACATTACAACAGACCCAACTGAAATAAAAAGGAGTATAACAGAATATTATGAAAAACTAAACTCCAACAAATTTGAAAACCTAGAGGAAATGGATAAATTTATAGAAACACACGGCCTATCCAAACTACAACAAAGTGATGTTGAAAATCTGAACAGACCCATAACAAGAGAAGAGATTGAAAAGATAATTAAAAAACTCCCAACCAAAAAAAGCCCTGGCCCAGATGGCTTCACTGGAGAATTCTACAAAACATTTACAGAAGAGCTTGGACCAGTACTACTCAAGCTATTTCAGAGCATAGAAGAGGAAGCAACACTTCCAAATTCATCCTATGAAGCAACCATAAGGCTGATACCCAAACCAGGCAAAGACGTCACAAAAAAAGAAAATTACAGACCAATATCTCTCATGAATATAGATGCAAAAATTCTGAACAAAATTCTAGCCAATAGAATTCAGCATCATATCAAAAAAATAATACACAATGACCAAGTAGGACTCATACCAGGTATGCAAGGATGGTTCAACATTAGAAAATCAATCAACGTAATCCACCACATAAATAAAAGGAAAGAAAAGAATCACATGATCATCTGAATTGGTGCAGAAAAGACATTCGACAAAGTCCAACACCCATTCCTGATAAAAACTCTCAAGAAAATAGGTATAGAAGGGAAATTTCTCAACATAATAAAGGGCATCTATGCAAAACCAACGGCCAACATCATTCTTAATGGAGAGAGGCTGAAAACATTCCCCTTGAAAACACGAACAATACAAGGATGCCCTTTATCACCACTCCTATTTAACATTGTGCTGGAAGTTCTAGCTAGAGCAATAAGGCAAGAAAAAGAAATAAAGGGCATCCAAATTGGTAATGAAGAAGTTAAACTGTCCCTGTTTGCAGATGATATGATACTATACATAGAAAACCCTAAAGACTCCATGAGAAATCTACTGGAACTAATGGAAAGATTCAGCAGAGTAGCAGGCTACAAGATAAACATTCAAAAATCAGTTGGATTCCTGTACACCAATAAGAAGAACAATGAATAGGAAATCAGGAAAACAATACCATTTTCAATAGGCCCTGAAAAGATAAAATACTTAGGAATAAATCTGACCAGGGATGTAAAAGACCTATACAAAGAAAACTACAAAACACTACTGCATGAAACCCAAAGGGATCTACATATATGGAAAAACATAACCATGCTCATGGATAGGCAGACTCAACATTGTGAAAATGGCAATTCTACCCAAAGCAATTTACAAATACAACGCAATCCCGATCCAAATACCAACAACATTCTTCAAAGAGATGGAAAAACTAATCATTAACTTTATATGGAAAGGGAAGAAGCCCTGAATAAGTAAAGCACTACTGAAGAAGAAGAATAAAGTTGGAGGACTCACACTACCTGACTTCAGAACCTACTACACAGCTACAGTAGTCAAAAGAGCCTGGTACTGGTACAACGACAAATACACTGACCAATGGAATAGAATTGAGAACCCAGATGTAATTCCATTCACCTACGATCACCTGATCTTCAACAAGGGCCCAAAGTCCATCAGATGGGGAAAAGACAGTCTTTTTAACAAATGGTGCTGGCAAAACTGGATATCCATTTGCAAAAAAATGAAACAGGACCCATACCTCACACTGTATACAAAAACTACTTCAAAATGGATAAAAGACCTGAATATAAAGCCTAAAACTATAAAGTTCATAGAAGAAAAAATAGGACCAACACTTTAGGCCTTAATACATGGCAATAACAGGACACAAACCATAACCATCAACGCACAAACCCCAACAGATTAGCTAGATAACTGGGATCTTCTAAAAATCAAACAGCTATTCTCTTCAAAAGACTTCACCAAAAGATTAAAAAGAGAACCTACAGACTGGGAAAAAATTTTTGGACAGTACAAGTCAGACAAAGGTCTAATCTCCATAATCCATAAGAAAATGCAACACCTCTACAACAAAAAGACAAATAATCCTATTAAAAAATGGGCAAAGGAAATGAACAGACACTTCACCAAAGAAGACACTCAAATGGCCAACAGCCACATGAGGAAATGCTCGAGATCACTAGCCATTAGAGAAATACAAATTAAAACCACAATGAGATACCATCTCACCCCAGCATTACTGGCACGAATCAAAAACACTGGAAATAACAAATGTTGGATGGGCTGTGGGGAGATGGGAACTCTTTTGCACTGCTGGTGGGAATGCAAAATGATACAACCATTTTGGAAAATGATATGGCGCTTCCTCAGAAAGCTGGAAATAGACATACCATTCGATACAGCAATCCCACTCCTAGGAATATATCCTAGAGAAATAAGAGTCGTCACTCGAATAGACATATGCACACCTATGTTCATGGCAGTATTGTTCACAATAGCAAAACTATGGAAACAACGTAGATGCCCATCAACAGATGAATGGATAAACAAATGATGGTACATACACTCAATGATGGAGTACTATGCAACGAGAAAGAACAATGAATCTGTGAAGCATCTCATAACATGGATGAAACTGGAGGACATTAAGCTGACTGAAATAAGTCAATCACAAAAGGACAACTATTGTATGAGACTTCTATTGTAAAAACCCATGAAAAAGTTCACACACAAAATGTAACAATCTTTGTTGGTTACCAGGGATGGGAGGGGTGGGGGGGGGAATACTAAATAGGCAATAGATAAGTGGTATCTTGGGTGAAAGGTGAGACAGTACACAATACAGGGGAAACTAACACAACCTGTACAAGGAAAGGTCATGGAAGCCCCATAGACACATCCAAACTCCCTGAGGGACTGAATTGCTGGGTGGAGGGCTGTGGGGACCATGGTCTCGGGGAACATCTAGCTCAATTGGCATGACACAGCTTATAAAGACAATGCTCTACATTCTGCTTTGGTGAGTAGTGTCTGGGGTCTTAAAAACCTATGAGCGGCCATCTAAGATACTCCACTGGTCTCATCCCTTCAGGAGAAAGGGAGAATGAAGAGAACAGGATACAAGGAAAAGATTAGTCCAAAGGACTAATTGTCCACAGCTACCAAGGTCTCCACCGGACTGAGTCCAGTACAGCTAGATGGTGTCTGGCTACCACCACTGGCTGCTCTGACCAGGATCACAACAGAGGGTTCTGGACAGAGCTGGAGAAGGATGTAGAGCATAATTCTAACTCACAAAAAAAAGAACAGATTACTGGTCTAAAGGAGACTGAAGAAACCTCGAGAGTATGGCCCCCAGACACCCTTTTAGCTCAGTGGTGAAGCTACCTCCAAGGTTCACTGTTCAGCCTGGGAGTGGACAGCCCCCCTAAACCAAATGAGACTAATGAGGTTCAGGAGTCCAGTGACAAGGGCCAGAAGGCAGAAGGGGACAAGGAAGCTGGTGATAGGGAACCTAAGGTTGAGTAAGGATATTGTTGATGTGTTGTGAGATTGTTAACCATTGTCATAGGGCAACATGTGTACTAACTTTAATTGAGAAACTATTTTGTTCTGTAAGCCTTCATCTTAAGTGAGAATAACAGCACAATTGGAAGAGCGTAGTCAATGTCACTGAACTGTGTATGTAGAAATTTTTGAAACGGTGTATCTTTGGCTGTGTGTATTTTCACCAAAAAAAAAAAAAAAAAAAGGTTGAGAAGTTAGAGGGTTAATATGTTGTGGGGTTGTTAACCAACGTCATAAAACAACATGTGTACTACTATTTCATGAGAAACTATTTGTTCTGTAAGCCTTCACCTGAAGTACAATAAAATATAAAAAAAAAAATACTTCATCAAAAATGTGGAAAGAGAAGATCTCGACTTGGAGAATATGTTTGGAAACCATGTATCCAATAAGAATCTAATAACCAAAATAGATATAAAACATCAATAACTTAACAAAAAGACAAATAATCCAATCAAAAATGGGCAAAGGACTTGAATAGACATTTCACTAAAGAGAACATTCAAATGGCCCAAAGCACAGCCTATTAATGTCATTAATGGTTGTCAATAAGTTGCACACCTGTAAAAAGCTAGATAGGCAAAAGTTGTGTCATAGGTATAATTACAATGACTAAAAAAAAAAAAAGAGTAGCTGCTGCTGAGACTGCTTATATACAGTCAAATAACTCATGGGATTTGGTATCTGGTTCAGAGGTGTAGGTTCATGGTTTCATGGGATGTCTCAGTTCACTGGCCTAACATCATGTTTAGTGCTTCTGTTCTACCTCCTAGTTCATTGCAGAGTGCCTGGGGTCTTAAACGCTTGCAAGTGGGCACCTAAGGTATAAAAATTGTTGTCTGTTTGCCTGGACTAACAGAGGAAGAATAGAGTCAGGAATTAAGAGGAGGAAATGCATGTGAGGCTAACTGCCTCCATGAACAGCTGCCCCCTTTGCCATGAGACCAGAAGAACTGGATGGTGCCTCGCTACCATTACTGATCATTTTGATCAAAGATTCTACAGAAGATTTCTGATCAAAAGAGGAAAAACGCACAACATAGTTTTAAATTCTCATGGAATCCAGATTTTACGAAGCCATGAAGGCTGGATGAACCCTTGAAACTATTGCCCTGAGGTAATCTTTAACCCTCAAACTAAAATATCCTCTGAAGTCTTTTCAAAACCAAATAACCATTTAGCTTAACTAGTATAGAATATCTGCCTTGAGCATTGAGCTCTTTTAAGATCTATCTGTATGGTGTCAAATTGACACTAGCAACTCAAAAGATTAGATAAAAAACTTAGGGGCAGTGAGTTTATGGTATTGGGGGAGGAACAACTCAGAAACAGATGGGTGAGAGCAGTTGTTCGACTCAGAGAATGTGATCAATGTCACTGAACTGTACACATAAAAACTGTTGAACTGGTATATGTTCTGCAGTGTATATTCTTAACAACAAAAATAAAATAAATCATAAAAAATAATTAATAAATGTAAATAAGTAAATAGCCTCCTCTGTCCTATTACTGGAGCCTTGGTGGCACAGTGGTTAAGAGCTCAGCTACCAACCAAAAACTTAGCAGCTCGAATCCACCAGCTGCTCCTTAGACACCCTATGGAGCAGTTCTACTCTCCTATAGAGTCCTATAGAGTCACTATGAGTCAAAACCGACTTGAAGGCAATGGGTGGGTGGGTGGCCCTATTACTGCTGAAGGTGTTAATTAATTGCAATTATCCTTGTATGTTAGTCATTAGTTCTTACTCCTAATTTATACCATTTGACTAAATGAAAAAACATGATTTCCTTTTTTTGGAAAGTTTGGGGTATAAGTGTAAGAGGAAGAATTATGAAGACCTGAAATACAGCTCTAGAAAGTTGGTAGAAATTTCCTATACTTCTTACAGGTAGAGTAATAAAATAATTAGTTGTCAAATTTCAAATAATTTTGAGAATGAAAGGGAAATTACATGGAGACAACTCGCATGGGTCTGATCAAATTCGGACAGATGGGCAACCTACCTATAGGCACCTTTTTTTAGATGTTTTAGGAATACTGGCTTAGCTTATTAGCCACAGGGGTCCCATGGAATGGGTACTTTATAGGAATGCAAAGATAATGTACAGATAATGTACCCCTATTCTATTGCACTAGTTATCTCAGCAGACACCTAATGATTTTGCTTAGCCTTCATTTGTTCATGCTCCTCAGTACCCTCAAATGCTTGATTAAACCTGTACCAACTGTGTTCAGTGTTACAGAAAGTAAATAACTCTAAGTTTTAAAATTCAATTTTCCAGTGTTCTTAAAAAATATATAGTACAGAAATCCTACAGGGCATGTAACACATCCCTGGAGAATATTCTTACATCCTAATTACCAAACAATGGAATTAATTCTGAAACACAGGTCCAAAGACAATAATTCAGGGCTTGAACACATTTTAGAGAACCCAGAGGTGACAATTCTGTACCTACAGAGAAATCAAGGAAGCTGCAACTTTTAAAATAAAGTAAATAAAAATAAAATTGTATGTTAATCTATAAAATTAGAACCATGGAATTTTATAGCTAGCAGGATATGAGTGGTGATTTACTTTAACCCCCTCATGTTAGACAAGAGGGACATCAGGTTCACTGAAGCATCACAGGCACAAGGTCACCCAACTGGGTACTGCTTGGCTGGGACCTGGATTGGACCCTCCCTCCTTTTCACATCTTACGAGAGAAGAAAATGAATTAACAGATGTGTTAATATAAAAGGTAGTCAATCTTCTGTTCCCTCATTTTTTTTTTTTTTTTAGTTTAAGATGATACTATTGCTTTTTTTCTTATTTATTTTTCTACAGTGTTTTTATCTACTCTGGATACAAAGAAATCACATTTGAGGTTTGGCAGACTGCCCTTTTGGCTTAGCAGAGTTGATAAAAGGTTACCAAATACCACAGTAGTTCATATTTGTTTTAGGGTTTATGACATTTTTTTTCTCAAAGACCAAAGTCCTTTTCTTCAGCAAACCATCCATCAGTTCTAGAAAAAATATGGACATCTTCAATGGGTTGCTCTAGCTGCCAACAGAATGTCTTTAGTGTATGCAATTTTTTTTAGTAGTTAGTTCCAATCCAGAGAAACAAATTTTAGACAGCCTGTGTATGTATGTGTGTTTAGATCTATATCTACCTATGCTCACACATACATATACACATATAGATGTGTGTTTATGTATGTATAAATATTCCAGCAAATATATATATATATGTTAAAATTTATTTTAAATCACAAAGAGAATCTCATTTATTTCTTCTCTTTTTGCCGCTTAGTGGCTGGCTAAGCGTTTCCAGACTGGTAGCAATTTAAAGCAATGTAATACAGAGTAGCCCCAGGTGGTATGATCTAATGTTAACTTAAAGCTTACAGGATGATTGAAGTACACAGGAGCATCTCTTACTGAAAGTTTCTAAGCCAGTATTCAACCCACATCAGACTATTAGTTACCATGTTGCAATAGGCTTCTGCTGAACAAATTTGCCCAGTGTATTCTTGGCTGTGTATGATTACCTTTGCTATAGTTGTTATGGAAGCAAAGAGCTAGTCATTAATTATACTAACAGTTTCCACAACCCACATATAGTTACTAACATAATTAAATAACTACTATAAGGATTAGGAGAACTCTCTGTGTTTTGTAGTCTAACTCTGCTGCATATGATTTTTTGGTATGTAACCTTAAAGGAAGCACTTTATGTCTCTGAGATCTGTACATAAAATCGATAATAATATATACCCTACTGTGTTGTATTTGGAAACCCTGGTGGTGTAGTGGTTAAGTGCTACAGCTGCTACCAAAAGGTCAGCAGTTTGAATCCACCGGGTGCTCCTTGGAAACTCTATGGGGCAATTCTACTCTTTCCTATAGGGTCGCTATGAATAGGAATCGACTCACAGCAACAGGTTTACAGTGCTGTATTTAACTTTTAAGGAGCCCTGGTGGGGCAGTGGTTAAAGCACTTGATCAGAAGATACCAAAAGGTCAGTGGTTAACCAAAAGATACCAAAAGGTCAGTGGTTAACCAAAAGATACCAAAAGGTCAGTGGTTCGAACCCACCAGCCACTCTGTGGGAAAAAGATATGGCCATCTGCTCCACTAAAGATTTACAGCCTTAGAAACCCTATGGGGCAGTTCTACACAGTCCTATAGAGTCACTGTGAGACAGAGTCAACTCAAGGGCAGTGGATTTTGGTTCTTTGGGTTGGCTGTATTTAACGACACAAACAGAGTGCTTAACATAGTGCTTGCATGCATCCATTCATCTATTAATACATTTAATTTTCAAATATTGGCAACTTACAGGTGCTTAAAATAGTATCAATTATTACATATTTTGTGGAAGGAAAGCAGGGCTGTATGTATCCATTTAGGATTTAAAAAAAAATCTGTTCTTAATTCTGTCTCTCATCATGCCTCCCCTACCTCAAATCCCTCCAGACTAAACTGGGGACTCATCATAGCAGGCACTTAGTTTTACTTTTCACTGTAATAAAGTAAGTATAAACCCCACTAACATACTTAAGTCTCTGGTTGGTTCATAACTGGATCCTAGATTTATGGAGTAATTTTAGCAGTATGGAATTAGACCATCTTCAACCATCTTTCTTCTACAATGAACAATAAAATTATAAATATATAGTCACTTCCAGGATTATGTTATATCATAGGTTTAAAAGTTATAATTATATCATACCTGTCATTCTCTACTTTCATCAAAAACATTCCTTATTCCTGCTTGTAGATTTCAAAATCTAGTAAAGCATATTTTATTGTATAGCTTGAAAATTTAAATGTTTACCAAATAACTATATATAGAGTTGGACAATACTCTTACTCTATTTTTATATGCTTCACATTGAAAAATTAGAAAAATATTATGCTGTGTCTATCTCATTGCTTAAATAAAAACAAATATCATAGAGCGTATATGAGAATTTGGGGTAGGGATCAGAAACGTCTCTAACCATTTCTGTGTCTCAACAGGTGTGGAAGTTATTTAATGTCTCTGGCTTCAATTCTCTCCTGTGAAATAGGAATAATAGCTCCTGTTTTATCAAGCTTTAAATAAGATAACAATTGTAAAGAACTTTACCAATATGCAGTAAAAATAAGCAGTAAATAAATATTTGTGATTATCATTAAAATACGTTTTGAATGATTAAAATCTATAAAGTATTTTTTATTAATGCACATCACATTAAGCCCTGCTCAAGATATTCTGATGATTGAAATAGTTTAAAATACTCACTTTTTTTTTAATAAAAGAGGAATGCCTCAGATCTGGATAAAAACTACTGAGTAGAATATACATTAACACTACATCTTAAAGTTTATAGAAAATTTTAACTTAAGTATAATAGAAAACAGGTAAAAGTATAAAAATCAAGAGAGACGTTTGTGGCATCTAATTTTTTCAATAAATCACTCTACAATTAATATGAATGTTTAAATTATTACTAAGTCTTTAGCCAAAGTAGGAAAAAAAATCAGTGTATTCTAGAGACGTATTAAACACAGCAGCAAGTTTCTTTGTTTCTAAGGCTTAGATAAACTGCTGTTCAGTACGATTACTTTGTGTGGATGTGTGTGTGTATATATGTGTATTAAAAAAGATGCATGATTGTATCAATTTAGCACTGACCTATACAGACTTCCAGTCAAGTGCCTTCTAACTCTGATGCATTTCTTTGTTTACACTTCTGCTATTCTCTACCTACAGTCTCTTGAAAGCAGTAATTAAGTTTTATCAACTTTTATAATTTCAGTATCTACCTTTGTGATTGACAAAAAAAAGGTGCTTAATCAATATTTCCTGAATGCCACTGAAAACATATTCAACAAAATCTATATAATCAGAAGCTTCTTTAAATTCTACAAAAATGTTCCATATTCTGGTCTTGGTCTTTGTGGCTAAAGAAAATAAGAGCATTTAAATAATAATAACAAAAATAATAATAATGCATTCCTTATTGAAGAACACACACAACACAGCAAAAAAACCAACCAAACAAAAAAGGCATCAAATGCCAATAGAAAGAGAATTAAGCATAAAGGAGGATGTGTGTGTGGCAAATGCTAGCGAAAAATAACTGTATGATAGTGGGATTATGTAATATTTACTATGTTATTTACTATCATAAAGCTATGTGGAGACAACCTATTTAACGTTCGTATTTTGTAACCACATCAAATCACAGTCTTTTTCTGTTAACTTTACAAAACTTGTTCTGCAACAGCTTTGTGCGTAGGGGTTGGAATGTTTTTCTATAGACTTAAAAATTTTTTTTATAAGCATGGCAAATACAGTGATTTTTTTTTTTTCTTTAAAGTATCTTCTGCATATAACACATGTTTAATAATTGACAAATCACAAAAACTCAACATGGAAAGTTCAGGAGCACTGGTAAGAGCCAAAACCACTCAAATTCAAATTCAGTCTCGTCATTTACTAGCTAGGCGATATTGGATAAGTTCTTTAACCTCTTAGAGTCTCTGTTAAAAAGGAGATAAAAATACACATCATGTAACGTTATTTGGAATATAATTAACGTAAAGTTCAGGAGTAGGTGTCTGCTCAATTGGTAGTGGTTATTATTATTGTCCATGCTACTTTATATAGACAAGAGTCAGCACTTAAGTGTATGATGACATGTTCTTAAATTAAACCTCTAACATTAACACATTTTATTTTTATTTATCTTCTTAAGAGAGCTTATTTTAGGCTGCTAACTCTCTATCTAAAAGACACCAAAGGAGGTCTAAAGAATCTTATAACTGTCTGTCAGAAAGCAAAAACATTTTCAAGTAACAGCTATTATGTTGGTGAAATAGTTTAAGAAAAATAGGCATTATTATGGAAGATGAATGAGAGTTTACTATGATATTGTCAACACTAAGAGAGAGGTATTACTATCTTATTTCTACGCGTGAGGAACTGGAAAAACATTGAACAAATGTATAATTCCTTTTTCACAGAAATAAATACGGTTTTTTACTTCATCATACTTAACATTGGTTATCATCTTAACTACCACTGATAATGAAATGGAACCACTTCAGCATTCTTGAAGAACTGATTGCAAATTTATTGAGTAGTATTTTAGTAATGAATATTTGGATCTAAAATAAGTCATGCCTATTACAAATGTTGCTTTACATTTGTTTACAAATTTTTTCTTTTAGTCCCGTAAAGAAAAGAAACCTATTAAATATAGCGAGCATCTAGATATTTAGAATACTGATTTCAATTACGAACTCATAGTCTCCTGGGTCTTATGACCACTACAGGGGAAACAAACGGAAAGAAGTATCTTGCAACTGTACAAGGAAAACCTAATTGACACAGGGCCAAAACTGTTCCATTAAAGAATCTTCTAATGAGGCCCTTGTGGTCTTGCTTAATTAATTATGTAGCAGGTGTGGGATTGTCCAATTTTTGTTCATGAGGGGAATAACCAATAAGGACATTTTATGGAACACTCTAGTTCAGCTTCCATAATAACATATTTCATTTCTGTGCTGTAAACTATTTCACCAAGTAATAGCCACGACTTGAAAATACTTTTACTCACTGGCAGTCCGTTCAGAGTCTTCAGATTCATTCCATCATCTTTCTTTCTTTCTTTTTCTTGGTTACAATATTTGCAGCATAATTTATGCCCAAAATATCTTTACAAGCTCAGAGTAATTCATGGAACACAATGAAAGTTTTAATAAAGTTGCTTATAACTTGTGAGGATTTTATGCATATATATAGTTGAGGGGAAGGAGGTACCAAAATATAAAATGGTGGGGAAAAAAACTCTAACATCAACTATACCATGAGATTCATAAAAATTGAGCAATATTAATTAGGCATCTAAACAGAAATAGGACAAAGGGAAAGAAAAAAAAAAAAACTTTTAAGAGTAGCCACCACTCCATCCCAAATCCCCAAAATGTTAGTCCAGGAGGACAGTAATATTTAAGTGGCATATAATAGACACTGATAAATCACTATGTCAAACCCTCAAATTAACGTATTCTGATGAGGCTAAGGAAGAAATTAGTTGCATATTAAATGTATTTGATTTGTCTAGGAGCAACTCATTTTCTATACCTATTTCACAGCCCAAGGCATGATGGGACCTAGGGGGATTTAAAGCAGTGTATGGAAGAAAGAGAGCAACTGAGTACCATAAAATGGAGTAAGGCAGGGTGCTAAATCTGAATAAAAAACCAAAAACCAAACCTGTTGCCGTGAAGTCAATTCCAACTCATAACGACCCAATAGGACAGAGTACAACTGCCCCATAGGGTTTCTAGAGAGCGCCGACCTCTTAACCACTACGCCACCAGTTTCCAGATCTGAATAGGAAGTGTTATTTCTATGAGAACTCATGGTAAAAGAAGGACACGTCTTATGTCTAGGTGAGCACAGTGTAGTTGTTACAGCATCTAAAATATTATTCGAGGAAATAATTAAGAACTGGTTTAACAGTCCTGTCATTTTTCCTGTAGCTTAAACCATATTATCTCCTATAAAGGCCAAGCGGTAACCCACTTCGTATTTATAGGCCCAGTTGCAGCCATCATGGACAAGAGGTTGTTTGAACACTGTCCCAATTTCCCGGCTAATCATGTTCATGCTACTCACTGAGTAGCAGCCTAAATGAGGCTAGGTCTTTGGAAGACCGAACTTTTCTCCCTCCAGTAGACAATCAATGTAATTCCTCACACACATAAATGCAGGTTGCTCTCATGGAACCTTACACTTTCCCATTTTCTGACAGAAGCATGATGAATGGTAGCAGTGATGGCTGTGGAGATTGATTTTTCACAAGCCTCAACTCCTCTCACTTGTCAAAAAAATGAGAAGGTCGTTGTACCATGGGCTGATGCACATGGTATGATAAAATACAGATAACCACCTCAAGGCATTCTGACTCTCAAAATTCCTAAAGCAATAAAAACAGCCCAAAGTATCTAATTTGACCATAGGCAAAAGAGTCACGCAGTAAAGAAATGTATATCTATTCTATTCTTTAAGTAGAGAATAACAGAGACTATGACAACACAGATCCCGCCACACAGTTGACAATAACTGTGACGAATGAGTAAATGAATGAGTTAGGACAAAGAGGGAGAAGAGGCAGGGAAAGAGGGAGGGTGGAGGGGAGACAGGGAGGAAGGGAAGCAAAAAAGGAGAGAGTGAGGAAGGAAGGAAGGGGAATAGAAAGGAAGAATAAAAGGAAGAGAGGAAACAGGCTTCAGAATAAAGACACATTCTTTACCTACTATATAGAAATAAAAACTAGAAAGACAAAAAAAGAAAGATAACTTTGGATGATATATTGAGTAATATATTGAGTCCATGGTGCTTTTTTAAGCAAGCACTCTGCATGACTCTCCTATTATTCTGTTTTTCATTGAGTTCAGTAGATTTTTGTTGTTAACCATGCTATTATTCTACCTGATAGATTGTCCTTCAATAGTTCTTAAAAAGAGACCAAGGACGAGTGTTTTACTATGAATGATACGGTGGAATTCAGGTTCAAAAATAGCCTAGCCTGTTTAAAGAAATGGTCTAAATCAAAAAGCAGAGGTCAAGCTGAAAAATGGTTCGGGCCAAAGCACTAAGTACAAAAACAAAGGTTTTGAAAATACTAGCAGGGAGGAGCTGAACAAGTGACAAGCGAGCAACCAGCAATTTAGTCCTAATTAGTAAAACACAGTCACAACAGTGTGTAAGTGTACCATTCAAGTAAAACATATCAAGGCCACTAATTTTTAGTTTATCCTCTAGTAGTGAGGGTAAAAAATGGACAGCAAGGCTATTTGCTTCTGAAAGTCAACTAATAAAATTTTTTTGGAAGAATCAAAGGCTCTGTTTAGTTAATAAAATAAAAAGAGGCTGTAAGATTAAGAAAGGCATGCTGTCCAACTAAATAGGTGTGTTTAGTATATATTCAGTAACTTCTCTTAATTCCAAATGATACCACAGAAATCTAAGCTTCAATAAGTGTAACTTCTTTGTAGTTGATTATTTTCTTTTCTACTTAAAAATAATTTTCCTACTAAAAATTTATTAAGCTGTTATTAATCATTTTTGACGTTTATAGGTAAATATCTGCAGTTTCTAACTAATGCTATATTCTGGAGTTTGCTTAGATGTTTATATAAATGCTATTTATTAAATGATTATGCTATTATTTTAAGGGTGTTATATTTTTACATAGATAAATACTTATTAAATTGGATAACGATTTAAGCTGTTAGTGTCCTTTTAGTCACCCATAGCTGGCTTGGTGCACCAACAAAACTACTCACTTTAATCTGTTGTTTTACAAATACTCAAAGGTCTATAACTGGGGTCCCAAAGAAATAGCCAGTTTTGAATACATCAGCTCTATAAATTGAATCTCTAAAATTAAAAGCAAATACTATATTGGCCTTATCCTCCTAATGACATAACATGACTCTAATGCAAATGAAGTTACTCTCTATGATATTATTTCACATTTTAGGAAAAGATTATTGAATGTTTCCAGTCATTATGACAGGGGCTTTATATATATCCCCAATGTTTCTCCCAAACTGGAAAAGTAAGGTGCAAAGAAATTAATAACTGGTCCAAATTCATGTAACTGTTCGGTGTGCAGAATGGAGCATACGGACATCTGAGGACAGAGTGCATACTCTTTCCAGAACACAATGCTTGGCCCTAGATAAGATGATAAAGATACCTAAAAAACAAACAAACTAAATTTTTGATATTTTTGAGTAAAATTACTTGGCTAATTTCATAGCAATGACAATACGCATTTAAATAAATTTGCATTTTGAAATAAACATTTGATTCCAAGAATTCTTTTCTAGATTCTAGAGAACTAACTCAATAGGGGCTAAAATAAATATATTCAAATAAATTGCTAATGCTGAATATAAAATATAAGGCCCGCCACCCCAAAATTATAGATTCTCAATTTAGTTTCCTCAATTATAACATTTTCATTTCAGGACAAATTACATTATCAAGACTTGAAATCTTGATTAGTTTCAGCATATTAGACTGGTAAGGAGCAGAGACTAAATAAATTCCGTTGTACCATTGTGCCCATTTCTTCTAGCCATGGTTAAATGATGAAGCACTAGCTTGCACAAATAATAAAACATATATTTTAATTGAAGTATCTTTAAAAAAGCAGGACTTAAATCCTCTGAACAGCTAAATATGAGTATATCTTTTATATTTGCATTGCTGCATTAAATGGTGTTTAGATGTTGTTGTTATTGTTGTTTATTTAGTGATTCAAAAATTTTGATAAAGTTCTTCAGAAGAGGATTTACTTCAACTCCAATTCTAATGAGTATTTGAATTTTTAAATTAACACTTTAATTTGGTACTGAACAAATATAGAACATGACTAAGTTTCAATTCTTTTGTTGTGGCACAGTGTCAGCTGAATATGACATGAAAAAAACTAAACTAGGAAGATATCAAATGAGTAGACTGACTAATAACTCATTGTACTCTCCTTCCATGTTGCAAATGCTGACAAAGCCTGAAACTTAAGCAGGAGTAGAAAGCAATCAGTGTTCCCCGTCAGCAAGGTGCGATGATTTATTTCAAACAAAACTCTAAAATGTTTAAAACAAAGCTCAAAATGGATGTCAATATCCATGATTACAACAAAATATGCTAAAATGAAGGAGTTCTTTAGGGTAGCCAAAACGAGCAGATGTGTTCCAGCTCATCACATCCTCTAATTGAACATAAGAAAGATAAAGTACTTGGCTAGGCAGTCCATATTTTAAACAAATAAAAGAGAAAACTACCTGAACCTCTGGTTTGCCAAATTCTGTTGAGTTCTCAAATTTTAACAGAACTGCCCATTCAAGCATGGATTGATTGATTGATTTTTTTTCCCACCATAAAACTTTGCATTTTCTTCTTTCCAAAGTAGCTGATGAAAAGGAAAAACAAACCCTTTAAAATGTGTTTCAGCTGGACTCTTTCTTTATTAAAATGAGTAACCTTGAAAGGACTCTAAAAAAAAAAGTTTCGGGTTCTATTATCTTACCTCTGAAATCCAGAGCAATTAAAGTTAATGATTAATATTATGATAAGAAATATGGACACTCCTGTATTATTAAAAGCTATGTGAGTAAGAGACAACACTTCTCACTGGACTTTTTGGAAAAAAAAAAGCCTTCTTGTCGTGGACTTGATTCAGACTCATAGCGACCCTACAGGTCAGAGTAGAATTGCCTGTCCCACAGGGTTTCCAAGGAACGGCTGGTGTGTGTCCAAACTGCCAACCCTTTGGTTAGCGGTGGAGCTCTTAAGCAGTCCACCACTAGGGAGTGCCTAAAAATGAGTTCATTTGAGAAACTACTTGTTGTATTTTTTAAAATACGCTTTTGCAATTCCTATTCATTTTAATTCCATGGAAAGGGCAAACATAAGAGTCAATAGAATCTTTAGAACAAACCTTAAAATAATAATTAAAAAAATGTTTACCTATTACTGTTTATTCAAAGAATAATTCAAAGTAAGTCTTTTTTACAATAGATAGGAAATATGAGGAATCAATAAATTTTAAGATTTAATTTGTTCCATTTAGCTATTCGTAAACATTTAGGTTAAAAGCTTATGTGCTTTTTCAAGGACAATAATTTAAATGAAAAAAAGAAAAAGAAAAAAAATCTACACTTGGTACTGTGTAATGTATTAGATACTAATGAGAGATTAAAAATAAAATTAATTTTACTCTATTTGTTCTACTCCTAGTAGATTTTTTCATGTGGAAACTCCTAACTTTCTGGCTCTGATCTACTCATAGGCTACAAAAAGGCTTCCTCTTCTGACAACATTCCTCTGCTCATAAATTACACCCAGTTCAAAATACCTGCAGATTCAAATTGAATTATGGGTTTTTAGTTATTTACATTTGGTAAACATTTGACGTCTACAGTGACCTTGAATTTTTTGTTGTACAATTGCAAGCTAAAGGTGGAAATGTTCACCTCCATTTTTATGTTCAACTGAAAGCAGTATTTTATACCAGATAAGTAAGTACAATAATGTTGTCCCACTCAGATCTTTCTTAGACCTGTGGATTAGAAAAAAAATGAAGATACTTCAGAGGATCAGAAAGAAATAGGCAACAAGAGGAAAATTGAACCACAGAAATACAGTAGCTATTCCTTTTTGAACCTTAGAGTAATAGGGTTTATATAAACATAAGCTAAATGGACCATTTTATATCCCTCCGAGACGTTCTGGCAAGCCAAACTCGTAAGAGTCATACTTCACTAGCAATAGCACAACATATCTTCTACCAAGTACTTAGTTTTCATAGAAAAAGGCAGTATTTTAAATGACATTCTTAAGAGAGTAAGCCAGACCATTTATTTTCTAGAAGAAATAAATTCGGAGTGGTAAATGATGCAGGAACTTTTTTATTAAGTCATCTTAATTTCACACCAGTTTCGCAAACTCTGTGACCAGGATCATCAACTTAAAAATAAAAACATCTGTTAATTGTTCCTGTATGAAACTGGTATCCTTATGTGAGGATTCTTGTGCTGCATTCAAATCCCAATGTGCCTCAATGCCATAACTGGATATAATTAGCAATATGTCTGCATGATTTCAGAAAGAAACGTGTTAATTTGGCCTGGAGAGAGCTTTTTTCCTGCAAATTTTTTTTCACAAATTTCTTACTAAGTTTGTCTATATGATTTCGTATCAATTGACTACTCATTATAAAACAGCAGTCTGTATGAACACTGAATTTTATAAAGAGTGGAGAGTTATTTCCTTTAATACTGAATTTTATGCCTCAACCTACATCAATATTTTCAACATGTCAGTATAAACCAGCATAGTTCAGCTCAATAGTCCCTTGGTTTTTCATTTTTCAACTATATAATGAGGTTTAAGTAACACACACATACAAGCACACACACACACCAATATAAGATTTACTTATTCATTTATTTGTCTTGGCATCAGACCTGCAGTGTTTAGCATGTTCAGTAATCTCATATTCATCCATGATTGTTAGGGAATGGACCTTTCTGATTAAGTTAGTTGAAAGTTAAGATGCGCATGGTTCATAGACTGCCAATATTGAAAGAGTTAAAACATACAACATATCAAGTATGTACTCCCTTTAATTCTTGATATTTGTCAGGGTCATAATTACGAATAGACATTTTCATTTTATAGTGCTACAGCTATACTAAACAACAGAATGTTAAGCAGAATGTGTGATATCCTGGATTATTAAATCATTAACTTGCCATTGGTTTTCTTTATTACTTTAAAAGGAAATGCATTAAAATAAAGACCATTGAATCCCCAGAATTCTGGATGAATACGAACTACCACATATGTATTATATAGGTACTGCTAATATATTTGAGTATAAAATTGTATTCTGATATTTTAAGATATAGTTCAAACAGCTTATACGGTTCTCTTAGAGACTGTAATATATATTTATCTATGTACTTAGGAAAGCAAGTGTAAAATATGTAAAACTATGCAAAATTATTAAGAAATATAAATGTATTCTACATTATATTCTCCATTAGATTATAAATTTAACAGTAATAAAAATTGTACATAGAAAATAAAATAAGACTATTTTATATAGTAAGATGAAAAAAGCAGTTCTACTTTTCAATATTTGTATATATGGTCTTAGTTTCCCACAAATATTAAAGTGTAAGAGGTAAATCTTTTTTTTTTTAATTAAAAGGATTTTTATTTTACACATTTTTAAAATTTGTGCTTTAGATGAAGGTTTACAGAGCAAATTAGTTTCTCATTTAAACAATTAATACCCATATTGTTTTGTGATATTGGTTGCCAACCTGGCAACAGGTCAACACCCTCTCTTTCTCAACCTGTGTTCCCCATTTGCATTTGTCCAGCTTTCCAGTCCCCTCCTGCCTTCTCATCCTTGCTCCTGGGCTGGTATGGCCCTTTAGTCTCCTATATATGGTTAAGCTATGTGTATTATTGTTTGTTTTATGGGCCTATCTAATCTTTGGTTGAAGTGTGAACCTCAGGAGTGGCTTCAGTACTGAGTTAAAAGGATGTCCGGGAGGCATACTCTCGGGATTTCTCCAGTATCAGGCCAGTAAGTCTGTTTTTTTTTGTGTGTGTGAGTTCGAATTTTGTTCTATATTTTTCTCCAGCTCTGTCCAGGACCTCTACTGTGATCCCTGTCAGAGCAGTCAGTGGTAGTAGTCAGGCACCATCTAGTTGTGCTGGACTCAGTCTGGTGGAGGTTGTGGTAGTTGTGGTCCATTAGTCCTTTGGACTAATCTTTCCCCTGTGTCTTTGGTTTTCTTCATTCTCCCTTGCTCCAGAAGGGGTGGGACCAGTGGAGTATCTCAGATGACCACTCACAAGCTTTTAAGACCCCAGATGCTACTCACCAAAGTAGAACGTAGAACATTTTCTTTATGAACTATATTAAGCCGATTGACCTAGATGTCCCCTGAGACCATAGTCCCCAGCCCTCCGCCCAACAATTCAGTCCCTCAGGGATTTTGAATGTGTCTATGAAGCTTCTATGACTTTGCCTTCCCCAGTATTGTGTCCTGTCTTACCCTTCACCACAGTTACCACTTATCTACTGTCTAGTTAGTGTTTTTCCCTCTCCAGCCCTCCCCAAGGGGTAAATCTTTTTGACGATATCGCTAATCTCATAAAATGTGTCTAATGAAGGCAGTATACTGAGTCCCATTTAAAAAAAAGGTAAGAAGTAGTAAATACACATGTGCCAGACTTTATGCAAACACTGTAAAGTATAATGTATAAATATAATAATTTCAAAATATGTAATGGACATAGGCAGACTTAAATAAATCATGGATATAAGTTGGAAAAAATACGGATTAAATAATAAAAAGTAAAGATTTTTAGTGCAGAATGAAAATAATTTTCAAATTTCTTCTTTATTAAGAGTTAACCAATGGATTTATTTTTAAATAATGAGTTTCCATTTGACATCTTAATATAATTTGAATTGCAAGTCATAATATACTGCTCTTTCAGAAACACAGACTTGTTATTAAGGTGTGCTTAAAACTTCACTCTGTCCTTAAAGTATACATTTGGTTTATT
Source organism: Dugong dugon (assembly GCA_030035585.1). Classification (NCBI taxonomy): domain Eukaryota; kingdom Metazoa; phylum Chordata; class Mammalia; order Sirenia; family Dugongidae; genus Dugong; species Dugong dugon. The sequence continues at coordinate 41,578,175 of CM057477.1, read as the reverse complement.
TTGGCAACTATGTCCTCAAATGAAATATTTAAATAATTGAAGATAGAGATCAAAATACTAAGATGTTTGTGATATATATTAGTTTCAGACTAGAAGTCTTGTCCTTGTGAACAAAACTGATTCATTGATACTATATAACAGCAGTTATCAAAAATGTCAGTTTTTACAATTTCTTTTCCTATGCATTTATTTAATCAATTTTGTTCATCCATTGTGCATAAACTTATTATACATTTAATATTTGAATATCATTCTACTTAGGAAAGCACTATGTGGACTCCAAAGATGAGTGAGACTGGAATAATTTTTTTTTTTTTTAACAGATTTTACTTGTTTTTTCATCTTGTAACAGCTGTTACATAATCAAAATTAATCAATTCAGTTTAGAGCACTTAAAAATATGTTTTGTTTTCTAGTACAATAGTGGGATCTTTATTAAATCTACTAAATATATTTAAATCTTATATATTAAAATAACTTGCCTTAATATACTAATTTTCATCAACAAAATTAATAAATTTTTCCTGTGGCACTATCAAAGATAGCTTATGCTTTAAGTTTTTAATTCCACCGTCATTTGTCTGAAATGATGTCAATATAGTTAACTGTTCAAAAATTATAAGCTCTAACAGATATAGAATTATTATATTTGATTTTCCAAGTCAACGTAATGATCAAGGAGAGAAAATGGAACATATTCCAGAAATGTATCCAATGAAATTCTTAAATCTCTCCAAAAGATTATGCCCACATAAGCAGATGGTTTTTTGTAGCCATGTCTGTGCCCCAGTGCCAGATATCTCAAGCTGTAGGAGGCACCTCTTATAGGCATAGTCAATAAATTGAGAATAGAGGGTAAAATCTTCAGAAACAAACATTTCGATAGGTTTAATGAATTTATGCTCATGTTGTTAAAATCAATGGCATGTTATCTTTAATTTTTAATTATTTTTCAATTTAATAGCATTTTCTAATACTTTGGAAGAGAAAAGTGGCTTCAGAGTGTTCTCATTCCATTTGGGCTACTGCTGCATGACCATATGGAACAAATGCAAATATACTTTCTTCTTTTGGACACGTGTGTTTTTTTCTTACCATATTGAGGTGGCATTTAGGAATAGTTCTAGAATTTATTGTACAGACCCTAAATGACACTGAATGGTACACTTAAAAGCAGAGTGCTACAAAAGCTTTTAAAAATCGTACTGTAAGTTTGTTAGGTTATCCTTTTAGCTACGTCAAATAGCCAAAGTAATGATGAAAGTCTACATGTTTCAAAACAAAACCAACATGATGAAATTCTAGTATTCTCACACATTCATGCAACTACTCCACATGAATGCAGTGATTCAAGAATTTGGCTGATAGACAAAACAGCTTGATACAGTAAATGGAGCCAAAAGAAGTCACAAATTACATGGCACTATATAAAGAAACCATTCTTGTTAAAAAATCTTATAGTATGTGTTTGTGTATGAATAGTAATCCTTTGGAAGGCCATTAATGTTTATGAATAAACATAATAAGAAAAAAAGTACTAAGTGAAAAGAAAGCATGACATTAAAAAAATTACATTTTTAGGATTGAATTAAAACCTATAGACTCACTAAGGATGTCAATAAGATCATCCATAGAATGATCACATTTAATATTCCATAATCATTCATAGAATGATTGCAAGATGACTTGCATGTTAAGGACCATATTACATACCATTTCAAGAACTTACATAAATCATTCTCTGAGCTTGGATTCACCACATGGTCATGAAATAGATTCCAAAATGACACCATGTCAGGAAAGGCAAAGAAACAGTTTCGATAGCACTTACAAGCATATTGGAGTCCCTAAAAAATGCAAATGATGTATTTTCTGATTTTGGGTCTTCTTCTTGTGGCTTATATCCATGCATAGTGATATGGACCATGGTTAAAGATATATTCCATTAAAAGAAAAAAAAGAAGTAGTGTAAAGGATATGGGTTTTAAGGTCAGACAAATTTGAGTTCTGCCCCTACTGTGACTGTAAACAATTTACTTAACATCTGTAAGTCTCAGTTTACTCACTTGTAAAATTGGAATAATTCATGCATTGCTGTAAATCCAGCATCAATGACTAAGACAGAAAAAGACCCTGTACTCACAGTGGCCAAGTCTATAAAAAAGGAAACAAACAAACCAACTAGAATAATTTCAGACTGTTATAATGGCTGTGAAGAAAAATAATGTGAAGCTAAAGAATGAACAGGAAGATGGAAAAATTTTAAAAAAAACACAGAGAAGATCTCTTTGAATAAGTGACTTTCAGGCACAGACATAAATGATTGGTTGGAGCAAAGCAATTCACAGTGTGGCGTAGGCTGAATAATGCCCCCCAAAGATATTCAAGTCTTCATCTCTGGAACCTGTGAAAGTTACTTTATATGACAAAAAGGACTTCTCAGATCGGATTAAGTTAAGAATTTTGAGATGGGGATTATTATGCATTAACTGGGTGAGACCTAAATGTGATCACATGTGTCCTTCTAAGAGGGAGGGAGAGGGAAATGGTACCACAGAAGAGTGGTAGAACATGGCAAACAAGAAGGTGGAGTGATGTGAGGGAGGGGTCATGATCCAAGGATGTAGGTGGCTTCTAAACACTGAAAAAGGCAAGCAAATAGATTCTCCCCTACAGCCTCTTGAAGGAATGAGCCCTACCAACATACTGATTTTAGCCCAGTGAATCTAATTTTGCATTTCTCACCTCCAGAACTGAAAAAACAATGCATTTGCATTGTTTTAAGCCACAATGTTTTGGATGTTTTTTTACAGCAGCAATAGATACAGGAAGACAAGTAGATACAAGAGACCAAAGGGGCAGCTTCTGTCCAGAGGTGAGATGGGAAGGCAGAGAGTTAGGAGCTGGTTGAATGGTCATGGGGAATCAGGGGCAGAAAAGAGGAGTGTGCTGTTGCAGAATGGGGTGAGCAATTAGGGTCTCATAACAATGTATGTAAAAAAAATTTTGTATGGAAGACTAACTTGAAATGTAAACTTCATTTAATTACGATTAAAAAATTACAAAAAATAGATAACAGGAAGCAATGACAGAAATCAAGCTCAGAGAGGTAGGCAGGGATAGGATCATTTACGGCAGTGTTGAAGAAAAAGTAGGAGAGCAAAGGCTGTCAGAAGACTCTACCGATTCTCTAAGTAGCAGATAGTGGTGAACTGGACTTGGACGGTGGATAAAAGGAGTCAGGTATGAACTATATTTTGAAGGTGAAGTTTATAGGGCTTGTGAATGTTAGGGTGGGTAAAGTGAAGAAGAGTGTCCTTTGAAAACTGGAAACAACTGGGTAATGATCATGCCTCATTTATGGAAGATGACTAAATCTACGCAAAAATTATGGTAGCTGGTGGAAAGAGAATCAAGAGTTCATATTTTGTCCATGTTTGGTTTTAAGCAATGGGGATGCTTTAAATGCGAACTAATGGGTAACGAAGAGTTCACCTAGAGACAATAACTAGAGACAATGGGGTTGATAGCCCTTGCACTCCGATCACCAAGAGATAGAGGCGAGTCATTAAAGACAAAAGAAAGAAGCCTTCCCTTGGGATTACATATGTTCTAAAAACACAGTAATTAGCTGAAAATTATTCTTTATTTTATTACTAAATAGAAAAAATAGATCTAATCTTCTTCCTTTCCAGTTTCTTTGTGAATGGAATGGCAAACATACTCACTAAGAAATTAAATTCTAACTGGTACCAGGGCTAACATCTGAGGAAAATAATGGCAGAAAAAAACACACTGAATTCTAATTTTAAAACATTAAAGGACCAACAAGTAATGTATAGGACTGACCTGAGAATAAAAGAAAACGTAAGTGAAAATCAGTAACTTTGTAGAAGGAGGTAAATCCAGGCAGTTTTGGATTTCAAAAGTTCTGTCTGAAAGCCAATCTGATTCTAAAGCTACTATACTTTGTTAATTCTACTTATGTAACCATTTTAGAAGCAAAATGTAAGTACAATCTACCAAAATTAAACTCCTATTAAATAACGTTGACAATATTTCTGACAGTAGACACAAATGCTATGTGCACCCACAGTTATCAAAAGTAAATGCTTTTTCTCCCAATATGTATTTGTCTCAACTGTGTTATTCAGTCGACTTTTCAATGTAATACCATGCACATCTATAAACAATATTGCATATCATACATCATCTAAGAAAGGCGCTGTTTTTTAAAAGACTATCAGATAGTACAAAATGTTTTAGAACCAGTGGAGCAAAGCTAACATAATTTAAATGGCCATAAATCACTGACTTGTCCTAGTAAATACTAACAGAACATATTAAGAAAAAGGTGGTGAAGAATGTAGGGAGTCAGGAAGAAGATACAGATTAATAAAAGCATTTTAAAATAATTTTGAAGAACTTATTAAAAGTAGCTTGAAGATTCACAGTGATTGCTTCTTAAATTTCATTGTAAACTAGACATTAAAAGAAAACATAATTTCAGGGAGGGGGAACATGTTCCTTTATTATCTATGTCAGCAGAGTTAAAAATATACCTCCCACAATACCCACATTTGATGAGAGTGCTTGTCTGTACTAGATATTATCAACAGGCAAAATAAAGGAAATGACAGTGGTATTACTAAAAGTCAAAGAAAGAAGTTAGACTGAAAAGGCAACATACTGTAAGATTCCATGTATTTGACATTCTGGAAAAGGCAGAAATACGGGGAAAGAAAACAGATCATAGATTACCAGAGGCTGGGTTTAAAGGGGTAGGTGGAAAATTATTGGTGATGCTGGAAATATCCCATATTTTGATTATGGTAATAGTTACAAGACTGTGTCCTTTTGGCAAACACATAGTAACTGAAAAGGTTAAATTTTACTGTATGTAAATTACACCTCAACTAACCTCACTTTAAAAAGAAGTGATGGGAAAAAGATATCTCTTTTGGATTGCTGCAAATGTATATTCTATTTATTCTAGATTTCTGGGGTTCTATACTTTATTTCAAAACCACAAAGTTGCAGCCCATTTTTACCTTATCAAATCTATGTTCAGAAACCCAAAGTTTATATTCATAAATAATTCATTTACATTCAACCCTAAGGCTAAAACATATAAAAATTCTGTAAAAAGGAAATAGTTCCAGGTTTTTATTACCTTTGGTTTTGAGTTTCTTGAGAGGAAAACAAGACAGAAGTATCATAACAAAAATGGCCTTGTCAAGTTATAAATTACAAAAACATCAATAAAACCTTAATGTAAATGAAGCCAGAACAAATCCTTGCAGCTAGAGAGAAAAATATGCAAAATGAATTTTGCCTCTCAGTGACTAGCAGCACACACTTAAAATACAATTTTAAAAATAGAGGAGGACTACAGATATGAAAGGAAATGAACACTTGCTAGTTAAAGAGGTGGCTCACAGCTTTATTACTGCTCAAAGTCTGACTTGACTTTGTAAAAGGCTAGAACCTACCGGGACATTGCTTTCATCTCAGGCAAAGTGGCTGGTTTGTCCATGGCCGTTAACACATCTTCATTGCCGCTTGCTCCAAAAAAGCACCAAAAAAAAAACCAAACCAAACCCATTGTTATCAATTCAATTTGGACTCATAGCAACCCTACAGGACAGAGTAGGATTGCCCCACAGGGTTTCCAAGGAGCTGCTGGTAGACTCCAACTACCGACCTTTTGGTTAGCCTGAGCTCTTAACCACTGCATCAGGGTACATACACCAAATGAATTTTCACTAATAATCATCATCTCAGAGTTCTTAAAGTTAAATAGTAAATATATCTTAATTAAATATAATAGGACGCGTTTTTGTTGTTAGGTGACTTCCAGTCATTTCGACTCATAGCAACATCATGTGACAGAATAGAACTGCCCTATAGGGTTTTCTTGGCTGTAGTCTTTACAGAAGCAGGTCACCAGGTCTTTCTCCTGTGGAGCAGTTGCATGGGTTCAAACAGCCACTAGGGCTACTTATAACATGACCTAAAGGACAAATATTAATATATGTATATTCATGAATATATATGCTATACTTGCGGCTGTTGAGTCAATTCCGACTCACAGCGACTCTATAGGACAGAGTGGAACTGCCCCTCATAGGGTTTCCAAGGAGTGGCTGAATGATTCTAACTGCCAACCTTTTGGTTAGCAGCTGAGCTCTTAAACACTGTGTCAGCTGGTTCCCATATATACTATATGATTACGTAAATATATCATATATTGATTATGTCACATATGATTACATATAATAGACATAGTATATATAAATATATGCATTATTGTAGGTATTGTTTATATTTATATTATGAAAACAGGTCACGGTGTTAAGTAATGAGTTATGAGCTCACAGAGATATCAGTTAAGACCTATTCCTTAATTATAACCCATTGTTGTCTGGTCAATTCGTACTTGTAGTGGCCCTAAAGGACAGAGTAGAACTGCCCCATAGGGTTTCTAAGGTTTAAATCTTTATGGAAGCAGACCATACATCTTCCTCCTTGGGAGCAGCTGGTGGGTTCAGATCAACCTTTTGGTTAACAGCCAAGTGCTTAACTACTGCACCAGCAAGGCTCTTTGTCCTAATTATAGATGTCTATAACTCTGCACACATTGGATCACCCTGAGTCAGAATCGAGTCAGTAGCCGGCACCCAACACCACCACCATCACCACCAAACTCTGAAATTCAAAATGTATGAATTTTAGGTATTTTAATCTACTGATGGCCAATAAATTTATAAACCAAGTCAGGATACACTAAACAGTTGAGTTTTCACAATTGCATAAACATATTTTAAAAAATGTTTTGTCTGGGAAGAGAAGGGGAGGATGCACTAAAAAGGATTAGCATATACACACATTAGCGCTAGATAATATTCAATTTTTATTAATTTTCAATTGTATCTTTCACAAATCTTGTGCCTAGGGCACACATATCAAAGTAAAAACAGTAACAGAAAGCACTTAAAACAGAAACAGCTGCAGCTATTAAAAAAGCAAGGCCGCTTTGGGCAGGTCAATAACCCAGATACGCATTTTTACTACGGCTTGTTACAAACAGACTCTGAGAAGCTAGAGGAGAACTGGAGTTATAGGGAATCAGACTTTCCATGGATGGATGCACTCTGCAATGAAGGAATTAATTCTTGGGCAATAGTGTCTCTTTCTGTCATACGGCTCTCTTGTGCATACTAAGTTGTTGACCCAAAATGTATATTATTATTTGTGTTGATTGGTATGCAGCATTTTGCATTTTGTAAACATATCTTGAACCTCTTCGTTTCAAGCTAAAACGCTCTTTCAATTGACAGTATAAAGCTTGAGGTGTGGGTTCTGGACTCCCATCTTTCCTAGAAATTAAGCTACACCAAGCAGGCTTTGTTTTCCTTGTCTCTTATACTCTATGTTGTTTCAAGGGAATTCCAAAATGATAGCAGCTGTGACAAGCATATTAATTCTTCTTCACCACTTGTGTCTGTTAGCTGGCAGAAGGAAATGCTCCCTGAGACAGGAGGATAGGACTAACATGAACTCAGAAATAAAACATGGATGTCATGTTCACATCATATTAAAGCTGAGGACATTTAAACAGCACAACTGCCTAGTCTTCAGTTAATCTCTCTTTGATTTTTATAAGTAGGGCTTTATCAGAAGTATGAAATTAATACTGAGACTGAGAAATGAGCCTGTATATTAAAATAAGGAGCCCTGGTGGCACAGTGGTTAAGAGCTTGACTTCTAACCACAAGGTCGGCAGTATGAATCCACCAGCCTCTCCTTGGAAACCCTATGGGCGGTTCTACTCTTATTAAATGAGTCCAAATTATTAAAATGAGTCTAAATTAACTGTTGTCATGATGAGTTGGTGACTTTCAGTCTCAGATTTCTGATGTGTGTCACAGTATCAGTAGACTGGGTCACCAGTGTTGTTATTACTGTTGATTCCAACTTATAGCAACCTTATGTGTGCAGAGTACAACTGCTCCAGAGTTTGGAAGGTTGTGACATTTTAGAAGTAGATTGCCAGGCCTGTCTCCCGAGGTACCTTTGAGTGGGTTCAAACTGCCAACCATTCAGCTAGTAGTGAAACACTTAACTGTTTAGTGGGGGAAATTTAAGTGTAGATTTTACCCCAGTATCAGGACGTGACCCTCAGCATATGGGAAAACACTGCTAATAGAGTGACTATCCTTGACAATATAGTATAATAACAACAACTTCAGTGGAAAAAAAGCTCAAGACAATCCACGTAATTCCTTGTAAGCCACTTTATTCTGAGCATTTACAGCTATGGGAAAAGATTTCAACTACTTTCATTGTCTTGCCACACAGCTGCTTGAATGTGTTGTGTTCAGGCAAAAACATGGGAGGCCATTACAGTTTTCACAGAGTTGAAGAATGACAATAACAGCTCAACTACCAAAAAAAAAAAAAACTTTAACAAATAATAAGAATACACAAAGGGTAGAGGAGCGCAGCTGGCTGAGTGAAACAAAAGCTAAGTCAAGATACAAAAACATTTTCTTTAAAAATTATAAATGAAGATTGTATTAAGTTTGGATATCTTCAACAGAACTAGAATTTATAATAACTGTATGGCATACATGGCCTCATATAGAGTTGAATTTAGTGCACTTAAAGGTGATTCATAACTGAAACAGCATTAGAATAGCCTTGAATTCTCCATACTATCGAAAAGATCTTGCAGAAATTTAAACAATTTAACTCACTCTGATACCATATGTTTCCCATTTATGCCTTATCTTTAATGATGACACATTATAATTACTAATATTTTCATAGACATTTATATAAAATGAAATCTATAGAAAATCTGTATATTTTATATAGTCACATATGTGTATATTGAGTACACACTATGCATAAAACAGTACACATAGAGACGAGTAATGGTTGTCCATTTCTCAGTCTCTGTTTTTCCTATATTTAGGATCATGTCATTTGGTTAAATTTAGATTGGAATATCTAAATGTCTTTCCCAAATGTTCTGTTAAACAAAATTAAAAATACATACTTTTTCCACCAATGGAAACTTAAAATACAGCTGTTTATCTCAACTCAGAGATCTCCAACCATAACCTCAAATCAGATGATTCCCATATGCTTTTTGGACCTGGCTCCTCTCTCAAGGTTCTAAACTACCTGGATGCTCTACCAGTGTTATACTAATCACACCCAGCACTGAATTTATTTCTACTGCAACCTGTATACTTCCTCTGATCCCTATACTTATTGATGGAAGCAACAGGTTCCGAGTTATTCGAAGTTACTACGGCTCTGAACTTCAGTGCCCTGCCTCTTCTTCACACCATATAGCAATGTGCTGTCAAGGCTTTTTGTTTCTCAAAGTGTTCCTTTCTTTTTATTCCAACTGATTATTTTAAATAAAATGCTCTACCATGAAGTCTCCCGGGCAGTCTTTCCAATTCCCAGCAATCTTGTACATTGCTGTTGCTGTTAGTGGCCCCCAACTCATTCTGACCCATGTGTTACAGAGCAGAACTTCTCCACAGGGTTTTCTTGGCTATAATTTTTACGGAAGCAGCTTGCCAGGCCTTTCCTCCACAGAGCCACTGGGTGAGTTCGAACTGCCAACCTTTAGACTAGCGGCTGATCACAAAACATATGCACCATTCAGGCCCCTTAAAGCCAGATAAATCCACCCAAAGTGGAGTTGGGGATCAGTTCGGACAGGGTGAGATCTGGACTCCAGGGAAGCTGTTCAACTAAGTTTTGCTTTAACATCTTTACTGATTTCTGACAGTAGCATTTAGGGAATATTTTTTGTGGCAAAATTTAGTTGAAACTCTTCTTTCAAGTCCAGTTCTCACCTGATTCATACTGATCCCTTTGTCCTTCTCTCTCTTCTTCACTTGTGTTTCTATAGGTGTAAATTCAGCTTGTTTTCAATTTGAAATGCCAACTCATCCATAACATCTTCCCAATCCCCCTCCAGCCCAAGGCAGAGGGGCCATAAAACTTGTCTTCCTCACACATTCTATCTCTGCCTCTCCTGTGGCCAGCATGACATTCTACTTTGTCCTTTCCTTATTGTGTATTCTTTTTTCATTTCTATTTCGGGAGTATAATCACATTGGGGGTAGGCACTGTTTCTTATCTTTGTATTGTTCAAAGTGCCTAGAAGATTATTCCCAATCAGGTATATGATTGTTACCTATTTTATAATAGATGAAGGATTGAATAATGGTATTATATTTCTCCCTATTTCTACCTACAGTTTGGGTTTAAATTAACATTTTCATATAGAAAGGAGGTCACAATTTTGTGAGTGAAGTGGTATTGAATAATATTTGCAGAGTTAGCTTTTTATGACCATATAACTGTTTCCTTTCAAATTAAAACTACAGATAGAGGGAGAAACCATTTTCATAACTTTGTAATTTAAACAAATTATCTCCTGCATTTTAGTATAGGAAAATAGAGCAGATGATTGGCCATAGAAATAACTTGATTCATTTCACTTTTTGCTGTTTGAAGATCTGACAATGAACTGATAAATACAGAGGCCAAAGAAACTGGCATCAAAATATTTGTTCCTATGAAAGAAAAGGATACTTTGGGTAAAGTGAAAATAGCACTTAATTATGAATCCATTCCTTTGCAATAATATGGTATTCTCTTCATATACACATAGTGTTTTATACTCTGGTATCCCTTCAACATCTATTTGCCAACTCACTGTCCTAAATATAACTTCTATATGCCTAATGATCTTTATGTTTATGTACTTTTATAGCTATACATACTATAAAACAACATTATAATTTACAGATATTCATAAGTTTTGTAGAACTCCAGAAAAACATAAAAATCCTCTCAAGCCATGTGAAGTACAAAAAGTCATTACACTGCCTTGGTGGCATAGTGGTTAAGAGTTCAGCTGCTACCTGAAAGGCTAGCTGTTCAAATCCACCAGCCACTCCTTGGAAATCCTATTGGGGCAGTTCTACTCTGTCCTATAGGGTCACTATGAGTCAAAATTGACTTGACTGGAACAGATTTGGTGTTTCTGGTTTGCTCATATATGTAGCTATTATGCACTAACTGGTTGCCTGTAAGGTGCCAAGTCCATAGCACCTTGGGGAATCTAAAAATTAATCTTTCAGTTAGAACACTCTATGGAAAGAAATAAAACAATTAATTAAATAGCATAGTCTTTACAGTGACTGCCACTAATATTTAAATATACCTGTAAGTGAAGCTTCCTACTCTTCCATTTAACACTTCAGCAAAAGGCTAATGAACTACGAGAGTGCTTTGTGCATCTCTTCATCTGGATACTATGTTTAATAGAATGACCTATTTGAAGTTACAGAAGCAACTCTCCTTAAGTTGAGGTCAGCAAGTACCTATTTAGTTAGCTTATTTCTAAACTTAAAAATAATAACGTAAATAATTGGGTGCGGAGCAGCAGTTTCATGATTTTGAGAAGTGTTTTGACATGTCTGGGGTTATTCAGGACTTCTTTCTGCCTTGAAATGAAGTCTAGGGTATGTCCGGAGGACTGACTACCAAAGTAACACAGTCGCTAAAGACAATCGCCAGCTAGGCCTGGTTCCAATGGGAAACAATTTCCTCTGGCAGCTTTTGAAGTTTTTTTGTAGGAAATTGCCTGTTGGAGCATATAAAGCTAATTCATGGGGTTCCCAGAGCTCCCGCACACCCGGCTGGAGCTCCCCTGTGGACGAGGCCGTCTTGTTGACATAATCGGGTTCGGCTCTTGGCAAAGCTCCAGCTGTTCGTGTGGAGCCAGTCAGATTTGGCTGAAAGCCTCTAAATCTTTCAGTGTCCCCAGGAAAGGAATATAAAATGTTGATAGTGCTATGGCAAGACCCTGGGAACACAGCAAAGTCATGACATTTGTATTTGGGCCTGCCATTGTGATTCAATAACACAGAATTTGCTAGTGGATTCAGCAGAGGTCATAACACAAAAGTGATGGACGATCTGCAGCTGTATTTTTTCCCACTGAATCTGTGGTATGTGCTGTATTAACTTTTCTTCTGGGGGCTGTTATCATGCTACAGAACTTGCTCTTCTCCTAACCACCCAGACATCAGAGCAAATATTATTTTACAGTAAAATGCCTATAAATATGTGAATAATTTGTAAACCAATGGCATATATATACACACATATATATGTTTACACTGAAAATATTGAAAGATATCCATATATTATATAATCAAAATGGAGGATTATTCTAAATATGACTATCTCCCAATATATTTTAGTATGTTTTCTTTAGAGAAGAGTTTCAAGGACAAAAAACAGTGATTTACACAAATTATAAACTCTAAGGGGAAAATATAGCTTGGATATGATCCCAGACATCTAATTTGAGATAAAGGTTGAAAATCAAAAGCAATATCAATTTAAAATATAAAAGAACCAGCATTTCTTTTTCCAGGTGTGAGAAATACTGAGGTTTAAGGATAAAAGTAGTACTAAGTTAGCTGAAACATCAGAAACAAAGAAAACAGCAGCTGTGTACAGAACAGAAAGGAATAAAAGTGAGAAAACATCTAGTCACACAGGGAAACAAAGTTGAAAGAAATTGTGTATTTGTTTGAATTTGATATAGTCCACAAAGTGAACACTGAAATTCAAAATGAAAGACTTTTCTCTCATACCCTTGGTCCCTCTGCCAGCTCTAAGTTTCTTAGGGAATAAAAGTGAATGGAAACCTAACGTGAGATCATCTCCTCAATACCAAACAAAAACCCATTGCCATCAAATTGATTCTGACGCAAAGCAACCCTATAGGACAGAGTAGAACTGCCCCATAGGGTTTCCAAGGCTGTAATCTTTACATCTGTCACATCTGTCTATTGTGGAGCGGCTAGTGGGTTCTGATCACAGACCTTTCGGTTAGCAGTGGAACACTTAACTGCTGCACCACCCTAATAGCCTAGTGTAAATTTGAGGACCAAAGTTTCAATAATTATTATGATAAGCAAATTTAAAAATCACCCTTCTTTCTTTTACCATATCCCTTCCATACTTAAATATCTGTTCACATGATTTCCTTTTAAGCGATAATAATTATTTTTCCTTTTGCTTGGATTGTCATTCAGGGGCCTAGGCTGTTCTGCCCATCAAACTTCTCGTGGACCTTCATATTGATTCCATTCACAGTTTCTTTCCTTTACTATGTCTTCACCTGAGCTCTTCACTTAATGCACAGAAGTTAATTATATTCTCTGTACACTTACATCAGCACTGATTTCACTAAATGGTAATTTTTACTTACATGTCTGTCTTATCCAAGTAAAGGTAATCTCTTTGTGATTAGAAACATTCTCTCTCTCTCTCTTTCTGTCTCTCACTTTTGCTTTATCAGTGTCCAGAACAGTTTCTAGTCCTCAGTAGATTTTGAATAAATGTTTCTTAATGTATCCATGAGTGACTTGCTTGTTTCTGGGTTTTAATTTGCCTTTATTGGTGGGTAAAAAAAGCAAGGAAGCAAAGTTCCAAGATCAGGTTCTCTCGGCTCAAACCCTAGATCCCTCATGGATGAGCTGTGTAATCATGGACAAGTCACCCCCTGGGCTTAAACATTTCATCTGTAAAATAGTATCAACATCGTACAGTTGGCCTCAGGAATAAAAGTTTTAATTTTAGTGAATGAAAAGTACTTATAAAAATGTCCAGCACACAATAAGAATCCAGGTAAGTGTTAACAATCAGCATCTTTCTTATCACTGTCTTCAACATCAATGTATGGAGCTATCTGACTGGGAAGTCTTTGAAGATTTCCTTGGCATATGTACACGTGGATATGAATGCTAGGTCCTGGGATATGACTTAGTCATGAATATCCTCTGCCTCAGCTAAAACTTTTGAGGTACCATTGAGCAATACGGTTTTTTTTTTTTTCTAATTTTCTGACTTAGTTCCAATATCTCTTAAAAACAAGTGCTCTTTTGAGCTTCCTCTTTATTTTTTACTTAATAAACACTAACCCAGCACTTAAAATATGCAAGGAGCTTTTTAAAATGCTTTATGTGTATTAACTAATTTATTCTTCATGAAGTAAGATATAGTTAGTAACTTCATTTTACAGAAGCAGAAACTGAGGGAAAGGAAAATTAACTAGCCTGTTCATATTGATACAATAATAAATGGTGGATCCAGAGCAGTCTGGGTCCAAAGTCCCAGACAGGAACCATTGCATTCATCTGCCCCTTAACTGGGCTATGCTCCCTTTAGACCCTTAGCCTTTTTTTAGTCTGTTCAACCTCCCTTTCCATTGCTCTGTCTGCCTGATTCCTCTTCTGCCTCCCTCCCGCAAACCTAGTAGTGAAGGAGGGAATGAGAACAAAACGGCATGGTGAATAGACGCTCTTCATTTTCTTTTCCTTGCATCAAATTCTGTCCTACTCTAAAGCCTACTAAAAACATGTATAAAAATATTGCATGTTTCAATTCTTTATGCATAACTTTCTCTTTAAATGGTGACCTTCCAAGCCATCTTTGTGTAGCTATGAGGCTTGGTAATATTTTCATCAAATAAGCTTCGAGAACATAGAGACAATCCCCAGGCAATAGCTATAGTTACACTACAAGACTACCAAATACACCCCCATGGGAGTTTACACCAAAAGCTTCTTCTTCTCCCATTTTAATCAAAGAGTGCCAGAAAATGCAGTAGTAATAGGAAGATGTGGTAAATGAAGTGAAATACTTAATTTTCACTGAAACATAAAGGAAAAATTAAACATCAAGAATTAAAATAAAAGTATAAAAATATATAAATGAAATCAGTCCACTATGCCAAATTTCCCAGCATTATCCTCATTGCCATTAGTTCCATATTTCTAAATATTTATTTACGTTACAGAAAATATATTTTATTCTACATCATTTCCCTCCCCCGGCCCATCTTTCACTCTTCTGGAGACATTGATAACTCACAACAGTCTAAATGGAAACTATTTTCATTTTCTCCTTTGAGTCACCTGGGAAACATAGGCTAGTAAAATCAACTCAGTAGCACCATACTCTTTAAACTTTACATTTACAGAAGTATTTTTATTTAATTAGATCTTCAAAACTAGTCTCATTTTCTTTAAAATGTTCAATGTAGATACAGATTCATTTTAAAAAAGTAACTTCTGAATTAACCATAAACAAAATAAATAATTTTACACATTTATATACACATTAACAATAATGTATAATTTAGCTGGGCTTTCAATAGAGAGAGATGACTCTGATATTAATAGCTAAACTGTAATTGATATATTTTACAAGCTTTCATTCTATTTCATTAAAATAGAACCAATATTTATACAATTTTTCAGGCTAGCATGAAAAACTATAGTACATAAAAAACGCATGTGAATGTGTGCATTTTAGTATTACAACTGAAATACAATGTCTGAGTTTATAGCCGTATCTTATTACAAACATAGCTAAATATAAGTGCCATGTTTTTATTCTTTTTTCACTTAAAGGGAAAACATGATGTGCTAGAATTATTCAGAACAACTAATTTCTCTTTTCTGTTTATAATATATAATGTACTAATCTCTAGTAAGACACTTGAATCTGAAAGAGAGAAATGATCACTTTCAAATTCATGTCACTGATTTGAATAATTTGGAACAAAAAAAAGACACAGCACATAAATTTTGAACTGGTGCAAGGAAACTAACCTCCTTTAATTGTTACAAAATCTCTGCTTTTGTAAACTGCAAAGTATAACAATGAGAATTTATTCATTTTCCTACTTAACACATTTTATATAAACATTGTTATTGTTGTTGTTAGTTGCCATTACGTCAGTTCTGATTCATGAAAACTTTATGTATGACAGAGTGAAGTGTTGCCAGATCCTGTGCCATCTTCATGATTGGTGGTGTGTTTCAGTCCATGGTTGTAGATACTGTGTCAATTCACCTCACTGAGGGTTTCCCTACTTTTTGCTGACCCTCTATTTTACTTACTACTGAAAATTAGCCAGTGAAAACCCTATGTGCAAACACCAGTTGTTTCAAAGGAATGAGGATATAAAAATGCAAGATATTAAAAAAAAAAACACTTTAAAAGTAATATAACATTATTAATTCCCATCATATTTTGGTTAAAAATGACCCTTTATCAAAGACTATGAACTATATTTAAACTATTATATAACAGGTTAATATGGAATGGTCATTTTTATTGTTTGTCTACCCTGACTTCTCTCTTTCTTAAACTCCAGATTACTGCTTCTAAATATTATTTAACACTGCACCTAGATATATACATGGAATTCCCAAGACATTATGTCCCAGATCAATTTACTTTATGTCTGAATTCTGTTTTGTGTTTGTTTGTTTTCTGCCCAGTACCACCCCCACCCACCCTTTTACAAATGTTAAAACATTTTCCAGCCTGTCAGGCTATAAATACCAGACCACTTTCCCTTTTTCTTTCCTCCACACTTCACAGAGTATGGGACCAAGTCATCTTAATAACACCTCTGAAATGTCTTCCTACTCGGTGAGTATCCCTAGGTCCTCTGCCATTGGCTTCTTCAGTTCTGGTATCTGACCTCGTTATTTTAACAGCCTTCTAAATCATCTCTGAGCTTCCACTTTCTCTCCTCAAATCCATTGGCTATAATATTATGAATTGTTTTTCAAAAATTCTTCTCTAATACTATCAGATATTCAGTCCTCTAATTCGTCCTTCAGATGTTCACTGAGGCTCAAGATCCTGATCTCGATCATGAGTCCCTTAACTGGTGTCCTGGAATACCCCAAACACTTGCCAGTTGTTTTCCCTTCTCACCCTGCTCCTGACATTCTCAGAGATTGGCTGGGGTTCTGCTAATAACTGAGGTAAATACTGGGAACCAAAAATTTGTTATTCATTGGATTTCCTGAATCACCACGACCCAAAAACCATTACTTCCATATTTTCCATTCTGTATCAGACTCTGTTGGGTACTTGCCTAAAAAAATCTTGGTGTCATGGATGCTGAAATTGTACTGCATACTGATCCCACCACTTCCCTCCACCTGGGTAAGTGTTGGTGTCCTAAGACATGGTCAATTCCCCTACTCCCAGTCCTGCTCGGTCCTGTCTCACACTAGCCAAGCCACTGAGGGTACAGCATTCCTAAACAAAAGTCTACCAAGCAAAATTACAAAGAATACAGCACCATCTTTTGAAAATAAAAATAAATTCTATAATGTAAAATGAATGACTTAAAGGTCTTTTATATTATATGGAAAAAAGACAGTATTTATTTTTGAAGCAAAGGCTCTGACTCTTGAATACAGGTGCAATTACAACTAGAATTAATTGAATTGGAGGTTCATTTTTACATTTGCAAGTAGTTTTAAAAGCATTTAAGAAATATAGTTAAATAATTCAAACATTTTTTGTGGACATTGGCATTCATATAAGGTTAATTATTTTATTTAAAACTGCTATCAGTTTTGACAAGAGTATACAGCGAGTGCTACATAATTTGTTAACTAATCTACTGTATTCCGTGTATTACCTACTATAACTATGGGCTCATAGAATAAGGCTAAAGAATGATCATCATATATCAAATGCAAAATATGATTTTTATTGCCTTGTGCGACAATAAAGCACTTTTGAAGAGAAGTAAACCATAAAACTTTGAGAGAATGATGTTGGGATATAGGAGTGGATCTGATTTCACTTTAGTAGGGCAGTTTTTCCATATGCCACTTTGAGTGTTTCTGTTGTACATCTGTTGCATGACAAACATAAAATGGTTGGGTTCACTATCAATTACAGGCTGGAACAAGTAAGATTTCAATTACAACAGGAGAGCAAAACAGCTGGGAAATCCCCGAGGGGAGGTGCAAAAAACCAAGGGGGTGAAGCAGGCATCATAACGGTACATTGCACACTACTAATTAGGGAGAAATGGAGTCAAGTTAAAAGAAAATACACCCCTAGATGCTCTGCTTTGTAGAGACCATTTGGGTACTGAAAACAGTACCTCAGTGGCTTATCTCGGTCTAAATTCTCATGTAATTGTTGCCTCATGGGCAGCTTAAATAAAAATTCTAGCCTAAAAGTATCTTTTTTTTTTAAAGGAATATATCCTCGTATTGTAAAGGAAACATTTATATATATATAAATATATACCTGAGTTGAATGTAATTATATCTAGGCATTTAGATCATTTCCAAATATTTTTAGGAGGCAGGGTATTTTTAAGAGGGAGCAAAGTAAAAATATGAAGAAAATTGTGATAATGAGTTTAACAATAGCCTGCAGCTCCCTAAATAAGGAATGTATAAATATAGGCACGTATAAAAGTCTTGTACTTGACAAATATCTTATTCTTAGAAAAAAACCAAGAATCCTTCCACTATGTACACTGCATGACAATTACATGATTTTTTTGCTACATGCCCGTTTTTCATGTTTAATTAAATGAACTATAAGAAGTAAAAATTAAAACAGCATAATATGCTATTGAAAATAAATTAAGCATTTCTCCCCTAACATAGTTAGAATCTAGCAATATAGTTAAGAATTAGCCACAGGTTACGTAATGTTAGAGCTATTTAAAACAGCAAATTTTCTCTGTAATTTTCATAATCAACATGTTTAATAATGATGAAGAAAACAACAATAATACCAACAACATAAGAACCATGCTATATTTGAATTGCCTGATTCCAGCCACTTTCTTTTGGAATTTAAATATCTGAGTTTAAAGAAATAATCGTAACAATAATAATTGTTATTATATTTTAACAAAAGATAATGAAAGCACTCTAAAATTTACCCTTTAGCTCCCACATACCTGCTATCAAATCTGAAGGATTGAACATAGATCTGAAGCTTTTCCTGGAGTTCCCCCAAATAAATGTCCTTATTGCTTTATTCTTCCCACTAGAAGTTTACTTAGGACAGTAAAATGAAACTACTGCATCAATTCAGGTAAAGGGCAGGGGCTCAATCAGGACAGTGTGGGAAAAGCAATGACATTCTACAGGTAGAAATTACAGGTAACACAGAAAATCTGAAATGAAGGTGAGGGAATGAAGAACCTGGACCAACTTCTCATCGTAGGAAACTAGGAGAGAAGAGGGCAGGGGGTTAGCGAGGAATTCTCCACGGACCCTTCTGGATGCACATAGTGGGACATTCCAACATCAAATGCAGCTTCGTTTAACCTCATCATTTAAAATTACATTTTACCTTAATTTTTCTTCCATATGGTTTTATATTTTTGAAACACAATATGTTCTAATACATTTACCATTATATCTGAGAGCAATGTCTTCTATAAACATATTTGCCAACGACCTAGGCCTTCATTTAATCAGTATGTTGGAAAAGGGGATTTTAATTCCCTCATGTACACATCAGGAACCCTGGTGGTGCAGTGGTTAAAGCGCTCAGTCATTACCAGAAGAGTGGTCAGTTCCAACCCACCAGCTACTAAGCAAGCGTAAAGATTGCAGCCTTGGAAACCCTATGAGGCAGTTCTACTCTGGCCTATAGGGGCGCTATGAGTCGGAATTCACTCAACAGCGGTGGGTTTTGGGTTTCCATCCACAACACCCAATGGACAGAACAGACAGTGAATAAATTCTAATGGGATTGGAATCTCAGTGCTTTTAAAGCCACATACATTGAACAGGGGAAGAGTAATTTCCAGCTTCTCTTGCCCTCTCCACACTTCTAGTAATTAGGCTTAGGATAAAACTTCCAAAAGGGAAAGTATGGATTTCAACGAGGGAAGTAGGTTTTGACCACCTGTAGTTCCGGGATAATGTTTATTTACCCTCAAATTATAGGAATAGAGCAATTCATCTCTTTTCTAAACTGAAGATGTCGTTAAACTACTTACAATTTGAGCTAAGTAATAAATTACGATGAATTTTGTACATACTTGTGTTTTGGTGATAATATAACTCATTTCTTAATCCTAATATTTGGGGAATAAGAATTTAGTATTATTTCCTAATGTTTGAGTAATGAGAATGAAACATTATAAACCATTATAAGCATTTAAGAAAGAGGGAAAGGTACAGATTTGATGATGGTAAAAGGAGATGATTCTCTTTTTAGATCTTGGTGGTGTGGGATTTCTCCCTCAACTCAGATACGTAGTGAGCAATCACTCAGTGTCTCAAAATTAAATTCAGAAACATGCCCTGCCTCTATGGAAATCGTAAAAGGACTCTGTATGACAGGCTCCAGCAAAAGTGCAGCTGCTGATATTGTGTGTGGCCAAGTACCACTTCACTCTTGATCTATGTTAAGCTGACTGAAAGAAGAAAATCAATCATGATTGGCAGTGAACTTCAGGTAGACCCAGGTTTGAGATGCCAGCTACATGCAGCTGTGTGCCCTTAGCAAAGATAATTTTGACTAAGCTTTCATTAAGTAGGAGTGTTACTGCATTCACAGCTTTGAGATTTAAGTTGTTGTGCTTTACATGTAGACAGAGAGAGAAACACAAATACTATACACCTCTTAATATCACAAGCAATATATCTACCTAGTCTCCTTGAACCTTTTCTAGAAGACAGGGTCTATTAGTGGAACGCACACACACTATGATTTTCCCTAGTGAACACACAGGAGTCCAAAAAACAAAACCGGTTGCCTTTGAGTCGATTCAGATTCATGGAGACCTCCTGTGTTCAGAGTAAAATTGTGCTCCATAGGGTTTTCAAGACTCTGGCCTTTTGGAAGCAGATTACCAGGTCTTTCTTCCCAGGTGCCACTGGGAGTGTTCAAACCTCCAATCTTTAAGTTAATTGTTGAGTGCTTAATCTTTGCACCACCCAGTGAATCCCAATACAGTCTAAAAAAGCAAAACAAAAAGCAAACCAGTAGCTGTTAAGTCTATTGGTGACCCCATGTATAGCAGAGCAGAACTCCTCCAGGACAGAGTTCTCAAAGCTCTGACCTTTGGGATGCAGATTGCCAGACCTTTCTTCCCAGCTGCCTCTGGTTGGTAATCAAGCGCTTTACTGTTTGTGCCACCCAGGGAATGCCATCACAAGAGACTTTTGGTAGGAGTGTCTCAAATGTGATTTTGGGGGACTTCTTCCTCACAATCCCTGAGTTTGAGGTTCGGGGCAAGGCTCACTCTAAATGGCACCTTCTGTCTTCCCGGGTACATATACTGATTCAGGATCGGGGTGAGGCACAGTTTCCTAGTTGAGATAGGGTGAATACTGAGTCTAGTGTGGGAACTCCTGGACGAGCCTGTGAGCTGTGATCCCGTGAGCTAGGTCTGCTCCTGGGGCCACAAAGCAGAGTCTGTCAATGGAACAATCCAGAGGAACGGGGTTGAGAAATGATTAATGAAGTTACAATTGAATGCCAAGTGAAGAAATGTCCTTTTGGGGACACACCTTGCTTAAAAGTACATTTGTGGCTTAAATCACCATACTCCTTCAGCTGGTGTCCAATGCCTGGTCGACCTAACAGACTTGACTCTAAAGTACAAAGCAGCTGTCCATTTTCTAAGGAGCCCTTGTGGAGTAATGGTTAAGCAATCAGCTGCTAACCAAAGGGTTGGCAATTTGAACTACTCAGCTGCTGTGCAGGAGAAGGACCAGGCAATCTGCTCCCTTCAAGATTGCAGCTAAGAAAACCCTATGGGGAAGTTCTACTCCAGTCACATGGAGTCACTATGAATCTGAATTGGCTTGTCAGCACCCAACAACAACAATAGTATTTTCTAATACTGTACAGGTTTTTAAATAATATATCTGAAAATCAACAGGGGTGGGGGAAGAGGGGATAAAAATCTATAATTACCTTAAGACAGGTTTCAATTCAGACAATTAGAGGGGAACCCATGGTCATCGAGTGATTCCGACTCATAGTGACTCTATAGGACAGCGTAAAGCTGCCCTATAGGGTTTCCAAGACTGTAAATCTTTATGGAAGGAGATTGCCACATCTTTCTCCTGCAGAGTGGCTGGTGGATTCAAACTGTCCATCTTTCAGTTAACAGCGGAGTGTTTAACCCTTCCACCATGAGGGATCCTCGATGGGGAGAAAACCCACAAATATACATACTACTATCTAATTATGTATTTAATTATGTTTTCCAATTTCCTCATATACAACATCATACATAAATTTGGCTTCTAGTTTGAATCAGTTATTAGGTGTATGAGAAATAAGAAAGAAAAAAATAATCCAGATGCTCTCAGTGGAATTGAAATCCCTAAAAGAGCACATAACCATGTTAAACACAACTATCCAATCAGTAGAAATTCCTTTTTGGAATGAAGAATATTTAAAAATTGTATTTTATGCCAATGGATGTTTCTGCTATTGCGGAACAGATACCTTGTCCTGCCACACATATCCATCCTTTCGAAAAACAAATATACTCCAAAAAGATCCCAAAAATCCACAAAGGATTTCTCATATTTTGGTAGGTTGTTTGTAGTTTATGGTTCTAGGACACTTATAAATTAAAATATTAAGAGAAAGTTCAAAAGCCATGGACATCCTTTTGCAATGGATTGTAGAATAATTTCTCCAAGAGGAAAATTTTAAGTACCAACTCAATGTGTACTTTAAATGTACCCTATAACTTTGTATTTTATTTCAACAATAATAATAAAAACCAGTTATATCAGTGCATAAAAGGTCAGTTTTTACTGTGTCATTACACTTTGTCATATAAATACACACTTAGGGACCTTTCAAGACATAGATTAAGCTGGTAAATACGTATTTAGATACTTCTTAAAATGGAGATCAGTGCAATGATAGCTGATAATGTCATCTGTGTATTCAGAGACGTGAAAGCATGGATTATCGACGAGATGGGCCATAATACTTCCTCTGGGGCCATTATAGTCTTGCCTGTAAACACATATAGATAATGTGGAGAGGTGAGGGGGGAGCAAAGCAAAAAACATCTGTATACCAGCAGTCCATAGAAGTTTCTCGGGATCTTAATACAAGATGCTGGGTATATATTTAGAAGGCAACTTGTAAGAAACTTGGAAAAAAGCATAATCTAACATATAGGATCTTTTCTATAGGAAAAAATCAACTTCATTTTCTCTAAATATACAAGAAAACCTCACATGTGGATAACTTTTGGTTAACTTATGTTGCTAAATAATTAAGCCAATTCTAGTCTTGCTGACTAATAGAAAATAAGAATGCCTTTTCACTACTAACATGTTGAACCAGATATTTTTATTATCCACCTAAAATATTAGCAAATAAATAAATAAATAAATAACTCTATCACCTAAAATAATGGAGATATTTTTTCTTGTACTTTATTTTTAGAAGAAAGATTCATTCGTATTGGTAGTCCTGGGAGACTGTTTTTTTTTTTTTTTTTCTTTTCTCTATTTTTTTTTTTTTTTTAATCTTTGCTTTCCTCCTCTTTCTTTTCACAAATCAAGTTACTGGGCACTATTCTCACCTAGATTCCCTCCACATAAGTTGAATTTTTATCTTTGAAAAATATAGAAAAATGACTGGGAGTAGATGAACATTTTCAAGCACTGAAAAAAAATTATCAAAATTTTAAAAAGTATACAGTCATCTTTTTGATGGTGTGTAAAGACTATGGTATTAAGAGCTGTTATAGAAATTAATTCCCCTATTTTTTTGACCATGTAAGAAAGACAATAGAAACCAAAAAAAGTAAAAATATATCTAGATGACACATTTGCTAAGTTGGTTACATTAAAACTAGTAAGTAACTCTTGCCTTTAGAACAAATTTTCATTGTCTCTTCAGAACAAGGTTTATATAAAATGAATTTCCTATGCCTACACATTTATTTAAAGCATTCATGGTTTTTCTATAGTAAAAATGATTTCATAATTGGTTGTTTTCCCTTTCAACTATGATTATAAGCCATTTTTAGGTATCATTTGTATAATTCCCTGCCTGCCAATTTTTATGTAGTATATTTCTATGTATTTAATTTAACAATCATTTTGTGTGTTTGGATGTGCATGTGTTTTTGTGGGTGTCGTTGTGTTTTGTGTTTGATTTTTCCAGCAGCTCTGTTATTTCACCACCCATGGTTTGTCGGGTACCCAAATCTCCTATAAGTATTTCGGCATATCTCCAAAATTCAGCGCCTAAAAAGCAAGTAATATTTGAATAAAAAGATGTTTCACTTTTCTCACAAATAATATTTCCCCTCCTAGTCGACTATATTATAAATATATATTAACCTACTAAACTTAATAAAACTAAGCTATCTTAGTAATAATGAACTTGCATAATTTTAAAATAGTTTACATAGTTTGTGGATTTTTTTTGAATACTGAGGCTGAAATTTTTATGTTTGCATTTGCCAAAACCTGGTAAGAGATCTGGAAGTAGTCAATCAAATTTATTATTGTGTTAAATGACTGAAGGAAAAAAAACAATGGCATTTAAATTTCTTTTCTTCTCTTTTTTTGCCAAGACATCATTAAGCAAATGTGTACCTTTAAGTAGCAATAACAGCAGATCTAGGGAAGTATAATTTAAGTTAGCTTAATGTGTGAGCATTAATAAATTCTCGTGCTCTGTCACTAACTGCTAAATATAAATAGCACTGTATAGCTCAAACCTTTTCATAAATAAGCAGTTTAGCTAACTCCACATAATTTTTAGAATATATGAGAGAAGAGAAAATTCATTTTTCCTTCATTTGTTATACAGAGCTTATAGTAACTTCACTATGGAATCTGCTTTGAGTTTGAAGTTGTAATACATTAGCACTTTTAGTACATTAGACATTTGTAGCTACTTTCATCACCTGTTTGAGTTACAATAATTGGATATATGGGAATTTATATTACTCATGATTTTCTTCCATAGTAATATTTTGTTAATATATTATGATTTGACCAATATTACTACTGTCACAAAAACTAGATAAGATCCAATAATACAATGACATTCATCTTTTCAGTTCATTGTGACAGCATGCTTAATATTGGCAATGGGTGGCAGTGATAGTGGCTTTGTTAAAATATAGCTTGCAAGACAGCCTTCAGGGTATATTGGATGATAAATAATCTTGCAATTGGTTTATATATATATGTAACTGTGTTAAGGCCCATATGATAAGATATTTAGATATGACACCATATAGAGAGGAGTCTCTGGGTGGTGCAAATGGTTAACATGCTTGGCTGCTAGCCAAAAAGTTGGAGGTTCAAGTCCACCCAGAGGCACCTCAGAAGAAAACCCTGGTGATCTACTTCTGAAAAATCAGCCATTGAAAACCCTATGAAGCATCATTCTACTCTGACACACATGAGGTCACCATGAGTCAAAACTGACTCCACAGTAACTGGTACTGGGATAGATAGATAGATAGATGATGGATGGATGGATAGATGGATGGATGGATGGATAGATACTGCAAGGTTTATCTGGCAATGCCTTTTAGCTGTGAGTGAGATCAGGAAGCTCACCACTTCAAAAGAATAAGATTACAGGAGAGTCAGTAAATCTGTATTTGGCCTCAGGGAACATCATGTGACCAAGGCCTTTGGAGGAGTCAAAGAAACAGGAATCAGAGTGTGTAATTATGACTAAGAATCATTGCCAGCAAGAAACGAAGTTGAAAGAAGTCCTGGTAATATGAGAAGCTTCCAGGTGATGCAGTTATAAGCATCCTCTAAGTTCTCAAGAAGAGGTACCAGAGATAAAGCTAACAGAAGCTGCTAAGAACTGCTGCTGACCAAGGAGCTGTGAAGGGATTGTCAGACCAGGGTGTTCGGATGCCCGGGAGCACCTGTTCTCCCTCAGTGCTGAATCACACCTCAGGGAAGAAAGGGTCAGTCCCCCAGGGCAACTTAATATCCTGGGGGAGGGAAGATATTGCTGTTCTTTCAATTTAACCACCTGGCAAGGAAGGACAGTAGTAGTGTTGCGCCCCTAAGTATGGTAGTAGAGCTGTAGGTACAGAAATCCCGACCAATTGCTCAAAAATATTATAATGACACCATTGCAGAAACTTAGATTTTTTGTTGACAAGATAAAACTACTAGAAAGTAAGTTACAATAGCAAAGTAAAACAAGAAGACATACACAGCAAAGGATGGTTATTATCTCCTTAAAATGAAGTATATGTCAGTAACTTACTTCAAGATAAATTTCCTTAAAATCTACAGACACTTAACTTAAAAGAGATAGCACATATAATTCTGTCCTGTTATGTGAAAATATATTTCAATGATTAACCTACATATTTGTTTTTGTTTGTTTTTTTTTCTTTTGCAATGGATCACAAATTTGGTAAGATTGTACATTGAGCTGAAACATTAGACACTTTGAGTTCAGATGAGGGAGCTGAGCTTTACAGGAAATTCTTCTGTTCCTAAGTACACCCAGCTGATCTTTCAGATATCTTATGGGGCCCTGTGTTCTTCTCAACTTACATCACAGTGCTAAATGCTTTGAAATAGTGTCTGTGATAGACAAACCGGTCTTTTCTGAACTGAAATTTTGGACCTTCTTGAGGATTCTGTCTCTGCCAACTTGCATGTTTTCAAACAACTGTCACATTAAACCAATGGAAATCTAGTTTAGGTTCTTCTAACATCTTTTGAATAGGAGGTACTGTACCTACTTTCAAAGAACTTAAAAACAAAGCATAACAAAGGACAGGAAAGCATTTGAGAAGCTCTTCTAAAATACACACCGTCCTTAGCCAGCTTTCCTTTGAAATCTTCCACAAAAAAACATTTGTATCTGAAATATTTCAACCTATTAAGGGGGAAAAAAAAAGCCTGCTCTGAATGGAATGCAAAATTCCTGGCTGTATCATAAAGACTCACAAAGCCCTTTAAAATAGAAATATGAATAAAATGATTGACAAAGGACCTGTTTAACATCCAACAATTTTATACAGTGATGAATTGCAAAATTTTCTTAATAAATTACTTAAGATGAAAAATGATTAAAAAAGAACAGTAAAATATTAAAATCATATATTCACAGCAAAAATTAAAAAGTCAGCTTGCATGCATCCATGGGAAGTATGTATGGCTTCCTCATTAGTAATTTTGGATCTGGAGTTAGACTGCATGAGTTATATCCAGTCCCCCGCAACAGTCCTTGCCCACCCTTAACTGAGTGTGATCTTGCAAAGGTTACTTAACCTCTTCATGCCTGGAGCTCTTCAAATAGAAAATGGACAATACTAGTTTCTCTTACAGGTCCTAGATTGTATTAAAGTCCTTACCAAAAAAATAAAAACCATTGTCTGCTAGCTGTGTATGGTGATGGCTGTTATAATGGTGATGATGACCAATGATGTTGATGATGACAATCATGTTGTTAACCCACTAATAGAGAAACAGTCTCCAAGAAAGTCCACCCAGCTGTATGGTCTGATAAGTAAAAAGTAATTAATTTTGCTTTTCCTCTGAATCTGTTGATGTAAGCACTGTGAATCTTCCTCCTCTGATGTTAATTTCTCTCTTCGTATTTTGCTTATACCTGAACAGACAGGCAAGGCATTTGAGGATCAAATTAGCAGTGATGAGAGAAAAGGAGAAGGCATGAATGGGAAATGGATAATCCATGATTACCTAAGATTACCTATAGACAATCTTTCCTCTTCCTCCTGACCATTTGAGGCTGAGAAGAGTAAGTTCTCCCAGACTAAATTTTCAACACCTCTTCCCAAGAGGCATCATCATTGTTACCAATATTCTGTTCCTAATGGTATAACCAAAGTTTGTGTAGGGCTTGTTTATGGGTTCTTTAAAGTGTTGCTTCCATTTACTTCCCCATATTTGTAAGTAAGGACCCTTTGGTAACCTGCACATATGAACTTTATTTTCTTTTAGGCATTAAGTCACATGGCTTAAGATGGTCCCCCATTATCTCCTCAGAACCACTTGTGATCTGTGTTAGAAAAGCAGATTCCTGAACTCCACTACAGACTTACTAGGTTAGACTATATAGAGATGAAGTCCATGGATTCATGTTTTTAAAACAAAATACCCAGATGACTTTCATTTGTACTAAAATTTGAGAGAGAAAGAGCATTTGCAGAGAGAGAAATAGTGAGAAAGGCTGTTCAAAACCAACAGAAATGATGGTGAAAAGTTAGCTTATCTGTCATAACCTGTGGTCAGTAACAGAAAAAGAGATACCATTCCAAAAGGTGTCTTGGCCCTAAAAAAAAATCCCTGGAAGGAAGAACATTACATTGCTAGGAATTACCTCTTGTCCCTTTGTTCTTTACACTCAGCTATTTCTCTTACCAGCTGTCTGATCTCAGTCTGTTCTCTATCCTCACCCTATACAGCTCCAAAGTTTCAGGAGTTCTTTCCAGTCCCTTTCACAGGCCTCCAGCAATGCATTCCAGTTGAGGGAGCTCCCATGCCTGCCATTCATCAAGCATATGTGAGTCCCTAAACAAATGGACTGGGAATATGTATTTTTTCCATTTCACCCAGGAACTGTATTTTTCCTGGGAAAAACTGTTAGACAAGATGGTTCCCAAAATGATCTTGGTGTTCTTTTGCTGTTTCTGTTTCGCTATGGGTTAAATAGGCCTTAGCAGGGGTTGAGGGTGGGAGGTGGTGGCCTAGTATACTACCAATATGTTTATATAGGAAACTTCTGAACGACTTACTTACAGATGAACCTTGTTTGAGAATAGGACTCATCTGTGACTCATTTTTAATGGGCATATATATCGGATAATATATGAAATTATTTAAATGATCAAATATTGAGTAGACTATAGCCACACAAAACATACAGAAGGAAAGATTACTTTGCATTTTGATAGCAGGTTCAAAGGTAAGAATTAATGCTTTAAAGATGAGATTCAAAGATCAAGGAATACACTGTTATTTTAGCATAAATGTTGCTCTATTATGAATAACTGAATATTATATAGTTTAGAAGAAGTATAGTATGTTTGGCAAGAGTTTGGTCTCTGGACTCAAACAGACCTGGATTTGAATTCTGGATAGTCTATTTCCAGTGACTTCATCTATACATTTTAAAGTCTTTATTTCTCTGTCTGCAAAAACAAAAACAAACAAACAAAAAATACTATAGTCATGGTTGTTAAATGAATATAAAGTGCTTAGGTAAGTAAGTAATATTTACTTGATACATGTTTATTATTATTATAAATGATCTCTATATCATTGTTAACTTATGGTAAAGATAAATCATTTTCAAAAATACAAATTATTTCATAGGTATTCCATTCTAAATAAAAATCTAAATAGGAGGTTTGAAAATTTAGGAGACAGATGAAAATCCTCATTCTTCTACTTCATAGGTGACAAGGTAAGAGATAATAACAAAAGAACGGGTTCAGCATTGTGCTAACAATGTTAATTCAAAGATGACGAGCCTGTGTTCTGGGATCACTTACTTGTGAGTGTATCCTGTTGGCAGTAGTGGGGACTTGGGTGAGGAGAGAAAAATCTCTCCTCTGATCCTCCACAAAATGATAACATGTGATAAGATGAGAAATCAGATTCAGCATAGATACCTTTGCCTTACAACTAGAATAGCTGAAATGAATAATGAGTTGGGGATTGCCATGTTGTAAGGGTATCTTGATTGACAGTTTCCATAATATATGATGAGTGCTGACAAAGTGCAAATCTCCAATCTGCTCTGATGGGACCACTGTAATGTTACTAAGTATACAATTATACTTTTGTAATCTTCACTCTGCCTGATTTCTCAAGACTTTTTCTCAAAGAAAAATGAACAGCTTTTCAACTGACACAGGGACTAAATTAATAGCTAACATTTATTGGGCTATTATCCCATACACTATATTAAGCAAGTTGCATATATAATACCGGAGCCTTGGTGTCAGGGTGGTTAAGAACTCAGCTGCTAACCAAATGGTCAGCGGTTTGAATCCACCAGCTGCTCCTTGGAAACCCTATGGGGCAGTTCTAGTCTGTCCTATAGGGTCGCTAGGACTTGGAATCAACTTCAACAGCAATGGGTTTGGTTTTCTGGTTTTTTATTGCATTATATGGCTGAGTTATTGCATTATATTAGTTGTATATATATATATACATATATAATACAACTCTGGGTATTTTATATATATATATATATAAAAACAATACACATTGCTGTCGAGTCTATTCCAACTCATAGTGACAGAGTGCACTTACACATGCATAAACACAAACACAGACATATATAGCTATCTATTTAAACAAAGAGCTCAGCTGCTCATCAAAAGGCCAGCAGTTTGAATCCACCAGCTGCTCCTTGGAAACCCTACGGAGCAGCTCTACTCTATCCTATAGGGTCACTATGGGTCGGAATCAACTGGACGGCCATGGGTTTGGTTTTCTTATATATGAACAAAAGTAAGACCTTTTGTTATCTTGGATAAAATCTATACAAAGGATTAAATGTTAATATTTCTAAAATACTCTAAAAATAAAATAAAGAAATAAAACCATAAATCTCAAAAGAGTGATGAAAATAATTCACCAGTTTCTTTCTATAGAGAAGTAAAAGGGAAAAGGTGGCTCATTTGATTATATGACAAGTGTAAGATTTTAACTGAGTAAACACTGTTTTAATCTCAAGAATAGAGGAGTTTCTTATTTAAGTCTTCTGACCTGCCACAGTAATAAATACATAATCTACTAACTTCAAGAACATGTATAAATAGAAACAAAAAGTGATACTATTTTGATAACTTCTAACACACTGAAGCAGGTTTGACAGATATTAGAAGAGTTTAAACTAAAGGTCTTATCACCGTGTAAGAAACTAAAAGAATAAAGTACAGTACATATCAGGAAAATTGTGAGAAAGTTGAAGGTACTCTCTTTTTAACTTCTGAAAGCATTGAGAGCTCAAGTGCATTTAGAGCACTTAGTCTTAGAGAGCAAATATGAAACAGAATAGTAATTAATTTCTCTGATCACTTGAAAATAGGTTATCAACCACAATAAATAGCTTCTTTTGAAAATAATACTCTTGTGCTTACAAAGTATTTTCTGAAACCTATAGGAACAATGATATAAAGATTATTCCCCCCTCCACCCCGTTACTTTAGAGACAGGATGTGTGCATTATCTCATTATTCTTTCTCGGAACATCATGAGTCTCACTTAAAAGTCCCTAAGAGGGGTCTCCATCTCATCTTCCCTCAACACCACTGTCACAAGCACACAGATTGGTGGGTGATGGAAGCCTGGCGTAGGAGTATGAGAATGGAATTTCCACTTAAATATGGATGTTCAGTGAGTACCTAAGCATAGATAGCAGTGATGCTTACACTAGACATACAATACACATCTCCTGCTTTCTCCTATACCCTTGTGCCCCTGCCAAAATGGTACTTCTACACTCACATCTTCCCTATAACCAGGGGAATCCCTCCTTTCTATGAGGTGGGAAAAACCATATGCCATTGAAGGTTTATTTTGTTTTTAATATACAACTTAATAAAGTTTTTAAAAAATATTTCACATAATTCAATATGAAGAATTTGTTCATTCCTAAACCCATAGCCTTTGAGTCAATTCCAACTCATAGAGGCCTTATAGAACAGAGGAAAACTGCCCTGTCAGGTTTCCAAGGGGTGGCTGGTGGACTCAAACTGCCGATCTTCGGGTTAGCAGCCTGAGCTCTTAACCACTGCACCACCAGGGCTTCTGTTCATCCTTATCTGTTTCTTAAATGCTTCAACCTCTGCACCTTAAAATAATTCTGTAGTATTTCGGTCTTTTTAAATTTAAACTTCTATTTTTTAAGAATTAAATCGTACCAGTTAAGTTCCTCTAATGTTGATGCTGAATTCTCCATTAAATTAAGAATGGAAACAATATTTCATAGCAAAGTCTTTGAACAATAGACAGACGTGGGTTTTTCCATAAATTCACAACCCATGTTGAACTTTTGAAGTTCAAATGGCTGCTTTGCCTTGGGGCAAATATGCAGTACTTCAATGGTACATTTGGTTTGCTAGAATGTCTCAGGAGATTAATGAGCAGTCAAGATTTTTTTTTTCCATTTTAATAATTGGCAATAGATGTGTGTATGTGTGTATGTGTGAGGGGGGAGGCTGATGAGGGAAAATAATGTTAAGAAACCAGAAAACTGTCTCTTAAAAAGCAGCTGCTCAAGTTGCACATTGCAGAAAATTGTGCTGTTGGTAGCAGCAACTTCTGGGTGTAACTGGGGAAAAAATACAGAGCTTTATTCATAAAGCTCTATTTACACCTTAATATAAAATATCTATTATGCATAAGTTAAACAAATCCCTTCTTCATCTTTAGCTGTATAATCATCTCTCTTATTTTTCTGTAACTTATGATCATCTAATTCCAGCAAGACAAAATGATTAAATATTATTATTTGATAGGAAAAGCTCATGTAGCAAGCATTAACATTTCATAGATATTGGCTACAATGGTTCCTTCTTTAGAAATATGACCCACACGTTGGAGGTACAGCACCTCTGCCTTCAAACTCAGAGACATTGTGATATTATCTGCCTTGTTCACAGCAGTAGCCTCAGAGCCTTAAAGTAGGTGGCAAAGCAAAAAGCTGACACTCTATAATACACCTGTCTATCCCTTACCTTGGAGTCCCTGGGTGGTGCAAATGATTAAGCAGTGGACTCCTGGACAAAAGGTTGGTGGTTTGAACCCACCGAGAGTGCCTTGGAATAAAGGATTAGCAATCTGCTTCCAAAAGTTCTTGAAAATCCTTTGGAGTTCAGTTCTGCTCTGTACACATGGGGTTGCCATGAGTAGAAATCAACTCTACAGGAAACTACAACAATAAAATCCCTTACCTTGTACCTAATAACCCAAGAAGCATCAACTATCAAGTCCCTGGAGGCCTAGGATATATGGAATCTTTCTTTCAATCCAGTTAGTTAATACTTTAAAAAAAAGATCCTTACAGGATGAATAGCACTATTAAATAACAAGGTCACCTTTGCCTCTTCTTAAAATTTAAGCATGATACATTTATTCATTTTTTTAATTTGATTTGTTTTCTCTTTTGTTTTCTGGAGATTATATTCAGGAAAGTACGTCATTAATTAAACCTGCTTTATATACTTGAAAAAATAATAGACAGTTACATGGAAAGACTTTCTAGAGTAATCTCCCACCCTCCCTCCCACCCCCAGAAATCAAATTTGATCCTTATACACATTGATTAACGTATTTCATTGTCCTCCTATAGCACAGATGAAATGTTAACTTACTGAGCATAACATATAAGGCTGCGTGTGGTCGGCCTCCTGAGTTTGCAAATCCATTTTTTGTCATGTACCCAAAACACCATGCAGTCCAGTTACATGGGCTTATTTGTATTTATATTATGCCTACATGCTTTGGCACATACTTTTCCCTCTGTCTGGAATTTCTTATTTTGCCTGAATTCTCCTTTATTATTTTTTTTTAAATAAGCTCAAATCTTATCACGTTTGAAGTCTTCCCTGCCCTGCCACTTTCAGGCTACCAATCTCCATGAGATCCAGAGTTCACCAAGTGATGCTGGATGTTCTCAGAGCTCTGTATTCAGTCACCTGTTGTAATCATTCTCACATGCTGTAATTATTTGTTTCCATGTCTGCCTCTCTGATTAAGTAATGACCCTTCATGCCTTTATTGATATTTGTTTCATGGTGTTTAGAATGTCTGGCTCAGAGTAGACACTTAATGCTTCATAAAGACCTTTCTCATTTTCTCTCCTACTTCCTCTGATATCAATTTTATTATATCTACATAATCTGTGCATCATTTTGTTTAATATTTTATAGTACTTACTGGTGAAGAATGAGTTTTGAGGAGTTTACCATTAAGTGATGCTGAGTATCAGATACTTGGCAAAATCTTTTCAAAGCAAAGACATTCATACACAGCGCTATCAATATTGTCTTTCTCCACAACACGGTCTTGAGAAATCATGATTTTTATAAAGAACAAATAAGTGATGTTTTATCAATTTAGGCATTTAATACTAGGATAATATAAATAAAAATTCTTCCTTATCCAAATCACTAATTAGGCATCCAAACTTTAACCATATTTATCAGAAAACATCTCATGGGCAGGAAGCTTTAGGACTCTCTCCCACCATGTTAACATACCCTTTCTGGAGCAGTAATGAGGCACTCTGATTCTTATTCTTTGATTGACATTTCCTTATTTTCATTTCTGATAATGTCTGCTTTTGAACAAGAAGAGCCTTTGAAATGCCAACACTTAACCAAACTTCAGCTTAAATCACAGTTTAAGGGTAAAATTTAGACTATCTCAAGTTAACTATCTTTGAGTTTTATAGTCAGTCTTTAAATGTACTCAGAAGCAGAAAGTCTGCATATGTTTTTAAGTACAAACAAAAAAACATTTGAGTACAAGTTTAGTGAAGACATGTGTTGGTTAAACCAGTATACAGTACTGTTTCTGGTGAAATAATATGAAGAGATCAAAATATAATGAAGGGATTTCTTCTTCTGTTTATTAATAACCTCATTTCGAAGGCATTTCTAAAATGGGAATTTCAAAATTATATTGAGAAAATGAAGTATAAGAAAAGCTATATATTCTATAAAGGAGATGCATGAGGGGTATCTGGTAACATTCTGGTTTAATGGTCGGATAATTATGGATTGCTTTGTGATCCTTTGGCTTTAAGGAAATATCTCCCTACTAATAAAATTTTGACTTTTTATAACTTGAAGATTCACAAAGCCATTTGAATATAATGGATTTTCAACTTATAAAGTTTAAAATTTGAATACATTTAATAAACAAAATTTATTGAATTAATTTAATAAAGTAAATTTATTAAATTTTAAAACTTCCACAGCCTGGTTTATTATGGCCTGATGCATTTTCAGTCCTCATTCTATTCCAGTACAAAGTAGATTAGATTTTAGGGAAGTATATATGGATCTCCAACAGTAGGCCTATCATTTAACATTATGCAAATGACCCAAGAGTAATAGAGACAAGTTTCCCAGAGTGAACAATTTCCGTTTCATAGGACAATGCCAACGTCCTAAGTAATCTAACAATACAAGTCCTAAATAGAGCCATTTTTTTGGCAAAGGATTCACTCCTGAGCCTCAATTACATCAATGAGGCTACTGTCCCTAGACCTGACTACATCAAAACGTAACTGGACATTTGCAGCAACTCACAATGTGTTAAGGTCTGCTGTCTTTGGTCAGGGTCCAGCTTGCTAGTGAGCATAGTTGACACCATTCTTCAGCCCAAATTTGCAGAAAACTAGCACAAGGCAGTGTGGGAAGCTTCTGTCAGTGCTACTGTACTTGATCTAAAAAGATATGGCAAAACTCAAATTCTAAAGCTGTCAGCTTGCAAACTTTCAGCAGAAAGAAAGCCTCACTTTAAGAATGTAAACAAGAACGGTGAAAGCCTTGCTATCTAAAGATATCAGCATGTGAGAAGCACTCTGGCAGCTTTAACACGGTGAGACAGTGGCAAACCCCAGTGCTCAGTTGTGAGACTGACCCTCCCTTGGAGACTCATGGCACTGTCTTCTTCCTGCTAAGTACTTTAGCTGTGATTGCAATGGCAGTTGCTTCAAAAGAGTGAAACAGAAGCCTGTCTCTTCAGAAGCAACAGCAGTCTCTCTGAAAAAAGCAGTTTGGCATTTCTAGGGGAAAGGTCATTTCTTTACACCTCTGAAGAGGGATAACAATAATAGAATATCAGCCATGAGAAGCTACGTTTTCCTAGACCCTAAAGGAAACCATGACACAGCTGCGAAGCTGGTACTATGAGCTGATGTACTAATTTATCCCACTTCAGTGCATTGACTTTCCTCTTCTCTGAACTGGCATCCCAGCTGGGAAAAGAAATGTTTACTGAGACTTGCTGAATCTTATTCACAGGTCTAGTGGGGTCCTTGTAAGTTACAAAGAAGAGATACCTCTAGTGTTGGCAAAATATGGGGTGGTGCAAAAATCACCCAAATGTACTTGAAAGATAGCATTCTTGTGACCTAAAGAAGGATAATATCTAGTTAAGTGCAGCACTTTGAGTTCATCCAGCATAAATATCAGTGCCAAGGCAATCACATGGAGGGCCCTTGGGATACTGGGGTAATAAATCAGAACTTGGAAAGAAGCCTCCAAAATTACCCTGACTGCAGTGCCTAACGAACAACTGATTGAGCTTACTATTAGAAACTTTTCCCCATCAGAAAAATAGAAAAATATTTTGTCATGCATTATCTAAAAGAGCTGCATTGTTACAGACATTCCTATTCAATTATTTATATATCCTCTTTCTGGTAAATCTCATCTGATTCTCTCTCCGTTCTAACTGTCACAAGTTTTACTCTCACACTGGCACTGAAGTTAACATTTGGAGGGGGGAAAGGTTGTACTTAAGTTTAATAGATTTCATATTTAGTAATGTAGTCAATGAAGTCTGCCCACTTAATCAGTCAAAGGCTACTCGGCTCTGGACACTAAATGCCTCAAATGAGCCATGTTGTTTCCATTTCATACAATTCACCCATTATTTTCAACTCTTAGAAAACTATTTGAATATTTCCAAAGCTCTACTTATCTGTGAATAAATAAAGTGGCATTGCTTTTAAATAAATGAAATAGTGCTAACTTTATTCTTTGTACACGATCATCAACAAAATCTTAGAACAGAGAAAGATATTCACATCTATATGATGTATGAAGGATTTAAAGCCCTTGTGAAAAAAAAAATCATTGCAAACTTTTATCTCCTCTCCTTCCTCTCTTGCAATCCCTCGTGTTATAAAAAAAGGAGTGTGAAAAGAAGAACAAAAGCAAAATTCTACTACTAATCATGGGCTCTAACATTGACATCCATTGTGTGTTTTGCATTCAGTTTTCCAGCAATATACCATCATTAGTCATAGGGTTATCCTAAATAGTATTAACACCATTGCTTTAGTGCCTTTATATTAGCTTTGCTGCCATTTAAATAATATGTTCTCAAATCTCAATTACTAATACACAACAATCTTTAGAGAAAGGAATTCTGCATGTCTAAGCAATTTTCTCATACTTGTGGGTGTTCTATTAGCTCAAAAGGGAGTGTATGCAGAAAGAATCACTGCTGAACAACTTTGATTTTAAGCCAGGAGAGCATCTATTCAGTGGCATGTGTATATGGTGAGTAGGAGTAGAGTTGTAAAGCATACTAAGTCTAGCAGATTTGGGCAATAAAAAAAACAACTTTTGCTGTTAACTGAACACATATTTTCCTTAGTGGTAGAGAAACAAAGGACCTAACATTTCACTATGTCATCGCCCATCATGGAATCTTCATATTCTTCGGCTGTTTAGACAGCCTACACCCAAACGTCTGGTAAACATGGATCACTTACTTGTAGCTAATATGGGGAGATGTTTTTAACTTTTACTAGTTTTTATTATACAGTAGAGTGAAGAAAATTTATTATTTCTTCTTTTTATTAACTATTTAAAAAATATCTAGAATGTAATCTGTTAAGGAAATGAAGCCCGTCTTTTTGTTTCTTTAAGCCTTTATGTTTTAGTTCAGGGATTCCCTTCTCAAGGAAACTGTAAGGATGCCCCAGATTGAGTTGGTTCATTTGTATTTGGGGTATCCTCCCTGCCCTATAGCTTTCATTGTATTTGACACACTGTAACATAATGATCTTCCCATACTTTTTTCCCCAACTCTTTTGCAAATCCCTTAAAGTTCATAATATTTAATATGAAACATGAAATAATTGCTAACAGAAATTATTGCTATTTCATATATCATGAGCAGTCTAGATTCATGAAGTGAGCACATCCCACCAAGAACTAATCCTCTATGACTTGCATGACTATTGCGCCTAGGGTTTTCAATTAATATGTATTTGCTACTTATTCTTTAGTTTATCATCTTCAAGCACTCCAGATAGAAAAAGTGGTGGCAAGCAAGACCATTTTGAATTATTCTAAATATCTCATCTTATCACATCCAAAAATATGTTAAGAAATTTAGAAGACATCTTTAATTTCTACTTAGCTCCAGCCAAAATGTGAGCTAACTCGTTTTCTCTAGAGTCAATTCTGCCTACCTTTTCCTGCCCCCAAAATTTCTCACGCAATGCTCACACTCTCTCAATAATCACGGACTCCTTAAGCATTTTGCAGGTGGCTGGCGGGCACTCCTTGTTTGTTTGTGTTTCAGAAGTTAAACTGAGAGCATTAATCAGATCCGAGGGTGTTTTATTTTCAGTGTCATTTTGAAAAATGCAAATAAACTTGAAAGCTGACCAATTGCCTGGAAAGTACCAAAAAGAACAGTTGTTGAACAAAAGTGCTGAGGAAGAAAACCCAACACATGTTCTCAATCACTTTGTCATGGTGGGAAGCTAAGGGAAGTACAAGAATTATAGAACAGGAACAATACAAAGGGAAGGAGTGAGCCAAGGTTTAAAGGCACAACAGTTAGATTTAGTTTTGCAAATATATTAAAAATTAAAAACATTTGTTCCTAAAACAGAATCTTAATTTTTTTCCCTCTGTTTTATTCTTTTCTTTAAAAAAAAAAAATTGCCAGAATAGTTTGGGAACATCCTAACTGATTTTTAAAGTGGCTTTCCAAATAGTTTGAGAACATGTGAAAAGACTCAAAAATGAATTTTTAAATATGGCAAATCCTCTGAGGCATCCTTAAGTGCTCTTTAATGGACACTTCAGGTAGCTGGATGCATTTGCTTCACAAACGAACCCTAATATTACATAAATAGAGCATTCAATCCCGGAATGCTGTGTTCTATTATTATTTTTGGATGTACTTAAATTTTTCTCTACAATTTTAAGCTTATCTTTACCAAAATGACTCAATACTGGTATTTAAGTAGCTAGAACCTATGGAAAAAAATGTAAGCATTTTGATTTACATTAGTTTATCTTTAATACCAGTTACCAGCTGTCATCTAGGGGATTCTGACTCATGGAGATCTTATATGGGTCAGAGCAGAACTGTGCTCCATTGGGTTTTTAGTGCCTAAGTTTTTGAACATAGATCACCAGGCCTTTCTTCCAAAGCACTTCTGGGTGGACTCAAACTTTCAACCTTTTGGGTAGCAGCCAAATGTGTTAATAGTTTCCACCACCCAGAGACTCCTTTTTCTTTAATAGAAACTGTTTAAATTTTACAACTTTTCACAGGCCAGAGAGGTCACACAATACAGATTAAATTAGATGATTTTCAGGGGTCTCCACTGAGACACATCACAAAATATCATTCCTACTGATTAGTGATAGATGTCTGATGAACATTACAAGGAGGGAAGTGGGGTATACAGGGACTATCCATTTCCTTCTCAATGTGCTACTGTAAAGTCTCATCCCAGTATGGTAGGGATTGTTTTCAGGTCATACGCCCTTTGACTACTTCCAAAGTAAATTTTTACATTATGGTAGTTGTACCCACAACTGATATGTAGCAATATTAAGTGACTGAGTTTTTGAAAATATACTTTTTGAAATATATACCTAATACACTTTTTGAAATATATACCTTTATCTGTTTTCAAAATATAACTTGTGTCATATATGCATACTTATCCTCAGCCTATGCGGAATTAAAGACTGAATTTTATTATTTCAAGTTTATTAACTTACTACAAAATTTCACTCTCTTAACCACTACGCCACCAGGCAAGGTCATGGAAACTCCATAGACACATCCAAACTCCCTGAGGGACCAAATTATTGGGCTGAGAGCTGTGGGGACCATGCTCTCAGGGAACATCTAGCTCAACTGGCATAACATAGTTTATAAAGAAAATGTTCTACATTCTACTTTGGTGAGTAGCGTCTGGGGTCTTAAAAAGTCTATGAGCACCCATCTAAGATATTCCACTGGTCTCACCCCTTCAGGAGGAACGGAGAAAGAAGAAAATTAAAGACACAAGGAAAAAATTAGTCCAAAGGACCAGTGGATCACAATTACCAAGGCCTCCACCAGAACTGAGTCTAGTACAAACAAGATGGTGCCTGGCTATCACCATTGACTGCTCTGACAGGGATCACAATAGAGGGTCCCGGACAGAGCTGGAGAAAAATGTAGAACAAAATTCTAACTCACAAAAAAAGACCAGACTTACTGGCCTGACAGAGACTGGAGAAACCCCGAGAGTATGGCCCCCGGACTCCCTTTAGCTCACTAATGAAGTCACTCCAGAGGTTCACCTTTCATCCAAAGATTAGATAGGCCTACAAAACAAAATGAGACTAAAGAAGCACACCAGCCCAGGTGCAAGGACGAGAGGGCAGAAGGGGACAGGAAAGCTGGTAATAGAGAACCCAAAGTTGAGAAGGGAGAATGTTGACATGTCATGGGGTTGTTAACCAATGTCATAAAATAAAAAGTGTACTGTTTAATGAGAAGCTAGTTTGTTCTGTAAACCTTCATCTAAAGTACAATAAAAATAAATAAATAAGTGGGTCTTTTATTATATTTTTCTATTACTAAATAAAAAAATATTGAGGGAAAAAGATGTGTGGTGGGTTGTTTTGCTATGACGGGAAGAAACAGAGAAAAGGACATGAAAAAAGAATAGGCAAGAATGGATGTTTGCACACAGTATATGTTGAATGAGGACCTCTTTATTTAACCATAGTCCACAGATACTGTTCCTTGGGGAAGATATGTATTATCTCAGAAAAAAAAAAGAAAATTTGATCTCACATGTATGTGGATACCATCATTTCCCAATAGAAAGGTATATCACGTTTCTGATATGTATAAAATCCAGCAAGCCCAAGGCAAAACATGTTACCTTAAGACACTGGATAGTAATACTGGAAAGCCAAAAGCCAGATCTGTTGTTTTCAAACTGTTTATGGTAATGACCATATAAGTTTCTTCTGCTTCATTTTTTTAAATTCAACATTTAATAAGGCTGAATTGCTATCTCGGTTTTGCTTTTTGAGACTTTTATTTTTGAATTCACACAGGAAGAAAGAGGAAACCAAAAGACAGGCAGGCAATCAGCTTCTTGTTCGTGGTTATCCCTTAGATCCTGAGGATCCATTGTAAAGTAGGTGTTACTTATGGTTGGTCTTCATTCAAGTTAAAATCCCATTAAACTATTTCCCAACTTCTACTGAGGCATATACCTAATGATTATTAATGTTCTCTCTGGTGATGTTTATGGATGCAGAACCAGGGAACAATGTGTCTCAATAAGAGAGACTAAGACTGCAGAATGATACTTGTGTATCTAAATATTTAAAACACCGAATTGCTTATGTTTAAGTAATACTTCCTCCCTTTAGGGAGACTGCCGAGTGCAATGCTGAGTTCCTGGATAGTACATGATTTAATATTTTCCTATCACCTGTAAAATGTTAAAGATAAAGCCGAGGTGTGTCTGTGTGTGATGAGAATAACTGTAATAAAAATATACAAGCTTAGAAATATGGAAAATGCTGAATAATTGCTGAGGGGAAAAGTAATTTCTTTTTTATTATGCTTTAGGTGAAAGTTTACAGCTTTAGTTAATTTTTCATACAAAAATTCAGACACATTGTTATGTGACACTAGTTGCAATCAAAAATAACTTCTTAAACCATGTTATTCAAACATATTTCCAAAATATCTTGCCATGGGACCATGCAAGCTATCATCTGTCAAGATTTGCCTTTTGCTATTGCCAAAAAGTAATCCCTTCAAAAGTCAATTATAATGTAAATAATTCTGTGGGGCTCAAGAATACAAAATTGAGATGAATATTTTCTGACTCTAGAGTATTATCAACTTGTTGAAAAAAATCCAAATATTAGATTTTATTTTTCATTCATTTTTCTTTTTCCTTTTAACTAAAGTTAAATAATTATGTGGTAATTTTTTATAAATTGCTTAACAAACACATATGGATTTCACTTTGACTCTAATTAATTAAAAGTTTACCCTATGGTGTGTAGTCAGATAATTATAACTGTTAGATTGATAAAAATATCTGATATTATTTAAATAATAAATTAGCTAAAATTAAAATCACACTCTAAATAGGTTTCCTAGACTGACTTAACTGTCACAATATAAAATGCCAAAAT
Source organism: Dugong dugon (assembly GCA_030035585.1). NCBI lineage: Eukaryota > Metazoa > Chordata > Mammalia > Sirenia > Dugongidae > Dugong > Dugong dugon. The sequence continues at coordinate 41,536,078 of CM057477.1, read as the reverse complement.
GTAATGAGTGATTCAAATTTCACTGATATACTATGACATCTGACAGTTAATAATGGGTTCCTGAAACTTACTAAAATGTAATATACAGTACAAATTTAGCATGGCTAAATTCAATATTAGTCTATGAAGATAACAGTACAACTGGGCAAATTAGGTAACTTTTACCGTGGCAAAATTCTATAATTAGTTTTATAATTACATTTATTTACATGGTGAATTTTGATAATACTGACTCAATTGTTTTCAAGTCATCAAAATTTTTATAGATGATAATATACAATTATATGGAATACTAGAGTCATTTAAAATTATTAGCTGTGGTTTTCATATTCTCTTATAGATACACATATACAAATATAGAAACATACCTTTCTTTTACAAATTGTTAACAAATATTTGTGGAATACCATCTCCAAGAAAAGAAAATACTAAGAACTGAGGGAAAAGAAATAAGTTGGATGTTCTGTAGAAGATATTTGTTCTATTGCCCTTTCATGGTATGATGAAAGAAGATCAAGGATGTGGACTCAGAATAAATAAAGACCAAAGATGGATACTGGACAAATAAAATCTGCCTGTGAGATACACTTGCCCTTAAGTGCAAGGATTAAGAGACATGTGGTATACGGATTTCAGAGGAGCTGATTGACTCTAGTTGGTAATTTCTGTTCATTTAAAAGGAAGCTGGGAAAAATAAGTTGTAAGCATCAATAAAATCATGTCTAATTTAATGAACAAGTATTTATTGAATTTCTGTTATATTCCAGACACCAGACTGGGAACTGTAGCCTTTAAAAACATGAGAATAGTATGGTTCTCTTTAAGGAATTTATAAACTAGTATGGTAAATATGCACTTCAAAAGCTATATAAAGATCAGTATGGAATAAAACAATATAAACAAAAATGTGATGCTGTGAAAGTATGAAATATGAGAGATCAAATAGGTGTGCCTCAACTGACTAAGCATTGAATTATATATTCAATCAAATCACATGGGAACTCCATTTATGAATTTATTCAGTGAAAGTGCCCATAGATTCTGTGGCTTTACTAGATTTGACCTACAATTGTCAGTCATGGTCCAAGACTGCCAATAGGAAGATCTCCTTCATCACAGTTCCTGGTCTCTTACTGAAGATGCAACATTTCAACAGGTGGTTTTGAGATGAAAAAATTAATGTCAAGTTTAACAATTAATAGTTGTAACAATTATGAGGAATTTTAATAGTCCTTGGTCTACGAAAGCCTTAATCAATACCATAATTGTAATAACTAGCACTTATTGAATGTCTGTCATATGCCAGATGCTCACACATTTTTTTAGTTTTACTGTCTTTCAAGGGAAAGAAACTGAACCCAGAGAAATCAAATGAATAACCTAGGGTTTTACTGCTAGAAAACATCGGAGATGGGGTTTGAACCCAGATTTCTTGTACTCTAAAGGCTAGAATTTTCTATTTACATTCCATGAAGAGTTTTTATACAACAAAGAGAGTCATTTTTTAATCAAATCTTTGATTTGTATTCTTTCTCTTAAGAACATTATCTCTACTGTATTATTATTATGTTATTCACTGAGGCTCAATGAAAAGCATATATGAAAAGCCAGTATGCTATCTAAGCACAGTTATGGATACAAAACTGTGGTATTCAACTCGTGAGTCAATTTGTAAGTTAAAGAGATATGTTCAAATATTTTGACCAATGACATCTCTATGCCTCCCTCTATAATCCACTCAAGGAAAATATTCTTGAGAAGGCAGAAGTACTTTTGAACAACAAATCTGAAAATCTTGGTATAAAGTGATTGAAGGGATAATGACAACATACAGAGTAATTATATAGGGATATACCCCTCAGTTGTATGGATTCTTACGAGCAGGAGGTAGTTTCTCACTGTTTTAAAATTTATGAGTCTAAAAACTCAGTTCTAACATTTAAACTAATAATATGCATATAAAAAACCTATTGCCATCGAGTCTATTCCAATTCATAATGACGCTATAGGACAGAGTAGAACTGCCCCATAGAGTTTCCAAGGAGTACCTCATGGATTCGAACTGCTGACCTTTTGGTTAGCAGCGATAGCTCTTAACCACTATGCCACCAGGGTTTCCAATATGTATATAAACACCTTTTAAACAAGTTATATTTAAGTATATATAAAATAAAGCATTTAATTTTTTAACACTTTATTTTGAAAAACATAACCTTGATAAATTAAGAAATAAATAAAGTCAACCTACCCAGTGTCTGAAAAGAATTTTTTTTTGGTAAGCAACGTTCATAAGTCAGTCTACCTTATGTTATTTATGTTACAATGGACTGCTATGAAATGCCATTGTAATATCTATTTAAAAAGATAAAAAATAAAGGTTAAATTATAAGAAAGATGTTTATTTTTATATATTTAAAATACACAGGATCTCTTTTCTCTTACTACTTCTTCATCCTACATTAAATATATAATCTTAAGCATTTAAAATAGAAAGAACAATGGGTGCCAAATAGGTCAACTTATGTTTTAACTTAGAAAATGCATTTCCAAGGACAAGAAATTCATTGCCTGTAAGTCAATCTGTTCTATTGTGAGACAGTGCTCATTACTATAAAGGTTTTCCTTTCAATGTGCTAGGCATTTCTCTTAATCTCCTTGTATTGGCCCAGTTGAATGCCTTAGCATTCATTCACTCTCACTGCCCAAGATAAGCCTTTCAATATTTGAAGATGCATAAAAGACACACAGCTCCCCTAACCTTCCTCCTCACCCCCAGCTTCCTGAGTCATCTTGTTTTCCAAATGTATCATCCCTGGTTGCCATAGCTATTCCCAGATGAAATGGTGCCCAGATCACCATTCCTTTGTTCACATTCTCTCTAGCAATGCATCCTTGAAAGTTTGGTGCCCATGATTAAATATAAAACTACAGACATGACCCAACCAGCCCAACATAAAGCCACATCATTAAATTCCTTAATACAGACTCTAAGCATTTCCTAATTTGGTTTAAGAGAATATTACCATTTTTAGTAGCAATCTAAACCCCCTGGATTACAATGGATTAAGAACAATTTAACCCCCCAAATCTTATTTGATTCACTGAACAGCTAGGTAAAATGCATTTTGTCATTTTATTTCTATGTAGCTCTACCTCCTACAGAAAACATCATACATGAAACTGTTAACTTTTGTATTTAATATTCCCCTCACTTAGAATTTTTTTTCCTGATTCTGTCAGCTACCTTGCAGTTTTTAATTCACACTACATCCAGATATGATAAAGATGACTTCTGCATCTTTATCAAAGTCTGTAATAAAAATAAGGCTAGAATAAACTAATGTCGGGGCAGCACTGTGTTCCATGATAACACAGAAAGATCCCTCAGCTTTGCATAGCTATCAAATGGATACAATTATAATAGTATAATGCCGAGAAAAGTAAATGAGATAAATGAGGATGCCTGGGGCAATATTTGACTTAGAATAGGTGCTCAGTAAAATACATTTGGTGTGATTCTCTGGAGGTGAAAATAGATTAAATAAGATTCATTTCACTAGCTAAGACTCATTTAACTGGTATCTTGAGGCTTGAAAGCTTCTTTAAGTATTAAAAATACTCTATAAAATTGTTGAAATATTTCAAACCTTTTAAAGTCCATTTTTAATTTTTTTCCACCAGAATTTTAGAGGTGAGGAGGAAGGCAATAGCTGTGCATTAAAAGCTTGTACATACATTTATATGTATTTGTGTGTGTGTATGTAAGAGGGAGAGAGAGAATATATCTATAAGAGCTTTGATATCATTTAGAGAATCAGTGCTTAATAAAATCATGAAATTAAAAAATTAGCTTCAAGCCATTAACTAACATGTACTGTACCACCTACAGGACCAGTATCAACATCTTCCCTAAAAGAGCTAGACTTGATTATAAAATTCTTTCAGATACGATGCCAGCGGCATTGGAACAGCTAGATGACTTTGATAATCCAAGAAGCATAATTCAAACACATGACTCATCAGTGAGGGATAACACTATCACAACCAACTGTGTAAAAATCTGGTTACAGAGCTCTGTGTGTGTGAAAAATTAATTTCTTATTAGATATAGATCCACACATATCTTCTAACAAATTATTTGGAATATTCAAGCATATGTTATGCCTGTCTTCCTATGGGCTGTGGTCGGAAATTGAGCACCCCACTGCTTAGTAAACATCCCCACATTTGGATCCTCACTGTGTGCACAGGATACCAGATACATAAAGCATACAAAGCATACGGGCAAAAGGCTGCTATAACCATTTTCTTACTTTTCTGCATGAGAATGTTTGGGCAGTTTCTATTCCAGTGTCTATTTCAGTGGCAAGAGCTGCACTATATATTTTTAAATGTCAGCCACACACCCAGGGAGAAGTTCTCACCACGAGCATCATGCTTTAGTCTCTGTTTTCTATATAATTCCATCTGGTTGTTATCCAGATTCTAAAAAGAAATGTCTTTCCCTAATTTATTACTATTTTACCAGGAACAATTTACAATTATAATTACAAAGTTCTAAAGGTCTAATTAGAGCCCTGGTGGCACATTGGTTAAGAGCTTGGTTGCTAACCAAAAGGCTGGCAGTTCAAATCCACCAGCCCCTCTTTGGAAACCCTATGGGGCAGTTGTACTCTGTCTGATAGGGTCACTATGAGTTGGAATTGACTCCACAGTATTGGATTTTGTTTTGTTTTGTTACGGGTCCAATAGGAGTTGCTGGGTGGCATAAATGATTAACTCAAGCTCAGCTGCTAAAGGAAACGTTGGCATTTCCAAATGCACCTTGGAAGAAAGGCCTGGTGATCTACTTCTGAAAATTCAGCCTTTGAAAACCCTGTGGAGCACAGTTCTACTCTGACACATGTGGAGTCGCCATGAGTTGGAATCGACTTGATGGCAACTGGTTGAGGGTCCAATGGGCCCTTTCATGTTTCTTATAACTGGAACTCATAGGTTACAGGTGTAGCAATTTTGGAAACTTAAAAATATATATCTTCATTTCTCCCTAAATACTGTAAACACATGTGTGTCAGGCACTGTGCCAGGTCTGAAAATCCTACCTTTCTCTTGAGAGGCAGTTAATTCTATTTTGTACACATTGGTGAGTTTGGATTTTAAATTTAGCTATTGTTAACCACCAAAAGAGTTAATCCAGGCATTAAATATCTTTACTGCATGAATTGATTAATGCCTAGTATAAATTATTACAGTATTCAGTAGTTGATCAAGGTATTCACTAAAAAATTGCCAAGACTTACTTAAACCAATGACCAGAACTGATTAGGCTTTTTTTCTGTGAATTAAAGCTAACGCTACACATCAAGAAGCACAGTGAGAAAAAAAAAAAAAAAAAAATCACTTAATTACTGTGCATCTGCTTTTTTCAACATAAAAATAAGAGCATAACTACAGATCAGATATTCAGTTACTGCTGATTAAGAAGGAAAGCATTGCATAGTAAATTACGTTGCCTTAGAAGGAGTGAAATAAATGAAAAAAAAAAATCACAGAACATCAAGTTTTGTATTGTTCATTCAAATCTAGCTTCTCGTTTCTAAATTAAAATTTATTTCTTTGCTCTTTAGTATGTCAACAAAGACATTAGCACCTATTTTTTAAAAGAACAAATTAGGAGAAATTTTAATTTCCCTAGTCTTTTTTAATTTTATTTTACTGGACTTTCTATTTGTTTGTTTTGTTTTTCTTTTTTGTGCATGGACCCACCGAACAATTTTAAGTTTAGAAAAGTGGTTGTAGCCTAATTAGCAGCCAACATAAAACTGAATGATGAAAAGAGGAGTTACTAACTATGAAAAGAAATAATTTTTGAAATGAGTAAGAAAAAGAGACATCAAAAGAGCAAAATGTGTTAAAGGTCACCAGGCAAAGCGAGACTTTAAAGTAAAAGAAAAATTGGATGGTTTCACAAATTTCATTAATATGGTGCTATTTTCAAATTTCATAGTTGCGTATCTTTGGAACTTTGCCCTGCAACTCAGGCAGCTGGCATCACTTAATATTGCATCCCTCATAGATAATATAATAATAATTTCATAATCAATATAGGAGAATAATAATACCTTGCAGATTTAATTTGATTTTTGAGTCAAATTTAAAAATTAAAAAAAAGCATCAAATGAACCACAGGAAAGTTGGATGTATGTCATTTTGACCATCAAAACTAAATTTTTATTTAAAGTAACAAAAGAGACCACTATGTTATAAGTAAATGATTTGTGCTTGGCTACTAACCTAAGGATTGGCGGGTTCAAACCCACTCAGCAGTGCTGTGGAAGAAAAGCCTGGTGATCTGCTTTCATAAAGACAGCCAAGAAAACTCTATGGAGCAGTTCTGCTCTGTAACACATGGGGCCACCATGAATCTGAACTGACTCCACAGTAATAAATTTGTTTTGGTTTTGACCAGAAGAAATGTAAATCTGAGTACCATTGGATCACTATCTCTCCTGGCAGCTTTTGCTTTGTACCTAAATCTCTGGGAGCCTCCCAGAATGGTTTTAAAATCAATGAGAATCCCAACTCAGAAGTAGTCCAAGTACAAGAGAATATGAGCTTAAATAAGCCTTGGAGTCACCGGCTTCAGTTAACAGGCTTTTAGGAGTTTCCTCTGGGAAGATGTGCCTTTATTCTGCCTATTCCCAGCTTCAGAGATTTGTGAAAGCAATCAGACCATTTTTACTCAGGTTTCTCCCTCTAGGCATCTTACTGTTAGTTTTATGTTTAAACCAACACTTAGTCACGAAACAACATCTTCACTGGACTGCACCTTTCAAGTACAAGATGTTTGATGTACATAGAGGAAAAAAGATTATTGTTCAACACTTTAGAACTTGCCTCTTTCGGTTTTTTTTCAGGTGGGTGGCTCCTGTGAATTAAAAACTGAGACTCTATTCTTCAGAATTCAGTAAAGAAAAGAGAATACTTCTATACTTCAAGGATTCCCACCAGCTCTTTGACCATTATGGGTGCGGAAATTATTTTTAACTTGAGCCCTGGTGACGCATCCATTAAGCCCTCGGTTGCTAACTGAAAGACTAGTACTTGGAACCCACCCAGCAGCTCCACAGGAGAAAGACCTGGCAATCTGCTCCCATAAAGATTATAGCCAAGGAAACCCTTTAGGCCAGTTCTACTCTATCACTTGGGGTTGCTATCAGTTGAAAATTGACAAGACAGCAACAAAAAAATAAATAGCAATGACAGAAAAACACAGTTCAAAAATATTAGTGGACAAAACTTTGAATATTCGTATTTTTCCTTGATCAGCATTTGACACTATTCTTCAGTCTAAGAGATTATTTTTAAATACCTTTAGGAACATCTTCACCGGTAATGAAACATACCAGAAATAAGCTTTATGTTCTAAAAGACTGAGTAGGAAGCAAAGGAAAGCGGAAAGTGAGGTCATTAAGTGCAATCTTAAATTCACAAAGAGGCTAAATGTAAGAACAGTGGTAGTACTTAAAAAAACAGGAAAGCAATTCTTTTAATATTTAGGTGTGTTACAGAGTGTGATGTTATTTAGGTACCATGGTGGAACAGAAAATTAAACAACTAGGTTTTAGCATCTATGGACCTGAAAGTAGAATGAAGAATACTTGGAAAATTAACTATTTTACGACTTAAAAAATAAACAAAGTATAAGAAGAATAACTTATTTGTAGTTTTTGCAAATGGCAGAAAGATATTTGCCAAGAATGAGAATCATTGGATATTTGGGATTAAGGAGGAATCTCGATAGTTTTAAGATATAAGAAAGAGACTGGAAGGTGAAAAACACAGTACAGGGCAAACAAGAACACCAGAAGGATAATTTCAGTTTTTTCTGTTTTCTTTTTTAATGGATGTCCACTTCCAAGTTGAACAGGGCATCACATGTATGCTGTTGTTGTTGTTAGGTGCTGTAGAGTTGCTTCCGACTCCTAGGAATCCTACGTACAACAAAATGAGACACTGCCCGGTCCTGCACCATCCTCACAATCGTTGCTACGTTTGAACCCATTGTTGTAGCCACTGTGTCAATCCATCTCACTGAAGGACTTCCTCTTTTTCGCTGACCCTCTACTTTACCAAGTACGATATCCTTCTCCAGGGACTGGTCTCTCCTGATAACATGTCCAAAGTACGTAAGACAAAGTCTCACCATCCTCCCTTCTAAGGAGTATTCTGGCTGTACTTCTTCCAAGACAGATTTGTTGGTTCTTCTGGCAGTCCATGGTGTATTCAACATTCTTCACCAACACCGTAATTCAAATTCATCAATACTTCTTCAGTCTTCTTTATTCATTGTGCAGCTTTCACATGCATATGAGGCAAATGAAAATACCATAGCTTGGGTAAGGTGCAACTTAGTCCTCAAAGTGGTATCTTTGCCTTTTAACACTTTAAAAAGGTCTTTTGCAGCAAATTTTCTCAATGTAATACTTTGTTTGATTTCTGAACTGCTACTTCCATGGGCGTTGATTGTGGATCCAAGTAAAATGAAATCCTTGACAACTTCAATATTTCTCCATTTTATCATGATATTGCTTATTGGTCCAGTTTGAGGGTTTTTATTTTATTTATGTTGAGGTGTAAATCCATACCAAAAGCTGTAGTCTTTGATGTTCTTCAGTGGATGCTTCAAGTCCTCTTCACTTTCAGCAGGTTGTTAATTAGTCTTCCTCCTATCCTGATGCCATGTTCTTCTTCATATAGTCCAGTTTCTCGGACTATTTGCTCAGCATACAGATTGATTAAATATAGTGAAAGGATACAACCTTCATACATATCTTTCCTGATTTTAAACCATGTAGTATCCCTTTGTTCTATTCAAATGACTGCCTCTTGGTCTATGTACAGGTTCCACGTGAGCACAATTAAGTGTTCTGGAATTCCCATTCTCTGCAATGTTATCCATAACTGGTTATGATACACACAGTCAAATGCCTTTGCATAGTCAATAAAACACAGGTAAACATCTTTCTAGTATCCTCTGCTTTCAGCCAAGATCTATCTCACTTCAGCAGTGATATCCCTGGTTCCACTTGCTCTTCTGAATCTGGCTTGAATTTCTGGCAGTTCCCTGTCTATGCACTGCTGCAACCATTTTTGTATTATCTTCAGCAAAATATTAAATGCATAGAAGGCAATTAAACGAAGGAATGCATGTGTGTGTATGGATAACCTAAGACTATGATACACTGTCATTCAGCATAGCAAGGAGGAAGCATCGCCATAGAAACAGTAAAGCTGTTATTTGTGAAAAGACATGCCTCTCCCATGGAGAACAGTCAGTTTGGAAAACAGAGAGCAGATTTTCTGTGAGCTAATTTAACAAATGTATAGAGCAGTGACTTATTCTCAAGTCAAATGAAAAACTATGTATCTAATGCACAATTATTAATTATGTTTCTCCTAATTTGAATTTTACCAAGTTGAATAGTAGCTTCCCATTATCCAGCCCACTGTTGGAGGCATTCTCTAGGGTGAAGGAAAAACAAACAAGTACAAATCTTAAGCTAATTTTACAGCTGGTTACATAAATGCTTTGGCAACAATCAGAGACAAACCTCCACTCTAAAATGTATTCTTACATGGAAAATCTATGGCTAAAAAAACAGTACGCCTAGAAATGAGGGAGACCCGCAGAATGAAGATGTTTGGTTTTTATGCAGGTCCAGCGGTTTGCTACCAATTAACACTCATTTTTTTTTTAATTTGTGAAACTCACGCACACATACACACACGCACACCCCTAAAGATAGCATGGTAGCTTTGGAAAAAGAACAAATGCATTAACAAATATCAAGTGGCAATTTAGGATTATTTCCTAGTGACTAGTGTGAATATGGAAGAAGTCCATTTTCCTACCTCGCTCATTTAAGAAATAACCTAAACTAAAATGTATCTGACATAAGATGGTTCCACTCCTTCTGCCCAGACCAAGAGATAGGAAAGAAACATGAAAGGAAATCTCAATAATGCATTTGGGAGACAATACATCAAACATCTAATTAAATAAAAAAAAATAGTTCAATCAGATTTACGATAGGTTTCACATTTTACTAATAATATAACATTTAAAAGCAGACCGGGAGATGAAATAAGACATCCTTTAGAACTTACAGACACGTTGAGATAATTTAAGTAGCTTGGCTTGAAGACAAAAAAAAGAAACAAGTAGTTAAGTACAAATGAATGCAAACAAATCCTGGAACCAAAGGGCAAATAGAAGGAATATGAGCAAATCCAAAAAATGCTCCAGGATATGGGATAAGAAAGGAGATGTTACTATTGAAGAAAAAATAGCTGCAAAGCATTCAAATCTGTGCATAGCTGCAGTGAATAGAAAAATTAAGTTGGCTGCACTGAGCCATTGAAATACTAAAGAAATAAATCAAAGCAAGTAGAATAATGATAAAGCACTGGTTGGATTCATAGTGTTTACTATATGACTGGTACTTTGTTAGGAATCTATGGCGAGGGCATCACTTTTAATGTCCATGAGGCACCGAACAGCTGCCTAAAAAGCCCCTGGGTACAATCATCCCATGAAGTTCAAACATCAGACATCATCACTTGGGACAGCAACAACTCCAAAATAGAGGAGAATTGAGGAGAGATGAGACATGAGCCTTTCAAATGGGATGATCCACTCTCAGTAATTGAAAATTGGCAATCATGAGTAGACATATTTTGAAACCACATTGGGCTACAGAAAAGTAGTAGGAAAGTAAATAATTATATTGCTGGATAAGAAAGAAACAGGGACTTAAATTTAAAGTAAAAACAAACAAACACCTAATGTTATTCAGGTGTCTTTTGCAGGTTCTATTGTACCTTAGTAGCTCATAGTCTTTATAAAAATAATGGTAATTGTCTCAAACTATCTCAAGATCTGACTGTCTTACCAGGTCTATACAAGAAAAACAAATAAATCAATAAAGCATCTCCACCTACAAGATGAGAGTAGTTAGCTCACTGGGTATTTAATTGACATAATATGTATAAAGGATGTAATGGGCAGTAGGGTCATGAAACATATTTGTGATTTCTCTTCACTTGCCCTAATAGTGCATTGAATTCACCAATTTAATGCATCGCTTACGATGAGAGTTGAAAGTGAGATGTTGTGGCAACAATTGTGGTTCTGCAAACAGACTACGGGGTTAAAACCCCAACACTGATCCTGGCTGTGTGACTTTGGGAAAATTGCTATACTTTTCTACACCTCTGTTATCTCTGTGAACTACTGGGTGAAGTTTAGATGAGATAATGCACATAAAGTACTTCGAACAATGCTTCATTTATACACAGTTAATAAATATTAACTAGTAGTAGCTAGAACGTTAGGTATGTGATATCTTTCTACTAAATAAAGATACCTGGACTACTAGTAGAATACTGTAATTTTCAATTTTGACTTTTGATTTAGGGAAGTGTTTTATAACTATTGTTGCTAACTGCCTTCAAGTTGGCCCCCTACTCATGCCCCCATGCACCACAGGATCATACCACTATGATCCATAGTGTTTTTTCAATGGTAGATTTTCAGAAGTAGATTGCCAGCCCTTTCTTCCTATTCTGTCTTAGTCTGGAAGCTCTGCTGAAACCTGTTCAGCATCACAGCAACATGGAAGTCTCTACTGATAGATAAGTAGAGTACATAAGGTACATTGGCTTAAAATTGAACCCAGTTCTCCCCCAGGACAGGCAATAATTTTACCACCAAACCACCAATTCTTTCCAAGTAAGGCTATAAAACAATATGTGACTCAGAAGCATGTTCCTTGAAGATATTTTACAAAACAAAATAACAAGAATAAACATGTGAAAGTGGGTTCTTACACAGACAAGAGGAAATAATATAATTTTTTTAGAATACTCATCCTAAAATTCCAGGATTCTTTCCAATGCCTTCTATAAATATTAAAGTTGTGCATATTCTTAAATTCACAGTCAACAAAATGAAATAAGTGCATATGTGGAACGGGGAAAACAAATATTCTCAATGCTATGGATGGAGAAAGCAGGATAGTTGTATAGTTTTATCTAAGATAACTTCAGTAGTGCTTTAAAAATACAAAGCTTTCTTCTTAATTTAGTAGTCATAGTATTTTATTAAGAAGCTATTAAATCTGTATGTAGTTCAATCCACTCTGTTTTAAAATTCTTTGTGGGTTTCGGCTTTTTTCAAAAATTTATTATGTCGTTGTTGAGAATATACACAGCAAAACATGCACCAATTCAACATATCTACATGTACCATTTAGTGACACTGATTACATTCTTCGAGCTGTGCAGCCATTCTCACACTCCTTTTCTGAGTTATTCCTCTTCCATTAACATAAATTCACTGCCCCTTCTGTTTCCCATCTAATCTTTCCTGTTGCTGTTATCAATTTGATCCCATACAGATCTTAAAAGAGCATACTGCTCAAGGCAGAGATTTTTTACTAATTAAGCTAAACTGTTGTTTGCTTTTAAGAAGACTTCAGGGGATATTTTTAGTTTAAGGATTAAAGATTATCTCAGGGCAATAGTTTCAGGGGATCATCCAACCTTCATGGCTCCAGAAAGACTGGAGTTCATGAGAATTCGAAATTCTGTTAGGCGTTTTCCCCATTGTGATCAGGATTCTTCTATAGAATTTTTGATCAAGATGTTCAGTAATGGTAGCTGAGCACCATCCAGTTCTTGTCTCATGGCAGAAGAGGGAGTTGTCCATGGAGGCGATTAGCTACACATTCTATATCCTCCTCCTGTTCCTGATTCTTCTTCTTCTTTTGCTCCAGGTGAATAGACACCAATTGTTGTGCCTTGGATGGCTGCTTGCAATCTTCAAGACCCCAGGCACTATGCAAAGAAGTAGGAGGTAGAACAGAAGCACAAAACATGTTTTTAGGCCGATTAACTGGGATATCCCATGAAACCATGACCATAAACCTCCAAACCAAAGTATTAAATCCCAAGATGTTTTTGGTTGTACATAAGCAGCCTCAGCAGCTACTCTTCTTTTCTGTCACTGTTGTAAATGTATGTATCACACAACTTTTCAATTCAATTTTTACAGGTGTACAAATTATTAACAGCAATTACAATAAGTGGTTTTGCAACCCTATCCTTAGTCATTGCAATATTTCCATCACCAGTAACCACCCTCCCACACACACACACAGTTTTCCCCTACCTCCCGCCCCTAGTAACCACCAACAAACTTTGTTCTCTATACGTTTGCTTTTTATTGTCTTTATTTATAAGGGAGGTTATACAGTATTTGTCTTTTTTGTGATTGAGTTATTTCACTCAGCATGAAGTCTTCCAGCTCCATCCGTATTGTAGCACATATTAAAGCTTCATTTCTTCCACTGGCTGAGTAGTATTCCATTGTATGTATGTACCACATTTTGTTTATTCAGTCATCCTTTGATGGGCACTTAAGTTGCTTCCACCTTTTGGCTACTGTGAATAGTGCTGAAATGAACACTGGTGTACAAGTCTCTTTTAGAGTCTCTGCTTTCAAGTCTTTTGGGTATACACCTAGGAGTAGAATTGGTGGGTCATATGGTAGTTCTATTTTTACTTTTTTTGAGGAACCACCACACTATTTTCTACAACCGCTGTATCATTTTACATTCCCACCAGCAATGGATAAGTGTTCCTGTTTCCCCACATCCTCTACAGCATTTGCTATTTTCTGTTTTTTTTTTAGTTGAAGCCCTCCTAAACCCATTGCTGTCAAGTCGATTCCTACTCAGTGTGACCCTATTGGACAGAGTAGAACTGCCCCCATAGGGTTTCCAAGGAGTGGCTGGTGGATTCAAACTGCTGATCTTTTTGGTTAGCAGCCTGAGCTCTTAACCACTGCGCCACCAGGACTCATAGTGACGGTGAAATGGTATCTTATTTTGATTTAGATTTGCATCTTTCTGATGGCTAATGATGCTGAACATCTTCTCATCTCTTTGTCAAACATTTGAACGTCCTGGTTGGTGAAACAGGACTTGCCTTTGCCCATTTTATGATCGGGTTACTTGTCTTTTTGTTGTCAAGTTGTCAAAGTTTTACGTACATATTCGTTATTAGATTCTTGCCAGATATATGGTTTCCAAAGATATTCTCCCAGTTGTTAGCTTGTCTTTTCTCTTTTTTGGGAAAGTCTTTTGGTGAACAAAAGTTTTTAATTTTTATGAAGTCCCATTGATTTATTTAGTCTTTTATGCTTTTGTTATTATATCAGAAATCCATTGTTAAAAGCTAGGCCTGACAACGTTGCCCCTGCTTTTTCTTCTAAGCATTTTATGGTTTTAGATTGCACATTTATGTCCTTAATCCATTTTGAATTTGTTTTTCGTGTGTGGTATGAGGAATGGATCCTGTTTCATTTTTCTGCATGTGGAAGTATCATTTTCCCAGCACTATTTATTGAAGAGACTGGACTTAGAACCTGGACTTTCCCCATTGAATGGACTTAGAACTCTTGTCAAAAATCAGTTGAAAACAGAAGCGTGGGTTTATTTCTGGACTCTCAATTCTATTGCATTGGTCTATGTGTCTATTGTTATACCAGTACCAGGCTGTTTTGATTAGTGTGACTGTACAGTATGTTTTAAAATCCTGAAGTGTGAGTCCTCTTACTTTTTTCTTCTCTCTCAACATTGCTTTAGCTATTGGGAGCTTTTGCCATTCTATATAAAGTTGAGGACGGGTTTTTCTATTTCTGTAAAGAAGGCTGTTGGCAATTTGATTGAGATTGCATTGAATCTGTAGATTGCTTTGGGTAGTATTGACATCTTAACAGTATTAAGTCTTCCAATCAAAGAACATGGAACCTCTTTCCGTGTATTTAAGTCTTCTTTAATCTCTTTCAGCAGCATTTTATAATTTTCATTGTAAAAGTTCTTCACATCCCTCTTTAGATGTATTCTTCAGTATTTTATTCTCTTAGATGCTATTGTAACTGGAACTGTTTCCCTAACTTCTCTTTCAGATTTATCATTGTTGGTGTATAGAAACCCAACTGATTTTTGCTTTTTGACCTTGTACCCTGCAGCTTTGCTAAATTCCTCTGTTAATGATAAAAGTTTTCTTGTGGACTCTGGGTTTTCTATATATAAGATCATATCATCCACAAATAGGGATAATTTTACTTCTTCTCTTCCAATCTGGATACCTTTTCTTTTTTCCTTTTTTTGTCTAATTGCTCTCCTTAGGACTTCTAATACAATATTGAATAGAAGTGGTGAGAGTAGTCACCCTTGTCTTGTTCTCGATTTCAAGGGAAAAGCTCTCAGTCTTTCTCCATTAAGTTTAATGTTAGCTGTTGGTCAATCCACTTTCAAAAAACAAATTTATACATGTCTAAAACATAACTTATTTCTGTATTTCCTACTTGGGCTAGAAAGCCAAGTCACCAAATTCAAAACCAAGCAGTTGTCTATCTCAGTGGAACGTTGTTTTCTCAGAAATTCTCTTGGTAGCAATCTAAACATTTCTGAAACTTCTATTTAATCTCGTGTGTCATGAGGAAACTGGATAACATTTTTAAAATCTAAAAATACTATACTTTTCTTTAAATGGAAACTTTTGGTTGTCATAATGTGCCTTATACTTCCCCTATGTACTTCATCTCCACAAACTGAATATGTATTTCAGTCACATCAGAATCTTGCCTGTTTCTCTCAAATGCCAGGCAAATGCTACAACACAACTTGATGCCACAGTTTTGCTCATGCTTTCTCCTAGCAGCTTAACTCAGTGATTCCTCTCTACCCTGCCAAATTTTCCTCATCCATCAAGACCTGGCTCTGTACTCATTTCCTTTCTAGATGATGAGCAACCTATGTTCCTCTTTCTGTACTATAAACTATTTTATTCACATTTTAATTCCATGCATATAATTGCCCTAGAAAGTGTCATATATGTGTAGGTTTGGCTTCCTACAATCAGATTGGCACTTGGTAAATATTTTTTCGATACTATGTTCCCTTAAAACATATCCAAAAAGTCTGTGGTACAGCAGATACTCAATAACAATATGTTCATTGATTTAGGCAAGGTCTTGGCGACTAACGTTTTATTACAACACCAATAATTGGGAAGGAATCCACTTTACAGAGAACTACCTTTAAAAAAGTCATAGATCTCATAAAACAAAACTGTCTTCCGCAAACTATCTCAGCACATTAATTCTATCTGCCCACGCTATCTTAACTGAAGCTAAAAAATGCTGTCCTCAAAGTTTCCTTTTTCTTATGATTTTGCCAGAGTTCAAAAATTTGCATTAGCTTCCCACAATCTAGAAACTGAAGTTCAACTTCTGTATTATGACATTTGGTGTCCTTCAGTATCTTGGTTCAATTAAACCATTTTTCTCATCTTTTTTTTTTTTTTTCAATGCATGTCACACACATGCAGTTGAGCCAGGGCTCCACACCATTCCCTGAAGTCTTGGGCAGAACCTTGGTTGATACTTTTTTCTCTGCCTAGAAAGCCTTTTTCGTATGTCTACATCACCTCTAAAGCTCTGATCAAATGACACCTGCTCAGTGAGTCTTCAGCTATGCCCACAGCTGGAAATAATCCTTTGCTCCTTTGTACAACTTAAATGCCTCTGCAATTTTTACTTCTATTTTAGAGGTCTGGTGTTTCGTTTTCTTTTGAAATGCCCTTTCCTCCTTACTCAACAGTAAGCTACTTGGAGAGTTAGACTGTGTTTTACTCATCTTTTTCTTGTGCTTATGGTACCATAGGTATATAGCCTGACCTATAATCAGCATGAATGTGTATGTATGTTTTTTGTTTGAAATAAATTGTTCCAGTTTCAGGCATCCAATGAATCTTGAATAACCCCATATCCTTTCCTCTAGCAAAATAGTCCCATTTTATTTACTGACAAGATATTCTAACTAAGCCTTTCCCAAGTTGTGCTCCATGGAGCAACAGTCAGGTTAGATGCTTCCTGAAGTAACCGTTCTAGATAAAACTGAGTTTTAAAAACACTAGGTAACATATTGCCTTATGGGAGACTTATGAAACATACTAGTTTATTAAAAAGACAAAGAAGTCCTACAGGAAAGAAACATGTTTCCATATTTACCACCGTTATACTGGAGGTTTTTAAACTTATTTTTGGTTTTGGTTTTTGTTGTTGTTGTTCCCCCAGAATGCACTCTAATGGGACATAGTATGGGAAGTACCGTTCCTGCCTCTGCACGTAACCAGCTCCTCTAGACATAATTGCGGGCTTACACCTTAAGCCCTTCCCTTTCCAACCTGCTGCTCCCTCTGCTTTGAGAAATCTTGCTCCTAATTGCCCACCTACTGAAAACCATATCATCACTCAAGAAAGATCATAAATGTCAGCACACTAATGGTTTCTTCAGCTTGGCCTCTATCAGAATATAATGGCTTCTTTCTTTATGTTCACATAGCACCTAAAATATAGTAGGTATCACATCACTGCTATTTATTTTATGCTTATCTCTAATTTTTAATTTGTATGAGTGCAATGTCCTACATACATCAGGCAATTCAAAGTGTTTGCAGTACTGAAAGGCTCCTGTGAATCAGGTTGGTTTTCCGTGGATGTGCGTTGGGAGAGTGGGTTGGTGGTAGTTATGTTTATTTTGAATGACAAGAATGTAAAAGAAGAGAGCATAAAGAGAAGGTTGCCAAAGCTAGGCTAGCTTTTCCTTTTCTTTCTCAGAAGAAAGGCCGGATGATTTATTTCTGAAAAATCAGCCACTGAGATGCCTATGGAGCACAGTTCTACTCTGATACACATGGGGTCTCTGTGAGTTGACATCAACACAATGGCAACTAGTTTGTTTTGTTTTTTGTTGTGTTTTTTATTTAGGTAACATCTTATTGATAGTTGACCAGACTACATGCTTTTGCAGACTGGTAAACTAATCTGTGTTTTACAAAGAATGCCTTTGAAGAAACGAAGGAGAAAATAAAGAGGCTATGCCACATCAATGAAGTTGATAAAAAAAGTTTTATCTTCCCTATTTTCCCTTCTTCACTATCTCCCAAAACATTGCTAGTTGAAAGGACATATTTTTTTATGATAAGTTTTGTGAATTACCAAAAATGACAGGCTACATGCTGTTTCTCTCAAAAACATTTTTTAAAACATTTATATCCTTGTACTCTATTGCTGCCTATTTCAATAAGTCTTTAGTATCGGGAATTTTTTTCTGGTTTACAAATTCGTATCAGCAATAAAACTGATTAAAAATTTATCCCTCCTGATAGTGTACCCTGTGTACCAGAATAAGCCCTACATTTTCCCAACCTCTTGCTTTTACTTACACTACCTTGCTTGCCTAGGTTGCACTACCCCCACAATACTCCTCCTTGATTAGCGCTCTCTTCACCTGATAGTTCTCCTACTATCCTCCCGTGCTCTGTTCAAATCTCACCCCTCCATGAGGCACTTTTTGATAGCCCAGCCTGGATTTATTTCATCTTCCATCTTACTTCTACCTATGTGCCCCGATTACAGAACAGTTCTATCAAAGATGCACTATAAAGTATGAGTGTAGGATCTCTCTCGAGTTCTAAAAATCATAGACCTAGAAGTTAGAAACTGACTAAAATGTATGTCCTCAAAGTGCCTAGGAAGAGATCCTGTGTATAATAGATAAGTAATATACATATGTTAAAATGAACTTTCCAGTACCCTCCGTCAGTTTGTTGTACTGTGGTGGCTTGTGTGTTGCTATGATGCTTGAAGTTCTGCCACCAGTACTTCAAATACCAGCTGAGCCACCATGGTGGACAGGTTTTGGTAGAGCTTCCAGACTAAGACAGACCGGGAAGAAGTACCTGGTGATCTGCTTCCAAAAATTAGCCAGTGAAAAGCCTATGGATCACAACAGAACATTGTCTGACTTGCTTGCTTTCGACATATAATCGAGAAAGATCAGTCACCGGAAGGGGACATTGGTTTAGTGAAGCAGACAGCCAATCAGTGTGGACAAAGGAGAGCCTCAGTAGCATGGATTGGCACAATAACCACAACAATGGACTCAACATGCCAACAATTGTGAGGATGACACAGGACCAGGCAGCATTTAGCTCTGGTTGCCATGAGTAGGAGTTGATTGAATGGCAACTAACAGAAACAAGGAAGTGATTATGAAAAGAATGTGCTTACTTAACTGGTATCTTCTGAATTAAATGATTTTATTCACTTTTGATTAACAGCAATTAATATTATATAGTATCTTTAAGATTTTGCTTTCATTAGTGTTTAAGATTTTGCTTTTATTAGGTACC
Source organism: Dugong dugon (assembly GCA_030035585.1). Taxonomy (NCBI): domain Eukaryota; kingdom Metazoa; phylum Chordata; class Mammalia; order Sirenia; family Dugongidae; genus Dugong; species Dugong dugon. Next base: position 41,516,749 of record CM057477.1, on the reverse strand, counting down.
TTTTAAAAATACAATTTTCCTGGGCATACCACTTAATAGATGAGAAACTGATGAGATAAAGAAAGCAGGCTTTCTTGCTGATAGGAAAAATAGGGATTATGCATCAGACCATATTCCAAATTACTAGTTTATGTTATTGAACTCTGAGCCATTTTTAGTTTTATAAATGTTTCCTAGTCCCAGAGTTGGTGAAAATATTAAAGTTTTCTTCTATGTTTACATGGAAATCTACAGGAATAAAAACTGAAATAAATTGGACTAATTGGAATAAATTATTATTTTTTATATCCTACGATGTTGTTGTTGTGAGTTACCATGGAGTCAATTCTGACTCATGGTGAACCCAAGTGTGCAGAATAGAACTGCTCCAGCGGGTTGTCAAGGCTGTGACCTTTCAGAAGCAGATTGTCAGGCCTTTCTTCCAAGACAACTTTTGATTGATTCAAACCATTAAACTTTCCACTAGCTGTGGAGTGCTTATCCATTTGAGCCACCCAGGGACTCCATATCCTGTGATAGTAAATGGAAATTTCTGTTGGACTGTGAACACCTCAGACCCAGAAATAGCTTATACTTCTTTCTCTAGAAATTCTTTTTTTTTTTTTTTTTAAGTCTAAAAACTCATTTCTATTTAAGGACATCTCTACTGGACTTTTTCCATTTCTTCCATATGTCCCATGTCCTACTCATATAGAATCCTCTTGTTATTATAAAACATACCATTTTCTTCTCCTTAGTGAAGTCCCTCAGCAAGAAAAGCGTTTCCATGGATCAATTCTCACTCCACGTTCAAATGTGCGGCATGAACTCAGGTAAAATTATCAAACCTGGCCTTCTCACTGTTTCTGTTCTTTTTATTCACTGGCCTTTGTTGGACCACTAAACTTGTAAAAGGGACATCTGTGTTTAGCTCTGTGTTATTCAAAGAGCAGAAATGTCACTGAGCCTTATACCTGACCTGTGATTTTTAGAGCATGCCTGGGCAATTTCCATCAGATTTATCTCTTTCTGAGGGCTGGTAAAGGAGAAGAGAAAACTGGGTGACAGGAAAGCCCCTTCCCTACATGCCCTCCAACCTTCTGCACAAAACACAAGCAGAATTAAAATCCAAAAGGGATCCGTGAGCATGTGTCCAGTACCACATAGGTGATTCTCAGCGTCCACAGCTGCAGCTTCCACTTATGCCTGCTGGGACTTGATTCTAAGTGGCTCTGAAAAGCCACTGAGGAGCTTGTGTTAGCCAGAGGCCACAACAACTGACATCCCCAGCTGAGTGATTCTCTGTTCAAACTGGGCAGAAGCCCAACTTGAACAGAGAATCTGTTTTCTTCCCTTCAGTTTCAAAGGGCACATTTCTGTAAACTTCCTCGTGTGGATGGGTGAACTGGGAACAATCATATTCATTTATAAAAGAAATCATAATGTTAATTGTTATGACTGAATGTTAGTACATACATAAATAGCTCTGTAATATATAAGTGTATGGGTTTATGAAAAGCCATTTGTTCTAGCTCTTTCTTAAGAAAATGCACGCTTATCAGAAAAGATTTAACATTCAGGAACTAAATTCTTTAATCCAGAAGTGATACTGAGCTATTTGGATATTTTCCAATTAATGCAGTCTAAGATACACATCTATCCCTGAGACAGAATTGCTGCACATATTGACACAGTCTTGAGGTAATGGAATGCTCACTGCTCCCATCATATTTTTAAATCCTTTTTCTATCTTATTCTGCTCTCTCCCCGTCTCTCTATCTCACCCCACCAACAGGCACACACACACACACACACACACACACACACACCCTGCAATGGTTCTAGACAATTGCTTATATTATTCCAGACATTCTTTAAGGCGACGTTTTTTTCTGGATTTGCAAATTTAGCACTCCAACACCAAGTTCACATCCCGGACCATGCCTTCTATTAGTGGATGTCTGGGCACTCTCCCAACAAAGCTGAGCAGCTTCAGTGTCATTAGTGGGCTGATGGTATTTCAGTTCCTCTTCCTTTCATTCCTCTTTAGTTTACTATCACTGCCACTAAGCTTAATGAACCAAAACGCATGCTCATGCATTAAGAACGGAGAAGTGCATTCTGCCATGTGAGGAAAAATGCTATGTTCTGTTTTCTATAGCAGACACTTTTCAACAAACATAAAATAGGAAAGGAGCCATGAGAGTTTATGTGTAATAGGAAGATGTTAGTAAAGGCATTTTGATACTTTCAAATGAGGAATTCACTGATTTGCAAATATAGACTACCTCATAAATGACATGAAGTCATAATAATATAAAATCTTTAAGAATACTTTTAGTACTAGCTACTACTATACTTGGGTGCTAGTTATATTAGCAATAATACACTATTATTCTATCAGCAGTGACCATTATGTAACAACTATGCGAAAGAATATATCCTAGATCTTGCATTTTATCATTAATTCACATCATGTCTGGTATTCTAAGAGCATTAGACACTGACTTAGAAGTAAAAGTATACACATTTCACTAAGAAGACTAAAAAATCTTATTGTAGAATGCAAATATATTTTCCCACAGAATTGGAATATCTAAAGATTCTATTTTTGCAGAACTAAAAGTCATAGTATTGCTTTTAAATAAAAGGACAATTATACAGAGAATGTGGGTAATAGCGATTCATTAAGTTATATAGGTTAATGACTTTTGGGCTATATATTTTGTGGTTTTGGGAAAAGTCAGTCTATGCTATATCAAACCACTGCAGCTTGGTTTTACTGCACTCAGCTTGCAAACCTCCCTGGCTGTGATACAAATTCATTTTACTCACTTGCAGCTCAGTGAGAGGGGGTGGCAGGCTAGCTGCTTAAAATTGTCACTCTAATCAACTATATATTCCCCTAACTTAGCTCTGCTGAACACTCAGGAAATGGGCACTTGAGTCAGGGAGAGGTTATTTTTTGAAGAGGAAGGTAGGCTTGGGAGGAATGTGCATTTTTGAAAGCAACAAGGCAAAGGAAATAGAAGGCAGAGTTCAGAAAGGCAGACTAGAGAAAGAGAACAAGCAAGATAAAACGAACCTAATCTGGCAATTTCCCTTCATTCTTTTAGTAAACAAAATTTTATCTGCTTTTCCCCACCAAGAAATGCACTGCATTATATTAAGAGTTTTCCCAACATTTAGAATCTCTTAAAAGCAGTCAGGGAGGAGGCTGTGGTTTTCCTACAATAATTTTCTATAATTGTGCCAAGGAACTAAAAATAAAAATAACATAAGAAATTTTGCCACAGTGAGAATCACAAGCTCAATTGTAGAATTGAGTTATCAGCTTCGCATTTCAGGAAGATATATCCACGGTAGGAAATTCACTGTGCTGATTGCCTTCCTCCTGTCTATGCTGGTTGAGATATAAAATCTATGGTATGGTTATCAATAACTGTTGGGAACTCTGGCCATAATGGAGCAGATAGCTGTAAAGTACTATCATACGGAGAAACTAAATGTGGTAAGAAGTGTAACAGACTGAGGTTTATGAAGAAAGTCCTGATTACTGTGCAGGCTGAGTACATCTCATCCGGGACCAAGGCTACACAAAGCAGTTACAGAATTTATCGAGTCTAAGTTAAACTAAACTTATATCCAGCTCTTTCCATTTTATTTCTCTTCATCACACAGCAGAACATAAGTTTTTGGTTTATCATGAAACTTCTGATTGTTCCATCCTGTAAGTCATTCGTCACACTTCCCAAGGTCACAAGAGAGCCTCAGACGGGAAGTATTTGTGTTGATTGATTGGTTCTGTGTTGAGCCTTTTGTATTTTCAATGAAGAGACTAAAGTGTATGTAGGGGGTGAGGGAGGGACTTGTGAATCCTGTTAACAAGATGCGTAAAACACTCTTCCCTGGAGATCCTGGATCCTTGCGTCCAGAGCCCCTTGTCACTTAGGCACAAGAAAGAGAACTTTACCCTCTGCTGGCTACTACAAGGAGAGCAGACACACTCAGGGTCTGCAATTAAAATACTGGATTCAGCAGTAGAGGAGTCAACCTATAGAAACTATTTTCTTTTTCTGCCCCTATACTGTTGCATTCTGAGAGAGAGGCACACGGTATAAAGCAAAGTTCGCGCCTGCTGAGGTGCTTTTTACCTAACCAGGCACAGCGCTTGTTGGTGAAAAGAATAGCACAATTGCTCCAATTCTGTGAAGCTGGAATAGTGAGTGTGGGGATAGCATTTGGATTTACCAGTTTATTGATTTTAAACAAACATGTTCCTCTGAGTAAGGGCTTCTTATTTGTCTTAACAATTCCGTCAACGGAAACATGCTAGCAAACATCGGTTGTCTCCATTTTGTATTTCTGGGCAGAGATCTGATAGCTGGTGAATATATTAGGTATATGAATTGTGTTGCTAAAAAAGATGCTGGGTGTTCTATAAATGTACAGGATAACACTCATTTCCTGTGGGATTATAATCCCACTTTTTCCTTTGTCTTATAGCATCATGATTCCATTGGTGTTGTTCTACCCCAGTGATGACATTTTTCCCAGCCACAGTTTTTTAAACTGTGTTTATCGAGGTATAATTTGCATAAAGCAAAATTCACCCTTTTATACACTTAGAATTATCTAACTTCTGAATCTAAACAATCATGGAACCACCACCACGATCAAGTTGCAGAACATCTTTATCACCCCAGAAAGTTCCTCTACATCCTTTGTAGTTAATCTCCTCCTCTCCACCCCAGCTCCTGGCAAACCCTGGTCTGATTTCTGTTTCTGTATTTTTACCTCTTCCAGAATGTCAGAGAAATGGAATCATACACTGTAGCAGTTTCTGTCAGTTTTTATTTTCTCCACTTAGCATATTAGTGTTCAGATTAGTCTATGTTATTACTTGTATCAGTGGTTCCCTCTTTTTACATCCATTGTATGTACATACTGCAATTTGTTTATCCGTTTTTCCAATCCCTATTTACAATTTAATTTTGGCTCTCCTTGTCATATAAATGTTTGTCTTATGTAAGATATTACTTGTCATATTATGCTTTCTAGATTCATTCTGAATCAAGATTCAGAAAAAAACTAAACCAAATCCATTGCTGTCAAATCAGTTCCGACTCGTAGCAACCCTATAGGACTGAGCAGAAATGCCCTATAGGGTTTCCAAGGAGTGGCTAGTAGATTCAAAATGCAGACCTTTTGGTTAGCAGCCATAGCTCATAACCACTGCGCCACCAGGGCTCCGAACCAAGATTAGACTCACTCAAACGCAAAAGGATTTTTGCTTTCTCCTTCCCATGCTGAGCTGAGGTTTCCTGTGGATTCTACTGGAAGCACAGACCTAGCTCCATGGTTTTTATATGTTGAAACTCTTCTGGTTCCAATGCATAGTCCAGTGGTTCATTCACTAACAATATATTTCCTTCCCTAAATAGGATAGTCTTCTTATATAACAATAAATCAATAAACAAACCAGCCACCACTTTGAAAACAATACTAAATCTCCTGGAAAAATCTGGAAAAATGAAGATCTACAAATTGATTAAAATTAAGTTTAATATGAGATTTGATGAAAGTGTATACTATCCATTTGTTTCAGATAGATTCTATGTCCTAAATACCCATGAAGATAAAATTGAGCTCATTCAGCCCAGAAAGTGCTAAAATTGATCTTTCAACTCTTTATAAAGAAAGGGTTTGTGCAACAAATTAATGCTGGAATCAAGATTTCACGTAGCATATTTAACATTACGAGAATAAGTTTGAAGCACATTAGTATTATTCCTTTGCATGTAAATAATTATGATGATATATTATGCTAATTTTACTGATGTTATTTAAAAATGAGATGCCTTTATTTATCAAAACAGACTGTTAGTCAATTCTTTATTAGGTACTGTTTTAACTTTTAAATCAAATATCATAATTAAAACTATTCTATAATATAGATACTTTCACGATTTGAATCAAAGACATTGCCCAGTATTCTGAAATAGTGTTTAGTTGTATTTTTGTATTCTTTTATCAGTTGTTCATTTCATCAAATTCTTAATATTATGGAAGTTTACTGATGTTTACTTTTTATTATGTCAGCCTTGATGCAGCTATGCCCCTTTCAACACTTTGTTCTTTAATGTATTTTTGAGTTATTACAAATTTTTAAACTCTTTGGCATGGGTTTTATGACAACTTCTCAGGTTCATTACTCCATCTAGAAATTTTGCATTGTATTTGGAATGGCATTAGTACTCACATAAGAAGTGTGGGTACCCAAGAGACAGAAAGGGCCACATAAACCAGAGACTGTGTCATCTTGAGACCAGAAGAACTAGATGGTGCCCAGCTACTACCAAAGACTGCCCTGACAGGGAACACAACAGAGAGTCCTAACGGAGCAGGAAAAAAGTGGTGTGCAGAACTCTAATTCACATAAAAAGACTAGACCTAACTATTTGATTGAGACTGGAGTGACCCAGAAGACATGGCCCCCAGACTCTCTGTTAGCCCCGAACTAACACCATTCCTGCATCCAACTCTTCAGACGAAGATTAGACTGGACTATGAGACATAAAATGATACTGGTGAAGAGTGTGCTTCTTGGCTCAAGTAGATACTTGAGACTAAATGGGTGGCTGCTGTCCAGAGGTGAGGTGAGAAGGCAGAGAGTGTCAGGAGCTGGTTGAATAGACATGGGAAATCCAAAGTGCAAAGGAGGAGTGTGCTGTCACAATACAGGGAGAGCAACAAGGGTCACATAACAATGTATGTATAAATTTTTGCATGAGAGACTAACTTGAACTGTAAACTTTAACTTAAAGCACAATTTAAAAAAAAAGACAGGAAGAAACTCAAATTTGACAGAGTGTTCTGTATATTACCTAGACTCCCATTAGGAATAATTAGCCTTCAACCCAACACTGATGTGGTCCTGCCTCACAAATCCTACAGCAAGACCTGAAAGAATCAAACTGCTTCCAAGTACCTCAACTGCATCCCACAATAAAGCTCAGGAATGTTTATAAGAATACAAAAATATCTATCACCTAGAAGGGCAAATGTCTGTTATCAAAAATGCCCAGGCACGCAAAGAAGCAGGAACACGGCCCATAGTGAGGAGAAAATTCAACCAATCAAAAACAACTAGGAGCTAACACAAATGTTAGAATTAACAGTTGTTGTTAGATGCTGTCAAGTCAGTTCCAACTCTCATGACCCTATGCACAACAGAACAAAATACTGCCCGGTCCTGCACCATCCCCACAATCGTTTCTATGTTTGAGCCTGTTGTTGTAGCCACTGTGTCAATACATCTCATTGAGGGTCTTCCTCTTTTTCAATAACCCTCTACTTTACCAACCATGATGTCCTCCAGGGACTGGTCCCTCCTGATAACATGTCCAAAGTATGTGAGACAAAGTCTCATCATCCTCGCTTCTAACGAGCATTCTGGCTATACTTCTTCCAAGACAGATTTGTTCAGTCATTAACAGACATGGATATTAAAACAGTTATTATAACTGTACTCTACACATTCAAAAGTTAAGTAGAGACATGGAAGATAAAAAAAGATCCGAATTTATTTTCTAGAGATGAAACTACAATGTGCATGAGATGAAAGATATGCAGGATGGAATTCACAGTACATGAGACACCGCAGAAGACAAGATTAGTGAATTTGAAGACATCACAATGGAACTAATCAAAATGAAACAGAGAGAAAAAGCAATTTTTTTAAATGGAAAGAGCATCAGTGAGCTGTGGACACTGGAAGGTGTGTCCACACAGGAGTGAGGTAGAAACCACAGACAGCCACAAATGTCCAGGACATTAACCTCCTTGGTGAGAGGCAGCAAACTGGGCCTTTCAGCAGCCACCCTTGGTCTGAGATGAGGGCAGGCTCCAGGTGCCAGCCACATGGTGCTCAGCCCCGTAGTTTAGGCCACAAAGGGTGGCTTGCTCCAGGTCCCCAAGCAGAGCAGACTCTGAGTCTCAATTCCCAGACTCCCTGCCCCTTCCCACCCTGCATAAGTCACCCCATGGGATCTGGAGCAGGCTGACACCAGCCCTGTGACTTCGAGCAAATCACTTAATCTGTCTGAATTAAAATTCTTTACTTTTAAATGGGGGAAAAAGAAGAAGTGTGGGTACAAGGCGCTTGCTGAGTAGATTCAGAAAAAGAATCAGGAAAGATTTGGTTTAACATTGCCTCATTTTATCCTGTAATAGTTGGTTCCTGTCTCAGGCTGGGTTCTCTAGAGAAGCAAAATCAGTGAAGCAAACAAATATATATAGAGAGAGATTTATATCAAGGAAATTGCTCACATGGTTGTAGAAGCTGGAAAGTCCCCAGTCCGTGGGTCACATGGCTGCAGGGGCTGTGAACCAAAGATCTGCAGTTCAGACAGCAGGCCTCTGGCTCACAGGTTGAAGAGGCCAGTGAATCCCAGGATCAGCAGGCAAGATGTCAGGTAAGTTGCTAGCTCAAGTCCCAAGAACTAGAGGTTTGATGAACAGAAGCCAGCTGCAGGATCCAGAGCAAGCAACATCCTGCAAGCTTTTTCAGAATGTCCACCTACATTAGATACAGGCCACACCCCTAAGGAAACTCCTTTTCAACTGATCGACAATTCGTACTAGATCTCATCATGGAGATGATAACAACATTACATAGCTATCAAACTACATCATAGCTGCCAAACCACTGAGAATCATGGCCCAGCCAAGTTGGCACACAACCTTAACCATTACAGTTCCCTCTAGAGTAAGATTTCTTAATCTTGATACTATTGACATTTTGGGATAATTCTTAGTTGTGGGTACACTTTCCTATGTACTGTAGGATGTACAGCATCCTGGGTGTCTACCCTCTCAAGGGGTACTGAACAATACAAAATGGATCCTGCCTGCAAAGGACTCTGGGAGAGACAAGATTAATTACTGAGTAGTGACCTGGGCCAGGGAGAAAAAAACAAAACAAAAAAACACCAAACAACTTGACTTCATGGTTATGTCAGTTAGAACCAATTAACTAATACAAAAACAAGCCCATACATTATAGATTAGATGTGTTTTTTTTTTTTTTTTTCCTGGCTCCCCTACACGTATCCTTGCACATAAGCACTAGATATATAAACACTCACTCCTCACTACTGGGTGCGGCCCCCTACTTGGGAACACTCGACGCTTCCCTGTCCTTGAGATAATCTTGGCATTGATCTATGTATGTTAGTTCCCTCATAAGGCTTTTTCTCATCAATATGGCTTTTAATGTCCTTCTTTTCAGAATCCGACTTGTGCCCCTTGGACCCGCTCTTGCCAATGGTTTGGTGGAGTGCGACACCCCCTCATTGTGATCGTCAATAATGTCCCTAGACACTGTAAAATTTCCCCTGAAGGACAAAATCTTACCTGGTTAAGAACACTGCTCTGGAGTAAATATTCCAGTTTATGATAGAATCATGCATACTAAGTTATGTTTATTAGGTACTTTTACCACTCCCTGATATTCTGGATTTGAATCAAATTTGAATCCATGAAAAAATGTACAGTATGGGATATGGAATTAGAATCAAGAGTATTCTATTCAATTTTATTTTAAACTAAAGTTTAAACTGACATTTAGTTTCTTATCCAAGGGTTGGGGAGTATGAAAAGAGGTTATAGTTTAAGACAAGTCAAACTTAAGGAAAATTAGATGTTTTAGGCCCCAGAGTTGGCATTTATAAAGAAAGTGTAAACTATCATCAGATAATTACTATTAAACAGAAGAAGATGTGGAGAAGATCCTGTTTGCTATATGGCATTTGAAAAGTCGTATGTCCATAAATTGGCTTTTTGTCAGGTCTTCAGTATGATATTTTACTCCACTGGGATCTCAGTTACGATGAACTTCATATGAAAACTAAGAAAAACTTGATACTTATGAAAATTATCTAAGAACTTTCAAAATTTTCCCAGAGGCTATAGATAAAAAAGTTGTCACCAGAAGATGTTGCATGTCTCAGTATATCTACTGTATTTTAATAAAAAAAGACTAATAAAATATAAAAACAGAGGAAATTACAATGAACTTCCTATTAGAAAGGGTGGCCTAGATCACAATCTTAGCATCAGCATTATGAGACATTTTGTGCATAATATATCAGAAGCATTTCTACTAGGTATAAACAAAGTATATTACATCTCTTAGTGAGTTAAACACATGGTGAAAGTGGAATGACAAGCACTTGGCCCACAACAGAAAGTCAATGTAGCTTTCCCCTAGTATTAGCCACCAAAGAAGAATTTGGTCCAAGGAGCCAAAAGAATGGATCCACCATGGCTCTATTTTGTGGGGTTCTTTAAAGCAGGTCAGCTTCTAGGTAAAAAATATGGAAATAATTTATATACCAGTAAAGCTGGTATAATAGCAGAATGAATGTTGATTCATTTGAAAAGTATAAGAAGTATAAACTTCTTCCTCAAAATATGGTTTTTTAAAAAAAATTCTTGTTGACCCAAAAATAACAAAATGAATGCACTTCATTATTTTATAACTCATTACAAACCCTACACGTATTATGTTTTTTATCTCCCTTGTAGGCTTTAACTGGCACTGAGTGGTATTAGTATGAGAGAGTAGAATTAGGCCTGAGTATCAGGGGCCTTTCTCCTCCTGCAGCTAAAGAACATCAATTGCTAGATAGAATTTTTATTAAAAAAAAAAAATTGACTGTTCTGTCTTCTCATTTTTAGTATAATTTTAAGATGCAAACATGTGAAATGCCATATTTAAAGATTAAAATGTATTAAGGAAGTATTAAGTGATTAATGAATTTTCTCTCCATTCTCACATTATTCTACAAAGCTGAACTGAGTAGATTTTAATATTAGTGGCCAGTGTGAAACTATTTACATTGCAGAAATACAGGCAACACTGACTTACATATAGTCTGCTTTTGGCCGATATCAGTTTTTGCATTTCTTAATATGTCAAATTCTTAAACTGTCCACTGTCTAGATACTTTGATTTCCATTAGATTTCCTGATCATTTGAACACTAATTAAAAATGGTTTCATAGTTAAATGAGTGGATAAGAATTTTACTCTTTATTACTTCAATATAAGTATGCTTTCCTAACAAAAGTTAACCACTTCATATCTGTATACTTTTTCATTTCTACACCCTTCTCAAAGTCCTGAGATATTTAACATGCCAATTATTTAGGGCCACGCCCTCTACAGGAATTCATATACAAGGCTTCCTGGCAGCCTTCCCCCATTAATATCCATGGACATATCTGGAATCTTCTGAAAACTCTACACTTCTATGTTAATACCATAAGCAAATGCCTGCCCCTCATTAATCCCAAGAACATGCAATTTCAGTTGATTTAAAAAGTACTCGGGAGGCAACTTTATTTGTCTCTCTTTCTCACACGCTGATATTATTTATTGTCATTTCATGTGTGGTCTCCTCGCTGATCCTACAGATATTGATTTACACCTCTTTCTATTCTACATTTTGGGTGCTTTGTTATACCTTCAGGATCCTTCAGTGAAAGTACTATCACTGTCACTGGTTTGAAAGGTCCTCCCCCACCTCTCTTTGTACACTTCATTCTCTCCATGAACAGCTGGAGCACAGTTGTCTTTCTGAATGCCAAAGATGTCTTTGGCTGATAAGCCTATGCCTGTGGCACACAGAGTGGCTTCAAACAACTAATTAGCGAGAACTGGGCCACGGCAAGGTTTGGTGCTGTCCATCAAGCCTGTGACCACTGCTGACACCATCAGCAAAACTGTCAAATACGGCTCTTCCTGTGAATAAAACCAAGCCCACTTGTTCTGTGGTGAAGAAAGAATGGGCAGAATAAGTTGAATAAAAAGTAAAAGAAGGTGATGGCCGTCCTTTACAAACTGTTAAGTAATTGAAAAACATATTGAACCAGTGGAAAATTTGATAACTGATTTATATCTGTTGCTGAAATGCAGAGATTCCAACTGAAAACTTCCGCATGAATTTCCAACACAGCAATCCATAGAAACCACCAATTCAAGTACATTTATTTAGCTTCTGGAAAAGAAAAACTAATGTGTGCTCTCTTTAGGAGTAAAGGATTATTATTATATATAAAATTGCATATGAAATTTAGAGATGTAATCCTACACACAGATTTATTACATATAATCATCATGTATATGTGTATATGTATATATGTTTCCCACATATACATTGTTATAATAATTTATTAAAAAATTCAAATCTGTGTATAGTAATGTATCTGTAAACATGTATATCTGAGTTTACAATGAACAGTTTATAAGTTTTAAAGCCAACTATAATGAACTTCCATCACCCGTCTGTCAGTTAGCCATACTGGGGTGGCTTGTGTGTTGCTTTGATGCTGAAAACTAGGCCACCGGTATTTCAAATACTGGCAGGATTACCCATACTGGACACGTTTCATCAGAGCTTCCAGAGTAAGGCAGACTAGGAAGAAAGGCCAGGTGATCTACTTCCAAAAATTAGCCCAATGAAACCCCTATGGATTACAACAGGATATTGTCCAATATACTGCTGGAAGATGAGCCCCCTCAGTTGGAAGGCACACAAAATACACAGTGGTTGCAATGACCAATAATCATAAAGATGGCACAGGGTTGAACAACTTTTCATTCTGTTATATATGGGATTGCCATGAGTTAGAGCCAGCTCAGCTGCAATGAGCAACACTAACATATTGAACACATATTAGGAAATAGTATATAGACTTTGTTCTTAATAATTAAAAATATATGTTGAGATCACATAAACTAAGAATGTGGAGTTTGAAAGGCACTGTAATTCTGCACTCCCAAGCAGGATCAGCTTTTTTTATTGGAGCCAGGGAAAGAGCCCTGAGGTGAGGAAAGAAATAACCAGTAGAATTTCGCACACTCCTATTATCCAAACATGTTGCTGTCGAATCTAATGGACAGCGTAGAACTGCCCCCATAAGGTTGCCAAGGCTGTAATCTGTACGGAAGCACACTGCCACATCTTTCTCCTGCTGAGCGCTAGAGGGTTTGAATCACCAACCTTTTGGTTAGCAGCCAAGTGCTTAAACACTGAACCACCAGGGCTCCTTCCAACCTGTGATGCCTCCTTCTAACATCTGGCCTTCACATGTGCAATCCACTTGAGAAAAATTCTCTTTTTCCACCACCACACACCACACCACTCCTGATCATTCACCTGGGACATTCTGTGTGTGTGTGTGTGTGTATAACTTTAAATATTTTACTGCCTTTTGAATTTTAGAAAAGATTCTTCTATAAAGAAAAAAGATGAAAATAAACTGGGTGGCAAATTAATTTCGAGTTATTAGTAAAAATCCATTAATTGTAAACTCCTTTATCACTCCCAATTACTATTAACAAATAAATAAAAAAGGAACTTCAGACAATTCTTGCTAAGTAATTTACTTGGCAATTATTTCAGCTTGAAAGCTGTCATACCTATTTGAGGACTGGGCACATTTATTTATCAAGAGCTAAATTAACCGGGTGCTACAAACTATATAATATACCAAGACTAGGTACATAAAAGTATGTTGCATAATATTCATCACTGAATTCTGTTAATTTAGAACCAGACTATGAGTTAAGTTAATCTGTAATAATTGGACACACACAAAAAAAAAGAAGGTAAAGAAAGAAAATACTAAGTAAGACAAAAGCAAAAAGTGTTTTGGCTTTGTATCTTTCTCTTTTATTAAAGGTAGAAGTTAAATGTACCATTTTGCTATTCCTCCACTGAGTCTTGTTAATTTAGGCAGGCTGTTCTAAGCTGCCTTGCAAACAGTGAGCCCAGGTTGGGCCCCTAACATGGCCACTTACTCTCAGCATGCCCTTAGTTTGGTCACGTAAACTCAAGGTACACTCATAACTTCATCTTTAATGGAGGACTAAGACAGTCTAGCAAGAAAAGCCTGGCAATCCACTTCTGGAAATCAGTTAATGAAAACTATACAAATCAAAATGATCTGATCCCATTGTGTCTGGGGTCACCATGAGTCATGGACCAACGTGACAGCAGATAACAATAACAACAATTATACTTACTGGAAAGACTGTTGTTCCAAATAAGTTTATGGTGTGAAGTACAAAAAATATAGTGATAGTTTAACATATTTTATTTCCCTTATCTTCCAAAACACTCCTCTCACTTTCCCTTTGACATATTTTTTTCTATCAAGCGCATCCATCACATAATCCGCAATTTCAGGAAACCAAGGGTAATTTAATTTTTATGAATTTCTTTATCCAGCAAGTCATAAATTTACGTAAACAGCAAAAAATATTTCCCTTATCAAAATGAGTTTCCCAGATTTGGTCTGCAGATTTATAGCAGTGACCCATTCTGGGATATCTTAATCAACCATCTGCCCCCATGAATTTCATGCTTTCCATAACTCACAATTCCAGAATCCAACGGCTAAAATTCGCACATGTTTTAAAACTTTCCACCAATCTCCCTAACTCTTAGAGCTAAGATTTCCATCTGACATTGATTTTCAGATTTCACCCCTACAAGGGAGAAGCCTTATCTCAAAAATTCATACACTGAACACTACACTACTTTGTAAAAATACTTTAGCTCAAGCATCAAAAACAGTAACAGGGAATGGCTACTCATACTAAGATGCAGTCTTGTGTGAATTCCAATAACTATGAGACATTTTCCTACAGATTGCAGAATACAGACCCTGAGAGCTCTCTCTGCTTACATTCTGTGCTGTTTCATGAGTAAAAAAAAGGGAATAGAATAGAAATGACAGGAAAATTTATAGATCAAAGATATTAGTAAAGGTTATATACATTTACGGTATGAAAACAATGTGCATGCACTTTTTCATTTCTGTGCTTCTATTTTCACCATTAGGGTACTCCGTTTATCCAGTGACCGGAGAGAAAGCTTAAACATGACTGTTTAAATTCCACACCTTATTTGAAACCTAATTTAAGAAAGGAATTCAAACATGAACTATTTTCTTTGACACTTGTTTGGAAATTTTAAGTGTAGTTTTAAGATAGAGTATTAGATCATTCCAAGATCAGAAAACTAGCATCAAATACCATTAACTGTCAATAGTTACTTCTGTGACCAAGAGCAAGTTGCTCCGTAGTTCTTGGTCTTCAGGTTATGCTTCATCATATGAATATATAACTCCCAAGGTTCCTGCCAGTCAAATAGCCTATGATTTTTATTTATTTATTTTGCAGGGCAATATCAATAGTAGTTAATCCAGTATTTCTGAAGCCTTGCGGTTGTTGCTATATTCAAGCTCCACTAATTACTCTGTGTGTGACTTTGAGAAAATTACTTAACCTATCTGTAAAATGGAGATAATAATAGTACATACCTAATGGGTTGTTGTCAGGATTAAATGAGGCATCATATTTCATCAATTATAATATTAAAAAATTCTCATATTTTAACACCTCTGAAAGTAGGATACGTATTACAAGCAAGCATAATAAAAAGCTCTTATCTGAGTTTGAAAGCATCTTATTCCCTGCTGGTACCTAAAATTGTAGCATGGTTTATACTCAGTGGTATCTCAGATTACAGGAAATATGCTTAGTATAGCGTCTGCCACCAAAATTGCTCAACAGTTGATATTAACATTTCCTTGTAAGTAAGCAACAATTATGATCTCTAAAAATGTAAGACTAAGAATGATAAGTTAAGAATGCTTAAAAAGATGCTAGTCACATAAGCCTTGTTTTACTTTACTTGTTTTTACTAATGTCATGAAACAAATTTAATAACTTCATCCAGGTGAATTAACATTAAGTGACATAGAATAAGAGTTACTACTTGAACAACGTATAGTTTCATAAAATAAAGGATCTTTCTATGTTAAATAGAACAAACACCCTTCTTTACTTTAGTAAGGTGACTGAAAGGTAAACTGTAAATTGTGGGAAAATTAAAAAAATTTAGGGAAATAGATATGTTTACCAGATTTGACACAATATTCAGTATTAAGAAAAAAAAACATATTGTAGGCACCAAGCCAAAAAGAAACCAAACTCATTGCTGTCAAGTTGATTTCAACTCATAGCTACCCAAAGGACAGAGTAGAACTGGCCCATAGGGTTTCCAATGAGCGGCTGGTGGATTTGAACTGCCGACCTTTTGGTTAGCAGCTATAGCTCTTAACTGCACCACCAGGGCTTCATTGTAGGCACCAACTTTGTAAATTATAATCAGCTTTCATTATTAATTCTCAAGAATAATTAACACTAGATTAATATCTTTTATGGAACTGGAAGTCCCTGGGTGTTGTGAATGGTTAACACGAGCCCGGCTGCTAGCCAAAAGATTAGAGGTTTGAGTCCACCCAGAGGCACCTCACAAGAAAGCCTTGGTGATCTACTTCTGAAAAATCAGCCACTGAAACCCTATGGAGAACAGTTCTACTCTGACACACATGGGGTCGTTATGAGTGAAAATTAACCTGAGGCAACTGGGAACTGGTAAGAAACTGGATACCAAAATTAATCTCCTTTGGTATTGGTCTATAAATGTTAAGCATTTATACAGAAACCGTGTCTCTCAGAATGCTTTATAAAAACTCCAAAGCTGGCATTACTTCTCTGTGTGCCTCTTGTTTTATTGTATGAGAAACATCAGAGATTGTCTCTATGCATGTTAAAAAAATAATTGTATACTTAAGAAAATAGAATCATTATGATCAAAAGCAATTTAAACTAATTATAGACAAAATTTACATGCTGGGAGAATATACACATAAGATGCTTGAAACAGTGCCTTGCAGAAAGCACATGCCACAAAAGTGTCAGTTGTCAGCATCTTCATCAATATTTAGCATCATATACCACTACAGAGAGATAAGAACCTTATAGCTGGTCTTGTCTAAACCCATTCAGTCTAGAATGGGCCTTGAGCAAGATAATAAAATGTGAATCTGTGGGATAAAGGGTTTCTAAAAGTAATTTGTCCACTTCCCTGTGTTTACAAATATAGCACAGTCAATTCACTTTCACTGCTCCTTGACAATTGGAGTGATAAGATAAAATATCATAACTTGAGATACCCTAGAACTTTAGTCAAATAAAACCCTGTACAAATTGTGGTCCTGTGTTCTGGGCCTCAAAAAAACATCTATAGGAGAGAAAAACAACAACAACAACAACAATTATTTGAATTATAGCTCATTTAAACTTCCTTAAAAAAACAAACAAACAGATTTTCAGAAAACTGTTTTCCCAACATACCCCTTTGGGTAATCGGAGAGCTATTCTGGGAGTTTGGAATCTTTTATCAAGAAAACACAGACATAAAATTTTATAAAAATAATATAATTCTTAGATATTTGAACTTAGATTTCATTTGCTTTTGCAACATTCTGAGTAGGCATTTTAAGATTTACATGAATGTTTATTTATGACTAAAATCTATTTTTTTCTGCCATAAGCTAAGGACTATTGTGTAATTGTTTCATATAATAAAGATGACTAATGGGAGGAATTCTAGTGTTCGGGCACTTAAAACATACACAGTGATGGTAAAAATTCAAAGTGTTAAAGAATTATGGTTTCCCCTCAAATTTCAACTGATTTAGACTTTAGAGGAAGAGAGAGGCATAAAGGAAGAAAATAAAGTAAAATAGGAGAAATAATACATGCTGAAGTTTAAAAGGACATGTCTGAATAGGTAGACATACACAGAAAGAAAGGGTAAAATACTTGGAGGATGAATTAGGGAATAAAACTGTCCAAAAGAACGTTTTATCTTTTTCACCTCAATAAATGATTTCTCTAAAAAGAAGTTGATTTCGTGATCAAATTTCTATTAATCAAAGTAGTTTCTCAGGTCTATGCTACTACTGGGGCTTTTGTGAATGATAAATTCCTTTAGTTAGCAAAGAACAAGGACTCATGGTGCAAAAGCTTTTCAAAACTAATAATAATCAAAATATTTTCAATGAGAACAAAACTAAGTTCAGTGAGAAAATGGGGAAATATATAT
Organism: Dugong dugon; assembly: GCA_030035585.1. Lineage (NCBI taxonomy): Eukaryota > Metazoa > Chordata > Mammalia > Sirenia > Dugongidae > Dugong > Dugong dugon. Next base: position 41,498,739 of record CM057477.1, on the reverse strand, counting down.
ATATATATATTATATAACTCATAGAGACACACAGACGCACACATATACATATATGCATATTTATATTATCGATATATCTATATGTATCTATCTCTATATATACAATCTCTAAGTTATAACTATAGAAAACATAACACAATATATGTGTGATAGTATTAGAGTTCATTATTAAAATAATCATAAAAAAATATATACTACATTTTATAACGGATGAACTCATTAAGAAAAAAGAAAATTGATTTTTATTTTATGTTCAAACAGAGGGAAGTTAAGGATCAAACTGAAGGACAGTAAAATCAAAAGCAAAGGTTAATGAAAATTCCAGTATAATAGGTTTACATTTAGCAGCTTTATCTATATTTTCCTTGAGGGTAGAGAATTAAGCAACTCAAGCTTTCAGCAAGTAGATGTGTGTATCTTTTAGATCAATTAATAAAAAATAAATCAATTAGGAACATTTAACTCCAAAAGAAAGTTGCTCATTACTTTCTCTAAAAGCATCACTTTGCATTAAATGACCAAGAAAACCAAACCCACTACCACTGCGTCAATTCCGACTCCTAGTGACCCTAGAAGACAGAGTAGAACTGCCCCATAGGGTTTCCAAGGCTGTAAATCTTTAGGGAAGCCGACTGTCACATCTTCCTCCCCTGTCCCCCAGTGGCTGGTGGTTCAAACTGCTGACCTTTTGGTTAGCAGACAAGTGCTTTAACCACTGCACCACCAGGGCTCCTACATAGATTAAATGACAAGAACACTATATTTAATAGTTGGACCATTATTCAAATGAAAAAGATGATTGTTGGCTTTCTGTTCTAAAATTGTTTACTTAAAGTTGTTACACAAAACACCTGTATAAAAATGTGACCATAAAACAGGTCTGCAAAGAGAATACTTACAATGGTTAACATATAGTATTTAAATCACAAGAAAAAGGAAAATTGCTCAGTACTAACATGGACTCTATAGAGATATGGCATACCTCATAATGGTTTTCTTCACTCTCCCGAATGTGGAGACCCGCAGAGCTGAGACATTTCTGAGGAGTGACAGGAATATTGTCACTTTTGCTGTGTGAGTTACACTGAAAGAGATTACCAAATAATTGTGACAAACTACTCCACATTTAGCAGTCTGTTGAGAGACATAGCTGTTTTCTATGAGCCTAATGAATGCCAGTTGAGCTAAGTAAGGTCTACATTCATAGACACATGCATTAATGTTGAGTCTTTACCAAAAAGATAAAAAATGTCCCCAGGACAAACAAAGTGCCAAAATGTTTTTATTAAAACTAAAGAAATCTAAGATGTAGCTATTTTTTTTTTTCCCGGCATTGTTACTTATTATGTTTATGATTTTGGAGGATAATACTTACATCATGTTATCATAGCTCTGAGGTATTACTCAAGGGATTGAAACATATTATACAAATATTAACCTCTGATATAGATATTATTATTATCTCCCATTTACTATGAGGGACTAAACTGAGGCATAGAAAAATTTTTATCCAAGCTTGTTCTGCTACTGGGCATTCTGGAACCATGCCCCATATTCTTATCTACTGCATGGTGCTACTTTTATAAAACAGAGTGAAAAACTCAAACTTTACTGTATTAAAATATTCATTTTTTTCCTCTACTGCATATAAAATATCTTTGAAAACAGGTCACCTAAATAATTTACCTGGAAATGGATGTGAATGGTAGAACCTAATATGTTAAATTATGAAAGGGGTACATCATTAACATATACCCTCTCTTCTTGCCTAAAACAACATCACATGCACAGGTTTTTATGACAGGAAGAGGAAAGACAATACTTTTCCGAACGAGTATGACATATTTCCTATTCACTAACAAAATTTACTTTTTTCCACCCAAAGAAATATCTGTTGGAAGATTACTTTCAGGGACATTTTTAAAAGCAAACAATTTAGAGTTTAGTGTATTGAATTCAGTATCGTTTAGTCTTAGGACCATATTTGTATATATTTAAGTATACTTCAACACTACCATTATATTTTGAAGGACTCAATTAATTCTCTCAAATGTGTATTTTATTTGTTTTGTTTTTTATTTTTTGCTTAAGAGAAATAACAGCATTGCAAACTAAGAAGGCATAACTCTCAAATCCAAACATTCGTATTTACAAATATTTTTAGCATGAAAAAAATTTTACTTTACACTTGTCCTCTCTACAAACACTGTAATTACAACATCTTTTCAAATTTATTTCTCCTTGAAGCTCTTTGTGGTTAACTAAGCAAATTCTGAAGGAGCCCTGGTGGTGTAGTGGTTAAGCACTTGGCTGCTAACTGTAAGGTCAGCGGTTGGAACATGCCAGCTTCTCTGCAGGAGTTCTACTCTGTCTTGTAGGGTTGCTATGAGTTGGAATCAGCTTGACTGTAGTAGGTAAGCCACTTCGGATTGCCATTTTAACCTCTGCTTGACACATAAGTTATTCTTATGTGTGCTTTGTAAAATGCTGCTCTGCCCATATTAATTTTTTGAATGTGCCTAAATTTGTCTGAAAGTCTTAGTTATTAATTATGAAAGCCTATCTTTGATATCTGTCTGCAGCAGTTTCTTTATCTTTCTAAAATTTTGGACCTTAAAAGTTATTTTCATCTGTGATGTTCCTAGACATTTTAATCACTCACTTCCTGTCCCTAGCCTTTCCACATATCTATTCATGCTGATTAATCTTTTTAAAACATCTCATGTATTATGCAGTTTTTCTCCTTAGCAATATTTCCTAAATTCCTATAGCCCAGCAGTTGCTCTCATCCTGGCTGTATATTAGAATCACCTAGGGAGGTTTTAAAAATGTCAATGACTGAGACCTGGCTTAATTATTTTTAAAATAGCCAGGTATTTCTCATGTGTAGCCAATTTAGAATTCCTCGGTCAAGGTTTAAAACTCTTTTGCCTGACCCTTAAAACACTACAATAAATTTTAGCTTCAATCGTCTTCCAATCTGATCTCTTTCTCCTGTGTATTTGTTTTTGCTATTCTTCAGTTACCAACCATATATTAGATTATTGCCTTTTTATGAATATATCAGAATGTCTCTGAACATGAGAAAATCCCTATACTTTTATAATATTTTATACCTTCACGTATAATATTTTATGTAACCTGAGCAGAAAGGTAGAAACCTGAGCAGAGAGGCAGAAAATATAATCCTTGTTTGATAGATGGGGAGACAGTTTCAGATATATTCAGTGCAAGGATTCGCCCTGTCAGTGCACTCCTTAGTGATAAGACTAGGGCTATTTCTACTCTGCCGTATCTGCCTTGCGAGAATCATCCATTTGCTTACTCCTTCACTCTTTCTGTCTTGTACTTATTTCATCATCAGACATTTACTGAGTGCAAGCTAAGTGTCAAGATGTTACTAGCTCACCAAGACAAGGCATTTGATAGCAATAATGGTCTCACCGTAGGAGTAAAAACATACATGAAAAAAAATAACCATCATTATATGTGAAAATGCCATGTAAAAATGTGCGCACAGAATGCTTGAGGATAGACAAGAATGAATAGCCTGATTCCTGTGTTTGATATGTGGGCAGAGACTTGAAAGATGTTCCCATGAGGGAATCATTGTAACATTGTGTTCAAGACAGAAGGAACAGCATATGCAAAGGCTTGAAGACTTGAATGCTCCTAGCTTAACCAGAAAGTTTCAAGGAGTTTGTAAGTGTTCATCCAAGGAGTGTATGAGGATTGATTTTAGGATAAGAACAGCAGTCACTAGTGTATTAAATTTAAGAGTCGAACCAATGATGAGAAGTTATGGAATTAGTCTTAATATAAAGGGATAAGTATCTTATAAATAACAGTGGTGTCAAAGATAAGCTTTAACCATTATAACTTGTTTCCCCACCTCCCCCCCCAAAATTTACAATTACAAGCAAAATAAGTGCATTTGTGATATGACTGTGGCACCCTGGAAAGTCCCTCCATTCCAAGATTTCACACCTGAGTCTCTACTATGTCAAATTCTGGAGTAACTACTTTTGATAGAGTACTGAATGGCGTCAAAGGAAAAGTTTAATCCACTGTTACTTTCTCACATTTAACAAAATTTTGATTGTTATAATGTAGATTGCCTCTGGGAATTGTAAATTTATGAATCAGAGGGGAAAAAAAAAGAGAAAAAAACATGATAAACAATATTTTGAGATTAATTATTAGAAATAGCCAAACCCTTAGGACAAAAGTTCTCAAGGAAAAAGCAGTGTATTCACTACGAATTCTTTCTAACAAGTTTCTATTTCAGGAAGAGTTGCAACCTGAAATGGAAATAAGATCTATTATAACAGTTACAGAATTTCACCACCTAAAAATTTTTCCTGTTTACCAGACTTGATATGAATAATGAATTATGGTTAAGAGGGATTTGCTAAATCAAATTTCATATTACAGGGTACATATGTAATTAGACTTGAGAGGGCCAAAGCTCAGTGACTACACTCATATTAAATGGAAGTGTCTGTAAATACATTTTTTATACTTTGAAACTCATTTGATGATTTCCATTGCCTACAATTGGTAATCTCTATTTCAATATGTGGATAAACCCTGCCACTCCAAAACACCCATTCTGGTTTCTGGGAAAATTGTCATTCACTACATAGAAATACCTACTCAAACTTGTCTTATAATCAGGTACATTAGCTCATTTGTTTTTGACACAACTTCCTAATAAAGAACTTTATAGCTATGATCTCAAGAGAAGAAGAAAAAATCAACAGTAGCAAAAGCAAGAAAAGTTTTATGAAAAATCACATAACCATAAATATGACATAGTTATTTTCTTTGCAAAAACAGGGGTTCTTCACATTTTCCACCCAACTCTAATGCAGCAGCAATGAGCACTGTTATTCTATTACCTCTCCTACCTTCTTACAAAATCAAGGTTGTTTGCTAAAAATCAATGGAGCTGTTATAAAAAGTTTGCAATCATTATCGAAGCAGTAGCCTTGTATTTTTGTGCTATAGGTTTCACTAAATTACAGTTCTATTTGTTAAAAACTCCTACATAAAATGTTATTCCTTCCCATTTTAAGAAACTAAGGGCTTTTTTTTTTTTCCTTAGGAAGAATTATAAAACATTCTGAAAACTTTTGATGTAAAGGCTCTAAAAGTTAATAAGAAATTTACCTTTAAATAAAATCGCCTTTAAGGAATTTTCTATACTTGATGTCTTCAACTTTTCTCCATCCTCTTTCTTGGAGAATCCTCATATATTGGGCTTTCAGCAGCCCATTCCACTGATACTGCTTTATTCTGATCACCAATAATGTCCACGTTATTAACACAAAGGGCCACCACCAGTCTGTTAGTTTGTCATACTGTGTTGGCTTTGCATGTTGCTATGATGCTGGAAGCTATGCCACCCAGTATTTCAAACACTAGCACGGCCACCCATGGTGGATAGATTTCAGCAGTGCTTTCAGACTAAGATAGCCTAGGAAGAAAGGCCTGGTGATCTACTTCCAAAAGATAGCCAATTAAACACCTATGGATCATAAAATAATACTGGAAGATAAGCAAACATACCAACATTCATGAGCCAGCACAGGAACAGGTAGCAATTCTTTCTGTTGTACACAGGATCACCAGGGGTGGGAGCTGAGTCGACCGCAACTAACAACAACAGCTCAAAAGGCAATTCTCAGTTATCATGTAACTTGACACAACTGATTACTCCCTCCTTCTTGATGCATTTCTGTCACTGCATTCTAGGACACCATATCCATTGCTCTCAAATCAATTCTGACTCACAGTGACCCTATAGGACAGAATAGAACTGCCCCATAGGTTTTCCAAGGCTGTAATCTTTACAGAAGCAGGGTGCCACATCTTTCTCCCTCAGAGCAGCTGGTGGGTTCGAACCACTGGCATTTTGGTTAACAACTGTGTGCTTAAACACTGTGAACCCGGGCTCCTTTCAGGACACCATACTCACAATATTTTCTTCTTATCTCTGGAACTCTTTTTCTAGAAAAACTTGACTTTAATGTTGTGCTGTTATTTTTTTCTTCTTTTTAGGTTAATTTATCGTTTAGAAGGAAGTCATAATCAATTCTTTTTTTTAATTGAAGAGACTAGAGAAGGATGAGGCCCAAGTACTTCTTCAGAAAGTCCTTTTCCTAATCATTTTGAATAGCATTACAATTATACTCACACTGACCAGTCCTAGACTCTAAAACACTTTCTCAGAAAGATACATTAGAAGTTTCCCATTTATCAGAAGACAAAGAAAGGATTCTTACAACATTCCTAAGCAGGCTTACTTCAAGGCACTTATTTCTAGAAACTGATATAATTTGCATTTTAAATGACCCATTACCTCTCCTGAAAAGTCTTCCTAATCCTAATCCTTAGGCTGTCTCAAATCAGGGAAATTTGAGCCCATACCCACAGCCATGACTCTAACATCTGTGTAACCTACATTGTTGGATCATTTTTCTTTCTTCTTTAAACATGGTTGGAAAGCAAAACTAAAACTAATCAGATTGTGGTGAAAACAGTTTGGGTAATACATTGATTCAAACTTAAAATACAACAAATTCATTTTAAAATTAAATGTTGTGTAAATATCTAATCAAATTATAAAAATACAGATGGCCAGCCTGTATATGAATTTCAAGGTGGAGGTTGCTTCTGTGAATAAGAGTAAAAGGGGACCAGGAAAGGAAACAAAGTGAACTTCAAGAGTATCTGTAATACATAGGGTGTCTGTTCATTTGTTCATTTTTGTTTTTCTTTTAATTTGTTTTGCCTCTCTTCTTTATTTTTTTAAATGTACTTTAGATGAAGGTTTACAGAACAAATAGTTCCTCATTAAACAGTACACATATTGTTCTATGACAATGGTTAACAATCCCATGACATGTCAACACCATCCCTTCTCAACCTTGGGTTCCCTATTACCAGCTTTCCTGTCCCCTCCTGCCTCCTAGTCCTTGTCCCTGTACTGCTGTGCCCCATTAGTCTCATTTTGTTTTATGGGGCTGTCTAATCTTTTACTGAAGGGTGAACCTCAGGAGTGACTTCTTTACTGAGCTAAAAGGGAGTCTGGGGGCCATACTCTCAGCGTTTCTCCAGTCTCTGTCAGGCCAGAAAGTCTGGTCTTTTTTGTGAGTTAGAATTTTGTTTTACGTTTTTCTTCAGGTCTGTCTGGGACCCTCTGTTGTGATTCCTGTCAGAGCAGTGAGTGGTGGTAGCCGGGCACCATCTAGCTGTACTGGACTCAGTCCGGTGGAGGCCTTGGTAGTTGTGGTCCATTAGTCCTTTGGACTAATCTTTTCCTTGTATCTTGTTTTCTTCATTCTCCCTTACTCCTGAAGGGGTGAGACCAGTGGAGTAACTTAGATGGCTGCTCACAGGCTTTTAAGACCCCAGACGCTACTCACCAAGGTAGAATGTAGAACATTTTCTTTATAAACTGTGTTATGCCAATTGAGTTAGATGTTCCTCGAGACCGTGGTCCCCACGGCCCTCCGCTGAGCAATTCAGTCCCTCAGGGAGTTTGGATGTGTCTGTGGAGCTTCCATGACCTTGCTTTGTACAAGTTGTGCTGGCTTCCCCAGTATTGCGTACAGTCTTATTGCCTCTCTTCTTTAAATGAGGATAATTTTTTCTTTCAAAATTGGAGGCAAAATATGACAAAATTTTAGCATTTCTTAATTCTGGGTAGTGCGGACATAGGTATTTTTCATATCCCTCCCTGCTTTTTCTGTTTTTTAAATATGTGACAATAAGTAAACATGTAGAACAATAATTAGCATGGTTTGGTTAAAATCTGTTCAATTCACCCCACGAAATTGTTAACAATGTCTTTGAAAGGGCTTTGTAAACCATAAAATCTTAAATTTGTACATCTCCAGAAATAAAGTCTTTGACTATATTATCTTAGACCTTCTCCCTTCTAATTCGGCTTAGGGTCAATCGTCTCTAGTTCCCTAAAGCCAAGTGAGAGAACATATTGGTTGTTCCTCCTCCTCTGGTAAACCACCCCTCCCAAAAAAAACCTCATTTCCTTCCAGTCAATTCTGACTCATAGTGACCTATAGGACAAAGTAGAACTGCCTCATACTGTTTCCAAGACTGTAATCTTTACGGAAGCAAGCTGACACATCTTTCTTCCACGGAGCTGCTGGTGGGTTTGAACCCCCAATCTTTAGTTTAGAAGCTCACTGCTTAACCATAACTTTAGTAAGTAGCATAATGCCAGCAGCACTGGTGTTTCGGTTAGGTGCCATGGAGTCCATGACAAAGCAGAACTGCCCCATAAGGTTTCCTAGGCTATAATCCTTACAAAGGAGCCCTAGGGGCACAATGGTTAAGAGTTTGGCTGGTAACCAAAAGGGGGGCAGTTCAAATCCACCAGCTGCTCCTTGGAAACCCTAGGAGGCAGTTATACTCTGTCCTATTGAGTAGCTGTTACTTGGAATCAACTTGACTGCAAAGGTTTTTTATTATTATTACTGTTATTTTAAACCTTTACAAAGCAGGTCTTTCTCCCTTGGAGCCGCTGGGTGGGTTTGAAACATGAACCTTTTGGTTAGCAGCCTAGCACTCAACTGTTTACACAAGCAGGGCTCCTTGCCTGTAGAGCTACTAGGTACTTCATAAATATTTTTAAGTGAAATAAAGAATAAATGAATAATGGGAGGACTTTTTACAGTGACTTATTTTCACCTAGTTTGTTTTGACTTCTAACTCTTTGGGTGATAATTTCTTTGTAGCTTTTTTTTTTTGTCTCCAGAACATAAATTTGTTGTAAATTTACCATTCCCAAGACCCACATTTTGTTTCATAAATGCTACCACAAAAATACCATATGTTAGTGCCATTGATTGGAAGTACTTGTCTTAGAAATAAACAAGACAGCTAGTTTTGTCATAATGTTTTCTTTCTCCAGCTTGACCATTAGCAATTCATGGCAAGGGGCCTCTTTCTCTCAGTTATCTTACCTAAGAATACAATTTTAATCTGTCCACTCTATATATGAATTAATTAGTTCCTGCTCAAATTCTGTGTCTTGGAACAATTCCCTACCCAGTAGACTTCCCCAAGTCTGCCCTCTTCACATTTCCTGGGCAGCAGACCTCTCACTTCATACGTAAGTTGACTGAGATTTGCTTCAGTACCCTTTGAGAGCCAGCAGTAGCCTTTCGCATTTCCCCTGTGTAAATTTTTTTCCATGTTTCTCACAATCCCCCATTCCAGACCTGCTTTTAGTTTCAGAGACACCCTTTCATCTCCCTTCTTGATGTTTCAAAGCCACTTCCTCCTCTCTCTTCTCTCTCAGATGCAACTGCTTTCTTATGTGTTCCAACAACCCATTCCATTTTTAATCCTGGTTTGCAGAGAGACTAAACAGATGGAGGTAATCACTACTGCTCAATGAACGGCGAGAAATTGACTGTTCCACATGGGATTTATGAGAAAACGAAGGCTGATTTTATGTAGTCTTTTAGCACAGGCCACTAAATAGACCAGTTGGCTTCCCTCAATTATAGTTCCCTAATATCAAGTGAAATTAACAGAGACAAAGATATATATATTTTATTGTGTACTTTTTTTTTTTTTTTGCAAGGGAATCACTTCTAAAGCATGAGAAACATTACTAGTGTCCAGTTTACTACTTTAAGTTACATTGTGTTCCGAAACAATTAGGATCTAAGTCATATTTTGGATACTGGACAAAACTGGAACAAATAAGTAAAAAGAGGATTGGGAAAAAATAAGATATGAAATTAAAGTCTATGAAATTTAGTAAGTGGTTTAAGCTGGAGTACCATTTTGAACTATTTTATTCATTTAATTTTTTTGTTTAGAAATTCTCCTATCATGTGGTATTCCAAAAGTTAATGGTCTCTATTATAGGCTGGCTGACATTTTTCAAACAATTTCCACAATTTAATAAAATGTATAGGAGACAAGTGCCGTAAACAAGCAATCACTTTCTCTCAACGTGTTATTGCTTAAGTGATATTTCAGAGCAATCTTCTGCCATTAATATTTTGGTTACTATAAAGTTTTAGCAACTCTGTGTATTGTCCATTTCCTGAGAATATGTGTTCAGTCAATTTTCTGCCTCTGTGATGATTTTCAAGGCTTTTATTAAGGGACTATTCACAAATACAGAAACAGAGGGAGAGAGGGAGAGAAACTATCCAAAAATAGATAATCATTCAACCTTTTAGAGGGCTGCATTGGACTGAAAATTTTGTCTCCCTTTTTCAGCATTATGTTTAATAGAGGTAGGAGGAAGGAAAAATTATTTTGTATTCTTGGAGAATTTTTGTTAATCCAATGAAGAAGTAAACTACATCACCCAAGATCAAAGTTACTCAGCAGATTCTCTCTAAATGTGCAATAACATTCAAGTCAGAGCAGACCTGTGCGAACTGAACATTAAGTGTGCCAATGAGTCCTAAAGGCAGAGGTGCTGAGTTTAAGAGGGTGAATGCAATTAACAAATAAATACATGCATAAGTTGATACATTTTCCCACATCCAATTGCCAATTCGCTCATATGTAGTTACTTCACAGCTCTGTATTTTAATGTAGACAAACCTGATGCAATTTCAGGGCATTACTCACCAAGGAAGAACAATGCAAATCCACTGTTATGAAGACGACCAATTTTAGCCGCTTCTGTGCACATTACAACACTTTACTTTAAATGGTTTGGGAATCCCATATTAGAGTTTTATGCACTCTTTTGAGCCACTTGCTATGGGCATGCATTGAAATAAAATTCCTCTCAAAGTATACTTCAAACACTAATGTTCTGTGCTTTACAGTTTCTCCATTGGTCTCTCCTTGTATTATTGCCTTACTGTAAAGCCATTTCACAAGAGCAATAACGCATTGAACGATTTTAAATTACAAAAGGATTACATGTTACATTGCTTGGGCAAAGCTCTATTAATGTCAGTCAGCTTTGCACGTTGAAACTTAATTCTGCATTTTAAATAAACAGATGCAGGCAATGTAGGCTTTTACAACTTCCCAACCACTTGCAGAGAGATGCTAACTTCTATCCAAACACATTTCAAGGAATAAAATAACAGATATTTTCAGTACCTGGTTAATCGGAATTATTCTTGCTATGTTTTATTCAGACAAATTATTTTGTATTTTATTTAGGTTTATTATTTGTTATTACAAAAACTGAGATTTTCCCTTATGCTTACCAGATTAACTGGTTTTATACTTTACAGAGAAATTAAAACTGAAATTTCCTCTAAATGAGTCAAAATAAATTAACTATATTGACTGAAGGTATTTCAAAAACCCCAAACATAAAGGGAAAGGCCCCATTTTAGAAGTGTTCACTGGGAATTTAAGGGCAAAGTCTTTGTGTTGTTTCCTGATTTAATTGGAAAATATTGAGGAAGAAAAAATGTTCGATTCCTTTTGCTGGATTTGACTGGTGCATTTCATTTTCACTCCATATAATTGATGCTTAAGAATAGACAAGTCAATGTATTTTTTGAGTTGGTCAACATTTCCAAGACGTTCTAAAAGAATGCCAAATACATAGTGTTAAAACTAACTTAGTAGAAAACAATAACATTCATTCATTAACTGGCATCAAAATGCACAGAAATGATATATGAGCCTAAGATGGTGTGAGGCCAGGCATACAGTGATGGGCTCTTCAAACAGTAAATATTTTCCTTCTATGCACCATTTGTGAATTGCATTTATATGCACATGCACACACACACATACACACACACACACAAATGCACACACCATGCTTGTGAATACACATTTCAAGTAGGTGATTGTATATGCCTGCTTTTATTTATATTACATTATTATACTTTTCTGAAATATTTATCTTAACTATATTAATAAGTGATATATTGCATGTTGTTGTTTGCTGCCATCCAGTTGGCCCAGACTCATGGAACCCCCGTGCCCAATGGAATCGAATCACTGTGATCCATAGGGTTTCGTTGGCTGATTTTTCAGAAGTCGGTTGCCAGCTCTTTCTTCCTAGACCATCTTAGTCTGGAAGCTACACTGAAGCCTGTTCAGCACCAGAACCACACACAAACCTTCACTAACAGATGGGTAGTGGCTGTGCTTGAGTTGCTTTGGCCAAGAATTGAACACATGTCTCTTATATGGAAGGCAAAAATTCTACCACTGAAGCACCACTGCCCCAAGTATACTGTATAAATATAAAAGAAAAAAATAATTATATATTTATAAATGTCTTATAAATAATTTGTTACATTATACTAAATCTATTTCTATATCTAATTATCTATACTATACCTACACCTATATCTATACTTTGTATCATCTATGTAATGCATAGCACAAATGCATCCTGAAGTTTCATATGAAATGTTTCTGGAAAAAAAACATTCTTGCTAAGAATTATATTTACGTACCAATTTGTAGGGTAAAGATAGAAATGAAAGAAATCTGAACTGAATGTAATTTCCTGCGTTAAGATTATGCCCTTGTATCATGAACCATGTTTTCTAAAAATAGATCTTTAACATAATATCAGCCTTTGCGTCTGTAAGCCAGTCTTTAGAAACAATACTCTGTAAGTCAAACTTCAGCCAAAGAAATGGGGTAATAAATTCAAAGATTCAAATCTAAAGTGATTTAAAGTGAATTTAGAATTCAAGGCTGTACTAGTTATTTGAATATTGTCTTTTCAAGGAAAACTCTTTTAAAAAAGTTTGGTGCTTTGTTATGCTTCTCTTAATGTAAACATTTCTAAAACAAACTGAAGCTGGAATCAATATTTGTAATAGTACACATCAACAAAGAGAGAGAGAGAAAATTTAATTGATAGTATACTAATAATAAACAAAAATTAACCTTTAAATACTTAATTTTATAATTTTTCTGTAAGTTGAGTGTTTCCTATTTTTATTTTAAATTTGTTTGAACAAATTGTACACTCTCTAAAGCTGAGTTAAAATGGATAACTCTTTAATTAATGCTTTAGAGTCAAATGGCTGTTCTAAAATACACTGAAAAGTGCTGATTGGCAGTTGGGAGACTTGAATCTCAGTTCGGCCACCATCTGAACATGTTTCCCAGCCTCAGTGTTTTTCGTCTATAAAATAAAAAGTCTAAACTAGAAAATCTCTTCTATCTCTCTGAGTCCACATGCAGTATTATTAGACTTACTACCCCAAAACTTTAGATAGATGGTTTTTATAATATCTGACTCTAATTTTAGACCTTCATAAAAAAAAAACAAACATCGCCATCTAGTTGATTCCGACTCATAGCAACCCTATAGGACAGAGTAGAACTGCCCCACAGGATTTCCAAGGAGTGGCTGGTAGATTCAAACTGCTAACCTTTTAGTTAGCAGCCAAGCTCTTAACCACTGCATACAGGGCTCCTTAGACCTTCATAAAACAGTGTAAATATTTTAGTTGATAAAGGGACTATAGGAAAGCGAAAATCTTACCAGTGCTTCCATTCTAACCATTTGATCTTCAACCTATCTTTGAAAATGTGTATTATTGTATTAAAATCAACTTATAATTTTTAATTCTCCTATATACATTTCTTTTTTCAAGAGAACAAAAACACCACCGTGGAAGGTCTGATTTTCATTGACTGTACCTCCTCTTTCTTCCCAGAAAAAAGAATTGATGCTTCAATTATCTTTTGAAACATTTTAGAGTATTTAGGGCCAAATTTAGTAACCCTGGTAGTACAATGGTTAAGTGCTTGGCAGCTAACACAAATGTCTGCAGTTTGAACCCACCAGTTGCTCTGCGGGAGAAAAGTCCTGAAGATCTGCTCCAGTAAAGATTCTAGCCCAGGAAACCCTGTGGGGCAGTTCTACTCTGTCTTATAGGGTCACTATGAGTTGCAACTGACTCAATGGCACACAACAACAATTACAACAGGGCCAAATTGTAGAAACTAATTATAGAAATGTTGAGTGAGAACTCTTTAGAGAATCTGAAATCTCTCCAGCCGTAAAAGTTTAAAAAGCTAGGCTACCTTTCATCTATTTTTAAAATTAAATTCTATTATCTTTTAAGGTATAAAGCCAATGCACATAAAAAATGTGATCACTTTTAAGGTCTTCTAAATGTTTTTTTCTTTTAAGCTTGCTCAAAGAATCCCTAAAGGAACATATTTCAAGAATAAGGAAATATCTGTAGATGTAGTCACAGCTAATAGAGTACGTCTTTTGAAATACTTTCTTTGTCTACAAGCTCCAAACTAATATAACTTCAGCAAAACCACTTTACTGTTTATCTTTTAATCCTCAGGTCATAGAACTGTACCACTTAAATGATTCTCTAAAACACACGTCTCTGATTTTTCTTTATGAAGTTGTCCATCTGGTAAAGGGAGCTATGAAAATTTACAGGGAATAGTTCACAGAAACACTAAAAAAATCTACTTTGAAAATATGTATTAATAAATATGAAGCATTACTCAGAATTGAAGACCTGGTGGCACAGTGGTTAAGAGCTCGGCTGCTAAGCAAAAAGGTCGGCAGTTCGAATTCACCAACTGCTCTTTGGAAACCCTACGGGGCACAGTTCTACCTTGCCCTGTAGGGTCACTATGACTTGGAATCCACTCAACAGCAATGGGTTTAGTTTTTTTTTTTTTTTTTTTTTTTTGGTTTAACTCAGAATCACTGAGGAAGAAAATGATAAAAAAAGAAAAAAAAAACTATCTGATTAGACATTCTCTTCAAGGAACACATGAAATCCTATAACTGTTATGAAGATTCTCCCAAGTGAAGGCATTCATTTATACATGCAAACAAACATTTATGCATTCAACAAACATTTCTTAATAACTGCTTTTGTGCCAGATACTTTTTAATAACTCAGTTACAAAATACAAATAAGAAATAATCATTGTTCTCAAGGAGTTTACATTATATGAAATGTGATAATTTTGACCAACTCTCTACACCTGCCAAATATATTCAGTGACATATGTAAACATAATTTTTAAAAGTCCACAGTGGAGAGAAGAAAAGGGTAACATCTGAAGAAGAGTCTAAGAGTAGGTGGTGACATTTTCACACTTTGATCCCTCCCCCGTGGTGTTGTTCAGAAGAAA
Source organism: Dugong dugon (assembly GCA_030035585.1). Taxonomy (NCBI): domain Eukaryota; kingdom Metazoa; phylum Chordata; class Mammalia; order Sirenia; family Dugongidae; genus Dugong; species Dugong dugon. The sequence continues at coordinate 41,483,622 of CM057477.1, read as the reverse complement.
GCAGAATGAGAACTCTTTGTCAGATAATAACATACTTTGTCCTACAATGAAATTAAAATAAATATATTTACACCAATTGATTAACAATTGATGTTTAAGTTCATGGTATTTTTCATGCTATAGAAGAGGAGAAAAATATTTAAAGGTAATTCATATATATATATATATATACATATATATATAGGGTTACTGTGATTCAGAATTGACTCGAGTGCAATGGGTATATATATACATATATACACATATATATAATATTTGTATTCATATTTATTATACTAATAACAACAATTCACTTCCAAATCAAGATAACCTAAAATTCAAGGATCACAACTTTAGGAAAAAAGAAAAAAGAGGAAAAAAATATATTGAAAGCCTCTTGCCTCTTAACTTAAAACCCAACACCGCTGGTTCTTTATGATCTTATATTAACATTCTACTATAATTTCAAACTCTTTTACAAAAGAGACTTTTTCACTCAACCTTAGATAATAACGATCTGACAGGAAAGAGTAGATGTTTTCACTGATTTTCAATGACGGAAAAGAAAAAAGGGTCTTCTAGATTATTCACTAAATACCTTTTTCTTACCATTTTGATTACCAAGAGGCCTAAAACAAATAGAGAATAAGACCACCAGCACTAATTTATTTATTTTTTTAAATATCATGATGGTAAAATATTATTTAAAATAATTCTATAATCCAGAATGTTTTGCAAGCATCTGAACAGCTATGAGTTACTTTAAAACACACAGTCTAACTTTTCTCCAGCTTATCGTGGGTAGGAGTATGGAGGTGGAGTAGCGAGGCAGAAGGAAGCAATCAGATAAGGTAGCTGACCTCTTCTGAGACTCAACATGAAAAGAAACAGGAAATCAGAGTAAATACAATTCATACTCCTGGCACTAAACTCAGTAGCTCTGAATCCCTCTTCGCCTTTCTTTCAGCCTTAGCTCTTTTTAAGTTCTGTCAGATCTCTTTTTCCTTCCCCTCTGTGGTACTGAAACTCTTTTAAGAGCTTGGAATCCAGGCTTGAAAACAGTGCTAGTAAGTTAGGACTTGTGGCAATTCCCTTCTCCTTGGGAGACTTCCGCATTTGATAGACTGCTGGAATATTAAAGTTTAAAGGGACTTTAGTGATTCTAGTCTTCCTTTCCTTGAAGGAAATTAAGGCACAGAGACTGACTGGCCCAAGGTCAGATATTTAGAGGCCAACAGATGTGTATTTTATTTCATTTAGATGGCATAGTATAGAAATTATTTTAATTCCTTTTAAGATAATTGAAGCAATTAAACATCGAGCCATATTCTCAATCCCCTATTTTAAATTATAGGTTTACAGGGTTGAAAGGGACCTTCAAACACAGCTCATCAACATTCTCCCAAGTCACACAGATTATGCTACGGAAGAGGTTATAACAAAGACTCATCAATAAACTGAATTTAGAGCCACCGACTAATTCAATCCAGATGGCCCTTCAATGTAATGAGTCGGGGAGGGGTGGAATTCTCCCTGGAAGGAACTTATAACGAAATCTTGGAAATCATCTGCTCAACTCAATATTCAAATGTATTCTTATTCATTACACATACCTCTTTCCTCAGTTCAACTAGAAACATCCCATGCTCAGAATCTCTGAGGTCAAAAGAGCCAATCAGATATTCTGAAACATCAGCTAAAAAGGATGGTCTGCTGAGTTTAAAACCAAAAACTCTGATAAATATGCGTCTGAATACAGTCGCAAGTGTAGGTCTAAGGATAGCAACTGTCTATGTAACTCCATCCATATAGTTTAGACGTTTTTGTGTTAAGGGCTGATGGTGAGCAAGACTTGACTGAACTTTACCAACTTGTATTTTGTGCTTTTAAGCTAACTGACACTGCATACATCTTCTTAGAATACAGGCCATTCTTTCTATTCTTATTCCCTGGTGAGCTCTTTAATGCGTGGAGAAGTATAGAAATTTGTTTACAGCCTTATTAAAATAAATATCCAAACAAAACAAGGAAAGTTTGCCTAAGGAAGAGAAATCACACACAGACATACACACCCCTAGTAAAGGGTGCATTCAGCAAATATTTACAAGCTTTTAAACAAACTATAGTAAGTACACATGAAAGATAACAAAACTCTATTTCCTGGTGGTTTTTAACGTAAAACTATTTGCAAATGAAATTTTCTTTAAAAAATAAAGTCAGTACGTACTTTCCCTTAATTCAACTGCCTACATCATATATTGACCGCTTTCTAATAACACACATACAATTCATTGTTGAAACTTTTATCCACTCATTTAGTGGTTTATGTTGAAGCCAATTTAGACAAAGCAACAACTTCCACTCAATTTATTCTTCATGTATAAATAAGAATCTGCTTTAAAATGAACTGCCTTAAAATTAGCCCTTCAGGAATATGTTGCATGTAAAAATGGGGGCACCCTTGCATCATATATACTTTACTGATACTTGATATTAAGGGCCACCTTTTTCCTTTCAGCTTTTCCTATCTTTGGATTCCCTGAGCCAAATGACTCATCGTATTCTACTATTATGTGTTAAATCTTTTTGAAACATGACCACTAATGAGTTATTTGATTATCATAATCAGAAACACTAATCATTGTAGTCTTGATGAAAATTCAGACAATGTCTCAAGAGGGCTCTGGTAGAATAAATGTGTTGACAGTTTATTTGTTTTTATAATAGCTATTCATTGTTATTCAGTGTAAAATAAGTTTAGGGAGAAGAAGTGACAAACACTTTGCATGAGAATCCAATATAAGTAGGACATATGCAAGACAGAATCTACCAGAAATCATTGTTGTTTCCATTACAAGTTAAGAATATATATAAATATTCCCTTACTACGATACCCCAGAGCAATAATTCATTTTCTTTCTTTCTGTGAGTACTTCAGCAAGTTTAAATGTCATGTACTCACATTAACATCATATATACAATAAACAAATAAAGACAGCTCCTTCTAAAAAATATGCTACACCAAAAGCCCTGAAGGGATATACCTACATACAAGACTCTATTACCCCTTACCCTTCTCCTGTAAACTGGCAGATTAGGAAGGTGGTAGGCCTCCGACCTCCAGACAAACAAAACCTGGATGGCAGCATCTTATGTTAAAAACTGCTGTATATGGCTATGATCAAACAAAGGGGAGACGATCCTCCACATTCTTTCTTGGTAATATAAATTAAGAGGAAGGAAGAAAGTATCAGTGGGTGATTGATATTGATAGTGAAGGGACGGGGATTACAAAGACCCAGTGGAAGCCATGAACAGTTGCAAGAAAACAGTATAGAGAAAGTAAAGAGATACATTTCCAGAAATGCACAGCTACCAAGTGGCAAGAGACAGAAGAACATAGATAGAGGCAGACAGAATAAAGATAGAGATGGAAACAGAGACAGAGATAGAGACAGATAAAGAGTTAGAGATGACAGAGTTAATACAGAGAGGGAGAGAGTAATAGAGGCAGAGAGACCCAGACAGAGGCACACTAAAAGAAACAGCCTCAGTTATCGTTATCGGTCTTTGTTCTACTTTGAGGGAGGAGCCTTGGTGGTGCAGTTGTTAAAAGCTTGGCTGCTAACCAGCTACTAACCAAAAAGGTCAGTGGTTAGAACCCGCTAGCTGCTCTCAGGGAGAAAGACATGGAAATCTGCTTCTATAAAGATAACAGCCTTGGGCACTCTATGGGGGCAGTTCTGCTCTGTCCTACAAGGCCACTATGAGTCAGAATTGACTTGAGGGCAGTGAGTTTGAGTTCTGTTTTGTTTTGTTTTTTTTTTTTGGTTCTACTTTAGATCAGGATTCAAGGGTACATTTCCTCTCTTTGGATTCCAGGAGATCTCTATTTTACTCTGGCAAATTCAAGTGAGTTTCTGCTTGATATAACCCAAAGAGTCTTCATCATCAACTTTAATAATTGTGTATGTATAGCTCATGTTTTTAAATTGTTCGTCTATTATTTTTTACAGGGTAGACTCAAATCACTGCAAAAAGAAAAAAATGTGTCTTACTTCACTATCTTAACATTTTTATGATTGCTGTAGTAATAAAAATTTTCAAGAATTCTCCCCTCTTGAAGGAAAAAAAAAAGTAGTAGAATATGCTCCATGGTATCAAATTTATGTTTCACTCACTATATCTACATTTTTATGATAAAACCAAAAACCAAACCAAACTCATTGCTATCGAGTCAATTCCGACTCATAGCAACCCTGCAGGACAGGGTAGAACTGCCCCATAAGTTTTCCAAGGAGTGGCTGGTGGATTTGAACTGCCCACCTTTTGGTTAGCAGCCTCAGCTCTTAAACACTGTGCCACCAGGTCTCCATTTTCATGATAAGACCATTAATTACTCTTTACATATCAAATGCATTTAAATAAAAATAATAGCTTCGTTACTTCTACGAAAGACCGATGAGGATCGTTTTGATCAAGGTGAAATAAACTGACCTATAATTAACCTCACTTTCTCTGGTATTTTGATCCCTCTTTTTCTTCACATACTTCTTCCATAGTCAACTTTGGAAAGAATCTTTTGTGCTCTTTATTTTCAGCTTCCTTTTTCCTAATCATGCCTCAGCTTCCTTAACATTTCAAAAAATACTCTTGGAAAGCCATCATTCTTCTTTCTTTTTTCTTTTCTTCCATAACGCTAATCTCTCTTCTCCTATACCTCTGTTTATTTCACTATCCTTGACTGCTTATGTCCCACTGGATAATATAAAACTATATATATATATGTATATACATATACCTACATGTATATGTATGTATATATACCAGTTCCCAAGGAGTCCATTCCAGCTCCTAGTGACCCCAAGTGTGTCAGAATAGATCTGTGCTCCATAGCGGGGAGGGTTTAATAACTGAATTTTTGGAAGTAGATCACTAGGTCTTTCCTCCAAGGTGCCTTTTTGTGGACTCAAACCTCCAACATTTCAGCTAGCAACTGAGCGCATTAACCATTTGCACCATCCAAGATCTATCATATGTATTTATATGTTTGTTTATTCTCACTATTTCTTACTTCTCTGGGTAACTATATGCAATTTCCTACCTTCATTATCTCCCATATGCCTTTAAGTAATGACACCCTAATTTGCGGCTTCAGAACCAACTGTTACATGCTTTTTCCCAGATTTTCAAGTGCTTGCTAAATACAGCATCTATGGTTCCTTCAGGCATCTCAAAACCAACTTGTCCAAAATCCAAGTCATTGACTTACACGCTTCTTACTTAATCTAATCCTCTTTCCTTCTTTGTAACCATAGGAAATAAAACATTTTTTTAAACATTTCTTCTTTCTGTAAAATAATTGTTTGCATTTTTGTGTATACCTCCATCTTGATGTCCCTTGTGCTATGCACAGTGTCTGGCAGATAGTCGATTTTAAAAAATGTTTTTGAATAAACATATACAGCATTTTCAATTTCAGATTCTGCTGGGGAACCTCACACTGTATTACCATTCACAGAGCTGCATAGATTTGCTACGGCTAATTGGAAGTACTGGCTATTTGAGATTGTTTCATTCAGACAGGTTGCATGGAGGCATGGTCCTTAGGGTGTTGCAATAGAAAAAAGTATTGTATTCACTGTAAAACCAGGAGCAAGAGATATAACGCTTAGGCCTCAATCTCTCTGTGAGAATAATAACCCGTCTCCTACCTGTCAGGGAGGGTGGCTGAGAGGCTCAAATGACATAATTAGATGTGAAAGAATCTGAAAATATGAGGGAATATACAAAGTCAGTTTCTATTCACTAATATTTGAAATTATATATAATTCTTTCCAATTATGCCTTACTAAGTTATAAAACAAGCACAATGTTCATTTTTCAAAATAACTGACTAGGGCAATGTTTTAAAGATTCTTTCATTTCTTAAACAAATCCATATAATTAATAATATGTCTAACCCCTAAACTAATTTAAATATTATTTTGTCTGTGACCCTATCAATAATGTTTCGAGAATAAACATTGGCACCCTATCGTTCAGAAGTAAATATGCTTGATATCTAAACACTGTTTGAATTTATGTTATCTTTGTCTTGGAAGAGGCTTGGCTTAATGAATCCACATGTTGTAAGATGCGTCTTTTTGACTAATACTCAAAAACGATGGGAATAGACAGTATTTTTCTCCTGTGTTTCTAAGTCAGATACACAGAACAAGAAACAAAGGAGAAATACAAAAATGGATTTGGTTTCCAGGTAAATAAAGGAAAAATTAACTGTATTCTGATTGTTTCTAAATCTCAAACTCTTATCGCAACTTTCCAAAAATTCTTGAGCTGTAGCATGAATCCCCTTGAAAGGAAGACACTCAATTTACAATGTATTTTGCATGTCCCTAAACAAGTCTTGAATGATGAATTTCACTGTCTGACTGAGGTGGTTTACTTCAGCACATAATTTCTTGTATTAATAATCTTCCCCACAGGAGCTGAATGACCTTCTATAAATAAAATCCCTTCATTCAATCAAAAAATTAAAGCCTGTAACCACCTCACAATTCATTATCTTTGTTACAGGCAATTGTTGAAGCAGAAACAAAACACAAATCCCCAATTCTCAATCCATGTAACATCAAATTTTGCAGCCTTCTGCATTTATGTAACATAGATATATTGAAAATCACGTAGTATTTTGTGTTACAAATCAATTCTATTGAGTGAATTCTTGTTTCCAGTGAACTGTAATTTCCAGAGCCAAAAACAAAAAACAAAAAAACTCCTTTCTAAAACCAAAGGCATCCTAAAACAATAACCTCCTTAATGTTTCTATATTTTCAATCAGTCTTAAGAAATTGCCTCTTCATATGAATGGCCCAGCAATTATGATAAAACCAGATTATCGGGCTATTCTTGGAATCTGCTAGGCTTCCATTTACATAAAACTATCTAAGAATGAATCTCAGAATTCAGTAATGGAGGCTTTCTCTTTGAGAGTAAGGCTGATCAATGCTTGTACTAAATCAAACTAAACAACCCAAACTCGTTGCTCCATTCCAACTCATGGTGGCCCTATGTGTTACAGAGTAGAACTGCTTCATAGGGTTTTCTTGGGTGTAATCTTTATAGAAGCAAATTGCCAGGGCTTTCTTCCTCGGTGCCACTGGGTGAGTTCAAACCACCAACCTTCAGGTTAGTAATCAAGCGCAAACTGTTTGCGCCATCTAGAGACATGTTCACTCTGCATAAAGGCCTGAAAACATATTCTCAACAAACTGGCATAGATTCTTAGTTCACCTTGCAAAGTTGTCTACTGTTGAAACATAATCCTAGAACAGCTAGTACAGTTAGGCCAGGGATTATTCTGGTAAACCAGGAAACGTAGGTCAAAGGACTTCAGATAAGTGGCATACTTTCTAAGTGAGTAAATAAGGAATATTGGATAGTGTTTCAAAATTCTATGTTCTTAACTACCATTAATCATAGTAACAATGGAAACAAAGACTATACTTATAAGAGGAGGATATTTTTTAAGCTAGTAAAACCAGAGTTAGATCAGAATGGTGCTTGGTATAAGACAAGCTACTCAGTCATCTTGAACAGATTCTATTGCTTATCCAGTTGACAAAACCAGGGTGAAGAGTTACATATTCATTTCATTCGGTCCTCTTGCATTAGATAAGTAATCTTTATTTTACCAGGAGTATATAAATACAAGGCCAATTTCTGTGGAAGCCTGGCAGAGTTAAACTTTGCCACATGAATACACATACAAACACATACATGGATATGAATACAGTCATTCCTCAGTCATGAGGCAGATTGGTTCCAGGATTCCCCTTCCCCTCCACGGACACCAAAATTTGCAGATGCTCAAGTCCCTTATATAAAATGGCGTATTATTTGCATATTAATCTACATACATCCTCCCGTATACTTTAAATCATCTCTAGATTACTTATAATACCTAATAAAATGTAAATGCTATATAGTTGTTATACTGTATTGTTTAGGGAATAATTACAAGAAAAAAAGTCTGTACATGTTCAGTACTGACACAACCAGCAACTGTGGTAGGCTTAACTACATAGTATACATCGGCAACAATGTAACATTTATTTTCTAATATTTTTGATCAGCAGTTGGTTGAATCTGAGGATGTGCAACCCCCGGATACAGAGGGCCAACTGTATATGGTTTGCATAAAGCAGGAGCAAAGCACATATTCAAATTTTATTGGGGAAATTAAGAAGTTACTAGAGCACAGGATCTCTCTTCCAGAGTCTCAGACCACAACTTAATACAAGGTAGATTGTGGTGTGAATGTTTTTTGTTTTCAGTGCATTGAGGCTGTGGTGAGTGGTTAGCAAAAACTCTGGTGAAGTATACAAAACAATTCTAATAATAATATTTCTAACACTCATTTGAACTGCTCTGATATTTTTTCAGGTCATTGGTAGCAGTTTTCATATGTCTATTAAATTTGGACAACAGTTAAGGCAAAATATTTCCACATGTATATTATTGCTTAGAGCAGAAGAGGCTTTATATAAACTTTGTAAACTATGCCTTGAGATGACTTGCTTCTTGGGTTAACTTGTTTCTTCTATAAGTAACACCATTATTTGTTTTCCTTTCATAGGGAGAAAAAATGTTATCTCCTCAATTTACCACACTTACTTATCAGAAAATGCCCCTAAATGCAACTGCCAGTCCATCCTGTGCTTGATCATGCACTGATCAAATCACTGTACAGAAATTTAATCCTATGTAAACATATACTTTATCAAAAATTGCTAACAGTTTACACACATTTGACAATGTATAAAATATGTATTGAGTGTAAATGTCTATGTCACATTTGGAATAAAAATTTGATTAGTTATTATTATTTTGATTAGCAATTCTTTAACTCCAGGAAATCTCTTTCACTCCTTCCTCTTTATATAGATTTCTTTCTTTCTCTCTCTTACCTAAACAATAGAGAGAGAGAGTAAGTTGAATCCCTTCTGCTTGAACAGGAGAGCAGACTCAAGGGTGTAACAGGCATTTTCCATATTTAATTTCCATGGTTCTTTAGGAGAAGTGTGGGAGGAAGGTAATAGGAGAAATTAATTCCAGCAACTCACCCAGAAGTAACTTCCTTATGTTCACATCCTTGCTGTGAGTTTGGCTTGAATAACTTAGTGGGTGGACAAACACTGCCACTGCCTCATGCTTGGAAAGTTCTGAATGTAATTGTCTGTCAATGATATGATGATTTATAATGCAATCTTTTCCTGTTGCTACTGCTGCAGATAACTCTAATTTGCCACCATCATATTAAATATGAGGACTATGACAATCCTTCTCAGTTTTACAGTTTGGCTTTTCTTCAGGTGATATAGCCAATCAAAATGCATCTCCGTTCCATTCTCCTTGGGAAAATGATTACTCTACCAAGACTCATAGCTATTACTGCAGTGGCCTTGTGTTTCTAACTCATCAATTTACTTAATGTTTTAAAAACTTAATTATATTATTAAATGTTTAGAAATAAATAGAACTAGAAGTGTGTTTTTCTCACTTTTTAGTTAAATCTTGACCAATAGTTCCTTGGTTTCACTAGAGTATGAAAGAAATGAGAATACCCATGCACAGGTAAGAAAATGAAGATATAACATGGTTAATGGATTATGACACAGACAACTAAAAAATATGCACAAATCTGGAAAAATTAAATTACAGATGAGTAGATAATCATCTAGCCATCTAGTGGTGGTGTAACAGAAATACCACAAGTAGATGGGTTCAACAAACAGAAGTTTATTCTCTCACAGTGTAGGGAGCTAGAAGTCTGAATTCAGGGTGCCAGCTACAGGGGAAGGCTTTCTCTCTCTGTTGGCTCTAGGGGAAATCTTTGTCATCAGTCTTCAAAGGTGGAGAAGGTTCTCATCTCAGGGACACTGGGCCCAAAGGACATGCTGTTCTCCTGGCTCTTGTTTCTTGGTGGTATGAAGTTCCCTTGTCTCTCTGTTCACTTCTCTCCTTTATATCTCAAAAGAGATTGGCTTAAATTGTAGATTAATCTTGTAGATTGAGTCTACATAACTGCCACTAATCCCATCTCATTAACCTCATAAAGATAGAATTTACAACACATAGGAAAATTACATCAGATGACAAAATGGTGCACAATCACACAATACTGGGAATCATGACCTAGCCAAGTTGACAGATATTTTAGGGGGACACAATTCAATCAATGACAATGCCCACTATTAGAAGAAGGGAAAATGGCCATAAAACAAACCGAGACTAAAGTGGTACACCAGCCCAGGGGCAAGGACTAGAAGGCAGGAGGGGACAGGAAAGCTGGTAATAGGGAACCCAAGGTCAAGAAGGGAGAGTGTTGACATGTCATGAAACAATATGTGTACTAACTGTTTAATGAGAAGCTAGTTTGTTCTGTAAACCTTCATCTAGAGTACAATTAAAATAAATAAATAAACAGAAGAGGGGGAAATGGCATAATTCTTACAATTTCTTCAGATTCACAACAATTAATTTCTAAGGTATGCTACACCTGGCTAACACACATAAACAGTTGTGTAACTGGCACGTTTGACAGCTAATTATATGTGCTAAATCTTGACTATAGGGAATAAGTGAAATGAGAAAAAATACTGCACACCTTTTAGTTATGTACATAATTATATACAAATCCTGTTTCATAACATACTTATTTCTCAAAATTTTTTACTCAAATATTTTTATTTTGTAAATTAAATCATAAAGACACTATTTTACCCAGGATAATTAACATGTCTCATTCTCTATGATTGGGGCTAATTAATTTTAAGTTAAAGAAACTATAATCATAGCTAACAGTAATTGTTTAGTATGTGCCAGATATAGTTCTAAGTAATTCAGAATTGTTCCTTTTAATCTTCACAGCCACCCAATAGAATGTATACAATTATTAAACCCATGTTATAGATAAGGAAACTGAGACACACAATGTTTAAGTAATTTAGTCAATGTCACAAGGCTAATTGGTTAAAAAGCCTGCATATGAATTCCATGGTATGACTGCAGAATCCGAATTTTGGCAATTGCACTGTTCTATAGGGTCACTATGAGTCAGAACTGACTCAACAGAAATGGATGTTACTGCTATGAAATCTTGGATGGTGCAAACTAATGTTCTCAGCTACTAACCGAAATGTACCTCAAAAACCTGCCATTGAAAATCCTATGGAGCACGGTTCTACTCTGACATACGTGTTGTCTCCATGAGTTGGAGTCAACTCAATGGCAAATTTTTGTGTTTGTTTTTGTTTGTTTGTTTTTCATGTAACTGCTTTGTTAATGAGAGTGAACTGGGTTCTAGGTATCCACAAAAATCTAGTAATGAAACTCCATGACTCTTTCATTTTTATTAACCATCAGCCTGTTTTATGAAAATGCTGTGTTTAAATACAGTACTTAACAGACTGAAGACATTTAATAATTCTATGTTTAAAATGTGTTTAGCGCTATAGGATCCTACTGTTTTATCTAATCCCTTCACTAAGCTTCCAAACTTAGGTCAGATTCCAAAAGTACTTACTAATTTTGGTACAGAAGCAAAGCAGGCAGCATACACTTTGTGAAGTGTTCAAACAAAATAAAATGATATTAAAGAAATAAAGAGCTCCTCCAGCCCAAATCCTGCAACCTAGAAGACAGCCATTGTTCTTTTTTTTTTTTAATTGCTGTGCTTTAAGTGAAAGTTTACAATTCAAGTAAGTCTCTCATACAAACATTTATACATACATTGTTTTGTGACCCTACTTGCTCTCCCTATACTGTGACAGCACACTCTTCTTTTCCACCCCGGATTTTCCATGTCCATTCAACCAGCTCCTGACCCTCTCTGCCTTCTCATCTCACCTCTGGACGAGAGGTGCTCATATAATTTCATGTATCTACTTGAGCTAAGAAGCACACTCTTCACGAGTATCATTTTATGTCCCATTGTCCAATCTAATCTTTGTCTGAAGAGTTGGCCTCAGGAATAGTTTTAGTTTTGGGCTAACAGAGGGCCCGGGGGCCACGTCTTCAAGGGTCCCTCCAGTCTCAATCAAACCATTAAGTCTGGTCTTTTTACTAGAATTTGAGTTCTGCACCCTACTTTTCTCCTGCTCCATCAGGGACTCTCTCTTGTGTTCCCTGTCAGGGCAGTCATTGTGGTAACCAGGCACCATCTAATTCTTCTGGTCTCAGGCTGATGAAGTGTCTGGTTTATGTAGCCCCTTCTGTCTCTTGGGCTAATACTTCTGCTGTGTCCATGGTGTTCTTCATTCTCCTTTACTTCAGGTGGGTTGGGACCAATTAATGCATCTTAGATGTCCACTTGCTAGATTTTAAGACCCCAGACACCACTCACCAAAGTGGGATGCAGAACATTTTCTTAAAAAACTTTATTATGCCAATTGACCTAGATGTCCCCTGAAAGCATTGTCCCCAGAGCCCCGCCCCTGCTACTCTGTCCCTTGACATGTTTGGTAGTATTCAGGAAATTTCTTAGCTTTGGTTTAGTCCAGTTGTGCTGACTTCCCCTAAAGTGTGTGCAAGACAGCCATTCTTAAGCTTTTATTTTATCCTTAGAATAGTTGACCACTGCCCACTCATTTCCTTATTCCACACTGGTTTTCATCTTGTATTATTTATAAATCTTCTGGAAAATATTTTCAGTGAGAACTCTATTGTAGCCACCAATCCATGTACCAATAGCCTGTTTCCTACAAGAAATGCATCACTGAAATACCAGTATGCAATTTGTAAACCACTCTCTTAGTACTCATCAAATTGTTAGTGCCATATTGTAAGATAAGTTAATATTTTACCTCAGGCAGCCCTCAAATACAGACAGAGCATCATTAATTTAAACACACCGTTATTTACCCTTGCAGGTGGAGGTTGTTGTTATATGCCATCTAATCAATTCCAACTTGGAGTAACCCTATAGGACAGAGTACAACTGCCCCATAAGGTTTCCAAGACTGTAACTTTACAAAAGCAGACTGCCATATCTTTCTCCCACTGAGCAGCTGGTGGGTTTGAACCAATGATCTTTTGGTTAGCAGCCAAGCATTAAACTCTTGCGCCATCAGGGCTCTTCTTTGGAAATTATAAAAGATGCCCATCTCACAGTATTCTTCCCATCATGTTATTGTTTTAAAAGGTATTACACAGCTAAAGCATGGTTTTATGTGAAGAGAGATGTAAAAATATAGTGTGTTCACTTTGAAACATATTCTCAATCAACTCCTTTTCTACAATGCTAATTAAAATGAGATTCTATTAGTATCTAAATGTACCAGTGAAGCTTTTCACTTAAAGAAAACCTATAGGGAATTCCATCACATACTGAAATATACATATATAAATAAATAAATAATCTGGGAATGTGTTTAATTTCTCTCATAAATATTTAGAAAATTATATGAATAATACACACATGAAAAAAGTTTACATTCATGAATATGCATACACTAAGTATGTACACATGAAGAAAAAAATAAATGAGATGTCTACAGGTATGTTAAACATGAGAGGAATTTCACTGCTCAGAATTAGAGTGTCTAGAATTTTGAGTTGGCTGGGGTAGTCATACTATTACATGTCTGCAGGGATTTGGATTAGCAGAACACAATATCCCACAGGGCTAACTGGCACGCTGGGATACACCCCATAAGCCCTTAATGCTTTCCAAACTCACAAAGTAGCATGAATACATAAAGGAATGGCACAAACACAAACATGATTCTTTATAAAAAAAAATTAAAAATCTAGGTAAATGATCAGAAAGTGTCAAGGAGGAAACAGGAAGAATACAAATCATGAAAAAAAAAGCAAATGGAGGTCTAAAAAGAGATTTTAAACCTGTTTGTCTGCAATTTAATTCAACTCTTAATATTTTAGTCTCAAAAAAATTTAAACGGACTAAGAACTGTAGTGTTAGTGATAGATAATTGTCCATTCAGAAAGCTTAAAATGCATTTTCTAACTGTTCTTTGTGCAAGTCATTTCATTTAAACAATCAAATTGTTTCCAATGCTGAAAATAGCTCACTTTCCCATGCTCAGAGTCCTAAAAGCTTTTATTTATGCTTGGGTCTCTCTACCACATCTACAACATACATTTCATAGAATGTTTTATCTAATATACATTCATCTAATATTTTAAGAACTGTATGTTTTCTCTTTTGTGCCCTTTGTGATGGAACCACAATGTGTGGGTCTAATTTAACTAAATGACACAATAATCTAAAAGTTCCTTTTCCTCTGTGCCATGGTCTTTAGCCTCTTTGCCTGCTAATATCTGAATTCAATGTCGACTCATTTCTGTAGTTTTCAACTGGTATTTGTTGATTCTGTATTTAACCTTGTTAAGTCAGTTTTATATGTATTTGATATCTCTTTTGTAATAGCACATTTGGTCAAATGTTAAAATATTTATGTTCCCTTTATGAAATTATTTATAACATATAAATGTATTATAATACCCTAACATATAGTAAAATAAATAGATTATAACATAAAAGCACTTTTCTATGATATTTCATAAAATAGTCTTTGCCTCTGGATATAGTAATTTAATCACAATTCATTTTTTGCAGAGCTTCATTTATTTATTATCTACATATAATCTTCTGAACGAAATAGCAGTGATAATACTTGAATCACACTGTTCTGTCTCCAAAGATTATTCTGTTGTCCCAACCATATTTTCCCAGAGAAACATCATTAGCCAAAATAATGAGTTTATTATATTGCAAACCAGTCTCCTCACATGGCTTAATATTACATTCAGCTCCCCTGGCTTGTCTGAACATTGGGGAAGCAGGTATTCCTTAACTGATTTCCCCTGAATACAGTTTTCCCTGTACCCTTTTTTAACTACTATGGAGGAACAGTGGGAAAAAATAAATAAATAAACCACCAACTTTTTATGTTGCACTTTCCATCTTTCGGGGAGTGAAAAGATGTTTGAAATAATCATGTGTCAAAATAATCCTCACAATATCTCAGAGAAATTGTTGGAAGCCATAGTACCCTGTGTATTGGTGCGTAGGCTGTATCAACGGGCTCTCAATCCAAACTTCTTCTTTTCCTCTAGTTAATATCACATCACTAACTGGGTTTTCCACTTGTAAGCTTCATGGATTAAGACACGTACTGCTATGTTAATTAGCATTAGGTACCAAGGATGATCTATCTCTATAACCAAGAACGGGAATTACCATTCTGCAATTTCACTATAATAACATTGTCATGAGGTAGTCTGTCCTGGAGACCATCCAAGCAAGTTTAATTACTGAAGTATTTAAAAGATCATTTTAAAGACTGCTTTCCCACCAAGGCAGACTGTTCTATAGCTGAGGTACTCGGATCCACGTGATGAAGAGGTTTCAGCGTAATTCCACAAGCATTTATCATCTACCTGCAATGTGTCACACACTACAGTTTCCTGTGCTAAGTATTTGGGGATAGAGTCTTTATTTTCCATGAGCTTACATTATTTTAGGAGTGCTGGACACACAGAGAATCAGTAAAATGTAGCTTATGGTGTCTTCTAAGAGAAATGTACATAATGTGCCAACATAGTTTTAGGGGTGTGAACTAGGAGTGTTTGAATAACATTAAGATAGCTTCCTAACGAGAGATTTCTAGGTATTACTGTTTTCCCATGACTCTGTGGTGTTCATTTTTCCATGGGGGGAGGGGAGGGGAAACAACAAATTCTCTTTTTGTGGGAATGATCTTAACGTTTCCATTAGAGTTGGACTGACTCCTTTTGATTTCAGCTCTGCCATTTATTTATAAACCGAGCTACCTCATACAAGTTAACTTCTCTTTGTTGTTTCATGATGTATAAAACTGATAATAATAGTGCTTACTGTAAAAGATTACATCAATAATGTAAATAATGTTTATAGAACAGCACCTTGTGAATAGTAAATGTACAATATTTGCTAGCTAGAAAATAATAAGTAGTCATAGTAATAACCATTGCTCAAATAAAATTCATTCATTTGAAGTTCTATTTGAATCCATATTCCTCCTCACTGTACCCTTGTCATAGTGGGGTGGAGATGGGGAAATGTTAAGGAAGAAAAGCATATAATATTTATTCTCCCCATTTATAAACTCCACAATTATGAATTCCATAGAAGTCATGAGCCATAGATTCCCTACCTGTATGCTATTCACTAGTTGGGCAAATCTACTGCAAAAGACTTCTTTAAAGTGTTAAAAAGCAAAGATGCCACTTTGAGGACCAAGGTGCACCTGACCCAAGCCATGGTATTTTCAATCGCCTCATATGCATGTGAAAGCTGGACAATGAATAAGGAAGACCAAAAAAGAATGGATGCCTTTAAATTATAGTGTTGGCAAAGAATATTGACTATACTGTGGACTGCCAGAAGAACAAACAAGTCTATCTTGGAAGAAGTACAGTCAGAATGCTCCTTGGAAGCGAAGATGTAAAGACTTTGTCTCATATACTCTGGGTATGTTATCAGGAGAGACCAGTCCCTGGAGAAGGACATCATGCTTGGTAAAGTAGAGTGAGTGTAAAAGAGGAAGATCTTTGACATGATTGATTGACACAGTGGCTGCAACAATGGCCTCAAACATAGCAACAATTGTGAGGATGGCATAGTACGTGGCAGTGTTTTTTTCTGTTGTACCTAGAGTCACTGTAAGTCACAACTGACTCAACAGCAACTAACAACAACAACAAGTTGTGTGGTTTGAGCAGGTCAACTATTGAAGTCTCAATTTTCTCACCTTTAAAAAGTAAAACTTGAAGGTGAAATACTCTGAAATTTCTACAAGTCAAAATAGACTTCAAAGGCCTCTATCTTAACAAGATGGTGTGGCCATGATAATGGTGGAGATGGTAATAATATTATGAATTTATCACAGGAGTCCCTAGGTAGTGAAGATGGTTAATGCATTTGGTTGCTAACCTAAAGGTTGGTAATTTGGGTCCACCCAGAGGCAACTGCGAAGAAAGCCCTGGTGATCTACTTCTGAAAAATCAGCCATTGAAAACCCTGTGAATCACAGTTCTACTCTGACACAAATGGGGTTTCCATGAGTCAGTGTTCGAAATATCAGTGGCAACTGGAAAAAAAAAAAAATTAACGTAATGTGTCAGACACTGTCAGGTTGTTTGGGTATAGAATTTTTTTATTTTTCTTTTTAATTGTGCTTTAAGTGAAAGTTTATAGAGCAAATTAGTTTCTCATTAAACAATTAATACATGTATTGTTTTGTGATCTTGGTTGCCAGCCCCATGACATGTCAATGCTCTCCCCTATTTGACTTGTGTTCCCCATTTCCATTTGTCCAGCTTTCCTGTCCCCTACTGCTTTCTCATCGTTGCCCCTGGATTGGTGCACCCATTCAGTCTCTTATACGTGGTCGAATTATGTGTGTTATTTTTTGTTTTATAGGCCTGTCTAATCTTTTGGCTGAAGGGTGGCGTGTAGAATTGCATGTTCTTGCAGCAAACAATGCACAAGGTAGATGTTATTACTCCCATTTTCTGACATGAAAATGGAAGCTCAGAATGCTGAAGCTACCTTCCAAAGTCACACAACCAGGAAAACAATGGCTTTGGGATTCCACAGTTCATGATCTTCCCATCAGGTGGAAGTATGATTACAGTTTTATAGTCATAAGTGGTCAGTCAGGAAAAAAAAATTCTCTCGACTCCATCTTCCATGCTTAAAAATATTTTTTATGGATAGAAAATAATTTCTTACTGAATAAAAAATTATAAATACATAATTTATATTTATAATGTGTTTACCTTTAAGCAGATTGTTTTTAACTAATAATGATTTTTATCTTTTCTGCTCTTTGGTATTATATACAAAAATTTAGAAATCCATGCTATTAAAATCATAGTTATTTTTGTTAGCTGCCTTTGAGTCAGCACCTGACTCATGGCAACTCCATGTGACCCAAGCACAACAGGATATGACCTTTATGGTCCGTAGGGTTTTCACTGGCTGAATTTTTATGTAGATTGACAGGCCTTTCTTCCTAGTCTTTCTTAATCTGGAAGCTCCACTGATACCTGTTTCGCATCATAGCAACACACAATACTGACGGACAGGTGGTGGCTGCACTTGAGGCATATTGGCTGGGAATTCAATTGGGTTCTCCTGCATGGAAAACAAGAATTCTACCACTAAACCACCACCCATATCAAACTAAAATCTTTGTCATCAAGTCAATTCTGACTCATAATGATCCTATAGGACAGTAGAACTGCCCCACAGAGTTTCCAAGGAGCAACTGGTGGATTTGAACTGCCAACCTTTGGGTGAGCAGCTCAGCTCTTAGCTACTATGCCACCAGAGCTCCTAAACTACCACAATTACCAACATATTTTATTCAATCTCTACCGAATAAATTTTAATATTTTTTAAAACTATATTTACCAGATTTCTTATTTCATAGCAACTTTTATTCATGTCTAGTTGCCTTATCTGAGTCCTAGTGGTACAGTGGTTAAGTGCTCAGCTGCTATCCAAAAGGTCAGCAATTTTAATCCACCAGCCGCTCCTTGGAAACCCTAAGGAGCAGTTCTACTCTGTCCTATAGGGTCACTAGGAGTCGGAATCGACTCAATGGCAACAGGTTATGAGGTTAGTAAATTACATCTTTATTAATGAACTGAATAAGTCACATTAAGTTGACCTATCAATTTTACTTTTTATGAGAAAATTTAAATTTTTAGAAACTGACATGATAATATATAGTGGTGTACTTTTTGAAATGCATCAGATAATGGAGTTTACATTTATTTTTTATCTTATCTAGACTTTAAAGTTAGGGCAATATTGGGAGATATTGAGCAACATAATGAGGTAGGGAATTCTGACACTAAAAGTAGCATGCAAAAACCTGTAGCAAAATAAATAGAAAACTCAAAGTGGTATTGTGCTCCACTAAGCTCCTGAGTGACTACTAACCAAAAGGTCTGCAGTTCGAATCTACCAGCTGTTCCTTGGAAACTCTACAACGCAGTTCTACTCTGTCATATAGGATCGCTATGAGTTGGAATTGACTGGACGGCAACAAGTTAAGCTCCTAAGTGATGAATAATGTAGCTCAGGTGGTTAAGTGTGACTTATATTCTCATACTACTAATAGACAGTCATGTGGTTAAATTGGGAAGTTTGATCTCTGCGTTCTGATTATCTATACAAATGAGAAACCAGCATTCACCTTGTGATATAGAGACACTTTTCTTTTTTTTTTAATCTAAACTATGTTCCTATGGTTTGCTCTAACCCTGCTCCGACTTTGAGATTTCTGCTTCAAACCGATGGTTAATTTATCCTTATTTTACCTAAAAGAAGTGCTATTTAGCATTCTGCTTTCATCCCAAGGCTATATTCATTCAAAACCGTAACACCATTTGTGACCTTAAACGTCATTTTTTAGTGGTTTTCATGAAATGACCAAAATTTATTTCCTTCATTGTTCCTGTTATATAATATCTTTCCAGAAGAGTAATTTTGATCTAGTACTTTCCTGTGCCCTGTCAGTGACTGCCACACCTAAAATTTCAACTAAAGAATATTTACAGGTGGAAAACGAGACCCAGTAAGGATACTGCTTGGTTTTTGGCTTTGCAGCTCTGTTTGCACTCCTTGTCTCCTTTGATCTGTAAATGTGGGCTATTTGAGATAAAAGCCACTGAGGAAGTATGAGCACAGAAATCTTGTAATGTCATTTCTGTCAGATTTCTCCATCTGACTACATACATATATTAGGAATTATGAGTGATTCTCCCATTCATGACCACTCATCCATTAATTAATTCGTCTGGAGGGCAGGGAGGAAGGCATGCATATGGTGCAGCAAAGTGTAGAGACATACAAACACGTGATCTGCACATATTAATGATAGGCTATATTTCACAAAATCAAGCGAGGGCATATATTTGCAAATGTTATCTGCTTTGGTACCTTTACGTGCCACCTACTCACTACCCCAAAAAAATGAAAATGAAAAGGCACATGGCAAAACCAAACAAGTTTCCTTTTTATGGCAATGACCTCCACATAAGAAGCACACATACAAGTAGTGAGAGGGAATGTGATTAAACTGTCTACTAGAAACCTTTTAAGGTTCTCATAAAAATTGGATGTGCAGGAAATACTTGCGCAATGCATTAAGTGGCAGCACACACTGGATGTGCTCAGAGTTTTAAAATTTTCAGAAGGGAAACTTATCTTTTCTGTCCACATCAACTAAAGTTAGGTTTTCCAGCTTCCTTTTCTTGGCTGCAGCTCACTAGACTCCCAACCTCATGCTATTTACTTTAAAACAAGAGGTCAGTGCTGAGTTTTGTAAAATTCATACATTATTTATGAATACAATATTATGTGTTTAAATTTTCTTTCTGAGTTTAATTGCATTAATAAATGTTACTGTTTTTTTCCTTCTTTGTTCATTTAATACTCAAAGACGAGCTAAAAATATGCTCAGAATATGTGGGGTGTATGTTACCAAAAAATATTAAGAATATGAAATAATAAGAATGTGGCCTCTAATCACTCACTCTACTTGGGAGGGTTTATAAATACACTGTTGAGGAGTTTTGACAGAAAAAAATTTCTACGGTCAATCAGAGGGATTATACTGTATCCTAAGAAAGTATAAATGAAATACGATTACAAGAAACTATTTATGATATAACCTATTCACTTATATTCTGAAGATAATGATGTTTCAGAAAAGTGGAGATATATTTATAGGTGGGAGAGTAGTAGATTTGTATATACAAATAACTTCTTTTTTGAAAGCTTACTTGTTCCTTGCTTAGGTTTACTAATGTTCAAGGAAACAAATTAGTAATTTGACCTAAAATATGTGATCCTAACTTTTGATGGATATGTATTATTAAGAACTATGAAATTATCTTTCTGACATTCTAAAAAAATTACATTGGAATAACAATAACAATTTCTAGTGAAAAAACTACAATGGTTTTCATTCAATTGCCAAGCAATCATTATTTGCTAAAAGTGAGATATTATATATATATACATATATATATAATATATATATTTGAGTTACAGTACTCTATCTCTAGGCCATGATTTAAAAAAAAAATAAATGAACATATATGCCTGCTGGACTTCAGGAATTTTCAATATTTCCACAAATATGCTGGCTATATTTTGGCTTGAAGTATCCCCCCCCCCACCCTTTGTAACTTATTGCTCTAAAACACATTCAAGAACACATTTACTTCATAGACGTTCCCAACTAATGTTGTTTCAGTGATATTCTTTCTAAAGCATAAAGTGAAAGGAAAGAAATTCTAAAATGGAAATTAATTTTGGCCAGAATACTTGCACCTTGATTTTAATATCAGTAAGAAAAAAGGAAACTCCAAGTTGAATTTTTGCTATAAAATATTCTGCCCTTCCTATTCACTCACCTAGCATAGTGTTCTTTCCATATGATAGGTCTTACCACACTGAGTTGGTATTTTTTTCAATTATATGCTTCTTCAATTTGACTATGATCTTGAGAAAAGGGAAAAAATGTTTAATCAGCATTGTTTCCTTAGGTAATTTGAGGAAATTGCATAGAAAGTCTTTTTGAAGCCAAGGAAAAGAAAACAAACTTATGTAGAGACTTTCAGATATGCTGTCATTTAGTTCTACATTATGAGGTTAATGATATTATTAGGGCCAATTTTAGAAGAGGAAAGATAAGCTGAAAGAATTTAAGTGAGTATGTCTTAGATTTCTATCTAAATATGTCTAGACTCATATCTAATGTATTCTGCATTACATATACCGCCAAGTTACTGTCCTTTCTTTATAGAGGTCTTCAGAGTTTATTCCTGGAGTGTTTGACTAATTTTGAACATATATATTAGAGCTAGTGCAGGGTTTCTTTTTCCCCTCCTGGGGAGGGGAGTGGAACCAAAACTCTGTAATTCTGTACTACCATCAGTACCTTAGCCCATCTCCACAAACACTTCACTATGTAGCAAAGGACTATAGAGTGGCTGAGGTAATTTATATTTGCAGTGACTAAGAGTGAATGAGGTAAGAGTGCATGTCTATTTGTGTAAGTATGTGGGTGTATACGTCTACATCACTTTGAATAAAATTATGATCACTTAGAATGAAATATACTCGAGATTAGTGGTGAGGGTGGGGGGAGTCATGTGAACACCAACGTTTAACACACTCAGCTGCTGACCTGAAGGTTGGAGTTTCAAGTCCACCTAGAGGCACCTCGAAAGGAAGGCCTGGAGATCTACTTTCAAAAGATCAACCATTAAAAAACCTGTGGAGCACAGTTCTACTCTGACACACAAGGGGTCAGCACGAGTCAGAGTCAACTCAATAGCAAATTTTTTTTTTTTTGCTTTTTTTTTTTATCATAACAGGAATTATTAGAATTGTAGAATCTCTATTTCTGGAAACCTTAAAGAATAATTTATGATCTACATTTCTTGAGATCACCCGAGCTTCACAGAATGAAGGAACCTGGAATAAAAATTTTGGCTCTGCCACTTGCTAGGTATATGATATTAAAGTAATTTCACTTAGCTTTTCTGTGTCTCAGTTTCTTTTTCTATTTATTATCAGAGTTAGCTAAGAACATTCCTTCAACTATCTTTCAGCGCTAAATTATTTTAAAGATGTGAACTTTTGAAGCCTTTCATAGTCCTTGATTCTAATATGATTCCTAAAATATTTCTGTTATAACTGCAAACTTAGATGAATATTCAAAGCCAAATCAGCAAAACTAAAAATAGAAAAAAGAATGACTTCCCCAGAGAAAGAATTTCTTCAATAGCATATTCTAAATACCTAACTTATTTTCTCCCACTCCTAAGAAGAGAAGCCCCATCATCCACTTCGGAATTTTTTTTTTTTAAGTACATTTTTGCCTAGGTTCAAATATGCAAATAGTCCAAGGTGTTTGATTCTGAAGGGATTTATAAGTCTTTCTTGATTGATATATATTACACATTTAGAAAACAGTAACTTCACGGTGGTGTGATGTAAATGAGGCAAAAAAAAAAAAAAAAATATGTCCACAAAACCATTTCTAGAATATTCAGTAATGTGTCAAAAATTTAGGATATAGTCAGCTGTTTAGAAATAGTCAATACAGTGTTAAAACACTTAAAATAATTAAAATAATTGAGTTTTGGGGAACCTTATGCATGAAATTGTATGAGTGGCATATTTTAATAGTATAATGAAATGTAACAACAATTCTTGGAAAGATTTTTATATTTATATTCTGTCACCCAGAGAACTGCAATATTACTCATTTTCACGGTAGCTAGCACTAAATTTTTGCCTTTGCAGGCACTGTTCCTTGTACCCTGAGATATGTGTGACTTCTTGGTGTGAGTCTTATTTTTTGTCAGAAAAAATGCCCTCTTTTATAAAGGACTTCTTTTCCTCAATAATCTGTAATCTAAAGTGCCTTTTATCTCTGCCACCAGTATATTTTCAGCATTGTCAACAGAGTATTAAAAATTCAGTTTAGAGAAAATAAGTTTCTCAGTTTCTCAGCAGAATAAGGTAAATAACCATTTTGTAAAACTCAGCAGGTAAGATTAAGATGACTTGTCAGTGGTATATATTATCATATTGTAGGTGGTATTCTTTCTTAATCCAAATAATACAGCCAAATTTGGCACCCACTGAGAAAAACACTTCCAAGATTTAGTACTGCTAAACTAGTAAAGTAGATTTATTAGACCCCAGTATCTAAATTGGGAATATGAATGCCCTAGTTGGTTCATGGATTAGATTTATAAAAGTACTTTCCTCTACCCAGGGTAAGAGATATTTTCAGTTGTTGTTTTCCTGTCAAGACAAAATGTTCAGTTCACTTGTTTAGATCTTCAGCAATCTGAACATCAGGCAAACAAGGCAGAAAAAGTGTCATCAATCAAATCTTAGAATCCTGTGAAGTGTCTTGGATTCTGTAAATATTAGTTAGAAAATTTGTATTAATTTGCCTCATCTCTAATTAAACAGCTCAAAACATGACATTTGTTTTTATATGAAATATTTAGAATTCAGTAATCTTAAGAAAACATAAGCTAGGCTTAAAAAATTGAGACAGAAAGGGCTTTGGAGTCAATAGAAGTAAGAGAAAAAGACGAAGATCCACTCACATATCATTCCACCCAAAGTAATCAATTTTTAAAATGTCAGAATTTGTATCAATACAAATCAGGTTGACAAATAGACTCAAAGTACCCAACGCCTATCTCTTCACTGTCTGCCTTGCCACTGGGTAAGCAAATGGCTCGACCTAAGTACCACCTCAACTTGGCCCTGCCTCACCAGAGTGACCTGACAATATGGCATTGAAGCTTTTTCATTAGTGGATTATTATACAATGAAGTTCACCAATCTATACCATCTCAGAGAAAAGTAAAAGCTCACCAAGGCATAAAGCAAAAAGCAGATGAACCGGAAGGAATATGTGTATGCTGAAGAGATTTTAGCATTTTACAATGGTAAAATTTTCTTTTGATATTTTGCTCAGTTTTAATTTGTTTGCGTTTTGCACTTCAGTGATTCATTCAGTATTTTCTTTTATTAAGTGCTTAAGGTGTGCAAGCCCATTTTAAGTTGTTAGTGTGTTGAACTCAATGATTTTGAAGTTTCCCTGTTTATACTGCAATAAACAAGGTATGCCGTGTGGAAATAGAAACATAGTGACAAACAGTACAAATACAGTGAAGAAACAAGCTCTGTCAAGGTGAATAGTTACTATTAACTCCAGGGAAATAATGGAAAGCAGAATCTTTATTGTGGATAATTATTACGCAACAGTTATTCACCTGGAGGTGCACTGTTTTGATTACAATGTACACATTAATAGAGAAACAGCAGAAAAATAACAGTATTTAACTCCAAATAAATAGTGAAAACAAAAATAAATGTTAAGCTATGATGCTCTCAAAGTTAGTTACAACACAATCTTCTGTGACATTTATCATAAAATCTTCTAGTGTGTTAAAATTAATAATGGATGAGGCATTGCTTTTGGTCTTAAATGATACCTGTTTACTCTTAAGAATCTTGGCTGATACTGTTTGAGGTGTTAACAGACTCAATTTATTTCATCTGGAATATTTTTTAGAGAGCATGTATGCTACAGCTTAACATCAGTGCTTCATGTCCTACTGTAATCTTAACCATTTTCCAATTTGGCAATATTTTTCTGAGCTTCAGTGTTTTGTTTCTTTTTCCTTTCCCAGTAAATATTGTGGATACAACCAACAGGTATATCTGAATCTTTACAGAGAATAATTTTCACAGAGAAATAACTATTGTAGAAGAGTTTTCATTTTTAAAAAGTCATATTTAACCAGATTTCTAGAAGAAGTTTATACAATCAAGATGGGTCAGAAAATTAAAATTTGAAAGAAACCCAGAGGAGTATAAATGACAGGCTGAAACCAAAGTAAATTAAGACTGTGCTTGGGAAACAAGCAAACAACAACAACGACAAAAAACTCTCTGTACATGGGCACAGGAGACCTGAATTATATCCTAGCTATTTCACTGTCTCCCAATTAAGTGAATGAGAAAGACATATACATTGTTTTACGATATTAAAATAGAAGCAGAAATGTCTTTGGATTCAAAGACCCACGAGTTTGAATGGCAATTTTTATCAGTCAGTAACAGCGAGTTCTCAACCCAGTTAATTAACTTTTCTGAGCTTTGATGACTCCATCTGTAAAATGAGTATCCTAATATTTATTCTCCTAAAGGCAAGTCTAATGCATTTTTTGCAATTGTTTGACATATTTTCTATTACACTACTGTATCAAAGATTGAATAACCTATAGATCAAATTGTATAAGCAATTTTATAAGATTCTGTGATGTACAATTTAAAAAGACAGGAGAAACTTTCCATCCAGATCATATGCATTTTTGTTCTCAAGCAGTCAGAAAAAAGATCGCAGTATTTGTGGCAGTCATTATAGCTCTTGACGTAATTTTTCTAGTGTTACCACCTGCCTTGATTTGTCAGATACATGCAATAACATCCACTATTGCTACTATCATTTTTGAATATTTATAATGTGCCAGACATCGGCCATGCATTTTGCATATATTATCCTATTAGATCATCACACGAATCCTATCAGGTTGTTTTATTAACCTGTTGCATAGATGAGGAATTTTAACCTCTCTTTATTTACTGCCAGATCTTTGCAGAGTGGTAGAAAGAGGTTTTATATCCAGGAATGCCTGACTGTAAACATCATGCTCTTCACTGTTATCTGAAGGTGTTACATACAGAGTGGAAAATCAGGATCAGCTTCCCTTTTTGCACAGTATTTATCACTACCTGAAGTTATATTATATATTTACTTCTTTATTTTTCTTACTGGCTTTCTCCCTCAATTGTCTCCAAGTTGCACGAAAGAAGAGAATATTTTGCTAGTTCATTGTTGTACCCCTAGCACCTGGTATTAACCGAGTATATATAGAAATGCAGTATTTATTAAATAAATAAGTAAATGAATAATCTTTCAGATGGAGTGGAACTGTGTATGTTTTATTTCCCAAAGCTTCAAAAATATGGTTTATACTGTATGGTTGATAAAAAAATTTTATTGACATCTATAAGTGTTAAAGCTTCCAGACTAAGAAAGACTAAAAAGAAAAGCTTGCCAATCTACTTCCAAAAATCAGCTAATGAAAACCCTATGGCTCACAAGGGTCTGATCCACAACCAATCATCAGGATGGCATAGGACTGGGCAGCATTCTGTTCTGTTGTACATTGACTTGCCATGTGTTGGGGCCAACAACTGTTAACAACAACTTTAAGTGGTAGACATTTTAGCCCTTTAACCTAGAAGAGTCCAGGCCCTAAATCTCAGAGAATATTAATAGTTAGACCAGAGTTCCTTAAAAACCACAGAGGCATAATTAATGACCATTAAGAAATATAAAGGAGGAAAGTATCTCCCGGACTGCGTTACCAAAACTGATGCTAGTTACAAAGTTAAGATTTAAATGGGATAATTTCCCTTACGTGGAAAGCCAGAATAAACGAAGCACTGATATTAAAAATTTTACAGAATTTACATATAGAAAAGTTATTTTGTTTTGTTTTTTTTTAAAGATTCTATAATCCATTAACTTTGCTGTAGTGCTTTAAATATAGACTTCTAAGAAGCTTGGAGTAATGCTTCCTTTTATATGGAGAATCTTGATCAAATTCAGGTACACAAAATAAACTTAGCAAACTCCGTAAACAACTGCAGCAGCCACAAATTAAGAACAATCTTTACATAGGATGGTTGTTTAGTGTTCCCAATGTTCTCTTCAGTAATTCCTACCTTCATGCAGAAACTACTGTCATTGATGTTATCCTTTAAAACAGAGGAAAAGAAAACTTACTTCCTCTTTACTTCTCACTTTTCCTCCTCTTTCACCTTAACCCCATCAGCATAACATCACTGGCTGAGTAGGGAAAGGCCAGGAAATTATTTTGTTAGATTAAAATAATCACTCACACTTTACTTTTGAGTAATATGTAAATAGTTTGGGTATATCTATCTATGTATAAAAGTAAATTTCACATAAGCAAATCACTTTAATTCAGATTGTGTATGCACACATATCACAGGTAAAATATTATAAAATGCATTATAAAAATTGCATTTTTATATAATTCAACTTAATTTAAGAACTATCTATAAGTTTATTTCTTCATATTAAGTTATAGTATCAAGAAATGTATATAAAAGGTGGAGATTTATTCATTCAACTAATGTGATGAGTTAGCAACTATAAGATGATAGATTTAGGTTGTGTTTGGACACAAGTCTGTTTTTTTTTTTTGAGTTGTCTTATTTTAACTTTGAGTCATTCAAAATGTACTTAGTGCTATCTATACTATATACTTTTTTGTAAAACAAAATAATCTATGAGAATTAAAAGAAATATGCTTCTTAAATATCATCATTTTTAATTAACAAATATTTCCTTTTTTAAGGATGAATTCTCTCAAATCATGATTCAGGATCAAATTAAGTCCAATTAAATAATTGTAAAACACAGTACAGCTTTCTGAACTGTATATGTGTTCTGGCCATGAGTTTACATCACACAAACTAGGAATCACATACAGTAATGCGAATGAAAATGACTGATAGAAGATTGCAGAAACTCTATGTTTACGTGGCATTTAGTATGTAATCAGAACATAGTATTTTTGCTAAAATCATGAATCAACATCTTTGGTGTGGAAAGGGCTATGTGTACTGGTTCAAAAAACTTATTTTTCTATTTGAATTTTACTTTCTTTAAGAATTTTCTAAATTCCTTAAAAGTATTTTTATTACATTCTTTGGATTTAAAAAATGATTATGGTTTTTGATCAATCAAAATACATAGTTGGTAGGAATGGAGGGTAAGCATACTTTAAAGAAGGATGAAAGAACAAGCAAATTATTACGATTAGGTCTAAGTATCAGTCTGTGTAAAACTTAAATGTTTTGTGTAAAATCTTTAATTTCATTTATTCTTTAAATCTCAGGCTTATTCTCTAGTCACAGTTTCTCACATTCTGCAAACCGGGTCAATTTAAAGCCACTCATTCAAAAGTTTCTTAGCACCTAGTTCTAAAATCCATCGGAACAGACAGTCATTATGTCAGCTGAATTTCTAGTCACAATCATCCCTTCACTCAAATCTTTTTTGATTGTTGTTGCTTAAAATCATTATATTACATGTAGGTGATTGTTTCAAGAACCAAAAAATATCTTCTGTATTTATGGGGAGAAATTTGAGGTGATGATAAAACAGAATGCAAAAAGAAAAATAATTCCTTATCTTTCTGATTATTCTAATAACTTATTAAGAACTATTTTTGTTCAAATGGACTTGTGTAGTATATAGCTCATGGACAACTCTTGAATAGAACAAGAGAAAACAAAAGGATGTAACCACTAGAAAGGAAAGTCTGTATGTCAAACTACTGAGTAGCAAAACTACTCTTAGACACAGGGCTCCAAAATAAATTTACTTTCTACAAAATATGTTGATCATAATTATCAAGATAATATAAATATCACAATACATTGTACAAGATAACAATTGACAAAAAAGAGAGCAAGTGGCTAAAGCAGAGTAATTTTTCATAGTTAAAAATTTTCTCACTTTTTTTGTGTTAAAATCAGAAGACAATAATATTTACATGCCTTTAAGGAAGTGTTTTCACATAATGATTTTCTTTCTAAGGTTCCAGAAGTACTTAGAAACAAAATGACCATATTATGGAAAAATAGTTTCATTCAAATATCATATACTTGAAGAGAAAGTGTTTGGAGAAAGCTCTCATACTTTACCTGCCAGTGAATACACTACCCCAAAATTCAAAATAAAGTATATTTTTAACTTACAAGAGTTTCTGACTATATTATTAATGTGTAAAATTCTTATTATATGGACATATACTATTTTAAGTTTCTTAAACTACATGTAAATCAGTAGAATATCACTGGAAGATTGAAGATAATAGTACAGATACGTAGTATAAAACATAAAGCAACCAATAAAAAAATAACAAAACAAAGTGTCATAACTAATAATCCAAAAATAAACATAAAAATTAATCATAAGAAATATTGAATTGAAAAGAAAGCTAAAAAAAATAAGGAAGAAAAGAGAAAGGGAAATAAAGAACAGGACAAACAGAAAACCAATAGCAAGATAATAGACTCAAACCTACCTTTGTCAACAGTTGCAATAAGTGTAAATAGTCTCAGCACCCCAATAAAGAGGCAAACATTGCTGTAATTGATAATATCTAAATAAGCAACTAAAATGTTGCCTACAGGAAATGAACTTTAGATACAAAGACAGAGATTAAAAGTGAGGTTAGAAACCTATAGATCACATTATACTTAAAGATGACTGTTTTCAAAATACAAGGATATCCTGTCTCACCATTTTTATTTAGTATTATACTGGAGGTCCTAGCCACTGCAACAGGCAAGAAGTAAAACTGATTTTATGATAGAAAAAAAGAAATGTATGTAAATATTTGACTACTCTCATTATGTAAATCAGATATATTTATAATACCCCAAATAATAGAATTTTAAAGATGTCAGGAAATTTAGTTATCCATAAATCATTTACAGTACAAAGAACCATGCAATTTTATAGATTAAAAAATTCTAGTTATCAGAATCTCCAGAAAATCACTGTATTTTATTATAAAACAAATGAAACCCTACAGAAGTGACTAATTAAAGTTATGGTTGGAAATAAAACCCAGGCCTCTTTTTTCTTACATGGCTTTTGTTTACAAAATAAATGGTAATAATCTAATTAAGAGGCTTTATAACTACACAGATAACTCAAATATAAGCCAGAATATATATTTTTAAATTTATCAATAAAGAATGGAAGGAAGGATAAATGATTGCAAAAAAATAAAGGGACATTTCATAATTGCAGAAAACTTAAACAAATGGGAAGATTGTGGTTACCAGAGTTTGGTTTGAAAGAAAGACAAAAATCCAGTACAAACAGAATTGTTTAAAAAGCAAAGGAATATGTGTGTAGAAAGTATGGATATACTTATATATATATATACATATACATATTAATACTCACGTATACATAAGATTTTGCGAACTAAAAACTGCTTACTATAAACTTTAGAGACTATTGATGTTCTATCCCCTTATTTTCTTAGTCCATTCATATAATAATATAAAGTATTTTGGGGGAGGTGAATTTTTGGACACTTTTAAAGACATTCTGAAGCCTTGGAATACAGTTTGACTATTTCAAATTCTGCTAAAGTTAATAGACCTTGTATCTATGCTTTATGATATGTTGGCACTCATTATCTCTGATATATTTTATTCTGTGTCCTTTGTCAAGAACACAATCTTTAATTATAATATTTCTGTTTTGGGAAAATATGTCTGCCTTGCAAAGTGGTTTTCAAAATATATTCTGATAAAAGGGGTTTTCTGTGTTGAAGAAGACATCCTGAAAGAAATACTGGCTTTCAATATATAAAATAGTCATGGGAAAAATGGGGGTATATACATAATATATGGATTATTGACATTACATTACAACACATGACATGCCCAATGACATTACATCTTATGTTTAATGTGTTGTTCTCATTAGCAATGCATAGTTCAATACAGTGTGCAAAGTAACAATGATTGTGCAGCATTGCTGTCAATCAATGTACATGCATCTGCGATGCATCTCATCAAATGTATAGTGTCTCTAATCTTTACTTAATAAAACTTTACTTTTCAATGTTCCTTAAAAATAAAAATAATAAAAAATTAAAAAGTGTGTTCAGATCTGGTGAGTATGCAACTCACTTCATCCATCCAGTAATGTCATTCAATCCAGTTTGTGAATTTTCATCCACCATTCTCTTACCCTGTGGGATAATGGAGGTGTTGAACCTTTCTTTTGGAACCACTCTGAGTGATCTTACTGGCCAAGTGTGGGCAGTAATTGGACTCTTATCAAGGTCAAATTGTAAAATGTTAGCCTCTGTGTCCACATTTTAAGTCCACACTGTATTCTCCTCTTAACCAGTTTCTACAACCAAATGTGCCTATCAAGGCTATGTAGGAAGATGTGAGGAGGATAAAGAAGCAGAGTAAGTATGACACCTTCACCACCAAGGTGCTGAGATAAGGGACATGCTGTGGTTGCCTTAGCTGCCTCTTCTTCCTTAGCAGGACAGAATATACTATGTCAAGGTTCTCTAAAAATCATTCTTATTCTTTCCATAGGAATCTTTAATCATTTAGAATTACACAATTTCAGAGCTGAAAAGGAAGCTAATGAAAATCTAATAAGGAACCTGAATTCCTTAATTTAAATGATGGAATTGGTTTTCTGGTTTAATCCTTAAGTGGCTTGAGCCAAGTGTCTGCATACCCATAGAAAAAAATTAGTTCACAAGGCTCTGGATTAACAGTGTGAGGACATTAAATCTTGAAGAACAGACAGGTTCTAGAAAGTTCAGAATTTCCTGCCAGATCATGAGTATATTGTTTCCAGTATTACATTAAATTTAGAAGTAGAAGATTTTAAAAAAACCCACAAACACATTAATTAGCCCTACATGATAGTTTGATTTGGGATACATTATGAAGACATGTTTATTTTGAACATTGTACTAGTTTAACAGCATTTTCTAGTACTGATTTATAGTAAAGACAGTGATCACAACATACCTTCACAGTGCAGTTGTAAAACAGAAAAAAAAATCAAATCATGATAAGTCAGGTAATTAGTCTTACATTATGAATGATCTGTAATTTTACAATAGTATGGTTTTACTCCTTTTCTAGCCATGCTCTCTATCTTTACTTACCCCTCAACCTTTACTGTGCCCTTGAAGATTTAATTGTAGGGTTTATTTTGATCATACTTAGTTGTCTATTTGAAACGGGACAATGGAAAAAGATTAATAAAGATGATTTGGATGCTTGACCTTAATTTTCTACATAGATAATCAAGACTGTGGAAAGCATAGAGAGCTGACATTTTTTCTACTGCATTATTCTCAATAATTTTGCTAGTGGTAATTTTAGTTTCTTGAAAATTTCAGTTTACTTAACTCAGAAAATTTGAAATTCTATGAAAATTACCTCCATTATATTTAAATGTAATTACTCTAAGGGTTTGAAAACTTTTTTGAAATTGGCTTTAGTCTTGTCAAGTAATAGCTTTCTCTGGAGACTCCTAGAGATAGTTATCTACCTCAATCCTCAAAGGGCATGTGTACTTACCCACATCTGCCTTTACAGTTTGTATTCAAAGAAGAGTGTCTCTTGGCTTAATTTTCCTAATTATCAATATAGGAATATCAGAAGACCTCAAGCAAAAAGTATCCGTGAGCTGGGGGAAAAGGGGAGGGAGACTGTAGAGAACTTACTTGCATTGCTTTGAAAGGCAACAATGTAAGTAAGAAAGTCCGCTTGACACAAGGTAAAAATGCGTGTTACCTTGACTAATGAATTGAATTTGAGTCGTAGTTCTTCTGAGTACAAACTGCATGACCCTTAGCTTATCTCTTGAAAACTGAGCAATAGCAGATTTGGATAATGATAATGATTCAATGTCTATTTTATGACTATTGGGGGGAATTTAATGAAATAAAAACTATTAAATCACTTTGAAAATTATAAAGCAATATTTAAAAAAACAGTTATTATGGATATAATTCAAGAATAGCTCAAAACCACAATACTTTTCAACTGTATTTCTTGTACAAAATATACGTTCAATAAATGTACCTTGTTTTGTCATAAATCTTTCTTTTCTGCAATAGTCTCCTTAATTTTAAAACAAATGAACAATTTAGAGATCACTTTTTACCATAAATCTTATAGCTAAGCAAGTCGATCTTGATTAGAGTGATGAGTAGCTGACAGCAAAATAGTTACTTATTTAACATTGGTATAATGAAATCACATTGGAGGTACAGGAAAATAGGAAGAATATCATACTTCTACACTTCACGCACATATGGTACCAAATTTGCTTCCTTAAAAATATTTTGTACAAGTCATATTTAATACCCACCCAAAAGAGTACACACTATGACACTAAGTAATTAATAGCAATAAAGGTAAAAAACAAAGCATAACAAGGACCGTAAAGATATACTCCTAAATTGTAACAACTTTTGAAAATGAAAGAATCCATGAATGGTTGGGTTTCTCAAAACTGTGAAGGCTTTATGGATTTTATAGCAAAACCATCTTTTCTTTAAATTTCAAACTTACCACAATTTCTATGTCTTTCAGAAAAATTTCCAAATAGAATTTTAGTAGCACAAAGGGGATAATATGTAGTTAATATGAATATTTCAAGAATAGCTCCAAAAATATGACACTGTCGTGAAAAATGGAGTCACCATGTATACGCCTGGCACAAAATACATGTTCAATAAATGTACTGTTTTTTTGCCACGAATATTTTCCCCTTAATGCAAATATATTTCTTAATTATAAATAAAAGAACGAAATAGCTTAGAAGTCACATTTTAGCATAAGAATCTAAAATGTTAATCAAGTGCTATTGACTAGATTAATTTTATTCCATTAACAGTTCAAGTGTGTTCAACTGCAAGCTTGTCCTGCCCTGAAGCATCTCTTTGGTGGGCAACTGGTTAGCTTGGCAGCAGGGCAGAACAATGGCCCGAATATTCAAAGGTCAATCAACTCTTTTGAAGTTTTCGCCATATACACATCTGTCTCTGACATTCATAATGAGAGGTAAAATAAGGAAAGCATTTTCACACAGCATAATCTTAGTTAACTATAAACCAAAACTTTGCCATCAGGTTGATTCTGACTCATGATGACCTCACATGTTTCAGAGTAGAACGGTTCCACAGAGTTTTCAAGGCTATTACCTTTCAAAAGCAGTTCACCAGGCCTTTCTTCTGATATCCTCTGAGTGGGTTAAAATAGTTAGCACTTAACTAACCACCCAGAGACTCCATTTATCAAAACAGCTCTGATAATAGCAAATTATTATCCCCATTTTACAGATGAGGAAATCAAGGGCCAGAGACAGTAAGCTGTTAGTCATTGGCAGAGAAAAACATGTATGACTTAAATCTTTGGACTACGAGTTCCATGTTCTTTCAATAACATTAGCGCTGCCTCACAGAAAAATCAACTCCTTGGTATCTGTTCATTGTAAAGATGATTTTCAAAAGTCTTGAGTATCAGAGTTATATAATATTTTAATCATTTGTTTATGTGTGAGTAGGACATACCCTTGATTTCCTAGAACCTTCTTGTTTCAGCAAGTTGCAGTGAAGACAGTTTATTTTAATTTGCTTAATGATCATTTATCGATAAACTACTAAGTACTGCACATTTTTGTTATGTATGCCTATATAATGTCCTTAAATCACATAGACTTTCAGAATGTATCAACACCGTTATAATTTCAAACTGCACAGGTACAAAGCACTCATAATATGAAGTTAAATGTATATATATATGTATACTTCTGTGATGCTTTCTAACCAGAAATCTTACAAGTCATTCACAACTTACAAGCTGTTAAAAACTATAATTGTAAGACATCAGAAAATTATTTAGAAAGTTTCTAACTTTAGAAATCGATAAAGTAGAAGAATATGGCAAACAACCTTTAAATGTTGGCCTTGCATCTGCATGCTATGATAAAGAAATTGTAACTTATAACTAGATGGGGATTTCTAAATTAGAAATAGAAAAAATCGAACTGTGTCACAATGATGTAACATATAATTAAACTTCCCTAAATGAGCTTGTGGCATACATGATATGATAAAAACCTCCCTGTGTTAGATCGGCACATGTGGATATGGTAAAGGAATTATGACATAAACTTATATCTCTGTAAGGTGACCTTGAGACACTAGGTAAGTAGTAAACAACCCCCAGTCTTCAACTTTGTAGACAAAAACAGGAGACATAGTAGTCTTTTTTAAACATGACATCAATGGCCTTTATCATGTGAGGTCAAAGTTAAAAATTCACATATATACACTGGATTTTGGCTCATACTCTAAGAAGAAGAAGGCAGAGGTAAGGAACCTCTCTTTAGTCTCAGACTCTCTCTGAAGACCCAAAGCTTGCTGAGACTCTCCCCACTGCCACGGACCTTGGATCCTAGCTACAGGGACCTCCACCATTTGGAACCATGGTCAAGCCTTTCTCCGAGAACCTCCTGTACAAAGTAAAGGTCTGAAGTCTAACGATTGGGACTCAGACTATTGAATTTTGCCATTCAATACATTGCAACTATAATTACAACATTGTAATAGTAATGTTAATACCGATTCTCCAAGTTTTAAAATGAATGTCTTGAGGTCTTCCTTGCTTGCCAAGCAATGACTACCTTGGGTAAACTAAGAGAATTTATGCACAATAAACCTGAGAATTTCTTTATGTTTAAGATAAAATCCTACAACACAATTTTGCACTGTAATCTACTTCTATGCACAGTGTTCTACGGTAAAAATAAACCAGTAATTATGTTCTCCTTCCAAAAAATACTCCCTAGTACAAGTGCTAGGACAAGAATAATGATTACTATAATTTAAGGCAAAATATGAATGTCATTAGAACGTTAAAGCCTTGAAGAGTTTGAGGACCCACATATTGAAAAAACTTATTTTTTCCTTTTGGTGGTGGTAGAGGGAACTGTTGGTGGAAAAGACTTCATAGTGATAGATTTGAATGAACATTGGAAAATTGGACCATGAGGATGGAATCGTCATGAGCACATGTACAGAGGTGGGAAAGTAAGGGATCTATGTAGGAAGGAATAGGTAATTCATTCTGGCTTGAAATTAGGTTTTGTTTAGGGAGAACAATTGTTTTAGTCATCTAGTGCCGCTCTAACAGAAATACCACAAGTGGATGTATTTAGCAAAGAGAATTTTATTCTCTCACAGTCCAATAGGCTACAAGTCCAAATTCAGGGCGTCAGCTTCAGGAAGAAGCTTTCTCTCTCTGTCATCTCTGGAGGAAGGTCCTTGTGATGCATCAGTCTTCCTTTGGTCTGGGAGCATCTCAGCGCAGGAACCTCAGGTCCAAAGGACGCGCTCCACTCCCGGCACTGCTTTCTTGGTGGTATGAGGTTCCCATGTGTCTCTGCTCGCTTCTCTCTTTTATATCTCAAAAGAGATTGCATTAAGACACTATCTAATCTTGTCAGCCTCATCAGTATAACCTCATCACAGTGATAGAATTTACAACATATAAGGAGATCACATATAATCTCATCATAGTGATAGAGTTTACAACACATAAGGAAACCACATCAGATAACACAATCATACAGTACTGGGAATCATGACCTAGCCAAGTTGCTACACACATTTTTGGGGGGCCACAATTCAATCCATGACAACAATTTAGAAATGTGACATTGTACAGGCCCTTGCATGGCTAGGCTAATTAGTTTATGCTTATTTGGGAAGCAGCAGGGTTGTTGGGATGACATAATTAAAGATGCTCTTTAAGGAGATGAATCTGTCTTCAATGAGTGGGATAGATTGAACAGGGAAGACTGAAAGAAAGGGGAAAGTCAGAGAGTTGCTGGAATTATCTAACTACATGGGGTCACCATGAGTCAGGATTGACTGGATGGCTGCTAACAACAACAGGAAGAGATGACTTGTATATTGCAGGAGGAATTTAAAATGGAGAAAATTCATTAGAGACAATACAGAAGTAAAACTGACAAGACTCTGTAACACAAGTAGGTGTGTGGGGGTAGCAAGGTTTTAAAAGATTACTTTCCTAAATTGAACTTTTATGCCTGAGAGAACAGTAGTGACATTGCCATAAATTGGGGGATTCTGGAGAAAAAGTTATTGGTTCACTATATTCATCTGGAAGCTCTAACAGGTTATCTGGAGATCTCAAACTTGATAACTGTTATGGATTGAATTGTGTACCCCAAAAATGTGTGCCAACTTGGCTAGGCCATAATTCCCAGTATTGTGTGATTGTCCACCATTTTGTCATCCGATGTGATTGTAAATCCTACCTCTATGATGTTAATGAGGAAGGATTAGAGGCAGTTATGTTAATGAGACAGGACTCAATCTAGAAGATTAGATTATATCTTGAGTCAATCTCTTTTGAGATACAAAAGAGAGAAGTGAACAGAGAGACAGGGAGACCTCATACCACCAAGAAAGCAGTGCTGAGAGCAGAGTGCTTCCTTTGGACCAGGGATTCCTTCTCCTAGACCAGGGGAAGATTGATGACAAGGGCCTTCCCCAGAACTGACAGAAAGAGAAAGTCTTTCCCTGGAACTGGCATCCTAAATTTGGACTTCCAACCTCCTAGACTGTGTGAGAACAAACTTCTGTTTGTTAAAGCCATCCACTTGCAGTATTTCTAATATAGCAGCACTAGATAACTAAGACAATAACTGTTAATATTTATTCAAAATTTAGAAATAGATGCAGCGCATACTGTCACCATTACTAGCATATAGTAGGAATTTAATGTATTTCTGCTGATTAACAGTTGACCAATAAACCAAAATAACAATCAGGAACTTCTCAACAGTTTTCACTGTGCCCATCAACAGATGAATGGATAAACAAACTATGGTACATACACACAATGGAGTACTATGCAATGAGAAAGAACAATGAATCTGTGAAGCATCTCATAACATGGATGAAACTGGAGGACATTATGCTGAGGGAAATAAGTCAATCACAAAAGGACAAATATTGTATGAGACCTCTATTGTAAAAACCCATGAAAAAGTTCACACACAAAATGTAACAATCTTTGTTGGTTACCAGGGATGGGGGGGGGGGGCGGGGAATAGTAAATAGGCAATAGGTAAGTGGTATCTTGGGTGAAGGGTGAGACAGTACACAATAGAGGGGAAACTAGTACAACTTGTACAAGGAAAGGTCATGGAAGCCCCATAGACACATCCAAACTCCCTGAGGGACTGAATTGCTGGGCGGAGGGCTGTGGGGACCATGGTCTCTGGGAACATCTAGCTCAACTGTCATAACACAGCTTATAAAGACAATGTTCTACCTTCTGCCTTGGTGAGTAGTGTCTGGGGTCATCTAAGCGGCCATCTAAGATACTCCACTGGTCTCATCCCTTCAGGAGCAAGGGAGAATGAAGAGAACAGGATACAAGGAAAAGATTAGTCCGAAGGACTAATTGTCCACAGCTACCAAGGCCTCCACCAGACTGAGTCCAGTACAGCTAGACGGTGCCCAGCTACCACCACTGACTGCTCTGACCAGGATCACAACAGGGTTCTGGACAGAGCTGGAGAAGGATGTAGAACATAATTCTAACTCGCAAAAAAAAGACCAGATTTACTTGCCTAAAGGAGACAGGAGAAACCCCGAGAGTATGGCCCCCAGACACCCTTTTAGCTCAGTGGTGAAGTTATCTCCAAGGTTCACCGTTCAGCCTGGGAGTGGACAGCCCCATAAAACCAAATGAGACTAACAAGGTACAGGAGTCCAGTGACAAGGGCCAGAAGGCAGAAGGGGACAAGGAAGCTGGTGATAGGGAATCCAAGGTTGGGTAAGGATATTGTTGATGTGTTGTAAGTTTGTTAACCATTGTCATAGGGCAACATTTGTAGTAACTGTTAAATGAGAAACTATTTTGTTCTGTAAGCCTTCATCTTAAATGAGAATAACAGCACAATTGGAAGGGCGTAGTCAGTGTCACTGAACTGTGCATGTAGAAATTTTTGAAATGGTGTCTCTTTGGCTATGTGTATTTTCACAAAAAAAAAAAAATGTTGAGAAGTTAGAGGGTTGACATGTTGTGGGGTCATAAAACAATATGTGTACTACTGTTTCATGAGAAACTATTTGTTCTGTAAGCCTTCACCTGAAGTACAATTAAAAATAAAGAAAGAAAGAAAGAAAAGAAAAAAATTTTCAGTGCTATATAAGCTAACATAATTATGCCTTGTCCTTTTATTCTTCATGCCTGCTCTTGGGAAGGCAATTGGAATGCAGAATTTGTATTTTAAGGTCCAGATGTATATCCTCTTTTCTCTTTTGCTTCATACTTGAGTATGTACTGTGATGCAGAAAAAAAATATGACATCGAACCATTTATCTTTAATTGTAAGTCCCACAGTACAAAAGCATTCTCAGAATGTTAGGAAAAATGAGTAACATAAAGCACGAAATAGGTAGAAGCCCAGAGAATTGTATGCAAATATTAAAATAAGTGGTAAACGTTAATATTTTGTTAAGATGAAATGCTGTACTCAGCAGTCAAATAATAGGATATCAATTAATTGGCCAAATGAAGACCAAGTCTTTCAGGATGTTTCCCCAACTTTTCTCATTCAAGAATACATTTGGAGGCCTCTTTGTTTTTAATGCATTATCATCATATTTAATTACTAAGCCTTTTTGAAAATTATTCAGCATTTTAGGTTTGAAACGACCCGGTAGGGTGTCTATTTTTGCATAGAAAATTGCTATGGGAGAGCACCCAATTTAATCTAGCATATGCTAAATGAACACTTAAAAGGAAAAAAAAAAAAACACTTTCTCTTAATCTTCTCAGCTCTTTCAGTAGATAAAACAAGTAGGCACACTAGCTTGGCTAAATATTCTTTAAAGAGGAGAGTTCTGCAGGTGAAGTGACAAAAGCCTTGCTGGATGCTTTATTATATATTCTTTTCTTTCTATCTAAGAGGACTCTAACATTTATCCAAAATGTTATTTCCCTTTTAGGTGTGCAGCATAACCCAGTGAAGGAAAGATGGCATTACCAGACAAGTCTTTCCTCCTGTGACAGCTGAATTATTCTTTTCCAAATATGCTAAAACAACAGATTTTCATTTTGTTCAAGGCCTTACATCATCGTTAAAAAGCCTTTTAGAATTTGTTCCAGTCATCAGAAATGTGGGAGTAGGAGGGAGAATAAACAGTGAGGTACTAATATCACACCATCTCTGAGACAGGATTCAAATCTTTGAAAAAGCTTGTGCAATTACCGAGAACCTTCTCCCTGTAAACAGCAAAGCCAAGGTTTTACAAATAAAAGGAGTAGGCAGCTTATGAGATGTGATTAGAGGGGTCAGCCAGCTGCTCCTGTCTAAAAATACCTCTCCCGCCTGTTAACTTTAGAATTCATTCCTGTGCATCCTGGAGGCTTTTTTGATCGGCAAGAGATCCCCATTAAAATGTAAATACTCCTGGGAGGTTCAGAGCCTTAATCTTTTATCAACTATCATCTTAGTGAACTGGTTGGAATGAAACGAAGATAGCACAGAGCCTTGGAAAAACGAGCAGAGAAACAGGATAAAGGGGAAAAGGATACTATACAGGCAGGAGAGAAAAGAACCTGAGATAGGAATTTCTGTATTTCACAATTTTGCCTGGCAGCAGTTCTGAGTAAACTGAAAGAGAAAGACACAGAAATGCTTTTAGACTCAGAATTAAAATGTTATTCAAGAAACTTTCAATAGTTTTAATTTAGTAGAAGAATCCGGTGGTTAGAAGAAATTTCTTCAGACCTTGATAGGTGTAGGTTCTAGATCTAACTCTATTTATTTTTAGATGATCGTGGGGGCATTTCTTAATCTTGGTAAACAAGATCATCTCATCACATGGAAATACTACTGCCTACCATAGAATTTCTGTATATATTAAATTAGATATGTATATAAAAACAAACCCATTGCTGTCCAGTCAATTCCGACTCACAGAGACCCTATAGGATGGGTAGATCTGCCCCATACAGTTTCCGAAGAGTGGTTGGTGGATTGGAACTGCCGACCTTTTGGTTAGCAGCCATCGCTCTTAACCACTGTGCTACCTGGGCTCCAAGATATGTATATAGTGACACAAAATACAAAATCTCAATCCAAAAAAAAAAAAGGAAACTCAGATTCATCTATAACTCAAAAATGATTATATATGCCCTAATTTAATCCACAAGATTCTCTCAGAATCTGGTGGTTTTATCTCCTGTGCTTGTGACATCATACACCAGCGGAGTTAAACCAGATAGAAGATCTGAATCCAGATTCTGCCAGATAATAGCTCTGAGATTTTGACCTTTTGGAATGTTGATTTCCTCATCCTCTATAAAATCAATGTTATCCTGTACCATGCATGGTTGCTATAAAAATTGGAGATAATGTCAAGCACCTAAGATTGGGAGACACAGGAGGTTCTCAACAAAGGGTGTAAACAGTATGTTGTTGTTATGTGCCATCAGGTCAGTTATGACTTGGAGACCCCATATGACATAGTAGAACTGCCCCCATAGGATTTTCTTGGCTGTAATCTTTAGGGAAGCTGATCTCCAGGTCTTTCTCCCACGGAGCCATTTGATGGTCTTGAACCACCAACCTTTCAGTTAGCAGCCAAGTGCTTAACCGTTTGCACCACCAGAGAAGCTTAAAGAGCATAATGACCCTCAATAAAATTCTCTGCTCTTTTTTTTACTCTTGTTAGTATTAGTTCAATAAAAACTTTAGCTTTTGTTCTGGGAAATGATTGTTTTCTCTGTGTGTATTAGGTCACTGTTTATATTTGGTTAAATAAAAGGTTGTTCTCTTCATGTTTACTAATCTTAAGTGGCAAAATTAAAAAACAAACAAACAAACAAAGCAAAACAAGTGAACCAGATGTATCTCTACACAGAAAAGACTTCCTGGAAAGTCAAGGCAAATAAACATTAAAGACAGGTGATCATGTGGACTTTTTTAAACAATTAAAACCACATGAAGAGCTTAAAATTGTCTACTTAACAACAATAGCTCTGCTTCCACAAGCTATCTCTCTATCCATCTGTCATATGGCAAGGGACAGTTTTCCCGTTGTGTATTTATTATTTCTCATTACTAAGGATAGCTGGTTGAATGGGAATTTTCTATTAGATACACTTAACCCTTGGCTTGCAAGCAAGGAAAATATTGAATTTTGTCACTTAATTTATTTTTTCTCAATGTTTTCTGGAGGAACTCTTTCTTGTGCCATTCTGCTCAGTCTCTTGGTTATCTGTAAAGCCTTGGTGCATGGTACAATGAATAGAGGCCTGGTGGTGCAACTGGTTAAGGACCATGCTTCTAACCCAAAGCCAGGGGTTCGAATATACCAGCTGCTCCACAGGAGAAAACACCTGGTGATCTACTCCTGTAAAGGTTACAGCCTAGGAAATTGTATGGAGTTCTACTCTGTCCTATAGGGTCGCTATGAGTCAGAATCAACTCAATGGCCCACAACAGAAACGTGGTGCAATGAGCACTCAATTTACCCTGCAAAGCTCCTACGCCAGTGCCACATACCCACTGCCGTGGAGTTGAGTCTGACTCATAGCCACCCTATGGGAGAGAGTAGAACTGCCACATACGGTTTCCAAGGAGTGGCAGGTGGATTCAAACTGCTGAGCTTTTGGTTAGCAGCTGAGCTTAACCACTGTGCTGCCAGGTCTCCCAGTGACACGTACAGATTAATTATTAACAAATGCTTAACAGTGTTGCAGAATTTGTGTTTAAGTACTAAATTATTCCTCGTTATTACTCACTTTTCTGTGCATCAAAAATATATGCCATGAGAACTATCTATGTGGGGTCAAATTGACAACAGCAACTGGGAAGTTTAGATGGAAGTTTAAGGGGCAGTGAGTTTATGTTAATGGACAGGAACAATTTGGAAAAGGAGGGTGAGAATGGTTGTACAATTAGAAGACTCTAATCAATGTGATTGAATTGTACACGTAGACACTGCTGAACTGGTGTATGTTTTGCTGTGTATATTTTCAACCGTAATAAAATATATATATACAATTGGCTCATGATGATAAGTGGTATTACAAATGAAGTGATGATATACAGAGGCACAGCCGAGTGTGCAGAGAATGAAAATCTCCCAAACCATCCTTGATTGAAAGGTTTTCAGGGAAGATGAGCAAAATGAAATGTAATTCTCTGAACCACATTTCTTTCCCATCAGAAAGAGTGAATGCTGATGTAATTGGACTCACAACTTCAAATGAGAAATTAGCAGCGTCACAAATGAAACTGTACTCAAACATCCTGTTTTCATTTATGTGACCTGAGTGATCATTAAAAATGGTGGGGGAGTCACCTGGAAAGGGGAGAGCAAAGATGAGTATTTCTCAGCAAAATATTCTCTCTGTGCTGTCACTCCATAATAGAGTCAGCATCCTAATGACACAAACGTCAAAACACGGAAGCTATGTCTCCCAACAAAAAGAGAATAGATGGTGCTTTCTAGATTTTCCTCATTGGAATTTCTGGAGCTTGTATTTAAACAGAAGGGAGTTTGGGGATTACAGTACCCTGATAACAACCTTAATTTCCCGATTCCCTTTTTATATGTAGATACAGTTTCTATTTTCTAAATGTCTGCAGGGATCTGGCTGTTTAAAAGGAAATTCTGAAGAAGAAAGTGAATTTGTATGTTAAGCGTCTCTCTATAAAATAAACATGGGGTGTGTTGTAATTATTTCTTTCATCTGTTACTAGAGAAGATTTCAAGTAAAGTAGGGGTGAGCATCTGTGCCAAGGTAAGCAAGCTGGCTTTACAAAAGGTCTGGTAACTCTGGAAGTTGTTTCCCCTATTTTTTTTTTTTTTTTTCATTTTCTAAGCCTGCTATGGAATAGATGAACTTCTCATATGGTTATGTACAGTCTAGTTTTTCCTTCATGAAACAGCAGGGTACTGACAATGCACTGTAGGCTACAAACGCTTCTCCCGCAAAAGAACAATGCATTGTGGAAGGCACCTTGGGCAGTAATTGGTACAAATGCTGCTC
Source organism: Dugong dugon (assembly GCA_030035585.1). Classification (NCBI taxonomy): domain Eukaryota; kingdom Metazoa; phylum Chordata; class Mammalia; order Sirenia; family Dugongidae; genus Dugong; species Dugong dugon. Next base: position 41,439,227 of record CM057477.1, on the reverse strand, counting down.
CCCAGTATTTGTTGAGTGACGTCCAACCTCCTGCATCTACAACAGCACTGTTCTAATTATTCAAGCTGACATTTCTCACTACAGTGTTATCTGACAGCCTCACAGACATGTTTTAAAAAATTAGTGGAAGCTAATGGTTACTCCAAGTACATAAAAGTACCTAGCACGTCAGAGGCACTTAAGAAATGTATTTCTTTTCTCTGCATCCCATTTTTTTCCTGATTCATTTCAACCAAGATAAAAATCTTCCTCTTTACAGAGTGATACAGTTTATGTAGAAGGAAAATGGTAGCGTGGAGCCAAAAAAATATAAAATATTAAAGGTAAGGTCATTGTTTTAAGGAAGATTAATTGTATGCTATAACCAGTTACCATCCTCAGCTCGAACTCATGGTGACCTCATGTGTGTAAGAGTGGTGCTGTGCTCCATGGGGTTTTAAATGGCTGATTTTTCAGAAGTTGATTGTCAGGCCTTTCTTCTCTGGGTGGATTCCAACCCCCAACGTTTTGGTTTTAGCCAAGCATGTTAACCATTTGCGCCACCCAGGGACTCTGATTACATGCTATAATCTCTATTATATTGTGGCTACTCAGCCTCTCTCCCAGTGTGAAAACAGGAAGCCCCAAATAAAGTTGTTGTCATTGTCATTGTTGTTAGCTGCTGTTGCGTCAGCTCTGACTCATGGCAACTTTGTGTAAAACAAAACTATTGTTACGCTATTTTGTTAGGTGCCTTAGAGTTAGTTCTAACTCATAGTGATCCCATGCAAAACAGAACTAAACACTGTCCTGTCCTGCACCTTCCTCATACAATCTTTGCTATGTTTGAGCCCATTGTTGCAGCCACTGTGTCAATCCATCTCATTGAGGGTCTTCTTCTTTTTCGATGACCCTCTACTTTACCAAGCATGATGTCCTTCTCCAGGGACTAGTTCCTCCTGATAACATTTCCAAAGTAAGGGAAACGAAGTCTTGCCATCCTCGCTTCTAAGCAGCATTCTGGTTGTACTTCTTCCAAGATAGATATGTTCGTTCTTTTCACAGTTCATGGTATACTCAATATTCTTTCTTAACACCATAATACAAATGCATCAATTCTAATTAAGTCTTCCTTATTCATTGTCCAGCTTTCACATGCATATGAGGTTGTTGAAAATGCTAAGGCTTGGGTCTGGCAGACCTTAGACCTGAAGGTGACATTTTTGCTTTTTTAACAATTTATAAAGCTCTTTTGCAGCGTATTTGCCCAATGCAATACATCGTTTGATTTCTTTTTTTAAATTTTTTTTCCCATACAAAAATTTATACATACATTGTTATGTGACCCTAATTGCTCTCTCCATACCTTGACAGCACACTCCTCCTTTCCACCCCTGATTCCCCATGTCCATTCAACCAGCTCCTAACCCTCTCTGCCTTCCCATCTCACCTCTGGACAGAAGCTGCCCATTTAGTCTCTTGTATCTACTTGAACTAAGAGGCACACTCCTCACGAGTATCACTTTATGTCCCACAGTCCAGTCCAATCCCTGTCTGAAGAGTTGGCTCGGAAATTGTTTTAGTTCTGGGCTGATAGTGAATCCAGGGACCATGCTTTCCAGGGTTCCTACAGTCTCAGTTAGACCATTAAGTCTGCTCTTCTCACTAGAATTTGAGTTCTGCACCCCACCTTTCTCCTGCTCCATCTGGGACTCTCTGTTGTGTTCCCTGTCAGGGCGGTCATCGGTGGTAGCCGGACACCATCTAGTTCTTTTGGTCTCAGGCTGATGAAGTCTCTGGTTTATGTGGCCCTTTCTGTCTCTTGGGCTAATACTTTCCTTGTGTCTTTGGTGTTCTTCATTCTCCTTTACTCCAGGTGGTTGAGACCAGTTGATGCATCTTAGATGGCCGCTTGCAAGCTTTTAAGACCCAAGACGCCACCCACCAAAGTAGGATGCAGAACATTTTCTTAATAAGATTTGTTATGCCAATTGACCTAGATGTCCCTTGAAAGCATGGTCCCTAGACCCCTACTCCTGCTACTCTGTCCCTCGAAGTGATTGTATTCAGGAAACTTCTTAGCTTTGGCTTAGTCCAGTTGTGCTGGCTTCCCCTGTAGTGTGTGCTGTCCTTCCCTTCGCCTAAGATGATTCTTATCCACTATCCAGCTGGTAAATAACCCTCACCCTCCCTCCCCACCCTCGTAACCATCAAAGAATGTTTTCTTCTGTTTAAACCTTTTCTTGAATTCTTATAATAGTGTTCTTATACAATATTTGTCCTTCTGTGACTGACTAAATTCACTCAGAATAATGACCTCCATATCATTTGATTTCTTGACTCATGCTTCCATGGGCATTGATTGTGGATCCAAGTAAAAGAAATCCTTGACAACTTGAATATTTTCTCCATTTATCATGATGCTGCTTATTGGTCCAGTTGTTAGGATTTTTGTTTTCTTTATGTTTCAAGGTATAATTCACATCGAAGGCTGTAGTCTTTGATCTTCAATGTTTCAAGTTTTCTGCAATTTCCGCAAGCAAGGCTGTGTCATCTGCATATTGCAAGTTGTTAATGAATCCGCCCCCTCTCCTGATGCCCCATTCTTCTTCATATAGTCCAGCTTCTGGGATTATTTGCTCAGCATATTTTGAATAAGTATGGTGAAAGGGTACTACCCTGACAACACACATTTCCTGAATTTAAACCATGCAGTATCCCCTTGTTCTGTCAAACGACTGCCTCTTGGTCTGTGTACAGGTTCCCCAGGAGCCCAGCTAAGTGTTCTGGAATTCCCATTCCTTGCAATGTTATCCATAATGTATTATGATACACACAGTCGAATGCCTTCGCGTAGTCAATAAAACACAGGTAAACATCTTTCTGGTATTCTCTGCTTTCATCTAAGATCCATCTGACATCAGCAATGATATCCCTGGTTCCCAGTCCTCATCTGAAACGGCTTGAACTTCTAGTAGTTCCTGTCGATGTACTGCTGCAACCATTTTTGAATTATCTTCAGCCAAATTTTACTTGTGTGTGGTATGAGTCAGAATTGACCCAATGACGAGGAGGTTTTGGCACTATTAATAATATTGTTCAATAATTTCTGCATTCTTTTGGATCACCTTTCATTGAAATGGGCACAAATACGGCCAGGTAGCTGTCTTCCAACTTTCTTGGCACAGACAAGTGACTGCTTCCAGAGTTGCATCTGTTTGTTGAAACATTTCAACTGGTATTCTGTCAATTCCTGGAGCCTTGTTTTTCACCAGTGCCTTTAGTGCAGTTTGGACTTTTTCCTTCAGTACCCTGGGTTCTTGACCATATGCTACCTCCTGAAATGGCTGAACATTCACCAATTATTTTTGGTATGGTGACTCTGTGTATTCCTTCCATCTTCTTTGATGTTTCTTGCACCATTCAATTTTTTACCCAGAACTATACTAGAACTGTACAGTAGAACTATACAAGACTTATAATTATTGAGAAAAACATGTTAAAACTAGAATGTGTATGCACACATACACATACATATAAACACATTACAGGCAGTAGTTCTTACAAAGCCCCATCGATAAACAATAGTCATCGATATGTGATCTGTGAGCATATATTTATTTTTAAAATTTCTACCTACAAATGTTAACATTGAAGCATATGCCACAATAGTGAGTCAGGGACCTGGTAGGATTTGTTTACCCCTGCCTCTCTAGTGCCTACTGCCCCTGTAACAGGGCATATGCTCATAAAAGACTTTCCGAATGAATGAATGAATAATCCACTATTTCTTTTAACAACAAGGTTAGTCATCGCAATATATATTTTTATATCATGTATATATATATTTAAGCTTGTTTCAAAATCTTGTTTGCAAATATTCTAGAATACAGACTTATCATTGCAAGAAATATGACACAAATTATATCTAACTACATCTATGTCTCCTTCCTTCCCTTTCTGCCTGCCCTTTGCTCATCGCTCTTCTACCCTGTACCGTCTAGTAATGGTGGATGGTATTGCCACTTAGTCTTTGTGGCTTCTCAATTTCCACTTTGACTCCTGTCTCTAACATACACCGTGTGTAGCATATGTTTCACAGTGCATTCTTTACAGTAATTTTAACCTAGTATATCTAGTATATCTAGTATATCAATTTTTTCCTTGGGTTCAAAATTCTACCAGGTGAGCTTACATTAAATAGAGGAAAACGGAAATGAATCATAGAAGATCAAGAAAAACACCCTCCATTTCCTACAGAGACACTGTAAAGCATAATAGTCATCTTTGCTTCACCTTTGCCCTTTGCTTTCAACTGGACTACAGTAGTTCTGCAGTTGAGCAGACCAACTGATTTCTGGGATATGTGACAACCAGGATGCCTCACACTGGGCAGCTCGATTTGGCCACAGCATAATATCATTAAATACTCTCTGAATAGGCAGAGCCAATACGTTAGAAGGTGGTGTTGGCTAGTCCTGCCTATCAAGTATCAGGAGCTGTTGCAACCTGGAAATGACAGAATTATATATTTTTGTTAATATCCCCAACTGCCAGCCCGTATGTTATGACACCATCTCATTACTGAGATGGGCATTTATTTAGCCCCTAGTATATGCCAGGAGGAGCCCTGGTGGTGCAGTGTTTAAGTGCTCACCTGCTAACAAAAGGTTGGTGGTTGGAACCCACCAGCACTCTGCAGGAGAAAGATCTTCATAAAGATTTGCAGCCTTGGAAACCTCATGGGTCCATTCTACTATGTCCTACGAGTGCACTATAGTCAGAATTGACTCCATGGCAGTGGGTTTAGTTTGGTTTTGGTAATATGCCAGGAGGTCTGGGCTGCTAACCAAAAGGTTGGTAGTTTGAACCCACCAACTGCTCCCAGGGAAAAAAGATGTAGCAGTCTGCTTGCATAAAGATTACAGCCTTGGAAACCCTCTGAGGCAGTTCTACTCTGTCCTGTAGGGTCATTACGAGTCAGAATCGATGCAAAGGTATATTTTTGTTTTTGTTTTTTAATATACCAGGCTCTATGCTGGGACACTCATGTGTGTGGGCACACACACATATCACTGCACAACAATCTTACAAGATAAGAACTACTTCTGGCACTTTATCCATAAAATTGGTGTTCAGAAACATTAATTCCTACGCTCAAAGCAGCCTTGCTATTGATTGGAGAAATTGCTGTTCAAACCTAGGCCCACTGCCCAGACTCACTGCATTGCCTCCTACAACATTTTAACCTAAATACTGGGTAGGAAAGAGTAGTTTCTGGGTTGTTGTGAATGTTCACTGACATATCAAGGGCACCAGGTTGCACCAACACAGGGAACTTGGGCTCTTTCACTTGGAGTGGCTGCTAAGTACCATTATCTCTCACCTGACATATTTGAGTGGTAAATTCCCACAGGTCTCAGCTCATAGGTTGTGCATGTTCTGAGCACACAGTGTAATCTTACAACAGTATCCTCTCTATCTCATGGATCAGGGACTCGTGGATTTGCTGATATATAATATAGAGGGACTCCAAAACTCCCTCACACTTAGATCAGCGTCTTAAAGCCCAACTCTGAATACAACCTATACTTCCTTGCTCAACAGCATGTCACTGACTGTCAACATTCTGATTATTTCAGAGCTCCTTGCAAGGTTAAAAATTATATGACAATTTAGAATTCAAATGGAATTAAAGATCCTCTATTACAGTCTTTAACAATCAATCAATCAATTGATTACTGTTGGCTATCCAGCTCTGTCTTAAGACTTCCAGTGATAGTAAGCTTGCGCCCCTCATGCAGCTTCTTGTATATCAGAATATTAAAAATTATTAGAACATTAACAACAACAATTAAAAAAAACTTGTCATTGTCAAGCCAATTCTGACTCACTGGTATACTTACTAGAATATTATACAAATGAATAAAATCAGCTTAAATCTGCCTCTACTTCCCCAGTCCCTGCCAAATATTGAATTGGTTCTTTGGAGACAGATACATTCATCATGCTCCTTTTTAAAGATGCATCAAATACCATATATATTTCAAAACTATCTCTCAGACAAAAGGAGTCACAGATTGTTAGGCCTCTTAAAGATTCCCTCATGTCATGGGCACTATTTGGGAACATGAATCACATCCTGTTTTGAATGCTTATAGTGGTCAACCAATAGAATAGTTTTTTTTTTTTTAAAAAAGGCAAAGTAATTAAGCAAAATTTAATCATGAGTCCGGAGGGGTCACCAAAGATTTGCAAGTGTTCCATAACTTGTAATGAAGCATTTTAAAGATAACTTGAAGAACTGCAATCACTTAAAACCTGCAATGAAAAAAAATGTGTTTGCTGAGGCATGGAGGAATTCTATATCTGAGGGATGAATGAAAAAATGAATTGTTCTCTTGTTATGCAAGTGCAAGAACATGAGGGCTAGGAGTTGTTTCTTTTACTCACTGAGTCGTCTGCATTACTACAGCAGTCAGTGCCTGACATATAGGTGACACTCAGAATGCATGTATTTATCAAGTGAATGACTAAACATAGGGTTAATTGTGACTTGGAATAAAAATTTCCGGTGACAGCATCAACTTCAGAAAGTGCTGTCTCTGACATATCTCTGTAATGAAGACGACATGTTAGATGTCACCCAAGGTGACACGGGTGATGACTGAGGCACTGATGATGAGGAGGCTTGAATTAAGTTTAAATAAAACTTTGACGTAATGTGATAGTGAAACAGCAATAGCTATAATTTAAATATTACAAGTAGAAATTGGATTAGTTCTTATATCCCTAAATCTGTATATATCTAGATGGGCCATTGTTTCCTTAGGAAACTGGGGATTACTTTTTACTGGGAGTGGCATTGTATTCCTACTTATGAGAAATTTAAAGCTTTGCCTTCAAGTTGGTGACTCTTCAGACTGAATTTTCTAGTTTCCACAAGGGATACTCATGAGCCGTAATTCTGATTTACCTTAACATATACTGTTGAATATGTGGCACCCAGAATATAATGTAACAACTGTGTGCTTCCTAGGTAGATACAGAACAGAGTGAGGTTTTTATCTCCTTTATTTTGTAAATGGCTTTCTTAGTAGCTTAAAATCGCATTCACACTTGGCTGTCACATCACACTATTGACTAATATTGTAACTTCCCACAACTAAAACCCTGACATCTTTCTGACATGTGCTGGTAAACCTTGTAATCCTCTGACCACACCTGTGCAGGTAGCTGCAATGAACTCTATTTTCACCCTTGCTTTTGTCCAGCTTACAAAATAGTGCATATCTCAGTTTCACAAAATCCGCAAATATGATGCTTATTTGTAATCTATGACTCGACTGAAGCTTTTGACACACACAGCAAATAAAGGTGCTTTGGTGGGGTTTTATGAAGTCAAAACCAGAGCTTCTCCTAAAGGACGTTAAATACTGCAGAAAAGTAAAATGCAAAGAAATTCACAGGTACAATGTGAGAGGTCTATCATTAAACACTTTTGATTATGGATTAAAATGATAAGGAGTTATAAGGACAAGCTAATGGAAGCATTTGGTATACATCATCTAACTGGAGAACATGACTCTAAAACAAGGAGCAATATGCTTGATGTTTAGAAGAGGAAGAATTATACGTGAAGTTGTGTCCAAGATTAAAAGACTTTCCCCGTTTGAAGTCAGAAGAAATGAAATCAATAAAAGCACTAAAATTGAAAATGACAGAGAGGGATAGTAGAGCTGAAAGAGTACAAAGGGACAAAGTGAAAATTAATGATGAAAAGACAAATCCTGGAGGCTGAGTAGTAGATTGGAAGTGTTTAAAACCAAACCAAGCCTATCGCCATCGAGTTGATTCCGACTCACGGCTACCCTTACAGGACAGAGTAGGACTATTCCATAGAGTTTCCAAGGAGTGGCTGGTGAACTGGAACTGAAGAACTTTTGGTTTGCAGCCAAGCACTTAACCACTGACCCACCAAAAATATGCGGTGGACTGGATGAAAAACAGACTTTTATGACTAATTTCACAGATTGCAAATAATAAGAGCAAAAGAAATAAGGATTACTACTGATGACAAACTATAGTCAGAAGCAGCAGTGATACAGGGCAAGGGTTAACTGCTCATTTTTTTCTGGCGTGCCTTAAATTGTATGGGAATAAAGAAACAGAGTGGAGAAAGATGAGGAGTCATTAACATGAACTTATATTCGTTCTACCGCAGTAAATAGCAGTGAATATTTAAGAACCCATATTAACACTTTTCTTCTTCTTATATATGACACCATTACAGAAAATAACAACAACAACTTTCCATTCATTTTTTTTTTTTCTTAAGAGTACAACTAGGACATGCTATTCATTGATGTATTTTTATTTTATTTTTCAAGTCTTCTTTCTTTCATTTTTTATTTCATGAAACAAGTCAGAACTTCTGAGAGCATTTCTATATTAGGCACAGAGCTTTGCTGCTGTTTTTAAGCTAAGTTAAACATAAATAGGCACTTTCCCCATTTCCATTGAAGTGTCACTCAGCAGAATACCCACGCTAGCGAGGAGGTGGTTCTTTCTGCAGCGATTTGTCATGCTGTGTTTTATACTTAGACATTTTTCTCAGAAATGAAACTCTTTACATTTCCCATCTTATGTGTCTGGCTATGGCTTTTCTCTGAAAACTTGCTGCTGTGTTTATCCTGAGCTCAATCTTGATCTTTTCTTCCATATATTCGTGCATGAGTTTTACCTGATCATGTAACAAAGTGTTCCAATTTGGGCAAGTTAATGCATCATTTAGTTCAAGATTGTATGTATAGTTACTATTTTAAATAAAATATTTGCATTCCTTAGTATTGAGTCCCTTGGTGGCACGAACAGTTAATATATTCCTCAGCTAACCAAAAGGTTGGAGGTTCGAGTTCACCCAGAGGTGCTTCAGAAGAAAGGCCTGGAGTTTTACTTCCAAAAAATCAGCCATTGAAAACTCTATGGAGCATACTTCTATTCTGACACACATCATGGTATCAAATCAACAACAGCAACTCAAAAGTTAGATAAGAAACTTAAGGGGCAGTAAATTTATGTGAATGGTGGAGGAATAATTGACAAAAAGAGGGTGAGAATAGTTGCACAATTTGAAGAATGTAATGAATGTCACTGAATTGTACACATAAAAATTGTTGAATTGCTGTATGTTTTGCTATGTATATTTCCATCAACAAAAAAATGTTTTTTAAATTATTTTAAAAATAAATAAATTTAAAAAAATAAGAAAAATCTATGGATCACAGTTCTACTCTGACCCACATGAGTTTGCCATGAGTTGGAGTTGACTCAATGACAACTGGTTGGTAATTCCTTAGTATACAAACTTTCCAGGAATTATTTAAATGATATTTTTAAAGGGCATGAAAAAAAAACATGTATTCAAACAGTATTCTTCACATAACATGGGGCATCCATAGGAGGAGGCACTTAGAGTCTCCAAAAACCAAAAACCAACATCCTGTATCACTTGTAAAGGTGTTTGACAATTGAGGGCTTTCTCTCCATAAGAAAGGCATTCTTAAGATACTCAATCAACTGTTAACTGTCCAAAATAAAAATGTTAATCATGAAATTACTTAAGTAAGAATAGATATTATTTTGACCTAATAACTAAAAGTAACAAGCTAGGTTACTTCTTTATATAAGTCACTGACTCAATCAATGAAATAGAAATCATCAGAGTTTCTGAAAAGCTTAAGAGACTCTATGTCAAAAGTTTTGCATGATTTCTTAACCTGTTTAACTTGCTGAATTTCTTTATATCATTTCCTTAGTGACTCAATACTCTGAAATAGCATCTAACATACCAGAATACTTATTAGGGACAGATTTTGACAACAGGAAGAATAAAGCACAAAGTCGAAGAGAATTATTTGAAAGCTTTGTTTGTGAATTGACTTACAGCCAATAAAGATCAGTCTTTACATTTTTGAAACTGAACTGAAATCAGAACACCTCTGCTGACCTCATGTTCAGTTGAAAAAGAATATTTAATTTGAAACAGAGCTTTTGGTCAGCAGCTAAAATTAAGTGTCAGTGTTCTATAAACATCTTACGGAAGCAATTTAAAAGAAAATAATTATAAAAGAATGGTTTCGTCTTTGAAAAGTGACATGTAATTAAATATTTCTAAACAACACCGTATCATTGGACCGCATATAAATCAGAGAGCTTTGTTAACTACCATCAAAGTTATACATCTGGAACTATTTTATGTACTTTCCTTCCTCCAGTAATTTTGAAAATCCCATAAAGAATTTATGGTAGGATTTCAATCACTTCAAAGAATTTCAAAGGGCCACAGTGGATTCATGGAAGGAGTTGGTCTCCTGTTAATTAAACTCTGCCCAAGAAATAATGAAGGTAACTCTCACAGTATTATTTACTTCTTTGGATTTTTACATGAAGTAGCAGTTAAGATTATAAAGGATATTTCTTAGAAGCTATAATATTTTAGTCATTGATGTTGTTATGATAAACAGAATTTATAATTGGGTAGTTAAGAAAATAGTAAATAGCAGCATTACTTACAGTTTTAATGCACCATATAGAATGAACAAAATACTTTTCAAATAGAAATGGGATCACTAAAGCAATTATTAATTGTAATATTTAATTAACTTATAAAATTCTAAAAAGAAAAATGAAAAATTTTCAAATAATCCAAATCATATGTAATTAACCCCAGCTAGCTTAGTTTCTATGGAAGGTTAAACTGCATATATTATCAATTGCATAAGCAATCAAAGGATTATACAATTTATTTTTTGGTCATCTCTTAAAAAAAAAAAAGCAGCTCCTAGAGAAAATCCACTTACATAGATAGATTTGATAATGTATATGCATACATATAAAATGTATATATTATATGTATATACATTAGACATATACATATTGTAGTATGTTGTTACATATAGTGTATGTTGTCGTTAGCTGCTGTTGAATCAGCCCGACTCATGGAGACCTCATGCAAAACAGAACGAAATGCTTCCCGGCCCGTGTCATCTCCATGAGCAATTGTGAATTAGACCATTGTGATCTATAGGGTTTTCACTGGCTGATTTTCAGAAGTAAATAGTTCAGCCTTTCTTCCTGGTTCTTCTTAGCCTGGAAACTGCTGAAATCTATTTAGTATCATAGCAACATTCCAGCCTCCACTGACCTACAGGTGGTGGCTGTGCATGAAGTACATTGGCTGGGAATCAAACCCAGGTCTCTAGCGTGGAGGCAAGAATTCTACCACTGATCTACCACTGCCCTCATATAGTGTGTGTGTTTGTGTGTGTGTGTGTCTGTCCCTGGGTGACACACACGGTTATGGGCCTGACTTAAGCTTTTAAAGGTTGGTGGTTCAAACCTACTCAGAGATGCCTCAGAGGAAAGGCCTGGAGATTTCCTTCTGAAAGTCACAGCTTTGAAAACCCTATGGCACACATCTCTACTTGGCAACACATTGGGTAACTATGAGCTGGAATTGAGTCGATGGCAACTATTTTACATACATCACATAAATATACATTATACATATACATATATATATATACATATATGTATATATATGTATATGGAGCCTTGGTGGTGCAGTGGTTAAGAGCTTGGCTGCGAACCAGAAGGTCAGAGTTTGAATCCACCAGCCACTCCTTGGAAACCCTATGGGACAATTCTACTCTGTCCCATAGGGTTGCTGGGAGTTGGAATCAACTCAACAGCAATGGGTTTGTTTTATATACATATATATATACACATACATATTTTCACACATGTATATGTATTTTATTTATTATTACTTCAATGGAAGGGCATTGACATTAACGTGACTGTAGTGCAAAAGATTTACCCTTTCAGTATTAAATTTTTATTTGTTTTTAATTTTTTGATACTATGTGTTGTCACTAATTACAGCATGCTGATTCAAAGATCAATTCAGAATTTTTTATATGAACTGTGGATTTTGAGATATATGGTCTGGTAATACAAGCCACCCGTAAGGCTAGTGGCGCTGTGGCCCCACTGATCTGTGGTATGACGATATACCAGTAAGAATAAAATAGTTTATTGCAAGTGCCTTTCCATTAGGCTACATGGAGAACCTCTAGTTTTCCAAATATGACACAGAAAAGAACAAAACGAACTAACCAGGGCTCCCTAACTATCACATAAAAAAAAAAAAAACAAATTTGTTGCTGTCAAGTCAATTCCAATTCTTAGAGACCCTATAGGATAGAGCAGAAAACTATCACATAGGAAAGCCATAATCATGCTTGCAAGCCTTATCTCACAGAAATAAAAGAAAAAAAGACAAAAGTTTACAAAACTAACACATCCAGAAAGTATCACCTGATAGAATGCTCAACCTGCCCAACAATGAGGTTCCAACTCTGGTCTGCTGAGTTTCACACATTTCAAAAGGGACCCATCTTGATGCTAAATGCATTATAACCAAAATAACATAAAACAACCTATGAGGTCCAGAAGCATAAAAGTGGCTGGTATACAGTTACACCAATAGTAATGAAAGGGTTTTCAAGAACATAAAATTTAAAATAGAACAAAAAAGAAACACTATAATACATTAAAAGCATGTGTTCAGAGGTACCATTGAAGTATAATTTTAAAGGGGCTTTATAAATACAAGCAGAAAGCTTAGTGTTTATTTATGTAACATGGACATGATATTCCTGAAATAAGGACCACTAGACTGTAAACATAATGGACGCAAGACAATTTACTTTTGGGTTAACATTATGTTCCCAATACCAGGCACATTGCCTAGTGCTAAATAAACTGTTGTTGTAGGAACTGAACAAATAAAAGGAATTCTTATGTAGGTTCTCAAAGAGAGTAATGGGAGTCTATATACTTTTTCAAAATTTAAGAATTATGAAAAGTAAATTAATTTAATGTAATTTAAACTTTTAGCCGAAGTAAGGCTTCACAGCCTAAAACATCAAGATTTTTGTATGATAGAATTGGATTGAGAAAAGTGACATTAGATTTTTATGTTGATCTAAAAGTATGATTAGAAATTGTAGATACCTTTTATTAATAAAAAGACAAAGTAATTAATTAATAATGCACTAGAAAAAAATGGTTCCCTTGGCAAAAGGGCTAATAAAAACATTTTTGATGAATAAAGTTTGGTGATGGGCTGACTTAGAGTTTTAATATTCTAAATGAAGACATGTATTACTCCTGTAGATCCACATTGAAAGCAGACAGGGATCATAAATAGTTGTCTTCAGGTATTTGAGAAAAGCTATAAACCAGATATGATTCAGAACAGTTTCTCAAGTAATACAGTTACCACCAAAGAAAATACTGACTGATTATAAGTAGATATCTTCTTTTATGCATAATTCACTGCAAAATTATAGGAAAAGGCAATGTGACAAGTCAAACAGTGGTTTACCATGCTATAAGGAGACTCAATTTCCAAAATAATAAAATGCAGTATAAATTCCAAATGACACCTTGACTTTTAAGTACAATATTTTATTTCGAACATTTTGTATTTGCTGTTTAATTTAATTCCATTTTATAACTGAATATTCAGTCAATAGGTTGAATCCATTGAGAAGTCATGTGAGGTTAAAAATTCACTATCTAGATACTTTAAATTATTCTCAGAGTAAGTATACCAAATTGATAGAAAATTTGCTTTTTATGACTGGTATCAGCACTTTTAAAAAAAAATTATCCCTCCTCTTTTTTTAAAAAAATGCAGAGATGATATGATAACATATGATGATATGATTACAAACACTTGTTGGGCAAATGTGACAAAAATTGAGGTAGCATCTCCTTGTGAAAACTCCGAACGGTCATTACTCTTCTCATGCCCATTTTAGGGGTCAATACAATTTAATGAGTCAATATATAATAGCGGTACAGACGGATTCATTCAATCTAATGGCAGAGGATATTGTATGTTCCTGAACTTGTGCACAGTAACCATTTTGAATAAAGTAACAGGCTTTTGTAAAACAAGGTTAGGGGGAGTTTGTGTTCATGCTGGGTATTAAATAACACATTAGAAGTGTAATGATATAGATATTAAGATTATAGATAATATAGATAGTTCTAGACTTAATAATGAAGCAATAATAGATTCTCTCTCCAATTGATAATTCATTAGTATTACAACTGCCTGAAATGAACAAATAGTACAAAGTCAGCTGTTGCTTAGATTCAGAAAACCAGTGGTAACATGGATTTCTTTATTAATAATAGACTAAGCATTTATAGGGTCGCTATGAGTTGGAACCTACTTGATGGCACTTGACAACAACAACAACAACAAAGCATTAAACAGTGACGGAACAAAAACTCATTCCTATGACTTTCTGCAGAGATGGGAGAAAAAAGATGCTATCTTTCTTTCATTTAAAGATTAAGCTCAAATGGAGTACTTCTATCTATGGTTAGGTATTGTTTCCTTTGAGACAAGACGAGGCATATCAGGACAAAGATAAAAAGAATACAGTGGTATTAATAGACATCACGCAAATACGAGAAATGAATTGTGATGATCACATCTTAGCAATGAGAACCAGATAAATATCATACCCTGACCAGGAGCTTGTGCAGTTCTTGTCTTTGACAAAAAAAAAAAAAAAAAAAAACCAAACCCGTTGCCAATCAGTTGATTTTGATTCATAGCGACCCTACAGGGCAGAGAAGAACTGCCCCCGTATAGGGTTTCCAAGGAGCGCCTGGCGGATTCAAACTGCTAACCTTAGCAGTTGTAGCTCTTAACCACTACACCACCAGGGTTTCCCTTTGACCTACAGTCATTGTTAAATTCTCTATTTCAACTCTGACTTACAATGATTGCCGTAAGTCCAGGAGAACATACTGTATGTGTTTTATGGATCACTCTATTGTAATGGGATGCTTTCTCCGGGAAGGTATGAAAAAGTTCTCTAGGATCCTAACAGACCTCTCATTAAGCTTTTTTTTTTTTTTTTTTCTTTTAATCTTCTGAGTCCTTTCTTGGCAAAATTTGTATCCAGTTGCAAAATGCTAGACAAGATGTCATTCCCAATATATCCTCTCAATTATCTGCAACAAGTATATACACATTAATGCTCATTTAAAGTGAAAGTTCATGCTCCAGATTTTAATTAATGTTGTAATTTTTTTTTGAGTGTGCAGTACTACAGGTTTCTCATTTCTGGCCCTAGGTTTGTAGTTCTGCCAAGATGATTTGCTATACCACAATCTTGCAAAGTGATTGGACAGTTTACTATACAAATGAGGTGTCGACTGAGGGGGTTGGTCTTGGTCGGAGGAGTAGGCTTATAAAGGGGCTAATCCCACAGGGGTTGAGCTGAGACCTCACAACCATCAAGAAGAACGTGGAGCAGAGCATATCTTTTGGACTTGAGGTCCTTGTGCTGAGAATCTCCTAGATCCAGGAGACAGAGAAAGCTGTAACACTGGAGATTGCATGAGACAGCACAAAACAGCACACTACCAGTGGCAAGAACCAAGAGACTGGCGTGAGATACCTGTGGTGGACTTCCCAGCCCACGAAGCAAGAGTGTCTTCAAGCAGGAGTAGGGTACCTTCAGGCACTTGTCCTTGGAGCTGAAGAGCTACAACACTTGCCCAAGCAGTATAGAGGCTAGAGAGAGCAGGGCTTGGTGGCAGAAACCCGAGTGGGGCTGGCCAGAGGGCTTAGCTGAGAGAAGGGCCTAGAGAAGTGTAGCCTGCCTGTGGGCATGGCCGAGAAGGAGCTGAAAGCTGTCTTGGTTGGAAGATGTCCTGACTGACAAACTGTATCCTGTATCCTGTTACTTCCAAGTTGATCCTAATCCTGAATTGTAGCCTGTTAAATCCCTAATAAACCATATAATCATGAGTATGGTCTGTGAGCTCTGTGTGGCCACTACAACGTATTATAGAACCCAGTAGAGAAGTAGAAGGTGCAGTAGGGAGGACAGCTGGTGTCAGAATTGGTAAAAGTGTTGGAGAGTGGAGGTATGTATGACCTCCACCTCATAGGAACCAGCTTGGGGTTGGTCTTGATTTCCTCCCTCCCCCTGAACCTCGATGACTTCTGACGTGACAACATTCCAGCCTGAAAGATGTGGAACACATGCAGAATCACGGGCATTACAGAATGATTCACCTTGTATCTACCTAACAATCATAACTAAAAACTTTTAATTATTATTATTATTTACTAGAGATAATGCATTACATAATTAGAACGAGCAAGTAGGTTTCTGCACTTTTTGGGAAAAAAATCAAATGTTTCTTTTTAGAAACAAACAAAAAGTCAGGCCTTTAAAATCTTTGGGACATTGTAAACTGTCCTTACTTTCAGAAGGGAAAGGATAACCACGATAAACTAAAGTCTTTATCATAGTATTATGTGCATAAGATCAAATACTCCAGCTTACACGATATTGGCCATTCTTAATGCTAAATTCCACTTTAATGCTAAAACTGAACTGAAAACTGCTGTCATGTAAAACCTTCCATCACCATCCCAACCAGTTTAGCCCCTTACTGAACTATTACAGGAGCTTATTCTCTTAAAGACCATATTCAAGATAATCTCATGATTTCAAAAAATATAATGACCATCTCAACATCTGTTCCCCTCATCTTCCCTCATACATTTATCTTTCCCCAGGCTTTCCTCTTGATTTATCCAATTTTCATCTTTCCCTACTAGCATTTCTGTGCTACTTTTCACACCAATCCATATGCTTAGGAAGTCTTCCAGATTACATTCTTCAAGTTACTGCAGCCTCCTACGTACACCACCAAAAAACAACCTGCTCAGTCAAACATTCCAACCGTGACCTTTTACAGATCTTTATTTCTTCTAAGTATATTAAATTGTTATATTTCTTTTTCTCCCTCAGGTATATCGCATCTTAACTCAGAAATTTATTATTAATTGATTTGTAGAAGGTTTCATAATTTATTTATTGCATTTCTTATCAATGAATGATTATTTTTAATCACAGCAATCCATTATGCCCCAATAACAAATAGTGAATGTGATAATACTATTAGCATATTAATAAAATATGCTCTATTTTTAATATCATCTATAGCTCTTGCATTAAAATGAAGATAAAATATGTGAAAATAGATGAAGAATTCTTATCTAAAACATATTTTATATATACTTCTTCTAAGCATACAAATCAATATCAAATTACAAATTAAGAAGGAGAGGCAAGAAAATTCAAGGTTAAAGAGTACTTTACATTTTTAAGAATTGAATTCAGGTCATCTGTATCTTTTTAAAAGTATTCTCATTACTAAGTTATGCCATGAAAAAGGAAATAGATGAATTGTATGCCATATTTTAAAAATATTTATTATATACTGACATGGTACTTCTTATTTCTTGACATGGTAGATTAGGGCATTAAGCAAGAGAAGACCTGGTCCTTCTCTCACTGCAACTCCATACACACCAACTCTTGGGCAAGTCCTTTACATTTCAAAGCTCTGGTTTTCACATTTAGAAAACAGGGATAGTAATTAATGACTGCCCCGAATACCCAACTCATTGTTTAAATTGTTTTCAGTATCAAATGAAAGAACATGAAACTTTTTTTTTAATAAAAAAAAATAGAAGTGATCTGAATAAGAAATAAAAGATGCAGGAGAAAGTCTAGGTAATAAAAACAATTTCAAACATTAAAACAGCTAAATAAAAGTGAATATATCCATCTTTCAGTATGCTACTCTTTTTGGTGACTACATTGATATATACTCCGTGGCTCCTGTCAATGGTTAGGATTCTCTTAGGTAAAATAGATTCATTCAATAGGAAATAGTAAGCTATCTTTCCCGGAAGGAATACAGGTGAGGATGAAAGTGGTTTCATCCTAAAACAGTAGAGGGATTCAAATGTCTCTTAAATTCATTTTGGCTCTAAACTTCTGTAGCTTTAATTTCTTTTTTCAGCTGCTTTCATAGTGAGACAAAAACCATTCACAATAATTTCAGCACTTGATGTCTTTTGCAGCAGGGAGGTGAGGGCATAGCAGTGTTCATACGTGTAGTGGTGCATGTGATAGAATACTGTATTCAGAAACAAACTACATAGCTAAGAGATGAGAGAATGACAAACAGTGTGAAGAAGAGGAGAAGAAAATTGCAAGTCTTCTTTACATAGTTATTAGTAAGGTAGCGTCATGAAACTCGAGCAAACAAAATATAAAGGCAAACAGCAAAATGGATAAAGTAAAAGTGGCCTATGGTCGGGCCTCCAAATATATGAATAAATAAACAAATAAAATGCAAACTTTAATGCCTAACTTAGAGGCCAATATGGAAGAAGTAGTATACTCAGATAGTTCCTGTGCTGAGATTTAAAAAGTGAGTTTAAAGACTCAAATATACTGTACTTCGTCAAAGATTAGACAGATTCCAATTTATATTAAAGGAAAAAAAAAATCTCCTGAAATAATAGCATATATTTAAATACTCAGTAGTTAAGTGTTTAGCTGCTAACCAAAAGGTCAACAGTTCGAATCCACCAGCTGCTCCTTGGAAACGCTATGGGGCAGCTCTACTCTGTCCTATAGGATCGCTCTGAGCCGGAATCTATTCGATGGCAACCAGTTCGGTTTTTTGGTTTAATGCTAAAGAAAATAAATAACTCATCTAGTCCTATACATGTATGTTTATTAATAGGTAAAATTGTTTGTAGTGATATCAAATTAATCTAGTGCTTTAAAACTGCACTGTCCAATGTGTCACTAGATCCACGTGGCAATTTAATCTTAAATTAATAAAAACTAAGTAAAATTAAAAATTTAATTCCTCAGTCACACTAGCCACATTTAAAGTGCCCAAGAGCTACACGTGGATATTGTATTGGTCAGCATAGATATAGATCATTTCCATCTCTGGAGAAAGTTTTCTTGAACCATGTTGCTTTAATACATTTTCCCCAAATTTTGACTCACATTTACATATTTCATAAGTAACCAGCTTTCTAAAATCATTTAAGTAATCTCAATTTATAAATATAATAGTACTTAAATTCAATGTAAATACAAATAACACAAATACAAACAAAATGTAAAGTTTTTCACAATAAATGCTATATTAATTTAAGATTTTAAATCAAATATTTTGACATTGATGATTTTATTTTTTACTGTGAAATCTTATTACATAATTTCACATTTGCAGGATAATCAGAGATCTTGGAGAGTATTGGTTGTTCCTTCATTGAATCCTAGCAATTGAGCCATTTATAAGCCTGTTGACTAGTAATTTACTAGTAACTAGTAAATGATTCTGAGGAGACCTGCTGGGGTAGTGGTTAAGAGTTTGGCTGCTAACCACAAAGGTCAGCAGTTTGAATCCACCAGCTGCTCCTTGGAAACCCTATGAGGCATTTCTACTCTGTCTTATAGGGTCGCTATGAGTCAGAATCCACTTGATGGCAACCAGTTTTTGGAGTAAATGATTCTAACTCAGGTATCTAGCATGTTCTCAGTGTATGTTTTTGGAACGAGGGAACTTCTCATCCAGTTCTAGTGGAAGATCATTCAGCATCTGCTTCAACACTTGCATTGGCAAGGGATTTACTACCTGGTAAGGGAAAGCATTCCATTTTTAACAGTTCAGTTAGAAAGAAGTTTCTTCATTAGAAATAAATCCAAATTTACCTGCTCATACAACTTCTATGAATCTTACCTATTATCAGATGAAGCTTTAGAGAAATTTATTTATTTTTCCATGTAAAAACTTTTGAAATATTTGCAGGTGACTATAATGCTTAACTTACCAACTGTTGTCATAAGGTGTCATTTCCAGACACTTTTTGTCCACTTTTAATTTTCCAATATCTCTCAAAATGCTATGTCCAAGGTATTATATTTCCTAGCTGTTCTGGTCACATAGAGAATTATGGGAAATTATCTCCATGGCTTTGTACAGTATACTTCTATTAATGATGCCCAAGATTCCATTAGCTTTTCTTGGCATTCTCTTCACACGATGACTCATAGTCCACTTACAATCATCTAAGAGTTCCTAAGTCTTTAAGATGAGAGGTTGTCAAATCATGACTCTTTTGTCCTTGGTTCTTTCAATCGGTTTGTTGTATGTGACTGAAGGACTTTATTTCATGCTGTTTGCTTGGGCATATTGTATCCATCAGTCAAGATTTTCTAATTCTGGTTCTATCAATTATCTAATATATTAGCTAGCAATATAACTTTGTGTTGTGTGCAATATGATAAGCATAACTTTTACGTCTACATCAAAATAATTAATGAAAATAGTCCAGGGGCAAATGCCCTTATTACAACACTAAAAATCTCTTTCTAAAATAATATCCACATATTATCTTTTTAAGGAGACCTAGTGGCACATTGGTTAAAGTGCTTTGCTGCTAACCAAAAGGTCAGCGGTTCACACCCACCAGCCATTCTTCGGGAGAAAAATGTGGCAATCTGCTTCCATAAAGATTACAGACTTAGAAACTCTATGAGGGCAGATCACTCTGTTCTATAGGGTCACTCTGAGTTGGAATTGACCGGACAGCAGTGCGTTTTTTGGTTATTACTTTTTTTTAGAACTACTTACATGTTTTAGGAGCTCTGGTAGCACAGTGGGTAGGAACTTGGCTAACCTTTAGGTTAGCAGTTCAAATCCATCAGCTGCTCCTTGGAAACCCTATGGGGTAGTTTTACTCTGTCCTATAAGGTCTCTATGAGTTGGAATTGACTCGGCGGCAATGACTTTGGTTTGATTTTATTATGTTTTAGGAACCTTGTCTATATGATACTTAATTCTTATAACAACCCTTTAAAATACTGACCTTCCATGTTGTAGAAGAAGAAACTGGAAATATGAATGACTTAATTAAGTCTTCTCAACTAGACTTTTCCAGAGCTGGAATTCCAACTAGGATAGTCTCACATTGAACCTGCTTGTTACCACAAAACACACTGACTCCCTTAAAGGACATCTGGGTCCCTTAGCTTTAACGCCTAGAATATATTAATCTATTCTGTTCATAAAAATATAATAAAGACTATCTAAAGCCTTTCCAGTATTGCTAATTTGTTTCTATACCATTTGAGTAAGCTGTTAATCTATTTTTTTTCAAGATTAGAAATGAATTTTGTTTGACATTCTTGCTGTGGTAAATATTTCTTAGTAACACCATTTCTTTTTCTAAATGTTTGCAACATACTTAATTTTGCATCCCATACTTCGCAATAATCTTTATTTTATTATTTCAATAATAAAAATCTTCATAATCTTTATTTTTATTATTTCTACTAATCCTTATTTTTTAATCCATCATTTAACTCTTTTTGAAATTCAGACAAAAAACAACAAAGAAAAGAAAAAAGGAGAGAGGATGGTACTTGTAGAAACTTTCCATTTCAACATTTTCTTGCTCAGTGTTAGATTCAGAAGCTTATGAATTAATAATAAATTGAAATCACTACAGTCTAGTGCTTACAATTATGTTCATAACAAAACTGTCAGGTGAAAGAATACTGTTATCTTGAACTTCAGTAGTAAGATTGAGAAATCTAAATTTGACTCTCTTGCCCAGAACTTTGTGCCTGAAACAGGATCACGCACATCAATTAAATACCCTTTATTTCAAACCATGTTTCAATAAAAAGCATTGATGGATTCATTTTATAATGTCCGTTACCAAAAATCTCAGTAATATTCTTGCTTTTATCTAAAGCATCTAAAAGTGTATTTTTAATCAAAATTCTATTTTCACAGGTATAAACAGAATTGATTATGGAAGCTGCATCTATTCTGAACATCAGTTACTAGATTTTTCCTCAGATACAAATCTGAAATGTGGCATGAACACTCTTGAGGCATAATTAGCTACACTTTATTTTTTGACAGTGAAAATTTATAGCAAAAGTGCTCCCTGGAAAAATCATAGGTTTTAAGGTAGTTATAATAAAAACGACTATACTTCAGCTCCTGACTGCGTGTCCAAAGTACGTGATGCATGCATATGTGTGCTAGTAAGATATCACCTAATTTTCCCTTTTTATTTTCTGCAATTATGAATATATAATAAGTATATAAACATATATTCTCTTAAACAGAAAACAGAAAAACCAAAGCTGCCTGTGATATTCTTGCAAAGGGGAACTAGATAATCTCACAGCTATGGAGGTTGTTCCAGGTTGGCTCTTTTTAAAACGCTGATTGAAATTTCAGAGAATCTAGATGCATAACAACTAGGGATAGTGTGATGATTATTACTTCTCACTTAAGTTTCACTATAAAAGAACCTAAAAAATAACTTGATAAATTGTGTAGTATTTTGTGGGGCTACATACACACTGAGAATAAGAAGCACATGAAGCATTTCTTTGGCAGCTCTTCAGAAAAAATTAAGAGGTTAAAAAGGCTTGACCTCATTTCTCATACCCATCCAGCCTTCTTTTGAGCTCTCACTCTGGGTCCCTCTGGCTCACCAGACTGATCCTAACATTTCCAGAGGGCAAGAGCAGTGTTCTTGGCAATGAAGCTTATGTTATTCCCACACCAACCCCCTTCTCCATTATGGTCTCTGAGGGTGTCCCTGTGTATAAAAATTAAAGAAAAAAAGGCTGGGCTAAATCGAATTTTTATGACTAGCCTATAACAATCAGTGTCAGAATTGCAGCCTACTCAGTCTAATCGCTTGCTCATCTTATCTATACAGATCACTGTGCAATTGTGTCAGTCAAGGATATTGATCAAATGGGCCAAATTGTCCAGATCTGTGGCATGCACGAACTCAGCTTTCTAATCACAGCACTGAATATTTAAAGTACATTTAGACAAATTGTATGTCGGTTTTTAGAATCCTCAGCCTTTTAAACGGCAGTATAATCCTGTGGAATTGTCGGCTAACACTGTGAGGCATGATTCACTGGTGTTGGGTGCAGAGAATTGTCAGGATACTTTCACAGATTACAATAATGTATATCACAAAGGATACACAATTATGTTATTCATATGTGTAATCACCCATGGCCTGACTAGAAATAACAGTGGTCTTATTATGCAAACAGCAGTCCATAATATGCAAATGAATATAAACAAAACCAAAACACAAACCTCCAGAATAATGTTTACTGATGTGTCCTTAAAAATTCCTCTCTTAAAATCACATTTTTCTTGTCTTCTTAAAAACATTAAATAAGACCAAGGATGAATGCATGGAAAAGTTTATGCTTTCTCTCTTGCATTTCTGAAAAGGAACCACAATATAATCTTATTCTGATTATTTGATTTATATTCTCCCAAGGCCATTACTACCTCCTGGCATCATTATATGCTTGTGTAAGGTTTATATGGTGTCTCTTTTAATTGCTTAAACTAATCTAGTCAATGACTGCAAATCTAATGCACACTGGAACAGTCTGCCCATAAATTCCATCCTTCAGATGTGTCCTTGAATATGTGTTCGCCCTGATGAAGAGCAGAAACAAAACAAGAATAATAAAATAGGAGAAAGTCATTTCAAAAAATGTATCCAAAAAACTTCAAAAGCACGGAAGATATTTTAGTTAAAAGTAATAAAAATAAACAGCTCCATGCTCTTCCACATTTCCATAAGGAGTCATTCTAGTTACATTACAGAGAAGACTTCAGGCTAGTGTAAAACATTAGTGTACTATGCCAAAAGACAACATTACTTCATTAAATACGATCTTAATACAATTAATGCAGCTACAAATTTTGTTTTAGTATATAACCTCCACTGAGTGCAAACATTCTTAACATCAAGGAAGAAAACTAAGCTAGGTGATTGTGGCTATGTATTTCCTTAAGTTTTGCTACTCCTCACTGCTTATGGAAAGATACACCATAATGCATTCTAATGTGTGTGTGTATGTGCACCCCAAAATGCAAGAAATCAAATTACTCACCCAAGGTAACTGAGTTGTTAGAAACATAATTGCTAAAATATATCAAACACAGGTTTCTATTCTGTATTAAATGGACTAACAAGTGTTTTCTGTGTACCATGCCTATTAATTTGTTGGCCTTTCCCTACTTTACACTATACTTAGTGTCGAATCCTGAAAGGGAGCGTTGCTTAGGTCATGAAAATAATATGTTTACAGTCTTCCTACTGTTTGAGCAGGGACTTCAGCTACCCTCCTCATCAAGCTTATGTGCAATACTTCTTAACTCTTTTTTTTCAAACCACTAGAGCATAACTTACAGTAAGTCCTGAAATCATTAATATGTAGCTGAGTTGTTGAGCTCTTTGTCAGTTTCCAAAAATATCCACCTGAAATCCTGGTTCACTGTCTCCTTTATTTTCACAAGGATGTTTTGACACAGTTCTAATCTTCATTACACAGATATTAAAACTTGGAAACTGATTTTGGCACACAGAGCCTCAAGATCAACTTGAATCACCGATATTTCTAACAGAAACTTGAGCTCTATGACTCATAGATGCACTTGTACTGCCATCCTTCTTTTAAAATAGTAAAATAAGACATGGAAATGGAGCTAAATTAGGATACTGATCACTGCCTTCTCTCTGTCCATGCTTTCTGTATGAAAATCCAGCCAGTATCAGGTGAACAGCCAAGGAGCTTCAGGAACTTTCTTTCCTTCCCTAGATTTTCCACGCAGTTTATTCCTCTTTTTTTCCCTTCCACACTACGTATCACGTTACTGGCTATAACCCTATCATAACACTTCTTGTCTTCATTTGAATTCTAATCTCACTTCACTGAATTGGTGGTGTCATTGGAGGAATTAGCCTTCAGAGTAACTCCAAATTTTCTTCTTCACTGTGGCTTCCATAGGCCATAGGCCTTGAATCTAGCTTCTCAGTATAAACCTTTCTCTCTAATTCCCACTACTTATATACAAAAAGCTCTGAAAGTCATTTGAAATATTGTTTTAGTCCTTCAGAAATCCAGAGACTGACCTTTATCGTTTTACCCCTTTTCATGATGTAAGCTGTTACAAATCGGTACAGAAGCAAACTCCCAAATAACAAAACACCACAACATGGCCATTTGATAAAAAGAAAATGGCTCATGAGATTGTTATTTTCCACAGTCAACTTCCAAAGGAGAAAAAACTGTGCTTGTGACTTATGAGTTGAAGCAGTGGAAGGGAAACAAGACAGACCAGTACTGGAGATCCTCTAGACAAAGGAAGAGGTGCAGGATGGTGGTCTAGACTAGTGGTTTCAAACTGTGTTGATCATGCACTTCAACCAGCTTAAAATATAGAAAGTGAACACGAACCTATTATATGTAACTATGGATTTATTTTAATTGTATTTATGTGTTTCCATTGTTAGCTAATCTTTCAAGACACAATACAAGCCTAAGGTAAAGTCCATCATCAATGACAAAGGATGTAACATCTAATTTCAAATATCTTTCATGCTTTCAATTTTTTTGTATGACTTTTTACCAGATCAGCTAGATGATCTGGATTTTTGTTTGTTTTTAAACTTATAACGTATCTAATGTAAAGCTTATTCTCGGAGCGGACATGTCATTTTATCGAAGTTTGCTTGCATTTGTTTACTTGTATCATGTTCAGTTGGTGTTGTGTGCACTGTCCATATGAAAACGGACACATGTTCACTTACTGAGGGTTGGTTTAGTTATAACAGAATAATATAACTGTTATTTCACTTCAGAGGAATGTGCAAACTGGAATATGTTCCAATTTGGTGAAAGCAAATGTGTAATTAAGGATGTCATTGTCCATCCTTCCATGTTATGGTTCTCCCACTCTTCCCTCACAACTTCTCACAGTCCTGTAGGTGACCACTCTGACTTTGGTGAGGGGGAGTGTGTCAATCCATATACTAAATATTAGACAGTTAAACTCTATTTCTTATCTTTAAGATAAAATAAATTGAGATTATAATTTTTTTTTCCTATACTATATCTTTTCAATTACCCCAGGAGAGTGTGCACCAGAATGTAGGGGCCACTGACATAAAGGAGTTTCTCTAAGAGGCTATCTTGTCAGTTGCTGTTCTGTTGATTCCAACTCAGGGTAACCCCATGTGTGTCAGAGTAGAACTGTGCTTCATAGAGTTTTCAAGGCCGTGAACTTTTTGGAGGCAGATCACCGGGCCTGTCTACCCAGGCACCTCTGGGTGGGTTCAAACCATCAAACTTTTGGTTAGTAACTGCATGCTTAACCTTTTGCAACACCCAGAAACTCTCCAAAGAGGCTATAGGAAAAGGAAATCTCAGTTCCCTACTCTCTAAGTGCACTCCATTCTCTTCTTCCCTTCTAGTTAAAACACCTAGTTCTTGGTGTTGTTTTAACGCCTACCTTGATCAAGATGCTGCTTTATGCTATAGGCTTGAGTTGAGGGAGGCCTGATTTCAACTCTCCAGAATCTGGATTAAGCAAGAAACAGAAAAATAAAGAAATTATAACCCAGAGTTGAGGGAGACAGTCTTGGCATCCCATTTTGAACTTCCGAAAGCATGATTCCATACAATAATATAGTTATGTATTAGTAATATTATACGGAACTAATTTTTTTGTGAAATAGGTTTGTGGGCTAGCCTACGCACATACTTGGGAACTATTTCTATGGAAAAACTGTGTGTTGGCTAGCCTGCACACCTGTAGTTCTCCTAAAACACATTGCTTGTATAGAACAACACCTTTCAATTGATCTTAACCACACTTTTTGGAAACAAAATCCACTCAAGAAAAATTGTCCTTATAAATATTTTCAGGTCTCATGTCAACTGGTGGCCCAGTGGTTAAGTGTTATGGCTGCTAACCAAAAGGTTGGCAGTTCGAATCCATCAGCCACTCCTTGGAAATCCTATGGGGCAGTGCCGCTCTGTCCTATAGGGTTGCTATGAGTCAAAATCAACTTGTCAGCAACAGGTATGGGTATGTCAGTTGAGAGTCTAAAGTAGCTCTAAGGTGAAATTTTATATTGTGAATATTAATTATGAGAGACTGAACACGCAGTGCAGTGTGAACTATTCACCTTATGTGCAGCAGTGTTGTGACATAACCTGGTTTAAAGAAGGCATTTGTAACCACATAGTAGTTAAATGACTTTTGATACGACACTAATAAAAGCCTGTCTAATGTTAGAGATGCTTAGGCTTTTACGCCTTTGTTTATTTTGAGAACATTAATCATTGTACTAAACTAATAAAAGAAAATTGTCGGTTTAAAAATTCCATTAAAAAGTCCGTTTCCTCGCCACAAACTAGCAAGATGAATGCCTGTAAAGCAACTCTGTCTCTCCGTGTGCAGTTAAACTTGGTTGGTTTATATGACAGAGTTGAACTGCCCCATAGGTTCTCCAAGGAGCTGATGGTGGATTCAAACTGCTGACCTTTTGGTTAGCAGCCAAGCTCTTAACCACTGCACCACCCGGGCTCCATTTATGTACTAAGGGCAATGATATCGTCCTCCTCCTAAAGCAACTTTACAATGAATGAAAAGTAACATATTTCTAAGTAAAATTGTGTAGAAGAGCAGTTCAGTAATCAGTGTGTATAACTAATCACAAAAAGTAGTCTGGAAGAGGTGAGATTTTGATACCTTTTTTTTTTTCTTTTTAAGGATGAGTTGCTGAGTTTGGGAGAGAGAAAGAAGGCAATGAAGAGAACACATCTTCTGAAAAGGAAGGTGTTATGGATTGAATTGTGTCCCCCCAAAATATGTGTCAACTCGGCTAGGCCATGATTCCCAGTATTGTGTGATTGTCCGCCATTTTGTCATCTGATGTGATTTTTCTATGTGTGGTAAATCCTACCTCTATGATGTTAATGAGGCAGGACTCAATCTACAAGATTAGGTGTGTCTTGAGTCACTCTCTTTTGAGATATAAAAGACAGAACAGAACAGAAAGACAGAGGGACCCCATACCATAAAGAAAACAACACTGAGAGTAAAGCATGTCCTTTGGACCCAAGCTTCCCGCACTGAGAAGCTCTCAGACCAGGGGAAGACTGATGACAAAGACCTTTCCCCAGAGCCAACACAGACAGAAAGACTTGCCTGGAGCTGACACCCTGTACTCAGACTTCCCTCTGTGAGAGAATAAATTTCTCTTTGTTAAAGTCATCTACTTGTGATATTTCTGTTATAGTAGGCCTAGATAACTAAGACAGAGGCATGTACAAAGTGAGACTGGAGACATTCCCCTTGCCCTTTGAGGAAAAAAAAAAAATGTAAAGGATATCCATTGCAATTTATCCAATGGATATCCTTCATTTCTAAAATCCTCTCTCTTGTAGTTTGGATTTCAGTTACAAGAAATTACTTAATCCTGATTTTTTTTAAGTTTAAAAAAAATGGAGAAAAAATATTGATTATTCATCTTATAGAATAAATAGAAATGTATAAAAGATATAGCACTCATTGATCCAAACAAAAAATACCAAACCATTTGCCATCAAGTCAGTTCCAACTCTTGGCAACCAAAACCTAAACTGAAGCTGTATCTAAAGTTAAACCGGGCAGCTTTTATAAGTTATAATTTGAAGACTATATATATATATACACACAAATATATGTGTATATATATGTGTGTGTGCGTGTATATATATATTTAAAGTCCTTTGGTGGCACAAACTGTTTGTGCTTGACTCTAACCTAAAGGTTGGTGGTTTGAACCCTCCCAGAGGTGCCATGAAAGAAAGTCTGCTGATATGCTTCCTTAAAAATCATCACCAGGAAAACCTTCTGGAGTTCAGTTCTACTCTATAACACATGGAGTCACAATGAGTCTGAATCATCTCGACGGCAGCGAGTTTTAACAGGTGTATATACTGAATGTACTGTGCATTGCCAAAAGAACTAACAAATTAGCTTTAGAAGAAATACAACCAGAATATTTCTTAGAAGGGAGGATGGTGAGACTTTCACTCAGTTACTTTGGACACATCATCGGGAAAGACCAATCACTTGAAAAGGACGTTATGTTGGTAAAGTAGAGGGCCAAGGAAAACAGGGGAACCCTCAATCAGAAGGACACAACAGCCACGACAATGGACTCAAACATACCAGTGACCATGAAAATCCGTGTAGAATCAGAGAACGTTTTGTTCTGCTATACGGAATGTCGCCATCAATCAGAACCGAGTCAATGGCAACTAACAACAACAACATATAAGGGTTTTAGCTGAAAATAATTTCCTCCATGGAATTATTTCAGTGTCTGAAATTTTACAAGTAAAATAATTCATTGAGTTTTGAATGTCTTTTGGTTCATTCATAAACTGTAGATCCCTCTAGGAGAGACTTTATTTTACTTTATTTTATACACACTCTATTTTACTTGGAGTAGCAATTGAGTAATACAGACAACAGGAATCAAAACTTAGACAACTCAGGCAGTGCTAGGGTTGGGGAGAAATCCTTTAATCTTGAAGTCAGGAAGACGGGAAAATGAAATACACATTGTATGCATCATATGACCTATTTCCAGTCCAGATATTAAATTTTATCTTTAATCAAATAAAAACAATAAGATAAATCTGATAAGTGGGGGAGTGAACTGTTTATTTTACTTTTTTTTTTTTCTGTAGAACCATCTGCATTATCATATTTTAATTATATAATCCCTGGGGATAAAGACAAAACATGAATTCAAACTTCTCTTTTGGAAATTTGAACCTAATTTCTCCTCTTTGTGTTCCACTAAACACTTCTCTAATTTTCAGAAACAGACACTTTCCTTTCAGTGATCCAAACACCTAGTAGTAACTGCCATGTTTAAATGACCCCAGGACATCATTTGCCCTTATTCACTGCGAAGTTAATATATTTGGGTTGTGTCATTTAATTTTTTATTCTATTTATAAATTTCTGAGATCCTGATACTTCCCCCTGGGTAAGACTTCATAAATAACATTTCACTGTTCTTGAACAGTATACCTCCCTTCATGTTTTTAGAATATGTGCCATCTCTATGCTTTACACTTGGAAGATCTTGTCCAATTTTCATAGGAAGAAGAAAAATATGGTTGCACGGTGTTCAGACTACAATGATGATAGTCTATATGCCAGTTTCACAAGTGTTGCAGCCGGAATCATAGGTTGTACTTTAAACGGCAGCATATGGCTGGAGAGTCCTAACAGCAGGACAGTGTTGCATTGCCCAGATCATAGCTACAGGCGTACAAAGAAAGTTTTCATGCTGGTATCCATATCCCTCCTTCTCATCAACAACAAAAAGATTGACTGGTTAAGATTCTGTTGTCTTAAAGGCTTTATTAAGTTATTGCCCAAGGTAGGGAAGGATATTATTGTCTACATATGTTTGCCAAAATCATGCAGCTTCTCTGTTCTGGCTTTCCTAGCAGGTGTCTCTTTAAGTACTTATTCTAAATGGATCACAACTGGGAGACATCAGAAAGGGAACTGTTGACTACTGTCATAGCAGGTTCCAGCTTGAATGTTAACTGAGCAGAAGGTCTCTCTCCAGAGTACTTCAGATCCTCCTAATAGCAGCATCATTTCCACTAGGAACCCAGCTTCTGTCAGAAAGGAGTGCTGGGAAATAGTGCTACCGGTGAAATCTGATCTTCTCATTGGAAATGCTCCGTGCCACCAGATTTCCTTAGAAAATGGCTAGGATGCAATTAACAGACCCCTGATTTTAAAAGCAAAATTGGCGTATTTGAAGGAAGCACCTAAACCAGACAGATGCCAAGTAACTTTAAATGAAAATACGCTAAGGTAATGCCTTTGCTAATACCTGTTGTACCCTCTAAAATATTCTAAAATATTTTTATAACATACATGGAAAGGAAAGCCTAAAACTGTTTAAAATTTAATTTTGCCAACATATTAAAGATTAATTGACCAAGTATAGGAACTATGTCTTAGAACTATAGATTCAGGTTATTAATAATTTCCATTTTGTCTCAGATTTTTGGTTTTGTTAGTTTATGGGTTATATTTTTATTGTTGTTGCTGCTGCTATTTTTGGCTGGGGAGAACAGGTGAGTAGTTTTCAGATGCTGAGATTTAATAGTCCATTAAAATGATAATTTTCCGATAGAGTTTCTAAGATATTTAGGATACACTTATTCTCCAAACCAAATATGAAAAAAAAAAAAAAACGCTGATTTTATTCTTGCCCAGGATTATTCATCTGCAAAATAAAAGCGGTTGTAATTCCTGCATGAATACAAGAAAAATATACTATTTAACAAACTATATTAATTTCTGTAAGATGCATGTTATGTAGATATGTTTTAAAACTACTATGAGGCATTAACATGTGTTTGTATTTTAAGTTTTACACATCACCTACAAAACATATTTATCCAGTCTTCCGTATAGAACTAAGTAAATTATAGACCAGAAACCCATACTTTTATTATATTTGTTCTTCTTTCTCCAAACCGTTTTTTCTTATTTCAAGCTATTAATTATCTGCTGTGAGAATATACATAGAGCTATTTAAATTATCAGGGCCAAATAAAAACACATTTTTATTTACAAAGAATAGCACAAAATTATCTGTTACTCTTATGGTCAATATCTATAATAATTGGGTGGCAGTAACCAATAAATTACTAAAGGATTTTCAAAGCAAAGAATGATGAGATTTTCTTTTTCTGAACAAGCTGTTAGTATTGAATCGATATAAATGTCCTTATCAGAACCAGGGGGTTAAATCCTACACAAAAATTAAACTACTAACCTTGGAATATGCACTGTCATTGAATGTTATAATCTTGAGATCAATGCAAATGGATCCTAGGCAAATTTTCTTACAATTAGACTTTTCCCTTTTTGTGAAACGGAATGCCCTTGTATGTATCCAAATGAAAAAGCAAGACTTTGCGTCATATTTCATTGAGAAAATTTAAGCCATCAGACAGAAACTTTGTCGTATTTTATCCAAAAAAATCTGTAAATATACTTGGTCCTGAATCTATATTTTCTGTCATCTTTGCACATTAGCTATGGCAGAAATACATCTTTTCCTATTAAATGTTGATATACCGTCTGAGATCTGGAGTCCATCCTCCCCTATGTCCTC
The DNA here is from genome assembly GCA_030035585.1 of Dugong dugon. Classification (NCBI taxonomy): domain Eukaryota; kingdom Metazoa; phylum Chordata; class Mammalia; order Sirenia; family Dugongidae; genus Dugong; species Dugong dugon. The sequence goes on along the minus strand of CM057477.1, from coordinate 41,407,195 downwards.
TCAAAGACATCCTTCTTCTGAATCTTCAACCTCCCTCTCTATTGGATCATTCCAACAACATACAAACATGCTATAGTGATTCTCATTTTAAATAAGCACAACCAACTTAATTTTACTCTATATCTCCCTCCAAGTACCATCTAATTCCTTATCTCTCATTCATGTTCAAACTTACTGAAAAGGTTGTCTAGATACTCTGTTTTCATTTTGTTACCTTCCATTTATGCTGTTGTTGTTGTCCACCACTGAGTTGATTCTGACTCATAGCAACTCCCTCCAATCAAATTTCCTCTCTTATGACTCTCCAAACTACATATGGAAGGCTATTATTCACCTCCATGTCTTCCAAATCATATGGGTATTTTTCAGCCTCCATTTAACACAATTGGCCATATTATATTTAAAATTCTCTTTCTCTTTGGCTCTGTTCACACCACCACCTGCTGATATTTTCTCCTATCCCTCTGCCTATTTCTCCTCAATTTTCTTTTATATCCCATTCTCCTCTATATAAATTCTGAAATCTGGAACTCCTTATGGCTCAACTCTGAGTAATTCTTTTTTTGTCATAATGATATGTGCCAATGCCATTGCTTTAAATATCGTTTACGTGGCAGTGACACCCATATTAACTTGGTATTATATATATGTACACGTGTGTGTGTATAAAATATATGTTTAACTTCTGATCCTTCTATCAACTTGTTTCTCATCTCATTTTGTCCAGCTCAATAAGTGACAACAGTGACTTCTCAGTTGCTTCAGTTCCTGAAGTGAGAGGCATTTTTTTTAAAATAATACTTTATTGTATTTTACTTGAAAGTTTACACAGCAAATTAGGTTCCCCTCTAACAACTTTTATAAAAATTGTTCCATGCCATTGGTTGTAATTTTTACAATGTGTCAGTACTCTCATTATTTCCATTGTTTGTTCTGTTTCCATTGATCTGGCTTTTCTTCCCCTCCTTGCCATCTCATCTTTGCTTTTGGGTAAATGTTGACCATTTGGTCTCATACAGTTAAGGGAGCACATTACTTATGGGTGATATTGTTTACTTTATAGGCCAGTCTATGATTTGGCTGAAAGGTGACCTGCAGAAATAGCTTCAACTCCAAGCTCAAAGGGTATTTTAGGATGATAGTCTTGGAGGTTCCTCTAGTCTCTATCAGTTCAGTAGGTCTGGCCTTTTTTAGGAATTTGACTTTTGTTCTACATTTTTCTCCCATTCTATCCAGCACCTTCTATTTTGTCCCTGGTTAGAATAGTTGGTAGTAGTAGTTGGGCACCATCTAGTTCTTCTGGTCTCAAGTTAGAAGAGGCTCTGGCTTGTGTGAGCTATTAGTTGTATGGACTATTTTCTTCTCTAAGCCTTTGATTTTCTTCACTCTCTTTTGCTCCATACGAATAGAGATCAATAGTTGTATCTTAGGTGGGCACTCAAAAGCTTTTAAGACCCCAGAAACTACTCACCAAACTAGGATGTAGAACGTTATCTTTGTGAACTATGCTATGCCAATTGACTAGGTTATCCCCTGAGACTACGGTCCCAGGCCTTTTGACCTAGTAATCCAATCTCATGAGTTGTCTGGATATGTCTAGGCAAGACTCTGTAATTGTGCCTCCTATGTGGTTTGTTACATACGTGGATATATATGTAGCACACCCAAGTATGCATATACATATGTTTACAGATATACCTATACATGCAAGTGTATTTATTCACATATGCTTTCCTATACAGTTATATGCATCCATATCTACTTATGTTACCATATTTATGGTTGTTTTTACTGTTGTTGCAAAGTTGAATATGTTATAGCATTTACCAAAATTGTTCCTTTTTCTCATGAACTTCCTTGGCCAAGTTGTGCCGACTTCATCCATGTTCGGGATTGCCTTTCCCATTACCAAAAGTAACAAGTGTCTACCATCTAGAAAGTGATTCCACCTCCCTTACCCTCCCATCCCCATTAACCATCAAAGAACTTTGCTTTCTGTGTGTATATCTGCCCTTGACTTTTATAATAGTGGGACCATATAACATCTGTCTTTTTGTGATTGACTTATTTCACTCAGCATAGTGTCCTCTAGATTCATCCATGTTATAAGATGTTTCGCAGACTCCTCATTACTCCTTGTAGTTGCACAGTATTCCATCATATGTATGTACCACAATTTGTTTATCCATTCATATGCTGATGGGCACTTAGGTTCTTTCTATTGTTTTGCTATGGTGAATATTGCTGCAGTGAACATAGGTGTACATATATTTATTCATGTCACTACTCTTACATCTATAGGGTATAAACCTAGGAGTGGGATTACTGGATCATAAGGTATTTCTATTTCTAGCTTTTGAGGAAGCACCATACTGTGTTCCATAGTCATTGTACCATTTTACAATTCCATCAGGAATGTATAAGTATTCCAATCCTCCCACAGCCTTGCTAGCTTTTGTTGTTTTCTGTTTTTTTGATCACTGACATTTTTGCAGGGATAAGACAGTATCTCATTGTGGTTTTGATTTGTACCTCTCTAATGGCTAATGATTGCAAGCATCTTTTCATGCATTTGTCGGCTGCTTGAACACTCTTTGGTGAAGAGTCTGTTCATGTCATTTGCCCATTTTTTGATTGGGTTGTTTGTCTTTTTGTTGTTGAGTTGTTGAAATTTTCTGCATATTTTAGAGATGAGACCCTTATCAGATATGTCATTGCCAAAGATTTTTTTTTTCCCCCAGTCTGTAGATTCTCTTTTTACTCTCTTGGTAAAGTCTTTTGATAAGCATAAATATTTAATTTATCTTCTGTCAGTCATACATTTTTAGTTTTGTCTGATAGGCTATTTATGCCTAAAATTAAGTTCCCTAGTTTTGACCCTATATTATTTTCCAGGAGTGTTGATAGAACAAGGAGTGGAGCACGTCCTTTGGACTCAGGGTCCCTGCACTGAGAAGCTCCTAGACCCAGGGGAAGACTGATGACAAGGACCTTCCCCAAGAGCTGACAGAGAGAGAAAGCCTTCCCCTGGAACTGGCACTGAATTCAAACCTATAGCCTCCTAAAGTGTGAGAGAATAAACTTCTATTTGTTAAAGCCATTCAACTGTGGTATTTTTGTTACAGCAGCACTAGATAACCCTTTCCAAATTTCCCACAAGATAGTCCAGGTAATTTTTAAAAGCATAATAGAATCATGCCCTCTTCTACCTAAAATGGTTTCTCACTTAAAATAAGATAAAGAGTTATTATCTTGACAAAAACATCCTTACAGATCCTAACAACTTTAACTTTAATCTTATTTTCTGGAAATTTCTATTTACCCTTGATATCTCAATTTAAATGTAACTTCACATAATACGCCTTTACTGATATGATGTAAAGTAAGCCCTTTCATTATGTTTTCTCAGATCTCCGTTTTTATATTAAAAACCTTGTCACAATTTGTAATTGTATATTCCTTTGCATGCTCACCTATTTAAAGTTATAGCAATCACTAAATATTAAAAAGCATAAAAGTTGGATCTGTGTCTACTTTCTTCACTACTTTATATCTAATTCTTTTCATGATGCTTGGCACTCAGTAAGTGCTTAATAAATATTTGTCAAATAAATGAATCTTTTAGCAAACCCCTTCCAGTAGTGAAGAACATTAGCGTGATCTTCAATATAAATCTAAAAGCAAATAAACAAAAAATGCATAAAAACAAACATGTGGTTCCAAGCTGCTTTAAAAGCTATATTTGTTCCATCATAGTCAGTCTTTGTAAAGTGCTTGTTAAAGTTAAGCTCCATGTGTTTTGCAATAAACAGTCTATTTTAAACATGTGCTGTGTTCTACGTGTTATATCTATTAACAGGATATATAAAGTAGGGTAAAATAAGAGTGAGACATAAAAAAGTAGTGAATTATACTCAGAAAAATATATTTGAGCAAGATTTAATTTTCCTTTATTACTACTATAATTACTTATCTAAAACCTGATCCAGTTTAATCTTATTGAATTCTTACACCTTATTAAAAATCATGTTAATTATACAATTTCTAGCAAAAGGAAGTTAGTGGTTGTTAATGGAATTCCTGCAAGTTTATAAAGTAAAGCTTTTTACTTATTGAATGCAATATATATCCATCTACTTCCTGATTTTTCATAATGCTAATTGCAAACTTTATCAGTTAAAAAATAAACTGAAACAGTAAAAGTTGAAAATAACATAAACCTGAAATATGACATAAGTAACATTTATAAAAGAAAAATACTCCAAGAGTAATTTATTTATCAGCAACAATAAAATTTTAAAAAATTACAAATCCTAATATGAGCTCCTATGAAACACATATTTTCTCATAGAACATACTCCAAGATAGACTAAAAAGTCAGAATTATACAAGATATGTAAAAGTAGACATCGGTGAGTATTAGAATATAAAAGTTTCATTATAATCCAATATTTGGATGTAAAGTTAGGATTGGAAGTGACCTTACTCTCTACTTTCATTAAATTTATTAAGAGTTCAAAAGTTATTTTCAAGCTTTACCTATGCCCGGTCTCTCCTGGAACGACACCTATTCATCCCACCTAACAAGTCCTCCTCATCAGAAATGTCTTAAATAATTTCTGCCACCTCAAAACTAGCCTACTCTGAGCATCACTTCCCACCCCGACACACTTAACCCTGCCTTGTAAAGTGTTGAGAATCCACACAGAACCTGGGAAAAGAAAAAACGACACATGCGTTCTTCAGTCTCTCCACAACATTCATTTCTTAACTTTAGACAGAACTATTTTATAAAGTTTTTTTAAGTAATAATGTAAACTTCTAGTCTTGACTTATGTTAAAATTTATTTTATGTTCTATTTTTTCAGGAGTAAATTTTTCATGAAGCCTCTAAAATTGAGTAAGTTATCAGGAAAAAAAAGATAACTTACTGAAATGAGAAGGTTTATTTCTGTTTATCAATTTATAATTTTATGCAAGTCCTGAGAAAGGGGCAGTCCACTAACAGGAGAGTCCAACAAAATGGAGAAGCATGTAGTGAGGAAACAAATAATGTTGCTGTTTTCTCCCATTTTTCCCCCAGCAACTTCAAGTTCATGATTTTATTTCTTGCATATGACAAATCAAATAGGTTATATATACCCTTCTTTTATTTTTCTATAAAGTGTACTTCCATTCTTCATATAATTGCAGTTAGACTACGTGGTATAAAGATCATAACTTTGAGGGCAGATAGGTTTGGGTTTAAAAATAATTTGGGAAAATTAAATAATTTCCCATTTTTTTAAATGGCAACTATGCAATTTATCTCACAGGGTTGTTGAGAGTTTTGGATAAAATCTTAGAAGCACTAAAAATTATTAGTTTATTCATTCAGTGTTGACTGGATAGTAGTCATTATGCTATTTCTCTCCTTTGTTCAGTTTATTATATAGACTGATTGTTTAAAAGAGTCTAAGTAGAAGAATATAAACTCATTCACATCTAGTACATCTCAATTTATTTATTAATGTTAAAAGAGTGATTTCTGAAAGGGGTGTGTTCAGACACATTTATATCCAGAGGGTGCTTGCACTGACAAATTACACAATATAGAGATGCACGTGATATATATCAGAAAGTTTCAATTTTTCAAAATTTAACTATGTTCTAAGAAAGAAAGCAACTGTATATATATATGTATATATATACACAGAAAGAGAGAGTTTTATTCTAAATATAAACAATCTCCCTAAAAAAAAATCCATCCCCAGCATCTGCTGGTGTCTGCTGGTAACAGCCAATAGAAATGAAGAAAACAATGGCCCAACAAAACATTCAGGAAGACTAAATGTCTTAGCCACAACTGGCATTTCAATTACCAAAGAGATTATCTGCGCAGGTGGATACACTTTCAAAGTCAACAAATTGAGCTTTTCAAAGCAAAAACATAACTCCTTCTATTTTGGTTAAAAGAATTTAATGTCAAAAAATTCTCTATTTTAAAAAAAAGTATTTCATGTTTCAGTAAGAGATTCTGGAGGTAAATAGGATAATGCAGATGCAAAAAATATTTTATTAGCTATGTCTGAATAATTATATCTTATTTTTTCTATTTTTAAAACATGATCTAGATACTATAAGCCATCTCTTAGTTTATGTTGGTTAAAATTGCATAGTTATATATTTATGTTTAATTTTAAGGTATTTAACTACAGGTAAATATAGCTTGAAATCAACTCAATAGCAACAGTTTTTTTTTTTTCTTCCTTTTCTTTAAACAATTTGTTTATAATCAGAAACTTTCCAGTTTTCCAGCTTTAACTATGTTCTAAAAAATAAAATGATCCTAAAAGAATAATGAGTAATCTGATCCTTAAGACAACTTTCCCTTTTCTAGGCTTTTCCGATTTATTTTATTCAAAAAAAAAGTTTTTTCAAAAAAAAAATGTTTTCTAAAATAATACTGCTCCTTTCATCCCTTAACTCTGCAATACCCTTGGAAAATACGTTCTCAAAATAGCCCTAGTTAACTGTGCAGAAGAGACTGAATGGTACATGATAAAAGTCCATACCTTGGTTGCAAATAGGAGCTTCGCACACAGAAGGCAGACGTAGGTTGTAACTGCTGACTCTGCTGCTCTAAACCAAAAACCAAACCAAACCCATTGCCATTGACTTAATTTCTACTCACAGCATCCCTATAGGACAGAGTAGAACTAACTGCTCCATAGGGTTTCCGAGGAGCAACTGGTGGGTTCAAACTGCTGATCTTTTGATTAGCAACTGTAGCACTTAACCACCGTGCCACCGGGACCCCTCTGCTTCACTAACACCAGGGAATTTAATTCTCTAACCCTCACTGGCTAATGTGTAAAATTGGGAATAAAAATAGTATCTACCTCATAGAGTTGTTGTGGGAAATAAACAAGATAATTCAGGTAATTGTTAAAACAGTGACTGACACATTGAAAGTCAAAACTTTTTGAATAGAATGAATAAAGCCCTTCCCCCACAGCCAATTCTCAACTCAGCAGCCCAGATGGTGCTTTTAAAACATAAGTAGATCACATCACCTTTAAGCTCAATGTTCTGCAATAGTTTCCCATCTCAGAACAAAATCTAAAGTCTGAATATGGACCTCTTACAAGGTCCTCCAGGGCCTGGTCCTTGCTGACTCTGATGTCAACTCTTACATTCTCTCTCTAGTTCTCTCCTTCCTTGCTCCTGAAATAAACCAAGCACGCTCCTCACTCAAACCTTGAACATTTCCTGCAAACCTCCCAGTGACCCCATGTTGACCCCAGTGTTTTCTTGCTGCCTTCCTCCTCATTTCTAGCCTCTTCTAAAATTTCATTTTATCAGAAAATCCTTCTTTATCCACCAATCCATCTCTGTACTCCTTATTCTCACCTCTGTCACCTTATCTTGCTTTATTTTTCTTATCACTTAAAAACATTTTACATGCTATTTATTTGTTTATTTAGTTATTGTTTGTCTCCCTCAACTAAAGTATAAGGTCAGTGAAGGAAGAGGTTTCTTTTTTCTTTTTTTTTTCTTGTTTGTTTACAAAGCTTTTGCACTGTATATGGCATATAGAAGGAGTTCTATAAATATTTGCTGGCTGAATTAATTTCATGGGCTCAAAAATTGAATTTTGCAAATGCCATAAATCTGCATTGACTAAATATAACCGTTTGTTTTTCTTTGTAGAATGTTTGGGAAAAGGCACATTTCTAATAGTATTGTATTATAGTCTCCAGTGTGAATATTAAATATTCTATCATATAACTATTAAAGTAATAGTACTATCAAATATACTATAGGATTAATATCATCTATATTAAATATTATAGCATTAATATTAAGCATTCTGTGACTATTGACATTCATGTAAAACATGAAAACTTACAATCATTTACCATTTAATTCATAAAAATAGTATTTAGTAATAAGGAAGGAAAACATAATTGTTACTATCTTTCTTATTTCATAATAAAATTAATATAACATAGCATTGATAGCAATTGAAGCACCTCTAAAATGTAATACACACACACACACACACACACACCATGTAGCAAATTATATGACATTTAAATAAAAAAATAATTTCCTACATTCATTCTCATTACGTAAGTACTTCTGTTTTTTTCTCATTCTTTCAATGAAATAAATTACAACATTTAGGTGTTTTGCCCACCACACATAGTCAGATTTCAAGAGCTACTTTCCTCTTCTTAAATCGGATTCAGAAATGTTGTCTAATGTGTTTTCTGTCATTTGCATTAATGTCAAATTTCCTTACATTTTGAACTTGTGAGACATTCCTTCCCACATTAGTTTATGTTTCATTTATTCCTGAGGCTTTCTCTCCAGATGTTAACACTGTGACACCATTTCTGTCATTCCAAAGGAATACATATTGTGCATTCTTTTTAAAAAGTAAATTTTAGATGTGAGGGAAGCGACGCAAAGACATACTCTAAAGCTATGTGGAATATCTACAACCTTCTGTATTAAAAAATGAAAGTGGTGCCTGGTGAAGAGAGAATTGATAATAGCATTTACTTTCAAGTTTTGAGAAACTTTACTAGTTTTCAAAAGTAACCATTACATTAAATTTATATATTAGGTGAGCTAGTTAATATATCAAGTGCCCTATAATTGATGGAATATGCTTATGTGTTTACAGTGACTATAAAATATTGTCATAAAGCTTGTAATAGGCCAAATTATTGATTAAAAATACTCCCCAATTTTTCTTACCAGGATGCCACTATGAGAATAAGCAACGCCGAAGAACTAGCATCAGCCTCTAGTAACCTAACATTCCAACGATTGTGGTGCAGGACCTGGCAATGTTTCATTCTGATACATGTAAGGTCACCATGACTCAGAGACGACTTGATGGCAACTAACAACAACAAAAATAACCTGCCAGTGGTTACAAGTTTACAACATAAACCTCAGATTGCATATTTCAGAATCTTAACATGATCTGCATAGGCTGGAAGAAGGCAATACTAAGCTACACTTTGGACATTAACGGCATTGATTTAGAAAAGGAGATAACCCACCACCCTGGCCAACTTTTTATTTTTTTGTGATACATATTACATTACCCATCACCAATTATTTACTAAAAGTAATGATATAGAAAGCAGATTACAGTTTGATGACTACTCAGGACCCAGTGGATGTGCTCAATACATGGGTTTGTTGCAATTTCCACTGTCGTGGTCATTATTGGTGGTTATTGTTGGTTGTTTGCATCAACTCCACCCCTCCCCTACTAAGCATAGGAAGGATAGATTCCACCCCTGACCTTGGGGGGGGGATTCTAGATAATTTATCAACTCACACAATCATATTCTTTTTGCACAGTTGTTGGTTTAGGGACAGGTACATAACTGAAGCCTAAGCCAATCCACACAGGGAATTTTCTAGACACCAGTGACTGTTTGAGGGTGAGCCAATAAACTGAACTGGTCTAGTCAGAGGAGAGCCCAGGTCTTCTACTTGGTGCTTCTGGGTAGTGTGTGCTATGTGATGCCAAGAACTTTTGTAGCACTTTTTCTACCATGAGGGAAGCTAGCCAGAGGGTACATCTTGAGATAAATGGCAAAAAAAAAAGGGGGGGGGGGAGTAGGAGACCTTGTCAAGTTATACCTGAAGTCTAGATACTTAGATATGGGAGACAATATGGCTTTTTTGTTTGCTTGTTTGTTTAGGATAGTCGAGTTTGGATTTTTTACTACAGCCATAAGCATCTTCCATAGTACTATGACCTCTAGTGTGTTTGGTCACAAATAAAAATGTAGCTGCAAAACTGCAGAATAAATGAAATGGCAATTCTGTCAGAGTTAAAAGTGTCATCTTGTAATGCACATAGATATATTTACAGTAGCACAGACATGCTTCTCTGTACATACATATTTATATTAAAATAATGTATTAAGTAATAGAAAGAAAAAAGACACTTTATTGTTTTTAATAGAATGTGCCCTATCCACCCAAAATTATTCTTTTTCCCTAGATGCTGAACACCTGCTCAGAGTCATCACTACTTTTAAAGGAAAAAGCTATCAAATTTTAACATAAACTACTTAATAGAATAAAATGTGAAGATTATTCATAATGACAGAATGTTTTGTTCCTCTTCTCTATCCAGCAGAGTTGGGTCACTGAAAACATTGTTTGCTTCCAATCCATTAAAAAAGTTTAGAATGTGAGAAGTTAGGTGTATGTATGAAAGAACACATGAGAAAGGAAAATAAAAAGAAAGAAAAGACAGTAAGGTAATTAAGCAAATATAAATAGTCTTTGGATTATTCATTAGTTTATTTTATCCTTCTTTTGAGAAGGTAATTGGGAACTGATTGCATTCACAGAATTACTACAGATGCAGCAGATGGCTTTAAAAATATTCTCAATTTAACTTGAGTTTACTGTATGTCTGGAAAAAGAAATCATAAAATTTTACTTCAAATGCTCAGTCTTGTTTTCACTGATGTAATCCAGTGAAAGTAAGGATTTCATTATATGAGAATCTACTTTTTTGCAAAAGTTCTCATCTTGAACATTGCATTTTAAAAAATTTAAATTAACAAAAATCAGGTGTTCATAATTGCAGCATCTCTTGCTATGATTTATATACCTTGTTATATATTTGCATTGTGCAAACAAATATAAATACTAAACAGCAAAAATTTAAATTTCACGAAGACAGATATGAGTAAAAAAGTGTAATTTTATCAAATATTAGAGTAGGACTGTGGGAACTACTAGCTCAGACTCCACTTATTATGACACTGAGAACAAGGAAATTATTCACCATTTATTTCTTTAAAAATGGGTGGAATAACATTTACCATCTTCTAAGGTTGCTTTCAGACACCCTGGTGGTGTGGTGGTTAGAAGCTACGGCTGCTAACCAAAAGGTCGGCAGTTCGAATCCACCAGAAGCTCCTTGGAAACTACGGGGCAGTTGTACTGTGTCCTATAGGGTCACTATGAGTGGGAATCGACTGCATGGCAATGAGTTTGGTTTGGTTAAGATTGCTTTAAGAATTATGTAAATCATACATTTAAGTATTCATGAAAATTTTCATATGCTTTTAAGGTATTTATAACCTACATTGTCAAAGCAACACTGACTTTCCACCTCTTAAGTGTTTCCATACAAATATTCACATGGGATCCAGCAGGAAAATAAATCCTGACCTGAGTGCTCCAAACTTCTAGAGCCTTTCCTACCATTGCTAGTTTGACCTAGGAAAAATCACTGAAACCATTTGGTCTCGTTTCCTTATTTGTAAGAGGGAAGGAAGGAAATATTTGGATCTGGTGGATGCTAATATTTTTTCAACACTCAAATTCTGAAATGGAATCATAGATTAGTTAGACTCAGAAAAGTGAATACTAGAAATAAAAATTATCTACATATAATAAATTACCAAAGGAATAATTTAACTATAATGGAAGTGTACTATCCAAATGATAGTTCTAAGAAACAAATTTGAATATATTTTCTTCTTTTAACAAAATAACAATTCATAAATTATTTCATAAATCATATACTTCCCTTATTTCTTAGTGTTTTTAATGATAATTAGTTTTTAAATCATTTTTTAGACTCTTTCAAAAAGCAGATTTTAAAAGGTCCTTTATACATATGATTCTATATACTACTCTCCCTGTCCCAGTCACTTTGGCCTTCTGCCAGTCCTTCCAACTTGCGAATAAAGTCTCAGCCTCATGTTATTTGCACTGGTTATTTCTGCTTGAAACACTTTCCTTCCAAACTGTTGTTTGCCTGGTTCATTTAGATCTCCGTTCAACTCTCAAATTCTTAAAAAAGTGACCCTGATATCTCTAGCTTTCGTTGTCTATTATATCCTCTACTATTATTTCTTGGGTTTATCTCTTTCATAGTGCTTGTTGTAAGATGAAATCATCCTGTTTGTGTGTTTGCTTACATATTGGTTTTATTTCTTCCTTGACAAGTGTGTTTATTGTATCTGTTTTCTTTTCTATAATACCAAAGTCAATTCCTGGCAATTAATAGGGATTCAACCTATTATCGTTGAATGAGTACAAAGGTCATAATTTGGGCTTTTACAATATAAAAAAAGCTAAGTAGTTATTAAAACATTAATATGGAGTTGATTTGTTTACAGTTTAAAAGTTATGAAGTAATGATTACATTACATATTTGAACCATTTTCATAATTTGGCCTACAATCGAGTAGCTATGCCTAGTATTGTTGCTTTTGTTAACTGCCTTGGAGTTGACCTCCAACTCAAGGTGATCCCATGTACAACTGAACAAAACATTGCCTAGTTCTGCATCATCCCCATGATCAGTTGTGGATGGACAATTGTGAGCCATAGGGTTTTCATTGTCTAATATTTGGAAGTAGATTGCCAAGCATTTATTCCTAGTCAATCTTGCCTTGGAAGCTAAACTAAAACCTGTTCAGCATCATAGCAACACACAAGTCTCCAATGGCAGACAAGCAGTGGCTGTGCTTGAAGTGAATTGACCAGGACTCGAACCCAGGCCTCCCACATGGAGGGCAAGAATTCTACCACTGAACCAACAACAACCTCTGTGCCTAGTATACTATGTTGTATATATAGCTATATACTTACATGTCTATCCTTGTTTCTCTTAAAGCTTATTTGAAATTTCAGGTGTGTCATGGATTGAATTGTGTCCCCCCAAAAACGTGGGTAGCAACTTGGCTAGGTCATGATTCCCAGTATTGTATGATTGTATTATCTGATGTGATTTCCTTATGTGTTGTAAACTCTACCACTATGATGAGATTATATGTGATCTCTTCATGTGTTATAAATTCTATCACTGTGATGAGGTTATACTGATGAGGTTGACAAGATTAGTGTCTTAATGCAATCTCTTTTGAGATATAAAAGAGAGAAGCGAGCAGAGACACATGGGAACCTCACACCACCAAGAAAGCAGTGCTGGGAGCAGAGTGCGTCTTTTGACCTGAGGTTCCTGTGCTGAGATGCTCCCAGACCAAGGAAAAACTGAGGCATCACAAGGACTTTTCTCCAGAGCTGGCAGAGAGAGAGAGAGCCTTTTCCTGGAGCTGATGCCCTGAATTTGGACTTGTAGCCTACTGGCCTGTGAAGACAATAAATTTCTGTCTGTTAAAACCATCCACTTGTGGTACTTCTATTGGAGAAGCACTAGATGACTGAGACAAAGGGTTAACAATGTATTAATAGTCCAGATTTGTTTTCTTTTTCAAACGTCAACTGTTTCAAGGTTCACAGGCTATAGTTTTCTTTTGATTTCAACCAGACATCAATGTAGCTTATTTGCATGACTCATATAAAATTTAATTATTCATTGAATGATATTTCAGTGCTGTTCAAGCACTATAATAATTAGTTTGTAAAAAAGATGTTTAGTTGTGTATGTGTGTGTGTTGGCTTTAGAGCGTATTATGCTCTTCAATTTCAACACTGTACACTCTTGATAAAATCTGGGAGAAAACAAATATTGTGCAGGAAAATGGAAGTCAATCTCAGTCATAAATCTTGATCCAGTCAATAACCACTATATCCATTCCCTTAGTCATGAAAACAACCTAAAAGTTCATAAATCCACGCATTGTCTATTTTTTATTGGCAAGGTCTCTTCATGACGTCACCCCAAAACAGAAACATAAGCATTTCCTGTTTGTTCTTCTGCATTCTTAATGAATGAATGATCATGACAAAACAAACACAGCTGAATAACCTGTTTTTCACTTTGGGGATAGAATTCAGAATCACTTGATAGAAACTTTAGTATATATTGGGTATTGGAAATAAATAGGATCCAAATATTAGGTCATTAATTTACACAATTGATGGGAAAAAGAAATGACCTTCAGCCACTTGTATTCTAGTAGTCTAAATTAATCAAAAATATTCTTAAAATTTCTCTTAATTTTCTATACTGGACATTTGATGGTGATTGTTCAATAGTTTCTTTAGGCAGACTACAGCCTTAAGAGTCTGGGATACCTAAAAATACATAGTGAGATATTTTCAATGTTATAGATATTAAGCTCTCTCATCTTCTACAAGAATATTTGCTTCATTCTTAATAATGTCTAAAGTGCTCAAAATAAACTTAAAGACACAAAATAGAGGGAAATGGGAAAAAGTAAATATGCAGGCCAATAAATATGGCATGATTCCATTAGTATAATACTTACACAAACATGGTATACCTTCAAATTTGTATATACAGTGGCTAGGAAAAATCAAAGAGATGATTCAAACTAAATTATTTAACAGAAGCTACCTCCAAAACTGGCATTGCAAACAGTAGACATTTTTATTTTTAATTTCACACATCAGTTTTATTTACATCTGGTAAAATGAATGTGTGTTACTTTTTTAACTAAAAACGTAAAATAAAATAAAATCAAAAGTGCCATTATCTATATTTTTGATGTTCACATTTTATTAAGTATGCTTTGTAATATGTGTATTTTGAACCTCTTGGAGACATTTGAAATCTCGTTTAAAAGATTCCACTGCTAACAGCCATGTGAAATGTGTAAAGAGGCCAGCTTCCCTGCCAGTTTGTAAACACTCAAAAAAACATGGTGTGATCAGTGGCATCATTACATTGCTGCTTAATAGCACGTGCTGTTGATACATTAATTGCTTTTGACTATTTTAAAAGTTTATGACCTCATCTGAATTCCAAGTTGAACTTGTTTTGCATTTTTCTAGTGAATTGCCACATTCAACAACCTACGTAATGTGTATTGTACCAATAAATTTGCAAAATTTAAAAAGACTGCGATGATATGCACCTCATTTTTTTTTTAATCAACTAAATCATGGTTAGGAGGATTTGTATAGCCAAGAATTGCACAGTCGCAAAACTGTAATGCTACAGCTTCATGATTAGAAAAGATACTCCATATTTGGGGGTGTAATTTTCTTTTAAAATACTAACTACCAAATGAAGGTACAGGAGAATGTACTCAAGGCTTCAAAAACTTAATAATACACTTAAACTTGTGGCTCTAAAACTTAAATAGATGTCTGATTTAAAGGCATCAAATGGATTTAGAATATGCCCCATGACACCAAAATATCTGCTCAAACATGTTTTTAAATGGAATTTTTGTTTCTAAAAACTGAATGAAGTCCTGTGCTTCCCAAGAAGTGAGTGCTGACTGGGAAATGAATGTAAGTTAGTTGATGCCAGGGAATTGCGGTTATGATGCAAGATGAACATAAGCACCGAATATCTTAAAAACAACATTTTAGCACATAGTCTGATGTTTATACAATAAATCTCACATTTGCCAGTTTTGCCAATTTCCACATTCCCATTCCACCCTTAGAAATCTAGAGGAAAAAATTAACAGTGAGCTTCTCACTTATTTTCTCCTTCAATAGGCACCAAGTAGCAAACTTAGGAATTTTGTGTTCTGAAAGGAAGTAGGACAAGGTTATACATTCCATGACAGAAAAGAAGACAGACTTTTGGAGTATTTATTAAATTTTTGCTGTTTGAGAGTATTATTCTATAAATTGCTCAGAGTGCTTAATATATGGTTTAGAAAGTAGAAACACAATGTATTTATCATATGGAATGTAAATGAAAGATCTGGGAAAGAATTTAAATGAAAGAATGAGGACAGAATTAGTTGGACTTAGAGTTTCAGAGCTAGATACAATACAGACAATCATCTATTACTACTTCCCTTTACAAATGAGGACATTAATGCCTAGAATCATTAGATGACTTGTGACAGCTTCAGCATTAGTATGTAGTACAATGATGATCAGGGAGCCCTGGTGGCACCATGGTCAAGTGCTGAGCTCCTAACCAAAAGATTGACAGTTTGAATCTACCAGCTGCTCTGTGGGAGAAAAATGTGACAGTCTACCTCCATAAAGATTACAGCCTAAAAACTCCATGGGACAGTTCTACTCTATCCTATAGGGTCACTCTGAGTGGAATGGTTTTGGTGGCAACATTTTTTTTTAATGGTGATCTGAATCTTAGAGGTTGTGATTGTAGACAAGACTATGGGGAGTCATTAAGATCAAATAAATGGTGTGCAAAGTGTTGACACATGAAAGCGATTCTCTTGTGCAGCAAACTTAGTTGGAGGCCAATGTCAACCATGACCAACAGTGAGACTTCTAAGAGGATAGATGATAGATGAGTGGTAGAGAAGGACTTTGTTTGCTTGGTTGTTTGTTTTGGGCAGGAACCAAAGATCAACTTTAGCTTCCCATTCGTAATGAGTAAGTTTTGGTAAAAAGTAAGTTGCAAGTCATTAATTAATGGTAATTTCAATTGAAATAATGTGGTTCAATTAGAATATGGAATATTTTTAAAGTCATATTGCATTTAGTTCATGGACCTCATTTGTTGAGTTAGGTAGAAATGTTACATATTTGGCCCACCAAAATCCCAAATGACATTATGACATTAGACAGAGTCACATAACCATTAGGCACCGACAAGTTCCTTAATACAGAGATTGTAGTCATCAAACAGAGTACAATTTAATTTCACCTTTCCAGTAGTTTTCTTCCTGTGATCTTACAAATATAATTATTTGAGAAAGACTAAAATTTATTCCTCAACTAATTTTATTCAAGTAATAAATGCCACATCCTGATTATAGAAATAGCACTTTATGAAATTACTCCATGCTCCTAAGTCTTTTTTTACTCAGCCTCTTTACCAGAAAGACTTTCATCTCAGCTTCAGCTCTAAATCACTTTATTCATGAATGAGCTAACAATCCTGTATACTCGTGAATTATTTTAGATATCTAAATTATTGTTGAAATTTGCATTCTCACTTCATGTGACAGAGTGTCTAATTGACTATGCATTTGGTATAGCAGCCACTTCCTCAGACTCTCACAGAATATTAAAAGAACAGGGAGAGACATTAGCAAAATGGAGGAAAAAAAAAAATTGAACAAAAAGGACTACTTCTTTAGACTGGCAACATTTTTACCTGCATCGTAGAAAAATTCAAAATTACTATTCTACTAGATGCCTAGGCTGTTTTCTTAGAAGAAACAAATAAAACACTGTAATCACACATTTCAAAGACTGTTGAAAATAATAAGGATTCAAGACATAGAAATATGATAAGTGTATCACTAACATTTTTGTAGCTGAAAAAGATGTTGGTTATTTTGTGTGGCAGAAAAGGTGTTTTTGTTTGTTTGTTGTTCACTTTTGTTACTTTTTTCTGTAATTGCTTGCAAAACTTTCTAACTCCTTAACAAACTTTGATAGTAGTTGAGTGACTGGCCTACTAATTTAAATGCTAAACTCAATGGGATTTAAAATAATGATCACATGTGGAGCCCTGGTGGCACAGTGGTTAAGAGCTACATCTACTAACCAAAAGACTGGCAGTTCGAATCCGCCAGATGCTCCTTGGAAACCCTATGGGGCAGTTCTACTCTATCTTGCAGGGTTGCTAGAATCAAAATCAACTCAATGGCAGTGGTTTTTTTTTTTTTTTTTTTTATGTTCTTATTGTTGATGGGATATAATAGGATGAAGTTCTACAATCCAGGATATTGTAAAGGATTATAAACTGAAAACCCGTAGCTCTAGCTATGCCTGCACTGGTGAAAACTCTCAAGAGTAACAGTACTTGTTAACTCAGCCCATTATCTCTCCTTCTCTTCTCCCTCATAGCATTTATGACATTGTTAAACAGTATGAGGACCAAAGGAGATCAATGTCAAAAACCAATCCAGTAGTAAACATAACTGATAGCAATTTCTCATTTATATTCAAAGGGAATTCACATTTCTAGAGCAGGCAGATGTCTTCACACTGGATTTCTAATAGAATACTAAGATTTATGTTTATTTATACTTGATATTGTCATCATCTATTGAGTAACCAATATAATCCCCATCTTCCAACTCCTACTCACCCTATTTTTGATTTAAATTTTTTTCTTTTTTTTTTTCATATCAGAGGAATACTTTTTTAAGTCAACAGTAAGTTCACTACAGAGAATGTCCAAGAAAATAGAGCCTGGCTTTTTTTTTTTTTAAGTCTCTATCCATGTTTGCTTTTCTTGTTGTTGCTTAATGTTAATTCTCCTTTGGAGAACACCCATCTGAATCATTTTTCAATATTAGTATTCTGTTTTAGTGTGTCCCTGACTCTTACCAGTTATAAATCTCATATGGAACAGCATTCGTAATGTATTTTCCTATTCTTTTTCTGTGTGAAAGTGCCCTGAAACTGTCTATGGTCCACAAATTATCCATATATATGATAGAATCAAGTTGGAGCCCCAAGTTCTCAGCAGGTGCAAACTCAATTTTGCAAGATCAATCCATTAGTGTATAAAAACTATTAATAGAGAAGAACAAATGAGACACATTTTTTCCCACTGCAGGGGGCAAGGCCAGGGTGGTGATCTTTGTGAAATACTTGATCACATATGTCAAAACCAAGCTTCTACAGTTAATATTGTCTTACCAAAATTAACTGTCTCCTGTATATGCTACCAAAAAAGTACTTACTCTTCTAGAAGAAAAAATATACATCAAAAAATTGTGTGAGATTTCTGGTTAAAATTACTTTCTCTAGGTATCCAGTTTTTTTTTTTTTAAGTTTAATTTTTTATTTACTTTTCTTTAATAAACTTAGCTTCCTGTATTATTTCAGTTTTCTTCTAATTTAATTTATTCATTGTAATTTCACTTTACTTCCATTTACATTTTCACCTGAACTCAGGCTAAGAAATGATTTTGAGTGAACATTCAGAATGAGGTTAATATGAAAACAAACAAATAAAAAACACAAAATAAAGTCTTTATTTCAGAAATATAAAGTATACTTTCTGGAAGGATACAAAGTATTTTCCTTAGGGAAAAATATGATAGTGTTTTCATAAAAGGATAGTAATAAACTTTACTAGGATAAATATAAATGGAAACAGACAAAAGAAAGTAATAAAAATAATTAGCGTACACTCCTTGCTTATTAAAAGAAGTATCATGTCTTAATATTTCAAAATGATTGAATATTATGTTGAAGTATGTTTTTCATGTAGTATCATATTCTTCCAATTTGATCTAAGTTTTAAGTCTATATTTGATTGGATAAGCGTTGTTTTCATCTAATGTTACAATGAAACGCAAGTGTTGAAAAATCTAGATTTTTAGAGAACTATATTAGCATGATGACCAGTGACCTCTACATAATGTTTTGTGGTTCCTAGCCCAGTAATAAGCTGATTATAACCTGAAAATTAAGGAGGAGAAGGAAGGTAAATATTTCCATACGCAAACAAACGCTTCCATCATCTCTACTGATACTTTGACTCACTAAATACTTTCTGAGCACTTACTGTGTTTGGCATGCTATGCTAGGAGTGGGCGGTGCAATGGAGGAAAGGTACTATCCCTGCCTCAAGGTACAGACAAGGGCCCTAACATGATATTGAGGAAACTACACCACTCCAATGGAGAGAGGTAACTTGAAATGCCCATCAAGTCCACTGAGATGCTATTTGTTTCCCTGGCAGCTCACCAAGTTGACTCTGTCTATGCAGTATGTCTTTTCTCTTGTATCTCTTTCGTGAGATTAATTCATTTATTCTTTTGTTATCATACTCCTGCAGGTAAATGATCCCTTTTAATTGCAAAGCCCATATATGTTTCTATTTCACAACCCCTTGGCATTCTTAGTTGCCCGTAATAGATGGTATAAAATTTTGGCTAACTAATTGCTTATTCCAAACATAAATCCCTGAATGAGTTTGGAATAGTCACACAACAAATTGAGCTGATGAAAAAGATGATCCAAAAAACAAAGACGGAACAGTAGGAAAAAAAAAACTACTGATGAATTTAATCATTAAAGATCTTTTAGGGACAAGGTAACTTTATTCTCATCTATCTGTTGTCTTCATGAGCATGTGAATCAGAACTTTAGAGTGAAAATCTCTGATCATTTAAAGCCTTGACTCTTTAACTTCCAAAATGGGCTGTAGCTAAAATGTAAAATGACAGCAAAGGAGAAAACATGCCTGCCTATAGCATATAAAGGAGTTATTTTAAAGTTTAGGCATTAATTTAGATTTCCTCTAAATAAACTCTAGAAAACAAAAACCGCACCCATTGCCATAGAGTCAATTTTGACTCATAGCATCCCTATAGGATAGAGTAGACCTGCCCTATAGGGCTTCCAAGGAGCAGCTGGTGGATTCGAAATGCCAACCTCTTGGTTAGCAGTCAAACATTTAACCCCTGGTGCCACCAGAACCAAAAATAATTTGCAGCATTCATGAAATAATTCTCTCTAATGTTAACACTATTATTTAATAAACAATTCCACAAAGAATTTCCCGTTCAAAAATATTAAATGAAAATTTACTATGTCTCCTATTACACAGCAGTCATTTGTTAAACATCTATCTAGAAAAGTCTATCATAAATGGAAAAATTTTTAATCTAAGAAATAATTCTTATTTTTCTCCCTGAATTTACCTGATATTTCTTTCCTTATCCAGTATAGAACATTATGGCAAGATTAGTAATTGTAACTTTCTTTAAGTTAATATTTGCTTCTGGTTTCTCTAGCTTAATATGCTTTAGGGGACGATTTAAATTAGAGTAATTCCTGACACAACTTATGTCCAGTATAATCTGAGGCATGGATATAAAGAGGATTGATTTCAGAAAGCAACTTTGTTAGTACAATGATGAAATAAATCAATGGAAGGTGGATATTTTCTGTGCTTTTTACCTGAGGCTTCAAATCTAATCCAGGGTGGGGGTGAAGGGGGCTAGACCTGGTCAGTAGCACAACAGCAAGCAGAAAAAAGTTTCTCAAAGTTGTATTCACTAGCATACTACATCCTTCCTCCTCATACTTTGGCTTGACATGCAAAAGAGATATCAGAAAGTAAGGAAGCGTGGAGGCAAAGAATCATCGGTAAGTAAGCTGTTTGGTAACCTGCTAAGGACCTTGATTTAGAAAATCATTTTTTTAATTAAAAATTTGATAACTAAGATAGCAGAGTTCAGAATTATCTAATCATCCAGTTATGGTCAGTCTCTTTATTTATTCTTTTGTTAACATTTTTTTAATTGAACTTTTGATGAAGGTTTATAGAACAAACTAGCTTCTCATTTAACAGTTAGTACATATATTATTTTATGACATTGATTAACAACCCCATGACATGTCAGTACTCTCCTTTTTTGACCTTGGGTTCCTTATTACAGCTTTCCTGTCCCCTCCTGCCTTCTAGTCCTTGTCACTGGGCTGGTGTGCTCCTTTAGTCTCGTTTTGTCCTATGGGTCTGTCTACTCATTGGCTAAAAGGTGAATCTCTAAAGTAACTTCATTACTGGGCTAAAAGGGCGTCCGGAGGTCATACTCTCGGGGTTTCTCCAGTCTTTGTCAGGCCATTAATTCTGGTCTTTCTTTGAGTTACAATTTCATTCTACATTTTTCTCCAGCTCTTTCTGGGACCCTCTATTGTGATCCCTGTCAGAGCAGTCAGTGGTGGTAGCCAGGCACCATCTAGTTGTACCGGACTCAGTCTGGTGGAGGCTGTGGTAGTTGTGGTCTATTAGTCGTTTGGACTAATCTTTCCTTTGTGTCTTTAGTTTTCTTAATTTTCCCTTGCCCTTGAAGGGGTGAGACCAGTAGAGTATCTTAGATGACCACTCACAGGCTTTTAAGACCCAGATGCTACTCACCAAGGTAGAATGTAGAACATTTTCTTTATAAACTATGTTATGTCAGTTGAGCTAGATGTTCCCTGAGACCATGGTCCCCACAGCCCTCAGCCAAGTAATTAGGTCCTTAAGTATGATTAGTCCCTTTAGAAGCCAGAGACAAGTTGGTTCAATTATTATTTTCTTTATGGTAGTTGGAATTATGGAATCTTTGGGTGGTGCCAGTGGTTAAGCACTCAACTACTAGTTGAAAGGTTGGTGGTTTGAACCCACCCAGAAGTGCCTCTAAGGACCGGCTTAGCAGTCTACTTCTGAAAGTTCCCAGTCTTGAAATCCCTACTGAGCAGTCTTACTCTGCATACATGGTGTCACTGTAAGTCGGAATCGACTCACAGAAACTAACAACAACAATAACAGATGGAATTTGTAACAATCAAGGTCGAGTTGGAAAACAGAAAGCACATTGTTTGTTTGAACAGAGAGAATTTAACATAGAGAATTGTTAATCAGGTGTTGGAAGGCTAAAGATGAAAGCAAGAGAAAGGAAAAACAAAAATGGAAGGGAATGGAAAAGAAAGAAATGAGATGGGCAGGAAAAGAAAGGGAGGGGAGGGAAGAGAAGAGGAAGCGATGGGAGCAAAAAGACACTGAGGTAACACTGTTATGAATAACTGCAGTAAAGAGCTAACATCCATAAAGCTGAGGAAACAAGGAGAAGAGTCTAGGGTTATCAGAAACTAGAAGTCTGGCAGAAGGTGCCACAGAATTGGTACTCAGACTTCTGAGAGAGGGCACTGTAAGGCTACTCTTGGCAACTTGGAGAAGGTCCAATGAGACTGGTTCTAAGAAAGCAGAGGAAACCAGAACTGCAACCAAAGGTTGCGGGGTAAAGTGTCTTTGGAACAGTCAGCAAAGGAGGAAACATTTCCCTTTTCCCATGCACCAGCTGTACAGTCTCCCTCTAGTGCACCCTATTGGCAAAACCTAACAGGAAACCAGACAGCAAAGGGGGAAGGCAGTTCTCAGAGTCCCAGCCCCGGTGTTACAAAGCTGGTGGGTTTGGAGCTGAAAGACAATAGGTTTATAACTGGCACTGAAATTTAACTGAAGAAATTAAGATGTGATAACTGACAAGATTCCTTCATTTTAAATCATAATTTTATTCTATGGAGGAACTTGAACAAAAGTGCTGACTCCAGAAATAGCTGTGAGTAGTATGTCCAGAGGCTAGAGAAGGGTATTTGAAGAATTCTGAGAGCAAGAGAAAAGATGAAAATGTTCAAAGAACAATTTTGTCATCCTGTCTCCCTTTTTGAGTCTCCTTTGAAAGGAATAATTTCCTCAATTATTTAATGACATTGTCTTCAAAACTGTATTGACCTTATACCTAAACTCTACATTGTATATAAATATAGGCTAAAAATCACATAGAACCTGGCTATATTTGCTATGCCCCATCTATCATGGGATAGTTAATTCATACATTTATCTTTTAAAACTAATAATGAATTTCTAAAACCTTTTAAAAGGACTTAAGTTTCATAATCCATTTATTGAAAATGGCTGAAATGAAAAATTAATTATTAAACAAGAGCCTTGGGAAGACATCAGCAACCTTGTCACCCACACGCTAGATTGATAACATGTTGGTTTCCAGAGCAGGGAGGGTGCTGACAACTCTCGAATTTAAACCTGGAAAGATAATGCTAAGCATGTCATGGCGTAAGTCACATTTTTAATTTATTTTTTATTAAATGTTAGATAGGATAAATTCATCCATGCCTCTCAAACTCTACCTGATTAAATGAGCTGGCACTCTTTCAAATGTAAAGCATGGTTACAGCTTCTCAAGGGCATCGGAAATGCTGAAGCATAAGACAACAGTAAATACAAAAGGCAAAAGAGGTGGACAGTGATGTATTCACAAGCACCACAGGTGAAGTGAGATTTTTGAAAATGCTGAGGCTAACAAAACAAGGGCAGTGCGCTCCCCAAATGGTAAATGCACCTCCAGGCAGAAGCTGTGCTTGAGTGCCGGTGCACAGAAGTGTCCACCACTGAGGGGTAAAAAAACACAGCCAAAAAAAAAAGACATGGAAAGGAACAGCTGTAACCAATTTTCAAATCCTAGATGCTGGGGTTGAGCTATATGGCTAAGAAGTCAGGCAAATTGTTCAATATTTGTGTCAGCCCTACCCTTTAATTTTGTAAAGTTAAGGTGGTTTTTGTGACTATAAAGAAGAAAAGAACATCTGTTATATTGTGTGTAACTGCAGCAAACACTGCAGCTTCTTGAACTCTTCTCCTCCCAGGCAGAGCTCAATCTCATTTGATAAAGTGGATGGAAAATAGTTTATATCAAACATTTTCAACCAGGTCAGAGAGAACAAATCTTCCATATTACTGCTCTCTAAAAATATTCTGATGCATGGAATCTAAATTAAAAGACTGAATGAGCAAAATGATGGTTTACTTCTACCCAACTGGGCCACAGTATTTGAAAAAAGATACAGAACATCTTCACAGGCTATTGTTTTAATGCCTCATTCATTTTTTCTAGCAAGTGACTACTGACTATTTACTATACTAAATGCTATGGGAGATACAAATATGTGAACGATACTCTCTAGCTTCCTGACCTTTTTGCATAACAGACGAGACAAAGGAGAATGTTAAGTTTCATCTGAGAGGCACACAAAAGATGCCATAGAAACTATAGCTTGGGTCCCCAGAGGAAGTTTCATTAAGAGAGTGTCTTTGAGCCAGAAATTTTATAGAATGCTCACTGTGTTTCAGGCACTTGGGATACATTAGTGAACAGTCAAATATTCCTACTCATGTGGAGCTTATATTCTAGTGAGTAGTGACAAACAATATTCAAAAAACATAATAAATAAGTAAATAATATGGCATGTTAGAACATTAAAAAAACAAACCAAACCCATCAAGTCAACTCTGATTTATAGTGACCCTATAGGACAGAGTAGAACTGCCCCATAGGCTTTCCAGGGAGGTGCTGATGGATTCGAACCATCTACCTTTCTTTTAGCAGCCAAAGGCTTAACCACTAGAAAGAACTTTAGTGCTAAGAAAACCCTGAGAAAGTTAAGTGGGATTCAGAGTGCCCCCTGCTGGGAATGAGTGATTCCAGGTTGAAATATGATAGGTGAGATACGTCTCATTGAGAAAGTGACATTTGAGCAAAGACTTGAAAATTTTAACAAGCAATATTCACGGAAGGAGAGTGTTTTAAGAGCAAAAAATAGCGTTAAAATTATAATCCATCTGATGATAATCCTCAGAGCCTAGTACCAAAATGACACAGAGTAAGCACACAACATGTATTTTCTGAATAAATGTATGAACACTTACACTGTCATGAAAGTACCGAGTGCACTTGTCCAAATGTGAATAGTTCCCTTTAGCTGGAGAGGAGAGTGTGTGTAGGAGAATCAAGGTAGAAAAACCTAAAAAGTTAAGTCAAGGCCTTATTCTTCAATTCAAAGGAAAAGGAGTTTCAACGGAAAGGAAATTTATAGGAAATTCAGTTTAGAATTACAAACTGCTTAAGTTTGCCACTTAAGTTCTTAACTACAGCCAGAGTGGCAATGAAAGAAGGGAAGAACAGGGACGTGATGAGAGCCGTGCTTAAAAGTGGTGGCTGAGTTTGATTAGATATGGAAGAAACTGAAGATCCCGGACATGATTAACAGGCTGTTAAGTATTACTAGCACAAGATGACGCAGACTTAATCTGGGATTATGATATTGGAACTTGAAACAGTGGGCCATTGCCGAAGATACTTATCCATTCATTAACTGAGAATTTTATTAGAAAGAAAGAGAAAAAGAAAAAAAAAAGGAAAGAAAGAAGGGAGGGAGGGAAGGAAGTATGGAGGGAAGAAAGAAAGAAGTAAAGAAAAGGAGTAAATAAAAGTAAAAGTTCTCAGCCAGTTTACATGCTAGTAAGGATAAAAGCAAACAGTTTTTCTTCCCATAGCACATACAAGGCAATCATCATAGAGATACATTGTGAAAAAACTGTGACTGGTGGTGTTATAAACCCAGAGTGCAATGCACTCTGAGAAATTTTGATATGAAGTGGGATATAAATTGGACAGCCAGGTAAGGGCTTAAGAATGAGTAAGAACTAATACAGTTTAGAGAGTAGCTATAATGTCCACAGATGACAAGAGATTGTGCCAGGGCCTAGGGAAGTATTGTGGGGTATGATGAGGGTAGAAATAGAGAGAAGATAATTTGGAGTCTGTTAGTTTAAGGAGCTACTGAAGTTAAAGAAAAAATACTAGCAATATGTCAATGAATAGAGTTGTTCTTTAGGAGACTGCATCCGTGGATTTTAGCTTCAACTAAATTCCCACCCTCCCAATAGCTAGTAATGTAAAATATTTATCTCTAGCTCTGTCCACTCTTCTGGGTTACAAACCCATACCGTACTGTTTACTATGATTTAAACTTGTATATATATACCACAAAATACTTGCTGAATATATTCCTAAATTACACCTATATTTTCCCCCTACTCCCTCAAACCTTTTTGTTTCCTTTTTAATAGTTTTGGTTAATGAAATAAACTCTTTACCTAACTAGTTGCCTAAGTAAAACAAAACAAAACACAACTTTGTCAACTTTGAATTCTCCCTTTTCCTCATAGCTAACTAAGCCCACTTCTAATCAGTCACTAATGCCTGGCTTTGGTCTCTAAAATTAGTCTGTTACATCCAGCCTACACACTCAATCTTCAGGTCAGCTTCCCGTCATCTTCCACCTGAACTATTGAAACTAAATTCTAATTGTTCTTCTTCCCTTTATACCATGTTGCTCTCCAATCCAGTCTGTGGGCCCACTGTTGCCAGGGTGGTCTCTGTACCATTAAAAGTCTTCCCCTATTCCAAACAAACAGCAAACAAAAACAAAGAACAACAATAAACACTCATCTTATTGTGTCTTAATTAAAAAAAAAAAAATGCAAAAAAAGAAAAAAAAATCTCAATCAATCATTATTGCTTGCATTATAACCAAGATTATGAACTCCTTAGGAAGACTCAAGGCATCCTTCACTAATCTAAGCTTTGTCTCCTCTCCATTCTTTCACAACAGGCCTGTTGCTGCCAACCACACTTTAGAACACCCTGCTCCCCAAACAAAACTGATTATTTCTCACCTTTCTGCCTTTACAAATGCTAACACTTTTATTCTTTTGAATTCAATCTAGTAAGCTCCTACTTATACTTCAAGGTCCAGTAGACATGTTATTTAATCTTTAAATTCAATTAATTCAGCCTGAGATGTTAACCAAGGTTGAGATACAGATTTCAGAGCCAGCAGCAAAGAGTAGAAATGCTGATAATAGGTGAGAGAAGCAAAAGAAGGGAATCCTTGGATGGTGCAGACAGTTAAGCTCGCTGCTAATCGAAAGGCTGGAGGTTCCAGTCCACCCAGAGGTGGCTCGAAAGAAAGGCCTGATGATCTACTTCCCAAAAATCAGCCATCGAAGACCCTGTGGAGCACAATTCTATTTTGACATATGTAGGGTCGCCACGAATTAAAATTGACTCGATGGCGACTGGTTTTATTGCAAGGCAATTAAAATAGAAGTGAAGGAAGAAAGCAAATCTATTAAGACTTCCAAAGTACTGACCTTCCAAGGTATAGACTTCTGCTGTGAAGCCTATGCCTGACTCATGGATTTGGGACTTGCCAGCCTCCACAAGGGGATGAGCTGTTTCCTTGATGTGGTTTGTGAGTTCTGTGAGACACTGTAGCAAATTACAAAAGCCAAAGACCAGAGGGAGAGTACTGAGGGTAGGAGGAGTAGTTGATGTTAGAGATGTTGGAGTGATACAGTAATTTGGAAAAGTTGGACATTTGGGACATCTTTAACCTCCGTCTCATAGGAACAGCTTTGTGCTGATCCTTATAAAATAAATTATTTATTTTTTTGGTGTCAGAAGTGGGAAAAAGGTTGGAGGGTTGGAGGCATATCCGACTTCTGCCTCATAGGAGTCAACCTTCGGCTATTGATCTCTATTCTCCTTCCTCTTCGTGAAGTTAGAGGAGGTCAGAGGCCCCCGCCACACCATTGTTACGACTTCTAAGTTTCTCCTACATTCTTTGAACTTTTCAAACTAAATAAACTTAACAGTTAAAGGAATAAGTAACTTGACATCATTTGTATTCTTCAATTGCATTTCTTGAAAAATAAGATTCACAAGAAAAAAATGAAATTCTCTTTGTACAGAAGGAAAATAAAAACATTCTTAATTTTTATCAGTGCTAAAACATGGATTTCAGATTTAATTCATGAGGAATTGATTTTACTCATAATACTTTAAAAAATAGTTTTATGCTAAGAAACAAATATAAAAATATTTTTAAATTGAAATACTAATTTCCTGATGCTTTAAAAATGGTAATAGCATTTATATAATACTTTTATTAGTATTATTGGCTTGCATTTATTGAGTATTTACTATACGCCTATTATTTTTTGAAGCACTTAACATCCTATACTCATTTACAAAATGACCAAATGAAAAGTAACAACTATAATTTCCCATTTTACAAAAGATTAAACTAAGAAAGCCAGACTATCTTGCCAAAGTTACACAGCTAATAAGCAGATAAATTCAGCACAAAAAATATTTGTATTTACTGATACAAATATTTATTTTTCAATTATGCAGCTGATAAACTAGTGTTAGGAACAATCACCTAACTCACATATAACTGGGAGATTTGATGTTTGAACTAAGATTCAGACAGACAGTTATCATGGTTCTTTTGACCACGATGGTTAGTATAAAACAGCCAAACAATTTCAAAACTGTGAATAGCATTTTAAAATTGTGCCATAAAATTTTATGAATTATGTCACTGAAAATATTCCACCAGACATAAAGGAGCAAGAACAGGAAGCTGTGCTGCCAGGAATCCAAGATTCAGTTTGTTTCTTTCTCACTGCTAACAAAACAAGGGTAGAGAAATCCCAAAATGGGAAAAGTAGTGGCTTGTTCCCTGGCTGGCATGGTCTGAGAATGCTCTTGGTACAGCGTTTTAAGTACCTAGGAGAGCATGTTCATCCCGTTGGTTTAATTAGGACCGGTGTTTGGCTGTGACTGAAAGACAGAGGGAGAGTAACATGGGATCTAAGAAGCAGGAAGAACAGACGGGGTTGTGTACTCCTAGTGGGCAGAGGGGACAAGAATGTCCTCATGGAATTAGCAAATCCCAGGTACTCTTCTTAAGAAAGAATCTTCCAGAGACAACTCTCTGCCACTTCAGAAGCTCAGATAAATTGGGGATGTTAAGCATTCTTAGCTTTTATTTATTACATTCCTCAGTTTAGTTTCTGTTAGTACCAGTGACTGCTCTGCAGGAAGCTTAAGGATTCAGTCACTATGAGGAAGACTTTTCAGCTTATTTCTAAGGCCTCAAAGTTTCCATACAAAATAAAGGTAGGTTTCTACTGTATTATAGCATTTGCAAAATAAATATCTGTTATGTGAAATAATACTAAGAAATTGTTCTCCTTGTTCTCAGAAATAGTTACAACTGAACAGTTCATCACAAAATGTAAGCAAGTTAGATTGTCCTGTAGAATGGCTTTATCTTCAGAATTCTTAGAAGGAAGAATTTGTAAAATATTCAAAACACCTGGCTTTATATAGAACCACACCTTATCAATCTTTGAAATATAGACAATAGAGAAATTATTAGAAGTTCTTATTATTAAAAATACATTTAATAATAAACTGGGTCAATAAACTCACTATGAAACAGACAATAATTCCTAAGGATTTTAAAGCTGCTTATAATAAATTCATAAGCAGTTCATCATCTGGCTAATTTAACTCAAATTAAAATATAGGTACAATAAGTTTCTTAAAATTCATAAAATTGTTTATTATATAGACATATACATAAAAACATGTTTTAAACTAAGTTAGAATAGTAATCAAATACATTCAAGATTGAATTATTTTTAATTTCTTGAGTCAGTCCTAAAGGTCCCTATTCTGTTTTTGTAATTATTTTAACAATTAGCCAGGGGCCTAAGAAGTCTAGTATTTGCCTCCCCTATTTTTTTAATATAAGAACTACCAATTTTTAGTCATTAATGATTATACTTGTTTTTTTCCAAATAGGACTAGTGAGGTGCTAAATTCAATTAGTTGTAACTTCACACTTTTACTGAGTCAACTTTACCCTTCCTTAGAATTTGTATTCGTATGAACTTCTTTCCGTCTATGCATTTGCTATCTGATAATCCTTTTAATTGTCAGATTTTATATGCTCTTTTTGTTTCCAGTTACAAAGATTACGAATAGAGCTGGAAAGTAATATATTGATTAGCTCATTAATTATCAGTCTATCTAGTTCTTTCATTTTCAGCTGTCTACCTGTGGGACTTTCTGTCGTCCTTGTGTATAGATGAAGCCTGTGTGCATATGTGTGTATGTGTATGTGTGTGTGTTTGTGTTTTAATGACAAACATGCAAACTACATTTAGAGATTTTTTTAATAGAGCCACATATCTGTTATGAAACCACCTGCTGCATCAGACCACTGGTATTACCAGCCTTGTTTTTTGCAATCACACAATCAAACCGATCTCTTGGTTCATTCACAGAACTTTCTCACAATTATAAGTGTATACACACACAAATATATTTTAAGTACACATGATTCAGAAATCCATACTATAGAGCACATATACTTCTAGATGTATTAAGTTACATTTTAAAAGCAACTTTACAAATAACTTCCTTGCAACCAAGATATTATCTGACTTCTCAAAAGCCACCGCATTTTATTACCAAAAAAAAAGTATATTCTTACATTGGAATCTGACAGCAGTTTAAATTTATGAAATGGAGAAAAAAAAAGACCAAATCTATTTATCTCCTCCTTCTGTATTTTTTTTTTTTATTATTAACATACATTATCACTATATCGTTTTAAGGCACTGTATTGACAGAAGTTTACTTTCACATTGAATCTCTTATTGTATCTGGTGGTATCTACACAAGATGGCTTTCTTCATTATAGGCGGCCCCTGAAGAATGCACATATTATAAGACAGACCTAGCATTAGTGGACTCAGAATAGCCTTAGAAACATCACACCCAATAGTTTAAATGAAGATTAAAAGAGGACCAATATAGTAAGAAGCAGGAACTTCCGTTAGTTCGTACACTGCCAAAGAGTCTGTCCCGGTTGCAAAATTAGTCATGATACGCTCTTAAGACATTTCACTCTCTAGTCTATCCATTGTAACTACAAAATTAAATAGCACTTTACAGGAACTATTTTAATGATTGCTACTCATTATTAGAGAATAGCATAGGAAGGAAGAGCCTTTATTAAAAAAAAATAGTCTCTTTAAAACGCATAGTATCTGTCATGAGTTCTCCATTCTGCTAGTCTCTTGGGAAGGCAGATGGATGTGCCCGTTCCCGTGTGCAGGGGAGATCTAACAGACCTGCCTGAGCCGCTGATAAATCTTCTCTATAGTCCCATTAGTTTTGATGAAGTTCTTTGAGAAACTGAGAAGAGAAAAATGCCTGTGAAAAATGTCCCTATTCTTTAGTGTGGTGTTATCAGGGCCTTGATTTATTCCATAGAATGGAGTAAGTCACAGAGGGAAAAATTAACTTTTGTTTCTTTGATAAATATATTGGCTTAGTACAAACACATGGTTAAAAGCCACATTATGGATTGAAAACTTTTCACAAGACTATTTATTGATTGGATTCTTTTAAAATAGTCACACAAAATGTCATCTCGTTAAATTAAAAAAAAAAAAATATATATATATATTTATGCCTTGCATTGTGTTACAAGCATTTCATTACATAGAACTTATTTTAAAACCAATACGGTTAACGTTTAATGTTTTCTTGGCAGTAAGTAGTATAGTGTAGGCTTCTATAGATCCAGGTTGGAACCCTGGTCCTCTCACTTGGTAAATGTGCAACTTTGGAGAAATTTCTCAAATTATTTGTGCTTCATTTCCTTAGAATAAGTTGGGGGAGAAAAATGGTAACAAATTTATGGAATTTGGGAAATGATTAAATGAGATATTCTATTTAAGGTGCTTGTTATTCCTGAAAAAATAATAAGAGGTAAACGCTTTATCCATTATTATTAGCATTGTCCAACCGATTTTCAAATCAGTTATCTCTAACTTTGGAGGTCAACATCTAAGGAAAAAAAGAAAAAAGGTCTATTTTTTTAAAATTGTACTTCTGATGAAGGTTTACGGAGCAAATTAGTTTCTCATTAAACAATTAATCCACATTTTGTTTTGTGACATTGGTTGCCAACACTCTCCCCTTCTCGACCTTGGGTTCCTCATTACCAGCTTTCACGTCCCCTCCTGGCTTCTCATCCTTGCCCCTGGGCTGGTGTGCTCGTTTAGTCTCATTTTGTTTTGTGGGCCTGTCTAATCTTTGCCTGAATGGTGAATCTCAGGAGTGACTTCATCACTGAACTAAAAGGGTGTCTGGGAGTCACACTCTCCGGGTTTCTCCAGTCTCTGTCAGACCAGTACATCTGGTCTTTTTCTGTGAGTTTGAATTTTGTTCTACATTTATCTTTAGCTCTGTCCAGGATCCTCTACTGTGATCCCTGTCAGAGCAGTCCGTGGTGGTAGCTGGGCACCATCTAGTTGTGCTAGACTCAGTCTGGTGGAGGCTATGGTAGTTGTGGTCCATTAGTCCTTTGGACTAATCTTTCCCTTGTGTCTTTGGTTTTCTTCATTCTCCCTTGCTCCATATGCGGTGGGACCAGCAGAGAATTTTAGATGGCCTCTCACAAACTTTTAAGACCCTGGACACTACTCACCAAAATAGGATGTAGAATATTTTCTTTATAAACTATATTCTGCCAATGGAGCTAGATTTCCCCAGAGAGAAAAAAAAGGTCTATTTTCAAGTGGTCTACCTAGCAATAAATATTCCTTTCCAAATTATTCTTGGGATCTTTTTCTGCCTCTTTCTAATTCAGCTAACATGAAAGAAGGTTCCCTTTCAAGAGAGGTAGACATAGTAGCAAGAGATTGTATAATGTGTCCTGTTTAAAAACCTTGTTGGCAGGAAAGAGTAAATTTGAAAAACTAAAGCAAGGAGACTCCCTGGTCTCCATGGGAAAACCCATTGGCTTCCCCCACTGATTCAGGAGGAGGCTCATAGCTTCAAAACAACAATCGCTAAGAGAAAAGTGGTAGAAGAGGAATACTGAGGAGAAATTGATTTGGTGAAGTGACAGGAGTTTTTACAATTTAATTTCATTTAAGTCACTGGTTTTCCTTCTGGAGAATTTGGATAAGTGTGCATGGCTAGCAGTAATCACAATTCCTCCCTTACATACACACAAACATACACACAAACACATACACTTTAACACTTTAAGTGCACCTTTCATTTCCCTCATTCTATGTGTGTTCCTTGTGGCTGACATCCCCTACCCAATGGACCATTATGTTTCCTTACTACCGAACTCCTCTCCAGGCCCTTTATACCTCCTACCGTGACATCTGTATTAAATTAAACTGGGATAATGTCAATATGTGCATTTTAAAACATTTTCAATAGACAATATTCTCATTTCTAGATTTCAAACTAAAAGAATGAATGTAGCTAGATAGTAGGGGAAGACTGCATTATGTCAGTGAAAGCAAAGAATGTGTAAATTATCCCAATGACCTTTATATATGTTGTCTTAGTCATCTAGTGCTGCTACAACAGAAATACCACAAGTGGGTGGTTTTAATGAAGAGAAATTTATTTTCTCACAGTCAAAGTAGGCTAAAAGTCCAAATTCAGGGCATCAGCTCCAGGGGAGGGCCTTTACTCTCGGTTGGCCTTCTTTTCTTCAGTGTTCCCCCAGACTAGGATCTTCTCTGTGCAGGGACCCTGGTCCAAAGGATGTGGTCTGCTCCCTGCACTGCTTTCTTGATGGTAGGATGTCCCCCTGTTTATCTGCTCAATTCTGTCTTTTGTATCTTGAGAGATTGCCTCAGGACACAATCCAGTCTTATAGATTCAGTCCTGCCTTACTAACACAATTGCCACTCATCCTCCCTCATTAACATCATAGAGGCAGGTTTACAACATACAGGAAAATCACACAGTACCAGGAATCATGGCCTAGCCAAATTGATACACACATTTTTTGGGGGACATAATTTAAACCATGACATATGTGTATATATTTTTTTCTGCTTATTTCACAAATATGTAGTCCTGCTCTATATTCAGAATGGCCTTAGACTGGGATTGGATGATAAATCTAAAAAAAACTGAAGTAGGCATCATTAAAACATGAAATTAAAATAAGATCTTACAGAGGAAAATATTATAATAATTCCCAAGTCCCAGCCCTGAGAGAATGAGGTATATTGAAAGCATGGAGAATGGATTATGGAGGGATGAAAGAAATACAAAACTAGACTACAGATGGAGAGTCTCTCTGGTAATCTAGGTCATTGGTTCTGAATCCTGCCTGAAATAATCAGAATTACCTGGGGAGCTTATTAAAAATACTGATTCCCAAGTCCCAGCACCTAAAGATTTAGTTGGTGGAATCTGGAAATAAAGTATTTTTTGCAATCTCCCTGGTGGTTTTATAAAGCTCCCTCCATGTTGGTCCTTGGACCATCATTTGGAACTCAATGACCTAGAAGAAGAGGGAAGAAATAGGTGAAGGCATATTTTTAAAAACAGAGTTTGCTTAGCTTTATAAGTTAGTTTAAAGTCATTAATTCTAAGAGGCATCTATTGACAAGCATTTATTTGCAAGTAATTTTTATTTAACCAGTTCCTATTCTTTGCTAAATATTACTATACACATAATATTTTATCTAATATACTCATATATTATATAGTAATTATATATATTGTAATAAGTTATAAATAATATCCATATATCTTATATAATTTCAAGGGGAAAAATACTTTTTAAAGTGAGAAAACTCATCTAAGCTTAATTTGGCCTCCAAAGTGTCTATCATTACTGCCAATACATGAAAATATTACAAGGAAATATTCCAAAGAGCATCAAAACTTATTCTGAATTATTCTTCTGGAAACTTTTCCTATGTAAGTCTATAATATTATAAAAAAGCTATTCTCTATAAAACTTTTAATAGCAGCACTATCTATAATAAAAATTGAAATGGCTAAATATATTTCAGAATATCAATTCATTATTATATTGAACATCATGCAGTCATCAAAATAATAATAGTAAAAATGTAAAAGCATTAGGAAATATTTAAGAGATGATTTTGAAAAAATATATAATTTTGACTCAAAAAGAATGCGATGAGTTTTATGCATCAAGATTATAAATTTGTAAATATATTTATACATGAGTGCAAAGACCAAGAGGAAAATAACCATTGAGTAAAATTGCGATGATAAAATTGTGGGATTATGAAGGATTTAAAACTATTAATTTAATACTATCAACTTAGAAAATAGGTTAATTTTTTTCTTTTTTTTCTGTATAGAGTAAAACGCTATATTAATTTGGCTTAGAAATATTTGTAGTCTATTGTCTGTGGCATAATTGAAAGCACTCGTTATTTTCTACTTGGGCAATTGAGAGCATGGCATATAGATATGGAGGAAAAAATAACCTCCATTCATTCGTTTTGCAAAATGTTAGTAACCATGTACTACGTTCAGGCCGTGCAGTGAAATTTGTGAATGGGGAACTTCATACAGATGATGTCCAGTTTTGTGTCAATGTTTCCCATTTTGGCTATACTGATCTGCAACATGTGTGACCAAATTCCAGGATTTATGCATGTCCGAGTCCTTGTGCCTATGGCTAACATTTACATTAAGATGTCTTTCTTAACATGTATATTAGCCAGTTTGGGAATAGTGGGGATAGTCGTGAGTATATCAACTTTTACACCATTAAAAGCACAGAATGTAATTATATCACTGCTTTTAGAACAACTGGAATAGGAAAATACTTCAGGTCTTCTATCATTGTACCCAAACAGAAGGCTTCTAATTGGAGTGCATTTCACCATTCATATTAATATCCATCATGAAATGGAAATAATACCAATTATGTGCATACTGTAAAAATACAAATAAAAAATATTAGTATTATTGAAGTTAGAATAACTCCCAATCGGCATTAGATGTAGTAGTATAGGTTTTGGAATAAGAGAATGAAACAAAACTGTAAAATATGGAACAAAATAATGAAAAACTCTCAACAAATTCTTTGTTTCTGTTTACATTCCTCATAGCGGTTAAAATTGCTAGAGCCTATTCAAAGTTACTGGAAAGTAAAAAGCACTGTAACCAACAATGGGATTTCTTTTAGGTACAAGCTACCCACTGGGAAAAGAACTGTATCACATTTCTTTTCTATGTAAGCAATTTGAGCAAGGAGAAATCAGCTAGCATACAACCTATAAGATTGTTGGTTTATTTTTCATGGGGTGAGGATGGTGTGTCATTACATATTGTTTTGTATTATATTGGTATCCAGGAAATGTACTAACTCTATACCTCCAGTCCTTACAACTAATCCAGTCCTTTTTATTCTACTGGCTACTAGTTACATTAATAATTCAGAGTCACTGTGTTCAAAACAGAATTTTCCATCCCTTCCCCAATCCACAAATACAATCTCCTCCCTCCAGCTAACCGGGTCTCCTTAACATCCTTCTTGTCCAGGGCAACCAAGAGACCTGAATTCATCCTTGACTAAACTCTCTCCCTCATAACTAACATGCAAGGAAGAAAATATAGTCAATTTCCATTTTCTTATATATCTCCTTATATGCATTATGTACCTACCCCGGTAACAGCATTATCACTTGCTTATCTGACTCTAATCCAGTCCCTACTGAGTACTCACTATGTGCCTAAAATCCTTTCACACACACAGTGTACTGTTACCTAATCAGTCTTCATTAAAGGCAGTTCAGAATCCATCTCCCAACGCAGTGATTTTCGATATTTAGTGTGCATCTTAATTGCCTGGAGAGCTTGTTAAATCACAGGCTGCCGGGTTGAATCTCAGAGTTTTTGAGTCAAAGGGTTTCTGCCTGGGCCCTAAAACTTACTTCCCTAACAAATTCCTACGTAAGGCTGATGCTGCTGGTCCTAGGGCCTTGGTTTGAGAACCGCTGTTCTAATATACTGCGCTAAACTTTTTTTCCAGGATTTCAGAGCTGTCCATAATTTGAGGCCACCCTACTTCTTTCTTTGCAACTACTAAGTACTTCCCTTGCTAGATAGATGTGATTAACAATGAAGTTAACATTTAAACTTCCAGGCCTCTTATTTACACGTCTCTTCCACAGCCGTATTATTAATTTTGTATTCTTTTTCTTAAAGAGAGCCCTAAAAAATGTATAGACTTCAAGTTCCACAAAACCTGCATTGGCCTCTGCTGCTAAGTATTTCATTTTTTTTCAATTGATTCATGAGCATGTCAAACTCCTTCTCACTTCTGTGTCTTGTCTGATCTTGTTTCCCTCATTTAGTAAGGTCTTTACCACTTACTCTTCACTTACTTCTCTCCCATAACAAATGCCACCCATCCTTGACTACCTATACTCGTTGTTTTATTTGCTAGATAATCTAGCTTCTCTTTACTGACTATCAATCATCTTGTGTTCTTTATGTGTTTCTCCTTAAAAAGAATGAATATAAAATCCTTTGGGTCAGGTACTGCTACTTTGCCCAGTTATGTATCTATATATTAACTAATTGATGTTAGGGAAATGTGAGCGACACATTAATCAGGTTAATTAGAATAACTACAACAATAGCAGCTGCTATTTATTGAACACTGGAATCCCTGAGTGGCACGAATGGTTGAGCGCCCGGATACTAAGGGAAAGGTTGGTGGCTTGAATCCACTCAAAAAAGCCTTGGAAGAAAGCCTTGGTGATCTACTTCTGAATAGTCACAGCCACTGAAAACCCTATGGAGCTTGTTCACCATGACTAGGAATTGACTCAATGGAAACTTTTTGTTTTTTTTAAGAGAGGTTAACTTCCTCAAGTCCTCAACTCCTATAAAGTATGGATTCAAACTCCAAAGTACAGGACTCCAAAACCTTGACTCTTGAATTAGAAGCTGTAATCCAATATATTGAGGCACAGTGGATGTGGGGAGGTTTCTTCAATCATTTATCTTCTCTCTATTGCCTGCCAAAGTCCACTAGCAGGAGGTAACTTCCCTTAGCTTCAGTCCAACAGTACTTTTAATAATAACACTACACCAATTCCAAATAGAACAAGTATACTTGGAAGTTAGGAGAATGGCCTTGAAGAATATCAGAAATGTCATTTTGTATAGTTTTCAGACTAATAACAGATAAGATGTTAATTAACAGGTTGTGGTGATGACTGTTACTTTAATGAGTGTCCTGTGAGACTTATAATTCCATGTTAATAGATGATGTTGGCCTATTTGTGGTATTATTGTCCTCTGTTGTGTATGCATTACACAATTTGTGACAACTTTTGATGCATGCAGTGATTTATTGTCCCCATCAACAGAGGTATACCTTAGGACATAATAACATTTTTACTAGACTTTACCAGCTTAAAGGAAAGTAATTAATTGAAACTCAGATCAGTCACTTTTGGCAGGAGGTAGAAACCGGTGTATAAAATCAAATGTGGGATTATTTGATTTCCATTTTTCTGAACCAGAAAGATTAGATACTTAGTTTATACTTCCTGCCAGTCAACCTCTTACGGATTCAAAAAAATTACAAAGATAGACTGTGATATTCATAATAATATTCACATGATCTAGAGAGGTAAATAACACAATTCTCTATGTCAATATAAATCTAAAGGGAAGTTAAGATGTATGCACAATGTGTGTCAAAGCCTGGGAAAAACAACTTTTGACTCTATTTAATATATTGCCACATTTTTTCTTTACATATAATTATTTTATTGCTCATTTTAATCATAATGTTATTTGAATCAACTTTATGATGAAAATATATCAAATGTTTACTTAAAGAGTTGTCATCCAGAACATTTATTAGGTACAATTACATTCAATGTAAGTGGGTGGTGCAACTACCAACCCAGAGATTGGTGGTCTGAACCCACCCAGAAGCAGTTCAGAATAATGCCTTGGCAGTCTGCAACCAAAAGGTCAAAAAAAAAACCAAACAAAAACAAACCGAAACAAAGCACACCCATTTCCATCGAGCTGACTTCTACTTATGACCACCCCGTGTGTTACAGAGTAGAACTGCTCTATAAGATTCTCTAGGCTGTAATCTTTCCAGAAGCAGATCACCTGGCCTTTCTTTCACAGTGCCCCTGGGTGAGTTCGAACTGCCAACCTTTAGATTAGTAGTCAAGAGAAAACCATTAGCGAAACCCTATGGAGCACAGTTCTACTCTGCAACACATGGGCCTGAGATGAGTTGGAACTGGCCCTATGGCAACTGGTTTGGTTTTGGTTTATATTCATTGTAGTCATAAAACTACAAACCGAAGCCATTGCCATCAAGTTGATTCTGACTTATAACGACCCTACAGGATGGAGTAGACTGCTCCGTAAGGTTTCCAAGGAGCAGCACGTGGATTCAAACGGCTGACCTTTTGGTTAGCAGCCAAACTCTCAACCATTGTGCCACCAGGGCCCCAACGTAGTCATGAGGGAAGAGAAAAGTCAGAGATTTTTATATCCTGAGTCCACATCTAGCACGTACTGTCCAAAGTCTAATGGAACCAGAATATTATTAAAACATTTAATTCACAAGTTTATCAGTTATTAAATAAATGCCCTTTATTCATGTCATGAAAGAGGGATGAAATAATATAATTACTGGTTTTCTAAAACAAAAGCATTTTATTTTTATTGTGGCAGACTGAAATTTTACTAAAATGCTTTTGATTAGATATCCGCTGAAGGAATGCCTTACAGGTGACTCTACCACAGAGAGGTATTTTGGGTATACAATAATTAAATCTTTTTGTGTTCAGTGTCAGTTCATCACAGTCATGACAGAGACCCACCCCCATGTCATACATCACTAGACCATTGCAAGAATATTTGGGACATTTAATCTTCAATCAGAGAAGCCTCTAAAAGATGAATCAACTTAAACTTGTACATTGAAAAATAGCGGTACAGGTTAAATAATGCGTTAGAGCCGTGTATGATGGTTGGAGAGCTGAATATTGTTGGCTGAAATTATCTTGCAAAAATGTTCCATTCTTGACAAAGGTGTTCACATTTACAGCTCCTCTTCCTGGAAAACATGGCTAAGTGGCTCGTAATATCAGCAACCCTGTAATCCCAAATAACAAAGTGCCTATTTTCAAATTAATCTTTCTTTTAGTCAGCAAAAGCTACATGAAAACTTTATAGTTTTAAAAAGGGAACATTTTTCAGTTCAATTATCAGTTAAACCCATGAAACTAAGAATGAATTTAGGACCTTGCTTTAGGTAGAGTAGCCTTTTCTTTCCTTCTTCCTTTTTAATTATGAGATCTCTCTATTCACATAGTTAAAAAAAATCAAAACAAACAAACAAAAACACTGTTTTGAA
This sequence comes from Dugong dugon, assembly GCA_030035585.1. NCBI lineage: Eukaryota > Metazoa > Chordata > Mammalia > Sirenia > Dugongidae > Dugong > Dugong dugon. Next base: position 41,366,884 of record CM057477.1, on the reverse strand, counting down.
ACAATGATTTAAAAACATTTAAAATGATGATTTAATTGTTAATTGTTCAAAGGAACAATTGAATTATGAGAAATTAAGCTGATTATCCCTTTTAGAAAGGTATTAAATAATTGCTAAGTGTTAAGTATTTGCAAATGAACTTTGAATGCCGTCAACAGTGAATAACCAGTGTATTGCATGTTATACAACACCTAGCCCATAGTCCCTGGGTGGTGCAAATGGTTTGCACACAACTATTAACCTAAAGATTGGTGGTTAGAACCCACCCAGTGTCACTGTGGAAGAAAGGCCTGGCAACCTGTACACACGTAAAATCACGGTGAGTCCAAATCGAATCGACAGCAATGGGTTTAACTCTTATCTCTCTAATAGTACTTCTAGTAATAGTAGTTTTATAGATGACTATGAGATTTAGTGAGGGGCTAGAGTCACATCAGCAAAACAATGTTTAAATATCTGGCACATGTGTTTTTGTGTGCACGTGCATCTGTGTACATGAGAGAAAGAGAAAGTGAGAAAGAGTAAGGAAAAAAAAACTTGGCCATCAGGCCTTATATAATGAGTTACATTCTTTTCAAGGTACAACAAGCAAGTTATTACCAACAGTATTTAATTACTTTTTCTAATTTATCATTGATGCAGGAAGGGAAGAAAAAGCAAAACAAACCGTGGGACCTCCAGACTTCTCCTGCTGAATGAACACTGATAAGAAAATTCTGAATTGTTGTTTCACCCAGTTTATACTATTCATGGACTAATGAACAGGAGGACTACAAATAAACTGAATGGTTCATGAATCACGTTGTTTTCCGCCTCATGAACGGCAGAGACAGCCTCTGATTCATCCAGCTCCTGCCCCCGTAATTGCGAGGCTCGCTAATTCTCCTCCTCCTACCAAGTCAAATGGTGAACTTTGGAGCACTCAATAACAGAGAAATATTTCCTTTTGACTGAAAAAGATTAAAGAGTCACACCGTACAGAATATTTTTAAAGTGTTTTTAGATCATAAAAGGCCCGAATATCAACTGTAGAGGACCAAAGTGTAAATTGGCTGGCATTAGACATCTTGGCAAAAAGAACACACTTCCCAGAACTTCAGGAGATAATTAGGCCCAATTACTAAGTGAAGTCACTGTGTTCACTTAAGATGCAGATAATGTGTTAAGTTTTGTGTGTGCGTATATGCCATAAAATTGTGGTATAACAAAATTAGAGCTGTGATCATGCATGCATCCTTTTTTTATCAATAAAATTTAAAATTTCTCTGATTAGAAAAATAATACATGGTCACTGTAAAAAGTTGATTGTATGAAGTGACCGTATTGGAAAACTATAAATCACCCATGAAACCACCACTCAGAAATAAGAAATGCTAAAGCCTATCGTCTTTATTTCCAGGACTTTTCCTAAGCTTATGTTTGTATGTTTTGTTTTTTATGTGATATACATACGTATGCACACACACTCACACACACGTAAGTATATACATGTATATTGCTGTTGTGTGCTGTTGAGTCTGTTCCGACTCATGGAGACTCTATAAGACAGAGTAGAACTGTCCATAGTGTTTCCTAGGCTGTAATCTTTACAGGAGCAGATCACCAGGTCTTCTCTCCAGCAAAGTGACTGGTGGGTTCGAACCACCAGCCTTTTGTTTAGCAGCCAAGTGCTTAACTATTTATTGCACCACCAAGGCTACTTCTATGCCTGTGTATTCCTCAAAAATATAGATCATACTTTGTATGCTATTTTTTATTTAGTTAGTTTTATAACATAAGCATTGTTCACATATTATTAAATATTAAGTAAAAATATGATTTTGTTCTATGGATGTACTATATATTTAATCATATACCTGTCTATGATAAACCATATACCTATCTATGATAAACTGCTCTATGCATAATTCTTTCTCCACCTCTGATAGTTTTCATTGATATAGACTCCTGGAAGTAGATCAAGGTTTTGATTTTTACATGTTACAATTATAGAAAAAATGTTTTTTTAAAAATATATCACTGAAGCCAAGAATTGACCACAGAACTTATGACTTGTACCTAGAGTTAGCCCACTGACTTATCATGCCTCAGTTGTTAGACCCGTTGTTCATGATTGGATGTCTTTGGATGTGTTCTATCCTCTGTGGACAGATGGATATGGAAGAAATCAGAGGTTAAATTGGAAAAATAACATGTTCAGCATAAAAACGATTTCTTGGCTGGAGAAACACAAGGTTAGCATAAAATCAGTGGCCTTAGCTATGAAAAAGTGAAGGCAGCCAAGATAGAAAGGGACATGAGGGTGGGCAAAAACAACGCTGGAGACGCTGTAGTCATCGTGAGGTGAGCATTCTCTGGACTCTATGCTCCTGGTCTGAGTCTCAGTGTGTAGCCCAGTGCTCTGGCCATCAACCCATTTCAGACTATATGCTTGCTCTTTGGAAACATTCTGGTTTCATCCATACCCAGATCAAAATATACATTTTCCTGTTCAAATTTAAAACCAGTCATAACTGCATGACTCCTGGGGAGATGTTCATAACAAAAATGGATTTACAGATCTGGTTTAGTAACAAGGTGTCAGCAATACACTAATTAAAAAACCAGGGTTCCTACTCTTACCTTCATTGAATTTAGGTATTTTATTCATCCCCACCAAGAACAAACAAACAAAAAAGGATCACTTTCTATAAAGTGAGACTAATGCTAATTTCCAATAGATACTTCACGCTAGAATACTACCCCTCAGCAGCTGTTCTGAACCTGGCTAATAGGTAGCATCATCTTACATTGATGCCCTTTGTATAAATGTAACTGGCAGTTTGTAGTGGTAGGAACTGCCACAGGCAGCTCATGCCCAGTCCCATGCAGGGTTCTTTGATGTCTCTTTCCTTGCAAAATGTCCCTTCTAGGTTGACAGTGTCCTCTAGAACTTTTATTCAATTGCTAGGAAAAATTGATATGCTCAATCTTTTCCCTCAGAACATTCTCTCCACTGCTCTACTTACGTGAAGTACAGATTTTCTTTGATAATATCACTTCTTTTATCTCAGTGCTACCAGGCACACTTAATCACATCTAGTCCATTTCCTTTCCCACTTTCTTTAACAAGGTTCTGAGCCATAACCACCCTGCTCAAAATCTCACACATACACCCTACACACACACGTATAACCAATCCTGCAGCAGGTGACCTATTTCTGTACCACTACTATCCTACTTCTTTACCGCCTCATGGGAAGAAGTGGCTCAATTAGTTTTGAACTGTGTTTTTTATCTCATAGCTCTCCTACTTCTTGTGGTCTTGCTTTAAACATGATATATTCTCCCTGCTAAATTTCCATTGCCTCGTCTACTATTCCTTTGCTCCTAAATATGTTAAACTATCCTCCACGGTCAGAGATCTCTTTTTTGGCCTATTTCTCTTCAAGAAGCAGTCCCATTTCACCTTTCCTTTGTTACCAAACTTCTTGAGCTAATTTCTATCTTTATTTTCTTTTTATTGTAATATAGCTAGTGCCTCTACTAATACACTAAAAATTTCCACTCCCATTACAGCAATGAGTTTACAATTTCCAAATCCAAAGATTTATTCTTGGTTTTAGAAAATAAGTTATAGTCTCTATGGAGTTTACCCAACTTCACCAAAGCATTTAGCAATAGATTATCTTTTATAGCTTACATGATATTATTCACTCCTTTTTCTGCTACCTTTTTTATGTTATGCAAGTGATTATCTATTCTGCAGGTATTTGGGGCATGTTAAAAAATATAGCCTACATTTCAAGTGAAGACTGGAACTAGGCATACAGAAGAATATCAAACCTAACTCATAAAGAAACTATATTTTGTTATCCCTTCCCTCCACTTCGGCTTATTCTTACTTCTGTATGTCTGATATTTGGTTAATGGTATCAGCATCCACCTAGTTCCTCAACTTAGAAATCATCAAATCACATTTCAATTTTCCTTCATCTTTACTGCGTGGTTCTAGAAACACATTTCTAATCTACTTTCCCCACCACCATCACAATTACTTTTCAGATATATAACCAAAAAACCAAACCCATTGCCGTGGAGTTGATTCCTACTCATAGCGACCCTACAGGACAGAGTAGAACTGCCCCATAGGGTTTCCAAGGAGCGAGTGGTGGATTCGAACGACCAAAGAACAGATTAAACACATCAAAAGATTAAAACAACTTAAAAACGTTGATGGTTTTTTTCAACAGGATTCATTCTACACTTACTATTGAAGACTTCTACATTTTGATCCCAAACTCTTTTTCTAATCTCTGTTCCTGTGTAATTGTTCTCTTTAACCCACCCAAGCAGAATTAATCTCCCTTCCTCTATCTTCTCATGGCTCATCGTTCATGCCAGTAGTTATAGATCTCAACTCCTTATGTTTTGTCTGGTTCTTAACATGCCTGTCCCTCCAGTTAGATTAGAAGTTCCTGAAAGGTAGAGATCATATTATTCACTTCTATAACTCTCATATACGCACAATTCTTTCTAAATAGTTGGAGCTTACCAAATATCGAATAACTAATTTCAGTAATTAAAATCATTCTGATTCAATACAAGGATAAGTTATTTTTTGAGGCTAATTCCATAGCAAAATGTTTCAGTGTAGCTTTAGGTTTATTAAAATTTACAGCATGCCTTTTCTTCAGAAGAATTCTAAGAATTTTCTTAAGCTTCAGCATGACTCTTTACAATACTCTCCATAGTATTAAGTGAAAAGCATGACTATTCCTCCATGGCATAGATAAAGAATATAAGACCTATAGAGGTTAAGTTACTTATCATAGTCACAAAGCCATTGGGTGATACAGTAGGGATTAAAACAATTTACTTCTGAATTTCTGTTCATTAACATATTCACTGCATGATCCAGTCATTCAATAGTAACTTCTTCCCATCTCTTTATGAGTACAAATGAGACAATGTCTGTAAAACCATTTGAGCTACTCTGGAAAAGCAGGCTATGTAATTTAAGAGGTGAATTTGATGAATTGCATTCACAAATAAGCGGATTGGCTCAAAGCCTCTACAGAGAGTAAGTTATTGTGTCATTTTCGCAATCATTGTGCCAATTTACCTCAAGCCTTACAACCCTACAAGTCTCCTATAGATCTCAGCAAATGAACTTCTTGAAAATGAGCTCTCAATCCAGTAAGTTTTATTTGTACTTTCCCCATATTCTCTCCAGCAGTTCACGGACCCATTACATCAACAAAGCTACTACTCATCAAAATCAGAATGCAAGCACATTTGACTTGTTTCATGCACGGTATTTTAGCAATAATCTCATATAACAATATTGATTTGATATAAAAGCATTTGTTCTTTCATATTATTATATTCATGTATAGGTTCTACATGAGAATTCACCTTATAAGCCTTCAAGACTGTACTTGCACTGCAGTCTTTTTCAATAATAGCACCTACTGCATAGGACCCAAGGGCACCTATTAAGTGCTCAATGATATTTTCTACTAGGCATTTTTTTCCTCTGAGAGCATTTCTAGCACTCTCAGAAGGGCAATACAATCAATGCAATCTCCAATCGTTCTGAATTTAACAATGGGGATGCTATTGAAATAGCCACAGTGTGTGAAGAAGAAGCTGCTGATACATGGGCAAATGTGAATTATATACAGGCCAGACAAAGCTGGCCATGTCCTGTCTTTTCCACTGTTTAGAAAAATAGGATGATTTCATTTAGGGCAGAAGCGTGATCTGTTGAACAGAAATAGAGTAGAGTTCAATTTGATTTCATAAGTAAACATTGCTCCAAGGAAAGTGGCTCTGTATAAATAAAAAATGCAATTTAAACAACACAATACATTTTAGATATCTGAACATATATTCGGTTTCACTATAAATGAAGTTACACTTTAAGTGAATTATAGTTTCACTTTTGGGAATCTAAATAAATATTGCTCTCTAAGCAATTTAAAGATATTGATATTCCTTTACAATTTGAAATACCCCTGTTTACAAGGATAAGGCAGATAGGAACCAGCAGATGGGCACCATGAGAGGAAAAGGAGAAGTGTCCACCTGTTACTGTGCATGCGCTCATGATCCCAGTTTTACTGAGTAGATAGTCTATTTTTAAATACTCATGTCAACTATGAAAGGGAAATGGGATAGACCATATTTAAAACACTTTCACTATTTCAGTATTTTTAGTACTTAAATATACCCCAAATGTAAGACCATGACTGTTTTTAACAACTTCCTAAAAAAAAGAAAAAGAAAAGAATAACAAAGTCTTCAGGAATTTAAGAAAATAATTGCTTTAATAGATTGTGAGTAATTAAAACTATAGTGCACATAAATTTATCAGTACTGGTAAATAGAAACAAAAATATTAAATTTTTTACTGCATATAGAGAAAAATTACAAATTCATTAACACTGGATAGATGCTCCAGAAAGTACTTACTAACCTGGAACTAATGGGGTAGATGAGGAGAAATAACAACTTGAAAGACATACACATACACGACTCTGCTAGACATGAGAAAAAATATTTGCACACAGATAAATTTAAATATCATCCATTGTTTAGTAGTAATCCAGCTATTGGTTGTTGCTCTGTGGATTTTTTGGCTTTAAAATTTTTTTATTTGCAATTTGACATGTTCACTTATCACTGACATAAAATATGCTCTCTTGTGTTCACCTTTCTTGGACACTGCCTTATCAGAGCTGAAATGGCTCACAAATCCACTCAGCAAAAATTGACTAATTGCTAATTATGTGCAAATTACTTTTGTAAAAAACAGAAGTTGTATTAGGTAAACAAAATTGTAGTACCTGTTGCCTTCGAGCTGATTTCAACTCCTGGCAACTCTATATGTGTCAGGGTAGAACTGTGCTCCCTAGAGTTTTCAATAGTTGATTTTTCAGGAGGAGATCACCAGACCTTTCTTCAGAGGTGACTTGGGATGGATTTGAATCGCCAGCTTTTCGGTTAGCAGCCAAGAGCATTAACTATTTTCATTACCCTCCTAAACAACACTGTGGGGTCTCTCAATGAACTTGTACTTTAGTTAGCAAAAGTAAGCATAACTTGGTAAAATTAATTTAAAAAATGAGCCACATTGCATTTCAAAAGAAACATAAACAAAAAATCATGACTTAAAAAGGCAACAGAAGGAATGGCAGGAGAAAGATGTGAAAGTCTGCCTCTGGAAAGATTATAGCCTTGAAAACTCTATGGGGCAGTTCTGTTCTGTCCTATAGGGTCACTGTGAGTTGGAATCGACTCAATGGAAACTGCTTTTTAAATAAATTGAACAAATTCTCTTATGAACCACCCCCCCCCCCGCAAAAAGCAAGTAAACAAAAAGCTAATAGTATTTTTTATCTCAATAATAGCAAATATATTTTCCCTCACTTGGCCTGTCTGATTGGTGGTGGGTTTCATTGGTAGAACGGTTGTGTTCATGAGCCCTACCCAGGCTTAGTTACAACAAGCTACCATGAGCACCTTGATTGATTAGCCCTGTGCCAATGGGTGCAGAAGTGGGAGTGATGGTATGGATTTATCATTCTTCTCATAGACCCAGTCTCTGGGTGGAGCAAATGATTAACACGCTCGGCTGCTAACCATAAGGTTGGAGGTTGAAGTCCAGCAGAGGCTCCTGGGAAGAAAGGCCTCATGATCTACTTCTGAAAAATCAGTCATTAACAATTCTGTGGAGCACAGTTCTACTCTGACACACGTGGGGCCGCCCTGAGCCAGAATTGACTCCATGGCAACTATTTTTGTTGTTGTTTTGTTTTTTCAGTCTCCCTTCTCCCTCACTCTCCACATAGCCTCATGCTCTAAAAGTTTTCTCTCCTAAATACCTCAGTTCTCTCACATCCCTCAGGAAATCACTTCAGAACCCCCTATTCTAGCTTCTCAGCCTCCAAACCCAGTAATGCACCCTGCATACTATGATTAAATTTTCTTTCTGAAATTTTAATGCCTATGTCACACTATCTTTTCACTCAAAACTCTGCAAAGGTCCCCACTATAAAATCTGAATTTAACTTATTTGACAAATAAGTCCATTCCTGATCTCATGACTCCCCAAATATCCAATCTTAGCCTATACATAACATCATCACCTGGCCACCCCATTTCTTACTTTTCATTCAAGCAGTACTGACCTAATTACAGTTCCCAGAACAGATCCATATTTTAAGTCACTATGTTTTCTCATACGTTTTTCTTCCATTTTACTCTAATGCCCTCTCTCACAAAATTTAGAGAAGGGTTTGCTCTTTTTCAAATGGCAGTTCAAATATTGCTTTGCCTGTGAGACTTTCCCTGACACCTTCTGTTCCCTATGTTTTTACTATCTAGATATTTTACTGTAATGTTTGCTTTTTGTGGATCTCCCTTAAAGACTATAAACCTCTTGAGGGGAGGCACTTGATCCTTTTATTGATGTATTCCCAGGATCTGAAATTACTTTGTCAAAAGTAAGTCTTTAGTGAATGTTTAAGGAAAGAAGAAATAACCTCAAGCCGGAGTATATAGTGGGAAGTTTTAGAAAAGATGAAGATGAGGATTATCTGGAAGACAGAGAAGCTGCAAGAGATTCCAGGAAGGGATAGAACAGAACTTCAGGGGTAGCAGAAGGGAGCACCAGGTGCACTGCAGGGGCAATGAGCAAACTGTTTGGGCCATGCAGCGGTTAATTTGAGGAGAGAAGTACCTAAGTGGGTAAGATAGCTGGATACGGAGGTTAAATAAAATATTTCACTTTATTGAACACATAGTCTCTTAATCAGTGACAAAAAAAGTTTTTTTAAAGCTATAAACACATTTTTATGTTTGGGTGAATTAATTGTTAAATTTTCTAAACTATTTAGATTTTCTATTATATTTTATATTTCAGAATGAACACATATCAAGAGTTGTTACTTGTATTTTTTGTTTGTTTGTTTTTTTCTTTTCACTCTGTGTGTGTAGTGTATGTTTCTTTTTTTCCTAAAAGTCAAGTACTGCTTACAGGCAGAATCCATCTGTGAAAAAAACAAAATAACAGAAAAAAAACTTTTATTTGGTTGTGCGATACTCACTTATCCCAGTTTGGCTATGTTATATCATGTGTGACTAATGTCAATACATCCAACCACCTGCCCTCACCCCATCAGCCATCGACAAGCTGCAGCTAAATAGAAGCTGAAGTTTATTGACAGTCAAAATTATTTTTGGATTCACTGCTCAGCTAAGGCTCTTTTGGATCCATAACAACTCAAACAATACCAATATCTGTCTGGTTACCTATGCAGGCAAATTAGGGGTCAGGGAGGGCTGAACCCCTGGAAAAGTATCCCCACATTGGAAGATGAAATAAATGTAGATATTCCCTTTTTTACCCAAACTAAATGCAAAGCAAAAAGGAAAAATCAGGGACAGACTGTCCATCAAGAAAGCAGCTGGAAAAATCAAAACAGTAAAATATGTAGCTGGCATGTTCCTTTTATATACTAGCCAAATCCCCACAGGAAATATGCCATGTAGATTTCAGTCAATAAACAAGTATCTGACAAGAGGTCACATAAATCAATCCAGCCCATTATATCGTATGCAGAGTTATGGGAATAGAATCATCATAATAACACCAGTAACAATGTGTTTGATTTTAATTGGATTGTGTATCTGTCATCTGTTAACCTGAATCATATGGGACTCTGGTATATTTTTACTCAGTGTATAAAAGTTTTAAGGCCTGAAAAATCTGAATATGAGATTTCTGTCTGTATTTAAAACATCTATGAAAATATGCATGAGAAAACTGAAGCAGTTCAAAATATATGATTAAATGCTAGTTGTTTATTATATAAATATCTACATTATAACTTGACATTTCAATCCTCTTTTCCATTTCTTTCTCTGTGTGAAATAAAAGAACTTATTCCTTTTTCAAAGTTTCAGTCTACCTTTACATTGTCATTCTGTATACAAGTTGTCCTTAAATTACCCAGTACAGACTAGTCAAGCTTCAAACGCAAGAAGCAAAGTGACAACTCCTTAGGTTATATTGTTATACTGTACAGAAAAGGAAAAACTGTTTGCTCTACCTCTAAGTCCCCTTTAGAAGATGAAGTGGAGTTCTGTAAGAACCATTCATAATTGCACCTCTCTCACCTAGAACAATTCCTGGCATAGACCAGGTACTCAATAAATATTTGATAAGTGAATGTAACAGAAAAAAAGAGAATTATTAAGTACTTGAATGCACACTTACATGACAAGCAGTACAGCTTTATTTTATTCAAGTACCCATAAAAGTTTTTCATACTCGAAAAGCATCATTGAAATAAATTACATACTTTCCTCTTATACCTCTGAGTGTAAAAGTTTATATGCTACTATGAAATTACTAAAGGGAGTTGGATGTGGCATTTTTTTGGTACTATGGTGTTATTTTCAAATGCTTTGTTCTTTATCTATCTATATATTTACACTAGTTGGAATTTTAAAATATTCATCAAATTGAAAGTTAAAAAAATACTTATAAAGTCATTAATATATATGTATTAAGGCCACAAAATGGAAGAGTTCTTAATCTCATAAGAATGTTTCAGCCTCTAAGTACTAGGGCAGACAAGGAGGTGGTCTTTAATTAGGAACCTGGATATCGAATCAAAACCTAGAAAAAATAGGTTCTTGCACCCCAACCCCCCCCCCCAACCCAGTGGTGAAAAGTGTGTGAAATTACTTTGCTAAGTTTCTTCTTAGCTAGGAACTGTGCACGACTTTCATGAATACCTGTTCAACTCCACTTGCTACACTGTGCATCGTAAATAACCAAAATGTAATCTCTTGAAGGAAAAAGTATCTTACACTTCCTCTGTTCAGTCGCATTTAATAAAGGTGAATCTTTCCAGCAGTTCAGCACCTCAGCTATTTTACAAACAAGTAGGTTGAATTTTCTGTGATATTCTCTAAGTTTATAAATTGTGGTGTTCTTTTCATCAGAGACAGAAAACAGTAGTGCTTGATGCTCAGACATCAAAGGCTCCTCTGCCAGGTTGAGGATTCAGGAATGGGGGTGCAATTATTGTCAAAAGGTAAACGACTGTTTAAGACTGGCTGCTTCAAAGCCCTGGATATTGAGTGTGACAGGCTCTGCAGGTGTACAGAACTTTGCCTATTGATACAAATTGAATCTGAAAATAGCAATTTATTCACCAAATCAGACCAAGCACTGCAATGCAGTTTTCTCTTTCAGCTCTTATTTTCAACCAACACTCTTAACCACTTTGAAATTTTTGTTTTACAGTAACATTTTTGTTTCAGCATGGGGCTTGGGGAAGCTGTCACAGAAAACCTCTCTTTTAGCCTTTTTAGCTGTGAGCTTTTCTTTTAGAAGAGCATTTGTGGAATACTACATATTCTAGGCAAAAAAAAAAAAAAAGATCAACACCTGTTCCAAATTAGTACTCCAGTCCCCACATTCCGTTTTGTCTTCTCCACCAACTGTCATTTGCCTTCCTTTACCCATAAAAAAGCAATCACATTAGCATCTTTTGTAAGGCAATTTCGGAACTTCAGAGACATACCAGAAATTCTATAGTAAAACTGCCTCTTATAGATGCCAACATAATCGACTTCCAGGAAATAGAAAAGCACATAAAATAAAGACAATTTTGAAGTGAATCTTTACATTTTAACAGTTCCTTGAAGTGACACCTAATAGCCAAGTCAAGAATTTGAAACCAGTAAATGAAGGATAGTTTGCCTGAGGGGAAGCAAAGGGAGCAAAGGCCTCTCAATTTGTATCCAAGACTGGATGCCTAAATAGACTCAACATTCTGAATCAACACATAACTCTGGCGCTTGGCCAGCCTTTCCAAAGTCCTGGATGGACAGGCTCACGATGGCTAACCACAGTTGTTGCCACGGCTACAAGCAGCCAAGGGGCGGGGGGAGGAATCCAAACAAAAATTTACTTAACCAAAAGGCAATTAGAAAACATTTAAAATAGAACACGTTGGATTGGAAAGAACACATATTTAAATGCATTATTTAGGCAAAGACAGAGTCTATCGGACAGACTATAAACCAAGAGATGGATTAAAGTATATCAATAACAGACCAGATAGTATTTTAAGGATGTGACCCTGTTATTCGATCTGAAGGAGAAAAAAGGAAAAGTAGAAGGAGGAGAAGAACGTAGTAACTGCAGTGGTGGTAACAGTAGTGGTCCCGTAATTGTCTTCGGTGCCTCAGTACTTCAGAAAAAAGGCTGCCTATGAAATCTGCATGCAGTTATTAGCCCATCTATTAATATAAATTCTTTATAAGGAATCCAGTAGAAGCCAATTTGGGGATTTTATGTTATAGCATGTATTCTAGTTTAAAGAGACTGTGGGGAGAATTTAGATCACTTAGACCAAGAGATGTAGAATTTTACAGTGTGGTGAAAAATTAAGTTGAGTTTAGCAAAGATTTATCAAGAACTGGTAAATACTAAAGAGTAAAATTTGTATCAGAATAGTCTAGCTCCCATAACACTCAATGGCCATAGGTTATAGTTTCTATGTTGAGCTGTGCAGCACGCTATGGGCACTGATTACCGGAGCTGGTGATACCTGTACAATTTTCAGGAATTTTGCAAGCAATTATTACAGAGTTATGAGACTAAAATTACAATTGGATAAACTATATTTATTTTTATTACCTACCTCTTTAGGTTATGCTTATCTATTGTATCTGTTTGTTAGAAATGGTACATAATGGTGTGCTATGTGCATCTCTTTTTCCATCTTGAGATTCAGTCCATCATGCTTTAAGTATAGCTTAAAATGGGCCATGGTAAATGCACCATAGAAATTGGCAAATGGTACACATTAGGGCTTGATTTATTGCTTTGTTGGTTATCTAGACTTACAAAAGTCATGAAGAAAATATTAGTAATGCAGAGTAAGCTTTAAAATATGTCATACTTGTAGCTAATTCATTGCAAATACAGAAAAATTGAGGAAATCCACTTTCAGCATTTGAAAACCATTAACTGATTAAACAAAGAAGTTGTTCACATCATTGATAAACGAGTGAAGCTCTGAAGTCTGTCTTCATTGTTTAACTTTTATTTTATTCATTTATGTTAACACACCTGTCAAGAGCATACTCATTTGTCATCTGCAACCATAGTTTGGCTAAAGTTAATGAAAATATTCTGTAAGAATCAATTGTTCATATGGAATTTATGATGAAGTATATTTTATTGTTATTTATAAATTTTTAATTATATAATCTTTATACGAATAAAATGTATAGTAAATATGTATTTATACATTTATATATAATTTGTATACATTTGTATACAAAGGTATAGCACGTATGTGTAAATTATACATACATGTAAATTCCTGATATATGTAAGGACAAGGAAGCTATTGTTTATTTGCTGTGCTGGATTCTAATTTTTTTCTCTTCTAAATAGACAGATAGAAAAGGTTTACTAAGTTTTACCTTAACTTGCCTGTGAAAAGCCAGGTCACCTGTTACAAGTCCTTATTAGAATACTGGCCAAAATAATGAAACATCAAACAAGTCATTTCAAACTTAATTTGTAAGGTGCCCCCCCCCAAAAAAAATGGATGTATTTCCTTACTCTTCAAAATTCCCATTGCTGATCAGGGAAGCCTTTTATTCTGTATATTTTTTTCTCTCTAGATGGTAAGGGTACATTCAAAAGTATATAATCTATTGTGATCATGACACTAGCATAATAAATTAACTAAACTATCCTCTTTGTAAAGAATAGTTTTGGAGCGTGAACTTAATAATGATTTGTTAAATTTCCATTTGTTGAATGTCCACTATGTGCTAAGTTAAAAGCAATTCCATTGCTGAAATAGAATAAAAGATACTGGAGAGGAACAGGAGAGAGAAAGTATAAAGGGGTTAAGGAAAAGTCTGGGAATGATGGCAATACTACAATCTTGATTGTGGTGATAATTTCACAGGTGTATATATACATATGTCAAAACGTATCAAATTACATTTTAAATATGTGCATTTTATTTAGGTGAATTACACCTCAATAGTTCCATTTTAAAAGTTACTAGACTGAAGATAGATTAAACTAATATATATTTACAATGAAAGTACAATAAAAAATATACGTAGTTATACATCTATATTAGCTGATGTTGTGAATACATTTTCTCTTTAAGTAATTATATTCTTTTTAAAAATACGTATATTTTCTCTTATGATAAGTAGTTGTTCTACATTATAAAACAGTAAGAAAATGATATGCATGGAATAAATTTATTTGTTTAAGTGTGTACATTTAGGAAAAAATATAAAATTTTTAACTATTAAAAGTTAGTTAACCTAAGGGTTATGAGACTGATATTTTTAAAATTTTCATTCTTGTACTGTCATTATAAATATATTTTCTCCCAATTTTTTTTACTAATTTATGTATCACTTTCCAACATAGATAATATGTTATTTACAATACATACATACTGACAATTTAGAATATATGACACCTTAATTTTGACAGATCAACTGAAATTAAAATGGGAGGACTAGGAATATTTTGGTATCCTCAAAGAACTTTATTCTTTCTTAATGTGTAAAGTAGACTACTAGATTTGAATTAATTACATCATAAAAATAATTCTTTCAAAATTATGTTGGCCTGAAATCAAATTAGCTTCTAATAATAGCCTGTATGAACTCTAATTTTAAATATACCTCTCAATATAGCTCCATCACTTTCTTAATTTATTAAAAAAATATTTTGACTTAAACACTGGCTATGCAGAAATGAATTAGGAAAAAAAAATGATCTCCTGACAAACAACTCATAATATCAAGATGAGACAGATGAAAAAATAATTTTGATAAAATACTTAAAAAGACTTTTGAAATTTTTTCTTATCAAAAAGAAAGATGGAAAACAGGGGAGGATGATATGTTCCTCCAATTTGTCCTGAGGTGAGATTTATATATGAAAATTGTACAAAGTAAGAAGCAAGAAGAAAGTATAATGGCTTTTTTAAAAGAACTTTAATGCGGTGTCTTGCAAGTATTCACCCTTTCTGATTATTTTGTTCTTTAGAATATTCTGTGTAGGCTCTCATAGGGACTTTGTTCCCAATCATGGAGAATTATCTATCTTTTTTTCAATATCTGATGATTTTTCATCCCTTCTAAATGATCTCTTTGGCAGTTAACTTCTTCATTCAATACTTAATATTTCCTTACATTCCCTAGAAAGCAGCTTCCTTTACTGGCATAATTCCCTGTATGTGTTTTAAGAGTCTCGACTGAGTTGTTTTGCCTTTTAGTTTGCAATGTGCTTTTGGATGATCAATATGCATTATGGAACTATGCTTACTCATCATTTTTCCAACCAGGAAAACACATCAAAATCCTGACAGGAATATTTAAACATGAATAATAATACCCACCTAATGCAACTTCACATCACTCTCCATTTTTCTACTCCCAAACTCAAAGTAGCTTAGTTTTCCTTTTTCTTTTTCTTTTTTTTTTGTGTGTGTGTTCTTTCTAGGTAAATCTCTCAATTTGATAAATAATATTTGGAAAAAAGTCAGAACCTTTTATTTTCCTGTCAAAACCATTGTTAAAATCAGTGGAGACCTTGGGACACCCACAGCTTTCCAACATTTTAGCCAGCCACTTTTCTTGCTGACTTGGTGATCCCATTGTCAGAAAGAGGTTACAAATTATTTTACACGAGTAGATGAAGAAATGCCCCAGACATACCCTGCTTGGAACCTATAGTTTTAGTGCAATGATAAAGTATTTTCAATGGAGACAAATGGGCTTAGGGGAACACAATTATTGTTCTAGGAATTCAGAATGCTTATAGGAGTCTCTAAGATGAAGCCTTCCTTCCTAGACTAGGTAACTAACCAAAAAAATAGTGGACTTCAGACTTTTTGGATTTAACTGAGACTAAGAGGTTACCTCTGTCAGAATCTAGGTGCCCTGTGATGAATATGAAGATACCTAGATGTCATGGAGTTGATTCCAACTAATGGTGACAATATGTGTGTCAGAGTCGAACAGTGCTCCATAGGATCACCAGCCCTTTCCTCCAGGTAGATTACCAGCCCTTTCCTCCAAGGCAACTCGGGGTGAACTTGAACCTCCAACCTTTTGGTTAGCAGCTGAGTGTGCTAAACATTTGTGCCACCTAGGCATTCCATGTTGAACATGTTGTTGTCGTTGCTAGGTGCCATCTAGTCTATTCCCACTCATCGAGACCCTACAACAGAAGGAAACACTGCCTGGTCCTACATTGTCTTAACAATCATTGCTATGTTTGAGCCCATTATTGTAGCCACTGTGACAGTCCATCTTGTTGAGAGTCTTCCTCTTTTTTGCTGACCCTCTACTTTACCAAGCATGATGTCCTTCTCTAGGGATTGATCCCTCCTGATAACATGTCTTAAGTATGTGAGACATAGTCTCGCCATCCTTGCTTCTGATTATTCTGGCTATACTTCTTCCAAGACAGATTTGTTGGTTCTTTTGGCAGTCCATGGTATAGTCAGTATTCTTCGCCAACACCATAATTCAAAGGCATCAATTCTTCTTTGTTCTTCCTTATTCATTGTCCAGCTTTCACATACATATGAGGTGATTAAAAACATCATGGCTTGGGGCAGGCACACCTTAGTCTTCAAGGTGACATCTTTGTTTTTTAACACTTTAAAGAGGTCTTCTGCAGCAGATTTGCCCAATGCAATGTGTCTTTTGATTTCTTAGCTGCTGCTTCCATGGGTATTGATTGTGGATCCAAATAAAATTAAATCCTTGACAACGTCAATCTTTTCTCCATTTATCATGATGTTGCTTATTGGTCCATTTATGAGGTTTTTTGTTTTCTTTAATTGATGTGTAATCCATAGTGCTTCAAGGCGTAATCTGTAAGTGCTTCAAGTCCTCTTCACCTTGAGTGAGCAAGCTTGTGTCATCTGCATATCACAGTTTGTTAATGAGTCTTCCTCTAATCCTGATGCCTTAGTCTTCTTTACGTAGTCCAGCTATGTTGAACATACACTTCGTTAAATGAACAGATTGCTCTCCCTATCTCCTTAGAGGAGTCCCTATGTAGTGCAAATGGTTAAGGGGCTTGGTTTCTAACCTTGGAAGAAAGGCTTGGCAATCTACTTCTGAAAAATCAGCCATTGAAACCCTATGGAGCACAGTTCTACTCTGATGTACATGAGGTTGCAACGAGTTGGAGTCAACTCCATGGAAACTGTTTTTTTGTTTGTTTGTTTTTTAATCTCTTAAGAACCTTTACCCTAATGGTTTAGAGTTTCCCACTCAATATGTTTAAAGACTACCTTCAGCCTTCTCCCATTGTTGATAAAAGGTTTACATCACAACTTGGAAAGCTGTTGTTCATTTCTTGATTATAAAATAGAAAGTAGCAGCTATAAGAAGATGAAAAGCAACCTTGACAACTGAAGTCAGTTTGTTTACTTTACTTGGTATTTCACATATTATCCACAATAATCTATTAAAACTCCGAGTAACACTGATACAGGAAACTTAGAATATAACTAGCCCCTTTAATTATATTCTATGGTTTCAATAATAGCATCTTGAGACTAAAATAAAGAAAAAGAATTCCTGCTTCAAGCTAACTGTATGCAAAGCATAAATGAGTGAAAAAATGAAGCATTTATAGAAAGCTTTGAGATAACTGTAATGTTGTGTCATTTTTTCCTCCAGCCATAAACTACTTTGAAAGCAGGTGTTAAGAAAAGAATGAAGAATGAAATCACAGTGTAATCTAAACTTGGAGGCATTCATTATTTTTATAATGAGCAAACACCAAAAGAAGTTATTTCAGAAAATTAAAATATATGGACATATAATGAAGTTAAGAATATGCATATATTCTGCAATTTACAGTAATAATTTCCTCTAGAATAGTTAACTCTTTTCCTAACTCCATAATACTTTTATTTTTCTCAAATGTCCATTAATATATGTTTATAATATAATTTTGTAAAATATTTGATTTTTCATTTTGGTTTTTTTCGCATTATTTACATCTGACACATTCATTTCCCTTGTATGTGAAGTTTTTAGGGAATGAAAATGTATCTTGTTTCTGAACTTGTGCTATTACAATGTTAAAGACAAGCTGTCTTTGGAAACTATGTTTTTCAAAGAAACATCACCCTTCTGGTCTTTTATTTACACTTCAGTTGATGGTGTGGAAACTTACTGATGATAGGGATAAAAAATAATTTATAGAAAAAGGTTTTAATAAGAGAAGCTGTTCTACAGAGCGTAGGGGCACTTGCACCAACAAAAAAGTTGCCATTAGCCACAGAGCTTCCAGTGGAGGTTGTTAGAAAAGCCAGCAGTCATATTATAAGTGTTGGGGAATTGCTAAATGGCTTCTGGAATTAAAACTTCAGTGGTAAAAAGAAAAATTTAATAATCAAATAATTCCAACTCAGAGAGGTGTAGACTTGTCTACTTTTATGTAAAACTTGTGCTGATATTTAAAAATATCAACACCCTTGTCTTAAAGTTTAAATGTAAAACCAGGAAACTTCTAGATGTTACTGGCGTAATACTGAATGAGACTAATTATTACACTGTGTTTAGACAAAAGTCCATGCAATTGATTTTAATTTTGAATTAAAACTGTGAACATTACTATCATTAGCCATATAATATAAAGGCCATAAATTTAAGAAGATAGTTCCTGATATACTGCAGGTTCAGTGCTGCTCTGTGAAAGTTACTGAATAACAATGTATTTTGAAGAGCTTTCCTCTTAAGCCGGGTAACTGCTGTGTTTTAAGCAATCCGTCAGTTGTTACTTGCAGATCTACCAGTATGACTTTATAGTTTGCAAAATCTGAGTCACTGATTTCTAATACTGTCCTATGTTTTTATCCTGCTTATTAACTTTTGTTCTAAATGGCTGACTATTGACTGCTGTGATGAGTAGTTAAAGATGAAAACATTAGGAGGCCTGAAGAAATCCTTAGAAAACAAGTTAGATTCACTCCCCTGACTTGCCTACCTTTTCTGCCATTCCATCCACATAGCTGCATAAATAAGGAGACCATAACAGTCACTGTCATACCAATGAATTTAGTATTTCCCTACGTTTTGGCTGTGATTCTATGCTACCAAATAGTATGTCTATCTATTTATTGAATGTTGAAGTAAGATAATGAAACTTTTCCCATAGTTAGAGTTAGAGGTCACTGCAGTAAGAAGTCCATGTTCATATAAATGATAAAACCAAACCCACTGCCATCAAGTCAATTCTGACTCAAAGTGACCCTGTAGGACAGAGTAGAACTTCCCCATAGGGTTTCCAAGGCTGTAAATCTTTAAGGAAACCAATTGCCACATCTTTCTTCCTTGGAGTGGCTGGCAGGTTTGAACTGCTGACCTTTTGGTTTGCAGCCAGCAACCAAGCACTTACCACTACACCACTAGGGCTTCTTATACAATTGATAGATCACACCAACTAAGCAAGGAAAAAGTAGCAATGAAGGGGACAGGCGTGGAGAGAGGGTGGTTAAACCATTAGTCAGGAAGTGTTTTTGCAAAGCTAGAGAGAGGCAGTGTTCATGTATCATGAGTGAGATACTAAAAAACAGAAGAGGAAATATGGAATGTTGATAGAAAAAAAAAATGTGTTATTCAACCTTTGAGAAGATAGACTTTATGTTATACACAAAAGTTTTGTTAAATAACAGTGTGTTGCTTTAAGGAACGTCTTCCAGCCTACAAAGATGGAGCTAGGGTATGATGATTGGTGCAGTGGCAGGCATCTTGTGACCTTGAGGGGAAGGCCAAGAGAACTGTCAAAATGCTACTCCGGAATACTGACATCACTGAGCTACTGAAACCTGAAACTCTCTACTCCTCCACTTTCTGTGATATGAGATTATAACATGTTTTTATTGCTTCAAGGAATGTTGGTTGAGTATTCTATACACTGGAAATCACCCTGAGACAATCTCATGAATCAAGACATTCAATATTCTTTGAAGACTTAATGTCCACTTTAATTCAGTAATGGTAAACAAACAAAATATCCATTCATTGAAGACAGCAAGGATTAGGAAGAAATTCAGACTCTGAAATTATTTTAAAAGAAAATCTCCATCACAGTTTACAAACTGTGAAATGACTTTCTCATTTACTAAAAAATTCTCTGACCCTCTTTGGATTTTAACCTTGAAAATTTACAGACATAAATTATTAGCATTGTTCCAAACAATAAAATGTTAAAATAGGACAGGAAAGAACAACTCTTACATATTTTCAAAACTAATAGATTTTTTCCCCAAAATGATTACTTATGCCATTGACCAGAGTTGGAACACCACGTGAGCATTCTAGTAGAGTCTGTTCTAAACCTAAAAAGGAAAAACATAAAATGCCACATTTCACACACAAAAAAACCCAGATGTATTCAGCCACAACTATAAGGAGGGATATTTTGTTGGGGTGGGGGTGGGGGGGGATGAATGGTCATTTATCCAAAGTGTTTTAGGTTTTTGTACCCATAATTTTATATTTTATCTGCCTTCATAAACTAAAATCCATTATTTAACTCAGGTTTCCAGCCATTCAGATCTCTATTTCTATGCGAAGGTCTGAACCCACTAATCTCCCAGCCCTCTGGTAAATCAACACTGCAATCGATAGCGCGCTACCTTTTGCTTCAGGTCTCAGAAGTATCGTTTGATTGATATTTAGCTTTCCAGGAGAAACGGATGAAAATCACATCATGTGCAACTGGCTGAAATTCTCGCCCAACTTTGGGAAACTGAGACATTCAAGGGAAATGTGAAAATGAACTGTAGTAGATAAATGTCAATTGCAGGGTTTTTGACATTTTGTTATATTTAAATTAAAGGGAGTGTTACTTTGGTTCCTTCCTGCTCTAAACATGTTGGTTTTCCCTTTCTGATAAAATATGTGATCATCCCTTGCCAAGATTTTCAATTCCTCTTCTGTGCAGACAGCAGGGTTTATATGATAAAATTTTAATGACCATGGACCTGCATAACAATCTGAGGCACCAGCACATTTTCAATAAGGTCATGCATTTGTTAAGACTGGCATTGGGGGGTATTCTCTAAGCTGAAGCCTCCATGGCCAGAGAAGCAGGCTTAGGAGAGCTAGAAGCTGCTCAGGAGAAAGTCCCATTACCAGGCAGCAGTCGTCTGGATGAATGGAGTTTTATGAATCACTGCCAAGGAAACTATATTGCAGGTTGTAAATTAAAACTGGGGTTTAACGCGCACCGGACACTAGGCTGGAGGATCTAGTTTTCAGATTACCCCACAGACTTAGTTAAAAGCAGCTTTAGAGTACCCCTCAATCCCTGATTACATCCCCTTCAACTTTCCACAAAATTTCACACTATTTTCTGGTTGCAGTTGCAGGGGGGGAAAAAAACTAAATCTATTCGGAGAGATTTTGGATTTTCGTTAACTCTTTTTCAATTCTGAGTTAAGTAGTGTTGGAACGGGCGAAAAAAAAAAAAAAACCTCACTCTATCAATGTCAGATCAAGCAGATATGTTATCAGCTTGGCTGGAAGAGGAAACTGTTTATGGACTTGGCTTCTTGAGGCGAAAGCATACCTTCACCCCTGAGCCTGGAGGTATTTACATTCAGCCAAGAACCCTAAGCCTGGGGATATTTACGTTCGCCCAAGACAACCCCACGGAGCGGTACTACTCTGTAACACATGAGGTCCCATGAGTCGGAATCCACTAGAAGGCAACGCGTTTGGCTTTTTTTTTTTTTTTGGTTAGATTTACTCTAGGTATTTTATGAACAGATATAAAAGTCCAATCTAATTCATCAACCCTAATAATGTTACTTTTTAAGTGTTTTTGTTCGTGATTGGGGTCATCTTCGTGAACTATCATGATATAAAGTGACAATGGGTGCAAACACAAAATCCTGAGGGTTTGAGTCTTGATCTATATGAAATATCCTACAGACTCATCCTTATGTTGACTACACAATGCTATTCTTGTTATGTTGTATAAATCTGACCGATACTCTGAGAGTTATTTCGATGAGAATTATATCATGGCATTCACATGACAGTCAGAAATGTTTTGTAAGTTCTTCTCTAGCACTAACATACTCCCATAGTACATAAGAACGAGAGATGAAAATACTCAGAAGGGTCACAGTTAGAATTGCTCCTTTTCATAAATGAAAATTTATTACCTATGTGCTCCAGTATCTCAGAAAGATGAAATTAACTGGACCTTTTGCTAAAGAAGCCCTGCTTGAGAATGTGGAGAAGTAATAGTTTGTTTACCCCATATGAATGTGAATTCTGGGCCAAAGGGAGATGTCTTTTTGAGCAATAAAAATATCAGAATATATGCATACCCATGTTCATGGCAGCATTGTTCACAATAGCAAAAAGATGGAAACAACCTAGATGCCCATCAGCAGATGAATGGATAAACTAACTATGGTGCATACACACAATGGAGTACTATGCAATGAGAAAGAACAATGATGAATCTGTGAAGCGTCTCATAACATGGATGAAACTGGAGGACATTATACTGAGTGAAATAAGTCAATCACAAAAGGACAAATATTGTATGAGACCGCTATTGTAAAAACCCATGAAAAAGTTGGCACACAAAAAGTAACAATCTTTGCCGGTCATGAGGGATGGGAGGGATGGGGAAATACTAAATAGCCAATAGATAAGTGGTATCTTTGGTGAAGGGTGAGACAGTACACAAGACTGGGGAAACCAGCACAACTTGTACAGGGAAAGGTCATGGAAGCTCCATAGACACATCCAAACTCCCTGAGGGACTGAATTGCTTGGTGGAGGGCTGGGGGGTCCACTGTCTCGGGGAACGTCTAGCTCAATTGGCATAAGACAGTTTATAAAGATAATGTTCTACATTCTATCTTGGTGAGTAGCATCTGGGGTCTTAAAAGCCTGTGAGCAGCCATCTAAGATTCTCCGCTGGTCTCACCCCTTCTGGAGCAAGGAAAAATGAAGAGAACAGGATACAAGGAAAAGATTAGTCCAAAGGACTAATGGACCACAGCTACCAAGGCCTCCACCAGACTGAGTCCAGTACAGCTAGATGGTGCCTGGCTACCATCACTGACTGCTCTGACCAGGATCACAACAGAGGATTCTGGACAGAGCTGGAGAAGGATGTAGAACAAAATTCTAATACGCACAAAAAAAAGAACAGATTTACTGGCCTGAAAGCGACTGGAGAAACCCCAAGAGTATGGCCCCCAGACCTCTTCTAGCTCAGTGGTGAAGTCACTTCCCAGGTTCACCATTCAGCTGGGGGTTGGACAGCCCCATATAACAAAATGGGACTAATGAGGCACAGCAATTCAGGGACAAGGACTAGAAGGCAGAAGGGGACAGGAAAGCTGGTGATAGGGAACCCAAGGTTGAGTAAGGACAGTGTTAACATGTAGTGGGGTTGTTGACCATTGTCATAGAGCAACATGTGTACTAACTGTTTAACAAGAAACTATTTTGTTCTGTAAACCTTCATCTAAAGTGAGAATAGCAGTACAACTGGAAGAACATAATCAATGTCACTGAACTGTGCGTGTAGAAGTTTTTAAATGGATAGTGTGTCTTTGGCTATGTATATTTTCACCAAAAAAAAAAAAAGTCGAGAAGGGAGAGGGGTCGTTAACCAATGTCATAAAACAATATGTGTACTGTCTGTTTAATGAGAAACTATTTGTTCTGTAAACCTTCACCGGAAGTACTATTTAAAAAAGGAAAAAAAAATCAGAATGTATTGGCTTAAAGAACATATTTTTTTCGTAATAAAAAAACAGTGAAAAAAATCACTGCAATGGAAATGGAAAATGGTGGGGTGGATGGAAAGAAGACTATAAATATTAGAACATGGTTGTGAGATAGTCCAATAAAGAAAATAATCCCTAGAGGTTTAACATTAACAATATAAATAACAATTCATAATGGAAAAGACAAAAACAATTTTCAGAGCAGACACAGGAATCATATATGCCTTAAAATAAGATGCACAAAATTCCACTTGCAATCAAGAACCTACCTAGAATCCAAGGAAACAGCCTTTCATATTGGCTGTCAGTTTAAGAAATTGTATTGGGATTTATACTATAAAATGAATTAAATCTTAATTTAAAGTGAATGCTATTGGAATGAAAATACTGTAAAATTATTTGCATTATGGGTAGCCACCTCTTTTTAAAAATTTTAAAGAGATACTTTAAGATCGCTATAAACCTCAAAAATTAAGAATAAAGTGACTATAAATACAGTTACTCTAAGTAGGTTTGTTAATCTAAACATGCACATACATACATTTAGAATTTTAGAAAAATGCAAACTGGGGTAATTTTAAAGTGTGAATATTTTTCTATTTCTCCCAAAATTGGTCCAAGAAGGTCAGATGGAGCTGACCACACACATATTCCCCTGCTCTAGGGTTGGGCACAGGGCTGGCCATTCTCAGTATTTGATCTACTAATGAATGATTACCTACCACTTGAGTGTTTGATACGAGCCACGGTAAAGACAGTCTACTGCATGACTCTTGCTGGAACAGTTGGTAATAATAAGTAACATGTATGCAATATTTACCAAATGCCAGACCCTCTTCTAGACACTTTGGCTATATTAACTACATAATCCTCTTAATAACCTCTCTTTTAATGGACCTGAAGGTAGGTTGTAGAGATAGCCAGGGAACATTATGTGTCAAGTACCTAAATAGAAATAAAGCCTAAATAGAGGAGAGCTGCATCTTGAGATGGAAAAAGAGAGACAAGGTCCTGACAACATCATTAGAGCAACACGGCCCAGGTTGGCCTGAAATCAGTGTATCCTTTGCCTAAACTTCTCAGTATTATGAGTTGATACGTTCCTCTTTAAAAACAAAACAAAACAAAACATTGAGTTGATTGAGTTGGTTACTCCCTGGGAGTAAAAAAGTCCTGACAAAGTAAGATCATATATTACTTTTACAATTTTATGTTCTGTATGTAATTCAAGCCCTGGTGGCACAATGGTTGAGAGCTCGGCTGCTAACCAAAAAGTTGGCAGTTCAAATCCACCAGCTGTTCTTTGGAAACCCAATGGGGCAGTTCAACTCTTTCCTATAAGGTCACTATGAGTTGGAACCAACTGGACGGCAATGACTTTGGTTTGGTTTTTGGTATGTGTAATTCAACAGAGATGTGTGCATGAGTGTGTGTGTGTGTGTGTGTGTGTGTGTGTGTGTGTGTGCATGAATCTTCTAGAAATGAGTTTCAAATGAAAAGCAGTCTAGTAAAGGTGTTTACTTTCTCTCCCTGCCTCCTTAAAAATTTTACTAATTCTTCCCTTTTCCAAACCTGGATTGCTACAGCTTCACCTATAAAAAAGGTACCTTAAGAATGTGGCAGAAAGAAACTAACTATCCCATTTGCACCACTACGTTTCTAGCCCCCTGGCAGTTAGGCAAGGCCACCTGACAAATTCCGGCCACTAAACTGTGAGCAAATGTGAAATGTATCACTCCTGGGCTGTGGCTGTAAAAAGCCCACACACACTTCTCCATTCTCTTTTTTTCTATGGTGTTGTTAGTACATAGTGCCTATCTGGCAATGGTGCATCTCCAGGATAGCAGCCTATCAGTTAGCCTGGGTTCTTGCCTATGTGGAATGGAGTACCCTTCCTACAGGCATAGGATATGGAGTGTAAGTAAGAAATAAAGTTTGCAGTGTTAAGCCACTGCAGTTTTGTTGCTTTTATTACCACAACATGACCTAACAATTACAACACATTTCTGCCTGAAATAAGCTGTAGAAACCATCCCTTGAGTTCACTTTGAGTTTTATAATCTCCATTTATGTCAAACAGAGTAAGTATGTGCTTAATTTCAAATAATTAGCATGTGATTTTGGTTAAAAATGTGATTTAAATTGTATTTTCCTGATTAGCAGCTTAAATTCTTATTAAAGACAAAGTCACCTTATCTTTTGTTACTGAATATATTCCAGGCAATAAAACAGGACAAAACTACAAAGTGATCTCAAGTATCTAAGTTGAAAACAAAATGAAAAAACAAGGCAAACATAAAACTGGTCATGTGTTATCACAAGGATAACTGCAAACAAATGCAATTAACTGTCTGAAAATTACCCTTTTAACAAGTTGGGTTGGTGTCATATACAGATAGCCTCTAGACTTTACATTAGCAATTCTCTTTCTCACTTACTATTCATTCAAAAACAAACATTTTTTTGTCTACTATGTACCAGGCACAATGATGATACCAGAAATACAATGGCAAATGGTGCTTAGCTCCAAGAGTTCAGTAGAGAAACATACAAGAAAATAAACCATTTGAATTTGCCTTGATAAGTGTTCTGATAGAGGTATGGGATGATGCTGTAAGAGTCTTATGAAGAAAGGACTAATGCTTCCTAAGGAGAGTTAGGATAGAAATTACATAAAAAGATAATCCCTGACAGTCTTGGAGGACTTGGATTTTTACCATACAAAAATGTTATAACTTAGAGAAAGAGTATGGATAGAGGTGAATTTGAAAAACCACCCAGGTGTGAGAAAATAAGCCATGTTTAGGGAATTTAAGAAATTCAGTATAATCTGAACATGGAGCAATAAGCTAGGGAATGTAAAAGAAGGAAAAGAACTATGGTGTTATACACGATGCAAAAACATTTGTGACTTTATCCTTAAGGAATAAGAAATTACTTAGAAACTTTAAGCAGTAAGATGACATGCCAAATTTTAATTTTTTTTTTTTAAATATTTTAGAAAGCTCACACTGGAAGTAGTTTGGAGATTGTATTGTTGGGGGAAGAGAAGGAAGACTGAGAGAGTGGTTGGCAGCTATTGCAACAATCCATGTAAAGAATGATTAAAGCTTGAAGCAAGCCAGTTGAAAGTAGGTATAAAAAGGTTGTATGAATTTAAGAGTCTATAGAAGTTAGAATCAACAAGACTTAGTTGTAAGTATGGGAAATGATGGGGATGGGAATGGGGAGGGAAAAATCTAAGGTTGCTGACTCTCTGACAAAGTGGATGGTGGTGCCAAATACAGAAATAAAACATACAGGAATTAGAAGAGTGGATGTAATATGATGAAGTTATAGGACCTATGGGACTTTGAGGTGTATTTTCCCTACAAAACAGGTGAAAATGTGCAACATCTGGTGTTATTCAAATATTAGGAAACTGGTGAGTTTAATATTTAGGACACTTTCAGCTGCTAATAAGAGGGAAGATATGGCTTCAAGTATATGAAAATGTGTTGGCTTTTTTGACAGGAATCCGGAGTCAGCGCAGAAGTCAGTGTTGGTTAATCTAGTGGTTTAAAGCTGCCATCAATGACCATCTTCTTTATACTTCTGTGTTGTGCAGTTGCTTCATTATAAATCTGACTCTTCCTCTGGTCATAGGATGGCTCCTATGATGATTATGATTATGCACATATAACTTGTTCATGTTTCGTAGGGAAGTGATGCTGACTTCCTGTATTTCATTTTAAATGCATGAAAACTCAAGTACAGCACTGTCAAACTCTCACCCCCTTTAGCTCAACTTGGTTTGCCAACCTATCCCTAACCTGGAGCAAAGGGAATGTGACTAACAAGACTGGCTCATTTTAGCAAAGTTCTAGCAGGGGTAGGACCAAGGAAGATACCCAAACACAATCAGGGTTCTATTGGGAATAAGGAATGGGGCCACAGATACCAGGCAGACAACCAAAAATATCAACGTAGCTGAACAGAGAAATTGGGCTAATTTCTGAAAGTACTTTATTTTTAAGCTATGCTCAATTGAAAAATAAATAAATAAATAAGAAGAAAGTAAGAACATTACAAAAAGGAAGGTTTAAAATACCCTTTGTTTCAGAAAACAGTAAGAAAAATAATCTGATAAGCTTTTTTAAAAATTATTATTACTTATTACTGTGATTAGGAGGAGCCCTGGTGGCACAGCGTTTAACTGCTTGGTTGCTAACCAAAAAGTCAGCAATTTGAACCCACCAGCCCCTCCACAGGCGAAAGATACAGCAGTCTGCTTCCGTGAAGATTTACAGCCTTGGAAACCCTATGGGGCAGTTCTGCTCTGTCCTATAGGGTGGCTGTAAGTCGCAATTCAACTGGATGCCAACAGTTTGGGTGTTTTTTTGTTTGTTTGTTTTTAGTGTAATTAGAAAGAAAAGATCAAAATTCACATCACATTTTGTATGACTATCAAAACACTACCCCAGATGCCAACCCTATGTGGAAATCTTAGTGCTTCTCAAAAGTATTCATTGTATTTCCTACATGTAAGAAGACTTGTGTTTGTGCACACTATATGTACCCACCCGTAAAAAGTGCAGTAACTCACTCATTTCTTTAGACCCAAGAGAATTATGCCCCAAGCTTGCCCCAAGTCAATCCTTTTAAAGTAAGTCTAATTCTTTCAATGGAGAATCATAAATGAAATGGCGGATGTTGAAGTATATCCTGGGATCTTCCCAAGCTGCTGACTTTACACTACAGTTTCAGAGATAGAAAAATGCTGTGACTAAATCTTACTGAACATTAATAACTCAAAAAAAATGAGCAAATTCATGGAGGTGGTGGGAGAGTCCCTTAAGGGCATGGATTTCAGTTCGTATCAGGGCTACGGAGAAGGGGAGAAGCTACTCTGTATGAAATGGGAGGGTGGAGGGACTAAAGAAGAAATATAATGACATGACCTCTCAAATCTTAAGCAAAGTCACTTAAAAAACAAAAAGAAAAAGAAAGAAATGCTTGCTGTGGATAAATCAGCTGAAACTTGTATTTTGCCAGGTAGAGTGTGAAGTAGAGATTGTGCTCTCATAAAGGTCAGAAATGGAGATGACAATAGCAATGCTGGCCTTTGAGCATTCACAAATTGTAGAAGAAGACTGAGACACTCACAGGATATAGAAAGTTAGGAGCCGAAACAAATTTACTCAGATCTCTAAGAGACAGGGGACTCTCAACAGTCACTAATAACATGTAGAAAAGCAACCCGGTATCCTGAACGTTTCATTGTCTGATAAGCAAGTTTAATGCCTAATCCATCTGGTAAATGTTCTCTGCTGAGTGTTTGAAGCCCTTCTACTGTCTACAGTATGACTCAAACTTTTCTTTCCTACTTATTCCCCACCTCCTCTTACATAAATGCTATGTTTAGACCAAACTAGATATTGCATAAGGCAATCTCTTTTTGTGTGTTGTTCTTTGATCTCCAGAGTCTGTGAATTTTCATTTGTTATCTAGATCAAACCCTTCCCATCTCAACATAGCTCACTACACCTGCTTCCTCAGAGACACTCAATACCTTTGTCTTTCTCATCACCTTAGCAACCCTGCCTTACATCACTTCCTGCCTTTCTTTATAATGTGATGCCATTGATCAGCAAGAAAATTAACAGAAAAGGCTACCCTGCGCCTAAATGGAAAAAAAAAAAAAAATTTGAGTGATCTCAAAGGCTACTGAGGTCTAGATATTTATAGATGCCCTTTAGCCATAGAATTGGGAAACCCATCTCAGTTTTGCACCAACGAATAAGTATTTTTAATGTCCTTATTATGCCTACTAATAATGCTTTAATTGAATATGATGACGGGAGGCTTTAGTGTTACTTTTTTCAAAGGAATAAACCCTTAGCCTCATGTTATCTGCCCAGAACATCCTAGAAGGAAATTTTTCACCAAACTTTGGTAATTTTTGTCCCTTGGTTATTTTTGGTATTTGTTTTGTTAGGATTTTGGTTTTGGTTTTCTTTTCTGTTTATCTTCTCTTTACTTCTTTCTTGTCCTTCTGAATGGTATGGAGGTAGTTTAATAATTAGAGAGAAAAAATAAAATGGAAGACTGTTAAACTACCTCATCTCACCCACCCTAAATATAAGCTCAAAACAATTGAAGCATAGTTACACTAATAGGATATTTTCGTCCCAACAGATTGTAATTCCGCCCTTGGTCTATGGCCCATGCTGTTATTCATGCTATTATAATATGTTAAGAACAAAATCTCCTGAGGATATAATTATTATGAGATAATGTACCTTCTTAGCTCTGTGGGCTTCACTAGTAGTTATAAAAATGTTGCCAAGATTACACTCTAGCAAATAGTCGTCAGTGTGGGTTGCTAATGGATTTTAACACTCAACTTTAAAAGATAGACCCTAAGACTATTTTAGGCAATAACTCATAAAAGATGTTTTTAATTGAACAGATAGGAATAGACTAACAAATCTTGGTTAATCAAGCAAACTGTCTTCAATTTGATAATACTGATAACGCTTGGTAAATTATTGATAGCTGTAACACAAAAACAAATATAAAAACACAAAAAGGCAAAGCTTTAATAAAAAAAGACTTAAAGTCAGTTTGGAAGTTCACATGATCAAAGTAGAGATAGTAGTTGGGAAAACATTAAGGTTCCCTACACATTTTAAATGTCTTACGTGCTGAGAATATAAAATATTTGCACTTATTTTATCAGTAAGAACAATCTATTGAGGGAATGTACTTGGTTCACTGTGTCTGAGTAAATCATTTGAGCTGTAAACATAAAATTAGAACAACAATCTACGATAGAAGAAATCTATATCAAAACAATATTGTACAATAACATATAATAACAATAGAGAAAACACTAAGGATGCCCCATTATCCTGATAAAGAGAAATGATGTTCTTATTTTCATTTGACTCAATAAAAACTGAAACAACTGAGAAGTGAGGGTACAGAAAGTCAGTTCAGTTTAACAAAGCTTGTTGCTATTGTTAGCTGCCATGGTGTTGACACATGGATTAAATATGCCCCCCCAAAAAAAATATATATTGTAAATCCTAACCTCTATGCCTGTGGTGAAAACCCTGGTGGTGTAGTGGTTAAGACCTATGGCTGCTAACCAAAAAGCTGGCAGTTTGGACCCACCAGGTGCTCCTTGGAAAACCTACGGGGCAGTTCTACTCAGTCCTATAGGGTCGCTATGAGTCGGAATTGACTCGATGGCAACGGGTTTATGCCTGTGGTTATAATACCATTTAGGAACGGGTAGTCTTTGTTATGTTAATGAGGCAGGATTAATGTAGGGTATATCATGAGTCAATCTCTTTTGAGGCATAAAAGAGATGAAACAAACATGCAGAGATGAGATACGGTAAGATAGATGCTAAGCCACATGGACATCTCTAAGGAACAAGAAGCTGAAAAGACAGTCTTTCCTCTAGAGCAAAAAGAGTCGACACAGAGAGAGAGAGCATTCTCCTAGAGCTGGAGCTCTGAATTTGGACTTCTAGCCTCCTAAACTATGAGAAAATAAATCTCTGTTTGTTAAAGCAATCCACTTGTGGTTTTTGTTTTATAGCAGCACTAGATAACTAAGACAGAATTTGGTACTAAGAAGTGGGAGTGCTGCTCTAACAAACACCTGAAATGTGGAAGTGATTTTGGAATTGGGTAATGGGTTAAGGCTGGAAGACTTTTAAGGTGCCTAATGGTAAAAGCCTAGATTACCTTGAAGCGACTGTTGGTAGAATTATGGATATCAAAGGCAATTCTGGTGAGGGCTCAGAAGGAAGTGAGGAGAGCTATAGAGAAAGTCTCTATTGTCTTAGAGAATACATATAGCACCAGCAATAGAATGTTGCTAGAAATATGGGTGTTAAATGTGCTTCTAGTGAGGCTTTAATAGAAAATGATGAACGTATGATTGGACAATGGAGGAAGGGTAATGCTGTTTATGTAGTGGCAAAGACTTGTCTGAGTTAAGTTCAAATGTTTGGTGGAAGGTAGAACTTGTAAGTGATGAACTTGTATATCTGGCTAATGAGATTTTTAAGCAAGATCTTAAAGGGGCTGTGTGGTTGGTTTCTCCTTGCCACTTACAGTAAAATGGGAGAGGAAAGAGACGGACTTAAAAAGGAGCTATGCAAAATGAAAATAAAACTTAAAGATTTGGAAAAATCTGTGGTACAAACTACAGATACATTTCCTAGAATGTTCACCAAGGACCTGGCTACACAATCTTTCGTTAAAGAGATCAAGCCTGTGACTGATGGATCTAACCAACTACCACAGCAGAAAACCCATCAGCTTATACTGAAAGAGACAGAGAAAAAAATGAAAGGAAAGAATGCTGTCTGTCTCTTGGAATTCTATAGGCAGAAAACAGGCCAAAGGAGCTACATCTGTTGTCCTCCAAGGAAAGAAAAGGACCACCCCTGGAGCAGCTAGGAGATCAGCAGAACTGTTGGAAGGAGCACAGAAGCAAGGTCTTCTTGGTTTCAAAGGATGGGGCACAGTCTCCTGGATCCCAAAGGGTGGGGCCACAACTTCCTAGGTTTCCAAGGGTTGGATCTTCATCAACTCAGTTCTGGAGTGTAGGGCTGCTGTTAAGGTGTGCCAGGTGGATGGGTCCACTGCCCAAAGTTGAGGGAGAAGGGCTGCCACGACCAAGGAGCAGAAGAATGGGGCTTTTCAGGGCTGAGGGTGTGGGATCACTGTTCAGAGATGGACCAGGAAAATGGGGCCACCCAAAGCTGAAGGAGCAGAGTTGCTATCCCAGTGGGCCTGGAAGGTGGAACTGAAGCCCAGGGCTGAGGGTCCTCCACCCATAATTCATAGAGCATGACCAACAACCAGAGTCTGGAGGGCAGAGCCATTGCCTAGATGGTCCCAGAGAACAGAGGACTATTTTCAAGACTTGAGAGCTAATGTAAGTTGTTCTGCTGAGTTTTGGACTTGCTTGATGCCAGTTTTCCCTTCTCTCCCTCCAATTTCTTCCATTTGTAATGGAAATGTCTACCTTGTATCTGCCTTGTATCTGTTCCACCATTGTACTCTGGAAACAGATAACCTGTATTCTAGATTTCACAGGTTCACAGATGAAAAGGAATTTTTCCACAAGGTGGAAATACCTAAAGTCTCAGCTATATTTGATTTAGATGATTTGGAAAATGAGATTTTGTACTTGGAATTGATTGAAGACTTTTGGGATGGTGTGATGGGGTGAATGTGTTTTGCATGTGGGAAGGACACGAATTTTCGTGTGCCAAAGGGTGGGACGTTATGGATTTAATTATGTGCCCCAAAAATATATATTTCAAATGTTAACCTCTATGCCTGTGGTTATAACCCTATTTGTCTTTGTTATGTTGTCTTTGCTATGTTAGTGAGGCAGGATTAATGCAGGGTGTATCTTGAGATATTCTCTTTTGAATTATAAGAGCTTAAACAAGTGAACAGAGGAGAGGTAGGGTAAGACAGATGCCAAGACACATGGAGATCTCCAAGGAAATAGGGAGCAGAAGCTGAAGAGACATGGAACTTCCTCCAGAGCCGACAGAGAATGAATGTCTTCCCCAGAGCCAGTGCCCTGAATTCAGAATTCTAACCTCCTAAACTGTGAGAAAATAAAAATCTTTCTCCTAAAGCCATTCCCTTGTGGTATTTTTGTTAGAGTAGCACTGGATAACTAAGACACCTGCTTTCTTAGCTCCCACTTAATACTATTTCCAAAAGGCCACGAGGCTCACAGTCTCCCCTGGGATAAGTAGCACCTGCTAAAGTGCACTTGCCATTCTTTATCCTCCTCTAATCCCACTCAAGTAAAAGAAAACAAAAGAGAAAACACTCAAGTTATTTACGTCTAATTATAGCTCTACCCAAAATGACATCTGCAATAGAAAAGAGTGGGATTTTCTTTTCTATTTCATATATAAATAAATCACACAACACTTTAAAGGTTAAGTTATGCAAAATATATAGTTACATATAAAAGACTCTCCTTCCTTCTGTTCATTATTGGAAATTGACATCCAGAGATATTCTCTATGAATGTCCTACTTCTTTCCCACCCTTGCTGCCTGTAAGTCCGGGTTCACAATTTTACCATTAGACTTACTTCATACAGCTTCATGAGTAGGTGAAGGAAGGAAAATAATACCTTTTAGTAAAATTAAACATGTTAGTAAAAATGTACAATACCATTCCTAGTAAGACAGGTACTCACAGCAGGCCACCAAGCTCTTGTGGTCTCATATATGTCTGTATACCCTGAAAGCCAACTCTCTTAATTTTAAAATTATCATGTGTAGTGAAACAGGGATGTTAATGTCAACTTGGCAAGCTGACTTAAGGGCCTATGTGCATTAATATTTTCAAGATTATTCATCTCAAAGCATTGTAAAACATATTCCAGCTTCTCTAATTACAAAAAAAGTTCCTGGGTGGCACTAACGGTTTGAGCTTCACTACTAACCTAAAGGTTGGCAGTCTGAACCCACTAAGCAGTGCCATGGAAGAAAGTCCTGGCAATCCACATCTGTAAAGATTCAAAAAAGAAAGAAAAGCCCAAACCCATGGCAACTCCACACATTACAGAGTAGAACTGTCCCATGAGGTTTTCTTCGCTGTAAACGTTACAGAAGTCGATCACCATGTCTTTCGTCCGCAATGCTGCTGGGTAAGTTCAAACCCCCAAACTTTTGGTTAGTAGCCAAGTTCAAACCACTTGTGCCAGCCAAGAAAAACCATGGAGCAGTTCTACTCTGTAACACACGGTGTCACCATCAGTCAGAATCAAGTCGATGGCAGTGAGTTTGGTTTTCGGTTCTATTCAAAAGTGCAATTCAAGTTATGAACAAGATTTCTTTGCACATTCAATTCAGAGAAATGGCTGTTTATGATACTGTGTTTCTAAAAAGTAATAGAACAATAACTATCCTGCTGCTTCTGTTATTACATGTGTTGCCCACTGCCTTATCCCTGACCACTGATCTCAAAAATCTAAGATTCCAAGAGATATGGATAGTGGAATTGATTGTTCCCTAAAAGAGATTTTGAACAGTAAGCCATTTCAAAAAGGATCCAAATACTTGCTCATCTTATAGACTAATATAAGAGCTCCTCACTGATATCTTCATGGCTGAAAGTGGCATGGAAACCAGTGTTTAATAGCTTCCCTGGGTGTATTTCTCCCCATCCATAAATCCATCCCACTCTCGAGTGGTTCACCGACCCTGCATTTTTCCAGGAAGGTACAGTAAATTTTATATATGTGCCATAAATGGCTCCGAAGACAAGCCTTGCCCATATGCTCAGGGCCTAAACTGACACTGTTGGGAGTGAAGGGGAGTCAGGTCTGCCATGCCTGTTTGTTTATCAGGTGATTGTTCAGTGACTAAGGGCATTTACTCCTACTGCTATGTGTATTCTTGGCCTCAGAGGAAGGAGGCAGAAAGAAAGACATCAGGCTGAATTGGAACACAAAAAATAACAGTAAATGGGGGAGCGGGGATAGAACAAATGGGGTATGCTGAGTTGGGTTTTTCTGGGCCTACTAATTCTGAAGCTATTTGGCTTTAATTAAAAACTCAGTAAAGCCTGTTTCTCTTCCCCTTGATTGTGGTGATTTACAGGCCGGACCTCTGTCTTACTCACAAGGGTTTCCTGCTCAATAACTCACACAGTATTTGCACACAGTAGGTGTTTATATCATATTTATTGAATTGAGTCTGCTGCTGTGATAGTTTCGGTATACTGACAGGCAAACACAGGGGCTCATTGCAGCTTGAATTAAAAGCAAAACCACTGAAGACATTATTGCTGTGTTGTGTGCCGTTGTTGAGTGGATTCCAGTGCAACAGAGTAGAACCATCCCATTGGGTTTCCTAGACTGTAATCTTTATGGAAGCGATCCCCAGGTCTTTTTCTCCTACGGAGCCACTGGTGGATTAGAACCACTGACCTTTCCATTAGCAGCCAAGGGCTTAACCATTGTGCCACCAAGGCTCTTTCTGGAAGATATTACAATACTGCAATACCTATAGGTATAGCTACATGTGCTAAAAGCCTTAAAAGCCAGTTGCCATCAAGTTAATTCTGACTCGTGGTGACCCCAAGATTGTCAGAGTAGAACTGTGCTCCATAGGGTTTCCATGGCTGTCATCTTTTGGAAGCTGATCAGCAGGTCTTCCTTCTGAGGCTCTCTGGGTGGGTTAGAACCAACCTTTTGGTTAGCAGTTGAGCAGGTTAAATGTTTACACCACGGAGAGACTTCTACTTAAAGTTGTAGGGTACCAAAAATGTTAGTCATCCTTGAAAACTAAACTATATTTTAGATGTGAATACACTGCAATCTAATAGTCTAAAATTCAAAGTGGTCTGCTCTCTTTGACTTTTAGCCTTCCTTAATCAATACTTCTAGTTTTAATGGAAAGTGCTTTTCTTTAATGCTATGTTCTCTGCGTTTATTAAAATATGTGCATAACTATACAAATAATAATATACGAAACATAGAGAACTCTTTATTCCATGGATCGATCCAGCACATTAGTTTAGAAAGAATCCTGAGCATGCCATTAATACTGTTCCAATTAACTGTCTTATAGAGACATATTAAAGGATGATGTTGCTAACAACAGGAATGTGTAAATTGTCAAAAATTGGCAAATTATCTACTATAATATGCTTCATACTTGGACATCTATAGCAATAGGAATGAAACATATTCCAAGCATTATGGAAGAGCAATCAGATTCTTTTTTCCAGCAATGAACAGAGTTTTCTCAAGGGGCAGATTATTATAGTTCTCTCCTCACTGATGGTGGCGCATAAGCCCAGGAGGCATATGCATATGTATATATACCGAGAACTTATTAACAGTTTTTGTAGGAATCCTAGCCTTTGGATAACTATAAAGAAGCCCTGTGATTTTAAACATAGCACCTAGCACTTACTAGTGCCATCCCTCTTTTTTTTTTTTTTTTTTAGCAGAACTTCCCCATCTTTTCTTCAGGGTTAACTTTTCAAACAAAAGAGATACATACTAGGCTTGCCTAAAAAAAAACAACTGGCAATTTAGGAAACTCTTAAACATCAGCAGTTTAAGAAATTTAATGAATCTGTAGAAAATGATATTTTCAGGAAAGACACAAAATGTATAAACATAAATAATTTTTTATCATACTCTGAAGAACTGTGTGCAGCCAAAAAATTCTGCAGATAGACAGCAAGACAAGATATCCAACAGTTAGTGTTTGTTCTGCTTCTTGCCTTCAGAGAACAATGCATTCAGAACGAACAATAGCAAATTCAGAGGGAATCACACAGAATGAAAATGTTACCTAGTTGACCTTAAATGTTTGTCACAAGATTTCCTGCAGGTTCCTCTGAATCCCAGGTTGATATCGTGTGGGGTGCACAGTATGGCACAAAGTAATGAAATACTTTGATTTTAAAAATAAAAACATATTATTTTCCTCAATAGAGATTTGCTCTTTGCAGGTGGATTTCCTGTCCTAATTTTGGCAGATGTAAGAGAAACC
Source organism: Dugong dugon (assembly GCA_030035585.1). NCBI lineage: Eukaryota > Metazoa > Chordata > Mammalia > Sirenia > Dugongidae > Dugong > Dugong dugon. The sequence continues at coordinate 41,329,479 of CM057477.1, read as the reverse complement.
CATGATCTGATAACATTTATTCTGAAGTGTTCCTTAAAGGTGTTTAAGCAACTCACTGCTCTCTGGAATCTAATCTACTTGGACTCTCCACACACCCTTAAACTGGTTGTTGTTGATAGTTGCCATCAAGTGGATTCCAATTCATGGCAACCCGATGTGTAGGTTTTTCTACAGTTGTGACCTTTCAGAAGCAGATCACCAGGCTTGTCTTCCAGGGAGCCTCTAGGTAGCTAGTAGTCTAGCAATTAACGGTTTGTGCCACCCTAACCCAAAACCCAAATCTGTTGGCATTGAGTTGATTCTGACTCATGGTGTAAAACTGATTAGAATTCTCATAGAGTAGAACTGCCCCATAGGGTTTCCAAGGAGCAGCTAGTGGATTCAAACTGCCAACCTTTTGGTCAACAGCTGAGCTTTCAACCACTGCACTGCCAGGGCTCCAGGGACTCCTGGTAGGGGGTGGGTAGAGAACAAACATAACTTTACCATAAAGAAAATTAGTGATCACACCCACTCAGTCTGTACCATATTGGTATTCTCAGGAGCACCAAACAAAAACCAGTTGCCGTCGACTAGATTCCGAGTCATAGTGACCCTATAGGGCACAGTAGAACTACCCCATAGGGTTTCCAAGGAGTGGTTGGTGGGTTTGAACTGCCAACCTTTTGTTAACAGCTGAGCTCTTAACCACTGTGCCACTAGGGCTCCTTTAGGAGTACGGGGTCCAGTACTTAATCATTTATGCCGCTCTGTATTGTTTAGGAGTAAATGGTTAAACGCTGGACTACTGACAGAAAGGTCAGTGGTTCAAACACAGTCAGAGGTACCTCAGAAGTAAGGCCTAGAATCTGCTTCCAAAAGGTCACAGCCTTGAAAACTCTATGGAATGCTAGTCTACTCTGCATACTTGGAGTCACCATGAGTCAGAATTGACTTGAGGGCACTTAATAACAACAACAGCAGTTTACATTTGCTAAGTTTCCAGTCTCCTAAGAATGACTCTTTTTCAATGTGATCTCCTTCAGATATTTATAAGAAGCACTACTAATTATGTTCTTGGAAAGCTCATGAAAATTAAATCTAAGCAAGAATGAAAAAAGAGAACAGAATCCAGTTTATAGTAAAGTTATCACAAGCTTACTCATCTATAAACAGTAGGCAGCTACATATTGTTATGCACAAAGCACTTCTAGAATATGCTGTCTTTTGGCTCAAACTTAATGGAAGCTTAGGATGGGTACTTTAATGATTGGGACAGTGACTCTGTCTAGCGTAAGATACGAAACTAACGAAACTGGCAAGTTGTCTTCTCTAAGCCAGCAAATTCTATGCTCTAAAAATCATGTCTGTCTGACAAGCAGGAGAGTATGTCTCACAGCAGATCCTGAAGCATTTACATTCTCTCGTATTTCCATATTTTATTGCTTCTTTTTTCTTCCCTAGACACAAAACAACAGTATTGATTCAATATCACCCTGCTGTCTATTTTAATTGAAATCTTCAGCATATACAAACATGTCAAGAGTTGGTAATAAAAAATACAACTAAAAGCTCAACAAGCAGTAGATATAGACCTTTGGGGAATTAGAAAACTTATTCTTTCACTTGTTTTTTGAATTGTATTAATGGTCACAAATGAAGATGCAGTCGTGCTAGGAATCAGACTGCGCTCAGAGCACAGATAAAGGAAGGAGAGAGTGTTTTAACGTTTCTTAAGCATAAATTGCTCCAAAAATATTTACCTAAGCAACTGACCTTAACAATGAAAATATCTACTACTGCAGCCTTTGAGTTAAACTATTCTGTCTCCACAGGGGGCCTATAAAGTACAAACAAATTAATAAAGTGGAAGAAAACATTAAGCTAGTTTGAGATCATTGTTATTGGTAGTCGCCGTTGGTGGAGTCTATTCTGACTCACGGTGACCCCATGCGTGAGAGTAAAACCACTCCATGAAGTTTTCAAGGCTGTGAACTTTTGAAAACAGATCTCCAGGCCTGTCTTCCAAGGAGCCTCTGGATGTGTTCGAACTGAAAACCTTTCAGCTAGTACTCGACTGCAAATGGTTTGCAACAACCTGGGACCTAGCATTGATTTACTAACTGTCCTTGTGCCTGCATCTTCTCAGGAGAGGGGTCCTCAAAATATGGATTAGAATTGAGGGTTTCCACATTAAGATAAAAAGCCTTAAGCATAATAAAAAGGTAAAAACAATATAAGGAACCATTAGTAAATAGTGAAAGCCCAATAAGAAAAAACTTAAGGGAAGCTGGCCATTTTTTACAACTTTGGCAAATAGAAACCATCTTGCCTTTCAAGTTTCTTACTTTTTTTCCTCATATATGTTAGGCTATTGTGTTACTTGCTAGGTGACATTTTGGTAGGCCAGATGAGTAGATTATACAACTAAAGTAACTGGAAGTTTAAATAACTTTTATGTTGGTAAAAATTGGGATAATGGCTACCATTCACACTGTTGTAATTAATTGTTCCGGGCACTGGGTTAGATGTTATATGATGTTACTTAAAACATAGTGCAGCCATTCAAGGCTGATATTATGGTCCATATTTTATGGATAAGGAGCTCTGGTGGTGCAATGGTTAAATGTTCAGCTGCTAACTGAAAGGTTGGCAGTTCCAACCCACCAGGGGCTCATGGGAGAAAGACCTGGTGATCTGCTTCCATAAAGATTACAGTCAAGAAAATCCTATAAGGCAGTTCTACTCTGTCACATGGGGTGGCTATTAATCAAAAATTTGACTCAATGGCACCTAACAACAACAACAACATTTTATAGATGGGGAAAACAAATCTCAGAGAAGTTAAATGGCATATGAAATGTCACAGAGCTGGCTGTGATATGGTTGGAATTAGACTCTCGTATTGCTGACTCCAAATTCAGTTTCCCAAATAATTACCTGGTGTTATTATAAACCCTGGTGGCATAGTAGTTAAGAGCTTCTGCTGCTAACCCAAAGGTCAGCAGTTCGAATCCACCAGGCGCTCCTTGGAAACTCCGTGGGACAGTTCTACTCTGTCCTATAGGGTCACTATGAGTGGAAATCGACTCGATGGCAACGGATTTGGTTTTGGGTTTTTTTTGGTTATATGCATTAATGAACAACAAACAAGTGTGATGAGGGTCAGCAAAGGAGGAGTACAGTGTATGTAGCAAGGAGTCCTGTAAGAGGGGGACAAAGGGGATATTTTATGAAAACAACATTGAAGTGAGTTGTAAGAAGTGGTTATGGAAAAGAAAGAGAAAATGCTTCTAGGCAGGGTAAATGCATGCCCCCAGCTAGGAGGTAAATGAGAGGTTGCTGGGCTCCAAGAACTTAAAAACACTGTGAGAGGAGGTTGGGTAGGTCTCAGGGGTTAGCTTGCAGATCACCTTGCAAGAACTATTAAGAATTTGGAACATTATCTGAAGGAAAATTGAAAATCACTGGAGAGTTATACTTGGTAGGTTCATATTTGCATTATAAAAGATCATTCTAACAGCAGCTTAAAGAAAGAAAGGAAAAACAAAAAGCATGACTGTGGATTGGGTTTAGAATACCAGAAGACCAAATAGAAAAGAGATGCAGCCGTTTCAGATGGAAGGCTCTGGTAGAAGTGGCGGGGTGAACGTGCGATGGAAGGAAGTGGATAAGTTCATGAGATATTTATTAGGCAGAAAGAACAGAGCTTCGTGATTTATTTGATGGAGGAGGTGGAGGGTGGGGAATCAAGGATGATTCAAGGTTTCTGGCTTGAGGAAGTGGTTATGTTATCTATTAAGACAGGCTACACTGGCAGAGGGTAGCAATGTCTCATTTTAGACAGGATGATTTTGATGCGCTGCAGATATCCATATGGTGCTGCCCATATGGAGATGACAAGTAAGCAGTTCTATCTTGAAAGAGACTAATGTTTTAGAGATAAAGCACACAGTCTGAGAAAGGGTAGCGGGGTCAAGGGCTATGAAGTTCTTCCTTTGAGAGAAGCTAGTGGGAGGAGGAAGAATCCCAAGGTAGAGGAAATAAAGATCACATGAGTAGATCTTATATTAGACACAATTTACAAGTGAAAAAATAAAATGGGAATTTCAAGTTACCATCTAGGTTGTCAAACCTGTTTCATAAAAAAAGAAAGGATTTTGTGGCAGAACTTTGCCCAAAAATAAGTGGCATACATATGTCTGGAACATCACTTTTGCTCTGTCTACAGGAACCTCAGAGTGGCAGAGAGGAACATAAGGATAAGGAAGTCACAAATAGCACAGAGGAAACAGGAAACAGGACAAGAAAGAAAAAGTTATAGAATAAAGGGGACAATATATGGCATGCTAGGGTAGGACATTTTAGGTAACAGCATAGAATAATTGGAAGGGGCAAAGACTAAAATACACATAACAGGTATTAGGGCTCCTGATGGCTCAGTGGTTAAGAGCTCAGCTGTTAACCAAAAGGTCAGCAGGTTGAATCCACTAGCCACTCCTTGGAAACTCTATGGGGTAGTTCTACTCTCTGTTCTATTGGGTTGCTCTAAGTCATATATATACATGTATTTGAAGTTTCTTTATTCTTTAGGCCAGGAGCTATTTCACAAAAAGAATGTCATGCTGAATTCATCTCTTTCTATATTTTGCTACCAAAACAAACAAACAAAACAAGACAAAATGCCTTTTGATTCACTGGTAGAATAGTGTATGCAATTTCTGATTTTCCTTTTAAGTCAACTTGTCATTTACATTAGGTATTTTGACCATGCAGATGATAGACACAATTTAAGTTTATAATTCCAATAGTTACCAAGGCTCATGTTTGATACTACCTCTGTGGTTACTTGAATAATAATAATAACATCATCATCAACAACAGCAATGCCTAGCATTCATTGAGCACTTAGTATGTACCAGTTATTACTCTAAGCAATTTACAACTATTAACTCATTTAATCTTCATAAAAACCTGTGAGCTAGATGTTATTATTTATCCTCCTTTCAATGGAGGAAAACTCTATTCTGAGATGCTGTAAAATTATGGAATCTCCGAATACTTTTCAATGGAAGATACATACCGCTGATTCCTACCCCTAAACTCAAGAGGAAAAAAAAACCCAGTTGTAAGAGACCAACTGATAAAGTAAAGGAAAAAGAGGAAGGGGAAGGATAAAACATTTAAAGTTGGTTTCATTTTTTTAAAAAAAAATTCTTTCTACAGGATACAAGGAAAAGGACTAATGGACCAGAGCTACCATGGCCTCCACCAGACTGAGCCCAGTACAGCTAGACGGTGCCCGGCTACCGTCACTGACTGCTCTGACCAGGATCACAATGGAGGGTCCTGGACACAGCTGAAGAAGAATGTAGAACAAAATTATAACTCACAAAAAAGATCAGATTTACTGGCCTGACAAACTGGAGGAACCCGGAGAGTATACCCCCGGACACCCTTTTAGCTCGGAGGCGAAGTCACTCCTGAGGTTCACCGTTCAGCTGGGGATTGGACAGACCCCTAAAACAAAACAGGACTAATGAGGCACAGTAGTCCAGGGACAAGGACTAGAAGGCAGGAGGGGACTAGAAAGCAGGTGATAGGGAACCCAGGGTTGAGAAGGGACAATGTTGACATGTAGTGTGGTTGTTAACCATTGTCATAAGGCAATATGTGTACTAACTGTTTAATGAGAAACTATTTGTTCTGTAAACCTTCACCTAAAGTACAAAAAAAAAAATTTTTTTTTAATTCTTTCTGATCATGTATTTAGAACCATTTCCAAATCTCTTTTAAAAAATCAGTAATAGTTCACTTTAATTGAGGATGCTAATTAAACACAGAGTAATACATTAAGAAATATCTGTTTTCAAATTAAATAAGGAAAAGTAGAGATTATCTCTATTTTCATATAATCTAATTCGCAAATGAAAATATAAATGTATTCACCCACAGCAAAGACCTTTGCTTAATTTATCTTGGAATATGTAAGTTTTAGCACACAATGATTAAAGATGTTGAATTTGTTATAGTTACTTCTCTCGCATGTCCTGCTGTTATCTGAAAATATTTCATCTATGAGCCCTGAAAGACCTGATTAGCAGCCTCAGAAATTAACTACAATTGTTACTGAACTCTTCAGAGTTTTTCTAGTTATCCTTTTCATGCATATATTTGGATATATGCAAGTTGTTAAGAGTTGTTATGCCAACGTTCAACACCTCGGAAATGAAAAGAATGAAAGCCTTGCAATGTTTTAATGTTAAAAAACTTTTTATTATCAAAACAGCTTGAAGGGTTCAAAATAGAAAGAATGGGACCGAATTTACCCAGAGAAAAATCCCAGTCCTTAGTGTCATCAGCTCTCACACCTAAGCATCCATCATACTCTCCAGAACTAGGATCCGTATTCAGCAGATTTTTACAAAATACGTATTTTTTAGTGAGTAAATGAGTGAATGTGTTTGCTTTGGCAACTATAGGATAAGCACAGTTCTATTTGCTGAGATCATCATAGCACTAAATGATTCTAAGAGTATTTTGGGGTGCTGAATCCTTGCTACAACTCCTATTAAAGTTCTTACCCTGTAGTGAATTTGTGGTGAATATTTTATTATTTCCACTTACAAGCCATGGAACTATCTTGATACATTTTCTCCCTTCAAAAAAAAGTCAAATCTGTTGCTGTCAAGTTGATTACAGCTCTTAGTGACCTTATAGGACAGAGTAGAACTGCCCCATAGGGTTTTCAAGGAGCTAACGAGCAGCTGGTAGATTTGAACTGCCCACCTTTTGGTTAGCAGTCAAGCTCTCAACCACTGTGCCACCCAGGCTCCTTTCCTCCCTCAGAAAAATATTACGCTATTTAAGAAACATTCTCCTTTTTTCTGAGTTTTTTGGTGGTATTATAGTATACGTTTACCAATACATTAAATATAAGAGTAATAGCTGCTATAGGAAGTATTGGTCAAAATCTGAGAAGTTCCAAACAGTTTATAAATGTGAAATTGCTTTTCTGAGAATTCTGACAGAGGTTAAAATAAGCATGTGTGTACATGAACACACTTTGTGTCAGAATTAGTAGTTCTGTAATCCACCTTCACTACTTACTACCCTGCTAGCTTTTAAATACATGCTACCCTCCTAGGTTTTTTGATGATGTTCTAATGGAATTACGTATTCTAGACCTAGCAGGTGGACAAAGGGCATAAAAGTGATATCCTAGGAAAGATAACATGTCCAAATGCAAAAAGTCCAAGCAACACAGTACAGAGAAATAGATTATTTTAGGAGACAACAGGCAAAAAATACATAAATTTTCTGAAGTATTTGGAATTTTCAGAACTGAGGACTGCTATTTTCAAAAGAGAAGCTGTGGGAATATCTTAGGATATTTTTAAGAGGCCTTATCAATTCTCATGAGGTAGTTAATGTACTAAATGAGGCCAGGACTGCAATTTACTTATTTGAAGAGACGAGTACTTATTTGCTTAGAAGAATGGATGGCACTTAAAAAAACAGCACTGAGGGCCTAATTAACAAAAATGTGATTATTTCTGGATCCGATCACTACATCTATTCTATTTAGCTAGCTGACCAGATACTATCTATGTATTTTTGTGTCTATTTATGAATCTCTGTGTTGATTTGATTCCCTGCTGCCAGTAAGACACACAGTCAATTACTAATTATATTCACTATAGGAGGAGGCAGAGGTTCAATGTTACAGATGATAAAGAAGTTTTTTTGAGATAAATTTGTCTCTGGGGAATCTTTAAAGGAAGAGTCTCAGCCTCCTTTAGAGTTACTTGCTCTTGTGGGAAGTGAGGGAGGCAACAAAGTATAAAACTAGGAGCCCATACTCTGGAATCAGATTGCTGCTGTTGTCATTGCTGTTGATGTTGTGTGCCGTGGAGTCGATTCCGATTTATAGGGATCCTCTAGGACAGAGTGGAACTGTTCCACAGGGTTTCCTAAGTTGAAATCTTTATGGGAGCAGATCGCCAGGTCTTTTCTCCCACTGAGATGCTGGTGGGTTTGAACTACCAACATTTCAGTTAGCAGCCAAGCTCTTAACTATTGCACCACCAGGACTCCTTGGAGTCACACTGCCTGGATTCAAATCATGACTCTAAATTAGTGTGTAATTTTCACTAAATTATTTAACCTCTCCATACATTCATTTCCTCCTCTTTAAATTAAGAAAAAAAATGGCACTCTAGTCGTGGTAAAGATTACATGGGATAATACATGTAAAACACTTAGAAGAAGACCCGGTGTTTAGGGAAAGTTAGTTGACACTATATTATTATTATTACCACTATTGATATTATTAGCATCATCAACATCTACCACACTATCACAAAGATAGGAAGGACAGATTCAACTCAAGTTTTTAAGCCAGCACTATTTTATACATATTATGCACTATTTTATACATATTGTGCTAGGAATTTAAGATGTAAAGATAAACAGCACTTTCTCCTGTAACTGTATTACTATTCTATTTGTTATAGACTCTAAGATTCATGAACATTCAACTACTTTATTCAAAAGGCATAAATTATCACCATGAATGTGTATTCCTGTCTTTGTAAGATTTCTTTCTGGTTGAAGAAATAGTTCTCAACTAAGGACCTAACTATTCTGATATGCCTCCTTGAGGCTGGGGATATATACAGATTAACCAAGGTACTGAGTGTATTCTGATATGTCTTCTCCAGATTGAAGTGCATGATTCAATATAGTCACGCATCACTTAACATCCACGATACGTTCTGTGAAATAGAATTTTATGTAATTTGAACATTGTTCGAACACCATATTATATACTTAGCAAAGCTGTATGGGATATCTTTTGTTTACTTCCATATTGATAACTTTCCCTTTGCCTCTTGCTGCTGCTGTCACTAGCACTGGTTTTGCTGTATTTGGGAGCCATGATGCACTTAACAGTAATATTTTTGAAAGAAAATTAAATAGGCAATGCTACAACACTTGAGATGTGTGATACACGAGATTGGATGCTGCAGCCTACGAGTCAAAGCATACACTGTTGTACGGTAAATTTTCATTTGTAGGTAGGGAGATTTCACATTAAAATAACAATAGAAAGTATAGTACATACATCAGCCAGTAACATAGGTATTTGTTATGACTATCAAGACATGTGTCATAGGTTATATATGTACTATACCATTATACTCATGCTAGCACAATCACTTTATATACAAGAGACACGTGAGATACAAGTGTTGCATATGGCAAGCTGTTATGTTCATTACATCCAGTTACGTCCATTACATCCCGTTCTCCGGTCAGGATTTCTGAACTTTGTTATAACTCTATTATAACATAATGTAGAAATTATTGAACAATATCATTAATATCAGATGAAAGTAAGATTTTGCTGAAGATTGTTCAAAAGTAGTTGTAGCAGTACATAGACAGGGAACTGCCAGAAATTCAAGCCGGTTTCAGAAGAGGTCATGGAACAGGGGATATCCTTGCTGATGTCAGATGGACCATGGCCGAAAGCAGAGAATACCAGAAAGATGTTAACCTATGTTTTATTGACTATGCAAAAGTATTCCACTGTGTGGATCATAACGAATTATGGATTACATTGCAAAGAATGGGAATTCCAGAACACTTAATTGTGCTCATGCAGAACCTGTACTTAGACCAAGAAGCAGTTGTTTGAACAGAACGAGGGGATAATGTGTGGTTTAAATTCAAGAAAGGTGTGCATCAGGGTCCTTGCACCATACTTATTCAATCCTCATGCTGAGCAAATCTGAGAAGCTGGACTATATGAAGAAGAATGGGGCATCAGGATTGGAGGAAGACTCATCAACAATCTTTCATATGCAGATGATACAACTTTGCTTGCTGAAAGTGAAGACTTGAAGCATTTACTGATGAAGATTGAAGACCACGGCCTTCAGTATGGATTACACCGCAACATAAAGAAAACAAAAATCCTCACAACTGGACCAATAAGCAACATCATGATAAATGGAGAAAACACTGTAGTTGTCAAGGATTTCATTTTACTTGGACCCATTATCAACATCCACGGAAACAGCAGTCAAGAATTCAAACAATATGTTGCACTGGACAAATCTGCTGCAAAAGATCTCTTTAAAGTGTTAAAAAAAAAAATGTCACTTTAAGGACTAACATGCGCCTGACCCATGTCATGGTATTTTCAGTCACTGCATATGCATGGGAAAGCTGAACAATGAATAAGGAAGACAAGAAGAATTGATGCCTTTGAATTACGGCGTTGGCAAGGAATACTGAATATACCATGAACTGCCAAAACAATGAACAAATCTGTCTTGGAAGAAGTACAGCTAGAATGCTGATTAGAAGCAAGGATGGCTAGACTTTGTCTCACATACTTTGGACATATTATCAGGAGGGACCAGTCCCTGGAGAAGGACATCATGTTTGGTAAAGCAGAGGGTCAGCAAAAAAGAGGAAGACCCTCAAGGAGATGGATTGACATAGTGGCTGCAACAGTGGGCTCAGGCATAACAATGATTGTGAGGATGGCGCAGGACCAGGTAGCATTTCGTTCTATTATACACGGGGTTGTTATGAGTCAGAACCAACTCAATGGTATCTAACAACAAAAACATTATATCCTTATGAGATCACAGATGTATATGAGGTCAGATGTTGCCCAAACAGACATGCGATGCGTGACTGTACATATTTTGCTTAGAGTATTGCCTGCTGCATTGCTAGATGGAATTAACTGGGCAGTCTGAATCTAATTGATCAGAGACTAGGAGAGAGATACTAAGGATGACTCTACACACAGACAGAAGCATAGCCTTTAGTCTTGGTGGCCATTGTGCCCATAGGCATAACTTCTTAGAAATAGTTTGGAAGGATAATAATCCATTGTGCCTGTTCTACTGGAATTCAATATCATTGTTATATAATATGACAATAATTTTTCCTGGGGAGGTATGGTAGAGGTAGCACAATGCTTAAATCCAAAATAATAGCTATATTATCTACCGTTTATTGAAAACCAACTAGTTGGCACACACTCTTTAAAAAAATCATATATATTAGCTCAATTAAATATCACAGAAGCTCTGTAGGTTGTTATTTTCATGTTCCTTAAATATATATGAGAAAATTGAAGATATCAACAAGGTTAATCTTGCACAATGTCTTAAAATATATATTTAAAAACAACTAGGATTTGAAGTCAGGTATATTTGATTTAGGAGACCCTAGGTGGTAAAAACAGTTAAGCATTCAGCAACTCACCTAAAAGTTGGAAGTTTGAACCTTCTCCCTGGTAAGAAAGGTCTGGCAATCTGCTTCCATGAAAACCCTATGGAGTGCAGTTCTACTCTGCATGCATGGGGTCACCAAGAGTTGGAATTGACTTTAATGGCAACTGGTTTTGGTTTGGTTTATATTTGACTCAAGATTCCAATTATCATAAACATGGATTTATTGCAGAATATAACTTCATGTAACTTATTTAATTACATAAATTTTATTCAGTTATAAAATGAATAATACTTACTACATCATTGACTTGGATCATTAAATGCCATTATAATCTCAAGTTACTCATCACATAGTAAACCTGTTGCTTTTGAGTTGATTCCAACTCATAGTGACCCTATAGGACAGAGACTGCCCCCATCAGGTTTTCAAGGAGTGGCTGGTAGATTCAAAGTGCTGACCTTTTGGTTAGCAGCTAGAGCTCTTAACCACTTCGCCACCAGGGCTCCATCTTAGATGCTCACAAATGTCTTCTCTCCATTATGGTCAGAAGCTTACTTCCCCACTAACTAGTTAATAGATGAATGTTTCTCGACCTTATTAAACAAACATTTATTAGCCTATGTTGTGCCCTAAAATCTGTATATGCAAAGGTGATTCCAGTCATTTGGGGACTTATTAATGAGTAATGGAACATATATTAACAAGATAATCTCCTCAGACGATGCACTGCAGAGTGTTGGGCTATAGGTTGACTGGGTTTGCTCTGCACACAGTTAAACAAGCAAAAAAACTGGTGCTGATATTTAAAAATGAATGATTTCATATAAAAAATCTGTATTTTTTTGTCTTCTGAAAAATAATATTTCAGGCAATGCTGTGCCATATCACTACATAGCAACAATTGGCATGTATTGAAAAGCAGGTGTATACTTTAAGTAGAATGTGCTTTTGGGGTAGTTATAGACAGAATTCAAGTTCAGCTGCTCCATGGGAGAAAAATGTGGTGGTCTGCTTCTGTAAAGATTATAGCCTTGGAAACCCTGTGGGGCAGTTCTACTCTGTCCGATAGGGTCGTTATGAGTCGGAATTGTTGGCAATGGGGTTTTAGGTATTTGTAAATTTCAAGTCTCAATCTATGTAGGAGCCTATAGGATGAAGAAAGTTCTGGCACAATGTTTAAACAAGTAGGTATTCACTAAAAATTTGTTGAATGAATGGCAGAAATCCAAAGGGAAGCACGTAGTTTTTTAATTAAGATCTCTTTTTTAGATGCAAACTTGTTTTTTATCCATTGGCAACTGATCTAGGGAAATGACTGACAGGATATAAAATTCTCAGCATGACAATGCTTGGAATTAATCAAAATGTGCATCTTACAGGTCATAGAGCACCATCACCGTAATTGGCCATCAGAAGCTGAAACATACCTAATCTAGAACTCTTACCCATGTATTGCATGTGTTTGAGGAATTTTCATTGACTTCTAATTAATATACATACTCAGAGCTAAATGAGCTTCTCTCTAAATTATGGATTAGGAAAAAAAAGCAAAAAGAAATAAAAAGATAAACAAAACAAAGTAACATTACTTTGTGGAAAGAGGGAAAAAAAAGAAAAGGAAAAGTGGATAAGTCCAGATGTAATAAAGATGGACTTTGAATTTAGAAAGATTAGATCTAAATCCAGGTTCTATCAATGACAACCAACTTGACTATAGTCAAATTATTTAACATCTCTGAAATTTTTTTTTCCTTTCTTCTTAAAATGAGGATCATACTTAGTTTTTATACTCACTCTGATGGTAAATAATACAATCACACACACACACAAAATAGCCAATCAGAATAAATGGCACAAAAGAAGCCCAGCAATAAACTTTGCTGTGCTTCCTTTTCTTTCTTCTTTCTTGCCTGTACAACTCTGTTTTTTTATGACTCTTAATATTCTCTGAAACTAAGTGATTGGGAATGTCTAAATAACATTACAAAAACTGAATATCACTTACCTGCACAATCTATATTCATTGTAAATAATAGCATGCTTAAATAGCTCTTAAGTTCATAAAAGAACATTATTGCTAAATGTTTATATTTTACATGACCTGCTATTTCCTCTTTTTATCTAGACATTCATTGTAAAAGAATGTTTTGCTAAGTTATTGGAAAAGAAATTTTTATGTCTTGTAACTTTTATCTCTCAGTCTGTAAACAAAGCTTATTTGTTCAATATACACACATATCTGAGTGTTTGCACATGTCTATTTGTACACACTCACACAGGCACACACTCATATACATCATCCAAAGAAAACTTCTAGGCATTTAAACAAGAACCACAAAACTAGTATCTTAGGTTTTCTGCAAGATATGATTGAATGCTCCTTATCTTACTGTAGTGACCCCATGTTCTGTGCCAAGTGTGCAAGTCCCACCTGTGAATTTAAACCTAATCTCATTTTAAGTTTCCACTCTACTTGGGATGATCCTCATGTTTCACTGCATTGCCCTCGTCTAGGACACTGCCACCGATAAACCAGGGGATGGAATTGAACTTATAACTACACATAGTTTTCCTCCCACCATAGAACTATTATTATAAATGAGAGAGAACAGACTTCTAAGGTTTGAAAATGGGGTGATATTGAATACCAGTAACAACATACCTCTGGTCAATGTTAAATAGATACACTGTAACTGGCTCATCTCTGACCCTCCAACAATAAAAGATAGTAGTATCAATTGTCATTGATTAACACACATTTGAAAAGGGCTTTTAGCTAGAGATGAAGGCATCAACTGACCCAGGCAAGCCCACACCCTAGAACTAAACTGATGTTGTTGTTGTTGTTAGGTGCCATCTAGTCGATTTTGGCTCATAGTGACTCCATGTGACAGAATAGAACTGCTCATAGGGCTTTCTAGGCTGTAATCTTTACAGGAGCAGATCACCAGGTCTTTCTCCTCAGGAGCCTCTGGGTGGGATCTAACCACCAACCTTTAAATTAGAAACTAAGCACTTAACCATTGTGCTACCAGGGCTCCTTTAAATTGATGTAGCAACCTGCAAATATATGGAGGCTTTCTAAGAATTGCAAATGCACGTACTCTAGTCATTGCATAGGTGTTTTTTAAGGGAAAGGGTTTTCAACATTTATTGAGTAAAAAGTGTTTAAGGAGCTTGTGAGCTCCCATCTAAGATACTCCACTGGACTCACCCCATCTGGAGCAAAGGAGAATGAAGAAAATCAAAGACATAAGGAAAAGATTAGTCCAAAGGACTAGCGGACCACAACTACCACAGCCTCTGCCAGACTGAGTCCAGCATAATTAGATGGTGCCCAGCTACCACCACTGACTGCTCTGACAGGGATCACAAGAGAGGGTCCCGGACAGAGCTAGAGATAAATGGAGAACAAAATTCTAACTCACAAAAAAAAAGACCAGACTTACTAGTCTGACTGAGACTGGAGAAACCCCGAAAGTACGGCCCCTGGACACCCTTTCAGCTAGGTGATGAAGCCAGTCCTGAGGTTCATCCTTCAGCCAAGATTAGACAGGCCCGTAAAACAAAATGAGACTAAAGGGGCACACCAGCCCAGGGGCAAGGACTAGAAGGCAGGAGGAGACAGGAAAACTGGTAATAGGGAACCCAAGGTTGAGAAGGGGAGAGTGTTGGCATGCTGTGGGGTTGGTAACCAATGTCACATAACAATATGTGTACTAATTGTTTAATGAGAAGCTAGTTTGTTCTGTAAAACTTCATCTAAATTACAATAAAAAAAAGTGTTTAAGGATCATTGTAGTAGATGACTGCAGCATAAGTGAGGATCTTCCAACCACACCTAACTTCATGCTGCTCTCTTCTCGCTTCTTATAGTCTCCCCAAGAGAGTATGCGCTCTCACGGAGTCTCTCAGGCTCCCTGAACCGAATTCCAGGCACAGCTCTTCCCTCTCCATCCTGGGCTCTCCTCCTTTGTTTTCTAAAACAGCAAGCATGGTTGTCCACTTGTGAAGAGACTGCCTGCTAACTAGAAAGTCTTTCATTCTTTTATGGTAATCAATATTAATTGTCCACCGTGTGCTGAAATATCAGGTACTGAGCACAAAGAAAGAACAAAACAAAACTCATGATGTCATGAAGCTTACATTACAGTAGGAGACAGGAAAATAAATTAACAAATGAAAATACAATATACAGTCAAGTAATGATAAGCTTTATGAAGAAAAATCCAGAAGGTTGTGGGATACAGGGACTGTAGATGAAGTGGTTAAGGAGTCCCTCTGACATTTGAGCAGAGTCTTAAAGGATAGGAGGGAGTGAGTCATGTGGCTATCTTGGGAAGCCATTTCAGACACATGTGGGTCTAAATGTCCTTTGGAGATGCTAATAAATCTACTTTACCTAATCAAAAAGTATGACACAGGAAGCTTAATGGAGGAAACATTTTGAATGAGAGACCACGTTTATTTCTGCCCTTGTATTTATTTTCCAATTAACATTTTTTAATTCTATGGAAATTAACTTTTGAAGCTATCAGCTTCTCAAAGATATTTGCTGCCTTTAAGGCATCCATAAAACAAAGATTCTGAGGAAATTTCTTATGGATTGAATTGTGTCCTCCCAAGATATGTGTTGGAATCCTAACCCATATACCTATGGATGTAATCATGTTTGGAAACATCACAAAGAAATGTTAATTAGATCATACTGGAAAATGGGTTCCAAATCTAATCACTTCTGAGTTAAAAAGAGCAGATTACACACAGAGGCACAGGCATACAGAGGAAGACAGATGCCCCGAGGATCACCAAGGAACTAAAGACTGCCAGGGGCTACCAACAAGGAAAGGTTTACACAGTCCAGACTCTCATTTGGATTTTTCATCACCAGAACTGTGAGAAAATAAATTTCTGTTCTTTAAAGCCACCGACTTGCGGTATTTCTGTTACAGCAGTGCTAGGAAAATAAAACACGATTGATGTATGTCCTTTTTTTTCTGAGACAAGGGCCCACTACTTACATTATTAGTCTCAAAAAGCATAACAAACACTGCTCTTGAGGAAGGAAGTTTGGAAAGAGGAGAAATGCCATTTACTGAGTGCCAGCTGTGTAGGGGGAGTGCAGCTCTGAGTTCAGAGAGATCTGAATAAGAATTCCACTTGTGCTACTCATTATCTGTGTGACTCTGGGCAGGTTGTGCACTCGCTTGACCTTCACTATTATAAGTCATAATAGGAGGAAAACACTCTCCTCAAAGCTTTACTGCAAGGATTCCATGAGGTCAGGCACACAAAGTGCCTGAGCACTGTTTGACACTCTAGAGGAACACAGGAGAATATGTGGAGTAGATATTTCTTATGCTTCATTCCATATAATTTTTACAAATAGCCCTATGCATTACTACTCCCATTTTACTCATGAGGAAACATAAGCTGTGAAAAGTTAGGTAATTTCCCCCAAACCCTTACATTGTAAAAGAGGTGAGTCAAGGTTAAAATCTAGGACCTTTTCAACCTCAAGCATGTGTTTTGTTTGCTTTGTGTGTTTTGCTCTGCTATGTCACTTGACAAATAATGTATGATTTTGGTCGTTTTTTTCTCACCTGTCTGTCATATCTAATCACTCTATAAGAGCTGGGTGTTATTTTTGTGTTGTTTTGAAATGCCTCTTTTATCAATCCCTTCATTTCCATTCTCACCGCCGGCACTCAATTCTGACAATTATCACTATATACTAGAAATATGATGGTATTCAAATCAGGCTTTTTGCTTCCATTCCTTTCTCTCTTCCCAAATTAATTTCTCTAAATCACTTTGAGAGCAATACTCACCGACTCAAGACCAAGTAGAACATCAAAAACAATAAACTCTATTTCATCCACCCCTGAGTCACGATCAAGCTGGCAGGGATTGGATTTTCCCTCCACAATCCTTCATGGATCAGAGAATATGAACCTTCTGTGATGTATCACTTTAAACGCTTCATTTAGGATTATTTAAACTAGAATGCTCCTGCATAAGATCTAGTTTGTCTTAATTTTTTTTTTAATTAACAAACCCAATAGAATTATATTTGCATGTTGTTAGTTGCTCTCGAGTAGACTCCGATTCATGGAGATGCCGTCTACATCAGAAGAAAATTTTTCCAGGTCCTGCACCATCTTCACAATCATTGGTATGCTTGAGTCCATTGTTGCAGCCTCTGTGTCTTTTGAATGCCTTCCAACCTAGGTGATTCATCTTCCAGCTCTATGTAAGACAATAGTCTGTTGTGATCCATAAAGTTTTCACTGGCTAATTTTTGGAAGTAGGTTGCTAGGCCTTTCTTCCTAGTCTGTCTTACTCTGGAAGCTCCTCTGAAGCCTGTCTATCATGGGTGACCCTGCTGGTATTTGGAATACCTGTGGCATAGTTTCCAGCATCATAGCAACACACAAGCCATTACAAGAAATGGACAGAGGGGTGGTGAACATTTGCACAGGTAACAAGTTAAATGACTTTATAAAATTAGTGCTTTTTTCTCATGTAATGTTAGAGTATGTCATATGGAAAATGAAGATATACATGTGCTATCCAGTAGCAGTAAAAGCAAAAACGTTAAGTGAAGCTTTCCTCTTCAAACAAGTGACTTTTCTTTTCTCTAGCTCTTCCACTAGGCTCAAACAATCAAGAGGTATTTTCTGAGGGCAAACCCTGAGTTTCCTTCAATCACAGCATTCATCAAAGGTTATTACTTATTTTTCTGCTCATTTGACTGCTTGCACAACTAAACTGCAAGGTCTTTGAGAGCATGACTAATGTCTTAATCATATCTCTGTGTATATACCTAGCAAAGAGTTATACAAGAATTGCTATGTTCAAATGCAAAGAAACTGTGGCTTGAAAACTGGCAAGAAATATATTGGAAATGACATCATGACTGATGAAGAAAGGATTGATTTTAAAATACCTGAGTTATACTTTTTTCAACTTACTTTTTTGTTATATAATTTCAGAACCTGTTGTCTTTCAGAAACTTTCTAGTAAAACAATCTGAAATGCAGATCAATTAACTTTCCCCTTTCCCTTCAGAACTCTTACTCCTCAAAAACTCCCGAGAAGAAATGCACTTTTTTTTTTCCCAAAGTGCATTACGAATGTGTTGTTAGGGGTTTACAGATAAAGAAAAACAAACTCCCTACTACCTTACATTCTCTAACATTCTCAGGTAAATTATCTGAAACAGACCTTGTAAAGGCAGAATTCACTTCCTTGAATCTGTCTTTTGGGCAGAATCCAAAAGCAAAGGGACCAAAATAAGGAAATCAATTCCTGCCACGGAGTGCCTGAAAAGCTCCAGCTAAATGAACTGATGTAATCTCAGGCCAGGACTCACAGGCGGTAACGACAGGGGAATTCTCATTACTCCAGGAATCTTGAGGAGAGAGAAGGTGATGGAGTAATGTGCTCTAGCAGTTCCAGCTGGTGGGAGTCAGAGATTACAGATAAGACAAGGGCGAAAGGAGTGCCCCTTTGCTTCAGTTTTCGCGATGTGTCTTACACTGCTTCACCGGGCCCCAAGGGACAGGAAACCAAGGTACCGCTATTCACCATATTTGCCCCATACAGATAGTGAAACACAGACAAGAAATTGGAGAGATTAGGTAGATAGATTAAAAAACGGAAAAACATGATGCATTTAAGCTTGTGACCTGCATCCCAGATCCCTCAACATATTGCAGGAAAAATTTCAGTGTTTATCTGAATGAGCACAAGTATGCTTCAGAGTCATCTGAAGACAGAAAAGGCATCTTTGTTCCCAAGAAGGGTAAGAAAGAAATTTTCAGAGGATGCAAGATTTCTTTTGCAATGTTAACCATCTTAGATAATATAAAAGGCAAACACATCTCCTTCCGTTTCACTCTGTGACTGCATATTGCATATTGTACATTGTTAGTTCACATTTGCAGAGGCAGATATATGTTGAAAAGGAAGAAGAAGATAATCACCGGGAATGATGAACAATTGTGTGTTGTGTGTAACATCTGGAGCACTGGTGTAAAAAAAAGACTTCCATTTTTTAAAACTTGCAAAAACCATATACAGATTTATTTCATACAGTGACCTAGTGAATTATAAACGTATTCTGAAATTACAAGTATTGAGAATGAATCTGTATACTAAGACAATAGTGGAGAAATTAGCAAAACAATGCTTCAGATTAATTAAATTGATGGTGTAGATTAGGTCTTTTCTAATGTGTTTAAGAACAATAAGGTATATTCATTACCTTCTTCTTAAAAGGGAAGAGAAGTAATCTAGAAAGCAAGCATTAAAGTTACATAATGAAAGTCAGCATTTACTGTTAAAAATTGTTAAATACAGTCAGAGAACTGGAATCATGGTGGTATTAATGCACTACACCTATAGAATGATCATATAAATCAGGATAGGCTAGATTATGCTTCAGTAAACAGCCCCAAATCTTAGTGGTTTAAAAATAAAACAACAACAAAAAAGGCTTACTCTTCTCTCATGGCTACAAATCCATCACAGGTCAGCTGGAGGCTCCACTTTGTGTTGTACCCACTCTGGGATCTTAGCTGATGGAGGATCTACTACCTGTAACATTGCTGGTTGCCATGGTAGAGGGAAAAAGAGAGTTCTGGACAATCTTGCACAAGCAGTTACATGCTCTAGCCCAGCAGGGATAAACCTCACTTAGCCCACAATTCATTGTGTACTATTCACAAGGGGCCATGTAACCACAAGGGGGCCAGAAAACATACATATCAGAAGAAGCAGCTGCCATTTATTAAGAGCCAACTATGTGCTAAACTTGGGAACGTGTATTATGGACTTTGCATAATTCTAACACACAGAGTAACTCTTGCAGGTAGATATTGTTTAAGGACGCACTAAGTAAGAAATCTGAGGCTCAGAGAATTTAAAAAGCTTTCCAAAGCACCACAGCTACTTCCATATTCTGTTTGATTCTGGTCAGCCTCCCATTTCTCTACACAGCACTGCTGATTTGCCCATTAGGTCTCTCATGCCTTTTAATTCTTCACTGTAGACACAACAATGAAATGCATGCATGCGTGCAGCTTTTTGATTTGACTCTAATTTTATACTTAATAAAATGCCTTTGAGGTAAGTCAATTGCATAGAGCTAAAATAAATTAAACATCCACATACATACACACAACCCAGAGGTTTTAATCATTTGTTCAGAGAAAAGAAAAGAGCAGCCTTAACATAAAAAAAAATTGTGGAAGCTCTTTGTGTTTACTGAAACTCAAAAATGTTCTCCAAACAGGTAGCAGAGTTGCAGGGAGTATGATGAATTGACACAATATTTATATAGCATTAAGAGGCTAGCCTATAGAAAAAAAAGGAGAGAGAGCAAAAACATTTTTGCATAAATTATTTAATAGAAAAAAGAAATGTGATACTCCATCCTTTGAATTTTCCTCTTTGTCTCTCTCTCTCCCTTTTTTTTTTTGCTTGGATAGCTCTCCTGGCCTCAGCTTTAACCTCAGAGAATAGTCCCATCTGGTCCCAACAGTTAAAGTGCTAGAGACCTCTGTTGAGTAGCATCTTCAAAATTGCCAAGTGTTCTCACTCCTTGATATTGGAAAACATAGACTGGAAAATTACAGGAGATAGGTTTCCACAGACCCTTGTTTACAACTGTAGCTTGTACCTAGACAGCTCCAACTCCTTCTGTGGCAACTGGTTTCTCTGAAAACTTATGGATCAGAAAAAATAACCTGTGCAGCAAATTTTAAATCCTGTTCATTCCTTCCTAAATTGCTGCATTTTATAGAGACAGTCATCCTGAGCAGCAGTACAAAAGTCTAAAATATTTCCCAGATTTAATATAAATATTATGAACAGAGAAAATTCTTCAAATGGTAATAAGATAACAAGGAATAACTTTTTAAAAACCTAATAATCAGTTAGTGCTTTTATCACATCAAATACATTAAACTTCTCTAAACTGAAGTCTTTTCATCATTATATACTAAATTAATATCTGTTCTTTGTAGAATATGATTCTGCTAAACTACATTAAATTCAAATCATGGACAAAATCAATTTTACTTAGGATAATGTTAGCCTACTGAAGTCTCATTCTAGTAATCATGATAAAAAAATTTCCCTTCCTCATTTTTTTCTTTTGTTTTTAGACTTCCCCTAAAGATATAATTTGTTGACCTTGTAGATCTTTTTATGTATTTCATTCGAATCCTATTAAGAGAAGCAAATGGCATACATTTTAACAATTTTAGGGTATTCAAAAAACAAACAATATGTATAGTTGCGTTTGTGTGTCTGCGTATGTGTATGTCTATGTGTAAAGAGGTAGATGATAGATACATACATACATAGACAGAGATACAGACGTGGATATCTGTAGAAATGGAATTTGAATGAATCCAAGTGATTACTTGATTTAAGAGAGAACGATAAATACTCAACCTGTCTCGGGGGAATTATGCTGACATTGGATCTTGGGATTACTTCTCACATAAAACTCAGAAGATTTGATGTCTTGTCAGGAAACTGGGGTGAAACATGCTTACATGATGTTAATCATGCATTCAATCATTCTCTTACTGCAAGCCCACTAAATGGTGACAGATCAAAACAAAAAGAAAAACAAGCTAATGCTTTTCCTCCCCCACCCTCTGAAACTGAACTTTTTCAATGGAGGATACTCTAAGGGTTCAGCTATCATCATTTGCAAAGACATGAGTTATTTTATTAGTCTAATTTTAAAATAATACCTGAAAATATGTAGTTATCTTTTACTTAAAGGTGCAATTATTCTTTCACAAATTCTATTCAGTTGTCTAAAATTATATGCTCGTTAAGATATTAACTGAACTTCAACTCCAGTGAAACAGAGCAAGATAGAATTGAGTTTGGAAGCTGCTTAATCATATGCACATATGTGCTAGGAATCTGTGAAGGCTAAAAATTCCACTAAGTATCCCATAATGGTATGGCTCAGATGATACTTGAGTAACTTTAGCCAATTTTAATTTTAAAATTCAAAAATTCCACTGGCAAATAGTACCTACCACCACCATCAAGATAGCTTTAGAAATGAGGAAACCATGGCTCAAAAAATTGAGATGAAGATTGTAGAGCCTCATGAATTTTTGGTCCAGAGTAGGTTTTACTGCAGTACTTTACTATGATGTGAGAAGTTAGAATTTTGCTCTCATTACGTTTGGAGGTACTATGATATTATACTTAAAATAAGGATATATGCCTTACGTCTTCATATATATATATATAATATGTTAATTGAAATATTTAGACATCAAGTTGAGCAATAACAATCAGTACATATTCGAAAGATTAAAAAGCAGACACGTCAGGGTTCATAAAAAGAGGCAGTCTCCTACATTGCAGGAAAAAGTATAAACTAACACAAACTTTCTGAAGGAGAAGGTGGCTCTAAGAATCACATGTTGCGGTATGTTTTCCCTTTCACTAAGCACACCTACCTTCATAAATTTATTTTTAAAGATAATCTAAGACGTGTTTTTAAAAATGTGAGTGTTAAGGGTTGTTTCTCACAGCACTTTTTAATGGGGGTGATAGATTTGTGCATTTTCAGCCTACCCATTCAGTGAAACGCTTGACGGTCATGAGAGAGCAGGATTACAGATGAAGTCCTTCCATTCATATTTTTTAATCTTCCTACTTTATTTTTCCTTTGATTTAATTGTGGGGGAAAATATATTTGCTAATGAACAGAGAAACAGAAATAAGAAATTAATTGGACGTGGAATCTCTGAGCTGAGAAGCTCCTGGAACCAGGAGACAGAGAGACAGAGAGAGCTATAACATTAAAGACAGCGAGAAGCAGTGGCAGAGAAACAGTGTCAGGAGAGACCAGCAGGAGACAGTGCAGTGGGCTTCCCAGCCCATGGAGCGAGAAAGCTGAGCAGAGTGCCTTTGGGCTGAGGCTTATTGGCAGAGTGAGGTGCCGCTGGGCACTTATTGGCAGAGCCAAAAACAGCTTTGTAACACTTGCCTGAGCAGGGCAGAGGCGGAGGGGTCAGAGACGGGGGTGTCTGAGGCATAGCTGAGAAGAGGCTGTCCTGATGGAAGAACTGTATCCTAAGCATTCCTAAACCTGAATTGTAACCTGTTACTTCCCTAATAAACTCCATAATCATGAGTATTGTCTGTGGAAAAAAAAAAAAGAAATAAGAAATTAAGTTCTATATACCAGAAACATCTGATAGAAATATGTTGCAATTTTAAATACTTTTATAGCCGTATTTAAACGTAAAAATAAACAATTTAGCAATGTAAATTTTTAACACAATATATCCAAAAAATCATCACAACAACACTAATCAATATAAAAATTATTAATGAAATATTTTATTTTTTGTATTAAGTTTTCCAATCATCAGCACACCTCAGTTGGGCATTTCAAGTACTTAGCTGCCACGTGCGGCTCATTGCTTCCCTATTGGACACCACAGCCTTTACTACTGAAAAAAAGACTGAAAAACCAAACCTGAGTGCATTAACTTCCCAGGCAAGAAAAGGCATGCCAGTGAAGAAATGATTAATGTCGCTCACTGACATGAAAGAAGTCAGGGTTTTTAATGCTGGGCATTTATGTGTGTGTGGTGTGTGTGTGTGAGTGTTTGTCCTGGAGTGGAGGGTTGGGGAGCAGGAGTAATTGAAAATTAGCACTCTAGCTATTGATGGGTTGAGTACACAATTTAAGATCAATGGTCCCTTTAGTCAAGTCCAACAAAGGTCTGGCATCCTTAAGTCACTCAACATGCATAATTCTTGACCAGTGTCAGCTGGTTAGAACCAGTTGTGGTGAAATAGCGTGCAGTTTTGATAATGCCTAGCCTAGCCAATTATCTCTATAAGCAGTACACTTTTATTTTACAATAAAATTTAAAATTATAAGGAGGCAATGTAAAACAAACCTATCAAGTACAAAATAGTGCTAAATGCTTTCTAATTATACACGGCATTGTCATAAGCAATAGTATTAATAAAATAAACATATGTCTAACAAGTATCTCATATTTAAATTTTCTATAAAAATGCTTTCTATTAGGTACGAGGATTTTCTAGAATATAATTCTCATATAAAGCTTGTTATTAAAAGTTTATTTTCCCAAAAAAGGTAATTATCACCAAATATTAATTTTGCATGTCACATAGAATGTGTATTCTACTAGAAGGTGGATACACAAAGACGCCTGAAATGTGTTCTCTTCTCTAAGAAGTAAAACGGGTTGAGAGAACTAATAGTTACTGTGTTTAGAAAATTAGGAGCCACATAGTCACTATATTTAATCATGATACCTTCCAAAGTCAGATAATATTTTCCCCATTTACATATGAAGAAGCTGAAATGGAGAACAATTAAACAGCTTGTCCCTGTTTCTCCAGGTAAGTGGCAAAATTAGCATTAGCACGGGTGTGTTTGATCCCAAACTCAAACTTTTTTCCAAACAGCATGCTGCTTGCAGTTTAGATTCATCCAACAAAAAATTGAAAGCAAAAAAAAAAAAAAAAAGATAAAAAAGGAAAAAATAATCCTCTTTCCCACATTTGCCAAAGTGGCATATTTCACTCATTAACAACTGCATATATAAAAACACTAAATGCAACAACTTTAAAGCCTGAAATTACCCCAATATGTGAAAATGTGATAGAACTAATCCTAACGCCTTCATGTCTTACTTTCTTGTCATCTTGTCTAAATGATTAACCTCAATAGAGTCCTTGAGTTAAAAACTTTTATCCTATCTCTTTAGAAAATTCCCTAAACAGAATTTAACTGCATACGAAGTTTCCTTCCTTAAAATTTTTAAAACATTTTTTAATGTTAAAATTTTAAATATTTTAAAATTTTAAAATATTTTATTTGAAAAATTTGAGGATTTTTTTACAGTATAATTTATATAAAAGTAAATGCTAAATAAAATATTTGCTTCCCATTTGATGATCACAGTTTAAGGCATATAGTAAAATACATTTAACTTACATTTTTCAGAACATATTAAGTCATATTAGTAATAATTTTTCATAAATTTCTAGAATGATTTCAAATATGCTTTATCTCACAGAAACAGATTTTTAAAAATCATATTCTATTGCGTTTTCAGTGAAGGTTTACAGCAGCGTAGGTTTCTATTCAACAATTTGTACACAAATTGCTCAGTGACATTGGTTATACTCTTCACAACGAGTGAACATTCTCAATACTTCTGTTCTAGTTGTTTCGTTTGCATTAATCTACGTTTCCTTGCCCCCTTACATTTTCATCTTTGTTTTAAAGTAATTGTTAACCGTTTGGTCTCATATAGATGATTTTTCAACGGAGTGCTGTACTCACAGGTGATATTCTTTATTTTGTGAGCCAATCTGATAATTAGCTAAAAAGTGATTTCAGGGGCTAGTTTTGGTTCGAGGTTTAAAGAGTATCAAACGGCCATAGTCTCAGGGAGTCCTCCAGTCTCAATGGGGCCAATAAATTTTTTTTTAAGCAATTTGAGGTTCTGTTCCACATTTTTCTCCCATTCTTTGAGATTCATCTTTTTGGGTCCTAGTCGGAATGGTTGATAGTGGTAGTCAGGCACCACCTAGTTCTCCTGGTCTCAAGGTAGATGAGTCCGCAGTTCCTGTAGGCTATTAGTCCTGTAGACCAGTTTCTTCTTTGAGTCTTTGATTTTCTTCTTTCTCTCTTACTCTGGACCAGTAAAGACCAATAGTTGTATCTTAGATGGCCACGCTAAAGCTTTTAAGACCTAGACACTGCTCACCAAACTGTGATATAGAACATTAACTTTATGAAATATATCAATTGACAAAGATGTCCCATGAGACTATCATCCTAATCCTTTAAAACTAGAAAAACAATCCCACCAGGTGTTTGGTTATGTTTAAGAAGTATCCGCTTAACTGTGGCCCCTATGTGCTTTATTATACATATGAATACATGTGCATACAGTCATATAGATGCATATACATATACATATGCATACACCTATAGATGAAAGATATTTTTTAACAAAGAAAGCATAATATATGATAGTATTATCTTTATCCCCCAAATTTCTCTGAAACCCCAAATAAACCGGTTAATTGAATGTAGGGTCGGCTCTTATTTTCTGCACTGGTGTTCAGTGGTGAAAAAAATAGCCATAATTGAAAAAAATTCAAAATATTATTCAGCTTTGCAATTGCTTTTTAAAGTATAGGTAGATTTTGTAATTAATAATCTACTAAATAAAAATAGCTTTCAATCAAAATCATAGGGTTACACCCTGCTTGAGAAGGATCAGGCCAGTTTTAAGCCAGCTTAACTCCCCTTTGCTTCCCATACTGCAAAATAGCAGCTTGATTCAGCAACGTGCTTTTCACACTCTGTAATAGAACATCCCCCTTTTTTTCTAAATTTTTTTTCTGCAGACCACAAAACTTCTTCATCATAAGGAAATCATTATATTTACTTACAGTGAGGAAATTTCATCTAATTAAATTATTGCCTCTTTACCCTTATGGAGACTAAGCATAAACAGTACTAATGGGAATTGATTTAAGCAGATTAGTTGATAAAGAATTCATGGTGCTAATTGCTTTACTTCTCAGGAAAAGTCCTGGCATTGTCAAAAGTAGGTTATATTCGTAGAAATATGTTGAACATGTCAATATCATCCATCACTTGTGTCATAGCCAGGAAAAGGCTGAGACTGTTGACGATGACCACTAAGCACCCCTCCATCTCTTGGTATTTGTGATCTAGAATGTTCCAAAGAGTAATATGCAGGTTTTTTATTTTTATCTGTGAGCCAGCCATGAGTTGGAATCAACTCCATGGCAAGGAGTTTATCATCTGGTAGGAGCTCCTGGGTGATGCAAACAGTTAACATGCTCACTGCTAACTTCAAGGCTGACAGTTTGAGTCTACCTAGCGGTCTCTTGGAAGAAAGGCCTGGCCATCTATTTCTGAAAAATTGGCTATTGAAAATCCCACGGAGCACAGTTGTACTCTGACACAGATGAGGTCATCATGAGCGGGAATCGACTCCACTGTACCGTAACTGATAACATCTAGTATATAAAGATTAATGTAGATAAAATAAAATCATCATTAAAAAATATGTATTTTTAAAAGATGGAATTGTTTTCCATGTAGAGGTTTTTAACCACTGCAAATACTAGTTTGTTATATTGTGGGCTAAATTCAGAAATTTTACCTCTTGATTCTGTGCAACTACAAAGAAGCATTTAAAGACACCAATCATAAGACTTAACCTATACCTGATGCTAAGTATTGCCAAACATAACTCCTATGAAGAAAAACAGAGGCTCATATCACCTTCATAGGTTTACAAAACCAAGTTCATTTAAATCTGTCAACAGATATAATGAGGCTTCTGACATCAGTAACACTGAATATAGAGAGACGTGAACAGCATTTCATTGTTAAGTGTGAGAAGTATTAACATCTTGCATTTTGCATGAAAGTGCTTCTTGCTATTTTTAAACTTTTTCTCTCCAGGCTCAGCATTGTTTCAGGAACCTACCTGTTCTGCTTGTTCATAGTGATTGCATAGAGCAAGCAAAACAATGGTTTTATGTTGAGCCTTTCCTATTCCTCCAAGCATTGCAAATGCCACTGACTAAATTATACTGAGGACATTATTTTATTTCTTGGAATCATTATATTCAGTTTTAACATATATTTCCTCTTTAAATTATGCAACTTAATAGCTCTGCTTTCTTCAAAAAACATTGTGATAGGAGGTATTTCTAATTATTTGTTCCATTTAGCTCTTGAATGCAAAACCTAATAATTAGATATAAATTGGTTCTCTTTCTTTTTTTTCCCAAAGCATTGGTATTCAAATTAGAGTTTGTATATAGGCAATGTTAAAATGCAGATTCCTTGTCCCGACCTTCCAGAAAATCCAGTGCAGTAGGTCTGGAGTAGTTGTCTGTGTTTTTATGAAAGTCCTAAACCAAAGGTGGTCTAGTATATATTTTCACAAATGCCCTTCTAGATGATTGAGGCAATGAGAAAAACACTCTGATTTACACATACAATCCTGCTAACTTCTAAAACGAGATGGAATTTCTCTCCAGATATTTTTTTTGCCCCAATCCTCTGCAAACATAATAAAGAGGACGAGCCAGATTATTAAACAACAATCCAATAAACCAATTGAATAGATTAAGGTCCATTCTTTCCGGGTTCTACGCCTAACCACTTGGAATGATATTTTAAGAAACTAAATGCATGACCTCCACCACCATTCACGAAAGAATAAATATCAATGACTAAATTAACTAAATGTTATTAAAAGCCAATGAAAGACACACGCAACATAAGTTTTGACTCTTACATTGACAAACTTAAAAAAAAAAAGTTGTCAGTTGCTGTCGAGTTGGCCCCAAAACTGATAAATAATTTCTAGCATTGGCAAAACCTTGGTGGGAATATAAATTCCTACAAATAGTGAGAGAGTAATTTGGTAGGATGTATCGGAGCTAAAAATCCTGGTGAAGTTAGCAATTTGAATCTATCAGGTGCTCTTTGGAAACCCTATGGGGCAGTTCTGCTCTGTCCTTTAGGGTCACTATGAGTTGGAATTGACTCAATGGCAACAAGTTTTTTTTTTTTTTTAATTAATCAGAGCTAAAATTATTATAATATTTTGTCTGGTAACCTAACTTTTAATAACACTTCCTACAGAAATAAAGACACAAATTTATTAACAATGTATCAACCAAAAAACTAAGATGAACTATTTGACAGTAAAAGAATGCTTACAGAAAGTATGGTTCAATACTTCTTACTCTATCAATCTTAGTAAATTTACAAAAATTACTATATGGTTGATACAGTTGAGTTCTTAGTAAAAGTTGTAACGTTTTGCATGGGACTTATTTCCAGGCACTTAGAGATATCCCTCTGAGCAGACAAGGAGTGAATGCTAACTTCTCATCTATCCAGATGGAAATATCAAACCCCAAGTGTTGACAGTGAAGAGTGAGGTTCTGCATGCTGGAACACAAGGGGCAGACAGGAGGAATATATACAGTATACTTAAAAAAAGAAATAGTGGTGGTGTTATGGTAAATTTACCAAAACTTCTAAAAGAGGCATGTGTTTGGTTATATAATAATAAATAAATACTAAATTTAGAAATAAATTGCAGCATTTATACTACAGTAGAAATATCTGTTAACTGGTTGCCCTCATGAAACATGAATTGTAAAATTTCTTGAAGAAAATAATTTGATCCTACACAAGCTCAACTGATCCCCGCCAAATCCTTGTTGCATAGCAGCCTTTTGCAGACCTTAGACATGCAATAATCACACAAGGAGCTTGACGAAATTGCAGATTCTGGAGTACACAGATCCAGATATTTGGAGAGGGACCTGAGGATTTGAATTTTCTAAAGTAACCAAGGTGAATCTTATGCAAGTGGTCTAGAAATGTCAATTTAAGAAACGCTATTTCAGAACAAGGCTGAGGATAATGGGGCAGTAAAATTGCCATAAAAAGTGTTACTAATCGCTTCCTTCAAATGTAGTAGATCTTCAATAATATTATAATGAAACTTTTTATTTCAAGTAGCAAAATGTTCTAAAATTCAACAGAAAGTGATCATCATGGAACATGCAGCAAAGTAATCATAGTAGTACATTGTAGTGAGTAGTTCACAGCAGTAAAGAGTGAACTTGCTTAAAATTGTTCACTTAAATTTTGGTAAATATCTACCAAAAACAACAATGTTACTTTTCAACAGACGAATGTTGAGTCACGCTATCTGACAGTAAATATCAAGACCTGTATCGCTAATGGCTACATTTGCTTCTCAATGCCAATAACTTTATATTTGCTATTGTTGTTATTAGTTGCGATCAAGTCAATTCTAACTTATAGCAACCCCATATATGCAGAGTAGAACTGATCCATAGGGTTTTCTAGGCTGTGACCTTTCATAAGAAGATCACCAGGCCTTTCTTTTGAGGCACCTGTGGGTGGGTTTGAAATGTCAGCCTTTTGGCTAGTAGTCTAGTGCTTAACCGTTTGTGTCACCCAGGAATGTCATCATATTTGCCATTACCAAAAATGAATGAATGAATGAATAAAAGCATATGTCCAATTAATTTAAACACATAATTAGATTATTAAGGCAGAAGTTACAGAGAGGAACTAAAACACAATTCTGTTTATACTGTTGGAGATTATGAAGTGGTTGATTAAAATAATTCTCCTGACCTCTAAATGGTTTACAGATGAAGCAGAAAGACAAGCTATGTTGCAGGTAATCATGATATTGTATATCATGAGCAACAAGAAAGAAAAGATGAAGACTAGTATGCACATTTAGAAAATTCTTAGGTGGAAAATGGGGTAACAAGTAGTAAGGCTATCAAGTGAAGCTGGGATATAGAAATCCCAGGAGATTTTTAAAAGATAAAACTTGTTTTGGCAAAAGCAGCAAATCACGGCTAGATTTTTAAACCTTTATAATGTAGTAGTTTTACCAATCGCTATGCAAAACTACTTTACGTGTAATAAAATATTTTTTCTAGATGTACATAATATCAAGATTCCAAATGCAATATAGTTTTCTTCTAGGCTAGTCACGTCTCTCCTATTTTTATGTTATTAAATTAATACATGTATATTGTTTATACACATGAAACACTCCTGTTTTCAAAATAAAAAGATTTTTTCATTTCTACTAAATTAAAATACAACTATTAAAATTCTAACCCCTAATTTTTTTTTTTTTAAGAACCGTTCATTTCTAGTGGCAAAGCTTGATGCTTTAACACTCTAGATTCCACTGAAGTTTTACAACACAGCCTGTACAAGACTTAAGCCATTCTCCTTTATTTCATTCTGTTGGAATGCATAAATATATATACACATACATACACATACACACATGTATGTGTATTTACATATGTGTAATACATACATACATATATAATTTCCCTAAAATAGTAATTGTCATGGAGTAAAATTCAAATACAGAGTTTTGTCTTGAAATCCAACCAAGAGGATATTTATTTCCTGGAGTACCAAAAGTTAATTTCATTTACAAGATTATTCAGATGAAGGAAACTCAAGAAAAGCACCACAGAATGGTTCTACTCAACTGTAAAAATATAAAATTCAAGTAAAAATGAGGGAAGCTTTAAAAGCTTCCTTGTATTGTAGCTTAAGTGTCTTTAACATGTGTTTTGTAAACTGCATAAAAGGGAATTTAACAAGAGTATAAAATTATTAGTATTAATATGCAAAACATTATCTGTTTACTCAAAAATAAATAAATAAATAAAGTTGTATGGGGACCGTGGTTCTCAACTTACACTTGAGACAGAAGGATCCCCTGGTACCTGATCAGACACTGCGCTGCATAGCTGAGCTGAGACAGGATTTGCTCTTCATAAGTGTAGACATTTTGAGGTGCCATGCATGGTCCCAGTGGGGAATGGATCAGTTGTCGTAAGTACTTCTGTTTGCAATTCCTTAGTGTATTCGTGTGATACAGACAAGAAAAAACACTGCAACTTCTTGTTTAAAATAAAATACTTAGAAGCCAATAGCCAAATGATGAAAGTGTCTCAGAAACCCAAGCAGTATAATCCACCTACATCTATCATTTTCAACATTTAGTTCTTTCCTTTGAAACAGTTTGTTTTCCTCAAAACTTCTAGGTCATTCTAAATTTGGTACATTTGTTTTTTGAGGGGATAACAAGATTATTGTTCTTCCGGTGAGTGCACAAAAAGAAAGGTTATGAGGTCAGTTATGAAAGAGAGAAAAAGAAAGGAAGTGGAAATATTTTTATTTTACACAAAGTTTTTAAAGATGCTGACAGAGGTAGCTCCATAGGTAGGGTACAATAGAATTCTATGCATTCCCTTCTAAATTATTTTTCTATTTTTAAATTCATGTTTTTCTCAAATAGTGTGTTGAGTCAATTAATTATTTTAAGGAAAAATGTGCTTTTTAAAATCTGGGACTCACAAGGGGAAAGAGTGAAGCTTTGTCGAACTTGCTTTGTGGCCTATTCCAAGTCCTAACTACTTCCTTGTAACATCCATCCGTCCTAGAGGGACTGAGGAACCATTAATATACTCTTTCTTAATTATGATAGGCACTTTTCAGAAAGTTTCCTAAAAGCTCTCCATCTCTTTTCATATTTAATCAAAATTACATAACATCTTCTTAATTTACTTCATTATCTTTATACATTTATTTCTGTGCCCTTTGTTCTATAATATTTACTCTTAACCTGATACATTGTCTACTGCTTTAGATAAAACAACAACTTTGCAGCAATAGGCATTGTCTTCCTTAGTAGTAAGAATAAAATAACCAATCCAATTAATCTAAGTAGATTTTAAAATATGCTTTTTTCATATACCAAGAAAATGATAAAATAATCACAATGCTTATACTAACAATTAAAATAATATACTATATCAAAACTGTACAAAAAATCCTATACTTTGTGGATTTTTTTCTACAGTTGGGAGCTATATGTATATATATATATATATATATGTATATAGTTTTGATGTAACACTGGCATTGCCCCATAGTACAATTCTGTAAACTTAAGAGATTGGCAGAATTTGAAAAGTATTGACAAAAATATTGGCAAGGCAGTGAAATGAACGTATTATGCAAAATTAATGTTCATATACAAAAGTTTTAATCCAAATGAAGATAAAAGTTTAAAGATTAAAGAACAATGAAAATAAGCAAATATGTTTTATTTTGTCATCTGAAGCCCTCTATCCATGAAATCAATTCTTCTCGCCATTTTAAGAAGAATGGATGAGTATAATTATGAAGCAATAGTAGGGAACACATTGAAAAACTATGTGTTGAGTATTATACTATACACTTCTCTAAGTACTTTAATACATTATTTCAGTTACAAATTTCTTCTCAAAAAAAAAAATATTGCTGTTGAGTCGATTCCAACTCACAGGGACCCTGTAGGACAGAGTAGAACTGCCCCATAGTTTCCAAGGAGCTTGTGGTGGATTCAAACTGCTGAACTTTTGGTTAGCAGCCATGGCTCTTAACTACACCCACCAGGGTTTCCCAAATTTCTTATGGGCAGTTATACACGCAAATATGCTACTTGGCCAAGAGTTCACATGTGGAGATTTGGTATAGTGAGGCATTTGCGTTTGTGAAAATAGAAGAAGTTCAGTAAATTTGTAAAAAACTATGGCTTTTCTATCTTTGAATAACTATATTAAAAAACAAACAAACCCGTTGTCATCAAGTTGATTCCGACTCATAGTGACCCTATAGGATGGAGTAAACTGCCCCACAGAGTTTCCAAGGAGCACCTGGTGCATTTGAACTGCTGACCTTTTGGTTAGCAGCCATAACTCTTAACCACTATGCCGCCAAGGTTTCCTGAGTAACCGTAAACATGAGTTATTACTTACTAAATCATATAGCTGTACAATGAAGCAGAAGAAGAAATCTCATTCAATGGAAAGGACTACTCAGGTAAGGGGAAGAGAGATGCTTAAATCAGCAAGAACTACAAGGTATAGGTGGTATGACAGTCAAAATAAGGAGCACTATGGGAGCACCATAGCATCACTGTGAGTCAGAATAAACTCGATGGCAATGGGTTTTTATTTTATGGGTGCATCTAGGAGTAGCACAGAAATCTGTGATATGGGACAGTTGGTTAGGAAAGGCTGAGTGATACTTAAACCCAGAGCTAAACTGTGAAGCCAGGAAGACTGTTTTCTACAGATGAAACCGTATCTGCAAATTCCTTAAAGCAAGAGAGAACGTAGAGGCAAAGCAGTGCAGTATGAGAGGTCAGGGAGAAGAAAGAAGTACCAGGTCATGAAGTCAAAGTTGCACAACTGATAATTATTTTATTTCAAATATTCTTTGAAAAGAAAAATATATATGGTTTGTGATGCTGATGATGGATGGATGAAGCACTATTAACTTACTTAAAAGTAGACTTTTTAATAAGTTATATACCTTTAATTTTGGGAAAAAATGTCAAGGTAACATTAAAAAGTCAACTAAAATGAAAGCTCATAAAACACAATATTAGTAATCACCCATTATTATTGTTATCATTATTATTATTTGGTCTCAAGTGATTTGGTTCAAACATATGAGATTTGGCATTACTGTTGGTATTCTTTAGTTTTCATAAAAACTATTAACAGGTCATAAAATGTCATGAAACACAGTTGTTTTACAGAAGACTAGAAAGATAAATGATAGTGTGTCTTATTTATTCAACAGAGATTAACCGCTACATTCAACGTATGTACATACTGAGTTTAAGTTTCCTATTCAAAGAAACATAAGACATGGTTATTTTCATTGCTTCAACCAACCCTTGAGAAGCAAATATGCACTATAATGACAGAGTAGTAGTTTTTAATGTCTGATTAACATATCCCAAGTCTGATCTCTTCTGACAGATGCACTGCAAACGTCTCTTGCTTGATATTGCCAGAGTCTCAGAGCCTATTCTCAAAAGAGCAGACAGAGTGAAGATGGAAGTCAGATCGTGTCATTCTGTTCAAAAAACATCAATGGGCTGTAAGTTTATGCACGGTCCTAAAAGATATCAGCCTTTCCACCCCCTAATCATCACCACTCTGGCATTATTTCCTATTACCCTCCTGCCACTCTCTTTTCTCCAATCTCCCTGCCCACCTTGCTGTTTGCTGAACATACCAAGAATGCCTCGATCACAGACTTTGTACTTGTTGGTTCCTGTGTCTGTGATTCTCCCTCACATAACCATTTACCTGCTTCCTCAGCTATTTCAAATTCTTTTCAATTGTCATCTTCTCAATGAAGTATCCCTGATCCACCTACCTAAAATAGCAACTACTCTCCTCATCTCCCCACACTCCCTGTCCCTCTGCACCATTGCTCTGCTTTATTTTTCTCATAACATAATCACCATTTAATAAATTCTTCACCTTTTTTCTCAAACTCACTCAAATGTAAACTCCATTAAAGAAGGAATAGTTGTTTCTTTTGTTTTCTGATATATTCCCAATGTCTAAAATAGTATTTGGTACACAGTTGGTGCTCAGTAAATGTTTATTGAATAAGTGAATGAATGGATGACATCAACATTCTTTGGAAATCTAGATTTAAACTTTGAAACAATTTTTCTCCCTCCCATTCTTTCATCCTACTTGTAATCTCTCCCCAAGTCTTAAGACTGTAATGTCAACATGTTTCCCTGACTTTTCATTTTAGCCACTTCTTTTAAAATTTAGGTCATCAAGTCTTTTTAACAAATGGTGCCGGCAAAACTGGATATCCATCTGCAAAAAAAGGAGACAGGACCCATACTTCAGACCATATACAAAAACTAATTCAAAGTGGATCAAAGACCTAAATACAAAGACAAAAACTATAAATGTCATAGAAGAAAAAGTAGGATCACTGCTAGAGTCCCTAATACATGGCATTAACAGGATACAAACCATAACCAACAACACACAAACTCCAGAAGATAAGCTAGATAACTGAGATCTTCCAAAAATTAAACAATTATGCTCATCAAAAGACTTCACCGAAAGAGTGAAAAGAGAACCTGAAGACCGGGAAAAATTTTTGGACATTGCAATTAAGACAAAGATCTAATCTAAAATCTACAAGAAAATCCAACACCTCTACAACAAAAAGACAAATAATCCAATTAAAAAATGGGCAAAGGAAATGAACAGACACTTCACCAAAGAAGACATTCAAGCTGCCAACAGACACATGAGGAAATGCTTGCAATCACTAGCCATTAGAGAAATGCAAATCAAAACCACAATGAGATACTATCTCACCCCGGCATTACTGGAACGAATCCAAAAAACTGGAAATAACAATTGTTGGAGAGGCTGCAGGGAGATCGAAACTCTTATGCACTGCTGGTGGGAATGCAAAATGATGCAATCATTTTGGAAAACGACATGGCACTTCCTTAGAAAGCTAGAAATAGAAGTATCATATGATCCAGCAATCCCGTTCCCAGGAAATAAGAGCTGTCACACAAATAGGCATATGTACACCCATGTTCATTGCAGCAGTGTTCACAATAGCAAAAAGATGGAAATAACCTAGATACCCATCAACAGATGAATGGATAAACTAACTCTGGTATATACATACAATGGAGTATTATGCAATGGTAAAGAACAATGATGAATCTGTGAAGCATCTCATAACATGGATGAAACTGGAGGACATTATGCTGAGTGAAATAAGTCAGTTACAAAAGGACAAATATTGTATGAGACCACTACTGTGAAAACACATGTAGTAAAGGTTTACACACAAAGAGGAACAATCTTTGATGGTTATGAGGGATGGGAGGGATAGGGGGAATACTAAATAGACAGTAGGTAAGTGATAAGTTGGATGAAGGGCAAGACAGTACACAATACTGGGGAAGCTAGCACAACTTGTACAAGGCAAGGTCATGGAAGCTCCATAGATACCTCCAAACTCCCTGAGGGACTGAATTGCTGGGTGGAGGGCTGGGGGGACCATGATCTCAGGAACGTCTAGCTCAATTAGCATAACATAGTTTATAAAGAAAATGGTCTACATTCTACCTCAGTGAGTAGCATCTGGGGTCTTAAAAGCCTGTGAGCAGCCATCTAAGATACTCCACTGGTCTCACCCCTTCAGGAGCAAGAGAGAATGAAGAAAACAAGATACAAGGGTAAGATTAGTCAAAAGGACTAATAGACCACAATTACCATGGCCTCCACCAGACTGAGTCCAATACAACTAGATGGTGCCAGGCTACCACCACTGACTGCTCTGATCGGGATCACAACAGAGGGTCCCGGACAGAGCTAGAGAAAAATGTAGAACAAAATTATAACTCACAAAAAAAGACCAGACTTACTGGCCTGAAAGGGACTGGAGAAAGCAGGAGAGTATGGCCCCCGGACACCCTTTTAGCTCAGTAATGAAGTCACTCCCGAGATTCACCCTTCAGCCAAAGATTAGACGGCCTCATAAAACAAAATGGGACTAATGGGGGCACAACAGCCTAGGCACAAGGACTAAAAGGCAAGAGGGGACAGGAAAGCTGGTAATAGGGAACCCAAGGTTGAGAAGGGAGAGCGTTGACATGTCATGAGGTTGTTAACCAATGTCATAAAACCATATGTGTACTAACTGTTTAATGAGAAACTACTTGTTCTGTAAACCTTCATCCAAAGTACAACTGAAAAAAAAAAATTAGGTCATCATTTTTCGGTTGGACTATTACAAGACTAACTGTGTTTTGTACAACCAACCCACTCCATTTTAAAAATAACTTATATGTATATGAATTCAGAAATTGTTCTAAGTGATATTTCTACTTAAAAATCTAAAGCTGTAAATGTCTTTCCATTAGATAAAGTATACATTCCTAAGCATGATATTCCAGGCACCTCATTATGTGGTCCCAATTTCTTCCCTGCATTATATTAAATATGCTCCAACCAAAGGAGCTGACCTGGCATTCCTGCAGGTGACTATGATGTCCATGAACATCTGCCACTCAAATCTTCATATCTCCTGCAGTGGATGGAGTTGTCCACATTCTCCAGCAAATGCCTGTCAAGACTGAGACCGCCCCCTTCCCTGGGCTGCTTCCTACCAAGGGCTGAGTGTGGCAGATTCCTGGCAGCCCCATCAGCCTGTCCATGTTTCTTGTAGACCTGCACTGAGACTTGAACATTTTCCTAACCAGTCCTTCCTTACCAGCCTCTCATTTCACAGGTGTGAGACCTGCATTGGTCTCCAGGCTCTCCCTAGCTTCTCAAGTTCCCTCTCCTTTGTACTCCAATAAATCTCTTGCAGGTCTACTCCCATCTTGGTGCTTGCTTCTCTGCTGTCAAACTGACACCCTTTTCCTCAACAAAGTTTTACGATTTTTTAACTCTGTCTTTGTTCTTCCTACAATGCCCTCTTCACTTTCTACTTATCTATATCTTACTACTCCATAAACTGGTAAGCTCAAAGCTCAAATATGCCTTATATAGTAAAACCTGTGAAAGCTAGAAACTATGAGGCAGAAACTGTCAGAGAAGGAAAATGTAAGTAATTTCCACTAAAAGTAGTGATATAAAAGTGGTAAGACTGCACTCTGTCAAAGGCAGAAAATGTGCAAGATATGGAAAAACAAGGCAGTGCCATCGAGTAAACTTTTATAAAAAGCTTTTCATTATAGCTATTCCTGTAAAGTGTCTCATCTTTCCCATTGGACCTCAAGCCTCTTGGTGGCAGGAACCATACCTTATTTCTCCTCCTAGGGTGTATGCAAAGCACCTTGGAAATTCTAGAAATTCAATAAGGGTTTGATGAATGAGATTTCTGAGGGTCATTTATTAGAAGACAGTGAGGCTGGGGTTATGAAATAAAGTTCTATTTATCATCTAGAGCACCTCTTCACATTTATATCTAACATGTTTCATAACATTCTAATAAATCAGAAAGCAATTCTCTATCACAGTTCTTCAGTGGCCAGTCTGGATCTGGTCCACAAATAAAAAACTAAGAAAATGTCACTTTGCAGTAGAGGACAAAATTCAAGATTTATGGATGGTTAAAGAAGTCCACATGTAAGTAGTATAATGGCCATGGCCCTAAAATATGTTAAGCTATAAAGATCAGGGTAAGGGGCACCTGGAATTGGAGATTTCTTAAGAGTGCTAAAAGCAAGACATTCAGGATACATTTTATCACATGAATAAAGAAAAGATACATTGAATATTAAGAAATTACAGTATTTAGAAATCGAGCCCATGATAAATTATTTTATTCATGTATATAGATATATATTTTCATATGGACTTCACTACACCAACTCTCCCCCACACGTCTATCAGTTTGTCCTACTGTGGGGGCTTGCGTGTTGCTGTGATGCTGGAAGATATGCTATCAGTATTCAAACACCAGAAGGGTCACCCATGGCTGACAGGTTTCAGCTGAGCTTCTAGACTAAGACAGACTAGGAAGAAGGACCAGGTAGTCTACTTCTGAAAAGAATTAGTCAGTGAAAACCTTGTGAGTAGCAGGGGAGCATTGTCTGATATACTGCCAGAAGATGAGTCACTCAGGTTGGAAGGCACTCAAAATATGACTGGGGAAGAGCTGCCTCCTCAAAATAGAGTTGACCTTAATGACATGGATAGAGTCAAGCTTTCGGGACCTTCATTTGCTGATGTGACATGACTTAAAATGAGAAGAAATAGTTGCAAACATCCATTAATAACTGGAACGTGGAATGTATGAAGCATGAATCTAGGAAAATTGGAAATAGTCAAAAATGAAATGGAATGCATAAATATCAATATTCTAGGCATTAGTGAGCTGAAATTGACTCATATTGGCCATTTTGAGTCAGACAATCCTATGGTCTACTGTGCTGGGAATGACAAATTGAAGAGGAATGGCAATGCAGTCATCATCAAAAAGAACATTTCAAGATCTGTCCTGAAGTACAACGCTGTCAGTGATAGGATAATATCCATACGCCCACCTACAAGGAAGACCACTTAATACAAATATTATTCAAATTTACGCACCAATCACTAAGGACAAAGATGAAGAAATTGAAGATTTTTACCAACTTCTGCGGTTTAAAATTGATCAAACATGCAATCAGGATGCATTGATAATTATTGGTGATTGGAATGTGAAACTTGGAAACAAAGAAGGATTGGTAGTTGGAAAATATGGCTTTGGTGATAGAAATCAACCCAGAGATGAATGGTAAAATTTTGCCAGAACAACGACTTCTTCACTGCAAATACTTACTTCACCAACATAAATGGCGACTATACACGTGGACCTCGCCAGATGGAATACACAGGAATCAAACTGACCATGTCTGTGGAAGGAGAAGATGGAAAAGCTCAGGCAGGGGCCGACTATGGAACAGACCAACAATTGCTCATTTGCAAGTTCAGGTTGAAATTGAAAAAAATTAGAACAAGTCCACGAGAGCCAAAGTACGACCTCTAGCATACTCCACCTGAATATAGAGATCATCTCAAGAATAGATTGAACACTAAAGACTGAAGACCAGACGAGTTGTGGATGACCTCAAGGACATCACACATGAAGAAAACAAGAGGTCATTAAAAAGACAGGAAAGAAAGAAAAGACCAAAATGGATGTCAGAAGAGACTCTGAAACTTGCTCTTGAAAGTCAAGTAGCTAAATGGAAAGGAAGAAATGATGAAGTAAAAGAGCTGAACAGAAGATTTCAAAGTGTGGCTTGAGAAGACAAAAAAAAAAAAAAGAAACTATTATAATAACATATGCAAAGACCTTGAGGTAAAAAACCAAAAGAGAAGAACACACTTGGAATTTCTCAAGCTGAAAGAACTGAAGAAAAAATTCAAGCCTCGAGTTGCAATATTGAAGGATTCTATGGGGAAAATATTAAACGCCATAGGAAGCATCAAAAGAAGATGGAAGAAATATACAGAGTCACTATACCAAAAAGAATTGGCTGACATTCAACCATTTCAGGAGGTAGCATATGATCAGGAACTGACGGTACTGAAGAAGTCCAAGCTGCACTGAAGGCACTGAAAAAACAAGGCTAAAGGAATTGATGGAATACCAATTGAGATGTTTCAACAAATGGATGCAGCACTGGAAGTGCTCACTTGTCTATGCCAAGAAATTTGGAAGATAGCTACCTGGCCAACCAACTGGAAGAGATCCAAGAAAGGTGATTCAACCGAATTTGGAAATTATCGAATAATATCATTAATATCACAAGCAAGTACAATTTTGCTGAAGATCATTGAAAAGCGGCTACAGCAGTATATCGACAGGGAACTGCCAGAAATTCAAGCTGGATTCAGAAGAGGTCATGGAATCAGGGATATCATTGCTGATGTCAGATGGATCCTGGCTGAAAGCAGAGAATAACAGAAAGATCTTTACCGGTATTTTATTGACTATGCAAAGGCATTCGACTGTGTGAATCATAATACATTATGGATAACACTGCAAAGAATGGAAATTCCAGAACACTTAATTGTACCCTTGAGGAACTTGTACACAGATCAAGAGGCAGTTGTTCAAAGAGAACAAGGGGATACTGCATGGTTTAAAGTCAGGAAAAGTGTGCGTCAGGGTTGTATTTTTTCACCATACCTGTTCGATCTGTGTGCTGAGCAAATAATCCGAGAAGCTGAACTGTGTGAAGAAGAATGCGGCAACAGGATTGGAGGAAGACTCATTAACAACCTGCATTATGCAAATGACACAACCTTGCTTGCTGAAAGTGAAGAGGAGTTGAAGAACTTACTGATGAAGATCAAAGACCACAGCACTTAGTATGAATTACAACTCAACATAAAGAAAACAAAAATCCTCACAACTGGACCAATAAGCAACATCATGATAAATGGAGAAAAGATTGAAGTTGTCAAGGATTTCATTTTACTTGGATCCACAATCAACACCCATGGAAGTAGCAGTCAAAAAATAAAAAGGCGTATTGCATTGGGCAAATTGTCTGCAAAAGACCTCTGTAAAGTGTTGAAAAGCAAAAACGTCATCTTGAAAACTAAGGTGAGCCTGACCCGAGCCATGGTATTTTCAATTGCCTCATACGCACTCGAAAGCTGGACTATGAATAAGGAAGACCTAAGAAGAGTTGGTGCCTTTGAATTGTGGTGTTGAAGAAGAATATTGAATATACCATGGACTGTCAAAAGAACGAACAAATCTGTCTTGGAAGAAGTACAACCAGAATGCTCCTTAGAAGCAAGAATGATGAGAGTATGTCTCACGTATTTTGAACATGTTATCAGGAGGGATCAGTCCGTGGAGAAGGACATCATGCTTGGTAAAGTGGAGGACCAGCAAAAAAGAGCAAGACCCTCAACAAGATAGTGGCTGCAACAGTGAGATCAAGCATAGCAATGATTGTGAGGATGGCGCATGACAGGGCAGTGTTTCATTCTGTTGTACATAGCGCTCTGAGTCGGAACTGACTCAACAGCACCCAACAACACCTCTGGAGTTTCAGTGGCACTTTACAACAATAATTGTTTTCATTAAGGTGTATTACCAAGTCAAAACCAGTAAGAGAATTTGAGATTTCAGAATAAATTAGAAAATATAGTCATTAATGTTTAGGCAAATGCCCTTACAATTAACTGCCTCATGTTAACACCCATTAAGACGGCAGTCGACAAAATGTCAAAGCTCTGAGTGGATAATTCCAGAGTCAGCAAAAGCACTGTCAGAAAATTCACCTTTTTTTGCAAAGAATATTTAGGTTATTATTTACGATATATGTGTTGGTACATGATAAAAAAGAAAATCAATGAAATTATTAGCATAATTTTGTTATGAAACAACTTTCATTATTTTGCAAATATGGTAACTTTTGATTAGCAAAGCATTAAACTTCTGCCAGTCAATCCAATTTAAAGGGAGATGCTGTTTTATTAAGGCAATTGTGATGGTATAAGAATTCTCCAACATAATTTTGAAAACAAAAATATTCATTATGTAATTGTCCTATTGTTCATACATTGTTCTTTTTTTTAAGTTGGTGTTCCAAAATATGAAAGTAACAGTCTCAGGAGGATACTAAACATAAAGAAGAAAATTATTATCTGTGGTGATAAAACTTAAGCAATGTAGTGATTTTTGTTTTATGTGTTTTGTTTCATTACGCATGTAACTATGCATTTAACCTAGCATCATTGGTGGTTAATGAATGTCTCCTAAAACAGGATATTGCTTATATGGCAAATTTTGGGGTTATGGTGGAATCTTAACAGCATAATCGATGTTTACTGACCTATATACTGCAACAAATCTGTCTTCAGGTAAAATATACATTACTAATATCTAAAATGTAGCATTTCTACCCCACTTTACATAGTTTCCTGTGGAGTGACTGGCAAGCATCAGGAATTCAAACATGTTCTTCATCAGTTTTTTCGTAACTTTATTTTAATCAGTGATCATGTTTGGCCTCTTACAAGACAGAATGTAGGTACTGTACACTCACCTTCTTTGCTTAATACTCCTTTGAGAGTGGTTTACCTTTTAAAATTGAAACTACAGCAATTATTTTATCTTTTTATGTTTTACCATTCCTTATTCTATATTTCCTTTTTTTTTTTTTAACCTCAGAAATCATTTGGAGAAAAAAAATTCAATTAGGCATCCATATTTACCAATTGTTCTTCCTACGCTCCATGTCTTCATGTTGCTTCAAAAGTATCACAAATGTCTATGTTCAGAGCTCTGCATATATACAAATTCCTAAATAAGTAGACCAAAGAAATTTTAAAGTGCTATGTTTAAATAAAAAATACAAGCAAACTTCTGAAATACCGTCTTTTCTGATATTGATTTTTACTTGTTCTTTTGTTAAACGAAAATCCAGGTTCAAAAAATACTAGAATCCCTCTGGAACATTCCAATGCACCAAATAATTATTTAAATTATTCAAATTAGATCAGAAAGTTAAGATTAAACTAATAAAAAAGATCTAGAGTCCTGCTTAAACCCTGAACAAAAGGAACAAAAGTTTTCCTTTTCTGACTGGATAAGATTTAAAAACAATAACAAAAACAAAAAACAAACTGTATACAAGGTACAGTTGAGCTTGATGAATTGAAGATATATTCTGCCTCATAGTCAACGAAATATACAGATTAATAATTTATGTATTATTCATATGCATTTATTACCTCTGTTGAATTCCATTTTATAGAGTTTTACATAATTAATGCAGTATTTGAATCGTGTTACACCAACAAAATCAGTCTGGAAACATAACTGGGTTAGGCTCATTTGGCGATTTCTAGTGGGAAGCATTTTTACATCAGCTTTAAATAAGTAATTAGAGAAAGCACCAAAATAATTATTAAGAAGAGAGGGTATATACAGCGATTTAAAAT
This sequence comes from Dugong dugon, assembly GCA_030035585.1. Classification (NCBI taxonomy): domain Eukaryota; kingdom Metazoa; phylum Chordata; class Mammalia; order Sirenia; family Dugongidae; genus Dugong; species Dugong dugon. The sequence continues at coordinate 41,285,247 of CM057477.1, read as the reverse complement.
ATATAGTGATTTAAAATATCAACCTGCTACAGGGAAAAGGAAATATAAACTTCGAAAACAACATATAAACAGAGAATTATAAGGAAATAATCAACTCTAAGATTTTTCATTACTAAGTATACTTATGAGACATGAGTCCAGTATAATTTTTTTTTTAATCAAGAGTGTTGTTCACCTAAGTAATAAGAAAAAAAAAATTTGACAAAGAAATGATCAGCAGAAAAATGAGCACAGAGCACAGAGGACTCCTTAAATGGAACATACCAGAGTAGACATCATGTTAGCACAAGATGCTCTGAGCACTGCATCCATGAAACACCAGAGAGGGTTGTGATGGAACCTGCCTTTATGAATTTCCAGATTCCAAATATAAACATGACATGACTCAGTTTATTAGCATGTTCTGGGAACAGCTGTCTTGGAATGGATTACTACAGTTTAAATGAGATTTAGTCTGATTAACAATAAAGTTTAAATGAAATGTTTTACCAGTCCATGGAAAGCTCCTCTGAAGGTACGACATGGATTAATACTTGGGAAAAATTTTTAAAAGGTAGTGAAACAATTGTAAATTTTTCCCCGTTGATTATTAAGATTTCTTCATGGTTTCATCTTGCCCGGTTGTTTTTTACGGCCCTGAACTACTGTGCAACATGAGGACTGCCTGTATTTCAAAAGACGGGTCTTTACAGAAGGGGACAAGGAAGCCCCCTGGTGATAGGGAATACAAGGTGGAGTAAGGATATTCTTGATGTGCTGTGAGATTGTTAACCATTGTCATAGGGCAACATGTGTAGTAATTGTTAAATGAAAAACTATTTTTTCTGTAAGCCTTCATCTTAAGTGAGAATAACAGCACAGTTGGAAGAGCGTAGTCAATGTCACTGAACTGTGAATGTAGAAATTTTTGAAACGGTGTATCTTTGGCCATCTGTAATTTTCATCAAAAAAAAAGGGTGAGAATTTAGAGGCTTAATACGTTGTGGGGTTGTTAACCAATGTCAAAAAACAACATGTGTACTACTATTTCATGAGAAACTATTTGCTCTGTAAGCTTTCACCTGAAGTACAATAAAATATATATTAAAAAAAAAAAAAAAAAAAAAGACGGGTCTTTAGTGTTCCCTCAAGGAGACATGAATGCTAAGCTCCTCCACTAGGCTTCTGAGTTTGAGGCCTTAGCAAAGTATTTAATATGCTCCATGAGAGCAAAGATTAAAGGATACAAGAATAAATCTTCTTAGTACCAATTTTACAAATATGCCGCAAACCCATTTTATTCTAATCTACAGAGAGAAAGGTTTATACTTTCTAATCTTCCTTAAGAAATAAATTTTAATATAGTGAGTAATTCAACCATTACTAGCAGATAAATGGTAAATGCAAGTTCTGAGTGTTAAAAGTATTTTAAATGCCCATCTCTTAGTCTCCATATACTTCAGCGTGCTCGGGACCTGTAAAACAGTCTCCTTGTGAGCTTTGTTCTCCTCAATTGGCAAACGCTGGCTGTCCAGGCCCCATCCTCCTGTTACACCCACTGTACTTATACAACACAAGCCAGCATGTTTCTTCTTCTGATTTCTTCTGGGTCATCATAAACATCATAGACATTTTCATCAGCAATGCCAAGAGAATTGGGAATTTGTTAGTTTACTTTTGCTTTCTCTGTTGCCTAGCTGGCTGCTTCTATAGCAACAGAACAATAAAAAAGGATCATGCATGAAATACAGCTATTATTTATGAGAGAATGGCTGGTTTTAAAACAAGATAGATGTTTAGTATTCCGTGGATAGTCCCCCACCAGATTGTAACAGTTCTGAAGGAGGTTACATTGCGAGCCAAGACTGTCAAAATTTTCTCTTGATGTAGCACCAGAATAGCCTGATCAGCCCAAAAAGCTGCTGAGCCTCACTATTAGGAACTTCAGCTACTCTGCAATGTGTTTGATAGGGGATTTAGTCTATCTGATATTTTTTCCTTCCATAGTTACTGCTTAAAGCACAAGAATTTCTGCTTGAATGGCTTGATGTGACATTTTTTTTCTCTGGTTTTGTGGATGAGGTCATAGTGTTGTTTGATGCATTACATTAGCCCATGTATCCTGCATCTCAGATCATTTTAGAATGCAGTTCAGTCTCACCCAGCATCTATAGCTGGGAGTGCAAACCAGTTCCCATGATACTCTAAATGAAGACTAATCTATAGGCCATCCACTCATTCACCGAACTTTATCACACGTCTACTATGTGCCGGTGATACATCTTGCATGGAAAAGCCAGTAATGACAGAACGGTTTTTTTCCTCATACCTTTTCTCAGATTTTTTTCTTATATGGTTGATATAAAATAATTTAGACTTTTGGTGGAAGGCTGTCCCTAAATCATAAGAAAAACCCTAACATGGTGTTCAAACCTTTGACAGACTGGCCAACTAGTTCTCCCCTAAAGACAGAGAGTCATCACTAGTCCTTGGACAGTCTTAGGAAGACTTGGGAAAACAGTATAATTGTCATGTTATCTATCACATTTTTTTTTTTTTTTACTAGATTGCCATATGCACACATCGGCATTCAGTCATTGAGTAGAGAGCTAGGTGCTCTATCCTCTGTGAAATCTGTTGCAATTTCAAACATAGGTTTTTATAATACTACTGAGAAGTTTAGAAACACATTTCTATTTTTATTTCAATGAAAAGAAAACTGCAGGAAAGTCAGTGACTATAGTGCAAGTCTCTGACAACTGAATTAATAGAACTATATTTAATTTGTAGCATAGAAGAGGCTACAAAAAGTAGCTATAAGATTAGAAAATACAACTAGACAGATGACAGAATTTACTCTTTATAAAAGCATATAAATAAATGCACTCTATCTTCTTTATCTTCTTTTATATTTATCTTGTGTATTCATTGGCTTCGTTTAAAATTTGTCCCCCTTGTAAAGTTTTATAGTTGCTTCAGACTGCATAGGACAAATGCAGGAGGAGGAAAGATTATTATTAATGCCTGTATTATAATATCTAATTCCACACTCAGAGGCAGAATATTATAAAAACAAGAAGAAATTATGATATATAGGTAGATGCATAGAGAATAAAATATCACTTATCATTTATATTTCATTATATACAAACCAAAAACCCAAACCCATTGCCATCGAGTGGATTCCAACTCCTAGAGACCTGATAAGACAGAGTAGAACTGCCCCGTAGGGTTTCCAAGGCTGTAGATCTTTAACGACGCAGTCTACCACATCTTTCTCTTGCAGACCGCTACAGCTTTCTCCTGTGGAGTGGCTGGTGAGTTTCAACCACCAACCATTCGGTTAGCAGCTGAGCGCTTAACCACTGTGCCACCAGGGCTCCTTATTATTTACAAGGAGAAACATATCATTGCCTGTTTACATAAAGTTGCACTTTTATTTGGCTTTTTAGTGTTTTCTACTTAATGCATGTAATAAAAACCAGTATGGTCTCCCTCATTGATGAGATAGCAGTGATTCATCTGAAGCAGCAAATGACTCTGGTGAAAGAATCCCAAGGTTCCATTCAAGTTCCATTCAATACATTTGTATTGAACATGTACTGTATGCCATGCTTTGCATTAAACCAGTTGAGCCAGTTGCTGTGGAGTCTACTTTGACTCCTGGCAACCCTATATGTGTCGGAATAGAACTGAGCTCCATAAGATTTTCAGAGGCTGATTTTTCTGAAGCAGAAGTCTTTCTTCCTTGGCACCTCTGGGTGTACTTGAACATACAGTATTTCATTTAACAGCTGAGCACATTCACTTGTTTGTACCACCCAGGGACTCCTGCATCATATTAGGCAATGGATATGTGAAAGATAAACAGACTTGATCTCGTCCTTCAAACAAAATAGAATCTAGTGGAAAATAAAATTATTCTTAATGCACATGGGAATTTTTTATTTTTAAGGATCTCTTTGGTCAAATAAGGAGCCCTGGGGGCACAGTGGTTAAAGCACCCAGCTGCTAACTGAAAGGTTGGTGGTTTGAACCCAACACCTCCTTGGGAGAAAGATGTTTTCCGTAAAGATTACAGCCTTGGAAACTCTATGGGGGCAGTTCTACTCTGTCCTGTAGGGTTGCTACGAGTAGGAATTGACTCCAAGGCAGTGGGTTTGGTTTTGGTTGGGTTGGTCAAATAGTGAATTCTCTAGAACAGGAATATTCTCCCCTACATTTCAACGTTATTGTTTTTGTCTCTTTTAGGGTGGTTATAGAAATATCCTTGAGCAAAAAGTACACTATTCATATTTGCTATTCCTTCATTACCCTGCTTATTTCTGGAGCCAGTTTTTAGTGTGCCTGTAGCTACAATGAATCACCCTTGCTCTGTGATTTTCAAAAGCACCGCAATGGCACACGATTCCTTCTTTATTTTTCCTCAGTTGGTTCTGCTACCCCACCCCACCCCGTGCTAAGGAACAAATGACTGCTGAGACCTTAGCATGTTCATTCAAAATTGACCTTTGCTCCTTCGTATTGACTATAACCTCAAACTATTTGAAAGGAAAGAATTTCAGAAAACCAAAAACTCAGTAAGTGTTGTTGTGTGCTGTCCAGTTGATTCTGACTCATGACGACCCTATAGGACAGAGTAGTACTGTCCCATAGGGTTTCCTAAACTGTAATCTTTACAGAAGCAGATCACTAGGTCTTTTCTGCCAAGGAGTCCCTGGGTGAGTTTGATCTGCCAACCCTTCCATTAGCAGACAAGTGCTTAACCATTGGGCCACCAAGGCTCCTTAAGTCATTGAATAAATAAATGGTTACTAATGAAGAAAACGTTTGGATGAAGATGGTTTAGGGCAGTCCTCTCAATCTTTAATACACATATGAATAATCTGGAAAACCCTCAACAAGATGGATTGACACAGTGGCTGCAACAATGGGCTCAAGTATAACAAGGATCAAGAGGATGGCCCAGGAACCGGGCAGTGTTTCGTTCTGTTTTACGCAGGGTCGCTGTGAGTCAGAACTGACTCGATGGCACCTAAGAACAACAACCGGGTGGGACTTGACAGTCCACATTTCTAACAGGCATCTAGGTGGCGCTGATGCTGCTGGTCTCCAGACAACACTTTGAGTAACAAGGCTTTAGGGTACTACTGTAAAATTTCATTGCTGAGTACAAGTTTTCCAGAAATCAGTATTTGGATTATAAAGCTATTAGGAGGCCGATTCCCGTCTTTAAAAAAAAAAAAAAAAACCCGTTGCCATCAAGTCAATTCCGACTCATAGAGACCCTATAGGACAAAATACAACTGCCCCATAGAGTTTCCAAGGAGCGCCCAGTGGATTTGAACTGCTGACCTTTTGATTAGCAGCCATAAGCACTTAACCACTACACCACCAGGGTCTTCCTTCCTGTCTAGAACTTAAAAATAATGTTTGTTTCTTTACTGAGTGCTTACTATGTGCTTATCACAGGGTAGGCGTTGTTGTAACTTAGAAATTTATAAATTGATTGCAGGCTAAATAGGATTTTTGAAAAGCATCAAGAGGAGAAAAAAATGTAGTGATTGAATTAACCATTACCAGCTATAAAGCAGGAGTTACTTAAAATTAAAATGAAGTTCGGAAAATGTGACAGAATAAATATGATGCAAATTGTCAAGCCTGACAGAGAATACGAGAAAAAGAAGGTATGCTTACTCAGGTGAGAGTATATTACAATCAGAAAAGACTTGAGTCAACCATGTTTTAGATGCTTACTTTTATTATTATTAACTCATATAAGTGATTTGTGAGATAGGTAGTATTTCATAGATCAAGAAGTGGAATCGCAGGTAGGTTAAAGACTTGATCTAGGTCTGGCAGCTAGGAACTGGTAGAATCAGTATTCAAATAGGTCTAATTCTAGAATTCTCACTGAAATTATTTTTGTTTATCATTAGAAGGACCCCAGATCTAAAAGTGCATTAGTGTTTTTAGAACTTAATTTTACTTTTCCTCAGCCCTTTATTTCATATATGGCAGTGCTTATGAAATGACTCAGTTTAAACTTCTTTTTTCTCTTCTAAATGTTTCTGAAAATGTTTCTTTTTTCATTTGTTCCTCCTCCAATGAATTTGTAAATTCATAACATGTTTGAACTCAAGTATTAATTTAAATGAATTCTACAACCCTTTGGTGCAGTGAAATTTGAAATCACATATGTTCTTTATTTAAATGACTTAAACATCATAAACGTACATAAAACTGAAATTCAAAATAAAATCTATGTTTTATCTACACAAAAATCTTCATGAAAAATGCAAGAGATGAAACTAATATGGTGTCGATTTTGCAAATTTAAATCCACACTGTCGTAAATTACAAAAGCGAAAGTTTTTAGAACTACAACCACAAATATTATCACTTTAGTTGAATATGTGGATTGCTGTGACTTATAGGACTTGCTGCCAATGTTGTTCTTTTACTGTTATATAGAGATTATAGCTTACATGCCCAAGAATCTATCTTGGCAGCCACAACCTTTGGATTTGTTCGTATTCACCTTGAGTTCTCATATTTTAAATCTTCCAACATTAATGAGATTTTTAGGGACAAGCGTCTACATTTCAATGATCCTTGGAAATAATTTAGAAAATGGAATGCCTACAGGCTTGAATTTAGACGGTTGTCTTTGCATGCTTTTTAAAACTGCTTCTTGACCTTGCCCCCCAGGGTAATTAATAGCTGTGCTAACAATCAAAGATCAACATCCGTACGTGCTTTGTAATTGAGAAAATACATACATCATGGTATATGACTATCACATGTCAAACAGAAGGTAATATTGATACTTCCCCTTACAGGTTAGAAAACAGGCTCATTAGCCTGAAGGGAAGTACCCTGAATTCAGGGGCTGTGAATCAAAATTCCACTGTTATTTACTACGTAATGGCTAGCTCTCTGGATCCTAAGTCTTATCTATAGATCAGATATAAACAGTTGCTCAAATATTCTATCCTACTTCTTTAACCAGGTCCCCGGGTGTTGCAAATGGTTAATGTGCTACACTGCCTACCTAAAAGTTGGCAGTTCAAGTCCAACCAGAGACACCTTGGAAGAAAGGCCTGGTGATATACTTCTAAAAAATCAGCTATTGAAAACCCTATGGTTCACAGTTTTACTTTGACATGTGGGTTCACCATGAATCAGAATTGACTCCATGACAACTGGTTTACTTCTTTAACTAATACATTTGGGATTTCAAGATCTCTTGCCAGCAAAAACCATATTGCTGTCATGCAATCATTAACTTTGAAATCACGTGGAGCTCATCCTGTTCCTCCCCTTACTATTGCCTCATCTACATAAAGAAAATATTAATACTCATACAAGAATTAAACTCCAAAATATGTATGTAAGAATCAATAGAATAGCTAACACTCTGGCATGTTTCAAGCCATGACAGCAATTTACTGTTAATATGCCCTACGTATTTCTAGGCACCTTATCTTTTTTTTTTTTTTTGGCTGATATTATTTATATTGTCAATTCACAAGTGACTTTCATGCTCTTTTCAAATTGCTTTCTAATTATTTTTTGTGGGCTCTTCAGGTAATCTTTAAAGGGAATATGTTATACACAATTGTAAAATATAGAAGCAAGATTTAAGATTAAGTATATAAATGCAGACCAGTTCCCTAGTTTCTACAGTGATTTGACTTGCTAGTCTATGCTGATATGATCAGAATTTTACATAAGTTTATTTTCATCCTAAGCTTACATGTCAGGTAACATAAAGCTCTTTTGTCTATTTATTTAGGCTGTTCTGAGCTTATTTTATGAAAATTAAAATTTCTTTATATCCACATCAAGGTGCTATTATAAACCTGGCTGATGGTACATATATATAAAGCGCTCTCAGTCCTTCAAAACTGGCAGAATTTGTTGTTGTTGTTGTTATTTTGCTTCTGATCCTATGAATTGATAACATTCAATTTGTAGCAAAGTCAAAACATCAATAGACATGGTTTGTTATTAATTTCCTCATTAAACTGCAGTGAATTGTAAAGAAAATGATTCAATAACAATGTAACTGGAAATATGTGTAGCTATTAAAATCCAGCAAAAATCCCGCTTTTAAGGGCCCATGGGGATTTGAACTACCACGACTATCATAATTCTCTGTCTATGGTTTATTCCCCATCTGAGAAGACAGTTTCAATGCCTAATGCTGCGCAGACCTTCCTTGATCCACATGCTTTCTCCCCTATGCTATTTCATTTTATTCCCCATAAACACCACAGTGAGAAATATACTAGGAGCCAGAGCTTTTACTCTCCAACTACAATGTTCAGTTTTATAACATCGTTAGGTTTCTTACAGAAAAATAATAATCTGGGGAATGCAAATCAGTTTCTCATATTGGCTTAAGAAATTTTGAGCCCAAATGACCATCAGATTCACTTATCTACTGGAGTTTCAGTTACATAGTGATACAGACTATTAGAAAAATAGGTAAGGAAATCTATAGAAACTTCTAAACTAAGTAGTTATGCAACATCAGTTATCACACTGAGAAGATCCGAGTGAGGATGTTTCATGAACCCAAAGAAAACATGTAATTTTTACCGTTTGAAACCCAAAGTTAAGAGCTATAAAGGATGCTCAATTTTATTAGTTAAAGAACAGTAAAAATTTGATTAATCAAAGTAGCCTTTAAAAGAAGCCAGATTAAAATTGTCAAATATAATCTCAGGGCTCTAAACCAAATAAAAACACCTTGGAGTAACAGACTTCAGATGAAAATATTTTAATCATTTTTTTGATAATGAACATATCCTGCTACTGTTTCTTGTTAGGAGACCAATGCACCTATGTAAATACAGCAGGCTGGAAGGGATCCCAGCCACTGTACTCAATGCTTGCCTCAAGGTTGCTACATAGTTACAGATAGCAGGACTTGATGATTGAGGCTGTCTGCCATTAGACCTGTTGGGAGGTATTTGAGAATGTGGTGTTTTAGAAATGGTTATGCATCCTATGGGTTATTATACAATGAAAGGAGAGGACAATATTACTATTCAGTTCCAACATTATTTATGTAATTTGTCATGGTAAATTTACCTTCTGGTTCTAAAGAATTTGAAAAATGAGGTGTTTTAGAAAAAGGCATTAGAGATGAAATGGGTAGGTTTGTCAGGAAAGAGAAAGAGGAAAGAATTTTCGCCTCTTCCTCTCCATGGACTCCTATTGACTGTGAACAATATATTGGCTTGTATAATTTTAAATCATTATGCTCCATTACATTTTGACTTGAATTTTAAGTGCTAGGAAATGAAGAAATACATACACATACTTCCAAATAGGTGGTCAGATTTTCTCCTGGGTGTTCAGGGGCAGAATAGAACAAACCCAAGTAACGCCTGTTGCAATCACGGACATAAGCTTAAATCATGGACTAGTGAGAACACTTGGTGAACCAGATTTTTGATTTTTCTGCTACTTACTTCTCGTCTTTCAATTTCCCATTTCTATGACTTGGAAAATTTTATAAGAAAACCCTTCTTGCTGTTGTCATCATTTCCACCCCGAGGTCAGAAGTACAGTGACTCTTTCTAAATTGTTCTACTAACAAAGTTAATAAGGATTAATAAGGGGAGAAACGAATGAAGCTGATATCTATGATGTATATTCAATGTGTTTTACACTTTAGATATTTTGTAGCCTTTAACCTTGACTCATACTGTAAGAAATCTATGTCTGTACCTTTATTTTACACTTGATGGAGATAAAGCTAAGTAACATGCCCACAGTGGCAGAAGGGATGTGAAAATGCTAAGATTCAAACCATGTTCAGGATGGCTTGCTGCCTTCAGAGAAAGACCACAGACTTTCTCATTTTTTCGTTTGTTTGTTTGTTTGCTTGTATAACATATTTTATAAAACAAGGCAGTACTTTTTTCACATTAAAAAAAAAATGCCTGGCCAATTCTTTGAATCCGTGAATCTTCAGTCCAATTTCCAAATCTTGTGAATTTTCTGAATTCCATTCTTAGGGAAACACAACTATGTTACCACCATGGCCTTTCAAACTAAAAGGGGTTTATTCTCTTCAGTGGACTTATCGGTTCATCTTCCCAGACCAGAATCTGTCCAGAATCTCTGCCTGGAATCAAGAAAAATAATATTTTGGGAACTGAAAAGCAACCCATAGTTGAAAATCAAGTTGTCTCCCTCAGCTGATGGGAAACTGTGAAACATTTCGCTCTCCTTATGACATATATATTTTGACTTAAAAGCTTGTGAATTTTTTTTTCCAGGGACAAATAATTTTCCTAATTGTTTTGTTCATTTTTACCACCTTCACTGAAGCACGAATAGCACAGAAGTAGGCATTAGTCTTTGCCTTGTGTGTAATTCAGTCGAGTGTTACTTGCATTCCAATTACTCAGACAGCATGGAATATAGCTGTGTCCAAGAAGTATTTCAGAGTTTCTTAACAAACTCTAAGGGAGCCCTGGTGGTGCAGTGTTTAAAATGCTCAACTGCAAACTGAAAGGCTAGTGGTTCAAACCCGCCAGCCACACAGTAGGAGAAAGATGTGACAGTCTGCATCCGTAAAGATTTACAGACTTGGGAACCCTATGGAGCAGTTCTGCTCTGCCCTATAGGGTCATTATGAGTTGGAATCAACTGGAAGGCAGTGGTTTGGTAACAAACTCTGCACACCACAAGAGGATTCAACTGGATTGTATGCTTACTATTACAGTTTGCATCTGGACTCAGTATGTTTCCAGGTCATTAACACTAAAGTCATGGATGACCAAAAATTACTGCCAAATCCAGAAAAGATTTTGTTATCCAAATTAAACAAAAATAATATATTTAGGATCCTTAATGCCAGTCAGTGTGTCCATGTAGAGTAAATTAGGCAAAAGCAAAGTAATATTAGATAAAAGAACTCATGAAGGTATCCACTTTGTTAATATAGAAGAGAGGAAACAGGAAACATGGTTGACTAGGATAAAACATTATCAAATTAATCATAAGAGCAATATATCTTACTAACTCCTGCCTCTGCCTTTCTTAGCTCTGTGACCTCAAACACCTAATGAGCTTTCTACTCTTCACTTCCCTTAATAGGCTCCTTGTTGTAAGAATTAAGTGAGATAACATATATAAAGTGCCCATCATATTACTTGATACCTGCCAGGCTCAAACAAATCATTAGTTCTCTTTGCAAGCTAAATAAATCTAAAATGAGGTCTCAGAAAACACCTTATTTATCGTGAACTATTGGATGTGTTAGATAACAAATCATGGTCAAAGTAACGGCAGTTTGAATCTTTATACCCCCCAATACAGCCACAATTATATAAAGATTAAACTCTTCACTAAAAGCTGAAACGTGTAACTGTATCTACTTAAGTTCAGGAAGGAATGGGATGCTTATTTTTTGTTAGTGTTTATGCTATAATGGTAAAGATAAGAAAGCAAATAATATCCAAAGCTTATTTTTGCCAGTGTTGATACATTATAGAAGAAAACTTTTTGTTAAGAAACCAGAACAGAGATTTTAACCTATTTTGGGAAAAAAACACATTTGTTTAATTTTTACATAGAGTAACCATTAATAAAGAAACAAAGCTAAAGAAACGGGAGGCGAGTGTTTCCAATATTGTACTTTGTTTATCAGTTTACAGTATTGCTGACAGTGCTTTAAGTAAATTATTATACAGTGACATGGCAAAGTCACACCCCATACAATTTTACCAAATCATTTGGAAAACATTTCATTTCCTTGACCCAGAAGTGTTTAGTTCAGAGTTTACTAAATACACTTATTTTACTTAAGTGCTATGTCCCTAGAATATACTACTATTGTGCTAAATAAGAGACAGGAAAACTGAATTTTTCTCTAAATAATTTCTCCCTAGATGGTACAGTACTCAGCAACGCAACAAGAATCCTTAGAAACACAGTAAGAATCCCCAGCAACTCTAGGAATGGATCTTGATTAATTATCTCACCATGGCTAGGCGAGAACTTTAGATGCCGTTCACATTTCTTTAATTGTCTTTTTGGAGGCTCTCTTCTACCACTGGCCCAGAATAAGCACAGTATGTAACAGGGTAAACGTACCTACAATGCTAGTGCTGCTGATTTTGTATTACTGCGTTATTTCTCTGTATCTTTTTGTTTTCTCTATTAATAGTAAATGTAAAAAATTGTATAAGGTAAAAACGATATTTTCCTGCACTTTATTTTACTTTCACATGCTTGAAAGGCACAGTTTAAAGTATATTATAAGATATTTAAAATTGAAATAGTTTTAAATTATAAATGCAGGCTTAATTAAAAATTATCCTTTTAATTTCTATTTTCATTTAACGACCAATTCTAGAATTTTACCTGCTTTTCAAAATAAATGCACTATAACCTTAATGATCGGAAGCAACTTGGTGGCAGCTGGTTTGGTTTTTTGGTTTTATTCTTAGATCAACCAATTTGAAAGTGAACCAGTGAAGCAGACAAAGTATAGCAATAACATAGGATGTATTTTAAAATGGAGGAAAAAACCACACTTTGTTAAACTGTTTATCATTAGAAATAATGGATTCACTATGGCTATTAGACTAAGTAGGCCATTTAGGATGGGAGTTATGCAGAGTTTGTACAACCTACCATTAAGTGAACTTTCTGCCTCATAAACATTTGATATATAGTTACTCTTTTCGGTAAGAGTAAAAATACAATTTTACTCTTTTTGGTAAGGAAAAATGTAATTTTATTATTATTTTAATTTTAACATCCTAGAACTCATACTAAAGTAAGTTTATAAGGGATAGAAGCATTTATGCTTTTGATATGGTGGAAAATTACACATTTAAAATTGACAGAAACAAGAAGCACAACCAATAAAGAGGTAAACCATTTATTGTTGTGAGACACATAACCAGATACAACTTCAGTGTGCTGTATGAATGTGCTTAGTACTTTCAATTAGTTAATCCCAAACAACATCCTTGTAATAGTAATAAGTGTTATCTAGTTATGAATATATATATATACATACATACATATATATATATATATATATATATATATATATATATATATATATATATATATACAGTGTGTTGTTGCTGTTAGCTGCCATAGAGTCGGTTTGGATTCATAGCGACCTGTGGACAACAGAACGAAACACTGCCCAGTCCTGCACCACCCTCACAATCACTGCTATGTTTGAGTTCATTTTTGCAGCCACTGTGTCAATCCATCTCATTGAGGGTCTTCCTATTTTTTGCTGACGCTCTACTTTACCAAGCGTATGTCCATCTCCAGGGACTGGTACCTCCTGATAACATGTCCAAAGTACATCAGATGAGGTCTTGCCATCCTCGCTTCTAAGGAGTACATATTTATGTGTGTGTGAAAGCTAAAGCAGTCTTTTAAAAGTCATTCTTGCATACTTGGTTAAACACACACATACCACATACACGCACACAAATAATCACATACATACAAAAAATACTCATGTAAGGACTTATTTTCTGAGCCTGAAGCACGTCACTGGAATAGTAAAAATGGTTTCATTACCAAGATTAAAACAAACAACCACCACCACCAATAACAAAAACACAAACAAATGACTCTTTAAAAAACTAATTCAACAGTAGTATAGAATAACACGCAATAAATAAACGTTAATTTTCAGAATGTCAAAATGCTTACATTATCTCTGAATCATTGAGATTCTGTGAACATTCTTATCTGTCAAATAATGGGACTGAGCAATCTCTAAATTATTGCCCAGTACTGCTATTCTATGAATCTAGGATTAAGTAATTTAATTTTAAAGAATGTTTATGTGCTTAGGGCACATGCCTCTTAAAATGCAAAGTAATCAAAAGTCAAGAATTAATTTTTTTAGAAGATGATCTTTTTCAAAGTCTCCTCAATACAGTTATCACTTTTCTTACTCTCTTCTGATTATAAATGGTGTGTTTTGTTGTCTGTAATTACTTTAGTTATTTAACTAAATACCGTTTTTGATTAAGTTTCTTTAACCTTTTCAATCATTGTTCTTTTCTTAGTTTGCATGACTACCTTATGCTAGAAGTGTTGTAATAAAGGCTTTTAAAGGGAATAATAATAAAAGAATGAGAGTGCCATGGAGGGAATTTGTAGCCCCACAATCTGCTCTTACTTGATGAAATTAATTTATTATTGTTGAGTGGTAGGGAAAGATGCTTCAAATATCTTTGTTAGGAAATGCAGATAAAGAACACTGAATATTACAGAAAAAGAAAATAAAACCAGTAGAAGTTATTTAGAAAATTGTCAAAAACGAAACAGCAATAGCAACAATAGCAAAAAGAACTGACTCCTGACTGGAAGGGGAGTGGCCGTGGGTAGATTAATTGTTCATGTTATTTCTAGAAATGCAATAGATATTTAATAAATCACAAAGCATTTGCACTAACTAAATTTCATGTCAGGCGATCCTTTGTGAAGAATAATCTGATGCTGGACCTTCTGAATCTAGAATTTTACGGTAAAATCTGTGGATTCATATTTTCATGAATCTCTCACTTTGATCATTCTATTAAACCAAGTAACACCAAAGTCATCAAAGGATAGAAACAATCCATATAGATCCAGAAATTTTATAACAACTGTATTTGTCATTTGTCAGACCGTTTAGGTCTTTAGCTTGATGCACCAGTTTTCCTTTTCTGCCATAGGAAGGATTAATGGAGAGCTCCCTATTTATGTCTGGCATGACAGATCTAAATGAGACACACTTTTATGTATACTACATTTCAAATAGATAACATGGCCCACATAAAACCATTGATTTTGTCATATGTCAATAGACTTCTAAATTTTTGCCATTGAATATGTAAAAAATAAATATATATAAAGTACATTACAGTGACTTCCAATATTAACTTTTTATTGTCTGACCATACAGATCTAACTTAAGGGGCTGAACTACAATCAGTAAATGTGACATTTCATCCCAAATATCCTAAATGAAATATTATAAAGAAATAACTTTTTCTAAATATTCAGAAAAGAAGTTTATTGTGTTTTTAAGCCCAATTCATCTGTCTAGACTGCACAGTGGGGAAAGCTAACCTCATCTACAATGCATTAGATAAAGCGGAGGCACTCAGGTGAAGGGTCCCGTGGAGAACACAACAGGACTAAACAGAACTTGATTTGAGGGGCTGACACTACAGACTGGATAACATTCACGCTCGGTAGCTGCAAAGAGACAGCAAGTGAGGAGTCTCTAAGGATAATAACTTAGAAATACCTTTCAACCCTTCATCTAGCTTCTTCCTCTAGCAAAGGTTACAAGTAAGCTTGACACCTTGTTCTATTGCCTGCACCTACCCTCAGGTAATAAAAGAGACAATGAAATATAATAATGGGTCCCTGTGCTCCACAGTACAGTATAACATCTATTACACATCTCTAGAAGATCAAACACACTCTTACTAGTGATTTTAAATCACTGAACTATATTTAAACGAAAATAAAAGAAAACATTAGAATAGATATGTCACTAAGTCTATGACTCTTTGCCCTTGCCTCTGAAGGGGTTGACATCTTTGTTAACGCTCCTTCACAGCCCCTAATGAACTAGAAACTAATGCATTTTAGGCCAGCTAACCTTTAACATATTAATTAATTAGATTATAAATCCATTGACTTTTCTCAATTCCCATTACATTATTGATTCAGAAGAAAATATAACAATCTTAGTGATAATAAAAATAATAATGAGCTAATTCACTGAGTGCTTAGTATGTACCAGGGACTGAGTAACTGTCTTAAGGTAAAGCCTCTGAAACACAGGAGTATTGATATGGAATCCTATCTATTTGTTTAAGGAGTACTTTTAACTTTCTATGAGAACTAATACTAAGAAACTACAGAAATAAGTAAAAAACAAGTAATCAATATAATTCCTATCTTGCTTAAGCTTTACCAAAAATTATTCTAGAAAGACCTTTAATCACTCCTTTCCTCCTCAGAGATATTTTCCAGTCTTCTCTTTTCTCCCTCTTCCGCTTATCTTCTTCTAGTATCAACGAACACTTTGAGAATTTCATTCTTTGGTTGGTTGCTTATAAATTACTCTAAGCTATTCATTCCGTCTCAACTTACTTAGTTGGGGTTGAACATCTGTACTTCAGGCCGCTTGTGCTATGGAAAAAAAAAAGTCTGAAAAGAAGTAACATGGTGAAAAGTATAGAAAGAGAGCTAAAAAAGCAAACTGCTGGGAAAGAAATGAAATCACTCAAAAAATGGGTACATTTCTCTAGAGTCCAAAGTGCTTCACGAATGAATCCCTGATTTACCCCTGAAGGGTGTCAGCAGATACCTCACAATGTCCATCAGAGTGGAAAACCACTGCCTGTCAGCAGAAGGCAGACCATTGATATAAAGTGTCTTGTCAGCTCCCTAGAGCAATGCTGTCCTTCACCCTTATCCCCTGCCACCGCCACCCAGCAGAGGAGGTTTTTCACATAAAACAAAATAGCACATGCCAACTTCCACATTTTTATTCATATTTTCAGAAAGAAAAGACTTCAGGTACAATTGGATTATAAGCAAGAGCATGTTATTCAAAAACTACCTTTAACAAGTACTACCACTTAACCATCATTCCCTGATTCAACTTCTGTACAGCTAAGGGGAAAAAAAAGCTAAGGAGGACTGTGTTTTATGAGCGAATAGCAAATACACGATTGTCTACTTCTTTTCTTCTGAGATCTGAAGTAATAGGTTGATTAATAGGATGTCTTTAAAAATATTTTAAAAAGTAGTCTGCTTAGCTGCCACTGAAGTAGGATATGAATTTGCCTCATCAAATACCACTTTTTAAATACATTTGTGTGGGTGCCTGTGTGCATGACGTGCACACACACACACATATAATTTCCACAGAAATGAAAATGCCTACCAATGTAAAGCAATGTAGTTAAAAAAATATGGTAAAGGTTTTTGTTTGTTTTTATGTAGATGTACACACCACAACAAATATTTTTGTGGTGTATCATTTGATGAGCATTTTAACCCAACAGTGAATAATCTATTGATTTTTAACTCTAGGTTTATGTTATTATGTCTTCATTGATATGGTATAAGTTTTATTTTAGAGTAAACATCAATGAATGGCATTGAGGGCAAGAAAAGAAAATAGTAACAAAGGTAACAAAATCAAACAACAATGAATAAACCCAAATCTAGAACCCATGTCTCAGTGGAATACCAATGCTGTTAAACAATAGATTTCCAAATCTCCACAATATTATCAGTCCCAGGACTGAGCCTTTGTGAAAATTTTCTTTCTTTAATAGCCATAATAATTATGTGAATTTAATAACGTTTCTCTATCATAAAAGGGCAGAGAGATCTGTTTTTAAAAGGCAGTCTCCTACTTTAAAGATCAGAAAACTGCAAATGCTCCAGAGCTTCAGTTAAAATACATCAAATGTGAAGGATGTAAGGGATCTTGGCACAGGGGACTAGTAAAACCGCTAGAATTGGATCTCAGGTCCCTTGATTCTTAGTAGTTTATGAACCAAATTGATTACAGGCTTTGTACCCAGGCGGAACATGGCCTCTTTCATTAGTTTCTTTCTGATCTTGCAATCTTGACATCTTGATTTCATCTGTAAAATGGGCGAACTACACCCATAACTAACAGTGCACAATGAACATGGAATGCTGCACAAATATAAAATACTGTCATTAAAAAAATTCTAGTGTTGCTGACACAGTGCTCTAACACTTGTGTTTTAACACTGAAAATAAAAATCAAAAGTAGTTCTGTGAGGATGAAAGAAATCACTTTCAAATAGGAAAATATATATATATATATATGTATGTATATATATGTGTGCCCAAATTATCATCTTTATTCATCCATCATACCTCTCAAACCACATCCAAACTTTTTTCCTCCTTCGGGGTGTAGAGGGGACATAATAAAAAGATTCTAAATTTAATCTATAAAAATAAATAACTGAGAATTACTGACATACAGACAGTCCTCAGGTTACGAACAAGATCGATGCCTGTGTCTTTAAGTCGGATTTGTAGGTAAGTCAACACAGGTGCCTACAGTTCTTATTCAGCCTTACTTCAGGGCAAGAAAAGGCTGGAAGCCTTTTCAGTGATTTAAAAGCTGCAAGTGCAGCAAGTGAAAGTGATTGTGATGAGGAATTTGTTGTGAGTAGGGATCATTTCAATCCTTTCAAAGTGAGGGCAAGTTTACATAACATTAAAGGGCAAGTACAAGTTGTCCGTAAGTCGGACGTTCGTAACCCGAGGGCTGCCTGTATTCTGGAGACGCGGGAGAGGACTTAGATCTGAACTATCAGATAATGAAACATAAAATCCACTGTGCTACTGAAAGAGTAACTGACAGATAAAAGTGATAGACCAGAATGCAGACACCCCGCAATTAGTCTATACAGGTATTCCATCCATGATTAATGGAAAACCATGGACTATTAAATACATAGTACTTGGGCAACTGATAATTTTCTTGAAAGACAACAATGTTATATTTCTACCTCCCATCACATATAAAGTCCCTCTATAGTAGAGTAATAACATCTATATAGTTATATACAGGAAAAATAAGTAAATACATACCTGAAATATTTTTCTAAGCATTATGGAAAAGAAAATAACCATAAACGGCAAGTGATAACTCTACTACACAAATATGTTTACGTGTTTATAAAAAGTAATACATTTTAAGTAAAAAAATGGAGACATTTTCACAACATATGACCAAGTGTCATACATATAATATAGTGGGGTCTTTGAAAATCAACAAAAATATTTAAAAAATTATAATAGTAAATTCTTACAACCATGAGTAAAATATTCATAAAGTAAGAACGTCAAAGACTAACACATATGTGAGGAGGGCTGGGGAAATGGGCACCTTATACTCATCTGTTGGGAGGCCTAAATTAGTGTGACTGCTTTGCAGATGAATGTGTTGACATAAATTGAAAAGCTTTAAAATCTTCCTACCTTGTAATTCTGTAATTCCACTTTTAAGCATTTATTTACAAGTAATTATCAAAGGTGCAAATAAAATTTCGATAACATTTGTATAACATAAAAAGGTGACAACTTAACACAAGGAGATGTTTACAAACTTCCAAATTTAATATGACTTCAAACTTGCTAACATCATTAAGGATTAGCATTGATTTTCTTTATGTGGCAGAAAAATAAGTGCTTTTCTTTTCTTTTTTTTTTCCCTTACTTATGCTTTTCTAATCTTCTATAGTAAGCCTATATTATTTATTCAGTCAGGGAAATTATTTTATAACAGAAGCGATATGTTTTGGACAAGCAACAGGGCAATTTAACTTGTACTTGTAGATTAGGTAGGAGAGTGGTGGAATTGTTTGGGACTGGTGCGTTAAGATCTGATTGCATAGGGACTTGAATGCCTGGCTAAGGAATATCTGTGTCATTGAGTAGGTAACGGGGAGCCACTGATGTTCTTTGAGCAGGGAATTCACACAGTCAATTTGATGGTTATGTGCAGGGCTAAGTGAATGACTTTGAATCTAGTTGCAAAGAGGCCAATTGCGATCAAATTACAGTAGTTTTGTTGTGGTTAGAGGTCAGTGGTCATAAGAAGCAGAAGATGCAAGGTAAACAAATACACATAACTAATATCTAGTTCTTACATTAGAAATGCAAAGGAAGGCCTTGCTGTCAACTGCCATAATATGCAGCTACATTCCAAGCTTGGTGGTCCCCTTTCTGTAATTTCCTTGAAAAGAACAAGCTTGAAGCTGATGAAATTCATGTGAAGAACCAACTGACACCATCACATCTACAATCTGGATCCTGGTGATTTAAAAATATCATGTTGGCTTTATGCTAGAATTAACTGTGAGAATAATAAGAAAAGTGGATAATTCTATTACTTCTATTAGTTCTAACTAGCTTTGCCTATGCATTGAACTGCTGGAAACTCAAATATTTTAGAAGTCTATGGCAAAACAATGAACTCACATGGAATTTTTAGAGTCTGTAGATACTTCGAGTATTATCAGAGTAGCTATATTAATGATTCGGACTGTTATGACATTTTTCCACTCTATGGAGTCATCTCCCTTTTCAATTACAACATAGGTTTTGATGTGTGATGGTAAAATGCTTCCAAATTTGTTTAATGTGACACTTTACAAATGATCCCTTCGGCTTATTAAACATATAAATCATATCTGGTTATACAATGAAAAGATTTTAATCTTTAGGATCCCACTCTTTATTAAAGATAATCCTTACTCTTAAATGTAAATCAGTTCAACTTCACTGAAATAAAAGACCGTCTCCTCTTCCCTAAAATGTCCTTTTGATATTTTTCCCTCACAAGATCTTCTTATTCTTGAATTCAAATCCTCTCCCTTCACTCACACATTCACAAAAATAAGGCGAAATGGAAAATTTGTCTCAGTCTGTTGTTGTTAGGTGCCGATGAGTCAGTTCCGACTCATAGCGACCCTGTGTACGACAGAATGAAACACTACCCAGTCCTTCGCCATCCTCAGAATCATTGACTAATGGATGTTTGCAGCTGTTTTTTCTCATTTTGAGTTGTGCCACATCAGCAAATGAAGGTCCTGAAAGCGTTACTCCATCTACGTCATTAAGGTTGACTGTGCTTTGAGGAGGTAGCTCTTCCCCAGTCGTATTTCGAGTGCTTTCCAACCTGAGGGGCTCACCTTCTTGCACTATATATCAGACAATGTTCTGCTGCTATTCATAAGGTTTCCAATGGCCAGTTCCTTCAGAAGTAGCTCACCAGGTCCTCAGTCTAGCTAGCATTAATTTAGCAAATTTAATGAGACTCCTGGGCAAAGGAATCCTAACTTTGAAAATAAAAACATGCACAAGAAGCAGACACTTTATTTCAGCTCATAAAACACCATGTTCTTTGGCCACAGGTTTTGAGAATCTAGATTCTCAAAGATCCTCTAGAATCTAGAGAACTGCATTCTAAATTACTAGAAAAGTATAAGTCTTTGACAGGAAATTCCTAAAATAAATAATTATAGCTGCAAATTCTGTGGTACACAATGTACCCCTAGAAGAAATGAGCTTATATAGTAACTATTATAAACTTGCCTGTTTGTGAAATACATTTGCAATTTTTTCTTCGTTCAAATTTGAAAGAAAGACTTTGTAATTTTTGATGACGTACTTTCAGAAATGACTAATTTTAAAGATTAGAAGCAGTCTCCTTAGAAGGTGAGCACGAGAAGGAATGATGTAGCATCTCTTAAAAGTATGTGAGAAAACACTTCTTTTTGCCTTTTGTTGTCTTTATTTTCTTCTTTCTCCTTTCTCTCTCCCTTCCTTCTTCCTTTTTAAGTAAGCAATTTTCTATTTTCTTCTGAATCATCACATTTATATTTATTTGAGGAATAATATTAAATTAGAAGCTTATATTTTAATAATTGCTTAAATGTTCTTACGTGTGCACAATGTACTAATATCCCTAAGATAAATATATTTAGTGGATAAAATACATAATAATCATTAAAGCTAATACATGCAGAAATATATTTACAGAAAGATCTGAAATAGAATGTGGTGAAGGGAAAAAAAATTTGATTCTCTTTTGAGTCAGCTAGAACTTTGATCAACACTCATTTGACCACTAAGACTAAGTCACCCAACTTTTCAAACTTCTGTTTCTTCATTAGTGAGACGAAAACAATTAAGGGAGATTAAGTATATAACATATCTCCCATATGGAAGGCACTCAATAAATGTGTCCTTAACTCCTCCAGAGTTATTTTGAGGATTAGATTGGACAATCTATTAAAACAAACAAACAAACAAACAAACAAAAAACCCTCCTGAGACTCTTCTTTATATGTGCTTGTTATTTATACATTTATTGAATCATCCAATATTTATATGCTGAGTCCCTATCATGTGCTAGATATAGTAAGTGTTCTATGCTAAAAGAGTTAATGTTCTATATAAAATAACAAGATAAAAAGTAAGATATTCAAGGTTATGTTAAGTATTAACTGTATGTCTGGACTTCCTCTATCTTTAAAGTACCATGGGATTATATCATCCTTAAACAAAAATCAGTAGATTAATCTCCAGTTGTGATGATTTCATATTTTATGGTGAAAGTTAATTTGGCCATACCACAATTCTAATATTAACATGACATATTAAGAGTAATGTGGTTCTGATTCAGCATATTATATTTTACAAATAATTAAGTGATACAGATCACTTATTAGTGTGCTGATAGCGTAGTTATGTAGAACTGAAATCTTTTCATAAAAAAAAAAAAAAACAAAACACTGCCATCTAGTCGATTCTGACTCATAGTGACCCTACAGGAAAGAGTAGAATTGCCCCATAGGGTTTCCAAGGAATGGCTAGTGGCTTTAAACCGCTGACCTTTTGGTTAGCAGCCAACCTCTTAACCACTACGCCACCGGTGCTCCTTTTCATAATAAGCAATACATAATTGTTTAAAAATAACAGTCAGTGGAAATGAGGCAGATGTGCTCAAAAAGGTCCCCACCCCAACACAATAAACAGATTATTTTGTCAATTTCAAGGTAGAAAAATTCTACCTAAGGACAATAATAAAATCCATCTTTAGAGAAAATACTAATCTCCATTTGTATTATTACTATTGTACAGCATATGGCCTGATCCAAATATTTATTACAGGAATAAAGAATAATCTACAAGGATATAACAGGAACTGATTAAATGCACACATATAAACACGAAAATCACCATTTCTTTATCAAATAAATCCACAATTTTAATTAAACTAGGTATTATATTAAATAGCTAGGGAGAAGGCAAGGTGAATGTTTTAATAAATGCAAGTAAGCACTAATTTTACTTCAGAGGGTACATATTTGAGAAAATATGCACAATTTTCCATTTTAATAATGTTATGAAGAATAATATTTCAGTACAGACCTATACAGCAAAACTATTCATTAGACCACCAAATTATTTTAGCATAATTCTAACAGTTTGGCTCTATTATAACCCTGATCACCACGTCTTTCTTTTTCAGTCAGTTTTAGTCAAAATCATGTGGCCTACTTGATGTGAGATAAATAGTCTCAGTCCAGTGTCTGGAGAAAGTCTCTGTGAATTAAAAAAAGGAAAATAAACGATTTGTAAAAATGTTCTTTCACCTAATCTACTGAAAACTCCTTACACATCTGAAATTTTAAGAGTTAACGGAGATTAATCATGTCTCACAAGGGGGAAAGAAAAGGTGATCTTTAACTTGTTGAAACTCAGTTCTCTAATGTTGCCACACTTTCTCCCTGTCCTCTACCCTTCCTCACTGTCTCTCCAGTTCAAGTTCATTGCCTAACTTCAGGGTGCATTCTGGCTTTTCCTCCTTTATTTTACCACCCATGGTCTTGATTTATCTTGGTCTTCTATTTTGGCAGTGGGATTTAGGTAAGCGTGTGTTCTGAGAATGATCAAATTCATTTTCCTAAGTCAGCCAGTAATGCAGCCTAATCACGTAGTTTGGCATATTTCCGTTTTCAAATGCATCTGTCTTCAATTGGTATGCTTATAGAATAAGTCCAGTTCTGGACATCTTCCCTATTCATGAGCATAAACCTTCCCTGCGGATCTCTTAAAAGGTTTCTCTAAAATCTGTGTTTAATGCTTTCTAACCTGTAATCAATATTTACACCAACCATTTGAATAAAAGTCTCTAGAATATCCTAATATTTAGCATCATAATGACACAGGAATTATTTCAAAGCACATCTCTGGTAAGGCTAAATTCATTTCCACGCTATTATAGAAATAGAAAAACATTTCATTTTAGATCAAAATAGTTCTTTGGACTAATAAAAAAGAACTGGCTCAAATATTTACTATATTCCTCTCTTTGGTTTCAGGACAAGCTATTTTGCATCTTGAAGCTTTGATTTCTTATTTATGAAATGAAAAAATCAAAGCTTTTGTGATGAATCCCTAGTAAAATGACAATAAGTCTCTTCAAATGCATTATGTAATGTAATTATATTTAACCATAACAATTGACCACTTATTATGTACATAACACTTACTTTTTGTGCTGTATTTCCAGAATCTTTTAAAAAAGTGGATGGGTCCTTCACCTCAAGGGCTTGACAATTTAGTTGAGGAGGCTTTGCACACACACATGAAAGAATTTAATAATAAATAGCACGGCAAAGCAATATCTAAGCAAGTGCACATTTTAAGAGTCCTTATAATCTAGGCTTAAGCTCCTCATATGGAAAACAGCTATGCAAAACTGTTCATTTACAGAAAATTAAAGTATGGAAATAATTCTTTTAAAGTCACATGACATGTTGTTTTGCAGATGATAAGCCAGGTGGCCCCTGAAATGCAAGCCAGTAGTGATGCATTTGAAGCAAGTTCACTGAGATAAATAATTACCAGAAATACCCAAAGAGCATATGACCACCTTCCCTTTACTCTTTCAGAAGAGTGAAAACACATGACCACAGAATAATTGCTTATTTTCCGGTGGGAATTAAAAATTAAATATGAGTATATAACTATGCATTTAGTTTATGATGTCTTTTTAAAAAGCAACCTAAGGAAAAATGATGTTGTGGACAAGACATGGCCACATGAAGGATCTGTGTGATTTTTATTGTATAATTCTTAATGGTAGACAATCATTGAGGGTCTCCTATGCACCAGGCATCTCTACCAGGTATTTTAAATATACTATTTGTAATTTTATCACAGCAGTTCTGCAAAGTTGGCACAATCCTTTTTTTACAGATAAGGAAACAGAGGTTCACTGAGGCAAAATAACATCCTTAAAAGTTCAGGAAATGGCTGAACCTTGATTTATATCTATGTCTCCTTATTCCTCTGTCTCTAAGCCTATGCATGTTTTTATATCATTCCCAGGTAAAGCACTTGTGCACATTCCATTTTTATCTTATTGCGCTGCTTCACTTTCTTTAGAGAAATGATTACTATCTAAAACCATACAATTTGTTTGTTTATAAGACTATATTTTTACCCACCAGAATGTGCAAGGTGTTGGCCTTGTCTCTATTCCAATATTTTGAACATAGTGACTACTCAATACATATTGGTTGTGATGGTTAATGTTCTGTGTCAACTTGGCTAGGCCATGATTCTCAGTGCTCTGGCAGATAGTATGTAATCATCCTCCATTTTGTGATCTGATGTGAGCAGCCAATGAGTTGGAAGGGAAGTTTTCTTGGGGATGTGGCCTGCCTCTAATATATAGATGGATGTTCTGGCAAAGCTTGTTGTCTCTCTTGACCCTGCAATCTTCTCTGTGTCTGACCTCTGGTTAGTTCTTAGAACGTAAGCCAGCAGAGACCTCCAGCTTGTCACTTGACCTGCAGGTATTGGATTTGCCAGCCCCTGCAACCCTATGAGCCAGCAAAGACCTCCATCCTGTTGCCTTATCTGCAGGTTTTGGGTTCCTCAGCCCCTGCAACCACATGAGCCTGCAGAGGTCATCAGCCTGTCATCTGACCCAGGGATTTGGGACTTGCAAGTCCCCACAGTTGCGTGAGCCATTTCCTTGAAGAACATTTCTCTGTATATCTATATATGCTTTACTAGTTTTGCTCCTCTAGAGAACCCAGACTAAGACATCGGCTGACTGACTGCCTGAATAAATAAAGGGGTTAAACAAATTGAATCTCATGTTCCTTTTCATTATATGGCATATTATTTTTTCATGTGGCTTCTTGGAAGAATATTTCTTTATTTCTTCAAAGTGTGCTAAAGCCTGATACTGTCTCTGTATATCATATTTAGTCCTTTTTGTTTGCAAAGGAGGACCAGGTAAAAATCAAGTACATAAATCTGGGGCAAAAAGAGAAGTAATGAGTCTATTCACATTTGGGATTCTGTTATAGTCATTATTAATCTGGGATATTGTTTTTACTACAGAGAACATACCAAAATGTTTCATACCATTCTTTTAGAGAAGTGATCCCTCAGGCTATACAAAACTTTACACAAACAAATAAAAAGATATACTTGTTTTGAGTATAGTTGAGCACTAGGCCAAAGCAACAACTTTTAGTTTGCATTATGTATAGCCCATGGTTAGGGATAACTAACAATCACCACCCAGCCAGAGCTCCACCCTGAAAATAGTTACCACATTCCTGCCACCACCACCAAATAGTTTAAAAATCAGGAAGAAAAAAAAAAGTAAGCAAGTTTGGATAACCTTAAATTTCACTGTCACTTAACTTATTTTTAATTTTCCGTTGTAAAATTAACCAGATAATTTTGCCACTCTTTCTTACAATGGCTACATATTTTTCTAGTCATTTCAATGGATGTAAGATCAGTCACTAGAAATTGGCATCCCAATTCCTATTTTTTGAGTGACTTTGATAAGGCCACAGAAGGCTAAACCATAATGGCTACAGTAAGACTGTTGGATTATATGTGCCTATCATCTATAAGTCGGAATTGACTCAACAGCAACGGGTTTGGTTTTTGGTTTTATCATTTCTTCATGCTAATTAAGACTCCCATGCCACTGTTTATAATAATAAATTTATTATAATTTATTTATTTATAATAAAGTTGTTAATTTTTATATATCTATTGATGTTATCGTCCTTATCTGGAACTCAGTTCAAGAAATTCACAAATTTAAATGCTTTTAGTGTATCCAACCACTAGTTACGTCACGCTACTGTTCCCTTACTATATCAACAAACACATTCAGTATTGTTGCACATGTTTTACCTGTGTAATATGGCATCGGAAGAATGCCAGTCAGATTATTCCTGTATCATTTTTTTCATTTAAGTCATAACTGATTTAAAGCAGATCTTGGCTCCAACTTTCCTGTGTGTCCCAGCTCAGTACACCTTACAATGCTGTGTATACAGTTATTACTATTGTCTCGTCCATCATCATCATTTTCATTGTCGTTAATACTAATTGAGCACTTGTACTAGGCAAGGTATTCAGCACATTACATATATTTATCTTCAATGCAGCTCTATGACACAATTATTATGATTGCCATTTAATAGATGAGGGAACATGATTGTCCAAGGTCTCATAGATACTGAATGTAAGATGCATTTTTAAACCCATGTGTGGCTGCATTCAGCAGCAGAGCTCTTATCCATAGATATATTCTACTGTAACTCTCTTCATACATTGCTCTCTTTCTCACTCAGCATCACAACTCCTCCAGGGAAGGAAATTCACTCTTATTTGCCCTGGATCTCCTGTGGGTAATCCAAAAAACCAAAACCAAACCCATTGCCGTCAAGTCGATTCTGACTCATGAGTAGGAATTGACTCGATGGCAATGGGTCCTGTGTGTAATAAAGCATGTTAACTAAGTAAGTATCTGTCAAAGAAATAAAAGAATAAGTGAAGCTCCAAATTTGCCAAAATAATATCATGCATTGGACCTCTTTTACCTTGTGATTTTTGTTCAATTGCTCTATAATATTTAATATTCCAGTTAGAATCATATTATTGACCTTGGTGTGCTCTTATTTACTATTCTTAGACTCCGTATCTTTAATAGTACTTTGTCTCTAGGTTGCAACCTTATTAGACTCTAAGTAGAAACCTTACTAGAATTAATTTCAAATTCACAATACTGAATAAAATGTAGTACCCAAATACACAATTTTAATTGCATGCGTATAACATTATCCAAACTCAAACCATATAAAACATGTGTGATGCATTTCTTTGCATTTGTCACCAGAAACATACAAAGGAGAATGTTTTATGTACGCCTAATGCAAGTATCTTCCAATGTTCCGTGCCTTACAACTTCAACCACAACACTGTCAGCTATGACATTTATTACTCAACAAACTGCAAGTGATATAATTGCTTTTCCTTCCAACATTAATAATTACTTTGGTTCCATATAGTAACAGGAATAATACCTTATGTTACTTTATGCTTTGCCAAATCATGTTTCTTCTGATTAAATAACTATCAAACCTTTGCCCACCAAACACCTGGATCATACTAAGAAACAAAATCAGTAAAGTAGGTAATAAAATGTTCTTGTTTTGCTGAATAGAACTAATTAAAAGTCAAGGTGTTCAATCTGGTACATCACAGAGGAACACTTCACACAGTGCCACCCAAGTTTTATTTACTTATTTTAATTAAGTATAAAACATACATGGCATCATTATTTCTCAGTGGAAGAATCTGAGTGACTAGTTGAGTCTGCTTGAAATCAAAACAACTGTTCAGTTCAGTGTTAAAAAGAAAAATAGAGTACAAAGTTAATTCCTGAACTACAGTTGCTTCCTATGCATTATAACTTTGTAAACTATAGTTTCCCTGGAAGGAAGGAAAGAGTGAGGGGGAGAAGGAAGGAAGGAAGTCGATAATAAATGCATCCATGTATCAGAAACTTGGGTACCCTGCTGCGTTTGAGTCCTGGAGACAATGCACATCCTGTGCGACCCATCCAGCGATGGGAAGACAAAGAAGCGTATGCCTGCTATCTTGGAACCCTTTTCAATACATATCCTTTTTCTGTTATTGCTGTTCTATATTTTGTGTCTGTAATAAAGACATCGCAAGATAACGAATTGTTTGACTCTTGTGAGTTCCTTCAGAAATACAATACTTAAGGTGATTAATGTGTAATTAATGCAGATGCAGATAGTAATACAAATAATTCTTGTCCATAAAAATGCAAACTGTGTCCAGTGGAATGCATTTGATATTGACCTGTTTTGCATCTATTTGTTTGTTTGTTTCTTTTTCCAGCATTCTTTGTCTAACTATAATGTGTGGTTTTTCGGTTCTCCTTTGGACCAGTTGTAATAACTTATTAGTTCCCTCATTAACTAACTAATTAAATAAAATAGTTTGTATATTCTATTTTATATCTATATTAGAGTCATAATTTTCTCCTCTTTTAAAAATTTTCCTTTATCATCTTAAGTAAAGACTGGCAGCATAGCATACTCATTATGATCAAAGGCACTAACTATTGAGACTGGTTTGGAATCAAGACACTGTCATTTACTTGCCTAAGTTACCTAACTCCTCCAAGAACCCATTTCACCAACTGAGCATGTGGTTCTATAAAATAACTTCCTTTTAAGTGTGTATCAGTATGTCTTTTTTCCTCATTACCAAAATGGAAATAATAACAGTTCCTATCTTGTGTGATTTTAAGATGAGTAAATGAGACAATAGGGTCCTGGGTGGCTCAGTTTGTGCTCAGTCACCAACCAAAAGATTAGCAGTGGAAGAAAGACCTGACAATCTGCTTCCATAAAGATTACAGCCACAAAAACCCTATGGAGCACAGTTCTACTCTGTAACACATGGGGTCGCCATGAGTTGGAATCAACTCAATGGTAACAAGTAAAATGAGACAATTCATGTAATGAACTTAGACTGACCAATAAAACCAAACCAAACCCTTTGCTGTCAAGTCGATTCCAACTCCTAGCAACCCTATAGGACAGAGTAAAAGTGCCCTATAGAGTTTCCAAGGAGCGCCTGTGGATTGGAACTGCCAAATCTTTTTTGGTTAGCAGCCAAACACTTAACCATTTGCGCCACCAGGGCTCCATAGCCTGACCAATGGTTGGGACTAATTGTCAGGCATTACGTGGAGTAGTAGTGAGAATAGTAGCGACATTTGTGTTGCTATTATTACCTTTTCTTTCTACCAATGTAATATTGGTTTCCTTCTTTCCAGTCTTATGTCAACATGCTTTAAATTGCCGACTTTAGAGAAAGTCATACAATCTGTCAAAACACACATTTCTTTTGTTACCCCCACTTATCTTAGATGCCCAGTATTCAAAGATCTTCTTTCTTTGGGTATGTGAAATCTTGTGGAATCCCCCAAACCTAGATTCTTTATAATATAGATCACTATATCAACTAAGGGGCCTTGGTGGCACAGTGGTTAAGCCTTTGGCTGCAAAACAAAATGTTGGCCGTTTGAATCCACCAGCTGCTTCTTGGAAACCATATGGGGCAGTTCTACTCTGTCCTATAGGGTCGCTATGAGTTGGAATTGATTCAGCGACAATGGGTTTTATATAAACCAAAGAATGCCAGAAATATAGCCAGAATGAATTACAGAAAATTAGAGAAAAGCATTATATTATTTTCATTGTTATAAATTATTCTTTAATTATAGTTCTCCGTTAAAAAAAAAAAAGAATTATTTACGCAGAATGAAGCTCCTGGCCAGGTTTGTTATAACTTCTGAAAATCAGCTGGTGATTTCCCCAAATTTCTCAAAAGTTAATCCAGCAGAAGGAAGGTGGAAGTGAAAAGTAGACTAGGAGGGTGAGTTGAACTATCCTCTAAATGAAGCACTAATGGTCCTCACTTTATACTCTAAGGACCTGAATAGGTAAGTTACTGTTGATTTCAACTCAATGAAAACATCCTCTTGGGAATGAAGTTTAGTCAAGCTGTGAACAAAACAGATAGCAGTCACTGATATTGTATCTCTCTTTGGTTGAGAGCTACAGCTGCTAACCAAAAGATCAGCAGTTTGAATTCACCTCCCGCACCTTGGAAACCCTATAGGGTTGCTATGCGTCTGAATCAACTCAACAGCACTGGGTTTATGGTCAACTGAAGTAAGGCTAGCAATATTGATAAATCAAAGCTATTATCTCTTTTGTTCCACCCATTCTAAATAGGAAAGAAGACACTATTAAAATCTTTAGGTTTATGATGAGGAAAATAAGAGGCGAACTCAAAATTCTGTGGTCAGTTGAACGCAATGTATGTACTTTCCCCAAAGCAACAACAAATGTACCTCAGAAATGCAATCCAGGCATCAAACCAATTCTAGCAAACTTATTGTGCCAACCCATTATTACTGTTGTCTCTCAGGGAATTTCCATTTCCACATGAGCCAGGCTTAATAGTATTTACAATTTTATATTATCATACTTTTATATTATCCATCAAAAAAAAAGAGAAGGAAGCATATATAATAGAGAAAGATAAGCTTTAAGGATATGCTCTGATAGAACAAATCTTTAAAAAAAGGAAAGAGGGAAAAGAAGAAATGTCTTGACAAATTTGTAGGGAATTTATGATACTGACACTAATTGGTGGTAAATTTGACAGGTTATAGATAAGTGAGTTGTCTCTGTTGAGGGGCAATTCTGTAGATCCATTTTTCTGTATTCCTTTCCATGTAAATCTCTGAAAAATGCCTGTGAACGGGCCCAGCTGAATTGAGCCATTGAAGGCTAGAGTAGGGAATTAATTGTGTTTTCTTCCATCTCTTCCTACTGCCAAAGAAAAGCACTATTGACCTACTTGAAGGATTCCCTTTCAGCCTCAAGGATCTCTGCCAACTTCACTGAGAAAGTCAAACTGCATATTCAAGTGGAAGTGAAGAGGTTTCACACCAGCTTTGTTCTTGGGGGAGGGGAGATTGTGATGGATTGATTCTAAACGTAAGCATCATTGAGCACCACATTTTAAGTTTATTTTGAAAGTGGTTAATGAAAAAAAGAGAAACATGGAAGTGAGCATGAGAAAGGAAAAAGAATAAAGTATAAATTTATCGGCTGAATAAAAGTTACACTGAATGCAATTTATAACGATGTCTATATGTGCATGCTATGAAAATACACTTGTTAAATGCATCAGAGAACAATCTTATCTGAAGTAATAATATAAATGTCCACTCTCACAGATGAATGGATGCATTGGATTTAAAAAAAAAAAAAAAAAAAAGCACTTTCCTTAATGTGACCTAATTAAGGGTGTAAATTAAAAAGGATTTTGAGCCATAAAAATGTCAGCTCTCAACTATAACTTATTTGAGAATGTGAAGATAACTCACATGAAATGCAAGAACTATTTAGTGACTCCCCAAGACAAAGATGTGCTAGAAAATATTCCCTGAGGAAAGTGGGTAGGTTGACTGGATGATCAGGGTTAGAATATATGAAATTTTAAGAAAAGTATAACATGACTCCACAAATGAAAAATGACATCAATTTTTTAACGCCAAGATGGTCTGAGCTCAATAGAATTTAGCAGTCTAACTGGCAGTTAAGAGTTCATTTGGCCAATGTTAAATCACTTTAACTAAGGTAGGAAAACATCTACATTCTCTTTAGGAACAAAGTATTGCAGCGCGCAGGATTTTTCTCTATGGACACTGGGTACAAGGATACACCTATCTACAACCAAACAGATGCAGTACTTTGTTCATTAGATTAAATGTCTTCAAGGCACTGCTGCTCTTGGCACTTGTAACAGGACTGGGGCAGAACTATTCAGTAATGTTATTCCCTGTCCTAGTTGGATTTCGTTTCCTTACACCTCCTGCAACAAGGGCAAATTGTTATTTTTGTAGAAGTTTGAGCAACTAACCCTACAGAAAACCTCTAAGCAACAGTGGATATGTATAGTAGAAACTGTGAAATGCATAAGCCAACAGTTTTATTTGGTAATAAATTCAATCTTATGGCATAATTGCCATACGGCACAATGGATTCAGTTTGTTTATCTGTGCTTCATTTAGGTGAGCTCCCAGCATTTCTTTGTCTCTGAGGCATCTGTTACTATCAACACGACTTCCTGCAAGCCAAGCAAGGTAAAACATACACATACACCCTTAAATTAACTTTTCAACTGGCCATACCTATTTGCAAAGCAGGAGAACAAAGATTACCATAGTATTCAATTGAAGATTGGCCTGAACTCAGGATCAAAATTTAATCAAGCTTCTAAATATTTGTATCTATGGCATTGCTGCTCCTTCACACCATAGCCTATTTATTCTAAATATCTTTTCTTAACAAGTAATTTTCTGGATGTCATCACAGTTTACCAGGGTCAGCATCCAAATGTAGAACAAGTAAGTTATTTAAATTGGTTTATTTGGCCAGAAAAATAAAAAGCTATATGACCTGGCATGCATCATATGATTATTAATTTGGTTGCGCTCAGGGTTTAAAACATCTTTGCAGTAACAGGTGGTGTATAACAGTGAATTAAAGCACATACTGTGTAAGATCATGTTTAGAATATATCAGGTAAGTAACAGTAAGTCCTTTCAGCAAGGCTGTAAGGGATGGAAAAATAAAAGGCTTACATCCTGAAATTGATTATGAGCCTGAAGTCTTACAAGGTTTAGAAGTTTTGTTCTTGTTTTTCTCTTTTTTTATTTTCAGGTTTGTCTATTTGTTGATTTTGTTGCTGTTGTTGATGTTGTTGTTTGTTGCTGTTATTATTTTTACATTATTATATCAAATGGCCATGGATCTCTTAGACCTTAATCTGGAATTAAAGGTATGATGTGCATATGTATTTTCTATAAGCAGTCATCTAGGACAGCTTATAATTATTAGGATTGATACATCACCGTCTTCATCATCATGAACACCGACACTGTTAGTAAATAAGGGAAAATTATTATTTTCCGTATCAATCTTACCTCTTTTTTAAAGTTAAATGTTTCTATTAAATAATCTTTCCAACAGATTCTTGGACTAGTCTATACTGTCTAAGGCAAGATAAATGCAGAACTTACTACTAAGAAATAAAGGCACAGCAAACTACTCTGTCTATTGTAAGATAAATGCAGAGCTTACTACTAAGTAATAAAGGCACAGCAAAGAGTCCTGGAACAAAATTTAGACTCAGGTAGACAATGGAAGGTTGTGCAATTTGGAAAGGTGGACTACTTCCTTGGGGAAATGACACAAATTAATTTGTTTCCTCGCTATTGGGCATCGATTGAGCAAATAATGCAATCTACCCTGAAAGACAGAAACCCATACGTTTTAGAAATGCTTAAGCAATGGTTTCTTAGGGCATGGAGGAGAGAGCCAGAGAAATGAAGTTAGGACCTCAAAGAAAGGTGCAAGTTGGTTAGGGAGATACCGGACCAGGTAGTCATGAGTAAGCGGGGGGGACACTGGGTTTTAAGCATTTTTAGGGCCTTTGTTTGATATTGCCAGCTCTTCCATTGCATGTTTATGTTTATCCAGAAAATATCTAAATAGATACAGAAAACAACAAAAATTATGTATTCATTTTATTGTGACTTTACAAATTCATATGCTATTGTGTTAATAATCTTATACCATTCCCTCAAAGAGGAGCAAAGAAGATATATATATAAAATATCTGAGGAATTTAGGAAGACTTTTTATTGTTTTCCAAGCCTATCTTTATTTGGATATAATTTGTGAATTGAAAGCAAGTCTTATACACATTTCTTAGGAGTTAGCGAGTTTATGTTAAGTGCGATTGACGAATCTGGAAATGGATAACTGGATAACGGTGATAGTTGGACAACATGATAAGCATAACAGACTAGCACATGTAAAGAATGTTGAAATGTTTTCTTACATATACATTTACCATAATAAAAAAAACAAGTCTTCTAAAATTTACTGAATTGACGGAATACCTATGGAGATGTTTTAATAAACGGTTGCAGTGCTGGAAGTGCTCACTCATCTATGCCAAGAAAATTGGGAGACAGCTACCTGGCCAATTGACTGGAAGAGATCCCTATTTATGCCTATTCCCAAGACAGGAGATCCAACTGAATTATTGAACAATATCATCAATACCACACGCAAGTAAAATTTTGCTGAAGATCATTCAAAAGCGGCTGCGTCAATGTATCGACAGGGAACTGTCAGAAATTCAAGCCGGATTCAGAAGAGGACATGGAACCAGGGATATCATAGCTGATGTCAGATGGATCCTAGCTGAAAGCACAGAATACCAGAAAGATGTTTACCTGTGTTTTACTGGCAATGCAAAGGCATTCGACTGCGTGGATCATAACAAACTGTAGGTGACATTGCGAAGAATGGGAATTCCAGAACACTTAATTGTGCTCATGAGGAACCTGTACGTAGATCAAGAGGCAGTTGTTCAAACAGAAAAAGGGGATACTGCGTGGTTTAAAATCAGGAAAGGTGCGCCAGGGTTGTATCCTTTCACCATACCTATTCAATCTGTATGCTGAGCAAATTATCTGAGAAGTTGGACTATGTGAAGAACAGGGCATCAGGATTGGAGGAAGACTCGTTAACAACCTGCATGATGTAGATGACAGAACCTGCTTGCTGAAAGTGAAGAGGATTTGAAGCATTTACTGATAAAATCAAAGACCATACCCTTCAGTATGAATTACACGTCAACATAAAGAAAAAAAAATCCTCACAACTGGACCAATAAACATCATGATAAATGGAGAAAAGATTGAAGTTGTCAAGGATTTCATTTTACTTGGATCCACAGTCAACACTCATGGAAGCAGCAGTTAGGAAATCAAAAGATGCATCGCACTGGGAAAATTTGCAGCAAAAGACTTCTTTAAATTGTTGAAAAGCAAAGATGTCCCTTTGAAGATTAGGTGCGCCTGACCCAAGCCATGGTGTTTTCAATCACCTCATATGCCTGTGAAAGCTGGACAATGAATAAGGAAGACTGAAGAAGAACTGATGCTTTGAATTGTGGAGTTAGAGAAGAATATTGAATATACCATGGACTGCCAAATGATGAACAAATCTGTCTTGGAAGAAGTGCGACCAGAATGCTCCTTGGAGGCAAGGATTGTGAGAATACGTCTCACATACTTCGGACACGTTGTCAGGAGGGATCAATCCCTGGAGGAGGACATCATGCTTGGTAAAGTAGAGGGTGAGCTAAAAGAGGAAGACCCCCTCGACGAGATAGACTGACACAGTGGCTGCAACAATGGGCTTAAGCATAACAACAATTGTGAGGATGGCACAGGACCCAGTAGCGTTTTGTTCTGTTGTACATGGGGTTGCTATGAGTTGGAATCAACTCGACGGCACCTAACAACAACAACATCATGCCATGCATTAAGAGATAATAATAAGGTCTGTGTAAATGTCCCGAAGAAGGCTGATAGTGCATCCAGCAAGGACATTTACATTTATGTTATGGTTTTTCATATGGGTCTGCCTGTAACTCAACAATCAAAAGTGCAATATAGATTTTTCTGTGTACATAGGCCTCCGCTATGGATGCAGGCATAGTCCATTATGGGTGTGAAACTTCACTAGCCTCATGCTGAATGCTTGGAATTAGGGGCTAAATACGAGCGTTTAATTCCTGTTTGTGCCACCCAACAACTTGGTTACACATACCTATGTGCTTGGCCCTTCTCCCTTTAAAGGGTACAGCATATTTTCTCCTTTAATCTTTGCATCACTGAATCCAGTTTAAAGTATCTCTCTGTCTGTTACTGTCTCTAACTCTCTTTCCCCTGGACAACAAACTCAATTTCTCTCTCAGTATTGTTTCCAAATTTCTTCACACATAGTTCAATCACATCGTATTGGCTGTTTAGTCCCAAGAATGCTTCATACAATATGAAAAATATGTATCATGAATATCTGAATACTCGATGTTAGATATCAGGCCCCCTTCAAATATTTTCTAAAATAAATTGATAATACTTTTTCCCATTTATATTATACTTTATAGTTTTCAAATTGCTTTCTCCGATATTATGACACAAAAAAATAGACAGATTTTGCAGTAAGGAACCAGCATATGTTTTTCAGTAGCTGAAACATATCTTATTTTCAGGTAATTACTTGAACCAATGCAGAGGAAATTGGACTTGAGGCACTATTCCATTGAGAAGAACATTTCATTGTTAACAAAATCTATTTATTAATCTATTTAACAACTACTAACTTTCTACCGAGGCGCCCTGGCAGCACAGTGGTTAAAGTGCTTGGCTGCTAACCAAAAGATCAGCACCCTGAACCCACCAGCCACTCTGTGGGAGAAAGATGTGGCTTCCATAAGGATCTACATCCTTGCAAACCCTATGGAGCAGTTCTACTATGTCCTATAGGGTCGCAATGAGTCAGAATCATCTCAAAAGCAGTGAGGTTTTTTTTTTTTTTTTTTTTAACTTCCTTCCTGCAAGATTATGAAGAAACCAATTAAAGATGACCGATTCAGTCCCTCAGAGAACTTCAGAATCTAGTGATGTGACAGCTACAACAAAATAGTCTTCATCTCTTAAATGCATTCATTTATGTGAATGTTTAATTATGTTTAACATTTGGAAATCATTATAAAACATAAGAATCAACATACATTATAAGATTTGCAAATAGCATTTATTTCTGTCTTAAATGGATCCTGGGTTATAAGGGCCTCTATTTTTGCTTCTCCTGGAAGCTGCTAAT
Source organism: Dugong dugon (assembly GCA_030035585.1). NCBI lineage: Eukaryota > Metazoa > Chordata > Mammalia > Sirenia > Dugongidae > Dugong > Dugong dugon. The sequence continues at coordinate 41,247,994 of CM057477.1, read as the reverse complement.
ATTTGTCCCATAAGCAGATAGTGACCATGAGCTGTCATTTAAAAATGTGTTGAACTTGTAGTTCCCATGAGTTACTGTATTGGGACTGGGGAAATGTGTTCTGTGTTCTGCCAGAGAATTACAACATATTGATGCCTGACGCAATGCTAACTTTTAATGTCTTTGTTGTGGTATCTTAAACTTTTTTTTCCCCTATCATACAGGAAAATTATTTTTTCTCTGATCTTTTCCACATTACACCAGGTGCTCCTTGGAAACCCTATGGGGGCAGTTCTACTCTGTTCTATAGAGTCGTTATGAGTCAGAATTGACTTGATGGCAATGAGTTTGTTTGTTTTAATATACCACATTTTTTAACCTTTTTTAAAAAAATATTATTAACAATGTTAAGAGAGTTCTCATTAACTGTACACCTCTTCCAGAATTTTGAATTAAAATAAGTATTTGCCTAATAGCAATGAATAGAATCTTCTTGATGCAAGATCACATGACTGTTGTGTCTATAAAGGTATTTCATTATAAAGTGGAAAGTGGTCTGCATTTGAAAGTGTGACAGACTTAGCACTATATAGGCTTTGCCAGTAAATAACTGTGTGCAATCTTAGAGAATTCATGCAAATGCCCTGTACCTCATTTTCCTTATCTAGCTTAGGAGATGTGTTTGTTTCATTCTAATTTTAGTGGCATAGTTGATTACGATGAACAGACTCTAAACACGTTGTCCTAAAGAAGAGCATGCATCTCTCTAAAGATTGTCAAGTTGAAATTATTAATTAGGTCTTCTCCCAACTCTTATTATTTGGTCTGGGTTCCTCATTGTTTTGTATTGTTTTTCCTTATTTGTAAATAACTGAATTATAGATGTGATAATTTTAGCTGAAATAAAGAAAATTAATGTCTACATAAATAAACTATGGCTCTTAATTTTGAATTTCAGGTATTTTCCTTACATGGTAGAGATGCCTTCACCTCTTTGGCATGTTACACATATTTTCTAACTTATTCCTAACAGTAATCCTATGAAGCGTGCATTATTATCTCCATTTTATAGATGAGAAAGTTGAAGCTCATGTGAAGCTAATAGTTAGGAAGCAAGGGATTTGACTCAGCTTTATGTAACTTCACCACACTACATAGTCTTTCAGGAAGACCAGATAAATAATATTGCTATTAATATGTAGCTTAGGTCACCCAAGACATTACTTTCATTTGTTTTGAGAAACATTTTTTTTCACTATTTTGCTAGTGACACATACATTGAACACAGTTACTCTATAGCCTGCTGCCGTCAAGTCGATTCTGACTCATAACAACCGTATAAGACAGGGTAGAACAGCCCCCAGAGTGTTTCCAAGGAGTGCCTGGTGGATTTGAACTGCCAACTTTTTGATTAGCAGCTGTAGCTCTATAGGGCTAATCAAAATTAATAGACACTCTTCAAAGACTGTTTTACATTTTCTCCTTACTTTCTTCCTCACTCCCTCCCTCCCTCCCTTCCTTCCTTTTTTTAACAGAATCACTTTTATATTAGCTTGATTTCTCCCTTTAAATTTGTAAGGACAAAATCTGCTCACTTTCCCAGACATGTTGCAGCAAAGAATTTTTTACCCATCTTTATTTTTGTACATGATTTATGAAAGATAAGTTCCCAGTAGCAAAAAGGAAATAAAGGCCAACATAGTTGGCAATTTTCAAATGAAAATATTTGGTTATATGCTTCATACCCTGAATTCAGAAAGGTGTAACAATTCAGAGCTCCTACCTTTCCTGTCCTAGCCTGTCCCCAATTAGAGCAAAATGAGATTTGACTGTGCTCCAGCAGACCACCACTATTCATGTTTAAGGCGAAGAAGGACGCTCTCCATCCGTTATAAGCATACTCTTGGTTGAAGCTTTTGATGTCTGTGTTTTTATCCTCCATTTCAAGCACTAACTTAAGCCCTACTTCGATTTGCTTTTATTCAGATATGTGTCTTATAAAAGTAATTACATGACACGCATCATCAGTAAAGGTGATTAATAAATTATGAAAGTAGGATTAGGAGAGAGTTAGTGTCTATAATTTAACTTAGTATCTATCATTTCATATGTCTTTCATCTAAAAAAAAACATAGGGTAATGAAGAGGCAACTTGTTCTGACTATTAAAAAGAGATTAAAAGTTTCTAAGAAAGAGTGAAAAAATGATCCCCAAAAATGTTAATTGACTTCTCTATGGTTCCTTCATGAAATAACTTCTCGTATTATGTCATGTCTGTTAACCATATGTACAGTATTGCTCAAATCATTTCAGATTAAGCAGTAATACATTCAGTATTAAGGAGTACACTCTAAAAAATATCTCAATCCTTAAAATATTCTTCTCTACAGAGTAAAGGAGTCAATTAACAACTATGCTTGTTGCTTTACCTAGCCATCACTGAATAGGATTGTTTAATGTCATTGTTATTTACACAATTACTTTGAATCCTAATTTTTCTTCTTTTGTTTTTAAAGACTAAATATAAGCAGGAGTTTTGGTGGCACAGTGGTTAAGAGCTTGGCAGTTCGAATCCACCAGCCACTCCCTGGAAACCCTATGGGGCAGTTCTACTCACCACAGTCTCGTAACAGAAAAATGGACACATTGTCAAAGCATTGCTGAGTGTAGTATGCCATACTGCTATCCACTGGGGATAAAGAAGATCCATTGAGTTTTAAGTAGTCTTGGGTCTTTGCTATTCATGACAAATAAATAAAACAAATGAAAACTCTAAACTCAACTGGATAAATGACTATCGAGAGTTTCTCAGATGTAGTAATTGTACATACTCATTTGAAGAATTTAATATATGCTTACTGAATACCCAGCATGTGTACAAGAATATTATATGTGTAATGAAAAATAAGAATAAATAACCTGTTCTCTCTCCTCAAGCAGCTTGCAATCTTTTGGAGTAGAAAATCATGTTAAAATTTAATTCTGTAACAAGGTAGAAGGTCCTATGGGGTTGCTGAATGAGTTCTTTGTTGTAAAACAATAAACACATTGTTGGCTGCCCCATATTAATTTATGATAAACTCAAGGCACTTTTCAAGCAACATTATTCTTTGTTAAATTGAATAACCTAACTTCTACTAGTGTGTCACCCCTACATTTTTCATGGTATTTTGTGGTGTAGATGGTTGGCCTCACAAGACAATAATTCTCTCTTGTATTGAGTACATTTTTGAAGAAGGATGAAGTGGGAAGACACAAAAGAGGAGAGAGAGAAATTTTCTTTTGAAATGCACGGTAAATTGGAAGGAGTGGGAACAGAAGACAAATTTTTGATTCTCTTTGATTTTACCTCTACGGTCATTGCTTTCTACAGTAGATTTCAGCCAAAAGGTCAGCAGTTTGAATCCACCAGCTGCTCCTTGGAAACCGTAAAGGGCAATTCTATTCTGTCCTATAGGGTCTCTGTGAGTTGGAATCCACTCGACAGCAATGGGGGGGGGGAGGGGGGAGGGGGCGGGGATTTACAGTGGAGGAATAAATTGTTCAGGCTGCCTTATGCTGGTGATACTAGAGCCATTTCACTAATGTTAAGGAAGAGATTTGTGTCCTTTCTGTATGGTGCATTTGTGTCAATGACATGAATGTATTTAGTTTCACCTCACTGGGTTTTACTAAGGTAGCTATTCCCAAGATAGAGATGGGTCTTGGCACAATCCCTAAGTAAACACATTAGGAGAGTGACTTGTTTAAGTCAACATAGCCAGTGACTAGCCTGGAGCAAGACACCGGACCATGCAGGAGGAGAAGAAAGATTCTGGGCTTGGAGTCAGCGCACAACGCAAATCCTGCTCTACAACGTGAGAAACCTCTGACTTTGGGCAAGTCTTTGAACCTCAGTTTTTTCATCTGTAAAATTGGGAATGCCCAGAGAATTTGGGGAAATAATTGATATAAAATGTCTGTATCTGATACAAAATAGACGCTTATGAAATATTCTTCTCTTTTTCCTTCCTAGCTTCCTAGCTCCTAGTTCAGTACTTGCCACCGTACACCACTGGGCTTCAGACAGACATGGGATTGGACCAATAGTGTCATAATTGGTAGCTCCTCTGTGACATTACAGCCTGAACACAGCATATGTGAGTCAGTATTTTGATGGAAAAATAATAAAAATGTATTAGGGAACAATTAAATGCTTTTATTTATCCTTTCTTCTTTGTCTGGGTGTGGAGGACATGACTTAATTGAAACACTCTTTACCTGGCAGGGGTAATGAGAAACAAGAATATAGTATGGGAGAAGGAATATCTCCTCTTCCCCTTTATTACAGAAATATTAAACTACAGACATATTGAACATAACTATGGAAATGGCATACACAAAAGAGAGGTGAGTAAGGGCTGGCGATTTCTGAACCTGGGTCACTAATCTCTTTTATTATCAGTAAATGTTACTTTCATTCAGTCTATGCTGCAGTTGGAATTTATTTCTTCTTACCTTTGGATTCAATAAAATGCAGAATATGTGCTCCATAATCACCTTTCAAATATTCTAATTGGTTTTTCTCTCCTATATTCTTACTCATTCTCGCTTCATTTGTCTCAGAGAGACCAGACATTTTTGCAAGTGTCTTGTTTATCAACTCCTTAGCTGAGCTATCTATATAGTCTTTTCAAAAAGATTCTTGTTAAATTATATATAGATATAGATACTATAAAAATTACGTATATATATATTATTTCATGTAATACAAATCTGAGTTGAGAACAGTATGAATACTATTTAACATGTCAAATACTCTAACCTTCAATTGTTGCAACACTCTTGGTATTTTAAGTTAAGAATTTTAATACACCCCCTTCTACAAACATTTTTCCTTCATATACTTACATATAAATAGTTAAGTGTTTTCAGAAGGATAACCAAGAGATTTATATAATAAAAGAGATTATATTTAAGATAAATAGCCCAACTTTTGTATTAAAATATACATAATATAAATCATTAACTTAATATAATTAGTGTATGATATTTACTTCTTGATTAGAATTCTTTAAAATAATCTACAAATTCTCTCACTAACATTTAATATAAAATATAGCTAACATTTATTGAGTGCTTATCACGTGCCAGCACTGTTTTAAATGTGTTACGACTTGTACTAACTCAATTTAACCAGTGGTCAGTTAACAGTACCATTTTTCAGTTGAGGAAACTGAAGTGCAAAGAGCTTAAAAAACTTAGTCATGTCACGTATTTAGCAAATAGTGGTTAGAATTTGAATTTAGGCCATCTGATTTCAGAGACAGTTTGTAGCCATTGCACTGTACTGTGTTATTCACTATACTGAAGCCATTGCACCTTCTCTGAATCAACCGATAGCATTGTTCTCTAATAAAGGTCAAATATATTGGGTTGCTATGAGCAGGAATCGACTCGACATCAACGAGTTTGGTTTTTTGGTTTTATACTCATAAATAAGGAGCCCTGGTGGTGCAGTGGTTAAGTGCTCGGCTGCTAACTGAAAGGTCGGCAGTTTGAACCCACTGGACATTCTGTGGGAGAAAGATGTGGCAGTCTCTGCTTCCATAAAGATTTACAGTCTTGGAAATCCTATAGGGCAGTTCTACTCTGTACCATATGGTCAATATGAGTTGGAATTCGACTCGATGGCAATGGTTTTTTTTTTTTTTTTTTTTTTTGGATACTCATAGAGTAGAAATTCTCTTAAATGAGCACTTACCAGATTAGTTTAGTTGAGATACTGATTTATAAAAGCATTTCAGTATTTTAAGGTTTAATTTGTGGATCAGTTGCTTAAATGTGGAAACCATGTTACAAATAGTGGTGAGATGCCAAGGACAGTTCACAAAGGCCTGCTTAACCCTTAACTAACACATCATTAAGGCAGTAACGCTTCTGGATCCTGACAGTAGGGAGGCAGGCATGACAGGGAAGAGAATAAGAGTTCCCTCTCTTTTTTAAGGAGGGATAGGGCTGACTCCAGGTAAAATTTTAAAATACTAGAAATTTGACTTGGATACTTTCCAAATATCCCTAGTGTCCTCAAGCTGCTGTAGCCTACAGAACGTCACTTCCATGGCAATCAAGATTTTTATTTCCTTGAATCAATTGATCGTTGCTATGTGTTAGGTGGTGAGCAATAGAATTAAAGGAAAAATAACATATAAATGATAGTGGCCCTATGATGGACCCAGAGATATCTGTATTATAAAATGACATTCTTTACTGAGATTAGTAGTACAGTAGTTGAATTTGATCTCTAAATGAAGAAAGACAAATCCAGACGGCCCTGGAGGTCGATTTTCACCCTGCTTTCAGTAGCTTCCCAAGAAGCTGCCTCAGCAGGCCTGATGAGCTTATTGGAAGAGCAGGCTGATCCATGGTATGCTCTGTAGGTTCCCTTTCCAAGGCCCCCTTGTCGACCTGAAATTTAACTAGGAATAGTTGTCCAGAAGTTTCTGTCCCTTGTTCCCTAATATGTAAAGCATAGCAGTGGATGGGGAACTCCCTCATGGAGTATTTGCCCTTTCTTGTCTGTTATGTCAGCCTAGGCATAATGCTCTGTGGAATAACAAGAGTTTGGGGGATCTGGGGTATTTTTCCTCAATAACCCCACACATTGCAGGATGCTAGTGTGTGTGTGTCTGTGCCCTCTTTGTACTACAATAGAACAAAGGCCAGCGATGAGGCAAGGACATTTGGTGCATGTCAAATTACTCTAGCTCTCTCTGGAAGATTGTTCTAGGCTTCAGCTCTCTTAGGCATTTCAAGGTATTTTGTTTTTGCTTTTAATATATGCTTTTTTTTTTCTTCCTATCAAGCCCTACTTTTTCTAATAGCACTAGTGTGGATGCCAACAGTTAATGTTGTCTGGTACAAGGAGGTCAATATTGGAGACAGAAGTACTTCTTTGTTCATAAGGGTTATTTGAAAATAAAGTGTTTATATGTCTGGCGTTTGTTAATGAAGGAAAACATTTTTGTACTTTTTTTCCGGATGAATCAGATGTTTTAGGATCTTTTTAACACCACTTGTTTTTGCCAAGTAGGAGGATATTACATAGGTATTCTCATCAAAGTAATTAGGTTGTTCGAGAGGCTTCACATGTGGCAGTTAATGTGTTACATTAGTTAAATTGTAGCCCCAAAGGCTTGTGGGAATCAGAATTGCAAACACAGTCTGAGTTCCCCTGTCTCATGAACCTATCCCTTCAGGGTATGACTCATCTTTAGTGAGAAGGAACACTACAATAACAGATTACCAACATGAGCGCTTGAGCCAATTTTCCAGGAGAAAACATACATGTATGGTTGTCCTGTGTTTAATAAGAGGCACATTTGGATATGCTGAAAATTTTTCCACACCCTCCAGATATGCCAATCAAAGATAACACAATGCAAGAATCTCCGAGTGACACTTCAAGCTGCATTCATAAGCAACCTGCATTCAAAGTCAATGAAGAGACAGGACTTACAAGCTCATGCTGGAAAGTTATTGAAATGTGATTGACATCTCAAAGAAATGGTGTCAAAGGGGTTGCATGACCCAGTTCTGAAACACAGCAGGATTAACCAAAGTTATGGCAGTTGAGGACCACAAAGGTCTTCCTTGGGTTTGTTTATTTGTTTCTTTTAACTCATATTGCTCAGTTGGTTTATTATCATCCTTCTACTCTTTCCTTCTGGCATTTAACCCCACAGCTTGTATTATTTGTTGGAAACTTTTGCTTTAGCTGTGTAAAGAAAGGAAGGCATAGAGTTTCTGTTACTAGTGAGGCTTCTGTGGATAAACCACAGTGTTACATCTATTTCTATTGCTTAAATTCTCCTAGGAGATCTTGAGCCCCACGATTATGTTCCAATAGGAGGCAGCTCCTGGGGGAGGAGGATGCAGTAGTGTTATGCACTGAATTGTGTCTCCCAAAAAGATATGTTGAAATCTTAATACCTTTGCTTGTGAATGTGACCCTGTTTGGAAACAAGGCTTTTGAAGGTTAACATGAAGTCACACAGGTGGTGTAGGGTGGGTCCTAATCCTATATGACTTCTATGGTTACAAAAAAGGGGGAGATACACAGAGACAGAAGACAAATGGCCATGTGACAATGGAGGCACATACAAGCCATGGAATGCCAAGTGTTGCCAGGAACCACCAGAAGCCAGGAGAGAGGCATGAGACAGTTGCTCTCTCAGAGCCATCAGAAGGAATCAGCACGGTCAATACCCTGTTGGACTTTTAGCCTCTGGAACTGTGAGATAATAAGTTTCTGTTCTTTTAAGTCACCTACTTTGTGGTATTTTGTTGTGGTAGCCCTAGGAAATTAAGACAAGCAAGTACTCTACAATCTTACTCAAATAATTTCAGTAGTTCATGAATTTAATGATGTACAGACACCCTACCTGCTCTCACAAAGGATCATAACGGGAAGAGCAGAGGTTAGTTTGGTCTTGGCCTATCTAATAATATTGTCTCTTCCCCAAGGCAGACATTGTGTCTTGTCCAGTGCTAACCACTTGACTAATGGTAACTCATTTTCTTCTACTTGATCCCACATCAGGGCAGAAGTCACTGGCTTCTGTATTAGATTGTCAATCCACTGAGAACAATTTGTTGTAACATAAACATTAATAACAGTTATCAGCAATTCTGTTATATTTTATGCTGAATGTTTCTATGGGTTTTCTTCAATATAGTTGTAAAGTACAGAAGGTATATCATCATCTGACAGCGAGAATAGATAATAACCTTGCCTAGCAAAAGAAAGGGAGAGAGGGAAAGAAAACCTCTCTGTGATGAACACAACCTGGCAAATGCTATAATTATGTTCATGGTAATTATGCCCATAGTTTAAAAAGTACAAGCAATTATGGTTATGTTTATACATTTTAGAAGGTAACAATGCAGTTATATGCATGAAGAACGTGTGTGTGTGTGAGCATGTGTGGGTGTTTCAAACCAATATTCTGGCCTTATTTCAGCATCACATTTGGATCCAATATTTCCTGGCTTTTTTTACCTTGTGCATCTATTAGTCTACAGAAATGAGTCACTGGTTAAAGTACTATAATCATAAACCTCAACAAAATTGGCTGCTAAGTGCTCAAACATCTGCTCTTCCCTAGAATAATATATATAATATATAGTATGCCAAGTATATATTATACATATATATTTTTTTAACTTTTCTTCATAGCTAAAAGAGCTAGAACACTTTTTTCTTTCTCTCTCGCCAGATAATTCTACTACAAAGTAAGTGGTGAGTCTGATAACATTAGATAAATTATCTATTTTGGAATCAATCCACAATTCATATTAAAGTCTGTAACAAAAATACCAGAAAAAAAAAAAAAAGAGAAAAATGACAGTAAAATGACTACATTCCTGGTTATTAATTATTTTAAAAAATTTAAAAAGGGATGAGAATCATACTTGGGAAAGATCACCTTGGAAATAGAGTATATCAAACATGACTATCAATGGGCTTTTATTTTACAAAGAATAATGGTTTAATGTTTAATTAATCCTATCCATTTCTGCATTTATGGGAAGGAAGAGAAGAGTCTGCTTTATAATGTAGAAAATTAAATATTAAAACATCGGTGCCTACCAGACTTACATTTTCTTATTATGAATGAGCATTTTCACTTTCTGCACACACAAAGAAAGAAATAGGAGACAGATGTAGTCACTTAGCTCTGTAGTAAAGGATTATTTCAGTGTGTCTCTGATACCATCTTGCTACTGGAAACAAAGAAAAACCACACACATCAAAAATGAATAAATGTTTAAAACCAAAACACAAAACAAAACAAAAAATACAAAACTATGTGTATCATATATAAGTCCTTAATTCTAAGTGTAGTAAATAAAGTAGTTCTTCAGTCACTTTTTTCATGTGTAAATTATCTAAAATTAATAGATTTAACACTCCAAAATGGCATATTGCTTAAAGAATATTATGATAGTTTTACACTCTATGATGAACTTTCTAGTAAGAAAATTGAAGAAAGAGATTAATAAAAATAATAAAATACCCTTAGATTAAAATACAGAAACAACAAACAAGGAATAACAAAGAAAGAAAAATCAAATATTTAGATGTTTAATTCAAATCGATGCCTGTTTACTTATAATTTGGGCCAGAAAATACGTTATTAAATATAAGATTTGGATTTACAATTAAACTATCAACTACACATTTGGTCTCCAGTGTGCTAACATTTATCACAAAGCAGGAATTGTAAAATGGGTCAAGAAAATGACCTTATCACATGATAACCTAAAGGTTGGCAGTCTAACCTACCCACCAGCACCACAGAAGAAAGGTCTGGCTATCTTCTCTAAATATTATAGTTGAGAAAACTCTATGGAGCAGTTTTATTCTGTAGCATATGGGGTCACCATGAGTCGGAATCTACTCAACAGCAATGGGTTTGGTTAGTTTGGTAGTAGGAAATATTTGGGAAATTCAGAAAAAGTTTGGGAAATATATAAAATCCAAAGAAACTAAAGCACACATTGTCTTTTTATTCTCACACAACTTTCACTCTGTTTTGTGTTTGTTTTTTTTTTTTAATTCCTGCAATACTCATTTTATGGACAAGAGTTTAAGATGAAATCTTGTGAGATATTTCAATGATGTGCCTCAAAAAAGTTAATTTATTCATAAATTGATAGGTCTAGTGCCCAACTCATGAGACACAAGACTTCATATGTATACATGCAAACTGAAAAGTGCAGAATCACAGAACTCAATGGCCATCTTCAACTACAATCAACAAGGCAGTACCTATTGGATGCTTGGATGCTTCTAGGTTGTGAGAAGGTAGTCCTTTGGACAAGCCAGGCGGTCATGGTTTTCTCTGTTCCTTCCCCTGCTGGTATCTTAAAGACTCAAGATATCTTCCAACACCCCTCCCCGCCACCCCCACACCCCATCCAGCTACTGAGGCCTGATGTTGTTAGCAGGGTTAAAAAGATACAATCCTGGACTAACCACCCCCCGACCCTCCTCTGGAAGTCAGGAGGGCATTTTGCAGTAGGATGTTTGTTAGTAGGGTTAAAAAGATACAATTAGTTACAGAGGTTGGGGAGTATAAAATAGCTGGGAGAGGCAGTTTGTCTCCTCAGCTCTGGTGCTAATGGGCGGCATGCATACACAGCATTACACTTACAACCCTTCTGAATGACCCTACTTGGCCAGGGGAGACCAGCAGTAGGTAGTCTCCCATTATGTCACTCAGCCACAATGCCAGGTAGAGAGGGCTTGCACGGAAGAGTTCCACCAGGGAAGTTTCCAGGAGCCAGAGGGGATGTTGTATCATATAACTATCCCATTTAAGTCTCTCACTGATGACACATAGCAGGATATACATGGAAGTCCTCATCTCTGCCCAGACAGTCTTGAGCCAGGGAAATTGCTTGTCTGTTGTATACTATCTACTTCTTATTGTAGGTAATATAAGCTACTTGCCATGTGCTAATATGTATCTAGGTTCTGATTGGAAGGATGTGCTGTTTATGGAAACATCCATATTAATTATTAGTTTTCTTTTTCTAATGGCTTCCTGGCTATCTAGAAATTGGGGATGATCTGAGAGTACATCGTACATTTGTCGTGTTGCACGTCAGATTTGGTGCAGCAAAGCAGAGTCTGACAGTGTTGTCATTTGTGGGTCAAGTGACTCTGAGACAGAGGTTATGGATATGATGAGTATATGACTCCTGTTACAATAGCCTCTGTAATGGCCTAAAGATCTCCTTCCCATGAAGAACTCACTCCCTGCCCACCCATCCATCACCCAGCTGTAGACTGGTCTTTGTGACCTACACCAAGTCAGTCAGGTTCCTAAGTGGAACTTCTGCTGCTGTGATCAGGAAATAGGTGCTCTCTTTTCACAGGGGTTGCAACTCAAGTGTCTAGTCCAAGTTGCTTTACTTATTTATAGATATAACCGAAGTGTCTACTGGCAGATTTATGAAAGCATGAAGAGTTAGAGAGTTAGAAAACCAAAGGTGATTTTCTGATCAATGGCAAAAAAGGAAATAGATTCAATTTTTAGCACCTCCCTATTAGCAACCAATGGTCCCATTTAACTATGTTATGCGCCTTTCCACCACCAGGAATTTGCTTGAATCACTTGAAATATTTTGCCCTTCCCTTTCCCCTCTCATCTTCCAATCCACAATAAAAAAAGGCTATATCTTTCAGGGATTGTTTGTAATTTATCCAGCTACATATACCATAGGCAGGTTCACAGTTGAGTTTACTTTTGGGTTCCCATGTAAACTGGAAGGTGCAGAACCACAGAATTCAAAGATATTCCATTTTTATCATGTTTGTATCAATGAATCAAAATGTGAGTCAAACAGAAGACATCACGTAATTCATAACAATGACAGCAAAAAATTCAAAATAATTTTAACAGGTGGTAATAGATCAAAATCAATAAGGTAGGAGTTAATAATAATTCATGCTAAGTACAGAGCACAGTTTTAGAAGAAAATAAATGCTTTTAAATATGTAATTACAGATACAGTTGACAAAGTATTCGTTAAAAAAAAGATTGAGATCCTTAATGTACCAGAGCAATACAGTTCAAGAATTCAATACAAAGTGTTACGTCACAGGGAAGGCAAACACTCCTGATTTCCAGTTTAAACTCTATGTATTCTTCAAGGCCCTGCTCAGATCCAATTATATCCATGAAGCTATCCTGACTACTTTGTTGTTGTTGTTTTTAATTCCTGCAATACTCATTTTATGTACAAGAGTTTAAGATGAAATCTTCTTCTAAGATATTTCAGTGATGTTCTTCAAAAGAGTTAATTTATTCTTAAATTGATAAGTTGAGTGTCCAAATCATGAGAAATAAGACTTTAACGTACTCTGCCCTAGTCCTGGATGACGCAGATTGTTAACTGTTCAACTACTAACCAAAAGGTTCGTAGTTCAAACCCACCCAGAAACTCCTCAGACTACAGGCCTGGTGATCTGCTTCCAAAAGGTCGCAGCCTTGGAGTAGTTTTACTCTGCACACATGGGGTCGCCATGAGTCACAGTTGACTCAATGGCAACTAACAACAACAAAATTGGAGTGTCTGATTTTCACCAAGAAATGTTGGATCTTAATTTTTTTTAAAAAAAAATAGGAAATAAATTTAGATTGTGACATCCAAATTTGTCTACAATAAATGTAGGGCATAATAAGTTGCTTCAAAATTTTGATGAATCTTAAATTGGAGAAAAGTTGACCTGTACACCTTTTTTTTTTTTTTCCAGAGGGTAGAAAGAACAACAGACAAAAATAACAGAAAAGTGAATTTGAGCTTGATATAACTGAAGTCTCATAGTGAAATAGGTTTCCTCTAAAAATGATAAGATTCATATATCTGCATATATTTGTGTAAAGGCTGAGTGAGACTACAAGGAACTCGGAATCAGAATACTTATACTGCTGAGAAGTTAGACTGCATGATTCCAACGTCCCTTTCAACCCTACAATTCTATAATTCCAGATCTAAATTCTACATCATAACATTAGAGAAAAAGGCAACACCTTTTCATTAGTTTAGTGGTCTATAGAACCCTGGTCTCAATCAAAAGGAGATAAAAGATTTGCCTAAGAGGAGAGTTGGAACAATCCCAGGTTCCCTGGCAGCCAGTTTATGTTTTATCTAAATGACTGCATTACCTCTTCTTGCATTGCTCATCTAGAAAGGAAAGGTTATAAAAAGACATCCGCTAAGAAAATACCTTAATAGTCAAGGTTTGACTTTTCACGCTATAAATTGATCTAAAGCAATGCTAGAGTGACTATTCCATTAACTAATTTAACTTAGGAATACATGGAAAGTCTCATGTACTCTTTTAAAATGTCCACAGTGAGGGTGGCAAGGGAGAAACTTCCATCTGAAGATACCTGTGAACACTCGTGGTCAGATAGATCTCTGAAAAGATACAGAAATAAAAATTCATTAAAGCAGGTTGGGAAGCCTCCAACAGTAGCATTTTGATGATTTTTAAAGTATTTCTATTAAATAATTAAGTTTTCATGCTACTCAGTTTGATTTCTTCAGTGACTATTTGCATAATACCCTCTAAGATTTCTTCCAAGTGTTTTCTACTATGAAAGTCGATGTTGACAAAACATCTGATTTTTTCTTTTTTAAACCCTCATGGTTGTAGCCTCTTCCCATTTTCAATTTAGCAAAGATCAGGATTCAGGAGAATTTAAAATTCAAAACATTCCCTGAGGTTCTTAGATACAGGTCATTTCATTTAGATAAAAACACAAACTTGTAATAAGTGATATAAATCACCCTTTATCACAGAATTATCTGTTTTAATAATCCAGAATAAGCTGCTCTCTTTGGCACTCTCATTCACCATGGTTCATACACATGGGTATCCCAAGGGGACCTGAAATCACTAGCCCTGCTGCTCATGCAGCAGTAAGATGACCCTGGAGAATCAGAGTCACTGAATATTTTGGTCCCACAGCCAATTCTCTCTTGTTGCAGTTTCCTCTAACCTATGCATGCTTCTTCGTTTAAAAGCTTGGTTTTCTTTCTCCTTCTTTTTTCTTTTTAAATTCAAAATGCAAAAGTACATTCTTAAGGAACATAAGTCTGAGTTGTAGGGTGGCTTGCTGCTAGTGTGCATCTGAAAATACTGCCAAACTGCAGCAAATATAAACTTAGCAACATGCATGAGAGCAAACAAGACATCCATAAATACACTCCAGGAGCTTCTAAAACAATGTAAAAGTGGCAGCTAGCAGGGGTAAGATGGTGGTTTAAACTCCTCGCCTCTACATCCAAACTTATGTTTAAAACTCTTTCAAGCAACTGATTACTTAGAGAAGGAAATCACATTACCTTGCTTGATTTGTCTGCCATAGAAACTGGAATGAGACTATAGTTATGAGGGAGCAATGAAATGTGAGGAAAGAGAATTTTTATGTTCGCTGTGTAATATGCATTTGTTTATGAACATCATTCCTGGGCAGGATAGACTACTCTTAATTATTATTGTTAATGACAATGCATTTCATTGGTTCTAAGATGCCATCAATTATATAATGCACCATGATTTCATATGCTGTTAAAAAATAATTGCAATTTTAAGATGTCATTGACTGTTTAAGATGCAGCACAATTTCAGAAATTTCAAAATATCTGTCATGGAATTGTTAAAATATGTTAATGATATTTTCTAGTTTTTAATTATTTTCTATTTAATAATGATATGACTTGGTAGAGGGTGCAGGCACATGGGAGTGTCAAAGTCAGCTCAAACTGGACATTTGGCTTCAGAGCTCAGCTGGAAAAGCAACAATCTAAACTCTAGCTGTGAGTATCCAATTTATATTTTCTAAATCTCCCTCCATTTTCTTCCCACAAATCTCATTTTCTAAGGAGCATTTCTTTTATTTCTTTTTTTTTAATTCTGTTTTCAAGCTTACTCACTTTGATTCACATAGCACTTAAGGTTTTCTAAAATTAGGAGGTGGAACATCTAACCAAATACCAGTACTTCACTAGACAAGGTAATTTCACAGTAAGAACATTGGTGGGCAGTGTTTACGAGATCTGGCCAATTAGTGGTTTATAAACAGCAGTGATCTGAGGGAAGGATGTACAATGACAGTAGACAATGACAGTGCATGCAGGAAACTTACCAGGACTTTTTTTTTTTTCAAAATTCTTGGGGAAGAATACAAGTGGAGAAATTGTAGTACCTTTACAAAGTGGAGAGAAGTGTGGGCCTATGTTTCCCCACAGTATTATTTCTCTTGTATAATTCTTTCTTGGACAGTGGGAGAATTGGGGACCTGTTAGTGACGACTGCAGTGAATCTATGATTCAGGCTTGACTAGAAACTTTAGTTTTCAATAATCTTTTCTGCTCCTAGAAAGCAAGAAAAGATCTCTGGGTGGGGTAAATGGTTTGTGCTTGAATACTATCCTAAGTTGGTGATTCGAATCCACCTAGCGGAACCACAGAAGAAAGACCTGATGATCTGCTTCTCTAAGGATTACAGCGGGAAAAAAAAAAAAAAAAAGCCCTATGAGAAAGTTCTACTCTGTAACACATGGGGTTGCCATGAGTCAGAATAGACTCAAAGGCAATGAGTTTGGTTTTCGCTTTTAGAAAGCAAGAAAGGGCTTCTCTCATGTGTCTGCTGTGTTGCCTCCTCAACTGCTATCACTTTTTTTCCATCCATGCTGAATTTTCTTATACTATTGAGTTTTAGCGATTAGGGTGAAAAGTGAATCAGCCCTTCACTGCAGCACGGACTCCTTGTATACAGCACCTGTATTCCAGATGACATCATAGCTTAAGCATATGGTTGACCCTTTGAGTTTGTTGTATCATACAGTACTAAACCAAGAAAAGTTTTAAAATTAGAGGGGCAGGGAAATCTGAGTTTATACTTTGAAAATTTGATTTGCTATATTTAAATGCACCACTAGAAACAAAGGCTAACTAAACTATGTGCTTAAATGCTATAGTTTCAGCTGGCTAGCACAATCTTAACTCTTGAAGTAGAGACTAAAAATTCACTCTGAATCAGTTACTTGAACCTTACTTTTACATTTTACCACTGTTAAAACACATAAAAAACCCATTGCCATCAAGTAGATTCTGACTCATAATGACCCTATAGGACAGAGTAGAACTACCCCATAGGATTTCCAAGGCTGTAAATCTTTATGGAAGCAGACTGCCACATCTTTCTCCTGCTGAGCAGCTGGTGGGTTTGAACCACTGGCCTTTTGGTTAGTTGTCGAGCTCTTAACCACTGAGCCACCAAGGCTCCTTCACCAATGTTAAGTAGTAATAACAGTGAAGAACATTAAAATACCTGCAACTCCACTTTCTCTTTTCCCAAATTGTAAACAATACATTCATGAATAGTGACTTAGTTATCTAGTGCCGCTTTAAGAGAAATACAACACGGGGGTGACTTTAACAAAGAGAAATTTATTTTCTCACAGTTTAGAAGGTTAGAAGTCCAAATTCAGGGTGCCAGCTCTAGGAGAAGGCTTTCTCTCTGTCAGCTGTGGAGAAAGGTCCCTGTCTCTTTTAGCTTCTGTTCCTGGGTGGTCATCATGTGGTTTGGCATCTCTCTTCCCCCATCTCTGCTTCCTAGCTTGCTTGTTTAATCTCTTTTATCTCTCAAAAGAGATCGACCCAAGATATATTCTACACTAATCCTACCTTGTTAACATAAGAAAGAACACAATCCC
Source organism: Dugong dugon (assembly GCA_030035585.1). NCBI lineage: Eukaryota > Metazoa > Chordata > Mammalia > Sirenia > Dugongidae > Dugong > Dugong dugon. Next base: position 41,230,736 of record CM057477.1, on the reverse strand, counting down.
AAATGGGATTATAACCATAGGCATCCCATTGCCGTGGAGTCGATTCCGACTCATAGCAACACTATAGGAGAGAGTCAAACTGCCCCATAGAGTTTCCAAGGAGTGGCTGGTGGATTTGAACTGCTGACCTTTTGTTTAGGAGTCAAGCTCATAACCACTGCATCACATTAGGATTTACAACACATACTTTGGGGGGACGCAATTCAATCCATAACATTCTACCATTTACCCCCCAGAAAATTATGTTCTTCCCACATGCAAAACCCATTCACCCCATCACATTATCCCAAAAGTCTTAAATCAACTCCAAGTCCAAAATCTCATCTTCAGAATCATCTAAATCCAATATGAGTGGGATTTTAGATGTATTCCATCCTGGGCCAAAATTTCTTTTCATCTGTGAACCTATGAAATCTAGACTACAAGTTATCTGTTTCCAAAGTACAATGGTGGAACAAGCACAATGTAGACATTTCCATTGCAAATTGGAGAAATTGGAGGAAAAGTAGGGATAAGGGGCACCAAGCAAGTCCCAAACCTAGTAGAACAAATTACATTAGCTCTCAAGTCTTGAAAATAATCCTCAGTTCTTCATACCATCTAGGCAATAGTCCTGCCCTCCAGACTCTGGGTGTTGGCCATACTCTCTGGACTCTGGGTAGAAGTCCCTCAGCCCTGGGCTTCACCTCCACTTTCCAGGCCCACTGGGACTGCAGATCTGCTCCTGTGGCTTTGGGCAGCTCCATTCTCCTAGCCCATCTGAATGGTGACTCCACACCCTCAGCCCCGACAGGCCCCATTCTTCTGCCCCATGGGCATGGTAGCCTAGCCCCTCAGCTTTGCACAGTGGCCCCATCCTCTTGGGCAAACTAAATGGTAACCCCACAGTCTGGAACTGAGTTGGTGAAGATCTGACTGTTGGAGACCTAAGAGGCCACGGCTCTACATTTGGACACCCCAGAGGCCATAACCCCATCCTTTGAGACCCCAGAGGCCGTGGCCCCACCCTGTGAGACAGAGGTAGCTTTGCTTCCCATGCTCCTTCCAGCAGTTCTGGTGATCTCCAAGCTGCTCAAGGGGTGGGTTTTTCTTTTCGTGGAGGACAAGAGATGTAGCTTCTTCGGCTTGTTTGCTGCCTGTAGAATTCCAAGAGGCAGACAGTATTCTCTCTTTTCGTTCATTCTCAGTCCCTTTCAGTCTAATTTTATGGGTTTTCTACTGTGGTAGTTGGTCAGATCCATCAGTCACAGGTTTAATCTCTTTAATAAAAGATTGTGTAGCCACATCCTTGGTGAACATTCTAGGAAACTTGTCCTTAGTTTGTACCACAGAATTTTCCAAATCTTTAAGTTTTGTTTTTATTTTTCATAGTTCATGTTTAAGTCCATCTCTTTCCTCTCACATTTTACTATAAGTGGCAAGGAGGAGCCATGTGGCCCTTATAAAATCTTGCTTATAAATCTCATCAACCAGATACACAAATTCATCACTCACATGTTCTACCGTCCACCAAATATTTGAACATAATTCAGACAAGTCCTTGACACTGCATAAAAAGCACTGCCCTTCTTCCACTGTCCAATCACATGTCCATGATTTTCTTTTAAAGCCTCACCAGAAGCACACTTAACATCCATGTTTGTAGCAGCATTCTGTCGCTGGTGTCATCCGTATTCTCTAAGACAATAGAGACTTTATCTATAGTTCTGCTCACTTCCTGAGCCCTCATCAGAATTGCCTTTGTCATCCATAATTCTATCTACAGTCTCTTCAAGACAATCTAAGCATTTACTATTAGGCACCTGACAACTCTTCCAGCCTCCCTACTCAGTTCCAAACACACTTCCACATTTCAGGTATCTATTAGAGGAGCATCCCATTCTGCTGGTACCAAATTCTGTCTTAGTTATCTAGCGCTGCTATAAAAGAAATACCACACGTGGATGGCTTTAACAAACAGAAATTTATTTTCTCACAGTTTAGGAGGCTTGAAGTCTGAATACAAGGTGCGAGCTATAGAGGAAGGCTTTCTCTCTGTCAGCTCCGAAGGAATTTTCCTGTCTTTTAGCTTTTGCTCCTGGGTGATCTTCATGTGGCTTGGCATCTCTCTTCCCCCATCTTTGCTTCCTAGCTTGCTTTTTTAATCTCTTTTATACCTCATAAGATACAGTCCACACTAAACATGCCTCATTATCATTACAAAGACAACCCATTCCCAAATGGGATTATGAGCACAGGCATTATTGTTGTTGTTAGGGGCCTTCCAGTCAGTTCAGACTCATATTGACCCTATGTACAACAGAACAAAACACTGCCCGGTTCTGTGCTATCCTCACAGTCATTGCTATGTCTGAGCCTATTGTTTCAGCCACGTGTCAATCTATCTCATTGAGGGTCTTCCTCTTTTTAGCTGATACTCTACTTTACCAAGCATGATGTGCTTCTCCAGGGACTGGTCCCTCCCGATAACATGTTCAAAGTATATGAGACAAAGTCTTGCCATTCTCGCTTCTAAGGAGCATTCTGGCTATACTTCTTCCAAGACTGATTTGTTTGTTCTTATGGCAGTCCATGGTATATTCAATATTCTTCACAATAATTGATTTTTCAAATGCATCGATTCTTCTTCGGGCTTCCTTATGCATTGTCCAGCTTTCATATGCATATGAGGTGATTGAAAATACCATGGCTTGGGGTAGGTGCTCCTTAGTTTTCAAAGTGATATCTCTGCTTTTTAACACTTTAAAGAGGTCTTTTGCAGCAGATTTGTCCAATGCAGTACACTGTTTAATTTCTTGCTGCTGCTTCCATGGTCATTGATTGTGGGTTTAAGTAAAATGAAATTGTTGACAATTTCAATCTTTTCTCCATTTATCATGATGTTGCTCATTGGTTCAGCTGTGAGGATTTTTGTTTTCTTTGCGTTAAAGTATGTTTTATGGACAATGCAAAGGCATTCAACTGTGTGGATCATAACAAATTATGGATAGCATGGCAAAGAATAGGAATTCCAGAACACTTAATTATTTTCATGCAGAACCTGTACATAGACCAAGAGGCAGTTCTTCGAACAGAACAAGGGGATACTGCATGGTTTAAAATTAGGAAATGTGTGCATCAGGGTTGTATCCTTTCACCATGCTTATTCAATCTATTTGCTGAGCAAAGAATCAGAGAAGCTGGACTATATGAAGAAGAATGTAGCATCAAGATTGAAGGAAGACTCATTAATAACCTGTGATATGCAGATGATACAACCTTCCTTGCTGAAAGTGAAAAGAACTAGAAGCACATACTGATGAATATCAAGGACTACAACCTCAGTATGGATTACACCTTAACGTAAAGAGACCACAGGCACAGAGGTTAGGATTTATAAAACATATTTTTTGGGGATATCATTCAGTCCATAGCAAAAACCTCTGTAAAATGACTTGTGGAAATTAGTTATATTTCTTTAGGGGGAAATGTGAGAAGCAAGGACTTCTAGTTTATTCATTTAATTCAGCAATTTTTTTTTTTTTTTTTTTATCATTGCCTATGAATAACCCTTAACAGTTTAATGGGTATGAATGGCCAGGCACTGATCTACGTAAGCTAAGTCATGTTCAGATAAAAAAAATAAGGATAACAACTGGTTGGTAATCTATGGAAATCTAATCTTGTGTATTGAAAACTCCATCCACAAGCTCAATGAAAGCACCAGAGTATCTGTCACTGTTTCCTCAGTTTGCATTGTCAAGTGCAATTTTGTAGGTCAAAACTTTGGGATAATTCTTGCGCCTCCATCATGAGAATGAAAATATAGTGTGAATTATCTTTGGTGATAAAAAACAGTTACCAAAATAGAAATGACTCAACTTTTGCACAGTGGAGCAGTGTTGTAATGGAAATTGGCTTTTAGCTGCTGTGACATGTAATTTTATAATACATTTTAGAACATTTAACCTATCCACATTTTTTTCAGCTCTGTCTGCAATAGTCAGAGGTAGTGCTATTGTTACAGATTCTGCTAAAGCTATTTATGTGCTATTTATACACAGGAATAAAGGGAATTCTTTCTTCACTGGTGGTCTCTTCCAGCTTCTCAAAAATCTACTTGGCCTGAAAATGTCATCAACCACAAGGATTATTTGATTTACTTTGTCCTTAATCGATTACTTGGCTTTTACTAAAAAAAAACCACAACTAAAAAAATGTCCAAAAAATAGAGGTAGTCTGTCTATTTTATGTCATAATATTTCTAAAATATTTTGAAGCTAAAAGAAACCTCTGTAAACAATCTGATCCCAGTCTTATTTTGGTTGCCACGCATAGAACATGTAGTAAGGATAAAGAAAATGTTCTATACGAAAGAGAGAGACAGAAAAAGAGACAGAGAGAGAGGGTGAGAGAGAGCATATTTCTTAACTAAACTGATATTTATAAGACTTTTTAGCAGGCTGGGAAGAAGTTTTATGTGGGACAATGGAAATGCATGATCTTCTTTATCCTAAGAAATGGCTTTGAATCCTGTCTTTACCATGTATTTGAGAGATTATAAGCAAGATATTTTATCACACTGATTCTCAGGTTTTACTTAAAAAAAACACAACTAAAAAAAATTGAGTTGCTGTTAGATCAAACTAACTTAAATATTAGACTCTTTAGCCAATTGCCTGGTACATCATAGCCATTCAGTAGATGGTGTCCATTATTTATGTGTTATACAAATTTCTTGGAAGATTTAAAAATACAGTTTTGATGGATTTTGTCTGTTTGTGTCTTACGGTGTTGAGCCACCTGTTGATTTAAACTGCTGAGCTTAATGCTAATATGTTAATCTGTCAATGAAAACAGCCTATCCATAACAGAACAACTAAACATTTTGGTCAAGTCTCACAAGACTTCGACGTAGAGATGCAAACAGAGACTTGCGCGTCAATATTCATTGCAGCACTATTCACAATAGCCAAAAGGTGGAAACAACCTACATGCTCATCAACAGACGAATGGATAAAGAAAATATGGTGCATACATACAGTATAACACTACTTAGCCAGAAAGAGAAATGAAGTCCTGAAATTACACTACAGATGGAGCTGGAAGACATTACGCTGAGTGAAATAAATCAATCACGAAAGGACAAATATTGTGTGACTTCACTTATATAAAAAAAATAAGAAAAGGCAAAATGTATAGAGACTAAAGTTTGCCAGGTGTGGGGGAGAAGGGGAGTTAACAGTAATTAAAAAATTGCATTGATTATGGGTAGTGCTGCACAACCAGTTATTAGAATTGTTGTCAGTAAGTTGTACACCTGTAAAAGTTGAACTGGCAAAAGTTTTGTGATAGATATATTAACAACAATGACCAAAAAAAAAGAGTAGCTGCTGAGGCTGCTTATGTGCAACCAAAAGACTCATGGTATTTGATTCCTTTGTGTGGAGTTTTAGGGTTATGCTTTCATGGGACATCCCAATTAATTGGCCTAATAACATGTTTAGTGCTTTCTTTCCACCTCCTAATTCATTCCATAGCGCCTAGGGTCTTAAAAGCATGCAAATGGCTACCCAAGGCATGATAATTGGCCTTCCTTCACCTGGAACAACAGAGGAAGAAGGAAAGTCAAGGATAAGAGGATATGGAATGTGTGGCTAATTGGATCCATGAACAAATGCCTCCTTTGCCATGAGACCGGAAGAACGGGAAGGAGCCCAACTACCATTACTGAACATTTTGATTAAAGATTCTATAGAAGAATCCTAATCAAAAGTGGGAAAATGAGGAATAGAACTTCAAATTATCTTGAAATCCAGAATAGCTGGAGTCATGGAGGCTAGATGAACTTTTAAGTCTTTTGCTGTAAGATAATCTTTAAACCTTAAACCAAAAATTATCTGCTGAAGTCTTCTTAAAATCAAACAATAGTAACTAGTAAAAATGTCTGCCTTGAGCATTATGTTCTTAACAATCTATATGCGATCAAAGTGACAACAACAACTTGAAGGATTAGATAGGGACCTTAGGGGGCAGTGAGTTTATGTTAATGGGGGAGGAACAACTCAGAAAATGAGGGCGAGAATGGTTTGTACAACTTGAAGAATGTATTCAGTGTCACTGAATTTTACATATAGAAATGGTTGAATTGTTGCATGCTTTGTTGTGTATAATAATAACAACAACAACAAAATAAATAGATAAAATAGAAAGAAAAAAATTTCCTGTTTCAAAAAAATATCTCCTAAGAAATAAAATGAAACAGTTATGGTTTAAAGTAAAACAATATGAACCATTATGAACAGTGTGTGTATCTGTGTGATTGAAGAAGCAGAGCCCCCACAGTGAGAGCCCCATTAAGATGATACCTTTATCAGGAAGGTAATGCCACTCCCTCAAATTCTCAAGGGAAAATTTGAGTCAACGCCATCACATGTACATCTTCTGCTCTGACATCTGCCATGTCCTATTTTGCATAAGCCACAGTGGATTCTGTCAAATTACCCAAGTAATAACATAACCATCTGAAATACTAATGGAAGACTTTCTTCTGACATCAGCTGTCACACTATGTGTGAATCAAATTTGCTCCATTAAAATAATTTCAGTTTTGTTCTGACTGCTCAACTTTGCCATTCAAGTCTGTGACCAGCCTTATTGACTCTCACCACTATTAACAAGTCTTAATCGCTCAGAGATTCGGCACAGTTGGATACTGCAATCAGAGCAAATTCTCCCATTTGATTCCAGCACAGAAGTTACCAAAGAAACGAATAGATAATGCAAAATCCTCTGACTCCATCTCCTTTTCTCCCAATTCTCTGTGAGTAAAGCGATATCATGTTTGCAAGCTCCTATTTCTTGAAATTACAGTGACTACCAATATGCAGGATCACCAAAGGCTTGAACATATCCCAGATATGTTGCTATTACTTTAAAATTAAAAGTATCCTGACAGAGAGTAATTTTACTTTCAAAGTGTATGAGTTGTACATCTGGGTACCCAATCCAGTCAAGAGGCAATCCTTGTAATAGGTTCAGGTTGTACCATAGCCCAACATATGCTCTACAGTACTGTTCTGACTCTGGATATAAAACCTTGAAGTAAAGTAATTATGCTTTCATTAACTATATAGTAGTTCCCAGCAGCTGATATTTGGTCACAAATTATAAACAGTTAATAATGAAGTCATCTGAATGATTTTCAAGTAGTCTATTTTTATTATATGGGATTATTTTTATGGAAGGGTTGAACATCTTTCTTTAAAATATACCCTTTTTAAGGTAGTTTCATTAGCTTCATTGCCTTCTGTTCCTGGAAATGCTATTTTCAATTCACTCCCCATTGTCTTATATTGTAAAACAACAATATTCTTGGGGTTTAAGGAAAGGTTAAACCATAAAACAGCATGCTTGCTAGCATCAGTGGCTACTGATTTATGACAAGAGCACTTTCAGTCAATTATTGTCTGAAAGACTAAATGTTATCTCTCAGAGTCCAGAATTTAGTCATACAAAAAGTGTTTGGCTCACATTGTCAGAATTGACCGTCAATTATGATGAACACAGGTAGCCATCCATCTCTATACCTTAGCTTTCTCTGGAAAATGTGCAACACAAGAGCTATCGGAGATAAGGTAAAAGTGAGTCCACTGTTGGAAGAAAGAGGAGAAAAACACTTCAAGTCCATAAGACCCTTAAAAGTGTCTAATTCAAATTCTTTGATTTAGAAATAAGAAAATCAGGGGGATAATACGCATAAGGGCATACATCTGGTATTCAGATGCTTCAAGAGTCAATACCTGTCCTCCCTATTTGAGATCAAGTGTTCCTGACCCTGAGCACACATTATAATTACCTGCAGTGTTTTAGAAAATAATAATTCTTTGCTTTCACCAACAAAGACTTTGATTTAGTTGATCTGGGATGAGGTCACTCACTGGTATTTCTTAAAAGCTCCCTAGTAAATTCCAGTGTGTCCTCTCCGCTGATATTTTTTATTTGTAGCATCAGGACAAATGTTTCTCTCCTCTCAGGATCAGGAACAGCTTGTTCTTATTTTGAAAAACAAATTCTCTGGACACTATGCATCATATGTAACAAATTTCTCTCATGGTCTTGGCTACTGGAAAGGTCTAAGTCAAGTGTGAGGTGAACATTGGGTCCTCATGGTCCTCTAGGACATCTATTCTTGTCTAATTCAGTTTTATGTCCTTACCTTTTTTTAATGTGCAATTTTTCTCATTTGTTTGTAACATTTGCTATTTTGCTCTTTGATGTGTTATTGGAAGCTACCTTTGCAAAACAAATTGGGTCAGTAAAAAGGGTAAAGATCTAGATCTCTAACATTGGAAGAAGAGTATAAAATTGTGTAATTAATAACAATGAAACTCCTAAAGAAAGAAGTTAGAATGGCTGTATTAATTTTGTTGGGAGTTCCATAAACTCTTTAACATAAAAGAGAAAAGAGCAGGGAAGCTAACTGTTGTAACAGAGGGGGAAAGGAGGAAAAAGAGTTGGAAAGCAGAAGGCAGGGAGGTGGGCAGAGAGAAGACAGCCAGGGCAACAGAGCTGTCTCTTGGGTTTGGACAACAAGTGTTAACCACAATCCTGAGTCTAACAAGGAAGCTACACTACCATTACTATTCCTTATTTTCTGGCAACATCATATGGAGGTCACTTTCCATCAAAAATTCTTTATTTACAAAATGCCCGTACTTCCAGTGGCTCTAAGACTTGCTCCTATAGCATTTACAAATATAGAATTTTTAAATTTATATGAAAGCATTTCAAAAGTCTACCTAAATGAGATTTTGGTTAGAAAATAATGCAGTGGTGTTAGTGATGGCTATTCCATGTTACCATCAGTACAACAAAAATTTTCTTGATATGAAAGCCTGGGAAGATACATGTAAATATCAGAATATTTTCATTTAGACCCAGAATTTGGACATTTAATCCTATTTAATCCCACTGTTGTGGTACTGTAAATTTTAAGAAAATCTAACAAATAAGTTGTTGTATTGTCTAGTAAATTTAAAAGTTTTAATAAACTTGTATTTGGTTCCTATTATCAACATGAATTGCCTCAGTGAAGATCTTGCATTGATCCAATATGGAACTAAAATTGTATATCGAATACCTAGAATAAAACTGGTATTTTAACAACATGACTTATAATTTATTTTGATTTCTTGGTTTTAAATCTGCAATGGTGCCAATTGTCCCACTGACACTTGAAGTTTGAATTTCAAATGAAAATAAGGGTAGCAGACTGGTTCCCTACTCTCTTCCTAGCAATTAAATGTGTTTGGCACACAGTATGTGCTCAAGAAAATTTTAGAGAATGAACAAAAATAAGCTTTGAGAGAGCAATAGCATTAAAGAAAGGTAAAATGAAGATATTAAGAGAAGAAATAAATACAAATAAGCACTAAAGATATTACAGTTGGGTTTCTGAAATTGAAATTCTTATAAATTTTAGAAATGGTAAATGCTATGAGACCAAATGCATCAAAGAATGAGGTATTGAAGAATTAGACTTATTTTGCTCAAAATATATGTTAAATATCTCAAAATAAAATTGTTTCATCAAATCTATCATTGGCAACTTGTAACAGGACTAGATAACAATTGTTTTAATAACTCTTTCCCCTACATGTCCCCAGTTGAGCTTTATAACAACCTTATGAGGCAGACACAGGATTTATAATTAAGGAATCTGTGGTTTACAATAAATAAATCAGGTGGTTAAGTTTGGTCTGCTCCTAGAACCCAGCTTCTTAGTATTTTTGTCCAGTGTTCCTTCTGCTAGTGATAAAGTAGTTCCAGTTATAGGGACTTCATACTGCAGATGTGTCTAAGGTAACATGGATCATGTATCAGTTTACTTGGAGTCCCTGCATGGTGCAAATGGTTAATCACTCTACTAATAGCCAAAAGGTTGGTGGTTTGAATCCACCCAGATGCACCTTGGAAAAAAGGCCTGGTGATCTGCTTCTGAAAGTTCACAGCCTTGAACACTCTATGGACCAGTTCTACTGGGCACACATGGGGTTGCCATGAGTCACATTTGACTCAGCAGCAGCTAACAACAACAATCAGATGACTCACTTCTTCCCTATTATACTTTTACTCATAAAATGAATAACATTTCACTATCCCATATGACAGACAAGTTACTCTTAAATGCTGTAGCGAGAAAATACATCTCTAGTATTTGCATTGACAGAAAAAGAGCTTACTGAGAAGATATTCCTTCTCTAGTGAGCTTATGGAAACCCTGGTGACATAGTGGTTAAGAGCTACAGCTGCTAACCAAATGGCCAGCAGTTTGAACCCACCAGGTGCTCCTTGGAAATATGGGGCAGTTCTTCTCTGTCCTTTGGGGTTGCTATGGATCAGAATCGACTCGATGGCAATGGGTTTGTTTCTGTGTTTTAGTGGGCTTACAGATTTAGGAAAGTCCCAAAAGATCAGTCAGAAAGGAAGAGGACGCTCTTCTGACCAGACAGAATAGACCAGACCCTGAAGAAGTGATGAAAGGGGTGAGAGGCCAAATAGACAGCCTCCTCGTCAACAGAGAAGTTCAGCTGATGTCCTACAGGTAATGGTATAGTTTGAGAATGGGTAAGGGTGATGCTTGAACAACACAAGAAACGTAATTAACGTCACTGAACTGTACACCTGAAGATTGTTGAAATAGCAAATATTTTGTTACATACATAGTTACCACAATAAAAAAGATGCCATGATTATTAAATGCTTTAGGTAAAACTATGAAAGGGAAATAGAAAAAATGCATCCTTATAGACAATTAGGTCGGTCATAAGCACTAGGCACGTTTACATTTTGGAGAACCACTGCCAGGGACCACACTTCCTATTTCTTCCCTTCAGGAAATAGATCCTATTTCTCCCTGCAGGGCACCAGTAACGATCACAGTGCAACTCCCTTTAGACTAAGAAAAAGGGTGTATTTCAGAGCTTTCTAAAAAATAATAATAATAATTGTCAAGAGATAATGCAAATAGAAATCTTTAGAGAAACACTTCCCATTCCTGGTATTGCCAGGCAATTTCCAAAGGAGATTTTTAATTTGCTTTAATCGGAGTTGGGGTGCGGTGAGATGGGGAGCTTATTTGCCAAGAACAATTTTTGGAAGAAAAGGTTTTAAAATGAAACAAAAAGAAGTGCTACAACATTATAAAGATTGTGAGTAATTGTTTCTTAGGGACAATAATATCGGTTTGCATCCTTGTTTTTTACTCTGATTTATAGGGTATTCATTGAGAAGATCCTTGCTGTATATAATATCTTATTATTGGTGTTGTTATTACTAACTAAAGAAAATACATCCCAGATAAAGAACCAGTGCCCATTAATCTTGAACCACTTCAGTCAATTACCGAAGCATTCAAGTATTCTATAAAATATTCATAGTAGAACACAGCTATAGTTCTGAAAATAAGTACACATATTAAATGTGTAAAATAGTAGGCACTTTCTACCTTCTAAACTGACATTGAAAGAGTCAAAATGTCAAGGATCCCAAATCCCTGTGGGAAGGATTTTTATCATTCACTGCTAAAGAATGCTAATAAAGAATCCAGAGAATACCTTTTGTATATCAGACAAGTGTCCCTAATGATTATTCCACCTGCTTTTTTGAAACTGTTGAGAGCAAGTATGGTGCTCATTAAGGAGAAAAACAAAAACAAACAAAAAAACAAACAAAAAAAAAAACATGCAAACAGGACATATAAATCTTTAATTCACTATGTGCTTTGCTTTAACAAAAATGAGATGAAATGGGAAGTATGTTTCAGCAGTCACATTCTCTTGAATTAAAAACTCCTCATGTTTGTCAGTGATTTAAATCCCACCTGTCACTTTAACCCTCTTAATGTCCTCTAGACACTAAATTACATGAAGTGCTCTATTTCACAAGTACATCCATGGATTGAATGGGTAGGGGTTGGGGGTGTTTCACAGATTGAATATTCCTTATCATCTTCAGTGTTTGTCATCAAAATGACAAATAAATGAAAGTTCTGTTAAGCCAGATACTCAATAGCCCCCCTAACTGGCTTTAAAAGGAAAATCTATGACACATCGCAGTGCAATGCAATGACAGCGGTATGGAATATCCAGCTGAACATGCGTTGCATGATGACTGTCCAAAGCAAGACAGTAAATATTAATGGCAATCACAAGAGTAATAGAATTCTTTGAAAACACATGGTTTGGTCTGAACAAGACACTTGTAAATGAACTTGTATCTCTCTATTAAGCTTCTTAGGTTTCTTTCATGTGTTCTGAATTAATTATTTTTACCTTGTCAAATTTTTTGTTCTTCTTTTCACATACATGATAGGGATTTTAGGCACCTCATTTAGTACCATAGAAGCTAAAGAGTCCTAATTAAGGCAAAATATGATTTCTTAATAACAAGAAAAATGTTTCATGCCCAGTAGGAAAGAATATCTTACCCTAACAAATTACCATCTACCCCATAATTTATACTACAAATTCTATGGTATAAAATGGTAGACTCTACAAATAAAACCTTTTGAGGCTTCAGACATACATTCCAATGTGTATCCCATAACTTTTCAAATCCAGAAACAAGTAACATGAGTCTTGTGTGAGTAAAGACGAAGATGAGCATTAACGCAAAATAGCCCAGCTCAAAGGCAAATTACTCCCTGACAGTTACTGTACTATTTTGTAAGATATAAAATATACTAGTATAATGAATGAAAAGTCTTCCTAAAGTGTTTAGAAAGTCACTTCAATGACATTCCTCAAATTTCAGAAAAGATGATATATCTGTCAATAAAATGACACCAAAATCATATTTTATAAGGATTTTATGTTAACATGTGCTTTTGAAGGATGACATTATAGGGTCTTAATATCTATAATCAGAAAGTCTTTTGCTCTCAACTTGCAAGGCTATAAGTTTAAGAATTAATTTTGTGCTATATAGCTGGCTTGCCTTTAATCTTCAGATTTAATAGGTCTCTTTTTGCTGAGTGTTTTAGACAGGTAATTGAGGAAATAGTCCACGTTTCATTTCAGTCAACATAAAATGACATTGAAATGTCTTCAAATGTTTCCAGAAAATTCATGCTTAACAGTCTCTCTGTTACATTTGATACTAAATGAGAGTAGAAATTCCTGTATTAATAAAGGTCTTGCTAAGATTCTATGTAATGAAGCTATAAGCTCAAGATTACCTACTTTACAAATTAAGATGTTACAAAACTAAACATATGAAAAACACATCTATAAGTATGATGTAGATACATACCAATTTGTACAATGGATACTATAACCCACTTTGTGTATTCTTTCCTCTAGCTGAAATCTCTTAGTGTAATTTTGAAGCTAGATTTCTAACAAAACAAAACAGAATGAGTGTCCTTGGTTTGTTCTGATGGACATTTTGATTCAGGCTTTCTGCCATTATTTGTGTCAACGGAAATCTTGAAATATGCTCAGTAAATTTTGTAAAGTGCACAAAAAATATGCATGGAACATCGGAAACCAGCAAATGACCCTATCCAAAATAGATCCTTCCAGGAATCTTTGAGACTGTTCACATTTAGAAGCGGTAGTGGTTACATTAAGGGCTTATGAAGGGGTTGCAATTCTGAATTGCTTTCAATGTTTGTGGATAACTGGCAACTCTTTTTTATTGGAAGTACTCTGCCAGAAAAGCCTACGTCAGTCCAAACAAACTTCCACTTGACAGCAAATTTTTTTCTAAACATTTTCATAAGGTAAATAGTGATTTTGTTGTTGTTGTTCCCTCTCTCTTTTGTGATAGAAAGTGAGATTCTAGTTTGGCAAGGAATGATGGCAAGTCTGGCTTTCTTTTTTTGAGTTTAGTTATTCATTCATGGTTCTGAATTTGTTATATAGGTGCCCAGAGGCAAGTGGAAGCTTTTTTATACATACAAAGTAGATAAAAGATGCTCTAAAGGACGCGTCTCTGCTTCCCTCGTCTAGCCTACAGCATTTAATCTATTTTGCAAGTATTACAGTTCACTGAAAAGGCTTCTTTTACCGTGGCTTTTAGGCTTCGCACTCTTTCTTATTCAACTTCTTATTTTCAACTGCTAAAGCTAGAATGCTTAAACTTTCTATCAGACCTTCATTTTTGGAAAGAGAAATTATCATTTTGGGAAAAATAAAAATGGCTTTTCCTTTGTGATCATTTAAACTTACTTTTTTTTTAATTTAACAGCAGAGTTGGGAGTAGGGCAGGAGGAAGGAGGAAGGGAAATTCCGTATCACAAATATAAACCTGTGAATGTGCATCTAGCATGCTGTTTGGTCACATCTGACCAGATAGTTCAGGGCCCAGTCTCTGGCTCCCCTGTTCAGGCCGCCTGCCCTGTGCCTGGAGGGAGGCTACGCTGGACTTACTTTAAAATGACCTCTTTGGCTTGTGTTCACAGCAGTGTAAATCGGCTTGAAGAGGATGCCATATACAGTTCTTTCTTACTTAAAGGAATAATAACTGAGATTGAATGGTTTTGAAAGCAGGCAAGGGAAACTTTGGACTATCCCACCACTGCCACCTTTCCAATAACAAAAATCACTTTCCTTATATTCCAGGCAGGGACTTATTTAAAAGCAGAGCATACCTGTCCACTATGCATTTTTTCCCTCATTAGGTAATAGAAAAATGTCTTCGCAGATGAATTACTAAGAAATAGCTGAGGTCTGGGCCAGTTCTCTTCTTGTCTTAGGGTTGTGACCTCTCTGTCAAAACACTTGCCGCCCCTCCCCTCACTAAATGAGTATGCACTCCATGCAGGATACAACTATCATATCCTTAAACAAATGTCCTTTTCAAAAGTATAATAGAAAGCAGACCTAGAAAGTCTGCTGCGTATAATGATTTCATGTTTTGCTGATCTTGGTTTTTTCTTCTGAAAGCCTTTTTAGTGGTCCCCAGTGGCAAGTTGAGATCAGCATTTAAATGTGGGTCTATCTTTTTAACATACTTTAAGTCCTCAGTGGCTTTGAGAATTGATAAGCATTTCTAGGATGTTAAGGATAACTTCCACGTCTTTTTTTTTTTTTTCTGCAAAATTACATTAATTAGAATTTGTATTTTTCTTGCCCTTTGTGATTTGAAGGAAACATATGTGAATGAGATTTGTTCAAGACCATTTCTTTGTGTGAAGCAGTTCTCCCCAGACAGTTAGAGACCAATTATAGGAATCTCTTATATTCTTTGGATTTTTACAGCTGACGTACATTCATTGCTCTCCTAGGTAACAGCAGTCTGCACATGTGCAGTACAACACAGGAAAGAAAAAAAAGAAAAGAAAAAAGTAATTATGTTGTTCCTTGTTATATGCAATAACCAGCATTCAGTTAGAATGCCAGCGTGAGTTTTAATTTTAAGTGAAAAGATTAAGGCAAAGGACGCTAACGTTCTCTTTAAAATTACTACTTTTCTGAATCAATCAACGTATTCATTTGCATTTGAAATTTAGCATCTCTTACTTCAGTCATATTTTTCTTCCATGTTCTTTGATGTCTTTCTCTACATTCTTTATACTTGTCATAATGAGATATTTCTTTACCATTAAAAGCCTGAGAAAAAGCTGATCAAGACCTGGCCATTCTATTTTCTTGATGGTTTGGGTTATGTTAAGCTGTTTATGATCCACTGAAAAGTGTCCTAAAATGAATATGATAGATAACCAAAACCAAACCTGTTGCCATCAAGTTGATTCTGACTCACAGATAATTGTAAATTTTTAAAAAATGTATTACATTATTTATCATTCCTATGATGTAAAACCAATGTATGACTTTGTAAACTCTAATAAGAAATGGAATGCAACCAATGAAACAAATTTTTACTGAGCATCTATTACAGGACCACCCTGATGGCCCTGTGGTTAAGAGCTCAGCTGCTGATCAAAAAGTGGGCAGTTCTAATCCACCATCCTCTCCTTGGAAACTTTATGGGGCAGTTCTACTCTGTCCTATATGGTCACTATGAGTCAGAATCAACTGGACGGCAACGGGACTAGTAGTAGTACAGGACCACGACGAGGGTGAAGCAAGTGTGGAATCTAGGGGGCAAATTTAGGAGCTTTTCTTTCTCAAGTTCGTACTTAAACATAAGCACACAAGTCTCTGCTGTGATCTATTATATGCATCAACAATGCTTCAGTAATACTTACTGACCATCCACATGGCAGCAATGCTATTAGGCCTTTTGAAGAAATACTAAGATTGATAATTACATGGAAAAAAATGCTAAGACAGAGACTTGCTCTAATAGAGTTTGTGATCCGTGAGACTACCTGTCAGGGTGAAGACAGCATGCATCACATAGCGAGGGCGTGGGCTTCAGAAGCCAGTTGCCTGAGCTGGAATTCTGCATCACTCCCTAGTCGTGTGATACTGGATATGTTATTTTGAAATTTCTAAAGTCTAATTTTCTTTATTTATCAAATGTGTGTAATAACAGAGCTTAGTTTATGGCTGTGATGAGAATTTAATGAGACATCTCATCTTAAGTACAGAGCCCAACACATTATTAGCGCCTGATGGCTATTCATTGTTGTTATTATTATTATTGTTATTTTTACAGTAAAGAAAAGAAACAAACCCAAAAAAACATCTATTTTACATACAGCATAAAGTTACATGTAGGGGAGAAGTACACTATAAATACTAATGGCCATGAATTTTTATTTGATTTTTTTATGTTCACTTGTTAGCCTAAGATCACAGAGAAACTGTGATTTCTAGTTCCATGAAGAAAAATTACTCTAAAAGCTTTTGCTTTCTATAAAAATATCTAACAGTATTAACTTTAAAACTAGGTAATGGTAGTAGGAATAAAAAATGCACTTATACAGCACTTGAGTTTAAAAACTGCTTTTAGCTAAATGTTTTTCCACAAGTTAACGTATTTAATCCTTCCAAGCACTTTGTATAGTAAGTAATTCATCCCCATTTTACAGATGAAGAAACTAAGACTCAAAGTCACAGAACTTCTTAGTAGAAAATCTGATATTCCTATCCAGGTTTTCTGGTCTTGAAGTAAAAATTCTGAAAATAAAATCTTATTGAGGGATATACAGGCAGGAATATTCTCAGTCCACATTTTAATGGTAAAACATAATTTATTTTTTAATCAAAACACAGTCTGAGGCATTGCTTCTACCATACGTCAGAAAAATTTAGTATTAGTGGAGATTATTACATTAATTAAGATATTTTAACCATATCAACAAGTGAAAATGATGAATAACTAAGATATCTTGAACAAATGTTAATCAGAATATATAATCAGTGGCTTTTGTATTTATTCCAGTGGTACACGTTACTTTCCCTTGCCTCTCATTGGTTGCTAAATCAATAAGTACCATTTTTTTTAAAGTTATGTGATTTTTAAATACAATACAACAGAAATAAGTGCCTGTATTGTATTGGGAGTCCCTGGGTGGCACAACCGGTTAAGCACTCGACTACTAGCCTAAAGGCTGGCTGTTCGAACCCACCCACAGGCACCTCAGGAGACACGTTTGGCAAACTGCTTCTAAAAGGTCACAGCACTGAAAACCCTATGGAGCAGTTCTACTCTACACACGTGGGATTGCCATGAGTCAGAATTCACTTGGCAAATTACAATAACAATTTTATCTAGAAGTGCAAACAGTGCTTTGCAAATAAATAGAGAAATATTTACAACTAACAAGTATTTGTTTTTTAACTTATCAATAAAACCACTGGAAAGTAGAGTGGCAAGTACTTGCCCTTCCTAGTCTCAGGAATTGTGTACTGTTCACTTACTGCCCACAATTTTAGGAAGACTAAACCTTCCCCCTGCACTACTGTTCACAAGCAGAGTTAGCAATCAATCACCTTTAAACCAATCTACATGCTGCAACCAGATTAACCTTCTTATCTCACCATTTTAATTGTTTCTCTCCCCGCCCCAAGACTTTCGTTTGCTTCCCATTTTCCACAAAGTGGAGCCCTGGTGGCGCAGTGGTTAAGAGCTACAGCCACTAATCCAAAGGTTGGCAGTTCGAATCTACCAGCCGCTCCTTGGAAACCCTGTGGGGGCAGTTCTTCTCTGTCCTGTAGGGTCGCTATGAGTCAGAATCGACTCGATGGCAACGCTCTTGGTTTGGTTTTCCACTAGGTAAAAGTTAGTATGGTAAAACTAAATTTAATCTAATTCTTCCAGGAATAACTATAGCTCCTTGTTTTAACGTTTGTAGGGTTTAGCTCTATACTCTCTTGAAATAGGGCCATTTATATTTGTGTCTTTTCCACTACTACAGTTGAACTTCTGGTAAGTAGAGGTGAAATGTTTTCACTCTTATAATTTCCCCATTGTAATTTAATACATATAGCAAGTGGCCAAAAAATACTTGTGGAAAAAAACAACATTCTAGCCTCTTTAGGAATATCAATATTTAATGCAGTGAAGGAATATGACTTATTCCCTACTTCCCTTGCCATTTCTCTGTATGAGTAGCTGGGTTTTTTGGGTGTTCGTATGTGAGAGACGCAATGGGAAGCAGAGTCAGGTTCTACTTGTAGACCGATAGCTGTATTTGCTTTATTTGCTTGAAAGAAATGGGCATAATCTTGATTTGGGCAGAAACTATAAGGAGAAGCACCATATTCTAAAATCCTATAATGTTAGATCTGGAAGAATCCATGTGATCCAAGGACTTCATTTCATACAGCAAGTAACTATGGGGAATACACCCACTGGCAAAGCATTTGGTTCAATCCTTAGAGGAAGGGAAAAAAAAACCATCTTTCCAATTCATCAACACTGAGGAAAATGATAATCAGAAAGAGAAAAATATCAAGGGCAGGGAATGCATGCTTTTAAGGCCTTGTAAAGGCCTCCTGAAGTAACTATGCAGCACGGCTGCAAGAAACACTACACCACTCAGTTCTGCTCACACTCCTTTTTAAAGCACCATGGGCCACATGCACCCAGGGTTCCTGTCTCATCACTACGCCCAAAGAGAGATGATTCTTTTCTTCCAGGACTGTGTTAGCGGAGTTTTAAGGACACCTTTCCACTTCTTAAAACACTTGTCCCATTACAGCAGAAAAATTTGAGTGATATTTCACATATTCTCCCAAATTTCATCTTCTAACAAAAGAAATTACAAGACCTTTTTGTGCTATATTTGTTCTAAGAGTTGTAAGTTTAACATCAAATAAAAGCACAAGCTGCCTTTTGGAAGTGAGAAAATTCCGTACCTCCAGAAGAAGCCTGTGTGTTCCACTGTTGATAGGAAACGGAACTCTGCCAAGCAGAGAACTAATGAATCAGAATTTGGCAGCACTCCATGCCTGATACAATTTAGTTCAAATTTATGAAATCTACTGCTTCCAGAAATCCACTTGTGCCTAAGGCCTCTCTGTACTTTTAAGAGTAAAAAGCATGACATTGTTAGACTTCTGATTTTACCTATTGATGAAGAAAAAACTATGAACAACATATTTTTCTACCCTAAACCTATATTTCTTCAATTTGCAACAACGACAACAAATCAGTTGATATCAGCATCTATTTAGGTAGATAATGGAGTATTTCTAAGTCTCTGATTAAATCAAATCCCCTTAGACATGACAGACCTAAGCATCTCAAGAAAACGTCTGCAGCCTCAAAATGATTGATGTTCTTGTGGAAAGGAAGCCTCTGTTCAAAAGCTTGTTGTCTTGTCCTTATAGTCTTAAAACAAAAACAACACTTTTTTTTTCCCAACCAAAAGAAAAAAGAAGTCATTTGTCAATCAGTGTAAAGAAAGAATCACCATTAATGCTATTTTAAAACCTACTTTACGTTGGATAAACTTTTTGAAAATTACACTCAAGAAAAGAGGATGAGGAATATAAGAAAGTTTTACATACTAAATACTGAGAAGGAATAAATCTAATAAACATAATTCCTAATTAGATGAAGTGCCATAAATGATCCATACAATAGCCACAGCAATTGACTCAAACATACCAATGAACATGAAGAAGGTAAAGAAAGGACTTGGCAACATTTCTTTCTGCTATACATAAGGTCCCCGTGAGTCAGAGCCAATTTGACAGCAATTAACAACAATCATAAATGAGACTCAGATTTAAAGTAAGCAATGCTTTCTTTCCAAAATGCATATTTGATTTTGTCTTCTCCTATATAAATGGATCAGGTGAATATCCCCTGACTATGGCATTCCAGGCTCTTCTCCATCCAGCCCTAGTCATGTTTTGCCCTTTCTGCACTCGATCTAAGCCCTCTGGACATGCACTACTGTGCATTTTCTCACCTCCAGGTGGCACAAATGGTTTGCAATCGACTACTAACCTAAAGATTGGCAGTTTGAACCCACGCAGAGGTGCCAAGGAAGAAAGGCCTGGCAATCTGCTTCCATAAAGATTACAGCTAAGAAAATCCTGTGGTGCATTTCTATTCTGTAACACATGGGGTCACCATGAGTTCAAATCAGTGAAAGCAATGTGTTTTTTTTGGGAGGGTCTTTAGGAACATGCTTTCCTCTTACTCCGAGCTCATTGTATACTCCTTATGGCTCATTCTTAGCTCTCCTTTTTTACATTCCTTGTCTGCGGCACTTAACAACTTGCTTAAACATATTTCCTGTTTTCAGATCATGAGCCTCTCACCTATAAACACTGGCATTGGTTAAGCGTTCAACTGCTAACTGAAGAGTTGGCAGTTCAAACCCACCAGCTGCTCCGTGGAAGAAAGATGTGGCAGTGTGCTTCCGTAAAGATTACAGGCTTGGAAATCTTGTGCGACAGTTTCACCTTGTCCTGTAGTGTCACTGTGAGTCAGGCTCCACTCTTGACGGTGGGTTTTTGTTTTTATCATTTGAAATGCCTTACACATTTAGGGCATTCCGTATGTGTTGACAGAAATCATGCAATTAAGCAAGTTTTTTTTTAAAACTCTATATATATTTAAAAAATTTTAATATTTACCCACTTTACTTAACCATGGATTCCTTCTGCTATGATGCTTTTATCTGCAGTTACCGTAGATTTACCATTAGCTGAAATAATGCATGTGCAGTATAGCAGGCACTGATGAAAAATTTAGTTCACCCTGAAATGACTTGCCAAAGGAAGACATTTCATATGAATGACAAAAGAAATACCAGTCTCATTTGGCCTTGGTATGACCTTAGAATTAAAAAGCCACACAATAAATACACCTTGGCACCTTGCTCAAGGCGTATATCGCTTTATGCAACTAATTTAAAAAGAGTTCATGTGTTGAATTGAAAACAAATGTAAGGTAGAAGAGAATAAAAATAAACAAATTTAAAACTGCAAAAAGTCATCCTCATATAAGACATAAAAAGAAAATGTATAAGATAGCCAACCACCAATTTAGACAACAGAGATAATACCTTGTTTTGTTAAATTATGCTGTGTTTAGAAATTTTATTTTATAACGATTTCTTTTAAGCTACATTTCATCACACTCTTTTAATATATGCCTTTTGTCAAAGAGGTTCTACTTTCTATACATGTCATTTTTTCCTCTGTATGTTGACATTCTATACCAGCTTATCAGCTATTTCACACTTTCTCACCAACTTACCTTATTAAACTAACGTCAGTTATTTTTCAGAATCAAACCAAAATTCTGTCTGAATCTGAATGTGATAGCCCAGCAGGCTCAAGTAATTCCAGTATCATTTCTAAATCTTTCAGGTTTTTCAGCGATAGCTCAATGCTTCAGGCT
Source organism: Dugong dugon (assembly GCA_030035585.1). Lineage (NCBI taxonomy): Eukaryota > Metazoa > Chordata > Mammalia > Sirenia > Dugongidae > Dugong > Dugong dugon. The sequence continues at coordinate 41,208,977 of CM057477.1, read as the reverse complement.
CTTCTAATATTTTAAAATCTGTTATGAGGCTTTGGTTTAGTGATTACTTGATATTACTGTGTCAGAGGCTAGACTGATTATAGAAGTATAGGAAGAATTCAGAATAGGAAAGGAGGTATAGAAAACAAACTTACATGTTGAAATAAAATAATAATTTTAATTACTAATTTAATTACTAATAAATTTAATTAATAATCTTAAGGAAAACAATTGTTCTCGTATTTTCTTATAACAATGGAACACATGTTAGATGCACAATGTGCTCCACCATTTGATTTTTTTTTAAGTCATCCTATCTTTAAGTCCCAGGGGCAGGCTCCTTTTTCCTTCTGTATTTGCTGAGAAATTACTCACTGTTGACAGAAGCTAGATACCCTAAAGGAAATATCCAGAATACTGAGAACTGAACAAAGAAGAGTAGAAGATTTGACTCACTCTGAAATAACCAACAAAGGGAAGTTATCTGTGGGAATGAAAAAACCATTATCAATCTTATCTGGCTTCTGCTAAGGTGTCTATAAATCCTATCCATACCTTAAAACCCAACTGAAATACTAACACAACTGGCAAACTGACACCTGCTTCAGAGCTTTTTGGCTTGCTTTCTTTTAGCCTGGAACACTGGCCTCCCCGATTCTCACATGGCTGGCCAATTTTCATCCTTCAGGTCTCAGCTCAGTATCATATCTTGAGGGAGACCTGCTTATTTATTGCATCCCCCTTGCCTGTTACTCTCAAATGTATGTTTTTTCAGAATAGTTAACATTATCTGATATTATCTCTTTGTTCATTTTCTTCTTAATATCTTTCCTTCTTATGAATAAATTGCTTATCTTTCCTGTTGTCCCCTGTATCCCTAGTGCCCCAATCAATGTGTGAAATATACTGAATTACTATCAATTGAATAAATGAATGAATAAACATTTTCTTCCAAAATATCAATATGTCTTAACTGAATCATATCTCTCTCCTTTCTTTATACCTGCCCAACACTTTAAAATATATTTTACCAATGCCACTTATCACTAACAGAATTTATGGAATTTAAAACTCTCTTATATATTAAACTACAAATATTTTGAGAACTGGAGGTTTCTTTTATTCATTTGTGAACCCTCCATGCCTTTAAGACATACATATACTAAGTGTGCCGATAATATTAGTTAAATGCATGGAAGTATATGATATTAATGGAGAGTTTAAGAATGAGTTGTTCCCTTTACTCAACAGTTTAAAATAGGATCATTGTTCTAAAAGTCTCAGAGATGGTTCATATATAGAACTGACCTATATTATGGTTAAACTCTACTGACTCTCAAACCCATGTAGGATCATGGGAAGCAAATGTCTGTATCTCCAAATAAGTTCTTTTCTGGAACAGCAGCTGGATAGGAAATAAAACTGATGGAAAAATTGGAACTTTGCTCAAGGCATATGTTGTTTTATGGAAAATAGTCAACTGACTTGCTTGTGTTAGTAAAATAATCAATTGAGTAAGTAAAATACCAGTATAACTATGAAAGTGGCTGTCTTGGTTATCTAGTGTTGCTATAACAGAAATATCACAAACGGGTGGCTTTAACAAACAGAAGTTTATTTTCTCACAGTTTAGGAGGCTAGAAGTCTGAATTCAGGGTGTGAACTCTATGGGAAGGCTTTCTCTCTCTGTTGCCTCTGGAGGAAGCTCCTTTTCTCTTACGCTTCTACTCCTGGGCAATCTTCATGTGGCTTGGCATGTGTCTTCCCCCATCTCTGCTTCTTTAGCTTGCTTGTTTATTGTCTTTAATATCTCAAAACAGATTTACTTAAGATACACCCTACACTAACCCTGTTTCATTAACACAACAAAGACAACCCATTCCCAAGTGGGCATAGAGGTTAGGATTTACAACACATATTTTTAGGAGACACAATTCAATCTATAATAGTGGCCAATTTTTAAGCAACATTTTTATGAAAGCTATCTTTCTGGTGATCAGAAGGGCCGTTAGCAGAAGGGGACCTTAAATCTAACACTGAAACAGACACAGATTTTTGGTAAGTTTGAAACTTGAGTTTGAAACTTTAATGGGCATCGTCATTTCTTGTTTGCCAGCATAATTCTCTCAGTCTGGCCTGTGGCAGGGAAAGCAGACAACTCTCCTGCAACCTGGGGGTTGACATTAATTAAAAACAGAAAATCGTAAAGCATCTGTGGTGAGTTTAGATGCCAAATGGGATGGAGAGATTTAAATGTAAACTTTTTACAAAGGTAAGTGAATGTCAGAATCTTACATTTTTTTCTAAAATAGTAATAATTAAAATGAGTTCTTTTATTATATACAAACTCTTATAAATACTTTCTATAATCACTATCACTAGAGGTGCTAACATTCCTGAAAGATGAGTTACAAGGTTATAAATATTGATTTCCTATTTAGGCCAAAAGAGGGTAAATATATCTACTTCCTCAATTTGCTATATATAAGCTAATAGAACAAAATATCTAGTTGGTTCCATATATCTTTGGCTTGAATGTTTATGTAGCTTGTAAACTGAGATCAGGAAGTAGAAGTTTTGACTTTCACCTTCAGTATTTTATCCTAATGCAAGGATACAAAATAAATCACCTTTGTTACAGTTTCCCCCTCTGTGAGAGATGGTAAGTGGGACTTGCTTTCTATGGTGCTTTTACTATAGTCACCTAATTCTTGAGACACTGAATAAATGAGCTAGGCAAAACATGTCTAGATTATCATTTTGAAATTACACTACTGTAGTATATTCCCAAGGGAAAATTAAATCCTAGTTCTCACACCAAATGCTAGAAAAATCAAATCAATTCCATTTATGCAACCTATTTTCCTCTGTTCCACTTCTGTTCTGACACCAGCTACACATGCAGCACTTCTTCCTCTGACCCCAGCCAGCAAAGGCTAGGTCAGATCCCACAAATTACAAAGCACAGCCCTCAAGATTGCCGACTCTAACCAAGACTTCAGACACTAGCTGCAAGCTTGGAGTCCCTGACTCCTGACCTGCTAGCTACACGTTGGGGGTTTGCCCACTGTAAGCTTGGGTGCTCCCAGGGCTTCCTTAACTTTTGACCTGATGACTACAAATTTCGGGGTCCCTATCCCTCCCCAGGATTCCAATCATAAGCTCAGGGGTCCTCATTTCCCCTCACTTCAGACCTGGTGGCTCCCACTACACCCTTAGTTTGAATAATTCACTAGAACGACTCACAGAACTTATGGAAAGCACTATCCTTACAATTACAATTTTATTGTAGCAAAAAGTAAACAAATGAGGAGACACATAGGGACTGTTCCAAAAGCAGGGCTTCCAGGTCATAAAAAGGGATGCATTACCCACCCACACTCATTGATGTCTGTCACCAACCAGGAAGCCCATGGAGCTACCATGTCCAGAGCCTTTACTGGGGCTTCATTACGTAGGCATAGCTGATTAAATCAGCATCTCCTCTACCTGCCCCTCTTTCTGGCCTGGCAAGCCTCCACCTGAGGCACCTTATTAGCATAAACCCTGTGGTCTATGGTATGGTCTGGAGCCCTCGCTAAACATACTTCCATCACTGGGGGAATTCTAAGGTTATAGTGGTTATCTCGTAGCAACCAGGGACAAAAACAAAATTCCTTGGGTAAAGTTAAATTATTTACCCCACAATCCCCTACGAGAAAGAGGAAATAATAGTCTCCCTATAGTATAATGCAATACTAAACTCCAAAGGAGGGAAGGATATCATTCTAATCATGTATATTAAGCTGGGGCCCTGAGTAGTGATACTATCTTTAATCCTCACAAGAACCAAGTAGTGAGAGACTATTATTATTCCTATTTACAAGTGAAGATCAGCAAAATTCAATGATTTTTTCCAAGATCAAACAATGGATTTTCTAGAGTAAGGATGTGAATTAGGTGTGTTTGTATTCAATGGCCACATGGCTCTCTGTCCACTGTTCACACTGGTCACTGAGTGTCTTTAGGGGAAGAAGGAAGAGGGTCTTAAATGGAGCAAGGCCTACTATTCTTGATTTGGGCAAGGGAGAACTTCAAGGGGTAGATTAGTATTCTTTTATGTGTTCATGCATTCATTCTTGCAGCAAATATCTACTAAGCTCAGATCCTGTAGTAATAGAGCAGCAGCAATATGAGTAAGATTTTCTCATTTCACGGAGCTTACATTCTAGTCAAGGAGAGAGACATTTAAAAAAACAAGATACTTAAGGATTATGTAATGAGGAATCATGACAAGAATATTACTCATAAGGAGTAATTGTGGGTAGAAAAAGAAGATTTGTCACATTTCAGAGAAGGTATATCCAAAGAGGTGATATTTTGAACAATTTCTAAAAGGTAAGAATGAGTCAGGGGTAGAAAGAACAATAAATAGAAGGTCTTGTCCTGGGTAAGAGCTTTGCCCTCAAGGACTTGAGAGGAAGCCAGAGTCACTGAGAAAGAGTGAGGAATGAGTGGAAGTCAGAGAGGATGGAATTTGCCACATGGGGTGACAACTGTCCTGATTTGTCTGGGACTGAGGGGTTTCCTGAGACACAGGACTTTCAGTACTAAAACCATGACAGTCTTGGGTAAACCAGGAGAGTGAGGCACTGTGGGGAGAGACATATAAGCCATGGTAAGGAGCCTGGGATTTAAAGGGAAAGTTTTGCAAAGAAAATGTTTTAAGCCAGGAGTGGACGTTGATGTGCATTGTGGACTTGGAGCCATTGTGTGGTCATATCTGGCACACACTGGTATGCTTGATCCTTCCCTAATGCTTCTTGAAATGATATAGAAATAGAGGGAGTTCTTGAACTCGGGTCTAAAATAATAGAGGTCAGAAATAACAGATTAGATCATGGAAATGTGAATAAAAGTATTTTTAAAACTTAAAGATAATTTTAGATTTTCAGTTTATTTAATAGTTTTCATTAATATCTTTAAGATAACTGGTGAAATGACTAACAGGGCAGGTGATGAATAATATCTTGCCTAAAAAGTGATAGCATGCCTTTCTAGAGAATTGACTCACCCAGTAGTTAACTCTTAGAAAGAAGTTCATTAAGAAAAAAAAAAAAAAAAATCTGACATTGAAGTAAGGTACAAAGAAAAATAATACTGTAATAAAGAAGTAAACTCTTCAATCATAATATTGTCTTTTGTTATATTTTGCCTGTTTTTTATTTATTTATTTTTAAGGCCTATTGTTTTTTACATAGTTGCTAGGACTTTAAGAGCCTTGGGCATCCTCTGAAACATCCTGATGTGAACTGCTATTCTGTTTTTGTCCATTATTAACGATCCCTAGCTCAGAGAGATTCTGAAGGACTTCCTCAGACGAACATCACTGCCATCTAGGAAATCCTGACTCCTCTGAATTTTTGTGATTCATTTCTCTTTGGCCTTGTAGATTTCAAACTAACAGGTCATCATCCACACCAACAAGAAGAAACACTCCAAAGGCCTCATGGTTTCTCTAACCAGCAATAGATAATTATCTTCATATTTCGGTTTTGAGTAAAAATCTCATCGTAATTGCCTATGTTCTTATTTTAGGTTTTAATATTTTAAATATCAGGATTCAAGACAACATTCAGGCTATCGTACCCTTAACACCATGTGTCTTTATTAGATGTAATTTAGCATTTCATTTGAGTCAACCACCCCAGTATCATGAGCCATGAGCCTCATGGAAGATCCTTCCTAAGAGAGACTACCTCTGCTCAGAGGCACCTAAGCGATGCATTGATTCTGCTGAGTCAGATTCTGGATTCCCTTCTTGAGCCCTTATGCAGCACTGAGTGCAATTGAATTCTCACACCTTTTGTATTAACGTAGTTAGGATCTAGTGTGTACAGCAAACAAATTTTCTAGTCACTTATATCTTTTAAACATCTCTGAAATCCAAGTACCACAGGAAAATTTATTTGCAACCTCAGATAATCTGTCTGGAACAACAATAGTAAATGAGTTGGGTAGAACAATTCTTGAGACGAATACTTTTCCAGGCGCTTTTCGTCACGCTTTCAAATCACAGTACAATTAATGGAATGAAATGATTTAACAGTTGGGGTATCTGGAGGAAACCATTTCCAATCCCCTTCCTGATGTGCAGAATAAGCCAGAATTGTTACACAATTCTCTTTAATTTTATTTCAGCTATAAATTTCTGTTCAAATATAAGGAAACTGTCAGGGAAACAAAGCATATGAAAACAGACAAACCTCCCAGTTAATGAAATGCCTCCGTGAGGATTGCAATCAATAACAGTATAATCTATGTTTACAAATAAAAGTAAGGCCTCAGAAGAGTGTAGGGCAGTGATGAATCATTCAGTAGATCTGCTTTGCTGCTACACTGCTACTTCTATGCTTAAAGTTCTTCAGTGACAAAAACACCTGGCTTAGCACCTGCTGACTAGGAGCCCTGGTGGCACGGTGGTTAAGAGGTGGGCTGCTAACCAAAAGGTTGGCAGTTTGAGTCCGCCAGCTGCTCTTTGGAAACCCTGTGGGGCAGTTCTACTCTGCCTATAGAGTCGCTATGAGTCGGAATCAACGCAATGGGTTTGGTTTGGTTTTTGGCAACTCCAGCCTCCTCTGAATAGCTAAATCTCTTTCTTCCCTCTTATTCTAAACGTAATTTATTCACAGAGCCTAAGGCTCTTGCAGTTCATCTGAGGGTAAGCTCCAAAAAGAGCCTCTGAATTTCAAGAGGAGTGAGTTAATTTTGGAGACCCTGGGAGTTGTAAATGGTTATCATGTCCAGTTGCTAATCAAAAGGTTACTGGTTCGAGTCCACTCAGAGGAAAGGTCTGGTGACCTACTTCTGAAAGATCAGCCATTAAAAATCCTATGGAGCACAGTTCTACTCTGGCACACATAGGGTCGCCAGGAGTCAGAATTGACTCTACAGCAACTTGAATTCATTTTTTACAGGCCACCATCATACATGCAGGATTATTATTTATGACAGGGACCTGTTAATTGTGGAATGCATCAAGGACTGTGTGTAGAAAACTGGGACCTAATAAACACTTTAATTTCTAGGGACTGTCAGGCAGGGCTAATGTGAGTGGGGAGAGGGAAATTAGTAGTTAATAAGGGAGAATAATAGAAAATGAAACTGTTTTCCCTTGTTAAATGTCTATAATCTGTGCCTCTTCCCATTAGTTTCACAAGGAGAGAGCATGTAATAATGGCAACAACACAATTCCTCCAAGGACTATAAAGGGTTTTGTCCCTCTCTGGACTTGCTAAAGCTGTAATTGTGATACTCTACGTGCAATCAAGAGTGCTTAGGGATAGCAGAGGGTCAAAACTTATTAGCTGGACTCATCCATGGTCTAAGCACTTTGTCCAATTCAGTTTTCTTAAACGACCCTAGGAGTAGAATTTTTGCCACATCTTCTGGGAAGCAATTATAAAGCCAATAATTTTTAGTGTTATTAATTTTTTATATTCTGGCTAAAATTTCCCTGGCTTTATTCCTTCCATTTATTAATGTTTATTGGCCTAGATAGCTATCCTAAAAATGTACATGGACACAAAACTTTTTTTCTTTTTTTTGGTAGTTTATAGCAGGTCATAGCACCCTAAACATTTGAATACGTGTAAAAGACACGACAGTCTCTCCCTCAAATTGAATCACAGTTCAAATTTCTCCTAAAATATAAGCATTTTGAAATGCATGTTAACTTTCAAAGCATTTGGACCCCTGAAGAATTCTCTCCAGAACTTTAGTTTCAAAATTTCAGTTATTAAAGTGGACTAGCTATGTTCTCTTGGGAAAATTTGGTATGAAATATTTTTTATTAAAGTTCGTCTCTCATGCCACATAGCCAAATGCCACAAGCGGTGTTGATTTCCCCTTGCTGGACTCCTAACTCACCGAGCAACCATCAAAAGGTTTTCCTATCTGATCACCAGAAGAAATTGTTCACAGAAGAAGGTCAGCCGTTTCTGACCTAGTTCCTGGCCTGCAGGAGTCTGCATCAGAAAATAAAAATTGGCCGTACTTCAATGCCTTCTTCTAAAACTCCCAAGTGAGTGGAAGAGATAAGGTACTTCTGAGCCTTTAACATCATTCTCCACATCAGAAAGAAAGGAAAACTGACCGAGCATCCCTTAGACTTCAGGATTTAAGTAATAACGTATTCAGGAAAAGAGATAACTTCTCTCACATACATAACTGCCTCCACTATTCTGAACAGAGAAAAGTGCACTTTTTGAGGCTGTTAACTCAGAAAACCTTTTTTTTTTTTTAAATGTCATTAAATTTAGTAGTGAAATTCAGAAAAGTTAACAGGAAAAAATAGGCAAAATCATGTAGATACTTTCACAGGCCTCTATGGCTCTCCAGCTCTCCCACATTCAGATCATGATGTTGAATAGGCAGGCCAATTAATTAGCTACCTTTCAAGTTCTGCTTAGAAAATCAGAGTTGTAACCAACTCCATGCTTTCACATGTTTGGTTACTGTAGCAACTCCATGTGCATGGATGAGAATCAAAAGGCATCAAATATAAAGACCCACACACAGATCTTACCTAACCCTGATAAGTAAAAATACAGAAGTAAAGGCCATCACTTTCAATTAAAATTGCATGAATTGTTCATAAATTTATCAGTGCTCAGTGGAGAAGAACTAAGTTGCTCTCAAATATAGTATGTACTAAAGAAAGTATCTATAAAACTATCTTTGAAAAAAAAATCCCATGTAGAGAATGTTGAACAGTGCTTTCAGAAGAGAGATCAGGGCCTTTGATCTCATTTGTCAATCTCGGTTATTAAAATTATCATCTATCTTTGCTCTAACAATTCCATCTTAAATTTGCTTCTCTGTCATTACATCCCAGTCATTTAAAATGCCAGTGCAGATTTTCTGTAAGAAGTTCACCTTAAAAACATTAAACTCACTAACTTCAAATCATTTTAATACTTCATTTCATCTTGTATTAAGGCATTCAGACAGTAATTGCAGTTTCTGCTTTTAGTTACTCACATGTCAAAGCAGAACAAAAGAAAAGTTTACTTTTATTCCTAAAACTTGCTGGGTCAAGTAATTAGGGCTTTGACCTGGTTCATTCCAGTTCAAACTCCTGCTGAGAATTTGAAGTTTCGCCCCAGATATACTGAATCAGAGTCTACATTTTCACAAGATCCCCAGGTGATTCTTACGTATGATAAATTTTAAGAACAACTGCTCTACTAGTGGTTCTCAGAACTGGTCCCTAACCAGAAGGGTTAGCATCTCCTGGGAACTTGTTAGAAATGCAAATTTTCAGCAGGGGTTCGAACCAGACTGAACTGAGCCCTGCCAAGTAACTGATTTTAAACACTGCTTAATGTTTGGAGGATATACCATCATGTATAACTTTATATTGAGATGTCCAGAATGGACAAAACCCCAAAAAACCTATTGCCATTAAGTTGATTCCAACTCATAGCGACTCTACAGGACAGACTAGAATACCCCACAGGGTTTCCAAGGAGCAACTGGTGGATTCGAACTGCTGACATTTTGCTTAACAGCCAAGCTCTTAACCACTGAGCCACCAGAATGGACAATTATTAAAAATAAAATCAGTGAGTTAAACATTCCTACTACTTTTTTTCTGATATGTGGTCAGGAAAACTATCAAGGAATATATCCATATCTCCTTACTGGTGATCTGAATTAAGACCATCACAGTAAAGAGAAGCATAATGTCAGCTTCTGGGCACATATAAAGGAAACATTATTTTGAAGTAAAAGATAAAGGGGAAATGTTTCTGAAGTTTATGAAAGGAATAAATGACATGATATTTTCCTTTACCTTATTTTAAAAATTAATTAGCAAAATGTTTAAAGGATTTTTTTAAAGCTATTATCCACCCTAACATAATCATGTTTTTGGTACTTTTTAGTCATTGCCCATATGCACGTGCATTTGCACGGAAAACAATTACAATGCATCTCCAGGTTTATTTTTCTCTCTTCACATTTCACCTACAGTCATTTTGATGTTTGTATTTCTGTCAATTTTGAACAACAAAGATCTGTATATCAGTAAAAATATTTGAAAATACACATTATGTCAAATATAGAGACGTTCAAAAACTAACAAAAGTATTAAGCAGAATATAAAATCTGTCTCCAGTCTTACTACGTGTTTTCAGACTCCACTACTGTTCCAGGTAGCACCCTCCCTATACACACACACACACACACACACACACACACACACACACACACACACACACACACACACACACACACACACACACACACACACACACACACACACACACACACAAACACACACACACTGCTCTGGTCATCTTCCATTCTTTAGATAGGCCAACCTTGTTCTTATCTCACACTAGATAGATCCTCACGTCTGACTTTGTCATTTCATCCTAGTCTTTGTTTTAACTCCTCAGACTTCTCTGACCGCCCTTTACATAGAGGAGCTTCCACCTCAATCCCTGTCCCCAGTCACTTTCTATCCCATTCCTCATTTTGTTGTTGTTGTTTGTTTGTCATAGAACTTATTCCTCTGGAACGATCCTACAAATTATTTACCCACTGATTATATCTTTCCATGAAAACCCCAGGAGGAGAGGGACCTGGGCCATCTTATCGACCTGGGTATCACAGCATCTAAAACAAGACACTGGCAAAGTATAGGCACTGAGTAATGGGTGCTCAATAAGCAATGTAGGAAAGACTAAATGAATAGAGAATGAAAATCACATGTAATCCTACCACTCAAAGATAAATACTGTTAATTACCTTGTATTATTTACTTCTTTCACTTCATTTTTTTTTCATTAGCAAATTGGGACAATAAATACCTTTCAAAAGAGTTTGTGCTTTTACAACTTGAAGAATGTAATCAATGTCACTGAATTGTACACATGTTGAAATTGTTGAAATGATGTATCTTTGGCCATGTACACCTTCACCAAAAAAAAAAATATGTATATAACAAAGAGGTTGTACTTGTTAAACAGAGAGTAAGTTACTACATAAATAAGGTTATATGCTATGAAATGCATATGAGTACTTCTACAAAAGTAGGATCAAACTGCACATATTGTCTCGCAACCTGTATTTTTAATTTATCCATATTAATGAATTTAAATTTTCACCATGCCATTAAATTCTAAAGCTGAATTTCAATGGCTGAAGGATATCTGTTACATGTTTTATTCTAATAGTAACTATTATTTTGTGGGCATTTATGTACTAGGATCTAGGCTACATTACTTGCTTTGTTTATATCCTCGGTAACCCTGATATTGCACATTTAACACAAGTCATTTGGTCAAGAATGTCCTGACACAAAATGGCAGAATTGAGACTGAACCCAGGATAAATGGAATATTTTAATTCTCATTATCTATCTATAGGTCTAATTTATCCATCTATCCATCCATCCATCCATCCATCCATCCATCCATCCATCCATCCATCCATCTATCTGTGGAGTAAAGGGAAAAAAGTTATTCCAATTTATGTTGACATCAGCTCTTTATGAGAATGTCTTTTTTTTTAACCTGAGTCCATATTAAGTATTTTATTTATTTTTTGACAGATATCAAGGCATGGATTATTATCTGATCTTTATAATACATTTTGATTTGCTAGTGAGTTTGAATACTTTTTCAAAATGTATTGGTTTATGTATTTTAATTAGTGTAATAAATCATACTTGAAAGATTGATTTGTTGATTTATGATTACTTTAACAGCCTAGCATGCTCTGTAAATTGGAAGGTCCATAACTCTACCCATTTTGCAGACTTAATATATTATATTGCAAGTAATAGTTTAAAGGCATTTAAACTAATACGATTATTAGGGTTTCTGATGTAGTTTCTTCTTGAGTTGGAAAAGATGTGATGGGGGTCAGTTTGTCTGAATGGCTAAGACCATGGGCTTTGCAATGGCTTCCTTCAGAATTTCCTATCAGCACGGCTGCTGCTGACACTCTGTATAAAATGATTTTCATACCTACCATCACTCTCTGGCCCCTTGCCTAGCTTTATTCTCCTTTAAGACTTTTATGAGTATGTGCAATGCAATGTTTTGTTATTGTTTGCCTCCCTATTAGATACGGGTAGGTATCATGAGAGCAGAATCTTTGACTGTCTAGGTTACTGCGGTGTCCACAAGCTCTGATGATAACACTGAGGAGGCATTCCATAGATGACTGAATGGCCTGAATTCAAAGCATCCTCTTGTTTGGAAGCCTGGCTTCACTGCATTGCGTAACCTCGAACAAATCACTTAACTTCTTTGACAACACAGTTTCATCTTATACGCAATGGGATATCTCAGTATGTAGCTAATCTCTTATAGTTTAATGAGTTTATTTACATTAGTTGGTTAGTATACAGTCTTCGTTTGGTGGCAAACATAACTGATATTCTCTGTCAAAATAAACTGTCCAATTATCTTATTAGACTCGTATATAAAGCATGATCAAAAAATTTTTTTACGGGTTTTTGTTTTTTAATTATTTTGTTTGGATTGTTTTGTTGTGCTGTTTTTTTAATTTTATGCTATATTATTACAGCGGTAATAAGATAAATAAAGTTTATTCCCTCAGTCAGGATAAAAATGTGTAAGGTTGAGATAAAATGGCCTACAATCACCAGTCAAAGTCCATGTGCATATATGTCTGCGTTTGTCTTCCCAAAAGTCCAAAAACCAAAACCAAATCCTTTGCTGTCAAGTCAATTTTGACTCACAGCAACCCTATAGGACAGAGTAGAATTGCCCCCATTTGGTTTCTAAGTAGCAGCTGGTGGATTTGAACTACTGACCTTTTGGTTAGCAGCCATAGCATTTAACCACTGCACCACCAACATTGTATTTCTATTATCTGAAATATATATATATATATATTTACTAACGCTAGGAAAGGTCTTTGTGTGACATTAGTCTCCATGTGAATTTAGAAAAATGAACACTGAAAAGCAAGGGTTCTTAACACTGCACTGTCATTAGTAATTAAATCTGTTTGATTTTTTGCCTTAGAACAATACCTTTCCTTATTCTACTTATCACACAAAAAAATCATTATGATTTTTTAATCTTTGGTCCAATTCAAATATGAAATACCTGGGCTACATTGTTTAACTTTAAAAAGGACTATGCATGTCATCAGGCAGTATAATGACCTGGGTAAAGGCAGAGAGAATCCGGGGCCTGACTATATGGGTTTAAATCTGCTCCTAATACTTAATAACTGCATGACTCTTGCCGAATTACTTAAACTCTTTGGGGCTCTGTTTCCCCTTATTTAAAATGATGAGGATAGTGATTACATATACTTCATAGTATGATTCTGAGGGTTCAAGATGGTAATATAAAAAGCAATAAGGATAGTACCTGACTTTGGTAAGGACTGTATCATATAACTCTCTAGTATATAAAGTCAAATTTAATATTTCATAAAGAGAAAAGCCACTCTTCATCAAGCTGTCACTTAACCATAGAAAAGCTTTTGATGTAGCCACCTAATTCATTTGCTCTTAGTCAATATCTTTTTCTTTACAAGTGTTGACATTCCCCTGTGGCAGGAATATCAACATTTTGAGTCACTTGCTTTAAATAACAGATAGAGGCATCTATCCATTTCCAATTTGTTTTCAACAGCTTTTTCAAATACACTACAGCACTAAGCCCCATCCCATGCAAATAGCAGTTATTTTTCCTTTTTTTTTTTCATGACTTCCTCATGACAGTAATTATTGTGCTTCAATCAAACTTAAAACAATCAGCTGTCTAGAATTCCATTTGTAACCCTATGTATTAGCAATAACATTAGCTAAGATTAATGTGAAGAGGAATTTAGATTTACCTGAAACAGTCAGAAACCAAGCTTCCTCTAACACACCCAAGGAACAAGGAAAAAGAAAACAGCTGTCTTCAGAAGCTTGACGTCACATCCCCACTATTTCATGCAGAAACAATTTGTCTGCTTTACAGCAATAGATAACAAAAGCTCATATTAAAAATGACAAATACAATCCCAGGAGAGAAGAAAACAAACTGATGAAGGCAACCATGATGTCGACAACTTCTCTAGAAAATCACTCGTTATCCACAAGCAAGTGGCAATCCATATTCACGTCTATGACAACTTGTGACAAAAACTTTATTCTTGCAGCCTTCTTCTAATGTGAAATATCTGATTTGGAAATGATTTCAATATATAACCCTTCTACTAAGCCTTGGCATCATATCACCATCTTATATTGCTATAGTTCAGGAACATTGATTCTAAAGGCTGATACAGAATGTTCATAACCATGGGGAAATAAACAAGGAACAAGAGGAAATGTGGAGAGAGAAACAGGCCTAAAACAAGAATACTAAACAGGACTTCGGTGACTCTAAAAAGGGGTATGTATTAAAAATACATAACCAATATATCCAAAAACCACCACCAATTGTGAACCATCATTTAAATTTCATTTCAAGTACTATCCCAATCTTTAAGCTTTTGATTTCCTTAACCTGAATGGGCTCAACCTTCTCTGAACCCTTACAGAGAATTTTTGAACGCCTTTTATGGTACATTTTACGAGTGAGACTGGATCGTTTTAGTATTGCTAAGGATAAGTAATGGTTTCAATAGTTGTTTAATAAATGTTTGTGGAAAAACCATTCATTAATATATGTTTTATCCACTCTTCTCTACACTTCCACACATTCACAAGCGATCACAAACACTTTAAGTGTAGAGACAATATCTGACTCAGATTGGCGACACTAGAACTCCTCAGTATTGTTATAGAAAATCATTAAGTGTTTGTTTCTGAATGGCGATCACAGTTTTATTCCTAAAACAGAGAATGGCATTTCACATTCAAACCAAGAAAGCATATATGAGACAAAAAGCGTCAGACTATAGAAAATCTACGTTTTAAGGAAGTCAGTGCTGTAACATCCTAAAATCATCAGCTCAAATTTATTTATATATATTTTGTCACCTCACTGTGGTATTTGCATTTAAATTTAATGCTTCATTAAGAAAACTAGGAACTTAAATTTTGATGTATTCCAGTATTCTACCATAGAAAAGTCCTTGTAATTTTATTGTAAAGGAAAGCACTGTCATAGACTTAACTCAAAATTATTGCTTGCTTACTTTTTTTTTGCGGGGGGGGGGGCTCTTATAGAGAATCTTATAGGAGGTTCTGCAGTGTTCATCTTTTTAATTATTGTGATTGAAAAGGTCTACCATGAACTAAAATAATTATTTAATAAGCTAAGCAATGCTTCACCTTACTTGGTAGCTGTTGAACTGGCATGTAAAGTACCTATGTATTTTCGTAAAAACATACTTAAGGATGATACTTTTTTGTTATTAAATTAATAAAAGTTTATTCTAGTAACCATTTAAGAGATCTAATACAAAAAAAAACCTTTTTAGCCCTTATTTTCCTCTTGTATATTATTTTTCTATTAGCTCATCATCACAAGAAGCCACTTATTCCCTAGTACTGTTTCTGCTCTGTCTCACTGATTCCTTATGTGGAACTATAATACTGGCAGCATATCTAGATCCCCAAATCTCATGAATTTAGGTGCACCTGTTATATGGTGATAGAGTCTTTGGGTGGCACAAATGGTTAAATGCTGGACTACTAGTTGAAAAGAAGGTTGGCAGTTCTGAGGCGTCTCAGAAGACAAGCCTAAAGATCTGCTTCTTAAAGGTCACGGCCTTGGAAATCCTATAGGGCAATTCTACTTTGCACACATGGGGTCACCATTAGTTAGAATCAGCATGACAGCAACTAACAACAACAGACAACAAATAATTGTTTACTTGTGAATGGAAACCATAATTATTATTGTCCAATCACGGAGGACTGCATTTCATAGAAGGTTTCAAAAACTATTTGTCAAAAATTATTAAAAAATTGGGTACACTTTATGGTAAAAGATTTATTTATGTATGAGATATGGAGATTGCCTATCTAGAGAAAAATAACAGGAAGTGAAAGTGAGAAACACCATACGATTTGAGAGAGCAGATGAAATCCTATAAGATAGTTAGACAGCTGCCTCAAGTAGACTCTGCCTTATGGCAACCTTATGTATAACAGAATGAAATGTTGCCTGGTCCTACGTCGTCCTCATGATCGCTGGCATGCTCAAGTTCAATGTTGCACTCTATGAGAGGCTCTTCCTTAATAATAAAATGTTTTCGATGTAACATTAGAACTTAATACAATAATAGTGGGGATACATAGTGGAAAACACTTATTAAAAGTATTGAGAACCTTGGGGATGAATAAAATGTCACATGCAACAATGACTCAGAGAGAAATATGGTCACCAGTCACTAGAGCTGCCAAAGGGAGTGATGCCATAAAGTGTGACAACTTTTGACCCAAGTAACTTATTACTCCAATATTTTGATTAGCAGCCGAACTCTTAAACGCTGTGCCACCAGGGCTCCATATTAAACATAGCGCACCAAATTCCATTTACGATGAACTAGTTCCACATGTCCCGTTTGGAAACCCTGGTGGCATAATGGTTAAGAGTTCGGCCGCCAACCAAAAAGTGGCCAGTTTGAATCCACCAGGTGCTCCTTGGAAACCCTATGGGGCAGTTCTGCTCTGTCCTAGAGGGTTGCTATGAGTCGGAATTAACTCGAGGGCAACAGATTTGGTTTTTTTTTTGGTTTGGTTCCACATGTTTACCAAGATAATTTTGCCATTTTTATCTTTCCAAGTAAATTTTACTAAAGGGAATGCTTTTTCTTATTAATTGTATGTACCCTAACTGAAACAATATTTAAGAAATAAAATTGAAGACAAGACATCTACATTAAGTAAAGGCAAGCATCGATATTTACAAGATGGGGTAAAACTTAAAAGTGAGGGTAACAGTTGGCTTTTCCAGCTGAAGGTGTGTCTTGAGGGTCTATTCTCATTAGCAGAAGATGCCATTGGGGGTGCTAGATCCACATATCATTACCATCCTCCCTCTCTGAGAAGATCATATTCATATAGTATTGTCTTGAATTGATATATTTTTTCCACAGTGTGTCAAAACTGAAAAGGGAGGCCTTGAGCCAGGCAGGCTATGATCTCATCCAAACCTGGGGAACTAGACCCAGGCAAAATTGTGATGCTGGTGATTTATCTTTGATAACGTCATATTTCCATTTTTATTATGCACCTTTAATAGCATAATGCATAGGAACTAGGCATTGAAAAAATTATCCCTCGGGATTTAAACCTTGTCTAAGTAACTTATTAATTCTGTGGTCCTGGATACGTTACTTGAGGCCACTGAGCCTGAGTTTCCCATTCTACAGCGGTGATTATAATACTTTCCAAAGGAACCCTGGTAGCGCAGTGGTTAAGAGCACAGATACTAACTGAAAGTGGTTCGAACACACTGGCAGTTCTCTGGGAGAAAGATGCGGCAGTCCGCTCCTGTAAAGATTACAGCCTTAGAAACCCTATGGCGCAGTTCTACTTTATCCTATGGGGTCTCCATGACTTGGAATCTAGTCGATGGCAAGAGGTTTTATAATACTTTCCTACAAACTGGGAAATTTGTAGGGGTAAATGAGATAACCTGTGTAAAGTACCTAACAGTGTGACAGGATCATAATCTCTCAATAAATGAGAGGGTGGAATTTATTTCCCTAAGGGGCTTTACACTTAGCATCTAATTCACTCCTAGAGATATCTGCATTTTTCTGGCAGCTCTCAAAAGTGTAAAAGTTTTCAAAACACTGAGGCAGCACCGTATAATAGAGAACCATACTCAAAACCTAAGATCACCACGTCCTAGTCTTATCACACCAGACAAGACCTTGAACCTCACTTTTCATCTGTAAATTGGGGCCAACAAGATTATTATGCAGACTAAATCCAAGAATGGATGTTGACCAACTGAGAAAAAGTGCTCAGTAAGCATCAATTTCTCTTCCAGTTGTTCTAATGGGACTATTTCAGGCACCACTGCTGTCCTTCAAAACTCAGGTGTACGTCAATTATGTATAGCACGATTGCCCTCGTAACTTCACCTGGCAGACGATGCAATTCTTAAAGGCAGATTTTCCGGCTGAGTCCAGACACAGCACCAGCGTCATTCTTAACACATCACTCCAGAGAGCACAAACCAATTCATGAGCGTTGGCATGAAATCTATAACCTATCTGCCTTTCCTTTAGAATGGAGCGGCAAACTCAAATAACTTTAGTGAACAGCCAGTTAAAGTAAATAAATGAAGCTAATCGGGTTAAGAGGAAAAATGACAATGAAGACTGGGCCTCACATGACAGGAATAATAGGCAGTGGCAAGGACCCTTTAAATTTGAGGGAGCCTAGAATTTTCTAAAAGGAGCCCTGATTACACAGTGGTTGAGGGCTCAGCTGCTAACCAAAAGGTCAGCAGTTCAAACCCACCAGCCACTCTGTGGGAGAAAGATGTGGCTGTCTGTTTCTGTAAAGATTTACAGACTGAAAATCCTATGGGACAGTTCTACTCTGTCCTATAGGGACGCTATGAGTGGGAATCAACTCCACTGCAATGGGTTAGACTTTCTAAAGGAAGGCCTATTGGTGCAATGGTTAAGCACTCGACTGCCAACTGAAAGATTGGCGTTTAGAACCCACAAGCCGCTCTGCAGGAAATAAGACTTGGAGATCTGTTCCAGTAAAGATTAATGCCTAGGAAACCCTATGTGCAGTTCTATTCTATCCTATAAGGTTGCTATGAGTAGGAATAAATTTGATGGCACATAACAACACTTTCTAAAGGGGTAGCTGAGACTCAACTCTAGAAGGTTTTTGTGGCCACTCTAAAACAGGCTGGTATTGCCAGTTCATCCAGACATTTAAGGGAAGCTAACGTTTCTCTATTCTTGAATACAGGTAGTTAATTCCAATTAAAACACTGCAGGACCAAGTGAAATAAGTCTGTGGGCTGTATTCAGACCCTGTGCAGAAACTTACACCTTTGCAGCCATAAGCGGCTAAATTCTATAACACTAAACTCTCTGAAACTCTGTTTCTTGTAGCTCAGGAAACTCAAAAATAATCAGAAATCTTTGTTTAAGAATTTAGACCACTGCTGTTACCTTGTACGGACAGGCAATTAAATTGGAGCTTGGGGAGGGAGTACTGAAGGTTATCCACATTAAGATTCTTTTTTCCTTAGTGTCTTCTTGAATAAATAGAATTTGTAATTTGCTGTATAAAAAGAATGAGGGATGACAGTGGGGAACTCTATCATCTGAAAAGTATAGGTATTGAATCCATCTTCCTGTGAGAAGTATTAAAGTAGATAAGGCAGGGGTGAGTAGCTTATCCACTTGCAAGATATATCCTTTAAGATCAGCCAATTATATGTATTTTTTTCCAACCACAGCCTGATTCACATTACAGGGACTTGTGGCACATCTGTCAGTACTTAGCTCCATTTTCTTCTCTGTGGCCTCGCTGCAAGAGTTTCACAAGACAGAAAATTCACTTAGGCTACCTGCTCTAGATAAAAGTCTGGAATGGTGAAGTCAAATCCCAAGAGCCCCTGGTACATACTTCAGTTCAACAGAGAAAAATTTTAACTGCACTTGAAAGAAAATGACCCTGAAAAATAGGTTAGCAAGGCAGCAGGAAGTGTGTGTCTCGATATGTTTTGAATTTCCAATTGTTAAGTACACTTTACAGGCAGACAAGGCTGTTTTATGCCTCTAGCTAAAAGACAAAAATAAAACATAACCCCACCACCGTCTCATCAAACCATAAACCTCCTCCAAGAGGCTTGATCTGTAGTTGCACGCATGAATTATTTATGCTTTAAAAAAAAAGTGTACAAAGTCAAAACGTAACTCTTTTTCAACAACTTGGATGACACGTTTTGCTAGTCAAATAAAACTGTTTATGAAAAAGGGCCAAAAAAAAAAATCCATAAAGTTTGTATACATTAAATTTACAATTAACATAATAATATTATTTTATTTTTTAAATGAAAGAAAAAGTTAAAAGCATCCTTACTTTGCCATAGACCATATGGTCTGTACAACTAAACACTGATTAAATTAACAATAATATCTGTGGGGAAATTAAACATCTCACTCTTACACACTTACACACTCCAAATATTCATGCAACTTGTCCTGTGTACTTATCTATAAAATATTAATTTCCAAATATACTACTACTGTAGACAAATTGATTCATGATAGGAAATGTATTGTTTATTAGAATGATCCTGTCTACAGAAAGTCCAGTTAAGAATGCTATGCTATTTTTATTATGGATTATAAACATTGTTGATAATAGATTTATCTATTTACTGATTAATAACTAAGGCTACATAAGGCTACAGTAACTACGGTACTGGAAGGACAGGAGGCGAGAGGCCATAGAATTAACAAAAGGCTGATGTGTTTGTCCCAGATATTTTATTTCCAACTTAAACTGGTATTTTATTTTAACATTAAATTAATGTTTAATGCGTCACTGCACATTTCGTCATAGTAGAAAAAGAAATTAAAGCATCTTTTGTGTCATAGAAATAGTTATCGACTTTGATCTAAACACAGCTAAATTATCTTTGATATGAGGCATTTCCACAGATTGAAAGGATGCAGGGACATTTGCTTTTGAGCGCTTTTGTATGCTGTATCCAGATACGGGCAGAATCAAACATCCTTTGTTACTTGACTCAGTATGGCTTTAATGATTCTCTTAGCTTAGACTAAACTGGTGAAGTTGTTACATCAATACAGTGTTTATTTCTTATGGTCCTCAGAAAAACTGGCTTTTTTATTTACTAAAAGTAATTATTACTATTCTAGAAATGTAATTTTCATAAGTCCAGATATAAAAGGGTCTTGGCTGGTTTCTACTCACTGCACTCCCTGAACTACTATAGAATCATCCCGATGTGGTAAGTGATCTGAACTTCTTCCCTCACCAATCCTCTTACATATATACCAGCCTGACCATCCTCACAAACACCATATGCAGAGGGTGGAAAAGGGGCTTTAAAATGGCCGATAAAATAAAATAAACCCAACAAGTCAACAAATGTTCTCTCTCTCTCTCTCTATACATATATATAAACTTTCCACTTACTCACCCATTTCCACTAAAGTCCTCACCACATTCATGGTCAACACACCCACCCAAACCAATAATCTTTCCCACTGAAGGTTTGGGGAGTGTCTCTGATAAGTGAAAAAGACCTCGTAAATGCATTTCCCTTAGGATGGAAAAGAGAGTGGAAACTTAATTGTTGTTGGAGAGGGTTTACTTGTTTGAACTGGTTACAGATAGAATAAAGTACTTATTTCTGTAACTCTCAAAACTCACCTAACCCTCATACCTCCAAACCCGTTCCTTAACAAATTATGAAGAGAATTATGATGGTACTGACTTCTATAAAATGCCAGTCCTACATTTTAGAGAGGCACAAATATGGAACCATAGAAACCCTGTTTAAATGTCGAACCACAGATCCAGACTGTTATTAACAACAAAATCCAGGGAAATCTTTTCTTAAACTGGTCTGTTCATTCACAACAAGAAGATATTTCCAGCTGATGTGTTTGATTGAGCTGGTTTTATGTCTCTCATGGAGATAATGAAACAAACGCCTAATGGGGGAAATTGTATGGAGTTTTACTTGGAAGCAAAGTTGGCCTCTGGCTACTGTGTGTCCAGCTGAGAAAACGAGTTTCAATCCTCTATAAGGTCTAAAATGTAAAGCAGGAAAGAAATGCAGAAGATGGATATTTCGTTAAGATAGATAAACTCAAAAAGAGCGGTGATGCAGAGAAAGTTAATAAGGGAAGTAGGGAATAAGCGCTATTGCAATTATTACCAGCATAAAGCAAATTGCTCAGGGTCCCATAAATCTTTTCATGTTCAATCCCCCTTGCTTAACCAGATGATCTGCCTGAATCTCTGCATATGCATTTTACTTCATTCTCTGCACTTATTTCCTCTCCAACTAAAAGGTACTTTCAATTCAGTGTTAAAGATGTGACTAAAATCATTCTCAGCACTATTGTTAAAGCATCTTGTAAATGGTTTCCAAAAATAAAAACAAAAACAAAAAGAAGAATCTCTGTTAGGACTGAAAAAATCATATTTAGAAATAGTTCAGCTGACAAAGCTAGCTAGTTTCACTTCTTCCTACAGAATTAATATTTTTAGACCAATGAAAAATGAATATATATTTAAAAAAGGATGTTAAGTAATAATAGATTCTTTTTCCTTCTTTCATTTCACCTTATCTATCCCAATACACACCTGGTTCTTTTAGGGGGAGTGTCTCTTTTATGCACTGACATACACATTCCGATTTTTTAAGAGCATCTAAGGATACTTTCATCTACCCTCCCAAGATATTATAACTTTGATTTTATCACAAACAAAAAATTAAAGAAAAATATGCTACATGGTTTTGCTGTTGGACAGGACAGACAGTGCAAATATTGAGTTACCTTAGGTAGTAACTGTATGATCTCTCTAAGTCATAATTTCTTCATCTGTAATAAGGTAAAAAGTAGAGAAACAGTCACACTTTCTTCATAAGTTTTTATAAGAATTAAATTACCTATCATTGATTTACCCATCATCTGTCTGTTGACTTATTCATTGGAAATATCTTTTTTTTTAGCAACACACACGGCCACTATACACACAGACCTTGCCAGATAGACTATACAGGAATCAAATCTACTACATTTGTGGAAAGAGATGATGGAGAATCTCAATGTCATCAGTCAGAACAAAGCTGGGGCCGACTGTGGAACATACCATCAATTGCTCATATATAAGTTAAAGTTGAAGCTGAAGAAAATTAAAACAAATCCATGAAAGCCAAAGAACAACCTTGAGTATATCTCACCTGAATTTAGAGGCCATCTCAAGAACAGATTTGATGCATTAAACACTAATGACCAAAGACCAGACGAGTTGTGAGATGACATCAAGGACATCATACGTGAAGAAAGCAAAAGGTCATTAAAAAAACAGAAGAGAAAATAAAGGCCAAAACTGATGTCAGACGAGACTCTGAAACAAGCTCTTGAATGTCGTGTAGCTAAAGCAAAAGGAAGAAATGATAAAGTAAAACAACCGAACGGAAAATTTCAAAGGGCAGCTCCGAGAAGGCAAAGTAAATGGTTATGATGAAATGTGCAAAGACCTGAAGTTAGAAAACCAAAAAGAAAGAACACACTCAGCATTTCTCAAACTGAAAGAACTGAAGAAAGCATTTAAGCCTTGAGTTGCAATATTGAAGTTTTCTAAGGGCAAAAAATTGAACCATGCAGGAAGCATCAAAAGAAGATGAAAGGAATATGTAAAGTCGCTGTACCAAAAAGAATTGGTTGACATTCAACCATTTCTTGATAGCATACTATCAAGAAGCAAAGGTACTGAAGGAAGAAGTCCAAGCTGCACTGAAGGCACTGGCGAAAAACAAGGCTCCAGGAATTGATGGAATAACAGTCGAGATGTTTCAACAAACAGATCCAAAGCTGGAAGTGCTCACTCATCTATGCCAAGAAATTTGAAAGACAGCTACCTGAAAAACCAACTGGAAGAGATTTATATACATGCCTATTTCAAAAAAAAAAAGTGATACAATGGAATGTGGTAATTATCAAAAATATAACTATCACATGCAAGTAAAATTTGTGCTGAAGATAATTCAAAAACAGTTGCAGCAGTACATCAATGGGAAGTTGCCAGAAATTCAAGCCAGATTCAGAAGAGCGCATGGAACAACGGATATCATTGCTGATGTCAGATGGATTTTGGTTGAAAACAGAGAATACCAGAAAGATGTTTACTGTGTTTTATTAATTATGCAAAGGCATTCAACTGTGTAGATCATAACAAATCATGGATAACGTTGTGAAGAATGGGAATTCGAGAACTCTTAATTGTGCTCATTTGAAACCTATACATAGACCAAGAGGCAGTCGTTCAACCAGAACAAGGGGATATTGCATGGTTTAAACTCAGGACTGGTATGTGTCAGGGTTGTATCCTTTCACCATACTTATTCAATCTGTATGCTGTGCAAATAATCAGAGAAGGATGTTTGATTCTACCCATATCTGGATTGGTGGAAGACTCATTAACAACCTTCGATACGCAGATGACAAAACCTCACTTCCTGAAAGTGAAGAGGATTTGACGCACTTGCTTATGAAGATCAAAGACTACAGCCTTCAGCATAGATTACATCTCAACATAAAATAAAAAGCCTCACACTTGGACCAATAAGCACGTCATGATAAACAGAGAAAATACTGAAGTTGTCAAGGATTTCATTTTACTTGGATCCACAATCAATGCCCATGGAAGCAGCAGTTAAGAAATTAAACGACATATTGCACTGGCAAATCTGCTGCAAAAGATCTTTTTAAAGTGTTCAAAAGCAAAGATGTCACTTTGAGGACTAAGCTGTACTTGACCCCCAAGCCATGGTATTTTCAATGGCATCATATGCATGTAATAGCTGGA
The DNA here is from genome assembly GCA_030035585.1 of Dugong dugon. Taxonomy (NCBI): domain Eukaryota; kingdom Metazoa; phylum Chordata; class Mammalia; order Sirenia; family Dugongidae; genus Dugong; species Dugong dugon. The sequence goes on along the minus strand of CM057477.1, from coordinate 41,184,463 downwards.
CAATGAATAAGGAAGACTGAAGAAGAATTGATGCATTTGAATTATGGTGGTGGCAAAGAATGTTTACTATACCAGGGACTGCTGGAAGAATGAACTGTCTTTGCAAGAAGTACAGCCAAGAATGCTTAGAGATGAGGATGGCAAGGCTTCCTCTCATGTACTTTGGACATGTTATCGGGAGGGACCAGTCCTTGGAGAAGGACATCATGCTTGGTAAAGTAGAGGGTCAGCAAAAAAAAGGGAGACCCTCAACAAGATGGACTGACACCGTGGCTGCAACAATACGCTCAACTATAGTAATGGTTGTGAGGAGGTGTAGGACCTGGCATTGTTTCATTCTGTTGTACAGTTGGAACCGACTCAATGACACCTAACCACAGCAATTGTTCACAAGGAGAATGTGCACAGCCAATAGTAAACGTTCAGTAAAGGGTTTTTATTATTGCTATGACTACATGTAAGTCATACAAAATTTCTAATATACACTTACTAATTTCAGGACTTAGATTTGCTTTTCATTTTTAAATTAGATTTAAACACTTACCATTTATAGAGTAATTAGCAATTTCCCTTTTTAAATACCTCCCTTGACCCTTGTCATCTCTCCAATCTTCTGTATTTTCCCTTCCCTTTCAGAGCCTATCTCTTGAAGAAGCTGTCTCCATCCACACTCCATTTTTCACCACCATTTGCTGCTCAAATGACCAAGTGTAATCTGGATTCTACCATCATTCTGAAATTTCTCTCACAAGACTCCTTTCATCAAATTTAGTTGATTTTCCAGTCCTTACCTTATTTAGCATCTCAGCAGCATTTGACACTGTTGATTCTTTCTCCTTTGGTTGTCTTTTGCGATGACACATCTCTCTCTCCGTTCTCCTCAGCATCTCTTGCCCTTTCCTCCAGCCATCTCTGAGTAGACAACTCCATATTCTTGCTTCTGTGCATAAACCCTGAGTATTGGTTTTTATGCCCCTATGTTGGTGTTCCTCACCTTTTTTCTTCCTCTTATAGGCTCTTTCAGTGTAAGTCTTTGAATGCCATTTGTTAGCCCTTATCATTGACGATCCTCCAATGTCTGCTTTCAGACAGGAAAACATATTTTACTGGGCACCTGAACTTGGAAATCTCCACTTAAACATGCCCAAAATTAAACTCATGATTTCTACCCTCCCCTTGTAAAATTAGTCTTCTTCCTGTGTTCCCTAGCTCAATGAAGTAAAGCAACATTGACCTAGTTGTCCAAGCCAGAAACCTGGAGAGCATCTCTGAATCATACTTCTCCTTTCAACTCAATGCACCATGAGATATCAAATGCTATTGACTCTACGCATCTCTGAAGCTCATCTTTTTCTCATTATCTGCCATTACCTTAGGCAAGGTGTTATTATTTCTTGAATTGTTACTGCCATGGTCTCCTATCTTATCTCTCTGTCTGAGTCTTGCTACAATCTTTTTTTCCATTCTGCACTCAGATCTTGCTGGCATCATTAAGATGAGAAAAATGTAGCATAAAAGTTAAAATTCAGACTTAAATAAGTTAGATTTTTATTTTTACCATTGTAGTTGTGTGATCTGGGCAAATTACTTACTTTTTTAATTCTCCAGTTCTTCAGCTATAAATTGAGGGTAAATAATATATATACTATGTGGGAAGTATTAAATGAGATATTGCATGTGAATTACTGAGCACATAATAACTCAATAACTGTTCCTTATTATTTTTCTTCTTATATTTGAGTGCGTGAATTTTTCACTTTAAAAACTTCCGGTGAGTTCTCACTGAAACGGAATAATGTCTGCACTTCCCGGCATAGTTTATAAATAGCCACTTCATAACTGAAGCCCTTTGAGTCTGCACTTTTATACTGTATACAGTCACCATATTGAATTTCTTTTAGCTTCTCATAAGTGCCACTCTCATTCACCCCATTTCTTTGCACATGCTGCTGCAGTTTCCTGAAACAGTCCATCCACCTTTGCCAGTTAAATCCTACTGGAATTAGATCTTTTAGACCTCATCTTTCAATGATAGCTAACATTCACTGTGTATTTATTTTGTGCCAGGTAGTGAGCAAAGATTTAAATAATTTGTCTCATGTAAATTTCTCAAAACAATCACATTAGGGAGAAAGATTTTCCTGAGCTCCAATAAAGTGACAAATAGATGCCCTAGCTATAAATCCCTTTAGCACCATATACATACCACACATAGCACAGTGAAAAGGCTTGATAAATTTTCTGCCTTCTCAACTCTACTATGAAGTTCATAATGACAAGGACTTTAAATGTATGCTTCTACATATAAGTTTGTATCTCCAATTAAATATAATTTGTGGCACATTTATTGAATGGATGATACATAAATGAATATATTACTATGTCCCAGGCACTGAAGTAAGTTGTAAGTAAGTTGTAATTCCTTACTCTCAGTTAGGTAGTAAAATCGCTAATTCACAGACAAGATAACTAAAGTTTAGAGAGTTCAGCTAGTTATTGTCCAATGCCAATAGTAACTGTAAAGTCAGAATTGCCAGGCACAAAATTCTATGTAGAAATTTTATTTTCTCTATTCAAACATCTAGGGAGCCCTGGTGGAGCAGTGGTTAAAGCGCTCAGCTGTTAACCAAACGTCCACAGTATGAAACCACCAGCAGCTCCATGGGAGAAAGATGTGGCTGTCTGCTTCCATAAAGATCTACAACCTTGGAAACCCGATGAGAGGTTCTACTCTGTCCTGTAGGGTTGCTGTGAGTCTGAATCGACTCAATGGCAGTGGGTTAGGTTTGGTTTGGTTTGGTTATTCAAATATCTTTGTGACTAGTATTTACAATGGGTCCATTGAAGTTTAAGTAACTGAAGGTGGTTGTCACAGAGTCAGTGGCTGTGACTGATTCAGAACTATCTATCCACAGGCCATCAACCAACTTGCTCAGTACACAGCTGCTGGATGACTATGAAATGGGCTGTTAAAGTAAGTAGGTTATAGGTCAAATCAAGACTACAGGGACTGTATCCTAATAAACCAGGTTAAGCAAGAAGATATTTCTAGTGTTAACCACTGTTTATTTAATTATAGTAATTAAAATAATTAGTGGTATTAAATCCAGTTTTAATGCCTGTCATATGTTATTAGAATTAAAGCTAACAGCACCAGAAGCCTTTTTGACGTCATCACTTATGAGGTAAATATTACATAGGTCTTCTTGAACCCAGAGTTGTTATTTTGGAGAAAAATGATAGAAGTTAAGCTGGACTATACCATTTACACCCAGTTTCTTAGATATGACCTCATTACTTCTCTTAGCAATCTATTTCTATCATCTTTAAAAATGATTTCCAAGTCCAGGTTAAGGGGAAAAGAAAAGTAGAATAGAAAGGCAAATATTGACTGCAATACAGACTTAAAACTATGGTTTCCTAAGAAATCCATGATCTGTATTTCAGGCACTCGAGAATACACAAAATTAAAATTTATACATCATTGAATGTAGTTTTGGTCAAAGATGTCCCTGGGTGGCATAAATTGGCTGATAACTGAAAGGCAGGAGGTTCACGTTCACCCAGATGTTCCTGGGAAAAAAGACCTGATGATTTACTTCTGAAAAATTAACCATTGAAAATCTTATAAGGCACATATCTAATTGGACAGACATGGGGTCACCATGAGTTATACTTGACTCAGTGACAACTGGTGGTGACAGTAGATGCCTAGATTGAATTTATTTTAAATCCTCTAACTACAATTTAATATTACATCTTTGAAATTATTTCTGTAAAACTTGCCTTGAAAAATTAGAATGAAATAAGTAATGAATGTTTTATCTAATTGTGACTTAATTGAGATGCTTTCTAACAATCCATAATCTTTCATAGAAGATCAGTTTCTTCTCCTTATTTATAGATGTTTTCTGCTTTATTATTTCTAAAACCAAAAACCAAACCCATTGCTGTTGAGTGGATTCCAACTCATAGCAACCCTATAGGACAGAGTAGAACTGCCCCATAGGGTTTCCAAGGAGCATCAGGTGGATTCGAACTGCCAGCCTTTTGGTTAGCAGCCGTAGCTCTTTATGAAAGAATGGACAGACCATGGGGCTAGAGGCCTACACGCTTTAACTCATAACCTCAATTTATATGCTAAGAGGCACCAGTTTTCAGAAACTTTTTTTTTTATTTAACATTTAAGCCATTTTATTTGTATTATGATTCTAAGCTTTTATTATTTCCAGATCTGCAAGTGGAGCTCACTGTTGGGCTCCTGTATGGCTCACTGGGAGACATGGTTCTGCTATTAGTACAGGAGTAACCCCAACCCCAAGAGTCACTTGTATTAAATCAATCCATCACATTATTTTTGTCTTCAAGTTCCCTAATTCACTTTTGTTACTGATTTTTGGATTTTGTTTTTGACTTATAAGACTCTGCGTGGCTTATGCCCATTTAAAATAACTATTCAGAATTCCCTGGTGGTCTTCAGGAGCGGAGCCGACTCTGGGAGCTGCTCCTAAGTCTGGTGTCATTATCATTACCCCCAGGCTGTTCCATCTATTGTTCCTTCCACCTTCAGAATTAATAGATTGGGAAGATGAGGTCAATTGGCATTTCTGAGGCAAGTCTGAATTAATTTTCTTTGGCTTGTCTTGTTGAATTTCACACTCCCTGAGCATTTCTCACTGATAAGCAGATTATGATGCTGGCTCATGTTCAGGGATAGCGACTCCAAATGTGTTTACAGACTTGTACTGTTACCTCTTAACACCATCAACCGCAATAAGCATTATCGTTTATAAAGTTAAAGCTCTTCATTTTAAATTTGTGTCAAGAGGCTAATATAACTGTGATTTTAATTACTAAAAATCAATTTCAAATTAATGTGAAGCTTAACAGTGGGAGATGTGTAGGAACCTAGAGACAATCAGCTTGGCCTTTACCTGAGATGCTTTCCTCTATAAAAAGCATGAACATAATGCTGGTTTTCTAGATCAGTGGCTTTCAAACCAGGATCTCTGAAAAGCTTAAATCAAAACAGGAGTTCCTGGGGATTTATTATGGAAACTTAAGTCATGGTAAATCAAACTTGCAGATATTACAAATAATTCTTTTTTTCAGCTTTCTACTTAAAGGCGCTGCATAGAGAGAATAATCATAAAAAGCCACTGGTTTCAGTGTTCAGGAAATCATTGGTGGCATTAAGCAGAGCAATTTCAGTGCAGCTGAAGAGGAAATCCCTATTGTAAAAGGTTTAGGAGAGAGACAACAGACAGGAACTAGTAGAAAAATGATACAGATCATTTGTTTTCAAAATACATTTGTGAAAATAATATGGAGACAGCTAGAAAGCATAGGAGGTTATAATGAATTTTTTTAAGATGGATGTCATTTGAATCTTTGTAGGTAACTGTAACAGAGTCAGCATAAGGTGAACATTCAGTGTAAATATCCTAAAAAGGCTGAGATGCTATTCTGGTATGTGGCTGCCAGCTCCCTGAGTGAGTATAAAATCAGAACTATGGGGGGTAATTTTGGAAAGTAGGAGAGATGCTATAATGAAGCCGTGTCTTTTAAAGTGACAAAGGGAAATAGCAGTGACTGAAAATGCAGGATGTGGAAAAACAGCTATAAACTTGGTTCTAGAACAACTCTTGTCAGGGCCACAAACATCTTCCAAGGGTCAAGTCTGTGTCTTTAACACCCTCTTTTACCCTTGGCAGCATTTGACCAACTAATCACTACCCCCTTCAGAAACTTTTTTCAGATGGTTTCTAGGACACCATAGTTGCCAGCTTGCCCCTCACCTTATTAGCCACTCCTCTCCTGAGTACTCTGGTGACTCTGGAGCCCTGGTGGCATAGTGGTTAAGAGCTGTGGCTGCTAACCAAAAGGTTGGCAGTTCAAATCCATCAGCGACCCCTTGGAAACCCTATGGGGCAATTCTACTCTGACCTATAGGGTCACTATGAGTCAGAATTGAGTCAATGGCAACAGGTTTTTTTTTTTTTCTTCAGCCCTAAGGATCAGAACAAACCAATCTGTCTTGGAATAAGTACAACCAAGAGGCTCCTTAGAAGCAAGGATGGTGAGACTACATCTCATTTACTTTGGACATGTTATCAGGAGGGACCAGTCCCTGGAGAAGGATATCACGCTTGGTAAAGTAGAGGGTCAGTGGAAAAGTGGAAGACTCTCAACGAGATGGATTGACACAGTGGCTGCAACAATGGGCTCAAACATAACAATGATCGTGAAGATGGCACATGACCGGGCAGTGCTTTCCATTCTGTTGTACTTAGGGTCGCTATGAGTCAGAACCGACTCAATGGCACCGAACAACAGCAACAAGGATCAGAAACTGAGGATCAGAGTGGCTAAAATTTTGCCGTAAACCAGAGAACAAGCAAGAGGCAGAAATCAGATCCAGTCCTACAGGGTTCCAAGCCTGGATTTTTAACCATTAAGAGAAAATACTAAATTAAGCATATCAGGTGGAATTTTAGGCCATGTAGGTATGTATATATTTTTGGAAAAGCCTGCCTATATCTAGCTCCCTTACAAGTTCTAGTACCCATAATTTGTTTCCTTCCTTTTCTTCTAAATCCAGGTATCATGCCAAATATCTCAGTTGCTATTTTTACTACATCTCTCTTGGGTTTCTGAGATATTGCTAAAAAGGAGTGCCTCAGAGGAGTATGAATGACAGCAAGACAGTCACTTTCAATTATAAAAGCTCACATATATCATATATTTAATTTTTTCAAAAGCCAAAAACTACATCAACAAAAAGATATCATGACTGAAGATCAACAATAAAGAGAAATTGTGTTTTCAGCAGATTAGTTAATTTTTAACTTTTATATGATATGAAAGATCATTGTTATATTTTAAAACTATAATTTGTTTAAGGAAAGTATACAAAACTTTTAATGGTTAAAAGTAAGAGTGAAGATATAGATTTGCAGTATTTTTTAATGAATATTTACAAGTCGTTCTATGACACATTGCTGTATGTTTTTACTTAAATTCTTGGTGTTTATGAGAAAACTAGTGCCTTAATGCAACATTTGTCTCTTTCTAAAACATCTGGTAATTGGTGAAAGCGTAAGTAAATTTTCTACATTTCACTCCCAACAGTCTCTTTGCTTAGTCCTTACTTCACCACCACCTGAGTAGTGAAAATGAATAATGAAGCTTCCTTCAGGACGTTGGTGTCGGAAGCATCCTATCAAATGATACAAGGAACAACATGACAATAAAAGGCACACAGATTCCTTAATAGCAAAAATTTCAGACACAAAGGTTATATGATAGGAAAAGGGGTCAAAGTCTTTTCATACCATGGATTCTTGGCTGCTTCTCTACAGTTTTTGCCTTTTGTCCATGTGATAATCTTATGCGATCCCCATTCAGATCTCAGTGAATTTTAATAACTAAGGCATGGGAGGGTGAAGGGTGATGATAAATTGTAAATGACAACTACCCTGAAAAATTCACCTCTTGCACTATCTGAGAAAGTAATTTTATTATTGTGGCAGATTAAAAAAAAAAAACATGATTCCTATAAATAGTGCAGGTTTTCATTATTTTCCATTCATTTACAGTGACCTTTCCTGACCTGTTCAAAGGTTATTCATCCTTCAAATCTTATCTTAATGCATCTCTTTTTGGTCTTCTGACACTGCAATAACTTCTTCTACAGAATGTCCATACTTCACGGTGACAACTTGCCTATGACACTTGTCACGTACTACTTCCTGTCATAATTATTGCCCACTCAGCTCATCTACCTCTTGTACCTAGCAAGGTCCTTGAAGGTAGTAGATGAATGTCACACTTAATTCTTGATCCCTAGAGACATTGGCAATTAAAATAAATATACTGTTTTTAATTAATTTGAGAAAAGAAAATATCATCATCAAAAACAGTGACAACAGATGTTACATTTACTTTAACAATATTTTAAAGCACCTGCAGTATAGATTTCTTCTCTCCTTGCTTAATTTTGAATATTCCTTTATTTTATCTGTTTACTGAGGAATAGTGTAAATCCATCACCAACTCTACATGAAACATGTACAATAACTTATAAAATTGTTTATTTTTCTTAGTGAAGAATTAAGTAAAATGTATTAATATTGAGCTAGAATTGAAATGAGTAGCCACTAATAATTAAACCTCTTAAAATATAGGGCAATGAGTTATTTTGCATTATATACATGCTAGATTTCTTAAGAACTTTTATGGCATTCTGAAATTCCTACGCAATCCTATATTGCACTCTGAATATCCAAGACATTTCTGATACATGGCTAATGATGTATAGCTATAGACAAATATATGACTCAGAAAGAAGCTAACTGGTTAAGCTAAAAAGAAGTGTTTATTAAATGCATTAGGCTTCATGCATTAGGCTTCATAATGAATGATGAAGCCTTTAATAAAAATTGTAAATGGTATTCCTTTCCAAATTATTCTCTGGGATTAAAAAGTGAATGTTGGGTGACTTCAAACTAGAAAATATTAGCTATAAAATGACAGGAGGAAGTGTTTTCATTTAAATCATATGAGACAGATAAAATTAGAAATTAGAGAAGAGGATGAGTATAGGCTAAGAGATAATATTCATGGATGGGATGTGGGGGGACAGACGTGATGTCATGAATCAGGATTATAGTCCCCTGTGTGAAAATACGTTGACATATAAATATGCAATATGTATTAGAAATGATCACAATATACACAGTAAAGTATACAACACAACAATGTGCTCACCATAGGCCAAGAAATCTTTATATATGAATCTAACATAATCTGGATTCAATAAATCCAAACCAGTCATTTAAAATATTGAAAATTTCCAGATGTCAGATCTACTGATTTTTAAAGGTTTTCAAAGACATGATACTGGGACCATAGGTCCCAAATCTGGAAAGCTTTTCTTATTTAGCGTCTGGAGGAACTTCTACCATTGATATTCTTCAACTAGTTGGAAACATTTTAATAAGCATTTAAGAATTTTTCAAATGTTAGAACTTGTTCTGGGGTAAAAAAATGTGAATTCATATGCTGTTGGAAAGACTAATACATCTCATTCTTTCTTGAATCTTAATATATACTTAAATAAACAATGACAAATCCTGATGGATAAATGATAATCTGAAAATAATTCATGACTCATTTCTGAGTATGTTAAGTGACAGTGAAGTTAAAACACATAACTTGATTGTTTTATAAAATAGAAAAGCAAAAAGGAACACAATTTTATTTCAGGAGTAAAACAAAAAAAAAAATTATGTAGGATTAAAAATGTCCTACAGCAATAAAACACACACATTAAGACATTGCTTCTCAAACTTTAGTATCCACTCTAATCACCTAGAAATCTTCTTGAAATGCAGAATCTGGTTCAGTAGGTCTGGAGATTCTGCATTTCTTATAAGCTTCCAGGTGATGCAGATGCTCTAGTCAGTCCATGGACTGTATTTAGACTAGCAAGACCTTAACTAGAATTAGTTAAAGTTTAATGATCTGTCAGAAGAAGAAAGAATTAGGATGAATTAGGATTAGGAAAGGGAGAGTTATTCCCCACTGGAAAAAGATCAACTGGATAATAATTCCAATGCATATGTATGTTTATTGATTTGCATATTGATTTGCTGCATATCCAAAATGAATATATGTATTACCTGCACATTAAACTTCAAACATGGGCAATTCTTGGATTTCTCAAGACTCAGCTGTTAAAACCTGCATGAGGGACTGAACTGCAAAGCAAAAGCTAAAATCCTGAACTAAAACAAGGCCAATTCCTATGGAATGTGTTATAATTAAAAGAGAGAGAACTGTTAATAATTGAGCAACCTACAAGTATTTTTGTTTGTTCATTTATTTTTCTGTTTCAATTTGTTGTTGTTGTTAGGTGCCATTGAGTCAGTTCCTACTCATAGCAACCCTATGCACAACAGAACGAAACACTAGTCCTGTGCCATCCTCACTATCTTTGCTGTGTTTGAGCCCATTATTGCAGAGGTTTTCACTGGCTAGTTCTTTCAGAAGTAGACTGTCAGGTCCTTCTTCCTTGCCTATCTTAGTCTGGAAGGTATGCTGAAATCTGTCCACCACAGGTGACCCTATTGGTATTGGAAATACCAGTGGCATAGCTTGCAGCACCACAGCAACATGCAAGCTAATACAGTACAACAAACTCTTAGACGTGTGGTGTTTCAATTTAGGCGAACCCAAATCGTCGTACCCTTTTTCCTCTATGCTTTTCAGTACAAACGCAGCATCTGTCTTTCTCTGTACCGTGTTTTCCATCTAACCTATCCCCACAGGCATCAAAGTTGAACATAATGGCCATGCTGTTCCGTGCAGCCCTGAAAGCCAAACAAAAGAACAAACAACCCCCAACGACTTAAAACCTGGAGCCAAGGGAGCTCTCCAGGTTGCATGCTGCCTCTCTGATCCTCCCGGTAAATCTAAGTATCAGCTGCTTCCTTCAGTAACTGAAAACAATCATAACTGTCTTTCCTTGTGTCTTGTTGAACCTCTGGGGATAGAGGAAAGGCAGAGTATAGAAATGTGCACCTAGCGTCCAAGGATGGGTTTGGCTTACACAGTATGGCTTGTTATAATGTAGGATTAGATAATGGACTTTCTTAGATCCAGTTTTTATTTCCAGCAGACCTTCTAAAATCTTTAAATGGTACTAAAACTAACAAACACACAACAACATAAAAAATTGCAGAGAGTCAATTATGACTCATAGCTACGCTGATAGAACAGACTAGAACTACCCAAAGCTGTAATTTTTAAGGAAGAAGACTGCAACATCTTTCTCTCATGTGGCTGGTGCGTTCGAACCACCGACCTTTCGGTTGACAGCCGAGTTCTTAACCACTACGTCACCAGGGGCTCTTTCATTAAATGGTATGTCTGTAAAATTCTGTTTCTCTAAAGCACGTGTGATCAAATGATTCTCTTATTAAACTGTATCATAGATTTTATACCACTTTATGCATAATCATAAATCTAATCAAATAGATATGCCTATCGATTTCAATCAAATTTAGAAATCACATCTACTTTAATTTTTTGGATATAGTGTAAGATAAAACGCAACTATCCACTATACAGAGATTTCAAAGCCCACGCTCTTCAGATGAGTGAGTGAATTTTAAAAGTAAACATTAATTGTAAAAAATTCATAAGAAATATTCAGTAGAAGGAGAGGCAAGATGGCGCTCTAGGCAGAAACACCACGCCGTCCCTCCACAGCAAAGATCCGAAAAACTAAGCCTAACAGAGAATCAACAATCCTGAAACCCTAGAACACCAAATGAAGAGATAAAGAACTCAGCCAAACACCAAACGGAGTGAGAATACTAAAAGAGAACGGAGAGCGAGGAGAGACTCAGGCAGAGATTCCTTACCAGCTAACGCAGCGCGGACCCACCATCTTGGATTCCTATCGGAGACCAGCAAACGGGAGAGCAGCCTTGCAGAGCATCTGGTCGGAGACAGAACGACCGGTAAACTGCGGTGCGCGCTCTCCCACCACCCACCCCTCTCCGCCTCAGCTGGGGATCCCCTGCTTTCCGTGGCCAGGGTCCCTGGGCTGGGGTGTGCTGGTGCTTGGATTCCGCGCGCCTGGGCTGGCGGCTTTCTGGGAGCCGTTTGCTGGCAGCTAGCGAAACTTTCTCTGCCGCCTACCCCTCCTTTTGCCTGGGTGCCTGGTTCCGAGTGCCGTCTCTGCTCTCTCCTGAGGGGCTGTAGGGCTGCGTGCGGGCGTGTGGCTGTTTCTAGGTCTGGGCCCCCGCGTGGGTGGGATCCCGGGGCCTTTGTTCGTTCGCCCCTCTGCTTTCCGTGGCCGGAGTCCCTGAGCAGGGGGGCGCCGGTGCTTGGATTCCACGCGCCCGGGCTGGAGGCTTTCTGGGAGCCGTTTGCTGGCACCTAGCGAACCTTTTTCTCCCGCCTCCCCCTCCTTTTGCCTGGGTGCCTGGTTCCGAGTGCTGTCTCTGCTCTCTCCTGCGGGGCTGTAGGGCTGCGTGCGGGCGTGTGGCTGTTTCTAGGTCTGGGCCCCCGCGTGGGTGGGATCCCGGGGCCTTTGTTCATTCGCCCCTCTGCTTTCCGTGGCCGGAGTCCCTGAGCAGAGGGGCGCCGGTGCTTGGATTCTGCACGCCCGGGCTGGAGGCTTTCTGGGAGGCATTTGCTGGCACCTAGCGAAACTTTTTCTGCCGCCTCCCCCTCCTTTTGCCTGGGTGCCTGGTTCCGAGTGCCATCTCTGCTCTCTCCTGCGGGGTTGTAGGGCTGCGTGCGGGCGTGTGGCTGTTTCTAGGTCTGGGCTCCCGCGTGGGTGGGATCCTGGGGCCTTTGTTTGTTCGCCCCTCTGCTTTCCGTGGCCGGAGTCCCTGAGCTGGGGGGCGCCGGTGCTTGGATTCCGCACGCCCGGGCGGGGGGCTTTCTGGGAGCCGTTTGCCGGCCGCTAGCGAGCCTTTTTCTGCCGCCTCCCCCTCCTTTTGCCTGGGTGCCTGGTTCCGAGTGCCGTCTCTGCTCTCTCCTGCGGGGCTGTAGGGCTGCGTTCGGGCGTGTGGCTGTTTCCAGGTCTGGGCTCCCGCGCGGGTGGGATCCTGGGGCCTTTGTTAGTTGGCCCCTCTGCTTCCCGTGGCCACGGTCACTTAACCCCGAGACTACCGGCTTCTTGGAATTCACGCCCCTGAGTGGGGGCTCTCTGGGTCCCATTTGTAGGCACTGACTGCTGGTGTTGCCCTGTTTTTTTTTCTCTCAATTTTATTTTTCTTCCTTTTTTGATTAGTTTTGTCATCTTTTACCTCTTTTTCTCTTTTGTCTTTCTTCATTGCTTAATTTCTTGTCTCTCTATCTCTTCCTTCTCTTTCTGATCCCTGAATTCCAGGCGATGTATGCCTCTGTACCTTCTGGCCAGGCTGAGCTGTGAAAATTGAGACCGACTCCCCCAGACCTCATAGCTGCATCGGTGGGATCCCTCGGAACTTTGCAGTTCTTTAACTTTTCTGATTTTTATTTGGTCATTCTTTCCTTTTCTTTCTCTTCCCCCTTCTGGTTTCCTCCATCCCATAGTCTCTCATCTGTACATTCCAACGACAAGCTCCCCTAGCATTCTTTTATGTTTGTACGCTTTTTGCTCCTCCTACTCTCTCCTCTCTCCCATATCCAGCTTAGCTTCACACATAACCATCTTCCCGCTGCACCCTACCTACCTGCACCGTGCACTAGACATCACATCACCAAGCGGTGCAGGCACGCCCTATTGGAACCTGCCCAGCACTGACTACCGACCGTCCTGGTGGCTGCGGTGAGTGCCACAAGCAACCCATCCCAGTGGCTCCTCCTCAACTAGATCTGCCCAGCTATACCACAAGAACGAAAAAAAAAAAAAAAAAATCTACAATCAAAAAACGAGAGAAATATCTACTGAATGCCCCGAAAACAGCAAACAATATCAAAACATTTACAAAAACAAGACAAGATGGCTCCAATAGGCATCCAAATTAAAACACCAGATAACTCTCCTGTGGAAGAAAATGCACTAGAAGTACCTGATACGGAACTCAAATCATTAATACTCGGAATTTTCCAAGAACTGAGGCAAAAAGCTGACAAACATGAGGAAAAAATAGACAAATTTATGGAAAATACAGACAAAAAATTGGAAGAATTCAGGAAGATGATGCAAGAACAAAATGCCAAAATAAATTCACAACTCGAAATTATACAAAAACAACAATTAGAAATCCAAAAGATAAACAACAAGATTTCAGAAATGGACGGTGTCATAGAAGGGCTGAGAAGTAGATTTGAAACCATGGAAGACAGGATCAGTGGAACTGAAGACAAACACTTGGATACAACTCTGTTTCAGGAAAACTCAGAAAAAAGAACAAAGAAAAATGAAGAGACCCTGAGAGTTATGTGGGACACAATTAAAAGCAAAAACTTACGAGTGATTGGCATACCAGAACAGGGGGAGAAAACAGAAAACACAGAGAGGATCATTGAGGAACTGCTGACAGAAAACTTTCCCAATATCATGAAAGATGAAAAGCTGGTCATCCAAGAAGCTCAACGAACCCCATATAGAAGAGACCCCAAAAGAAAATCACCAAGACATATCATATTCACACTCGCTAAAACTAAAGACAAACAAAGAATCCTGAGAGCAGCTCATGAAAAACAAGAAGTCAAATACAGAGGAGAAACAATAAGACTAAGCTCAGATTATTCAGTAGAAACCATGCAGGCAAGAAGGCAATGGGATGACATATATAAAATCTTGAAAGAAAAAAATTGTCAGCCAAGAATAATATATCCTGCAAAACTCTCATTCAGATTTGATGGTGAAATTAGGTCATTTCCAGATAAACAGAAACTAAAGGAATATGCAAAAGTCAAACCAAACTTACAAGAATTATTAAAGGGAGTTCTTCGATCTGAGGACAAACAGCTTAAGCCCTCAGGCAGGACCTAGGACCTAGGACGCAGGTTAACATGAACCAGATACCATTCTAGGAACTGAACTACAGACGACTTTCCAAAAACAAAAGATATACAACAGGGAATCAGAGAAATCAATCAAAGGATGACAACAACATCAAAACAATGAAAGAGGGAACAAACGGCATAGGTATAGAACCTTCTAAAGGAGAAGAAGGCAAGGTGATACCAAGTAACGGTAGACTGCTTCAAAATTATAAAGATAAGGGTAAAATTCATGGTAACCACAAAAAACGTTAACAAACCAACTCATAAAAATAAAGACGAAAAACATAAAGTCTCAACAAAAACAAAACCTACAAAAACAAAAGAAATGAACACAAAATCCACAAACAAAAGGAACTCAGCACAAGAGAGTAAGAAGAACAAAGAAAACTTCAGCATCACAAAAAAAAGCACTACAAAATGACAGCAAGAAACTCACATCTATCAATAATTACACTGAACGTAAATGGACTCAATGCACCCATAAAGCGACGGAGAGTGGCAGAATGGATAAGAAAACAGGATCCATCTATTTGCTGTCTACAAGAGACACATCTTAGAAACAAAGATGTGAATTTATTAAAAATCAAAGGTTGGAAAAAAATATATCAAGCTAACAACTATCAAAAAAGAGCAGGAGTGGCAATTCTAATCTCAGATAAAATAGACTTTAAAACAAAATCTACCATAAAAGACAAAGAAGGACACTATATAATGATTAAGGGGATGATCCATCATGAAGACATAACCATAATAAATATCTATGCACCCAATGACAGGGCTCCAAAATACATAAAAAAAACTCTAACAGCACTGAAAAGAGAAATTGACAGTTCCACAATAATAGTAGGAGACTTCAACACACCACTCTCAGTAAAGGACAGAACAACTAAAAAGAAACTCAGCAAAGATACAGAAGACCTAAAGGACACAATCAGCCAACTGGACCTCATAGACATATATAGAACAATCCATCCAACTGCTGCAAAGTACACATTCTTTTCCAATGCACATGGAACGTTCTCCAGAATAGACCACATCTTAGGCCACAGAGCAATCCTCAACAAGATCCAAAATGCTGAGATAATTCACAGTATCTTCTCTGACCACAATGCCATCAAGGTAGAAATTAACACTAGAAAGAGCAAGGAAAAAAAATCAAACACATGGAAACTGAATAATAATCTGCTTACACATCAATGGGTAATAGAAGAAATCAGAGATGGAATTAAAAAATTCCTAGACTCAAATGAGAATGAAAACACATCATACCAAAACCTTTGGGACACAGCAAAGGCAGTCCTCAGAGGACAATTTATAGCAATAGATGCACATATCAAAAAAGAAGAAAGGGACAAAATCAAAACATTAACTACAGAACTCAAACAAATAGAAAGAGAACAACAAAAAAAGCCTACAACCACCGGAAGAAAGGAAATAGTAAAGATCAGAGCAGAAATCAATGAAATAGAGAACAGAAAAACAATAGAAAGAATCAACAAAACCAAAAGTTGGTTCTTTGAAAGAATCAACAAAATCGACAAACCACTGGCCAGACTGACAAAAGAAAAGCAGCAGAGGGCACAAATAACCCAAATAAGAAATGAAATGGGGGACATTACAACAGACCCAACTGAAATAAAAAGGATTATAACAGAATATTATGAAAAACTATATTCCAACAAATTTGAAAACCTAGAGGAAATGGATAAATTTATAGAAACATACGGCCTACCCAAACTACAACAAAGTGATATTGAAAATCTGAACAGACCCATAACAAGAGAAGAGATTGAAAAGGTAATAAAAAAACTCCCAACCAAAAAAAGCCCTGGCCCAGATGGCTTCACTGGAGAATTCTACAAAACATTTACAGAAGAGCTCGTACCAGTTCTACTCAAGTTATTTCAGAGCATAGAAGAGGAAGCAACACTTCCAAATTCATTCTATGAAGCCAGCATAACGCTGATACCAAAACCAGGCAAAGACATCACAAAAAAAGAAAATTACAGACCAGTATCTCTCATGAATATAGATGCAAAAATTCTGAACAAAATTCTAGCCAATAGAATTCAGTATCATATCAAAAAAATAATACACCACGACCAAGTAGGATTCATACCAGGTATGCAAGGATGGTTTAACATTAGAAAATCCATCAACGTAATCCACCACATAAATAAAAGGAAAGAAAAAAATCACATGATTATCTCAATTGATGCAGAAAAGGCATTTGACAAAGTCCAACACCCATTCCTGATAAAAGCTCTCAATAAAATAGGTATAGAAGGGAAATTTCTCAACATAATAAAGGGCATCTATGCAAAACCAACAGCCAACATCATTCTTAATGGAGAAAGGCTGAAAACATTCCCCCTGAAAACAGGAACAAGACAAGGATGCCCTTTATCACCACTCCTATTTAACATTGTGCTGGAAGTTCTAGCTAGAGCAGTAAGGCAAGAAAAAGAAATAAAGGGCATCCAAATTGGTAATGAAGAAGTTAAACTCTCCCTGTTTGCAGATGATATGATACTATACATAGAAAACCCTAAAGACTCCACGAGAAATTTACTGGAAGTAATAGAAAGATTCAGCAGAGTAGCAGGATACAAGATAAACATTCAAAAATCAGTTGGATTCCTATACACCGGTAAAGAGAACGATGAAAAGGAGATCAGGAAATCAATACCATTTTCAATAGACCCTAAAAAGATAAAATACTTAGGAATAAATCTGACCAGGAATATAAAAGACCTATACAAAGAAAACTACAAAACACTGCTGCATGAAACCCAAAGGGATCTACATAAATGGAAAAACATACCATGCTCATGGATAGGCAGACTCAACATTGTGAAAATGGCAATTCTACCTAAAGCAATCTACAAATACAATGCAATTCCGATACAAATACCAACAACATTCTTCAAAGAGATGGAAAAACTAATTATTAACTTTATATGGAAAGGGAAGAAACCTCGAATAAGTAAAGCACTACTGAAGAAGAAGAATAAAGTTGGAGGACTCACACTACCTGACTTGAGAACCTACTATACAGCTACAGTACTCAAAACAGCCTGGTACTGGTACAACAACAGAGACATTGACCAATGGAACAGAATTGAGAACTCAGATGTAAATCCATCCACCTACGGTCACCTGATTTTTGACAAGGGCCCAAAATACATCAAATGGGGAAAAGACAGTCTTTTTAACAAATGGTGCTGGCAAAACTGGATATCCATTTGTAGAAAAATGAAACAGGACCCATACCTCACACCATATACAAAAACTACTTCAAAATGGATCAAAGACCTGAATATAAAGCCTCAAACTATAAAATTCATAGAAGAAAAAATAGGACCAACACTTCAGACCTTAATACATGGCATTAACAGGATACAAACCATAAACATCAACACAAAAAACCCAACAGATAAACTAGATAATTGGGATCTTCTAAAAAATCAAACATCTATGCTCTTCAAAAGATTTCACCAAAAGTGTTAAAAGAGAACCTACAGACTGGGAAAAAATTTTTGGACAGTACAAGTCAGACAAAGGTCTAATCTCCATAATCTACAAGAAAATCCAACACCTCTACAACAAAAAGACAAGCAATCCTATCAAAAAATGGGCAAAGGAAATGAACAGACACTTCACCAAGGAAGACATTCAAATGGCCAACAGACACATGAGGAAATGCTCGCGATCACTAGCCATTAGAGAAATGCAAATTAAAACCACAATGAGATACCATCTCACCCCGGCATTACTGGCACGAATCAAAAACACTGGAAATAACAAATGTTGGAGGGGCTGCGGGGAGACGGGAACTCTTATGCACTGCTGGTGGGAATGCAAAATGATACAGCCATTTTGGAAAATGATATGGCGTTTCCTCAGAAAGCTAGAAATAGACGTACCATTCGATCCAGCAATCCCACTCCTAGGAATATATCCTAGAGAAATAAGAGTCATCACTCGAATAGACATATGCACACCTATGTTCATGGCAGCATTATTCACAATAGCAAAACGATGGAAATAACCTCGATGTCCATCAACAGACGAATGGATACACAAACTATGGTACATACACACAATGGAGTACTATGCAACGAGAAAGAACAATGAATCGGTGAACCATCTCATAACATGGATGAAACTGGAGGACATCATGCTGAGTGAAATAAGTCAATCACAAAAGGACAAATATTGTATGAGACCTCTATTGTAAAAACACATGAAAAAATTCACATGCAAAATGTAACAATCCTTGTTGGTTACCAGGGATGGGAGGGGGGGGGGGATACTAAATAGGTAATAGGTAAGTGGTAACTTGGGTGAGAGATGAGATAGTACATAGTACAGGGGAAACTAACACAACCGGCACAAGGAAAGGTCATGGAGCCCCTATAGACACATCCAAACCCCCCGAGGGACTGAGTTGTTGGACGGAGGGCTCTGGGGACCATGATCTCGGGGAACATCTAGCTCAATTGGCATGACACTACTTATAAAGATAATGCTCTACATTCTACCTTGGTGAGTAGTGTCTGGGGTCTTAAAAGCCTATGAGCGGCCATCTAAGATACTCCACTGATCTCATCCCTTCGGGAACAAGGGAGAACGAAGAGAACAGGATACAAGGAAAAGATTAGTCCGAAGGACTAATGGTCCACAGCTACCAAGGCCTCCACGGGACTGAGCCCAGTACAGCTGGATGGTGCCCGGCTACCACCAATGACTCCTCTGACCAGGATCACAACAGAGGGTTCTGGGCAGAGCTGGAGTAGGATGTAGAGCATAATTTTAACTCCCAAAAAAAAAAAAAAAAAAGAAGACCAGATATACTGGCCTAAAGAATACTAGAGAAACCTCGAGAGTGTGGCCCCCAGACACTCTTTCAGCTCAGAGGGGAAGTTAACTTCAAGGTTCGATGTTAAGCCTGGGAATGGACACCCCAGTAAAACTAAATGGGACTAACAATGTACAGGAGTCCGGTGACAAGGGCCAGAAGGCAGAGGGAGAGTAGGAAACTGATGATAAGGAACACAAATTGAATAAGGACACTGTCGATGTATTGTGAGATTGTTGACCACTGCTATAGGGCAACATTTGTAGTAACTATTAAATGGGAGGCTGTTTTGTCCTGTAAGCCTTCATCTTGGGCGAGAATGGCAGCACAATTGGAAGAGCATAGTCAATATCACTTAAATGTGTAAGTAAAAAGTTTTGAAATGGTGTTTAAATAAAATAAAAATAAATAAATAAATAAATAAACAAATGAGACTAAAGAGGTACAATAGTCCACTGACAAGGTCCAGAAGACAGAAGGGGAGAAGGAAGCCCCCTGGTGATAGGGAACACAAGGTGGAGTAAGGATATTCTTGATGTGCTGTGAGATTGTTAACCATTGTCATAGGGCAACATGTGTAGTAACTGTTAAATGAAAAACTATTTTGTTCTGTAAGCCTTCATCTTAAGTGAGAATAACAGCACAGTTGGAAGAGCATAGTCAATGTCACTGAACTGTGAATGTAGAAAATTTTGAAACGGTGTATATTTGGCCATCTGTAATTTTCATCAAAAAAAAAGGTTGAGAATTTAGAGGCTTAATACGTTGTGGGGTTGTTAACCAATGTCAAAAAAAAAACAACATGTGTACTACTATTTCATGAGAAACTATTTGCTCTGTAAGCTTTCACCTGAAGTACAATAAAATATATATTAAAAAAAAAAAAAAAAAAAAAGAAATATTCAGTAATAAAACTGACAAAGCAGTTTCAAACGGATGATTTACTCATAAAGTTGAATTTTAAGCAGAAATGGAAATATAATACTAATTTATATGCAAACGTGAGATTTCTGCCTTTACTCTGATGGTAACTCATTTACTTTGTTGTGTTAGCAATGCTACAATAGTATTATCATAAAATACTACTTTTTATCATATTCAGCCCTCTCAATTCTTATCATCTAAACTTTGTCTAAATCTTCATTGAACCTGCATATGTTAAGCAAATACAGTGTTTTACAAAGGTTTGAGGGAAACATTTTATTTTCACAATGTTATTATTTATTAAATCACAGGAAACAATTTTAATTAAATGTATCTTTAACTGGCAATGGAGGGTACAATTCCTCCTGGAATCATTTATGGTAACACTCATTTTATTTCACCAGCACAAATTAATTTCTGCTGATTTCAATAGGTTATTTAACTATAAAGGAATGTATCTTTTCTTTTAGTGAAATACTTGGAATTCCATTTGAAGAGTTAAAAACTATAGTGAATTTTTCCGGATATCTTTGACTTTTCTGGTGAACATGAGTCTGGGAAAGAGGCTTCATTGCTTCACTTTTACAATTTCTATCATGCAGGAAAATAATTACAACTAAGAAAGCAAAAAATAAAATAAAATAAAACAGATCTTATTTAAGAAGTATACACTAACTTTTCTATAAGATTTCAAATTTTCTTATTCAATCATTAAATATTATTTATTGACCACCTATTATAGGTCAATTATTGTAGGATTTTCCAATAGAACTTCCTGGGATGATGGAAATGTTCTATATCTGCACTGTCCAATATGGTAACCACTAGACTATGTGACTATTTAGTACTTAAAAGATACCTAATGTGACTAAGGAAATTAAAAAAAAAAATACTTTTCATTAATTTAAATTCAAATTGTCACATACAGCAAGTGTCTACTTCATTAGACAACAATAAATCTAGACAATAGGGATAATATATACTGTAAATAAAGAAATCAGCCTCAGTATTAATTCTAATAAGGTAGAAAATTACATAGAGTAAAAAAATAAATAAATGTACAATATAAAACATAAGGCCAGGTGGTGACAAGTGTTAAGAAGACAAACAGAGACAGAAAGAGACAAACCAAATATGGAATGACAGCAATGGAAATACAGTACTGAAAAGAGACCTGGATGAAGTGAGAGCAGAACAGAGAAGAAAATTAGCAAGACAGAAGGGACTTACTAAACTAATGCTTCAAGAAGTTGTCCTCAGGAGAAAAATGTAATGCTTTCATTTATTTCTACAAATACAAGAAGTGGATGTAGTGTTTAAACAAAATGAAACTAATATTATTAAAATAAAAACTATCAAAACCTGTCACTAACAGTCAATGGCTGTTAGTTGCAGTTGAGTTGATTCTGATTCATGGCAACCCCATGTGTGTAGAGCAGAACTATATCACAGGGTTTTCAAGGCTGTGACTTTTTGAAAGCAGATCACCAGGCCTTGGTTGGTTCCAACCACATACCTTTCAGCTGGTAGTGGAGTGTTGAACTTTTTTGGCCACCTAGGAAATCCTAACACTCACTAAGGCACATCAAATATTTAGGCCACTCTTAAGCTTGAAATTTATCAATTAAAAGCTTACCTGCCAATTTCACTTTATGAGATTCACAATACAAAAACAGTTTTGGGGAGGTTCTTACAGAATTTTAAATATGCAAAGAGGCTTGCAAATTCTACTTTAAATTCTTGATTGTATAGGTAAAGGCACTGAGGCTTAGAGATATTACCAGAATCCTGTCACTAGTCCCCTTGACATCCAGTCCATCTTACTATATACTATGGTGATATACCTGGTATATCTAGGACATGGAAACCCTGGTGGCGTAGTGGTTAAACGCTATGGCTGCTAACCAAAAGTCGGCAGTTTGAATCCACCAGGTGCTCCTTGGAAACCCTGTGGGGCAGTTCTACCCTGTCCTATAGGATCGGTATGAGGTGAAATTGACTTGATGGCAGTGGGTTTATCTAGGACAAAAAAATTTCAGATACATGAAAAACAAGACAGGTAAAAATACTACTTGTGAAGAGCATATCAATGTTTGTTAAATTAATGAATAAATGGCTCAATGGCCAATGGGCTCATTTTTACCTTTCCCAAATTTGAGATTACCAGAGTTCTTTATGGTAAATCCACTTTAAATTAAGATGTACTGTTGTGTTTTGGTTTTTCCCCATTATTAATTCAATATCAAGAGAATCTAAAGCATTAATGGATCATTTTCAGAAAGACAGAGCTTTGAAATTCTACTTTGAAATGCTGGGTACTCAGAATTCAATAAAAAGATGTTAATATAAAATTAGTAATTTAAGTATAAATAAGAGAAGTGTTCAAATACATTCAGCAATATAGAGTTGTCAACAAGACCTTTCCATAATATGAATATTTTTACTTTTTGAAACTCACATATTTCTGTGACTGTAAATGATATATTTTAAAAACATAGCCAAACCATTTTTTTTAATCTTCCAAATAAAATACACATTGCTTTTTTAGTGTTTCACGTCCCTTAAGTTCTTGATCCTTCCCAGTAATATTCAAAAATGTCAAATGAAAGCTAACCTTTCATTTGACCTTCTCATAGATAAGTAGACAATGTGGAAAAAGGCAAATTGGTAATTTCTAATTTCCACCCTGCTGAAAAACACTAAGAAATGATTGTACAAGAAGTTCTCAAGGCCTTGGCCTCCATTCTGCTCATAATGTGATCTCTTAAGACTGAATCTCTCAAAGCAATTAAATACATTTTTAATGCTTGAATATCCACTAATACTCTGGCGAATGCTCTGAAAATATCCTCTTCTTGGAGAATAATTCACTCTCTGAGCTTTTAAACTTTACTATAGGCTGAATCCTAATTCTACAATGATTATAATCTATACTTAGCACATTATTTTGTAACTACTGTATCTATTCAATATATTTCTCCATCTAGAATGTAAATTCCTTGAAGAATGTAAATTCCTTGAAAAATATCAATTTACTGAAAACAGGAAGGATGTCTTGTGCATTTTGTTGTCCCTAGATTCCAGCAGATAATAGGCTCTTAACAAGTACTTGATAAGTATCTGAATGAATATGAAGAATTTATTTCTATGAACCACTACTTTATTCAGGCTTCTGTCTTGCTCACCATCTTGAATTGGTTCCTGCTGGCTGTAACTCTTTCCAACCTTTTTAAAGGACAACAATATATAATCTCATATAATGTTAGCAAAACATCCACACACCTTAATTTGAAAAACACTATCCAATGGAAAATTCTAGCAAGTTATTTTGTGCTCATCATAATGCCCTAATTCAATGCCAGTCTACTGCTTTGGATATATCTCTAACCATTTCCCTGTCCACATCTACATGGTCAAATCAGAAGCATCCCCACCTGGACTTACCCTCTACTTTTCTCTATGCTATTCTCTATCTTATTCCTGTTTTGTATCAGGCCCCTCTCAAAAATATCCCCCCTCTCCTTCTCTGTCTGTTAAAACTCTGTTAAACCTCCTTCAAGAAACTGCAGGAAAGAGAGAAATCTGAACTAAATGATAATTGAGAGGTTCTTACTGGAATGTAACCATTTGCTTCTTATATGACCCTAGGCAAGTCACTTTCCTACTCTGTTTCTTACCTTGGAAAATTGGGGAAAATAAAACTGTAACTAATAGTATAGTTGGAAGACTTAAAAGAGATTAATACAGTTCTTACTACATATCAAGTACAGAATGCATAGCTTTTCTCCATCATGCATTTCATCTTTCAACCCTAATTTCCTCAATGTTCGGATGTCAAAACTAGTACCTGACTTTTCAAACTCAAAATGTTTTTTTGAATAATTGAGAGAACTTACATCAGAATATAGTGATGTAAAAAGACTAAACATCCAAATAAATATAAATTAATGTTAACCTAGACTTTATTTGAGATACTTCGGTGAAGTTTCAATCTCTTCTGAGAATGTTTCTCTTACTACCCCAGTTAGAAGTAATAGTTGACATTTCTATAGCACCTCTTTGCTGCACATGTATTGCCTTGTATTTGAAATGTAAAATCCATGGATTAATAAATGCTTTTATAAAATTAATTTAGGATTTTTGGATTCCAAATGACAAGAACAGATTCAGTCTGACTTCATGAAAATGAATTCAATACCTGGGGGAGGGGATGTGATGGAAGTATATTGAAAAGGTCCTAAAGCATCTTATGAAATGAAAGGAAAATCTGAATAACTAAGAAAAAGGGATGGGATTACTTGTGGGGACTCAATATTGGAAGTTCCTGAACCTTCTCTCAAAAACTCCCAGGCTTTTTTTCAAATTAAAAAAAAAAAAATCAAATTCCCACAGGAATGAATATCATTGGCTCAGTTGAAAGTTGGATGTTTACCTCCTGACCAAGGTGCTATGACTAGGGAATGAGGATTTTATGTTATATGATCTTATGCGCTGGTGGCTAAACTCAGAAAAGTAGAATTTATTGTGCATGGAGCAGTTTCCTCAAGAGATGTCATTTAAGATAATACAGATAATCTGTAAGAGGGATTAGTCCTTTTGTTACTTGTGTGTGCAGTTACTTTTTTTAAAATCACTGAATATAAATACCTGTGCATTGAATTATTGCCAAAAGCATACATTACTTCCATATGTTTGTAAAGATGGTTCACGTAAGATTCTAATATCTTTCAACACAAAGCCGGACAGAAAGACTATTTAACAGGAACTGTATCACAGTGGTTAAGAGCTCAGTCTGCTAACCAAAAGGCTGGCAGTTTGACTCCACCAGCTGCACCTTGTGAACCCTGTAGGACAGTTCTACTCTGTCCTATAGGGCCACTACGAGTCCAAATCAACTCGACGGCAATGGGTTTGGTGGTTTTTTTGGTCTTGCCCCATTGTGTTGGCCAATTCTTCCTTCTGTTGCTCCTTTCTCTATAACACTCAATGCTCAGGTAAAACCTAGAGAGATAAACTGGAAATATGTACATATTAAAAAAAAAAAAAAGTAATCACAGCACAAGGCATTATTATTATTCCCTGATGTACCTGGCTTAAGTCATAGTTGTTTTCAACCAAGTATATACCCAGTGGCATGCCAGATCTTGGCTACACCCAGGATAAATTTCTTCAGCCAAGTGAAATAAAGATGTCTGACAAGGTAAATTAATCCCATATCAAAGAGGTGTCATTAAATTTTCCCTTTCTTTGAGGCTGTAGATGTTGGCCAACTGTATATGAGGAATCACGCTATGTGTTATGGGAGATTAAAAATAAGAAGAATAAAAGGAAAGTCACAAGCACCCTTCTTTTGTAACTTTGTCCCTTCTAGTCACATAATTCTTTTTACCTATTTTTCCTCTCTTCAGGTATCATTATATCTAACATAATAAAAATAAAAATAAATGCAGGAAATTGAGCACAATATCTCAAATCCAATCAGATATTGAACACAGTTAAGAAATGTACACAAATTCCAGTTACATCATATTTGTTAGACTCTAAGAGTTTTTCCAAAAGAAATAAATCATTAAAAAAAAAAAAAAAAACTTCATTTAAAAGTCTGTTACTGTAGACTACCTCGGATAAATATTTAGTTCACTTCTTTCTCGGAAGGGAAGAAAGGAAAACCTTTAATTACAAGTAGTGATTAAGGAGAAAAACTATAGTTAAGTTTATAGAAGCTTCAAAGAATGACTCTTTTTGATTTGCAGGTCTCCTGTAATCCCCATGGAAACAACCTTTTACTAATTCTGTCCATATTTCTGTGGAAGTGAAATCAGTTTTAAATATTTCTGTTAAATAAGATTTTATTATTCAAACAGAGTTGACATTTTAGTGTCACTAATATTTAAGTTACACATACACATATAGGAAAAAAAACAATCTATAACTTTTAAATTTTATACATACAGATTATTCGTTTTTTCTTACTACCTGGATTCAAGATGAATTGCTTTTTAAAAAAAGAAGCTGATTAGATAAAAGACTGTCAAAGCGAAAATATTTTTTAAAGTTAAATTAATATGAAAACGTTGTTTTGGGAGATACCAGTTTTTCTTATCAAACACTTGACGCTGCTTACTATGTGCTAAGTGCTATTCTGAGCTCTTTCAAATATTAACTTGTGCTTATTGTACTTACATAGTTGTTTAGAAATATTAACATATTTAATATTTCTCTGTTTCACAAAGGTTGAGATACTCACAAAATCATTGACTACAAATTAAAACATAGGGGACAAACACAAATATTCAGTCATGACCCCAGAAGACCAAAACAAGTTTTCTAAGTCCTCTTTCATCTCTGTTATCTTTATGTACTTGATTCTTAATAGGAATGATAAGTTGACAATAGACTATTTCTGTTATTGATCATTTCTTGTCATATTATCTGTTTAAGGTTTGTTCGAAGAATAGAATAATTGTAATATGTGCCCAAAAATTACAATTGGGGAATTAAATTTGCAGCTAAAAATCAAGAAATGGCATCTTAAGGCAAAGATAAATAAAACTTGCTATTCTGCAGTGTAAATATCATTGCTTCCCATTTAAAATAATATTTATTTTTATTAGATTAATCATCCCCTAAAATTGGCAGTTTTTGATTTCTAATGATCTCTCTAAATGATTTCAAGGAAATAGTATGTATTTTGTTTCTATTAATTTAATTCACTGTGGAAGGACTGTTAAGTTTCATTGTTTCATAACTTTTTTGACATGATTGGCACAGTTGGAACAACACAGCCAGTTGATGTTCATGCTTAAATACAGCTTAAAAAAAAAAAGTTTCAGTGACATAATAAAGAGCCATCATTAATACAAGGTAGGGAGTGTCTACCAAAGGGTCAGCCATAATTACTACAATGGGTGTGGTAGGTATTAAGGGAGATTACTGTTTGATGGAGAGTGGAATCCCATATCTGTTGTGTCAATTGAGAAATCTCCATAATAGGTGGTAATCATAGTAACATTCAGACCATTGTCAAAAATGCTTATGAAAATACAGTAAGTACAGTGTCACAGAGTAAATTGATAATATCTTAAATATTTCTTACAGTTCTCTTACAATTTTAGGTCCTTACAAGTAACTAATTTTAACCTATTATTAAACAGCAAACACCAGATTTAGGTGTAATCATGATAGCTTGTCACTCCTGTGAAGAACTGATTTATTGTCTCAGGCCTGCTAATTGAGACAAATAATGATCTATGCCAACCAGAAGTGCTATGGAGGAAAATGATTCATGTTCCTGGGGACATACAGGGGTGTTATGGCATTTTTACAGTTTTAGTAATTATAATAGTGTTTAAAGATGTATTCATTTTAAAACTGTCAAAAATTATCACTAAAAAGCAAAATACAAGAGATTACATATAATATGATTCCATGCACATGAAATGCCCAGGAAAGAAAATACATACAAACAGAAGTAGATTAGTGGTTGACTGGGACAGAAGGTGGGGACCTGGATTAACAGTAAATGGACATATGGGATTTTATTGAAAGATGAAAATGTTCTAAAATTTATTTATAGTGATGGTTGTACAATTTGGTAAATTTACTAAAAATTATTGTATCATACACTTGAAATGGGTGATTTATATGCAATGTAAAATACTCAGTAAAGTTGTAAAAAAAATAAAAAGGTCACTAACTTTGAAAAGAGGCATGAGATTTAAGCGGTTTACTACTTAATCAGTAATATTTGTTGTGAGGTTCAAACTCTTCGGATACATTATCTAAAGTCTCTGAAACTGTTTTCTTGTCAAACAAATGAGGACAAGAATAATGTTTACATTGTAGGGCTGTTTGACAGGTAGAAAAAAATAATCTGTGAATAAAAGAGTTCCAGGCATGTACTTAGTATATACTAATTATTAGCTATTATTATTTACTGATATTCATTATGTGCTTGCTACTGTACATGGAAGAGAAGGACAGCATAAAAGACGAATAGTTTTTGGAATTTTACTACTGAGTGGAGGTACTTGAAATATTTTAGTCAAAATATATACAAAAACAGAAAATATATAGATTTCAAATTAATTTTATATTATGACAATGTGTGGTTTGCTTAATTTCTATATTAAATTTATGATTTTATTTGTATTAGTTGATATGTGATTTGGAAAGTCAATATGTACAAAAAAAATCCAACATGCCATTTGCATTATTTAATTCTGCTTTAAGTTTCACTATTTTATTATCTGTGTGCTTTTAAATTCCATTGTAAAAAAAAGCAATAAAAGATTAAGAACCATAAATGAGACAAATAGCTTACCCTTATCTTCCAAGTTTAAGATTTTGTAACATGTGTTTGACTACAGAAAGGCATTTGGCTGTGTGGATCATAACAAATTATGAATAACATTATGAAGAATGGGAATTCCAGAACACTTAATTGTGTTCATGAGGAACTTGTACATAGACCAAGAGACAGTCCTTTAAACAGAACAAGGGGATACTGACTGCATGGTTTAAAATCAGAAAAGGTGTGCATCAGGGTTGTATCCTCTCACCAAACATGTATTCAGTCTGAATGCTGAGCCAATAATCCGAGAAGCTGGATGATATGGAGAAGAATGTGGCATCACGATTGGAGGAAGGCTCATTAACAACCTGCAATATGCAGATGACACAACCTTGCTGGCTGAAAGTGAAGAGGACTTGAAGCACTGACTGATGAAGATCAAAGACCACAGCTTTCAGTATGGATTACACCTCAACATAAAGAAAACAAAAACCCTCACAACTGGACCAATAAGCAACATCATGATAAATGGAGAAAAGATTGAAGGTGTCAAGGATTTCATTTTACTTGGATTCACAATCAATGCCCATGGAAGAAACAGTCAAGAAATCAAGCAATGTATTGCATTGGGCAAATATGCTGCAAAAGACCTCTTTAAAGTGTTCAATGGCAAAGACGTCACCTTGAAGGCTAAGATATGTGTGACCCAAGCCATAGTATTTTCAATCATCTCATGCAAAAGCTGAACAACGAATAGGAAAATCGAAGAAGAATTGATGCATCTGAATTATGGTGTTGGCGAAGAATATCGAATATACCAAGGACTGCCAGAAAAACAAATCTGTCATGGAAGAAATACAACCAGAATGCTCCTTAGAAGTGAGGCTGGCAAGACTTGTCTCTTGTACTTTGGACATGTTATTAGGAGGGATCAGTGTCTGGAAAAGGACATCATACTTGGTAAAGTAGAGGGTCATCAAAAAGAGGAAGACCTTCAATGAGATGGATTGACACAGTGGCTGTGACAATGGGCTCAAGTATAACAAACACTGTGAAGATGGCGCAGGACCGGGCAGTGTTTCATTTTGTTGTACAAAGGGTTGCTGTGAGTTGGAACCAACTCTGTGTCACTTAACAACAACAACAACAACATGTGTTTTGCTCTATAGATAAAGGAATTAACACTACTGGAGTCTAATATTGGGGTAGCTTAAAATGGACCAAATATGGGCTCTAACATAGTTGCTCTTTCTTTGAGTAAACAGGGAAAGGGGAATAGATGAAGGAAAACCTCAAATCAAAATACAATTTTTTGAAACAACAAAAAAGGTGTATTTCCACTACTGGAGAAAGAAGGAGGCATAATTTCTCAGATTTCATTTAGACCATGTAGTTTTTATTTGTAAAAAAGTCCAATCAATATTGGTATGAGTTAAGCAAAACTAAGGAGGAGTCTTAATTAAGGGGAATAAAGAAAGACTTCCTAAGAATTGGACTGGTGGAGAATTGGTACTCAGAACACGTAAATAAGTTTGTGTTGATTAGAATTTTCATCTGGGACATCTTACCCTTGGGTGATGACAGAAACTAATCTTATCTCTCAATTCTGGTAGAAGATCCACCAAAAAAAATCTTATTAATTTGCCGTGCTTGAAATGCCTTTAATGATGAGTTAGAGAAAACTACAGGTAGTGAAAATGACCAAAGAAAAGCATCTCTGCACATATGACATACTTTTCAAACATTCTAGATGAATAACTTCAAGTTTTGTATTTATTATTTTAAAAATGAATTCTAGGCAGCTACATTGTGATGTATGCTTATGTATGGATTTTATTTCACTGCCTTTAAAATGCATAATTTTGTCCCTTTTTCTAATCAACCCTGACTTCTGAGGTGAGTTTTAGAAGATGGTTTTAAAAACTCCTCACTGAGCCATGTAGGAGCTGTGTGACCTGAAATAAGGTTCAATCCCTGGGCTGTAATTTTCTCAGAAATGAGAATAAAATTAAATTTACACTTTTTTGTGTAGGGTACAAACACATGGCTTTAATTTATAAACTTAATGGCTAGGAAAATAAAGAGTAATTTTTTTAAGTTCTCTTTATTTTATAAGAAGAAAGAAAATGGCAGGCAAAGTCAGGAAATGATACCTCTGTTACTTCTCCATGGGATTGTCTGTGCCCCTTACAGCAGCAAAAAAGGTAATGGACACAATTTAAAGAAGAAACCAAATCTAACCAATAGTGAGGACCACATATATCAAAGGGCGTTTAAACTTACACCTTCTTTATTCTGTTGGGCTACCTTCTTCTGATTGCTTGTTTGCATGTCTGCTAACAGTATCAATTATTTATGCAATTAAGAGCACTTCATTAATGGGATCAGTGTAACCCTTCCTATGGCAAAATGTATGCCTTTAATGAGTTACCTCATTTTTCTACCACACAAGATGAGGAAGCAAAACTGTCCCTAGGTTTTAGCCATTAATATAGGAAAAACTGGTTCCAGAGAAAGTTTGTTCTCCAAGAAGTTGCTAGTGCTAAGAATATTAAATTCCTTTTCTTTGAAATACCCCAGCTTATTTTCAAAGAATATTTAGTAGGAGTTCCATTGAGAGTCAAATATATTTTTATATATTTGGTTATTACACAGGGCCACAAATCCCTGGAAGATTTTATAGATGGGTTTCACAGGATCTGTGGAAAACTTGAATGATTTGCAATGTATAGAAAAAAAAAAAAGCAACTATATGCATTTTTTTCTGGGGAGTAGACCTACTGTTTTAAAATGATACTCAAAACAGTCCAGAACACAAAAATGTTTAAGAACTGCTGGTTGTAAAATAAAATATTTAGAGTAACAAATACGTTTCTGTTATATTAATAACCATTTTATATGCTTAAGGCTATTGGATATTTCCAAAGAGATTAAAATAAGTAATTGCCAAAAGGCACAATATTCTACATACATACGTTTAACACATATATTTAATAACAGCCTCGTAAATGTACCAGTTAATAGTTATGATTTGTAAATTAATTAATTCTAACAGTCTTACTCTTTTAAGATATGAACTAATAATTCAAAGAAAGCAACCCACAATAATAAAAAAAAACTCTAGTATTTATTTTCAATGAGTTAAACATAAAATAGCATTTTATTAAATACATATTTACACTAAAAATGGCAAAGAGAAATAGCTGAATGATGACTTTTCTGGACAAAAAGAACAATGCACTTATTTTACATATCAAGCATATAGTCTATGACACAAAACGAAACAAAAAACATATATTAGGTGTTATTTTCCCTGTTAGGGAACACACTTTGCTCTATCCTCCAAGGATGTCAAGGGAAAAATAAGTGAAGTAAAATAATAAAATTAACCCTAGCATTCATCTTACCGTATGAAAAGATTATCTGAAATTTTATTTGAAAGTGTAAATTATTTTTGCTAATATACATTAAAAAAAAAAAAAAAAAAAAAACCTTTATCATCAGAAGTCCTTTGCCATTTATTTACTCAACAAGTATTCATTGAGTGGCTAATATGTACCAGGAATGCTTCCAGGGTTCTTCTGAATTTGCAGCATGTTATTAAGTTCTGTTTGGTATGCACAACTTCCAACTTTATCTCTTTCCCTCTCACTCTCAAAAAAGTCACCTTACAAACCTATTCAGAAGGTTGTAAGCGCAACATCTGAAACACAAGTTATATATAAAAATCAACATGGCAAAAAGCATACCATAGAATAGGTAATCACTAAATAGTCATTAAGTAAATGAAGTGTGGAATCATCTTTCATTTTTTGGACACTCACAGTATTTTGTTATGAATAAATGTTAAAGTATTGATTCTATTACGCTAATTTGAGAATTCTGAGTTTATATACTCAGATGAGTAGATGATTACTTATACATTTTCAAAAACTAAGTGGATATTGTGCTCTTCTAAAGGAAATGTATTTAAATACCACAAGCAGCTTTAGTAAAAATAATGACCTCTGCCTTTAATATTTAGACTAATAAAACTAACTGATAATAATGATATTTCCAAAGACTCTGTCTATTCAAAAATTAAAAACAGAAAGTTGAAGTATTATTCAAATAATATTAAATACTATTAAAAGTAATTATTGGCATTAAAATATGTCTTAAAATCTGATTGCATAATAGCTAAATAATTAATCACATAGAGTGAATAACGTTAAATTTCAGGTTTATTCAGTGTAGAAGAATTAATGTTTTAATCTTTCTGTCTTAAAATAGGTATATAAATATATCCTTCTATACATGTATGCATAAATATTATATTTATATCTCTGTATATAAATATATGAACATATACATCTCTAGAGTTAAAGAATTTATTTCTAGTGGTCAGATAATTAAATTAAGAGGGTAGACTAAATTAGTGTTTTCTACCAGAATATACTGTCAGGCATAAAGTTTATTCCTTTTTTTCTCCTCGTGATTCTTCCTAATTAAAAATCACTTGCTTCTTGTAAATTTCAGCTAGCAATAACTAACCATCCAGTTCAATATCAGAATGCATGTTTTAAGTTAAATTAAGTGGTAAAAGTGATTCGGGTAATTGTATTATGTTAATCTGTTTTAATATATTGAAAATTATATACTGCATATGAATAAAAAAAGTGGTCAACATCTTAGGAAGGATTATATCTTATGAAAAATGAGAAAATGGAATGGATAAAACTGTTGGTTATCATTAAAATAGAAAACAATGTCAAGAAACTAATCAAAGGGGACAACATATATTTGGAATTACCTTTCTTTCCCTCTTCTACTATCACCTCTCTTCTTGTTATCCCTGCCTATTTTGTATTTAACTAAGATACAAAAGTAGCAGTGCAAGTGTTTCTCTATGGCAATAGCCAAGTGGTTTTATTCAAATTGGGTTCATAGGGTGGCATTAAACACTGTAGTGAATTCATCATGGTACAGGACTTGACATCAGTGTAGAAATCTAAATTTTGTTAGTAAAATAAATGAATATACCCCTCAGTGAGTTAATCTAAACCAAACATGGGTATTCATATGTTTGAGAGTCTAGTCTTATCTTTTTCAATGGCATGTGAAAAACAATGTATGCCAAACTATTACTCTTTAGGTGTCTATTTAACTTCTGTAAATAAAGCATAAAAGGGTTTGATTAACAGACTTATGTATATTTTCTCCACATTAGCTCCATATAACTACTTCCCTGCAGTCTAGAACACTCAGTTAAAGTGCAAATTGCTTGACATCCCAATGCTAAAATGTGGACATAATGAGTAACTAGGGATTTGGGGGCAAAGCCCATTTGCTGTGATTTAGCCAAGGTTCCACAGGTGTGAGCAATTCATCAGTTAGGAGAACAACCTCCCTGTTAAATAGGAGCTAGCTATTTACCACACTGCATGTTTTAACTCATCATTTTATCAATAAGATTTAGTACAGGGAATCTTGATTAGAAGAGCAGAGTACCATTCCAACAAATTTTCACAAACAAATTCAACACAAAGTCTCAACATTGTACAAAACAATTTCTGAAACTTTATTGTGAATTTTAAGGTACATTTAGTAAAGGATGTTATCCTTAATATAATCAATTAAAAATAAATTGGAAAGAAATGCACATACTACTTTTTTTGTAAAGCAAGGATAAGTACAGACTTTTGAAGCTACAATATATACAATTATATGAGTGCAATAAGCTTCCAAATACATTAAGTATATACCTGTTTAAATAAATAGTAAAATACTTGATTTGACATATGTGAGAATCATACTGATATTACACCAAAAATGTTTTACAAAATGTAGCCAAAAATGGAACATTATACATTTTGATATACAACTTTTTAAATACTTTATATATTCATTAGTTAATTCAAATTGTAGCGTACAAAGGTCATTTTAATGAGGACAAGTTTTAATTGTGTGTTTAACACTGTTCAGCAAATATAGATATTAAGATGCATCCCTGTTACATATTACTAATTTCTCATTCAACTTAAATCACTAGCACAGGGAGGAAAGAATTTTCTACCAATTATTAACAGTAATAACCTTTATTGATAAATTATCCACATTAACACATTGCAACATTATTTTACCTACTTTAAATCTCCTAAAATATATCACCTAATTCTTCAGCCAAATTATTTTTGTGTATATAAACTTGATTTGAAATCAAAATAGAAATATATTGCTGCATTGAGCTTCTTAAATATTACCTACTCTGCAATATACTTATTTCAAGTAATATCTTTATCAGTTTTCAATCAGAGGAAAATTTTCCCTACAATTCTTAAATAATAATGGTTTATGTAGAGACTTACTATGAATCTCAGGAATTTATTTCATAATGTAGCCATAGAGTATATTGTATTGTGAATGAGAACGACAGAATTAAAGTATTATAGGAAAATGTGACATACGTGATTTACATTTATAACTATCCATACATATAACACAATAAAGGAGATTTCTTTCAACCACACTTCATCATTTTTAACATATAGGTACACGTGACAGTTCATTTTGGGTATCTAAAAATATAGCTACTTTGCAGAAGTAAAATGAAATATAACGTACCAAGTTTTTTTTTTTTTTTAATTGAAAACAAATGTTTTATTTTCTATTGGGTTCTTTTAAACACTAAAAAAAGGAAAAGGGAAAAAAACACACACACATTAACCTATGTCCTATGTTGAAGTGGTGAAATGGGGAAAGGGAACACTGAGTGACCATTCCTTAAAAATTACTCAGGCAATAATGATTGAAAAGATGCACTTTGCATGTAATTAATGAACAATGCGGTTATCTGACTATGTCTACCAAAACTTCTGGGTAATATCAGAACACAATTATAGAATGACTAGGAGTAGATATATATGTATATGTTTTTTAACACCTGGACCCCAAAAGCAATATAAGGAAACCTATTATATGGGAACTGTAGTTGCATTTTTATAGTTTTAGAATACGTTGATATCGTCATATCTAAAAACAAGCAAGACAAGCTAAATTCTCTTAAACCTCCCCAGTCCCAACCTCAAACTGTTCTAATGGAGCAGCACCATATGTCAAGCACCCAGTCAATCTCTATAACTCACCAAGTTGCCTTTTATTGGTCAGAATGAAAAGCATATACAGTTTCTGTAAGAAGTCAGTTGATATTATAGAGGCTCTTTAGACGACACACACAAATGCAGACTACTTTTAGTACAGGCCATGAACCTGGAAAACACGAGCTTTGCCTTACTAACCACAGTGCCTTCTTCAGTCAAAGGGAAATGCCATCAGAGCTACTAAGGTTCCGTTTATGTTAGAACGAAATGTACTCACTTATGAGGAGGAGGGGTATTCCTTCTGTCCACAGTTACATGAGGGGTGTGCATGTGTGTGTGTGTGTGTGTGTGTGAATTGGTATATCTCCAGGGTAATAACAAGATTAAATATAATTCAAGTAACATGTGAATGCCAAAGAGTAATCCTATTTCTTGCCCTGTAAAATGAACAGGGGTTAATTAAGCAAATTGTAATGTCTTCTCGATACTCTGTGCTTTAAGACTTTGACAGTAGCAAAGCAATGATTCATTAACTATAAAGTATGTATACATTTAGATTAAATGAAGACATTTCAAGTCTCTTGAACACTCTCTCATAATGTTAGATACAATAATAAAAGAAGTCCATACATCCTTTATTTCTTATTTTTTGAAGTTAAATGAATCTTAAGCAACGTTTCATAAGCTACAAACATCCTTAAATCGGGTAACAAATTTCTTGAAAATTTAAAGGCCATCATTTCATTTTATCTGCACCTTGATCTTCATCATGGTTAACAGACTTTATAATTATCTTTTAATGATATTCTGTTATAGCAAAAGATCCATGTATATTCACCTCAAATATAGTATGATGAACAAGTTGGTGATTTATCTCCTTTTCAAATAATCACTTTAAATTTGTAATATTTCTAATACTTTTGGCTTTACTATTACTTTTTTAAGAGGTAATGAAAGAAACAATTTTTAAAAAGTATTATAAATTAGTAGAATACCATTGCCTAAGTGAGCCAGTCTCCAAAAGTGATACCAAATAATTCATTTCAATATTGCAATAGTTCACGTTTACTAATCTGTGCACAGCATTGGAAAACATTTTGTGGTTCAAAAATAGAATGCATAAAATTAAGGGGGAAATAAAGTCTACACCCTCTATTGAATACAGTCTGAAGAAATTGCATTGCCAAAGTCTAAAAATTAGCAGTCCCTTCAAAAATCTATGTAAAAATACGTGCAAGATCTGGCCAAATTAAAGTCAAAGAACCGCAATTTTATGATAGCACCACTGGAGAAATAATCAATGTGCAATAAAGACTGTTAAAAAATTTTCGGGTAACTTAAACAAAAACACACAGCATTAGTACTAGAAGGTATTGCCATGATGCTATATGTGATAGGTAAGCTTTATAGCAGAAAAAAAATGTTAGAGCTAGGGAATGGTTAGATACACTGGTGTTAAAATATGTTTGCTAACCCTTTTTGATAAGGTATGAAAAAATCTTTTCAGAGCCATTTCATGAAATAAAATGTACACGTCTGTATATTTGTTATGTATGTTCACTGCATCAAATCTCATTTTCTTATGTGGCCATGGATTAAGCATACCTTTTCTGTAAATATTTTAAAGAAGTAAAAGCAGTTGTAATTAAATGGAAAAAAAGCATACACAGCACACATTATGGGCCGTTCATTTGAACCAATTCTTAATATTTTTGAAAAATGATTTATGGATTTGATGAGAAAAGTATTATGCCAGTTTTAGTCATACAGTTGTTTTCCACGTCCCTTTTCATCCACTTTCCTGAAATTCTGAATGTGCAAAGGCTAGGAGCTTGTGCCAATTTGCCTTGTCTACCACATCACTACAGAGAAACCACTACAAGATTTTCACTCTACTAGTATAATTTTGTCCAGTTCCATTAATCATCTCGTTTTATTCAACTAGCTAGAATTGATGTACAGTAGGATTCATCCATAATTGTGGAGAAACCAAAGTACTTGCTGGAAAGCTTCTACTCTCCTCAAGGCAGAAATTCCCAAGGCTAAGACTATTAAATTTGGCTCTTCTAATGTCCACTTGGATTAAGCCTTCCTGTCACAATCATAACCAATAGGCATAATGTCACCACAAATTATCACCAACATCCAGAATGTCAATGCAAAATTAATTTAGTTTTTCACAAAGCCTTGCCTGCTTAGTCCCTAGATAAAGGAGAACTCCAGCTATATTTTAAGTAATATAGAAAGCTAAATCAACACATCACATTAGGCCACTGAATGCACATGTGAGGGTCAGGGTTTAGGTTTCCAAACTCCAACTGATAACTCTATCACAAGTCTGTCATCTATTGTGAAACTGAGATAGTTTGGCATTCTACCTCCTGAATCTGATAGAATGAGATTACTAAAACTGTTTGCTTTTAGGTTTGATCTAAATAAACACGAGTTTCATCAAAAATAGTATTTGTTTTAAATCACTTCTTTAAAAATCACTCTTTAAACAAATGCATAGACAAAAAATTTCTCCCACATCCCTGCCAGAAATAGATTTCTATCTTTGCATAAGTCATGGGGTTCTAGGTAAACATGTGTGAATGCATTTGTGTGCATATCTAAGAATTATGCTTTTTCATTATCTTATCTTAATTTAAATAAACGAAATCCTGCTGCTCTATTCCACTGACAAATTAACAAGTGAACTTAGCTTTTTCATATCTGTGGTTGATCTAAAAGTATGCCCTCATCAAAAGTTCTTCTTGTCTAATTAACGACATAAAATCTGCATTCAGTCAACATTTTCAATACTGCTCTTTAATTAGAATAATTGAAATCCTTCTGCCTATTAAAACCTATTAGTGAGGGTCATTGAGAAAAAGCAGTTGCCCCAAAATAGCTCTCCTGCCAACCTTTAAAAAAATGAGTGCTTATAATCAAAACGTAAGCAATGCAAGCTTCAAAAATAATAGGTTTGGGGAATTATAGGTCAATCTGCTTGTTTCTTATGTCAAGAAACTCTTTCTGAAGGAAAAAATTTTCTTTTTTTTAATTCTCTAGGAATGGGACAGAACTTATGTTCTAAATAAGAACAGCATTCATCAAAGCAATTCCACAATCCACATGCACTACACAGAATGGACAAAAAAGATTAGCATGCTATTCCAAGAATCAATTTCCTTTGCCTTCTGGAATAGGAAAACTGTGCATCCATATCTCTTAGCTATTTCATTTTAGCCTTCAAATGTGCCCCAAATTAAAAGTGTAACATTCTCACTTAGAAGTTTTATCAAGATGTATCCATTACAATGATCCACACTGAAAAATTTTACTGACTGTGCAGTTCTTATGGTCCTCTGCATTTCTCAGTTTTAAGGGGGACCTTGCAAGTTCAACCTGTGGTTGACAAATTTGAGCACAAATTGTTGAAGTTTTAAGGAAGGTATTAAGAATCCAGTAATAAAATATGGTATATTTACAGAACTGTGTAAAATAACTGGATAATTTTTATGTTTTTATGAGGGAGGGTGATAAAACTGGAAAACCTACTGTAGGAAAAAGTCCAAAATTGTATAAACAATAATAAAATAATTATATACATGTGACATGCAGATGTGTTTCTCCCACAGCATTACAGATAGGTGGGGGGAAGGCCCATGTTGATCTTAGCTGGCAAGTTTGTGCAGTGGTGGATGGTTGTTGGCACTTCTGACGCGTTCAGGAGCAGGGGCTGGAATAAAGATTTTTAAAAAAAGAGGGAAGCAATATTCTAGTCTAGTGGAGAAGTAAGAACCAATCATTAAATTTTGACTGCCCCTCTTCTTCTGGATGGCTCCTTATCTGATATGAGGCGTAATGTAAAATAAGAATAATCACAAAACTCTGTTGTTTTTTGAGGTAAGCAAAAAGCATTTAATTCATCGCTAAAATTCATTGTTGGTAAAAGTTATCCAGTGTCCTACTGCCTCCAAATTACTATACCTACTATGTACTACTTGTGAAGGTTCACTGTAAATTGTAAAGAACCACACACACCTCAGGTATGGTTATATCGTCTCACTATATGATGATATTTGTGTAATAAACAATAAAAAACAAAAGATCTTTTTTAACTTTTACACAAAGAATGTATTTTTGGCACAAGTGACTCTTGGTGACGTGCTACAATTTTTTTTAAAATAAAACTGGAATCATAGAGATAGTATTATTTAGCTGCTAAGAGCAAAACCTCTGGTATCAGACTGGTTGGGCTGGAATCCCGGATTCTCCACTTACTAGCTATGTGACCTTAAGAAAGTCATTTAACTTCTCCTCAACTATAAAATACGGGCAAGAATAATAGTACCTGACTCACAGGGCTGTGGTTGATATTTACTGAGTTAGTACACGTAAAGGACTGAGGCATATAGTGAGCACTCAGTCTGTGTAAGTAAAAGATGGTGTTGGAAATCTAGTTTCAAACCACTGCAAACTGAGTGTCTAGAAATAAAGAGAAGAGAGAATAGTACCAGAGTGAATATTGTGACTTTTCTCTTTACAGAACCCCAAATACCTTTCACTTCTCTTGTGAAAGCTGTTTGCTATGTAGCTAAAAATTCTGTGGTTCGTTTTGGCCAATTACTTTGATGTAGGTTTAAATGCATAGTTATGGTTTTAATAATAATCACCAACTATGTTAAAGTGTTCAATAATTTGTTTTAATCTCGATATCATTCTACTGGATTGAATGACTTTTTTTTTTAATGTTTGTTTTTTCATTATGAAGTCCCTGGGTGGCACAAACAGATTAAACACTTGGCTACTAACTGAAAATCTGGCAGTTCGAACTCACCCAGAAGTACCTCAGAAGGAAGGCCTGGTGATCTACTACTGAAAGACCCAGCCATTGAAAACTCTATGGGTTGTGCAGATCTACTCTGAAACACATGGTAAGTTGGAATCAACTTGAGGGCAACTTGCTTGTTTGTTTGTTTGTTTTTTTACTCTGCCATTTTTTTATAATTTATTTTATTTTGTTGTTGTTGATATACACAGCAAAACATACATCGGTTCAACAGTTTCTACATGTACAATTCAGTGACATTTATTACATTCTTCAGGTTATGCAACTATTCTCGCCCTCGTTTTCTGAGTTATTCCTCCCCTACTAACAACATAACCCACTGTCCCTAAGGTTCCTATCTAATCTTTCAAGTTGCTGTTGTCAATTTGATCCCATATAGATAGACCTTAAAAGAGCATAATGCCCAAGGCAGACATTCTTTACTAGTTAACCTAAACTATTATTTATCTAATGTTGTTTTTGCCCAAATTTCTAACGAATTTGTTTCTTTTCCAGGCAAATCACTGGGAGGCAGTGTCTATACAAGCTCATTAATCTACAAGCATCCAATTCCAAATCACATGCCAGCAGACATCATCTCTTTGTACTTTTACAATAGGGAGCTGATCTGATTAATCAAATAGCTGTGATTTGCTGCATTGTCCCCAGAATGGCTGACTCTGACAATGCTCTGTGAACTTACACAGTTTTAAGTCTTGGCCTGTCCAGCTTCTCACCTTGCCAGAGACTGCTTATATCTCATTCCATCAATAATTGCCCCAAATAGCTAAAGTGCCTCTTATGCAAAATCCTTGGATGTTCATTTGATACTAATCTAAATTTCTTTAGATTCTTTATAATTTGCTGTCACCTGCAATTAGTAATATTATATAGCTTTGGGTTTTTATTTTTAATAGCCTAAAAAGGATCCTGTATCCATGGGTTTAAAAGATACTTTGTTTAAGGATAGAAAGTGAATATTTAGAAAGCATATCACATCCATACAGCCATATGATTATTCTTCTAATAATATATTTATATAATTTAGCTGGTAATATTCATGCCACTTTCCCTTTATGAAGAAAATCTACATAATATGTAGGCATTTTTGACCAAAAAACTTAGTTAGAAATTTACAAGCATTTGGATTAGTAAAATAATTTGCTGGCACAGACACCGATTAAATCATTTGGCATGAGAAAGAACTTTTTCCCATATTTTCTTTACTAAGTCACTGGAAATTAAAAAGAATTGACTGAAAAAAATTAAATCTATTTGCTGCTGCTCATGTATGAATGTCACACACATACAAATACGCAGAAACTGTCACAGCTACATGCTTTACCAGGACATAGGTTTCTGATATGAGTGGTGGGGGGAATACGCTTGGAAAGAAGCAAAAGGTTAGGGAGAGAAAACGTGTGTGTAATGGCACCACATTAACTGCCATTGTATGTGATGCTGAGATTAGCACATCTCTGATTTTATGTTGAAATTGATCATTACAGAAAAATCACATTGCACGTGATTTCTAAACCAACTTCATTTAAATGTTCCTTTAAATGAAACATTAGGTGATGTGACTTGGATGTCTTTCCCGACTCTCCAGTCAGAGATCATTCAGGTTGGGCTGTAACATCTGCCCCTCTCCAAAGGGAACACTTATACCTTCCCCTGAAAAACACTAGCACTCAGTATTTTGCAGTGAAAGTCAACACAGTGCATTACAGGAACAGAGCTGAATGAATTCCCAGTATTTGAGCCATGGAGTCATTATTCAAAATACCTCACTTGAGCACTACCTCTTTGAGACAGATCATTGGCACATGTGGAGGAACATAACATTAGGAAGAACAATTCCATCTGAATTGACCTGTTGGTGGAATCTGTTTAACCTCTTCCCACTGGAACTGTTTAGAACATTTTAAGGAGAGAAGCTTTGTTGCTGCACATTCAGAGTATGAGCACCAGAAGAGGCTGCCTACTACAAAAAAGAAAACAGTGTCTTGTGGCCAAAAATGTAGGGTTTCTGGAACTACACCTCCCTCCATCTCTGTCAACTTCCCAAACTTGGAAAGTGACTCCTAAACCCTTTCAAAGACAGTGTAAAATATTCCTTTTACAATACCTCCACAAAAACACCAATAGTGTTGGGTTTTCCTAAAGTTTTTAAGAGACAGAAGAGCACAATGCAGTTAAGTAGTTGTCATGGTTTGAATTATGTCCCCCAAAAATGTTTGTATCAATTTAACTGGGCCATGATTCCCAGAATTGTGTGGTTGGCCTCCATTTTGTGATTGTAATTTTATGTTAAAGAGGATTAAGGTGGGATTGTAACACCACCTTTACCCAGGTCACATCCCTGATCCACTGTAAAGGGAGTTTCCCTGGGGTAGGGCCTGCACCACCTTTTATCTCTTAAGAGATAAAAGGAAAGGGAAGCAAGCAGAGTTGGGGACCTCATGCCATCAAGAAAGCAGTGCCGGGAGCAGAGTGCGTCCTTTGGACCCGGGTCCCTGCGCCAAGAAGCTCCTAGTCCTGGGGAACACTGATGAGAAGGCCGAGAGAGAAAGCCTTCCCCTGGAGCTGACACCCTGAATTTGGACTTTTAGCCTACTTTACTGTAAGGAAATAAATTTCTCTTTGTTAAAGCCATCCACTTGTGGTGTTTCTGTTATAGCAGCACTAGATGACTAAGACAGTAGTAATAAGTGCAAACAAATTGAGGGTTTCAGAAATCACTGAGATATTAGAGGAGGAAGCATTCCTAGGCTGTTGTCCAGGCATCAGACTATACTGGGTCCTTGTTTCTGCATCGTTCTGGAAAGAATGTAGGAGGCTTTGCTATGGCAAAGGCCACCTTTAATTTACATCTATGTAACCAAGTAGCACTTGTGATTTGACAGTCAGGTTGTGTGTCTGGGCTACTTCAGGCAAAACATTTTTTTTTCTCCTTGATTAATTCGCTGATCTAGTTACAACATCCAAATAAACCAAACAAATGAAATGATTACCAAATTTGTTATTTGGTCTTTTTAATCCCAAACTTGCTTTTCCCTCAGCTATAGATTGACAGTTCTGATTATTTGGATTATTTTTTCAACTTAACTATTTTGTCTTTGAATGAACAGCCTGCTTGTAAAATCAAGGAGCATTATTTTCTTTAATTAGCTTTTCTAAGACTTATCCTGATCACAAATGGCACTATCAGTCAAAATTACAACAGTTTGACATTTTTCAAATTATATTTACATATTACTCCAAAATTATGTGTTTAATTCTCCAACATTCACAGATATTGGAATACTAAAATTCACTTTAATGCCTTACTACAGAAGAAAATGGGAATCATACCTAATTAGAGTAATATTACTGTTAAAAATTATGGTAGGGTCGATATAAGTCGGTATCGACTTGACAGTAATGGGTTTGGTTTTTTTCAGATGTACCTATTTTAAGCTGATACCTTTCCAGTCAAACTATAATCACCATAAATTTACTTGAGATTTTACATTTCTCCTGTTTCCTGATTTCTCATTTAGGAGGAAAAGTTAACTTTCTGTTTTCAGAGGGGAAAAATTAATCAGGCCGAGACCTCAAAAAAGATAAAGGCAATGCTGTGCTTTCAATGTTATGGCAGGAGAGTGATAACATAGATCATACAAACAATGGCAATATTGCAAATGGTTCATTGTCGGGAGAGACTGAACCTGGGATTTATTCTGTAATTGTTTTTCTTGAGCCAGTATTAACATTGATTTGCACTGTTTGAACATATATCAACTGACAATAGAAAGAAGTAGGCCAGACGGATGTTGGTGGCAAGAGGAAACCCGTCAAGGATGAATGTTTCCCCAAGTAATCAACAAAAGCTCTAGTCCAAATTTTAATAATAGAAATTTAAAAAAAAAAAGACCATGTCGAGTCATCTAATTTTCAGAGGAGAAAACTGAATCCTTGAGATGCTAAGAAAATTTTAGCAAAGTACAAATGGCTTTG
Organism: Dugong dugon; assembly: GCA_030035585.1. Taxonomy (NCBI): domain Eukaryota; kingdom Metazoa; phylum Chordata; class Mammalia; order Sirenia; family Dugongidae; genus Dugong; species Dugong dugon. The sequence goes on along the minus strand of CM057477.1, from coordinate 41,139,974 downwards.
AAAAGGATATTATTATAACCAAAAATCTGAAAATAATGTGTATCAAAGTTTTGAAAATGGAAAAAAAAATCCCATGTGTTTATTTTAGTAACTACTCCTGATTTATTTTGTTTGCTAAAGCAATGCTTAGTCACTGACACAAATCATAATAGGCCAAAAGTGGAAACTATGTAAAAGAACTTAGTTCACTGTCACTGAGAAACACATCTCTGATTTTATGCAGAAATTGGTTATTACAGACAGGGTAACACTTATGTGATTTCTATACCAACATTTATGTAAATGTATCTATCTCATTAACCTTAATCTATCATGTTGCTTGGTTCTAAACCAGTTTACCAAACTGTTGATTTTTTTCACATTATTCAAAAATTGAATTGCATATAGTTACATGATTGGTCATATTAATGCATGTACAATTTCACCAAGATGTTATTTATATCTTAATCAACATATGTAATTAACAAGTGCTATCTCACATTTTATTCCTGAGGTCTACATATGTTAGCAGGTTTCAGTTGCGTAGTTCATTTAAATTATAGTAATTTCTTGGTGATAGTTGCCCAAGCTTCCACAGAACAGTTGGAAAGATCCTTTTAGAGTTAGACTCCAGCTTGATGGTTTATCACAGAAGCCTAATTGCAATTAAAATAGCACATTTTCTGGCAGTAAAGATTTATCTTCTAAAATATGTTTGCATAAGAATGAGCAGGTGAAGCATCATATGCATTATTTTTCAAAAACAAAGATTTTTACTTGAATATGAGGTTGAAGTTTTGAAATGACCTGCTCATATAAGCATCCATCCATATGTACATTAGTGTTTTGGAAATGGTGAAGTAAATTAAAAATAACATTGTCTGTCTTGCCTGAAATGTGAGGCCCAAATATGACATTTTCTTCAAAGACGAAGAATAACAAAATTTTAAGTATGTAACATTCCTCAATTTAAAAGAGAATTACATGTATTAAAAGTCTCTATTTTCAGGGTTTATGTCACTGCATCAATTCCCTGAAATACTGTGATATAAATATTCATAAGAAAATGGACTTGCCCAAATCTGAACCATCAGGAGGTAAAAGTCAATTAAACTAAACATTTATTTCAGCCAGGGTTTAACATCTACATTCTGTCTCTATGTTAAGCCTCCGTCTTTTGACAGGGTGAAATCTGAAACACTCTTTTGGAGAATATCATAAATCAAAATGTTCCTTTCAAAATGGATCCCTATACAAGTGGAACTCAATTCTTACAGAATATCCTTTCTTTTAAAAACCTGGATTATAACTCAACATTATCAATGTGTGCCATACTTTTTAAAGTGATTTTTAATATAGCAAATGTGTAACCTCTTATAGTTACAAAAATGAAGTTTCCCTTGCAACTATATTTTATTGACACCTTTGCCTCTAGAAGAAGTGTGATTTTAGGATGAAAAAGTGCATCTCCCTCTAAATTAAATTTAAAACCTGGCATTTTTATAATTACAGCAATAGATCTTAAAATTTTATCACCCCACTGATAGCTCATGTCTTCAACACTAGTTAAAGAAAAAAAGGTCATATTTTATATATTTCAGATAAATGATGAAATCACTTTAGACCGGGGAGAACTCATATTAAAAAAAAAAACAAAAACAAAAACACAAATTCCAAGAAAAATGTATTATACTTTAAATCCACTGGAATCTTTTAAAGCAAAGATAACACTGCTCTTTTTTGTTTTTGTTTTTTTAATTCTCATTGTCTAGCACTGTTTACTGGCTTGTAACTGCTACTCAGTGAATATCTGCTGAGCAACAAAATGAACAAAAAATAAAAAGAAGCCTAATTTGTGCATATACAAGTGGATCACAGCACAGGTCTTTGGTAGCAGAAAGATCTCATAAATACATATCAGAGAATTAAAAAAAAATGAATAAAAACTTAAAACTATAGGACACAATTATGGAATAAGTTTTAGTATTCATTAAGGAAAACGTAATATGGTTCAGTAGCCTAGTGATAATGCTGAATATTGTCTAGTTGTCAGGCAGGCTTATGTCCAAACAAGGTAAGTGTTCAGCAGGCAGGAAAAGTTCTCCCAATTGCTAAATGAGAGAATCAAGTGAACCCTATTCACACAGAGAAAGACATGAGAGGTACAGTACAGGAAAAGTAATTCTCTTCATAGAAAAGGTATTTGGTTATTATCTGAACTGGAATTTACATAGACTTCCTTGGGTGCACAATCAACTCTCCATTATAGGAGGTAATAAAGGATATCATTGACATGGGCAATCTAAAATGGTGACCAGCTTAATTTACATTTAGCTATATAGTATATATGAATATGTATTTTATGCCAGGAGAATGTTAAACATGTCAAATAAAACAATGAATCCAAATCCTTAAAGCTTAATCCTTGCCATTGAAAACTTGTTTAACACCTTGATGTTGCCTGATTATATTTGTCGCTATTGTGGGATTGAGTAGGAAGGACATTACCATTTAGTGAACATCTATTATATGCCGTGCTGTAATCCTGACAACTCTATGAGGTCCGATACTCAAAGTCCAACCCACTCTGTGTCCCTGCCTTGCTCAGAATCCCAGTGCTATAAGATGGATATCACATCTTAGCATAAATCAAGCAGTTGTTATTGATGTTAACTGCCATGGAGTTGGCCCCCTACTCATGATGACCCCATGCACAACAGAAGAAATCTCTGTCCGGTCCTGCAACATCCCTGTGATTGGTTCTGAACCAGACCTTTGTAGCCTAAAGGAAATCATGCCACTTTGCCATTTTTTATCTGTTCGTTTGAACTTTTCCAAGCACAAAGAATGAGTTTTTGGTTGTCTTTTTTTTTTTTCTCCCTGTTTTGTTTTAAAGTTCTTTATTCCCACTGGGTCATTGCCTATATATGAAAGTAGAGCAAAACCAAAAGGCTTATCCAAACACAATGGAATTGTACTGAGTGCCTGGTAAAGGTCAACAAGAATTCAAAAACTTAATTTCTACCTTCAAAGTCAAATGGAGCTAATTGAAATATGACTGCATCTATTTACTTTTTAGCTGATAAAGTTGCTTGAATTAGTAACAAATCCCCACTGTATTCTGCTCCAAATCCAAATCATTAACCTTATCTGGATGATGCCAGCTGTTCTAATGCAAGGCAATGATTTTAGAGCCAGGACATTAAAAAAAATTAATGTAATATCATAATGTGTTACACTTTTATTTGTTGAGTCTTATTTACTTTATTACATCACCCATATACTCATACATTATAACCTTGCATATTCAGGCATAAAAATGTATTTATAAATGAATATATACTATTTTAAATTATGAAAATATGGAAAAGAGCAAAAGTATTGGTTTTTTTGCTTCTGGTAGAAATCTGATGAATCCCAGAAATACGATCGATCTATTTCAAAGCATTTTAACTAGTTTGATTACACCTTGGATGCCATTACTTCAACAGATACGCTTTTGAGTCTATGGAATAACTGGAAGCAAGAACCAGCAGGTTTCAAATGACTCCTGCTGTGTTAAGTACTGACTGTGAAACAGATTTACTCTCTTATATGCTGTTTTGTAATAGGAGTGATGTATAAGGTGAAAATCCCCAGACGGGGAAGAGGGGGAAAGGGGGAGTTACTATGGGTAATCGACCGACGGGGAAGTAAATTAATAACAAATGCTAAAAGGAGCAGAACAATTTTAAGGCAAGACATGCAAACGAAAATGGTAAAATACTCAAAATGAAAGATGATGCAATTACACAAACATGAAACAAGAGGAACGAAGATCAAAACAAAACAGCATCTTATCTGATGTACTCTGATGCTGTTACGAAAAGATCAACTTTTCAGAACGTGTAAGTAATTGAAAAACAGGTAAGTTTTAAGCCAAAAGCAGATTAACAGGGATGAGTTATTTACTAAAATGATATAATACAGCTCAGATTGAAGCCCAAAAACAAAAATGAAAGATCGTGCATTAAATGAAATAGGGAACCTTTGTCAGGGGCAGACTATACATCCTTGGACAAACGAGGTAGGAAACAGGTACCTTTTCTGAGTGTCTGCCAACCATGGGCCAGATATTTACATGGACCAGCAGATTTAATCTCATAACAACTTTATGGATTAGGCATAGTTACACTCGTGGAAACCAAGGATCAGTACATTTAAAAAACATGCTCAATGTCACACACAGTAAATCATCAAGCCATTTTTTTTAATTCGAATATCAAGCTACTTCTCCTAGTCTCAGTTTTGTCAGTTGGAAAAAGAATTAAATAGGCCGAATAATCTCAAAGGTCCATTCGAGTCTTGAGAATGTGAAACTATTCTAGGAGTTCTGTTAGACACCAAATTTATCTTTCTAAAATTACTATAGTAGCTAGACACCACATTAATCACTACTCAATTATTATTTTGCTTCTCTTTTTTAGAATTTATACGTGATCCTAGGGTGATGTCTGGATGGCTTGAATGTCTCTTAAGGGAAGTTTAATGTGATGTGTTTTTCAAAATATTTTTCTCTAGCAAGCAGATATCAAAGTAAATCTATTGATCATTATGCTTATAAGTAATCACTCAAAATAATCTAAATATTCCAAGATTTAAATTAAAATTTTAGATAAAGAGGATTGGAAGAGAAGGAATCTGACCCTGTTTATTTGGTGTTTTCTTTGCTCACTCTTTCCCTTTCCATTATACCCCAATATAGGGGAAAAATATAAAAAATTGTGTTAAGATGGGCAGACACAGTGTTGTGGAAGAAATGAGAGAGAATGTTAACCACAGACACCACTGCCTGAGGGAAGACTGTATTTATGTACATCAGAATCAGCAGTTTGCTAATTATCTACCTCTCTCTTAAATCTACATGTGGAAATCAATAGTGAGTCAAAACACTGATAAATGATATAAAGGTGTAAATTATATTTCATTGTTTTTAAAAATAACAAAATGCAGAGGTTGTATGTAAGAAGGCCCCCTCTTGTTCTTCTTTGGAACTAGGGTTGGCCAGCGTGGGTCTTCCCTGGACCTCCAGAGATATGTCTCTTTCAAATAATGAAAGCATACCCAAGAGATCATATTTTCTTAGCGTGGAGACGATGGGGACTTCTCAGCCGCAAAAAAATTCTTAAGGCCAATTAGAGCTCTGTCATCAAGCCTCAATATTGTAGAGAAAAATACAGAGAACAGCTAGAACCAGACGTTCAGAACTCTCTCAGTATATTCTTTATTCACTTTGTCCACTGTCAAAGGAATACATTAGGTTAAGCTCTATGTGTCATCTGCTTATCACATTTTAATATGATTTTAAAGGATCCTGGTGGCTCAGTGGTAAGCGTTCAGCTGCTAATCAAAAAGGTCAGCAATTTGAATCCACCAACCGCTCTCTGGAAACCCTATGGGGCACTATGGGACAGTTCTATTCTGTCCTATAGGGTCACTATGAGTCGGAATCAACTGGAACGCAATGGGATTTTTTTTTTTTAGTATAATCTAGTGAAGCAGCCCTGTTGGCGCCATGCTTAAATGCTCAACTGTTAACCCAAAGGTCGGTGGTTTGAACCCACCAGCCACTTCCAGGAGAAAGACACTGCCTCAGCCGGAGAGGATGCAAGGCCACTGCCAATACCAGATGGTCCTGCAGGAATAGTTGAAACCCTGAGGAGTGTTGCTCCCAGTATCATCCAGAAGTCAATAACCCTTAGCTAAAGCAGAACTTAATTGTCTAAAACAGAGACTTGAGGTATCGAAATGGTTTTGTTTAATTATTACCACGTTTAAAAATCAATCAATGAATTCAACATGTTTTGCTGCCACTGCATGGCAGAAGATCTTGCTGTCCAGACCAAGAATGAAAATGAGTTCATGTCAAACTAAAATATCCCAGAGATTGTGTCTGTTTTTACAAGGGTTTAATGCAATTTTGATACTCATTTCAATTTCGCAGCAAAAATAAAACAGCAATTCATTTTCATAAAAATACTAACATCTCTTTTACATTGGAAATAATTCAAATGACTTGGGAATGCATTAGAACTTTATTAATTTATATAGCCACAAATCTAATTTTATTTCTTAACTTTGAAAGACGTAAGAAAAACTCAATTTTAAAAATTGTAAAGGAGAAACATATTATGAGAAACCGTAAGTCAGAATAAATAGGGAGTTGCTATTTCTAGAAGGAAGGATACACTTACCAATGTTTTATTTGACACTTCATGGATGTTTCCTAAGCAAAATCTTCTAGTGGTTTGTTTTGTTTTGTTTGAGGAAAGATAGGCTGAAATAATTGTGTGCCATTTTAAACTCTGTCTAGAAACTGAAGAAGCAGATGTTTATTACGTAATGTAAATGAATATAGTCTACCTAGTGGATGACAAGAAATGGGGCAAGACAAGTTGCCAATTCAGGTGTGTTCACAGCTGACACACAGAGGGAAGGTTATTGTGATTCTTGGCTTCCAATGTGAAAATCGGTTCGATAACATGAATATATTGCACAGGAGGGCACCAAATCACAACTCAGAACTCATGCCATTTTGTCTCCATTTGTCACTTGTACCTTCTACAAAAAGGCTCCTACCGAATTCTCCGTAGCCATGTATTTCAATGTCCTCAGCATGCAGCTGCTGTCACACAGAGGCACAGATTGGTTGCATCCTCTGAATCCAAAAAGCACCAGTAGTTTTTTTCTCAAGAAAAGATCTACTAATAGAACGACTGTCTTTTTTTTCTACAAAAGATGGGGCTTCATTTTCTAAATCTTTCTGGATTTCTATTCTTCTCCTTATTGAGGTTTGTTTAATGAGAAAAAAGAAACCTTATTCACCAAACTGCAGTTGCCATTGTCTTGTACACACACACAAAAAAAATGTTTTGTTTTCAAAATCAACCATCTATCATGATTCTCAGAAAGTCACTATACCTACTGTGGACTGAGCATGGATTACATACTTTTTTCTAGTAGACAAAAAATAATAGGATTTGTGAAATCATTAAAAAAAATATGCATGCCTATTTCCAAAGACTCATGTCTAACACAGCCAGAAAAAGACATTAAGCATTGAAGAACTGCAAGGTATTTTTACTGAACACTGTCATGAAGGTAAACATATTGAAACCCATGTACATCTGGAATGAAGTGCTGTGATACAAATACACGCTATTTACAATGGAGCAAAGATGAATTCTAAAAGTACAGTTAGAAAAATGATTCAGTAGCAATTCCTATGAGAGAGAACCAAAGCTCTCACTCAGTACTCAGCCCTTTTCATTACGGTAATGCTATAGGCTTACAGATGACTAGAGTTTCTGTCTGATTTGCTATTAGAGGAGAGTCTGAACACACAATTGAGAATTTCTTCTCGGGAGAGGTGAAGGCCCGATCATGGGCATCAGAGGTACCACAGGTCAGTGTGACCAGGTCTGCATTACCTATCTAGAATAACTGGAATCATCAAAGAGCAAGTCTGTCCATTCTAACGCATGCATTTTAGGTTTTTATTCTTTCAGATATCGCCAATGTTTCAACATTTGGAAAAAAAAACAGGCAAGGATAATTCCTTAGGCTATAAATCACTCTAATTTGGAGGGAAATGTGTTAGCTGTATTACAAAGCTTTTACTTCGTGTTTAATAGACACCTGCAATACCAGCATTATACAAAGCTCTCTACTTTTCAAATCTTTAAAACCCCACTTAATTTTCCGCACTGATTTCCTGCAGTCTAAGAGCTTATGAAGGGTTCACTGTGTTCATACAGATCTATGCAAAATGTGCCAGAACGTTCCTGTCTGTGATGCCATTCATTTAGAGGTGAATCCTGAATTTCTATAACTGGCATGCTTATTTCCAACTAAAATAAATATTCTCAGAATGAAAGCTGAAGATTAGGAGGACAAAAAAGGAAGCAAAATAACTAGCACTGAGAGAGATATATGCAAATATCAGCTGAATGACAATTCTTCATAACATTTACAACTGAAGCTTAAAGACTCAAATACTCTGCAATCCATTAGCTTCTCAATATCCTGAAAGGGATTAGAGTATTTCTTAATCAACTGCTAACAGACTGCAAAGGGCCAGAGAGTGGATATTAACAAAGCAGTGTAATGCTAAAATGTAGACATGGTCAGATGGAAAGCTATACTGTGGAGGAATGTTAAAATACAGGATGTTATGCAAATAGGATAAAAATAGAACAACTTTCCATTCTTTCCTGTAGCCTACACAATTAAAAATCTATATAAATTAATAAATGGTGAAGCTGAAGTAGACTCCTTTCAAGAAGAGATAAGTTAATTTGATATATTTTCTCAAGGAAGTCCAGAATAATTAGTGTAAAATAACTAGAAAGAATCAATCAAATATGCCTCAAATAATTTGCCTGTGCTTACATCCCACCACTTTTAGCCATACAGGTGGTCTCACGTCCATCATTTTAAATGTGATAGGTGCTTATGGAGCTGCAGTCTATCAAACTGTTAGAGATCCAGAGAAAATATTTTCTCATGTCACTTAAATAATGGATAAGTATGTGAAAACATATCCATAATAACTTTGAGTTTTGAAGCCTTCAGTTTATATGGGATGGCTCAGAAATATCTACTGATTTTGGCCACTGAACTTGACATCATGTCTCTAGGAGGCAAACATAACATCTATAGATACCACTATGAGTGAGAGAGGTTAACTATGGGCTGTTTCTTGTTTTTTTTTTTTTTTTTTTCTTTCAGTTTATCCCTGTCATCACTCTCTACTGTTAAGAAAGGACAGTTGTTAGCTTATTTAGGAATTTCAAATTTTAATGAATCTTGGGTTAGGGAAAAAAGAACATAAATCCAAAGCAAAATGTCCATCATGGCAATATATCTTTCTTGTTCTATGTTTCTCATGACTGACAGCCCAATAGGTTTGTACCAAACAAAGGCAAAAAGCATGTGTTCCTTTCCAAATGAAATGTTTGACAGATTTAACAGCTTTCCGAAATAACAATGGAAATTTTAAACAGCAGAGTATATTTCCTATATACACCAGAGATCATGTTGCTAAATTTGGACTTACTTCTGTAGTCTCATGCAGAGTTGGGGGTATCGACTTAAAAAAATCCTCGAGACATTAGCATTCTTACTTGCTGGAAGTCTGACTCCTATGCTTCCAGGTATTGACAACTTTACAGTTAGCCACTTTCTGAGCTGCACTCCCGAATTCTTCACTAACACCTGCCCTACGATTAGTGTCATATTTCTACCAACCTAATATAAACTTTAGGGCCCCGACATGTAATACATTATGAAAAAATAGTCAATGTAAAATCAGGTGGCAAGAAATGCAAAACAAAGGTATCTACGTTTAAATAGTTCTTAATTATGTTCCCACTAAGTTTAATATATGAAATTAATATTGATTTATTCATATTAGCAAGAATCACTAAAGAAACTCGTTTATAGTTTTGATAAAGAGTCCCTTCTAAGAAAATAGCAGACAAAATTCAGAGAGGTTGCCCTAAGAATTTTTAGTGAAAACAGTAAGCAATCCACTAGACTCATTCTTTTTGTTGTTGTTGTTTGTTTGTCGGTTTAACTATCCATGGGCTGAGTTCAACACTGACCAAGTCAAACTGAGAAAATACGAAAGAAAAGCAATACAGATAAGGGGCATAGCCCTGAAACTCTGTAACCAACCACAAAGACCGGGACTACTGGATCAACACAACCTCTGCAACCTTCCGCTTTTGATGAATTTCTGCGTTCTCTCCAAAGGTACAGAAAGCAAAAAACTATATAATAAAACAAAGTTAATTATGGAATCAGAGCTATGGGAAGACATAATTAAAGTGTTACTTTCTTACCTCAGCACTATAATGTGAAAAAAAAATTCATTAAGATTCCATTTCTAACATTCTGAACGTAGTTTATAAACAACTCATGCATGTCCACATGTAAAGGAAACATCAAGAGTGGAAATAATAAAAGATTTGCAATTAATTTTAAGGATGCCAAAGTCTGTTCTCTGACACCATGGTAATGACTTATCTGAAACTAGGGCAAACTTTAATTTACATTGTTTCTATATCAAGAATTAATTGCAATAAAATTTGAAGAAATAACAATAAAAGATTCAAATACAGAAATCATTATCTCTGCTAACAATTTGTTCAGGAATCAGCTGACATGTTTAATACAATGGTGACTTTTCATCACGATTCTTCTTAAGGTTATTGGCAATGTATGCTAATCTACCTAGAATTTTATAGCCTAGGAATATCAAACTGTAAAAAAAAAAAAAAAAAGAGAGAGAGATTTTCCCTCATAAACCTAAGAGGAAAAGTAGGGAGTCTGAATACATGTCTCATCCTCATTTCAAATTCTTGACTGAATGCCCTAGTGTTTCTGGTATCTTCTACCTTATAAGTGTGAAAACTAAGTTCATGACCGTAGAGTACTTCACACAAGAGAATATGTAGAAATAAAAATTGTAACTGATAACTTTTAAGAAATAGTTTGCATCTGGGGGAGCAGATTTCAACTGTCACTATCTATACACCCCAAAATTTAGTAGCTTAAAGTATTGTAAAGTTTTTGTTAACCTCACAAATATTAGCTCCCTTCACTTTCAATTGTTATTTTTCTTTCTTACTGTCCTAAACAGCAATTCCGTCTTGTGCATTTTACATGACATATCCACATTTGTAGTGGTTGTAGTGGGATTACTCAAATATGAAAAAATCATCATAAATGTAATACACATAAAAGCAAAACAAAACAAAACAAAATCCATTGCCATGGGGTCGATTTCGACTCACAGCGACCATAGGACAGAGTAGAACTGCTCCATAGGGTTTCCAAGGAGTGGCTGGTGGATTCCAACTGCCAACCTTTCGGTTAGCAGCCAAGCTCTTACTCACTTCACCACCAGAGCTCCAAATGTAATAAAGTATCTATAAATGGTTTGGAGTAGAAGCAATTCCCTTTATATTGTACAAGTACATGTATATAGTTGGGTATGGCATGCATACACATTTTAAGTGTATAATTTCTTCAATGTACACACAAATTCATGTATGAGCAAAATACTACTGCAGATTGTGAAAAGTTAAAGTCAGGATGCTTAAGTTCTACAGCAAATATTTTCATTTAGAAAATTAAACATAATTGTTTACCCAGAACCAAATTCTAGTGCAACTATCACAGGTTGTTTTTATTACTCAAAGAAGTTGTCAAATGTAAATAGGTCACTTTTTTTTTTTTAAATATTTTCATTTATACTCAAAAAAGCACACTACGGCCAAGAAAATTAATTCTCCAAATGTTATCAACCAGGCTCAGAAACAGCAATAAACAGCTTACTGTAAAGCCTCCAGCTACAATAAAACGGCCATCAGTAAGTGGGATAAGAGTTGGGCTGAGCAAAAACAGGTCCTCTGGAAACGATCGTCTGAAAGAGAAAGGAGCTGACACATCTTGTTCCACTGTGCTAAAGCAGTAGTTCTCAAAGTGTGGTCCCTGGACTAGCTGCCACAGCATCACCTGGGAACTTGTTAGCCAAAGTAAATTTTCTGGCCCCATCACAGCGGTGTTGAAACAGAAACTCCAGGGCTGGGACTGACCATCCATGTTTTAACGAGTTCTCCAAGTGATTCTGGGGCATGCTGAATATTGAGAACTAGTAACATATATACTAGCATATGTATTTTTTATCCTATCTATTAAGAATACTTTTTTTTCCCCTTTTAAAAAAAATACATCAATGTGCTTTATCATTTAAAGCCCTACAGGAATTGATTATGTTGTCATCCTCTTTAGCTCTATAGCAGTGAACCTTGATTTTTGATTTAAAAAAAAATCAAGACATGATTTTCTGCTAAAATATGGAAATTTCAGTCAACTTGTGAATGTTAAGTTTACTTCCAAATATTTATTAAAAAATAATTTGAGGGATATTCAGTGACAGATTTGTTATATTCAGGAAAAAGGGAAGTTTAGTAAAATAGAGGGGCTGAGGAATGGGCATTTACAATTGTTTCATACATTGTTTTTGCAAACAACACAAGGGGAAACAGGAGGAGAAAAAAAAGAGTCAGCCAAATTAGGCATCAACGAATCACAAACCAACCCATGGTGTAAAGGCAGACGTTATGTTTTCATTGTATAAACCCGTTGCCATAGAGTCAATTCCAACTCATAGCAACTCTACAAGACAGAGCAGAACTACCCTATAGGGTTTCCAGGGGTCAGCTAGTGGATTCAAACTGCCGACCTTTTGGTTAGCAGCCGAACTCTTAACCATTGTATTGACAATACAAATCAAAGTTATTTATATTTGGTAACCTTTATCCAAGAATCTTGCAGTTTAGCCACGTATCAATTAGCACTATGAAGTGAAAAGAAGCTCCTGTTAACAACAGTACATGTCCCCCAACTAAAACACGTAATAGATTATATGCTCCTGTATAAATTTCTCTGAAAGCTTTTATAGCAATAAAATTGTTCCAAAAATTGTGTAGCTGCAGGAGTATATTTGTATAAAAGCCACTAGCTGAAGTGAAGAAGCTAACACTGAAAAAGTTTTTACTTTTTAGACCAACTAGAACTTCTTCAGAAAACAATCACAGAGATCGGTGAAGAAAATTAAAAGGACAGTACATGAAACATGTTCTTCTTTCATAGAAAACGTATCTCTCTTATACTAAAGTTGTACATATTGCTATCAGCATCACCTCTCTCCTTACTTCCAATACTCTTTTCCTACAGCATTGCAATTTTTTCTTTTTCAGTATGAAAACTTATAAAAGGTATAAGCTAAGCCATTTCAGTAGCACTTTATCATAACAGTGTATAGCTACACTGGAACGTCCAAATGCCTGCTAGGAGAAGAGCAACGTGTCACAATAGTCTCAGGATGTTTAAAATGTACTTTAGTTCTAGTTAAGGAATTACTCAGCATCCAATTACAAAGATTACATCATACAAATAATTTTATGACTGACAAAGCCTCAACAAAAGGTCTTTTCCATACTTTGCTGAAATGCACTTAACATTTATGTCACTAAACTATATATAATTATATATGGTTTCAACTTTTGTGGATAGATCAGAAAAAGTAGATCTGTATAACAATGCTAATGCCCACCACACTTACATGAAAGGAAAGGTTATGGCAGCAGATTATCAGTGTCTTTCTTTGGAGAACAGATTTCAGATTTTACATGGAGAGTTCTAAATCACATTATTTATTTTCAAGATATCATGCAAATCATAAAATGCCATAAATATATTGTGAGTGACTTTCACATTAAAAGTAAATTAAGAACGTTCAGCCTCCGAAACTACTTTTATAATTAGTTATAAATTAGTTAAACTACTATTAATTGTAAAATTAACTATTTTACAACTTTTTAAAAATTTTTAATAATCCTGGACTATTGCTGTGCTTTAAAACATCAATCTCTTTTTAAAAACTGATGAAGTTAACAGGAAAATAAGTCATCCCAACTTCATCTTGCATAAGAGCCTTATATTCTCCTCTAGATCTTCCATACTAATTTAAGAACTCTCATCCTGTGCATTTAGCTCTAAGAATCTGTACTTTTAAAATGTTCTAGATATTTAATCTTTTATTTAAAAAAATGGAGATTTTATTTGCATAACCATAGGTGTTACACATCACGTTCTGAGAGGATCCATGTGATTTATTGTCAAAGTTATTTTCAGTAATAAATATTTTATTAACGTCAAGCCTTAAAGTAACTCCTGGAGCAATAAGTAATAGATGGTAAGAGGGAAACAAGAGTTCCAATAAGCTACCCCACCCCACTCAATCCAGAAGAAGAAAAAAGCCATCTTGGTTTTTCAAAAACCAATCAATGATAGTCAAAACTGTCTCACAAGTTCATTTTGCTTTCCTTGATTTCCTGAAATTTATGTGTATGTACTTTTTAAATCAAACTCAAATGGGCCGTCACCATAAGGTGGACACAATATCAGCAGAGATAGAAAGTGGATTACAAAATCCTAGAAAGTTGGTGAGCTGACAGCTAATCACAAAAGAGCAAGCAAATGAACTTAAATACTAGTTGCTCCAAAGCAACTATCATTAAGTAAAAGGTATCTTTGGCTGTAGTACCAGCTTGATCCTTCCCTCCCCCCTTCCCGCACTACTGCGGGATTGGCACCTGGCCAACACAGGAGACATGATACCCTAGTGCCATCTACAGGCTATTATTGACATTCAAATTGTGGCAACAGACAAGCACCGGTGAAATAAATTAGACAGTGCTGCATTTAAATCTTTATTAACAAGGAATTATTAGACCTAAGAAAAACTAATTCTGGATTTGGTTGAAATATGAGTTTCTCAGCCTCTTAATCCCCCTTCATATGGCATATTTCACAGTTTAAAATGAGTTATGACAGATCACTTATGCATTACTAAGATGAGAGAATATTTACAATGGATTCATTCTTGTCTGTATAAATCAGCTATATTAGGGAGAAAGCATTCCTTTTTTTTTTTTTTTTTGAAAGAGTACTTTGGCTATTATGGACAATCTGAAAACCTTTCTATTAAATACTCAATTTACTAAATTACTGTAAAATCATTTGAAATCAAAGAGAAGACTTCCTATATGGCTTAGTTGCAATCTACCAACAATCATGTGCTTCACAGCTGATGTACATTTAATATTCTACTGTTTAGAGACTAAAAACAAAAAAAAAAATTAACCCCTTTTTACTCTCCACAGCTCTAGTATAATTACTGCCAGACCTTCAAACATCATTTCAAAGTTGAGATCTGAAGGTGACTTTTTAGATCAAAAAGGTAATGTGGAAATCTTGAAGCAGTCCATGTGGAAACCCCAGGAGCAGAATCTGGCATATCGGGACAGGATTTCTTTTTCGGCAAACATTACCTTGGGACGTTTTGAAATAATTTCCTCTTTTCATCTTTTGCCATTGGAAGGAAACTGGGAGGTTAAATAATTCTTAGAACTCAGAAATTTCAAAGCTGTTCTAAAAATTCTTGACTGAGCCCCAGAGGACTAGAAAAGGGGTCAAGTTTTTTTTTTTTTTTTTTTCCCCCTCTTTATGATATAACTAAGCTAAAGTTAGACCAAAACAATAGACACCCTGGCACGTTAATACTGGTTGACTGGGCACTTGTATGCAGTACTTATAGACCAGTAAAAGTGCTCGTTTACCTGTCTGGTGTGTAAGGGGCCCTTTGTCTTGAAGCCTCCTTGGGAACTGCACTCTGAGGCACTGAAGTGGTCTGAACTAGTGGAAGAGCGTTTGGAAAGCGTGTCGCAACCCCCGACAAAGGTGTTGTCCAAAGGGAGTTCCTGAATCACATGATGCTTTTTCACGGAAACTGGAGTGTCTGGTTTGAGATGAAAAGCAGGCTGCGGAGAGGCAGATTTGTAGTGCTTGGCCAGGTCAGGGCTGTTAGGCTTGAAGGTTGTCGGAGGGGCAGGACCCCAGTCATATCTTCCTATGCTTTGCTCCTCCAGCTCAGCTGGCAGGCTTATTGTCCCATTGATAGGTTCGTGAACTGCATCATCCGGCTTGGATTCTTCGATAGTGACAAAGTTCAAAAGAGAGCTCTTGGGAGACTTTCTTTTCTTCCTTTTCTTTTTCTTGTGTTGTTTGTTCTCCTGGTTTGGGGACATCCACTCGGCGCCTTGCTTGCTTCTCTGAGCTGCTTTGAACCTGGATGCATGGCGACAGCGCACCAGAACAGTGACGAAGATCACAACAATGACCACCATGGCGCCTGCCACGATGGCGATCATGATGGTGAGATAGTCATCGTTTTGATACGGTTGGCTGCTATCCCCTATGTTTCTGTCCAAGGGGGTCTCCATAGTCCTGCGGATCAAGTCATAGATGTAGGAGGCATTGCCAGCAGTGTCATTCACATACAGAAAAACAAGCACGAGTGTGTGCAAAGACTTTGGATACCCCAGGTCACTTATGTTGACCACCAAACGGTGCAAGCCCACATCAGTAGATGCCGGTTTTTCTTCCAGAGTAATGTTACCTGTTACTGGATCGATCCGAAACAAACCTTTGTTGTTCCCACTCACAATCGTATACTTAAGTTCAGCGTTCATTCCTGTGTCAATATCCACTGCAAAAACTTCTGCTACCACGGAGCCAGGAATGGCTGAGAGGGGCACCAACTTAAAGGAAGTGTTAGACGGTGGGGAAATGACAACGGGGCTATTGTCATTGACATCCATGACATTGATAGTTACTTTGGCAGTGGAGGAACGGGGTGGTTTTCCTCCATCTGTGGCTTTGACATCAAAAGTGTAGGAGCTCTGCTGCTCTCTGTCAAATGAAACATTTGACTTTATGACTCCAGAGAAGGGATCCAACACAAAATTCTCATTGTCATTCAGAATGGAAAGAGTCACGGCTTTATTTTCCCCAGCATCTGCATCTGTCACTGTGATTACCCCCACAGTACTATACTTTGGCAGATTCTCAGACACAAAAAATTGAAAATGATTATGAGTAAACTTGGGGCTATTGTCATTCTCATCCAGAACAGTCACTATCACAGCCGCTTGGCTTTGGAGGGGAGGGGTCCCATTGTCCCTGGCAGTTACTGTAAAAATGAAGCGTTCTTGTTCTTCTCTGTCAAAGACTCTGGAGGCTGTCAAAACTCCTGTCTTTCGGTCCAGATCAAAGAAGGAGGCATTCGGTCCAAGCTGGTAAACAATGTCTGCATTTTTCCCACTGTCTTCATCTGTGGCACTAATAGTTGTTAAGTATAACCCACGTCGGTTGTTTTCAGAAACTGACAGCTCAATTACAGGCTGGTTGAAAACTGGTGGGTTGTCATTTTCGTCCTCAAGCTTAACCCTTACCAGGGCAGTCTGATTTAAACTGGGCTTCCCAGAATCAGAGGCAACAATTTTAAAGCTGAATTCTTTGGTGCCCTCATAGTCCAACAAAGAAGAGGTCTCTAACAAATACTGGTTGTCGTAAACTGCCTTTAGATGAAACGGGACCTCTCTTTCAATGAAACAGATCACTTTGCCATTCACATCTGTGTCCTTATCTGAAACTGTAATTAGGGCAATCTTTGTATTGACAGGATCTTTCTCAGATAAGTACACTGTGCCGTTGATGGGACTTATAATGTACCTGAGGTCTATGTTGGGAGGGTTATCGTTTACATCAGTGACATTGATGGTAACCGTTGCTCGAGCAGGCGTGGAGCTGCCATCACTAGCCAGCACTGTCACTTTGTGAATGGCTGTCTCCTCTCGATCTAAGGACCTCTGAACTGTGATCAACCCAGTAGTGTTATTTAAAGCAAAGAGTCGTTTGGTTGCAGGGGCGACCTGGGCACCAAAAATGTACTGGATTTCTGCATTACTGCCTACATCTGCATCAGTGGCATGGAGCTGAATCACAGAGGTGCCTACGGGAGCATTCTCTGGAATATGCACCTCCACTTGACCCTCTTTAAACACCGGCCTGTTGTCATTTACATCACTTACTGTGACCTGCAGTATGGCCGTGCTGGATTTCTGTGGAGTACCTCCATCCTCTACTTTGATTTTCATCACATAGGTATCTTTCTGTTCTCTATCCAAGTTTTGCTGAACAATCAATTGCGGCCACTTCTCTCCCTCCGGCGTTTCCACGATATCCAGTCCAAAAACACTCTGCCCATTTAACAGTTCATAATGCTGCACACCATTGAAGCCTGTGTCAGGATCTGTTGCTGATGGAATTGGAAAGCGGCTGTTGATCAAAGTGTTTTCTGGAATGGAAATATTGATGACAGGAGATGGAAACATGGGGGCATTGTCATTGGTATCCTTGACAATTATTTTTATTTTGATCAGCCTGAAAAAATCATTGGGGAGGATCACCACCTCAAGTTCAAAGAAACACTCATTCTCCTCAGCATATGAGCCTCCAGCACAGAGTTTTTCTCTGTCTATTCTGTTGGAGGTTGTGAAGATCTCCCCAGTGCTACTGGATACTTTCACCAAAGGGGCATCCCCAGCTTTAGAAACCAGTCTGTAGACAAGGCTGGCGCTGGTCCCTGTGGCAGCATTGATGTGAGAAATGTTCAGATCCTTTGGTATGTTTCCTATGGGCACATTTTCAGGCAATTCCTCTCTAATAGTGTAAATAAGTTCTTGAGCTATTGCAGAATCCAGCCTTAAACAGGCAATCAGAGCAGCCAACAGGTAAAAATCCCTCAGGTCCATGATAATGTATTTATTTTCTTTTCCTGGATTTTAGGGTTTAAAGGTATCCACTGAGGAACGATGTACAAATTGCAAGAGGAAGCGTGCATGGACTGGAGGATGCATTACATCTCATTGCTTATTTGGAGACAGCCACTGTCAACACAATCGTATAGACAATATTATTCTTCAGTAAATAAAAACACACAGCCACAAAATATCACAACAAATTTTCCTCTGCATATTAGTAAACATGGCAGTTTGCTCTGCTACTGTTTGCAAGTTAACTCTATGGGTGAAAACACTAGCTATCCGTTGCTTGTTGCATTTGCCCACAGAAAATGAAATTAGCTACTTTTGAATTAAGGACAGCTGCTGTTTTTTTTTTTCCCCCCATCTGTGTTCACCCACATTGTTTTTTGGATACTATTTAATTCAAAACAGGCATTCTTGCTCCCCGCTTCCCTCCCCTTTTCTTACCCGCCTCCTGGTTTCTAACCCATCTCCCTCAGATTTTTAAGGTACAAGTGAAAACCCTGACTATTTAGCTATGGTTCCTGCTAACTGCTTTGTCACATGTCAGATGTGATGTGTTTTCTTCTCTGCCACACTGAGTCATCTCTTTCTTCTAAAAAGACTATTTTTTTCTTTCCTCCCAGTTCCTCAACTGCCTTCTAATACAATCTTACTGGGAAACAAGCATCCTGACATGCCGCTGCAGCATCACAAGCAACAGTCACCGGTCACTTCAGAGCCTCACTGCCTAAAAGCACAATACCAAGACTTCAGATTTCTCACCCAGACCTTGCTCTTTTTTCTCCGTATTGCCCAATTATCCCCATTATAATTAATAAACACATTAAAACTTTTTAAAAAATGTGTAAAAATATAGGATTCCTTATTCTAGAGGTGGAAGAGACTGTCGAGATGTAAGTGGAACGTAGTTAACATTCCCCTGTAACAGCACAATATTTTCTACCGAGCATAAAAAAGGGGAAAAAATGCAGTTTCTTAACGCTTACCTCTGGTTATAATGTTAACAACATCTGCCAACATAAATACTGCAACCAATAATGCAGGTAAAAAGGCTTCTGCTTAGATGCTCCCCTAACTGCAATTCATACGGCTGCAAGGCTCCAGTCAGCCACCTACTTGAGTAGAACTGGTCAGTTCCCAAGCACTAATCTTATCTGCATTAGGCTGCACGGTAGCCGATGCCCGCGATTAGTTCCGGCAGAGTGATGCAGGTAGGGATGCAGATACAGCCGAGTAGGTGAGCTCTGCCCCGACTGTCTACCCAATTACAAACATCCCTCTTCTACAGGGAGGATTCATCTAAACGCAGGATTTACAATTGTGCATGCGAAACTTTACACTTACGTTAGTTGCCTCAACCTTTCCCCTTTCCCGGTATGCTGCAGTTAGGAATGATTTGTTCCAACACATAGAAAGCCATGCATCTGGTAGCACCAGTTTGGGGAGAAATTAGAAGCAGCAAAACGTTTCCTCCTTGTAAAATGTGTTGCTTCGGGCTGGCAAATTAGCAACTCCAGAGAACAAATTCACAGATTTGTCGTTAGTCATTCTCTCCCCATTTCGTCTTTATTACCCACTGGGTCTGGGATCTTCTGGTATTTAACACACACACAACATCCAGTTGCACTTCTTCAGCTCAAGAGTATTTTCCACAGCATCAAGCATACCATTTCCATGCGATAGCGATACTGCTTAAGTCTCTAACTTCTTGGAGGAAATGTCAGAGTTGGGGTGATGGTGATTCTCTGGCTGCTCTCCAGGATGACAGTTGTCTGAAGAATTCCTAATCGGTTATCTCTTCCGTGCTTCAAAGACTCTAAGTCGCTCCTTCCTGTCTTGCGTGCTCTCCCTCTCTCCCTTCTCCTCTGCCCCTTTCTCCTCCCTCTCCTCTCTCTCCTCTGAACTGAATTTCTTGATATAACTCTCAATAAGCCCAGAGGGAGGGCGTGACGGCCGAGGCCCCGCCCCCGGGACCTGATTGGTCTGCATCTTGCGGTGCGGGCGGCCGCAGCCGGGCGCGAGGGAGGGGGCTTGGAACAAGGCGCTGACTGTCTCCCAGCTTCCCGTCCTCATCTACCCTTCGGTAGCCGCGGAAACCTGGAGAGCGAATCCTGTACCCGGGAGAGCCGGGTTCCAGGAGGCGCACTGAGCATGCCCAGCAGGGTCCGGCCCGGGAGGGACGCGCCGGCGCTCCTAAGGCCGGCTCGGGCGCGGGTCTGGCTGACGGGAGCGGAGTCGGCGGCTAGTCCGCACCGCGCGGGGCGGCTGACGGCGAAGGCCGGCGGTCGGGCGAGCGTGGGCGGCGAGGGCGGCGCGGTGCGCTGGCGCGGGTCTGGGGAGACCCAGGCGGCGTGGTGGGCAGATGGGGGACGCCGAGGCGGCTCTTCTCTGGGCGCACATTTTACCCTTCTTTTTGCCAAAATACAAGGGGGGCAAAACGCAAAGATGCGAAAGAGTGAACCAGGGGTCCCAGGCGCGAGCCGCCCTGCGGCCCCTGGGAGGGAGCGCGAGTGAGCCGGTCGGCGGAGTGCGCAAAATGGACAACGTGGTCGGTGCCGCGGGAAGAGGCTGTTGTTGCAGGGAGGGTTTTGAAAGAAGGGCGGAGAGGGCGGTCAGCGAAAGGTCAGGGAAGCGCAGTCTTGAATCTCAATCGAGACGGGGAAGAAAATTAATTTGAACACTTCCTACGTGTTGGCTCACGGAAAGTATCAAAGGAAAGGGAGAGCGACAACCTCTGGGGTGCGCTTGGTCAGTCCTGGCCAGCCTGGGGACGGTGCGACGTGTCGTCTCGGAGCGCCGGACGGGCCGCGGAGCCGATCGCGGCTGTGCCTACCCGCTCTGCGCCGCAGCACCAGAAACCTGAGGACCCTCACCGGGACGCTCGGCTACTGCAGAACCCACCTCCAGCTCACCTAGCTGCAAACTTTTGCGTCGGAGAGGCTGGAAAGAGTGCGGTCCAGCTGCTCCCCACGCTGTGGAACGCGTCAGCTTACCGCCGGGAAACACTCGGCTTTCTGCGGATTCCAACTTTACATGAAATACTTGTCTTTTCCCGTGCAATTCATTTCTCTGACTCCAGCTCTAGCGTATGCGTCAACCTTTCTCATTTTCGGACCAGAGGCGTGTGAAATGACTCCCCGGAAGGATTAGCCTTATCCCTTAAATATTGGCCCCGGAAGCACAGTTTATATTTGAATGATCTTTTAAAATCAGTAAACCACAAAGGTGTCATGGGTTGTATCCACTATGCCAGATAGCCAAGGAAACTTTGAGGCATTAGCATAACAACAGATCAGTTGGACCAATTTTTTTTTTTTTTTCTGAATGACCTATAAAGGTTGTCTGGGAAGGTCTTAATGCATGATTGAATAACTTGTTCTAACAGGAAGGATAAAGGGCATTTATTTTAGAAAATGTGTGTTCATTCTGTACTGGGCTGCATGTACATGAAAATCTCTTCACATACTCATGCACTATGATGGAATGTTCAGGGATAGCTCTTGTTTTTGAATACTGTGCTTTTCTATCTAAACAATAACATCTATTTTTAAATGTTAAAAGTAAAAAAAAAATCACTAAGCACATCTCCTGAACTATATATATTATACAAATAATTCCATTAGTGAATAGACTCAGACATCACAATTTCCCCAAATCTATGAAAATGTACGTTTCTCTTTTATTAAAACTTCCTCAGGTATGTGTTCAAAGTAAAACTGCAGTGTCTGTAAGCCCACTGTGAAGATCATAAATCATTTATATATGAAATATAAAACTGCTTTCTTGAAGGCGATAGGCCAATACTGTTTTTAAGTAGCCAAACACTTCTTATTATGGAAATAATTGTGTATGATTAGAATAGAAAAAATTTAAGAAGAAAAAGGACAGCTTAAGTATCCAAGTAAAAGTTAAAAGAAAAAAAATTACCTCATACAATAATGTGAGTGAATGAAAGTAGATTGTTTTATCTTACCATAGTAATCATCTTTATGCCATTCACAAAATCTGCAATTAAAGCTAGTACATTGTTCCAACTGTCACCTATTTTATGCTCTGAGCTATTATAAAAAATAAATGAAGCTTCGTTCTGATATATTTACAGTAAACATAGCTTCACAGCCACTTTACAGTTCATTTCATAAAGCATCACAGTTACATCACATTCTAATCATATTGTAGTCATTTCAAAGTCATGTTGTAGTCGAAAAACATAGCTTAGCAATAATTAACATTACTAAGAGCAATTGTTTCTGTTTGCTGAGGGAGAGCTTTTACTTGTAGTCACTACCCATTATTACCCCATGCACACAAATGAAATCTTACTATGAACACAGGATGAAGGTTAGGGAAGAGATATAATCATCATATGATTAAATTTATGGCCAGGAGACTTCAATTAAAGGAAACCACGAGTTAAAACCCCAGAATGAAGTGCCTAAAGTCTTTTCAAAGGAGAATGAATATAATCTAGAAATCGAGCTGCTGGTTCCTTGTGTAGCTGTTTATTTGACATACCTAAATTATTTGGATTCATTAATTAATACAAGTTTCTTAAAGCTGTAATAATCTAGGCTTAGTTTTTGCCCTATTGTATTCTAACTGCAAAACTCTACTAGTGAGAACTATGATTAGAGATCTTATTAATATTCCTGAAAAAAATTAAATAGAAAGGGTCATATTTCTAACCCTCTGCTATCATAACTTGAGGCTTCTGCTCAAAACACTATATAACGTTTGCATAATGAGAGCTGCTCAAAATCCACGTCTCCTGACCTATTTTTTAAAGTTATATCTACATAATTATGGGGAATAATATTATTAGCAGAATAATATTATTCATTAGTTTCAGTATGGGAACATCTATCGGTTTTATGATGTATTTTAATCCTTTCGCGAATTTAATAAAATGGTAGACTGCTACTTATATGACTTTCAATATTGTTGTGTGCCATTTTCTGACTCGTAGTGACTCTCAATATAGATGCCCATATATATATACATATATGGCTTCCAATTAGATCTCTTTAATTAACCCTTATTCATCTTTGTCAATGCGTGTTTTCTATAGCAAGGAATTATGACGTTCTCACCCATATTGTCTCTGATTCATACTTTAGGGATTTTATATATACGCATATATTCCACAAGTTAAATGTTGTTATAGTTATATGTTTAAACAATAATTTCCATGTAATGACATATAAAAATGTGAATTATTTAAGCAGTTTGTTAACTTGATTTTCATCTATGATTTTCTAGTTACCACTCAGCATTTTAAAATTACATTTCACGCAGACATTGTAAACGATGTTTTCTAGAAATCACGTTTTATATAAAAGCTATAGACCATAGTATTTAGAACAATAATCCCCAAGGATTTCAAGACTCATGTTTTCAACTCTGATACAGTTGTTCTATATTCTAATCAAAGTTAAAAATTAAAACGCATTTTTATGTCCTTACTCCTAAAGTTCCTTTAATCCAGATGCCCTATTCGGTGTAACAGACATTAATCAATCAATCACAGGCGCTCTTATGTCACAGCAGGTGTTATTGTCCTCATTTCACAAGAGTCTCCAGTCTTCTACTGTACTTCTAGGGGAAAAAAATCATGCTAAAAATGCTAAGGGTTATTTGTGTTATCACTGTTTAGAAAATGACAATGCAGAATTTTAACACCACAAGAGGAAAATTAACACCTTTTTAAGGCTGTGTGAACTGCCGAAGTGTGGTAAGCTCCTTGAATAAATTCTTTGCCTCACCATTTATTACCACTTTCTTTTTTCCTTTGCTTTTATTGTTTTGTTTTTCTTTTTCTTGAGGAAAACCTAGTCCAAGGTAATCAAATCACAAAGGAGAGCAGGTGACAGCCTTCATTCTATTTGAATGACTGAACTAAATTTATCCCAATTTACTACATTTTTTTATGACTGGCAACAATTATAGATGTCAAGTTTGTAGCTCTGACAGTTATCACAATATAAACTGACATTTTCCAGTGCCACTATTTTATCATGATTACTATATAAAGAAAATATTGAATTCTCAAATTTTATTACTGCTTATTTAAGACTTCAGATTATATACAGTATAGACATAGCTCTCATAACAAATATTTTCCCTATTACAGGCAGAGCTTAAGCAGTCATTTAGGAAAACATGAAAAAATGGTTTTAGAAATATTAATATATATATATATCATGTTTAAATAGTTTGGTCACTTTAAAGTTATGTAATTTCAAATTAATATAACATAGCACTTTCTATTTCTTCATCTGTATGATATTAATTTTTGTAGGTAAGAACCATTCGATTAGAATATCAAGTATTATTTACTCAATTCACATTTATATAAAAATGTTCGAAGATGTAGAAATAACATGGACTTGTTTGGAAGCATCTCTATTTATACTTAAAACAGAAATAGAAAAATGTAGAGACAAAACACATTAAAGCACAAGAGCATTTGCCCAAAGATAATTAGGCAAATGACTTTCTTAGATATTTGGACATATTTGTTCAAATTAAAAATAAATATAATACAGTAAGTTTTTTATTCTCTTTCAGTATATTCTCATTACCAAGCATATGTTATCTTGGCTTGAGGCACATCACAGCAAATAAGTAGATCCTAAAGCCCAGGAGATTCTTTTGGTAAACATCATAATTAGTAGGAAAAAGTGAAAATAAAAATTGCATAAAAAAAGAAATTGGGAAATGATTATGTTGTTGTTGTCCGTTGTCCTGAATTATAGCTATCATTTTTACCAAGCAGAGATTAATTTGGTCAGCAAGCAATAAGAAGAACTTCAGATTACTTGAAACAACATCATTTTGGATACTTTGGTTGTCTATTTCACCCAC
The DNA here is from genome assembly GCA_030035585.1 of Dugong dugon. NCBI lineage: Eukaryota > Metazoa > Chordata > Mammalia > Sirenia > Dugongidae > Dugong > Dugong dugon. The sequence continues at coordinate 41,114,847 of CM057477.1, read as the reverse complement.
TTCCTAATACTGATAATTTTTTTATGTTCCTTTGTTTGTTTGTTTGTTGTTATAAACTCACATGATATCTAGGAGCCCAATATGTTACATATATCTAGTACACATAAATAGACTTACTAATACAGGGCAGGATGGATAAGCCTCATGTTTCTCTTATAGTCTCCTCTCAGGAGCCAAATAGGACCCACAGTTCTCCTCTAATCGAATTAGAATGACTCAGGGAGGCCATGGATATTCCATTGACTCCTACAGGCCTGGCTTAATTCCATATCACTGATAACACCTAAGTAATGGAGATGGGGTTTGAACGCTCCTAGTGCACTTCCGCTGGGGATTTAAGTCAATACCACTTTGCTTTCAAAAATCACACGTGTGTGTATGTCTGTGTGTGTGTATGTGTGTACACACAGTCTTCAAAATAATTTTTTTTTCTTTTAAACCAAAATCCCCTGCTGTAGGTTACTGTAAAACAATGCTTATAAAGGGACCAAAAGGCACATATTTTCTTCTATCCCATGCCCAGGAATTTACTGTGCTTCTGCCACAGATGTGTGCCATTTTCAGAAAGGATTAAGAGAGCCTCAAAGACACTTCTTGGTTGTATGGAATGGGGTCAGTCTGCTTTAAAGTGCTTAGTGCACCAGGATACATCATAAAAGAGATTAATTTTTTTAAAAAATAGTATAAAAATGTAATATGTGTCATATATAAGAAAGCCTAAGTAGGACAATTTACCCTGAAAAAATATCACTTGTAAAATACAACAAAGCAATACATCTTAAAGTAATTTAGGAAAGATTATAAAATTTTCCTTATGCTACAAAAATAGCCATGCAACGTATCAGTTTTGGAGAATAAATAAGTGCCGATGTTTGAACGCAGAATCATTATGTTTAGGGCTTAGCTGCAAATTTATTTTGTTTAATTTCTAGAAGTAACACCTATACCAATGGAGGTGTCTTTAACGGCCATGCTGAAAGGGAGTGACGGGATTACTTTCCAGTAATACTTGCTCCTGAACTTAGAACTAGGCTGGCTTTGAGGTATATCACAGCAAATAAGTAGATCCTAAAGCCCAGGAGATTCTTCAGGTAAACATCACAATTACTGGGAAAAAGTGAAAATAAAAATTGCATAAAAGATGAAATTGGGAAACGATTATGTTGTTGTCCATTGCCCTGCACTATAGGCACCATTTTTACCAAGCAGAGATTAATTTGGTTAGCAAGCATTCTTCTGATGCAAATACTGCTCAGAGTGGCAAGGATTTTACACATCATTCACATGCTATATTTGATTTAATTTGTTTTCTTCCTCACAGAGATTAGCTATTTCAAGTTAAATTCTAGTTTCATTTGGGTCTGGGAGTGATGAAGAAGTCCATTTGGAGCCTGGCATTCTTCAGGGGAAGGCAGAACTGCATAGAAGAAGATAAGAGAGCTTAGGACATTTGCTGAGCAAAGTAAGGATACCAGGTCACTGATTTGTATAGAAGGTATCAACAAGGAGGTACTAGAGTACATGTGTGGACACCTACGGGCTGTCTCCAAAGCTCACAAGAGTTCCCCCTTTTTTGGGGTCTCTCCCCATATTCCATCCATATGGTTACAGACAAAGCGGCCATCTTCTCACTGTGGGAACTCATCCTGCCATACCCCAAATAGGTGGGATCAACCCCATTCTTCCCACACTTTATTGCATCCTGGAGGATACTAGATCCAAGATGGACCATTGATCCCCTTGATCAAATAACCTGAATCTGTCACAAAGGTACTCCAAGATCAATCTAGCTGCTTTGTGAATAGGAAGTGATGCAAACTCAGGAGTGAATAGTTGCAGTAGTTCTTCGTTATAGAGACCAGAAAAGCAATGGAAGGTTAAGAGAGGAGATGGACAGGGAGAGAGAATCAGGGAAACGAAGGCGATGTGCAGAAGGCATAGAGATGGGAAATGCCTGAAGGTGGGTAAGTCCCAGGTTCCAGTTCATTACGGGTGCCCAGTCATATCCCTGACACTGTTTCTTAAGAACTATACTTGTAGCCTTTATAATAACTATCATTTGCATCCAAGAACCCTAACTAACCACAGCAACTTGGTAATATTGTTTGATCGTATTCCTGAAGAGTTTATCTGCTCAAGAGCTAAAATATAAACTGTAATAACTTGATTGGCATTTTATCATTGAAAGGGAGAATAAGAGAATGAAAAAAAAAATTAAATGTTTAGAGTAGATGTCTGGAGACATTTTTGATTGTCAAAACTGGGGCATGGAGGGTGGGGGCTAACATCTAGTGTGTAGAGTCCAGGATGATGTTAAACATTCTACACCGCCTGGCACAGATCTCTCCCTCACCACACACACAGCGAAGGTTTATCTGGCCCAAACTAACAGTAGTGCTGAATTTGAAATACCCTGGTTTAGATGAAAAGCATTTGTATGTTTATCTATTATGATTTATTTAAGTAAGTTGATATCTACTAAAGTCTTGAAATAGCCAACTCAAAAGGTAAAATATCACTGGAGTTCATTTGATGACCTCTAGAAAAATGGACAGGTTCCCTATTGTGCGTCTGAAATGTGCGTTAAAATGTTAAAAAAGAAATCTTTCTGTCAACCCTTAGTGATACATTTTCTATCTCTGTAGAAGGTGCAGCAAATCTGTAAACCAACCATTGGGTCTAATGTTGGCCATTTCTGTCTCATCCTGGTTTTCAGAGAATGTCAGTTTTTTTTTTTCAATGTGAGGCATTATTATTAGTTTTATACCAGTATATAATATACTCAGTATAAACAGCAACTCGAAAGATTAGATAGGAAACTTAGGGGGCAGTGAGTTTACGTTATGGAGGAGGAACAGTTTAGTAAAAGGGTGTGAGAATGGTGTCACAACTTGGAGAATGTAATCAATGTCACTGAATTGTACATGTAGAAATTGTTGATACAGTGTACATTTTGTTGTGCATATTCTCAACAATTACAACAAAAAATAAAATAAATTTTTAAAAAGACACCTGAAATAATACATTTTTTAAAAAAGTTAATTTTATATCATACTATTATAATTATTTCCACCATTTAATAATTAGTGAAAACCTTTTCCTCTCACAAATTCTCTGACAAAATATGATTGCCCTGGGTTCTGTTAGGAAACCCTAGTGGTGCAGTGGTTTAGAGCTATGGCTGCTAACCAAAAGTTTAGCAGTTCGAATCCACCAGGTGCTCCTTGGAAACCCTATGGGGCAGTTCTACTCTGTCCTTTAGGGTCAACTGTGAGTTGGTTCTGTTATACATGTGCATTTCTTTGTGATGGTCACCAGGTCAAAATATTAAAAGTACAATTACCTCAAACGGAATATGAATGGATACTGCCTTGGTTATATGATTATAGATCCTAATAAAGCACCATTCAAATCTGTCACTATATGTAAACTTGGAAAAAGTAAAGTGATTCATGTGGTTAGTTGCTGTGATTTCTTTCATCCTTGTTACCATCAGTATCAATAACTTACTTTAATTTCTCCAAAGGACACAGATCAAATATATATTTTTACAAAGTATTTCAGCCAATTTAATTGTTCCTGGAATCTTGCAAATTTAATAATCGAATAAATGAGCAAAAACTTGTAGAATTAGGCTAAAAGTTCATTCAGAACAAAGCAAAAATACTGAAGAAATAGAGTACTAGACAAATTAATTTTTAACTGCACACGATTTGGCTCAACTCTCTTTTCAAAGCCTTACAATACTTCTAACTGTGGTAAACACTGCCATCTAGAGGACTTTCCTTGTAATGCAGAGCAGAATCAAAATGCTTCAAAGTGGAAAACTATTTGTGCTGTAATTTTTATTTTATAAATTTATTTCATAAACCCTATGTTTAATAAAATTAACATAATTTCCTATAGTCATAAAATTAACTTAATGACAACAGTAAACTATTAAGCAAATTTTTGTCATGATTTTAAACATCAGTATTTATACATTGTCAAATGTTATTTGAATAAAATATTGATCATGATGTTTTTTTAAGTTATTTATTTATATATTTCAGAAAATAATTTAATTTTTATATTTTAAATAAATTAATTATTATATTAGAATTATTGTCAGATTCTTGCAAAAAACAAATTAGAATCAATAGCTACATTTTGTCAATATACAATGTATACACGTTACAATAAATATTTCTTTGAGAAAAGCTGCTAAATTATGTGTGCTATTCTTGTTATTTTTTCATTTCGTTCCTTTTTTATGTTGGTTTTAGCATTAATATTTTTAAGCCCTGTTTTATTAACTTACACAATGTTCTGATTTCCAAGGTCTGCTTCTTGGGGAGTTACTCATTAATCAGTGGTGGTTCAGACTCTTTGGGGTACTCAGAACATAAAAAGGTGTAAAAAGAGAGGTACCTTGCCATGTTACCTACTGAAATAGAAATACTAGCACCTTGACACTTAAGAAGTTTCCGTTGTCAAAACTTGTTACTAGTAAAAAAAGAAAAGCATGTCTTTTGTGAAAAATTTTCCAAGTACGAATAGCATCCATTTTTCAGTTAAATGACTATTAAAGATATGCGTTTATAGTTAAAAATTGAAGAAATGTTGTTCTAATGAAAATTATTTTTATATACTCCCTGAATTCCAGTCGGATTACTAATGAGATATGTGAAATACAGCCTACTTTGTATCACTTATAACCAATGTTGTGTATGCCTGCTATTCTCAAGGATGACTAGGATTCTATTTTAGTATTTTCTTTATACTAGACCTGCACTTAAACTGCTAGAGATAGTGAATTTAATTCTGTAGTTAGGAAGAGAAGGGAGAATGTAACTTCCAAATCAAGTCAAACGAGGCAGGTTCATAGCCTTAAAATGTAGAGTTGCTATAAAGCTGTCAAGATGTCCAGTTAAAGGTGAAATCTATGACAAGTTAGTGTAAAAGTTAGGCACATTTTAAAATATAAGAAAAAAGAAAACTGGGTGAAATTTACTTTAACAATACATTTTGTTCAACCCAATAGATCCAAAATACATCATTATGCCATGTAACCAATATAAGAAACTGTTAATATATTTTACCCTTTAAAAAAAAAAAAAGTACTACGTAGGTAAAATTCAGTGTGTATTTTACACTTACAGCACATATTAATTTGGACGCGCCACAATTCAAGTTCTCCATAGCTACATGTGCCTGTTGTTGCTAGATGCCTTTGGATCATTTCTGACTCATAGTAACCCTACGTACAACAGAAAAAAGGCCCAGTCCTTGCCATCCTCACAGTCGCTGCTATTTAAGCTCCTTGTAGCAGTCACTGTGCCATCCATCTCACTGAGGGTCTTCCTCTTTTCCTCTGACCCTCTACTCTAACAAGCACATCCAAAGTACATGAGATGAAGTCTCGTAACCCTCCATTCTAAGGAGCATTCTGGCTCTACTTCTTCTAAGATTTGTTAGTTCTTCTGGCAGTCTGTGGTATATTCAATACTGTTTGCCAACACCATAATTCAAAGCTATTAATTTTTCTTTGGTCTTCTTTATTCATTGTCCAGCTTTTGCATGCATATGAGATGCTTGAATATACCATGGCTTGGGTCAGGCACACCTTAGTCCTCAAAGTGACATCTTTGTTTTGAACACTTTAAAGCGGTCTTTTGCAGCAGATTTTCCCAATGCAATATGACATTTGATTTCTTGACTGCTGTTTCCATGGGCGTTGATTGTGGATCCAAGTAAAATGAAATCTTTGACAACTTCAATCTTTTCTCTATTTATTGTGATGTTGCTTATTGGTCCAGTTGTGAGAATTTTTGTCTTCTCTATGTTGAGGCGTAATCCATACTAAAGGCTGTAGTCTTTGATATCATCATCAGTAAGGGCTTCAAGTCCTCTTCACTGTCAGCAAGCAAGGTTGCGTCATCTGCACATCACAGGTTGTTAATGAGTCTTCCTCCAATCCTGACGCTGCGTTCTTCTTCATGTAGTTCAGTTTATCGGATTATTTGCTCAGCATACAGATTGAAAAAGTATGCTGAAAGTATACAACTCTGACGCATGCCTTTCCTGATTTTAAACCACACAGTATGCTCTTGTTCTATTTGAACAACTATCTCTTGGCCTATGTACAGGTTCTGCGTGGGCACAAATAAGTGTTCTGGAATTCCTAATCCTCATAATGTTATCCATAGTTTGTTATGATCCACACAGTCAAATACCTTTGCATAGTCAATAAAACACAGGTAAACATCTTTCTAGCATTCTCTTCTTTCAGCCAAGAGCCATCTGATATCAGCAACGATATCCCTTGTTTAATGTCCTTTTCTGAATGTGGCTTGAATTTCTAGCAGTTCTTTGTTGATGTACTGCTGAAACTATTTTTGAATTACCTTCAGCAAAATTTTACTTGCATGTGATATTAAGGATATTGTTTGATAATTTCCGCATTTTCTTGGGTCACCTTTCTTTGGAATGAGCACAAATACAGATCTCTTCCAGTCAGTTGGCCAAGTAGCTGTCTTCCAAATTTCTTGGCATAGATGAGTGAGCACTTCCAGCATTGCATCTGTTTGTTGCAACATCTCAATTAGCATTCTGTCAATTTCTGGAACCTTATTTTTCGCCAATGCCTTCAGAGCAGCTTGGGCTTCTTTCTTCAGTCATATTGATTCTTGATCATATGCTACCTCCTTACATGGCTGAACGTCGACCAATTCTTCTCGGTACAGTGACTCTGTGTATTCCTTCCATCTTCTTTTGACTCTTCCTACATCGTTCAGTATTTTGCAAATAGAATCTTTCAATATTGCAATGTAAGGCTTGATTGTTTTTCTTCAGTTCTTTCAGCTTGAGAAATGCCAAGCATGTCCTTCCCTTTTGGTTTTCTAACTCCAGGTCTTTGCACATATCATTATAATACTTAGTCTTTTCGAGTGTCCCTTTGAAATCTTCTGTTCAGCTTTTTTGCTTCATCATTTCTTCCATTCTCTTTAGCTACTATACATTCAAGTGCATGTTTCCGAATCTCTTTTCTGACATCCACTTTGGTTTTTTCTGTCTTTCACGTCTTTTTAATGACCCTTTGTTTTCTTCATGTACGATGTCCTTGATGTCATCCCACATCTCGTCTGGTCTTCAGTCATTAGTGTTCATTGTATCAAATCTATTCTTGAAATGGTTTCTAAATTCAGGTGGGATATACTCAAGGTTGTACTTTGGCTATCATGGACTTGTTTTAATTTTCTTCAGCTTCAACTTGAACTTGCATATGAACAATTAATTGTCTGTTCTGCAGTCGGCCCTTGGCCTTGTTCCGACTGATATTGAGCTTCTCCATCATCTCTTCTATGTATTCCATCTGGAGAGGTCCACGTGTATAGTCACTATTTATGTCGCTGAAAATTGGAATTTCCAATGAATACGTAATTGGTTGCCAAATTCTATCATGAGATCTTTGGAATTGTTTCTATCACCAAGGGCATATTTTCCAAGTATGGTCCTTCTTCTTTGTTTCCAACTTTTGCATTCCAATCACCAGTAATTATCAATGCATCTTCATTGCATGTTTGATTAATTTCAGGCTGCAGAAGTTGGTAAAAGTCTTCAATTTACTCATCTTTGGTATTAGAGTTTCATGTGTAAATTTGAATAATGGTTGTATTAACCAGTCTTCCTTGCAGGCATATGGGTATTATCATATCACTGACAGCATTGTGTTTCAGAACACATCTTGAAATGTTCTTTTTGACAATGAAAGCAATGTCATTATATATTCTTCAATTTGCCATTCTTGGCATAGTAGACCATATGATTGTGTGATTCAAAATAGCCAATATTAGTCCATTGAAGCTCACTAATACTTAGGATATTGATCTTCAAGAATTCCATTTCATTTTTGACAACTTCCAATGTTCCTAGATTCATAATTCATACATTCCACGTTCCAATTACTAATGGATGTTTTTAGCTGCTTCTTCTCATTTTGAGTCGTTCCATATCAGCAAATGAAGATCCTGAAAACTTTACTACATCCACGTCATTAAAGTTGACTCTACTTTGAGGAAGCAACTTTTCCTCAGTCGTATTTTCAATACCTTTCAATCTGAGGGGCTCATCTTACAGCACTATCAAGACAATGTTCCACTGCTATTCATAAGATTTTCACTGGCCAGTTCCTTCAAACATATATCATCATGTTCTTCTTCCTAGTCTGTTTTAGTCTGGAAGCTCTACTGAAACCTGTCTACCATGGATGACCCTGAAAGCTACTACAGTATGATAACCTGACAGATGAATGGCTGTTCCTGTGTCTAGTGGCTACTATATTGGAGAACACAGGTCTAGAGTCTTGGTTAGAGTAACGATTAACATTCTGGGCAATACTATTTCATAGATGAAGTTATGTTTTTCATATTCAATTACAGATTGACTCCTAATGTCATATTAATTCATGATGTGAAGTTTGGTCATTTTATTAAGGAAGTAACTGCAGCTCTCTCCATTATAGAAAAAGCATTTTTTTTCCCTTTTCAATTAGTACATGATCTGTGACTTGACATATTGGCTCTATGTGAATATTATATTACTTGACAAAGTGTTACCAAATGATTCTGTCATGAATTGATAACCTTTGCCTGAATATCTAGATCAATAATTTCATTATTTGTTGCAAAATGGGGATTTTTAAATTTATCATCCCTTCTGATTTTACTGGATGGCATTTTTCAGTAAAGAAGAGCTTTCCTTCCCAGCTTCTCTTTTTATTTTATTATTGTTTTTAAAATTTCTGAGACAATCATATTTTCAAATTCTAAATGTTCCTTCTTATTCTCTGATGGTTCCTTTTTCCTAGTGTCCTATTCTTGTTTCCTGAATGTAAAATTTTTCAACCCTTTCTGAGTGTGCTAAAGTTCTTGGTTTGTTTTCATTTTGAGCCCACGTTATGAAAATGACAGAGGCCCAGGATGGAAGGAGTTGTTGTCCATGGTACCAGTCTTGGACAGCCAACCCTTGATCAGGAGTACCAATTAATAAAGAAAATTCTGAGATTTCTGTTTTTCTGTCACATCAGCTAGAATAACCTAATGTCACATACAGCCCTTCTTTCTTCAGTACTTATTTTGAGTCTGGGGATTCTCCTGATTTCAGATTCCAACTTCCTGTGTTTGGGGCTACAACTTTCTTCACTTTGTCTGAACATATACTTCCATTGGTTTTTGATCTTCCATAAATGTTTTAACACCACATTTGCTCATGATCTTCTTCTGCACTCTTCACTCTTGTGGCTTTCTTACTATTTAATTTTTTTATTGTCATTTTGATGATGGGATTTGAGGGAGTTAAGACAAACATGTGCTCATTCTCCTGTCTGGAACAAGAAATCATATCAGATTTGGAAATGCATCTCAGAAATGAGTTTCTTATTTTATATTAATACAAATACAGCATCACCTGGGCTGGTTCTCCTTAGTCAGTCTCTAGTCATCTGATTATTTCTGCCAAAAGAGGATAAACTCAGTAAACATCTATTTTCTCTGTCATTTGTATTGAACATAGCATGTGTGGCTAAAAGAAAAGACTTTCAAAATGTAGTTTCTCTTAATGGCCCCTTTCTTACTTTCTTTAACTGTTCTTCATCTCATTTCTTCAGGATGAAGGAAGAGCATGATTTTTTAGAAGAAAAAAGAAACAAAATTCTCAGTCACAGTATCTGAATATAAAGACAGTTTTCCTTGGTTTATCACTGAGAAGATATTAAGCATTAAAAGAAAGAATGTCTCCTAGTAATTAAAAAAATTAATTCACTGCTAGGTAAGTTTCTATACTTACAACTCCATTTGAGGAAGAGCCTTAAGAAAGGGAATCTCTGTTCTGCCATTTTAGTTGTTAGGGCTTTTGCACTGTGTTGAAAATGCTATAATCACTACTCACATATGGGAGAAAAATACATAGAAAATGAAACAAAATAAAACAAACAAACAGAAAACTTTAAGTAAACAGAAACAGTTCTGAAGGCTCTAAAGTGCCATGAGAGCTCTGGGTTTCCTCTGAAGCGTTGATGTTCTTCCTAGCTCAGCCCTGCTTTGCCACAGGCAGATCACCCAGTCCTAAATCATTAAGAACCTTGCTTGGAGTAGATTGGAAACCCCAGTCCCACCAGCAGAGGGGGTCAGCAATTGACCCGATAATTGACCAGGTATCTTCAATTGAGAGGTGTAGCCTGAGTGTTAATAACCTTGGAGCCCCAGCCTTCCCCATTGTTTCCATCTCTAAGTGGCCTGTCCCCATGTCTGTCCTGCTTGAAAGTAAACCATTCCCCACCCCTCCCACCCCTTATAGCCACACCCTGAATTCAGACTTCTGGCTTTCTGAATTGTGAGAAAAAAAAAATCTCCATTCTTTAAAGCCACCAACTTGTTTATTTTGTTACAGAAATACTAGGTAACTAAGACACCCATGTACCAAAAAGATCCAGCTTATTGCCTACTCTCTGGTGTCTGCTGGCCCTGCTGCCTGCAGCCGCTCGCTTGGCACCCCTCCGTTTTTCTTTCCCCTTCCATTTGTCCCTTCCTCTCACCACAAATATGAAGAATCTTTTATTGGAGTTATAGTGGTTTTCATATTAGAGGTCATTATCATTTGGCTTAGAAATTTGCTGTACATTTATTTCTCTGGTTTTTCCTCTTTAAGTTAGATTTTTTTCCCATTGAAGATATTTTATTTATTTATTCAGAAAGGAATTGTCATATCTCAAAACATTTATTCTTAAAAAAATATAATCAGTTACATTGGATATTTAATAAGACTCTCTGGATGGCACAAATGGTTAAGTGCTCAGCTACTAGCTGCAAGGTTGGCAGTGTGAACCCACCTACCCAGAAGCACCTTGGAAGACAGGCTTGGTGCCCTGCTTCCAAAAGGTCACAACCCTAAAAATCCTACGGAGCATGGTTCTACTCTGCACACGTAGTGTCCCCATGAGTCGCAATCAATTCAAGGGCAACTAACAACAAAAACATTGGGTATTAATTATATGTATTTTGCTACTTTCCAGTTTGACCATTTTTTGGTTATTTTGTTTCAATATCAGTATGAATTATACTTGATGCTCTCAATCCTGATACTGTGTATGACTGCATTATTTTTGCTTACTACTTTGTATCTTAAATTTATATAATCTTCCACTTATTTAAACTCCTGAAAAATGCTTTTAATCACTGGAAATTTTCCCATATAACTTAAGCAAATGCTTTGGAAATATTTTAATAAGTCCAGATTGGTAATATGCTCAGTAAATATTTAGTATAATACAAAAAAGAATTGTTATTTGTTCACATTAGTGATTCATTTCTATTTTATTTTTAATACTCTTCTTTCTCCACCAAAATTAGGTATCCATGTGTGAAAATGTTTTTCAAAGTTGAAACAACTTCTTAAATTATAAAGTTATATATACTCTTTAAAAAGAACTCTTAAAAACGTTATAATGTAGAAAGTGAATGTCTGCTTTCACATTGTTATTTCCATTTAATTCCACTTCAACTACCAACAGATTGGTGTATAATAATTCCAGACTCTCTTGGGCTTTGTCACTTCCCCATGCTTGCACACAAATAAATGTATATTTATTTATTTTTACTTGACATCTTTTTGTGGCAAGATGTAGAGATCAACTGTATGAATTCTGATGGTAACATTGTAGAAATTTAATCATTCCCATATACTTTATTTTTCCAAAAAATCAATGCTGTGTTAACCATCATAATACATATGTCTTTGTTCCCTTTGTCTCCTTGTAAGATAAATACCTGGAACTGAGATGGTTGGCTCAAAGAGAATGCATACAATATATTGATAAATGTTTCTAAATTGCTTTCCAGGAAGACATTAACTTGAAGGCCAACCAACAGTATATACTAATCCTCTCTGATACTGAATGATGATGTTTTCATCAATCTGATAGGCAAATGTGATATATTTAACTTTTCATATTTGTCTTTCATTATTAGTTAAGTTGAGATTTTAAAAAGATTTATGTTGTTTGCATTTCTCTTGGCAGTTGTCTCTTTGTGCCATTTTGTTTCCTGATATACTGTTTATATATTTCTTACTGATATACACCCATTGCCATCAAGTTGATTCTGACTCATAGCGACCCTATGGGACAGGATAGAACTGTCCCATAGGGTTTCCAAGGAGTGGCTGGTGGATTCAAACTGCTGACATTTTGGTTAGCAGCTGAGCTCTTAACCTCTACACCACCAGGGCTGCATTTTGGATAGTATGACTATCAGATAGTGCAACTATTTTTGTCTATTGTTTGCCTTTCGATTTTACTTACATCTTTTTTGATAGAGTTTAAATTTGTAATCAAATCTGTTGTGCATTTCTTTTCACATTCTGATTTTCACGTACTTACAATAGCTTTGCCTACACCAAGATGATAAAAAAAAATTTACTAATTAAGCAGTTATAGGCTTTTAAATATATTTCTACTTAATTATTCTCCATCTTTATTGAAAGGTATATCAACACATTAACAGTAAAATAAGCTAAATTCTAAAAATGCACAACATTTAAGTAAAGGATGAATGTTCTGGATACATTTTCACTGGAAAAAAATACAATTTATGAAGAGAATTTGAACAAAGCAGGTATTGTGCCCAACTATCATTGATAAAACATGCCAGATGTGGAGAGCACAGTATGAATAAGACATCCTTTCTGTCCTTTCAGAGCTGTTAGGAGGAGGTGGGTGAGGGGAGAGATTTAAAAACAAAAACAAAAACACGCATTTCAAAAGGTAATTTCTATGCTATCTGGCAGCATTTCCCATAAGGTGTTCCTCAGCACTCATGAGTGGTTAAAAGAAAGATCTAGAGAAGTAGGTTCTGTGCCCAAATCAGTTTAGAAAACAGAATGTTTCCCAAATTTATTTATTGATGGAACACTTACCAAGGGGCAGCAATTTGAGATGATGTTTCATAAAACACGTATATGTATATATCAACACCCCCCCCCCCAAAAAAAAAAACACTGCTATGAAGTCGACTGCAACTCACAGGGATCCTACAGGACAGAGCAGAACTGCCTCATAGGGCTTTCAAGCCTGAAATCGTTACAGAGCAGACTGCCACGTCTTTCTCCTGTGGAGCGGCTGGTGAGTTTGAACTGCCAACATTTGGGTTAGAGGCAAGTGCTTAACCACTGCACCACCAGGGCTCCTTATGTGTGCATATATGTATATACATATATACATACATATGTATGTTATTCATTATGCATGTATATATGTATATGCATACATGTATAACACATATATATTTATAAACATGATTATCCTTTTCTCTGGGAAATTCTGACTTCCACTTTGCCTGTCTCAGGAAAGGATGCTTTCAAAAAATACTTTAGATAACTAGAAAGACAAAGCTTAGCTCTTGAATTTCAAAACATGCTTTTAACATTCATCTCAAAAGCATTAATTTGAGAGAAACAAAAATTGAGTTCCAAAAGCTTGGATTTGAGCCCTAACCTGGCAAAGTCTGTGGGACGTTAGATGTGAGCTCAAGTAGCCTCATCCTTTAAAAGTTTATGTGAGCTTCAGGTGATCAAGCATCGACTTTTCTCAGCACCAGGAAGCTGTACCAAAGCTGAGCCAGTAATCCTTTTGCCATGTGAGTACCACTCACATCCACACGGCCAAGGAACTACTTTCTTTTTATGTGTTCTAATTTCTATCCTGCAGGGATCTCTTTGTCAGTGGTCTCTCTCCTCCTGAAGGTTCAGTGGTGTTGATGCTCTTGTGTCTGAGTCTTTGCTCAGCCCATCTGAAGTCCTCCGTATGGACAGACTGCGTTTTACTACGCAGAACACTGATAAGCCACTCTGGCTGTGTAGAAGGTACAGGAGTCCTGCGTTTGCACTTTGAGGGTGTCTCAGTGCCCAGGAGATGGTGGCACAAATTCACATAACACTTACAACTGAGCAAGAAATTAGGGCTTCTTCCTTTTCATATTTGATCTAAAGTCAGTTTTCTAACACTCACCATACTGAATAGTGATATATAGACAGGGATAGGGTTTGTAGGCAGGACCCTGAGTAGCACGATCTCGTTGCCCCCAAAGAACCCACCCAGTGGCACCAAGGAAGAATGGCCTGTTATCTGCTTCCCTAAAGATTTCAGCCAAGAAAACCCTTGGAAAAATGGAGCAATTCTACTCTGTAATACGTGGGGTCACCATGAATTGCAATCAATTTTAAGGACAATTAAGATAAATAGGGATTGAAGACAGGTAAGACTGAAGTGTGCCAACGAAAAGCATCTCTGGATTTTTTTTTTCTTATTTAAGAATGTGTGTTTTAGTCATTTATGTAATCATTTCAAAGCTCAGCTGTTTCTTCCCTTGCCTAAGATTGCATTTTTCCTGGAATGCTCTTTTCCGTAGCTCCTCCAAGGCAAAGAACTCTCAGTGGAGAATTCCCTTCATCCAGAATGCCTTTGGCTTCCCTGAGTAGTATCCCCCTTTTTCCTTGTGACACTAGCCCACCAGTCTCTTCGGTCCTGTCCTCTGCACTCTCTGGTCATTCTGTTTTCTACCTCACTGAGTGCCCTATATACATATTTATTAATATATAGTATGCATTTTCTTTGACCAAGGAGCCCTGGTGGCATGGTGGTTAAGCACTCTGCTGCTAACAAAAATGTCGGCGGTTTGAACCCTCCAGTAGCTCTGTGGGAGAAAGATGTGACAGTCTGTTTCCGTAAACCCTATGGGGCAGTTCTACTGTGTCCTCCTGAGTCACTATGAGTTGGAATCGACAATGGCAATGGGTTTCCCTTTGACTCAACAATCTCAGTTCTCAGTGGTGAGGAAATTGTGCTGCATTTTTCTTTTCTTTTTGGATGCTCTGTAGCTCCTGTCTTAATCCTGGGCACCTAATAGGTGTTTAATAAGAATGTGTTTGATGACTGATTCTGTAAATAAAGCCAACACTCGAAAATATTCCCACAGCAATCTTGAACACTTACATAGAAAAATTCATGGGCAAAATGGAGCTAAGGATTGGGAATAATTCACCTTTTTACATTACTCTTTTTCTCTTAGCTCTTCTTAATAGTTTCACCCAATTCCAATCTCTTCTCTAAAACCACCATCATAACTACTGTCTTTATTCCAGATGTTTCTTCGCATGCTTCTGTAAAAAAGGGTAAAATAGCAAGGTCTCTCAGCATGGTACGAGGTTTGATAGGACTGTAGGTCCTCAAAGTGGCAGAGCTGCAGGCACTTCATTCTCTTTCTTCAATCTGAAATTAAACTTCATTTCTCTACTATTTTCACTTGGAGTATTTCTGTTGGCAACTTGCTGGGCATGTTAAGGGATACGTTCAGGAAAGCATTTAAAACAGTTGATGCTGTCCTGATTAGAGTCTTCTTGATATAGAGCAAAATTTATCAAGTCAGTATTGGTTTATTTGAAATAATGTGTGATTAAAAGGTGATAGGATGCAGATATGTTGAAATTAGCTATTCTGATACACTCATTTTGAATAAACTTCTCTCGATTATCATACTTTGATCTACATTATCAAATTTAATTTTTAAATGACATAATGGTAGGTTATTTTCTTTATACTGCAGCTTTTTTTATAAGGGCTCATAGACCAAGGGGCAAATACAACTTTGGAACAATGTTATTGATTGCATATAATGCCCATCCTCCAAGGTTAAGTTACAACAGTATCTTCTCATTGAAGCTTTTCCTAACATGCCTTCACACTCCTTTCACCTTGGGCAAAATTACTGACTTGAAAATAATAGCAACCACTTATTGAGTGCCTGCTATGTTCGAGGCCCACCACTAAGTACTTTACAAATACAGTCTTTCATGTAAGCCTCTTCACTCCTCTAGGAACCTACGTTTTCATTTTGTAGATAAACAATCATATTTATACAATCAAGTTAGATGACAAATCCCTAGAGCTTTTGGTGCAGAGCAGGTATCCAAAATTATTTCATTCTCACTGTAGAGTCCAGGCTATTTCTATAAGACAGACTGCCTTCCAAATCTGTAGCAATTAACTCAATATATTATACTTCTTAGTTTACATGTCAGTAATCTTTACTAATTAAGCTAAATTATTGTTTGTTCGGTTTAAAGAAGACTCCAGTGGATATCTTTGGTATAAGGTTTAAAGATTATCTTTGGGCAGTCATTTCAGGGGTTCATCCAGACTCAATAGCTCCAGAAAGTCTGGGAATCTATGGAATTTGAAATTCTGTTTTACGTTATCCCTCTTTTGATCAAGATTCTTCTATAAAAGTCTTTGATTAAAATATTCGATAATGGTATCCAGGCACCATCCTGTTCTTCTGGTCTCAAGGCAGAGGAGGCAGTTGTTCATGGAGGCAATTAGCCACACATTCCATTTTCTCCTCCTATTCCTGACTCTCCTTCTTCCTCTGTTCCTCCAGGCAAATAGAGACCAATTTTTCTACCTTGGATGGTTGCTTGCAAGCTTTTAAGGCCCCAGGCACTATGCAGCAAAAACTAAGGGGTAGAACTGAAGCACTAAACAAGATATTACGTTAATTAACTGGGTTGCCCCATGAAATAATGACCCTAAACCTCCAAATCAAGAAACTAAATCCCATGAGGTGTATGGTTGTACATTAAGCAACACTAACAGCTGCTCTTTTTTTTTTTTTTGCTATTGTTATTCTTGTTGTAAATATATCTATCATATAACATTTGCCAATTCAACTTTTTACAGGTTTACCACTTACTGACATCAATTACATTAATAAGCTGTGCAACGCTTACCTTAAATCAATATGATTCTTCCTTTTCTCTGTAAAACCAAAACTTAGCGCTCCATAAGCAATAACTTCCTGTTCCCTCCTCCTCCCTCCCCTGGTAACCACTAATACACTTTGGTATCTATACATTTGTCGGTTCTGGTCTTTTTACATAAGTGAGGTCATATACCTCTTAAAACTTTGTCTAAGATTTATATTTGTCATTTTTGTAATGAAAACAGCTGCATAAAACAAAAATGCCACATAAAAGAAAACCTTACAATTCTAAATATAGATATTTAAATGAATTTTTGTGAACTAATTCTCATTTTTTCGTGTATTTTAATGACTCCTTTGTTCTTCCTCAATGTTTCATTAAGTCAGCTATTCAAATATGGTGTCCTGTGAGAAGATATCACAAAAAAATAGATTAAAAGGTGTTGAAGTCTTTACTACAGTTTTCTTAACGAAATAATTCAGCAAATGTTTAATCTTTGGACAGTGGCATTTCTACCTCACTCTGTGATTTTCATTCCTATAAACTAATTTTACCAATTATACCTTATATGCTGGTCAACTTAATTTTGAGTCTTAATTTTTAACTGTAAAAGTAAATATAATAATGTTAAGAGGGGATAAAAAACCTCTATGTGAGAAATAATATTTTACTAATATTTACATTTTTAGCATAAAACATGTATCAGTTGATACTACAAGTTAGCATCTAAAACTTGGTAATTTCAAATATCTAAACTTTACTTGCCTTTGGGCTTTCTTCAAGTGTGAGACGTTTCAATTTAAAAATACATATTTTTGGAAGCAATTCATCATCATCCTAGAAAATACAGCAGATACTTTATATACTTAAGGGAGAAAATCCCAAACTATTCTTGCCTTGCATAACTTTTGTGAAAATAAATGATATTTAGTGCCTTTGGCAAATAGTCAAAGGCAAACAGTCTTACTTCTCTTCTCAGAAAAAAAAAAAAAGCAAAGTTCACCAACCTTAGAATTCTTAACTATCTAGGACTTCATCCTTCCTTGTAATGGGGATACCATCTATGCACCTATTCTAAAGGACCCTAAAAAGCTCAAATCACATCCAATTTCTATTCAATTATGGAGCCTGATCTATAGTTTTATAGTTTCCAGAGAAAAATCGGTGAATTTCAGAATCAGCATGAAACAACGATAACAGAAGAGGGCAAAGAACCAATAAGAATTGTATTTGCAATGAGTATGATTGTTCCAGGACAATACAAGCAGAAGAAATGTTACATTTGATTTTTGCAATCAAATGAAATCTAGTTCTTGATGTACATTTCCCAAGATCAGTGAGGAGATCTGTGATACATTCATGAAGCTTCTCCATTGTGTTACACAAAAAACCATGACTTCCATTATCCGGGAAAATTGTAGGGAAGTGGGTAGGTCAGGATGGGAAAATGCCTCACATCATGCTATATTGTCCTGAACATTCTTTAGGTCACCATGTAAAATATATACCTTACTGATAGCCATATTACAGATATTTGAAAGACAGCATTAAGGAAACAATAGAGATGACTCAATAGGCAAACACCAAAAATTTGGAGAAAAAAAGTCAGGGTAAAAATATGAGAATGTGGTTCGAAGCAATAAACAAATAGATTTTTTAGGAATACCAATCAATTTTATTTCTGAGAAGGACTCTCGAGATAACTTTAATAATTATAGCCAAGTTAGTCTCATTTGCCTACTTATTTCAGTTTAGTAAGATGCAATAAAATGTAGGATTAGTGGAAATTTATGGTATTGTATATATATATGTATTAATACTTCTGTAGGTAAAAATCACAGTTGGTTAATCAGTGGAAGGTTTTCATTATTTTTGTTCATATACTTGTTTTTGGGGGGCAAAGAACAATTAGACTAATATTAGACTGACAACAGTCAAAATGTTTGAAAAAGTTAAACACAATGTTGAAAAATAAAAGGATTAGGGGGAAAAGTTGGATATAGATTAAAAAATTGAATTAAGGTTAATGAAAAAGACTAGAAATTAATAGCTGGAAAACTGTGAAGAGAAGGGTTCCTAAAAATTGCTTATGAGATCACCACAACTTACTATTTTATAAAGATTTCCAAAGTGATTAGTGAACCTACTAGATTTGTAGATATCCCTAAGTTTTCTAGAGAATGAAATGGTAAATGGGTAGTTAAAGCTGAAGATGATTAGAAAAGATTATGTGAATGGAGAAAGAAGAAGTAGATGAACTTCACAGTAGATAGCATATAGATACCTGTACTAGACATAAGAAAATTATTTTCAATTTTTTATTTGATTCACTATGGTATTATTGTTGTTGTGTGCCCTTCAGTCAATTTGGACTGATAGCAACATCATACGACAGAGAACTGCCCCATAGGGTTTCCTAGGTTGTAATCTTTACACATACCACAAGGTCTCTTCTCTCAGAGAGCAGCTGCAGGGTTTGAACCACTGCAAACCTCTGACTTTTCACTTAGCAGCCAAGTTCTTTAACCACTGCACCACCAGGACTCCTTTGATTCACTATAAATCTTTCATATTCCAGAATAAAATAGTTACTATGAGCTGTACCTTGAAGATACCATCACAATATGCTGAGGAGTTGTGAAAACTTGATGGGGAGTGAACACAAGACATAAAATATTATCCTACATTTCTATAAAATAATGCTACCTCCAGACCTGAAATATTACATGAATTTCTGGGAAGTGCAGTTCAGGCAAGAGATTGCCAACTGAGAAAAGTCCATGACAACACACTAAAATTATTTAACATAGTAATCCCAAGTGGTCAATAGATGACACTATAAAAAACAAACAAACCAGTTGCCATTGAGTCAATTCTGACTCATAGTGATCCTATAGGACAGAGTAGAACTGCAATACATAGCCATAAATACCGCCCATATGGCCATACACTCTGGACTTAGATTATGCATCAAACTCACCTGTAGCCCTTTTTGAACATTCAGTTGGTGTTCCACATTGGAAACTTAATGAATCAGAATATCTTGGAGTGTGATCTAGATATCTGTATTTTGTAAAATTCCTCCACAGAAGATGATCAGAGTTAAGATATAAACTACTAGTCTATTGCTTACTAGTAGTTAGTGTATAAGTTTGAAAAGACACAACAATTGAGAATTGTCATTAGTTCTAAGTCCTGTGTTGTGGCTTCCAAAATCTCCAGTTGTCCTACCAGTAGAAGGAGAACATCAGAAACAGCATCTTTGTCCTTCTTCTCATCTTCATATAAGCAAGCATAAAAATTATTAGACCAACAAGGACCAGAGCCAAGTCTAGGGTGTATGTGTGTGTGTTTAACTCCTAAAATATTCAGCACGACTTCTAAAGAATCATCAGTTGAAAACCCTATGAAGCACAGTTCTATTCCGACACACAGGGATCTCCATGAGTCAGAATGGACTTGACGGCAACTAGTTACAACAGACTAGTTTTCAACATATATTTCTTTAATGAATAAATGTACTAGTTCCTTCTATGAGCTAAGTACTGTATTAGGCCCTTGGATATGATACAGCTTTATTTATTTATTTGAAAACCCAAAAAGTATCTGATATAATCTGTAGGTGAGAGTAAGGACAATGAAGATCCCAGCTTAAGTTGTCTAAAGTCACGTAGATAGTGTGTGCTTTGGCTGTGTCTGTCCACAAGCCTGATACAGTAAGGCTTCACAGAAACATACTTACCCCTCATCACAAAAGCTGGAGGCCTCATGAATTATGGATCCCAAAACACTTCTATATTAATAGAGAGTTAAAAAATAAAATAGAAACTTCAATCTGAAGAGATAAAAGAAGAGATGTTATGAAGTTCATAAATTCAAAAATGTTACGAGAGGATAGGCATGAAAAATTTTAGCTAGTCTCAGAACATTTGAAAAGGCTGTCCCCAGAAACTCACAAAAGATACTTCTTAGAGCTAATAAAAGACACTGCTATTTTACAGAGCTAGTTGTAAAACTATGGAACTCAACGTGCTGAAAATGCTCAGTGCTGAAGATATGAGTAAATCTGAAGAGGGTAGAGAAAATTTCATAGGTGGCAAATCTATAACAAATTGAAGGGAAACTAGGACTTGAAGGCAGATATGGCTCCAAGCTACGACTTTTCTTAATGAGGTATCTCAATATTTTAAGTAGAGTCCAATCTCTTTGAAGTTGCAGACAACTGGGTTTTTATCATGATTACTGCTCAACTAGTAAAATTAAATCTGTGCTGTGGCCCCATGTGAGTGGAAATGCATATTGTACTGATCATGGCTATTGAAAAAGTAATGTACTTATAAATCAGCACCAAATTATTAATAAAATTGTTCTTGACTCCAATTCATATTCGATTAGATTAAAAAAAAAAAAAAGTACCTTACGTGATTTTATTTAACACTGTGTTTCAATGACAATAGAATAAGGTTTTAACCAGTGGTTCTTAATCAAGGACAATTTTGTCCCCCGGGAGACATTGGACAAGGTTTGGAGGAGACAGTTTTGTTTGTCACAACTGGGATGGGGGTGCAACTGGCATATCATGGGGAGAGACTAAGGGTATTGTTAAACATTCTACAATGCATGGGACTGTACACAAAATAAAGAATTATCTGGCTCTGTGGTAGGCAGGATTCTAAAATGTCCTTCAAGATTTGACACCCCCTTGCCTGCAATCACAAACCTGTATAATCCGTGAACTGTGAATATGATGAGATTTCACTCCCATGATTATGTTTTATATTATGTTTTGTGGCACTGTAATGATGAGTGTGACTGAATTTTGTAATGAAGAATCTGATTCCATTCTGTAATGAGGCATCTGCTCCATTTTTTTATGTTTGACTACTGACAGCTTTTAAGCTTCACCCTTCCTTCCTTCGCTTGTGCCCCATGTCTAGACAAGCTGATAAGAAAGCCTGAGTGATCCTTCCTTTGGTGTTTGTGGGAGATTTAATTCATACAAGCCCTGCCCTCATGGGAACTCTCACCCCAGCCCCATTCCCTAAGTACAATAAAAACTCAGACCAGTCTCCTTCCCTTCTTTTTCAATCCATTTAGGACCTGCTGGAGAAGCCTGTGCTGTTCTCCCCAGAGACCTCAGTTTTGAAAGTAATAAACCTTTTCATACCCTTTTGGTACGTATATGGCATCATCAGCCTTGACATTCGAACCACAATTTTGGTGTGGGTACATCTGCCTCTACAGGTGACTGTAATAGACACAGGTGACTTTAAGATGAGATGATTATTTATGTGGACTTGATCTAGTCCCATGAGCCAATTAAAAGCAGAGCCTTTTTCCTGGTGCTCACAAAAGAGGAAATGCGAGAGATTTGAAGTGGAGAGCAGTCCCTGTCTAAAATCCAGCAAAAAAAAAAAAAAAGACTTCAATTCCCTAGCCACAAGGAACTGAACTCTGCCACTAACATGAAGGAGCTTGGAAGAGGACCTCAAGCCTCTAGGTGAGAATGCAGCCCAGCTGACTTCACCTGAGCAGAGAACCTAACCACACAGTATGATCTTCTGACCTACATAGCTATGAGCTCATAAATGATGTCATTTTAAGTCATCAAATTTGTCGTGTTTGGTTATGCAGCAATAGAAAGCAAATACAGGCACAAAGTATCAAGAGTGTTTAGGCTGAGAAAAACTAGATTCAGTGCTCTATTCTAGCACTTTCCAAATTTGTATTAAGCGGGTGTTACCAGGCTTGTTTTAGAAGAAACAACAAACAAAAAAATTCCTCAGAGTAAATAAGAGACTCTGAAACTTGCTCTTGAATTTATTTAGAGTAGCTAAAGCAAATGGAAGAATTGATCACGTAAAAGAACTGAACAGACGATTTCAAAGAAGACAAAGTGTAGTATTATAATGAAATGTGCAAAGACCTGGAGTTAGAAAACCAAACGGGAAGAACATGCTCAGCATTTCTCAAGCTGAAAGAACTGAAGAAACAATTCAAGCCTTGAGTCGTTATATTGAAGGATTCTACAGGGAAAATATTGAACGATGCAGGAAGCATCAAATGAAGATGGAAGGAATATAGAGAGTCACTGTACCAAAGAAAATTGGTCAATGTGCAACCATTTCAGGAGGTAGCATATGATCATGAACTGATGGTACTGAAGAAGGAAGTCCAAGCTGTACTGAAGGGAATGGAGAAAAACAAGGCTCCAGAAACTGATGGAATACCAGTTGAGATGGTTCAACAAAAATATGCAGTGCTGGAGGTGTTCACTCTTCTATGTCGAGAAATTCAGAAGACAGCTTCCTGGCCAACCAACTGGAAGGGATCTACATTCGTGCCCATTCCAAAGAAAGGTGATACAACAGAAAGTGGAAATTATCGAACAACATTATTAATGTCACAAACAAGTAAAATTTTGCTGAAGATCATTCAAAAGCAGTTGCAGCAGTCCATCTGCAAGAACTACCAGAAGTTCAAGCTGGATTTGTAAGAGGAAGTGGAATAAGGGATATCATTGCTGATGTCAGATGGATTTTGGCTGAAAACAGAGAATACCAGAAGGATGTTTACCTGTGTTATATTGACTATGAAAAGGCATTTGACTTTGTGGATCATAACAAATTATGGATAACATTTCGAAGAATGAGAATTCCAGAAGACTTAATTGTGTGCATGAGGAACTGCACGTAGACCAAGAGGCAGTCGTTTAATCAGAACAAGGGGATACTGAGTGGTTTAAAGTCAGAAAACGTGTGTGTCAGGGTTTGTCTTAGTTATCTAGTGTTACTATAACAGAAATACCACAAGTGGATGGCTTTAACAAAGAGAAATGTATTTTCTCACAGTCTAGTAGATTGGAAGTCCAAATTCAGGGTGTCAGCTCCAGGGGAAGTCTTTCTGTCTCTGTTGGCTCTGGAGGAAGGTCCTTTCTCATCAATCTTCCCCTGGACTAGGAGCTTCTCTGCATAGGAACCCCATGTCCAAACGATGCTCTCTGCTCTCGGCACTGCTTTCTTGGTGGTATGAGGTCCCCCTGTCTCTCTGCTCACTTCTCTCCTATATCCCAAAGAAATTGGCTCAAGACACAATCCAATCTTGTAGATTGAGTCCTGCCTCATTAACATAACTGCCACCTATCCCACTTCGTTAGCATCATAGAGGCAGGATTTACAACACATACGAAAATCACATCAGATAACAAAATGGTGGACACCACACAGTACTGGGAATCATGGCCCAGCCAAATTGATACACATATTTTTGAGGGACACAATTCAATTCATGACAGGGTTGTATCATTTCACCATACTCATTCAATCTGTCTGCTGAGTAAATAATCAGAGAAGCTGGACTATACGAAGAAGAATGCTACATCAGGATTGGAAGAAGATGCATTAACAAGCTATGATATGTAGATGACATAAGCTTGCTTGCTGGAAGCAAAGAGGACTTGAAGTACTAACTGATGAAGATCAAAGACTACTGCCTCCAGTATGGATTACACCTCAACATAAAGAAAACAAAAACCCTCACAACTTGACCAATAAGCAACATCATGATAAATGGAGAAAAGATTGACGTTGTCAAGGAATTCATTTTACTTGGATCCACAATCAATGCACATGGAAGCAACGGGCAAGAAATCAGACGATGTACTGCACCAGGCAAATCTGCTGCAAAAGATCTCTTTGAAGTGTTCAAAAGCAAAGATGTCATCTTGAGGACTAAAGTGCACCTTACTCAAGCCCTGGTATTTTCAATCACCTCATATGCATGCAAAAGTTGGACAATGAATAAGGAAGACTGAAGAAGAATTGATGCCTTTAAATTATTGTGTTGGTAAGAATACTGAATATACCATGGACTGCCAGAAGAACGAACAAATATGTCTTAAAGAAGTACAGCCAACATGCTCTTTAGAAGCGAGGACGGAGAGACTTGGCTCACTTAATCTGGATATGTTTTCAGGAGAGACCGGTCCCAAGAGAAGGACGTCATGCTTGGCAGAGGGTCAGCGAAAAAGAGGAAGACCCTCAGTCAGATGGATAGACACAGTGGTTGCAACAATGGGCTCAAGCATAACAAAGACTGTGAGGATAGCACAGGACCAGCTGTATTTCTTTTGTTGTACAAAGGGGTTGCTATGGGTCAGAACAGACTTGACAGCACCTAACAAAAACCTAACAAACTAGGTTTGTTTGAGAAGATACGAAAATTCTCCCCTGAGTAAATAAGTTTATTTAGCTCAAATCAAATTAAAGATTTGTTTTTGCTTTACTGTGGGACATCTTGGACGCTTTAACATCCTAATTGTATTATGCAGCTACCAGACAGAAGTTGATTGTGCAGTGATTCTAAAGTACATTTGAACAAAGATCTGTTGTTCATAGAAAATGGAGCGATAACCTTTTCCTCCTAGGGTTAGGATCAGGTTTAACAAAATGCGCATATTAGCAAACTTTTATATCAATTTCACAGCCCATTTTGTTAATTTCAAACCAGATTAAAGGTACTGAAAAAAATATGTGTATAGGCAATATCACAGTGGTTACTTTTTCAGATTTATTGTTTGTAGTCTAACCTGTATTTCAACAAAGATTCTTCATGATCCATTATTATTCCAGAGGTCTTGGAACAGTGTATAACATATCTGAAACTTAAAATCTGCAGAGAGACTGTGTATATATTGGAACTATTTCTAGAAGGAGGTGCCAAGGCTGTGGGAAATGCGTGTTAGACATTGCATCAAGCTCTACTTTTATTAGTTCTGCTATTGTCTTCTTTCCAACATCTCCTTTGTCCACTTTTATAGAATCTCCAATTCTCTCATAGACCTGGATAGAATTTTTTTTTAGTAACTCTCTCACAAGTTATAGTTCTATTTATAACCCCAGGATATGGATACTTGTGGTGTGTATGGTATGTGGGGAGCCCTGGTGGTGCAGTGGTTAAGAACTGGGCTGCAAACTGAAAGGTCAGTAGTTCGAATCCACCAGCCGCTCCTTGGAAACCCTATGGAGCAGTCCCATTCTGTCCTAAAGGGTCGCTATGAGTCAGAATCGACTCAATGGCAACAAGTTGGGTTTGGTTTTTTGGTATGTGGTTCAGGAACTGACTCAATGGCAATGAGTTTGCTCTGGTTTTTTGGTATATGGTTCAGGAGTCTGCTATCTTTCCACAGACTTCCTGGATGTGGTCTATCTTCCTATATGAGCTGCAAAATGCCCTCATTCAAATTTCCTACTGTTTGAAAATTTTCTTGTTTGCAATGATATTTGCAATTGCCATAAACCATTGGGTTATCATCTCTTTCTGTTTTTATTCCTAGACTCCATATCCTCAGGTTTTATTTGTAGGAACATCAGTTTCTTCCAGCCCTGTATCCATCCTCATGTGTAGTACTAATTTGAGAGATGAGCCAACCTTTAATATATATTACACTGCAGATAGAAACCAGCTACTACTGATTAAATTCAAGCTATGGGAAGGCATGTTTTGAAATATATCAATAATCTTAGCAATAATGTAAAGGAAAAAAGCAAACAAACAAGCAAATAGATCTTTACCAAAATAGCCTTTGACATTTCATCAAGTATCTGTCACCTGAATAGATATCTAATCTGACTTAGTATAGTAATATTTATATTCCTAATAATATTTTTTTGCTATCTAGTAGTTGCTAATAAATATAATTAACATACTTGTTTTTAAATAAGATTGCTCTACCACAGATGATTATTTGCAGCTTATCTCATTGCAAGGTTTGTTTTTTCTTCGATTAGGAAACAATAAAGAACCGCTTCAAAATGTAGGATAATGAATCCATTCGATTAGAAAGTATTTTTATTCTATGCATTGCGGATGATTACTCTTCCCATGGCCCTTTGGAGCCTTCTATCTAAATACCGTCTCTTACTGTACTGAGGATGTTGTCGTTAGGTGCCGTTGAGTCAGTTCCAACTCATAGCCACCCTAGGTACAATAGAACGACACTATTTGGTATTCAAAGATTTACATACACCAAAATGGCTTTTACAATCTGATCTCTCTTCATCAGATGGTATACTCTAGTCGGAACAAATTTCTCACCGTTTTGCACACCTCATGTGTTCACAAAAACATTTACTTTCACTGTCTCCTGTATTGAGAATGCCTTTGATTTAGGACATTCTAGGTTATATTGCAGTAACAAACATCCCCGAAAAGCAAGTGACATACCACAACAAAGTTTATTTCTTGTTACCTCTTTAGGGTCAATGCAGGTCTTTCTGGGGGTGGGCAGAAAGGTGTAGGGGGAGTATTATGGCTCACACAGCCTCTCAGAGACCCAGGGTGATGGAGACTGCAAGTTATTTACTCTCCCTACATTTCTTCATCATTAAAATAGGAATAAGGATTCCTACTTTTACAAGTCAGCCAAGAGGATTAAATGGGTAAAGCACTTTTCTGATGTCCCAAAGAGAACATGTTATCTCTCTCATTCTCTCTCTTTCTCTTGAACAGCTGCAACAAATTTCATCTTATTTTCCCTTGTACTGTAATTACATTTTTTACCTGCTAGATTGTAAATACTTGAGGCCAGAGTATGTATCTTTTTCATTCTTATGCCTGTTAAACACATAGCAGTTTCCAGTAGACATTTAAAAATACTTGAATAGAATAACCTACGATTCTCCAATACTAAAATAGCATTCTCTCAAGTTCTCTCTCTGTATTTAATCTGAAATTAAAACATAAATAAACAAAGCATTAAGCTTTTTTTTTTTTTTAAAATTATGACATATAAATGTCTAACTAATTTTAGCTTTGACTTTTTCCCTCCTGCAAGCCAGGATTATATTTTACTAAAGTTTATAGACTGCCAAACTTTTCTTCAGTAAGCATGTCACCTGGTATATGGTAGCTGCTTAATACATATTTGCTGAATCAGGTCTGATCCATTTGCAGAAAAAGTAGTTAAGTTCAAAGATATGAACTACACACCTATAAAAATATAAATTTGTATTGCCTTTTGTAAAGAAGAGATTTTCTCAGAATATGAGAAAAGCAATATTTGTAAACCTGAAAGTTAAAGGTCTTAAGCCAAAGTGTTCAATTTTTTTGAAGAATTTTAGTATTTTTGAATTTTTATGATTTTTCTTGGCAATTAACAGACACATATAGAAAGCTATACTTCTACAAATGTTATTTTCAGTGACTCCTATAGTATTTGCTTGGCTTCTTAAAGAGTCTGACTCATGTAAAGCACCTGGGTTCCATTCCTGACTCTATCAATATCTACATAAGTCAAATGTAAAAACATGAAAAATGCTTACCCATCTTGATACTGTTGGCTCACCTGTAACATGTGAGAAAAAATCTGGTAAAATCTGTATGTTCTTTCAAACTCAAAATGTAAGTTGCAGTTATTATTACTGTATAATTTTTTCTAGCAATTAGTTTTATTGAGCATTTACGTCATGCACAGATTTAATAGTAGATTTTCTCTTAAAGAAAGAGTAGAATATGCCAATTATTTTGTAAAAAAATGAATAATTGTCAACTATACATGTGACTGTATGTATGCATATATATGTATACACACAGACACACACACACACTCACACCCCAGAAAGTGTGTTGGGAGAAACATCTTACTAACTCTACTAAATACTTGTAGGAACATTTAGGATGAGATGTACGTTTTGAGAAAATATTCGTATCTGATATATGCATTATACTTATAAATTCTTTGCTTCTTGATATTCTAGGTGTCAACCAATTTTTCACAGGATTTTCAACCCATAAAAGTAAGTAGTAAATTTAAGACAAATGAGAGTGTGATTCCAAGACAAATATATTACAGAAGCGGGGATAAGAAAGAAAAGCATTTTTTAGGCAGGTATTCCTTTTAATTTATGGAACAGTTTGTCCTGCTTGTAAAATTCCATTTTTTATGAAATAGAGAATTATTGCTGCTGTAAGATGTAACAAAATGCCTAAATGCCTGAAGAAAATACAATGCGGACATTTGAGTTAAGAATATAATAATATTTAAAAGCTTTCACCGGGAAGTTAGACACAGGTACCACAGTTTTCTTTTAATAAATTGGGGGAATGCTAATTTAATGCTAAAAAAATATAATAATTTGAATTCTGCAATACAAACTAATGCAATCCTTTTCAAATTTTGGCCCAATAGTCTATACGTAACAATAATGAAAATAATTACTAAAATTCAATATTTTTTTCTATCTTAAATGTCATACTCATTTGACTAATTTGAGCTAAATATGCAATTCTCCAACAACTTTGGCTCGCCACATATCATTAAGCAAACAAACACATAAATAAAAAACAGAATGCTGAGGAAAGAGGGTATGTGTACAAGAGTGCTGGTTGTCTACTCAATATTCACTCTACCTTTCTTTTTTGCTAATGGGAACTCAATTTTGTTTAGGGTGGTAAGGTGCCCAGGCTAAATATTTGATTTCCCATACCGCCACCTAACTAGGTGTGGTGAAAGTGACACATTCTAAGCCAGTGTAATGTAAGTGGAACTATATTGGGTATGGCTTCTAAGACAGCTATTTATTCCTGGATTAAAAGAGACAGACTTAACAGTCATTCCCCTTTTACTCTTTCTCTATCCATTTTTGTCTTCCAAATCTTGTTGTGATGTCTGGAAGTGCAGATATCGTGTTGCATTTGAGAATAAAAGCCATATATCAAAGATTGTGTGCCTAGTGGGTAGATGCTGCCTAAAGCACTGATGACATCTTAGAGCCACTGCCCTGGTCTGAGGGTTCTGGTTATATAAAAGAAAACAAGAATCTCTTTTACAACGCTTTGTGTATAATTTTCTCTTATACAGTGCTAAAACAAAAAAGAAAGAGCAAGCAGAAGAAGGCATAAAGTGAATCGATGTTGTTTAGAAAAAGGAAATTAAAGATTTTAAAGTAGGTAAATAATTGTGAACCTCATCTTCATGCTCCAAACATGATGTCAACAGTTCTAGTCATGACATCTGCAGTTTAGGCAGGAAGAAGGAGAAAAGAAAAGAGAGCAAGTACAACTGAGTCTACCTTCTTTTAAAGGCTCATCCCAGAATCCTGATTTGGCTAACTTGACTTGGACCAAAATAGTCACATGTCCATTCCTTAACTTTGAGGATGCTTGAAAAATGTCTCTTTAGCTTGGTAAATTGCTATTCCAACAAATTTGGATTCTTTTGGTAAGTAGGAAGAAGAAAAGGAAATTGAGATGAAAACTGTGATTGTATCACTGTAAAACTTATAAAACAATGTATATATGCTTACTCTTTCTACTAAACTCTGGGAAATTTTGTGGCAACCACTTACTTTCACTCAGATATATTGTCTTTTCCAATATTTGCTTCTCAATTTTACTGAGGGCTTAGGTTTACCAGGAATCAAACTTAAAACTCAAATTAGGTGCAGATTATGAATTATTGAAGGTGAGAAAGATGACACATATTTCTTTTTTATATATATATATTTTATTGTACTTCAGGAGAAGGCTTACAGAACAAATAGTTTCTCACGAAACAGTAGTACACATGTTGTTTTACGACATTGGTTAACAACCACACAACATATTAACCCTCTAAATTCTCAACCTTTTTTTTTTTTTTGGTGAAAATACACATAGCCAAAGATACAGTTTCAAAAATTTCTACATACCCAGTTCAGTGACATTGACTATGCTCTTCCAATTGTGCTGTTATTCTCACTTAAGATGAAGGCTTACAGAACAAAATAGTTTCTCATTTAACAGTTACTACAAATGTTGCCCTATGACAATGGTTAAAAATTTCACAACACATCAACAATATCCTTACACAACCTTGGGTTCTGTATCACCAGCTTCCTTGTCACCTTCTGCCTTCTGGCCCTTGTCACCGGACTCCTGTACCTCGTTAGTCTCATTTGGTTTTACAGGGCTGTCCACTACCAGGCTGAACAGTGAACCTCGGAGGTAACTTTACCACTGAGCTAAAAGGGTGTGTGGGGGCCATACTCTCGAGGTTTCTCCAGTCTCCTTTAGGCCAGTAAATCTGGTCTTTTTTGTGTGTGAGTTAGAATTAATGCTCTACAACCTTTTCCAGCTCTGTCCAGAACCCTCTGTTGTGATCCTGGTCAGAGCAGTCAGTGGTGATAGCTGGGCACCATCTAGCTGTACTGGTCTCAGTCCAGTGGAGGCCTTGGTAGCTGTGGACAATTAGTCCTTTGGACTAATCTTTTCGTTGTATCCTGTTCTCTTCATTCTCCCTTTCTCCTGAAGGGATGAGACCAGTGGAGTATCTTAGATGGCCGCTCATAGGTTTTTAAGACCCCAGACACTACTCACCAAAGCAGAATGTAGAGCATTGTCTTTATAAGCTGTGTCATGCCAATTGAGCTAGATGTTCCCCGAGACCATGGTCCCCAGAGCCCTCCACACAGCAATTCAGTCCCTCAGGGAGTTTGGATGTGTCTATGGGGCTTCCATGACCTTTCCTTGTACAGGTTGTGCTAGTTTCCCCTGTATTGTGTACTGTCTCACTCTTCACCCAAGATACCACTTATCTATTGCCTATTTAGTATTTCCCCCCCACCCCTCCAATCCCTGGTAACCAATGAAGGTTGTCACATTTTGTGTGTGAACTTTTTCATGGGTTTTTACAATAAGAGGTCTATACAATATTTGTCCTTTTGTGATTGACTTATTTCACTGAGCATAATGTCCTCCAGTTTCATCCATGTTATCAGCTGCTTTACAGATTCATTGTTGTTCTTTCTCGTTGCATAGTACTCCATTGTGTGTATGTACCATAGTTTGTTTATCCATTCATCTGTTGATGGACATCTAGGTTGTTTCCATCGTTTTGCTATTGTGAACAATGCTGCCATGAACATAGGTGTGCATATGTCTATTCGAGTGACGACTCTTATTTCTCTAGGATATATTCCTAGGAGTGGGATTGCCGAATCGAATGGTATGTCTATTTCTAGCTTTCTGAGGAAGCGCCATATCATTTTCCAAAATGGTTGTATTATTTTGCATTCCCACCAGCAGTGCATAAGAGTTCCCATCTCCCCGCAGCCCCTCCAACATTTGTTATTTCCAGTGTTTTTGGTTCGTGCCAGTAATGCCGGGGTGAGATGGTATCTCATTGTGGTTTTAATTTGCATTTCTCTAATGGCTAGTGATCGTGAGCATTTCCTCATGTGTCTGTTGGCCATTTGAATGTCTTCTTTGGTGAAGTGTCTGTTCATTTCCTTTGCCCATTTTTTAATAGGATTGTTCGTCTTTTTGTTATAGAGGTGTTGGACTTTCTTATAGATTATGGAGATTAGACCAAAAAGTTTTTCCCAGTCTGTAGGTTCTCTTTTTACTCTTTTGGTGAAGTCTTTTGAAGAGCATAGGTGGTTGATTTTTAGAAGATCCCAGTAATCTAGCTTATCTGTTGGGGTTTGTGCGTTGATGGTTATGGTTTGTATCCTGTTAAGGCCGTGTATTAAGGCCTGAAGTGTTGGTCCTATTTGTTTTTCCATGAACTTTATAGTTTTAGGCTTTATATTCAGGTCTTTGATCCATTTTGAAGTAGTTTTTGTATACGGCATGAGGTATGGGTCCTGTTTCATTTTTTTTGCTAATGGATATCCAGTTTTGCCAGTGCCATTTGTTAAAAAGACTGTCTTTTCCCCATTTGATGGACTTTGGGCCCTTGTCAAAGATCAGGTGACCGTAGGTGGATGGATTTACATCTGGGTTCTCAATTCTGTTCTATTGGTCGTTGTATCTGTCGTCGTACAAGTACCAGGCTGTTTTGACTACTGTTGCTGTTCTGAAGTCAGGTAGTGTGAGTCCTCCAACTTTATTCTTCTTCTTCAGTAGTGCTTTACTTATTCGGGGCTTCTTCCCTTTCCATATAAAGTTAATGATTAGTTTTTCCATCCCTTTGAAGAATGTTGTTGGTATTTGGATCGGGATTGCGTTGTATTTGTAAATTGCTTTGGGTAGAATTGACATTCTCATGATGTGAGTCTGCCTATCCACGATCATGGTATGTTTTTCCATTAATGTAGATCCCTTTGGGTTTCATGCAGCAGTGTTTTGTAGTTTTCTTTGTATAGGTCTTTTACATTCCTGGTCAGATTTATTCCTAAGTATTTTATCTTTTTGGGGCTATTGAAAATGATATTGTTTTCCTGATCTCCGTTTCATCGTTCTCTTTACTGGTGTATAGGAATCCAACTGATTTTTGAATGTTTATCTTGTAGCCTGCTACTCTGCTGAATCTTTCTATTAGTTCCAGTATATTTCTCATGGAGTCTTTAGGGTTTTCTATGTATAGTATCATATCATCTGCAAACAGGGAGAGTTTAACTTCTTCATTACCAGTTTGGATGCCCTTTATTTTTTTCTCTTGCCTTATTGCTCTAGCTAGAGCTTCCAGCACAGTGTTAAATAGGAGTGGTGATAAAGGGCATCCTTGTCTTGTTCGTGTTTTCAAGGGGAATGTTTTCACCCTCTCTCCATTAAGAATGATGCTGGCTGTTGGTTTTGCATAGATGCCCTTTATTATGTTGAGAAATTTCCCTTCTATACCTATTTTATTGAGAGTTTTTATCAGGAATGGGTGTTGGACTTTGTCAAATGCCCTTTCTGCATCAGTTGAGATGATCATGTGATTCTTTTCTTTCCTTTTATTTATGTGGTGGATTATGTTAATTGATTTTCTAATGTTGAACCATCCTTGCATACCTGGTATGAATCCTACTTGGTCGTGGTATATTATTTTTTTGATATGATGCTGAATTCTATTGGCTAGAATTTTGGTCCGAATTTTTGCGTCTGTATTCATGAGAGA
Organism: Dugong dugon; assembly: GCA_030035585.1. Lineage (NCBI taxonomy): Eukaryota > Metazoa > Chordata > Mammalia > Sirenia > Dugongidae > Dugong > Dugong dugon. The sequence goes on along the minus strand of CM057477.1, from coordinate 41,081,195 downwards.
TATTGGTCTATAATTTTCTTTTTTATGTGACGTCTTTGCCTGGTTTTGGCATAGGCGTTATGCTGGCTTCATAGAATGAATTTGGAAGTGTTGCTTCCTCTTCTATGCTCTGAAATAGCTTGAGTAGTACTGGTCCAAGCTCTTCTGTAAATGTTTTGTAGAATTCTCCAGTGAAGCCATCTGGGCCAGGGCTTTTTTTGGTTGGGAGTTTTTTAATTATCTTTTCAATCTCGTCTCTTGTTATGGGTCTGTTCAGATTTTCAACATCACTTTGTTGTAGTTTGGATCGGCCGTGTGTTTCTATAAATTTATCCATTTCCTCTAGGTTTTCAAATTTGTTGGAGTTTAGTTTTTCATAATATTCTGTTATACTCCTTTTTATTTCAGTTCGGTCTGTTGTAATGTCCCCCATTTCCTTTCTTATTTGGGTTATTTGTGTCCTCTCCTGTTTTTCTTTTGTCAGTCTGGCCAGTGGTTTGTCGATTTTGTCGATTCTTTCAAAGAACCAACTTTTGGTTTTTTTGATTCTTTCTATTGTTTTTCTGTTCTCTATTTCATTTATTTCTGCTCTGATCTTTACTATTTCCTTTCTTCCGGTGGCTGTGGGCTTTTTTTGCTGTTCTCTTTGTATTTGTTTGAGTTATGTAGTTAATGTTTTGATTTTGTTCCTTTCTTCTTTTTTGATATGAGCATCTATTGCTATAAATTGTCCTCTGAGGACTGCGTTTGCTGTGTCCCAAAGTTATGATGTGTTTTCATTCTCATCTGATTCTAGGAATTTTTTGATTCCATCTCTGATTTCTTCTATTACCCAGTGATGTGTAAGCAGGGTATTATTCAGTTTCCATGTAGCTGATTTTTTTCCCTTGCTCTTTCTATTGTTAATTTCTACTTTGATGGCACTGTGGTCAGAGAAGATACTTTGAATTATCTCAATGTTTTGGATCTTGCTGAGGATTGCTCTGTGGCCTAAGATGTGGTCTATTCTGGAGAATGTTCCATGTGCATTGGAAAAGAATGTATACTTTGCAGTGGTTGGATGGAGTGTTCTATATATGTCTATGAGGTCATGTTGGCTGATTGTGCCCTTTAGGTTTTCTGTATCTTTGCTGAGTTTCTTCTTAGTTGTTCTGTCCTTTACTGACAGTGGTGTGTTGAAGTCTCCTACTATTATTGTGGAACTGTCAATTTATCTTTTCAGTGTTGTTAGAGTTTGTTTTATGTATTTTGGAGCCCTGTCATTGGGTGCGTAGATGTTTATTATGGTTATGTCTTCATGATGGATCATCCCCTTAATCATTATATAGTGTCCTTCTTTTTCTTTTATGGTAGATTTTGTTTTAAAGTCTATTTTATCTGAGATTAGAATTGCCACTCCTGCTCTTTTTTGGTAGTTGTTAGCTTGATATATTTTTTTCCAACCTTTGACTTTTAATAAATTCACGTCTTTGTTTCTAAGGTGTGTCTTTTGTAGACAGCATATTGATGGTTCCTGTTTTCTTATCCATTCTGTCACTCTCTGTCTCTTTATGGTGCATTGAGTCCATTTACATTCAGTGTTATTATTGATAGATGTGAGTTTGTTGCTGTCATTTTGTAGGGCCTTTTTTTGTGGTGCTGAAGTTTTCTTTGTTCTTCTTACTCTCTTGTGCTGAGTTACTTTTGTTTGTGGATTTTTTTTTTTTTTTTTTGGTAGGTTTTGTTTTTGCTGAGACTTTATTTTTTTTGTCTTTATTTTTATGAGTTGGTTTGTTAACTTTCTTTGTGGTTACCATGAATTTTACCCTTATCTTTCTAAGTTTGAAGCAGTCTGCCATTAATTGGTATCGCCTTGCCTTCCTCTCCATTAGAAGGTTCTATACCTATGCCGTTTATTCCCTCTTTTATTGCTTTGATGTTGCTGTCATTTATTGATTAACTGCTCTGATTCCCTGTTGTATTTCTTTTGGTTTTGGATAGTCCTTGAGAGTTCATTTCCTAGATTGGTATCTGGCTCGTACAATCCTGCATCCTAGGTTTTGCCTGTGAGCTGAAGCTGTTTTTCCTCAGATCGAAGAAGTCCCTTTAATAATTCTTGTAAGTTTGGTTTGACTTTTACATATTCCCCTAATTTCTGTTTATCTGGAAATGACCTAATTTCACCATCAAATTTGAACGAGAGTTTTGCAGGATATATTATTCTTGGATGACAATTTTTTTCTTACAAGATTTTATATATGTCATCCCATTGCCTTCTTGCCTGCATGGTTTCTGCCGAATAATCTGAGCTTAGTCTTATTGTTTCTACTCTGTATATGACTTCTTGTTTTTCATGAGCTGCTCTCAGGATTCTTTGTTTGTCTTTGGTTTTGTCGAATGTGACCATGATATGCCTTGGTGATTTTCTTTTGGGGTCTCTTCTATATAGGGTTCTTTGAGCTTCTTGGATGGCCAGCTTTTCATCTTTCATGATATTGGGGAAGTTTTCTGTCAGCAGTTCCTCAATGATCCTCTCTGTGTTTTCTGTTTTCTCCCCCTGTTCTGGAATTCCAATCCCTCGTAAATTTTTGCTTTTAATTGTGTCCCACATAACTCTCAGGTCTCTTCATTTTTCTTTGTTCTTTTTTCTGAGTTTTCCTCAAACAGAGTTGTATCCAAGTGTTTGTCTTCAATTCCACTGATACTGTCTTCCACCATTTCAAATCTGCTTCTCAGCCCTTCTGTGACAACATCCATTTCTGAAATCTTGTTGTTTATCTTTTGGATTTCTTATTGTTGTTTTGTATAAGTTCTGGTTGTGAATTTATTTTGGCATTTTGTTCCTGCATCATCTTCCTGAATTCTTCCAATTTTTTGTCTGTATTTTCCATGAATTTGTTTATTTTTTCCTCATGTTTGTCAGCTTTTTGCCTCAGTTCTTGGAGAATTCTGAGTTTTAGAGATTTGAATTCCCTATCAGGTAGTTCTAGAGCATTTTCTTCCAGAGGAGAGTCATCTGGTGTTAATTTTGGATGCCTACTGGAACCATCTGTCCTGTTTTTGTAAATGTTTTGATATTGTCTGCTGTTTTCAGGGCATTCAGTAGTTATTTTTCTAGTTTATTGATTGTACATTTCTTTGTTTCATCCTTTTTTTAAAAAAATAATTTGACTATGTCTGAGCAGGCAGACTGTGTGTTCTTTGTTGTTTGCTCGTCTCTGCACTCAATACTTTTCACCTCCTTCTTCAACTGGCAGGGTCAGTCACTCAGGTATGGTACAGCAGGGCAGGTCTAGCTGAAGAGGAGTTACTGGGATGGGTTGTTTGTGGCACTTACTACAGCTACCAGAGTAGGTCATTAATCAGTGCACGGCAGGTTCTAGTAGGCCGTGCCTGTGCTGCTTGGTGGTGTGATGTCAAGCGCATGGTGCAGGTAGGCAGGATGCAGCAGGGAGATTGTTATGTGTGGAGCTAAGATGGATATGGGAGAGAGGAGCGAGGAACAGGAGCCAAAAACATACAAACAAACAAAAAAGAATGCTAGGGGAGCTTGCTGTTGGAATGGAGAGATGAGATACTATGTAATGGAGAAAAACAGAAAGGGGAAGAGGAAGAAAAGAAAAGAATAATTAAATAACAATCAGAAAGGTTAAAGAACCTCAAAGTTCCCAGGGATCCCACTGATGCAGCTATGAGCTCTGGGGAAGTCACTCTTAGGTGTTGCAGTACAGCCTGGCTAGAAGACGTAGAGGTATACAATACCTGGTATTCAGGGATCAGAAAGAGAAGGAAGATATAGAGAGATGAGAAACTAAGCAATTAAGAAAGACAAAAAGGGAAAAAGAGGTAAAAGAAAACAAAACAAATTAAAAAAAAAAAAGAACAAGAAAGACCCCCCAAAAAAGCAGAAAATAAAAAAAAAACAACAAAGAAAGAAATGCACTCAGGGATCCCTCTGCACGTCTGTGGAAGCTGAGGGGGAGTTCCTTGCCATGCTGCTCCACTTGGTCAGAAAGGGCTCCCAACTCAAGAAAAGGAAAAGAAAACAAACAATTCAAAATGAACAAATAAACAAAAGCCCTGGGATCCCACCAGCGTGGTAGCCCAGACCAGGAAGCAGCTGCACACTGGAATGGAGCCCCGCAGCCCCTCAGGAAGAAGCAAAGATGGTGCATGGAGCCAGGCACTCGAGCGAAAGGAGGGGGAGGCAGTGAGAGGCAAGCAAGAAATGAAAAGAAGCAGGAAAAAAAAAGCAACACCAGCAGCCAAGAAATGGCACTCAGAGAGCCAGCCAGTGTGGGCTGGTATTTGTGGACAAGAGACTGTACGCGGGAAGCACAGGAGGCCGAGTGTGGGTGAAGAAGTGTAGAGAGTGGGAAAGCGTATATCACAAATTGCCAGCACTCTGCAACCCCTCAGGAAGAAGCAAAGACGGCACACGGAGCCAGGTATCCGAGTGAAGGGAGGGGGAGGTGGGGAGAGGCAAGTGAGAAATCAAAAGAAACAGAAAAAAAAAGCAACACTAGCAGCCAACAAATGGCACCCAGAGAGCTGCCCGCTTGGGTGTGTGGAATCCAAGCAGCCGGTGCTTCCCAGTCAAGAGACCGTGGCTGCGGGACGCAGAGGAGGCCGAGCCAGGGCAAAGAGTGGTGGGGGGTGGGAAAGCGCACACTGCAAATTAGCGGTTGTTTTGTCTCCCGCTGGACGCTCTGTGAGGCTGCTTTCTCGTACCCCCTGTTTGCTGGTCTCCGATAGGAGTCCACGATGGTGGATCCTCACTGTGTTAGCTGGTAGAGTACCTCTGCAAGAATCTCTCCTCACTTTCCATTCTCTGTCAGTTTTCTCACTCCATTTGGTGCTTGGCTGAGTTTTTCATTTGATGTTGTAGGGTTTCAGGATTGTTGTATTCTCTGTTTAGCTTCGTTTTTCGGATCTTTGCTGTGGAGGAATCGCATGGTGCTTCTGCCTAGAGCGCCATTTTTCAAGATGAGACATATTTCTATCTAGAATCCTGGATGAGATGGACATGTTTCTTAGGTTCTCTCTCTCCTGCTGGGTCAGGTTTTCCTAAGGATTTTCATCCTCTTTTATTGAGGGTGAAACTCTTTTATGTTCTCAGTTTCCTTGGGGGCAGTTTCTGTTCTAATTCTTCATCTTACTTATTCCTATACATTTCCAACTTTTAAAAACCCAGCTGTTTGGTTACTGTGATACCTTCAAAACATGCCTGTAAATTCCTAGCATTCCTTCCAGGTAGCAGTTTCATGAGCAAAATAAATGTTATTGTTTTATGCCGCTAAATTCTGGGGTAGTCTGTTGCACAGCCATGGTTATGTAACTGGAAGTTACGGAGATTTGTATCCCCCTGACCATGCAGTCCACTGTTCTAACTTTCAATTTCTTTTTCATTTGTGGTCTGTGGGGATTTCATTTCTCCAAAAGCATTTTTCACACAAAAGTAAAACTATATTGAAGATAAAATATATATTTAAAAAAACCAAACTCATTGCCATAGAGTCAATTCTGACTCACAGTGACTCCATAGCACAGGGTAGAACTGCCCCCCAGGGTTTCCAAGGAGCACCTGGTGTATTCAAACTGCCGACCTTTTGGTTAGCAGCCATAGCTCTTAACCACTCTGCCACCAGGATTTCCAGAAAGTACAGAGTCTTATATTTTTATTGTAGTTTTTTTTTTTAAGTTGAAAATGAATGATATGGTAGAGTGAAAAAAAACTATCTGGACCTAGTATGTTTTATTTGTGGCTAGGATGTAAGGTTTTAGCTGCCAATTCAATTTCAGTAAGGATTACAGATCTATTCTGGGTCTCTTGGAGTTTCTGAGTCAGTTTTGGTAAGCTCTATTCTTTGAGAAATTGTCCGTTTGCCTAAACTTTTGATTTATTGGTATGTTTTATGGCATCTATTATATTTCAAATCTCTTTTATGTATGATTTTGTCTCCTTTTAGTTATGTCTTCTCAGTATTTTTATTTTTTTGGCTTTTTAAAAAAATTTATTGTGCTTTAGGTGAGAAGTATACAGTGCAATTTGTTTTTCAAAAAGGTATACACAAATCGTTTTGTGCCATTGGTTGCAATCCTCCCAATGTGTCAGCAATTTCTCCCTGTCCATGTGTCCAGTTTTCCTGTCCCTTCCTGCCTTCCTGTCTTTGCTTTTGGAGAGATGTTGTCCCTTTGGTCTGGTATACTTGATTGAACTAAGAAGCACATTCCTCAGGTGTGTTACTGCTTGTTTTACAAGCCCGACTAATCTTTGGCTACAAGGTGGACTTTGGGAGTGGCTTCCGTTGAGTTAGTAGGGTGTGTTGGGGCCAGAGCTTAGGGGTCCCTCCAGTCTCTGTCAGACCAGTAAGTCTGGTCTTTTTTTTTTCGTGAATTTGAATTTTGTTCTACATTTTTCTGTCACTCTGTATGGGACCCTCTAGTGTGATCCTTGAAAAGAGCAGTCGATGGTGGTAGCCGGGTACCCTTTAGTTCTTCTCGGCTCAGGGTGCTGGATGCTGTGGTTCATGTGGTCCATTATTCCAGGAATTGACAGAATACCACTTGAGATGTTTCAACAAACAGATGCAGTACTGGGGGTACTCACAAATCTATGCCAAGAAATTTGGAAGATAGCTACCTGGCCAAACAATTGGAAGAGATCCACATTTGTGCCCGTTCCAAAGAAAGGTGATCCAATGGAATGCAGAAATTATCAAACAATATTATTAATATCACACACAAGTAAAATTTTGCTGAAGATCTTTCAAAAATGGTTACAGCAGTACATAGACCGGGAACTGCCTGAAATTCAAATCAGATTCAGAAGAGGATGTGGAACAAGGGATATCACTGCTGATATCAGATGGATCCTGGCTGGGAGCAGAGAATTCAAGAAAGATGTTTACCTGTGTTTTATTGACTATACAAAGGCATATGACTGTGTGGATCACAACAAATTATGGATAACATTGTGAAGAATAGGAATTCCAGAACACTTAATTTTGCTTATGAGGAACCTGTACATAGACCAAGAGACAGTTGTTTGACCAGAACAAGGGAATATTGCATGGTTTAAAATCAGGAAGTTTGTGCATCAGGGTTGAATCCTTTCACCATATTTATTCAATCTGTATGCTGACCAAATAATCTGAGAAACTGGACTATATGAAGAAAAATGCAGCATCAAGATTGGAGGAAGACTCGTTAACAACCTCCAATATGCTTGCTGAAAGCGAAAGGAACTTGAAGCACTTACTGATGAAGATCAAAGTCTACAACCTTCAGTATAGATTACACCTCAACATAAAGAAAACAAAAATCCTCACTACTGGACCAATAAGCAACATCATTATAAACAGAGAAATGATGGAAGTTGTGGAAGATTTCATTTAACTTGGATCTGCAATCAATGCTCATGGAAGCAGCAGTCAAGAAGTCAGATGACATATTGCATTGAGCAAATCTGCTCCGAAAGTCTTCTTTAAAGTGTTAAAAAGCAAAAATTTCACCTTGAGGACTCAGGTGCACCTAACCCAAACCATGGTATTTTCAACTGCCCCATATGTGTGTGAAAGCTGGAGAATGGAAGACTGAGGAAGAATTGATGCCTTTGAATTACGATGCTGGCGAAGAATATTGAATATACCTTGGACTGCTAGAATAATGAACAAGTCTGCCTTGGAAGAAATACAGCTAGAGTACCCCTTGGAAGTGAGGATGGTGAGAGACTTTGTCTATGTACTTTGAATATGTTATCAGGAGGGACCAGTCCTTGGAGAAGGATATCACTCTTGGTAAGGTGGAGGGTCAGCGAAAAAGCAGAAGACCTTCAGCGAGACTGATTGCTAACAGTGGCTGCACCTCACAAATGTTTGTGAGGATGGCGCAGAACCAGGCAGTGTTGCCTTCTATTGTACACAGGGTCACAATGAGTGGGAAATGACTGGTTGGCACCTAACAATGACAGAGGTGGTATTGGTGAGCTAACCTTGCGTACCTGGGATTGGCATATGGCACTGTATCAATAGGGGCTGTGCAATCTGAGTGTTAATTGGAACAGAGTGGTGATTACCTTCTCATACTTCCTGTCATCAGAACTGGTCTCTGTGTTACTTCCACTAGTGTTTGAGTGTAGACGTGCTGAGTGCAACCTGCTGTTGAGGCAAGGTCTGGGAGGCACCATTGAGTGCTCTATGTTTGGTACAGAATAAAGGCAGAATCTAGTAAGCAGGGGTTCATGCTTAGGAATGCTTGGTCAAGACAGAGAGTAAAAGTTACTTTAAATTATTAGGTTATGAGATGCATATTTCGTTACTTGATCTGCAGTTTTGCCAGAGGCTGCAGCGAAGCCTGAGCCAGAACTATGTTTTGCAACCAGTATGACAATGATGTCACTATTTGGAGCCCTCAGGGCAGGATTCATCAAATTGGATATGCAATGGAAGCTGTCAAATAAGGTTCAGCCACAGCTGGTCTGAAAACAAAAACTCATGCAGTGTTGGTTGCATTGAAGAGGGCACAGTCAGAGTTTGTAGGTCATCAGAAAAAAATTCTCCATGTTGACAATTGGTATTTCAATTGTGGAGCTTACTGCTGATGCTAGACTGTTAAGTAATTTCATGCGCCAGCAGTGTTTGGATTCGAGATTTGTGTTTGACAGACCTCTTCCTGTGTCTCATCTTGTATCTCTAATTGGAAGCAAGACCCAGGTACCAACTCAAGGATATGGCAGGAGACCATATGGTGTGGGGCTGCTCGTTGCTGGTTATGATGATTTGGGCCCTCACATTTTCCAAACCTGTCCATCTGCTAACTATTTTGACTGCAGAGCTATGTCCACTGGAGCCCATTCTCAATCAGCATGTACTTACTTGGAGAGACGTATGTCTGAGTTTATGGAGTGCAATTTGAATGAACTGGTTAAACATGGTCTGCGTGCCTTAAGAGAGACACTTCCTGCTGAGCAGGACCTAACTACAAAAAATGTTTCCATTGGTATTGTTGGTAAAGACTTGGAGTTTACAATTTATGATGATGATGATGTGTCTCCATTCCTGCAAGGTCTTGAAGAAAGACCACAGAGAAAGGCCCAGCCTGCTCAACCTTCTGATGAACTCGCAGAAGAGGCTGATGAACCAATGGAACATTGAGTGATAAACCAGTCTATATATGTGTTATTAAATATGTAAGAATGCAGGATCGTAACTGGATGACAGTAATCTATACTTTAAGAATCAAAAGATGCAGCATGGTAAGTTGGTATGTTTTAGGAATCAACCCAGATGTGAGTTTTTTCCATGCAGCAAGCTAATTGAAACCGTATAATGGGGTTCATTTTCTTTGAGAGAGTCTGTATAATCATTTTCTAGAAAGTATAGGGGATCTGTACTACTGTCTTTATATGAAGAACATAGTGTCTTTGTGGTTTTAAAGACAACTATGAAATACAATTTTCACCTTCTGGAAAAACAAAAAGAGAGAGAGATGCATATTTTAAGCCTTAGTAAATAACTTAATCTGGCAATTACAGAATGCTATTTCAAGCCACTGGGAGCGAAGAGCACCACATTGATATTAGGCAGGCTTGGTATCTTTGCTTTGAAAAGCAAGGTTGAGTTTTCCTTCTAATAGGGGCAATGGAATAGTATAGCCCTTACATTAAGTGTCAGGTCAGGAAACCTCTTCCCCTGGTGATCCTTGTGACTTGATATTCTCTTCAGCAGGATTTGTGGCTATTACACTGTGCTATTCAACATTAATATTCCCATTTTCTCCCTTAAATTACCCACTAGGAATATATAAAAGTTATTTCCAGTACATTTTCACTTAAGGATAATGATCACTAATGACTACAAAGCTGAGATTTCCTCAGCTCAGAAAGCCCGAATATAGTTTAAGAAGATGAGCAAGACTGGATATTAATGATAAATATTGAAGATTAGCCTTCTTACTGGGGTAGAAAAAGATATTTAAATGGCTAACTTGTAGAGAAAATTAAAACCTGTAGTTGCTAAATAGTTCCAGGCAAGCTATAGCTTATAAGGAAACTATTCTTGTATCTCTTTATTCTAAACTTTATCAATTATGTTTCTAATTGCAACTTAAATGTTGGCAACAACCTTAAATTTGCTGATATTGTCATGCCACAGTGTCTTCTTTATCACATCACTCATTCGTGATAGTAAATTTCCTCTAAATCATTATTAGGATATCTTCTCCAAGTCTGTAATAACTACAAAGTGTGTGCAATTTCCTCTTTGCTACCTCACATTTAATTCTTTATTCTTGGTTTAAATATACTTCAGATTCCATACAATGGATTTAAAAGTCCTTTGTTTAAAATGGATCTTCTGCACAGTGTTTCCCTTTAGAGTTTCTGTTCAGTCCAAACACTTCCGCAATTTATTTTGTTTTCAGTTCCTTTTTTATGCTGGCCATCTTTATTCTATGCAAAAGCAAATGTTGAGTATTGATTTCTCTTCTCCCACTTTCGGCTTTCCATCTTATTTTCTCTGTACATGCCTTCCTCAGCCTTTCCCACCTGGGACTTCTAATGTCACTACAGTCTTAACTATCTTCCTCCTTGATCCCTAAGTCTTTTTGGATCACACCTAAACCTACATCAGAGCCCCACAGATGAACACATTGCAGCCCATTTCCTCCCAAATCATAGCTTTTGACTTGCCTCACTGTAGTAGCTTTGTAAGTAGAACCGGACTGTGTCTTACAATTCTAGTTTCCCTTCAGGAAAGATTAATCCTGAAGCTTGGTGCCTGGTTGAAACTTTATCCTGCCTTTCAATCCTATAGTTTTAGTGTTCTGCTTCCTGTAGGTACCTGAGTCTTGGATATTGGACTTGCTACTCCCATCATAGAAAACCTGTTGTTGATCATTTTCTAAAATCAGATGGATTTGGTCAAATTACTGGATCTCTGTTTCTAGTCTGCCTTGATATACCTCTGGAACCAGTCTTGTTGCTGTCTCTTTTCCTAGTATCTTTCCTGACCCAGATGATAAGTTTTTTTTACAAAATCTTGACTCTAAATGGACAATTGTGCCACCAGTCTGAGTGCCCAGTAAGATGACAATGGCTATACCAATACGTACCTCCCATCAGCCTGACCCTCCTTGCATCTCCCCCAGCACTTCATAATCCTCACCAAACTAACCTAATCTTGAGTACAAAATAAAATTAAAAATCCACCCAGGTACTTTAGTCTATTTCATTAACTCTGGACCCTCCATTGTAACTGTGGTAGCGGGTATTGAAAACAAAAGTAAAAGTGCAATACTATACAAGATTCTCTTTGGTGATGTGTAGCTTTTTTTTATTTATATATGTTAACTTTTTATCATGTAATAATGATAATCTTATCTACTATACCTTCATAGACTATATCATTCCTATTTAGTGGGAAAGATCCTAGAGGCCAAGGATGGCATCTGAGCTACAGTGTGGCAATTAGCACTCAAATATGATATGATGAAGGTCATAACTGATAATATAAATACCTAACACATACAATAGGAAGTTACATTCTTGTGAAGAGGAAAAGAAAATTCATTAGTTTAGAATAAGAAAGGGGGAGAAACTAGTTTAAATAGAAATCATCTGTCTAATTTCACTTTTCAAAGAAAATATTATTTAACACTTTCTAATCTATTTCACAAAGTTAGCCATGACTGTGTTGAATAATTTAGCTATGTGCTGGATCCAAATATCTAATCTTCCTGAAGCCTTTCCTTACTATACATTACAAACAGTCAGGGACTCTTTTTTTATAAGTATCCTTAATTTTATGGAGAAAAGTAACTCTCAAGGGAATCATGACAACATTAATACAATATTATTTGTTTTGATAAATCTATGTTTTTGCTATTATGGGTATATCTAGTTTGGTGAAATAGACTACACTCAACATCAGCCATTGAGCCTTATGGTTCGTTAAGCCACACTTGTCTTAAATAACGTGTACCTGCTAGTAATATTGGCCTGAAGTTTGTCTTTTGTGTTAAGATACAAGTCGGGCTTATTTACATCAGCTTAAGGAAAAAAATGGCAAAAAAAGGCCAAATATTTCAGTTATTTTATACATCAATTTGTGAGTTACAGCTATGGAACTAAACTAATAAGAACGTGATACTGTTTTTCTTTTGTCCCCATGTTTACTTTGGCTACAAATTGCATGTTCAGTAATGTTTTCAATTACCTATTTTGAATAATGTTGAATTGATATGCAATATAATTAGATAGTTTAAATCCGGCATCTTTTTTTCAAATATTTGTTGATCTCTATATTTATATAGCCGTATACATTCAATGGTTAATAAACACACATGGTCTTAGTGCACAAAAACTTTTTACTTCAGTAAGGGAGAAAAGATGATGCATGCATTTTAAAAGTTTATTGTTAATCAATAGAATAATAATCTGGAAATATATTCTCTTTTTATAGCTGCCACCACAGCTGGAATGATAATATAAGGCGATGTATAAGACTCTATTACATGTGTACCTCTGCCCTTACAAGTGTAAGGTGAGAAAATATTTCATATACCTGAAACTAGGAAACATCCTGAGTGAACACACAATAGCTGAAACCAAAGAAAGGTGACGAAGAAAAGATGGCAGAGTAAACACAGGATCGTAACATTTCCATTCCCCACACCCAATGAAACAAAAAAAGGTACACAAACAAATAGAAGCAGCAAAGAAATGACTAGTTTACTCTAAGCAAATGCAAAAACTCATTATCAAACAGATAGTTGGAAAATTATTGACCAGAGAGAAAGAAAATCTAGGAATAAATATGTGAATATTACCCTACTACTCCAGAAACATGTTGGTGTGTAAGTTGCTGTGAGTGTAGTATAAATTGCTGGTTGTCCCCACTATCCATTCTCTTTCTTAGTAATAGAAGCCCAACTTTTAGCTCAGAACCCTGGCACACAAGATGAAGACTACATTTGTCAGTCATCTTGCAAGTAATTATTGAATGTAACTTAGTTCTGTCCAAGAAGCTGTAGAAGAAAATGATGTGTGCAATGTTAGGCAGGTGTCCTTGAAGGGAGAGTACATACCTTCCTCGCTTCTGTTAGTTGGTAGATACGGTGGCTGAACGCTGGAGCAGTTTTCTTGAACCACAAGATGGGAGTGGGTATAAAGGATGAAAGAGACTCAAGCTAGAAAAAGATATGATCCATGAGGATTGTGGAGCTGTCCTACCAATCCTGTACTATCTACAGAATATAGTGATAAAGTATTTGAACTTCAAGCATTTTAAGCCACTGTTATTTGATTCTTCCATAGCTGAAACAAATCCCACTCCTGATGTGGAAGTACATCAATGAGTGAAATGTTCCTGTCCTCATATCTTAATCCTTACTCACTTAATTAAGTGTACCAACATATCAAAGTTCGTAAATTGAGGGTCAATTTCCATTATCTCCTTCACCTGGGCCAAAGAGGCATTGGTTTATGCAAACATATCTGTTGTACAAGCTCGAATTTATCCTCAAATGGGGTGTAGCAAGCCTGCAGGCCGGGGAGGTGGCAGGTCCATTAGGATCTCACCCTGAACTGCTTTCTCCAACACTTCCGTTTTAAACATCATCATTTCATGTCTCTCAATTAGTTTAGAAGGTAAGAAGGAAGGAGAACAATTGATTAGCAGTCTCATGTCTCAACAGAAGGCTAAGTGAGGAAAAAAAAATTGCAGAAACAAAACCTTCTCCCTTAAAGGGGAAGACGGAAGGGAGGTTGGAGGGCAGAGAGAAAACAGCTCCGAGACAAGATATAGAATATAAGTCTGGATTAGGAGGGCCTCTCCACCACCTTTTACTGGTGATTGGTGGAAAACCTAATGCCTGACAGTACTCACTATTCAATTTTGCTCTAGAGGAAGGAAGGTATAAGAAATCCCAGGAAATGTATTCATCATCTTCTAATTTATTGTTTTCTGGCACCAAAAAAAAAAAAAAAGAAATAAAAAAAAAATAAAATAAAGACAGGAAAAATTAGCCTCTGTGAGCCTCAGCCTTTTCATCTGTAGAACGGATTATATGTTCCTCATCTCTCTTATTAGGTGGACGCTAGGATCAAATGAAAGAGGTTGGAATGATGCACAAGTCTCTATAAATGCTACAGGTGTTTTCGTTACGTCCTCCCATCTCTTCTCCTAGTTTGAGGAGTTTCTGTTTTAGAAAAACCTTGGTTCATTGGGGTATCTGTACAATGTTTGCTTTCTTCCCTTTAACTTTTTGCGTGAATCCTTTCACCTTGTAATCCTCCACTCAGTGAAGTAAGGTAGTTACTTAGACAATTCTGTAATCAAGAAAGTGACCTTTTAAGGACCACAGTATTCCCTCTGCAAGGGAGTCATAACCCTGATGTCCCCATCATTTCCTTGTTTAATCTGATTGCTTTTCATAGTATCAAAGTTTCTAATTACTAGAATCAACTTTTCATCAAAATGGCTTTCTCCTTGGAAGGTCTTATTCACTCTGATTTCGTTACTCTCGTAGATCTTCCTTGAACTTATTTATTTTTCCATTAACAGATGACTGTATATATCTGATCAGCTTTGTTTATTTCCTGCCACCAGTTTTATTACTTGTGCCTGAAAGGCTGTATTCAGACAGCCTTTTAATCTTTCCAGGTCATTTCAAAATTTCTTCTCCTCCAATGATGTAGTTGTTGTAATGTTGATATCCTTGAAAAAGATGCCTAGTTCAGTTGGATTTGGAAAAAAAAAATAGTGAGGTAAGAATTGTCTTGACCCTTAGGTGGGTTACAGACCCATGAAAAGGATTTTCAGTCAAAATGATATAAATCAAGCCTGATTTTCCTGTAGAAATAATGATAAAATATTTCTGACAGGCAGGCATACTGCTGAATGTTTTAAAGAATTGCCCGTGTTTTATATTTAATCCAGTATGAATAATTTTTAAAAATCTGAATACTAAATCTTTTCAAATGGATTAGTGGGGCAACAAGCTTACCAATCGTATATAATTTTACTTAATATATTACTTATTATTGATTTAGCTGTTAGTATATTTTACAGGTTTTAAATCTTATTATCTTAATAATCCAGGCATATTTATTTTGAAAAAATGAGGAAAGAAGAATTTTTTATTAGGTCAAAGAGTTCTGAAATGCTTTTTTCTTTTGGTAAGTAATTATAATGGACATGTTGATGGAGACTTTTAGTTTTTCCTGAAGCCCTCTAGATGCCCCCCTGTGGAGAACTAAAAGAGTAGAGTCTTTACGACAGAGTGAATCCTTTGATAAGCAAATCAAACTATAGATTAGACTGAAACTATTTGTGCAGCTCTCTGTGCTGATAAATTGATAATTTGCTTGTAACTGGCTGAAGTTCATAAATGCAAAGCTACAGAACCTGTCTACCCACCTGCTTTCCCTGGGGACAGACCTGTGAAAAGAATTTGAAATAGGTTTCAAGCGAAAATAGTCTTCCCAAGTTTTGCCTCCTCATAACAGTGTTATTTTCTTGGTTCATGGCAATATTGGATTCTGTGTACATTTTCACTAAAAGCCTTGGTGTAAGAATAAGATAAATTAACCTCTTATATGTTCCCTGACACAGGGTAGGCACTTACTAGTTACTTATTGAATAAACAAATGAGCTAATGGCTTTTGGATAGCCAAACAACCAATTGAAAATTAAAGCAAATTACTTTGCTTTTATGGCTCCCTAAACAAGAAGCTGAAAGGACACTTTGACTGCATTCAACCCTTTTTCCCACCTCAATTTATTCCAGCCCATTTTTGTGTATTGAGCCATCACAGCTAAAGCACTAGCACTAATCAAATACATCCAATTGCGGATTTACTTACAGTTTACACCTGTAAAGTTGGAAGCACCATAAATATTCTGCTAAGCTTTCTCTTAAATCTGCCTGCAAGTACCTTACAAGAGTTAAGATAATATAAAATTTTTCTGCCTTCATCATATTTATATTAATGAGTGGTTTAACTGACTTCCCTACAGCAGAACTCTCTTCCTTTTGAATTAAAGTAAGAGTAAAGATGGGGATATTAAACTCTAGTAATGGTTTAAGATGTAATAAATGGCTCAACCAGGAATAGCTGACTCAGAAACATATGAAGATATTTTAATTTCTCAACAATTCATAGGCAAGGACCCCAAGTAGAGAATCAGGAAACTGCATTTTGCACGAATTACTCCAAGGCCCAAGTCAGATTCTGGGGGAGAGGCCTGCACTCTTTAACAAGTTTTCCTGGTGGTTCTTGTGCATTCTAAATTTTGTCAACCATTGTCTTACACTGTTTTTGCATTGATAAAAGGGCAATTTTCTTTAATTAATTGTCATTATCCATTATTTTAACTTATGCATTTTGTCCAAGAAAGTTTAGCCACATTGATACCCAACTAAAGAGAGAACTCTTAAAGTAATAGTAAAAACAGCAGCTGTAGAGTCATATTCTTATCTTATGATATTTTCATATTGTAATATTATTCTTATTTTCAGGAAAAAGAACAGTAATCAATATTTGTAGGAAAAATCATAAAAATGGCTACGATATTTGTTGACAGAAGGTAACACCAATATTACTAGTTCCTTTTTAGTGTATGCCCACTATGCCAAGACACTACACTCATACTGTAGAGTAAAACCTGTAAAAGCCAGAACCTGTGTAAGGCAGACAGAGAAGGAAAATCCAAATATGTTCCACTGATAGTGATAGAAAAGTACACCCTATCAAAGGCAGAAAACTTGTGAGCCCGGGGAAAAAAAGGCAGTCTTGTTGCATTCTGGCTCTCAAAGGTTTCACGGTATTTTATTAAATATTCACAGCAGGACTATGTGACAGGTTATGGAGTCTCCATT
The DNA here is from genome assembly GCA_030035585.1 of Dugong dugon. Taxonomy (NCBI): domain Eukaryota; kingdom Metazoa; phylum Chordata; class Mammalia; order Sirenia; family Dugongidae; genus Dugong; species Dugong dugon. The sequence continues at coordinate 41,064,356 of CM057477.1, read as the reverse complement.
TTAAAGAAGAGACTTCAGGTGAGAAAAGCAAAATGGGCTCTCCAAGATCACACCAACTAGGTCCCTCTTTTTGGAAATTTTGAATTTCAAATTTAGAGCAACTAATATTATAAGAAAGGAGCCCTGGTGGAAAAATGGTTTATTCAGAGCAATTAATATTGTAAGAAAGGAGCCCTAGTGGCACAATAGTTAATGTACTCAACTGCTAACTGAAAGGTCTGAGGTTCAAAACCACCAGCAGCTCCATGGGAGAAAAGAACTGGCTATCTGCTTCCATAAAGATTATAGCTTAGGAAACCCTATCAGGCAGTTCTGCTCTGTCCTATAGGTCATTCTGAGTCAGAATTGACTTGATGCCACACAACGACAACAATAACAATAGTATAAGATGGGGCAGAAACAGAGGAGGCTACTCACCACTCTGAGGGAGCGGAGAGGTAGGAGGCTGGAGATTAGTTTGTTCTGGAGCTGAAATTTTTCCTCTACGTGTAGATTTTGAGTGCCTGCCTATCCACCCAATGGCCCTTCCTTTCATCAGTTCCTGACTGGAGTCTAGGTTTTTGTTAGAGTCTCTTCCCCATGAGTTTCTGGTTTGGTACATTTGGGATGGAGGCCTTAATGAGGTTTTTAGAAAACTCTATCCAGGTGTGGAAAAATCTGCTGGAGAACTGCTCACTTGCCATGCTGATCACACACAGCTGGATCACAAGCAGCTTGGCTTAGGCAAATTCCTTCAGTATCCAGTATCCATCTTTATTTTATTTCTATTATTTTGCCTCAGTCTTTTGACCTACACACCCTCTCTAGTGCACAAATTTTCTCAGCTGAAAAAAATTATTGCACATTAATGAATATTTTAGAAAATTCTTTCATCTTTCTTGAAAAGAATATTTTAAGAATATATTTTTGGAGTGATCTTCACTAAATTTCATATGTAAGAGGGAAGAAATGTACCTGATACACTGACCCATAACAGTAATTACTGGATGCAATAAATAATAAATACATCAAGCTGTGCATACAAAATTCATATTCTCATATGGTTTGCTTGTTTGTTCTCTGTTCTTTCCCTTTTTTGTCCCCTTGGCATTCTATTTTTTGTACTAAAGATGTAACATTTTTCTTGCTACTCCCTCTGGACCTACTAATTAGATATTTGTAATATCTTTTTTTTGAATTACATATTTTTCTAGGAATCAGCTTTTCTTGTAGCGATCTTTTTGTGCTGCTGGTTTTCTTTATATATCTGACAATCTCTAGTTGTCCATTTGTATTTACTAATTAATAATTAAATAATTAATAATTAAGCTCTAGGAAGGTGATACGGGTTTCTTCTTTTCTGCTGTGTATATATATAGGATGGTTTCTCACATTCCCTGACTGGGAATTCCGCTGGGACTTCCAAGGATGGGGAAAAGTTGGGGTGACTGGCAGTCTTTAAGGTGAACAGATAGGTAGCTGTAGCTGTCAGGCTGGCAACTCTGAAATCCCTAGAATAGGGAAGGCTTTACTCCGAGGCTCCAACACGCCGTTTGAAATCTTTGCTGTCACCTTATTACTATTTCAATTTCTTTAGAGAAAAGTCACTTGTCCTTTTGCCAGAAGTTATGCTCTGTGTGTGTGTGTGTGTGTGCATGTGTGCAAAGTGGTTGGGTAGTGATGTGTATTGTTCCTTTTACAGACCTTCAATTGATCTCAGTTTTTCAGCGCTGCTTCTTACTCTGGCCCTCTGTTCTAAGTGCTAACTTTTAGCTCAGTCCCTCTCTCCGATTTGAAGGATAGATTAGCTCTTGTTTCTGCTGCTCTCCTCTTGTAGGATAATTCTGTAGCTTAATTTTCGAATTAGATTTTGATCCTAGAGTTTTTACAAGGTGCTTAGTTTTTTTTTTGTTTTGTTTGGCTCTTTGTTGCTAATTTCTAGTTTTATTGTGGTGGGCTCAGAGTATATGACATGTATAAGTTTTGGCTGTGAGAATATTTTAAGATTTTACTTTTGTTCAAAGGACATGAGCAACATAGTGAACTTTTTGGCTGTTCATCATTTGCATCTTCTTCTGGGCTTGAAGAGTTCTCTTCCAAGTGTGTCCTAGGGTGGGTAGATCCTCTTCTGATTCGAGAAGCTGGCTGTTCTTTAATCCCACCACCCACAGAACTCTCTTTCTCTCTCTCTCTGTCATACACACACACACACACACACACACACATAAAGACTCAAACATACACATAAATATGCTCACACATAACATGGACTCCTCCATAGTTCAAATTGATTCTCTTTCAGGAAAGAAATCTACTTGTTTCTTTGTGTCCCACCTTTGACTATGTTTTATCAAGTACTGTTTTAATTATTAGCCTTTTCCTTATTCAAATCTCATCTGTTACAAAAATTAATCCATATTTTGTTCCACTGATAGAGTAGTTCCTTTTTTTCCTAGTCTTGTTATAGAATTTGTCATACTTATTTGATAATTTCTGTTACAGTTGAAGGAGGACATACAATTATGTGGGTTCAATACGATATTTTGAAATCAATAGTTTATTGTCTGTTTCCTATTGAGAAACAAAGCATCCATGATCCCTCCACTAATGTGAAGCTCTCCAATTTAGCCTCTTATGACTCCTTGCAGTATGGTCTACCTAAAATGACTTGTCTCATTGGACTAGGCAGTGTTCATGTAATTTCTTATAAATACACAGACAAAGTTATATTAGGAAGTATGAGTAAGCAAAAATACAATACATATAACATGAACATCTGACACTGGGAGGCAGATTTCTTATGTGCACTTAGAAGGTAAATTTACCTGGTAAATATTCTTTTACCTAATCCCAACCCATTGACATACATATTCATTAGTAGATTAACAAGGAAAACTTTTGGTAATATGCTGTATCTCCATCCAGAACTCTCAATTTTCCAGCTCTTTCTCAGCTGAGTTTGACCTCCTTGGAAACATTTTCACTGGAGTGTGTTAATTTTACTACTTCCATATGCCTAAGCCTTACACACACATTCTACCCGATCATAAAATCAAATAGAAAGTTGTTCAAAACTCCAACTCAGTGAAACTATTATGCTCTCTTTCTAGAGCTCTGCCTCCTATTCTCTCACTGTTGTCTCTGCTCAGGGTACCTTCATGAGGTGACAGACTTCCAGATCTTGGAATATTAATACAAAGTCCAGCTCTGATAAATTCTTCCTATATCCCCAACATAAATTTTTAATTGCCATTTATAACAAAAGCAATCACCATTCGCTATTTGCTTTGTATTTCTTTATTGCATTATACAAAAGGTAAAATATGAATAGCCAAAGGTGGAGAGAAAAGTGGAGAAACAGAATATCTAGGATGCTTATTCCCCTGTTTGAACAGAAGAGTTAGCCAAAAGACAGAGCCTTCTTTAGTTATCATTATGGATACCAGCCAAGTTTGCAAGAAGGTAGACAGTATGTCAGCATAATTTTGACGAGAAGCCAAAGAGATGAACCTGGGGCCAAACAGGAAAGAATTCTTCACTACCCTAGAGATCCAAAGAACGACACAAGACAGTAACTTGAGCCAGAAGTTGGAAATAGGAAAAACTAACTAGACCAGCCACAACCTTCAAGGTTGAGAGGTCTGCAGACTAAAGGAGAATAATGACGGCTGTGCTGTGCAAGTCTGTATTTTGAAAACTCCACTGCTTACACTGTGAAAAGAGAAACACCAAACATAAAAATACCTTGTAGTAAAGAAAAGGTTAGATAACAGTGCTTTTTATTTCACTTTCTTTTACTGATAAATTTCAGGCCATCTGATGTGAAATTTCTGCCTTCACAAGTACAAATATAACAACCTCACCCCCTTTTCAGTTTCAGAGAAAAAAGTACTCATGTAAGATTCAAGGCTACTCCCTTCCTTTGTGTTGACTCTGATCCCATTCCACTTTTTCAGGGATGTTATTCCATCATTTTCTATTATAGACTGAATTGTGTCCGCCAAAAATGTGTGTCAACTTCGCTAGACCATTATTCCCAGTACTGTGGGGTTGTCCACCATTTTGTGATCTGTTGTGATTTTCCTAAGTGTTTTAAATCTTACTTCTATGATGTTAATGAGGCAGGATTAGAGTCAGTTATGTTAATGAGGCAGGACTCAATTTACAGGATTAGGTTGTATGTTGAGTGAATCTCTTCTGACATATAAAAGAATCAAGCAGAGAGGAGAGGTACCTCCTACCACCAAGAAAGAAGAGCCAGGAGACAGCACATCCTTTGGACCCAGGTTCCCTGCACTGAGAAGCTCCTAGACCAGGGAAAGATTGGTGACAAAGACCTTTCCCCAGAGCTGACAGAGAGAGAAAGCCTTCCCCTGATGTGGAGCTGACACCCCGAATTCAGACTTCTAGCTTTCTAAACTGAGAGAATAAACTTCTGTTTGTTAAAGCCATCCACTTGAGTATTTCTGGTATAGCAGCACTAGATAACTGACATTTTCTATTACGTCTTTCCTGCTAATGATTGACCCCTCTCTCCCAGTAATTATGAATAATTATTCATCCAACATTAAAACATAAACATATTTAAATAAACATGTACTCAATCTTTAAAATAGTTCCCAATTCTGTAGTCTCCGCCAGGCTTATGTTCTATGCCTGTCCCTTCTTTTATAGCAAAACATCTTGAAAAATAATTTTTTTGTTTTAATTTGTTTGTAGTTTAATTTTGTCCAATTCACTTCACGCCATAGCAGTTTGATCTCACTCTTAATACCCTAAGAATATCGTACTTTTTAAGGTTATTAAAAATTCTTTGTGGTTAAATACAGGGAATATTTCTTCTCATTTCTATTTAATCCTCTAAGCATTGACTTCTTTCTTCCTACATGGAGTCCCGGACTGGTGAAAATGGTTAAGTGCCCAACCACGTACTAGAAGTTTGGAGGTTTGAATCCACCCAGAGGCACCTCAGGAGACAGTCTTGGTGAAGTGCTTCTGAAACATCACAATCATTGAAAATCCTTTGGAGCACAGTTCTACTCTGAAACACATGGGGTTGCCACGTGTCGGAATCAACGCCACAGCATCTGGTGCTTGTTTGCTTCTTTGTTTTCCTTCTATATGCATTCGTATATGTCACCCTCTCTGTTTTGAAAGAACTTCATCAGGCTTTTTTTTTTTTTTCCTCAAAGGACTCTCCTTACCCAGTGTGGGCATATTTCACCACAAGGACAGCAGAATAATTATAAGGGAAGAAGTCCAAGAGTGCAAGAAAAACGTTATTTCAGAAATGTAGCATTCGGTGGAATATTTTCCTCCTCTTATTGTTGCGTTCAGACGGCAGAATAGAGACCAACAATCAATGAATAAAATATTGCATCTCATTTTAATCTAGGAAATAGTTTAAAAACTTCCATCATAAGGAAGCAACAAAGGAAAAGTCTCCTTATTAATTTTCCAGAAGCTTACCTCACACTTGCAGCACTAATCTTCCGTATTACCCATTTTGCAGCGTCAATGATAATTTCTATTTGCTCACTTAGCATTTAACATTGGCTAGAACTCAGTTAAACTAATAAAGTTAGCTAGTCACATTGGCAAACCTGTATGTATTAAAGGTGTCATAATAATGAAAGATTAAGGGTATTCCATACATTTTAAAATTGAAAAGTGAGTTTTAAAAAGAGAAAAAATATAGATAATACTGGAGAAATTGAAACTATTCATTATTTATGGAATAGTCTACGGAGAGATGAAAGATAATTTAGAGGCAGAAGAATAAGGACCCAGGAAAATGTCACAATTTCAAATTCCACATTTTGGATGTTTCGTTTTCTTATTTTAGAAATTTATGAAATCCAGAATATGCATACTTTCAGAAGGGTAGTTTTAAAAAATAGTCTAAACTGGCATTTATCTTCTCCTCCTTTTATTATTATCTCTTCCTTTTGAATATATATATCCACACAAGCATAAAAAACTCTCTGAAATGGGCATGGATAATTATACTGGTTTCACACCTTTGTAGAAAAGAGAGAATAGGGGACTTCTCTCGTATGAGATGCAAATCAGAAAATATATGCGATTTAATGGCAGATTAGCAACATTTATTTTTATATTCATTGCATTTTGTTATTTTTAATAGAATTCCATTTGCTAGGATTTGGCTCCAAAATGTAAGTTATTTAACAGATATCATTAGGTTGCTAAGCATTAACACTTAATTATCATATTAATAAACAGTTATTACTCTCTTCTACAATGAGTCTTGCCTCTCCCGCATTAGTATTCATGCACTGCTCTTAGGCAACTTAATTGTCCTTAAAGGAAATCATTACAATTTAAATGAAATTGGGAGCTACTGGTTAGGGAAGGCTGTAGGGCATGCACAATACATACTAAACAAGGAACTGTAATTTCCCCAAATCACATTTTTTTTTCCAGTAATTTCACATCACGGCACTACATCTATTTGGTTAAGGGAAAACAGTTTATTTTTTGCCTCGCAATTTTACAAGGGCACCATTTAACCAAGGACATGAAAGACTTAAACGTAGCAAAGGAACTTGAGTAAATCAAATAATTTCTTTGGGGCTGGTAAACTGTTGTCAGCATTTGCAACACAGTCAATGAAGCAATAAAGTATAGCATGGTGGGCAGCCATCAACCACCACTGTTGCCTCTAGGATTCAGGGCAGCAGGAGGCCGAAGACTTTATGGAGACAGCTGTTGCCTCTCCCCATATGCGATTTTGTTTGTTCAGTTCACAGCAATACATTTCACATGCTGCCACAAAAAACGGGGAATAAGGTCACTCTCCTGTGTCAAGTTACTCCTTTCTCATAGTCAAGAGCCTTTTTTTTTTCCCCAGTCATAAAATGACTTACTTTAGTGATTTGAGTTAATCACTGTCTGCTATTGAAATGAGAAGAGTTTAAATATCCCCAGACTCTTATTTTTGATAGATAATTAATCAATGTTTTACACAACCTTAAACAGCTCTTCATTTTAAGTGAGTGACTCATGATGAAAACAAGGATGTAATTCATGTGAGTATTAAGCATTTTCAGATTAATTAGTTAGCAACTGAGAGTTAACCTTATTAGTGTCCAACTTTGTAGGAGAATGTGAGAACTGGCAGTAAAATAAATGAAAACCTGCCTTTTCTATAATATACAAACAATAAAATAGGAGTTTTAAATGTTGAAATGAAACCACAGGACAAACTGTTGAGAAGGCTGGAAGTAGGCACCAACTCAGCCCATTGCAAATATTACCTTACACACCAGTTAAATATCTCCATTTTACATGCACGTTAGATATCTCAATTTTACATTTTAGAAAAATGAGGTTAGAAAGGTTCATAAACTTCCCCAAGTTCTCATAGTGACTGAACAAGGATTAGATCCCAGGTCTGTCTGACTGTGCTGCACATAATCATACTTTGTGGACTCACTACAAACTCTAAAAGCACCTATATTATTACCTATTACATGCAGAACTTTTACTAATACAGGAAGAGAAAATTGATTTGTTAATCATGGCAAACGAATTTACAGAAATTCCCTCTTTTCTCATTTTGTACTAATCACTAGAAAACAACAGCATGCTTGGTAAAATAGAGGGTCAGTGAAAACAAGAGAAACCCTGAATGAGACAGATTGACACAAGAGCCAAAATAACATATCAGCAATCACGAAGATGGCACAGAACTGGGCAAAGTTTCGTTCCGTTATCCATGAGGTCACCATGAGTTGGAGGCAACCCTATGGTAACTAACAATCCGCCCCTTATACATTATGAATTACTGTATTTTTTTCATGGTTTTCAATTAGAAGGAATGTTTTCTGAATAAGGTCTATACTTGGGCTGCATAAAGAGTTTTGTATGTCTTTTTTACAGGAAAAAAATAAATCCAAATTAGGAGGCAGAGGTGAGGAGTAACTATTGGAACAACTTAACGTATAACATAAAATTGAGTCACATTATAAAAATCTTTTTTCTGTTTCCTGGGGTCCTTGCAGTGGCTTACTGAATTTTAAAATTGGTGATAGAAGTATTTCCTTAACTTTCTGCTTCTCCAGGAGTGTAAACTTGAGTATGATGCTTAGCCTCTTTGAGCTTCAGATTTCTTCCTTGTAAAATAAGGGTAATAATTTATGCCACACTTATTCTGTAAGTTTTTAAGGGATCAAAATAGATGTTTATGAATATATTTTATACTACACAAATGAATGAACAGAGCCCAATTTGTTTATATTGAGTCGTCATGGAGTATTGGAAAAATCATGGGATTTGGACTCAGTCAATCCCAGGTTGAAATCACGTTACTAATTGTGTGATGTTCGAATGTTATTTAATCTGTCTTAGCTTCAGTTACTGTGTCTCTAAACTGGAGATAGTAATATTTGTATTATACTTGTAGTAAAAATTAAAGGTCCTGGAGTGGTGCATTGAGTTAACATGCTCAATTGTCAACCAGATGGCTGGAGATTGGAGTCCACCCAGAGGCACCTTGGAAGAAAAGCCTAGCAATCTAATTCTGAAAAACTAGTCATTGAAAACCCTATGGAGCACAATTCTACTCTGACCCACATGGGGTCACCCTGAGTTGGAATTAACTTCACAGTATTTTTTTTTTAAGGAAATGCATGTAAATTTCTACTGTATAGAATCCCTGAATAAAATGATATCAATTACTACAATTAGTCCAGATAAGACTGGAGTAATCTAACAATAGAAATGAAACTACTATTCCAAGTTGCAATGTTCAAAATTTACGTTTAGTCTGTATAACTTGTTTAATTGAACCCAACTTGTCTTAGTTATCTGGTGCTGCTATAACAGATATACCAGAAGTGGATGGCTTTAACAAACAGAAGTTTATTTTCTCACAGTTTAGGAGTCTAGAAGTCCAAATTCAGGGTGCCAGCTCTAGGGGAAGACTTTTTCTCTCTCTCTGTCAGATCTGGGAGAAGGTCCTTCTCTCCTTTCAACGTCTGTAGGCCCAGCATTCCTTGGAGATCTCCATGTGCCTTGCCATCAATCTTCCCCTGAGTCAAGGAGGTTCTCAGCGCAGGGACCATAAGTCCAAAGGACATGCTGCACTCCTGGCTTTTGTTTCTTGGTAGTATTAGGTCCCCTGTTTCATGATTATGGGGGTTATTAGCAAAGTAGCAGGTTACAATTCAAGTTCAGGAACCTGCAAGATACAGTTCTTTGATCAGGACAGCCTCTTCTCAGCCTTGCTACAGACAGGTCTCTACTTCCCTTCTCTGTTACTTGCTCAGTAGGGGGCTGTGGTGACAGCAACCTCCTCCCTGTCATCACTAAACACTGCTATATATTTCACCTGTCCTTGGGTAAGGACTAAGAAGTCTCCATCATTTCCGTTGCAGTGACAACTGCAGTAGCTCTAAAGTCCAAGCTCATACATGGTATCTTATGAACCTAGAACCAGTTCAGTAACAAATCTTGCATTTTCTATTTCTGCATGCTTGCTGCACATTCATTTGTATCTCTCTCTTGCCATCTGGGATTTCACCCACCAATAAAGCATTAGCATGAAAGCCTTGGTGAAAACCACATTTTCAAGGAAATGTGGGCTGAAACAATTGACCAGGAGGACAGATCTTGGAAAGTACTCCTGCATTATGGGATTTTAGAGTAGGCTTGGCACTGCTTAAATAAAACAAGGCCATGTTGCCTGTGCTAATAACCCCTTGCATTCGGTGATATCATAGTCATGTTTTCAGATGAAGTGTTAAGTGTAAGCCAAGTGCAGTTGGTTAGTATGAGGCCAATGGTAATTAAACATATTATAATGGGGTATGACATTTTATTGCTTTGGGGACCATATAAAAAGCGAATTGCCAGTTTAGTATAGGTTGTCAAAGCCAAAGAGCCTCTGTAGTAGCTTTTAAGAAGACTTGTCTCTTCTGCAGTCACAGGACAGATTCTGCTGGAAATCAGACCAAAGATCTGATTATAGGGATTGGTAGAACTGCTAAAGGGAATAAATGTGTAATCTCACACATGAGGGTCATAACAAGGAAATAGTGCCAGAAGATGCTAATAAACCCATCTAAATCCAGGGACCTGCCCGATCAGTGAAGTGTTTAGTAGTTCAGAGATCTGGGGCAAGCCGGGATATCCTGACTAAGAATAATTTACTCACAGCACTATATACCACTAAGAAACAGCCAGTGCACTTGGTAAGCCTCTTTGTGTTATGAATGCTGCATGTATATGATTTGAAAATATAGCTCCAAACTATTGATCAGGATATTCTGAAGATTGTCAGTCTTGAACGAGGCCCTAAGGTCCAGTCTTTGGGGCAAATTGCCCTGCTGCTGTAGCTGTTTCCATCCACAGACACTGTAATGCTAGGGGAATCTGTGGTATATAAGGATACTGTGTTGCATCCCTGGATATGGGATAATCACATAAGGTCCTGGAACAAAGCCACGCCCACCGTGGGAGAGAACGACCCTTCATTTGAAAAGTATGGTTTTGTCTGCCGGCGCCAGCAACTGCTATTATCTGAGCATCTGTTTTTGTCTGAGTAGCTGACTAAGGAACACTAATAGATTATGTAACTGAACTTTCCACCGTGAACTAGGTTATTTTTACTTCAGCCAGTCATAAATTAGGCAGGTGCTACAACAATTGATTACTCAATGGAAATAATACATTTAAGATTTGATGAAGCAGATCTAGGAAGCAAAAGTAAATTAAATGAACAGATGGCCCCTGACTCACTTGTCTATGTTTCTTACGCTTATCCCTCAACTCACAACTATATCCTTATGGTGGATCACTTTTGACCTACTGAGAGAGGCATAAGAAAAGGCATAGACCTAGCTCAAATATAGGAGATAACAATATGTTGACATTATCAAGGAAAGGACTGCTGCCATATTACACCTCCATTTATAGGTCATCCTAAAAGACACTGGTGAAGTAAAGTCATCTCTGTGGGCAAATCTATGAGCAAAGCACTCAGTCATCTACTTTGCATGGGAGAAGATTATGATGCATAGTTTTGTCAATTATGCAATGGTGCCCATTTGTTTGGTTAAAGACTAGTCTAGATATTGCTATGAAGTATTTACATGTGATTAACATTTAAATCAGTTAGTCTTAAGTAAAGCAGATTTCCCTCCTTAATGTGGGCAGGCCTCTTCCAATCAATTAAAAGCTTTAAAAGAAAAACCAGAGGTTTCCCGAGGGAATATTCTGTTTCCAGACAATAAATAGAAATCCTGCCATCATTCTTTTCTCTCTCCTACCACCTAAACTACTGATTTAGGGACAAAAGAGTTCCAAAATTTCTACTCTATAGCTTGACCTATGGATTTTGGACTTACTGGCACCACTAACGTATAAGCCAATTCCTCCAAATAAAGCATTCTCCTCACTTATCAAAATGGTTAGGTTTCAAAGGCCAGATTGTTATGCAAAATTAGTGTTATGTGAAAATGGAGGATAACCAATCAGATCACAAAATGGAGGACGACTACGTCGTTACATAACTGCCAAGTTAAATCATTACATACCTGCCAAGTCACATCATTACATAACTGCTAAACCACTGAGAATCATAGCCCAGCGAAGCTGACACATAACCTTAACCATCAAAGCCAACAATACTCTTGCCTCATACCTTGGAATTCGTTACTGCCAGACATATGTCATTAATGTAAAAATAGTCAACAGTTTTTTTTACTGCTGTCATGAGTGCAAAATGTTGGATAATGAGATAGTCAATAAGTGAGGAGAAGGAGAAAGTTTTCATATATATATATATATATAAATATATATATATTCTTTGCCATCAAGTAGATTTTGACTCATAGCAATCCTATGGGACAGGGTAGAACTGTTCCATAGGGTTTCCAAGGAGGGCCTGGTGGATTTGAACTGCCAACCTTTTTTTGGTTAGCAGCCTGTAGCATGCCATAGCTCTTAATCACTGTGCCACCTGGGCCTCACACACACACACACACACACACACACACACACACACACACACACACAATCCAAACCCATTGCCATCGGGTCAATTCTGACTCGTAGCAACCCTATAGCGCAGAGTAGAACTCCCTATAGGGTTTCCAAGGCTGTAATCTTTATGGAAGATTTACGGAAAGATGCCACATCTTCCTCCCATGGAGTTGCTGGTGAGTTTGAACTGCCAACCTTAGCAGCCAATTGCTTAACCACTGTGCCACCCGGGCTCCGTGTGTGTGTGTGTGTGTATGTGTGTATCTTACTGATTCTATTTCTCTAAAGAACCCTAAGATAGAGATATCTAATTTATAGATATACATGACGTGTTGTGAGTGGATAAGGAACTGGAAGAAAAAAGAACGGAAGACTGGGGTTAAGGCGGTCTGGTGAGGAGTTATGGATGCAATTATAAGAGAGGGCACGAAATATGCAGACCTTTGTGTCTCCTGTTAAACCCAACAGTAAGCTTTTACCCCAGAGGTGACTCTCAAAAACTAGGTAAACACTAACCCACAAAAAAAAGACCAGATTTACTGGCCTAAAGGAGACTGGAGAAACCTCAAGAGTATGGCCCCCAGACACCTTTTTAGCTCAGTGGTGAAGTTACCTCCGAGGTTCACTGTTCAGCCTGGGAGTGGACAGCCCCGTAAAACCAAATGAGACTAACGAGGTACAGGAGTCCAGTGACAAGGGCCAGAAGGCAGAAGGTGACAAGGAAGCTGGTGATACAGAACCCAAGGTTGTGTAAGGATATTGATGTGTTGTGAGATTGTTAACCATTGTCGTAGGGCAACATTTATAGCAACTATTAAATGAGAAACTATTTTGTTCTGTAAGCCTTCATCTTAAGTGAGTATAACAGCACAATTGGAAGAGCATAGTCAATCTCACTGAACTGTGTATGTAGAAATTTTTGAAACGGTGTATCTTTGGCTACGTGTATTTTCACCAAAAAAAAAAAAAAGGTTGAGAATTTAGAGGGTTAATATGTTGTGGGGTTGTTAACCAATGTCATAAAACAACATGTATACTACTGTTTCATGAGAAACTATTTGTTCTGTAAGCCTTCACCTGAAGTACAATAAAATATTAAAAAATAAAAAAATAAAAAAAACTAGGTGAACAGGATGATCTTGTGCATGTCAGCAAACTCTCTTTCCTTGACCATCCCATTCCCTGCAAAATGGCCTATGAACAGAATAGCTATGGTAGCATGGCAGGAAATATGTATTGGTCAAAACATATGAGCTGCCTATTACAAAGACTGAATAGTTGCTGTTGAATGTCCTACTACTGCAGTAAAGACCAGTGCTGGCTCTTCAGTAACAGGACCCTATTACTCAGGGGAACTACCGGGTGGCAGGTAGGTTATATCAGTCATCTTCAACTTTGGAGGGAATAGAGATTCCTTTCATTGAAATTGATACATACTCTCGATATTGGCTTGGCTTTTGTCCTTCTGCCAATTCCATCATTTGACAACCTCCAGAATGTCTGATCCAATAACATAATATCGTACATAGCATTATCTCTGACTACAGAAGTCATATTATAGAAACAGTTTATGATAATGGGCCCATGGCCGTGGAATTTTCTGATCTTACCATGTTTTTCTTTACACAAAGTGATCGTTCACATAAAATGCAAAAATGGCCTATTGAAGCGTCCATTAAGGTATCACCTTGAAGTTAACAACTTGAGGTGTATGGTGCCCTCATTTGGGTGCTTATTACAGGATACCAAACTGTCCTTAAACCAAGTGGCTTAAATAAATTGTTAATATCAATCTCCCTGGTGGTGCAGTGGTTAAGAGTTAGGGCTGCTAACCAAAAGGTTGGCAGTTTGAATCCACCAAGAGTTCCTTGGAAACCCTATGGGACACTTTTACTCTGTCCCATAGAGTCTCTATGAGTCTAAAACTCAACAGCATTTTTGTTTTTAATCTCCTTTATTAACACCTATCTCCCTTATGAAAAGCGCTGGTGGCTCACTGGGTTAAGTGCTCTGCTGCTGATTCAAAAGGTCAGCTGTTTGAACCCACCAGCCGCTCAGGGGGAGAAAAATGTGGTAGTCTGCTTCCATAAAGATTAATTGGTTGCCGTGGAGTCGACTCTGACTCATAGTTACCCTATGGGACAGAGTAGAACTTTCCAATAAGGTTTCCAAGGAGCGCCTGCTGGATTCAAACTGCCTACCTTTTGGTTAGCAGCCAACCTCTTAACCACTGTGCCACCAGGAAATAAAGTTCCTAATTACCATGAGGATAATTTCCACCAGAAAAAATGGTTCACTGAAATGTAAGTCATAATATCACTGGGCCATGCTGGACTCCTCCTCATGCCCTGAGTGTAGCAGGCAAAGAAAGAAGGACTAGACTTCCTAGTATAATTAAGCCTAATTACCGTGAAAAGTTGGATGTGCTTAAAACACAGTGGGTACAGGAAGGAATATGTATGGAACAAATGAAATTCAGTGGGACATTTCTTTGTACTTTTATGCAGCAAATTCAGCATAAGAGCAACACAACTACACTTAGAACTTTTCAATAAGATCTTGATCACTCCACTAGACAAGATTAAATGTTGGCCTGGGTGTGGGGCAAGGGGATGGATCAAGAGTTGGTTGGAGGAGGGATACAATATCATTTATAGTTCCAGGATCAGCTGCAGCAATAGGGACGATAGCTTGGTTTGCTAACCCCTTGCTATACTTTTTTAGAATTTTGCAATGGCTCCCTTGGTCTCCACTGCATCTGCCCCAGCCAGGCCTTGAGATGGCTTAAGTTTCAGACAAGATCTCGACTATAAAATCACAAGAAATGCCTGAACTAGAAGTACCCTGATAGGCTGCTGCCAAATTCTTGACACAGAGAAACTGAGGGAAATAATAATTGATTATCAATTCTTTTATCATAGTATTATTTTCCTTAACTGCGAGTTTGTAGATAGGAGTTTAACCACCCAAGTTCCACCTTAGTGTACTCATAGACGCTCTCACTTCTCATAAATTCCAAGCTCAGATAAAACACCTGTCTGGGGGAGAGATCTGACTTTCCAATAACTGTCCAGAGGGATCAATAACTATCTAGAACTGCAGGAAAGTTAACACTTGATAGAGTAAAATTCAAACACTGGAAGACAGGAGATAGAGAAATTAGCAGATAAATACTTGCTCTTCCTTCTTCAAGTCATACCATACCGAAATGCAGTAATTTCATATATGTCTTCAAAGATGTCTTGCATAAAAAAAAAACTGGGTATTATTTATTATAAAACTGTGACCAGCTTGGGAATGCATCATTCTTTTTTCTGCTTTCTATTCTTTCTCTTCCTTCTCCCAAATTCTATCCATTGAAGAAAATCCCAGAGTTAGATAAGATACAAGGGGAATAGAAATAGGCTCCATCACATGACATAGGAGGAGTTGCATTACATATACAGAGATGGGAGGAATCCTTGACAGCAACCTTTCTAGACGGATTATTATGATAGTTCTTTCAAATTTTATAATTCTTTGTCTTTTAGCTCTAATGTTTGGACTTTTTTTAGTTCTTCTTTCTGGAATTAATTTTTATAATTTCTATGGGATAATATTTGACATCAGATTTTTAATTTCCAAGAATCCATTTTTATTTTAGAAAGTTCCTTTTATGGAGTCCTTTTTTATCTGACCTAAAATTTACATTTTTCCCTTACAGTTGATGTAATAGGCGGCCTCCATAATGAACCACAATAATCCTTATCTCCTATTGTCTACACCCTTGTATAAGTTCCTCTCACAATGAATAACGTGTAGCCAATGCGACTGACAGAATGTAGACAAAGTGACTGTATGATTTCTCAGGCTAGTCCATGAAAGACATTGCAGCTTCAAAGCTGGCTTCTTTTGGATTACTAGCTCTGGGGGAAACCAGCCACCACATCATGAGGACCCTCAAGCAGCCCTGGGAGAGGCCCAGATAGAGAGGAACTAGAATCTTTTGTCAGCAATTAGCGCCAACCTGCCAACCAGGTGAGTGAGCTGTCTTGAAAACAGATCTTCTAGCCCCAGTCAAGCCTTGAGATGGCTGAAGTCTCAGACAAGATCTTAACTATAACAACATGAGAAACCTTGAACCAGAAATGCCTTGCTAGGCTGCTTCCAAATTCTTGACAGAGAGAAACTGAGGGAAATAATAACTGATTATCAATCCTTTCATTATAGTATTATTTTCCTTAGCTGCAGCTTATATTTCGGTGTGAGATACTAAAAAGTCAACTAAAAGCTTAGTGTTCATAGGATTCTTATAAAATGGTAGACATTAACTTTTTTTTTTTTTTTGAGAGACACCTACTGACCTATCGATCTTTGTAGATTTTATTATTGGGCTTGTAATTTTCTTCAGAGAGTTTTCCAGTCTTTTATATGGGAGATATGAGGTAGAGCTGGGGAAAGGGGCTGGAATTTCACAATTTTAAACCTCAAAACTTCTAAAAAGAATCATATCTTTGTGACCATGGGATAAGCAATAATTTCTTCCAAAGGCCCCAAAAGCAAAAATCATACTAAAGTAAATGATACATTGGACTTAATAAGCAACAAAACAAAACAAAAAACTCTGCTCATCAAATAATATTGTTTTGTTGCTGTGTGCGGTTGAGTTGATTCCAACTCATAGTGACCCTTTAGTACAGAGTAGAACTTCCCCATAGAGTTTCCCAGGTGTAATCTTTATGGGAACAGATCACCACGTCTTTTCTCCCATGGAGTTGCTGGTGGATTTGAACCACTGACCTTTTGGTTAGCAGCTGAGCTTAACCATTGCACCACCAAGGTTCCTTCCATCAAATGATACCATGTAGAAGATAAAAAGGCAAGACACAGATTTATGTCATTATGTACTACATAAACACAACTAAAACCTAAAACATACCATTTCACATCCACTAGAATGGCTAAAATTTAAAAAAGACTGACAACACCTGTAGATGGCAAGTATGTGGAGTAACTAGAACTCACATATATTGTTGGTAGATGTGTTTATGAGTGTATTTTTCTGTATTTCTCTGTATAGCTCTCTTTAGTGGTTGTTCTAGGTATTATATGTACATGATGTATTATAGCTGATTGATGGTGACATTTTAACAATTTGAGTGAAATGCAGAAATGTTACCTCTCTTTATGCTTCTTTACCTTCCTTGTTTATACTTGTCTTAATTTTTTTCTCTACTGCATTTGAAACCACATCAGACAACATTAAATCTTTGCTTCATCTATCAGACATAATTTAGAAAACTAAAGAGAAGGAGGAAAAATATATAGCATTTACTCTTTCTTTCTTCCTGGTGTTCCAAGATTTCTTCTTTTTTCATTTCCTTTTTGTTTAGTGGTTTCTATAAGCATTCTTTTAGGGTAAGGCTGTTGACAACACATTCTCTTATTTTTTTTTTTTTTTTTGTTCATCTGAGAATGTCTTGATATCCTCTTCATTCTTGAAAAATATTTTCCGGGATATAGAATTCTGAGTTAACAGTTATTTTCTTGCAGCACTTGAAAGATGTTTCCTTCTGACTTCTATGACTTCTGAAAAGGAATCTACAGTCATTCTATTTGTTTTTCCCCATAGGAAAGTCAGTGTTTCTCTTTTACTGTCTTCCAAGATATTTCTTTGTCTGTTCAAAGTTTGTTCATGATGTGTATAGTGTGGATATCTTTGGGTTTATCCTTTTAGTGTTGACTAAGCTTATTATTCTATAGGTGTATGTCTTTTACCAAATTTTAGAAGTTTTCGGTCATTTTTTTCTTCAGCTTCTTTCCCCGCCTCTTTCTACTTTCCTTCTGAGACTCTGATGGTATAAATATTAGCTCTTTTATTATAGCCTTACAGGTCCCATAGGTTCTGTTATTTATTTATTTTTAGTCTATATTCTCTTTGTTGTTTAGTTTAAATAATTGCTTTTACCCTATCTTCTAATTTATGATTTTTCCCCCTTTGACCCATCCATTCTGATGTTGTTACCGTAATAACACGGACTGGAGCCACCTGCCGCAATAGCCAATTCTGAGACAGGGGTGAGGTGAGCAGCAAGATGTTTAGTATATACCGATATATAAGAGACAGACCGAAATAGATTCCTCAAAAAAACCTGTCTCCCCCACTGGAGATTGGCTGAAGTCTTTTATAGGGACAGGATTATGGATCTTTTGTGGTAGTTTCCCCTTGAGGTGATGATGTCTTAGATGAGTTAACCTTCTACTGGTATTCTTAGAGATTATCTGGTGACATCTTTGGGGATTATCTGGCAACATCCTGCTTTTTCTTGTCACAAGATGGGTGCTTTGTTTGGTTTTTCATTCTTAGATCATTATCACTTGTTTTCCACCCTCCAGGGAGGAACATCGGTTAATCTTAAACCTTTTTGTAGAGACTGGAGAAACAAGATCATGAGACAATGTGGCGGTTAGCAATGGGGGAGTAAACAATAGTGAGCCGGGCCTATGCAGCCTCTTCCAATGTTGAGCCCATCTATTGACTTTTTTTTGTTTGTTTGTTTGTTTCCATTTGGTTTTTCTCACTGGGGAAGGGGCCTGGTACTTAATTACTGCCAGTTGGGAGTAGTAGTCCAGGCTCCCTCTGTGGTCTTAACTAATAGCGCAGAGAGGGGAAAGATTAGGTGTCGGAAGTCCTGGGATAAAAGTCTAGGCCTCTTACTTAATCTTCTCTGACACCACACTTGAGTCAGGGAGAGGGGGACCCTCTAAAAGCCTAGCAAGTTTGAAAGTCTAGGCTCTTCACTTGGCATTTGCTGATAGTGGTGAAGCCATAGTTTTTTTCTCCTGGGTTTGGTGGGCATGGAGTAATTACTGTCAAAGTTTTGACTTGCCATGCTGCAACTTTCCTGTTCCTTTGGCTATAGAAATAAGACTTTGGCGGGGGAGGGGGAGTGCAGGGGCTTTCTTTTTTTTTTTTTTTTTTCTTACTAGCATTTCTAGGTTGCCAGCTTCTTCAGCTCCAATTCTTGGGTATATTAGGAAAAATGAAACTTATCACCTTGTCATTTATTGGGTCCCTAGGTACCTAGCTGGTCCACCTTTTTCTCTACACAATTTAGGATCTTTTTATGTTTGCTTTTATATGTAATTCACAGAGTTTTTAGTTGTGTTTAGAGGGAGAAATAGGAAGAAGTATGCCTACTCCATCTCCTAGGAAACAGAAGTCTCAATTCCCCTTTCTTTGAAAGTAGAATTTTTAGAGATTTCTCCTACTTCTTAAGAGTCCATTCACATATAAAATAGTAGATTTAACCAGAATTCTTTTTTTTTTTTTGTAGAAGTCCCTTCAGACTATACCACCCTCATGTTAAAATATGAAATGCTGAAATATATTTGAATTATTTTCAGAGGTTCTGTAAATTGAAATTGCTGGCAGTTAAATCTAGAGAAGATAAGTAATTCAGTTCATGCCTTATCATGAAATTTTGTTTCTCTTTTTAAAGTATGTGCCTACATACATTTATTTGAAGATAATAAATTAATGATTTAAAAATATTATCAACCAAGGAAATACAAATTTTTAACCAATGACACATTTTATTCAGTATACCAGAGGATACATTGAAAAGTAATACACATCTGAAGGCATGGGCACTAGTACATTTTTTGAGAACTGATTTAATCATTTCATAATCATACTTACAGTTTCAGGTAGTTATTTCACCATGGTAGGGATTGAACATCCAATACATTATAAAAAATTCAAAATATAAGTACCTTATCTAATTAGTTAAGACATGGAATATGATTAGGGCTTTTGGATGGATTAGGGAGGGTTGGCCAAGTAGGTTTCATTGAAACTTCAATTTTCTTTATAGTTTAATTTTTAACCATCCTCAAAAGTTGAGCGTTACATACTCTTTTATATCTACCTTTCTCACATTTCTCTCTCTTATACTCACAAAGGTAAAACCGGCTAATTCTATCATACCTTATGTCTCTGCCTTTCTTGGTCAGCACCAAAATATATGCCCTAGCTGCACATCATTCGCTAGTACTTATTCCCAAACTAATCTTTTTCATCTTTGCCATCAGCATTCATTCTCTTCACTGTCTACTGTGTCTTTCTTCCCCTTCTTTACACACCATATTTCATTCATTGTACTCCTAGGACTCACTAAAACCACCATCCTACAAACAACCTCAACTTCTTTGTCCCCTAATCTTCCTGCTACATGGACTAGCAAAGTTCAACCCTCAATCAATTCACCTGTCCAGTGCCTACCGCTTTTTCATTCAGACTGTCAAATGCTCTTGGCAAAAATCACTCAATTGTATGGACTTTGTCAACATACATTCACTGTTTTCAACCTTAGCGGGCAATTGCAAGCTGCTTCAAATATGTCTTATATTTATTTTCCTCAGTTCTTAACCCAATGACTTGTACGTCCTAGGAACTTAATAAATGCCAACTTATGAATTTGTTTTGCCAGATCTAACTTTTATCCCAGGCAATGTTGTTGTAAGTTCTATACATTTCATATTTCTTAATTGTGTATTCAATTTTAAAAACATTTTTATTATTGCATCTAATATATTAAAGAGCATTTTGATGCAAATGACCTTTAAATAATACCAGTAACTGGTTTTAGTTGTCCTCACTTTACTTATGTATTTCACTTCTCTTGCTCCCTCTGTCAATCAAGAAATTCACAAGGCAGCTCCAGACTTACTGGCATTTTGGTCCCCTGACTTGCAGCACATTATACCTCTAATTAAGTCTCTGTGTTATTTTAGTATTTTGCTTGTTTGGCTCAAAATCTCTCTTCCTTTCAGGTTAAATGCTGTAAACAAAAAGCAAGTATAATGGCTGCCAAATCAAATTATAGAAGGAATGCTGAAAAGGGCAAAACACACTATGATAATTTATGTAGTGTAGAATGTATTAAAATTTTGGCCTTCATTTGACTGAAAAAAAAAAAAATACGTAATGGCAGGACAGAAATGGCATGGGCTGTTCAGAGTAAAGTCTTATCTTCCTACTGGCAGGAATTTATCACCTTTATTTGTTTCCTGGCTTTGGGAACATCTCTCCCCAGGCTCAAAGGAAAAGGAGCCCATGTGCTTATGGACAACCTCTCCTCACTTGTAATTAACGAGGAGAAGGAGTAGACTATGTCTTCCTGGTCTTGTGAAACCCTCCTAGACCTCATGTTCCTTCCTGTGCAGGCATTTCTTTCTTTTACAAGCATTACTGATTAGGCTGACCAAAGGCTTCCTTATTTAGTCTCCAGTGGCATATGATATATTGGGTTTGACACCAGCCATTTAAACTGCAGCTAGTACTTACAAGTAGAAGCAGAGAGGGGAGTAGTAGTTCCATTTTCTCCTAAATTGACATGAATTTGGAATAAAGGAGTAAGGGCAGTTTGGTTTTTCCTCTCAGATAGCAGCTTTTGGATAAAAATATAGTATGTATTAAGAGACATGGAAACATACACTGAAGGTGATGAAGTCACATATGTTCCTCATTCTCAGTGTGTTTTTGATACTGTAGTCACAGGGACAAGGGTAGAGGCTAACTCCCTCATCTGGGGGAAAATATATATATATATTTAGCATATATATGTATATATACATAAATATATATATATATATATACTATGGCAGTTTGAGTCAGGTGGAAAGAATATTTAGGGACATCTATTATATTTGCTTTGATGGGCTAACTAAATTACAGAAAGATGTGTGTGTGTGTGTATATATATATATATATATATATATATATATATATATATATATATATATATATATATATACACATCTCTCTCTCTTGCTATATATATGTCTAAATAACCAAAAAATCCCAAACCTGTTGGCACTGAGTCGTTTCTGACTCATAGCGAACCTCTGGAAAAGAATAGAACTGCCTCATAGGGTTTCCAAGGAGTGGCTGGTGGATTTGAACTGCTGACCTTTTCGTTAGCAGCCAAGTTCTTAACCACTGTGCCACCAGAGATCCTATATGTGTATATATACACAGGTACATCTATGGATATGTGTGTGTATATGTATATGTGTGTGTGTTAGGTAAATGAAATACGTTGCCATTTTTGCTTGTTCGGTTCCTTGGAGAGCCGATTTTGAGATGAAATTTAGTGCTCAGGGTGTTTGTTAAGAGATTGATACCTCTGGAAGTGGGGAAGGAAATAGAAATTTGCAGAGAAAGAAATCACACTCCTGGCTTGCCTTGCTGATCCCATGGGTGGCTCTGGAACACGAATGACCTTTTGGTTAGCAGCCGTAGCTCTTAATCACTGCTTCATCTGGGTTTTCGTATCGATATAAGGACAGTCCCAAACCCAGTCACTTCTGAGTTATAAAAGAGCAGATTAGATACAAGCAAGCACAAACGGGAAAGTTAGATGGCATGTGAAGATCCCCAAGGAACCTAGAACACTAGGGCTACAGAGCTGATAGAGACAACGATCTTCTCCCAGAGCCAGCAGACAGAGAGAGCCTTCTCCTGGAGTTGGCGACCTGAATTTGGACTTCTAACCTCCTGAATTGTGAGAAACTAAATTTCTGTTCTTTAAAACCACCCACTTGTGGTATTTCTGTTACAGAAGAAATAAGAAACTAAGACAGCAGTGTTCTATTAGTTTGATAGCTTTTGAAAGGTGCAGTTTGTGATATGACCAGTGGCTCTCACGGTCACGAGTGTTGCAACAGGCAGTACATCATGTACACTGGGACCCCCTGAACTTTTTGCTGAGTATGTCATATTATTGACTGTTAATTATGAGCAGTTTCTGTAGCTAGACAGGCAACTAAGTAGGTCACGGAGACCATAGCATGACTACTATATAAATGTCTCTCCTGGGAAAAGGTGGGCTTATTCGATTGCTGCTTGCTATATTTACTGCTTGCTCAAAAATGATTGGATCCTTGGCACTGGATTCCTCAGGTGCAACACAAACCCAGTGCATGTATAGTGTTCATGTAAGCCCATTGCAGCACCCTGTGGGACTTGATGATTGACACAAATATGCTGATGGTCATGCTGTTTGCTGTGCCATAAGGAAAAAGTTTCCTTTGGTTTTGACCCAGGAGTCATATGTCTTCTATGAGCATGCATGAAACAATAATAGACCAACTTATGAGCTGGAAAGAGAGGTAAAATTTTAGATCCTTCACAGTTCTTAACATTGAACATGCACCAACGTTGTCTTTGCTGTAGAGTGGATCCCTGGTCTGACAGAATTATATGTGAGATCCCCTGCTAGTGCACAAACATTCTATAAGCCCTCAGACAGGGTGTAGACTTGTGAGTAGGAAAGACAAACCTATTCCCCAAATATATATCTAGGTCTGTCAAAATAATTCACTAGAGCTTCCAATGTGGAAGAGTTCCAATGTTATCCGCTTACCACCGTGTTGCCTCTTGATCTACTCATGGAATTGTACTACATCCAGGACTATGCATTTGTCTCTTTTGTTTGCACTTGGACATTTGTCAGCAACAATACTTGGAGAGGCATAGCCACTATCCCTGCCACCATGGCCACTTTGCTCATATGCCCACCATGCCAGCCCTGTGGTGGCCAATGTCATTTTCTTTCTTTAATTGTTTCCTTAATTGCCTCTCTATGGTGGATGTACTTTGAGGTACATTAACATGTGAGTTGTAGATCTTCACACATTTTGACCACTTCCATAAGTCCATCCACATGCCTCTACCGAAGACTCCTTGTTGCTGATCTTCCAATCTTTCTGCTTCCAAGCCCTTGACTAGCTTCAAGCTACTTGCCACTGTTAAGAAATATACATACTATATCCCAGGACACTTCTTTATCCACACAAAGTGTATTACCAGATGCACCTACTTGAAGCTTTTTTCCATCAGAATAATTTTTTCTTCATTTATGTCTTTCAGAGTCGTGCTTGGGAGGGACTCTAGTGGAGCTTCCATTCATTTTTTTATTTGCGCTCACAGGCCAAACCAAACCATCTATGAACCAAGCTGTTAGGGATACCCCCTTATTGTCATAGATATGGGCTGAGGAAGAGGCACTGGTACAACAGTGGTGAATGACAAGACATCTGGCTACCTGGTCATGCTCAGCACCTACTCCTGACCAATCCTGGATGTACTACTTCCCTGTTAGTTAGGCTGATGCTGAGCCCGGCTGATTTACGATCTGATGATTTGGTGCACATACACACACATGCACATATGAAATCATAAAAAAGAAAAACAGTTGCAGTTGAGTCAGACTCTTGACAATCCCATATGTGTTAGAAAAGAACTGTTCCGTAGGGTTTTCATGGATGTGATCTCTAGGAAGCAGATCTCTAGGCCTTTCTTTTAAGGTGCCTCTGAGTGGGTTCAAACCTCCAACCATTCTGTTAGTAGCTCGACACTTAGCAGTTTACACCACCCAGTGACTCCTATAAAGTCATGAAGTCAATGGTAAAATGTGGCACTAATTATAATACTCTATATTTTTATACTGCTTTAAAGTAACAAACATTTTTATTTTTCTAATTTGATCTTCAGATCATTTCTGAAAATTATGTATAGAATTATTTTTCCATTATACCAATGGAAAAAGTGACATTCAGGTGGTTAAGTGACCTATTTTCACTTTAGTTATTTATCCAATAAATAATACAGCAAGTCTAGAATGAAGATCTTCTGACCTGAAAATTCAAGTTCTGTTAATTAGATATTGCTTGCCTTCACAAAAACCTCAATACAATATTGTAGTACTATTTGTTTCTTTCCTACATTAGACCATAGATCTTTGAAGATAGGAAATTTTATCTTATTTATGTGCTTTTCCAGAACTTCCAGGAATTGTTATAGAGTGATGCATCAAAGAGTTAAATAAATGAATAAATAAATAAATAAAAGAATACTTGAATGGGAAAATGGATGAAATCATACAGGAAAAGCAAAAAGAAAAAGGGAAAAAAATAGGCTTTATTTCAGGGTCTACCAATAAAATATTATAACTGCAAAGCCCAAAACTTCATTTTTACTTTGCAAGTGTTAACAGAAACAACAACTAACTCTTTGGATCTTTCTAATTAATATCAGATGTCAATTTTATATATAAATTCTGCCTTTTTATCACTGCTTATGAAACATAAATATACGAAGTAAGAGCAGGTCCTCACTAGTATTTGATAGAAAAAAAAGATAAAAGAAATTCTGAAAAATAGATTTTTCATAAATACCTCTATTTCATTTCATTTATATTATTCTTTGGTCTATTTATATTTGTGAAAGGAGAGAAAATTCTACATCAAGAAGTTTAACTATATTCTCATCTTACACAGTGTTCAATAGAATAACTCACGTGTCTGGCTACTGACCTGATTTCTAGTTTACTGAAGCCCTTGTCTATGAGAATTAAACTTTAAAAAAAAAACCCATCATATATATAGCCTGTTTTTCATAAAAATAAGATATTAATTTCAAAATGAAGCTGACTATGAGTTCACATGTTCAAAAATACAAAGAACGTATAATGAGTGCAAATATGGAGAATGATTTGTTCTCTTACAAACACAATCATCTCTGACTCAGGATAAATTACTGTTCTGTCAATAATAGGTTTAAAGGTTACAATCAATATGCATTTTTAAATAAATTAGTTAAATTCTAGAAAGAAAGCATGACACAGTTTGCATATTTTTCTCAATTATTTTAGCTAAATCACTTAAATATGTGTGAGACACACAATTACATTAGAAAAATTCTAATTTTTCTTAGATAACGATTAAAACCAATCCTTTCTGTCTATAGAGGGGAAGAGACAATCCAACAAGTACCTATAAGCACAATAAAACCATAGTCATGCTGGAAAGGAAAAGTATGTATTTCCCTTCTATGTGGAAACACTTCATACAGTCTGTATTGAGTTTATGATCTAAACTGAAGGACTCTTCCAAAGCATCTGAAAATGACTAGATCCCAACCTAACTCAGTGCTTTTGTTCCTCTAGGATGAAATGACTTTATAGATTGTGTAGTTTTGGGTTTCACAAGAGAATAATTAATGGTCCTTGCCATCTGATTTAATTTTTATTCTGCAAAGTGACTACCACTGCTTGAAATATTTTACTCTGAAATGATTCAAAATTTCAAAAGAAAGGTGATTTATATTATAATAGGCAAATGTGAAATAATAAAAGGTTAGGAGAGAAGCTCCTTCCTCCAAGTTATTTTACATATCAGGAAAAAGTAGTAATTTCTTATATATGCAAAGTATTTTTAAATTTACAAGATACTTTTCTAAATACTTCTCATTCTTGGTAATGATTCCAAGAAATGTTTAGTATACACATATGTCTAAGCAATTCATGGCATATTCATTCTTTTAATTTGGTTTCTTTCATTCCTGAATTACACTATGTGGCAATTAGATTTTTCTCTTATCCATCTTCCTATGTCCATAATAATGACATTTTACTTTGTTACATATTTGCCCAGCTAGAGAATAGGTTTCTCATGTTCTCTGCAGCTAAGAGGGGCCAAGTGATTACATTCCCTAATGGAATATAGGTAGTTGAAGTAATTCAAAGGATGGTGTCTGACCTAAGTTTGATAGCTTATGTTTCCATAGGCTAGAGCATGACTTGACAATGACTCATTTTGATGATATAGCTTAAATCAATACCCAAGGGGAAGATAGAAGAAGAAAATGGAAGGAACCTGGGTTCCTTCTTAGAAAAGACTTTACAAGGAAGTGCCATCTTTTAGTCTGGACCACTTCCAAACTGTATGTGTGAAAAAAATGAACTATCTTATTTAAGCTAATGTATTTTGTACTCTTCAGTCCCTGAGTGGTACAAATGATTAATGCCCTTGGCTGTTAAGTGAAAGGTTGGAGGTTTGAGTCCACCCAGAGGCGCCTTAGAAGAAACACCTGGCAAACTACTTCAGAAAAATCAGCCATTGAAAACCCTATGGAGCACAGTTCTACTCTGACACATATGGAGTTGCCATGAGTTGAAATTGACGCAATGTCAACTGGTTATTTTGTGATCATTCTGTAATCAACTTACCCCTTGCCTTCTAGTCGATTCCAACTCACAGTGACCCTATAGACAGAATAGAACTGCTCCATACGGTTTCCAAGGGTTCGTTGATGGATTCAAACCACCAACTTTGTCAAAAAAGGACACCTGGGAGTTAGGCACTACTAAACATAAACCTAAATTATGTGGCATTGGCTTGGCTTAAGAAGGTGAAAAAGGATGGCGTGAGTGTTCAGGCTGGAAAGGTGATGACTCATGGTAGGACATGGCAAAACACTTCATAGAGCTTTCACTTGGGTAACTTCAATGGCAGATCATATGCTTACCAAGTCTGTAGCTTTGCTGAACTAGTTAGAAAAAAATTCAGACTATTGATGTGTGCTGCTTGTTCTTCGCTGATTTAGCAAAGTCCCTAGAAAAGAGAGCTGAAATCATGCAAAAACAGACAATTTTAGCATTCCTAGATAGGAGTGCCTGCAACCAGCAATCCTATTGACTGAGCAGTCAATAATCTGGGCCCTGAAAGCATTAAAATACCAACTTTTTTTTTTTTTTCTTTAATCCTAAGTAGCAAAAGATGAGATAGTCATTTATAACCTATCACTATGGGCTCAAAATTATGCTTCTTAGGCAGATAAGAATCCTTGGTGGCACAGTGGTTAAGTGCTATGGCTGCTAACAAAAAGTTTGGCAGTTCGAATCCACCAGCCATGCCTTGGAAACCCTATGGGGCAGCTCTATTCTGCCACTGTGAGTCGGAATCAACTCTATGGCAACAGATTTAGTTTTTGTTTTGTTCTTTTTTGGTTTTAGGCAGAAAAGGGAGCCACTCTGTGACAAAGTTTAGATTGAGGGTATCACCTTCCACTTAACTGTACTTTTTTCAGGGTATCCTCAATTTAGCTGTCATTACATCAATGGAGAGTAGATGGGCTGAGCCTAGACAAGTAGTTAGAAGAGTGGGATTGGCATGTTTTGGAAGAGGCTACACAGGCCTGGCTCACTATTATTTATTCCCCATTGCTAACCGCCACATTGTCTCATGATCTTGTTTCTCCAGTTTCTGCAAAAGGTTTAAGATTAACCGATGTTCCTCCTTGAAGGGTAGAAAACAAGTGATAATGATCTAAGGATGAAAACCAAACAAAGCACCCATCTTGTGACAAGAAAAACCAGGATTCACCAGATAACCCCCAAGAATACCAGTAGAAGATTAACTCATCTGAGACATGACCAACTCAAGGGGAAATTAACACAAACTTCTAATCCTGTCCCTATAAAAGCCTTCAGCCAATCTCCAGCCGGGGAGACGAGTTTTTTTGAAGAATCTATTCCCCTCTATTTCCTATATACTAGTATATAATAAACCTCTTGCTGCTCACCTCACCCCTATCTCAGAATTCACTATTGTGGCAGGCAGCTCCAATCCACATTATTGTGTCAACAGTTTGACGTAAATATCTTGATGAAACCTTGGGGTATGGTTATTTTAACAACTCTGCCTGGAAGAAAATAAAATGAAAATCTCTTATTTTTTGAGAGGATTTTATTGCCAAGGCAGACAACCATATTCTTGGCCTACCAAAGCCAGTGTTTTGCCTGTGGTAGACTGATTTATAATTTTATTGTATATTGGGTGAGCGATGGTCAGAGAAATTGTCTATACTCTAATAGGTTACCAAATTGCGGAGTCATGTCTAGACTTGAAGGAGAGGACCATGCTTCATTAAGAGACCTTAAACTTCAAGCAAGAGACTATAGGAGGAATAAGTCTACTCTTGGGAATAAGGAAGGACATGTATTTGAATATATCTACTTGCTGCTCCTCTGAATACATTCTTCATGTCAAATAAAAAACAAATCAGAACTTAACAAAAAAAGACTTCATTCAAAAGGATTATTGCAAAGGCTGGGTAGAGAATGGACTATTGCATTAGGGAGAGGGAAACTATTGCAGTAGGGAAAATGCTCTAACCATAAGATCTGCAAGCATCTCCAAGGTTAGGCAAAAAAGTTACTTTTATGTTGCTGTTGTTACTTGCTGTCCAGTCCATTTTGACTCATGCCAACAATACAAAGCTAGAAAGAACTGGCTGGGGGAAGTGTAGTGGCTGGGTAGGAGAATAGATCAAAGAATTTTTACCTTGAGGCCAGCCTCAGGTGGGGCTATTAAGAAAGGGTTTTCTGTTGGTTCAGACTGAGGGTGGGTCAAAGTTTAGTGTTTTAGGGGAAGCAGAGATCCTGTTGCCTTTGAGCTGATTCCAGCTCATAGCAACCCTATAGGACAGAGTAGAACCGCCCCATAGGGTTTCCAAGGAGCTGCTGGTGGATTTGAACCACCTGCTTTTTGATTAGCAGCCAAGCTCTTAACTGCAAAGAAACTTAACCAAAGTTTTCTTAGCAGGCGTTTTACTCCTGTTGATCAGTGGAGACAAGCAGTTCAGCTAATCATTTATACAATAAAGAATGGGAACCTGGAGGGTCTGTGTCTGCCCTTGTCATAGGTAAACAAGGAAGGCATCTGTCAGTCTTATCCAAATAGTTAGGGGAAGGGTGGCTCTTTGCAGTAAGCTATTTCTGGAAGATGAACACAAAAAAGTGGAAGGGGAGATTTCTTCACCATTCTTGTATTCTAGGATCACGGAGCTCAGGTAAAATTCAACATAGTTATTCATTCCATAGAATTTTGCTGGGCAAATTTTGCAGCAGACTGCCAAGACATTTTCTAGCCCCTTGTGGTTAATTGTGACTATTTTATCATAAGTGGGATGGGAAAATGAATGAATACCCAATTTACTTGTTAAATTAAATTTACTTGACTTTGAATTGCCTTTTCTCTCCCTACAGGTGGCAATATGGAAATTGCATTGACTTAGTCTCAACAATGCAGATGAGAATCACTCCTGGTAATGGTAAAGCAAAATGTGAAAGGAACTAAAAACGAAACCTGTTACTGTTGAGTCTATTTTGACTCAGTGACTCTAAAGGAGAGAGTAGAATTGCCCCATAGGGTTTCCAAGAAGCGGCTGGACTGCCAGCCTTTTGATTAGCAGCCTAATGCTTAAAGACTGTGCAACCAGGGATCTGTGAAAGGAACTAGAACCTTATTTATTTCATGGAGCAGAGTTTTCTTACCAGCCATTCATCTATAATTGTAATGTGAGGGAAAAAATATAATCTGTTTATTTAAACCACATATTTTGGGATCTTTATTTTATTTTATTACAACTTCTAAACCTATACCCCAGCTAATATGTAATAGCAATTTAATGTATGTACATTTTTTTAACCTTTTGTTTCTTAGTTGTTAAGAAGTTATGTTGAGCACATTTTTTTCATAATTTTATTTGGGCATAGCTACAGTTTGCTGCTTCTCATTTTTTTCTCTCATGGTGACAAAATTTTTCTCAAAAATTGTATGACATAATTTTTAATGGAATGCATCAGCCATTGTTAATATGTTTTTGTTAGGTGCCATTGAGTCGATTCTGACTCATAAAGAGTTGACTCCGATTCATAAAGACCCTGTGTACAACAGAAGGAAACACTGCCCAGTTCCACACCATCATCACAGTCACTGCCATGGTTGAGACCATTGTTGCAGCCACTGTGTTGATCCATCTCATTGAAGGTCTTCTTCTTTTTCACTGACCCTCTACTTTACCAAACGTAATGTCTTTCTCTAGGGACTGGTCCTTCCTGAAAACATGTCCAACGTACATGAGAGGAAGCCTTGCCATCCTTGTTTCTAAGGAACTTTCTGGTTGTATTTCTTCCTAGACAGATGTGTTGGTTCTTCTGGCAGTCCATGGTATATTCAATATTCTTCACCAACACCATAATTTAAAGGCGTCAATTCTTCTTCAGTCTTCCTTATTCATTGTCCAGCTTTCCTATGCAGACACAATTGCTTGGGTCAGGCGCACATTAGTCCTCAGAGTGACATCTTTACTTTTTAACACTTTTTAAAGTGGTCTTTTGCAGCAGATTTTCCCAATGCAATATGTCCTATGATTTCTTACCTGCTGCTTCCATGAGCGTTGATTGTGGATCCAAGTAAAATGAAATCCTTGACAACTACAATGTTTTCTCCATTTATCATGATGTTGCTTATTGGTCCAGTTGTGAGGATTTTTGTTTTCTTTATGTTGAGGTGTAATCCATACTGAAGACTGAACTCTTTGATTTTCATCAGTAAGTGTTTGAAGTCTTCTTAACTTTGAACAAGTCCTCCTTGCTTTCAGCAAGCAAGGTTGTGTCATCTGCATATGGCAGGTTGTTAATAAGCCCTCCTCCAATCCTGATGCAATATTCTTCATATAGTCCAGATTCTCAGATTATTTTCTCAGCATACAGACTGAGTAAATATGGTGATAGGATACAACTCTGACTGACACCTTTTCTGATTTTAAAACACATAGTATCCTCTTGTTCTGTTTGAATGATTGCCTATTGAGCTATGTACAGGTTCCACATGAGCACAATTACGTGTTCTGGAATCCCCATTCTTTGCAAAGTTATTCATAATTTGCTATGATCAACACAATCAAATGCCTTTGCATAGTCAATAAAACACAGGTAAACATCTTTCCGGTATTCTCTGCCTTCTGGAAGTCTCTATCTTCCAAATTTCTTGGCATAGACATGTGAACATTTCTAGCTTTGCATCTGTTTGTTGAAACACTTCAATTGGTACTCCGTCAATTCCTGGATCCTTGTGTTTTGTCAATGCTTTCAGTGCAGCTTAGACTCTGTCTTCAGTACCATGGGTTCTCGGTTATATATTACATCCTGAAATGGTTGAACGTCGACAAATTCTTTTTGGTGCAGTGACTCTGTGTAGATTCCTTCCATCTTCCCTTGATGCTTCCTGTGTCGTTCAATATCTTGCCCATGGAATCCTTCAATATTGCAACACAAGGCTTGAATTTTTTCTTGAACTCTAAGCTTGAGAATGCTGAGCATTTCTTCCCTTTTGGTTTTCTACCTCCAGGTCTTTGCACAAGTCATTATAATATTTTACTTTGTCTTCTGGAGCTTCCCTTTGAAATCTTCTGTTCAGCTCTGTTACTTCATCATTTCTTCCTTTTCGTTTTAGCTACTCCACATTCAAGAGCAACTTTCAGAGTCTCTTCTGACATCTATTTTTTTCTTTTCTTTCTTGTCTTTTCAATAAACTTTTGCTTTCTTCCTGTATGATATCCTTGATATCATCTTACAACTCATCTGTCTTTGGTCATTAAATTCAGGTGGGTAATACTCAAGTTCTTTTTTTTTTTTTTTTAATTTTCTCCTGTGCTTGTTTTAATTTTCTTCAGCTTCAATGTGATCTTGCATATGAACAATTGATGATCTGTCCTGCTTCAGCCCCTCGCCTTGATCTGACTGATGATATTGAGCTCCTACATCATCTCTTTCCACAGATGTAGTTGATTTGATTCTTGTGTATCCATCTGGCGAAATCCATGTGTATAGTCTTTGTTTATGTTAAAAAAGGTATTTGCAGTGAATAAGTCATTGGTCTTGCAGAATTCTATCACGTGATCTCTAGTATCCTTTCTTTCACCAAAGCCATATTTTCCAACTACTGATCTTTGTTTCCAGCTTTCACATTCCAATCACCAATAATTATCAATGCATCTTGATTGCATGTTTGGTCAATTTGAGGCTGCAGAAGTTGGTAAAAATCTTCAATTTCTTCATCTTTTGCATTAGTGGCTGGTGTGTAAATTTGAATAATATTCATATTAACTGGTCATCCTTGTATACATATTGATATTACCCTATCCTCGACAGCAAAGTGCTTCAGGATACGTCTTTAATTTATCATTCGCAGCATAATAGACCATGTGACTGTCCAAATGAAAATGGCCAAGACCACTCCATTTCAGCTCAGTAATGCCTTGGATATTGATCTTTCGCATTACATTTCAGTTTTGATGGCTTCCAATTTTCCTAAAATCATACTTTGTTCATTTCGTGTTCCAATGGATGATTGCAGCTGTTTCTTCTAATTTTGAGTTGTGCCACATCAATAAATGACGGCCCCAAAAGCTTGACTCCTCCCAAGTCATTAAGTTCGACTCTACTTTGAGGAGGCAACTCTTCCCTAGTCGTATTTTGAGTGACTTAAAACTGAGAGGCTCACTTTCTGGCACTATATCAGACAATGTTCGGCTGCTACTCATAAGGTTTTCACTTGCCGCTTTTTTTAGAAGTAGATGACCAGGTTCTTCTTCCTAGTCTGTCTTAGTCTGAAATCTCCACTGAAATCTGTCTACCATGGGTGACCCTGATAGTATTTGAAATATCTGTGGCATAGCTTCCAGCATCAGAGCAACACACACAACACAGCAACATAGTCTCTGCCCCTCCACCTAGCCATAGTATGAAAAACTGGCAGATGAGTGGTGGATAGTTAATATCCACGGTGCTATTATAGGGAAAAAAAAAAAAAGAATATTGTTTGCATAGGAAGTTTTAAAACCCAGGGAGACTTTTGGCTACCAAAATCTTTTCTGAACAATCTTGTATTTTCCATGAAGACAAAATGACATTCAATTCTTGTATCTTATTGGATACATCTGTCAATACTTAAGTATTAAGACTGTAAGTCTGGCCACATGACTGTTGTTGTGTGCCATCCAGTCAATTTAGACTCTTAGCAACCCTGTAGGATGAAGTAGAACTGCTCCATAGGGTTTCTAAAGCTGTAATCTTTATGGAAGCAGACTGCCAGGTCTTTCATCCTGCAGAGTCGCTGATGGATTTGAATTGCCCACCTTTTAGTTAGCAGCAGAGCACTTAACCACACGCTGCCAGGACTCCTTGGCCATATGATTACTTCATTTTTTTTTTTTTTTTGGTAATGAAAAAACACAAAATCCAAAATAATGATAGCAAATAGTAAGACATTCAACATATCTTCATTTAAATATAATTCAACTTCATTAAAGCAGTTCGTTAGATCTGCCTTTTGTTCATAATTTCATAGAATCACTAACAGTGTATCTATTGTGTGGAGCATGCTGACAGGTGATATATGCATCAAAACATACTCCAACTGTTCTCTATAAAATGAATTGATAAATAAGTAAATATATTACTCACTGGTTAACAGCCAGTGATTAAGCTTCAGTACTACCATCTATTTCCTTACACTTAGTAATTTATTGAGAGACTAGGGATGCCATTTAGATAGTTTCTCCCCTTTTCTGAAGTAGGGCCTTTTTCCCAAGGGCTCCGCACCTATATGTTGTATTGATCAAGATTTAAAAACTGCTCTGTAATGGTCCAAGAGGTGAATAGATTTTTATGTGAAACTGGGGCTACTATTAATATAATCTAAATGATGTTTAATTCTACTTTACAAAAGGGTAGGCATAACAACACTTTAAACATTTCCACTGTTTGAACTGTGTGTTTAAAAAACATTAACAATGAATAACACAGAAGTTTTACTTTTACTTACTTTTCACTACACTCTGTGGATGAAAAGGAACATTGAACTCGGTTTGTTTCTGATAAAAAAAGAATTACTTTATTTAGCTATTTCCATTTACAAATGTTGAAAGTTTAAAAAAAAAAAAAAAAGCCAGTTACTTCTGGAAAAATTGAAAACTTTAACTCCCTCAAATCTATGTTGTTGTTAGCAGCCATAGAGTTGTTAAAAATAGTTAAAATTCACTGACATTTGAACATACAGTTTATTCTGAGCAGTTATTCCATTTGCATATAGGGAGACCATTTTGATACCAGAAACAGCAAATGACTCAAAGAAGTTAGATACAATGGGGCTTATAAAGAGAAGAGAACTAAAACTGTTGCTGTCAAGTCAATTCTGACTCATAGTGAGCCTATGGGACAAGAGTAGAGCTGCCCCATACGGTTTCCAAGGAGTGCGCGGTGGATTTGAACTGCTGACCTTTTGGTTAACAGCCATAGCTCTTAACCACTTTGCCACCAGGGCCCCATAAAGAGAAGAGGGTGGAGAAATATAGAAGATCAACCATTGATTGGCTAATCTTAACATGATTGATTGAGCCTGCCCTCCCTCTTTTACTGAGATCAACAGGTAGAAATTTCAAAACATAGTCTCTGCCCCTCCACCCAGCCATACCTTTTGAGATTCAAATTTAGTAAGCCTGGCTTTGAAAACGAAAGAGAGGATTTGGGACTATGGGTGGAAGAAAAGCTGCTGGTGGATTGATTTTGGTCAGGGATTTCTTTAATGTGAATATTTGGTTTCATGTGTAAGAAAACCCCAAGATTAAAGCAAGATATCTGCTGTCAGTTTCTGTCTTTGACAGAGTAGAACCTTGACTCATGGGGACCCCACGCACAATGGAATGAAACACTGTCAGGTCCTGTGCCATCCTCATGATGTGTTGTGATCTGTAGGGTCTTCACTGGAATATTTCCAGAAGTAGATCACTAGGCCTTTATTCTTACTCTGTTTTAGTCTGGAAGCGCCACTGAAACCTGTTCAACATGAGTAGGAAAACACAAGTTTCCACTGATAGAAGGGTGGTGGCTGTACATGAGGTGCATTGGCTGGGAATAGAGCCAGGTCTTTAGCATGGAAGATAAGAATTCTACCACTGAACCACAGTTATCTCCCATCAAGTGTATGTTGAATTATTTCAACACTTTTCTCTCAACTCAAGATGGTGTTCATCAACGCATATTTTTATGAATGCTTTGTTAAAACCATTATTTTTAAGAATATGAATAGAAGTAATTTATGATATAAGAAATATCTGAAATTTGAAATATGTAGACTGAAGTTTTGTGTGCTTGACTTCCTACTGTTCTTCTTTCTCTAGTACTATTAGAATTGATATTACTCTTCACACAAAAAAACCCCACAGTAGCTAATAAAGTAGTCACGTGTAACTTACCACACTCCTTAAGTTATTTCATCTTGCTTTCTTTATTAAACAAATGTTTGAATCATTTCACAAGATTATGTGAAACCAACAGTTCAAACACTATCCCCAAAATTAGATTTCATTAGCAAATGCTTTTTTAGAAATTCCAATTTCATTTTTTAAATGAAAATTTTCTTTTTAACACACATACGTATATTTCCTCAGTACCTCAGAATTTGGGGTGATTCATTGTTTTGAAATACATGACTAATGTACCAAAATGTACATTTAAAAATTCTGAGAATAATACACAATTATACAAAGATTTCCACATTTCTTCAATTGTTATTATGTTAGCATTTGATATATGCAGGTCTGTAAACTGCACAGATCATATTAGCACATATTTGAATGCTTGTACTTATTTTATTAGTACTTAGTTTGAAATAAGTGCTGCACTCTTAAATTTTCATCTCTTGCTCTTCTGCATTCACCAGTTCAACCTTCTGTGTTCTTTGTATCCGTTGTCAGAATAACTTTCTTATTAACTGTGTTTAAGGTGCCATTAAAGCTAACCTCTCATGCAATAAGGACATATTTATAATTCCCCCAAGGATCCGTGCTCAGACAAGTATCTCTCAAGAATTTTTCATGGGAGGTAGGTTTCTCTTTCATACAGACCCTGACATGGACACTGCAAGGCTGTATTAGGCTGTCTTTATTTGTCACTTACTTCCCTCATTGCATGCCAAATGGATAGAGCTTTAGGAAGTTTTGAGTTGTGGCATCATTTTGTACATCAAAGTATTAAGCCTGGGCTTCCAACAGCACACATTCTGTGATGTACTTCTGCTGCACAAGTCCCTCTACACAGAGTTACCTTAAAGTGGCTCATTATTTAGAGTCTGTGTGAGAAAAGTATTTCCTCTGGACAAGGAAAAAAAGTCCCCTTCAGAGGAAAAATTGTTTAATGCCTCCCAGGTGTGTAAGAAAGGTGAAAAACTACAGCTCATCTGATGTACTGTTCATGACTAGTGGGCTTATTAGTTCCCTGAATGCAGACTCATCTGTCCGGCATTTCCGTGGTTTAATTTAATGGACAGATTCTCCAGTAAAGGTAGACAGAAATAAATGCATTAGACAGCTCATGCAAAGAGCAAAAGGAAAAGGATTTCACCATCAAGGTTTTTATATCTCTGAAACG
Source organism: Dugong dugon (assembly GCA_030035585.1). Lineage (NCBI taxonomy): Eukaryota > Metazoa > Chordata > Mammalia > Sirenia > Dugongidae > Dugong > Dugong dugon. Next base: position 41,027,271 of record CM057477.1, on the reverse strand, counting down.
ATATGTTGTTTCAAACAATCTTGATTTCTCTAGTTTAAGTTTATTATTCTTTTAACTGATTCTTACTGCCACGTGGTTCTTGTGCAAGCGCAAATCATAAGGAAGAAAAAGCAGTGCTAATTTTCTGTGTCAACCTAACAAACAAAAGCCGTGCAATATGGATAGCTATCATTAAAGGTATCTATGGAGAAAAATCAATCTGAAAGTTATTTTTCCAGTGTTTAGTATGAGATGGTAATTAGGATTATTTGAAAAAGGGTGAGTGCTAATCTGTAATGTGGCAGGCTGTATTGATTTTGGAGAATGACTTTAAAGCAACAGATATTTTCAATGCATTTCTCAGAAATCAATCTTGAACATTTTCATGGCAGAGATGACATTAACTGAAGACAGACTAATTAATATGTTACCTGAAGTTGCTCTTGTATATGAATAGCTTTATATTTGGAAGTTTGAATGCATGTTACATTTACATTTGGAAGTTTGAATGAAAGAGAAAACATCATCCAAGAGAAAGACAGGCATCTTTTTTTTTTTACCAGCACACTGTTGATTTTTTATGTATCAGAAATAGGTTAAAATCTCTTAGTTTTTCCATGTTGCTTTTTTTCAGAGAAGCAAAAATATTTACTTCTATAGTAAAGAAAATAATTAAATTAAAAGTAATATGAGTATAAGTTAATAGTGCTACGAATATTAAAATTCCTAGATAAAAATATATGTTATATTATAGAATGCCTACTCAGAAAGGATTCAGAAATGAGCCTCTTTCAGTGTTATAATAATATACATATTTTTTTTGCTTGTTTGCTTCAAGGCATTAAAAGTTGTGGATAATTACACAGGTACTTTATCAAATGGAATTTTTATGACTTATCATAAACATATATGTCCATAATAAATAATGTCCACATGCATGAGTATTTCTCTTTGGAGTTAGGCAAATTTCCTTGCTGATGGAACAATCTACTCTTCCCAGTGAGGAATTAGTGATGTAATACTCTATTAGCATTACAGTTAGATCTATTCTTATATAAAAAGGAAAAATATCTCAGTGAGTTCTTTTTTTAAAATTTTATTTTCTTAGGTGCTATTGTTATATTCTTAAGACCTGAATGACTTAATTACTCTCTAATGACTTTCTGTTTTAATAACACTTATAAACAGTAAAAATTATGTTTAAGCACTTAACATATGAAAAATACTATGGTATGCAGCCTTAAAGATGGCCCCCAATGACCATTGCCTCCAGCTATTCATACCCTTGTCTAATCCCATCTTCTTGAGTGTAGGTTGTAATTATTAACTCTCTTCTGAGGAATAGAATATGGTAGAAGAAATGTGATGTCACTTTCAAGGTTATTGTTGTTGTTAGGTGCCCTTGAGTTGTGTCCAACTCATAGCGACCCTATGTACAACAGAAGGAAACACTGCCCCATCCTGTGCCATCTTCACAATCGTTGTTATGCTTGAGCCCATTTTTGTAACCACTGTGTCAATCCATGTTGTTGAGGGTCTCCTTCTTTTTTGCTGACCCTCTACTTTACCAAGCATGAAGTCCTTCACCAGGGACTGATGTCTCCTGATAACATGTCCAAAGTATGTAAGATGAAGTCCCACCATCCTTGCTTCTAAGGAGCTTTATGGTTGTGCTTCTTCTGAGACAGATTTGTTTGTTCTTTTGGTAGTCCATGGTATATTCAATATTCTTCACCAACACTATAATTCAAAGGCATCAGTTCTTCTTTGGCGTTCCTTATTCATTGCCCAGCTTTTATATGCGTATGAGGTGATTGAAAACACCATGGCTTGGGTCAGGTGCACCTTAGTCCTCAAGGTGAAGTCTTTTCTTTTTAACACTTTGAAGAGGTCTTTTGCAGCAGATTTGCCCAATGCAATGCATCTTTTGATTTCTTGGCTCCTGCTTCCATTGGTGTTGACTGTGGACCCAAGTAAAATGAAATCCTTGACAACTTCAAGATTAGGTCATAAAAAGTCTATGTCTTCCTTAACAAGTATTGTATTTTGCTCTCTCTTGAGTTGTTAACTCTGGGAGAAGCCAGCTGCCATGTCATTAGGAAGCTCCTATAGACAGACCCACATGATAAGGACCTGAAACCTGCCAAGAACCACATGAGCCTCAAGATGAGGTTACAGCCCCAACCTACAGCTTGATTTTATCCTATTGAAAACGGTGAGCCATAAGACCCAACTAAGCTATGGCAAAAGCCTGATCCACAGAAACTGTGGAATAACAAATGTTTATTCTTTTAAGTTGCTAAATTTGAGGTAATTATCAAATATTCTAATTCAGATTTTCAGTAATTTTTTGCTCCCTGGGTAGTGCAAATGGAGTCACCATGAGTCAGTAGCAATGGGTATTAAGTTTTTAATATTTTCATTTTGTTTGTTCATAGAGGAAGAGCTAATTTTTACATATTCTATCTGGAAACAGGTTACTTTGTTTGTGGATAATATATATACCTGGATCAAGATATTTATAAAGGTAAATTCTTAAGCAAAATTTTTATACCAAAGTATTCACAATTACTTTCTTTTATTTGAATTCTGCTGGATCTATGAAAATTAATACACAAGGTTTAGCAAAAGCAAGAGCATATCCTGATATAAATTATTTAGAGAAGTGATTATTGTGAGACAACTGTAGAATACTACTCCTGTGAAGCAAGTAGGAAAAAAGCAGAAAACTATGCTAATGTCATCATATTATTACTGAGTAGCTCAAATTGACTCTAAAATAACTGTGTTATGTATGATGTAGTGATCCCCCTTATACAAGGTTTTCCTCAATTTAGGAGTGGTTCAGCTGTGAAATTCTTACCTTCCATTCTGGAGACCCAGGCTCGATTCCAGACCAGTGTGTGTCATACAGAGCCACCATCTATCTGTCAGTGGGGGATTTCATGTTGCTTTGATGCTGAACAGGTTTCAGCACAGCTTCCAGACCCAGAAAGACTAGGAAGAAAGGTCTAACAATCTACTAGTGAAAAATCAGCCAATGAAAACCCTATGGATCACAGTGGTCCAACAGTGGTCCAATTTGCAACTGATCATGGGAGTGGGCAGTATTTCCTTCTGTTGTGCATGAGTCTACGGTAGCTAACAATGACACATACCTTTACATGTAATTTGTAGAATTTAATGTCATTGATTTTTGTTTCTGTTGTGTTGTTGAGGTGTTCCTTTAGAGAGACCCCGTCTATTCCAGAGTTGAATTGCCTGTAATCCTTACAAAAGCAGATCACCAGCCTGCTGCTTCTGCAGTGCCATTGGGTGGGCTTCAACGGCCAACCTTCTTGTTAGCAGCCAAATGCAAACCTTTTTCGCCACCCAGTGATCTTTAATTGCAGAATATAATATGTTCGTGATACATTATCATTCTTCAAATTATTTTAAAATAAAAAAGTTGAGAAGAAAAAAGTTAATAATCATAGATTATATTTGAAAACATATAAAGATAAAAATAAGAAATACAAGAAAATCTAGCTTGTTTTGCAGAGTAGGTAAAATGCTGCATCTTGATAAACTAAGAGGAGGTCATATATCCACTAGTATCATAGATATAGCAATTTTTTATTTGTAAAATGGAACTGATAACAACAAAATCAGCTGCCAAGATTACAACTTCTCTAATGAAGGAAATTTACAGAGTTTAATGATGAAGTATGACCTTTATGAGCTTAATGGACAAAGCTAAACCCTGGCATTATGCTCTAAACCATTTGAATGAGTAATGCATGGTGTTATCCTCTAATTTCGAGTGCAATTTGGACTGCCCAGAAATGCCTTACACCACTTCTTGAGCTGTTTCATCAACAGCTTGCTAGACTGCATCCAGTTCACCATCTGGAAGTGTCACTTGCTACAAAATAAACCTGCTCCCTGGATGACAGCAGGATACCTAAGCATCTGCTGTTTAATAAGCTGCAGCAGAACATCCACCAACAGCACAGGAAGGGGCAGTATTTCAAGGAAATGATGGAATCATCTAATATTAGCCTTTGAATGCACCTCAGGGAATTATCTAATCCATCATTTTCAAGGTGTATTCCATTGGATACAAGTACTAGTACTTCAGGATAACAATAGTGATTCCATGTTCAAAAAGTAAATGAAAAATCCCAATCCTGAATTAAGTTTAGGTAATTCTGTGTTAACAAAGACAAATCAGAAATAATAAATGATAGTGTTATCAACTGTGTCATGGACTGAATTGTGTGCCCCCAAAATATGTGTCAACTTGTTTAAGCCTTTCCTTGAGTTCTTATAATAGTGGTCTTATACAATATTTGTCCTTCTGTGACTGACTAAATTCACTCAGCATGATGCCCTACAGATTCCTCCATGTTATAAGATGTTCCATGGCTTCATCGTTGTTCTTGGGTATCATTGAGTAGTATTCCATTGTGTGGATATTCCATAATTTGTTTATCCATTTGTCCATTGATGGGCACCTAGGTTGTTTCCATCTTTTTGCTATTGTGAACAGTGCTGCAATGAACATGGGTGTGCATATGTCTATTTGTGTGATGGCTCTTATTTATCTAGGATACATTCCAAGGAGTGGGATAGCTGGATCATATGGTACTTCTATTTCTAGCTTTTTAAGGAAGTGCCAAATCAATTTCCAAAGTGGTTGTACCATTCTACTTTCCCACCAACAGTGTATAAGAGTTCCAGTCTCTCCACAACCTCTCCAGAATTTATTATTTTGTGGTTTTTGGATTAATGCTAGCCTCGTTGGGGTGAGATAGTATCTCATTGTACTTTTGATTGCATTTCTCTAATGGCTAATGATAGTGAGCATTTCTTCATGTGTCTGTTAGCTGCCTGAATATCTTCTTTGATGAAGTACCTGTTCATATCCTTTACCCATTTTTCAATTGGGTTATTTTTCTTTTTGTTGTTGAGGTATTGCCGTATCTTGTAGATTTTAGAGATTAGACGCTGATCTAATTTGTAGTAGCCAAAAATTATTTTCCCAGTCTGTAGGTTCTCTTTTGACTCTTTTGGTGAAGTCTTTTGATGAGCATAAGTGTTTGATTTTTAGGAGCTCCCATTTATTTAGTCTCTCTTCTGGTGCTTGTGCATTGTTACTTATGGTTCATATTGTGTTTATGCCAAGTATCAGGGCTTCTAGCGTTGTCCCTATTTTTTTTTCCATGATCTTTATCATTTTCGATTTTGTATTTAAGTCATTGATCCATTTTGAGTTAGTTTTTGTGCATGGTGTGAGGTATGGGTCTTGTTTCAGTTTTTTTGCAGATGGATATCCAGTTACGCCAGCACCATTTGTTAAAGAGACTGTTTTTTCCCCAATTAAAATATCAGCTGCTCATAGGTGGATGAATTTATGTCTGGACTCTCAATTCTGTTCCAATGGTCTATGTATCTGTTGTTGTACCAGTACCAGGCTGTTTTCTCTACCATGGCGGTATAATAGGCTCTAAAATCAGGTAGTGTGAGACCTCCCACCTTGTCCTTATTTTTAAGTAATGCTTTACTTATTCGGGGCCCTTCCCATTCCATATAAAGTTGGTGATTTGTTTCTCCATCTCATTAAAAAATGACGGTGGAGTTTAGATCAGGATTGCATTGTATCTGTAGATCGCTTTGGGTAGAACTGACATTTTTACAATGTTGAGTCTACCTGTCCATGAGCAAGGTATGTTTTTCCACTTAAGCAGGTCTTTTTTGGTTTCTTGCAGTAGTGTCTTGTAGGTTTCATCGTATAGATCTTTTACATCTCTGCTTAGATTTATTTCTAAGTATTTTATCTTCTTGGGGGCTATTGTAAATGGTATTGATTTGGTGATTTCCTCTTTGAGGTTCTCTTTGTTGGTATAAAGGAATCCAACTGATTTTTGTATGTTTATCTTGTATCCTAAAACTTTGCTGAAATCTTCTATTAGTTCCAGTAGTTTTCTTGTGGATTCTTTGGGGTTTTCTGCATTTAAGATCATATCATCTTCAAATAGAGATACTTTGACTTCTTCCCTACCAATCTGGACGCCCTTTATTTCTTTTTCTAGCCTAATTGCTCTGGCTAGGACCTCCAGCACAATGTTGAATAAGAATGGTGATAAAGGGCATTCTTTTCTGTTTCCCATTCTCTGGGGGAATGCTTTTAAATCTCTCCATTTAGGATGAAGTCAGCTGTTGGCTTTGTATAAGTGCCCTTAATTATATTGAGGACTTTCTCTTCTATTTCTATTTTGTTGAGAGTTTTTTATCATGAATGGGTGTTGGACTTTGTTAAATGCCTTTTCTGCATCGATTGATATGATCATGTGGTTCTTGCCTTTTGTTTTATTGATGTGATGGATTACTTTGATTGTTTTTCTAATGTTGAACTATCCCTGCATATCTGATATAAATCCCACTTGATCATGGTGAATTATTATTATTTTTTTTGATATGGTGCTGAATTCTATTGGCTAGAATTTTGTTGAGGATTTTTGCATCAATGTTCACGAAGGATATTGGTCTGTAATTTTTTTTTTTTTTTTTTGTGGTGTCTTTACCTGGTTTTGGTATTAGGGTTATGCTGACTTCATAGAATGAGTATGGGAGTATTCCATCTTTTTCTATGCTGTGAAATACCTTTAGTAGTAGTGGTGTTAACTCTTATCTGAAAGTTTGGTAGAATTCTCCAGTGAAGCTATCTGGGCCAGGACTTTTTTTTGTTGGGAGTTTTTTAATTACCATTTCAATCTCTTCTTTTATTATGTGTTTATTTAGTTGTTCTACATCTGTTTGTGTTAGTTTAGGTAGGTAGTGAGTTTCTAGAAATTTGTCCATTTCCTCTCGCTCTTCAAATTTGTTAGAGTACAATTTTTCATAGTATTCTGTTATGATTCTTTTAATTTCTGTTGGGTCTGTTGTGCTATCACCCATCTCATTTCTTATACGGGTTATCTGCTTCCTCTCCTATTTTTCTTTTGTCAGTTTGGCCAATGGTTTATCAATTTTGTTGAACTTTTCAAAGAACCAGCTTTTGGTCTTGTTAGCTGTTTCAATTGGTTTTCTATTCTTTATTTCATTTAATTCTGCTCTAATTCTTATTGTTTCCTTTCTTCTGGAGCCTGAGGGCTTCTTTTGCTGCCCTCTTTCTACTTGTTCCAGTTGTAGGGTTAATGTTTTGCTTATGGCCCTTTCTTCTTTTTGAATGTGTGCATTTGTTGGTATAAACTGACCTCTGAGCACTGCTTTTGCTGTATCCCAAAGGTTATGGTAGAATGTGTTTTCCTTCTTGTTTGATTCTATGAATTTCTTTATTCCATCCTTAATTTCTTCTAAAACCCAGTAGTTTTTGAGCAAGGTATTGTTCAGTTTCCATGTGGTTTATATATTTTTACTTTCTTTATTTATTATTTTTTATAATACATTTTTAGTAAAAATTTACACAACAAACTAGTTTCCCATGTTGTTCATGTTTGGTAAAGTAGAGGGCCAATAAAAAAGAGGAAGACCCTCAATGAGATGGATTGACACAGTGGCTGCAATAATGGGCTCAAGCATAACAATGATTGTGAGGACGGTGCAGAACAGAGCAGTCTTTTGTTCTATTGTACATAGGGTCACTACGAGTCTGAAGTTTCTTGACAGCACCTAACAACATACATATTGTTTGGTGACATTGGTTGTATTTTTCACATTGTGTCAACATTCTCATTTTTTCCATTTTGGTTGGGGTGAAATTGTTTATTTATGAGCCAATATGTTATAATGTATAATTTCTTAAGATTAGTGGGTTACATGTCCTGTAATCCAAAGACACACTACATAGTCAGCTACTATATTGTTTATCTTTATCTCTAATCAATAGCAGAGTTTTTGTTAATTAAGATAATACTTTTCATTGGTGAAATCAATGCCTTTTTCGATTATCATGATAAAAAATTTTTTTTAGAAAATTAATGGCATAATGTAGATTGGCTGAAATATTAGAGAATAATTCTATCATTTTGTGAAAGTTTAAGGAGCCCTGGTGGTGCAGTGGTTAAGCACTTGGCTGCTAACCAAAAGGTCCACGGTTCGAACCCACCAGCTTCTCTGCAGTAGAGTCTGCTTCCATAAAGATTTACAACCTTGGAAACCTATGGGGCAGTTATACTCTGTCCCATAGAGTCGCTATGAGTTGGAATTCGACTCAATGTCAATGGGGTTTGGGGATGAAAGTATCTAGGAAGCTCTTTGCCTTTCATTACTTGGAATGGTGCCTGAGCTTTGATTCTGAAATTGCCCTATGTCTAGTCCCCAATTATGAAGACTCTGGGTTACCTGGTGCCACCTATTACGTTACCTGAAACCCACCTCTAATTCATTGAGTTATCTCATGTGCTCAGCACTGTTATGAACACTTGACATATGTGATTACAGAAGAGAAAACTAGGCTGACAAGGGACAAATAGTGGCTTGACTAAGATAACAGACATAATAAGTGGCAGAGCCATATATACACCCATTTCTCTCTAACTACAATACTGATCCATGATGATGTATTGTGCCATGATAATTAGGCATTATTACAACAGAAACATTTAAAAACAAAAATCTAGGAGTTGGTGTCCCCATGAATGCCAAATAGCATGTATAGAAAATAATACATTACTCATTATTTTGACTAATGATAATTATTATTATTTTTTTTTTTTTGCAGATCAGACAATCTGTAATTTTTTCTTTTTAACTAATAAGAGTAACTGGAATAAAAACACTTGAGTTGGAGATACAGCAGACGAGATAGGTAAGAGAGAAGTAAATCTTACAGTCTCAGTTTTAGTGTAAGACTTGAACACGTAAAATGAACAGAGTTAGATTAGCAAGTTATGTGGAACACATTAATAGTTTAACAATCAGAACAAGAGAACAAGAACAAATTTGTTGAGTCAGAATCACTTGGTATTTAATATTGGGCATGGAGGAATTTGTAATTGCCAGCTGTGTGAGCCTGGGAAATTTGCTTAACCTCTGTAAACCTTACCTGTGGTTATCTAATAAAATAATTATTGAAAAGTGGTTTGTACAATGCTTGGAGACTCTGTGTTCCTTGAAATCTAGTGAGAATGACTTGACTAACATGATGGCTGGCTCCAAGCCCTGAAAAAATTCAATGGAAATACTTACTTCACCAGGGCTCTTTCTGACTCTGGGTCTTGGTTTTAGCAGTGCTGTCTCCGTTGTATAAATGACTCCAAACCATTCACTTATTTTATTTCAAATAAATAGGTCATTCTCGTAATGCATCTGTGAATGTAATAACTGTTACTGGAGATGGTTACTGGGAGGAGTTCTGAAGGGGAGATAGGCATTTATGATGCAGCAAGGCACACAAATGTAAATGGAATGTCAAGAAGCCACTCCACTACAAAATGATCCTTCACGCCACTGGTGTAAAAATATCTACTTCTTGCTGACTCCTTTCTCACACTGATCTTCCTCAACACTATAAACATATTGGCTACTTTTATCGCCAATCTACATCAGCATTTTTGTTAATTAGAATAATATTTTTCATTGGTGAAATTAGTGCCTTTGTTGATTACCATGATAAATATTTTCAATAGGAAAGTATTTTCTAATGAAATATCTAATGTAAAAAATCTCCATCTTGCTGACTCCTTTCCCAAACTCTCCTCAGCTTTTATAGTTTCTACCCCTTAGTCACTCAGATACAAAACATATTCTTCTCTTTGACTCATGCAGAGCAATTTAGCTCACATCTTTTCTTTGACAACTCTGACTTGAAATTTCTTCCTTCCCCATAGAGTTTAGTGGAGTAATTTGATGAACAATAATCATTTCCTTTCTAGGAGGAATTCTGATGTCACGTTTAGGCCGATACATGTGTGTGGCTCATTACAGTGCTATGAGTCTCTTCATAGTCCTACAAAGCAGCCACAGGAGGCTTCTCAGAGAGAAAAAGAACGCTGCAGTGTTATGCAAATGAAAGAAAAATAAGTGTTAACAGACTCAATAGAACATATTATAGAAAAGCAAAGGCGCCATAAAAAAGTCATTGATAAATTCTATGTATTTAAGGAATCAACTTCAACATGTTACAGACTGAAAAAATTGCTTTGAGCTAGTGCACATATAAGGATGGTTTCTACATTAATAAGAAAAAACTTCCTTTAGAGGGTGGGAGTAGAAACTCCGCCAATTCTAGATTATCGTACAATCAACTAGGTGACAGGTGCTGAAAATGGGGAGACTGGGAAGACAAGAACTCCACGGATTATAATAAGGAGAAATGAAGAGCACTATTATCTGGTGGCCTACTGCTTAAGAGTTCGGCTGCTAACCAAAAGGTTGGCAGTTCAAATCCACCAAGCACTCCTTGGAAACCCTATGGGGCAGTTCTACTCTGTCCTATAGGGTCACTATGAGTTGGAATTGATTCGATGGTGATGAGTTTGTGTGTTTGTTTGTTTGTTTAATCATCTAATGAGGACAAGAGTTAGAATGAAATTTTCACTAATGAGAAATTGATTGCAGAAGAAGTAGAGAACCACTTAAACATGGTGGATTGAACACATGTCTTTATCTATATATACCATAGAAACTTTGTCAATATAACAATTAATAATTTTAAAAAGTCCTAGAACCACAAGCACCATGAAAAGAGAATTAAGGGGGAAAAAAAAGAAGAGGAATGTCAACAAAATTTTTGAACTTGGAATGTGGATGAACCTCAGTAAAATTAAGAAAGCTGATATCTAAGCTTGCAGGAATATGGTCAAGAAGTAGCAAGTTTAATCATGAAAAGGCTCAGGAATGGTATTAATTTATAATCAGGAGCACTGTTGTGGTTAAGGGCCCAAAAATTGTTTGAAAGGCTGAATTATAGGGAGTTATTAAACTCACTCCTTAAAGGTCCTCTTGTCCACTTCCATACCTTCACAGTTTATCTCACTAATATTTGTTTCCAACACCAGACTTACTGGAGTTGTGGCCTTGTAATTCCTTGGAGCACTGCTGAGAAGTAGCTGAAGCATTTAATCATGACTTCACTGTCATAGTTTCTTGAAGCAAATATCATTTATTTATAAAACCCACAATCAATTTTCCAATAACATGCTGCTAAAAACATAATTTTTTAAATGAATCAAACATTAATAATGCCATCTTTTTAATTCCCAACTATTTTCCCTCTAAGTATCACAATTGGAATTTGAGTTTATACCTAATACAATTTCAGAAAAATTTTGTGAATTATCTTTAGTAATTGACCGTTATGACATCACTGTGACACAATTTTTCTGATAATTAATGATCCGTTTAAGCCTTGGAACATATAAGCATCTTTAAGCCTCACTTGTTTATGCCAAGAAATTTGGAAGACAGCTTCCCGGCCAATCAACTGGTAGAGATCCATATTTGTCCCTGTTCCAAAGAAAGGTGACACAACAGAATGAGGAAATTATCAAACAACTTTGTGAATGTCACACACAAGTAAAATTTTGCTGAAGATCATTCAAAAGCAGTTTCAGCAATACATTGACCGGGAACTGCCAGACGTTTAAGCCGGATTCAGAAGAGCCTGTGGAACAAGGGATATCACTGCTGATGTCAGATGTATCTTGGCTGAAAGCAGAGACTACCAGAAAGATATTTACCCATGTTTTATTGACTATACAAATGCATTTGAGTCTGTGGATCATAACAAATTGTGGATAACACTGCGAAGAATGGTAATTCCAGAACACCTAATGGTGCTTATGAGGAACCTATACATAGGCCAAGATGCAGTTGTTTGAACAGAGCAAGGAGATACTGCATGGTTTAAAGTCAGGAAAGGTGTATGTCAGAGTTGTATCCTTTCACCATACTTATTCAATCTGTAGGCTGAGCAAATAATCCAAGAAGCTGTTCTATACGAAGAAGAATGCAGCATCAGGATTGGAGGAAGACTTATTAACAACCTGGGATAAGCAGATGGCACAACCTTGCTTGCTGAAAGTAAAGAGGACTTGAAGCCCTTACTCATGAAGATCAAAGTTTACAGCCTTCAGTGTGGATTGTACCTTAACGTAAAGAAAACAAAAATCCGCACAACTGGACCAATAAGTAATATCATGATAAATGGAGAAAAAAATTGAAGTTGTCAAGGATTTCATTTTACTTGGATCCACAATCAACACCATGGAAGCAGCAGTCAAGAAATCAAAGGACACATTGCATTGGGCAAGTCTGCTGCAAAGCACCTCTTTAAAGTTTTAAAAGTCAAAGATGTCACTTTGGGGACTAAGGTGTGCCTGACCCAAGTTATTGTATTTTCAATCGCCTCATATGCGTGCAAAAGCTGGACAACGAATAAGGAAGACCAAGAAAGAATTGACACCTTTGAATTAACGGTGTTGGCGAAGAATATTAAATATACCCTGGACTGCCAAAAGAACGAACAAATCTGTCTTGGAAGAAGTACAGCCAGAATGCTCCTTAGAAGCAAGAATGGTGAGACTTCTTCTCACATACTTTGGACATGTTCTCAGGAGGGACTAGTCCCTGAAGGACATCATGCTTGGTGAAGTAGAGGGTCAGTGAAAAAGAGGAAGACCCTCAAGGAGATGGACTGACACAGTGGCTACAACAATAGGCTTAAGCATAACAAAAATTGTGAGGATGGAACAGGACCAGGCAGTATTTCTTTCTGTTGTACATAGGGTTGCTATGAGTCAGAACTGACTTGACTGCACCTAACAACAACAACAATATAATTTTCAGTCATATCAAAAAATATCATGATTCCATCTGAATATTGTATTTGGCTAAATTCTTGTTTTGTTTTTGTCATAATTGAATGAAATATTGTTGAAAGTTCAACAACTCTCTTGAAAATCTAGGAAAAACATTTTTTAAAATAGATTTTGGCATGTGTCATAGTTTTTCATCATGTATGACTCATTCACCATAAACTCCTAGATTTGAAAATGTATATCTTGTACTAAGAGATTTGGCAATTTCTAACACCTTTGATTGCTTTGCCTGGTGTGTGACAGGCAATTTTCTATTTATGAAAAAAAAAAATGATTTCAATGCTTGAATGTAGTTCTTTCATTTTGAAGATGAGAGATGTTTAGGGGCCCCAATTTAAGTTAAAAGTCAAAGCTCTGTTGTGTTACAAAAGCAAATAAATATCTGATTTGACAAAAAGACGAACAGATGAGGGCTATGACTAGGTTTGCACTTGAGCAGGCAGAAAAAACCACCGGTACATCTCAGCCTCTGAATATAGCTGTCATCTGGCACATTTCTGTTGACGCTGATTAGAAGACCCATACCAACTTTAGAAATTTTAACTTAGAATGTAAAAAAAAAAAAAAAACAAAAACGCTTTAATATCCATGCTCGGAGATAAGAAGAGAAAATGAACAGTCTTACAAAATTAGGTAATATAACTTCATTGTCACTTCAATAATATCCTTTGGGAATGGTTTAATGCCAATCTGTTTTGAAGAGGGTATTGACCTTGAAGCTGCATTTGCATAACAACAAAACTGTTTTGTAGTAACATCTTTTTGTGGGATGGTTTTGAGGAGTGTTATAGAGATTATGGTTGGGTATCAAGGAGGGCTGTAAAAGCCCAGGCTACCTCTTGGAACTGCCGTTGATTGTCTTACAAGTCTCAGTTTACTCATCTTTATCTGGAGACTCACTACTACTCTTCATTGCTTCTGCTTTGCATTCTTAAAACAGAGACCCTCCTTCTCTTCTTACCTGAAAATACACCCACACCTGTCAGGAATCATTAAAACCCAGATCTCATGGACTCAGCATGACCATTTTATAATGCAATTGTAAAAATCCAATATTCATGTATAAAATAATACAAGAGGGTCATTTTTCACAATAACCTTTTCCAAGTCATGTTTCCTTGATTTTAACTGTCTGTAAATGATCGTTTCAGGGATAAAACGAAACAATATATGCCTAGAGTTTGTGTTTAAAAAGACTAACAAAAACTCTTCACACATATTTAAAATATCTCGCAACCAATATGTTTTAGGGTTTGGTAGTAAAAACAGTATATGTAAATAATATTGTTACCGCAAAAAGCAGGTCTGAGCCGCCTGCGGCAAAAGCCAATACTGAGACAGAGGTGAGATGAGCAGCAAGAGGGTTTTATTGTATATCGATATACAGGAGACAGAGGGGAATAAGCTCCTCCAAAATCGGTCTCCCCCTCTGGAGGCCCGTCAGAGGATTTTATCGGGACAGGGTCAGGGTCTGAAGAATCTGTGGAATGTTAGGTCCCCTTTGAGGTGGGCACAATGACCTCGTTTCAGACATGTTGACCTTCTGCGGATATTCTTGAAGATCCTCTGACACCATCATGGTTTCAGTCACAAGACGGTTCCTTTGTTCAGTTGTCCCACCTTCCGATTTTATCACTTGTTGCTCTACTTCCCAAAGAGGAACTTAGGTTAATTTTTAAACTTTTATAAAATCGTGGGAAAACAGGAAGGAAGAAAGAAGGAAAATAAATCAGAATCATAGGAGCATGCAGAAGTGAACTATGCAAGCTATGCATTAACAATACCACAATACCCAGGATGCTAGGCCTACACAGCTGACAATAAATGTGAAATTCCCACCCAGCCCCTTTCAATACAGTGGACTGCTGCAGTAGGCAGAATAATGGCCCTCAAAGATGCATGCCCTAATTCCCAGAACCTGTAAGTATATTGCCTTACATGCATGGCTTTGAACCAGTTCATTCCGGGATTTGAGCCCCTGCTGAGAATTTGCATTTCCACCCTAGATGTACTGAATCAGAATTTACATTTTAATAAGATCCCCAGGTGATTCTTACGTATAACTTCTCAGGAATTTGTTAGAAATGCAAACTCTCATCAAGGAACTTGCTAAAAATGCAAATTCTCAGCAGCAGTTCAAACCAGAACAAACCAGTCTGAAGCTTTGCTTACATGGCCAAAGGGATTTTGCAGGTGTGATGAAGGATACTGACCTTGTAATGGGAGATTATCCTCAATTATCCAGATAGGTTGTTGTTAGCTGCCATCTATTCAGCCTCCTACTCATGGTGACCCCATACACAACAGAAAGAAAACTCATCCTAGTCATTCACATGGTCATTTGGGGACTGGACTAGTTTTATTCAGATGAGTTTTTGAAGTAGATTGTCAGGCTGTCTTCCTAGTCTGTTTTAGTCTGGAAGCTTCACTGAAACATGTAAATTATCATAAGATCATACAAGCCTCCCCTGACAGACAGGTGATAGCTGTGCACGTGGTGCATTGGCCAGGAATTGAACTCAGGTCCCCCAGCATGGAAGGAGAGAATTCTACCACTGAACCACTAATGCCTCTATCCAGCTATGCTTAGCTTAATCACTTGTTGCCATTGAGTCCCTTCCAACTTATAATGACCCTTTAGAACAGAGTAGAACTGCCCCATAGGCTTTCCAAGGACATAATTTTTAAGAAGGCTGCCACGTGTTTCTCCCATGGAGCCACTGGTGGGTTTAAATAGTGACCTTTTGGTTAGCAGCCAAGCACTTAACCACTGAGCTACCAGGGCTTCTTAGCCTAATCACATCCTTCCTTACAAGCAAGAACATTTCCCAGCCACAGCCAAAGAATCATACAGAAGGCAGCAGCAGAAGGACAGAACCCAATGTTGCTGGCTTTGAAGGTGGAGGATAGATTCCCCAGCGAAGGAATGTAGCAGTCTCTACAATCTGGAAAAGTCAAGGAAACAGATTTTTTCCTAGAGCATCCAGAAAGGAACATATTTCTGCACACATCCTGAGATCTAGGTCTGACTTCTGACCTACAAAACGGTAAAATATAAATTTGTATTGTTTCAGCCACTAAGTTTGTGGAAATTTGTTACAATAGCAGTAGACAATACAACTGGACTTTAATATAGAAAAAAATATATAATTTATATTATAGGGAAATTCATGAATTAGAATGGAAATATCAAGAAAAAGAAATCATCAAGATGTGCATAATATTTATATCAAATGGGGCTATCCCATAAGTATAAGCCTAGAGTTAAATTTCAAAATTTTAAAGAGTTAAAGTAAGAGCCAATAAATAGAAAAAGAATAGAGCCAATAAATATAGTTTAATAGTCTTTGATTAAATTTTAAGCCTTCTTGAAGATTATTGTGTTTGGAATTTTTTTTTTTTTTTTTTTAAAGACGGGAGAGAGAGAAATAATTTGGAGAAAAATAAAGAATCAGGTTCTATATCTGAACGTCGGTGTACTTTTTTCATGTGGCTGTGGTAACAAATCATCACAATTAATGGCTTAAAATAACACATATTTATTTTCTTAAAGTTCTGAATGTTCAGAATCCAAAGGTGAGTTTCACTAGGCTGAAACCAAGGTGTCAGCAGGACCGCCCTCCCGCCAACACTAGAGAGGAGAATCCGCGTCTGCCTTTTCAAGCTTCTGGAACTGCATTCATTACAGTGCTTGGCTCATGGCCTCTTCCTCCACCTTTCAGACCAGCAGCATAGAATTTCAAATCTCTGCTCTGTCTTCACATCACCTTCTCCTCTGTCTGTGTGTCATTTGTCCCTTTGCTCCCATTATAAGGATATCTGTGATTGCATTTAGGGACCACTCTGACAATCCAAGATAACCTCCTCATCTCAAAATTCTTCACTTAATCATATTTACAAAGTTTTTTTTCCCCCAAATAAAGTGACATTTACTGGTTCCAGGGATTAGGACCTGATATCTTTGGGAGCCATTATTCAGCCTCCTACAGTATGTATGGGATAAAATTTTTCTTTCCTGTCCATATTGACTCTGTTTTCCTCTTCTTACTTCCTTCTCTAAAGTGTGTGGGTCTATCTATCTTCCTGTCTGTCTGTCTATCTATCTATAATACTCCTTAAAAATGAGATGTAAGATATGAATTTAAGATATTGTAATTGATTCTACAAAAATCTCTCTTACATGTTTTAGGAGAATTGCTTCAAGTACCTTGGTACTGAAAGATCTGACAGTAGAGCTCACCACATGCACTTTTTAATTCTCATTTTCCCAGAAAACTCTTTAAAGACAGAAATTATAGTTATAAAGTTTTTCTCAAACTCATATCACAAAAAAAATCAGATTATAGATTATCAATATTTTAAAATTGATTGAACAACTGAATTTAATTAAATGAGTTCGAGTTCCAGTCTCAAACTATTGAATAAAAGTATTCCCTGGCATGATGGAAGTAATTTCTTTTTTCCAGAACAGATGCTCAAGGATGCCATAAATATTCTAATGTAGTTTATTTCTGTTAATTTGTTTCTTCTCCATTGGAAGGAAAAAAAAAGATATTTTGAAATAATGCTTATACAGTGTAAAGGAAACTGAGTGTACCAGTGAAGAGATTGTTTTAACTAGGTATAACATCTCAGTACATCAGTTTTCAAGAAAAGTCATTGTCTGTACGTAGAAACGTGAATGCTACCCTAACTCACCTGGGCCAGCACAATGCACAACCCCCAGAGTATTATTCACAATTATATTGATGTATCTTTGTGAGTGGTACCCCCTGAAGTTGTGCAGTCCATTCTATGTGACATACCTAACAGACTCACAAAACAGGCACAAATATCTTAAACTGTAAATACATTTTATTCTTATTTATGCAACTGAAGAAATTGCATATTGGAGAGCAAGAAGCAAATAAGGAAATATCTGTATTGTCGTGAAGTCATGTAGGAAAAGCCAGGGTGATCTATATCTATCATGTCCTTTCTGCTGAAGGAAATGAAGATACTCATATACTCCCACAAGTATTAGTAGTAGGCCTGTGAAAAGACATAAACAACAGCTACTCTACTTGTAGAAAACCTGCTCCAATATTATTTCGTTTTGTTCATTGTCAATCCTCTAAGATGTTTGTAAGCTGTGTATTATATGCCAGAAAGCATGGTGAGAACTAATGCACCAATAGCAGTATTTCTTGGTTCCTGCCATGAAGTAAAAGAGCCGTGGTAGCGCTTGGCTGCTAACTGAAAGGTCGGTGGTTGGTATCTACCAGCTGCTCCATGGGAGAAAGATGTGGCAGTCCACTTCCTTGAAGATTTAGAGCCTTGGAAGCTCTGTGGAGCAGTTCTGCTCTCCTCTATAGGGTCGTGATAAGTTGAAATCAACTCAGTTGCAAAAGGTTGGATGGTACAGTTAATGCACTCAGCTGCTAACTGAAAGCTTGGAGGTTTGAGCCCACCCAGAAGTGCCTTGGAAAAAAGACCTGGCAATCTACTTCCAAAAATTGAGCCACTGAAAACCCTATGGATCAAATTTCTACTCTGACCCACATGGGGTTGCCATAATCAGAATCAACTCAGTGGCAAATGATTTTATATTACTTCTTATATTCCTTTTATATTACAAAAGGAAACTGGATCTGTTTCAAACAACTTAAAATCCAAAAATAGCTACACGATGTCATCTAGGACCCAGGTTGTTCCTGTCTCTTTGATATGCTATGCAGAGCTTTAGCTTCTTCCTAAGTCTTGTTGCAGTTGTGATACGGGATGAGAGCAAGTAGAAATGGAAATTAAAACTTTCTTCTTTAAGTTATCAAAAGAGAAACTGAATTCCCACTTTTTTTTTTTTTAAACATCATAGAACTTCTCCAGAAACTTCCAGACAGTCATTTGCCAGAATTCAGTCACATGAACATTCCTGGAGCAATCGTTGAAATGAGCAATCAGATTCACCCCTTGAACTGAGGTTAATTTTTCCAAATGAATTCCTCTTATTCAATGTAACAGAAAGTGGAATAACTATTGTGCATTCATCAAAGCTTTCACCATATTATTGTTGCTGGTGTGTGTCGTTGAGTTGATTCTGATTCATAGTGACCATATATGACAGCGTAGAATTGCTCCATAGGGTTTCCTAGGTTGTAATCTTCATGGGAAGAGATTGCTAGGTCTTTTCTCCTGTGGATCTGCTGTTGGGTTAGAACCACTGACCTTTCCATTAGTAGGCCGGTGCTTAACCACTGTAGCACCAGGGCTACTTTGGCCATATTATGGACATAGTAAATTTATGCCAATAAGGTATTGTCCCATGACTTTATCCACTGACCTACTGCTTAGGAATACAAAAATAATAATAAGTCTCTGTGTCTACATGTTTGGTACCCTAAAAAACATTCTTACCCTGTACTCCCAGAACCATGGACAGAAACCTTTGATTTAGAACCAGACAGTGAATCAGCAAATACAGAATTGGTTGGGACTGAACTATCCAAAGAAGGGTATTTTGTTACTAAATGCTTTAAAAATTAATTCAATAGGAAGTATTGTTTCTTGTTTAAAAAGAATAAGAAAACTTGAGGACCGAATAAAAAAGATCCATTTACAAGTATAGCAAAATGGATTTGAAGAAAGAACTCAGTGATAACTTCTATTTTGTCTATGAAGGGAAATTTGCAATTAGATGTGTTTATTGGGGGTGATAGCCAAATTTACATTTATCACTCTTGTTTAAAGTTAAGCTTGTAATTAAGAGTAAGAAATATGTAATAGGTGAGGCGATCTAGGCAAGAAAAAAATCCAGTGAACATTATCTGCTGGTAATACTTCAATCATGATCTAGGGGAATTCTCAAAAGCAGTCTATTCTGAGATAAACAGTAATGTTAGCAGATATATGTTTGTGTGTGCGTATGTACATGACCAGTTTCCATCAGTGAGCTGATTCTGATTCACAGAGAGCCCATGTGTATCGTATTAGAACTGTGCTCCATAGAATTTTCAATAACTGATTCTTCAGAAGTAGATTGCCAGGACTTTTAACCCCTGGGGAGTCTCTGAGCAGACTGCAACCTCCAACTTTTTGGTTAGCAGTCAAGTGTGTTAACCGTGTGCACCACCCAGGAACTAATTCTGCCTCTCTCTATATATATATGTACAGAGAAGGAGAGAGAGAGAGAGACTTACAGATCATTGGAAATTCATACTTACAAAGAAAAAAACAAAATTTAGCTGTTCTGCTATCTTGTTTGGGAAACTGGACAACTTGTCATTGCCTTCGAATCTATTTCTCAAGTGTTGTGTGAGGGAGGGAGTTTAGTTTTTCCATTTGTTGACTCTCAATGTAATTGCTATATCCATTATTTAATTCAGCAAATGTTTATTGAATATTTAGCATGTTCCCATGTCAATTTTTTTCAAAATAAGATGTTAGCTCATCTTTGGATTAAAATAAAATTATGAAGTGGGTTCTTTTATTTTTTTAATAATGTAAGTGGCTTGTGTTCATCATTAGTGCACTTGTCTGGCTGTCTTTGAATGTTACAATGGCACTGGCTTTAGACAGTTCCTCAGGGCAGGGACTGTGTCTGCGTAAATAGCTTTGTGCAGAACACAGGTGGCTGAGTAATAAACACTTTTTGCTGATGCAATGTCTTATATTGAAGACAAAGCCCCTGATTACTTAGTGTTTTGAAATTAGTTTTTAAAGATGCATCAGGAATCCAATTAGTCTGTAATGTGTGCATGACCCTGAAATGGCTTTGGAGCCGATTAACAAGACTACAACCCCCCCCCCCCCCCCGCCCCCGGCTTAAAAACTTTATATTTTAAAACCAATATAACAGGATGAAAACAAATGTGGACTTTGAATAAGTAGATTATCTTTCCGAAACTTTAATAGCATATCTAGTACTGTACACAACAAATCTGCATCTTTGTGAGTGCATGTGTATGTATACATTTTGCTTCATTTCTTTGGTATGAGGATTACAAGTAGATCAATGGCCCTGTTATGAGATTAATCAGAAGCAAACTGACATTAGTTGCGCTGTGAAAGTTAGTTTGACATTGATGTGTTCACTATATATTTTTTTTTTTTCTCATATTAGAGTTGTGGTTTATTTAGGGAAAGAAAAGTTTCATTCTTTTGAGGATATCTGCAACTCACTCTCCAGGGCAAACTTCCAGGTCACCTCTTTAAAGACCTTTGAGTTCCTGAGGAGATACCGTGGGCACAGTCTACTCCCTTGGTCTGTAATCCCATAGCTGCTCTGACCTCATCTCTTTCCACTTCTGATATAGGCTTTCCTCTTATCTTTGCAGAAAAATGGATTTGAAGAAAGAACTCAATGATGCCTTTTATTTCATCTATGAAGGGAAATTTGCAATGCAATGTACTTATTGGAGGTGATATCTTCTGTTCTTCCTGTGGTTAATACTACCATTTCAGTTAGACCCCCATCAATGATCCCAGAGTAATTGGTCTATAAAACAACTGATTATATCACATATCTGTTTAAAATTCCTCAGTGACTTGATTGTCTTTCTCTGATTACAAACTCTGGAAAGGCAGAGTTCATTTCTCATTACTTTTCCATCCCAAGCCTTGTTTATAACGCACACTCAATACCTGTTTGTTAGCTGAATGACTAACTGATCGATCAAACAAGCCTGTTGGTCCTTCAGTTTTGACTCAGTTTTATGCCAGGTTTTCATTTAAATTTTCTACTGGCGATTTAAATCTCGGCTCTAGCCATAATGTGGTGATTGCCATTCCCTTTTCTCTCTTGACTTACATTGCTAAACATATTAAAATCTCATCAACCTATAGGCTTTCTGCCATGCAGTTTACCTGGTTAGTTTAACTACACTTTAAACTATGTTTGTCTCAATCCACAGGTCCTGCCTGCAGTTTTCTTGTTGCTGCCGTGAGAAAATAGCACATACTGAGTGGCTTAAAAACACAAATGTATTCTCTTATAGTTCTGAAGGTCAAAAGTACAAAATGAGACTTACAGGGTTAAGATGAAGGAGTCAGCAGAGTTGGTTCTATCTGGAGGCTCCAGGGGAGGATTGTTTCTTGACTCTGAGTTTTTAGAGGCTGCTGGCATTCCTTGGCTCAGGGCCACATCACTCCAATCTCTGTTTCTGTTATCATGTCACCTTCTCCTCTCTGTAGTGAAATATTCCTCTGCTTCCCAGTTTATAAAGTACTTACATTGAGCCCATCCAAATAATCTAGCATAATCTCCTTATTTCAAAATCCTTGATTGATTCACAGCTGCAATGTCTCTTTTTTACTATGAAAGATATAATATCCATTGGTTCTGGAGCTTGGAGTCATCTTTGAAGACTCATTAATCGGCCTATCACACTGCCCCTCATGAGAAGGTTTTGTAAAGCAACAAGACGTTTATAAACACTATCCCTTTATGTTCCCCAATATGAAGCCCCTCCATTATGCTTCTTTATTGATGTATTTTTTCTTTTGCAAATATAATACATAGTCTTCATAACATATTCAAACAAAAGTGTATATAACATATAAAAAAGTCCTCCTGGATCTTCTTGTTTTTCAGCAATGGCCAATGATAAGAATCTTGGTGGGGATTATTCAATTCCTTCATAAATGTACATATAGAGAAAGAGAGAAAAACACAGGTACATTCTATGTACATACAAACATTGATGACCAGTAAAGGATCATATATTAGTCTACGTCTTGTTTTCTTTCAACGAATAACATAAGTTGAGCGTTTTTCCTTGTCAGTATATATAGATAAACCTCATATTACAGTTTCAAAGGAAATTGCATTGAAATTACATATTCTTCTGGGAAGATTAACATAGTTATATCATTGATTCTGCTTACCCAGCAATACGTTATCTTTTAACATATTAGGGCTTTTATTTTTTAATACATACAACTTTGCCATTTTGTTATTTTTGTGAAATATTTCGTTCTCTAATTTATGAGGTCAATTCATAAATATTTAGCAGGAAGTTTTTTTGTTTTTTGTTTTATCCTGTCTTAAAGTGTGTGGGTTTCTAACTGATTATTGTATTGAGAAAGCTATTATTTTGGTATGTTTCCTTGTACCTGGCTGTTTCACTGAATACTCATTAGTTTTATTAGTTTTTAAAGGGGTCTTTTTGTGTTTTCGAGGAATAGAAGTCTATTATGGGCAACTAATGACAATTGAGTTTTTACTTTTACCTTCTTGGTTTGCCAATTTAAAAGGTTGTCAGCTCTGGATAGAGAATTACCCTCTGGATGTTCCAGCCTCAGGCACTCGTGTATGTAGGTAAAAAATGGCCAGGTAGTCACGGTTAAATTTCTTATAATAATCAACTATCTTGACATCAACTATCTTGCTATCTATGTGGACTAGATAAGGAATAGTACTTGAGGCCATTATCAGAATAAACTAGAAATCTCTTGTCTCTTTTCATAGGAACTTGGAAGTCTCTGTGTTGTAACAGCAGAACTATTGTGTAGAGCGTGAAAGGTTCGAAAAGAACAGAGTCGAATCAGCATGTGATTGTTTCAAACTCTGGTCCTTCCACTCCCTATCCAATGCCCTTGTGGCAAGTCACTTAAATTTTTAGTTTTCTTATCTTACGGCTAATAAACGTGAAAGTAGTCCACATAGCAGAGAGACCAGGTGAACAATTCTTACTTACCCCTTGCCAACAAGTTAATTTCAACTCATAATGTGCCTATAAAACAGAGTAGAACTGTCCCACAGGATTTCCAAGGCTGTTATCTTTACGGAAGCAGACTGCCACATCTTTCTCCTGTGGAGAGGCTGATAGCTTTGAACCACCAACCTTTCTGTTTGCAGCCTAGGGCTTAATCTCCTGCACCACCAGGTCTCCTAATACTCCTATCTGGGAGCATTATATGCCAAGGAATTGTTTTTAAAATGTAAAATGGTATGCAATTTCTAGTGTTAATGTTAAGCACTAAACCCATAGATGAACCTGTGACCTAAAAAACTGAAGCAAACATAATGATACGAACCAGGATGCAAGTTTTCTAAGCAGATATGATGTTTTGAAATTGAGCAAGCATATAATAAACTTCACTGATAAAACCAAAGTAAATTGTGGAGAGGTAGACTATGAGGTGGCTAGGAGGATAGGGGACTGATTCCAAGAATGTTTATCTTCCTTTCAAAACTAGGCATCAATGGTGAACGGCAATGCATTTTTCCATTCATCTTTGACAGTACTGAAGCACGCTTGTTGTAAATGTTTGTGCTTGTATGTAGATATATTCTTTAGTTTCCTAACTGTGTTATAACCGTGAGAGAGCTGCACATTCATTGAAATATCTTGGACTTAATATCATAAAAACGGGTTAACAATGCAGCAGTTGTTCTAATGCTGACTTACTTAATCTTCTAAATAATATATACATTTTACGTAGCGCTTGCTAAATCAATTTAAGAACAAATTGCCAGTGTGAAAAGAATCACACCACAGCTATCCTTTCAAAAAGTTAGATGCATTAACTTTATCTTGAAAACTATTTTATGAAACATTTTAAGCATATAAAAACATATAGAGAATAATTCTTAGCAGACTTTAATGCATATGCACACACTTATCTTAACATTTTGCCATATTTCCTTCAGTTTTTGTAAGAAGTGAAATATAGTAGATACAGTTGAAATTACTTTGCACTTTTTTCAATCACGTGTTCTTTCTTCTTAACAACAAAGTTACCAGTATCCTGAAGTAGGTGCATATTACATCCATGCTTGATTGCATGTTTTTAGTAAATATCTAAGTGTCCATATGAAATATTGTTTTTATGTTCTATAGATGCATACACATTGTATCATACTGTCGATTTGATTTTATACACTATCTTTTAAAATTAAATATTCTATTTTTGGCATTTGCCCAGATGAACGCCTGTCATTCATTTCAACTGACCAGTAATTTACTCTATTAAATAAATAAATATGTACATATTTGGTTATTGATGACATTTACATTGTTTTGATTTTTTTCCTTGTAAGACACAATATACACTGTTACACGTGCAAGCCTTCTCTAGAGTAGAACTTCTCAAACTTCAATACGCATTAATCGAGCTGGGACTCCTATTAAAATGCAGATCCAGTAGATCTGGGGTGAGGCCTGAAATTATGCATTTAAGCAGCTGAGCACTTAGCTGTTGTGATGTCAGGGCTCTTTATTTAAACAGCAAGGCACTAGAATCTCTATCTGTGCCTCTACCTCTACCTTTACCTCTGCCTCTACCTCTGTCTTTATCTCTATCTCTCTCTAGATAGAGATACAGATATAAATATAGATAGATATATAGACATGGCTATATCTATAATCCGTTGCCATCAAGTTGATTCCAACTCAGCAAACCTAGAGGACAGAGTAGAACTGCCCCATAGCGTTTCCAGGGCTGTAATCTTTACAGAAGCCAGCTGCCACATCTTTCTCCTGGGATGTTAACCTAAAGGTTATAGATTCGAGTTCACCCACAGGTGCCTTTGAAGAAAGACTTGATGTTCTACTTCAGAAAAATCAGCCATTGAAAACTCTATGGAGCACAGTTCTACTCTGAAACACAAGGGGTCTCCATGAGCAGGGATCCAAAGGAGGCAACCTTTTTTTTTAATGAAGTGAGTGTTGTGGGTGGGTTTGAACAGCCAACCTTTCAGTTAGCAGCCGGAACATTTTAACAACTGTGCCACCAGTGCTTCTCTCTATATATATATTTCTAAATATAAATTACTGTCTATATATTTCTATATATATTGTTGTTGTTAGGTGCAGTCGAGTTGGTTTGAACTCATAAAAACCATAGGTACAACAGAAGAAAACGCTGCTCTGTCCTGAGCCATCCTCACAATTGTTGTTAAGCTTGAGCTAACTGTTGCAGCCACTGTGTTACTCCATCTCATTGAGGGTCTTCCTCTTTTTCCCTGACCCTCTACTTTACCAAGCATAATGTCCTTCTGCAGCAACTGGTTCCTCCTGATAACATGTCCTTGCTTCTAATAAGCACTCTGGCTCTACTTCTTCCAAGACAGATTCGTTCATTCTTTTGGCAGTCCCTGATATATTCAATATTCTTCACCAACACCATAATTCAAAGGCATCAATTCTTCTTCGGTCTCCCTTATTCACTGCCCAGCTTTCACATGCAGATGAGGTGATTGAAAATACCACAGCTTGGGTCAGGCTCACCTTAGTCCTCAAAGTGACGTCTTTGCTTTTTAACACTTTAAAGAGGTCTTTTGCAGCAGATTTGCCCAATGCAATGGGTCATTTGATTTCTTGACTTCTACTTCCGTGGGCGCATTGTTTATGAATCCAAGTAAAATGAAAACTTTTACAACTTCAATATTTTTGGTCCAGTTTTGAGGATTTTTGTTTTCTTTATGTTGAAGTGTAATCCTCAGTATATATACTTCTATTTCTCTAGAAATATAGATACATTTTTCTGTATATCTATCTATCTATATAGTTATATACACATTCAATATATATATACATTCCCTATGTCTAAACAAGTGGAGGATCATTGGTAGAATTCTCACTTTCCATGCTAGAGACCTGGGTTTGATTCCCAGCCAATGCACCTCGTATACAGCTAACACCTATCTGTTAGTGGGTACTTGGATGTACTACAATGATGAAACAGGTTTCAGTGGGGCTTCCAGACTAAGACGGACTAGGAAGAAAGGCCTGGTGATCCACTTCTGAAATCCAGACAATGAAAACTTTATGGGTCGCAATGGTTCTATCTGCAACTGATCATCAGAATGGTACGGTGCTAGGCAGTGTTTCAATTCCATCATGCGCAGGGTCGCCATGAGTTGTGGGCTGACAACTTACGTATTCCTATTATGTGGGTGGAGTCCCTGAGTAGTGCAAACAGTTAACATCCTGGGATGTTAACCTAAAGGTTATAGATTCGAGTCCACCCAGAGGTGCCTTTGAAGAAAGACCTGATGTTCTACTTCAGAAAAATCAGCCACTGAAAACTCTGTGGAGCACAGTTCTACTCTGAAACACAAGGGGTCTCCATGAGTAGGGATCCAATGGAGGCAAATTTTTTTTTTTAATGAAGTGAGTGTTGTGTGCTAGTTCATTCAACACTATTCACATCCTTTTGTCTTTTGCTTTTTCAACTATAAAACTTGAAAAGTAAACATTTCTGAATCCCAGTTTCTTGCAGCTAGGAATGACTAAGTAATATGACAGCTCTGGCTAATGCAACATAAATTGATGATATTGATTCGATCTTCCTAAAATTCTTCTTGCCTGGGATTGTGATTCTGGAGGTGCAGCAGCCACACATTAAAGGGAGTTAAGTGACAAAGTGGGTCTGGTTCCTTGAGGGCATTGTTAGCATCTGTTCCAGCCCTAGGATGCCTGCCCAGAATTTTTTTTTTTAACATCTGAGATAAACCTTGGCCTCCATTAGACCACTGTAATCTGGTTTGCAGTTACTTATACATGAAATAATCCTAAATGGTACAGTACCTCTTACATTTTTTCTAAATATTGCCAAATTGGTTTCCAAGATGTTGCTGTTCTTTTACACTTTCACCGGAAACATAAGAAAACAACTAATTTCATAGTTTTCTTGTCTTTGTCAGTTCTTGGCACTGTCAAACTTCTTAATGTTCTTGCTAATTTAATGAGGAGAATGGCATCTATTTGTTTTTTAGAATTTTTATCTCTGTGATTGCTAGTCATGTCCAACAGATATTCACGAGTTTGCTCTTTATTCAGATTTCCTTCTCTGTGAATTGTTTTTATCATTTTCAGTGTTCTCACTGGGTTATTTTTCATTTCATTATTGATTTATTATTATTGAGGGGTTATTAATATATTCTAGAAATGAATCAATTTTTGTTTTTACATATGTGAAATAAATATCTTATTTAAGATTGTAGTGTGTCTTTTCTCTTTGTTTATGATGTCTCTATTCAGGCAAAATAAAGTTGAATTAATTATGGTCAAATTTATACATTCCTGTATACTTTGTGCTTTTTGAGTCTTCTTTAAGAAATTCTTCTCTATCCTGATGTTATAGCTTTTTCTATTTTCTTTTATGGTTTTAATATTTTGATTTTCACATTTAATTTGTTACGCACCTAGAATAAATCTTTGATGTATGATATGAGAAAAGAATCAAATTCTGTGTTTTCCAGTGAAAAGTCAACTGTCCTAGCTTTATAAAGAGTTCATTTCTTACTGCTTTGTAAAACCATCTCTGTCATTTAACATGCTGCCATGTATTCTATTCTGTCAGTCTATTCCAATAGTACTCTGTCTTAATATCTGTTAAGATGAACCATTCCAAATTTGTTCTTCTTCAAAATCTGCTTCACTATTCCTGCTCCTTTGTTTTTCAAGGGAGTGATATAGCCCAAGCTGTATCTTAAGGGCAAGATTCTATGTCAATAAATCAGGATTATCTTGACCCTAATATGGTAATGCTGAAAGAGACATTGCAACAGTAAGGAAGGACAAACTCCCATCTGAGGCAGATGTCAGCAGCAAAAAAAGAATTGTTGCAACTCCCAGGATAGTAGGGGCCCAATATATTAAACCTTCCACCAAGAGGATTTATGGTGTTGTTGAGAAATGGTGCTAAGATCAAAGGGTCAGAGTTGTTCTCTTCTTTTGGGAGGTCTAGGGTGTATGAAAGAGAACATGTTCTCTTGAGTCTTTTCATAGTTTACAGACTTACCACCATGGACTCTCTCTTTTTTGCACCCATTGTGCAAACAAGAGAGTGGCTGAGGAGAGAGGCTGGTGGACATACACTAGCAAGATCACACTGTCCTCCTTGTTGTTGAAAATCTCTGACATTGCTCTCTGACAAGAATTAAAGTGAGACACAAAAATGTTCCATTGTACACCAATTCTATGGATTAATCCACTTGACTCTATTCCAAACTCTTTTACCTCCAATTTTTCTATCTTTCTTCTTTAAATATCAGGAGCAAACAGGCAGCCATCCATGGCTGCCCAGGAGTCAGTATGTATGTGTACTTAAGGCCATTCCCTTGTCCCTCCTGCCCTCAAAAGAAATGGCCAAGTCTGCCCACTGGGAGGATATTTCTTCTCCACTCACTTCAGAGTGAACCCTGAACAAAGCAGAAGTTTGGAAACAGTTCATTTTTCCCTAAGAACATATTCACCTGTAAATCAGAGCTGAATTAGCATCTGCCTTGGTTAGTTAGTCTTAGGGAATCCTCCAGGAGACCATCAGTATAAACTGAGGTAGCAGATACAGTGAAACAGATATTGATAACATAAAAACCCTGGACAATTTGTTGATGTACCTTACATGTGTCCTCCGGATCTTCTAGGGCTCAATTAAAAATGTATTATTTCTACTGTATGAGAAAATTACTGCTGTAACATCTAACCTTATGATTCTTTGAGTGATATAAATACCTAGCTCATTGGTATCACAAGGTCAGCCACTCAGCCTCAGCAAGTTCCCAGTGAATTACAAGAAGTTGCTTTCTAAATAGTGTCTTGTTTTCTACTGCAGATGGCATGGCTTTGAATCACTTGCAAACTTGTTAGAAATGCAAATTCTTGTCCTCTACCCCATTCCACTGAATCAGAAACTCTGAGAATGATACTGATGATCACTGAGGTTTGAGAATCACTGACTTAGACGGATGTTCTGGTATGTCACAGTATTGAAACCCTAAAACTTTCACCGTATGGTAGCCCCATTATTCAAAGGGTTTTTCTCTCTTCCCTGGCACACACGTATCTTTCCAAGGCATCCAGTGTACCTGTCTCTATATCATGTCCAATTAGCATCATTGTCATTGTTTTAGTTAGTACTTAGCGCTTAGTTACCTAGTGCTGCTGTAACAAAAAATACCACAAGTGAGTGGCTTTAAAGGACAGAAATTTATTTTCCCTCAGTTTTAGGCACTAGAAGTCTAAATCATGGCATCAGCTCTAGTGGAGGATTCTTCCTTCTTGGTAACCCAAGTGTAGTTCCTTGGAATTCCTTGGCATTTCTTGGTTTCTGTCTCCCTCCCATGTGTGTCTGTGTCTGTCCTGCTCTTTTTAAAAAACACTTCTGAGTGACTGGGTTTAGGACCCACCTACTCTGGTATGACCTCATTAATGTAACAAAAGAGCTTCTATTTCCCAACAGAATCACATTAACAGTACAGGGGTTAGGGCTTCCATATTTTGGCGGGAAGGGGGGGGGGGTCACAATTCAATCTATAACAGCCCTCAAGTATAAATACTCTAGAGTTTATCTTTCTGAGTTTTTGTTTTCATACTCATATGTTTTCAAATATTTCTGGTGGATTCTTTCACAGTGATCTGATATTGTCTCATTTCTGCATTATTTTTGTACGAATTAATTTTGACTGCTATTTGTCTTAATGAAAATATGATCATTCATAATCAAATCTAATTGTTTAAAAGTTTTTTAAATAGATTATCATATTATTATTTCTTTAGAGTAAATTCATTTCGAGTAAATTGTGATTTTTCATCATGATTGTTGAAAATTTTTTTTTTTTAACTTTTTAGGTTTATCTTGCATGATGGGTGGCATGTACTTAGGGAGGCGATTGATTCTCTCTTTTTCTTCTATTGGTTTCTCATGATAGATCTTATATATGGGTTTTAAATGCCTCATTGTAACCCATGAGGCCTGCAATCCGGAGCCAATTCTTAGTGTCAGCTTGGAGCTCTTATCCTAAAGTTATACTAAGTATATTGTAAATCGAGATACCAAGTACGTTTCACCATCCGGGAAACCCCTCTTTAGCTCTGGTTTTAAGAGGTGATGTTATCCTTAGTCCTCCTGCCTTGTATGGTGTTATTTATTACTTGGACAAAGTGAATGTAAGATTTCCCCAGCCTACACTGAGACCTCAGGAAGCATCTGGCTTTAGCTGCTATTCATTGGTTTACATTTATAGTCTACTTCTGATACTTGGAAATTCTTATTTTGTTGGATTTTTAAATATCTCTCAATGTATTTTATCTATCGTTCCTACTTATTTGGATGGAGAAGGTAGGGGCTCAAAAAAATAAAAGTTTCAAAGAGTCCATTTACAAAATCATCTTAAACAGAAATTCCATATTTTCTTTTTCTCTTTTTTATATCTAAAGATAAACACTTTAGCAAAGCAGAAAATAATTTCAAGATGAAGAAACTACAAACTGATACTAAGTGATGCACTTAGAATAACCTACCAATATATAACATTAATAATATCTAGTCAGTCCTAGATGATATAACTTGTAGAGTCTTCCCCTTCCTTTGAAATTATAAAGCAAGGGAAATTACTTCAGCTAGATAATATCCTGCAAAATGGCTGGATAGTTTCCAGGAATTACATTAATATATATTAGCTTTGACATGAAAGTGTATTTTCTTCAGCATTTCCTTATTATCTAGCAGATAAAACTCAAGCATTTGCCTTTTTCAAATATTTCCTATAAGTTTCCCTCCTACCCAAACATATATCAAATTATTCTGTGACATCTCATCAGATAGTACTCCTCCTTTCTCCTAAAGATACAATATGGTCATTGCTAGCATAGTGGTTTTGCTTTTTCTGCCCTGTATTTCTATAGCATCCTCTAACATCCTTTCCTTACCTCTCTATACCTTTCACATGCTTCATGAACCAGATTAAACCCAATCTTCTACAGGAAGCCTTCCAACTTTTTAGCATTCTTATAATAATTGGGTCCATCCCATTTAAGTTACATCTCATTTTTCTTTATTTTTTTTACTTCAATTCTGTACATGTTGGCACATCATTTGGATTTTAAGCTCCTTGAGAAAAAAGATGATGTCATGTATTTCTCTGAATATTCCAAATTGCACTGCTAAACGCATAATGTGTTGTTTACTTGATGATTTAATGAAAACCATAAAATCAAACCAGTTGCTGTTCAGTTGACTCCTACTCATGGTGACTTCATGTATTCAGAGTAGAACTGTGCTTCATAAGGTTTTCAATGGTTGTATCTTTCAAAAGTAGATTGCCAGACTTTTCTTCTAAAGCTTCTCTGAATGGGTTCAGACTGCTAACCATTCAGTTAGTTGCTGAGTGCTTAATAATCTCCTCCATCCAGAGTCCCAAGATTTAATGAAAAGTTTAGGGATATAATAATATAATATGATATAATAATATATATGAATATAAAAATATGATTATATATATAATAAACTGTATTATTTTGCACTCCTTGGGGACTCACCCAACCTTGCACATTTTTCTGTTCAGAGATGTCTGTGGAGTTCCTGCCAGGAGTAATTAGAAAGAACTATATTTGTTTCCTCTTCATTTGAGACAATTGTTTATTTTTCTCCCCCAACATCCTCACTGTGGTTTGTTAGGTATAAAGATATATGGTTCTTCAGGCTTCTCAGTTTCCAAGCATTTTCTGTATTAATTATGAGTTAATCATCAAGCATTCACAGACCCCTTGTCTCAGCCCTTAACCTATGCTAGACATTTTGCCTAACTATTAGAGAGGGAACATAGTAATTACGGTTAACATGTAAGTAAAAGTCAGACAATTAGAACATATTTATAAGCATATTTCACCTTATGAAAATAAGATTTTCAGTATAATACCTGTATATTTCTGTCTTAGGCTGGGTTCTCTAGATAAGCAAAACCAGTAAAGCCTATAAATATATATATAGAGATATTTATATCAAGGAAATAGCTCATGTGCTTGTAGAGGCTGGAATGTTCCAAATCCATGGATCAGGATAGAGGCTTCTCTCAGTCTATGTAGCTGCAGAGGCTGGTGAACCCAAGATAGCAGGTCAGAGAGCAGGGCTCTTGCTCACAGGCTGTGAAGATCAATGAATCCCAAGATTGGCAGGCAAGACTGCAAGGCTTCTCCTGATCATGTAGCTGCAGGGGCTGAAGAACCCAAGACCAGCAGGTTGGAGAACAAGGCTCCCACTCACAGGCTGCAAAGATTGACAAATCCCAAGATAGGCGGAAAAGCTGGTAGCTCAAGTCCTAAGAACCGGAGGTGAGATGAACATGAGGAAGCTGCAGGATCCAGGGTAAGCAAAAAAGCCACAAGGTCTTCTTATATTCGCATGCAGGCCACACCCCCAAGGAGACTCTGTTTCAACTGATTGGCTACTCATAGCAGATTCCATCATGGGAGTGATCATATATAAACACTGAGAATCAGAGCCCAGCCAAGTTGAAACACAATCTTAACAATCACAATTTCCTATGTACTATCCTATTTCATCAAAAAGAAAAAGAAAAAGTATAGAACTCCAAAGCTATCACATATAGCTTTGAAAATTCAAGAGAACATGGAGATAATAATATTTAGGTCAAAGTTTAATGGACCTTAAATTCTAACTAAGCAAATCAACTGGGATATCTACCTGACCTGTGTCCTTCTAGATTCCTAAGAATTGCAAGAAAAAAAGAAATCCAATGAATTACAGGCAATTTATATAGTGGTGTTATAGTTTTTGCAATGTAAGCAAGAACTGGTAGAATGCTTTATCTTCCTCATTATGCCGATTTAATGCATCAGTTTGTAGCATATGGCATGTGAGCCTCATGATAGGAGAATGAGCTTAGGTTTTTCTTCCTTGTACCAACAGGTGCCAGCAGTCATTTAGTTCCCTCCAGGCGCTGTAATTGTTCATATAACAGCAGGATGTGCATTTAGACTCATGGCAATGGCTGAGAAATTGAGTTGAACTTACATATTTCTCTCGGGTTTTTATTGCACCATGTATTTCAGAGTAGTGACTTGATTTTTATGCAATTTAATCCTTTTGCTGTATCATCTT
This sequence comes from Dugong dugon, assembly GCA_030035585.1. Classification (NCBI taxonomy): domain Eukaryota; kingdom Metazoa; phylum Chordata; class Mammalia; order Sirenia; family Dugongidae; genus Dugong; species Dugong dugon. Next base: position 40,993,663 of record CM057477.1, on the reverse strand, counting down.
TGAGAACTTAGGATCTTTCAGTTCATTCTTCATTCAATAATGTGTTTATGTGTTCTGTATACAGCATTATTTTGATAGCGACAATTCTGTCAAATGTTCCAAAATGTATCAATTCACGTAAACCTGGTCAAATAAATCCGTCGTAAGAAATACACCATCAATTCCATTACATAAAGTGAAGGGTAAGAAACACAGAATTGCGGTGTAAAGTAGAACAACTGTAAACATTAAGGTCTGCATTATTGATATATTAGCCCTCTTTTTCTGGTACGTGCCACTTCTGACTGGCTCTTTTTAGAGCCATGATTGTCATAATATAAGTTGACAGGGATTTGGACTATAAAAGGAAATATGGCGTGCTTTCTAATAAGCTTGGTCAGGCAAGGTATCACAGAAGAGGCCTCAGACCACCAGAAGATAGTATTAATATATTAAGGTATCTAAGAGAGCAGAGAGAAAAATAGAAAGGAAGATTGCCTAGGAGATGATCTTCATGAGATCAACATCCATATTTTAATCCTAAAAAGAGAGTAGCAATTATATTACCATAGCCATGTTACATATCAAAACAAACTCTTAGTGAATTTGGTATAGCAGAGAGTCAGGTTTTTTATTGAAAACAGCAAAGGACAACTTTGATTATCTTAGGCAACAAATAAATACATTTTGAAAGAATGTTAGACAGGCTCCAGAAACCACAGGAGGATTGGAGATCCTGACTCAGAAGATGGGCAGAAGTCAGAGGAAGCTGATCTGTGGTAATCAGAGCCTAGGTCTCACCCAAGGAATGGTACATTGAGCCTTCGTCACCAGTGTACCTACTAATCCTGCCTTAGTCAGTGCTACTACCACCATCTTAACTGAGGCTAGAAAATAAATTTTAATCTTTCCTTCTCTTTGGTGTCACTTGTTCTAGATTCAAAGTCTCTGGGAAGAGATCCAGGGTCTCCAAGCATAGATCCCTTGCTCACACCTGATTGCTAAGTGGTGGTATCTTGCTCTTTAGGAAACTTCCTTTCTTTAAGAACTACAAAACCTTCAACTAGGATGGTTGCCGTTTGCCCTTGAGTCCATTCCGACTCGTGGCGACCCCATGTGCTCAGAGTAGAACTGCTCCATAGGGTTTTCAAGGCTGTGCTTTCTGAAGCAAATTGCCAGGCTTGTCTTCTGAGGAAACTCTGGGATGCTATAAACCCAAACTTTTCAGCTAGCACTTGAGTGCTTAACTGTTTGCACCACCCAGGGACTCCTAACTAGGATTAAGATACCTATAAATGGTTAACGCCCTTGGCTGCTAACTGAAAGTTTGGAGGTTCTAGTCCACCAAGAGGCACCTTGGAAGAAAGGCCTCACAATCTAGTTTGAAAAAAATCAGTCATGGAAATTCTATAGAGCAGAGTTCTACTTTTACACACATGGGGTGGCTGGCCATGAGTTGGAATCAACTCTATGGCATCTGTTTTATTTATTTTTTCTTTTTTAAAGCTACAGACTTGAAGAAAACTAACTTATTCAACCTTTCTCTGTTCATTTAAGAAAATAATACATGCCATCTTATAGTTGCTAACAATTTTATTGCAGTTTGTTTTATAACCACTTTTTAACAAACAATAATACCGTGAGATACATAGGATAGATATTATTTCCTACATTTCACAGGTGAAGATATTAACACCTAAAGGTTTTACTTACTTTTCTGATTGAAACTCGGCTCTCCAATGCAGATCTAGTGCTCTTTCTACTACATTTAATACATGGGTATATATCTATATTTTTCTTTTGTCTTGCTTAATTAAAATAGTGTTATTAGACAAAATGTTATAATTACCTTAATTAATAAAGTTTGTATACTCATTTTTTAAATTTGTTTACTACTAAATGATCCTCATATAAAAACGGAAAATATACAATATGATTTGGAAACAACTCTTCACTCAGTACAAGTATTTCCCAAAATACATATTGGAATTAGAATATAAAAATGGCTAATAAAAAACATGTCCTTTTGGGGGCCAAATTCAGTTGCTTGATTTCAAAATGTTATATTTTTTCATAATTTTTCACTCATTTTAGAATAAATTATTTTTAGGGTGAAACAGATTAGTCACTTTTAGTCTTCATTTTCTAAAATACTTTTTGAGTGCCATTTGAAATATTAAATATACAAAGTCTTGGAATGACTACAAATTGATCATCTTTATTTTTTAAGCTTGGATTTCTATAGTGTTCCAGTTTATAATCAATAGCCCGAAACACATGACTTCTACGGAGTTAATTGAGGAAGAAAGAAAGAAGCTTGCGAACTTCTCTCTCAAACAGCAAAGTGTCACTCACAATACCCCTTATTTCTGTTTACAAAAACTGATTGTACTCTTCGTGCTGGACAGTGGAAGGAGACCCAGCTCTTTCGGACTGCTTCTGTTGCATAAGCGTTTCTTCAGCATTTCATTACTAATATCCTCAGGTTTGAGCCACTTGGAATTCTTTTGCAGCCATACGTTTTCATCTCTGAGTACTGTCACAAACTAATTACCAGGACTAGCCAGGACATCTTTCTTGGGCAAAGACATAACAGGTTGGCTAAACTGTCATGTTATAACACATCTGCTGAAGTAGTGAAAACCGGCATGTAAGATGTATGCAATATTCAAGTGCAGTAGAAATGTTTCAAATGCAAATGATATTTACTACCTTACAGTTTTGTAAAAAAGTGTCTTTTGTAATCATGTGAAAGTTAGTGAAAGCTTGTTTCACCTTAGTCACTTGCAAGGACATTTTAAGACTAATATGGTTTTGTGCGTATAACCTCCATCTCCTGGGAAAATAGTAAGCTAGTATGTCATGAACTGTCTTAAATTTATTTTGAATTGCCATATTATCTAGTGCAATTCAGGAATTATAGGAGATAGTCAATTAACTTGGTCGATTATGTGCAAATAAAACTTGCTGTCAATGTTGATCAAAGTATTCTTCTTAATAGGTAGTTGAAACCTACTTAAATGAGATAACCTAAAGGGTATGTTAAGAGCCATGTCTAGCACAAATTCAGCCATCACGTTATTCAAAATGCAGCTATATTATGGTTCGATCATATTTTTATATACTGCATTGCTGTCAAAGCCAAATGAGAAGCAAATAGGACACATTTTGTTAAACTTTTATCTCAAATAAGCCTCCCACCACTGTGAGTATGAATATTAAATAATTTTAGCAGTACAATATAAATGGAAAAGCAAAATAGACATGCAGTTTTAATTATGATGTCTAAGGGCATCAGAAACAATATACTCCATAAAGTGATTTTTAAAATGTGTTAAATGAAATCATTTTCTTTTAGTTAGGTTTAAATAATATCGCATTCTTTGAATTTTTCACAACACTTTGCATCAGAGATATCATTTCCTATTCTTCTGAAAAAGGAAAGCTTTGTATTGCTATGCTCCAGGACATAGCAGACATAGTTGAAGCAACATTTCACAGCCTTTTTTTTTTCCTGATAGAAAATGACTAACGTGAATTTTCTGTTGCTGAAGGAGATGAGGCGGGCTGGTGAATGTCAACCAGATAAGCCAGTGTCTATTGGAAAGAATAATGGACATAATCCTTAGGTTCTACTTCTGCATATGACATAAAATAGTTGGGAAGAAACAAAATTTTTAATTGCAAGGAGGTTTTTACCAAACGTATGATGCACCCCAACTTTTTTTCTGGATGCTGAAACATTGTTACCCATGATCCACTTGAATAAGTAGATTAGTAGGAAAATTACTACTTCTCAAGATAGTCTATTCAGTTTCTTTTCTGTGATGTTGCTTTTAATAAGTGTCATTCCCCTGGGCACTCAGTCTTTCACTTATTCAAAAACGATACTGCGTACTTATTTCTTCCACTCTCACTCATACAAAGTTTCTTTTCCAGGTAGTACAATTCCACTTAGGCAAATTGTATTTCTGATACAATTCTCTCTAAATCCTCTATAATATTGGTATCTAGCAAAGTGCTTGGCAAATTATCAATATGCTCACATATTTAAACTAAATTGAACTGGTTGATGTCTTCAATATATAAGTATTGGCCAAAGTTCTATGTAACAGAGATGGCCAGAATTGAACACTGGATGTGTAGAATAGGATGGAATATTGTGCCACTTGGTCAGGGGGAAAAGAAAATATTCCTTGATTGAGTTTTAATTACATTAGAATTTGAGGCATCAAGTGAATACCAGCGCGTACTGAAATAGAATTATTTCCATAGATATTATTAAGTTCTATCTTTCCCCATTCGTACATACAACCCTGAATTTGTTTTAATCGTAAATGAAGTCTTCATTATTCATTGTTCAATTTTACCTTGATTATTTCTACCCACTTTTTCAGTCTGTCAGTGTATGTAAATTTAAAAAAAAAATTCAACGTATCTACTCTCTAGCTTGACTTTGTGCAAAAGACCATTATTGAATAAAGAATAAAATTACTTAGTTTTCGTCATTGAAATTTCCTAGTATAGAGCTATATGAACTTGGCAATTTATGCTAGCATTCACATTGAGAATCCTGATTATTAATTCAGGAGAGTTGAAAAAAAATTAAATTTCAGAGCCTCAGGGTTTTTTTTCTGTAATACAATGGAAAACTAGAAACCCTTCCACCGTATCCACATACTAGAGCACCTACCACTCACCCAGAAGCACTCGCATTGTCCCACTGCATTTGTGTCTTCTATTGTCCGATGCCAACCACTCCCAGAATGACACCTGCCTGTTACCTCCCTCTCTCCTAGCACCTGCAACCTGGACCTTCCTATACAGTCTGCTTCTACAAAGCTGTCTAGCTTCCTGGTCGTGGACATCTGGTCTATCAATCACCTCTTCTGATTAGGAAAAAAAAAAAAGAAAGTTTCAGGATAAAGAAATTGTCTCAAGATACTTTCTTCTAGGGCATTCTGAGAGCAAATTTTTCCTACTCAATAGGATTTTTTAATGGGAAAGTGCTTTTCATGTTATTTAAGACTCCAGTTTATTTAAGTCTGGACTGGGATTGTTTACATTTCTGAGTTTTGATGAACTGAACTTGGAAGGTGCATACAGAATATGCAATTTCCAAGGAATCATATGCAGTAAGGGATACAATTCTGCCTTCATTCATTCCCTCATGTTTTTCATGGCCTTGGAAATGCTGTTTAGATTTTTATACAATCATTATAGCAAACATCTGGAATAGCAGATGTGAGCAGACACATTTAAGAATGAGTCAAGTTAATCAGAAAACTCATTTTACTTCTGAAAATGAGTTAGATAAGCCAAATTAATAGTAAAAGTCTACCCAGTCGGGAAGAAAAAGATTTAAAAGGAGATCATATGGAGCTTAAGACAAGAGATAGTATGTGTGTGTGTGCATGCGTGTGTGCACATGTGTCTTGTGTGTGTCTGTACATAAACATAAACCCCTTTGTGAGGTATATATATGTCTCTGAGAGGTCTAAAGAAGTCACGAAAACTTTACATGCTAATATTAACCTACTTCATTCTTGTATAATAATCACATTTAAGAACTTGGATCAGACATAAAGATTTTAGTAAACAGGGCTGGAGGAGTATATTATAGTTAACCTCAAGTTCTGGAAAGATTTTAGCTTTAGAACTTATCTTCTGTTTACTATAATTTATATTAGTAAAATTAAACATAAATATAAACATTTTAAAAAGAGAAAGGCATATATTATATAAATGTTTGATTGTCCTCCAATAAATTCCCTAACAGAAATGCGATTTAGAAAAAAATGCATTTTAATTGAATATATTTACCGCAGAAACTATTAAGTAACTTTTTTTGTTTTAGGAGAAAAAAATATTAGCTATACCATCTTGAGATATTGGAAGCAGCTGAACTGACATTCGAGGAAACTTGTCGATGGTCAATCAAGAGTCTGGGATTTTCAAATTCCATCATTCAATTTTTCTCACTATAAAAACAAAGGAGACTTTGCCTCACATGTCAGTCTATTATCTAATCAAATCCAACAGATTTTTCTAAAAAGAACACAAAATACTTTTTCTTATATTTTATAAAAACTTAATGTAGTGTGCAAAAGAATCATCTGGGGTGTTAGTAAAAATTGTAGACATCAGGGCCCTAAAAGCAGAGATTTTGATTTGTCTGTGGGGCCCAAGTATGTGCATTTTTAGCAAGCACTTCAGAAAATTTTGATGAAGCTCTTTATTGAACCACAGTGTGTTCCAAGTTTTCATATAAATGTGTAAGTTAAAGTCATTTGCATAATAATTATTATTTATTAATCTCATATTATTAATATCCTGGTGTTTGTGCTTCACTTCACTCTGTTTTTTCAATAGATGTTAATTAAGAACCTACTAGGGGTCAGTCCTGTACCTAGTCTGGTAATGTGAAGATAGGCCTAACCCGAAAGGAACTTTGAATACAATAAAAGAGGTACACAGTTGAACAAATGATGATATTGATGTTTGGCAAATGGAAAAATCACTACAGCATGATGGTAGCCAAGTAAATTTTGTAAATTTGAGTTGAAAGAGGGCATCTCCCTCCTCTCAGGTGAATCAGAGCGTTACTTCAGAGCAGCAATGCCTGTGCTAAGACTTGCAAGATGAATCAGGGAACAAACTGTGTGAGGCCTGCTGTTCAGCGGGAACATCATGTGCAAATGTAGAGAGGCACAATGTACTTCAAAAGCAGAGAGTGCAGTGGGAAATAATTGGAAAGGAAGGAGCTGGGAGGTTAGTACCTGATCATGAAGTGCCTTAAAATCGTGTTGAAGGATGTGGCTATTATCTTGTAGGCAATGGAACCACTGCAAGATTTTAAGAAAACTAATATCATTAGACTATGTTCTAGAAAAAAAAAAAAAAATCAATTAAGTGACATTATGACTAAAGCAGAGGCAGAAGCGATTTAACACTCCAGGAGACAAAAAAAAAAAATGGGGGCTTGAATGGTTGCTGTGTTCATGGTGGTGAAGAAGAGGAATTCCTTTCACAATTTCACAATTCTATAACACGATGGATGTAGCTGACATATACATAACACCCTCACTTCAATTTGGGAAAACACATAGATCTTCAGGATAAAATTAAATGATAATGCATGGAAGACATATGAGAATATAAGGAAAAGCAATATTTAAAGGCAACTTGGTGGAAAATACAATGAGTTTAAGTTGCCTATACCAGAAATTTAGAGTTACAGTGGAGCTTAGAGTCATTTTGTTCGACTCAGAGGAGAGTTAGTTGTACTTTTGGAATTGTAGGAAGGGTGACTAGGGAGCTTAACATGTCTGCTGAAAAACTGAACATAATATGAGGGATTCGGTACTGTCGCAGGGATGCAAGGAGCCATTTCTGAACTTTCAAAAGCATTTGCAACGATTGAAAAAGAGTGAAACAGTTTGAATTGATAATAGGTTTGGTCTTATACAGCAGCTGCATAGTAAAGTCTACATTTCCATATTTAGTTTCCTGTATTTGCCTCATTATCAGCTCATCGGAAGACAGTTTATTCGACATCCAGGGTAATCTTTACAGTACTTTTGCACGGGTTAAAAAAATATGTAGTTGAGATTAACTAGTTTGGGTCTGTTCATATTTTTATGCCACAATAACTGATTTCAAGAATCCCTGCTTCAAGTCATGTAAACACAAACAAGACTTTGGCAAATGTTACGTGAATGTTTGTATATACGCAGACATACAAATGTATATCTCATGTGTACATGCACATATGCATACATATATATCATACACACACATGTATATACACACACACAGATATGAAACATGTAAAAACACACACACAGCTTAGAGCATAAAAAATCATGGCCTTAAATTTGCTTTCTGCCATTGCCAAATGTGCTAGCAAACCACAGTCATTCAATAAAATCTAGGAAAGATTTCAAAGTTCTTTCTTCTACATCTAAAATATATCCCTTTCCATTTTTACATTTCTGAAGAAAGGCAAATAACTGTACCACTTAATGAACAGTTAAGAAACACATGCACTCACACACATATTTATCTCACAGCTACAGATGTTATTTTCATTATCAGAAAAAAATCATGTTTTTCTTGTGAGTTTCTTTAATATACTTTGGCAAACATGTATATATCCATCCTATACAATGTCATATGAAGTATGCTTGAGACAATTTAGGGTAGGTCCACAAATTACTAGTGTAAAATAGTTTTAAAGGTAGAACGTATTTTCATAAAATTCCAATTAGTTTAGCACTCTACCTTCAGATCTGTAGATAAAAAAGCGAATAATAATGAAAGTTCCATGTATTTTATATTATTTATGATGATGCTGCAAATGTCGTTTTTGGCAGACATGAAAATTTTCATATTCTCTAGTTTTAAGAAAGTCTGTAACGATAGTTTATTGAATTCCAGAAAGTACAAAATCACCTGTGAACCTGGAGAACTGAGCCCCAAATTCTCTATTTCACTGATAGCTAATAATAAATTGCATACAAGCCTTAGCACAAGAAGTATTTTTTAACTGATTATCATTGGAGCCCACAGAAGCTCTAACACATATGTCCAGATAGCATGAAATTCAGCAAAGTTTCATGAAATATTAATGCAGTTTTGTAAGAGTCTCATTTCAAAATTCAGTGATTAATAATTGAGTCGTCTGTAAACAGATGGATCGTACAACACTATCAACACTATAACAAATGTACCGGAAACTTCAAATCTGAACAAAAACAACTTTTTTTTTCCAAAAAGGTAGAAACAGTTAAAGTATTTTCTTTTTTTAATCAATGATATTCCAAAACCAGAGGTCTTTACTCATACTCTTGTTCCTTATTTAAAAGTAATGTGGTGTAGAGACATCCGAGGAAAAATAAATATTGTAAGAATACATTCCAATTTTATAGAAAAGACATGATGTACCCAAAACAGTGAGTCATTTTTTGCAAATAAATATACAAAGACACAAGTAAAACACATCGGTGAATGAATCATAGCAAGATTTCCAGCTTGCCAATTGCTTCAAGAGAGTTGTATATCACTAGAGTCAATAGCCAAGAAATTGTAATTTAAATCCACAAATTAATACTAATTTTACATTTTGTTCTCTCTAACATTTGAACAAGGCTGAAGAAAGTTAACAGTCTAAAGTTTTAATTTCATCAGGATGGGAAATCCTCCTAGAAAAATGTGCATCTTAAGAAAAAAAGAGACTAGAGACTAAAGTCAAGGACAACTGGTTAGTTTAAGAAGTTTCATACAATTTTGCAATAAAGATCAGGTTAAATGTGGAAGATTTGCTTAAGTGTAGTAAAATATCAGCAGATGGGAATGCACTCTGTCCTTACAACCCAAACAAACCAAAATAAAACGAAGATATCTTTGTCTCTCTCTCCCTTTCTGTCTCTGTGTATCTCTGTCTGTTTCTCTTTCTGTCCTGTGTGTGTGCGTGTGTGTGTGTGTGTGTGTGTGTGTGTTCGCATGTCTACCGTTCCTTTAGCAGGCTTACATATTCAGGCTGATTTTCCCTCTATTTTTATTATGAAATAGTTGGTATATCAAAAGAGTGTCAGATACATATGAGAATTATAAAACATAATAGTAAATAATGAATATCTGTGAACTCACTATTAATATAAGAAAAAGGGAACATCCCCAGTACTCTCGTGTTTTTATTTTTTTTCCTACAATCTCATCTTTCTGCCAGAGAGAAAGAGAGTTATCTCAAAATTGGTTTACTTGGTTTATCATTCTCTTTATTTTTGTAATATATTTATTATTAATAATGTACCACAGGTTTTTTTTTTTAAACTTCACCCTTTTGCTTTGTCTTATAAAAAAATGATTTCATACTGGATGCATTCTTCTGTGGGTTTCCATTCTTACAGTTTTGATGCCCATTGCTATAAGGAAATCATTTTCATCACTGTACAGTATTCTTTTATGAAAAATTAATTTATCATTTCTTTTGATGGACACTTGGTTGTTTCCAGTTGTTTAACATTCAAACAGTGCTGCTATGGAGTGTCCTTAACAGGTTTCCTGGTACACATGCACAACTGTTTTCTTTAAAAGATCTCACCAAATTATTTACCAAACAAATTATACCTATCTATACTCCCTCAGACAGGATAATAGAGTTCCTGAGTGTCACAAACTCACTGATATTTCATATTCTTGGAAATTTTAATTTTTGTAAAATAAATTTTATTTCATTTTAGTTTTGATTTTTGAATTCTCTAATATCTGAAGCTAAGTATATTTTCACATAGATGTTGACCATATCTGTTACCTATACTTATATGTTTGTTTATGTCTTTTGTCCAGTTGTCTATTAGAGTCATTTTCTTATTATTTATTTCAGTATCATTTACTTTTTCTGGAAATCAATTATTAGCTTATTAGAAGTGAAGCCAATATTTTCTCCCAATTTGTGAATCCTTCCCTTTTCTTATGGAGTCCATGCTTTTCTAAAATAATTTCTGTCCTAGACTGAAAACAACCACATGGAAATTTTTTTTCCATAAAATCCCTGAAATACGTTGACAGCCTAAGGAGGCACAATTCAGCAGTTTACTGAACGGTTTAACTTCCTGTGTGAAATATATTGTCCCTATTTTGTGGCTATCAGTTGAATCCCATAGAATATGGGGATGGACATAAGGACCTGAGCTTCAAGTTATAGTAACTACCCCAGCAGAAGAGACAGAGAGAGAGAACATTTTGATGGACTTAATGGTAACAGGAAATTGTTATAATCAAACATAGCATGAGGAAAAAAGAGCAGATAACATTTGAAGGCTACAACTACCTACCAATTTCTAAAACTGTTAGGACAAGACTGATTATAACTAGGCTGAAGTTCATGCAAAATGGATGAATATTTCAATTAGAAAATTTGTTTAACAGTTATATTGTTCCTGTTGTTAGCTCGAGAGTGTTAGACCAGGAAAAATGATTACATTTTATAATTATAAAAGTTCACATAAATTCCATGTAAAGTTTTCACAATCTTTTGTGACAGTGATGTGAAGTATTTGGCTTTATTTGCCAGTTCTAGCTGTTTGTACTAGTTTTGAAGTCCTAAGATCACAGTAGAACGCAATCTCACGTATCAGTATTGGGAGACAATTCTCCATGGCACTTCTGCATTTCTTGTGTCAGCTTTTTTTCGGGACTAAATTCCAAGAAAGTTTGTATAGGAAACAACCTTGGAAAACAGAAATAACATCTCTTTCTAAAGCAGAGGGCAGCTTTGTTTGCTGACCAAAATAAAAAGATACTGTTTCCCTCCAGGAAGAGTGTGGACAGGTTTGCTAACAGGTCCTTTTGAAAGATTGAGGTTTCCTAAGCTCATGGTTACTCAGCTGTGACAAAACCCACTGTGTGTGCAGCATCCACCGAGTCCAGCTCTGCATCAACTTGCGGACCAGGGGCAAAAGGGACTGATGCAGTGCTTGCTGTGTTGTGAGTAATTAAGTAATAATGCCCTTTATCTCTGACCCGAGAGTCCCATGTCTTCAGCCATCATTAATATGTTAGCTTGCAAACCTTCACAATTCTTGACAATGAAATACTGTTTCACTCTCTATCATTTATGGGTAAGTCAATGTTTTTATGTCTGTGACTACCACTCATTCTGTTGGAACTTACTGATGGTTCCTCCAAAAACAGAATTGCTTAAGAATTCTCATGGGACTGGTTAAAGTATTATTTTATGTGTGACTTTCCCCCAGATAGCTGGTGTAGTGGAAAATAAATGCAAAGTAGTAAAACAATTCTGACGGCTTTAAATTAACTGAAGTTGGAAAAGTGATTAATAATTGTCTATATGTATTTTGCACATAAAATGTTGAAGCTAGTATAAAAGTTTATAATAGACAAATACCAATTATAGAATGTATCAAATTTAATTTGGGGAAATGTGAGATTTCTAGTTCATAAACATTTATACTCTAATCAAAAGATACAACATTTACAAAGAAATATTTTTTACTTCTGCTTTAGTAAGAAACATATAAAAAGCTCTTAGGTATGTTAAATACTCCAAGGTATACAGCGGGCAATTAAAAAATGTGTTGAATTATGAGTCTGAATTGTATTTTCATATTTAGTTCCTCAATGAATGAGTGACTGTTGTCTAGAATATGGTAAAAGTGATTTCCTAATAGATGGGATATTATGATTCATAATGTTTCTTTCAACTCTAAGATTCAATGATTTTATAATTTTCAAATTTTCTTAAAAATTAACAGATATTTCTAATTATGTATTTTTTCTGACAACAATCTAATTGCATGGTTATATTTCACACATAATTAGATTAATTTCATTAATGTAATCATTTTGCATTTAACGTGTACAAGATTCTCCAGTTTTGTCTCTTATATACACTGAAAAATAAAGTAAGTTTTTAGATATGTTGAAATATTTCAGGGAAGATATGCATTTGGTTTTATGTAAGTTCCTAGAACATTATGAGTTTCAAAAAACTTATCCAAATAAGCGTATAATTCACAAATATGTATAATATTTTCTTACCCATTGTGTCTTTCAATCGTCAAAGATAAGATGACACCACTTCTTCAGAAAACAAAGGGTTTTTCCGAGACCCATGATTTATTTTTAATGACATTCCTTGAAGAAACACCCAATTACTCCAATGAAAGGTTAAAAATAATAATGCATATTATAACCTCAAACTTAAAAATGTCAAAGCTAATAAATGTATTACATATTAAAAGTTTCAAGGACAACAAGAGTTGGTTTGAAACGTGTCTCTAATTGTTAGTAACAGAAAATTTGGTCAGTTATGTGGGGGAAAGGTTAACAAAAGCTTCATCCAAAGTGTGAAAGATAAACAAGAGTTTTCCTTATGAATATAAACCATGAAATATTTGATTATACTATAATTCTCTCTCAGTAAATGACAAGAAAAGAAAACTCCTAACCTAAATGTGTTAGGTCACTTTAATCGGTGGTACAGTTGTTAAGAGCTCAGGCTGCTAACCAAAAGTTCGGCAGTTCGAATCCACCAGACACTCCTTGGAAACCCTGTGGGACAGTTCTACTCTGTCTTATAGGGTCGCTATGAGTTGACTGTACGGCAACAGATTTTTGTTGTTGTTGTTAGGATTTCATACTGATGTTTATTATAAGGTTAAAGCTGAGTGGAAAATGTGTCTGCTTTATTATAGAAAGAGTGATAGAGATAGGGAGATGGGGGTAGTGGGCCAGAGAGACAGGAGGCTGTAGGATAGAAGGATAAGCAGAGAGAGAGAGAATGAAATATGTAGTGGCTTTTAGTAAAGATGAAAAGCATGTTTTAGATGACAAAATGAGATGCATGCAAATCACAAGTAGGCTTTCAGTATCCTGAAAACATTCAATTCAGAGTGACCCCTGGCCATAAATTACCAGCAGGAAGTTTCAGATCCTAGTCTTGTAATTTCATCAAGATCAACAAGATGCAATCTTGAAAACTGTTTGCATGGTGTGAGGACGAATTGATGTCCTTGTTCTTTCAGATGGCTGAGTTTGATGCACAGGAGTCTGACTACTTTTCTGTCTCGGTGTAGCTGTATATGGCCATGGTAAATAATTAAGTAGAAATTTGTTACCCTTTTGTCAAATGTATTTCTGATGTTGCTCTTCCTAGCTTCCATTAAGAAATCCCTTGATTAAATTTTAAAGTCTTAAACAATTTGAGAGGCTGAGAGCATTGGATACAAACTACAATTTGAATGTTTTGCACAGGAAAGTCATATTCTCTTTGGGAGCAGGAAAAATAATGTCAGGTATTTAGTATGCAGCCCCATGATTCCTTTTCAAGACGTGGTATTACAGATTTGATTACCAACCCTGTAGCTGGTCCTTGTAGGTCATTTATTTTCCCAACTACTTTCTTATAAATACTTGGATAGGTTGCTTTAAAATATTTGAAAATACTTTAATTTATGCAAAATACGCTTGTAACTAGAAATTTAAAACCTTAATCGCAATTGCTTACAAAATGTGATATAAAAAAAATACTGAGCAAATCCTTACTTTTGTAACATAAATAAAGCCCATTAGTCTTCATTACGTTTCATTTATTTCATTCTCAAATAATTTTTAGGAGAGGGGTCAAAACAAGGAGAAAGGAAACTAAATAGTGAAATATCTTTCTCTTGACTTATGCTTTGAAAAATATGAGTATTTTATTTTTAGTCACATTCTCCTAAAATGAATGAATTCGTAACAGATTTGTATGAATATGTGGCATTTGCTGTGGAGCTAAACCATAAATAGTATATATATTTTGGGAAAAATAAAATAACATTTAAACCTAGAATATATTTGATTTTGAAAACAAAATACGGCATTTAGTGTCCTATTATAAATTAGCAAAGAAGCAGAGAGCATTGTGTATCAGGAGGTGGTATTCCACAGTGACATAGTGAATTGGTTCTGTGGATTTTTCACTTCCTTTTATTTGGGTGAAGGCTGTAAGTCTTCATTCTCCTCTCTGTACATCATTTACGCTTTTGCTTCAAGAAAACCCCAAAACCAAACCTATTGCCATAGAGTCACTTCTGAATCATAGTGACCCTATAGGACAGAGTAGAACTACCACATAGGGGTTACAAAGAGCGGCTGGTGGATCTAAACTGCTGACCTTTTGGTTAGCAGCCAAACGATTAACCACTGCGCCACCAAGGTTCTTTGCTTCAATAAAGCAGATGAAAATAAAATACGTATCTATAGCGTTTAGGACAACTACTCTCCTCTGCAATTTTATTTTCATGGTGATGAATTCCCTTAATAATTCATCTCCTATTGTGACCACTGTAGTCACTACATTTACATAGTATATGCATCTCCTTCCTTTTGGAATAAGAAAATTAGAAATTTCATGATTCCTTATTTACTTAAGAATTATTTTCAGGTTTGAGTTATGTTTTATATATTATAAACCCTGAATCAAATTGAAAGTACTAAAAAACAAAATTGCACTACTTTCCTCATAAGGAGCCCTGGTGAGACAATGATTAAGCTCTAGGCTGCTAACTAAAAGGCTGGCAGTTCTCAGGAGAAATGACCTGGTGATCTGCTCCCATAAAGATTATAGCTTCTTCTCTGTCACATGGGGTTTCTATGAGTTGAAATTGACTCCACGGCACACAACAACTCTACTCATATACCCTTTCTCTCCACTGCCAACTCTAACCTTTGTCTTTATAAAATCGGAAGAGTTCATGTCCGTGTTTCTTTATTATTATGTTTCACCTACTTTGGGGCTATGTCTGCTGAAATTTGACTGTGCAAAATAAGTTTAAAGGTAAGATTTGTTGATCCAGATACAGAGCTGCAAATAATCTTTCCAGGCTGGCTCTGCTCATAGTCCCTGCTAGAGTCTATCCCATGGAATCGTTCTCTTTTAACATTACTTTGTTATGGCACAAAGTTTGGGTGGCACAAACTGTTAAGTGTTCAGCTACTAACCGAAAGATGGATTGCTTCAACCTACATAGAGGAACCTTGGAAGAAAGGCCTGGTGATCTGCTTCTGCCACAAGTCATGAATTTGACTTGATGGCAACTGGAGTTTTTGTATGTGTGTGTGTGTGTTCTGAAAGATAAAGAAGTGGGAAGAATCAGATTTATATTTGGAACCTTTTACTTATATGATATTCAGTGATTCAATTATTTATTCAGTTTTCCTCAATTAAAAAAATTAAAAAATAAAAATTATATTCTGTGTTTTGCATCATTGCTTTGAAGACTGAGATGTATATATGTAAGTTTGCATGACTCTGATACATAATAGGCTATCATTAAATGACATACCTGTTAAAATTCTATTTCCAGACCCTGGTAAGGGTGTGTATGTGATACACTTTTGACTCTATTATTAACACATCAAATTTTAAAGGATGTAGGGAAGGGGAGCTTTAAAAATGCTGATGCCTGTGTCCCCGTCCCTCTGCCAGAGTCTAATTGAGCTTGGCTGTGGACTTAGCACTGGGAATTTTAAAAGTCCTTCAGATGATTCTAATGTGCAGCCAAGGTTGAGAACCACTGGTGTAGTATGCCATAGTTTCCTGCCGTATTTTTAATTCAACAAGAGCTCCATGATGTACAAAGTACTGCAGCAGTTCTCAAGCTGGGAAGTAACATTAACATGGTCTATTTGGAAACATTTATACACCTTTTTTTGTTTTTGTTTTGTCCTGTTTTTCATAGTAACTAGTGGTATTGCTGGCATTTAGTACAGGGAGTCAGAGATATAAGTAATCTGCATATCACGGGAGAGGACTTGTGCCTTGCTCATGTCCAGTAAGACAGTGAGATTTCAGAGGAATGTTTCTGCCCTTCTTTTCTCCTTCCTCCCTTCCTCCGTCCCTTCCTTCCTTCTTCTTTCTTTTAAATTAACATTTCTTTTATTTTTTCTTCTTCCATTTTTTTTGTTTTAATTTTTAATCTTCCTGTTATTAGGAGAAAATAAATAAGAACTTGAATTTGTCTATGCCCCTAGAAATAGGTTAGAATCACTTTAATCAAAGCTGTAGGGAGAGGATTGCTTATCTGGAGCAAGAAGCAGAGCTTTCTCAGGGCAGACCAGAGCATGGTGCCTTTACAGTACCATCTAACAATGCTGGGCGGTAGGTATCTGCTTCTTCCTCTCCTTGCCATCCTTGCCCTGAGATTAAAAAAAAAAAAATCCACTAATGTAATTTGTACTCTTTTTCAATGGATTATACAATGTTCTGAAGGCGCCTTAGAATATTGAAACAGCAGCAATAATTAGTACTTATTGAACACCCATTGGGTTCATGCCTGGCACCACATAGTAGACCACTGTGTGATTCTTTAGTAATTCTGCCTTCAGTGCAAAGTATATAGAAAAATAACACTTTTATATTAAATGGAAATTTGTCTTTTCAAGTACGTGGTCCAAATTTAATTCTAATTTATAATTTTTTTTGTGCTGATTGAATTTATCAGGATTTATTCTCATCTCAATATCTTTCTTTATCATTTGCTTCTAAAAAGTACTAGGAATCTATAATTGCAAATAGGAAAAAAGCTGCAATTTTTTTTCATAATTGTTTGAAAAAACCCAAAATACCAAACCCGTTGCCGTTGAGCCGAGTCCAGCTCATAGTGACACCATAGGACAGAGTAGAACTGCCCCATAGGGTTTCCAAGGCTGTGATCTTAAGGAAGCAGACTGCCACATCTTTCTCCCAAGGAATGGCTAGAGAGCTTGAACCACTGGCCTTTCTGTTAGCAGCCCAGTGCTTAACCACTGAGGCCACTAAAGCTGCTTAATTATTTAAGTAGGATGAAATAATACCAACGTTAATATATACGATTTTGCTTGTGGTACTGTTAAACATGTATCTAAACCTCCTTTTGCACAGGGTCTAATCACAGAGGACACTGTATATAGAGTTTGTATTATAGGAAACACTAATTTCACACACATGGAGAGGGGTATCACACAGACACACTGAAAGTTAAAGAAGCACATTGTTAAACTATTTTCTACATTTGGAATTTTGGTTTTGTGTTATTCCTTTTAACTCTTACTGTTATAAAATCAATTATTAAAATGCAGAAAATGGGTTTGGAATGTGCGAGAAAGAGGCATTGCATTGACAACCCAAGCACTGCACATTGTTTCATAATAATTATGACTCCTTATTGTCAATACCTGCAAGTATATAATTACAATACATATTTTTCCAAAAAAGAAACTATTATATAAAAAGCTTAAGTTAATTTCGGCAAAGAATTATATTAATTTGAAGGTTTGGTCATTATAAATGAAGAAAGAAATAAATAATAACACTGAAACCACTGGGAACTTGCAGTTCAGAAATTTATAAGAATTAAAATGATTGAATGCTTTTGTTTGTCCTTTGATTTATTTTAAGTGATTTATGTCATATTTCATTGTTGCAAGCGCAAAAAAAAAACGCATTTCCCAAAACACTGTTATTGAAGAGATCTTTTTGATCTTCTTCATTCATTTTTAATGAATAGAGTTGGGTTGATTTGCTGCTTTTGCAATGGAATATCACACAAAGCACCCCAGCACATAAAGGAGCAGAGGAATAATCATGGTGCCCTCTTCTGTTGATTTTACAATTGTTAATTTAAGTACTATATTAGATAAAATACTAAGACCTTTGGGCAGTGGAGTGACTTTACCAACATCATTATATGTAAAGATAGTGATTAATATTTTTTTTAATACAAAGAACAAGGCATTATACATTTTTGATGATTTCTTTTAGAAATTCAAAGCCAGTTAAGTAGGACTAGCTTTTGTGACTCTACGGTTTTAATAGCAGTATAAATATTTAAATATGCAAACCTGTTCACCTGCTCAGGGTGCATGCTACCCTTTCCACCATAAGCACCTTCTGTTTCCAAATAATTTACACAATTATTCTGTTTAAGGAATTTCTTTTATTCATGATGCAGATACATGATAATCCTTTATGAGCTTCTTTGGGAGACAGGGGGAAAAGAATATCCAACTGGTTGCATGTAAGGAGATTAATTTTGAGGTAATTCTGTCCTTTGGTATTTTGCTAATATTTTTAGTGTCTTGATGAAAATGTTTTATTTCTGACTGCAGACTTAAAGACATAATGATCCATTAACAAACCATTGTAATTCTAAAAATAAGACTAATCACAATTTTATTGGCTAGCCATGTTATAGTGAAAAGTTGGGCAATATTGTAGTCATAATGTGTATGTATCTCATCAAGAAGGCACTTTATAATATTGTTTCATTCTATATGAAGAGGAGAGAGATATTAATGACCTCGGGAAATATTAGAGCTCTGGTGGTGCAGTGGTTAAGCGCTTGGCTGCTTAACCAAAAGGTCAGCAATTGGAATCCACCAGCCACTCCTTGAAAACCCTATGGGGCAGTTCTACTCTGTTCTATAGGGTCGCTATGAGCAACAGGTTTGGTTTTTTTGTTTGTTTGTTTAGGGAAATATTTACACTTTTCATTAGCTCTAAACTTCTTAGGATTCCCTCAATGGTGCATACGGGTTAATCACTACTAGCCAAAAGGTTGATGGTTTGAATCCACCCAGAAGTCCCTGGGAAGACAGACCTAGTGATCTACTTCTGAAAGGTCATAGCCATGAACACCCTATGGAGCAGTTCTACTCCGCATGCATGGAGTCACCATGAGTTTGAATCAACTCAAGGACAACAAACAACAGCAGCAAATTGTTGGTTTTAATTAACATTTCTGCTTCTTAATATCATGTTTTAATGTCTATAGATTTTTAGAAATGATATATGTCTAAACTAGGTCCCATGACATGGAATTACACTTAACAATGAAATATGTAGTGTATCCTGATAGAAATAAATATTGTTATGGTACTTTTGAGAAGCTTTTGTGGTGCAGTGCTTAAGTGTTTGGCTGGTTAATGAAAGGTTAGCTGTTGGAAGCCACCTAGTGGCGCCTCGAGAGAAAAGACCTGGCAATCTTCTCCCATAAAGATTATAGCATAGGAAACACTATGTGGCAATTCTGGTCTCTCCTACAGGGTATCTATGAGTTGGAATCCACTGGATTCCACTTGCCTCTCCTATACCTTCTGTCTAAAAAACTGCCCAAGGTCCATTAGCAAGACATAACTAGTAAAGCATGACGAAGAAAAAAGCAAAATCTTGTTATTAGCCAAAGCTCAACCAATAATTGATCCTTGAGAATAACCTGAAGACCTTAATTTTCTCTAGTACACAGAGTTTAGATCAAGTAATATATAACCTGTACGTGGTAGGTAGAATAATTGCCCCTAAACGCTGTTTAAATCCTAATCCCTAGAACCTGTCAATGTCATTTTACAGGACAAATGGTAATTAAAATTTCAGATGGAATTAAGGTAGCTAATCAACTGACCTTAAAATAAAGAGATTACCTGAATAAACTCATCGTAGTCATAAGGGTCCGTAACTGGAGAAGAAGGAGGTAGGAGCCTCAGAAACAGAGAGATGGCATCATGAGAAAGACCCAACCTACCATTCCTGGCTTTCAAGATGGAAGGGAGCCATGGGCCAAGGACTAGGGCAGCCTCTAGAAGCTGGAAAAGGCAAGAAAATTGATTAGCACATAAAGCCTCCAGGAAGAAATGTAACCCTGTCATCCTCTTGGTTTTTGGCCAGTGAGATCAATTTAACACTTTTAATCTCCAGAACTCTATGATAATAAATTTGTCTTGTAATAAACCACTAAGGTTGTGGTAATTTATTATAGGAGTAATAGGAAAGTAATACAGTGTGTTTCTTAGGCATTTGTAGGACCTTCAGTTTTGGCAATGATTCATCCAGTCTTTAGTGAGAACACCAGCATGTGTCTTCTACTTGCTTATGGACAAATCCTTGGAATTTCTAAGTGACATCTGTCATCTTCCTTTTCTGCTCTGTCTGCCGTTCTCATTTTGGTGTCCACTGATAGTCCCCATCATTGGGTATCATCTTAAATTGATGGACACCATCTTGCCAATGCATCAAGGCCATACTCAGATTGGGTAGAATGTTATTTGCTCACAAGCATAACACTTAACCAGATTGTACTCAAATTGATACTATTTATACCTTACACATATTTAGATTAACAGTTTATACAGCCCCTCCTTTATTAAGGAGCTTTAGTAGCGCAGTGGTTAAGAGCTTGGCTGCTAACCAAAAAGTCGGCAGTTTGAATCCACCAGCCACTCCTTGGAAACCATATGGGGAAGTTCTACTCTGTCCTGCAGGGTTCCTATGAGTCAGAATAGACTCCATAGCGATGGGATTGGTTTGGTATGATTTGATTTTCCTTTATCACAGACTCATGAGACCTTGGAAGAAAAACATAAGTGACAAACACCATGCTAGAAGAAAAATTCAGAAAACTCTTAAACAATATTTTTTCAGTGTTCAATATCTTTTCCTTTCTCTAAGTTGTCCGTTTCCCAGGACGTTTCTGATAGGCCCACTTCACAAGTATCCCCCACATTTCCAGATGTATCTTTACCCCACCAAGGGAGACAGTTCAGCTGGAACTTTGGGGTGCAAATATCCCTGCTCCCACAAATCCACATACATATGAAAATATAAACTATATATTTTAAGTATTTTAACTGTCAACTATAATTGATTTGCCCCATCATCAAAAGTTTTACATAAACAATTTTGATATTTATCAAAGATTCCTTTGTACGAATATGTCATCATTTCATATTGTTGGACGTTTGTATTTGTCCATCTTTTATTAATAGCCTAATAATGGATGTATTCACTCCTAAATACTCTTTACCATTTAGAAGTATCTGATTCTCAAAAATAAACTGGGTCAAGGTATATGAATATTTTTAGTGATCTTGATATATTTTTCCAGATTGTGTTTCAGAAAGATTTTATCAGTTTGTTCACCATTCTTAGTGTTTGAGACTTTTAAGTCACCACGCGCTAGCCAACAATGTAGTAGTCTGTTATATTTCATGGGTGAAAATATTATTCTTTATTGCTCTAATCTGCATTTCTTTAGATTTATATAACCCAAATATACCTGGATTTTGTTGGACATCATGTTTTCTCCCATTGCTAATATTAACATTTGATAACATCCAATGGAAGGAAAAATTATGCCGAAAGTATTAAAGACATTCAGCTAAAGTTTTTGGGTATATGGAAAATTTAGATATATAAAATATGTAAATACAGATTTCCTATATTGTAAAACCCTATTGGTAATTTGGGGCATTTTAATACATTTGTAATTTTAGTGTTTTATCTTCTATTAATTTCTGTTGATGCTTTTTATCTATGTTTTATTGCAATTTTGTTTCCTATTCAATCATGGTTAATTCTTACATAGTAAAAGTTTTAAACATACGTCATACTTGTTCTAAATAATTTTCTTGGTTTAGTAATTTTTTTAAATTGTATTTGTTCTTTTGAGTTACATAATTCTTTTAATTTTATGTAGTTACATTTATAATTTTCCCTTGAAATTTATGTAATATCTTTTGTATTTTGAAACCATCTTTCTAAGAAAAAAAAATTACGAATTGAGGCTTATAGAGGATTAAATTAGTTTAGAAAGATGTTGGAAAATTGTGATAATAGCTGGAGGTAGCTAAAAATTAAATGGCACAATGGGGATAAAGAATAATGATATTAGTAGTTAGCATGGAAAGTTACATTGAGAGAAGAAAATCCGAGTTTTTGATCCAACCAGAATGTGAAATCTTGTTAATTTCAAGTGACGATAGTGTACTTACAACTTTTTATCCAAATAGTATGGCAGTAGCTAATGAAAAATTGCATAATGATAACTTTTTAATCACCATTTGTTAAGACGTGCATATGTAGTTATCCATATTAGAGCAAACTTAACTTGAACAAGAATCTCCATGTTATCTTTGCAACAAAATTTGAACTGTAGGAAGTATTTTATTTTTTCCAGTTCCTATATTCTTGGTAGCAGACTTTCTTGGGTGCTTTTGTTTGGCAGCTCCTCAAAAATGCCAGAATGGATTTTCTACAGTGCTTGTTGATCTCTGAATACAGAAAAAAAAATCCCAGAATACATGTTAATACCTGTTAATTCTTTAACAGCAATTGGTATTCAAACAATTTAAATATTGCAAGAGGAGGAAATGACGTTCCAAGAGTAAATATTATGAATTAGGTAAGATTTAAACAAGTATAGTTAGGAAAATTAGACTCAGAGGCTTGTTAGATAGAAGACTGGAAGTGGGGCTGAAGTGATTCCCAGAGACTGATGGGACAGTTCACAGAGGACTTGAGTTCTGCAGAGTGAACTTAGAAATGGGGCCTAAAGATAGTAAACCCTTTTAGGTCATTGTTGTTTTTTTTTTTATTTGGGTTTAGTGCTAAAGAAAATAATTTCAAGCACATAAGGTATTTCGCATAAAGAAATTGCTGTCAATATAAATCTGCACAATGTGGATTTTAAGTCTAGAATCAAAAGCTTTTCATATACAGCCTAAACAATGAAAGCGCAAGTCTTCATAGTATATCTTACTGACTATTATCCATTGTTTTTAGGAGTCCTTATCTACAGGGTCACTATAAGTCTCAATCAACTTGGTGGCAATGTTTTTTTGTTTTTAATCTTCTGAAATGCTTAAATACCTAGAAACATTTAATCCTATACATTTCTCTTCAAACTGCTTGTGTGTATGCAGTTGTACACAGCCTTACAAAATGGATAATTATCTTTTGGGAAGTAAATTAAAAATATAATAAGTAAGCGATTATGATAAATCCTGGAAGACATTTATATAATAAAGATAGACAATAACATTTTGGGGCAATGAAGTCATGCCTGACAATCAGAAGCTTCCCCACCTCCCCCACCCCCCACCCCCTCTAGAATAAGTAACCTGGGAGAAAACATTTAAAATAACACTACCCTATCCTATTAAAACTAATCAATATAAATTACAAGATTAAAGTATCTTTGTAAACTGATGCATGACAATTCTTGGTCTTTTTCTCTTGTCCTTCCTTCCTTTCTTTCTTTTGAATCAAGGGCATTTACTTTCTTTTATATGTGAATGAACTGAATCTGTCTCAGTGCGTCATTAAAGGATGAGAAAGGCTTTTTTTTTAAATTCAGGCACAGAGATAGCTATACGGTCTTTTAATAGAAGTATTCATCATGATGATGATTTCGTTTTTAAAAGTGACCAAATCTTGCCAGTTATTGAGGATATTTTAAAGCTGATTGTACTTTCCTTCTTCTTCTCCCACTAAGTTTGGAGAGAAGCATTTTGTGGCGGGCAACCCCTTCTGATACTGTGTGCATTTCCACTTACCAGGGCCACAGGTGATGGCCATCTTCTCGCCCTGCCATAGAAACAAGGCTACACCAAATGTAAGTTGCCTGTATCTTTTCCATTCTCATTATTTGCATTCACACTTACATGAACAGAGACGTAAAAAGACAGATGTGATTCATATTACTTTACAAAGATATTCAGCCTTAAATCACTACAATTTTAAATGCAAACTCACTTAAAATGCAAATGCACCTCTCTACAACATTAATGTGAATTATCTTAGAATATTTCTGTGTATTAAGGAAAGTTAAACCTGATACATAGCTCTTAAATCACTTTTAGAACATTTTGCATTAAACAAATTTCTCTATCCTGCATGATAATTACTATTTTCTTCATAGTTTTATCTTTTTAGAAAAATAAATTAAATGCCATTTTAAATGGAACTCAATCTATCATATTGTAAACTTTCTCTGATCTAGTAGCAGCTCCCAGATAACTATATGTCCACTACATATTGTTTTGAATTATTGTAGTAGCTGTTACTTTATAACAAAAATATGAAATTTCCATTTAGATTATCATTCATCCATTCATTCATTTGCTCATTTAAAAATACTTGTATGCAAGCTTTGGGATTTACCAACAAAACAAAACCAAAAAACAGAACATGTGATGCAATTAGTATAACAAACTCATGGTTGGGAATTAAATAACAGGGTTCTAATTTTATAGTATTTAATAGAATACAGACTTGAACACGTCATTTTGTCATTTTGAGTGTCAATTATTCATACAAGAATAGGAAGACAGTAACATTTACTTCACAGATGTGTTTGAAAATGAGATGACATGATGCAAGTGAAATTATCATGCATTTGATAAAGTATTTTACATATATTAGTTACTATATTATATCTTTCCAAAAGCTCACAGTGTATTACAGGAGGTTAGAAAAGTATATACATTACCACAATAAACGATAATAATTGATAAGGACCACAAGACATTGATTTGTTATTTCAACGACTATTTATGAAGTGCATACTCTATACTGGACACTTTTCTAGGCCCTGAGGATACAAAAAGGAATAAAGTATAGCCAGCCCTCTAAGAATTTACCGTCCTGTAGTTGAGGAAGAAAAACTGTAAAAACTAATTTTTTTAAAAATGTGTGTAAACACAAGTGCTATGAAATGTCAAAAAACCAAACCAAACCCGTTGCCATCAAATCGATTCCAACTCATAGCGACCCTATAGGATAGCGTAGAACTGCCCCATGGAGTTTCCAAGGAGTGGCTGGTGGATTCGAACTGCCGACCTTTTGGTTAGCAGCTAGAGCTCTTAACCACTGTGATGAAAGGTCCAGGTAATATGAAATCAAACTAAGATTAATAAAACGACTTACCTGTGATCAAGGAGGATATCCATGAGTAGATTTCTAGAAGACAGATAAGAAAAAAACATAGACAAAAATTCAAAGGCAAGGGAGCCATTGATACATTTGACATAAAGTGGTAGGTAGGGAGTGAATAAAGTGAAAAAGATTTATCCCAAAAAGGATCTTGCAAGCCATATTAAGCAATTACCCTTCATTCTGAGGACAATGGAGTGTGATGGTTAATGTTATATGTTAACTTGGCTAGGCTGTTATTCTCAGTGATTAGGCAGACACTGGACTGGGTGCTCTGATGTGACCTGATGTAATAAGCCAATAGCTTGAAAGGAGATTTTCCTTTGGGATATGACTGCCTCCAGTATATAAATGGATGTTCTGGCAAAGTTTGCTTGGTCTCTCTCAACCCTGCGCTCTTCTCGTCACCTGATTTCCACTTTTGGACTACAAGCCTGCAGAAGTCTCCAGCCTACTACCTGATCTACAGATTTTGGACTTGCCAGCCCCTGAAGCCCTGTGAGCCAGCAGAGGCCTCCAGCTTGCCAGCTGACTGATGGATTTGGGACTTGCCAGCCTCCACAATTGCCTGAGACATTTCCTTGTAGTTAAGTATTTGTATGTGTATTTATATAGAGATCTCTCAGGTTTTGCAGCTCTGTGAGAACTCAGACTAAGATGGGGGTTTTCTAAATGATATAAGCAGGAAAGAAACACAATTAGATTGTGTTTTTGAAAGATCATTTTTGATTAGGGAGTAGAGACTAGATTGAATGGCCCATGACTGGCAGTAGAGTAAATAGCTGGTAATCTGAGCATCTCACATGCACACACAGACACACATGCACACACACATATCTGGGTGAAATATCCTAGTAGGCATAGAAAGAATTAGCAAGATTTGAGAGAAATTAAGATGATAGGAGAAGCAGGAATAGTTTGTTGGATGTGTACCTAAATAAATTACGCCACAAAACTAAATCTATGGTTACGAATTATAGTAATGT